>JAVMKO010000001.1:60804891-66102391 GCA_032164245.1 Sternotherus odoratus
TTTAGTATACTGTTACTGTGTGTGAGTGACTGAAATGATCTGTTCATCCAGATGGCAGTTCAACTCTGTGCAAAGGGCCAGAAAAAGGCATGTGCACTGCTCAAATCCCATTTGAGTTCTCAAGCAAGGGCTTAATTATAACTGGTGTATAGGCTTTGTTTGGGTCCTCTGTACAGAGGTGATTTTTTTTTTGCTCTCACTGGACAGCACTGTGTGGTCTTCCCACCACCGCCCTGCCAGTGTGTGCCTTATATCTGCCCTTGAGTGACTGCCCCTAGGGTTAAATGCACATTTCTATATTAGTGGCTCCTCTGTCCTTTCCTTCACTGCTGAGACTGCCAAGGAAAGAGAAAACTGTACTATTGATGCCTGTGCAATGGAAGATAGATTGAAATCAGCAATTTAATTAATGTAGGCCACTAAATAGCCTTCACAGGATGGGGACTGGCTCTTCCTACCCGCCTGAGTTGGCTTCATATCGTTGAACTAAATCAGCACTGAACACACTGGTGATCAGCTGAGCCAGCCAGTGTCCCTGTCCTCGTGCATACATTAAATCGTACAAAGATTGGTCCCTTATGTAAGTATATTTGCTGATGCCTTTTATGAAAATTATGTTTTGCTAACCGTGGAGACACGTTAACAAAAAAAATTGCCCCAAACTAAGTGCATTGCCTTGGATGTTATGTTGAGACAGTCCAGGAGAATTCACTCCTATGGTAATCTGAGACTGAGAAATTCAGTTGTTTTGCACATTCTGCTTCTTCAAACCCCTTACTGCTGCTGTAGCTTTACTCTCTGATGATGGGTGACTCCTCCATCCCTCCCTGCATTAAAATAAAATAGGATTAGTTTCAAAGGCCCTGATGCTCTGTGGGAGGAAAAAGAAGATTCTTGTGTTCAGCATCAGCTGCTGCTACTATCATTACAGCATCTGTCCTCTGCCTCTATAGTTATCAGTACTGTGATTATCAGGCTTTGCAGCAGTGGCATCTGTAACTGCTATTCCCTCCACTCCCTGTTTCTTTTAAATTGAAGAAAATGTGTTTGAAAATGTATGTGGTACTGATTGGTTTTCCCAAAATCTGCTTGATTTGAATGGTACTATTTATGGTTTCAGACAATGAGTGTGAGTAAAGGTAGCATAACCTGGCCCTTAAACTAGAATTACAACTCAGATCTGAATTAAAATATTCATTCAAGTTTAAAAGGAATAATACCAATTGCTATGGGATATTAAAACTGAACAAAACATCACAATAGGATCTTGTATTTTTGAATTTCCCTTTAAATGTGTTTTTCAGATTTTTTAAATAAGATAACACAAAACTGTGATTACTGACCGTTTTGTTTTATTTCTTAGTCTGATATATCAGTTTCTGATTGTGAGATAGGAAATCTGAGTATAGAAAAATTGGGGGGATAAAAATAAACAGAAGACACTTAGATTTGGGTTTCCATTCTTGGGTCTGTTTTGATATGCACTGCACTGCACAGCAGTACCTGTAACCAGAACGATGCTTATATGAAGAGAAACTGTTTGGGTTTTTTGACCTCTCTAGTTCCAAGAATTTGACAAGCTTTTTTAATGGATGGTATAAATTGTCAATATTCTATATATGATGTGCGTTATTTAATGTTCATAGGAATATTTCTAGATCTGCTAGGTATCCAACCAAATGCCTTTAACATAACTAGACTATTCTAAAGAGAGCACTTTATTGAGGGATACGAAAGTGAAAGCAAGAGCGCTGCATGTTAAATTCTTATTTCAAAAGATTTCCATTTTCTTCTGCAGATCTGCCACTTTACTCTCTGGCTCTATTATGAAAAGCTGTGCTAATAGTAAACCTATTGTCAACTGAAAATAGAAAATGCTTTGCTACAAGGGAGTAGCTAATTCACTATTCTTCAGGGACTGATATTCATCTGTCCTTCAATAAAAGCTAATGGTTAAATAGACTCAATGCACTCAGCTAATCTAGGAAGAAGTCAATGCTTGGGGGTTGGGATTCAATCAAAGTTCACATAGCAGTGCTTGTATTGCAGACAAAAACATACTTAATTTTACCTCTAATGTAAGACAATGTTATAAAAAATAGTCTCAAATTGTTGGGTAATATTTTTTTACAAGAGGAAGGGCATGTCATCAGACTGGGTCATAGGCAGTCAGCCCTAGTGGTCATAAGCTAAATGCCAGAGCCAAGAGTTTGAGGCAGAAGCAGAGGTAGAACCGAGGTTAGAACCAGATTACCAGGGAAGGCAGGAATAGGGCTGGCTCTGAGGCAGAAGCAAGCAAGGCTGAAACAGGATGGGAACAAATCTGAGTGCACGGCAGGATCTGGGCTAGAGCAGCGGAAGAGCAAAGCAGGAGCGGAGGGTTGGAGAGTCAAGCACAGGGAGGCAGAGAGTCCACCAGCCTGTGTATTGAGCAGCCAATGAGCTACTGTTGCTGCAAAATTTAAGAACTAGCCTTCTGGTTTCCTCAGCCAATCAGGCAGGATGGCCTAGGGGGACCAGATGTCCTGATTTTATAGGGACAGTCCCGATATTTGGGGCTTTGTCTTATATAGACACCTATTACCTCCACACCTCATCCCAACTGTTCAGACTTGCTGTCTGTTCACCCTAGAATGGCCCAGCCAAGGCAGCCTACTTGGCTCATTGGGGCATCAGAAGTACTAAGCAGACACAGCTGAGGGCCTTACTCCTGGAATATCCATTTGGTTACTTCTGAAAAAATATGTTTTGTTGTTTTAAACATATAGCACTACACTGTACTTATTTTTTTAAAAGATTTGGAATATTTCAGCAATGTTTTTTTTTATTATTATTTTCTGTTTTGGTTTAATTTAGGTTGGTTTCTTTAATAACCAGCTGGCTGGTGTTTTGCCATTTGGAGTCTAACATAAAAGGCAATTTTTGCTGTGCATTCCCAGAGGGATGGAAGAAGAGAAGAAGTTCTCTTCATATAAGCGTCGTTCTGGTTACAGGTACTGCTGTGCTGTGCAGTGCATATCAAACAGTCCCAAGAAGGGAAGAAGCTCATTTGAGAAATCAGCAGCGAAAACACCAAACAAAACAAAACCACCCACAGTCAAAATAGCAGCCTACACAAGTGCAGAATGTGGTTTTTAAAAGCCAGGTTACAACTTGGAGTAAAATGTGCAGGAAATCATGTGGCTTCCAGGCAGCTGCAGCAGCCTATGTGTGTTTTGGTTGGTTCTTCCAACAGATGATGTGAAAATGTTTAATCTATACTTAAAGGGAATAGTAATATAGCCATTTCATCTGATTATCATGCATGCACACCAAGAGTTATATAATGGCCTGAATACGCCAACTTTTGATTTAACTGAAGTATGCAATCAATAGATCACAAACAGCCTGCTCCCACTCCCACTGAAATCAATGACAAAGTTCCTGTTTACGCCTGGCCCCACTCTTGCTCCAGAGACCATTCCAGCTCCTACCCTACTGTGCTTTTGCCCCGGGCCCCTACCCTTCTCCAGTCAGGAGGGACTAATCCTCCCCCCATGCCACACTGTGAGCATCTTGCTCCTGGCCCCTGCCTTGCTCTAGCTGGGGACCAATCCTCCCCCTCTCCCCATGCCCTGCTGTATTCTTGCCCCTAGGCCCTGCCTTGCTCCAGGTGTGGACTAATCCTCCCCCACATGCCCTGCTGTCAGGGTGGATAAAAATCAAAGACTTCTTTTAAAAAAAATTGAATTTTTTAATTTAAATCAGAATTGAGTTTGGGGCCTGGGGCCTGCCTCCAGTGGGGTAATTGGAGGGAGGAGCTTCCCCAAGGGTTGGGATGGGTGGGAGGAGACCAGTCTAAAGGGGAGAAGGGTTGGGGAGTCATTACCTTTTTCCATGGGCTTGAAGAGTTGTCCTTAACTTCTGGGACCAGGAAACATTCCACCTCTTCTCTTCCTAGTGAGGAGTCTGAGAGAGTTCATCTATTTCTGCACCCCCCCTCCCCCTTCTTCATGTGGTGTTCAGGCGGCTACTAAACATCCCCTCTCCCTCTTGTGGACTGGCCTCCTTCTGTTTCATTTTCTTCTCATTACACTGGCACCAGATTTTCAGGTAACAATCACATGCCGATTTGTTATTTTGTTGTCTTGTTTTATAATGAAAATAGGATTACAGTACTGTAGGGTGTTTTTTTAAAAAAAATCTTGAGCTTAAAAAAGGGTGAACCTTTATTTTAACCAGTGACCCACATTTTTGAAGTTCCTTTCTGGTTCAGTAGCAAGGACAAAATTATGGTTCAGGTTTCATTCTGGTTCATGTAAAAATACCAGTTTAAATTGGTTCTCGTTTGACTCCCTGATTGGCATAGCCACAAGAGTCCGATAGAAGTGGCCTTGGTTCAGCATTGCAATCATAGGACCATACATTAGTGGGTAAATTATTGCAACAGACATTGCAAGTGCAGTTCCACTGGCACTAAGCTGCTAGCATAGACAAGCTTTGTGAGTTTCTGTTGCTGTGTCCTGAAAATCTATTCTGAGCAAGTCTCAGTTATTGAGTGGTGATAACACCTGAGCCCTGGCTTTGCTACCACTTACTATCATTGCTGGTAGTATGAAATGGGTACTAGTTTTTCTTGTGTATACCTGTTGTACATATCCTAATGTTTGTATTACTGGTAGGAACCTAAAACTTAGTGGGGGAATTGAATTCATGACTTCCCTAATGGAGACTACTATCACTGTAGCTATGATGCCACTAGTGTCTTATCCTATAAATTAAAAGTTGCTCTGTATATTCCTTTTTTAATTGCACATGAGGTTCCAATTAGCAGAATAAAATATTCTAATTTGATAAACTACTATAGTGTTCTTAATTACTGTTGTTACAATAATGACCCTTAAGAAGAGGTACTGCCACACACAGAACAGTAATATACAGCAGGTAGATAAGGTGCTTAGATCTGCTAAAATTACTCATCTTCCAGTTTACACAAAAAGGAAATTTTTAAAAAGTTGTTCTATGAAAGATCTGCAGCTGCTGTTTGCTACCATTTAGAATGTCCATGACTCCTTCATATTGGTGATTGACAGAATTGTTTAAAGGAATGATCACTGAGGGCAATGATTGATTTAAATCACACCTTTAAACAGTTTATGAATATGTGGTATTTCATTTCCAAGAGTGGTGTTTTTACTAAATTAAAATGACTTTGGAGAACTAAAATATTTGGTGAGCTCTCTGAATATGATGAGTCTAAATGAATTGTACTGAATGATTATAAGTGGAAAGACCTGGGCCATTCAAATGCATGGTTTTTCACTGAAGAGTTCTGGTATATAGACTGCTGAATATAGATGAGGCTTTTAATACCAGACAAAGGGGTCACAGTCAGCTTGAAAAATAGAAAGAACCAAGAGTGTGACCCAGTTGATACATGTGAGGAGGGATATGGAGTAAAAAAATCCCCCATAAATTCACATTACAGTTCCTTTTGCCTTCTCTGTTTTTGTAGAAAATACTGACTTTCCTTTTTAAATGTCATCCATATTTATCAGACTGCATGATTCTTGACATTTAGGAATCTTTTTTCATCAAACTGTAACTGAAGCTTTGACAAAGGGTGCTAATTATCAAGGCACTGGAGGGTTTGGGGTTTTTTGTTGGTGTTAGGGTTTAGTGGGTGGTTTTTAAGAACTAGCAGGCTATGGAGACAGTGAATTATCAGCCACTCTCAAAACTATCTTTTCCCCCTACTGTTATAAATGTACTTCTAATTCTGAATTAAAATAATGACTGAAGCATGTACAAAGTATAGTGGGAGTTGAGTAGCAGTGGATGCCAAATGACAGACAAGTCATTACGTTAGTTACTCAGATCCTAAAATCTAGTGCTTTCTGATAGTACTACCTGAAATGTAATTACTGAACAAAAAAGGCCTGACTGAAAATGCTGATTACTTGTTGGTGATGATTTCTTTGCCCTAGGGATGCCCAGTTTGTACATGACCTGTAACAAAAATTGACCCTAGAGTATAAGTTGTACGAGCAAATTGCTCTAATGCTTAAACATAGGTTTAGAAAATGTCTACAGGGAAGAAAGCTGCATTTTTGATAATCTGATGTTTGTCACTAAAACTTGCGCATAATGGAAACACTCTGCTGCTCTTGTCCTCCTTCATAGAGGATGTACTAAGCCCTGATCAGTCACACAGGGACCTTTTGTACAAATCCTTTCCAAGCTTATCCAAATGAAGGCTAATGTAAGAGTATGGATATACATTTGCATTCTATTATTAATCCATCCTCAGTTGCCTAGCAATGGCACAACTGAGGAAGCAAGAAAGATATGTGGTGTAGAATAATTTTTTATTTGTATCGATAATCTTGGCTCATATGGTTCTTTTTCCACTGTGACCCTGTGTACCATCATGTATAAATGATTTCATTTTCTTGATTGCTCACGAATAGCACCTCTTTGGCTTTGAACCAGGAGTTTTGCCTAAATAAGAAATGTAGGATCAAGCCCATTAGAAAATCACATTTAATTTAGTTACCGTGTCAAAGGTTACATTGACTATGTACTCCAGGATTTCATCTGTGCTAATAGTGACTCTGAGGTCAGGTTATCAGAATCAATTTGATAAGAACCCAAGGTAAACTGCACTTCTATATCTGGTGCAGGGACACTTTAATGTTGTTAAAAGTAAAATGACACATTGTCCTACTTTAATGACAGATGGGCATCTGTAGCAGGGTGGTTACCCACTCTGGCAGAAAAGGGGTTAAAGTAGCCCTGGAGAGGGTTGTGGCTGAGGAACAGCAGCAAACCCAGTCTGATTGGGGAAGCAGCCACAGCTAGACCTGCCCCAATCAGGCCACACCTGGCCCTGATAAATGGGCTGAGAGGCAGGAGTTAGGCAGTCTCTCTCCAGGCTGCAAGGGAGCAGGGCCTGGCTACTGTGGGACAGGGTACCTGTGGTGGAACAGTGCTGGGGGACTAGGCAAGGGAGCTCCAGCCTAGCAACTCCCAAGGCTGCAGGCCCGAGGGGAGGCCTAAGGAGGATAGTGGGGGCTAGGAAAAGGCAGCTGGTCCAACCCTCTCCCCTCCCCCCCCCCCCCTGCTTATGATGACTGGCTTCTACACTGCAGTCTTCTCCCAGGATGTGGAAGTTTGATGATGACTTGTAGTAGCCTAGACTGAAGCAAAGGGGGGATTAGAGGGTTGGAGGTTTCCTGGGGAGGGGAGACCAGGGGCAGAATGTGAGGGCATTGCCAGGGGGCAGCACCCGAGGAAAAAGGGCACTGAGGTCTGGGAGGGACATGGGGCCAGTGGGCAGTGAGACACCGGCCTGAAGAGGGTGCTCCAAGCTGGAAGAGCTAATTCCCAGATGATCAGCAGGAGGTGCCGCAGGGGTGAGTCGTCGCACTGTTACATCATCCAACCCTGCTTTCTGCAGTGAAATTATAAAGTCTTTCTTTGCCGCACATGTGATGCCAGTCTCAAGTGGGCACCTATGGCAGAAGAAAGATAATATAGACTTAAGCACTTCTGATAAGGCTCTGCACTTCTCCTAATGGTGAGACTATTTTATCTTCACTCCTTTCCACCATCTGCATAGTATTTCTTAATACAAGTATAAAAAAAAGAAACTTTAAGCCTTTAAGTCTACACTGATGGTGGTGGTGATTGATCTAAGATACACAACTTCAGTTACGAGAATAACGTAGCTGAAGTCGACGTACTTAGATCAACTTACCACGGCGTCTTCACTGCGGTGAGTCTGCTCCTGCTCCCCTGTCAACTCCGCCTGCGCCTCTCGCGGTGGTGGAGTACTGGAGTCAATGGGAGAGCACTCCGGGATCAATCGCTACCCACTGATCCAGCGGGTAGTGTAGACATGCTCTCTAAGATGGACATCTGCTTGCATGCTTTGAATCCAATAAGGGAAAATAAGTAGAAGTGCCTTTGAGAAGAATGCACCATAGGTCCCAGATTGTTCGCACATCACTCATAACCTTATTTTATGCACTTGTTTTTATCTCCGAGAAATCATTGTGGCATTAGTGAAAAATCCATCCTGTCCAGGTTACTGAAAAAGTAAGAGTTTTGGGGCCATCATGTCCTTCATAAATGTTATTCCCACTTAGAGAATTTCATACTCACAGGGTTTGCTTCCTCTGATTCTATGCAGAAGATGAAGATTTAGGCCTCACACCCCCAGTGTAATTGGCAGTAGTTTAACCCATATAACCTCTGGATTCTAGGGGATCAAAGTTAAGGCTTTATGTTGCCTTCTAATGCATAATATTTCTAATACAAATATTATACCTTAAGTTTCCCTACCTTGGAAGACCAGCTCCGAAAAAGACCTAGAGCACAAACTGGGAACGCCACGTCCACATTAACGAAAGGAGGAAATTTGACCACGGAACAGGAGACAATGCTGCAGAGAACAATATGTCTACCTGGCTCCACCTCACCTACCCACATGCCCCAAGCCTTACAGAGAACCAATAGAGGGACTTCAGTGTTGGGGAACAATGTCACAGCAGTAGTATTAGCCCCAGCATAGAGTTGGAGAGGATGATTTGGCCCTTGATTCTTCAAGTGATAGGACTTCTGCAAATTTTTTTAGAAGTCAGAGAACTGAGAAAATGTAGTCTGATATCAAGAATTGTGCAATATAGAACACTGGATTCAGCAAGTAAACCAATAGATAACTGAACTAGATAGCTTTATGTCAGTTACTAAACAAACTTAAGGACTACTAAGTCCTTAAGTTCTGTGTTATATTAATATGGAGTTATTAAGCCAAATTCTGTAGGAATTATCCCATTTTATAGATGGATAATTCATTTGTACACCTGGGCTTAATTCTCCATTGTAAGCAGCTACACCTGAATAAAGGGGGTATAAAGTTTATCATTACTGGATTTTTCTCTTGTACAAAGTAGATGCAGTTATTGTTCAGCTGTCTATGAGCTGAGGAGTGATCATTAGAAAGAGTGTGATTAGCAAAAATCTACATTGCCCTTATTCTTTGGCTTGGTGCCTCTGTAAATCTGGTTTAATTGGCAGGTGTCTAATGAGAACATGTCCTTTTTCATATTATCCATCCTGCATTTCCACTTTTGTATATTTGTCTGACACGTAGAGCATGGAAACTGCATTTTTGTCTGATATGGAGGCACTCACTGACCACATTTACATGGGCTCAATATTTGAAGGCTTGTGCAGACAAAGAGGAAAAAGTAGAAAAACAGCTGAGAGGATGGGACTATTTAGAGAATCTATCAATCTGTCTTTGGGTTGAAAGAATCCTAGGTAACATCCTCATCTCAAAAAAGATATACTGGTATTAGAAACGGTTCGGAGAAGGGCAACTGAAATGATTAGGGGTTTGGAACAGGTCCCATATGAGGAGAGATTAAAGAGGCTAGGATTTTTCAGCTTGGAAAAGAAGTGACTAAGGGGGGATATGATAGAGGTATATAAAATCATGAGTGATGTGGAGAAAGTGAATAAGGAAAAGTTATTTACTTGTTCCAATAATATAAGAACTACGGGCCACCAAATGAGATTAATGGGCAGCAAGTTTAAAACAAATAAAAGGAAGTTCTTCATGCAGTGCACAGTCAACCTGTGGAGCTCCTTGCCTGAGGAGGTTGTGAAAGCTAGGACTATAGCAGGCTTTAAAACAGAGCTGGATAAATTCATGGAGGTTAAGTCTATTACATGGCTGTTAGCCAGGAGGAGTAAGGAATGGTATCCCTAGCCTCTGTTTGTCAAACTTTTGTGGGATAGAACCCACTTCATCTGATGCATAGAGTGGAACATACAGTAGCAGGTGTGTATATATATACATAACTAGCGAAAATACCCGGCGTTGCTTGGGTCCGTTGGAGGTGGGGAGGGGCCAGAGAGCTGAGCGAGTGCGGGGTCTGTTGAAGGGGGGAGGGGGCAGAGAGCAAACCTGACACCCCCACCTCACCCCCCCCCAACCAAACCCGACACCCCCACCTCACTTACCCCTCAACCAATGCCAACTCACATTTTCACCCCCCCCCCACCCAAACCCAACACCCCCTGACCAACACCCAAACCTCACCCCTCGTACACCAAACCTGACACACCCACCTCACTTCCCCCCCAACCAAACCCAACACCCCTACCTACCACCACAAACAAACCCAACCCCCCCACCTTACCCCCTCACCAAACCCAACACCCCCTGACCAACCCCAACACCCACACCTCACCCCTCACCCCCCCAGACACCTTCCCTCCCGCCCACCTCACCCCCGGACCAAACCCGACACCCCCACCTCACCCCCGGACCAAACCCGACACCCCCACCTCACTTACCCTCCGACCAAACCCAACTCGGGTCCGTCGGAGGTGGAGAGGGGGCAGAGAGCTGAGCGAGTGCGGTGTCCGTTGGAGGGGGTATTATGACATCATAACTATGTCACAGAGAAGAGCAGCTGCCCAGCTGATGTGATTGGCCTTTAAAGAATTTCACCCCTGGGGAGCATCAGAGGTGAGAGTTGAAAATTTTTCGACTCTTACCCTGATTAGGACCCCAAGACCTCTAACTGTACCAAATTTCAAGTCTCTAGCTCAAATGGTGTGGAAGGAGTAAGCGCACATACATACATACATACATACACACATACATACATGCACGCATACATACACCATTTGACTTTTATATATATAGATATATATAAAATGGGGGGTGGGGGATAGCTCAGTGGTTTGAGCGTTGGCCTGCTAAACCCAGGGTTGTGAGTTCAATCCTTGAGGGGGCCATTTAGGGATCTGGGGCAAAAAATCTGTCAGGGGACAGTACTCGATCCTGCTAGTGTAGGCAGGGGGATCCTGCTAGTGTAGGCAGGGGACTGGACTCGATGACCTTCAAGGTCTTTCCAGTTCTAGGAGATTGGTATATCTCCATTAAAAAAAAAAAAAAAAAAAAGATATATGAAAAGATGGGAGTTGCCTTGCCAAGTAGGGGGTCAGTGCTAATAAGCCAATTCAATTAACAGTAGAATACCAAGGGAGGAAAAATCACTTTTGTAGTGGTAATAAGGGTGGCCCATTTCAAACAGTTGATGAGAAGGTGTGAGTAACAGTAGGGGGAAATTTACCTTATGCCCAAATAAATGTATTAGTCTCTAAGGTGCCACAAGACCTCCTCATTGTTTTTGCTGATACAGACTAACACAGGTACCCCTCTGAAACCTGTCAAAAATCAATGGCCACTTCTGAAAAATGTAGACATTACCCTTTCTATTCCTCAGTTTCCCTATCTGCAAAATAGAGATCACAATACCTATCTCGTATTAGGGTAGTAATGTTTTATTCATGTTTATAGAGTACTCAGTCAGCAGGCACTATTGAAATACAAAATGTTTTTTTTTAATTAAAAGGCATTCCATGCTCTTGTCCTATTTTATTTATTCCTGTTTGACCTTTGAAATTGGTGAATCCTGAACTTCTTACCATTCCTAAATATCATCTGAAGTCATGTGGTTATAGAACCTTTAGTCTCTTTGCTCTTTAGCTTTACTTATCATTGCTGATTGAAGTAAATGCATCACCTGCTGATGCTTTTGAGAGGTAAAGGTTATATTTTCTCTTAAGTATTTTTATAATCATTCTTTTAGGAAATATCCATGCTTTGGTATTAACAGCCCTTGGCCTCAGTGTGTTAGACAATTGGATTTGCAAACAGTCACTCCAGGGACTGAGTTTTTTCCTGTAGTGCATAGGAATTGAACAGCATTCCTTTAAATAGTTTGGGGTGCCTTCTAACGGACCTCCATACCTTCTATGGCCGTTTCCACCAGAGGGGCAGTGTACATAGGGAGAAAGGCTTTGTATATACAGTAGTTAGTAAACCTGGTTATGTGGAACTCAGCTGTGTCTCCTTATCTTATAGGTGTGTAGAGAGCAAAAGACTCAACAGTTCCCAAATTGGAAAATATACCAATTTGGAAAAAGTAACCCCCTGATCAAATACAGTATTTGCAATGGGCTGGGACTCAGGCAGATATGATTGGTGATAATAACTGCACCCTGCTAAATTTCCTTAATGGTTTGTTGTTTGAAGCTAAACTCTTAGTTATCTGACAATGCAGAGGTTCAGTTATATACCAAAAGACAGTTGAAACATTAAATTGAGGCCTGCCAAAGTGATGGGGGAAAAGAATGTATTTTCTTTTAGTGAAATAACATAAAGGGCTGTGACATCAGAGGACCACTTTAGTAGAGTCAGACAGAGAAGCCATTTCTAACAGATAAATACGGCAAAGGCATGAACTACATACATACACATAGACAAGGGGTGCTTAGATCTTTAATGGGCTGTAAAAAGTGTGTTAGCTTACATTAAAATGGTATATGGAGGATTTAGGGATGTAAGCCTTTTCCATAAAATTTTGAAAAGATTACTTTCCTGAAAGGCTTTCTAGCTGCTACCTGGAAAGGATATCATTACTAGGGGGAAACGGATGGATCTCATTACTGCATTGTCCATCTTCAGGAAAATGCTAGTTGAAACTACAATTGAAGATTCCTTATGGTAAATGGTGCTACTAAACCCTCTGGAAAACACATGGGAATAATAGCTTCTCCTGGAGACTTCTTCCCTCCTTTGTGTAGAAATCACTGTATATTTCCCTCAGACCTGTTTCGTGTGCTTTTAATCCATTCATATCCATACAGTTGAGCCACTGTATCAGTTTTTTTGTGGTTTTGAAAATAGTATGACCACTTATGAGTTACATGACTTTTAACCTTGAGAGCTATTCTTTGTGCCAGCTCTTGTAGTGTATTTTAAGGTACAAGGAACCAGCTCCTGTGTGATAAAGACAAGAACCTCAAAAGCCTTGCCAAGTCACAGAGCAAACTGCAGTTTAGGTGGCTCATTTAGGATTTTCTTCTACATTTATTGGATGTCTGTGTGTTCACTGGTGATGCAACAAAAAATCATGCAGGGTTTCAAGATTTTGCAGCATCTCAGAACTTCCAAACTGTCCTCCCTTATCCCTAAAAAAACAATCTGCAACCTCCCTTTCCACTCTCACAGCTTCCTCTTTTCTTTCAAAAGTCAATGAGCTGGTGCCCTCTTGGCTGGACTAAAGACGTCATTCCTTTCATATTTGTCATTTTTAGAGCGTTCTGACTTTTTTGTTTCCCACAGGGTTCTGTGTGCCAGCAAGGAGGAAACTCCCAGAATCAAACTTGGAAGCTCAGATAACAGGAGTAATAGTGCAACACAAGAGTACTGTTAGATATGAAGTCATCGCAAAGTCTTGTCCAAATTGCAGCCAGTCCTCTGGGGTCTTTACCAGATATCACCTGTTGTGAGATGGGAGAAGCAATTCAGATGGGAACCAAAGATTGGACTGGGCCTTGCTGAAAGGAGGAGGATATTGTAGCCTAGTGGGAGGGACCTCAGTAGGCTCAGAAGTTTGGTTATTTGGCTGGGTTAGCATTCAGATTCATAAGTGTTCTTTCAAGCTAATGTCCTCTGAATGTTTTGAGGTTTATCCAGAGCTTAATTCCATGGTGGGCAACTGCAGCCCGCGAGTCGCATGCGGCCCATGGCTGCTCACAGCTCCGAGTGGCCACTGTTTGTCTATCCTGGTGCCACTTCCTGACACTTCTTCCCACAGCTCCCGTTGGCTGGGAATAGTGAACCACAGCCCCTGGGAGCTGCGGGAGGCCATGCAAATGTAAACAAATGGTCTGGCGTCCTGCCAGCAGCTTGCCCTAATGGGCTGCAGATTGCCCACCACTGGCTTAATTTATGCCAGGGCTAGCCAGAGCTGAGCCCTAGCCACCTCTAGGCTGGGCAGTTTATAGCCCCAGCACCTCTAGGCTTGCTACATCAGTTACAAGTGTAAAAATCTTGCTTGAACCCCGGCACCTCTTTCATTACAAATTAAGCCCTGTGTTTATCCATTACTAACCTGGATTGACTATCTTGATTCCCTGCATATCACAAACCAGCAAGTGAGCTGGTAAATATGAAATACCTTTGTCCTGGAGGGAGTCTTCAGGACTGCTGCCCGGCTACTAAAAGTTAAATAAAACAAAAGGGTGGTAACCTAACAATATTTCAGGATGCCTCTGCAATAGATCTTTCTGTCTTCAGAGAATACATTTTGACTTCAGGAGATATTTTAAGAGTGATGTGATGGGGGATGTAAAATGAATCTCCTTTGGGTATTTCAGCAGAGCAGCATGGGTTAGTAGGTAGAGCATTGGACTGGGACTGAGGAGACCTAAGTTTTTGTCCCAACTCAGCTGCTAGCTTCCTGGGTGACCTTGGGCAAGTCAGTTCCTCTCTCTGTACCTCAGTTTCTCCACCAGTAAAATGGAGATAATACTGACCCCCTTTGTACAGTACTTTGGTTTTCTTTACAGCTACTGGAGTGGCAAAAATAAAGGGAAAGCAATGTGAGGAGGAAGGAGCTTTGGGGATTAAAATAAAATGGTTAGGTATCGTTCGGTAGCCAGAGACCCAGGGACAATAACTGCTTGTTAGCTCTGTAATTGTGCATTTTAATCTCATACCCAATAGTGATGGTTCACATTCTCCAGCATACACCAGTCTGAACATTTCATTCATTTAACTCATGTGCATGGAGGCTCCAAAATTGTAGTTTAGCTGGGCAATACCATGGCTGCTTTGCATGCCATGTGAGGATTCAGTCTGCACAGGGACCAGTTATCATCTTCTCATTGGCTCTGGGTTTGTTGTTATACTTTAGCTTTGCTGCCTGCTCCACAGTGGCTCTTCATGCTAATTGTCTCCTCTTTCTGTCCTTATGCCCTGGGAGACTTCTTTGGCTGTGAAATGATGAGCATTGCACTAAGCTTCTTCTTTGACTTTCTGTGTAGTGTTCACATCCGTCGCATGGCCTTGGATGTTCTGTACCAGATGGTGAATTTTGAAATCAGCCACAGCTGAGCACGAAGTGATTGCTTTGACTGTCCTTTCTGATGGAAGCTGTGATGGCAAGTGAATCATAGGATGAGTAGGGTAAAGATCTATTTTAATTTACACCTTGAAGCTTCAACACCCTTAGCCAGATTCAGATCTCTCTCCTACACGCTGACATCCAGACTAATTCCACTGAGAGGTAACCAGTGTAACCAAGAATAGACCCAAGCCCTTTTTGCTCACTTATACCCTGAAGGATGCTCTTCTCTTTCTTTTCTCCACAATATACCCACTGTTGCTTCAGCACCTCTTTTCTGTGATACACTCCCCTCTGTTGACTATGATAATTTAGGCTTTGTTCTACATCAGGATGCAGGATAACATCTTACATCTTGTCTAGTCACACCCCACTGCTGCCTAATTTACTCTCACTTAACTGGTTAAAGGCATCGTGAGTACCACTGGAAGATTTGATCCACTCTGCCTCAGTTTCACCATCTGTACAATAGGAGAATGATACTTAATGACCCCACAGACCTAGTCTCTGACTGCAGGGGGGATGTCACCTTATGTCAGCATATGACCCCATCTCCTCTCCACCCCTCCCCATCTCACTTTCAGTGGGGACAGAGCACAGGGATTCCCCTAGAGGGCAGTGCCTGGAAAGATAGAAAATAGAGAAGTTTTGGTGGGGTTCCCCTTGCTATATAGTATTTTAGGTAAGAGACTAGATTATTTGGAACTATAGTATAAATATAGATGAGGAATGAACATGTTGAGTGTTGCCTTTTAAGTGCCTTTATTAAATAAAATTGTGTTCACACTGGGCTGGATCATGGCCTTCTATGGAAAACCTGGAGGAGGGGTCAGGTTCATTTTGTAGGCTTTGCTTCCCACCCAACCCTGCAGTGGGTCCAACCTCATGGATCTCAGGGGATCTGCTGGAGGTACGAGGCCACTGTGCTGAAGACCCGTTGTTCTGTGCTGCCCTCAGGCACCGTCTGGACTCCCTGTCAGTGTATGTCCCTTGGGATGTGTTGACACGATTTCCCAACTGGGCAACTGCCCTTATCCTGCAGAGAACTCTCCAGGCCTAAGTGTGGGGAGATGATGACCCTAAGGTGGCCTTGCCTCTTCTGAATAGAATTGAGGAAGACCCAGAAAGGGGACCCTTTGTGCACCGATCTCAGCAGTATAGTCTCATCCATTGGTCTGTTTTCACTAAGTACATTCTTCTGTCAATTTACTGATCATAATGTTTAATTAAATGGAGGGAGAGAGGCTTCCGCTTAAGGAAAAAAACTGTTATTTTTTCATACCTTGGCCATCTACAAAGCTATTCACTCCCAAAGGATGACATGAGATGAAATAATTCCTACAATTTCAAAACTGCCCATTCACACCATTTTGAATCATTTCTTCTTTTTGGTACTTGACAGCATGTAAAATAGATGGACTGTATTATGCTCCTATTCACTACATATCTGCTACTTCCTGACAATACTATTTTGGCTTTATAATAAATCCTTGCTGCAAATCATTTTAAGAATTCCAGACCCATAATTCGCCAAAAGCTTTTTGACCTTGTTAACTGCAGATTTTAGAGTAGAAGTTTGAAATAAATGTCAACCTGGCTGATGCAGTCTTATTGTTTCCTTCCATTAAGATAACTTAATAGGCTTAGACGGCTGGAAGTGAATATCCTTTATAAATTTTTAGAGACATCATTAATTTACTTTAATGAAAAGCAAAAAAGAATGACATCCTTTGTAGTGGTCTGTGTATACTAATGAAGTATGGAGATCTGTAATGAAACACTGTTAAAGATGAAAGGAATAACAAAAAGAAAGTCCTCTTGCTAGTTATTTGTTATCCATTAGATTATCATTGCTAAGATTGGTCCAGATAAATGAATATATTGACCCTGTAACAATAAAGGGAAGTATGTTTTCAAGGTTGCTGTTATTGTAGGGGAAATAAAACATCAGTCTGTACCTGGGATGTTTCATTGAGGGCCTGTTCCTGCTTCCATTGCAATCAACAGGAGGTTTACCATTCACGTCAATTAAGTCAAGCTTGAGCCCTAAATGAACTACTCTGTTATAGTCTATGCACAATGAGGGATAATGGGACAAAGTCCCACCAATTAATCCTTTCTTTAAAAAAAAAAAATTGTGTCCAATGCTCTTCTTCCTTTTGCTGCCTTTTCCCCAGGTGCACAATAGAGAGAAGAGGGCAGTGGGGAGACAAAGAGGGACTGGCAGCTTCTAGTTCTTTCTGGCACAATGAGGAGTGGTGGGCTGGTGACTTCCAGACCCTGAGATTGCTCCTCTCCCCACTGAAGGCATAGAGCAGTGCTGAATTCAGTGCATGCTCACAAGTTGTCCTTTTTGTTTTCTTTGGGGCTAAAGATTTTGAATCAAAGGCCTTGTTCAGGCTATGGGTACTACAGCAGAATAGCAACCAATTTTTCACACCCATGAGTGTCATAGGTATGTCAGCCTAAGTTTTAAGTGTAGTCCAAGCCAAAGAGTTTGAGTCCAGGTGCAGTGCCAGTATAGCTTAGCAGAACCTAATTATCACAGGTGCAAATAAGAGACCTAGTGCTTCTCCTATTGCAGTTACTGCTTTGTATTCCCAGAAAGACCTGTCTGGAGTTCCATCTGGGAGTTAGCCATAAACATATCATGCCATTTTCAGGCTTGGTGGGATCTCCCACTAAGGAGCCTCTTGTCTGCATGTCCTGCTTCTCCCACAGAGTGCACTGAGTATAAACCTCCTCGCATACACTGGTACAGCCATGTAAATCCCTATGTAGAGGGGTGACTGCCCCACTCGAGAAAAAGGGCTAGAACAGGACAGAGAAGATGTGCAGAGCAGCAGCCAATCAGCAAAGACCCGTGGAGAGTCAATCAGGGCAAAGAAAGAGGCCGGGCTGGGCCCTATATAAAGACTGCCTACCAAAGGAGAAGGGAGTCTCTCCCTAAGTAGCAAAGGAGGAGGACTGGCTCCTGAGGTAAGCACCTTTGACAGATCAGTGCTGGGCAGGATCAAGGGAGCAGAGGAGTGCTCTGTCCCATTACCAGCCAGGCTGTGGCCCCTGACTAGAAGGGCTGATAAAGTGCAAGGGGCCAAGGGGGAAGTGGCCCAGGGAAGATAGTCTGACAAGGGAAGAGAAGAGGGCAGAGAGGCTGCCACTAGAGGGTCCCTGGGTTGGGACCCAGAGTAGCAGCTGGTCCTCGGTCCCCACTGTTCCCTCTTGTACTGCACCTGGCCACGGAGGAGTGTGGTCGAGACAGACTGCAACATGCCCCATGCTAGACTTTGAGGTTGTGGTTGATCACTGAGGCAGGTGCAAGCCGAAAGCCTGTTGTTACTCGCTCCCACGCCCGCCCCCAGAAGGGGATGAGAATGGAGTAGTGGGCACTGCTGGAGGGCAGTGTCCTGAAGCGGACGCTGCTGAGTGGGGAGCAATGTGGGTCCTAAACCAGAAGAGCAGACAATGAGCAAGACACCATGCACAGAGGGCGATCTATGGCTGACAAGAGCTAATTCCCGGACTGACCAGCAGGAGGTGTCACAGTGGTGAGTCCAGAATGCCGTTACACCCTAATATAGTACTACGCCGACACTTGTATGCAGCAGGTATAGGACAGAGTGACAGACAAAACCACAAAGGAATGTTGGATTTTATTTTTTTTAAGGAATTCATATTTGTGAAAAGTGGGGTAAAGCATTTGGAGCCCCCATTGTACAAAACAAAATGATAAATACACCAAATAAGCGTGGCATGAGCCTGCTGGGGCTCCAGGCAAGTGGATCTTTGCACCAATGCAGAGCCCTATCGACTGAAAGGAACTCTGCTCAGGTAAAAAGAGCTCGCTCTCCTGAGTGGAGCCTGTCACAGGACTGGAACTCTCTGCCTTCTCTTTAGAATTGTATTGATGCTTTTAATCTACAAGAGTTCCTGAAGATGTCGTATCTGAGGCAGAACAGGGGTGGCTACTGCTAGTCTTTTAACATGGCAGTATTCCCTCCCACTGCATCAGATCAGCTCTGCTGAGAGCTTCTTTGGGCTTTCTAGTGCTGGCTGCAGCACCAGGCTCTCAGAGCACAGCACTGAGGAGACACTGCCTCAACATTTTTTTTTTAAATGGTTTTTTTAAAGAATATTTTCTATAATTCCTAAAGGGCTAATGCCTGCCAAGGCATCTCACTTCTCTTTGGTATCAATTTCATGCAACTCTAAGCTGTCTCACTTGTTAAATGACAGAGATTCACAATGCATTTAAATGGAAATTTTTAAATAAATCAGGAGTGAATTTAGTGTCCCTGAAAATAAATGACTAATACTAGGGCCTTAAGTGAAGCATAATGCAAACAGGCGTTAGTGTGCAATCTGTTCTAGGACGTTCTGCTAATGCTCCTCTGTCCTGAATTGAAAATTCCTACCACAGTGTTAGGTCTGGGTTTCTCTAGAGTAAATCCAGCCCATTGGACTGTATTTTGCCATGTAATAATGAAGGTGTGCATGTGAGGCATATAGAAAAATAGGACTACTAGAGTGACATTGGAACACACATTTTTGTTTGTGACTTGCCCGAACCAGAATATTAATCATTTTTGTTTCTTTATAAAAATAAAAAAATTAAACAACAGAAAATACAAAAAGGTGCCATACATTTCACAGGATAGCCAATAAAATTATGCAACTTCACAAGGGTAATAGGGAGTGATGAGAAAGGGAGGAGAAAAGTAGAGAGGTCAGGTGGAATGAAAGTCTGGCATCTGAGCTACTCAGCATTCTTTATCCAAATACTATTCAAGAAACATGATCCACATTTCTTCAAATTCATATAATTGTTCTTTACATCAATAAAAATATTCTTTCTTTCACTGCAAACTCAGCCATGCCCAAATACCTCTGCTCTATTCTAAGCACAATCCTACTCCTCCATCTTTGTAAAATCATTTACTTGGCTATAATTGCAGCCTTTTGGTAGAATTAAACCCAGCACAGTAGGTACATAACCTAAGATATAATTTTTGGCTGAGCTTTGATTGTGCGGTTTTCACTCTTGTGTCCACCTCTTTCCACAGCTGCTTGACTCTGGAACAGTCCTGTAGCATATGCATCAGAGTTCCTTTTCCTTTACGCCAGCTCAACAAATGGTCAGGGACAAGGCTGCCATTTTGCACAACTCTGTGGCATCCAAGACATTTTGAATAGAATCTCTTGATGTAGTAACATAGCCTGAGATTCACTGAAGCAATTTTAACACTCCATGACATGCTCTATCATGGTGTGTTCAGGGCTGTCATAACTTCCCTTCCTGTGCTTTCACAAACAACTCCAGATCAATGGAGTTCCTCTTCATTAGTAAGGGAGACAGAGTGGACGTGGGCCTGGAGAGTTTCCAAGGTTCTGGGGTCTCTGGCAGTCCTAGGGCCTTTGGACCCAACTGATACATTAGTAAGCTTTTAGTTTTAAGTATGGCCATGCTACTTAGGGTGGCAGGTCATATTGTCACTTTAGTTTTAGAAAAGAAACTAAATTAAAAATGTTAATGCACATTTAGCATTCACATGCCTAAAGCCTGATCTAACAGCTGTTCCCTGGCATGCTGGAAGGGAGGGTGAGGAGTTGAGTTGGTCAGTGGGGCCCACATACCACCTGGAGGACCCTAACAGATGCCCAGGGGTCCGCAGGCCCTAGGTTGAGAAACAGTGATATAACATGTCTTTTTAATCTCCAATGTATATGATTCTCTAAATGCAGAATATTCTCCTTTATCTGAAGACTCATAAGGATGTCAGGTATTTTAAATTACTAATCTGGAGGGTATTACAATGATTATGCCATGTTGCAGCATTATGTTTAATGCCATACTCTTCTTAGAAGCTCACCTTCCCCTTTAAAATGCCCATAGGTAGCTTTGATACCGTGCCACTTCCTGAAGCCCCCATTGGACCAGAGCAGCGAACCACTGCCATTGGGAGCCGTGATCGGCCGAACCTGTGGACGTGGTAGGTGAACAAACCAGCCAGGCCCACTAAGGGTGCTTACCCTGGGAGGCTGTGTGCCACGGTTGCTGATCACTGTTATAAGACATTTAACACTTGATGGTGTGATGGGGCCTGGCCAGATGTTATAGGAAAGTAGTGGGAGAGAGATATATCAGTCCCGGGGTAAACAAATCCCTGTTACCAGGGTAAGCAAATGGCAGTTGTTCCAGGTCAATTAGGAAACCTGCAGCCAATTAAGATCCTTCCAGAAAGCAGGGAAGACAGCTAGGTTGATTGGGACACCTGAAGCCAATCAGAGGCTGGCTGAAACTAGTAAAAAGCTAGTTAGTCAGGTGGGAGTCACGTGTGTCAGGAGCTGTAGGAAGAAGTCATGCTTCTGGAATAACAGAGCAGTTCAAACCCTATCAGGCGCAAGGAAGGAGACCCTGAGGTAAGGGTGACATCGGTATTCAGGAAGTGGAGGTTGCTGTGGGGAAGTGGCCCAGGGAGTTGTACTAGTCCTGTTTCCAAAAAGTCAGCTACCAAGAGCTGCTACTATCAGGGTCTCTGGGCTAACCAGAGTAGGGAGTAGTCCTGGGCTCTCTCTTCCCCTCCCTTCCCTGACTAATCATTAAGACTGGGAGATAACAGAGTCTGTGCGAGGGAGGATAGCTTCTCCTCATCTTCCTTGCTGGCTTATGATGAAAATGACTCAGTAGGCTGTGACCCTTGCCTCTAGAGAGAGAAGGGCTATGTGGAGGGTCACAGTGAGCCCCTGAGGCTAGCGAAATCCATCAGGAAGCATGGGATCCACTATGACAAGGTCGGAGCTTTGTCACAATGGTTAGCTCCTTCTTCTGAACCTGCTAAAATGAGCATGAAAAAATACAATATGCAAAATAAATTAAGCAAATTATAGGAGGGCTATAAAGAAAAAAATTATGTGTTGTCACCAACTTAGGCAATAGAATCATTTTAATAACTTTCTCCATTCATTTTGTCATTCCTTTTGTCACTTGTACATTTCTTTTGGATGATTAAACATTATAATTGTTTAGAAAGGCACAGATTAAAAGTTTTTTGTGCATAAAGTAAAGATTAGGAACTGTTTAGTTTCTAATTCTTTGTTGTTTTCTCTTTCTATTTGTTTAAGTTTCAAAGATCAAGACTAAAATTCCAGCTGAAAAGGCAGCCAGTGTTTAATTTGTACACGAATGCAGACTATATCCACTTGGGCAATTGATGTTTTGTTTCCAACTGACAGCACTGACGAGAATATATAGTCTTTTATCTTGTAATTATATTAGCCTGGGAAGATAGCCCAGTAGAGTAGGTCATACTATTATGATTTCAAAAGTGGTCTTTTAAAAGGCTGAACTGCTAGAAGTGAAGAATGCAGTCTGCTAAGCCAGATAGCTGCATGGCCCGTGGGTGTTGGTCAGCCACGGAGTTGGAGCAGGAAGATGATCGGGGGAGAGAGGGGATGATGGTAAGTAGCCAAAAAGCTGGATTTGAAAACACGTGAGCAATTGCAGTCTTAAGGCACTGTGGACAACCATAGAGCTTCGCTAGTGAAACAAAGTATCGTTAGTAAAGAGACTCCACCAGAGCTGTAACAATTTTCAGATGGAGCCACTAAGCACCAATTCATAAACCCCTCTGATGTGCCTCCTTTCCCTATCCCCTTCTAGCACCCTGATCTTTTTTGGCCACCCTGTGCCACATCTGTCCTAACACATGCTGCCCTCAAACAAACAAAACCAAGTCAGTGATTCTGCCCCCTTCAAATGTTTGGTGTTTTGCTAAAAGCTGGGCAAAATTCTTAAGACAAAACATTTTTGCCTCAAAAATGCAGATTTTTATCAACCAAAATATTTCACAAATCCATGTAAAATTTGCCAATTTTTTTCACTTTAAAATTTTTTTCAACTTTGATTCAAAACAAAATGTGTTTGAATTTATTTTGATTTTTATTATGTTTTTTTAAGGTAAAAACAAAATACAAAAAATCCTCCAAACATTTTGTTTACTCACAAATTATTTTTTGTTCAGCCACCAAATCAAAATATTGGTTATTTACACAGCTCCTCTCTTCATTCCCCATGATTTCTATTCCATTCCCCCTCTGCTGCCTGGGATGCCTCTGGTAAACAAGCAAAACTGCTGCTGGTTGTCAAAAGGCTACTTATGCTTATTGCTACTCTCCTGTATTCCTCTCACAACTTGCTTCCGCAGGGCCTCCGGAGGAAATACTGGAAGGAAACAGACTGACAGTTCAGCAGGTGATGTCAATGAAGTTTTACTGTGCTTCCCCTACTCCCTTTCTGCAATGAGGATGGGATCTGGCAGGGTTTTTTTTACTTCCTCTTGTGCCTCAATCTTTCCCATTTTCCTTGTTCTCTAACTTGTATCTCTACCTCTCCCATTTTATGCAACCTCTTTGCTCATCTCTTCACTCTATAGTTTCTCTGTTACTCTTTAAGTCTGACCTGTCATTGATTTCACCATGGTTTCCCTTGTCTTTCATTGTCCCTTTACTATGTCCTCTTTGCCAGTTTCTCATGTTTTTCCCCTACATTTCTCTGTTGAGTCCTCCCTTGTTTTATCATCTCCCACCCTGTTTTGCTGTATCTTTCTTTCTCTTCTCCTTCATCTTCATCTTCATCTTTACCAGCAGAGTTACACAGCAAGATAAATCCTTTTAGCTTTGATTATCAGCCTTTGCCAATTGTTATACTCTGTAACTGATGATGTCTTTGTGGTATGTTCTGCCTCTATGGCACAGTAGATGCTCATTAGTAGTAACATCTTGAGCTTGGTCACTAGCAGGGAGGGTCGACCTAAGATACGCAACTTCAGCTACATGAATACCGTAGCTAAAGTCGATGCATCTTAGGTTGACTTACCTGCCGTCCTCACAGTGACAGCAGTCAACAGCAGATTCCCCCGTTGACTCTGCCTTGCACCTTTTAGCGAGCTGGAGTTCCAGAGTCGACGGGAGTGCCTCTGGGGATTGATTTATCGCGTCCTGACGAGATGCAATAAATCGATCTCTATGCATCGATCCAGCCGGTAGTGTAGACAAGGCCTTGGTGTCCTTTTGCTATGTTGTTCTTAAGTGGCTGTTGCTATTATGGGGAGTGTCCACAATTCACAGTAGGGAAAGCGTTCCCCAGGGAAACGTTGCTCGTGAGCAGCAGTTGCTTGAAAAAAGTATTTTTTGTAACTGGAGAGAGGAGATGTTATGGTGGGCTATGAGGATTAATTGCCACGAATTACCCTTGTATGCTGCCCAAAGATGTAGACAATTACTGTATCTTCCTCCAAGCAAGAAGGTAAAAAAGTAGCTTTCAGATGGAAGAAAGTAGCATGAAAGGGGACATTTAGAAGGTATATACGTGTTTTGAAATGGGTTATCTTACCTGGGGGATCTCTGCCATAACAAAGCAAGATACACACAGAATAATGGTGTGGTATAGACAGTACTGCATGACAAATGATTATCTAAAAAGAAAAGGAAGCCAGAGATTCAAAACATAAAATGAAATTATTTACATAATCAAAGAAAATGTCAGGTAATTTCACTTAGTTTTCTCTTTTAATTTTAGTTTCTATTGTTTAAAATGTAGCTACTTACCAATTTTATCCTTTGACAAATGAGGAAAAATTGATTTTATTCTGTGGTCTAACAATATTTGATATAAGTACATTGTCTTCACTTTTTTGTATATTGTGACCATTAGTGATTCAGGTGCATAGGGAATAGGGTATGTTTGTATATTTGTTTTCTAATTCTGTAATAACCCATTAAAATACTTTTTTATACAGCACCTGAATAAAATTGAGTGATCACTTTTTGTTACAGTTCCATAATTACAATAGTAATTTCTCATTTTGAAGCCAACAGGCATTTCCCAAAAGATTTGTCTTCTTTCCAAGTATACCAGATTTGGATTTAAATAGGTTGACAATATCCCTTTAAAGATGCACAATCCAACATATCGTCTCAGAAAATCAGTATTTAACTGAAGTGGGTGGGTTTTTAAAGAAGTACAGTAAGTGATTATTTCTTTTATCAAAGCACACTAGGTCATAAATGTCAGATTTGCAAACAAACTGTTTCTTTCAAAATGATATGGCTGGCAAACTGTTCTGTGCAGAGCATCCATTTGTGTAAATTCTGAACACTAATAAGAAACAGAAACAAAATTGAACATTATTAAATACCAACATAGTCAACAGTAAGCTTAATATTACAAACTACTGAAGAAAGATTTTGTCCTTTTAGGCTGAGGCTAAATATATGGTTTTCTAACACCGATTAGACAGCAAGCTGAATCCAATTAACATTTATTCAAAAACAGCATTGTCATAGAAAATCATTGTATATTTTAGAATACAGTACAAGAAACAGTGCCTGTTTGTGCACAATTACACCTCCTATGTCTATCTAGCTTGTGGATCCAATCAGCATAGTAAATGAGTGCCATAAACAAATATGTCCCTCATAGAACCACAAGTAGTCCCCATAAAAATCTACGTTGATTTGCTATTTTATTGGTTTATTGGCAATTGTCAGCTGGCAAATGTTATGAACTGTGTCAGGTTGATTATAGTATGTGGGTGATAATCCTCCAAGCTGCAGTGACATGAATCCCACTTTAGTACTCCTGCTGGAAGAATGAAGTAGCTCTGTTGGGAGCCGCTTTGTTAAAGTCAGGCCGGCTCCACGTTTTGAAATATCCTTGCTAACCTAAATAAAATGTGCTTGAGCTCGCTATAGTAATCACCAAATGATAAGCTGATGGTTAGCATCCAGACACTTTGGATAAGCTGATGGTTAGCATCCAGACTACCCATCACTAATATATTTTTAAAAGCTTATATTTTGTCGTGTTGGGGGGTGTCTGAATAAATAAGGTGAGACCACAAAAAACTGCATGCTGTCAGAGCCCTCCTCACAAAGCAATGCCCGTCTCTTTATGGAGCAACCACCCATCCCCCCACACTGTTCAAAAGAATATTTTGGTTTAATTTAATTTCCATTCCCTCCAGCTCAAGCCATGCTCACCTGCAAAGCTGCTAACCTCTGAAACTACCAGTCACATGTGGCCATGCCCCACTGTTGGTAGGTTCCATTTATTGTTGAACTGACTTGACATGAAACATTTTGAATCTGTTCAACAAATCAAAATGAAGCATTTTGATTCAGGAATATCAAAATGTTCTGTTTTAATAAAACATGTCAAAAATAACCCTTTTTTTCCCTTTTCCAGTTCAAATTATTTCAGAATATTTCCTTCAATGAAAAATGTTGCTCTTTCAACTTTCTCCTGATCCAAGATGAAAACAATGACATTTTGGATTTTTCACTTAGCTCTGCTTATATCAAAGATGCACTAAATGACTGAAACTGGTAAATTGTTAGTGGTTTGGAAGGTTGCTTAAAGTGAAACACCCATAGAGTGTTCACATTTTATGGTATAAATCTTACTTTATTTTATAAAAAAAGTAATGCACATGGACTCCCAAATAACTCTCGACAGTTTTTTCCCCCCCTCTAAGTGCTGCTTCAACCAGGATGTTCAGCACCCTGCAGGAGTTTCTTAGGTTTTGGTTCCTGGTTGTTTGTTTGCACTTTACACTTATGCAGGTAGACCCTTTTTTCATTTATGATCATATGCATAATCATGAAGTTGCTAAGGGGAGACAGCAATGATACAATCACATTCAAGAATACTTCTATAGATCACTCACAATATAATTTAGGACATTAGGCTGTAACAACAACATTCGGTCCAACAATCATCACTTAATCAAATAAATAATACTCGTTCTAGACCACTGGGAAGGCGTCCTAAAATAAGGGGAAAATTTTTTTTTTAGGCTAAACAATGTAGGTACCTTTTAAATGGGTTTTAATACTGGAGGGTTGTACCCCCAAAACCAGGCCCTCACCCCAAAATATAGGTGGCTTTCTCTGTAACTATCATCTGAAAAATATTGAAAGTTAGCAGAATAATGAGCCAATTTCTATGGAAATAGTCTCGTTATTATTTAATCAAGCCAGCAACTAAGCGATTCATGAATGGCCTGTTGAAATTCAATAAGCAGTTCATGAATCTCTCAGTTCAAGATGTGTGAAAGGGAAAAAAGGGGGGGGAAAATCCCACCCAGGAATCAGTAACTACTTTGTGTCAATGATGAATGTCACCCAATTAACTTCAAAGCAGTTGAAAGCTCCTTAATACCTCTGCTCATTCTGAATCCACTTAAAATCATTATAGGGTTGCTCAATAAATATGACATCTATAGCTAGATGCTGAAAGTATTTATTATTTGTATTGTGGTAGCATATAGGAGCTTCATTCGTGGATCTACTGGCCATTGTGCTAGGTGTTCTACAAATCTGGAACAAAAAGACATGCCCTTGCTCAAAATTGGCTATAGACATTAATGTGGCCGATGGTGCTTAAGTTGCTTATCATCCTTGGTTCATTGCTACCACCATCTATTCTCCCACTGAAATTCGGGAGTATGTTGAGTAAAGTTGGAACCTTAGCTGTACTAAAAGATAGGAATGGAGACATTAGATTAAAGCTGTCACATGTACTTCTAATGGGAATTATTCATATGGGAGAAAAGTTTTAATTGTCCTCTTAAGATTTCTGGCCTGAACTCCAGAGGAGGAAGATGTCCTCCTCCAGTATCCTTATGTTGTATATGTGGAAACTCTTAAAATTACACTTTTCTTCTTTAAAGAACAAACATAAAAAGATACATGCTCCTGAGCTAAAGACTATTCCACTAATGTTTCCACAGAGTGATCTTAGTTGTCTATTACACATTTATAATCAACTGAAGCTTAAAATAGGTAAATGAAGGAATAAGATTTGCATTGTATATAAACTCATTGCACAGAATGAACCCAGGCAGCTAAAGCAAATTTCCAGAAGAGTGGTACTGACGCCTTGGGGACTTGAAGCTTATCCACCTTATTATCATTGCTGCCCATCACCTAGTCTCCTACCCAATAAGGGTAGGAGGAAAAGGAAGGCACGGGGGGAGGAGGGGAAGGAGATGGAACACAGCTTGCCACTGGAACAAATGACACTCATTGAATTCTATTGGTGTTCTGTTCCTGTTTTTAGACTGGTGATGTGCACAGCTTTTTCTAAAATGAAAAAAAAAATGTAATCCTCTTAAAGTACCTGACTGCCTTGCTCTTGAGTTACATCAGTTTTCTGTCTCCTTTCATCTGCTTTTCTAATTCAAAGTATAAATGCAGTTCCACTGATTTAGCAGAACACAACAAGAATCCTTGTGATGTTTTACCAAGGCAAAAATACATTCTCTCTCCCAAAAAACCACACTTTCTTTATTATCATTGCTAGTTTTAGAATAATAAAAGCACAACTACCACCTTAATCACAGAGCTGAGAAGAAATATGTTTGTTTTCCAAATCATTCTGGATGTACTCTGGCTATTGATGTTGGTGGAAATTCAGCTTGTGATTTAGGCCCATATGTTCAAAGGTATTTAGCCACTTAATTCTCACTGAAATCAATGGGAATTAGGCACCTAAATACCTTTTAAGGATCTGGGCCTAAGTGCTTTGCTGAATAAGGATGAACCACTGGATCTGAACCATGGTGCTTATACAAATTTGATTACAAAAGTGATGATAGCCTATTATAGGCAAATAAAAAATCAGCTGGGTAACAAATGATGCTATGTACACAGGGATTGTGTATAAAATGAAAAAGAAAGTTGAGAACTGTCTGTAGAAAATAGCTGGGCTTTCTTCAACATCTACCTTCTCTAGAGTGAAACCAGGCTGCTTGATTACTGTTGATTACTTGATTACTCTTGATTACTGTAACCTGCCTTGTAGGAGGAGGTCCTCCTATAAACAACCTCTTCTCCATTTTGGATTCTTTGTGTCTACTAGTGCAGAGAGTAGCCAAATGCAGGGAAGCTTTTATCCCAAAGAAAAAGGGAAAGGAAGACATTGTGCCATTTTCTTATTGGTCCTAGCAACTACTTGGATCCTTGATACTGTGTTGCTACCTCAGAGCTTTTAATTAATGGGAAGGTTTGATTTGATTGACCATCTGCCAATGGAAGAGGAAAAGGCTACTGGCTTTTCTATCATCTGGTTTCTTGCCGCAGTTTTAGTATGAGGGAGATTTTCACTTTTAAGCATCTGTCTCCCTGTGCCCCGCGGGGCTCTCCGTCCCCCTGTATTTACAAATATTTGCACTGTAAAAAACAAAAGAGAGAGTATTTTTAAATCAACCTAATACAAGTACTGTAGTACAATCCCTTTATAATAAAAGTTGAACTTAAAAATGTAGAATTAAGTACAAAAAATAA
The DNA here is from genome assembly GCA_032164245.1 of Sternotherus odoratus. Taxonomy (NCBI): domain Eukaryota; kingdom Metazoa; phylum Chordata; order Testudines; family Kinosternidae; genus Sternotherus; species Sternotherus odoratus. The sequence continues at coordinate 60,834,213 of JAVMKO010000001.1, forward strand.
CTGCACTCAAAAACAACTATGTAAAACTCTAGAGCCTCCAAGTCCAATCAGTCCTACTTCTTGCTCAGACAAACAAGTTTGTTTACATTTGCAGGAGATAATGCTGCCTGCTTCTTGTTTACAGGGGCATGTGAAAGTGAGAACAGCATTATCGCCTGTAAATGTTCAGCCAATTACTAAGACAAACAAGTTTACAAGAAGTAGGCTGGATAAAAGCCCCAGGGGAAGGAAGCCAAGGGGGGAGCTGGGAAGAGGGGAAGCTGCTCCAAAAGAAAGCAGGGAGGAATAGGTTGCCCCCTCCCTCCTGCTGGTAGACAAGCAGAAAGGGATTCTGTATATTGTAGTGAAAAGGTGGTGGAAATGCTACTTGTAAAATAAAGCATGAGGTAAGCACTGCAATCAAGGACTCTGAGTGACTTTCTGAGCAAAGTGGGGGCAGGAACCAGGAGGGCCCCGCAGGGAACCTGTTACACTGCCCCACTGCAATTTGAGATCATTACTCCTTGTTCTATCATCTGGTACCACTTAGGGTTATCATTCGTCCGGATTCTCCCGGACATGTCCGGCTTTTGGGGATAAAAATAGCATCTGGGGGGAATTTACAAATGTCTAAAAATGTCTGGGATTTCCCCCTGGTGCAGAGTGCGGTGTTGGGCGCGGGCAGACAGCCTTTCTTCCCCCTCTCTCCCGCAGCTTCAGGCAACACGTCACCCTCCCCCTCCTCCTTCTCCCTTCCCTGCATTCTCAGAGCTGCTGGCGGGTTCTCCCCAGCATGAGGTTCTGCAGCTGGGGGGAGGGGCGGGACCAGGCTGTGCCTTGAGCTGGGGAGCATGGCCATGTGTTGCACTGAATGGGGAGCCCCACACTGTTTTGAGCTGCACGGTAAGGTGGGGGAGGGCAGGAGTTAGAGAAGGGGCAGAGAATTTCTGGATGAGATAGTCAAGGGACAAGTAGTTGGGGGAGTTATATGGATTAGGAGTTCTGGGGGCAGTCAGGGGGCAAGGAGCAGGGAGGCTTAGGTAGGGGATGGAGTTCTGGGGGGCAGGGATCCCAGGAGGGGGTAGTCAGGGGAAAAGGAGTCAGGGGAGTTTGAGGTTCTGGGGGCCAGGAAGTGGGAGGGAGTAGGCGGGGCTAGGGCACCCTCTCCCCGTCCTCTTTTTTAATTGGCGAAATATGGTAACCCTAGTACCACTGAGAACAATCTAGATCCAGCCTTTTTGGAACCCCCTTTCACATAGTTAAAAGAAGCTATCAAATCCCTCCTCATTCTTCTCTTCTGCAGACTAAAAAATCCCAGTTCCTTCAGCATCTCCTCATAAATCATGTACTCCAGCCCCCTAATCATTTTGTTGCCCTCCCACGGATTCTTTCCAGTTTTTCCACATTCTTCTTGTAGTGTGGGCCCCAAAACTGGACACAGTACTCCAGATGAGGCCTCACCAATGCTGAATAGAGGGGAATGATCACATCCCTCAATCTGCTGCAATGATCCTACTTATACAGCCCAAAATGCCATTAACCTTCGTGGCAACAAGGGCACACTGATTCCTATCCGGCCTCTCATCTACCATAACGCCTAGGCCCTTTTCTGCAAAACTGCTGTCTAGACAGTCGGTCCTTAGTCTGTAGCAGTGCATGGGATTCTTCCGTCTTAAATGCAGGACTCTGCACTTATCCTTGTTGAACCTCATCAGATTTCTTTTGGCCCAGTCCTCTAATTACTTTGACATTTAGTCTATTTTGATCAGTCAGTGGGATCAGGGACTAAATTAGACAAAATGCAGATCAAGAAGGCCAGGAAAGCACTGTGACACAAAAAGAAAAGGGACTCAGTATTTTTAGCACAGGTCTTATGGGTTTGGGATTTTTAAAAGATCTATTTTTAACCATCTGTTATAAGGGAAGCTCAATGGAAAGCTTTAGGAATGTGAGAACTGTAGTGGAGGGCAACAGGTGGACAACTAGTCACAGAAGTGAGAGTAATTATTATAGCTGCTCCATGCTGGAGTACATCAGACTCTAGGGGTGTTGTAGTGTGCCAGGTGTACTATGACTCAGAAGCAAGCATTGCAGGCACTTCAGCAGCTAGGCCTTGTAAGCACTAGTGGGTCCCAATAACTACTCAGACTCATGCCTCAAATGAAGAGGCATTTTACTAGGCTACCAGGAAAGGAAATATTGGGAAAGGTTGTAGATACCATAGGTCCAGTGTAGAGTGACCAGACGAGGCAAGTGTGAAAAATGGGGATGGGGGTGGGGGATAATAGAAGCCAATATAAGAAAAAGACCCCCAAATCGGGACTGTCCCTATAAAATCGGAACATCTGGTCACCCTACTCCGGTGACTTAAGCAATTACAATTCACTGAGACAACTCTGGTTTTTATTTGGTCCCCTGTGGAGAGAGGGGGCAGTCTCATTAAGGGTTAGGGCTCTTTGGGTTGCCCTCCTCAGTGCAGACTTCTGTTCAAACCAACTAGGAAGTTGCAGGTTTCCAGACCAGGTTTACTTGGTGCTATGGATCACTGAGGCTTCTCTGCACTGGCTCCTTCCCCAGTCTCAGCGCAGTAGTGTTTAGGGCACATTGTTCCCCAGCTTCTGCATAGTCTGTTGTGTGCCTGATTCTGGGAGGGTGGGAGGTTCTCCTCTGAATGAGACTTCTCTGCTGCTCCTGGCTGCTGCTGTGTCAGAAATGCGTGGGCATTTCCTGGGTCAGAGTCTTTCCTTCTACCTGGCCATGAGGAAGTGGATGTGCAGGGTGGTGGGGTTGATGGGAATCATAATCCCCTGCTTAATGGCTCATCACATGAGTTGCAGGCTCATGAAGTTGCAGGCTCATGAAGTTGCTTGATGAACTGGAAGAGGAAGTCTGCTCCAGGTGTACGGAGTGAGGTGAATAAAGGAACAGAACTGTGGGTGGCAGAGGGGAGATGTAGTGCTTCAAGGGGTAGGAAAATCTGGCTGAACATCATGCACAGAAGAAATGTAATAGGAATAGAGACAATGTATGCAGTGGTGATCCCTTTTAGAGCCTTGAAAATGAGGATCCAATAATGAAGAGTCTGCCAGTACTTATATGTAAAGATGTAACCCGTTCCTAGCATAGATGCAAAACTGGAAATTCATGTTTTGCAATCTCCAAACTCAGCCTTGTTATCCAGTGACTACTAAACTGAATAAATAATGTGAACCATTTCAAAGCCCCATAGGCTGTTCAAATGACTTGAGGCCACTTGCACTAAGCTCTGCTGCCTGGCTGATGCTTGCTGTAAACATGGTGCTCCCTAGGAAGGCTGCTGTAAGGCTCCATGGAATGGCTGCCCTCACTTATATGCTGACACAGTCAGATTACTGCTCTCTCAGTGGCCTTGCAGGCCCTTGATGAATAAATGTTCTATGCAAGTAGCAGCTCTACTTTCTGGGACACTGCGTTCATACGGCAATCATTTATTCTGCACTTACTGTTGTGTATGACTGTATAATCAGAGCAAGGGGAACAGGCAGCTGCTTACCAAAAAATGCTGTAAATACGAGAATCTGTGCAAGAGGCAAAAATAAAAACCTGGAGGGAAGAGGCTGCCTTCTATGGATTTCATTGTCACCCTGGAATCTCTCCTCAGAGCGGGGCAGCATTGAGCTGCAGTTCCTCAGGAGTAGGACAGTAGTAACTCTTGGGGCTTCTCTTCACTGGAGACTTAACAAAAGCTCTTACTCAGGTGTTGCATAGTTTACTGAGGTGACAAGAATCATGAGATGTGACCCTGGAAATCCTAACACCTCACACTAGTGAGTTATGGCACCAGTGTGGACACAATTGAGTGGACACCCGTGGATACGGTTTACAGTTTGGCCACTCGCTCCTCAGTGCTGACCACCTGACTTAATGCCGCAGTGAAGACATACCATTAGGCTATTTCTTCACTGCAAAGTAACTTGCATGGTCACGTCTCAAGTGAGTGCTAACTTGATATGCAGCTTATACTCCCTGGTGGGCCAGACAACTTGAGTTAAAAAAACCCATCACTCTCAAGTTAAGGGGTTTTGTGTGTGGATGGGACTTGAATTAGGGGCAACGATTGACTTACACCTCTAGTTACATCAGCTGTCGTGACTAGCCACAACTGGGTTGCTGCTTCCCCATTGCTCCAAGTTGGGGAGCAGGGATCTGCATTAGCCCTTTGCTGGCTCAGTTACGCTGCTTGGTACATGGTGGGTAGAACTAACACCCTGTCTGCTCCACATCCACCTGTATGAGATGGGAAGCATCATCCCAGAACAGGCAGAGTTTTCATCCCCTAATTGATATGGATGATGCAGGTAACCCACAAAGTCAATAATGAAGATCCTTTCTCCTCTTTACTCCCCTCAGATAGTATGCTACTGGGCTCACCATTGAGCCCTGCATGATTGGTTTAAACTCTGGGTTGCAGTGAATATAGCTTGAAACCAATAAAAATGTTATCTCAGCTGTGTAAATAAAATGGTTGCTTTTCATTTGAGCTGCCTGCTACAGTGGAAATGTATAATATGGTAATTTCTTTAATAAAATGTTTTAATATAAAAAGTTTCATCATTTGCGAGGAAGGGAAATTTTGTATATTTACCTCTAGTTGGACAGAAAATTTCACATAATCTTGGGGATTAAATACCCTTTGGCAGATGCTGTGTCAATACCCTTATTGCCTTGTTACAATATCTAAACCAATCGTTGTTGCTATCAAATCAGATTTCATAGAGCATTTGGGTCTCAGTACATATGGCATGGGCACTATGAAGCCTGCACTTGAATCCAGTCAGACTTACAAGAAGTATATTTCAGATTCTTGAGCATCTGGAGACTGTGGGCAGACTGCTCAAAGAACATGTAAACTACGTAATGCATCCAAACTGGAAATATCCATGCCAAATTATCATGTGGCTTGTGAAATGCAAATTAAAATGAAAGGTTAAAGATGAGTTGGATTAGCAACATTCTGGTGTACGTAGGAAATCCATGTTTGGAAATGGCGTCAGGTCTCCTGCCATCCAACATGAAGCATTACACAACAGGTGATACACTTGAATCTTGAGGGAGTGGGAGCAATTTGCTACACAAGTAGATATACCTATGCAAAGTGGCAGTAAAAACACTACAAGACCAGCATGGTAGCATTTAACAATAACTGTTCACTCACTCTCCTCAGTTGTTTTTTTGTGATTAATTTCTAATTGTTTTTTTTTAAAAAAGAAGACTGAAAAGTACAAAAAGATAAATGATTTACAGCTTGTATATGTTTCCAAATACCACATGCTTCACAGGATTGCTAATACCTTTATGCAGTTTTACAACTTGTCTAAACTGCAAGCCCAGCCAATAAAAAAAAAAAGCCAGCCCTACTTAGACATAAAATGTTAGGGTAATAAAATAGGGGAAGACATCCATGAATAAGGAGGGGAGGGAAAAAAGAATGCTGGTCTGCCATTCTTTGAGCCATCTCAATATTTTTATCCAAGTATATTTAGAAAAAGGGTCCAAATGTCTTCAATTTCATATAATTGCTGTTTAGGACAGATGCAAAGATATAGTCATTTAGCATTCGGTCTGTGGTGCATAAGGAGAAACAGGAAGCATAGGAAAAACACAAGTTAATATCTCAAATGGTTCTTTCAAAAGAAGCGGGTTCTTTAGAAAGCTTGGTGCCAATGTTACAAATACACACACACACACAGTGTGTTGTACATGTTAAGTGATTACAGGGGCTGTGATTCTGTAGAATAAAGTGGACTAGAAGGAAATTAAAAATAGAATGTTAAAGAAAATTTGTAAAACATCAAATAATATTCAGTTTAAGCTTGAAAAAAAGTTTTCTTGATTTGGGCATCAATATTACTTTCACTGCTGACCATCTCCTCCTTTAATGCTTCCTATCAGTACTGAAAAGGATAAGCTATAGTAGGAGAGAGTAAAATATCTGTGTCTGCTGTTTAGTAGTGGGGCTATTTTATGTGGTGACTGCTATGTGCCCAGGTGTCTCGCTTGTTAAAATATATTATTACAAAGGAATAGACTCAACTAATTGCTTGAGTAAGGAACCAGACTTGATCCATCTAGTTTGCGTATTCCACCCTTTCTTTAGCAGTCAGCATCTGATGACTAGTGGAAGGCAAAAGCACCTCTCTCTCTCTCTCTCTCTCTCTGGAAAAACAAAACAAAAAACAACCAGCATCCTGCCCCTGCCCCTTGTGCAGTGCTGGGATTTCTTCCTGAACCTTGAAAGTATCAGTTTAGGCATAAGAATAAGATTTGATTGCTCTTATCTTACATAGGTACATAGTTAAAAAATTATCCTGCCTGTTTTCAGATCCATTCAGTGTGTATTGAGCTCTTGCTGCAGCATATTCCACATGGAGGCCATAAGGTGTATCAAATAGTATTTTTTTGGGAAAAAATAGGATGCTGGACGTTCGTTTCAGATTAATGATGTTCTTATTTTCAGGTTTTGTCACATGTCGTCATCATCACTCATATGTTATTTCAATGTAGCATGAGTCTGAGAATCAACTTGTTAGTAAATAATTTGTCTGTTTTGTTGACTGGCATTGAACATGTTACAAGCTGAAGCGGCTAGTTCAGCAGTCAATTCAGTTAACAGAGAAGCAACTACAGAACTACTGTGCTGTGTATTTAATAAAACAAGCAAAAATCTCCACAGGGTCTCTGGATGAGAACCTATTATATTTAGAAATATGCGATTTCTAAAAGATTTCTAACGGCCAGGATGTATAATGGAAGTTGTCTTTCCTGGGAGGTTTACATAATCATTTAATTTGATCCTTCCTGAGATATTTCTCATCCACCACTTTAGTTCTTTGATCATAATACAATAGGACAAATGTCAGAAAATATGAGCTAACAAAGTGATGTAAATCTTATTTCCTATCAGAGAAATGACTAAGAACGTTACCTTCATGATAATTGCATTCACATGCATTTCTTTCTGCTCAGTTTTTCCAGTTCAATGGTGAGAGTGAATGTCGATCATTTTTTTAAGTTAAAGATGAGATCACATCTACTTATCAGGTAATTAGAACCTGGCATCTAAACTGGTAAGGAAATATTTTGGCTTGGACTATTTGTGGAGGAAAATATTTTTGATAAAATTGGCCTGAATATTTTTGTAAGCTGAGTGGTGTTACAGTGCTTTAACTAACCATAGCTATTGTCTTAAGTGGTCCTTGCTACCGGGTATCATTTCAACTCAATTGCTACGATGTGTGACGAGACCTACATTTATGTGTCTCTCTCATATCAGTCAAACAATGAATAGCACAGAAAACAATGATTTTCTTACTCTTTGATCGCTTGGGTTATTATGAATTACTGTAAATTGGAAAAACAAAAGTTTCAGAAGACAGTTGATTTAGATCATTTTAACCATAAAAACAGCAACAATGGGGACTGTAGTGGGGTGACTGCCCCACTCCAGTGGAGAAGGGTTTAAAACAGCCCTGGGAAGGGCTATGGCTGGGGGCAAGCAGCTCCCAGGCTGAATAGGAAAAAGCTGGGCTGATTGGGAAGCAGGCTCAGCTGGGTGGCCACGCCCCAAACAGACCAGCCCTTATGAAAGGGCTGAGAGGCAGGGGCCAGAAGAGAGTCTCCTTTGTCTGCAGAGGTGGACAGGCCTAGCTGCTGGGAGCTTGAGGAGATGCCTAGAGGGAAGCAGGGCTGGGACGAGGCAGGAGGAGCTGGGGAAGCTCTAGACTGGAAACCCCCAGGCTGCAGGGCCTAAGAGAAGGCCCCCAGAAGCAGGACCTCAGCCTGCAGAGGGCGCTCCAGACACTGGTGAGCTAATTCCTGGACGAACCAGCAGGAGGCGCTGCAGGGGTGAGTCGCCACCCTGCTACAGGGACCCAGACATACAGATCTGTGTAGTTTCTTGCCAATTTTATATTTGTCAGTTTAAAATAAAGGGAGCTAGGAAACATTCCAGTCCTGTGATGATCTGACTTTTATATCCATTTCAATCCGAGTTTCATATGAAGATGTGGTACATTCAAGATTTTAAAGTAAAAAAAAAATTGTAGTAACATGTGGAGGCCCTTGAAACAGAGTCAAAAAGTGTTTTATGTTCTGCCATCATATGTTTTCTACATAAGGATTTTTTTTCTTATCAATTAAATTCTAGCCTGTTTTTAATTAATGCCACATTACTCTTTGTAATAACATCAGTTAGATGTCTCTAACATTAAATTAATGGATGCATTCCAATGGCATTCTGTTAGGTTTCCCAGTTAAATTAGTGTGATGGTCTTTTAATGGATATTTTAATAGACATTATTAACCAGAATATTGTAAAATTAAAATCCGACTCAATGAGTACTTTGAATTCCTGTTGTAATAGTTTTTGCAGTCATTGATGTTGAGTCTCTGAGGAATAACTAGATATACATTAATTTAGTTTGTGACATTTGGCAAGAAATAGGACATGAACGTGTACTGTTTATGAAGAGAAAAAAACCCAGATGTTTACCCAATTAAATGGCTGCTGATTTAGAAGATAATCTGATACTTCAATTCTGTGGCTTAATGATCTTAAAATGTTGGTGGCAGAGAGAAACTAAACAGATTTAGAAACTTTTGGTTATTCCTAAACATTGGGGGGAGAGAGGGTATCCTGTAGCTACTGCAGAGAGTTTCTACATCTGATGTGTATGATGGTTTGGATTATCTGCTGAAGTCAGCCCCAAAGAAGTTTTCTCTTCAACACTAAGGAACTGCTTTCTCTGGAATGAGATACTTTTCTCTTTATGCAATGTCAAAAGCCATTTCTATTTGTCTCTGACATTGTCAGACCCTTCCCCCAATTATTATTTTTTAAAAAAATGTGTAACTAAGAAAGCTATACCACTTCTTCACTAGATTTATTTGCTTATCCTCACCCCCTTTCCATTCATCTTTACATTGTAAATCCTTCAAGGCCGAGGATTGCCTGTCCTCTGTGTTTTTACGGCACCCAGCACAATGTGGACCTCAATCCCAATTGGGATCTTTGCCTGCTATGATAATAATTAAGGTATGCTGCATGAGAGAAAGAAGTACTCCAAGACTGGGCAGAAGAAATGCTGCTAATCTATCTGCAGAACAACTCTTTACAGTACTTTCTTGGCAAAAACTGAATTGAGATGAAGATGGAGAATACTTACACTACAGCTTAAGGTCGACTTTAGCGACGTTAAGTCGATATAAACCTGTACCCGTCCTCACATGCATGCCATTTGCGTTGATTTAAAGGGCCCTCAAAATCGACTTCTGTACTCCTCCCTAACGAGAGGAGTAGCGCTGAAATCGACCTCTCTGGGTTGATTGTGGACTAGTGAGGACGCAAGTGACATTACTAGCCTCCAGAGGCTGTCCCACAATGCTCCACTCTGACTGCTCTGGACTGCTTCACTGCTCCACTGTGACCGCTCTGGACAGCACTCTCAACTCGCTGCTCTGACCAGGTAGACAGGAAAAGACCCGGGAACATTTAAATAGCATTTCCTGTTTGGTCAGCATGGCCAGTTCACCTGCACAGCTCAGTTGCCATTCAGAGAAATCAGCAGCACAAGCCGCCATGCAGACCTCAGCATCACAAGACGCCATGCAGAGCTCAGCAGCACAGGAGACCAGCCAGAGGAAAAGAGCTCCAGCATGGTCCAATAATGAGGTGTTGGATCTCATCGCTATCTGGGGAGAGGAATCTGTGATGTTGGAACTCCGCAACAACAAACGGAATGCCAACACGTCTGCCAGAGTCTCCAAGGCCATGCTGGAAAGGGGCCACAACAGGGACGCCCAGCAGTGCCGCGTGAAAATTAAGGAGCTGAGGCAAGCGTTCCAGAAAGCCAAGGAGGCAAACGGACGCTCGGGGAGTCCGCCGCGGACATGCCAGTTCTACAATGAACTGAATCTGATAATGGGGGGCGCCCCCACCACCATTGCATCGGTCTGTGTGGACTCCACACATGGGATAATGGCCAGGGATGAGGACAATCGGATGAGGAGGCGGAGGATGATGCGGAGGGAAATATCACGGAACAGCAGGATGCAAACAGAGAAACAGTATTATTACCAGACAGCCAGGAGCTGTTTATCACCCTGGATCCAGTACTCAGCCAACCCTCCCAAGCGGATACCCAAACTGGCGAAGGGAACTCTGTTGAGTGTTTTTTTTTTTAAGGGATTACATGACTCATGATTTTTAAAGGAAGCATTTATTAATGATTAACTTGCCCTAAGGACTTAGCGTGCTTTCATTGCTGGTCAGTTTCTACTCAAAGAGTTTGTCAATATACTCCGGTATTGACCGGAAGTCCTCCACGGACATTTCACTGAAGCTATCCAGGAGGTAGCGATGAATCTTCCACACCAGATTTCTGGGGAGAGCCGCCTTATGTGGTGCCCCGTGATAGGAGACCATCCCACACCACGAAAGTAGTAAGTAGTCTGGTATCATTGAGCAGGCTAGCATTGCGGCGAATGGACCAGGACTTTGCAGCGACTCAAGGAGCATGCGCTCTCTATCTCTCTGAGAAATTCTAAGCAAAGTGATGTCATTCATGGCTGCCTGTTTGAAATACGGACTGCAATTAGTCTGGACACAGTGAGCAAGACAGCCTGTAAGCCCCCCAACCCCCCCCCCCCCCCGTTGCCCCCCCCCCAGCCCGTTGCGAGAGCGGTTAGAGGAGTTTTGAGCCTACAAGCGGATGTTTCCGCAGCCAGCCCGAACCCAGAGAGTTTTTTTTCTGTTTTGCATTTCGCGGTTCACAGGGAGCCACGCAGTGGGGGGAAGGGGGTGGGGTTACCCTGGAATATCCGAGCGCTGCTGTAAAGAGCTTACCATAGCGGGCTGCACGGTGATTTCAGCAGCCGTGGTGAGGCTCTCTCCTGCGTGAGGTGATTCTGTGACTTTTGACTGATTCAGTAACTTTTTGGTGAGGAATATGACCTTGTACAGAAACCATATCAGGCCTGTGAATACTGTGTTTCCCCGCTGCATAGTAATGCCATTGTTCTCCGCGACTGTATCTGTCTCATAACCTTATACCTTTCTTTCTTCACCAGCTGCACACTTATCTGTGAATCCTCCCTCCTGCCCCTCACGCCGGCTAACACAGATACGAAGACGTAAAAAAAAAAACACGCGATGACATGTTTAACGAACTTCTGCATAACTCTCATGCTGAGGCCGCACAGCAGACAGAATGGAGGGAAAAATTGTTACAGTTAAGGCAAGAATCAAGAGCTGCAGCAGAAAAGTTGCAGGAACGTGAAGAATGGCAGATGGATGCTTTGCTCCGCATAATGGAGGAGCAAAGTGCCATGCTTCGTTGTCTGGTGGAGCTTCAGCAGGGCCAAAGATCGCCTCTACAGCCTCTGTGTAACCACCTCCCACCCTCCCCAAGTCCCATAGCTTCCCCGCCAAGACGCGGGGTGAGAACCCGGGGGGGGAAGCTCCGGGGACCGACACACTCTACCCCACAAGCCAGCACAAGCAGCAGCAGGCTGAGTTTCTCTAAAAACCAGTAAAAGCTGCTGTCTGCCCCCCCCCTCCTCCACCACTGCGACTGCTGGTTTCCCTCCTCACCCACCCCTTCTTGCCTACGTTGCCAGTGATCCCCTGTATTTGTGTTTGTGATGAAGCAATAAAGAAAGCATGATTTTTAAAAGAGTGAATTTATTTCCTCTGCAAGCATGGGGGGTGGGGGGTGGGGGGTGGAAAGAGGGTGCAAGGACGGCAGGCTTAGGGCTGAGCAAAGTGAGGGAGCAGGTTCTCAAACGCCATCTTGGGCACTCATAAAACTGGTTTTCAAGGCGTCCCTGAGGCGCAGCGCCTCATGGTGCGCTCTTCTACTTTCCCTGCTGTTTGGCTGCTGGTAAGCAGCAGACAGGGAATTTGCCTTTTCCTCCCAGCCTGCCATAAACGTTTCCCCCCTGCTCTCACAGAGATTGTGGAGCACAGAGCAAGCAGCAATAACAATGGGGATATTTCTGTCACTGATGTCTGAGCAAATCAGTAATGAACGCCATCTCCCCTTCAGACGGCCAAATGCACACTCTACGGCCATTCTGCACTTGCTCAGCCTGTAATAGAACAGCTCCTGACCCCTGTCCAGGGCTTCTGTGTAGGGCTTCATAAGCCAGGGCATTAAGGGGTAGGCTGGGTCCTCAAGGATAACGATCGGCATTTCTACACCCCCCACAGTAATTTTCTGGTTGGGGAAGAAAATCCCTTGCTGCAGCTCTCTAAATATCCTAGAGTTCCTGAACACACGAGTATCATGAACCTTTCCCAGCCACCCCACGTACACGTCGGTGAAACGTCCCTTGTGGTCAACCACTGCTTGCATGACCATAGAATAATATCCCTTCCGGTTTCTGTACTCGGCGGCCTCGTTGTCCGGTGCCAGGATAGAGATATGAGTCCCATCTATAGCCCCACCACAGTTAGGGAATCCCATGGCGGCAAAGCCATCTACTGTAGCTTGCAGGTTTCCAAGGTTTATAACCCTGGGTAGAAGCAGCTCGACGATTGCCCTGCTTACTTGCATCACAGCAGACCCCACTGTAGATTTACCCACCCCAAACTGATTCGCGACTGACCGGTAGCTGTCTGGCGTTGCAAGCTTCCAGAGGGCTATCACCACTCGCTTCTCAACTGTGAGGGCCGCCCTCATTTTGGTATTCTTGCACTGGAGGGCCGGGGAAAGCAAGTCACAAAGTTCCATGAACGTGCCCTTACGCATGCGAAAGTTTCTGAGCCACTGGGAGTCATCCCAGACCCGCAGCACTATGCGATCCCACCAGTCAGTGCTTGTTTCCCTGGCCCAGAATCAGCGTTCGATGGCATGAGCCTGCCCCATTGCCACCAAATTTGCCAGATTGTCGGTCACCCTACTTCCAAAAACGTCAGTGTCAGTGTCCCTGCTGTGCACGTCCAGGTCCATCTCCTCCTCATCACTGTCATTGGGTTCCAGAAAGCGCAGTTGTCTCCAGATCGCATTCCTCTGCAGACGGTACAGCATAAAATCCACAACCGTGCGTGAGGTCTTCACAACGGCCAGTACTGCAGTGGTGGCATCAGCGGGCTCCATGCTTGCAGTGCTATGGCGTTAGCGAGGCGCGGAGAAAGGGCACGAATAATGGGATGCCTACCCACACTGCACCGCTCAAAATGGGGTCGGCGGCATGAAAAAAGGGCGTGAAATTATGAAATGCCTACCCATAGTGCAGCACTCAAAATGGTGCCTGCTGGGGACTCCGGGAACTGTGGGATAGGTACCCACAGTGCAACGCTCACTATGTCGACGCTTGCAACAGTTGTGCGGACAGACACTGTTGACTTGCTGTGCTTTGCTGTGCTTTGTGGGGACACACAAAATCGACTCTATACAGTCTGCTTTAAAAAATCGACTTAAAGGAAATCGACCTACTGCTGTAGTGAAGACATAGTAGACTCCATGGATCAGTACTGGAGTATGTGCAGTGACTTCTGCGAACACACCATGATTTAAATTCTCATAATTGATTTTCTACGTGTCAACCAGATTGCTGAAAATATCTATTCATCCATTGCCGCCACTGTGCTCATTCTTATAAATTAAGGGCTGCAGGCCATATTCTTTCAGCAGCAATTGAGACACATGTTTTTAGTTCTGCTTTTATGTTGATTCTTTTTCTTCTTTATGCTGTTATAGTGGTGCTAAATGGCTGTCATATTTAAGAAATTAATGCTCCAGCCAACATTTTTGGATGTTGAACCCTACATTTTCATAAGCCAAATTAATCAGGATTATGATGGTTGGTCCTTGTTGGATGTGTTACCTAGTGGTTGGGGGGGGTTAGTTCCTTTTTAATGCGAGGGGAGACTGGGTCATTCTACTCCACCAGACTCCAGCCCAGGATCCTGTGAGGGTTACCAAAGGCCAGGCACCCAAGGGTGCCTTAAGACTGTCTTTGCTAGTCCACTTCCTATCCACCTTTGTCTGGTCCAAGATTTGCATTCCCTAGCAAAAGGTACTAATTGCATCTTCTATCTATCTGGGACCCAGAGGTAGGCTCCTTTTTTCCCCAAAGGGGCTTCTGCAGACACCCTTCTCAGGAAATCTCAGAGCAAGGTAGGTCCTTCTCCCTGCTTTGTTAGCCCCCCCATCCGAGCTGTCTGGATCCCTTTTAAGCTCTACCTCCATCTGGAACATATTCTGCAGATGTGGCCAAATGAAGTCATCTGGGTGCAGAGTTGCTGTTTAACCCCTTCAGTCCCAGTGTGGGGTTTATACATTCTGTCACAAGGATAACCAGTGGCCTGACATGTTGAATAATTTATTCTCTCTTAGATTTGGGCATAACTTTGAAGAGCTCTCCTAGTTATGGGTGCTCTGGAAATACCTGCCAAAATTTTGTTCCAATCTGTAACTTCTGGGAGTTTGGGTGAAAGGTTTTCACTCACTCAAGTGACTTTAATCACTAAGGAGTTTGTTTCAAAATCAAAATGTTTGTGTTGGGTTTAATTTGGTGACCACACAAAACTTGGAGATCTGGAATGAATTTGCCATTGAGATATTGAGTTCATATTAATCCAAACCATGGTGAAAAGGAGGAACTAACTAAATCCCTTCTCATCTCTGTGATGGGGTATACTAACCTCACACTAGACAATAGCTCTGGGCTCAGGTAGCTCCACCCCACCACATCTGCAAAGCATGCACAGGTTATAGGAGGAGTTTAAAAGGGGAGCAGAATAGCTCACTTGTGGGCAGATCAGGCTGGAGAACAGATGTTCAGCTCCTGAGGAAAGGGCTGACTGAATGCAAGAGTTTCCCAGGTGTCCACTGCCCGCAGGCCCTTTCCTGGGGGAAGGGAGGGCCAGATGCTGATACGTCCTCAAAGGGAGTCATTTTCCTCTGTTCCTTTTTAACTCTGTTTCTTTGTGTTAATTTCCCTTGTATTTTTGTTCCTGGGCCACCCTCAAAGGGGAGACCCTTTAAAGTGACCTTCCCGGAGAGCCACATCACAGGAAGAGGCGGGCCGCTGCAGAGGCCGCTGCAGAAGTGGACTGGCTGTTAGCAGGAGAAGAGCTACTGTGCCATCCCTGGCTGCAAGGAGGCTCCAGCAGTGAGCCCACCTCTTCACATCTCTCAGCATGTCTTGCCAAAACTTGGGTGAACTGAAATCAGCATTTCTCATACATCACTCTGCCCCCATCTGATTTGCCATTTGTGAACATCGTGGTAGGTTCCTGACCTTCCAGACTTGTCCTGTTTCCGAGTAAACAAATAGTCTCTGTTATTTGAACTGTGTGTGCTTTAGAAGCTACACACAGTCACTAAACAAGCAGCATGATCACACACATTTGGTGGAAGTGGTAGGGGAAGCATATATTGTTCGCTGCAAGAAGAGAAGTTTCTTTATTTTTAAAAGTCCAGCCTTTTCATATATAAATATTAAAAAACGTGCCTAAAATAAGCTGTTTGAAAAGTGAACTGGAGGGATATTTTTATCATAACGTTGAACTTCACTCTGTCTTCATTCTCTAATGTTGTGCAGAGAAGCAGTTGTCAAAAGAACATGCCTGGAGGCTCTTTCAAGAAGAGAAGACAGTTTTATTATAATCCTGGATCTCAAGTTCCCACAATGCAGCAGGATGCAAACAAACATGAAAACTTTGTTATGAGAAAAGGAGAACTCCTGCAGTGCTGAGTAGGCTAGAGTACACTGTAAATTCCTCAGAAATCAGCATTAGCACCTTTTGGAAAGAGAAGTAGAAATGGGGCTGTATAGAAAATCTGTGGGAGATGTTTGTGCCAGCTGTGCCAATTTTTAAAATGGGTACATGGGATTACCTGAGTAATTACAGACCTGTCATTTATCCTGGGCAATATAAAGGAGGGACTGATCCAGGACTCGATTAGTAAAGAATTAAAGAAAGGTAATGTCATTCATGTCCATCAACATGGGTTTATGGAAAATATTTCATATCAAACTGACTTGATATCTGTGCTCATGAGATTACAAGTTTGCTTGATAAAGTAATAGTGTTGATTCTTAGACTTCTATCTGCTGTTAGACTTAGTACCACACAACTAAAACAATATAAAATTAACATGGCACACAGTACATGGGTTAAAAACTGGGTAATTTATAGTTCTCAAAATATAATTGTAAATAGGGAATTGTCATCAAGCAGATGCGTTTCTAGTGAGGTCTTGAAGGGATCAGTTCTTGTTCCTAGACTATATAACATTTTTTATCAATGACCTGGAAGAAAACATAAAATCATCACCGATAAAATTTGCATATGACACAACAATTGAAAATGGGAGTGGTACAGTGAAGATCACTGATACAGTATAGAACAATCTGGGTTACTTGATAAGATGGGCACAAGCAAACAATATGTGTTTTTAATATGGCTAAATGTTCCTAGATGTGTACATTCCACAAAGAATGTAGGTCATACTAACAGGGGTTTCCATCTTGGGAAACAGTGACTCTGAAAAAGATTTGGGTGTTGTGGCTCCCACTATGATGCTGTGACCAAAAGAGTTAGTGATTCTGGGTGCATAAACACGAAATCTCATGTGGGAGTAGAGTTGTTATTTACCCCAGTATTTGGCACTTCTTCTGGAATACTGAGTTCAGTTTTGGTCCCCATGTTTCTAGAAGGATGATGATAAATTGGAGAGGGTTGACAGGAGCTACAAGAATGATTAAAGGATTAGAAAACATGCCATATGGTGATAGACTCAGTTTACTTAGCTTAACATAGAGAAGGTTAAAGGTTGACTTGATTGCAGTCTATAAATGTCTATAAGGAAAACAAATATTTAATAACGGGCTCTTCATTTTAGCAGACAAAGGTATAACACAATCCAATGGATCAAAGTTGAAGCTAGACAAATTCCAACTGTTAGGAAGCTATACATTTTTGACAATGAGAGTAATTAACCATGGGAATAATTTAGCTAGATTCTCTATCTCTGATAATTTTTGAATCAAGATTGGCTGTTTTCCTAAAAGATCTGCTCTAGGAATTATTTTTGGAAAGTTCTGTGACCTGGTTATATTGGACATCAGACTGGATGATCACAGTGGGCCCTTCTGTCCTTGGAATCTACAAATAGGTACAATCTGGGTACTGAGAAGGCTCACCTGAGTTTGCACATGCTCCTTCATTAAATGGGTGTGGACAAAGCTGAAGTTTTTAAATTCAGGATGAACATGAGGCTGAACATGAGGATGAACATGAGGATGAACGGGACTCAGCATGTTACCCTACATCTGGAATTTAAAATTTTCTATTTCTCAGGTTGTCTCTTTAAGACAGGCTGGGCTTGGATGAAGTGGTTATTCACGTTACTTAGCTAGGCAATCTAACAGGAGTGGGTGAACAGAGCAGCACTGGAGATGGGGAGTGGGTGCGCTTGGGGGGAAAACAAGGCCAACCTTAGGAACATGGGAGTTAGCGCTGCTGACTACTTAGGAGCAGCCTAGTGGAAGGCAGTGGGAAAAAAATCTTGGTGTCTGGAAAGTAATGGGGGCTTACAAAGGAGAAAGGTCCTGAAAAGAACAAGAATCTAAATGATAGAGCCCTGTGGGGATGCAAAATGTATAGCCATAGATGCAGCTATGCATGGATAGAAAGCAGATATCCACGGAGCTGCAGGGCTGTCCCAGGAGCCACAGCAGTGAAATCAGCAGCATGTTGGGCTGTGGCTTGCAGGAGCCAGTGCTCAGCCTGGGCAACTCCTCCAACATGGCTATACCACCATAGATGACCCTTGCCTGATGACAGTGGGAGGCACAACCCCAGCACAGCTGAAGTCATGCCCTTCCCCCCTCCCTTCTTCCTCCTCCCAGTAGCTCTCCCTCTTCCTCACCCCAGACAGCAAAGATGATCCCTTATTGGAGAGCATTATAAAGTCATAGAGCATTAACTCTGTTTTTTCACTGTGTTGATGTAGGTCATCTCATTCATGGAAAAGAGTAATAAATCTTCCTTGTATTGAACAGAGTATCTTGCAGCTAGTATATCTTTCAGATCTGATCTTATAAAATAAACAAGTGATGGCCTGATTTTCTCTGATATGAGACTTTCTTTAGTGGTTATTAAATCCGCTGTACAATAGGCAAAGTTGTTCTACTCTCAATTACTTGTAAACTGTGACACTGAGCACTTCTTTCTACTTTGTTATTCTTCTGTCTTTTCAAGAAATCAGTTGGGTATTTACAGTAGAAGTGAAATAGCATCCATGGTATTGTCTTAACTTTATTGTATTTTCAATGCTGTAAACAGGAATAGAGGCAACATTTTTATGGGCAATTATTTTTAATGTCAACTTTTCAATCTAAAAAGAAGCTTATTCTCACTGTTGTGGGTGAATGGTCTATTCTACAGTAAAGAAAAACAAGGAGGAAAATCCTTAGTTCTGTATTAGGTGAACAGCAGGGTACACTGGGTGAGTGGTTGAGTTGGAAGCCCATCAGGACATTTTAATAGGAAGTGTAATAGAATGCTAAAGTGTATTACACTGTTCACCACTAGGTAGTGCTGGCATCATGTGATGTGGCGCTGCCCCACAGTGGCCCTGAGAGGAGTAAAATTAACCTAGGGAGGTTGAGCAGCAGGTAACCAAAGGAGTGATTGCAGGGGAAACAGCAAAGTAGGGTGGTGGCTGGAGACAATTAGGATGGTGTCTGGACCACCCAATCAGGGCCCAGCCACCCCATATAAAAGGAAGCTGCAAACCAGAGAGGGTTAGTCTGCTGCAGGAAGCCTTAGAGAGAAGACTGGCTTCCTAGAGGGCTACAGACAGACCAGCACCTGGGGAAGACAGGTGCTAGCAGGGACCTGGGGAGCTAGGAAGAGCTCCTGATGAGCTGCCAGGACTTACAGGCTCGAGGTCTGGGGAAGAAGGCAAAGGAGCTGGAGCCAGAGACAGGACCAGAAGGAACTGAGGCTGTGGATAAGTGGCTCAGGGAATAGAGACAGTGATCTGGGAGAAAGAGGCAGCAGGAATTTGCTGTTTGCAGGGTCCTTGGCCTGTACTAATGGGTGGACCTCTCCCACTAGCCACTGAAGGAGTGGCCTAGCTGTGGACTGCCAAGCCACTGCTAGGAATGGCTAAACTCTTGTTGGAGTCCCCTGGAAAGGGAGGAAACTGGATGGTGACACAGCTGAATGGCTGCACCATGAAGCAGATGCTGAAAGAAAGGAGAAGTAAAGGGCTGCAGGCAGAGGCGAGGATGGGAGAGCTGCCACCATCCAAGAGTGCACCTGCTGGGATTGAGTCCATTCCCAAAATGCCCAGCAGGAGGCACCAATGTGGTGAGTGACACCATGACAGATCAACATACCTTAACTTGAGTTAATCTTAGCCATACCTGTCAGTACAATAAAGATACTTCTGGCGAACACACCTGGTGTAGCTCCAGAAGGAAGTTCTGTAGCTAGTCCATACCTGGTATAGAAGACTGTCCTACTAATAGCAGTCGTGCAACCTACAGTATACAAGCTGTACATGACATGATGTCAGAAGTAAAATACTGCCAGAAGAGAACAGCAACAAAGGTTGCAATCAGAAGAAACAAAGGCAAGAGATGTTTCAGGATTTAATCAACATGCCACTTTTCATGTGTCACACAACTTCAACTTTGATCAGACCTTCAGAATGGACAGACTGGGAGCAGTGGTTTGCAAAATTTTGCATTGCTATAAAACCCCACAAAGAAATTGAAACATTCAGATATGCTCTTTAATTTAATTTAGGGGAGCAGGCGTAGTATCTTTAAATCCTTTGACTTTACTGAGGCTGGTCACAAAGATGACTATGAAAAGATTATGGCTATGTCGGATGCATATTTTATACCTCATGGAAATTTGGCTTGTGAAAGAGCATGTTTTCTCCAGAGAATTCATGACTAGGGGAAAATGTTGCATGTTTATAAAAGCTCTGCATGTCTGAGTTTTTAAAACTGATTTTTGGGGACTACAAAACATGAAAAAATCAGAGACTAGCTGGTTACCCGATTAACAGTCAAGAACCTTTTCAGAGTAGCTACTGATGAAGACAGGCCTAACCCTAGATACAACTATATAGATGGCAAAACAATCTGAACTAGTCAAACAGTTAGTCAAACACCAGACAGGAGCAACCTGGAAAAAAACTGAAAAACAAGAAACTAGCTTACAAAGTGTAAATAGCTTGAGTGCTAAACGTCATTTATCATAAAATCCCTGAGGCAAGAGGAGAGAATGTCCAGTCAAAAGCCAAACCTTTTGGTATAAGATGTGGAAAAATACACCATCTCGTGTGCAACAGATGTTCAGCCGAGGGGCAAGGTGTGATAAATACACAAAATATTGACATTTTGCAATTGATTTTCACACCAAGCCATTGCTTCTGGAATCTATCACAGAGGCTACCTGCAGAGTGAAACAGAATATTTGTGGAAAGACTATTGACTTTAAAATTGATTAAGGAGCAGATGTGACCATGATCTCAGAAGGGATTTATAATCACTTTCAAGCCCTCTCAGAGCTGAAATTACCTGACACCACCTTGACTAGCCCTGGAAGTATTCTGAACTTCATGGGACAGGTCGCCACAAAAACAACTTACAAAGAGAAAAGTTTTACAGAGTGCATGTGATCAAAGAATCCAAGATCACCATTCTCAGCTGAAGCGTGACAATCATGATGGGCCTAGTGAGAAAGGTGGAAGAACTCGATGGACTATTTGGTGATACTGAACTTTTGAAAGGAGATCCAGAGCAAATTACTTCAAGAAACAATGCTGACATACATCTCAAGACAGACCTTGGAAAAGGCTAGCTGAAGATTTATGCAAATTCAGAGAAAAACATTACTTGGCTGTAGTGGACTGTTTTTTTTTCCATATAGGTATATAGAAATCTTGTACTTGAAAGACACAATATGTCATAGTGTTGTCAATGAACTGAAGTGCATTTTGCTCACTTTGGTATTCCAAAACAAATATGAAGGACAATGAACCACAATTAATTGCAGAAGAATTTAAATAATTCGGAATGAAATATAATTTTGATCATATAACTAGCAGCCCACATTACCCACAAGTGATTGGAGAGGCTGAGTGAACAGTACAGACAACCAAGGAAATCCTACATTAGGAAGATTCATTCCTTGCTCTTTTGAGTTACAGATCATCTCCAATAGCAGCTCCTGGACATAGTCCAGCATAAGTCTTGATGGGAAGACCATTCAGAATTACTCTTCCAACTTTGGAAAATAACCTATTTCCAAAGCGCCCAGACATGAAGAGAGGAGACAATGAAGATAAATAGGCAAAAATAGCTTATAAACACTTTTAAAACTAACATCACTCAGTTTGAGAACTGCCAGGTCTAGAACTCCCGCTGTCCATAAATAAGAAGACTTCAGTGCCCAGATCATATGAGATTGAGACTGATAGTGAAGAGTTCAGCAGAAAATGTTGACATCTACAGTTTGTTCCTCAGAAAGAACAGTCAATACAGTAAACTCTACAGCTGTCACAACAAGAAGACTCAAAGATTCCAAACAACTGCAGTCAGGCATTGTAACTAATGGACAGCCAGAATACCAAGTTATTACCTGCTTGGGTCATGCAGCTACAAAAAGATTCAGAGAAACTTAGACTGATCCATACTGCATTTACAGGATAGTTTAAATTTTGTAAACAGTTGGAATGTAAAACATAAAGGGGCAGATTAATGAAATGCTAAACTATATTATATTCTTCCACCAGTACGTGGTTCAGTGTGCAACATCCCTTAATAAGCTAACCTCAGCCATACCTGGCAATACATTAATGGATCTGATAGTGAACACATCTGGTGTGTATCTCTCCAGAAGGAAGCTCTGTAGCCAGTCCATGATAGGTCATAGCTGCTCTTCACAGGAGACAAGAGACCTTTCTGTTTCAAAGGAGGAAGGGAGCTGCTTTGGGACAGGGGCTTGGTATGTTTAATTGGGGGAGGTGATTTGAGGTGCACTTATATCAAATTGGAGTGAAGTTTCTCACTGTATGGGACTTGGCTCTCTGAAATTGGGGTTCTTTATCTGATGAGACTTTAGTACAGGGGTGGGCAAACTATGGCCTGCAAGCCACATCTGGCCTGTGGTATCATCCTGCCTGGCCTGCCTGAGCTCCCAGCCAGGGAGGTGAGCCCATCTTCCCCTCAGCTCCAGCCTGCTGCTCCTTCTGGGAAGTGTTGCAGCGGTGTGACTGGCTCCGGTGAATGGCAAGCAGGGGGGAGGGGTGGGATTGGATAAGGGACAAGGGGTCACGTGGGGGGGGGCAGTCAGGGAGCAGGGGGCCGTTGGATGAGGTGGAGACTCGCAGTGGGGGGAGGGCAGTCGGGAGAGGGAGCAAGGGGGTCAGGTTCCGTGGGCCAGTTGAGGCAGGGGTGTGGATATGGGTGGGGCGGTCAGGAGACAGGGAGCAGTTGCATAGAGCGTGGGAGTCCCGCTGGTCTGGCAGGGGGCAGGGTGTGTGGATAGCGGTTGGGGCAGTCAGGGGACAGGGAGCAGAGGGGGTGGGGCCCTGGGAGGTTGTTAGGGGTGAGGGATCACTAGAGGGGCCACTCGGGACAAGAAGCTGGGGGTTGGATGGGTCGGGGATTCTGAGTGGGCAGTCAGGGGGCAGGATGTGGGAGTGGATGGATGGGGCAGGGACCATGCTATTTGGGGAGGTGCAGCCTTCATTACCCATCCCTCCATACTGTTTTACAACTCCATATGGCCATTGGGCCAAAAGTTTGCCCACCCCTGCTTTAGTATTTTAAAAGGAGAGAGGCATTTTAATTTTGAGTATGTGGGAAAGGACAATATAGGAATTTCAAATAAATGAAACTGTATATTTGGACAGTATGTCTGAGCATCTGCATGTTGTGGGTTTCCCTGTCTCAAACTGCATAGGAGGGATTATTCTCTGATGGGAGACCTCATGTTTGGACTGAAAGAGTGACTCCTTGTAGATGGAGTTTCAGTGTTTGAGGGTAGTAGGGGGAGAGATATTGCTGTTTATTGACTTGACTTACTAGCGAATATTTTCTGTATGTTGCGGTGCCTTAGCTACCTCAAGTGAAAGGGAAGCTTCGAATTTTGGTAGATCTTTGAGCTCTTAAATGGAGAGAACTCTTCTCTGTGAAGGTCATTGATTGTCCCAAATTGAAGAAGAGGAGAATTTCAGTGCCTCAAACTGAGGAGAAGCTGTTCCTTTGGATGATGTGCTATCTGTAGCTTTATCAGAATGAGATGATAGTTTAGGAACAATTAGTGGCTTTCTGTGTCTGAGTTTGGGAGATCAAAGCTGCAAGAACTGTGTCTGAGGGGCAAGTTTAATTAACACTGTAGTAAAGACTCTAGCCGTTGATGAAGCCTTTGTACCGGGGTTCCCAAAGTATTAGCAATGGTTCAGCCTCAAAAAGAACCTTTCATAGACAAGGATTCAGTGTTGGTAGCATGGGTGTGGGGCTTGCAACTCCACCCTGTAGGGAACCACCTTGCTACTGAAACGCCAACAACAGAGTTGGAGTGCTCTGTGGTTGGTGGCCCATACCCCGCCTGGGGGGTGATGGGCAGAGAGAGAGCTTCTCCTTGAGGTCTACTGACTTCCTGTTCCTCTGGCCTTTCATTTCTGTTAAAGCTTAGATAAGAATTCATCAACTGGAAGTGTTTCTGTATCTAATGCATTGTTAGTAAATGCTAAGCGATCTGGGTTGCAGCACTTTACGTTGGTGCCTTCAGTACTGACAACTGCCAGCATTCAAAAATCATGAGCTAGGCCTTAATCACAAGACTGACTTAAAAATAATTTAAAAAAAAACAAATGTTGGGATCTTTTTATTTGAGTGTTTGAGGTTTTTGGTTTAATGTTTTCAAGCTGTTGTCTACAACCCTCAGGACTAAAAATTTACTAATAACACTGAGATTCTCATATGATCCTAAAATTCTAGAAATGGAGTTTTAAGAAAAACACCAAATATTGTGAGTTGGCAATACCATAACTTCACAACTTAGTTTTCCATTTCATATTTCCAGAATGGTTGCTACCTTTTTTTGCTAAACTGGGAATGACTGAAATCAGATATACAAATTAGTCCTCATCTGGATTATCATTTTAATCAGGTCATATGATTCATGTCATATTGCCTCAAACCATGTTGCTTATTTTCAGAACAGCTCCTTGCAGAATTTGATAGGATATTTATTTGGCACCCAATCTTTTTTGGATAATCATGCATAAAATTACTTTCAAATTTTGTTCATGAAAGAGGAAATATTTGAATTCTGTGAGTAACCCCAAGTACATGCCTTATTGATACAACAGTTTTTCTTCCTGGCTGAAGACTGTTTCACTGCTTTTAAGTGATAAACAGACCTTTCAGCATTCAAACAGAGAAACCTAGGATTTCTTTAAAAAAGCAAGAGAGAGAGAAGGTTGAAATCATGACAGTCAGAAAGAGGGAGACAGAAAACAAAGATCAAAAATGTATGGAAGCTAATACTTAAATATTAAAGCTGGAAATGTTCTACTATAATATAACTAGGTTTTTAAAAGCAGGAGAAGATGTTTAATGAGGGATCACACAATGAGAGAAAGATGTAGTACACTTTTAGCCCATACTAGGAACTGCTGACAGATACTGAGACAGGCTTCATGCAAATCAATGTGGAAACACTTTGAACCTATCTAATAATCATTATGCACTGTTGCCTCCATTGTGAAAGATCCATTTTGAGTGGCTTTCTGCTAAGAAATCTGAGTACTGCAGGGCTATTTTTCTCAAGTTACTCCTCTATCGAGCACCTGCCACTCCACTGACTTCACTTGGACTTGTTGCTGCTCAATACAACTGAAAACTAGGCCCCCATAATATTTTTATTTGTTGTTCTGACTCCCACTTTATGTTGTTGACTGTTTTAAAACAGTTTATTTGCATTTGAAACACAACTTAGCACTTTGCTTTAATTTTAAATAAGGTTGGCTGAGCTAGTTCTGACAAAAAGAAGAATCAACTTGAATCTTTGAAATATGAAAATTTACCAAATAATTTGCAAAACTAGTAACTTTTACTCCCTCCCCCTTAAGTTCATTTTCTGAACCTCTCTGTTTCTTCTTTTTATCTGGGACCTGAAGGGAAAATGATGAACTTGATCTAATAAAGCATACATGAAAGTGTCATGCTATATCAAAAGAATAGATACACGTTAAGCTTTGATTAAAATTTGAATAATAAGTCAATATAAATCTGGCAACATGACTGTTGACTAAAACATAGAGATGGTAGGAAGGGAATTTCCAGAAAGACACTTAAATTTAGTACAGTTTCTAAGTGGGCATAGGTGCAGGAATCAAATTATGAAGTTAGAATAGCATTTCACCATTTTATATAATATAAACAGGAAGTCAATCGAGGCATATAAATGACAGGATTATATGTGAGATTAGTTTTAACATGAAGAGGGTAGAGGCTAATAAACCAGCAAATAGACTACTTTAAAAGTCCATATGTAAAAGTAAAAGAATGAGGGCATGTCCCAAAATTCTGTAAGTTAGCACATAGGCCTGGAATTTTGAGAACTTGAATAATTAAAATTGTATTGTTTCATCCTCTCAATGTAAGGGAGAATGACGTATTTCAAGTATGGTAGGTACTATTTAAATAATACTCAAAAAGTACATCTAGTTCTAGTCCTTGAGCCATTGGGTCTGGAGAAATATGGGAAGAATTTTCACATAGAAACCTGTAAGTAGAATGATCAAGCCAATATTTGGCTTCATCTATGTTCTTAAAAATAAAATAAGCAATACTCCTCTAGTTGAGGACATCTCTCAGACTATGATAAATACATAGATGTGGAACCCTGGAAAATATTGAAAAAGTAATATAAAGAGAACTCCACCTAAAACTAAAAATGGGCGGAGTCATCAGCATCTGGAATGGGAATTGAATGTGAGTGTCACCAAATTTCAGGGCTGACCAGAATTTTTCTGTGAGCTCCATATTATGGAGGAGCCGGAATCAGAATGGTCCCAGATCCTGTAATTTACACCTGCATGTAGCCCCATTGCAGTAATTGAGACTCTGTGTGGGTGCAATATTCCACCCTTGCACAACAAATTACAGGATCCTGGCCCAGTATGGCTCTAGATCCCGATATGAACTTCCCAGTAGCTTGGGTGGGAGCTAAGATAGAGTGTTTCTGTTCAGGGCCATAATGGCTGACAATGCACTGAGGAGCAGAAGATAGAGAGAAGTGGGTGTAATGTAATTCTTCTGTGGAAGAAGAAACTGTAAATATTATGGCAAAGATACATCAGAAGCACAAATCACCCAAAATGACTGGTCAGAAGGTCATCTCAGAAGTGCCACCCCTGGACAGACAATACTGATGATGATCAAGATAATAGTTTCAGAAGATCCAGTGTATCAAATGCTGCTGATGGTTCCAATAAGAGCAGAAGAGATTACATTACCATGAACATAGCCACATCAAGGGAACTGTATATCGTTATCACAATGCTTTTCATCAATGGCCACACTCTAAACCATGAGTGAAGTGGTTTTATCTGAAGACAGAGGTGTAGTGAAAGCTGTTCCAAAACATGCACTCTAACAGCTTTGAGATAAAAGGGAAAAGAGGACTGTAAAACCTCTAGAAAACTGTCAAAACAAACTTTCATTCTGTTATAGTTTCTGTTGTGGAAGATTCTGATTTTTTTAAAAGTAAAGCAGAAGGAATGGAAGGAAGGAAGATGTACAGTGACTCTCAAGGGGAAAAGTAATATAAAATGGAAATGTTGGTGATAGTGAAACAGGCTATAAAATGTATTTATAGAGAGACAATCTTTGTTAACCTTAAGTAGCCTTAAGTACATGTATATACCACTCAACCAAACCTTTAAATCAAGGGAATACAGTGTTGAGGAAGAACCTTCTACATCTGGACATCCCGGAGAATGCTGTCAATAAACAGGGGCCTCCTTTTTTAAATTCTAAAATATACTTCAAACCCACTACACACTTGCCTCTAGAAATGCCCTTCTGACTTCATTACTATACCAGCTTTAACACTGTTCCTTTCAGAGGGTAGCATATCAATATATGTCATTATGATTATATAAATCCCACCTTCTCTTCCTAGAATAATCTGTAGGCTGGATGGGGTAAAGGTCTCCAAACTATAATGGGAAGTCGTACAGAGAAAGATGGACAAACACGCTGAAGTTTCCATCCTGTATTTGGAGAATATGAATGGGTATGAGGTGATACCAGTGGCAGATCTACACTGTGGTACATTCAATGCACTGAACAAACATTGACTGTTGACTCTTTCTCTTCTTGTGGACACAAAAGGACCAGAGAATTATTATTTTTTGGCGCTGCTCCCTGGCAACAGTGTGGTCGGACGTCTGTGAATCTGCTGCCATTGTGCCTCCTGTAATCTGTTTCAGCTCATCCTGGAGAATACAGTGTGTCACAGTGACTGAGACATGAGTTCATTGCCAATGAAGCTGAAAATAACCTTTTTATACACCTTTTTACCCACACTAAGAAGAGCTGTACTTCTTGTGGAAAGCTAACTGTAGGGAAAGCCAACACTTGGAAAAGCTATATGTGAGTTGTAGTATAAGTGGACAACTAAATTAGTCTTTCTGCAAAAGTCAACAGTAATTTTTTTGAACTCTGTAATACAAAAAAATGGCTTGACCAATTTCCCACAAAAAACATTCCAGTTTGGTCTGAGGTGAAGCACAAGAATTTTCAGGCAGAAAGTAGTTATTTAGCCAAAGTTAAAAGGTGCTTACTAATAATGTTTAGAATAGAATAGGTCTTTTTAAACTTTAGAGTTATGACTTATTGCTCCTTAAATCATTGAGGTTATTCTGCATATATGACTATATTTATGAGAAAATACGATTTAGTGTCACGTTACAACTGTGGTGTGTGTCAAAGATTTACACGGAAGCAAAGGCTCAAAAAGTAATAGGAAAAAAGTGATTCAAGTCAATGCAGGATGGTATTTTCATTGAAATTATGACAAAATAGCCACTGAACTCCTGTTTTCCTCTCACTCCTTTAGTCAGACAGTTTGTTATATAAGATGATGAAGTGCTGAACCACAGAGTCCAGTTTTCCCAGATGTTGTTGCTCCTCCTCATAAATTATTGATGTGGATGTTATGGCTTCCTCCTGGTTTATTAATTTCTGATCATTGCTATACACTACACTGATGATAATATATGCTGTACTGCCAATGGAGTATTATCACATGTGGTTTGATTTATTATTTAATGGCTGACCTTCAAAAATCCTACAACTCTCTCATCTGGGAATACCATTGAGGACTCTGCTGAATCAATCTATTTCCTAAATAGAAGTCCAAGACTTACACAACACCATCCAAACAATCAAGACCCCTCTCTCCATAGAAGGTGGACCAATGTTCAATAAAACCAGAATCCTCCACCATACACTACTTTAGCTAGCTAGTGGTTTACATCCAGATGCTTCTGCTTTCTGTTCTCTAAGCCCTGTTGGACAGGAAGGATCTCAGAGAAGATTGCATGGACATTTTTCTTAATCAGCAGCACGCTTCTGATTTCCCTGAAGTCTGCTCTTATCTGTGCAAAATCCTGTGACGGTGTCATAAGTGTTATAGTCATGGGCACCAACTTTTCCTAGTGCTGGTGCTCATGTCCCCCCGGCCCCACCCCAACTCCACCCCTTCCCCACCCCAACTCCACTCCTTTCTGCCCCTATTGGACCCCTTCCCCAAATCCCTGCCTTGGGCCCGCCTCTTCCCCTGAGTGTGCTGCATTCCCCCTCATCCCCCCTCCCTCCCAGCCATGCGAAACAGCTGTTTCATGCCACAAACGCCAAGAAAGAGGGGGAGAGAAGCAGGACCTGGCGGCATGCTCAGAGGAGGAGGCAGAGTGGAGGTGGTCTGGGGCGGGGAGGGGAGGGGGAGCGGGGAGCTGCCAGTGGGTGCTCTGCACCCACCAATTTTTCCCTGTGGGTGCTCCAGCCCTGGAGCACAAAGTGCCTATGATTACAGCAGTCTTGGATGGTGACCCAGAACATGTTATGTTATTCATTTTACTAACACTTTCACTGCAAATTTGACAAAATGCAAAAAAGATACCAATGTGAAATTCTAAAGACTGCTACAGCACTCAACCCAGGATTTAAGAATCTGAAGTGCTTTACAAAATCTAAGGGGGATGAGTTGAGGAGCATGCTTACAGAAGTCTTAAAAGAGCAACAATCTGATGCGGAAACTAGAGAACCCAAACCACCAAAAAAGAAAATCAACCCCTTCTGCTGGTGGCATCTGACTCAGATGATAAAAATAAACATGCATTGGTCTACTCTGCTTTGGATGCTTATCAAGCAGAACCCGTCCTCAGCATGGACCCATATCCCCTGGAATTGTCGTTGAAGCATTAAGAGACATATGAATATTTACTGCATCTGGCATGTAAATATCTTGCAACACTAGCTACAACAGTGCCATGCAAATGCCTCTTCTCACTTTCTGGTGGCATTGTAAACAAGAAGCAGGCAGCATTATCTTCTTCAAATGTAAACAAACTTGTTTGTCTGAGCAATTGACTGAACAAGAAATAGGACTGAGTAGACTTGTAGGCTCTAAAATTTTATATTGTTTTCTTTTTGAATCCAGATTTTTTGTAAATAATTGTACATTTGTAAGTTCAATGTTCATGATAAAGAGATTGCACTCTAGTATTGTATTAGGTGAATTGAAAAATACTATTTATTTTGGGTTTTTTTACAGTGGAAGTATTTGTAATAAAAAATAAAGTGAACACTGAACACTTTGTATTCTGTGTTATAACTGAAATCAATATATTTGAAAATGTAGAAAAGGTCAAAAAATATTTAAATAAATGTTATTCTAGTATTAACAGCATGATTATTCACATGATTAATCACGATTATTTTTTTTCAATCGCCTGACAACCCTATTTAATTTTATTTAAAAATTAAGTCATTTAAAAGACATGAAATCAAATGAAACATTCTGTTTTGGGTCAAGTGAAACATCATTGTTCTTAGCGTTAATCCCACACTATGGCCGGGTCCACTTCAGTCAGCATATCCACCTCCATTCGGAGCTCGGACAGGACCAGTGATACAACTGGGGTATACTTCAACCAATGCGTCGCGCCACCTGTCGTTGGAGGCAGTTTATACCTACTGCCAGGTGTTAGCCTACAGCACCTAGTATTCCCAGGAGGTCCCCCATCCAGGTACTAGCCATGCCTGACCGTGCTTAGCTTCCGAGACCCAACGGGATCGGGTGTGTCCAGGGCGGTAGAGCCATACAGGTCAAGTGAAACATTGTTTCACCTAAAACTGCTTATTACTTTTTTCTGGAAATGCCAGCAAACCAAAAATTTGTTATTTGCGCAACTCTGATAAGCAGTACTTGAAGCATTTATCTTCCATTGCTCCACCTCCCCCTTTGGCAAGCCAGCTACCTCAAGATTAACTCAAGCTAGTGATTTGTGTACAGTAGACTCTCGATTAACCAGGATGTGGATTAACCGGGATGTCAAAAAAAATGTGTAACTCGCAGGGCCGGCTCTGGCTTTGTTGCCGCCACAAGCACACACACACACACACAAAAAAACCCACCAGGGCACAGGGCAGCCAGTGAACCAACACCCCCTTCCCCTGGCACAGGGTGGCTGGTGAACCAACCCCTTCCCCCATATTTCCTATGGATGGTGATTATCCGGGATTTTATTAACCATTAACCAGGATTAATTTTTTCCCTATCATCCTGGATAATCGAGAGTCTACTGTATATGGACACAAATCAGGTTGGGGCAAAACTAGTTATAGCTCAAATTAACAATGTAGTGAAGAGAAGCCATAAGTTATTAGGGCTTTGATTCTGGTTTGTTTATTTTAGGTGGCATGTGGGTGGTCAGAAGTAATAAGTAATGTTTTAATATAGAAAGGGAAAAAATGCATATATACCAAAAATAAATAAATAAAGCTGCATGGAGAGGAAGAAAAGGCTACTTGGCTAAAACCAAAACTGGGTGGAGACAAGGAATTATTAAACTGGCCTTCAGTATCAGAGGCTCACTCTAGCCTAGCTGTTCAGTCACTCTAGAGAGTTACTAGCTGAATGGGTTTGATCCTGGTAAAAAACTCAGCTTGGATGATGGTTTAGTGCTGATTACTTCAAGGATTTTTTGCCAGATACCTCCTGGTCCTGTATTTTACAAAGGGGTAATTATTTCATACAATGATTGATACTGTACTTCTAAATTAAAGTGTTCTTTTTCAGGAGATCTCACATTACATTATTTTGATACTTGTAATGAATTCCTTTCTGTCATAAGAATAGCCATACTGGATCAGACCAATGGTCCATGTAGCCCAATATCCTGTCTTCCCGCAGTGGCCACTCCCTTCTGTCCCAGAGGGAATGAACAGAATGGTTAATCATCAAATAATTCATTCCCTGTCACCCATTTCCAGTTTCTAGCAAACAGAGGCTAGGGACATCATCCCTGCCCATCCTGGCTAAAAGCCATTGATGGACCTATTCTCCATTAATTTATCTGGTTCTTTTTTGAACCATGTTATATTCTTGGCCTTCACAACATCCTCTGGCAAAGAGTTCCACAGGTTTACTATACCCTTGAACTAATTGTTCATTGTTAACTGTGCATTGTGTGAAGAAATACTTCCTTTTGTCTGTTTTGAACATGCTCTTTATTAATTGCATTTGGTGACCCCTAGTTATTATGTCATGAGAGAGAGTAAATAACACTTCCTATTTACTTTCTCCATACCAGTCATAATTTTCTACACCTCTATCATATCGCCCCTTAATCATCTCTTTCCCAAGATGAAAAGTCCCATTCTTATTAATCTATCCTCATATTGTTCCATACCCCTAATCATTTTTGTTGCCCTTTTCTGAACCTTTCCTATCCCAATATATCTTTTTTGGAGATGGGGTGACCACATCTGCATGTAGAATTCAAGATGTGGGCATACCATGGATTTATATAGAGACAATATGATATTTTCTGTCTTATTATCTATTCCTTCCTTGATGATTATGTTAACTTTTTTGACTGACGTTGGACATTGAGTGGATGTTTTCAGAGAACTATCCACAATGACTCCAGGATCTCTTCTTCAGTGGTAACAGCTAATTTAAACCCCATCATATTATATGAATAGTTGGGATTATGTTTTCCAATATGCATTACTTTGCATTTTATCAACATTGAATTTCATCTGCCATCTTGTTGCCCAGTCACCCAGTTTTAAGAAATTCTTTTGTAGCTCTTTGCAGTCAGCCTGGGACTTGACTATCTTGAGTAGTTTTGTATCATCTGCAATTTTTTCCACCTCACTGTTTATCCATTGTTCCAGATCATTTATGAATATGTTGAAAAGGACTGGTCCCAGTACAGACGCCAGGGGACACCACTATTTACCTCTCTCCATTCTGAAAATTGAACATTTAATCCTATCCTTTGTTTCCTATTTTTTAACCAGTTACCAATCCATGAGAGGACTTTCCCTCTTATCCCATGAGACCTTACTTTGCTTAAGAGCCTTTGGTGAGGGACTTTGTCAAAGACTTTCTGAAAATCTAAGTGCACTATATCTACTGGTTCCCCCTTGTCCACATGCTTGTTGACAGACTCAAATAATTATAATAGATTGGGGAGGCATAATTTCCCTTTACAAAATTGACTTTCCCCAACAAATTATATTCATCTATGTGTCTGAAATTTTTGTTCTTTACTATAGTTTCAAGCAGTTTGCCCAGTATTGAAGTCTGGCTTACCATCCTGTAATTGCCAAAATCACCTTTGGAGCCCTTTTTAAAAATTGACATCAGACTTAGACTACACTGTGTCCCCTGAGTATGCAGCTGACTTCTGTACAAAGCAGATGCTGGCTGGTGCGACTACACCTGAATTTGCCTCACTGGAGCTTTTCCATGCACTCTGGTTTCTTGGGCAGATTTAATTTGATTTACTATACCCTTGAACTAATTGTAAGGATCTCTCTCTCTCTCTTCTTCCCCTCTCCCATATGCCCTTGTACCTAAATTCAACTGAACGTCTCTGGACAGGGGGTACTACTAGAGTATACTTGAGTTCATTAGCTGTGTATAGCTGGGTAGCTTCACCTGTATTCATTTGTCTTTCAGAGGATGGTTCTGTGGCTTACCATCATCAGTTGTTTCCATCTGTTTCACATCAGTCTCCTGGTACAGACTCCACTTTCTATGTCTACGAATACACTTCCTAATTGCACCATGGACAGATGCTCAGCTGGCATAAATCGATATAGTTCCAATGTAGTCAGTGGAGCGCCACCAATTTCCACTTGCTAAGGATGTGATTTCATGTCTTAGTGTTTTCAGTGCGAATCGGTCCTTGGATCCCTTATAAATGCACACTGGGGTGTGCATTTCACTTAAGAAAAGAAAGGAGGATATAAGCTGGAGTGTTTTCAAAACACAAAAAATGGAAGAGCTAAAAAGGGCTTGTACTCATGCCATCAGAACTTTTCTGAAAGCCTAACCCATCTGCCATCTCCTTCATCACTAGCTATATATACTTCCCACAGACCAACATTTCTGAGAGTCACAATAAGCAAAATAAACCAAAGAAATAAACTAATATTAGTGCAAGAAACTATAAGAAACTAAGGTATGTAACTTACTAACAGAAATGCATCCTTGTAACCCAAGTAACACAGATCTGTTGGGTGACATTGTTTGAGTCACAGATGAATCCTTATTAACTTACTGTTCTAAATTATCTACCTAATAAGTTAACAATGGCATCAATATAATTCACTTTCAGAGGCATTCAGGGCATTTCCAATGCAGATCTCTCATCTTGTGCATTTAACTCTGGCTGTGGCATTACTTATGCCATGTCTACACTACAAAATTAAGTACAGCCCAGGAGTAGAAGGGGGCAAGTTGGGACAATGTGGGGGTAACCCATGAGCATCAGTATATTTGAACAGGGCAATTGAACTGAATACTGGCACCGTGTCTTAAAGCAGTGGTGATTTTAGCTGATATCTTGCTCCTGAGGCTAATGGAGGCTGAAACAGAACAGATCCTGCACAGACCAGGTCCATAGGCTGTTAGCCTGTGTGCTGAAATGATGCCTGCTGAAGTAATCGCTGACTGGCATGGGAAAGTATCCTACCATGTTGGAAGAAATAAGGCAGCCCTCCACAGAAATCTTCAGCAGAGGATTACAGGCTACTTTCAAGAAAGTTTCCTCTAGATCTCTATGGAGGATTCACTGGACATCCCAGTGCACATAAACAAAGTGTTCCGCAGGACCCCCTCTGCCTAGCTGTAGGGAATGGGAATGGTAAGCAGGTAGCAAATATACCTCTATTGGTTATTTCACTACCTCTTCTAGCCTGATTTTTAAGAAAAAAGTAACTGAACAGCTGAATCTCTGCAATACTGAAGCAAACTGCATACTTACCAGAGGTTTCCTCCCTCACATCAGGCTTGCCAGTGCTGGATTGCTGGGAGTGGCTCGCTCTGGAGTCAAAAAAAGGTCCTGGCTCCCCATTCCACAGGATATCCCAGTTGCCTGTCCCCCATACTGCTCCTCCTCCTCTTCCTCATCCAACACCTACTCCTCAGGGTTCATTCTGATGGCCTGTGACTTCAGCTCCCCTGAAGTATCCATGGGGCTCTTGGGGCTGAGGTCACCGCAGAGCACGGCATTGTTCCTTATAGCAGTGGTACATCTGTGACTTCGCACCAAAGCGACTGTTGGCCTACCCGGCCTTCTGGTATGCCTGACGCAACGCCTTGATTTTCATGCAGCAATGCTGCATGTCCTTGTTGTAGCTCTTCTCCCCTATGCTCTAAGTAGTCTGGCCATAAATGGTGACACTTCTATGACTGGATTGGAGCTGTGACTGCACAGCCTGCCCACAAAGTCAGGAGATCCACCACCTCCAAGAAGGAGCACGTTTGCTGCATGGAGCTGGCATGGACAGCTGGGAAGTTGATATGTGAACTCTCCATGTTGAGCAAACAGGAAATGGAATTTAAAATTCTCAGGGCTTTAAAAGGGGCGGGACATGTTCCTGTGTACTTGGCTGCCATGCAGCAGAGTTCAAACCCGTGGTCAGAGCAGTCATGGTGGGGCATTGTGGGACACTTCCTGGATACCACTAAAATTGACATAAGCAACTCCGTGTCTCTGCTGATACTGCATCGACCTAACTACATTGAACTAAGTGCTACGGAGGTGGAGATTTTAGGTCGATGTAGCAGGCAAGTTAAATCGGTGGGAGAAACATTGTAATGTAAATGCTTACACAGTTAGGTTGACATAAGCTGCTTTGTATTGACCTAACTCTGTAAAGTAGACTGGCCCTGAGTTACCCAGGGGCTGCCTTAGAAAGGGAATCCTGGGTCAGTATAGGCCCACAGAGGGGCCCCAATGGCTGGTTTGAGTCTCCTGTGGGCCAATACATTACAAATTCTGTCATTCTTGAATATGCTGTCAGCTCAGTGATGTGTCATTCCTGTCTCTGCTCTTTATATGCTGTCAAACTTGTAAGAGCTTTATTCGTGTCATGGCCTGAGTGCCTGTTTTTGGTTTCATTTGCTCCCAGCACTCTTAGGCTCTCTCTCATTTTGTGGAACTGGTTGGTCTCCCTTTTTCTCTCTCCCTACCACCATTTTACCTCTATAGTTCATATTTACTTTCCTTCCCCCCCCCCATCCCCTTCTTCCCAGTCAATTTACAGAGAACAGAAGCATAAAAATGAGGAAAAAAAACCCCACTGTGACTTTCTCCTACTTTTATTTAATTTTTGAGACAGGCCAAGATTTTCAGCTTCTTCTCTGATGTCCACTGTAGCTCTCCCATTCCAAAGCCTCTGTATTGTGACAGTTCTCATTGCTGAGGGGTCATTTAGAGTAGACTATGCCCAAGAGATACAGGATTAAATATGGGTCTGGTCCTGCAGCCTATTGAGGCAGGATCTCCCATGTACTAACTGCAGGATTGGGCCTCGCTTAATGTCCCTTTAAAAAATGAAAAGTTAATCTAATGTTTTAGAAGTATTGTTGACCCTGCCTGGGTGCATTTATTCAGGAAGTAACCACAATGCAGATCATTGTACTTCATGAATGCACTGGGAAGGACTAACTAGCCCTTCTAGTCAGATTGGACATTCCTCCATGGATCCTGAGTAAGGCTACGAGTTAGTCACGGACTCCATGATTTTATGTGACCACCACAACTTGAGCCCTGGGTGGCCGGGGCTCTCACTATTAGCCCTGGGTGGCAAAGACTTGGACTGTCAACCCCACACTGCAGGGACTGGGTTTCCATGATTTATTGTTTATTGCCCACATCCCGTCCATGATTTTTTACTCTCCAGGCTTGTTGCAAGACCTGTCTTTTCTCATGGCTATAAGAATTCCTTAGGAACTTTGTTGCACTGTTTATGGTTACATACTTAGCCTCCTTCCCCTGACAGGTTGGGGGGTAGTGGGTAGATATTCAGTAGGGGAGTGAAGTTTGCTTACAGTAAGGGAGGCATCACACCATAGGTTAAATAATGTTTTATTTGCATAATGTAAAAAAGTCATAAGCTCTTTTGACTGAGATAGAAGGAGAGCGTTATGCAAATTCCCCCCGCACCATCACCATCCCATACACACACCCAGACCCTTCCAAATATACCATTGCCTTAAACCAGGCAGACTTCCTGTGGAGGTCCTCTAAGATAGGGAACAGAAGCTACACAGCTCTCATGCTGTCTTCTCCAGATGTGCTAACTCCTGTTCCTTTCTTCCTGCATTATGGGAGGGGTGTACTGGGCTTAAATTATATAAACAAAACACTGCTCAACCACGTAGGACCTGATGCTGCATTGCTTGTGCACACAAAACTCCCATTGACTTCATTGTGCATGTGTGGGTGTGCCAGGGATGCAGTATTGTGTCTGTAAAATGAATGGCACTGAGATATTTATTTGGTGAGTTAAAAGAAAGCTGATATATAGAAAGCAGCTGCTGGGGTCTTTGGATCTGGGGACAGAACAGCAATTTTTATGGACTCACTGGAAGTAGGTATGTGATTTTGGAGTCTGAAATTTGTCAGATAGCACATTTCCCCAAGAGCATAGCTAGACCTCTTGGGCTAAATTTTAGCTGTTCCTCCATGGTGCATTAGATGGGTGCAAATAGCCTCTTCCTTTACCACCCCACCCCACTCTCCCCTCATGACTTAACACACATGTACAAGAAGCAGTCACACTTTGGCTGCTAGAAATGGGGAGTACAAGGGGAAGTTATCTAGTACTGATAGGACCAAAGAGTGTATATTTGAATTGAGCAGGGCCGGGGGCCTGGCTTTCCCCTGGAAAACACCACTAGGGAAGTGTTGGGTATGGAAAAGCAGACTATACTTTTTTTCTGAAGGTGTAAATGTAATAAGACTCACTGCTCACTACTTCCAAAGGCAGCTGGGGCATTATGACTCCCAGAGTTGTCATGCCCTCATCCACTACCGCTGATGTGTGTCCCCTCCTTTCCCCTTCCCCCCAAAGGCAGATTCCATAATCTACACCTTATATGTTAGTGCATCTTTCACTAAGCATACTAAATAAAAACAGGCATATAGTTCTGGAATATATTTCCATCTATTAAAGCTTTTATATAATAACTAGCATAGGTGCCCGGCGTTGCTCGGGTCAGTCGGAGGTGGGGAGGGGGCAGACAGCTGACACCCCCTGACCAACCCCAACACTCCACCCCTCACCCACCCCGACACCTTCCCACCCCCCCAGACCAAACCCGACACCCCCCGGCTCACTTACCCCCCCCCACCAAACCCGACACCCCCACCTGACCCCCCGACCGATCCCGACACCCCCACCTCACTTACCGTCCCACCAAACCCAACTCGGATCCGTCGCAGGCAGGGAGGGGGCCCAGAGCTGAGGAAGTGCCCGGCGCTGCTGGGGTCAGTCGAAGGTGGGGAGGGGGCAGACAGCTGACACCCCCTGACCAACCCCAACACCCCCCGGCTCACTTACCCCCCGACCAAACCCGACAACCCCACCTGACTCCCCCTAAGCAAACCCAACACCCCCACCTCACCCCCCCGACCGAACCCGACACCCCCACCTCACTTACCGTCCCACCAAACCCAACTCGGATCCATCGCAGGCAGGGAGGGGGCCCAGAGCTGAGGAAGTGCCCGGCGCTGCTCGGGTCAGTCGGAGGTAGGGAGAGGGCAGACAGCTGACACCCCCTGACCAACCCCAACACCCCCTGGCTCACTTACCCCCCAACTAAACCCGACACCCCCACCTGACTCCCCCTAAGCAAACCCAACACTCCCACCTCACCCCCCGACCGAACCCGACACCCCCACCTCACTTACCATCCGACCAAACCCAACTAGGATCCGTCGCAGGAATCCCAGAGCTGAGGGATTCCGGGGACCTTCGCCGGTGGGGGGGGGGCACAGGGCTGATGGATTCTGGGGTTCCGTTGGGAGGGGGGAGGGGCAGAGAACTGAGGGATTTCCGGGGTTCCGTCGGAGGAGGGAGGGGCAGGGAGCTGAGCGAGTGCGATGTCTGTTGGAGGGGGTATTATGACATCATCACCACCTAGTTGCCCAGCTGATGTGATTGGCCCTTAAAGACTTTCACCCCTGGGGTGCGTCAGGGGTAAGATTCGGAAATTTTTCGGCCCTTATGACCATCTAGACCCCAAGACCCCTAACTGTACCAAATTTCAAGTCTCTAGCTCAAACGGTGCAGGAGGAGTTCGCAGTCATACATACATACACCACTTGGCTTTTATATATATAGATTATAATCCGGTTAGTCTGTACTGGCCAAACTGTGGTGTATAATGTGTAGATTAGGATTCACCTTTGCACCTGGAGTGGTACCTTTGCCCCCCAAAAAGGAAATATTAATGTGACATTATTATTTATAGAATTTAACATTTTCCATTTGGCAATTCTGAGAAACCTTGGCACCCTGTGATTTACATGCAGTAATAATGTAATTTAGGCAGGAACGAACCTTATTCTTTTTATATCCATTATTTATATTTTTAACAGCTACATTTACATCCAGAACTGCCTCCATTTCCCTTTGGAACCTCCAAGTAGCTCTTTATGTTCTATTAAACGTTAGACAAAGAGGACAGGTCTAATTAAAAGTTGAGGAAATGTGCTTTCTGTTAATTGAATTTGTGGTACAGTTACATTTTGCAGACCAATGTTAATCAAAGCTCCAGTTCAGAGTGGACGGAGCTGGGGAATTAAGTTAGCGACTATATTTCCTTACCTGAAAACGCCAATAAAGTCTGCTCTGTAAAAACCAAAAGAACTCAATTATGGCGATTTTTATTTGCAGCCATTGATTAGGTGTTACTGCACACAAACTCCTCGCAGCTGTCGGGTTGGAAAGCGCCCATCCAGAAGGCAATTTGAACAAAAAGTATTATAAAGGGGCCAGAGCCATGAACAAGTTCACCAGCTCAGTTTGCTGCAGGAAAACAGCAGCCGGCTCCTGGGCTCGGTTTCTGATTCAGAATCTCGGCTCTTTCACTTTTATCAGTGCCAGTGGCTCTCGCTCACCTCTCTACCCCATCCCCCATCGCCTGCTTCTCTCGTACTGTGCCTCTCTTTGTGGTCGGTAAATGCCATACTATAAATTGCATGAAGTCCCAGGGGGTGGGGCGAACCAGGTCACCCCGCCGTCTCTATTTCCAGCGCGCAGCTTGCAGCACTGCGTGGGGGTCATCACTTTGCCGGTCCAGAGGACTGATTTGATGTCCTTGATTGTCATTCGCAGGGAACTCCCTCCCAGCCCCCTCGCCCGCTGCGGGGGACAGAGACTAGCAGATCCCTGGGATGGGCGATGCCGGCTGAGCAGGTCCACCTATTATTAGTGCAGTCTGATTGGCTGGCGCAGGCAGCATCCCCGCCTCTCGGCCAATCAGGCAGCCAGGGCTGGGGGATGATGGGCTGCCTCTCACTGGAGGGATTCCTGGAGAAGCTGCAGTGTGGTGATGCTCTACGAGCTGCACAGCCCCCAGTATCTCTCCTCCTCCTCCGCCGCCCAGCCAGCAGCAGCAGCTGAAACTTAACACCCAACACAAAGCGAGCCCCACTGAGAGCAGGGGGCTAGAGAAACCCGCTGGTGGATGTGGGAGGTCTGCCACACACACCTTTTTGTATTGCAGTCTCCTCCCATGAGAGGCAGAGAGAGCGTGTGTGATTCCTACTAGACAAGGAGGCGAGAGCATTGAAGGACAAACAGACTCCTCCTGCCCTGGTTGCCAGGTAAGGCAGCGGTGTTAGCGCTTCTGCTGCTGCTGGATCTGTCTGCAATGTTTGCTGTCTGGCAGTGACTTGGATTCTGTGGTTACCGGGAAGTGAGGGCGGCGGGGGGAAGGGGGGGGGGGTGAAGAGATTCACAGGGAAAAAGAGACGGAGACCCAGGTGGTCTATTGTGTGGGCGGTGATGAGAGCGCACATGTT
This sequence comes from Sternotherus odoratus, assembly GCA_032164245.1. Taxonomy (NCBI): domain Eukaryota; kingdom Metazoa; phylum Chordata; order Testudines; family Kinosternidae; genus Sternotherus; species Sternotherus odoratus. The sequence goes on from JAVMKO010000001.1 coordinate 60,874,844, forward strand.
CCTGTTAACAGATGCTGGCAAACAGTTTGTCCGGTGTCTCCTGATTTGAACGCTGGGTTGAATTCTGGCAATTCCTCACCCAGCCAGTGTTTCTCCGTTCTCGGAGAAGGCAGCTTTCTAGTCAGCTGGAAGATGGCATGGGACGAGATGGGGGGAGATGGGAGGGTGGGGTGGGATTTTACAGGCTAAAGGAAACGAAAGGTAAAAAACTGAACCTAAAGCAATCAAACTGCTTACAAGCCAGTAATCAAATCCTCGAGCTCCTGCTGTGGAAGAGGGAAAGCAGCTTGACTTTACTCGTCTTCCAAGTGGATATGTCTTTCACTTGGCTTGTTCAGCTGGAAATAAATACATGTAATTGTTGGCTTTAAGCGTCAATCACTTGACTTCTCATTCCTTCTCTGACCCCCGCTTGTTTGACACTGAAAAAGTGTTTCAATATAAAAAAAAAAACTTGCAATCTCAGGTAACAAAATACAAAGGGATTCGTTTCCAAGATTTGCTTTCCACCTTTGACCAGATAGTGTTCTTATTAAGACTTGTTGTTTGAAACACTGTGGTGTTGTTCTCAACGCACTACTCCCTGGAGGATCTGCTTCTCTGATGGCAGAGGACTAAATTAATCCTCTTTGTATTGAAGTTTTTTTTAAAAAAAAACCTTAATTAAATGCCATGACACCTGCTTCCCTTTCTTAGAAAAAGCTGACAAATTAATTTTCTTTCGATTTTTCATATTACATCTTTCTACCTTTAGACTTGTCTTTTTCTACTCTCTTTTTCCTCCTCTTTATACTCCTCTTTTGCCTTGTTTTCTGATATGTTGCAGTCTGTATATTGTGGGCACAGAGGGTGCTCATATGGGTTCAAAACTATGTTAAAAGTTAAATGTGTGTTGGCTTGGGATCTACCACATTACAAAAAGTTTAGGCAAAAAGTGGCACAGATGTGTAATAATTTTTCACAGAAAATGGTAGTTCTTTTTAAGTCTTGTAAAATAAAGACCTCAAATGACTACAAGCTTCTAGCCCTGAGCAGAGTAAGTAAATTAAATGTACTCATTGGAATGAGCCTTTATGGCAGTTTTAACAATGTGTAATTCAATCATCACTGATACAAGCTGCCTTTTACCATTATTCATCAGACCCAGCTGAGTGATTTCTGTCAGATGGGAAGTGGTAGAGAGAAATCTCTAGGTAAATGTAACTGGAAAGCTTTCCAAGTGGAGTCCTAAATGAGGACAGAAAAGCACTTGGCCACAATCTGCAGACAGATGTTAGTTTCCAACTAAATCTTTTCTTTTGATTGTCAGGGGGCAGTCAATTTTTTTTTAACTTATCCATTTGTGAATGGAGAAGAGGGATCTCTGTGCTTAGAGGACTATGACCTTGTACATTTAGTGTAAAATGCTGTATTTAAATAACATTTCCCTATTGTTCAAATGCTCTATTTTCTATACAAAGATCACTACTGTAATTTTAGACACTTGCGTGTTGTTGCCTGCAACCAGACCCTCATTCTTTCAACTACGTATTGATTCTCTGAACAGATATCCTATTTTGCCATCCATGTTTCATGTTCATCTTTCTTATGCATTTTAAAAAGCACTTTTTCATCTGCAAGAGTTATTTCTTCTTCAACACCAGACACTACCAGCAGTTGTAGACCTGAGAGGAGACTTTCTCCCTCGTGGCGTGGCATCCAGAATTACATGTTTTTAGGGGTGATCTCATACCAATATTTAAAAACACAATACTTAAAAGAGCAGGAAGGTTATAAGAAATGATTAGCTTTGGCTACAATGGCAAATGGGCAATAAATCAATTTGCCTTTAGTATGGTGTATGTATGTAGGAATTAGTCATGGTAAAATGGACCAATGGGAAAAGTATAGGGAAATTCCTTATATTCCTTCCTGATATGGTCAGAATCATATTTTATTGTCTTTATTGGGGGGGAAAGATAAGACTTGACCTGGCTTTATGTCTGTGAGACATTTTTTCTCTCCAAGTTTTTGAAGTTCTAGTTCTATGAGTAGTATCCAAAGGAAATATACCTCAATATGGTATGTTACTTGACTTGTGATGTAGTTGCTCAAAATCTGAATGCATGCTGTTCATAAATTGAAAAGTATGTAGCTTGAAAACTATATAGCTTAAAAATATAGTGCAGACAGCTTGAGTGAAAAGAGATAATTTTTAAAAAGAACCACAGGGCAGAGGATAATGGCATGCTGTAGGAAATTATTGTACTACTGCACTTGCAAAAGCATGAGATATCCTAGTGTAGCCATTTCATACAAACCCAATTTTCCTTCACATTAAGAGCGCATAAGTGAGCCTTATTAATGTTTGATGCAAAAGATGCTAAATCTGTTTTCAAGTATTTATACTGGAATTTTAAGCATTAGCCCATAGATCAACAGTACTTGTTTGCTTTTCTATACATAAGTATAAAACTAATTGTTTACAATGTACAATAGTAGTGTAAATGAAATATAGGAAACTCCAAAGGAGATCAGACTTACAGTTCATCCTGCCAACAAATAATGCTATAGAATAATATTTGGTTTATAATACAAAACTTTATCATGCCTTATTCTTAATGTAAACCAAATAACTGGAAAACACTATCTTAGATTGGCTTGATAGTTTAAGGATGTAAGAGACAAAAAGGTAATATTTGTCAGAGACCTGGAAAAAAATCTGTATTTGTCCAATTACCATAAAGAAACCATAAACATAAACTCCAGTTTTTTTTATGATCTTCTGACAGGTTCACAATTGTTATATTATAGTTGAGGATCTTAACACACGTTTTTAGAGCCATTCACCCTTTTGGAAATCAAAGTTAATTGATGATGCCTCAGGTGAGACAGGAGCTCTTATTTGTCATACTGTGTCTTTTCTATATGACGATATATAGGATGGTACAGTTTAGGAGATCCTGGTATATAGAATGGTAAATGAGATCCAAGTAAAGATGACAGTGCATCCTTATGACATTACATGTTGTGTGAGACACCAAAGTTCACAATAATATTGTAAAGGACAAGCAAAGATTTCCCAAGGTTCTCAAATAAAAACATGGAAGCCTCATTATTTATAGATTCCACATTCTCCTCAAATCTGCTTATGTTGCCCATCTTCATGTTCAGATTTACAAAGAAAAATATCTGACCACTTTGGGTTACTTTGATCCTCTACAGGATATGTTTGTTTTAAACATTATTCTGTATCTTGGAAGAGCTTAATTAGAAATACACATAAGGGAAGCTTGCTAGCCAACTATGAATTTGTATTTACCAGTGACATTTACAAAAGATACTTCAGGTTAAAATAAAAGCATTTGCTAAACTGAATAAACAAATCATTATGTTAACAAATATTTTCAGGATCTTTATGTATGACAGTCCTCTTTGCTACAATCGGCTTTACTCATTCGCGATACACTCCAATCGGAGAGAGGATTATAAAATGCTGGAAATAATATTGTATCTTTTACAAAAAATAACAGAGTAGTGGAGAGCTCAACATTAAAAAGAGGACATCTGTATAGGGCTTTTAATGGTTCTTTGGATGAAAGACTAAGAACAGCTAGAGACAATGCTAATATGCAGTCTGCCTAAATCTTTCTCTTTACCCAGGATTTATGTGGATTTGAGGAGAGGTTGTTTATATAAACAGTGAGTGAAAAGCTTTCCCAGTCAAACAAAATGGAAATCTACAATTAGACATTCTAAAGAACATATTTTTGTATGCAAGACTTATGATTGAACGTATGAGACCGGCTGTGATAAAACTGCTTTCTAATACTTTTATTGGCTGTTGCAATCAATTTTTTTTTTAATATTTAGCTTATTTATTCAAGGGATTTAATAACCAGCGTACTGTTTAGTGGATTTTCAGGTTTTTTTGTTTGTTAAAAATCCTTACCAAAGTGTTGAGTATTTTCTTACTTTGTCTTTGAGAACTCCCCCAAACCTGCATGAATTTAATGACTCCTTTTCTTTTTAGAGGGAGTAAGGCCTCCCTCTTTAAGATTCTCAAACACTTGCTAAGTCAAGACATCACTTTCTCTTTCAGCCAATTAGCTATTACCTAAAATAACTTTTATATATATAATAACATTCAGCAGTTGTTAATTGTAACATTAATATAAAATCTCTTAACCGTGATTTAAAAATAATTATGATTACTTAACTATCTTTAGGGTAAATTTTCAATGTCTCTTCAGGATACATGGATAAGCACAATTTTATTATGTTGTGACTGCGTAGTAGAACTGATGATGAATTTTGTCTGCTCGCTGATGATTTAACAGAGTTTGTTAAAATGCTGTTTACCTATTGTTTGATACGTTTTGTCTGAAGAAATAATTTTATTGCAGTGAGAGTGAAATTCAATTCACCAGCGTAATGTGGGGGAGCTAGGGAGACAAAATATACCACTATCAACCCTGGATCCAGGACCTAAATCTGCAGCAAAGAACCTCATCCCTGTCATCTGTTGACTGACTCTTTAAGAGGTGATATGGGTCCAGCCCCAAGCTGTGATGTACTTTGTGACACACTTAGCTCACCTCCCCAAGGTGTTTGGATTTTTTTTTGTTTTGTTTTTTTAGCAAAGCTCATGACAAGTAGATCACGTGGCTAAAATCAAGCCTTCTGGGATGGCTATAAAAACAAGCCTCTGGAAAGCCAAGGAGAAGAGAGAAAAGGGAGGCTCTGCAAAGCAGATTTGGAACCTGGCTGTTGGAGGGCAGGGAAAACTGGCTTGAACCACTCCGCAGCGCCATGGAGAACTGTGGAATCCTTAACAAGGAAGAAGAGTTGGCACAAGAGGGGCCAAAAGAGAGTATGTTTTTATAAAGATTTAATTGGACCCAAAGAAGGGACTCCTTTGGACTGTGAACAAGTTATTTGGGGAGAGGCAAGAGGAGGGCATACTGCACCCTGTGGGCTGAAATGTGACCATTGCTCATTTGTACCTCTTAGAAATGTAGGTCGCTCCAATGGCCCATGCAGGTCAGTACCCTCTCTCTGACAGTGACCACTACCAGAAGCCTCAAAGTAAGATGTACGCCCACGCAGCATCTCTGACTTACAAAGTTCAGGGGGGAGGGATGCTCCACCCCTGCTCTGCCCTAGGCCTTGTCCCCACTCCACCCCTTCTCCCAAGCTTCCATTCCACCTCTTTCCACTCAACTCTGCCTCTTCCTGCCCCCCTCTATTCGGCCCCCCACCTCTTCTTCCTGCTTCTGCCCCACTGGCAGGCAGGATGCACTGGGGAGGGGGGAAGAAAGAGCTGATCTGCTGGGCCCTCAGTGGGTGCTGAGTACCCACTTTTTTTTTTCCATGAGTGCTCCAGCCCAGGATCACCCATGGAGTCGGCGCCTGTGCACCTGCATAATGAGCAGCTAGGCAATAATCTTCCAATAAGCTTACTTTTTTCTTAATTCCTGGTGTTTAGTGGTTGATTTTCAAATAGCACAAAGGTTTTTTATCCCCTATACATTTTTGTCCTATCTAATTAAACTGCTGGTATTATTAACTAATATCTCCTCTTTGAATTCTTTGAATTAACAAACCTTGGAATGCTGGGGAAGTTCCAGAAGGCTGGGGAAAGCTAATTGTGAAAATATTATACAAGAATAAGTGAATGGAATAGCGTGACACTGTGCCTTTACAAAATCATGGAAAAGCTGATGGGGAATGCAGTCAGTTGAGAATTAAAAGATGTCAATAATTAATGCCAGTCAACCTGATTTTTATGGAAAATAGGTTTTTGTCAAACTTGATATTGTTTTTTTTTTGGTGAAATCACAAGTTTCGCTGATGTAATATACTTAGCCCCCATGACGTTCTGATTTAAAACAAAACAGAAACTCACTCTACAACATCCTATTAAATAAAAAAAAAGGTGATTAAGTGATGATTACAAAAATAATTATAAATGGAGTATCATCATTTAGAGGGGGTATTTCTAGCGGGGTGTCTCAGAGGTCTTCCCTCAGCCCAATACTGTTCAATATCTTTATTGATGATCTGGAAGAACATTTGCAAATCCCACACAAATTGAAGTGGAAAATAGTAGTGGGGACAAGTCTGTTATACAAACAGATTGGGATTGGTTAGTAAGGTGGAATGAATTGAGCAACATACAAATGTATGTTTGTAAGGTCATACTTCTAGAAACAAAGAATGTTGATGCCACTTATAAGTAAGGGAAATGTATCCTGGAAAGGTGTGATGCTGAAAAGGATTTAATTGCTTATCTACCAGACCACCTGAACATGAACCCCCAGTGTGATTCTGTATGTCAGAGGGCCTATGCAATTCTTGGATCTATAAGCAGGGAAATATCCAGTTGGAAATATCCAGTGGTTTTATCACCTTATATGTCATCAGTGAGACTTGTGCTGGAAAAATATGTCCAGTTTTAGTGTCTAAATTTCAAAAAGGATGTTGACAAATTGGAAATGATTCAGAAAAAAAGCTATAAGAGAATAATTTCAGGTCTAGGAAACATGTCTTCTAGCAAGAACCTAAAGAAGATTAATCTATTTAGTTTATCTAAGAGGTTAGGTGCCTTGACCTTGGGCTACATGGAGAAAAGATTTCTGATAGAAAGTTCTTTAATATAGCAGAAAAGGCACAATGAAGTGCAATGGTTGGATGCAGAAGCTAGACAAATTCAAACTAGAAATAAGTCACAGGTGTGTGTGTGTGTGTGTTTTAAAAAAGAGAAATTATAGCTCAAACAGCAGTTATGGACTTCCTGAAGAAATTACTGGGTGAGATTCTTTGGTCCGTGTATGCAGAAGCTCAAACTAGATGACCATTATGATCCTTTCTTGCCTTAAAATACATGAATCCATGAATGTCTTAGCTTGAATATATTGTGGCAGTGAGTTCCACAGGCTGATTAATACATTGTGTAAAAGAGTAAAGTATTTTCCTTTTATCAGTTTTTAATCAGTGGCCTTTACATTTCAGTGAAAATATTCCTGATTCTTGTAATATAGGGAAACATGTATGTATGCTGATCTAAAGCCCATTGTACATCTTACCCAAAGCTCACAGAAGTCAATGGGAAGTCTCTGACTCTCTTATATGGAAGTCTCTCAGTGCCTCTAAACATATTTTATCAATGAAAATTCTGCTTAAAAAGTGATGACCTGGTAGGGCTCTCTGCTAGCTCCTTCTAGTGTTCCTACATAATATTTGGCATATACAGATATTTTGCTTGCTCACTGTTCCCTAGCATTTTCCAGGCAATAATTAGATTAAATGCTGGGTGAATCAGTTTGGATACTAAATGAATGAATTTATTTTTCCTCTTTCTATCTCTTAGCCTGTTTCCAATCCATGACAGCTCTCTCTCTCTCTCTCTCTCGATTACTGGCATTAGTGAAGAACTTTATCAAAGTCTTTTTTGAAAATCCAAATAAAGCTGCAGATGATTCTTTAGCATGTATTGTGCAAGATTTAAGGCCACTGAATTTACACAGTGGATGGATCTTGTCTGTAAGCAGACCTACAACACTCCTCATGCCAGGCTTTGAAAGGCCACTTTGGATATCCCTTCTGTAGTATAGACTCATCCCAAAGTAGCCGCTACATCAAGTGTCCTTTTCTAAACAAACCCAATGGCGATCTTGTGTTCTATGGATGGCATTGTCCCGGACCTCTGAACCAGAAGGAATTTCATTGTGCATGCATTACCTTGTTCCAGGGTAACTTTATCTTGTACGCATCACCTTCCAGACCCTCAGTGCTAGGAAATGATATTTACATACACCATGCCATAGACTGTTGCCACTGTTCATAAGTGAGTGCTTTTCATTTTCAGTGAACTGTCGTGGTGAATTGGCAAGAAAGGATGGTTGGAAGAGGCTCTTCTCCTCTGAATGTGTCACCGAGTTGTAGATGGGAAATTAGGTGGCTCAGGCCTAATTGAAAAGATGCTTATTGGGGTGGGTGGAACAAGATCAATCTTCATTCTTTAATTTCAGAAACACAAAAAAATCTAGATGTCCCTATCTGAAGGGTCCAAGTTTTTAACTAAACATACATTTGATAAGCACAGCAACAAAGCTATTGCTTTTGATATAAATCTACAAACTGATCACCTTTTTATTCTTCTACATTGCACTTTACCATAGCTGTTTCCTGTTTAATAATAATCAGGAGAGATTGTGAATTTGTTCCTCACTTTGATCTTTCTGAGTACCTAATGGCTAAAGCAGAGAGACAAAGGAAACATATTCAAGTGACCTTGGCAGAGGTCAAATACATCTTCATGATATACTAGAATTGCTTAAAGCTATAAGCAATCTGATGTGTATTGCTTTTATTTTCCTAAAATCTTGCAAAATGGGATTGGAATGAGGTTTCATATATTAATGTGTATTAAAATTTAGTACCATTTAAACATGTTGGGATAAGTGCTAAAACAGAAGCACTCCAAGAAAAATCGGCTGGGACAAAATAAGCTTGCAGGCATCTAATCTAACTCTATGCACCATTGCATTTGTTATTTTCAAAATTTATATCCATTTTTACTGACATTGACAATGACTTAAATTTATTTTAATACATGATCTCCAAAGGTTGGATTTACCACTTGTACATCAATTAAGATAACTGTTAACTGGTTAACATGAAAATTAATTTATTCTTTATAAATGTGGACAGAAATCCTGTACTTTTGAAGTTAAATAAAGCATAAAACCCACTATGAAAATCAGCAGTGTCTAAGAAAATAGTGGCACTAAATATTTCTAGCTCGCAATCAAACAGCTACACAAAGTTGGAATCTCAGATTGATCACTGTTTACCCAAATGTCAACTGGCTTCCAAAGCAATAAACAGCCAAGCGTTTACTAAAGGTGATGAATCAGTTTCCTGGAGGAATAATTGAGACTGTGTACTCTGACTGTTCTTGAAGGATTCAAACATATCCCTAAAGCCAAAATGTATGTCTGCCTTTCTGACTAACTTGTGCACCTCTTTATCCATCAATTGGATTCTAAAATGGATGTATCACATCTTGGTGAGATGAAAGATAATCAGTGCTAGCATAATGAAACACGACAGTGCCCCTCTAGTTAAGGCTCTATTGGAATTCCCTTGTTTTAATATCAACATGAGTTTGAGGAGCGTATAACTAATCAATTTGCATTTTTATTGGGTTGAAATTTGGCTTTAAGCAATGGCTTTTTTTTTTATTCACATAATTTTTTGGTTTTTAAAAAGACATAAAACAGTTCAGCAGTTTTAAGGGCTCATTTCAGAGCTACATGGGCAAATTCTTTGCTGTAAATTGACTCAACTTACTCATGTCTCAAGTGGTATTCTCCCTCCCACACTGCAGTTTCACGACAGTGGACACCTTCCTGAGATGAACAAAAGCCATCTCCTCTGAAGAACTCCTTATGTACAATTTGCAGGGTGTTAGCCTCATAGGTTCTCAAGAAGATGAAAGAGTATAAAGTTAGGGAGATCTGTTGCTGATGCCCTAGGGGAGAAGGAAGGGCTCAACGTGAGTATGTAGAAAATAGTGAGTCTTGTTGAAGGTAGAGCTTTTTGTATAATAGGGTAAAAGGTTGTGCACATTTTGTTCCCTCTGCTAGGCTAAACATTTTCTACCACACAAGTGGTTCTGAGGATAAATTATTGTGCTCAGATACTACAACGAAGGGGGAATACAAGTATCTAGAAAGAAGAAGGCATGGCAAATATTGGCTTTTGTCCAGTCCTTCCCTAGGTACACCCATAATACTACTAGGGCTGCATAAATTAAGTTGCTTTAAGCAGGTTTAGTGGTAATTGTGCTGCTTAAATTCTCAGTACAGTTTCTAGGTCAGCTATGATGTCAATTTTTAAGTTCTAACTCAACTCAAATGTTTCCATTGAAATATCCTGAAGGGTCAGCTTTAAGCCATTTAGGGAAGGGCATTTTAATTTAAAACATTGTTCCATCTTCAGTTAGATTGCGCTTTTCCATCTTCATGAGGCTATTGTACAGATGATCAGACTGCCTGCTTTACCATCTGAAGTTATAATGGGGCTTGATGAAGTTAAAGATAATGGGCTGTGTTCAGTCTATGCCTACCTGGGTGTATAATACTGTACACATTTTCCCCTCCTCCACTTAAAGAGTAGTTGCAAATATCTGTCCCTGAGGTGCTGAGGTAAATATGATGTATGTCATAACACTACCTGCCAGAGTGAAATAGTTGCTTCAAGAGGGCTAACACCATTGAATGAGCAAATTCACCACAAGGTCAGCCAGAATCCTGGCAAATGTGTACCTAGCCTTCCACAGTAAGGGCTTGTCTTCACTAAAGTGGGGAGGGATCGATCTTTTGGCGATTTGATTTATCACGTCTCCTCAAGATGCGATAAATCAATCACCAGCGGCGCCCCCATTGACTCCGGAACTCCAGCTTGCCAAAAGGCGCAAGCTGGAGTCAACAGGGGACCTCGCTGCCAACCGCTGCCACCGTGAGGATGGCAGGTAAGTCGGCTGTAGAGACGCAAATTCAGCTACGTTATTAACGTAGCTGAATTTGCGTCTCTACAGCCGATTTTCCCCCCCCCCAGTGAAGACCAGCCCTAAGTGAGTTGTTCAGAGGACCAGGTAAAGTAGTGAGTGTCCTGTAGCACATACCGGCAGCCTGAAATGGAAGCCTGCGCTGATAGAAGGTTTCTTGTTGCAAAATCAGGTACTGTTCCATATTGCCTTGAATTTGTGCAGGACTTGGTGCTTTGTGGCAACTCCGTTCTGAATGTCCTTGCTTTTGTGCATTTAAATCACATCTTTCTTTTCTTTTTTTAAGCATAGTTCTATAAAATGTAATTTATTTTCATAGGAGAAGTTTAATTCCATCTTGTAAATTTTAATTTAGATTTCAAAGCACCAGTGTATAAGCCGTGTGAATGATGAAGAAAGTTGCACAAAATAAATCATCCAGTGTCAATCATAATTTAGACAACATAGCTTAACCGGATATTACTTTTCTTTATATCCCATCTCTTGTCCTGCTTTCGAGGGCTCAACAAATGATTGAGAAGATCGGTTTGAAAATGCATTCCCAGTTGTTTGACAAACATTATAAAATATAGTGGGCAAATTTATGAAAAGGAAAAGTAGGAGAGGATGGAACTCAAATTGTCCTTGTCCTCATATTAAAATTATGTGAGCTTATAATGGTGGGTTGCGATCAGTGGCAGCAGTTTTCAGAAAATAAAAATATTCTATATCCAGAAGAGGCAGCGTTTACATTGATTGTAAAACTTTCAGAACACGGACCATCATTTTAGTTGTGTTCATTTAGTTCCTACACTAGCATAATGGGACCCTGATCTCTGACTGGGGAGCTCTACCTGTTGCCGCAATACAAATATTAGGGCTTGTCTTCACTACAGTGGGGAGGGATCGATCTTTTGGCAATCGATTTATCGCGTCTCGTCAAGACATGATAAATCGATCGCCAGCGGCGCCCCTGTCGACTCCGGAACTCTAGCTCGCCAAAAGGCGCAAACTGGAGTCGACGGGGGAGCGCGCCACCACCGTGAGGACAGCAGGTAAATCGGCTGTAGATACACCGAATTCAGCTACATTATTAACGTAGCTGAATTTGCGTATCTACAGTCGATTCCCCCCCCCCCCCCCATATGCTGTAACCATATCAACCACCTCTATCATTATATTATGGATCCTAACTGTGCTTTAAAACTAGCAAACAGTCTTCATTTGTTTACTGTTATTTGCTAGATATAGAGGAATTGGTTATAATACCTGTTATAAGTTATAATGGGAAACAGATATAGTAGGAAATTGGGATATTGGATTTATTGACTATAAGTTGAAACCAGTTCTGTTACCCAGTATACCAGCTTCCTAGTATAACCAATAATCCATTTTCCATAAGCACCACAAGCTTCCATTCGAATCCAGTTTCCATTATGTTGGTTCACCAGTTTCCAGTGTAATTCCAGTGAATTGTTTGCTTATGTTAAGATAACTAGTACACATGTACCTCCAGATTCTCAACTGAGATCTGGCTCCTTTGCACTATTGAGGACACAAAGGGGTTGGATTTTGGCTGTAAATGGCCAGCAAGGAATTGAAATGGGCTGTACATAGCAAGCTGATGAGGAGGTGGCTCCTGTTTCAGCAGCCCCACTGTCTCTTGTGTTAGAAAGGGAGGGGGCATGTCAGGGACATAACAGGACTCTTCTGTGCCTATCCTCTACTGGCAGAGGGTCCATTATGGGCTGTGCTGTGGCATAATATAGAGTAGTCCCTAATTTCATCAGGGCTGGTGCACTTCTTGTCCTCTCACTGTACATGCTGCCCACAAACCTATCTATGTTGGTGACCACCACAACAGCAATATCTGACAGCTTCACATCCCATTAATAAATGCTCTGTTGAAGTAGGGACATATAACCCCCCTTTTTACAGATGTGGGGGAGGGAAACAGGCACAGAGGGTTGAAGTGATTTATCCAAGGTCATTCGGGAAGTGTGGCAGAGTTAAGCCCAGATCTCCTGAATCCCAGGTCATGGTCCTAGCCACAACACCACTGAGGGGAAGTAGAATAAGGCCCATGGCTGTAGAGCTAGCACACGAAAGGCTCAGTAGCATTGTAAACTAAAAGATTTTTCTTTCAAACCCACTATGCGCAATATAATTAAGTGGGTTTTGTGTGTGTGCATTTTAATAATGGAGGTATCAAGCTAAAAAACTGGTTAAAATAAAAGCAATCATATGTATATTTATTTTGCTGGAATTTAGATGATTGTATTTCCTTAAAGGTCATACATACCCCCACCACTGGCAGAGAATTTCATTGCAATATCTTGACAGTATAAGGGAGTAGCTAGTTAAAAATAAACCACATTATTCAGAGCTCAGAGTTCGTGTGCAGTTTTGCCTTATTATAAAAGAACTGATGTGTGTATTTGCCAAATCCCTGCGGAGCTGTCAAGAAAGAACAAACTTTCTATCCTTGAGCAGGATTTTGAATGGTAATTAAAACTTTACTATTGGCTGCTTAGAAAGTTGTAAAGTTAAGAGCCAGTACAACTTTAAATGAAGACCTAGCATAGTGCTTTTGAAAAAAAATGTTTTATGTCCTGAATGTGCCGGGGACAATGGTTAAAGATAAAAGGCTAGATTTTTGTCTACCTGTCTACAAGTGGTCAATAGAGAGAGGGTGAAAAGAAGTCTTCCCTCATCTTTTGCTCTTGCACAAGGACTAGCAATAACTGTGATTCCTGAGGCATTCTCCAATGCACATTGGAGTCCATGGGAAAATTGCCATGGTTTTCATTAAGCTTCGGATCAGGCCCATCACACCAAATGAACCAAGGACTTCAGCACCAATGGTAGTGCCAGAAATATCACAGTGGGCAAGAACTATGCAAGTGGAACCATGGCCTCTCCTCTCTGCGGTCTACAATGAAGGTGTAAGTTGACTAAGCAGTTATGTTTTTTAAGCTGTATTACAAAAATCGTTTAAGGTATTTTGTATTATTTGTCTGTAGAAACCTGTTCAGAAGATCTGGATAGCTTGTGACCTTCCCCCTCCTTCCCCAAAAAAGTCATGGCATCACAGTTCTTTAAATGGGAACAGTATGTGATGTTAAAGCCTCAGGGTGTGAAAACACGTTTTCAGTGTAGTGCTGGAAAATGTGCAGGGGAAAAGAACTCTGCTATATAAAGATAAAAGAGAAGCTGTCAATGTGGAGAATAAGATATGATGTATATTTTAGGCTTATAAAGGGTTTTTAAAAAAATCTGAGAGTGGCTGTTGTTTCACGGTATCGTATATTGCAGAAAGTATATTTTTACATCCGTTCTAAAGAGGGGTGTTAAGTTAGAACAGTCTAGAAAGAGAAATTCAATACAGCATGTGAAAAATCAGATCATAGCAAAATGGTTGTCCTTGCTGATATCATTTGCCCTAAAATTTATCACTCATTTTGATCTTCCTTCAAACTAACAGCTAAAGGTGATGTTTTGGTAGTTGATTTCTGGCTTATAAAGGTTAATTTAACTATATTTAAATACAGTGGGTCTACAACTGATTTTTCTACATGTATGGAAATTCTCATGTATCTGGTTTCTCTCTCTCCTACTTTTCCCACAGTATTATGATATGCATTCATGTGAAAGAGGCCAATTATACTCTGATATGTATAAATAATGCAAAAGTTGCTGCTGCCAATAGAGGAAAAATAATTTTTAAAAACCTGTGCCCAAACAGCTGAAATGTTGAGGAGGGGATTAAAAGACCTTTTTAAAAAAAGTTTTCATTTTCTTTAGCACCTTATCACCTGTTTAAAATATAGTAAAACACAATCTGGACAATTTTAGCTTATGTTGTGTTTTTTTTCCCCTTGGTCTGAGTATTTAATTTGATAATGAAATCCCAGATCATCCTCTGAGAACAGTACGCTCAAGAGCATTTTTCATGTATTGACCTCCTGTGCTGTCTCTGTAGCATTGCCTTCCAACCTTCTCTAGACCCTGTGGAAGATGGTATTCCTTCATCCTTGGTCAATTTTGGGAGAGAAAAGTTTACTGGAAGACACACACTTGTCCTTCTCTGGACCTATGGAGAATACCTAGAAAAAATTAATACAATCAGGAACTGTTATTTTTCTGTGGTTATCTGTAGCTATCTTCAAGGGTCTGCGTTGTCTGAGGGAGTTCTTGATAGCACAACTTCAGTAGAACCATGCTACAGATTACTGGGGGTGGGAACAAAGCAGTTCCAGAGGCCCAGGGCTTCTGTGAAGGTGACCTTGGCCTCATATTGACCCTGTAGTGTTTGTGGGGTCTGCAGCCTTATTTTTTCTTTCCTTATTCCTTTAAGGAAGCAAAATCCTGACCCCATTGAACAATGTGTACAGTCTCCATGAATAGATCCGTAGTGACATTTCCTCTCCAGTGATTTCTCCCTTAGGTTTCATTCTGCGGGAGAGTAATCTGGCTTGAAAATTTACACAGTCTTTACATTAACATTCAGTGGGGCTTATCAACCTCTGTAATCGGCTTACAAAAATCAGCTGTGAATCTTTCTGGACCATATGTCTGTTTCTTCCATGCTTATTCCTATTGGAGAATCAGCATTGGCTTAAGAACTGACGTCACATAATTACTTGTTCTGTTTTCAAAAAGTGGTGCTGTTAAAGGTAAAAGAACCTTTATAATGGGGAAAAAAATTAAATACTGCATCTTCACTGGGCCTTAAAAACTGGGAATAATGAGATAAGCAAGTATCTTCTCTCTCTCTCTCTCTCTCTCTCTCTCTCTCTCAAAAACAGGGAGCTCATATTTATGCTTTTCCTTTTTATCTTGATGCTTTCATGATTGAGCTGCTTCCTTCCAGATGGCATGTATGCGTGCAAGGACTGGGATACACATAGCTCAATCTGTTTGGCTGCAGGCCTCTGCCATCAAAGGGAGCCCTAGTGCTGGACATGCTAGTCTTTTCAGAGTGGTTCAAGAGCTCATCTCTTAGCAAACATTCTCATTTGTAATGTTTGTATTTCTAGCTTTTAAAAAAGGCTTTGGAATAGTTCTTTTGTTTTTGTTTTAGTTGATGATGATAATATTGTTACAGGATTCAGCTGATAAGAAATGCAAAAATCCAGAAACGTCGACCACCTGTTTATAGAGGGTGAATTAATTATCATTTCCAAACATGTTCATGCCACCACAGAACTGTGACCTAGCATTCTGAGTTTGCTCCAGGCCTTGTTTCTTTAGCGGCCAACTTCTGTTCATTGTGTTGCTGCTGACATGTCTGAAATGTTCAAAATCAGAGCATCACATTGGAGGAAATGCCAGAAAGAATGTTTTAAAATGGTTGTAAATTTGGCAAGGGACATCTACCAAAAACCCAAAGGGGTGAGGAGTTGTGATCTGAAAACAGAAACTCAGCATGCTTGGCCACAAGAGTGGGGTCAATCCTTGCAAAGGACTTAAACAAATTTTACATTTTGGGGAAGGTTCAGTTTTAGTCCCTCATTATTTATGTCTCTGGCTAAATTATGTTTATCCAGATTGAATGCCATTTTTTCTTAGTTTTCTCCACTCCCTCTGCTTCACCTTCTCTGATTTCCTCCCTCCGCCCCCTTGAAATGAATACATGTGCAGTAATAAAATTTGATTGCAAGCCAAATAGATAAAACACATTTACCATACTGGAGGGTTCAAAAGGTGCCATGTTCATAATCAGAAAATAACTGTCAGTAATACAGTAAACAAGATGATTATGTACCACATTGTTAACCCTATGTGTTCGTTATTGTGGGTCACTCAAGTTGCTATTTGATAGTTAAAGAGGGTGAATTTTCAGTGCTGCTACTATATTCCCTCTGGGAGGATATAAGTTGAAAGTGTGACTGTAGAGTGTAGGCAAGCATGGAAACTAAATTTTAAGACTGTGATCCTGAAAGGTGCTCTGTGCATATGGACCCTTACACCTACACAGATCCCCATTAAAGTCCGTGGGCTAGTGTGCAAACCAAAAAGATTCACCCAGAAAAAACATCTTGCAAAATTGGGCCCTAAAGATATTGCCATCAGCTGATTACAGTATGTGGACCCAATTCTTTAAGCAATGGAAACCTTCATCCATTGCTAGTTGTTTTAGTCAGAGAGACAAAGCAGTTTTTCTGTGCTAAGGATCATCTCAAGTAACACATTATCAATATCTCTGTTTATGAAAGAATACTATAGAAATGAATAGAAAATGATATCCTTGTGTAGAACTCTATGAGACCTTTCAAAGAGCCTATGGAGAGAACATCATTCTCTTTGACATTCTGTTGGTTACAAATGCCTATTACATTTGCATAAGCCCCTACTGGCTTAATCCCTGTTGAACACTCGATCACTGTTTTCTGATCAGAAAACATTTCAGAAATATGTTTGTTCTGAAAAAAACACCATAGATTTATGTTTGTTTGTTGCACATTAAGACTGTGACTGAGGCTCTTTTTGGTCTTGGAATCTATTTGCCTGGAAGTTAGTTTGTGTTTTAGAAACATACGTTCCTGAATCAAAGATGCATTTGCTCTGCCATATTACAGCAGTGCTAAAAATAATAGCTCTAAATGTATAGGTTCAGACGGCTATCACAGCAGACAGCTGCAAAAGAATGAAGAAGTCCCATGTGGAAAATATTGTCATTACTCACATGATCTCAACATTTCCCAGAATGATGAAGGTTATTTTATGGGTTTCCAGTATTAAAGAGCCCAAAGAACAGAGCCCTTTCAGAATTGTATTTCTTGTTCCTTTAATGGTTGTTTGAAAGAAACGAAAGAGAATTAAAGGATTGCTGCTACTCACTACAATGAGCAGTAAAACAAAAGGAAAAGCAGTCACTTGGTAACATCAGTGAGCCTTCTATATGTATAAACTTTTTTTTTTCTTTTTGGTGGTAGTCAGAACTGATTTATCTCTTCTGCTTTTTGTAAAAACTAAATACATGTCCCTGGATTCCCCACCTCACACTCAAAACAACACCATAATACATGCTATCCCACATGTTTCCCTCCACAAGTGGGAGAACGAGGGGTTTATTTTCCTGTCAACAAGTGGAGACAAATTATATTCCATCTTCCCTACATCATAGGAAGTAGTGATGTATCATGCCTTCTCATTTAGGGTTGTGCTTCATAGCTTTTGCAATAGATATCCTCAGGTCATACTCCCAAACTCAAGATGTGGTTAGTGTGCTAGGATTATTTGTTTTTTGGGGGTTTTCTTTCATTCTGCCAGAGAAGGAATTATGTAAAATCATCCAAGAAGCATCTGCAGTGAACAGTTTGTTGCTCATATGACTATAGTTTCAGAAAAGTTGAGTGAGATAAGAACTAATCAATGGTAATGTAATGATTTGATTTTACTGCACATTCCAGGCAATGATAGGAGCTAGTACCCTGTGAAAAAGGCTCAGATGAATTAATCTCCTCAATTTTTTTTTATTGGTAAATGACAGCACTGGATACTAAATTACTGTTATTGATAAGACTAGCGATTTTGAGTATCCAATTTAAAACACTTTTAAAAAGGGCTTATTATTCACCTGGGCTGAGCTCACACCCTGTGGAAGTCAGGCCCTGCACAAGCTCCCCCCCCCCCCAAGACTATTTTCATTCATGTGTGGCTGAAGTTCAATTGGATAAAAGCATCACAGCCCTGATATAGGGTCGGAGAAAGTTAGTTATTCTAGCTAATTAAGGGCCTGACCCATTGATGTACATGGAAAGAGTCCCATTGACTTTGTAGGCACTGATTGAGGCCTTAAATGTGTAACGGTGCTGCGTAAGAGGCACAATTGGGGCACATTTTTCTCTGCTTCATGGAACTTGCTGTTTTGCCTGGGACAGTATTGAAGATCTGATATTGAATAGGAGGTAGGGAAATTCTGGTTAATCAATTTCAGGCATTAGTTGCCATAGTATTAGGACACTGATGTCCAAGTGGTATGTCCAAGGAGCTGTCAATATTTTGTCTCACCCCACCTTCAAGCAGGAAATGTGAAGCCAGATATTGACTAATAAACAGGAGCTTAGAAAGATACACAAATTCTATTTTTCCGTGAAATAAATGTGATTGATTTCCCTGAGTATTGACCAGCTAATATGTATGTATTAGCTATAGATCACTCAAACAATCTGTACTGGTAATGTGGAAAACACTTTAATGCATTCATACTTTAAAATCTAATATTCTTATCTAGCAGCGTGCTGGTGAATAGTTTTGTCATTATTCTTATTTGTATCTGATACATATTTCACTTGGTGTTCTGCCATTGATTTGCATGCATAATGCTTTGGTTTTACAAACTTAAATGTGTTTTAGGAGATGCAGAAATTCAAACTGCATCCGACATGAAATGTTCCTTAATAGGCTTCTGTAGGGTGCCTTTCAGTACTCAGTCAAATGTTTACATGATCATTTAATTGGAAAACAGACAGAACAATTTAAGATTTTTGTTCTGTCCCTGGAAACCACAGATATGTGCAAATATCTCAACTAGAATCTGGAAAAGATGGTGTAAAATGTAGTTGTGCAAAGCTATTTGAAAGGCTGATTTCACCACCTTTCTATTGTGTATATAAAAATGTATGGAATTTTAGGCATTTCTTAAATAAATAAAATGTATTTGAGGATACTAATGTGTGGTATTTTTTCTTTTTTATTAAGATTACATTACCAAGTAAAGCTGTTACTAGCTCTCATACTTCTCTTCCTTGTCTCCTTGGCAAACCCCATCCAGCACTGATATAGATTATTATTATTATTAATTACTGTGGTAGCATCTAGAAGCCCAATCATGGACCAGGGTTCTATTGTGTTATAGGAGTTCGACAAACTCAAAACAAGAAATTTGTCACAAAGAATTACAATTCTAGCATACCTATGTCAAGCTTAATATAATCTTATATAATATTATCTTAATAAAATAAGACCAGTTCTAGATTTTCTAGAGTACTTAATTTTTTTTGTTTTGAAGCATAAGAATATCTAAATATTAACAAAGCCAATTAACAATATGTTTGCTAAATACAAAAAAGGTGAATTTTAGATAAAATATCCAACCCAAATTCTCCAGGTCTTATGTAGGCAAAATTCCTAATGATTTGGAATAGGCCTCTAATGAATCTCTTCTTCCCGTTAACAGTCCCTGAGGTATTTCTTTTTCTCCGCCTGTTGGCTATCTTGTGCTCTCAACAACTGCTGAGTTTACTTTCTCATTGTCCCCAGCCAATCAGAAGTAAGAATATAATATAGATAATTAGCTCCTAGCTGAACCATGTTGTATGGAAGATTTATTATACCATATTTTCCCTAGAATATGCAAGGGTGAGAACCTCCTCCCCCCAAATCCATCGCTTATGAGAAGATGGAATATTTGTTTTAAATCAGTGTAATATATTCTGGATGAAGTAAACTCCAACTCTTTTCACACCTTCATGAGATAAAAATCGCTGACCATTTCATGAAATAAGATCCCTTTTTATTGGAACCATCTACATACAAATACAGTGGATATATTCTAGCTAAGGCCCCAATACAGTAATGCATGGAAACACTGCTTACTATTAAACATGTGAATAGTCCCGCATGACCTGAAATTAGTTTTCTGTTTAGGGATTTTTGTCATACACTACTCATGAGTACTTATATGAGTGGGACTACTCATATAAGATTAAAGTTGCATGTGCACTTAAGAGCTTTGCTGGAGTTGTTGATCCAAAGTCCATTGAAGTTAGTCTAGGGGCTGGTCTTCACTGGGGGGGGGGGGGGGAGATCAGCTGTAGATATGCAACTTCAGCTACGTTAATAACATAGCTGAAGTTGGCATATCTACAGCCGACTTACCTGCCGTCCTCACAGCGGCAGCAGTCGGCGGTGCGCTCCCCCACTGACTCCAGCTTGCGCCTTTTGGCGAGCTGGAGTTTCAGAGTCGACGCAATAAATCGATGGCCAAAAGATCGATCCCGCCCCGCCATAGTGAAGACAAGCCCTAGGGTAGACTTTTTGTTAACCTCTGCTTGATTGCTAATTAACTCAAGGTAGTTGATGAGATGCATCAGGAGCTGCTCTATAATAATTCATTAATACTGGATGTTGACTTGATTAAGAGGATGTTTGCTATATGAATATATTGAATAAAGGGATGTTTAGAAAAGCAGGCAGGAATATAGAACCTCAGAGTTAAGAACACCCCGGGAATGGAATGTTCATAACTCTGAGCAAAACATGAAGGTAAACTTTTGAAAGAACAACAACTGAACATTGACTTACTACAACTTTGAAACTTTGCTATACAGCAGAAAAATGCTGCTTTTAACATCTTAATTTAAATAAAGCAAGCACAGAAACAGTTTCCTTACCTTGTCGAATCTTTTTTAAACTTTCCCTTTGTTTTAGTAGCTTACATCTAACACCATACTGTAGTGTATTATTTTTTTGGTCTGTGCTGCTGCCTGATTACATGTGTGTTGTTCCAAATGAGGAGTGTGGTTGACCAGTCAGTTTGTAACTCTGGTTTTCATAACGCTGAGGTTCTACTCTAGTTCAAGATAGTTGTTAAGGGACAGTGCAAGGACAGGAAAAGGCCTGCAGACACAGAGGACCAAAGGAATTCTGGCATGTTTAAATGGTACCTTCTATCAAGAAAGGTAGCAGCTGTTCAGAGAAACCAGACTGACATAGGCACACTGGGGATGCCTGCCGAAGTTAGACCTGCCTAGGTCACCATCAAAGGATAAGACACTCTAAAGCAGTCTACAGGCATGTCTACCTTCCTGAAGCCTCCACCCGCCATGCCCAATGCTTATTTCCTACTGTTAAGCAAGCAGTAGAACATGTATTTATTTTATTTCCTACAGTTTTTATGAAGGCTGTCTAGTCACTACATGGCACTAGTCACAGACTCCCACAGGGGAGAATCATGGAAACCTGAACTCAATTGCGTTTACAGGGTAAGCCCAGTGGATTTGGAGTACTGCAGCCTAGGGTCCAGTCTAAGAGTGGGAGAATTGCAGAATTCCAACCCAGTACAGGTAAAGCTATACGGATGCACTCAAAGATACATATGCAGCTAAACTTGTAACTGTACATTTGTAAGGGTTTGTGTGGATATCCCCAATGTTCGTATTCTGGAACAAACCCTAGGTAAAGCACAAACTTTTTTTTGCCTGGAAGAGGCATTTGGAGATTGTCCACACTGGTCTTTACAAATACGTTATCTATCCAAAATTAATTGGCAATCAGTGTAAAAGAAGTCTAATGTAGATATATCCTCAATGACTATAGTGAGTTTTGGAGTACACATGAGGTGTGTTTTTGTTTTTTAATTGGCTTCTTTTATTTGCTTTCTGGGTTAGCTTTTTTTTAGCTTGGCACAGGGAGTAACATTTTCAAGCTATTCTCTATAACTGTGAGAGGTAGAGCCTTTTTGCATTATTTTTTAGATGAGATTCTGGCAAAATCATGTGACTAAGAGCTGAGACTTTAAGGTATTGCAAATATTGTAAGACTTTCAGTAAAATTTTGATATTGATGACACTGCTGTGATTTTTCTCTCTCCTGTGTAACCCACAAACAATACATGATTAAATCCCTAATAGAAAACAAATCTCACAATGCACACTATTAATGTTTATGGTAATTCCAGTTAAGACTAGAACACATTGAAAGTGTCCTTAAAAACATAAGTGATTGTGTAACAATATTCTAAGAAAACATTACAAAATCAAGAATATTTTTCCCTAAATAATCCCCACTGGACTATGATGCTAGAGTTAAAAAAAAATTCTGTTTTAAACAAGCAATTGTAAAACAGTCGATGGCAGGTTTTGTTATTAACCATTCCACTTATTTACGGAAAGTTACTTAAGACTTGACTTCTCTATACAAGAGTGATGTGATAAGTAAATTGCACTAACATGCTGCATTTTAATTGCCCCAAGTAGACTTCTAGTGAGCTCTAAAAGGTATGTAGTTTGCATGAACATAGGAATGTTTGAAATCGGACTAAATTAATTCTAAAAAGTACCTACTATGTGTGCGCCAGCAGGATCTACATGGGGGCAGTTAGAGCACATGTTAGAATGCTTTACCACTTTGCCAGCTCTGTGAAGATAAGCCCTTAGTTCATTAGAAGACCAATGGCATTCAGTAGGGATTAGTAATAGGCAAGAATTTCTTTTTTGTTTTTTGCACCACAAGAGAAGAGTAATTCTCAGCATGTTTTTAATATCCCAAAGTCCTAGCAGGCTCTCTAGAAATAGGCAAGAATGTTTGTCAGCAATTTCTCTAGAAAGGTGCAGTAAATTGATTTATGTTTAAGGGAGCACTTCTAGAAGTTGAAGAATATTTTGTCTTCGCTTTGTATCTTTGGAAAAGGAGATGAACTGAGATGCAAGTCATCTCATGTTTGACTTATAAGATGCCTGAAGGAGATGCTCTACCTTTGTGGTTAAGAACCAAATTTAATTTTTGTCTCATTAAGGACTGAAAGTTTTGTTCCATTGCAGACCGTGGAGCAGTATACAAATGACATAATTTTTAACCATATATTTCCTTTTATCAGCTTCATGACTGAGCAGCCGGTAGCTCTTCTGACATGTGTTGTTTCTTGTCACATTGCTCATAATTTGAAATGTTAGCTAGCTAGCTTTACTGTCTTGTCTTTTTTTTATGATATACTTGAACCTTACAGATTTAGTGAATCCCTTGGAACACACACTGGGAATAAACCCCTTTATAATGTGCCTGAGGCTTACTTACGTGATATGATAAAAACGAGGAAACTGTTCAGTTCAACCTACCACATTAGAACCAAAGTTCACCAATTTCACTGTACAAAGCCAGCATAGATTCCACTGTGTTACTAGCATGTTACTACTGTTTTTTTAAAAAAATGTTATAAATTCAACCTTTTAAAGTTTAGTTCCTAGCTAATTTCATTAATGTATTGTCTGAAACTTTCTTTATCAATTATTCTGAGACAAAAAGCCATCACAGGGAATAGAAATAGTGTTATATTTCATACAGGTTAGAAGCTTTGTATATCTCTGTTTAGTATAATAGCACGCCACATAATATTGAAAAAAATTGATGCCTATATTTGGTTCTGAGGTCTGAAAATGTGCAACCGGTAAATTAGTCTGCAGATAGTGAAGAACTGAAAGAATATGCAACTGAAAGTGAGCCTGGTATGATTGTAAAGAATCCAAGAGGTAGCCATGTTAGTCTGGAATAGCAGAGGTAACAAAGTCCTGTGGCACCTTAAAGACTAACTATAAAGTTTTGAAGCATAAGCTTTCGTGGGCTAATACCCACTTCGTTGGCTTGCATCCGACGAAGTGGGTATTAGCCCATGAAAGCTTATGCTTCAAAACTTTATAGTTAGTCTTTAAGGTGCCACAGGACTTTGTTACCTCTGTATGATTGTAGTAAATGTCAAACAAGTCAAGAACAGTTTGCTAACTAGTATTGTGGTATTTCCAATAGTGTTCTATTAAGGCAATGGGGAAATATTAGCCAAATGACACAATAAGAAAACAAACGAAAAAGTTAAGATTATAACCTGAAAAAGAAACTGAAAAACCGCAATAGAGAGAGGAGTGAACAAATGGAAAGAAAAAGGA
Source organism: Sternotherus odoratus (assembly GCA_032164245.1). Lineage (NCBI taxonomy): Eukaryota > Metazoa > Chordata > Testudines > Kinosternidae > Sternotherus > Sternotherus odoratus. The sequence continues at coordinate 60,899,042 of JAVMKO010000001.1, forward strand.
AAATAGAAAGAAAAAGATAAAGCTATTTAAAGGAACCAGTAGCTGGACAGTAAATAAAAGGGGGTCTTCTATATAGGTATCTGAGCTAGGTGGTGTAGTCCTGGTGGTGACGTATGGAGATTGTGGCATTAGATGGCTCAGGAGAATGAGACTTGGAGAGGAGACTTTTGAACAAGGTGTTTCCAGATGTTTTTCAACTTTGAGGGGATCTGCTTCCAGGTATGACTGCCAGCAGTGTCTTGCACCAGAAGGTATGGGATTCTCCAAGGTTCCCAATCACCAGAGTTTAAAGAATTGTAGTAGTTCCAACAATGCTAGTTGTACAGAAAATATGGGTAAAAATCATGAAGGAACAGCCAGAACTTTTTCTGATTTCTTTTCCTCCTGGATAGATGAGCCCAGTTATGATGATTCTAACAGACATAATGCTGGGTTTTATTGTGATCAGTGAATACCGGTAGGAAATTTAAATCCTCAGCCAAACATTCTGATTCAGAATTCTATGTCCAATTCAGAGTTCTGAAGATTCTGTCCAGGAAGGGATTCTTGGCTGCCTTTTTTCTCCTGAAATGATAGATGGGCTCAAGATTATAAATTCTCTTTGGGCTAAATTCTCTGTTTCTAGGAGGCTTACACTGTGAATGTGATAAAGTGGCTGTAACCCTTTGGATGTTAAAACATTATTGGTTGTCACATGTTTGTTTTCTTTCTTTCTTTTTAACTTTTATATGCTTCACTGTTTCTAGAAGTTATTTGAATACAAGAGCATATGTTGATTGCAGCTGAAGAGATCGTGAGGCAGATTTTCAAAAGTGCTTGCCACCTAATAGCTCTCATTTTAAATATTAACATATCCAAGTGTTCAAAAATCACAAATTAACTTCCCATCCAAAAATATAAGATTGGCTTAAAAATCTTGATGTTTTAAAAATACCCATAGCTTCTTTTTATATCTTCTGTCTTTTGAGCCCTTTTTGTGTGGAACCATGAGGATTCAAAACCTTTTTGTTAAATGAAAGCTGATATTCTCACATCATGGCATGACTCCAAGCGCTTGAGGCTTTTAAAAATACCAAATATTCCAGGAGTTGCATTGCTTTTTGTGAACATGGGCGGTATATTGAAAGAGCTGATTATCTGACTGGAATTCCTAATTATGTTCTGCAGGTCCTAAAATCTGAATGCTAGAAAATAAAAAATAGATTTTAAAAACAAACAAACTGGCCAGCTGCTATTCTCATCCAAAGTTAAGATATACCCCCAAAGAACTTAACAAAAACATGGTTGACTTACCATTGTGGTTCAATGGAGTTCACTTAGTTGGATTCATACTGTTTACTGCTACAGTAGTATGTCAATCTGGTTGTGATTTTAATGTTCAATAAATACTTCATACTTGCATGATTGCCACTGACACATCACGGAAATTCAAAATGTTGCTTCTAGGCACATATCAATGTTGATATGCAGTTTATTTTGCTTAGAATTGGAAATCAAACTGATTCAAGTTTAATTGATTATTGATGGCATATATTTGTTAAAATAAATGTGTGTCAAATGTTGTTTCCTGTCAATTTCCTAGTACCGGGATTGCACGGGTGTAACTGAACAGAATTTGGCTCTCTGATTGTTGTTGTCATTTACTTTAGAACATTTGATCGAGATTAAAAGATTACATCTGGACCACAGTGAGAATTTGTGATCTACAAATTAATAAAGAGGTATAATGATGGCAATACATTAATTTATCTATCTATCTAAAAAAAAGTCAAATGGTGTATGTATGTTCACTAACTCCTTCCACACCATTTGAGCTAGAGACTTGAAATTTGGTACAGTTATAGGCTTTAGGGTAAATCGAAAATTTTTCAAATCTCACCTCTTACACCCGCTAGGGGTAAAATTCTTTAAAGCCCATTAACATCAGCTGGGCAGCAGGTTAACACCTGCTGTTCTCTGTGACAGTTATGATGTAATAATACCCCCCTCCAATGGCCCCCGCACTCGCTCAGCTCTCTCCCCCCTCGCCCCACTCCAATGGACACCGCACTCGCTCAGCTCTCTCCCCCCTCTCCCCACTCCAACAGACCCAGCACTCGCTCAGCTCTCTCCCCCCTGCTCCCCTCCAATGGGCCCCGCACTCGCTCCGCTCTCTCCCCCTTCCCCCCCTCCAATGGACCTGAGCAACGCCGGGTCTTTTTGCTAGTTTCTAATAAACATGTACAGTAAAATTGAATACTGTACATTCATGTTACTGAAGTCAATGGCAAAACTTCAGTGGAAGCAGGATCAGGCTATGAGTATGCGTGTATTCTAGGTGGAGCTGCTATCATCACCTGTAGATAGGGTTTTCTGACTCTTCCTATTGTTAGACCTGTCTACAGTTGCTTATAACTTTGCCAAACTGAAACAATTCAGGTGTAGTATCTACTTGAGGCTCTTTTTTTGTTTTGTTTTGTTTCAGCTAAAATGGTTAAACCTGTTTCTGAGAATGAGACTAGGGGAAAATACATTGTTTACTCATATTAAAGAAACCCATTTAATTAAGAAGCTTGAACATCTCCATGATTTGGAGCAGGGACTTGAACTTGGAGGTTGTCCTGGTGTCAGGGATATGCCTTTTGCTAACCCCGTGAAAATCCACCAACTTTGGTAGCGTTAACAGCCTTTGAAAAATCTCTGTACACACATGTGCAGTAGTCTTGCTAGTTTGGCACATAAATTCAATGATGATTCTGTATGCCCTGAGCATGCTTATCCCTTTGCAGCTCCTAAGTGCCAAGTAGACTGCTCAGGTGATTGCCATCCCAGGAGTGGAGGACTTTCTGTGGAATTGCTCCTACTGTGGCATGGGGCACAGGAAATAAGTGCAGGGAGACCATCTTTCTTGTACACTCAAAGACCCCTTTTTCAGTGCACAGGCAATATGGAGGAGAAAGCAGCCTAACTCAAATGCAGAGGGGACAAAAGCTGCACCTGAGATGGGGTGAGGGTACAGAAAATAGACTGGGACAAGAAGCCTGGGCAGGGGAGACTGGAACCAGGAGCTATGATTAGCTGGGCTAGGTGACTGCAAAGGGGTGCCAAAGGAGACATGGTCAGGTGGTAGTGCCTGGGAGTCAGTGGGGTGAGGGTTGAGATTGGAGGAATAGCTGTGCCGGCGGTTGCTGGGACTGGCTTGGAGAGGAGACTAGAACAGGGAGTGGGGAAGGGGAAAGACTGAGGAAAGGAGCTGAGAGAGGAGGGACTGGAACTGGAAGTGTGAGAAGAAAAGGACAGAAGAGATCAGGCTTGGAGAGTACAGGGCAAAAAGGTCTGTGACCACAAGACACGCTGCCTTCCAGAATAGAACCCAAGATTCCATATTGTCACTGTTCCTCTGTTAGCCAATATCAGTGAAATCTACTAGCAAAACCGGTGTTCCACCCTGCTCCATGTAGCTGGCTCACATACAAGGTGACATGCCTGTAAGGATATGGAGGGTTACATAAAGCTCTGAATGAGAATGGCCCTGGTTATATTCAAGACCTTGTGCCTGAGCCACCACATGATATGCTCACATGCTACCTGGCAATTAGAGGTTCTATCATCCTATTTGAAATTAGTGGACAATCAAGATTTTGCTGTGGCAGGTTTGACGGTGTGGAACTTGCTCCCTCCTGAAATCCAATTCATTTAATCTTGCCCATTTTTTCAAAAACACCTAAAAACTTACTTTTTTCAGAGCTCTTTTTAAATTACTGTCCTGGTCACTGCACGCCACGACGTAATCACAACTGCTGGCTACTGCAAGAGTCGGTCTGCTACTCGAGCCATGGTGAGTAAGGGCATGGGGTGAGAGGTTTTGTGCTGCAGCTTTTGTGAAGACATCCTTGGGATCACAGGTTGGAACTTGAGGAAAAGCCCCCTTTCTCCTAGCCACGTGCGGAAAGGGAGACAAAAAGGAAACCCCCACCCCCTTTTTAAGTGCAAATTGAAATACAAACTGATCCCTTCTAACCGCAGCCATGGCATGTTTAGGAAAGCATGGTTGTGTGACCCTTATTTCACCAAACGGGGCAGATTCCTTGTTGAATTGTTTTTAATGCTAAATCGCAAATTTCCCCTGTTTCTCCTAGGTGACCCTATGCGATATCACTCTCCTGAGGGTAACAGAGGCAGCAAGGGAGCAGATGCTGAAAGCGTCTGGGTACAGACCTGGTCCTTATGCTGCAATGCTGTGTGCTGCAATGATGCCAGCAGAGCTAATATTGGAGTGGCGTGGGAAAGTGTCATACCATGGCGGACGAAATAAGGCAGCCCTTCCTAGAAACCTTCTGCGAAGGATTGCAGAGTACCTCCATGAAAGTTTCCTAGAGATCTCCATGGAGGATTCCCGGGCCACCCCCGTGCACATAAACAGTCTTTTCCGGAGCACACGCTCTGCGTAGCTGGAGTGGCCACCAATTCCCACTACACCTACATTTTTGTTCAGACTAAACATAAAAAATATTAGCATGTAACCCCAACAATTTTACTGGAAATGTGTACTCACCAGAGGTGCCTTCCCCAGCATCACGTTCTGCCACCAATTGGTCCTGTGAGGGGATGGGCTCCAGAGTTAAAAATGGTTCTTGGCTGTCTGGGAGAATGGATCCTCTGCTTGCCTGCCTCACATTCTCCTCCTCCTCCTCCTCCTTCCTACTCAACAATGTCCTCATTGTTGCTCAAGGTTGTTCAGGGCTCCTGGGAAGTATCCATGGAGCATTTTGGGGGTAGTGGTGAGGTCGCCTCCGAGAATCGCATGGAGCTCCTCATAAAAGCAGCACGTCTGTGGAGCAGAACCAGAACTACTATTCACCTTTCTTGTATTCTGGTATGCTTGCTGAAGCTCTTTTATTTTCACGCGGCACTGCTGCATGTCCCTGGTGTAGCCCTTCTCCCGCATGCCCCATGCTATTGTAACCCACACACACCTCCTGGGTGTGCTGTTCAGTCCCATCTAGTGGCTCCAACACCACTTAGAGAGAGATTAATGAGTTCGCTCCACAGCCTTAATTAACTTATAGCTCATGTGGTAGAGGCTCATGCTCCAGAGGCCCCAGGTTTGATCCCGCCTGGTGGTGACTGGGGTCTGTCAGCGTTACGCTCTCTTTTCATAGATGTCAGCATTTCTGCTGCTGGATGGGAGCTCTGCCTGCACAGACTCTTCTCTCCACACAGCAATAAGATCCACCACCCCCTCTGTACTCTATGCTGAAGTACGTTTGCGGTCTTGAGTCTCAATAATCAGCTGTGCTCGGCATGCTGATCAAACAGGAATTGAAAATTCAAAAGTTCCCTGGGTTTTAACAGTGGAGTGACTGTTTCCAGTGTACCTGGCTGACGTGCAGTGGAGTTGAAAGAGCTCTCCAGAATGGTCACTGTGGGACACCTCCTGGAGGCTAATTCATTTGAATTGCACAACACAGTGTGTACGCTATCCCCATCTCGACCCGTGGATGTCAAATCAAGCACTACACCTCTGACAGAGATGGAGTACAGAAGTCAACTTTACAGGCCACTTAGGTCGGCAGAAGGGACTCGGTAGTGTAGACACATACATTATTAGATCAACTTAATATGGCTTATGTCAACCTAAGCTTGTACAGTAGACCAGGCCACAGTGTTGTTTTGTTCATTGCATGATCTCTCTTATCACCTGTTGCATGACTTGAACAATAATATTCCATTTAGCAATTGATATAAATTGGGAAAATGTAAGTGTTTTATCTTAAAAACTGTAGAGTATAACAAGCCCAAAACATGAAGTTAATTCATTCAATTATAGGTCTGTGTTCGTTGCTTAGTCACAAGAATTCATGTTGATTTTCCCGTGACATTAATTTTCATAATGTGTTTCATAATAGTAAAAAGAGATTGTTCAGTTTATAAAAGCTGATCTGCTTCTTAGATGACAGTTAAATGCAACTAAATAGAAGAATAGTTTATATGTATAAATATGAAAAACTTCATGGTAGAATCTGTTAATTTAAAAAGTTATTATCTGCAACTTATTATCCAGAGTTGTTATCCACTTCTGCTGGCAAGATAAAATAAATTACAGTATATTGTTGCATTATTACTCTGTTTCTGAATAATATTGGGATGAAATGGTATATGGGTTGGCTGCTTATTTTTTGGTTTCTTCGTTTTGCTTTTTTGTTTTTACTGCCTCTTGCAGTAAATGAGAAAAATCTATAGGTGTGTTAGCTTACATTGACTACTATTCATAACTGAAGAGCACCATCAGATTGGAAATTTATAGGCTCTTTCCTGGGATTTATTCCAAAATCTGGATTATTTTCTTTGTTCTATAAATGAAAGCAGTTTGGAGATCTGAGCCTTTAAAATAAGCCAATTGCCTTAAAGTCAGAATTAGTTGAACAAGCAAGTGGCCTTCTATTGTATTATGAGGATAGTTGAAAATGGTCTTTAAATCCTGCTTTATCTTTCTGTAGCTAAAGAAAGCACAAATTACAGTGGATGGGTTAACTCTTTCATCAAGAAAGATCAGAATAACAGGGCTGAGCTATGAACACAAGAGCACAGCACTAGAGAGAGATTTAGTATGCCAGTCTATTAAAAACTGACCAATATGGAATCTGCTTGAAAGATAAGAATTCTACTAAAATAAAATATTCTTTTGTCTTCTGTTTTTTAGATTGGAAAAAAAATAGAAAAGCAGATGCAGTTAGTTTCTTTTTTTAAATGCCTGATTTCTTAGTACCCAGTATCTAGTTATTTTAAATCATCATATATTAGACCAAATATTCCAAGCAAGATAATGGGCTGGTCTTCACTGGGGGGTGGATCGACGGAAGGTACGCAACTTCAGCTATGTGAATAACATAGCTGAAGTCGGCGTATCTTCAGCCGACTTACCTGCCATCCTCATGGCGGCGGTAGTCGGCGGCGCCCTCCCCCATCGACTCCAGCTTGCGCCTTGCATCAAGCTGGAGTTACAGGAGTCGACGGGGGCGCCGCGGGCGATCGATTTATCACGTCTTAACGAGACACGAGAAATCGATCACTAAAAGAGCGATTGCTACCCGCCGATCTGGGGGGGTAGTGAAGACCTACCCAATGACATTAGCAGAGAAATTGTGACTGCGTGGTGGTTGGTTATTATGGAAGTATCTCAAAGCCTGATTCTGAGTTGGGGTGCAAATGTTTAAATGTATTTCAACTGGTATAAAATTATAACAAATGTTCATCTTTGAAATCTCCTTCAGGTTTCCACTGGGCTGAACACTGAGTGCTTTCTTCTTACGTGTTAAAACACAGCACCACGCCACACACCAAGTACTGTCTTAAAAAACACTTGCACAGATCCCATTTGCTGCAGGAAAATTTATGCATGTGTGTCAAATGGCAGAATTTGTCCCACCCACATGATATAGTAGATTGTCTGGCTATACCAAAAGAAGGACAGGAGACACTTAATAAAGTTGTGGCCTGGTTAAATCTTTATCATTAGATGTCTGGCAAATGAAAGTGTATAGTGCAGGAAACTCCATGCTCATTCAATAACTATCCGGGGCTTCCACCAGGCCCCACTTCATTTTTCAACCAGGTCCCCTAGCCAACTCATGGGTTTGATTTTACAATCCAACAACCCTGACACCTCAAGAGTTAAAGTGAACTATAACAAAGGGGGGGTTGGCTCCCTGCCATACCAATCATAGGAGCCCTGAAGCCTCCCCCCGATTTTGTTCCTTTAAGAAGCACCACTTCTTAAGTCCTTTTAGCAGGTCATTTATCTGGTCACTGGGTGCCTTCATTATGGAGTACTTGTGCTGGACATCCATCCCACACTTAAACTATGATGTCACCCCCATTATGTAACTCCCTTTCCTTCTGACCATAATAGGTCCTCTCTGACACCCACTGTGGGGAAGGTGAAAAAAACCCACTCCACCTATGGTGGTGAGGGAAAAAATTCCTTCCAAACCCACCCACAAAGCAACTAGCTCCAGGCCGACAGCAGGTCCTAACCCAACCTGATATTTATCACGTCGAGAGGAAGGAGGGTGGATGCTGCCTTGCCTGCTATGTGACTATTAATTAAATTAATTAATTAAAATTAATTATGTGGCTTCTAACACCAGAGCTTACACCTTTTAAAGGCTTTCACCCTTATGTTCATTGGGGATGAATCTGCATCCCCACTCTTACCACCATCATTTTGCAGCAGTTTCTGACCTCCTTCCCACCGTCCATCTGCCATAAAGCACTGCTACCTGTCTCCGGCCAGCCCGGACAACGTCCTCCTTGCTTCAGTTGCAGTGCAGCCGACCTCTCTAATCTGCACTTTCCTAACCCACAGAGTTTATAATCTTCCCCAAATATTGGTGGTCTCTTGTCATGGCTCAGGAAAGATTTAATAGTGAATGTTAATAGCTCTAGGATAAAAGCTAGTACAGTGCATTTATTATTATACCAGGAAGCATTATCATTAATAATTAAAATTAAACTACAATTGACAAAATAAATGAGTACATTTAGCAGTGCCTTTTTGTTTGTTCATTTAGGGTCAGATTTTTCAGAAGTGCCTAGGTGACTTTCAATGGTACTCCTAAATAACATAGTGTCTTCTGAAAATCCAACTTTTATGCATTCATTTGCAAAATTCTGTCATTTCAGTAAGTCTTTCACTTAAGGTTCAACTGTTAATTGAACGTTGGCAGATGATGATGAATTCTTAATGAGAAACTTTCACTACCTTCTCATGTATACAGTAATTGTATTGATCAAGGACTGACATTTTTTGTATTGTATTTCTTTCCATTCCAATATTCTAAAAGCCTAATTCCTACTTTTGACCCCTGCAGACATGTTTGGGTAATGTATAACCAAAAGTAACAATTAACCCAATTTCTCATTCCATAACTTAATCTACAGGTGCTACTATGTGGACCTATTGGTCCAGATATCAGTGTAGGCTACTTGCCAATTCCCCTTTACCTGTGTGCAACACACATGAGTTGACAGAGTTGTGTATTTCATGCTCAGATGTGGTTTATAGGAAACTCAAAAATATTGAACCAGAGAGATGGGACAATAAGCCATTCTCTTTCACACCTCTGCAATTTCAGCTCTGGGCTTGGCACCCCGTGCTAGGTCTGGGCACTGCCTCTCCTGTACCTCTCCTGTACTCTCAATGACTGCATGCAGGAAAAAAACTGCTTGCTTTGACCATACATGACAGAACAAGATCCAGACCAGGGAGTAGAAACTGGCGCAAGGCTCTTAAGTCATGTGGCCTACCAGTGAGGGCGGAACTAGAAGCATGGGACAGAGAATTGTCATGGCATCTCAATGCTGCCTAGTGTTGGTAGCCAGTTAAGCTGGTTTTCCAGCACTTTACACTGCCAGAACATAAGAGAAGTACGGACTTAGATACTTAAAGTTTGACTGAAATATGATTGAGATAATATATTTTGCAACTATTGGGTTTCAGTTCAGGGAGGAATTATTATAATTAGTGGGCCACAACTCTGTTTCATGATATATATATTTTAATTGTGGCAGTACCTATGAGTCCAAGTCATGGACCGTTGTGTTAGGTGCCATATAAATACACAGCCTGCAGTGGGGGTGGTATCACAGAATCAGTTCTGTAGCAACCAAGAGATTCTCTGAGGTAAATATCACATTGCCTACTAGCTCTCTCCCACAAACATACAGACAGTGAACTTCTTAGCTTCTGAGCTGTTATGTAATTATTTTTAAACCCATAAATACATATACCACCTACCTCCAAAAGCAATTAAACACATTTTTTTAGAAAATAATATACACCTCTTGAGAATAGGGAAAATGGTTCTCAGCTGTGCATGCTAACTAACAACTTAAAAGCAGAAGATCTGCAGCAGGAACTGGATCAAGTCATCCCAAAATCCTAAGAAAAGTTTGTTTCGGGAAGGAAAAAGGAAAAAAAAAATTAGGTTCTGTCTGAACCTTTGGGGACAGTAGTCACTGATCCCAAGGCTTCAGCTATCCTTTGTAGTATTGGAACTCATTTTCAATTACTCCATATAAAAGATAGTTAAATGATTGCATTTTGAAATGTAAACAAGCTCACAAAGTGATCGCCAGTCCCACTCTTAACTTCGACACCCTGTCGGTTCCCTGTCTCGAGTATGCATTGCAACAAGCTTGTTGGGCCTGAAGAAAGAAAAGGAAAATTATTTCATGCAGTTCATGATTGCTCTCTTTTGACCTTACATTATCTTGTGCTTACACTACACTTGAGACTGCATTGTTTCTTTTCAGTGCACAAATTTCTCTGTCACGACCAAGTTTCAGCAGAGTAGACTTATGAAAATTTAATTAGAATTAGCAGTGCATGTTATGATTTAAATTACTGACATGTTTATAGATATTCAGATTTTTAATATCTATACCTACCTTAGTTTTTGATGTGTAAAATACCAGTTGAGGTTCAACTTTAATGATGAGCAGGGATCCTAGAAATCCATTCCAATGCAAAATTTGTGTTTTTTACAGAGAATCTTTAGTTTTTACATTTTTGTAGAGGGAAAACAAATAAAAACATTTATTAACTGTCAGCTAAATTTTACTGAAAGTACCAGTGTCACTTTTTCCAGTGATGCCCAATCTTATTAAACGGAAGGGCCACAAACCCAAGCCCAGCCTTGTGTTGGCCAAACAGATCCTGAATATTTTAATAAGATTTTAGCTGACAGTAGGTGCCAAGCCACCAGGACTGATAGGAGTTTTATTTTTTGTTGATTTAAAAAAAATTCTGAAAATCTAGAATACAGACATAGAAGTATTTGGTATAAGTAAGAAATACACATGGCAATTCTATAGACTTTATTTTATTATAATGATTGATGGCACTGGTAAGCTTTGAACTTGCTTAAAATTGTAAATATATCAATAAAACATTGTGTTCAACAGATACTTTTATATATATTGTGAGTACAGGAACTAAAATTCAGAATTTCATTTTAAGTGCAGAAAAGCAAATTATGGACTTTTTTTTTTTGGTTATTTTTAAATCCGAGAACTTTTGGGGGGAGAGGTCACAGAAAACTAGGCTTACTGATGATGAATGTAATGTCCTTAATTGAAGCCTTAACTATTTTAGAGACTCACATGCTGACAATATAACTTATTTATATAAAAGAACAACTACTTAAAACTCTCTCATAGGAGTGGACCATCCCATGACAGACAATATGAGTTCAGTGCATAGATGAGCAACCTCTCTCTGCCTTAGCCAGCCCACTTAAAACCAAGGTCTCGACAAGTTCTCTCTGAGATCTGGCTGAATAAACCATGGCATCTTATAACAATAGATTTATTGGGCCAGAGCGAGAGTAAGAATGGCTCTATAGTCTAGTAGTTAGAGCACAAAACCCGTTAGGTGGAAGACTCAGGTTCCAGTTACCCTGCTCCACATCAGTCAGATTGGGAATTTGATCTAAGAACTGGGCTAAAGGTTATAAGGTGAGGCACCATCACCTCCTCCTTTATCCTTTGTGTGGGTATATGCATGCTAACAGACTGGACTCCAATGCAAAGTAGGCAAAGGAAGCTTTGTATGTGCATCCCACTGGGGCTTAGGTACGAGTTAGGTACTGAGCTGTTGGGCAGTGTCAGGACTTGGGCGGCTATGCATGTGCCCTGCCACTGAAATTTAGGTGACTGTGGAACTTTAATGGTGGAAACTTGGTTGTCTAGGGCAGTGGTTCTCAAACTGTGGGTTGTGACCCTAAAATGTGTGGGAACCTCATTTTAATGGGCTTGCCAGGGCAGCTTACACTTGCTGGGGGCTGGAGCAGAAGTCTGTGGGTTTCAGCCCTGGGCATTAGGGCTCAGATTTCAAGCCTCTTGCCTGGGACTGAAGCCCTTGGTCTTCGGCTTTGGCCCAGGGGGTGGAGCTCAGGTTTTGGTTCCCTCTCCTGAGGTCGTGTAGTAACTCTTGTTATCAGAAGGAGGTCGTGGTGCAATGAAGTTTGAGATCCCCTGGTTTAGGGACTTTAAGCACCTATAGGGTTAAGAAGCAGCTGAGCATGGGTTCTATGAATGCCAGTGGCAGATGGGTACCTGAATCCCCGTTGTGGTTCCAACCCAATTTAGAAAAAATGGTGTGTTGAGGCCTAATTTGCAGGAAAGAGGGTTACCTGCAACTTCTAATCACTACAAGGTTGGAAAACCCAACCCCTTTCCTCCCAATAGTTATATTGTCACTAAATGTAATCTGATCCTTGCTGCCAGGATCAGCTGCTACAGTGCCCCTGCCCTTAATCTCAGCCATTTAAATCTGTCCAGAATCCGGTTTCCATTATTTCTCAAGGAGTCTAGTATTGAGTAACAATTTAGACACAGTTTAACCTCCACCTATGGCCATGTGAGACTCAACAAAACCTTAAAGTGTGTTTGGATGCACTTTCATATTTCACATGTGAAAGGAGAGATACGGTGATGTGGCTAAATACCAGCCAGAGATCACCTTGTGAGGGCAAGTTACTGGTGCTAAGGCCATGGAGCTGTAACTGGGCTGCACAAGTACAAAACATTATTGTAGGATCTATGCATCATGAAGAATTTAGTTCACAAGGACTTGCCGGAAGGAACTGATACTTTAGAGGCTTCCAGATGCAAGTGTCAGTTTAACTGGTAAATACATTTTGTATTGGTGATTGGTTTATCTGTGCAAAATGGGGAATAATAAACTTATTGCTTTTTTTTCCCCTGGCACTGTCAAAAGCAACAACTCTAATGACCAATTTTATGAAAATATATCTAAAATCCATGTGCACTTAAACATTAATAATCATTGTTCAGTTGCATTGCATATGCATTAACAATTAGAAAACATGATTGAGGTATTTAACCAAAACAAATCTATTGTCTATTTACTTCATAATGGGCTTGCTCCAGCTCCCATTGATGTCAACAAAAATGCTCACAATGAGAGCTCGTTCAGGGCCAGTATAAAACTAGCAAAAGTATATTTTTGTGTCTTTTAGGAGAAAGGATAAAACACAGAGTTATTTTGTCAGTTTCTCTACCTACATATTTCTTTATCTTTTCTGTATACAGGATGGGTTACATGCATTAGAACTGATCTCCATTGATCATAGTAATTAATTTTATTTTTGAAATGTTATACCTATAAAAAAAGGAAAGGACAATGATACAGAACAGGATGACTTCTGATGGTATAAATTAATTTTGGTTTCACTTCTGGGAAAGAGCTTGGAAATGGCAATCAACTTGTAAAATAAACAATAAGAAACTTCAGCATTGCAGAATCCAGCATGATATTAATGTCTTAAATGATTAGCTATCAATTTGGAAAAGTAACGAATGCATTACAAAGCTCATTCAGGGAAAAAACAACAACAACCCACTTTTGAAATGTGCACCCCCTTCTCCCCGTCAAGTCCAAAATGTATTCTAATCTTCCTGCCCAAAGCTGATTTTCTTTCTGAAAGCATAATAAAATAGCAGAATAATTAAAATTTACAGTAGAAAAGATTAAGCAACACAGGATTCTAGATTAGTTCCACTTGTTCCAATTTCAACATCAATAACCCCAAGTAATATCTATCTGTTCTAAAGATGAAGTATACCCTCTGAAAATCATAACAGAATTATCCAACCAGAGAAAGCATTAAACCAGAGATAATTCTGGTTGCTATTTTCCACTATGGTTCAGAATGCTAATTCTTTGGTTTGTAATAGGGTATCAGAGCAAGGAAAGTGAAGCTCATGGAATTTTTAAAATGTGTATATGTACATAAAAGTTTTCTTTTCTTTATGAAGAAAAAAATATTAAACAGGTGGTGGTACTAATCAAGGAGTGCTTTTTACGCAACTCTTCTTAACCCATTCCAGCTACTGAATTGTTTCTAATTATGCAGTGCACTAATCAACAGCTCTGATACCGTCAGCTTGATTAGTAGTTTTTAATCATTATAGAGAGGTTGGAGAAAATGCTAATATATTGCAAAATAAAAATAAATTGAGCTCCATACACGATGTGTGGACATTGTTTTTCCTTGCATGAATACATATCAGGACTGCCTATAATAATAGATCAAAGGTGCCAAATGACTTACAGATGTTAGGCATCACACCCAGATTGGGATATAAAATTGTCTAGGGGTTTGGATATGTGATACTGGGAGCCAGCAACTCTATGATTCTTTCACAAGCCAGGAAGGGCATGACAATGAGATCACATAACGGCTGGTGCCACTCCTGACCAAAATAGCCAGTGCTTCATTCAGAGAAGGAATCATCCTTTCCTCCTTCAAATACAACTTGACCAATTCTGAAGAAACTCATCCTGCATACTTCAGTTCTAGCCAACTATCGCCAGTATCAAACATTCCATTCTTGAGTAATCTCATAGAGAAGCTAGACAAAGACTGACTGCAAGCTCATGTAAGTGAAGCCAACATTCTAGATGGAATATAATGCAGATTCTGGCCAAAACATAGAATTGAAACTCCTTTAATGGATAGAGGACTGACATCCATGCTCATCTTTCTGGACTGCTCTGCAGCATTCAATATCGTTGACCATGAGATACTGCTGTCTTGCCTGAGAGAAGGGGCAGGAGTCCAGGGCAATGTGCTAAAATGTTGTTAGTCCTTCCTGGGAGGGATGCAACCAAAGAGTAATGATGGGAAATTGCATTTTCACCCCAGACTTCTCATTTGTGAGATTCCACACAAGGATCAATTCTCTCTGGCGCTTTTCAACATCTACCTGCAATCACTAGATGAAATAGTCAGAAATAGACTCAAGTGCTGGTCATATGCAGATGACATACAGCTTTACTTATAGTTCACTGAATACAACCACACCATTACTACCAAGAGAGCCCAGAGACTGGAAGAGGTTAGTTCCAGAGGAAAGTATTCTGAGGAATTTACCACCATGGTGCAGTCTCTTTTGATTAAAGGTTCACATCTGCAATTGGTCAATTCAGTACTCTTGGATTCCTCTTGGACACTGAGCTCTCACATTGCAACAGCCATGAGTAATGTTTTCTACCATCTCCGGTGGGCTAGGAGACTCCATCCTGTCCTGGCAGATGAAGACCTGGCCTCATTTACTCATGTCTTCATCACCTCTCAGCTGGACTATAGCAATGTGATATACCTGGGCATAAAACCTTCAGCACATGGGAAACTCCAACTATGGCAAAACACTGCAGCATGTCTCCTCAGCAACACAGGCTACCATGAGCATATCACTCCTTTCCTCTGCTTTCTATACTGGCTTCCCATACAATTTTGAATCATATTCAAGGTCTTTGTTTTCAAAGCACTTGTGATCTGGACCCAGGAGACCTAAAAGACTCTGGGATGAAGCTCTGGGATGAAGACTGTGGTCCATAACTTGCTCATCTGGTACTATGGAACCCTCAAGACTAAGAGTAAATCTCATCTGTGAGGGAGACAGAACCTTCTCTGGGGGGTTGTCTGAGATTGGGGGATGAACTCCTTCAGGAACTAAGGATTATCACAAACGTCACCACCTTCCATTCTAAGTGCAAGGCACTTTTCTTTTACCTTGTCTTCTCTAGCATAGCAACAGGTATATTTAACAAACAAACCAACCCTCCTACTGTACCCCCACCCCCACCACCAAATCAAGACATTTCATTCCACATGCTTCTCCTTCTGAGGAGTAGTTGAGAGAACAAACAACATGTGATTGAGTAGTCGCATTGCTTCCTGCACTACTGGAAGACACTCGGATACTACAGTGATGAATGCAGTATAAAAACTTATACAGAATAGAATGGAATTGTGGTGCTGTCACTTTATAATCTTGGCTAAAATTTTCAAAAGTGTGTCCCTGATTTTTGGTGCCTCCATTTTGGATGCCCAACTTTAAGTCCCCATAAGCTTGTTCCACTCCTGCTGGCCTCATTTGTGGC
Source organism: Sternotherus odoratus (assembly GCA_032164245.1). Classification (NCBI taxonomy): domain Eukaryota; kingdom Metazoa; phylum Chordata; order Testudines; family Kinosternidae; genus Sternotherus; species Sternotherus odoratus. The sequence continues at coordinate 60,914,997 of JAVMKO010000001.1, forward strand.
AATTTATGTGGATCAGTCTCACAGGTGCTGAGAAGGCCTTTCAGTCTGGATGCTTCATGGGTGGAGGTGTAGCAATGAAGCCTGTATGATGTCATATCATCATGCTCTTGCTCCCTGGATGTGTTGGAGGAGTGAGGTTTTGAATTATGAGGGGCCATTGTAGTTTTCTTATGTTGCCATAAATTTGTAATACTTTTTCCAGTTATTTTCTTCCTGATGAGATCAGCTTTTCTCTCTGAGTGGTTGTGGATGGCTCACTCAGTCAGTCTGCCTTTCTTCAACTTCCTCAAAGTAATTCTCTTTTTTTTTTGTTTTACAAATTCCCACACAAAACTTTGATTGCTGGTACTTGGTATTTATTGCCTTTGAAAAGAATCATAAGGGTATTTTGCCGCCTTAGGCAAATGCTACTGGCATGATTCCTGAAGGCTCATAGGAATGGGGGAGATTTCAGATGGATGTAAATTTAAATAAAGTAGATTGGTTACTTGTCTGTTTTAAATTTGTCTGATTAAAAATTTTAGCTTTGCGGTACATGACCTAAAAATAAGTTCACCTACTCTCTTCTTAAGACATCTCTGAGAATAGAAATAATTGGACTCCAATTAATATAATTTTTCTGACCGTGAATGACTCTGTAGTAACGTCTAGTTCATAAATCCTAGCAAAAATCCATTACAACCTGATTTTTTTCCATAGGATAGAGTGACATAAAGCATGCATTAAGTCTTATTTCTTTGGTTCTGTTGATTTGTACCATGAAGGTTGTGCTTGTCCCTGGATTTACATATGGTGGACATACATAATGTTCATACAGCTATTACTAAATAAAATATCCCACAAATGCAGTGGAAGTATATGGTGGCATTAAATGTGATGAAGTATATGCTCTATGAATGAGTTTCCCCTACCTTTCAGAGCTTATTCTGTTCAAACTCTGGGGTGTCCTTTTGCTGCAACCTACAGGACTGTAAATGAATGAGGCTAGCTGTTTTGTGCGACATTGGAAAGTGACCTTTTCCCCAGAAACACTGCTTGAGTCATTGCTACGTTTGATGTATTTTTCAAAAACAGCAATATGCTGGGACTATAGTGCAATTGTGATACAGTATGTTTAACCAGCTTCCAGATCCTTGACTATAGACAAGCCACGAGCCCCTAAGCAGTAATTTTTCACTCACAACTCCTCTTTTTGAAATGATAGACCACTCTGGAGACTTGACTACACATCTATGGCTCTAAGATAGAAAGCATCTCTCTTCCTGCCATCTGCCCTGTGTTCACATACGTGTTTTCGACAATATTTGTACAATATCATGATAAAAGTCCTGGCTCTACTCCCATTGAGGTCAATGACACAATTGACTTCAGTGTGGACCAGGATCGAACCAATGGTAGCTTCCAGAGTTTCACCACAAAAACTGACCAGGAACACTTATAGAAAAGCTAATGACAATTCTATTGTCTCTTAACAAAGGTATATCATTGTCTGAATACCTTTATGCTAGATCCTTATAAAATGTTAGAAATCATGTTTTGGGGGATTAAGGATGGAATTTTCCAAAGTGTTTATCAACCATTAACTTTAATGAGAGATGAGTTAGGCCAAGAGCAGTCTAGGCCTAAATGTAAATGAATGATCCAATTACACAAACATAACTGGAGTTCCAGAGAAATTAGACCCATCAAACATTTTCTTAGTGAATACATTTTGGTTCAATACCTTTATATTAGGAAAATAACCTCCGCTTCATAGTTTTGGCAGTGCACAATGATGTGAAGAGGACATTGAGAAGAAGAAGAGGGACTTTTGTTTCTGAAAGTGATGCACTTAAAGTGTAACTAGATCCCCTTTTCCCCCGGAGTCGTCTTATATTAATATAGTTATGTTTAAAACTTTTATATACTGCTTTTTGTGTTCAAAAGCACCAATTAGTCCTCACAACCCCTGTGAAAAAAGTAAAGCAAATATAATCCTTGTTTTTACAGGTGGGATATTTCATCCAGAAAGGTTAAGTAAATTGCCTAATGACACAAAGGGAGATATGGTCAGAGCTAATCTGGGAACTCAAAGGTTCTTTTTTCCCAGTCTTTTACTGTGTTTGCTAGAACACAGTTCTTTCATACAAAATGCTTCTCAGAGTTATACAGTTTTAAAGATATTACTGGTCACTGCTGGACTATAGTGGTTTGGTTTGTGTTTATCCTTTTTGGTTGAAGCAATAGTTTAATTATGAACACAATTGGATTCACTGAAGGTAGAATATAACAACACTCCCTTTCAACAAAAATGTCCTGTTATTAGCCTGTTTGGTGTATAGTTAAATAGCAAAAGGTAGTAGGCAATGTTCATTATGATTGGTTCATATGATTCTGTAAAGTCAACAGTCATCTAGATATTTAAGCATATAATGGAATAGGCGCTCTTCTATGAAAGGAAGATATGTTTACTCTTCTCCTGCAACATATTGGTTCAGGGCACATTAATACAGCAGTACCATACAATAAATGCACAACATGCTGCTTGTGAAGTTTTTTTTTTTTTCAGTGCCATGCATTTTGTTTGACTTCAGAAAAATGCACATGCTGTGCATATATTTATTTGAGTAGAATTCTCTGTTCTGATAAAAGGAAAAACAGGATATGAGGTTGGTAGTTTTTATCCATTTTTAGTGTAGTTTAGAATTCCAGGAATTGACAATCAATATGTGCTTTGAAGGGAGGCATGACTGTATTGGGTGTCTGCAAAAATTTTACAGTACCATCTCTGTCTTGGGACTCTAATCCCTCAAGCAGGAAGACATGTAGAGACTGAATATGTTAAATGAGTTTCCTATTTTCTGAGCTTTGGAGGGACAATTTTCCACAGTATAAAACACTAGAGAGCCTGGAAGGTTAATAAATAATACATTTTAAAAGGGAGATGGAAAAAGGTAAATGAGTAGGATGGAACTTTGGGAGGAAGTATTGAAGTGTATTCAATACATAGCATAGCCATGAACCCATAAACTGAGACTGTGTTAACATCAGCACCATATAGCAGTCTAGGATGTCACAGCTCTGACTATCAATAGATTAAACTGATTTAACCCATTATAGCTGGGTCGAATATGAGCAGCTATCTAGTTAAAGAAGTGATGGAGAAAGACATGAGAGACGGATCTGACTGTGGAAATTCTCTTGAGTGAATGTATCTTTGAGTAGGTTAGTGGGAAAGAAGGATCAAGCTTGGTTTGTTTTTTCCTTTTTGTACCAAGCTAGCCAAAGTTTTTAACAACCAATACATTTAACACTGGTCTGCATGTTGCATAGCTGAGAAAATTTCTGAAACAGCCCAAACTCTTTTGTCATCCCTGCATTCACACTGGAACCATTTCATCATGTGGCAGGGTGGGCTTGACCCAGCCTGCCACCCCTTTAAGAGGGAGAAAAGCCCTCTGCAAACCCCCGGTGCAGAAAGCCTAATCAGCCACCTGGCTTGCAGGGCAATCAATTGTATGGGTTGCACCTGGCAGCCTCCTCTGGGGGATAAAAGGCTCACAGGAAGGAAGCCCGTGGTGGTGGTGGTTTGGAGCTAGTCAGAGCTGTGTGTTTGGAGCTAGTCAGAGCTGCGTGTTTGGAGCTGTTTAGAGCTGCGTGTTTGGAGTTGCATGTTAAGAGCTGGACTATATAGAGTCTGTAAAGCTGTAAGCTGTGGAGCTGAGCTATCAAGAGCTGTATGCTGAAGGACTGTACAAAGCTGTATATATTGGTGGTGGGGACTTGCACTGTGAATTAAAGAGCACTGTTTGGAGCAAAGGGTTTTCCTGCCTGTTCCTGAGAGGGGTGAGAGAGCGGTCTGTCACAATCAGCAATATTGGAAACTGTAAGTCCTGCAGAGTATGTCTGAGGAATTTTTGTCCTGATTCTTTGCTGCCTTATGCCATTTACACATGTGCAAACAGATTGCAAAAGAAAGTGTAAAATGATATTCCTGGAAGTGGAGAATTCTCCATTTGTAGGTTTTTATGCATACTTTTGCACTCACTTTGTACTAGATTTACCCAGGTGTAAATGTTGTAAAGCAATGGAGAATCAGCCCTTGTGAATTTAACTGAAGGGCAAGATTTTAGTAATTTTATTTGACATTTGACTGGCTACATGTGCAGGGGTAGCAAGAAAGAACAGGATCATTTACCCACAGGTAGCAAATTAGTCATCAGCTGAAGTGTCAGGTAATTTTCCAGGGTAATTATTAAGCTTACTACAGTTGGTACGATAGTTGCTATAAGATTTGAAAATTTAAGTGTCATTATCTAACATCCTTTTAAAATTTGAAACTGCAGATTATCCTCTTTTACAATTTAAACAAAGGATTGGATCATCTACAAATGTAACAGTTTATAATGCATGTTATCGGAAACAGTCATTTCTTACCAGTTCCTCAGTTCTTTACATAATACATACACGTATTTTAAAAATCATAGTTTGTAACTGCCTTATTCCATTACCATATAGAAAGTGTTTATCCTTTTTGTTTTTCACAGCATGAGTACATTTAGTAGGCAAGAATCATTTTAAACTGTTCTTAGAATCCTAACATTATACACTCAGTAAATTGCCTCCTTGTCACTGGATTTAATTTAACCACCTCAGAATTTCAGAAAAAAATATTGCAATTTTTAACTATTAACATTAATAACTATTCTAAATTATTTAACATTTAAATTTATTTATTTCTAACCAATTAAATCCTTCACCAGTGTCCTTCCAAATTAATGTACTATGAATATAACCATGATTATTTTTCTTTTTCTAGCTAAATATTTAGTGAGACAAGACATTTTCCAAAAATTTGAACACTAAGGACTTTTATTTCTTTCACTCCCCTCTGTTGCAATCTCGTGCAAAGGCTTGAGTTTGAGATAATCATGGAGCAGTGCCAGGTTTTGATTTACAAGTCAAGAAGTCATTTTGTTTTGTGAAGTCTTCCGATGGATTTATTCAGATGGTGATTAAGGCTCAGCTGGCAAGTAGAGTCTAAAATGTGAATTTTACACGCATAAACGAAAAGGTCAGAAGGTTACAATCTTCTCTTTCTGATCCCCTTTTCTGTCATATTTCTCCAAATTGTCACAATCTTTCTTAAGCTTCTGTGCTATGGCTTCCAGGATTCTAGGAAATTTTAGCTCAGTCTCTCCTCAAAACCATTGATTCTTCACCATGATTAGATTTCTCCCACAATTTTACTTCCATTTTCTACTCAGTGTCATTTCAAGTCACCTCAGAACTCTTAATCGTGTGTCGTACTCATCCCTGGAACCCCACGACACAATGAACTCACACCTCCCTGGTTCCTTCAAAACTGGCTAGCACTTGGCTCGCTCATGCCTCTCCCAATTGAAATGCATAGATAGGAGCAGCCTTTAACAGCTTGGGAATCACTTAAACCATGTTCTGGGGTGGGGTGAGGGGACTGGTGGGCTTGAGTTTTGCTCAAAGTCTTTCTGTGCTTTCCCCCAAACTTTATTCTAGAAGTTGGTACTGAAGAGAGGTGCTTTTGGTACCCTGTCTTTTTTTGCAAGGGCTGGTCTTCACTACAGGGGGGGATCGACTGAAGATACACTACTTCAGCCACGTAGGGTATCTTCAGCCGACTTACCTGCAATCCTCACGGCGCCGGCAGTTGGCGGCGCACTCCCCTGTCGACTCCAGCTTGCACCTCTGGGCAAGCTGGAGTTCTGGAGTTGACGGGGGCGCCGCTGGCGATCAGTTTATCATATCTTGATGAGATGTGATAAATCGATCTCCAAAAGATCGACTGCTACCCACGGTAGTGAAGACAAACCCTAAATGACCTAACATCTGAACAGTAAGGGCACTGACACGGTTACTAAGAAAATAGAGCCACAATATGCAGAGGTGTTTAAGTATGCAAGTATCTGAGGAAGTTTTTATTAGCCCTTCAAGAATAACTGGTTTGTCAGCTCATCAGAGGTTCAGAAAAATCAGGAAAACAAAAACATTTGGGGTTGAACAAAATGTTTCATTTTGATTTCATGCTTTTTATGTTTTATAAATGAAAATTGAAGAAAATGTCGAAACCAAGTCACTTTGGATCAAAATGGAAATGTTTCATATAGAAAATGTCAAAACAAAGCATTTACATTTTGTTAAAATTGTATTTGTTTTTATTTTTTTAAGAAAAAAATTCAGCAAAGTTTAAAAGAGAGCTGGATAAATTCATGGAGGCTAAGTCCATAAATGGCTATTAGCCGGGATGTGTAATGAATGGTGTCCCTAGCCTCTGTCTGTCAGAGGGGGGTGATGGATGGCAGGAGAGAGATTGCTCGATCATACCTGTTAGGTTTACTCACTCCGGGGCACCTGGCATTGGCCACTGTCGGTAGACAGGATGCTGGGCTAGATGGACCTTTGGTCTGACCCAGTATGGCCGTTCTTATGTTCTTATGTTATGTTCTTAAATTTGACAGAAATTTGCTAAATGTTTTGGTTGACCCAAATCTGCATTTTTTGACTGAAACATTTTATAGCCACAATGTTCACTCAGTTCTAGTCACTATAGCAGATATCAGAATGAACAACTTGGGGGGGGGGATATAATTTTGCAATAAACTGGGCAGATCTAGAGAAGGGAAAGATTTAAAAAGGGGAAATGGAAGTTAAACCACTTGAGTACAGTAACTCGTGAGCTGAAGGTACGTGCACTATTCAAATAGCTAGCAAAAAAATACAAGACTCCACCTATAATCTAATCTGTCTAGATGCTTGTGTGTGTATATATAACTGTTGCAGCACATTGAGGAAAACTTTTCCATTCTAGGCTTATCTGAAGGATGAAGGGGAAATGAAAATCCATGAGTGATAAGGATACAGATTGTTTAGAAAGATATTGGAAGGAAAGTTTTAGAGATAACTAATACTCCAAATATACTATTATGTTCAGGTTTGGGTAAAAAATAAAACCGAGAAGAGAGATTCTGTCCCCAGAGCTCAAACAGATAGGTCTGTGAATTTAGTGGATAAAATTCTCTGAAATCCTTGGCATATTGTAACCCCCCTGCTCCTTCCTTTCCCTATAGTTAGGGAATGCATAAAGGTCTCAACATCTAAGGATAGTATTCTTGCACTGCACAAAAGAGATAAGTGAAACCACATTTGGGATACTGTGCAGAATTCTGAACAAGAGCCTGCATATCAACCCAAAAATAATTTCAAGATAATTCTTTACAATGCAAATAGATAGTACCTGGGATAAATAACTAATGACAGCGATAAAACAAATAGTGTAAATGTTTTAGTAAGTATAATTATTGTGAGTTACAGTAGCTAACCAGATTTGCTTTCCACTTGGAACTTCATGTGTTCCTGTTTTGTTGGTATTCGACTGAGGGCTGTGTGAGAGAGAGAGAACACTACCATATCCTATTTACTCTTCTTTGCAAGCAGTGATGCAAAGAGGTACCTTTTTATTATGTTTGACAAGTAATAACAAAAATCTGCCTTTTTAAAATTTAACAGCTTGTAAATTCCACAAAGGGTAAGTATATTAAGTTTTTATTGAGTAGGCATCCTTGCCTAGTAAATGAATCCATTTCTTACAAGTGACGTTTTCTTGGATGGCAAAGATTGAATAAAATGTGAAGCAAACTAACCTGACTCTACAGTTATTCTACTATGTTCCTTTTGGGTAAGGTCAGTTGATTCTAGTCCAGCAGTTTTTGTACAACTAAGATTAAGTGAAGGAGGCCAGACTTTCCCTTACATCAAAGGAGAAGAATTAACGGTCTCCATAAGCTTATTATACTGAACAGTAGCAAAATAACCTAGCTGTGATTAATCAACTTTGCCAAATTGTCCTTCCCTCCTGTCAAGGCTGATTCCCCACTCTGGCACTTTGAGTGAAGTAGGTGGGGGCCCACAAAGATTCTAAAATTAATACTGGCTACTCCAGGCTCGTATTAAACTCCCAAGGTTACAGCTTTTCTTTGACCTTGGATGGGCAGATGCTGCCACCACCCAGTTGCAAACCATCACCACCGCACACTCCCTTTGAGAACCCAGGAAGGAGCACTTGGGAATTCTTACCCTCAAACCCCTACACACACACACACACTCTCCACCTCCAGGGGAGAGCTGAGAAAGAAAACCAAGAAAATCAGCTGTTTCCACCAGCTAATTAAACATGTGCATGAACCTCTTAGGACACAAAAATCCAATCTTCTTATTTAAAAAAGTAAATTTGATTAAAAACATAAAGAAAGAAAATACATTTAAAAACTCAGACTATTGCTAGATTAAGAAAAAAACCCACTTATAAGGATTAAGCATCAAAATAACTTCCTTGAGTTCGTTTAAAGATTACAAGTAAAACAAAATCACCTAGAGTTAGCACAGAGGAGTCCACAAGCATAAAAAATTAAAAGAGAACTCTACTCGCGTCTTCCTAGACATCTCCTGATCTACTTACATATCTGGGGTTTCAAATGAGTAGTTTCCAGGTATGACTTGATGATTTTTCATACCTGGCTCAAAGCTTCTTACAGCCTTGCTGTTATGTGGTGTGTCTTCTCTCTGGGAGAACAACCAGAGATAGACAAAAGGGGAGTCCTGTTTCAATTTTATAAAGTTTTAACCTTCCCATTGGCTCCTTTGACCAGGTGCCCACCCACTTCCCTTTACCTGTGCATACAGTCAGACTTTTTAACCCTTTGCAGGTAAAGGAAATAGAGAACTACTAATGGGAATTTTATAGCTAACTGATTGTCTGGGTGTCCATAAAAGATAGCTCACTTCCCCTACCCCCCCATCCCATTTATCACACCTCCTACCCCCATTTTACCTCTGAAGAGACTAGGTGAAATGTACAAAATTTGGGCAGCATAATTGCTTGCTACTTGCTCATGAAGAGTTTCATTGGAACATTTGTAGTTCCAGACTTAAAATAAGTGAAGTAAAGGTACACATACAAATGATATATAAGCAAATTACTTTTAAAGCATATGGACTCTGTCTGATCCAAATCTCACTGAAATCAGTGGGAGTCTTTCCATTGGCTGGGAGCTGGAGCAAACCCAAACAAATTCAGTCTGGGGGGAAAAAAGGTGAACAAAGCACGTCACGTGTACTATAAGAAGACTATTTAATAAATTAATATAAATAGGTTTAACAACAAAAATAGATTTCATAGCAATGGGGAGAGTCTCACTGACTTAACAAGGACTACCTGGTGGGCATAAAGGTCCATTCATCCAGGTCCATTTGTAGGATGGGGCCAAAGCAAGATTACTGTTTTCATCCGGAACCTGAACTTGTATGATTGTTTTAATTGCACAATATAAAATCTTAATTCCGTACACATTGCTGACAAGACATCTGATCTATTATGACAGCAATATCAAATGGTGAACTTTTCAGGGACAGTAATATATATGATGACAAGACATCATCTGATCTTTAATGTGTACTGAAATAAGTTGTTATATATAATATGAGAAAGAGACACTTTGTAGTACAGTAAAACCTCCATTTAACGGACTAATTTGGGCGAGGAGGTGTCCGTTAAATCAAAAAGTCCATTATTTAATTTTTAAAAAAAATGAGCTGTCGGAGCAGCAGCCCACCCGCCACAGGGTCGGGGCGGCAGCTCCGCAGCCCGCCCGCTGCTGGGACCCGGGCGGCAGCCGGGAACCGTCAGCCAGCCCGCCCTGGTCCCGGCTGCTGGGACCCGGGCGGCAGCCGGGAGCCGTCAGCCAGCCCGCCCGGGTCCCGGCTGCTGGGACCCGGGCGGCAGCCGGGAGCCGTCAGCCAGCCCGCCCGGGTCCCGGCTGCTGGGACCCGGGCGGCAGCCGGGAGCCGTCAGCCAGCCCGCCCGGGTCCCGGCTGTTGAGACCCGGGCGGCAGCCGGGAACCGGCAGCCAGCCCGCCCTGGTCCCGGCTGCTGGGACCCGGCTGCTGGGACCCGGGCGGCAGCCGGGAGCCGTCAGCCAGCCCACCCGGGTCCCGGCTGTTGAGACCCGGGCGGCAGCCAGGACCCGGCAGCCAGCCCGCCCTGGTCCCGGCTGCTGGGACCCGGGCAGCAGGTGGGAGCCATCAGCCAGCCAGCCCACCCGCTGCCGTCACCTGGGTGACAGCCGGGAGCCGTCAGCCAGCCCACCCGCTGCTGTGACCCAGGCGGCAGCCGGGAGCCGGCAGCCAGCCCGCGAGAAATGGATTTCGGATGCATCAGACTTGCTCAGAAATTTTGTCCGTTGCATCCGAAGTCCGTTAAATCGAGGTCCGTTAAATCGAGGGTTTACTGTACCTCCATTTTATGATACTTGGTACAATACCAGATGTGTTTTAGAGCAGTGGTCCCCAACCCCCGGTCCGCGGACCGGTACCGGTCCGTGGTGCATTCGGTACTGGTCTGCGGCCGCGTTCCCCTCCGTCCCGCCCCTTCCGCTTCCGGCCGCTTCCGCTTCCGGCCCCGCCTTCCCTTCCGGTGCGGCAAGAGTTCCGCTTTTTTCGGCTTTTCCGCCATTTTTCTGCGGCTTTTCGGCGGACATGCAAGATCCCGCCGCGCCGAAACGTAAAAAAATAAAGATAAGCTACAAAATTCTGCGGGTTTTCGGCGGACATACAATGGTCCGCCGCACCGCACAGAGACCCCGGGCCGCAAGCATTACTAGGACGCATTGACCGGTCCGCGGTGAACAAAAGGTTGGGGACCACTGTTTTAGAGGATAGGGAAGGTTCCCACAGTGATTATGTATGAGTTTGTTGTATGCATAAAGTAATTAATGGCATTCATCAAGCAGTTTTAAAAATATCTCTTCCAAAATACACGTTGTGCAAATACTAATTGTGACCCAAATGCAGCCATCTGTACTCAAATTAAGCAGAGTGCTTTGCTCTACAAGGAGTCCTGTTCATGTGATTGGGACTAGTCACAGAGTAATATACTACTCTGTTTGTGCAAGTTCATCAGAATGCCTCTGTCAAAAACAATTTTATTTTTATAGCCTTCATTAGAGAGGCTAGTCTAGGGTATCATTTTACAATAAAGGCAGCCCAAAATCTATAAACTAACATTTATGTTGTGTTGTTTTTCTCTCCAGTTACATGTGCATCGTATAATGTTACCTACAGAAAATCAAAGATACCAAGTAAGCACTCAAGAGGAAATCCGAGAAGCAAGGCTGCCCACACAATTTAAAATTTGTCCACCTTGTGTGTACATATTATTGTAGCCTTTCCCAGCATCCCATGGGAAATCTATGATAGAGCCAGGAATAGTATCCAGCACTCCTGCATTCCCATTCTGTGCCTTAATTTCAAGACACCCTCTCTCTTATTGCAATCCTGAGCTTTCTTTATGTCAATCCTGTGAAGCAGGGGTCCTTCAGAGCATATGTCATTATGTAATTAAATGCTATCATAATGCACACACACAAGGAGGTTGCTTGGGCTTTGCTCAGTAATAACAGCTATAAAGTGCACAGAGTGATTAAAACCATAAATGGAAGAAATGGGTGTAGAACCCCTGCTTTCTTCCTGGCTCCTACCCCCACACTGCTTCCCATGGACCAAATGTGTGTTGCTGCTACATTCTGTGTAGATGTAAACTTTGTAGGGTAGGAGCGCATCCTTAGTGAAGAAAGACTGTTCAGAGACTTTAGTGGGCCTCCAAAAAGCTTTGAGCACATCAAGTGGCAACTTTTAGCAGCTTATACAGTGCCCAAATCTAAGTATATTGTCATGGGAACAGCACAAGGCATCTTTCTGGATCCTGGACCGTGCACGTGTCAAATTTTAATCTTCCTATTACTGACAACAGAGGCTATTCGGGAGGTGGGGAAGAGGGCATGGAATTAACTCTTGCAGAACTACCTGGTTTTTTTTTTCCCCCCATGCTCGTTTTTGGAAATGGCTGAGATACTTTTGCTGCAACTCTCCAAACAAATTTCAGGTTGATGCAGAGACCAGGCATAGAAAGTTTCAACCCAAATGGTTAAAGTTTGGCATAGTTATATGCAACTAACAACAGTGGTTTTATAATGGAAAGTATTAGTTAATTTTATCTATAGATAACATTGCTGGCTCTGCCTATAGACTTATGAAGAAAGTTTTTAATATTATTTTAATACTGACATCAATAAAAACTAGCTAGTGGTTAATAAACACATTGTTCTAGTAGTGAAAGTCTGAACAATATTAAATAGAGACGATCTTCTGCTGGTATAATTTGGCATAATTCCATTGAAGTCAATACTTAGTATAGTTTAAAAGGAAAAAGAAAGCAAATGCCACCTATGATTATTTTGGGAGCTGTAGAAAATTGTTTTTATGTGACCTTACAAGCCATTTAATAAACAACATGGAGAGAGAACAGTAAACCCGATTATGGATCAAATATAAGTAAATTAGTTTCAATGCTTAGAGTTGGTTACAAAGTCTGCTGAAGTAAATGGAAAGACTCCTGTTAATATGGAACTGCTCGGTAATAATTTATAAATCCTTTATGTTGGTGTAACAATTGAGATGAGATTTACTGTATGTATCTATTGCTTTAACTCAATAGGTGTCTATCTGGATACTGGACCAGCATACATAAGATATTATCTCACCCATTTTGTCTATCTGAAATATAGGCAGGAAGAAAAAAAAATAGTTCAAGATATTACCTATCAGCAAACAAGAGTTGTTAAAGAACAGTGCCAGTTCTATTAGCCTTGGTGAGTTAGTCTCTGATCTCAGGCCAGCCTATGAATGTGGTTTGTCCAGGAAAGGACAAGACCTGACAAACACAGCAGAACAAACAACTCAAGTGTTTAAAAAGGGCTCTCTCAGCAGGGGGTGGGGGTGGAGCTAAAACCACATGCAGACACAGGAACCTACTGAGTGTGTCCAGAGAACCCAGACCTACCTAGGTCGTCCTAGAATGGTAGGACTTCAGGTAAAATAGACATGCATGCAGGCTGTTCATTGTTTTAAAATCCTTTTTTCTCTAAAACTTTGTTATTACTGATAAATTTTATAAAAACTTTTATTTTTAGGTAGGTCTTTGGCTGCATTACTGTTCAGAGATGCAGGTGTCCAGTCAGATCTGCAGGGTAATAGTTGGTTGGCATAGTGGTTGTGCCCAGATGCCATTTAACAGTGGGAGAAATGCAAAATTCCACTTGGGGCTGCACTCAGAGTCAGAAAGGGGACGGAGCAGCAAGCAGTGACAACTCCCATTGATTTCAGTGGGTTTTGGATTAGGCCTTAAGTGGACATGGTCAAATTGTGCAAAATTTAATAAAGGAAATGAGCCCAAATGAAAACTCCATATTTGGGCACTTCTGAATGTTGGAGAAGTTCAGATTCAGACCAGAAATTCAGACCTTGTAACCATGGCTAATTATCAATCTAGCAGGTGAAATTGATTTAACGGTGCATAGAGCTGGAACCTCAAGGAGTGGTTGGTTATACAAACTATATCTTGATCAGATATTTCATCTGACTATGAAATGTAATAGTAAATGTAATTTCTTACAGGAGAATGCATTTGTATTAACATTTAAGTATTGCTCAGATTAAAAGTCACACAGCTGAGGGAGAAAGGAAAACTTTCACTTCCCAACGAATTATGATTTTGTGCTGAATGACTAAATTTGACAAGAGGGGAGGGACAGAATGGTAAAAGGGTCACAGAAGGATTAACACTGTTGTTCCTACCTGCCCTTTGCTGTACTGTGTGCCAGTTTTTCAGGGGCTCTCTGTGGTTCCATTTTCCCCACCAGCCTACTCCATCCCCCACCAGAACCCTTCCTAGTGACAACCCTCACCAGTGACCCAGATCTTCATTTTGAAAGGCAACCTGTAGGAGGTGGCTCCTGCAGCCACAGCTCTTATTTTGGGGACCAGCTGCCACTTCTAGGTAACAAGAAGAGAGAACGTGGTGACTAGTTGGCAGGGAGAGAAAATGTCCTTTTGCTAAAAGTTGTTGCATGAATTTAAAAACAACCCTGTCACCAACTCTTTCTAAAGATTCCAGTGGTTCAGTCTTTCTTATTATTTACAGTAATGAATTGTGGAGTTTAAAGAAGTCACTAAATGTTCTTTAAATAGCATCAGATATTACACAGATCACACAGTAATCACTTTCTTTATGCTGACTGTTGACATGTGCTGCAAAATTTGAGTACCAGAGTTTTCTAAATGCTTTTTCTAGCACTCTAATTTTTTCTAGTATTTAGTAGATTTAAATAGTGGAATATAGTGAATTTATTCTATATCCTCAGAGAAAGAGATTTATAGTCTGGACATGATGTACATTATTTTAATCTAATCCACTCTAAATTTACTATGCATTATAACATTGAAATACTCTCCAGTTACTAATTGGGCCATCATCAAATGTCATCAAGATGCTATATATACTGGAAATATTCTGTTTAGACAGGCTGCTACTGGAACAAGGAATAGTGGTAAAAGAATTAACTTCATTCCTTTTTCAAGATCTAGTGAGAGATGATTTCTGAATTCTGATGAGTTACTGCATCTGTGAACCATTATTTGAATTGGGGTAATGGCTCACTCTGGCATCTGGAGCCTATCTTGAGATGTTCAGTGCAATCATGTAAAATCTTCTGAGGTGTACAAGATTAATCTGCGTCACCTCTATATTATGTGCATTGAACCCTGCCTGTTTTGGAGATCAGCAATAGTACAGCCTTGGGGAAGAATCCCTACGGTAGTTACATATTCAGGATATTAGTGTAATCACATTTTTTTTAAACCAAGAAGTGTCTGTTAAGAACAACATCTAACAAGGAAGTAGAATGAAAAAGCTGACTGTATGCAAGGTCCCAGTTATCTTCCTAGACAGTTCCACAAAAAAATGACAAATGAAACTCTGGCATCCTTAGGCCTCACTAGTTTAAAATAATGGTAGTCTTGGATTTGTTTAGCATATTCAGAGCTTCTTAACTGACCTTAACGTGATGCATAGCAAGGTTACTTCAAGAAAGGCGACAGTGCCAAAAATGTTAGATCATGAAAAGTGAACAGCAGGTTGGTTACAATGTGTGCAGTTGCCATTCATGTGTACCTGTGAACATTTCTACAGTGTAATATATGATGCTGGTCCTCAAAGCATGCAGCTGGCTGTTATATAACAAGAACACAGGTGGAGCTACATAAGGAAAGGTTACATTGACTTTTCATTTATAAGTTGCCATTTCTATCTCAGCTATTCCAGTTTATTTTCAGTTTTACAAATGTTCTCATTTTTTTTAGCTTTCTTAAAGTTCTAAATTAATTTGTCTATGTAGATCTAGTTTCAGATTTTTTCTCAAGCTACTAACAAAATTGCAAGCACTGTTCAACTTTGGAAAAAACAGCATTTGGCAGGCAATTAGCTCAGAGATGTCCAAGTACAATTGGTATCTGAACTAACAATTCCTGTAAACATTTGAGGTAATGAGGTTTTGAAAACTAGCTATTGAGTCTACCTAGTAGACAATTTCAGTAACTGACAGATGAGCAATTTTATTAAGGGATAGGCTAAAATCTAACCCAAACCCGGGCCATTCTTTATAGGTGACAAATCTGAGGAAAGCGAGGAATACTTGTAGCACCTTAGAGACTAACTAGTTTATTTCAGCATAAGCTTTCGTGGGCTATACCTCACTTCATCGGATGCATAGAATGGAACAGAAGTAAAGTGTATTTATACACACAGAAAGAAAGAAAGAAAATTGTACATTAGCATACCAATTCTAAGAGGGCTGTTAAATGTAGATAGGTGTCACAGGGTCCGGGCCACCCTGTGTTCTCTTGGCTCTTAATAAAGGTCTTGACACTGCTTTTAGTGCTCCACCCGAGTGTCCTTTATTTACAGTGCAGGTTCTTATAGCTTCAGTGACACAACCAGTGCTCCCCACAATCCCTAATAGTGGCCCCACAATCTTGGGCCTCAGGTCTCTAGGCACTCACAGGTACCCTTCCCACAGCCTGCAGACAGCACTACCCTTCCTCTCCCTGCCAGGGCCTTCCTCCTACTGACTATGAGTCAGCGTTTTTATTACCCCTCCTGCCTCTGGCCACAGCTGTAGCCCTTCAACCCAGCCAAGCTCTGTGCATTAGCCCTCGCTAGGGCTTTCAGCTGTGCCTTCCAGTGGCCAGGGCCAGCTCCTCTCCTCAGCCTCTTGCCTGCAAGCAGGGTTTTAACTTAAAGAGACAGGGCATTCTAGGGGTTTTTACCCCTGCCCTGTCACAATGAGCCATTATCAGTAGGAGAAAAAAATACCTTTTGAAATAGATTCCTGTGTCAGGTAAATTAACTCAGGAAATGTAATCAATTAGTGTAATGAGAGAACCATTCACAAGCCCTATTTAGCCCCTGGTTAATTGTATCCAATTTGAAAATTAATTCCAGTTCCTCGGTTTCTCGTTGGAGTCTGTTTTGGAAGTTTTTCTATTTCAAAATTGAAACCATCAAATCTTTAATGGAATGGCCAGGAAGACTGAAGGGTTCTCCTACTTGTTTTTGAATGTTATGATTCCTGATGTCAGATTTGTGTCCATTTATTCTTTTGCATAGAGACTGGCCGGTTCAAAAACCAGTAGAACACTACCCTTACATTTGCACTGCCTTCAGAGCTGGATGGACGGAGAGCAGTGGCTGTTGGCCAGGCACCCAGCTCTGTGGATGGCATCCTACCAGAAGCAGCGCAGAAGTAAGAGTGGCAAAACCTTACCATGACATTCTTACTTCTGTGCTGCTGGTGGTGGTGGCTCTGCCTTCAGAGCTGGGCTCCCGGCCAGCAGCTGCCACTCTCCAGCTGCCCAGCTCTGAAGGCAGTGCTGCTGCCATCAGCAGCACTGAAGTCAGGGTAGCACTACAACCCTCCCCTACAGTAACCTTGTGACACCCCAACACCACCACTATCCTCCCCCCCCCTAATTCCTTTTTGGGTCAGGACCCCTAGAATTACACCACCATTAAATTTCAGATTTAAATAGCTGAAATCATGAAATTTATTATTTTTTAAATCCTATGACCATGAAATTGGTGAAAATGGACTGTGAACTTTGTAAGGCCCTAATTATAAACTATTCATATGTTGTAATACAATGATTGAAAGCTAATACCATTTTTGACTCTGTTGTACATAGTAAATAAGAACAGGATGAATTATATGGAGAAAAGGCTAATGCTTTGTATCTAATCCATACAATTAGCATGAGGTTTTTTAGAGTTAAGTGGGGAGGTAAGACTACCATGTGTTGTTAACTTGCCCTGTTGTGTCTGGGTACTATAGCACATATGGTGCTCTATCAGGAGTTCTAAGAACAGTGGGAGAGCTTACAAACCATATGTTCCTCTATACCTAATCACTTGCAGGGAGTTGAAGATGATGTGGCAGTTTTAACTTATAATTTCTTTTTATTGGTATGGATCTCAACTTTAATGTCCTCATTTGCATAAGTTTAAATAACTATGTAAATTATAGCTTTGAAACTGACATATGGTATTTTATGTGCGCATCTATCCTCTAACGTATACTTAAGGAATACAACACTTTGACTAATAGAGCCAAAATGCTACACTAGAGACATGTTGCCTGCTTCTATCGTTTCTCATTTCATGTTTGAATATATATTTTTTAAAGTCCTTTTTATTCTGGAATAGTTCTGATGTAGGATGCAGTTGAGTCTAGCTTGAATTCAAATGGAACACAATATAACAAAAACAATATGTCATAGTGAGAAATCTAAGGTATTTACAAAACAGACTTATTTAGATTTTTAAAATCTAAATGGACCTACAGTTTAATGACTAAATTCTTAATAAGAATATTCTCATAAAATGAAATATTTCAGAACTCCTCCAGAATGCCTTTTTCAGAACACTTGGCAATTTTCTCGTTTGCTACCTGTACGCTTTACTAAGATGCATCTTGCAATTGTTTACAAAAGGCAGCATTACAGTAGGATCCACTACTGTTTATAGTTTCCACACTAACCGTAGATACCCCCTATAGTAAAGTATTAGTGAAAACTATGGCAAATTCAGTACGTGGTAATTCTTTGTCAATGTGACTTATTTTAAATGAAAAGAAGGTGCATCCAGGTGATGATGGTGCATCCATTTAAACCAGCAGTGTCCAATACGTTCGCCACTGGCCACATGAGGCTAATAGGCTGTTGAATTGTGGCTAATGCATGTGGCTTTTTTATAATGTGGCTAATAAGAAAAATTCTAAACCACAAGTGTGGCTAGCAGTGTGGCTAGCACCAAATTTTTATTGAACACCGCTGATTTAAATAAATACAAAACTAAGTGATAGACAACTCAATACGAAGGAAATATTAAATACAAAAGTTGATGAGTTGGGGAGTTTGGCATCATAGAATACAGGTAAAAAATGGAAGAGTGAGTGATGAGATTACTAAAATCATGAAACTTCATTTCCCTTAAATTAAGGCTACTAGTTAAAAGCAGTTGTCACTGATGATAGCTGCTATGGAGCTCTATGGCTGGCAGATCCGTTTTAAAAAAGAAAGCTTTTTTTTTTTTTTTTTTTTTTCAATGTGAAGAAACACGGGATTTTTTTTTCCAGCTATCAAGATACTTACCACTAATGTTATTACATTTGATGTTTAATGCAGAGGATAATCCATTTCACTATTTTATTTCCCTAATGTCAAATTCTTAGCTCCAGTGAAAATTCTGAGTAAATGGATTTTGTGCAGGTGCGGGAAGGATGCAAAACACCTTCACAGCTGATCTTGCAGGTAGAAAGGCTTCACAATTCATAGACTAGCTGGCCATATCCCTACTGCAAGCTCAATCTACCTACAAATTCTCCGGTGTACCTTTATGGAGTTCCGCTACATGTTTGCTCTTCCACCTGCCACCTCTCACCACATCATCCTGTTTCTTGCAGGACCATGATGAGTTTCTTGTCCTTTGACCTTTCCACAGAGGCGGGATGGGTCAGGATTTCACTTTGGGAAGGCTAGGCAAAAATAAAGGCAAAGAGCAAGAAAAAACAAAACACATTTTATTATTTTTCTTCTTATTCCAAGCATAATATAATTTGCTAAGCAGCTCCAGAATTTACTATTTAAAACTCTAGAGTGGGAGAAACAAATATCTCTTGACTTATCCTTTTGATTAAAAAGTGGAGCTTTGCCCATAGCTGAAGTGCTCTGAAATCCTGTAGCTGTCCCTGTGGGGATATAAGTAGGTGGTAAATCAAGGAAACTTTTAAAAAACTAATATTAATGTTGCATTTAAATAGGGTGACTAGACAGCAAATGTGAAAAATCATGACAGGGTGAGTGGTAATAGGAGCCTATATAAGAAAAAGACCCCAAAGTTGGGACCGTCCCTATAAAATTGGGACATCTGGTCACCCTACACTTAAAGCATTTGTAGATTAAGAATGTTATTGTACATAACTAAATGTATTTATTTGACTAACTTTAAGTTTACTTCCATCCCTTGCCCTAACAATTTTAAAAGATATATGTTTGAAGTTCACAGAACATGCATGGCAATATGCTGAATATGTAACTCTGGGGTTTTTTAAGTAATCAGAACCATATTTGTTGCAGTGGATACTTTCCCCACCCAGGGTTTATTTTCCTTTTTCTTTGTTACAATAAGACTAACCAGATGAGACAAAGCAACATACCAAGTATCAATAGAACAGCAATTCTACAGTTTGTGAGCAACAAACTCAAATTATGAACAGTAGCATTATTTCAGACTATATGAGTATAGCTCAGAGCAGAATCTGGCTCAGTACTGCTTGGGTTTCCAAACTTTTTGAAATAATGGTTTTAAATTGCTAAAGAAGTGAAGTTGAATTATATGCTTCCCCCACCCCAGGGACCTCAAGTGGCCAGTAAGAGCATACTGAAATCAGGTTTGCTGGGTTTTTACAGGGAATGATGTATGCTAATTGGCTGACCAACTTGTCTGTCTAGTCAATGAACAATAACTAAATGCTCAAGAATTCCTCTTTCCACAGATGATTTTATCCATTATTTCCCAAATAAGAATATACATTCAACTTAAAAAACCCAGGTTATAATAGCAGCAACATGTCGAGTAGCTCATTTCTATTGCTGTTTTGTACTTCTTCGGTGATCTAACATGCATGTTTCATAAACGCTTGGCATTGGATTAGAATTAAAATTAAAAAACAAACACTGACATTGTTGTGCCCTTCCAGTTATGTCCTCTAGTGGACAGAGCACAGGATTGAGACTCGAGATGTGGGTTCTGTTTCCAGATTTGCCACTGCCTATTGGGTGACCTTGGATAAGTCTTCACCTCTCTCTGCTATGGTTTTCCCCATCTGTAAAATGGAAAGAGTGATACTGATGAGAAGCACTATTTAAGAGCAAGGTGTCATTTATTATGATAAGAAATATTAGAGCATATGAGCCAAAGCTTGCATTCCTTATGTAGAATTTATAGTGTAGTCATTTCTAAAAAAATATTCAGGCTTAATTTACTGCTGTTACTCCAGTGTTACACCAATTAAATGAAATGCCATAGAGATCAGTGAAAATGGAGAAAGGCAGGGGGAAGTCAGACCCAGTACACTTCTAAATGACCATGAAAATGGCAGGCCACTGCCGCCTTGCATATCTTCTATTTCGTTTTTCCTCTCTACGTCCCTACCATTAACAAGTGAGCATTTTATGTTTTAGTCTCTTACTCACGTAGTGTTAAATAATCCCCTCTTCGCACCAGTCACATGTCACCAAGATTGATGCAGGGGGTTCAACTGTCCAAATTTACTTCCATTTAAGTCAATGGCAAAAGTCCCATTGACCTCAATGGGAGCTGGATCAGGCTTTAATGGGTAGGGGGGATAGAGTTTGAAACATACATACCAACCTGTTGGCAGGCATATTGGCTGCAGCATAGTCTCTCTAGGCTCATTACTGCAGCCTATGGATGCTTGGGACTATTTAAGAACTATATAAGCATGAGCCGCCTCCACACTGCCCTGTAATACTGGCCTCTTTGGATCAGCGTGGAATAACCTCTAGTCTATGGTATCTAGGAGGTGTGAGGACCTGCTGCTCCTTTCCCAACTCTGCTGCATAGAAGGCCTGTATGAGCCCTGGAGACCTGGGTGGATTTTACCAAAATTGCAGTTTTCAATTAGCAGCGTAGTCCGTTTTCTGTAGCTTCCTTACTTTTCTTTACAGTTATATTTAACACGAGCAGAATGGCATGTTGATTACTAGTGAGCTTGACAAGCCCTGCCCATTGTGAAGCAATCAAAATGCTTTTTAATTACTTCCATTGCTATAGGTTTGATAGCATTCATTCAAATTCTAATTGCGTCTTGAGTAGTTCATTTCTCCTAAGGAATGTCATTTGTTTGAAACTCACATCTTTTAAGGTTTTACTTCCGTGTGTTTGTGAAGCACCTCCAAGGCAAGTTGAATTTGTGCCTTCAATAATTTTCAGTCCCTACACCAGTCTCCAGCATATTGTCCTTCCTAGGACAAAATCCTTAGAAATTCATTCTTGATACACCCATGTGCAAGGCTGATGCCAGCTTCTTTATAACAGAAACATATTAAAGCTGCCTGCTTTGACATGTGCTACTGCCAAATCTCTCTCTTCTCACTCCCTTGTTTTTCTTTTTTTCTTCTCCAGGGAAAACTCCTCTGTAGAGCCAATGACTTGCTAATAAACACTACGGCCTTCCTCCCCAGTGCTGCTAAAAACATCTACTACTACTAAAAAGCTCTGTAGTTCGCTAGGTGACACGTTAGCTCCCTATTATTACAGTCCTGTAGTCAGTATAAAAGTGCCACCAGGATCCAGAAATGGAAAGCTTGACTAGCTGATCCCCCCTGTTTTTCCCAGTGCTAAGTAAAGATCACTTATCACATTATGGAGCAACTGATGAAACAAATTCACCTGACTGAGAACTGCAGAAAAAGCAGCTTTAACTTATCCAGCCTGTGAGCAGTCTTTCAGCGACAGCAAGTGTGTAATGATGCAAAATGATTCTAATATCCTGGGATTTAAACATTTCAGACAAGGAAACCTCTGAGGCACCCTCTGTCGGGGATTTAGTTCTCTAGATTCTTCATGAATACAAAGACCTGTGATGCAAACAATTGATGGTTAACAGTGTTTAGTTGAAATGATTAATTTGAGAACCTGCCAGGTTCTTGGGAAAAATAAAAATAAATGTAGCAAGTGGAAAACTTTTTCCAATAAGAATCTGGCAAATCTGGGGGAAATGTCCTTGTTTTTGCAGGGCACTCAGTGGGGTGGATGGTGGGAGAGAAGGTGGGCAGGCAAAAGATAGAAGATCCAATGAGACATTTGTCTTCTTCATCCCACTGGGAAGCTATTTAGTAGTAGAGCAGTGTTAGGACCGGAAGACATTGTGACGGGCAATCTCTAGGAAGTGCAGTTACGCTTCTAAATCAACTCCAGGAGAGTGCATAATGGTGGTATTATCTGAGAATGACCTTGCTGTTATCTGTGTGTTTGGGAACCAGTTCCCAGCTGCATGAGTGTTTACCCCGTCTGTGTGAGAATGAATGCGTGGGAAACCAAATGGGGAAACTAAGGCAGGACTGCGTAACCAACAGGTGCTGAACAGTGTGTAACCAATCAGTTTGTTGCTTGCTATTAATGAGATGAGTATGTATGAGATGCAAATGAGCATGGGTATATCTGTGCTGACACACCTCTTTGGGTTGGGCTTCCTCCTTGGGCTTCTACATCGCCCTGAGTGTGTCAGTCATCTTGTATTGCGGCCGTGGCAGATAAGCATTGCTGGCAGATAAGCACCCCAGCACGAAATGCCACTCCCTCCAATAAACTCACCACTTTCCAACTAGCCACCTGTGTGAGGCCTCGTTTCTCCTGGCAACGAGATAAGCCCCCTGCAACAAGCAGGTTAGACTTTTTCTGGCACTCTAGCTCTATGCTTGGCTAACATACACACTGAGGGTTCACAGGACCAGTGGGAGAGGCCATTAACTCTACTGTATGAATGCTGCAATATGCAGCTCCTTTGGGGAGCAGAAGAAATGTGTGCTCAAGAACACATTCCCTCGGGAACATCCTTAAGCATCCTGACCTGCACTGACATGATAGCTGCAAAAAACTATTTCTAGCAACAGGAAGATTTGCTCTAAATTTTTAAACAACAAAAACATATTTACAGTTATCTGGCCAATATGAATGGTGAAATGGGAACTTGGACATATGTCTAAGTTCCTTCCTCACAGGTCTTCATTAATCAGTAAGTTAACAAGATCAGCTGCATTGCTATTGCAAGGTCTTTCATATCCCAATTCTCTCCCACCTCTGGTTTGTGTTTGACACATCAAGGTTTGATTAAATGTATAGTCTTTTAGCCTTGCCCTTCCCAATACACCAGTATTTTCTGTCATTCACTGCACCCAACTAAAGCAGTCAGTGTTCCTTTATCTTTATCAGAAACACTTCTTGCTGTTTATTTGTTTTAATCTACTAATGGACCAACAAGTACATATTTAGTACTTGAATGACAATTGTGACAGCAGCTGCTTGCTTAAATATGAATTGACCCAGGTTAACTTTGATATTATTATGTGTTGGAGCAGGAAGACCAGAGAATGTTTTACTGTATTTCTTGTTAATTCCCTTGGTTGCCCATGAACAACTGCTCTGTGGAACTACCTCTACTCTTGACCCAGGGCCAGTTCTGCTGCCAGATTAATGCGCTCTTAGAGTGAAAGAAAAAAGTGAATTTATCTCACTTGATAGCGAAAAGGCTGGGAGGCAAGTGTGAACTAAGAAGTGAATTAATTATATTGATATGTGATTGTGCACTGGTGGAATGTCACAGGATGAGTGGGAGAAAGACAATCATGTAGTCCCTCTACCTTCATTCAGAAGATCTAGGGAACTAGGAACCAGTAGCTAATGTCAGGCAATAAAGAGGACCATTCAGATACCACAATGAAAGGACAACCTTATAAAAAGCCTCACTAGATAAATATATTTGGGAGCAAAGCAACAGCCGTGAAAATTGCCTGGTGTCGGCGTGACAAGGGGAAGTTGAATGTAAAGTCTGCTAGAGGGTGATTGCATTTATTTTTCTTCATCTGTCAGGAAGATACCCAGCTATTTTTAAAATCTGAAGTCCACATAAGCAGTCAAATAAAATGGCTATAAGAGCAAAAAAAGACAAGAAAAGATTTGAAATAGCTTAATAATTCTCTGTGCACTGTTCCTCGTGTCCCATGACTCCAGTGTATAAAGCTTTGTTAGTCAATAAAGAAAGAGGAACATTACCATGCAATTTAGGTGGCCAATCACACAACTGAATGATCATAATATATATACATAGAGAGCGAGGGAGAGAGAGAGAGAGAAAATTTGCATATTATCTATAGGCTGTCATTTGTTCATATAAATAAACTGACAAACTTGGAGAAATAATGAATCAATTCAGGGAAAAACATGATCAGTTGCTAGATCAATCCAAAATAGACAAGGGGGTTAAATTAATCGGATAAATTAGTTATGAACAGTTCAGCCACCTCTAATTATAACAATTGCAATAACCCAGTGAGTGCAGAGATGGAGCCAAATAAACACTGGAGAGAGAAGGTGGTCAAGAGGCAAAGGGTTGGGGGCATGGGGGAGGGCTCTGGGGTGTACCAGGGATTAGGCATTTGTGGGGTAGGAGGGGACTGGGGCAGTGGGCTGGAGTGTTGGGGGGGGGGCTCCAGGAGGGAGTTTAGGTGCAGGAGGGGGACTCCAGGCTGGTCAGGACGTTGGTGTTTGAGGGGGGTGTGTGCTCCAGGAAGGAGTTTGGATACTGGAGGAGGCTGCAGCAGGGGGATGGGATGTTGGAGGCAGGGCCGGCGACACGGGGATACTATGGGTACAGCTGTACCAGGCCCCGGACTTTAGGAGGGCCCCCTTAAGTCTGGGGCCCAGTACACAGCAGTACCCGTAGTCATCCCCCCTTGTCGCCAGGCCTGGAGAGCGGGGAAGGGGCGGGAAGGTGGCGCGGCTCTCCTCCGGAGGGGACGAGCGCGCGTCCCCGGCAGGAGCAGTGAGCCCGGCCGGCGGCAGCAGTGCACCACCGCCTGCAAAAAGGGCGAGGGCGGGGAGGCTCCGCAGCACTGTAGGGGTCCCCCCCCCCGGCTCCGGGGGAGAGGGCGCGGGGGGGGGAGAGAAAGAAAGGGCGTGGGGGGGAGAAAGGGTGGCTCCTGCTGCTCCTGGGCTCGCGCTGCCGCCAGCCGCTGTCAGCTGGGGGGGAGTGGTGGCTTGGCTGGGGGAGCCCCCGGCTGGGCTGGGGGGCCCCCAAACGATCAGAGTAGGGGGCCCCCAAATTTCTGTTGCCGGCCCTGGTTGGAGGGGATGCGGGCTTCAGGAAGGAGTTTGGGTGCAGGAGGGGGCTCCAGATTGGGGCAGGAGGTTGGTGTGCAGGGTGTATGTGTGGGCTCCAGGAGGGAGTTTCGATGCAGGAGTGGACTCTGTGCTGGGGCTGGGAGTTGGGGTTCTGGCAGAGCTTACCATGGATGGAAGGAAGTGGCTGCCGGGTCCCTACAGCTCCTGAACACATGGGTGGCCAGGGACACTTTGCATGCTGCCCTCGTGCCTGCAGATGCTGGCCTTGCAGCTCTCACCAATGGGAGTTGTGGAGCCAGCCTTTGGGGAGGGGGTAGTGCCCAGAGCCTCCCTGGTTGCCCAGGCACCTTGTAGCCACTTCCAGGAGCTATGCAAAGTTAGGGTAGGCAGGGAGCCTGAGTTAGCCCTGGGCCTTGCTGAACCACCAATCAGACTTTTAATGGCCCGGTCGGCAGTGCTGCCCGGAGTCGCCAAGAGTCCCTTTTTGTCTGGGCATTCCAATGGGAAACCAGATGCCTGGCAACCCTATCCCTACTGCGTTTTTAAATGCTAACCTGTAGATCTATTTGCCAAAGGGATCTTGTTATGCATACAACAGTGCAGATTTTAATAGTGGTGAGTTGGTTAAGGGGAGAGGAGAGATTAGTGAGACAGGGTAACTTTCTGAAGGGAGAGATGATGGAGAATGTTTTCAGATGGAACCAGGGATTGGTCAGCATAGATGAGATCATGGATAAAAGAAGAAAAGGGAGGAGGTATGTTATCAATAGCCAAGGATAAGACTGGGATAAATGGCATGACTATGGAAATTAAGGATGGAGGTGAAATTAGAGGAAATAGAGTGAAGGTGAGAACTTGACTGACATTCACTACTCTTAGGCAGATGAGCTTTAACTCCTCATAAGTCTATGGAGAGCTAGTCCCGCACCAATCCACTGATCTCCAGTTCACTGTGAGGAAGAGAAATTAGAGATGTGTCTATGGGTGGTGGGGATACCCCTGACCATCCCCTTGTATAGAATGTGCATTAGGGTGACCAGATGTCCCGATTTTATAGGGACAGTCCCAATTTTTGGGTCTTTTAGGGACAGTCCCAATTTTTGGGTCTTTTTCTCATATTAGCTCCTATTACTCTCCATCCCCCGTCCTGATTTTTCACACTTGCTGTTTGGGCACCCTAATGTGCATTGAGGATAAATGTTGGAGGAGAGAAAAGGCAACTAAAAAATTTCAACAACAAAATTGGAGATGAATGCTAAATATTCAGTCATAACTTGGAGCTGGAATATAATTAGTGAAGTTAAGGGAAAACCAAACCACTCTGCCAAATGGTTTCTGCTAGGTATAAAGGAATCTAATTTGCAACACTATAACAAAATTTGTCATGCTACCTTTGTTTCTTACACAGAACAGTATAAAAATGTGTATGTATTCATAGTATTATATAAAATGATTGAGGTCCTCAGCTTTTCTGACACATTTTGAAGTTGTCAATGGTACCTTCAAATTTGAATAACGCTAGTTGATAGTAAGTTGTGGTTTAGATTTATTTTTATTTAATAATTTTTTTTGCATTCTTTTCAATTTGTAAAATCCTCTTTACAAAAACAAATTTTGGATCTGAACTATATAGTGGCTATAATGTAGTCACTATAACTCAACTGTATGATTATTATTGTCTGTCTTCTTGAAATACTCTAATTCATGAACAGCCTAATGCCCTCTCCTTCTCTGTTCATATTTCGGATTAGGTCAGAGTAACCAAAAATAGTCAATGGTTAACAACATACATGTTTTGTATATTCTTGGGGATAACTTACTGTATAAATTTTCCATTAGATTCAAAGTCATGCCTCCTAACCCAGGCACTTCCCACATTAAATAGTCATGGAAGTTCCTACATGTTTAAAGCACTTTAAATATTTCATTTAATTTTTGTGATTATTTCACTTGGATGGAATAGGAGATGTGAAGGTAGAATGATTTTGCTGCAACTCCTCAAGGATCATAATTACTTGACCCACTTTGCACGGGTACTGTGATAAGCTATCTGTGTTTGCCTGGAACACTTGCCTCTCCTGTTGTTAGCATGTGTTGCTCCTGATTAGAGATGATTTAATAGGGCTCTACTGATTCACATTCAGGTGAGTTGTTAACTTACTGGTATATAAAGAATATGTGACTGTCCCTCTTCGAGGAAACAGGCTCTTAAGATATGGACTGAACAGTCCTGAGGGGATACTACTAGGATCACTGAGATCTGGAGTGAAAGTTTTTGAGCTAATGTTTATCTTATTGTTGTCATTATTAATCAAGTCAAGGGAATGAGTGTGAACAATGGTTCTAAGAGCAGTTTGGGGAAGGTGTCTGCTTAAACAGGGTGTTTGAAATTATTAAGGGTTTTTCTTTTTTAAAAAACCCTCTGCAAGAAAGGTATACAAAGGAGACATGGAAAAGAGATTGAAATGGATGATGAAGTAAAAATGACAGCAAGCCCAAACTACAGCTCAACACCACAGACAGTGCCAGGAGCTGATGTTACAGAAGCTCACTAACCTCAAGACAAGGTACTGGAACTGGCCACAATTTCTGAAAACATCTAGGCTTTTTTACCCCGGCTTTGACCTTATCCTAGAGGTGATGACATATACTAAGCCCCGTCTTGGAAATTACTTTAAGGTTACATTGTGTCACCAGTGCCTCCATTTTATTTCTATACCCACCCAAAATGTTTGAACCCCTCTGAATTTTCATGTAGTCTGAACCCCATTTCTCTTGGCTAAAGGTGATATTCTAACACCTACATCACAGGCCAGATTCTCCTTTCCATTATATCAGGCAGGGAAAGTTAGTGTTGAACTGGTATACCTGAGTGGAGAATTGGTCCCCATACCTCCCTCAACAACATTAGATAAGAATACAAGATGAGATTAACATCAGTGACAGCTGACCACTTCTTATTAAGTGTTTCCAATTACAATGTTCTCCCCAAGTAATTACTCTATAAATAGATATTTAAGTACAGGTTTGTTGCATGTAACTATACATACTAGCAATTTACATAATTGTTATAATTTGTGATATCTGTAGGTACATAATTACACCAGTTTATTGGGTGGATTTGTGAGTATGAAGTATTTCTTTTAACAATGTCAAGTCTACATTTTTCATAGTGTCACCGGTTAGCTCAATTTATAATTCACTACATTTGCCATTATCCTGAATTACACAGATCAGGAGACAGGATTACTCCATTAAACAAAAAGTCAAAATGCACCCAGCTTCAAATCTCACAATGGATTTGTATTGTGCCCTAATTAGACATTTCAAATGTACTTATTGAATAAGTACATGGACTTCATATTAACAATCTTCTCCTTGTATATGTACTTAATTTAGCATCTCATAATTTATGTATATTTGAGATGTCTAATGCAGTCAGAAAAACTAAATCTGGAAAAAAATAAGAACAGGTTTATTTCTAGAAATTGTCACTTTAATTTTCAGGTATGTAGTGATAGCATGCATGCTTCTGGTAAAAAAATACTATGGAAATAAAATAGACTTTAATGATACTAACTAGAAAGTTTTGTCATCTATTCTTGTTCTACTATCATTGTTTTGCATAATGATGTATACTATAACTAAAAGTCTTAATTAGGTAATATCTTGGTTGATTTTCAGAGTGGCAATACTGATGAGTACTTATTGTTATACAGATGCATCATTTCAAAAAATACTGCAAAGCAATGCATTTTTTTCTTTCTTCTATCAAAGCTAATGTAAAATTCTAGCATCTATCTAAAAACTGCATGGAAGTGTTGAAGCAGAAAAACAAAATGGCTGCACAGAAATTAGTTCCTCTTTGACAAAATATGTACTTTCAGCTACTCTGTCATGTGTTAGCTCTTACACCACTGAGGAGAAATTTTTCCCTTAACAAGTGTAAGAGATCCGCTCTTCTCCCACGTCACAAACGGGCAGGAGACTCTTCTGTGGCTCCCAACAGTGCTCTTTATTTACAGTGCAAGCCCCACCACCGAAATACAGCTTTACACAGTTCAGCTGAGCCTCAGCCCTCGTCCTGGCTGGTCCCTGGAAGTGGTCAGCTCTTACAGGCCCTTAGCCTCAGCTCTACTTCCTTGCTCTTGCTGTCCCTGTCCCTGTCCCTGTCACCACTACCCTGGGCTTCCTGCCTGGCAGGCTTTTATCCCTTGAAGGAGGCTGCCAGGTGCAACTCATAATCGTGAGCCCCCTGCAGCCCAGGCGGCTGATTAGCCTTACCTTGCAGGGAGGTTTGCAGAGGTTCTGCTCCCTCTTAAAGGGCCAGCAGGGCTGGCTCAGGCACTCCTAGCCAGCACCCTGCCACACAAGAGAGTGGCTATCTGTTCTCTTTCTGGTGTGTAGATGTTTCTTGTTTTCCTTATGGTGGTTTCTCTGATGTTTTGGGGATCATCTGGACCAGGAAGTGGTTCTGTGAGCACCTAGCTTATAACTTTTGGTGCTTTAATACTCTGCTACTATGACTCAGAGCCCTGGCACCAATAGCCACTGCACAAGCATGAAGTTCTCACCAGCCTATTTCCTCCTTGCAGAATAACACTAATAGCCCTGCTGGTCTTGAATCTCCCCAAATCCATCTACCCTGTATTCTTACCTATGAGCCACTAGGACTTTTGCCCACTGGTTCATCACACCTGAAAGTGTGAAAAACTTCCCCACTTGTCAGTTCACTTTAGCACCCACACGTCATACAGTTCGCACACCAGAGACCAGCTTGGGGTAAAAAAAATAAATAAAAAATAAAAACCAAGATGTTTATTTAATAGAAAAGTCACAGATTCAAAGGTGATATAATAAGGAAAAGCAGACCCATAGAAATAAACAGCAAGACACAAACTTCAGGCTTTACATGGCTAAGAGGCGATCTAGTGTTCACAGCCAGCCCCCACAACTCCACTGCCTTTTGAGATTGTCCCTCGGTTCTAGATCAAGACTTCAGTCTCAAGCTCCCTTTTTAAAGGGCCTTTTTTTTTTTCCTTTTCTTTTTCTTTTTCTTCCCCCTGGCATAGTGACTCATGATCACTTAGGGTAGGGAAATTGTAGCTGGGATTTCTCAGTGTTTTCCCATTAACCCCAACGACTTTTCATTTGTCTTTTCCCTGAGTTGTATAAGCCCAGGTGCTTGGAACTAGTCTCCTCTGGTGGTGGAGACTACTTCCTGGCCTGCCTGCATTACTGCTCTGTGGTCAGGTGATAAGTTGCATCACAGTTACAGTTAGAATTTGCTACATATATAATTGTAACCTGTATACATCCCTCACAGGGACCAAGTTCAGAACATTACAAGCTTTCATAAAAGACCTTGACACATTTTGATACACACTAACCTTGTATACAACCATTTGATTCAATTGCTTATTCTTTGTGGCTCAGACCCCTATTCTCCTCTTGGGGTGTCAACACCCTGACTGTCACAGTTTGTTTAAAAACAAGACATTTGGAATTTCTTGGTTTTATATGAAATTGTTGTACGGGTACTTGGAGACATTTTGAAATGGATCCTTTTGAATTAAAAATTGAAAAATAGATACATAATCACAAGGCATCGGATGATTTGGACCCAGATCCTGCAAGTTACTCCATGTGGGTAGATCTCCTGCATCTTCCCTGAAGTCAGTGGAGCGCCGCACAAAAACAGAGTAAACTGTGGGATTGGAGACTTTGACTGTGATCTCTTTACAGCAAGCATTATGCCATTATCTTTATTTGGCAAACCCCCAATATACTGTGAGCACTACTAGAACTATGTAATAGACAATAATAATTCATTTGGACTGTATAATGGATAGTTTTGGAGACCTGTCTTATTCTAGATTGGTATGAAAGGGAGAATTGTGTCAGTTCCCTCCCTGTCCCCCTTGGGATATATTACAAAGCAGTGTGTGCCGAACATCGTCTTTTAAATCTGATTTTTGGCTACCTCATCCTTACAAAATTAAGTATAGTATAACAGTGATGTTATGGTGATTGTGTAATAAAGCTCACCTGTATACATACATAGGTCCTCAGTGACTGAGGCTTAACAGACTACAGGCACCTGAGCTAATTAGAGAGAATCTTTTCCTTGAAACACTTTTAATTGTTAGCAACCATGCATGGCACCAAGTGCATCAGCTGGACTCCATGCTTCCTCCCTCTGTATATACATTGAATTAATTACATTTGTTAATTGAGGATCTCACTAACCTCTGACTTCTAAATGCCCTAATCCTGGTTTTGCCTGCACATAACATTTGAAATGGAGTGGATGTAAAAAGAGGTTTTGCAGGCCCATCCAAAAATGCAAAGCCTGGATCAGCTTATGGCAACAAAATAAGTTTTCTAACTACCTCTGCCATCAGAAATTATGCTAATTATTGAAACTCTGCTATATTTCCCACTGGTCACTCTTCTCAGATGGCTGGAGACTTCATTTAACTGTCAACAGACAAAGAAGGAACTCTCTGAAATTCCACATGAAACCAGTGCTACAACAAGGGCGGGAAATGTATTTATGTTTATATTCTTCTTCAGCCCCATCGTATGGAAAATTCCTCTTCAAAAGCCAGGGCACACTATGAAAACAGGACAGACTGCTTACCTTGACAGAACACCTCACTTCAGACAGCCATCAGGGAGTAAGTACTAATCATGCCAGTACTCAGTAAGCCATGTCTGAAAGCTTGCTTGTTCCTCTGGGCTTAATATGGATAAAGCAAGTAGTGAAAAGAGAAATTGGGAAATGTGGCTTTACTGATAAGAAAACCTACCTTAAAGTTTGAATTAGTGGCAGCATACCAGACTTGCTTCTGGAGTGTTTCATTAGTATTGTAGGAGCTCCATTGCATTTTAGCTTTCCGCTGACATATCACCTGAGGTAATTCCTGCACCTGTTCAAACACATGCATTTATGAAACATGCTAGTTTCCCACAGTCTCCCCCTAAACCCGGCCCCTAGCAAAAATAAAAATAAAAATGACAGATTGGACCAGAGACATAGATCTAGTACATCCAGGGAGTGAAGCTGTGTATGACAACATTAAGCAAACAGCTGCTGTCTTTGTGTCACTCACTATATAGGCTGTTTTTTGTTGTTGTTTTTTGCAGACCCTGATAAGGACAAAACCAATTAACAGATTAGAAATTGCCAGAAATAAAAGAGAGAGCACTTAAGTAGTACAAAAAGTAAAAATGTATTTAATCAGTAGTGTTGCCAAGTATGGTTGATCTAAGGATTGTAGGAGAAATCATGAGCAATATATTGTTTTAAAAGTCATATTTGTCCAACTCCTTTTTATTTTGTTTATTTTAACTGAGATCTTGATGAAATTCCAGCATTAAACAAGTATACATTCTGCAGCTGAAAGAGTATACTTTTAAAACGGAACAGCAGAGAACTGATCAAAGCTCATATTTAAGGGCTACATAAAATAAACTCCAAATCTGAACATTTTAATAGTTTTAAAGTAACATGAGAGTTATTTTTCAAAGAATATCTATATCTCATTTAAATGTAAATTTGGAGTTTGGTTATCAAAGCAGACATGGCTTTTTATATTCCTGTGTTTCTAGAGATCTGGGATCAAAGTCATTGATTGGACTTGCAAACCAAGTGTTTGAGGTGGGTAGTGGTAGGGTATGAATTACATTGGAGGTAGACTTCTGATGTAACTTTTGCAGCAAACAGAATAAAACTGAATTAACAGGAGAGAGATTCTAGAGAGATCCATAATATAAATAATATTGTGTACCTACATAGCATCTGTAACTATGCTCTCAAATGAGTTTACAGACAGACAGACATTAAAAGCCATATTTTGCCTAGGCAGGTACAGAAAGGAAAAAGGAGGTGGGTAGGAGCTGGTCTTGATGGTAGATCTTGCTCTCTAGCAGTGCAAGAACTTGGAAGCACCTCTGACACTAGCTTGTGTAAAGGAGGCATGAATGCACCTGGAAGAGACCGTGCCTTGGGGTGAGTAGGTGAAGCTGGTGAAATGTAGTGGGAAGTGCCTGCAGCACTTGCTTTGAAGGCTGCATAGCAACTGCAGCCCAGCTGGTGCTCCAGGAAGAATTGTCTTCCTGAGGCATAGTGTGTCCTGGAGTCCGGCCTGGGAGCCCCTACCGGGGCTGTGTCCCCCTATGCTGACCACAAAGCACACAATTTCACCCTGACTCTGTATGCACCTATGTAATCAGTAACCAGGGTAAATTGAAACATTTCTTTGAGTTCTTGTGTGCAAAAGAAGATGAATACAAATTGTTCAGGAAAGATTAAATTGAAGGTAGTAGAGTGAGTGAACCAAATTCCAAATAAATCCAGAATAACTTCACTGGAGTGAAGATTTACCAGAAAAGAGCTATCTTATTAATAACCTCGAGAAGTAATGCTGAGCAGCCATATGTTGTAGTGAGACATAAGAGGAAGGGCCATACATATGAGTGGCTGGTCATAACATTGTCAGCAAAATTCAATCAGGGATGTACTTCTCCTTTTCTCTCTCTCCAGTTGGAGTGTATAAGAAATCTATTTTTATTACTTGTATCACTTTTCCTCATATGCAATAAGCTAGGGTAGAAATGAAGGGTTGTTATGTCTATGGCTTATGGAATGATGCATTTGTCCTTCCTATCATCTGCCTTTTTGTAACTGTTCTCATATAGGTGATTTTTATTATGGGGTGTTATTAAAGGAGCTGTCATTTTAATAG
Organism: Sternotherus odoratus; assembly: GCA_032164245.1. Taxonomy (NCBI): domain Eukaryota; kingdom Metazoa; phylum Chordata; order Testudines; family Kinosternidae; genus Sternotherus; species Sternotherus odoratus. Next base: position 60,949,128 of record JAVMKO010000001.1, read on the forward strand.
GCAATTAAATCTATGGTCTGAAAGTGGGAATTGAATGAGTGCATTTCTCTTTAAAATCATTCTAATAGTATGGAACCTCACAAACTAATTTTTGGAACAGTGTCTGCTGTTGTGAGTCAGGTGTTAGGAAGGCTCAGTATCATAAGCCGGTTACCACCAATGGGACAATGAAAAACCTCCAGAATAAACAGGCTTGGCAGAATTCAATTTTTATTATTTATAACTTTGAGAGACAATATCCATGTTCAATGTTGAACCTTTTTTATTTTTATCTATTTAAATTTTTTAGTTACAGAAAATTATGGGGGTAGGGGTTCAGGCAATAATTATTTTGATGACAGATATTTAAATTCAAAAAGTTCAAGCTTTATAACTGTTAAAACACCCAGGATCAACATCACAGGTAAAAATATACAGAGTAAATAGTCTTAAATCAAATTCTAAATTTTCAAGCAGCAGTTTTCTTTATCTATCTGTAAACTTTGGTTATTATTATTAATGGAAATATTTTGTCAGTTTTGTGTGATTGTATGATGCAATTGTCATTCACTGATTAAAGTCTAATTCTTCTAAGCCTAAGAATAGAGTACAAAACCACCTCACAATGGCAGAACACAGAATACTCATCTGGATGTTGCCATCTTGGATTTAACTCAGTCACCAGCTCTACATTACTCCATAATAACCATGTCTTGGAAATTATATCTCAACTATCCCCAAAGGTGGGCTTCTCCCAGCCTGACCTGACCCTGACTGTTCACTCAGCACCAGAAAGAATCCTGTGCTTAACCTGTCATCCCCCTTATCCTTAGTCTGATCCTTAGTCATTCTTATTTCAACAGATAAGGGCAATGCTCTCTAAATATCCCTTTGTAACTGTCTAGAATAATTTAAAATCCCTACAGTCATGTGTCTAGTTAAATTAGCTTGTTCCTTTATAAAATAGTAATCCAAAGACATTTATTTCTAAAGAGGTCAGAACTGAATGCACATACATATCTATCATGTGAAGCTGTGGTTAATTGAAAGAACTCAGCAGATATGTACCATAACCATCCAGGTTTCCTGTACTCATTCCACTAAGCACATTTTGTATTATGTTCATATAAGTTTTAAAACATAGCATAGCTTTGTTGTATCAACTGCTGGCCTCCAAGTATGTTGTTACAATATATTAAACAAAAGTGTTTGTATATTGAGAGAGGAAGGATGACCTACTATATAAGGCACAGAAGTGGGATTTGGGAGATCCATGTTCTGTTTCTAGTACTGCATTAATATGCATCTGAGGGTCTCCTATACTAATGATATACATGGTAGAGAGAGACAGGCTGGATTTTGTATGTTATAAATATAGTAGTGACAAGATTCACTAGCTGTGAGGAATAAAAGTGAAAGAATTTTCAAAGAGGACACTAAGATGTCAAGGCTGGTTGATGAAGAGAGTGGATGCTCACAGAAGTCTGCAGTAGTAGGGTTAATTGAGAAAGGTTACAGATGTATGGCTGTGGGAGGAAAATGAGAAGTGGGCCTAGCCATGGTGGGGTGAAGGGGTAGAGGTTAAAAGGAAATACCATATAGAAGTTCTCAGATTTAATCTGAGTTTAGTATGACTTTTTTTCCTTCGCTGTGGAAAAACTGGAACTTTATGCCAACTTTCTTGACCTCATTCACCCGTATCATGGCTGTTAGTGAAATGTAATTTTTTGGCCTGTGGAAAGAGCAGACAAAATATTTTGCATGCTGATGAATAATGCAAGTACACTGTAATGTGGTGCATTAGAAGTGAATTAAATTTTCTCTTACCTGCCAAATGTTGGGGCTCTGTGTAATCTAGCTGCATGTCTCTAAAAAAACAACAACACCTAGTTTAATTGTAGATAGAATTCAATACTGAGAAAATCTCCTTTGCATTATCTATTATCAATACCCATGTAAATAATTCACTGTTAGATCTTTTCTGTATATTAATGTATTAATGCAGAACAATGTCTTCTGAAGTTTCATATCCCAGGAAGCTCACAGAGGTTTCTGTTAAGACTACTTCTTAGTCATTTATTTATTTATCATTTCGATTTCCTCCTACTCCATTGTTTTAACTTGTATAGAAATCAGCATGGCTTCATTTTGTTTGTTCCCCGGCATATGAGACAACAGTACTGATGATGCTAACAACATTGTGCCAACTCGGGAGAGTAATGTTGGTTAATTGCTGCCGCATAGCCAAGAGAGGAAACACAAGAGTATCAAAGATTGTTTGGTTTTTTTTGCCCAAGTCCCATTTGAATAATGTCTTCTGGGAGGGGTATGTGTCTTTTATTTTACATGAAATGTAGCCAAGGTTTCACTACACACTGTTGATGCCTGACTCTGTTTGGCAGCTGGCATAACTTACAGTAAATTTAGACTACTCAAAATTGCACTTGGGGATCGGTCTGCCAAACAGCAGGCTCAGCACTCCATCTTTGCACTTCATCTTGAACAGCATTGTACTCTCCTCAGATGAGGAGCCGGGCCTCTACATTTGATGGGCATACTAATACAATGCTAATACTACTAATACTATACTAATACTACTAATACAATACTAATTACTAATACTATACTAATACTACTAATACAATATTAATTACTAATACTAATACAAGGTGTATAGCTAGATGAGTGTTCCTTTCCCCTCATTCTTGAATGCTTATCTTAATCCAAGATAGTGAAGTTTGTCAGATTTTTTTAGTTAAAAATGAGGCAAATTTCTTCTTCTTCTCCGTAATGGCCTAATTGATTCCACAGTTCTGAACATTGTATATTTGGGAATACTGAGGTCCTAACTTTGAGAGTCAAACCCATCCCTTGTAACTGGTGAAATAATGTAACTGATGCAGCTCAATTTGTTGTACCAAAAAGTCCCAGCTGGGGAATATTGTGTTGCGTGCTATGTGTACACACATACACACGTGAAAATAGTCCCTCAAAGAGTTTACAATCTAAATATAAGATGAGTCAATAGGCAGATGCAATAGCGCAAGGAGGAGACCAAGTTAACTGTAATAAATGGAGGTCACAGATAGAAGTGGGTGAAAATTTTCAGGTTAATTCTCCCAAAATGCAGTTTTGTTTGAACCAAAACTATTCATGAATTTTATGTAAATTTGCAAAAGGGGAGAAAGTGGAGATAGTAGTGTTGCCTCTCTTCCCTCCCCACAATTCATCTAACCTTTAACCCAGTGATTAGTGCACTCACCTGGGATGTAGAAGATTCAGGTTCTAGTCTCTCCCCACCCCACCCCCCGAGTTAACAATTTTTTATACACAGTGGAACAGCTTCAACAGGAGGGAAAGTGAGTGAGCCACCCCTGAGTATCCTGGGTTAGGGCACTCTCCTGAGAGGGAAAGAACCTGACTTCAAATTCCTGTTCCAGAGCAGGTATTCAAACCTGGATCTCTCCCATCCCAGGAGAGTGTACTAACTACTGGGCTAAAGGTTATAAGGGGACAGTGCCACCTTCTCCTCCATTTTGTGAATCTATCCCCTTAAAATGCTCAGAAACAGCCTGTGTGGGATTGAATGTAACCTTTAGCTCAGTCCAAAATGCACCTTTTCGTTTCAGCAAAAAAATCAGATTCCATTTAGTCCATAATGACTTTTTCTTTTGGAACTGTCACCAAATCCCCAAACCAGTTATTTGCCCAGCTTCAGTCATGGCACACCAATTGCCTAGCCAAATGGCAGTGCTACCATTTGAGAACCTTGGTTCTAATCCCAAAATGGACATGTTTTACAGGCTACGTAATTATTATGTAATTCAATTTGAGTAGTGATTTCCCCCACCACTTTTTCATATGAATTAAAATCCCAGTTCTGAGTAGGGTTTACTCATGTGGGTATTGCCATTAACTTGGTACCATACTCTATAAAGACTACAGATTTGGACCCTATCTTAGCAGTCATGAACTACACATCTGATTTTTGTTTTCCAAATTTTAGTGGCCTCTATACCACAGTAAGGAGACAGTCAGCATGATTCCCTGCCTGTCAAACTTCATTTTAATTCTCAATGAAAAATAGCAAGTGATGTCTAATTGTACTTGCTGTATGGCAAAAATGGCTTACACAGTGACATGAGAAACCTTTCATAGCATTATCTTCTTTGGGTGAAGGCCTTCCACTGGTGTGGAAAAAATACCTTGTGCAACAGGAGGAGTTTCACAAGGATAACAACAAAAGGTGTTGAACCTGATTCATGTTCTTAATTGAAAGGCTTATGGTAATTCAAGTCTTGCATGCAAATTTGTTCTCTAATAAATCATGGTGATAGCTGATTTAGGTGAAAGGGATGAAAACACTTCATAGACCAGTTTTTTTAGCTGTATTGCCACTTACAAATGTCAGCATCACAGAGTTTATACTAAAGGAATTGTCGGTGATTTAGCGGACTAATATTTTATGAAAACGCCACCTTACCTGCGTAGCAGAATATTTAAATGATTAATACAGTATAAGGAATAGTTCTGAACAAACTGCAGGCAAGACAATAAATTCTCTTCAGCTAATTTTAACCATTTAATTGAGAAGACCATCAATAATAATTTCCTTGAATTACTTTCTGTATTGTCAAACTACAACACGATGACTTGCTTTATGAAACATTTTCAGTCTAAATACATTAGCATAATTTTATTTGCATGATCATAGCACCAGAGCAGGACTCCATTATGCTATGCACTATACCAATACTGAACAAAGAAAGTCCTTACTCCAGAGATTTTATAGCCTAATCATAAGAAAAGAGACAACAGCTAGATAGAGGCAAATGGGGGAGTACAAGGGAACAATGAGAAAAGATTGGTCAGCAGGGTAGGCAGGACTCGCAGCACACCAACCATCTAACTGTTAAGTTTTTTGTAGGCATAATTTTGAAGTGTTTGGGGGATAATGAGTGAGTTTTGTGAATGTTTATGGGGAACTCCTCCAAAGCATGAAGGACAGCATGGAAGAAAGCACAAAGGTGCTTGTCTGAACATTTATCAAGTGAGTGATGGAGCTAACATCATGATCTGATCAGAGGCAAGAGTCAGCCTCCAGATAGCAAATGAGAGATGGGAGGTAGGGAGGGGATAGGCATTGAAGGGCCTTGAAAATGAATACAAGCAGCTTGTTTCTGAAGCACTAGAGAAAGGGGCTGTAGACTGTGTGCTCAGTGAGTTTAGAGATGGAAGAGAGATGTGCAGTGCTGGAGAAGCAAGTGGGATCAAGGATGTGTGTGTGTTTTTGTTAATATATATGGAAGAGATTAGTGCATGATAATATTGTGGGGGAAGGAAGAGACAGGAAGAAATTGATGAGATTCTCTGTGGAGAAAAAGAAGTGGAAGCAGAAGGAGAGGAAGATTTGAGAAGTGAGGCAAAAGTGGTGAACAGAATTGTGGGCATAGAATTCAGGTAAGGTGGATAAAGAGTTGTTTAGCAAGGAAGATGGCAGAACTTAGAGAAGAGAATGAATTTGTAATAGAGGAAGTTGCTTAGTCATGGGATTTCCACCAGAAACACTCTCCAGTGTGAGAGCATGAGGAGGGAAATGGATGTAAGGAAGAGACAGGGTGGTTTTTGACGGTGTTGACCTTGATATAGGAGAGGAGGAAAAAGGGTTAAGTGTGGGAGAGACTGAACAATGATATCAATGGAAAAGAGGGAACACAGTGCAGGGAGGAGAAGGCTGAGAACAGATGAGAAGCCACCAATGCTTGATGGACTGGAAGTCACAGAACAACCAAGTAGCAGGGCATGGGAGTGGGAGGGCCTGATAGGTAATGCTGAAAGATACCAAATGATGGTGGGAGTGGAGATAGGAGAGAAATAACTCCACAACAGAGATTAGAGAGAGAAATGCTTGATGAAGACCAAGGTATATGAGCGGTGCTTTTGATACATGGGAGAGTTAGACTCATAGACTTTAAGGTCAGAAGGGACCATTATGATCATCTAGTCTGACCTTCTGCAATGCAGGCCACAGAATTTTACCCACCCATTCCTACATATACCTCACCTTGTTGAACTAGGGCTGCAAGTCAAATGAAAAATTTACAGCTAAGGATTTGGAAGGGTTATCAATATGGAAGAGGACAGGATGAGAAAGAGAGAGATAGGAGTTGAAGGCTGATTGGGAGGAGGTAGGTGCATAGTAGATGACAGAAGAGTCTGGTGCACAGGGGCGGCTCTGCCCCAAGCGCAGCAGTCAAGTGGCCTCCGGCAGCACGCCTGCGGGTGGTCCTCTGCTCCTGCCCAGATTCGGCAGCATTTCTGCGAGAGGTCCGCCAGTTCTCTCCACCGAAATGCAGCTGAATCCTCAGGACCAGCAGATCTCCTGCAGAAACGCCACCGAAGGTAGCCTGACTGCCACCCTGACAACAACCGGCAGGCTGCCCTCCTGCGGCTTGCCGCCCCAAGCACGCCTTTGCTGCTTGGAGCCACCCCTGCTGATGCAGTGCTGTTAAAAAGGAGAGAGTAGGAAGGGGAAAGGGTGGAGAGGAAGGAGCAGGAGCAGGAGCAGGGCAGAAGCCCAGCATGGGCTGATCCAGGGGACCTCATCCTGAAAAAAATCTTTTGTGAGCTCTCTCTTCTGGCCTTCTAATAACCCCCCAACCTCACCATCAGAAGCAAGCTCCCATACACCAGGACACACCAACTCAGTGGCACCAGAACTACATATGCAAAACCTGAAGACATATCTCCATTGCTACAATGATGAACACAACACATCTTTCAAGATCTTTGGGTCCTCTACATGCCTATCACAACATGCGGTGTACCTCATCCAGTGCACCCATGGCAACTATGTAAGTGAAACCAGACAACCACTATGTTCTCGAATGAACTCACACAGGGAAATGATTGATAAAAGACAAAAGCATCTTATCTGTGGACTTTTCACAATCCCACCTCTCTGTGTCTGACCTATCAGTCCTCATCCTCAAAGAAACGTGCACAACACTTTCAAAAGACAAGCCTGGGATCTTAAATTCATAATTCTGCTGGAGTCTAAAAATCATGAACTGAACAGAGACACTGGATTTATGGCTTATTACAATAATCTATAACCCACTAACCCCCTCTTTTTGTCTTATGACTGTAGAGGTGTTAACAGGCCACTCTACTTTGAATAGTGCCTTAGAATATGTGTTAACCACTTATGCTAAACCACATGTTCCACCTTGTATTTAGCTAACTGTGACACTTGGAGTACCTTTCCCAGACCCAAAGAACAGCTCTGTGTGGCTTGAAAGCTTGTCTCTCCTACCAACAGAAGTTGGTTCAATACAAACTATTACCTCAGCCACCTTTTCTCTCTAACATCCTTGGACCAACATAGCTACAACTACACTTGCATACAGCATTTTAAATGACTGACCATTATCTTGTGTAGTACTGAGTTTGGTACTGAAAGTGAATGCTCATGGTAGTCTCTAGTCATGTCTCTGTTTATTGGAAAAGGGCAAACTTTACATGTGGCCAGATGCTTCTGTGGCTGAATGTTGCTTTCCCTTCTGTAGGTGCGATGCCAGTTCAACCAATATCAAGTCCACTACAATTTAATACAGACTTTCAGCTTTCTTTTCAAGGTAGCATGCACTATGAAGTAGCCACTCCCTAACTCTCACCCCCACTCTGGCTTGTTTCCTTCTTTATCCACTCCAGGTGGAGACCCTGAGTGGCCTTGTTGAATAATACCTATTTTGGGTGAGTTAGATATACATTTCCCATATATCTCATATGCAAATCTACAGGAAAGAAGGGATCAATCTTTCCAGATTTCATGTAGTTAACAATGTGCTCTAGCTTAATAGAGCACTGCAAAGGGGTTAAAATGTTACTGTTCTTTTTTTCTCTGCTAGAATGATGGTAGTTGTGGGAGCTGATCTCTTTATTTAATCACATTCTGTAAAATCATTCCAGTATTTCACCTGAAATGAATTGCTGTCCAGAGGCCTTATAGGGTCTTACTTCTGCGTTTCTTCTCGAATACTAATATAGGCTGTAATTAATCATTTGTGATCTTACAAAGCATAAAGCATTTATAGGATCTTCATACCTGACATCTGAACTCTCCACAAGAGACTAGCTGAAATAAGAATAAAACAACAAAAAAGTATATTTCTTCTAGAATGTTCATACATTTGTAATCCAAAAATGTATGTATTTAAAATGTGCTTTGAGAGAGGTAGTTCAGATTCATCATTGATGTATAGCTCTGACTACAGTCTTGGTTTTTAGTGTTGACATAGTTAATATTCCTTGTAATTATTCTTAATATCTAAGAGGTAGTTAATTAAAAAAATATTTGCTTTGGTTCAGTACTGGTGTTTTTAGAGTACAAAATACAAACCTAAATGTTAATTAAAATATTTAAATGATTCTGTTAAACTGTCAAAATTGTAATTGTAGCCTTCATATGACTATTTATGGCTGACAACCCTGCTACTTAATTTTTTTAACATTTCAACTTAGGATGAGTAGTGCCACTCAAAAAATAAGCAGTTTCTTAAAGGATCTCAACAAGTTTTTTCCTGTTTTTAGTAACAGCATTTTTTTAAAAAATCCCCAAATCTTCAATTAAATAAATCTGTCATTTATGTAAATAACTTTTTGCCAGATATCAATTAGATTTTGATTTTTTAAAACATTTCTTAATAAAGTATCAGTTGTAATATATTAACGATAGGTTTGCAAAGTGTCTATCACAATGGAGCCCACCTGTGTTTTGGCCCCGAGGCTTTATCGTCATAAGCATATTGATGAATAATAATAATCTGACTGGAAATAAATTTCAGTTTCCGTGAGATCTTTTGCCTGATCTGTCACTGGTCAATACGAGCTATCATAGATGTGAGTCTAATTTTCAGTACAAATAATAGTTCTTGTTACTCCATGACAGTTTATGAAACTCATGTGCTATATCGTGCTTTCACCTTAACAGCAATATTGTAATTAGATAAGTATAATCCTATATTTTACAGATAGAACAATGCATTACTAATCTTGATTGGGATATATGGGTGCTGATAAAATAGAAATAAATAAGAATTCTAAGGATGAAAATAGTCATTATAACATTTGGACATACAAACACCATGACACCGTCAAAATAAGAAAAGTTGTTTCATCATTCTTTAATAGATTTAAATAAAGAATTGGATGCTCTTTGGAATTGCCGTGGATCCATTATGCTATACACAAAGCCCTGTTCAGTAAAATGCATTAGTATATTAATTTTGATATAGTTTTCCAACATAACTAAATAGGTGTTCTGGAAGCACATCTGTGATTGGAAAAACTCTGAATTGCCCATCTGCAGAAAGCCATTTTATTAGCAAGTTTTCTTTTCTAAACACCACCGTAAGTCATTTCTTAATAGGAACATTGTGAAACTTGGCTACAAGGAAGCCAGCAGCTGCTACGGCTTGTTGAACAACTGAGTGCTCTCGTAATGAGGACCATACACTTAAATTTGTTCTATATTTTTTTTTCACACACACAAGAAATGAGTGAAGATAACCAAATTTTTTAATGACCCTCAACAAGGCCTTTCATATCTTGCAGGTACATTTTTGTGTCCGTAATAAACTGTGGTGTTAAATTGCAAGCAGAATTAATTGTGTGCATAAATAGTATTTAGACATCTGACTTATCGATTGTACCTGCAAACCAGTTTATTAGCAAGCTATATGATCAGATTAGCATTAGCATGAAATACATTGAGTAATAATGTAATAATGATTGCTAAAATACTCTCTCCAAACTGGAAATCTTTATTTAAAATGTTGGCTCTGTGTGAAAATGTTAAATACAGCCTGTCAAAGAAACATCAATCTGAGAAAAACATAACTTTCTTACTGGGCTGGATGGTGGCAATCACAGAAATTAGAGATGGAGTCTGGGGTTGGGTTATCTACCTCACTCAGCCACATTAGAGTTTTATTCCCCTTAGCACACCTGGTAGAGCCACTGCCTGCAGGTCAGGTATCCTCCAGTTTAAGGTTTGTTGTGCTGCTTTGAACATTATGCTCTAGTAACTAAATCATGGGAGAAGAGTCTCCGCTAGTTGACGTAGGGCCAGATTTAAAGGTTTTTAGATGCCTAAAGATGCAGATAGTAGGTGCATTTGTAAATTCTACTAGATGCCTAGGTGAGTTAAACACCTAACACTCATTGAAAATAAATGGGAGATAAACATCTAACCTGCTTAGAAGATTCTGTAAATCCCATTAGGTTTCTAACACCCATTGACTGTCAAAGGGGCTTAACTTGCTTAGGGGCATTTGTTAATCGCAGTAGGAATCTATCTGCATCTTTAGGCATCTAACTACCTTTGTAAATCTGGCCCCTAGTCTAAACGGGACCTCATATTGATCACACACTGATGTAAATTAGGGGTAACTCCTATTGAAGCCAATTAAGTTATACTGGTTAAAACCAGAGTGAGTTCAAAATTGGGCCCAATGTCTCTGATTACCAGTAGGCAGAGACAACAACAAAGATTCAAAAAATGCATTCTGAAGACAGGAAGACAAAAAATAAAGTTACATGCATGTGACACAAAGACATTAGAAGCTTGATAAATCTGGATGAGTTGCATCTTTAACAATAGCTAATATTAAATCCCTGGCCAGAAGATAGATAATTGGAATCACACAATACACAGCACTTTGGTTTGGCATCAATTTCATAAGATAATAAAACTTATCATTTGTAAGCTTGTCTGATTTCTAGAAAGACTGAGAACAATTTGATCTGTCCTGGTACATCAGACAGCACAGTGCAGGTGGCTTAAAAACAAAGCATTTAATCAGGCAAAATTTTACTTAAAGTACCTGATGATTTATCATCCAGTCCTTGTTCATAGTCAGTTGTCTTTCTAAGCTATTATTCACAGACTATTAAAAAAGCCTGGACTGCATGTGCCATTGCCATGAATGCTATTGTACTGTAAATTACAGCTCCAATTTGTTTCGGATTCAGTATAGACTGTCAGCATTGCAGTGACTCATCCTTTTGTGCCTATGAATACTCTGCAATATCGATACAGAAAATCAGGCTTTGCCACCAATAATTTCTTGGTAACATTGGAATATTCTTAGACTACTCTTTAGTGGGCTCAAAGAAATACTGGAAATTTAGGCAAATCAGAAATTTAATATTTATTCTTTTCCTCTTGTTTTCCCTTCCTCTTACACATCCTGCTGTATTGAATTCTAATGAAAAATGTGCCTTTGCCAATGTGGGCTGCTATTTAGATGCAGTCTCTGAGATCCCCATATCAACAATGCATTTAAATTCCAAACTGTTAGTCACATTTCAGCTGCTTCGCCAGAGTAGCTCCCGGATAGTCAGAGTAAAGCAAAATAAGGAGCTTTCATAGCTGCTTTTCAGTTGAGTTGCATGGAGTATGGGGAATGCCAGGATGGGCAAAGGGAAATTGTAGTAGTCAAAGTATGAACTAATCAAGAGCTGCACAAAACTTTTGGCAGCTAGAATAGAGATGAAAAGACAGAGTTGGAACAGCTGTAGAAGGGGTGGGGAAGCAGGATTTGCTGGTAGTTTGTGTGTGGCGTCAAAAATGGCAATTTAATTGTGACACTGAGACATGGGAGACGGTGAAATTGCTATTGATAGTAATGGGTACGGAACTTGAGAGAGATGAGTATTTTTTACTTTGACATTGAATAAGTGGTTGAGGCTAGAGATGAGAGGCTAGATGAAGTGGGAGAGATCCCCTGGGAGTCAGTGACAGTAGTTTAAGCTTAGATAGAATAGCAAAGTTAGGGATTGTGTGTAAAGATAGAGTTGGAGAGCCAAAAATTGATCCTCCAAGGGACAGGGGGAGTGACTAAAGTTGGCTGGTAAAAAAAAGAAGTAAAATTTTAATTAAGAATTTTTATCAGTGTTGTGTTTTTCTAAAAAAAAATGAGCACTCTGTAAGGTGGTCGAAAACCAGCAATTTAATTAAATTATTTTTTTTACTAAAATCCAAACATCATCTGGCACTAGCAGTGACCTATTGCTTTTGTGTGTATACTCCCTGTAGAGCTGATTGACCCCTGAGTAAGCAATATTCCCAGCCAGGTAAGGGAACATTGCTATTCTCCTCTGACATAGATGGTCCACCATTGTTGTGAGAAGTTTGTAAAGACTGTGTGGGCTGTGAAGTGCCCGAAGGAAAGGACTTGGTAGTGTTCTGAGCCTTAGTTGATGGAGATATGTTTTCCTCCATCTAGGGATCCTTCTGCTCCTGGGTGTCTCCTGATGCCGACGAGGTAGGCACTTGAGGGTGATTGTGTGTTACCTAATGACAATCCTGTGGTACTGAAGGTGGTCACCCATTGCCAGTGAATGATAGAGCCCAATACCCACTGGTACCATATATGCCCTAATTTGGAATCATGAGGTGCTGCTCTGCACAGGTGTGGATCCACAGCACTGCTTTTCATTCTCCGGATGAGAACGCACTGGTGTGTGTTCATCCTATGGTGGAGCATCCCTAAGGACAAAAAATCTAAAAACTCAAGTTACTGTAAGGTAAGTAACCTCTCCTTTTCTACTGTGAGGCAGGTTTTCTTTGTGAGTGATTTATCTGTGAGGCGCTAATGTATCCAAGTGGTGCTGTATCCTGCTGCTTTGTTAGTCAGTTAGGGACATGTAATAAGGAAGAACTTACCCATGATATTCATGAACTATCGAGCATTTGTATCTGGTTATTTTCTGCACATTTCATTTTGAGGCCTTGGAAAAATAAAAGCATTAATTTGCAATTAGATCATTTCATCTTTCAAAATGTCTACTTAAGGTGAAGTGTATAATTAGATGTATAAAATTGCATACCATTGCCACCCACTCAGGAGAGACATGCTATTTTCCTTCCCCATTAATGGTTGTATAAGAATTCCTCATTGGTTTAAGTGAGCCATGGCTTCCAGGGTAAACAAAAGGAACTGAAAAGGGTATTTCCATCATTGTATTGGATGTTCTAGTATGATCAAATGGATTTTGGGTGGGTATACTGGCTATCTAATATATAGATAGATAGAAGGAAGGTATTGATAGAAAAGACTCAGTAGGTTGTGTAGTTTTCCCTCTGCCAAGGCAAGATTGTCCTCTACATTTTGTTGTATTTTCACAAATTAGTTTCAAATATCTGTAGTGTTGTCTTCCACTAAATCTTTTGGGAGTTAATTTTGCTCCTGAGGAAGTGATCTTTGATGTTCCCCTATAAAGGCAGGTCTTCTCCATCACCTGGTTCCCCGCACCATCCAAAATAATAAGAAAATGAAGGAAAATGTAAAAACTATATTGACCTTGCTGATTGTTGTCTTTTAAGCAACAGAATCTCATAAATCTAGTTTAAAAGGAAACAACTCACATTATAGTAAAGTCTACTAGTTGCAACTAAGCTATAACACAACAATAAATGACTACACTATGTGAAAATGAATTGATAGTGAACTTTTTTTTCCCCTTTTAGTGTGAACACTAATTTTCAAGGGAGCTAATTAAAATCTTTATCTGATCCTTAGCTATGAGAAAGCTCTGCCTGGATGCACGTGATAAGTTCATAGCCTTTGGGATTTATTTTTTTATTGTATGATTTTGAGCTGTCATGATTAGAGGTGTTTTTTAAAAAAATGATCATAGACATTTGTTGGAGCAAACAGCAAAATGCTGTTGCTAAGGAACAACCATTTAAAAATGAAAGGGGTGTGTGTAAATAAGGTTTATTTCAGTTTGCCATGGCTGATGGGGTAGCGGGAGAGAGAGAAACATCATCTCCATCTTTACTAGTTAATGAGTTGTTGTCTTAAATTCTGTCCAACAGAGGGTACAGTGTATAGTGCTCAGTGTGATACCTTGGTAACTTGCAAGATCAATAGTCAAAGCTCTGGAAAAAGTATTGTTTTATCAGCTTAAAAAAGTCACACCGAGGTCTTTAGATACTGAGTGATAGTCTGTATCAGTTGGACATCAGTAAAGAGCACTAAACTCTTATGTTGGGGTTATAGGCTGTCTGCTGATCACAACAGTTGACTTTAATATTTTCTAAATGAGCACTTGCATGAATCAGGCATGAGAGAACCTAAAAAAAATTGCCCTTTCTCTGACAGCTTGTTAGTTTTGTGTGTGCAGGTTTTTTTCCCTTGTAGCATTAAAAAAAAAAAAGTGAGGTTTTTTTTCCCCCATCTGCACAGGGGTCTTATACCAGCAGATTGATCATGTTTTTTGAAGTCTTTCATAAATTGAAGGTCACACTCGTATTTTAAGCGTGAGATATTGTGCTTTAGCAGCAAGTAAATGAGTTGATCGGTATGGAATTGGGTTGGTGAGGGAGGTCAGAATGTAGACTTACGGACAGGACCTGCTGCATTATAAAGAAATGGTGTAAAATTCATGTGCTTATTGTGTAGTGACCTATGGATTTATTTATTTATTACTGTGTATTCCAGCATTTGTGCATGGGGATAAAGTGTATGGGATGTCTAAGCAAGAAGCTCTTTGTATATTCTAACCTAGCTATAGAAGAAAATCAAAGTTAATAACTTGAATTATAGTTTAAAACCAAAAATATTCTAAGGGGTAGGAGAGATCCCAATTAGGGGATTCCATCTGATTCTGGTTAACTGCTGACAAATACTTTATGTGTGTCTCTTATGGCTAACGGGTCTCTTCAGAATTGGATGGCGAATGCAGAAGGGGCACTAGCAGAGTTTCTAAAAGTGTTGTAATCTATGTGACAATATGGAACAGCTATATAATTGGGGGACCCATGCTGACACAATTTTATAATCTCAGTTGCAGAACACCGACACTTTCCTAAAAAACGATATACACTTTATTATCCTATGACTCTTGAGAAGGAAATAGAGAAAGGGCCAAATTCTGTTACGTACACATCCTGAAAAGTAATCCGTTAGATTAATAGCATGCAAGTTAGTTAAGAATTTCGCACAAAGACTCCTTTGCATGTCGTCCAGCATAGATATACTGGAAGGTAAGAAGAAGGTAAATATTTTCTCTGAAAAAAGGATGACTGATTCTCATCCATGGCCTTAACACACAAGGTATTGTACAAGTATTCTATTGAGCAAAGAACATGAGTCACAGAAAAGACAAATGGCCTAGAACAACATGTGAAGGTCAGCTGGGTAATGCTGAAAGGTGGTAACACAGATGTTGGCAAGAGAACTTGCAGGTCATGATTCTTATAGACTTTCTTATAAACAATACATAATACAATTTATATGAATACCACATACCCGTAGCAACTGCCAAGCAGAACAGGATCAGCCCAGTTGCATGGCAGCCATTCATGCGCAGCACTGGCTTTACTAAGAGTTAGCCATGCCACCAAGCTGGCAGGATCTGTGCTAAAGTTGTCTCTATATAAAAAACAGATGCAACACCTGTATGTAAAAAAAATTATTTATTGTGTCTCATCCCTTATCTGCTACTTCCTTAGTTACAGGAAAAGAGGGTGGGTTGGAGAAAATATCCTGCAGAATGTAATCCCGAGATGGTTGTTACAAAGTTACTTGGCTGGTACAGATTTTATTTCCTCTGCCGAATAGGATTATATGTGCTTTATACAGTTCTTTCCGATCTTCTGTTTTGGCAGGGGGACTCAGTACTCCTGATATTGGCACTCTGGTATCCTTCAATAATTTTTGCCATGTAATGGAGAGGAATTCTCTGAAGCAGCCCCATGTTAAAGCCATAAAAAGTAATTTGGCACAAATGACTGTGTACGATTGGTGCAAAATACAGAATGCCTCCTTCTCCCCATGCTTGCGCAGCCTTGCCCAATCCCTTGATTAATCAAGCATCTATTTACATATCTTTCTTTGTTCAGATATAAAACATAGTATATGCTCAAGCCTTGCCACTCTGGATAGGATCTTTCATATGTACAGTACTCTACTAAGCCTTCAACTTTTACAAAAAAATACAGGATTGGACCTTTGTTTCAATATAAATTTTTGTAAAAGACTTAGTGTAATACAAAGACTATACCAGAAATCTTCCATTGATAGTTTTTACATTGAGATACTATAATTTTTCACTGTGCAGTTCTAGGGCAGAAATGACAATAATGACAAATGTTTTCCCACTGCATCATTTGTGGGGTCCATTGTGATCATGGTCTCTATTAATGCTACACAATATCCCATTAACATTGTTAGTACAGTTAATTGCAAATAAATAAATGTGGAGACTCAACATTTGTCTATAAAGTGCATATCAAGTTTTGTAGCATCTAAATGTTTGTTAATATCCTAGCTATTATTGTACAAACTGTGTATGAAAGCTATGGAAAAAGTGTACAGTGACATAAGCCGGATTTTATTGAAACCTGGGCAGCTGTCCAAAGCATCAAATAGAAGGGCACGGAGGATCTGTTGTATACCATCCAAGATAAATAAACCTTATTATTTATATGTTTTGTGATTTTCATCTAGACAGAGGAATCACGTAATAAACTTTTTATATTTTCCCCCAATTTAGTGTGGTGTAGCTTAAAAATTGTAGTGTAACTGAATAACAAAACATAATGTCATCATCCAAATAGCTGCATGTGTCGCCTACTGCATTTAGGTCAAGGCTGACTGAAAGATCTTACTGTATAGGAACAGATGCCAGACTTCTTAGAGATTCTTGTCCCCATTATTAAACAGAGATAAGTTTTAACCTGTCTCAGACTAAAATAAATGCTATTATGATGCAGGAGAGAGAAGTACAGTAGGCAATCGGATAAAAGTGGAGATGACTTAGTATCTTTTAGAATTATAATAGTATTTGAATTTTACTTGTAGATTAATGATACTTCCTGAAACTATTCAGTATGTTTTATGGCTCTAACATGTTGAACTAAAAAAAGAACAGAGCACCACATTGTATAGGATTAAAATCTGATTTGAGAAAGGATTGAAAAGTTTAAAGGAAGTATGAATATTGGGTCAAATCATAAGCTCCTTGCCCTGGGCTAGATTGTGTTAACTGCACACACCCACAATAGAGGTGGTGCAGAGAAAGAATTCTTATTCTGAGAGAAAATTCCTCTCGGAGATTCCAGCTGTGCAGTGAAGACACAAAATACTCTGTCTCCCTACATTCTCCATCACCACTTGCAGTTCAAGGATGCTCTCTGTCATTTTGGCTCCCAGCCTCATTTCCATTTTTGATCGCTCTCCATGCTCCTTCATCACTAAAACTGTCATTTAAATATTTTTTATTTTTTGTTTTTTGTTTATCCCACAACAGCTTCACCAAAAATCTATCCTTTCATCCTGAGTCCAGCCTCCAAGCCCTTTGTCCAGGCCTTGATCCTTTTTTTCACCTTAGTTACAGTAACTTCCTCTGCTCCAATCTCCCTGATGCTTACTTCACTCCAAGGAACCAACCAATCAATCCAAAATGCAGCTGAAAAACTGTGTTATCTTGCTCTCTGCTCTAAACTGGTCTAAACCCTCTATTATATACCTTTGCTGTCTTCTCCTAGCATTCCTGATCAACTTCATGCCCTTCTTACTTGCTTTCAAGCACCTACAAAATTTCTCATTACTAGCTCTTGATATTAGTCTCTCTTCCCTTCCTATTTTATCCCATTTGCTCAAGTTGTTCAACTAACCACGCCCCTTGTCTCCTTCCATGCTTAGCCATGAAAACTATTTTACAGACTCCCTGTGCTTGGATCCCCCTTCCTGACCATACCTGTCAAGCTTCCATCCTTTCCTCTTTCAAGTCTGTTCAAAACAGTCTTTGGTGAGAACCAATTTTCCCTTGTGTGTATGTTTTAGAAATAAAAAAAGCCACATAAAACCCCCAAAGCATTGTAACTCAAGATACATGCATTTACAAAATTCAGTAGTTGCTTAATCATTACTGTAGTCCTTATCTTTGAAATCTCTTATCATCCCAGTATTTATCCCCACCCTTTGTTAGATTTTTTGGTTTTAGATTCCAACTTTCTTGGAGCAGGTATGTGCTCTGCATTGTTTGTAAGGCACCATGCACTTATGGCATTTAGAAATAACGGACAAACTTTGTTGGCTCATTTGATGGACTAGGTAGGCATAGGTGCTGGTGCTGTCGTACCCCTTGGCTTGAAGTGGTTTCCATTATATACAGGGTTTACAATTCAATGCAATGGTTCTTAGCCCTCCCAATATAAAAGTTGTTCCAGCACCCCTAATTTGGCCCATAGGAGTTCGGTTTTTTGTGTTTACTGAGGAAATATATAGGATACACAAGTTGTTGAATGAAACCAGTCGGGATATATATATTTTTTTCAATGAAACATTTTTTGCTGGAAAATGTAGATTAATCAAAACTGAAGCTTTTTAGTGGGTTTTTATTTGGGGGGGGGGGACAGGCAAAATAGAATTCTTGTTTTTCAGCCAGTCCAGTTGTTGAACAAACTAGGAATGTCTCATTAAGTATCTTGGCACATTCCAAAGACTCTCTTGCACCAGATTTTCCTCTGGACTCTACAGTAGTGTAAATATATTTTTGTAAGCATTCAGATGTGGCTAGCATTACATCATGTCAGCATGAGCTCACTGTGTGGTTCACCAGACTTTTCTTTTGGAAGTCTACAGAGAATATTTTCCTCCTGCAGAAAATATTCAACTTTTTTGTAAAATGTGTCTCTTGAGCTGTATTGACTGTATTAGAGACATTAGGAAGTTGCTCAGGGTAACACCAACCTAATTATTCTAGTCTTTAAAATGCAACTGAAACTATGATGATCTTTAAAAAAATTCTCAGACATCTTCAGATTGAAATAAACACTGAGTCTTCATATGCAAACAAAACAAGGGAATGCACTGACTTCTGTGTATGCACTGAACTACTTCTGCAACTTGGGTCTGGATAATGAAGTTTACTGTAATCAACTGGTAACAAGCATTTTGTTTCAAAGTGTGGAAATGGCCAGTCAATGTTTATTTATTTAATTACTTAATTGATTTATTTTGGACTGATTTTTTTTCTAGACAAAGATAAGATGTAATGTTTGATTTTACCTGCATCTTCCAGTGCTGCTAGTACCATCCTGTCCTAGTTGACCACAGACCTTTCTATATAAGAGAGCCTTTTCTTGCCCATTCATGATGATTTCTCTCTCGTTCTCCCACTGCCCTTGAAAAAAGACACTAATTGTGTTGGGAGGTTGTCTGAGGCCCAGGACCGCAATGAAGAAAGGATAGTTCATTTAATTTTGAAAAAAAAAAATGGGCCACCTAGCTTGAACAGGTATTAATGAATCTGAAAATGTGGATACAAAATGCAAATGGAAAAGATTTCTGCATGTGATATGTATTTATACAAAGGATATATCAGAACTTTTCCCATAAAGAACCATTGATATCTGGCAACAACTGCCAGTTTGCTACGTAGCCCATCAAAGGGCTCATAGACGCAGTATTGTATAGAAATGTAAGGACTATATTCAGGTGTTCTATGTGCATCCTGCAAATATCTGAGTACTGAGAGTGAGAAGTGTTATGAGAACAAAGCATTTAAAATCTTCTAACACTGCTGTGTTTCATAATGTAGTAGGATATCAAAAACATCTGCTTGGTTTTCCTGCTGCATTTTGTCTCATTAGCCATGTTTGCATATATTTAGGCTTCTTTATTTCATTATGCAAAGTATTATGCATTGTTCGTCCAATAAGTGAGGCACTCATTTTGTAACCCAAGGGACTTGTTCTTGGCAGTCTAAAACATCTCTTTACACCTACAAATGCTTGTTAAAACATGGCTCATGTTTCACTATCACTTCTATTAATACTTTAAAACATACCTAATTGACTGAGTCATCTATTTCTTCCTACCTCCCAAAAACTAACTCCTGTTGGTATCAAAATATTGCTGTAAATAGGGTTTCATACAAGGAAAACCCTTAAACAAATATTAGTCACCATCTAAGGTTGCCTACCACTTTCCATTATAAGACCCTGTTTTCGGTTGTTTATTACTTCACTATGTTTAACCACTGGGATGAAATTTTTCATTCTGGATATCTGCCCTGCCTTAGGCTGAACTTATTCTTTATTAATGATGATGATTATTTTATTTCAGACAAAACGGTGCATCTGTTTCCAAGAATGAGATTAGGGAAAATTATCAGGAACTTGAAATTTGGAAGAGGGGTGGCCTTTGTGTCAAGAGTGTTGCTCTTTGACATCCCTGTGGAAATCCACCCAAATTTGGCCAAGATGTATTGGAAAAAATTGCAGTGTACTCATGCTCAGGAGAGACTTGTTAGAGCTTAATAGCTAAAATCTCTGAAGATTCTGTCCAAGATTCTGTCCTCAAGTCTCTCATAGTTCCTAGTGTTGACCAGGCTCTGCATGCACTGTCCCCATGGAGCAATTAAGCATTATATTTCCCCTCAGAGATCCATCCCCACAGAGCAACTGAGCATGCTCCAGCACAAGGCTATAAAGGCTTTCCCTGTAGTGACTGTTGCCAGATGCTCTGAGCTGGAGTAGGGCAGGTCACGAGAGGTGAGAACAGGGAGCCTGTCTCTTCTGTGTTCAGTGCCTCCACCACAACTTGTTGGCACCCAGGCAGTGGGAAGAAGGAGGTGTCTAATTTGAATGCAGAGGAGAAAAAAGCCAGACTTGCGGGGTGGGAGAAGCAAAGGAGTAAGTTGGGACAAGGAACTTAGGATGGGGAAGGTAGGGGAGGAGGGGAAAAACTGGGAGCTGGAGGGGGAAGATTGTGATGGATTGGACAAGGCAGGGGAGATTGGCAGATGATGGGGAAGACAGGGTAGGGTGGAAGAGCGATCTGACAAATAACTGTGGTTCAAAAGGAGAAATGGGATAGTCTGGGAAAAGAGACAGGGTGGTTATTCAGGGATGGGGTGTGGTGGGGACTGGAGATTGGATAAGGATACTGGGGTTGGAGACTGGGCATCAGGGTTGGGAGGGAAGAGCGGGGACACAAATCAGATGGAGAGCAGGGGAGGGACGGGACTGGCTGGACAAAGAGACTAGTACTATGTGTAGGGAGACTAGGGCCTGGATCCACAAAGTATTTAACTTGCGATTGCCTGGAAAATCACTGAAATCCACAAACTGGAGGTTGGCTGCCCAGGGTCCCTATGCAATGAATGGAAATAGCTAGGCACCTGAGAATGGGATCCATAAAAGTCAGCATGCTAGGTGTGGAGCTGGCTATGTGAGCTAGTGGGAGATGCTAGTAAGAGGTGTGTATCCTGAACTCCAACCCTCTAATGGCATGAAGTGCCTAAGTCTATGGTGGAGGGAGGTTCCTATCTGATCTTGGGATCCATAACCAGGAACTCCTCTCCTGGAGTCAAGTGTCTAAGGTGTTTCCTGAGAGAATGGCTTAGGCATCTGTTTAACTCTGCACAACATCCAGGGGGTGGGGAGGAGGAGGTGAACTCCCTTATAAACTTTAAACCAGTAGTTATGGTACTGGGCTAAGGGCTATAGAGGAGGCCTCTTTCTCCCATCTTAAATCTGGGATTCAGGCACCTAAATCCATTTGTGGATCTGGGCCTGAGCATCAGGGGGAGAGGAGAGATTGGGACTTGAAGAAGGAAACTAGAGATACTGGGTAAGGAAACTGGGACTGGCGTGAGATATCTGAGGACTGGAGACAGGGACTTGGTAGGCAAGGAAAACATAACTGGGTCAAGGAACTATATGTGGGAAGGAGACAGGACTGGGACATGGTGGAAAGAACAAGGCAGAAGGGCTCAAGCTTGGGGAGTGGGAATGGGAACATGAATAATCTGTGCCCACTAGAGCATATTCCCCTCCAAAGCCTGGAGTGAAACCCAAGACCCCTGAATCTCACCATTCTAGCAACTATCTGCGAAACTAACAGGCAAAGTGTGTCTCAAGACTCTCTAGTGCTGATCCTCATAATAGACTATTACTGCTATCAGTTACTCATTACCTCAAGTGGCAGAGGTCTGGGCTGTAGATTTGAAGGTTCCAAACCTATTGATATCGGATATGGGTTTCAGTATGATGCCTCCTGATGGAGTTTCTATTTAGTACTTGAAAGTCAGGAAATGGCAGAATTAAGTATGGTTCTGCTTAACACTGGAAAAGCCAAGTTTGAAAATAATTATTTCCCAACCGAGGATATTCTTTGAAGATTCACATGCATCAGGGAGAATTTTGAAGAATCTTGGATTTATACATAATTCTGTTTTGTCATTTTATGCCCCCCCCCCATTTTGTTAAATACTAAACTGTTCCTTTGAAATTCCTGCTGGCACAGAAGAAAAGAGGATATTTTCAAGTGTCTAATAGAGGAGTTGAAGAAAATATTCTAAAGCTATTGAAAATATGTAGAAAGTATTTAGCAATATCTCTAAGCACAATCTCCTCCTGTTTTGTCTGCAATTTAAAATTTAATATTGTGCTTTTAGTGATTTTTAGAGTTGTTACCTACAACACCAAGTGCATTTTAACGTCCTCTGGTATAATTGTTTCCAAGACCTTGCAAATATGGAACAAGCCTGAACCTCACAATAATCTGAAAAAGTCACTTGCTTTTCTGTGCCTCAGTTCTCCATCTGAAAAATGAGTAGGACACATCATTTCTCCTGTCGTTTGACTGTCTTGTCTATTTAGATTTGTAACATTTTGGGGGCAGGGACTATCTCTCATTATGTGTTTGTACAGCACTGGGACAGGGCCTTATAGTCACAACTCTAATATTAATAATATGCAGCAAAGGCTATTTAGCTCTTTGGCTGCAGCACCCTAATGTGGACTTGTATCAAGGAACCTGTAACAGAAAATTTTCCTGAAACACCCCATCATCTTCAGTAGGTATTGATCTGGGGGAAAATTGTCTTTACTAATTTTGGTGTGGCGACTCATTTACCCCACCTGTGGTAGGATGCAAGCTATGGGTGGAAATTTAGGAGTAGCAATGCCTGTGGAAAAAAATCAAACTTACCTTTGTTACTGCTGCACCTTCAGCCAAGTGGGTTAGCCAATATGCAGGGCCTGCTGGGTTGTTTCACTAGGAGGAGAAATTGACGATGAGTAAAGTACTGTTTTCATGATCCCAACTGGAATAAGCAACAGCAGGGAGTTTTCTTGCTCATAACTTCCAAGCCTGCCTTTCCACCCTCACTCATGCCTTCTTTTCTGCCTTTGTCACCCACATCCCACACAGAAAAACAAAGCTGCAACCAAACCACCTCCCAGATCTTGTGTTCCCAGTCAGTTCCAGGGAAAACCCTCTCATTCTTCCTGCGTTAGTTCTTGCTCGGGTCTTCCCCTGTGGCACAGTGCCAAAGGTGGGGGCTTCTGGATTTTCAGGTGTCTTATTCCATAAATGAGCTTACCTGCTCCTTCCATTTGGATGAAGTGTAGCTCACATGCTCATAAGCTTTAATGAAGTCTATGATTACCTACAACTCAAAAGACGTGCTTGCTTTCAGTCATTAACACCTTCCAACATAACATTATGTTGTTGTGGTTGTTTTCTTGGTTGATAAAGCTAAACTAAAGGAAGACTTTCCATATTGTGTGAACTGGGTTTATAGAACAGACTGGAAAAGCCACCTTCTTAGAGGGCCAAATGCTATAAAAACTGATCCAAAGCCAATTACAATTAATTGGAGTCTTTTGATTTATTTCAGTACACTATAGATCAGTCCCCATAATCTTTACCCAGCCAGAACTCCAAAGGTAATCAACTGAATTCATTGGGTATATTAACTGAGTAAGACCCGTGGACTGTGACCTGAAACAAAGTGTGATTCCTGCAGGGCAAATTCTTTTATCATCACATTTTACAGTAAAGCGTTTACTCAATAATGATTAAAGTAAGGACACCTGGATTTCCTGTCTTCAGTTGCCACAAGTTTCCATTGACCTTTCTAGAGTCCATATCAGCAAGACATTGTGGGGAGAGTGATAAACATTCACATCATTTTGGTTATGCATTATGGCCTTTAATCTCAAACAGGAAGAAAGATGAATGAATGATAAAAAAGTTAATATTATGAAATCATTCTCTCCCAAGTTTATCATCTGGCATACAAGTATCTCATTGGTGTGACAGCACTAGAATGGTTAATTCACCATGTTTGCCTCAGTTTTTAAAAGTGCAGAAAACAAAAAATATTGTCACATTAATAAAATAAATAAAACCCCACATGTCAATGATAGAGTGTCAACAGAAAGAAGGAAGAAGTTTCTTCACCCAAGGTTCATTTTTGTAGATCTTATGATTGATTTTCTTTTGTTGCCTCTCAACCGCTCAAATCAAGAATTGAAGGGGATAGAACAAACCAAGAATAATGAATGTGTTTTCTGAACAGCAGTTGGTTGTGGGCAATGAGATAATAGCAAATGCAAGTAGAGAGGTGCCAGCCGGTGTTTAAATAGAATTTCTCTCACTTTCTCTTTTTAAAGTGAAAAAGAAAAGGGAGTTTGCTCAGTGAAGAATCTAGACCCGATTGGAACATACTTCATTCGAGATTTCCCTGTGAACAGAAAACTGCATTGATGCTGATCATATAAGGTATTTTAAACACACCAAAAACTGTTTTGTGTCCTTGTGGATTTTGTAGAGCTTGTGAAATATTCTAGTGCAAGATACTTTTCGATAGAGAAAATTATTTTTTTTTCTAAAAATGCCTTTTTCTGACTTCAGGGATATGTCAAATTAGTCAAGGCGTATTTTTTATGACTCTTATGTTGCTATTTCAGATTGCAAGAATGAGCAAAAAAACCAATCTGTATGCATTTGCTGACTGTTCAAATATTTCTTGCATTCCTTTGCCTTCTTTCACTATCAACTTATGCTTCATCAAATTCAAAGTTGTCATGGTTCATTATCCATAGATGATCTTGAGCAGTCTTACATCATAAAAAAAATATGCTGTGGCATCTGCCTTTGAGCTTTTGTGTGCCACTGTACATATCAGTTCTAGGCAAGGTTATTTATCTTTGCTTTAATCTCTGTTTAATATACAGTATTGATGGGTATAGCATCATGTATCATTGTTTTCACACATGTATGTCTCAATCCATGGAAACTATATACATTACATTGTTATGAACAGTGTAGTTGTGTTTATAAAAAGTCTGCTTTATTGTTTTAACTAATGAGTTCCATCCAATAGCTCAGAATCTTCATTAGCCAATCAAATTGCTCCCTCAGTCTGTCATTTTGAGTTCTTGTACTGAATGTAAGAGAGTGTTTTGAAGTTAGTTGTAATTGAAGTATGAATAATGATCTTTTTTTTCAGTCCTGTATTTTCTGAATATTCAGATTTTAGAAACCATAAATGAATTCCACAATCCTGACACTTTATATTATTATTTATTATATTCATAAAAGTTAATTATGTCAGAATTATGTTTAATGAATTGAATTACCATAGAGAAAATAAAGGTTCAAGTGGTTACTAGTATTAGAAAATAATTTTTTTAAATTAAAACTTATGTACTGAGATAATGGTAAATAAATGCCAGTTCACACTCTTCTGTATCCTACAATTCACATGCTGAATGCCTTTGATTAGGGACATTTTGGGGTTTGTGTGTGTGTTTATGTGCATGTGTGTTGGAGGAAGAGATTCTAGAATTTGAGATAATGTACAGGTCAAATGACAGACAAAAGACTACAAAATCAAGGAAATGCCAGGAGAGTTCCCAATAAAAGTTCACAAAACAAGTGAAAGGCTAAATGTGAATGAAAAGCAATATGTCCTGCTCTGTCTGCTATGAAAATAATACACTTACAAAGCTTAGTATTATTTTTATATTTGTAGAGGGGGGTCCTAGTGAAGTTAAGTCTTCCAGTCTATCCCTGACCTAGGCTCTGGCTCTCATTTTTCCTAAAGCCTGTTTTATTTTCAGTACAAAAAAATCAATACAACCTTTTGCAATTTGTAAGAAGGGGGAGGAGAGATGGAGATTGGAAAAAAAATTATCTTCTGACTCCCCCAACACTTTCTCCCACAGATATTGTTGAAAATGAATCTAGATTGATGTAGGAGTGTATTCATTAGGATGATAAATATTAATTTCCATCTCTGTTCGCAATCATGTGTGTCTGTCATGTGTAGCTTCTTCTGGGACTATGAACTACTTCTCAAGAAGGTGTCTGGGAGTTAAATAAGTCACTAGTGCTTAAATCTGTTCTTGTAGATAACTCATTCTAATTGAAATAAGGACTGGAAAATGTTTTGGGATCTGAGAGCTGAAGTTCCTATTTGAACTGTGGCTTCCAGAGCATATTTAAGAAAAATCTATAAAGGGCATGTTGGGGCTGCATAAGTACTTTATGCACTTCAAGTACTTTAGCAATGAACTCTAAATGTCTGCCAGGTAGCAATCACCGCCCCATTCTTTCTTAGCTGAGCGTTCCGGCATTACTTTTTTTTAATAGCATCTTCCAATATTGATAATCATACAACGTGTTATAAGTTATCAGTACAATTTTGCTTAAAGGGAATTATCTACTAAGATCTCAATTACACAATGGGATCCATGTTGATGGACAATTATGCTGGCACAAAGTCCATTGGACTTAATTGGGATCCTATTCCATGATCAGAGTGTGTATCGTTCAAATTACAGATTTTAACATTTTGTATCAAGTGACTTTGGAAACTTTGGATGAAATCAACCTTTGGACCAAACTCTTCCCTATTACAACTACCTTGGCCTCTCCAGAAATGCAAAGTGACTCACCAGAGATGTAAAACCACCTTATCAGAGCTCTTGGGGCTTTTCAGACTTTAAGAGGAATCCTCAAATGGCATAGAGCTGTCAAAGCAGGTCTACTCCAGCCCAAAGATACTGCCCCGTCATAGGTGGAATACCCAGGAGAAGCCGGGATAGCCAGTGGGCCACTATGCCCCAGTTATTGAAATGGCTCCTTTGGGACCATAGCAATTGCTACAACTTAGAGCTGCCACAGGCTTCTGTAAATTGTGCTTTTGTGAATTTGGTGCTTTTGGCCCTAAAATCAGGGAACCCAGAGAAAAACAGTCTTGAGAATACTGCCTCTTGAATTCAGCAAAGTGATGTCTCCTTATACCAGAGCTGAATATGTTCCTGTTTGGTAACTCTTCTGCTTTCTTTTTAACAGTATTCTGAAGCCCATTGATTCAGAAACATAAGAACAAAATCTGGAATCTTTATTCAGTTCTCATGCAGGCAAAACTGATGACACTAATGGAGTACAGGGATTCCAGGCAAAACTCATTATAGTTCATGGAGCTGACCAATGGAACAAATGGAGGATTTAGCTTACAGACATTTTTATCTTCACTCTAATTGCATTTATTAATCCAATTGATGAACTCTCACTTGAAACTTGTTCATTGCAAGTGTGCTTCAAAACTGTCTCAAAGAACAAAGGTCATAAAGTGTAACACCTATGATATGTCCATGATTCCTCTTTCCCATCTCCTTCCTGCTCTTATAACCAGTACTCCTTCCTTTTCTTACATCCTCTTCTGGTGATCCAGTGATAAATAAAAATCCCTCTATGAAAACTTCTTGGTATTTCCTAGTTAACTTGGAATTAACACACAATTATTTATTCCATGACATCACCAATACCATCTGTTGCAATGAGACTTCTGTTTCTTTCAGATATCAACAGTGAACCAAAAGTACCAAGAGGATTTTGAAGAAAAAACTAGAATTTAAAGCAGTTAGTGTAGCTAAGCACTGGCTTTACACTCCCTTATCAGAGAGGCAATAGAAATGCTGGTCCAAAAAGTTATTTTCCTCCTTGTAGGGTGCTATATTTATTATAGGTTCTTAACAAAGTGTGCAAAGCCACCCCCAAAAATAACCACCATGGGCCTCTCCATCTTGGGTCCCAAGCCTACTGTTTCTGTTAGTCTTAAACAGAAACAATTGTGCACAACCTGTTCAAAATCTTGAAGAATCACCCTAGCCATCTAATTGGAGTAGGGGCCTTACTGTGAGCTCCCTGCTGTTCTCGATCTTCCCAGAACCTTCCCAGTGGAAGTCAGCAGGGAAGCTGGCTAGGAAATAGGTTTTGTTTCTACAGAAAACTTCAATTTTTTTCAAAAACCAAACACTTGAAAACCTAAAAGATTTCAGTTTTGGCCAAGAGGGAACTGAACAGCTTTTGAGGAATGACAAGGTTTGCCACAACATTTTCATTGGGGTCGAAATCCCAATTTTCTATGGAAAAAAAGTTTTGAGGGAAATTGTTTGACCAGCTCCAGTCACCAGATTGTGATCCCTAATTGGCAGGGTGATAGATCCAACTCATTGAGCCCAAGAACATAGCAAAATTCTAAAAGTCATTGGACTTTTATATAGATAACAAAAAATATCTAGTTATCTTAGTAAATACCAAGAGAAAGTTTTAGAAGAGAGAGAAAACTCCATGTTCAGGGCATGAACCAATCTCCAATTACTAGAGGAGCCTGCTGTGGAGGGCAGATTATACTACATCTATCTGCTGCATGGTTTCATGCAATCTTCCTCTGAAGCAGGGCCGGTGACAGGGGGGGACTACGGGTACAGCTGTACCGGGCCCCGGACTTAAGGGGGGGGCCCTTAAGTCCGGGGCCCGGTACACAGCTGTACGGAAGAGCAGGGAAAGGCACCCAGGAGAAGGTGCTGGGAGCAGCTTCCCCCACTGGGAGCTCAGACGCCCGACGCTGAGGCTCCGGGAGAGTGGGGGAAGGCTCTGGGTAGGTAGGGGGAGGGGCTCCTCTGGCGGGGGGGGTTCCCGCCTAGCCGCCAGCGTGGTAAGGGGGCTGGGGTCAGGCTGGGGGGTGCTTAAAGCACAGGGGGGGCCATGGGCAGTCAGGGGGCTGTTGGATGGGGCTCTCGCGCTCCTGCGGCTGGTCACAGCAGCGGCATCTCCATCGCCAGCTGCAGGGTCTCGCGCGGGTCCGGGGGGGAAAGGGCGCACAGGGGCCGGGCGGGGGGGGAAGAGCAGCAAGGGCGGCTCGCGCCGCTCCCGGGCTCTCGCTCTCTCAGGCCATGGCTCGCGCTCCCACAGGACCCCGCCGGGCACGAGAGCGCAGCGAAGGGCGAGCGCCAGCAGCGGCAATGCTCGGAGGCTTGCACTGCCCCCAGCCGCTGTCAGCTGTGGAGGGGGGGGGAGCGCTGGCTGGGCTGGAGGGCCCCCAAAGATCACAGTAGGGGGCCCCCCAAATGATCACAGTAGGGGGTCCCCAAACGATCACAGTAGGGGGCCCCAAAATTTCTGTCGCCGGCCCTGCTCTGAAGTATTTCGTCCTGTCAGATACCTTGCGTCAGATCCACTATTGCAATTCCTATCTTTCTAGCATCATAGTATGATGTAGACCTTCTTTGCTGGAAGCTGGATCAAAACCAACAACAACCCACCATGGCAATCCATTATGGGTACATCTGAATAATTACATTTCCCATCCCTTTATTCCCTGTGCGCTGAAGGTACTTAAGATAGTGTGAATCCATATTTTAATTATTTTCTCTGCCATTCAGTTGTTTTGTTTTCTGGTTTGTGCATTTGCTGGAAGATAGGCCAAATTTATCCCTGGTGCAACTCAGCAGACATCTGGAGGGCAAATTTGGTTCACTATGACACTCTGTATATTTCATTCCAAAGCTTTGAGACCACTGTGTAACTTCCCCCTCTAGGAGTTTAGCAAAGAAAGCACTAGGATTAGGCCTGTTAGATTAATTACCTCTTGTTTCCCAATGGTGGGGATCTCATGCTTTTTTTTTATCATCTTCATGTTGTGGTGAAGAAACCTTAGCTGATGAGCAAAAACAAAGAACACAAAAAATAAACAGTTTTGTGTAAACCAGGAGACTGTGTAGATTGACTGTCTTATACTAAAAGGCAAATATTGCTCTCAGTTACAGCAGTGTAATTTAGGAGTAGCTCCTTTTCAAGTCAGTGGAGTTACCTGAGTGAAAAGAGAATCTGGTTTGATATACATTTTTGGGGGCATTTTATTTTTCTTCCAGGTGTATAGTAATCTGGAATTTGACTTCCTGGACTAGGTAGAAGTTAATCTCTTTCCTAGGACTCTGTGCTCCAACTATACTATTCCCCTTTAAAGGTACAGCATTGGTTGCCTTTTCCTCCTTACAGTCCTGCAAAAACTCATATTCTGCAGACACAGGGGGACTGGCTCTTCTTTTATCTTGACATCTAGACATTTATATTTGAACAAATCAGATTGGAGTCTATAAAGAGGATCAGAAGTTTAGTGCTATGGCCTAAGGGCTGGTCTTCACTACCTGCCGGATTGGCAGATAGTGATCGATCTTTTGGCGATCGATTTCTCGCGTCATGTGAAGACGCGAGAAATGGATCGCCTGCAGCTCCCCCGTCGACTCCGGAACTCCAGCTTGCCGGGTGGCGCAAGCTGGAGTCAACAGGGGAGTGCGCCGCTGACTGCCGCCGCCGTAAGGACGGATGGTAAATCGGCTGCAGATATGCAAACTTCAGCTACGTGATTCATGTAGATGAAGTTGCGTATCTGCCGTCGATTCCCCCCCACCCCCACCCCGGTAGCGAGGACCAGCCCTAAGACTAACAAGGGTCTGAATTAGTTTTACTTTTATAAATGATATTGGAGTCATGGGCCTGAGACGGGAAAGAGCCTTTGCCAACATTTAGTCCTTTCTGTGTAGAAAAGACTAAGTGTAATATAGTGAATGACTCTCGACATTTGTGTATGATCTCTATATAACAAACACCATGTATCACCTTAAACATGGAATGCACATTTCATATTTGAAGGTATAATGAAGAACAAAACTGAGCTGAGTTTCTCTTATTAGCCTATCCAAATGATGAAGAAATTCTACTTACAGCTTAATCCTGCAGTCAAATGTTTCACATTTAAAACTCCCAATAAAGCAGAGTTTGGCCTATGTAGGACTGAAGGACTGGGTCCTAAATAGAGTTGCCAACACTCAGGATTGTCCTGTACTCTACAGGAATTAAAGATTTATCTTTAATAAAAGATTATGGTCATGTGATGAAACCTCCAGGAATATACCTATCCAATATTGGCAACCCTAGTCCTAAATATATATCGTGTTACTGTTTCATAAATACTGGGCTGGTTCAGATTTATTTTTTTACTGCTGTAAGAACACTGATTTCAAGGAAATTCTTCTGTGTTTATGCTTCCTATGAACTCAGAATCTGCCCCTAAGTTTTATTTTATTTTCAGCAAAACTTGTTTATGGTAGAAGTGGAGAACTACTGGTTTTTGTTGTTTAATTATTCATATCCAGTGTGGCTTGAATTTTGTGTTAGTAAAGAAAAGCAAGGAGGCTAAATTCTGCCACGGTGTATCCTACTGACCATACTTCCTGCTATCCATTCAGCCCTGCTGGCCTAATACGGATAAAGAATGTACAATGTACATAGTAAGTGTGTGTTTATAACTCTTAACTGTCATCATTCAAATTCTCTATTGATGCCACAAACACCACATTCATGGTCAACTTTCTAATGGCAACCAGGGTATATAATGACTGGTATTTATATGGTATATGCCTATTTATTATGGAAATGTATAGGTTAGAGTGCTATCAGCATTACTACTTCTGTTTGTTCCTGACATTGAGAGAGAAGGTGAACCGAGCAAAACAATTCATTGACTTTTACAACGTGACCAACTGGTTCAAACAGTTTGTCCAAACAATTGGTTTATTTTCTTCTATCTTTTTTTTAAAAAGACAATACGATGTGAAATCTTTGTATTTTTGAAGTACAACTGCTTATCTATGCCTGACACCACATCACATTATTATGAGAGGTCCAAAATTTGCAGTTCTTTCTTGGATTTAATTATCTAGCACTTTTCAACAGTAGGCTGACTGCTATGTAGAACTGACATGTAGAATTGCAATTTGTTCAAATATCTTGTGTGTGTGTGTGTGCCTCCTTAATATTGATAACAGTGGCTTCTGTTAATGCTTATCTACTTTTGATTCTGAAAATGGAATAAAGAAGGAAAATACAAAGTAATAGCTGCATGCTCTAGTCAGTGAGACAGCCATCAAGGCTTTTATCACACTAATATTTGGAAAAATACAGTATTCATTTTGAAGCTTAGTTTTTCAGATATCTCAAGGAAACAGAGATTGCAAGGAACAAGTTTGGCATGGCAAATATGCCCACAAAGCAAAACAAATCATCATCCAAACAAGGAGTCATTGGTCTGGTGGGATTCTTTGTTACATTTTCCTGATAGCTTTCTGACATGTTAATTATCATGTTTATCTTGCTTGCTAGCTACAGTTTTTTGACTCTATGGTGTACTTGATGTTTGGGTTTGTTCCCCAAACACAGCAGAGATGAGAAAAGAAGCTATTGTTAATTTTTCAACGTAACAGGAACCAGTCAGAATGGCCAGTCAAGGTAAAGAAAATTGTGAAGGGAGGAACCCTGTATTCTTATGTTTGCAAAATAAAATAGATTCTCGTGTTTGCAAAATAAAATAGATTCTCTAAGTAATGAACATTTGGTAAAATGGAAACAGAATTGAAAATATGGGTGAATTTGAATTCATCTGTATAGGAAGTCATAAAATTCAGGAAGCATGGATAATGTAGGCACAGGTCAAGTGTTATAGTGTGCTCCTTTTTAAATGAGTGGAAACACTGAAAACCGGTATATTGAAATACAGTGTAAACCACAGCTTGTATCTATAAAATATTCTTGTGGCCCAGCACACCCCACAGTTGAGGTCCTCCAGGCTGCCTAGAGTGACTATGTGGGAAACAGCCAACCAGGGCTCAGCAGGTCAGTTTAAGAAGAGCTGCAGGGCCAGAGTGACTTCAGTTCCTTGCTAGAGCTGAAGGAGAGTGGACAGTGCTTCGGGCTAGCTGCTGGGACTCCACAAGGACAAGACCCTGAGGTAAGGATGAAGAATGTGTGGAAGCCATGGGGAAGTGGCCCAGGGAATTATAGCAGCAGCACAGTTAATTTAAAGGGACATTGTGAATGGGCCCTATCTCTAGGCTCCCTAAGCTGGGATCCAGAATAGTGGGTGGGCCCAGATTCCTCCCCCAGACACTGGGGAAAATGGCCTGGACTTTGAGGTACCCCATAAAGGGGACTGAACTGTAGTGGCCCAGTTGAAGAGCTGGGGCCAGAAAGGCCTTGAGAGGGCAAAGACACTGCCTCCAGGGAAGGAACCCTGGAGCACTGCTCTATTCTGGAGCAGGGACAAACTGAGAGAGACATCACAGAGAGCACTGAGAGAGGCCCCTTTTGGACTTGTATCCCCAATGGGGTTGCATTGCTTTTATCACTGATGAACAGTGTATGCGACTCAGCCAGAGGGCTGAATCGCTGAAGACCTGCCAAGAGAGAGTGCAGGCACTTGTGCTTGGCCAGGGGACGCTCATAAGAGCTGAGTGCAACCCTGTTATAATAATAAATATAGTCTGGTGGTGTCCTGTTGACCTTTTGGGGGTAAAAATGAAACATAGTCTATAGAAATTTGATTTTCTGGTATTTTCTAAGTTGCAATTTACACAAAGGTTTAGTCTTAAAAAGAATATTAATTCTATTTTTATAGATATGCTGTGCCCTAACCAATAGATTACTGGATACATGCAGGCTATTAGTGCCTCTATGTTGGTTTTTTTTTGTGAATCCAGTCCTTTATTTCTTTTGCTTTTGTAATGACCAAACTAAAACACTTTGTGTGACAGACTACATTCTTATGTTCACCATTTAAAAAAAAAGATGATAAATTTTGTAGGAAGTGTGCCTTCTGAAGAATCATTTGAAAACTCATAATCTACTGAACATTAATGATTTGGTAAAATGTGTGGCACCATTGTATGTTAAGTTTATAAGAGTCTACTGTATAACATTGCTGTAACATGTTACAAAGTTAGAAAAGTAGGCCCAAAACAGTTCTTCAGAGTCAAAAAGACATTCTGATGTCCTGGCCAGGTATCGGCATAATCAAATGGACTACCCTGAATGATCACCTGGCTAACGATAGAAAAAAGGGTTTAAGTGAGAACTTTACATATTGGCAAAGACATAACTGGGGTTTTTCCATGTAAACAGACTGTTGCCTGAGCCCCAGCTGGAGATAATCCTCAAAGAGGGAAGAAGGATATAAGAATGAGAAACAGAGGCACCCATATCACCTCTTTCACCATCTCCACTCACAATATCAACATCTGAAAGACAAAGGAATCATCATTGAACAGGGGGGGGGAGGTCCTGGCTGAAGCAATCCAGCCAGATTGCTATACGCTTATAGTGAGAAAAAAACTATTGCTTTTAAGTACACTTAGCTTGTTAAGTAAGGTATTAGTTTGCCTCTAATCTTTTATTTTCTTTATGACCAATTCTGACTTTTATGTCTCATTACTAGTAGTCACTTAAAATCTGTCTTTCTCCAGTTAATAAACTAGTTTTATTGATTTATCTAGACCAGTGTGTGTTTGAATTGAGGTGTTGGGAGCCTTCACTTGAGATAACAGGACTGTGCATATCATTTTCCGTTGACTTAAATGTCAGACTTTCTATAAGCTTGTATTGTCCAGGATGTGCTGGGCAGTACAAGATGAACATTTCTGGGGGAATATCTGGGATTGGGAAGTTGTTCATGTCATCCTATATATAATTCATGAGTGGCTAGCCAGAACATTCATGTAATTCGGCAGGGAATGGTGTTGCGTGAACTGGCCAGGAGTGGATGTTCTCACAGCAAAGCAGAGTAAATGCACACCAGTTTGGAGAATTGAAGGGGGACAGCTGCTGAGCGGTCCCGATTGGATTCTGGGTAATATTTCACCTTGTTACACCCAAAATTAAACATTTCCAACTTTTTCAATTTGCTGACAATTCTGAAAAAAATTGGGTTTGGGTGGAACTGATGTTATTTTTCACTTTTTTTGATCTGCCTGCTAACCAAAAAGTGAATTACTTTGTACAAATGCAGCTTCCATTTCTATGCTGGCCTCCATCTTGTCAATGTCAAGGACTGAACAGGAACTTCCTGAGTTAAACACAAATCTGTATAATTTGAATTTAAGAGCCAAACTCCAAAATTATTATCTGTAATTCTCAGATATTCTCTCCTGATTGTGCATTTAGTGGCAGGGGACATGTAACATGCACTGACTAGTGTCAGGGACGTGGTGGGAGGGGAGAGGGGAATCAGTGTGTGTAGAGACAGAGGGTAGGAAGACATCTTTCTTATGTGAGCCTCGCCAGGAGGTGGGACAGTTAGGTACATCTGATATATTGGCTCTTTAAGTAAGCTTTAAAACGGCACTAATAAAATAAAATAAAAAGAAAGGAGCAGCTGGAGACAGGACAGAGCTTCCATCATTTAACATCATTACAATTCTTTCTTTCTTAGAAACAAATGTCTGCAATGAAATGGGATTCCTTTCTATTTTATAAATCTTAGTACAGTATAAAGTAAAATTGTAAGTTATACATTGAGGCTATAACACAGATAGAGAACATAGGTCTACCTTTCAGGGGCAGAAAAACAAATGAAAGACAGCAGGTTGGCATCCTTAGTATATGTGATTGGTTTTGGCAGGAGAGGTGCAGGCCCTCTTAGAGTCTTTGTTAAAAGACAGCTGTTATAATTTGTATTTGATGGTATAACTCTCGTCCACATCAGTTAAGAGGCACATGTTCTGGAGAAGATAGCAGACACCTAAATAATGGGCAAATTGTCTTTTTTTGCACAAACTTGTAATAAGTGAAGCACAGTGTGTGGAAATTTCATGCAACTGCACAAAATTGTACATCTTTATGTAAGTAGGGGATGCGTGATACTACTTTGGTAAGCTCAGTAATAGTTTACAAGTGAATAGTTGTGTACAGCACACTGCCACTTGCACATGTTTTTCCAGTATATTTCTACACTGCTGTTCATTCTGCTTTTCTTTTTCACTAGCAACAAAATGGCTCCTTCTGTGTGAATACATTTTCCACGTTTGCTGCTATAAGCAAGATACATTCTGGTCTTTCTATACTCCATGTTTTAAAATGTGCACTTTTCCCATTTTTAAGCAGCATAGGACACTACCTAGCTTTAAAGTCTGGTATCAAGTCCTGCATGGAAAATATTACATAAAAATAGTGAGAGATGTACATGCAGTTTTATGTTTAGAATGCAGGCTCATCCATATGGCCACTCAGATGTGTTCAATCTTTAACAGCATATTGAGGCTGGGAAGATGATTTTAAATTCCCAGACATTTTCTTCTGCTCAGTCTGGGATTCAGCTACTCCATTTCTGAAGGTTTCTTTCTCTTCACTTATGAATAGCACAAGGCAGCCAGCATTTAACCAAGAGTTGTTGGTTTTTGTTTTTATTTTGTTTGTTTGTTTTGTTTTCATCATCACTTCGATTCTCTTCTTCACCCTGCCTATATTACAGCTCACTTACTAGTTGAGTATTTGAGGGTCTTCAAGAATCAAAACTTACTAGGATCCAAAACAATGGGGCAGGGAGGAGTGAATGGAGAAGTATAAGAGTGTTGGACAGACAGGTTTGAATATAATAAGCACCGGTCGAAACATTCACCCGTCCCTAAACCAAAAGTGAGGCAAACAGTTTTTGAAGATTTGAAAAAGTCAGGGCTGGCCTTCCAGGAGGCAAACTGAGGCGGCCACCTCAGGTAGCAGACTGGGGGGGAGCGAGAGGGGCACCAGTATGACTCTGAGTGTAGAAAATTGTGTCTGGTGCTGATGCATATGAGAGGCACAGAGATGGTTGAGTACTTGAGGAATGAGGGCACAAGAGACCTTTCAAAGTTTTGGCCCAAGTGAGGAGGCGCGAGGGTGTCATTTGAGCTTCCTGCCTCAGGTGCCAAAAGTTTTGGGCCTGCCCTAGAGAATGTTCTGAACCTCATTTATGTGCCTGTTGCAATGGATCTTTGGGGGATGGGAGAGGGCTTTCTCCTATCCCTGAAGAGGTCTACTTCCTTCTCAGTGGGACAGGTGTCAGCAAGACCCACCAATTCTTCTGGGCTTTGGGTACAGTATTTTTAAATGTAACTGTACTATATCACCAGTCTTCCATATAACTTGTGTTCCTCTGTGTTTGTATAATCCCCAGAACAAGTATGAATCCCGTCCCCAAGGTTAGCAGGAAGAGAGGAAGCTATCTAATGTGCTCTGTGACGGAGTCCTGTGGCACCTTAAAGACTAACTAAAGTATTGAAACATAAGCTTTCGTGGGCTAATACCCACTTCATTGGATGCATGCAGTGGTGCTCTGGAATTTACTATCTATCACTGCTTTCCAGGAAGTTTGAGTGCCTTTCCATTTTGAAATATAGCTCAATAGAACTGAGTTCCACATGGTGCCTACCTACTGCATCCAGGTGCGGATGGGGAAAGCTGTCACCTGACTGTCCTCTAAATAGGAAACCTGCTTCCTGGCAAGATTGTATGGACCAGCTGAGCTACTCCTCTCAGCTAAAGGGGATCTGCTGAATGAAGGCTGATTAGATTGGAAGGTATTCTTTACTGGGGAGGGTGATGCTGGGAGCCTATGGTTAGGACGGTTGAGAGAGATTTTGAATAAACCTCTATAATTTCAGGTGCTTATCTAAACCCTTTGAGGTTTGTCCACCACTAATGTACATTGTGTTCCCACCACCCATAATACAATCTCTTACAGAGCATTTGTTCAGGTAGTGACTTGGCCAGCCATGCCCTGATGACCAGTTAACGTGAGTGCAAAGATGCAGTAATGCAAAACATTATGTCACTAAGATCAATTCAAAGTGCTTGACTTGTAATGTTACCACTCTACTTTCCTGCCTTTATTTTTGCAACAT
Source organism: Sternotherus odoratus (assembly GCA_032164245.1). Lineage (NCBI taxonomy): Eukaryota > Metazoa > Chordata > Testudines > Kinosternidae > Sternotherus > Sternotherus odoratus. The sequence goes on from JAVMKO010000001.1 coordinate 60,986,980, forward strand.
GTTGAACATACTACTGCCATTACCAGGGGAGAAAGGGCTTTTACAGTCTGCATGACCAGGAGGAATTCTTTTTGATGCAATATTTGCCCCTTCTGACCCTCTGCAGAAAATGCCCAAGAAAAACCTTCAACTCTTGCTATGGTTAGCAGCTGCTGCTTGGCAAAATGCCTCACGTTTATCTGTGAAATTCTGCTGGGAATATATGGATATTTTTAGCTTTGATTTTTATCTTATGCAGAATATCATAAAGTAAAGGCCTAAACTACTCCACTCTCCAAACAGATGTTGATGTTATGGGAGGAAGAGTTAAACTGGCTCTGAATGTCTATGGCAGGTGATGTATTTTCCTACCTGGGAATAAGAAGTGGCAGTAACTCTCAAGAGAGATGGAGGACCTAGGTGGAGGAACTAAGAAGTTGTGGGCTAGCCGTCTCTTGGAGCAGTCAATCCTGGGAAGAAGGCTCGAGTTGAGCTTTGTTTTAATTCAGTGTTTTTGTTAGCAAAGCCAAACTCCAAAAAAGGGGAGTGAGGATTCTTTTCTACCTGATGAGCAGATTTAATTATAGAGTGGGTTCAGAATGCACTGCTTTCTGGCTGCTCACACACTCCCGTTGACATTAGTGGTCATGTCACTCACGCTTACAGAAGAATAGGGCCCTAACTCATGTGGGGTCTGCTCTCCCCTTGCCCTCATCTGTACAATTCCCATTGATGCTAACAGGACTTTTCAATATATATCAACAGGAGAATTAGACTTCCTTTTTTCTTCTGTCACTTGGTATTTATGTTACTGGAGAGCTTGAGTGCTTCACCAAGAAAACTGCTGTTTTGCCGATAGAACTAAGTTTACAGGAAGGATCAGATGGCAATAACATAGGGGAGGCTGTTTTTTCGTTTTTACTTCAGTGTTTTCCTGCATGCCTCTCTCTACAATTATCATTTTAACTCAGGCTTTTTCATACCCATCCTTTCCTTTGTTCTTGCCCATCACCTTGAAATTCCTCCTAGATACTAACTGTACTTCTACTGATGCACTGACTTCATTTTAACAAGTGTCTGTTCAGCCAGGACAGTGCTAGTGTTAATCGATTACATGGCTAAGGCCAGCAATCTCTAACTGCCAGTGAAGAGGTGACTGCAAGATTGAACACCTCTTTCCTTGAACACCTAATATCACATAGCAACGCTGCAATATCAGTGCTATCCTTGGGATTAGACATAGATTAAAATTATGTAACCCTTCTGCCATGGGCTGTCAGCAGCAAAAAGGGCTGTGTTCAACTATCTAGAGGTTCCTCTTGAAATTTACAAATGCCACTGGTGCAAATCCCAACCCAGAAACCTGGGAGAAACTAAATGCCTTCCCTGGCCAGCCTTAACAAGCACTGCTTCCTCTCTTGCAAACACAATCTGTTTAGAATACACGAAGAACTTTATTAAGGGAGAAATGACAACAGCATTAATTTGGGGAAACAAAACAACAATAAATTTAAAATATGTTTGTACAAATTGCAAGTAAAATGCCCACCTTGGGCACTAGTTTTTTGCTTCAGTCTCTTGGCCTGCTGGTTTCAACCTTGGATTGACAAACAGTCCTGGTTTGTTGTCAGTGGTTAGTGAAGTCCCAGAGCCCAGGAGTGCACTAGGGCAGGTCCATCTCAAGCCCCTGTAGGGGTGTGTGATGGTGCGGTCACTCACCCCGGCGGCACCTCCTGTCACTTATCCGGGAATTAGCTCTTTTGACCCGGAGCGCCCCCTGCAGGCCAGTGCCTCACTGCCGCTGGCCCCAGTGTCCCTCCCAGACCTGGTGCCCCTTGTCCTTGGGTGCTTCCCTCTGGCAGTACATCCACTCTCTGGGACTCCCCACCCAGGGAAACCCCCCAACCCTCAATCCCTACTTTGCCTCAATCTAAGGCTACTGCCAGTCATCATCAAGCCCTCGCTCCTGGGGGAAGACTGCAGTGTAAAAGCCAGTCATCATAGTCAAGGGGTTTTTTGGACCTGCTGACTTTCCCTTCAGCCTAGTACCCTTTTCAGCTCTTTCTATCGGGCCCACAGCCTGGGAGGTCACCAGGCCTGAGCTCCCCAGCTCAGCCTGCCCCTTCCCCAACACTGCTCCACCCTCACTACTCTTTAGCTCTCAGGCAGCTAGGTCCAACTTCCTCCTCAGCTAGAGGGAGTCTTCCTGGCTCCTGCCTAGCAGCTCTTTTTAATAAGCGCCAGCTGTGATCTGATTGGGGCATGTCCCACCTGTGACTGCTTCCCCAGTCAGCCCAGGCTTGCTACTTTCCCTTGCCACAGCCCTCTGCAGGGTTGTTTCAACCCCTTCAGAGTTGGAGCGGGTGCCCACCCGGGCTACAGGGAGAAGAAGGTCTGCCTAGCTTCCATGAAGAGACACTCTCCTCTGGTAGCCATGATGCCATCTCTATGCTGTGCTACTGCCTCTAGCTGCACAATTCTCTTATGTGCTGTCACTCCTAATCACCTCTGTATCACTGTCACTGCACCACTGTCTCCACACCATCTCTCACCTCAAGTCACAATTCCAGATCTAGGTCTTCCAACTCCTAACTCAGCTATAGTGATCACGGCTCTTAGGGTTGCTGATAGATGCTGGATCCAGCTCCTTACCAATGGTCCATCCGTCAGCTCTGTCATTGCACTTGGAGGGAGTTCAGTAGTACTGTATATAGGACGATTGAGTAGAGTCCTTACTACTAGGGATTCCCTCCTCCCTACAAGGTAGGAGTCTGTCTTTCTGATTTCCATTATCCAGCAGTCTTGGTTAGGGCATGTTTTCACTCAGGTCATACTAAGTACAGTTGTATTGCCCTTTTGTCACATAAGCATATTATTATTATTATTGATTCATACTATTGTAGCACCTAGGAACCCCAGTCATGGATCAGGACCCTAGATTTACAAATTTTAACCAAAATGCTCCCACTGGGAGGGAGAGTCACAGACATGCAAATAAGGCTTGCTCATTCTGGCTCAGCCTGCCATTCACCAATAGAAGGCAGCAGAGAGCTCGTTTCCTGGAGCTGCCAAAGGTTTCCATATATTGTCCTGCTGCTGCTCTGTTTAAAGAGTTGTGTTCTTTAATAATTTCAGGTCATGAAAAGTGACAATGAAGCTATTGACAAGTTTTGTGCTAAATTTCACTTCCACAACCAGTGAGTACATTCTGTGGATCATAATGCTTATCAGAATGTGTATATGACATAGCTGTGTGAGGGTCTTCTAGCTGTATGTGGAGAGAGACGGAGAGAACACACGCAAACATAACAAAAGAACTTTACAATTACATTTATCCTGTGGGAAAGTAGTTTCTGTCTTTTTGGGTGGAGGGAATGGTTATTTTTATTTTAAAGCACCTCAGCATTCAGTATCTTGCAGAACATCCTCTGCAGGGACTGTGAAATGTCGAGGTTCAGAGCCGTGTCTGTGTGCGCGACAGTTCTATAGCTATTCAAATGTTTGCTCCATAAGAGTGCCCCGGCCTAGCTCTGACCACCCTTTACAGACCACCTCTTAAAAATACAGATTGTGGCAAGTGCCAACAGCTAATAGTACCCTGGCAGCAACATAAATATAACAAAAGCTTAATAAATCCCACCAACAGAACCACAGCCAAAGTCTCCCTCCATTCTTTGCATGATTTATATGGCTTTAAAACAGCAGTCTGTAACTGTCAACCATGACATAAACTTGCACGGCAGAAAAACGAAAGAATCTTGGACTTCTAAGTGCTGAATAATGGATAGCAATACTAAAGGTCAAACATCATGTCAGCTGCACTTTTAGACGCTGATTGTATTAATCAAAAGTAACATAATAAACAGTCTTATATAGCATTCTTCATCCCTGTATACTGTAGCATCATTGCAGACCTTTAACTATTATATGCAAAACTGACCCAAGAACCAAACAATATAATACCTTTCTGCTGAGAAAGAAAAGACTGATGTACTGAATAATGGCTACCTTGTGGTGCTTAAATACATGGAAAGTGAAATGTTTGCTGCAGCCTCTTGTTATGTTACAAATCAGAGCTTTGCTTTTCACTTTTTCACCTGTAAAACCAATAAACTGAACAAAGCAAGATACAGCATATTGGAGTATACTTTTTGTCATAAAATGTCCAGTCTCATAAAAGTGAGAAACTCCTGCACAAGCTAAGGCGAGGAATCATGTAGCTAACTGCTGTATGAATTTCCTCATACCATTCTGCCAATTTTGAGCTCAGTTCATACTGGTAAAACTGCTATTTCAATCCTACCCACTCTTGGACAGAAACTCAGCCACAGTAAACTATCCAAAGGTTTTGAATTGTGGACATATATGTACTAGTTACCAAACTCATTTTTACCAAGCTCTAGTGTTGTGCAAGGTTTTGAGAAAGGACCATGCCTTGCAGTACATGTCCTTTTTATAACTAACAATAGCGAAAATACTCGGCGTTGCTCGGGTCAGTCGGAGGTGGGGAGGGGGCAGAGAGCTGAGTGAGTGTGGGGTCCATTGGAGGGGACAGAGAGCAAACCTGACACTCCCACCTCACCCCCCCCGACCAAACCCGACACCCCACCTCACTTACCCCTCGACCAACCCCGACTCACATTTTCACCCCCCCACCCAAACTCAACACCCCCACGTCACCCCCAACCAACCCCAACACCCCCTGACCAACCCCACCCCTCACCCCTCACCCACCCAGACACCTTCCCACCCCCCCAGACCAAACCCAACACCCCCGGCTCACTTACCCCCCAACCAAACCCGACACCCCCACCTCACCCCCCGACCAAACCCGACACCCCTACCTCACTTACCCTCTGACCAAACCCAACTCGGGTCCATCGGAGGTGGGGAGGGGGCAGAGAGCTGAGGGATTCCGGGGTCCGTCGGAGGTGGGGAGGGGGCAGAGAGCTGAGGGATTCCGGGGTCCGTTGGAGGGGGGAGGGGGCAGAGAGCTGAGCAAGTGCGGTGTCTGTTGGAGGGGGTATTATGACATCATAACTATGTCACAGAGAACAGCAGCTGCCCAGCTGATGTGATTGGCCTTCAAATAATTTCACCCCTGGGGGGCGTCAGAGGTGAGATTTGAAAAATTTTCGACTCTTACGGTCATTAGGACCCCAAGACCTCTAACTGTACCAAATTTCAAGTCTCTAGCTCAAACGGTGTGGAAGGAGTAAGCGTTCATACATACACGCATACATACACGCACGCATACACCATTTGACTTTTATATATATAGATATAGCTTTATACTGTATAATTACAGACCCAGAGATCGGTACTGGGACCAGTACTGTTCAGCGTATTCATACGTGATCTGGAAAAAGGGGTAAATAGTGAGGTAGCAAAACTAATCAAAATAGTTAAGTCCAAAGCAGACTGTGAAGAATTACAAAGGGACCTCACAAAACAGGGTGATGGCAACAAAAGGGCAGATGAAATTCAGTGTTGATAAATGCAAAGTAAAGCACATTGGAAAACATAATCTGTTTGTATAAAATGATGGAGAGAGAGCTTGGAGCCATTGTGGATAGTTCTCTGAAAATATCTACTCAATGTGCAGTGGCAGTCAAAAAAGCTAACAATGTTGGGAATCATTAGGAAAATGATAGATAATAAGACAGAAAATATCATATTGCCTCTATATAACTCTATGGTACACCCACATCTTGAATACTGCATGCAGATCTCGTCATTCCATCTCAAAAAAGATACATTAGAATTGGAAAAGGTACAGAAAAAGGAAAAAAAAAGATTAGGGCTATGGAACAGCTTCCATATGAGGCGAAATTAGTGAGACTGATTCAGCTTGGAAAAGAGACGACTAAGAGGGAATATGATAGAGATCTATAACATTATGACTGGGGTGGAAAAAATAAATAAGGAAGTGTTATTTACTCATTCTCATAACAGAAGAACTAGGGGTCACCAAATGAAATTAATAGGCTGCAGGTTTAAACCAAACAAAAAGAAGTATTTTTTCACATAACATATAGTCAACCTATGGAACTCTTTGCCTGAGGAGGTTGTGAAGGCCAAGACTATACCAACATTCAAAAAAGAACTAGATAAATTTATGTAGGAGAGGTCCATAATGGGCTATTAGCCAGGATGGGCAGGGATGGTGTCCCTAGCCTCTGTTTGTCAGAAGTGGGGAATGGGAGATGGGATAGATCACTCGATTACCTATTCTGTTCATTCCCTTTGAAGTACCTGGCATTGGCTACTGTTGGAAGACAGGATACTGGACTAGATGGATCTTTGGTCTGACCCATTATGATTGTTCTTATGTTTTTAAAGACATTACAGATTATCTAGGGCCAAGTTCTACCATCCTTGACTATGTTGAGTAGTGCCTTTTATCTGAGGTTTTGAAAAGGAGGCTGGATAACCATCTGTCTTGGATGGTTTAGACCAGGGGTCTCCAAACTTTTCAGCCCGAGGGCCGCATTAACTATCAAATAGCAGTTCGGGGGCCGACATCACACTCGAGGTCCAAATAAAAAAGAATCAAAACATGGATGTTGTTTTTAATTATTTATTTAATATTATTTTATTCAGTTATTATTTAATAACACATTGATACACTACACATGAACACCTGTTCACTACACATGAACACTACACATGAACACCTGTTCACTACACATGAACACTACACATCAACCCCCCAACTGACCCACCCAGCCAGGTCTCTCCCCCCAAAACCTCCTTTCCTCCAACCCCCCCCCCCAACTGACCCACCCAGCCAGGTCTCTCCCCCCAAAACCGCCTTTCCTCCAACCCCCCCCCAACTGACCCACCCAGCCAGGTCTCTCCCCCCAAAACCTCCTTTCCTCCAACCCCCCCCCCAAATGACCCACCCAACCAGGTCTCTCCCCCCAAAACCTCCTTTCCTCCAACCCCCCCCCCAAATGACCCACCCAGGTCTCTCCCCCCAAACCTCCTTTCCTCCAACCCCCAACTGACCCACCCAGCCAGGTCTCTCCCCCCAAAACCTCCTTTCCTCCAACCCCCCCCCCCCAACTGACCCACCCATCCAGGTCTCTCCCCCCAAAACCTCCTTTCCTCCAACCCCCAACTGACCCACCCAGCCTGGTCTCTCCCCCCAAAAACCTCCTTTCCTCCAACCCCCCCCCCCCCCAACTGACCCGCTCAACCCGGTCTCTCCCCACAGACCATTTCGCCGCCTGGCAGTGGGTGGCTCCTTGTTTCGCCGCCTGTAACTGGGTGGCGGTGCGGTGCGGCGCGTCCCGGCCCCAGCTCTGAGCCGTCCCTGGCCGGCGGCGGCCGCGGAGCACGCGGCGCGTCCCGGCCGGCGGCGGGTCTCGGCCCCGTGGCTGGCGGCGGCAGCGGAGCACGCGGCGCGTCCCGGCCCCGCGGCTGGCGGCGGCAGCGGAGCACGCGGCGCGTCCCGGCCCCGTGGCTGGCGGCGGCAGCGGAGCACGCGGCGCGTCCCGGCCCCGTGGCTGGCGGCGGCAGCGGAGCACGCGGCGCATCCCGGCCCCGTGGCTGGTTCCCGACCCCTGCCGCGGGCCGGATGAGAGGGCCTCGCGGGCCGCATCTGGCCCGCGGGCCGTAGTTTGGAGACCCCTGGTTTAGACCCAACAAATCCTGCATCTTGACATGTGGTTAGACTAAATGACCCTTGAGGTCCCTTCTAATCCTGTGATTCTGTACCAAGCAGGTGATGGGCAGAGATCTGAGAGTTTCCATGAGATAATAGATGGCAGGTAAATCATTTTCTCCCAAACAGATACACAGTTTACTATGCAAGATTTATAACAGTAATAAGAAATTTTGTGTCCGGTATATGAATCATCTATGCTTTCATAGACACTGAGACATTTAAAGACACATTTTGAAGGGTGTTCTTTTATTTCTTTATTTGTTTTGTGCTAGAGGCCTCTATAGGGGTTCAGGCCTCATTATGCTAGGCACTGAACACACAGATAATGGAAAAGACAGTCCCCACCTCAAAGACCTATTTATTTAGCACTAATTTGTTTGTGCTCACTGAATTCAATACTGCAGCAACTCTTCTCTGTGTTGCCCATTACTTGTGTATAAACATCACTCAGATGTGGAATATTACATCTATAAAATGTTGATCTTTTGATAGGGGTAGTCTGCTTACGCATGATGAAATGCAAAGAGTAATATGATGTGATGAGTGACAAGGTTTGGATAAAATAACTCACAACCTGATTTCTTGACCAAATCTTGCACTAAGTAATTTTTGAGACCCCAAAATCAGGATTGTCCCTATAAAATCAGGACATCTGGTCACCCTACTAATACTGTGTGCTCACTTTGTCATAATGCGTGTGACTCTCCACTGGGATTTGTATGGTCACATCTGTGCAAAAACAGAGTGAGACACTCCCATTTGGATTTGCTAATTTTTTATACCTGCTTGGCATAATCACTTTCACCAGGTCAAGGTACATGGTAATGAAGAATTAGTCCCATTGTGCCTGGGTAGGTTTCGCATTATCCTGGATGGGCTAGGGATATAAAGGTATGAAATATTCAATTGAAACCCCTTTTCTCAGATTATGCAGGTGGTAGTTAAACTTCTCATGGCACATTTCAAACAGAATAGTCCTGTAGAGTCCATCCCTTATTCCCCTGAACATACTCAGATTCTCTACTCCCAAAGGAATAGTACATACTGGCTAACTAGTTTTAACCCAGGATCACCATTCCACTTAACACATAGCACTCAAATATATTTAAAGTGAAAACAAGAATAAACGTACAGTAGACTCTCAATTATCCAGAATTGGGTTAACCAGAATGTGGATTAACAAGGATGTCAAAAAATATATATGCATAACTCACAGGGCCAACTCTGGCTTTGTTGCCGCCCGAAGAACAAACAAACAAAAATCCCACCAGGGCGCAGGGCAGCTAGTGAACCAAACCCCACTGCCCCTGGTGCAGGGTGGCTGGTGACCAATCCCCCTCTCCCCATATTTCCTATGGACGGTGATTATCGGGGATTTTATTAACCAGGATTAATTTTTTTCCTATCATCCTGGATAATCGAGAGTCTACTGTATTATCAAATGATAGTACAGGGATCGGCAACCGTGGCACGCAGAACCACAGGGTAAGCACCTTTAGCGGGCCCTGCCAGTTTGTTTACTTGCAGGTTCACCAACCGCGGCTCCCACTGGCCGCAGTTTGTGGTCCCGGACCAATGGGGACTGTGGGAAGTGGTGGCCAGCACCCGCAGCCCCTATTGGTCCCCATTGGACCAGGACGGTGAATTGCGGACAGTGGGAGCTGCGGTCGGCGAACCGGCAAGTAAACAAACCAGCGGGGCCCGCTAAGGGTGCTTACCCTGTGGTCCCATGTGCCAAGGTTGCCGATCCCTGGGATAGCACATAAGAATACAGGAAATAAATGGTTACATATAAAACAAGATCATAACATACTTTCTAGAGCTGAAGCTTAACTTACAAGACATCCCCCTGTCTTAGCTTAGCTTAACCCAAATACTTTTCCCAACATTTTTGCCCAGGATGGCTGAGATCTCTATCTCTCTCTCTCTCTCTCTCTCGCTCTTTTTTTTTTTTTTATAAGATAAAGTCTGCTGGGGACTAATCTTCTCAGACCAAAGGATACCTTTGTGGTGGGGGGTTCATCTGCATCCCAGAAAGCCCAGACCAGACCTTTTGGTCTTTGCCTGAAGACAAGGTCACCCCACACTATTAATTTTCATTTGGAGTCCCCAACCCCCCCTAAGCTCTTCATTAGCATTTGACTTGGTACAGTAATAGACTTCTGTTATAAGCTACACTACACAATGATTGAGTAAGAAGATAAACTTCTCCAGCCAGGAGGTTAGAGATGCTTATCTCAAGGAATGCACACTCCCTTTAACTACAAGGCCTTAAGAACATAATTTCCAACATATGTTCTTAAACATTAATCACAGAAACATCTTGCAATGATTATGATGACTAATGTGGTGCAGGCTTTCATTAAAGACCTTAAGTGACATTCTTTGGGAGATTAGGATATAGACACCAGACCTAGGGGATTCATGTAACACTGATTTACCCCTGTGCTCTCTGTCAGTTGGCACAATGAGCATCACAGGTGAATTCTGTTTTAATAGGCTTCCTTGCATGAGTAAGGCTTCCAGCTGTAGTAAGGATTGAAGGTCTGGGTTATCTAAAGTGAAGCAAGAAGCTGAGCCAAGATTAAACCCTCGCTCACCACAAACTGAGAAGTGCCTCTATATCCAATCACAGCTTTCTGTACAACCAAATTTTCATCTCCTGTAAGGGGCGTGACAAAGAACCATGGAGAAGAATAATTCATTGATTGTGTGAAGTGTGTGCCATTGTCTTCAGTGGAGAATATTTTTGAAATATTAATCAAAAGGAGTAAAAAATGTTTTAATGGTCTGAAACTCAAAAAAGAGTCCTACAAAAAGTGGAAACAAGGTCACATTACAAAGGATAAATATGAACAAATAACACAGATATGTAGGGACAAAATTAGAAAGGCCAAGGCACAAAATGAGATTAAACTAGCTAGAGACATAAAAGCTAACAAGACAACATTCAACAAATACTTTAGAAGCAAGATGAAGACTGAGGACAGAGTAGGCCCATTCCTCAAGGAGGGGGAGAAAAACAATAACAGATAATGTGAAAATGGCAGAAGTGCTAAATGACTTTTTTGTTTCAGTTTTCATTTAAAAAATTAGTAGTGATTGGACATCTAACATAATGAATGCCAGTGAAAATGAGGTAGGATCAGAGGCTAAAATAGGTAAAGAACTAGTTTAAAATTACTTAGATGTCTTCAAGTGACCAGGATCTGATGATATACATCCTAGAATACTCAAGGAGCTGACTGAGAAGATATCTGAGCCATTAGCAATTATCTTCAAAAAGTCATGGAAGACAGGAGAGTTTCAAGAGGACTGGAAAAGGACAAATATAGTGCCCATCTATAAAAAAGGGAAATAAGGACAACCTGGAGAATTAAAAATGAGTCCTCTTAACTTCAGTACCTGGAAAGATAATGGAGCAAATAATTAAGCAGTGAATTTGAAAAACCTATAAGATAATGTGATAAGTAACAGCCTGGATTTGTCAAGAACAAATCATGTCAAACCATCCTGATAGATTTCTTTGACAAGTAACAAGCCTTGTGGATGGAGAGCAGTAGTAGATGTGGTCAGGGGTGAAAGTAACTATAGTTACTTACCAGTACACTGGGGGCTGACTCTGCCCCAGAAGGGGCGAGGCCTCAGGTGGAAGGGGCGGGGCTGGGGTGTCGGAGCCAGCCCCAACCCGCCCTATACTGGTAAGTCCCTTCTCTTCCTCCCCCCCCTTCCCCGTCCCCCCAAGCCAGTAGCAGCCTGCACCCAGGGGTTCTTGGCCCTTTAAATAGAGGGGGAGCCCATCATTACCCCCAGTGCTCCGACCGCTATTTAAAGGGAAGCCCAGAGTGAGGGGCATCTCTGCAGGCTATTTAAAGGGCCGGGGCTCCCCTGCCTCTGCCGCCGGGGTTCTTTAAATAGCCACGGCTTTCTGAAGTGGCAGCGGTAATGGGAGCCCTGGGCTCTTTAAATAGCTCCCAGAGCCATGGGGTAGCGATGGGACTCTTATTTAAAGGGCTCTGGGGCTGTTTAAAGGGCCCAGGGCTCCCATTGCTGCTGCCACTTTGGTTCTTTAAATAGACGCTGCTTCAGAAAGCCTCAGCTATTTAAAGAACCAGGGTGGCAGAGGCAGGGGAGACCCAGCCCTTTAAATAGCCTGCAGAGCGCCCCCCCCCCCAGGGCTTTGGGGGCTATTTAAGGGGTATGGGGCTCCCCTGCGTTTAACCCCAGGCCCTTTAAATAGCTGCCAGAGCCACAGCACTCCAGCAGCATTTAAAGGATGGGGAGGCAGAGGCAGTGGGAGCCCCGACCCTTTAAACAGCCCCAAGAGCCCCACTGCTGCTGCTCCAGGGCTCCAGCAGTGGGGCACTGGCAGCAATTTAAAAGGCCTGGGGCTCCAGCCACTGTGGAACGGCGCCCCGGCTCTTGCCGGTACACCGTACCGGGACATACCGGCTTACTTTCACCTCTGGATGTGGTATACCTTGACTTTAGTAAGTTTTTTGACACTGTTTTGTATGACCTTCTCCTAAGCAAACTAGGGAAATACAACCTACTATAAGGTGGGTGCATAATTGATTGGGAAATCATTCCCAGAGAGCAGTTATTAGTGGTTCACAGTCAAGCTGAGATGAACATATCAAGTGGAGTTCCACAGGGATCAGTTATGAGTCCAGTTCTGTTCAATATCTTTGTCAATTATTTAGATAATGGCATATAGACTTATAAACTTATAAAATTTTCAGAAGATACTAAGCTGGGAGGGGTTGCAAGTGCTTTGCAGGATAAGATTAAAAGTCAAAATGATCTGGACAAACTGAAGAAATGGTCTGAAGTAAATAGGATGAAATTCAATAAGGACAAATGCAAAATACTTCACTTAGGAGGGAATGATCAGATGCACGCATATAACATGGGAAATGACTGTGTAGGCAGGAATACCCCAGAAAGGGATCTGGGTGTGGTAATGAATCACAAGCTAAATATGAGTCAACGGTGTAACGCTGTTGCATAAAAAAGCAAACATCATTCTGGGATGTACTAGCAGGAGAGTTGTAACCCAGACACAACAGGTAATTGTTCTGCTCTACTCTGCACTGATTAGGCCTCAACTGGAGTATTGTGTCCAGTTCTGGATGCCACATTTCAGGAAAGATGGGCAAATTGGAGAAAGAACACAAATTATTAAAGTTCTAGAAAACACAACCTATGAGGGAGATTGAAAAAAATTGGGTTTGTCTGGAGAAGAGAAGACTGAGAGGGGATATGGTAACAGTTTTCAAGTACATAAAAGGTTGTTACAAGGAGGAGGGAGAAAAAATGTTGTTCTTAACCTCTGAGGACAAGGCAAAAATAAATGGGCTTAAATTGCAGCAAGGGAGATTTAGATTGGACATCAGGAAAAATGTCCTAACTGTCAGGGTAGTTAAGCACTGGAATAAATTGCCTAGGAAGGTTGTGGAATCTCCATCATTGGAGATTTTTAAGAGCAGGTTAGACAAACCTCTTTCTGGGATGATCTAGGTAATATTAGCCCCGCCATGAGTGCAGGGGACTGGACTAGATGACCTCTCGAGGTCCCTTCCAGTCCTACGATTCTATGATGAAGGCAAGAAAAGAAGTTGGGGGGGGGGGGGTTTCTGTGTAGTGATTCTCAATTCTTCAGCTAGATGTTTCACTTTTTCTTTATTGTAGTAAATGTTAATTTTTTGGCAGTCTCTCCCTCTAACTCAGGAAGCCTGGGAATGTTTAGTTTGCATGGATTAAGCAAATGATTAGATTAACTGAGAGGTTTGCTTTAGGTAATTTCAAGGTTTTGTAATTCTACTTTAAGTGCATCCTCTGCTTTAATTATTTGCATGATGAAAGAATTTAAATATTTAAAATCAAAGACCACAGGGCACATCAAAGAGTTTCTAAATCATTACTGAACAAAGTCTAGTATATACTGAATCTGTAATGCTACATAAATGCCTAATTAAAATCACTTTAAAATATAGATTTTCAACACTAGATGAAAACTTTAGGAGAAAATGTATGGAAAAGGTACGTTTAACAGCGGAATAAAGTATGTCAGTGTGATTTCGCACTGGGCTGGAGGGAATAGTAAATTAAAAGTTGTCATGGCACATGCTTTCTACTCATTCTTTATAATTTACATTCATTAATAACTTATTATGTCTTATAGCTGTGATTTTTGGGAGAAGGAATAACAATATATTTCTAGCTTCAAGATGAAAGATTCAACATGCTGCATCTAATCCTCCCTGACTAAATGCTTTTGATTTCTACTTCTAAAAAAATGCTTTGAAAATATAAATATTTTCTGACCATCTCCTCTTCTCCTGGTTGGTTCTTCCAAAATGGTTTGTCTCTTGACTATCCATTTCAGTATCTAGATGACTATACTATAAATGGTCTGATGTTATATTTATTGAGTTGCCCTGAACTCTTGCTTCCATCTTATTCAATTTATATGCCATGTTAACTCTGGCGCTGAGCAACTAGTATAGCATCACTTAAAACTACATTCTTTAATGATCATATTGCCTTTGCAGCTAAATTGTTAACAATTCTTATATCATTTGCCCATTCTTAGTTAGGCTGAAGGAAGGTATAACTAATTTTTAAAAAATCCTGCATGAATAATCACTTATGTTTGGTCACTTACACACACACAAACGGATATCTAGAGACAGGCGCGTGATAATACATGGCAGTACAGTATAATGATTTTATAGGCATAAATTTGCAGTGCTGAGATTTACTAATGAGTGAGTTATGTAGGTCATTCCAGCTGAGTGTGCATTATAATCTTTTTGTTCTGCAGCATACCACATATTGTGTTTATACCATATATTTTAGAGAAGTTATGTTTAGATAATTTATTTGTTTCATTTTTTGTATGGATGTCAAGTATTATTTTTCATATCCTCGTAACTATAGAGTCAATTTGCTTTAGTTCCCATATACAGAGGGGAGAAATGCTATTGCATTTTTAAACCCTCTTAAAGTTAACTTCAGTAACTATTTTATAAATCATGAATTCATTATTTTAAGGTCTGAGAGCTCACAACCTTCCATGAATCAAAATGTATGTTGTTTCTCACTGGTTAGCCTGGAATCTCAACTTGCCAGTGAGCAGAATGTATTTGTAGGCAAAGCAAGTCACACTATCAGACCATAAATTGTCACAAGTGTCATTTATTTCCAGCCCTTTGTCTTGAACCAGAGTAGATCTCTGCTTCTCTGTTTTCATCTGATCCATTTTTGAGGGTGGGCTAAAGGGGGAAGGAGAAATAAATTGTGAAAGATTCTAAATAGCTTCTTAAATATCAGAATTTGATATGTGGGAAACATAGAAGAAATAGAAGCAGTTTTGACATCTTCAGCTGCATGTTAGCATATGCAAAGTATCAATAGTGATTAGAATGTAAGTGAGTTCAAAGGTGCAGAATAACAGCAGTTTATTTCATGGTTCTGCTGTTTGTTCTGGTTATAGTAATAATGAAATTTAATCCATGCTTATATTGCCTGTATAAGTTTTATACATAAATGTGTGTGTTGCTTCAATATCTCAGTAGAGTGTGTTTGTATTGTTGGAGACATAGGGGGAGGGAAATTTTTAAAAAGTACAAATGACAGTTAGATATCCAAATCAATGAGAGTTGGGCACCTAACTTCCATTTGTGCTTTTTTTTAAAAAAATCTCCACCAGATTAATTTAAAAACTGAGGTTCTGATCACTTAGGATCGTTAATAAGCCAAAAGCACTCTTTGTATGGGCTCTTTTTGTAAAGACACTAATTTTGATTATTATATAGCATCCACCTGTGCCTAAAATTTCCCCTGCAGTAGTATGTGTATTTACACAGAATACAGCAACCTCTAGAGTGGAACAGAGTAGTTTCTGAACATTGCACAGGAACATCACAGTTTAGGTCAGGAAGTACATTTTAAGCATTTGGAATTTAGGTAAGTTGCTTTAGAGACAGGGGCTAACATCCTTCTCTTGCAGAAATTGTGAGAGCTCTTTAAAAGTCATATTTGATCAGGATCTGAATTTTATTTCCCAGGACGACGACTTCACCTGAAAGTGACACCACAACATGATACCATTTTAACACCATGCCAGAGGACTCTTAGGGAAGCACATGCTAAGGAAGGCTGTGTCTTCACTGAAGAGAAGGTGTGTGTTTACCAAGATAGCTAACTGAAGAGAGCTGACTTGATGTATAATCCTATCAGAGACAAGGCACTCTAGTCTTTCCCTTAATGTAGCTTGCGGAGATCAATCACAGGTGGGTAGTTGACCTCTGTTAGCTACACCTGAGGTAAAAACTACTTATGGCTTGTCCTCACTAGGGTTTTGCACCAAGTTAGCTATCTCATATAAGTTAGCTACATATATATGTTACATCAAGTTAGCAACCTCTGGTCCAGAAGATGACTGACCCTGACCTAGCTTAGTTTGATTTTTAGCTGCAGGCAATGAACTAAAATTGATTTTAATGAAAGAGAGAAAATGTACTTGAGAGCCATGTGCCGATAGTGTAGTGAAGTTCTATTAAAAAAATATTGCAGGGAGAGCATAGCTTCATTTCTACTAATTACAGAAAGATTCATTCAGTTTCTAACATTATGTACAGCTTTCTTATCTTCTGAGGCCTATTTCCCTAGGCACTGGATGGGGACTCAGGAGACTTGGGGTTCTATTCCTGGCCTGGCTGTTGGGTAACCTTAAGCAAGTCACTTTGGCTTTCTCTGTCTCAATTTCCCCCATCAGTATCATGGGGATAACAGTTCCGACCTCCTTTATAAAATACTTTGAGATCTACTGATGTAGAGGTTTGGTTTTACTATAGTATGGGTGGTTCAGTAAAACTAAAATTTCATTTATTCATTTTGTTTCCCAAGAAAAGAGGTTTTCTCTTTCATAGAGAAAGAAATTGAATCTCTATACCACTGCTATGCAAGATGTGCCCTAGAAGCCTGCTTTTACAAGGCTATGGACCAGTAAATCTTAATTATTGGCCAAAATCTATTTCAGTATATCTTAATTATTGGTCAGATTCACCTTGTTGAGGGTTATCAGCCTCTATGTTCTTGTTTCTGCCTTCTAGTAAAAACACTGTAATCTTTTGGAAGCCAGATTGATTCTACCTACTACCAGGCAAGATTTGAATTATGACTCTGTAAATAGACTATCTTCCACTTTTAATGTAATCTTAATACATCTGTTCATCGAAGCAGCCTTCGCTATGAACTCAGTATGGTTTTAGAAAACAGTACAGTGTGTGAGAGGCTGAAGTCCAGGAGGCTTTGTGAATCAAAGCTTGGGCCAAGATTATCAAAAGTGTCAACTCATTCAGTGACACTTGGTCACACATGAGTGATGGGGAAAATAAGGGCTTTATCCACAGCAATGAAGAAAAAGGGAAGCATTTGGAAAGAAAAATATGAACTTCAAGTTTGACTACATTAAGTTTGAGCTCTTAGCAGGTCACCCAGGATGATGCATTTGGAAAGACAGTTAGATATAAAATAGGAGACTGAACAGTTGGGGAGAAATAGATGTGAGTCATAGATATACTAGTTCAACCCACATGTGGTCACCCAGAGATAAAGTTTAAAAGAAGGTGACCAAGGATTGAATGCTATGCGAAAGAGGACAGAGGGACCACAAAAGGAGATACCGGAGGAGTAGTTAGAAAGGTGAAAACCAAGAAAAGACAAGACCACAAAATCTAAAGTATATTAAGGAGCAGGGAGTAGACAATAATATCAAAGGCTGCAGAGCTGTCAAGGAGTATGAGGAATAGAGGCCCTAAGAGTGAGGTGGTTCAGAAGAGATCACTGGAACCCTTGGGGAAACAGTTTCAGTGAATGGGGGAGGACAGTGCCCATACTGGAGAGCATCTAGGACAGAATCCCAGGAAACAAAGTGGTTATAAGGAGATCTAAGGTGAAGGGGGCGAATAAGATGGTAGATAAAGAGACAGAGGTAAGGACTAAAAAAGAAATTTCATTTTATTTTTTAGAATGGGGACTATAGTAGCATGCTTGTACTTTGAGGGCAAGGAGTCAGAAGAGAAGGTGAGATTGTTGATAAGGAAGAGGGAGGGATAGCAGTATCAGCAAGGGAGTGCAACAGTCAGAAGAGAATAGGGTCAAGGTAAGGTCATAAAAAGGTTGGTGGCAGCATGTGAAACACTTCAGTCAGCAGCTAAGAGAAAGAAAGAAAACACCAGAGGAGGGAGAAATAAACTCATGCCAGATTTTGTCAGTCTTCTCTTTAGAGAAGTCTGAAATAACTGAAGGGCAGAGTCAAAGGTGGCAAATAGGCATTGCAGTTATTGTCATCAGAGTCAATGAGGTATGAGAAATAGAGCCATTTGGTGAGGAGAATAGGTGTATTGAAGTGTGGGAGGACAAACTGAAGTCAAATTGAACTTATAGTTCATATGAGTGAGATACCTAAGGTTTGGTCCATACTATATTTTCATTACAATTCCAAGTAGGACTTGATAGCACATATCGTAGGAATAACACTTCTAACCCATAGATTCCTAGCAATAGCGTAGTCTTTTAAATGTTCAGCATTTAAAAGATTAACCATTTTGAAATACCACATTATTTTGTGTGTTATCAATTCATATTTGGGACGGTACTGAAAATAAACTGCAGGCTAAATCCTGTTCAGTCAAATAGTCCCATAGACTAGTTAAGTTAAAAGAGCACATTGTATGTTAAGGGTGTAGGTAAGTATTGATCCACTCAGCCCATCCAACAGCCATTGGGAAGGAACACACCCTGCTTAACAGCACACAGACCCAGTAATGTTATTGAAAATGTAAGAACGTGTCCATCCTCTTCTTATTCTTTTTCCCACTTCTTCCTTCTCCAGTCACCACTTGTGACAGCATAGAAATGCATCTTCTCCCTTCTCTTAGATATGTCATACTATTCCTTTTTCCAATTTAGGTATTTTTCTATAATTTGAGCAGTAATTTTTAAAGATCAATGCATGCTATGATCAAGCCCCCTTTTCCTTTTCCTTTAAATGCTGGACATATGCAGAGCTTTTGAAGCCTTTCATCATAAAATAACTTTTTAATTCCCAGATAAGCCCTCCAGCTCTCCTTTGCATCCTTTCAAGAACAGGAATGTACTTAAAGTTGGAGTCCAGGACTGGACATGACATTCCAAGTGTAGCATACACGGTAATGTTTGTACAGTAAAACCTCGATTTAACGGACTTCGGATGCAACGGCCAAAATTTCTGATCCATATCAGACTGCGACCCCTCCCAGCTGCGGCCCTGGTCCCCTTCGCAGGCGGCTGGCTGCTGGCTCCCGGCTGCCGCCCCAGTCCCAGCCGCTGGCGGGCTGGCGGGCTGGCTGCCGGCTCCCGGCTGCCGCCCCAGTCCCAGCCGCTGGCGGGCTGGCGGGCTGGCTGCCGGCTCCCAGCTGCTTCCCCGGTCCCAGCCGCTGGAGGGCTGGCTGCCGACTCCCGGCTGCCACCCAGATCCCAGCAGCGGGTGGTCTGGCTGCCGGCTCCCGCCCCGATCCCGGCAGCGGGCGGTCTGGCTGCAGGCTCCCGGCTGCCGCCCAGATCCCGGCAGCCGGCGGGCTGGCTGCCGGCTGCCGCCCCGATCCTGGCAGTGGGCAGTCTGGCTGCCGGGTCCCGGCTGCTGCCCCGATCCTGGCAGCAGGCGGGCTAGCTGCCGGCTCCCAGCTGCCGCCCGGGTCCCAGCAGCAGGTGGGCTGGCTGCCAGCTCCCGGCTGCCGCCCTGGTCCCAGCCGCTGGCGGGTTGGCTGCCGGCTCCCGGCTGCCGCCCGGGTCCCAGCAGTGGGCGGGCTGGCTGCCAGCTCCCGGCTGCTGCCCAGGTCCTGGCAGCAGGCGGACTGCGGAGCTGCCGCCCCGACCCTGTGGCGGGCGGGCTGCTGCTCCGAGAGCTTGTTTTTTTTAAAATTTTATTAAATAACAGACTTTTTGATTTAACAGACACCCCCTCGCCCGAATTAGTCCGTTAAATGGAGGTTTTACTGTACCTTGCATCTGTGGGTTGTTTAGCCTTCTGGTACCAACTGGCCCTGTTCTGGGGGAAGACTTCAGCCTTTCCATACTGGACTCTATACTCCGTCACCTTTGCTTTCCCTCAGTGGAAGCCTGTGACTACTTCACTATCAACACCCAATTCAGTTTAGATTAAACAAAAAAATAGTATTTATTGGGAACTAACAGAGCGCACAGAAAACAGCAAATAAAAAATAACTAAAATGTGTACCTTCCAAATGGGTCCCCTACAATATGAACCTAAAAGCTAGTGTGACAAGTATGAGTTACAGAAGAAGATTTCAAGATTTCTTTGTCTGTACCTTTACCTGTCTGAGATACTGAACTCCCAGGAGTGGTATCTCTTCAGAGAAAGCAGTGTTTTGAGTCATGGGAAATCTAGCCCACATGTGGTAGATGATTCCTGCAAACTCAATTTGTCAAAAGATGGGTTTCTCTTGTGATATCATATGAAAAATATATCTGCTTTTATTGCAGACCCATGTGACATTGAGTGTACAAAGCTGACTACCTTCCTTCCTCTTGGATCATCCCGATTTTACTTTAATATGTACCATTATATCTTCCTTATTATTCCAGTTCATATATAGTCATACTCTATTACCCTGTTTCTGAGTAAATAAAATGGTGTAAAATTTAATCATCTCTTCAAGTTGCCTATCTAAAAATTGACAGGAATGCCATTTCTGCTGCTGAAAAGGTAAATGATTGCCAATTTTTTATCTGCTTTATGTAAGGAAACCTTAAGCTCACAGAACTGTAGAGATTTAAACTCTTAAAATCATATGTACAGTTTTTTCCAAGAATTAAAAATTGGAGAGGCTGAATATAGCCTGCAACACGAGGATTTGTTTTAATGTAACCATTATTTCTTTTGATTCATAACTAATCCCTTTCCTTATGCATCCTAAGATCTTTCTAGCCTTTCCTTTAACAGTTGTCACACTCTGGTATTCTATCTTCAAATGATCACATACTGTTTTCAGCAGTGTTACCTGAAATGTAGGCTATAGACTTGTATTGCTTTTTGATTTGCTTTCCCCAGGTGCATAACACTTATTAACCTTACGTGTTATAATTTTTTTGTTTGGCCCATATTCCTGTCCTATTTAAATCCCCTTCTTGGTCTGGCAATGTCTCCCCTGCTAGCCACCTCCAAGACACCTCTCATCTGAAAATTTTATCATTATTCATTTCAAATCCTTTTCTAAATCATTAATATGAACATTAAACAAATTGGCATATGTGTTAACAGTTCAAATTCAGCCCAAGCCTGTAGTGGCTGAAAGTCATTATCGGCTGATGTCTGCTTGGTGGTTTATTTGAAGTGAGCCATTTGTTACTCCATTTCTCCAGTCCAGTGTGAACAGCAGCATTTTTGACCTTTTATACTGTCGTCTTGTGAGATAATTTATCTCGATTTTAGCTCTGTATTTGATAAAGTAAGTCAGGAGATCTCCCTTTATCTGGTTAGTTACTCCATCAAATACTGTGGCTGTTGTTGCAGATTGGATAAGTTTGGTCTGTAGTAATATCAAGCACAGGAGTAATCACTGTACAAGTTCTAGATTAAAATATGCAATAATAGACATACACATTAGTGATCCTTAATGATTCCATCCTCCTGGTAACTGGAATTAAAGCTTAGTTTTTTCATATATGTTATGAAATATGTCCATAAGTATTATGTCTGCCTGTAAATAACATTGTTCATATTTAAACAGCTGTTGTGTCTTCAGCTGAGTTTCATTTATGCTGGTTATAATTGCAGTGCTGTACAAAATAGCTATTCTATTTTAATTTAAAGCCTGACATATGAGTAACTTTAAAAGTAAATAGAGACAGGTTTTTCAAAATCAGAATCAATTTAAGTATTAACTCACAATAGCAGTGGTGGAAACATGGGACTGCGGATTCATACATTTAAAGTAAAAAATACATTTATAAAATCCATGAGTACTTGCAAAGATGCATTATGCTTTATTAGTATGACTTGACTTTGGAACTGGAAATACTGTTTCCTGAAGAAAAGTGTAAAATTTTGTCTTTTACTTAATATGAGTCATTTTCTTTGATTGCAACTGTTGTAAGTGCTTAACAGTGTCAGCTTTTTATATTTCTGCACATGCTTGGGATTTTAAATGTCAGTAGTCACCGGTAAAATCTGGCACCTTTGCCACTCTATGGCAGCACAATCAATAACTGTCAAATATTCCTTAATTTTCAAGAAAGCAAGCTTTTACTAATTCCACTGGGGAAAAATCAATTAAAATAGCCCTTTACTTTCTCATAAATATGTAACTTACTCACTTTCTGTCTCTGTCTCTACCCATTTGGGCTTCTTTCCATCCTCTTTGCAACACACCTTTGTTTTCCTTAAAACAGGAAAAAATCCTCCTCTAATTTACTCCCTTGTTTCCATCTGCTTCAAAACTCATTGAGTGGTTTCCTTTTACTTTTGTGGCCTTCTTCCATTTGTTCCCCTGTACTTTGGCTTTTACTCCTTTTACTCCCCAGATTAATCTTTAAGCCTTAGAGAAGTGCCTTTTCTTTGTCCTTCTGAAATACCATTCAAGTTTGGGTGAATTACACACTATCAAATTACCATTTCCCTTCTGTTGTGTGCTTTGCCCAGGAAAATGTTGGCAGTCTGCCAATATCATTGAACATTCTGGGGCAAGGTTCAAATTGCCACCAAAAGCTGCAGCACATGGCTGTATTTTCCAGTGCCCTGTTGTTTTTTAAAGGTTTAGCACTCCAGAGTGTGAGGTCCTGGCAGCCATTCAAGCCATGCATTTTTGTGTGCTGTGTGTTCATGGTTTGATCCTTGACAAATTTCAGTAAAATGATCCAATGTGGAATAGTTTAACCTGATCTGGGAGTGTCGGGCACACACTACTGGGAATGCCTGAAAGTTGCTGAGGCAGCTGTAGCTGGGGGTGAGAGCCAGCTGGACTCTGCCCAACCACCTGTCCCTAAACCCAGCACATGACCTCAGTAAAAGTACCATGGGATGGGAGAAGAGAGAACAGTGCCCAGGCCTCCTCCTCCCACATCACCGGTTAGATCAAAAACTGGGCACCAAAGCCTATCTTCCCACCTTTCCAATTTGGTATGATAATCTTCACCTATGGCTAGCTAAAGCAGTTTGTTGTGTAGTTCAGTGGTTGAACTCTGTACCGCAGTATGAAAGATTCAGGGTTTACATCCTTTTCATGTACAGTTACATGTAATTTGTTTTTTACTTTAAAAAAAACCTGAAGAAATGACATTTAAAAATATGTTAAAAGAACATTATTGAGGTTGCAAAGTCAAGCATTCAAAAATTTAGGAAATGTGAGTATTTAGGTAGCCCCTGCAACCTGAATTATCTCACTGATGAATATACATTGTGGTAGAATCTTAATTACATGCTCATATACAGATATTTTTGTTCTGTAGAGTCCTTGCCTCACTCAGTGCATAGGATGGAGGCACAAGTTGGCAGAATTAAGGTTGCACAAGCAACCTTAAACTGGCTTGTCAAAGAGGGAGCAGGGCCAGTGTATCTGTGCCACATCAGTTGGACAGGATTAGGCTTTATAAGCGGGCACCTGGGCCTAGAGAAAAGGAATGTCCAGTGAGCCAGCACTAGGAAGCTGCAGGATGGCCAGAATCCCCTGAGATGGTAGGCTGTGAAAACCTGAGAGGACCTGTTCTGAAAGGGGAATCCACAGAGAAAGGCCCTGAGTGGCGGCGGGGAGGAGGAAGGGAGAGTTCCTCAGGGAAGAAGGCAGAAGAGTTCCCTGAGTGGGGATGGAGTCAGAGTCTGTGCTGTAGAAGGGAAAAATTCCCTGAGTTGAACTGAAACTGCTTGTTCTGTTTAAATTTGATGTAGTAAATCTGACTCAAAAGACTCTGAGTGTGGCAGTATCTTCGGGAGCTGGGGAGGAGCCTTGTCTAGTTATACATGGTGGAGAATGTGGGCAGGCAATTGGTCCCTGGAACTGAGAAGAAATTGAAATTTAGGTTTGACTGATATCCAATTTGAATGACCAGGAATTGATGGAGCTGAAGAAAGACGGAAGCCTGCTTTGCTAAAGGCAGATCCATCCTCACAAGTTGGTGCATGGAAGAATGGCAGCAACTGCAGGAGTTCCTGCTCCAGTTTCCGTGGGTGGCCAGATGACTAAAGCAGCAGGAGGAGGTGCAGCTTGATCTACAGAAGTGACTATCTATGAGGCCCAAAGGAGGGAATGTTTTGCCTCAGGGCAAGAAGGACATATAAGAAGCATTTGTCCCTATGTGAACTGTGATTTTAAGATGGACTCAACTGTTCAGAGCATAGAAGAAACAGGAGAGTCCTAGTGAGTCAGAGCAGACTGGTTCAATATTGAAGGGCAGATGGCAGCTGCCAGAGAACGGGGGACTGGAGAAGTCCCAGAGGGCAGCAGGCAGAGGCTGAAGGCAGGAGAGCAGTCAGGGTTTGCTGGCTCGTGTCTCCAAGCCAGTGAGCCAGGGGTGAAGGCAGGAGGAGCTTGCTAGCTTTCCAGCCCTGGAGATGATGGTAGGTAGTAGAGAGGCTGTGAAGGTTCCCATTGGGGGTTGCACTCTAGCTGTAAGGACTGATGCTGTGAAAAGGAGAGCACTTCACTTAAACCAGGGCATGGTGAGGGATGCTGGGACTATGCTAGAGAGCCCAGGTAAAGGCAGAGTGGTACAGAGGAACGGAAGCTTATGGTGGAGGTGAAACACACTGAATAGCAGAGGCCCAGACAGGCCTTTGCCTGATCATTGTGTAGCAGGGACCAAGAGGGCCTCAGAAGAACAGAGTCTGTGAGGAGAGCACAGGTATGGGGATTGCAGGAGAAAATGGATGCTCTAACACTAAATGCAGGAGCACACCACTGAGAGGGGAGGGGAGGCAAGCTCTGTTCTTTGTGGAGGAAAAGCCCTGGGTGGAGCTTACTGCTTCTGAACAGTTCTGGCAGCGAGCCCTAAAAGGGAAGGAGTAGCTGAAAGAAATATGAGAGTTGAAGTTACAGGTTGAGCTCCTGGAGGATGAGTGGGATTTGAAATATATCCAGGGTTTGCAAGAGGTGCTCCAAGGGAGATGAGTTATTCTTTGAAATCAGCCAGCTGAAGGGAAAGCTGGAGCAACTTCAGTTATAAAAACACACTGGTAAGGCCAGAGAAAGGGATGACTCTCTATTGGTGGTGCTCTAGTATGGGTATGAACTACAATGCTAGCATAAAACCCAGAATGGCAGGGACTGGGGACTTGTTCCCTCTAGGACTGTTTTTTTTTTTGGGGGGGGGGAGGGGTCAAAACTGGGGGGGCGGAATCCTCTGTGTCTGAATGTACATGGAATAACTGGAATAAAATATTGGTAGGAATGTGGGGAAAGTTTGATAGTCCACTTTGGGGAGAAGGATGGGTTTTTAAATGTTTACCCAAGGGGTTAGCGAAGCCTGAATGGGAAGGAGTGTTACAGGGTGACACTGGCCCTTTAAAAGGGAATAGGGCCAATCCGCCTTGCTGCATCAGATAGCCCAGATTAGGCTTTAAAAAAGAGCAGCTGGGGATGAGGGAGACCTGGTGAGTCAGAGCTAAGAAATAGGACTGCCAGGGTCCTCTGGGAGGGAAAGTAGTGAGACCCTAAGAGGTAAAGTAGAGATGAAGAATTGTTTGTTGTTGTTATTTATTATTTACTAGCTGAAATACTCGGCGTTGCTCGGAGTATTTGTAATTGGAAACTGGGATGTTGCTCGGGTATTTTCCTTTAATCTTCTTTGGCATTGTTCGGCTGTTTCTGTGGCCCTGGACTGATAATTTCGTATTCTATTATTATGTAGCCGTTTCTCACGTTTTTCAGAAGTCTCATTTTGTCTCATTAATTTCATTCTCTTGCATTTAGATGTGGTTTCTCCGATACATTTTTGCTTTTTACGCGGCATAACGAATGGGGTTCTTTTTAAGAAAAAAACAGTGTATTTAATTATGTTTGCGCTACACAACACAAAGCTCTCCGGTTATCTGTATTATTACATCATAACTATGTCACAGACAACAGCATGTGTTAACCTGCTGCCCAGATGATGTTATGTGAGCTGTGTAGTTGATGTTAATGAGCTTTAAAGAATTTCACCCCTAGGGGGTGTCAGAGGTGAGATTTTAAAAATTTTCAATTCTTACCCTGATTAGGACCCTAAAGCCTATAACTGTACCAAATTTCAAGTATCTAGTGGAAACGGTGTGGAAGTAGTAAGGGAACATACATACACACACACTCACACCATTTGACTTTTATATATTTACTAGCAAAAATACCCGGCATTGCTCGGGGTATTTGTAATTGGAAACTGGGATGTAAAAAGACTACAATATTTTTTATTAATACAAATTTTGTTCAGAAGTCTCATTTTGCTAATTAATTTCATTCTCTTGCATTTAGATGGGGGGAGAGAGCTGAGTGAGTGGGGGGGGGGCGTTGGATGGGGGAGGGGGAAGAGCTGAGCGAGTGGGGGGCCATTGGAGGGGGGGAGGGGGGAGAGCTGAGGGAGTTCAGGGGCCATTGGAGGGGGGAGAGAGCTGAGCGAGTGGGGGGGCCATTGGAGGGGGGAGAGAGCTGAGCGAGTGGGGGGGCCATTGGAGGGGGGAGAGAGCTGAGGGAGTGGGGGGGCTGTTGGAGGGGAGAGAGGGGAGAGAGCTGAGCGAGTGCGGGGGCCGTTGGAGGGAGAGGGGGCAGAGAGCTGAGCGAGTGCGGGGGCCACCTGAGGGGGGTATTATTACATCATAACTATGTCACAGAGAACAGCAGGTGTTAACCTGCTGCCCAGCTGATGTTAATGGGCTTTAAAGAATTTCACCCCTAGGGGGTGTAAGAGGTGAGATTCTTACCCTGATTAGGACCCTAAAGCCTATAACTGTACCAAATTTCAAGTCTCTAGCTCAAACGGTGTGAAAGGAGTAAGGGAACATACATACACGCATACAACATTTGACTTTTATATATATAGATATAGATTTGCTTTTTGTTTTGCTTAAGTTTGACACTAAAACAGCCTGAGACTCTGGGTAGGACAGTGTGTTTTTGGGAGCTGGGGAGAAGCCCTACCTTGTGACATGGACTTTCCTAACTCTCAAGTGATTGACTTTGCAACCTAAATAACCTTTTTAACAGGATTTTATATTTAATATTGCATCTGCTTGGGTGTGATAACATATATTTTAAAACCATATTAACAGAGTAATTTAACTATGAAGTCTTCTTTCCAGTGAGTTTCTAATATACTTTTACGTTTGTTTTTATGATTGACACTAGTTAAGAACAGCTGACCTCAGTTCAACAGTTCATTAGTAAGATTGGTATGGGAGTTATCGGAGCTTGCAACAACATAGCTCATTAACATAAACATTAAAAATGAGAGCATGTTACTGCTGTCTGACAGACACTCTATTTGTACTAAATGGCCTGATGGATAGTTGAATAATGCTGAAGCATTGTCAATTAAGTCTGACTCTAATAGCATACTTCAACCCATTTTTTTCCTGCAAAGTAGCAGATACAGAATAGTTGTGGAAAAGATCATGGAAAGGACTAATTGTCTCTTTATTCATATTAAAATATTTTCCTTTTTCATAATTCATCTTACCAGTAGGTAGTCCCTATTAAGCAAAATAGATTAGTCTTTTCTATCCATAATGTTACACATTGCTTTTGAATGATACACTGCACCATGTAATGGCACTTGCATGCTGAGCTGATGCAGAACCTCATTTTGAGAAACAAAACTAGTGTCACTTTGTGGCAAGAGAATGAATACGATATTCTTAGCTCATATAGGATCTGACATTTCAAAACTAAAATAAATTATTTGGAAGGCCTACCCTCCTCTTCATTGATCTTGGTCTTAATAATATTTGTGCCCTCAGAATGTAAATGAGGCCCGTTACCAAGGACCTTCTCCATCAAAGTAAATTAAGAGCATTTTAATTTATATATCTCTATGAACACCAATTTATTTTCAAACAAGTAATTTCCATCTATCTAAATCAATTTAACTAGGAACAAGGTCCGGATGTGACTCATTTGTTCCGTGCTAGTGGGTTAGCATTACAGAGTCAAACAAGAAGCCCTGACAGATTTGTGAACTTTCCTGGCTATTTCCAATTAACATAATTCCCAGCATCTTCCCATGCTAAAGCCCAAATGTGGGATGCAGAGTGTGACAAAACTATACATGAATTCTATAAATTCATCTAAAAATACTCTGATTCATTCTTTTAGGGTAAATTCTTTCTATAACCTCAGTTGCACCATTCCTTTTTTGTGACATAAATATCAATCTTTAAAAGGAGGCAACACCAAACTTGTGTGGCTAGAGGTAATTTTGGCACTAAAAATGAGTGATGTCCCTCACTGAGGGACACGTATAGAGGTATGCTTTCCATATCAATAGGATAAGAAATGCAAAGCATTTGAAGTCAGTAAAAATATGGATATTTAATGGGTCAAATCATGAAGTTCCTACTACTGTATTTTCTGCTGAGTCCTATTAGGACTTGAGAGGGGTTCAGCGAAGTGCTGAGCTCTTCCCAGGAGGCAGTCAGCATTTCTATTGGATAGGTACTCACTCGGGCAAAGGCTCTGTGGAAGTCAACTGGAGTTTGGACTGAGAAAACAATGAGCAAGTACTTCAGGTGTTAGCATTATTAATCAAACCATCCTAATGACAAAAGCAGTAGGCAACAAAATAAAAACAGGAGCAAAATACTAGCTGGGGCATGAAGTGTGTGACTTTGTTTCTGTGCACACATTTGGCATATTTTTTCCTTCAGTTGCACCTGTGAAACCCCAATTTACTCTTCTCTTCTACCCTGACGCTCTAAACACTGATCCGTGTGCTTCCCTTGATGCCTTTCTTCAGTGGGACTGTTCACACACACAAAGCTAAGCATACCCATAAGCATTCACAGGATTGAGGTCTTTTGAGGGAAATGTTTTTGAAATAGTTGTCAGTACAGTAAACCCTCGATTTAACGGACTTCGGATGCAACGGACAAAATTTCTGAGCAAGTCTGATGCATCCGAAATCCATTTCTCACGGGTTGGCTGCCGGCTCCCAGCTGCCGCCCGGGTCCCAGCAGCCGGGACCCGGGCGGGCTGGCTGCCGGCTGCCGCCCGGGTCCCAGCAGCCAGGACCCGGCTGCTGCCCGGGTCCCAGCAACGGGCGGGCTGCGGAGCTGCCGCCCCAACCCTGTGGCAGGCGGGCTGCTGCTCCGACAGCTCATTTTTTTAAAATTATTAAATAACGGACTTTTTGATTTAATGGACACCCCCTCGCCCGAATTAGTCCGTTAAATGGAGGTTTTACTGTACACTTAAGCCTTCTTTACCTGCAACTGTATCAAGAAATGTGTTTGTGTACTTTGTGTCCATGAGAAAATTCTATGGACATAGATGCTGGACAAATGGACAGAAGTGGAAATCTGTGTAGAGCAGATGTGGAAAGACAGAATCAGGTGTTTAAAATGCCTAGCTAATAAATTGGGTTTATTTTTCTATGACAGCTCAAAGCCTGGTATTTCCAAAATCAGAGTTAATGTTTTTATTTATTACAGAATCTTTTGCTCTTTGTTTAAGCAAACACTTGCTTGTTGTAGCTATTATCAGTGTAGCAAAATCTGCAGTACTTTTATGAGTTTTGAAAAGGAAATTAACAAACTAGTCTCTGAAAGTATGCCCTCAAATATTTTTAAAAATTACTCTTTTGGGAATATATTTTTGATCAATGTTCCTTTTTATTAAAAGATTTTAAAGAATGATAAAACTGAATCACAAGGTATTTGTTGGAGACAAGGAAATAAACACAAGCCAAACCCCTTTTGAATTTGAGGGTGAAAATATTATTAATACTAAAAGCTGACTTAAGTGATATTAATAACTTGTAATGTAAAGCACCTTGATTTTTACACCCAGTCAAAATATTCAGCATAAGGTTGACTATTGTACAATATCAGTTTGGGGTTGGTTTCCTCTTTTATGGAAGACTCAGTCACAGATGCACAATATATTGGGATTTTTCACTTTTCTCTCCACCAAATGTCATGGCCAGTACGTAAAGAAAAAGTAGTTACTAAATAGGGGAAATATTTTTATTGTTACTGTTGATCTAGGCTAGTTTAATATAAACATGCCCTCTAATTAGATATTCATGTTCTCAGCATAAAAAGCTCCTAGTGTAAATTCTGCCGACTACATTCATATAGAATCATAGATATGTAGGACTATACAGGACTTCAAGAGATCATCTAATCCATCCCACCTCAGTAATACAGGATCAAGTATACCTAGAGCATTGCTGATAGGTATTTGTCTAATCTGTTCTTAAACACTCCCAATGATGAGGATTCCACAGCCTTCTTTAGTAACCTATTGCAGTGTAATTACCCTTTATAGTTAGAAAGTTTTTCCTAATATCTAATCTAAATCTCCCTTGCTGCAGTTTAGTTCTTGTTCTACTTGCAGTGGACATGGAGAACAATTGATTACAGTCCTCTTTGTAACAACCCTTAACATAATTGAAGATGATTATCAGGTCCCCTCTGTCTTCTTTTCTCAAGACTAAACATACCCAATAGTTTAGCTTTCCTCATAGTTCAGTTTTTCTAAACCTGTTATCATTTTTGTTGCTTTCTTCTGGACACACTCCAATTTATCCACATATTCCCTAAAGTGTGGTGCCCAAACTTGAACCCAGAACTCCAGTTGAGACCTCACCAGTGCTGAGTGGAGCCGGACAGTCACCTGCCATGTCTTTGATGCTTCTGTTAATAGACAACCAAATGATATTAGCCTCTTTTGCAGCAACAACAACCTTGACTTTCATTCAATTTGTGATCCATTGTGACCCCTAGATACTTTTCTGAAGTATAATTGCTTAACTACTTATTCCCCATTTTGCAGTTGTGTATTTGATTTTTTTTTCTTCCTTAGTCCTTTGCCCTTTTCTTTATTGGTGGATTTTATTTTGCTGATTTCAGAGCAATTTTCCAATTTATCCAGGTCACTTTGAATTCTAATATTGTCTAAAATGCTTTCAATCTCTCTCTGCTTGGTGTCCTCTGCAAATTTTATATGCATACTCTCCATTCCATTATCCAAGTTATTATTTAATCAAAAAATAGAATAGTATCAGACCCAGCAGCGACCTCTTTGAGTTTGGTTTTTCAACCGATTGTGCACCCACCTCGTAGTAACTTAATCTAGACCACACATCCCTGGTTTGCTTATAAGACTATCATCTGCCACTGTGTCAAAAAGCCTTACTAAAATCAAGATATATCTTTTCTACAACTTTCCCCCATCCAGTAGGCCAATAACCGTGTCAAAAAAAGAAATTGCATTGGTCTAGCATGATGTATTCTTGACAAATCCATATTGGTTATTACTTCTCACCCTATTCTTTAGGAGCTAACAGTATCCAGGATCTTCTTAGATATCAAAGTTAGGCTGACTGGTTTATAATTTCCTGGTTCCTCTTTGTTTCCTTTTTTAAAGATGGGTACTATGTTTATCCTTTTCCATTCCTCTGGGACCTCACCTGTCCTCCATGAGTCTTGAAAATAATCCCAAATAGTTCTGAGATTGCATCAGCAGTTTCCTTACCTAGGGTAAATTTTATTAGGCCCTGATGACTTGAATACCTCTAATTTATCTACATATTTTTTAACCTGTTCTTTCCTTAATCTAACTTGTTCATTTCTCCTTGTTGTTAATATTGTGTTGAGTATCTGGTCACCATTGAGCTTTGTAATCAAGACCAAATCAAAATAGGCATTAAACAATTCAGCCGCCTTGATGTCATTTGCCATCAGCTCTCTTTCTCCACTAAGTAGTGGACCTACACTTTCCTTCATCTCTCTCTTGCTCCTAATGTATTTCAAGAACCTCTTATAGCCTTTAATGTCCCTTGCTAAAACATAGTAACTTATTTTGTGCCTTAGCTTTTCTGATTTTATCTTTGCAAGCCTGAGCTGTTCTTTTGTATTCATTCTCAGCAATTTGTGCATGTTTTTCCCCCAGGATTCCTTTTTAATTTTCAGGTCATTAAAGAGCTCCTGATCCAGTCATATTGTCCACTTACTAGTCTTTCAGTCTTTCCTTTGCCTTGGGATAGTTTGCTGTTGTGCCTTTAATACTGTCTCTTTGAGAAACTGCCAGCTCTCCTGCACTCCTTAAACTCTTAATTTTCTTCTCAGGACCTTTCCTAGTAGTTATCTGAATTCACTAAAGCCTGATTTAAAAATATTCATTGTCCTTATTCTCACTCCTTCCTTTCCTTATAACTGTGAAATCTATAATTTTAGGATCACTTTCACCCAGATTGCCTTCTACCTTCAGATTTGAAACCAATTCCTCCTTGTAAGTCAGAATCAAGTCTCAGATGGGTGCCCCAATGGTTACTGCCTCCATCTTCTGAAACAAGAAGCTGTCCCCAATACATTCCAAAAACGTACTGAAGATTTTGGGTTTTGCCAAATTATTTTTCCAATAGATATCTGGTAGTAATAGGGAGACTTTACTGAGGTCTTATGAGTTGGATATTTATTCTAAAAATGACTCCTCCTTCTGGCTTCATGGTCTGTAGTAGACATCCTACTATGACCTCACCCCAGTCTCTTGCCCCTTTTTTCTTCACCCAGAGACTCTCAATGGGTCTTCTTCCCATCTCCTTTTGGACCTCAGAACAACTGCCTACATTATTGATGTATTATGCAATACCTACTCCCTCTTTCCACTGCCTGTCCTTCCTATACCCCTCTATACCAATATCCCAGTCATTAGATTTATCCCACCAAATCTCAGTGGTGCCAATTAAGTCATAATTTAATCCATCTACTCAGATTTCCAGTACTTCCTGTTTATTCTACATATTCCTTGCATTTGTCTATAGACATCTAAGATATTGAGTAGATTCCCCCACTGTAATTCTCTTGTAGTGTATTTCTCACACTTTTATATATACAGGCCAAGATTTTCAGAAGAGGCTAGTAACTGATGCCTGTTCTTGGAAACTCAAATTGAAATAGCTTAAAAGGGCTTATTCTTGAACCTAAAATGGCTTAGTTTTTCCACAATAGGTGTAGCCCACTTGAGATTACTTAAAAAAACCTGATTTTCAAGCTGGGCATCCAAAATTATTCATCGCTTTGGAAAATCTTAGGCATTGTATGTAGAAATGTAGTGCAATTATAGGGAAAATAAAGGAGATGGTGTGATGGGATAACATCATTTTGGCAATTACTTGATCCTTGACTATTTGTGGTAGATGGGCCCGGTGGCCTGTAATGGGAAGTTAGACGGGATGGGATCTGAGTTACTACAGAGAATTATTTCCTGGGTGTCTTGCTGGTGAGTCTTGCCCACATGCTCAGGGTTCAGCTGATGACCATATTTGGGGGCGGGAAGGAATTTTCCTCCAGGGCAGATTGGCAGAGCCCTGGGTTGTTGGTTTTTTGCCTTCCTCTGCAGCGTGGGCACGGGTCACCCTTGCTGGAGGATTCTCTGCACCTTGAAGTCTTTAAACCATGATTGGTGGACTTCAATAGCTCAGACATAGGTGAGAAATTTATTGCAGGAATGGGTGAGTGAGATTCTCTGGCCTGTGTTGTGCAGGAGGTCAGACTAGATGATCATAACGGTCCCCTCTGATCTTAAAGTCTATGAGTGTACATACCATTTGTTAAACTGACTGCATTTACAGGGCTCTATTATGAAGGAGGAGAGAGCAGACTTGGAGTGGAAGAAATCCACTTAGTCCCCAGCTTTCTTCAGAGGCATTCAGACTAAACAGAAATATGGCATGGGGCAAGGAGGCTTGAGGTTGGAAGGAGAGGGAAGTACTACACATAATGATTATGTTTGAATTTAGTTCTACATCATTTATAAATCCCCATATTTCATTACATCCATCAACTTTATCCTGAACTCTAACCATAAATCTCATAAGAACTGACCTCTGAAACTCTGAGCCAATTTAGTTATTGAAGATGTCCTTCCAATATCTGAGAATGTCATTGAATCTATCACACTTATGTTGAGCCATTTGATTCTAGTGGGAATCAAAACAGAAATTCTAAAAGAAAAAGCTTCCTTTCAAAAGCCAGTTTATGTTTTCATGTAGCCACCTTCTTATTTGATCACTATTCTATATGGCTTTTTAAGTCATGCCCATCACCATAGTACCTGAGTGCCTTTCAGTAGTGTACACATTTATCACATTTCTCTCGTCCTGTCCTCAGAGGGAGAAGTGTGTGGAGTGTCTCATTTTCATAGGGTGTAGTTTTAATTATTGTTAAATATGCCTATTGCTCTGTGTGTTAGAGAAGGCGAGGTCAAAGAAATGTGCCTTGCATTTGGAATGGAAAGTGGTGAGGTTTGTGATGGTCCTTAATTCCTGGCGTAGTTCATTCCACTGTGTTGGACCATTGCCAGAGAAGGTTCTGTTTGTCACACAAACAAGCTTTACTCTTATTGTTGAGAATTCCATTGTGCCAGAGGAGCAAAGTTGTCAACCACAGTCTTTGTCTTGAACCTTTAAACAGTCTCCATGGGCCCTGGATTGCTCTGAAGATAAGGACCAAGACCTTGAAACAGATGCAAAATTCCATGGGAAGCCAGTGTAGAGTGCAGAGGACAGGTGATGTGCTCACAGTAGCCTGTTGTAGTAAGCGGAAGATTAATGTGACGGCAATCGTTAGGTGGCGCAATTCTGCTTCTATCGCGTCTCTAGGGGCACAGCGTTGGCTTTAGAGCTTATCTCATGGGAAGCCTCCCCCCAGCTGCAGCTGGGAAGCTGTTTACCTACCCTGTGTGAATCTCAGCTTGTGTGAAACCAAATAGGTAAACTGAGGCAGGATTGCAAAACATGTGATGAGTTATTCATGACCTATGCATGAGATGCAAATGAGTATGAGTATTTCTGTTTCCGTGTGCCCTTGTGTGTTGGGCTTCCTCCCTGGGCATTGCTCCGATGTGCCAGGTCTCCCATCTGTGGCTGTGCTGACCGGGGCCCCCAGCGCAGGTGTGCCACACCTTCAATAAACTCACTACTTTCCATCTAGCCACTATGTGTGAGCATCGTTTCTACAGGACACTCCTTAGGGTACCCTGCAACACCTGTGTTGCTGAGGAGATGTGCTGCAGCATTTTGTACTAATTGGCATTTAGTGCTGTAGGTTTCATGCACAGGTACGTTGCATTGCTGTAGTTCAGCCAAAAGGTGATAAAAACCATGAATAACTGAGGCCAGATCTTCATCTTCCAGGAAGGAATGGAGTCTCCTAGGATTACTCATGGTCGCTATGCCGTGAGAGCTCAGTGTCAGTGAGGACTCCTAGACTACAGACGGATTTGACCAGTTGTGGATGTGAACCTGAAATTAAAGGAGACTGAGGTGTTGGTAGCCATGATTCAAAATAATGTGGACTTGAAAGGGGTAGTTTTAAATTCTTGCACACCAAGAAATTTTGTTTTAAAAATTACTAGAAATATTTAGTTGAGAAAAACAAGAAATGGTAAGTCAGCTCTTACTAGTTTGGCTCTCTGTGCGGGGCCTGGGCCAGCTCCACACAGCAGGGTCCAGAAAGGCAGCAGCACCTTGACCCCTTGACTCACCCCAGCAGATTGGGTTTTGAATGATGGGGGTTCAGCTCAAAAAGTTAGAAAATGGAGTTCAGAGATGGGGTAGTTAGGGACTTTGTGCAGCCAGGGAGGTAGATCAGGGTTCAGTGAGTGGGTCACTAAGGACTGTGCATGGGCAGGGAGGTAGCTCAGGGTGCATGGAGAACGGACCTAGGGGCTGTATGTGGGTAGGGAGGTAGCTGAGGGTGCAGGGATGGAATTGCTACGGGCTGTGTGCCAGGACAGCTCCCTTGTAGTCACTGCTCCCCAAGATCTCTGTTGGCCACAGAGCGGGGTCCCCCTGCCTGGGCAGCTCTTACCAGTTGCATGGGCTGAGGAGCAGCTGCAACCCCAGGAGCTGCCTGTTCCATGACATCAGCCAGAGCAGCAGCTGCCCCACTGCCCAGTCTGGCTTCCCACCTCCGACCTGGCCAGGGGATGGAGGCTCGGGGGCAGAGAAAGGAGGAAGGCGGGTGTGAAGCTTCTCCCGGGACTGACCCCACCTCTGGGACTGCAGTACGGGAGGCAAGAAGTGCTCAGAGTTTCAGCCCCGCAGCGGGGGATACCAGGACTTGGGGTCCCATGGCTCCTCTGAAAGGGGGGCTGCATCCCCTCCCCCCGGTTGAGAATGGCTGTAATAGATGGTCAGTCTATTCTTTAGTGTGATTTAGTGGTCTGTAGCAGACAACTAGTATTCCATCTTGTGTGTTAGAGTGTTGATCCATAAACATTCAAGATCACTTGCTTCTGAGTTGTCAGTGACCCTGACACAGATATTGGATGTATCTCCCTCCCCTTTTGCCAGCTTGATCCTACTTAAATAGATTTGTAAAATTGACTTTAACATTCCAGTCATGCACATCTTCCTTCCAGGTTTCAGTAATACGAACTAGGTCAAATTTATGCTCATAGTAGAGCAGTTCTAGTTCCTCTTGTTTGTTACCTATGCTCCTAGCATTAACGTTATAGGCCATTACAATTTTTCTTCTCCATGGTCCTTGGTGTCTTAATTTTGTTCTTAAATCTTAATTTTGTGCTACTTAAGTGTTCATTTGTTTCCGCTCTTCACCCTCCCCTTTTGCTGTTAAATAGCTTCCTGACTGCTCTAGCTAGCCAGTCCCATGGCACATTTGCACTCCTTTTACTGAAATGGAGATCATCAAACCTGTATTTTCCTCTTACCCCATAGAAATGAGTCAGTATTACACAAAAAACCTCTATATTACACCACTTATCTAGCCAGTGGTTTGCTTCTAGCATCTTCTGACTTCCTTCACTTGTGGGACAGGGAGGATCACCAAGAAAATCATTTGGATGTTCTTTTCTTTCAGCTCCCTTCAGAGTTCCCCAAAGTCATCTGTCATGGAATTAAATGAAGCAGTGTAGCTTAGCGCTCACTAGTAGTTCCTTGGCTAGACTTCTGAAATTGGAGTGCAATCTTGAAGTCTCATCTCCTGTTCTGGCTCTGGGAAGACAGCACACCATCCTGTTGTCTGTTTGTCCCTTGCAGAATATTGTTAGTATAAAACACCTCAACAAGGATTTTCTGTCTTTAGATAGTTGGAGATCTTTCTGGGAACATTTGATTATCTTGTAGCTTGGGCTGAGCTGCCATTCAGTTATGTCCTGTATAATGATGTGTTCCATTTGAGCAGCTGAATCTTCAAAGATAACTTCTGTAGCTTCCATGCCGAGAACCTGATGATAATTTGAATACTTCTATCTGTGCGGACTTCCTCCTGGACCTTTATTTATTTATTATTATTTTTTGCTCCAGGCAGCTTGCCCACCTTCCACCTATGTAGAATGTCACCTGGTCCAGTTTCCTCTAGTGCTCTGCCAAGCACCCTCTTTGATTAATTCTCTCTCTAGTTCCTTGATGTCCAGCTCCTTTCTTCCTTGAATTTGGGGTGGTGATGTTTCCTGAATCTTTTACAAAAGAACTCCTCTCATCCTCTCTAATGCTCCGTAGTGTCTGTACTTACAAGCTTTTAATCTTTTCTTCCTGCATGGCTACCAAGTTGCATTTCATACAGCAGAAATAAAAAACACAGCACATCCATTGTAGGTAATAAGGACTAATTCATTACTGGCCATTGCCTTGCTGTTGTAGCCTCCAATCTGGTCTGCTCACAACCATCCACCAGCATACAGGTCACTCTCTCTATATATTTTGGGGTAACTGCAGCATGCCAGTCACATCCTGGCTTTCACCAGTGTTGGCTATACTGCAGGGTGACCCCAACACACTCCTAGTCCTGGACTCTCCCGAGAAAGATATGGTTTGTACTGCTCAGCTCTCTCCTAGATAGTCCAAATATATAAAGTCTGCTATTTCTTTAAGGGAATAATATACACTAACTAGTTATTTTAAATACCGTATATACTCGAGTATAAGCCGAGTTTTTCAGCCCACTTTTTGGGCTGAAAAAAGCCGCCTCGGCTTATACTCGAGTCAGTGAAAAATGTGCGCCCCGGTTCCTCCCCTCCCCGCCGGACAAAAAAAAAAAAAAAAGCGCCTCGCTCTCCTGTCCCCGCCGCACGGGCGGGCTGCCGGGAGCGTCCCGGTTCCCCCCTCCCCGCCGCGGGCGGGCTGCCGGGAGCGTCCCGGTTCCCCCCTCCCCGCCGCGGGCGGGCTGCCGGGAGCGTCCCGGTTCCCCCCTCCCCGCCGCGGGCGGGCTGCCGGGAGCGTCCCGGTTCCCCCCTCCCCGCCGCGGGGGGGAACCGGGACGCTCCCGGCAGCCCGCCCGCGCGGCGGGGACGGGAGAGCGAGGCGCTTTTTTTTTTTATTATTATTATTATTTTTTGTCCGGCGGGGAGGGGAGGAACCGGGACGCACATTTTTTTTTTGGTCCGGCGGGGAGGGGGGAACCTCGGCAGCCCGCCCGCGGCGGGGAAGGGGGAACCTCGGCAGCCCGCCCGCGCAGCGGGGACGGGAGAGCGAGGCGCTTTTTTTTTTTGTTGTCCGGATTTGATATCGGCTTATACTCGAGTCAATAACTTTTCCAGCTTTTTGTGGTAAAATTAGGTGCATCGGCTTATATTCGGGTCGACCTATACTCGAGTATATATGGTAGCTACCCAGACACTTCCGCTTAAACACAGTGAGTTAGATAAAACAAACATATTAATTGCAAAGAGAGATTTTAAGTGAATACCTGTGATTTTTATGCCTCATTAGAAATAGTTACAATAAAAATAAAGATTAAATGCTTTCTAGCACCTTACTTAACAAACTAGATTAGATTCAAGTAAAACTTCTCACTACGTGCTTCCAGCAAGATTACTGATCAAACCCTTCACATCAGGATCACCCTTCTCCCAGTCCAACAGCTGTTTCCTTCTCTCTTCTCAGGTGTGGACAATGTGATGGGCGGGGGGTGCCTTGGGCTATTTGCCCTTCCTTTTAATAGTTTGTCTCCTTTTTGAAAAATATTTCCAGATGAGAACCAGCAGACAAAGACTCTATGTGAAAAGATGTTCCCTTCCACCTATTTGAGCATCCTTTGTTTTCCCTTCCTGCTTGATGACTGTTTACTGCTTAAATGCAAATTAAGACAAGCATATAGTCCTTTGTTCAATACAGACCTGTTTGGCCAGTTTGGTGCTACATGATTCTGAACATGTGTTTTTAACATCATTCAGGGGAAATAGATAACTTTATGCATAAAGCTTCTGCACACATTTTACCGTATTACTGACCAGCAAATTATGAGCTTTCAAATGATACTTCATAAGACACACAGATTATTACACTAATGTGTAGTATGTGAATACAGGAGTGTATTCCTTCACACACTCCTCCAAACTTCCTCCAAGACTCCCCTTTTTGACACTTTTGTTTGCCTGCTGAAGCTGATCTCTCTAGAAACTTTGTGAACAGGCAAAAACTTGTAAAATCAAGAAAAACATATGTAACTCTAGCAACAGCCTTTCATTTTGTACAGAAGCAGGATGCAACTCTAAAAAAATAGGGAAATACAATGGCCCTGTAATTTGGAAAATATAAATCCAATCAATCAAAAAAAAAAAAAAGCATGAAGGAAGTTTGAGGAACTTGGACCCAATTACTGTCAAAAATACTAATTGGGCAATTAGTGTTCTTGTTGTAGTAGTTTCTCTAGTGAGGAATGCATCTGTATCAGCACACCTGCAATGTATCTCAGAAACATGTAGTGTGACTGTGATGGGTCCAGCTCCACAGCGCCCCTCTGTGGCCAGGGCATGGCGTGGCAGGACACCTCTACCACTCTCTAATCCCCTACTCGTGGGGCAATATGGCCCAATGGCCAGAGTCAGTAGAATAGCTCCCCGTTCTCAGGGCAGCATGTCCCAATGGCTAGAGTCTATATAATAGCTCCCCCACTCTCAGGGCAGCACAGCTCAGTGGCTAGAGTCCACACAGTAGTTCCCTGCCCTCAGGGCAATGTGGCCCAATGGCCAGAGTCAGTATAATAGCTCCCGGCTCTCAGGGCAGCGTGGCCCAATGGCCAGAGTCAGCATAATAGCTCCCTGCTCTCGGGGTTGTGCAGCCTAGTGGCTGTGGGGGCAGGGGGACCTGGGCCTGCCCACTCCACCGGGTCCTGACCAAGGGCTCACCTTTTGTCGGGGCTTCCCTTGCCCCAGCTCAGCGGGGATCCACCCACAAGACGCCGAGCTAGCACCTGTCTTTAAAAATTCCCTGGGTCACTTCCTACCCGCACTGCTTTCGGTGTCCAGGGGTCCTCAGGTGCTTTCCCCTTTGGGGCTGATGGCAAGCTAGGCTTCCAGCGGCATCTCGGTGGGGCTGGTTTCTGGATCCCAGGATCTTGGCTGTCCCTCCTCAGGGGCTGGTAGCATGCATCCTTCCCTTCCGGTGGTCAGCCCCACCTGAGCAGCCCTGCAGGCTTTTATACTAGATCTCCAGCTGGAGCATGCCCAGCAGAGCTTCTGCGGCGTGGCATCCTGATCCCAGAGAGAAGGGTTAACCCCCGCGGTACCAGTGCGGGGCCACTCCGCCCCATCACAGACTTTGTATATTTGTGGAGCTAAAATTATTTTTTTTTATTTTTTAGTAAGAGGTCTCAAGGACCAGATCCAAAATCATGCTTTGCCCTGCCACCGACTATCCTCCTTCTCTGATTTTTCTAGGGCCATACACTACCCGCCCCTAGCCAGGGTAAAGGATAGCACACTGTGGCATAATAGGATCTCACTTTAACTGTAGAGCAGCAAGAGCGGTGGCTCCACAGCATGCCCTTCTTTGGCCCTAAACATGTGAGTAGCCCCATTGGTGCTCCTGCTTTTTTTCAGAGGTTTCATGACTGTGGTAGAGATTGGAACATTTGTGGAAAACCCTGTACAAACATACAAGAGTTCACAATCTGAATTAACACATGACACAAGTTGATATAACAAACCAGAGGAATAGAGGAGGAAGGTCAAAGTTAACAGGGAATATTGTTCACTGCCCTCTAATTCTGTTCCCAAAATTAAGTGCCTGAGAATCACAAAGTTACAAACAAAAGATTCAATTCAGAGGCGGAATTCTGGAGTGCTCAACGTCACTCTAATACTGCTTCTGTTGAAGTTAGCAGTTGTTTGGTACCAACTGAGTCCCCAAGCCTACAGTCTGATTCATGCAGGCATCTATTCATGCTTAAAAGGCTGTATTTAAAAACTTGATCTTGTGTGTTCAAACCACTGTACAGACATTAACTAATTAATTCTCCCAACTCCCTTGTGAGTTTTAATTTAACCAAGGTTAGACTGAATCAGTGGCCAATCCAGGATTAGAGCTCAGGAGTTCTTGACTTCCAACCATGGGCTCATTCTTCCAAACCATGCTTGGACAGTCCCTACGAAAGAGGATAAATGGACACAAATCAGATATCAGGAACGGCAATATACAAAAACCTGTAGGAGAACACTTCAACCTGCCTGGACACACAATTACAGATTTAAAAGTCACCGTACTGCAGCAAAAAAACTTCAAGACCAGACTGCAAAGAGAAACTGCAGAGCTGCAATTCATTTGCAGATTTGACACAATCAATCTGGGACTGAACAAGGATCTTGAATGGCTTGCTATTTACAAAAACAGCTTCTCCTCTCTCTGAGTTCACACCTCCAATTCAGATGCTAGAAGAATACCCCATCCTCCCTGATTTAAGATAACAAGCTGGTTCAGCCTGATTGGACTAACCTTGTTACCTCCTACCTGGTTCTTGCCTACTTATCTATACCTGCCCCTGGACACTTCCACTGCTTGCATCCAACGAAGTGGGTATTAGCCCATGCAAGCTTATGCTTGAAAACTTTAGTTAGTCTTTAAGGTGCCACAGGACTCTTTGTTACCCATGCTGTCTCCATAATAACAACTCGGTACTCACTGAGAAATTTTTGAAACTGTGAAAAATGTATTTGTCAACTAACTTCTCTTCCTGCCAGTACAAGACCAGTTCCTATAATGCATTTTCTAATGCGTTTCTTCATTTAGTTTTAATTGTCCCAAGCAATAGGGCTTCCACCACTTTTCTTGGCAGACTATCCCCCCAGCCTACTATATCTTAAGGAAGCTTTTTTCTGATAGTGAGCCTACACTTTCTTTTTCCTGATTTCATTCTCTTATCCCTACTTACACCTGCTGGTAACACTTTAAATAGTTCCTCTTCAATCTTGGGTGTTTTCATCCTTCAAATTCTTACTGTTCCAGTGTCCGCTCTGAGTTTTTACCCACCACATTTATATATATTTCTTCATAAATCAATCTGTCCAGGTTCCTAATCACTTTTGACAAATTGAAGGAAATACAGAGAAAGGTGACAGTCTTTTCGTGATATTGATGAGCCCAGAACTGAATGCAGTATTCTAAATGTCATCTCACGAGACCCTTATAAAGAACTATCGCCTCCCTGTAGCATGCACTGATGCCTCTGTATGTGAAGCCTGAGTTACATTGTAAACTCACACCTTTTGGACAGTGCACTGGTTAAATGATTGGAATTAGAGCCCAGGTCTATAGTCCTATTAGAGACTTCTGTGTGATTTGGGGCAAAAGACTTATCCTCTCTCTTCTTCAGTTTACCCTTATAAAATACTTATTCTATTATCAGGGATGTTGTGAGGTTTAATTTGTAAAGTGCTTTCCCATTTTGGACTCAGAGGAGCCATTGAGGTGCAAAGAATCCCTTATTAGTCTATTATTATGCAGATGTGTCTCTACAATTAAAGGCAAGTCTAGCATTCTATTAAGTCCCACTCTTGAAGAATGTCTACACTACAAACGCTGCAGTGGATCAGCTGTGGCACTGGAACTATGCTGTTGTAGCATTATAGTAGCAAGTGTCTATACAACAATGGAAGGGGTTTTCAGTTGCTATAGTAAATCCACCCCCTCAAAAGGTGGTAGATAAGTTGACAGAAAAATTCTTCTGCCAACTTATAGCTGCATCAAGAGGTACAATGTTGCACAGGCCTCAGTGATATAGCTAGGTTGACCTAAGTTTTAGGTGTAGACCAAGCCTCAGGTTGGGAGGAGGGGGGAGAAGGTGAGGAAACAAAACAGAGAAGGGGGTGAATCAGGGAGGGGAGGGTTGGTTTCTTTTCAGTTGCATCTTGTCTCTGCATTTTTGGGGTTTTCTATTGTTTAATAAGTACAAACTGAAGTAAATTTGTCCTTAATTACTGATATATGCTATCCATCTTCAAGACAATTAAACAAAGATGTTTGGTGGTTATTATTATTTATTATCCCTTCTTGCAACTTGTTCTGAGCAAGGAACTTTCCTTGATGGATCCTAAAATCTCCATGTATCACAACTCTGTGCTAAAGATTTGCAGATTGCATTGTAGAATTCCATCGAGTGAATGTACTTCATGTGCCACACTTCTGTTACTCCAGAGAGAGCACTGAGAGCTGATGGAAGAGGGCTGATTTTGCCAAAGGGAAAAGAAGCAGACATTCAGACATTCACTGGAAAGTTGAAATTAAAAAACTGTCTGCATGCTTCAAAGATAGTAGAAATTGATTGAAACAGCTGATTGTGTTCTATTGAAGGAAATTTGGCGGGCATACAAACACCAAATGTGCCAGCCAACTTCAGCAAGTGCATCTACTGATTTGTTGACTTGAACTTCAAATTTCCTTTTTACAAAAATTTATATCAAAAGCTTCCCCTCTCCAGACTCTTATCAGATGTTTCCTCTTTGCTGAAATGTAATTTTAGACACAACACTCCACAGTGCATAGTGGGATTTTTTTCTCCCCCAAAAAATCCATTTTAAGTGCTCTTAAAGGTGATGAAATGGCAGCTCTGCTTAGTGAAGTGTTGTATGCAATCTCCCCCACACATGCACCCACATAGTCTTCACTCACTCACACATCCACACCACTTCCACTTGCATCCATCTATCATTCATAGCTTTATTTTCCTCAGCCCCCTCCTCCCACATAAGCTCCAGTTGAAAGAATGTTCAGTGGCCGTTTGTAAGTGCTGTCCTGGGACATCCAGCAATGGGTGTTTTTGGAGTTGGTGTGAGGGCAGCAGCTGCCATTTGGAAGCTCAGATGGAGACTAAAGGGGAAAAAAATCTTCACTCCATTGCTGGACTGACTCTAATACCATTGAAGAACTGGATAAGGAGGCTAGTAGAAGTTATTTATGTGACATTATTGCAGGGGTTGCTCCCTTGAGTTTGTCCACTCAAGCTGTTCTAGAA
The DNA here is from genome assembly GCA_032164245.1 of Sternotherus odoratus. Taxonomy (NCBI): domain Eukaryota; kingdom Metazoa; phylum Chordata; order Testudines; family Kinosternidae; genus Sternotherus; species Sternotherus odoratus. The sequence goes on from JAVMKO010000001.1 coordinate 61,031,073, forward strand.
ATAATAGTATTTCCTTCCTCAAAGGGGTGTGAGAAAGAGCCCTCCTAAAATGTTTAACAAAACTTAATTAAGAGAACATATTACAGTACTATGTACACAGTGGCCAAACCTCACTTTGTTGGTGGGAGAAATGAACAAGACCCATTTTGGAGGGTGATTGTGAATTGAGCTAGAGCGCGTACCTGCCTCCTAGTCTAGACAATACAGACATCTGTTATGTTTTCTAACTTTGTTTCTTGCTGTTTTGTGCTATGGATAGTACAGATTGCTTTTGTTTTATAGGTTTTGCTAATGTGTTTGCAAATTAGAATGAATGAATCTCAGAAAATTACGCCATACATCAGTGCAGACAGTACAAATTATGTTTCTCCTTCAAACTGTTCTAATGTGCCACTTGAGTGCAAATCAGTAGTTATAGAGTGGCTAAAATCAGGTCTGAATAAGGTAGCTATGCTGTAAAGAACCTAATAATAAAATTAAAATGTTTTCCCACGACAACTAGAAAGATTAAATTAAATGGAGGTTTAGGTCAAACGTGATTCTGCAAAGATTTACAAATATTTCTACATGGATTTCTTAGCATCATTAGTTAAACTGTCCCAATTAAAATATTTTCCATATGTCTTTTAGAGTTTCAAGTAGACCTAGTTTGAATTTTTCCTGATACAAAGATACCAACATTGAATACAGCACATTTTATTTTAGCTGAATAAATCAGCTATCCCTATCAGATGTCCTCTGGCAATATCTGGCTGAGACTGATAATTTTATAGCCAAATGCAATATCAAAATGTCTCTTCTTCATTCAACTATGTAAGAAGCAATAACTTTAACTGCCTTGCTGTTTCCAGACATCTGTACCTAGATGGATTGCAATGCATGATGTGTTGCTTTCTGATTGGACGGTCAGACTTTCTGATGATGTTCTTAATGGTTCCTGAATTGTCCTTTCATGTGAATTTGCAAAATCAGGGCTTTTCTTATGTGTTGTATCCTGTCACAAACTGCTTGCATTTAATCCGCAGGGATTGCTTCTCTAGCACTCTATCAGCAGAGTTGAGATTATAAAAGAAGTTAGGACTGAACTTTCCAGTCTCTATAGTGTCTGCATCTAGTGTCAGGACAAAAGAAGTCCATAGTATTTGGAATTTTTATCTTTAGCACCCCAAAATCTGCCTTACAAAAATTGTGTTTATTTGTAAAATGTATGTAATGTTATGAAGGACAAAGTAGTGGATTGCAATATCTAAATGCCTTATCAAAAGGAATTACTTTCTGCAAACAATAGGACAATCAAGTACCATAGCTGTATGATCTGATAACGTTCCTCCTTTAGGCCCAAATCCACCTTTTCAGGGCACAACCTGAATTCCAGTCAGGTTTTATGTAGGCTAGCTCCATAGGAAAGAGACCTATACCTTCCAAACTGTGGAACAGCTGTGTTGCCACTGTGTGGCTACAGTTTCTGAGGCTGCTATAGCCCCTAGGGCTATGCAACATATCCTCCAATAACTTTCAGAGGCCATGGGCATGCAAAATCTTCTCTCACTCATTCAGATTATATCTTCTTCAGCAACTTGTACTCTGACCAAAGAGTTCACCATTAGCTTGCATTTATATTAATTACTCAGAGCTCTCGACTTACATGGAATTTTCACACAATTACTAACTTTGGCTCTTCCCCCTCACCTCTCTTTTGCCCTCCTGGAGCTGCCATTCATGCACTTCTCTTCTGTGTCTAGGTAAAAGCTTTGTAGGAGAGGAGAACCCCAGTGACTGGTGCTCAGGTAGAAGTAGTGGAACACCAAGGACTTGGAGAGAGTCCAATGGAGGGCAACGAAAATGATCAGGGGCCTGGGGCACATGACTTACAAGGAGAGGCTGCAGAAGAGAAGAGTGAAGGGGGATTTGATAGCAGCCTTCAACTACCTGAAAAGGGGTTCCAAAGAGGATGGAGCTCAGCTGTTCTCAGTGGTGGCAGATGACAGAACAAGGAACAATGGTCTCAAGTTGCAGTGGGGGCGGTCTAGGTTGAATATTAGGAAACAGTATTTCACTAGGAGGGTGGTGAAGCACTGGAATGGGTTACCTAGGGAGGCAGTGGAATCTCCATCCTTAGAGGTTTTTAAGGCCCAGCCTGACAAAGCCCTGGTTGTGGTGATTTAGTTGGTGTTGGCCCTGCTTTGAGCAGGGGGTTGGACTAGATGACATCTTGAGGTCTCTTCCCACCCTAATCTTCTATAATTCTATGATACTCTTTGGAGAGTTTTATGAATGAATTGCTCACCTACATTAATGCTTCATTGTAAAGCAGTATCAAGACTTTTATACATCAGACTTCCTGAACAAAAAGATCAGCAGCATTTTGTAACGTAATCATGTCACATAGTGGATTGCATAGCATTCTGTTGGCTCTTTTGTCCTGTGATAAAAGCAATTAGATATTGAACCTCTTAATGCTGAAAGGCGGCCAAGTGAGTATCGAAGATACTGAAGTTCTTATAAGTGATTGCCACTAGATAAACTAGAGTTAGTTGCATAACATACACCATCTGTAAATGTCAAGATCTATGTTATCTGGCTGGGAAGGAGTTGGAAGACTGATTAATAACCTTCATTTGCTACTGAATAAAAGCTTTGATTTAGAGTTGTAGTGAACAATCCAAATATGATTTCTGAAATTCACTTCATGCTAAAAACTATTTTATTTTAGATCCAATATAATCAAATAAAATCTGTCATTCCCTTTTTATTCCTAGTTTATGTTTAGAAGCCATATAGGAGTAATAGAATTACCAGTATTGAAAAATAATCAATGGAGTAATAGAATTAACAGTATTGAAAAATAATCACTTAACACTGCAGAGACCTCAAGTGCTAAACTAGTGGAGTCTGAGACCAGAGAATTGGCATCTTCTACAGTGGTTAACAAAGCAAATACCAATGGCCTTTTTACATATTTTTCTTTAATGAGGAATAATATGCATGTAGAAAAGTCCTACTTAAAGGCTTCATTTATATATATATATATATATAATAGCTCATTTATTTCTATGATTCTCCATGGGAAAATGATTCGATAGTGGTAGCTTTTTGATTTTTTGTCAAAATATTTCTATTCAGATTTGATAAACTACTGTCAATATTGGTAGTTTCTACTGATGTCATGGGAATCTTTATCAAGCAAACTGAAATTAATTTCTGATGCATAAGCTACTAAGGACTTAAAGGCATTAATATACATGTTCTAATAGGTTTTTTTTATCTGTGCATATATATCTGGACCTATATGTTTTGTGCTTCATATAGCATCTGAGGGAGGCATATGTCTTTATTTAAGTGGTTTTGGACACAAGGCCAAGCTAGAGTAGTAGGTCTTACACTGGATACATGGAAGTGGGAGCCGGGGGACCTGTGAGGGGAAAACAATTCTCTTCCGACACCTACGAGCACCTGGAGAGTTGCTACATGGAAGTTATAGTCCAGATACTGAAAAATCCCTCCATAACCCATTGTTCTGCCCCATCTACCACCTATTCACTGACACCAAGAGCTTCTTGGAGATGGGTCCCATGCCCCATATGAGGTGCATGCTTCTTGCATGTCCACTCCCCACCCCTACTTCATATAATAGAACCATATCAGTTCCGCTCTCTAGGATTTCTCCGTGAAGGTGAAGCTGGATGTAGCATTGAATATAAGGGGAAAAAACATAGTAAAGTTTCAGGACTCATATCTTTTCAGGACTCATAGATATAAACATTTTTCCTCATATGAATGTGATTCTAAGTAGCTGGTTCAAATACTGATCCGTGACTGTGCTGTCATTGTCTAAACCATATGTATTGTTTCACTTTAAGTGCTTAAAGTGAGAATGATTTTGTGGGTAAATAAAGGTGTCTCAGGGAAGTAATTAACAGGTTTCTTTCTCATGAAAAGAGAGCACTGTAATGCCCACTGATTCCTGTGATTGTTTATTGATCACAGAGCTCTGATACAGAGTTGAGCGTTATCATGGTTCAGTTATCAGAGTAGTATGTTGTCAAATGATGTGCTCTTTTGACTTGGGATCAAGCTGAGATGAAGCAGAAGTTATAGAAAGCAATATAAATCCATCGCAAGCACTATGGGAGCCTTGAATCCTTCCAGATTTCTGTCCCTGCTGTGCTGCCCCATTTCAAAACATGATGGTAACTGAGGGCAACCCCTTAAGGAATGAGGTCACAGAGGTGTGCAATAGAGTGGATTCTGGCAGTACATGTAGTGAAGAAGTTGGACTGGTGAGGATGGAGCTGGAGAGGCAGGCAGGCAATTGGGAGTGGCAGCAGCTACTGCTGTGCTAACCAGATTATTGAAGGAGCTATAGCACAGCAGAGAACCAGCATGTCAAAAGAGAGAGTGGGTGGGGGAGGAAACAGGTGAAATTGGATGGAAAAGGGAAGGCTGGCAGGGGAAGTCAGCTGTGTGAGAAGAAGATTGTAAACTGCAACCGTTTGACCTCTAAACAGTTATGAACTAACTTTTTTGCCCCCTGAGGTGCCAGTGAAGTTATAAGGAAGTAATGGTGCTCACCACCTTTGAAAATCTGGTCATTGAGATGCTGGGCTAGCTAGATTAGAATGTGAGTGAAAAGAGGCCAAAAGATTCAGGCCTGTGGCATTGTTGCTAATGTAAAAATGTTTCCATGAACAATTCTCCTAATGGATAGGGTTCTGGGGGATATTTTGGAAGCTGCAAGTGGATTTTAAATATGAATAACCTCGTTTGGGGTAGGGTTATCACCTTTGAAATGCAACCCTTTCTCCTCCTCACCCCAAGGCAAGCCCTCCACAACCACAAGTCAACTCTGTAACCCCCTCTAACAACCACTGATGGTATCTAGAGAGAGAACATCACATGTCTCCTCGCTCTCATGTGACTCAAATTCTCTCACACACACGCGGTGCACTTGTGTGTTGGTGGGCAGACAGCTGCTGTATGTTCAGCAGTTTTGATCTGTTATTGCTTAAACTGCAGAAGTGGGAACACTGCAGCATCTTTAGCTGGACACAGAAACTTTTAACATTGACTGTTCTTATTATTATCATCATCACAATATGCTAGAATAATTAATAATGATGCAAATCTTTAGACCCATGTAATAAACCCCAGCAGATTAAATTATTTTTCTAGCAACTGGCAAATCCAGTTAAAAAAAAAAGGGCAGGTAGTGATCCTAGCTTGGGGCTTGAAAAAGTTTGGGGGAATAGAAAAATATCTGAAAATATGGATATTTATCCAAAACTGGAGATCCCACAACAAATCCTTTCTGTCAACTACATTTTTGTCTCTGGATGTCTTCTTGTGAGGAGGCACTCACTGGTGTATTTGGAGGACAGCATTCCTCCAGCATCTCCATCGTGGGGAGAAGTAGTGGAGACAGTTTGGAAAGGGGAGGTGGGGCTTTTTCTCTCTCAGGAATACTTTCCTTGAAAGAAGATGGTGTTCCCTTCCCTCTTGGGAGGAACATGAAGCTTTTCCTCCCCTTGTGTTCTCCCATTTCTCCTGGTATTAAAATCCCATTTCTTTCTCTGCTTGACCTTTTGTCTTTGTGTGTATCCTCCAATCCTGGCTCCTTCTCTGTCTTCCCCTTTGTCTGTGTCCCATTTATCCTTCTTTTTGTGCCCATTCCTTCAACCCCCACCCCTCCTTCTTTCTTTCCTCTTCCAATTAGATTCCATTTCCATTTCCTTTCCCTTGCCCTCTCTTTCACTGTTGCATTGGAGGGTTCATGATCCTCCTGCACTGGGCAGAGGGACGGAAACAGGGAACTGACACTCTTGCTTCTGTGTAGAACCTGCATGCAGGCAGCCATGTGCCACAATTTCCTTTCCTACTCTCTATATTAGCATCTCCTGCTGGTGTACTAGAGATTCATCATCATCATCAATCCTCTTCACTCCCGCTGGAGTATAAGGCACCAACAAATCTCCTCCATGCCTCCCGATCTTGGGCAAGCCAGCTGATTTCATTCCACGTTTTGTTCATCATCTTCAGTTCCTCTTCCACAGTTCTTCTCCAGGTACCCATTGGTCTGCCTCGCTTACGCCTTCCAGGTGGAGTCCATCTTAGGGCTATCTTAGGGTGTCTGGTGTTTTTCATTCGAAGAACGTGACCCAGCCACCCCCATCGTCGCCTTTTTAACTCATCCACAATGTTGATGATACCCGTGCATCTGCTAACTTCCCTGTTGCTGATGTGTTCTTCCCAGCGCACTCTAAGGATGCGTCGGAGGCAGCTCACTAGAGATTACAGAACGGCTAACGAAGGGCTCTGCCCCGCCTGCTCTGTACAATGACATCTAGTGACAGGAACTTTTGCTTGCTTTTATTTGGTTTTGTTTTTCTAATTGTGTGGCCAGCTTCCTGTCTCTTTTGGCCAGGAGTCTGAGCTCCTGAGACTGGGTTCAAAAACCCCAGGAAATCCTGTTCAAATTGGGATGGTTGGTAAGTGTACCTAGGAGTGCTCATGGAGTTTATCCAGACTGCTACACAATTTTAGAGGGCTGTTTAAAAACGTGGTCTAGAGCAGTGTTCGCATTGCCTATGAAACTTTACTTTTTAACAATACTGAATAGTTCTCAGATTGAAATCAAACATTTGTACAATACACGTGTGTTTGTGATGTGTCTGCTCAGCTTTCTGCTACACATTTTTGGCGTACAACATAGAGATGACTGTTGAATGTCTCTTCCCTTCGTTATTCTCTCACCAAACTGTTTGAGTCATCACCCTAAACCATTCAGTACTGACATATTCATAAAGTAACATGGATATTATTTTTTTATGTATACTGGCTATTTGTTTATATGGTGGTGAATACTGTCCTTTAAAATTTATTAATTTGAATGGATGATATTTAGTCTTTTTTGTTTTTTCCTGGGTGTATTTAAAAGCAGGTTTCCCTTCTATTGCATTAAAGACTTCAGTTCAGACAGTAATGACCTGAATAGTGCCTGTTTTAATGTAATCTCTGCTGACTGTTGTTCCAAGAATAAAAATTTAAGCCCAAAGATTTAATGAAATCCCTTGGGATTAGTGCTCACTGTGCTGAAGAAATTGCATATCAACCTTTTCTCTGCACTCTAACCATAAGGTTTGGTGTCTGAATAGGAGGGTGTCCAAGAGAGAGACAACTCTGAGTTCATCAATAATTTACATTTTTGTTACTTACAAACCTGGTATTTGGGATTCTGTTGCTATAGCAATCCATCTGGGCCTGAATGGATAGTGTTTTAAGTGGTGGTTGTATATGGATTCACAGTGTGTGCTTTAAATCCCATGCTAAACTAATCCTTAGATCTGTGCTGTGAATTATTTGAGGCTTCAACAAAATCAGTGTTACTTACAGTTAATGTTACAGACATATTGAGCAAATTAAGCTTATTAAATATTTGAATATGAATATTGGGAAAGAGTTTGAAATTGCACTACATTGCAACTTTCATATGAATATGTTAGGCACTTAACAAATTTACACTACTCCCTCTATTCAAAATAAATCTAATTTGTTGCAGATCTGGAATTTATGTAGGCTATATATTTTGATTTAAGATACAGACTGGCTTTCTACATAATATTTACATATCAGAATATTAGCTTGGCTTTCTTAGGTACCATTTTTATGTCTTCAGAACATCCATGAAAGTCAGCATACAGTATGACTCCAGGTTCAAATAATCTGGTTTTATCTCGCTGTGATAGTAGCCAGGGTTCTAAGGCTACTAGAACAAGATTTTAAATTCCCCCCTGCTTTGCTAACATTGAACTAAATTTACTATTTGCTGTTGAGGTTTTAAATCCAGCTTCATAAAGTCCAGCAGTTTTATTTCACACTTTGGTTTCAAATTTGCATGGTTTTGCAATCCCGAAATTCAAAATGAAACTAATTTGACATCACCTGGTATCTACATAAAACCATAAATCTGCCCGGGGTCAATGAAAAATTCAAAGGCATCTCAGTGAACCTGAGCTGAGTTTCAAATTTACTCCAAAACCAGAAATGAAGCAAGTCTATAGAGTCATGGATTCCACGACCAGAAGGGACCATTGTGACCATCTAGTCTGACCTCCTGTATGGCTCATAGAACTTCCCCAAAATAATACCTAGCACAGATCTTAGAAAAACATCCAATCTTGATTTAAAAATTCTCAGTGTTGGAAAATCCACCACGATATTTGGTAAATTATTCTAATGGGTAATGCACAATTTCATTTGGCTTTTCTTTTTTATAAGAAAAGTTTCATGTGTTCATATCTAAAATTGTAGCCAAATCTGTCATATGCCATCATTACTTTATTATCCCAAAATAAAGAAAGTCCACTTTGGAAAATATTCCCACTGTTCAAAAGAATAGATATGTAAATACACAATAAACTAAGCAGAATGAGGACATATTGATCCAAAAATGTAAGGAGACAGGAATTATTTCCATACAGAATAGACTTCCCCATTCATCTTGGGGTGCTGTACATGCAAAACAGTAATAAAGTAAAAATGTCACAAATGGTCCAATAAGTCTTTATAAATGTTTAATTACTACACAGCTACTCTTTTGAAAAGAGTCTCTCAGAGAAGAAGCATAGAATAGAGGGGTCTAGTTTGTTAATATTTTTATAAAGGAGAGGGGTGCCATGTCTTTAGTAAACAAGTTCCAATCTACTTCTATTCCATTTAAATGATTTAAAACAAAACCTTATTTATTTTAAAAATTATAGGTGACATTCTGGCTCCATTGAACTCCCCTTGCCTGTGTATTAAGATTTCACCGTATATCGACATACTTGGCCTACTGGAGTAGGTTTATTTTAGTGTTTCCCTAAGGGTATGTCTTCACTATAGGTCTAGGTTGATTTCCCTTAATTCGATTTTCTAAACTCGAGTTTAGAAAATCGAATCAGTGTGTCCCCACCAGGACAGCAGGTCGACAGTGGTCGACACTGTCTGTCCTTGAACTTTTGCAGGGGGTCGACATAGCCCGCATTGCACTGTGGGTAGGTAGCCCACAGTGCAATGCGTGCTGGACCCCCCCCCTGCCCAAGCAGCCCCACGGACCCCCCCGCCCGAACAGCCCCCCCCTCGCCGTACCCACCCGCCCGAGGGGGGGTGGGGGAGCCAGCGCGCGGCTGCTTGGGCTATCGGCTCAGCTGCCTGGTGAAATTGACCAGACAGCTGAGCCGATCCCTCAAGCAGCCCCGCGCGGGCTTCCCCCCCCCCCTCAGCAGCCCCGCGGACACCCCCCCGCCCGAACAGCCCCCCAACAGCCCCCCGCCCAAACAGCCCCCCGCTGGACCCCCCCCCGCCCGAGGGGGGGGGGGAGCCGGCGCGGGGCTATCGGCTCAGCTGCCTGGTGAAATTGACCAGACAGCTGAGCCGATCCCTCAAGCAGCCCCGCGCGGGCTTCCCCCCCCCCTCAGCAGCCCCGCGGACCCCCCCCCGCCCGAACAGCCCCCCCAACAGCCCCCCCGCCCAAACAGCCCCCCCGCCCAAACAGCCCCCCCGCTGGACCCCCCCCGCCTGAGGGGGGGGGGAGCCGGCGCGGGGCTATCTGCTCAGCTGCCTGGTGAAATTGACCAGACAGCTGAGCCGATCCCTCAAGCAGCCCCGCGCGGGCTTCCCCCCCCCCCTCAGCAGCCCCGTGGACCCCCCCCCGAACAACCCCCCCCTCGCGGGGCTGCTCGGAGGTCGGAGGCTTAACTTCTGATGCCTCTTCACTAGCCCACAGTCGAGCTTGTAATGTCGAATTTAGCCTTACTTCTCTCGTTAGGCAGGAGTTCCGAAATCGATCTTGAGGGCCCTTTAAATCGACTTTAAGGGCATGTATGTGAAGACAGGTACACCTTTAATTCGACCTAACGTCGTTAAGGTCGAATTAAAGTGGTAGTGAAGACATGCCCTAAAAAAGGTTTATTTTGATCCCCTTACTTAATGGAACTGTTCTCGTGTAGGGTACTATTCTGTGCAACTGGGGGAGGGGGAGTTAGAATGAGATCCAAAATGGCTTTATTTTGTTGGGTGAGTAATCATGAGTAAATGAAATAGACGTTGCAGGTTATTTATGTGACTATTTAGTGCCCTGAAGTATCTTTTGTAGACACCATATGTAAAATATAGATTATGTTTCAAACAGATATTGTAAAATGAAGCCAAGCATATCTAAATGTATTTTATTCTGTTGGTATTTCTAATGGCTTTCATTAGAAAACTGTTTCCTTTCAAATACCATTGAAATTAAACCAAATCGGGCAAGAAACTAGTAATGTGACAGATGCTACATCTGTAGCTATGGAAATGTAGTTGTCACTACAGGGGACCTTTTGCACTGAAGACCCACAGGAGTCCATAACTAAATCTGAGTAAATTAATCTTCCAGCACATCTCATCAAAAATATTCTGTTTAATAGTAAGCAATAGAAGCACAGATGAACTTCCATTGTAGAGACGTTTTAGATCTTCCTTTTACAACACATTTTTTATTTCTTTTGTATCTCTATTGTATTTCTGAACTCTGATAGTAACTTTGAGAAGAATTTCAGTATTTAGTCTAAGCAAACCCTTCTGATCGTTGGTTCTATGATTTTTTTAAAAAAAATATTGATTCAAGGCTGCTAATGTGTTACCAACTGTAAGGGAAACTCCCTCTGTTAAGACCAAGGAAGGTAGACAGGCTCTCTTTATTTTTCACTTAATAAACCACGTAACATGACCATGATGTTGCATAATTTTGTTTCACTCTTTTTTATCTTCTCTGGATCAGGGACTATATTTTTATTCAGTCCTTTTGATTAATACTCAAGTGGTGATCTATATTTTTATAACTTTCGCTGGCATTCTCTGTCTTTATGGTAAAAAGAAATAGTTTTCATCTGAGACACATAGTGATAATATGACACAGCTTGACACAGACAGTTCATATAAACAGAGTAAGACTGAGACAGTGTACAACAGCGCAGGTGTGACTCTGTGTTAATTTGTCTGAGGTTTGGTAGTTCTGTCTGTTTTAATACTAAATGTACAGGTGATCTGAACCCCAGGGGCAAGTTTGGATCCAAATGTCTAGCTGAAGCATATCGTTGTCATGAGCCAAATGTCAATATGCTACAATTTGGGAAGGTTCAGATTGGGTCTGAATTTCAAATTCCCAAATTTTGGAGGGTTTGAACGAAAGTTTGATCTAGAGGTTTGGTTCAGCCCACTGTAGAAATAAGAAGCTGGCATCCAGGAATTTGGATTAGGCCCAATAGTGGCAGAATCAGAATGTATACTGTATCTAAGAATGACCAAAGTCATTGTTTTGTATGCATGCATGAGATTACTTGCACATGAACTGAAAAATGTGGGGAGGAAATTAGTTCATTCCACAGCTCTGTGTTGCTAGATTATTCTAAACCTAACCTCTTCTTTTTGAAATAATAGTTTCCTGTAATCCTGCCTCCTGTAATTCTATTGCTTCATTGCTCCAGAACTCTTCATCATGTTGTCATACCAGTCACTCTGCTAGATGGAGGAGCTAGAACATATAGCCTTGAAAAAGTTTAAAAATTAATGTTCTATCCCAAAGGCTGCAAAATAACGTTTTTTCAAAGTAATGGAATATGTAAGCCACCCAGCTCCATTGTCCAACAGGTGTCTCTAGCTGTGACATGTAGAGGAATGGTTTTGGGGACACCACAGTGACTGGAAGAACAGCATAGGAGCTAAAATTAATGCTTTAGTTTTTATTTTAAAAAAGGGGTGGGGGGAAGCAGATTTAGAATATTTTACCTGCTGAGTCCTTTGCTAATTATCTTTTTTTAAAATATGTTAAGGATTCATATGATAAGGTTTGATGGTTTTCGAAGAGCTCAGCGCTAAGTACTGCCAGTGTCATTCTTCTGTAGAAAGGTTGAGGTAAAAGTGGAACTGCATTTACTTCTCTTTATAACCCTCCAGCTGGCTTTCTGGTCTCCACTGCATCAAACAAATTGCTCATCTTCACTTTTAAAAGATCTGTACTGCCTCGTCTTCACTGCTGTTGTTAAAACTAGCAAAATTAGTACCCGCTCTAACTAAATTTAAACTAGTGTGGGTATGCCTACCTGAGTTGCAATGACACCTGCATTTGTGGTAGAGACATAACTTTTGTGTATGCTCTAAGGTTAACTTAAAAAAAGACGAATCTATGGCATGAAGTAAATTCCCTAATTTGTTTTATGCATATGAGAAATCAAATTAATGTTTTTCTTACAGAAACCTGGAATCCTGAACAAAGAAAAGAGTTGATCGCAGAATCTGTATTTTGAACAGTAAGTAGTTTGATTACACATTATAAAGATGAAAATTGTTTTTTTAAACCCTACTCTAGGTAACTTTCCACATTTGCCTTTCTTCTACGTGTGTAAAATTTAATGTAGTAAGCCATTTCTGCCTTCTCTGAAAACTCAATTTCATTTCACTGGAGTGGATTTTTATTAATTTACCCTACAATCCTTTTAGATACACTGCATGGATTATCATGATCTTATCTTTGGGTTAGTACATAGTGAAAATATTGGTGTTGCTTTTACTTTTGCTAACAAAAAAGGTGCATTGTTGTAATACTGGAAGTTAGGAAAGTAATAAACAAAAAACTGAAAATTGGTCAAATCTGGGATTCTATGTAGTTTAGTGATAAAACAATAGCTGGCTCCTGGGTTTGAGATATACAATTCATTTGATGTGGACAGGATGAGGAGAGAATTCTGTGTTATCTATTTAATCATTAGTTCAGAATCACAATGTGCGGACATAGTCACCTACAAGCTTAAAACATACAGCTGTTCTGTAAAGATTAGTCTTTGATTTCTACTGCTTCATAATGCCTCAGGAAATTAAAATTGTCTGCAGAGATCAGACAATGAACCATGATGTCTGTGTTGTGAATAATATTATTGGTGTCTTCTTTTAAAAGATTTTTTCAGGTTGGTGATGAAGTTCAAATTGTGGTCTGAAAAAAATGCGGACTGTTTTTTATTTCTAATCCCCAATAGTATTCTTTGCAGAAAATAGCAAAAGGTATAATAGTCCTGTATTTTTGGGTATCAGAAGTGACAACTCTCTGATAATCAGCATAAATAAATGTGTTTAAAGCATTTCTAGTTACAGTTCAATCCAAACAGCTGCTGTGTATTATGCACTAGTAGAGGCTGCCTCTTTGTGGCAGAATATTGTGGGCAATATGTATTGTACAAAAGACAAAGGCTATTCTTTACTATTCTTTATATACTGTATAGTGGAAATGAGGGACTTTTCATGGTCATATTTGAAATCTCTATTCAAATAACTAGTTTGTTGTATAATCCTATATAGAATAGAATAGAATCACATATTATGAAGACTCAACCACACTGTGGCCAATATACTGTGGTTACATAGAAGATCCATGGGAGGCTGTAGGGGGGGATTTATACATGTAATTTTTAAAAGCCAGAATACAGCCCTTGATCTCTGTATGTACCCAGGTTCAGTGAATGGTTTTAAGATTCAGTTAATCACTAAAATCATGAAAGGAATTGTGTGACATTCTGTTAATGCTGAGTCAAGCGGTATGCTTCTTTGAAAACCTTAACCTCTACCTTTGCTGTTGTTCATATTGCACCCAAAAGTAGGCACTTTACCAGAATAGAGTGAATGCATGTCCTATGCCCTGGGGAGCTTATCGTCTAAAAAGAATGCAACATGTTGATAACGTTTTATCTGTCAACCGGTATAATGATTGCAACCAACTCTGAGCTCTTATTTTCCATTTTTAACTATACTAAATATATTTTTATTATTGCAAAATATGCTTAATTTTTTATGCTTTGTTCATTTCTTGCAACTTTTGTCCATTCACCCCAAACTTTACCCTTTCCTGCAATCATTATCCCCATTTATCCCCATTTCCTACTGATCGTAACCCCATCCACTCCTCCTCCCCACCATATAGCCACTCAACAACCCCTAACCTCAGTTAGTTTCTCACTGCATACTCCCAAAAATCACCCTTTCTACCTTTTTTCAGTGTTGGCTTTTAGTATGTTTCAAGTTAAAATATTACAGTATACAAATCAGCCACTATAGATAAAATTGAAATTACAAGCTAAACTAGTGTCCTAAACTAGGCAAAATATTTAATTTCCAAGTGTAGTATGGGATAGAGGTCATGTGTGTCAAGGCAGCCTGATGATGCAGTGAATAGGTTCTTATACATATATCTAAAGAAGTTGAGGGGGATTGCAAAACATGAAATATGGATGAGCTGCTGCAATTTGTATCTGAAGTTAGACTGCAAAAGGATAGCTTTTTGACATTGGAAAAAGGTGCAAATAAATCAATTATAATTTTGCCTCAAAGGTTTAGGTTCAAGCAGCAGATCATTGATGGAGGTGTACATGGATTTTAGCAACTCCCCAGTATTTTGTGTTGCATTAATGGTTTATGCATTACAAGAAATGCCATGGACCTTTATATTTCTGTCTACAGAAGGTGAATTTCTCTATCCTCCCTACACATTCACATCCTCTCACAAGTCCTCCTCGCTTGTCTTCCTCGGCTAACTGGCTAGAACTTTTTAAATAAAACAGCTGTTTCAAAAGAGTGTGGATTTATTTGTGTACGTGGAGAATAAATTAATCAACTTTCACTGGTGCTCCATCACATACAGATTCCTTCCTTCCCCCTGGCAGAATAGGATGATGGAAGCTTTTCAGACTATCCATTACTTAATTTATCAGTCATGGTATTATGTTTATAGAATACAAATGACCTATCCATGAATATATAATTACAGAAATGGAAAAATACAATGATTATTTAACATTTGTAATACATAGTTTATTTAATAACCTCTTTGGAGTATACATTAGAAATTATAATTAACATAGAAATTTATTTTTATCTTATACCCAGCATCTGCAATAAGTCACATTACTAACTTGATCAGGCTATATATCCAACCATATAGAGTAAATTCAACTCACATTGGCTTTGTACCATTCAGCTTAATGTTTTTCACATGAATTGTACATTCTTTATGCACTAGAACATTGTCATTCATTTGACCTAGGATAATAAATTATTTATAACCATTTTATAGTATTTTTATTTCTCAACCGTTTCTCGTAATGAAAATCCTGAAATGTCTAGAGTTAGCGTAAAAATGCAGATCGTATCTCAAAAATAGGAGGAATATAACGAACAGTGCATTAAATGCTCAATTTGTTTAGCTATAAAATATGACATTTTGAATTATGTTGATGTGTTATTTTACAGTGCACTTACAGGTGCCCAGAAAATGCACAGAAGACTGACTTCTTCAGATATTCAGTCTAAGGCCCTAGTTCGGGAAAACACTTAAGGAAGTGCTTAATTTTAGGCAAATAACTACATCCCAAAGTTCAGAGGGGTAGCCGTGTTAGTCTGTATCCACAAAAACAATGAGGAGTCCAGTGGCAGTTAATCTTAAAGGTGCCACTGGACTCCTCGGTTTTATCTCAAAGTTAAGGACTTGCTGAAGTACTGTCCTGAACAGGGATACTTTCCTAACTCCCATTGACTTCAGTGGGCTTTGGATCAGGCCCCAAACTTACAAATGGATCTGCGTGAGCACATCCCTGTGTTTGCATGGAGCTCTGTTGATTCCAGTGCAGCTGCACACCAGTGCCCGTTCTATTTGTGTACATATGATTGCAATATTAGGGACTTGATGACAAACCATTGACGATATAATATAGACCATCAAGGTGGATGAGCAAGGAAAATCACAGGTTATGAATATACACTTATGTACTTACTTTGTTTAGGCAGACATTTCTAGTCTGTGTGTCTTTGATGGACTTCTTTTGTTGTTGTTAAAAATACTCCGCTGCTTACATTTTAGGAGTGACTCGAGCGAGGCTACAATGTAGGCTTGTTGAGTACATTTGCAATAATGTCAATCATGTCTTCCAAATGTATAAAGCTCTGGTTAATAAAAACATTCGTATTTAAGACAGCACTTAAGCAAATACTTAAATTAAGCATGTGCTTAAGTTGCATTTAAGTTATTTGTCCCATTATGTTTAAAAAATAGCCATCCCATATCATTATTACATCTTTGTCTTCTTGCTATAGAACTAGTGATAATGAAGGGGCTGACTTATCTCCCATCGTCCTATTGACTTTAATGGGAGCTGGCTCAGGCTCTAATGCTCTTCCTAGAGCTCTGCTCATTTCTGTTTATTTTAATGAGAGTTCATGCAAAGACAGAAAGATCATGGAAGGGGCAGCCATCTTAGCTTTTGCTTAGACACCAAAGTAAGTGTAGGAAGAGGGGGAGGGATGCAAATATTTCTGTGATATATTTTTTTAAAACTTTTACCATCTTCATTTAAAATGCAGCAGCCCTTGTCATCTGGCTTTGATATTTTAAAAGTTCAGAATCGTGCGGCTGTGGAGGAAGAAAAGAATCTTGCAATATGTGTACCACAAGCGGTGTTCATCATCCTTCCGCATTTAACTGCAATCAAATTTCATCTGTCACTACACATATTTTGGTTTATCATGTAATTGACAGCTTTGATGGTTTTTAATGGCTGTCTGGTTAATGACAGGTTTTTTCCCATTATTTATGCATAATAAAGACAAATGCATGTAATGTATTATAAATTAGGAGACTGCACAAATCAACAATCAGTGCATGAGGAGCCTGGTAGAACTATAGTCTGCTACAATGAGATGAGAGTGGACTTATTCTATTGAAAATAATTGCATGGGCAGTTTCATTCCATTACTTCTAGAGGAACTGAATTCATGTTTTACTTATTAGCTCACAAATACCCAGAATTATAGTGTGGTGTTTACTCTAACTTGTGTTCTGAAGCTACCGTAGTATAGAACATTCATATATTATAATATCCAAATGAACTGGTGCTGTGGGAAGCAGGTATTTTGATTTTGGAACCATCAATTTTGTATAAGATGAATTTATAAAGATTTGAAAAGAAATAAGTCAGTGCTTTCTGAATCTTTCATGGCAATCAGGAAAATGTTATGTTTCATTAAAATAATATACATGCTTTAAAATCTAAAAGCATCATGCAGTCACACTCATTCCCCATGCTCCTAGTTTTCTGATTGCCCATCACAATTTGTGTGCATATGCCACAGCTGTGGATAAAATAATTTATTATAATGGTCACACTACCTGACTTACTCCATGGTTTTCTCACATAAACTAATTTTACATAATTTCTATGAAGGTACAGCCTTTTTGTTGCTGCAGGATATACCATTTGCACAGAATAGAATGATTTATTTGTTTTTACCTCTTTTTGTTGTTGTCTAAGCAGTACATTCTTTGTGACTGGCCTGCTCATGATTTCGTACGCACAAAAACTATTTTCCTTCCCCCATCACTTGTCTGTATCTGATATTAGGACTACAACATTGCATTTTCAGCTGAGAAACAGCAGACATAGATTTAGATTCTGTAGTGCTTTGAGCGATACTAGTTATGCAACCTAATTTTGTAAAATGGCTGTCTACATACTTCCCTGGGGCTTCAGTTTAGTTGTCCTCTATCATTTTAGCACCTTGATTGATTATTCTCTGCTATTTAATTTATCTTCTGCTTCTTAGCTTTTTCTTCAGTTGGCAAACACATACTTTTCTAGACACATTTTTAAATGCAGTGCTTGCCAAGTGCCCTAGAAGTCACTTTTTCCCCCTGAGAATTTAGCCATTAAAACAAATGATCGGCTGATAATATTGTCTATTGTCCATGGACTCTAAATCTGAAATTATTGGTTGTCAAATTTTCTATTATAAATCCAATTTTACCAGGGTTTTCAACTCCACTGTGTAAATTAATTCTGACATATAAGGATGCAGCCTTGAAACTGTATGTGTACTGCCCTCTGCCCTGCAAATAACTTTTAAGAAACTTCTCCTTTTTATTTTTATGAGCCAAATTCAGCATTGATGTGGCTCTGTCAGCTTCAGCTGAATTACCCAAGGTACACCATTAGAATTCCACCTCCTTTAGACTCATAGACTTTAGGTTCAGAAGTGACAATCATGCTCATCTGGTCTGATCTCCTGCACATTGTAATAGACCCCTAACCTCTGGCTGAGTTACTGACATCTTCAAATAGTGATTTAAAGACTTTATACACTATAACTGCAAATTTACTGGTTTAATATGATTCTTTGTAATTCATTGACTGTATTCACTTTAAAATAGGAAAGTAAGGCTGTGTTAAGTGTGTTGGTTTACTACCTTTTGACATTTTAAAATATGAAATAACCAACACACTATTGTGACTTTAAATTAGGTTACTACATACACACCTGGGAATATTTTTCCATTTAAAAAACTCAGGATTTTTTTGCATGAAGATTTTGTGTGTCTGTACATTTGGCAGCAGGAGTGACATGACTGACCATAACATTTTCAAGGAAGCTACTGCAGTTTATTAGGTCTGTGGTCCATGAATCAAGAAGCTTGCACTTCGAATGTGCCACTGCTGCCCCCCCCCCCCATTTCTGCGAGTGCAGAGCTACCTGGCGGAAGGAGGGTGCCGCTTGCTGACTCTGCAGCTGGATACCGCTGCCTGGGTCCTTGCGTTGGTTGTGCTCCCCTACTGTGTGCTGGGAGCCAGCCTGTTTTTTGTCCAACAGTGAGTGCCCACACCCAGATCCCAGCTGCTGAGCCCCAACCACCCTCACCTTGACCCTCCCTCTCCCCGCAGTCAGAACCACCCAATGAGCCCCTATGTATCCAAATTCCTCACTGAAGCACCCACCCCCAGATTGCCCCCACACAGAACCCTTTTAGCCCACACCTCAATCCCCACACACTAAGCCCCTGTACGCTTGGATCCTGCTGAGCTCAGCCTACCTGCCCACACCTGGTGTGTCTGTTGCAGAGGAGCAGGGTTCCAAAGTGTTTCTGGGGCAGGCCCGGCTCTAGCACTGTGTCCGGGCTGGCTGCAACCTCACTGCTGAGTCTGTGGCCCAGGAGCATGTCGGGGCCGGGAGAGCTTCAAGGTGATCTCCCACCTCTTTGCAGCCAGTCACCTGTGCTCTCCACTGACATGCTGGAGATTCCACATTTATTTATTGACCAATAAAATTTGCAGAATTTTAAAATATTGTTCACTGATTTTTTCTTAATTATTTATATCTTTACTAGTGTAAAAGCCTGTGGACACGGGCCAACAGTAACGCCCTCCCCCCCTCAACCCCCCCACTCCAAGCCCCCCCCGCTCAACCCCCCCACTCCAAGCGTGCCCCCCACTCCAAGGCCCCCCCCCGCTCACCCCCTGCTCGTTCAGCCTCCCCTCCCCCCCCACGGCCCTCCCGCTCATTCAGCCTCCCCTCCCCCCCACGCCCCTCCACGCTCGTTCAGCCTCCCCTCCTCCCCCCACGGCCCTCCCGCTCATTCAGCCTCCCCTCCCCCCCACGCCCCTCCACGCTCGTTCAGCCTCCCCTCCTCCCCCCACGGCCCTCCCCCCCCGCTCATTCAGCCTCCCCTCCCCCCCACGCCCCCCCACTCGTTCAGCCTCCCCTCCCCCCCACGCCCCTCCACTCGTTCAGCCTCCCCTCGCCCCACGCCCCCCCCCGCTCATTCATCCCCACTCCCACCCACTCCAAGGCCTCCGCTCGCTCAGCTCTCTCCCCCTCCCCCACTCAACGGCCCCGGCTAGGCTGGCGCAGCTGGCCGTGCCGTGCCCGGGCGCCTCCACCCCACCGGCCCAGTGCCCCCTTCCCGCGCCCCGCCTGGCCAGAGCCCCCTGCCTGCGCCTATTGCGCCCAGCCACCCTCCTGCCCTAGGACCCTGATCCAGACCCTGCTTCCCTCTCAGCAGCGTTCGCGCGGTGGCCATGTTGTGCTGACGAACTACACCTCCCAGCATGCTACACCTCCCAGCTTGCCGTTAGTCCAGGCTGTCTCTACTGCGCATGACAGCTTCACACAAACTTTTCTAGCCGATTATTAAATAGGATTTTGCACAGAATTGCCTCCGGAGTAATATTTGCCACTTGCAGTTGCATATACACCACAGGACATTATAGATAATCTCATCATACCATCCCCTACATAAATGAATCAAGCTCAGTTTTAAAACCGGTTTGATTTTTTGCCTCCACTAATCCCCTTGAGAGGCTGTCCTAGAACGTCACACTCCTTTGATGGTTAGGAATCTTCTTATAATTTCAAGCCTAAACTTCTTGATAGCCAGTTTATATCCATTTGTTCTTGGGTTGGACTAGGTGAGGGGGTTGGACTAGAATACTAGATGATCTCCTGAGGTCCTTTCCAACCCTGATATTCTATGACTCTGCACTTGGCATTTAGCTTAAATAATTCTTCTCTCCTCCTGGTGTTTAACCCTCCTGATATCTCCTTTCAGCCTATCTTTGATTAGGCTAAACAAGCCAAGCTCCCTAAGTCTCCTCTTTCGAGATAGGTTCTCCATTTTTCTGATCATTCTAGTAACCCTTCTCTGAACCAGTTCTGGTTTGCATTCATCTTTTTTTAAACATGGAAGACGTGAATTGCACACAGTATTCCAAATGAGATCTCAACGGTGCCTTGTATAATGGTATTAACACTTCCCTGTATTTACTGGAAATACCTCACCTGATGCATCCTAACATTGCATTAGCCTTTTTCATGGTCACATCACACTGGCAGCTCATAGTCCTCCTGTGTTCAATCAAAACACCCAGGTCTTTCTCCTCCTTTATTGATGAAAATATTATAGCATCTTATAGCAAATATTTCAGTGCATGATCCTGCACTTTACATTATTAAATTTCATCCCATTTTTTTTACTCGTTTTCAAGATTATCCAGATCTTGTATGATATTCCAGTTCTCCTCCTCACTGGTGATACCTCCCAAATTTGTGTCAGCGCAAATTTTATTAGTATGTGTTCACTTTTTGTAGGGTGACCAGACAAGCAAATGTGAAAAATTAGGACAGGGGGTGGGAGGTAATAGGAGCCTATATAAGAAAAAGACCAAAAATTGGGACTGTCCTTATAAAATCGGGATATCTGGTCACCCTAACTGTTGTGTCAAGGTTATTAATGAAAATATTAAATAAGATTGGACCCAAGACCGATCCATGAAGAACTCCACTAGTAACCTCCCACCAGCCTGACAGTTCACCTTTCATTATGGCCTGTTGTAGACTCCCCTTTAACCATTGCTTACCCGCCTTTCAATTCTTGTATTGATCCCTAATAATTTCCCACATGGAAATGTATCAGATACCTTACTGAAATCCAGATACATTAGATCTACTACATTTCCTTTGTATCTTCTTAAATAAAGGGATCAGGCTGGTCTGGCACAATCTAACTTTTGTAAAACCATGTTGTATTTTAGCCCATGTACCTGCATGTACTTAACTGCCTTCTTTTTTCAAAATATGTTCTAAGACCTTGAGGCTGTAGTGTTTTGGATCACTATCCCCCCCTTTTTTAAAAAAGGCATTTTTCCGGTCGTAGGGTACAACTCCCGAATTTACAGATTCATTGTAAATCCTTTCTCGTGGACTTGCAATTTCATGTGCCAGTTCCTGTAATATTCTTGGATAGAGATTATCTGATTTGGTCCCATTAAACTGTTTGAGTTTGACTTCTACCTAAGATGAGGTAATTTCAGTTCCCACATGCTCATTTCCATTTGCCACCCCACTGCCATTACCCCTAAGGTCCTTATTTCCTTTATTAAAAACTGAGGGAAAGTATTTGTTTAGATGGTGGACCAAACCTAGATTATCTTTAATCTACACCCCATCCTCAGTGTTTAGTGGTTCTACTTCTTCTGTAAGGTGGAAGCTGTAATTTACCTGAAGGATTTTCTCTGGTTGTGGATTGTATTTAACATTTTGTGGAAAAGCTGTTCAAGCATTAGGGTTTTGTTTTTTGTTTTTTTATCTCAGCATAGTTCCAAGTGTGACATATTCCAGCCTTTAAAACAACAAGTAAATAAGACATGCACTTCTCCAAGATGCAATCAACAGCCTGGCGTACACATGTCAAAGACAGCATGATCAGCGGTTGTTTTTCTTCTTTGGACCAAAGATTGTCCCTTCACATCCTCCCTCATTCAGGGAAAAATCACTTTGGTTTCAGATACATATTTATTTAATTACCAGTCAGTAATCTCCAGACCATATTTCATTAAAATGCTAGAGATAGCAAATGTCACCATCCTGTCATACCTGTTGACATACCTTACTGACTTTGTCTTATGAGACTATCAGAATTCTCTTTTCTATTGATCCACATATTACAAATAACTGCATGCATAATTTAATCCGTCTGAGATGGTTCTCCAGGGTGCAGATAATGCTAGTTCATGATATTGAATCTTTATTATCTTTGAAAAATAATTTGGTAGTTTGGGGTAAGATCTGTGTAAAGACTTATTCTTCAGTGCTACTTTTTCTTGTCTTCCTGCTTTTTCTTTCAAAGATGTAGACTTTCATTTTAGGGATTTGAAACCACCATAAATATCACACTCAGTGAGATTTTGAATCAAATTCTCAGCCTGTACACATTTTTTATACCTAAGGTTAGAGACATTTTGTTCAACTGGCTGAAGATCAAACTGCTGATTTAAATGGGTTCATCCAGAGTGAGAAAAGGTATGTCTGAAACATATTAACATCAAACTTGACCTTCATCTGTTTTGAGTAAGTGATAGGCTGCCAATATTTTAACACTAAGCTTCTTGTAGAGAGAAGGGAGAGAGGGTTAGGAAATCTAGTCATTAATTTTCTTAGTATACAAATACTTTTTCAGAACCATAACAAGTGAAGGATACAACTGCTTGGCAGAATATATTAAATGCACATTGCTAGAGAAGGTTTTACTTGATCTCTTAAGAATATTTTGCACTACTGGTGATATAATGGCATGTTCATTTTGATATCTGAACTGGGATTAGAGCAGGGGTCTCCAAACTACGGCCCGCGGGCCAGATGCGGCCCGCGAGGCCCTCTCATCCGGCCCGCGGCAGGGGTCGGGAACCAGCCACGGGGCCGGGATGCGCCGCGTGCTCCGCTGCCGCCGCCAGCCACGGGGCCGGGACGCGCCGCGTGCTCCGCTGCCGCCGCCAGCCGCGGGGCCGGGACGCGCCGCGTGCTCCGCTGCCGCCGCCAGCCACGGGGCCGAGACGCGCCGCGTGCTCCGCGGCCGCCGCCGGCCAGGGACGGCTCAGAGCTGGGGCCGGGACGCGCCGCACCGCACCGCCACCCAGTTACAGGCGGCGAAACAAGGAGCCACCCACTGCCAGGCGGCGAAATGGTCTGTGGGGAGAGACCGGGTTGAGCGGGTCAGTTGGGGGGGGGGGGGGTTGGAGGAAAGGAGGTTTTTGGGGGGAGAGACCAGGCTGGGTGGGTCAGTTGGGGGTTGGAGGAAAGGAGGTTTTGGGGGGAGAGACCTGGGTGGGTGGGTCAGTTGGGGGGGGGGGGGTTGGAGGAAAGGAGGTTTTGGGGGGAGAGACCTGGCTGGGTGGGTCAGTTGGGGGTTGGAGGAAAGGAGGTTTGGGGGGAGAGACCTGGGTGGGTCATTTGGGGGGGGGTTGGAGGAAAGGAGGTTTTGGGGGGAGAGACCTGGTTGGGTGGGTCATTTGGGGGGGGGGGTTGGAGGAAAGGAGGTTTTGGGGGGAGAGACCTGGCTGGGTGGGTCAGTTGGGGGGGGGTTGGAGGAAAGGCGGTTTTGGGGGGAGAGACCTGGCTGGGTGGGTCAGTTGGGGGGGGGGGGTTGGAGGAAAGGAGGTTTTGGGGGGAGAGACCTGGCTGGGTGGGTCAGTTGGGGGGTTGATGTGTAGTGTTCATGTGTAGTGAACAGGTGTTCATGTGTAGTGTTCATGTGTAGTGAACAGCTGTTCATGTGTGGTGTATCAATGTGTTATTAAATAATAACTGAATAAAATAATATTAAATAAATAATTAAAAACAACATCCATGTTTTGATTCTTTTTTATTTGGACCTCGAGTGTGATGTCGGACCCCGAACTGCTATTTGATAGTTAATGCGGCCCTCGGGCTGAAAAGTTTGGAGACCCCTGGGTTAGAGGATGAAGACCTTGTAAGGGTCTTAGAATTTCTTCCCTGGGAATTATTTAAAAAATGTATGTTGGTGCTGCTGGGGGCATTTATTTGAATAAAAATAATTTTGCATTGGAGACATATTTTTTTGTTTCCTCTGAATAAGAGGACAGAGATGATTTAGTAGCATCCAGAATGAGAATGAACTTTTTCAGAGGCAAGAAAATCATTTCTCACTTCAATCTGTTGGAGTGTTAACAAGCAGCTCCCACAACTCCAAGTGCAAGACAGCACTGATTTGAGCTGAAGGTAAAACCTTTCTTAATTACAGGTACATAACATGGTCTAATCTTTTTTTTTTTTTTTTAAAGGCAAGACAACAGGTGCTATATCTTCAAAACTATTGTTTATGCCTAGGCATTGCTATACAAATGACATATAAACAGTACTGCCAACCCCAAAGACTCAAACATCATAAGTCAGGCTGTTGAAAATAATGAGATTGGCTTTAAAGTCATGAAAGTTTTTCAAACAATAATAAAGGTGGGGTTGCTATTTTTTTGTTTGTTGTTTTTTTTTAATTTGCCTTCTGGTTTCTGAGTCCTGACACTGCATTTGGGTCACACTTTCATACTTTCTTCACAACCATGAGGGCTAGAAGCTTACTACTTTTTTTGTCTGAATTGCATGAATCCAGGAGCTGGGGCTTTAGGAATAAAAACAGATATTATGGGACCTGTGATACCATTTACTATGAGATTTGACAATACTGGGTAAGATCCTTCACTGGACACAGGTCTCTGTTAATACTATTAATCTTTTCCATACCATGACTTACCCAGAATCCTTTTTACATGTAGCAGAGACTATCCCCTGCCATTCAGCAATATAGGAAAGGGTGGTCTTGACTCCTGGGCACTTATTCACATGCCTGCACGTTCATGATAAACTCCAGCAGAGAACATATACTTTAGAGCAAGAGGGTAATTAAGAAAAAGGATAAAATGTCACTTGGGATGTAAAGCCTTAACTACTAATTTTTTTTTAACGGAATTGTGCTTTCGGTACCACATGACAGAATGTGACTCTCTAATATGAATCAGACTCTTAACACAAATAGGGTGTTTAAAGGTTTTAAGCAATAATTTAGGAACCCAAAAGGTCTATTAAAGTGCAGTTTAAAACTATTAGCTATGCAATTATGAATTTATCCCATAGACCACAATGATTCCTTCTGAGGAGTTATGGTCTGTTGGACAAATATGTATTTAGGGAGCTTTTAACATGTGAATTGCTTCCTAGACTATATAATTATGTATTTAGACCTTTCAAAAAGTGTATTAATGCCCTTATATTTATACAAGGAGTATCTGTTTTGTTCTAAACTGTAAGTACAGTAGTAAATCTGCAGTAGTTACATTTCAGTTGCAGTATCATTGTCACTTTAATATTTATTTTAAGTGAAATTTCTTCCAGGTTATTGATAAAAATGTTGAAAAATGTAAGGCTAAGAACAGGGGACTCCCACTAGAAACAGACCCATTCAATGATGATTTCCTGTTTACAATAATATTGTGAGAGCCATTAGGTAGCCAGCTTTTAATAATACGGTGTGTGCCATGTTAATTTTATATCACTATAGTTTTTTAATCAAGACGTTGTGCAGTACCAAGTCAGTGCCTGACAGAACTCTAAGTACATTGCATCAACACTACAAATTTGGTTGATAAAGGTAATAATCTCATCAAAAAAAAATAATGTTAATTTGACAGGATCTATTTTCCATAAACCCATGTTGATTGGCATTAACTATTTGATACTCCTTTAATTCTTTATTAATCAAGTCCCTTATCAGCCACTCCATTATCTTGTCTGGGATACATGTCAGACTGACAGGCCTATAATTACCCGTCATTCTTTTAATCTTACATTTTTCTTGCACTCAGCTCTTTGTGGGGTTACAAAGGGAGAATTTCCTTGTACTTCCCTCCACTGGCACATCTTCACAGTGTCAAGTGACAGAGTTGCAGTAAGTTGGCACTTTCCTTGTTTTTATAGCCCTGACAACGCCCTGGCTGGGTTGATTTAGTTGGGGATTGGTCCTGCTTTGAGCAAGGGATTGGACGAGATGACCTCCTGGGGTCCTTTCCAACCCTGACGTTCTATGATTCATGAGTACCATTTGAGACCTACCATATGAGTGACGCACTCAGACACCACCTGCTTCCCAGGGATCTTTCCATGGCTTTTTTACTTATTCATTTTCAGTTGAGTAAAGGGAATCATACTTTGGGATGTTCCCTTCTCCACTTGTTTGTCTCCAGCACTTTTCTCTTTGAAGAAACACAGAAAGACATTTTTTCTTAAGAATGATTTTTAATATGATCGCTATTGTTCCCATGTTTTCTTCTTCCACATCCCATATTTTGGACCCTATGGATTTATTTTATATACATTTTAAGGGGAGGGGAGGTGTGTACACACAAATACTTTTTTCATGCTGTCATCAGTAGTATTGTGAGTGGTCTAGAGGAACAAATATAGGATGCAAAGTTAAGAAATTCTGACTGTTAATGCCAGATCTTCCAGTAATTTTCTGTGTGCCCATGAGCAACTCACTTAAATGGTCTCTCAGACAGTCTCCCGACCTTTGAAATAGGGATGATTGTAATTGCATGCTTCCCAGGGGTTTTGTGAGGATAATTCTGCCCTGAAGTCAGTAGGACTTTTGTCATTGACTTAAATGGAAATCGGACTGGGCCTTTAATTAGTTAATGTTTACATAGCACTTTGAATATATAAAAGCTACATTAATGATAAATGTTATTTATTATTATTAATTTAGACTTTGAAAGCTCCATAAATATCTATTTGCTTGATAGACCATAACTACATAGAAGAAGCTGTTATGATGGAATATTAGGTTAATGAATTTTCTCTGTGTCTAATTATGTTGAGACCATTTTTATTTAAGCTGTTGTTAACTAGAGAAACCATTAAATTACTGTTAATTTTCCTTGACTTCTTTTGGCTTGAAAATAGTTGGTGTAAGTCTGATGAATGCTCAGAATTCAGTTCCATAGTGTGCTTTTTAGTCATCAGTATCCTTGTTTTTGTTGCAATGTCAACATTTGAGTCGGGAGGGGGGGTTGGGAAAAGGGAAGGGAAGGGGAATGTTCTGATACTTTACCACCTTGATCCGCTGCCGCCTCTTTTTTTTTTCTGCCTATTTTTTCGTGCCCTCATCTCTCCTATAGTTGCTATAGTTAGAAAGGGTAGTATCGCCAGTGCCAGCACAGCTCCTGTCTCCTGCGCCTGTATCCAGACAGAGAACCTAACCATGGATGCCTCTACCCAGATCCTGGTGTGGATTTGCAGAGACTGTGGCCTGTAATTCCCACTCTCAGAAAGCCAGGCTGGAGGGACCATCTTGTGCGAAAGGTGCCTGTGGGTGGAATCTCTCAGGAAGCAGGTGGGAGAGCTACAGGAGGAGGTTGGTAGGCTGAGGACCATCCGTGCCCATGAGAAATTCCTTGAGAGTATTCATAAGGAGACATCCAAGGCTGAGGAAGGTATCCAGCTACAGCGGATTGCTGTCACACCACCAGCAGAGGAGGAAATGGTTCTGTCACAGGGAGGACTCTGGCAGTTGGTTATTTCTGACAGCAGGCACTGCTCCACCCCTACTCCCAGCCCACCCACCATGGTGATGGGAAACTGATATGCTTCCCTGGCAACAAGCGATAAGAATCACCTCCAGAGGAGGAGGAGAAGCCATGTACCCTCAAGGCTGGGAAGATCACAGCCACCACTCCAAGGAGGAAACACAGGTTCAGAGGAAGATAGAGGCAACCATCTGTCACCCTGATATGGCATCCTGGGAGCTATGCTGCCTCCAGGGGCTCATATCTGAAACATTATGGAGGGATTGTTAAGGATCATCTGGCCCTATGACTACTACCCCATGCTACTCATCCATGTGGGCACTAATGATTCTGCAAGGTCTGACCCTCACCAGATCAGAAGTGACTACAGGGCTCTGGGACTAAGAGTGAGAGCGTTGGGAGCACAAGTGCTGATCTCTTCAATATTTCTGGTCCAGGACAGGGGCCCAGGCAGAGACAGATGCAGCCTGGAAGTGAATGCCTAGCTGTGAAGATAGTGTTGCCAGGAGGGCTTTGGCTTCCTTGACCATGGGATGCTATTCCAGGAAGAAGGGCTGCTAAGCAGAGATGGGGTTCATCTATTGAGGAAGGGGAAGAACATAATTGGATACAGACTGGCTAACCTAGTGAGGAGGGCTTTAAACTAGATTCAAAGAGGGCAGATGACCAAAGCCTACAGGCAAGTCAAGAACATGGAGACCTGGGAGAAGGTTTGGAATTTGGGGGGAGCATGGGCTGTTATAGCAGAGATAAAGGAGAGACAAGACAGAACTGGGGCGGGAAATCTCAAATCAGTATCTTAGATGTCTGTATACAAATGTAAGAAGAATGGGGAATAAGCAGGAAGAAATTGAAATGCTAGTAAATAAACACAACTATGACATAGTTGGCATCATAGAGACCTGGTGGGATAATACACATGATTGGAATATTGCTATAGAAGGGTACAGCTTGATCAGGAAGGACCGGCAGGGAGAAAAAGGGAGAAGATGGTGCCTTATATATTAAAAATGTGTTCACTTGGACTGAGGTTGGGGTGGAAATAGGAGACGGACTTGTTGAAAGTCTCTGGGTAAGGATAAAAGGAGTAAAAACAAGGGTGATGTCATGGTAAGGGTCTACTACAGACCACCTACCCAGGAAGAAGAGGTGGATGAGGCTTTTTTTAAAAGACAGCTATCATCATCCAAAGCACAGGACTTGGTGGTGATGAGGGACTTTAACTACCCAGACATCTGTTGGGAAAATCACACGGCAGGACACAGATTATCCAATAAATTCTTGGAATGTATTGGAGATGATTTTTTATTTCAGAAGGTGGAGATAGCTACCAGGGGAGAGGCTGTTCTAGATTGATTTTGACAAATAGGGAGGAACTGGTTGAGAATTTGAAAGTGGAAGGCAACTTGTGTGAAAGTGATCATGAAGCGATATAATTCATGATTCTAAGGAATGGTAGGAGGGAAAACAGAAAAATAAAAATAATTGATTTCCAGAAGGCAGACCTTAGCAAACTCAGGGAGTCATTAGGTAAGATCCCATGGGAAGTAAGTCTAAAGGGAAAAACAATAGAAGACAGTTGGCAGTTTTTCAAAGAGACATTATTAAAGGTACAAGAGGAAACTATTCCACTGTATAAAAAAGATAGGAACAGAGGTGAAAGCAAGCCAGTATGCCCCGGTACGGTGTACCGGCAAGAGCCTGTGTGCCATACTGGGGCAGCCTAGCTTCCCCAGGGGACAATTTAAAGGGCCTGAGGCTCCCAGCAGTGTCTGGAGCCCCAGACCTTTTAAATTGCCACCAGAGCCCCCCAGCTGGAGCCCTGGGCTATTTAAAGGGTCCAGGGCTCTGGGGACTATTTAAAGGACAGGGCAGTAGAAGCAGGGGAGCCCTGGGCCCTTTAAATAGTCCCCAGAGCCCCAGGGTAGGGGGCGCTCCAGAGGCTATTTAAAGGGCCCAGGACTCCACCTGCCTCTGCCGCCCCCTCCTTTAAATAGCCGCGGGAACCCCGCAACTTCCCCAGGGCTCCAGTGGCTATTTAAAGGATGGGGCAGCAGAGGTAGTTGGAGCCCTGCTCCCTTTAAATAGCCCCCAGGGTAGGGGATTCTGGGGGCTATTTAAAGGGCCTGGCCTCCATCTGCTTCTGCTGCCCCGTCCTTTAAATAGCCATGGGAACCTGCTGCTCCCACAGCTATTTAAAGTGGGCCCTTTAAATATCCCCCTATCCTGGGACTCTGGGGACTATTTAAAGGGACCACAGCTCTCCTGCTTCTACCTCCCCGGTCCTTTAAATAGCCGTGGGAGCCCTGGTAGCAGCGGCAGCTGGGGCTCCAGCAGCAGTTTAAAGGGCCAGGAGCAGTAATGGCAGCTGAGCCCTGGGCCCTTTAAACTGCTTCTGAAGCCCCAGGCTTCCCCTGCTACCCTGCCCCAGGGGGAGGGCACTTACCAGTATGGAACTGGGTTGGTGCCAGTTTTGATCCCCTCTAGCCCTGCCCCTTCCTCTTGAGGGCCCACCCCTTCCAGGGGCCAGAGACAGCACCAACCCAGTCCCATACTGGTAAGAACTTATTTTTACTTTCACCCCTGGATAGGAAGTATGGCAAGAGACTACCCCCTGGGTTAACCAGGAGATCTTCAATGGTCTACAAATAAAAAATAAAAAAGTTCTACAAAAAGTGGAAACAAGGTCAAATTACAAAGGATGAACATAAACAAATAACACAAGTGTTTAGGGACAAAATTAGAAAGGCCAAGCCACATAATAAGATCAAACTAACCAGAGACATAAAGGATAACAAGAAAACATTCTACAAATACATTAGAAGCAAGAGGAAGACCAGGGTAGGCCTGTTACTCAATGAGGGGAGAAAAATAACAACAGAAAATGTGGAAATGGCAGAGGTGCTTAATGACTTCTTTGTTAATATCCCTCCACCCTGGCTTCCTACTTCCTACCCTCTTATATAGCCCTGGGCTAATTGGGCTCTCATTCCCCAGTTACGGCAGGTTCTTTCCAACCAGCTCCACTTTAGTCACTTAAATAGCACTGGTGTGGCAGGGGGCTGATTCTGTAGTCTTCCTTTCAGCACCCTGTCACACCCACTCTCTAGTTTCTTCCCCACTGCTGTTCCTCCACATAAGAGTGATTTCAACAATACATGAGTGAGGAGAAATGAGGATTGCTTTGCTTTGTGGCTGGCCAGGGAACGGTGAATGCAGCGGAGGTAGCTTTCAGCTAGTGGTTCACAGCACAATTGCTCTTTTAGTTCTAAGTGAAGTAACTGAGAAGAATGAAGACAGTTGTCTTCACATCCATATATCTTCATCCGGCTGCCTACAGTTTTTGCAGCATTCTACAACGGATGGCACGGTGAGCGGGTAGGGACTTTGGAGCAAGCGTTCTTTCTAGATTGCTTTCTTCAGTCCGTGACTGAACTTAGAGCAGAGGTTCTCAAACTGGGGGGGGGGGGTGCAGAATGTATTCTGCGGAGGAGGGAAAGAGAAGCTTTAGCAGCGGGAAATGTACAGTGCACATTTTATCCACAACAATGAATAACTAGCAAAGCTGATTCCGCCAGGAGTATCGGGTCCTCAGATGGTGCTGTGCATTTGAATCTAGATCGGGGTGGGTAAACTATGGCCTGCTGGCCACTTCTGGCCTGTCAGACATTTTTATCTGACCCTTGAGCTCCCGCTGGGGAGGAGGGTCAGGAGCTTGCCCTGCTCCACCCATGCGGCGCTCCCCAGCCCCTGACCCTCAATTCCCTTGATGAGCACCAAATTCCTGTATATTAATCCATTTGCTATGACACAATGTGCACATTTAATTGTAAGCATCGACCACCATAGAAATTTTGCTTTTGCTCTTATTACGATGGATCATACCGTTTTTACTATTTAGTGAGAGTTGCATGTTTTGTTCTGCTTTTTATCAGTATATGTACATTTGTGGTTGGGGGGAGGTATAAACAACTACAGAAACAAAAAGGGAGGCACGATCGAATACGTTTCAGAACCATTGGTTAGAAAGACCCTGGAGAATTTAGTTTACTCCACCAGCAGACTGCCTCCTGCTGTTTCACTCTCACCAATTTCTCCCCATCTCTATTCTCTGCACTGTGCACAGCGTAGGCTTCTATTGACCCAAATGGAGCATTGTTTAAATTATGCAGTAAATGCTACAAGAACACTCTCCTTCCTCTCCTTCCCCAGCTTCTTGTTGGTAGGTTAATTGCTAAACATTAGAAAACAGAACTGTACCTAAATTATCTGACTATAACACGCATTGTGTCTGATCTGTTTGAAGAGTTTCTGTTTGCTGCTGTGATTAGGTATTTTAATGAGCGCTCCATGAAACCCTGTTTATGGGGGAAGGGAAAATTGTTGGGGTTTCTTTATTATGCTTGCTGGAACATTATGTGCTCAGTTATCAAATAGCTTTTCTCAGCTGAAGTTTCAATGCTCAATTGAAATAAATTAAGCAGAATCCCTGGAAAGTGGCTCATTATTATAATAAAACTTAATTTTAAGACA
Source organism: Sternotherus odoratus (assembly GCA_032164245.1). Lineage (NCBI taxonomy): Eukaryota > Metazoa > Chordata > Testudines > Kinosternidae > Sternotherus > Sternotherus odoratus. The sequence goes on from JAVMKO010000001.1 coordinate 61,063,358, forward strand.
CAAACTATTCTAAACCACAAACATTTTTTTAAAAAAAAAAAACAGCCCTGCTATCTCCACAAAAGAATCACTAAGTTACAGTACATAAAAATACAAATGCTATGACATAGGGATTATGGAACTCCACAATTTTTTTTATTATTATTTACTTGTTTGGGTTCAAAAGAAAGCCCCTCTCCTTAATTGTAAGTGTCCTTTTCATTTGTTGCAATATGTTAAATCAGGGATAACTCTCTAAGGTGCAGCTTGTCATTAACATTAGTGTCCTGTAGGTAACAAAGCTAATCTGTAGCAGTCAATCAACTAAAGACTGACACCACACAGGAAATAAATATGGATGGTTTGGCAAGAAGACATTACTGATACATAGATCATAACTTCCTTCTTATTCATGGAACACCAACAGGAGCTTTAAAAAAAACCCCTAAAGTATACTGCATTCAATAAATGCATAGCTGTTAATAATGTGTCTTTATAGACTTTATAGACTGTTAAACCAGTGTGGTGAGTTAGTATGTTTGTCTGAAGGGGAATGGGAATGACAGATTATGAGTTATAGACTTCCAGGAGTTGTGAGCTACACAGAAAGCCGTTAATATTCATGTAAGAACTATCTGACAGTGGTGAATCATAGCTGCTTACAAAATCTCAGGTCTACAAGCAGCTACTGCAATCTGCAGTAACAATTTCTGAAAATCTCCCTATCTGAATTTTCTCTTCTTTTTTTTCCTGAGATGGAGATCACATTCTCCTAAGGAAATGTCCACGAGAGGAGGACCAAGCATGAAACCTTCACTATGTTCCCTTTACATTTTCCTCTGAGTTCTTTTATTGGTGGGTGGGGCTTACAGGGGATCAAGGAAATCTTTACAGATATTGAGGGTGTGAATGAGCGGTTTTGGCTTTACAGATAGAAAATCAAGGGTGGGCTTTTAAATGTTATAAATCAAAGAGCAACAGGATTTGCCCACCTTGTCATCGTGAAAAAGAAGGCAACAGAAGAGCTAGAGGTGACCCCAGTGGTATGGGGCCTGTGTGTCGTGGAAGATGATGTTATCCACTGTAAGAGACAATTGAGGTAGCCCATTGGATATGGGAGGAAAGATCATAGGCTTGTCTTAGTCATGTTGAGCTTGAGATGTTTATGAGCCATCCAGAATGAGATGTCAGAGCCCTGCAAGAGGTCAAAGTGCAGGAGATAGATGTGAAATGTCAGCACAAACGTGATGGTCACACACATGGATGGGATGGGAAGAGTTTCTGTATGGAGGAAAATCCAAGGAAAGTGCTGTAGTGTAAGACATGGGCCATGATTAGAACTCTGAAACATCCTAATAGAAGAGATGTAGTGAAGAAGGTGTTAGCTAAAAAATAAAATTAGACCCATAGCAATAAAGAACAGAACGCTTAAAGAAGGAAGGTTACCGATTTTATCAGAAAATCCCTGCTACTCAAAACTGCTTGGTGGAAAATGTACAGCATGCTGATTTCAAGGGCGATTTGCTAGTAATAGTAACTTTGAGATTTGTTATACTTATTAAAGCTGTTTCACCCAGAGTAACTACAGAAAACTTTTGCTTTCTTTAATAGTTTAAGAATAGGGGGAGGGAGATATTTGGCATTGAGCCTGATCTGAGAGCAGTGTGTATATTATGGAATTATGTGAAAACATTTAGGAGGAAACTTCTGACTCTAGTGATGTGTATATATATAACATTGTAATGTCTATAAGGCTAAATATTTCAGATATGGCTTCTGTGCAATACACTTCTGTGCGTTATTATTTCTGCATACACAAGATAGAATTAATACATGTATTCCTGATTCATTTACAACATTAGAAAATGGATTACAGAACATATGCAGCACTTAATTCTTGGTTAATTTAATGTATGCTTACTGAAGTGGCTTCTTTACACGATAGTGTGGATGCATTTATTTGTGCACATGTGAATTGAACTTACTTATTTAGTTTACACAAATATCTTGCCTCCAGTAAGCACAGTCTGAGCATTTTTAAAGGCTTTTGACAGAAGCTCTTCCATAGTTTGGTTGTCTTGTAATTTTCTGGTGCTGCTGATACAGTGATGCTTTTTCTGCTGGGTGAAATTTATAGGAACATTACCCTGCTTTTCTGGAACACCAAGGTACAATACAGAAGAAACCTGTGAATGAGGTTTCTTGTTTTGCTTTTGCATGTTGTTTAATTTGCTAACTCTACTAATTATGCTATAACTCTGTGATACAACTATAGCTAAAATACTGTGCAGACCTTTTTAAATGACACTATCTAGGACCTTTTTTAACTACTTACGGTATGTAAGAAGATAACTTGTAGCATCAAGATTTCTTAAAAATAATCCACAGCAAAATGAATTGAGACGTCGTGTTGCAGGTTTTCATTGAAGTTAATGCCTGCATTAGTATTCAGGTGCAACCCATATTAGTGCAGAAGGCCCTATTGGGGGCCGATGAGTGCTTCATCGACAATGTAGCGATAGAGGCAGTGGGGGTGCCCAAGAGAGTGGCCAGTTGTTCTGCCACTATGTGGATCTACAAGTCAAATCTCCTCTACCCCTGCAGGACCCCAACTGCTACTGCAGCTCATGGGCTGTAGAGCAACTGATATAAGATAAAGATTCCTTCTCTTCTATCCTTTCTTAGATGCCTTGTGCAAAGCCCATTTACTCTGAGTTAGTCAGAGGACGGCAGCTTATCTCCACCAGTGGGGGAAAAAGCATACCCTTGCTAAAAGTTGTTGTTAAGTGGAGGTGATTTCCAGCAAGGCAAGTCTTGCTAACAGAGAACCAGTTGGGTGAATTTTACCGGGAAGTCATCAAATTAATTTGTTCCATGTTTAAAGTAATCTGTTATTTCTTGCTCATTAATTATGCATAATGTGTAATACTCTGCACTATGCATCTTACCATGTATTTGTAATTTTTCCTGTCCGAAACAGTATGTATGTTAATCCATTGTACTTTAGATGCTAGGGTAGCTGATTAATAATTATTATGGTGTTCATAATACCAGGCCTAGTGAATGTCTAGTTAACTCTGGACACTGGTATTTTTTATGCAGAAAAGTTGTCTTTTTTCCCTACTAATTTTCATTTGTACACTTTAGCCTGATTCTTAGCAAAAAATGTCATTGATTCCCTGGAGCAAAAAGCTTTTAGGACTTTCTATGTGAAAGGTTGGCCCTTTGTGTGTAACAGAAACCCTAAGTATTAAAATGTTGGCTTTCCCCTCATCACTCATTACTCAGCCATCATCATAAGACAGACATTTGCTAAGAGGCTGTCTCATTCATGGCAGGAACTCAGACAAATTACTTTAGTCCAAGTGTGTGTGTATACAGGTTTGCTTTACTGTAAAACCCCACCCTTTTAAAACTTCTCTTTATGCAGGCTAATGGAAACGCAACGTTTTCAATAGTCCCTACAGTACGTAACACTCGTTATCAGGGAAGGCATTCAGTCCACCCTTAGGTCACATCATTGCTGCTGCCTAAGCTAGCAGATGAGGCTTGCTTGAGGATAGCACAATATGTGGCATTTCTCCAGAGACTGAGCCTGTCACATCCAACCCACTCTGTGATGCCTTTGAAATTTAAGTACAAAAATATCACCTGCTTGTGCCAATGTGGCTGTCAAGACAGACAGGTAAATTGTGAATTAAACATACATCTGATGTACAATAGCCTACCAAAGGGAATTCCTATAATGAGCTTGTTCAAATGCTCCATGCTATTATTTACAGCTGGTATGCGAACATTTGGATACTATATCTATCTATCTATCTATCTATGGGATGTACACATATTTATTAATAAAGTTAGGTGATCATGCTCTATTTTATTACAAAAGTTTCCATGACATGAGAGAGTTCAGTAAAATGATGCATCGTGTGTATGTGTAGGGATGTACACATGTAGCACATTTTTCTGGGAAAAGAATAAACTGGTTAAATTCCATAGTTTTCTTTATGAAATAATCAAAGACTCATCAAGCCATGCTGCAAATTAAACAAAAATGTTGACTGATTGCAAATCTGAAACATAAGGCTATTGACTGACTAATAAACAGGATAGCTGGTTTTGGAAGCTCTTAAAAAGTAGCTCTTGGCTATCATTTTGGCTACTGAAATATATGGAAAACAGTAAGTTGACATACTGACTGGTGCAGCATGTGAACAATGTCCTTCCCAAAACAATAGCTGGAAATTAGACGGTGTTGTTGTTTTTTATGGATACAGCTGAAAAAGACTATTTACCTCAGGGACTGTTCATGGTCTAGTGATACTCCAGGTTGTAAAAGGGAGGTTGATAATGGCCTTTAATGTAGCTGAAATAGGATGTAATAGCCCTATATTCAAGGTCACTGTATAATAGAGTTGTTTTCTGAAATGTGCATAATTATCCACATTTCAGTGTGAGTAACTAGCAAATGTGAACAAAGACCCATGATTTTTGCCTACACTGTTGCTTTCCATTCCCTAATAAGTATTAAATTCATTCTGTGCTACGTGAATTAATACTGGATGTCAAAGCTGGGGGGGAGGGGAACCCCCAAGTTTTTGTGTTTATTGTGGAAAGTTACACTGTCAACTGTTTTTGGTTACTGCCAACTCAAATACTTAGTTCCAAATAAATATACATCAATAAAGACCATGAAAGACTTTGAAATTGTTGTTGCTGGGTAGATAAATGTGCAGCAATTTATTATCATTTATCGATATAACAATTAAGTGCTCAAATTTGCTCTTAGAAATCCATTTTATCCCTCTTATTTCCTCTTTTACACATTGCCTATTTTAATCATAGTTTTGTTTATTAGCTACCCTAATGTTAGATTTTCTAATTTTGAAAGATTTCTTTTAGACTCAAATGCTGAAACCTTTTCATTTAGTCATATTGGGTTACTTTTTTCCTTACTGTTATCCTCCTTGTTCAGAGGTATAAATGCCTTCTAAGGAGCTGCTATTGTATTCTTATGTAGCATCTATGGGCTGATCTTCACTGGGGGGGAGATCGGCTGTAGATACGCAATTTCTAGTAATAATGTAGCTGAAATCGGCGTATCTACAGCCGACTTACCTGCTGTCCTCACGGGGGCGGCGGCGCGCTCCCCCACCGACTCCAGCTTGCACCTTTTGGCAAGCTGGAGTTCTGGAGTCGACGGGGGAGCCGCTGGCGATCGATTTATCACGTCTTGACAAGACGCGATGAATCAATCGCCAAAAGATCGATCCCTCACCAGCAGAGTGAAGATAAGCCCTATGCCACATCTAAGAATTTTACTTCCTTTACTTATAACTTTTTAAAGCATTTTTGACTAGATGCATTGTTTTACTGAACTCACCATGTCATGGAAACTGTTGTGATAAAATAGAGCTTGATCACCTAACTTTAGCATTATTTAATAAATAATTAGGATCAAATTACTCCCGAGAGAGAATTGATGGTTTTGGCTTTTGCTAATTATTGAATCTGATTTTTGGTTTAAGTGCTAAGAACATATTAAACATGTAGAAAACGTAGTTTCAAGCTATATTGGCACAGGTCCTGGGCTGTATTTGGAGAGGTTTGTACCAGTCCTCTGGTCTAGTGCAGCAGTCTTCAAAGTTTTTCTGCCATGGCCCCTTTTCACTCTCCTGCCTCTACTCGCGGCCCCCGGGGTATATCCTCAGAAATGCCGCCAAATAGAAAGCTTCTGCTTTCGCGGCGGCATTTTGGCAGGACAAAAATAGACTGCTTGCGAATTTGGCGGTCTCCCAGGTGGGATCGGTGGCAGCGCTGGGATCTCGCGCACCCCCAGGGGTGCACACACCCCACTTTGAAGACCACTGGTCTAGTGGACAGTTATGCAACATTACACTACTGCAAATCATCCCTAGATTGGTGAGTACAAAAGTTGGCCTAAAATTAGAACTGGTTAAAACTTAGAATTTCCATTTTGTAGGGAATTTTCACATTTTCAAAATGTTGTTTTCATTTTGAATCAGAAGAAAAATAAATATTTTTGGAATTTCCTGAAAAATAGAACTTCTGAAAAAAATCAACTTGGAAAAATATATTTCTGAAAATTTTGAAATGTCAATTCAAAATGTATTTTATTGTTTGTTTATATTTATTAGTCTATTTCATTACATCTCATTTGTAAAGCATTTAATATGACATACTACTATATGCCTACTACTATACATTGCTGACATCATATGATGTAATAGTTAAAATATTCTATTAATTTATTTTCAGGTAAGAACTCAGTGTACTATTAGAGCAACAACTATTTCATTATCTAGAAAAATTATTTCAGGATAATTCAAGAATATTGAAAACAGCTGCTGCTCTAATAGTACACTTAGTTTTTATCTGATTTTCTTGTACAAAGTGTCACACTGTTTCATTACAACACTAAACATAAGACTTTGTTCTAAAAAAAAATACAAAGTTTCAAGCAATACAAAGTAGCAGCTGCACTTAATGTGTATAAAAATAATAAAGAAATATTCCATTATTTTATTTTAATTGCTATAATATGTCATATTATAATATATCATAGTATGCCCTTTGACTACTATGTCATAAAATGTAAAAATAACATACAAAAGTGAAAAACATTTCAAAACAAATTTTTCATTTGAAATGAAATCTCTAAATGTTCCCAAAACAAAGTTTCCAAACATATTTTTGCTATCCAACTATTTGTTTTTGAGGGAAATATTATTGAATAGCTATCATTTTTTATTTTTGAAAAAAATAAAAAACCTCTTCAGTTTAGATGAAACAGCATTTTCTATCTGAAAATTGTTTTGATGAAAACTAGCTCTACTAAAAACCACCTTTCCACCAATCCCCTTTTTCTGAGCTGCACAGAGTGCTCCTTTTTCACAGCCCATGATCTGATGCAAGATATTTTTGCACGTCAGCAGTGGTTCGAGAAGTGAGGTTACAAGCCCATTCTACTATCCTGAGCCTGTTCAAGAATGACCACAGCAACCATATGAGGTCAAGGCTGGGGAGAGTTTCATCCCCTTCCTGTCTAAGGCCACTGGCCTTCTCGTGTTGTTACTAGAACCAGCTAGGGCCGGTGACAGGAATTTTGGGGCCCCATACGCGGATCATGCGGGCCCCCTCCCCCCCCGCCGGTCTCCCGCCACCCGCGGGGGCCCCCTCGGCCGGTCTCCCACCGCCCGCGGGTCCCCCCCTCCGGCCAGTCTCCCACCGCCCGCGGGCCCCCCCCGGCCGGTCTCCCACTGCCCGTGGGCCCCAACCCCCGCATGCGCTCTGGCCGCGTGGCCCGGCCGGGAGAAGCAAAGGGGGGTGGGGGTAGGGTGCTGGGGGAGGGGGCTGATGAGTGCTGCAGTGGCTGCCGGCCTGGAGCCGCACCTTGCTGACAGGCCCGGCGACAAGGGGGTACAGCTGCGTACTGGGCCCGCTCCGGATTTAAGGGGGGCCCCCCCTTAAGTCCGGGGCCCGGTACAGCTGTACCCGTTGTACCCCCCTGTCGCCGGCCCTGGAATCAGCAAATTACTATTAAGTCATAAATTCAAAATGTTGTATGAAGAAAACTTCCTATAAAATTAAAATCCCCTTTTTCTCTTCCTGTTCTCCAATCTATTTTCCTATATCTCAGTGCACCTTCTCAGTCCTTTCCATGGTCTATATTTTCCATCAAAGTAATTTTTCAAATGTTTCCATTAATTTTCAGACACTCTTCTTTTTTGATATTTGCTTTTCTCTCTCAACTTTTACCCTCAGTATTTTCTCTTTCCTGTCTCTGTCCCAACTTCTCCTCGCCATTTCTTCCTCTACCCAAGTCCTTATTGGATGAGAGCTGGAGCACAGGTCCTGCACCCCTACACCTGCAGATGATGAGAGTGGTGACAGAGTGTATTTGCTTGCGTGTTGCTCCAAATGTGAGTGAGCTGATGGCCCTGCATGTAGTTGGCTCGGAAAATCCTGTTGTCTGGAAGGCTAGAACAGTGAAAAATGAGTCTGGACAAATAAAATGTAATTACAGTAAACCCTCGATTTAACGGACCTCGATTTAACGGACTTTGGATGCAACGGACAAAATTTCTGAGCAAGTCTGATGCATCCGAAATCCATTTCTCGCGGGCTGGCTGCCGGCTCCCGGCTGCCGCCCGGGTCCAGGCAGCGGGCGGACTGGCTGCCGGCTCCCAGCTACCACCGGGGTCCAGGCAGCGGGCGGGCTGGCTGCCGGCTCCCGGCTGCTGCCCGGGTCCAGGCAGCGGGCGGGCTGGCTGCCGGCTCCCGGCTGCCGCCCGGGTCCAGGCAGCAGGTGGGCTGCGGAGCTGCCGCCCCGACCCTGTGGCGGGCGGGCTGCTGCTCCGACAGCTCTTTTTTTTTTATTATTAAATAACGGACTTTTTGATTTAACGGACACCCCCTCGCCCGAATTAGTCCGTTAAATGGAGGTTTTACTGTACATGTTGTCCCACAAATAAGCAGCTGACTTCTACTTTAAAATCCTGGGTACACAGATTAAGTGACGTATGTCAAACCCTGAGGCTGAAATGAGAATGGACCTTCCACCTCAGTTTCCTTGTTTATGTCACTGAATGGGAGACATGTTCAGCTATGTATGACTATGACTTGTTCAGCTAGCCAACCACTTTGCTAAAAATTCTTTTTCTGGCCCTACTCAGTAAGTTATATTCCCCGTATTGTATCTTAGAAAGAATGGACCTGGCTTAACTATGTATTTCCTTTACTCTACATTTTTATGTGGGTCACAACTGTAGTTCACTGGTATTTACAAGAAAACTGAGGCAGGAGAGCATTTCTCTTTTTCAGCCCCAAACTTGAGACATCAGTCAGCAAATCCAAGATTTCTACAGTCCGGTCAGATCAGGTCAACAGCTTGTCCTTGAGAAAGAAACATACAACATTGTCATTTTGGGCTGGTTTGAGTACCAAATTTGGATTCAGGTTATTTCTGGACATAAAGCACAGATCACTGGGTCAGGCTGGGGCGCTCCAGCTGCGCTGCCCAGCAAGAGCTCACAGCCCCACCACCCAGAGCATTGCACCGGCTGAGCTGAGGCTGTGGGGGAGGGGCCAGGGGCTAGTCTCCCAGGCCAGGATCTCAGGGGCCCTGCAGGAAGGTAGCCTGTGGGTCATAGTTTGCCCACCTCTTCCCTAGCAGGTAGTAGCATGTGTGTTTTAAAAAGTTTGGCTTGAAAACACCTAGTCCATTATTCATACACCTGAGTGACTAAAATAGTCTTATGTCGTGAATGTTCCAGTTGTGGCAAACAAATGAAGCAGCTTTCTGAATATGCTTTTCAATATTGTCCACAAATAATGCAAGTGAATCCCGTGTTTTCAGATCTTATTGAAGTATGACTTTGTAATATTCTTTATAAATGAATAACCATTAGAATAGAAAGTCAGTCAATAAGAAAAGCATTGAAAGTAGAATAGGTCAGAAACACAGTTTTGCGTCATACTCTTCCTGTAGGGATATTTTTAATGATTGATATTGCTGTGTGCAATGGTGTTAGCAGCTGAAAGCCCAGAATGTAGTTTAGTTTGAGTATCTTAACAGATTGTTTCATCAAATGCAGTTCTGCATACTGTTGAAATTATCTTAAGTTTTTTAATTCATTCCCTGTGTATCTAACAAGTTTACATGATAAATAGCTAAGGAAAACTCATACGGAAGTAGATATAAAAGCACAGCTTTGAAAATACGGATATCCTCAGTCCTGTCAAAAAATACTCATTCTTCAAAAAGGATTAGAGCTGGAGTTTGCTTTTATGCAAATTAACGATATGTCTAGTTATTCCAGCTGAGATTTATTCATGTAAAATTGCGGTTGACGGGAGGCGGATAAAAGTTAATGGAAGGAGGGCTCCCTCTTATTGTGTGTCTCTGTATATGTGTGGGTTCATGTCCAAGACAGTTCTACCTTGATGTCTTCCAAATGTTTGACATTAAAAATGTCAAAGTAATTAGTGGCACATATGTAATGGCCAGACTACTGAAGATTGGAAAATAGCTCTTCTTCAATATGTAATGCTTTTAATGGCCATAAATCCAAAGTCTGGAATAGAAAGCAGATACAAACCCTTAAATTAGTTCTATGAAAAAATAAATGAAGTCACATCACAGTGAAATATTAGATCATATATAAAATTATATATAATCATAGAATTCTAGAAATGTAGGGCTGGGAGGGATCTCAGGAAGCCATTAATTCCATCCCTCTGCACTGAGGAGTAGACAAGTATACCTAGGCCAGGGGTTCTCAAACTGGGGGTCTGCAGATGCTCCCAATGCCGGAGTGATGCCAAGTGGAGCACTTCCATTTTCGGTGCTGTTTCAAGTGTTCAATTTGGTGGCATTTCACAGGACACCCCCCGAGGCCGCAGCGTGCAGGGAACAGCAGAAAGGGGTCTCGAACTCACAAAGTTTGAGAACCCCTGACCTATGCCATCCCTGACAGGTGTTTCTTCAACCTGTTTTTAAAAACCTCCAAGGATAAGGATTCCACAACTTTGTGTGGAAGCCAATTACAGTCCTTAACTACTCTTACAAAAATGGAGACATTATTCAAGGTGAGGCCTCCCAGTGCTGAATAGAGGGGAAAGTTATCTCCAGTGTCCTATGTATGAGGCTTCTGTTAATACACTCCAGAATTTTAGCCTTTTTCACAACTGCATCACACTGTTGACTCTCATTCAGTTTGTGGTTCGCTATAACTCCAGTTCCATTTCAGCACTATTGCCACCTACCCAGCTGTTCCCCATTTTGTGGTGTGCATTTGATTTTTCCTTCCTAAGTGTAGTACTTTGCACTTATTTTTATTGAATTTCATCTTGTTGGTTTCTGACCAATTCTACAAATTGACAAGCTCATTTTGAAGTCCAATCATACCCTCCAAAGTGCTTGCAAACTCTCTCAGCTTGTTGTCATCTGCAAATGTTATAACCATACTCTCCACTCTACTATTCAAATCATTAACGAAAATATTGAACACTGCCAGACCCAGGACTTACCCTACAGGACCCCACTATATACATCCTCTCAGTTTGACAGTGAACTGTTGATAACTAATCTTTCGAGTATGGTCTTTCAACCAGTTGTGCATACATCTTATAGTAACTTCATCTGAGTAGGGGTGACATTTTTGGAAGTCTTAAAGTGCTGCCATCAATTCTTGCTGGTGTCCACTCTGACAATTTTTCTTAAAATACTTAATTTTAGGTAAAAACAAATATGCACATATACATGTCCAAATCATTGTAATTTATTTAAGTAGCGTTTTTGCTGACACAATAAAAATGTATCTATTCTAAAATATCTCTATTTACTGGACATAGAATAGTAAGAAAATAAGGTGCTTTGCATAGTGTTGTCTTTTTGTTGTTTCTTTTACTTTTTTGATTCCTTTTCTTTATATTTGCTAGTAGTAAATCTAAAGCTGTGAAAACTGATATTTGCATGTTTGTTAATATCACTTTTATTTATTCAGCAGACTAGATAGCTAGCTGGGAGGCAGTGAAAATTGATATTAACAAACATACAAATATCACTTTTCACAGCAGACTTACTCAGCCCCAACACAAGGTAGGTGACAAATTAAGCCCTGGATAGAGAGGTAGGGAGGGAGGCAGTGCAAGTCAGGTCCATGGAGGGCAAAGGGAAGTGGAGGGTCCAGGAACAATATGGGGTTGGTGAGCCCGCAGTCAGAGCTTGAAGCCCTGAAACCGGGGGATAGAGCCCAGAGCCAGCAGCATGCCACTACATGGCAGAAGCCAGAAGCCTGAGTCCCACTGCACCTGAGAAGATGGGGAACTCACATTGGCTGCCTGCTGCTCTTGTGACAGATTTCTGTTGCCAATCTGCCTGGGCCTCAGTTGATCAGGCTAAGACCGCAGGATCGTAGGGGCAGAGATGAAGAGAACACACCATGTGACTGAATTATAAGGCATTATTCAGAAAATAATAAAAAGACAGCAGTGAGTGTGGGAAGTGCTTCCATGTCACTCAGAGAAGTGTTAGTGCTCAAACCCTGATCCACTTTCATACTCACAGACCGGCTGGCCAGGCCTGAGAGTATCTTCAGAGGAGGAGAGAGAGAGTAAAATGGACGAAAGGTTACCTTGTGCACAGGTTGTCCAGAGGTTGGCTTCCAAAAAAGACCTCCAATTTGCTTTCGCTCTTGGGAGGGTTTTTATGCCCTGGTGTCTCTTGGGGGCATCCCCTTCAGAGACCTTTGCTCGGTATTCCAGTCTAGACTGCCTTTTGTGGCTTCTTCAGCTTCCCCAAAACACACTGGCTCCAGGGTCACAAAGGCAGATTGTTGAGTCTCACTGGGTAGCCAACCTTTGCAAATGTAATCTCAGTCCTGCAACTTGCTTTGCCTTTGTTTTGCTTCTGTCTATATTTTTCACAGCCAGCTGGGGCTGAAAGCAGCGTTTTGGTGCTGGGCATGGTCTGTGTCGATTCTTGACCTTGAACGCAGAGCAGCTCTCTCTTTATCTCTAGGCCAAGCTGACTTTTCAAATTAACCCGTTCACTGCTCTTTTCTTCTTCCCCCTCTCCTCTCTTGGCCTCTCATAACCTGCAAAGGAAACTTCCATTCTCATTCACACCTTTAACTTTTCCCCAAATGCTTTGCAATTCCTGCAACAGTATTAGCCACGTACAATGCTGATCTCCCCCTTCCCAAGGGAATTTGAGGGAATGGGACATGGAGGGGTGACATTCTGGCATTCGTGGCTCCAGAGAGGGCCACTACTTTGCCCCCCCCCCCCAAATCACTGCCCAGAAGGGTGTGGCCACAAGTATAGCCTCTGGTGGCCACATTTGAGAAACTCTGACCTAAACCATATTTCCTTAGTTTGCTTATTGAGAATGTTAAGTGGGACTTTGTCAAAAGCCTTACTAAAATCAAGATATTTCACATCTACTTATTTGCCCCATCCAGTACGCCAGCAACGTTATCAAAGAAGAAGATTAAGTTCGTTTGGCATGATTTGTTCTTGGCAAATCCATCTGGCTATTCCTTATAACAGTATTAGCCTCTTGCTGGTCTTCCTATCTTTATTTTGCATTGGGTTAGTTTGCAGTTGTGTCTTGAATATTGTTTCCTTGAGAAATTGCCAGCTCTCCTGGATTCCTTTTTCCCTTAGATGTTCTTCCCCAGGGACCCTATTTACCAGTTATCTGAGTTTATTAAAGTCTGCTTTCTGAAGACCATTGTCCTTATTCTGCCGCTCTTACTCTTTCCTGTCCTTAGAATCATGAAAACTATCATTTCATGATCACTATCACCCAAATCGCCTTCCTTGTTCATATTTGCTACCAATTAATTTCTGTTGGTCAGAATCAAGTCAAAAATGGCTGTCCCCTAGTTGCTTTCTCCACTTTCTGAAAGTTATCCCCAGTACGTTACAAGACATCATGGGAAATGTTATGTTTTGCTGTATTACTTTTCCATCAGATGTATGGGTAGTTTGTCCACCATCACTACCACTTCTTGTGTTCTAGATATTTATTTGTTCTAGAAATGCCTCATCCGAATCTTCTCTTAAGGTTGCCAGTGTAACCTTAGTTCAGCCTCATGTATATGTATTTTGATACCGTCTTTAATTACATGATCACTTCCTATATTTGCACAGAATAGATGATGCTAACTTGATGAGGAGAGATTCAACATTTTGTTTTCTTCTCATTGTTTGTGTGCTCCCTGTCTTATTTATTGTGCACTCTTCCAGTCCTGCTCTGAAGATAGAATTATTAATTTCCTCATGTGCTCTTCAATGGTGTTCATCTATATGGTATCTGAGTGCTTCAGAAACAATAACTAAAAGGGAATGAGAGACTCAATTTACCTGTGGGTCTCTGTGATATTTGCTGATAACAGAGGAATGATGAGGAACGTGGGTTCAATTCCAGAGAGTAGAGGAATGTCTTCTAGTGCAGTGATTTTCAAACTGTGGGTCATGACCCAGTACTGGGTCGCAGAATATAAGGGCCTGTGTCACAGCGGTTCTGGTCAGCACCACCAACTGGGCCATTAAAAGTCTGTTCTAGTGGGCAGAGCCTTCCTGCCACTGTTACTCTTCCCCAAACCTGATCCCTTCTTCCTATATCTCTTTTATCTTCCCTGTGATATGCCTGTTTTCCCGCAGCTCCTCATTCCAATCTCCCTCACCCAGTGCCAGTCTCTTTGCCCAGTCAGTCCAAGTCTCCCTCACAACCTAGTTTCCTTGCCCTGAAAGATCCAGTCTCCTCACACTGCTGGTCCCGCTCTGAGTGATCTTTTCCGTGGGCTTGCAGTCCACACCTACCTTCCCCCACCTCCATCCCAGTTTCCTCGCCCAGTTTTGGCCACAGTATCCTTGCCCAGCCTGTCCTAGTATGTATGTATGTACATGTGCTCTCCCCCCTACACATATATTCACCATTAGTCTTCCCCTAAACCCCATGCTGGGTTCTTATCCCAATCTGTTCCCTGTCTGCCAGGATTAGCTCCTCACCCCACTGAATTTTAGTCAGTCAGCTTCCTCCTCTGGCTACCTGGGAGCCAATGGGAGGGTTATTGAGATCTTAGGGGAGACCAGCTCTTTGGAAGGAACATCCTTAGTGAAGATGGAATCTTTGGAAAATTTAGCTGCCAAACATTAGCCAGTCTCTACTGAGCATTTATGAACGGAGACTTTTTCAAAGGCTCATCACTTAGCTATATGTAGTTGATTTTTCACAGGAATCAACACATTTCTGACACCAGAGCAAATCTCTTGGCAAATTTCAAATCTCTGTGCTCCAGACCATGGGGGTGCTAAAACCACTCAGTGAGAAGCCTGTAAGGAATTTTTTAACATCGATTAAAACAACATATTTTCCTCTAACCTCTTTCTGCGAAATGGCTGAACTGTTTTTACTGAATATTCTTGAAATCATTTTTTTAAGTTTATCAAATCTACAAGCAAGGAAAACAGGGTCTCATAATTGGAAGTGTTAAGCAAATTAAGTATAGGTGGTACTACTTGTCCTAGCTATAACATTGTAAAGAATTTTTTTTTTTATCCTTTCTCATATCTTTGTAAAATGTCTATGTAATGACAGCATCAGTAACTTTGGTGCGGAGGAGAAAATCTTTGAGCTAAAGTTCCAAATGACTTTTTATTAAGTGAATGGATGCATAATTCTAACTCATTAAGCCGGGGGGACAAAGCAAGAAAAAATTCAATTACAGGATCTAATAGTGCATTGTGTTGTGATTTTAAATGAGTCCCATGAAAGGATGAACAAAGTGCTTTAGACTTTTATTTCTTGACAAATTATTTCCATTCAAGGCTGTACGTTTATTTTCATTAAAACCATTAACTGTGGGAGCATCTTCCTTTCTTCGGGAATCTGGTTGCTACATGTTTCCAGTAAATTATTTTGCAGTTTTGAATGTCAAAACTTCGTAAAATATCAAGGTCAAATATAGACTTGCAAATGAATGCAAAATATGTCATTAACATACTAGCAGATACTATTTTTACACTGGATACATTTGGAAAAAAAATCTTTACATTCACTTTTTTTTTTTTTAACAATTTTATCAGCCAGAACTGATGGTTTAATGTCATTGGTTTAAGCAGGCATAATGCAGGCAGGTGCTGTGTAAGATTTTCCCATGGAACTCTGCCAGTGTAACTCAGTCCTGACCTGAAAAAACCCTGTTAATCTAGTCCTGGCTCTCTTGAACAAGAATGACAGTCTTGCCAAGCAGCATGGTCTTTTTTCTCTCTCTGTCTCTCTTTTTTTAAAGTGAACAACATAACAAGTAAAGATAATACTACTGAATAGGCAGGTTCCTGATTAGGCTAAAGTTCAGATTGTTACAAGGGGCTACCATTTTTGTCCGTCTTAAGTAGAGAACAAAAATCATGTTTTCACTTTATTTTCTAAATCTCTTAGCATGAAATTCTCCCATCTGCAGAAGTGAATATACGTAAGTGTTCTCAGGTCTTGTGCAGGCCCCCTACCTTGAAGGTGATTTCAGTCTTTATTTATTTATAACATACATGTCTCTGCAGAAGTTGCAGCACTATGAATATAATGTAAGTGCTAGTAGAACATCTTTCATGTTCATACAGGAGGGACATGTTTCCTTACACAAGGGAAATATCTTAATACATAAATAATTATATAGTGAGTAGTACTTCTGGTCTCAAAGTGTTCCTGTTAGAAATGTCCCTCATAGAAATTGGAAATCATGAGTAGAGCTGGTTGGGAATTTTTCAACAACATTTTTTTCTTTGGAAAATACAGATTCTTTAGAACTGAAACTTTTGAGGGGTACATATTGGTTTCAGTGACCTTTCATCGGGAAAGGATTCTCCGGTCCAGGATGGCTTTGAAAGAAACACCCACCCTTGAATAACTAATAGCCCAGAGATTCAGCTGCTCACACACCATGTGAGAGATACAGGTTAAAGTCTCCATTTTGCTTGATTCAGATGGGACAACTGAACCTATATCTTCCATATCCTAGGTCAATGCCCTGGCTTAGCTATTCTGGGGTATAGTGTGTGTGAAGTTTCTCTTGTTTTCATGAGAAATGCCAAAATGTCTTGGGTTTGTCATAATGTGGAATGGGACACATTTCTAAAGTTTTTATGGGATGGGAAGACTGTTTCTTGCCCCACTCCAGTCATGATTCTAAGGCCACGTCTACACTACCCGCTGGATTGGTGGGTAGTGATCGATCTATCAGAGATCGATTTATCGCGTCTCGTGTAGACGCGATAAATTGATTCCCGAGCGCTCTCCCCATCAGCTTCCGGAACTCCACCGCCACGAGAGGCAAAAGCGGAGTTGATGGGGGAGCAGCAGCAGTCGACTCACTGCTGTGAGGATGCCAAGGTAAGTCAACCTAAGATACACCGACTTCAGCTACACTATTTGCGTAGCTGAAGTTGCGTATCTTAGGTTGACCACCCTCCCCACCCTCCCCCCAGTGTAGATCTGACCTAAGGATGTACCAAACAGTTTTCATTTGCAACTATACAAATGAAACCATAATTTTAACTGGAAAAAAAATACCCTGGAAGTGAAATATTTCCTGTTGTTGTTGTTGTTGTTGTTTTTTAAAAAAAGTGTTTTGAGCTGCCTAAAAGAATTGTTTCAGAAGCTGAAACCCACAAGTCAGTTAAGTGTAGCAATTTGGTATCGAAACCTTAGGATATCTTTGAATATTGGCCTCTTAACTGTCAGCAAATGAACATCACAGAAAATATTGTATCTAAAAAGCTAAATAGTTTAGCTGACTAGTATCTTCATTTTAGTTTAGGCTTCTAACTTGAGCCTTACATACCAATTTCTATATGTGGCAATGAAGTTGTGGGGAGGGAGAGCTGTTTGACAGTGTTCACACCATGTCTGTCTGCAAGTATAGACTTATCTTCAGCCAACAGACAGAATGAGGCTGGGCTGTCAGTCAGGATAGGATTTTAAGTTAAAGGCAAGATGATTTAAAAAAGTGATAGAAGGAAAAAAGTAGTCAGAGCGCAAAATCACTTAAACAGGAGGGTCAGGTATCTTTTATTCTAAACCTTAAATAATTTTGACTTCTAGACACCAACTATGGCCCTTCCTAACACCATCCTTCCCCTGCACCTCCTTTGGACTGTGAGAGGTTGTATAATAGAAATACTCTTGCCTTGGGCTAAAAAATTCAGTACCTAGCTGTGACTTATGCTTTAAATGGCTACATGAATTTGTCAAAAGGCTCTTCCACCAGCTCTTGTGAACCTCATATCTCGGCAGCAGGCCAATTAAGTCAGCAGAAAGCCAAGACTGGTACATGCAGACAGCCACTGATGGTAACAGCTGGCAAGAGCCTGGAAAAGAAAGGCATAGATTTCCGTCACCCTGCTTCATGTGCAGGATGCACCCTTATTGAAATGAAACCCTCACTTGCATGAAAATGATGTGCTCTGATTGACTGTTGCATTCTAATGATTTTATAATAATAATAAACATCTGATGCCATTTTGTTAATAAGTAAATATAGTAATTAATATTAAATTGCTGGGAGCAATTTGAGAGGAAACAGCTCACTAGTTAAATGCAAATAGTTTTAATTATTAGCTATTAGGCCACAGGTTTGAAGAGGCTAAGCACAGTATAACAGCCAGGGAGACAAAGCAGAACTTCTTCTTATTTCCAGTGGGTGTCTTGTTCTTTGGTTTGAGTAATGACATGGATAAATGGACAGTTTCCAAAAGAGGATGGAAAAGTTGGTGCTTGCTGTGTGTGAATGAGAGAAGACGAGCAGTCGGGAATGGGCAAACCGAATATGAAATTTGACAAACAGCATGAATGTTAATGACATCCAGCTGGCTAGTACTTTGACTCAGCACGTTTCACTGATATCTATCACAAGAGCAGAAGTTGTCCTGAGACTCAGTGCACTCTGGGGCATCTTGGAGCCCCAGATTTAAAAGGCAGTACAGGAGCAGCGGAATGGTTTCCTGACCCACTGTTTTCCAGTCATTCAAAAAAAAATTGTGTTTTGAAGCAGACCCGCCTTGCTGGCTCCCCGATGCTCATCGGGGGAAAACAGAAATTAGGAGATGGGGGTTCAAGGCAACAGCTGGTCACTGAAAACATTGGAAGGGAGCAGAGCTGTCCTTAAGCATACCCAGCATACACGGCTGCATAGGGCACCCGAAAATTTGGGGCACCACCGGGACAGCAAGTATGAGCAGTTCTGTTCCTACACACCCAGCGTGCACTGGAGTTTCCTTAGGCAGGGACCATATTCACAGAACCACATGCACTGGCACAGCGCATTCTGCGTGAGGGAGAGGGTACGGGGATCTCTGAGGGGAACTGTGACCCTCCGCTGTCATGAAGCGGGACGGTATCCTTTGCTGCCTCATCCCTCCCCACCCCAGGCTGTGAACCTGCACTGTCGCAGTGTCCGCTGCATACGAAGCTCAGTGTGTGTCAGCAATGGGGGGAGGGGTTCTTCTGGGGGTCCATGGGCAGCGGGGTGGGAGTGGCTGTGTCCTCTCGGCACACTGGGGTTAGCAGCGCCATCTGGGGACTGCCTTCCATGAAGTCCCCACCTTCCCCTCCCCCATCCTTAATATCCCCCTGTAAGCTTATGTTTGTGTTGCTAAGAGCAAGTCAGGCATTGGGGCACCAGTTTAATAATACTGCATAGATCCCCATAACTCCTAAGGACAGTCCTGGAAAGGAGTTAATTACAAGTAAACTTCCCATCCCATTGGCCAGGAATTGTGAACTGCAGCCACTGGGTGCTGCAGGGGGCCATGCCTGTGGATGGTCAAAATAAACAAACTATTTCCCGGCCTGCAATCGGATTACCCTGATGGGCCACCTGCAGGCTGCAGGTTGCCCACTGTTGCTCTATGGTGTCAACTGTCCACGAACATCCAGAGGGAAGAAATATGACAATGGTGGAGTAGGGGTCATTGGTGCATGAACTGCTGACCTAACACCTGGTCATTACAGCTGCTCTAGCCCAAGGGCTGAAGTAGCATCTGCTGTGTGGAGACTCCAGTGCTTCCGATTTAGATGGAAGAATTTTCTCCTCTTTAACCTCAGCATAGGTCACCTTTACAAAACCTATTCATTTCCCAAGGAAATAAAGAGCTACCGTATATACTCGAGTATAAGCCGAGTTTTTCAGCCCTCTTTTTGGGCTGAAAAAAGCCGCCTCGGCTTATACTCGAGTCAGTGAAAAATGTGCGCCCCGGTTCCTCCCCTCCCCGCCGGACAAAAAAAAAAAAAAAGCGCCTCGCTCTCCCGTCCCCGCCGCGCGGGCGGGCTGCCGGGAGCGTCCCAGTTCCCCCCTCCCCGCCGCGGGCGGGCTGCCGGGAGCGCTCCCGGCAGCCCGCCCGCGGCGGGGAGGGGGGAACCGGGACGCTCCCGGCAGCCCGCCCGCGGCGGGGAGGGGGGAACCGGGACGCTCCCGGCAGCCCGCCCGCGGCGGGGAGGGGGGAACCGGGACGCTCCCGGCAGCCCGCCCACGCGGCGGGGACGGGAGAGCGAGGCGCTTTTTTTTTTTTTTGTCCGGATTTGATATCGGCTTATACTCGAGTCAATAACTTTTCCAGCTTTTTGTGGTAAAATTAGGTGCATCGGCTTATATTCGGGTCGACCTATACTCGAGTATATACGGTATTTGTGTTTTAAACTACTTCTTTAATGTTGGCTGCAAAGGTAGGAAGTTTCCCCAAGAGCTGTTGGAAAAGTTCCTGGTGCACCAGCTACAGCCATTTTTAATCAAGCTTCCATACGGATGTGGAAATTTTACTAATGGTTGCTGAGGAAACAATCAAAAAGTGACCTTGGGGCAATGTGGAAAAGAAATAGTTGCTTATTGTCAATCACAGTTGAATGTCAAGCTAACTGTAGGTAATTTTGTTGTCAAGAGCTCTTTTTGGTGATTTAAAGCTATTGGATTTCTGGCCCGCCTTTTCTTGGTACTTCGTCAGCTCAGAACTTGGAATATGAAATACTGTATGTTCATTAGGAAACTACTACAATTGCTGCTTTGAAATGCCAGTGCTGACACGATAGCTCTTTATAAACTACGTGTGTTGCTTTGCCTGGAATTTGGACAAGCTGGCCACTGAAGCAGAAAAAGCACAGCCAGTGTTGTCAACTATTATTGGTGCAATGTGCCTTTATATGTGCCTGGCTGAGCAGCATCAAATGGCATTTGACATGGTTCTTTCCCAAGGCCACAGCTTGCTGTGTACAGCAGACTCCAAGTTAAATCACTTATAGATAGAACAAGATTAACGGGAAGAAAAAATGGTATTTTACAAATTTATGCAAAGCAGTCTGACTCATTGTAAGTGGAAACCCTATACAGATGTGTATATATCATACTATGTATATAGGGGGCCTTGTTATAACGCCTCAGCCAGCTTTGCGTAAATTTGTGAAGTACCATTTTTGCAGATTAATCTTGTGCTCCAACTGATTAATCATTTTGAACCATAGCATCATTCCTAAAGTATGATCATTCCTAAAGTAGTTTAAATGAACAAGCATGAATGCATACAACAGTGATGCTAGACAGAAGTCAAAAATGAGATTTCTTTAATAAGTAATAAAGAGCAGGCCTAAAAACAGTAATTTAGCTGCTATTAAAGGATACTACTGGAGTTTTTTCTGGGCAATTCTTTTGGATGATGCTTTTCAAAGCTGTGAATATTTGTTTATATAAAGCAATGAATTGGTCTGAGAATTATGGGAGAACATAAACATTATTATTTGTTTCTGATATCAGTGCAAATACAAATCAAGTGCATTAAGTAATCTGTTCTATTCCAAAAGATGAGGGGAAATGTCAGAGTAACTCTCAAATAGCATTATTTTAAAATAAGCCTGTGCTTTATTAGAAAACATTTCTTTAAAAACCTGTGATTCAGTTGCAAGAAAGCAATGCTTGTTTACAGCACTCCTTTATTAATATTCACTTTGGAAGTGATGAAAATAGTATTTCAGATCCTAAGTATGATTGATGCCCAACATGAATAAACCTAACCACTAACAAATATGTGCTTCTCTTTTTGCACAAAACCATTTCCTAGACCAATAAACATAGTTACTAATTAGAATTAATATTGGATACTGGCTTTGAGTGAATATAGCTTGGTAGTCAAAAGAATATATATCTATTTTTAGTTGAATTCTGGCTAGTACAGACTGAATAATAAAGGTGAATCTTATTCTTTTTTCTCCATGCTGTTTTATTTTCTGTACCCCAGCTCACTTGAGGCTGAGAGAGAAGAA
Source organism: Sternotherus odoratus (assembly GCA_032164245.1). Lineage (NCBI taxonomy): Eukaryota > Metazoa > Chordata > Testudines > Kinosternidae > Sternotherus > Sternotherus odoratus. The sequence continues at coordinate 61,085,172 of JAVMKO010000001.1, forward strand.
GAAAAAAAAAAAAAAAACCCTGAGAATCCATACTGAAACATTTGTGTTTCATTGATTGCTACCTGCGGGGACTATCCCAGTAATGACTGTGTAACAACTTTGGGGTGAAAATGATCTCCTTGTCTTGTCTTGTGTGGGATAACGCCCTAGTGTGAAGGACAAACGGCCAAAACCCCACTGCTGCTTTGCTCTAGGCTTGTCTTTTCAGTATGATTTTATTCACCATACTTTCTTCCTGCTGCTAGTTGCAGATGTATTTTTTAGACATAGTAGATTCTTTCTTATGAAAAGATAGTTTTTCTTATCATATTCAAGTGATCCTATTAAAACCTTTTGAAGGGTTTGAAGCACAGTGCAATTAAAGCCTGTGAATTCTGTCCTTCTCTTGACAAGATAAATCAAAGTATTAACTTTTGACTCAGATAATAATGTATTTTTAAAAAATTCTTCTAGCATCAAATTGGAAAGAAAAAAATATGGTGGATTATTTCATGAGGTAGAAAATAAATATTAAATGGTAAAAATAAGATGTTTGAGGGCACAATGTAAAGCTACCTCAGACTTAGTATGTCTCTTAGCTGTTTATTCAATCTGATGGTACTTAACTGGATTACTTTATGTTTGTGATCAGACCGTGAAAGGACACCATCAACTTAGCATCTTATCATTTTAAAAGTATATTTAAATAGTTTCAGATACAGTCCAGCCTCTCTACCAATTTATGTTATTTTTACAGTAACATTTTTCTATATTTTCAATATTTTTCTCCTCCTCTTGGTGCATGAAAGACCCATACCAACAAATGAGGAAACTGCCGAACAGACACTGTGAAATTAACTTGACACAGTGTGCTGTGAGTAGAGCTACGTGAAATTTTTCAGACAAATTACACATAAGACAAATCACACATAAGGACCCAACTGTGCCAGGTGCTGTACAAGAAGAATTTTTGACATTTTCAAAATGAAACGTTTCAAATTTTTATTTCAAAATAATATTTCAGTAAGAAATTCAGCTGGATTTATATAAGACACAAAAAGGAGTATAAAAAACTGAAAATTACATAAAGAAAACCTGTTTCACCAAGAAAAAATGAAAAATTGCTGTTTCTGATCACCTTAAAAAAATCTGGGGAAAAAAATGTTTCATTTCAATCACCAAACCAAAAAAATATTTGTCTCTCAGATCATATCTTGGTGCCATTTATTTCATTTTCTGTAGATTTTATGTTTAACATTTATTTAAACTCCTGTGCAGTACGTTCATATCTTCATTCGTGAGTAGTTCTAGGGAAAGTTTATTTCCAGGTTAGCAGTTGTTAACTCATTTGAACTGCGAATTGTGGGTTCTAGCTACTTTTTGCTAATTGAAAGAACAGATTTCTTATGCTGTATGTAGAGTGAGAGTGGGTTTATATTTACAATTTTCTGCAAACCTGTCAACACAGCAAAATGTCATAGCAGACTCTTTTTTTTTTTTTTTGGAAGGTGGGATGCATTTCCTTTATTATATTAATGTAACCTGGCTGGATGAATTCCACCACCATGCTGGGTGATTCCACTGAATAATACTGACTTCCTGTTAAAAATACACTGTTTTCTAGTAGGGCAAGTGGAATTTTAAGCCTTCAGAAACCAGACTGAATAGCCTCTTTCTATAAGGCATAATTCCTATAAACGATTATGCAGAAGCCATCTATCACAGAGAATGTTACTTATATTATCATACTATTTTTGGTGAACAGAAGATTCAGGATTTCATCTGATTTTAAACTTCTCCTCCCTGAATTTGAACTCTTAATTTTGTGACTGTGACTGGGCACAGGTAGATTGAATACTCTTTTCCTTGTCTTCTGGTCTGCTTGAAGCTTGAACATATTGGCCAAAATTTTCAAAAGAAACTAGAGACACAAGGTGGGTGAGCTTGTCTCTCTCACCAACAGAAGTTTTTCGAATAAAAGATAATTACCTCACCTATCTTTTCTCTCTAACATCCTAGGACCAACACAGCTACAACAACACTGCATGCAAAAGAAACTGGTAATTTTAGGTGTCCAAACTTAGATGCTTCAAAGAGACCTGCTTTTAAGTCAGTCCTGTGCATGTACTCTCTGAAAATCAAAGTGCCTGTAAGGTATCTTAAATTAGGCACTCAAAAAAATCACTTTTGAAAATCTTGGCAATTGGAAGTGATCATATACAAGAGCAGCTACTTGCCAATATAGACCCCTTTCATGATATTTGTGAACTAATAGGCATGTTCTGAGACAGATCTGATCGAAGAAGAACATAACTTTCATGTTCCTAGAATTGTTGCCTCACCACATATTATTTCAAAGCTTGTGAACAGCACACTAAAAAGGTTGTTTGAAGAGCAACTTGAATTGGTCCACTATATGAGCATTGATTTTTGTGCTTTGGAGCTTTACCATAGTTACCCTAGGAAAAATAGAGAAATGACTGCAGGAGACACAACCCAAAAGCAATTTTCTACATTGTGAGCACAACCAGGGAAGAAGGTAATGTTTCAATATGCTGAACACTCAGTAGCCCTGTTTATGCTTGGCATCTTGGCTCATGACAAGATAGCAATGAAGACTGAACCAAAACAGTAGGTAGGATTCAGTCCTGGAGGACATGGTATCTCTAGTGTTCCTGCTAGACAGGAAGTGAAATCATTCACATCGTATTACAATGAAAATGATTTGCACATCATTTTGTCTGACCTCAGAAACAGCTAATCAAATATTTTAAGTTCTTCTATTCAAATATAGCAATCCACCTAGCATTCAAAAAGATTTATTAAACCAAACACTGAAGCCTGGTTGCGAAAAAGAAGATCAAGTCCAATAAATGTTCCTTTCTGATGGTCATTATTTATTCATTGCAAGTAGAACTTTAAAGCAAGGTAATTTGGAGTAAACGGATACATTGTTAATGGTTATTCCTCACATAGGAATAAAAATTAAAAATTTAAGACTGCTAGACCTAGAAGGCTGCTGTTTTGATGAAAGTGCCCTTTTTAAGTGCACAAGAATGTAATCATCTACTTAAATGCATTTTGCAAGTATGCATTGTATTTTTCAAATACTAGGTCACTCCTTGTGACCAGAGAGAAAAAATTAAGTGGTTTATTTTTTCAGCAACATGCACTGCTTTGTTTTTGTTTGTTTTCATTTTAGTCTTAATTTTCACTGGGGTTTTAGAAAGTATGCAAGACTTGAGAAAGGAAAAAAACACATTTGAAGTCTCCCTAATTAACTTTTAAAAGGGCTCTGACCAAAGACAATTGGAAAAACTCAACCCTTTTGTATCTCTATTGAATTTTAATGCTTAACATCCATGGATTTACAGCAGAGATGAGATTGACCTACAATATTTTGTCTGTTGTGAAGCCATTGTTTCTATTTGTACATGGCTCAGACAAGATTATACTTATTTATCTATGTACACACAATCTCGAAATAAAATATAGCTATTAAAACAAATGAGATTGTAACTTTAGCTTCATGGTATCTACTCTCATGGGAATAGTTTACATACACAAATATTAGAAAATACAGAATGTGTTGAAAAAATATTTAAGATTCCTCACAAAAGGAGATGTCATTTCAAAAGATTCACTGATAAGCCCAATGAGTGAGATTCTGTGCTCTGCTTCTTTGAGGAGCCTGTACTTATGCAAAGCTCATTGTAGCACCAAAGCCCACTGATACTTTGAAAAACAGTGGACTGCCCGGAGATCCCCTTTCAAATAATTACATTTCATGTTATGTAGGGGTTCACAGATAATCCAATTGCCCTTGCTCCTGAAGTTCTGTGTACTTCCATAAAAACATCCAACAGACTAGTGGTCACCAGGACTGAAGTAGTGGTTTGCAAAGCTGCTCTGCAACCTTGAAAGAGGATTGTGTTCCTTACCTTTTTCTTTCTTCTCACAGAGTTGTATTCTATTTAATCTGTGCTGAACTCAGAAGGGACCTAAGCAGACAGAATGAGGAAAGGTCTGTGAGAGCAACAATTAAATACTATCCGAGTTGAACAAGCTTCTTCTGTTGCTTTGGAAATGCTGTTTGCCAAACGTCATGTTACTTGCTTAAATATTTGATTTTAATTATAAAAGTTTTTTGAAAAAAATCAGCAGTAGAAAATAATTAGCCCCACAGACCGTTGAGGTTTCACAGTATGGATAGTAGGAGGAATTGTAAAGAGACTCAAGGCGAATTGACTCATAAAATCCTCAATCAATTAATAAGTCATTTTAAACTATATAATCTTCAAACCCATCTGAACAGTGAATCACAGCATTTTGTAACTCATAAATCGTTCTTAATACATTACATTTCTTAGAATACACCTTTTCTGAATTAACTCATTTAGGCATCATTATGTATTCCACAGGTATCCCAATCAAATTTAATATAAATATTCCTTTGCTTATGCCCTAAAATCCTTCACAATGGGAGTTGTCCATATGGTTGTAAAGCCAGGGCCGGCGACAGGAATTTTGGGGCCCCGTACGGCAGATCGTACGCCCCCCCCCAGTCTCCCGCCGCCCACGGGGCCCCCTCCCCCGGTCTCCATCCGCCCACGGGCCCCCCCGCCAGTCTCCCGCCGCCCGCGGGCCCCCCTGCCAGTCTCCCGCCGCCCACGCCCCCCCCCTGCCAGTCTCCCGCCGCCCACGCCCCCCCCCCCGCCAGTCTCCTGCCGCCCGCAGGGTTCCCCCCCGGCTGCTCTCCCGCCACCCGCGGCCCCCCCCCGCCAGTCTCCTGCTGCCCATGCCCCCCCCCCGCCAGTCTCCCGCCGCCCGCGGGGCCCCCCCGCCAGTCTCCCGCCGCCTGCAGCCCCCCCCCGCCAGTCTCCTGCCACCCGCGGAGTTCCCCCCCCTCCGGCCGGTCTCCCGCTGCCCGTGCCCCCCCCCCCCGCCGGTCTCCTACCTCCCGCGGGCCCCAACCCCCGCATACGCTGTGGCCGCGTGGCCCGGCCGGGAGAAGCAAAGGGGGGCGGGGGAGGCTGCTGGGGGCCGGGGGAGGGGGCTGGTGAGTGCTGCAGCGGCTGCCCGGAGCTGCGCCTTGCTCACAGCCCCGGCGACAAGGGGGTACAGCTGCGTACCGGGCCCCAGACTTCAGGGGCCCCCCTGAAGTCCGGGGCCTGGTACAGCTGTACCCGTTGTACCCCCCTGTCGCCGGCCCTGTGTAAAGCTAACACTAGTCAGTAAATGGTAAAGGACTCTCTGGGACAGATATGGAACAGTCAATACTATTTCTAAATCAAAGCATGCAAAACTGCTTTGGCTTCATCTGCCCACTTCATATTCTTGTATGTGCTCCGTGACATGGTAAAGATGGATGTCATGATATGTTATAAATTATAAGTTAGAAAAACAGACAAAGGTGAATAAAGGAGTGTGGAATATTTCTGGTGAAGCCAAGGACATAGAATGTCAACTGGAAAACAAATGCGTTGTTTGTAAAAACGAGGCACTAGGGAATCCACAGCCATTTCAAATATATTGCCTTCTCTACGATTCTTTAATACTGTAGTATCATTACAACATGGGGAAATTGGAAACCCAAATCCTTGACATAGTTTTGCTTGGGAGTTGTAGGAATTAGGAGAATTTAAGCAAGTTTCAAAAATTATCCTTGAATGTATGCTTCCAGACAGCTAAAATGTTTCATTTAGCCAATATTACAGTGATATGCCTTTAACCATAGTTAATCAGTAGTATTACTCTGTGTCTGAGACAACTGTCTAATCGTCCATTAACAACATCTTTAGTTATTCCAGGGACACAAAATGATGCCTGTACTCCTGTTGAGTGCATTTAACAGTTTACTTATAGGGAGATTTGTGCAACTTACCCCTGTTATGGAGCAGAGAGTGTATCACAAATAACAGCTACTATAATCTATAATAATACAAAATAGAGTTTGGGTAAAAACCAATTCATGGGCATTTTGATGGACAAATGCAGCAGCTCACTCTACACAAAGTAAATAATTGTTAATACCTACTCCGTGTAGGTTGTGGCATGAATCTAAAATGTAGCATTGCTCTGTGCTGTGGTTGGTGTGAAGTTGCATTTCACCAGTGAGCTCAGTAGTGAATGAAATCTGAGGATCATAGTATGCAAAAGGCCAATCCCCACAGATCTGTGTCAGACAATATGAAGTGGCTTTTCCTCCACAGTCCATTCAAGTCATCCCTAGTAGGTGGCCTGGTTACAATGCTGCCGTTGGCTCCCAAACTGTTGTAACCCATGCTAAGGTTGTGGCTCTTTGCCCTCTTAGCAGGTAGATCATGTTTAGAAATTTATGAGTCTGCTACTGCATTTTAGTTAATGTGCATGGCTTAAGCAGTAGAAGTTCATATATTTAGATTTGGAGGTTCTGTATTCATTCCCCAGATAATAGCTGTGTTGGGGGCACTGTTACAAATCTGATCAGGTCAATATGCTTGGGACCTGGTGCTTTTCTGTAGGGCTGTGCTCTGTTAGTCAGCCTCCATGTAAAACCCCTGGAAGAGATCATGAAATAACATGAACTCATTTGCCAGTGTTATGCAGATAATATTCAGCTCTACAGCACCTTTGCATTTGGTGCATACAGCACCTGCCACTTATCTCAGTGCCTGGATCAAGAGAAACTTTCTGAAGCTAAAACGATGGTGGAGAAAAACAAATGTTTTGAGGAACTGGATTGACTGAAGGCCAGAGCTGCTAAAAATAATGCTTCCCAGCGCTGGCTGCTCAGAAATCTGCAACCTCTCCTCAAAGATGATAGCCAGGCCATGGTGATTCACTTATTTTGCACTTCTAGGTATGGCTATTGCAGCACATAACGGAATTAAAACAAGGTCCCTGAAACAACTCCTGCTGGTTCAGCAAGCAGCAGCACACCTGCTCATCAACCCAACGCACTTGCCCCCAGACACTCCATTTGCTCCCCACTGAATATTGGATTCAATTCACAGTTGTACTCCTAATCTTCAAAACCCTTGATCGATGCAGTTCAAGGCAAGTTTTACATTACTGACCTTTGTCAGCATAGCTGTGTCAGTCAGGTGCATGACCAGTTGTGATCCCTGACCAACATAACTGTGTGGGCAAAAGCCCCTAGTGTAAGCTGCTGAAACATCTAAATTGTGCTTCTGTTGTTATAACTCGTTTTGCGCCAGGGCTGGAATAAGTTATATCAGCAAAAGTGAAGCTTTGCTGATCTAAACAGCATCTAAGCAAGGAGCACTTTATTTGTTTAGTATACTGTTAAAATTACACTATGCAGACTAGGAGCATTTTGCCCTGGCCAAAGAAACCTCAAAGATCACCTGTCACTTTGAGATTAAAGACCGCCTCATTGATTGAGGATACTGGAGTTGTCAACAAATAGAGTGAAATTAGTGGGTGGAGGAACAAAACTTTCCTGTTAGATGGTCCCATTTTGGAGTTCCATTCTTAAAGAACTGAAAACAGACCTGGCTCTTAGTGCATTCAAGAAAGAATTAAAAATCCACCTTTCTGTGTTAGGTTTGCCAAGACGACGACTTATAAAGCAAACAACATCCACATCAAAACCAAAGCAGAGAGGACAAGTATTGAATAAAACTGGAGACAAAAGTCCTGTAATTTTTTGTAAGTCGTGGTGGGCACTCGTATTTCATCCTGTTCTGTGGATGAATGAGACTCCAAGTGCCAGGGCTGTCAACAAGCAAGTTTTAGGAATACAGTAAACCCTCGATTTAACGGACCTCGATTTAACGGACTTCGGATGCAACGGACAAAATTTCTGAGCAAGTCTGATGCATCCGAAATCCATTTCTCGCGGGCTGGCTGCCGGCTCCCGGCTGCCGCCCGGGTCCAGGCAGCGGGCGGGCTGGCTGCCGGCTCCCGGCTGCTGCCCGGGTCCAGGCAGCGGGCGGGCTGGCTGCCGGCTCCCAGCTGCCGCCCGGGTCCAGGCAGCAGGCGGGCTGCGGAGCTGCCGCCCCGACCCTGTGGCGGGCGGGCTGCTGCTCCAACAGCTCGTTGGTTTTTTTTATTAAATAACGAACTTTTTGATTTAACGGACACCCCCTCGCCCGAATTAGTCCGTTAAATGGAGGTTTTACTGTACTACATTCACTTAACTTCTTAAACAATGTGGAGTTCTCTTCACATAAAACAAAAAGAACATCCAATGGATAATCCTTTTATTTTTCATTGAAGTTGACCGTAAATGGATGTTTTGGGGAGGTGCAATGGCATCATGCACATTTCTGTGATCAACTCTTTTTTTCTAGTATTTAGTTTCAGATAATGAATCTACTGTAAGAGCAGAATATACGTTTTTTCAGCAAAACTATACTACATTGACTGAATCATGGCCTGACTAGTACAGGCTGTAAGGGAGTTTCAGGCACCCCCCTTTACATCTCTGTGCTGGCAAAAGCTCTACAGAGCTGCTACATTGCCTCTGCGTGCAGGTGAGCAGGAGGCAGCAGGGGATGGATGGAGCCTTAGCTGTACTCCCTCAATATGTCCAGCAGTGTAGCTGTGCTGACAAGTTCAGGCGCATACGCAGTCCTGGTATAGATTGGAATGTCATGATCTAGCCCCAGATAAGTAATGAGAGAAGGGAGTGGTTTCTTTGTAGCTGGTGTACCCCTATACCCATTGCACTTTTAGAATACAAATAGTTGCTTAAAGCAATTGTTTCTTTTGTAGCACTTCATCTGCAAGAAGGTGATGTTGACAACTCTTGACATTCACCATTAGCACCTTAATGAAATCGGGCTTTTATTTTTATAAGGGCATGAGTAGACAAAACAACAGGATACTATTGCTTTTAGCAATTATTTACCTGAACTGATAGGCTGGAAAATTGACTGGAGTCTTCCTTGGTCTTCTTACCAGATTGTGATAGCCTGGAGATAAAGATGTGCGACAGAACGGTTTATAGATGAGCACTATGTCACTACTTAATGTTTGTCATCTCTTCTCTTTCTTTCTTTCTCTTTCTTTCTTTCCTTCTTTCTTATAAATAGAACAGAAGATTTTACAATTAAATGCATTGTCTCCCCGCCAGGAAGCTATCAGCAAAGACAGACAATAGTACTGTAGCTGAACTTCGTGGTGTAAATTGACTTTATAATGCATATAACTTCAGAACATTAATGAGGGAAAATATTTAGGCTCACTCTCTGGACTCAGGCTCAGTTCAGTCGTATTTGTATGCCTTTGTGTGTGTACTTTTGTAAATATATTTGTTATGGATTTGTTCACATGAATTGATAAAAAGTTTAGGATTGTAGCTAAAATTCTTTTTTTTTTTTTTTTGTGATTAAGATACATTTGGTTTGCCTGAAAACTAAAGTAGTGGGGTTGTGAATGACAGGAGTGAAAATAAGGGGTTTAGTTGGAGTGAGAGTGGAGGAAGAAATAGGAACAGAGGGGAGTTGGAGTTTGAGGAGGTAGGAATTGAGAATGAGGGAAGGAGAAGGCAGATTGTTTTTGTGTAAGTATTTTCAGCATAAAATGTGTATCATAATTAGGTGTTACTTAGTTTGGTATAAAGCATTCAATAGTTCTTTGACATAGCTCTGAGCTGGAATTACATCTGGGATACTGGCATACTGAAAGAATTCCCTCCAAAACACAGAGATGTTTAGCAAAACGTAGTATCCCCCATTGAAATTCTAAGGTGAATTTATTTTCTACCTTTATTATCTACAACATAGATATGGTATGGACAGTGTCAGTCAGGCCTGTACTAGTCAGGCCATGTCAGTCTTCTCGAGATTGCCATAACAGTGCACATGAGCCTTATTCAGTGCACCCACCTTCTGCTATTAAAATAGGTTCAATCCTGTTCAGTGATTCATTTTCTGTCCTCTGTACTGTGAGTACCAACAGGCATGTCAGCCAAGCAAGTAACGGACATCAGTCCATTACTGGAAAATAAAGATAATCAACTCATTTCACCGAGGCCACTAAACAGATGATTTCTTTCGGTTCCTAGCAACATTACGATCCACTGGTGATACCAAGATGTAGAAGAATGTGTATGTCTGTATTCACCAATCACCAGAATTATCTAGTTCCCTTTGATTAACATTTTAATGGAAAAGTTCCCACTTATTATGAAAAAGGAATATTATAAGTCCGGTTGTCAGATTAAAATAGAATTAATGTCATTTCCTTCATTAACTTACTATACAAACCTGCAATTCTGCATGCATGGTGCCTTCTTTTTATTAAAACACGTAGAAGAATAATTTAAGAGAAATAAGTAATATGTAACTTGCCAGCATATATTTGTTAAATGCATTTAAAGACTCATCTTTCCTTATTCTGTCCTTCCCCTTGTCCCATGAAGTTCTGGGTTTTGTAGGGTTTGCTGTTTGTTAGTTTTTAACTGGACAATCATTTTCCACATTGTTACGCAACATCATAAGGCAACTGTGTGATACTGAGATCTGGAATTATTGTGCGTAAACTATTTCTGCTAACAAGAAAGATTAACTGTCAGGTATTTTGATGGAGAGACATGCATCAGATCAGTCTCTGAGTGCAGTGCATCTGAACTAGAACTCAAATGACAACTGCCATGAGGCACCAAAGAAAGGGTCATTTTTAAATGAAACGTTTCCATTTTTGCCGGAAACATTTTAGCTTGAATAAGAAAATTTTGGGGGTTTGTGCATTTCGTTTTTTGACAAAATATCAGAATTGTCGGCAGAAAGCTGAAATTTTTGAGAGAAAATTCGTTTTATTCAAACCCCACTTTTCTCAGACTCACGGAATCGGAAGGAGCAGGGAAGTTTCAGCTCAACGCAGCTGGAGAGGTCAGGGTGTAAGGGTGGCTCAAAGGGCCAGATTTTTAAAGGCAATTAGGTGGCTAAGGCTGCCGGAGTCTCCCAGTGACTGCTGCACTGGCTGGTGATCAGCAAACCAATGTTATGCTCCTTCCCATTCCTGCTCCTGACAGGTACTTTATGTGGATTTGGAGGAGGATGGGCTAGAGTTGAGATTCTCTTACCTAAAGATTTCTAACATCTTGGAGGGATCTTCAGCTGCTCAGTTAGGACAGTATTGCAGCTGCTTCACACAGACATAGGGCAGGCTGAGTATCTGGCCTATTAACAGTGTCATCAACTGTTGCAACTTGTTGTAGTCTCACAATACATCTGGTGTTTTCTTAAAGTCGCAGCTCATAAAGTCAAGTGGTCATAGGACATTTTTTAGTTTGCATTTAAAAAATAAATAAATTCTAGCCCTCATGGTTGGAGAGAAAAGACTGAAAATGTGATTCAAGTACACAGACTCAAAAATTAGAAGGCAAATAAAAAAATTCTCAAATTTCTGATTATAAAATAAAATAAAATTTTATTTTATTTTATTTTTAAAAGCTCATGATGATTAAGCCAATCTCTTAATTCTGGAGCCTGAATAATAATTAATGAATGCCTAGGGTTGGCAATGGTGCTATAGGTCCTGTTTCAATTCAAGCTATATCAACCTATATAGACGTCAGAAGGACATTCTGGGTACTCATAGGCTGATAAGCTCATCAAGAGCTTCCCAGAATGTAAGAGCCTCATGTTGTAAGTTGTAAATTTTGACACATAACAGGGCTTATGGAGGACAGAACATGACCCACCAGATATGTGTATTCATCCTATTCAAGGTTCTCTGTGTGGAATAGCAATCTGGCTTAGATAAAAATGTGTATATTTCCAAATGCATTCTCACTAATGGCATAGACCAGGGGTCTCAAACTCAAATGACCACGAGGGTCTCATGAGGACTAGTGCACTGGCCCGAGGGCCGCATCACTGACACACACCCCACTCGCTGCCCCTGACCCCGCCCCCACTCCATCCCTTCCATGAAGTCCCGCCCCACCCCACCTCCTCCTCTGAGAACGCAACCCTCTTCTCCCTCCTGCGAAGCGCCACCCCAGCTTGTTCACTGAGGCCGCAGCAGCAGCTCCTGGAAGCCAGGGCTTGGCAGCGGCCCAGCCAGGGTGCTTAGCAGAAATCCTCTGTAGTGGTGGCCAGGAGCAGTAAGACTCCCACAGAGGAAGGCGGGAGGGCAGCGGGGAGCCTGGCTTACCGCTCCTGGCCATCGCTGCAGAGGACTCTTGGGAACCGCCGCCCCAGCTCATTCATTGAAGCCATATCAGCAGCGCCTGGTAGCTGGGGATCGGCAGCGGCCCAGCCAGGAAGCAGAAAAGCCTCCGCTTCTGGCCCCTCCCTCCTGCAAACTGCTATGGTTGGGGGGGGGGGTGCCAGGAAGCTTTGCGGGCTGCAGGGAAGGGCTTCGCGGGCTGCATGCGGCCCCCAGGCCACATGTTTGAGACCCCTGGCATAGACTCTCAGAGGATGAATTTGGAGACTACTCTCCATTATTCTTACTTGCAAAGTACATTCTGTATGGGGTGGGGAGTCAGTGAATGGTTTGGACAGTATGTGACCAATTTGCCTGTATACTGACTGAGCTGGGAGAGATTTATGTGTAGTAGGCTGCAAATATCCATATATAAGGCAAAACAGTACTGATTGGTGCCAATTCATAAGCTACTAGTAAGGCATTCTTCTACCTCACAGCTATGTAACAGTAGTGCAAGCATATTAGTGATGTACAGACCTTTAAAGGTTTGGAGGATCTGTTCAGTTCTGTTGCAATATGCACCCCAAAATAGACAGTTTAACTTCATACATACAGGCTTTCCTTCTGACCTGGCTGGAAATCCCAAAGCAAAGTGTGGGCAGTCTTTTTCATGGTATTGCTGCTTTTGACCTTAGCCAGAACTGGAATTTCAGAGAAAATTAAAAGTGAAAACTTATAGGGTCAAAAGTGTTTAAAACATTTTCAAATTTCTTAAGTTTCATTTGGACAGAGTTTTCATTGAAGGCTTTGTTTAATTCATATTCAGTCTGATCTGGTTTACTCATCCCCATAGGAGTAGAAGCTCTGAAAAGTAGAAGTTAGACCTCTTTCAAAATTCCAGACGAAGAGTCGGGTGCTTGACTCCTGTTGAATTCCGAAGACCCCTTAGGCATCCATGAGGATCCTTAACATATTAAGTGTAAAGAACGGCATGTAATTTACTTGCTAGTTTACTTAGAAAATATCGTTGATATTTTATAGGAAAAGAATGGGGAGTACTTGTGGTACCTTAGAGACTAACAAATTTATTTTAACCACTCATCGATCAAAATTCTTAACTGAATTCCAGCTGAGCAATTACCTTCTGCTTACCTCAAATTATGTCTCCTTTGGTACCATACTTTGCACCATACTCTGTCCAGAACAGTGGCATAGTGCAGTGTGCTTTTAAAATGCTGCTCTGTTTCACCTCAAAGATGTCTGCACTCAAGAAATGCATGAGTGATTTTCTTCCAGTGTATTCTGGCAAGCAAGCAAGCCTGTTCTCAACTCCAGCAACTCCCCTTCACTCCTTTGGGGTCATACTAAAGGGGAAGGAAAGAGGATCCTCCCCTCTCCTTTTACTTCTGTGAAGTAGTAGGCTTCTGCTGGAGGTCTCCTCCCTTCCCCCACAGCTCCGAGATCCATGAGAAGATTTATTGTGCATTTTAAAGGCTTTAGGATGTGGGTCTTCAGAACTCTATCTTGAAATGATGGATGAAGTACCTGCTGGCCTTTTAAGCTGAAATCCAATAACTACCAAGAATGGCCCTAATGATCATGATAGTGAGAGACTTTTTTTTTTAATTGGAAGGGGTGTAACTTTCGTAACCTTATTACCAATTTAATTGATTTAGAATTCAAGTGATGAAAATTTGGATTTTCATATGCCACGTAATTGTCTATAGCTAGAATCACACCTCAACCAAAATGAAGAATGAGTAAATAAATGTGTAACTTTGTCGCTGCAGATGACCGAACTACTGTTCAGCTTTACAACAAAAGCTACCTGATTTCTCCTTGTTTTAAGCCTCTCAAATCATCGTAATTTAATTCTACAAATATAGCAAATAATTTCTTTCCCTAGGTTTCTCTGTACTGTTAAAAAACAGAGGAAGCTACATGAGGCCAGTATGAAGAGACTGTTAGTGTCAGTACTTCACAATACTTACGATTGTACTTGAAGATGTCTTTGCATTATCTGTGTATCTTTAAGAAGTGCATTCTTCTAGTTCATTCCCATAAAAGAGAAGGACTACACTTGAATCTCCCCATTTGATGAGTTTTTCAGTCTGTACAAAATGGCTATTAGGACCAGAGAATTGTGACTCAGTGGGGTTAAATTAGATTTGTTACTGCTTGCAACTCAACTCCCTTTGGTAGTTGGAGTGAGCTTCTATAGCAGATGGAAAAAAATAGAGCATGAGGCACACAGCAATTTTTCATAGTTATTACAGGTGACATATCTAAACTGGCAGGATGCAGGCACAGGAAGGGCATATAAATTAGACAAATAAAAGTTTCTTTAGACTCATTCAAAATCACCAACAGAAATATAGATAGAAAGAAATGAACTTCAGTGGGGTATGAGTGTGAATAAAATTATCAAGCCTTCTTCGATATCTTTAATGAAAAAAATCTAGAGGAAAGAAATGTAGCTGTGGTCTTTCATTGTAAAGTGAGTCAAAAACCAAGTGCAACATTTAAGCAAAATCTGTACTAACTTGCCCTGCTTCAGAAAATGGTGTGCATAATACAACGCCCTTTCGTTCTAGAAAGCATTTAAAAATCCAGGCCATTAATGAACTCTTCAAGGACAAATATTTTGTTAAGGGTTAGCGCTTTCTGGTCCATGGACTTTATTAAAAGACTGTACACTTCCTTCACATTCTCATTGCGTGGGGGAAAAAAGGCTCAATAACAATAGGTCACAAGTAACATGTGCATCATGTTTAAAAACTAATTCCTGTGAACGTTTCCCCCCATTGCAATACAACCACAATGTCTGTTAGGGGGCATTTGATTATTGCAAGTGAGGACTAGTGATAAAGCTGCCTGAAGATTAATTCAAGCAGCGGTGCTGGAACAATTTGTACAGTAAGAGCCATTGAATCAAACTGTAAACCCTGGATATATTCGAATCCACTTCAAGCCGGGGGGTGCTGCAGCACCTCCTGAATCTCTAGTTCCAGCACCTATGAATTTAAGTATTAACCCGTGCTACAGTACGCTTGTTAATCTGTCTAATTTTATCAGATCTAAGGCATTTGTAGTGTATGCTCTGCCGTGTTAAATACAATAGTGTAATTTTAAAATCTTCACCTCTTTGCAAAATGAATTATTTATTTGCTCTTCCTTCACATGGGAGATTTTCTCATGTCCTGTGCTGGGTGTGGGTAGATAGGGGAAGAGAACCCTTTTTCCTCTTCATATCTTGTTTTGTTAGCCAATTTTATTGGTGATGAAATATGGACTCACCTTGATCTTCAATGGTGAGAAGCTACACAGCCAAAGGCATTTCTACCCAAATTGTCCTTTCTCTGTTTTGCTAGAAACATAGCATTGGCTCCATCTACTGTAATAACCCCACAGAGCAGTGCATTCTTGGTTAGCTGCATGAAGAAAACGGTCCCTAAGATTGTCAGACTAAAGCCCACTGAGAACTTCTACTAATCTTTCAGGTACACCAAAACTGTACAAGTGAAAGTGGAAAAACACAGACCTTTCACTTGAGAGACTAACATGTGGAGAAAGAGTCAGGAAGAAAATAAATATTCCCAGATGTAAAATCTATATTTGAAAGAAACAAGTTGTTACAGAGTTGTGTTATTTCTCTCTCATTCTATAAAAATTATTGTACTTTTGCATTCATTCCCAAATAGAAGATGAAACTTCACACATCATCTTGTGCTATTGCTCAAAAATTATGCTAGTTTAATTGCAAGTACTCCACATTTTAAAGCTATGAAATCTGAATACCTAGCACAAAACCCATGATAAATCTGATGCATAGATAATCATGAAAAAACCCACAATATTCAGAAGGAGGCCAGAATTCTGGAGAGAATCCATAACCTTCGTGTGCTTTGGAGTATAGTTCTGTGTGCCTTAGGCCACAGGGATTTTTGCTGGGGAAAGGAGGAAATTGTGAGAAGAATACCGGCAGGGTTGTGGGAAATACAGCTAAATCGATACACCTGCCATTCTCACATTTGGATTGGGGTCCTGAATGGCCACAGAGTGGCTCCACTGCCATAGTCCAAACTGATGGAGCGGAGGTCGGATTTACAAACCAACCTCAACTGAAGTTTGTGGGGTAGGAAGGAGTAATTTTAAGTTGTTGGAGGCCAAGTAATTTTTTTTTTAAATTACTAAAAATATTTACTGTGGAGAAATAAGAAATGTGAGACCCTCTTGTTCTAATAGTTTCTCTTGCTGTGACTCAGGGGTGTGACTCCCACTATTTTAGTCAGAGGTTCTCTTATATAACTTAGGGAATATCAGGATTGAGGCCAAGAAAAATCATTACAGTGATTATCCATGGCTATTTTCTTATTAAAGAAAGCAGAAGAAAACATTAGGAATTATTTTTTGAAATTCTATGGCCTGTGTTATACAGGAGGTCAGACTAGATGATCACAATGGTTCCTCCTGGACATGGAATCTCTGAATTTTAAAGAAAACAGAACAAATAACAGAACACAAATGATAAATTGATTTACTTCCATCACTGACTCTACTGTATGCCTTTCTGTGGAGAACTTTAGCAGAGATTGCACTTTGAGCCATTTTTGGTGGGGCACTTTTCTCTCAGTAAATCGAGGCCAAGGTATTATTTCCCAATGTTATTGTGAGGCCAGTTTTAGTAGATACTCAGATAGCTAAGAAGGTTTATAAATGGTCAAAATAATTTTGTTGAAGAAAAGGTTGATGATGTTGGTTACTAAAAACCAGATAGTCGATAATTGGGCAAAATAAACAATCTTAATCCCATGAAAACAAAGAAAATGTTTAAATCAGTTACTTCGAAGAAGTCATTTAAGGAGCTGTCTTAAAACAGGCCTATAACCAGTATTAGGAATCTCAAAGAAAATTAAATCCCACCATTTATTTGTTTACCAGTGGTCTCTTCTCAGGAATGTGTGGTCTCACAATTTGGTGATTAACAGGAGATATTGTTAATATTTTAAATTTTACTTGCATTTCAACATTCCAATAAAATCATTACAAGAGGTAAGTTTGTCTGCTAGTTTGTTTTGTTTGGTGTGTGCTTGTTTGTTTCCTGTGTTTCTGGCTGATTAAAGAATACGGTGTGGTCTGTTATGGGGCTGTGTGCTGAGCCAAGTGGGCCTACTGGCTAGGCTGAGAGCTTACTAACAAGGCTCTAGTCTCCAATCTTTTGATCCCTCATCCTTTAAGCATTTCTTGAAGGGGGCAGGGACACTAACTGAGGCCATCAGGCTGAAGTGGAGGTAAATCCCATAGTTCAGACAATCACATAGTTCGGACCCTCCTTTCAGATGATGTCATGGTATCCTCTTGCACTGAGGCTATCCCTCTAGGTAAGGGAACCCCAGTTACTAGGAAGAGCCTGATAATATTAATGGGGATTTGATAATTAGACATATAAATAGTTGAGTTTGTGATGACCGGGAGAACTTCATGATAAATTGCCAGCAGGATGTGAAAGTGTGGACCTCTTGAGATATCTAGGCAGACTTACATGCAGTGCTGGTGAGGAACTAGTGGTTGTGGTAGCAATATAGGTACCAGTGACATAGGGAAAGGTAGGAGAGAAGTTTTGAAGGCCAAATTTGGGCTTCTAGATAAGAAATTAAAGTCCAGGACCTCCATGGTATCATTTTATAAAATGCTTCCAGTTCTACGCACAAGGCCAGGAAGACAGTCAGAAGTGCCCTAACAGCTGTAGGCTTACCTGGAAGCAGGTTAAGAAGTGTTCCTGCCTTTAGCACTCAGATGCTCAACTCCCAATGGGGCCCAACCCCTAAATAAATCCATTTTATCCTGTATAAAGCTTATATAGGGTAAACTCATAAATTGTTCACCCTCTATAACACTGATAGAAAGATATACACAGCTCTTCCCCCTACCCCCATACTAATATGTACTCCAGGTTAATAAGTAAAAAGTGATTTTATTAAATACTGAAAGTAGGATTTAAGTGGTTCCAAGTAGTAACAGACAGAACAAAGTGAATTACCAAATAAAATAAAACACAAATCTATCTCTAGTATAGCAATAAAAACTGAATACAGATAAAAACCTCACCAACGAGCTTCCTTTTACAGACCAGACTCCCTCTATCCTGGGTCCAGCAATCACTTACACCCCCTGTAGTTACTGTCCTTTGCTCCAGTTTCTTTCAGGTATCCTTGGGGGTGGAGAAGCTCTCTCTCAAGCTAGCTGAAGACAAAATGGAGGTGGGGTTTATAGAATTTTCCTCTGGGTGGACACTTCTCCCTCTCCCTGTGTAGTGTCCAGTTACAAAATGGAGTTTTGGAGTCACATGGGCAAGTCATATGTCCCTGCAAGACTAGTTCCTTATCAGCCAAACCACATTCCTGGGAAAGCTTAGATGTAGATTGGTATCTCTATGTTCATTGTTGGCTTGACTTGGTTCATGATTGGGCACTTACTGAGAATAGTTTTTTCTCAGAAAGCTGACTAACTGCTTCACTGAGGCTATTTAAAATTAATCAAGTACATAGCCAATATTCATAACTTTGAGTACAAAAATGACACATGCATACATACATACAAATAGGATGAATATATCCAGTAGATCATAACCTTTACAGAGATATGTTACATGTCACATGTAGCATAAAACATATTCCAGTTATATCATTTATACATTTATAAGCATCTCCCCATAAAGCCCTATGGGGTGCTCCGTCACACCAAGTACACCACATCAATTGGATCACTTTTGTCCACATGCTTGTTGAGCCCCGCAAAGATTATATTAGATCGGTGAGAAATGTTGTCTCTCCCCAACATATCATATTCATCTATGTGTCTCTGAAAGGTCTGTTTCTTCCTATAGGTTCAACCAATTTGTGTGATGCTGAAGTTAGGCTTACTGGCTTGTACTTGCCATGTCATTGCCATTTATTTTTATGCCATATAACATAGTATGTTACAAAGACTCCTTCCTATCCCTCCCCCTTCTCCATTTTGTAACAACATATTCAACATCCTTTTATGGTAAACTTTTGCCAACAGCTGTTCCACATGTCCCTCGGCTGGTTGTTTTCAACCTTAATTGGAAGCAACTAGTTCCAGAGAAACTACTATGGAACTGGTTGCATCTTATGAAGTTTGACTGTAGTTCCACCCAATCATGCTTCGGGAGCAAACTCTCATCCAAGTATGGATGTGATCAGTTAGCTGTCAGCAACAGAAATGCTCTGGCTTTTGAAGCATAAAGGTGCAGAACTCCAGTCAGCAACATCTGCTGAACGGATGGTTGCTGTTGTTTAAATTGGAAAAAATGGAAAAGTAGAGTTGATAGGTCACACAGGGGAAGCTTTTAAATGAATTCTTATAAAGGCATATTTATCTCTCTTGATATGTTAGTGATTTGGTGACTGTTTCTGCTATCCTATGCCCAGTATCAAAATATGTCTGACATAACACAAGGGAAAAAAATATTAGAGACATAGTCCCAATTTTCTTTACCCTATTATAGATTAATAGATTCCAAGGCCAGACAGGACGGTTGTGATCATCTAGTCTGATCTCCTGTATAATATAGGCCATAGAACTTCCTCAAAATAATTCCTAGAGTATATCTTTTAGAAAAAACATCCAATCTTGACTTTAAAATGGTCAGTGATGGAAAATCTGCTCCATCCATGGTAAGCTGTTGCAGTAGTTAATTACCATCACTCTTAAAGATGTACACCATATTTCCAGTCTGAATTTATTTGCTTCACTTTACAGCCTTTAGATAGTATTATACCTTGTGCTGGTAGACTGTAGAGCCCATTATTAAATATTTGTTCCCCATGTGCATACTTATAGACTGTAATCAAGTCACCCATTGGCCTTCTCTTAATTAAGCTAAATAGATTGAGCTCTTTGAGTCTATTGCTATAGGGTATTGTGATGGGGTTATGATGGGATGTACCCTCAAGATGAAGTCTGGAAGCAGTTGGAACTGCTATGCCCCCTAACTATTAAACTGTGCGCCTCTCATTTTGCTTTTTCTGATGACATTCAGCCAGCCCCTCTAGGCCCTTTCATTAATAAAACAGCAGGTGATGCCACACTCCCAACTGAGTCACTTGAATGCTTTACCTAAGCCACTCATGGACCAGCAATGAAGGCACCAGTCAATTTCCCAGCCTTGCACCCCTACTGGAGTATAAACCCAGAATTATGCCATATTGCACTGCATAGGGATCTGTGAGGTATAAACGAGTTAATTATTCCATTCCCCCCTCAGTGTGGGGAAGACATGCACTAGCCTTTGTTAGCAGAGCTAAGGTTCCCTATCACTTCACTCAAAAACACATTGGTTAAGATAAAACCTAATACGGGTTTATTAACTACACAAAGATAGATTTGAAGTGATCATAAGTGATAAACAGACCAAAGCAGGTTACCTAGGATTTGAATCAACAACATTTCACCCTCATTGATGATACACGCAGGCTTACAGATTCTTGAGGAACAGGCTTTCTCTGTGTTCTCCTTCCCAGTTCAAAGTCCTTTGTCTTCCTGAGGTTCTTTCAGGTGTTGAGTTGTGTGGGGGTGAAGACATATCATGATGTCACTCCCCATCTTTTATAGATTCTTCCGTCTTGCTGGAAAGTCTATGCATGTGACGTGAAGGTCTGCGCCCATTGGTCAAACAGTCTCCGTTATGTCCGTGCTCCCTCAGAGGAGGCTTCCTTATACAGAGTTCCTGTGTTAGTGGATTCTTCCCTTGATGTTGATGACAGCAGTTAACACTGTTAGGCTACTCCATTGTTATACCTGACTGGTTTGGTGTGTTTCCAGCCTTACATCATATTTTAATAACTCACACGTAGTAAGATTTCATACCTTCACATACAATGATAGCACACACAATCCAAGGAGATATTAATGATTAGCAGATCAAAATGTTTAAAATGATATCTCACAGGGCATACTTTGTACAAAACATATAATAATTACATCACCATAGTAAATATGGAGTGCTTTGGGGTGCAAAGTGTCACAGGGTTGTACATGGCCCTTTGAGACCTTCTGCTGGAGGATCTGTTGTCCTACCACACCAGTCCCAAGAGAGGAGAAGCAAAGGTGTGTCCTCCAGGCCTTCCTAGAGAGCCTGCATAGAAACAGCCAATCAGAACCCAGGTGGCTCTGATAAAAGGAGCTGCAGGGACTGAACAGGTCGTTTCCTGGTTAGTACCAGAGGAGCAAGGAAGAAAGGGTACCCCTTGCTGGTCACAGAAGCTGAAGACAGAACTAGAAGATGTGTTCTAGTGTCATTTTCATTCAGCAAGGAGGAAGATGATGTGAGAACTTGAGCCCTGAGATAAGGGGTTATGTAAGAAAAGGCTGAAGGTATAGCAGCAGCAAACTGGAGGTAGCAGTGCATGGATGCTGTTTATTGGGTTCTGGATTGGAACATGGATTGGTAGGCTGGTCTGGGTTCACCCACTGGCCACTAGCATGGTCTAAATCCCAAGAAGAGGATGAGGCTCACTTAGAAGCTTGAGTGAAGGACATGATTTAAAGGCCCAGAGATGGGGCTGAAGACCCTGGTGAGAGCAGATAGGGTTTGTTTTTGTTTTTTAATTTTGCTACTCCAGAAAGGGTTCATTTGTTTTGACTGTGAGACTTGGCTGAAGGGCTGAGCCACTGAAGACCCTCATAGTGAGGTCACCAATCTTCAGTGGGCACCAGGAATAGGGAAAAAAGATTCCACACCACACTCAGCTGCTCGGAGGCACCCTGGAGGTAAGTGACCCTTCATAGGTATGGTTTGTAATCTTCTGTCATTGGCTCTTCTGTCAACCCTCTCCAGTTTATCAATATGCTTCTTGAAATATAGACACCAGAACTGGAGACAGTATTCAAGGAGTAGTCACACCAGTACTCGATACAGAGGCAAAATAACCTCTGTATTCCTACTCCAACTTCCTGTGTTTATGTATCCAAAGATTGCATTAGCCCTTTTGGCCATGGCATCACACTGGGAGCTAATGTTCAGATGATTATCCACCATGAGCCCCAAATCTTCTCTGCTTCCCAGGATAGAGTTCCCCATCCTGCAAGTGTGGCCTACATTCTTTGTTCCGAGATGAACACATTTACATTTAGCTATATAAAAATACACACCGTTTACTTGTGCCCAGCTTACCAAATGATCCAGATTGATCTGAATCAATGACCTGTTCTCTTACTTATATACAGCTCCCCCAGTTCTTGTGTCATCTGCAAACTTTATCAAGACTGATTTTGTTTTCTTTCAGGTCATTGATAAAAAAATATTAAATAGCATAGGGTCAAGAACCAATCCCTTTGGGATCCCATGAGAAGCACACCCATTCAGTTATTTGTTTACAATTACATTTTGAGACCTATTAGTTATCCAGATTTTAATCCATTTAATGTGTGTCATGTTAATTTTGCATCTTTCTAGTTTTTAATATAAATGTCATGCTGTGCCAAGTCAAATGCCTTCCAGAAGTCTAAGTGACTTATTTCAACACTTTATTAACCAATGTTGTACCCTCATCAATTTAGATTGACAGGATCTATTTTCCATATATCCATGTTGTTTTGTGCTAATTACATTACCCTCTAATTCTCTATTAATCAAGTCCCATATTTGCTTGTCCATTACCCTTTCCAGGATCAATGTGAGATTGACAGGCCTGTAATTACCCAGATCACATAATTAATGCTTTTTAAATATTGAAATTACATTAACTTTCTTCCAGTCTTCTGGAAATTCCCCATGCTGCATATTGAAAATCAACATTAATGTCCATTGAGTTCCTCGGCCAGTTCTTTTACAACTCTTGGATGCATGTTATCCAGACAGTCTGGTTTAACATTGCTTAACTTTTGTAGCTTCTGTTTTACATCCTCCTGAGATATTAGTGCTATTGGAAGAGTATTATCAAATATTATATATATATTATTGATAATTCTATCATTTCCATCTAGTAATGGACCAATATAATTCTCAGGATTCTTTTTGTTCTAATATACTTTAAAAACTCTTTGTTGTCCTTTAACACTGCTGGCCATAGATTTCACATTGGCTTCCCTTATTCGTTTTCTAGAGTTCTTATTTATACATATTACTATCAACTTCCCCTTTCTTTCATTTGTTATATATTATTTTTATAGCTGTCTTCACTTCCCCTCTAAATCAGCTTGATTTTTAGCCAATACAACTTTCTTCCTCAATTGTGTGATTGTGTCTTTTGGGGCATCTAGTAAGGTGTTCTAAATGATTCCCAATGATCATTCACATTTTTCTGATTTAAATTCTTCACCTCAATTGATTTGGCTCATACTGTGTGTCTTGCTTTGTGAAATTGGCCCCTTTAAAGCATCACTTGTATATCATTGGTCTGGACTTCATTCTGTTTGCACATTGGATCTGTGATCAAGTTATGATCAGTTATACCTAAGTTACCATTAGTTGTGGTCAGTTCTTCTATCTTTCAAGACGAGGTCTAATATAAAATTCTCCTTCATTGAATGCAACACTTGAGTTAGGAAATTATCATCTATAATATTTAGAAATTTCAATGATGTTTTAGTACTGACAGCATGAGACCTCCAGCGTATGTCACTCAAATTCAAGTCTCCCATGATCACACTGCTTTTTTTCCCTACAAAATCTAGACAGGTCTGTGGAGCTGGTTATCTTGTTCCTTCGTGTGATTTGGTGGTCTATACCAGACACCAACTAATACCCCATCTTGTGCTTTATCTGCTATGACCTTGAACCATAAGTACTTAAGATCATTTTCTCCCAATTCATCACTGGGTATATCTACACTGCAATCAAACACCCATGGCTGCCCCTTGTCAGCTAACTTGGACTCGCGAGGCTTGGGCAATGGGTCTGTTTAATTGTGATATAGCCGGTCGGGCTTAGGCTGGAGCTTGGGCTCTGGGACTCTCCCGCCTCGCCCGAGCCTGAACACCTACATCACAATTTAAAGAGTCCATTAGCCTGAGTCACCTGACACAGACCAGCCACGGGTGTTTAATTACAGTGTTAACATACCCCATGACTAGGAAACAGGTTAGTGCCATGTCTGTCATAGGGTTGGGTTCAGTGAAAAGGTTAGACACATTTGTAGTATGAATGGTATGGTGTTTCTGAAAAAGGAGTTGAGAAGACATCTAAGCAGTGGAAAAATGGCATAATGTGACACCAACACACATGAGACTCCCTTTCCTAACAAAGTTTAACTTGCTGCTTCTTTCTTGTTAAACTCAGTGATGGTGATACTTTAAGAAACCATAGGGGGCTAAGCCAAGATTTTTTTTAAAGCGACTAGTGATTTGGGACACTTAAATTTTTGGGTTCCCATCTTCTTGTCCTTTCAAGGGATGCTCAGCACTTCCTAAAAATCAGACCCTTGAAGATGGCTTGAGTTGGGCACCCCAAAATTGAATCACCTGAAATAATTACCTGATTTTGAAAACCTTGACTTTACATGCTTACACTAGCTGAGGCACTGGATCCAAATGGTGTAGGCAGCACCACTTTAATCTTGTAATTAACTATGACTAATCCTGCTGCTTACTGCAAAGCTGTGAGTATAATGGGATGGTTTTATATTTCTAGAAGCATGCACAGTACTCTCTATTAAAGATTGACATCACAGTTAGAGGAAAGGAACTTTGTGGAGTTGGACAGATTTTTAATTTACTTTTCAAATTATTTTGGAGGCTCAGAGCATTCCCAAATCTGGTTGGTTTGTGAACCATTTCTTCCTTTAATTTATAGCTGTGGATTTTTGCCAAGAGAGGTTTGGTTTAAAAAAAACCCCAAACAACTACTAATACAAATTCTGTGTTCTGTGTTAGGTACAGTATTAGGGAGAAGAAAATCCCTCAAAAGCTAGGCTGACATCAATCCAGTTCCCTAATATAGTAAATGAACAACATTTTTAATTGAATTTTTCCCTCGCTTTCTCAGCTACTTATTTTACAGACTCTTTATACTTATTTGTCCCTCTTCAAGCTTTGTTCCATTTTCTACTCTTCTCCTCCCCTCTCCACCACAGAGACAGACATATACACACTGGATTTTTCTCTCTGTAACTTCATTTCTGTCCCCTAAACAGAATGTGAACCAGATGATGGTCAAACGAACTTTTGACCCCCTTGTGCATGTACTGATTGGAAAGTAAGTACTGCAAGCAGTCCTATTCCGAACAATGGTGGTTGATAATATTTGCATTGCACCTTTCATCTAGGTAGGGATCTCAAAATGCTTTGTAAATATGGGAGATGTTATTATCTCCATTCAACAGATGGGGAGACCGTGGTATAGAGAAATTAAGGCAAAGGTGGTTTTCAAAAATTGGTGGCTTAAAATTAAGCTCCTAATTCCTTATTTGGGCATTTAAATATGTTGCCTGATTTTCCAAAGTACTGAGCACCCAGCCCCTCACATTGATTTCATTGAGAGTTCTGCATGTGTAATGCTGACAGACCCTGGTTCTCGGGGGGGAGGGGGGGTGAGCTCAAACTGGAGACCTTTGCAGCTTATTGCATGAGCCTCTACCCCATGAGCTATAAGCCAACTGCCTCTTAACTAATGCTGCAGAACAGACTCATTTAACTCTAAGTGGTCTCAGTGCCACTAGATGGGACAGAACACCACACCCAGGAGGTGTGTAGGTTACACATGCTCAGCATTTAGGCCACTTACTCAGATGCCTAAATATGGAATTAGAATGGAAATTTCAAGCGATCCATTTTTAAAAATCTTGGCCCAAATAATTTTTCCAGTCACACAAGGCTCAAGTCCTGCTGAGTAGTGCTGATGACTTGCAACTCTCCTTGAAGTCCTGACATGCTCTGCACCTTGCAATATCTGATGAGCAAGTGGAAGAGTCGGAAATAAGCCATAAACTTCACTTTATGGGAAAGAGAGCTAGACTTGTTGGATATGATTTCATTACAAGATTAAATAACACACTCTCTGTCTTGGAGTTGAGCTCACTTGTGGGATTTAGCACCACATGACACAGAAGCTATGTCCCTAGCCATTTCATTCTGTTCAGAGTGGGATCACTTTGAAGGCCCTTATAACCTAAGTTCCCTCTAAGCTGCGTAGTCGGGTGGCCGCCTAGCAGGTTATCAAGTGTCATGCTCTTCAGGTATCCCTCCCCCCACTGCCGCGCTGCTCCTGCCCTCTGTCTTGAACCTGCTCTCAGGAGCTTCCCGCCTGCTGTGCAGAGCAGGGGAGAAAAGGGCACTGATGTCAGGGTGCACTGATGTCAGGGTGTCCCTTTCCCTCTGTACCCCATCTCCACAGTGCGGGGTGAGGAACATGACAGGGCTCAGGACAGAGAGAGGTTGCTGGCAGCTGCTGCTGTCTGAACTGCTGATCTACTTCAAAGGGCAGCATATTTAAAGTGGGGGCAGTGTACTTAAAGGGGCAATGCGCATCTCTGTCTCTCTCTCTCTCACACACACACACTTTGTGTCTCTGTCTCTCACACACACACACATACTCTGTCTTTTACAGTCACCTCCCAACACATACTTGTGGTGGTGGTGTTGCTGTTATTTCTTGATACTTCTTTCAAAGTGCTATTTTAGTTTTTTGACTGATCTGTGCATTTCATAATTTTTATTTCTCTCTTATGCTTAAATGTAATGTTTGAGTAGCGATATCTAAAATGCCTAACCTGTCCATATGGTAACTTTTTTAAAATACATAGTATATCGAGGTTTTTTGTTTCTGCTGGTGGCGCACATCCGCACATTACCTTGATATGGTGCAAATAACAAAATTCCACATGAGGATGGAAAAAATTAGAGGAAACACTGCTTATGACTTATAATGGGGCCAGAGACAACAGCATTCTTTGTATTTTATTTTTATGTTGCTGGCTACTCCGTGCTTAATTTGTGCTGGGCCTTCTTGGGGCTGAGCCTGAGTGCCTCTAGGCTTGGCAGTTCTTAGTCATGGCTCCTCTAAGCTACTGGCCATCAGCCGCCACTCTCTGGCTGACCAGCCAGTGCTTAATTTGTGCCTTAGTTTGCTGGGGCAAAGCCCTGGCACCTCTTTCATTACAAATTGAGCACTCTGGCTACTATTGTTCCCATTTTAGGGGGCAGTCCAGAGACCTCTTCACCTCAGGGAGAAAATATGCCAACTACTTATACAAGAATACTGCATCATTTTTATGGTGCAGTATCTGGGTACCAATTATAGTATCTTTTATTTCTAGTCTAGTTCAAAGCACTCAGACGTTCACTGCACCTGAGTTAATCTGTATTTATAC
Organism: Sternotherus odoratus; assembly: GCA_032164245.1. Classification (NCBI taxonomy): domain Eukaryota; kingdom Metazoa; phylum Chordata; order Testudines; family Kinosternidae; genus Sternotherus; species Sternotherus odoratus. Next base: position 61,112,591 of record JAVMKO010000001.1, read on the forward strand.
GTATACAACTTGTGAGTTATTACTTAAGAAATATACTCGCTTTCTGTGATGTAGGGAAAATTATAGCATGCTTTTCCCAAAACTTTATAAAGAGAGTTGACAAAGGAAACATTGTAAAATAATCTACTAATGTATCTTTAGTGTGTGCAAAAGCAAATTATTTTCATCCTGCAATCAACTAAAATATGTAGTTTCAGCAGACTAAATAATATATGCTGAGTGAGTCTGAATCTTCATGAATTTTGTACTGCATGTTCATTTCTCAAAGTCTAAAACAAACCATGATGGCCAGTTACACCAAATCTACATGTGGGTAATGATTAGTAATTAAATGGTTCCTTTTTTTATTCAATACGAGCACCCAAAAAAATACAGGTATTGCTGTGATCTCCCCCAATAGTCCATACAAAATAGGATGACCAGACAGCAAGTGTAAAAAAATCTGGACAGGAGTCGGGGGTAGTAGGAGCCTATATAAGAAAAAGCCCCCAAAATTGGGACTGTGCCTACAAAATCGGAACATCTGGTCACCCTAATACAAAACCACCAGAAAAGATCTTATCTTCTGTTCCTCTTTCTGACCACATCTTGTCTGTGAATCTCTCTTCACCACATCAGGTTCAGGAGTCTTGTGAAAGCCATTATGACACTACACAACTCTACCCCACTCCTCTTCCTGTCTCTCACTGAATAACCATGTTTTTTCCCTTCTGTCAACAATTTCAGCTTCATAATAGTAGGGGGGAAAAGAGACATTTTTGATGTGGATGAAGTTATATTTTTTTAATGCACCAACTCCTGTTGGTGAGAGAGACAAGTTTTTGAGTTTCTTCGGAGCTCTGTGTGGCTCAAAAGTTTGTTTCTTTCAGCTACAGAATTTGTTCCAATAAAAGATATTATCTCACCCATCTTGTCTCTCTAAAATTGTGGAACCAAGACAGCTTCAACAACACTGCATACATATTTTCAGGTTTACTAACGCGTGGATAAAATTCACTGGTTCAATCTAACTGCACTTTGAAGTGTTTTAAGAAACTTTGGTAGAATGTGTAAACTTTAAAGTTGCTCTTTTCCATGATTGTTTCATTAGGAAGAGGTGATCTCTTTTGGTTAAACTAGCTTCAAATGATATGTTTGAAAAAGGACATCATTTTATGGAGATATCATTCAAGATTTTGTAGAGGAGATGAACAGTCTTTCTAGACCTCTCCTTTTTCTGTATAAAAACAAGGACATTTCAGTTTTCAAGAGAGTTCATCTAGTTTGCACATTTTTCCATGTTAGTAGCATACTGCATCCATTAAACTTAGATAAAAGGTCAAAAATGGCAAGATGTGATCACTTGTAGAGGGGATTTTTGGTGAAATATTTTTTTACATTGTCGATTGTCTCTGAGTTTAAATGAAAAGTCAACCCAGCTATCCCACTTTGTTGTTTAACTGGCCTACCTGTGGCTGCTTTGAAAGTGCCTGTGTGCAGGCAACAGTTTTTCTGTAGAACATCCCTTCAAATAAATGGAATGTCAGTTTGTGCCAAGTACTTTTCATATTCCCTTTGAAAAGTGCATTCACTAGATGTTTCTGCTCCATCATTAACTGTGAAGTGGTTGACATCATTGACATTTACATTTTGAGATTAAAAACTTAACAATTGAAGCTTCAGCGTTAACACCACAATCAGATGAATGAGGAAGTTCATACTTTTTTTCCTTAGTGCTACTGTGTCAGCCTGTTAGGTTACAGGCTAGGCAAGATGACAGACCATTGTTTTACTTTGCAAAGGTTATCTTCACAAGCAGAAGGGCTAGCAGCCTCCTCACTATAAAAGAAAAGCTTCAATTTTGGAAGACCAACAATCAACATAAGAAATCCCTAAATCTGCACATTTCCATTGTCATTGGTTACATTAATAACTTTGCAATGTGGAATAATGTATTGCTAAAACAGATTGTCACATCAATATTAAATGGCATACAAAATAATGCTTTAGTATTGGGGTGTTTTCCAAGGATTCAGGATGTGAGTTAATTTCTCTTAAGAAGATAAAGGAGTGGACTTGGACACAAGATCAGAAAAGATCCAGTAATCTTTATTTACATTATGGTATAGTTTCTATATGTGGCCCGTCTATCTTGATTACTATGGAGTATGAAGGAAAGCTGCCTGAAATTAACTGCTGTGAATAATCCTTGTATTATTTCAAATGGGTCCTCTGTGTGAGAGACAATAGCCTATCACATCTCATGCCTGCCAAATATGACTCCCATCCAGCAACTTGCTGATCATCCACAACACCCACTGGTGTTAATGGGAGCTGAGGGATTTCAGAACCTTGTAGAAAGCACTCTGAGGGCTTGTCTATATGATCATCTCCTGGGATCCTGCCAGCTTGCTTCTGAGTGAGAATTGTTTCATTGTTTTAACTATTTGTTGGGAAACTCCTTCACATTTTGTATCAATCTTACTTTTTAAAATAATACAAGAGTGTTATACTTTTGACACATCACAGGACTTTGGGCCCGATCATGTTCTCAAGTAATCATCTCCCCAGCCATATAGCTCACACGTCTGCAAAGATGGGTAAGAACCAGTTACCTTCAGGGCACTATCTCCCCTTCCTAAAATCCTACAGAAGGTTGTCCATGGAGCTGGGATCTCAAAGGAGAGAGGAGAGGAGTAAGGCAGATTTAGGAGCAAGAAGAGGATAATCCTATATTGAGCAGAGTTCAGGTCAACTGATATACGCTGTTTCCACTCACTCCCAGGCAGCACAGAGCTCACATAGTGGGGATTCCCATTTAAGGTGTCCTTGTATTCCTGACGCTCTCAACAGTCTAGGAGGAATGGTTTTCAATTGACTCACCATGTGTTCCTTTGATCCTTTAGCATCTCCAGGTGGCTTATCTTATTACTTTAAACTACCACACCTTGCTGTAAAACAATCTTTCCCTTGCCTTTTGGAAGCCTTTCTGCCTATTAATTCCCAATTATAAAAGGTGTGGTGTGGTAAACTATTTTTAACCTGCAATGGAATCTACACTGAGTCACTTTTGGGAATAGATGAAAATTAGTTATGTTAGGGTTAAATTCTCCAAGAGTATTTTCTCATGTGAAACTCTCGTTGACTTCCTTGGATAAGCAAACAAGTGGATAAAGCTTGAGTTAGATAGGAGTAAGATGACACCTCCTCTCGGGATAAGTTTATAATTTCCTAGAGATGGAAGCACTGGATGCACCACTGGTAAAACTTGAGGACCGCTAGAGGGAGCTTGTTGGATCCAGAGCTTTTTCACTGTAGGTTCTCCCAATTGAGCGCTCTCTCATTCCTTTGACAGGTTGATTCCTTTAATACCAGTGCTATTATTAGCTTTCTATATAGATGCTGATGTGGATCTCATGACTGCATTATCTCACAACCATTCATTGATTTTTATCTTCACAACACCCCTGCGAGGTATGCAGTGCTATCCCCATCCGGGGAGCCGAGGCAAAAGACACAGTAAGTGACTTGCACGGGAAGTGTGAGGCTGAGTGGGGAATTGAATCCAGATTTTTTGAGTCTCAGTCCAGTACTTTGTCTCAGTCATCCTTCCTACCACTGTGCCTTATCCATTAGACCATCCTTCTTCTGAACACTTGTCTTTCCCCAGGCCCATCCACAGATCTCCTAGAGGGACTTCTTCGCTGTTGGGGAACTACAAAGGAGAATGTCTCCCTTCATGTCTGTGTCCCGTTCTCTCCTGCTATGTTCTCTTTTGCCTTGTTGAGAGGAGAAGCCCCTGTTATTCTGAATAAGGAATAGAACATCTAGCCTTTGGTAATTTGTACTCTATACAGAACATGTGCTGCCAGATTTTTTCTTATAGTGGGCATCATTTATAAATTTAACATTTGCTATTCTGGAGTTATTGTTGTGCTGCAAAATCTGCTATCCTAAATGCAGTTATTACAGGTATTGAAACTGTTTGCAGGAGTGCCCACAATATGCAAGCCCAAACATGAGTGGAAGGCTTAGTTATTGTTGCTGTTTAATATATATCAAGCCTTTAATTTTTTTTATATGGGTAACTATTGAGGTGGCTTTCAAGAGACATAAAGTATCGACATTGGGGAGAGTATCAGTTTAATACATCCTGTACCTTTAATTGGAAGAACAAATCCTGATACTGTATCAGAAGGTTTTTCAAATCATTCTCCTGTTCCTCATTTCAGAAAACAGAGCAGTCCTGTGGCAAATGCAATAAAATTCAGCGAGCTGAGAGCAGAGCACCCCTTTCCTCATAGCAATATCTTTAAGCGTGATTTCTCCTTGGCCATACTCTATTCACTGGTTCATATTTTGTTGAACTTGATCCCCTTTGGTCCCAGTTCTGGAAAATGCTGAGTACTGTTAAGTTTCATTATCATCAATAAAAACGGTGATCTTCATTCAACAAAGCTGAAATGGGGCCTTGGGATACTCAACACCTTGCTAGATATGCTCTCAATATACTTAATTGATTCCAATATGATGTAAAGAGTATTAATGTGCTAATTACTGCATTACTACTTTGTCAGTAATTAATACCATTGTAACATTGTTAATAAATACAGATTCCAAATAATACAGAATTGTATTTTCTGAACCTGTAAACAAAGAAATGAGTGGAATAGCAATGGGAAAAGGACATCTAAAACAGGTTTTGCTAGTATAGATGCTACTACGGTACTTTTCAGATATCTAAATCCTGTCATTCCTGGGGAGTTTGGCACATACCTCTCTAAAATGTAGCCATGATATCAATTCATTTCATTTACTGTTCCTAGAATTACCTTGTCATGTTACAAGACCATTTGATGTTAGCCCGCATTGAAGGCTATGTGATAATCCAAGTGTTGCATTAGGATACATCATTTTTAATTACAATTGTGTACATCACTTTCACTACATCAATTATGAGTTGTCATTAGTTAATGCTTCATGCATTGTAGAGCTATAGCTAAAACTGTAATTATCACATAAAATCAGCATGTTACAGAGGTGATTTCATATTAGACCAACCTTCCAAAATTCTACTTACTTATCTGCCGGGAGAAGGTGAATAATGTTTTTGATGAGCAGATAAAATGTCACCATACCATTGTCAGAATGAGCATGTGGGGGTTTTGCTTAAGCTAGTATATTTTTCACAATGACTTCATAAATCTCTATTAGCCTATTTTTCATGGATTTATAAAGGTTTTTCTTTGCAAAGGAATGTTAAATTGCTGCTGCCACAAAATATCATTGTGTGTTACTTTAACAGAAAGGTCTCTATCTCTGAAGTGAATGGTTGAGAAAGCTGCCCACCATATGACTTGGAAGTTTATGAATATACACTATAATTTTTTAGCAGTGGTGCAAAATTAATGGATTTATTATGTTGTCATCTTGTTGCTCATCCATTTATAACAGAATTTCCTTCCACAGAGCTGAAGCTCATTTTGTGAAGTTTTCCATGTAACAAACTATATTTTTATTTAATGCTTCCTGACTGCTAAGATTTTACTTGACACAGGTATTTTATAAATGCATTCACAGTGTTTTCCTAGATATCAATCATCGTTTTAAGAAGTTTAATTTGGCCTCTCTTGCTTTAGAGCTTAGTAGGAATTTTTCAATTTGAATGCTGGAGATGCTGCAAACACCACGGAAGATAAATGTGCTAATGAGAAAATATTCAGGAATCCTTCAGATCTGTTTGTAATATTTATTTATTTATTTTCACTTCCTGCATTGACTGTTAAGTCAGAGAGGGTAGCTTAATGACTTATACCATTAGAATAATGTGTCGTGGTAATTAAAAAGGCATGTGAATATTTTGCATAAGATTGCAGGCTTTCTAATTACAGCCTGAGAAAACCCACCTGCTGAGCAAGCTTGATTATTAATGTTAATTTTATTTTACTCTTTTATGTATTTTATGTAGTCATTTTTTTCTTTAAAAAAATGGCTTCACTAATGCTTAGATTCTGCAATGGGTTGTAAGCTCCATTGTAGTAATTGTTTTAGTCACAGCTCCTTAATTGTTAGAGCAGATGGAGGCTACAGTGAACTCTGGTTTAGGTTTGAACAGCATGGGGGCTGCTCTAATTTATGCCTGATGGCTATGGTGCCTAAGGAAACATGCACTGACTCAATGTGTGTTCCAGTTCCTATGCTGGAAACAAATGTGGGGGCATGGTGCAGCAGACAGCTGTGCTGGTTTCATGCCTACTGAGAGCTCCCCCTCCCCCCCCCCCCATGCCAGGAAAATTCTCATTTTGGCCAAATCTAATTGCTTTCCCGTCTTCTGTGCTGCTCATGTGGCTCAAAGGAACATGTTCTTGGTTGCTTTCTGGTCCTACTATGGAAACACTCATGATCATGTCTGATACTGTGCAGCAGCAACCTATGTTCCTACAAACTCTGTAAATGTAAAATAAAATTTGTGGCCCTAGGGATAGCATAATTAAAGTAAAAGGATGAGTGAAAAAGGGAAGGTAGGATTGTAAGAAAAACTAACTAGAAAGGAAGAGAAGATAAAAGGAAAACAATGAGGAAAAAATAAGTGACACTGTGGACTTTGCCATTACCAAATCCTCCTTTCTCAATTCTGTCTAATCCCCCTATTTAAAGTATCCCATATATGGTTCTGCATAAGAGGCATACGCACAGTTGTACATATCTGCACAGATTGCCTGGGAGAAGAACAAAGACATTGGCCTTAATCTATACCACAAAAAGGCTCCATGCTAAACCAGTTCCATTACTCAAACTTCCCTTTCCCGTTTCACCCCCAAGTAGCTTCCAGATTCTCGATAGTTGGGAAATAGATTTTTTTCCTAATCACATTGCTGCATCATGGGAATATTGGGAATAACATATAGAGTTAGGAAGACAAATGAAGAAGTCAGAAAAATTACTGGACAAGGTACCCTCTCACAAATACTCTACAAAAGAAGGCCTCAGTAGCTGTGACATGCTGAGAACGGGAAAAGAATGCTTACCAAATACCGCCCTCGTATGGCAGCCAGAAAACACAAGAAGAAAGAGAGGAAGGCTGGGAATAACAAGAAAATGAGCAGTTCTAACAACATCAAGCACCTCAACGTGAAATGAGAAGATTTGGAGAGAAGAGCAGCTGATAGGCAAGGATGGCAAATGTGGATAGCCCAACGTACAGCAAAGCATGGAATGGACTAAGGTCTAAGTCACCATGGTCTTGGTGAACTTCTGTGAAGAAAAAGGATGGAGTTAAAGTAGTATCTGGAAAGTGTTCACTGGTTTCCCTGTTTTTTTTAAGCCTAGATTTGGTACTGGTTCCATGTGTTGTACCTTTGCTGGACTTTACCCTGGCTGGTCACAGCTGCAGCAGTAGTACAGGAACTTTTGATAACTGATGCCTGGGTTGATATATTACAGAACCCATGGAGGTAGAACCTGTAGTAGTGGCCTTAAATGTGCTTTTATTATTTGGCTTTTTTCTTGATCTCTGAGTCTCAGGTGAACTGTTTCCAAACTAGTAGCCTGTGACCCAGGACCAAGGAGATAAAATATCTTAGAAATACAAAAGACAGAAAAAAGAAATTGTGAGGAAAAATTAGTTTCAAGCTTCTGTTGATAGATTTTGATATAGCAAAATAAAATCTTTTCCAATTATGCCCAGACAATGCAGTGATGATAGGCTGTTGTAATAGCCCAAAGCACAGCAGAAAGAAAAGCACACAATGGCCTTACAGTCAGGCGGCGATGTGTCTGCATTAAGGGAAGATCTCTCCTCCAAAGTTTCCTATTTTACTGTAAATTGGGGGCAGAATCAGCACCAGCATCTGGTATGAATGGCAGAGCTGGCAAGCAAAAAAATCTTTTCATTAAAAATATTGAGATTTCAAAATTTGTTGTGATTCCAAAATGGGGCAAAAATAAACCCTTTCACAACATTTTGTGAAAAGGTCAGAGGAAGAAAGACACTTCCTCAAAATAGCCAGTAGCCTGGTGATCAGAGCACTCATCTGGAATGTGGAAGGCCCAAGTTGAAGCCCCCGATGTAAACCAGATAGAACCAGTATATGGACATGGGTCTCCTACATCCCCTGTGAGTGAACTAACCACTGGGCTACTGACTGTTCTGGGGTTGGGGTAGTTTGAAATATGTATTGAAACCAACATATTTCCATTGAACACTTTGTTTTGACAAAATAGCATTTTTGATGGGGAATAAAAATCATTTTTTTCAACCAGCTCTTCCAGAGAGAGGTCAGGTGATGGAGGAAGTAGAACTCTGGAGATGGGGGTTCAATTCCTGGCTTTTCCACAGGCTTCCTAGATGTCGTTAGATAAATCCCTTAATCCCTCAGTGCCTCTCTTTCCCACATGTAAAAGGAGGACAATACCACTTCCTTTCTCCCACCCTTTGTGTGGCTTGTCCATAAGTGTTCAGTGTAAGGATTGTTTCTGTGTTTTTACAACCCCGAACATGAGGAAACCCTACACTTGGTTAGGGCATCTAGGCATGACTTATCGCACTATATTGTATTAATTGAATTTAAAATGATTTATCTTCCTAGAGGATTGCTCACGTACATAAAGATTGAGATGTTCACAACTGAGCGTTTCAGAAGATAGAGAATTTAACTTCATGGACACAGAGAAGGGAATACTAAGTTGCAAACAAAGCTTAAAAATACAACAGGCCCAATATTATGTTCCTTACTCATGGAAAACTCTGATTTATGTCTGTGGGAGTCTTGCCAGAGTAGGATTGGGGCCTATTTGTGTTAAATTAGAAGTGCAAAAATGGTGTGAAAGGAGTGGTGATAAAACACAGCTGTGGGAATGAATAAGCTGTTTCCTTCCCCTATGAACAGAAATACAAACAGCCATAATATGACTGCAGCATGCTGCCCTGATCACCGTATTGGCATGTTTGCTTTATAACACTTCATCAGTATGCAGTATGTCACAATGCAGTGTCATCCCATATTAACTCAGTACCATACAAGTATGTCAACACAATGCCAGGAATGAATGGGTCCATTCAACACAATATATCCACTCCCTCTTCCTCCTTCCTCACTTCTGGCTGCCAGAAAGGAAGAGAGAGAGAGACCCCAGCAATTCATTATCTCAGATTTGCAGTTTGGGGTGGTGATCCGATCTATTTTCATTAAGAACCACTCATTGGACTGGTGGAGTCAGTAAACACCATGTACAAACAGCTGCTAAGTATGAGGCACACGAGCTACAAGCAAAGTATCTCTGACTTAAGACATAGGACAGCAGGGGCTACAGAGCACCATTTGAAGTGGGGGGACTATGCTAGGTGGAGATGAGTCCTGCCCCCAGGGGTTGTGATACAGGGGTGGGGGTAGCATCCTGCCCCTGTGGGTGAAAAGTCCTGGTTCAGCGGTGAGGGGATTGGACACCAATCCCATCCCGTATTCACCCCACAGTGACTCCTGTCCCAGAGCTGGTCTGCTTCTCCACTCTGGCCTGTTGACTTTCCACATCATGCAGGCAGGGCCCTCCTCCCATGAGTCTCCACCCCCACCACTGAGTTTCCTACCCCAATCTGGCCTAAGATGGTCCAAAAAGGTGTTGGGCCATTGTTTGGCTGACCGTCCACCCCTCCAGCTCCATAGCATATGCAGGACAGTATTGCCAACCCTAAGTGTTAGAAAATCATGAGTCAGAACAATCAGAATTCATAAGAATATATATATATATATATATAAAATATATAATATATATATATTGTGGCAGGGTGGGCTTGACCCAGCCTGCCATCCCTTTAAGAGGGAGAGAAGCCCTCTGCAAACCCCCAGGCAGGAAGGCTAATTAGCCACCTGAGGTGCAGGCCAATCAGCCTGCATGAGTTGCACCTGGCAGCCTCCTCTGGGGGATATAAGGCTGCCAGGAAGGAAGCCCAGAGCGTGGTGGTGGCATGAGCTATTCAGAGCTGAGTGTGTGTTTGAGCTATCAAGAGCTGTGTGTTGAGCTATCAAGAGCGGTGTTTGTGAGCTATCAAGAGCTGAGTGTGTTTGTGAGCTATCAAGAGCTGAGTGTTTGAGCTATCAAGAGCTGAGTGTGTTTGTGAGCTATCAAGAGCTGAGTGTGTTTGTGAGCTATCAAGAGCTGAGTGTGTTTGTGAGCTATCGAGAGCTGAGTGTGTTTGTGAGCTATCGAGAGCTGTGTGTTGAGCTATCCAATACTCACTCTGCGGGTGCAGTTGGGGAGGGAGTCCCAACCGGGGGTAGTGGACTCAGCCTCCCCCTGTATCTGTTTAGAGCGGTGTATCCAGAGCTGTATATTAATGGGCTGTTTAGAGCTGTATATTAATGGGCTGTTGAGAGCTGTGTATTAATGAGCTGTTGAGAGCTGTGTATTAATGAGCTGTTTTAAGCTGTATATATTGGTGGTGGGGTCCTGCACTGTAAATTAAAGAGCACTGTTGGAGCAAAAAAGGGTTTCCTGCCTGTGTTCCTGAGGAGGGGAGATGGCGATCTGTCACAATATATATAAGTATGTCTGCTTTCTGGTTTTTGAACTCCCCAATCTCTGCTAGGGTGTGTCTGAGACAATTATAGGGTGAAAATTCAATTTTAAATGGCTACAGAATGTGTGAAAACCCCTGGGCTTGCCAAATCATCCCCATGGACAACCTCCTACAGCTGCCCCATCATCAGCCAGCCCAAGAAGGGCTTCCAGAGAGCTCCTCTGTCCATTAATTCCTCCTCACTGTACAAGAAAAACAACAACAACTGTACTGTGGTGGAAGAGGAGAGGGCGCCACTGCTGAGCATGGAGTGGAGCCAGCTCCGCTGTACTGGACCTATGGTGACCAGATGTCCCACTTTTATAGGGACAGTCATGATTTTGGGGTTTTTTTCTTATATAGGATCCTACTACCCACCACCCTCTCTCCTGTTTTTCACACTTGTTGTCTGGTGACCCTAACTGGACCTGCTCTGGGACACAGCCCCCTCAGAGCACACAGAGGTATCTGGTGCTCCAGTGCTGGAGGCAGCTGTATCTAGTGGTTGAAGATGGAAATTGAATTATAGACTCATAGAACCTCAGGGTTGGAAGGGACCTCAGGAGGTCATCTAGTCCAACCTCCTGCTCAAAGCAGGGCCAACACCAACTAAATCATCCCAGCCAGGGCTTTGTTAAGCCTCACTTTAAAAACCTCTAAGGAAGGAGATTCCACCACCTCCCTAGGTAACCCATTCCAGTGCTTCACTACCCTTCTAGTGAAAAAGTTTTTCCTAATATCCAACCTAGACCCCTCATCTCCCCCCTCCCCCACTGCAACTTGAGACCATTACTCCTTGTTCTGTCATCTGGTACCACTGAGAACAGTCTAGATCCATCCTCTTTGGAACCCCCTTTCAGGTAGTTGAAAGCAGCTATCAAATTCCCCCTCATTCTTCTCTTCTGCAGACTAAACAATCCCAGTTCCCTCAGCCTCTCCTCATAGGTCATGTGCTCCAGCCCCCTAATCATTTTTGTTGCCCTCTGCTGGACTCTTTCCAATTTATCCACATCCTTTTTGTAGGGCCCAAAACTGGCCCAACACGTATCTCATATAAACCACTAGCTTTTGGCCACGGCTCATGCTGGGATGGAGCCATCCCCCTCCCCCGCGTTCCAGCTTCACCACCCTTCTAGTGAAAAAGTTTTTCCTAATATCCAACCTAGACCCTCACCAATGCCGAATAGAGAGGAATGATCACGTCCCTTGATCTGTTGGAAATGCCCCTACTTTTGCAACCCAAAATGCAGTTAGCCTTTTTGGCAGCAAGGGCATACTGTTGACGCCTATCCAGCTTCTCATCCACTGTAATCCCTAGGTCCTTTTCTGCAGAACTGCTGCCTAGTCATTCGGTCCTAGTCTGTAGAAGTACCTTGGATTCTCCCATCCTAAGTGCAGGACTCTGCACTTGTCCTTGTTGAACCTCATCAGATTTGTTTTGGCCCAATCCTCTAATTTGTCTAGGTCCCTCTGAATCCTATCCCTACCCTTCAGCATATCTACCACTCCTCCCAGTTTAATGTCATCTGCAAACTTGCTGAGGGTGCAGTCCACACCATCCTGCAGATCATTAATGAAAATATTGAATAAAACCGGCCCCAGGACCGACCCTTGAGGAACTCCACTTTATACCGGCTGCCAACTAGACATTGGAGCCATTGATCACTATCCGTTGAGCTTGACAATCTAGACAGCTTTCTATCCACCTTATAGTCCATTCATTCAGCGTATACTTCTTTAACTAAAGCCAAGGAATAACATATCCACTGCTTTCCCCTGATCCACAGAGCCAGTTATCTCATCATAAAAGGCAATTATGTTAGTCAGGCATGACTTGCCCTTGGTGAATCCATGCTGACTGTTCCTGATTGCATTCCTCTCCTTTGAGTGCTTCAGAATTGATTCCTTGAGGACCCGCTCCATGATTTTTCCAGGGACTGAGGTGAGGGTGACTTGCCTGTAGTTCCATGGATCTTCCTTCTTCCCTTTTTTAAACATGGGCACTATATTAGCTTTCTTTCAGTCATCCGGAACCTCCCCTGATCGCCATGAATTTTCAAAGATAATGGCCAATGGCTCTGCAATCACATCGACCAACTCCTTTAGCACCCTCGGATGCAGTGCATCCAGCCCCATGGACTTGTCCAGCTTTTCTAAATAGTCCTGAACCACTTCTTTCTCCACAGAGGGCTGGTCACTTCCTCCCCATACCATGCTGTGCAGTGCAGTAGCCTGGGAGCTGACCTTGTCTGTGAAGACAGAGGCAAAAAAAACATTGCGTACATTAGCTTTCTCCACATCCTCTGTCTCTAGGTTGCCTCCCTCATTCAGCAAGGGCCCACACTTTCCTTGACTTTCTTCTTGTTGCTAATATACGTGAAGAAACCTTTCTTGTTACTCCTAACAGCTCCTGCTAGGTGTAACTCCAAATGTGATTTGGCCTTCCTAATTTCACTCCTGCATGCCCGAGCAATATTTTTATACTCCTCCCTAGTCATTTGTCCAATATTCCACTTGTAAGCTTCTTTTTTGTGTTTAAGATCAGCAAGGAGTTCACTGTTAAGCCAAGCTGGTCGCCTGCCATATTTATTATTCTTTCTATACATCAGGGTGGCTTGTTCCAGCAACCTCAATAAGGTTTCTTTAAAATACAGCCAGCTCTCTTGAACTCCTTTCCCCCTCATGTTATCCTCCCAGGGGACCTTGACCATCAGTTCTCTGAGGGAGTCAAAGTCTGCTTTTCTGAAGTCCAGGGTCTGTATTCTGCTGCTCTCCTTTCTTCCCGGTGTCAGGATCCTGAACTCGACCATCTCATGGTCACTGCCTCCCAGGTTCCCATCCACTTTTGCTTCCCCTACTATTTCTTCCCTGTTTGTGAGCAGCAGGTCAAGAAAAGCTTTCCCCCTAGTTGGTTCCTCAAGCACTTGCACCAGGAAATTGTCCTCTACACTTTCCAAAAACTTACTGGATTGTCTGTGCACCACTCTCCCAATAGATATCAGGGTGATTGAAGTCTCCCATGAGAACCAGGGTCTGTGATCTAATAACTTCTGTTAGTTGCTGGAAGAAAGCCTCATTCACCTCATCCCCCTGATTTGGTGGTCTGTAGAAGACTCTCACCACGACATCAGCCTTGTTGCTCACACTTCTAAACTTAATCCAGAGACTCTTGGGTTTTTCTGCAGTTTCATACTGGGGAAAAAATTGCAAGGAGTCTGGCAACATTCCTGAGCTGGCTGTATTTCATCACAAGAAACCCTCATAGTCTATAAAATCATAATAGTGTCACAAAGTTGACTCCCACTGTAGGATGACCTTGTAAAACAATTTTCCCATATTGTTCAGTGTGAAAATTTGTGCTGATTTCCCATGTAAATTCATTTAATTAATTTTTAACTTATGTTTGTTTGCACAAACTTTCATCTATAAAAGCACTAGAGGTTACAATGGCTATCACAGAACACTTAAAAAAAAAGAAAAATATTAAATATATTCTGCTCCCAAACTTAATTATTGTTGTTACATAACATTTAGAATAGGATATTTGGAAACCAAGAAAATCCTTAAGAATATGTTGCAGTAATTGTTACTTGGGAAAAATAATTATTGTGAATGATCATTCACTTGAGATAATTCATTGCTTCAGTGTCAGCTGGGAGATCAACACTTATGCACTACTCTTTTTTGCTTTGATCATGCAATCAGTGTCTCACTTGCTAACAGCCTATATGCTGTCTCACTGAAGGACAGGCTAGATTTGCACAGATTCATAGACCTTTCTATATCGTTCTCCTCACTTCCTCACCCCTCTGCCCCATGAAATAAATTGTTTTTAGCCATTCCAAGTAGTCTTCATGCTGCATGGGCTTTTTCTCTGCATAAGTGCCTAACTCTCCAAGGAAGATAGTTGTAATATCCATATCCATGACTTTTGTTACTGTGGGAATTCTTATATTGTGGATTGTTTGGTTGGTGTTTGTTCATTTTCTTTAAGCACATTGATACAGTTGCAGCAGTGTTATATAACTCAAAGTGTTAATTTTAAAAAAGCATGCATGTGCTTAGAAATGAAACATAAAGACTGGGATATAGCTCAGTGCAGCAGCTAAAAGACATGACATATTGATATTTCCCCTGTTGACAGGCTATGAAAACGTTCAAAGTGTACAGTAAAACTTTATCATTTTAGATCATTGTCTGAGTATCAGTAATCATATCTATTTTACCTCTTTAATCAGTCTAGACTGTTCCACAAAAAACATTGTTTAAATTAGAACTAGACTGTACAATTCATTGCATTTTCTATCTACTTTTAATAATTTATTGATCGCGTGTATATATGATATTATGAGACAGTAATAGAACATTACATTGTGAAGCATTATTCATTAGGTTAAATAGTCTGTCATTGACTCGGATGTCTTTCGTCAGTGTACTCTGATGTGCACCAGGACCCAGCAGCTTGAGATATGGAATTAGCATATTGTTTCTCGGGGAATGCCCTTGAATGTGCTTGAGTAGCTGTCTTTTGCAAGATGTGAGCTGCATTGCTGAAGGAAAGAGTGAAATTTTGTTTCTGGCACCGTGTATTAATCCTGTGTGACTGGGTCTACTTTTATATCTCAGGAAAGCTCTTCAGAAATGTCAGGATCACTGTTCAGTGATTAACGAACAGCCAGTGCCGGACTAGTGTTGCAGCTGGGGATTCAGTGCTAGGTCACTTTACAGCACAGTTGTGTAGCGCTCCAGAAAGGGACTATATTGGGTACCAGGTAAGAATCTAATCCTCACTTCTAATGCTCTGAAGATATTGCTGAGAAAATGATAAGCAGAGCTAAGGCCTCTCCGTTGCTACCACATGGAAAATCCCCTTATGTAAATTTTTAAGAAAGACTTTTATAATGGGAGGATTTTCTGAAATGTATTTAAGTTTTAAAGAGAGGCATGATTGACAAATCTCACTGAACATAAAAAGTTACCAAAGATCAACCTTGATGTGACCAGCCAAGAGAGACAGCTAGCATGACTTTTTATTAATGTCACATGCCAGGGAACATTGTGTCACTTGATAAGATGGATGGAACAAAATGTTTCCATTTGGCATAATGTTAAGAAATGGAGAAAATTGGAATCAATCAAATGCAGCAACCTTAGTAAATCAGGAGAAAAAATAACACTAGTAACATACTGTGTAACTGTCTCCTATTGACACTCATTTATTTTATGTACAGAAATGTAAGTCTTTTTTATTTTCAGACTTTTAATCAAAACTTGTATTGTGAGACTTAAATTTGTGTGGACCTACTGCTGGAAGGAATGATTCTGTACTTCCCTCATCTTTTAAAGCTGAAAATGTCTGTGCCTGCCTATACTGTACAGTACTTTAATGAATTTTTTTTTGGTAATCACATCAGCCATGGAAAGCTGGGAAAATATTATTCTTTGAATTAGGCAATATCAGACAACAGGCTGCAAATTGTGATGAACGCTGGCCTATGTCCACACGTACCTTTTTGTGTGCAAGGTAAATCCAAATGCTACCAATACATGTGAGAAGTGAGGTTATATAGCAGAGTGCAGATATTTTTACTGTAATGGTATGTTTTTTTTAATATTAAAAAAGTCATATTGCTATGCAGGATCATAGAGATACATTTGTGTGTGCAGGTATGTACAATATCTAATGATGATGCTAAGTATAAATTATATCTTTAGCAGATCTTTCAATAATCATAGGAACATCACCATTAGTGAGTGTCATATACATGTATGCATACGCTTTCTCATAATTCCCATATTGTTATGTATTATGCTCTGTGTATGTGTGTTGCTATCATAGTTAAAGTTTAATAGATGTTTCCTTCCCGTTAAAGAACATACATCACCCTTGGTATTAAATAAGGCCTCGTCTACATGGAGAGTTATTCAGGAACAGCTATTCCGTGTAGACACTCTTATTCCTGCAATAAGCATGGAAGTGAATTAAGCTAATTCATAATAGACTAATTTGGGATAAGAGCATGCACATAGGGAGTTAATTTGGAATAGCTATTCACACCCAAATTTCATCTGAATTAACTTCTCAGTGTAGACAAGTCTAACTTTCAGTAAAACATCATTCTTTGCCTGCAAACTTCATCTCATTTTGTTTTGTTTTTTATTTTACTACAAAAATGAATGTTTAGTTTTCTTACCTTTATTTTTTTTCATGAAGAAAACAAACTCTCTGCCATTGTGGGTGAAAATTGCTGCTGAAAGCCATGTAGAGATAAACACAGTCAAAAAGCAAAAACATTTATAACACAGAGAAGCTGTTGCCATTCTGCATATTGTAGTAGTGATGCAGCTACAGTTATGGCATCTTTAACTTTGATTTTACTTTGAACCCCGAAATCAGGAGAAGTAAACATCTCTTGGTTTAGCTATTCTAGATAAAAATGGGCAAGCTGGAAGCAATGAGGTCAAAAGTGAAGGGGTTATTTGAAGACTAAAGCAACACAGAGGTGATGAAAGACAAAGTCTCTGGAGCAAGAAGCACATTTTCACTAAAAGAGATTATGATCCTCCCTGTGAGACAGATTCTACCTCAGTTACATTGGAATAAATATTGAGTGGCCTATTGAATCCACTGGTGTTCACTCCTAAATTTTTCTTTGGTGAAAATAGGAGCGGCACCTGACCCTATACTAATCCTTGTTATAAAATCTTGCATTGCCATTTTTTACTCCAGGTTTATATTCATCCAGCTCAGAGCAGAATTTGGCCTGATAATTTCAGATGAAAAAATTGAAAACCTCATTCTGTAAAATGCATTATTTAGTACTGATGCCACCATAATCTTATTTGACTAAATTAAGTAAAGGAAACAATCAATCAGTGTTTCATTTCCTTTTAAATATCTATGTCCATCTTATTAAACTAGTTTCATAAGCACTGACATTGTTTAGTTCTTTGTTAATTAAACAATGTTTCAGTCATTTGCAGTCTTTATTTTTATTGACCCCATCATGTGTGGCATTTTTATTTATTCATTTGCTTAATAAGTGGCAAACACCTGTTGTTGAAATTCCTATTCCTCACCGAGTCATAATTGCCACTTCTCCCCCCACCCCAGTCAAAGTGTTTCAAACACATTTCTACTAATTTCCATCACTAGGTTGCTCAAAAAGTCAGAAGCAGTGATCCTAGCAACCATCATGTCCTAGCCACTCACTGGCACTGCTGTGAGGAGAATCCAAGCTGCGGCTGTTCAGGATCCCCACTGTGTTTAAAGCCCTGAAGTCCAGCCATTGTCCCAGTACCCAATATCAGAGTCAGTAGGACACTCAGGGTGCAGACTTTCTATCAGTGTTGGAACCTGCCATCCAGCTGCCTGGATCATATATACTCACGATCTTTGATATTATGGCATATCATCTGAAGGAATGTATCTGTCACTAAACTGGTCAGCATCCTAAGATTTATATTTAAAAAAAACCAATCCGTATTGGTTTATGAACTCATTTACATATTTAATTGATGAAAACGTTGAGACTAAAGTGTAGCTGTGATTCAATATTCAACACATGAAGTATGCCATAAATTACTGTAAAAAAATAAAGCCACTTATTAATGGTGAAGTGTAGAAATGGACAGAAGACAGAGTAGCAAATAGAAAAATGCACCACTATGTTGGTGCTCTGGGCACTTAACAGGCTGGAGAGTTAGAGTCTGAAATTTCATTACAATGCATTATTAATTTTGAAAGCCAGAAGATTTTTTTAAATCCCTTTTGTAAGGATGAAGAATAATTTTTTGGCTTGTTCAGGGTTAAATTGCATTTGGAGAGCTTGGATTTAATGTGTCTGCCAAGCAGTGACCAGACAATTGAAGTGTATTTAGGCAATCAATGATGAGCCTCTACTCATAGCTGAGCTTGTTTTTGTGTTCACTATAAGTGACACAGCAGTCATGCCTCACAACATGACATTCTGTCTGCAGGCAATGTTTTACCTGGTGTGGTAATAGGAGCCAGTAACATTTGTGCTAAGTTTTCCCACCTTGAAGTCACTCCTACAGATGACACAGAGATGAAGGAAAAATAATTAGAAGTGGTTAATATGTAAAATAGGCAGAACTACTTAGGAGAAAGCAATATGGAATGTGAGCAATAAGAATTTGACTTTTGTGGTTTTCACGCCTGCTATGCTAAAGCCAAAAAGAGTAAAGATCTCTTTTTAGGAGATCGTGTATGAAAACCTTTTTGTGTTGGTGATGGAGGAGGAGGAAGAAAAATGAACACCCATGTTAAGGTGTAATTGGACTCTACAAATTTTAATGCTGCATCTGGAGAACAGATTAACGTAAACTGCTGCAGGTATAATTACTGAAGATAATTGCAAGGCAACACGGGGAAGGATTTTAAAAAATTGCCAAGCAAATAAAACTACAAGCATCAAAAAGACAAAAAGTTTGTGATAAATGGTTCATTTAGGCATACAGTGCTGTGTGGGCAAAATTGGACTGCAATCATAGCCATTTCAAAAAATGAAAACATTAAGAGAAAAGGAAATTGGACAGAAATGGCATGGAAATTACAGCCTTTGATCCGTTTTTGAAGAACCTTTTACGAGGCAGCATCATGAGTGGGCAGCAAATTCTTTCCAATCTCCTCTTAAAGCACTTGTGAAAGCCTGGAGACCATGAGACAGAAATAAATGTTTAAGTACAGATTGTGGTGGCATATCCCTCTGACCTTTTTTTAGCTTTTATAAACAGTATAAAATTGCACTACATATTTAAATTGTTTTCAGATTTTGATATGGAAAGAAGACCATGTTTTTGTATATTACCATTGACCTACTCACCAATGTTCTGTTAATAATCAAGAGCTACTGAATGGAAAACACTGTTTATTACTGTTCATGAGGTGTTAGAACTGCAGATAGTATTTGCAGGTTTACTGTCTGAAGGCTGATTTGAGTTGGGTCAGTTGTTTTCTCTAGCCAAGACAAACCTTCCATCTTTATTATTCTTAATCAAGTAAAGTTTTGAATCTTCTGGGTTATCCTGCTATCTTGAATGAATGATGATGTCCTTTGAAATACACAATAAAATAACTAAATGTAGAACATGTGTGGAGTAAGGAAGTAAATTGTTAACATGAATAAAATACTGTAATTGCCAAGGCCTGCACAGTCCAGCTCTGTATTAGCCACAATTAGATTAAGTTCTGAGGCTATAAAACAATGATGATCAGAGGCTTGTTCAGTCTGGTATTAAAATATCTGTAATTCTGCTGTAACACATAAATGTATGGATGTACTCTTTGGTGTTCTTTATTAAGTACCAGTAATTAATGGGTTCAACATACACTGAGCTAGCTGACCCATTTTGTAAAATCAGTAATTAGCTTTCAGGTAATTGGTCAGATTAGTTACTGTACATATAATGATTGCAGATTGTTGTCTATGAAAGGGAAAATCTTACATCCTGATTTCAAGGAGCAGGGATGCTGTCATATAAAAGGAATAAGCACATTATTTTACATTTCAGTAAACAACAGCTGGATTCTTAGGAGACTGCTGCTTAAATCAGATTCAGGCTGCCTGAAGCAAAATCTCTGTTTATTTTCTTATTTTATTTGACTTGACTGGGTTCTGTTTTCATTAACATTTCTATTTGACCTTTTGAATTAAAGAACCTTTCTATTCTACGAAGATGTTGCTATAAAAAAAGGTGCCAGTTTGCTTTAGATTAGTGAAATTTGGGATCTGTGGCTTTTTGTAGCATTATTAATGTGAAAATAGAGGCCAGATATTTCAACCAAAGCTAGAAGGGGAAACAATATAAATTAATTTAAAATGTTTTTTGGATTATAAATGACATACAACAGAATGTCTGTTTGGATTTTGTCATTGTTTTATTCCATAGATGGTGGAGATAGATTTGTAACTTAAACTATTGTTGCTGATATTGTTGTTATTAGTAATAATCTATATATTTCCCAAAGGTTGCTATTCACTTAACAAGGAAATAAAAGATGCAATCCATGCCCTGAAGTGTTTATAACCTAAAATCAGACAAAGCACAACAAGGGAGACAATAGATAGTGGTTCCTGAGGCAAAGGAAGAGGAGAACAAGAACTAGCTGATGAGAGCATATTGTTGCACTTCTTAAAGATTCCACATTTGAATGCTTACATTTTCTTCTCATTTTATACACAGCAATAGCTAACAACCTTAGTAATTGTTTAGGTGAGACTAGCTTGAAGCGATTGGTGTTGATATGAGGGAAGTGAGCATTTGAGAGGGGAGGTAGTGAAGGTCTTTTGCATGAGTAAAAGGAGAGGGAAGAAGAAAAGATGGATTCAGTGAGAGGTAAGGATGAGAGAGAAGGAAGACAAGAGGGGTGCATAGATGGAGACAGAAGGTAGATCAGAAGGATGAGATGCAGGGTGGGCATGTGAGTGTGAAGCTGGTGATCAGAGACAGTAGCTAAAGACCTGATCCAATGCCCATTCGAATCAGTGGGAATCTTCCTGTTTATTTCAACAATTGTTGGTTCAGCTCATAAATCCTGGAGGTGGAAGGACGTTAGAAACAGGAGATACCACAGTCAAGACAGAGTCCATTCCTGAAAGTTCAATTGATGCCCGGAGCCTTTTGGGTTTGAAGCTTCCCTCCTCTACCTCCTTCTGCTGCTGGTGGCTGGTGACTGCTGCTGTTGGGACATCTGGAGCTGGGGTCCCTGTAAGAGGCAGCATTAGGAATAAATATTGGTTTGTGGAGGTTTTTGAATGAATTATCTGCCTCCCAATGGCTCAGAAGTGAATTGGTTGGATGACCATCCACAGAGTTGTATGCTGTGTTGATTTAGCCGCATTGGTCCCATGATATTAGAGAGACAAGATGGGTGAGAAAATATCTTTTATTGAACCAACTTCTGCTGGTGAGAGAGACAAGCTTTGGAGCTTACACAAAGCTCTTCTTTGAGCTTTGTAAACTCACAAGCTTCTCTTTCTCACCAACAGAAGTTGGTCCAATAAAAGATATTACTTCATCCATCCACAGGATGTATTTTAATACATCTCTTCAAAACACACTGCAGTGGTGTAGAATGAACTCTGGGCTAAAATAATATTGTAAATTTCCAAGTTCTCACAGGAAAAGCTAAAAGCAAAGATTTGATTTAGAACTTAAATTATAGTATTTTTTGTACCGAGCCACTGAACTACAGAGAAACTTAAATGGTCTTTATCAATTTAGCACAAGATTTGCCAGTGGGCCTGCTTTGCAAGAAATTATACTGTATGCACAGTATATCATGCAGTCCCAAGCTGGTAGTTTAATTCGGTCTTCCCCGCCTTTCTTTACTTTTTTTGGCATCCACATGCATTTTTCTTCATTTTAAGACTATTCCATCATCTAGTTGTGTGATAATGTGTGGTAATACCTGCCAATGTTACTTAGCCAAGAAACTAAATGTATCTACATCCAACCTCAAATGCTAATCTGCAAAATCATTTAAATTCCATCAAGAGCTCTCTCCATCTGTAGGAGCTTGGGGGGATAAGTAATTGGGACTTAGCTGTCTTCTCTAATACTTCCCATATCAGTCCATGTGTTGTTGCTGGAGAATGCTACAATACATATTTAATTCATTTATTTATTTTGATTTATAAATTGCACCTTTAAACACAGGAACCTTAGAAATCCTTTGGGAAAAAATGCTCAAAACTTCACACTGTCATTCCCAAATGCTTCAAAAAAAAAGAGGAATTTTATAGTGTGTCCAAACAGCTGGTAAAGCAGACCTCTGTCAGAGCAAAGCAGGAAAATGCATTTCAGAGCAATGGGGTATTCACCTTACCAATACCCCTCTCCTGTAGATCCAGAGAGCTCCTTCATGGGCACAACTGTACAGAAGTTTGGCAGAAGTAGAAGAGAAGGGGTCAGCTATAACATATTCCACCCATAGAATTGTAGGACTGGAAGGGACCTCAAGAAGTCTAGTCAGTCCCCTGCACTCCTGGCAGGATTAAGTATTACCTAGACCAGGAGTCGACAACCTTTCAGAAGGGGTGTGCCGAGTCTTCATTAATTCGCTTTAATTTAAGGTTTCGTGTGTCAGTAATACATTTTAATGTTTTTAGAAGTTCTCTTTCTATAAGTCTGTAATATATAACTAAACTATTGTTGTATGTAAAGTAAATAAGGTTTTTAAAATGTTTAAGAAGCTTCGTTTAAAATTAAATTAAAATGCAGAGACCCCCACACCGGTGGCCAGCCCCCGGTCAGCGTGAGTGCCTCTAAAAATCAGGTCACGTGCCATAGGTTGCCTTCCCCTGACCTAGGCTATCCGTGGCAGGTGTTTCTCTAATTTACATTTAAAAATCTCCTATGCTGGAGATTCCACAGCCTCCCCAGGCAATTTATTCCAGTGCTTAACTAAAACTGAAGCACATTAGGTCTTAATAGATATTCATCTGCATCTCAGATCACAGCATACAGTAGGTGAAGTGAAAAAGGATTTAAATATAACAAGAAGGTAACAAAGGCAATCTTGCCTCAAATAGGAAGTCTCTATGCTTAGAATAGAATTGTATGGCAATGGAAAATGGGCTGAGACCGATAACTTTGTTTCTATTCCTTTTTTTAATGTTTAGAATTACTTTAAATTTTAGAGGTTTGTACAGAAAATGAAATTGTTGCTTTTTGGCATTCTCTGGAATTCATAGAAACACACAATCAACCCTATTTCTTTTTAATAGGATTTTTAATGTGTGAGGGGAGGGGGTGAAGTTCTTCTGTCTTTCAATCCTTTCTCTCCATCCAAACTGAGATTGGGACTGTAAAGTATTGTTTTATAGTATGGATTCCCATCTTTGTTACAAACTACAAACAAATAATATAGAAAGTTGTTGTTTTTCAGTGATATTTCTAAAGCTATTCAAAGAATAGTTTATTAAAAGATGTTTCTCAGGTTTTAACATACCAACTTTTTCATTACTCTTTCCAGTGGTCATTTTCATATAAATTAAATTTGTGAATAGCAACCTGATCCCTTTCCACATTTGACTGATTACAGTGAATGTTCTCAAGGCCAACAATGTAGAGACAATCTTAACTCTGACACTGTCTTTCAAACTAAGTCATTGATCTAGAACATTTTTCAATAAATGCTGGATATTATCAACATAATAACAAAGTAAACAACATTAAACTATCTTTCTCCTGTTTCCCTTCTATTTCCTTATCTCTTTTCCCATAGTCACTATTAGAGCTGTGCAAATATATTTTTAACCCGAAGTGAAATTTCCTAGTTCCTCTTTGCGTGAAACATTTCTAACAATGTGTCTGAAATGTCACTGTCAGACTGGAATTCTGGCACTTTCCTTGCCTCACTTTCTGCACTAAATAGAAATGAAAACCCTTGAACATCACAAGCCGATATGTTTTTCTTTTTAAAGACGTTCTCTAAGGAACGGGTTTCTACCTCTGAGTGTTACCTCTTCTCTTTCCCGCCTATGTTTTCTTGTCAGTTTCAACTCCCTGTTGCAGCATCTTTTCCAGCCTGCTGCTATCCAGGAACAGAATTGTTAGGCGGTGCATTGCGCCTTCCTGCAGGCACCAGTATGGTGTGCAACCTTCAGAATCTTGCCACTAGAATAGATTTAGTTGGGGATTGGTCCTGCTTTAAGCAGGGGGTTGAACTAGATGACCTCCAGAGATCCCTTCCAACTCTAATATTCTAATATTCTATGATTCTAGACCACCAGGGGTTTGGTGGCTCCTAGGAGGACAAGGTAGAATGGAGGCAAAGTTGTTATCGTTACTTAGAAAAACTCATCTCTTTACAAACTAGTCTTTCTTTCATGAATAGAAATCCATTACGTAGTGCTGATTGCTGATTACTGGGTGACTGTGACAAGGTGCTAGCAGAAAAACTGCTAGCAAACCCTCTGTCACCCCAGCTACACTGAGGAAAGGTAATTGGAGCTGGGGAGGCCACCTGGCCCTGATTGGCAGAGCAGGAGCAGCTGCTGTCTCTGCAGGCTGGGGCTCGTTAAAAGCCTCAGGGGAAGGAAGCGAGGGGGGGGGACAGGAAAAGTATCTGCAAAGGAGGTGAAGGAGCTAGGGAGACGGGAAGCTGCTCTGAGGGGAAGCAGGAAGGACTAGCCTGCCCTTCTCTCCTGCTGAGGAAGAGAGAGAACGAACTTGTACATATGGTGACTCTGAAGGTGGTGGGAGCACGTCTTGTATAATAAACCAAAGGTGAGCACTGCAAACTGGGTCTCCTGAGTGACTTTCTGGGACAAACAGGGGCAGGAGCCAGGAGGGCCCTGCAGTAACCCTGTTACAGTGACTTTTATATTACTTTGGTGTCACGTGTTTTAACTGCACTGTGACAATTTAGCTTTTTGGAGTGCTGTGACAGCCTCCTTTACTTCTGGAACAGATGATCAGATTGGTTAGAAAAGCAACATAAAGCTCCCCAAGAAGCATTTCAATACAAGGTCCTGTATCTCAGCTCAGGAGTGGAGGATGACTTATCTTATTAAGAACTAGCATAAGTGCCCGGCGTTGCTCGGGTCAGTCGGAGGTGGGGAGGGGGCAGACAGTTGACACCCCCTGACCAACCCCAACACCCACCCCTCACCCACCCTGACACCTTCCCACCCCCCCTGACCAACCCCAACACCCCCCGGCTCACTTACCCCCCGACCAAACCCGACAACCCCACCTGACCCCCCCAGCAAACCCAACACCCCCACCTTACTCCCCGACCGAACCCCACCTCACCCCCCAACCGAACAGTGTATTTAATAATCTGTGTGCTACACAGTGCACCGTAAGCCGGGGGGGGGGTGTCGGGTTTGGTCTGGTGGGGTGGGAAGGTGTCGGGGTGGGTGAGGGGTGAGGTGTGGGGGTTGGGGTTGGTCAGGGGGTGTTGCGGTTGGTGGGGGGTTGAGGTGGGGGTGTCAGGTTTGCCTGGGGGGATGAGGTAGGGGTGTCGGGTTCGGTCGGGGGTAAGTGAGCCGGGAGGGTGTCAGGTTTGGTCTGGGGGGGTGGGAAGGTGTTGGGGTGGGTGAGGGGTGAGGTGTGGGGGTTGGGGTTGGTCAGGGGGTGTTGCGGTTGGTGGGGGGGTGAGGTGGGGGTGTCGGGTTTGCTTGGGGGGGTGAGGTGGGAGTGTCGGGTTCGGTCAGGGGGGGTAAGTGAGCCGGGGGGTGTCAGGTTTGGTCTGGGGATGTTGCGATTGGTGGGGGGGGTGAGGTGGGGGTGTCAGGTTCGGTCGGGGGGTAAGTGAGCCGGGGGTGTCGGGTTTGGTCTGGGGGGGTGGGAAGGTATCGGGGTGGGTGAGGTGGCGGTGTCGGGTTTGCTTGGGGGGGTGGGAAGGTGTCGGGGTGGGTGAGGGGTGAGGTGTGGGTGTTGGGGTTGGTCAGGGGGTGTTGGGGTTGGTGGGGGGGTGAGGTGGTGGTGTTGGGTTTGGTCGGGGGGTAAGTGAGCCGGGGGGGGGTGTCGGGTTTGGTCTGGGCACCCACCCCAACACCTTCCCCCCCCCAGACCAAACCCAACACCCAAACCTCACCCCTCACCCCCCCCCCGACACCTTCCCACCCCCCCAGACCAACCCCGACTCACTTACCCCGGCTCACTTACCCCCCGACCAAACCCGACACCCCCACCTCACCCCCCCAAGCAAACCCGACACCCCCACCTCACCCCCCCAAGCAAACCCAACACCCCCACCAAACCCCCTGACCGAACCCGACACCCCCACCTCACTTACTGTCCCACCAAACCCAACTCAGATCCTTCGCGGGCGGGGAGGGGGCCCAGAGCCGAGGGATTCTGGGAACCTTCGCAGGTGGGGGGGGGGGCACAGAGCTGATGGAGTCCGGGGTTGAGGTGGGAGGGGCAGAGAACTGAGGGATCTCCGGGGTTCCGTTGGGAGGGGGGAGGGGCAGAGAACTGAGGGATCTCCGGGGTTCCGTTGGGAGGGGGGAGGGGCAGAGAACTGAGGGATCTCCGGGGTTCCGTTGGGAGGGGGGAGGGGCAGAGAACTGAGGGATCTCCGGGGTTCCGTTGGGAGGGGGGAGGGGCAGAGAACTGAGGGATCTCCGGGGTTCCGTTGGGAGGGGGAGGGGCAGAGAACTGAGGGATCTCCGGGGTTCCATTGGAGGAGGGAGGGGTGAGCTGAGCGAGTGAGGTGTCTGTTGGAGAGGGGTATTATGACATCATCACCACCTAACCGCCCAGCCGATGTGATTGGCCCTGAAAGACTTTCACCCCTGGGGGGCGTCAGAGGTGAGATCCGAAAATTTTTCGACCCTTACCAGCATCTAGACCCCAAGACCCCTCACTGTACCAAATTTCAAGTCTCTGGCTCAAACGGTGCGGGAGGAGTTCGCAGTCATACGTACATACATACATACATACACACATACATGCATACATACACCACTTGACTTTTATATATATAGATTAATTAATTAAAGATGTCACTAAGACCCACAATGAAAACAAATGCTGCTGCTTTTAGAATTCCATGTCTAATCAGTATTCCAAAATCTACTCCCCAAGATTCATTTTAACAAAGCTTCTGCTGTCATGGCCAAGCAGAAGCTTGCTTGTGGCTCAGTGGTACAGCTGCTGTGGTTGACCCATGAAGTTCCTCATTACAGACATGGATAAAATAACATAAAGGTCTTGCACAAAATGGGGGGCTCTTCCACTCCTTAAATCTTCTCTTCTCTCTGGCCACCTGTTGGCAGACAAAGGTGTCTATTCATGTCCCTGGCATTTCAGAATCTTTTTATCACAGCTTAAGCAGACTTCCTCCATAAACGTCTGTTCTGTTGTGTCAAGAATCAGAGAGGTCTGATTTTTTAGATAGTCTGGAATTGCAGAAGTAACAAAGAGCCCTGTGGCACCTTAAAGACTAACTAAAGTATTGAAGCATAAGCTTTCGTGGGCTAATACCCACTTCGTCGGATGCTCTGTTCTGTTATGTTTACCTTTGTGGAAGGAAAATCATTCCAAAAAAGCTTGTATCTGCTATATTCCATTACAGTTGATTCCTAAGGTGTCCAATATCTCTAGTAATTAAACTTCAGTTTCCCTGCCCAATTCAGCAAGATTTAAATTGCTAGGTTGAAACTACTCAATTGTGTCTTAAGGACTGTTGATCTGGATGTTGGAATGCATTAAAAAAGTTAGCTTAAATTTATGACTGCTTAGTGATTACTTTGACATGCAGTTCATATCTTTTTTAAATGGTTGTGATTAAGCTCAGTGGCTGATGGAAAATAGTATGCATTAATTAGTACAAGGACTGATAAGCATATTAAATCAGGCACATTATTTGTTGCATATAAATTATAATATTATGAAAGAGAGGTTGATGATCGGGATGTACTAGTGCTAATAGTGATTTATAAAACAATTTTAAAAAAGGAAGTTGATAAAAGCTGCCCACAGAGGTAGACATTTAACATACAGACAACTTCTTTACTTTTCTGCCCTCGCCCTACCTCACACCAACCCTTTCCTTGATCAACTACTCTAATTGCATCATTTTAATAAAAGAAACTCCATTTTCTCACTTCTTCAACATGCCTTCTGAACAGAGTCTGACATTTCATTCCATGCAAGTTTCTTGTACGAGCATGTGTCAATTCTAATGGCAGAGGAGCAAATGATCATTATTGTTCATACATTTTGTAATTGGACAATAAATATATCTATTAAACTTTATAATCACATTACCCATAAACTATTACCTGAACTACATAGTTTACTCACTTTGATAAGACACCAAAGAACAGGTATTACTCACTTGTTTGTGAAACCTTATAAAATTGTTATTTTATTATTACTTGTATTTATTATTTATATTTTAAACAGCTTTTCACTCCAAAAGATTCCAGAGCGTATGATAAGTGAAGAGCTCACACTGAGTTTTGCCTGTATAGGGAATGCAGGCTTGTGTATGTTTGTAGACACCCACACCTACAACCATCCAACCCTCCCCCCCACACACACACACACACAAGAGTGCAGTACTTAAATGCAGCCACCTCTGGGGAGGAGGTGCAACATATTGTACAGCAAGAGTAGAAAGGTAAGTTTGGTTAAGAAAGTCAGTTCTAATGCCATCTGTTCTTAAAAAAGCCATGAACTCTACATAGTCCACAGATCAGAGAGAACCTCCCACCAAACTTTTCAAAAGTAGGTGCTCAAAGTTAGGCATCTAAATCTATATTTAGGTACCCAATTAAGAGGCCTGATTTTCAGAGGTGCTGGGAACCCATAGATCCCATTGGCTTTAAAAAGGGTTACATGTACACAGCAGCTGTGAAGAGCTAGTCATTCATTTATGTGCCTGTTATTTTAGGTGCTTATCTTTTTGGCGGGCAAATTAAAAACTGAGTCCAGTGTTCTTTAAGGTGTTATCTGAGAGACCCAGCCCCCATTCTACCTCTGCAGTAAACATCATGGTAATTAATCGATGAAGGATGAAGAGCTGAATGAACATGGTTGAGATATGAACCACAGTAATCTAGGAATTCCACATTTTATGATAACCTCTAGCAGGCACAAATGGTACCGTTTGTGCCTGCTAGATTCAGATTATATTATAAATAAAGAGCTATTAAGAACTCTAAAGCACTACATTTGAACTAGGAGCTATTTTCCATTTTCTGATATAATTGCAAGCTTGTTTTAGAATTCACTTAAATGTTTTTAAAATTTGTGAATTAAAGAATGCCTGAGAAAGACACATTGTTATGGGTTAAAATTGCCTTTCTTATGTGGAATATATGTTTGCTATATTTTTATTTTCTCTCTAGTGGAAAATAAGAATTCCATCTTGTGTTTGCATACACACGCTAAGTTTCCTGTGTTCCTTAATATTTACTGTAGTGAATGAGATGCAGTTACCTCTCTGACAATGGAAATTCTTAACTATGTGCCGATTAGGGGCTATGACATTTATGTTGCTTCTTAATAATTCCTTTTTTCTTTCTTTCTTTCTTTCTATTTTTAGTGATCTAGCCTTTTGGCAGCTGGCAATAATAGACTTACAGTCTTAGACCCTAATGCATCAAGGCCCATAAGCAAATGAATGGTCTCACTGAAGTCAAATTTGAGTAGGCAGGGCCGGCGTTAGAGGATAGCAAGCAAGGCAATTGCCTGGGGCCCCACACCCCAGGGGGCCCCATGAAGTTAAGTTGCATCATCTCTGGAGAGTCACTGTGGGTAAATGGAGTATGGATATTACAGTTTTTTTAATTTCTAAAAGTGGAAATAAATTACACTAAAACAGAGGTTTTCAAATAATGGGGCAGCAGAGAGGAACATTTGGGATGGTGAGCAGTGACGCCAGCCGCCTCAGGCCTCAGATCCAGATTCTGGGGCTTGGCCTTCAGCTTCAGACCCAGGGGGCCAGGCTCGGACTTCGGCTTCAGACCTGGGTGGCCTGCTGAATCCAAGTGCTGTCTGCCTTGAAGTACTATTTCACTGTTTCTGCTATAGGCTATGCCGGTCAACACAGCAGTCAGCTAAATAATCAAAGTAAATTATGATTATTACCTGCTGAAAAAAATCTCCTCTTCTTTAAGTAGCTAGGTTTTAGGGTAATTTTAGGCTCTGTTATGTTTGGGGCAAGGGATTGCAGCAAAAACTGTTACAATGATTACAGAATGAGACATTTACATTGAAGTTGGTTTTCCCAGTGTTACTGGCAGATGAAGGTTATAGTAGTGAAAGGTTGCTCCAAGACTACAAACTCCATTTAATCGCATTGTGCAGTTCGGAAATGCCAAACATGAGTCGATATTTATTGTGTTAATCTGCACAGCACAAGCCAAGTCTTCTGCCATCAGGGCAAACTCTGCTGATACAGGTTGAAATTTATCCAGGCATGGAGGGGCTGTGCCAGACCCTCTTCATTTACCCTCCAGGTTGGTCCCAAACAGGTTTCTGTTAGAAGATGATGTGAGAGGGTAGAGGTTTACACAGATAAGTGTCCCTCACACATTGATCCCCTGGTTTCAGAGTTGCTTGCTGCAGAATGATATTCAAGCTCCATGTCCTGGCCCCAAACTGAGGGTTTGAATTTTATCTCTGGACCCCTGCTAACTTCAGTACACCAAGAATTTTGTCTGCATAAAAGGGCTATAGAATTGGAGAATTTAAAAGGCCTTGAGGGGAGAGAAGCTGGTAGTAACTTTGTTTCCTTTCTTGCTGCAGGAGAAAACAAAACAAGTAATCTCTGCAGAGCGGTGATTATGTCTTTCTCTGTGTTTGGAAAGCACCTAGCTCATTTTGGTTACCACTGCAATTATTATTGATAATAGCTTATATTAACTATAACCACAGGATACTGCTTCTATACACAGCATACAAAATGTACAGTGTATGACTACAATATGTTACAATCGACATATATTCAAACAGATGCTTAAGTGATCTGTAATTGGCTTTTGCAATTTGGGGGCAATTATTTATCATTACAATAGCTGAAGAGGTTTTTACTGGAAGGCATTTGCTATTGGAAGAGTTGTTTTGTTTTCTGTTCTAACAATACTTCATAAATGGTCAATATTTGTTTTGTTAATCTTAAGTTTTTTATTGGTCTGCATTTATGGAACTTTTATAAACATTTCTCTACCATGGTTTAGTTCAGGGTTTAGGGTAAGTAAGAGTATCCGTATCTCTGTTTATCTGAATACACATTGGTATCTGTAACCTCAGTATTTCTCTGGACTTAGAATAGCAGTTACCTATGGGAAAATGTTGGCTTTTTAATAGTAACCACAGTATAAATCAAACTTCCTGTGTGACGCTGGGCAAGTCTCAGTTTCCCATTTGTAAAGTACAGAGATAATATTTTTGCACCACCCATGGATAGCCTGGTGCTGAGGGAATCCTCAGCTGTCCCAGTCCTCTGTATTACAGTCCTCTTTGCCGTGCTGGTATAATGCAAAGAGCCATATCAGACCAAAAATCTTCCTCTACTCGTTTCATGCAGCACTTTCCTTTACAAAAAGTCAGCTAATTAGTGTGTTGTATATGTATATGAGAACAAAGACCCTTCACAAAATGAAGTTATTAAGGTGTCTCACTACAGCTGCAGTCAGTGTCAGGAGTGGAGAAAAGAGTGAAAAAGAGGGCTTAGGTCAGTTGGGGACCCACCAGAGAGGAGAGCAGACCTCTGCGTCACCCTTTCTGAAGGAAATCTCATTGCAGCCAAACCTGAGTCTGCCTGGCAGCTAGGTGGACCTCCCCAAGGACAGGGAGACAGGCCCAGAAGTGAAGAGCAGGGTCCTGCTGAAGACATGATATATGACCCCCTCTTGAGTACCTTGTTCACCCAGTGGCAGCCACCTAGCAGAGGCTCTTTGGAAAGGTGAGTTGTGCCATATTGAGCCATAAGGGGGGCACCATGAACCCTGCCATACCCCGCAACTCTTCGGAAACCTGTGAAAGTCTTGAGCCCTGCATGAGCACAAATGTCTACATTAGCATACCTGTTTGCAGGGACAGACCCTGAGTTTTGAGGTTTCCGCTCACTGTTGAGACCTTTCCTTGCTGTCAAATAATGTCGTCCAACTGAACAATTAAAACATGACAAGGGCGTTATTATTTTTTAAACCCTGCTCTTTCTTCTGTCTGCTGAGACCATACACTCAGGTACAGGGTGTTGTTGGCCCACTTACTTGTAAAGCATATTACAGAAGTGACCTGGAGGTGGAGTATAGACTTTATAGACTTTTTCGGTCAGAAGGGACAATTATGATCATCTAGTCTGACCTCCTGCACAACACAGGCCACAGAATTTCACCCACCCACTCCTGCAATAAACCTCTCACCTATTTCTGAGCTACATGACATCGACTGACTAATGCAATTGCCAGGATGGCACACAGCTTTGGAGGGAGCCCACAGAGCAGCACCGCCAAAACCAGCCCATTACGGACCTCTGTCATTTATTTATTTTATTTTATTTTGGTTTACACAGCAAATGAGCTGAACCAGCACCTGGCTTAGCTTCTCAAATTATTACTTATTAAAAGAGTTGTGTTGAACTGGGTCTGCAGCGAGTGTAGACCTAGCTTATGTCGATATAACTACGTCCTCAGAGGTTGAAAAATCCACAGAACCTGCGCGACATAATTATACCGACCTTAACGCCCCAGGTAGATAATGCCATGTCACCAAGAGAGTTTCTCCCATCAATGTAGCTACCATCTCTCAGGGAGGTGGATTAACTACATTGACAGGAGAGCTGTCTCCCGTCAGCACAGGAGCGCCGTCACTTAGCAGCTCCTCATTGGTGCAGCTGCGCCAATGGAGCGTTTTCAGAGTAACCCTGCCCTTAGAAAAGTCTTTGTGTGGTCTACTGATTTTAATGACTGATGACAGGACTTTCAAAGGGGCCGAGAACCTTCCTCTCCCATTGACTTTAATAGGATTTGTGCCTGTGCCTTGAGATTTGAAAATCAGCCCTTGACATTTTTATTTTTATTTTATTAACGTGAAAGTATTGTATACATTTTACTAACAGGTAAAACAATCACCATTTTCCCTTTTATCAATGTAATAAGTTACTCCCTGCTGTGCTCTAGATCTGATCATTTCTCTTCTGAGGTGAGTTAGGGGCACTTGGCTTCTCATAACTCACTATGCACTGAAGACTTCCATTAATCAATATGAAATATCTCTCTTCTTTTTTCTTAGAGGCAAATACTTTAAACTAATTTTGCTATATTTACATGAACAGATTCCACATATTATTTTGATAGCTTACTGTAATATACACAGGTAGTGCATCTTTGTAATAACCATATTTTCTGATAAAAATCATTCACTTGCCACCTTAGATTATAGATGCAATACAAACAGCCTCCAGGTTAATAATAGAGAACATGCTCTAATAATGAGTAATCACCTCTACAGTAAAGGCAAGCTAGTGTGCTCAGCTCTTTCTTAGACAATTAAATTATAAATCAAATTCTGATTAAAGGAGATGAGGTGCTTCAATCTGTTTTGAAGGCCCTGTCTTCACTACCACTTTAATTCGATTTTAACGACGTTAGGTCGAATTAAACGTGTACCTGTCTTCACATACATGCCCTTAACGTCGATGTAAAGGGCCCTCAAGATCGAATTTGGAACTCCTGCCTGACGAAAGAAGTAAGGCTAATTTCGACATTCCAAGCTCGACTGTGGGCTAGTGAAGATGGAACCGACATTAATAGCCTCCAGAGGCTGTCCCACAATGCTCCATTCTGACCGCTCTGGACTGCCTCACTGCTCCACTGTGACCGCTCTGGACTGCACTCTGAACTCGCTGCTCTGGCCAGGTTGATAAGACCCGGGAACATTTGAATACCATTTCCTGTTTGGTCAGCGTGGCCAGCTCACCTGAACAGCTCAGTCGCCATTCAGAGCAATCAGCAGCACTAGCCGCCATGCAGAGCTCAGCATCACAAGAATCCATGCTGAGCTCATCTGCCCTGGAGACCAGCCAGAGGAAAAGAGCTCCAGCATGGTCCACTCGTGAGGTGCTGGATCTCATCGCTATCTGGGGAGAGGAATCCGTGATGTTGGAACTACGAAACAACAAACGGAATGCCAACACCTATGGAAGAGTCTCCAAGGCCATGCTAGAAAGGGGCCACAACAGGGACACCACACAGTGCCGCGTGAAAATTAAGGAGCTGAGGCAATCGTTCCAGAAAGCCAAAGAGGCAAACGGACGATCGGGGGGCGCGCCACGGACATGCAGGTTCTACAATGAACTAAATCAGATAATGGGGGGCACCCCCACCACCATCGCGCCGGTCTGCGTGGACTCCACAGATGGGATCATCGTCAGGGAGGAGACTGATTCCGAGGAGGACGACCATGAAGAAGAGGAAAATCTCACGGAGCAGCAGGAGGCCAGCGGAGAACCCGTGTTCCCAGAGAGCCAGGAGCTGTTTATCACCCTGAAGCCAGCACCCTCCCAAGCCTCCCAGGGGGGTAAGTGTTTCTTTTTTAAGGGATTACATGACGCGTGATTTTGTAAAGGAAGCATTTATTAATGAGTAACTTGCCCTAAGGACTTAGCGTGCTTTCATTGCTGGTCAATTTCTACTCAAAGAGTTTGTCAATATACTCCGGGATTGACCATAAGTCCTCCACGGACATTTCAAGGAAGGTATCCAGGAGGTAGCGATGAATCCAGCGCAGCAGATTTCTGGGGAGAGCCGCCTTATGTGGTCCCCCGTGATAGGAGACCATCCCACTCCACGAAAGTAGTAAGTAGTCTGGTATCATTGAGCAGGCTAGCATTGCTGCGAACGGACCAGGACTTTGCCTGGAGGCAAGGAGCATGCGCTCTCTAGCTCTGTGAGAAATTCTCAACAAAGTGATGTCATTCATGGTTGCCTGTTTGAGATACGGACTGCAATTAGTTGGGAGATAAAGATTCCCAGCTGCAAAGTACTCGTTTCTGCTGAGGGCCGACCAACCGCCTCCCCCCCCCCCCCCCCCAAGCCCTTAGCGGTAGCTAGCAGGGAATCTGAGCAGTCTGCAAGCGGTCTGAAGAGCCCCCAAAAGACCTTAGCTAGCCCCTAGCGAGAGGTTTTTTGGCCTTTGCTTTGCAGTTTGCGGGTCAGTGGGTGCCACGCGGTGGGGGGAAGGGGGTGGGGCTACTCTACAATATGCAAGTGCCACTTCTAACTTACCATGGCCGGCTGCACGGTGATTTCAGAAGCCGTGTTGGGCTGAGGCACGCATATGTGTCTGAGATGCTCTGACTTTTCTGTGAGCTATTCAGTCACTTTTAGGTGTAGAACATGACCTTGTACAGAAATCATATCAGGCCTCTGAATACTGAGGTTGCAAATGGCATACTACTCCCATTGTGTACCGTCCGAGACTGCATCTGCCTCCTAACCTTGAATGTATCTGTCTCATAACTTTCAAACTTTCTTTTCCCACATTCGCCCACAGATGAACAATTATTTCAGAATCCCCCGTCCTGCTCCTCCTCCCGCCGTGCATCGCAGATAAGAAAGCGTAAAAAGAAAACGCGAACGCGCGATGATATGTTCACTGAACTCCTGGAGAACTCGCGCGCTGAGGCAGCCCGCCAGACGGAGTGGAGGGAAAGAATGATAGAGGCAAGGGATCGAGAGATACAGGCAAGGGATCGAGAGAGACAGGCAAGGAATCGAGAGAGACAGGAATCGAGAGCCGCTGCAGAAAAGAGGGAAGAGCGCGAAGAAAGACGCATGGATGCTTTGCTCCGCATAATGGAGGACCAGAGCGACATGCTGCGATCTCTGGTGGAGCTGCAGCATGCCCAAAGACCACCTCTGCAGCCCCTGTGTAACCACCTCCCCCCCTCCCCAACTCCCATAGCTTCCCCACCCAGACGCGGGGTGAGAACACGGGGGGGCAAGCTCCGTGGGCCGCTCCACTCGACCCCACAAGCCAGCAGCAGCAGCAGGCTGACGTTCTCGGAAAAGTTTTAAAAGCTGCTGTGTCTTGCCCACCCCTCCTCTCCCCACTTCCCACCCTCCCCCCTCCTCTGTTCGCTCCTCCCCCACTGTGACTGCCGGTGTCCCTCCAGGATACCAGGACAGTGATCCCCTGTATTTGTATTTCCGATGAACCAATAAAGGAACCATGATTTTTCAAACAGTGATTTTATTTCCTCTGCAAGCATGGGGAGGGGGGAGGGAAAGAGGGTTCAAGGGCAGCAGGCTTAGAGCACAGCAAGGGAGCAGATTCTCAAACGCCATCTTGGGCACTCATAAAACTGTCTTTCAAGGCGTCCCTGAGGCGCAGGGCCTCACGGTGTGCTCTTCTACTTTCCCTGCTGGTTGGCTGCTCATAAGTAGCAGAAAGTAAATTTGCCTCTGCCTCCCAGCCCGCCATAAACGTTTCCCCCTTGCTGTCACAGATATTGTGGAGCACAGAGCAAGCAGCAATAACAATGGGGATATTTCTCTCGCTGATGTCTGAGCGAATCAGTAAGGAACGCCATCTCCCCTTCAGACGGCCAAATGCACACTCTACAGCCATTCTGCACTTGCTCAGCCTGTAATTGAACAGCTCCTGACCCCTGTCCAGGGCTCCTGTGTAGGGCTTCATAAGCCAGGGCATTAGGGGGTAGGCTGGGTCCCCAATGATAATGATTGGCATTTCGACCCCCCCCCCACGGAAATTTTCTGGTCGGGGAAGAAAGTGCCTTGCTGCAGCTGCCTAAAAATCCGAGAGTTCCTGAACACTCAAGCGTCATGAAGCTTTCCCGGCCACCCCACGTACAGGTCGGTGAAACGTCCCTTGTGGTCAACCACTGCTTGCATGACCATTGAGTAATATCCCTTCCGGTTTCTGTACTCGGCAGCCTCGTGGTCCGGTGCTAGGATAGGGATATGAGTCCCATCTATAGCCCCACCACAGTTAGGGAATCCCATGGCGGCAAAGCCATCTATTGTGGCTTGCAGGTTTCCGAGGTTTATAACCCGGTGTAGCAGCCGCTCGACGATTGCCCTGCTTACTTGCATCACAGCAAAGCCCACTGTAGACCTACCCACCCCAAACTGATTCGCCACTGACCGGTAGCTGTCTGGCGTTGCAAGCTTCCAGAGGGCTATAGCCACTCGCTTCTCAACTGTAAGGGCCGCTCTCATTTTGGTATTCCTGCGCCGGAGGGCCGGGGACAGCAAGTCACAAAGTTCCATGAAGGTGCCCTTTTGCATGCGTAAGTTTCTGAGCCACTGGGAGTCATCCCAGACCCGCAGCACTATGCGATCCCACCAGTCCGTGCTTGTTTCCCTGGCCCAGAATCGGCGTTCGATGGCATGAGCCTGCCCCATTGCCACCAAATTTGACAGATTGTCAGTCGCCCTACTTCCAAAACCGTCAGTGTCCCTGTCGTCCCCGCTGTGCACGTCCTTGTCCATCTCCTCCTCACTGTCGTCGGGTTCCGGAAAGTGCATTCCTCTGCAGACGGTGCAGCATGAACTCCGCAACCGTGAATGAGGTCCTCACAATGGCCATTACTGCAGCCGTGGTGTCAGCGGGCTCCATGCTTGCAATGCTATGGCGTTAGCACGGCGCGGAGAAAGGGCGCGAATTATGGGATGCCTACCCACAGTGCACCGCTCGTAATGGGGGTCGGCGGCGCAGAAAAAGGGCGCAAAATTTGGAAATGCCTACCCATAGTGCAGCACTCGAAATGGTGCCTGCTGGGGGATCAGGGAACTGTGGGATAGGTACCCAGAGTGCAACGCTCCTCATGTCGACGCTTGCAAAAGTTGTGCAGACAGACACTGTCGACTTGCTGTGCTTAGCTGTGCCTAGTGAAGACACACAAAATCGACTGCATACAGTCGAGTTCACAACATCGAAATAAAGGAAATCGAACTACTGCTGTAGTGAAGACATACCCGAAGTGATATAATTGGTGCCACTTCTCTGTATTTCTGCACATGGCAAAATCCTGCTTGTTGTGTAAAGTATGGGTGCATGAGAACTTCATGGGCTGGCATGTTACTGCAGCTCAGGCACACAGGGTGGAGATTCACAGAATCAAAGAATATCAGGGTTGGAAGGGACCTCTGGAGGTCACCTAGTCCAACCCCCTGCTCAAAGCAGGACCTATCCCCAACTAAATCATCCCAGCCAGGGCTTTGTCAAGCCTGACTTTGGAAACCTTTAAGGAAGGAGATTCCACCACCTCCCTAGGTAACCCATTCCAGTGCTTCACCACCCTCCTAGTGAAAAAGATTTTCCTAATTTCCAGCCTAGACCTTCCCAACTGCAACTTGAGACCATTACTCCTTGTTCTGTCATCTGCTACCACTGAGAACAGTCTAGATCCATCCTCTTTAGAACCCCCTTTCAGGTAGTTGAAAGCAGCTATCAAATCCTCTCTCATTCTTCTCTTCTGCAGACTAAACAATCCCAGTTCCCTCAGCCTCTCCTCATAAGTCATGTGCTACAGCCCCCTACTCATTTTTGTTGCCCTCCACTGGACTCTCTAATTTTTCCCACACTCTTCTTGTAGTGTGGGGCCCAAAACTGGACACAGTACTCCAGATGAGGTCTCACCAATGCCGAATAGAGGGGAATGATTGCGTCCCTCGATCTGCTGGAATTGCCCCTACTTTTACAACCCAAAATGCCATTAGCCCTCTTGGCAACAAGGGCACAGACCCAGTTATCCATCATAAAAGGCAATTAGGTTAGTCCGGCATGATTTGCCCTTGGTGAATCCATGCAGACTGTTCCTGATCACTTTCCTCTCCTTTAAGTGCTTCAGAATTGATTCCTTGAGGACCTGCTCCATGATTCATGCTGGCCCTCCTCAACCCACTACTCAATGCTGAGAGCTTCAGCCAGTTAATTCACCTAGTTGAGAATCCACGGAACCCTACCCTTCGCCTCTCCTTCCAAATGCCCAAATTCTTTCTCCCAAGCTAACTACTGGGGTTTTACAGTAGTTTTACATGTATAAAGATTATTTAATAATCCTATTAAATACCCTGTATACCTGTCCTTTCTTCCATAGTGGAACTGCATCATTTATGCTGCATTGAGGGCTCCTCATTTTGTCCAGAGGATTTAGCTCATAGAAAGCTGAAGTTTTTACAGATATAATTTCAAGGGTGCCCAAACTTTGCTTAGTTAACACCAGTGTTGGTGATTTACCAGGGAACCCAGAGCTATAGCTAATTGCATTAAAAGGATCATGTTGTTCCCACTATTCTATTTAATATAGAGATACGGTCCTAAGGTGCTGAGACCAACATACAGGAAAGTTTAGAATCTAAGTTGTTCATGTATAAACAGGGATTGTCTACCACTCTGTACAGTGCCTATCACAGTGGGGCCTGATCTTGATCATTACCTAGACACTACCACAATAAATATCATGAATATAATTAACACTCTTATCTGTGCAGACTGCTGCTTCATATTGTTTTAGTTCGTTAGACCATCATCTCATCGAATTTAGTAAATTAAAGCTGTACAGCATTCATGGTATCTAATAATGCCAAATGGTAGTGCTACATAATCAGAATTATTCTATGATTCATGAAAAATATTCCATTGTCTAATTGACCTTGTATGTGGTTTCTTTCCTCATATCTAACTTAAATGTTCTCTTAGTTTCAAGCTATTACCCCTTATTTACCACTTTAAACAATTCCTCCTTAACTTTTATGTCATTAGCTCTGAAGCGCGTTGAGAATAAGAATGAAGCGTGTTGAGATATTTAAAGTATCCTGGAATTAGACCAATTTCTTCATTACACAATGATTTTAAAATCTTTTTGGTCATTTTTATTGAATAAGTTTTCTAGATAATCACTAAAGATGAGGACAAATTAAAAGGATGCATAAGTTGTGTTTAAAATTTTTCTATCCGTATGAAGGGATTCATCACCTTTAAGGATTTAGACTTACTTCTAAGGCCTTTCGAAATGTTCTTGGAATGGATAATATCTGTTGATGGTAGACATACTGAATAATAGTCAAAGCAATCATTTCTATTTTGCTTTTTATAGCTTTCAGTCCTATCTCCTGTTGCTGTGTGCGGATGTATCAGTTTTGTTTTGCAAAATGTAATTGGATTATGCTATTTCAGAGGTGATTAGTGTGACAGCAACTCACACCAGGCTCTTACTGGTTTTCACTCAGCTTCAACAAGTCAGCTTTTGTTACTTTTGAACGAAGACAAGGATTTGGTTTGAGAACCTCTTTTTGGAGTTCATGGCCTACAGAAAAAGTAAGACTTTTCTAAAGTTGAGTAAGAGTAGCCTTCTAACAGTAATAGCTCTTGAAGGAAAATCCCTATGGAAATGAATAGAGAATGATGAACTTTGTATAGTATTTTTAAACCAATCTGTAAAACTTAGCTGTATGGATATAATTCTGTATTAAATTGTTTTTTGGGGGGTTGAAAATCCTGCAGAGACGTAATAATTCCATACATTTTTAGAGTAATTTCTGTAGTAATTACTATTGGATTCTTTCCTGTTCACTTTAATAGGACTTTTCCATTAGAGACTGATGTTGTAATTATGTCAGAGCCTGTCAGAGAAACAGAGTTTTACCAGAACCCTTTAGTTTTTGGAGACAGAGAGATGGTCTTTCTATTGCATTTGTGTGAAGCTGCAATGCCATCCAGTGCTTTATCTGGTTAATATTATTAGGTTTTTGTTTGTCCCAAATCATATTTCATAGTTAAGGGTAGTGTTATGAGGAGGCTCTTATCATTTTGTTTCTCTATTTGGCCTATTTCTGTTGAGCACTTTCTTGTATTGACAGAGAAATCATGTAGCAGCGATCATTGAGGATCCCATGGCAGCAATTTATGCAGCATATGGGGAGCTCATGACTCTACCCTTGGTTGCATCTAGTGATTTTTAAACAAGTATATTAGAACATATCCAAAGTGTACAGGCATGGGAATTTTATTAACTGATATTTTTATGCACTGCTATACTAGCTTCAGAAAAACCTACATTTAATGACTATGGCTAGCTGTGAAAGGGGAGGATTATGCAAGTAGCCTTACTAAAATTAGTTGTATTATATAAAAACACATTATAAATTCCTTCATAAATTCTGAGGGCTTTGAAATAACCTTTGTGCTATATGACCTGATCCTGTTTGTTTTTCTAGAGAGGGCTGGATTTAGAACAGCCCTGCTCAATCAATATGAAACGCGAGCCAGACGTGGGTCACAAAGGTCACACACTACACCAGCAAAGGATGTGGAGAGGGGAGGGATATTAACAAAATTCCCCACTCTTTATGACCCGGCTGGAGCCTGTGGAGGGGAAGAAAAGAATGACACACTCTCATACAATCTTCCTACACTCTCCGCTTCTGCTGCTGGTGCCACCCCACCACGACCTGCCTCCTGCATCTAAGGCATTCACACTGGAGCTCCCTCCTTCCCCATCAGCTGTTGGCTTTCCATGAAGCAGTACTAGCCTCTTCCACCAACAAAAATTGCCGAACAATTCCTCGGTATGTTATGCTGGGTTAAAGAACCAGAAGATTATGGAATATACTTTAGAAAGGGAACATACTAGGGATAAGTTTAAAAAATCGACATATGACCAAATGCATAAATAATATATGAGAAGATTATGTAGTATTTACATTTCCTAAGCAATCCACTCTGCAGTTCCCCACTGCAATTGATTTTTGAAAAAGTGACTTAGGCTTCTTTTTATTGTTGGGTTTTTTTAAGTCCACACTCCATCCAGTTAGAGAACTCTTCAGTGTCTTTATGGTTGTCATCTGACTTGTATCACAAAACCAGGATCCTTTAGTTCAATAACACATATTGGGAATGTGTCTAGGAAGCAAGGCCTAAAAGACAATGCAGAGAGAAGATAGTGCTGATCATAAAAGGTGCACATGGAGAGCACCTATATTCTGCAGTAATTACTGTCAGGTTGATGTCATTGTAAGTTCAGTGCTAGCCAAGACGTTCTCAGTACCTCTTCTCTATCTCGAGATGCTCTGCTTGTCCATCAATCTCCTGGCAATGACAGTGGCTGTTCCTCTGCATGATCAAAAGAGAGTGTACTGGAAATGCTGCTTCCAAAGAGAGGCAGAAGCTGCCTCACACCTGGGATGAAGTTCATGGTGTATTTAAGGAGATTTTGTAAATTTTTGTGAGTTTTAGCAGTGAACACATTCCCAAACATTTGTTGCAGAGTTCTATTACACATTCATGTATAATGCTCCACAACTGTCAGGAAGCATTATAAAAGCCTTTATGAAAGAATAAGCTGAGCCCTGTTCCTCCTCCTCCGCAAACCACTTTCACATCCTTTGCATTTGGTCTATTGGGTAATTAGAAGGACACTCCTTCCAGTCAGTTGGGGTCAGTTTACAGATGATGAGACTGGATGGCCTGCAGGAAGCAAAACTCATTTTCTGGTCCCTAGCACACGATTTCTGCGATATAAAGGAATCAGAACTCCATTGACCTGGGCAACAAGAAAAGTAAAGCTCCTCTTAAACCCAGATTTCACACATATCAGCAGGCAGAGATGATGCATAACTATGAATAGTGGGGGGCACACAATTTAAAGGTTCTGGAGGGGCATTTGACTGTCCCACGCATCAGCACTGGATCTAGAACAGAGGTTTTCAAACTGGAGCGCGCCACCCTATGGGAGTGAAGAGGAATGTTGGGAGGCAGGGGGCGAGCGGTGATGTCAGGTGGCTTGAGCCAGTGATGTCAGGTGGTTCAGGCCAGTGACACCAGGCAACTTGGGCTGGCCCCACACAGAGAGCCTCATGGAGGAAGTTCCACCTCCACCCCATGACTCACCTTAGAAGCTGTTGCTAAATGGAAGACAGGGCAAGCCTGGCTGCTGTGTGAAGGGAGCCGTTCCCTCCAGGCAGAGCCCCTTCTTATAGGAGTGAGAAAGCAGTCTCTGCCCTGGCAACAGACAGTCTGCAAAGCAGGCAGCAGGAAGTGCTGAGACTCCAGCAGCAGGGAAGAAGAAGCAGCCCCATGTAGCGAAGGCCAGGGGTAAGGCTCAGCCTGCAGTCAGCTGCCTTGCTGCTTTCTCCTTCCCAACGCTGCACAGATGCCTGGTGAGTGCTGCCGCCGAGGGGATGCTGAACATCCCGGGGAGAGGTGGCCCAAGGCCTTGTCTGCCCCTGCTGCCCAGTGGGGCACAGCGTGCAGCAGCACTGTGGATGGGCCCCTTCAGAACATTTAGCTGTTGCTAAATGGAAGGCAGAAATATGGAGAAGCATATGACTCGACGTGCCCCCACGCACCACCTCTGTCACCAGGCTCTGGTCCTGTGAAACTATTATACTGTGATCTCTCTTTCCTGGGCATTTGTATCACTTGTGATGTCTGGTTTTGTCTACACAATTCAATGAAATGTTGGGTTCAAAACATGTATATTTAATTTTAAATCTTTTATTGTAGAAACATTGTATAAAAGGGTTTTAAATCATTAATCACATGCGACTCTACCACATGCTGCATGTTGCTTCATGGACTATTTGGCCTGTCATTGTACTATATTTTTATTTGTACCATTCAATTTTATTTGATTATGCT
The DNA here is from genome assembly GCA_032164245.1 of Sternotherus odoratus. Classification (NCBI taxonomy): domain Eukaryota; kingdom Metazoa; phylum Chordata; order Testudines; family Kinosternidae; genus Sternotherus; species Sternotherus odoratus. The sequence goes on from JAVMKO010000001.1 coordinate 61,156,227, forward strand.
GATATATTCAGAGACTAGATTTTCAAAAGACCAAAATGCTGCATAGTTAATATAGTTTTTGAATGTGTTTTTCCCTTGCATTTATACTTCTCAAAATACCTTGGAATTTTGTCATGGTGCCTTTCATACATATACATGACACACCACGGAAGAAGACAGAACTCTTTATTTTTAGAACTTATGAAAAATGAATCCAAACTTCAAAGATGAATTAGAAATCAAGCTTTCTGATCAGATAATTTAGGATTTAAATGATGAGACTACGGGAGTGTAGTCAATGAAAAAAATGTGGTGTTTTATCTCTGGAGGGAAAAATAATGTTTTCTGACTCCTGAGTTAGCATCCAAAAGTTCAAAAGGCAAGAAGGGTAGGCCGGGGAGAGCATGAGAATGACTGTCTAGCCTGTGGTTAAGGTGTGCTCAGCTGGAAGACAGGAGACCCAGTTCCTACTCGCCCTGCTCCAATCATAGTTAATTAGTTTTACACAGTGGATCAGCAACCAACAAGAGAGATTCAGAGAGCACTGTCCCAGAATAGCCCATAGTCCAGTGAATAGGCTACTCACCTGAGAGGTGGGAGACCCAAGGTCAAATCCTTTTTCACATTAGGGGGAGTGGGAATTTGAACCCAGTCTTCCACATCCTGAATGAGTTCCCTAGCCACTGAGCTGAAAGTTTTATAAGTGAGAATCACCATTTTCTGAGGGTTTAGACATACTCTGAGCATATCTATTGGACTGGGTTGGCAGGCAGGGGAAGGATTACCCTCTAGGGGTAAGGTGTTAGGAGCTGAGCTGTGGGGTGATGCCAGGACTAAGGTGACTTAAGCGCATGCCCAGCCACTGAATCATAGGCACCTTTAAGACATTAAGTGCCCTGGTGTTAGGAGGCATTTGAGCAGGGATTTTGTGAATGCCAGTAGTGCCTAAGGTGGTAGTTGGGTATCTAAGTCCTTCTTGTGAATCCCACCTGAAATGTAAAAGTTGAAGTTGAAAGGAGAACTTGACCTCTAATTACTGTGGTTTATGTTGTGTAAGGCTTTTTCACATAATCACATGCCATTTCTAAAATACATAGATAGATGTCTGGCAGCTTGTAGTACTTTGTATTACTCTGTATGCTCGCTGCGTTCATTAAAATAAAAGTATATAGTAACCAACTTAGACAATATAGTATAATGATCTATAATTCCAGAATAATTAGTGAAAGGCATTTTCTTGGCATATATAAAGCTTTTCAATTAAATTGATAACCCAATAACTATTACCATCCATACTCCTTTATTAATACACTTCTTATAATTATACTATTATTATCTAGTGCAATTAAATACTTTGCTAGAAGTATTTTTAAAATCAGATGATGGGCAACAAACAGTTTTACTTTACTTGTAAAGTTAGAACTATCTTGTTAACATTCATACCAGCAGTGCACAAATATAAATTGTTTACAACAAAAGATTGTACAATATTGTTAATACAGTAAATCAGAACCTTACTAAACCATGGTCTCTATTCTGCACAAAAAAACTTTGGTATCTCATGCCACCTTTCAAAAAGATTTACCAGATGCAGTAGTGAAGTCCATTGTAATGAAGAAATTAGTGTAAACACACGACTGAAATCTTATGTGAATCTGATGTACAAAATAATTTTCTGCAATATCATTTGAGGAAAATTATGCAATTATAGAATTAAAGACTAGTCATAATTCACATGAATAATCAGGAAAGTTAGTTTCACGTTCAACGTTAGCATTGCCTGTCTATTGAACATCTAAATTTGTAACAAAGCTTTGGTAACATTATATTTTAAGAATCAGAGAGGTAGCCATGTTAGTCTGGAATAGCAAAGGTAACAAAGAGTCCTGTGGCACCTTAAAGACTAACTAAAGTATCGAAGCATAAGCTTTCGTGGGCTAATACCCACTTCGTCGGATGCAAGCAGTGGAATTCCATTATATTTTAATTTTCCTGTTTCTTTGCAAGAAAAAATAGGAAAAATCAAATCATCTTATGTTCGTGAAGATTGCAAGATTTTTGAACTATGTTCAAAGCTTCAAGTTTTTGGAATACACAAACTTCTCCATTTGAAATTGCTTCATCATTTTGCTCCTCCAGTGATTATATATTGTGCCAGAGAAAGTGTCTCTTCTGTGGAGTTCTCAATCTAAGCCCAAGAAAGAATCCCTGCTGTGTAGTTTACAAGCTGTGTAGCAGAATAAAGACTTCAAAACAGAATCCATTTCCACAGTGAAATCTGTCTACAGAGAAAATCTTCCATGTTTAAAACTTTATATATATTGCGTTAGATCTCCAGTAAGTATGCCCATTTGGACATATCTGTGCTCATTCACACCAGGATCTGGCCCATTAAGTATAGTATTTACTTAGCATTGCACTTAGCATAATAATTCGTCCCAAAGGCAGCACTAATTTGTCCCAAAGTTACTATTGCACATATGCAGAATTGAGGTTTTAAATAGTGGCAGCTTATTTTCTTCAACCAACAAAAGAGCTTAGTTCTCAGTGGGGACTAGACAACCTGAATGTTTTTCAGCTGTGCAAAGGTCTGCTGTTTTTTTGTTGTGTGCGCAAAATATGTCTGCATGGACTCAGAACAGGAAGTGTGTATTTTTCATTCTTGATTAATTCAGACATCTGAAGGGATTTTGCTCAACAATTAGCTTTCCCCTCCCTTCCTCCCCCCCCCAAAACACATTCTGTCACTAATGAGCTGCATGGAAAATTTCAGAGAGGAAAATTTTTGCTAGGCAAGAACATATGAAAACGGAATTTTAATTGAAAGCCCTGAAATTAACTTGGATCATAGAAGGCACTGCGAGGCACCCACTAAAATGACTTCAGAATTTTTCATGATATAGCTTTGCACTGTGGAAGGACAACAGTGAAAGTGGTTATTGCTGGTACATTCAACAGCCTAACTGAAACTGTGTTTAAATGTTTAGACTTCTTAAATGTTTGTAACTATTTTATGATAATTAAATATAGTAGTGTTGGATAATTATCACTTAAATGCCCATATTGACAGACTTAATCATGATTCATATCTTGTGAATTATGAAGCAAAATCACAGCTGGAATTTGGCCAAATGCAGCTGGTCCACATGTATACGTATGGAGGAATATAGGAATTTACTATACCTGATCTATGGTCCATCTAGTCCAGAATCCCATCTCAGACAGTGACATATGCTTCAGAGGAAGGTGCAAGGTTCCCCAAAGTGGGTTGTTATGGAATGACCCGCCCATAAGGGAAGTATCTATCTAAACCTCTGTCAGCTGGAGATTACCTTATGCAAAAAAGAATAAGTTTATATACTTTCAATACCCTGAAGGTATAGCTGTGTATATGGGGGAAGGGAGAGTGCATTGGAGAAATGAGATTTGATAGGTTGAGGGTGGGGTGACTGTTTGTCACATTCCATTTCCCCTCCACATCTGATGTGAGCATGATCAGTAGAATGCTTACTGCTTACTTTTTATAAGTGTGTGCGATGTGGGGAAGAGGAGGGCAATTTCTCAAGCCGCCAGATATCTGGTTTTGGTGTTTTTGTCCAAGGAAAGAATCAAAGAAGAATCACTTCTATATCTATATATGTATGTTGATTACAGGCTTTTCTTGACACAAGTTATTTCAGATGAAAGAGCCCCAAGTTCTGAGTTGCCCTGTGTTCATGTAGTGCTACTCTCCATTACTAGTGGAAGAGATGATCTTAGAAATATAGCTGTTTAAATTCTACACAGCATCATCAGGGTGCAGTACTCAGCAGGACACCCAAGGTTGGGTAAAGAGCTTCGGCTTTTGTTTCCTATATTATTATACTGACTTTTCTAGCACAAAGAGACCTTTCAGCAGTCTTTTATACATAAAGGGACAGTCCTTTAATTTTAGATTCTAATTTCTTTCACCCCCACACAGTTGTGATTTACTAACATCACAAGCATGAGCCACTTTTAAAAGGCCTGCTTATTATTCATATGGTATTTCCAGCTATACTAATTGGATGGATTCTCCACACCTGTACCCTCTCTTAGAAGGAGAATATTAAACCAGCTCAAATATCAAACCTGTGTTGTCTCTAGTAGTTGAACTAATGACCCTGCAGCTTTAACCCACTGTCTGGATGCCTGTATTATTTTTATAGGCAACCATCAGGAATTCTATAAGTAACTTATTAAACATTTATAAAGTCCCATTATCAATTTTACATGGCACTTTCTGGGGAATGTAAAAGGACATTTGTCTAAATTAGACAAGCAAAGAAAAAAAGATAGTAGACAAAGGAAGGGGACAGAAAGGGAGGGAGAGGGAGACAGGGTACAAGAAATAAAAATTAGTCTTATTCTAGAATAGGAGAGTTAGAGATGTAGCGGGAGATTTTTAAGGCACAAATACAGACACCTAAGTTCCCTTCGTGCCTTACTTCATTCTCGATAGGGAGATTTTCTAAGGCAAGTGGGAGGAGTAGAGAGCAAAGAAGTGAAAGAGCAAAGAGCAGGAGAGGAGGTGGGCTTTGAGGAGGGAGCTGAAGAAATGGTGTGAAAGCTCTGATGCACAGGAAGTGGGGTATTGTTCCAGGGATAGGAGAGTAATATGGAAAAGACACAAAGGTGAGACTTGAAGGAGAGAAATGGAGTAAAAAAAGGCAAGGAACCTGGAGCAAGTGCATGGGGTGAGGTGAGAACATCTGGAGATAACTGAGATGGAAGCAGAAACAGGATCTTTGAAGGAAAGTCAAGGAGTATGAATTTATGGAGAAAGAAACAGACCTGCATGATAGTCATGTGCGGGGGGAGGGTATCGGACTAGAGGGGATTTGTAGGCCCATGACATGCCCTTTATGAAAAGCAATATGGCAAAGAAGAGAAGGCTTGGCTCCGTATGTCAGATGTGATTCTATTCTCAGCTGTGCCTGACATGACCAATCACTTAGTTACCTTATTTATAAATCGGGCGAGTGACACTTGGCTGCTCGTAGGGCCAGGTGTATGAGGATGTGGTCAGAAATACAAGTTGTGAACTGCACAGAAATATTAACAGAGCTCTAGACACACTTTCCTTCTAAAGCAAGAAATAGAAAGCAGGAATTCTCATACCCAACACTCCATAGTTGTGTAACCCTCTTGCAAAGTGTGTGTTGTGTTGCCCTCTTAGAGGCCAATAGACTACTTCTGTTACCAGTTACTCCTTTATCTCAAGTGGAAATTCTCTACTGTGGACCTAAAGATCCTGGATTCAAACAGTGTTGATGGTCTAGGTCAGAAAAAATACTATGTGATCATAATATATAGGCACGAAAGGATAAAATTCAAGTTGCACGGGTAACCTCTATGTCATACTCCCTAACTTTTGAGTTCTAAACTTTGCAACTTAAAGTTTATTGGTATTGAGCCACTTTGTAAAATTATTCATTATTTGTATATTAGGAAGTATGCTAAGAAAATATTCTGCCTAATGCAAGACAGAGAACTAACAAAGTCAAATATGGCCCTATTTGAGCACAAAGTTCCTTTATTTTTTCAAACAGCCTTTTTGTACAATAGGTGTATAGACAGATACAGAGAGGAACTCCTCATAAGTCAGCACTTATTGGAGGACTGCATGCCTTGGGACCCTTCTAATCAGCTGCTGTGCTTCACCAAGTAGGTCGCCAGTTTGAATCCAGCCCAGCTCGTAAGGATTAAAAGGATGCAATCTTCAACTATTCCCAATGTCACGTGCACAGTGTGCAGCTAATGGGATGTTATACCACCATGGATTGTGACAGAATGTTGTAAATTGTACAAAAGGGAGGCAAACCCTGAGTTGTGCTCCTTAAAGAGTCCCCTACTGATTTTGGACTCATGGGATTGGTATGTAGGATAAACAAATAATTAGTCAAGCAACCACCAAGCTTTAATCATAGTTATCCATCCACAATTGTTAGTAAAGGAATGTTTGAGTGGGAGGGTGAAAGGATGAATTTGTTTAATCTAAAACTCACTAAAGAAGCACCATTACGCTGCGCTGCTTCTGTTAAATTTTATTTTGCACACAGGCCTTAGATTTCCCAATTAATTTTCTGATTGTACTGCATCTAGAATTCTTGTTCTACTAAAGTGACAACCTTTAGTTTGGTTGGTAGCAGCACAGTTCCAACCTCTTCAGCATATCTTCCGCAAGAGCTGAGAGTGTTTTACAGAGATGGAGCCCCTCCTTCTTTGGAGAGAGCCAGCTGCCACTGTATTCTTTCTCTCCCAGTGGAGTACTTTGGCAGTAGATTTCTTTTACAGTTGTGAGTACAATTTCAATGAGGAGAGTATTGGTTTAGAAAAGGAGGTATTTAGCAGAGCACAGAATTATTGTTTTAAATGGCTGAGAAAATGATGAGAATTCCACTCCCTGGGCTGAGCTTGCAGATTAAACACCAATATCACTAGCTACCATAAATGCTGCCTTTTACGCGGTGTGACACTGGGGCAGCTGAGATAACTGAAACACACATGCAGCTAACTCCATGAGTTAAATAGGAAAAGGCTTTCAGAGAGGGACTGTTGACTCTAAAACTTCAGACTCCAGTGCTGCTCATACTGACCCCAAATTTGTTGATCTCTTCAAGGACTATCACATTACGTGGGCTTTTGTATGAGGGGAGAGATCTGAGGATTTTTCATTTGTGGGGATGAAGGGGGGGGGGAGTTGGAGTTATTTATTGGTATTGAGCCACTCTGTTAAATTATTATTTGTATATTGCTAAGTGTGCTAAGAAAATTTTCTGCTTAATGCAAGATAGAGAACTAACAAAATCAAATATGGACCTATTTAAGCACAAAGTTCCTTTTATTTTTTGAAATGATCTTAAGCTAGTCTGTTTGATGTTAGCAGTAATAATATAAATAAAATGAAGTCTGGATTGCCTTACATAGAGCACCATGATATTAAAATCGCAGAACATAATGCAGTTATCATAGTTTGAAAACTAAAGCAATGTTTGGTATTTACTGTATTTCTTTAAAATGACTCTGACCTGTTAAGTGACTTTTTTCTCTGGTACAACCTTCACTTCTGGATATAATGTTCTTTGTTTATGTGTGTCCCAACAAAGTGCTAAATTCTGGCCTGGCTTAAATCATTGGCTTTGTTTGGGTTGCACCACTAGATGTCAAGCTAGAACTTGGACTATAGTCTCTTTGCATTTCTAATTGTCTTTGTCTTCCTTGTAACATTCCCTGTATGTTGAATCCATTTTGATTCCAGAATAACTCTAGCCTCTGTTATAATAACCAACTTTCTAATTGTACTGTACAATCCCTAAACTATCCATCCTTTGCTGCTCTGTTTTCATCAAGGACCTTCCCTTGGCAACTAGGATAACAGCCTGCTAGAGAAGATTTCTTCCTTTCACACACCACAATACATCTTTGCTTTTCCAAAGAGATTTCTGAAGCTCCTCAGACAACCTCACTACAAAACAATGTGTCCATGTGCTCTGTCCCTGATAGCCACCTTTTCTTCTCACACAGCTTTGAAAGAATGCCAACTTATTTATTAGGTTCATCTAAACATAAAGCAAACAACTCATTATTCATGTTAAATCCTTCTGTGCTCCCTTTTTCTACAGACAGGATAATAGCTTCTGAGGAGCTCTGTGATTTCTTTAGCAACCAATTCTTTAGTCATTGTGCAGGAACCAAGTTCCGACAAGTGTCATTTATTTCCCGTCCAGGATCCAGAACCTTTGATGTAGCTGCACTGCAGAGTACAAATTAGGAATATGTGTGCAAAGGTGACTCAAAGCTCAGGTTTGCAGTCCCCTGATCTTGTTGCGATTCTGTGAATACTAACCCCACCCAATGCTGAGAAGGTTTCTCTAATTTATGCCAGTTACAAATGGTATAGGATTGCTACAAAAGGTTGAAACTGAAGACAAAGATCTATGTGGCATCCCAGCCACTCCTTCTTTCCTCTGACTGCACCTTCTTTTCTCAGCTATACCAGCAGTACTGAAGATGAATGACATCAGAACTCTGCATACTAACTCTTCTCCTCTGGAGAATCTATGTTTTGTCGGGGTGACTCCTTGAGTTGGTTAAACGCACTTCTCAACCAGATTGTGCTGGCACTGTAAAAGTAGCCATACCCCTTTGGATCTGTTCCTTAATGTCTTTGAGTTCTATACTCTTAAATGCTCTCTGACTGCAGGGTATCTGCTTCTCATATTATGGGATGATCAATAACCATGTTTTAATAGATAAAATTTTGTTGATTAGATCAGTGACCATGATTGCCAATCGGTTATGTCATAGCTGAACACTGAGCTTTCCAGGAAGTTAAATATAGTAAACAAAATAAATTCAGGACAGAATCTCTGACCTGAAAACAACTTCAATCAGAGGACATGCATAGGGTCATGCTAGGACAAATTAAGTGTGAAGAGATGACCAAATTATGAATATGTTTCACACGTGGGTTTTTAGAAATGGTAGGGTGGAGAGGCAGGGAATCAGAGAGAACTGTTGAGTTCTTTCATATTTCTCTCTTGACTACAAGCTATTCTGATATTTTGTTGCACAAACATTTGCTCACTTGCACATCCCCTGTTGGTATGTAGCAAAACCCGAGTGTATCTTTACTGTGTATTCTCTGCTTGAGTGAGGTCCATGTCATCTTTTTGGATTTTCTGTTGCGTTCATTCCTTCTTAAAGTGAAGACCTACTAGCAAAGATGAATGTAGCACCCCTATCCAATCAGTTCCCTCCTCTAACACCAATCTGCTTTCAGGTTTTGATGGACAGGCCTGGGTTCATCTGGATCCCACCTCCAACTTAGCGGGGTGTAACATTTATTTTCTTCCCACCCTCCTTACTCCTTCCTGGTAGGGTCACCAGTGCAACTTGGAAGGAAAATTCTAACCACAAAAAAAACACCAGATACTTGTCAGATAGTGGGAGACTCCCAGGAAATAACACAAATACATACAATATATTCAACAGAATAATTATATTAAACAGAAAGTAGATATAACATAACAGGGTAATACACTACTGTTAGGGTCACTGTTGCCTGCACTGATAATACCTGTAAATTTCCCCTGTCATGTGGCTCAATATAGAAAAACTAAAGTTTAGTGTCCTGTTGGTACGCGTAATTTGTAGGGGAGATCATGATATTCTCTGTGCAGCCATTAGAAACTTGGCCGGTTGGCTTCAGTAGAGTCCAAATGCCATGGGATAAGATGGTAAATCCCTCTACAGATTTAATAGAAGCAGGTAACAACATCCCCAAACCCTTATGTCCTGGCTTGAGGACATTGAGATCTCCCATGCCATTTCCGTGGCATGAATGTGCCTCAGCTTTAGAGATGTATCTGGACTCCTCAGTCATTGCACAATGTCTGATGATCACTGCTGGCGGGGATCCTCTTCATGCAGTGGTCAGGCTGCTTCCGGTCCATGGATTTCCCCTCATCACAAAGGAAAACAGGGTTCAAGGTGCCGATTACAAAAACTCTCGAAAGACCATAACTTTAGTCTCTACCCTAGTGCTCAGATACACTCACAGAAAGCAGGCAGCCCTGGGCAAGCAGCCAGTGAAGAGCTGACTGATTTTACCTAGAGAGCTGGAGGGCTTCCTCTGCCTGCCTGACAGTTTTCCTAACAAAACTCTATAAACTGAGAGTCACCTGGAAGAGGAAAAGTGCCAACCGGAGGAATGTTGCTTCCAGATCCCCAGAGGCCAGTTCTCATGGGACCTTGCATGAAGACCTGGGACTCACCAGCTCATTTCCAGCCAGTCTAGCCCTTTCTGTGGCTGGCTCCAAACTACTCCATAGTGGCTTTTCCCCTCTCACAGTGGTCTCAAAGGTAAATATCTCATTTCTTATTGGTCAGGATAGCTCTTATTCCCAGGATTTCATTTGTTAATCATTTGACTCTGCCTTCCTCCTTTCCCTCAGACATAGCTTTTCCTCTGAGGAGGCTCCCTGCTATCCTCTCCCATGCCTGTCAGGTTTGATTCTGCCCTTGACTCCCTTCCTTTCAGGGTCAGGCCACTCCCTGAGTTACAGGTACACGGAGACTCGGGAACCTAAGTAAATTCGTTGTGGGGATACATAAGTGACATGTTCAGATCTTCAGGCCACACTCACCTCTTTGGTAAGGCCTTTCACCAGTAGATAGTATCTTCACAACTTCTAGTTGTGGAGATTGGAAGGGCGAAGTGGAATATGAAAGGAAGATGAAAAAAATAGGGGAAACACACACCCAGGAACAAGAAAGGTTGTGAAAATATGCCTATTAAGGGTGCAGTCACTGCTATCTTTAATTGCTGTAGAGCACGTAGATACCAGAATGACAGGCACTTTAGAGCAGAGGAAACACATGCACTTTCAATTTTCAAGGACTGTAGATTTGGTTTCTGGGGTTCCCAAATTTTTCCATGATACATGCCAGATATTAATAGAAGGACTGTGTTGTGTACACCTTGCCTCCCATTCATAATCATATAACATCCCTGTGGCAACTACATGTTACATAAAAGAGTAATCGTAGGAAAATGACATTTTTAGCCCTTTTAAATGTGATTTAGCAGATGGAAACCAGAAGGAGATTTAGAACTGTGCAACACGCTAGCTCTCTGGATCACCAGGAGCTCTCCCATGGCTTCCAGTGTCACACAAACACAGTTTAGGAACTATTAATTTATAGATTACACATCTACCATAGATACAGTACTTCAGCCCTAGTTCAGATCTATCTCAAATGGTTTCAATCCTGAGTTTCACAGGGCAAAATGTTTATAGTTTGAAAGTTACTCCTGGAAATCCCTGTATAAGAGCTAAATGTCATTAAATTCAAAATTCTCTGAGTGCTTTCTTCCTCTCCCTTTGTTTTACCTCCTCATCCTCATGCAGATGTTGTCTTCACATGTGTTCTATGTATATATTCCGTTATATTCCTTCAGACAGCGCCGTTGTCTTGAGTGCCTTGCTCTTCTGTGGATCCATAGAAATAATAACAACAAAAATAATGATTGTGATAAAATTTTAATATCCTAACTCACCTTGGGATCATCATTCATTGCTAAAATAATTGAAAATGTAAATATCACTTAGATGGACCATTTATAAAGATCATTCTCCAATTCACCGTGGGACTCCAATTCTTATAATCGTAAATTAGCTTGCTTTTATTTTCAGCAGAAAAATGTTACAAATTAGGAACTAATTGTCCCATGATCGATTGATAATTTTCCCTCCCATTGTGTGTGGAAAGCTACTAGATGGCAAGCATTCTGCTTCCAACAGCAGGGGAAAGTATCAGTCAATTATGAGACAATTAGTTCCAATTTCTACTACTTTTTTGCATGTGTCGACAAGATTGCCTTAAAAGTGTAAAAACAGTGATTAACCATAGACAACATGTAACTTTCTTTTAAACTTAAAAATCAAACCTAGAGGCAGATGCTTCCAGAAGCCATTGTTTCTTGGAGAGGTGAAATTAATGAAATAATAATTACTGTTTGACAGCAATTAGTAGACACTGTCATGACCAAGTCAACTTGCATTTGTGGTTTTTCAAGGCTGCTCATGATTGCAGCTTTGACATGACATGAAAAGCTCTTGAAAACCTCAACTGCAATATTGTTAATTAATTTAGACTGTGCATCATAGACAAACCCCTTACTTCACCACAGCACCCCAGAAATAACCCCCACATAAGTTTCCTTATGAGAACATTCATGGAATTAAAAATATCGCAAACTTTAAGGATCAAGACATAATACTCATTAGGTCATCTAGCTTCATTCTCACACTTACTGAATAATAATATATCACTAATTAATACACAGGATATGTCTGAGATGTATTCATGTAACTTATGCATGTGTATGTATGCTACCTATGTGAAATTAATATCTATGTGCTAAACTCATGGTTATTTTATAAATTACCTTTATCCTGCACCTTTTGAGTGCAATATTTGAGTCCTTTATTACATGCACATTTGCAAAGCTTTGAAACTAATCTTCAATCAAATGCAAGTATTCTTCCTATTAGAATGCTTGGGTGACAAATGTTGAAGTTTTAATACCAAATACAAGCCATTTTTGAGTAAAATGTTTTTCTAAATGCCAACAGCATAAGCTTATCATAAAAGCTGAAAGACTAACTGAGTTATTTCCTACTCCCCCATTCACCAGGTTGGTACACAACCATGTGTAACCCCAGTATTCAAATTATGCCTTCAATGACCATACTGCCTACAATTGCCTTTCATAAATGTACCTGACTGGCCCTTGGAATTTAGTAAATATTTCTGTTGATGATGATCCACAGGAGGAATAGAATCCAGCCCACATTCTCTTAGTTGTTTGGCACTGCAGATTTAATAGGAAGAAAAAATAGTCAATACGTAAGTCCAGATTCTTTAATCATTAAAGTCAGCAGGTGTGACTGAATATCCACAGGGAGCAGATATTTTCAGAAAGAAGGTGCCATTCTATATAGTCACTTGTCAGAGTAGACCCACGCTTTTAGAGTACCAGTTATTTTGCAACCTAATTCTAAGGATTAACTACACTGTAAGGTAAAACTAAATTGTGCTTCTTGGCTCCTTGTATTTAATACTTCAATGCATGCATCATCCTGCATGTTCCTAATTAATTTAACTAATCCCATGGTTACTGAGTGCAGAAATTTGGACAAGTAAGAAATATCAATTGAAGGAAAATTCAAATGGGAAAAAAAGTTAATTCAGAATTGTGGCCTACAGATACTAAAGAAAGCATGTTACAGTAATAGCATCTGTCTTTCATGAATTTTACAATTTCTGTTGTATTACTGCTTATGAATTTTATCACTTCATATTTAATCTCTCTGGCTTATTAGTTTCTAGTCTTTTTTAAAGACAGTGATCTGACAGTAGCCAAACATATGACTAGAAATTGATTTTATGCAATACACACAACAAGAATTTTATTGATATAAAGGGCTTCATTATTTGTAGAATTACTCTAAAATTGGAACAGCAAGAAATCTCTCTGGACTATATTAAAATTTCATGCCTAAATGCAGTTGAACATTAATTTTTATGCGAGTTCTTTGTTTTGTGCTGCAGTATAAAAGAAGTCTGTTGGAAGTAAATATCAGGGGAGTACAAATGCAGATTAAAGCTTCAGGAAACAAGATGTAAGTGTGAAAGATGACAGAATGATCATGTGGGAGGAAATAGCTGTAGCTTTTGTCTCTCCTTCATTCCTATTCATAATTATGGTTAAGAGCAAGGACCTCAGTCATTTTACTGCAGCATTTGCAGATAATCGCGGAAGATCGTGTGGTTAAATTATATACATTCAGCTATTTTGGCAGGCTCGATAATCTTACTGATCTTGAGACACAGCAATGATGTCAACATCTAGAGATACAACTTTGTCTCCAGCACAGTTTCCTTTAATATTAAGAAAAAACAGATTACTAAGAATTTCTGTATTTAGGGTCAAATCCTGGCTTCTGTGCATAGCCCATTTAACAGGGGCTGGCTGGAGTTGTATTAGGAATGTTTGCAGGGGATTTGTGTATCAGGATGATGGTGTCTTTACTCTATCCTAAACTGCCATTTTTAGACTGTTATGTCTACCTTATAGTTGCTCTACCCTCTATGATGCCCTCCTTGCATTGTGGAATGGCTGTTGCAATCAAGTTGGTAATTTCAAAATCACTCTCTTCAAAAGTATTTGTTGGCCTAACTTTGCTCTCATTGAAATCAATGGTAGGTTTACTGAGGACTTCTGTGGAAGTAAAGATACACTAGTCCTGAGCACTTTTGAAAATCCCACCCAGAAACTGAATGTTGACCGATATTACTTATCATTATGTTGTGCTGATGTATTTTCTAGGCATGCCGCAAAATGAAAATTAATGGAAGCCCTTGCAATTTAGAGGCTAAGATAGAAATTCTGTATGCCATTCATGCTTCTCGATACAGTTACTGTAAATCCACTTTTGGCCCAGAAACACAGTGTTCTCTGGAAGAAAGTTCAGAGTTGTTTTGAACCAGGAGTTGATGTTCACTTGTGTTATCTGCCTTGCCAATGAAGCGTGGCAGTCCTAGACCTTTTAAATGGTCATGTACTGTAACAGGCTTGGTAGTATTGTACCACATGTTCTTTGAGTGGCTGCTTTTTAGTTTTGTGTATGACTGTTTGACAAGAGTCTGATGACAGTTTTAATGTAGTACTGTAGCCCTGGAGAAATGTTTTGAGTCGCAAAATAGTAATTTTGGCCTGGAGACACAAAAGGAATTAGGTGTTATGTTGCTGAGCATCATGGTGCCTAACTCTTAGGCACCTAGAAAATCACTGGGATTTGCAAAACCTGAGTTAGGTCCCTAGACACTGTATGCAGTGAATGTGGGGAATGAGGCACCTTCACAAAAGCCAGAATTCTAGGCAAGGAGCCACTTAAGCTAACCAATGAGAGAGCTGACCAGACCCTCTCACAGAGATAGGTACCTAAGTCAGACCTGCAGCAAGGTGACGATTTTTTAAGTTAAGCAACAGCTTCAGTAGGAGAGATTGAAGGAACCCCATATCTGAATATCTCGCAGGTCCGTGGTTAGCACTGACAGATGTCAGACCCCTTTTCACATCCCTTCTTCCTCCTGAGGTAGAGGACCTGCATGCTGACAGGCTGATTGTGAGTGACCCAAGTTGGAAGATACAACAGCAAAGCATTGTGGGGCACCCAAATTTGCAGGGCAGGAGTGACTCAGCACCCAAGTTCCCTCTAAGCTGCACAGCCATGCAGCTGCCTATTTAAGCCCTGTGTAGGGGCTCAGAGCCGTGGTGGGGAGAGATGCCTCTCCCCCAGCATGGACCTGCTGCAGCAGGGAGAGGCACCCCTCCCCACCAACCCCAGCATGGACCTGCCCCGGACTTGCCACGGTCGGGGGAGAGGAGACCCTCCTTTGGCCCAAGCTCAGCCCAGGCCCGCCAGAGCTGCTCGGGAGAGGAGTCCCTCCCTAGAACCACTGGAGCTGAGAGGTGAGAGGAGCACCTCCCTCGGCCCGACCCAGCCCCGCCAGAGCTGCCATGGCCAGGAAAAGGCACTTCTCTCCCAACTCCCAGCTGCTGCGGCCACTTGGCAAGAGAGAGCTGGGGGAGTCCTCTCTCCCCGCTGCAGCCCCAGGGAAGCCTGCACCCCAAACTCCTCATCCTCAACTCCATCCCAGAGCCTGCATCTGCTGCACCCCACCCTCTGCCCCAAGCCCCTAATCCCCCTCCAACACTCCAAACTTCTCATCCCCAGCCACATCCCAGAGCCTGCAGCCTCAGCCAGAGCCCTCACCCACACTCCAGCCCTCACCACAAATTTTGTTATGAAGGCGATGGGTCTACATCCTTTGTTCACAAATGTGTCCATTTAACCATAATAAACCATATATTGTTTGTTTATACCCAGTTTACCAAGTGATCTGCCTCGCTCTGAATCAATCACTTGTCCTCTTCATTATTTACCACTCCACCAATGTTTGTGTTATCGTCAAACTTTATCAATAATGATTTTCTGTTTTCTGGTGTTAAATGGTGCAGGACCAAGAACTGATTACTGCAGGACCGCAGTGGAAACAGACCTATTCAATGATAATTCCCTGTTTACAGTTACATTTTGAGATCTAGCTCTTAGCCAATTATTTTATCCTTTTAATATATGCCATGTTCATTTTATATTCTAGTTTTTTAATCAAAATGTCATGTAGTACCAAGTCAAATTCTCTACAGAAATCTATTACACACTATATCCACACCATTACCTTTATTAACCAAACTTGTATTCTCATAAAAAAAAAAAAAAGATATCAAGTTAGACAGACAGGATCTGTGATATAGGCAGATAATGCCCATAATTGTTCACAAACACATTCCTTCCATATAAAGAGCAGCATAGATTTAAATTCCACCTTCATCATGTTGCCTTTTTCACAAGAAACATTGGCCATTTCCTGTTCTTTCTTTAAACCCACACTAAATACAGTTTGTATTTGAAGGCTCTGTCGTGGTGTTGGAATGGCTGTTATGATATAACATCTTTATCCTGAGCCTTCCATTGTTCTGGAAACATAGTTTCAAGACTATCTTTACGAAATGCTTAGAAATGCTCTTTTTCGGGCTTGTCTTTTTAAAATAAGTCAGTTACTGAAGCTAGAAAGATAGGCTATTTCATTAATGGGGAGATGAATGAGGAAAAAATGTATTATTAACACCAGAATATTTAAACCTGGGAAGAGATCATTTATTTCTGATATCTTTAGACACGCTGCTAATGCTTCCATTTTGTTAATGATGAATTAACTTCACTTAAAGAAAAAACTAATGGAATTTGGTACATTTTCAGTATAATGTGAAACCTTTCTCCATTCCCAGTATATACTTATCCGGGCCCTACTGTCACTGAAGGTTAATAATGTTGTCTCGCACCTTCATTGTGCTATAGGATATAGCTGTAAACAGAACATGATAGAGCAACTAAAGTAATTTTTACTTGGCAACTATTTAGTTTTATCTTAGTGAGTTTTTCCCCTAGAATGTGTTTTGTAATTATGTTCAAAGTGGAATGTAATTATTGTGGTGAACATGTTTGGGGTGCTGAATAGATCTACTCTACTGTATATACCATGCATAAGCTGGAAGCAAACTTCCAATATTTGATTCTAATTCAAATACTGTATCCTGCACTGTAGTTGCGCCACAATCATTGAAGTAATGTTCATAATTATTGTTCAGGGTTTTATGACCGCCCATTGAAAACTGTTCTGGTGTGAAACTTTCCATAACAGGACTTTTTAAAAAAATAGTTTCCGCCATTTTATTTTGTAAGAGGGTGGCAAATAAACACAGTTGGTACTCTGCAGATCATTTTACTTACTCCTTTATATTAATAATACATTTTTTCATGGCATTGATGGGGTTCAGAGTTAGTCCGGATGCAGTATTTTGAAATGGCCAAAGATCTCAAACTTCTCTAAAAATCTTCATATTAATGATAGGAGGAAAAATAAAATAGACACTTTCCAGTAAGTCTCTCACTGGAGTTTGGATGTAAAGGAGCAAACAAAGACAAGGCAGGCCTGCTTTCCTCAATTCCTCTGCCTTGAAGGGATAGCGCCAATTCTTTGCCAACAGGGGTAGAGGTGCTCCACCAGATCCTTTTGCTGCTGCTGTGCTTGACCCATAGTGTACACCATTCTGAGACCTCCTATCCCCATAATGTACAGAGCAGAAAACCATAGAAACTTGAGTGGTTTAGACTCTAGCCTGCACATCCTGAAGGAATGCCAACTCTCCCTATGGATGGGAAGAAGACAAGATTAAATCACTCCTTCCTCATAGGTTACATCAACTTTGTCTATACAAATTTCCACTGCCTCCCAGTTCTCATTATGCCCCTTCAAGATGGGTTCCAAGGGGATCTCCTTGCAGCAGGACTTCTGCAGAAACCCTGCACTGGGACAGCTGGGCAGAAGTAGGTGCCTCCATAAAGAAACTCCTTTCCTCTGATGAATCCCCAAGATTTTCAGATTTGTGTGGTTGTAGACTGTTCAGATACTAAAGAATTAACAGTGTCATACCAGCCCTAAGAAGGTATGTACCGTCTTCAGAGTAAGAATTAGGAAGAAACTGAGTTGACACTAATGGAATGTCCATTCTCTACTGATTATTCATGCATAGTGGAGACTGGAGCCATAAATATCAGCATTCTCAGTGGTTCAGATTATCATCTCTCCCAGAAATAGTTTCAAATTCCTGCAAATTTCTATATAGAAGAGAACAATTTTGCTTAATAAGAGCTCTCGATATCATTTTTACATTCTGGGTCGGCTTGTTTGGTTCTTTGTTTTATATCTAGGGTTTAAATATGACTTTTAATAAACTCAACACTTGCGTGTGGATAGCAATAGCGATCAGTATACATAAGGATAACAATTGTCTGTGGGATATTTCAAAATCATGCGATGTTGACAGTATTACTGTATTTGGCAAAGGCATTAGAATATAAGACAAGGAAACTGTACTTTTTCTTATAACTATAAATCCATATGTAACATTCCATATAGGTCAGTATAATCATATAATAAAACTGTATTAATTCTGCAATGGGAATCATAACTGCATTCCATGACTACTTATTTCTTAACCTAAATTTAGTTTTGATTATTTTTTGTGCTTGTGTCTATGGCTGTCACTTCACAAATAGGAAATATTCTACTATTGTATAAAGCTTTACCTTCACAAACACAGTGTAATGTTAAAGTAACCTTTATTTTACAAAAGAACAATATACTAATCATTCAGACTCTGTGTTCTATAATAATGCCACTACAGTGTTTATACTATCACTGCGGAATAGAATAGTAATATGATAATGGCAGCCATCTCTGTGCACATACATGCTGTTCAGAAGCTTGCAATTTATGCAGGGAACTTTTCTGGATCACAATTTTTTTTTCTTTTAGACCCGGACACATCTTTTAGAAATATGACTATTTTTGATGTGTAAAGGTGGAAGGCTTTATGGCAAGTCTCAGAGTATTTGTGTATGCCTTATTAGATATAGTGACCTCTCACTGCACTTTGAATCTAGAGAGGACTGTTCCTAGAGATCAGAGGAATCTACTTGTTTCATTATTTTTTCCTTACTTTTTTTTAAGAAACATTTCAAATTTGGTCTTCCAGTCCATTTTTTAAAATGTGACTCCAAAATTATAAATAAATAAATTACAACATTTGCCTTAATTTTTAATTAGCTGAAAGTCATCACTGGAAATTGTATCTTCCATTACAAGGCAGACTATTCAACTGCCAGGCCTGAAATAATTGAGCAATATATTACAATTAAGCAATGTAATTTTAATTTAATTATGATATATCTTAGACTCTGCTTCTGATTTAACTGATATTCATTGACAAAATGCTATAATGTAAAATAACACTAAAATATACTGCATGTTTTGTTTCATAGTATTTGGCATTCATCAGACCATATGGAGAGAGATCCTTCTAGTCTGGAATAGCTGGCATGTTTTTTTAGTGCTGGGCACAAATGCTGCAATTTTCATTTTGCCCTAATGTAATTGTGAGCAGTGACTGGGGAGAGTTACAGTCAGAAGACCTGATCCAAAGTCCACTGAAACCAATATGACTATTTCAATTGACTTAACTGTGCTTTGGATCAAGCCACTACTGAACTGCCCCCACACCATTATAGGCAGTAGGTAAATATCATGTTTGCAAATGGCATAAGCAATGAAATATTAGACAAAGCTGTATCATATAACCTCTGGTGCATCACCATCATCATCCTTTTCTGTTAGGCTGGAAACTGCACAGGGCAGATGCAGAATGTAGAGAGCTTAGGCCTGTTTGCACAAAAGGAGTTGGGTGCCTCACTCCCTGTTTTAGGCTGTGAAGCAGACAACTCCCACTGAAACCTATAGGTGCCTAAATTCACTTGGTGCTTATGTGGTTTGGTTTTTTTTCCAGTAAGCATTCCCTAGAAGCCCATGTTTCTGCCTCTGGTCATATATACTGCTGACTCTCTGTAGGCATTCAGGTGCGTATCTCTTATGCCCCAGAACTATTCAGGAATCGGGAGAAACAAGCATTTGGTCACCAAACTCCCATGTGGGACCAGATCTGGTAGGCACTTGCTGTGGCATGCCTATTGGGTCGGGCCTCTCAGGAAAACTTACACAAAATAGCTGAGGGAGGGAAGAGCAGGATCTCCCCCATAACTTTTAGCCCAGTGCTTAGTGTAATCACCTGGGATATGGAAGACACCCCCACCCGTTCAAGTCCCTGCTCTGAGGAGGGGAAAGGATTTGAACAGTATCTGCCAACCAGTGTTCCCTCTAATTTTTCCCACCCTTGTGCGGAATGAATTTTGTTGTGTGTCCCAATATGGAAGTGATGTATGACACAGCCATGGCAGGTCCCCAGGCGTGTTCCTTGAGTGCCTGCATGGGGCTAAATAGGCTGCTGCAGCTTACAGGGAATTTAGCTGCCAACTCTTAGGAGAGTGCTCTAACCACTGGGCTCTGGGATAGTCTGATATGGGGCTCCCTCAATCTCTCCTTCTGAAGCTGTTACAGTCATTGGAGCAGGGAGATTGGATTCTGGGTCTCCCACATAGTGGGTCAGTGCTCACTGTCAGAGGGACTGGGAGAGAGAGAGATGTGATGAAAAACACCTTTATTCACATAAAATCACATTTAAAAACTATTTTAAATGTTCTACAATTGCAAAATATACACACAAAAGATATTCATTAAAATAAAGCACTAAAGCAAAAGCATGTCTCACCCCATAACCCCAGCTACTATGTTCTAGTGAGATTTCAAAAGAGCTAGTTTTGTCTGACCCGGGAACCAGCCAAATGAGAGCACTGTCTCACTCCCAGAACAAACAAGGGCTTGGAGAAAACTCATCCCAAACCACTGAAAACTGCTGCAAAAAAACAAAAAGAGGAATCAAACAGGGCTGTCTGAAACTGAGAAAAAGGGATACTGTGCAAACACTCAGGGGTAATATGGTGCGTAAAATGATTGGTTGTTACAAGTCACTGAAACGCTTAGGAAAAAGTTTGTACAATGTACGCCAAGCCAGGGACATAGTGTCATCCACGGAGGCATCCTACAGGTTGAATCAGGAAGATCAGAGAGGGTGGCATAATGCTGCATTTTGACTCATATATTACAGAGTTGCTTCTTGGTCATGGGTGCAAAAGGAACATTCACCAAATCATTCCAGTACCAACAATCTGCCTGGTTGCACAAGAATCTCATCCACAGAAGGGGAGAGAGCTAGAGAAGGGAATACAGGATTCGTTCTCTGCAATCTTTGAATAAAACTTATTGCAACTACTGAGCAGTCTGTTGCCGAAGCAACCCCTGGAATTCAGTGAGGACCTTGTCCAAAAAATGCATAGACCGGATTCTGGTCTGAACAGCAAGAGTTGTTGCCACCTTCCAGCTTGACCAACTAGGAATAATCAGGTAGGAGAGCTTGGTCAACCCAGCCTACATAAAGGCAGACAACAGGCTCCTGGAGCAGAGCACTTTATCAGGAAAATGTGAGTTAAAAAACAGCAGCTCTTCCAAGAGCCATAAACTGGAAAACACCTGCTCAGGCTGCCTACTTCGCAGAAGTCACCAGGCATTAGAGACCATTATAGAATCGAAGCAAATCTAGACTCTGTAACTGACCAGGTGCCAATAAAAATAGGTGAGTGTCAAAGTCCATCCCCCCAGCACAATGGAAGAGAGAGAAAGCAAGGGATTTCCAGGCCAGCAAGGAGTGAGAGTACAGCAAATGGTAAACAGACTAGAGGCAAAACGCTGCTACTGTGCTGACTAAATCAGTGAGCATCTGGCCTCCTTCATCTAATGACAGGAACAGTGAAGCAGGGCACAACCAATGGGAACTATTTAAAAATGGTTAATATGTCTCTAGCTCCTGTCCCAAAAGCCATGGGAGGGGCTCCCAGACACATTAGCCAGTGCCACAACATTGAGGCCACAATGTTGTTGGCCATCAAAAACCTGTCCCCAAAAAGAG
This sequence comes from Sternotherus odoratus, assembly GCA_032164245.1. Taxonomy (NCBI): domain Eukaryota; kingdom Metazoa; phylum Chordata; order Testudines; family Kinosternidae; genus Sternotherus; species Sternotherus odoratus. Next base: position 61,177,840 of record JAVMKO010000001.1, read on the forward strand.
TCCTGGAGGGAACCAGCGGCATTTCTGCAGGTGACCTTGTACCTTCTCCTTGGCCGCCTCCTAATTCCTTAGCACATATTTCTCAGATCCGAAAAAGATCCGTAACATGTTAGTCCTAGAGGTGCCCTATGGCAATTGTTGGAAGAACAAAGGGGGACCGCTACACTGCCAGGGGCCCAGTAAGACTGAATTGCTCTTAGCCCAGTAATGCAGGCAGATGATGCCTGTTCATACGCTTGTAAACAAGCACACAGTGCCTGCATGTCACTCAGACTAGAGGAAAATTGGCAGAGAAAGGCCAGTCAGAAAGTTTTAGGCAGTGCAGGAATGACTCTAAACTAAAAACATATAGCATCCCAGAAGGCACCATTGACAAATGCCTCTGTGAACTGGGAAGTTGAGTCTAAGACCCCCTTTAATCTTTTAGGAAAATAAAACCATCATGGTACAATAAAGTGTATACAGAGAACTCTGGCCCAATCCCAACAGCTTCTATCATTTATAAAAGAAAGCTATAGTTAGTTCTGTCAAAGGCCTTCTCCTGGTCCATTGAAATAAGCCCTGGATCCAGATTACAAAAGTTTGGTAACAGTAATACATCACCAATTAAAAACAAATTAACAGACGTACAGTGTTTAGGAATACAGTATGTTTGATCGAGGTTATCAAAGAATCCAGATAGTCCTTCAGTCAGTTAGCTAAGGCCTTGTGAAAAGAGAACAGCTACCCCAACAGTGACATTGGCCCAAGGAAACTTCCTGTTCCTTTAACCAGTTTCCCTGATTATCCAGATCCGAATGCATCTCTTGCAAAGGATAACATCAGCCCGTTTTTGTCAGAGAAATTTGAAGAGTTGTGTCCTTTTACGGCCATCCCAGCATCCATTAATATTTAGAGTGCCCAGATGCCCTGCCTAGCCACAGCTGCCGGACATGCTCAACATGGCAAAGCTCAAAAGGGAGCATCCCAGCTCAGTCAGGGCAGACCACGCAAGGGAGCAGCCCTCGGCTTGTAGCTCCTCAGAGAGGCAGCAGGAGTTCTTCACCACTGGACCAGACCCTGCTGCAGAGCTGCCAGAGGCCCCCATGGAAACCAGGAACAGTGGGCCACGACTGACAGAGAGGAGCCTCTGGACCACGGTCATGGAAGAGCCCCCCCTCGGTGAGTCCATAAGCTGACTCTACTGTGACAATATCTTGAAGTGGCAATATCTTGATGTTTGACTGTCAAAGGCAACCTTGAGAGACAATCCGCATTGCTGTCCAGAGTGGATTTCTGATATTTGTTTTCATATGTGTGCCCTGAAAGCAACAATGCCCAAAGTTGCAAACGACTAGCAACTAATGGGGGAATGCCTGTGTAGGGTCCAAAAATTGAAGTCAGAGTCGATGGTCTGTGAGAAGAGTAAACTTCCGCCCAAACAGGTACTGATGGAACTTCCAAATTCCGAAAACGATTCCCAATGCCTCCCATTCGATTTGGGCATAGTTAGTTTCTGCCTTGCTTAGAGTGCATGAAGCAAAAGCAATGTCCCTCTTCTCCCGAAGGCATAATGTGTGACACTCCCACTCCACAAGGGGAGGTATCACATGCCAATTGTAGGGGTAAGGATGGATCAAAGTGTGTCAGAACTTCAGAATTTAGCAATGCAAACTTTGCTTTGTTAAATGCAGTGTCACAGGCTTCAGTCCACTTCGAGGCCTTGTTCTGCCCAAGGAGTTTGTGAAGTGGTTTTAGCAGTGTGGCTAGCTGTGAGATGAACTTTCCATAATAGTTCAAAATTCCTAGAAACAAGCAAAGCTTGCTAACATTTTGAGGAGCCTCCACAATAGCCTGAAGTACTTCAGGGGCCTTACAAAGGCCTGTAGCATCAGTGATGTGTCCCAAGTATTCAACAGAGAGCTGGAAGAAGTCACATTTGTCTTTGAGGACTCATAGGCCATACTCTTCCAGTCTTTGAGGGTAGCTTCTAAATTCTTTAGGTGATCCTCCTCATTCCTTCCAGTGACCACAATGTCATCCAGATAGCACTGGACTCCTGGCAAGCCACAAAAGATCTGGCCCATAGCCCTCGGGAACAGGGTGGGAGCAGACGCTATTCCAAAGGATAGGCGACAGTATCGATAAAGCCCTTTATGGGTCACAATAGTCAACAGCTCTTGGGACTTTTCATTGACGTGCATCTGTAAATACACTTGACTGAGATCAATCTTACTGAACTTTTGTCCCACAGTCAGGCCCACAAAGAGGTCATCAATGTGCAGAAGTGAGTATTGCTCTGCCCACAACACGGGATTGACAGTGACTTTAAAATCACTGCAGATATGGAGGGAGCCATCTTTCTTTGCTATTGGAATGATAGAAGTTCCCCATGGGCTATGGGTAACTGGTATTAGAACTCCATTTGTGACCTGGTGCTCCAGGTTCACTTCAACTTTCGGCCTGATGGCATATGGCACAGTTCTGGCTTTCAGATATTTTGGTTGACTGTCAGGTTTAATGTTCAATGTCACAGTGATGCCCTTCATACTTCTCACGTCCTCTCTAAAAACATCAGCATGTTTCCTTAGTATAGCAGTCAGACTGGTTTCTTCTTTAGTCATTCGGTGCACTTTTGCCCAGTTCAGCTGAAGCTTCCTTAGCCAAGCCCTACCCATTAAGGCTGAGTAATTACCTCTCACCACAAACAGTAGCAATTTAGCAGCCTGTCCACTGAGCTCTACCTTAACATCAATAGTGCCCAACATGGGCATAGCTTCTCCCATATACGTCTTCAGAACAGTTTTTGTTGCCTTAAGCGGAAGATGCTGTAGCTTTTCTTTATACACAATCTGACAATGCCTAGCTCCTCTTTTTCATCCAGGTCCAACTTACTTCTACACAGCAAGACAAAGTCCATGTTTTGGACCCATCCTTTTCATAGACTGGAAATGCTAGATTGTGGCCTAGGAAGGCACTTAAATGCATGTTCATGTTTTAAATGTGCCAGTAATCCCAGCAATTTCAGTGGGACTGCTCATGCTTAAATTTAGACTTGTATTGAAGTGACTTGCTGAATCAGGGCTTATAAAAGTAAAGTTAAAGAAACAAAGAGTCAATCCTTATTGTCTGAGTAACTTGAAGAGGCCCATGTTATAACGTGAGAAAGATTTGGGTCTTGATTCATGAATTTGCTACATGGAAGTTTTTTGCTCATTTCCATTTTCATGTGTCTCCTTTTGTTCATTTGGTAGTTATTTAAATTCCTTGATGGAAGGCTGTAGGCCAAGTTCCTTTTGGGACTGTGAGAGCAATTGTATACTCAGAGCAATAATGAATTATTGTTATCTCTCAAATCCCTTCTCCTTCTGGTTTTCTGAAATAAAAAATGAAGGATGATTAGTCAAGTCAATGATATTTAGGACACAGTGGAACATCAGAACACTGTTCAAAACCAAGGCAAATACTTCAATCAACCCTCTGGTAACACTAAAATTGTGCCACTTGGGCCCCATAACAAGTCTTTGCTTTATCCTGTAGCTCAAGTAAAGGTTTTGCAAAATGCACATCAAATAAACATTACACTAAAAGTATGTTAATATGGGAGCATATGTGTGTCAACATTATGGTTGCTTCAATCTGGCTTCAGTTAACTACCTCATAGACATAGTTTGTGAATACACTGGTGAAACAAGTGAATAATTCAAGAGAATATATTGTCTGTAGCAAATGTCATAGGAAATTATTAGAAGGAAAGTTACTTTCAAAAAGTGAGAATCAGGAATGGATACTAACCAGTTTTTGCATAATGTACAACTCTGCTTAACTGGATACAACAGCAGATTATTGATTTCAAAAGAAGGTTTGGGAGTGTTTTTCTTATATGATTATAATTTCTTGATTTATTTTACATAAACATCTTGGCTCTGACTCTTCTCACCCCCTACCAACACACACACAATTCTGTAAATACAATATAGTGTTTATTTATCGTGAACTGCTGTCAGCGAGTTTACTTACACTTTCAAAATTAAAGGGCAAAAAGCTAAATCTAAGCAACAGGGTTATAGCAACTGTGAGATATTTAAGCGATTCAACAGTTTGAAACTCAGCAGTGTTGAAGAAGGATCATAAGGCAATAACTACAGCTGATATTACCTCTGGAAAAGACCCTTCCCTGTAGTCTAATAAATATTGTATGAACCAACAAGAAGCAATATGCTAATGATGTGATATTTACCTAGTATGCTAGAGCATCAATTGATGTCCTGTCTCTTTGAGACCTGTTGATATGTGAACCATTTTAACCATTTAAATATTTTCTTTTGTTTCTATTTTTCAAGTAGCTGTCTCCCTGGGAACGAAAATGGTGAGTGAAAGTCGCCACGAGGCTTTGGCCGCACCACCAGCCACTACCATTGCAGCCTCACTGCCAACTAATGTCACAGAACCAGCCAGTCCTGGAGCAGGAGGTGGAAAAGAAGATGCATTTTCAAAGTTAAAGGAGAAGTTTATGAATGAACTGAATAAAATTCCATGTAAGTAAAATATGGTTGGATAGACACTCTAATGGTAAGAAGGTACTGCTAATATTCTGGAACTTTTTTAGAAAATATTTCTACAGTTTAACTAGAAAAAATCCAAACCATATTTGTGGGCTTTTCTGCAAATCAGGTTAATGTTGCAGGCATGCTGACACTTGGTTAATTTTATTTTCAGTTTCCAAAACATTAACTATACAGTTATATATTTTCTGAAATGTTGTTATATAGCCTCTTTACTACATATAATTATATATTCTTAATAATAATAAATAATACTTAGTTTCTGAAAACTGAAAATAAAGGACAATTAGAATATTATTAGAACAATTTCTGAGGTGATATTGCATATAATAATTTTTTAATTCCTTTTCACACAGCAACACAAATAAGTTATTTTGATACTTTACTAAACTGTAAAATGAGTTGAGGTTTTTTTAAAAAATAGCAGCTATCATAACAATGTCCATGGTCTTAAAATATTAGCAAGTAGACAGTACAAGCAAATTAAAAATATATTGGGAAAGGGATTACATTTAACAGAATAGTTTTTTTCCTAAAGGTTATAACTTGTGGAAAGGTATAATATAGTGTGACCAATAATGACAGGTAACAAATCAGAATATTAATCGATTTTTGTCTCTGAAATGGATCTTGGCAATCTGGCAGATGCAATTTTTGCTAAATTGATAGCAAACAGCTTTGGTCTGTCACTCCAAATTCCCACTTGTAAGAATAGAGGTGTTACAATGGCAAGAAGGCTGCATGTCATTAGTTTGGTAATCTGCACAGTCCAGCATGGACCACATTCAGGCAGAATTGTCTGATAATATCATTGGGAAAACAAAACTACTAGGAGCAACAAGAAAAAGAAAAAAGCATTTAGGAAAATGGTAACATGGGAATATCTTTATTGTTTAATTTATAGTTCAGGGTGTTATCTAAATGAGGCAGACTAAAATTTTATATACGATATACCTTTATTTTTCAGCTTTGATATTAATATGACTAAGGGCATGAATGGTTTGTACTATGCGAACTTCTGTAGTTTGCAAGTCTGGTAATGGAGTCTGTAGACAAATAGGAACTTGAAATACAGTACATCTTTTCTTTCAAAAATAACAATGAAAACAACCGGAAAGCCTAATATTGAGAATTTGCCTTTTGTTTGAATAAAAAGCTCCCATGGTGCACAGCATTATGGATGAAGGAGAATAACCTCAGATTAGTCTCTGAAATTACTTCCTGGGGGGGGGGGGGAATTAAAACCCTACACGTTTCATGCGCTATTTCATAATATACTGGTAGTGACACAAGTCTGTACCTAGACAGTTTCAACATGACTTGTTCTTTCTACCTGCCTTAACTCTTAGAAAATACTGTTACATATTAGGATTTTTAAATGGAGGAAAAAAAGGACTGTATTGGATCAGAATACCAGTATGCCTGCCAAGCCTCAAAAGAATTCAATTAAGCCAACTATCTATATTCCTGCCTCCTGCTGTGCTGGAAAGTGTATCAGATGACCATCTTGGTCATTTCCATGTGTATTTCCTATCCTTTAGATAATTCCCCTACCTGGAAACATCTGTGCGTGGGGATAGAAAACATCACAATGTTCCTTCACAAAGTTTCATCAGATTATTCTTTTTGGAACACAAAACCCTGGTCCTTAAAAAGTCAGGACCTTCATTGCATCTCTGCACTGCCTCCGGGCACCCTACAGCTCTCTTGTTCTCCACCAGCACAGCATCAGTGAGCTCTGTAGTGCTCCCAGTATATCCCCACTGCCACTCCCGAAAAGAGGGTTTCATAGTGCAGCGGGGCTCCACAAGAAACGTAATGCAACCAGGCTCTATTACGCATTTATATGGGCCCCCATCACGATAGTCTCTATCTCAGTCTGTAATGTCTTTGTTCCCCGACACTCCTGTGAGGGAGAAAAGCACTATTATCCCCATGTTGTAGCTAGGCAGCTGAGGCACAGAGAGGCTAACGGGATTTATGCACTCAAACAGATATATGTCTATATCCATCATATAAGCTCCATTGGCATTTTCCAAATTTCAGCTCAGGTGCTGCCTAATGACTTTAGGTGCCTGTGCTTCCATCAGGTGACATTTCAAACCAACCAAAATGCTACTCAAGAGTGATAGCTCAAACTGGAGCTCCAGAGGCCCTGGAGCAGGATTTTTAAATTAGGCAGGGGAACACCGATCTTGCGAGCAAGACCCAAACCTGCAGGCCTGCTCTGAGCACATCTGAAAGCGGTCGGACCCCGCAGCAGGAGGGGTAGGTGCAGGCCACCTAAACAAAGACAGCCAGGGGCACAGGGTGACCGCGAGAGATCTATTGATCTATTGAATGTGAGCAGGAGACGCAGAGAGAGACATATGGTTTTGGTTGCTAGGGCATGGGACTGTACCAGCATAACTATATTGGTAAACATTGCACCGGTACCCAACACAGTTTTACTGGTACAAAAACTGTGTGTGGACCAAATAGTTTACAGTCACATCTCCCTACCTACACCCACAAGTCCTAACATGTCAAGTCATGGATATTTTGAAAAAAGCCATTAATTTGTGGCTTGCATGATGGCAGCTGAAAAAATGTAGCCTCCCTTTAATGAAACGCCTGAAATATACCTTTCCTTCCATTGTTTTTCATTAAAAACTGCACCATTTATTTTAATGTGGATTAAAAGGGAATCAAAATGGCATTTTGTAGAACATTTAAGGTCACATGTTTAATGTCATGTGCAGGCCTAATTAAGAACAAAGAGAGTAGACCCGTTTTAAAGCAGAAATTTAAATATCAGCTGGCTTTTAACTAACCAGCCAAGAAAGATTTCAGTCCAGAATGTTAAATGTCACCTTACTCTACAAAATTCCAGCGTGGGGTGTGTTGGACTTAAGTGACATTCATCATTGTTAATGTGCTTTATAACACAAAAATTTCATTCCTACCAAAGGCCAAGGGGCTCCCCACAATGAGGGAATAAAATTATTGCCACTGAAAAGAGAGGGGGCCAGTTACACTATTGCTGCTATAAGCTTATTTAATATAAAATTTATAAACCTTGTTCCAATTCCTACCAACAGAGGCTCAAACCCTGGCCTTTCACTGACATCTGTCCCCCTAATAAAGAACAGTGTGCTGTCTCCCATGTTGTGTACGAAGAGTCTAAGCATCTGAGAACATGCAGAATGTTCAGGAATATGTCTCATCATTCATTCTACTGGATAAAATGATTGGAGTAATTTTATTACAGTGACTCATACAATTAAAGTGCAGAGATGCTATAAGGTTACTGAGGCACAACTGTAGAGATTTTTTTTCTCAGTAATGCAAATCCCTGCACTCTGGTTGTGAGTGTCTAATTTGCATAATCACAGAACAGTTTCTGAATAACTGTACTGTGTGTAAATCTCTCTAAACTGATTGGCCGTTGTAATCCTTCGGCTTTGAATTGTCTCCTCTCTGCAGAAATTTCAAACTATTTACAAGCAACAAAGACTCCATCTCAGCTTTTTACTTTCTTCATTTTAAATAGAAAAATCCCAACATTTAAATGAAAGAGAAGGAAGAACAAACAAAAGGAAAGAAAACGGCACTGTCAAACTGATGAAAGGGAAATTGCTTTTGAAAGTTTTACAGACCTCTTTTTCTTCATTTCTTTCCTTTCTCTCATCATTTTCCCTTGTGGTCCCTCTCTACAGGCCAGCAAAGCTCTTGTTCTTATAGTAACTATGTATATTAGTGTTCATTTTCTTTACATTAGAGAATCCCAGCCCCTCCCCCTAAATTCAGAATCGAACACTATGTAAACAAAAAAGTATTGCAAGTGGTTCTGGCAACAAGGGACTTACAGAACTAAAGGAAAGAGAAATCAGGGAGGGAGAAGGTGAGAGGAGAAAAAGAGAAGTCATAGAACAGGGGAGGGGAATGTAGTAAGGGCAAAGTGGGGGGGGAGGTTTTCTTTTTTTAAAAAAAAAAAATCCCTTTAAACTGATTGATAGTCCCTGTGGGATTTTTATTAGGGTGTTTTCCCCCTTAATTTGAAGTTTAAATATTTAGTTTAAAAATGTGATGATGATAATAATAATGATAATTACATATGAATATAAACAAATGTTTATTATTTTACGCTACATAAATGAGCACCCATCTCAAATGCTAGATGACTTTGAAAAACTCTTAAAAATATATTCATAAACAGATTCCTGAGGAAGAGCTATTGAGTTCCAAAACTGTTCTAATACACGGAGACAACAAATATAGGAAAACCAGAGTGAATTTATTATTAATTATTTGTATTACCATAAGACCTAGGAGCCCCGACCATAGAGGAGGACCCCATTGTGCTAGGTGCTGTACAAACACACACACAAAAAGTCAATCCATGGCTCAATTACAACTTACAATCAAAGTATAAGACAAGAGGCAACAGGTGGAGCCAGGAAGACAAGGGAGTGCAAAGAAACAAATGAGACAATAGTGAACAACTGTCTCAGTACTCTGGCAGTCTAACCCTTGTCAAGTATTTTATAGGCTTTGTGGCAGAGGAGAGTTTTTAAGGAGGAATTAGTAGGAGGGTAAATAAGTTAGTTTTGTGGATATTTATGGGGAACCCCTCCCAAGTGTGAGCGTCAGCACTAGAAAAAGTGAAAAGATCCTAGGCTTACTTCCTCCTGTATCACCTCCATCTTTCAACACATTGTCCATTGGTCATTCAAAGACATTCATTGTTCTACATGGGTGGCTAATATGAGACATTAGGAATAGCACCTTATCGGTGACATACAATAGAAATGGGAAGAAGACAGGGCAGTAGCGGCACAAGGCAAAGATCCAATGATCTCAACTAGTGCAATTTTATTGCAAATCTCACAATACTTGTTCTTTTCATTAAAAACCCATCTCCTAGATTCCTGTGATTACATAAAATCTCAGCTTTCATTCCTTTTAAAAAGTTTGTTGGGAAGACAGGCTAGAAAATGTGGCACAAATGCACCCTGAAGACTCAGAAACCACAAGATAAATAAAAAGAACCCACATTTATTAATTATTATTATTTATTATTTTATTTCATTATTTTATTATAAATCTCACTTTATAAGTCATTTCGATTTTGGAGAACCTGACCCTTAATTTTTGAATGCTTGGGGTTGGTGTTACTGAAAAATTGGTTCCAGAATGAATTATTCCTTATGTAGCTATGAGTGAGTGGAAAATATGAACTAAAAGCTATTATACAGAGCGTGATGAAAAGAAGCATTTGTAAAAAAAATCGCAGGATCTGACATCCTATTTGATTATTTAGTGATGTGGTGCTGATATTTGAACAACTGACTCAAACAAAAAAATTTCCCTTAAGGAAATAATGATTAACCCATCTTATCCTAGTAAAATATTGATTGATATCATCTCTTTAAAATGTTCTGTACATCATGTATTAGGGTGCATGGATGTCTAACAGGCAGCATCTTGACTCTCAGACTAGGGGCTGAGCTGGGGACCTACAGAGCTTAAAAGGGGGCTATAACAGACCCACATTCTCTGCAGATCAGGCACAGAGGGGGACCCATAACACACATTTAAGAGCAGGTTACATCCTTCCTCTAATAAAAGAAAGCTCGTCATAGAGAGCTGAGGTTTGCAGCAGTTCTAATCCAAGGCAAACCCCGAGTTATGTGATGACCACCATCTTGGCTGACATACCGAGGATTGAACCAAAGACTTCAATCAAAAGTGTGAGTTGCTTCAACCTCCGCTGAAGACCCAGCTGTAATAGAACATACCCACTGGTACTTGGGCACAGAGGAGAAGCTGTAACACACACATTCAGCAGTGGAGGGAGGGATCTGGCAACCTATCAATTTGTTTTCCTAAGTATAAAAAATGCTTTCTCTTAGCCAGAACCCCAGAAAAAGCAAAATCTCCCTGCCAAAGAGAGTGACACACTATTAATTACATTTTCTGGAAACTGTGTATTTTGTTCCTGAAAAGGATACTAATTAAACCACTCATATAATACAGTTTTTTAATTGTGTGATTTGAAGTGAGAAGACAATTAAGTCCTCGTAGGGGACCTCTCATATATGTTTTTGAAAACACCTAGTGCACTCAGATTTTCCCTACCACAGGGAGAAAAGTAATCTATGGTGAAGAAAGGGTTGAGCACATACAGGTAAAATCCTGGTACACAGGATTTTAAGAAGGGACTCCTAACAAGCCCCAAGGCTGATTCACCCCACACCAGAAAGGAAGGTATGAAAAGCACCGAGGGTGGCTGTGCAGGGAGCAGCCAATCAGGGGCTGGTGGGCTTACATAAAAAGAGCTGCAGGACCAGAGCTGGTCAGTTGCTTTGGGGAGCCCAAGGAGTGAGGACTAGCAAGCTGCAAAAAGGGTCATTCCTTAAGCAGAGCACTTGCTGGTAGGGACTGGGGAAACAAGAGGGAGCTCCTGGCTGGCTGCCGAGATTTGCTGGCTGAAAGCTCTGAGAAGAGTAGTGGGCAAGTCTGGGACTCCGCCCCCCCCCCTGCTCACAACTGGGGAAGTGGATGGAAGGGGGGGATGGGGGGGGGAACACAGATGGTGATGTGGCCAGAGGGCCAAGTCATGAAGAGAATGCTGCAGTACTTGGACTGAGGCAGGTCTGCAGGCGGAGACAATGATAGGAGATGCACCACCTGGAGAGGGCACACCAGCTGGTGGAGCTAATCCCCCGATGGCCATCAGGCCACTGTGGTGAGTAGACTACATCACAGTCCCCTACAGCACATCATTGTGGTTATGTCTTTATAGCCATTACAATGACTGTGTAGATATTTTATTGCATTCTGCAGATGTCAAGTTGTGGCAGTTCTTATTAAATTGAGTAGAGAATTCAATTTGCAACCAGAAAACTGTGAACATGTCGTTCACAAATTTATTTTCAGCACTGGGAATTTCTTTTTTAATTCTTTATATTAGAAAAGGACTGTACAAATGTGTTAAAATATTATTTACATATATTGTATAATATTGTTGCATGTTCTAAAAATTACAGGTAGAAGGATTATCTACAAAAATTACGGTATCTGTATAGTTCAGTATTCACTGAAAATTCTTGTGAAGAAAGGGTGTATAGGACAGTTATCAACTCACAGTTAGCAATATATTTAAACTGGGATTTGCAGGAATATATTATGTGAAAGAAACATGATATTCAGTACTAAATTTAAGATTAGCAGCCATGTTAGTCTATATCCGTAAATAAAACGAAGAATACTTTTGGCACCTTAGAGACTAACGAGTTTATTTCTAAGTACTAAGTTTAATACAGTTACTTAAAAAATCTAATAAAGGTATCACAAAATTAAGAAAATTCAAATTTAAGCCTGGTGTTGCATCTTTAACTCATGTATTTGTGCCTAGGTAGCATAGCATCTCTAAGACATTATCACACAAAGTTATGAAAAGCCTGCAGTAGTTGGCACAAATTAGAATAGACCATCCGTCTTAGCTGTTATTGTTTGTTAAACACTAATGTTTCACTGGATGTGCTTGGTTCTGCAAAAGATCCAAAGACAAATAAGATCTCCCTGATGCATAGTACAACATTAATTTTGGTTTGTGTATGTTAACCATCTTGTTTTGTTAACTTTTAAAAAAATTATTGCTATATCTTGGAAGTCCTGCTCAACACTTCTGAAAGTCAGGCCAAAGTCACCATGTTGGGCACCCAGAACTGAGGCACATAATTGGTGGATCCTTTCAAATATTTAAGCCTATTACTTGTGGTCCAAAGTACACTGTATGTACCTTTCTTCACTTTCCTCTGTTCTTTATTCAAAAAAAGTCTTCCATGGCTAAAACTAAACCTATGTCTAATATACGTCATCTGAAGGAAATATGTGGAAGCAAGTGAATGGCCACAACTTTATTAAAATTGAGCATTTAAGTGGTGGGAGTTTTATGCTTATCTCCCCACACCAGGCATTCAAGTGGACCCCGTGCAGTGTTTACAAACAGGCCATCTATCACATAGCCCATAACTCAGGATAAACTGTCCTCTGCTTGTTTTGCAGAATCCTCTCACCTTCCCCCTACAAAGGGGATAGAAAGTACCAAATGGGACACCAATCTGCAGACTTCGGGTCTCCTTTTTGCCTGTACATTTGGAGTCCAGCAGCAAAATCCCATGTCTCTGATGTTCTGTTTGCCTGTGGACTTTTATTCGTACTAGGCACTGGCTGCAATTTATGACAAACTAACATTCATATCATTCCTAACGTTAAACTCTGAAATCCTATATCTATTAAACCTAACTGTGTCTCCATGATGGTATGAGGAAGAGGGGGGGGGGGAGAACCACCAGGCCCCAGCCAATTTGACTCCTATGGGAAAAATACCTTCCTGGCCCCTTGAGCAAGTGATCAATTAGGCCCACAGTAATCTGAAAAACACAGTCCCTATACCATATAACTATAAGGAAGGAAAGTGGGTTCAGTTAAAAAAAATGGCAAGAGGCCTAAGAAGCCACAGGCCAGGGTTTAAATAAATGCTTGGCTTCTTCCCACAATCAGCTCACACCTCTTATGCTGGCCTGTGTCAAGGGCAGGAGGGGCCTATCCTTGTACTCTCTTACCTTTTATCCTATAGTTATCTTGCAGCTTGCAAATCCAATAAAGTTTCCCACCTGTTAAATCAGTAGGTGGCATTCTAATACTTGGATTTGTCAGAATGAGAGGGAACTAAGCATTTACTCTATTGTGTGGTTCCTATATATGAAGTTAAACAATTTTATAATTTCCAAACATTTTAAAGATGGAATCACGAAAAACATTTATAGCACCAGGAATAGGTTAACGTTCATTGACAAAAGACAAAAAGACTTTGGTATGCATTCTGGATCACTCTCTATCATTGACAGCTTCGCTGTTCTTCTGTAGAACTGCATCCCTTCCTGAATTCTGTTGTTCTGTTTAGGCTTATAATTGCACTTCAAGCCAGATCCTCAACTAGTGTAATAGCTTTATTGATGTAATTTAAATTATGCCAGTTTGCTCCACCAGAGGAGTTGGCCTCAAATCTTCATAAGAATCCTTGTGTGGGTAGGTGAGACTCTGTACAAAAGAGACCATAACACCCTTGAACGGCGGGCTTGTGAAGACTCAGTTCCAGTTGAGCAATCCATCTACTAAATCCCATGCAAGCTTCTCAATCTGAATCTAATCTTAATTCTCATCTTCGGCAAGAGCAGCCTAATTTGCTCTGCCCCTATATTATCTGGGGGTACCTTTCAGTACTCTAGCAGGCATTATTTCCCAAACTCAGGAAAGGATTGCCAAAATGAAAGAAGAGGGGAGGTTAAGTCTTTTCAAATGGCACAGAAATGTACTGTGACCTTTGACCAAAACACATCCTCCATCTCTTCATCTTCATGACTTGTTGTCAGGATAGTGTTCTGTAAGCAAGACTTTGCCATTCAATACGTTATCTCAGTTCCCCCTGAGGGAAACACTTCATTTACTAAAGGTGTGAAGTTTACTTTTCCTATCATGAATTTGTAGTCCAGGAAGGCAACATGTTGTTGGTGTTTAACAGTAACAAGTGGGGATGTGTGAAGAAAAAGCTTTCCTCTCCTAGGTGGTGGTGGTATTTATTTTTGAGTTGCTATTATTACAGTTTTCAATCACTCCTTACCATAGAAGGCTTCGCCATTTCCTTACCATTTTATTTCATTTATGAATTTATTAACACTCCCTTATTGGCCAAAGTCACATAGAAAATTTGGCTTGAGCAGGGCCATCACTCTGCCAACATTGAGACTTGTTTGTTGTTTTGCTTACAAATTTCCTTGCTCTTTCTCAAAGTCCAGACTTTTTATAACCAGGTTTCTCAGTTCACAGCAACCCACTTGCTCTGTGCTGAAATGTAGTATTTTAGGTCTCCATACAGGAGCCAGCTATTTGTTTGTAAAATTCCACTGATGCGGATTCTCGTACAGCATAGGCAATGGAAGAAAGACAGTGGAAGATAAGGGAGGTTTACTATTCATAACTTGCAGTCTAGCATATCCTTTTAGATTATACCTCTGTGATGGTAATCACTTCACATGAAACTGCTCCAGAATACCAATTTCTAAACTGTCTTGCTTCATAAAACATTTTTGAAGGGTTTTAAGTCCAAATGCACAGAAAAATATGGATTTTTAAAAAAAGAGATTAGTAAATAAATAGAAATACCTAATGTTATATTAACTCGGGCATATCATTTAGCCCTATAAAATGTCATGAAAAATACAAGTCAAAAGTAACTTGACTGACAGCAATTCTGAAGCAGCCATGCATATATTAAATAATGACTGTATGGTATGGAACTATTTAGTTATGTCGCCCTCTTCATCTAAATACACATACTGTAGGAAGGAACAGACAAAATAGGACAGAAATATTCTTTACTTAAAAGTCTTTTTCTATTAAATTAATGTAGAAATAGAAGCTTTAGGGTATGTCTACACTACTGCTGGGAGCTAGCACAAGAAAGTAGCAGTGTAGCTGGTGGCAGCTTGGGCCATAGCTCAGGTTAGCCATCTGAGTACACACCCAGGGGGGCTGGACAGGTTTGTATTCAGGCAGCTAGCCTAAGCTGCCCTCCATGTTACCCCTGGCTGCTGTGCTATTTTTAACATGCTAGCTTGAGCAGAACTAATGCATGTCTGTCTATCTGCACTGGGAAGCATCTTCCCAGCTGCAACGTAGACACACCCTGAGAGGCCTGCAACATCCCAAAGCCTGCTTTTACTGAGGGTAGATTTACACTATGTGGCTATGCCGCCATAACACCATAGTGTAGACACAGCCTATGCTGATGGACAGAGTAGTTCCGTAGTGTAGGAACATCTCCTCAAGCAAAGTTAGTTAAGTTGTCAAAAGGATTCTTCCATCGACATAGCTGCATCTATGCTGGGGGTTAGGTCACTATGCTGACCTATATCAATGGGGTGTGTTTTTTCACACCCCTGAACAATGTACCTATGTTAACCTAACTATTAAGTGTAGACCAAGCCTCAGGCACAGAGGTAATTTCAGGATTGGGGCCTTGCTGCCATGGTTGTGTGACCAGAGTTGATTCCCAAAGAAGAAAACCAAAAAAATAATTATTTAACAATAAGAACAACTACAGTGATTCATTTTTCTATTCAATGCTGAACAGCAAATAACCCCACTGAGACAGGAATAGAAGATTAAAGACTCTTTAAAAAAAAATCAACATAAGTTGCCCCACTTCAAACAATGTCAACACAATGGGTCCAATTAACAAACTGGTGCGCCACAATCTGCTACAGGTTTTAAAATCATACAGGCCTCAGTCCAGAAAAGCACTTAAGCATTTGTTGACCTTTAAGCACTTCAGTGATCCATTGACTTTAGTTCAGCACGTACTAAAGTGCTTTGCTGGTTCAGGGCCATAAAATCTTAATACCTCAACTGTTTCATTTAAAACAGCAGCTGGGGAGGGGGAAGCGGGTAGGAAACCTGAAAAAAAGGCGTGCCGCAATTTATTTAATGGAATATTGCACTCCGTCACCTGTTTTTAGACTGTTTTTCCACATGTAAAATAGTTTGACTGTATTAATAACTTTATCTTAATAGAGAAGATATTTAAAACAAAATAAGATGCAATAGCGAAAAAAGTGTACCCTGTTTCCCCGAAAGTAAGACATCCCCCGAAAATAAGACGTACTTCCAGTTTTGCCTCTTGCTGTAATATAATGCAATGTAATTTTGGGAGCAAAAATTAATATAAGACACTGTCTTATTTTCGGGGAAGTATTGCCACTGTGTACTACGTCAGAATGTTCAGTACCAGAAAAATTTCCTATCATAATATTCATAAATACAAGCCCATTTTTCCTCCCAATTCATTTTAACGTTATTGTTTTCCACAGCTGCTTGTTGAGTGTGTGTCCTTTCCATTACTTTGACCCAATGATTCATTATCACAACATGCTTCTTCAAATTTGCTTATCAAAGAGACAGTATTTAGCTAGTTGTTAAATTTTACATGTGCATTATTTTTCCACTTTGACATAATTATTTGGAAGAACTATTGAAAGCTTCCAGTGAAACTGCTTGGAGAATTTAGGTAGGGAGAATATAATTACCTCTGTTGAAATTTTGGCCAGATTGCTAAACATTTTAATCCAATTCCTTCTGAAATAACTGAGCATCTTTCCATTTGTTTTAATAGGAGTTGGATTAGGCCCTCAGGCATTACTGTCCTTGTCAGAAGTCCCATGGGGATGTTTAACAACTACAGGCGCTCAGGACATAAGTTTTATGCCTTATCTAAAGTACAGTACAGTACCTCCTGTAATAGACTGTCTTCAGTACCATCCCTGAACAGTGTTATTAACTCAGAGGGAAGTCTGCCATCTTCAGCCTGCCTGAGTGAGGTCCAGGATACCAGCAAATGGCATTGTTAACTTTCTTCTTGTCTATCATGTTTATGTGGTCACACACACAGCATGGTGATCTATGTGGCTGGTGGGACAGTCAAATCTGTGGGCAAATGATACTAATCAGCCATCATTATTTGGACACTATAAGCCCATATCTATATCTGTTGACTGCAACTCTTCTTGTGAGTCTCCATTTCCTCTGTCTTTTTTCTTTAACCTTTTTCTTGGTCTCTCTTCCTTCTGCTTCTCTAGGAAAACCAGCATTCTGTCACTCTCATGATCCATAAAGACCCTCACAGGGTCTATATTCTTCTTAGTCCCCCCCCCCCCTTATCTGCCTTAAATTATTAAGATCCTCTGACATTCTCATAGACTATTTTTGACATATAGGTGGTGCAGGGACATCACACATTTGGGGACAGGGGGATGTTAGACATGGCTGCATCCTCAGGTTGTCTGGCAGGCTTGGGATTCTGTTAGTAACAAATGTGAAGCATTTCACTCTGTGACTGTAATCTCATCAACCTCTGAATGCGAGCTACCCTCTCTGTGCTGACCATTGTATCCCAGGTTCGAATTGTGACCTTGGTGTTATTTTTTTTAAAGCTCTTCACTGCACTTCAAGTCAACTGTGCTAATTTCTTTCCTTAGAAAGGACAAAGGAGGGCTGAAAAACATCCAGCTACCCTTATAGCAAACCAGACCATGGGATAGTGATTTTTTAAAAAATAACTTCAAGTCTAATATACTGTAATACATACAGAATTCAGTAACACAATAGCAGGACTAGTGAACAGAGGACTCACTCTTTCCTTCTTGAATGCTTCTGCCATTGATTGCCCATTACCCACTGTGTCTCTATTGAACATTCCTCCAGTGACCCGTGAACAAGCAGCTAAATCATGCTCGGATTTCTCAAAACTGATATGCTCCTGTATGGTTGGACAAGAAGGGTATTTGGAAGTAAGGTCAGAAGGCATATGTGCACCCCCTGTGGCCCTGGTGCATCAGTGGCTGTCAGGAAAGTTCTGTGCCATCTTAGATAAAGGCCAGGGAAAGATCCAAGCTAGGATAAACTTCCTCATTGACTAGATCACAGAGTACTGAAAGGAAGAGCTACCCCTCAAGAACTGGTTACAGTGCTGGCTCCCAGAAAGCAGTAGAGTTTTTCTGGCACAAAATGGCTTACTTGAAGGCATCCCAAGATGCCACTTGCAAAGGGGTTATCTGGCAGAAATTGGCTACAGTCTGTGCACCCTGCCCCCATGGGGATGTCTGGCAAAAAGCTCCTCGCTGATGGCCCCAGGATCTGATAAGTAAAATAAATTGACTGCCTATGCAACAGTTTTAAGTTTCTTTTAACATGTTCTGCTTATGGAATCCGTTACAAGGATGTTGGTTCTCTGAGCTGTCAGCATTGAAGGGCACGTCGTTTAACTTCTGCACAGAACTGCCTATGCTGTTAACAAATGCTGCATCCACTATGACATCCTAGGAAACGGGGCAGTTCCATGTTCTGTTGTGTGCAATCCAGGGAGCTTTGATGGAAGGGGATGAGGCAACATTACCAGTGTGAGTGATTATTGATTCTGGATTGGTTGAATATTAGTCACAGCAGG
The DNA here is from genome assembly GCA_032164245.1 of Sternotherus odoratus. Classification (NCBI taxonomy): domain Eukaryota; kingdom Metazoa; phylum Chordata; order Testudines; family Kinosternidae; genus Sternotherus; species Sternotherus odoratus. The sequence goes on from JAVMKO010000001.1 coordinate 61,196,434, forward strand.
AAAACAAGTCTATCTTCTGGGCTCATTGCAAACTGGGGGAAATAGAGAGAAAGCTTCTATCCTCACTGGAGGACAGTTTCACCATAGCATGGCTCTATTCCAGCCCTCACCATCTGCACTGACCATGTCCCAAACTGCATTCTATATGTAGCAGTAGTTGTGGCTCCATAACCATTCTGTACTGCTAGCATGACACACAAAACGGTTTCTCAGCATCTTCTTCCCTCTCTTACTCCACTTGCAACTTGTGGACAGTGGTGAGCCAAGATTCATGGGTTCTGTGGCAGGTCTGGTTATGAGCATCTGGTCCATCTCCTCAAAAATGAATCAGGTTGTCTGCCAGTTGCTGGAGACCTTATTTGAGTTCTTGAGTATTGGACCTGCATTTTTCCCCAGTACCGTAGGAGTCCACATGGTTAAGATTCAGCTGTTAATAGTATGGCCAGTAAAAGATGTCTTTGTGGTCAGAGACTTAGAATCTGATTTCCTTTGATCTTTGAGTTCCAATGTGGAATATTTAAAAATAGTTCATAGATGGCTAACATTGTTTTTAAAATACTCTCTTATTTACATTTTTTTTAAACTACCATTTTTACATATACTATAGAAGGCTCCGGGCTTGCAATCTTGATTGAGGTGCTGGTACTTCACTGGTTACAGAGTCTACAAGGCATAATATTATAAAAGGAGTTTGCGCTATATACAGTTTGCTCTGTATAGTTCAAGCTAACCTAGAAAAACACAGTGATCAAGGCCAGTGCAATACAAGTAACTGCACTGGCCTTGATCTAAAGATCTTGGGATAGTGATTTTTAATCTTAATAATCTTTAGACTTAATGTCTAAAGTGCTGACTGTTCAGCCAGTTGCTTATAGCCTTTTAAAATCCATGGTACAAAATACAGTGCGATCAAAATAAGAATTTTAACAATAACTTTCTTTTAAATTCTCCTTCATGCTCTGCTACAAAATTATGGTATCTGGAGAACTTTACACCAAGGAAACTCGTCTTTGGATTTTGATTTTAAAAAATCTCTATTTATTTAAGTGCCCTAAAGTGTTTTCACTCACACTGCTCTTCAGTTTATAAACAGAAAAAAAATAATTTCTAAGAGAGCCCAACTGGCCTATGCTTTTATACCAGGGATTGCAACCTTTGGCACACGGCCCATCAGGGAAATCCGCTGGCAGGCCAGAACAGTTTGTTTACTTGCAGCGTCACAGGTTTTGCCTACCGCATCTCCCATTGTCTGCAGTTCGCCATTCCAGGTCAATGGGGGCTGTGGGAAGCAGGGGCCAGCATATCCCTTGGCCCATCCTGCTTTCCGCAGCCACCATTGGCCTGGAACAGCGAACTGCCGGACAGTGGGAGATGCGTCAGCGAAACCTGTGTTGCTGCAAGTAAACAAACTGGTCCAGCCTGCTAGCAGATTTCCCTGATGGACCACGTGCCAAAGGTTGCTTATCCCTGCTTTATACTGTAGTTCCCAAGGCCATTAATCCCACCTGTACTTATTCACATTGGGCAACATTCACCCCAGTGCAGAGGTCTGTACAAGAGTCCATGCAACACTTAAACCTCATCTGAATGTGAGTCTTAAATTATGCAGTGCTCCTTAGTAAGCCCTCTACATTTGCAGTGAATTTAACATAAGAATTTTAAAAAAATACCATGAAGATTAATATTTGATCAATGAATTGAGTCTGACATTTGATTTGAAAATTAACTATGAGTTAATAAGACACCTTTCTCTGCAGATGGCAACTGATGGTCCCTGGCAGGTTAAAGGGACCCAGTCAAATTAAAAAAAAAAAATCAAGCACAAACACTTCCTTTCCTGTGTTAATAATTCCACCTCAAAGCCTTGTCCTGTCCACAGTAGTGAGCATAGTGCTTGTTGCCACTCATGGGACTACTTGTAGCAGAAGGTACTGCACCTGGGAATAAGTGTTTGCAAGCATAGGCCCTTTAATGGTTTAAAATAAATGACATAAAAAGTAATGGGATTTCACTCTAATCACTGTTTTACTGGAACACAGTTAAGTGTAAAAGGGTTTCATTGTGTACTGAACAAAATATTGGAATAAAGATAAACAATAGAATAAATATAGCATATAGCAATCAATTATGCTATCCTTAAACACACTAACATTCCTAAATCTGTTACAACATGGCTCTCATTTCAGTGATGAAGCCTTGTTTTATCCTTACAAGGGATCCGAATGGGAGCTGCTCCTGTCCAAAGGCAATGGGCATGGAGAAAAGTGACTTTAGCCATTTTGTGATTCAGAGTTTCTGATCCTGACCAGGAGGTTGTCTGTTTTAGCAGCCCCTACAGTGGCTTCCCACAGCCATCTCTGGGCTCCTCGAGCAGCCCAGAATAGCCATAGCACAGCACAATATGGCCCCTCCTTCCCCTTCCCCAAGATGGGGTGGCACAAAGGAGTTCTGCCAGCCCTAAACGAGCAGGGAAGCTTCTTTATGCTGCTGCTTTTCCCACTACATGAAGGCGTATGAAGGGTTTGTCCCCCTTCATATGCCTTTCCCACAACATGAGCAGAATGAAGTGACCAGAACGTGGAAAAAAATTGAGGTCTGCATCATTACTTCTACTAACACTACACGTTCTTGTTTAAATTCATTATTACTTTACTTTTTAATGTAGACTTTCCCAAATTGAAACTTCTCTTATTTTGTTCCCATCTTACTTTGTCTGGACAGAATGGTGAAAACCCTGGGGTTTGTTCTTTTAAAATTCCCTGTCGGTGTGGTTTCATACCCTATGTGAGTATGCACTGAGGAGAGGGGCATGGAACTGATTTCTAGGTGTTATTTTGTTCCCTCATGGCACATTTTGATTCTCCGCATTGGTCGCTGTAAGGTCAAGATTTTGATCATGAGCAGTGAGTTTCCTTGCTAAAAAGAGGGTCTTTAAAATGATTATTTACTAGGGGAAAGTATATTTAAAAAAAAATTCCACTTATTTCACAAGCAAACACCCTGATCCTGCAAGCACTTATGCCCATGCTTAGCTTTACACGCTTGAGTAGTTGTGTTGAACTCAACTATTCACACAAGTAAAGTCACACTTGTACTTAAGTGTTTGCAAGATCAGGACCTCAGTTTATTAGTGTCCAATGCTGCTTTTCTCCTCTGTATGCAGTGCTGTGCAATGAAGGAACTTAGCACTGAATAGAAGTTATTTTGTTAAAAGGAAATTCCAAAGAGTGAGGGAGCTAAATAGCAGCCTGACCAGCTTCCAGGAAGCTCTTTACAAGCTCAGATGGTATTCTCAGTACAACTGTGTTCTATGCCGCTCTCAAGCTGCTTTGCAGATCCACCCCCTATTCAATTAGACTAGGCTTAATTAGATTACAAATGCAAAGTTGCATCTGTGTATCACTTAGTACTTTCAGCCAATAACAAACCAGCAGCTCATTTGCATTTGTTTTAAAATAATTAACCTTTTATTTGCTGGATTAAGTGCTGTGCAAAGAATATATATATAACACAGAGACAGATATGTACTTTTTATCCTCTTGGAGCAAAGACAACAGAATGTTCAAGGGAAGAGGGAGGGAAATTGCACTGGAGAATAAATGCACTGTTAAATGTTTCTGAAAACTCATTAATACTTATCCAAGTATCTTTAAGAATAATTATTTTCAAAGGCAGTTTTTGCTAGCCTTGGACTTTGATTGCGTTTTACCCTTAATAACCACTTTCTTCCGAAAGTTACCTTTTCTTTGTTTTTATTTCTTCATGCTTCATAGACACCATTTTCTTTTTCTCAGCGTATCTCTCTCCCACAGCTAACTTATTCAGAGACAAAGAATTAATTGTTCAGTGCTGGGGATTCTACAGGTTTGAAAGAATTGTCAATTAACTATAACAAAGTTTCCGTTAGCATGAGAAAGCGCAGCTGCTCCTTTAGTTAATGGCGAAACACTTGCCTGGGTAAATGAAGACCTGGGGTGAAAAACTGGTTCCATGGAAGTCAACAGGAGTTTTGACATTGACTTCACTGGAATAGAGATTTCACTCTTGGGTTCCAATGCCAGTGGTGATTATTTTCCCTATGTTTTAATTGTGTTTTTTTAACATCTTTTAAAGTTTTTATTTCTACATTTTGACTGAACATAAGGCTTAACTACTTTCAGTATATTTGCATTTATATAAAGACTGCAGCAAGAACTCACTTGTGTGTTTTTTGCTTTAAAATGTGATTTTTCAGCTTAACTGAAAACTTGATCTATAGCAATGAAGTAGATCCACTGGCAAATTGTTTTTTTCTGGCTTTTGACACACACACACACACACTTAAAGCACAAGGCAGTGAATCCCACTTGGCATTCTAATTTTGATTAAACAGTAAAAAAGAAGATTAGTCCATATGCAGCAGCTTCCGGGGGTAATTCACAAATTCTGAAAAACAAAACTATGCTTTGGCAGAAATGCTGCCAAGATGCCATCCTAAGAAATATGTGGTCTGAGTACAAGAGTGGGGGAGTTGAGAGCTGTCAAGTTGAAATCTCTTTTTTGACACATACGTCCTCTGTGGCTTTAGACAAGTAATTTATTCTCCTTGCCTCAGTTTCTCCTCTGTAAAAGAGGAATAATACTTCACCTCACAGTAGTGTTATGAAGATTAATGACTTCATGTTCATAAAATGCTTTGAAGACAAAAAGGAATATTTAGAAGACAAGCATTAATACGACTACATGGACACTGGGAAAAGTAAGCATGTTGGCAAACCCCGGATTGTGGATCTGAGTTCTTTACGGAGGTATAGAATAGACCCTAATGGCCATTTAATGGAGTAAGATTTTACATGGTGTTTATTGTCTGTTAGAGTGTGTGTGCAGGGGAGTTCAGAATATACAGTTCTAAATATCTCTTTCCTCTGGAATTGTGGAGGTTGGGTTTTTACTAGGCCTATAGAGTGAAGGCGGCTAGACCAGAACATAACTTTAAATCTCCATGGCCAATTGACCCTTCCATTCATGGCAAGAAACCCACTAATATCAGTGGAAGGCTGCACATGGAGTAAGGATAGAATGTGGCCTTTATCTAGTCACTAACCATGTAGGACTATTATTTCTGAAGTACTTTGTCACAATCAGTAGGCTATTTCCTCTCCCCCATCTTGGGCCACTTATATGTCTTTCCTTCATATCTTTTCCTTCCTCACGCTCTTTTCTCATCTTCTTGGTCTTTGTCTCCTGTGTACATCCTCTGTGTTTCCTATCCTGCAGCAATACCCAATTCTCATCCCCATTAGACTTCTCTTCCTTTTCCCTTCCTCAGGCAATCCACTCATATAATCAACAGTGTAATAGTTAATGTGGACATTAAAGTGTCATCATTTTAGCTGAAACTCCAAGGAGTTTAACAGGCCACAGGAGCTTTTGCATCTCTGAATCATTATTTCAAGCTGTCTACAAACTCAGGGAGGTAACACGGCAGTGGTTTGCCTTCAGTTCCGATTTGGAAGGGTTTTTTTTTAGCAGCCATGAAAGCTAGAACGATATTATTTTATGAAATATAAACTCCCTCTGTTCTGGGTCGTCACCTTACCCCAGTGACTCCACTCCCCTGTGCACTAGTCCAGAGTGCAGCCCAGCTATTCAGGGCAAGAGCAGGGTCACTGGTTTTTAGGATGATGCCTGTGTGCACTCAGTGAGACATGGTGCCTCCTAGAGCTACCCACAGAGAGGGACAATTCCATAATACACCTACTCCAGGTTTCGGCTAAATGCTCCAGTTTAGCCCTAAAAGTCTTTTGGACAGATGTGAACCTTGTACTGTGGCTGTAACATACAGTAAATGGTCTAACAGGGTGGAGGGCCAGTCTAGAGCACATGTGAATTAATTATGCATAATATAATTAGCCCTAATCTAAAGCACAGCATGAGGCAAAACCTATTCCTGGAATGCAAAATGAATAGCTACTTACACCATCTTCACCTGACAGGTATGGGAAGTGAAAAGCACAGCAGAGATTATGAATGTCTCACACTGGTGCCCTCCAGAACAATAGATAGAGAATAAGAGAAACAATTTGCAGTTAGAGTGTAGAAAATCTAGATTAAAAGGCCAAAAGACAGATTGCAGTCTTGTCATTTCACAGTCATGGGAAACCCAAGTTATCCACAACACAATCCAGGCTTTCCATGTAGATTTTTCAGTGTTTGTATGAAATTCATGCCGCCTAATAATTTAATAGATTAGGCATTACTGATTCCTAGCAAATGCTAGAAAATAAACCCTGCAGATATTTTCTACCTTGAATTAAATACAAGAGACTAATTCATCAAAGACTATTCCCCTACATTCTTGTTTGGCATTCTATATTCACAGGTTTTTCCTGGTATTTTGTGAAAATGTTCCTGATCTTTGATACTTACGCAATTTAAGCATTCAACACGGCCACCTAGGGGCAGATTAATTGCTCCTGGGGCCCTAAGCACAGCCAAGCAATGGGCCCCCCTTTCAACTCTGACCCCCATTCACAACCCAGCTTTTACTCGCAAAGTGTAATCGACGCAACATTGGGGGATTTGGGGGGGCCCAAGACGTTAATTGAGACTTTTTTTAATTTAAGGCTGTGCAAACTTGTAATTTTGTAACCATTTTTTGTTGTTGCTTGGGGCCCCTTTTCTCTTGGGGCCCTAAGCACATGCTTTTATTGTTTATAGGTTAATCCACCATTGCGCCACCCTTCACAGGTCCCCTCTTCTAAATCTGACCAGTAGGTATTTTAAGAAGTATTCACAATATCCATTCATTCAAGGCTAAAAATGTTATACCATATACAGCATTTCTTCAGTCCAAAAGCCAGTTCCCACAGAGCCCAATGGAAGTTGCAGCTACAGATCAAGATCAGTATCTGGTCTTCTGCATATGGACTGTTGGGATCATTATGAAGAATGTTAGGGAGCCAGCAGCAAATGCTTATTCTCCAGGCCTAAGTTATTGTTACTCAGAGCTTCAGTACTAACATAAATGGCTTTTGAAAGCTGAGCAATTTGCCAAGATACACAATCTTTGTTGGCCTTGTACAAAATAAAAGATTGTAGTTATTTTGTTGTTGTTTTTAATTGAATCCTAATATGTTTAACTGGCTTTGTAAAAAACAATGTTCTCCAAAGCCAAACAAAAAGAAAATAGAGAGGAAAGAATGAGGCAATAACATTAAAACATTTTGGGTGAAATCCTGGCCCCACCTGATGTTCAGCGGGGCAAGATTTGACCATTTGAATTTATTGGGACTGGCAAAAAGAGTCTCAGTCTACTCTCCCAAAATAATTGTCCTTCTCTTTAGGTAAATGTAACTTTGGATTTGATTAGAGGCCATTAATGAGGTCAAATAATGCTTTAGTCTAGTAGCGAATGTAAACCAAATCTATTTATCACCTTGGCAGTGGCTTCTGCAAGGAAGTTAATGACCATTACTGCTCTGCTACTTAGCCAATCAGAAATCATGCTTTTTGTGCAGAAAAGCAGGAGCCAGTAATCAATCATCATCATCCTCATCATAATAGCATGTTAAATGGACCTCTAAAAAGGAAAGAAAAGCAACTTGGCTATTAACCTCAAATTCATCTTCGAAATTGGTTTCTTTGTACATAGGCCTTCTCAGAAATCTGGGTTACATTGGAGGTGAGAGTTCCATGCACCATAAAGGAAGTGGAAACACTAGGCAATAGAAGAACCCAGATTTAGATGTTTTATTATATCTTTAAAAATAAAAATTTATGTTTAACAAAAAACTTTGGAATAAATACCTGTTTTATTCCCACTAAAGACTAGTTAAAATAATAAGTAAAAGCACCAATTTCTTATGCAAGAGACACAAGTTCCATGCAAACCATATCAAATGGGATTTATTTCTTGTCTCAGCATTGTAAATAGTTAATCACTTCCATTTTCCATGCACATATTTATTAAAATTACCCCTCTCCCCCACCTAGGTATTGAACAAGGGCTAGGCAGTTGGGGAGCCGACACTCCTACATAAAATGCCAAACATAATTGTTCCATTTGTTTCATTTCCTCACCCTCATTTGTTTGTTTTATTCACCTGTTGTTTCTTGTCACATGCTGTTGTCTCTTGTCACATTCCCCCAATCCTGCCCTGTAGTCGGCAAGGGTGAACTGGTGCACCCATCTACACACAACACATCACAGACCTTAGGCCTTAGGGCAGGAGTGTGCAAATGTTTTGGCCTGAGGGCCACATTGGAGAATAGAAATTATATGTCGGGTCATGAATACTCATGACTGCTCACAGAATTGAGTTAGGATACAGGAGTGCGGGCTCTGGGGTGCTCTGGGATGGGACTGAGGATGAGGAATTTGGGGTGTAGGAGGGTGCCCTGGGCTGGGACCAAGAGGTTTGGAGGGCGGAAGGGGTATCAGTGCTGGGGCAAGAGGTTGGAGTATGGGGAAAGGCTCTGGGGTGCATCCAAGAGATGCTTACCTAAGCAGCTCCCAGAAGCAGTGGCATGAGGAAATGTGGAAACTAAATTGTTGGGGTCGCTGTTCAGCAAAATAAATATGCATATTCAGAATCATTAGATACCTTCCTGGCACTGGAAGGACACAAGCCATATTCTCAATAATTACTACATACCTAATACAATTGACCTAACATTCAGTATATAAAAAAATCTGAATACAACTCTGAGAGTAATTGGGTTTTTGGTGTGTTGTTTGATTGATTTGCTAGTTAAATTTTCAGTACTCCAGCCATGTGATTTAAGAATTTAATGAGAAAAAAAAATGCTGACAAATAGGGAAGTCTTTAAAAGAGCTCTTGTCCCTACTTGGGAATGAAGCCATTCCAGCTATCTACATTTAAGCAATGCTTTCCTATTGAAGTGATAAGAAGAGGGGTTTCCTTTTGAAAAATTACAAAGGTTTTTAGAATCAGAGAGGTAGCCGTGTTAGTCTAATTGGACTAACCTTTTTACCTCCCACCTAGTTCTTGCCTACTTTTCTATACCTGCCTCTGGACACTTCCACTGCTTGCATCCAACGAAGTGGGTATTAGCCCACGAAAGCTCATGCTTCAAAACTTTATAGTTAGTCTTTAAGGTGCCAAAGGTTTTTAGGAGTGAAAATGTTAACCGTTTTTCACAGTCAATTGTTTCCCTGATTTTAACAGCAAAAGATACTTGAATCCAGAGTCATTATGCGAAAATAAGTTATGAAAAAAGACCCAGTTCTGCATCAGTGCCTTCGTAGAGTCCATCCAAAGTCAATATAGCTCCACATAGTCACTCTGGTGGATCCCAATGCAAGATCAAGGCCTATCAGGCATTTCTGTCATAGCTGTCTTGGATTCCATGAAGTTCATCATTTCAAAAATAAAAAATCCTTGGCTCTTTAACATGTGGGTCTTACATTGTACAGGAGGCCAGTAAATAATTGCAATTACACTGAGAACCTCAGCGGCTGCCAGTTTAAAATCTGAGCTGGATGCAAGGCTGAGCGACAGCAGGAACTGTCCGATATTAGGATTAGTGGTTTCCCACAGAGATCAGTGTAAGTGATTCCAGGCAGCTCCCTGCAGAGATTCAATACAATTTTGATTAAAAAGAATACACACCATGGAGGTTTTAGTATTCTTTTTATTATAAATTCAAGAATTGTGCCTTTCCTCCCACATTTAGTTCATGCTTTTTTTGGATAATTTACCATAAGAGAACCAGTAGAAAGGGGGTAGGGGGGCAGATCACGCAAGATACCTAAAGTCATCGCTGTTTGCTGTTCTCGCAAACTGCCACCAAAACTAGCACCCATATGGTATTGTAAATAGAGACTGAATGAACGCCCTCCTAGAGATATCTCATCTTCGGTAGAATTGACTCCTTAGGGTGAATAAACGTGCACTGCTGTTTGTCTGCATTGTATGTATATGGTGGATAAACAGAGGACAGCATTCTCAGAGCTGTAACCTTGACACCTTTTCTGAGCACCTAATTGACTTGCAGTTTTTATAAGCTAATAAAAATCCTCCTGATCTTGTGCTTTGAGGGGATAGAGCACTGACACGGGACTCAGGAAACCTGGGTTGTATTCCCAGCTCTGGCCTACCGGATGACCTTGGACAATTCACTTTCATCTCTCTCTGCCTCAGTTTCTCCACATGTGAAATGGGGCTAATGATACTGACCTCCTTTGTAAAGTTCTTTGAAGTCTATCGATGAAAAGTGCTTTAGTCTAAAACAATATGAAACAAGGAACAAAACTTAATATTCTTCTGTACTATGCTTGATGAAGTTAACACTGAGTCATCATTCTTATTTTGAAGTCTTCGAAATTAATGTTGAGCATCAGTTAAATCAAATCAATGACTTTCCCTGCAAGTTGGGCATCTAACTCCTAAGACTACTGCTTCACACAATGTTATGTGTTTTCCTTATAGTCCCAACTCTTGGGTTCTTGTAGTAAAATAGAATATCAGCTTTTATTTGAAAAAGTGAAGTATATTTCTAGCCCTCATGGCTACAGGACAAAGATTGAAAATGTGACCTAAATGTGACCAGAAGACCAAAAACTCCAGAAGTCAAATAAAAAGAACCCAAAACGTATTATTCTTAAATATCTCCTAATTTTTAAGCCAATGTAATGAATTATTGAGGGCTGACTCAGAATTTTTGGATGCTGGGGGTTAGGATTACTGCACTTTCTTAGTCTAAAATCATAGTCAGATGTCTGAGTTTTTCATTTGTTTTTTCTTCCTTGAGACTATCGATCAAAGCTTGAAATGTAACATACAGTAAATGTCACAGGAAAAGTGAAATGCTCTTTAACCACAAAATACCACTGTCCACAACATGATTGAAAATGCTGTCTCAAGCTTCTACAGTTTTTTAGTGCTGAATATTAGCTCCTTGAATTGCCTTGTTGTCCTGCACTGGCAAGTTAACCGGCATCACCGTATGTTTGCAAATGCACCTTTCCTGGAAGCCTGCAGCAGAGCTGCCTCCTGTCCAACTTTTGGCTGGAGGCTCCAGCTTTCTGCACTCTTCTCCAGCTGTGCAGCATGCCCCTGCTGCCTTTGGCTTTTCTGGAAGTCATCCAGAGCTTTTCATTTTTTGTTTTGTTTTATTCTAAAGGCTTTATGGCCACAGCTACAGTGCGTTCCCCACTGACTGCTAGACAGGCAGGAAGATCACCTCCTTCCCTGGCCCAGTTGCTATACATGCAGTCAGTGTGGTAGGGGCCTGTTGGGGAGGAAAAGATTTGGAAACCACTCTGCCCTACTTTCTTGACTCTGCAGAGGCTCTCAGAAAGGATGGGTCAAAAGGAGACGTTGAGAGGGGGTAGACAGAGAGATGGGGGGAGGGGTAAAGAAATGGGGAAGAAATTAGTGACAAGGGGAAAGGGGGGGGAAACTCAGCCCTACAGAGGAAGATGAGGTGTTGGCCTGATGTTTCTCTAGGGAAGAGAAGCCTACCATCTGCCCTGAAGATTAACTAATTTAAAAAATTGCATTTTCTAGTAGTTTAACTGCATTTCCAATAGTTTGTAAAGCATATTTATGTAAATTAGCATCTACTTTATGCAGATTTGGCCTCAGGCATTTGAAGGACAAGGTAGGCAAGTCTGCTCAGCCAGCATTCCAAGTGTCTTGGCTAGGTGTATAATCCTGTCTAATGCTGCCAGGGACCCAGCTGCAGCTCCTCTGTGCCTGCTAGACTGCAGGTCAGTTCCTTTGCCAAGTTTTGGATGTTCAGCAATACAAAGTGTGAGTGATTTTGCATGATAACAGCTAACAAACAGTTTAGGCAGCAGCATATTCAACAAGTGAAACCCATCTTGATCAGCACACTTTCATGTCACACTATTTTGCATGGAGGGAAGTTTTGCTGTCATAACACACATCTCTTCGCTCAGTTACAGCTTCAGTAATTTCCAGAAGCTATTCATGGAGACTGCCTTCTGCAATAGCACTTTGAATGCTCAAACAATAGACAGAGGGGGGAAACGTCAGCTTCATTCCATTTCATTAAGATGCTTTGTCCTGGTTCCCTCTAGTGGTAGGTAGGAGATAAACACGCACTAAGCAGAGCCACATAGAGAGAATCTAAGATAGAAGTAAGGAAGTGAAAATGGGAGTGAAGTGTGAATGCCATATGCAAAGTGTGCTCAGAGAGCCACAAGGCATATGTAACTGTGTCTGGGGGAAAACATGTGTGCAAGTAGTGAGTGTTTAATTATTAAACTGTATTAATATAAGGTGCCTAGACAGCAAATGTGAAAAATCAGAACAGTGTATGTAGGGTAATAAGAGCCTATATAAGAAAAAGACCCCAAAATCAGGACTTTCCCTATACAATCGTGACATCTGGTCACCCTATATTGATATGCTGGACAGATGGTTTTTCTCTTCACGCCTTCCCAGTGCATTCTGGCATTCTGACTAGTGCACACCAGTGCTTATATTTGTGTTTTCTGGTCCTCACTCAGCTCCTCAGTCAGCTGTGGTATCCTCTCCCACTGTTTACATTCCAGGGTGGGTTCCCAGGCCATATGTTCTTCAGCCAGCCTCGGTCTCATTCTCTTTCACCTGTGCTGCAGACTAGGTTGGTGGATGTGGATTTTGGGAAATAGGGAGTTTGTTTCAATGCCTCCTGAACTGGAAAGGTACCGTTGGGCAGCTTTCAAAATCTGCCCTTTCATTTTTGGTTTGGCACCATCAAAAGTAAATAGCAGGAGTAAATCTAGAGCATATTATAGAAAAGTCTGGATAAAAAAGTACCAGTGCATCCACACAGTACTTGCTAATAATAAAACAGGGGTTTGTTACTCAGATGTGCAATCTGGAGGTTTTCAATGCCCAACTTCTTTTGGATGGGTGCACAGAGAGCAGCTGGTTTCAAAACAACTTTCCAACATCAGCGCTTGGCAAGAAGCTTGTAACCTTTTTTCATATGTGAAAGTTGTCAGAGTTATCCACGCTTTTGCCACCACAGTTGGTATGTTTCAGTGTGGTTCTCATGGGATTACACCTTCAAACCATTTGGAGCTGCCTGCTTACTGAGTAGTATGTCTCACAGAGAGCATGATTTCTGGCTGAGATGCTGATTTTGATCAATAAATTCCTAAATGGTTTCTGACTGCCTTAGAGACCACCTACCCTCTCCGAGTGACTCCAGTGCCCCAAGTACCTCCAACCAAATTTGGCAACCCTAAGACCACCTGTTTCCCTGTAGTATATCATAGCAGTTGCCATCAGTTATGGGGATTTAGCTACTATTCCCCTAGCTTAAATAGGAGTAGGATAATGGCAGGTCCTTCTTGTTAAATGGCCCTTAATTTTGCAATTCAGTTCACCCTCTTCGTCCAGAGAGCACTGTTCTTTCTTTCCCTCTTCCTTGTTTTTAAGCTTCAGAGCACCAAGCTTTTCCCTGATGTTCCCTGCAGTTAGGATGGAAGAATCCCATGCACTGCTACAGACTAGTGACCGAATGGCTAGGCAGCAGTTCCACAGAAAATGACCTAGGGGTTACAGTAGATGAGAAGCTGGATATGAGTCAACAGTGTGATACCCTTGTTGCCAAGAAGGCTAATGGCATTTTGGGCTGTATAAGTAGGGGCATTGCCAGCAGATCAAGGGACATGATTGTTCCCCTCTATTCAACATTGGTGAGGCCTCATCTGGAGTACTGTGTCCAATTCTGGGGCCCACACTACAACAAGGATGTGGAAAAATTGGAAAGAGTCCAGAGAAGGGCAACAGAAATGATTAGGGGCCTGGAGCACGTGACTTACGAGGAGAGGCTGAGAAAACTGGGATTGTTTAGTCTACAGAAGAGAAGACTGAGGGGAGATTTGATAGCTACTTTCAACTACCTGAAAGGGGGTTCTAAAGAGGACAGATCTAGACTGTTCTCAGTGGTACCAGATGACCGAACAAGGAGTGATGGTCTCAAGTTGCGGTGGGGGAGGTTTAGATTGGATATTAGGAAAAACTTTTTCACTAGGAGGGTGGTGAAGCATTGGAATGGGTTACTTAGGGTGGTGGTAAAATCTCCTTCCTTAGAGGTTTTTAAGGTCAGGCTTGACAAAGCCCTGGATGGGATGATTTAGTTGAGGATTGGTCCTGCTTTAGGCAGGGGGTTGGACTAGATGACCTCCAGAGGTCCCTTCCAACCCTAATATTCTATGATTCTATGATAAAGATTGGATGGGGGAACAGGAGATGCTTACTGGTGTTGGTGTTTTTGTTTTGGTGGGGTTTGTGCCTTCCTCCCTCACCCCAACTTCTTATAATAACTGTATAGCACCTAGAGCTCTTGTGCTCACAGAAGTAAACAAAATTTAGGAATGTTAATGTTACAATGCTGTTTTTTGCTTTTCCTCTTTGTTCCTCTCTTTTACTTTCCCTCTCCCACTTATATTCACTCTTTTTTGTGGCTTAACTTTTATCCCAGGCTTAACTGGGTCTCACTTTATACAATTTTTCCTTTTTTTTCCTGCTATTTTCCGCATTCCCTGATACTTCCTTACTCCAGTCTCTCCATCTTTCCCCCCCGACACACACACCTTGATCCCTCCAAACATCCGAGCTCCCTCCAAGGGAGAAGAATTTTTTCTCCTGACATTGAATGTACATACCAACTTGTCTGGTTTGGTCAAGAAATTCAGGGTTTGAAGGAAGCAATCTCTGTTCAATGCATATAAGGAAAGGAATTTGGTGGCACATGATTTGGTGTGTATTTAATTACAATCTATTTTACCAGTGTCGAGCTGTTCTGTTACAGAGTTCCATCTTCATACCATGTAGGATTACATTTTTTTTATCATTTAGTTGTTAAAATATTTTTTATGATAATCTAAAAGCCAGGAAATTTCCACTGGTATTTTCAAATCAGTTTCCAAAGGCAGATCCAAGATTTTAATTTAAATCAAACAAAAAGCCTTAACAAAGTTGTCCCTTCTGATCAATTGTAAATGTTGGCAAATATGGTAATTTGTGTCTATTGGCAATTATCTCTTTCTTCCTTACCCTACCCTATGTGTGTGTGTGTTGTTAGGCTATATAATATGAGATGGGCATAAGTCAATAGGACTTATAAAAGTAAACTGGAAAATAGGAGTACTTCACAAACTGAACTCATACATAAAACTTCTGCTGTACTGCGGTAGCAGCCACTGATGTGCTAAATTAATTACTACTTTGCTTTTGATTATTCCAAAATAATTCATTATAGTTGGAATAAACTTGTCATCAAGCTAGTTCCTATATGCGTATTCATTCATGTGTCTGTGTTAGGGTGACACAGTTCAAAACATAAAACTTATTGGACTTCTGGTCACCTCGTTGTTTTCTATACATTAGCCAACACCAGGAGGGTAAATACATGTCTAAGCATTATGACAAGCCTGATGCCACAGTTATTGCAAATGTCCTTACAAAAATACAGATTCATTCAAAGGGGGGAGCGTCAAAAGCCAGTGGTGCATGCCCTGAATTAGAACCTGTCAAAATCAGCGTTGAAGCTTTCCAAGCAAGGGCTCTTACACCATTTGATAGTTTTACAGATATTCACATTTATTAAGGCATTTTTGAGTTATTTAGTAGGAGTGACTCTGTCTATGCAATGTACACCAACATTAGGACTTTGATGCTGATATGCAGCTTTCTTCTTCTCTCACGTTGCCTCTTTCTCTGGGATCAATTGTGCTTCCTAGTATTCAGTAGTTTTAGATTGTCTCGCTGGAATGTCAGCATTGAACTTCTCCCAGCATTTTTTGTAAAGCTAACAAAAAAAAGAGGTTTTATACAAAGGAGACAATTTTGCAACTCTTCCTATTTTGCAGCTCACTCACATAAGTTGTCCGTTTGAATTTGGTGGATTAGTGGGACTGCTTGCATGAGTCACTGTTGCTCAACATGAGTGAGGTCTACAGAAATGGTTCCTAAAATATCTTGGTTAATGATACAATTCTGATGCTTATCTCTTCAGTTCAGTGTTAGTGTTCAGGGGGAGCTGTACCTTTGACCTGGCTGTCTCTCCATGGATACCCTTTCCAAGTGACAGGCCTATGCCTGAACTTCTCTACATCAAATCCCCTGATTCACCCCATTTCAGACTGATCACCAGGCTGCAACATCCTTGTTGACAAACCATGCTATCTACAGTAGATTCATCTGGGTTTGGCCCTATTATAGACTTTTTTCCAAAAGCCTGTGGCAGGTATAAAATTGCAGTGACTCAGGACAGCTTCTTCAGAACAAGTATTAGGTATTTGTCCACACGTACATATCAGGTAGGGAAGATAACAATGAAAAGCCTACATGCATGTTATCGTGCTTAAACTTTAGCCTTTCCTTAGAACTATATGTCAAGAATCAAAGAGGTAGCTGTGTTAGTCTGGGTTTGAAGAAGCAACAAAGAGTCCTGTGGCACCTTAAAGACTAACAAAAGTATTGAAGCATAAGCTTTCGTGGGCTAGTACCCACTTCGTCGGATGCATGCAGTGGAATTTAGAACTATATGTTGTTCATGCTTGTTTTAGGCATGTACATACACACACACACACACCCATTGGGGCTAGGTGAGAGCTAGGTGAGACAGGCTGTACCTCCTACTGCTCCTGCCTTTCTGATGGTCTGATTGACCAGTCAATGTGTCTCCCTCAAGTCACAGTCTGCCTTTTTATCCTTTTCAAATGTTCAATTATTCTTTTTTTCCCCAAGAATTCCCTGCCTCTAGATCTCTTGGGGTTTTGAGCAGTGCACCTGAACCTGGTCACACACTTCAGAGAGGGTCCAAGATCGCCTGTCAGCAATGTATTGCCCATTGAATTAGTCTTTGCCAGGTTCTTGGATACCTTGTAAGAGACCCAGCTGGAATTAACCTTTCCAGGCTCCATAAAGCCAACCACCCCACAGTAACTACCAAATCCACAGATTATAAACTTCATAAAATTAATACAGATAGCTCCCCCAGTCTTCATATTCAGTATGTCAAAATTAAAGACTATAGGCCGACATTTGCAAAAGTGACTAGTGATTTAGAGTGCCTCTGTTCTGGGATGCCCAACTGAAGACATCTTAAATGGGCATGATTTTTACAGGCTCAGCTCTTTCTGAAAATCAAGCTCCTTTGAGGTATCAAAAGTTGGGACACCCAAAAAATGGAAGCACTCGAAATCACTAGTCTCCTTTGAAAATCTTGTCTTTATCATATAGTATGATTAATTCTATTCCGAAAGATTTAAATAAAATGTCTATGAAACATTTTGAATACAAACACCTGGCTCTGTTTCAAAGCCTATACAGTTGAAATTTTACTTGTTTTAAACCTCATTTGTACATGCGGTGCCAGGTATACAAGGCTGAGTGCCGGTAGCAGTATTGTGATGAGCCATCTTCTTGACAGAGATTGTACACTCATATTGAAGAAAATATTCTTTACGGTCTCTCTGGTTTGGGTTTTTTTCTTTTCGTTTCCTGAAGATTTGGCTGTTGAAGACTTTTTGAAAGTCTCCAGAGCTTAAAAGCTTTAAAAGCTTCCTTCCTTTATACCTGTATTTGCTTTAACAAAAAGAACTGGGGAGTGTCGTCTTTGAAGAGATCAATTAAAAATTCTCTTTCACTTTGAGCACCGCAGTCATTTGTTCGTGATTTAATTATAGCACAAGAGTTATTGTCTGCAATTAATTACAAATAGATTAAAATAAACAGTAAACAGTTTAACAAAGGAGATGAGGGTCTGTGTGTCAAGGCAGCAGTGCTTAAAGAACTCCCCCTGGTGCTGCTGATTCATTACCCTGGGGAACCAAGGCAGCAGTGCCAGAGGGTCCCTTCATTCAACATGGTTTCAGCATGGAGGCACCTGACTGTCCCAGACACCCCCCTCTCATATCATCTTTCTTTCCAGGCAACATGCACATCCAGGCTAACCCGCATCCTGCCCATCTCAAGTCTCAATCCCTTGTGTCCCCCACCCTGGGTATATTCTGTTTGCCTCTCCATATCCAACCTTTTTTCCATGGCTCCCCCACCCCCCCACACACACTGAGTCTCCTCTTTCTTCTGGAGTCCATCTTCAACCTCCTGTTGCCAGCCTGCCTCCCCACATATCACTGGGAGTACGTGCAAAGCACAACTGGTGAAGCAAGTTGGCAGCACTGGAAAAGAGAAATAGCTGATGGATCTGAGCAGTTCCTTTGGTTAATTTTGGCATAACTCAATTAGTTGTACTGAGTAAGGAGACTAGCACTTTTGTGTTTAATTTCAGATGTTAAAAGTGGCCTACACTTCTGTTGTAGACTGTGTTTACATGTGATGTTTGGAATGTACAAGGACTTTGCATTGATGGGGGGAAGGGGTTAATAACAAAGGAACCCAAAGAAACATGAGGAAAATAAGGTAAAATTTCCCAAACGCCACATTTTTAAATGGTTTCTTCTCAAAAAGTTAGTAAATACTTTACCCAAAAAAATGACATAGAAAAGTCAATTGCCCTCTAAAGTATTGTGCCAAAATTTGAAAACTAAATTCAATTGTTAAAGCATGAAATGGAGATTTTAGTCTTGCAATAAGTGCAGATCTCAATGCAGCCTTCAGTATGGAATTGCTACTGTTACCTCCATAAAATATTTCTCTTAAACAGCTGCTAATCTGCTCACTGTATCTGTTAACATTCATTTCTTTGGTAACCGGTTCACATTTATCCTACATACGGTACAACATCTCTTTTATGGCAGCTACATTAAATGAACATTTGGAGGCACATAAAATGTTATGGAATTTATTATTTAACTATTCCAAAAATGTCTCCACCAGTCTTTTTATATCTACCAGTAAAGCAGTGTGAAAAATAAAAAAGTACAAATAAGGAAGCTGCTCACTAACACTTTAATTTCCTTTTGAAGTGGCAATCTCTAGTGCAACTTCCAGTAATCATGCTTTCCACTCTACTGGGCTGTTTTAAGCAATTAATTTTTCTGTATATTCACTGTCCACTTTCTTTTTGTGAGTCCCTGATTTAAATTTGTCAAATTTGGTTACCAATTCTGTTGTGCCCTGTGCAATTTTAGAGATTTTTATGAATTGAGTTGAGAGAATACCTTGCAGATCTGATAGGCAGAATACATTTCAAGACACAAAAATGATTCTTCTCTTTAAAATCCCATTCTTTATCACGTTATGTATTTGTGTCATGTATGTCAGTGTGAAGTATGGGACTCAGAAGAGGTCATATTAAAGTTTACTTATGTGAAGATAATTCTCGTCTTGGTTTTGTACAAGACCTATTCATCATCATTATTATTATGTATTATTTGTTTGTATTATAGCAGTGTCCAGAAGCCGGGACTGAATGAATAAACTAAACTAAGATATGTTTTTCTTTATAAGACTTCAATGAAAGTATAGATGTACATTGCCAATATCGGAAGGACTTGATAGTTATCAGCAGAGATGCCAGATTTAGCAGTCCTCTGACCTTGGTCATTGTTTACTGATAACCTTGACCTGCATCCATAATGAGTAACCCACCAGTCTGTCAAATAAAGAGTGGAGAAATGCTGCTCATTAAAATTGACTGTGTGGATCAGAGATCCTTCTTTACCTAAGCTCTGTTGGAGGCAAGTCCCCAGCCAGCACCACACAACTTCAAGCTAGGTAGGTTTAACAGGCCATAATGCCAAGCGAGTTACAAAAATTATTATACAGAGAGAAGTAAACAATTTCCTCTAAACATGATTAACATTTTAAAGCTGGTTTTTAAATTTTTGCTAGCTGCGTACCTTGTGAGTACATTAGACAAATCAAATTATTCCTGCTGATTAACCTAAATAACTGCAAGTTACATTCTTCATTGTTTATTTCCAAGTATGTTGATAGATAATGCTTGCTTTGTTATATGAGTGTTCTCTGTGTAAATGTTCAATTGAGGGAAATATACAAATTCAACAGAATATTTTTAGATATTTGCTCAAAAGCTTGATAAAAGGTTTGGCTACAAATGAAATCTGTGGGTTTTTACATTTAAATTTACTAACAGTGTGCCACTTTGTGTGTGTTTCTTTTTCTCTTCCAGTGCCACCTTGGGCCTTAATAGCCATAGCCATAGTTGCAGTCCTATTAATCCTTACCTGCTGCTTTTGTCTCTGTAAGAAATGCTTGTTCAAAAAGAAGAACAAGAAGAAGGGAAAGGAAAAGGGAGGGAAGAATGCTATTAACATGAAAGATGTTAAAGATTTAGGGAAGACCATGAAAGACCAGGTAAAGTAGCCATCCTGTTCTTGGACACTGTTTGTTTAAAGTGTTAAGTCTTCTAGCAATTATCTATTTATTATAGTATTGCTCAATGGTTGGATAGTGGTTCTCTGTAATGGAGCCCAGCTCTCTGTACTTTGTATTGGAGTTCCAGTTAGTAACCCCCTGGTGCCCATTGGAGGACGCCGACTCTACATGCACACGCTACTGGTGGGAGTACTAGTCATTGCTTTCAAGGCAGCCAGTTAACTTCTCTCCAGATGAGAGGAAGAATACTGCCACTGGATCCATACAGAAGAGAGGTTTTTTGAGAAAATGGTGGTCTCAAAAATATAGCTGTGGGAGAGTCTGACAGCCATATCTATATAGGACTTTGGCTAGGACCAGGTGCAATAGAAGTAGAGAGAACTCATGTTTGGATGACTGGGTACTAATCAAGTTCTTGTGAGACTAAATGACATGCAAGAGCGGACGTGGGCTACTAAAGCTCTTGTTGCACAAAAACAGAAGCTTACTAGAATGAGACCAAAAGCAAAGTGCAGCAGAAGAATGGTGGAAGGGACACAAAGAAGCAGGGCAAAAGGGCGAGAAAAGGAAAAAATAAAAGAACATTGGACGGGGGATCAAGGCAGAGTTATAGATGTGGGAGTGAGGAGATTAAAGGTGACAGAATACAGTTTTAGCTGAGAGCCAGTGAATGGCTTGGAAACCGATCATCATGCTGCTGTTTGCGTAACATTCATTTGAGGATAGCAGAGAAACCCTTGCTTCCGACCTGTTGTGCGTGAGAGAGATGCTATACTTGGGCACTAACTGGAAGGTTGCAGGATCCTGCATCTAATCCAATGTTCCCTTGGAACCACAGAATAGATTAGCATTGATCTGACATAACACTGTCTACACTTTTGATCAGAGGAAAATTCCAGTGTTGACTCTCTTATGGGATGGAGTGGCAAAGATTTCAGCCTGTATGGTAAATAGAGGGGTGGTAAAATACAGACAGAACCATATTCACTAGTTATCTAATTAGTGCTAGGGTTGATGAGTGGGGATAAAATCACACTGTTGCATAGATCATCTGGAAGTATTTCAGCAGCTAAGGACACACAGGAGTACGTTTTTCAAATAATGTATATTCAGGAGAATTAAGGAACTGCAGCACGAAACCTTTTCAGCTGGAGTAGATGCTTCAGCTTCGCTTTTGCAAATAATTAAGACTCTGCATGGGGAAGATGAGATTCCGAAGGCACTCTTTGTGCACGTGGCATCTAATCCTGGACCACTGAAGTCAGTGGAAGTTCCACAGTTGATTTGAGCGGCAGCAGGATCCGGCCCTTAACAGCATGCAGTACCCAGCCAGAGAGCACTTTAATTTTTCCTTACTCCTTACATTTGCAGGCCCATTGACTACATTTGGAGGCACAGTTTGCACATAACTGAAAATGGACTCTTCATTTACAGTGGCTAGTGCTGAAATGTTGACACATCATTTGAAAGCAATTTGCTTTACCAAGTTATTTCAGGCATTCCTTATACTTAAGTAACATTGTGGGGAAAGCTCATTACTTTAAGCCTATATAGATCAACATTTTAATGGTGACCGCTGTATGTAGCTCCCTGTTATCAGAAGTGCCACAAAATATGTTAAATTCCACAGTTAAAGGGTTCAGTGGAGTGAAACTCAGAATAGTACTGAGCAGAGAACTTGGATCCTCCCGTGAAAAAGGCTAGTGAGGATTTTGTTTTAGTTAATATGATAAAGAAATGTCTTCTACTGTCTTGATTCAGGCACTTTGAGGAGGCATTCTTGGACTCCCTGTGTTTGAGCTATAGAATTTGTTCTAGTTTATTCATATTGAGTAATTGTGAGATATTTCCCTCTGAGACATTGTCTGAAAAAGCAGTCCATGTTAAATGCTGAGTTAGTCCTGACCAACTTTAGCAAACTCTTGATGATAGAAGGAAAAATAATTTGAAAATACTGTTTGAGCATTTTGGGGATAACATTCAGTGCATTGTTTGTTGTGTGCTATCAAATGATACTAATGATAACAACTCTAACTTTTTCTTTGTAGGACAAGTAATGTATGTTGTTAGTAGAGATCTGTGTGAGATTTGTTCTGTATCATATAAAACTGTTCTTCTACTTACAGTATATTATTAAGTGTCGTTTATTATGCTTGTTATGGCCTGGATAAATGACCAATGACTCTAGCACTGAGGTATTTAAAATATAAAATTGTACTTAATAGTTAAGAATGAGTTTGTCACACAGTCCCTTTTTGGAGGAAAACAAAGGTCAAATTCCAGTTACAAATTAATTGTCACGGAGATAATCAAAACTTTGCAAAAAGCATACAAAAAGCCACAGTGTCAAGTCATATAGAACTTAATATCTTCAAATGATCTTTATATTTATTTTTAAATAAATGTGTCCATATATTTAGAATTTAACCAGTGGGCTGTTGGTAAATTTATGCACCACTGAACATGTAGGGTTGGACCCTCCGATGGTGGAAATTGACATATCCACTGAGGCCAGTGGAGCTATCACTATTTCCACCAATTGAGGATCTGCCTTGCTTGCCAACATTTCCAGAAATGGATTGCTAAAGTTTAGGCTTTTAGGTCCATATTTAGGCATCTAAATCTGTGGCCTCATTTTAATAAATTCTGAGTTCCTAGCAGCTTTAATTCCTAATCTGGAAAACCTTGACTTTATTTGTAGTATTTGTTTTTCAGTGTGAGCACAATCAGTTAATAATTAATTCTTAAATCAACACCACGGGGTTTACATGAAGACAATGTATTGCTAAATTTAATGTAAGATATTTCAGAAGGTCTTAGTCATTTTAGTGCCTCAAATAAAATGCAAGAGAGTGCCTCTGAGATATCAAGGAGATACATTTTAAAGCAAACAGACAAATATATATGAAAAAGGTCTACTCTAATCCACCTGGAAAGAATATTCCATTGGCCATGTACGATGTTAGAAATCTGAAATGTTGCCAAAGCACAAAGGCTTAATCCTGTAGTCATTCAGCCCTAACCTGCAAAGTTCTGATCACCTTCTGGATTCAACACAATGCCTTCAGCTCCCTTTGATTTCAGTGGAAGTTGAGTGCTCAATACCTCTCGGTAGGCAATAGGCATCTTGCAAATTCCAGACCATAATGTATGCAAAAGTCCCATTAACTTCACTGGGAATGATTTTACTTGATAGAACTAAAGGATTGGGCCCTTAAAGTAGCTTATTTTTTCTTCTTCCAATAAATATTCATTAAAACCAATAACATTCTACTGACTCTAGGCCCTGATCCTGCTAGTAGCGCCCCTGTGCCTACCTAGAACCCCTCTGAAACCAATGAGGTTCTGCGTGGTCACAGGGGTCCATGCTAGTAGATCTGATTGCAGTCAGAACTTTAACCCTATCACCGGTAACTGTTAGATATTGAATTGTATAATATCCAGTATTCAAGATAGATTCATCATATTTCAGCATTTTCTTTTTCCTTAACATAATTTTAATATGATATTTTGAATAAATGTTGTTGCTGTGAAGAGGGAGAATAGTTAAAGTGCAGATTAGGATCCTGATCTTAAAATCCTTACTCATAAGAGTAATTCTTATTCATGCAAGTAGAGCTATTCCAGAGCAATTGCATGAGTAAGCATTGCAGGATCATGCTTTTCTTGTGTAAAGGAGGTGAATAAAGAATCTATTCTCTGTTTAAAAAAAAAAAAAGGTCATTTCTCCATAGTTTTTACTAATGTTTGTGCGTAGATATTTTAATTTTTATTTCTTCCTTCTATGTCATCCTTATCTATGTTGTGTCTCATGACTGTTCTGGATTGTCACTTGCGGTAGGTTTATTTTGCTATTTGGACATGCCTAATCTAAAGCTCTGATATATTTAGTCTCCTGACAGCTGTGGCTCCTCAGCTAAGATTTATACATAGCTTTGACACATCAAAAGGCTGAACTAAATTGATTTTTCTTTTTTTGGTGGGCTAAAAGGTTGTCATTTTCTCCATACTTAAAATATATTAAGTCAAAATGTACTAGAAAGCTCAAGTTTAAAATTCATATGCACAAAAAAGAAATGCACTGCTTTTATTTCTTTTTAATATGCATTTTCACTGTATCAAATTTAGACCAAAATGGAAAAATGTTCAAAAACTTCAAAACAATGGCCTCTTTCTACCGGTGCTAAACTAATCTGTAGCTCATGCTATTACTTTATTCTCATTATTATGTAGTCTTAATACAGTGAGTACATTTCAGGTTGTCAGACATAGTCCATTCCACACCAGATTGATTTCAGTGGAGTAATTCCAGAATCACAGTGGTGTACCTGGATGTAGACGAAGTCCAATGTTTTTTAAAGATATCCCTATCACGATTTTCTGTGCTGCAGTTTATCAGTCTCTACCAATCTTCCAGTCTCTACCAATCTCCCATAATTTTCTCCTGCAGTGTTTTTTTTTTTTCATCTGTAGAAAAACATCCAGCTCTAGAGACACTGTAATAGCTGCTGATTTAATGGGTCTGAATTTAATGCATTGGTACAGCAAATTTCTTGCTTAAGCTCAGCCTTTGGGAAAGGAATAAACTTAATCACTTCTGTGATGAACAGTGGCACTGAAAAATTATCAAAAATTCAGCCCTGTTTCTTGGAGAATAATTGCTGTGATGGTCTGCACCTTTTATTGGGTCACAAAGCATTTGTAGAGAAGGAGATTTAATATCTCAGCCATTTCTAATTGCATCAGGCTGAAACACTGCTATTTGTGGGAGATTTTTATCTTGGGAGGAGTTTGTATATTAGGTAAAGCAGGAGATTGGAAATCAGTCCATATGGATTCCATTCCTAGTCCTGCCATTGACTCACTGTGTGACTGTGGGTAAATCCTTAAGAACATAAGAATGGCCATATTTGGTTCATCTAGCCCAGTATCCTGTCTTTTGACAGTGGATAGTTCCAGATGCTTCAGAGGGCGTGATGGACCTATCCAAAATAAACTTATATACTTTTTTAACCCAGTTATATTTTTAGCTTTCACAACATCCATTGGCAATGAATTATTATTCAAATATGGAATTACCTTTGAAAGCCCTGATTTAAAGGGCCCGGGGCTTTAAAGGCCCTATCTCTTCTTGTTGAGCCCCGCCTCCTCCGCAGGAATCTGGAGTACTGGTAAATCCTTTGTTATTTTCACCCCTGGCCAAAGCCTACATAGGGCTTTGGAGATCAAAGTAAACACTTGAAATTTCACAATAGCAGCAACAATTCAATTCATTAAGGTATGAATTTCATAGCGTAATTGGGACTATTTAAATGCTAACATTGTTAAGTAGAGGCATTTTCTCTTTTAAAAATAAGCACAAAACCTAGGAATATAAATGCAAAGGCTTTCATTGATGTATTATTAAGACAACACAGTTAAAATCTCAAAAATCAAGAAATCCAAAAATTAATATCGAGATCAGCTTTAAACACAAGCAAAGCAAATGCTCTCTCTGGTAGTTCCAGTCTGCAGTTCAGAGTATAGTCCAATCACTATCTCAAGTTACTGTGCCAAAGGGGAAGACTCATGCCTGATTTTAGCCTTTATAGCAGCCTGGGGCGTCACATATCATAAGGCTGGCTATGTTTATGTTAATTGCACTGTAAAATGGCTAATGTCCAAATTGGATATAGTGACCTGTTGTGGTTATAATGATTAATTTAGATTATCATGTTCAATTTCAGCACATCGATACTTGCTGCAGATAAAGGGGTTGCTTGTGGGGCACTAACTGCCATATCTCCCACACTTAGAACAGTGTCTTTCAGTCCATGTTCAGATTGCACCAAAGGTGGCAATATGGCCGCAAACAATACCCAAATGAGCCAGTGAGAGCTAATGAAACACTTCAAAAGCCTTCTCTAACCTCACAACACTCCTCAAAACCAAAACATTTTGAGTAACTGACTGTCCATTTAAAACCTGGATAACGACGGAGAAAGTGATGTCAAAACACCCCATTCAGGACACAGCTCATTACATGCATTGGTATGGCCCACTGCTGATGCAGGACAACTGCTTTCCAGCAGTAATGGATAAAGTAGATTTCACAGTAACCAAAGCCTGGCTCAGCCACTGGAAACTGAGAAACAAAATGGGTTTTTAATGAATTCATGGCGGGAAAGCAGATGCTGGAAGAATGAGACTCGCCTCTCCTTCTGAGGGACTCTGATAAGCGGATGTAGTTACAATAGCAAGGAGACGAGGCTGTTGTTTTGGTGGATGATGGGAAATCAGCCAGTAACTTTTAAAGGTCCTCCTGTCCCTACAGGATAAAAGATCAGGAGGGTCACCGCTATGTTGTTCTTGAATCTGTGTGGAACTGATAAGACATGTACTCACATTGTGGGGATTTCAGCAGTTACTCATTGTTTTCTTTGGAAAGTCAATCCACCTGTGGAGGTTAAAAAAAAACCAAGCCTGAATGATTGCACTTGAGTTTGACTTAAAATAAAAGAGAGAGATGGAGCGTGGCCATCAAATTTGGGGAAAGGAGGGGAATTGCCCTCACGACAAACTGTATTGTTGGACATCGCACAGAATTTTCTCTTTACAATAAGAATATTGTTTTTCTGCCTGCACACTCAACAAGCTTTGCACAACCCTAAGGCCAGGACAGCATGCAGACATTAAAAATAACCCTATTTTTAAAAGATTGGCTGATGGGATAGTCTTGGGTGGAATTCAGATGGCAATGAACATTGCTTGGCAGGTAGACTTACAGACTGTACTCTACATAATGTTGTTTTGTTTTTACTACTAGGGTGCTTTCATGATTGCTATTGTTAAGTGTTTTTTGAAGCATGAATTCATGATCCGCTTAGTGGGTGGAAACAATCCTGAGAACACTATTGATGAACATATCCCTCTACAAATGACACTGGAAGAGTTCAGCATACAGTAGACTCTCGATTATCCAGGATGATAGGGAAAAAATTAATCCTAGTTAATAAAATCCTGGATAATCACAATCCATAGGAAATATGGGGAGTGGGAGGCTGGTTCACCAGCCACCCTGCGCCAGGGGGAGGGGGATGTTGGTTCACTGGCTGCCCTGCACCCTGGTGGGGGTTTTTTTGTTTGTTCTTGGGGTGGCAACAAAGCCAGAGTCGGCCCTGTAAATTACGCATATTTTTTTGACATCCTGGTTAGTTCACATTCTGGTTAACCCAATCCTGGATAATCGAGAGTCTACTGTATTTGGAGCCCTAGCTAGGCCACAGTGAAATTAGTGAGGAGCGAGCTAGAAAATGTGATGCTGTAAGATAACTGAGACCAGAAATATAATGGGCTGGAGACGTCTTCATGGATCTTTGCATGGAGATCCTTCATACATGATTCCTCTCCCTTTCTATGTAGAGGTGGAGGAGGACAACCCCTGCTGCTGTATTTTCCCATTTTGTGACTCACGTGGCTCAGCTCTGTGCGGATAGAGATTCAAGAAGTTGAAGTGGATCAGAGGACCCACTATGCTCAGAGCCTTGCAGAACTTCAGAGTTTCCATGTGAAATTCTGGTAGTGAGTAAATAGAATCCGAGGCTGTTTTAGTCCTTTAGGATCTACTTTGTGACTGATGCTGAGAAGTTACAGGTTAACCCAATCAAGGGGAGCCTGGCCCTGACGGGGGCTATGCTGTGAGGGAGGGAGGAAAGGTAGGACAGGAGAACCAGCAGACCAATAGCCGTCCCCGCGGGATGGTGCCTGTCTGTACGTGAAAAGGGTCTGTAGGGGAGCATGACCTCCATGGGGGGAAATTCAAGAAACACTCTTTGTTGAACTCTCCAGAATTCTGACTCCTCCCAAGTTTAATGGACACCCCCTCGGCCGAATTAGTCCGTTATATCAAGGTTTTACCATCAACCCGCCCACCCGGGTCCCGGCTGCTGGGACCCGGCGGCAGTTAGCAGCCCACCCGCGGGGGTTCCCGGCTGCTGGGACCCGGGCGGGAGCTGTCAGCCCACCCGCCACCGGCTCAAACCGCGGCGGCCGCTGCGAGCGGGCAGAGAGCCCGCAGGGTCCCGGCTCCCGGGACCCTTCAAGGAGCCTGCATGGTGCTGGGGGCTGGGCGGCAGCCCGCCCCCGGCTGCCGCGCGCGGGCTGAGAGCCCGCAGGGTCCCGGCTCCCGGGACCCTCCACAAACTGAGCATGGTGCCGGGGGCCGAGCAGCAGCCTGCCCCTGGCTCAATCTGCGGCGGCTGCCGCGCGCGGGCTGAGAGCCCCGCAGGGTCCCGGCTCCCGGGACCCTGCAAGGAGGGTGAGTGCTGCCGGGGGCCAGGCGGCAGCCCGCCCCCAGCTCAATCCACGGCGGCTGCCGCGGGCGGGCTGAGAGCCCCGCAGGGTCCCGGCTCCCGGGACCCTGCAAGGAGGGTGAGTGCTGCCAGGGGCCAGGCGGAAGCCCGCCCCCGGCTCAATCCGCGGCGGCTGCCGTGCGCGGGCTGAGAGCCCCGCAGGGTCCCGGCTCCCAGGACCCTGCAAGGAGGGTGAGTGCTTTCACCTCTGGCGGCAGCACAGAGCGGACCGGGACCCACCAGCAAGTCCAGCTGCTGCGGGGAGCCAGGCGGCAGCCCCCCCGCAGCTTCCACCTCCGGCAGCACAAAGCGGACACTCTGTCCGCACGGGTCCCGGCTCCCGAGACCCGCCAGCAAGCCTAGCTGCTGTGGGGAGCCGGGCGGCAAGCCCCCCCCCCCCCCCCCCCCCCCCGCTTCAGCCTCGGGCAGCAGCAGGGAGCCCACAGCCAGCCCTCCAGAAACGGACTTCGGATGCATCAGACTCTGAAAAATTTTGTCCGTTGCATCCGAAGTCCGTTAAATGGAGGTCCGTTAAATCGAGGTTTCACTGTATGTGATGGCTGGACCAATGGCTAGAATTAGTTACAATGGTCATTCAACTATGGATCAAATAACACATTTGTCAACAATCCTTATACTCACCAGAGTACTGTAAAACATTCCAGATATATAGTGTGAGTTATGTTGTGGCTGAAACCTTAACTTTTGCATTTCCTAACTTTTTGTGACATGAGTGTGCAACCTTACACCTTTATGTTGCACTAACACAGGATTTTCTTTGCATTACTCTGCATGTTTACATATATGCACATACACAAATACATAAAACAAACATACATATGATTATATGGTATCATGATTTTATTGTTTTTTGTGTACGTTACTCAGAAATGGTGAAATCTCATGAGTGAATTATGAAGTCATCCCAGATTAGTGCAAATAAAACCTATCTCCACAGCCACACCATAATGTATTCTTTTTATGCTGGATATTTTACAGCCTTTAAAAAAATATTAGAGAAACTTCTCACATCCCTCTTCCTGTATACCAGTGCTACTTGAGTACCATGTAATCAATTGTACAGGCTTGAAGAGGAAAATAAATTATTATAAACTTTTTAATAGTTCTAAAAACAATCTAAAATAGTTCACAGGAGTGGTAGATCACAAAATATTGGACCTAAAAACTAAAACACTATGATCAGTTGGGGAAAAAAGACAAAATACCCTGAGGTCACAGTACATTTCCTTTAAATATTCCCTTTCCAAAGAACCACAACATAAAATGAAAATCTCTAGGTGGTGCTTCAACTACTTTGACGTAATCCAGTGCTTCTTCCTCTTTGGAACAGAGTAGATGCATCACATGAGACACTTCTGTGCCAACTTCTGTTGACCCAGATTCTATTAAAGTACCAGCCTTTGATTTGAAAGCAAATTCCTTCCTTAAAGATAAAAATTATTGTATGCTGCTTGCCATGCTAACATCCAGTCCCTCCTCTTCTCCTGACCTTGGTAAAATCAACGCACTTGATCCTATTCTCAAAGTTTTAAAAGTCTCCTATATTTCTGGTCCAAGGTCAGAAAGAACGATCTCGCTGCTTGATAGAGACAAGTAATATGGCACCTTTTCTTTCTTTTCGGCCAGTTACCTTCCAAATGTCTTCTACAACGTATGTGGAAAAGATTCTAATAATTCAATGGGGTCCGTGTGCACTTAGCACTGTGCAAGAAATCCATTACTATTATAACTTCCTGTGTTCCTGTTTTATTTTATTTTGTGTTTTAAGATTTGTTTGATAGCGAGATCTCTGTAGCTCTGGCATCTGTGTAGGATATTTTTTCTGCCATAGAGAGAACAAATTACTTGCATGTAACTCTTTCTCTCTGCAGGCAGTTTCCTAGATTATAGAGACCTATTCTCACTGACCACTTCTCAATGAGTCAGTACATAGCTAACATCACTAAAAATATAGTCAGAGAAGTCTTCTCTCCACTCCCCAAAAGACAAAGGCCACAGAATTTGGCCTCTTACCCCCACCAAAAAATGGCAACGAGGGTGCCTTTGCCTTCAAGAAATGCAGGGACAGCAACGGGGGGTCTCCACCTCCTCTGCCCTTTCCCCCAGATACGCGAGGATGGGCAGTGCTCACCCCAGCAGCTAGGGTATATCTGCCTGGATGAATATGCCAGACCTCTCCTGCCACAGAGTCCTCTGCTGGGGTGATGTTGACAAGGCTCCTCAGAGCAGTGGGTCATGGTGTTAATACACAATTAACACACAGTTCATCCCCCTTAGAGCTATTACTCCTGGCAGTCTGCAGACTCAGTTACATGTCTCTGTGTTGATTAAGTACGGTCACACCCTCAAATTCTTCTTCACATCTGAGGGGCCCAGAAATTTACTTCTATTTTTTAAAATGAGAATGGAGATTCTGATGGAATCATATGATGGCTCCAAAAACGGACCAAAGACATGGACCTTTGGTACCAGGCAGATCATTTTTGCAGTGCCATCTTTTCCAGCACTTGAAAGATTGCCATTCAGCCACAGCAAAGGAGCTGCAGTAGAGACCAGCAGCTCAGGGATTAAGAACTGTAAAAGTTACTCACATTTTAAATCAGTTCAACACAGCCAAAATGAAATATTTTCATTAGAAAAATACTCCATCATCTCTCTCTTTCATGTTTACTGGCTTGACTTCACAGGAGATTTTCATCCATTTTTAACCTGCCCTCTCCCCCCCCCTCCCCCCACCCTGTTAAGATACACAGTAATTTATATTCTGACTAAGAGAGCTCAAAATCATTAATTGGCATCCATCATTCACTAATAGAAGGGGTATCTGTAATATCTGGACCAGATCCTCATCTTGCATAAATTGATGTTACTTCATTGCCTTCAGTATGCTAATTTCCACAACCTTAGGATCTAGTCCATTAGCATCAGATTACAAACTTATTTGTAATAATTGTACTTGACAATTCTGAATCCGACCTCTAGTTTACAACCGATTCTTGACAAATTAATGTTTCTGCTTCAGTGCTCCAATTCAAATCACTGTTGCTTAGCTCCTACTCTCTTTACCACTAAGAATGTTGATGCTTTTGCAGAGAACTTAAGTTGGCAAAGTTGTAATGCCTGAGTTTTTCTGAGAACTGGTGTGATGTCACACAGTCCCCAAATGACAACTCCAGAAAAAAACCAAAAAGATTGAGAGGAACAGTCTTTTATTAAATATATTCCGCTCTACTTTCCTATCAGTGACACCCCCCCTACACCACTCAGCTTCAGTTCCTGTCTGCCCACTGGCTGATTGGTTCTCACTCCCAAACAATCTGTCTCTGGCCAGCACCCGCTTCCTCCTCCCCACCGAGATTCCAGAAGTCTGCGAAGGCAGGGCACCCCTCTGCCAATGAGGAGGGGCTGTGGATGGCATAACAGTGAAGCCCCCTCACAGCTTCCGTGACAGAGGGGCGGTAGGCTAAATGTAAGTGACGTTGTGACCCAGCGCATGGGCTTCTGCTCCTAGTCCCGGGCTCATCTCCATGAGGTTTCATGAAGTAAGGATGACTATGTGAAACCGAGTTCAAGGCATGAGTGTCACAACTCAGATACAAGTGGTCTGGCTTTTGCAGCCAATATTTCTTTGGCAACCAGTGCCAACTGTAGGTATAGCCTTTGTTACCTTCGTTGTAGAGTATCTGGATCTCAAGTATATACATACACCTGAAATCTGTTTCATTACAAATATGGTTAGAACTAATCAACATTTGGATGGCATGAGAGGAAAAACAAAAGCAAGTGATTCTCTCACTGTCCTGTACACTTTGCATTTTATTAAAAATGAATAATATGAGCCCTTTTGAAAATAATCAGTACTTTATATTGAATGCCACTTTCATGCCGATAAATTTTTCAAATATAACACTATATATTTATACAATCTACTAGAGCAAACGTGCTAGCTAGCCCTAGGTAAAAAGAACAATCTCTGATTTTTAGCAAAACATTTAGCATTTTCCCTCCAGAAATCTTAGTCCAATATTTTAAAGGAGTTGAAAAGTACAACCCTATTTTTTTCCCCACAAGTCCCTTTTTCTTAGTTCAAATGCTGGCAAATATCCTAAATATTTAGTAAAGAGGTTACTAATAACAAAACCAAGGATAGTTGGATCAGGTCCTTACTATTTGACTTTCTGAGCTAAAGCATTTAGGACTTTCAATAATGAGGGGCATTGTGCCCAATCTTCACATTGAAGTAAAAAACTAAACTCCCATTCACTTCAATAGAAATAAGATCAGTCTTTATTGTCTTCACCGCAATCACTGGCTTTTGGCAAGTTATAGAAATTTCAGAAGCTTTTCAAGCACTCCCTAAAAGGTACAAGAGTGTAAATCTATAATCAATGCAATTTTCTCATATCAATTCTTTGTCCTTGTGCTCTTGATATTATTTTCATGCTTCTGAGAAAATATTAATAATTTAATTTTAATATTTGTCTCCTTGCTCTGAGCCCCCTCATTTAGTTCTCCTCAGGCAAAAGTTTGCAAGATGGGGCACTTTTAATATGTTTTAATAATTGTATGTTTTCCTTTGCAATAAGAATACTTCTGCTTTCTGGTACAGCACAAAAGGATGTTTTCAAATTGTATTTTGCTCTTGTGTAGCATCTAAGATAGCTGCTACGTCTTCAAAAGAAGATTGCTGCTTTATGTAATAGACTAAATTATATTTCTCTCTAACTTTACTAAAATCAGTTCCCCTGTAAATCAGTTTGGTTCAGCCTAGCTTTGTATAAAGAATGAATAAAAGGACAATGGGACTAGTGTGGTGGCCTTTTTCTATGAACATGCATTTGCTAGTAGCATGGTGATACGTTTTGCTTCCATATTCATCCTAAATAACAATCTGTCAAATGTAGGAAGAACTCACCCACAATACTTTCTTTTTACCAGCCGTAATCCTACAGAAACACGTGGCTCTGTTGCAAATAATTCACAGCATGAGCAGCTAGACTTGACATTGCTGAGATCTCTTTAAGAGGAATGAATGTGACTTTGCCTACTTAATAGCATGTTTGTCCACATTTGGCCTCTTTAAGAGGCAATTGGATTAGAGCAGACTTTTTAAAATATCAAGTTGACATTTACTTTCTGTTTCCAGACTTTGTAACAGTTCTTGCTGGCCATGTCCCAAGAAGCTTTCTTCCTACTTCCATTGCTTCTCTGCTGCTTGCTGATTTAAAAAAAGTTTTCTTGCGCAACTTGAATACTGTAAATATATGTAAACAGCATATATGAATTTGTGCCATCATGCTTGCTTTTAATGGCTTTACAATAGAATTAAGGACTGAGTATCTATTTTAGGTTAGTGTGAAGAACCTAGTCATATTTATTATTGTTTCTTTTCTTCTTTGCAGGCCCTTAAGGATGATGATGCTGAGACTGGGCTGACTGACGGGGAAGATAAAGAAGAACCCAAAGAAGAGGAAAAACTCGGGAAAATCCAATATTCTTTGGATTATGACTTCCAGAACAATCAGGTGTGGAACAAACAACCAGTGATACAGTGTGGTGAGGGTGAAAGGAGACTGCAAAAATACAGACGTGCAGAGTAGACACTTAAGATTCCAGCTTGCATTGAATAAAATTAGAAAGCAAGCCTGAAGGTTTATGAAACAGTTCCTCCTCCATTTGTGTTTAATACATGTTAAGGGTACACTGCATTTCTAATCAAACTTTATACCAAAGTTTTTTCTAATGATGATTATTATTAGTTATTAACTATTTGTATTACAGTATCGCCTACAACAGGGGTCTCCAAACTTTTCAGCCCGAGGGCCGCATTAGCTATCAAATAGCAGTTCGGGGGCCGACAACACACTCGAGGTCCAAATAAAAAAGAATCAAAACATGGATGTTGTTTTTAATTATTTATTTAATATTATTTTATTCAGTTATTATTTAATAACACATTGATACACTACACATGAACACTACACATGAACACCTGTTCACTACAAATGAACACATTAACACTACACATGAACACATGAACACCTGAACACTACACATGAACACTACACATGAACACCTGTTCACGACACATGAACACCTGTTCACTACACCTGTTCACTACACATGAACACCTGTTCACTACACATGAACACTACACATCAACCCCCCAACTGACCCACCCAGCCAGGTCTCTCCTCCCAAAACCTCCTTTCCTCCAACCTCCCTCCCCCAAATGACCCACCCAGCCAGGTCTCTCACCCCAAAACCTCCTTCCCTCCCACCCACCCCCCAACTGACCCACCAAGCCAGGTCTCTCACCCCAAAACCTCCTTTCCTCCAACCCCCCCCCCTCAAATGACCCACCCAGCCAGGTCTCTCACCCCAAAACCTCCTTTCCTCCAACCCCCCCCCTCAAATGACCCACCCAGCCAGGTCTCTCACCCCAAAACCTCCTTTCCTCCAACCCCCCCCAATGACCCACCCAGCCAGGTCTCTCACCCCAAAACCTCCTTCCCTCCCACCCACCCCCCAACTGACCCACCCAGCCAGGTCTCTCACCCCAAAACCTCCTTTCCTCCAACCCCCCCCCCCAAATGACCCACCCAGCCAGGTCTCTCACCCCAAAACCTCCTTTCCTCCAACCCCCCCCCCCAACTGACCCACCCAGCCAGGTCTCTCACCCCAAAACCTCCTTTCCTCCAACCCCCCCCCCCAACTGACCCACCCAGCCAGGTCTCTCACCCCAAAACCTCCTTTCCTCCAACCCCCTCCCCCCCCCAACTGACCCACCCAGCCAGGTCTCTCACCCCCCCAACTGACCTGCTCAACCCGGTCTCTCCCCACAGACCGGTTCGCCGCCTGGCAGTGGGTGGCTCCTTGTTTCGCCCCCTGCAACTGCGTGGCGGTGCGGCGCGTCCCGGCCCCAGCTCCGAGCCGTCCCTGGCCGGCGGCGGCAGCCGAGCACACGGCGCGTCCCGGCCCCGCGGCTGGCGGCGGCGGCCGAGCGCGCGGCGCTTCCAGGCCCCGCGGCTGGCGGCGGCGGCCGAGCGCGCGGCGCTTCCAGGCCCCGCGGCTGGCGGCGGCGGCCGAGCGCGCGGCGCTTCCCGGCCCCACGGCTGGCGGTGGCGGCCGAGCGCGCGGCGCGTCCCGGCCCCGCGGCTGGCGGCGGCGGCCGAGCGCGCGGCGCTTCCAGGCCCCGCGGCTGGCGGCGGCGGCCGAGTGCGCGGC
This sequence comes from Sternotherus odoratus, assembly GCA_032164245.1. Taxonomy (NCBI): domain Eukaryota; kingdom Metazoa; phylum Chordata; order Testudines; family Kinosternidae; genus Sternotherus; species Sternotherus odoratus. The sequence continues at coordinate 61,232,288 of JAVMKO010000001.1, forward strand.
GCTTCCAGGCCCCAGCGCGGAGCCAAAAAGATCTCCGCGGGCCGGATGAGAGGGCCTCGCGGGCCGCATCCGGCCCGCGGGCCGTAGTTTGGAGACCCCTGGCCTACAAGATGCAACCAAGATTGGCCCCCATTGTGCTAGGCAATCTATGAACATTGTAAGAAACAGTCATTGCCCTAAGCAATTTATAATCTAAACAGACAAGACAGACAAAGTGTGGGAGGGAAAATGGAGGCGCAGAGAGGCTCAGTGACTGATCCGAAGTCTCACAGCAGGTCAGTGATACAGCAAGGGATAATCTCCTGACCGCCAGTCAAATGGTGTATATGCTGGCCCACGCTGTCTCTCTAATTAATTAGAATTCCAGACTTTCTTATCTAGTTCTGTTGGGTTTAGCAGAAATGTACAGCCTGCTAATCAATCCTTAGTCTGTCAGTGAAGTCCAAATAAAAGGGCTCTCCCCTTAAGAACTCTGCAGGGAGTTGGATAGAAAAAAATCTCTTACCTTCTCTAATACCACCACTTGAAATTTGGAGGCTGGAAATTGATATAATCGAGTTTTGGCTGCTTCTCCAGACTATGAACAGGAATAGCAGCCATGACCCAATGCAGACCACCATAAAAGCTCTCTCTTTAGGGAAATAAATGAATATTGACTGAAATTCCTGTAAATTTCTTCATCTAAACTAACTTCCATATGTAGTTTGCAATCTACTTCCACTAACATGCATTCAGATTCCTTATCTAATGCTCTTCTTGGCATAAAATATATTTGTTTCAGGGCTGGAGGGGGGAGTATAGGCAGAAATTAAGTAAATTCCCTGTATCTAAAGGAGGATGTTGCATAAGACTATGTACCAGCACTATCAACTATGCTTAGGGTGACCAGATGTCCAGATTTTATGGGGACAGTCCCAATACTTGGGGATTTGTCTTGTATAGGGGCCTATTACACCCTACCCCCATCCCAATTTTCCACACTTGCTGTCTGGTCACCCTAACTGTACTCCCCAAATCATTTCAACTAACTTCTAACTGCCACTGCTTCTGCTTTTCAAAGCAAGAGGTAAAAAGAATTCTGAAGTCTTTCTAGAGTCTATGGATGAAGGAACTTTTTCCTCAACTCCCCAAGCAAACACTGTAGTAAGAATTCTGTGCCCTATAGTCCTTTACCTGGCCTGTCTTCATCACTTGAAATCCGTAAGAAACTTTAGAATCTTCAAAGGGCAGAAGATCTAAGAGAGAAAAGCTGCAAATCTTTTGTGATACATGGATCTGAGATCCCATAGAAGATGAAAATAAACTTTCTCTGTGAATTTTATTAAGGAAATGCCACATCGAGTTTGAGAGCTCTAGTTTCCAAGACCAAAATAGAATGTGATAAAGAACATTTATTTATTTTCCCCACACCACATCTTTGATAGTGTGCCGTGTTTAATTAAGGTGTGAAATTGTATTTTATGTGGGTCCCTATTTTATTCTGCTGTCCTAAATCTAAGATTAAATTTTCCTTCTGAGCTCTGGCACTTCCTTGGATGTTCATGGTGTGATGGTGCAGCACAGCTGCATGGAGCTGAAAAATAGAAACCCAGTTTCCATTGGGTGTATTCCGCTGGGTTAAAAATGGGAACAAGCTGACCAAAATACTCCCTCAAGCATGATGTTTCCTTTTTAGAGCGCAAGCTTTTAAAATGGAAGTGAATTCCTTTTCCACTCTGTTAGCTGTCATATGCTCATTTTTCACTCTTTGATGTGAAAGATTTGAGGCAGACTCTGAGCCCGCATTTGTATTTATGAACTATTATGCGTCGGGAATTGCAATGAAAGAGAAAAGGAAAAGTGCCAAATAAAGGCAAAGGAAAAATGCTTCATGGAGCTTAGGAAGGTAGGAAAGCACATATGACACATTGTGAATTTAAAATAGGCAAAAATAAATCCTGCTTTTAAGAATCTGGGAGAATACAGTTACTTCCCCAGGTGGGACTGTAGTTGTTCCAATTACTTGAGCTACTCTTTCTAATTTTTAAATAACTGGCACTGGATTGTGACTGCGGCCAGGTCTACACTGGGGGAGGCGAGAGTCGACCTAAAATACACAACTTCAGCTACATGAATAGCATAGCTGAAGTCAACGTATCTTAGCTCGACTTACCTGGGCATCCTCACAGCAGCAAGTTGACCGTTGTCGCTCCCCTGTTGACTCTGCTTCTGCCTCTCGTGATGGTGGAGTTCCAGAGTCGACGGGGAAAAGCACTCGAGAATCGATTTATCGCGTCTACACTAGATGAGATAAATCGATACCCGATAGGCATATCCTTATAAGGATACCCAGTAGAAGGATCTGCCTGTGTGTCCCATCTTTGCCTCACATTTCCTTTGTGAACTTGAAAAGGATACCTAGGCCCAGAGTTTTAAGATATTTAGGTATTGCTGCACACAGTGTTGCAATGTCTAACTAATTTAGGAGCCTAAATCTCATTTATAAAAAAAGGATTTAGACACTCTGAGTTGATGAGATTTAGATTCCTGTGTGCCTAACTCCCTTTTTTGAAAGTGAGAGTTAGGCTCCTACGTCAGTTAGGCATTGCAATGCAGTGTATAAAGATGGCTAAATGCCTTTAAAAATCTGGGCCTTAAAGACTCTTTGTTTCAATTCCCTGCCTGTAAAATGAGTTTGCAAATACTGCCTTTCTCAAAACCTTTGTATGTGTTGTCTATTCAGCTTATAAAAGCTTCAGTGCAGTGAGTGTTTTTTACTACCTGGATGTACAGCGTTAAACAGAGTAGGGCCCTGATCTCAGCTGGTTCTCTAGGGGCTACTGTAATACAAATAATCACCAGCACCAGCAGCTTTAGAGCAGGACAGCCATCCTTCTGTGACTGAAAAATATGGATATTGTGGGTAGAATTATCAAAAGTGCCTAGGGCCCAGGTTTTTAAAGGTATATAGGCATTGCTGTGCTCAGTGTAGCAACACCTAATTGATTTAGGAGCTGCTAAATCAGTTAGGTGTTGTAGTGTTGTGCGCAGAAATGTCTAAATACCTTAAGAAATCAGAGCCAAAGCACCTTTGTCACCTAAGTCTGTTTTCAGAAGTGATTTAGACACTTAGAGCCTAAACCTCATTGACAGCAGTTACTTATATGCCTTTAAAAATGTTACTATTTAGTGCCTAAGACCCATGTTTTCATAGAGAAATAAATGTGACGTGAAGATTGCAAGGCCTTCTTGTTTCTATTAAAATTCTACCCCATACCAAAGATTTGCTCTTAACTTTCTTGTTTCTTTTTTTAGGTAGTTTGGGAATGGTTTTGGAATACAAATTTCCTAGTCAAAATTGCACATTCATGATTGTTTAACAATGTATTTTCTAATCACAGTGTCCTGCACAGAAAACGAATGCACAAGCAACTATAGCAATTGGAAACCTATTTGATTGCAGTCTTTTTTTTAAAAAAAATGAATTTCATAGCTAACTGTAATCAGCTGCTCTTTAAAAAGCCTCTTTTCTGCTTAAAACCACACTGCCTAGAGTCTCTTTCCATAATTGTTTTTGTGCGGTCCATAGATTTGCTCCATTTACCTTCTGTGCAGAGGCTTTTGAAAAGATGGTAGATGCTTTTGTTTGCTTTTTTCTTTCTTTCTTTCTTTTAAAGACGAGCAACAAGCAAAAATGAAAAAGTAGCAATGATAGAAAAATCTTCATATTTTGACTCCATAAACCTTTTCTTAAATGTCTCTTCAATATTCTGTTCTCTCTCTTCTTCCTTTCAGCTTTTGGTAGGGATTATTCAGGCAGCTGAGCTGCCTGCGTTAGATATGGGCGGAACATCTGATCCCTATGTGAAAGTTTTCCTGCTGCCTGATAAGAAGAAGAAATATGAAACAAAAGTCCACAGAAAGACCCTTAACCCTGTCTTCAATGAGCAATTTACGTTCAAGGTATTCCTTTGATAATGATTTGGAACTTATTTCTTTGCTCATTATATAAAGGTTCATCTTGTGCTCAGTTACAGTGTTGCTCATGTAGTTGGTGACCTGAGGCACAGCGGAATTTTCTGTTGCAGAAACCTTTGAGATTCAGTTTTGTGATGAAAAATGTAGTCATACTGGGCCAGATCCTTTCAGGGTGTAATGAGACTTAGCTTAATTGTAGTGAGTGAAGCTATGCCCATTATTCTAACTGGGGGTCTGGCCCATACTTGTAGCTGGAGATTACTACAAAATAGAGTGACACTTTGACAAAGGTATTTGTGAAGTTCACTAAACCAGCATTTTCTAAAAAATCTGTTGCAGTCTGATTTATGAATTCTGGAATATTACTCCTTTTTCCCCTCCAAAATAAATTAAAGCATGAACAAGACATATGGATGAAGAGAACAAGTAAGCGATCAATCTTGCTCGGTTTTCCTATATCCTGACATAGTAATGCTTTACCATGTTACTTTACATAAGAGGAGAAATTATGAAGCCCTCCCTCCCCCCACTTTACAGGGCACTTATTCAATAAATGTAGTGAAGGGGTTGACTGTATAATTTCAGCAGCACTATTAATAGTGACTTAAGAAATTTCGAGCCATGCTGAAAGTCCAGTTAAATGTAATAAAGAAATATCAGGGAACATATTTCAAAGGGATTTTCCTAATGCGTGTCTTACTTCTATTACTTTAGGCTCTTCCGTGTATATGCTCAGTCTTATAATGACAGCTTCAGTTTGAGAACAGGAACAGTAAGAGACTCAGGCTATGCAATCACTCAACGAGAAAGATATCCCCAGAGGTCACAGCCATTACTGCATACATAAGTCTGTTTTTCCCCTTGAAGATGTTCATAAAAATAATCCTTTTTTGGGACATTTCTTAACTGAGCTTTCCTATGAGAGTATTTAAAAGAAACCAGAGCTATAAATTACAGATCCCAGGGTAGCATACACAAGAAACAACAAACAAATTTGTCATCTAACAGGAAGACACAGTGAATTAATCAAAACACTCACTCACAGGCAGATAATGTCCACTTACTTTAAGTCACAGCTTTAATAGTCACATTTTGGAACTATGTGAAGTGCATGCAGAAATCTTTTGCCTAACCATCTGTGACTGAGGTGTTAAGGTGCACCACAACACAGTACTGATAGTGGGCTAGATCCTGTAGTCTTTACTCAAGCAAAGCTGATGGTGGTTTTGCCTAAATAAGGACTGTAGGCACTGAACATCAGTAGTTTGTCTGCATGGCTGCATACACGCATTGCTTTCGGGTACTTCAACACAACATGATTTTATCTTGGTTTCACTGCTTTGAAGGATAAAAGCAGCTGTTCTTTGAAATACCCACTGTTTAAAACATGCTAAATTCTTAAATTAACACATTTACTACCATAAATATTAAGAGGTGAAAAATTTAACCTATACAGCTACAACTTTCCCAGAGTGCACGGAAATGGGAATCCAATTGAATGGGATTTTTTCCATTAGCATCTGGAGGTAAAGTGCTGTTGTAATTTAAAGGAGGGAAACCCCAGAAACTATTTTTGGTGGTGTTGGGTGGAGTAACTTCTCAAAAAGAGAGAAATCTTCAATCTCTGTGTTTTCTGGACTGCTATCCAGTGTCTTGCAAAGAGAAAAAGCCATCTCAGTATCTCAACTAATGTAAGTTTTGCCATTGCCTTCACTGGGATCAGAATTTCATCCTTTGTATTGTACATTACATCTGGGAGAATTCTGCACTACTGTATCTGTGCATAATTAATGAGATGTACAAAGTTTCTTTGGAAATGTTGCTGCAGTTCCATCTTTTGCCCACCTGGAGGCACTGTGGTCCAAGAATAGCAGCAGCTCCCAGCAGAAAATAATGTCTGCAGTCCTGTCTTTTGCCCACCAGAGCACATTGTGATGATAGAACACAGCAGCAGCTCCCAGCCGGCTAGGGAAGAGAAAGGACCTGCCTTCTTCACAGCACCTGTCAGGCTAAGTCAGGAGACAGGGCCTATGGGGAGACAAACAGAGTGGGATTCTGGGGGGGAGGTCAAGCAGGGGCTCATAAAAACTAATGAAGGAGGACAGACTGGGGCAGGGCTAAATGGGAGTGTAGGCACAGGGCCACAGTGGGGAGGGAGGTGCAGGGCCACCTGGTGATGGGGTAGGAGGTGCAGAGTTACATGGGGATGAGGTGTCTGAGTGGGGGCACAGAGACACATGGGGATGGCGGAGGGGGTACAGGGCCACATGGGGAATGGGGAGTGTGTCTCTCAGTGGGGGTGGAGGGATACATGTGGACAAGGGGTGAAAAGACACAGGGGGGTGCAGGAACACTTGGGCACAGAGGCATATGTGCCTGACTGAATGGGAGAGGCTAGGGATTTGCCAACATCTGCATGAGGAAAGCTCTCTAACAATCCCTCCCCGCTCCCCCAAAAAACTTTTCATGCTTTTCCCACCCACACTCAACAACCCTTCAAGTTCACACCCAGACTTCTTCCCAGCAATTTACTTCTCTCTCCCTCAGCTCCTCCATTACCCCTGATTGGGGCAGTCAGCCTTTGCATTGCTTCTGAGGGACGCGGGAAATACATTTCTGTATTTCAGTTTAAAATAATTATTACTCAGAGCTCTGTATTAACATGCCTAGTAAGGAATCTATTTGTCAAAAAACATTTCCTTAATATTTTTGTTATTGTCTGTATTGTTATGGACATACTTACTGATAGGCAATTTGAAATAAATTTGAAACTGGTGTGATTATATTGTGTTATTTTGACAAATAACATATGCCGAATTTTCAGAATTTTAAAATATTGCGTGCAAAATTTTAATTTTTTTATTGCAGAATTTTTTTTTTAATTGGTGCAGAATTCTGCCGGCGTAGTACATGGAACAGAGGTGCATGAACTTCCGGCTGTCAGTGAACCTGAAGGCAGGCAGTACAGCATAGACCATCTGAGACTAAGATTGGTGACAATATTCTGGGTTTGCCAGATGCCATCATTTGCTTGGACATAAGAGAAAGAAAGTCAAGAACCAGGAATGTGATTTAGTAAGGTTTCAGCTTTATTAATTAGTGACACATCTGAAAACTAGCTGGCAATAACTCGTCCAGTGCAGGGACAAGTACAGTGGAACCCCGCAATACCGCGCCCCGCTATAGCGCGAATCCACTTATAACGCGGGTGGCAGCGTGCAGCACTTTGATGTCGCGCGACCCCGCAATACCCCACAATACCGTGATCGGGTATTTTTGGATCCCGATCATCGCGGTATTCTGGGGTCCGACTGTATCTTCTCAGTCTGTACCCACCTGATGCAGGGCTCAGCCCCCCTCTCCTCCACACACACCATTTACCTTGCCCTAGCACCATTGCAAGAAGAGCTTGCACAAGGACTAAGGTAGGAGCGGGGAAGTCTCCGTACTGCACCAGACATTAGAAGCCCCAACCCCATTCCCCACCTTTTTTTGAGGATGCCTTCTTCTAATCCACTTACAATTCTTGTTTATCAGAGAACTAGACCCCCTATTGAATGAGTACCTGCATTGGGCACCTGCCAAGTTGCAACATCTTGAATTTTATAACCTAACTACCCACCAAGTCCCTGGGCTGCTGAGAGAAAGGTTAAAACCCTGCTCTGCACAGGTCAGTACGGGAAAGAGGGGAAAAATTCTTCCCAGATTACAAAAGGTGCAATGCCCAGAGCCAGGCCCAAACGTCCTGTCCTACTCTGATCTCAATTGAAGGAAGGGGAAGCATTTCCTCATGCTGCAGAATGTCATTCTGGGCAGGAGAAAGGGCTTATAAACCTTCACCTTATGAGTGAAGGAGCCAATAGACCAGGGATCAGCAGCCTTTGGCATGCGGCCTGTCAGGGTAAGCCCGTGGCAGGCCAGGCCAGTTTGTTTACCTTCCGCATGTGCAGGTTCAGCCAATCGCAGCTCCCACGGGCCACTTCCCTTAGCCCTCAATTGCAATAGGCTGAACCTGCGGACGCAGCAGGTAAACAAACCGGCCCTGCCCACAGGGGCATGTGTTTGTACCATCTTAATGCACAGGCCTGTTCCCATTGAAGTTATCATAGACTTTAGCAGAAGCAGGATCAGGTCCTTAACTTGAAATATTCTGTGTAATTGTTCTATAACACTTTTTGACTAAAGGTTAAATACCATTGGGTCAGTCAATATTTTAAAAAGCAAATGAAATCCAAATAGTCACACAATATTTGAAGATCCAGAGCTCAACAGACTAGAACATTTATGTGCTCGCATGGCCAAATATTGTGCCATGCTATGGCTTCCCTTTTTATACAGACAATTACAAGATACATTTTTACTGAAGCATATAGTAATCCTTTAAACTTGCAAAATATAGATACTTTATTAAAATTGACCATGCCTTCAATGCAAGTTCAAACAATTTTAATTAGGCTTTTCTAGGCAGCTACTCAAGTGTAGCTTACCTGAACTGCATCGCTTACCCCGAATATTAAAAATGTATCTAATAAAGATCCTAACCCAGAGCATCTGTCCCAAACCTATCAGAACAGCTGGAGAATTAGTCAGGACTTGGCCTACTGCCTTTGCAATTTCTAACCGTACACTGTGTCTTAGAGTGAACCTTAGCATTTATGGTGTGAAAGGTATAATGTTGAAAAAAATGTACCTGGATTAGTAATAAATAGTTATCCTGTAAAAAGATGATCTACTCTGTAATTACCTTGTGTCAGATGCAGTAAGTCAGTTCTGTAGTTTCTCATCAGTCTCTGGGCTACCCTTTTCTGAGTGCTGACAGTATGATTTATTGGTAGAAACCATACTGCAGTATTAAAAGATCATGTATCTTTGGGGCAAATAACTGGCCTCCAGTTTCACCACACACAAAATAATATTTGAGGACAGAGGGCAAAAACTAGAGAGTGATAAGTGAGCTGCCACATTTTTTTATTGAGTGCCATATTCTGGTCTTGGGAAACGGTGCATCAGATGACTACAAAAATATATATCTCATAATTTTCCCACAATTCCATTTACCCAAGATGACAGGTGGTAAGCCAAAGAAATTGATATGCATTGCAGTGAACCCATCTTTATTGTCTGAGTTATAGAGCTTGTCATTTTTTCTTCTTTATAGGTGCCGTACTCTGAATTGGGTGGAAAAACCCTAGTGATGGCAGTATACGACTTTGATCGTTTCTCCAAACATGATATCATTGGAGAATATAAGGTGGCCATGAACACAGTGGACTTTGGTCATGTGACTGAGGAGTGGCGGGATTTGCAAAGTGCTGAGAAGGAAGAGGTAGGAAAACAATTGTCATCTTTTTGGCTGCATAATTTTATCATTGGCTGGGGAAACAGTCAAACTAGTAAGTGGGAATTGATTTATAGCAAGAAACCTATAAATATTTCTCAAGTTAGCTTGATAAATCTTTCCACAGTTTGATGGAACTAAACCATCTTGTAAACATATATTGCTATCAGAAGATTTTCATGGTGCATTATACCTTGTTAACCCCTACTTACAATCATTTGTGACAGTTTAGGCACTATGTTGTGGGACCTTTCTCTTGAGTGGGTGCAGTTTGCACCCACAACATTTGCACTCTCATTTGCAGTTGAATAGTGAGAGTGATTTGTCCCTGCAGTTAATAATGAAACATACATTTGAGAGTTTGTATCTCTATGCTTCAAATTGTGAGAGAAGATGATGTTGATTTTAACATAAAATCATAGAAACATAAAATAGTAGGTTTGGAAGAGACCTCATGAGGTCATCTAGTCCAATCCCCTGCTCAAAACAGGACCAATCCCCAACTAAATCATCCCAGTCATGACTTTGTCAAGCCAAGTCCTTAAAAACCTCTAAGGTTGGAGATTCCACCACCTCCCTAGGTGTAACCCATTTCAGTGCTTCACCACTCTCCTAGTGAAATAGTGTTTCCTAATATCCAACCTAGACCTCCCCCACTGCAACTTGAGACCATTGCTTCTTGTTCTGTCATCTGTCACCACTGAGAACAGCCCAGTTCCATCCTCTCTGGAACTCCCTTCAGGTAGTTGAAGGCTGCTATCAAATCCCACCTCACTCTTCTCTTCTGCAGACTAAATAAGCCCAGTTCCCTCAGCCTCTGCTCATAGTCGTGTGCTCCAGCCCCCTAATCATTTTCATTGCCCTCTACTGGACTCTCTCGAGTTTGTTCATATCCCTTCTGTAGTGGGGGGGACCAAAAGTGGACACAATACTCCAGGTGTGGCTGGAGAAACATGTGGCTTTAACATAATAGATTGTTATCATGTAACAATGGAAACCGTATTCAGTGATAAAAACAATGTATTTAAAAAGTGTGCGTTGGAATGAACCGTATTATACCATAATATTATTTTCTCCCTTGCCTTTTGCTGTCTCTAAATATGTTTTGTCACAGTCAGCTTCAGAGAAGGAATTTATAATAATTTGCTATCTGAAGTGCTATGTACACATATAGTCTCTAGAAATATTTAATGACTAAATTGTGTATTCTGCAGTTCTGTTCATACCAGCATATCCTCATTTTGCTTATCATAAGAACATTTTTTTCTTAAATTTTACATTATTTTCATTTGATTGTCAGATAATAAATAGCTTCCCACTTGTAATAGACAGAATGTACAGCACTCTTCAGTTTTCTGGTGAGGCTAGAATGAATCTCAGTCTGATTTCCTTATTGTCTAGTTTAGCCAATACATTACTTTAGATTCCAACCTTGTTTTCTATGATTAGAGGAACAAACTCTGGATAAAATCCTTCCCCAATCCATGTGAAGAAAAGCTGACTACTGGATCTAAGATCCTCGTTCTGAACGGTATATTGGTTTAAATTTTCTTCCTTCCCTCTTTATATCTTCATCACCAGTGTCTTCTCAGATCTTAAATTATATATTTCACAGTCTGCCTTTTCTATGTTAGCTTTTGATGACTGTACCTGCCAACAGTTTTCTGTTTTTCTGGTGTATACTTATTTGAAAGTCACTGCTGCATTTAGATTTTTTTCTGTGGCATTTTCTTGGTCATCACATCTTTCGTAAGTTTCTCTTACTAAAAAAAGTCTGTAACATTGGTAACTGTGTATTGTGGCATGTTTCTATTCCACTCTTAAAGCAAAGATCAAGAGAAGTATGAGAATCATAATACCCCAACAGGGCCTGATCATGGGTAACTCTTCTTTAAAGTCCATGCACACAGGGAGTCAGAAAACATTAAACCAGTGTGCATCTGATCGCTCCAATCTGTAGTAAGTGTTATAAATGCCAAGGAATCTGATTTTTTACTTCACTATCTCATGACTTCTATTTTGTCACAATACAATCAGAGAGTATTGGTGTCTGAAACCACTGCACCTCAAAAAGCATAAAATGAAGCCAAATGCTGCATGAAAATATTTGAACCTTTACCTCTTTAACAAAAACGTAACCTCCTAAACAAACTATTACTCTCATGTGCAGACAGCCAGTAAAATAATAGAGGTTAGTGCTGGGTTTAGCTTGTAATGTGACAGATAACAGTCTGTTGAACATGTACTTTCCATGTTCACAGTAATATTTGACTTAGTCCCTCTGTTCTTTGGTAAAGTTCACACACTGCTAATATAAAATGATGTTAAAGTTGCTACAGACAGATGTTCTACAGGGCATGCTACCTCTGTCATTCAAATGCTTGCACAACAGACTTCTGACTTCACTGGAACCTGGATTTTTATTTAAAGGTTAAGCTAATTAATTAAAAACATACATTGTTCCTGAATTTGGAAGTTAATAAATATTATAATACATGTACAGTACATTGTGGACCTAATTTTCAAATGGGCAAAAGCCTAGGGCTGCATTAATAATGCACTTTATTTGTATATGCAGTGGCCACAATTGCACTGACAAATGTGGTATTTGTATGTATGCATAGAAGTTAGACATGTCACTGGCCATGTGCACATACAGATGCATGTGCATATATGTGCATGAGCATTGTGCTAACTAATGGATCCCTTCATTGGTTCCCACTAGTTCACATTTAAGTTTTTGCCCTCACATGTAAAGCCTCTTACAACATTGCCCCTCCCTATTTATTCACTTTGCCCTGGTCTACCCTTGGGGGTTGGGGGGGGGGAGAGATCAACCTAACATACAGAACTTCAGCTACGTGAATAACGTAGCTGAAGTTGACGTATTCCGGTGAACTTAACTTGGCCTCTCGGCATGGTGGAGTTCCGGAGTCGACAGGAGAGTGCTCGGGGATCGATTTATCATGTCTAGACAAGACACAATAAATTGTTCCCCGAAAGATCAATCTCTTCCTGCCGATCTGACAGGTAGTGTAGACCTGCCCTTTGTCTCATATCTCATTGCCCTACCCTCTTCCAGTGCGGTTTGATCCTGCAAGGTGAAGACTACTGCAAGATACTGAATAACTGTCCTCCATTCCTATCAGTGGGCTGAGAGTGCTCAGCTTGTTCCAGAATCAAACCCTTCATGGCATTGTGGAAAGATATTTGTCAACATGTCATTTCCTAAGCTATCCCACCCAGGCGCATGCCCAGCTCAGTAGGTGAAGCTCTCTGTCCAGTAGCACCAGGGCCAGGAACGGGACAGGACAGGACAGGACAGGGCATAGCCTGGGGTGCGACCCGCCTGCACACAGATTTTCCCCAGATGCCTGGAGCTAGGGTAAATAACCCCAAGAAAGTATCATTTCCCTCATCCTCCCTCTATTCTTCTTTCTTTGTTCATTATATTCACTCACTGAAGCAGTTCCAAATTTGATTGCAAGGTCCTTGGTGCTACCCTAAGTTTGTATGGCACCAAGCATCATGTGGAACTAATCTTGATTGGTGCTTCTAGATGTGATCACAATATGAATAACAAATAAAGATAATAGCTACTATGCATGCAGGTCAGATGTACAATTGTGCATAGCACAGGGCCTCTGTCCCTTTGAAAATCAGGTCCCTAAATCTCAAACGCATACATCAAAAGACCAAATAATTCTGATTTCTCTTTCATTTTAAGGTTAATTCACTTCTCTATTGCTGCCAAATTGCTCATAGCTATATTCCAAGTATCATATGTACAGAGGAGAATTTCCATTTGTGTATAATCTGGTTTGGTTTGGTTTCCAACCATTATTATGTGGTGATTTCCTTTTATAACCGGTAGGCAATTTGACATGGAAAAATTTCCTACTGCATACAAATATTTTGTCTTGTGGATGATTGAATCCAACCACTAAATACATTCCCATAGTAAATGGAGTACGTTTCCAATTTCTTTTTATATCTCTGATTATATGCCACATCTATTCATGTGAGTTTCCAGTAAATGTGGAAAATTATCATTGTTTAGGTTAACTGAAGACTTAGATTCAGTTTGGATTTCTTAACGTTAGAGCAGTTGTTCTTTTGACAATAGACAGCGCTGCAGTGTACAAAGCTATCACTGCACCCAGGCCAGTTGTGGCGTTTTTGTTATTGTCATTAATCATTCCAAGCTCATTTCTTGTGGACATCATGGAAAAAGTGGAATTTTAGGAGAAATTTGAATGATGGGAGGGTTGTTGTGCAAACTGTAATGCATTTGATAGGTAAACTATTTCACGGAATAGACTCAGACCTTACTTCCACCTTCCTCCCCATTCTCCCTTCCCACACTCTTGACAGACTTATACAAACCTCCAGAGACCAAAAGAGAAGAGCTCTTTGTTTAAGAATATTGGATTTTGCACTGTTCTTAGTAGCTCTCTGGAACACGGTGCCTTGCACACAGTCTCCTCAGAATGGATTTATTATTCTCCATTTCGATTCTAAAGGACTTATTCAGATGAAGATAATCATGCTTATGATTGCATAAGAGTTTTTTAAAAAAAACATTCACTAGTCTAAAATCACTTACGGGTTCTTTACTAACCAATCTATGCAACATGCAGTGCAATACAATGCAGTTTAGCATGATACTGTATTGTGTTTTGCAAACAAAAGTCTCACAATGTACCTCCCGTATAGCACCCTACAATGTTTTCAAAATGTAGTAAGAAGCGAGAGGTAAACGAGAATGCAAGGAATGAGCCAGGAGGTATCTGGATGTAGTCAATACAGGAGAGGTGCTTTCTGAATTGTGTTGTTAACAGTGTCCGTCAGAGTCTTAGCGAAGTTTTCCTTTCACCTGGTAGGAGAAAATTAGCATGCAGAGGATCTCCTCTCTGTGTGGAATTGTGGTGGGGGATCGATCCTTCCCCACCCATCCCCTTGAGTGAAATCAATGGCAAGATCATTTATTGGAAAGGATATTCTGAACTTCTTTCCTTATGTTGATAATCGGTATTTACCTCCACCTCTTGGCCTGGACCCATGTTATAGGGATTGAGTTTCACTTTTCAAACCACTTAGCACTTCACCCACATTTATGGCTACATCTTCACTGCAGAGTTAACTCAAGTTGACTCCTCTTGAGTTATCCTAACTTGAGTGAGAATTAATCCTTGAGCTACAGAGTACTTGGATTATGGCAAAATTGGGGATTGGTCCTGCTTTGAGCAGGGGATTGGACTAGATGAGATCCCTTCCAACCCTGATATTCTATGATTTTATGATTCAAAGAGTGGTTGTACTAGCAACTGATGAACTGTGCTAATTCAGGCTATAGCCTGTACTCACAGTGGGCTGGCCAACTTGAACTAAAAGTACCACCAGGCTTGAATTATGGGTTTGTGTGTGTGTGGGCAAGACTCAAGTTAGTTAACCCAACACTTGGGTTATAACTGCAATGAAGATAAGCCCACATAACCCAGTTATTTGGGTTCTATACAATGGATTTCATCCCAAGAGTCTTTATTCATGTTTGGTCTGTTATGGATCCTGTGTTTACTTGTGTCTTACGTTGAGCCTGATTCAGAAGAACTTCATTGCTTATGCTAATTATGGAACCTCAATCTCTCCAAAAACAACAAAGATAAATCTGTAAATGGTTTGGAGAGATTTATTTTGCAGGACATTACTTTGTTTTATATTTTCAATTTCTTGGCATTTAGCTATCAGCAATGTTACAGTCTGCTCCCTACCTCTGTTTGATACCAAACAGCCTAATGACCAGACCTGACTCAGGAAAATCTCTGGTAGAACTTGCTCTGAGAACAGAATAACTTATGTTTGGTGCCCTGTTCTTCTCTCCAAAGATTAAGGCAACTGGGCCATCAGGATTTGAACAGCCTTCATTGATTCAGGATATTAGGACATTCCGAAATACTGTTTTCTCCTTACAAATGAGGAAACATTTTTAAATAATAGTAGTCTACTTTATATGAAGATATGAAGAATCTGGATATTTTGTAATTGAGGAAAAAGAGAGAGAGAGACTGGTTGGGTAGGCTAATAGCAAACTTCTCCTGTATGCATGCGTGCAAATAATAATACCTTTCAACTTGCTCCTGTCATGACCAGGACTTAAGGAGTCTGGCCTAGCAGGTAGAACCAGGAGTCAGGAGCCAACAGTCAAATCAACAGTTGGCACTAGAGTCAGGGGTCTACTCAGAAATTGTAGCCGGAGCAGGGATCAAATCAAGAGTCAAAGCTGAAGAACGGAGCCAGGGTCCAAAGTAGGGAGCAAAAGCAGGGTCTGTGGTAGCAACAGGCCAAGTACTGCCAAGTTGCACAGACAGTTTCCTGAAACTTACTCTATGTTTGAATAGTGACAAAGAGTCCTGTGGCACGTTATAGACTAACAGATGTATTAGAGCATAAGCTCTCGTGGGTGAATACCCACTTCCTCGGATGTATGCTGTCAGTTGGGTCTTCAGTGGGCAGCACTTCCTGTGCTGCTTAGTTACCCAGAGTTTATAGTGCTTTGATCGCAGCTCTGTGATGGCTGCTGGAAAAGTCAGTCACCTGAAGACTTGGGTTCTAGTCTTCTGAATCCTTTTAGCTTCTACAGCTCAGGTTCTAGCACTGAGTCTGAATCAATCTGGGTTTTAGCTTCAAATGTGCACATCAAACACCATCCTTTGCTTCAGAGGTTACTTCATACAAGACTACCACTACAAAGACAAGAACAGTTTACCTAGGCTAGATGTACAGTAGTGGACTCGTGTATGTTTTGTTAGTGCTCATGTGAGCATAGTACAGAAACCTGGTCTACTAATTACAACCAAACATGATAAAAAACAGGATAAAATCCTAAGGAATTGGCTAAAATTGTATGAAAAAACATAATTACGTTATATTACTGCAGCAACATTTTATAGCATATTCCACATATAATAACTGAAAAATGTAATGTTCACCACTGAAAAGCAAAATCCGTATATAGTCCATTCATTTACAATATCCATTATATGAGGAATATCATGTAATTTATTTGCTTACAACATCAGTTAGGTTTTTCAGGTCCTAACAACTTGTCACTATGTGGAATTATAAATAAATTGGCAATTAAGTAGATGTGAAGTCAGATGCTGAAATGCTCCTAATGTTTTAAATTCTGACCCTGCAGTAAGATGTAGTCCAAAGTGTGTTAATGGCAGTCATGAGCAATCACTTTGCAAGAGTCACCTAAGTGACCTCAATCAACTTTAGCATGAAGATCCTGTTTTATCGTGCTTTACATGGAATTCAGTTGTTGCACATAATAACACATACATTTAAATGAACAGCACACTCACAGAGGAGAAAAGCATCTAATGAGTAGTTAGCCTCCTTTTTGTCCACAAAACTCTTACGTGCTTCTCAGCCTCTTCCTAAAAGTATCTCAAAAGAAGTCAGGGGGTGAGAATTTAATGAGATATTAGAAGCTTTCTTCTATCATGACCCAGTCAAATATGAATGCCATCTTTTCCCATCTCTCTTGAAAAAGGATGATTAACAAGTTAATGTTGCTAAAGCCCTTGAAAGATAAAAGTCTCTATAAAAGGATTTCTTAAGCACTATGTGAAATTTAAAGAACAGGGTCACTCTGCTCAATGATTGCCTGATATTGGGCAGCCAATACACATGAACTACATGCCCGGAATCCATTTTACCTTACTCCTGCTATCTTTGTGCATAATTGCTGCCGATAAAACATATTCTTCAGGCTCATGTGACTGGAAAAGTGGAATTGATGAAAGGACTGTTTCCTGCATCAACTCTGGCATGTAAAATTTTGGGCAGAAAATGTAGGGGGAAAAAGGTCTTGAAAGGAGTTTGCTCCTCTGTGGCATAGGCCAGATGTTGTTGCCACTAACTTTATATGCAGCATGTGGATGTTACCACTCTAGTACAGTGAACCAGAGATACCTCCTTAATGGTTATTGCTTTGTGAATCTTTTTGAATGTCACCTTCTTTTACTGCACATGACTAATTTGTTTTCCTTTGGACATTTTGACAATATTTGCACTTAGGCCTATATGTAGCCCAAGTGACTAGTTCAAGGAACTCAACTGGTTGATGAGGATCTCTGTGGGGGGAAGGAGAGAATCTTCCTCCTCGATAGCAGAGCAGGAGCAGAACCATTAAGGCCTAGAGTAAATTCCACAGCCCTAAATAACTCCCTTTCCTGGGGAGAAGGGCTGCCAGCACCCAATGCAAAGATTTTTTTGTGTGGACTATTGCCATCCTTCCCCTTCCATACACAGTGGATCTCCTGTGTTGGGGACCATCGGTACTTGAAGAGGATGAGATAGGAGTTGGGCTTCAAGGAGGGGACTTCTTATTTTAACACTCAAATAAGCTTCATAAATTAAAGATGGCAGATACCAATTAAGCCATCTAGTTTGTTGATTCCCCAGTGCAGAAACTCTGTAAGTAAGAGTTAAGGTCATTTATACAAAGAGCAGTTCATTTCGCCAGTCATTTTCTGTTATATAAAAGATGGACAAATGATCTAATAGGCCTTTTCCATCTCTAATAATAATATTTGGCTCTTACATAGCTCTAGCTCTGTAGATAATGCTTTACAAAGGAAAGTATCATTATCCCTGTGGAGAGGCTGCCCACGGTGCCAGACACATTTTTTAAAATTGAAGTTTTTATTTAACTGAATATGAAAATGAACTTCAGTGTTTTCCGCTGTGGTGGTTAATTATATGTTAAAATGATTTTACATTTTAAAAATTGTCATGGTGGTGCAGAATTTTGTATTATCGATGCACCGTGCTATCGCATTTCTCAACAGGACAGATAAGGGACAGTTGGGACTTCTGGAACCTGCAAGGCAGTTTAGGTTTGTGGGAAAAGTATCTTAGCTGTATGTTAAATTCACCAGCAGTTAATTCGTTGCTGTTTACCAGGAAATTTGCACCACAAAATGTTATAACTTCAGACATAATGCCCCCTGATATGAGTACAGGAGTGAACGCTGCCTGCTTGGAACTGTTGTTTCAGAATTTGCAGAACTATATATTTCTTTTAGGGCTCCTCACATTCATGCTGTTGATAATCCTACTACCCACCTTCCTTGAAGTAGCATCCTCTTTCTGTACTCCCTCTCTAGAAAGAAATGGGCACATGAGGGTCATGGGCATTTTTATGTCATAAATGAGGAATTTAATTGGCTCATTGAAATCAAAAGGGGGAAAAAGGCAATTTGTGTGTCTTGATTCACTTCAGACTACATGGAGATACAGCCATTAAGCTTACCATCAAAGACAGTAGAAAAGAAACCAAATATTCCGCGGTGGTATTAAAATCTGCCTCCTTTGGGGCCTTTCTGTTTCTGGGCAGCAGGCTGAACAGAGTGTGTTCTGAGATCAGAAAACCGTGTGTTGCTTCTTTGTCAGAAACAAGTTAATTACCCATTTGACTTCCACATGTAGAAATGCATCTTGAGCTAATCTGCTGAAAAAGTACTTCCCTGCATCGATATATTTTCAGCTAGTACTAAAACATCTTTTACCAATCAATATACAAAAAAGAATAATACCAGGCAGAGTACATTCCTGACAACGAATAATACCAGGCAGAGTACATTCCTGACAAGTGTGCAGAAGGTCAGTGGAGCAAAATGGAGTTACAACAAGAAAGGTAGGAATAGCAGAGAGCTTTGCTTTTTTTTCTTTTTTCTGTTTTTTCATGTTGAAGTACAGGACAGAGAATAGAAGAAATAGATATGTTCAAGTTCACTAAACTTGAATGTTTAACATGCTATGGAAAGTAATGTTATACAGGTTTTTCTATAAGCTTCTTAGAAATATGGTGGGAGAGGTCAAAATTATCTCAGCTAATTCTTTCTAAAAGGTTTACGGAGAGCCTGGGTTGCTCAGGGGTGGGCAGTGGTCTGCCAACCAATTACCACTAAGTCTTTAGTTCAGGAGATTGGTATGCCAATCATTTACATTGATTGAAATCCTGTTCAAGGGAAAGATTCTTCCTTCTATCCTGGAGATGCATTGGAGAAGGCTTTCTCTTGCTGTGGAGCTGCAGGGGGAATTCTGATCTAGTCATCTACAATTTCTTCTTCTGGGCTCTCCTGGTGTGCACACGTTGCTCTGGCACCCTGGAGGAATTGCAGCACACCCTGTGCTATGCTGCCTCTGGTGGCTGATGCAGAGGGATAGTAGGTATGTGTCCCTTGTTTTATGTCTATGGGTTTGTCTGCATCCCTCTTTCCCAGCTTTATTTAGACAGCCAGAGTCTGGGGATGTACTGTCCAGAAGCAGAAACTGCATTCCTCAGAAGGATTCTTTACAGGAGTCCAAGAAGAAATGGGAGCTCCATGCATTTCCCAGCACTATTTGCAAATCCATGCCGGGTGTGGTTAGATTCTGGCCCCAAGTCAGTAAGTGATCAAAAATCATTATCTGATTGCTTTTAGATTAACTGAGCCAGATATCTGTATGTGTAATAATAATTGGTGTCAATAATTGGCAGCCTGGTTTGGCAATCTCTCCACATGGAGATCTGCACTATGATAGACATGAGGCAATACCAGCGTTCACACTGGAGAAATTGGGCCACTCAAAAATAAATTCTTCTTCTTCTTATCCTCTTTGCTCCTGGTGGAGCATAAGGCGCCAACCATTCTTCTCCATTCACTGAAGCTTTGATTGACGTTTCTGTAGCATTCGTTTTTTACATGGTGGGTTGCTAGCCCAACGCAAAACCCTCCTCCTTTCACATCTTGGGCTTGGGACCAAGCAATGGCGGAGTTCAAAAATAAATAAGTAAATAAATAAAAACTCATTGGTGTTGCAGTGTTCTTGCTATCCATGCTTTACCCACTCTTTCCAGAAGCATCAGAAAAATGCATTTTTGAAAAGATTAAAGACAAAGGTTTGGGAGAAGTAGTCCATGAAAAAGAGAAATTTAGTCATTTTCTTCACTTTCTTTTTTCTGGCAGTTTTTAAACACCAATTTAGACCATGCCATTGATTACCATAGTAACCATTTAGCCTCTTTTCAGAGCCTTTTGTGTTTCAGTTTTGTTTAACAACTTGCTTAACTGACAGCTGAAGCACTTCATACTGTAGCTGTGAGAGGTGCTGGTAGCATGAATTGCCTTTTTTAAATTAAAAAAAACCCTGTAGCTGTATAGTCTAAAACACAGCACAGTATTGTAAACCGTAGTATATTGGACTTTTCCTGCAGGTTATTGTAACATTTTAAAAGGTTAGATTACAAGAAGTTCGTGTATGATCTTTGTCATGTTTCAGTTGGCCCCTTCCTATTTACTTTTTGTGATAGGTGGAAGGCCTCTAGGGATTACTAAAACCTATTTTATATCTTAACAACTGTTTTGGATCCATCTAATTATGCACATAACTGGTCTCTGTAATCATGCTTCCTTATCGCTATAACTCTCATACTTCCTTTCCCCTTTCCATCATCTCTTTGTTACATGTACTTGTTACCGTACCCCTAGAAAGACCATTGGCTGCATCATGTCTTAAATTAGAATATAAATTCTTTGAGGGGAGCCTTTTATTATGTATTTGTACAGCACCTAGTACAGTGAGGCCCCTAGTCCTGGCTGGACACTAATCAGTTATACATAATATAAATAATAATGTGTAGAAAACCCCCTTCCACTTAATTTCTGTTTCAGAATTCTATGCATTCCTTTCTGCTGTGCTAGTAAGAGGCCGACATCTCTAAGTTTTAAGACTTTGCAGTGTGTGTTACATACATGCAATCTCTTTTTGCAGGACTGATTATAGTGAATCTTTAACTTCAGTCATTCAGATCAAGGTGAATAATAAATTCATAATAATTATCATTATCAGATATTCACAGGCAGTCCATATGGGGTACACAGAGAAAACAAATGCTGTTCTGTAGATTACTCTAGAACATACTTTTATGAAGATGGTAAGGAACAATTTAAATTGTATAGTACCATCTGTATCATCTGGGTTTCTTCTCACACTGGAATCACTCTCAGAACTAGACTTCTCTGTGAAGATCAAACCAATACCTTTCTCAACTTTCTCTCTCTCTCTCCCTCTCTCTCTCACTAAAATTACTGAGACCCCCGTGCACTCCTCCCTCCCCCCATTCGAGAACATAGTAAAAGTCAGACTGATCTCCTAACTTCTCATCCTGGTTGGCTATTTTTGAATTGTACCATCATCCTGCATATGTGATTTGGATAGTGATAGCTTAGTTGCAAATTTTAGCCTATGTGCTATTACTCTTTCATAATGTCTCTTTGGTTAGGATATCCAACTTTTATGAATCGTTCTCTGCTGAGAGCACTCTTGTTGTGCCTTTGTTAAAAATGCAGACCTGAGTAAGGCACAGAAACATATCTGTCTTTTCTGATCTAGCCACGGCAGAAGAAACCAGTAAAGCCTCCATGACGATTGATTTAGTTCTGTTAGCAGTCATGAATACCACTGACCATGACATTTTCTTGACTCATTTGTAGTGCTCTGATTGGATAGAAGGATGGATGAAGTGGTCCTCTCCTCCTTCCTTCAGAGATGCCAAGGTGTAGAGTGAAATCTGCCTCAAAGGGGCTTTAGAAGATATATTGCCATAGGGATCCATCTCATTACCCCTGCTGGCTACTGGAACAGAGTGCAAGGCATTGTGGGCTGGAGTCATCCATATACAGATCACATGCAGCTCTGATCTCCTTCTGAATCCACATTGTACTGTCTCTGTGCTTCTGAGTTCTGAGTGGTAATTTGGATCTGGATGGGAGAGAACTGACTGTGATTTAACCTGATGACACTGGTGGGCCTGAAGATTCAGGCACCTACAAACATAAAATAATGCCAGAGAGAAGCTGTGGTCTTGAATGTCTTTTTTCCATTTGCGGCCGACCATCATACTGCATTCTTTCTTCTCCAGCACCGACGTTGTCACAGACATCTATACCTATGGCACTTCCAAGCAGAGTTAGTGTAATGTGCAATTTCTAGGGTTTCCAACCTGTAGAAGCTAAAGTTGGTGCAGAACAAGGCAGCCCACTTTCTAAGTGGGTTGTATGGCTGGCTACATGTGTTACGTTAGCTCCAAAATCAGTTGTGGGTACAATTTAAAGTGCTTCGGGTAGTCTTCTAAAGTTCTACATTGTCTGATACCCAATTATCTATGTTCTGCCTCTCCTTATCTTCCATAACAACTTTTAAAATCCATTGAGGGATCTCTTTTGATGATGCCTGGCCTTGCTGTCAATTCAGAAAACCGAATGCATTATTATCTGAGTACTCTGATATCCTGAACTTACCTCTCCTAACTGTCTATTAGTGCCCAAGCCAGAAATTAGTTTCACATTATACTGCACATGTTTTTGGTTCATGTAGGCTTTTATATTAATCAGTCAGACTGAACATTAATTTCTTCTGATGATGTTTTCTATGAAAGGTAGAGCATTTGAATCAATTTTGATTACTCTAATTTTCACTTGCACTTTTGTACCGAAAGTACACAATTGTTAAAAGTGCTATACCACGCAAAATAAATGATGTACATTTCCCCACACAAGGAAATTTCCTTTAGTAACCATGGTTTTCTCTTTTGTAATTGTAGATGTAACTTTCCTTCATTTTCTTACTTTTCATATTGCTTTTTTAAATATTAACCTAATATTACAATGTGCATCAAAACCCTACTAAAGAAACCTCAGCATTTGTATGTGTTCTCCAAATATGCAAACAAGCTAATGCTTTCACCCCATTTTTACAATGGGAGATGTTTCATCTCATTGACATTTGACGTAACTATCCAGAATTTATTTTTGAAAACTATTATTTACTGAACAGTGTCAGTTAATATTTGATACCGATTGCTACAGGAACACACGAGTATGCAATAAATGTGCTTTTATGTCACCAGATCCTGGCTAAGGTTTGAATTTTCAAGTAGTAAATGAATAAGAGAAGGCAGAGATAGAAACCTATTGGACTATCCTGTCAAATATCTTGTCACTGCAGGATTGTTCTCTATTGTACATTTGCTAGTATTCGGTCCACTCTCATTGTATATGTTCCATGTGAAGGGGGTTCCAGGTCTTTCCTTGCAATCCTGTTCCACTACCCTGATGCATTTTTGTCAGGAAGTTTCCCCCTGATAATATATCATTAAAAAAGGAGTGACTGTAGCTTGGTTTTATTCACAAACAGAGGAATTGTTCCCCTTCCTAAATTGGACACAGCTGCAATAAAACAGAGGACCTATATATGGAAAAATTACTTTTGGAAAAGAAGCAAGTAATAATGCAATTGTTAATTAAGTGGAATTAATTTTATGCATCAGTTTACTAAACTGTCCATCTCCAGACATAGTGAATGGGATAGGGTCCAAACTTTAGATAAAATTAAAGAAAGCTAGAGCTAATTCCTACCCAAAAAAATCCATTCCTGTAAATCAAGTGACCAACAAAAGAAGAAGTTGTGAAAAAGAATGGTCAGAATGATCAATCAAGGATGATCATCTTAATAGCAATCTGCATTGCAACATGCATCAAAAACAGCCACAGAGGGAGTTCCATAGATTGGATCTGTGACTGGAGACCCCACCTCCCACAGACAGCTCAGATGGAACTTGTGGGGAGAGAAAATCTATATGATCTCGATATCGTTGAAGAGTCAGGTGGGAGAACTAGTTGCTCAGATATCTTTATTGGACTTCCTTCATTACAAATAAGACCCTAAATGAAGTATGTGTATAACTTCTGTAGTATTTATAAAGTTTAAAAAATGTTCTAATGTCTGTGAGAGCTGTAACTAACTCCATAATGGTTTCTTCATTTGAAGTGCCAGGTCCCCTCCCTGGTTTTCTGAGTCCCAGCAGCACTGGTCGTTTTCAGGCTGTGTGCCACCATCTTAGCTCTGAAAGTTCCATGGTTTGCTGTGTTCTCTTTTTCATACTCTTTCTTTCCTATTGACACCATTTTAGGTTTCTTGGCCTCTTTGATGCTTCTTTCTTGCTTTTCATCCTCTTGAATTTTCTTCGCCATCTTCTGGCTCTCCAGCTGCTGCTTCTTGAGTTTGAAGGGACTCAGGGTACCAGTGTTCTCCCTCTACCGGAAGTTACCCCTTAGTTACCAGGTTCCCAAATCTTCTTTATTGTGATTGCTGTTCTTTTAAACATTTAACTTTGAACCAGAGCTTTCTTGTGTGCAGCTAGGGAGGACCTGCTTAATAAAGATTGTATGGTCATTGCATCAGGAAATCTATTTATGCTACATGTTTGTACAATACCTAGCACAGTGGAGCACCAATTTCTGACTCAGACCTCTAGGTGCTACTGTAATACAAAAGATAATAATGTACTAGGAGCTAGTTGGTATATAGCAGCAGGTCTCAAACTTACCTTTACGGCGACCCCTTTTTTCCTGAGCAGCATGGCGGCGCGACCCCTTGTATGTCCACCGAAAAGCCGCCGAATGAATCACTTCCGCATTCGGTGGCTATTTTCGGCAGACATGCTGAGCGCTCCCGAAATAGCTCGACATGTCCACCGAAATGCCACCGAAAGCGGAAGTGATCACGGCGGCTTTTCAGCGGAAAAATCAGCTCGCGACCCCTCGGGAAGCGGTCGGTGACCCCCCCGAGGGGTCGTGACCCACAGTTTGAGAACCCCTGGTATATAAAAAATAAAGCTTTGCTCACATGGATTCTTAAGCTTTTAGAATCCAGACATTTTAATTACAGTCCTCTGATGGCTACTGGCCTTGTACATTTTCTGATATGTGGTATACTGTCAATCTACAGTCTAAAGTCTCTGATACAATCACTTTCAGAATCCAAGGCAATCTTTCGATAGTAGGAACTGCATTAACTAAGCAGTAATGTGCACATACTTATTATGAGAGAATCAAGCAAGGTACTATGGTCTCCCTTGTCTTCTCACAATAGGACAAAGATTATCTTTAGAGTGGCTACAATAGACACATAATTTTGCCATAATTATGGAAAAGCCTTCCTATTTGACTTCTTACAATGACTGGTAATCAAAAAAAATATTCCTTCAAATGTATTACATTTCCTCTCAATGTTGTACTTAGACTATTCACTCAGAGGAGAGCCATGTGACGTGCTATAGTTAATAAGTTTTCCATGCTGTCAAAAGTAATAATATTAATGTGCCGTTCTGAGTTAAATTAATTTTGTTTTGTGCATTGGCCTGCATAAACGTGAGTGACATTTAGAAATATGATCAGGCAGGAGCTGAGGAGAAGCCAAGTGGCAAAACAGAATGAGATGCAATCATTAGAGCATAACAGCCAGCTGCAAGCATTTATTGGGTAGGCAAAGAGTTACAAAAGGCCATTCCATCATGGTTTTGGGGTATTTGTTTTAGTTCATTTTCCCCCTTCTCATTTATTCAGAAATTACGTTTTCTCCCTTTTTAATTAGGAACTCACGATGTTTGGTAGCATGACCCCCTGTTTGGGAATGGAAGTGCATATTGCTGCTAATCTCTGATTTCAAGTGCCTTGAGCCACAGTTTATTCTCATTCCACAAGAGGCTGCTGATTGTAATAGCTTTTAAACTGATGACCATGAAGTGGTATTTTCAACTCCTAATGACAGTGTTTATTCCTATTTCTTCTGCTTTTTTAAAAAAGTATCAGTAAAAGTGATTTCTATAAACAGTTAAAAGTAATGGAGAGTACCAAAAGGAGGAGGCTAACAGAAGATGACTAATAAATATTGTGATAAAAATGATTGGTCCAAGTTGTTGCCTAACTTGCCTTCGGCTCTGATTTGCCAATACACTGGAGAGCATTAAATTATTAGGCCATTTAACAAAATACAAATCCATTATTTTTCTACATACTTTCCGCTGCTTTTGTTATTGTGACAAGAGAGAGGGGTGATGAAGCCATGTGCTGATAACCAGTGATATAAATTGGAGCAGTTGGATTTAAAATTAGAACAAACAGCCCAATTTCTATAGTTCTGCTACCCTACTCTGTCTTCCCTCTCTGTGAAAAGATCCTACCACCAGTGGAACCCTCTGCTCTTTCTAACCCAGGGCGAATGTAAGTAACAGGTCAGTAGGTGTGAGACAGTTACATGCCAAAGGAGTAAAAAGAGTAGGATTGTAGTCGGAAAAGCAACCAACCGGAATGTACAAGATACAGGAGCTCCTCCTCCATTCTTAGCCAGTCCTATTTCTACACCCAGATCTCCACCGACTTGCTCAGCATGTAATTTACACCAGATTGATGATCTTGCTCTTTCTGTTACACAGATTTGTAATTTACACCATGTACAGCATCTTCCAATTTGGTCCTTTACTTTCACGTTTAACCTTAACTGCCATTTTTTCACTGAGGAGACAGAGATAGGATAGATCTTCTAGTACTTTCAATAAATTCTCCTGAGTCACGCAACCATTTCAGGTTCCAGTTCAAAATGGCCCTCCTAGTTTTGAAAACCTACCTCTTGGACCTTGCCTCTTTGATTCCATCTCCCCGCTCTCTATTCATTTAGCACCTGCCTCCTTTCTGTCCCTTCCCAGAATTCAGTCACTGTTTGATGCAAAAACTTTCTTCCCTGTCATTTGGAATAGACTTACTGTATCTCTCTGCCTTCGTGGACTTTTCACATCTCTTTTTACAACATAATGTTTATCACTTGACTTTGAATCTTAACTTTCTCTGTTGTTGAGTTTGTGACTAAATGGTTTAATTCTAATTCTTTTTTTTATTTTATTTTAATTCAGTTTTGCATACTGAGGTTCTACCAAGACATGAGAGGTTTGAAGGGAGAATATGACCAATGTATTGAGGCTAAGCTCCAGTAGCAGTAAAATCAAACAGGGAGATGTTTTGGTACTTGTTGAGATCACCTTGGAGGTTAATCATCCTTACTCCTGTGAACAAAGCCTGCTCTCCTAAGTAAGAAGGTGCATGATAGGACAGTACATTCTTTATTTTTAACTATAATTTAAAATATTTTAATCAGGAAGTGTGGTTTTGTGCCGTTCTGAAGAAGATTTCTTTTTAAAAAATAACTTCTTTGGGATTTTTAGCACCTGTACAGGTACATGGAGGCAGCTGTTTTCTTGATAGCATGGATGCAAAATAATCTTAGCATTCCAAAGGAATAGTACTGCTTGTCCATTAAAAATTTCGTAGAATTTATCTAGTTCAGTCCCCTGGACTCATGGCAGGACTAAGTAGTATCTAACCCTCGTCCCCACCCCAGTGTTTGTGTCATTAAAGTCCCTAAATGTATATTTAGAGGGTCTATAATCTGCATTTCAAAAGTCTATCAATATATATTTTCATAATCAGCTTTTTGAAAAGTCTGGGGAAATTGTGCTACCATTCTCACTGAATAGCTCCTTTTCCCAAGAACAGTTCATGAGCCCATGGGCAAGATACTACTCAGTGTGAATGAGGGTGGCAGAATATGCCCCTATGCTAATATATAGTTATGTTGTTATTAAGTCACTTTTGAAGATTGCCTGGTTTGTCATGTGAATAATTATTCCCTCCAGGTGACTTTCTGTCTTTCAGTGCAGCTTTGCCAGCACAGTCCCTATTGATGTGATTGAGTTTATTTCGAAAAGAAAATTAATACACACACAGCATTGCTTGAGTAATGCTCACATTGTTCCACAACTTGACAAAACCAAAAAGATTCAATGCTACGGCTGACATCCTATTCTGAACGCTTCCCAGTGCACCTGTAGACAGAGCACCTCTTTCAAATTTCAGTGTGCATGAGAGAAACAGAAACATCTTTGGCGTCATGGGCCCATCATCTCCTTTTTACAAAAAAACCCATGAGAGAAGAAAAGATACTAAGGAAGGTCTGTGTGGTTCACCTTGTGAAGTTTCCTGGCTACCACCTGCTCAAGAAGAGAGATTTGCAAGATTGTGAGGGCAGAGGGAGTGAGAATGGCCTTCAACCTGGCAGAACTTAATGCAGTTGAGAGACTGCCCCTCCATGGGTCTCCATCCTCCCCTGGGATATGTGTTTATAGTGCCTAATCCATCCCTGTGCCATCCCCACTTTTCCCAGAGCATTTTAGAAGGTGTTGATTGCTATACATACTACCAGGGGATAACGATACATGAAGAAGTCCTTTTCTCCCCCTGATGTAACCCTATCATCAAACCCAATGAATTGCAACTGCAGCTTTCAAAAGCCACATTGCAGCCCCTTTAAATGCTCCTTTTTCTGATAGTTTTCTGATAGTTTTCTACTCCTTTCAGCCCTGCACGCCGCATAGCAGACAAGAGGATAAGGCCCAATATTGCTCTGGGATTTTTCTGTTTTGGTTTTTAAAGTATGTCGGAAACATTAACTTTTTTGTATCATTCTATAAAAAGTATGTAGAATATTATATGCTAAAGGGGGACACTATTCCTAGAGATTAAGCACCATGAATGAGAGTAATCTGTGTATACAGCAATTTTTTTCAATACCTCATTAGGAAACTATTTTACCAAGACAAAAGTGCAGAATCAAGATGAGAATCATCAGAAAAGCATGAGCCACTCAGAGGCTTCTCTACAAGACAGCTTCTATCTCAAACTTCTATCTTTAACTGGCCTTTTGTGAAGCAGCAAAAATGGTGCCTGTGCTGTCTGTTCAAGTCATGAATTCATTTCTGTTCTGCTCAGTTGCAGCCTCTTTATAGGTAATGAAATTATCAAACTGCTTAGAAGGAAGGAGGCTTCTGATTGGCAGTTGGACATACTAAGAGAGTAGGTTAATGTCTGTGAACCTCACAGTTGGATGTTTCTAACACTATAACTGGAAGTTTCCATCCAGTGATCAAAGTAATTTATTAAAATAAATTATTTATACATAAAGCTGAAAGAAATTCAAAATGACAATAAAGCCCCTGCATGAGATAATCACCCTACCAGAGGCACTCATCTGTACCCTGTAGCCCTATGGGGGGTTGGCAATTATCTCACAAAAACCACACCTCTACTGATGACTTTTTATTGCTTCACTGCAGTGCAGCCACTCAGAGTATTATGGCTGCTGAATATTTCAAAAAGTTACCAGATAAATTACAGTACACATTAGAGAGATAAAATTTGATGCAATACGGTACATGTTAGGAATAAAAATTGAATGTAATAGTTTACCTCAGAGGCAATTTCTTTGATGTGTAGGAAGCATTTATGGACCACACTGGCAAAGAACAAAAAATTGCATACTACATGGTACTGTACGAGCTTTTAAAGACATGCCTAACCTGTTTTCTCAGGTTTTTCATTGTGATGGGCCCATGTTTTAGTGCAATTTCCCAAACTGTGGTCCTTGTAATGCTTGTTGGTGATCTGTGAACTAGCTGTTCACATGGTACTGGCCCCTCCTCCTTGTTTCCTAGATGCTAAATTCCATGAAAAGAGGTTACAAATAAATGCTTTCCTAAAGTTACTCCTGCATGTAAACAATTGTAGTAGTTGCTACAGAGATCTGACGGGATTGCAGATGGGAAGAGAGGCAATTCATATGAGACATGACAGTCTGTCTTTTAAGATGTGGTCCACACCATGAAAAACTCCAGAAAAGCCTAATTGAATGTGTTGGCATATGAGAGCCTGGAACTTTTAAAAACTAAAAGCATTATTGAATTGTATGAATATCAAGGATAAAAATCCCCTAACCTGGGGTAAAATGGTATTCCTCATCATAAGGGGAGCTCTCTCTTGAGTTCTGTACTTAATTTTAGAATAATTGAAAATTAAAAATTGATTTAAAGGAATACTGGCTGCATAATGCAGAGCTATTCTAGCTACCTAAAGTCCTGATTCTGCAGTCTTCTTTTTTTTCTTTTCTTTTCTTCTTTTCTCTTTTTTTTTTTTTTTTTTTTTGGTATGGCGTGGGTAGGTAGCGACAACTATAAATTTATATCTAAATTTGATAGCCAGCACCTTGCCACAGCTCTGAGCTAGTGAACATCCTTCAGACCCCCCCCCCCCCGACAAAAGAATGAAGGGGACACTCAGATATGGTGTGCTCCATTATTTGTGCCTGGTGACTAGAATTGCCAGGCATCTGGTTTTCGACCAGAACGCCCAGTTGAAAAGGGACCTGGACGGCTCCGCTTGGTGCAGTAGGCTAGGCAGGCTCCTTATCGCACTCTTGAGGTGTTGTCGCAAGATCAAATTCCAGTCCAGTATAAAATGAAAATATTTTGGATTAGCCTCTGGTTAATGCTCTCACCACAGAACTGCACATCAAGTTTGCACATTGATGTGCCGTTGCAACTGCACATTAGCCATTTTATTCTTCAGATGGAAAACCATTATCATGATTTGTTTCAGATTAGGCCTAAGTTTCCAGCATTGGAAATACTCAGCCATTGTGCTAATATCTTGAGTTAGGGTGCAGCTCATGGTATGAAGGCTTGTATGCTGAAAAGCTAGGGCAATGCCATCCACATACGTGAATTTCCTTGACTCCCCCGTCACTGGTATATCTGTGGTGTATAGATTAAAGCGTATCAGAACCAGGTCAGAGCTCTGAGGGATGCCATTCTGCATTGAAAACCATGTGGGCAGAGCCCTGCTTCCAAATGGAGCCCTGCTGAAGTCAAGCCATCTAGTTTTTAATGTAGCATTGGGGTGCAACATTTTAGTATGCACTGAATGGATAGCCTGTATGTCTCCAGGCTGAAAGACTATGGGTTCAAATCACACAGCAAGATCTGGTTCATATTGAATGCTGACTCTGAAATGATGGTGCAGAGGAGATACTGTCCTATTCAAAGTATTGATAGAGAAGTTTAACAAAACTGCAAAGTAAATATAAAAAATAGATGTTAGTCACTCTGGATGATATTTTCAAAAGCACTTAAGTTATTTAGGAGCCTAAATCCCAATGAAAGTCAATAGAAATTATACTACCAAAGTCACTTTTGAAAAATGGGACTTATGCTCCTAAGCCATTTAAGCACTTTCAGAACTTTTACTCTGAGTGCCTAAAGATGCAGATTGTTTCCTATGAGGAGTTCTGCCTGCAGACTTGTCTGTGGTTATTAAAAACTTGCAGGGTACTCAGACTTGCAGAGCTAGACAGCAACTTTGTCACTTAACAAAAATTAACAAAATCCCATCCAGGGTGGGAAAATATGATTACAACATAGGGTAAGCTTTTCTGGATGTTATAGTGGGGTTACACATAGAGGGTAAAATAATACATTTGTCCAAGTCAGATAATGACAATGCAATTGTGAATTCCTTCCCTCTCCATTTACTGAAGTACACACTACTTAGGAAAGCAAAAATTAAACCTGCCCAAAGAATGGAATTAAAATACAACTGTGTACCATTAAAAATAGCTCTGACGTGAAACAGATATAAAAGACACACATAATATTGTTACTTTGTATGCCTCCCTTATCTTTTCCTAATTATCTTCCTCTCCATCTTCTGTCATCTCTTCCTATGTCTATTTTAGGCCCAGTCCTTGACTATGGTGGGACTTTGTGCCAGAGTAAGAGTTTGTTAATGCACCTTTACATTGTAGGCTCCTTAAGACATGGACACTCTCTTTTACATATCCATAATATTTCAGGCATGCTTCTGAGTCTGTTTAAAACACATTATCAGTTATGTTCTTCCTCTTTGTTAGCTGAAGCGCTGATTTGTCCCCTTACTTTCTTCAAAACTGGCTGCTGCCATGTTCCAAGTTGGGGAGCATGTTTCAAGTTGGGGACCAGCTGCCCTTTCAAAATTGGCCAATTTGGACAAAAAAAATAATCTGTCAAATAAAGAGACTTGTATTGTACTGCAAATATACACTGGTGGGATGGAAAGATTTCTTTAAAGATAGTTCTTTTCTTTGCTTCCAGAATTAACTGTGGGATTAGATTATGTGCACAAAGAAGTGCCGTTGTTTGAAAGAGAAGCAGTGATGTCTGAAATGCCTAACTGAAATGTTTAGTGTAACCTGATTCTTCTGGTCACTAAAGCAACACAGATAAGTCCCCACTGGCACCATTGTGAATGAGAGGAGATAGCAGATCCAATCACCGTCATGATCATTTCTGGGCAGTGTTTTTTGTTCATTTATATCTCACTCGTATCTTAAAGTTCAGAAGTACTTGTCCTTATTTTTAACACAAAGTTTCCATAATTTTGAGAGCAATTCAGCCTGCCCTGAAGTGCCATCACTATAAGGAATATATTTAACAGCAAAACACAATGGGTGTGGTCACAGGCTCCTCACTGATCTCTTGTGATGCTCAAGGCAAAATGAAGTGCCTCCAAGAATTCAAGATATGTGGAGGTTAGCACTGTGACCCTTCCCTGAGTTGCCATCCTATCCATGACTGGAGACAAGACCTTTCTGCAATCATAGAAATGTAGAGCGGGGGAGGGTCCTTGAGAGGTCACTTAGTCCAGCTTTCTGCACTGAGGTAGGACCAAGAAAACCTAGACCATCCCTGACTGAGGTCTCCTACTACTGCCACTTCCTCCAGGAGAAAGGGGACCCTTTCTGCTCCCCTGCTACCATTCCTGGGAGGACAAGGAGCCCCAGTGCCACAATTTGTGCCTCGCTGGGAAAGGACCCCTACCACCAACACTCCTAAAAGATGGGGGATCAGAATGCAGGGGCAGAGTTCCAGGGGTGGAACCATGAGTGACCCAGGATATAGTGGGCCTAGTTAGGTGGCTAGTCAGTGACCTGTCAAATCCATCTTTGGCATGTTTAGAGCATTCATTATTGTGGTATGGAGTCCTATGGGAAGCAATTTGGTGGTCTCCGTTCCTTTCCTGCTGAACAAACATCCATGCCTGATACAAATATTTACAAGTATTTCTCCAAAGCTCTGCAGCTCACCACGAAAAATGAAGGGACAATTCAAGGGCAATAACTGACATTCTTAGCAGAGAGAGGCCAAAGACTGTACCGGTCATGTAGACTGATATATTCTGTCACACACAGGTCAGGGAGAAGTCATGTTGGCAGCAGTGGCTTCTGTCCCCTGGGGTTGGGCCCAGCTCTATGCTGGCCTGGCATGGGGAAAATGGGGGGGTGAGGTTGAAGAGTGGGTCTGTACATCCCTGCCTCGCCCAGAAGACTTGGAGAACAAGCCCACCCAGCCCCACACTCTCCTGTCCTGCGGGGCTGGATGGGCTTGCAGAGCCAGCTCAACGGATGGGCTTGCAGAGCCAGCTCAACGGGCTCTGTGTTCAGTCTGGGCAGCAGAGGTTTCATCCTGTCCCAGAGTGCTGGCCAAGGCCCAGTTCCCCACTATGTTCCGTTGGCTCTTGGAGCTAGGAGGAGCCTGTGACACATCAGGGCTTCTCCTCAAGCTGGGCATGTTGTGGCAGGGGGCAGATGTGCGCTGAGTTTATAGATTTTGGGGGGCTGGACCCACTCTATCCTAGCCACCTGATGCCTGTGTTGGTGGGCCTGGAGAATATTGATGACTGTCTCTTTATAACAGCTTCTGACATATTTGAAGACTGCTATCATGCACCTCAGTCTGCCTTCTGGCCTCTAAATTAAACATGCCAAAATTCTCATAATTTCCTCGTAGGTTATGTTTTCTAAACTTCTTGTCATATAATGGCTTCTATTTGCACGGCAAAGCATGATAAGAATGACCCCAGTTTACTGTGTCACTGACAATAATGTAATGATTATTTGGACAACTGCTAACCAACCAACTGAGACTGAAACACAATCAGAGGAACAAAAATTGTAACTCTGCTGCTGTGTGTTGTAGCACAAGTGGCACCTTTGAAGGCCTGACCTTGTGAGGTGCTGACTTTGGGCGACTTGCATTGAAGCCAGCTGAACTCATGGGCATTCAGCACCTCATGGGATACAGCCCAATGAGTTTAAAACAGAGTTGCTGAAGCAGGATTCAGGTTCCCCACTTTTTAAACTGAACAGCTTGAAGCTGGTTTCTAAGACTATAATATTACACATTTTATTTTAAAACAAGTGTTTGAAATACAATCCAATTAACCTACTTTACGGGCTTTAAGAAATCCATGTTTTTTTAAAAAATGTACTTAAACTGATTTAAAATAGCACATTTCCTTGTTTGTTTTCATAGCAAGAGAAGTTGGGTGATATCTGCTTTTCCCTTCGCTATGTGCCTACTGCTGGCAAGCTGACTGTTGTCATTCTAGAGGCGAAGAATCTGAAGAAGATGGACGTGGGTGGCTTATCAGGTAAGTGTAAGGAAGTCTGCATGTAGTAGATACTCTGGTAACCTGTAAAGCAAAGCAACTGCTTTTCCACAATAGTCCCCTCCCTTGAGAAGGTGAAGAGTCTTGCTTATATTCTGAGGTGAATTTTGCAGTCACCGGTACTCATTGGATAGCATGCGCACGAGAGCCCATAGATAGCTTAAAAAGCCAGTGCATTATGCGTTGCATTCAGGACTTAGACAAGATCTAAACAATTAAACAGTCAGATGACACTGCAACCTCACTTTAATTTCCTCCTTTCCTGTTGCCTGGAGATGAATATGGACTATTCAGAGGGAAAAATCTGATTATCCTTCCTATTGTCTTTCTAATCTCCCACCAAACCTTGAGAACGAGCTGCAGTTCTCTGCAAAGTTTCAGACACTGTATAATACAGGTACTTACTAAAGGTCACTATACTGGCTAGTGCTGGGGATGATTGCTTCTACATTGCATGGGCTTGATTGTGACTGACTCATGCACAAGGGTAGGAAGGACATGCTCTCTCTTGTTCCTATGTGCAGAGGTGATCACAATAGCAGTCCCTGTACTTGTGGAAGGACAGGGGTTGCTTCCTCCATGTTCCATTGGATGCACAATGTCCCAAAGGGGTTAGGAAAGCTTGGCCCCATCTCCCTTTTGGCACCAACTCATAGTAAGGATGGCACACTGTGGGTTGGATCATATGCCATTTTAAGAGGTGGTGAAGCCCATACATGGGAGGTTTGGAACAGGATTGTGCATCATAATCCATCCCCCAAATCCTTTGGGAGTGGTGGAGCTCCACACTGATCTCCATTCGTGGCTCTGTCTAAAATACAGAATCTAGCTAATGCATGAATTACACATTAGCAGAAACCAATGTATGTGCTGTTAAATAAGATATTTTGTACAAGGAGAGAGCTTCCAAAAAGATTTTTTTTTTATTATTCACCTCATGTTTAGAAGCAACTATTTGTAATTTCTCATCAGTTTGTATAAACACAATGGGAATGGGATTGTTTCTAATAGCAACTAGGTTATGATCTAGAAATAGAAACTTTTAGTGATGTCACTATGGTGGAGAGCACTGTACCCTCCAAGCTGTGCGCATGCGTGCGCACACACAGCCCCTAAACCCCGCGCACACGGCGAAACACCACACTCTCAAACATTTGTGCAGAATAATTTTTTTGTACGCACGGCCTGTCAACTTCCAGTAGTGCACAAGTAGAGAAGAGATAAATGAGCTCAGAGAGTCATTTAAAGATCTGAAAAAGAAATTCAACAACCTGAAATTTAACTATACCAAGAAAACAGAAAAAGCTCGAAATCTGAAAGTTCTTAAGATATAGATTCAACAGGTTGAAATGTATGCTGAAAAACTGCAGATTCTGAGAAAGAAGATGGTCAATTTAGAGAAGAAAGTTACTGGCTCTGTAATAAATCATCCTGATGGTGAAGCTGGTGTCCTCTTGGAGTCAGTCAACGAGTTACAATGAGTTAGAGGGAACACTGGTGGAGAGAGGACTGGAGAACATACCATAGGGAATGATTTTTTTACTACTTTGTAGTCTAGACTCTAACCTATGATCAGGTTCACATCACTGGCTAAGTCTTGTGACTCAGTTACAGGGCAGAGAATCAGGACACATGTATTCTACTCCAGACTATGCTAAAAACATACTGATATTGGAAAACAGTAATTCACCTGTGTAAGTAGTAATGGGACTATTCATGTGAGTAAGGGGATCACAACGTGGCACTGACCTATATGTATCTTGGCACTCTCATCTGTAGAAAAGGGATGATAATTCCACGAAAATTGTTCTGTGAGATTTACAAACCTCCCTTAATGAATTAAAAGCATTCTGTGCACTTCAGATGGAAAATGTTATCTTAAAAATAATTTGCAAATATGCATGTTTAGTATTGCTCTAAGTGCTGAAATGCCTCAGATAGTGCAAGAGGTTATTTTTAGAGGGGAATTAGATTCTGTGTTCCTTTGCTAGGACCAAGCCATCCTAAAGATACTACCACCACTCGGCAACAAGCAAATCCGACAGGACCCAGCAGTTGTAAGAGGGGGCTCTGAAAGTTACTGATCTGACGTCAGCTGTAGAAATGTGAATTTCTGCCAAAGCCTGTTTATTTGGAGCCTTTAGGAACATAATACAAAACTTATTCTGTGGCAGGTTTTTAAAAATAATAAAATAGAATTTAAATAAAAAATAATCAAGATGATTGATCACAGAAGGCAGAGAATTATAGTCTTCTGTGCTGTTGACCATCATCATTTTGCAACACATGAATTGAGATCCCCTCCAAAAGAGTTTGGTTTGCCTGACAGTCACAAATAGCAGCTAATACGATATCTCTAATGTAAAAATCAAGGCCTTGTCTACACTACACAGTTTTGTCACAAAAGTCAGCTTTTATCAACAAAACAGCGGAGGTGTACACCCGGAAATGCTCCTCTCACCAGTGTAACTCTCCTGTTATGCTGACCTAATAAAACCACCTCCACAAGAGGTGTAGGACTCACGACGCCGTGACTGTGTGGATGCTGCATTCCTTACAACGGCCATTAGCTGTCATTCTTGTCCGCTGCCTGGTCTCTGCTCCAAGTCGTGCTCCCTCACAGAGTCCCAGTTTGTGATGCTGCTCAGGCTCTCCACTCTCTCCTGGGAGCCTTGCTGCCCTCTGGCTCCCTGCTCCAGGAGCAGGGCAGCCAGCTGCACTCCACGTGTAGATCTTCCTGCCAGAGGCAAGAAGCCCCGAGCAGCTTCCCCCCCGCCCCCAGCTTGTGGCTGGGAGTGTGGAGGCAAGAAGCTCTGGGCGGCAGCTGGGCTCCCAGTGGGGAGCTGCGTGGAGCTGAGAGCCCTCACTCTGTGTCCCCCACAAAGCCCTTCTTCAGTCGGTGGAAGAGTTCCTGGCCAGGATGTGCACCTCCGACAGAAGGGGGAGGGTAGTATGAGCATCAGTAATTACTGCGGTAGCTGTAAATCAGCCTAACATAGGTTGACTTATCTTTGTAATGTAGATATAGCCTGAAGGTGAGATAATGTTAAACTTTAAAGTGAGAGAGTCATTTTTACTAGGGAGTCTCTCTCACACATAAATCATGCAGCAGCAACTTTCAAAACCAAGACCCAGCTTCTGCCCCCACCTCATGCTAAATAGCACATTACTCTGCAAGTAGAACTACTCTTGGAATCAGATTTATTCAGGGTAAGTCGGGGCAGCAGGATGTGATCCCAACAAATGAACTCCTTTCCCGGTACAGTTTTCTGATTTCTCTCCCCCCCCTCCCCCAAAGCAAAAACTCCTTTTCATTTTGTAAAACTGAAAGTAGTGCATCACAGTGGAGGTGGGAAAATGTGAACAATCAAACATGATCGCAAGCTGAATATTGCCCACACATTCAACAGCACTTACTGTCACTCGGAGGAGGCCATTAGCAGGAGATGAAAATTATGTAGGTGTCACATGGGAAAAAAAATCTTAAAAGTTTGTGAAAAATAAGAGAAAAAGCTGCTGTTTTTCAAGTTAAAACCCATTTTATTTTTTATTATCCTTTCCTCTTGTGAGAAGGGCATGCTAAAGGGGAAGTTACACCTGAGCTCTGTGCCCCTGTATTGCATGTTCAATGGAAGAGGAGCACCCCAGCTCCCATGGAATTCTGACATGGGCATTATTTCTGGGCAGCACACACATTGCAGTTGCATCAGAGAGAGGACAGCAGGTTTCCTTCATGTTTTATCTCATGCCCTTTGGGTTTTGTTGATGGTGTTGGTAAATGGATACAGTGCCTTTTTTCACGTGGAGGAAGATCCCTGTGCAGCATTTTAAGGGCTCGTCTTCACTAAATCCGGGTGGGATCGATCGCTAGCGGCGCCCCCGTCGACTCCGGAAGTCCAGCTCACCAAAAGGCGCAAGCTGGAGTCAACGGGGGAGCGTGCCGCCGACCGCCGCCGCCATGAGGACGGCAGGTAAGTCGGCTGTAGATATGCCAAATTCAACTACATTATTAACGTAGTTGAATTTGCGTATCTACAGCCAATCTCCCCCGCTAGTGAAGACCAGCCCTAAGGGAGTAGGAATAGTACCCTGAGTGTTATGTCTACTCTGTAGCTGGGAGTGAGCCATCCAGCCCAGATACAGGGACTCAGACTAGCGGGTCTTGAGCTAGTGTGCTAAAAATAGCAGTGAGGACATTATGGCTTGGGCTGGAGCTTGGGTTTGACCCCATAGGCTCGAGAGCCCCAGCTCCAACCCAAGTCATAACAACCACGTTGCTATTTTTAGCCCACTAGCACCAGTTGCACTAGCATGAGTCTGTCTAGCTGGCCTGGGAGGTTCTGTGTAGACATACCCTCACCCTGCCCTCACCTCTTCTTCCCCACATAGAACTGGACACAATGTAGCCTAATAGCTTCATAAACCTAAATTCAGCCA
Organism: Sternotherus odoratus; assembly: GCA_032164245.1. Lineage (NCBI taxonomy): Eukaryota > Metazoa > Chordata > Testudines > Kinosternidae > Sternotherus > Sternotherus odoratus. The sequence goes on from JAVMKO010000001.1 coordinate 61,271,282, forward strand.
TTTGTAAAATTATTGTTTTTCTAAGGCACCCCTATTCAGGACAGCAGTTAAATTTACCATTGTAGTCAGTGGGATTTAAGGACACACTTTAAGTTAATCATGCATTTAAGTGCTTCCTTAAATAGGGATGGGCTTAAGTGCTTTCCTGAATGGGGGCCTAAAACAGCAAGAGGTACATTTGGTTGAAATAACTTCTTCTAACCACATGGCATGGTATTTCTGTGAAGAGTCCACTGAAATTTTAAACTTATGAGTCAATATATGTATCTGATTTAATTCTTACTGTAGTTGGGGAAAAAAAACCCAGCCCCCAACCATCTTGACTCCAGCATTTTGTACTTCTCCAGAAATTAAAGGTCGTTTAAAGACAAACTCAAATTACTTTAGAAATAAACAATAAAAGACAATAGACTGATCATCAAATTCATTAGGCTCCCTGTTACAAGCCTAGATCACCCATCTGAGCAATAAACTTCTAGGCCTTCAACTTAATTGCAGCAACTAAAGCAAGCCTTAGCTTGAAAACTGGAACTGCGTGGCCCTCGCTCATCACTCAACAGAACAAGTAAAATTATTGCTGTTGCTGAATGAAGACAAACAACTATGTATGTTTTCAAATGGACATTTTAAATATTTTACTGCACTTTTATATCTGGAAAGTGTTGTCTAGAAATGTTGGGTGTGAAAAGATTGTTTCTGTTTGCCACCATTTGGTAAGACCTTGCTACATCTAAGTCCCTTTGCATGTCAGTGAGAAATAGGCTCCTAAATCCTTTAGGAGCTGTTCGAAATTTCTTCTATATTATTTGGACAAGTTAAAAACAATTCAAAAATGGGTTGCAAATCAACCCCTCCAATCTATGCCAGAGTCAGGATTTAAGAAGAATTGGGAAGAGACTAGAATTGCAATTGGATCCTCAGTGGTCCTCTCTTCAAAATCAAGCAGATCTTGGCATAAAAGAGAAGCTGGCCCATAATCCAGCCCATTATGTTTGTAAACTAATCTCACTAATAATGGATTATAAATAGAAAATACAATCAGATTTTCAGCATCTTTTTGTCTGCAAAGCAAATATCATAAACATCAAACTATCCCAAGGGATCAAATTATATTACAACAGAAATAAAGCTACAGTTTCCTGTAATTAGAAATCTATTTTCAACACCATCTTCGCATTTTTAAAGGCTTTCTTCGGTGTCTTATTTTAAAAAAAGGCATTGACAAGAAAAAATAGTTTAGAGTCAGAATGTTTGAAGAGATAGTGAATGCTCATGAATTATGCAAGTCAGAACTTTCATTTTAATAACTTCATTAAAATATAAAAAACCTTAAAAGCCAGCCAACATGAATATAATATTGTAGAAGAGAAATGCATTGAGTGCTGTGACCTTGCTATCAGCCATATTGAAAGAATAACACAGGAAAAGAAAAGAGATTTATTAATGGGAAAAATTAACAATAAAAAACAAACACCACAACAACTACATATCCACCTTATTAATCCTAAAAACTCCATAAGAGTCTTTACACTCTGGACAGAAGCTATCCAGCCATTTTAGGATTGTCTGTAATGCCTATCATCTTAACATCTAAGGCAGGGGTCAGCAACCTTTCAGAAGTGATGTGCCGAGTCTTTCTTTATTCACTCTAATTAAAGATTTTGCGTGCCAGTAATACATTTTAACGTTTTAGAAGGTCTCTTTCTATAAGTCTATAAAATATAACTAAACAATTGTTGTATGTAAAGTAAATAAGGTTTTTAAAATGTTTAGGAAGCTTCATTTAAAATTAAATTAAAATGGAGAGCCCCTAGACTGGTGACCAGGACCTGAGCAGTGTGAGTGCCACTGAAAATCAGCTCATGAGCCACCTTTGGCACGTATGATCTAAGGTGTCACTGACTGGCAGAAACACAGCCAAAAGATAAGTGTAACCTGCATAGTTATATAATCCCTCCTGAACAGCCCTTGTGTGACCCAAGGTAAATTCTGTTTGTGTTAGATGGCCCACCTGCTCAGGAGATGGGATCAAATCAAAATAACCAGGTGTATCACCTTCATAGCACCCTTGTGTTGAAACTGACTCTTCTATGTTGATCAAAATATCACCTGATGATGTCCTCCATATCACTGTGTAGTCTGGAATTTACCTCTCTGATCCCAGCCTCTCTCTGCTCTGGCACAGCTGGTAATTTCAACTTTTACCTGACAGGTTGCTATTTTGGATTATAGAAAAGGCCTTAGGGAGTTGGTTCCTCCAATCCAACTCTGTCCTTTCCATCCATCAGTTTATCATTTTCCTCAACTGGGGAAGCCAGTTCTGAGGCTGAAAGCTTGGAGGGATTTGACATTTATATGGGCTAAAAATCTCCATATTATATCAAAATTAAGAGCTGTAAACCCTCATACTTCAGGGCATATGTCAACCTGGGTTAGGAAAACACTTTCCTTATGGATAGGTTTTCCCGTGTTTGTTCATTTGGGGGTTGAGTGGAGTAAGAAAGAGAGAGTTGCACTTTCCACTGAATCTACAGGCTACTTGATTGCATCGGCTTATTGAATTAGATGGGCCATCTAAAAATGGCAATTCCTACTAGGAAGGGACATTATTTCAGCAGAGTCAAATTGTTCTGCTATGTTTTCTTGCAATGCCTAGGGTGAGAAATAGATTGTACATGCCGATTAACAATTAAATTAGAATTGTACCGAGCTTGTAAACATTGCTCTCAGAAGCTTTAATACAAGCCCTTTACCACAAGCAAAAGGCATATAGATTCATTCAGAATTAGCATACAGTAGTTATTTTAGCAGTTGGATTATTTGAGAAGGGAGAGATTTCTAATTACATGTATAAACCCCTGTAGTAATCCACGTTGACCAAAGATAGAGTGATCAGCAATCAACTGGTCAGATTTATAGAGACGAACCTTGTAAACAAACTGCTCAGTATCTCGACTTCAGATCCTCAAAAAAAAAAAAAAAAAAAAAAGTGAGAAGGAGGAGGACTTATCCTTCCAGTGCTAATTTTCCATTCCTTTCCTTTCCACTTTTAAAAAGTCATAATCTTGCCTTTTTAAAACTGGATTTTCTCATTTGGTCTAATTTTAAGCGGGTTTTTGTTTAATTCTTGTTGTATTTGTTTTTATTCTGGGGTACAGTAACCCTAAGCAAGAGGAAGGCCTACCTACAGATCATTATTATTCACTTATTATGATTATTTTATTAAAAATGTAGTGATTAATATCTGAGATTTGGCTTAACAGTACAAGCATAACAATATAAGCAGCTGTGAAATAGAAATACTATAGCTAGTCTTGCAGTTCTGGAGGCCTTGGGGCAATTAGTCAAACAGCGTTGCATATAGGCTTACCAGCAGGTTTAATTTGCTTTTAATAATGCTGAAAGCTGCCACAGTTGAGATACTGGCTGTAAAGCTGCTGCCTATTTCTTGGTTTTACTGGTGTTTTAAAAAATATTATACTAAAATGGGGAGGAGGGGAGAACCAGAATAAATACATTTTTAAATCAATGCTTACATTTTGGTACAAACTTGAAAAAGATAGTTTAGGATTTTGGCGGGTTGGGGGGGCTCTGTGAAGCCACATGATTAGGAAAGCACTGCAAGAATTTTATTGACATTGCTGTGCACTTCAAGTTCTCGGGAGCTTGTATTACTTTTTAATGAAATTATAAGACTGATCTGAAAATCTGATTACACATTACTTACATTTTACATGCTTTTTTCCCTTTGACTTTAAGCCCTGTGTGGTCAGGACAGGTGATTGATGTGGACTATTTTGTGTGTGACTGTTTTATAGGCTTCCCTATTCTGTTTCCAGGTGGGAAACTGGCATGTTTGTGCATCTCAAAGGAAGGGGGGGGAGGGGAGAAATTGCAAATTAGAGCCTTCATCCTATATTCCCACTGAAGTCAGTGGTAGTTGTTTACAGTGATGAGTATTGAGATGTCTAATGCTCAATACTGTGCTGAAAATATACCTGTGAATGTATAGGAAATGGTGGTTCTGGCACTTCTATTGCTAATGTATACTTTTCTTGTCATAAAATATATAGGAAAACGGGTTACATATTTCTTTCCTGTTGTCCAATGTGTATAAGAGGCTACTGGGAGGGTTAGTGAGGAGACAGAGACTGCAGTGTACTCAGTATATCCATGTCTCAGCCTCTACCATATCTGACTTGTCTGGAATTCCTTCTAAGGCCCATCTTTTTTCCCAGGCGTGTGGGAAGCAGTGGGATGCAGGTTGGTAGATTTTATTTCAATGCCTGTTTTTGGAGGAGGCTTCCTTTGGTTATTAAGTCATCTGGGGCACATTTGTTCATTTATTACAAAGATATTCATAGTGAAAATTTAAATTATCTATGTCATGGTCCTCCCCCTCCCCCCAGAACCTAGGCTCTTTTATGTTTTTAAATCAAAATTAATTAATCAATCGACACACCTCCCAGGTATCCTGGTCACACCCCTCTTTGTGTAATATATTTATGCCATAATATCTAGGCATCGTCACAGTCAACTCCAAACCCTACAGAGGATGGGCTTTGCACTCATGGAGTACCCCATGCCCTAAGATAAGATGACCAAAGACAAGGCTGAATATAGTCCTAAATTCAACTGAAATCTGCAGAGACAAAAATTCCTTGCTGATTTGTATTTCACTCTGTTCCAATTTACTCATTGTGTGTCTGGTTTCTTGCCCTGGCTAAAGAAATTAATACAATTTTTCTCTTTTGTTTCTGTACTGTTCATAACCATTCCTAGAAGCCATTATATTCTTCTTTATTTCTGATTGTACTGTATCCAGAGAGGACCCTGAATCTGGGGATTGAGTTTCAACAGCCAGACGAGTGACCTAAATCGTACCGATTTTATAAAGCAGTTTCTGCAGCTTCTCTCCACTCCTGATTTCAGCCCAAAACAGAGAGTCCCTAAGCATACCATAGCCATTGCTATTTGCATAAGGGTTTGCTTACTTGGAGTCATTCCTAGTATAGACACATTGACTTTCCTTGTTTACATTCTGTTTGCTATATTTTCCCCTTGTTTACAGTTTTAGCATATTTGAATGCTGATAGAAGATGAAAAAGAAGAATAGCATCACCCAAAGTGCTGCTGCCTCACCTACCCAACACACATCTTGCTTTTAGAAAAACCCAATCATTCCTCAGCAGCACTTTGAGGTACATTCAAATCTGTTTGGGCATCTGTCCAGCCCTGCATAATATCAAGCAGGGGACGTCCTGTCTAAGAGAACAGATTGTTAGTTCAATTATACTCCTGAAATTGAGTTAAATTTCCATGAAATCTGCTTCAAAATGTGAAGAGCCCCAGGGGAGTTTTGTTGTTTGTCTTCTATTACAGCAATCAGGCATCCCAAATAGAAGAATGACACATACTGTATACGTGTGTGTTTTGTATGCTGTTTGTAGTTGTTTATTTCATGTGTTGGGTAACACGGCAAAGGTGAACTACGGTAGCTTGAATATGTTGATAGTGCTGCCATCTAAAGACAAAATCCAGCTGCTGTATGTGTATCGGTAATGAGAAAAAAGGAGCTGTAACCTTTTTACTTTAAATTGTATAATAATGTTGTTATATTATAACGAAAAAGGAAAATAGGAGTGATTGAAGATTCTGTCTCTGTAAAGGTGACTAAAGAAATTCCTCAACAACATAGCAAGCTGTTTATATTGTAGGTTTGGGTCAGTAGTTTTTAAATGATCCTTCTATATTGTGCTACCTGGAATCTTCAGGCAGTACTTGGTAGCAACCACTCTGCCAGTACTTATATTGTGGTTGCTAGAATAACAACAATATTTCACTATGAACATCACATCTGGTGCATACACAAGCATGATGAGGTTTCCCTGAACTTTTAGTTCACTTTCTGGCAAAGGAACATACGTGTGTAACTTTTTTGGCAGTGACCCAAATATCCATATGGTACAAACTTGCTCTGCATTGATTTCAATGTTGTTTTAATAAAATATATTCTTCTAGTTACATGGATCCTGTCACGCCTGGTTTTACATGTTTTACCTTTGATTTTCACTATCCATTTCTATACTCTCCCTAAAGTTTGAAAATAGTATTTTCCCCTCCACCCATTTTATCCTTTCCTTTACAATGAACATTTATTACCCTGCCTCCTAACTTCACACATTTCTTAGGGGATGGCTACACTTGCAGATCTAGAGCGCATTGAGTTAAACCAGCCTTCGAAGAGTGCAGTGGGGGAAAGCGCCGCAGTCTGTCCACACTGACAGCTGCAAGCACACTGGCGTGACCACATTGGCAGCACTTGCAGTGGCATTGAGAGCGGTGCATTATGGACAGCTATCCCAGCATTCAAGTGGCTGCAACATGCTTTTCAAATGCGGAAGGTGGGGTGGAATGTGACAGGGAGTGTGTTGTGTTTATGTGGGGGGAGAGAGTGGGTTCTTGGGGTGCTGAGAGTGTGCAGACTGTCTGGTAAATTCAGATAGCAGCAGACTCCCCTCCCTCCCCCCAACCATCTCACACACACACTCTCAACAGCAGCATTCCACACTAATGGCTTCCTTTGTCCCAGAGCAGATAAGCATGCCAGCTATCAGAAACGGAGCTCTGAACGGGCATGTCCGATTCCAAAACAATAAGAGTGGCCACTTGATTTAGGGGGATTATGTGACATTTCCAGAGGTCAATCAGCGCAGGAATGCAACGTTCACACTGATGCTGGGGTGTCTCACCCAATATGAATCAGACATTATCCCTCTCACCGAGGTGGAGTACCAGGACTGCTCTACTTGCAGAGTCAGAGTGCTCTACGTGCCTTGCCAGTGTAGACATGAAGTGAGCAGGGCCGGCAACAGGAATTTTGGGGCCCCGTACGCAGATCGTGCGCCTCCCCCCCGGTCTCCCGCCACCCGCGCCCCCCCCCCCCGCCGGTCTCCCCCCCTCCGGCCAGTCTCCCGCTGCCCGCGCCCCCCCCCGCCGGTCTCCCCCCCCCCCCCGCCGGTCTCCCCCCCTCCGGCCGGTCTCCCGCCACCCGCGCCCCCCCCCCGGCCGGTCTCACGCCACCCGTGTGCCCCCCCACCCTCGCCGGTCTCCCCCCCTCCGGCCAGACTCCCGCCGCCCACGGGGCCCAACCCCCGCATGCCGCGTGGCCCGGCCGGGAGAAGCAAAGGGGGGCGGGGGGAGGCTGCTGGGTGCCGGGGGAGGGGGCTGACGAGCGCTCACAGGCCCAGCAACAAGGGGGTACAGCTGCGTACCAGGCCCGCCCCGGATTTAAGGGACCCCCCCCCTTAAGGGACCCCCCCTTAAGTCCGGGGCCCGGTACAGCTGTACCTGTTGTACCCCCCTGTCGCCGGCCCTGGAAGTGAGTTAGAGCGCACTGGGCAGCTTTCGTGCACTCTAACTTGCAAGTGTAGCCAAGCCCTTAGGAAACACAAGCCAGCATAGCTTTAATTTACCTTGTGTCAGAGTCTGCCACTCCCTCTCAGGTTGATAATACTGTTAATAACAATCACAAATTGTCCTATTGATTTCAGTGTATAACTTCACCTTCAGTTTTTGAATCATCCTTGTTTTAAAAAAGTCAGCAGTGTCAGCACAGGTTTGGGGAAAGGGTTTGTAATTTAGCTAGAGCTCTCTCTGATGGGTAGATGGCTGCCTCTCAGGAATCATAAAGGATCTTTGTCTATTATTTATTTTTTATTTCTTGGTGACAGTTGGTGGATTTTTGTTTTTAGCTTGGTGAGGGTTGGGGATGGTTGTAACAGCTTTATAAAATCCAGAGGACGTTTTCCAATATGCCAGTTCTAAGAATGGTCAAATCTAGGTCTTGAGAGTGTCTCCTTTCTTTGAAAAATGAGAGCAAGAAATGTTTATTAATCTCTATTCTGTATCTTAGGCAATTCATTGCTTTAAAAATATTCTTACATTTTACTTGTAAGTCAGTAACATTTTTTACATTTAAGTATAACACGCTTTGATTCTTTCCTGCAATTTTCTTGTCAATTTTTACTTACAGAGAATGAAATTGGACTGAATAGCACATACTCAAAATGGAACTTAAGGCATAGAAAAACAACAACATATGATCAGATATTGTCTAGCAAGCTCATCAGAATATAAGAAAGACAATAAGATATACTAGAAACAATAAATCACTTGATGACTTAATTAGGTTAGCATGACTTCCACACAGTGATATATTGTAGTTTCTTAAAACCAGATCACAAAGAAAAGTATTTGAAAGTCATAACATGCAAATCATCAGGAAGGCAATAAGCTTGGCTTTCCAAAGGACACCAAGAGGTACAAGCTATGCATCACCACAGATTATTAAGGTTGAAAGCATGCTCACACGATGGGCTTGATAAAGATCATAAAACATAAAGTAACTTAGAATGGTACAAGCTGTGCAGAAGTCACACTAATCTACATAAAGCTTGCGCATGTACTGATTCATTTATTTATTATTTTTTTACATGCACTCTTTCTCTGGAAAGGTCTAAGTAAGCCCAAATATTAGGATTGGTTCAAATGCATATTTTACAAGCTTTACATCAACTCATTTACAGTATAACATCAAACATGCTGCTCTGCTGTATCTTTTGGGTATTATTGGAGTAAAGCTTAACATGCGACATATTAAAATAAAGACAGTTTAATGTAATAAAGCACTTTATTAAAATAACAAGGATATTTTGCAACAGTTTTATTTCATACAGGGTGATCCTTAAATTTTCACTGAGTTGGGATTTTGGCAAGTTTAATGCTCCTGTTTATTTCTTTTCATAGTACAAACAAAAAAGTGGCATTCCGTTAAGTTAAGCAGCAGCGAATTTTAACAGACAAGAGGAAAGACCACATCTAATTGACCTCTGCACTCACTGGCAAAGGATGCTGAGTCAAATAATACAGTGCATTGCAAAATAGAATTATTAGCATTAAGATCAGGTTTTTAAAGGTATTTAGGTATTTAACGGTACCGATAGGGTCTTCCTAGTGAAATTTTCAAACATGCCCAGGCACTTAACTCCCATTGAAATTAATGGAAGTTAAGCATCTAGGTGCTTTTGAAAATCTGTTCGGCACCTAACTGTTTCTTTAGGCACTTAAATACTTTTTAAAATCTGGCCTGCAGGGTCTGCTTCTGATCCAATTGAAGATAATGACAAAACTCTCATTGGTTCCGGGTACAAGATCAAGCCTTTATATACTTTATATACAGGGGTATACCTGCCCCTGGATACTTCCACTGCTTGCATCCAACGAAGTGGGTATTAGCCCATGAAAGATTATGCTTCAATACTTTAGTTAGTCTTTAAGGTGCCACGGGACTCTTTGTCACTTTCTTTATATACTGTGAATAAATTAAAGGGCTGGTTCTCAGTTATACTAAGGCCCTTCTACACTGCTCTTACAAATAAAGGAACCTTCAACTGGACAGAAATCTCCCCACATAATACACCTTGTTTATTAATTAAAGACACTTTAATTCATATAATATCTTCTAATGCAAGTGGCTCTATAAAGAATCTTTTGGGCTTAAGCTAATGCCTACCTGAACTTTTTCAGATGTGCAATCAATAGGGAAATACTTGACTACATCCAATTTTAGTCATCTATCAGCTAACTGAGATATCCAAATTCAAAAAGGAGCATTCAGAAGAATCATGTGGATTTGTATTACACTTCCTTAAGTCGTTAACTCCACAAACCCAGGACTGGATTTCAATGCAAGTTAAGCATAGTGACAAATGATAAAATATTTTTTAAATGAGAGTTGTGACCATTTCTTCAGACCACTACTCTGAAATTTTCCAAGAGGTAAAATAAAGAGAGATGACTAAAAGTGAAATGAGCGATATGTGTCTGGGATATGCCACTAACCTTCCACTCTATGCATCGGTGTAAATTATAGTATCTCCCATGGCCTGGGCACGTCTGCTGTGCATGGTCCAGTTGATATGGTTGATGGGGAAGCCGAAAGTCCAAGATAAATGGTCAGTTTCTATTCTGATTTACAAGTCTGTTTACCTGTATGGACACTTTGTGTTTATGTACTAGGAAACAGAATTTGATTCAGAGAGTTTAGGGTAGAGAATAGCTCATTGTGTTGTAGTAAAAAAGGCAGTGGCAAGGACTCGAGAGACCTGAGCTCTAGTTCTATCTCTGCCACTGACTTGCTGTGTGACCTTGGGCAAGTCACTTCATCTCTCTGTGCCTCTGTTTTCACTTCTACCATTTGTACTGTCTATTAAGGTCTTGAGGTAGAGGCTAGCTCTTACTGTGTGTATGCACAGTGTGACCTCTAGGTGCCACTGTAACATTAATAATAGAATAGACAAGTTCTTAGAGCCCTTCTGCACTCAGGAGCACTAAGCTGTGGGGGGGGTTTGCTTCCGTTTGGACTTGCAATCCAGACTGACCTTTTCCCCGTACATGTGACTATATTACTATTGTTTATTATTTGCAAACTGTACAAACACTGAACACAAATACGTATGATAAAATGTTTAGGGTAGAACTTCTGTTTTTTGTTGGCTTATTTATAATTCATTGCTAGTGGCATGTAAATTTAAGAATCATATGATATTAATCCAACGCAGGTTGAAAGAATCGTGACTGAAAATGCACACGACTGCATTTTTATACCCGCAAAAAAAAAAAATCAGTTTTGCTGGTCTCTGGTCTCTCGTTTAACTTTCCTATGTACTCAATCCTGCTGATTGAATTAGAGAAAATCTCCACTCCATTCAGTAGTTACTATGTACCTGAATTTTGTTAAACTATTTGGTACCGCTGTAGCTGAAACTGTCTCAAGTTTCCACTGAATCAGATAATTCTTAGCAGATATCCTTGAAGATGATAAGAGGATCAGTGCTGTCACCAAGTGCAAAGCAGCACAAAAGTATGGTTCAGTTTAGAGCTGTTCGCTGCCATCCTGGTACTGTGGGGCAAGAATTTTGAATGATTTGCATATGGGATTTCTGATACAATAATTTCTGCCCTGAACGAGACCTGAAATGATTACTTGTCCCTGTAGGGTAAATGGAACAGCTCATCATGAAGGTCTTTGTAGAGATAATGCATATATCTGTTAGGAAGATTTAATATTCTTGGTCGAAATACCAGGTCTGCAGCTCAAGGGTTAGGAAGGATGGTTAAGCTTTAAAATTATTTGGAAGCAGCTGATTTTAAGTTGCCATGGCAAAGGATTTTCAGACAATGAGAGGCTTTTACATTAATATCATCGTAAGACTTGTTATGATAGAATTGTCTCACTGAAGAGCAGCCTCTTTTTTGCTCCTGCCGACACACACACTGATAAAATCATAAACTAATTATATAGTGTTATAATGATTTCTGGATACCTTCTCTGAGGGCTTTGTAACTGGGGTGGAGATTACTTTTCTGATAGATTTTTCTAATAGGACCGGTACTATTCAATATTTTTATCAATCAATTATCAAAATATGCCCTGGGACTATAAAAATGCTTCTTTATGGAAATGACAGTGAATTTCAGTTGTGTTAGTCTGTTAAACTAGAAGCATGGCTGACTGTGAATAGGCTGCTCTTTACTTGAAATGGAAAATATTTTCTTATGATTTATTGTGATTTTCCTTTTGATTTTTCAACTTTTTGGCTGCAGTGGCCTCTATGCACTGATGATGATCAGTTGCACATCTTCTCAAATCCAGATTATGTGTCTTTTCTCCTTTCCCAGTGTGTAGCCAAGATAGAGGGCTGGGAAAGTGTGATCTGGCTGAGGTTTAACCTGGATATGACTAACGCTTTTTGGTAGGGCAAAGTGTTTGGAGGAATTGATAGGGATTTATTCTCCTCCCTCTTGGATTCCTGGGGTTGTCTATCCTTTTCCAAGATCTCCATAGAAGCAGTAATAGCCTATAGTGATCCTTTCTATGTCTGGCTAGCTAAACAATAAAGCAGCTTCTCTTTTGTAATGCAGACCGTGAGTGAAATTCTGACTCCATTAAGGTTAGTGGGAGTTTTGCTGTTGACTTCAATGAATCCATGACTACACCTCTTGTCATTGTTACCTATGTCTTTGTAGCCTGGGAGGCAGACCCTCTCCCCCTGCTCCATATACTTTGTACTTCTCAGGTGGTTCAAAATGGCTGGAATCTGGCCCTACTAACTGGAAATTTGTCTCTGAAAAGGGAATCTCTCATATGGCATAAATCAAAATCCAACACAAGCAGCCCATGTGTCTACTGCCCTTCTGGTGTATGGGGCGTGTTGGAAGGAGGAGATCTGTGGAGGCAAGATGTATGGGGCGTGTTGGAAGGAGGAGATCTGTGGAGGCAAGATGGATTGGAGCAAGTCTGTGCCCTGCCAATTCTCAACTGGAGTTTGGTCCCTTGAGGACTACAGCCCACTGGTGTAAGCTGGAGCAGCTCCCAGGTTGCTCTAATTTACATCACTGCCACAACTGAGTAGTAAGTAGCTGCCTGACCGCACCTTACCTGCTTCTCATCCCTCTCCTTTCCTAACTAGGCTTCAGTAACAAAGAGAATATGGGTCAATACTAGGCTGACCATATTTCCTTGAAACAAAAATGGGACATTGGGATGGCAAAAACGGGACGGGGTTGGGGTCTCACCAGATGAAGTCGGTGCAGTGGCTGCAGAACTTGGGCTGAGGGGCACTGGGGGGGTGGTCGGGGGGCTCTAAGGGGTCTCTGGGGGGGCTCTAGGGAGGTCTCACCAGATGAAGTCGGTGCAGTGGCTGCAGAACGTGGGCTGAGGGGCACTGGGGGGGTGGTCGGGGGGCTCTAAGGGGTCTCTGGGGGGGCTCTAGGGAGGTCTCACCAGATGAAGTCGGTGCAGTGGCTGCAGAACGTGGGCTGCTTGAAGAAGCGTGCGGTGACTTTGTGGCTCTTGACCACGTGGATCACCTTCTGGCGCAGCGCCCCCTTGCGGCAGAACAGCGGCTTGGCCAGGCACTCCAGCTCGGTGGGCAAGGTGACCAGTGCCATGGCCCCACCTGGGCCCCCCAGCGCTGGGCGGGGGGAGGGGGAGGCAGAAGAGGGATGGGGAGGATGGATGTTAGGAATAAGCAGAACAGAGATGGGGGGATGAGGGATGAAGAGGATGGAGGGGACGGAGGGAGAGAAGGCAGGAAGGTGAGAAGGGAGAGGATGGATGGATGAGAGATGGGGGTAGGAGCAGGGGGGATGGAGGAGGCAAGGGACAGCGAGAAGGAGGGATGGAGAGAAGGGAGATAGAGAGAAGGAAGGGAGGGATGGAGGGATAGAGAGAAGGGAGGAAGGAAAGGATGGAGAGATGGAGAAGGGGATAGAGAGAAGGGATGGAGGAGCGAGAGGAGGCAGCGGACGGAGGGAGAGAGCAGGGAGGAAGGGAGGGATGGAGAAGGGGGATGGAGGGAAGGAGGGAAGAAGGAGGAATAGAGAGAAGAGGAGGCAGCGGCCGGCGGGCTGAAATGATAACTAATTTATGTGATTATGTCTCATAAAACTTCCGGCCGGCAGCCCCCCCGCTTCAGCCCGCCGCCCGCTGCCTCCTCTTCTCTCTATTCCTCCTTCTTCCCCCCTTCTCTCCATCCCCCTTCTCCCTTCCTCCCTTCTCTCCATCCCTCCCTTCCTCCCTGCTCTCTCCCTCCATCTTATCGGGCATCTTTGCCATCACCCGTCCAGCGGTGGGACGCTGGTGCTGGGCTGGCGAGATGCAGTTTGCTCATTGGAGATTTTGACATCTGATACTTGTCCTTAGGTAGTAAGATTCTTCACCTGAGCTCTTGCGAGTCCTGCAAAGAAAGAACCTCCCCCTAGAAAGCAGCTTGCAAAGAGGGACCTGCCCAAAAAACGGGACAAAATTGATATTTTTGTTAAAAAGACGGGACGGTCCAGAAATATGAAAAAAATGGGACTGTCCCGTTGTATGTATGGTCAGCCTAGTCAATACTATATGGCAGTGTCCCCTACTGGGAGCTGTCCAGTCCACTCACTCAGAAGCCTGCAATGGATGCAAAATACTATTGCCCACTTCTGACAGGGAGAGGATGCTGGAAGCCCATCATGTTGGTGCTCAGTGTTTTGCCCTTTCTCCCTATTGCACCCTACTGGGTGGAATTCCAGGTGCTGATGGCAGTCACGAATAGTCTGGAAGTCAGTTATTCAAGAAGCCCCTTCTCTTCCTTGTTGTATCGCTAGTCACTCCTGAGATAGAGCTCTCTAGGCTGACAGCAAGGCTGTTTTGACAGCGTCGCATCTTCAATTCCTGTGGCACTCTGTCAGACCAGAGTTTGATGGACTTCAGGACATAGTCTGAGGCACATTTGTTCTGACAAGCTTTTAATTAAGGCTTTCATCATAGGCTTTTAATTTAATTTTTGCTTGACACTGACCACTGCCTTGTTTGTGGTTCAACAGGTCTAAATAGATTTTAGTGGGGGGAGGGTTATAATTGTAGGTTTTAAAGGCAATTACTACTTTTGTACTACATGGGAGTGCACTGTTTCTTGTATGTTAGTATGATACAAAGGCTGCCTACCTGGGCTGCTGTGCTCGAGTTGAGGACTGAATCCCCATTACAAAGCATTGGCTCTGCGGTCTACTGCAGCCCAGTCAATCTATTTATGTAGTTTTAGTGATAGCAGCAGCACACAAGATGAAGGGGGTCTGACAGCACATTGCAAATATTGTTAATTTAATGGCGTATTGTACGCTATATGAAGCAGCCAAGTGCCATGGTGATGTACAATGTAACACATCTAAACAATTATTTAAAAATAAATAGATTAATGCAATAAATCTCCAGTCCATGTAGTAGCATGTGGCCTTTTAGCTACTCAGTTCCCCGTTGAAGCTAATGGCTGTTGCACAGAAGGGCTTAAAACCCCAAAGAAACTCCAAACCCTGCTCAGCTTTGAAAACCATCAGTCACTAACCTGTGAAACTAGCCAAATTATTTACCCTGGGTGAAATGAAAAGATTAGGTAAGGATTGTAGAGACAACTGAAATTGTTCACCAAGCTATATTAAAGATTTAGCATAGCCCCCTGAAAAGAAGTCATTGTGGAGGAGCCAAAGATACTAAAATCTGCAAAAGTATGGCCAGAGAAGAATCTGAACTGTTGAGATGGAGATGGTTACATGATAATGAAATGCAGAATGACTGTAATTTTTAAAAATTTGTTACAAAATATTTACTTATAGATACAGAAATATAAGAGAAAACATAATTGCCAGTTGTTGATCTTGTTAGCACATGACAAATTTATCTCAGAGACCCCAGTGCTGAGAAATAACCATGCTGCAGGATTTTCATACGTTCAAAACTCCTCTGAAATCCTAAAGAGCCATAATTTAAAGCTGCAGTGAGATTTTTAGGGTACTTTTGATCATGTGGTTTGCTTTCTTAAAATTAAACTTGTATTGGTATTTTCAATATAGTTGACAGGATATTAATTCCAACCCTATCCTTTTTATTTAGAAACAACAATAAAAGATCTGAGGCTTGATTTTCTGTTGTGTTAAGGTCTCAGTCACCTTTCCGACTACCCTAAGCCTGATAGGGGAACAAACTGACCCCTTAGAGATGCCATGGGGCTGCTTTAACATACAATGGCTTGAAACAGTTTCTCAGTGGCCATCTGCTGACTGGACACATTCACAGAAGCAAACCTCACTCTGGCCATACTGCAACTGCTCCTTTGGAACTC
The DNA here is from genome assembly GCA_032164245.1 of Sternotherus odoratus. Lineage (NCBI taxonomy): Eukaryota > Metazoa > Chordata > Testudines > Kinosternidae > Sternotherus > Sternotherus odoratus. The sequence continues at coordinate 61,287,001 of JAVMKO010000001.1, forward strand.
TCCCTGTCTGGAAGAGGGCGCAGTGGGTGGTATAGAGACATGCCACGGTGGCCTCCCCAAAATTAGGGAATACCCAGTTGTCCTTTAAAGTCCTGTTTGCACCAATGGAGTAATCTGATATAGGAACCCTGTCCCCTTTTATATGCAAAAGAACCTGCATCCTGGAGTGGATGAAACAGGAAACACTTTTAAAGTTTTGTGACAGTACAATTTTCTATGCCACAGAAGTAGTAATAACAACAAAGGTAAAAGTAAATGAAAAGAAAAACTCAAAGGCTAGAGGGCCAAAATATGGCAGAAAAAAAATGTGCCATAAAAAGGGCAACTAGAACTAGAATTTGGTATGGGTTACAGTTAGCAATAGCACCCTATAACCTAGAACATAACACCATCTACTCAACAAGACCTTGTAAATGTTAATCTTAATGAACAAATAAATTCCTTGAGTGGGAATAATCCTCCATCTAGAGCACTACTGTACAGATGCCCTCCAGTTGCCCCCACGTCAGACCACAAGGAGAACAACTTGTAGTTTTCAGAACCAGAGTAATATAGAACTAATTAATGAAAAAACAACCAGCATACAACGTTAAGCGGATGTTCCACATCTATGTTCATCACTGGCAGGCATTTAGGATACACACATTTCTGCACTTTGCTACCATCAACAAATGCATTGCAGAATTTTTGATCACAAGTGAAAGTGTCTTATTTTACAAGTATTTATTTTTCCAACTGGATTTTCACCAATATGTTTAGGAATTGGCAGTATATGAAAGAAGAATGGAATTAAACATGACAATTATTTAAGATTTCAATAAGGTGTATATCAACCTTGCTGCTAAATGTCTAGAAAATCAAAGCCCACAAATTCTAGTGGGGTTCAGGAAGCGTAAAATGAAGAAAATGGTTTCAAAAGCCTAAGCTATTACCATGTAGTAGGTATGATCCCATACCACTATTCAGCATAAAAAATAGCCCGATACTGATGCCTTTTGTAGATCATTCATTGGATTGGAGTCAGGGCAAACCAAACTACTGTGGATGATAGCTTGGGAAAACAGCATAACTCACTACATTATAGACTTACAGTGCGAACATAATGCCTGTTTGGACAGCAATAACTTGCTATTAGCAGAAATTTCCTCCTCAGAGTGGAGGGGTAGCGGAAGGGTATTTAAATGATCCAGTAGATTCCAAAGCATCCTGGGTAAGCTGCAAAAGCTGTGGGATGTATCCCAAGGGGATGAAAAAGCTCATTGCAAATGTAGACATAGCACATAGTGCAGTGCTGTGTTTTGCTCCCAAGAAAGTGATTTGACTTTTTTGCCTTTCTTTATTGGTCATGTCTAGTCATTCTTACCGCCAGCTACTAAAACATTTTCTTTTCTCTTATGACTGGGTGCATTTTATGCATCAATTTGTGCAGCCCATTTTTGTAATGAATTTGTATAGCATTTTTCCCCTTTTGTGCATTTTTATTACCTCTCAAATAATGAAGCCAATTTATGTTTTGAAGAGTCGCATCTACCTATGAAAGAGCATGTTGGTTCTGTTTTCTTGGCATCTGTGAAAGAACTTTATTGCTCTTTATATGCAAGACCTAATTGGCTTTCTCCTGAATTATACAGACAATATGTTTCTTAATTTGTTTGTTTATAGGGTGTTTAATATAAAAAAAACTCTGAATTATTGTTTGATTGTTTACCCTTTAACAATAATGATTATTTACAGAGAGTAATTTATTGTAAACATCGGTTTGTGGATATTGGTATCAAATTTGGAATAAGCTTACTATTACACTGAAAACTGTACTTTACGTATCTAGGCTTAAGACTGCAAAATGTAATCATATTTGTCAATGAATTCTTGTGGTATTTGAATGTCACTTTTGTTTGCTATATCTTGAGGATAATTAGTTTTATGCAATCCATTGTTTAAATGGCCACCTGATTAGCATTTATGATGATTCTTTCTTCCTCCTTTTTATACAGTTGTCAAAATATTCAGGGAAGTGCTAACTGAAGCTATGTTTCCACAGAAAATTACCAACCAAGATATAGGAGATTGTGACCATGTGGCATCATGAATTCTTACTGTACTGGATGGATTTTTTTATGTAAAATCTGTAAAGAGGTTTCAGATTTGCTTAGTCATTTGAGACTCAATAATTTTTCTGTGGACTTCATTCTGAGGAAAAAAAATGACACTTTTTGAAAAACATATAGAAAATTACTAGGTTAATCAAAATAAACCCAGTCAGGATCATGCCAAATGTACCATCTGTTAAGAGAGACAGTGGCCTGACAGAACAGACTAAAATTGTTCAGCATTCTAGTGGCAACCACTCTGATTCCCTTCCTTCCTCTGCCAGTAAATTCTGACAGCTGACCCTGTTTCAGCACTCATATATATGCTACCATGCAAGGTACTGTACCAATTAGATAATAAGGGAAAATATTACTTTTCATATTGGTGGTTGGAACAAAGGGAACCTCTTGCCTCAGATTCCTCTCTCATATTAGTACACTAGCCATCCAAATGCCACACAATGACATAACACAGAGAATTTAGGAGCTTTATTTAATACAGCAGTTGACATTAATAAGTCAGCATTTGTCAGTATTTAGCTATAGAGTGCTGTCTGACACTTGTTTTACATATAACTATTATGTGGTAAGTGTTAAAAGTTCCATTTTAATTAGGACTTTTCTAGTGTGTGTGGGGGGGGGGGAATCTACATTCTGCCTTGGAGTCATCTAAAAAAATCAGAGTTTAAATACTGTCTCAGCTGTAGTCTCTGGAACTGTAAAAAGGTGGGTGTTTACATATAGCATTCATGGTTTTTACATTGTATTTAGACTGCAAGCATTTCGGGACAGGGATTATCTCTTACACTCTGTTTAAATGGAGCCCCTTTGACATTATCATAAAAACATAACAATAAATAATATATCACATTTCTGTATTTGAATACCAGAAATAAAAAATGTTAAAGTACAGAACTTGTTACTAGAATTTTATGATTCAGAAAAACATATTACCCACCTGAGCAAATTTCTGAATAACATGTCATGTCACAAAAGAGCAGTGATTTAGAAAACAAAGAAACATGTTTTTCCAGTGCCAGAATACCAGGATTAAGGGGAATTTGGAAGCCCGGTGCTTAGAATTTTGAAAAGCTCCTTGGGAAGGGAAGAAACTAATTTATTAAAGAAAGACACAGTCCATAGGTCATTAACTCCAAAGCATGTATCAGGAAGATGGCCAAGAGCTAAAGTGGGCTCCTTTCATTATTTTCTAGACATGGATAAGATTGCCAAGAGCAAAGAAAGACATTCTCTTTTCAAATCATTAAAGAAGATTCTTTAGTTGATCCTCCACCAGTGTTGAGAGTAGATAGCAAGAATTACACATGATTACACCATTAAGGGAAGTGAGAATAGAAAATAGATTAAGTTTTTGTTCAAGCTGCTTTTCTTGTTGTGATGAGAAGCCAAAGAAATTCTAAAACACCTAAGAGTGAAAAATGTGAGAAAATATGAGACAACAATCATGAGTCTACATATGGCACCTAGTTGAAGCAATGAACAGAATAATTGGGCACACAAGTTTCTGAGATAACAGTCTGCAAGCTAATATGCTCTAGTGTTGAGAACCCTCATGCATTAATGAATATTTTAACAGTTCCCAAAAATTACAATATTTTGCTCCACTTGAGCATTTTAAATGGCTGTGAGAATACTCATGTTGCTGTAACCAAACACATTGGGGAAAGATAGCAACAACCACTGATGGTTTTATTTTGTTTCATCCAAAGGCAAAGGTTAAATCTGTTTGAATAGTAACAATAAAACTGAATTTCAAGGCCCTTACATATCTAAAATGAAGAGAAATGAAAACTGAAGTTCACAAGAACATTTTTTGTTAATTGAACATTTCCAGTTAATTTAATGCCAGGTATCAGATTGACAGCCCTGAGATGGATGCCCTGTCTTCACAGACCAGGTAATGCCACTGCTTGGGCAATATGCAGCATCAGCCATGTTCTGAAAGGAGTTACTCATAGGCATAAAATCATTATTTTTGGTTAACCTATTGTATGGTAAGAAAATAAGGACTCTGGCAATATAGTAGATAACATGAGCATTTCATACAAGTCACAGGGATCTTAGAAGAAAATTCCAGAAGATGGCAGGAGAGCTCAGCTGAAGAAGGTAGAATGAGAGCAGGACAGGGAGGAGTTGACTATATATTTTGTATTCAATACATATAGACACTTATAGCAAATATTTCACAGTATATTTTGTATGCGTGTGTGTGTTTGTATTGTTAACTAAACAAGAAAACCTATTGTAATGAAGCAAATCAAAGACTCCCTTACTGTGTGCATACTGTACACACAGAACGTGTAACTAACATTTCAGCGAAGGTTATGTCATTTCCATGGGATGTATCTTTTTTAAGTCAGAACTGGCCGCTGTCGGGCCTAAGACCTCATACTATAGTGAAGAGAGGTGATGCTATCAGTCTCTAGGGGAGAGTACAAAGCATCTATCATGTTTAACACACTCGAGCAGTAGAGTACCAAGAAAAGGTTATAGTCTCAATGGCAAATGACTTCATAGATGCAAGTGCAGTGACTGCAGTTGCCAAAAGAGAGCAGGGACTGAACAACTCAAGTAAGTTGTGAGGAATACATAATGTTATTCATATACAGATGTGGACAATAAATTCATAATATTTATATATTGTTATTTAGATGTGGAATTAGATAAATCATCTGAGGGAGAAGATAGATTTTCCCTCCCTCCCTCCCTCCCCCCCCCCCCCCTCTCTCTCTCCCATCAGCCCTTCAGGTGGACTTCAGATTGCAAACTAGAAAAATCATTATTAAGGAATTGTTCTAGAGACTAGATGAACCCAGATTTCCTAGGTGGACAAAAGGTTTTACACATTTACCCCTGTGCAAAGTAGGTATAAAATGCCACCAGATCAGAATGGCAGGGTTTTACATTCCCTTTGCACAGATGAAAATAACAATGCAAGGTGCAATACAGTGGACAATGAGGCCTAAGGAAAATCACCCCACAATTTTGAACTGCTAAGGGGATTGCATCATGCTGGAAGGTGTGTCTGAAAGGTGAGTTTAGCCTGCACTAAATTCTGACAAATTTACCATTCCCTGCTGCTTAGCCTGATATTTCTAGTGGATATGACTAAATACAAGCACTGTAGTAATCTACTGATTTGAATAGAAATGGGCAGACTGATATTAATACACGTTGGGATGTCACTCAGGCACTTGTCAAAGGGGGAAAAGGTATCACTGGTTTTGCTTGGAATAAGCAATTGAGAACAGAGCAAATGAAGGAAAAGTGTACAGGGAAAAGACAAACAATGGGCCAGCATTATTCTAACACAGCTTGCAATTGATCTGGTCTAGTGAAGATGATGTGCTGTACTATCAAAAGCAGTGCACCTGTTGTAATTCATTATTACAGCATAATGCCACTTGACTGCATAACAGTAAAACCCAAGCAGATGTTGATAGTACAGGATCCAGGTGCTCCTACCCAATACTTTGTTCATATACTTAATGGTGGGAGGGGAGTCTAATGGATCTCTGTTAATCAGATTTTGTTGAAGGAAACATGTCTGAGTTAATTGCCTGTTAAACTTGATTTAATTGGTTGTCTTGTGAAATTCTCTGCTGGTGTAAATTGACAAAATTTTATTTAAGTCAAAGTGATGTGCCCACTTACACTAGCAGAGAACTTGGCCCCATATGTTTGCTGTAGTTTGAAATATCTTTCTGGCTTTTTTTTTTTTTTTTTGGTTGTTGTTGTTGTTAGAACCCTTTTCCAACTATATTAAACCAGTGCCATGGGGGTTGGTTTATGGAGAGCACTGAGCAGCATTATTATTATTTATTATTTGTATTAGGTAATAGCAGCTAGGTGTCCCAACAATGGACCAGAGCCCCATTGTTCTTTGCACTAAACAAACATATAATGATGGTCCCTGCTCCAAAGAGCTTACTGTCTCTTCTGCCCCAGGAAGGAGCGGGGAGAGCTCACAGTCCTTGATGGGGAGTAGAATAATCTCCAGCCTGCTCTGCACCATTTGGAAGATAGAGAGAGAGCACTCCCTTTGGTCCTCTGAGTATAAGACTGTAGTTGTTCAGGCTCTTATGTGAATCACGCAGGAGGTTGGAGAAAGCATGGTCTGGCCCAAAGTAATAAGTCAGACAAAACTCCCAGTGACTTCAGTTGCTGTGGGCCATTTCTCTCTGCCTTCAGATAGCTCACCTGCCCCAGTGTACTTCAATTAATATTCAGGAGGCCAGTGTTTCTCAACAATCTGTGGACTGGTGTCCGTCCCGGAGATTTCCCTGACACAATATAGGAAAGCAGCAAGCCATTCCCTAGTATCAAAGAAGGTTGAGAAATACTGCAATAGACAATGTCATTGATTTTTGACAGCTAGGGTCATCCTTGTTTCTGAGGTTACCTGTGTTTTTGTGAGTATGTTTTTTTACTGGCAATGAGTCCAATACTGAAGTCTTTGTTCAGGCAAAAGACATATTTACTACAGTGTGAAATATCCTACAGCAGGAGTGTCAGAACTTTCTGCGGAGATGGGCAAATTCAATTTTTAATTATAACCTGTGATGCACAGTATAAATTTAGCACTGTACCCTACTCTCACTCCACAGCACAGTTCCTACTGATGTCAGTAGGAGGGCTTCACAAAGACCCAAGGTCGAATACAGCCTTTATATAGTAATTAAGCTCCTTGATATATTATATATTACTTTTTCAGTGCCTTATTCCTGTACTCTGCTTTATTCAGCAGGAAAATATGGTCCTTGTTGTTACTACTCTTTCTTTTCCTCACCCAGCATCTTTTCTCTGTATCTCTCTCCATTCCTGATTGTCATATCACCTGTCCTTTGTTCCCTCTGAAGTACTCACAATTCTACATACACACACACTGGTCTTTTTCTCACCCTCTTCTCTGCTACATGTGCCAAAATTATCAGCAACGAAATAGTGACTGTTGACATGAAAACGTCATCAGAAAGCTTTAAAGGGAACACCTGTTTGCAGATTCAGAAAGATAACAGTGCAGTAGTTCATATTCATTTCACATCTGGAAGGTTATCTTTGCAATCCTGTGAATTAAAAATATACACAAACAGAATCTGAACATGGCATGAGGGCCAAAAAAATACATTTAGTCTGGTTAGCTCCAGCCCATGGGCTGGGTGTTTGACATCACTAACAAAACAGGATCCAGCTACATTATATGGAATATATTTTACTTATCAGTAGTGTGGCAGGGTGCTGGCCAGGAGTGCCTAAGCCAGCCCTGCTGGGCCCTTTAAGAGGGAGAAAAACCCTCTGAAAACCTCCCTGCAAGAGAAGGCTAATCAGCCACCTGGGCTGCAGAAGGCTCAGCCTGATGGGTTGCACCTGGCAGCCTCTCCAGAGGGATAAAAGCCTGCCAGGCAGGAAGCCCAGGGCGGTGGTGTGGTAGAGGAGTAGAGAGAAGGAAGCTAGGGAAGCAGGAGTAATACAGACTCTGGATCCCTGTGAGCCAGGAAGAAGGGATTTGTCTTCCTGAGCTGTAGCCTGTTTTCCCTGAGCTGTAAAGTACTGAGTAAACCTGTAGAGCTGTACATAGTAGGTGATGGGGTTTGCACTACCAGAATAAAGAGCACTGGTGAGTCACAGCAGAGTCTCCTGCCTGTTTGTGGAGTGGGGCGAGAAGGCGATCTGCTACAGTAGCTGTAGGGATTTCTTAATTTTGTGTCACTTCTTGACTTTATTAAGGAAGTGTAGTAGATGCAAATCACAGATCACATGAATGCACCATGTCTACATAAGGGATTTGCACTTTATTCAGCCATGCTGGTGGCTAAAATCTCCACTGAAGGCAAGGTGCTTGTGACTCAGAAATATACCTATCCAATTTATCATTTTATCACTGAACACAGAGTGATTGGTCTGTCATATAACAGAGTGGATTGAAAGAGAGAGTGAAATCTCCTAAAACATGTTGTACCAATATTCTGCCTCCAATATATGAGGGGATTTGGGATTCACCAAGTCAATAATAGAACATCATTTGTGTGTTAGTAGATATCAAATTAGTATAAAATAATCAGCCCGTATAATTCTTATAAAAAGAATGTTTCCCCTTGTTCTTTTGAGCTGTGTACAACTTTCTTGTTACTAGAATGATGATTATTGGGTAAATTTGAGATATCAATTTGTACAATTTTGGATTCATTGCCTTTTTTCATCTGTTATTACATTGTGCACTTATTATTTCCAGCTTCTACAGCTGCAGAGAAAATAGTTTGAAAATGAAAGTCAAACTAAAATGTAGGTCACTTATAGTGTAACTATATATATTGTGACAAAGCTCCAAGTCTGTATTTGTGGGTCCCGCAGTTTGTGGTGGATTCAGGGGCCTCAGAAACTCATCAAGGCCCCAGAGTGACCTTCCTTTCTCAGTATAATTGCCAAGAGTCACTGCCTAGTGAGTTACCTTCATCACAGGCCAGTAGGGTAGGTGGAAAGGGGGGAATACCCCACAGTCTTTGTTGCTCCGTAGAGCTCAGTAAGCACAGTTCGGCCTCCTGAATGAACTGCATCTTGCTTCTCCTCTCAAGAGGATTTCTGTAGAGTATGGAGGGAAATGGGGGGAACCTTGGCCCACCCTCTATCCCAGGTTCCAGCCCAGGAACCCTAATGGTAGCAGCTGTTGGTGGCTTTCCCTCCACCACTACTGCTGCTTGGATTCCCTGGGCCTCTTCCTAACATCACCCTTATCTCAGGTTACAGCAAAGCTTCAGCTCCTTTCTCCTTGGCTCCCCCTGAGGGAACTGGAAAGGAGAGCTTTTAAACAGTCTGAATCAGACCTTGATTGGCTCCACCTATCTTCATTAACTTAACAGTCTTAACTGACCTTTCGCCAGGTAGACCTTTAGCCCTTTAGCCTGGAGTAGCCTTTGTTTGGGCTATCCAGGGAACAGGGACCTGCTCATCCTGAGGCTGATATACCTGCCTTCCAGCACTCTCCTATATCCTTCTGGTCTGACTCCGTCACTATATATATATATAATATTGCACACTGGTTTTTACACTGATTATATTGCATATAGTTGTCCACTGGAAGTCTAACCAGGGCTGGTGACAGAAATTTGGGGGCCCCCTACTCCGATATTTTGGGGCCCCCCTCAGCCCAGCCGGGCCCCCCCCCAGCCCAGCCGACAGCAGATGGGGGGCCCCCCAGCCAGCCTCCCCCCCCCCAGCCCAGCAAGAACTCCCCCCCCCCCCCAGCCCAGCCCAGCCGGCGCTCCCCCCCCCCCCCCCCCCCGGCCAGCTGACAGCTGGCGGCAGCGGGAGCGAGAGCGGCGTGAGCCGCCCTTTCTCCCCTCCCCCTCCCCCGGACAGCGCTGCTGCCGCCGGCCGGGCTCTCTGCTCCTGCCGGGGCCAGGCGCGCTTGTCTGGAGGAGAGCCGCGCCGCCTCCCCGCCCCTTCCCTGCTCTCCAGGTCCGGCGACAAGGGGGGACACAATGGGTACAGCGGTGTACCGGGGCCCCCCTAAAGTCAGGGGGCCCGGTACAGCTGTACCCGTAGTACCCCCCTGTCGCCGGCCCTGAGTCTAACAGACAATTTATGTTCTTACTATTATACTCCATTGACAAACAGTGCCAGGAAAAATGACTAGAATTTCAAGACTGGATCTAATAAATGCTAGAGTTGTGTCAAGGGCACCTTTTCTTTAGATGGTAAAAATAATTCTACAGGGGAATTATGGTACAGAGCATATCTAGAGATCTCCTACTGTTCTTGTGAGACAATGTATTTGAAACTAATCAACTGGTTTTATTGACATTAAGGACTTCATAGGAATAGGTTGCTGCACCCTGCCAATTACTTTTGATAAACTCTACCAGGACACAAAATCTTGTTTTGATCTACTCTGTAAATTCACCGATAGAAGGCCATGAACAGGTGAGGAATTATAAGGCTTTTCTCCTACTCTGACAACTCTCCTCTTTATGCTTATTCTTATTCTGAAAAAGATAATCCAAATCACAAATTAGCAATGGTATAGCCCATTAACCAAGGCTGAGTAAATTCAGTCGTGTCATATGTGCTAGGTAAATAGACATTTAGATGAGCAGTCTGTACAGACTCTTCTATAATGCCTTTTGTTTTGCAATGCATCTTTAAACATAATCCTCTATAAAATGGTTGCCATAAAAAAATTCAAGTTTTTCTATTCCTTAGTGATTGTGTTGCTGTGGTAGTGCAGTCTGAATATGAGTAGTAAGTACTGAGTTTTTAGTGGGACCTACTCTGTAAGCTTATACCCTAAGAATCATTACAGAAACAAGGCAAAAAAAATACATCAGATTCAAAGATACTTGTGGCTCCTTAGAGATGTCTGGGTTCACTGTTTTTCTTTAAATCCCATCAAATTTAAATGCCATCAGTTGGGGACTGCAGAGGGTTTACAATGTATGTAACAGGAAAATATATTAATGCATTTTGCTCATATTGTCTAAATGCAGACTGTGTGAGCCACTTGTGTTAATCTGAAGTCTTGAAATCAAGATTGGATAGCTTTCTGAAAAGTACGCTCAGCTCAACCCAAAGTTATGGGCTTGATGCAGGAATCACTTCATGAGATTCTGTGGCAGGAAATCAGACTAGGCTGTGATTCGTCCTGGCCTTAAAATCTACAAATGAAACAGATTTGAGGGAAAATACTCTGCAAAGGAGGTTGTGCACTGGCTTCTGGAAATGAGTGATCAGATTCAGGGCATAATTATGACAGAATAGCAATGGAAGTAAGATGCCCTTTCATGTAAATAAAGGCAAGAAAGTGATGTCGTGTATATTTGTTATATCTGAGTAAGAGCCCTGATTTTATATATTATAGTTTAAGATTAGTGTTGCCAACTTTGGCTGGATGAATTCCTGGAGATTTCATCACATGACATTATCTTTAATTAAAGGTTAATCTTTAATTCCTGGAGACTCCAGGACAATCCTGGGGGGTTGGCAACCCTGTTTAAGGTCAGCAGACATTTTCTTCTAGCTACAGTCAACATGTAAATAGGAAGAAACAAGGCAGGTGAGGTAATATCTTTTATTGGACCAACATCTAAGGGTGAAAGACCAGCTTTTGAGATTACACAGAGCTCTACTTCAGTGTAAGCTTGAAAGCTTGTCTCTTTCACCCACAGAAATTGGTCCAATAAAAAATACTACCCAACCCACCATATCTCGCTAATATCCTAGCATCAACAATGCAAACATGTAAACAAGAAGTAAAACAACTGTGGTTTAAATAATCCAGAGCTTGTAAATGCATGTTAACAGATCATGGGCAAGAAACCTGGTGTTATTTGTTGAGCATATTAGCCTACAGAAGCATTCTCATTCTACTTATGAAAGTCCTCTTCCTAAGTATCATGATCCTGGGCAGCAGGACATACGTGAGTTCTTGTTTCATGCTAGTCCTGAGAGTGTCGCCAAAGTCCTAAATCTGACCTTCATAGAAACAGAGGCGGACAACGTGCTCACAGCAGTCTGGTAGTGAATCACAGTTTGAAACCTCTAAGAAGAGCCCCCTGTGTCCAAGACTTTTGCAGCACTTATACAAGATAAAGCTTATGCCTTCCCAGTTCAGATCAGTATGAAACAAATCCCACCACAACAGGTTGAGAGCAGCAGGCAGGGACACACGTAAAAAACTCAGGGAGGGTGGGGGTGACATATAACACTTGATCTTAGCTCAAAGAGCCAAGAAGCGATTACTACTACTCACTCTCACCCCAACAAAAGAAGATAGGAGAGTTGGCAGGTAGGGCTGTTAATGAAAGGGTTTCATAGCTATTTTTTAAGATTATATACATCATGGCTATATTATTATTTTTAGACAGAGAACCGCAAGGTGAGAGGTAGCATGGTGATTTATGTTCTTCTATAGATAATTAAATGGCTAAACCACCCTGAATACACCCGATCCCATCTGATCTCGGAAGCTAAGCAGGGTCAGGCCTGGCTAGTACTTGGATGGGAGACCTGGGAATACCAGGTGCTGTAGGCTTAACATGGGCGTGGGGCTAGCAACTCCACCCCGTAAGGGAACCAATTGCTACTGAAATGCCAACACCAGTTGGTGGCCCATACCCCAGCTGGGGGGTGATGGGCAAAGAGAGAGAGATAATTAAAGGAAAGTATCAGTATTGCTAGTGCCATGTGTTCAAAAACCTTGAGATTGGTTTAAAAACCCATGCAGTTTTTTAAAAATAATAAATGTTGGGTGTTTTCCTGGTTCTGAGCCTTTAGGGTTCACGTTTTCAAGCTTTTCCTTACAATTGGAATGGCTACAAAAATACTTTTTTTTAAATGAAAGCTGATATTTTCAGGTGATAACATGCCTCCAAGAGTTGGGGCTTTCAGACATACATAGCATATTTCAATACTTGCGATAAAATTACACAAAGTTTGGCAGCACTGCAATACTCCCAAAGGAAAATGTATACGCAGTTGATTTTATAGTCTCACTTCTGTAATGACACAGATCTAATGGCAGCCAGTTGCTAGCAAAGCTGGAATTATTAAATCTATAGCCATTAAAGGGCTCGATGCATTAAAATGAAGTGTGTATTTTGATCCACATTGAAAGAATGAGTATAGCACCCTTTGAGACAGGCTGCCACAAGCAAAAAAAAAGCGGGCGGAGCACTGCTGAAGCAACAAAAAAAAGGGGGGGGGACCCGGAATGTGCCACCCCAAGATTGGCCGGAATGCCACCCCTTAAAATGTGCTGTCCCAAGCACATGCTTCCTCGGCTGGTGCCTGGAGCCAGCCCTGCTTTCAGAACTCAAACGAGAGTGGAGGCTGCCTGAAAGCCAATATGATGCCCTGGAACCAGTGGCAAATGAGAATGTTTAAAAATAACTGCTTTACTTGTAAAACGAGTTTATCCACATCACGCTGTTTGGCATAATTTAATTTAAGCATTAGTCTTCGTCTGTGACTTTTTGTCTTCTGGTTGCTGTGATGCAGTGGCTGTGTCAGACAAGACCTGTCTCCGTCATGAGGAAGGGCAAGAGACTCAGCTGACATTTTGCTAGAGACCTTTAATACTGTATGGTCATCTGTGACTCAGACAAATGCTAGAAAATAAAACACTAGCTTTTGCTCTTATTGAACCAGTAATATTTAAAATTGCCATTACTTTCTTTTTGGTTTTGGTTTTGTTGTTTGCTTTAATATGAAAGCAATGCATTGAAAGTGGCTACAAACTTCCCAAAGGCATCTTTCTTCCATTTTTATAACGTGATTTAGTGCATCTTACAAGTTTTGGCATACAGTAAGTATAATTATTACTGTGATACAAAATTGGTGGTTCTTTTAAATCTCCCCAATGATTTCCCCCTAAAATGTATTTGATTGCAGAACAACAGTACTGTAATAACCATTTAAATGTTGGAATGCTTCCTCTCCTTCCAGAGTAGCCATATTTTAAGGCAATGAAGATTTAGGTTAAAAATTTCTTAGGTGCTTAATACTATATTCTGACCTAGTCAGTAACTGGAAACTATAAGAGGTTTTCTCTCAGCTTTTGTGCTCTGTGGTTGCATTAGTGACCAAGCGAAAAATGGGATATGACACAGGCTTCTCACCCATGATAGAAGTTTGGCAAAGTGACTTATTTACAGCATGAAAAGTAAAACATGTAAAGGTTTGTTCTTTTTAAATCACTCTTCGTCTTTTTAGCTGTCTACCATTGCTTCTCAGTCTGGGCTTGGATAAAGAACAATATGGTCACATGAAAAAACATATTTATGACATGTTCAAAAGCTTAAGTGGCAAAGATACTGATGAAGGAAGAACACTGTGCCTTGCTACCAGTTTCAGTGACTTAGGTTAAGCTTAAGGCTCCCTTTTGAGGTTCTCCAAGGGCAGCATGTAGGGTGACCAGACAGCAAGTGTGAAAAATCAGGACGGGGTGGAGGGTAATAGGTGCCTATAGAAGAAAATGCCCCAAATATTGGGACTGTCCCACAATGTTCTCCGTTGTGACCACAGTATCCTCATGTGCTTATAATATCAGTTATGCATTGGTAGTGTTTGTTATAGACTATTTTATAACAGAAAATATGCCCATCAAACTAATGACAGATTGGTTGTGGTGCAAATGCCATCATTCACTTGCAGAAGAGAGAGGGAGTAAAGTGAGCCCCAGTTCAGGTCACCCCACCCACCAGCACCCACCTATATACAGAACTGTACAGGTTGGGGCCTCCAGGTTTGAGGCTTGTGAGAAAACTGTAGAGAGGAGCCAGTAACAGACTGTAGTTGGTGGGGACAGAAACAGCCAAAGCAAGGGTTTTTGGACATTCAGAGAACTTTCTACAGATTTGTTTGAAATTTGTATGCCCCAGTGGTTCTCAATATATTTACCATTGTGGGATGCATATGCAATTTTCTATATGTTATGTGGGCCGCATCCACACAATATATATACTAAGTGTTTGGCCCTGATGATGTCACATGGGCCACAGCTGGGTGCTGATTGGACCACAAGCAGTCTATTGGCTGAAGGTTGAGCACCACTGCCCTATGTTGATTGGCTGCTGGCTCCTGGCTCCTACCCTGCTGCTTCTCCTCTCGTAGCTTCTTCACCTTAACCTCACTCCATACCTGTTAGGGTGACCAGACAGCAAGTGTGAAAAATCGGGACAGGGTAGGGGGTAATAGGAGCCCATAAAACAAAGCCCCAAATATCAGGACTGCCCCTATATAATACAATACAATATACATCTTGTCAACCTAACACCTGTGTTTCTTATCTTCTCCTCCCCTGCCCTGTCTTTTTTCAACCCGTTCCTCTTCCATTCCCCCTCCCCCCCGAATATTGCCAACCTCAAGGTTGCCAAAAATCATGAGATTGGCACAAAACATTATTAGATTTTTTTCATATACTGTGGGTGGGATTTGGTCTATCTTTTGATTTTTTTTAATGCCCCCTGCTCATCTCATGTGTGGGTGGGTGGGAGTATGAGGGAGAGAGAAACACATACACATACACTTAGTGTCGGCTGCTCTCCCATATCTATATATATAAAAGTCAAGTGGTGTATGTATGTATGTATGTATGTATGTATGTATGTATGTACGTATGACAGCGAACTCCTCGCGCACCATTTGAGCCAGACTTGAAATTTGGTACAGTGAGGGGTATTAGGGTCTAGATGCTGGTAAGGGTCGAAAAAATTTCGGATCTCACCTCTGACGCCCCCCAGGGGTGAAAGTCTTTCAGGGCCAATCACATCGGCTGGGCGGTTAGGTGGTGATGATGTCATAATACCCCCCTCCAACAGACACCTCACTTGCTCAGCTCACCCCTCCCTCCTCCAACGGAACCCCGGAGATCCCTCAGTTCTCTGCCCTCCCCCCTCCCAATGGAACCCCGGAGATACCTCAGTTCTCTGCCCCTCCCCCCTCCCAACGGAACCCCGGAGATCCCTCAGTTCTCTGCCCCTCCCACCTCCCAACGGAACCCCGGACTCCATAAGCTCTGTGCCCCCCCCCACCTGCGAAGGTCCCCAGAATCCCTCGGCTCTGGGCCCCCTCCCCGCCTGCGACGGATCTGAGTTGGGTTTGGTCGGACGGTAAGTGAGGTGGGGGTGTTGGGTTCGGTCGGGGGGTGAGGTGGGGGTGTCGGGTTTGCTTGGGGGGGTGGGAAGGTGTCGGGGTGGGTGAGGGGTGAGGGGTGGGTGTTGGGTTTGGTCTGGGGGGGGAAGGTGTCGGGGTGGGTGCCCAGACCAAACCCGACACCCCCCTGGCTCACTTACCCCCCCACCAAACCCGCCACCGCCACCTCACCCCCCCACCAATCGCAACACCCCCAGACCAAACCCGACACCCCCCAGCTCACTTACCCCTCGACTGAACCTGACACCCCCACCTCACCCCCCCCAAGCAAACCCGACACCCCCACCTCACCCCCCCACCAACCGCAACACCCCCTGACCAACCCCAACACCTCACCCCTCACCCACCCCGACACCTTCCCACCCCCCCAGACCAAACCCGACACCCCCTGGCTCACTTACCCCCCGACCGAACCCGACACCCCTACCTCACCCCCCCACCAATCGCAACACCCCCAGACCAAACCCGACACCCCCCGGCACACTTACTCCCCGACCAAACCCGACACCACCACCTCACCCCCCCAAGCAAACCCGACACCCCCACCTCACCCCCCCACCAACCGCAACACCCCCTGACCAACCCCAACACCCACACCTCACCCCTCACCCAACCCGACACCTTCCCACCCCCCCAGACCAAACCCGACACCCCCTGGCTCACTTACCCCCCGACCGAACCCGACACCCCCACCTCACCCCCCCCAACCAATCCCGACACCCACTGACCAACCCCAACACCCACACCTCACCCCTCACCCACCCCGACAACTTCCCACCCCCCCAGACCAAACCCGATACCCCCCGGCTCACTTACCCCCCGACCGAACCCGACACCCCCACCTCACCCCCCCACCAATCGCAACACCCCCAGACCAAACCCGACACCCCCCGGCTCACTTACCCCCCGACCGAACCCAACACCCCCACCTCACCCCCCCAAGCAAACCCCACACCCCCACCTCACCCCCCCACCAACCGCAACACCCCCTGACCAACCCCAACACCCACACCTCACCCCTCACCCACTCCAACACCTTCCCACCCCCCCAGACCAAACCCGACACCCCCCGGCTCACTTACCCCCCGACCGAACCCGACACCCCCACCTCACCCCCCCCACACCAACCGCAAACCCCCCTGACCAACCCCAACACTCACCCCTCACCCACCCCGACAACTTCCCACCCCCCCAGACCAAACCCGACACCCCCCCAGCTCACGGTACACTGTGTAGCACACAGATTATTAAATACACTGTTCGGTCGGGGGGTGAGGTGGGGGTGTCGGATTTGCTCAGGGGGTCAGGTGGGGGTGTCGGGTTCGGTCGGGGGGTGAGGTGGGCGTGTTGGGTTTGCTTGGGGGGGTCAGGTGGGGTTGTCGGGTTTGGTCGGGGGGTAAGTGAGCCGGGGGGTGTTGGGGTTGGTCAGGGGGGGTGGGAAGGTGTCGGGGTGGGTGAGGGGTGAGGGGTGGGTGTTGGGGTTGGTCAGGGGGTGTCAACTGTCTGCCCCCTCCCCACCTCCGACTGACCCGAGCAACGCCGGGCACTTATGCTAGTACTGTATATAGGGTAAGATGATTTTGGCTCCACATCCACAATCTGCCCATCCCTTACCTAGCAATTAATCTTGTCCCCCCAGTCCCCACATCAGTTATGTCCCAACCCAGCCCCCTCATCTGTTCAGCCCCCCCCCCCGAGTTCAACCTGTCAGTTCAGTGCTGCCCCCCCCCCACCTCACCCTCTGCTCCTCCTAGAATTCTTCACTCCCCTCTTCCAAGCCTGGGGGATGGGCTGCAGTAGGGTCCCCTCTCCCTCTTCTTGCCTTAGAGGGCAGCTCAAGGGGCTCTTCATCCCCTATTCCTCCTTGGCAGGCCAGGGGCTATGAGGCGGAGGAGGAAGGGCAGAGCCACCATCCTGTGAGAATGGTGAGCGGAGTCGGGAAGACTGCTGGCTATTAACAGGGCTGAACATCTCCAGACAAGCTCCAGAATCCCCCAAAATCTCAGCATCTATGAAAAAAATCATGAGAATTACCAACACTGCTTTCTATTTCCCCTAACCCACAAACCCCTTTCTTCCCCCCCCCCCTCAAAAACCACTGTGGAACTAACATGTGGTTTGCTATCATCACAGTGTTCACTGCTTGTGTGTTACACTCCTTCCCCTACCCTGGTGTCTGTCATGTCTCTTTAGATTGTAAACTCTTTAGAGCAGAGTCCATCTACAACTCTCTGTTTCTACAGTGCCTAGCAAAACAGAGCACCACTTTCGGTCAGTCTTTAGGCTCTACTGTAATAAACATGTTAATTTTTTTTTAAAAAGTCTATCAGTCACCCCTTCACTAAATACCTCAGAAGACTTGTTCACAATCTCTGAGGTAAGATAGAGGCAGCTGTTTAAAATCCCATGTAGTACACTAATCTTATTATTGACTTCAGCTATGAACACAACCTAGAAAACATTTACAAAAGATCTACTTTGAACATTTCCCCCTTTTTAAAAGAAATTACTTCATTTTTATTTATTCTTATCCATCCTTAAAACTCTCAGGAGCTATTTAAACTACTCTCTCAGTGGCGGGTTTTGTTGTCATCTCTATACAGAAAGGAACCTCAACAGTGTTAAAACAGGTTAAAGTCCCAGATGGATGGAATTTGTGATAGATGTGCTGACCTGTTGATATAATTGCATATTAGGTCCCTGTTAAGGTTTTGCATTGGAGTATGAGTTTGCAAAGGGGGCACATAATGCTTTTGGGGTACAGATGAAAATGAAAGCTTTATGGAGTGTGGGAATGTGCTGATATATTGCAGGCAATATGAAGGTGGAAAGAAATGCATAAATCTTTCCCCCTACTTTTTTATTTCCTTCCTTTCTTTTAAGGTTTTGTGTGGATATGGAGTGTCCTGTCGCAATCTTGATGGCCACTAAGCATAGTGGCGTTCATAAGTTTTGTGGCTGTTTGGCTGGCCAGATAAGCCTGACTTCCATCTGTTTGACGGCTTAAAACATCAGTATATCCAAATAGGTGAAAAGACAGCACACAGCTATTAAGCCATTGATAGAAGAAGACACCTTTGAGGAGAGAGCCAGTATACCTGAGAGGAAAAGAGGTGTCATATTCTTTCATAAGCAGTTTCTTTCCCTTATCAAAGACCAGAAAAAAGTGCAGTCCCCTCAGCCACTGCTTATTTCCATACCATGGAGAGGTGCTCGCATAGAGAATCCCTTTGTGTCTCTCTGTAATCAAATCCCACTCTGGGCTGCTTTAGGCTCCGGTCCTGTCAGGGGAAAGGTTAGTGGGCCAAGACCCAGAGGGAAGTCAGCGAAGCCCAAGGGAACAGGGCTTAGTATGCAGCAATTCCCTTGCTTCCTCCCCAGTGCTCCCAAGCAAAGACTACCATCACAAATACAATTCTAGCCTTAAAGGTAGAGGTACTGCTGTTGCTTAGCAATGTATCACTCCCACGCCTCTCCCCGCTCTCACCCTGCTGATGGTTTTATGTCTATGGACATTTCAGCTGCCTAAAACAGAGTCCATGTGGATTTCAGAATGAAATCCTGTATCTACCGGTAGAATGTGGCTATAAAGAAAACTGACGTGCAGCAGAAATATTAGTTTGCATGACATGAGGGGGGTCTGCTTCACGGTTAGGATGATTATATTATGAGGTAGTGAGTAACATGCCTGAGATGGCAAGCTAAATGATATAATTCAGGGGTAGGCAACCTATGCCACACGTGCCAAAGGCAGCACACAAACTGATTTTCAGTGGCACTCACAGTACCTGGGTCCTGGCCAGCGGTCCGGGAGGCTCTGCATTTTAATTTAATTTTAAATGAAACTTCTTAAGCATTTTAAAAATCTTATTTACTTTGTATACAACAATAGTGTAGTTATATATTATAGACTTATAGAAAGAGACCTTCTAAAAATATTAAATGTATTACTGGCACACAGAACCTTAAATTAGAGTGAATAAATAAAGACTCGTCACACCACTTCTGTTAGGTTTAGTTTTAAATAAAGGGAGTGCCAGCCACATGTCTGTTAGGAAACTGGAGTCTTCCCAGTCTAAATGCTAGCTTTCTTCCTGCTCAAATGAAATTAGGAAAGTTTGTGCATTCTAAACACTCCCATTATAATCCTAGGAATTTTCAAAGTTTAAGGTAGGATTAGAATTTCTGGAGTAGAATCTATCAGTCTCAGTGTGAACTCCTGAACTTCCGAGCAGCAGGAGTGAGCATTTTCTTGTGTTTTAATGGCTTTTGGCTTATAAGGATGTCAGAACGGCAATACTGGGTCAGACCAAAGGTCCTCAAGCCTAGTATCCTGTCTTCTGACAGTGGCCAATGGCAGATGCCCCAGAGGGAATGAACAAAACAGGTAATCATCAAGTGATCCATCCCCTGTCACCCTATCTCAGCTTTTGGCAAACAGAGGCTAGGGACACCATTCCTGCCCATCCTGGCTAATAGTCATTGGTGGACCTATCTAGCTCCCTTTTGAGCCCCATTACAGCATGGCATTCACAACACTCTCTGGCAAGTTCCAGAGGTTGACAGTGCATTGTGTGAAAATATGCTATCTTGTGTTTGCTACCTATTAATTTCATTTGGTGGCCCCTTGTTCTTGTATTATGAGAAGGAGTAAATAACACTTTATTTACTTTATACCACTCATGATAGTATAGACTTCTATCATATTCTCCCTTAGTCGGCTCTTTTCCAAGCTAAAAAGTCCAAGTCTTATCTCTCCTCATACAGAAGTAATTCTATACCCCTAATAATTTTTGTTGCCCTTTTCTGAACCTTTTCCAGTTCCAATATATCTTTTTTGAGATGGGGCAACCACAGCTGCATGCAGTATTCAAGGTGCGGGCATACCATGGATTTATATAGAGGCAATATGATATTTTCTGTCTTATTATCTATCCCTTTCTTGATGATTCCCAACATTCTGTTCACTTTTTTGACTACCACTGCACATTGAGTGGATGTTTTAAGAGAACTATCCACAATGATTCCAAGAACTCTTTCTTGAGTGGTAACAGCTAATTTAGACCCCATCATTGTATATGTAGAGTTAGAATTATGTTTTCCAGTGTGCATTACTTTACATTTATCAACTTATGTTATTATTGTATACTAGTGTAAAAGCCCGTGTACACGGGCCAAAGTGCTTAATGGTGTTTACCCTCAGTCCCCCTGCACCTTGCCCTGTTACCTCACTGAGTCCCTCCCCCGCTCTGCCACTGCCTCTCAGTCCCACTGTACCATGCCCTGCTACCTCACTGGGGTCTCCCTCCTTCTCTACCACTGCCCCTCAGCATCGTGCCATTACCTCACTGCCCCCCCCCCTGCTCTACCACTGCCAGGGCCAGCGACAGAAATTTTGGGGCCCCCTACTGTGATCGTTTGGGGCTTCCTACAGCCAGGCTGGCAGCAAGTTGAGACCCCGGCTGGCAAGGGATCCACCAGGAGAAACCCCAAAGCGGCGGCAGGTTGACTGCTCAGCGCGCTGCCGCTTTGGGCTCTCTCCCCAGGCTCCTGCCAGACGGGGTCCTGCTGCCTGCCCCAGTCAGCTCCTGCTGCCAGCCTGGGTGTAGGAAGCCAAGGCTGGCAGCGGGAGCTGAGACTCCCCGCCCTCCCCCCCCCCCATTGACAGGAGCCTGCGGGGAAAGTCTAGAGCGTCAGAGAGCTGAGCAGCGGCAGCAGCGGCTGAGCTCTCAACCCGCTGCTGCTTTAGTTTCCCCGCAGGCTCCTGCTACCTGGGGTCTCAGCTCCCGCTGCCAGCCTGGGCTTCCTACACCCAGGCTGGCTGCAGGCTGAGACCCCAGCTGGCAAGGGGCCAGCGGGGGGAACCCCAAAGCAGCGGCAGACTTAGCGCTCAGACCGCTGCCACTTTGGGCCCCTTGCTAGCCGGGGTCCTGCCTCCTGCCCCAGTCTGCTCCCGCTGTCAGCCTGGGTTCCCTGCACCCAGGCTGTCAGCGGGAGCTGAGTGGGGCAGGTGGCAGGAGCCTGGGGAAAGAGCCCAAAGTAGCGGTGGGCTCAGCACTCAGCCTGCTGCCACTTTGGGCTTTCCCCCCAGGCTCCTGCCAGCCCAGGTCTCAGCCCGCTGCCAGTCTGGGTTTCCTACACCCAGGCTGGAAGCAGGCTAAGACCCCAGCTCCTAAGGGGCCAGTGGGAGAAGCGCCAAAGCAGTGGCAGGGTAAGGCTGAGCCCGCTCCAAGCTCCCTGGGGCCCCCTCGCTGCACGCTGCGTACCCCACTGAGCACCGGCAGGGGAGGCAGCGGGGAAGGAATTGCCCCTGCGGCTGCAGCTGGCTGACATGCCCAGAGCGGCGGCGGGGAGAGCGCAGAGACACAAAGAGGCGCTCCCAGCCCAGGCGGCAGCGGAGCAGCCCCAGCACCCACAGGCAGCGACGGAGCCGAGCAGCCCGGCCCAGGCCCCTCCCGCCCTCACCAGCTCGCGGCGGCAGTGGCTCCCCCCAGGGCCGTCGACAGAAATTTGGGGGCCCCCTACTCTGATAGTTTGGGGGCCAGCCCAGCCGGGGGCCCCCAGCCAGCCCAGCCGACAGTGGCTGGGGGCCCCCCCAGCCCAGCCGGCCCCCCCAGCCAGCCCAGCCGACAGTGGCTGGGGGCCCCCCCAGCCCAGCCGGCGCTCCTCCCCAGCTGACAGCTGCTGGGGGAGGAAGCCCAGCCGACCCTCCCCCCCCCAGCCCAGCTGGTGCTCACCACCCCCCCCCCCCCGCAGCTGACAGCGGCTGGGGGAGGAAGCCCAGCCGGACCCCCCCCCCCCCAGCCATCCCAGCCGGCGCTCCCCCCCCCCCAGCTGACAGCGGCTGGGGGAGGAAGCCCAGCCGCCCCTCCCCCAGCCCAGCCAGCGCTCCCCCCCACAGCTGACAGCGGCTGGGGGAGGAAGCCCAGCCGGCCCCCCCAGCCAGCCCAGCCGGCGCTCCCCCCCCAGCTGACAGCGCCTGGGGGAGGAAGCCCAGCCGCTCCCCCCAGCTAACAGCTGGCTGCAGCGGGAGCGAGAGCCCGGGAGCGGCGTGAGCCGCCCTTGCTGCTCCCCCCTCCTCCCCTCCCCTTCTCCCCGGGACTGAGCTGCTGCCGCCAGCCAGGCTCACTGCTCCGGCCGGGGACACGCGGGCTCGTCCGGAGGAGAGCCGCGCCAGATGACTACGGGTAGAACTCTACCGGGGCCCCCCTTAAGTCCGGGGCCCGGTACAGCTCTACGCAGAGTACCCCCCTGTCACCGGCCCTGACCACTGCCCCTCAGTGCTGCTGGGCCGTGCCCTGTTACCTCACTGGAGACGGGCCAAAGTGCTTATCGCTGTGTGTCGGGGCCATCTCTGCAGCTCACGGCGGCCATTTCGTGCCACCAAACCACCACTCCCACCATGCTGTTCGTCCGGGTTGTCTCTACTGAGCATGACGGCTTCAGACAAACTTCCTCTGGCCTTTTATTATATAGGACTAGCGAAAATACCCGGCGTTGCTCAGGTAAATCGGAGGTGGGGAGGGGGCAGAGAGCTGAGCAAGTGCGGGGTCCGTTGGAGGGGGGAGGGGGCAAAGAGCAAACCTGACACCCCCACATCACCCCCCAACCAAACCCGACACCCCCACGTCTCCCCCCTACCAACCCCAACACACCCTGACCAACACCCACACCTCACCCCCCCGGTAGACCAAACCTGACACACCCACCTCACTTTCCCCCCCAACCAAACCTGACACCCCTACCTACCACCTCAAACAAACCCGACACCCACACCTCACTTACCCCTCGACCAACCCCGACCCCCCTCCTCGCCACCCCAACCAAACCCAACACCCCCCCACCAAACCCAACACCCCCTGACCAACCCCAACACCTACACCTCACCCACTCCGACACCTTCCCACCCCCCCAGACCAAACCCAACACCCCCGGCTCACTTACCCCCTGACCAAACCCGACACCCCCACCTCACCCCCCGACCAAACCCGACACCCCTACCTCACTTAACCTCTGACCAAACCCAACTTGGGTCCATCGGAGGTGGGGAGGGGCAGAGAGCTGAGCGAGTGCGGGGTCCGTTGGAGGGGGAAGGGGGCAGAGAGCTGAGCGAGTGCAGGGTCCGTTGGAGGGGGAAGGGGGCAGAGAGCTGAGCGAGTGCAGGGTCCGTTGGAGGGGGTATTATGACATCATAACTATGTCACAGAGAACTGCAGCTGCCCAGCTGATGTGATTGGCCTTTAAATAATTTCACCCGTGGGGGGCGTCAGAGGTGAGATTTGAAAAATTTTCAACTCTTACCCTGATTCGGACCCTAAGACCTATAACTGTACCAAATTTCAAGTCTCTAGCTCAAACGGTGTGGAAGGAGTAAGCGCACGTACATACACGCACGCACGCATACACGCACGCATACACCATTTGACTTTTATATATATAGATTGTGCTATTATTTTCACTCATATTTACTATTCTGTTAATTCATTCATGCTTTTTCTACACAGGCTTCTCCTACATAAAACCCCCCAATCCTTCAAAGACTTATGCATGTGTGTAACCCTTCTGCCAGGTGGATCCAGCAGCAACAAGGGCTGGGTTCAGTATCCAGATGTTCCTTTTCAATAATACAACACAAAACAGGCTCAAGCCCCTACCCAGTGAGCTGGGACAATTACACACCACCCTCAGGCATCTCCAAGAGGCAATACTTCCCCTCTCGCAAGCACGGAGTCTGAGTATAGCAAACACTTTTAATAAAAGGACGAAGCAACTCAGAATTAATTTGGGAAAACACAGAAACTAGGGTTCATAAACATAAAGCATGGGCAAAAGAGTAAGTTGGGCAGTGTCTTTTCCCCTCAAGTTCTTAAGTCCAGCAACCCAAAATCCATTTAGTGTGCCTATCCCTTCTCTGCACCCCACTCATAGTTGCTGTCCTTGGCCAGTGCAGCCCTAGAGTTCAGAGGTTCATCCGCAGAGTTCACCTCCCACTCTGGATGTAAAAGGGTGGCAAGGAGGCACCTTACATGCTCTGCTGCTTAGGCAATCACTCGTCACCCCCAAAGCCAATTGCTGCGCCTCTCTGCAGGGCTCTTCTCTAGCCCTCTCCACCGGCTGTCCTGCTGGCCACTTGCCAAGATGTCTTCAGGGCCCCCCACTTAACAAAGTTCTCAGTGATTCAGATGCAGTGGGGGAGGCTCATTTCTGGTGCAAACTGGGCAGTCTCTTGCATAGAGACACTGCCCCAAAGTAGGCCTAATATTTAGATGCAGGTATCAGTTATTTCAGCTCTTCAGCATGTAACAAGCCTCTCAACTGAGTTTAAATTAGCTCTTTTTTTATGCCGTGGAGAAAGGAAGGGTCAAATGGTGTCTAGGACCCTTAAGCAGGGCCCACGGTACCCAGTACAAATATCTGTTTGTTGATTCATTCTTTTTAAAAAAAAAAAAACCTCTTTTTCTCTCGCATTGGGCTTTGGAACCTATGTCCCATGCCTAGTGAGTGCCATTCACCTGAGAGTGAGTCCCTCCATCAGGGTATGCCAGGCACAGTTCTGCTGCCCTCTGTTCACACAACAAGGATAACAACCCTCTATTTCTCCTGCCTGAATAACAAGGAGACTGGGGATCCAACACCAGACACAAGTGATCATTTGGGCAAGCAATCCCATCAGGCTGAGCATCTAGGCAGGGTGGATGTGTCCGTGCAAATGAGATCAGCTCCTGAAATCCTTTTATGTGGCTCACCACCAGATGTCAGGAGAGAGTTCATTCAGACTCTGTTTACATATGCTTAACTTTAAGCATGTGTGTAGTCCCACTGGAATCCACAGAACTGTGCACATGTGTACATTTAAGAAACCGTGTAAGTCTTTGAAAGATTGGGACCTTAACTTGTAACCTTCTTTCTATGTAATGCTATTCTACACTTTGCCATCTGTTATTCTCTACACTAAGAGGATATATGCAAAAACAGTTATAGAGGCCCTGATTCAAGTTGATCTTTCCATATTTGTACCATGTCATTGGATTGACATGGTTAGCTCATTGCTTATAAACCATGGTCTTGCCTCAAGACTACCTAGGCCAATTACAGAAGGTATTACACAAGACATGATCCTATTTAGATTGTCTTCACACGTTTGTCTATCATGTTTTTGGCAATATGTACTATAAATAACAACAGACAACGTAAATGGATTACCTAGTGTCTATCCCCTACCCACAACTTCCATGAGAGCCATATTATTAATTGCCTTTATTAACGTGTAGTTTTAAACCACATTCCATCTGACAAAGAATTTAAACTTGCAATCCCATGTTTCCAATTCTCATAATTTTATCTTGAAGTTCCAGCTTCTGGAGAAGAACCAATTATGAAAGAATCTCAGCTTTTTTTCTTTTTCTTTTTTATTAAAGTAAATTCTAGCCCTCATGGCAGGTGAGAAACACCTGAAAACACAAACCAAAAGGCTCAGAAACCAGAGGGTAAAATTGGGTGGGGGAGAGAAAAAACCCCACATGTCTTTCATGTTATCATGTTCTAAAACCTCATGATTAAGCCAATCTTAGGATTTGGGGTGTGTGGGACTGACTCATACATTTTGATTACTTAAGGCCATCAGTACTGCAATCCTGTCACAGCCCAAACTCCCAATGGGACATCAATAGGATTTTGCCCTGAATAAAGACTGCAGGATTTTCTCCTTTAAGTTTAATTCTCTCAAACTCATATGCATCTGCATATATTTATTTATTTATGTTATTATGTATTTGTATTACAGTAGTACTTAGGAGCCTATATCATGGTTCAAGACCCCATTGTGTTAGGTGCTGTACACAGAACAAAAAGATGAATAGGGAAATATTAGGAGCTCTGTTTTAACATGTTGAGCTTGAGCTGACAGCTGGACATCCACAGGGAAATACCAGAGAGACAGGCCAAGGTTTTAGTTTGGACAGAATGAGACCGGTCTGGAGTACAGGGGTAAATCTGAGTTGTCACAATAGAGATGGTAGTTGAATTTGTGTTTGTGGATGAGATTACGCAGAGATAAAGTGCAGAGGGAGAAGAGAAGGGGACCAAGGCAGAGCCCTGTGGAATCCTCCACAGAGAGTTCGAGAGAAGCATGAGGAAGATTCTCCAAAGGACTTCTGTTACCTCAAATTCCTGCATCAGCCTTCATCTGTCACTAGCCATTTTGGTGTCTTAAACAGTCCCCCCGGGGAGGGGTGAGCTGTGTGGAGCCCCAGGCCTCCGCGCGGGGGGGGGGGGGGCGCACAGGCAACTTCCTGCAGGAAGTGGAGTGATCCGGCCCCAGCCTGCTCTGCTCCCCTGGCTCCCGGGCTTGGGAGGCCATGTGGGGAAGAGGGGGAGCAGAGGCTGGAGCAGCATGCAGCTGCGTAGGGCACCAGGAAATTTGGTGCCTCAAATTTCCTGGTGCTCTACTCAGCTGCGTACTTTGCATATGTGGGTAGGGACAGCCCTGCATGTAGTGATAAGAATTTCCGTCCCAGCACTTCTCAGTACTTGGTGCCTAATGTTTAAGTACAACTGAAGTAAAATCTATAGATTTTAATCATTTTCACTTGGGATTTCTTCTTTACACTGATGACACAATGAGGTAAATGGCCTGTAAGGCTATCTGTTACTGGAGATGGAGCAAAAAGCATCCCTAGATATGTCTTGAAGTATGATATCAAGTACTACAGCTCTGCTTTCATACACAAAGGGCTGGATCATTTAAAAAGCATGTACTTTAAATGAGATTTTCTATGAAGTACAAGCCAGATCTCCAGTGAAAGAATTACTACACTTATGATTGCAGGAAATCTCAGTAGAAATTGAATGGCCAGATTATCAAGTGGTGTGAATTGACATTTACTTCAATAGAGCTATGCCAATTAATGCCAGCTCAGTTTCTTCACTGCAGTATAGGCTGTGTATCTGACCCAAAAGGAGTTATTAAAAATATTAGCTAAGTTTTGAAACTAGGGATTGGTGTGTGACTCACAGGCATTTCACTGAGAGGCAAAAGAAAATGGAAGTAACAAAGTTTTCTTGTGTGTCCATAAAATCTGCTGGTTTCTAGCCAAGATTTAGTAGAAAGTTTTATAGAAGTGATGGGGCACTATTCTAAAGCCTCCTAGTCATTTTTTATTATTACTGTTATTTATTTTGTTTCCTCAACCATTTTGCTTTACTCATTTAGCTGGAAGGCAAACACATTCCCTGTTGATTATCCCCACTCAGCCATAAGCTTCTGCTACACATTTTGATTCCTAATATGGTAGCAAGAGATTTTGTATGAGTTCCAAAGAGCTCCTCTCAGCTTGTGGGATGCATCAAGAAAAGAATCCTGCAGAGGCAAAGATCTTGCACTAATAAAGAACAGAAAATGGACTCTGCATACTCGAAAAAATTCTGCTTTCATTACTCTTGAAATCACCACTTTGTCCTACTTTACACCAATGCTAAAAATTGTTTCTGTTATTTTCCTGAACAGATTTTTCTTGACCATTTCAGAAATCATATGTCCAATAAGTTTTTGAAGTTTTCTTAACCAAGTCTTCTCTAGCAAGATGAAGTTTTTATTATACTAACTGTGGCAGGGTGCTGGCCAGGAGTGCCTGAAGCAGCCCTGCTGGGCCCTTTAAGAGGGAGAAAAACCCTCTGCAAACCTCCCTGCAAGAGAAGGCTAATCAGCCACCTGGGCTGCAGAAGGCTCAGCCTTATGGGTTGCACCTGGCAGCCTCTCCAGAGGGATAAAAGCCTGCCAGGCAGGAAGCCCAGTGTGGCAGAGGATTGGTGGAGGAGTAGAGAGAAGAGGAAGCTAGAGAGAAGAGGAAGCTAGAGAACAGTAATTCAGACTCTGGATACCTGTGAGCCAGGAAGAAAGGACTTGTCTTCCTGAGCTGTAGCCTGTTTTCCTTGAGCTGTAAAGCACTGAGTAACCAATAGAGCTGTACATAGTAGGTGATGGGGTTTGCACTACTGGAATAAAGAGCACTGGTGAGTCACAGCAGACTCTCCTGCCTGTTTGTGGAGTGGGGCGAGAAGGCGATCTGCTACATAACTTATAGCCTGAAAGTGTGCTGCTGTCACAGCATCAGTAGATTAGTTACTGCACAAAGAATGAAATGGTAGGGGAATCGAGGAAACTTTGAGATTTCATTTTTAAAAGTATTTAAAAACATTTTAAACTTTTCAGTGCTGTGGAATATCTTCTGTCCATTCACTAGATTGGAATAAAATCAGTTGTTTATAATCCACTTTTGTAATATTTATAAAGTGCTTTCCAGATAACTTTCTGCCCACGTCACCAAATCCAGATATTTTTACTGTTTGAGCAATAACTTTGTGAGGGCCCTGTTCACTGAAGAAATTTAATCTTCTGGGTCTTGGTAGTGTGGAGTTGATTTCACCCAAAATAATGAACAGTTTGTAGTAGTCTGGTTTTGGGTAAATATTTTGTAAACCTATATCCTCTTTAAGCCTCATTGTTGTCTTCCTGTTGTTATTAGCAACCTAGCTTCTGTAGAGAAGGTGTCATAAAGGTAAATATAGTCTTTCCTGAATCTTACACTGATCATTTTTTTGTGTTTTTGTTATTTTAAATTTTGATAACAGTCCATTTGGTCTTTCTTACCGGCATCCACATATTTAAGATTCTTGCTGCCACTTGCCCTAGCTCTGGGTAGACAGTAAATAATAACTAAAAGGAAGATGACTTTGTAGCACCTTAAAGACTAACCAATTTATTTAGCATAAGCTTTTGTGGGCTATAGCTCACTTCAGCCCATGAAAGCTTATGCTGAAATAAACTGGTTAGTCTCTAAGGTGCTACAAAGTCTTCCTTGTTTTATTTATGGATACAGACTAACATGGCTGCTAATCTTAAACCAGTAAATAATAAGAATTTAACCTATTAATGTATTGACAGGTGACAATCTCAATTCTCAGCATTCAGAAATAAAAGGCCTGATTTTGAAAGCTATTTAGGTACCTAAGGATACAGATAAATGCCTAGAGGGATTTTGAAAAGTGCCTAAGCACTTTAGTCCCGTTGATTTCAATGCAGGCACCTAAATAGAAAATCTGACCCAAATTAAATATTTCTCCACCATCATAATGTTTTCTGCCATTGTTTCTTTCCTGTATTACTTACAATAAGCAGTGCCTTGACTTGGATAGAGAGCACCATCCATCCTGTCCCAGCTATCCTATCATTTTTTTGAGCTTGAATGCAAACGTTTATCAGTCCTTCTACCCTCCCGAAAAATGTAATGATCTCAAGCAACTGGACTCATTCTTTCAACTCTGAAATTTCAAAGGTCTTCCGAAATTCATACGTGATTTATGGGTTGTTGGTTTTTTTGATGGTCGTTTGACTAGACTGTGTCCAGATCTTGTCTCAATAGAATGGCAAACAGAAATATGCTGAACTGCTCAAATTTAATCGAAGTAGTCAGTGAACCACAAGATCTGCCTGCTCAACCACTTTCATACCGAATTGGATATCTGCAGTCCAAATTTGTAGCTGAAAACTATCATGTACCTTCAGGTTTCTGATGGTTTCTGTCATGTTTCACTGCCTTTTAAGCCAAAGTGAGATGCAGTAAGTGGCAAAACTGCAACATGTCAATCAAATACCTATTTGTATTGGTGGATGGCTGGAAGGATTTGAAGCATCCTGAGATACATTGGGCCACAAGCTACTGACCACATTATCAGAAACATTTTCTTCCTTTTTCTAATGATGCAGTTTGCCAGGTCTTTTCTCTTGTCTGATAACAGGAATAATGTTCTTGGTGTTGGAGCATTCTCACCACTGTTGTTGATAGCCTTGAATACTTTTTCTCCATTCTGCCTTGAATCTTAGCACTTAAATACTTTTCAGGACTTCTGTGTATGAGACAGAAATGTTTTCATCTTCTACCTACCTGTAAATTGCCATTCTCACACACGGTGTTATACAATAAATAACATGTTCATTCTTCCAAACAGTTTCAACAGTTGCATGTGTCTTTTGTGAAGCTCAGTCACATTGCAGTTGTTCAGAGAACTGTACATCATAACTTAGCGGCTTCTACTTTTCAAGAAGAATCACAAATAGCTCTTGAAGAGATGCACCTAAGCCCCAGATGTATCTTTGCAAGCACTTGGGTTCAAAGTCTGCTTTCAGTACATTTCAGATTTAAGTGGAGAGCGGAAAGAAACAGCAAAATTGCTTTTCACCAGATTTGCAGAAGTCAACTTGTTTCTTGTTCAACTAATTTCTTGCTACCAGTTAGCACAGTTGCAATCTAAAGATCCATTGAGACATTTTTAGGAAGTGGAGCCTTGATCATTAATATTATTTAAAAGCACAAATCATGCAGTGGAGCAAAACAGTAAATCCTCAAAGCCTAATCTCCAAATTAAATCTGTGAGGGGTAGCCGTGTTAGTCTGGATCTGCAAAAGCGACAAAGACTCTTTTACCACCTTATAGACTAACAGATTTTAGGGATCATGAGCTTTCGTGGGCTAAGACCCATTTCATCAGATGAATGTTGTGGAAATCTCCAGAGGCAGGTATAAATATGCAGGCAAGAGAGCAAGGTAAATTCAGTCGGGGGGGGGGAATGAATCCCACTTCCAGCAGGTGATCTGGAGGTGTGAACACCCAGAGAGGCGAAACTGCTTTTGTAATTGGCGAGCCATCTGTGAGTTGTCTTTCACCCTTCCATTAGTATAGTAAAGGACAGATTGTGGCTATAAACAACTTAGCACAACAAAGGGCAATGTGACAAGGCACTGCATCTCAGAAGGAGATACTGGGCAAGATCAAGCTGCAGGTGCAAATTGAGCCTAAACTAAATCTCAGACTACTAAAACTGAGGTAAGGGTGTTCCCCTGCACTAGGAAATGTGGTCAAGTTTAGTTGAGTTTCTCTAGCTTGTGGTAACTAAACCCAATCTAAACTTGCCCACTTTTCCTAGTCTGAACAGAGTCAGTATCTCCAGGCATGTCAAGGGAGCATGGGCCAGAACAGCCCTTTCCACACCTAA
Source organism: Sternotherus odoratus (assembly GCA_032164245.1). NCBI lineage: Eukaryota > Metazoa > Chordata > Testudines > Kinosternidae > Sternotherus > Sternotherus odoratus. The sequence goes on from JAVMKO010000001.1 coordinate 61,318,809, forward strand.
AAAGGATGCATGATGTGCTCCTTCCGGTGCCAGCCCTACTTCCAGTTTCCAGTGCCTTAGCCCTTTAAGGAGGCAACAAGAAGCACACAGGCTGTATTTGTCACTACCCCCTGCACAGGGAAACAAAGAATGGGAAAAGTGTCCTCTATTCCGAAGAATGCAGAAGATGATGTTCATATCTTACTGCTTTAGGTTTCAAATGTAGGATTGTTGATATAAGCTTTGAGACACTAAAGATTACTCCTGCCTTTTGGGAAAATGTTTTGTTAGCCTTGGGGAAACTAATACAGAACTGTTCACAGTGTAGTCAGAAAAGGCTGCTTGGGGAAGGGGTGTTGTATGTGTGTGTTGGGAGGGAGGGATCTGTTAAATATTTTCTCCTGGTGTGGGTGACCTACTTGTTTTGTTAGGCAAAAGCACACAACAATCACTCCAATATACTGAAGAGTTGGAATTTTTTTCCTTAAAGCTGTAATTGCTAGGAAAATGCAGACACTTAAAAAACCCCACATCACAGAGCTATATGTAAATATGATTTTCTGAGGTAGAAAAAGGAAGTTGTTTCAGATTGAGAAGAAATAAATGTGATCTAGTAGGAGCCTTTTTATATAAGACCATTGATGAGTAAAATGCGGTATGAAAGTCATGATATGCTCTTGAAAATAAATATCAGCTTTGATAATGCGTAACTAGGACTGGTTTCTCACTCAGCTGTGAAGTGTGAATATCAGGTTTCTTTGATGGTCCTTGTAGTTGCAGAAACTATAAGAAGAAAACTCCAGGACTGTATTTTTTATTCTTTCTGTACTGCAGTATTCATACAGTATTAGATGGCATTGATTTGATATTTTGACTTAATTATTTGAATCATAAAACAAGCCTCTATCGCGCTGTCGGATGTCAAAAGACTGCATGTTTTTCTAAGCTCCGCTAAGAAAAAAGTTGTCAATAAAGCAACAGCAGTGGGCTTTTAAATCACATTCTACAGTTGTGCAATCAATAGTTTTTCACATCTCTCTCTATAAAATATACAAATTAAAAGTATTTTTCAGGCCTGAGTAATTGGTTTCCTTACCTTTATCATGTATGTAGCTATGTAGTTGTGAATTTAAAATAAAATGAATTACATTTTAATCACTTGTACATTACTTTCCTATTTCGTCATCTCCCTGTCTTCTCTCCTTTTTCCCAACACACTTATTTTTTATTAGGAGTATGCCATATCCAATCATAATCATGTTTGCTGAATTTGAGGAAAGAGTAGCTTGTAAGTAGAGTCATAGCACAGTAGTTTGTATAAAGGGAAGCCTTTTTCTCTGCTTCTGTCTTCTTTCCAAATATGTTGCTTCCAGCTCTCTCAATAGGGGAGGAGAGAGATTATAATTAAACATTGTATCATCCTTTTTTCCTGCACTAAAAAGCAGAACCATGCTGATGTGCTATCAAGCCACGAAGCTGTAGTATGATGATGCCAGCACTGGAAGACTAACTATCACATGAAATGTACATTCTTGAAAATAAATGAATAGGACTTGTTGCTGCTGTTAATATACTTCCTTTTGGTAAACATTGTCACTCAGATCTTCTTTTCTTATCCTGTGATAGTGAAAGTATTGCTTGCCCTCAGGTCAGTTTGGGATTGGATGAGGTCTTGTTACTTAACAGCGACTGGGCTGTTTTTACCATGAGGGAGATTGTTTTGGTCTCAATTAGTACATTTCTGGGAATGTAGGCAGGAGTTAACTAGACATAGAGAAAAAAAATCTATCTAGTCATTTTGGGTAGGCAATACTCTCCCATTACAGTATTATTACCTATAGCAATATATACTTTACAGTGCTCTGTCCCATCCATTTCTAATTAATTCAAGTGGTGGGACCTCAACCACTTTCCAGGAGAGACTATTCTAGTATAATAATTTTCTTTCCTGATATGTGTTCAATCGAAAACTTCCTTTGGTTAATTTCACCCCCATTTCTCCTAGTTATGTCTCTTTTTGACAGCTTGAACAAGTCCTCTCCTCAACCTTCAATGACTTTCACACGGCATCATATCCCCACTTAGTCAGTGTATGGCCAGGTAGCATGCATTTAGTTCTTCTATTCTTTCGTCATGTCAGTCACTCCAGTCACTTAATCATTTTTGTTACTTTTCTCTGAGTTACTTTGTTAAATAGCTGCCCTGGTTCTGGAGAGCTCAGAACTGTACCCAGTATTCCAGATGCTTCATCAAGAAACCATTTCTTTGGTTCCTGCCCCTCTGCTAATGCAGCCCAAAACTAACTAATTTCATTTTAGGACCTTTCCGTGTTGCACATCACACACACACACACACACACACACACGCTGTGCAATGGATTATTATTCCACAGATCTATTAGAATTTTTTTCCCATTGGCTTCCTGATATTTCTAACCTTTCCAAGCCCCTTTGTGTTCTTTCTCTGTTCTGTTCCATTTGCTCTATCACCCAAATTAATAATGTCCATAAAAATGTAACTAATGTCCTGCTTAGCCCCTCTTCTTCCATAGCATTAATCATTATCATTAAAACATTAACTAAAAATCATGCCCAGCATTGATCTTGGCAGTACCCCATTGAACCTCTTGTTCCAGCTTGATAGATTGCCACTTCCCTCTGTGTTGAGTCTTTCTGCTAGAAATCAGTCCCGATGATACTGTTTATAGCCGCACAATTTTAATTCATATATTGAGAAGGTTTCCTTTAAAGATAATGTGTAGGTTAAAGTTATACCCCCTAGTTCATGCTCGCCATCATTAAGTGTCAAGTCTACTGCAGCTTGATTATTATTACCCACACTGCTTGTGTTTTTGCATAGCCACAAAGTATAATACCATTCCCTTTTATTTTTGTAGTTGTTGTTGCCTAAAATTGAAGGACCACTCCCTCTTCTTACTCAAATTAGAAGCACATGCTGAATTTTTGTATCTGCATTAAAGCCTGATCAACAAGCAGCCCTGTCCCCTTTGAATTGAGTAAGCTGGTGCCCCATCTGATGCAATGGAAACAGGTTTACTGCTTTGTAGTTTGGAATTTCATTTGTGATCAAAGTGCTTGATTCAGTTGCTTTACTATTACAGCAGGGTGTTTAGTTTTGGCTCAGGATTAACACATAAGGCATGTTTTGCTGCTGGGTTCTTCCCAAATTTCTAAAACAATTTGTTTTGCATAACTATAGCTAAATTGAAATGGCTGTCAGTATTCAAGTGAGACAGATCAATTGCCCATTCTTTGGCAGTAAACTTTACCTCAGACTCATAAGCACTAATCTGTGCAGTTTTTAAATAGGTTTGGTGATGGAGGTTGGTTTGCATTTAGTTTTTTTTCATTTAATGCATCTTTCCCCATCTGGAGTTCTAACATTTGTTATACAATTCTGGTTGGAGACCACTGTGGATGGAATTACAGCCTCAGCTTCTGTCTAAATAGCCCTCGGGCTGCTATGAACAATTCTGTTTCTACTGTCTGCTTTACATGGTTAGCAATCCCAGCCTGGAATTCTCAGATGACTCTTGTCATTGGCTCTTTGTCAGTTTTCCTCCTTCGCCCCAGTGTTCTCTGATTCTCTGGATTCAGCGTTTTAAGACCAACTTCATATTTATTTAATTGTACAACAGCGAAAGGTTGTTATTTTTGAATCATGTGTGGCTTCTTTCACCATTTTAACTTCCTTTGCTGCATAGAGGCTATTGTTAGTACTTATAGGGCTGTATTCACAAAGAAACGTAAGCATATTGATGCTGAATAAATAGTAGGTGCCTAGAAAATCACTGGAACTCACAAAGCCTGAGTTTCAGAGTGGTAGCCGTGTTAGTTTGTATCCGCAAAGAGAACAAGGAGTACTTGTGGCACCTTGGAGACTAACAAATGTATTTGGGCATAAGCTTTAATGGGCTAAAACCCACTTCATCAGATGCGTAGAGTGGAACATACAGTAGGAAGATATATAAATGAATGGGGAGAGAGACAGACCCCTTAGACTTGGATTCACAATAAGTCAGTGGACTAGGCAGCTCTCCAACTAAGCTAGTCCACAGAAGACACCAAGCTGAGGGATGTGTGCTAAATTCCACCCCTCTTTCAGATTGAGGCCCAAGTCCAGGCTACACAGAGGCACCTTCCTCTGCTCGGGGTTCTCAATTGCAACCCGTCTCTTGAAGTTAGGCGCCTGTGCTGTTCTTGCAAAGGAGGAGGAGTATCAGCTCTCTCATAACTTTTAGCTGAGTGGTTGGGGTACTCACCTGGGATATGGGAAATCCCTGGTTCAAGTCACCCCTCTGCCTGAAGGGAGAAAGTTTTTGAACGGGATCTACCCACCCCTCAGGTGAGTGCTCTGAGCTATGGGATAGTCTGATAGGAGTTGGGCCCTACCAAATTCACAGACATGAAAAACACATCACAGACCGTGAAATCTGATTCCCTTGTGATATGTCTATTACAGGGGAGGGGCAGGACTGGGGGCACCCCAGCCAAGGGCTCCTACCCTGTTCTGGGCTCTAGCTGCTAATCCTGGCCAGGCTGGGGAGAGACAGAACTTCCTCTTCTCTTGCAGGGGCCACTCTCGGGGCCCAGTCAAACGAACCTCTGGGAACCTTCCCCAGCTTCAGGAAGCTCTGCAGCTGCTGTCTGAGAGCCCATGTAGCAGAATCTTCAGCATGTTGGTTAGGCTGGCTTTAAAGGCTGCTCTGTACTCCTGGGGCCATGAGTGGCACAGAAATCACAGTGATAAAATGGGCATGTTTGCAGCCCATCCCCCAGCTGAACCCAGAATATACTGGGCACATCTCAAGATCTGGCTCATAACCCTCAAGTGAGTTATGCTGTTATGGAAACTGTGATGATGTCCCAATCAAAGAACTCTTAACAGTGGCTGAGAAATAAACATTAAGCACCAAATAAACTCCAAGGACTCAACAATCCCATTGTCATGCAAATGTTGTTGGCAAGGGGCGGAAAAACTATATACCAAGAGAATTGTTTCTAATTAGAAGTTTTTTTCAGTGTTTTCCTTGAGATGTCAGCTGCTCTTAAACAATAACACTACTTCATGCTCATTTGTGGAGGCATGTAGAAGGCACAGCAACATGAGTTAATGAGCATAAATCATAACTTTTATGAAATCTAGGATGCGGCACAGTATTTGTACTGACTTTTAGCCGTTGTGCCATATATTGCTGCTTCCCCAGAGAGTTCAAGCTTTTGCCCTCTGGCTTTCCTTCCAGTTCTAAGGCTTTCCTTTCGTCTAAAGCATATTGTTTTAGACAACCCTTGCATGTGATCACTCAACACTCATTAGAGGTTACTTCTGAGGCTTTAATTATCCCCTCCCATGCACAAATACACAGAAGGAGAAAAGTGAAGGCAAATTATCCATGGCTTGAAAGCCATAAGCACGATACTGACTCATGCCCTATCATAAGGGAATTGTGAGCCCAACGAGAAAGGATGTCCCAAGATCCATGGGAAAATCCAGCCATAGTGAGGAAGCCACATGGAGGGCTTGCCCTGCTGTGCTCCTCTCTCTGGAGCTATGCTGCTTCTGACCCCCCACAACAAACCTCTGACCCACCTCTTCCAAAGGCAGGAGACAGCATGGGGTAAACTAACAGCATTAACCCCCCTGCACAATTGCCATAGCAATTCAATAAGTTTGCGCCACAGAGCAGGCGAGCAGCTCTTCCCCATGCTGTCCTCCCATCACCACACAGCCCTGTCTGCACTGTAGTTTCAAGGAGGAGTTGCAGCAGGCTCAGCGTAGAATGGTGCTGTACTGATTCCATTGCCCTTCTTGCCCCAGCCTTTGGTACAAATCATTTCCATCTCTGTACAGTGACAGCCGGGGAGAGCAATTCTAGCCCTCTGATACCTTCCTCGGGATAGCTTTACTCTTCAAATCACCTCTATTCCAAACCTATTTTGAGATCCATGTATAAAACGTGCATGTCCAGATTTGACTTTATTGGATGTATTTCTGGGCTGTTCTCAACAGTTCATTCAGCTCCCTAAAATGGACACTGTCCTGAACACTTGGCATTCTGTGCTGCTGCTTCGTCATCAGGTTTGATCAACGTTTCTCCTTAAAGATGGAATGTGCTAATTAGACCCTAAACTTCATAAACAAAAATTGACCGTAGGCAATTCTAACCCCATGTTTCTGCCCAATTACCAATTTTAATTGACAAGTGTCATCTGACATATTATTTTGTCATGTGAAATTGTATGATTCTGCAACTTCATTTATTACTAGATTAGTCTGGCTTGGTTTTGCCTCCATTAGTAAGCATGCTGGCTCACTCAAGAGTTACAAAATTGGGTGGTTTGGGTTTTTTAATTCCTGATCGCCGTTCAGGGCTGTGCAGATTTATTTAATTTTTAAACAATCACATGCCCCCCCTAGGAATGTAGTCATAATCAATTTCCAGTGTGTTCACCTACAGCATTTTCCAAATTTGTCAACTTTCGATCTGCTAGCTTTTCTTACTTTGATTAGATTACCACAGAACAGAGGCCTGACAAATATTTATCAAAGATCAGCACTATTTTTATGTTTGTGTTCAGAATAAACTCTTGTAGTAATACCATTCCTATTTGGCTGCTTTGTTGACATTGCTGTGCTGAAGAGAATTTGTTTCACCGATTGGAAAGTCGTGTGCACTATAAATTCTGTTCTTTCTGAAGGAAAATAATGCTGATTTTTCATTTAAGATTAATCACCTACCATTTGATTTTCATCTTAAAATCCACAGATAAATGCTCTCTAGTTCCATATTTTGTTTGTCAGAATATTTTTATTTCCATTTTGTTGCACTCTACAGACTCTATCTTGACCTTGAATTTTAGATGTTGCTGACATAGGTGACTGACTGAAACATGCCATTTTCTGAGACACATTATTTTTGCTCGAATGTCAAATACATGACTGTTTTTTTCTTATCTAATGAATTAAATACACCCAGTCCACAAAGTGGTGGTGATCTGGGTATTAGGTTTAGCAGAATGATTCTGGTATTTTAGTAGCACGGTCTCTAAAATCAATAACAGTGTGTTTACCACCTAGTTGACACTACTTCAACTTCCATTTCAGAGGAAGCACAGATCTTAGTTTCCTTTAAATAACATCCTGACATTTTTATGGTAAACTTCAATAAAGCAGCGGATGTCAGGCTGGCCCCCCAATGCTTTAAAAGTTGCCTTATTAGAGTCCCTTGAGATATTTTTGTAAAACCCACGATGCACAATTTGAGTGATTATTTTTACAGCTTTTTGCATTTATGAATAGAATGTTCAGGAGAGAGCAACTGAAGTGGACGTAACTAGTATTTAATCTCAGTCAGCTTAATATGAAGTTAGCAGGGGAGCATGGCCCCTCTTATGCCCAATGGGCCCTATCAGAGGAGTATCTGTGGAGTTCCACACATACAGCCCTTCCTCTTTTACATGGACCGGGGAGATGATCCACAACAGAGGATTAGCTACAACCAATCAGGAAAAAGACCTGGGAGTCATTGTGGATAGTTCTCTGAAGGCATCCACGCAGTGTGCAGCGGCAGTCAAAAAAGCAAACAGGATGTTAGGAATCATTAAAAAGGGGATAGAGAATAAGTCGGAGAATATCTTATTGCCCTTATACAAATCCATGGTGCGCCCACATCTTGAATACTGCGTACAAATGTGGTCTCCTCATCTCAAAAAGGATATACTGGCACTAGAAAAGGTTCAGAGAAGGGCAACTAAAATGATTAGGGGTTTGGAACGGGTCCCATATGAAGAGAGATTAAGGAGGCTAGGACTTTTTAGCTTGGAAAAGAGGAGACTAAGGGGGGATATGATAGAGGTATATAAAATTATGAGTGGAGTGGAGGAAGTGAATAAGGAAAAGTTATTTACTTGTTCCCAAAATAGAAGAACTAGGGGCCATTCAATGAAATTGGCGTGCAGCAGGTTTAAAACAAATAAAAGGAAGTTCTTCTTCACACAGCGCACAGTCAACCTGTGGAACTCCTTACCTGAGGAGGCTGTGAAAGCTAGGACTATAACAGGGTTTAAAAGAGAGCTGGATAAATTCATGGAGGCTAAGTCCATAAATGGCTATTAGCCGGGATGGGTAATGAATGGTGTCCCTAGCCTCTGTCTGTCAGAGGGGGGCGATGGATGGCAGGAGAGAGATCGCTCGATCATACCTGTTAGGTTCACTCACTCCGGTGTAACTATCCGGCTTTTCTGTAGCCATGTTGGAGGCCTGAACCAAAGCCGCCTTCTGCAGCCAGACTGAAGATGCAGCAGCCATCAGCTGCAGCCCTGGAGTCACATACTCACATTCCATCTAAAATGTATTAAAAAGATTCACACCAGGTTGTGAGGAGGGGACTCGCCCTAATAGTTCTCACTGCCACCAGCTAAAGCATTGTCAGGACACTTTCCTATTGTTTGACCTGTGATCTCTGTCTGGTTTGAAAAGGTTTCTGTCTCCTGTATAATTAATTGTGCTAGGTGTAAATCAGTTAAGGTGGTGGGGTAGGATTGGTTAGGTAATTTTGTTAGGATTGGTTAGTAAAATTATACTAAGATAATTGGTTAAAAGAAGCAAGACTCAAGAAGAAGCGGAGGAGAAGAAGATCAGAAAAAATACCAGAAGCAAGGAGGAGAAGGGCTGGAAGAAGACCAAAGGAGATAAGGAACCCCTGAGGAAAAGAACTCACCTCCAAGACCCAGCCTAAGATAAAAGCTGCCAGGACTTTTCTGACCCTGAGGTGCAGCAGCTAAGATCCAGAGACTGACCTTGCTTGTCATATACAGGGGAAGCCTGCTTGCCTGTCCCAGGATTGGTGAGCATGATACTGTGTGTTTAGCTTGTGTATTCTGTTTGTTTGGGAATTGTCAATAAATAGGATAAGGATATTACTGTGTGAGGCTCTTTCAGCGGCTAAAGGTCCTGCCAACCCGCAGGAAGATGTGCCCTGAGCCCTAGGAATTGGGGAAGGGTGGCTGTACAAATTAACAGGGTTTCACCTTGAGCCCTAGGAACTGGGTAAAGGTGTATGTCCCTATAGTGTGGAAGGGATAGAGAATTTGTGCGGGTAACAAATTTGGTGGAGAGAATGCGGGCAGCCTAAGGTCGTTTGGACCGAATTGATCCAGCCAAACACAGTAATAGCAGAGTACTTGTGGCATTTTGTCAAAGGGTCACTACCTGCAGAATGTTCACCCTGAAGCAACAGGGGGGAATGGAAACCAAGCAAAGGGACCAGGAGGGGTGGGTATTAGCTGAGGAGCCCCCTCTCCTTGCTAAATGGGTAGCAGAAAAGGGTCCATGCCCATGGGGACAAGATTCGTTCCAGGGGAGAGACGCCCTGGATTCAGCTTGTAAGGGGTTTGAAGCTTTCTGTAAGTCCATGAAACCAAAACCAAAGAAAAGGGCTGTGAAAGCAGCAGCAGGCTGGGCATTGTGGAAAACAGTCACCAATCTCTCCAGCCTGGTGGCACTCCAGGAAAGGCAAATGGAGGATTACAAATTTGAGCTGGCTGTAGTCAAGGACACTCTGGCTCAGTATAAGGCATCTGAATGTGTCAGTGCAGCCTCTGTATTACAGAATGCAACTGCTCTGCAAGCAAAAATGGGAGAGTGTGAGCAGCTAAAGTTGACAGTGGAAAGCCTGAATAGTGAGCTCTCTGCATTGCAAATGAAGCTGGGAGATGCACAGGCAGCTGTTAGAGCAGTGTTACAGGAAAAGAAGGATCAGGCCCACACAGGCAGTGATCACACAGCCTGCAGGCAGCGCATAGAGAAGCTGGAAAGCATGTTGGGGGCCCAGAGAGGCATTGTGGCAGCAGTACAGGGGAGTGTGAGTGTGGGCACTAGGGACACAAACACTTGGAACAGGACTAGTTGGAAGGATCCTGGATGCCCATACTCCCCAGATGCTCTTCCTGAGGGTCCCTATGCCCCTGCACACAGGGAACTGCAGGATTTGAAATTAAAAACACAAGAGCTCAATCCTGTGGCTCCAGTGATCACAAGGGTGGTAAATAGTGTGGAACCTGACCCTGATAATACACAACAGTCAAGGCAAACCCAGAAAACCATTACTGAGGTTTCTGATTTTACCCCAGATCAGGTCCGGGCATCTGCTCAGCTATTGGGACCCCTAGAGAAGGACACATGTCTGGACTGGATGGTGAAGGTGTTGTCCCGGAGCGGGTGGAGGCCAGCAGATTATGAGATTCTGGCCCAAGCCTGTACTAGTGCCTCTGATTGGGCAGTGATACGCAGTGCGGAGGGGCGATTAGGTGGAAATGATGTTGCTGGTACTGGATGGGATTGGGTGAAGGAAGTCATGAAGGTGGTGATGTCAGCCAGACAACTGGGGAAATTGTTCCATGTAACAGAACAGTGCCCTGGTGACTCCCCAGAATTGTATGTGATTAAGAAGGAGATTTTGGCCATGGCCTCTGGGGTTGTACCAGTGGTTCGGGGAACTGCCCCTAATTTCGATACATTGGCTTTTAAAACTGCATTGCTCGATGGTTTGAATTCAACAATGAAAGTAATTCTAGGACCCATAGATCCAGGGAGGGGATACCCAGAGTTAAAGCAGGATATTTTTCGAGCAGCGACAGTTTTTCGAGACACACACGGACAGGCAGGAAAAGGAAATAAGGACAGGAAATTGGAGCCTATACAGGCAGTAACCTTTGCCAACAATGGGCCCCCGGATCTCCGAGAGGAGCCAGGGGAAAAGGGTCCTGATGCACAGTGGCATGGCAGGGGAAGAGGACAGAGAGGTGCAATGAGCGGCAGAGGAGTAAGAGGAAGAAATGGGTATCAGGTGCAGAACAGAGGCCATTGGACTGAGGGTGTGAGAGATGCATTGAGAGCGGAGGTGTGGAAGAAACTCATGATGGCTGGGGAGCCAAAAGAGCGATGGGATAGGAAGCCCACAAGTGAGTTACTACAGAGGGCTGCCCAATTAGAGAGGCAAGAGGAAGTGACTGACGGGGCTCCTGTTAACCCCATAACAAACCCCGAACCGTCAGCACCTCCCCAATAGGGGTGCCCACCTCCCAGGACTCCCCCTAAGGTTGTGGCTCAACTTCAGTATGACAAATGGGGGCGTCCCATTGTAGGGGCAATGATGGGGAGGGTGGGGGAACAGACATGCCCCACTATGCTAATTGACACTGGAGCATCAGTCTGTGTGCTTGGAGAGCACTGGCTTCCCAGAGATGCTGTGGAAACAGAGCAGTCAACCCAGCTAGTATCATATACAGGGGAGACAACGAAAGCCTCCATCACGAGACCAATCCTGACCCGTGTAGGAAATCAGGAGTCATGGATCAAATACTGTGTTCAGAAACAGGATCCCACTGTGAATGGGAACAAGGAGGGTGGAATATTGGGAATGCCTTACCTTAGTCAGGGGAGGCTGATAGTGGATTTAGCCAATGGGCTCTTATGGGAAAATGGTGAAGAGCCAGCAGAAACAGCCACCCCTCACATTAATGCCATACATAGATGTGCAGCTGTAAAGGCCCCAGAAGAAGAGCAAGCAGAAGAAAGGGATCCATGGGTGGAAAAGTTTCCTGGAGTTTGGGCTAAAAATAAATTGGAGTGTGGGAAAATTGATGCTCAGGTTTTAATTCGAGGACCTGACCCTCCTCCACAGCGACAATACAAATATCCCCAGGAGGCAGAGGAAGGATTAAAATCCACCATTGACAGTTTGCTAGAGCAGGGTGTTATTGTGCAAATGGCTAGCACTAATAATGCCCCAGTTTGGCCTGTACTGAAAGGGGATGGGAAAACCTGGCGAATGACTGTGGATTTTAGAGCATTAAATGCAGTAACCCCTGCCACTGCTCCAGTCGTGGCTAAGTACCAAGAAGTGGTTGCTGCAGTAGCAGCTGGAGCACAGTGGTTCTCAGTAATAGATGTAGCAAATGCCTTCTTTGCCATTCCCTTGCACCCTGAGTCTTGGTACAAATTTGGGTTCACTTATAGGGGACAACAGTTCTGTTTCACTAGAGTCCCGCAGGGTTTTCATAATGCCCCTGCAATTTGTCACTCTCATGTAGTAAAAATGTGGGAAAAGTTGACACCTGCAGACCAAAAGAGAGTAATTTCCTATGTGGACGACATACTGGTGCATGGGGACAATAAAAAAGACGTCGGTAGGATAACAGAACAGGTGTTACAGATCATCCAAGACACTGGATTCAAGGTTAGCCGAGCCAAAGCCCAGTTGGTGCAGCAAGAAGTAAAGTATTTAGGGGTCATATTGGGAAAAGAGGGACGAACTCCAGATTCACAGCGAGTGGAACTGATTGGAAAACTTCCTGCCCCTACTGATGTGGCATCCTTAAGAGCCCTTTTGGGAACCCTAAATTTCTCAAGAGATTTTATTGAAATGTTTGCTGACAAGAGCCGCCCGCTGTATTTTCTCCTAAAGAAAGGGCGGCAATGGGAGTGGGGACCTGATCAAGCAAAGGCCTTACTGACCCTGAAACAGGATCTGGCCCAGGCTCCAGCCCTAGCGTACCCAAAGGTGGGAGAGCCATTCATCCTGCAATTGGCTAGCACAGACCTAGCGCTGGGAGCAGCACTGCTACAGAAGCAGAGCACAGGGACACTACAGGTTGTAGCATATGGGTCCAAAACTCTGAATTACACTGAGCAAAATTTCACCCCCTGTGAGAAAGAGTGTTTGGCCTTAGTGTGGGCCTTGCAGCATTGGGAGTATCTCATTGGAGGGTCTAAAGTTATAGTGCAGACCACACACTCCCCTCTGAAATACATCATCTCAGGAAAGGCACAAGAAGGGCAGGTATCTAATCCTAGGTTGGCACAATGGACTCTGGCTCTTGTCAATCGAGGAATTACTGTGGCCAAGGGAAAGGTGCTATCTCCTGTGCCTTATGGCCTTGTGGTGCAAGGACAGGAACATGAGTGCCCCCTGCCAGAGTACAAACAGGTGAAATGGCCTGTGAAATCAGGACTTACCTTACAGAAAGCTCAAGAGGAAAATGCCCAGATCTGGTTTGTGGATGGATCTAGTTTTTTTAGTGCTGGGAAAGCCAAAACTGGGTTTGGAGCTGTAAAGGTCAATACCAACCAGGAACTGAAAGGACCGGTAAGGCCCCACTCAGCACAAGCTGCAGAAGTGGTGGCCATGCTGAAGGTGTTGCAAGAGGAGGATCAGGAAGCCGACCTTGCAATATTTACTGATTCAGACTGGGTGTGCAGAGCAGTATTAATGTGGCTTCCCATTTGGGTAGCTAGAGGAATGTGTACAGGTGATGGAAAGCCAGTAGCCCATGCACTGTACTGGGAGCAGGTAGCAGTCCTACTAAAGGGCAGAACTGGAGACACGTATGTAGCACATGTAAGAGCACATCAGAAACCAGGGAGTGAGGAAGGATTTTGGAATAATAGGGCAGATGCTTTAGCCAAACAAGGGGCCCTCCTAACACAAAGCGAGGAAGAGGAAGAGATGATCAGTGTAGTAACGAGAGCACAGAAACAGGTGATCATAAGTCCAGAGACATTGGATCTGCAAGCCCTACAGGAAGAGGATGAAGAAATTGAGCAATTCCTGAGGCAAGGAATAATCCGAGGGAAATGGCATGTACACAAAGACTCTGAAGGGGTAGTGTGGGTCACTAAACATGACCCAGATCTTGGGGAAAGGCCTAAACAGTGGCTGGTGCCCAGAAAGGTCAGAACTGAACTGATTCAGTATGTTCATGAACAAGGGCATTTTGGGGTGGACAAAACTGTGGAAAGAGTCAAAGATACAGGGTGGTGGCCCACCATAAGGGAAGATGTAAAGCAGTGGTGTAATAATTGTTTGCGATGCGCTATGGTTAATGCAGACCCACAGGTGCAAAAGGGCCCCATTGCCCACCAGAGGATCGAGGGTCCGTGGGCCCGCTTACAGATAGACTATATCGGACCACTACCAGTTACCTCAAGGAACAACAAGTACTGTTTAGTAATTGTAGATCCCTTTACAAAATGGGTAGAAGCCATCCCAACAAAGACTAACACAGCTTTGACTACAGCTAGGCAATTGTTTAATGTGGTATTTAGCCGGTGGGGGCTGCCAAAGGAAATTGATTCCGACCAAGGCCCGCACTTCATTGGGGAAACTATGAAGGAACTGTGCAAAATGCTTGGTATTAAGCAAAGGTTCCACATAGCAGGACACCCCCAGTCCTCAGGACAAGTGGAACGAACTAACCGCACTCTAAAGGATGCTCTGAGAAAAATAGTAAAGGAAAATGGAAAAGACTGGGATGAAAAGCTGCCTATAATCCTAATGGCCTTAAGATCAGTCCCAGCAAGTCATGGCTACACTCCCTTTGTGGCAATGACGGGAAGGGACATGCGAACACCCCAGCAGTGGTGGTTGAATGTTGATATTCCAGATGGGTGGCAACCCAAAGTACTAAATGATCAGTGGATCCAGTCTCTTGTAGAGGCATTGACAGAAATCCACAAGAAAATAGCAAAACAGTTGGGTGTTAACATCCAAAAGATGGATAAAAGGCTGGGCTGGGTAAAAAGACCTGTTGAGTGGGAAGTTGGAAATCAGGTGCTGTATCGGAAATTCGCAGAGCAAGATCACTCCTTGGGAATGAAGTGGGAAGGCCCAGTGCACATTGTGGAAAAGGCTAGCCCAACAGTCTACCAGGTAGAAATCTGGTCAAAGAAGCTAAATATGCCAAAGTTAAAATGGTTCCATTCTTCCCAGCTTAAACCATGGAAAGGGGACTCCAAGCAGTAACCTCTAACTAGCCCCACCTTGGGGGGGGGGGGGTTAGAAAAATGTCTGTTTTGTCTTTCAGAGTTCTAAAAGACCGCCCAGCAGAAGAACACAAGTAACCCGGGCACCATTATAAAGAAGCTGTTGTCGCGACTGTGTGTCTGTGTATGTTTTATGTTCCATGTTGTGTGTCTGACAGTGAACCCTATTCTCTGGACTGTTAACATCCATGTAGTAAATGTATGGAGAAATGATTTCGGTGGAAATTGGTAAATTTCACCCTAAACAAAGATCAAATGGTTTTAAGAGCATATGTAATAACAGTCCACCCTAGTCTAACTATTGATATCTATCCAGTGGTGCCTATGGGAATCCAGCTCACAAAAAATTTGATTATGTATTCTACTGATCATCATTCCTGGGCATATAAGAAAAAAACAACAATGGAAGACCATTGACATGTTTCAATGTGTGCCCCATGACAATTTGGGTTATGTATGTGAGGATCAAAATTTGCAAGAAAGGGATGAATGTTTCTATGTAAAAGACAAAGGAACCCAAAGATGTATGTTTAACATATTCACTGAACAAAAATCAGCTGTTGTATACGCAGGAAAGGGATGTGTATGTGTGAGAAGTCATTGTCCAATTATAGTAATAGATGATAAGAAATTGTATTTTATGACTCATTTAGTTAATAGATGTTTCTGTAACATTACAAAGATTAAGAGTTGTGATTTTGAATACTATGTACCTGTATGGACTGTAAATTACTTGAAGTTTAAACCAGAACTGTATCACAATGTAACACCTGTAACCTTAGGTATGAATATGACTATGATAAGAAAACTGTTAATCCATCCTATGTTACATTCACATTTACAGTATATTGCACAGACAGGAGAACAAATACGTGTTGAAGTGCAGCATAATAATGCAGAAATTACTCATGTACTTAAAACTATTGCAGATGCAGGTCATCACTCCTGGTGGGAAACACTATTGGGTTGGTCACCTTCTGCAACAGGTGTGTTAAATATAATGGTTCACCCCATTGTGGTGATCATTGGAATCCAATTAGCTTTATTAATGAGTATGATTGCTTTGGCTTGCTGGGTGAAGAGAACTGTTCAAAGGATACAGGAAGCTGGCATGCAAAGTCAAATGAAGTCTTTGTTAATGATACCCAGGAGGCAAGACCAAGCTCAACCAGTCTGAGTATTGGACTCCTGAAATAGTAATGACAGCTTTGGTAAAAGCGTCATTAAGGAGGGGAGTGTAACTATCCGGCTTTTCTGTAGCCATGTTGGAGGCCTGAACCAAAGCCGCCTTCTGCAGCCAGACTGAAGATGCAGCAGCCATCAGCTGCAGCCCTGGAGTCACATACTCACATTCCATCTAAAATGTATTAAAAAGATTCACACCAGGTTGTGAGGAGGGGACTCGCCCTAATAGTTCTCACTGCCACCAGCTAAAGCATTGTCAGGACACTTTCCTATTGTTTGACCTGTGATCTCTGTCTGGTTTGAAAAGGTTTCTGTCTCCTGTATAATTAATTGTGCTAGGTGTAAATCAGTTAAGGTGGTGGGGTAGGATTGGTTAGGTAATTTTGTTAGGATTGGTTAGTAAAATTATACTAAGATAATTGGTTAAAAGAAGCAAGACTCAAGAAGAAGCGGAGGAGAAGAAGATCAGAAAAAATACCAGAAGCAAGGAGGAGAAGGGCTGGAAGAAGACCAAAGGAGATAAGGAACCCCTGAGGAAAAGAACTCACCTCCAAGACCCAGCCTAAGATAAAAGCTGCCAGGACTTTTCTGACCCTGAGGTGCAGCAGCTAAGATCCAGAGACTGACCTTGCTTGTCATATACAGGGGAAGCCTGCTTGCCTGTCCCAGGATTGGTGAGCATGATACTGTGTGTTTAGCTTGTGTATTCTGTTTGTTTGGGAATTGTCAATAAATAGGATAAGGATATTACTGTGTGAGGCTCTTTCAGCGGCTAAAGGTCCTGCCAACCCGCAGGAAGATGTGCCCTGAGCCCTAGGAATTGGGGAAGGGTGGCTGTACAAATTAACAGGGTTTCACCTTGAGCCCTAGGAACTGGGTAAAGGTGTATGTCCCTATAGTGTGGAAGGGATAGAGAATTTGTGCGGGTAACACCGGGGCACCTGGCATTGGCCACTGTCGGTAGACAGGATGCTGGGCTAGATGGACCTTTGGTCTGACCCAGTATGGCCGTTCTTATGTTCTTATGTTCTTATGATTCCCCTCATTGTGGAAGTAATCTGGGTCCCTATCTCAGTTTGATCTAGTTAAACCGTTAAAATTGATTCAAAGTCGTTCACTCTACCTTGTGAGTTGTGTCTCCATTCATGCTGTACAACTTTTGGTTCTTGTCCATTATGCTCAGGTCTATCACCCTTACCCATGTTGAGTAGCACCTTACTCAATTAGACTATTCCCATACAAGGTATCACTCAACATGAGGAATGCAGGAAGAATTGAGCCTTTGGTAAAACTAGAAGGAATAGCCGTCCTCCCTAAACTTTATCACTGAAAATCACTTGCAGTATATTTCTGTGACTTTTCAGATAACAGAACAGTATATCACCATTATTTTTTCTCTGTTATCCTGTGTTCCTGTAATGGTTTACTTCAGGCAGTTCAGCTTCTGTTAGTTTATGGAAGAGAGATTATTTTTAAAAGGGATATCTTTATTTTAATTTTTTTAATTGAAAAATCTTTTCCTTTAAATCCTTACGTATTCTTTGTCATGCTTTGCTCTAGAGGGATGATCCACAATATAAAGGAAATATTTTTAATCATAAATGTGTAATACTATCTTTCTTTGCTAGTAGTGGTAATATTTGTTAAATTATGTAATGAAGTAAGGGAATGGGGGATTGTTTTTTGCTATAATAAGGCGGGGAAACAACAAAGTAATAACCATCAATGCCTATTAGCCAGGATGGACAGGGATCATGTCCCTAGCCTCTGCTTGCCAGAAGTTGAGAATTGGTGATGGGATGAATCACTCAGTGACTACCTGTTCTGTTCATTCCCTCAGGCACCTGGCACTGGCCACAGTCAGAAGACAGGATACTGGGCTAGATGGACCTTTCGTCTGACCCAGTATGGTCTCTCTTATGTATGCCTTACTGGTTGAAATTTTATTATTAATTTCTAACACCATGCTTCTCTGTAGCCTTCTGAGGTTATTGGCTACTACAGGTTACATGCAGTGTTGTTGTAATCGTGTTGGCCTTGAGGTCATTAGAAAGACAAGTTGAGTGATGTTTTATCTTTCATTGGACCAACTTCTGGTGATAAGAGAGACAAGCTTTCAAGCTACACAGAGCTCTACTTCAGGTTTAGGAAAGGTACTCGGGGCATGTCTACACTTAAAAGACTGCATCCGCCCACCTGCACCACTGTAGCTCTTAATGAAGATCCTTTATGCCAACTGGAGAGAGCCTTCCCATCGACATTGTTAATCCCAGAAAGGTGGTAGCTATGTTTGTAGAAGATGCTTTCCCACAGCATAGGCCTGGTCTAAACGGGGAGGGGGGGGGGGTGTTAGGTGGTATAACTACATCGCTTGCCGGCCTCTGTGACTTCCATCCTGTCCCCTTATCTTTATCCCAGGGGTTAGAGCACTCACACAGGCAGTGAGAGACCCATGTTCAACTCACTCCTCTGCCTGATGTGCAAAAAAGAAATTTAAAATAGTGAAGTTATTCCTGATTTACATTGGCACGAGAGGAGAACTGGCTCCAGCAAAGTCCATTCTCTAAGCACTCAGTTGCACATGTCCTAAACAGGCACAATTCCCACTGAAGTTCTAGCCGCCAAGACATCACTTCAGAGCAGTAACTTCACTGGGAATTGAGTTTGTGCAAGGAATCTGTGATTAGGTGATAAATCTGTTCTTATGTCTGGCCACCAGTACTCGTACAAACTCATGAACAATGAGAATTCAATAGAGAGTAACAACAATAGTTATATATGTATGTGTCTGTAAAGAGCATAGTAATCCCCTGCCACTATATAATCTGGCTGCTTCTATGGACAATCAAATCCAATGCACATGGGAGTTCAGGGGAGCAGGAAGGCCAGCACATGTGGGGAGATTGGGATAGAACTTCTATGCAGAGTTAGAGTGGCCAGACTGTCTTCCCAGATCATTATTCTCTGTGTTCTAATAGTGCTAAATGCTAATTTCAGTGAAAGGGGTTCTATTGTGCTAGACTCTGTACAGATATGTAACAGTCCTTGGACTAAAGAGATTATGCTGATATGAGAGAGAAGAGTCATATACCACAGAGCAGAGTGGGGCTGGAATTTACCTCCTCCTTGGACTTGTGCATAAGTGGCTATAACAAGAATTGGTATGTACCGTCTTTAGTGCTGTTTGTATTCAAATACCAAATATAGCACTTGATCAGATTTAATCTGCTGTAAATACAGACTTTGTTTAAATGACCATTGTTTGCTATGAATGTGTCTAATTTTTCACCTCATAGTCATTTCAGGGATTACCCTCTATACTGGGGGAGTCACTTATTTTTTGTCAAGGTCCAAATTTTTTGGTCAAGGAATAATCAAGGTCCAGACTCCAGAGAAAATAATAGTAATAAGTAAATAAAAAGATTTCAGGGACTGTTCAAAAGCATCTGGCGGTCTGGATTTGGCCCCTGGGCCACCTATTGTCTATCCCTGCAATACACATGAACTTGTTTATCATTTCTTAACTACGCTTTTTCATTTTCAGATCCCTATGTGAAAATCCATCTGATGCAAAATGGTAAGAGACTGAAGAAGAAAAAGACAACAATTAAAAAGAACACTCTGAACCCCTACTACAATGAATCGTTCAGCTTTGAGGTACCCTTCGAGCAAATCCAGGTAATGTCAAACCCTGCTTTCCCCTTCCTCTGAATTCCATTTCTCAGCCCTCATAAATATTTAACAGGGACCTTGTTAATTCTGAAGTGTGTATGCCTTCATTAGCACCTATGTGCCAGCCCCGCTCTACGTTAGATGAGTGTGACTGCTTCAAGAGGGAAATGATAATATGCTCTGAACTTATGAAGTGTTGATTCATCAGTGAAAAATGGATAACTGACATTTTATGGTCCGAAGCAATGGATTCCCAAAAGAAAAACCAAACAGGAAGACCGTGATCAGAGAAGAAATACACTGAAAAAAGTTATAGAGATAGCAGTTAAATGAGTTTCAGCCATTTTTCCCATAGCATATACATTATTTATTTAGCCTCATCAGATCTGTGGTACCAGTGGATGGAGATGTGATGTGCAGTAATAGTTCCTGTTTGATTCTTCTAAATCATCCATTTCAAATGGAATAAAATGCTTAAACACAAATAAGTTAACTGACATCAAGAAAAGTTTTCAAAAGCACTTAAATCCCATTTTCAGAAGCAATTTAGTATCTAAATATCTCAGTATTTAGGCACCTAAATATAAAAATCATTGGGAATTAGGGACCTAACTCAGTTACATGCTTTTGTAAATCCGGCTCTTGGGAACAGGAATGTCCAAGGTCCTGATCTTCAAAGGTATTTAGGCACCTAGCTCTCTTTGAAATCACTGGGTTTAAATATCTTTGAGGATCTGGGCTTAAATCATTTATGAAAATTGGACTTTCAAGTAGATTTATTTGAAAATTTTACCTGTCATGTTTTAATTGTTTCAAATGTAACTTCCTTGTGGTTCTGTTAAAATGGTTTTATTACTATTAGGTCATCAAGGAGTCTCAATTCAAAAATGTGTAATTAGGGACCAATATCATGTCATTATATTTTGGTATTTGTTATAAGACTGTAGAAAGGTAAGTTGTGCTTATGTTATTCCATTTATAAAAAAACTTATTTAAACATTATTTCAATGAATACTGTAAATGTTGCTGTGACCTTTGGCACTTCAGGTATAACATTCATTTAGGTAGGTTTCAGAGTAGCAGCCATGTTAGTCTGTATCTGTAAAAAGAACGGGAGTACTTGTGGCACCTTAGAGACTAACAAATTTATTTCAGCATTCATTTAGGTAAACTTTCACTAGCATGTCAGGTAATGGAATAATGTTTATATCAGGTCTATGATCATTAGAGAGCAAAGAGAAGAGAGGGATTATGGAGGCAAAACAGAGTTGTCAAAACTAGTAGAAACAGCTCGTTAGCAGCACCAATGTGGAACTTAAAACAGGATAAGAATACTGTCTCTCAGCAACCTCATCCTAAATTCAGATTTGTGTATTTGTGACCAGTCTGCAGCTATGCATGTGCAAAAGAGAGAGAGCACTCAGTTTTAAAAACGAAACTTTAGCAAACCGCTATCTTAAAAGGTACTGAATTGGCCCCACTGGAGTGTGAAGAGTTCAGCTATTAACCTCTGAGTATGAAAGAATAGTTCAGTCTCCATGCCCTTCCAATCTCTGGCCACTCTGCTGGGGTTGCTAATACAGGTGCTTATTGCTGTTAGTGGTCTTTTATAGCAATATCCACAGACATTTGCACTGAAACCTACATTTCAAATTGGCCGCCAATCAGCGACCAGATGGCAATGATTTTCAGTCACTAATTAAGCCGTGCAGATTTGAACTAGTGACCAGAAGATGAAACTCACTTCATGATCAGTCCATGGAGCCCTCCATTCCCAACCCCTCAAGGCCACAGCACTATTTGTACCGTGTCCATCCTTGGGGTATGACAATAAAAAAACCACATTCCACTAGTCATTAGGCTAATGGTTCCCAGTAATATCCGGCATTTTATTTTGTACCACAATAAGAATTTTAAACAGTCTTACACCAAAATAAAGCCAATACACTTTAGGGCCATGATCGTACCCTGCATCTAATACATAAATGTCCATTTAGGGTAATCATTGACACTAATAGCAAATACACTGCAAGCAACATTATGTTGTAAGACATCATTCTGCCTTCTAGAAATAGAAGCATGAAGGATATTGCATTTTATCATGAATGGTCTTGGGGATGAGAATCTGAGTTTGATGTGCACTTTTGTCATAAATGATTATGTAAATACTTACATGCCTGGAGCTGTCATATCCTCCTCTGGCTCATTGATTTGTGCACTCTCTCATGGAAAGGGGCTATAAAGAGTCATTATGACTCAGCCCCTGTAGCCTTTACTCACAGGAGTAATCCCACCAATAGCAGTGGAACTGCTACTGCAAGAAAGGACAGCAGGATCTGGCCTTTTTAGAATAAAAGGATGACTGAACCCTGGGCACTAAAAATACTTTTCTGTGTAAATTACATTTTCCCGCAATTCATAAAACCTACCTGTAGAAACAAATCCCTGTCTGTCATGAATCCAGGAACTGTGTACATTTATAATGGCATGAAGCAGAGTCAGGGAAAAGAGTCATACATTCATCTTCTAAAATGAAAGTCTCGAAGGGAAAGTGTATACAGTTAAGTCAAATCAGCCTGAGGCTGTTTCATCTCAGATGCTATTGAGGAAAAGGAGGAATAAGCTTCGCTAAGGGAATACGTTACATTTGTGCTATTCAGACAAAGAGAGAGGACCAAATGAGCATATATGCAATTACTAATGCACAACGAAGACATCTGAGGTTCACTTAGACTGGGCCATATGGAAAGCAATACACAACACGGTGTAATAGCCAATCTCCTTCCAACCTCTTCAGCATGTAGATTACACTAGCCTGACTTGCCTTAGACTCTCATGCACCTAAAATGTAATTTACACCCTTATGTAACAACTCTGAATTTGGTCTCCTGAGTCTACATTGCTGTAACTAATATCCTGGAGGGCTAGAAAAGGCGCCTGGAACACGAAATGCAACTAACAAATAGGCAAGTCTAAGTGTAAGTTACACTTCTGAATGTGATCCTCTGAGTTTGTGGGTGTAACTTACACAGTAGGGAGGATATAAGTTACACCAGTGTCAACAGGTTTAGACTCGCATCTCAAGCTAGCCCTACTAGCCTATGCCACTGTAATCATCTTTCCACACAAAACACAAGATAAGCTGTTTTTTTAATATAGAGCCTCAAAACCTATTTGAATAAGAAATTTGATTTGAAGAAAGCTGTGGGAGGGGCTTTGGCTCAGGATCCACCTACAGTAGCTTTCTTGGAACATGCTATTGTTGTCCTGCTTTGGTGACCAGGCTTCTATTTCCAACTCAGCCACTGACCAACCCTGGAGAAACTGAGGCACCGAGGGGGGAAATGACTTGCCCGTCTGTAAAATGAGGATAATATGCTTACCTCCTTTATAATTCACTTTAAGGTTTACTGATGAAGTTCACTATATAAGAGCTAGGTAGCATTATTACTGATTTCTAAGGTGGGTGCAAAAGTCCATTCCATGGGTCACTAGAGTGCCCAGTAGTCATTTCACATGGTGCCTGCAAAAAAACAATAGCACTCTGACTCCTATGCAATGCTGTTTGTTTGGGATTTCACATCAGCAGCCCAAATGAAGAGACTAAACAGCAGTTTTGGCTCTGTGGGTGGGTTCCTTCTCCAGAGGGTTCTGCTTTTGCCATCATGTTTCCGGTAGGAGTTGATGAAGATAATAAAAATGTGCATGTGGTTTTGAAGCTATATCTCCTAGTGGGCCAAAAAAGGTATGCCCCTACCTGGCTATCATATGTTGCTTCACACACACACACACACACATGCTTGATCACTACTCACATGGGTCCTTTCAGCCAACCACTGCTTTCTTTCAGAAGCTTTCTAAAGTCCATGTCTTCAAATGTGCAGAAACGGGAGCTATATCATCTTATGTTGATATAAATGAATGTAGACCCGGACGGGAGGGTGCAGCCATCTTAGTGGGATGGGGAGGAAAAGCCACCCTACACACTGGCTGTGTGACCTAGATCTGGGGAGCACAAGGAACACCGGTGTATGCCACCTCTTGAGCTGCACTGCACACTCCTTTGCCGTAACAAAGGATCTCTTCCATTTAATGAGCGTACCAATCAATCGACATGGATGTTTTGATCTTGATTTCATTCATAGGAGTTTGTAACCTATTATTTCAGACTTTGAATTCTCATATCATCTGCTACTACTTTTTATGCTACCCACCTCACCCACAAACTCTGATTTCCAGTTCTGTACCGTATTTACCTACAGGTCTTGCTCATTGCTCTTTCTCCTCTCCTTTTAGAAAGTGCAAGTTGTTGTGACTGTTTTGGACTATGACAAGATTGGCAAGAACGATGCTATCGGGAAAGTCTTTGTGGGCTACAACAGCACTGGTGCAGAGCTACGACACTGGTCAGACATGCTGGCCAACCCAAGGCGACCCATTGCACAGTGGCACACCTTACAGGTTGAGGAAGAGGTGGACGCCATGCTTGCAGTCAAGAAGTAAACAAAAAACAAAAGAAGAAAAAGAAGCCTTTCTGAATTTGCCCACATAGTGCTCTTTAGCCAGTATCTGTAAATACCTCAGTAATATGGGTCCTTTCATTTCCAGCCATGCGTCCCTAACACAGATGAGCGGTACTTCAAATCCTCTTTTAATTTGCACAACTTTAAATGTAGAGAGCCCTCTAAAGGCCTTTCATTTCACCACTGCCCCCAGATCTACTCTTCTTTTAAGCAATATGATGTGTAGATAGAGCATGACAGAAATTATTTATTGTATCACACAGTTGTATATACCAGTATGCTGAGAATTTATTTCTAGTTTGTGTATTTGTATGTTGTAAACGTTTCCTAATCTGTGTATATCTAGATGTTTTTAATAAGATGTTCTATTTTAAATTATGTAAATTGACTGAGATATAAGAGAGCTGATAATATATTATAGGGTAACTATTGTACCGTCTGCATTCCAGCAAAAATTCCAACTTGTAAGGCACTAGTAGTGTTACACTGACATATTAAAGGACAACTTAAATCTGAGCTTTCAAGTGAACCATTTAAAATAACAAGATATGCCTACGCAGTACACCTTGGAGGGGTGAATCCAATTTTGTAGACTTTTTCACAGGCAACTTAGCATGATCTGAGCAGCTCCATGGCTGACCTCAAGGAAGCGTAGCCAATATATCATTTTTTCTGTATATATTTAAAAAACTGAAATCATGGCTTCACACTGACAATTGAGGAAGCAGTTCCATGGGAGATAATTTCACATAACAACATGGGGGCGATTGTGTAGGGGGTGAGGGGAATTTCAGCAGTAATGAAATGCTGCATAGAACCATGAAAAAAAAGTAGCTCTCCATTATCACCTTTATACAAAATTAACATACTGTGAATTCCAGTTGTGATTTCACATCCTAGGATTCTAATGAGTTTGCACATTAGACTTTGTAACAAAATATTTTATTATACTAACAGATTAGAAGGAATGCAGAATATTTTTAAGCACAGCTGTGTATGTTTATTATACAAGTTTCATGGTGAACAGACAGTATTGTAATCCCATCAAAAGAAGACAAAAATTAGCCATAGTTCTGAATGCACTTCAAAGTAAGCCAAAAGAGAACAGCTAGTGACCTTTTTTATATACTATTTATACTTAAGTTTTAATTTGTCCTTTAAAAACAAGTGAAACAAAACAAACAAGTTCAAGAAAACTGAAGCAACCTCTTGTGTATACTAGATGCTCGTTTCAGGAGGAGTTTTTAAATGTTTTCAATGTTATTATGTAGTAAATGGCACTATTAAAGCTATTAGTCATTCCATAAGAGTCTTGAAAGACTGCTCTGTGTACCACTGTGACTGCCGTGTGTGCTTAGAAATGTAGTTTTCTCAGTGGATAGCAATCAATTTATTCCGTAGTGATATTGTAATAATACTGCCATTCCCTTCTACTGCACTGCTGAAGGAGTGCATAGCACAAGCAGTTCTAGTTACTATGGACCAATTTAGAACTGACGCGCTATGCGTAGGACAAGGATGTTCTATAGATTGGGATGACCACACAGCATTTTGTCCAGCACTGTGCAATATTTTACATTCCGCCCACCCCACCCCCCATTTGTAGACAGTTTCATCTCATGGCTAGACAGCATGTGATCTCAGATTGTAGCATTTCATCCTGTCATTTTGGGCATTACGTCTTCTCTCACATCTCATCCTTTGAGACTTTATTTTACGGACTGTGAATATATTTATAATGCTTTGAAAACTTAGTTCTTTTCCGTACCACTAAACACCAAAAAATGTGGTACACTACATACACCTTTTGAAGGTGTGAATTTCTTCTTTTTTTAGAAAAAAAGAAGAAGTTACAGCCTGAAATTATATTAAACTGAACAGGAGTGTGAGCAATGGAGTCCATACTGAAAAATATATCCCCCCAACCTGCTCCAGATTTTACTTATGCAGGATAAGGGGTAGCCCTACAGAATTTAGTGCATGTATATCAAACCAACCCAACTCTCATTAAATTGGGAAGCACAAAATGGATATGAATCAAACTGCTATAGTCTCTCCCCACTCCAAAACATAGAAATAGCAACACAGATCATTTTTAGAGTTGTTTCTTTTGACAAGAAACATGGAAAAGGTACAACTGAGGCATATTTTGAGATAACATGTGTGAACACAGGAAGTGTCAAGCTGGAATACTTTTTAAAGGACCAAATCCCACCAGAGAAAGGAACTAGGTTGACCGAGTTGCAGCAAAGATCAGGTATTCAGCTTCATGATATCCAGCTTTAAGTTGTTCATTCAAGAAATTTGCAGGTTCAAACTGCCAGAACCGATTCATTGTGTTAAGGTATTCTTAATGCATTCTCTTCCTACACTGCCAGACTGAATGTCACCAGAGAATTGGTTTGTAATGTACTATGACTCGCAGAGACTGAACCTGCTATATGACCAAGATGACATTTTCATCCTCAAAGAAGCCACATGTACCTTTCTGACAAAGCTGTGTAAAGTATTAGAATCTGATGCTGTAGGAAGATCCTAGTTGCCTTTGTGTATATTTACTGCCTGCTTGAGTGTTTCTACATGTGGGTTTTCTCTGTATCTTGTAGAAATGTTTGGGGTGTTTTATCCTGCCATATTGCTCGTGACCCACGAGCTGACAACTTTAGCTGTATTTTACCTTCATTTTTGACGAGGTGGTTTATATTTTGTTTCACTTTGTGTAGTAAATCCCCCAGTAGAGTTGTTGTTAAAATAACATACATAGATATTCAATAAAAATGTTTTATTTCCTGTTGATGCCTCAGTGTTCTAACTCTTGATTTAAAATAAAAAAGACGTTGCTCCCTAACGTTTATGAGCACAGTCACAGTCTGGCTTTGCTCTGATACACGTAGAAAAGTAAACACAAATCTGAAATTTAACAGCTGCCTGGTCTCTGTAAATATAAGAGCTAACTACGAAGAAAACCCAGGTGCTCTAAATGCACTCCCATAACTTTCCACCAGTCAAGGGCAATAAATTGTTTTTACAGCTCAAGTACTGTTTTCCCAAGTAGTTTGAAGTTCTGAGTGTTTCTTGGGGGCTGTATTATGATTTCAAACTCATACTGCCACATCAGGAGATGCATTAGCTTCTATACAGAGCCAAGAAGTAAGCCCACCCAGCAGGCTTATAGCCATTTACTTTGTGTTAAAGTGACAAACATCCGAAAAAATACTCTTTTTATTTAATTTCCACTCCAAATAGTGAGGTACTTGACTGAAATATCTGGACGAACGTGACCAGTAGCAACACAAAGCACAGAGAAAGGGCTCCGGATTTCAGTAACTCCTTCCATGAAGAATAGTAAAAAATGAAGTAAGTTTTTTAAGGCATTTAACTGTCATTTAACATTTACAAATATTTATCGCTCTGTAGGATCCCAATTACTGTCATTGCTTTCCTGTTCTCAGACCAGGAGATGATAACTGTTTTGTTGGATCCCACACAGCGGTAACTGTTTATAAATATCTTTTAGCAGCAACCTCTGACTGTATTGCACCACTGTTTACCAAGAAGCATAATATCAGTGGGGAAGTCATCTTAGTCTAAATCCACAAAAACAACGAGGAGTCCAGTAGCACCTTAATTAACAGATTTATTTGGGCATAAGCTTTCGTGGGTAAAAAGCCCACTTCTTCAGGTGCATTATTACAGCCTTACAATCAGCGTTTAAGGCCAGACAGGACCACCAGATCATCTAATCTAACCTCCACCACCAGCACCAACACACTAAGCCCAGCAACTGAAAATTAGACCAAAGTATTACAGCCCACAGGATGCTAGGCTGTTATGTGCCACAGGCAAGGAACAAAAACATTACATGGCAGATAATTCTGGCAAGCGCCCCCTCCCTCCCCCCCCCCCCCCAAATGCTGCAGAGGGAGGTGAAGAACCTCCCCATGATCATGGCCAAGCCGACCACAGGGAAAATTCCTTCCAGATCCCCCACATATAGTGAGCAGTTAGACCCTAAACACATCAGCAAGAACCAACCAGCCATGCACCTGACAGACAGAGAATGCCCAGTGTCCCATCTCCAGACATGGACATTCCTGATGCTGCAGAGAAAGAAGATTTAAAAAAAAAACGAATACATTCAGCAGGGGAGAGAGAGGGAGAGGGAGAGGGAGAGGGAGAGGGAGAGGGAGAGAGAGAAAAAAAAAATCCCTTCCTGAAACCCTGACACTTGAGCTTTTGGGCACAGAAGAAAACCCACAAGTCAGCCCCAGGGTTGCTAATTCCTGCTCTCTCCTACAACAAACAACCCTGTCAGCTAGTTGCGCTCATAAATTTGTCCAGCTCTCGCTCAAGTTGTTTGCCCCCACAACTCCTTTTGCAAGTCTGGTCCAGAACCTCACCCTGAGGCAGTCTAATGTCCAGCCTCAATTTGTTCATGGCCACTTTATACCCATTTGTTCTTGTGCCAATAGTGTTCTGCATCTTAAATCTCTTCTCATATGATTAGGCCATCCAGTCTTTCTTGAACATGGGTGACCAGAACTATACACAATATTCCCAATGACATCTTACCTGTGCCTTGACTAAAGTCATTAATACTGTTTTATCTGTGTAAATGCATTGCCTGATAGATCCTAGCTTCTCATTGCTGGGTAACATCCTGTGATCAACCCACATACCTAGGGCTCTCCCCATGTCTGTCATTTCCAATCAATAAACCTCTCCACCCCCCCAGCTTGTAGCAGAAATTCTTATTATTAGCTCCTAAATGCATGACCTTGCAGGTTGTAGGAATGAATTTCATCCCTATCACTCCAGTCTTCAAGACCATCCAGATCTTCCTGTATAATAGTCCAAGTCTCCTCTATCTTGCTGATGCCCGCTAACTGTGTGTCACTGGCAAAATGAAATTAGTACATTCCTACCCTTTGTGCCAAGATCATTATAGGCTTGATTGCTGCTGAGGTTTGAGAACCCTCCAAGCTTCCTGAACACCATGGAGGAGTGCAGCACCTCACAGGCTTACAGGATCAAACCCACAATGATAGAAAAATGACACAATTCATTGTATTTTATAGTAGACTTAAGAAGAAGTGTATGTATCAACAAACGCCAATTACAAAGCAAGACTTTGCTTACATCCATATAACCAAAGACGAACTGCTCATCTACCCCCTATGACTTGTCTCATCAACAGCTTCTGACAGATGATCGGAGTTAGCCAGTGGGTGTCTATAAGGCCTTCTGGAATTCTTAGCAGTACTCCCAAGTTACTCTACCAGATAAACCTTTCTGAGAATGCCTTAAAGCTCCAACGCTCTCTGACTATTCGGAATTGCCTCTCCTCCCCGAGTCACACTTCCCCCCACCCACCAACCAACCAAAACCTTGTGTAGCTGCCAGCTCCAAGCAAGACAGCGCGGTCATATGTCTTCTCAAGTTTCCAGCCCCAAAGTGATCTTGAGAGCAGTCAGGCTTTCAGGTAAATGCTATACGGAAGCCGCAGCCATATATTGTCAGAGCTGCTGTGAGGATCTTTCCCTACAGGTTCTGCAGCCCCTCAATGTTACCATTTCTACATTGCATGGTACATCTCTTCCCCAGAGCTGCAAGCGCTACCAACTTCAGGAGAAACTGGCTTCTTTGCCTCCTTCCAATCTAAGCTTCTGCATGTTCATAAGAAGCAGCTGGTGCCTCTGCTCAATAGTATCTGATCCCATATGAGCAGCAGTTTGCTTGAACACAGTTTTTCCACTTTGTCCTAGCGCATAGGCAAAAACAAACAAACCAAACCTCCATGCTTCCGTTATCTGCTCAGGTTTCCATTCTTATTCCCATTTTAGCTGATTTTCAAAATCTAGCCTTATGGCAGCCCAAAGCAGTTTTTTTTACCATGGATAATCAGTTAAATCTTGTCTTTACAACTAACATAAGGGTGAAAAATGCTTCAGATAATAGCTGTTACACTAAGTGGGGAAAGCAGCAAAAATTACTCATTTTATTCAGCTCATTTAACCCCTAATCAACTGTCAAGTAAAATATTCTTCCCAACTGACAGCCTCAGTCAGTAAGGACCTACATCTCTCAATCATTTTCACATCATGAGTTACTGAAAGAACGCTAATTGCCGCTTACTTATGCAAAAATGAGAATGAGGATAATATATATTCTGATTACTGTAGGAGCCAGTTTCCTTATTTATTTTAGCAGTAGCAGTTTCCTTTTATATATTGCCAGATTAACGCCTTACCCTTCAAACTGATTTCTCAAGCTATGCATAAAAAAAAATTACTGGGGGATTCCTATTTCTGGTGTCAGTTTTGGCGCAAGTTTATTATCTACACGTTGCATATGTAATTATTTTTTTTAGTTTTTAAGAATGTTCAGTGTGCTAAAAGTTATTTTTTCCTCTCCTACAGATACCAGGGTTAGCCAGACTTAAGTCATAGCAAAAACAAACACATCATTTCAGTCTGTGTATGATATAGAGTGACCTTTGGCAATTTTGCAGAAGATAAATAGTCACACTTACCGTGTCATATGCAGTACTCCTTTGTACTTAATATAGGGTAGACACTGAATATTGCAAAGCCTGAGATTAGCTAATTTCACTCAAAAGTTTAGGGGTGGCAAAGTTACGTTCTGCAAAGCGGTATTAACCACTGTCTGGTTCTTGGCGCCAACTACAGTAATGGTCGTGGAAACAAGTAGCACCATGAAGTAGTTTATTAAGATTTTCCTGTATTCGTATTGGAGCATAAAATTACATTTAATTACTAGGGGCACATCCTGTGTGATACTTAGTGGCTCGTCTCAGACACCAAACCTGCCAATGGGAGGCAAGAGTTTTAATTAAATTTTTAAGCTCCTTGGGCAGGGATTGTCTTTTCAGTGTCTGTATGTACAGTGCCTAGCACAATGAGCTCTGGATCATTGGGCTCTAGGCACTACCCAAAATATAAATAAATAATAAGGGCTGAGCCCCTCACAGACTCGGGCCCATCATGTGACTCCTCAAGCTGAAGTCTATGACTGATTCAGCGAAGATTTATTAACTCTCAGTATTGACATGTACCATCATTATTTAAAAACATTAAGTCATGAAAACGCAGCACAGGTTAGGAAACTAATCCCACTAAACAGCACTGCTAATGAAAGCAGCCTTTTGCCAAAGGAATGCATAATTCCGCGTGACCATTATACCCAACTCTAATCTCCAAGCCTATCCCACATTCCTTCACAAATCCTCAACATTTTACCACTTCATCCTTCCAGCCCTCTTATCTATGATTCCAGGGACACCTCTGACCTTATATTCTTATCACACATGTACATTTGCACTTGGCCAGGGAATGCCAATTTTTTTCATTAGTGACAAAGAGTCCTGTGGCACCTTAAAGACTAACAAACGTATTGGCGCATAAGCTTTCATGGGCTAATACCCACTTTGTCGGATTCATCACAGTGCATGTGCCTGAAACCTATTTTTTTCATCTTGTCTCTTTTTCCTAAAATATAACTCACATCACCCCTAAGAAGTTGTTTCCAGTACACTGAAAATTGATTTGTCACCAAAAAAAATTCCAAGAATGGATTTAGGATAAATGATCTATAGGACAAGACAAACTTATCACAAGGAAGTGGTCTGTGACTGTAAATCCTGATTGAAAGTCTGTCAGTTTGGAACGCGGAATGTAACACTGCAGTCAATTGTTTCACACCTAGTCAAAAATGTTATCATCCACTTGTCCTGGCAAAAGACAAAATGGAATGTACTCACTCGTGTCCCACTTGTCACATTTTCTTCTTTAGGAGAATGGCAATTTTATTAAGCCAATTTCTTGGAGACATTTTCTGTGACATTCAGAAAACCAACTGATCTTTCAAATGCTGCTTCTGAGTTTCTTTTTCTTATAAAAGGTTGGCCTGCTCTCACACCATGAGGGTTAACATTTTGAAAGATTATTCACTAAACTTACTAGTGGGTGGTTAACTTGCCTAGTTGGCTTTGACAATCTACACTTACCTTTGGGTAACATCTGTTAAGGTGCACAGTGGTTTTTTTTCTCATTCCTTCCGCATAGCTGAGCTTGACTGACAAAGTCCCAGATGGAAGATAATTAAGGAAATTAAGCCATCACAGGGTGAGAGGTAGAGCTCTGGTCTGGTCACCCTAACTGACCCCCGAGGACCCCACCCTGCTCCCTGTCCACTGACTGCCCCGACTCCTATCCACACCCACACCCCCTGACAGACCTGAGGGACTCCCAGGTGTATCCAACACCCCCCCTTTACCCCATCCCCTGACTGCCGCCACACAGAATCTCCACCCCATCCAACTGCCCCCTGCTCCCTGTCCCCTGACCGCCCCCCCGAGACTCCCTGCCCCTTATCTAACCCCGGCTTTCCCACCCCTTTACCATGCCGCTCAGAGCAACAGCCTAGACGGAGCCAGACATGCTGCCCTGCTGGAGCGTGCAGCCCTGCCTCCCAGAGCGCTGCCCACACGGCGACATCGCTGTGAGGGACAGCTGGGGGGGGGGGGGGACGGATGTGGCCTGTGGGCTGTAGTTTGCCATCCCCTGCTCTATAGCAACCTTAAGGAGCAGAGAGCGTCTTCCCATTGAACAATCATTTGTTGGGGGGGTGTTCCTGAACGGGGGAGGGGGAGTCAGATGGGAGTTTGGTGAGGTGGGAAGGGAAGGAACTCATGATGAAAACTCTCCAGTACCCAGATGACCTATCAAGGTCCCTTCCAGTCTTATATTTCCATGATTATATCCAAATGGAATTCAGATTCCCAGTTTGACATAAGCATTATATTCAGCATATGTTTTGTTATATAAATACTTTGCGGTTCAATTGTGTCTTCCACCCAAAAAGCTTTACAAATAGTGAACTGAACCTCCAAATGCTTCATAGGGACGTAAGTCTATGTAAAAGTGTGCTGTACAGTCTGCCACAGATTTGGGAGAGCTCTTCTGTTGACTCTCCATGGCAGTCTGATCAAGAGCTCTACCAGCGGGTATAAAAGGAGTTGAGTGTATCCGCAGCAGGGAACAACCAGAAAAACAGCCAAGCTCAGGCAAAAGCACTTGCAAATTTATTTTGGTTGCCATTTAAATTAATAGCAAAGAAATTCCAGAAAGTGGTTGTGTACAGAGCCTGTCTGCAGTCTGTGCAGTGTGTTATGTCCACACTGCAGCTCTAGCACCATAGTGTTAATGCGTCCTACATCAACACAAAGGTTTTTCCCCCAATCTCTGTAGTTAATCCACCTGTCTGGGAGGCAATAGCTAGGCCAATGGAAGAATTCAGCCGTTGACCTCTCCAAGTACACACCAGGGGTAGGGTTGGTTTAACTATGTCACTTACCCCTGAGAGATGCAGCTCAGTTGATCTATTTTTTAAGTGTAGCACAGGCCTTAGATGCATGTGTGAATGCCCCATACTTATGAAGAATTTGAGGGCCAGATAAAGGCAAGGAAGAAGTGCAGAGATGTGGGGTGTAGTCTGAGTTCTGCCATGAAACGTTCTGTGCTTTAGATACAAAGCTATTTTTTTAATTTAAGATTACAGTCACTCTCCCCACTGAAATCTAATGTTAAAAGTATGGAGATATTCTTACACTTTGTTATTTCTTAAGAGTGAACATTAAATAGAACATGTGTACAAAAGCTCTGAGCACCAGGACCATAATCAGACTTGCAGTGGCCACCAATCCAACAGCTTAAATACTAATATACAAATAAATTAACTCCTCCATCCAGCAATCTTACTAATCAAATGGAGATAATAATTTACCTCAAACAGCTTACAATAAAAATGTCCAGAAAAAATACCCACACATCATACCTAGGAGGGCACCCTCATATATTCCCCGAATAGGTAATCAAATGTTGATTATTTTGGACTAAACTAGGGAGCAAATTCCAGAGGTTGGGAGCGCTCCCTGAGAATACCCTCTGGCCTGTCCCCTCCTCTCTTTTTTAGAAGTTTAAGCAGGTCATAAAGTTTCTCACATGAATGCATCTCCACTGGCCTGCAGTCCAGGATATTCATCATTATGATGTGCTCATAAAACCTGTCCTATTTCTACCCGAACCACTGTAGATAATACATTGCCCATCTGATGTATTATCTTATTTAGAGCATAAAACCTTCATCAAAATGAAAGGAATGTTAGAAGATTTACAAAACAAAATGCTTTGTGGAAGAAACTAACTCCCTCCACCGTCAGAGTGATTAACTTTTTATGATTGGGTTACCCTCATTTGCATTAAAGGATCATTTCCTATGGTTTGCACTTCTCTCTACTCTGCAAGTGTTTGTACTTTCCCCTTCTGCTCCCAAACCATATTTTGATCTCACAGCTTTCTTCCCCTCCTCCTACTGAGCACCATTGCTGTACCAAGGCCCCATTTTTTATTAGGCTCCATCTTCCCTCATATTCCTATCATAATAATGTATACATATGATGCCTCCCACCTCAGATTTTGATCCCACATATTTGCTAATCTATGAGTCTACGGATCACCTCTGCAGTGCTCCATCATTCATGTAGCCAACAAACAGCTCAGCTGTTAATTCTTCCCACCCTTCTCCTTTCCGTTTCACTATTTCTATACCTCTTCCCTTCCCGATGCTTTTCCAGACTTTAACTCATAATGAGGGCATGGTTAGACTGGCGCTTTGCAGCGCTAAAACCCTCCAGTAGCGCTATAATTTTCGTACCGTACACACTTCAAAGTGAGATTTTGCACATTTACTCACTGTTTAAAGCGCAAGTATTAAACCTCCTTTTCGAGAGGCAGAAGGCTTTTAGCCCTAGCACTGTAGCGCAAGGTTGGGAATGTGGACACCCATGGGATCTCTTGCATGCCTCCGAGCCATGTAACGCCATCAGCAAGCCATTAAAGACAATCAACATGCCATGTAAGGCAAATGACGTGAGGTGTTGTTTTATAAAAGCGGAAGTAGCTTTGCAGTTTCTCTCTAACAACTCACACAGCAAATAACCAGTGAAAATGCTTGCGGACGGAGCTGTTTGTCTTAAATACAAAGCCTGTCAGCTTTCGCTAAGGAAAACTCACTCTGCAAACAACTTCCCAGTTCCCCCTCGCCCCCCTCCTTTACAAAACATGTTGCACCCAGCTGAATGCTGGGATACCTGCCCTATCCCGCTATTGTCATTGCCGCCAGAAGTGCTACAAATGTATCCATTCTTTAGCGCTACAGGGTTTCAATCTGCACAGGCTCTAGCGCGATACCTATTGCGTTACAGTGGGAAGCGCTACAAAAAATCATGCTATAATCTCTAGTCTAGCCATACCCATAATGAGTTCCCTCATGCAGGGAACAATTAACAGTCACTTAAGAACATAGGATTTTCTGCAGTAACCTTTACAGTTAACCTATACCTGATGTATCTGAGGACACAATGCCTCTAATCAGTTCCACAGTACTATTTGTGTAGCTGAAGTTGTGTATCTAAGGGCATGGTTAGACTGGCGCTTTATAGCGCTAAAAGCCTCCAGTAGCGCTATAACTCTCTAACCTTACACACTTGCAAGTCACATTTTGCGCAATAAGTCTCCACTTAAAGCGCAACTGTAAAACCACCTTTCCGAACGTGATAAGGCTTTTTGCGCTGGCGCTATAGCGCAAGGGTGCGAATGTGAACACTCATTGCACATTAATGAGCCTCCAGCCTCCTCCAGCCTGGCCCAGAATTCCCATTAGAGCCTCTCTGGCCATCATTTAAAACTCTTCTGTCGCATCCTCAGGTGACCACACGTCAGACCCTCCCCTTAAATTCCCAGGGAAATTTGAAAATCCTTTTCCTGTTTACTGCAGCCAGGCGTGGAGTGCTCCTCAGGTACCATTTTGCTTCAGCCATGACTCCACGTCCCACACCTCCTCGCAATAAGCGATCTCAAGCGTGGTCTGATCATGAGGTCATGGACCTCATCAGCTGTTGGGGGGAAACGGCTGTACAGTCTCAGTTGCGGTCTAGCTGCAGCAATTATGATACCTATTCCCTGATATCAGGGGCCATGAGGTACAGAGGGTATGAACGAGACACTCTGCAGTGCCGGGCAAAAGTAAAGGAGCTTAGGGTTGCATATCGCAAAGCCCGCGCTGCAAACAGCTGCTCTGGGGCAGCCCCTGTGTTTTGCAAGTTCTACCAGTCTCTGGATGCGATCCTGGGTGGTGATGCAACGTGCGCTCCAGCGAACACCCAGGACACTTCTTCCCAGCCCCCTACTGAAGGTGGGGGGGGGGGAATGGATGCTGGAGACTCTCAGCACGGCGATTCGCAGCAGGACCCAGACGAGGAGGAGGGGGATGAGGCAGACACGTCAGCAGGAGTGAGCCAGGGCAATGAGGAATCACTGGATACATGCAGCCAGGAACTGTTCTCAAGCCCAGAATGCACCCAGAGCGAGCCACAGCGTCTGGCGGCTGCAGGTGCTGTGGTTCCAACACCGGTTTGCACAGGTACAGCAAACTTTTCTAGGGGGGAGGGCAGACAGATTTGCAGAGGGTGGAGAAGAATGCTTCCATGGTTGGCTACATATGGAATAGTGCATTGATGTACTCTATCACCTCGCGGTAATCCTCATCAGTGATTTCTGCAAAGGTCTCAATAAGAGCTCTTGCAATATGCCTCCGGAGGTTTCGCGGTAGCCCCAGCGTGTTCACTGTCCCGGCCATGGTCACCAGTCCATGCCACTCTTCTAAGGGGGAGGGAGGAAGCATTGCCGCACAGATGCAAGCCGCATATGGGCCTGGGCGGAAGCCACATCTCCTTAGAATCCCCGCCCTCTCTTGCTCCGTCACACGCAACAGAGATATCTTCCAGAACGAAAACCTACACAGAATGTTGGGATAATGCTTATCAGAACGCAGTTCCCAGTAACGCCCTCCGCTCCCCCAAAACAATGGTATAGAAAGGCAGGGAAATAGTGTTTGTCCCAGAGACTCACCATGCCCGGGGATCCTTGGTTACCTCTGTGGGTGAAATGGCTTATTTGGACAGGGGAACTGCACAAAAGATTGTGTGGACTCCCCAAGAGTGTCTGTTGCAAACAATGGGATCTTGTCTTTTAACTCTGAAATTGTAACTTTTCCCAGCTCTGCCCTTGACATCCTCACCAGCTGCATCTGTGGCTCAAAAAGTGAGTAGACTGCGAAGCAAACCGAGGAAGAGCAAAGAGGAGGTTCTGAGGCAAGTTCTGGAACAGGCTTCAATGGACAACCGTGCTGACAGTCAACGTAGGGAGGAGCAGATGAGCCGTTTGGAACAGCGGAGGGAACAACAAAGGAAGGAGAGAGAGATGGCTCACGAAGACCGTGCTGATTACCGCACTGACAAGCTGCTTAGAATGCTAGAGCTGCAAATACAGACTCTGCAGCGGATCATTGCTGTTCAGGAGCAGCAGGCCCCTGAACACCACCTCCCTTATCACTTGCCCCCTAGCCATTCCCCTCCTGGCCCTCTGTCCCCTCCAGGCCAGTATCAACAGCTGGCTGCTTATTACCACCCACAGCTGCCTCCAACCCCCATCCCTTCACCGACCACCCCACAGATCCAGCACCCTTATCCACTGGACCCAACCCCTACTAACAGGCATGACCGCAGTCCGCAGAATGGGTTTGGGGAGTACACCAATTTGGAGGGCATTGGAGATTATTATGACTCCAGGACATACACCAATATGTAACTGTCCCCTTTCCAATCCCAATTTCACAACCCCTTCCTCCCGCAAACATATTTCACACCCTTCATCCCTCAAACCAATTTCACACCCCTTGCTCCCTGAAACCGATTTCACACCCCTTCTTCCCCCACCACAAACTTTAATGTTTTTCAACTTTTATTTCAGATTATGAGAAAGCTGTTCAATAAATGAATTCTTTTTAATAAATGGGTTTCTGTATTCGGTGCACACATGTGTGTAATAGGTACATAAAAGCAACTGCCTTATCCAATTAACAGACTGCTACCCCGCAAACTCCCTCCCTCCCTCCCTCTGCAATTCCCATTAGAACTCGCTTTCAGACAGAAAATGCTCCCTCAAGGCTTCCCTGATCCTTGTACCCTCGCGCTGGGCCCCTCTAAGAGCCCTGCTCTCTGGCTGAGCATACGTGGCCTCCAGTTGTTGAACCTCCGAGGTCCATGCCATAGTGAAGGCTTCGCCCTTCCGCTCACAGAGATTATGTAGGGCACAGCAAGCGGAAATAACCACGGATACACTTCCCTCTGCCAAGTCTATCTTGCCATAAAGGCATCTCCAGTGGGCTTTAAGATGCCCAAAGGCTCTTTCCACAGTCATTCGACAGCAGCTCAGCCTGTAGTTGAACCTTTCCTGGCTGCTGTCCAGGCTCCCCGTGTAGGGTTTCATGAGCCAGGGCATTAGAGGGTAAGCGGGGTCGCCAAGAATCACAATGGGCATTTCCACTTCCTCCATGGGGATCCCGTGGTCTGGGGAAAAGTGCCTTCCTCCATCTTCCCGAACAGGCAGCTGTTGCGGAAGATGCGTGCGTCCTGCACCTTTCCCGACCAGCCTGCATTAATGTCAGTGAACCGCCCAGGGTGATCCACAAGCGCCTGAAGAACCATGGAGAAGTACCCCTTTCGGTTAATGTACTGGTCAGCTAGGTGGTCGGGGGTCAGAATAGGTATATGGGTCCCATCGATCGCCCCTCCACAGTTAGGGAACCCCATCTGCTCAAAGCCAGCCACAATCTCACGCACGTCACCAAGGGTCACGATTTTTCATAGCAGAAGGCGATTAATGGCCTTGCACACTTCCATCAGCACGACTCCAACGATCGACTTACCCACCCCAAAGTGGTTTGCAACAGATCGGTAGTTCTCTGGGGTGGCAAGCTTCCAGAGTGCTATAGCCACCCGCTTCTCCAGCAGTATGGCAGCTCTCAGTCTGGTGTCCTGGCGCTTCAGGACGGGGGCGAGATCAGCACACAGTCCCATGAAAGTGGCTTTTCTCATGCGAAAGTTTTGCAGCCACTGCTCATCGTCCCACACTTGCAAGACGATGTGATCCCACCAGTCAGTGCTCGTTTCCCGTGCCCAGAAGCGGCGTTCCACGGTTGTGAGCATGTCCGTTAAAGCAATGAGCAGCTTAGTGTCCACTTTGTTCCTCGGCTCTATCTCGAGTTCCTCTCCAGACTCATCACTACTGTCAGGTTCCCTTTCAAGAAAAAACTCTGCCACGCAGAGAGTTGTGCTGGCAACACTCGCCAGCATGGTCCGCAGCAGTTCGCGATCCATTACAGCACAGGGAAAACGGGCAACGGAGCATTGAGAAATGCTGAAACCGTTGAGAAAGGGCGCCAGAGGTGGCTGGAAACTAAAAGGATTGCTGGGATATAAAAGAAAACATCACGGGAGTTGTAACCGGATGCAGAATGGCTGCAAAAAATGCCCCCTTCCCCACAAGGCACTGTGCCAGATTGAGAAGAGGTGCTCTGTGGGATACCTGCCCTATTGCGGTACTCTCACTGATGCCAGAAGTGCCACAAATGTGTCTATTCTTTAGTTCTGCAGGGTCTTGATGTGCACACGCTGTAGCGCAATACCTATTGTGCTAA
The DNA here is from genome assembly GCA_032164245.1 of Sternotherus odoratus. Taxonomy (NCBI): domain Eukaryota; kingdom Metazoa; phylum Chordata; order Testudines; family Kinosternidae; genus Sternotherus; species Sternotherus odoratus. Next base: position 61,358,630 of record JAVMKO010000001.1, read on the forward strand.
ATTGGGAAGCACTATACACAAACATGCTATAATCTCTAGTGTAACCTTACCCTAAGGGCTGGTCTTCACTAGCGCTGCCGGAGATCGATCTTCTGGCGATCGATTTATCGCATCTCGCTAAGACGCGATAAATCGATCGCCCGGAGCTCCCCAGTCGACTCCGGAACTCCAGCTTGCTGGGAGGCGCAAGCTGGAGTCGACGGGGGAGCGCGCCGCTGACTGCCGCTGCCTTGGGGACGAGCGGTAAGTCGGCGGCAGATACACAACTTCAGCTATGTGATTCACGTAGCTGAAGTTGCGTATCTGCCGTCGATCCCCCCCACAGTGAGGACAAGCCCTTAGGTCGATCCCCTCTCCTCCTCACAGTGTAGACCTGGCCTAAGTGATAGACAATTGCCTCAACTCCCGGCTCAGCCTCTAAGGCCTCAGCTCAGATTCCTTTTCTCCAAGGCATCTCAGAATGAGTAATGCCAACCTAAGCTACTACACCACATCTAAATCCAGTTATCTTAGTGAAGAACAAAGGTTATACGCTTTGGGTAGAAAGTATACATGAGGCAGAATGCAAGTATAGCTAATCACTATGAAAAGGACAACTAACTGGTATCTAAATTTGTAACTATATATTAAAAGGTAAACAAGTTGAAAACCTTTTGATATTAGAGTTCCTTGGGTCACACCATCGCTGCTACCAGGACATCTTCTTTAAAGTGTCTGAGTCAAAGTCTCTTTTGAGATTTGTATTACATCAGTTATTGATTAAGTATCAACTCCATCCCGCTTATATTCTGGATATTTCCCACAGTTCACCTCTCCAAGGACAAAGAGACTCCTTCACATAGTAAAGCTCCTGCAATAACACAATGTGGTTCTTGACCCTCAGTTGTTGAATATAAAAACTTCTTAAAATGCATCTCCTGAAAGTGCATGTCTCATTACCATGTAAACAGCAATAACTGTTCCCTGTTGACTATGCTGGATGACATAACTTCCAGGGCCACTGCATTAAAAAAAACCCTTTCAGAACCCTATCAACTAAATTTGCAGATTTTTAAATGCCTGCAGATATAATCTACGAACAGATACAGCAACAGTCGTCATGTATGCAATCAGTCAAATCATCTTAACTGAAAACCATGTGGACTTTCTCTCAAAACTCCATATAACTTGCTGCGCACTTCCTCCTCCAGATATAAAGAGCAGTAGTCCTAATACTCTCTCCCAGTCCATCCCTTTATTAGCTTCTTTCCGTGTTTTAGTTCAATCGTTCACCATATCTTGGTTTCATTGTGCTTAGCCAGTTTTTAAATTCATGCCAATAGCAAACTCTCCACATCTTTGCTACCTACCAGAACACAACTAAGTATTTGTTTCTATTCATTATTAAGAGACTGCCTTAAAATAACTGATTCCTAACACATCACTTCTTCAAAGACTGTCTTTAGCTATTAAGGTAGGAGGAAGTTAACAGACACCTGGGGCCAAGTTTAGAGCCACTAACTACTTGCTCTCGTGAAATCAGTCAGCCCATTTTCCTTTATCTAATAATTGCAGTATGCTTGGCACCAAATCCTCTGTCCCACAAGAGTAGCACAAAGCAACCAGCTTTATCAGGACCAGGTCGGAGCTTCTCAAAGATGTGCTGGTTAAGGGCAGGAAGGCAGCAGAACCAGAATCTCTGAGCTCCTCTGGTGGTCAACCTGAGTCAGAGCAGCCATAAGCCTGCTCTAACTGGTGCCAGTTGTCAGTTAGACCTCCAGTAGCCACAGTACTGGGAGAGGGAAAAGGTGGCTTAGAGCCATTTTCTCCCCCAAGCCTCTCATCAGCTGTGCCAAGGTCTGAGGTTAATGACGTCCTTGACCTCCAAATACATTATTTTAATTTTATATCAACGATATGGCTTAATCTTCTATACTGTATACAAATGTCTTCAATTATATTTTTCCTGAAAAACCTTTGTATTTCTGTACATTAAAAAATGGATGAAGCACAGTTATGAAATTTTACAAATGTGTTTCACCATTTGCAGCTCCTGTGACCTTGGCACAACTCCTTTTGCATGTGATAATGTCACATTTGGTATTTTCAGCACATCAGCATATTGCATAGTTCTACTTAGCAATAATAATGTTTATATAGCACTTTACTTTTCAATGTGCTGCACACGTTTTAACTATGTCATTCTGAAAATACCTCTGTGAATGGAAGCATTGTTACCCATTTTACACATGTAGACACTGAAGAACAAAGGTTCTATGTTTTACCTCAGGCAACATGGTAACTCAGTACTTACTGTAGTTACATTTAGAACATTGGTCCGAGCTCAGATTTCAAGACTCTGTGGGTTCCCTGACACGGTGAGGTAATGATAATTGGAGGAATTTATCAAAGGATTTTAACAAAATCATATTATTATTGCATTATATCTCACTGTACATTTACACTTTACAAAGGAAGGAAAATATGAGCCAAAGGGCTTGGCTACACTGGCACTTTATACCACAATAAAGCCTCCCAAGGCGCTCTACCTTACTCCCCGTCCACACTGGCAAGGCACGTAGAGCATCTGACTCCCTGGCTGGTGCACTCCTGGTACTCCACCTTCCCGAGAGGTTGTGTATTGGGTGAGAAGCTTCAGCGTCAGTGTGGATGAGGAGTTACATTACTGAGCTTTGATCGACCTCTGGAAATGTCCCACAATCCCCTTAAGTCAAGTGGTCAGTCCTCCCTTTATTGTGAAATCATTGCAGGAATGCAGAAGTGCCTTTTCAGGGCTCTGTTTCAGACAGCGGCTGTTTATCTGCAATGGGGCAAAGCAAACATTTACTGAGTGAGCGAGTGAAAGGCAGGGCAGCTAGGCAGATCTGAACATACACGATAGCATGCTGACACATGCTCAGCACTCCAAAAACCCACTCTCCGTCCCCCCACATACACACAACACACTCCACACCACCCCCCCTCATTTGAAAAGCACGTTGCAGCCACTTGAACGCTGGGATAGCTGCCCATAATGCACCACTCCTAATACCGCTGCAAATGCCACACATGTGGCCACATCAATGCACTTGCAGCTGTCAGTGTAGACAGACTGGAGCGCTTTCCCTAGTGCACTCTCCGAAGGCTGGTTTACAGCTGAAAGTGTAATCAAGCCCTAAGAAAGCAACAGCATCTGCGTACAGATATAGCTAGATTTCTGACATAGGACTTGTCTTTACTACCGAGAGATCGACGCTGCTGCTATTAATGCAGAGATTGATTTAGCAGGTCTAGTGAAAACCCACTAAATCAACAGCAGAGTGCACTCTGGCTGACTCCAGCTCCCCGAGAAGAGTAAGGTAATTCAACCGGAGAACATCTCCCATCGATGCAGTGCAGTGAAGACACTACAGTAAGTCAGCCTAAACTGCATTGACTCCAGCTACGTTATTCGTGTAGGCTGGAGTAGGGTAATTTAGGTCAATTTACCCTGGTAGTGTAGACAAGGTCGTAGCTGCAAGACTGAGCTGCTACATACTTCCACTTTAGAGATGAAAATCTTATCTGCTGGGCACTAATCACTACTCCTAAAAGAAAGCACTATGAAAAACAAACAACTCCCTTCCTTGAGAGAAATATACTGGAGGGCTGTAAGATAAGATTTGTATCCTAAAGTAAAGAAATGGCATGGCACAAGAAAGCACTCTATGCACTTTGTTGCTCACTCATGCTGGATTAAGATCAGAAGCCCAATTTCTGCACCTAGCAATCCACAAAGATGAATTATCCCTCCTTCTCTTTCAATTGACAGGCAGCACCTTTGGGTCAGTTGAGACTATGATTTCCTTAAGTGTTGATCCCTAATACACATTCCACTTTTCTTAGTGCAGTTGTAGCTCCACTGTGTGGAAAATGAGGGAAGACAGAAAGAGATCCAGGTGTGATACTTGAGTGGTTATGTGTAGAGGATTGCCAAGCCTCGAGGATGTGTATTTAGAATCTAGGGTACAAAACTTCTCATCCACCAAGAATTAGTGACTAAGCTTTATCTGTATCTAGTTATATATTCACATTTCTGGCTGAAGAAATATAGCTGAGACTTGAAGGAAAATTTATGAGGACTAAACCCCTCACCCCGTTCATTTTCAATGGAAGGCTTGCACATTCTCCCATAATTTTTTGCTGCTTTTCAGCATTCTACGTATAGATATCACTGCAACAAAATGCATCTGCAAGATACTGAAATCAAGAGACTGAAGGAAAACAATTTCCTGCATATGTAGGTATGCAGCCATGGAAACTGCCAGGCCGCAGTTTCCAGCTCTGTAAAAGGAAAGGATGTTTTTTCAGCATATGCCGTCTCCTGTTGAGTATCATGATGGGAACTAACATTTTTCCCCCCTTAGAAAAATCTTCCATTTTTAGCACCACCAGTGGAGCTGCAGTAATAGGTATTTGGGTATCCAGATATTATAGTGGTGGATACCTTCACAATGTGTGTAATAATTTATAAGAATAATAGAGATTTTCAAAAGACTGCTTTCCTCTTTGGGGTGGGTTTCATGGCATTTTTTGCCACGGGACTGGATTTCTTCAAGGGATCATCTGGCCATTTGCTCTGAAACCTTTAAAAAAACTGGAGGTTTTTCCTGTTTAGATGGTAAGGGCTTAGAAGCCTCCGCATCCAAGTAACATCCCTCTTCCTTTTCATAGGCAATCATCATCCTATCACAAACAGGTGACACACTACAACGTGTTGATGCTCTCAGAGTACCACTGACAGAGACACTGTCTGCACCTTTCCTACCAGCACAGATTGTGTGGCCAGGAGGTCATGTCGCTGAATGGACCCCTCTCACTACAGACCAGGTTCTGTGCCGCTGTGGAAAGTATTCTTCTCTTGACCATGAGTTTGCGTCAAATTGGACATGCTGAGCACCTTGGTGCTCTGATCAGTGCTGGTTACACCCCATGAAGTGATACACCTTGGTCATAGCAAAATAATGGAAGCAGGGATCTAGGACTTTTCTTTTCAGACTTACAGTGCTGCAGGTAGGGCCACCAGTCTCAACTCTGGATCCTTTGAGTCCAATGCCTTCAAGGGTTTCTAGGCCACCTTCAAGCCACGCTGGGCAAAAGAACTGGGGGCAGCCAGGAGAGCTTTGGAATGGTTCCTCACTGGGCCAGCAATTGCCATCTCTCTCAGCTCAGTCATTGTCTTTGTTGAGGAGAAAGCCATGGCGCTTTGTGAGAAGTCTGATACAGGCATTCTCTGAACACTTTCAACATCTCATTTGAATGCTGCTTTATCCAAAAGAAAAAAGGAAAAGGAGAAGGCGGGGGGAAGTAACAAAATAATTGATGTAACATTCAGAGTGTTGAGTTGGATGCATCAGCTACTGCTGAACTGGAGCTCTGAAGCCTACGCTCAGCATCAAAGGTGCCTTGAAGCAATAAAGCATGAAGCTGATAGCATTTGAGGAGAGCACTGAAAGCTCAACAGTGGTCCAAAGGGAGCAGAGGAGAAAGCTTGGTGCTGCTAGCTACCTCGCTGATGGCCATATGATCAAAAGAGACCTCCCTAAAGAGCTCTTCAAACAGGCCTGGAGCCCTCCTGTTCATTGACTCTGCAGCTGGACAATAGTAGCTCCAATGGGAACAGGAGGAGAAGGCACAAAGCTCTACTAGAATGGACAATGCCAGTAAATTAAATATTGTGAGGAATCACCATGGGGTATTGTGTAAAGGGATCTGGGGGGGGGGGGGTCACAGTGGATCACAAGCTAAATATGCATCAACAGTGTAACGCAAAAGAAGCGAACATCATTCTGGAATGTATTATCAGGAGTGTTGTAAAACACAAGAAGTAATTCTTCTGCTGACATGGCCTCATGTGGAATATGGCAGTCAGTTCTAGGAGCCACTTTTTTTAGGAAGGATGTGGACAAAGAGGAGAAATTTCAGAGGAGAGCAACAAAAATGATCAGAGATCTAGAAAACATGACCGATGAGGAAAGATTGAAAGAATTGGGTTTGTTTAGTCTGAAGAAAAGACTGAGGGGGAACATAATACAATTTTCAAGTACATATAAAGTTGTTAGAAGGAGGGAGAAAAAAGTTCTCATTAACCTCCGAGGCTAGTGTAGCAGGGCAGTTACTCTGGTGGAAGAAGGTTAGACTGATTGGGGAGGCAGCCACAGCTGGGGTCATGCTCCCAATCAGGCCTCACCTGGCCCTTTTATCAGGGCTCAGAGTGGAGCTCAGTCAGAGTCTCTCTCTCTCTCTCCAGAGGGAGGGAGAAGGACCTAGCTGCCTGAAGGAGCAAGGGAACCTGAGGCTAAGCAGTGCTGGGGAAGGATGAAGCACCTGGCATCTGGCAACTCCCCAGGCTGAGGCGTTGGTTAAGGCCAAAGCAGGTACTGGGGTTGCAGAGGTGCAGCCTGGGGTTAGGTAGAGGCAGCTGGTCTGATCCCCTTGCCAATGATGAGTGGCCATTACAGACGCGGGGCTAAATAATGACTGGCAATAGCCAATGAGGTAAGATGGGCATAGAAGGTTGGGGGTTCCCCTGGGAGGGGAGACCTGGGGAGGTACTACGGTGAGCAGAACCTCAGGGTAAGGGGCACTGGGGTCTGGGAGGGACACAGGGGCCCTAAAGCAGGTGAGACACCAGCCTGCAGAGGTTGCTCTGGGTTGGACAAGAGCTAATTCCCAAGATGACCAGCAGGAGGCGCCACACCAGTAAGTCTGCGCTCTGCTATAGCTAGGACAAGAAGCAACGAGCTTACATTTCAGCAAGGGAGGTTTAGGTTGGACATTAAGAAAATCTTCCTAACTGTCAGGGTAGTTAAGCACTGGAATAAATTGCCTACTGAGTTGTGGCATCTCTGTCACTGGGGGATTTTTAAGAGCAGGTTAAGGCAATCACCTAGATAACACATCAACTAGCACTAGTACAAGCTGCAGAGTCTTCCAGAGACGTTTAAAAAGCTATACGTGTAATCTCTTTGTAATACTCTTTTTTAAACAAGAGTCCCAAAAGATTCCTTGGAAAAAATAGAAGATCCTTTGAGGCTAAAGTTCACATTAGTCCAACCTGAGAAAAACCCACTGACTTTCTCATGAGCGATCCTTGGCTGTTGCCTTAAAATTAGTGCAACCATTGTTACTGGCTTTGGAAAGATGGGACAGATTTAAGTAGTAAGACTAGTGGACTACTTTTGCTACTATATTCAGAAAAGACAATCACCATTTTTTCTCTTTTAAGTCTACTGTTGAAACCTCTTGAGTCATTAAACAATGTCAGCCAGGGATCTGCTACAACAGTAGTAGAGCTTTGTCCAGCAATAGAAGCTACATTTGGATCTATCAGAGATAGATCCATTGAAAATGTACTGGGAGAAGCAAAGACTTCAATCCAGAGGTTGGTTAACAAAGGCACTTACAGAGTCCTTAAGAGAAGGGGACAAGAAGTAGTTGTTAAGCCATCTGAAAAAGTATACAGACTTGATTCTTACAAATCTACAACAGCAACTTCTGGATTCTATTCCACCTGTGTAGCTTTTACAGATGCTCGTCTCATAAAACACTGACAGCTGAATGGAGCAAAGCACTACCAGAAATGGGCCTCCCATGTGACCAGGCCAGAACAGAGAATTTGAACACAGAGTGGAATGCCATTCGACGAATGAATGAAGATTTGACTTTAACTTCTTGTTTTATTTTATCCATACTAGTGGTTCAACCCAATCTCTGTGCTATGTTTCCTGGGATGAAAGAAGTAGGAATTCATCTCTTGCTACTCCTAGTCACAGCAGCTGGATAGAATGTTGTGTTCTGAAAGAAGAAGAAAACAAGAAGGATGTAGAGGTAGTGCTTCATCGAAGGCCTGAGTAGCCAACTTTAATTTGTGTGATGATTTAAAAACATAAGTTAAATCTCATAAAATGGTTGTGACATATTTTTCAATTTTTACCTTGGTGCGATTCTGCCCACCTTTGCCCTCCCAGCCTCGCCTCCTCTGACCCCACCCCCAACCCCATACATTCAAACCCCTCCCTAATTTCAGTTCCTGGGGAAAATACTGAGTGTGTCCCTCTGTGGCCCAGGGCAGCTACAGACTACAGCCAGATGAACTGACTGTTGAAGTAGTGGCAGCAGTCTATGAGACACACCCCAGTTAGTGCCAAGGGCTTAAAGAGCTTTACATTCCTGCCTGCTCCCCACACAGAGCCATTAATCCTGTGGTGGGAATTCCCTGAGACAGATCTCTTTAGAAAATCAAAACGTCTCCTTTCTTGGATAGCCCTAGGGCTGCAGACCATGTAAACAGTTTGAGTCTCTGAATAAATGGAATGTTAAGTGGAATGAAGCTGAGGGAACAGGCAAACAAAACAGGCAGCTTCTTTAAAATTAAAAACATACCTATCTACCCACAGCTTCACACACATGCATGACTGATTCAGGTTGTTCCCAGGAAGAACAAGATCCAGTGGTGCGGTATGCAGGAAACAAGCTGCTTTAACCTTTACTTAAGGAAATGAACTTTATGAGACTTTAAAGTCTGTGTCATGGTGAGGCTTATCTATCACTAGGGAGTGACCCTGGAGCTGCAGAGTGAATTGCTGAGTTAATTTGAAAGCGATCCAAAGCCATCACAGGAGATCGATTTTATATCTTGTGCGCTTAAACAAAATGTTCTTCCCCTTATTTCTGCACCATGATTCAAAAAATAAAAAAAAACCCTCTGAACTGGTGACCTAAAAGCTAGGAGAAACTAGAAAACAAGAGACTATCCAAAAGTTTGGGTGAGATTTTGTGTGTGCTCATGTACGAAAATAACCTTAAATAGTTGTGAAACGTTAATGCAGCTAGTTCACAAAAGCCTGGCTCTTACTCATAAGCAGATATAACTTTTTAGATCATGCTTTCTTAGCTCAAAAGAGCCGAGAACTCTTCAGAACACTGACATTCAATATTAATTATAGACTGGTCTAGGCTATATGTTGCAGTGGGTGACAGTCAGCACAAGGTGGCAGAAACACACTGTGCATTCATGCTTCTTGGCACAACAGAACTGAAATGAGGTGTCTCAGCTACAGGAGTCTCACAGAATCTGCAGCAGTAACACTCCCTTCATAAACAGCTGGCTGGCACAGATGCCAATGCTAATATTTTAATCATTATTTCACCCTCACAGAGGGTGAGAAATCTAGGAAACATGTTTATGACTATTTGTTATTTCTGCAAAGAGGTGAAACAATATTATCCTTTCCACCTGATGTTGTTAGGGCCCTGAGTTCTTCATTAGAAAAGTGATCAAGCCATAGCAAAGGCAGCTATTATTATTTTTAATTACATAGCGTTCTGTGCAGATTATACATGCTTAAGTCAAGGGAACAGTGCCTTTTTTGTTTAAAATGTAGTCCCACAAATCATTTTGATAGCTGAACACATGAGAGCCAAAATTCAATCTGAATACTGCAAATTTACCATGCTTCCAGTACGTTAAGCCACTGAAGCAAGGCTTTGAACCAAGCCCTTTTACATCATTTTATTTAAGGAGTTGGGGGGGGGGGACGACAAACTTGAATATTGTATTGTGCATTTATTTTCCCTGGCTACTAAAATTCCTTTTACTTCATTCAAGTGAAGATGTCAATTGTCATTAGTGAAGCTGAATTCAGTCTACCGTGGACCTATATATTCGTGAAAACTAAGAATCAAGTGTCTCATCACTCTTTGGTCTTTCCTTTCGCTAGGAAAATCTTGACTCTTGGTGAGTTTTTGTTATGTTTTCAGAGGGTGTCTAAACCAATGAAAACCCCCATCCATAAACCTTAGCGCAGTAATGCAAAGAAGCAGTAACAAGACTCTGGAGAGTTCGCTCGCAGGTGGCTTGGGTCATCCATCATAGGCCGGCGAGGAACTAATCTCCAGCCTATTTGAAGACATTCTGTACAAACATGTCCCAAGAGTTTTCAGTAAATGGATTATACCAAGTCTTTATGCTGTTCAATTCTAAATCACTAAGGACCCTATAGACACTTGGCAATCACCACTGCTTTGGCAAGTCTAAATTCAATAGACTTCAAGGCATGTGACCTGGCTGTCTTGGAGACTCTTTCCATAAGGCTCCATTTGGCAATCTCCACGTTGTTCAGACTCCCACAGATGCACAGAGCTTCAAGAAAGAACAGCCTGGATTTTGTTTAAGTGCCAGAGTCCTTTTTCAAATCCCCTGGAGATAAGGCCTTGGCTGTCCCAATATTAAACAAAGGGAGTTGAGGGTTTGGAGGGGGAAGGGAGAGAATGTATTTTTGGTTCAGTAACTAAACTGACTTCATGAATTAAGATCAGAGTGTTTTCTTCCTATAACTCAAAAGACAACAAAAGCCTCATTTACAACAAATAAATAGTTCTCTGCACTTTTAAACTCTTACAGGCTCAAAATAAGGTCCAGTCACTCTCTGAATATGTTTGTTAGTTATTCTAATCATTCAGTTGCCCGGCAAAAAGAATTGTTCATTCTAGGGTCTAGTACTGGACATTTTTGTGCAGCTCTAATGCCGCAGCTGCATCAATCTTTTAGTTTCTAATAAATCTACACTTTGACACTATTGTCCATGCCTTACCTAAGTGAATTACCATTACGTTAAGATCTTTTTCACATCAGACAATCTAAATTAACTCACATCAACGAAGCCCAATTTGATTCTAATCCAAACCACACACCGAATATGTTCTTGCCAAATGGGCTTTGAATTACTAAAAAGCATGAGCACTTCTAATTTAGTGGCCTGCAGTACTGGAATTTATAATAGGGTTGACAGGATAACATTGCAGGTCAGGAAAAGAATGTTGAACATGGAAGACAGTAAACAGATTGGTTCAGAGACCTGCCTTTATCAAAACTATGTTTCTTGTGGAATTCAAATGCTAAGGAGCAGAACTGTGTATCAGGAAAGACAACAGCGGGGGGAGGGAGAGAAGCACTTTATGTACACAAAATAATCTTTCATTGTTTTAGTTACAAGGACTGGATAAAAGTGCTTCATGAAATATATTCAATAAAATTAAATTACTATGTGGAGCTGTACAAGAGAATAGAGACTGAAATTAATTTTCCCCCTTTAATCACATTAACAAGTGAGTCAATATTTGAGCAAAATGATGTAAGCGTTGCCTCTTCCTTATTACAAACACTTGGGAAGTCCCTTGTTTAAAAGGCATTCCTTTACCTTATCATAAAGACATCATAAGACAAAATTCATCACTCTTTTTATCTGTCTTCTCCTGCCCTTTTACCATAGCTCTAGTAGTTATATTTAACTTGTGTTAAGATATAGTAGCTTTTATACATTGAAAAAAATGCAGATGAGCGGTAAACTGATATTCCCAAATAGTAATGCCAAGTAATCCTCCAATGTAAATCAGATTAAACAAAATGACACCGTGATAGTGTGGCTTACTCTCTGGTGCCACCAGGCCTCAGTCTCTCTCTGGCTGATTTGGTTGCCTCCAGGTTTGTAGGACGATTTTAGTGCGTTGGTTCTCCCTTTCCGTATCAGAATAAGAGTGGAAACGAAACACAAATCCAAATGGAACACATTCTTCAGTGGTTGACTCTGTATCTTTTGCTATCTGGGCTAATAGTCTCTTCACCCTCAATGCAGGGCTCCCCTTCCCTCCTGTAGCAGAGCTGACCACAGTCCCCATGTTACACAGCTCAGTTGTCTTTTGCTTCTGGTCTTAATAGTTTTTATCCCTGAGGCAAGAGCTTCTGCACTGCCACTTTAGGTAACATCATAGGAAGGACCTAGCCATGGGAGCCAGACCTGTAGGCAGTAGTTTTCCCCAAGCCCAAGTCTACCCTTTCTACTACTTCCCCCGTTTACTATGGCTGTTTACTCCTGCAGGTCTCGGTGAGCTGGCCCTCTTCAAATGGTCCTTTGCTGATCCCCTCTTGGGTGTTTCCCTATTTCCTCTAATCCAAACAATCACTGGACCTGCTTCAAACCCCTTGCTGCTGAAGAGCTTTCCCAGCTAACTGTTGTCCACTCCAGAACTCTCTGCTCCTGGCTCTCTCAGGACAAGCTTTTGGGCTTCACCGAGCTCTTCTTCAGGTCTGGAAAAGTTAACCAGTGTATCCCCGCTAAATACAAGGTGCAACAGATGATTAAGCATAAGGAGTGAACACATGTTGCAAGGAACCACTTAAACTGAAGTGGGAAATGAACACCTCTGCTGTCATACAACAAAGGAAATTAGTCAGCTATAAATTGTTGTAATGAGCCATACAACCAGGGTCTCTGTTGAGTCTAGCAGTTATCAGTTTAAGTTCCAAGGCTTGTCACAATTCTCTAAACAGTTCACCACACGACACAGAACTTGTTTCATTAGCAATAAGCCATGCAGTAGACAGGCAGAGTTGTAGGAAAGAGATATTCTAAGAGGCCCATGTTATATTCTGCAGCTCCAGAGTTCGAATGCAAGCAGCATCTGACCCAGCTTGTTTTCCTGATTCCCTTGGTATGACATGAAACTAGATCCCTCCTGAAACCTAACCTTTTGTTCTTCCACTCATCATATTACAGAATGTGGAGATTTGGGTTTCATAAATAACTTAACTTTAGGGCTCCCCAACGGTGGTCCTTAGAAGTATGTGCCGGTGTTCTATGGAGAGCTAGGGGTCATATGATGAATCTTGGTTTTTTCAGAGAGAAATCAAACAGGAGGAGAAATGCAAGGAAGAGAAAAAATAGATAGGGTGGTTAACATTTTATGCAAGCATTTTCTATAGTTGTCACAGGGGTATTCTATCATCCTAAATGGAAGGAGGGATGTTCACAATACTCTGTATAGTGAGGTTCAGATTATGGAAAATTGTGGAAATCTCTACCTTATACTTATTGGTACTTGCTGTAGGGTGACATTTTTCAAACATGAAGGCGTTCCACTTGACTTGCTGTAACATTTAGGCCTCACAATAGGGCTACATGAGGATAAGGAAATGTAGGTGGTGTCCAAATAAATAAATAAATAAATAAATGGAGATATACCAATCTCCTAGAACTGGAAAGACCTTGAAGGTCATCGAGTCCAGTCCCCTGCCTACACTAGCAGGATCCGCCTGCCTACACTAGCAGGATTGAGTACTGTCCCCTGACAGATTTTTTGCCCCAGATCCCTAAATGGCCCCCTCAAGGATTGAACTCACAACCCTGGGTTTAGCAGGCCAATGCTCAAACCACTGAGCTATCCCCCCACCCCCCAAGAATAAGCTTTAGATAAGATAAATGGAGATATACCAATCTCCTAGAACTGGAAAGACCTTGAAGGTCATGGAGTCCAGTCCCCTGCCTACACTAGCAGGATCGAGTACTGTCCCCTGACAGATTTTTTTGCCCCAGATCCCTAAATGGCCCCCTCAAGGATTGAACTCACAACCCTGGGTTTAGCAGGCCAATGCTCAAACCACTGAGCTATCCCTCCCCCCCCGTTGTTATATCTATTTTTAACTGCCTTTTTATTTACTTAGATGTGTATACAAAACAGATTCTAGAACGCCCATCCCAAGCTCTGAGCACCCCTTACAAAACATAACATTCTAAATAAGAATAAGACATGAAAACAATTAACTTCCTGGGTTTCCAGTCATAATCAGATGTGGGTCCAGAATGTAACTCCCCTATGCCAATAAATAACCCCATCCAACCATCTTCCCATTGCCTCTCCAAATGCTGGAGTGGGGCTGGGCGGAAGCTAAGCTTTACAGTGTGTCCAGAAAGGTAATAAGTCCAATTTTGTACATAGTAAACGTGAGTGCATAGGAGGAAGGGCAATCCGGAGTTGAGGACTTCTCTACCGGAACATATCCTACCAGCAGTTCCCTCTCCTTTATCAAGGAAACACCCTCATGAGTAAAGTGACTTGCCCTTCTTGAGAGTTAGCTCAAGATTTTTGTGTGTGAGATTAATTTTATTAATTTTCATAAAGAAGCAGACAGACATATGAAAAGGTAAATGACTTACAGCAAATACTGCATGCTTCACAGGATCACCAACAGAATTATGCAATTACTCACATTTACAAATGGAAAGCTACAAGACCAGACAATATTGCATAGACATAACATGTTAGGCGGGGAAAACCATAATAAAATAGGAGAAGTCATACAGGAATAGGGACAGGAGAAAAGGATGGGACCAACAGGGAAGGAAAAAGAGGAGGTCTGGCATCCTGAGAGTCATCTCACTATTTTTCATACAAATGTATCTCCAGAGAGGTCCAAATTTCTTCAGATTCGTATAATTGCCTTCTATGTCAATACTCTATTCTTTCTTTGGTGGCTGACCCAGACAGATCCACACAGGCCTAACACCAACTAAATCATCTGAGCCTGGGCTTTGTCAAGCCAGGCCTTAAAAACTCTAAGGATGGAGATTCCACCACCTCCCTAGGTAACCCATTCCAGTGCTTCACCACCCTCCTAGTGAAATAGTGTTTCCTAATATCCAACCTGGACCTCCCCTCCCCCCCCCCCCCCCCCCCGCCCCTGCAACTTGAGACCATTACTCCTTGTTCTGCCATCTGCCACTACTGAGAACAGCTGAGCTCCATCCTCTTTGGAACCCCCCTTTAGATAGTTCAAGGTTGCTATCAAATCCCTCCTGGCCCTCACTCTTCTCTTCTGCAGACTAAATTTCTATGAACTAAGTGATATGCCCATTTATTGGTGAGCACTGTATCCCAATGCTCCATTCTGTATCATGGTTATCGGAGTTTCTTCTCTTGTTGGGGATGATCAAATCCCAGACATTTCACTCACTGCTTCATGAACTGCACGGGAAACTGCAGCAACAATGCATGCTGAGTCCCAGACCTCTGTGCAATGCCCCCACCCTACCCTGGCAACCTGCATTCCATAGCTGCTCACCCATCCCTAACCTCTGAATTTCAAACAAAAGACTAGAAGGACCCACCCATGCACACTCAGAAAACCTCCCTAATTTCAATGACTGATTCTAAATCCAGAATCTGCTGCTGCTTCTGTTCAGTTACTCCATGTGGAGCAGAGAGACACCTCATTTCTCTTTCCACTGCTTGACATTGACACGGTTTTAAAAATATAAGCTAAGTGTCCTAAAAATAAATATATATAGTACATCTGCTCCCATGTTCATTACAGATCACTACAGTAACATTCAGACTTTTTAATCAACTGAAGATTGCCCAAACCTCTAGCCTCTAAAAAGAATTAACTGCCTGAAGGTAAAAAGATCCGGGATTTTTCCCCCTTCCCTGCTCCTCCCCCCATGCAGAGTGTGAAGTGGCTGATAGGGTGGCTGGGCCTAATTGAGCCACTCCTATTGGGCCTCCAGCAGCCAGAGCCCTTCCCCTACTTTCCCCTCCGACTGCCTCCACACTCTGCGGGGTTGGGGCTGTGCACTCACCAGCCTGTTTGCCTCCATATGGAGCCAGTGTCTGAGCGCCCTGGTAATGGGCGTCCTGGGGAGCAGTCACAGAGCAGGGGGAGGGTTGGATGAGTCAGGAGTTCTGGGGGGGGGGGCTGTCAGGGGGTGGGAGTGAGGCGAGGGGTTGGAGCAGTCAGGGGACAGGAAGCGGCAGGAGGTTGGATGGGTCAGGAGTTCTGGGGGTTCTGTCAGAGGGCGGGAGCAGTTGTATAGGCATAGGAGTCCCGGGGATCTGTCTGGGGGCAGGGGTGTGATAAGGGTCAGGATAGTCAGGGGACAGGTGGGGGTAGGGTCCTGGGGGGGTAGTTAGGGTGAGGGGGGTCTCAGGAGGGGGAAGTCAGGGGACAAGGAGCAGGGAGGGTTGGGAGTTCTGAGGGGGTCAGGAAGTAGGAGGGAGTGAATGGGAGTGGGGCTCCTCCTCATCCTCTTTTTTGATTGTTGAAATATGGTAACCCTACTAAACATTCCTAGAGTCAGAAAGCTCAGGATTTAGATTTTAAACAGAAAACACATTTTTGCAGGTTCAGTGTTGCTTGGCTAGCACAAAAGCTCTTTCAACAACACAAACATCTCAACCAACAGCACTGTCTTTGCCCATTCCATGTCAGCATCTCCTCCCCTCTTATTTCCCCAAGCTAATGCATTTTCCCAAACATGCACCTTCTAACTCCACTGTGAGTCCTCTACCTGTTGTGCAGTCTGACCTTTGTTCCAGTTCCTTTCTTGCGGACACACCCTGGAATTCTTTAATCAAGAAAAAAAGGGATTTTTGGTAAGAACACTGCAATACAGTTGAGAAGACTAAATGCACTCGTCAAGAGAGACTACATAAATCCACTAAGCATTTCCCTGACTCTATATTTAATTTGATTCCAAAGGTGTTCTTTCACCAGTCTTGCAGCTTACTATTCTAAAGCCTGTTACCTTATAGCTGTGCTATTAAGAAAACCCAGCCACTTGTTTAATCTTCACACCTATTTGTTGTGATCTTGGACCTCCAGCACTAGGTAATATAAACAATAGCCAAAGCTACCTTTCCCCCCTATGTATTTAAACTATAGCCAAGTCTAATAAAGACAAGTCCTCTAAACCATGCTTGAAGTGTATATATATTTCTGTGACTGGTAAATTATGTTAGTGTGGATTTTTAACAACTTTTATTAAAACACTAAAATCTGCAAGTAACTTTTCCGTTTTGCCATTTAAAAGATTCAGTTATAAACTTCTCTTAAGATCTTGTTTTATAGGCATCTGATTTTATAAGTACTGAAAAGGTTATTCTTCAGAACTATGCATTATCTTTTCTTTGTCTTGCAAGTGCCAAGAATGTTTAACAAACCCAGGAATGGAAGATTATTCAAAATAGGATTAACTTTCCTCACCACAGGTCTGAATTAGGACATTTTTTGCACAGATAAATGTAAAGACAAAAAAATAAAATAATCCAAAGTACTATTTGTTTTCTGTGTCTTAAAATAGTATGTTATTTTAATTCTTGTGTAATTAAGGAAGGAAAATGTGTTTTGTTCCAATCTCTTTGGAGAACTTTGTATGGCTTTGTGCCATAGTACTGGGGGGATGGGGAGAAGGAATCGCTCTTTAGTGCCAATGCTTAATAAACTATATCCTGTGTCTCACTGTACTCCAGAACAACCAATAGACAACTTGCTCTGAAACCTCCCTGTTCCTTGGTATCAAAACATAGTGTAATTTGTAAGCGTGCATTAAAAATGGGACAAAAATTCAGAGATTTGGGGTAGTGGGGAGAAAATTACATGTTGCCAGTCTGCATGAATTGAAGTTGATTCATACTTTCTTGTGGGTTCCCATAACAGCAGTTGGTTAATGAGTTTGCCCTGTAATATGTTGCTTCCCCACTCTAGTCAGAGCTGGTTAAGATGACAGGGCAAGAGAAAAAGGCATAAGAGAAAATAAATAAATTATTTACCAGTAACTATTCTTCATCTCAGTGGATTCCACTTTCTTGTAGGCTCCAGAAATCTGGGTGCTTCCAGAACCATGCAGGACTTCTCACAGATTCAAAATGTTGGGTGTTTGGAGGCACCACGAGGAGTGTCTCATAGTACTATCATCATCGTGTGCTCTTTCTGTCAGTGCCTTAAGCTGCCTTTATTAGATTGAGCCTTGGTCTACATGGGTGGGCGGGGGGAATCTATCAAAGGGTATGTCTTCACTACAGCATTAGTTCGATTTCCTTTATGTCGATCTTGTGAACGCGACGGTATACAGTCGATGTTGTGTGTCTTCACTACGCACAGCTAAGCACAGCAAGTCGACAGT
Organism: Sternotherus odoratus; assembly: GCA_032164245.1. NCBI lineage: Eukaryota > Metazoa > Chordata > Testudines > Kinosternidae > Sternotherus > Sternotherus odoratus. The sequence goes on from JAVMKO010000001.1 coordinate 61,376,386, forward strand.
GTCTGTCTGCAAAACTTTTGCAGGCGTCGACATGACATGCGTTGCACTCTGGGTACCTATCCCACAGTTCCCTGATCCCCCAGCAGGCACCATTTCGAGTGCAGCATTGTGGGTAGGCATTTCCAAATTTCGCGCCCTTTTTCCGCGCCGCCCACCCCCATTACAAGCGGTGCCCTGTGGGTAGGCATCCCATAATTCGCGCCCTTTCTCCGCCGAACTAACGCCATAGCATTGCAAGCATGGAGCCCGCTGACACCACGGCTGCAGTAATGGCTGTTGTGAGGACCTCGATCACGGTTGCTGAGTTCCTTCTGCACCGTCTGCAGAGGAGGAATGCGATCCGGGGAGAACCGCGCTTTCTGGAACCCGATGACAGTGAGGAGGAGATGGACGAGGACAGCGGGGACGACAGGGACACTGACGTGCACAGCGGGGACGACAGGGACACTGACGTGCACAGCGGGGACGACAGGGACACTGCCGTTTTTGCAAGTAGGGCGACTGACAATCTGTCAAAAATGGTGGCAATGGGGCAGGCTCATGCCATCGAATGCCGATTCTGGGCCAGGGAAACAAGCACAGACTGGTGGGACCGCATAGTGCTGCGGGTCTGGGATGACTCCCAGTGGCTCAGAAACTTCCGCATGCAAAAGGGCACCTTCATGGAACTTTGTGACTTGCTGTCCCCGGCCCTCCAGCGCAGGAATACCAAAATGAGAGCGGCCCTTACAGTGGAGAAGCGAGTGGCGATAGCCCTCTGGAAGCTTGCAACGCCAGACAGCTACCGGTCAGTCGCGAATCAGTTTGGGGTGGGTAGGTCTACAGTGGGCTTTGCTGTGATGCAAGTAAGCAGGGCAATCGTCGAGCGGCTGCTACACCGGGTTATAAACCTCGGAAACCTGCAAGCCACAATAGATGGCTTTGCCGCCATGGGATTCCCTAACTGTGGTGGGGCTATAGATGGGACTCATATCCCTATCCTGGCACCGGACCACGAGGCCGCCGAGTACAGAAACCGGAAGGGATATTACTCAATGGTCATGCAAGCAGTGGTTGACCACAAGGGACGTTTCACCGACCTGTACGTGGGGTGGCCGGGAAAGCTTCATGACGCTCGAGTGTTCAGGAACTCTAGGGTTTTTAGACAGCTGCAGCAAGGCACTTTCTTCCCCGACCAGAAAATTTCCGTGGGGGGGGTCGAAATGCCGATCGTGATCATTGGGGACCCAGCCTACCCCCTAATGCCCTGGCTTATGAAGCCCTACACAGGAGCCCTGGACAGGGGTCAGGAGCTGTTCAACTACAGGCTGAGCAAGTGCAGAATGGCCGTAGAATGTGCATTTGGCCGCTTGAAGGGGAGATGGCGTTCCTTACTGATACGCTCAGACATCCGCGAGAGAAATATCCCCATTGTTATTGCTGCTTGCTCTGTGCTCCACAATATCTGTGAGAGCAAGGGGGAAACGTTTATGGCGGGCTGGGAGGCAGAGGCAAATTTACTTTCTGCTACTTATGAGCAGCCACACAGCAGGGAAAGTAAAAGAGCCCACCGTGAGGCCCTGCGCCTCAGGGACGCCTTGAAAGACAGTTTTATGAGTGCCCGAGATGGCGTTTGAGAATCTGCTCCCTTGCTGTGCTGTAAGCCTCCTGCCCTTGAACCCTCTTTCCCTCCCCCCTCCCCATGCTTTACCTCCCCCCTCCCCATGCTTTCCCTCCTCCCTCCCCATGCTTGCAGAGAAAATAAAATCACTGTTTGAAAAATCATGGTTCCTTTATTGGTTACTCGGAAATACAAATACAGGGGATCACTGTCCTGGTATCCTGGAGGGAAACCGGCAGTCGCAGTGGGGAGGAGCGGGCAAAGGAGGGGGGGGTGGAGAGGAGGGGTTGGCAAGACTCAGCAGCTTTCAAAAGTGTTCCGAGAATGTAAGCCTGCTGCTGCTGCTGCTTCTGCTGGCTTGTGGGGTAGAGTGGAGCGGCCCACGGAGCTTGCCCCCCCGTGTTCTCAACCCGCGTCTGGGTGGGGAAGCTATGGGAGTTGGGGAGGGGGGGAGGTGGTTACACAGGGGCTGCAGAGGTGGTCTTTGGTCATGCTGCAGCTCCACCAGAGATCGCAGCATGTCGCTCTGGTCCTCCATTATGCGGAGGAAAGCATCCATGCGTCTTTCCTCACGTTCTACCCTCTTTTGTTCAGCGGCTCTCCATTCCTGCCTCTCTCGATCCCTTGCCTCTCTCTCTCGATCCCTTGCCTCTCTCTCTCGCTCCCTTGCCTCTCTCTCTCGATCCCTTGCCTGAATCTCTCGATCCCTTGCCTGAATCTCTCGATCCCTTGCCTCTATCATTCTTTCCCTCCAGTCCGTCTGGCGGGCTGCCTCAGCGCGCGAGTTCTCCACGAGTTCAGTAAACATCTCATCGCGCGTTCGCGTTTTCTTTTTACGCTTTCTTATCTGCGGTGCACGGCGTGATGAGGAGGCAGGGGGGTTGTGAGATACTTGTTGTTCATCTGTGGGCAAGTGTGGGAAAAGAAAGTTTGAAAGTTATGAGACAGATACATTCAAGGTTAGGAGGCAGTCTCGGACTGTACACAATGGGAGTAGTATGCCATTTGCAACCTCAGTATTCAGAGGCCTGATATGATTTCTGTACAAGGTCATGTTGTACACCTAAAACTGACTGACAAGCTCTCAGAAAATTCAGAGCATCTCAGACACATATGCGTGCCTCAGCCCAAGACGGCTTCTGAAATCACCATGCAGCCGGCCATGGTAAGTTAAAAGTGGCGCTTGCATACTGTAGAGTAACCCCGCCCCCTTCCCCCCACCGCGTGGCTGGCTCCCACTGAAACCGCAAACTGCAAAGCAAATGCCAAAAAATCTCTCGCTAAGGGCTAAGGTCTTTTTGGGGCTCTTCAGACCGCGTGCAGACGGCTCGGATTCCCTGCCAGCTAACGCTACGGGCTAGGGGGGGCGGGGGGGGCGGCGGTCAGCGTTCGTGGGGGGGGGGGGGTGCTCGGTTCGTCGGTCCTCAGCAGAAAAGAGAACTTTGCAGCTGGGACTCTTTATCTCCCGACTAATTGCAGTCCGTATCTCAAACAGGCAACCCTGAATGACATCACTTTGCTGAGAATTTCTCGGAGAGATAGGGAGCGCATGCTCCTTGAGTCCATGCAAAGTCCTGGTCCATACGCCGCAATGCTAGCCTGCTCAATGATACCAGACAACCTACTACTTTCGTGGCGTGGGTTGGTGTCCTATCACGGGGGACCAGATAAGGCAGCTCTCCCCAGAAATCTGCTGCGCTGGATTCATCGCTACCTCCTGGAGAGCTTCATTGAAATGTCCGCGGAGGACTTATGGTCAATCCCGGAGTATATTGACAAACTCTTTGAGTAGAAATTGACCAGCAATGAAAGCACGCTAAGTCCTTAGGGCAAGTTACTCATTAATAAATGCTTCCTTTACAAAATCACGCGTCATGTAATCCCTTAAAAAAGAAACACTTACCCCCCTGGGAGGCTTGGGAGGGTACTGGCTCCAGGATGACAAACAGCTCCTGGCTCTCTGGGTACAAGGGTTCTCCGCTGGGCTCCTGCTGCTCCGTGAGATTTTCTTCTTCATGCTCGTCCTCCTCGGAATCAGTCTCCTCCCTGACGATGATCCCATCGGTGGAGTCCACGCACACCGGCGCGATGGTGGTGGGGGCGCCCCCCATTATGGCATTTAGTTCATTGTAGAACCTGCATGTCCGTGGCGCGCCCCCTGATCGCCCGTTTGCCTCCTTGGCTTTCTGGAAAGATTGCCGCAGCTCCTTAATTTTCACGCGGCACTGTGTGGTGTCCCTGTTGTGGCCCCTTTCCAGCATGGCCTTGGAGACTCTTCCGTAGGTGTTGGCATTCCGTTTGTTGTTTCGTAGTTCCAACATCACGGATTCCTCTCCCCAGATAGCGATGAGATCCAGCACCTCACGAGTGGACCATGCTGGAGCTCTTCTCCTCTGGCTGGTTTCCAGGGTAGATGAGCTCATCATGGATTCCTGTGATGCTGAGCTCTGCATGGCGGCTAGTGCTGATTGCTCTGAATGGCGACTGATCAGTTCAGGTGAGCTGGCCACGCTGACCAAACAGGAAATGGCATTCAAATGTTCCCGGGTCTTATCTACCTGGCCAGAGCAGCGAGTTCAGAGTGCAGTGCAGAGCGGTCACAGTGGAGCAGTAGTGAGGCAGTCCAGAGCGGTCAGAATGGAGCATTGTGGGACAGCCTCTGGAGGCTATTAATGTCGGGTTCTGTCTTCACTAGCCCACGGTCGAGCTTGGAACGTCGAGATTAGCCTTATGCCACTGGTTAGGCTGGAGTGCCAAGATCGATCTTTAAGGCCCTTTACATCGACGTTAAGGGTATGTATGTGAAGACAGGTACACGTTTACTTCGACCTAACGTCGTTAACATCGATTTAAAGTGGTAGTGAAGACATGCCCTAAGTTACACAACTTCAGCTATGTGAATAACATAGCTGAAGTCAAATGTACTTAGATCTACTCACCACAGTGTCTTCACTGCAGTGAGTCAACTGCTGACACTCCCCCGTCGACACCGCCTGCATCTCTTGTGGCAGTGGAACACAGGCATTGACAGGAGAGGGTTTGGGGGTTGATCGCTACCCGCCAGTCCGGTGGATAGTGTAGACATACCCTAAAAGTCCAGTCAAAAGAATTACAGAATTCTCAAAGCTCAGAGAAAGAAAGAGGGAAGGTGGTAGTCCACTGGGATATCCTTTTGCAGATAAACTAATATATAAATATCTGGATGCATTTCAGGGGATTTTAGCTCTTGAAGAATAAAATAAAAAAATCAAGGGATGTCTGTAAAATGAAGTGTAACAGAAAAACTTCAATGGATGAAAATTGCCAACTAGACTTCTGCATTGTGGAACACTCAAGAAAACAGCAGCCAAATGAAACTTAAATAAAAATAACTAATACAAACAGAGTGGAATGGTGTTGAAAAGGTAGCAAACTGACTATCTGGAGAGTAGGAGTTCTTTATTAATCCACTGAATAGGCAGAGCATGGACATCGGCTTCACCGGTACGCCCTAACAGTGTTCTGGAGGTACTGCCATGTAGGGGTAATACAGTTGCTCGGTCTCTTTGTTGACTAAATCCTTGGTCTCTGTGCTGCAACAAACACCCTGCACCACAATTTACAACCTTGCTGCTAATGTGCATCCCTGTTCACATGTACCTGGAATGGAACCACCCCACTCATGTCATGTAGGCTGGCATGAAATTTTCTGTCAATCAATACCATCTTTGAAATATTAAAGATTTCCAGCATCCGTTATACGTCCTACAAGGGAACCTACTCTACTGGATCAGGAGACCATTAAAATCTGCTAGGCTACAGGAGAACAGCTTTCTGCAAATTCTTTGTTGCTTCCATTGATAGAGTCAATTATAGCTACTGTGAACCACCACTTCAGAATATGGACGCCTGCAGAAGGTGTCTAAAGTAATTTGATCTGTTGTCAGCTATCTCAAATAAAATATTGATAGTGTTCAAAAGCCTTCTGAAATTGCAGTAGACAGGTTTTAAAATAAAAAAGAATGAGATAGCTAGACAGACTGTTACTGGGAGAAGCAGCTGGCTGCTTTAAAAGGAGTTTGACAAAAGAGTGCACTTAAAGGCACACTAACTTTGAAATCTAATTAGTTTATTTTAAAAAAAGGAATTCAAGAGGTTTTAGGTAAGTGCCTTTCTTGAGACCCCTGCTCATTTTTGTGGTTTTACAGTCACAAAAGAAACATGTATACAAAATATTTTTCTTCCCCTGTTGCTGTGCAAAAGAGCCACACCAAACAAAACAGAAGAAACTGATTAACTCAACTGACTTCAGAGCAGAAACAATAAAAACTACTGTACACATAGTAAAATAGAAAAAAAAGAGAACTTTTTTTCTCTAATCTCTTTCAATTTTAGTAATCATAGGTATTATTTGTAACAATAATTACTGTCGATAACTATTGCAATACATGGAGAGAATGACTTGAGTGGCCAATTCTAGGGATGATCAGAATGTAGTAAAAAATGTTAGGTCATGACACCAGCCAGAACAGTTGCTAATCCTAGTTAGTATTTCCTGTAGGACATGGCTATTTGACAAAAACTAATTCAGTGCAATAATTTAAAATAGTGTAAGGAGAGAAGTATGTTCGTTCTAAAACCAAAAAGAATCTTTAATGTCTGACACTTCAGAAAAAAATTATGCCCGGGTGATTTAAATGTAACGTGTTTAATATGAAAATCTATACAATTCTACTGTTTGCTAAGAAATAAATGATTCATTAGAAATGTTTTAAAAACATCCCTGTTTTTGCATGTAATGCACCCTGCGCACTAGCTGGGTGTTTGCAGAACTGCAGAGATGAGTGGCTTAGGAGTCTATTAATGCATTTCTGTATTTAACTAAAGCACTATCTAAATAACCAAACCCAGGCACGTGACCCTGATGCCAACTGACAGAGGGCACAGGAGTTGCATAGAGTTCGAGAAGGATTCCCTTGGTCAGATATATACATATTAAGTTTACCAAAGGGTGGCATGTGAGGTCTGTACCAAGACTCAAGAGCACATTGGCCATCATAATCATTGCAAAATGTTTGTACAGCAAGGAATAATGTAGCTGTACTGAAAATTATGTTTTTACGGTACATGAGTTAAGGCAGGACACTAGAAGGTGATAAAACGTGCTCCTGTCAGGTAGGAGGGAAGATATTCTTCTCTCTCTGGCTGGTCATATGTGTATTGACCACTTCACAACAGAAGCCAAACACTAAATCGAGAGATTGCCTAATTGACAAGAAAGAGGCACACAGAAAAAAACAACAACAGGGAAGTAGCCTGTTTGCTAGTAAACACAATGGATTGGTGAGTATAACTGGGGGTAGAGAGAGATATCTGGGATCTTTTCCACTGAGGAGGCAAACTAATAGCATGACTTGTCTCATGAATAGATCATCATAGGGAAGCCTGCCTGTAATACACTGGAAGGACCTGGGCTTCTTATTTTTTTTTATTTTATAGGTAACCATTTGTTTCCAATATTTCTACTTGCTATCACTTGAATCCCTGTCCTTTGTCAAAGAATCTTTTACTTGTTTTAACTATGAACTTATCTAAGTGTTGTGTGCTGAGAAGAGCAGAGCAGCGATCAGAGGTGAAGCTGATAAGCTGGAGTGTATTTATTTTCTTAGGGAGCAGTGACTCCATGAACATTAAGTGTCCAGTGCAGCAGGAGCTCCAGAGGGACCTATCACTACCCTAGACTAACCAGGGCTGGCGACAGAAATTTGGGGGCCCCCTACTTTGATAGTTTGGGCCCCCCCCCAGCCCAGCCCAGCCGGCGTTCCCCCACCCAGCCCAGCCGACAGCGGATGCCCCCCCCCCAGCCCAGCCGGTGCTCCCCTCCCCCCAGCCCAGCCGACAGCGGCTGCCCCCCCCCCCAGCCCAGCCCAGCCGGCGCTCCCCCTCCCCTCCCCCGGGCAGCGAGAGCTGGGTGAGCCCCCCCCCCCCCCCCTTCCCCACAGCGCTGCTGCTGCTGTCGGCCGGGCTCACAGCTCCTGCTGGAGCCAGGCTCGCTTGTCGGGGGAGAGCTGCGCCGCCTCCCCGCCCCTTCCCCGCTCTCCAGGTCCAGGGACAAGGGGGGACACAACGGGTACAGCGGTGTACCGGGCCCCCCCTAAAGTCGGGGGGCCCGGTACAGCTGTACCCGTAGTACCCCCCTGTCGCCGGCCCTGAGACTAACCTGCTTAGGCTGAGTGGGGAATACTTGTGGTGCCTGTGGCTGGTGGAATCGGGGAGTTGACTCATGGCTGGCACAGACAAGATTTCCTTACGCTAAGGGCAGGTGGGAGCAAGGTACGCCCAGAAGTGTCACAGGACTCTGCAACTATTCAGCCAATACTTAGTCCCTAAAATATAGATACACTTATGTTTTAAAATTTAAAGGATGGAAGGGTTGGTTTTTGTTCTTAAACAGCTGATATAATGTAACATGGTACATTTGCCAGGCAAAACATTTGTCTTCAGAAGCCCCAGGAATAATTCATCGTTGGCACATTTGATTTTGCACCATACAGAGGGAGGGAAATCACAACTCCTCTGCAATTTGCTGATAGAATTTTAACAAGAGACTCCCACCATAAGCAGATAGCCACCTCCAGCCCATCACTGCAAGGGATAAATAAAATGCTAACTAACCAGGGCCAGATTTTGGCATAGACTACACAGTCAAAACAATCAATACAGTATTACTACTTCCAGACAATTTGCAGCCCCTTACAATTTGTTGGGGTTGGAGGGGGGGGGGGGAGAGGGGGAGAGGAATTGGATACCAAGTTGGAGTGGTATGATTTGGCATAGAGCCCCAATTCCTCTGCCTACAACCCAGCCAGGACTGAGGAAGACAGAATTGTTTTTCTTTAAAAAAAGAAAAAGGAAAAAAAAAAAAAAAGGTATTCCTTGAAGAAGCAGCTTGGAGCTATTTTCTAGGAACGATAGTTGTCTTGTGCAGGGTAGAGGAAAGTAAGGGCTGAAGCCACTATTGTTCTGAGTGGATCTTGAACTGACTAGACCCCAGAAGTGGCTTCAGGCCCTTATAAAACAGGGGCTCAGCTCCCCCTTCCCCCTCTACAACTGGAAGCTCTGCCAAAGTAACTTTGTTGCATAAAACCTAAATCTCCAACCTCCATAATTAGTTCTTTTCTATTAAGTATTTTTCCTGTTTGTTAACCTTTCCCCATAGCCTGTATCAAAGCTGATACTTACCAAGAGAGTAGTTGCCATCTTTCAGCCCCAACCCCTGACATCTCTATTTGATGCTGCCAGAGTAATGAAGTGTCACATCATTTTATACGTATATTTTGTTACAGAATACAGTAAGCAGGAACAGGCACAAATGGAGGTGTGGAGAGAATGTCCCCGATAGACAGAATTAACATCTTTCCGGTCATTTCTCCATGGAGAAGCTTGAGAATTGTTTCAAATAAAATTTGTTAAATTTGTTAAAAATAAATTTATAAAAATAAAATCTTAAAAAAAAAACCTCCCCAACTCTTTAGAGATGGACATGTGAGTGGGAATCCTGCAAGAGGCTACATTTAATTCTGCTTCTCTGTAGGCAAGTAATTTTTCCCTTCATAACAGAGACCATCTGTGCAAGTTTCCCAGTCTTGGAGAGTAAGTTTGAGGAATGCGCAAAAGAACATGAGCGCAGAGCTGCAAGAAGTAACAAAGCTATTACCAACACTGCGAACAGAGGAGTTTGTTTAGTTTCTGTTAGATACATGTCAAAATATGCAAGGTGTGATTGATTTACAAGTCTATGCAATAACAGTGCAGTTTGAAAAGAAAACTTTACGAGAAAAAGTTTTGGCCACCTAAAGATAGAAGACATTCCAAAATTAAACAAAAACAAAACACAACTTTTATTTTTGCAAGGGTAGCAGATTTTGTCCTTCAAAACAAGTTCTTAAGCAGAAAATCTAAAACAGGATTCCCTCCTGGAGACTGGATTCAAGTGGCAATACTTTATGAAAGTGTGGCGAGAACCACATAGCTGTTTTACAAATGTCTGTGAAGAAAACATCTGCAAGGCAGACTGCCTCTTAGCAGGTAAACCTCAATGTGGCCTTCTCGTTTTAGGCCAATCAGATCATAATGATTTAACAAACTTGATTCAAAACAAAACAGTTAGATGGGCTTTCTAAGAGGCTCAGTCCACTTCCAGCTTGGGCAGGCATGTCACTATTACCACCATTTCCTCAGAACATGGTGACAATAGTTTAAAAGGCAAGTCATTTAACCCTGCTACAAATGAGATACTACCCATATTTAGTAATTATCCTTAACTACACAAAATTATCTGCAAGAGCTAGAATGCATGGCCAGCTGATCTTCCCTAGAAGAGCTATGATTGCCACCAGAACAATGACCTCAATTTGGGGGGAGGGGAGAATAATTGAATCCCTTTCTTCCAGGATGGGCCAGAGCTTTCCAGTCTTTCACACTATCATGAACTATTTGGAAAAATACCCTCTCTTTTCTTTCACCCAGTGGCACAATGATCTTTACCAGGAGGACTGCAGCTTCCTTTGATATTGAGAAGAGTGAAATCATGTTGAAGGGATTGGAGGAAGTTTTGTTTTTCTTCAAAGAACTGGATCTTGCAGTCCAGTCCTGAGCCTTGTTCAGTGGAGGAGTCTGTGGTGACCATGGGGTATACAGGATAAAAGATTCCTCTGTCTGAGGCAGACTGGAAGACCCAGCCTGAAGTGGTATGAACACAGATGCCAAAGCACCACAAGTGCTCTGAAGTACTCAAGGCAACCACCCAAAGTTTGAAACTCTGAATTGTACCTCACTGGAAAGATTAGATCCAGAGTTAAACAACCAATAAAAAAAAACCCTTGAGAAGATAAAGACGTTTCATTGTCTCACATTAAGGAACATACATATAGGAGTGATACCATTTTGCAGGTTTATCTTTAAAAAATAATTCCAATAATTAAATATAAATACATACCACATCTTATCCAAAGCAGCTGTTTTTAAACACATTCATTATTAACCTCATTGTGGTACTTCTGTAGTAAATGGACTGTTTGACTCAAAAGATTGAAATCAATATTATAAGCTTCAAAAATAATTCATTAAATATGTTCCATTTCCATAATGCACCATACTGTTGCACACAGGTACTAAACAAATAAGTGCATGCACTAGGCCGCCCTTGAGACCTTTGCATGTACACACACACACACACACAGTGAGAGAGCACACACGCAAGCGTACACACAGGAACTGAGTGTATTCTGGAGTTAGTGCATGCAGCACCTCCCAGAGGAAGCATCTTATAAACATCCTCTAAGACCTTCAGCCAAGCAAAATAGCTGGATTTACAGTTCAAGAAGAAGCCATTTCCAGATCTCCTTACTGAAGGTTAGTCATGATTTTGGTCTGTGATGGTAAAATGGGGTATAGGGTAAAAGAAGAACCAAGTAAAAGGCTGCAACTGGAGGTGGTATGTGGTTCTAAAGTAGAGATTAGATGCAGCCAGACACAGAAAAGGTGGTAGTTGGATCTGAATTTACACTTTTTAGTCTATAGGCCTGAAGTGTAATTTCAGAGTAAAAATAATAAAACTATAACAGCAATTTACATGCAAGAACTTCCCAGCTTTGATAATAGGCCCCAAATAGTATATTTGGTATTAATTTTAGTAACATACTAATATTTCTCTTTGAACATATTCAAGAACAAGCTCAGACTAAAAAGCATTTTGTTTTTATTTGGACAAAAAGGCACACAGTCTTTATTGGTAGATTAATACAAATATCTTTTACCTGCAGAAGTAAATTTCTCAATACCATTTTTTAAAAACAAATGTTATCATAAGACAGGAAACAATAGCCAATGTTCAAACAAAGAACTAAATATTGTTTTTATAACTAAGTGATGATTTAACTTTTTAAATACACATAACTGTTCTATTTTTAAAAAATGAAAAATGTAGTGGGTGTAACAATTTTGCCTCCTTCCCACCCCCACCCCCAATACAATCATCAGTACACCAAAAATCCAAGAATAAAAGCAACAAGACTAAATTAACAGAATAAAGTACATCTGTTGCAATATGAGGAGAAAGGCATACACTAAGATACAGAAAAAGGGATTTTATTAAGTTAACACACTTTAAAATCATGACTTGGTACATCAGCTGCATAGTTGCATCATTTGTATCCTGCATACATATTATAAGCAGTTCTACATACATGCATAACACAAGTAGAAGTCATGTCTACACATGTATTGACACCAAAATTATTGGCTGCAAACAGACCTGTAGTGGTATGGAAGTTTTCTTTTACAGCTTAAGTTACCTGATAGCTCCCAGTAATCAATTTGTTCAGTTTTTACTGTTTGTAGAAATGCTATAGTAAAATGTTTAAGCTGGGAAATGCATTTTTACATATGAATTCACTGGGTTCATAGATACTAGGGTAGATGGGTCCACAGTGCTCACCTACTCTGACTTCCTATATAGCACAGGCCCTAGAACTTCCTGGAAATAAATTGTCTGAACTTGAGCACACACATTCTTGATTTAAAAATTGCCAGTGGTAGAGAATTGACCACAACCCTTTGTAAAGTATTCCAATAATTAATTACCATCATTGATCAAATTTTACACCTTATTTCCCATCTGAATGGGGGCGGGGGGGAGGCACAGTTTGTTCTGGCAGTTCTCCTTCATGACAAAGGCCATCTTACTTGCTTGGTGATGCCAACTGTCTAGATTATTAATCAACACTGATGAAAATGGATCGATACAACTGCCATCTTAACTCAGAAAAGTCTTTGAATTCAAGAAATACTGAGAGGCAGATACAAGATAGTAATACTTAAATTTAAAAATAACTTTGCTTCATCTGTGACACCAATCACCACTCTACTGGGCTGCTATACCGAATTACTTTGCTTCCAGTTGGGAAAAAAGTAGCAAAGACCTTGCTCCAAAATAACAGTGGAAGCCTACATCTCTCTACATTGGTAGTACATTTTACAAAGTAATGCAACTGCCAGCCTTCTCCATTAACCTCTCCTATGGCAGTAAATTCTGCATGTTGCTAGTATAGCAGGCAAGCTGAAATGCCCCTTGATGTAGATTCAAATCATCTGGTTTGAGCTATATTAAAAGCTCTTTATATTATTGATGTTAATGCCAATCATATTCACTTTAGCTAGTTCTCAGTACAAGTAACTGAGAAACAAATTGCTAGGTTATGCTTGATACTTTTGGGTTATCAGTTTATTTCCTGTTTCCAAGCTATAATATTCTAAACGGATAGATTAGTATCAAATACTTGCTCCCCTGACGAAAAAAATAAATAAAAAAATTAAAAACCCACAGTCCATCTAAAGAAAATTATTTATGTTTCTGAATGCATGGTCCAATACTTGGTTATAAAAAGGGAAAACTTTTTGGCTTTTAAGGTACAAAAAGTACCAAATTTCAAATATTGGCTGTTTCTCTGGTAAATAAATATATCAAGTAATGTTAAAGCTTAAGAATGACAGCTTAATTCTTTTAAAAATTAAAAAAGCTGTTCTGATTATTTAAAATATCCATATACTATTAATTTCTTATCTTCAGCAAAATCCCCAAAATATTAATGCATACCATTCATGGTCAGTATCTCCATGTGCTATTTTTAATTTCAGGGCTTCCAACATATCTGTCCGCTACACAACAGAACTTGACAGTCAGTCATAGAAAAACCTCATAATGCATTATCAGGACAATACAAATTAATGCCCAGCAGCTCATCCATTATGGAATATATCATGTGTCATTCATTATGAAAGTAAGATAAAGGATATTTCTGCCCTATTAGTTTCATTAACAGTCTACACAGACATTTGTTAAAATTTCCCTAAGTGACCAGGTTTACATTTTTTAAAAAAATAAGTATGTTAAGTCTATGGAGTTTGGTCCAATTTTTAAGAGATGAAAATACAGAAATCTGTCTCTCAAATTTACTTGCACAATTTATATCAGAACTTTAGTGAACCGCAAACCTTTTGCATGTTAAGTTCACCTTACTACAAAAAATATCCAGATCAGCTTAGGAAACATACAACCTTCCCAGATGAGGTAGGTTTTCACCTTAAGGCCCATTAAGTGATTGCTCAATTTCAGTGTCCCTGATATTGAACTCACCCCAGTTTACATTAATTCCGAACAATCCAACAGTAAGTAGTTAGGTAGGTGAAAGTAAACAAACTGTAAAGAGTCAACAAAAAGTCCTTATACTAGAGTAGCTAAAGTAACATCCTCCCAAAAATACTTAAATTAAAAGCTTGCCGTATGTTTGAGTTTAAGGATACTCTACTAAGAGGTATTAGCTAGACAAATATCAGTCTAAGTACTGCATAATTTTTCTATAGAAAGAGACTACCAAACTTCTGCCAAGAGCCTGATACTGTAAATTACCATAAACTATTGCAGTGATAGAAATACTTTCCTCCAGAAATATTTAAGATGTACAGGACTGTCAGCTGGAGACTGTGGGATCTTCATGGTGCAGTTGTGTAAGATCATGCAGGGTATTCATATGTGCATTTATGCAATGCAGAGCCACATTAATGCCATGAGCACTTTCTGTCTGAGCTCCCACAATTTGTATTAAGGGACCACACTTAATGATGGCCCTGTTCTTCAGTTGAAGCACTGTTGTTTTCAAGAATGCTAAAACTTCACTTCAAAAGCCCTCAGGGAAGTCTATTGTAAACACTCCTCCCGTACCATTAAAAAAACAAAAAAAACCCTCAAATTAAATGTGTCAAATGAAAAAAAAAATTCTAGTGAACTTCAGCCATTATCTTTTACTTAATTAATTTAAAAAAAGTTAATTCATAAAGAGGTAATGAGATAGAGAAATACAGACCCATTTGCTTTGCTGTTCTTTCATGGGCTGAAAATACATGCTTATTCAAGAAACAATATTAAAGACAACAGCAAACTATCTTAATGCGAAGAAAAGCTCAGAAGAATAATAAGGGACCAATATGCATCCATCAGGACCTCTTTAAATGACCAAAAATCATACAAAAAGTGGAAACTAACAAATTGCTAAGGAGGAATAACAAAAGAATAGCACAAGCATATAGGGACAAAAATCAGAAAGGCTAAGGTACAAAATGAGTTACACTGGCAAGGGACATAACAGATAGTAAGAAGAGTTTCCATAAATACGTAAGAAACAAGAGAAAGATGAAGCAAAGTGTAAGTCCTCTACTTAGTGGGGAATGAGAGTTAACAACAGACAACATCAAGGCGGCTGAAGTGTTTAATGCCTATTTTAGCGCCTTGAGTCTTCACTTACAAGATTATGACCAGATACTGAACACAGTATTAATAAAAGGGAGGGAAGAATGGAAGCTATCCTAAGGAAAGAATGGGTTAAAGAATATTTAGATAAGTTAGATTTATGCAGGGCCTGAAGAAAATCACACTAGGTTACTCAAGGAACTAGCCAAAGAAATCTCCGAGCCACTAGCGATTGTCTTTAAGGACTCACAGGCAATGGGTGAGTTCCCGTAGGAGAGAAAACATAGCACCGAAGGAGAATAAAAAGGACCTGGGTAATTTTAGGCCAGTCATCATAACTTCAATACGTGGAAAGAAATTGGAACTAAGTATTAAGCACTTGCAATGTACACAGAGGATAAGTTTATAAGTAATAGCCAGCCTGGATTTGTCAAGGATGGCTATTAGGGGTTGGACTAGATGACCTCCTGAGGTCCCTTCCAACCCTGATATTCTATAATTCTATGAAATCATGACAAACCAACCTAATATGTGTCTTTGACAGGGTTACCAGACTAATGGATGGGGGCAAGTTGCAGATATGATACATCTTGTTTTTAATAAGCCCCACATGACATTCTCATAATCAAAGTAAGGAAACGATGAAGCTACTATAAGGTGGGTGCACAACTGTTTGAAAAATTTCTCCAAGACTAATTATCAATTATTTGCTATCAAACTGTGGGGACATATCTAGTAGGATTTTGTAGAGGTCTGTCCTGGGTTTGGTACTAGTTATTATTTTCATTAATTACTTGGAGAATGGAATGGAGAGCATGCTTATAAAAAATGCAAATAATATCAATTTGTGAGGGATTGAAAGCACTTTGGAAGCAAGAATTAGAATTCAAAATGACCTTGACAAATTAGAACATTTGTCTGAAACCAACAAGATTAACTTCAATAAAGACAAGGGAAAAATGTACACTTGGGAAGAAAAAAAAAATCAAATGAACAACTAGTAAAATGGGGAATAACTGGCTAGGTACTTTTGAAAAAGATCCGAGGGTTAGAGTGGATCATACATGAAAATTCTAATACTCTGTGGTGCATTAAAAGGAGTGTTGTATTTAAGACACAGAAGGTAATTGTCCCACTCTACTCACACTACTGTGTCCAGTTCTGGGCAGCACACTCTAAGAAGGAAGTGGACAAACTGGAAAGGGTCTAGAGGAAAGCAACAAAAATGATAAAAGGTTTAGAAAACCTGACTTTTGAGGAAAGGTTTAAAAAAGGAGGCATCTTTAGTTTTGAGAAAGGAAGCCTGTGAGGTGATCTGATGAGGATCTTCAAATATGTTATGAACTGTTAAAACAACAGTGGTTATCAACCATTCCGTGTCCCACTGAAAGTGGAACAAGAGAAATTTAGGTTAGATATAAGGAAAAACTTTCCAACTATAAAGATAGTTAAGCACTAGAATAGGCTTTCCTGGGAGATTGTGGAATCTGTCATTGGAGGTTTTAAGGACAGGTTAGACACACACTTGTCAGGAATGGTCTCAGTATATTTGGACTTGTTACAGCACAGGGGACTGGATGACATGACCTCCTGAGATCACTTCCAGCCCTACATTTTTCTGTGATTCTATGTGAAATATAATTTAGAAATATCCATAACTTTGTTTATATCTGACATTTGTTTATATCGGACATATAAACTTTGTTTATATCTGACATATCTGGTTTCTCTATGTTCAGAGTAGGATGTTAAGCGTCTAAATTCTCTCAGTATTGTCTCAAATATAAATTTGGAAGCACAAACTACAAGTCCTCAAATTTTGTCTACAGATTAAATGGTAGAGGGAAATAGATGCACTTTCAAAGAAGGTTTCAATGTTAGGTTTCAGATCCATTAAGCCCACTTACATGTGTGAATATTATATCAAGTTGTTTTTTCCCCTACATGTTTATATTTCCAATTTTGTAAAAGTGATCAAATTAAGGGCTTATTATTGCTGGACCAAGATATAGTTTAGTGATCACTTATCTTCACCCTTATGCCAATTAAACCCTGCATTAAGGATTTAAGATCCGAGTAAGACTGCATGGGCTCAGTCCTAATGTGAGCACAACTTCCAAGCACATTAGAAGGTAAATGTACTGTGTAATGCTTCTTAAGATCTCAACCTCTTCTCTCTCACTGGAATATAAAATAAACAAAGCAAAGTAACCTGTTCAATATTCAGAACAAACCCAAAGCACCTAACATGGAGTGATAATTCCAGGATTAAATTTTTTTAGAATTCCGTAGTCTCATTAAATATAGAGAATGTTTAACTCAAAACGGAAGCTATGGGCAAATCTTTGTAGATGGCCATCATTAAGTACTAACGTTATCTTTATATTTTGAGGCAACAAAAACTGTAGATGTTTCAAACTTTGTATTTTGGTATATTCAAGTTAGAGAGGAAGAATGCTTGGAACTTCAGGAAGGTTTTATATCATGTAACACAAACAACTTACATATTTATTAAAATCAGGGATAAGTTATGCCCTATCAGGATGAGTCCAAGCATAAGTTTCAGTCTAGCAAGAACTTTAAGGCCAGAATTATTTCTGACTGAGGACAGTGGTTTATATATCATGAAAGTGTCATCTTGCACTACAAAACAATGCTAGCATATTGCCACAAGTGGCTAAAATTAACTGCATATGCAAGCTTTAATTTTCATACACATTAGTGGTAATCAAGATTAAATGTTTTTATTGTATGTTGCACACTTCATGTTTTCCAAAGGCCTAAATAATTTATGAATTTTCCCTTTCATACATTAACTAACAAGCTTTATCACAGCTTTATAAACTTTTGAAACTCATTTATTATGAGCACTAAATAGTTAAAATAGGTAGATTTAAATATAATTATGTTTTAATACTTTTGCAAAAAGGAAAGCTCCAGGCTTTGTTTATATTCTCAATATGCAAAACAAACTTACTGTAGGATAGTAAATTTGCATTTCACTGCTAAAGCACAAGCATTAGGATATACTATAGTGCACAATGTAGACAAGTTACAAAAAAAATTAATGTTGGTAACTATAGTTGGTTTATTGAATTTTTTTTGATAAAACAACTTATTTTTCCCCAAGACAACTGCTATACAGAAGAAAATCGCTACTCAAACATTGTCAGTCTTTCAGATATAGTAAAAAACTCACAACATACAAGAATGTATTTTGGAACAAGTAATTCATCTGCAAAATGTTACACATCAATAAGGCACCTACACTTAACAGCGGTTGAAACAAAATGAAAATATCTCCCAAAATATATATTTTGGATCAGTGTAAACAAAGCTTATTTTTATTGCTTATTTTCATTTAAGAAAATTATATACACCCAATATAGACCAAAAGTGATCCTGATGCTCTGATTTTTAAACTACTATAACCAAATTATATGTAGTCAGAAGACAAAACCCAATGCAACAATAATGAATTTAATGTTTTTGAAAGATGTCATAATTGTTAATTATTCTTGATCTGAAAGGTAAGGTTAAAAATACCCATAAAAGTTGATGCCATTTTACTGAATGAAAAAGAATGTATTATGAAAATAAACATCCATATGGTTTCCTAATAATAAATATAAAGACTTGGTTATTTTAACAAACTGCAACACAGGAAGTATTACTGTAGTGTTGACTTTAACGATCAGTAGTTTTTAAATCTCTCTCTCCTCATTGAGGTTGGAATCTTCTACCTGGTCAGCTGTCCAACAACTTTTAAGAGGGTCTTATTTTCCTGCTTTAATTGCTCATTCTCATCCTCTATATCATCTAGGTCCTTTGGAAGAAAAAAATTAAAACATTTTTCAGGATGCAAAAATGAATTCTTAAACTAGTAATTTGAAAGTCCTGGAATTTAAGAGGACTTGAAACCAAGATTATAGGGCAAAGAGAGAGGAAGAGTTAGTTTTATAGCATCTACATATAAAAGGACTAATGAAACAAAGCAAAAATTGCTAAAAAATATAATCACATTTTTCCAATGCTACTCTCATGACAAAACATTCCTTTTACATTCCCAGGTGACAAGCATCTTTTCAAATGAAATATATAATCAAAAACAGACTATGTCAGGAAATTAATAGTAAGAAGTCACTTAGCACATGCCCATGTTATTTCATATTTGCAAACCATAGGCACTTTCGCGCACCGCACAGCATTAGTAGCCTACTGACACATACCCACATTCCGTTTATTTGCACATTACATTTTACGTACGTTTTTTAAATATATGTTTGTTGTCAGAGGCTTCTGAAAAGTATCTGTTAGCACACTTTCAATTCTCATTTTCTATTTGAAAAAACAGTTGAAAAGCCATATCATGCCCTCATCAGAGTTCTGAGTAAAGTCACATGTCTTGAAAAGGCCATAAATTAGAAGTAGAAGGTGAGTTTAAGGGGACCAGAGAGCAGCAGGATTCATAGAAAAAGGGGGCAGTTTAAAACAGCTATTGCTCTGTTTCCATCTTTCCTTCCTTCTTCCCCCAACATTTTACCTGCTATTCCCCCCATCTCTCGCCCCAGCTTGCCTCTTATTCCTCCTTTGATTTTTCACTTCTTCTCCCTCAGTGAAGTTTAACTGAAAAGCAGCACAGTTGCTATGGTCAGCTGTGCCTAAACTGCTTTTCAATTCAATTTTACTGTATAATACGGGTGGGCAAACTTTTTGGCCTGAAGGCCACGTTGGGGTTCAACATTGTATGAAGGTCGGGTAGGGAAAGCTGTGCCTCCCCAAAGAGCCTGGCCCCACCCCCTATCCGACCCCTCCCACTTCCCGCCCCCCTCAGAGCTCCCGACCCATCCAACCCCCCAGCTCCTTGTCCCCTGACTACCCCCTCCAGAGACCCCCCCACCCATAACCATCTCCTTCCCAGGACTCCACCCCCTATTTAACCCCCCATTTCCTGACTGCCCCCCTAGAACCTCCGCCCCATCCAACCACCCCCTGATCTCTGTCCCCTGACTGCTCTCTGGGACTCCCTGTCTCTTATCCAACCCCCCCGTCTCTGGCCCCGATGCCCTGAAGCCAGACACACTGTCACACAGCCCTGCCCCCCAGGGCCTCCACAGTGAGCTAAGGGCTGGGCAGCATGGGCCCGGGGGCTGGATGTGGCCCGCGGGCCGTAGTTTGTCCACCCCTGCTGTAGAAGAAGGGAATATAAGAGAAATGGAAGAAGGTAGAAAAAGTAACTTGGTGAGAGATAAAAGGGGGTGGGGATGGTGAGAGATAAAAGGGGGTGGATGGTGGAAGTTTGGAGGAGGAAAACCAGAGATGGGGGATTAGGGGTTTCAGCTTCCTTTGCAATGAAAGCGTGTAAAGTCCCCACAATAGTTGTGTCAGATGGAAGGGGGAGGGAAAAAAGGGGTGAAAGATTATTCACTCCCCCATTCCTTCAGTTTTGAAACACACACTTAACAAAATGATCATATGAATTTCCTGTTTTTTTTGATGCAGAAGTGCACCTTTGGGAGTAGGTGCTTAGGCTGCCATCAGTAAAAAGCTCCAGCCTGCCAACCAAAACATGGTTTGGCAATCAGTGCTCAAAGCCACACTGAAATACCTCTGCAGTTACTCTTTTGTCCTATGTAGCATGCAATACAGAGATTAGCAACAAAACATCTCATGTGCCTAACAAAGATACAAACATTTTAGGGATCGAAATACAGCTGGCTTTCTGGAACAGATGAACCAAACATTTAATCTTGATATATAAATATGGTAATTTGTATTTAGAGGTAAAAACAGTGCATAAACACACAGGACCTTATTTTAACTAATCACTATAGGCTTTGTTTTTTCTATTACCAAGGCCATGTCAGCAACAGATGTACTGGGAACAAACAATTATAAGGAATAATGAAACGGCACCTTTTCAATAAAATGGTTGAAGTGCAGTTTTCCATAATCATAATTTTATGCTTATTTTTGCTGCTAACTCAGCCAATTGTGTACTGTAACTAAATGGTAGATGACGGAATTACATTGAAATAACTGTTTAAAAGCCTTTGGACAAAAATATTTCAGTTACTCAAAAATCAGATAAAATATAACAGACTTTGTGGAATGTTTATGCTACAAAAATAACATTCCAAAGATTACTGTAAGCATGGACTACTTGAATACAATCCAGTAACAACAACTGATTATAGTTTAAATATCTAAAGAAATAATAATAAATGGATGTATAAATGTAAGTGACCACTTTACATTTTAAAATTACATTATTAATTTAATATTGTGTATTATAAAAGAACAATGGCAGAGCAGTATAGGCTTCAGATACCGAAATGACAGATGACTGAACAACTGATTCTTTAATCAGAGGGCAAATGCACTTTGAATATATTCTCTCCAAACACATATTTAATTACAGTGACTACTCAGTGAGGTCACAGATGACTAACTCTACACTACTCCAAAGTTGAATTAAGTCAACATTTTAATGTCTTCAGATGCCTTTTCTTTCAGATAGCTGTGAACTTTATGTACCCATTCTCCCTTTCTTTTAAAAGGTAGCAGAAGTTCATCAAATAACTCAGCATTGAATTGAGACCACTCCATTTATGGCACAAGGTTTTTGTGGGGTTCTCAATGCAAAGGGACCTCCAGTTCTAGAAGCTTCTCCATAATCTGCTAACTAATTTTAGTAAAAATCTTTCAAATAAAAAAAAGTTATTTAACCTAATTTACTTAGAAGGGACACAATTTAAGAAGTTTTCTAGATTTGTTTAAAAAAAAAAGTTACAAAATTGAACATTTACTTACCACTGACTAGAGCCCTTGAAGACCTTTTGTATACCTACACTAATTGGGGACACATCATTGGTGCAGCAGGACCAGTGGAAGCCTATTAGGGTGACCAGATGTCCTGATTTTAAAGTGACAGTCTCAATTTTTGGGTCTTTTTCTCATCTAGGCTCATATTACCCCCTACCCCAGCCCTGTTTTTTCACAGTTGCTGTCTGGTCACCCTAAAACCTCTAGAAGTGTACGAGAAGTGACAGATTGAAAGGGTACCTGAAGAGTTATAAGTGGCTAACTTAGTAATGGCAGCCTCATTGGGAATGATTTGTTGGTTTTATGGTTTGTTTGTTTTTTGAAAGAGAGAGTCAGACTGAAGGGGGCCTACAGAGCCGGAAACAGAAACTGGAGAAGTTTTCGCTCCATACCTGCAGTCCTAATGTTTGCCCTGGAACCATGATGAAATGTCTCTCTCTCAGGAAAGGAAACAATCCCTGTATATCTGTTTTATGCTTCTGTCCATTGTGTATAAGGATCAAAGAGACAGAGCTGAGTCCCAGTTGCAATTCTCCCTCAACAGGATCCAATGCCTGGACTGAGGAACATTCATGGCCTGGGACCTGAACGGAAATGAGAGCCATAGATCTGCAATGGCCATCAGCTGGGGCACTGGGAAAGACCGACTCCCCATACTCTGACAGAACAGCTGAAGCTTTCAAACAAGGCTTGGTCAATGGAATGAGGTGGAGGTGGTCAGATTCATATGTCAGATCCATGACTATTAACACCTTTAGGCTTAGGCCAGCACCCAGAAGCCAACATCTCAACAGGTCAGTTCTTTTCTAGCAGTCGGATATGCATGTCATAAGATCCTTACCAGCTGAATCTTTAAATTTGGCTCCATGTATAGAGACAGATACCAGAGAAGCAATTTGGCCAGCTCTCTGAGTCCTTAGGGAGGAACACTTCTCAAAACTTAAAGCATTCAAGGAACCAGGAGTATCCGATGCAAACATCTTTCCCATTAAAGCCTCTATCAGGAAGACTGCAGAAAGCCAATTCTGTAGTTCCTTCCTAGCCTGTAGGGTGAAAGTCTTGCAGACAGACCACATAGTTGTGGGATAACATTCCCATAGAAGGTTCAGACACGGTATCTGAAACCAGGAAGGTGACAGGAGTAGAGGGGCATCTCAGACTTTGGTCTGAGCTTTGGGATCTACCCTCATGAGTTATGGGAATGTGCAATAGGATGCAAATGATCCCTAAAGGCCCAAAATATTCCTAAAAGCTATCTAAATTACCAATACTCACTGGAACTAAAATGTTATTTAAGCTACAATAATTTTTTTTGAGGAAAGTATTGGGAAACCAGATTTCCAGAGAACCGGGTCAAAGTGTCAGCAGAGAGGATCACGAGCCTCATTATTGTGATTGGAAGGAAATAAAATGGTTAAGCCTGGCCCTACCCATTTTTGTAGCCTCACAGAACATTCAGAGCAGCAAGGGGGAACATGCAGGCACTCTAGTGGGCATGGCTTCTAGACCTTTCCTCTGGTCCAGCTGTAACCCTAGCACATTACTGGGAATGGGCAGAGGCCACTTCAAGAAAGAAGTCTATTAAATCTTAGATGAAAAGTTAAACACAAAATAAATGCCTAATTCCCTTCTTACCTTGTCCTGGAAAATTTAGTGAGGGCGGGGAAGAAGAGAAGAGATGGAAAAATTCAGAAGCTTTTTTCATCCTTGTGTAATACATGTACTTACTCTGTTTAATAAATCAATTTCTTCCTTCAATTTCCCAATCTGTTCCTCTTTGTCCTGGGTCATCCTCAATAATCTTACATTTTCTTGCCTTTCCTTGGCTAGTTCCTGAAAAAAACCACAAATTAACAATTTCAAATGTAATGTTCTTCCAGCACTCCTAAAAACTAATTTGAAAAAGGACAGTTTTAGTATATTGTAATTAGGAAAATTTTGCTTCTTACCTGAAATTTCCTTTCTTCAGATCAGAAGGCCCACAGATCCTGCAGTGTGTTTTCAAGCCCTTGTAGCTCAAGGAGGCCAAGCAGACTTGTTAGTCATGGGTCTAGAACAAAATTCCGCCCCTGAAGAGCCCACAAGTGTGATGACCTCCAAAGCTGACCTTTTAACTGATTAATTTCTCATTTAAACCCTGATCTTGTAGAGTTCTGAAACAGGGCCCAAATAGGATATTAAAATCAAAGTATCAACTCCTTAAGTAATCACCTGGTGGGCTTTTCAGAGGCAGAATTTTTGCTCCGATGTATGATTAAGGTGGTCTTGGCCTTCTTGACCTATAAGAGCCTGAACACCCACTCCAGGACCTTGGGCCTGGATACAAAAGTGAAACATTTGTCATACTTGAGGCTTCAGTTACTGAAGAAGCTATTCAAACTCCTCCCCCCTCTCTTGCCATCCTTTTGGTAGTTTGACTAGTTTGGGAGGAAGCCAGTTTTGGAAGGGAGAGATTACAAGGCAATTTCAGTTAACTCAAGGATTCCGTAATTCCAAATTTTTTATATATAAATATATATATATATAAATATATATAAAGAGGATTGCTGGCATTTTACTCCCATCTTTTTTAGAAGGAAGATATCTCCCAAACAATGTTTTTATTTAAACTTTCATTTACAAGGGTAGAAGAGTAATTGGTGGGTTATATTACAAGGATCATTTCAGAGGGAATACAGAACATCAGGAATATGACAGATCAATAGCTCAAGAAAACAGCTGTAAGGGATTAGGGTTTAGGTTATGTTTCAATGCCTGAGAAGAGAACAGAAGATGGTTGGTTCTCTGATCAAAATCACCTTTAGCCTTGGTTTTACTCTCTGGTTGAGCAAATGGCAATTTAGCATTTGTAATTAAACAAATTTCACATTCTTCTCAGATAACCTGATTCTGTATGCATATTGGTATCCACAAGAAATTATTGATACTTTTTATTAAAAATTTACAACCATCGCCTAATATTTTTGTAACACTGACAACCGCAGTCATCAGCAATCAAACCTGGGACCTCTTGAACTTATTGCAGGAACCTCTACTGCCTGAGCTAAAAGACATCTCTTAGCCAAGACGGTAGCAGGCTCATTAATCTCTATCTGGCCTAGCCATCTATTTGACATGGCACTAGCATCTCCTCATGGAATTTAGAAGATATTTTATTTTGAAACTAACACTGGGCATATGTTAAATCTGTATTTACCCTTTCAAGTTCTTCGATCCTCTTTTCCAAAGCACTGTTTGGTACAGAATTCCCAGAAGAATTAGCATCCCTGCTGTATCGGCTATATCCTGTCCTGTCTGTTCGGGAATATCGATTTGGAACATCATCTTCAGGTGCATTAGTTGTACTGTAAAGTGAAAATTAAACTTTATTAATAATGCCTGGTGTAAAAAATAGGTTTTAGCAAATATTTCCTGTGTCCCTTATATTTTTCTCCTAGTGCAAATACATTAATATAACATTGACTTATTTATATTGTAAATGACCAGTACTTCAAGACAACATGGACAAAACTTAATTTTCATACCTGTAATTTTGTCTTCTCTGAGAAACAAAATTAGTTGCTCAATCAGACCCGCAATTTCTGGGTTTTTTTTGTCTCTAACTACATTTTCTTTCCTTGTCTCTAAGGAACTCAGGTTAATTCCTTCAAGGGGTGCGTGCCTCGGAAAGTGCTGTCTGTATCTACAGCCCAGAGCTAGATATTTCCTTATGCCTGTATGTTGCGATGAAGAAATCTGAAGAAGAATCGGTTGAGGTAATTAGAGGAAATTTTTCTTGATTTAATCCAATTTCTTATTAGTCTTTCTCTCTTCCCCCTCTGAAACCTCTTCTGAGAAGAATGAGTGAGTGATGGACAGAGCCATTCAAACAGATACCATACGTGCTCTGGCAGAAATGTTTTTCATCTTCTGTTTTCCTTTGGAAAACTCTCTCTTATAAACAGATATCACAAACTTTTTGCCTGAAAACAATCTCAGCTAAGAAGTAGGTGGCAATATCTGGGACAGAAGGGGAAAAAAAACAGTTACTAACCTTTCCATAACGGTTGTTCTTGGAGATGTGATGCTCATATCTAAGGCTAAGGTTTTTTCCACAGAGGTTACAGAATCCATGACTTCCAGTGACCTCCGTGACTTCAATCCGCGGCAGGTGGGAGCTACCGGATACCCCACCACCCAGTGGGGTTATCCCAGATCTCCCAGCCCCATGCAGCAGTCTAGCCGCTGCCAGGGGGGGAGGGAGGAGGAAGGAGCTCCTCATTTTGTCATGGATATTTTTAGTAAAAATCACAGACCAGTCACGGGCTTCCATAAATTTTTCCTTAGTGACCTGTTCATGACTTTTACTAAAAATATCCATTACAAAATCTTAGGCTAACTCATAACCATTAACCATGTTCAGTGTGCGTGTGCCAGATGCACCAAAAAATTTTCTTTCACTGCTGTTCATTGGGTCAGCTCTAGTGCCCACTGGTGCTGTGTGCTCATATGCTGGTATAAGAGGCCTGGCTGGCCCTGCACCCTCTAAGTTTCTTCTTGCAGCTAACTCCAACAGATGGTAGGTCGTGGAATGGACATGAGCAACACACCTCAAAGAACAGTTATGGAAAGGTTAGTAACCGTTTTTTCCCCCCAAGTGCTTTCTTATGTCTATTTCATGTTAGGTGACTCACAAGCAGAACCCAAGGCAGTGGGCTCAGAGTTCATGGACATGTGGATTGCAACACAGCTCTTCCGAACTTGGCATCATCTCTGACCAGCTGGGCAATGGCGTAGTGGAATGAGGAGGTCTGAACCGACAACCAGGTTGCTGCTCTGTAGATGCCTCAGATCGGGACTGGGCCAAAAACGTTGATGATGAAGCCTGAGCTATTGTTGAATGGGCTATCACAATGGCAGGAGGTGCCTGCTCGCAACATGGGTGAATTCTCTGGGCTGAAACCAGTAGGCCTTTCATCTTATCTGCTACTGCCACAAAGAGCTGCATTATTTTACGGAATGTACAAGGCCAAGTCACATCTAACATCCAGTGAGTGGAAATGGTGCTCCTCTGCATTCCTATCCAGTTTCAGAAAGAAAACTGGCAGGAAAAAATAGCCTGATTACTATTAAACTGGGAGACCACCTTTGAAAGGAATGCTGGGTCCAGGTGCAGGGCAGAAGCAGCATCGCAAGCTAACAAGCCCAGCAGCATGTCAAACCACTGTTGTTGCAGCCACACAGAGGTTATTAGGGTGACCCATGTTCTGTCTCCTTGACTTTCAGGAGAACCTTGCATACCAGAAGAACGGAAGGAAAATCATAGAACAGGAGCTCTGTCCATGGAATTAGAAAAGCATCAGAGAACCTGGGCTGTGACTGCACAATGAACAAAACTGCTGACATTTCCTGTTCTGCCAGGTTGCGAACATGTCGATATGGGGAGACCGCCACCTCTGGAAGATGGATCTGGTCACCTTTAGGTGAAGGGACCACTTGTGGTGAGAGCAGAAAGACTTGCTGAGGTGATCTGCCAAAGGATTCCAGGCTCCCAAAAGATGGGACGTTTCAAGGTGGATGGAGTGTTTCACACACGAGTCCCATAGGCAAATGGCCTCCTGGCACAGGGTAGAGGACTCTGTACCCATTAGTGTAAACTTTGCCCATGATCTGGGGTAGGAACACATGACAAGATAAGCCGATCATTCTGAGCAATCTGATGTTTATGTGCAGGGAGAGCTCTTCCCAGGACCACAAGCCCTGAGATGCTTGAGATGAGCCCCACAACCTAGATCGGCTGCATCTGAAGGCTGGGGGAGGAGGGGAGAGATGACAAAGGGAATGCCAACAGCCACTGATCCGGACTCCTTCCATTGTTGAAGGAGGTGAGCACTGGGGTGGGAACGGTAAGCACGGAGTCCAACTGGTGACCGTTAAGCAAATACATAGGCCCCTTCAGTCTTGGCTGGCGTCAGAGGCAGAGACTTGCATACTGTACCATCCAAGGTGCATGAGGCCATGTGACCAAAAGGTTTGAGGCAAAAAATGTGCTGTCATGGCCAACTGGGCCTTGATCTTGGATATCAGACCTGACATTGTCTGGAACCAAGCCTCCGGGAGGAAGGCTCTGGCCTAGGTTGAATAGAGCACTGCCCTAATAAACTCTATTCTCTGGACAGGGACAAGAGTCTACTTTTGCTCATTTATCAACAGGCACAGGACATGGAAGATGGCTTGGACCAGGTTGTTGATGTTTTCACTTGAGTCTTTGAGAAGCCCTTGATAAGCCAGTCATTGAGGTATGGGTAGACTTGAATGCCTCACCTTCTGAGGAAGACCACTAGCATCACCATGCATTTTGTGAAAACCTGAAGGGCTGCCAACAGACGAAAGGGAAGGGCGAAAACTGATAATGGGTTTGGTTTATGATAAATCTAAGGAACATTCTGTGGCCCTGGAAAATGGAGATGTGGAAACAGGCGTCTTTCAAGTCGAGGGTGGACTACCAGTCCCCTGGATCCAGGGAGGGAATAATGGAGGCCACGGAGACTATATGGAACCTCAGTTTCTTGAGGTAACTGTTGAAGTGATGCTGGGCTACGATGGGTCAGAGACCCCCTTTGGCTTTCAGGATTAGGTAATTATAGGAGTAAAACCTCTTCCCGCTCAAGTTCTGAAGCATCTACTCCACATTTTTTACCCAAAGGAGGGCTTGCACCTCCTGAATTAGAAGTTGCTCATGAGAAAGGTCCCTGAAGGGATGGGGATGGGGGGGGAGAAAACTGAAGGGTGTAACCTTCCTCCACTGTTCTCATAACCTCAGACCACTGGGTGCCAAGAAAATGCCATTCTGAAGTAGGAAAGATGGTCTGAAAACAAAAGGGAGGCAGGATATGGTGTGTGAACTGATATAATGCCTTCGGGTGTCCCTTCAAGAGTTCTGTTTAGGGCCTCCCAAGTATCTGTGCAACCCGGGTAGAGAGGCTGAAATGGAGGGGGGCAGTTGTCTGCATTTATAATCAGCTGCTCCATTTTTAAATCAGGTCCTGGCAAGGTGCTGGAACCAAGAAGTGGGTCAACTGTTGAAGCTTGATCTGCTTCCTCATGGGGGAGTGGAACCCCTTGCTTCTACTGGCTGGTGCTGACAATCCGGGGATTGGTGCCGGATAAGGGAAGGCCTCGCCGAAGATAGGAGGGCCAGTTTGTCTCTGGTAGGTACCAAAGGGCCCGGTGCTAGGTATGAGCTCAAAGCCACATGCTCCCTTTTGCTCTACACACTTGGAGCTGGTGGGTTGGTGGAACTGGGAGCATCATTATGTCCCTGACTGCTGCAAAGACTTCTGGGGTGGAAGGAGCTGCAATACGGTCTCTCTACAAGTTTGAATAAAGGCCAATGTTAAATAAATCTGAAGTAGTCCATAGCTACATCTCCTCAACCAGGACAGTCGTCACCCACAATACTGTGAATAGTATATATACAATTACTATTATATATATGAAAATGTGTATATACACACACACAATTGTATATATTCACAATTATACACACACACACAATTCACACACATTGGAGAGAGAGAGAGCGAGAGCGCGCGAGAGAGAGAGAGAGCGAGAGCGCGCGAGAGAGAGAGAGAGCGAGAGCGCGCGAGAGAGAGAGAGAGCGAGAGCGCGCGAGAGAGAGAGCGCGCGAGAGAGCGCGCGAGAGAGCGCGAGAGAGAGCGCGAGAGAGAGCGCGAGAGAGAGCGCGAGAGAGAGCGCGAGAGAGAGCGCGAGAGCGCTTCCAAAAATATTTTGATTCTATATATATCTCTTTGACATAGTTCTGATGTCATAATACCCCCTCCAACAAACACCGCACTCGCTCAGCTCTCTGCCCCTCCCCCCTCCAACGGACTCCGGAATCCCTCAGCTCTCTGCCCCCTCCAACGGACCCCAGAATCCCTCAGCTCTCTGCCACCTCAGACGGACCCCGGAATCCCTCAGCTCTCTGCCCCCTCGCCACCTCCGACGGACCCCGGAATCCCTCAGCTCTCTGCCCCCTCGCCACCTCCGACGGACCCCGGAATCCCTCAGCTCTCTGCCCCCTCGCCACCTTAGACAGACCCGAGTTGGGTTTGGTCGGAGGGTAAGTGAGGTAGGGGTGTCGGGTTTGGTCAGGGGGGTGAGGTGGGGGTGTCGGGTTTGGTGGGGGGGTAAGTGAGCCGGGGGTGTCGGGTTTGGTCGGGGGGTGAGGTGGGGGTGTCGGGTTTGGTCTGGGGAAGTGGGAAGGTGTCTGGGTGGGTGAGGTGTGAGGTGGGGGTGTCGGGTTTGGTCGGGGGGGGTAAGTGAGCCGGGGGTGTCGGGTTTGGTCTGGGGGTGTGGGAAGGTGTCTGGGTGGGTGAGGGGTGAGGTGTGGGGGTTGGGGTTGGTCAGGGGGTGTTGGGGTTGGTCGAGGGGGTGAGGTGGGGGGTTGGGGTTGGTCAAGGGGTAAGTGAGGTGTGGGTGTCGGGTTTGTTTGTGGTGGTAGGTAGGGGTGTTGGGTTTGGTTGGGGGGGGAAGTGAGGTGGGTGTGTCAGGTTTGGTCTACAGGGGTGAGGTGTGGGTGTTGGTCAGGGGGTGTTGGGGTTGGTAGGGGGAGATGTGGGGGTGTTGGGTTTGGGTGGGGGGGGTGAAAATGTGAATCGAGGTTGGTCGAGGGGTAAGTGCGGTGGGGGTGTCTGGTTTGGTCGAGGGGGGGGTAAGGTGGGGGTGTCAGTTTGCTCTCTGCCCCCTCCAACGGACCCCGCACTCGCTCAGCTTTCTGCCCCCTCCCCACCTCCGATGGACCCGAGCAACGCCGGGTATTTTCGCTAGTATCTATATACATAAACGTCAAATGGTGTGTGCGTGTATGTACATTCCCTTACTCCTTCCACACCGTTTGAGCTAGAGACTTGAAATTTGGTACAGTTATAGGCTTTAGGGTCCTAATCAGGGTAAGAATCGAAAAATTTTCAAATCTCACCCCTTACACTCCCTAGGGGTGAAATTCTTTAAAGCCCATTAACATCAGCTGGGCAGCAGGTTAACACCTGCTGTTCTCTGTGACATAGTTATGATGTAATAATACCCCCTTCCAATGCCCCCCGCACACGCTCAGCTCTCTCCCCCCTCCCACAGCCCCCGCACACGCTCAGCTCTCTCCCCCCTCCCATGGCCCCCGCACACGCTCAGCTCTCTCCCCCCTCAGGTAAGTATCGAAAATTTTTAAAATCTCACCCCCCCCCCTCCTCCAATGGCCCCAGCACACGCTCAGCTCTCCCCCCCCGTCCCCCTATATCTAAATGCAAGAGAATGAAATTAATTAGACAAAATGAGACTTCTGAACAAAATTTGTATTAATAAAAAGCATTGTAGTCTTTTTACATCCTAGTTTCCAATTACAAATACCCCGCGCAACGCCAGGTATTTTTGCTAGTTTGTAATAAAATAAAGTGAGTACTGTACACTTTGCATTCTGTGTATTAACAGATATATTTGAAAATTTGGAAAAACATCCAAAATATATAATAAATTTCAGTTGGTATTCTATTGCTCAACAGTGCAATTAAATCAACAGCCCTAATACATATAAATACAAAAACACACTGAAGAAAGCAAATATTTTGTGATTGGGTGGAAAAGTAAACGAGATAGATATACATCTCTATCTCACACAAATCTCTATCACATCTCACACAAAATCTCAACTGCCAGAGAAGAGCAGCAAAACCTAGTTGGAATCATCTTCCAACAAGAGATTTCCATATCAGAAATCATGCGACTGAAATGATCACGGTATCAAGGTGATGCACAGTATCAAGGATGCATAAGAACAGTACCACCACTGTATCATGTAATATTTAATTTAAAAACATTTAGAGTGTTTAAAATGTTCATTTTACAACAACGCATTTCATAATTTTAGAAAAACTTTGACAATGTGCAAATCTAGATGGATAAAGTGCAAATAAAAAGCAGGCATAACTTGGCATGAGATGATCTTTTCATGAATATAAAATATTGTTATGCTCCAGTATGTGTGAAGTTTCCAAGACACTGACACAACTGTAAGGAATTTCCTAGCTTAATGTTATCACCATATTTAGCACTGTTTATTCTTCATTTAGAAGGTTTTTTTAAAAATATATTTCTAGGACCGGATATGCATATTGCAACACAACAGAACAGAAATATTTTTGATTAACCCTTTAAATCCTAGAATATTTTATTTTTTTTAAAAAATGTACTTTCTACTATTCTATGCCAGGAGGGACTTGGAGCACTATGAAACTAAACATGCTCAATCTTTAGTCTCATCACTCAACAGTAATCCTTTTGCCAAGACCGGAACAGTATTGACTTGCTTTAGTCAATCATCTTTGGCAGTGCTCTTATGTGAAACTTGGAAGAAAGAAACTAGAGAGAGGATTGTTTTCAGTGGTAGTGAAAAGAATACTTCAAGGGAAAGAAGGTATTTTTAATTGGTAATGGTCTCTTGACATCCTTGCTTTAAAGGAAACCACAGGGATTAATGTCTTTTTGTATTTGAGTAGGGTAGTGGAAGTGGAAGGGAAACTTAGATCCACCTCTCAACAGCCACTACTAACCATAGCTGAGGTCTATTCATTTAGCCTCAGTAGCAGAGAAGCCAGATAGGAACATCTGCATGAACAGGCAAGTAGAGTCAAGAGTGTGGCCTCACATGCTATAAAAAGAATTTTGAAGTACCATGATTCGTCTTCCAATGCAAGAGCTCATCTATCAAAGAGGAATCAGACATTTTCCACTTAGGTGAAACAGAAAAATGATAGCATTTATTATGCTATCAATTATTTTATGGTCAGTTAATTCGATAGCCGCGCACCCCACCAATAGCCACACATGGAGCCCAGGAAAGCAGAGCAGCACTGAGGACCCCTGGATCTGATGGACAGGAAGAAAACTTTTCACAGGGAGAGGAATTTCACAGTCCTATTGTGACTAGTAGAAAATTTGTGGAGGGTAGAGGAGTCTCTTTATCAGATAGAAATTAAATAATTTCCTGTCAATCCTACAGTCTTAATCTAAGGTTGTATACCAAGGGTGCAAGGCAATGTAACCAGAAGCTCTAAATTCCTACCCTTGCTATTTAAAAAGTGGTTGGTCACTGATACCACTGTCACCATGCAGGACGTAATCATGGATAAAACACCTAATTTGCTCTTGGTCTGATGAACTATATGAGGCTGCAGAATAATCTCAGCACAATCTGCAGTTCATAGAATACAGATAGTGGCACCTAATCCTCCTTTCCAAACACATCTTTCCTCAGAGATCAACAAAGGATGCAGACAATTTACAAAAGACATAATAGAGTCCATAATGGAACACTCTGAAAGTGTAAGAAACAGCATCAGAATGTTTGTTCTCATGGATGAGGTTGGCTGCTGTATCTGCAAAATGCACATCAGCAGAATTTTGGGACATCTGAGAAGGACTGCTTCAGCATAACAACAAAATCTCTCTCATTGCAAATAACTGTCAATTAATTTCTCAGATAAATCTAATCAGATTTAACACTTCTGTGGGAATAGATCACTCAATTTGGATTACTGACATTCTGGGTGTATTTAGGACATTTATTATAGCAGTCACTAGTGAAATGAAGCTGTCTCTTTCATGGAAGATTAAAAGACACATGCTGGTCCCTTCCTATCTTTTGAGAGTTAAGGTTCCTTTT
Organism: Sternotherus odoratus; assembly: GCA_032164245.1. Taxonomy (NCBI): domain Eukaryota; kingdom Metazoa; phylum Chordata; order Testudines; family Kinosternidae; genus Sternotherus; species Sternotherus odoratus. The sequence continues at coordinate 61,409,794 of JAVMKO010000001.1, forward strand.
CAGGAGATCAAGCCACTGAATATGCTTACACTGTTTAAACATGGTTTACTCAAGAAACAATCTTTGGATTTTAATAACTTTTCACATGATCATCCTGTCCTGAACTTCATTTTTTTGTGAAGATAATCAACAGGGTGATGTGCCAGTTCTAGCTAAACCACTACTCCATTATTGTTTAATCTAATTATTGTTTAATCTCATTAGTTTTAGTTCAGATGTGGGTGTAGAACTGAGAGTGTATGGCTGATTTACCTGTAGTAATGAGCAAACTGACCATGCTGAGTACTAATCAGCAGCTTTTGATACTGAATATAAGATATTGTTTACTTGCCTACAAGATTTTGTGGTATCATACACAATAGCACCTTAGAAGACTCCTGTTTCTCCCAGAAAAAGAGGTTACCACAGCAATTGGAGGCCATGCAACTGGAACTCTAATTTCCTTGGTGTCCTACCCAAGTGGGAACATAACTTTTAGGGAACAATACTTCATTTGTTTTGTTTACCACTGGATTAACTTTTGTGCATGTTTCACTACCTGCAGTTGAAATGTCTTGCTGCCTTGGCTATAGGGAGTATAGTAATTGATATTATATTTTTTCAGGAAGAACTCTGACAGCTTAATTATAGCTGTAGCTAGGCTTCTGTTCTTATATTTAAAGGCATATTTGGGCATTAAGTTGAGCAGGTCATCATTTGGGTGTCAGACAACATTGCTTTATGATTGTTTAGCAAATGAGGATGGATCTCGTTGAACACACTTGTCCCGGTTGTATTGATAAGGGGAAGAATCTGGCCCAATGGATAAGATGTTTAATAAAAACCTTGTTACTGCTACAACATTAAATAGTTAAGCAGAGGCCAGAGTTTTCTGTAAAGTTAGCACTAGGTACCCCAATTGTAACTACTATAATCAAAACCTTTTAACAAATCATATTGGGTGGAGGGGGAGGGGGGAGAGGAGAGAACATTAAAATGTTTGAAATTTTTAAAATGAACTATAGCTTATTTTGGAAAAAAAGTTACCCTTACTCCTTTTTTCCTTAGTTATACAGATTTTTTAATAGGGAAATTTCCCTACTGTATGACTGTCTTGTGGGTAAGAAGGGAAAGTCAATTTAGGTGGTTTTCATTCAAACCCAGTTCCTTTAAAAAAAATAAGACAAATTCACACAAAAGGAAAAAAACAACAGGACAGAGAGAAAAATGCATTTGCTGTTTTCTTTTGCTTGCAACCAATAGGGCTGAGAAATTGTAAGCACAGCACTGTCTTGTTAGCTACTCTGAAACCTGGCAAACTTTTCAACCTCAGGACTTTTACGGCATTACTTTGAGCTTATTTCTAAGGTCACAAGATTGCAGCAGTACAGCAAGCAGATGGATAGGTCTTGGATGGCTATGCTGAACTCTTACTAGATGGGTGAGGGGAAAAAAAGACAGGAGCACATACAGAAAAGGAAAATAACACACTAAGGAGAGGGTAAAAGCAGGGTTTAAGATCACATACTAGGTGTTATTCAAGATTCAGCCAAAGCCAATGAAGATGGTAATATAATCTGGTGCTCGCTCTCTCTGACTTGACCTGGCCAAGACAGAAGACCCAGTGGTGTTATGCAACACCCCAAAGCGGGTTCCAGCAGACAGATCTGAGGACTGCTCCATCCAATTCAGCTTCCCCGTGCACCCCATTCTCCTACTGGCTCTTTAAAACGCTCCCAAATAAGCAGCATCCAAAAATGGTGCTGACCTCATCTCACTGAAGTTACCCAATCAAAAATACATTTTGGTTACTTAAACTATAAACATTTCCTTGCATTTCTAGAATGTTCCAGCTTTATATTGTGCCAACACACAATGATACATGAGCCTTGAGCCTCCTAATCAATTTTCTTAACTAGAAACACATTTATTTGGTACCAGTTTCTCTTTCTAGAATTTTTGCTTACTTTTATACATTATTAGCAAAAATACCCGGCGTTGCTCGGGGTATTTGTAATTGGAAACTGGGATGTAAAAAGACTACAATGTTTTTTATTAATACAAATTTTGTCCAGAAGTCTCATTTTGTCTAATTAATTTCATTCTCTTGCATTTAGATGTGGGGGGGGGGGAGGAAAGAGAGCTGAGCAAGTGTGGAGGCCGTTGGAGGGGGGGAGCGGGGTGAGATTTAAAAATTTTTCGATTCTTACCTGAGGGGGGAGAGAGCTGAGCGAGTGGGGGAGGGGGAGTCCGTTGGAGTGCGGGGGCCATTGAAGAGGAGGAGAGGTGAGAGAGCTGAGCGAGTGCGGGGTCCGTTGGAGGGGGGTATTATTACATCATAACTATGTCACAGAGAACAGCAGGTGTTAACCTGCTGCCCAGTTGATGTTAATGGGCTTTAAAGAATTTCACCGCTAGGGGGTGTAAGAGGTGAGATTTGAAAAATTTTCAATTCTTACCCTGATTAAGACCCTAAAGCCTATAACTGTACCAAATTTCAAGTCTCTAGCTCAAACGGTGTGGAAGGAGTAAGGGAACATACATGAACATACATACACGCATACACCATTTGACTTGTTGGTTGGACTTTTGTTATGTTATGGACAATTTAGTATGCAGAACTCTGCACAATATCATTAAAACTTCAAGAGGATTAAGAGTGAAAATATCAGAGGGCATGTGCCCACTCAACTTTCTTCTCCCTGATGTCTGCATCCCATCTTAAAACAACTAATGGTCAAGCACCATAGTAGCTGCCTCATCCGCAACATAAGACACCTTAGTTGAGACTACAAGTCTATTGTGAGGCCCAAACATAACCAGTAAGGGGAGCATTTCAAACCCCACAAAAATAAAGGGAATCCTGGTATCACGCAATATTTTTGTGGTTACATATTTTAGTTTGGTGAGACCCATGAATTGAAACTGGTCCTATTAGGACTCAGGGAGTGGGCGGGCAGAAGCTGGTATGAATGAAAGCTTGTAGTCACAGAAGTAATACATTTAGAAAGAAGTCTTAAAAGGCTTTAACATTTCATCCAGAGTACTTCCAGTTAAGCTCTACTGATCTCTTACAACATATTTAACATGAGGGTTATAAAAATGCATTTCAGAGCACAACATATAATCTCTTGGAATTAGAGGGGGCAGTTTCTACCCTGCTGGGCTTCATCTCAGTGTTCAGTACTGTCAAATAAACAAAACCAAGAAGTTGCGCTTCTATTTTATTTGTAAATCTTATTGTATCAATTTCCAGTACTGAATAAAAACCATCAGGGGAGCATACACTACACGAGTCACTAAGTGTGTGATAAATGAAAGGAGGGGGGGTTGACTCCCTTTTATGGACATCCAGCCAGCAGTTAGCTATAAAAATCTCTCCTGATAGCTGTTCTCTACTTGCTTTACAAGTAAAGGGTTAAAAAGTCTCCCTGAATACGTAAAAGGAAGAGAGTGGGCACCTGATCAAAAGAGACAATAGGAAGGCTAGAACTTATTTGGGGGGGGAAAACCTTCCTCTTTGTCTGTCTGCTTTCCCAGAAAGCAGAAACAGGACTGAAATGATGCTGTAAAGATGTATATTCTTGTTTGTGTGCGTACGCGTTTAACAAAATTTACCTTTTAAGAACAGGATTGGATTTGTGTGTCCTAATTGTTTTCTCTCTCAGCTCTTCCGGGGGGGGGGGAGAAGAGGGGAGGGGTGATAGGGCTTGAGGGTATCCCACAGGAAGGAATTCCCAAGTGCGCCTTCCTAGGTTCTCAAAGGGTTTGGTGTTGTTTTTTTTGTTTGGGTTTTTTTGCGCATTTGGGTGGTGGCAGCATCTACCCATCCAAGGTCATAGAAAAGCTGTAACCTTGGGAGTTTAATACAAGCCTGGAGTTGCCAGTATTAATTTTTAGAAACCTTGAGGGTCCCCCCAACTTCTGCACTCAAAGTGCCAGACTGGGGAATCAGCCTTGACAAAGAGGTTCTCAACTAACTCCTACTGTAAATTGATCCAGCCAAATCTGTCTGATCTATGAACCACTGTAAAACCTTGGAGTTATTTTTAAACCCTGATCTGCAAGTTTGTTTTCTTAAATTAAAATATTTTAAAAATACTTGATCATAGAAGCTAAATAGCTCCAGAGTTCGTAAATGGAATTCAAGATGAGCTGTTAAAGTGAACCATATCTGTACAATTTCCAACTCTTTTGTATTTAAATTCCTTGCCTTGATGTTCCATTTTCAACTGAATTTCTGTTAACACAAAAGTTGATTCCTGTGGATACGCACTCTATGATCAAACATTCAAATAAAGACAGCCTGATGGTGTCATTTCACCATGAAAAGAACGGTTACTTACCTCGTAACTGTTGTTCTTTGAGATGTGTTGCTCATGTCCATTCCAAGATGTGTGCGCACACCGCGCATGTACGGTCCCAGAAGCTTTTTCCTAGCGGTGCCCGTAGGGTCGGCAGAGGAGACCCCTAGAGTGGCGCCTTTATAGCAGAGTATATATGACCCTGCCGACCCGCCCCCCGCTCAGTTCCTTCTTGCCGGAACTCCAACAGAGGGGAGGCGGGAGGGATTTGGAATGGACATGAGCAACACATCTCGAAGAACAACAGTTAGGAGGTAAGTAACCGTTCTTTCTTCTTCGAGTGATTGCTCATGTGGATTCCAAGATGTGACTTGCGAGCAGTTACCTTGGCGGAGGGTCCGGAGTTCATCTGGTTGCGGACTGCAGTACTGCCACCCCAAAACCGGCGTCCTCTCTCGCCTGCTGGGTGATGGCGTAGTGAGCGGTAAACGTGTGGACAGAAGACCATGTTGCTGCTCTGCAGATATCGAGAAGCGGAACCTAAATCGAAGGCGGCATACCAGTCCCCCAGATCCATCAAGGGGATAATGCTGGCCAAGGAGATCATATGGAATCGGAAGTTTCTTATGTATGCGTTCAGGTTTTGCAGATCTAAGATGGGCCGAAGGCCTCCCTTGGTCTTGGGGATAAGGAAATATCGGGAATAGAAGCCCCTCCCCCTGAATTGAAGGGGGACCTCCTCTATAGCCCCTAACAGGAGCAGGGATTGAACCTCCTGCATCAGAATTTGCTCGTGAGGGGGTCCCTGAAAAGGGATGGGGAAGGGGGTGGCAGGGAGGGAGTGAGGAGAATTGGATAGAATATCCCGCTTCTATCGTGCTGAGGACCCAGCGATCGGAAGTGATCTGGGCCCAAGCCCAATAAAAACGGGATAGACTGTTCCGAAATGGAGGGGAAGGATCCGTGTTGGTGTCTGGAACGCCGTCCTAGCGACACACATCAAAAATTAGGTTTTGGGCCAGGTGGCTGTTTCGACGCCCCTTGCTCCTGCCTGGTGGGGGGTCGGGAGCGCCTTCTGTTATTAGTATTATTGCCCCTCCCCTCTTCCTAGCGGGCTCCCGTCTAGGTGGCGCTTGGTAAAACCGAGAGGGGGGTTGGGGTCTAAAAGGCCATCTCTGGGGCGCTGGAGTGTGAAGGCCGAGGGATCTAAGTGTGGACCTAGAGTCCTTCATGCCATGAAGACGTTTGTCTGTTTCTTTAGCAAACAGGCCCTCCCGGTCGAAGGGAAGGTCCTGTAAGGTGTTTTGTACTTTGGGTGGGATACCCAAGACCTGAAGCCAGGAGTTGTGCCTCATAACGACAGCTGTGGCCATTGTTCTAGCCGCTGAGTCCGCCGAATCTAACGCTGCCTGGAGGGCCACTCGGGAGATGACCGTGCCTTCCTCTAGCAAGGCGTTCAACTCCCTGAGGGAGTCCTCTGGGACGACAGCCTGAAATTTTCCCATGGATGATCAGGCACTGTAGGTGCAGCGGTCCAGGGCGGCTTGTTGGTTAGAAATGCAGAGCTGTAAGGCACCCGTGGAATAGACATTATAGACAAAGAGGTCCAGTTTTTTGACTTCTCTGGATTTCGGAGCTGACCCCAGTTGACCTTGATGCTCCCTATGGTTAATGGCGTCTGCCTGGAGCAGGATGTGTGAAAAAATGTTCATATCCACACTGTTGGACAAAATACCTCCTCTCGACTCCCCTTGCGGTCGGTGGGATCGAGGCTGGGGTTTGCCAAAGCACATTAGCGTTTGCTTCAATGGATCTGATGAAAGGCAGGGCTACCCTGGATGGCCCGTTGGGTGCCAGGATGTCGACTGTCGGGTTCAGATCCTCAGTTATCTCCTCTGCTTGGAGGTTTAGGCTTTTAGCAACCTGACGGAGGAGGTCCTGATGGCCCTTGATGTCCATGGGGGGAAGGCCGGAAGACGTCCCTGCCACTGCCTCATCTGGAGAGGAAGAGGAGGAGGTGCGCACCACAGGGTCCTCCGTTTCTTCCCCATGCTGAGGTTGGGGAGGAATAGTCGGATCTCCCGGAGGAAGTGGGGGTGCGGCTAGCGTAGGATCATGTCCCATTGAGGCACCATGGTTTCAGTGGCCCTAGGTGACGGGCAGGATGTAGAAGTAGCCGTCGGAGGGGCCCTGGGCCCAGAGACCACTGAAGTGGCCCTGGAATCTCACCCCTGGGCTTAGTGGTACGCCCACAGGGTCCAGAAGGGCCACCGGCCTAGTCCCTGCCACTGAGGAGGCCAGCACGGCACCGAAAGATGGTGTTCCTCTTGGGTGCAGTGCCGGGAGCTGTGCCATGAGCGTGAGCAGTATTGGTGGCTGTGTCTAGACCGGGATGACCCCGCGTCCGACTCAGACGAATAGTCCGATGCCCACCATGTGGGTGCGGAGCCTGTCGGTGCCGCAGGTCGGTGCGGAGACCGGCGCCGCATCATTGTCTGTTTACCCCGGTGCCATATCACTGTTGAGACTGGAACGGGGTCCGACGCAGCTGGTACCGGAGGCGGTGCGGACAACGTCGATGGTACACATGGCGGTACTGTGAAGGTATAGTCTAGTACCGATGCGGCGGTACCCAAACGGGAGGTGGTGCTCGGTACCGGACATGGTGCCGGTGGCCGCACGTCCTGCACCATGCTAATGAGGTCTCAGGCAGCCTCGTAAGTGTCCACTGTGGATGAAAGATCCAAGTCCTCCTGCAGGTCATGCAGGGGTGATTCTAGCTGCACCAGCACCAAAGTTGAACTGCAGCACTTGGTACTGTGGCTGACGGTTCTTATCGTCCCCGGGGGACCAGCTCCGTCACGGGTCGCTCTCCATTATAAACACCGTGAGGGCGGGAAGTTGGGGACCATCCCCTTTCGGGCCTCCTCTTCTTTAGGGGCATCGGAGATTTTGAGCGGTGCCGCCTAGAGGCGCTGGACCTGCGTGCCGGGGATTTGTGCCGACGGGTCCAGGAGGAATCCCTCTTCGAGGCCTGTGTGCTTCACACGGAGGCCGGTGTGCTATGCACCGAAGGGGCCTGCTCAGTTTGTGGCTGCAGCACAGACTCCATCAGGATGTTTTAAACAGAAGTCGCGTTCCTTCTTGGTGCGCGGTTTGAAGCTCCTGCAAATAGGGCATCTGTCTGTCTGATGGCTCTCTCCCAAGCACTTCAGACACTGAGTGCGGGTCATGGGTTTACTGTAAGGCTCACAGGACTTAAACCCCAGTGAGGCATGCCCCAGTGCCGTGGCGAAGGAAACTCCGCAGCAGCCGGAGATCTCCTCTAATCTAACTACAACTATTTACACTATTTACAGGTATTTAACTGCAATAAACATTAACTAAATACACAAGATAAGCGAGTACCACTAAGTGAGTGCTAATGACACTAGCTGTTCCAGCGACCCTCAGGGCGGTAAGAAGGAACTAGGGGGGGGGGGAGGGGGAGTCGGCAGGGTCATATATATTCTGCTATAAAGGCGCCACTCTAGGGGTCTCCCCGCTGACCCTACGGGTACCGCTAGGAAAAAGCTTCTGGGACCGTGCATGCGCAGTGCGCACACACATCTTGGAATGCACATGAGCAATCACTTGAAAAAGAACCAACAATTACACATTCAAATAAATAGATTAGCTTTCCTCCCGCTACTAGATAACTGAAGGCAAAACAGATTTTTTGTCCTGGCTGGTGTTTAAGACAGAGTTTGTCTCAAAGCTACAGTTTTCAAAGAGATATAATATTAAATTTCTTGTAAAGCAAAATACTTAATCAGGTTATAAAAGTAAACATCTGTAAAGGAACCTTTAATTATTGGCAACAAGTGAAGTGACACCTTCAATTCTACTATTCCTCAGATACAGTTCTCTGCAGTAGGGTCAGTTTGAGGGACCTCAAAGTTCAAGGAAGAAAATGATCAGAACGAGTTTTCACTTTTTGATCTTCTTAGCTCACAATCTTAATAATGAGATGTTAACAGCAGTAAAGGCTAGGCGGGAGGATGATTACATCAAAAGTTATATAAACATAGTGTCAGTGTAGACTGAGGGTTTATTAAAACACCATTTTCCGTAGGACTCTTTGGTCAAGTACTGCATCCATAGTACCTCAAGAATGTGGTTTTCTGCCCAATTTGCTTCCTTCTGATGACTAAAGAAAGAATGTCATTTCTGCTGGAGTTAGCCAGGACTATAACCTGCTTGTCAAATATTGCTTGGTGGAAAACACAGCAGAGGAAGTGTGCTCTAACTAGGTGGTACTTTTCTTTGATTCTGTAGAACTAATCTTTATCTCTTGGGATTCTAGATGTGCTCCTTATCACCAAAAACTGGATGAGGATTCCTCTCTGGTCCTGAAAAAATAACTCAATGAATTGAAGCCCAGGGTAAGTCTTACTTCAGGGATTGAACTTTGTCCTCTACAGAGCCCTCATGGGGAAGCAGACCCACTGAAGGATTTTCAACACAACAAACAGGATTGGTAGCTACATATAATTTTGTCTAGGACAATACCTAGATGTTGTAGCCTGCGTACTGAAAAGAGATGATTATTTTCTTTTGCCTGTAACAAATTAATGCTTGCAGCCAAATCCCAGAATGCTTCTCCTTTGAAGATGTAATGAGCAGAAGTCACCCAGGAAAGGGTCAACGTGGAACCCTCACACAATCATATCCAAGACGACCTAGGTAAAAGCCCTTAATAAAGGTTGAAAAAAACAAAAAGGAGAGTGGCTTTGTACTGAAAATGCTTCCTGTGGTAGCAGAATGGCAGATATTTGCAATGTTGAAGGGTTTTTGATTACAGGAGATCTAGAGGCAGGGTCCTGCAATTGTAAACTTTAAGATCGGCATACTGAACTTTCATTAACCCGTCATTTAGTGAGGCAGACTCAGTTTGCCTGGTCAAGCCATGACAGTTGCCAAGGAGTAGGATGCTTCCTGTCCACAAGGTCTCAAGACAAAACCTTCCCCATCAACAGAAGGTGTAACCTAGGAGAGGGGACTCTGCCGCCACATCAGGTTTGTACTCCAACAGGAAATAAAATCTGTAGTGCTGGTTGGCCTTCTAACCTACTAAGGAGCTCCAGTTCCACTGGAACTGAAAGTAGGGAGCCGGTCTCTCCTGTGCGCTCAATGAGTCTCTCTCTGCTGGGCCCAGGTAGCATGTAAGAGGAAACTGATAGTTTGAACGCAAAGTGGACAAGAGACAAGGGTGGGAGGCTATGACAACAACTGTATTCATTATTCCTTGAGAAAATGAATGGCCAGGAACAAGGAAAGGCTGTAACAATGGGAAGTATTCACAGACCACATATACAAGTACTAAGGGCGGCTAACACCACCCACTTATGTTGGTATAATTTATGTGGTATATGGATGAGAACAAGCCAGCCCCTTGTGTGCCCCAAGTTACACTGACCTAAGCACCAATGTTGACAGCGCTGTCATCAGGAGAGCTTCTCACGGAAGTAGTTTTATTATGCTGGCAGGAGAGCTCTCTTCTATTGGCATAGAGCGCCTTCACTACAGCAGTACATTGTCATCAGGGCAGCTGTGCCGCTGTAGCACTTCTAGTGAAGACTCTAAGACTACTGTGGCTGTAGAATATCAGCCACAGACATAAATCTGTGGATGGACGAACAATGCTGTCGGGTAGTATGCCACTCTACACTAGTAGAGATCGAGTAGTTGTAACCAAGCCTTAGTAATACAATAGCCTATGAAGGAAGAAGATAAATTTGCTAGAGAGAACAAAAATATTATCTTTATCTAATTAGGAAAAACCAAAGGCATGGCAAAGTAGCTTTCGAATAAAGGACATTAAAAAGGGAACGTTTTTTGGTTGAGTTTAAAACAAAAATCTATAGACATACCTTTTGTTTTAGCTGACGTGTCCACAGATTCACACTAATACTTCTTAATAAACTGACGGAAACTGAGTAGTAAAGGATGGCTGTATCTATATTACTTCTAGGTTGCCCAAAATTACAAGTTATTGGATTTTTATACTCTTCCACTGTACCAAGCAAACTACTGAAGCACTATTCTTCTCTGAAGTACCAAGATTAGGACCACAAGACTGCTTGGTTCAAAGGCTACAAACAAGACATTCATGAACAGAGAACAGGATTTTGGGCATATCTATCTCTAGTGCAGAGGTGGGCAAACTGCGGCCCGCTGGCCATGTTTATCTGGCCCGCGAGCTCAGCCCGGGGCAGGGTACCAATGGCACCATGCTCCCGGCTGAGCATTGGGGGCCGCGGGCCGAGCAGCAGCACAGGGAGCTGCGGGGCCCCGCGCTCCGGGGGCCGGGTAAGCGCAGTGCTGCCAGGAACCGCCGGGCCCAGTGCTCCCGGGCCGGGGCAGCGGGTGGGAGGAGAGCGGCCATGAGCCGTGGGGCCCCACGCTCCCGGCAGGGCACTGGTGGGACAATGGCTGGGAGCCGCAGAACCCCGCACTCTGGGGCCAGGGCGCCGGGGGGGGAGGGGGGAAGTGGAGGGGAGAGAGTGGCCGTGAGGTCCTGCGCTCCCGGCGGGGCGCCTGGCAGGGAGAGCGCAACCGCGAGCCCCTCACTCCAGGACGCTGGGTGGGTGGAGCATGGCAGGCCCTGTGGGGCTCAGCCATAGGGCCCCGTGCTCAGGATGGAGCGCCCAGATGAATACAGTAAGTGGGGGGGGGGGGGTGTGGAAGCTTAGGTGGTGTGGTTCCAGGGTGGGGGGTTGTTAGGGTGGGAAGGTCTCGGGAGGGGGCAGTCAGGGAAGAAATGGGGGGGGCCTAGATAGGGGATGGGTTCCTTGGGGGAGGCAATCAAGGGACAAGGAGCATGGGGGAGGGGTTTGATGGGTAGAGGGTTCTGAGGTGGGGCAATCAGGATGGGGGTCAGATAGGGGGCGGGGCCAGTCTGTTTGGGGAGGCACAGCCTTCCCTACCCGCCCTCCGCATGATTTTGAACCTCAATATGACCCTCGGGTCAAAAAGTTTGCCCACCTCTGCTCTAGTGGCAGGTATGTTGGTGAATAGGACAATACCAAATCAGCCCAAGGACAACTGTCTCACAAACAGGAGGAGTGACAAACAAATACTGGCAATTTAAATGGACATTAGCATAGACAGCAAGAAAACTAATTTCAAACATTAAACCTCAGAGTGGTGGTTCAATACAAGATTGAGAAAAACAGGTGGCGCATGCCTGTAATCCCAGCTGCTTGGGAGGCTGCGGTTGGTGGATTTCTCAGGAGTTCTAGGCTGCTGTGTGCTATGCCAATCAGGTATCCAGTGCTACTGTCAGCCTGGCTAGTGAGTAGCTGAGGGACTGGCTAGAACAACGTTTGACGTGTTGTGATTGGCGCTCTCTCTGTGAGGGCTGATGGACTGGTTGATCAAGGTGATTCAAGGTGGGGCCTACATTACTTCAGCCAAAAGCCAACTTACCTGGTTTGAGGGGGAATGCTATGGAGAGCCTCAACACCAGTAAAATGCTGGGTTAGTTGGTTTAAAAATGGCAAAATAACAGAAGAACTATTAAGAGATTGTTACATCTCAGGTCCTATGATTAAATACTGGCCAAAAAATCAGGTCATGATATTTACAGCAGAGGAAGGCCCTACTGTTGACAAATATTCCAAATGTTTAATCAACTTCATTTCGCTTTAGACAGGTTCACCATATGCAAAGAATATTATAACATGTTTAAAAACTAGGTCCCTTACCTTTTATATCTGCTTGAAACTGTCCTAGAGGACTCCTAGAAGAAATTGAAAAAACAAAAGGAAAATATAATTTCATGCTTTTCATTAAATACACAAATGCTTTTATGAACACTCAACCATCTCATATACAAACACAATAATTAAAGCATAGACTTGCAATTTCAGATCAAGATAATCATCTAGCTTTTACATTATCCTCTCTATGACCTACTAGTCCAAAAGGAGCAGGTAGTAACTACGGTATGGGGTGGGGAGAAGAAGAAAGGGCCCCACAGCAAAGGTAGAGCCAAAATTCTGATAAGAAATCCAGATCCCTGCTTCATCCATGTGCTACAAAATCCAGATCCCTGCACCACTCCGCTGTTAAGGGGCGGGGTCTGAGATTGCTACAAAGGGCAGCTTGCAAAGCAGAATGGATATCCGCTCTGAACCACCATCAGATAAAGAAAGAGGAGTGAAGCAGTTAAATGGGAAAGCTACAGGAATAAACATAACAGCTGAACTGTTAAAAGCCAGTGCAACAAGGCAAAAACAGGAGGTATCTGAGCAAGAGGAGCTATTAGAGAACTGGCTAACAGCCATGTACTAATCTTGAAGAAAGGAGATTCTGCCAATTCAAATTATAGATATATAATGCAGAAGAAAAACAGATGACATGGTGGCAAAGAAAATTACATAAGCACAACCAAGATCAGTTTGTCCTAGAGACTGATCACTGGCCAAATGGTGGGATATTGTACACAGGGACACGAGCAGGCTGGATTTAATAGAGGAACAAGTCATGGACAGGAATGAATGGTAATGCTGTGCTGCTTCCTGTGTCTATAAAGATGCTATGGGATTAAAGCACTCGGTGTTGCAATCTAAGCTACCCTGAGAATCTGGGCTACCCTGAATCATTCCCAAAATTGTACTACTGTTGGGGTTTTGTTTTTTTTTTGGTAGAAAGTTATGCACTGAAACAGCAGAAATTAATATAGCATTTTGTACCCTGCTGAAGGATCTTTGCCAAAAATTGAGCATTCCATTTTTTTTTTAATTATACCAACTGGTAGGATTATCCTAGGATTACCCCTTAAAGATGTTGAAAAAACAAATGTGTGCATTCAAAATGTTTTACAGCAACCTGTTCCTCTTCAAGCTCTGTGTGGTTTTCTCTCCTCTCCTTCCCACCCCCAGTGTGAGTAGGTGAAGCTCTAGAAGTGGAATTCACCATTTCTCTTTATTATTAAAAAAAGTTGTATCAGTTTTCTCTTCTGGCATTGTAGAAAGGAAAATGGAAGAAAAGCAGAGAGTCAAGAAGACATGTTTTTTTCCGTTACAGCACTTGTAATAAAATATGTTATGTACATTAAAAAATAGAAATACTATATTCAAGGATATAATCATATCAATACTCAGTAGCCATTCAAGATCTGAGATTTAGAGAGGATCTACATGGAAAGGTAGGACATGTTCAATCTAGTGATAAGATGGCTGAGGTTAGACAGGGCAAGTCTGGGAGCCCTTCGCATCCTGGGTGTTAAGGGTGTAATGTCTTAAGTGTAGATAAGAGTACAAAAGTAAATTAGCCCGAGATGATAAAGAAAAGTATGATCTCACTATGGAAAGATGTAAGCTAACTATTTTAACCTGACACCAAGAGTTAACCATTTTACAATTCACAATGGCTACAAGTGAGACTTTATTACCACTGGAAAACTAGCATTTTCACAGCTTTCAAAGTGGAAACACTGGTCTAGCTCTGGTTGGCAGAGGAAATAGAACTTGAAAATTGTGACATTAAGTTTACCAAGATTTATTCACTTGTATTTCTTCTCCCCACAGCCCCATACCAGTGTACTTACAGTGGCAAAAAGTATGGCTTTATAAAAGTGGAAGGATGCAAAAAAACAGTACCAATTTATTACATTACAATACGGTCTTGTATAAAGTTTCATCACTCATAAAAGTTAATGCTGCCATCCTATGCTCCTGCTCCAGCCCCCCCAAAATGCCAAACACTTTTGTCCCAAACAGCATCACATATTTCTTTAAACTATTTGTGTTATTGTGTTAAGCAATAATACGCTCAAAATTCAATAAAACAAAAATAGAGGAAGTAATTTTCCACAAAAAAGTTTGTAATCTACAAGAGAACCAGAAGACCGGATTCATTTGAAATCCCATAGGAAGGGGCTAACTTGTACAAAGTTTATTATAGCTCACTGCTTGCGCACCTAAATATATGATCGAGTCACATCCGTCCTGAACTTTCCTCAAGATCTTATTTTTTCATTCCCTAGTTACATTACAGTGAGTTGTTATACATTATTATAATTATCCTTGCACTGTTTGTTAATTGATCAGTATTATTAATACATAACAGGAGCAATAACAAGAGATTTAAAATAGGCTGAAGTGAGGGTGAAGACTTGCAGAGCTCAATTCTTCTCCTCATTTCAGCAAGCTTTGTTTCAGTTAGGTAGCTTCACGCTGCTATAAACCCAGCAATAGTGGTCACTGGAAGATTCTACAAGCACAGCAGAATTGTCAGGTGCCACAAAGTACAGATCACTCTAAGCCCTTTTCCTCCATACTCCAGAATAAGATTTGATCACCAAATGGCTTTTTCATTGAATAAAGTTTTTTTTTTAATTAAAGAAAAATGTGATCTTTTTAATCACTTCCTCACAGTAACAACACTTCCTCACAGATTCACTATCACATACAAGAGGCAACTCCCTCTGGAACCAAGGTCTGCACTGTCAGCACTCTGAGCTCAAGAATGACTGTACAGTAAACCCTCGATTTAACGGACCTCGATTTAACGGACTTCGGATGCAACAGACAAAATTTATGAGCAAGTCTGATGCATTCCTGATCCATTTCTGGCGGGCTGGCTGCCGCCCGGCTCCCAACAGCCGGTGCCCGGGCGGGCTGGCTGACGGCTCCCGGCAGCCGGTGCCTGGGTGGGCTGGCTGACGGCTCCCGGCAGCCGGTGCTTGGGTCCCGGCAGCGGGCGGGCTGCAGAGCTGCCGCCCCGACCCTGTGGCGGGCGGGCTGCTGCTCCGACAGCTCATTTTTTTATTATTATTAAATAACAGACTTTTTGATTTAACGGACACCCCCTCGCCCGAATTAGTCCGTTAAATGGAGGTTTTACTGTACTTCCTTGATCTCCATTCTTCACTTCTATTACTCTAGTGACAGAAGAGTCAAAGTGAACATGGATCTAATATTTGGAAATGCCACAGAATGCCACTCTGCCCCCTCTTACTTTTAATCTAGAGAGTGATCTATATAAATATTTATATATGTGGACTCAGATGGCACAGGAAACGGAATATGGGACATAGTACTTCTTAGCCTTCAACTACTAGTCAAAATATGGGTCAAATCAATAATGTGTGAAGAGATGGCTGTTTGCTACCTTACGTGAAAAGAATTTGGTAGTCTCAATCTAACTCCCCAGAACATCAGTCCAGGATATTAAAAAACCCAGCACCATGACTGACACGAACTAGTATCCTGTGACAGTCTCAAAAGAGGCAAAGAACCGAATCAGTACATATGAGTCGTTATTCTCTTGTTTCTTCAAGTGCTTTCCCCTGGTCAGGAAGGAAACATTTCTACTGTGCATGCCATATTTTCCCCCTGAACAGAGGACAACAATCTCCAGCTCATAGACATCCCATTTGCCATCAAACATTAGTGTGTCTTAATATTGTAAAATGTTTATACATGACAATTCTGAACTCCTTAACTGAAATACTAAAAGGCTGACTAAATTCAGATATGATCTGGGCCACCACTCATCTTCCCCACAGAAGTCTTTACTCAAGCTACAAGTAAATCATAGTTAGTGTGTTTTAATGCACACACACATTACTGAAAAATCTGGAAATAACTATGTCAGATGTTTATTACTTACATAAGATTTAGATATTAGTAACCAATCACCCAAAAAATTAAAAAGGTAGTTCCTATGACCCCAACAGTTCTATTACTCTAGATATTATCTTAATATTGCAACTGTATATAATTTCACTGTTCTCCAAGGAGAAGAGAAACTTTATAATGCTTTTAAAAAAAAATCACTTATTTTCATTGATTGCCATCTTCACGTATGTAATGCAAACACTTGGGGACAATTTTCCAAAGGCAGCTTCTTTAGTGTGGGCAAATCAGGCAGTGAGGTACACAGTTACCTCCACTTGTAAGATAGGTCTTTTGAAAATGTGGGAGGCGAGCGAGTCTGTTGGTGAAAGAGACAAGCTTTTGAGCTACACACAGCTCTTCCTTGGGTCTGGGAAAGGGACTCAGACAAGCTCAACAATACCAAACTAGACTGGTATAAGTAAGTTGCTCAGCGACATGAAAAACCCACACCCCCGAGCAATGTAGATGTACCAAACTAGCCCCCGCTCCCATGAAAATAGCACTATGTGGATGGAAGAGCTTCCCCTGTCAACATAGCTACAGCCTCTCGGGTATGTGGATTAACTACATCAGTGTGAGAGCTTCTCCTGTTGGGATGGGAGTGTCTTCACTTACACACTGCAGCTGCGCCGATGCAATGTTTTTAAGTGTAGACCTGCCTTCAGAGTGTTGCAGTTAAATCTAAGGTCGAACAGATAGCATGGCATAAGTAGTTAGCACATACTCAAAGGGAACATTCAAGCTGAAGTGGCCTGTTTACACATCTGTAGTCATAGGACAAAAAAGGGAGGTTAGTTGGTTACAAATTACTGTAATAAGCCATTAATCCAGTATCTTTATTAAGACCATGATTTTTAGCATCCAGCAAAATTATTAATTTAAGCTCCCAGGCACATCTTTTGAAAGTGTGCAGGTTTCCTAGGAGGATGAGGACTGGTAGGTGAGACAGCAGGATCAGTTTATGAAAGGTGTTCACCCACAGGTGAGAGGGTGTTTTTATCTTATTTTTCCATGTGAATTCATTTGAGGATGTGGTGACCATCTGGTTTCACCCCCATAATAGTTATTGGGGCATTTAGTGCACTGGATGAGATACACCACATGTTCCGATCGGCATGAAAGGTGTGTTGGGAGGGCGTTTGTCATTATTGCACCTGCACGTTTTGCATCTATTGTTGTGGCATGGTCTGCCACTTTTTTGAATTGGTGTGTCCTAGTCTATGGGGAGCTTGGCTTCTGATGATGATCCTGGAGAGGTTGGGGGTTTTTCCTGAAGGCCAGAAGAGGAGGTTCAAGAAAGATCCCCATCAAGTATGGATTGCAGTTGTTTGAGGATACCCTACATGGGGTCCAGGATGGACTATAAGGTGGATAGAAAGCTGGCTAGATCTTCGGGCTCAATGGGTAGTGTGTTCAACAGCTCAATGTCTAGTTTTCAGCCAGTATTAAGTGGAATGCCCCCGGGGTTGGTCTTGTGGCTGGTTTTGTTCAAATACCTTAATTATCTGGATGAAGGGATGGACTGCACCCTCAGCAAGTTCGCGGATAACAATAAGCTGGGGAAAGAGGTCTATATGCTGGAGGATATGGAGAGGGTCCAGAGTGATCTAGACAAATTGGAGAATTGGACCAAAAGAAACCTAATGAGGTTCAACAATGACATGTGCAGAGTCCTGCACTTAGAATGGAAGAACCCCATGTACTGCTGCAGCCTAGGGACAGTTCTATAGAAAAGGACCTGGGGATTACAGTGAATGAGAAGCTGGATGAGTCAACAGTGTACCCTTGTTGCTAAGAAGGCTAATGGCATATTCAGCTACATTAGTAGGAGCATTGCCAGTGATTATTCCCCTCTATTCAGCACGGGTGAGGCCACATCTGGAGTATTGCATCCAGTTTTGGGGCCCTCCCACTACAGAAAGGATGTGGACAAATTGGAGAGTCTATGAGTCTATCAGGAGTCTATTAGGAGAGACTGAGGGGACTGGTCTTATTTAGTCTGCAGAAGAGAAGAATGAGGGCGGATTTGATAGCAGCCTTCAATTTCTTGAAGGAAGGTTCCAAAGAGGATAGAGCTAGGCTGTTCTCAGTGGTGGCAGTGGACAGAACAAGAAGCAATGGTCTCAAGCTGAGATGGGGGGAGGGTGTCGAGGTGGGATATTAGGAAAAACTATTTCACAAGGTTGTTAAAGTCAGAGTTTGTGGGGCGAATTGGCTGTGTACTGGAGAAAGCTGGTCCTTTTGGTGGTCTTTTGTTTGAGGATGGTTTTTACGAATCCCTATATTACTTCAGTAAGAGCATCATGGCCAGATATGATGGGTCTGCCTGAATTCCCTTGTTTGTATATCTTTCGAAACATGTAGTAGGTTCATGGGGCATAAGTTTATAGAGTTTCTCTTGGAGTTGCTTGAGAAAGTTTATCATAAATTTCTGGGTATAATCAAATCCTATCATGTGAGGTCTTCCTTGAGTTCTCTATTGTGGGGGGTGGCAGAGAGTTGTCAGTTGGCCCCCTTAACATAGTCATCATAGTTGAGAATTCATGTTCATATTCAGAGCTGTGTATAGTGGTTAAAAGATTTGGCAGTGGTATTAAGATAACCAGTATTGGAAGAAGGCAAAGATAGAAAAAGGGAAATAATCAGGAGCACAAGAATGTCAAGCTAAGTATACTTTTCTACAAATGGCAAGTATTTCAATAGTGGAAAAGCAATTAACTGGGCATCAATCAACTAATGTGCTGTGCAGCTGATGCCTCTGCTGTGGTTGTTATTTAAACAAGCTATTACACACAGAGATAGAGTTTATAAACAACGGATAAATACAAAACCTCCCATAAATTAGTATTCTGATCAGCAAAGTTGCCTTGCAGACTTGGTAAAGTTTGGCTTATGTTATTCTGGCATTTTTATAACAGTTTAAAGTATTCTTTTGAGTCTCTGTGCAAGCAGCCGAATAAAACTATGATTCTAAAAGGTATGTTTTTGTGCTGTCATTCTATTTTGAAAGATTATTAGAATATGCATCAGTTATCCAAAAGACATTTGGAAGATACAAATAGATGCACTTTTATAATAAATTGCATTATGTATTTGTTAAGATGAAATGGGTCTCAACTTTTCCAAGACACATTATTAGTTTAAGCAAAATTAATGTTTCTTGCTTGAGAAAACTGAAAAAAAGAGAAGGGAAATGAAATACAAATGATTGTGAAACTGCAAACTCCTTTTTAGACTGCAAAATCTTTGGGGAAGGACAGTGACTTCATCTGTGTCTTGTTTTAACAATACATAGTACTCATGTTTAATAGATAAGAATAGTACAATGTATCTCTGGTTTATATTTATAGTCTTTTTTAGTGTGGCACCCTCCTGGGAGTTTTGAACTTTGTTTTGATTATACTAATATTTAAAATACTGAGTGAATTGGTAAAATAATACATTCTGTTACAAGAGCTGCAAAAACAAAATAACTCATTTAAGAGTCTCAGGAAGACCTCCCTGCAGGAAGTTGGACTGGAAATAGTTTGAGTGTCAGAGAAATTCTGAGTGCAAGTAATAAACGAACAAATAAATAAATGGACTGTCACAGAAGCTAGCAGAGAGAAGAGATGAATGTAAGTAATACTATCACACTGATTTCTTTATAGTGGGAAAATATTTTCAAAGATAGATTCTGTATCTAAGAAGTGAGGTTGTAAACAAACACACACTTTTGCACCAATAATGTACTTAAATGTAACTTCAAAGGCATGCTGTAAGAGTGGGGTTCCCCAGCCTCTGTGCTCGAGTACAAAGACTGGGACTTTTTTCTAGCCAAACCACTTAACTTAGCTGCTTCCCAGCCAAATTAAGTCCCTACACCCTGAGAAACCCCCCTCTACCAGTGGGGTTCTTGGGGTACCATGGCTGCCACCATCCGGGTGTACTTCCAAAACCTTGTAGGGGCCCCTGGACTTTCCCAAAAGCCTAACTCTGCCCCCCCCCCCTCCCCGAGAGCCAGAGTCAGACACCTGGAGGCTGCTTCCCCACCCCCCCTTCCTCCTTCCCGGCTGAAGGCAGAGACAGGCTCTGTTCCTCAGCTGATTTCTTTACCTCCCCCCCCCCACCTCCTCTCTTCCCAGTGAAGAGAGACCTTAAGGGAATAAAACCAAACACTTTTATAACTAAAAGATTTAATAAAGAAAGAGAATAAAACAGAGATACAGTACACTTCACAATCTGGGGTTCCCTAGCTCCCCTCTAAAAAGGACCAAGACACCCCATTAGGCACAGGATTATAATATCAAAAGATCACTTACAATCAGCTAAGTAGAAATATAAGAAGAAAAGCTGAGTCATCTCCACACTAGAGATGAGCTCACGGACCCTGGCCCCTGCCGCATGGCCAGCAAAATGAAACTGATTTAAACCCCTCCCTCCCTCCCTCATGGCAGGGAAACTCTACCTTACTTGTTCTCAGATGACATTAACCCTCTCCAGCCCTTTACACTTATGACACATACTTTCATCTCTTGCACTTCATTGCAACCATAAACGTTACGGTTAACAATTTATGTAATTTAAGACTGTTTCCTCTCTTTCCCCATCTAAACAATTCAGATTAACTTTCCTTCTGACTACTGGTTATTTCACTTGGACCACATATAGTTTACAAAAAAGCTGGATGTGCTCAAAAATATGTTAGTTCAATCAAACCTGTTGGCTAACAGAGTTTCTGGCGTTAGCCACAACTAGCTTACAAAAGATCTGTTAAACCTCCTACATACTAGTATTCAAAAACATATTAGTTAAAACGCATTAGTTAAAACTTTTTAAACATGATTTTCTTAGTTAAGTTGATTCCTGTGTTTGTACATCAGAATGTTCTTCAAGCACTGTTCCACTTTTTAAAAAAATTGTTACAAGCCACTGCAATTAAAGTAGACTCTATGGCTGCGTACATCCATACTATTGACATGCACCAGTACCCTGTGGGTATGTCTACATTACAATTAAAAAACTCACAGCTGGCCCATGTCAGTGACTTGGGCTTGCAGTGCTTGGGCTAAGGGGAAGTTTAATTGCAGTGTAGACTATCAGGCTCAGGCCACAGCACAAACTCTGGGACCCTCTGACATCACAGAATCTTAGAGTACAGGCTCTAACCCGAGCCTGAACGTCTATCCCGCAGTTAACCAGCCTCTGAGCCCACGTCAGCTGGCATGGGCCAACCGTGGGTTTTTAGTTTCAGTGTAGATATGCCCTCAGTGTCTATTCCCTAACAGGCTCAAACTATAGCTCCATCAGCTTTTTAAACACAAATTTAAAGTCCAAAGATGCAGGAGGGAGGACTCACGTGGAAGTGGGAAAATAGGTCCGAACCCTTTCAAGAATTTCAGAATGATAGGATGCAAGAGACTGAAGACCCCATGACTGCAGGATGGTATACTAATAACTACAAGATTAACTGTAATTGAAATCTGGCACATTCCAAACTAAAATAATCAGGAATAGCTTACATAATTGCCTGCAATTTTGATTAAATCTACCATACTTGTTGAAAACTCAATGAAAAGGTTTTCCATTTTAAGGCACAGGTTCTCTTTGTTGAAGACTAACAATCGTCCAAGTAAAGTCTTGGAGTCTCTGGAATAATTGAAGCTATTTTTTTTTCAGTAAAGACAATGTGTGTTTTTTACATCTAAACAGTGTTGGAGGAGACATGGCATTGGTAGATTTAAACTTCTATGTAGCTAGAGGTGGTCTATACTCCCACAACTGGGATGTATCTTGACTTGGTCTACCAGTGTCTTGTATGATTTTATAGAATAGACACTATAACAAAGTTTTTATTATAGGAATGGTGAATACACAATCTGTCAGAAAATTGCCACAATACCCCAGGTCGCCAAGCTAAGGAAGACCTTGACGGGTCTCACTGATCAACATATTTGTAGTTGGGAAGCAATTTTATTCTGGGTCAGATTGGCTGAGAACATGGGTTTGGGTGTGTTTGTTTTTGCCTTCCTCTGAAGCATGGAGCAAGGTCACCTGCATGCTTAAACTAGTGTAAAAGATGATTTGAAGACTTCAGTAACAAAGCCAGATGTTAGCGGTCTATTTCAGGGGTGGGTGAGCTTCTGTGACATATAATGTACAGGTAATCACACTAGAAAGATTGTCAAATGGGACCATCGTGGTCAAGTCTGAGACACTCTCATCCCAACTCTATGATTAGACCTGGAAGAAATAGTATCTGATTTGGAGAGTCTGATGCGAGAACTAAGGAGGTTCAAATCTCAAAACTGGTGTGCTCAAATAGAAAAACTACTATGAGAGGTTACATCCAATCTTATCACTCTTTGAAGCAGACTTATTTAGAAAGTGTATATAAAAACAAATCTGAACTCAAATATAGTTGGGAATTATTTATCAGAGATTCAGGGTCTGTCCTGGCTCTAGAACAAGACTGGGAACACTGTGTTCTCTGTCATAATAGTGCTAACTGGGATTTTCTTTATTTGTGAAAAATTGATGCAACACATGAATCCTTTGAGACTATTTGTCTGGAACACTGCATTTTCAACTCAGATTGCTTACCAGCATACTGTCTTGGCTGTGGCTCTCTGTTCCTAGCAAAGGCACTATGTAGTTTGCAGTAAGCTGGACTTAAATTTTGTGATGAGGTCCATGGAATCTGCACAACTTAAGCATGGCAAAATACAAAGATCTACCAAAGTTTATTTAAAGTTAGAAAAAGAAGATGCAGAGTATATTCCAGAACCCTAGAACAAATAGTTATGGGAGTAGTGAAGAGGCCAAAAAAGTACCCCCTCTACTTCCCTTACCTGCCACCCCAGGCCAGTATCCTTGAGAGAACTTTCCTCTTAGGAGTTAGTGTAATAGAAATCCCACCTATAGTTGAGTCCAACCCCCATCCCAACCACGTGAAGTTTTCTGGAGGGAATTTTCACACAAAAACAACAGTGAAGTTGTTTTACACAGTAAAGCAGGGATCAGCAACCTCGGCACACGCCCCCCGCCCCCCCCCCCCCCCGGGTTCGGCCAATCGTGGCGGTGTGGTCCCATTTTCACAAGGGGTACCAGACAGGGAGCTCATTCCCAGGAAGTGTTCCTGGAAGCCAATCAGTAGAGCGCGTGCCACAGCCTACCCAGTTCAAGGAAAGCTACTGGTTCAGTGACTGGGACTCAAAACACAGCAGCTGATGAGTGTCTGGCAGAGGGAGCTGAACCCGTGTGAGTCTCCCTGAGAATGGTGCTACCAGAGGACAAGTGAGGAGCATGTCCAAGGGAACAGGGTTTAAAAAAGGACCAAATAGCTGGGCACCAAATCCAGGAGAGAAGGCAGCTAAGCAATAGGACAGGAGGTGACAATCAGGGGACAGAGAAGCTTGTATAGAAGAGAGAGCAAGGAACAGAAAAGATGGAAGGAGACTAAATGAAAAGCAGCAGGAAAATGAAGTGTAATTTGCCTTTTTACCCCCAAAGCAGACACTTGGCAGTAAAAATATATCAACATTTTTCAGGTAAGTAATTGCTGGCTTTGCCACTATGATGTTATGCAACTGTAAGTGGGAAGGACAATATTATGATACATACTATGAAAAGGTTTGGGAACCCAGCTATATACCTGTTTCTATAGCAAAATGGTTTTTTGCCTGTGTTTTCTGCAAGACAGAAAAGGAATCAATTTTGCTCAATTAGATGCATGTGAAAATACTTGGCAGGAGTCCACCACATGCCAAGCTCCGTTCAGGTCTACCACTTCCATCTAGATCACGCGTGGGCAAACTTTTTTGCCCAAGGGCCACATCGAGGTTAAAATTTGTATGGAGGGCCAGGTAGGGTAGCGAAGCCTGACCCCGCCCCCTCCCACTTCCCACCCTCCTCAGAACCCTCAACCCATCCAACCTCTCCTCCTCCCTGTCCCATAACCCCCCCTTCCCAAGACCTCCCCCACCTCTACCCCCCCCAGACTGCACCCCCTAAGCTCCCTGCTCCTTGTCCCCTGACTGCCCCTTCCTGAGACTCTCCACCCTAACTGCCCCCCCAGAACTCCACCCCCTACCCAAGCCCCCCTGCTCCCTAACTGTCTCAACCCATATCCCCCCATGCCCCCATCCCCGACAGACCCCTCGGACTTCCTGCCCCTTAACCAAGGCCCTGGCCTGGCCCCTCTTACCATGCTGCTCAGGCCCGCTGGAGCGAGACACGCTGCCCCACCGGAACTCATAGCCCTGCCCCCTTACCATGCTGCTCAGAGCGGCAGGAGCTCAGGACCTGCCAGAGCCAGCCACAGCGCTGGTGGCATGGCGTGCTAAGGCTACAGGGGAGTTGGGGACGGCAGGGGAGGGGCCCGAGCAGATGGAATGAACTTTGCTTGACTACCAGTTACATCGATCTGCTCTCTTGGAGAAGTAAAGCCAGTGAAGACTGAGTGATATAATCAATACCTTTCTCAGGAGATCTTAAACATTCTGTGGTTCAGACCTTGTTCAAAAACCCAGTGCTGAAAAACAAATCACCTTGCCAGTACTACAAAGAAACGACGGAGGTGACTGAGAAAGCCATATCCAGTAATGACACCTTCCGATTTTCTTGGAGTCTTGTAAGCCAAACTTTGGTTCCAGCATGAAAACAGCATTAACTAGAGTGCTCTCTAGTTTAGGGGTAGCGGACAGATCCCAGACCTCTATGCTACTAGTATCAGCAGCCTTTGACATTAGTCATATGATACTAGTTACTACATCAGAGGACCTGGGAGGAATGGGCCTGCCAGTTCAAAGGGGCTTCACTTGTTCCTTTCCAAACTTTACAATTTATAGTGCGAGGCAGTAGCTCTCCCTTCCTGTTCTCACTAGTTGTTGGAGAGAAAAAGAACTGGCTGCAAACCAGCAGTCTTATGTTCACTCCAGAGGAGACAAAACATGATGCTGGTCAGCAGAGGAATGCACACAGAAGAACTGGCAGAGACATCTGCTCTTTCAGTTGAGGGCATCTGCCTACCAAATTTAAAAAAATGGTTTGGAGTTTGAGTTATGGTGCCTTCAATTGCTCGTGCCAATACAAAAGTTCCAGCTGGGACAGCATGGGCTAAAGAGGAAAGAAAGACAGGAAACAACTTCACGAACCTGAGGGTGAAAGAAAAAGTAATAGATCAGGCTACTAATGCAGAGTTAGGAAGTATGACATTTAGCGCTTACACGACCACCAATAGGTATTCATCTCAGCTGTGTCCATCTGTGAATGGGAAAACCAAAAAAAAAAAAAAAAAAACTGAACAAAAATTTCTTAATGGAGACATCTTAATAGAATTTAGAGAAACTAAAGACGAAATCCAGACTTATTGCATCTCATTCTGTCTTTACAAATTATTCAACGTACATGAAAGCACACGCTACACTAAAACCCCTAGAATTAAAGGGTGCAAAAGCCTTAGAGATTAAGTAAGAAGCCTCTACTGTGAGATTCCCAGCTCTTGGAAGTTGGTCCAGTGTTATTTTTATGCAGTTCTTATGATTATATTTATACAAGAACTCACAATCAATTATAAAAGACTTCATGGGTAAGTTTAATGTTTTGTTAGTGGCACTGAAATGCATTTGTGGAATAAAACTATCTAAATTTAAACCACTGATGTACTAAAAAGTACATTTTATTGAACACAGATGATGAAAATACATTTTAAAAAAAAGCCTAACATCAGTACTTCAATCTATTCTAACAAATGTTAAACTACTGAGTTCACATCAAACTTTCCAGCAGAGATTAAACTCTCTCAATGTTGTATATACAATTTGCTATAATTACATACATGTTTTCTCATGCCAAAATAGAGGTCTATGTGATTTCATTTAAATATAGGTCACATTTAAATATGAAAAGTATGTGTGACACCTGGCGCACAGACCTCTGACACTTGTGCTGATGCAGTATCTGATAGAGTAGGGTATCATCCATTAATTATGCAGACCAGTATTAGAGGGAGAGAGACCCTTAGCCAGTGGGTTTCACAGATAGTTGCTGGCAGGAGAGGAATGGTCAGACCCAACAAATCTAGGTTCTGTTCCAGACCCTAGGGGGAATATGTTCTAGTGGTCATGGACCCTTCTGTTTATTTCCCCCGCCAATTTGACCCCTTCTATTCTAATCCAGTCTCTTCCCCAGTGCTGGTTCCTTGTCCGAGTCTCTTCTAACCATTCTCATTGTCCACTTCTCAGGCTTCTCATCCCAGTTTCAGACTCCTTGACAAACTGATTTCAGTTAGCCCTCACCCCATCTCCTCATCTTCATATTCCTTGCCCAGCCAGAAATCAAATCCCTCACCCAGAGCCATCTTCCCTCCACCACACCTCTTTTCCCCTGCCTCACTGGTTCCCAGTCTCAATCGCCTCGCCCAGCCAGATCTCTTCCGCTCCCTAGTTTCTCATCTGATCCATCTCTTTTTCCCTCCTTTACCCATATTCCTTGTGTCCATGGCCTCAGCCTCTCTCCCTCCTGCCATGGGGTCTCCCTACAATCTGTGACCCACTCCTTTCCCTGTGCTTCTTGTCCCAGGCTCTTTTGCTCAGCAAGTTCTAGCTCTCTCCCAGCACCCTGACTCCTTATCTGATCTCAGCCCTCCATCCCGCATTTACTGGCTCCCAGTCACCGCTCTTTGCCCAGCCAGATCAGTGTTTCCCCCGCCAAACTCTATCAGACTCCAGTCCTAATCTCCTCTCCCAGCAGCCTGTCTCTTGATCCCCTGCATACAAATCAGGCAACTACTTCTTACATGCTGCTTGGGCCCAGCAGGTGTCATTAAAGGAACAGGGGTGACTGGTTTCCTGCTGTCAATTCAGGTGCCCTGACACAGCAGTAATTGCAGGAAAAATCCTGCTCAGTCCCTTGCTGAGCAGTGCTCAGTACAGACAGAATTTGGGGGAATGTACCTAATAAAAAACAATTAAATCTAACTGAGCATGTGTAAATTATTTTTCAAAGATTTAGAAACTGATCAACTTTGGGAGGGTTTTCAAAGAGATGGAAAAGGGCACATTCTTGACACAAAGGCTATTTTGCTGCCAAATGTAAGTCCTAGCTCAAAGATATCAGTGCACAAGAACTTTTGAAAGAAAAAAAGATGCAAAATTAATTTAACATGGTCAAAACAATGTATTTTGGCTCTAGACTTATTATTAAAAATGACAACTATTTTGACATAATTTTTCCAAAAATAATCCAGCCTAAATCAGATATCAGCATGTAGAATTAGAGCCCAAACTGTTAACGTTTGACAAAGTTATAAACAACTGGTAAGAGGGTCTTATTAAGGTTGCCTGATACTTTCCTATAAGTGGGGATACCAAACATCCCACTACCACCATTGGTATATACACAGAACAAGTGTAGCCTGGGCAGTAGCATGCCAACATTCCCTCCGCACCACGTTTCACGTGTCCTGGACATGAGGTGGTAGCTCATGAGATGGTAGTTCTTTGCTGAGACTGACGAACAGCATGATGTGAGCCTTTATTCGCTTGGAGCAACACACCATCTCTCTTTGGTGAGTCAAAAGATATCACTAAACTCCTTCCCCTTTACAGGATAGGTGTTTTCGATAAATATTACCTTTCTGGTACTGCTGTCTGGTAGGAGATGCCAACTGTGGTGATGGAAGCAGAAGTGGTCATGATATAGGGCTGGTCTCCACTAGGGGTGAGATCGACTGTAGATACGCAATTTCAGCTACGTTAATAACATAGTTGAAATCGGCGTCTCTACAGCCAACTTACCTGCCGTCCTCACGGCGGCAACGGTTGGCGGTGCGGTCCCCCATCAACTCCAGCTTGCGCCTTTTGGTGAGCTGGACTTCTGGAGTCGACAGTGGAGCTGCTGGCGATTGATTTATCGTGTCTTGACAAGACGCGATAAAATCGATCGCCAAAAGATCGATGCTTCCCTGCCATAGTGAGGACAAGCCCATAGTGATGTGAATTCCTGGTCATTAGAAAGTTGACAGACTAGTAGTTTATTTTATGTAGAACACTGAAAGATCAGAAAATTTTCTGACGCTTCAGTCCCATGCTAAATTCAAACTGAAGATAGAAGTGAAAATCTTTGTGCATCTCATCACCAGTACGTGAGTCACCCAGGTCACCATCTCTTAGTGATTGTGAGAGACAATTTGCAGTACTCACACAAATCGATCTATGTCTAAACTCTGCTTAAAAGTTCCAGGGTAAAAATTCAGACTGACTACTTTTGGAAGCAGAGTGATAGATCTTCCAAAACCAAAACCAATTTCCTGCTCTTTCCACTACTCCCCCCCCCCCCCCATTTAATAAATGGAGTTTTTTAAAACTACCACCAGTTTTAAGATTATGTGCAAATAAGTTAATATTAATTAACATAATATTCACAATATACAGAAGTTATAAAATACACACACCATGAAATCTCAAAATCTGAATTTGTTCTTGACCTTCTTTTGCCATTAATACTTCCTTCATCAAAAGTATCCTTAAAGCAA
Organism: Sternotherus odoratus; assembly: GCA_032164245.1. NCBI lineage: Eukaryota > Metazoa > Chordata > Testudines > Kinosternidae > Sternotherus > Sternotherus odoratus. The sequence continues at coordinate 61,438,260 of JAVMKO010000001.1, forward strand.
ATACTGTACTGAAAGGATGTTAGTCCTGAGATAAGGGTTTTATTCTTTGTTTGTTTTGAAGTTACAGTGAAACCTCGATTTAACGGACTAATTGGGGCGAGGGGGTGTCCGTTAAATCAGAAAGTCCATTATTTAAGAAAGTAGGTTTTCCGAATGCATATGTTAAAAAATTGACTTTTGTGTAATTAAAATTAAGTACTGTATGTATGAAAAGTTTAATTTCACAGAAAAGTGTTCTGTATGTATTATTGCTTATGTACTCAGCGTAGTTTTGAGACTGTAATAAACAAGTATGCGATCTAAATCGAAATAAACATTTTTCTGAAAACACACTTTACTGTACTTATATTTAACTAAACAAATAAACAATGTTCTTAAAAACGAAGCAAAATTTAAATTTTATAAAAAGAAAGGAAAAAATCCCCAAACCGAGCTGTGGGAGCAGCAGCCCCACCGCCACCACAGAGAGGGGGCCGCAACCCGCAGCCGGCAACCAGCCCGCCCGCGGCTGCAACCCCGGCGGCCACAGAGAGCGGACAGTCAGTCCACAGGGGTCCCGGCTTCCGGGACCCGCCAGCAAGTCCAGCTGCTGCGGGGAGCCGGGCGGCAGCCCCCCACCCCGCAGCTTCAGCCTCGGGCGGCAGCAAGCCCAGCTGCTGGGGGGAGACTGGCAGCAGCCCCCCCTCCCCTTCAGCCTCGGGCGGCAGGAGAGCGGACACAGGTCCCGGCTCCCGGGACCCACCAGCAAGCCCAGCTGCTGCGGAGAGCCACAGCCCCCCCCCTCCCCCCGCGCAACTTCAGCCTCGGGCGGCAGCAAGCCCAGCTGCTGGGGGGAGCCGGGCAGCAGCCCCCCCTCCCCCTGTGCAGCTTCAGCCTCGGGCGGCAGCAAGCCCAGCTGCTGGGGGGAGCCGGGCGGCAGCCCCCCCTCCCCCCGTGCAGCTTCAGCCTCGGGTGGCAGCAAGCCCAGCTGCTGGGGGGAGCCGGGCGGCAGCCCCCGCCCTGCAGCTTCAGCCTCGGGCGGCAGGAGAGCGGACACAGGTCCCGGCTTCCGGGACCCACCAGCAAGCCCAGCTGCTGCGGAGAGCCACAGCCCACCCCTCCTCCCGCGCAGCTTCAGCCTCGGGCGGCAGCAAGCCCAGCTGCTGGGGGGAGCCGGGCGGCAGCCCCCCCTCCCCCCCCGCAGCTTCAGCCTGGGGCGGCAGCAAACCCAGCTGCTGGAGGGAGCAGGGCGGCAGCCCCCCCCCGCCCCCCCGGCAGCTTCAGCCTCGGGCGGCAGCAAACCCAGCTGCTGCGGAGAGGTGGGCAACACACACACACACACACACACACACACACACACCGCAGCTTCAGCCTCGGGCGGCAGCAAGCCCAGCTGCTGCGGAGAGCCAGGCGGCAGCCCGCAGCTTCAGCCTCGGGGGGGCAGCAGGGAGCCCACAGCCAGCCCTCCACAAACGGATTTCGGATGCATCAGACTCTGAAAAATTTTGTCCGTTGCATCTGAAGTCCGTTAAATGGAGGTCAGTTAAATCGAGGGTTTACTGTACTCTGGGGTGCTGCAGCGAGTTTTGTTGTAATAAATACCATGACTATTGTGTGAAAGCCTCAAAACTCAAAAGTTTCTCTTCAGGCTCACTTCTGAATTACTCCACCTTCTCTCCCTGTGGAAAGCTGTGCATCTGTATTGAAGTCATCCACTTTCTATGCACATTCTATTTGCTCACAGTGTTTGGGTACAAATCCCATATCACTTGCATATTATATTTTGTACAGCGTATAATGTCTCTTCTTATGACTGGGTCCTTAGAGAAGTCTCTGATCACAATACACATTTAGACTATGTAGTACTACTACACTTTTTTTGATAGGCAGAATTGAAAACTTGCATTCGGAAAATATCCTTATAAGGTATTAATGTACACCTGTACACATATGCAGAGCTCCCATTTACTTTGATTTCCACTAAACACACCCTTAAGAGCAAAATTTGGCCCTTAAACAGGAATGGTCATGTAGATATGAATTTCACCATTATTTATTTGAAGGTATACTACTTTCAAAATACATTGTATAACTACAGTGTACTGTTTGTCTGCCTTACCTAGTATTTACCAGTTTCTTTTTTACAACAGTATCATATCATACAACTGACCTGGCCGCATATTCTTTGACAAGAGAACTCTCACAATGTCAGAACATCAGGCAGGATTTCAGTTCTATTTACTAGTTGGACCTCATGTAATGCATACATTTTTTTCATACAATTAGAGTGATGTTATGTTATCCAATTAAAATATGACCATATAGATCATTGTTGCAACTACTGTTATATATTTGCAATAAATCTTGTACAAAAATGTGGCATGTAAGAAGTCTATAAAAAGGTTATTTGCTGGTTATGATTATTCTCTCTGTATGCATCATTTTTGTATCTGAAGTTATTAAACATTAGACTTCTAAAAGAAGAATGACTTTTGTGAGCAAGATGACTAGATAATGGCTATGTGGAATGTTGTGTTGATTCTAGAAGCTGAAGTGATACTCTAAGTGATGCACCAATGTACATATACATGACAGTGCCAAGTACACTGACAGAAAAAAAGTTGAAAGTCTTCAGTCTGGATGCTAAGATCTCCAAGGGAACTCTGTATTGATACCAAGCTTTGAGTACTCGGATGAAGTACACACATCTTTGAGGTGGATAACAGCTATAGAAACAGGACAGCAAGCTATCCTGTACGTCCTTGCATGCCTTGATCTCAAGAATGATAAACTGGCATGGATGCTATGGAGGCTGCAGTCAGTGGCAGTTTAGCTTCCAGATGCTGTGAATAAATGAGAAAGTATCTCGAGAGTTCAAAGGGCTCCTTTCTGTGTACTTCTATGTACTTCTGGAGAGATTAAGTATATACTTTAAGTCTATTCCAAGGCAGTATACTGAGTGAGTCAATGCTTCACCATAGCACCAGGGTACCACACACATCTGGATGCCGAGAAGGCAGGAAATTTTGGAGGCTAGCACAAACTTATCCTGATCGTAAGCAGCACTAACACCATCAACCAAAAGGTAGAATGTTTAACTGCCTCAATTGAGTCTTCTGCCTTTGAAGCTTACCAAGTGAATTCATGCATGAGACATTCAAGATGTGTGCACTTGCAGGAGCATTTTATAGATTATAAACTTCCCCCAGAAGAGGATAACTCCCCTCCCCCTGGTTTGTGCTAGAAGCACAACTCAGAGCAGGGATCTATTAGAGCCCCTTTTATAGATCTGTTTCTTAATCTTTTGAATACCATAAATGCTCCAAGTTCTGACCCCTTCCCTCGTTCTGACCCCTTCCCTTGCCCTCCCCTCATTTAGCAATATGGGAAGGGAAAAATAGTTGAGACACAGAAGGTCATAGTTGCTGTCAGGGAGTGTCACAATGCCCTGGAAGAGAATGTATGTCATGGTTTTCCCCCAGAGAGAAACATTCACAACAAGCCAAAGCTGAACTGAGATATTCGCCAAGGGCAGAACCACATTCAGCACAGAACATCCTTGCATCTACTCTGAGTTTGAACAGGAGACTCAAAACTTTGCCACTCAAGGGCCAATAAATGTCTCTGTGGAAAAGAAGTTTCCAACGTTGACAGCCTATTTCTTTGCATAAAATAATGAAGAGGCATGCATTAGTGGGTTTAACATTTAATAAATTTCACAAATTTTACAGTCTCGAAGTACCTTTTGCAGTTCCATTGTCATCTCTACTTCTAAAGCTATTCAGTAGCTTTTCCTAATAGCCTGGACATCATTGTGCAGACACCTGTTCAACGACGCAAATCCAACCAAGCTACAAGAGAGTTAGCTATTGGAAAGATTAAAAGATACCCTGCTCCCTCCCCCTTTTGGGAAGCATGTTCTGTCAGTGAACAGCAAAATTATTGTATGGATTTCATGTAGGGAGTGGTCAGTAGGAATAAGGAGGAGGAGGAGAGGATGATCTCTGTGTACAAAAAACCCACTTTGCTTATTTGCTTTATAGAATTTTTCCTTCAACAATGCAATGAACAATAATTTTTTTTAAAAAATACACTAATTGTTTAAAACCGTTTCCTGTGCTTGAAAATTTGTTCACAGAAATCATTCAATTTAATTATAGTTTAGAAAGGTCAATAAACAAATCACATATGTCATGCCAGATCCTAGTATGTGGAAGTTTAAACATAAATCAGTATCTTGTAGCCCATGGGGCTTGCTTGCTTATATATAGGGCCCTACCAAATTCAAGGCCATGAAAAACGTGTCACAGACTGTGAAACCTGGTTTTCCCCTGTGAAATTTGGTCTTGTGCGTTTTTACCCTATTCTATACATATTTCATGGGGGAGACCAGCATCTTTCAAATTGGGGGTTGTGACCCAAAAGGAAGTTGCGGGAGAGGTCACCACCCTTACTTCTGAGCTGACTTCAGAGCCGGACAGCCAAAAAGGATGACTAAAATAAAAATGAAGGATGACTAAATCAAGATAAATGGACACAAATAAGATATCAGGAATGGCAATACACAAATACCTGTAGGAGAACACTTCAATCTCCCTGCACAAACAATTAAAGATTTAAAGGTCACTATCTTGCAGCAAAAAAAACTTCAAGACCAGACTGCAAAGAGAAACTGCTGAGCTGCAATTCATTTGCAAATTTGATACCATCAATTTGGGATTGAATAAAGATTTTGAATGGCTTTCTAATTACAAAAGCAGCTTCTCTTCTCTCGGTGTTCACACCTCCAATTTAGCTGCTAGAGGAATACCTCATCCTCCCTGATTAGAGATAACAAGCTGGTTCAGCCTGATTGGACTAACCTTGTTATCTCCAACCTGGTTCTTGCCTACTTATTTATACCTGCTTTTGGACACTTCCACTGCATGCATCCGACAAAGTGGGTATTAGCCCACGAAAGCTTATGCTTCAATACTTTAGTTATAGTTAGTCTTTAAGGTGCCACAGGACTCTGTCACTTCTGCTATTCCAGACTAACATGGCTACCTCTCTGATTCTTGACTAAATCAGTGTACATTTTAAGTAATATGATGGACCACCAGTTTTGATAACTTGTTTCCACTTACAAAATAGTTTAAATGCCTTGGTTGGGAGTTGAAACAAAAGTAAAAATCATGAGATTAACCAACTCTAAATCTGGAATTAGCAACTGAACTAAATTTTAAATGGAAGAACATTTTAAATTCTCACCTGTATTACATATGAGCCACCTGGGTCTGCACTGGCAGCTTCATTCTGCATTGTATTCTGCTGCGTAATAGCATCTTCCTTCTTCCTCTCCTTCTGTCCGGTTTCATCGTCATCATATTCATCTAGACTCTAAAAAGCAAAATACTCAGCTGTAAAAAAAAGCTATTTTACATTTTGGATTTCTATGCAAACAAAACCTGAAGGAATCTATGAAGTTTATAGATCAGTATTAATACTTTCAAAGGTTAGTTCAAGATTTATGTATTTTGTTTAAATTAACATGGCATTTTCAGTCTATACTGGTCACGCTAAAATAGTTTAAATATAGGGATCAAGTTTGGGAAACTAAGTAGATTTAAAAAAAAAAATACTTAAGAAAAAACTCCCAATCATCTTGAGCAACATTTGTATAAGCCGAACAAAGGAAATAAGAGAGAAAATGTAGAGTTAAAGTAGAAGAACTAGACTGACACTTCAACCCACACCACTGGACCTTCTTTTTGGCACAGCAGCATTTACTAAGACTGGAATGTCAATCTGAATTTTCTGCCTTAATTTTAAGTTTCTATGCTTCTGTCATGTCAGTTGCACTCTTAACATTAAACAAAGTTAGTGGTCTGATTTTGTTTGCAGTAGTTTGTGTAGCTTGAAAGCTTGTCTTTTTCACCCGCAGAAGTTGATCCAATAAAAGATATTACCTTGTCTAACTAGTACTAATGAGTAAGGCTGCATGTCTGTCACAAAAGTCATGGGATTCCTTTAGTTCTTTTAAAGCCAGACTTCTACAAAAGTAACGATTGACAAGCTTTCTGAAATGAAGTGACGATTAGTGTCACACAGTAGATGTATGATTCTTTACTGGAAAAATAAAATCGAACACAAACTCAGTGCAGATTCTGTCCCCACTTTCAAAATACTCAATTAATAAAGTGAAAACCCTAGAAAACCTCAAAAGGAAAAAGGTTTTCAACTTTGAGATAGTTTGAGATTAGAGTGAGGAAAGCTATCGTAATAAATCTTAGTTATAAAAAACAAACAAGCAGAAAGCAACAATTATTTCAAATAATCTTGTTATTTTTAAAAGATTATCAGTCTAACTTTACACAAAATGTACACCGAATACAAAAACACTGAAGTAGTTAAGTTGCTATTTTAATCAGAAAAAACTCTTCTTCCTCTGCTTCAACTTCATCTCAAATGCAACTAATTTACATTTTGTGTCAATCATAGTGAAATGAAACATTTCCCCCCCACCCACCCACAATATCATTAGCTCTTTAGTGCAAGGATTATTTACTTGTTACTAACGATTGTATTGAAAATACCCTTAGCAGTTTTGGACAGAGAAAAAATATTAAGTTAGCAGCACATTGAGCAGTGCATCTCCTACACCCCTCACCACCATTCCCATGAGCTCAAATGACACACAATAGTGACAATATTGATTTATTGTCAAAGTGCATTACACACAAATACTCCAAATGAGATTGCAACTGAACTATGTAGTGTCAGGCTCACTCCCTGACAGGAGAGCAGCTGTGTAAGTCTTAAATCTGGAACTGCATGATTACTTGGGGGGGCAGGGAGGAGGAGATGGAGACTGCCTCCCCACCCAGCTGAAACATGGAGCAGAACCCACAGAATGCTGTCATGCCTTATGACTGATAATAGATGCATTAAGAGAAGTTTGCGGAGATCCACCTGTAAAGCAGATCATCTGTTCCTCAAAGTTCCTTATATGTAATAAAGCCTTGACATGGATTGTTAATATCGCTCTGAAATAGACAAATTGCCAGCAACTTTCAAAACTTGTTACAATCTGGCCCAACCTCAAGGAAAAAAATGCACTAGTTGGAAACATACTGATGTGCTAACATAGATATAATATTTAGAACTATTTTAAACACAAAATGTTTACTCTAAAATTTTCAACAATATTTATGAATAGCTAGTCTTAGCTTTCAGTTCTAGTGACCATGGTTCTAAGTTTTGGAAGTAAAATATTGTATGTGATAAAACTTGAGACTTCTATTAACTTTAAGTGGTAGATTTAATTAAGAAGGCATTACTTAAAAGTTAAAAATATACAAAATCTGATCACATTCTAAGTAAGGCTGTTTAAATAACCAATCTTATTGCTGCAATTATCTAGACCATTAGGACATTTCAGTCAATTGAAGTGTTGTTTTGCCTTGCATTCCATTCTTCTCTGAAATAGTTTGCTTTGCTTCATAAAATGGTTTCAGATCATTAAGCACAACAAATACAAGAATTCATGTCTCTGTCAGCAGTATCAGAGTACTGTACTCATAATCACGGAGGTGTGATGTTGACATCATACTTTTCTTGCTTTTTTAATTTTGCTGCTTTTAATTTCCCTCTTTCAAAGTCACCTTTTTTCTTAGCATTCAGTTTCCACTGTTGCGCTGTCTGCTCTTACTGTCATAGCTAAACTTGATTTGTCACACATCTGTCCAACATCAGTTATAAGGCTTCATCTCCCTATGTTTGTAAAGAGTTTCATGCACACCTATGAAACTTAAAAAAATATATGTATATACACACAAGCCTCAAATACCATTTGGGGATATAAAATTTTTATTAAAGCTAATGTTTAAAATGAAAATGTACACAACTTAAAAAGTAAGGCACTATACATCTGAAGTCGGGCTTGGGTTATGGGGGATTGCAAATAACAAATACAAGGTTTACAAGGTACATACATGTCATATAATCAGCATAGATCCAGATTGGTGTGTGGGAGTTTTTAAAAATCAGAGAGGTAGCCATGTTAGTCTGGAATTGCAGAAGTGACAAAGAGTTCTGAGGCACCTGAAAGACTAACTGAAGTATTGAAGCATAAGCTTTCGTGGGCTAATACCCACTTCGTTGGATGCATGCAGTGGAAGTGTCCAGAAGCAGGTATAAATAAGCAGGCAAGAACCAGGTTGGAGTTAATAAGGTTAGTCCAATCAGGCTGAACCAGCTTGTTATCTCTAATCAGGGAGGATGAGGTATTCCTCTAGCAGCTAAATTGGAGGTGTGAACACCGAGAGAAGAGAAGCTGCTTTTGTAATTAGAAAGCCATTCAAAATCTTTGTTCAATCCTAAATTGATAGTGTCAAATTTGCAAATGAATTGCAGCTCTGTAGTTTCTCTTTGCAGTCTGGTCTTGAAGTTTTTTTGCTGCAAGATAGTGACCTTTAAATCTTTAAATTGTGTGTGCAGGGAGATTGAAGTGTTTTGATTGGACTGGATTGGATTTTTTGAATTGGATTGGAGTTTTTAAAGCGTCAGTGGATAAATGGACTCAGGTACACCACCCATGGGCTGTAATAAGAGTCCAAATCAGTAGTGGTGTAGTCAATAAGTACATGAGTGGGGTGCGTCCCGCTGTTTGTCAGGGAAGGGAGTGGGTACATTTCCCCAGAAACCTTCAAAGGAGGTGGAGCCACCACATATTTAGTACATAACTTTTTGGCAATTCCTGAAATATTTAGCTGAACCTGTAGCAATTGCTTTGTATTTTTACAGAATTCTTCCTATGGAAAGAACCTAACGGCTATGCAGAATTAGCTAGTCTACAAACACACAGGTCAAAACCAAGGAACAGTCATCCCACATGTGGAATGTTCCAGATGTTTAACAAAACATCAGCACTATAGAATTGTTTAGGCCAAAGAATAGTGACTACAAGATAGGTAAACAGCATTCAAGCAAGAATCAAATGTTCAGATTCTACCTATTTAGGAGCTTTACAAGGCTCTTTAATGGCTTGTTCAACATTCTTCCCAGTAACCTGCTCAATGGGTTTTAATAACCTAGGAGAGGTGTGACAAACATTTGAATCTTACACAGGGCCTTTTGTACTCCACATATCTGTAAGTGCTTTCCATGTAATAGGATAAATACTAGCAAGCAGTGACTATGCTGGACAAAAGGGCAGGCATAACTTTTTAGATAATGCTTTCTTAGCCAGAAGGATACCATTAGGGAGGATGAGGGAGTAATGAGGGAGGATGAGGTATTCTTCGAGCAGCTGGTAACAAGGTGGTTCAGCCTGATTGGACTAACTTATCTCTAACCTGGTTCTTGCTTACTTATTTATACCTGCCCCTGGATACTTCCACTGCATGCATCTGACAAAGTGGGTATTAGCCCATGAAAGCTTATGCTTCAATACTTTAGTTAGTCTTTAAGGTGCCACAGGACTCTTTGTCACTCATGTTTTTGTAGTATGCTTGGGAAGAGCATTATGACAAGTGTATCTATACTACTAATTTTTTCTAAAATTCCCTACTGTTCAGCTTGGTGGAGTTAATGTAAACAGTTCAAGATTGTGTGCAATGTTACCAACATGCAATCTCAGCCTGCTCAGAGTGTTAGAGGACTATTGTGAAAATAATGCTCTTACTTGTGCAACCCTTGTGGGTATCACTGTTGAAGCAACTGCTGGGTGGAAGCAACAGTGCGGAATTTGGAGAAAAAAAATCCTAATGTAGATATGCCCCAAACAGATGATGTATTACCTTAGATGAAATAGATATTGGAAAAAACCAGACTGACTAGAATAGTCACTACAATATTTTGGGGCATCTTCTAAAACAAGCAATAATAATAATAATAATTTTGCCCATCACCCCAGCCGAGGTATGGGCCACCAACCACAGATCTCTCCATTTCTGTCGTTGGTGTTTCAGTAGCAATTGGTTCCCTTACGGGGTGGAGTTGCTAGCCCCATGCCCATGTTAAGCGTACAGCACCTGGTATTCCGAGGAGGTCTCCCATCCAAGTACTAGCCAGGCCCAACCCTGCTTAGCTTCCGAGATCAGACAACTAGTGTAATAAAAATTTACTCTATTTCCTTCTCTTACATTAGAGTTTGGCATCTTAAGGAGTTTTGGGGTGGAAGTGTTTGAGCAAATGGAGCTTATCATCTTAAGGAGTTTTGGGGGAAGTGTTTGAGCAAATGGAGCTTATCAATTGTGTGCTTCTAAATGTATATTCTCTTACAAATTGATGAAATTATTCATTTACAAATGTAATACAACCTTGATATCAAGTTGCATTGAAAATATTTGTTCAAAGTGAGTATGAGGCTTTCATATGTTTCTATTCCTTAGTTTAGAGAGCTAATACTCTTTTCCAGTGCTATGCACCTGAACCTCATTCAATGTTTACAGCAATCATTACCACATTTGAAGGGTTGGAGTCAGGTCATACCAAACTCTAAGCCAGACATTAATACTTACAAGTGATACTCAATAGGCCATGGAGAGGCAACCTATGGCAAGCGTGCCAAAGGTGGCACGCAAGCTGATGTTCAGTAGCACTCACTCTCCGGGTCCTGGCCACCGGTCCCGGGGCTCCGCTGCCGTCCCCAGCTCTGGCTCCAGCCTGGGTCAGTGAGGGGTGCAGAGGGGCAAGAGGAGGTGCAGCTCAGAACCCCCACCTTAAAAATGTTTACAGCACCACTGTACTGGGATATTTTTAAGTCCTGATTTGCTGCTTTCATCTAGGATGACCAGACAGCAAATATGAAAAATCAGGACGGGGGGGATAACAGGAGCCTATGTAAGAAAAAGACCCCAAAATCAGGACTTTCCCTATAAAATTGGGACATCTGGTCACCCTACTTACATCACTATCATGCCATGTGGAACAGAGCACTGTGTTTGACATTGAGATTAGAATGTACATGCAAGAACTGGAATCAGAATTTTATGACAGATTTCAAGCGATTTGGCCCAATGCTTTCTTTTCTAATTGAACATGAAAAGTTCAACGAAAGCAACTTGGATATGTCTGTATTTCAGTGGATGGATGTTGAAGATTTTGAAATGCAGCCTATTCAGTTAAAAAGCTCAGAATTATGGGCACCAAAGTTTGGAGATCTGTGGAGTGTACTTGAAGCTACCAAGAGATCATGAGGCCTCTGTTCTGACCTGCTGGACATCCCTGCCAAGTGACATTTAACTGTTTGAAGAAAATTGTGTTTGCAATGCCTTCAGCATTTGGATCCACATACCTGTGTGAACAGGTATTTTTCACACATGAAAACTGTCCCATCCTTCTCAGAGCCGCTTAACAACTGATCACCCAGAAGCCTGTGTGCAGCTTAAAGTATCCAAATATGTGCCAGACATTAGAAAACTCAAGAAGGAGAAGCAAGGGCAAGGATCACACTAAGCTGATAAGATCTGGATTTTTATTTAATTTTAAATAAAGCTTCTTCAACATTTTAAAAATCTTATTTACTTTACATACAACAATAGTTTAGTTATATACTATAGACTTATTGAATGAGACCCTCTAAAAATGTTAAAATGTATTACTGGCATACAAAACCTTACATTAGAGCAGGGTTTCTCAAAAACTGGGGGTCGCGACCCCCCCGGGGGGTCGCAAGCTCCTTCCGCCACAACTCATGGTGACTGGGGCTGGGGCGCAGTGGGCGGGCTGACTGCTGCACCCCGGCCCCCAGTCCCCGCCGCGAGTGGGGTCCCGGCTGCGCGCTGGCCCCCAGTCCCCGCCACGGGCGGGCTGGGGGCCGGCGCGCAGCCGGCAGCCCCCCAGCGGCGGGGACGGGGGACCTGGGCGTTCCCGGCAGCCCGCCCGTGGCGGGGACGGGGGACCCGGGCGCACGCGGGTTTTTTTTTTTTTTTTTTTTAATTCGGCGGCTTTTCGGCGGAGGGGTCATGCTGCACCGCCGGATCACAAAAAGGGGTCGCGGTCTCAACTAGTTTGAGAACCGCTGCATTAGAGTGAGTAAATGAAGACTCGACACACCACTTCTGCAAGGTTGCCGATCCCGGCAACAGGCAATAATCAATACCTTATATGTGATACCAATACTAACCGGATTGAAGAGCTCATAAAATTTCTCATTTCAAAATTACAGTAAGTAAGTGCATAACGCTGCAGTGTGGTACACTGCATCACTTTCTCCTTATCCTTCACATCACTGCAAAGCCACTGCCAGTGCACTGAAGGCATTGGAATATGCAGAGATGTTGATTTGTTCTTCAACACTTACATTAAGGGTGCCATTGGGTTCATATTACCCATCATTTGTGCAAATTGTTTTTTGTTAAAAATCATCATGATCTAGGTCCTCCTATAAAGTAGTATTTTTCGGTTACTCGTAGTTGGATCCAAGTTTTCTGTCTGCACTTATATGGTTCCAAAAAGCATGTGCACTCTGGTCTGCTCAGTCTCTTCAGAATTATTGGAATTTCCTGAGCTGTTAGGGACACTACTTATGTAGAGGTGTGGAATTATTGTCTTTTGGTGCTTTCTCTAGGATGCTGAAGTTGTGGTGGATATTTGTCTAGATGTCAGACTATGGCATTTTAGAATTCATATTCCTATTCATGTTTCATATGCAGTGATTATTCTGTTTCCCTGTCACCGAGGTGTGTAATATCTGGTAGTTACTCCTTTTGTTTACATCTTCTCAATTCATCTTCAAAAACAGACATTATCATCATCTGCATTACTATAGCACCTAACATGGTTAAGACCACTCCAATGTACAGTGCCTAGCACAAACAGAACAAAAAGATGACCTGTGCTCCCAAAGAATTTACCATTTATATCTACATGGTACTGCAGTGAAAAATGGATTGTGTTGTGCTCCAACTGCACTGTACCGATATTGCTAGCATAAACTAAAAAGGTACCCAATGCATGTTAACATACTCCTGTTTGAAACAGGACTACAACCATGCAAACTAGGTACCTTTTAGTTTTCATCAGTAGGATCTACACATTGCAGAGTTCAAAATGTTAGCGTGCTCTACAATTCACATATCTCTACTTCACTCTGCAGCCCTGTGTAGACAAGCCCGTTATAGGACAAGAGATGGATCCAGACTGACGATGGGGTACAATAAAAACAAAATATTGGTCAGCACACCAACAATCTAGAGGTAACAAAGTCCTGTGGCACCTTAAAGACTAACTATAAAGTTTAGTCTTGAAGGTGCCACAGGACTTTGTTACCTCTGCTATTCCAGACTAACACGGCTACCTCTCTGATTCTTACCAACAATCTAGTGGCTGTCAACTGATTGTGAGCATCATAGGAAATGGGAGTTTTGAGGAAGGATTTGAAGGAAGCTGGATTGCAAAGGGTCTAAGATAGAAGTCTAGAAGAGGAATGCCGGACAGTGATTATAAACATCACATTCACTGAGCTTAGATATCAAAGAAAAGTGAGATGGAGCAGTACTTAGAGAAGTAACTAAGGACTTGAGGTTGTTTTGTTTTGTTTTTTAAGATGGGAAAGACTAAAGCATACTTGTATTATGAGGGAGAAGAGTTATAACGGAGTAAGAGGCTAAAGAGAAGAGTAAAAATAACAGAAAGGAGAACATGGGATGGAGTCACTGAAGCGAGGAGAACAGTAGAGGAGAAACTTCTGCATCTGTAATGGGGAAGGCAAACTGAAGGGCAGGGGAAGATCATGTCATTTTCCAATTTTCTCTTGGAAGAAGTCTTGAGTGGAGAGAAGAAGAGGCAGCACCTCCAGCACCCCTAGTTCCAGCACCTATGTTCATGAAAAAGTTTCCTAGCTGTAAAATGGGGATAATGATACTAGTTCCCTTTGTAAAGTGCTTTGAGATCTATTTATGAAAAGCACAACATAAGAGCTAGGTATTATCCACTGAAAATATGGTTTTTATATGCATGCATCCTATTGGGGATTATTCTATATTTTATTGGCCGGGGCTAAGGCAAAGAGAAGCAGGGCTAAGGGTCATCTTTGTCTGCTTTTCTACTTTGTGTAAGGGGGGTCTGAGTTTTATGCCATTCATTCAGATTGGTGGGCATGGGAGGGGGGGAAATGAATACAAGATGTTCGTCCATGAGATGAATTAAAACTCCAAATCTCATGTGGTGCAAATTAAATGGCTATTGTCACCACTTTTATTCTGCTGTAAACTCTCTCAGCATCCAGTGATAGACCAAGGTTACTGCCAGAAAAATTATGGTTCACGTAAAAACATTTAGAGTTATTACTACAACTGCATTATAATAAATCCATTTGGAGGAGGTGGGGAGGAGTCTGCTACTCATGTTATTAAAATGTGCTTTTAATTTCTCAGACTACAGACTAAAACCTGTAATAATGTCATTTGGAAAACAGAAGGCTGAGTGAGCATGAGGGTAAAAAGGAATGTTTTCACAGGCTCAGTTAGTAAATACCACTGGCTCTAACAGACATTCTTCCTTAAATGGAAACTATCACTGATTTAGCTAAATAATCTTTTGCTACAATAGAAGTGACAGGCTAGCTATTAACCGTTGTAGCACCTGCAATAAAACCCATAAAAGCAGTAGGATATACTTGAATACATACATTGCCTTTAAAGTGCATTTCATTCTACAATTTTCAGAAATGCTTTATTTTCCTCCCATTTTATGTCTGGCTTTTGCATAGCTTTGGCAGAGAAAAAGAACCAGAAGTGGCATATGCAAATGTAAGCAAAACAACAACAAACAAACAAACAAACAACTAGGACAGATCTTATAAGGCCTTCGACAATTTAAGGATAAAATCAGAAATGAATCTTCATCAAAAATTGTCGCCACACTTCATTTGCATTTTTTTAAATGGATCGCTAAAAAAAAAAGGGAAAATAAAAATTCACACACCTCTGCATTTCTTTATTCCATTTGAGAAACACCACAGTGCTCTCTTCAGCTTCCACCTCCCACCCAGACTTCCAGTCCAGTTTTACAAACATAATAGACTCATAGTTCAAAATATGACTCAAACACGCCAAAGTCTGAACATGTATCTGAACTGATTCTACTTTAGCGTGTGCCTCTGAACTGAACATTTCTAGACCTGACAGTCACCCCATGTTAACCATACATACTTACAAAAGGACAAACTCTATGCTTCTGGATTAAAGATTTATGAATGCAAGATGAGATCATCATATCAAACCTTCAGGCTGTGCGTGTACAGTAGGACTTTTTCCCTAAAAATTCCCATGGTAGCAGTTTCCCATTTCCACTGGTGTTAGCAATAGTAAGAACATTACTTTAGGATAGAGATTCTGCAGCTGCTAGTATTTTGTGTTATCACTTTGTCTAATACAGCTCAGAGCAGGCAGACACACACATCTTGGTAATTAAAGCGTTATCACCTTGTACACTCAACCATTACCAAACACTGCTACTTTCCGTGGAGCTGACCTACTGGTAACAATGGTGGGAATTTTTTAGAAAGAAGAATATGGTGTAGACATGACACAGAGACTGCAACATAGCAGTTACATTCCACGTGACATTCTAGGATTTTAGGCTTTTTTATTCCTGTTTTAGGTAAACTTTCTGCTACATTAGGTTTACAAAACCACTTGTTTTCCTTAACATGGTTATGCTCTATCTAGACTTATAGCACATTGTTCAGATAATTAAATATGCTGTTAAGGCTTTGGACATGCCTATGCTATAGTCGCACAGCTTCAGTGCTGCAGCTATGCCGCTATATTGTAGATACTTCCTACGATTGACAGTACAGTAAACCCTCGATTTAACGGACCTCGATTTAACGGACTTCGGATGCAACAGACAAAATTTCTGAGCAAGTCTGATGCATTCCTGATCCATTTCTGGCGGGCTGGCAGCCGGCTGCCGCCCGGCTCCCAACAGCCGGTGCCCGGGCGGGCTGGCTGACGGCTCCCGGCAGCCGGTGCCTGGGTGGGCTGGCTGACGGCTCCCGGCAGCCGGTGCTTGGGTCCCGGCAGTGGGCGGGCTGCTGCTCCGACAGCTCATTTTTTTATTATTATTAAATAACGGACTTTTTGATTTAACGGACACCCCCTCGCCCGAATTAGTCCGTTAAATGGAGGTTTTACTGTAGTTGTTTTTGGTCTCTTCAGGTAATCCATGTCTCAAAGACAGTACCTAGGACAATGGAAGAATTATTCTGTAAACCTACTGGCATCTACAGTGGAGATTAGATTGAGTTAACTGCATTGCACAGCTATGAATTTTTTCACAATCCAATTTTTAGGTGTGGACCAGACCTAGAGCCCTGTCCACATTAGCTTTATTACAGAGCTAAAAGAAACAAAAACATGGCTAAATAAGGTATAAACTACTGTAACTGTACTGGGTTCTAATACTTTGTCCAAAATGGGCTAGAACCCTCTCTAGGAACAACTGAGTTAGAAATGTGTGCAAACACAGTTTAAAAGTGTTCGGGCTGAGGCTGCAGACATGCATGGTATGTGCTCCACTTTCAGTGGGTACCTTAATTTTTTGTTTTGCTTCCCCAAGCTGTTTTTAAAAACAAACAAACAAACAAAAAAAAACCCTGAAAGTTTACAGACAGAAGAAAATGCATGTGCTTAGCATTAGCACTTGAAATAGTCCATGTAAGTGCTGACATTCATCTCTCTTTTATATGAAAGCTGAGTGGAGGATTTCTGCCACAGGTGCACAAATGCACACACAGATTAACCAACCTTATTGGGTCAGTGTTGACAAAAATCCCACCTGGTTAATGGGATACAGCCTTCTTGATGCATTTATGTAGCCCACAAATCATATTCTGATTCTGAAGAACTTCAGCTTTCATTTTAAAAGTCTCTCTCTCGTGCTAGCAAAGAAAGCCTACCAATGTAAACCAATGCAATGATGTCTTCCAGAGCCTATAGAAAACCCGCAGCCGTGACTGCGTGTGTGTCAACAGTGCAAGAGAAGGTGAGAGTGTAGCACAGGTAGGCATACCTGCACTAGATTAAAACTAGCTAGCATGAATAACCTTATTACTGTAGATATGACAGCTTAGGCTACATCCCCAGGGCCCCAATGGGCTTGTACTCCATTTGCTAGTCTGTGCTGCCAAGTCTATACTTAGATGTGTTACCTGTCCTTGCTAAATTAAAGCTACCTCAGGTATACCAACCATGCGACAAGCACACCTTCATTTCCAGCATGGACATACGCTGAGGTATGAAACGCAACCTAAACTGAACTACTATAAGGCGGGTGCAAAACTGGTTGGAAAATCGTTGCCAGAAAATAAGTTATCAGTGGTTCACAGTCACGCTCGAAGGGTATAAGTAGGGTACTGAAGGGATCAGTTCTAGGTCCAGTTCTGTTCAATATCTTTGTCAATGATTTAGAATCAGATAATGGCAGAGCACACTTATGTTTGTGGACGATTTCAAGCTGGGAGGGGCTGCAAGTGTTTTCGAAGATAAGATTAAAATTCAAAATGATCTGGACAAACTAGAGAAATGACTAACTGAAATAGGATGAAATTCAATAAAGAGAAATGCAAAGTACTCCATTAGGAAGGAACAATCAGTTGCACACATACAAAACATATGAAGGAGTACTGCAGAGGGATCTGGAGGTCATAGTGGACCACAAGACATGAGAAGTAATTCTTCAGCTCTACTCAATGTGGATTAGGCCTCAACTGTAGTACTGTATCCAGTTCTGGACACTACATTTTGGGAAAGATGTGGACAAATTGGAGAAAGTCCAGAGAAGAGCAACAAACTACTAAAGGTCTAGAAAACATGACCTATAAGGGAAGATCGGAAAACCAGGGGGTTTGTTTAGTCTGGAAAAGAGAAGACAGAGGGGACAGTTTTTACATATATAAAAGGTTGTTACAAGGACTAGGGAAAAAAATTGTTCTTCTTAATGTCTGAGTTTAGGACAAGCAGCAATGGGTTTAAATTGCAGCAAGAGAGGTTTAGGTCGGACATTAGGAAAAACTTCCTGTCATGGTGGAATAAATTGCCTTCGGAGGTTGTGGAATCTCCTTCATTGGAGATTTTTAAGAGCAGATTAGACAAAACACCTATCAGGGATGCCCATGAGGGCAGGGGACTGGACTAGCAGACCTCTCAAAGTCCCTTCCAGTCCTTTGATTCTATGAACTTGCAAGTTTTATTTAATTTTGGTCTTATGGTCATCTATCATTCACTATTTGTTGATCATCACTGTTTATTGAATAGGGGAAGGGTAGGAATTGACAGCTGCTGAAAGGAAATACAGATGGAAGAAAAGAGGAGATACAAAGTATGGGAAGAGCCGAGAAACAGAAAAAGGAGGAATGGGAAGGAAGAGACACAAAGTGCAGGAATGGCACATGAGAGGCATAATGGCCTAGTGGATTGGGCACTGGACAGAGCCAGAAGACCTGGGTTCTTTTCCTGGCTTTACTACTGACCTACTGTATGACCTTGGGCCAAGTCACCTCACCTCTTTGTGCCCATGTCCCCTCCTATCCTATGTTTGTCTTGTCTGTTTGGATTGTAAACTCGTTGGGGACAGGAACTGTTTCTTACTACACGTCACAGTGCCCTACATAAATGTGCCCCCTTTTCAGCTGAGGCCTTTGGGTCTAATAATGTAATTCTCCCACTCCCACTCCTCAGCATTTAGTGGCATGCTGAAGAACAAGCATATTTTTCTCCCTCATTGAGCAACAATAATACCTTAACTTATTTGTTCAATGTTACACTTTAATTAGTATTTTAAAGAGACATTTTACTTACCTTTGATCATTGTGCATACTTCCCATGGGCATCAGTGGGAGCTGCACTGTGCACCGAGAGGAGCAGTGTACTGTGTTTAACTCTTGCCCATAAACCAAATTTACTAACGGAATTCAGCTCATTCTGCAAAGGTTGCCAACTCAGATATTTCTGAGGGGTTCAACTACAAGTTGGTGCCAACTCGCCCTTTTAAATACTGTTCTGGCTTGAAGGGTTGATGGGTCTGTTTTAATTGAGCACTAAGGCAAGTTTCCAGATTGCTTTTTAAAAAAGCATGGTGTTTTCTCCCTGTGACGGTACTTCACCTTTCATTGTTCTTTCTGAAAAGCTTAACAGATTGAGCTCTTGAACTCTCTCACTGCAAGGCATTATCTCCAACCCTCAAATAATTTTTATAGCTATTCTCTCCAATTTGTCAGCATCTTTTATAAAAATGTGGACACGAGAACTGAACCCAGTATTCCAGTATCAGCATCATCAATACCATATGCAGAGGTAAAATCACTTTCCTGCTTCTACTCCCTTGTGGTCCTTGGAATGTATAAACATTAACCATTTTTTCATCACATCAGACTGGGAGCTTATATTCGATTCCTTGCTCCTAGACATAAAATGTAGCATTTGGTTGTATTAAAATCCATTGTGTTTGCCTGGTTACAGCTCACCAAGTGATCCAGATCGCTTTGCGTGACTACTATCCTCGTCATTTACAATGCTAATCATTTGATCATCCGCAGGTTTTAAATTAGCAGATTTACCTACTTCGAGATCACCGATGAATACCTTTGGGATCCGCAGAACCCCCACTAGAGAAACATCCTCAATTGAATGATTATTCCCCATTGACAAGTACTTTGAAATGCCAACCATTTTTAATCCACTTACCATATGCTTCATTGACATTGTACAGTGCTAATTTTTAAATCAGAATGTTGTGAGGCAGTGTCAAACACTTTAGGAAAGTTTAAGTATATTGCATCTACTTAGTTACCCTTATCAACCAAATTCTCCTCAAAGAATGAAATCTGGTTTGTTTGACAAGACCTACTTTACATAAAACCATGTTGACAGGCACTTATATAATTATCCTTTAATAAATGACTCCCATATTGGCTTTTCCAGAACTTATGTCTGGCTAACCTGTCTATATTTAGCCGGGTCATCATTTTTGCCCCATTTGGCCTTTTTGAATTTAGGCATAACATTAGCACTCACTCAATATTCTGAAATTTTCCCAATATTCCAAGATCTATTAAAAGTTGTCAGCCACGCCAATCTTCTCAGCCAACTCTTTTAGGACTCCTACATCCAAGTTATCCAGGCCAATGGATTTTAAAATGCTTATCCCTAGTAGATGATGTTTAACAGCTTCCTTGGTTACTAATGAAATGGAAAGTATTTCATGATTCTCTAATGATGCAAGTGCACAGCTCTGTTCCAAATACAGAACAAAAATAGTTGAACACTTTCTCCTCCTCATTCATGGCAAAGACCTTGCCATAGGCCAGATTAGTCCTTCATTTAAGCAGAACTTGGTTGAAATAGGGAAAGGAGAGTAGCATGTCTCGATTTAAGATACCTCCTTGAGGACCCTTTTGTCAGAGATATGTAATCTGCACTGAATTCACTGAGTGCATCTGTATCCCTAAAGTTTAGTTTTCCCATGAGTGCAAGCTTTGAATATTACTCCATGATCTCCCCCTTCATGAGAAAGAGCTGAAAACCACTAACTGAGCCACTTATGACCCAATTATAATGTTAAACTCTAGCTCCAGGACTTCAGTATCACTACTTCTTACTTTTACTAGTGATAAGATCCAAATTGGGACCTCAGAGAAATCTTACTCAAGATTTCTTTTAAATATACAGCCAAGCCATATCTTTGATTCTTAAAGTCTTTCCTGATGGTTGAATTCATAGTCCCCCAATTCAGGAGGAAGAGTATAATGTGCCCTACTGCATCAGAATAGCTACAATAGTGGCTAGTTTACACTGAGGGGTTTGGCCCTTGTTCTTTACCTAGGAGTGCATAAATGCATGCAGGATCAAGCTCTAAGCTAAATACCAAAATGTATCTGCAAAGAATGCACATTTTGAAGCAAGTCTTTTCAATCACTATGTGAAAACCCCTAGCACAGATACCATGCATTCCTAGGAGGATTTACATTTGTTTGAGGAATAGCAAAACCTGGGCTTTGGGCAATGGTTTGGATTTAAACCTAAAAAACATTACATTTTTAAACTCTTGAAATATTCTACCAGTTCTGCTGATCATTACCAGATGAAGACAACAAACCTGTTAAGATTGACTTTGCACAGTGTATGAGTTTTTAAAAAAAAGATATGCGGGATTAATATGCTGTATTTGTAAAATTACAGTACTTAGCTTAAATATTTTATACTTTTAGTAAGTTCAAATTCCAGAGTTGTGGATTTCAACTGAATCTTTGAAAAGTACCAATTTGAATAGTTACCTGTAAATGTTTATATTAAAAATTGGGGTTGTACCCCAGGATTCTTCTTCAAATGGAATTCGTAAAGGGTTTTTGGTTGTTGCTGGGATTGTTTAAAGCTTTTTCCTACTTATGTATGCCAAATCTGATTTCCCTCCCCCCACCCACAACTATAAATCAGTCATGAGAATAAAATATACGTTATTAAAAAATATCAAAGAATTTCAAAATATAGTCTTACTAAATCCCCTCCCTTCTCAAATATTCAGCTTTCAATCTCTCTTGTGGTAGCATAACTTCATTAGTTCTCCATTCACCATGGAGTCATCCATGGTAAACAAGGCCATAATTATCTACCATAAAAACAAGCATTTTAGAATGGTCTGTAGGCAATATACAAAAGCGTACCTCCAAAGGTAGGGAGGAGGGAGGGAAGGAGAATACGAGGGGTATTTTTGACAGTGGAGTGCCTTTTTTAGTCGCTGCCATGGCACTCAGCAGACAAATGCTTCACCAGGATTAATCAATGGGAACCACTTTTAAGGAGAGAACCCATTGGTAGTTGGGCACTGCAGTACAGACTACCAGGTCACAGCCTGACAGATCTCTTGGATCGGCACCCGAGCAAGGAAGGTGGCTGAGGATACCTGCACCATAGTCAAGTGAGCAGTCGCTATCGGCAGCAGGGACTCCTTCACTAGTTCATAGCAGCAGCAGATACAGGTCATGATCCACAAAGATATTCTTTGGGCAAACACAGGGCAACCTTCATCCTGTCTGCCATTGCCACAAACAACTTTGTTCACGTACAAAATGGCTTTGTTCTATGTAGAAGGCCAGAGTGTGTTTGATGTTCAGGGTATGTAACCTGCATTCTTTATTTATTGCGTGGGGCTTAGGACAAAGAACCGACAAGTATATGTCTTGACCAGTATAGAACTGGAGACTATGTTGGCAGAAAGGCTGTGTGCAGATGCAGCTGAACCTTGTCCTTATAGAAGACCACATAAGATGGTTCAGATGTTAGCGATCTGATTTTGGACACTCAACTAGGAAGGAAACCTTACAGGAGAAAAGCAGTACAGAACAGGAAGTTAGGGACTCGAAGGAGGGACCCATGAGCCATAACAGCACAAGATTCAGATCCCAAGGGGGTAGCGGATCCCAGACTGTGCAGTCATAGGGTGGGCAAAGACCGACCTGCCTTGAAATGGAGGCAAAATAGCCAAAAATAGACACCAGGTGCACCTTGACTGAAGACAGTGACAAGCCCTGGAGCTTAAGGTGCAGCAAACAGTCCAGAATGTTCTGCAGAGGGTCCCTCCTCCACACCGATGTGACGATCCGAAGCCCAACACACAAAACGCTTCCACTTTGCCACATAGATAGTTCGGGTTGAAGGTATCCTGCTGCCCAGGACTTGCTGGACACCAGCGGAACATCGTTGCTCCTCCCCACTCAGCATCCAGGCTGTCAAGTACAGAACCACCAGATTTGGGTGCTGCAAAATTGCCATGGTTCTGAGACAGATCCAGATGAAGAGGCAGTTGCAGGGTGGCAAGCTGCCGACAGACTCAGCAGCATGCCAAATCAGTGCTGATGTGGCCACAAGGGGGCCACAAGGATGACCTTGGCCTTGTCTCGCTTCATCTTCAGAAGCACCCTGGGGATCAAGGGCACCAACAGGAAGTACACTGTACATCAGCACTCACAACCACGAGATCAGAAAGGCGTCCGACAGGGAGCCCTTTCCCTGCCCGGCAGAGGGCAAAATATGTGGCACTTCCTGTTCTGCCTGGACACAAACACGTCTGCCTAGGGACTCCCCCACTTGGGGAAGATCAGGCTGATTACTTCCAGATGGAACAACCATTTGTAGAGAGACAAGAAGGTTCTGCAGAGGTGATCCGTCCAGACATTCTTCATCCCCAGCAGGTGGGTGGCTACCAGGTGAATGGCATTCTTCATGCAAAAGTCCCAGAGGCTGAGAATTTCTCGACCAGATGGCTGGTGTGTCGCTCTTGGGCACACACTCAAAATGTTTCTGGCCTCTTTGATGTTTCTCTGGGCCAGGCCACACAGAGGAGCAAGACAATAGCAGGCAGTGGTGGCTAACCCCCAGGGTCCCATCTCCTTGTAGGCCCATGATGAGGCTACACTGTTGTGGAGGAAGCCAGAACGGCTGTTTCAGTGTCTGAGGAGCGTGCATCCCCAGAGAGCAGAGAGTCGTCTGTGTGTCTTTAAGGCTGTGTAACCACATGTCCATCTGGTCTGAAAACAGGCATTCCAATAACGCCATTGGCCCTCTGCGGCCCAGTCCAGTTGCTGCCTAAGTGAGGGGCTAAACTGCACCTCCGATCTGAAGAAGTCGTTGCCCTCTGGTGACCACTGCAGGGCTGTCGAGACTTGAGGCTGGCAGCTAACGATTGCTGCCGGTGACCGCTGCAGGAACATTTTGACCGGTGCTGGGAGTAGGTAGAGCATCATTTGAGGAGCAGCTTTGAGGCCTTGGCGTCAGCGACAGACTACATGACGCGAACCGGTGCCGAGAGGTGTGGGGGAGTCATCTACGTCTGGGAGCATTTCAGCGTGAAGACAGAGACTGGGAACACAGTACCGATGACTGGTAATGACAGGCAGGAGACCTGGGGCGCAGAGACCAAGAGCATGGTGACCTAGGGCTCGGTCTTGGCTCTGGAGATCAGTGGTGCTTTCTCGTCCTGTGCAAGGCCTTACTGGCGGGCTTCCCCTCACAGGGAGCCTTAGCCGGTTCCACTGCTGAATGTGGTGCCGGCTGTGGCAGGTGCCCATTTAAAAGGCTCTGCAGGCGCCAAGAGTTAAGTGGGTGGTGGGTCTTTTCAGGGGGAGTCCAGAGTGGGTGTAAGGCCCAAATAGGATCCTTTGCCCAGCGTGCCTTTATCAGGCTTGCCCAGGGCCATCTTCTTTCTTGGTACTCGTGACGGGGAATGGTGAGAGGGGAGTCTGGTGCCAGAGGTGCACTACACACTGAGGCCGAAGCGCTGGGTGCTGTTTCAGACTGGGCCTGCTCTGTGGCTGGGCGCAGGCTGTCTGCTTCAGGAGTGCCCTAAGACTTATTCCCTCGGTGTCAGAGGACGAACGTTCTTGCACATGTGACAACGCTTCTTCATATGGGACTCCCTGAGGCACTGCAGACAACTATTGTGCAGATCACTAACGGCTTAAAACCCAGAGAAGGTTGCTCCACCTGGGGCAAAGTCCTTTCTGAGGCCATAACTAACTGAACACTTAACAGTTACTTAACTATTAACTAACAAACAATAGAATTATTTACAACTGCAAGTGTGAGGCTGAAGGCGGCAAGAAACCGCTGGCCACTCGCAAAGCAAGAGACAAAGGCACTCCAACTGGCCACCACAGGCGGTAAAAAAGAACGGAGACAGCACAAGTGCCTGATATACCGAGGCATGAACATGACACTCCAGGAGACACCACAATAAGCCTTACTGATACCACTAAGGCAAAAATCTTCAACAGCCGCACTCCTAGAATAGAATGCATGTGAGCAAGCACTCAAAGAACTTCACCTCTCAGAGTACTTGCACCTAGGCATTCTCATCACCTCTTGAAGGAGTCTATAAAATAATTATTCTTTGTATTTTATATATTTGTTTGACCTTCATTTGGAGTTTAGCTCCTTGAAGAATAGACAAACTGAAGTATTCTTGAGATTTACAGATCGGCTCTTTATGAATGACAGTGTTATAGATGAAATCTGGTTTCCACACCTCCCATCCCCTTCTAACCTGCCTTCTTATAGGGACTATCTGAAGCAGAATCTTTCTATATGAGCTCCAAAATGAAATATTTTTACAAGCAACGAGAGTACTCTTTCCTTGGCTGAGGACAAAGACTTGTTCCTGAAAAGCTGTCAAGGCAAAGGAGGTATTGATGGTTTCTGGGGTCTTGAATGATGTGCTATCAAAATGACTGGTATCCCTTGGGAAAGTTCCAGATAAAAAAAGGAAATTAAGGTCAAATAGACTAAGCATGAATGCCAACTAAATAGCTTGGATTGAAACCTCAGAAAATATATCCATTCCCAATAACTACTGGTCATCTTGAACTCAAGAAATTTTCAGGTTCAAGCACCCCAATCTCAAAACGAACAATCTAAAAAGATATGACCTAGTTCAACCATAAGTTACTGAACTGGGTGAAAAAATTAGTGGGTGAAAGTTTATAACCTTACTGCAAGTGGCCCAACACATATCACAATGGTCATTTTGAACTTTAAAATCTATAAATCGTCATTTAAAGTTTCCCGGGATTTTGAAGTATCCCAGGAGATCTAGGAGAGGACAAATCTGAGGGGGGAAAAATTGAACTCTATGGAGTAAGCTTCCCTGAGGGCCAAAATAATGTTGGCTCTTTCCTAAATATCTGATAACAGTTCTGCAAAGGGAGCCATTCAAATTTGGGAATGAGTTTTATTGGTCCTGTTCCCTCTGGCTGGCTCCCCCCCCCCCCCCTCTGATTTGGACACTGAATAATTAGAGCCATTTCTGCAAAGCTTATTCTGTTGATAGGCCCAAAATGAACTTTTATTTTCTGGTTTCTTTAGTTATTAATTTTTCTACATTGTAAGCAAAAGCCTAGGTTAATATTTCCTGAAGAGCTTCCTTGCACAGAACTTCGAAGCGGAGAACAAATGAATCAACAGACCTGGAAGAAACAAGAATCAGAAGCACCATTTGCCATGAAGGATGTTGCAAGAAACGTTTCCTAGCTGTGCAGCAAAAAAAGCTGCTCATTTCAAAGGATCATATGCCAAAGAAATCATGGCTTTAACAAAGAAAGTTGATATCTATCCCTGATTGAAACTGAGGAAGTGTTAGTGTTTCGGGAGTGAATCATTTTATCTAGTTATAGGTCTGCTTTATATAAAAATGGCTTTGTACTCTATAAAGCAGAAGGGAACTACCATATCCAAATCTGACTATAGAAGACCTATCAAATCTGTAAAATTTCACAAATTGGCAGTTTATTGGACTGCTCACACTCAGTCTAATCTTTATTTAGGTGAATGACTCAGTCTTTCGCCGACATACCAAATCCCTCAATAAAACTATATACTAAAAATAGGTTAATTTAATGTATACTCTCCCCCCCCCCCTTCCCCACCCCGCAAAACACAAACAACCCTGGCCAACCCTTTTTCCCCCCCAATGATGTAAAGGGGCATTAGATTTCTGACAAGGATAACAGAGTAGATATGTGCTTTCAAGAATGCATACTCCAGACCACTACCTGGAGCAGGGTCTGCTCCAGGCACCAGCCCACCAAGCACATGCTTGGGGGCGGCACCTTCTAAGGGGCAGCAATTTTGAGGTGAGAGGGCAGCACTGGGGGGGGCGGGGGGGAGAAAAAGGGGGTTGTGTTTTTTTGTTTTGTTTTTTGCTCTGGCAGGGTTTTTTGCTTGGGGCGGCAAAAAAGTTAGAGCATGAACCATCTAAAACTAGGAGCCTGCTGGCCTTTTTCCCCACACTGCCACTAGCTTTCACATAACACTGGAAGAATTGTTTTTACTACACTGTTCTCAACCATCTGTTTCAAACTTCATACACACACTGCAACTTCATGCAAAGGGTACACTCTGAGCACTCTCGCATGTACACTCTCAGAGCACATGAAATACGAATTGAATGATCAAGTGAACCTGACTTATCAGGATACATAAATAAAATGAGGAAGACTTTATAGCACCTTAGAGACTAACTAGTTTATTTCAGCATAAACTTTCATGGGCTATAGCTCACTTCATCGGATGCATAGAATGGAACAGAAGAAAGATGCATTTATACATACAGAAAGAAAGGAAAAAAAAGTTGTACATTAGCATACCAATTCTAAGAGGCTGTTAAATTTAGATGGGCGGAAAGCTTACGCTTAAATAAACTGGTGAGTTTCTAAGGTGCTACAAAGTCTTCCTCGTTTTATTTACGGATACAGACTAACACAGCTGCTAATCTTAAACCTACCAGGATACAGTAATATGTGCATAAGCACATCTCCTGCTTCCTACCCCGCAACCTCTCATTTTAGCAGATACACACACCCAAGAATGAGACCGACCCGAATTGTACATAATGTATAGAAGATGAGATAACAACAAGAATGAATCCAGTTATGAGAATTCAGTAAACTGGAATCAGTTGCCTAACCAAGTTTATTATTTATTTCAACACATGTACACAGGTGTTCGTATGACTACTACGACCAGTTGGCTCACTGTGACTCATCACAAAACAAGACATTGTAGGCCAATTTTTAGAGTTCACCAAAAAAAAAAAAAAAAAAAACCCAACATGATTTCCCCTCATCTCCAAAATTCCAGGTAATGTTTTAGGAGTCTGACCTGTCTTACCCAGCTATATTTCTTAAACACATACTTTATTTTATGTAAGTGATGTGGTATTGATTTGTTTACCTGCTCCTCCCAGCTTCCTTAAATCTTTTACAAAGCCCTACCCTCTGGACTGTGAAATATAATCTCCCCTGTGAAATCTGGTGCCAGCCGGGGGCCAAGGATAGGGAGGGACAAGACTTCCTCTTCCCCTGCAGGGGCTGCTCCTGGGGTGGGTCAGACACCTCCAGGAACCACCCCCAGCTGCAGGAAGCTCCACAGGTGTCATGTCCCTGCCCGGAGAGTCTGCATCTCCAGCGGTCAGCCCCCAGACCCAGGCAGGAAGCTGCCGGGAAAACTGGACAAACAGTAACTCATCCCCCCCCGAATTTGCGACCCTCACTTCTGTGCTGCTGGTGGTGATGCTGGCTTTCAAGCTGGGTGCCAGCCAGGAGCCTTCCTCTTCGGGTGGCCAGTTCTAAAAACAGCACCTCCGGCAGCAGCAAGGGTGGCAATCCTACAACCCCACTACAATAGCCTTGCAACCCTCAGCCCCGACCATCTTTTGATCCCCATGGTTACAATACTGTGAAATTTCAGATGTAAACATCTGAAAACATAAAATTAATCAATTTCAAGTTCCCCTGGCCATGGAACTGTTCAAAAGTGCCCTACCACATTCACAATCCTTAACTCAAACCTATAACCAATAGCTACAGTAAGGCTCCAATTCAATGAGGCACATAAGCCTATGTGTCATAAGTGTAAAGTGCTGGAGAGGGTTAATGTTACTTGAGAACAAGTGACATAAGAGCTTCCCTGCCATGAGAGAGGGAGGGAGGGGTTTTAGAGTTAGTTTCAGTTTGGGCTTGCCATGCAACATGGGCAAGGGTCCGGGAGCCCATCTCTAGCTGTGGAGATGACTCAATTTTCCTTCTTATATTCCTACTTAACTGACTAAGTGATCTTTTGACTTCTTAAGCCTGTGCCTATTTGTGGTGTCTCTGTCCATTTCAGATGAGAAGTTAGAGAACTCTAAATTGTGAGCTGTACTGTGCCTATGTTCTATGCTCTTTTCTTTATTAAATCTTTTTAGTTATAAAAAAGGTTTGGTTCTTCTCTCAAAGAAATCCTAGCTTGGATTTATCCCAGTTCCCAGGTCTGTGTGTCTAAGAGAGAGGCTCTCAAGGTGAAAGCCTCAGGGCGGTTTCTTATCTCTCTTGGTAACAGACGGGAGGGAGAAGGGAGGGTGATACAACGTGGAGGATCCCTTTTTCTCAGGGAGAGATTAGGGTGAGTTGGGTGTCAAGGTGCCCCATCCCATGATCTTGGGGTGATTACTGAGTGGTGGCAGCGTGGGTAACCCCAATTTCCCAGCTGGTAGAGTGTGGGGGATTAGGGGCATAAAGAATAACTAGTCTGGGAAGCAGTTAGAGTTATTCGGTCTGGCAATAAAGAGTCCCTTTCTCTGTACTCAAGAGCACAGAGACTGGGGTACCCCCTCTTACACTATGTCTAACTTAAGCAGGTGTAGTATTACTTATTCAATGGGAATACTTCAAGAGCTTAAAGTGAGGTACCTACTTAACTACCTCATTAAAATTGGGCCCTCAATGAATAAAGATAAAAATCAATAATGTTGTAAATCATAATGACACTATAGAAAGCTGGTAACGCTTCTCTCATGAATTACAGCAGTTTCCAGGTTAAATGTCCCCCCTACTTTTATTTTTAGATCTTGCTTGGTTCCTTAAACAAACTGCTTTTAAAGAAAGAGTTTCAAATACCATGCTACTACATTTTGACTTTCCCAAGAATCCTCAGGGGTGGGGGAGGGAGGACGGGACGCAGAGGGGATGCGGGAGGAGTGAGAATTTTGCTAAATAAACCCGAGTTTTTAAAAATATGCCAATTTAGGTGTTCTGCTACCAGGTGGCAACTAAGCTGCACTAGCCATTATGAAAAATTAGACCAAATATTCACTATTCAAATGGAATGAAAACATCTAATCAGATTCCCTCTGCCTTATTTTTGGACATCTATTTGATATTAGCACACAATGTGACGAATGACAAAGTTGAATTCTGTTTAACTTTTATAGAAAGTTTTATTTTCTATTTAGATTTACTCATATCAAATGCTAGAATGAACAGGACATTCTGATCAGTTGTTCCTCCACTAAGCTTTTGTCAAGCATTTCCCCAAAACACCCACAAAGAGACATTCTGATGGAGGAGCAGTAAGTTTAAAAATAGTACTACTATTTGTACAGAGAGGCCAGCCAGTTCCATGTGGTGCTGCAGAATTTGTCTTGTCGATAAAAGCAGCAAAAGTTCAGACTGATCAGGCTGAAAGAGGACTACCTTAGTGCTATCTTCAACTCTAATATTTCCTAAAATGGAGAAGAGATGATGTAGAGCAACTGCAATTTATAGCTCTCTCAAAGAATGAAAGCTGAGATATCAGCGCACAGAATTGTGTTTTCAACAATGAAAAATGACACTTATGATTCAGCAGTTAGATTCATTTCATAAACCTATTAGAAATGAAAACAAAAGATGTTTTTAAAATTGTGGTGGCCAAGCTATATGCTTTATTAAAATTATAACTAAGAATCAATACATAATAAGTATTTGCATTTAAGCTGCTAATATCACATACAATGAAAGACAAATTCTTCAAAGGTTTTCCAATAAGAAAGGTTAAGATAGACACATACATTTTATCAGAATGAAACTTGCTTATATTAACTTTATAGCTTTCAACAGCACTGAGTGCCAACTGTAATGCAAAAGGCAAAACAAAAAAACAAAAAAACAAATACACTGTTTAAAACAAAAAATTAGAACATTTTCTAGCTAAATTTAGTAAAAAAATAATCTCTAGTCCACCTTATTTCCACACCTGCCTGCTTCTGGGGGAAATTTATTTAGATCTCTGTTGTGATCTCCGTCCCTCACATTTTCAACACACAGCTCAATGCTACTGACCTCACTAAATTCAAGGCTGCAAATTCCTGACATTCACATCTTCTTAGTCTGCTTAGTCTTCAAAAGTAACTTGAGGAGCTAGTTAAAAAGTTGACCTTTGCTCTGCCTCATCTGCACTTGGAGAAGAAATAGAAGGTCTAGTACAGTACATGCAATATGCATTCACAATCTGAATAAACAGGGTTTTTGTTTTGTCAGGTTTTTGGCACTCCTACTTTAAAAAGTAAACCATTTACAAATCCAAAATGTGACTTTTTGTATATTTATTTATTTTACTGGTACAATAAAGGTTTTGCTAGGAGTATTATGACCATCACAAATCCATACAAGTAGTGAAGCTTCAAGCCAATAGCCTGTCTACGGATAGTGACTGATGCCAGATTCTTCTGAGGGAATGAACTGAACAAGGCAATTATCAAGTGAGCCATTCCTGATGTCCAGTCCCAGCTTCTAGAAATCAGAGTTATAGGCACATCCAGAGCATGGGATTGTGCCCCTGACCATCTTGGCTAATACTGATTGAGGGACCTAGCCTACATTAATCTAATTTTTTTTCTTACCCAGTTATACTTTTGGGCTCAACAATATCCCCTGGTAACAAGTTCCACAGGTTGACTATGCATTATGTGAAGAAGTACTTCCTTATGTTTGTTTTAAACCTGCTGCCTATTAATTTCTTTGGATGACCCCTGGTTCTTGCATTATGTGAAATGCAATCAGTTCCTTATTCACATTCTCAACACATCCTCTACTGAGGCTATATTAAAATATAGCCAAGAATGTGGTAATTTAGTTTTTCATAAAAATGCAAGATTTTTTCAAAGTTTGTATTAAACCACGATCTATCTTTGGCATATTTCTGTGTTCCCAATTAGAAGTTGATAGGAATCCCTAAATCAGATTAAATTAGAAATGGAAACACTCATGTGGCCCGACAACCAAACATAATTATTTAACATGTAGTAATAGCAGTTTGTTCATAATGTGTGAATAAGTAGTAATAGCTTCCTGAGGTATTTAACAGCCTCTTGAAAGAACTAGGAAACTTTAATCTTTTTGTATAATTAAACAGAAACAAATACATTCCAAACATCATATTTACCATCTTGATACCCTTTTGCATTCTGGTTGTGCAGCGTCAGTCATACAAAGTGGAGAGTAAACGGCTGTTGTGATAGTACCACTGAAAAGGATCAGGGAGTTAGAGGGGATCACATGCTGAATGAGTCAAAAATGTGATGAAGTTGAGAAAAAGTTAATATGATTCTGGGGTATATTAACAGGAGTGTTGTAAGACATGGGAGATAAGCATCCTCCTCTGCTTTGCACTGGGAAGCTTCAGCTGGAATACTGTGTTCTGAGTGCCACACTTCAGGAAAGATATGAACAAGCTAGAGAGTCCAGAGAAGAGAGCCAGAAAAACTGACCTATGAGGAAAGTTTTTTTTTTTAAAAAAAAAAACTCAGATTTTTCTTAAGAAAAGGAGATTTTGGGGGGGGGTGGGGGGGGAAGAGACTTGATAAGCCTTCGGATTTGTTAAGGGCTGTTACAAAGAACACTGATCAATTGTTGTCCATTGAAGGTAGGGTATGGAGAAGTAATTGGCTTAATCTGCAGCATTTAGGTTAGATTATTATGAAGAACCTTCTTACGGTCAGGATAGTTAAGGACTGAAATAAGGTTCTGAAGGTGGTCATGGATACTTCATCATTGGAGGTTTTTAAGAACAGGTTAGACCAGCAGTTCTCACTGTGGGTCAGGACCCCATTTTAATGGGGTCGCCAGGGCTGGCATTAAATTTGCTGGGGCCAGGGGCTGAAGCCTGAGCTCCACCATGTGGGGCTGAAGCCCAAGCCCCACCACCCAGAACCGAAGTCGAAGCCCAAGAGTCGTTGGGCTTTGGCCCACCCCGGGCTGCGGCTTTGTCCCCCCTCCCCACTCAGACAGGCTCAGGCTTCAGTCCCCCTTCCTGGGGTCATGTAGTAATTTTTGTTTTCTTCACTTGTTCACGAGTCTTACACTGGGCAAATATAATTTTGCAAAGCTATGTTAAATCTAATTAATTTACAAAGAAGTGTAGCTGCAACTAATCTCTCTCTCTGATGATTAGAAGGAGTTCTATAGTCAGATTTATTTATTTTTAACTAGTTCACCAAGTGACAAGGAAGGTTTTTCTCCATCTATTCAATAGATTACAAACATTCCTTTTAAGCAGACCTTGCTATGCACATTGGTCATTGCCAAGTAACTAATATGGCAGATTGTTATCACACAAAACAAAACAACTTAAGGAAGAGAGTATCACCTTCCCTTGTAAGGCTTTAAAGATTCCTCATAGCTTGTCTCAGGATTTCCTGTAATATAATCTTGAAGGCATACATAGGATAAATAACTAGGTGTGAGGTTAAGAACTGAGTAACTGACTTGAGTATAGGTCTTTAAAGAAAGTAATTGATTAGAGGAATGATTTGAGTTGAGGAGTGATGCAAATGGACATGGGGCTTCAAGATTTGCAATGGCAAAAGGTTTTGTTTTATGGGCTGTTAGCAGTATTTTGGTGTTTACAGTCATCAAAAACCTAATTTTGTTTTCATTGAGAATCTCACTAGAAGACAACGTTGTCTAAGAGGATACTTATTTTCAATCAAGATCTTTCAGGAGCACTTAAACTTCCCCACTATTAACACACCTCCGACACT
Organism: Sternotherus odoratus; assembly: GCA_032164245.1. Taxonomy (NCBI): domain Eukaryota; kingdom Metazoa; phylum Chordata; order Testudines; family Kinosternidae; genus Sternotherus; species Sternotherus odoratus. Next base: position 61,471,554 of record JAVMKO010000001.1, read on the forward strand.
GAGATGCCTCCAGCCCTCCTAGAAAGGATGTCAAAAGGGCCATGATGGGTAGCTGCCTGCACCTGTGTGTCAAGGTGTTTCACCTCCATGAAATTACAGAATGCTCCACCCAGAGTCCTCTGCTCTTTAACATGCAAGGCAAGTTTCTACAAGAGATCATGAGACAACAGGACTTCAAAGGCCAGCAACACAGACCACACCCAGCTCTGTATTTCCTTTACCACAGTACAGACAGTACCATCACCCAGCTGATCTGGTGCTGAGATCAGAATATGAATGGAAAGAGATACTGGTTGGAACTAATCTAGGTAACAAGGAAGAGGGAAACATTTCAAAGTAACACCATTTTAACCTGTTAAATCTCTAATCACTAGGATAGTACACAATCAAGGAGTCCCCTCCCCCATCCCAACTCTTTACTACTACTAAAGACTCAGAAGCCTTAGCTTCTAATAACTCCTTCCATCTACAATGGCCAAGAAGCTAGACTTCCCTGAGAGATCATTGAAATGATAATGCATGCTTTTGTCACCTTTACTACCTACAACTGAATGCACTGCAGTTGGGAATGTCAGCAGGGTAACTGCAAAAGCACAAGTGGGTACAGAATGCAGCTTCTTGTTGCAAAAATACAAACCTACAGCTAACATATCACCCCCAGTTGTAGCCTGACTCAAAGTTGGGTAAATATAATTATAACGTGAGGATTAGCAGGTTTTTGTCCCAAAATCAGACAGGGTAAGATTATTGTAAAATCCATCATATAATTTGGGAAACTCTCCCCCCCCCCCTCCCATGTGAACAGGTGCAACACACACACACACACACACAAGGAACTGTCTCTAAAAATAAATATATGATATATGAATAATTTAGCAAAGAGGATACACACACTTAAACTCAACAAAGCAGATAGAGATAATATAAAAAGTACATTTGGACGTCCATACTTACACCCTTATCTTTCTCATCACTGTCATCGTTCTCATTGTCCCTGATGGCATCATTCTGGCTCCAGCCTATCTGGTGCCCCTGGAACATTAGTTTTATAGTAGGTTACGCTGCCACTGCCCTGACCAATGCATATTCCCTAAAGCTCCTTATTTGTATTTCCTTCCCTTAAGGTGTCCATTTTCTATAGGTTAGTAGATATATAATGTTACCCTATTAGCATGCAAGTAAATTTGCTAACATGGCAGCTTTGTGGTCAGAGGTTCTGTCCATAACCTCCCGGATGCTGATGTCAGCGATGTTCTGTGCTGGTGTCAGCTGTGTTCTGTGGGTGGCTGATGTCAGTATTCTGGACAAAATTCCCCCTCTGGCATACCACTTTTAGTTCCCTATAACTTATGAGTTACTTAAAGTTTAGCTATACCAAAAATTATAGGCCTCAAGCCTCACTCTATCTACTAAAGCCAAATCTTACAGGATACAGAGTATAGAACTGGAAAAGCACTCAAAGAAACCGAAGCTTCAGGAGTAGAAGAGCCTAGCGCACGCCACCACCGCCTGACTCCTAAAGAGCTCTCTTAAAAAGGTATTTTATAGGATCCTGACCTATATAGTTCAGGCCCAACCTACTATACCCAAACCTTATTTCTGTACCCTAAGAAATGTATGGGTACCCTTCTCCTATAGGTTAGTGGATTATGACACTTGCTTTCTAAATATATTAATAAAGATTATCTCACTCCAAAACTGCCATCCTAGGCTCTCTTGGTGACCTCCAAGTTGTGCTGTACCCAGTGGTTACCAACTGGTTGGCTGTAGTTGCTGGATAAACCTATGATGTGATGTGGATAGTTCCTCCCTTTGGTTCCCCAAAGTTCAGATCCCATTCTTAATCTGAGCCAAAGGTTTCCAGCTTTTATGATGAGATACTCATAACGGAATATACTTTTTGCTATATAGCGGATCTTACCAGATTTTACAAACCGGTAGGCTTCTTGCATGACTACTAAATATAATAAAACAGAATAACAAAGCAATGACTGACTATATTACAGGTAAGATGACCTACTGGGCTACACAGAGCTCTGAACGTTCTGCTGGCTCCCAGCTGAATACCAGCTCAAACTCACGGTCCTAGTCTTGCTCTTCAAAGCCCTCAACAGACTTGGGCCCACGCTACTTCAGAAAGTTCTTCTTACGGAGATATCAAGATCCACCACAACAGCTATGATGAAGGATAACAGAGGTATACACTACTAGAATGAAGATTATGAGAGCAGAGGATAGAGCTGCTCTTATCAGTTAGATGGCAATTACAGAATTCCAGTCTAAGACCCAAAAATGACAACTTTCATAGTAAGACCCTTTGACTTTTCATTACACTTACACACATACACGTGCAAAAAAAAAAAAAAAAAAAGGCACTAAAACACGGGTTGTCAAACACGTAGCCCAGAGATGGATCCAGAACCCAGGGCTCTCTCTATTGCCTTGCAGCTCTCTTAAAATTAGAGGGATGTATCCCACCGCTACACAGCTCAGAAGGGCTGGTGAGAGCCTGTGGAGGAGATACTGAGGAGGAAACGCATGCCTGATTGGATAGCTGATAATACTGTTAACCTTCATCTTAATGAGGCTTTTCAGTCATGTTGAGATTACTCGACAAAGGCTTAAATGAAAAGATGATACTCCTCTTGCTGCCCATCAAGACAAGACCCTCAAAACCACAGTGACACAGAACACCTAAGAATATGGAAGTATATGCTGTAAATAGTAATTGTATTAGTTTTTCCATCTTATTATTAGTCATTCAGATATCTTTAGAAATAGTGACTTGTGTGCATCACAACAGATTAGTAATATATTTTAACTAAATATAATTAAATGTAACTAACATACATATTATAAGCTACATGGTACCTGACTGGTTTAATCAATCAAGCTAAGTAAATAATGCTCAGCTACACAGCACAGTTAGCACCACACATTCCATTTGGTACAGTATTGAGTAAATATGAGAAAGTTGCACTCACTGTGCTCCTGTTTTAGTGTATGTTAATCCATCCAGATTTGCTCTGAATATTAGTGTTGAATTTAAGATTTCAGGATAAAGAAGCTAAATTTCACTCTTTACTGAAAATTGCTCCACATGTAAGCTTGTTCACTGCATAAAACATTTAATTTGACCTAGTCATACACAACTTTCTGGTACCCTCCAAAATTGATGGAGATTTATTCTTAGGAGTATAAAGACTTTCATACCTTAAGTGAGGTGAACACTTGGAGACATTTAAAATTTTAATACAAAGGGTATATCTTCACTACCCGCCGAATCAGCGGGTAGCCATCGATCTTCTGGTGATTGATTTCTCGCGTCTTATGAAGACGCGAGAAATCGATCGCGCATGGCGTCCCCGTCGACTGCGGAACTCCAGCCTGCCGGGAGGCGCAAGCTGGAGTTGACGGGGGAGCGCGCCGCCAACCGCCACCGCCATGAGGACAGGTGGTAAGTCGGCTGCAGATACGCAAACTTCAGCTACGTGATTCACGTAGCTGAAGTTGCGTATCTGCAGTCGATCCCCCCCTCTACCCCCCGTAGTGGAGACCAGCCCAAATAGCCATGAAGCGAGGCAACACCTCACCACTCCTGCTGGTCATCTTGGGAAATTAGCGTCCTCTGCCAGCAGGTATCTTGCTTGCCTCAGGCCATGTGTCCCCTACCAGGCCCCAGTGCCCCTTTACCTCAGGGTATTGCCCCAAGCAGTACCCCCTTACTCTGGGTTTCCCCTCCTAGGGAAACCCCAACCCTCTAAACCCACCTTTCCTCAGTGGCTATTGCTAGTCATCATCTAGCCCCCTTTCAATGAGGCAGACTACAGTCTATAATGGCCAGTCTATAAAGGTGATAGGCAAGGGGATAGGACCTGCTGTCTTTACCTATCCCAAGGCTGCCCCTCTGCAGCCCCACTACATTTTTGGGCCTTTAACAAGGCCTGCAGCCTGGGGGTTTACCAGGCTGGAGGTCCCCAGCTCCCTTTGCCCCTTCCCCGGCACTGCTCTGCACCAGGTACCCTATTCTTAGGCAGCTAGGTCCTGCTCTCTCCACAGCTAGAGAGAGACTCTCTAGCAGCCTCCCCACTCCAGGCTGTTCTAATATTATGTTCTTAAAGCATTGTTCTATCCAAATAATGTCACTTTTTCAAAAGAAAAACCACACAGCTTAAATAACTTCTTAAAAAAGGCATAAATAACAAATTTGTGGAAACCCTGCTTAAGTATATCCTGCATCACTGCAGAGGGCAAGACCAACTGGGAGAACAGCAGCAGCAGCAAATGCCTAAAGAAAAGAGACACTCCTCCTGCAGATCCAGAAAGGAAGAGCACTTGTTCCCTTCAACAAGTGTGTGTCAGTTGTGAGTATGAGCAAAGAGGGAACCTATTCCCCAATCAGGAAGCACCAACAGGGAAGGAGGGTTTTAAGAAGCATTATCTGCCACTTTTCCTCTCTAAAATCTGTGATAGTCCAGAAGGACCATGTGTCCCCAGAGATGGCAGTGGTGAGAAAGGTAGAAGAGGGGGGAGAAAGCACATTTGTTCATCTCTCCCAAAACTCTAGCAGCCCATATTGCCACCCTTTTCTCCTTCCCAACAAGAGAACATGTCTGTGCACCACACCCATTAACATGGAAAGTCTGAAGAGAGGAAAAAATATTGCTCCACAGAAGTTTAAAGTTCAAAAGATTTTAACTGAATTCCTTCTCCAATCCTTTAAGATTTTTTATTGGGGGGGGGGGGAGGGTTTAATGTTTTCTCCATCTTCCTACTTTCCTTTGTTTAAAAACAAAAAAAATGAAAGAATGTGCAACCATATTCAGATGGTTTGTCAGCTGCAATTCTTATAGGATTTTCTCTCTCATGGATAGGCTCTTTGTTTCATGTCTGAAACATTTATTATGGATTAAATCCCTCGTCTGTCAATGGGAATTTTTCCTACAGATATCATGCATTGTTACCTCAAATTAACTTGTTAGGACATTTAGGGCTGGTCTCCACTGGGGGGGAGGGGGGGAGAATCGACTGTAGATACGCAATTTCAGCTACGTTAATAACGTAGCTGAAATAGACGTCTCTACAGCCGACTTACCTCCCATCCTCACGGCGGTGGCGGTCGGCGGCGTGGTCCCCCGTCGACTCCAGCTTGTGCCTCTTCACGAGCTGGACTTCCGGAGTCGACGGGGGAGCCGCTGGTGGTCGATTTATCGTGTCTTAATGAGACGCGATAAATCAATCACCAAAAGATCGATCCCTGCCGGCTCAAGTGAAGACAAGCCCTTTGACTTTTGGTCCTTTCGCTCTTAATTACTAGCACACATGGTCCTGCTAGTATCTTGGCACTGCCAGTATCTTGGCACTGCCAGAATTCTGAAGAAAGGAAAGTGGTAGTTGGTAAGACAAGGGACAAACATGATTGTTTAATGGTTTTATAAACCCTTGTGCTTCTGACAGAGAGAGTTCCCATCTGCCCTCACTACTATTGGCCTCAGGCATTTTATTCCTCATGTACAGTAATTAGGACATGACTGAACTGGATTTTGAGGAAAGTGATTAATGGAGTTCCTTTTTTGGTCACAATCTGTGCAAATAGTCATGGGCAGAAAATGCATCAGGGTAAGGTAGAAGCAAGGCCACATTTAATAAAGAGAAGACCTGGCTTAATTGTGAATACATTTTCACCTCCACTCACAGTGGCACTTTTATTTTTAAGATCATCTCTACCACCAACAGCCACTAACTAGTTATGAAAAAACTATCTGGTAGATTTGTAACTGTGTGCTTAGAGTTACAATTACTATTCTGATCAGACTTACATAGCTAAAAGAGAAGTACACCACAAACCAAACAAAAGCTTACTTGACAAACAGCTGAAAGCCTTGGAGGCTAGCTACCCCACAACAGTACTGCCCTCTTTTAAACGTGTGTGTGTGTGTGTGTGTGTGTGTGTGTGTGTGTGTGTGTGTGTGTGTGTGTGTGTGTGTGTGTGTGTGTGTGTGTGTGTGTGTGTGTGTGTGTGATATATAAAAAGAAGGTGTAGAAGTTTGTGGACATCTGGAAAAACCCAGTTAAGGAATCCAGCAAGCATACCAGTGTTCCGCCCCCTGCCAATTTATATCAACCAATCAACCTTGAACTTGTCCCCCTAACAATTGCAATACATAGCACATGCAAGAGTCAACACAAGTTACTAAGAAATTATTGGCAAACCCTTGTATAGGAAATGGGATTATATGATCACCTATAAAGTATTTTTTTAACAATGTTGCTCCCAACCACTCATTTCCAAGTAGTTAAAAATCTGCAGCATTTAAAAAAGTTGTAGAATTTTTCTGGAGAAACTTAACATTGATTGCAGGTTCTAGATACACTAGACAATGAAATAGTTTTCTGGAGGAGCTGCAAAAGTGTGATTGGTGTACAAGGTCTGAAGGACAGGAGTTCAACTCTGGCAATTCTGATAAGGGCCACAAAAACTGGGTTCTCCTCCTTCACAATTGGCAAATTTATGGATGGAGCGAGATGGGGAGAGAAATAGAGGTATCTGTGTCCTCACTGGTGAGGTGAAAAAATCCATCTCTCCATCAAGGATGTAAAATCCTTGTAGAGACAATGAAAAAGAAAAAAAGAAAAAAAATTGCAGTGAAGACAAAGCTTTCTAGAAAATGAAGTATTTGAAGTCTCTTGCCTTTCCCTATCCCTCTGAATGCTCCCTTTCCTGTTAATTCCTTCTATCCTCCTCTAGATCACCTCCACTGGACCACTGCACTTCTTCCTACCCCCTCTTCCCCCACTCTTATCCTTCCCCTCCATGATCTGCCATTCTCTTAGTTTCTATTTCATCACATCTCCTGCATTCCAGAGACCAGGGGCCTACCTATATGGCATCTGCAATGGAAATAAGAAAATAAACTGTAATTTACACTGTTAGGACTTGTCTAATGACTGGATTGATGGGCAGCGATCGATCCAGCGCAGGTTGATTTATCATGTCTAGTATAGATGCGATAAATCGCCACTGATCGCTCCCACGTCAACTCTGGTATTCCACCTCAACGAGAAGCACAAGAGGAATCAAGCTCTGCCATCGACACCCTGCAGTGAAGAGACGGTGGTAGATCAAAGTATGTCAATTTCAGCTGCATTCTTTATGTAGGCAAGAATCAGACAGGTAGCCATGTTAGTCTGGAACTGCAGAAGTGACAGAGTCCTGTGGCACCTTAGTTAGTCTTTAAGGTGCCACGGGACTTTTTGTCACTTCTGCATTATTTATGTAGCTGAAATTGGGCAACTTAAATCAATCTCCCGCCCTACCCCATAGGGTAGACCAGCCCTACATTTTTTTGCAAGTCTGTGCAGACACACATTTCATAATAAGAGCAGCACTCTTTTTATATATAACATGGTGTGAATTACAATCAGGTTATATTGGTTCCAGTTTTGGAGTAAACAAGTGCCTGGAAACAGCTCTATATCATGTAGTCAGGTACCCTTCCTCCCCCAGTTCATAATCTTCCCATTCCATTGGCCTCTCATGCACATCTTTCCCACTCCTCCACACTTCAACTCCATCTCCTAATCATCCCTGGAATCCACAGAGGCTACTTAATTATTTTAAATTCTGCCTTGCATGCATATGAGCACAGTTCTAGGAGTCCCAGTTAACAGAAAGAGAGGGGAGAGGATGGTAACAATGACAAAATATTGCCTCTAGGCTCTAAGTCACGCACTCCCTCTGTGCAAACCATTCATTCAGCCAAAAAACGTAAAAGCCGTCAGAATCAGTATAAATCCAGCAAGCAACAGACCTCTCGGATAACACATTCAGCCCTTTATCCTATACAGCCAGCACTTGGAATGCCATTTAGAAATTGAATGGAAGCCAGTACGGATCATGGAGCCCCATCTAATGTGCTCCCAACATACAGTTGCACTTAAATAAGCTACAACATTTTGTACCAGCTTCAGCTTCTTTATGCTCGATAGCAGGGGACTCAAACTCGTGGCCCGTGGGACAGCTACAGGCCCACAAAAACTCCCCAATGTGGCCCGCAGGGTTCCAGTAGTTTTGGGTCCGGGTCACCCCACCTGTCCCCCCCCCCCCCCCCCGGCACTTTGCCCCCTCCCTCCCATCCCGGGTAATTTAAAACGGCCTGAGGTCCTGGCAGCAGAGCTAAGCGATGTCTGCCTGCTTTCTCCACAGGTCTGCGGGGTGGGCTGGGCTGTGCCTCTGCATGCTGCCTCTGCCCCAAGCAGCCCTGCAACCAATGGGAAGCTGCAGGAGCGGTGCCTGGAGACAGCAGCACAGGGAAGACCCCTCAGGCCTGCCCCACCTTGGAGCCCCAGGTGAGCAGGGTAAGGTAATGAGCTCCTTTCCATACTGCCCCTCTGCCCCCAAACTCCTCCCAGAGCCTGCACCCCCTCCTCACACTCCCTCAGCCCCCAAACTCCCTCCCGAAGTCTGCACCCCTCTCCCTCCCAGAGCCTGCAACCCTACCATCTCCTCCTGCACCCCCTGCCCCAGCGCGGAGCCTGCACCCAAACTCCATCCCACAGCCTGCATCCCAGACCTTCTCTCCCACCAAATCTCCCTCCAAGAACCAAACCTCTCACCCTCCCAAAGCCTGCACCCCAATTCCCTACCCCAGACCTTCTCTCCCACCCAAACTCCCTCCCAGAGCCTTAGGCAGGTGGAGGTGGAGTTTGGGAGGGGGGGGGTGTCAGAGCTTTGGGGGCAGGTTCTGGTCAGCATGAGTGACATTACTGGCCCACTGGGAGGATTTGGACTATTGGCACTCGCCCCAAGGTAAAATGATCACTTGATCATTACCTGTTAGGTTCAGTCAGTCACTCAGTGGCCAATGCCAGGTGCCCCAGTCGGTAGACTGGATACTGGGCTAGAAGGACCATTGGTCTGACCCAGTACGGCCTCTCTTATGTTCTTATGAGTTTGAGACCCCTGCTCTATAGGTCTATAGAGAGTGCATTATAGTAATCTACCATGGGGGGTGGGGAGGAAGAGTATCAAAGAGAAAAGGATACATTTATCTTGACAAGTGAAGACAGTAAAAAGAAATCTTCTCCACAGCCATTACTCATAAATACAGGGCAATCCCAAGTTCTAACACTACCCCCAAGTTACAGACCTCTTTTGCTAATGGTGATTGCATTCCCTCAATGAAGAGGGTCAATACAAGTTCTGTTCCAGCTACTTCCCACAGCAGACTAACACTGTTTTCAATCTTATCTGGATTAAGTTGCAGTAAACTAGCTCTCATCCAAACAGAGCTGAGTGGTTTCAGCATACGGAAAGCACTGCCATCTCATATCTCATCAACAACTCTCCTCAAAGTCTCATACACCTTGAGCAAGAGAAGCAACAATCTATACTCCTGGGGCATTCTGAAAGAGAACCCTCAGAGCAAATTAACAGCTGCCCTCAGTTACTCTATGGACTGTGGACAGTGCCCGGATAAACTGAGGCAAGATCTGGACTATTGCCTGGACAGTTGAAGGTGGAGAACATGAGGGACGGTTATTGGAGAGCCTGGGTGGCCCGTCTCGCCAAGCAGCAAGCAGGGCTGCTTCAGCTGCTGCGGGGGACGGCACAAGGACCTCGTCAGGGGCCAGGCACCTTGGGCTGGAGGCCAGTGCCTAGGCCCAAAGACTGTTTCACCTGTGGGCAACCTGGACACTTCAGGAGGGAGTGCCCTTACCGGACTGGAGCAGGGAGGCTCCAGCAGGGTCAAGGTGGAACTGTGAGAGCACCCCCTGTGAAGTCAACAGGGGGGCTCCAAACTTGTTGGGGCTGTGGGAAACCGGGACACCTGAGGAGGGAGTGCCCTCAGGGGACCCACAGGGCCCAGGCTAGCCCTGAGGTAGGGCTAAGCCAGAAGACCAGGGGAAGGCCATGGCCAGGGGAAGGCACAGAAGGTGCTTCCTCTGCCATAATGAGGGCCATCTGAAAAGGCACTGCCCTCTGAGGGACAGGGAGAGTGCCCAGGGAACCCGCGGGGGAGCCACGTGGGCAACCGTGGGAACCCAAGTAGAGGGGGGGACCCACGAGGGAGCCAGCAGGGCAACCTTGGAGACCCAAACTCTAAGAGACAGGGGCCCTGCTCCGCGCACTGGAGAGCGTGCGCCAGGAGAGGGACTCCCTGCGAGCCCAGTTAAGGGGAATGCTGGACTCTCCCCCCCCGCCCCCGTCGGTGGTATCTTAAGGGGGGGGGGGATGTGTGGCGGGGTGACCACCCGCCCCCTACCGGAAGGGGCTTGGAAAAGCCCCAAAAGGGGTTTAAAACAGACAGGGAAGGGACTGTGGCTGGGAGTCTGCAAACTCCCAGGCTGATTGGGAGTTTGGGCTCAGCTGTGTGGCCATGCCCCAAACACTCCCAGCCAGGATATAAGGGCTGGGAGGCAGAGAACCAAGGAGTCAGTCTTCTCTGTAAGCAGAGGGAACAGGCCTGCTGCAGGAAGCCTTGAGGAAGGTACTAGGCTGGGTGCAGGGCTGGGGCTAGGTGGTAGGAGCTGGGGAAAGCTCTAGCCTGAGAGCCCCAGGCTGCAAGAGCAGGCAAGGGCCTAAAGTCAGTCTCCTCTGTAACCAGAGGGAGACAGGGCCTGGCTGCAGGGAGCCTGTACCAGAGTACCCAGACTGGGACAGGGCAAAGCAGCTGGGAGCCGGGGAGCCTTAGCTCTAGCGAGAAGGCCCCAGCTTGCTGAACCTAGAGAAGGCCTGACCCATGGGGTACTGGGGGTTGCCAGGGGGCGGCCCAGGGCTGGTAGTAGCAGCAGCAGGCCAACCCCTTCTTGCCGGTGATGAGTAGCCATGAGACTGCAGTCCGCCCCAGTGAGCGGGGGCAAGTAGTGACTGACAGTGGCACACTCTGAGGCGAGTTGGGGATAGTGGGTGGTGGGTTCCCGGGTGGGGGAACCCTAAGACCAGGGGGGTACTGCAGGGGTGCAGCACCCTCAGCAAGGGGCTCCGGGGTCCGGGAGGGGCACGGAGCCAGAGTGGAGAAGCGGACGTCGGCCAGCAGGGGGCGCTCCAGGGTCAAAAGAGCTAAATTCCCGTGACGACCAGACGGGGGCGCCGCCGGGGGAGTGACCGACCCCGTCACAGTCAAAAATAAATCTGAGGAATCAAGAACAGCTTGAGTTACTCCACCACAACCTTTTCAAGAACATCTCTAACAATGGGAGGTGGGATACGATTGACTGTTGCTGCTTTGATCGGTCATAATTCCAGGAGTAAGATCAATTGCAAGTTAAAGACAATGAGGTAACAGAGGTTTCAGTCAGTGAAAGCAGGTGGACTGTAGAATGACACTTGAGGATCCCATAGAAAAGCTACTGCAAGAGAAACAAACACTTGAGGTAGATTGTTTCTGCATTTCTCTGGTCACATTACAAATAGTGGTCAGAGGCAACTGCAGAGGTCAATTTTCTCCAGCTTGAGTCCTACCATGTGCAGAAACCGTTGTTTTCTTCTTGATACAGCATGGGAGTCCCTCTGGCCAGAAAGCCAGAATCCCAGCTCTCTCAGATTTCCTACCGAAGCTTTTCAAAGAGTTAGCTTCTGTAGGATTCAAGCTTCTGTGTTAAAGCACATTAAGGGGTAAAAAGGAGAGAAAGAATGAGATTCCCTGAGACATCTTTCCTGAAGGTAGCAGCCTGTCTCTGCCCCTCTAGCTTGTAGACTTCCTCTGTGCTTCTTGAATGCTAAACCTAGCCTTCCTCAGGTTACACAGCTCTTTTAAGTCCCTGTTTTGTAGATTTGCAGTTCCTTGTCCTAAAACTAAATTTCTGGTACCAGAGAACAGTCACCTCACCCAGAACAAGAGAGCTCACTATGCTGTCCTGTAGTCCTCTGTACTTAGTCTTGCAGAACAACCAGATTTTTCACCTCCAAAAAGGACCTCACGTTAGAGTATGTCTAATTATAACCAATTAGAAAAACTTTCCACACAGCTTTGGCCTAAGAAAGGCCTTTCAAACATACTTAGGGTTAACAGAAAGCTTAAGGGAACCCTTTTCCCATTTCTCTTGCATGGTTCAAGGGAATCTTTGCCATGGTCAAATGGGTGTAGATTCACTATTCCGAAGGCTTACAAAGCTACAGAAGTTCCTGTCTAGTGAGACTCAGAACCCACTCCAGGGTCACCCCTAGCTTGGACAAAGGAGACACAGGTGGAGAAGCTTCACAAAGTTGATTTCAAGTACCCTGCACTCTTTCATTAGGCACTATCAGAAGAAAACACAGGTATATTCAGAGGCAGACACAGCCCTCAACCACTGAGCATTTAGAGCTTCTGTGAGAAACTTACTTTTCCTGTCTAGTTCCCAGCAGTTCAGTCTCTTGCTCTGTCTACCTAAGGTAGGGTGCTGCCATGCAGAACTTAGTGCCTGCACTGTCACAAAAAAACCCAAAGAAAGGTCTTTGAATGTTTATCTCAAATTTGGGTCAATGTATTAAGCTTCCTATTGTGTAAATACAGTAGCTTTATTTGTTTGAACATAGCAAAATGAGTTAATTTCTCATTTTAGTTAGAGCACATATACATTTATATGTGCTAGAATACTTGCATTGAAGATTAGGACATGCTTACAAACATATCCATTTCATTATGGACAATTAAAAGCATGATCTGCACCTCTATGGCATGAACTTCTTCCATTCCCCATCTTCTTGCTTTTCCAAATCTTTTTTCCTGGGCTTTGTCAACATGATAGCTTAAAACTGCCTGTTTTGCGTCAGACACATTCATTTTAGAAGCATTTGCTAAAACAAGATGAGAACCCAGTCGTCTAAGCTTCATTGATATTAACACGATTTTAAATATCTCCTGCAGCAGAGCTTAGTGTCTTCTTTTATCATTTCAAAAAGAGGTTACAATTAAGCAACCACTATTATTAAAAACACACACAGATTTTATATATATATATATATATATATATATATATATATATATATATATATATATATATAACAAACATGAGCAGAGGGCAGGGAAGAGAAGAAGAAAATTAATGAATACAATAGACAAAGGGGGGAAAGAAAAGGATATTAAATTTAAAGTAACAATGTAATTGAGTACTGAGTTACAAGCTAGCAGAGATCAAACTTCCTGGCATCTTCCCCCACCCACTTCAATCAGATTTTGGACTAACCCTTTTCTAGAAATCAAAAGGTACTCAATCTAGTCAGTCCTTCGCCAAGTGGTGCCGAAACTGTGGGGCATGCCCCTCTGGGAAGGGCAGGAGGAACATTCAGGGGGCACGGAAGGACCCAGTCTGCCCCCACAAGGTGTGGGGAGGAAGTGCCCCTCAGCCCCAGCTCTGGCCTTGACCTCTGGACCCTACCCCCAGCAGGGGTCACAGACAGATTCCATTGTGGGTAATGGCGTGACAAAGCTTGGGAGCATTGCCTTAGCCTGTCTGCTTTATGTACAATATTCAGGATATGTGACAGTGGACTGTGATTTACTTTACTAGAGCCAACAAAACAAAAGTTTCAGCACTTCTTGCTAAATAAAGCAGAGAGGGCAACAGATTGATGAGACCGAGCTGCCTTCTTGGCTATTAATTCTTATTTTGAAGAGACAGCACTATTCAAACTAGAATGCATTCTAGTGGCTCTCCCTAGACAACCATTTTTCACTTTTGTTTTCAAGCTCTTGTAAACATATTCAGAATGTTAACTCTAAACTTGCATTAAAAAACCCAACAAGTCTATATTACTTCAAATGTGCATCTAAAATAAAACAAAGTGAAAATATTTTCTATCATATTACATTTACTATGGCCAATAATCTACTATAGTAGTTCAGCCATTTAATTTTAGTTTAATCTTGATAATTTGTACAGAATTAATAACTGCTAAACTTGTGACAATGTAGAGACAAAAATCCCACTCCAGAGAGCTCAAAATCTACGAGACAAACAAAGGAGAGAGAAAAAGAGTGCACACAAGCATGCTCATACTTACAACTGACTGGCTCCAACACCCTACTTTTTGACTCTAGAGTCAAAGACTCTAGAGTCTAGACCAAGTTGAGCAGAAAGTGGATGAAGGGCCCCACCCTTAGGGAAGCATTGGAATGACTGGGCCTACCAAAGCCCCAAAAGATTGTGGGCTTGTTCTGAGCTGAAGTTTTGATAAACTGAAATCACAAAGGAACTCGTTGGGCGTGGTTTTGAAAGTCTGCTCCTGCCAGAGCCCATAAAATAAGAGATTCAGCATTCTAGAAGAAGGGATATCTGACACTGAGCTGATCAGTCAACATACAGTAGCACCTATGCTCAAGTTACTTTAGGGTAAAGTTGACAAAACTGAACTGGCATCTGTACGTTCAAAGTTTAATTTTTAATTTTTTTTTAAAGCGAGAGAGAAGAGAAAAAAGAAAAATACAAAACATACACCACAGGCCTAAATTATGATGCCTATTTTAGTTTGACACTATGCAGTGGTGAAAAATGACAGAATTGGGAACGTGTCCTGTAGCTTTCCTTCTCAGCATTTTCCTAAAAATGACTGTTAAACACATGATAATTCCTGCATTTAGTTGTAAGAAGCACCCACCTAACTCTTCTTACTGCATACAAAAAGAGATACGAGTATTAGTCTCATCAGAATGCAAAAAGTCTTCATGAGCACTTATACAGTAAGTTTCTTGCCTAATAATTTTTAAATTTGGCACTATTAAAACTTCCATGTCTTGCTAGTAATGGGACTCCATGTAAGGTGGACCTTAGCCACCAAGTAATTAGATCTGTCTCCGTTTTTCATTCCTCTATCTTAGAAACAAAAGCCAAGAAGTAGAAAAATAGCTTTCCATTCAAGATGCCCAATAGAGAAGATTAGGACCAACTCCTCTGAAATTTAGTGGCCTAAATTTAGACAGCTAAAGCCATACTTAGCCACTTAAATAAGTGGTTTAATTTTTAGAGAAGCTGAGAACCAACAGTTCCAATATACTTCTTGGACTTTTTAGTGCTCAGTACCTCAAAGTCAACCCACTTAGTTAGCTGTTTCACTTGAGACTCTTGAGTGAGAAAACTTTAGCATGAGCTAGTTCACACTTCAGCAGGCAGCTTCAGAAAGGAGACTATCCTACAGGGTAAGAGATAAGAAAAGTGGAAATAAATTTAAATTCTCTCAGAATATCATCCATTCTTAGCGTGTAAGAAATGCTCTACAAAAATGTCATGTAAAAACTCAACTTGTCACAATACACTTTGCTACTTGGAAGACTAGAGTTATTTGAGCCACAAGCTGAAACCAAAGCTAAAAAAGGTATCAGATAAAGAGCAGCTCCGTTCAGAGCATCTAGCCTTTCACCTGCATTAGCTTTATTGCTATAGAAGGCAAAATGCTACAACCACTGAGAGCTTAGCTATAAATAAGCCTCTAATTAACATTTTCCCAAGAAGTAAAAGGTATAGTACAGTTTATTTTACTCTCTCTCACGCATACACCCTGCCCATAATTTTTTTTGGAGGTGTGTGGGTGAAGAGAGGGAAGAGTCCTAACAGTATCTACATTTCTCAGAATTTCTTCAGAATACAGAATGACCAAGCTTACTTGCCCATGACCAACATAAAGGATACAGTACTTTTCACTAATTTACTCCAAGGGGTATGCACCTAAATACACTAGCATCAATCTATCCTACAAATACAAAATACATCCGTTACTTAACATTAGAAATAAACTGCTATCCACTAAAAACATTAATTAATTAATAAAAAAAAAATCAATGTGAGGCATTAATGGATGGTAAAGAGTAATGTGGCTTATACCAGTGGCTTTTGGGGAGGGATTTTTTTGGGGGAGATAATCCAGAAAAAAATCTGAAATTTCCGTAAGGATAGTTCAACTCAGCCTAATTTACATTCAAGAATATTTCAGGTTATTGGTACACTTCTGTGACAGACTGACTATATTAGACAAACTTTATGAAATTAAGATAAACATTACTGAAGCTCAATACCTTCAGAGTCCATTGCATTAAAAAAGCAACTGTCTGTTTCTATATGGTTCCATGGGAATGGTAGAAGATAGAACAGCAGGGAGCAAATTCTCTTGAGATGTTAGTGTGGGTGAAACACACACATATATACTAGTTCAAATTGGATTCTCCGGAGACAAACAGACAAAAAAGGAATTTTGGATAAATAGTCTGTTTTTTTTTTAAAGTTAGATCAGGGCCTTCTTTCTGATCCAGCAAATGTACAGGGCCTTTTGTTCATGGATGAAAGGCCCCACCCTTAGGGAACAGTTGAAAGGACTGGGCCTACTGAAGCCCCAGAAGACTGTGTGCTTGTTCTGAGCTGAAGCTGTGATGACCTTGAAACCATAAGGAAACTCCTTGAGTTGTCTGCTCCTGCCAGAGCCCATGTTAGGGTTGGGGTGATCTCTGGAAACCTATAGTACGTGTGTAGGTTCTTTTATTGTGTAATGTTGTCTCTATAGTCCCTTTACCTTAAGAATACAACAAGCTTACATAAGAAGTGATATGTGGTACCTTATAATGGTTGGGAAATCATTTTTGTTAGTCTCCAAAGTGAAGACCAGAGACGCTTGCTTAGGGCAGCTGGATTTTTGCTGGGAATAACACAGCAGCAAACTTATCACCCTGAAAATACCCTGGTCAGGAGAGAATGAGAGGCATATCTTCACTCAAGAGAAGTGGCAGCCAGGGGACCTGGAAATCTGAGTAAGAGTGCTCTTGCTCAACTACAGAGGGGGAATACAGGTGCAGTTGCCCTGAACTGTGGCAATTACCTCATGCATTTCAGCATCTGGGCTGCTATTTCCTTCGGTCACTGCCAAATTCCCTACTTCTAGACGTCTCAAGGACTTCCAAATCCTGTAGATTTCTGCAGTATCTTATTCTGATTGATATTGGTGGCCTGATACCAGCCAATTTTTAGGTTTTCCATATGGAACCTCTGAATCATATTTTATATGCAAAATAAAGGGTGCAGAACTCACTTGGTCTGAATATCTGCTTCAGTTCATCTCCCTTAGCCTTTAGGTAAAAAGAACATTTGAAGGTTTTTCCAGAGAAGTTCTCTCTTTTGCTAAGCATTGGACACTTGGAGCAGCTTTTCCAAATTTATTTTTGACATCAGATCATTTGGCTTTTGAATTATATAATCCTTTTTTATACTCATAACATTTAATTGTATTTTACTGAGATGTCTTGGTTCTTTACAAAGATAGGTACAGCAATTACTGTATACATAAGCCACACCTTCATCCATCCATCCAAATATATAGCAACATGCAATACGACTTCAGCTCTTGAACATAAAGTATTATGTTTATATAGGATATTTTATTGTGGGGAATCTCAACGTGCTTTATGGGGAAAAATTCTGAACATAATCAAGGCATTGCTTTTGTATTTCACTGACTGACAAGAGGTGAGAGGTTAAACAGCGTGTCCAGAATCATACTAAGTCAAGGACAGAGTTAGAAACAAAACCCAGAACTCCTGAATCTGCACCATGTGCTAGCTACTAAAACTATACACCCTTCAAAATACAAAAATTATTAATCAAAGTTGACTTCAGAGAAAATTGAAGGTAATAACTTTTTACTACTACTTACATGGAGGAGTACTACAATACTCAGTTGAGTTCAAGAGATGATTGTACCTTTAGAACAAATACTTGAGAGATAAAGCATATCATGGTTGATTTAAGAAAGTTAAGGATCCATTAATAGTGACCCTGAATAGACACCAGTAGAAAGTATAAACAAGGCATATCTTTGGACTTGTGACACTATCCTTAGCCATATAATTTCTAATGCCTTTACTGTAAGAAATGTGAGTTTTATGGAATCATGAAGGGACAAGATGTAGGAGGAAATGCAGCACCTTCCATACAAGACTGCTCCCCTCTATACCTCCCACTCATGTCTTCTCAAACCCTGACCCTGTATTCACAGAAGTAGGAGGAACATGACAAGGGTTGGCAGACCAGGTAGCTGAGAGTATGACAGTAAGATTTTCTTAGATATTGTTACCTAGCTCTGTGACTGCCATTGATTCTCCTTTGATGTGCCTAGCAGCTTTAGAGCTTGCTGAACAGATAGGAGTTGTTACTGTTCACATTGTATATGGTAGCAAGAAAGAGTTTACATACCCTGGCATCTGCCTCTGTAATCAGCACTGTAGCAATAAGTCTGTTTATATTCAATACTATAAATACTATATTCAATACTATAGAATGAAGAATCTGTTTAAACAGAACATTTCAAAAACAAGATGTGTACCCAGCAGAGTTTTAACCCAGCTAAGTATTAGTTATTTATATAGCTAAATCTATTCAATTAACTCCTAATCTAGTCTCCAAACAGAAAAGACAAGACTTCTGTGCAAAGAGTTGGAAGCTCTATTTCATTTAGTTGACTACACAGTTGAAAAATATCATTCTAATTGCATTTTGTGGAATATGTAGCTAGACTAAGTAATCTGCTCTAAGTGTTCTTCAGAAGGGACTAAAGGACTAAAAGTGAAGTTCTTTAACTGCAAGAATGTAAGAACTCAATATAAGGTGTAATAGAAATAAAGTCACTTAACTCCTGCACTATTTCAAATTTTTTAAAAAAATTAAAAAGGCATTGAGGATTATTTTACTTTGATATTTTTCAGCTCTCAACAAAAATCCCCAAACCCCACATCTGCACTCTTTATGGAGCATTCAGTTCATCTGGGTCAGTAGATTAATAGATAAGCCCCAAAGGGATCATTGTGATCATCTCTAGTCTGACCTCCTGTATAACACAGACAACAGCACTTCCTTGAACTAATTCCTGTGAAGAAGGAATGTTACTTCCTTATAAAATGGAAAGAAGCAGTTTTATCAAAATGTGCAAGTTCCATTTCTATGAGTTGTTTGTTAATTTATCCAAGACACAAATTGAACATGCAAATACATAACTCAACATTAATGAAGAAAAGGAGGCAACGGTAACAACTACAAATGTCCAGTTTCTGATTTACTACCAGCCATACCACCGACATCACTCAGGGGTGTGAAAAACCCTACACCGCTGAGTGATGTAGTTAAGGTGACCTAACCCTCAGTGTAGACAGTGCTAGGTCAACAGAAGAATTCTTCCACTGACCTCGCTACAGCCTCTTGAAGGTGGTTCAACCACAGTGAGGGAAGAACCCTGTGCAATAAATGCTTGCAATGAAGTGCTACAGTAGTGTCGCTACAGCATTTTAAGTATATACATAGCCTCCTTCTCCTTTACTATCGCCTGGTGGGAGAAAGGGTGTCAATACGTACTAAAACAAGGCAAAACACTTCTCTGTTAACTATTAAGAAACTATTTTTTAAGTCAATGATCCATTCAACATTGAAATCGAAATGTTTTTACTGTAAATTATTATTTGTACCAGTAGAAATATATTTATATGTTGGGGAGAGGTTAAGATATGCATTTTTAAACATAGGCCCAATTTACAATGGAGTTTCGACATACCCCACACTTGCATATACTTTGTACTAAAAAAACCCAATCACTACAGAAATTAAAGACTTTATATAAAAATCTATGAGAGCGATCTGCTGTTTTGAAAAAGTGTTTGAGAGATAATAACAGCTATATAAAGAAAAGATTGCATCAAATAAAAATTTGAGCAGATTGTTTAGCATTTAAACTTGTAACAAATTTCTTTAGGCAAAAAGCAAAAAGTGTTAAACGCCTTGTTGTACAAATACCTACCTATAGCACTCAAAGCTTTTCAGCTTTTATGCACCATACAGGAAAGAATGCATGCAGATACTTCTGAATATCCAACCAAACTAGGGCTACTAATACTGTTCTGCAGCATTCCTCAACATCACTGAGCTATGATGGTGCCTCCTCTGCAGCTGCCAGACAGCCTGCTCTCTACCTCACCTCTCGCAAAGCTCTGCTGCTGACTGAGGCAACCAGGACAGTAGCAATGGCCTACCATTAGGCCAACAACTAATAAAAAGGTGGGGAGCAATCTATAGTCATGTGTGCACACACACAGCACTGATCAGACACATTACCCAAGCCACCACTCACTCCAGCCCCACTCAAATTGCTGCAAGCACCCTCACTTCTGATGACCCAAATGCCTCACCAGTCTCCTCCGAACCAGCCTTCAGCAGGAGCCCTTCTCCAGCCAACATGCTACCAACCTCAGCAACTCCTGTCCCCATATCTCCTTAGAGAAGAAGTACACGTACACAGAGGCAACCCCATTCAGTACAGTAAAACCTCGATTTAACGGAATAATTCGGGCAAGGGGGTGTCCGTTAAATCAAAAAGTCCGTTATTTAATTTAAAAAAAACAAACGAGCTGTCGGAGCAGAAACCCACCCACCACAGGGTCGGGGCGGCAGCTCCGCAGCCCGCCCGCTGCTGGGACCCGGGCGGCAGCCGGGAGCCAGACGACGGCCGCCAGCGAAGGGGACCGGGGCCGCAGCAGGAAGGGGTCGCGGTCTGATATGGATCAGAAATTTTGTCCGTTGCATCCGAAGTCCGTTAAATCGAGGTCCGTTAAATCGAGGTTTTACTGTATGTGTTTCAGGAAGCTTTCCCCTACTATTCAGGGTGCTAGGTGGGGTGAGGACAAAAGTTATTCTTTTTCACAGGTATCAAGTAGCACTGAACTTTGCAGCTATGTATAGCCCCTTTGGCACGTTGAAGTTCATGCCAGATTAATGTGCTGGTCAACACTGCATACTGCACTATGTCCAGATCACAACAGATTAGTCATTTTATACACCTATATTTGCAGCTTTCACAATAGGTGTCATTAACTCAAAATGACATTATCCAACACAATAGTAATAGCAGCAGATCAAGCACATTAAAAAACATGCAATAATACATGGTTTGGAAATTTTAGTTGTTTTACGTTATTTCCCATGATTCACAAGATCATGGGAAACAAAAAGTTGTCCACCTCCACTTTTCCATTTGAAAGGAAAACATCTTTTAACTTCAAAAAAAGTAGTACCATCCAGAAGCAAAAAAAAAAAAAAGAAAAAAAAGAGAGTAAAGCTAAAAGTCCAAACATTATTAAAGTCAATACATTTAAGAATACTGTATGCCAAACTTCATAACTGATGCTTAAGCAATGCTTCCCAAATCGAATAATTACAAGGCTTCTTTACAGGGCACATCTGTGTACTCTGAGTTAGGGAAGGATTTTTTAAATTATATAACTAAAGTTTGAGAGATATTGCTAAGCCTAACAAGTGGGACACTCCCCCTCCCCTCAGCTCTTCCTTTGGACGAAACTTATACCCTTTCCAAATGGAAATCAAATGTAGTAATGAAAATGTTTTTCGAATACAGCATGTAAAAACTTCACGTCTTAAGCAAGTTCTGGTTTCCTTTATACATGATCATCAATTATGGCTAAAAATAGATGTTCTGTAGTAAATTAGATCTAGAACATTAATGCTGCATTAAGCACACAGCGCAAAAGCTAAGGGTCTCATAGCAACATTAATTTACTCATACTATATGTACTGCAGGTATTAAAGTATACATTTAGTAATTAGCAAAAGGGGAAATCCTCCTATTATATAACACTTCAGAGAATTATCTGGACCTCCCAGAACGGTTTTGGAAATCAATTTTTTTTAAAAAAAATCAGGACAATTTACTTGTTTACGATTGTGAATTTATGAATATATCAATTACTGCATCTTGGTTGAAAGAAATTGTATACTTTCAAAAGAGCAAGGTACAGTTAGCAGTATAAGAAATAAAAAGAATAGCCATTTTGCAAAACATAATGTTGTGTGTGTCAAATCTCAACTATTTACAAACTACTGGATAATATTTAAAACTATGGAACACTGAAAATCTGGAATTATATCATTCAAGCTAGCTGTAGGACTACCATGTGTCAGGAGATGATTTCCAGTTGTGCTTATCTGCATGTCATCATATTTATATATTTTAGGATTTAAAGTACTTCAGAATTGGAAAGTGTTTGTGTGTCTATTCACCTTCCTTTGGATGGTGGGGTATTGAAATGTTTCCGTTCATAAACGGTATAACAGGACAGGGATGGAACACACCCTAAGACAGGAATCTCTTAGACCGTTCACTGAGTGGCAACTTCATGTTATTGATTTATACTCCCATCCCCAACCGAGTCCCATGCAGCAATATTACACACAGTGTTTCTCTATCTTTAGGCCTTTTCTGCATGGCTGAGGAAGAACGGAGATCTCCCTCCCTTGAGAAATCTGCAAACACTGGGCTCAGCTAGCCTTGGTTACTCCCTTTCCTGTGTCCTTCTTATACCCCTCAGCTGTTGGACTAATTGGCTCATCAGCCAATTCACTTGTACATCCCGCATCAGCCTTTTCCAGGAGAGTTGACTGATGCCTCATGATCAGAGTGCTGGTTCACCTGCTAACTTACCACCTGCATCTCAAACCTTCCTTGAGCAGGTCCTGCAGGAAGGTGCTCTCTGACCACCCCTCACGCCAGGCCCTCCGGACCTTTCCATCAGGCCCCTAACCCGCGAACTGAGAGTTGGTTGACTTCACAGGGGTAGTAGGGCTCTGGCTTCCAGGTCTGGCTCTGGCTTCAGCCCCGGGCCAGCAGGCTCCAGCCACAGGCTCTTGCGAACTCCATCCTCGACCCATCCACCCCAGCCTTCACTGCCTCCCTACTTCTGAAAGGCTTAATTTATCGCACAGCTGGTCAGTAAGTTTGCTGTGAAAAGCGATGTGTGTAGGGTTGTTACTATGACTTTTCACTGCCTCCCAGCTAGCTAACAAGTTTGCTGTGAAAAGTTATATTAACTACAAATATTTTTCACAGAAGCAGACTTACTAGCTAGCAAGACAAACAAAAATGCAACCAAAAAAAAAAAAAAAAACAAGATAAGAACATGCCATGCACCTTATCTGTGTTTCTATTCTGTTTAGATCTAATAAAGAGACCAGTGTACATTGTTTTTGCTATTCAGTCTGCAAAAAAGTACATAAATTACTGTGATTTGAATGTATACATGTTCATATTTATATATTTTTCCTAAAGATAATTAAGTATTTTAGGAAAAATTGTCAGAGTGACCATCAGCAAGAACTGGTGGCTGTACTCGGAGGTCACCAAAAAATTTGGCCTAGTCCTAGTCTCATAGCTCCTCCCCTTAGATTTGGGGAGGGTTTTCAGATGTGTGTAGGCTACTGCCCACCTGTGGTATTTCATAGGTGCTACTTTCCAGCACACATTCACACATGGAAATGGCACAGACAAATCATGCAGGCAAAAGGCAGTTGTTAGCCATTTGCACACCATCTCTGACTTTGCACAAAAATTCAAGTTATGTGATGTGAAAGGTTTCCAGTAAGAAACCTGTATGGCCTACTAAATCATGACAGTTGACCAGATTTAAACACACCACACCACCACTTTGGTTTTTCCATCAGCAATTTTCATCAGACACATGCACATCCAGATCAGTAAGAAAAAAAGTTTTGGAATGGACAGCTAGACAGATGATATAATAACTCATATCTTCTGACTGTGTATGAATTATTAAACCTTGAAGAGAAACAGCATGTATGGATCTTCCTTTTATAGGGTTAAGTTTGGAGGCTGGTTTCTTCCCAACTAGATCTTTGTCCAACAGCTTCTACAGGGAGATTTTCTATAGTTTCCAAGTTTTTGTTCAATACAATAAAACTTCTTATTCTGTATTTAGATACAGTGATAAATGCATTTCTAAGTTGTTAATTTTTAATTTTCGTAATGAAGGGCATCTCCTGGTCTGGACACACCTTGCCTGTTTATCAAATTGTACCTGCTAAAATAAAATTTTCAGATGTTCTAAATTCTATTCCACCAATCTTGTAATATGTAGTGGTTTTATTAAGACTATATTAGGGCTGTGAATCTCAGTTAACTCATGTGATTAAATTTAAAAAATTAATCACGCTGTTAAACAATAGAATATCATTTGAAATGTATTAAATATTTTGGATGTTTGTCTACATTTTCAAATATAATCAATTTAAATTACAACAGAGAATACAAAGTGTATAGTGCTCACTTTGCACTGTAAAATAATAAACAATACAAATATTTGTAAACAAAAGAAACAGAATTTTTCAAGTAGCCTCATGATGAAGCATACGAATCTTTAGCGCATCTGGCATGTAAATATCTTGCGACACCTGCTACAACAACAGTGCGTTGCAATTAAGAAGTGGGCAGCATTATCCTCCTATATAATAAAAGACTAGAGAAGTGTGTGTGAAGCCGTCATGCGCAGTAGAGACGGCCCAGACGAAGGGCATGCTGGGAGGTGTAGTTCGGCAGCACAACATGGCAGCCACGCGTGCACCGCTGAGAGGGAAGCAGGGTCTGGATCAGGGGCTCGGGCAGGAGGGTGGCTGGGCGCAGGAGACGCGGGCAGGGGGCTCTGGCTGGGCGCGGAAAGGGGGCGCTGGGCCGGTGGGGCGGAGGCGCCCGGGCACAGCACGGCCAGCTGTGCCCAGCAGAGAGCCGAGCAAGGGGGAGGAGGCAGAGAGACGAGCGAGGGGCAGAGAGGCAGAGAGCTGAGCGAGTGGGAGGGGGGGTGTTGGGGGGGGGGGGGCGCGAGCCGTTACTGTTGGCCCGTGTACACGGGCTTTTACACTAGTCTCCCATAAATGGAAACAAAATTTGTTTCTCTTAGTGATTGGCTGAATAAGGAGAACTGATTGGACTTGCTGGCTCTAAAGTTTTACACGGTTTTGAGTGCAGGGGGGTTTTTTTGTACGTAATTCTACATTTCCAAGTTCAACTTTCATGATAAAGAGTTTGGGCTACAGTACTTGTATTAGGTGAATTGAAAATTCTATTTCTTTTGATTTTACAGTACAAATATTTGCAATCAAAAACAAATATAAAGTGAGCACTGTAAACTTTACACTCTGTGTTGTAATGGAAATCAACATACTTGAAAATGTAGAAAACACTGAAAAAATTTAAATAAATGGTATTCTATTGTTTAATTGTGCAGTTATTTTTTTTAAGCTTTGGGCTGTTCCAAATTAAAATGGTTTTCTATTAATATAATCATGAAGTCATCTCCTGGGGTCAATAAAGTGCTGCAACAAAGGGAATCCAAAATCAGAAGGGGGAAGAAGAAAAAAAAAGTTTAATTACAGTGGAATGTGTGGTTGTAATCCATGAGTTGCACCCAGACCAGCATGTACCCTCGAGTATTGGGGAGAGGGGAAGGCCGAGAGGAGAGGGGGAAAATACAAAAAATGACAAAAAAGGAAACTGTTTTAAAACAAACAAGCCATTCTGTATTTTGCTATTTACTCTATACAAATGTTTTCTGATGTCAGTCCAAAAAAGAGGCACTCTCAGTATTGCCAAGCCCCCGCATTCAGAAATCATGCGGCAAAAGAAAACCATAAATTTTTAAAATGATAAATTTGGAATTTTTCTTCTTCTTTTCTGGTTGCGCTTTTAGAGAGTTACCACATCTCAGATTTGTTTTTCTGCAACCACAAAGGCTAGAACTTAATTTAAAATACTTAATATCGGAGATTCTCATGTAAAACACTGAACTCTGGAACTAGCTGGGGCATTAAGAAAGACCACTACCATCCTGAGAGGTAGCATCATGGCCTTGGAAGTAAAGCCAAACACATCTGAGGAATTTTCTATTGCAGAATACATTTTCTATACAGTGGTCAGCAACCTTTCAGAAGTGATGTGCCGAGTCTTCTTTTATTCACTCTAATTTAAGGTTCCACGTGTCAGGAATACATTTTAGCATTTGTAGACGCTCTCCTTCTATAAGTCTTTAATATATAAACTGAACTATTATTGTATGTAAAGTAAATAAGGTTTTTTTAAATGTTTAAGAATCTTCATTTAAAATTAAATTAAAATGCAGAGCCTCCTAGACTGGTGGTCAGGACCCGGGCAGTATGAGTGCCACTGAAAATCAGCTCGCGTGCCACAGGTTGCCTACCCCTGGTCTATAAAATTGTCGTTATTTATACTCTTGGGGGGAGGAGGGGTTTGAAGGGATGAGGAAGAAAAATAGCTAGTGTATTTCCATTGAAAATCTACTTGAATGGCCTTTTCAGACTTAAGTTTCATGTGTTAGAAAATTTGACAACAAAACATGGGTTATGACTGAGAAAGGAGAGGTGCTGAATTCTCACTATGTTTAAATTTGTATCTTTGACTTGTCCTAGCAAGCTGTGTGCAAGAAAAAATGAAAATGAGCAATTTGTCCAAGCTGACTGAACAAAGAAAAAAGGTAAAACCACTCAAAATTGTGATGAGTTAAAAACACCTAACTCGAGTGTTTAGTTGGGTAAAAGAAACATAATTACTTTTAGAATTACAATTACCACCTTACCAGTATTCATTTAAATAAATAATCTTCCTCTCTGTAGTAGGAAAAATTTCTAAAAGTTTCCCTGCCATTGCCAAATCCAGTTCAGATCCACCACAGCGTTAGCAAAACAGTCATAATGTAGCCAGAATTTAACACTATGTCAATTAGATTTACTCTGAACCAGGAATAGGTGACAATGTTAAAAATGCCAGTAGACACCAGTAGCTGGTCTACGGGAGGGATCCCTAAGTTACCAGCACTGGTGAAAAGTTAAAAAGATTCCCTAAAATAGACAGAGGGTCTAAGGTCGGTTATACTAAACTATGCCATGAGTAATAAGGGTTTGTCACACAGGAATGTTGGAAAGCAAATGACTAATTCCTGGCCCCAATCACATGACCTAGGTCAGAATGATGAAGGTTAATACCCTGTCTTATGACAGAAGTCAATACTGCCTAAATTCCAGCAGCTACTGTAAGGCCAGGTAGTTTCTACAGAACAAAGCGCAGAGAAATAAGGTTCTATTTAGATTTGAAATACAATCTCTGGAAAGTAACTAATAATTTGGGATGGAATTTACACCTGTGAAACAACAGATGCTAACTAACCCAAAAGCAATGTCCTCTCCACTGCGGGGAAACCATTAGCCTAGCAATTAAATAAGGCATTTCTAGTTCATCCAGTTTGAGGGTAAGATTAAAACACTTAAACCAGAAGTAATTAGCAAATGCTTTGAAAATGGCCACCACAGGTTGATAAGCTATACCAAGGTAGGCAACCTATGGCATGAGTGCCAAAGGCAGCATGTGAGCTGATTTTCAGTTTCAAGAATAACCGTCGTGTTAGTCTGTATCCGTAAAGAAAGTGAGGAATACTTGTAGCACCTTAGAGACTAACCAGTTTTTTTTTTTTTACCATAAGCTTTCATGGGCTATAGCTCATTTCATCGGATGCATAGAATGGAACAGAAGTAAGACGCATTCATACGCACAGAAAGAAGAAGAAAAAAGTTGTACGTTAGCATACCAATTCTAAGAGGCTGTTAAATCTAGATGGGCCATTATCAGCAGGAGAAAAAAAAAACCTTTTGAAATGGATTTCTGTGTCTGCACGGGATAGCAAGTGTTGAAGGTAAATTAACTAGGGAAATGCAATCAATTAGTCTAATGAGAGAACCATTCACAAGTCCTATTTAGCCCCTGGTTAATTGTATCCAATTTGAAAATTAATTCCAGTTTCTCGTTGGAGTCTGTTTTGGAAGTTTTCAGTGGCACTCATGCTGCCTGGGTGATGGCCACTGGTCTGGGGGCTCTGGATTTTAAATGAAGCTTCTTAAACATATTAAAATGTTATTTACTTTACATACAACAATAGTTTAGTTCTATATTACAGACTTATAGAAAGAGACCTTCAAAAATGTTAAAATGTATTATTGTCACATGGAACCTTAAATTAGAGTGAATAAATGAAGACTTGGCACACCACTTCTGAAAGGTTACTGACCCCTGAGCTATACACAAATTCACTGACTTGTTAGGGGGAATTATGAAATGTATTCCATTCTTGTCGAATAAGAATACTGAAAGGACAGACACCTATTGGTTTAATCTGAAGTGTCATAGCACAGATTTTCTATAATAAAGAGGCAAGAGAAAAAGGTTACAGCAGAGAGCAAAGCTACAGATTTGAAGGGAACTTTCAACCACTGTCCTTTCACTTTACATTCTAATCAGAAGGAAATATCCGTTTGTATAGTTCATTAAAAGTATACAAATATGAATGCTTGTTTTCATTTTGTTTATATTGAACCTATTTTCTCCCACTGGAATTTTTGTCAATTCATACTTGCAAGTAAACTTGAAATACACAATGGAGAGAATAAATCACCCGGAAAAAAAAAAAAGTGAAAGAGTGCCCAGAATAGCTATACCTAAAGCTAGTCAAGGAATACCTCTATTCCAGAGACTGCACTCAGAAGTTAAAAAAAAATAAAAATGGTCAAGCCAAAAGAAGCTGATGGGATTGATAATGACTTCTGCTACTTTTCACCACTGTCCATCCCATGTCAGCAGTATTAAGTGGCACATAAGAGTTCCTTGTCTCTGGTCAACTACAAATATCAACACCACAAAAATCACTATCGTAATCTTTGATGAAAGCCTCACCAGAGAAGATTAAAGATTTCCCTCATCTCTTACAGTGATCATTCCACAACTGGAATATAGCCCATCAGCAGTGTAGTAGGCAAAAGGTTGCACTATCCTATTTTGTCTACATGAAGAGTACTCCTGTTTCCAGTGCCACCAATCCTGCAGTTTTGGGAGATCTACATTTTAAGATATATGAAAGACACCAAAAAGAGAGGAATACCTAGAAAAACACAGGAGAGGGGGAAGTGGTGGTGATAAGGATAAAGACAGAAAGGAGAGGGGGCTACATTATTTTTAAAATAAGTTACAAACAAGGCAATGAGCTGTAGGAACTGTAGCTATTTTCCCACCGGGAACAAATTCGTTCTGTTTACACTGGCAAACTTTATAGCTGCAATGCATTACCAGTGCAACTCTACCAGCAGTAAGTGTGGTAGAAGCAGTACTGTAGCCTGGACTCCATAATGGTAAAATAAATAAATGCTGGACACCATTCTATCCAAACTATAGCTTCTACTGTTGCTACCGCTTGTCATGATTTAGTATTAAAAGTTTTTGGTATATAGGCAAAACACTTGAGAGCAGAGGAACCTTATGTTATTTCCAACCTGAGTTCTCAAAGCTTTGAGAACTCATTTTCCCTCCAACTGAAATGTTCGGTCATCCCTGCTTTAATATCTCCTCCCCTCACAATACCAACATTTAGACAACCATTCATGTCACCAAAACATTTACTATGTTAATTGTGTTAAACCAAAGCTTGAACTTTAAACCTTAAAACCACAGTTGCATATTCAATCTTTGAGTTATCAAGTTTTAAAAAGCTAATTTCTTTTCTGGGACTTTGTTATCTTATCTTCTGAGCATGCACAAGTTTTTTAAAAAAAACTGATTTGATAATGAGGTTATTTAGCTCTTGCTTGCAGCTTCAATGAGTCAAAACTATGCATCAACAACATTTTTCCATTTTATTAAAAGATACAATTGAAAAGTTACATAAAGTTCACCATACAGATTTGATCCAGGAGCATACTGCTTTAATTGGATGGGTTTGTTTGCTCAAAACTAGTTCACCCTAACGTTAGACAAAAATGTAATTACTGTAATTTGGCAATAAACATTATCTGAAAGCTGAATTTATAGTCAAAGGGGCAAATATAAAAAGTGTTCACAATTTTGTAAGAAAAATATGTTGAAATACATACTTTTACATTAGGAATGTTATTTCTGTTAAGCATAATTCATATCAACCTTGTGTTACCTACTGATATTAATTCTGCTGCAAGAAAGTTTTCCCTATAACATTATATACCGCTCTCTAAAAGAGAACTTCCACTAAATATGCTCCCAACAATCTCATGTAAATCCACTAACCTCGTCTCATTGTTCAAATTAAACAGACATCAATTTGTGGGCAGAAAGGAGGAAATCAGATTTAAGATTTTTTACCTACTGTAAATGAAAAGATCAAAGGAAAGAAGCTTCTGCTTTTTTCCAGCTTGCCTACTTTGAATACTGAACAATTTGTATATGAATTGTTTGTCTGTTTTGTGGACTTCGAATACAATTGAGAAAAATATATTTTTGAAAGTTAGGACAATAAAAGTTCGAGGACAACTCAAGAAGCAGAAGTCACTGAAGAAACTAACACCAAAGATTGTGAAACATGATAAAAATCAAGATAGCTGGCAATACTGAATCATTAAAAAAAAAAAGTTATTCTTTAAGTCTCCCCTTCCGGAGTCTCATGATTATATAAGAAACACTTAAAAAAATGGAATTTAAGAAAGATTATAGACTTTATGCTTGAAGAAGAGTTTGAAAACATGAATCCTAAAGGCACACGTGCACACGGAAAATAAAAACACCACCAAAATTATTTTTTCAAGATCTCATTTTGTGGAGTCTGACTCAGTTTGTGGATGTTTGGGGCTGGTAATATGATTAGATTTCACATTTGTGTTCCTTTACAAGTCACACGTAGCCAGTTGTGTAGCAAAGAAGCATTCACAATCACCCCATGAGCTCTGCCCTCAAAGAAGAAAGGAGGTCAGGAGCACAAGACTGGAAATGCACACTTCTACTCCACTTACTTCAAAATCAAACATTGCATGTCTTTATGGCAAAGAGGACAGAACGCCTGGCTAGGAGTGACCTACTGGCTTGATTTAAGTGTGGGTATCAATTCTGATTTATCTTTTACAAAGCTCTCCTTTCAAATTGTTGTGTTGAACTTCATAAATGGTCTCACATTTGTATTTTAAAGTTTGTCTTCCTGCTGTTAGACAAACATTTTGATGTAAACCTGGAAGAGTATGTTTGTCTCCGAATGTACTGCCCCCACAGATCCTACTATGCAACATTTGTTCTGTGACAGAATGACAGCATCCATTTAAAAAGCAGGTAGCTCTTGGAGAGAGTTTGCATGCCAGGGTTGCAACTTTCTACTCACACAAAACCAAATAAACACCCCTCCTCTCAGGCCCCACCACTTCTCCAAGGTCCCACCCCCCGCTCACTCCATCCCCTCTCTCAGTTACTCGCTCTCCCCACCCTCACTCACTTTCACTGGGCTGGCTCAAGGGGTTGGGGTGCAGGAGGGGGTGCAGTTTCCAGAGTGGGGCCAGAAATGAGTTCGGGGTGCAGGAGGGGGCTCTGGACTGAGGCAGTGGGTTGGGATGCGGGAGGGGGTGAGGGCTCTGACTGGGGGTAAGGGCTCTGGGGTGGGGCCAAGGATGAGTTTTGGATGCAGGAGGGGGCTCAGCCAATGGGTTGAGAGTATGGGAGAGGGGCTCTAGGATGAGGCAGGGGCTTGGGAAAGGATACGAGCTCTGGGCTGGGGTTGTGGGTTCCAGGGTAGATCCCTGAAGATTGAACCATGCTGACCTCCTCATGGTCATTGAAGGGGCTATCATAAATGCTGTAGTGTCAGACATGTCTAGCACTACCTATAGTAACATGCAGTCAGTACCTCACCATGATAGACTTGTTGCTACTCTTGAAGGGGCTATTCAAAGTTTCTGCCATGCACTTCATCAGGTTCCAGAATACTTTGAAATGCATCAGCTGAAGCACACGTGGGTGAATTCACTGCCTCATCTAGGAAGGAGGGAGAGACTGCAGCAGTTCTTCCCCGGCAGCTGAAGTTCTTCCTCACTCATCTCCTTCTGCCTCTCAAGTATCAACGGCTTGTCTGAAGCAGCTTAATTTGTCTCTTTGGAAAGCATGGCCTAGCCCTGGAGACAGTTAATTAAAACCAGCTTCCTGGAGTATGGCTGTCCACCCCAGAGTGTCCAGGAAGACCACTCTTGGTAAGGCTAGAAATACTGAAGTAGAGGACACTGAGGGATACCAACTAGGATAATCCTTACAAACCACTAGCCTCTTTCTACTTCCCTTCCCTGGCTCCCAGTGTGAAAACCAGGGAGAGAAAGGTAGCATAGCAGAGACTCATCTGTTCAGTAAAAGAAGCAGGAGGAAAAGGAGGAAAATTCCTCTGAAAGAGGCCAGTGTGTCAGTTTTACCCTGTCTTGGAATAGGAGAGTTCAGTATCTCTTTAACCTGGCATACTGACAGCTCAAACTAAAATTACCCTCAATATCTTAAGGGGAGGCGACTAGTACACAGATAATTCCTACATGCTCTGAAAGACCTAGATGCCAACATAGTGCTGAGGAAGTAGGTACCATAGTGGAAGGTACTGGGGCTATGGTCACCTAACCACTCAGTGCTGAGGATCTGAATACCGAGGCACTCAGTGCCGGGGTCAATGCCAAAAGGTCTCTACTAGAGGCAGTGCAGTCAGCCAGTTAAGAGGGTACCACATATGTTGACATGAAATTTGGTACCAAAAGGGCCTTCTCAGACTGTTGGCCTTTGGTCAAATGAACGCAAAAGAGGTCATATCTGATGATCCTTTTATCTCAGTCTGTCTGTGCGGGGGACAGCAACCTGTGCCTTGGCTCATCTTTAGAACAGTGTTCCTTTCTGCCCATCAAACATCACCACTGATGCAATGGCAGACAAACAGGGTCTCTGAGTGGATGGGGCCTGGGCGCTCGTGGTGGAATCATGGCTCATCAGGTCAGAGATACAGACTGCCTCAATGGTTGATGTTTGCTTGTAACCTCTCTCTCTCTGTCCAAGGGAACATGTATTGGAACCTCTCTAAGAAGAACAGCATCAGACACGAGTGTGCTTGGAGAAAGAACAGATGGGACATCACACCAGGATTTGGTTTCCAAGACAGAACAATCACTGTTAGCATCTGTTATTAGTAGGCACTGAAGCATCA
This sequence comes from Sternotherus odoratus, assembly GCA_032164245.1. Taxonomy (NCBI): domain Eukaryota; kingdom Metazoa; phylum Chordata; order Testudines; family Kinosternidae; genus Sternotherus; species Sternotherus odoratus. Next base: position 61,504,376 of record JAVMKO010000001.1, read on the forward strand.
CACAGGTGTTAAATCCTGGTGGCTTGACTTCTACCATAAAGGGCAGGGGGGGAGAAAAGGGGTTAGCTACAGTAACACTGATTGAAAGGGGTTTTTTTGTTTTTGTTTTTAAATGTTTTGCCCATGGGTATAACAAAAACTACACTACTTAAATATTATTTGTAAGCCTAAGGATTATTACACAATACAGAGAAAGCAGACACTGTAGGGGTTCTGTCTCACGTAACAAGTAATTGAGGGACAGTTGGGCCTGCTCTGCCCTTTATGTCCTGGGGCAGTAGGGCAAAGACTTGGTCCAAAAGAATACTGCTAGGTACAGGAATCCATGCTCTCAGCATGGGGCACATCCGCACCAAGAGTGAAATCCGTGTGGACGTTCACTTTAAGACCACAGTTAACTTACATGTGTTGTCAGTAGCTACCCGGTTGTGGTGCTCTGCTCTTGTTCAATGAGGATATCAGTCGGCTGCGTGCATGTTCCCTCTGTGTGCCGTCTCAGCTCTGCAGATCGCTGACACAGCAGACCCCGAGAGAACCCCCAAAGACCACAGACTCTAGTAAGGTACAAAGGTACCAGGGCCAGGTTTATTGTCAAATGAAACACAGTCTCTAGCTTCGCCGGATTAGGGACTAGCAGACCTGTTGATCTCTATGTGCTCCCCAGACAATAGACACAGCTCAGTTAGTGACAGGACACACCACTACCCCCTAGGCTGGACAACGATATGTCCCGCAGCTCCTACTTTTATACAGTACAAGACCGATTACTCATGTCTCCTGTCACATTGAGGTACAGCCCCTTGGCTTATTAGGGTGCTGCCTCCCCTTTTGATCATGCTGGTTCAAACGCACAGATGTGTCCATCATGCTGTCCTCTTCACCCTGTATCTGAGGTGCACCTGGCTGTTCCTTGTTATCTCTGTGTAGTGGCTTCGGGATGTCCAGGTGCCATATTGGCACAACTTACTTATATCATTAGCGTGTACTTTCTTAGAAGCCCTTTGCTTGCCAAGTTCTGCAATTAGGGCCTGCCTCTGGCTCACAGCCCAGCTTTTTGCTTGGCAATGCCTTTGTTTACTTTGGTTCAGGCTTTAGGCCTCAGACTAGGCCTCAGGCCTCATGCTAGGCCTCTGCTACAAAAGTTCATGTTCAGGGCCGCATCTTACTACATTATGGACTATGCTTGGGGCATTTACTCACTAAATCTGTCTAATGAAAACTGAGAATTAATCTCTCTCTCTTGTTCCACACAACAGAACATACTGGAATACTGTGGTAGCAGGAATTTTACCGTTAGTGTATTTATTTCTGTACCCCATTTAGAACTTTCACTTTCTGTAAGTATTAAATACCAAAGATAGAGTATGCTCTAAATTGATTAGACAAATTAGTATTTATTGACTACTTTCTCTGGGAATGAACCAAGAGAAGGCAGATTTCAGAAAGATAGATTCTTGTAGCCATTACACAGAGGTAAACTACCACTTCTGTGAATACCCCTACAAAACAGATTCAGCCCCAGGATTGTCTCTCCTTTAGCTCCTACTCACCAATAGTTTCTCTACTATTTTTGCAACTAGATCAGGAGATTGTCATGTCTAGAACATAGTAGCCATAAGTACACGATATACAGATCAGAGTTCTTTGCACCCTTTTAAATCATTCATCACCCTGTCAATAACAAAAGAACACCTCTGAGTTTAGATGACTTCATTTCCTAGTGCAAAAACAAATGCTGTCAGTGAGCAGATTAAATCAAAACCAACTGTCTAGCTTGCTGTCCCCCATCAGCATATATCACACATGCACGCATCTATCATCTGAATAGTAAAATTTTGATTCAGTATACCTTTTAATATACAATTCATTATAATGGGGAGAAATGTAGTACATAATATAGCTACTGTTTTTTGCAGCTTTAGTGAACATTTACAAAGTACGAAGTGGAAATAAAACATCTGCTAGCATAGCTGAGAAACCATACCAGCTTACACCATATGACCTATACTTTGTAGATTTACGGCTAACACTGCCAGCAAGCAGACAAGTGTCTCAAAATTCCTGAGAGGGAGCTCTACTGTAAAACTAAAAAAAGTCTCTCAGGTCCAAGATTAATGTATCTACCATTAACAAAAAGGCATACTAGTAGTAGTTTTCCAAGTCCCCCTTAAACTCCACATTCCTATAGACACTTATGCAAAAAGTGGCCCAACTGAAATCAGTGTAATTACACACGAACATGCTTAATTTTACTCAGAGAAGTGTTTAATATGGATTCCTAAAACCTAATTTCTTGTTGCTTACAAGGAATGAGAAATGACCATTAAAATAATAACCTATTAAAATCATAAAGATGGGGACGTACAATAGGACAAACAAGTAACCCTTACCCTACCTATTCCACTACTTATTTGTTGAATTCACTTGTTGCATTACATTTAAAATAAAAGTGTAAGTTCCTGGAGCAGCGATCATTATTATTATTCCTGTCATATGTCTAGAAAACTATCATGCACTTTGGAAGGAGACCAAAGCCCTGAGGTAAGTGGGGAAATGGATTCCGTGATCTAGCACAACCAGGAGGGCACAAGAAGGGAGGACTCCTGTCTCATACTGAGAAAGTGAGACAATCAGTGAGTTATCTTAAGTGCCTATAGACAAATGCAAGAAGCCTGGGAAACAAGCAGAGAGAACTGGAAGTTCTGGCACAGTCAAAGAACGATGATGTGATTGGAATAACAGAAACTTGGTGGGATAACTCTCATGACTGGAGCACTGTCATGGATGGATATAAACTGTTCAGGAAGGACAGGCAGGGCAGAAAGAGTCGGGGGAGTTGTATTGTATGTAAGAGAACAGTACGACTGCTCAGAGCTCCGGTATGAAACTGCAGAAAAACCTGAGTGTCTCTGGATTAAGTTTAGAAGTGTGAGCAACAAGGCTGACGTCATGGTGGGAGTCTGCTATAGACCACCAGACCAGGAGGATGAGATGGATGAGGCTTTCTTCCAACAGCTAAGAGAAGTTACTAGATCACAAGCCGTGGTTCTCATGGGAGATTTCAATCATCCTGATATCTGCTGGGAGAGCAATACAGCAGTGCACAGACAATCCAGGAAACCGTAGGGGACAATTTCTTAGTGCAAGTGCTGGAGGAACCAACTAGGGGCAGAGCTTTTCTTGACCTGCTGCTCACAAACCGTGAAGAATTAGTAGGGGACACAAAAGTGGATGGGAACCTGGGAGGCAGTGACCATGAGATGGTCGAGTTCAGGATCCTGACACAGGGAAAAAAGGAGAGCAGCAGAATACGGACTCTGGACTTCAGAAAAGCAGACTTTGACTCCCTCAGGGAACTCATGGGCAGAATCCCCTGAGTGATGAACATGAAGGGGAAAGGAGTCCAGGAGCGCTGGCTGTATTTTAAAGAATCCTTATTGAGGTTGCAGGAACAAACCATCCCAATGTGTAGAAAGAATAGTAAATATGGCAGGCGACCAGCTTGGTTGAACAGTGAAATCCTTGCTGATCTTAAATGCAAAAAAAGAAGCTTACAAGAAGTGGAAGATTGGGCAACTGACCAGGGAGGAATATAAAAATATTGCTCAGGCATGCAGGAGTGAAATCAGGAAAGCTAAATCACACTTGGAGTTGCAGCTAGCAAAGGATGTTAAGGGTAACAAGAAGGGTTTCTTTAGGTACGTTAGCAACAAGAAAAAAGTCAAGGAAAGTGTAGGCCCCATACTGAATGAGGGAGGCAATCTAGTGACAGAGGATGTGGAAAAAGCAAATGTACTCAATGCTTTTTTTGCCTCTGTCTTCACGAACAAGGTCAGCTCCCAGACTACTGCACCGGGCAGCACAGCATGGGGAGGAGGTGACCAGCCGTCTGTAGAAAAAGAAGTGGTTCAGGACTATTTAGAAAAGCTGGACGAGCACAAGTCCATGGGGTCGGATGCGCTGCATCAGATGGTGCAAAAGGAGTTGGCTGATGTAATTGCAGAGCCATTGGCCATTATCTTTGAAAACTCATGGCGATCGGGGGAGGTCCCGGATGACTGAAAAAAGGCTAATGTAGTGCCCAACTTTAAAAAAGGGAAGAAGGAGGATCCAGGGAACTACAGGCCAGTGAGCCTCACCTCAGTGCCTGAAAAAATCATGGAGCAGGTCCTCAAGGAATCAAACCTGAAGCACTTAGAGGAGAGGAAAGTGATCAGGAACAGTCAGCATGGATTCACCAAGGGCAAATCGTGCCTGATTAACCCAATTGCCTTCTACGATGAGATAACTGGCTCTGTGGAGGAGAGGAAAGCAGTGGATGTGTTGTTCCTTGACTTTAGCAAAGCTTTTGATACAGTCTCCCACAATATTCTTGCCAGCAAGTTAAAGTAGTATGGGCTGGATGAATGGACCATAAAGTGGATAGAAAGCTGGCTGGATCATCGGGTAGTGATCAATGGCTCCATGTCTAGTTGGCAGCCAGTATCAAGCGGAGTGCCCCAAGGGTCCTGGGGCTGGTTTTACTCAATATCTTTATCAATGATCTGGAGGATGGTGTGGACTGCACCCTCAGCAAGTTTGCAGATGACACTAAAACTGGGAGGAGTGGTAGATACACTGGAGGGTAGGGATAGGATACAGAGGGACCTAGACAAATTAGAGGACTGGGCCAAAAGAAATTGGATGAGGTTCAACAAGGAGAAGTGCAGAGTCCTGCACTTAGGACGGAAGAATCCCATGCACTGATACAGACTAGGGACCGAATGGCTAGGCAGCAGTTCTGCAGAAAAGGACCTAGGGATTACAGTGGATGAGAAGCTGGATATGAGTCAACAGTGTGCCCTTGTTGCCAAGAAGGCTAATGGCATTTTGGGCTGTATAAGATGGGCATTGCCAGCAGATCGAGGGATGTGATTGTTCCCCTCTATTCGACATTGATGAGGCCTCATCTGGAGTACTGTGTCCAATTTTGGGGCCCACACTACAAGAAGGATGTGGAAAAACTGGAAAGAGTCCAGAGAAGGGCAACAAAAATGATTAGGGGCCTGGAGCGCATGACTTATGAGGAGAGGCGGAGAGAACTGGGATTGTTTAGTCTACAAAAGAGAAGACTGAGGGGAGATTTGATAGCTGCTTTCAACTACCTGAAAGGAGGTTCTAAAGAGGATGGATCTAGACTGTTCTCAGTGGTAGCAGATGACCGAACAAGGAATAATGGTCCCAAGTAGCAGTTCGGAAAGTTTAGATTGGATACTAGGAAAAACTTTTTCACTAGGAGGGCGGTCAAACATTGGAATGGGTTACCTAGGGAGGTGGTAGAATCATCTTCCTTAGAGGTTTTTAAGGTCAGGCTTGATAAAGCCCTGGCTGGGATGATTTAGTTGGGGATTGGTCCTGCTTTGAGCAGGGGGTTGGATTAGATGACCTCCAGAGGTCCCTTCCAACCCTAATATTCTATGATTCATCATCACCTGTTGAGCCCGATGATCTAGCCAGCTTTCTATCAACCTTATAGTCCATTCATCCAGCCCGTACTTCTTGAACTTGCTAGCAAGAATACTGTGGGAGACCATATCAAAAGCTTTGCTAAAAATCAAGGAATAATACAGCCACTGCTTTCCCCTCATCCACAGGGGCACTGTCATCTCCAACTATATGTTGAACATATGAAAGTAAGCACGCGTAGCTAATATTCAGAATACTAATTATTTTTTTATAAAGTATTTGTACTAGAATATTTTCTTGAAGTTCAGATAATACAGAAAAGTTACTAAAAAGTAGAATTAATACAATAACTATAATCAAATTTCACGCCTCAGAGTTTCAGCTATTTGCATCCAGGGGGTCAGGAAGGAATATTTTCTCTCCCCACATTTTCTCTTGGCACAACTGGCCAAGTGTACTCTCAGGTTTTCTGCCTTCCTCTGAAGCATCAGATTGGTCAGAGCAGGAAACATAAGACAGGATGGGGTGGATCAGTGCTCTGAGGTGGTACAGAGAATCTTCTTTCTTAGATGTCTGGCTGAAGTGTCCTGCACAGGGTAAAACTGACCACCAGATTTGGGGTAAAGAAGGAATTTTTCCTTCCAGTCAGATAGAGAGCTTGAGGAGTTTTCACCTCTATCTGCAGCATGGGAAGTCAATCACTTACTAGGATCATTTATGCATCTGACCTAATCAATTCCCTCCCGCTGCAGTGGCCTGTTCTCCGTCTGTGGCATACAAGTTGAGGCATCCCTACTGTGCACCTGGGAGCGAGCCTCCCAGATAGTTCCGCAGACTCATGCTAGCACTCCAAAAATAGCTGTGCAGATGTTGTTTAATGTTATGGTTTGGGTTATCAAGTTCACAGCCCCCAGGCTCCAGAGCCGAATCCCCTGCCCAAGCCACAACATCTACACAGGTATTTTTAGTGAGGTGGCACAAGACACTAGCACAGGTTTGCAGACCCAGACTGCAAGGCTCATTCCCAGATACAGTGCAGAAGTCTTTTGAGAAGTGAAATACTTGGGTCTATCATCATTAGGCTTAAGATAGGGATATCTGGATGAAATGTAACGGCTTGTAATATGTAGATCAGACAATGAACTGAGGGTTCCTTCCGGCCTTGAACTATGAATTCTTAGTGCTACATATACTCTTATTTTAAAATGTTAGTCTTAGACTTTCAAGAAGTTGGCCTGATCTCAAAAAAGTCAGTTTCATGTAAATATTTGTCTGTCAGGATGCAATGTTCATCACTAATGAATTCTACCCACAAGCCAGAACAACTTGAAAAAAAATGCAATCAGCACCTTATGCACTCCCTCAGATCTGCAGGTTAAGTACTTTTATTTAGCTACCATCATAAATATGAAGATTATAACAAAAGTTCTTTTTAATGTCAGAGTTTCTTGATCAAAGAGTACCTAATTTAAGATACTTAAAGGTATGAAAGAACCCTTTGCTCATTGTTACTGGCTATGAAGTTATTCAGTTTTAAGACAAAACAGATCTCATGGCAAAAATGTCATTAAGTTAAGAATCAGAGAGGTAGCCATGTTAGTCTTTAAATTAGTTATTCCCAGGAATGACGACACATGGTGAAAGATTGTGCGAAGTTATTCTTAAAGAGACAGATAGAAAGAAAAAAAAAACTGGTCACCCAAGGCAAGCAGATATTTGGGACCAAATGGGAATAAAAGCAGCTAGCTGTCTCTTTGGAGTAGAGAAGAAGCACAGTGGCCCCAACAAATCCACTCCTTTAATAGTATAAGAGGGGACGATAAGGGAGCAGATCCATCCAGCCTACTTGTTACTGAAGTAAGGGAGAAGCCTCCCCCCCAAAAAAAGGTAGAGCAGGCCCCAAGCCACTGCTCCTCTAATAGTAAGAGGAGAAGCAAAAGGCCCAGGTTCAACAGAAGAGCATTAGAGGTGAGAGCAACAATAAGAAGGCAGGACAGTAATTGGTTTAATGTGCAGGAGCAGCAATAACTGGGCACGTGGAACTGATTAGATAAAACTATTTGGGGGAATGCAGATATGGTACTTAATTTAAATAGGTGTGGTGGTACAGGTATTTTTCATTCAGGCTAGAACAGGCGTGAGCAAACTGTTTGGCCCGAAGGCCACATCGGGGTTGCAAAATTGTACGGAGGGCCACATAGGGAAAGCTGTGCCTCCCCAAACTGCCTGGCCTCCGACCCTCACTCACTTCCTACCTCCTGACTGCTCCCCTCAGAACCCTCAACCAATCCAACCCCCCCTGCTCCTTGTCCCATGACCACCCCCTCCCAAGACCCCTCCCCCCCCAACTGCCCTCTCAGGACCCCACTCCCTACCTAACCCCCCCCCCCCCGCTCCCTGTCCCAACTTCCCCAACTCCTATCCACTCCCCCACCCCGACAGCCCCCCACAACCTATACACCCCCCCATTCGCCCCCACACAACCTCCTCCCCATCCAACTGTGCCCTGCTCCCTGTCTCTGCCATCCACCCCCTGGGATCCCCTGCCCCTTATTTAACATCCCGGCCCCCTTACCACACCGCTCACAGCAGCGTGTCTGGCTCCATGCAGCCCACCGGAGCTAGTCACGCTGCCCCGCAGAAGCATGCAGCGCTGCCAAAGCCAGACACACCACTGGTGCGCTGCCTGGCAGGAGCTACAGGCCAGAGTGCTGCCCTCACAGCATGCTTAAGGCTGTGGAAGAGAGGGGACAGCAGGGGAGATGGGAAGGGCTAGCCTACCCAACCAGGAGCTCAGGGACCAGGCAGGACGGGCCCAAAGGCCGGATGTGGCCCACAGGCCATAGTTTGTCCACCCCTGGGCTAGAAGGATCAGTTTTCAGGCATGTAGGTATCAAGGAATTTTTCAAACTGAGTTTTTTTTTTTAAACTCACAACCCTCCTCACTTGCAAGAGTGTGAGTACTTAGGATCCAGTCCTGCAAACTTTCACTTCAAAGTGAAGACTGTGCAAGTAACAAGGCTAATCACTTGAGTGAAAGTTATGGGACTGAGCTGTGAAACAGAATTTTTATTTAAGACTTCATTTGTTCCTGCTGCTTATTCTTCACCTGACAATGCTTCTGGTATTACAAGTGGCTGCTGTGAAAGTGATTATGTCATCATAAAGAAAGGATTAGTGACTTCAGGTGAGAAAAATAGGATTTCATCTTCGCCTGCTGCATAAGACACAAAAGTGTTTTTCATGCAGCAGTCCCTAGTAGATGAGGAGAAAGTGATATACATGTTTTCTAAAAAAAGTGTTGTTCTGTATCATCAATATAAAATTGAAGAATGCAATTCAGCTTTGTTTTCAGTCTCCTCTAGCCTTTAGCTGTAAAAAGCAAACGATTTGGTTATCCTGCTTCTGAATTCCTATACGAGTATTTTAAATGAATACCAGATTTTCATGTTAGTAGCAAACCACGAAGCACAGTTGTGTTGGCTGATAAAAATATTCTTCTATGCTTCAAAAAAATGTCCTTCAAACCACTGCATTTTTTCCAATGCAGGAAATTGTTTTAGATTAAGAAGTATATTTACACCTGAATATTTATCCAGAGCTTGATATCATTATTTCCTTTCTTCATTGTTTAGATCACTGCCAAGTAACAAACCCATGTACTTTTTAATTTTACACATTTATTAAGATTAAAAGTTTACCTTCATATTAGAGCAATACATGACAAAAACAGAAGATAATCATTAAAGATTAACCTTTGATAAAAGATCATCATCCGAGCCTTAAGTAGTGAGTAACCAGACTATAATTCGGAGAATGTTTCATATGAATTAATACTTCACAATTCTTCTAAGGCACACACACTATTTCACATCCTAGTTTCAACCAAGACAAACTAAAAAGTGCCATACTTGTACTTATTTTAAAATGTGCTCAAGGATATATTGAAAATGCTGTTCTTGTCAATTTACCACTAATCCTTCCTTGCTAGGAGCCCAAGCCTGAAGCCATGCAAGCATCACAACTATGGGCTCAGACCCAGCTCAGCATGTTTGGACCCAGAGGACTCACAGTTTAAATAAGGGGGGAAGAAAAGGGAGATGACGTTATAACACTCCTCCAGCACACCACCCAACTCCCACCAAAGGGTTCCCAAACCAAAACCTTTAGCTTTGCCCCTGACAGGCCTATTATTGGTCCCCGGAGGGCTTGCAGACAGGATGGAGGATGCTCAGCCCGCGGTAATCGCGCAGCCTGCGATACAGCCCAGCTCACGGGTTAGGCAGCTTCCCCACACCTCATCCTGAGCAGGAGGGAACAAGCCTCCTTCGCCGCAAGAACCTGGAATCAATCCCGCCGCATGAGCAGCTCCGGGTGGGGGTGGGATCGGCAGACTGCAGAGCTCCCAGCTGGGCGCTGGCTGCTCAGGTGCAGCATCCCCAGCAGAGCAGCTGCCAGCCGCCCTGGGCACAAGCAGCGAGCTCCCCGAGCGCGCCCCAGCACCCCCCTACCCCGGGCAGGGGCGCGGGGCTCACCTCGGCGGCGGGGATGTTCACCACACCTGTCGATCGCCTCTTCTCCCGCAGCTTCCTCTTCTCGATCTGCCCCTTCCCCTTCCTGGCGCTGGGACCGGAGCTTTTCCCCTTCGCCGCCGCCTTCTCCTCCTCCGGGGAGCCGGGCGCGGCGGGGGGCTTCCCCGCAGGCTCGGCAGCTCTGCCCCCGGCTGGGGGCGCGGGCTCCTTGGAGCCGGCTCTGGCGGAGAGCGGGACACAGTTCGTGCCGCCGCTGGGGGCCGGGGCGCCCCGCTCCGGGGGGAGCGGCGGGGCGGGCGGGTGCAGGGAGCTGTTCAGCTCGGCCGCCGGGGCGGCGCTCCCGGGGGCTTTGCCGTCCGTCCCGGGCGCTGCCCCGGGCAGCGGGGGCGCCTGCTTCGCCCGCATCTTCTCGCGCTTGGCTTTCCACTCCTCCAGAAAGTCCGTGGTGCTGCCCCCGCCGCTCCGGTAGCCGCCGGACGCCATGTTCCCAGCGGGGCAGACGGGCGATGCTCCGGGGGGGAGGGGCGGCCACGGGCCCAGGCACCGCCGCCTGGGGAGAGCACAGGGGAGCGTGTGAGACGGCCCCGCCCCCGAGGAGCACCGCTCAGCCCACCTCCCTCCCTCCCACCGCGGGGGGGGGCTCACCACCCCTCCCCCAACAACCTCCCAGGACCTCTCACTAGCCCCCCACCTCCAGGAGGCCCCTATGAGCCCCCAACTATCCGCCCCCCCCGGAAAGCGCCGCTCAACACATTCCCCCCCAAAACAGCCCCCCCCCAGACACTTGTCCACCCCGCCACCCATCCCCCGCCCACCCCCAGGGGACGCGCCGACTCCTCCCGCAAGTCGCCCCGCTCCACACGCTCCGGCTGCTCCCGCGCCCCCGTCAGGGTCAGAGCAGCGGGCCCGGGGGGTGAGGAATTACCGGGCTAGCCCCGGGCCCTCCGGCGGGGGCTCCGCGTTCCCCGCTGCAGGGGGCCACCCCGCCCGGGAAGGTTCCGCCGCGGAGCCCCGTCCCCGCACGCACCCCCCGGCCCGCAGCAGCGCCCAGCGCGGCTCCCCCGCTCCCGGCCGGGGCCGCTCACCCACCTCGCTGCTGCGGGGAAAGGGGCCGCGGCGCTGCCCGCCCCGGCCGGCTCCAGGTGAGTCGCGGCTGCCCGCACTGCCCCGCTCCCGGAAGGAGCTGAGCGGCCCCGGCCGCTCCGAAGTTTCCCGAGCGCCCCGGGCCGGGCGGCGGCGAGCGGAGCCGAAGCGCGGGCGGAAGCGGCCGAGAGGGCTTTAACAATGGGGTGCGGGGGAGGCGGGGGGACCCGCCCTGCCGGGGCCCGGGAGCGCGGCGTCCTGCCCGCAGCGCCCGCCCCCGAGCGGACACCTGCCCGGACGTGGCGAGCCCAGCGGGGGGAGCCGGATTCTCCGCGGCAGGGTCCTTATGGGCAACTCGAGTCAGTCAGCGCCGAGCGGGGTCCCTGTGTGGGGAGAGCCCGCTCCCGCCAGCAGCTCCGCCTCGCCGAAAGCCCGCTCCCCAGCCGAGACGGACAGTTCTCACCTAGCCGGAGACCACCTGTGTTTACAGGAACAGGCGAGTGCCACTGCCACCCACGCAGGGCTTTGGTTAACCATTTCCACAGCTCAGAGGTTATCCCCAAAGCCGCCCCCACCTCTTCCAGAGCCGGCTGGACAGTAGAGACGGTAAGGTCTCTGGCACAAGGACAGTCTGTGTTTGTACAGCACCTTGATCTTGGTCTTCCCGGTGCTTTGGGGAAGTATCTGTCCCTACAGTTTGACCAGAAATACCATGAGAACATCCTTGTGCTTGTGGTTCCAGCCAGAAAAGGAGACATATAAACTTATCTGAACACTTCACAACCTCAAAAAGTTTGAATCCAAAGATTTGAGATAGGATGTTTTTATTCAACAGACCCATTGTCAGATCCTACCTACAATACATGTAAGAAACAGTTGGTTTAATAGTATGTCAAGAATCAGAGAGGTAGCCCTGTTAATCTGGATCTGCAGAAGTGACAGAGTCCTGTGGCACCTTAAAGACTAACAAAAGTATTGAAGCATAAGCTTTCGTGGGCTAATACCCACTTCGTTGGATGCTTATGCTTCAATACTTTTGTTAGTCTTTAAGGTGCCACAGGACTCTGTCGCTTTAATAGTATGTGTTACTGTTATTTTATTCCACCTACTAAAATCTTTTCTTGTTTAACAGCCCTGTATATACAGTAGACTGATGCTTTGTGGCGTCTCTAACTGATCACAACTCATATGAATTACTGTGTATGCCATACTAACTTCCTTTTGCTGTTGTCCACAGATCTGGTAACCGACAAACTGAAATTTGTCATTTACATGAATTCCCTCTGAATTCATTTGCTTCTGAAAATGAAAGATGGCTAGAGTCAAGACAAGGCATTCTCTCTTTCTCTCTCTCTCTCTGACAAACATTGAGGCACCTTTCCATTCTAAATAATATTGGAGCTATCCTGTCCTTGAGACTGTAGCTGTGTAGGTCTCACTATCAAATACAGCAAATGGTTTGATTAAAGTGTACAGTATTCATGGACACCCTAAAGTTCTGTAGATCAACTGGCAGAAGTTTGCCTAGGAAGCATGATCAACCAAGGTTTATTTCCCTTAATATCATGGTAGATATCCTGAAATGTAACTGATTTTTCAGACATTAGTGGTTTTAATGTTGTGGAACTTCATGATCCACTTTATCCTGGTTCACAGGGGTTATTATTTACTAAATTGAATGATTTCCTTATTTCAGTAGATGCAGGCATCTTGGGACAGTGGAAGGGAGATGTGATGGTATGATATAGAAATTTGTGTCACAAACAAAGGAAACCCAGATACCTGGGACTGTGGAAGTTGGAGCATATCTCATTGTTATCCATCTCTTTCCTGACTTATTTAGATTCCACTGCAAATTTGGCCATCTGGTTAATAAAACTCTTAATGGATTTTAAAATGTAAACTCTTCAGGAGGGGGATATCCATTGTGTGTTTAGCACAATGGTGCCCTAGACTCTGACTGGGGCCCCTAGGCATTCATGCAATATAAATAATAGACTTAGTCCATGGTTCTGCTTTGACCTCATGTACCTTTCCTCCCTGCTCTCCTCTCTAATGTTAGCACTCCTGTCACCTGGCCAACATTCAATGGCTCTCTGGTGATCATTTAATTCACTTCTAATTTTCACTCTCCGTGGCAGTATTTTTGAAGGGCACCTGTGAGAAAAAAGTTCGCACTTGAGACTTGTCAGTTTAGAATGATTCCTCTTGTATTTTTCAGTCCAAATCATACAATTTAATCCTCTGGTATATTGTGGAAAACTTTCAATAAGCAGGATAGTAACTTCAGAAAAGTTAATTCTGCACTAGTACTAAAATTATTTACCACAGTATTCAATCAACAATATGTACAAAGTACAGGTGGTTGACATTTTTCTAATTTCCATTTATCAATGAGATGTTTGTTAAAAAATAATAAAATATATAATATAATAAAATATAAATGGAGATATACCAATCTCCTAGAACTGGAAAGACCTTGAAGGTCATCGAGTCCAGTCCCCTGCCTACACTAGCAGGACCCGCCTGCCTACACTAGCAGGATTGAGTACTGTCCCCTGACAGATTTTTTTGCCCCAGATCCCTAAATGGCCCCCTCAAGGATTGAACTCACAACCCTGGGTTTAGCAGGCCAATGCTCAAACCACTGAGCTATCCCCCCACCCCCTTAATAAATAAATGGAGATATACCAATCTCCTAGAACTGGAAAGACCTTGAAGGTCATAGAGTCCAGTCCCCTGCCTACACTAGCAGGATCCGCCTGCCTACACTAGCAGGATTGAGTACTGTCCCCTGACAGATTTTTTGCCCCAGATCCCTAAATGGCCCCCTCAAGGATTGAACTCACAACCCTGGGTTTAGCAGGCCAATGCTCAAACCACTGAGCTATCCCCCCCCCCAACAATAATTTTGTCTAAACCCTCTCAAAAAAAATTGATGAAAGTTCTCAGATTTGGTTGTGGTGGTGGTTGTTTTTTGTTTGTTTTTGTTATTCCATGGGCCATAGAGCTGTCAATCAATTTTGAAAATGATTGTAATGTAAAAACAGTAAAATTAAATATCCTTCAGATGAGTTCTGAATTTATGTGGCAGATATTGCTTCCACTCTGTAGCACTCTTCCTGATAGTATGCAAATAGGCATTCTCTTCAGAGAGAGATGTATACGACACAATACCAATTCTTCTCCACTACACACACTCCCTAGAGTCGCTGATGAGGCGAAAAAATCACTAAAAATGCACCCAATGTGGAGAAAGTATTCTTTCTATGTAATATATTGTGCACATGATTTTCCACCCCTTCTGGGGTGTAGCTACATCAGCCATTGTTAGATGTTTTTGCTTCCCAAAAAATGTTGTTGTTTTTTAATGCCAAAAAAGGCTCTGTGACCCTCACAATCTGTTATTTATTAACAGAAGTTATGTTGTGGTGAGGTTGGTTTAAGCGCCCAGTGCAAAAATGCTGACTGTCAGATGTTTGCATCTTAATAAGAGTGGTTGTGCTGGTGAACTTTCAGGGATAAAGTCCCAAAAGTTTTAGTATCACACTGCATGTTTTCCTCAGCCACAAGTTGGAAAACATTTTCAGAACAGCCTTTTCCTTCTAAAAATCTTAAGCACATGATATTTTCAAGGCCTAGAAATGCACTTTTATTTTATAAGTTAAGTATTAAGCAGTATGAAGACAGAGGATTCCAAGCCTAAAATAGTGAATTTTAAATATCTTTTATTATGGAGTGAGAGTCTCTTCTCCTTAGTTAAGGTTGCAACTAGGATTTGGAAGGCTAATTTTGACCTCCTTTGTCAATCAAAATACAGTAAGTGCTCTTGTTTCAAATGTATATGGTTAAACCTGATGTTCATTTTTAAAAACTTGGGAAAATTTAGTATGTATTTTGTGAGACTTAGCATCTTAAAATTGGTTCCTTTTTAAAAGGTTGCAAATTGTCTAATGTTTTTGTCTTCTTCTAGCAGTGCAACCAAATTACTCAGCCCCCCCCCCAAATTCCACACACATGTAGTTTTTAACATAAACTTATGGAAAGAGACAGTTTACAGGGCCAGGATAGAAAAATGTTAAAGAAATTTACATTATTGTCCTAATAAACAGGGCCAGCTCCACCTTTTTTGCCACCTCAAGCGGCAAAACCAACCAAAAAACACCCCACCTCAAGTCATGGAGTTGCTCCGAAACGCCACCAAATGAAGATGTTGAGAGGGAGTTGATGCCGCAATGCCGCCAAAAGATGAAGTGGCGAGGAGGGTATTGCTGATGAAATGTCGCCAAAAGAAGCAGAGCACTGGTGCCTAGAGCTGGCCCTGCTAATAAAGCAAGGCCCCGAACACAACTTCATGGCATTTCTCCTTTTGTCTGCTACACACAACTTCTTAAACCCAGTGAAAATCCTCTGTACTCATTTCCCCACTGAAATTTACCCTCACCACCTTTAGAAAAATCTCCTCCTTTTGGGAGATCTCCCCCAACATTTCTCTCTCTCCCCCCCTCTACTTTAGTTCCACTCCACCCACTTTACCTAACCTCCCTATGAAATACCCACACTCCCTAGGGCCATCTTCCTGCCACTCCCCCTGCAGCCTCACCTCCCCCAATGAAATTACCCTACTATCTTCCTCCCCTGCTACTTTCTTCCCCTTGAAAATCCTCCTACTAACATTCCCGGTGTTCCTCCTCCAGTACAGCCAGTACAGCTTGT
Organism: Sternotherus odoratus; assembly: GCA_032164245.1. Classification (NCBI taxonomy): domain Eukaryota; kingdom Metazoa; phylum Chordata; order Testudines; family Kinosternidae; genus Sternotherus; species Sternotherus odoratus. Next base: position 61,520,152 of record JAVMKO010000001.1, read on the forward strand.
TGCCCTGTGAAAGAGTAAAATATCAGTAAAATCACTTCCAGTGCCTCAAAGCTATCCCAATAAATCTACCTTCCTACTGCCTCAAACTTCCCTGGCTGAATACTCTTCAAATCCATTACTTCAAACCACTATCATTTACATGTCCACCATCTCGGCACTTCGCTACTGCCAGTAACTCACCCTCACGGTCTCATCTCAAGCCACATCTGGTGACAACCTTGCCTCAGACCACCACCAGTTGATGAAATCTCACGACCTCCCTAGAGAATTACCACCTCCTTCAGATCCTTGCCCATGAAATCCCAACCCACTGCCTCAATTCCTCTTCCCCATCCTTTCCCTTGCTACCGTACTATCCCCACCCTCTGTAGAATACCCCCACACTGCACCTCATCCTCTCACAAAATCCCAGTATTGCCTCACCCATTCATGCTCTGCCTCCACACCTTAGCTCAAATCCTGCCCCTATTCTCACACTGCTACCCTGTTGCCTCTTCTCTTTCTGTATCTCAGGCTCCTCTTGCTGATGGTCACTCAAACCCCTTACCTATACACCAGACCATAACCTTGTGGGATGTGTTTCCCAAATGCTCATTTATGCTCCTCTATTCTGTCTCGCTGTTCCATTACTCAAGAGTTACCTTTCTGATGGCTGCAACATAAGTCAAAAAAATTTCAGAATGTGAGGCCTTATCCATAGAACTTGAATATTGCCTCTTGCACACTGACTTCAGTGGGTCTCTGTCAAGGTGCAGGGGTTTATTGTGTAGTCTCGGGACCTTGAAGAGTAACTGTGAAACATTCTTTCTGATTGCCCTCTGGCCACACATTCTGTCTCACCAGCAGGCTTCCTACTTTTTGGATACTCAAAGAGTTTCATATTTGTCTTTCCACTTGTAGCTGTTTGTTCTTCAAATTCCCTCTTAATCTCCATTTTACATTTTATCTACCAAAGTGTAAATTATGTTCTGTTATCACTTGAGCTACGTTACTTTTTTGAAAAGATTATTTTAGTGTGAAAAATCTCATATCCCCTGACATTTAACATAGTATTTTTCTCACTCTTTGTTCTTTCTATGCATACCACCTGTGACTCTGATAAGACATGCTTAGGCAGACCACATGTTGATTATGTGGATTTTCATTTTCAACTTCCCATTGAGTTGTTACTAATTTTTTCATTTATTCTTTAAATCCCTCTCCTGAAGTTTAGTGTCAAAGAACTTGCCTACTGATAAGATTTCTCTCTGCAAGGATCTCACACTTAATTATGTTATAGTCACTTGTGTTAGCATTTAAGATTGACACTTAGTCCATACTTTTCTGTCTCATTTTTGCAGTTGAGAAAAAGCAACTTATTTTCTTATCCTTCTTGACTTCAATGTAACATAGGCCCAACTCCTCAAAGGAATGAAGGTGCCTAACTCCTATTGATTTCCATAATGGAAGGACTGTTCTTGGACTCTCTGCCTCAAAATTACAATAAATCATTACTGATGCTCACCTTAGTTCTGCCCCTGAAGTGACAGGTAATAGGCTAAAAAGCTGAAGCACAGAACTTGAAACCTTGAGGAAGGAAAACATTTTTCTTTTTCTGCATTGTGGTTGTTGTTTCATTGAAATAGAACAGATAGAAAATGCAAACAGATTACCTTTAATGTATGAACTGGCAAGTGTATAAAAGATAATATGTTAGCTGAAAGCAGAGATTCTGTCAACTATAAAACACATTAAAGGGGTCATCATGTTTATAATATGAAAGCCAAAGGAGTGTAATCTCACTGCCATGATTAATAAACCATCCCAAGTAGAACAGATTTAATTTAAAATTCAGCCAATCCTATACAAAATTTTAAAGAATACCGACGATTATTTCATTACAAAGTCTACTTTGTTCCCATTGCATCAAACTCCATTTTTATCACTATTACTAAAATTTCTGCTGCCCTAATTACCATAGTATATGGGTGCCTCACATTCTTAAAATAATTTTAAAAGTACTGTATATACTAATGCCCACATAAGGTAGTAAAGCAACTATGACTCTGTAGGCTTGTTAATAGCAATAATAAGATGGAAACAAGGTGGACAAATGGGTTTCTGGGGAAATAATGGTATCATTATTCACATAGAAGAAGCAGAATTACAAATCCATAAATTCAAGGTTTTTATCTGATCAAGATCAAAAAAACCTTATTTCTATTTATGGTACATAATAGCCCCATTTTTGCCAGATTGTTTATCAGCATATGATGGCCTCCATTAGTGCTTAATGCAGATTCTTTCTACATTCCAACAAACTACTATTATTAAAACTGACGAGCTCCAACCATTTTATCAACAATTGTGCAGTCTTCCATTCTTCTCAAAGACCGTCTAAACATATTCACATCTGTACAGACAACCCTTTATGTGAATTTAAGCCATGATTTCACTCTGTTCTTACTGGCTTAATAGATCCAATATGTGACCCAAAACGACATTCCAACTCCTGCCATCTTATATCTCCAAACAAGAAAGTATGTAAAACTCTCTAGATCTGAATATTCAGAAACCAAAACCAACAGTTACTGGCTCTCTGTCAATTTGTGTCTTGTGCATACTAGTTAACAGAAACTCAGATACCTTTAGGGCTCTTTTACATCAACAGCGCTATAAATCTTACCATTTATTTTGATACTCCCAAGGACCAATATGGAACCACTAAAATAGCTTATGCCCTGATCCTGCTATACTTTGGCAAAGCTCAAGTGTCTTCACTAGGGCTCTCTGCAGGAAAATGGAAGCTCTGCATGCACATTGCAGTCCTCCAGGCTATGTAGTATGGAACATTATGGAACACATTATGGAATGCAAACGTGATAGTAACACTGCCATGTCCCAAAAGAATCAGAGTTATGGTTGACAGGTCTCCTAAAAAAGATGGTGCAGATTAACATGCTTGGCCTTGGTAGATGTTGCATGCCTGGTTTTACAATGTTTTATGTGAGCCTGCATTTGACTTGGAGATTTTATTTTTTTATAATTTTTTTCTGAGCAATAACATTTCAAGCTTTTACACGCATTAATAGAGTAGACAATAAAGGAACAGCCCTGTAAAGAGAGACAGTCAAATATCTTAGGAATTTAGTAATTAGCTGACAGCATCCAAACCAAACACAAAAGAAATCACAGTCCTTGACCCCACAAGCAATCAAGCAAAGGCCATGCTATTTCTGTGAGGGGCTTGTGGGGGAGTCAGGTGTTCAATTGAATTCATAGCAGCATTGGGACCCAAGAAGTCAAGGACCATTCAAGGGAAAGGAGAGGTTTAAAAAATACACAGTAAACATAATTTTGCAAAAATAGTAAATGTCTGAAGTTAAAAGTTTTTAGCACTTTCACTCATACATCATATTTTGAAAGATGTGTAATTTCACTATACAAATTTACTTACAGAGTGAAAATTTAGGCATCAATTGTTTTGGGAGAAACTGGAGCAAAATCTGTATGACTATAATTATAATTAAAAAAATATGGTGGATATTTAAAACATTTAAGTGTCTTAAATATTACTTATGTCATCTGTTTTTTATAACAAACTATAAGTACATACCTGTTTTAAGAGAAAAAATTAAGCCTACCAAATTAGTTTGTTTATTTAAACATGGATCAATTTAGCTGTGAATGGGTATTAAAAAGAGCAGGAATTCTAACACAGAAAGTTACTTGAAAAGAATGTAAATTTCAGAGCCCCAAACCTGAGAAAATTCACAATTAGCGTTCAGATGTACCATTTGTTCTGTAGCTATGGATAGGCACAACAGGAAATTACCTTAATTACTTCCCTATTGTTCCTCATGTGATCTATTTCACCAGAAACTGTAAATAGATTTGCTTTTACTCTTTTGACACTAACTTGAAGCCAAATTTTAGCAGATCTTTAAAAATTCTAGGAAAACCTCATTAAAGATGTAAATCCTGCGCCTCCTCCCCCCACAGATTGAGTAGGCCCTTATTTATACAGCTGGCCAAAAAACTAAAATCTGTTTTCCAGTAAAATTAAAAAAAAAAGTTTTAATTTCAAAGGTTGCAAAACTGATCTTTTTGTGGTGGGGTTTTTAATTTTTTTGTTTGGTTCTTTGTTTTGTTTTTTTTTTTGTTTGTTTGTTTGTTTTTTGGTATTTTTCCCAAAAATCTCTCAACATTACCAAAAATATGAATGAATGTTTTTGTTTAAATGACAATAACTATTTTGATAATCATTTTGATAAAGTTTCTGAAAAAGGCATGAATTCTTCTTGCAAAACTAATTTCAACACTATCAACAATAGACTAAAAATCATTTTTGAAACAAGACTTTTTTTTATTTAAAAGCATTTCAAGCAGTTTTACTTATGACACAAGTAGTCCCATTGACATGACCAAAGGTGGCAAAATTAGGTGTTTTGTTTGTGCAGTATTTCCTTTCTTATCATTCTTGATTGATTACCTAAGTGTTTCATATAAATTGAAATTCCCTCTTTTTATAATCAGCCTCTTCCTGTTTAATGTATTCAGTGATGCCACAATTCAGAATTTATGACATCATGGGTAACTGTCTTCATTAAAACACTGGATTGTAAACATCAGTTGATTACGTGTACACATCAAAGACATCGTAAATGAAAATGTGGAATGTTCTTCCAAAGGATATGGTGGAAGTTCCATTATGAGTCATTTAAATCAGAGTAGACAAAACACTAGAAAATATAGTGAAGAAACAAAACTGCATAGGCAATGGAATGGAATGGATGATGTACTTAGAGCATGTCTAAAATAAAATTGGTAGCTATTGTGGAATAAACTTACCCGCAATAGCTACTCTGGAATAGCTCTTCATGTGAACACACTTTTCCAGAATAAAAGTGATTTTTATTCCACAACTGAGTGTCCACACAGGGAGCTATTTCAGAATACCCTACTCTGGAATAGTTTATTTTGCTATCACTATGCTGGTCAATTTTCCTACGTAGACAAGTGTTTTAAATATCTAATTCTTCTTTCTTGTTTGAGATTCCTGAAGAGGTAGAAGGAGATTAATCAGGAAAGAGCGAGCATCTGCCCAGAAAATGTCTTGATGGGGAAAAAAAAACAAAAGGAAAGAATATGATCATTGAATCAGCTGGGTACAGACAAAGGAGAGAAAGGAATGGTTCCTAAAGAGAAAATAATTGGGCTGTGCGCAATGGATGGATAAAGTAGGATAGAATGGTATTAAGTAATAATCAGCTACTATACTGATGAGCATGGTACAAAAACCGAAATGGATTAGAAGTGATGGAGGGGATATGAAGTGAGCAAAGAGAGTAACTGGGGTGTCATGTGGAGAGTGAAATATAGGTTAGGGGAAGGCTGGGAAAGTAGAGAAATTTCTTAAGAGGAAAGATTGGATTGGAACCTTTGAGTTCATCAGAGATCTGTGTTCCTGAGCACTGGGGGATTACCAAACATGTTAATGAATGGTGGGAAAAAAGTAGTGGGAGAGGGACAGGGGAAAAGTGGAGCAGGAGCAGCAAGGGAGGAGTGTGTGTGTGTGGTAAGCCATTGAAATGCTAAAAAGACAAGCTGAGGAAAGAAGCTGTCGTGGTAGGAGGTGGCTGGGGAACTTTTGCAATGTGGGAGAGTTGCAGGAGTAGGAAAGATGTAGGCGGGAAGCAGCAGGATTAGTAGCGGAGAGGTGGGTAAGGAGGTATTTAAATGGGGTGAGGTTGAGCGTGGGACTAGAAAGGCCATTGGGCAAGAGGCATCTGGAGAGCAATTGCATCAGGGGAGTGGTGCTTGACTGGAGCCATTGAAGCAGGGGAGAGATGGAAAGAGCAGCTAAGAGGAGGAAGGCAGAGAGAAGCAGTAGCTAGAAAGAAGAAAGCAAATGGGCTGGGGTGAGAAGCATTATAGGGGAAAGGAGGAGGCAGCAGAAGCCAGGGAGGCAGCTTGGGAAGAAGAGCTGGAAAACGAATGGTAAAGGAAGAACTGAAGAGCAATGGGAAGATTGCTGAGGGGCAGAGAGGAGTTGCTGGGGAGACTGGCAGCCAGGGAGAAGCTGATGGGTGGGCATGTTTGTGTGATTGAAAAGTTGTGTCAGGACAGATGTACTGCCGCAGTTTGTTGGCTGAGCACAATGAGATCTTACACTCAGCTTGATGGCATTTCTCTTTGTGACTGTCTGTAACATGATAACTTTTCAATGCTGCATCTGACCATTTCCAAATTTCAGAGAATGTTCTAGGCTCCAGTGGCCAAAACCTTTTGATTTTGACACCCTCAATGACTTATCGGAAAGGAGAGGAATAAGAACGGTGGAGTGGAATGGGGCGCATGGAGCCCCTGGTGTGGGGGGAAGTGGTGTGGTGCACGGAGCCCCTGGTAGGGGGAACACATGGGAATCTCTGGCATGATGTGGGGGGAAATAGGAGACTATGAGCAAGAGTGGCAACATGGGGGAAAGGGCAGAGAATGAGGGGGAGAATGAAGGACAATAGCTGGGGGAGCTCACAGAGCCCCTGCCACATGGCAGAGTGAAGAATGGGTCACACAGTGCCCCTGGCATAGGGGAGAATGAAGGACACAGAGAATCCCTGGAATAAGGGAGGGGTGAGGAGGTTGCTGGGGGTTCCTGAAGGATAGGGGAAAGAAAGATGGCACATAGGTAGCTTGAGGGGGAAGGTGCTCCTGGGGTATTAAATGTGCTTGTTCTAAAAAAGCAAAAGAGTTTACAAAAGCCCTCTGGTTTACCACAGTGACCCTGACATGCTGTGCTGGTAAAGTAAGGTGTTGGGGTGATGGGATTAATAGTGGGGTTTTTTTGTTTTTGTTTTTAAACATTTCAGCTAGATTCTGTGCTGATGTAAAGGGCTGGCTAGTTAGCCTGAGAGACTGAAGTTCTTTCTGGCTTCCCACACTGACAAGGGTCAGTCCCGGGGCCGGTTTTGGTCAATATCTGATCTGGAGGATGGCGAGGACTGCACCCTCACAAGTTTGCAGATGACACTAAACTGGGAGGAGTGGTAGATACACTGGAGGGTAGGGATAGGATACAGAGGGACTTAGACAAATTAGAGGATTGGGCCAAAAGAAATCTGACGAGGTTCAACAAGGACAAGTGCAGAGTCCTGCACTTAGGGTGGAAGAATCCCATGCACTGCTACAAACTAGAGACCGAATGGCTAGGCAGCAGTTCTGCAGAAAATGACCTAGGGGTTACAGTGGACGAGAAGCTGGATATGAGTCAACAGTGTGCCCTTGTTGCCAAGAAGTCCAACAGCATTTTGGGCTGTATAAGTAGGGGCATTGCCAGCAGATCGAGGGACGTGATCATTCCCCTCTATTTGACATTGGTGAGGCCTCATCTGGAGCACTGTGTCCCATTTTGGGCCCCACACTACAAGAAGGATGTGGAAAAATTGGAAAGAGTCCCAGCAGAGGGCAACAAAAATGATTAGAGGTAGGCTGACCATATTTCCTTGAGACAAAAACGGGACATTGGGATAGCAAAAACGGGATGGGGTTATGTAATATTCTGTATTCATGAAAAAGTAAGAGGATAAAAAAAGTTTTATTACATGAACATACAGTAGACTCTCGATTATCCGGGATGATTGGGAAAACCTTAATCCCGGTTAATAAAATCCCGGATAATCAAGCGTCTACTGGGGGAGGAGGGGGTTCGCTGCCGCCCTCGGGTGCGGGGGAAGGTGGTGGTCCCACCACCTGCCCCAGTCAGCTCCCACTGCCAGCCTGGGTGTAGGGAACCCAGGCTGGCAGCGGGAGCTCAGACCCCGGCTAGCAGGAGCCTGCGGGGAAACTCTAAAGCGGTAGCCGGCTAGGCGCTCAAGTTGCCGCCGCTTTGGGGTTTTCCCCCCAGGCTCCTGCCAGCCGGGGTCTGACCCGTTTAGACACCCATTAACCCACGCCCGGATAATCAGGAGTCTACTGTATTGACTTGAGCTAACAATTATTCTTCAGTGACAGAACTCATACAAAAATTTAGGTAGACGTAAAGGGGGACTGTATTTCACCACGATCGCACCATGAATATTTCTCTGATGAAGTAATCTTACGCAGCAAATTTCGGTCTTTCAATACCTTATCATAAAACTTCTCATACTCCATGATTCTCTTCAGACACCTCAAATGACCCCTTATTTGCCTCCCCCAACCACATCAGCTTGTGACTATGGCTCAGTTTCCTGTGTAGCATCTCACAGGCAGAAGCTTGTGCAACAAGAGCTTCCCCCAGGCCAGCCACTCTGCCTTCCTCCTCCAGGCAGGCCCCCAACCACCTCCACTATCAGTAACCCTTCTGACTGACCAAGTCTTCTCCCTACATCTCCTGCAGCAGAAACATGGCTTCTCACCAACCCCACCACATCGCCCACGCATGCCACAGCCACCTGCCCAGGCCTTAGCTGTGCCTTGAAGACTGATGCCCCAAATGGGCTCTGAGGCTTGTCCCAACCCCTGCATCCATGTGTTCAGGGAGGGGATTAACCATGGTACCCCTACCCACCCCCTGCCCCTCTTCACATCCAGCCCTGGACTCCCCAGTACTTCCCTTCACAGACAACCCTCCCTCATACACACACAGCCTCGTGCCCACCACCTACCACCCCCTTCACAAGCAGCCATGCCCCCCCACTTCCCCTGTGCCCCTCTTCACATGCAGCCCCAGCCAGTACCTCTCTTCACACACAACCCTGTGCCCCCCACTTTTACACATGGCCTCTATGTACCCCTCTTTCCCCCTGCCCCCCTCACACGCAGCCATGCCCCCCCATCCTATATCCCTCCCCCCTCCACCCCATGCCCCCCCGCCCGGTCCCCCCCACCTTCGCACGCCTTGAGCAGCACAGTGTTGTTGGGGACGATGTTCTCCAGCTCCATGGGGCCCGGGGCGGCGCCACCTTCTCCCCGCCCGGGCTCATGCTGCCTCCGGCTCCACTCGGTGCCCATCCCAGCTGCCGGCCTCGCCCCCTGGCTCCCTGAGCTCGCAATCCCTGCGCTCGCACCTCCCGCGCTGCCCCCTCATTGGGCCGCACGTGGCGTTTCCTCCACATGGGGGTTTGCGCGGGGGGAGCGAGGCGCCAGGCAGCCCCTGCCCAGCCAGCAGCTCCACTCCACCCCACGTGGGGGTGGCCCAGCCAATCGCGCCGCGCAGGCTCTGTGGTGGAGGAGGGGAGGGGAGGGGGGAGCAGGCCGGGGAGGGGGGCCCGAGGCCGTGAGGGGAAGGGACTGAAGGGCTGCGGGAGGGGGTAGGGGGAGGCGGGACCCGGCCGTGGGTCCCTGCAAAAAGCAAAAATGGGACAAATTTGATATTTATGTTAAAAAGACGGGACGGTCAGAAAATATGTAAAAAACGGGACTGTCCCGTTCAAAACGGGACGTATGGTCAGCCTATTAGAGGGCTAGAGCACGAGTTATGAGGAGAGGCTGAGGGAACTGGGATTACTTATTCTGCAGCAGAGAAGACTGAGGGGGATTTGATAGCTGCCTTCAACTACCTGAAAGGGGGTTCTAAAGAGGATGGATCTAGACTGTTCTCAGTGGTAGCAGATGACAGAACAAGGAGTAATGGCCTTAAGTTGCAGAGTGGAAGGTTTAGGTTGGATATAAGGAAAAACTTTTTCACTAGGAGGGTGGTGAAGCACTGGAATGGGTTACCTAGGGAGCTGATGGGATCTCCTTCCTGAGAGGTTTTTAAGGTCAGGCTGCTAGACAAAGCCCTGGCTGGGATGATTTAGTTGGGGGTTGGTCCTGCTTTGAGCAGGGGGTTGGACTAGATGACCTCCTGAGGTCCCTTTCAACCCTGATATTTTTTTATTCTGTGAATCTATAACCCTGATCTGGGAGCCCCTAGGAGAGTGAGAATAGTTTAGGATCTAGGTCAAGGGTGGACACACTTTTTTGGCCCAAGGGCCACATCTGGATATAGAAATTGTATGGCAGGCCATGAATGCTCAGGAAATTGGGTTAGGGTGCAGGCTTCGGAGTGGGGCCAGAAATGAGGACTTCATGGTGTGGGGGGCGACTCTGGGTTGGGATAGGGGGGTAGGTTGCAGGTAGGTGAGGGCTCTGGCTGGGGATGCAGGCTCTGAGGTGGAGCTGGGGATGAGGGGTTTGGAGAGGCACAGGCTCCAGGAGGCACTTACCTCAAGCACCTCCCAGAAGAAACGGCATGTCCCCCCTCCAGCTCCTACGTGGAGGCGCGGCCAGGCAGCTCTGCTGTGCGCTGGTTCCCGGTCAATGGGAGATGAGGGGGGGCGCTTGGGGCAGTGTGCAGAGTGGAGCCTCCTGGCTGCCCCATGCGTAGGAGCTGGGGGGGACATGCTGCTGCTTTCGGGAGCCACATGGAATGGCCCCCAACACTGCTCCCCAGATGGAACACTGAAACATGGCAAGCCCCAGAACCCAATCCCCAGTGGAAACTTGAGGAATGGATTAAAACGGCTGGTGGGCTGGATCACGGGACATAGTTTGCCCATCCCTGATCTAGGTCCACCCAGTATATAGCCTGACACTTCAGTGCTGATTATGAAGTTGCAACTTGTCCAGTAGGAATCAAATTGAGCCCACAATCTCCTTTCCCAAAGACTGCAAAGTACCCTTCCTTGGGTAAAAACTTTCTGTCAGTAATGACATTTGCTGGATTTCATTTGACAACCCAGATATGAAAAACTTGGTGTCCCATTTCCATCCAGTCGTCCAAGTCTGCAGGCCCCTTTAATGGTCTTCTGATAAAATATATTTAAAGGAAGCTTCTGCTATACTCACACTGGTTCTGCATGTTTTTGTGTGTGAATTAACTTTAGATTTCTATTCAGATCAAACCACTTCATCTCTCATTTTAGAATTTGTTTAACATTCATCAAGGCAGATTTTTCTTGAGCAAATACTATATACTCGTGTCAAAAAAAGCTATAGAAACCACACCATCCTTCCAGGCAGATACTAAATAGACTTTGTGCATAACTCTCTCCATCAGATTTTGGAAAGCATTATCTACTATGTTACATCCTATCATGCAGATAAACTGTGGACAGGACTGAAACAGCTTTCTTATGCCACCTACTGGCTCACATAATATGTAAGAAATGCCTTCAACCATGTTGATGGTTAATCTGCAGGGTTAGCAAAACTACTCTCAATGTGGTTGTCTGTTAGCACTGGTAAAGTAATATTGTAGCATTAAACATTCATGCTATAACTGAATCTCCATGAGATCTTTGTTACCAAATATGATTACAAGATGGAAAAAATAAAGCAGTAAGTCTAATCCATACCCAAGTTTTGTTTTAAAAGGCATTTACAAATGGGGACAGAAAACATTAAAAGTTTGCACCAGGGTTTTCTCAACCTTCTTCCGTATGCAGATCACATCTTGAAAGAAGCTGTCTTGTGCACACCTTCCTCTCTTATTTGGAGTAAACTACTGTTGTAGGAGATGGTGTGGTGCTTCTGCTTTCTCCTGTTGATATCACTCGGCTGCGTGCGTGTGTTCCCTCTGTGTGCTGCCCCAGCTCTGTACAGATAGCTGACGCAGCAGACCCGACGAGAACCCCCAATAACCACAGAGTCTTAGTAAGGTACAAAGGCACCTCGGCCAGGGTTTATTGCGACCCTGACACCCTTTCTGTTCCCAGCGGATTTCTGAGTCCACCGGACATACAGCTAGAGGGCGCCGCTCGGCAATGGACTCAGCTCAACGGCAGGTGCGCCGTTCCCCCTTCCGAGCTGGACAAAGACATTCCGGTGACACATGCTTATATACAGATACAGAACAAGTTACACATCACTCCTGACGTATTTAGGTGCAACCCTTCCACGTAGCAAGGTACAACCCTCTTACGTAGTACGGTGCAGCCCCTTTACGTAGTTAGGTAACGCCTCGCACCTAGTACCTGTTGGTTTGATCAAAACAACTCTATCCATCATTTTACTCTGTCATTGGGATGGGTCAGCCTGTTCCTTGTTATCTGAGGAATGTTCTTGGTTTATAATGTACCTTGGTACAGTGTTTATACTGAAACTTATAATGAGTATGAATTCTTGCGTTATCAGCCCTATTCCGGCCAAGTTCTATATGTTGAAACAGCCTTTTCACTCACAGCTAGACTTTGCTTTATATTAGCAGAGGCTTGACCATACTTTAGTACAGGCCTCAGGCTGGGCCCTCAAGTAGGCCGTTAGCCTTTACTTACATTGCCTTTACTTACCACATTCCCCCACTTTTTGTCTTTTTAAGGGGAGGATGTTTACCCATCATCCCGGAAAAGCATAATGTAGGGACGAAAGATAACCCAGTGGGCTAAACACTGTGAGGTGGTTACCTTATTTTACCATCCATACACTCATGCCCCTGCTGTCTGATTAGTCTGCACATTCCCTCGTACGACAGACAGACAGCTTTCATTATCCAATTAGTTTTCGAATCCCATATAGTGGGCCTGGGAATGTTAGGCCCGGGACCACAAATTATGTAGGGTTCAGTAGTCAATCTGACATTGTATCAAGGGCTTCGTGGGGACATACAAACTATGCCCAGGATATAAAAATCTATAACCAAATATATGACTTATCTATTGATAAATGAGAGTATATAAGTATATGTTTATATGGATGAAACGATTATATAAGTTCAACATCATCGACTTCATGCATTTGCTGTTGTATTAAGTGGGCTATTGGTATTAGGGACTCCTTTGTCCGGGTCACTAAGTCGTGTATATCTAACTGTAAGAACTTTACAGGTGGAAACAGATTAACTAGTAAATTTTGCAGATGTTCATGAACGATGACCGTTTCAGTGACAGCCTTACCCTTCTTTGTTGGCCAAAAGGCATGGGCTCCTATTTGGATGGTGCCAGTGACTGGTACACAAAATCCTGCCTCACTTGCAGGGCAGATATCACCATCAATAGAGAAATTAGAATACCCTATGGCACAAGCCATATCCTGGACACGTACCACCTCCTTAACCAATTATTTTTGTACCAGTCGTGCCCAGCATTTTTTGGTGGTATTAATATCAATTCGGGCATAACACTCACACAACCACCATCCATTAAATTTAGTACAATTTACCATCAATATAACTGATTACAGGGTTTATTGCTCGAAACCAGTCCAGGTAGACCGTGCTGGTTTGGAGCAGGTGTGGTTGTATTATGCATGCTAGTGTGAGATCTTCCCCCACTATTCCTATGATGTAATCCTCCATAATCTGCTTTGGTGCCACTAGAGCACGCTCCATTTGTGGAGTTGCTCGTTTGTTTTCCTTATTTCTATTCTGTTCAGGGTGCATTGGTGTAGTACCGGGAACATCGTTGTTTAAACCTGGAGGAGGGAGAGCCAAAATATCCATGGGTTTACAATTTACAATAACATGAACTTTCCAACAACATGCATAACCCCCCTGTGTCTCTTTACTTAAAATCAGTTCTTTTTCTATTCGTGTGGGTGTGTCCTCGAACTTTAGATCAAGGCTATCGTTCTTAACCTTCCATGCCATCTGAATTGGGAAGGGTGATACTCTGAGTATGTTTCCTGTTTGTTGTTGTTCTTTACTTTCACACACCAACTTCAACACAGTGCCGATAGGATGCTGCTGACTAGTTGTCTCCCATCTGTTTGGATTATCTGCTGTTTCGACTTAAAAGGTTCTGGTCACTGCATGTGTTAGGTTGAGTTTAATGACATCTGTTAGTCCCTTTGCATCTTGGGCTATCACCAACATGCCTGCCAAGGTCCAGATCCATGGTGGCATCTTAACCTGTGAAAATACAAATCACACTCGCCTCTCCTTTATGGGCGCAGAATAAGTGATATTAATTTTTTTTTTTTTTTTTTTTTGCATTACCAATGCCCCAAGTAAACTGACCCTTTGCTCTTAATTGTTTAGTAGGGTAGGGTCTAGTCAATTCAAAGTGTTTTAATTGTCCCCAAGCAAGGTGTAGCAATAAGTGGGGTGCTGATGGAGCTCTGAGATTAAAGCTCATAAAACTTCCATTACATAGTTGGAAGGTTTCCATGGTACTTACTGCACTTGCTTATCCTGTATATTTTTCTGTAAAACAAGCACAGACATGTAACATACATGTTTAACCCATATATTTCTTTAATTGCATGGCATGCTTCCAGCGTGGCTGTTCATCAATGTTAACCAGGTATAGGGGTGGTCCCAATTTCTCCAAAATGGGCTAGGGTCCATTCCATTCTGCTTTAGGAATTTTTTTTTTCTTTTTTTTTTTTTTGGACCCGGTTCACTTTTAACCATTACTTGGTCTCCAATTTTCCATTGTTTAATGTCACTGTGTGCATCAAAAGCTTGATTCACCTTTAGCTGTTCTGCAGCCTGCTGTGCTGCAGCAGTTTCTTGCACTGTGTCCAGCCAATATTTAAAACTGTTCATTCAGGTGGTACTTGTGGTTAATTGCATCATCTTTTGCCTGAAGCTCTTGTAAACTCTGTATCTCTTTTTGGTTGTTTTCTCTGTTTTACTTTTTTACTTTTGCTTGTGCTCTAGTTCTATAGTTCTAGTTCTGAGTCGAATTCCTAAATACTGCACTTCTTTCTGTTTAATCTGAGATGTAGAGGGGTTAAGTTTCAAGCCATAGCTTGGCAGCACACCAACAGCCGCCGCATTAACTCTTCATGTTCCTGCTCCGTTTTGCTCACAATTAAAATGTTATGTACATACTGAACAATTCTTTCTGTTTGTAACAATCCCTCTTTTTCCAGCATATCTCTCACTACAGTATGGAAAATTGTGGGTGCATCACAGTACCCCATTGGTAACACATTTCAACAGTATTGTATACCTTGGAATACAAAAGCTCTTCTATACTGAGACTCAGGGTCTAAAGGTAAACTCCAAAAGCCATTTGCCACATCTAGTACAGAAAACCACTTCATGTCAGGGGTAACTACTTCCAATAGTTCAGGGTACGCTGCCACTACAGGTGCTCCCTTTTTGGCAGTTTTATTTAACCCCAGATAGTCAATAGTTAATCTCCAAGTCCCATCAGGTTTTTTAACTGGCCAGATTGGTGCTGCGTTAGGCGCTGACCACCTTCTGATTAAATTTCTTTTTTCCAGTTCTGTAATTACTTGCCTTAACGATTCCTTTGCCTCCTGAGGTATTGGGTACTGTTTTAAAAAGGGAGGTGTAATACCCTCTAGTGTAACAGACGTTTGCATTTCACCCTTGTTTAGGGAATCTATTGCCCAAACAGATTGAATTTTACTCCACCAGCTCTCCCAGCCTTTTGGTGCTGGGGGCGGTATTTTGGGTTTTATTGCTTTTATCGTCTGTGTAGCCAGTCCCAAAGGAATTAGATTTGTATCATCGGTATCTTGTCTTACAGTGAGAGTCTGTCTAATACACATATAGGGAAAATCTAAGATCAATTCCAAATGCTTAATTGTATGCGCTCCAATTAGATTTTCTCTACCTGCAACAGCACATTTCTCCTGACTGGTATGCATTCCAAACTGGAGGGGAAGGGTTTTAACAGTATACGTTCGATTAGTTCCACAAATCCCCTGTATTTGCACCAACTCTCCAGCTGGATAAGAATTAAAGTTATCTTTTACTATAGGAATTTCAGCCCCCGTATTCAACAAAAAATCAATTAGCCCTTCCCCGACTCGAATGCTGAAATGGGGGCACCCCCAGACATCGACTGTCATGGGTTGTTGAAAAATGCATTCCGAGTCGTGGGTAGGGCTGTCCTATGCCACTAAATCAGTAGCGATTGGGTCGTTCAATCCTGTTGCCAGGACAGTAGCCCGAGCTACGTTCGTTACTGTTTTGTCTCTCTCCTGTTGAGATTCTTTACCAATTACACATGCTTGCAGCTGCGTTTGCAGCTTTTCAATCTCTCCCTTAAGGTCTGAATTTTTCTGTTTCAGAACTTCGAAAGGTACTCTCGCACTCTCTCTATCACTATCTCTCGTTCTATATGATCCACGACCTCTCCAACCCCGGTCGCGACTCCGGGGGGAGTATCCAGGACCCTCTGTTCTTCACTGTCCTAACTGAGTACGCAGCTCCTTAACAGGAGTTCCTTCCTGCTGATTAACTGCTGTTTCAACTTTTGCAATCCATTTATCCCAAGCTAAATCTTTACCTTCATTCTCACACCAAGCATTCATCCAGTCTACCACAGTGGGGGGCAACGCCTCCAGAACCATTTCCTTCACATCTTCCATGTTAGCATTCACGCCTGAGAATCTAATATAGGTTTGAATCCTTTCTGCCAGTTTTGCAGGCGCTTCCTCTGGTAACTGGGCTATCCCTTTAAGGATTGCTATCTCACTAGACAACTTAAAGTGCTTCTGCACTACGCATTCAATCATCTGTTCAACATCATCATGAAAACCAAGGGTATGACAGTTGAGGGGTCCCAACAGCATTTGTACTAGAATAGGTTCCTGCAACATGTCAATTCCGACACCTTTGAGTAACTGCTTGCCTTTATGGAGCCATGCCATAAACTCATTGAAATTGTTAGGGGGGGGGAGGGGACCCACAGCTCCGGCTAAAGCAGTCAGTTCATTAATTTTTAACGCGCTGAGCCTAGTTGTCAATCCGCTCACGCGGGGTTTTTTAGATTCATGACCCTTTTATAATGTTAGCCAATCTGTATACTTCATTGTCCATTTCCTTAAATAACTGTAAAGGGGTGTTTACATCACGTCGGGGTCACCAGTGTTGTAGGAGATGGTGTGGTGCTTCTGCTTTCTCCTGTTGATATCACTCGGCTGCGTGCGTGTGTTCCCTCTGTGTGCTGCCCCAGCTCTGTACAGATAGCTGACGCAGCAGACCCGACGAGAACCCCCAATAACCACAGAGTCTTAGTAAGGTACAAAGGCACCTCGGCCAGGGTTTATTGCGACCCTGACACCCTTTCTGTTCCCAGCGGATTTCTGAGTCCACCGGACATACAGCTAGAGGGCGCCGCTCGGCAATGGACTCAGCTCAACGGCAGGTGCGCCGTTCCCCCTTCCGAGCTGGACAAAGACATTCCGGTGACACATGCTTATATACAGATACAGAACAAGTTACACATCACTCCTGACGTATTTAGGTGCAACCCTTCCACGTAGCAAGGTACAACCCTCTTACGTAGTACGGTGCAGCCCCTTTACGTAGTTAGGTAACGCCTCGCACCTAGTACCTGTTGGTTTGATCAAAACAACTCTATCCATCATTTTACTCTGTCATTGGGATGGGTCAGCCTGTTCCTTGTTATCTGAGGAATGTTCTTGGTTTATAATGTACCTTGGTACAGTGTTTATACTGAAACTTATAATGAGTATGAATTCTTGCGTTATCAGCCCTATTCCGGCCAAGTTCTATATGTTGAAACAGCCTTTTCACTCACAGCTAGACTTTGCTTTATATTAGCAGAGGCTTGACCATACTTTAGTACAGGCCTCAGGCTGGGCCCTCAAGTAGGCCGTTAGCCTTTACTTACATTGCCTTTACTTACCACAACTACATATGGAAACTTTAACATTTGCTTATATAGAATGATGATGGAGTCTGACATTGCTGTGGACGTGCAAGGATTCAGTAGATGTTTATAGGTTTAAACCTATCTATGAGGTCAGACCAATGGGAGACCTGCCGGCACAGTTACACATGGGACAGACAAGATTGTCCATGACCATTGCAGGTTGTTGTATCCTTGCTTTGCACTGTTCATGTTTTTCACATAAAATGTTACTTTGCTTCAAAACACTTAACAGCAACAGGACAAATCTGCCACCATCTTTCTCTGTCAGGGATTGTTGCTTCCCAGTTGCCGGGGTGGGGTCAGCCAGACATGCTTACAAGTACGACTTCAGTGTGTCTATATTGTTTGCACTGGCCACCATGAGAATGATACCTTGATTTAGCTGACCATAAAATGTGGCCTTGGGTATTCTCAAATCAGCCATACATGAGGTCGAGGTGTCCTTTATGTGCTCCCACCTGGAGTACGCCAGAGTTGCTGGATTTCTTGGGAGAGGAGGCTAAAATAAAGGAGCTGAGGCAGGTGTATCAGAAAGCAAGGGAGGCCAACTGTTACTCTGGTCTGGCACTGAAAACATGTCGCTTTTACAAGGAGTTACATGCCATGCTCTCTGGAAACCCCACCTCCACCACCCAGCGCCCCTTGGAGACTGCTGGGGGACTGGAGGCAGCAGCCAGTGGAGTTAACCCTGAGGATGAAGGTGTGGACGAGGAGGTCAAGCTGGAGGAGGGTATGGGACAGGCTCGTCCTGTGGTGTGGCGAGCAAGAACCTCTTTTTGACTTCGGAGGGGTCTAGCCAGTCCCAGCAGTTTGGCTCTGGTGCACCTGAAGCCAGAGAGGAAAGCTCCGGTAAGTATTCATTTGCTTTGCTACTGTCCGGTTACATGGAGTAAAGCTGTCCTTTCTTTTGTTACGTGGTGCACTTGAAATAATGAACTATACTAGGTACAGTTTGCGTCTGCTTTGCATTCCCCTGTGCAACTATGCAGTGGGGGTGTTGCAGAAAAGTAGCAGTCTGGAGTCGCCAGCTTCCACACAGACATCACCACTTCTCCACCCAGAAGGCACATCTCATTTTGGTGTCCTTGCTCTTTGGTGGTGGATGAGGCTCTGTATACAGTTCAAGGAAGGTAGCTTTGTGCCTACAAAAAAGTTCTGCAGCCACTGCTTGTCATCCCATCCCTGCATCACAATGCAATCGCGCCACTGAGTGCTTATTTCCTGAGTCCAATAGCAACGGTCCTCTGTGTGAGCTGCTCCATGAATGCCAACATCAATCTTGAATTGTTTCTTTCCATGGCACACAGCAGGGCAGGCACCACGGATTACTGTTAAGATTCAGCCACGTTGTGTTCGTAACCCTCATCATAAGACTGGTGAACACTGCAGGAGCCAGGCTTTCAGGCAGAGATGGTGAGCACATAGTTTACAGGAAAAGTTGAAAAATGGTGCAAAACGTAGTTGCAAGCCCGTATGAGATGGAGAAAACTGCATCATGAGCCAGTGATCCTGCTCCCATGATGGACTGCAATTCATTCCCAGGACTCCAAGCAGGAGAAGGTGGTGATTTGCACAGAGGGATAGCTACCCACATTGCACTGCTCTCTGACTGTGCTAGACACCAATGATGGATGCGCTATGTCAACACAAGGAGTACTGTGTGAACATACACAAAAGATGTCATTACAACGGCTTACAATCGGCGATGTAACTTAAGTTGACTTAGCTCTGTAATGTAGACATAGCCTTAATGCAGTTTAGCATCTAGAGAGGGGGCATTGAGCTGCTAATATGTAATCTGGCAGTTCTCCAGCAACACAGTTTGAGAACCGGTGGCTTAGAGTTTTACGGGTTAGGGTCTCTTTAATATTTCATTTTTGTTTACTTTAAATATCAGTGAATGGATTGGGGGAGCAATTAGGCCCCTGAAAGTGTGTTCAACTAGAGCAAATACTGACTTTTCATTTTCTAATCCTCATTTATGTGTAGACTGTGTGGATCTCACTTGTTGATAATGCCAAGGGTTCCATGTCTGAACCAAACAGTGACAGAAACAAAGGAACATAAGAATGGCCATTCTGGGTCAGACCAAAGGTCCATCTAGCCCAGCGGTTCTCAAAGTTCCGAGAAGCCGCCAAATTGATTACTTCCGCATTCTGCGGCGGCTTTTCAGTGGACATGCCGAGCGTTCCCGACAGGGCTCGGTATGTCTGCCGAAAAGTTGCCAAATGCAGAAGTAATCAATTTGGTGGCTTCTCGGCGGCCACAGGGACTCGCGACCCCTCGGGAAGCACCCGGTGACCCCCCGAGGGGGTCACAACCCCCACTCTGAGAACCACTGATCTAGCCCAATATCCTGTCTTTTGACGCTGGCCTAGGACAGGTTTTTCAAAGGGAATGAATAGAACAGATAATCATCAAGTGATCTATCCTGTCTCCCTTTCCCAGCTTCTGGCAAAAAGGCTAGGAACATCATCCCTGCCCATCTAGCTATCTTGCATGAATTTATCTAGCTGTTTTTTGAACCCTGTTATAGTCTTGGCCTTCACAACATCCTCCGGCAAAGAGTTAAACAGGTTGACTGTGTGTTGTGTGAAGAAATACTTCATTTGTTTTAAACCTGCTGCCTATTAATTTCATTTGATGACCCCTCATTCTTGTTTTATGAGTAAATAACTCTTCCTTATTTACTTTCTCCACACCAGTCATGATTTTATAGACCTCTATCATACCCCCAATCGTCTCTTTTCCAAGCTGAAAAGTCCCAGTCTTATTAATCTCTCATATGGAAGCTGTTCTGTATTCCTTATAATTTTTGTTGCCATTTTCTGTACCTTTTCCAACTCCAATACAGTATATCCTTTTTGAGATGAAGTGTTCAGATCTGCACTCAGTATTCAAGGTGCAGGTAAGGTGTAGAGGCAATATGATATTTTCTGTCTTATCTATCCCTTTCTTAATGATTCCCAACATTTTGTTCACTTTTTTGACTGCTGCTGCACATTGATTGAGTGGATGTTTTCAGAGAACTATCCACAATGACTCCAAGATCTCTTTCTTGAGTGGTAAAGCTAATTTACACCCCATCATTTTATATGGATAGCTGAAATCTGTCTGGCTCAGTTGTGGGTTAATATTGATAGGACAGGCATTAGAGTTAAGAAAGGGTTTAGCCTCTACTGGATGCTTGTGAGTTGCTGCATGCATTAATCTTACTTGTTATATCTGTATTACATTGTGTACTGTAATATCTGAGTGGCTATAATGTGAGTCTCATGACTGTATGAATCACCATACAGGAGAAGGAAATTAGTAGGAAAAGTTGCTCTCTTATGGAAATGGTTATGCCCTTCCCAAAAAAAGAAACCCATGGATATCAGCCAGGCTCCCCTGGGCTCTTACAACTGGAAACTCCCTACCTGTGGATTGAGAAATCATTAAAAAAAGGATTATTAAAGACTCGTATTGTTGTTCTGCTCTCCTACCTGTGAAGATGAATCATTGCAGTGGACTCCTCCCATCATCTGAGTTTGCAGCTGAGAGCATGTAGCAGGAGGGAATTAAGGATCCCTACCTTGCTTGCAGGGGGCTGTGGGCAAGGAGTTTCCTAAACATAAGAAAGATCCTCAGCTGCTTAGCCTTGGGTAACCCTAAAGGACAAATAGAGCTTGATGATTATAGAAACCTTTACTACCTTTTAAAATTTAGGGCTGTCCACATTTGCTTGCTTTAACATTGTAAATAATTCTCTAGTTTCCATTTCCTAATTACTAAATCTTCATATAGTTTATTACAGAATTGGTGGCAAGCATTGTCCTTGGTGTAAACTCTAAAGTGCAATTGACCTGGAGTAAATAACTGGTCCTTTGGGACTAGGAGTAATCTGAATATTGATGAGACTGTTGGTATTAAGGGACATTTTAACAGAGATATGCTCACCTGGTGATAACACAGACTGGGGTATCTAAGGGGACTGTCTGACTCTGTTTAAGGCTGTTAATGGGCATGAGGAGTTAGTTAGTGAAATCCAAGTTTAATACTCATGACCACTTTGGGGTTTGTGCCATCAGTCTTTTACCGTCTGCCCTCAGGTTAGAACTCACACTCTCATTTCACCAGTGAGAGCATCAAAAAGACTTCAACTCCCATGACAAATCAAACACATCCAAAGAGTTAGGATAACCCTCATAATAGTTCTATTGCCATACTGTGGGCTAGTCACTACCAGCATTCAGTACTTAGCTGCTGACCCATTTTTACTAGCCCTAGATTAAAATGTGTCTGTATGATTACTAATGATGATGGAGTGAGGAATGACTGGCTTAGAGGCAAGGTGTACAATTGGCTAAACTTAATACAGATGTGCAAAAGTCATCCCATCAGCATTTTTAAGGTGTGGGACCCAAGTTGTAGGAGGAGGAGTGGGGTTATTTTGATGATCAGACATGAGGGTTGGTCCTTGTCTTGCTTTTGTCTGATTGACAGGTCCATTCCTGAGAAGAAATTTAGACCATCCACTAATTCTTCCAAGAAATGGGAAGGTAAAGTCAAATAGCTGCCAGAAAATAGCTCCTTGCTTGAATTAATGAATCGGTATGTCAGCCAAGAAGGAATTGAACAATGAACTTCACTGCTTTGTGCATTTCAAATTCTGTCTCAGTTGTGTGATATCTTGGCAATCTCGGATACTAGAAAAGCAGAGAGACTTTAATCCTACCAACGAGCCCAGTTATGGAGTCATTAACACAGGGATCTTGAAAAGAGATGGTTAGAGACTATTAAAGATCAAATTTTCAAAGACAGAAAATACTCCTACATTGTAGTGTAAGTTACCTTTTTTGACTAGACGAAGCTCCATGTAATACATAGGCAGACAATGTTTGAGTGTGAGATTCAGACTTTGATTTGTCTGATTTCAATTATAAAAATCCTCTCCAATCTAATTGTGGCCAGAAAACTACAGCCTTCTAAGTCCACAACGATGTCCACAGATGTCATCCTTGCCCTTTTCACTCTAAAATCAGGCTACTGTAGTGCACTCTGTATGGTACT
Organism: Sternotherus odoratus; assembly: GCA_032164245.1. Taxonomy (NCBI): domain Eukaryota; kingdom Metazoa; phylum Chordata; order Testudines; family Kinosternidae; genus Sternotherus; species Sternotherus odoratus. The sequence goes on from JAVMKO010000001.1 coordinate 61,542,741, forward strand.
ATCATTAAAATCCATTAAGACAGTGAAGCTGGCACAGAATGCAGCAGGCCACCAAGATCTCTTACTGAAAGCACATCACCAGGGCTCCATAATTCACAGACACTGCCTCTTGGTTTCCTGGTAGAAACAAAGGGATTTTGTTCATGTTAGTGATCTGGAACCTGTTGGTCCAAAAGTCTGCTTCTCCAACCTATGCCAGGCTGTTGCAGTTGGAATCAGCAAGGCACTTAATCTTGGTTTAGGAAAGGCATTCTGCAAGTAGGATGCTTGACACTTTGATACATTCCCTTCCTCAGTTCAGAATAGACCAAATTTACTGGCTTTCAGAGCGATAAGCAAAACCCCAGCTTTACAGGGAGAGTGAGATAAGGAGAGAGAAGATCTTCGAGGCAGGATGAGAGAACTTGGATGTTGTTGCTCTAATTATAAAGGTTATTTGTGTTATGGGATTGAGCTTTTAGCTCTTAATCTTTCTCCTATTATTGATTAGACATGGAAAGTATGTATCCTTTAGATGAGGAAAGAACTGTTGGTTGCAGTGGTTCTCAAACTTTTGCATTGCTGACCTCTTTCACACAGCAAGCCTCTGAATGCAACCTCCCTTAAACATAAAAAATATGTTTTTAGTGTACAACACTATTATAAATGGAGGAGAAACCATATTTAGGGGTAGAGGGTGACAGCTGGTGACCCCCACATGTAATAACCTCACAACCCCCTAAACGGTCACAACCCCCAGTTTGAGAACACTTGGTTTAGTTAGGGTTTGTTTGAAGTGCTGTCACCTGTTAAATGTCTAAAGTTTCTGTTTATTAATATTCTGAAGGGGAAAGTGGTTTTTTTTCTGATTAAGCACTTATTTTGCAGTTATTTAATATTTGGTGGAATAAGCAGGCACAGCTATTGTCCAGGTATAGCTGCAGTGTATTTTAAGTGTCAAAGCATGTATAAAAGACTAAGTGAGAAATAGTTTGAAACTTGGCTTCCCAAGAAACGTCTCTTCCCAGGAAAGAAACTGTTTCTCTTCTGCCTCCTCACCCCTTTCTCACTGTTTTTCCAGGGTGGGTTTTCAAATTAACTTTTTTTTTTTTTTTTTTAGCAAACACAAAACTATGCAAGTTTGTGTTGGCCTGGGCTCTCTGGCATTAATGCAGGGAAACTATGCTTTGGGAGACAGATTGTGCTGCCTTGCCTAACTCTTTTTGATAAGCTTCACTAAGCTTGCAAGACAAAAGAGTAAGTGCCAACTGAGTAAGGAGGGTTGAAATAATTACAAAGTTGGAATGTGAGGCTTTGGTCCCTGCTATAATTATCCACAGATAGAAACTTTAGACATCCAACAGGTGACCGCACTTAAAAAGCCCTCAAACCAAAGTTATTTTTTCCCTGAAGATTACATACTTTCCGTGGCTAATCAGTAATAGCAGCAAAAAGGGGAGGTGCTGACATAAGCAAGAATAGCAGCTGATTTAATCAGCAGGGCAGCAGTTTTGTTTGTGTGTATAAGCGATTCATTAGGAATAGTTTTAAATCGTATGGTGTGTGCACCTTTGGGGCTGCTGTACATGACTACTCGATACTAAAACAAATCAGGGATTCTGAGCAGGATACAGCTGCAGCTATTTGCTACCAAATACCAGCTACTGCTCAGGCAAGTGAGACAAATGCAAAAGACACCTGCTTAATAAAGCTGACTGGAAATTTTCCAGCAGCACATTTTTGCATTGGAACATGCCCATTCGTCAAAACCAAGATGTTTTGTGGAAATCTAAATTTCAACTAATCTTCCAACAGAACATTAAAAGATTTTGAAACCTGCCTGGTCGGGTGACCAGATGTTCTGATTTTATAGGGACAGTCCTGATTTTGGGGTCTTTTTCTTATATCAGCTCCTATTACCCCCTCATCTCCTGGTTACCCTACTGCAGGGGTGGGGAACCTTGTTTGTGCCAAGGGCCATTTGGACATTTATAATGTCCTTTGCGGGCCGCTCCCCCCCCCCCCCCCAGGAAGCCCAGGCTGGCAACGGGAGCTGAGAGCCCAGCTGGCAAGGGGCCAGCGGGGGAAACCCCAAAGCAGTGGCAGGCGGAGTGCTTAGCCCTGCACTGCTTTGAGGTTTCCCCACTGGCCCCTTGCCAGCCGGGGTCCTGCCGCCTTCCCGCTGTCAGCCTGGGGGTAGGGGGTGATGTTGCTTTACCCCCGCCCAGCCTCCCATCTAACTGCTTTTCTTCCCCCACCCCTACCTGGCCCAGCCCACCCCACTGAAGCTAACCTCCTCCCCCCTCCCAACCCAGCCTCCTGCCCCCCATGCCTGACCCACCCAGCCCAGCCTCCCCCCACCAAGCCTCCTTACCTCCTGCACCCACACCTCGCCCACCCCGGCCTCCCCCCCCCCCATTGACAGTCAACTCCCCGCGACGCCGGCGGCCCCCCCCAGGTTCGAGCCGCCCCCGCCTGGCGACCCACGCGCATCCCTGGTCGGCGGCTCCCCCAGGCGCTTGCCAGCCCCAGCATGGAGCCACGCCCGCCTGCCAGCCGGAGCGCAGAGCCGCCCCCGCGCGTCCCTGGCCGGCGGGAGGGGGGGGTGGCTCCGCGTTCGGCGAAGGGGCCGGGAAGCGCCTGGGGGAGCCGCCGGCCAGGGACGCGCGCGGGCTGGACGGAAGGTTTTGGCGGGCCGTATAAGGCCCGCGGGCCGGAGGTTCCCCACCCCTGCCCTACTGCCTGGTTTCCTATCAGTTTGGCTACCTGGCTCTTCAGCTGCAGGACTGCCTTGGAGTCGGGGAGTCCAAGGCTTCCAGACTCTCATGCCAATTGGCTCCATGGGCTGCCTGACTTCTACAGCCTAGGAGCTAGCTTCTCTGAGAGTTTGGCCTCTGGTGGTGGGAACGACAGGTAGCCCTAGGGTCCCTGACTTTAAAGCAGGCAGCATGGAGGGGCTGTTCAGAAACAAAAAACCTTGGTAGGCCAAGAAGCTGCTGACTGAAATTTACATAATGCGGATCAGTTTTCATGACTGCCCACTACTGAATTACAGCTACAAAACTAATCAGACTGGCCAGTCAGCAAGTACAAAAGAACCACACAATTCAGTTTTGGTGTTTTAAAATGAAATATTACAGGATTTAAATTCCATGAAAAATTTAGTTTTTGGCCTCGTTCAGATATGGAAAAGTTTTTCTTCCAAAAACTCTATTATGGAACAAAATCTGTTTCCTGGCCAGTTCTAGTGCTTAACAATACTACTTTCCCCTACTACCTGTAGTTTTTGGTTTAAGGTGAACAGAATCTTTCTCAACCTAGATGTTAAAACTCAGTGGAGTGAACACCGCTCCCTTAAAAAAAAAAAGAAAAAAGTAAAAGTAAAATAGGTGAATGTCATCCATGTCCCCTCAAAAGTAGTCTAGGTATTCTCATATGAAAATGTCCCATAAAGGTCAGATATAACCAAGAGTTCTACAGAAGTTCACTTTATTTAGGTTTTTAAAACAAGATAATTCTTACAGGATTTTTTTCTTAAATAGGAGTATTCTACTAACTGGAGTTATAAAAATGTATAGAAAAGTTCTATAGATTTTGATTATAATTTAACTTAGAACTGAAGAATGTCTTTTTCTTAAGCCACACACAAAGGAAGCCTTGCTAGATGGTGTGGAAGTAAGATGTCTTTCAAGAGGTATTGGGTACAGATGAGAAGAAACCCCAGAAAGGCAGCTGCAGACCTTATGTTCTTAGAGTATTGTCCTCACTCTATTCAGTGGAGTCCTAGACTTATACAACATTCCATAATACACACATTCAATTTTGTATTTGTATACAATACAACATTGAGTATGTGTATTATGGAATCTGGTCCAGCAGTGAATGGCATCTTTACAGTTTGGTGCAACAGAAAAGCTGCCTTTCCTGTTGTACAAGCTTAACTTCAAAGAGATGAAGTTTGAAATTAAAATTGTTGCACAACTTCCAGTTCTGCAAGTGGATAAACAGGTAATACAAGAACAAAGTTTACTATCTTCATGCTGCATCATGAAGTCAAGTATGCAGAAGCCCTAACAGGGGGAAATTATTCAATCCAGTAAAAATTTAGCTACCTTTTAAAGTGACCCTCCCCTTTTCATTCAGAGCAAATAACCTCATCCTTCCTCAGAGCAAGAGGTTGATTTTGTTGTATTTGGCTGACAAAATAAAATGTACGCTATTACTAACCTTAGGCCGGGGGAGACAGTCTGGGATAGGGAATTCCACATTTGAACAGGTTCTTGTTCTGATAGATGGGTTTGCGGTCTCTGCCTATACAGAACAGGCAAAGGGATTCAGCATACTGACCTAACAGATCTGGCAGAAGTCCCTCTACAGAGATTCTCAACTTCTAAGGTGGTGTGACAGCTGCTCCCTGCCATTTCATTCCTCTCATGCCGCCTTGGGGACTTCTTATGTACGATTATGCTGACTCTGTTGGAAATTAAGTAGCATCCTCTCTATTGAACGAAAGCCTCCTGACCCAGGCCTGTCCCTATCCTGACCCAGGCTGAGGGATAGGGACAGCGGCTCTCCCATTAGGTGGAGCCAGATTCCTGTACTAGATACATGGGAGCAAGATAAAAAGGAAGTTTCCATGCAGTTAGAGCCAAAGGGAGATGTGGGCTCAGTGGATCTACATTTGGAATTCCTGCCTGAGGGGAGACACCCTTGCTAGCCCTGATTGAGCTGGCATGCTAAAAGTAGAGAGTCGCTGGGGCGGAGCAAGGGCTTCTCACCAACTACGTACCCCTGGGTCTCCGACAGGACCATATGCAGGGCAACTAGCCCCTCCTACAGCTATACTCTTTTTACACACTACCTCAGCCAGAGGGAGGACAGCGCAGTATGGGCTGGTCTACAGTAGGGTGAGGGGTCGACTGAAGATACACAACTTCAGCTACATGAATAATGTAGCTGAAGTTGGCGTATCTTCAGCCAACTTACCTGCCATCCTCATGGCGGCAGTGGTTGGCGCGCTCCCCCCGTCGACTCCAGCTTGCGCCTCACGGCAAGCTGGAGTTCTGGAGTCAAGGGGGGCGCTGCTGGCGATCGATTTATTGTGTCTTAATGAGATGCGATAATTCAATTGCCAAAATATACATTGCTACCTACCCATCTGGCAGGTAGTGAAGATGTACCCTATGTCTCATGCTAGAATTTCCACCTCCAGCTGGAAAGGTAGACATACATGAAGCCCCGGTATCCTCTGACTCCCCTCACCACGTTTAAAGCAGTTGTTTGACCCAAATACTTTTCCAATTTACAAACTGAAAACAAAATGCTGGCCCCTTGTCTCCAAATAAGAGTACATTTGTTTTGCTTTAATCCAAACATGCTTTTCTTTAAAAAGCAGCTGCTGCACAATGAGATGGAACAGGTAACAGGAAGACCCAGTAGGACTGCAATGTGGATAGAACAGATCTGGCTTTATACTCTGGAGCACAAAGCACTATCTATCCACACTGGAAATATGCCAGCTCAGACAGTCAATGGAGAGAATCTCTCCGTGAGATAGGAAGGGATGATTTTTTTGGATTTCATGTAGGAGAAAGAACTGGAAACAGATGAGCAGGGTGCACAAAGACAGAAGGGAAAACAAATGGTGGTTAATTGAAAACTAATCTCAGTCTTTTTTGGGTTCAGGGAAGGTGGCAGAAGGTTGCATGGTGTGTGGGGAAAGCACAAAGGGTGGCTTGGGGACGGCAACTAGAATCCAAGAATTCCAACTCCCAGTTCTCTAGCCAAAAAACAGTCTCAGGGATTGGACCCAAGGAACTGACACCTAGTCTCTTATATGCACAGACCTCCCTCCTGGCCTCTCAACTCCCTCGGTTATCTAATCTGTATCCTCATACGTGGTCACTCCTTCTAAGACGCTGGTTCCATGCTCCTTGGGTGTTATGGCCACATTAATTGGTGACATTTGGATTGTATGTGTTACCCTACTTCTATGCTGCTTTAAATCTCAAGCACCAGCTGTTTCCATGCATGTTTAATATTAACTCTGGCACAGTTCTCTCCCCACCCTGGAATGGGTCCATTGAAAATACAAGTTACTATTTTGAATTCCTTTCTCCTCCAAACCACCCATTGCACCATCTAAATCTATAGGCAAGTTCAGTCAGTCAGGGACAACAAGCAATGAAGTGCTTTTCCCATTCCAGCATCGCCAAATGAGCAAGCAGACCTCTAAAGCAGAATTGTGTTTTAAGTTCTGTCATTGGCAAGTTGGGGTGTGATTTTTTGTTTAAAAGTTCAGTTTTGGGGGTTTATCTGTAGTAAAGTTTAGTTAGCAAAACATTTATTGGGAAGTGAATTGGTGCTACAGAATAATCAATTAAATTAATCAGCTGCTCTATTAGATTCAGGAGTGTATTTTACTGTGGTAATAGCACAAAAAACTGGTTCTCAGTTAAGTTCTGCATATAGACAGGTTTATGTAAAATATATAAACATTTGTCAAAGTTGTTACAGATTGCATAAATATGGCATTTTTACTGGTGCATTTACAGATGTGCATGTACAATGATGTGCAAATAATCACAATTTGATTACAATCTTTGAAAAGCACTTGAACTTTGCATCCAAGTAAAGCAATGAATGAAAAAATGCCCACCGAAGAATTTAAATACCAAACTCATAACATGGTTTAAAATATTCTCAGTAAAACTTTCACACATTTAAAATACTTTTTATTCATTTTATTTGTATATGTCAAAATACAGTTTTTCCAAAAGAGTGGGTTTTGCAACTAGTTTCATGCAGATACAAGGTCTGCTCAGTACTACCAATAAAATCAATATAGCACAGTAGCCGTTCGGTTTTTAGATAAAGAATAAATAACCTAAATATAAAACACTAAAATATTAGAAACACGTATTTACTCATTCACAGGCACCCAAACTTTACCAAATATAATCCAGAATATGCCTAAGTGTCTCATAACAGAACTGAACACGTTGCATCCATTCAAGATCAATTATTTGCCTTTTATGTTAGCGTAAGACAATGGTAGTTCCCTATATTTAGACCCATCTCTCATACAGATCAATTATAACAAGATACCTCAAAAACTATCCTTGTACCTTTAAAATCAAGAATCCTGAGCTTGGTAGTAAGAGCATTACCTTACATCTTCAAAAAACCAATCAACAGAAAGAACATGTTCCCCTTACCAAAACAAACAAAAAAAAAAACCAAAACAAAACTAAAACAAAAAACGAAACACACAAAAACCCTCCCCACCTTAATAAATCAAAACTCCTCCCCAAGAAGTAGGCAGTAGAACACAATGACCTTTTTAAATGAAGGGGTACAAATTCACATTTAATATAGTATACAATAACCAATAATACAATAGCTACTACAAGCTTTACAATGTACAATTTATTTTAATGGCTGAACTGTTCAGTGGTATTAGGCAATAGTCTATGTGCCAATAAGATGTCATCTTGTATAGTTTAGTGAAAATATAAAAGCTGTTTGTTTCTAACAAAAGCAATCTTCACTTAAGTACTTTATTTAAAAAAGGCCACTGAAATGTATAAAATGGTCTGAACATGATGGTGATATTAACTCAGATGCCTTTTCACATGGCAATAACAGTGCATATAAACGTGAGTGTAATGGGTTAGGTTTTTCAAATGATTTAGTAACGTTACTTTGGCTAGCACAACAGTTTTGGACAGCACTCAGATAAATACAGGTATGTGAAATGTAGTGAAGCACTTATATTTATGCAACTTTTATTATGGTGAACACTATCAAATGAAAAAATGGGAAGAACAAGGTAATAAAAGTATTTTATAGTTCAAACCTTTTGTAAAGAGAGGGCTCCGTACAATGTACAATGTGTAAATTCATTATACCATAAAAATTAATGAACTTTGTTAAACACACTATTCTGGAGTAGCCTAATTTGCATTAACAGACATTTGCAATAGGGAAGTATATTCAAGCATGCCACGTGGTGGTCTGAAAATCAAAACAGTACAGGTTTATATATACAGCATCACTCAGTACCTGCTAAAATGAATGTGAAGATTACAGGATCCAACATGTTTCACTACAAACATTTTTTTTTTAAAGTGACCAATAAAGGCAGAAAACAGGACTTGTAAAATAATTCTAGTTTCAACTGACTTTAAAGCATCTTGTATAGGAAATAAATGCATATTGCACAAACAGTGAAAGCAAATGTTCCACCAAACATCTCTGTTCCAGGTGGTTGGACAATACAGCTCTAGTTAGCAACACAAAGATGTATTTTAAAGGGTTGTGTGGTCTCTGCAAATGATAAAGCTGTGAAAACACTGTACAAGAACAAAATTACATGAATAATTAAAAGGGAAAACACAAATCCAAACTTAGATGTAACGAAAAAACCGAGTATAGAAAAACTATGAACTGTGGCACAACATGAGTAACTGTCTTCTGTGAGAGCTGAAAGCTTTCGTTGATGCAAAAGTGTTTATGTACAACTAAGGCTTACTGGTTAAATATCTGAGGCATATCTGGCCTTGAACACTTTCCTTATATGCTGTAGCTGTAAACAAGATTTCTCAGTCATTTTATCTTCTCAGCAGCTGCACTTTTACATGAAACAATGATCCTGATAAAAAGAACACAGATAAGAGGGCATTTGGCAGGATATCTGAACGTGACAGTCTCCAAGGAATCTTCCCAAGCTTCCAGTGACTGCCCCACCATGGTCCACTGGAGTTACTAGATATGTGCAATACCATTTTGCTGCTGTAGTAAACCTTTTTATTTGGAAAGTTTGCTTATAACTCTGATCAAGGCCCCATTTTCATCTTTTAGCCTCTGGTTGTCTGCCTTCAAGTCTGGTAGCATCTATCAAAAAATGGAAGCAAAATGGTTATTTTGCTGGTATAACCTAAAACAAAGGCAACAAAACTAGACAAGGTAGTCATCAGATATAGAACCCTTATTCAAAGAAGTTGTTTTAGTTCTTTCAGATTCAGAGCACTTGGCCTTCTCGCATGGAACAACGAGGCTGGGGAATACAAGTTTGCTAGAACTGGATGCACTAAAATTCAGTAGCCAGAAAAAATGGCCGTATTCCGCTCCAAGTGCTTTTGTGCAAAGTAAATGTTGATTGAATAGTTTTAAAGTTTTAATTACTTACAAGTACACAACTAATATGTTTGTAATCAATTGATTCTGACTATTCAAGAGGCCCATCTACAGTCTGCATTATTTCATCAAGATTTAATATTAAGCTAAGCATTTCTATTACTGTTTGTTCCTGCACTGGTTCCAGCTTTCCAGAATACCCAGCCTGATCTAAAATGCTTCAGCATGTCCATCAGTAGAACCTTCAACCACTGCTGTACCTATGCTTCGGAGCACCTATCCCATGGTTTCACACTCAACTTTCCAAGTACCAGTGTACATACACCCAAGAAAACTACTTCAAAGATCATTAAGGTTGCAAAGTCAAACACTCAAAAGTCAGAAAATGCCAGAATTAAAGTTACCAGGAAGGGTGAGAGATGCACAGGTACAGAGGGTTAGGAACCAATGGATGAGGGAGGGTGGACAGGCAGAGAAGAAGGGGGGGCAGGAGCTGAATGACAGGATTAGAGGGGAAGGATGGGCTAGGATCACAAGGATCTATAACCACTACAGAGAACACTCCCCTACAGAAATTAGAATTGACCCCAGGAGGTTTCAGTCTCCACATTACCCTGCTGTCAGAAAATATCTATGAAGACTCATGGCCTACTGCATGTCCTCACCTGACAGGGAAGAGAACAGCCTTTTTCTGCTAACAGTTACCTCCAGCATCAGAGCTCTGAGCTTTGGATCTAAATGTCCAAACCCTGCTGATGACCCAATTAACAGTTCCAACGTGATTTTTTTTTTGTTTAAAAGAACTCAGCAAACTGCACACACAACAGCCCCATATAGTAAAAGAACATTAAGGCTGCAAATCAAGCGTTCAAAAGGTAGGCTGCTCACACAATGTATTAGGATACAAACTGATGACATGATCACATTTCCCTGCCCCCACCATACCCCTGCCTCTTCAGGCCGGGGAATGAATCACGGCTGTGTAGTAGTTACAGTGTCTGTCGGACCCCTCCCTCTTTTGCAGAAATGTGCAGGTGTGTGGGGAGTGAAGCAGGACATTGCAGGAAGAGGAAAGATGGTCTCATCATGATTAAGGAACTTGAATGCCACTGGGAGAACTAGAGTCTACCCTTGCCTCTGCCATGGCGGTCCACTGTGAAGTTAAGCACACTTTAAAACCAGACTTTTCGCAGGTAGCCACTAATTGTGTGTTCACCATTTTCTCGCTGTCCACATTTTTGAGGCTGGGATCTGATGTGCAGAAGTGCTCAGCACTCACAGCTGCAACTGAAGTCAATGGGAGCTGAGCTTCGATCATATAAACAGCTATCAAATGTTATGGACTTGGAAAAAATCAAGCCCCACTTGGGCACCCAAAATTAGCAGGCACTTTACTATTTTGGCCTTAATCTTTCTGAGCTTCAGTTCTGCAGCTGTAAAATGGGGACAATACCCCCTCATCTGAGAGGTGTGATGAATGTTTGTGAAGAACTCTCATGCTATGGTCAAGTGAACCATAGACGCAGCCACAATGCCATTAAAAATTCTATCTTCAGCTCAGGGTTTGAATGATCTGTGTTAAATCAGGCCTGGGGCTGAACACTGAACAAAGGAGAAGATAAAAAGAAATATTGAAAAAAAACTTCATAGAATGAGGCAGGGGACTTAGGACTTTTGAGCACTTGACTTTGCAATGTTAACTCTGAATGCGTCTTTTTTTTAATGCAATATTATCTCTAGTATACTGTGGTGTATGTATTAATGTGTATAGACATATCTCTACACCATTGTAATATGGTTTGTTTCAGTATTTCTGTCCTATCTGGGGACAGTGAAATATAGATGAAATGGCTACAGGCTACCATGCCCCTACCTTTTCTGCTGCTCATTTTGCTCTGGGCTTCTAGACCCAGAATCCTAGGGAACCTCAGTGCCTGCTGAGTGTCTGTGCTTGAGGAGGTAAGACACAGTTTTATTCTTAGAATAATTTTCTTTTTATAAATATACAGTTTGACACGACTTCTTGTTTTAAAGCTCAACAGTTTTCTCTTTAGGATCTACTCTAGAGAGCAGAAAAATGCAAGCTCAGGTGAGGAGTGAGAACCTCTCTCTAACCTATCTATGAGACGTAGGCAATTGCTCCATGTCCCCCAACGTACTAATCAGTCCTTAAGGAAATCTGGGGGAGTGTGGCATGACAAGCTGACCAGAAGGCACCAGTGCACGGAAGGAGATAAGTACAGTAGAGAACAGTTACTGGGGTGTGTATGGGGCTGGGGGAACTTGGTCTGTTTTCACAAATGGTTATTTTCTGCACAAATCTTGGGTGTGTGGGAGCCTCCAGCTCCAGTCCTGTGCCAACTCACTCTTTAATGGGGGAGCTACAATTACCAGGATTAATGGATGTGAGTGCACACGAGCTTTAGCCTTTTTTCCCCCCTTGTGAATTTCCATCCCGATGAAAAACACACTGTTCAAACACAGGGCTTTAGCTAAATACGACCTATTTATTATGCAGTTACATAGTTGGCAAAAACGTGTCCTTAACATGTTGTTTTTATTCTGAGGAAGCTATTTGTGCATTACTACTCAAGGGAGGAAGGAGTAATGGGCAGAGCCTATCAGCCAAATACTAAATTGGGGAGGGAGGGGGTGAGACAGCCCCAGGGTTCTGTATTACTGCTGTAGCAGATATGGGAATTATGGGATTGATCTGGGAGGACAAACTGAAATAGATTAGCTGCAATTCTGTGCTCCTTACATAGATGAATTCTACAACGGATCAACATGGACCAGCGAAAGCAGAACAACTCACAACATTTGCCTGGGGCTAGCTAGTGCAATCTTACTGGATTTAGGAGGTCTGGCGACATTGTCCATGTACCACTTTCAACACCAAGGGGCAGGTCCTTGGCTGGTGTAAGTAATGAAGCTCTGACAAGTTACACCAGCGGAGGATCTGCCCCAAAATGCTCCACTAGCATTTCAGGTGCTTGACCAGGGTGTAAACGCCAAAATTATCTAGAGTAGTTGAGCCTTTTGCTAACCCTTCACTCCACATGTAAAGCTTCAATTCCAGTTTACTTCTCCCTGAAAAACAAGAGCATCTTTCTGTGGTCTCTTAAATAAGGAAGACCATAACATGCACTACTTCAGCGGTCGCCAAACGGTGGTCCGCGGACCACTGGTGGTCCGCAGGAAAATTCTGGTGGTCCGCGGCGCCGGGCTCCCTCATGGCCGCCCCTCCGGGCAGGCAAGAGGCTGCGGCGCCTGTCCCGCCCCGTCCCCGGCGGCCAGCAAGCGCTGGCACGCTCCTGCCTCCCGGCTCACGCCGCGTGAGCCGGGGGGGCCGAGCCGCGCCGCTGGAGTCGGGGGTGCGGGGGCCGAGCTGCGCCATGCCGCTGAGGCGGCGGGGGGGCGAGCCACGCCGCACCGCTGGAGCTGGGGGGGGGGAGCCCTAGCTGCGCCACGCCGCTGGAGCCGGGGCGAGCCGCGCCACTGGAGCCGGGGGGGAGGGCGAGGGGGCGAGGCGAGCCACGCTGCGCTGCTGGAGCCGAGGGGGGGGGGAGGGGCCCGAGCCACGCCGCTGGAGCGGGGGGGGGGGGCGAGTCGAGTGGGGGGGGGGCGCCACGCCACGCAACTTTAGTGGTCCGTGAGGACCAAAAGGTTGGCGACCACTGCACTACTTATATCTTGTTATATTATTGTGGGTAATTTTGCATTGTTCTAGTTTTTAATGCAAAATGTCATTCAATAGTCACTAAGCATGTCTTTTCCTAGCCAAACCCAGATTTTTACAAAACCAGACCCACAGATGATTAACCGTTTTGCATAAACGAAGATTGCAACAGACCACGCTCATGAGCATGTTCCGCCTCCTATCCCAATCCCCCTCCCCGTGGAAACTTATGAGGACTGAGGCATGTAGTCAGAGTCAAAAGCACATACGTCCCTCCTCTCTCCTCTAGTACAGATGGAGAGAATGTGTGCGCGTGTGTAAAAATGAGGATGTGTGAGAGCCATTAGTCATAAAAAAATTCTGTTTTTAAATATATTTTCATCTGGCCCGGATCCACAGGGCTCAGAGCTTCAGTCGTGCATAGGTTTTCTATCAAGGACAAAGGGCTAGTGGGCTGAAAGATCTAGCATGTGGAGAAGGGGCAGGGGAATGGGTCAAATTTTGTTTTCTCAAAGGTAGCCACCAAATGGATTTTTCACAGATGTCCCCTGTAATTGGATTTCACACAGGTATAACAGCTGTAATCTTCAAATGAACACTGAGATTTCCTTTGGTTTACAGTTAGATTTTCAAGCCTATTCTAAATCTAGTTTGATAAAAAGAGTATTAGCACAACTGAGCCAGACCTGAACTAAACAAAGGATTTGAACAAATACATAATAAGGCTTGAAATTCAAATTCATTCTTAAAGAAGAGAGGAATTTTTTGCATACTGGAATGTAAAAACTAGAATAGCTGATGCAAACAATCAAGTCTCCAATCCTGTAATGGTTACTCAGATATTCACTAGTACAATTTTGATTTGAGTCAGTCTTATAAAAGTTAACTAGAGTGAAGAGCAGAAGATCTCTACTGTTAATTTGGAAATCTTGAGATCAGTCAATTTTCAAACTCTTCATCTTGTACAAAAGTCAAAACAAAGGAAACCTAATGCTAGTTCAAGTCCTGTGTGAACAGCCATGCCTTTTGGGGAATCACATCTTTAAAGTATAAACAAACTACGATCAAAAATCTTGTACAAGCCAAGAAATACCTATTTCTTGAACTGTCCTCTGATTTGTCTTTCAATGCAAAATGATAAGAGATGATGCTAGTAAGAATAATACCAAACCCTACCATTGTGTTTGTCATAAGGAACAATAGCTGGGACACTGGACATCATGCATAAGCCACACTTCTGTAATCAAGCAATAAGTATATCTTCGGACACACAAGCATTAACAGTAAAGTGCTGCCAAAGCACTAGCTAAAATTCAACACCTGCCAGGCTACTCAGAGGAGAAGAAAGAAGAAATTACAAGTTCATAGAACGTAGTTGCCTACAGGACCCTGAGAGCTTTGTAACCACTCTGGTCAAGGCCCTATTCTCAGCCAGCAGTCGCTCATTTAAATGTCTCAAAGATTGAATCTGCAGGAATCAAAGAAACAGGAGTGAAAACAAGAGAAAAGCAAGTATAGTATGTTTAAAAAAAACTACAGCCCAGGAGAATTGAAAGAAAACAAATCAAAAGAGACAGTCATGTTAAAAGCAGATAACTAGCTGTGAAAGGAAAGGATCAAAAAGTGGCACATTCTTGAAATGTAATCTAAGAACAGCCAGTGATTAGTCACAGCTTTCCAGAACAATTCAGGAAGCATTCACAATGAGAGTTATTCCTGGAATTCTTTACTTAAAATTCTAATTACATTGACTAAATTTCCTATTCAATCTGCAAATAATAATGTGCTTAACATATACTTTAACGTGACACTATAGCAAACAACAGGATGGGAGTTAATCTTGTAATTAAAAACATTGAGTGGCTGCAAAACTGGTAATATATTTGTATTCTTTATTTCCCTTATCACTCTAGCCATCCTTAAGCATAACTTACAAGTATAACACAACATGATATTCTCTATACTGTAATTCCCCATCATTAGAAGGATGATATTTTTTCCCTTGTTGTAGTTTGCTTTCTGTCCCAAATATTATTTTGTTCTCCATTACGGCACACGTACTTGGCTCTAAATCTAATGCAGATAAAACAACATGGTTGTCTTTCGTATACTTCTCTACTTATCATACATTATGTCAGCAAGAAGTCCACGTGTGCATTTAAAAGAACAGTATCTGGAAGTAAGTGCTTTTGTAGGGCAGCAGGGAGAGCTCAAAAATGTGTTTTGCAAGAAACCCGTTAGCAACCAAATTGTGAATACTGGCTGTCAATAGACTGGTGGTGTTTCTCTAAAATTATAGCATCCAAAGATGTTTTCTAATTGACCACATTCCAAATGCTTCCTTGGCATGGTTTAATTTTATCATCAGGTTGGTTGGCTCACTTCTGAAGTTTTGTCCATGGACAGAATGAAAAATGTACATATGGTCAACTGCCTGGATTAACCTTATTTAGCTCAAATCATATCACTCAGGACCTAAACTGGGTAAACTTTGGAGAGAGAAACTGTGCATTTAACCATATTGTGACTTAAGATAAGAAAACAAATCACAGGAATTAACTCAAACTACAAGGTTGAAGTCATATTAAAAAAAATCTCATAGGCCAATCCTGTTTTGCAGTACTTTAAGAAGTTAATAAAAACCATACAATACCATCTCAGCCTGTAAAAGTGATTCACTTTTCTCCTTGGTTTAAGTTAAAAAAAAATTCTACCCTAGAAACCTTTGACTTTTCTGCCTGGTCACCACCCCAAAATTGTAAATCTCGGCCACCTTCTTAAAAAATCAAAATCAAAATCACCCTTTGCTATTCTATGCTTTGCAAACAGAACAGCAACAGAATTGCAGATTACTGCACAAGATAGTCTGTTGTGTTGCAAACTCAGGGAAATGATGTATTTGCCTATTCTCCAATGAGACTGCCAACAGCTGGAAAACTTCCATCTTACAAATAACGTTAACAACCAACACACACTTTTACAGAATTAGTCACAACTAGTGTGACAACACTTACTTTGAGTTCCTCTTCCATTTCAGATATCCGTCTTTCTAGAGCTCTTCGTTCCTAGATCAAAGGAGTGGCATTAATGGTAAGCAATACAAAATTGCATTTTTAATACTTCTTATAAATATGGTGAAAATAGTGATACATGTCAAGGTTCAAAGACCAAACAACTAGAAGCACAGAGCATACAGGAGACTTGTGATGCCAGTGATGTGTAGAAAATTCACATTAACATAAAAATTTAGACAGAAGAGATAAGATATTCATTACATTTTTCAAAAATATGTTCCATCTCTTCCTGTGTATTAATTTGGACAGGATAAGTTTATAAGTATGCATTTGTTCAGATTTATTCCCTCAGGTAGACTTTTGTCAATTTAACATACAAGAAATGCAGAAAATGATCAGAAACAAGTATATTAAAAGAAACTAAAGCACAAAAGCATAGGCTTTTATAGACAAGCAACTATAGCTGAAATGTTTGTCTCCTCTCAGAATCTTCCCAAGATGCTTTTTTTTTTTTAAAAAAAAAAGTTTATTCCCATAATATATTCTAGATCAACAATGCAGGCAATAGACTTTGATTGCTTTCCTTGTGTAAGAAGACAATGCAGTGGGTCTTATTTAAAAGCAGTTGCCATATTCAGTATTTTACATTCCAATTTTTCAAAGGGTGAAAGGCAAAAGCAACATATTACTGCAAAGTGTACATTTATTTCTGCATTCAATGGTGTTATGCAAAACAGCAAGCAGCATTAACTGAGGTGTGTAAAACTTTGGTTAGATCATACCGCCCAGTAGATACTGACTCTTGCCGGTCACCTTTCAGATACAAACCATTTGAATTTAGTTTAATCATAGTGAAGTTATTCCCCAGACATATTTCCCCATTAGCAAGTAACTTTAAAGGTTTAGCAAAGTAATCATTTACTGCAGTTGTTAGTATCCTTAGTTTATTCTACTTAATTATTTTGAGTTGAGAATTGTATTTTTCCAAGATGATATTGACAGATAATAATGGGCATAGTTATCTGTACCAGTGAGTTAACTGCAGTCAGCAAGTGATTAATAAAAGCCAAATAAAGCCAAATAAAAGAATTCCAAGAAAGTAGCAAACCCAGGTTACCAAGAGTTCCATCAGTTACCTATTACTTAGTTTTTAACATAGCATTTATTACCAGAGCTTTTAGAAACTAGCAGTCAATTAAATACAGTTCAGACTTCATTACGTTTTTACATTTCAAGCCAGGGTGGATTGATTCAAATCAAAGCAATTTAAATAACCAATTTCAATCATGATTTAAATCAGCAAGCAGGAAACACTGATTTAAAATAATTTTCATTGGGTTTCACAGTTGTACTTCATTATTTTTTCTAAAGAAAGGTTGATTTTCTTTGGTTGGTAACCAATTAAAATGTTGATTTACAATTAAATGTAGCCTTTTCACTAGATTTGGTGCTTAATTTTACTAATCAGGAGGATATGCTATACCTATACATTTATTTAAGATTTACTTAAAACAGCTTATTCACTTTCTTAATTTGTACATGTTTACCTTAGAAAATGGTGATTATCTAAAAGTTTATAAAGACATATTTTGCATTTAAAACTGATTTATTAAACAAAGGAAGTGTTATGCCTAATTAATGAATTGAACTGATTGTTTCTGGTCACAATCAGAGTTTAACGTCAAAAGGGACTATCAGATCATGTAGTCTGACCTCCTGTATATCTACTGCCACTTAGTACCCACATATTAAACCCAACAACTAAAATATTACAGCCCATAGGAGACCAGACTATTGTCTGTCACAGGCAGAGAATAGAAGGGAATGAGGTGCACCAGTGCTCGAGGTCCCACAATTGCGGGGAAATAATTAAGTAGTGCATACCTAGATAATCATGGCAAATGACCCACACGTAGTGGAAAGTGAACCTCCAAAGTCACAGCCAATCTGACCTGGGGGGAAATTCCTACCTGATCCAATATATGGTGATCAATTAGATCCTGAGCATGTGAACAAGAACCTGTGAACACCTGCATGAAAGAATGTTTGGTGCCACCTCAGAACACTGGACCTCCCTATCCAGTGTCCATGGTCACCATGTGCTTCAACGTTTTAGAACTAGTAGATCTCATGCTTTCTCACCCCATTTGTATTCATACATTAGAAGAGGAAATCAAGCTTTCCTGCTTTTTTAGCTCCCATTTGGTGTCTCAACTTGGAATGAACTAGTCATTGAAGTGAACTAGTTGAATAAAATTAAATGAAGAAAATATTCTCTCCGCACCTACAGAAGAGGCTACTGCTGTGAAAGCTAGTTTAACACTTCATCAAACTCTGGCTCCAGGTGTTTTGCCAGTGACTTCCAAGACTTTAGTGTTATGTCTTTCTTTAAAATTTGGCAAATTTGTATTACTTAACACTGTTTTGTATTTAAATGATTTTAATAGATTATAGTACGTTTATGTCTGAAAATAGATTGTGTATTTCAAAATTAATTTTAAATAGGTTTATTTTAAAAACACAAACCGGTTTTTAATTTGAATAAAACAATCCAATTTAAATAAAAATGTTTTTTTTTTAAAAAATATAATTACTTTTTATCTACTCTGGTCCAAGCTACGCAAGAGGGGCTCTTAATTGGGTTAACCTAGTAAATTGTTTGTTACTCAAATAGCAACATTCTGATTAATAAAAAGTATCCAGAAAATGGAAGTTATTTCTATGATACAGAAGTGGCCCTAAGGGAGCACATTTTAAAAAAACAAAACACAATTACAGCTACGTGTCACTGTTCTCATGAGAAAAAAAAATCTGGGTTCCCTATACCATAGCTTATAGAAATAACCTTTCAACAGCAATTTTAGCAGCTTTCACTAGTTAGTATAAATATTGACAACAGTTATTAGTAGCGCTGTCAAGCGATTAAAAAAATGAATCATGATTGATCACTGTGGGGGGGGGGGGATAGCTCAGTGGTTTGAGCATTGGCCTGCTAAACCCAGGGTTGTGAGTTCAATCCTTGAGGGGGCCATTTAGGGATCTGGGGCAAAAAATCTGTCAGGGGACAGTACTCGATCCTGCTAGTGTAGGCAGGGGACTGGACTCGATGACCTTCAAGGTCTTTCCAGTTCTAGGAGATTGGTATATCTCCATTTATATTACTGTTAAACAACTGAATATCATTTATTTAAATATTTTTGGATGTTTTCTACATTTTCAAATACAGTCGAGCTCCGCAATACCACGCCCCATGATAGCGCAAATCCGCTTGTAACGAGGGGTGCGCGTGCCTCCCGATGGCGGCAGCGGGTGGCGCTTTGATGTAGCGCAACCCCGCAATACCACGACCCCGTGTTTACTGCGGTCGATATTTTTGGACCCCGATTGTCGTGGTATTGCGGGGTTCCACTATATATTGATACAACACAGAATACAAAGTTTACAGTGATCACTTCATTTATTTTTGATTACAAACATTTGCACTGTAAAAAAAAAGAAATAGTCTTTCAATTCACCTAATGCAATTACTGTAGTGCAATCTGTTTATAATGAAAGTTGAACTTACAAATGTAGAATTATGTACAAAAAATAACTGCATTCAAAAATAAAACAAACAATTTAAAACTTTAGAACCTACAAGTCCAATCAGTCCTACTTCAGCCAATCGCACACACAAACAAATTTGGTTACAATTTTCAGGAGATAATGCTACCTACGTCTTGTTTATAATGTCACCTGAAACAAGAGTTCACATGGCACTGTTGTAGCCATCATTGCAAGATATTTAGGTGCCAGATGCGCTAAACATTCCTATGTTCCTTTGTGTTTCGACCACCATTCCAGAAGACGTGCATCTATGCTGATGACAGGTTCTGCTCGATGATGATCCAAAGCAGAGTGGACTGATGCATGTTCATTTTCATCATATGAGTCAGATGCGGCCATCAGAAGGTTCATTGTCTTTTTTGGAGGTTCAGGTTCTGTAGTTTAAACATCAGAATGTTGCTCTTTTAAGACATCCAAAAGCATTCTCCACACCCTCGTCTCTCTCAGCTTTTGGAAGGCACTTCAGATTCTTAAACCATGGGCCAAGTGCTGTATGAACCCTTAGAAATCTCACATTGGTACCTTCTTTGCGTTTAGTCAAATCTACTTTAAACAAATATGCGGTGGGTCATCATCCGAGACTGCTATAACATGAAATATATGGCAGAATGCGGGTAAAATAGAATAGGAGGCATACAATTCTCCCCCCAAGGAATTCAGTCACAAATTTAATTAACATTTTCTTTTCAATGAGTATCATCAGCATGGAAGCATGTCCTCTGGAATGGTGGCTGAAGCATGAAGGGGCATAGTACTGTTTAGCATATCTGGCATGTAAATACCTTGCAACGCGGGCTACAAAAGTGCCATGCAAATGCCTGTTCTCACTTTCAGATGACACTGTAAATAAGAAGCAGCCAGCGGTATCTTCTGTAAATGTAAACAAACTTGTTTGCCTTAGCGATTGGCTGAACAAGAAGTAGGGCTGAGCGTAGTTGTAGGCTCTACGGTTGTACATTGTTTTGTTTTTGAGTGCAGTTATGTAAAAAAAAAAATCTACATGTGTATGTTACACTCACGATAAAAAGGTTGCACTACAGTACTTGTATGAGGTGAACTGAAAAGTACTATTTCTTTTGTGATTTTTACAGTGAAAATATTTGTAATAAAAAATATAAAAAGTGAGCACTGTACACTTTGTAATAGAAATCAATATATTTGAAAATGTAGAAAATCCATCCAAAGATTTAATAAATTTCAATTGATATTCTATTGTTTAACAGTGAGATTAATCACAATTAATTTTTTTTAAACACTATTAATTTTTTTGAATTAAATTGAATGAGTTAACTGATCAATCAACAGCTCTAATTATTGGCCATATTTTTCAGGAATTGTTTTTAAAATGTACACATCTGTTGGACTAATTTTAAATCACAAGATTACAGTCACATCACTATTTGTGCATCCCAAAAAACCAAAAACCTTTCCTCACTCCTCCATGAAAATTACATCCAGAGATGTACTGAAGCCTCATAATGCTAAGACTTCATTCTCTGCTGTATACTTAATTTTTAACCATATGTTTGTTTGCCAATTGCAATAATCTTCTGTTAATTACAGTGCACTAGTGTTGTTCTACTCTATTTAATCTAATAGTTTTATTTATGAAGTGTCCTCTCCAGGTGCCACTGAAAAAGTAAGTTTCCTTAGGAAACAAAAGGTATGACTTAAAAAATAAGAAAATACCTGCTATAGTAAAACAAAGCCATATTATTGTCCAGAAAAAGCCAGGACCATCAATCAGGGTCAACATTGCATTCATTTCCCCCTTCCTCAAAGTGAACTGCATATCTATTTACATAGTAATTTTTGGGTCATGCAATGTATCAGCTCTCACACATTTCAATTAGAGTTTTGCTTTTATCTAATTCTCTAATCCTACCTAAAAGAAATCTCAGTCAATCAGAGCACAAGAATTAGTTTTACTAATCCCTCACTATATGCTTGTTTGTCAGTTATGAAGTTTCTGATTCACCTAACAGTGGTATGCAAATCCTGTGTTCTGAATAAGGGTCAAGAATACTTCTCCTGCTTGCTCTCTATCCGCATGCTAACAAACACAGGTACCAAAACTTCTGACTCTCTCCCCAACCAGATTCAAAGATTAAATATAATCAAATGTAAAGAAGAATTACTTTTAGTAGGAGAGGGCCAAAAAGAGGTTTGTCCAAATAATGAGATGTCTGGGGTTTGGTAAGGTGATACGCTGTAGCCGAGCACTACTGCAGAATTAACAGTAATCAAATGCAGGTGTGAGAAGATGTATTTCAGTATAAAAATGAACAACCTGAGGATATTCTCTATTACCTCAGTAGTAATCATATTCTGGGCTTATAAAGAACTCAACCTTTGACCTCAGAGAGCTTGTTTACCCCAGTATACAGTTACTGTCCCCAAAGAAGCATCCTTGGGTTATATGAATTATGTTCAATAACTAAGGTAGAGATGTCCCCAATCCAAATCCTCAGATCTGAGTATCCCCACACGTTGGGGAGGCTTCAGGGTGATGTTTGAAGTCCTGATTCAGATCCAAATTTTGCAGTTTTGGCTCATCTATTCTGTGATTGTAAACAACTCTCACTTTACTACTTGGAATGCCCAAAAGCATAGCTAACCTACATTTCCAAATTAAGGGCTATAAATGAAACCTGTAACCTGTTCTGCCTGAATATTGCTGGGATCTCCTAACGGCGATGAAATGTGTGCTGCCCTCCCAATCTTCATAGGCCTGGCCCAGTTCCTACAACATTGTAACTAATCTCAAATAACCATTGTTAACAATGAATCAGTTTATGGCATAGAAACCTACTTTTTTACGGCTGGATCAGAATCAAGTTTAGAATCAAGTTCTAGAATAATTGTTACGCTAGTATTATAGAACAGTTTTAATAAGTTCATTTATCATTAGTTAAGAAAGGTACATCTCATCTTGAAAATGGGTCATAGCCCAACTGATTCTATTATTATAGGAGGTATTGTAACATCTACCTCCTTCAACCCTGCATCTCTTGCAGCTCTCCCACTATTTCACTTTTTTCCTGTTCTGTTTTTATATGTATAGATCTCCAAGTTTTGATTTTATGTAAAGCATGCATCTTATACTTGGCAAAGGAGAACATGAACTTTTAGCTTCCTGCTTCATTTATGTATATGCTTGTGCAGCATGTGAAAAATTGTACCTTTAAAAATTCTCAAAATGATGCACAAAACAATTCTACTATAGTGGAAGTGGGATTTTTATTAATAAACTCAATTCTAGAATATAACAATGTTATTTTGAAAGGGAAGCTAGAGATAATTCTATCCTTACACCATTTTCTTATTACTAAGAATATTTGAATGAAAAAGAAGAATCTTAAGTATTGGCTATTGCTGTTGATTCAGCTGCTGAACTCATTCCTCTGTGACATTGCTATTGATGTCACATACAATTATTACTTCAGCTAAGGAATAGGTAATAAAAGTGGATTTTTTTTAAACTGCTCAGCATGGTATCTGAGCACCAGATAAAATAACTAATATTTGAAGTAAAAGAAAGCAGGGAAATGAAAAACGAAAAAATGTATAATCAAAGATAAATTCTCTTAAAAAAAATGAGTTGGTAAAATCAAAGGAACATGATTCCATTCCTCCCTTGTCCGCTATGTGTTTTATGTAATAAATTTGGTTACAAGAGTAACATTTCTACAGTGAAACTGATTGGATAAAGTCTCCTCCATAGGGGAAAAAAAAGTTTTAGTATCGTTAAGTCTCTCAATACAATGGCCTATTTTAGAAACAGAGCAAAGCAGGAATTTTGCTACTGAAATACAAGATCATCATATACTACACATTTAAATAAATTGCAACGCATATTAAAAAATGCATGCCATACACAATTAAAAGTAATACATTCCACTTGTGTGATCACAGTGGCAAAGGAAATGCCCGTTGAAGCAGGCGGTTATCACTGCTCAGAGAAAAAGATGAGAGCTACCTTAGGGGGTCAAAATAATTGAGGGACAGAAGGTGCAGAGAAACTGTTAGAGCTATCTGGAGAGGAAGCAGTAATGAATGAAAGCCACGGTAAGGAAAGCCATCTTCATCTCTGCATATCAGGAGCCTTATTTTCCTTATGCATTGTTCATTCACTAAGTTACCATAGTGGAATTTCAGTCAGTACAGCTGAGCATTTCTAAACCTCCCTGGTTCCCCACCATAACTAACAAATTTTTATTTTCTCATTACTAAGAGTTGTAGAAATAAAAGTGGCTTCTTAATCTGCAATCCTTCCTGTTAAACTTCTATATTAGTATACCTGTATAGTAGTAAAATTATACATAGCTGCAAGGTTGGCTTGGGGTTTTTTTGGTTTGGTTTTTGTTTAGGTGGCAGAAGGCAAAAGGGAAGTTTAAGGAATCTATTTAATGTTCCAATATAAATAACTAACTTTAAGAATAACGAAAAACTACAAAAAATCCTCCTCTCACTACTCTTTTTACACCTTAAAAACAGCTTAAACCATTTAAATGAATTTGGCTTTTTGTTAAAAAAGTTGCTCGGAAAGGAGCCAAACTTTTGTCCAAAGAAAATTTTTATAGCTAAGTTATTAGCTTTGAAAAATTAGTCTATAATGGAAATGGGGACACAAAATTAAAAGTCCCTGTTATACATAAAGTTCAATATGATCATAATTTTAAACCCTGTGTCTTATTGCTTACACATACATTTGTGTACAAATATGTATATAATCTCTCACAGAATGTGAGTGATCTGTTTTTTCAACAACCTCATCTTCACTCTGCCTACAAATCTATCTCCTTTGTTTTTCTTAGCGTTATTCCCGCACTATCTCCTTTAGGAGTACAGTAAAACCTCGATTTAATGGACCTCGATTTAATGGACTTCGGATGCAACGGACAAAATTTTTAAGAAAGTCTGATGCCTCCGAAATCCGTTTGTCGAGGGCTTGCTGCGGGCTCCACTGGGGTTTCAGCTGCGGTTTCAGCTGGGGTTTCAGCTGGTGGGATGGCTGGCGGGTCCCAGGAGCCGGGACCCATGCGGGCTGACTGCCCGCTCCCTGCGGCCGCCAGGGTTTCAGCTGGGGGCGGGCTGCCGCCCGGCTCCCAACAACAGGCAGGCTGGCTGGACCCATGCGGGCTGACTGCCCGCTCCCTGCGGCCGCCAGGGTTTCAGCTGGGGGCGGGCTGCCGCCCGGCTCCCAACAACAGGCAGGCTGGCTGGCGGGACCCATGTGGGATGACTGCCCGCTCCCTGCAGCCGCCGGGGTTTCAGCCACGGGCGGGCTGCCTGGCTGGCTGCCGGCTCCTGCCCGAGTCCCAGCAGCCGGGACCCGGGCGGGCTGGCTGCTGGGTCCCGGCTGCCGCCCGGGTCCCGGCAGCGGGCGGGCAGGCTGGCTGCCGGCTCCCGCCCGCAGGCGGGCTGCCGGTTCTTGGCTCCCGCCCGAGTCCCAGCAGCGGGAGGGCTCGCTGCCGGCTCCCGGCTACCGCCCGAGTCCCAGCAGCGGGAGGGCTCGCTGCCGGCTCCCGGCTCCCGCCCGAGTCCCAGCAGCGGGAGGGCTCGCTGCCGGCTCCCGGCTCCCGCCCGAGTCCCGGCAGCGGGAGGGCTCGCTGCCGGCTCCCGGCTCCCGCCCGAGTCCCGGCAGCGGGAGGGCTCGCTGCCGGCTCCCGGCTCCCGCCCGAGTCCCGGCAGCGGGAGGGCTCGCTGCCGGCTCCCGGCTCCCGCCCGAGTCCCGGCAGCGGGAGGGCTCGCTGCCGGCTCCCGGCTCCCGCCCGGGTCCCGGCAGCGGGAGGGCTCGCTGCCGGCTCCCGGCTCCCGCCCGGGTCCCGGCAGCGGGAGGGCTCGCTGCCGGCTCCCGGCTCCCGCCCGGGTCCCGGCAGCGGGAGGGCTCGCTGCCGGCTCCCGGCTCCCGCCCGGGTCCCGGCAGGGGGAGGGCTCGCTGCCGGCTCCCGGCTACCGCCCGGGTCCCGGCAGCGGGAGGGCTCGCTGCCGGCTCCCGGCTACCGCCCGGGTCCCGGCAGCGGGAGGGCTCGCTGCCGGCTCCCGGCTACCGCCCGGGTCCCGGCAGCGGGAGGGCTCGCTGCCGGCTCCCGGCTACCGCCCGGGTCCCGGCAGCGGGAGGGCTCGCTGCCGGCTCCCGGCTACCGCCCGGGTCCCGGCAGCGGGAGGGCTCGCTGCCGGCTCCCTGCTGCCGCCCGGGTCCCAGCAGCCGGGACCCGGGCGGGCTGACACTTGGCTCCCGGCTGCCATGATACAGTAAAACCTCGATATAACGGACTAATTCGGGCGGGCTGCTGCTCCAACAGCTGTTTGTTTGTTTTTTAATTAAATAACGGACTTTCGGCTTTAACGGACACCCCCTCGCCCGAATTAGTCCATTATATCAAGGTTTTACTGTACTAAAATTTCCAGCTTTTGCATAGCTTCAAACAGACCCTCTTCACCAATTTTTTTTTTTAAATAAACACACACAATACCCAAATCAATTTTCCTCTTACATTATATGTTAATTACATATAATTAACTTACAGTACTGTATGTGGTGTTACTCTGGCCATGTTGGTTTCAGAATATTAGAGAGAAGGTAGGTGGGGTAATATCTTTTAGTGGCCCAACTTCTGTTGGTGAGAGACAGACTTCTGAGCCACACAGAGCCCTTCTTCAGGTCTGGGAAAGATACTCTGAGTATCACAGTTAAATACAAGGTAGAACAGAGCTGTGACACGCATACAGAGCTCTCCCACCTTCTCTCTCTCTAATATAACTGACAGTTGGAGGACAATTTATTAAAAGTCGTATTAATGCCTATAATGCTACCTTACATTTATTGCTGCTTTGAATCCTACAAACCCAACATCTAAATTGTACGAATCAGTTCAATAAAATATATCCACCCTGGGAATGGAAAAACGAAACAAACTAAAGTATTCACTAGAACTTTGGCAGAAACTTACCCTTTTTTCCATTTCCAAGAGTGACCTGTCAGCAAATCTCTCTTGTCTCTGAAATACAATGTTAATAATTAAATGTGGGATTTGTGGTAAAAAAAAACCCCCTATATATAAAATATAGGAGGCAAACAATTTTAAAAAGAATCTATATTTTGGCTCTTTATAGTCTTAAAAGTCAAAGAAACGTCAAAAGTCAAAGAATTAAACAAATAAAAGAATTTTTGTATCCCTGAAATCAAAACAGACAATTTTACATAGCGCTTGGTTATACTTATAGCTTTATAGTCGTTTTGGTTATACCGGCCTTCAGATACAGCTCCAGGGAAAGTGCTCCAGCGTGTCCACACTGATAGCTGCAACCGCACTGGTGTGGCCACATTTGCGGCACTTGCAGCAGCACTGGGAGTGATGCATTATGGGCAGCTATCCCAGCATTCAGCGGGCTGCAACGTGCTTTTCAAACTAGAGGGATGGGGTGGAATGTGTTGTGCGAATGCGGAAGGGTTGGATTTTTGGAGTGCTGAGAGTGTGTCAGCACACTGTCTTTTAAATGCAGATCCTACTAATCTTCTGCTTCTCACTCACTCACATAGTAAACATTTGCATTGTTGATTTGCGGAGTTAGAGATAAACTCTGAAAATGTACTTCCGCATTCCTCCAGCCGAGTTCAAAACAAAGGGAAGAGAGGTCAATTGACTTAAATAGATTAGGGGCGTTTCCAGAGATCACTCAAAGCGCAGTACTGTTACTACCTGTTTACATGAGAGCTAAAGCATATCACCCAATACACAACAGCTGTTAATCCTCTGGCAAGGGAGGATTACCAGGACTGCTACAACCATGGATTTATAGGGCTCTACATGCCTCACCAGTCTGGACAGGTAGTAGATTATAGTGCTGCTAGCGACTTTATAGCGCTATAAAGTGCCAGTGTAACCAAGGCCATGGTATTTAATCTCATTCCCAAGAAACTAATAACTATATTCTGAGAGAGAGTGTCGTAGTTAAGGTTCTGGAATGGTGTAAAAGTGTACGGAATTTGTTCCTGGCTCAGTCACAGATGTCCTGTGTGACCTTGGACAAGTAATTTAATCTTTCTGCAACCTTTGGCAAAATAAGTTATTTGAGAGCAGTTATCTACACCTATTTAGAGTTGCACTATTTGCTCTTTAGCTGCAAGACTAATCAGCCAGTGACAGCATGGCAGTCTAACAACCTGCCATCAGGTTTATAAATCAATCACTTCATAAATTAAACACTGATACTTTGAACATAAACATAATTCAACAATATAGAATCATTTTCTCTGTTTTTATGTCTGATGTCTGCAGAGAAATTACTTACATATATGCTGGCAAGAATAATTGATACCTTAACAATTACCACTTGCATTAGGTGATCAGACCCATCTGGCCTTCCCTCATGTCATAAGTATAAAGTAGCTTAGAATCACTGTTTTACCTATAAAGGGTTAATTTAAAAGTAACCTGAGAGAGAGAGAACGTAACAAAGAAAGTGTTTTACTTTGTTTCTCCCGCTCGTCTCCCTCGGCTGTCTGTGCTAAGGTTCACCTGGCTATGGGACAAACTAACCTTCTATCTCTATATTCTACATTTCTATAATCTTCTAAGATGACAAGTCCAGTAGTAAGTGATTTGTAAACTTAAACTGTATCACTTAATAATTGATCCATGGTGTTCTTTTACTGTTAAACTTTAGCAGAGGAAGAATTCCCAGGGGAGGTGTCAGTTATGCTATGTAATGTAAGTGAGGTGTTTTTCTATTAATTTCTGTACAAGTGGTTTATGCTCCTTTTCCTTTTATTAAAATCTTTCTTTTAAAACTCTGTCTGTTTCCACTGAGTTGATCCTGGTTTGGATCGGGCACATCTCACAAAAAGTGAGGGACTTCTTTGTTCTCAAACCTCTCCCAGGTGAAGGGAGAGATTTAAGAGGTGTTAAAGAAGGGGGTTCCAATTTACCCAACCCCATGGTTTTGGGGGCTTAAATTGGTGGTGGCAGCGTTATTCCAAGTCCAAACTGAAGAAGTTTGGGTTCTGGGAAAAAGTTTTAACCTAAGCTGGTAGAATAAGCTTGGGGGGTTATTTCTTCTTTCATGTGGGCCCCCACATCGTTACCCTAAAGTTCAAAGTGGGGAGGCACACCTTAACACCTCATCTCCAGCAACAAGAGCAATTGCAGTACTTAGCCCCATTCTTTTAAAAAAAGGGAAGGTAAAGCCGACATCTGAGAAAAATGTAAATTCCATTTCCAGTATTTTCTGGTTTCTTACACATTTTACCAGCTAGAGACTTGGCTTTGTGTGTGAATACAAACCTGAGTGGCCTTTTCCAATTGTAGTTTAAGATCCGTCAGCTCCATATTGGTATCATGTAACTGTGCTTTCAGCTTTTCATTTTCAGTTAGAATCTGTTCGTAAAGCTAAGAGAAAATTTGGACAGGTTTAAGAAATGTGCATCTCTTTTGGATGCATTATTTAACATATAAGGGGCTACATTCTTCTAAAACTTGATTAAATTGTATGAAAGGAACAAATTTATACTCAGAGGTTCTATAGAACAGAACAGTACTTTTTGGTGTGTGTTTTGAACCAACTTAATAGAGAACTATATTTCCACTACTGAATGGCTCAAAAACACCTGCAGAAATAATATCATTTCAATTAATTTTTAAAGCATTTTCTTAAGAACGTTACTGGCTTATCCCTTATTCAATTATACAGTACAATTTCTTAAGGGTGACAAAAGTATTGTAAGTAGTATTACAAGAAAATTCTAGCTTCCACACAAAACATTTAAATCCCCTGAAAGAAGATACTACTGTCTTTTAAATTAAAAGAAGAAATGTATGATAATTTTACCTTATATTTCCATAATTTAGAAAATATGAAATATTTTCCTTCTGAAAAAAATATGTATCTCACCTTGACAATAAGATTAATGGTTTCTCATTTCTTCAAAAGTATCTTCTAGTTTTCAACCAACAAGACTGGATTTTACATTGTACTAGCAAGTGCGTCACAAAAAAGGCTCCATTATAGATGTCAAGCATTTCAAGCACCACCTTCATCCACAAGGACCAAGGTAGTGGTATGTGGGGTCATTAAAACAGCATTTGGCTCCTCTAGACCTTCCCCTTCTCTTGCAGAAGTGAAAGCAAGGGTCAGAAGCTACGACATAGCTAGGGAGGTGGATACAATTCTTCCCCTTTGCCTCTATGGAGTTCCAAGTTGCGTTACTTCGAGTATGTCTACATTTACTGAAGATCAATGCTGCGGCGACTAATGCCCCGGAGGTCAATTTAGCGGGTCTAGTGAAAACCCGCTAAATCACCTGCTGATCACTCTCCCATCAACTCCGGTACTCCACTGGAATGAGAAGCATGAGGAAGTTGACAGGAGAGTTTCTCCTATCAACCCAGTTATTCGCGTAGATGGAGTTGCATAACTGAGGTCAACTTACACCCACAGTATAGACCAGGCCTTAGGCTTAGGCAAGATTTGAGACTTAATGTGAGTAACTAATTACTTCAGGACTGAATTTATCGTGGGGCAGAAGACCACAAATAATGGTTTATTTTAATATCAGAGCTACTGGCTCAGATACCTTTTTAAAGTCAGTTGCATCTTCTTTTTCTAGCCTACTGCAATATGGTTTTCGTTCTTCAAAGAAACTCTGTGACCCAGACCGCCCCAGCAGTGAGTCATATCGGTCACCTGATGATGTGCTGATTGATCCTGCATCATATCTTTAAAAGAAGAAAAGTTTATTATTTCCATAAGATTGCTAACCTGGTGCAGTGCATCAAGCATACGTAGTTTATTCATACCATTATCTCCTATCCCCTCTCTAAGGGCTGAAAACAGTTTTTAAAGTTTTCTTTCTTCCACTCAACACTAAGATTTATTTCAAATAACAGTTTTTCTGACTGCCAAGTATGGCTTAGGGAGTGCAAACATTAGCCTTCTATGTCAAAATTTCTTTTGAATTAAAATACATTCCTTCAAGACATTTTTGCATGATTCTGACCTTGTCAAGATGTTGTAAAAGAGTGCTTCAACTTTTCTTTGCGTGTTCATCTTTTATAAGGTCTGAATTATTTTTTCAGTTTTATTTTTAATCTCAAAAAGATCAGCCAAGTCAAGACTGGCCTTCCTAGTTTTACTGGGGGACCTCAGGGAATTCTCAAGGATATTAACTGTGAGCTCAACTACCTAACTAAAAGCAACATGTCTCCTTTAACAAAGGCTTCTTTATTCACTATTAGTCATTGAAGTAAAATAGATATTAACCAAAAAACCCAAATGGCTTTAAACCATCTGACCAAAATCTGTTCCCCTTCCCATTGCATAACCTGAATGGTTCATCTGTTATAATGTCCTCATTTAACATAGAGCTTTTTGACACAGGCAGGACCTAACTTTTTAATGTTTTTTTAAAAAGCAAATTGTTTTTGTCTTTATTTTTGAAAATGTTTTTCAAGCCATTTATCATAAAGCTCTTACCATGAGTAAACATCTATTTTTTCTCTTTTCAGGTTTCTTTTTAAAAAAAGGAGTCAACTGTAAATAAAATACTTCATAGTTCAGGATTTTTGTAATATTACTTCCTTAAGATTAAATCCTACAAATGAATTAGTGGTATAATTCAGCCTATTTTTAATGTTCACTGACTTTGCATTTCAGGTCTACTGAATGCAGTCTACTTTGCTTCCCTTTGAGTGTGACACCCCAGAATGCTCCATATTCAGTAGCAATCCAATCAGAGCAATGGCACTAGCTTGCCAAAAGCCAAGTCATATTCACATACATTCATTGTTATTTAAAAAATGTTTTTGGACATAAGTAACATCTAGAAATGCACATTATTAGGGTGAGGAATCCAGGATTTGTTCTCAGCTGGAAGATACGATAGCCGCTAAGTGGAAGCAAGACACAGAGTCCAAGGTGAAGGAGGGGAGCCTGGACTAATCAAACCAAAATTTTACGAAGCTAGTAAATATTAATGAACTGCTTATTTGGGAGCTATGTATCACACTTCAATACTTCCAGTAGAGATTTTCCCTAGGAGCCTTCTACTACACCAACATTTAGGGCAGCAGAAGCAAGATTTGACAAAAAACTTAAACACCATCTTATCTAATGTATAATCTACACCTTATGTCTAAAAAATTTAGGCCAAGACTTTCTAAAATGACTAAAGATTTGGGTTTTCATCTTGAAAAACCTTCAAGAAGCCTGATTTTCAGAGGAGGCGGCACTTTGAACGTGAAGCCCCTTACAGTGTCTCAAACTGGGCATCCAAAAATTGGGACAGTCAAAAGCACCTGATGTTTATGAAAATTTTAGCTTTGCATTGTAAATTGCATCAGACATTGACTGGATTGATTATATGTTCTGCAAAGTACCTAGCTTATTTTAGGTTCAATATAAATAAATAATTCAGCACATAACCTAAACAACATTCTGAACATATCTTCAGGTCCCCTCTCATCTCCCACCTGCCTGAATGTGTAAAACCGCAATCCTATGGCTTTATTACTATATTCTATTTAAAAACATACTAAATCTTTACAGCATTAACATTTTTTCAGATCTTAACCTAACCAACTATTGAGAGCAAAACAGGATTTGTAAATTAAGAACTTAAAAATCAGAATACGAGTCAAAAGGTTTCTGTTTTATAAATAAATGATTTGTTTAAATCAAATACATACCTTGAAAGACTATCACTCTGGAAAAAAGAAAAATATATTAGGACGAATTGATATTTGTACATTCATTAAATATAATATTCAACATATCTGTTAACAAATGTAGCATGGCAGAGTGTTAAACCACATGAGAAAGCTGAATGCTATTCAACCATTCATTATCTGAACACCATGTACAGCTTCATTTTGTTATGGCTATCAAAAAAAAGGAAACATTCTAGTATATATTTGCCAGAAAAGTGTTTTGCAAAGATGTTAGTACAAACTCATTAGAAGGCTTAGATTTTAGTATTATCTGAAACATTAGAATAGTTTTACAAGTATGTAGATTCCTCAGTTTCTCTGCCATTTGGCAAACTTATAACTAAGACATAAGGATTCTGTCCACCTCCAATCTTCTTTCTTTCCCCTTTTTTATTTAACTGAAGAACAGTATTTTAATAGCTCAATTGTCTGAGTGACTACATACCATCCTGAACAACATTCAATGGCAAGCTAGAAAAATATTGGCATTATTGCTATTTAAATAAGATTAAACTGTGTGGGGAATCTGAACTGCTGTCCCAACAATAGGTAACAAAATGAAACCTTCTGTACACAGCTACTCAATTTAAGATCATATAAAAAAGTAATTTAATAGGTTCCCAAATCAGAGGAGTTTGCAGAGACAGGAAAGTCTCACATGTTGAGTAAAGAATCAAATTTAATTAAAATTAATTATAGAATTGTATGTGCGGGAATGCATTTTAACACTATAGAACTTGTAGTTCATTATTGTTCCTCGAAATTATCAGTATAACTGTATTGTTTTATGAATGCAGGCTCTTTCTAGTGACTAGAATGCCACCTGAATGTTCCCAGCAATGTTCATCTGCCAGGCTGGCTGAAGATGTGATATTTTTGTTTCCTTTGTTTCCTTTTTTACATCTTTATGATGTATGGGAGAATTTCTGAAAGGGCTGGATTGTTTATTGTCCTGTAAGGAGCAAAACAAAAAAATCCAAATACCTAATTTTTCCTCTTCCCCTCGGGGATATTCAACAGTTCTAGCACTGAGCTAACTCTACTCCCACTAAATTCAATAGTAATACTGCCATTAGTTTCAGTGGGAACGAAGTTAGGCTAATGCTGGGCGGTTTTGAAGACTCCACTGTTTCTGAGTCAGATTTTAAACCCTGCTGCATGACACACACACTGGAATGGATTTTAAGCAACAGGCTGCAACTTTATTAACATTGGTTGGAGGCGGAACATGACCACGCATCTCAAATACCAGGCATTTAACTGGGTGCAGTATGGCGTTACACGGCTCCCTTCATAACCAATAACTCAGGGCAGACCCTGCAGCATTGTGCCAGGGAGCTATACAGGATACCAAGGGTGAACGGGGAGGGGTATGAGGGGCTGGAGGAGGGAGAGAGAGGGGGAGAGAAGTTTGGTGTGCAAAGAATTCAGGCCTTCCCGTCTTCTTACAAGCACAAGGTCTGGTAGCTGATCCTTTTAGCTTTCATCTGCATAGGCTCCAGTTGCAACAAACTCTCTGTTAATATTAGAGTTCCAAATTCTATTTGTTATCCCAATTGCACCTCCACACTGTTGTGAGGAAAGCAAAAAACTCATCTGACCCATGTCTAATGTGGCCCAATAAGAAAAAATTCCCTCCTGATCCCAAAACCAGGTGATCAGTAAGACCCACTGCATTCACTATCTAGAACTACAGGGCACGAGTGGGGAGTCTTGAAGCCTGGAGGAAGCTGAAGAGGCAAGGAAGTCATTAAGCCTGGGGGAAACGTTTAAATTGTTTGTAGAGCGGGGGGGAGGGAAGAAAAGTCAGCTCCTACTCTTTCTCCCCAGCCTACCAACAGGATGCAAGAACCCAAAGAAAAGCAGACGGCATCTTTGGGAATGCACACTGTACCATCACTCCCGGGGGCAGAGCATCCTTTTTTCTGATTCAGCTAACATCCCACCTGCTCACCTGCAGAGGGGGGGAGCATTTCTCAGGCATGCCCTCTTCTCCCTACTTCTCACATCTGGGGCAGCACATTCCCTGTGCAGTCTGACCAAACATTGCCCTCCATCCCCCGGCCAGGAAAGGATTGTTGTTGTCTTTACATTAATATTCCTTATTATTTTCTGGCTCCCTATCAAAGCTTTTCTGTCTCAACCAAATATTTTCTGCATTTAATAAACACTGTTAACCCTTTAAACACTGGCATTTTTGGACTGGCAGTGAAATGGGATGTCAGGAAGACATCTGCAGCATTCAGAAGGTTTTTCAAAGAGTTCTGCATAACATGAGTTTTGGTGAGAAGTTTCCAACACAGATATCTGTGAACATTCACATCACACATGTGAGACTGCTTGAATGCTGCTGCAAATTTTCAGTCTGTGTTCCTTATGCATTCACAAAACTGAACAGAGTCTGGTGCCTAATTTTATCCAGACATTATCCATTATTGTTTGTGCATTGTTAGTTATACTGCTTCATTTTTTCCCCTCTATGCAAATAACAATAATGCTTATCTCTAAACACCATTCACACTACTGGGGCCATATAAATAACACAAAGAAAAATTGCACAATCCCATGAAAATATGTACTGCGTTCACCGTAGAAGTCTTGTTGACCCTTGGACAATTATCAGTAAAGAAAATAAAATGGGGACATACGTGCACTAATGGTACTCTCTGAGTCTCTGTTGTTACTGAGAAGTTTTTAAAGAACTACCACAAGCAGATTATTTGAAAGCTGAAAAACAAGACTAGACTGCAGTATTAAATCAAAGCCACTTGTGTCAATCTTTGGTGGCTGCCTAGGTGGAATTTAAATATTCAGTGACATTTATGATCCTAATATTGGCAACCTTAAGCTTCCAAAAGTTACGACTCAGTACTCAAAAAATGACATTCTATTCTATTCTAATTCTTATGCTTTATCCATTACTGTGGTGTTAGATTAATCACCACAAGACTTTAAAAATAAATTACATCTGCATTTTGACTGCCTGGAGATTTTTGAGCCTACGATGGCATGTGGCCCATCGGCAACTACCAGTAGCAAAAATCCCCAACTGCTGAAGATGGGACACTAGATAGGGAGGGCTCTGAGTTCCTACATAGCAGGTGGGCTTGCCCACATGCTCAGGGTTTAACTGATCATTATATTTGGGGTTGTGAACTAATTTTCCCCCAAGTCAGATTGGCTAAGACCCTGGGGTGTTTTCAGTTTCCTCTGCAGCATGGGTCACTTGCAGGTTTAAACTAGTGTAGATGGTGGATTTTCTGTAACTTGGAGTCTTTAAATCCTGATCTGAGGACTTCAGTAACTCAGCCAGAGGTTAGGGCAGGGGTTAGCAACCTTTCAGAAGTGGTGTGCTGAGTCTTCATTTATTCACTCTAATTTAAGGTTCTGTGTGCCAGTAATATTTTAACATTTTTAGAAGTTCTCTTTCCATAAGTCTATAATATAGAACTAAACTATTGTATGTAAAGTTAAGATTTTTAAAATGTTTAAGAAGCTTAATTTAAAATTAAATTAAATGCAGACCCCCTCGGACTGGTGGCCAGGACCCAGGCAGTGAGAGTGCCACTGAAAATCAGCTCACGTGCTGCCTTTGGCACTCGTGCCATAGGTTGTTTACCATAGGTAGAAACCCTTAGGGGGTAAGAGTTTCTGTGGCCTGAAATGCGCAGGAGATCAGAAGACTATCATGATGGTCCCTTCTGACCTTAAAGTCTATGAATACATTTATATCCAATTTGCATGTGAAAATACTAAAACAGAAAGGCAAGCCTGCCTCTGACTGCTGGCTGGTGATCAAATTGGTCATTCCCTCTTAATTAAGGCTAAGACTTTGTCACCGTTATTTTATTAAATGTCACAGACAGGTCACAGGCAATAATCAAAAATTCACAGAAGCCCCTGATATGTCCCTGACGTTTATTAAAAATAACTATGACAAATGGGAAGGGAGGAGGGTCCAGAATCCACTGCTGCTAGAGGCTCCAGGGCTCGTCACACCCAGGCGGCTGAGAGCCTGGGGTCCCCACTTCTGCCAGCAGTATCTTGGAGCTGTGGGGTCTGCCTGTGCCCACTGGAAGCTGTGGGGGTGTCCCCGACACCCAGGAGTTCTGGGCCACCTCCCACTGCTAGCTGACAGCTTCTGCCCTGAAGCTGAAGCAAGATTCCATGACAAAATTTTAGCCTCTCTCATAACCTCTAAGGTGGGAGAGCTGTCTTTTCCTCATTCTGTCTTCCATATCCCCCACTCAAAGCTTTCACCATTCTCCCATTTTCCATGTCTGCTCTTGCCATCTTCTGTCCTCCACACTGACCTCTTCCCCTCACATAATCCATGCCTGCCCTCCAATATTACCTTGTTCTTATTACCCTGCCTCACAGTCTGTCCTCCAGCATTCCCTTGATCCCTCTTAATTATTCCCATCAACACCATCCTTGTATCTCCTGTTCCCTCACTGTCTCCTTTCCGTGCCATGCATAATGAGAATGAGGGCTGGTCAACTGAGATAATAGTAGCCTCATTTCTATGTGCAAAAACTTAGCAAAACACTGGTCATCTAAATGAGGGCACCCTGGCTTCAATTCTATTGAAAGTAATGAAAGAGTGGCAACAGTTTGTGAAATAAAAACATTTTAAAGTAACACCTGACATCAGACTTGCAATATTATCATGAAAGTTGGCAGTTCTGTGAGCCTTTAATCTTTGTCAAGTGTCCTGGCCAACATTCCAGTTCTAGCAAATCAGGTTCTAACATTCCAATTGTTGAGCAAAAAGGGCCAAATAGTGATCCCAAAATAATAAATCATGGATTGAAATTTACAAGACCAAATTAACTTCTGAAGTACAATCTAATTAATAAAAACATATGGAACAATTGCTGAAGACTACATGAGCACAATAAAACACCACAGCTAAAGTAAATACCTTCCTGACAGCAAACCAGCAACGAACCTTGTCATTCAGACATGTCTGGAGGCAACAGTGTGAGCTGTTTGGTGGTATTGCTCTGGAATGTATATTTAAAATCACTGTTTATGGTAACTACTGAAGTAACTTGTAGTAGTTAAATTATTTTGTCACCTTCCTTCTTTAAATCCATCCTAGTTGTGAAAAGATTTCATTGCTAGTTATATGATAAATGATCAATTTGGACAAAATTTTGCAAACTTTCCTTGGTTTGTATTCACACAAACCAGATCTGACTCAGTGCAGAAAATGGATGTGTCTATTTTCAGTGAGCCCTGGCTTATGAGCAGCACTGCTTCCTACCCCCCCTTCTCTCTCCCTACTCAACGTTCAAACCAACTTAAGATAAGGGTTTCTAGAATCTGACACTTAGAATAACAGAAGTTATTGGTAATCAACCTGTAGCATTGTAGCACAACCTTTCAGAAGTGGTGTGCCGAGTCTTCATTTATTCACTTTAATTTAAGGTTTCGCCTGCCAGTAATACATTTTAACGTTTTTTAGTAAGTCTCTAAGTCTATACATTATATAACTAAACTATAGTTGTATGTAAATTAAACAAGGTTTTCAAAATGTTTAAGAAACTTCATTTAAAAAATTAAATTAAAATGCTGATCTTATGCTACCGGCCTGCTCAGCCTGCTGCTGGCCTAGGGTTCCATTCACCTAGGCTAGAATGAGGAAGGGGACTTGGGGTTGGGGCAGGCGGTCTGGGTGTGGAGCGCATACCTGGGGCGAGGGGTGCAGGTGGGAATCGGGGGGGATGCACTGAGAACAGGGCTGGGGGTGCAGGGTCTGGGAGGGAGTTAGGGTGCAGGACCAGGCTGAGGGTTTGGGTGCAGGGTCTGGCCAGGAGCTAGAACAAGGGAGGGAGCTCGGGACTAGGGCAGGAGGTTTGGGTGTGGAGCGCATACCTGGGGCAGCTCCCAGTTGGTACAAGGGGTGCAGGTGGGAATGTGGGGTGGTGCAGGAGCTCCTGTTTGGTGCTGAGGGTGGGGATGTGTGTGTGTGGTGGGGGGGGGGGGAGAGCGCAAGAGTCAGGGCTGTGATGTGGGGTGTGTGCAGGGGTCAGGGAAGAGGGCTGGGGGTCATGGGGATGCTCCCAAGCCCCGGCTCTTGCCCAGATCTTCCCTTCCTCACCCAGATCATCAGCTCTTAGGCAGAACGCTGGAGGAGTGGGGAGCTTGGCTGCTGGTGGAGCCTGCCCTGCAGCAGGAGCCGGCAGGACCAAACTTTGGCCCCTTTTCCCCAGCAGAGAGGGGGAAGGGCGGGGGAACCAGGGTAAATCCGGTACTGCAGGGCAGGCAGCAACGTGCCATTAAAAATCGGCTTGCATGCTGTCTTTGGCACGCGTGTCAGAGGTTGCCGACCCCTGCTCTAGCACAATGCTACAGCAATGGAATACACTGGTCTGAAATACAATTCATCTTGAAATTGAGACTACAAAGGGATATCAATTTAGAAAATGAGTATAGTGAGCAGTACTGGTATACTGTAATTAAATATAGGGCTTCAATGAAAGACCTTTAATTTTTCAGACTGACATATTGAAGAACAATTGCAGACAATTTTTTCCACCGTTTACTCAGCAATGTATGTCTTGTTTGGGTCTAAGTTTATCTTCCTTGTGACAGCACAGATTTCCTATAAGTAGCAAGGTATTTTTAATTTATGTACAGTATTGGGAAATCCTTGCTCCTGGCTCAGAGGAGCTGAAGTAAAATTATATTACAATGACCTTCAAGTTATAAACTGTTAATGTTGTTTGACTTTTTTTTCTTTTTAAAAAAAAATAGGGATGAATGATCAGCTAACAGTGAAAATGCATTTCTGTACAGGGAACATCAAAGCATGAACTAAGGACTTATTATAAACAACTTTTCAAAGACCTCTGAAGTTGAAAAATATTTAATTCATTCATCAGGTTCCTTACAGATTTCATGCCAGGAACCATTCTACCTAGAGTCTATTTCAACTTTCTTTGTACCATCTGCAAGACTTGTTCTTGACTTCTTCCCTTCAGTTCGAATTCTTGAGAGTTACTGCCAAGTCTGTCAGAATTTTATAGCTGCTCTCTTCCATCTCTCGCTTGTAACTTCACTAGGCAATGAAAGCAACAGCAGTACCACTTAAGGGAGTAACAGAGAACTTCATTACAGTAAACCCTCGATTTAACGGACTTCGGATGCAACGGACAAAATTTCTGAGCAAGTCTGATGCATCCAAAATCCATTTCTCGTGGGCTGGCTGCCGGCTCCCAGCTGCCGCCCGGGTCCAGGCAGCAGGCGGGCTGGCTGCCAGCTCCCGCCCGGGTCACAGCAGCAGGCGGGCTGCCGGCTCCCGGCTGCCACCCGGGTTACAGCAGCGGGTGGGCTGCTGGTTCCCGGCTCCCGCCCGAGTCCCGCCAGCGGGCGGGCTGGCTGACGGCTCCCGGCTACTGCCCCGGTCCCAGCAGCCGGGACCGGGGTGGGCTGGCTGACTGCTCCCGGCTGCCGCCCGGGTCCCAGCAGCGGGCGGGCTGCAGAGCTGCCGCCCCGACTCTGTGGCGGGTGGGCTGCTGCTCAAACAGCTCGTTTTTATTTTTTTATTAAATAACGGACTTTTTGATTTAACGGGCACCCCCTC
Source organism: Sternotherus odoratus (assembly GCA_032164245.1). Lineage (NCBI taxonomy): Eukaryota > Metazoa > Chordata > Testudines > Kinosternidae > Sternotherus > Sternotherus odoratus. Next base: position 61,582,458 of record JAVMKO010000001.1, read on the forward strand.
GCCCGAATTAGTCCGTTAAATGGAGGTTTTACTGTATCTTTTTTTTCCTCTTCTTCTTCTGACCAATTAGTAAAATATTCAGCAAAATCAATAAATTATTCCAAACAGCATTTAAATATTTTCAAAAATGTTATGAATTTTTATTTGCCCCATAACCTGCATGGTTCATTGGGACTGGTGGTCTCAGTATTCAGAAGTGAGCAAAACATCAGTTTTTTCATTATTAATCATAATAAAGGGTGGACAAGTAAATTTTGTGCTTGGAATAATAAGGTTTCATAACAATTGTGCACAAGTGCCTTGGAGGCAGGAGTTTTTCAGCCTCTCTCTAAGCATCCCACATAGCAGAGGGTTTATGATTATTTCATAGCATGTGCAGTATTTAGAACCATTTGAAAGCAATCAGATATTTTGTGTCTTATCATGGAATCCAGGAACAGACTGCTTATCAATTGAAAGTCAGTATTCAAAACATTTTCTAATCTAATTTCTTTAGCGATGGCCAAAAATTGTCACAAAATATTTAGTTATTAGTTTAAGATTTCAGATTCAAACATGAGACATTATTATTAATATAATGGTTGCTATTTAACTGGAGGATCAAGAGACTAAGTCTGCTTAGCCTTACAATGTGACTGAATTGTAAATGGCTGTTAGAACCCTAGGCCCACACCAGCATTGAAAATGCTAAGAACTGAGTTAAAGAAAGAAGCAGCAGAATTTGCACAATATTTTGAAACACAAATATAAGACGTGGGGTTAATGTTCTGAACGAGATGAAACTAAAAGCACTGTCACAAGTTCAAAGCAATTACACTTCAAACCCAATGTATTCTCTGGTAAAATGGACCTGAATTCTAAAGAACTCTGGATACATCAGACCACATCAGCTTCAATTATATTTGAAAATGTAGGTTTTTAATAGCTATATATTATTTATATGGATATTAAACCCATTTTCACCCTGTCCCCATATTTTCTGATTATGATATACCAGATGTTTGTATAAACAAAGCATAACTGTAAACTGGAGGTACAGTTGTTGGAGAAGAGAACGCTCACATTTTCAGAGCTATTATTTTAAGTGGTCTGCAAACTTCAGTAATATGATACTGCAAAAATTTATAACTTAATATTTTCAAGGTGCTTTCCACAACCATAAGAGATAGAAATTTTTTTTTTAAATGAAAGACTGGACACACTGGAGCCCATATCTGTGACAGGCAATGGAATATGCAGCAAATTCTGTGGCAGCAGAAATGCAGAATACATGAATGGAGCCCTGTTTACTCCTTTGGTTTCTACTCTATTCATTCAAAAAATGCATATTAATGGTAAGGTTGAGAAATATGCCATGAAATGAGAGGCAAACTTCAAAATCAGCCTTAACTCTGCCTCCAACTCCCATGCATATGCCTTAAATATCATCTTTCCCATTACATAAATTATTCATTATTACAAATTACTAGCGAAAATACCCGGCGTTGCTCGGGTCCGTCAGAGGTGGGGAGGGGGCAGAGAGTGCGGGGTCCGTTGGAGGGGGGAGGAGGCAGAGAGCTGAGCGAGTGCAGGGTCCGTTGGAGGGGGGTATTATGACATCATAACTATGTCACAGAGAACAGCAGCTGCCCAGCTGATGTGATTGGCCTTTAAATAATTTCACCCCTGGGGGCGTCAGAGGTGATATTTGAAAAATTTTCGACTCTTACCCTGATTAGGACCCTAAGGCCTCTAACTGTACCAAATTTCAAGTCTCTAGCTCAAACGGTGTGGAAGGAGTAAGTGCACATACATACACGCATACACCATTTGACTTTTATATATATATAGATTAACCAAATGTAGTTTGTAGTAATACTAGCTAGAATTTCTTATACAACTGACCTACAGCTCAAGACACAACAGTCACACAATTCCTGTTTGAAGAAAATAATTTAAATAACTTTGAAGTTATGAGCATTCAAAGTTAAATGACCCTTAACTAGATACAGTACAGCAGTGGTCCCCAACCTTTTTATCACCGCGGACCGGTCAACCGGTCAACAATTTTACTGCGGCCCGGGGGGTGGGGTGGGGTGTTTGAACCGCCAGGCTCTGCCTGCCTGCCTGCCGCCGCCTCACCGCTCCCGCTCTTGTGCGGCCCGATACCAATTGATCCACGGACCAGTACCGGTCCGCGGCCCGGGGGTTGGGGACCACTGCAGTACAGCATTTTAAGAAGCTCTAATGGCAAATGATAAGTCTCAGTGTGATAGCTTCATCTGTTTAAAGCTTTACAACTTCTAAAGTGATTTCTCAAATTTCTCAAATCTCAGTATTATCTACAGAACACGTATGAACAAAACTCATTCATTCATTTTTTTCCCCTTGAAGTTTCAAGTATAAACTTTCTGAATAGAACGCAAAAAGCTTTTTCATTGACCCAAACCAGTTGTGCTTAAGTTTTCCAAAACAATTCAGTTCCTAGCTAAGAAGCTGCAGGGAAATTCCCAGCCTACAAGGCATTAACGTGGTCAGGCTATCAGCAAACCTAAAAGAGAGTAATGAAGCATCTTGGCATTCTATATGATAGTTTATGCTATGGTAAACATTTTCCTCCCTTCAGCAAGGTGGCTCAATTTCTAACTAGTTCTCCTGCAATTCTGATGCTGGAATCTGCTTTTCTGGAGGAAGCACTTCATGTCTGATTCTGACAAAGAATAGTTTCTAGCCCGATTAGCCTTTTTTTCTGGCTCAGATCAAATATTCCTTTTGCTGCCTTAAGGGGTGTTGCCTGGTTCACCCCACCCTCAAATTCCTTCTCGCCAGAAACTCCGACAGTAGGGAAAGATGGTGGGTTATGGAATGGACATGAGCACACATCGCGAAGAACACCGGTTATGGAAAAGTTAACAGTCTTCTCTTCAAGTGCTTGCTCATGTCCATTCCATATTTGGTGATGCCAAAGCAGTAGGCTGGGGCCTATACCGCTATCCGGAGTCACCGGCAAGGCATGGAATGGACTGCATCACTTGACTTGAGGCTTCCCGAGGGGGATGTTGAGCTGCCCAACAGGAGTCTTGGCTTGCCCCCTACCCTCTCCTTTCCCTTGCGGGAGGTAGGAGATCTTCCCCTCACAGTCTTTTTCAGTTTCTTGACCAGAGCTGTGGAGGGAGACAAGTGCCGGCTTGTGGATAGCACCAGGGGTGCACTGCGCACGAAGGCCACTGTGTGGAGCTGGACTGCTGCTCTGGTGCTAGAGTGTCGAGCCCATTAGGATAGTTTTCAAATGGATACCATGCTCCTTCTTCATCCTAAGTTTGAAGGACTTGCAGGCACTTGTCACTTATGTGCCTCTCTTCTAAGGCAGCTGGTATGTAGGTTGCTGATGGCATAGGCCATTAGCAGTGATCACAGGTCTTAAAGCTGCTCAGGACTAAGGAAGAGTTTGAGAATTACTACTAAGGATATCTAAGGAAACTATGTATAATTGTATTACAAGATTTTGAAGTTCATAAGAACAGAGAAGGGATCAATGCTATCCGAAGCAGCAGAAATTCCAGCACCACAGCTGGCAGCCAAAAGGAACTGAGGGTGGAAGGAACTGGAGGCAACACCTTATACCATACCATGCAGGCACCACTCCAGAGGACGTCGGAGCCAGTCTGCTACGTATACTGCTGAGGGAAAAAACTTCCGGCACTAGTGCCTGTGGCGAGCATGTATGGAATGGACATGAGCAAGCACTCAAAGGACTAAGAACTCCCTCAACTACCAGCCTAAGAATCAGTTAGAAATAACATTTACAACAAATTCTACTTATCTATACCTTGTATGCAAGAAAGGGGGAGGTAATACTCAACAGTCACTATTAAAATATATTCAAAACTATCATTAAATCCTGTAGATCATTTATAGACTAGAAGACATCTTTCACACAAAAAAACTACAAAGGAACTGGTATTGAAACATACCAATAAGCCATGATTTAAAGGATACCCCACTATGTGTGTTCTTATAGTTGAATCTAACTGCAATGAAAGAAAATTAAAACACAAAATCTGTTTCGAGATCACAACTGAATTAAAAATTCCCAACAATTACCTGAGTTTCTTTCTTATTTGTTCCTTCTTCTGAATCAGACTGGTGTTCCTGTTCATTTTCATCACTCTGGAGAAAATAATAGTAATAAAAATAGCAAATTTTTGTAATGGTATTGAGAGTTTTTAAACATTTTATATTTCTAAGGTCAAAATTCAAGACAGATGGCTGGTCTACGTTACTGATTAAGTAACTTTCACATCCCTGAGTAATGTAAAAGACACCCCTTTGAGTGACAAGTTACAGCAACCTAAGCACTGTCTGTACCAGCACTATGTCAGCGGGAGACGCTCTGCCTCTTGCAGAGGTGGAGTAATTACGTCAATGGGAGAGTGCTTTCCTGTCTGCGTACAATGTCTTTCCTAGATGGTGCGGCTGCATCGGTACAGTTGTGCCGATGTAGCTCTGTAGTGTAGACTTGCCCAGAATTTATTTGAATTAAATCTATTTGAACAGTAAAGTTCATATTCTGTATAAAAGCAGCAGAAATAAACACAAAAGGACAAGAATTTCTCCAAAAGCATCCCATAACATTCCTGGATGGCTTTGTTCTGTTTAACAAAACAGAATGGCAGAAACATTGAACAAGGAGATATTTTCAGTACTAGACTGATATAAAATGGAAGAAAGTGGGATTACACAGTTGGTATAAGGAAGCACTTGCTTTTACAACTGAAACATTTAAACCCTTATTTTTAGAAAAAAAAAGGAAAAGGCAACCAATCCCACCATTGGGAGTATAGGCCTTCTTGTTAATCTGATGAGAATTTACTTTTTTTAATTGCTTTAAATTATAAATACACAGTAATTTTCAGAGTAATGGATCTACTTCTCACAAATTAAGTAAATAGATTAAGAAACTGGTCATTGCTTATATTTGTCACTGTGAAACTACCCCATTAACATTATCTGGCACCAAAACAGCTGGATATAAAGGATATCTATTCTTGCCCATTAGACACTTTTTCAATGCACTTGAAGGATCATGAACTTTATTTTTTTTATGGTGTATCATTTACGATAGTTTAGGTCAGAAGGGTTTTAAAAACATCACAAACAACTCTGGGACCGTGGCTAAGGTCAGAGTTCTCTGGACTATTTTAAAAGGCTGGACAGGGAAGGTATTTGTTTTATATACCAGTTCTACAAGCTTCTTCAAAATGAGTGAGGGGCCTTGTTTTGAAATCAAGGCAGAAAATCCAGGATAGAATGAGTATCAGGCTCTTCTGAATTTTATCCTCAATATCTTTTCTATCTTATTCTCAAAACCCATCCCATATATGTTATCCAGAAGGCATATTATTATTATTTCTATTACAGTAACACTTGGTTCCTCGACTCCTCATGCTAGACACTGTACAAATAGAGTAAGTGATAATTATTTGTTTTTTCCTATTGATCCTACCCAGATTCTTAGGAGCATTTTATGTTATCTTTTGACATGTTGAATATCGACCATTTATTCCAACACTTAGTTTAGAAACTGGCTCAGAAACTATGTCAATATGTTACCTCTGATACCATGACTTAGTTTTCTTAAATGCCTCTTGTGAGGGACGGACTTTGTCAAAGGCTTAAAAAAAGTACAAATGTGTTATGTCAACTGGTTTTCTTTAATCTATTATTTGCTCAAAGAATTCTCGTAGATTAAAGATGAACAATTTTGGTTTATAAAAGCTATTTCTGTTTGTCCTTATGGTATCATGATCATCTACGTGTTTTAGAATTTTTTTCATTATAATAATTTGATATGCATACTGTGTGGAAATATCATCCCTTCAAAATAAGGTGTTTTCTGAAGGAATGATAAATACATCCCAATTTAGATGTGTTTAAATTTGAACTCAAGTTACTGCTGCTTTCATTGTTTACTTGCACTCTACAAGTGGACTCCATTCCTTGTAGACCTATACAGAACTATATTTGAGCACATCAGCAAAAGTCACTTCAAGAATGATAGGCCTCTGGGTTTACCAACTGAGCACATCCATGAAAAAGGAATGACAACCTATACCAGGGGTGGGCAAACTTTGTGGTCTGAGGGCCACACTGGGGTTGTGAAACTGTATGGAGGGCCGGGTAAGGAAGGCTGTTCCTCCACAAACAGCCTGCCCCTCCCCCCCATGCCCTCCCCCATCCCCTTCCTGCCTCCCTCAAAACCGCAACCCATCCAACCCTCCGTATTCCTTGTTCCGTGACTGTCCTGACTGCTATCCACACCCCAGCCCCCTGACACGCCTCTCGGGACTCCCACATGTATCCAATCCACCCTCCCCCCGGTCCGTCTGCCCCACCAGGACCCCATTGTCCTTATCTAACCTCCCCACTTCCCAGACCCTTACCAAGCCATTCAGAGTGGCAGACTGGCAGCCGCACCGCGCGGCACCATCATTGTGGGGAAGGGGGACAGCAGCCTCCCTAACTGGTAGCTCAAGGGCCAGATGTGGCCCGCGGGCTGTAGTTTGCCCACCTCTGAACTATACAGTGATCATCTCATTCTATAAGGAATAACGTCCTATGTATTGCTCATCTCATTCTATGTATTACTAATCTAAATGGCCAGGGAATAAAATCCCAGACAATATAGACCTCAACAATGCATGTTACTCCAAAATGTTAACACATTTTATACAGAGAAAAACATGTAACAAGCAAGATTGCAACTATTTTTGGAAGAACCCACTAGTATGGGCATAGCTGAATCCATCTCATGATGCTGTCATTTCCTAGGTTTCCCAGAATCAGTCATATAACTCAGTGGTTCTCAAACTTTGGAAACCTGAGGACCCCCCTTTTCATTTAAATTTTTTCACAGATCCCCAAGTCCCCTGCCCCAAGGTCCCACCCCCAACTCCACCCTCACCCCACCTCTTCCTGCTCCGACTCAACCCTTGCCTCTCATCTTCCCTGCTCCCTCCCTCAAGCATGTCCCATCCCCTCTCCTCCTCCTCCCTCCCAGCGCCTACTGTATGCTGCTAAACAGCTGTTCCCCAGTGTGAAGGAGGCACTGAGCAGAAGGGGAGGAGTTAAGGGAGGAGTTGATCAGTGGGGATCGCAGACCCCCTAGAGTAGCTGGGGATCCATGGACCCCAGTTTGAGAAATGCTGATACAACTCTAAACTATTCCCTGTTATTTTAATGTGATAATTTTATATGAATTCTAAATGCTGTGAAATAGATATATGTTTTTAGCAGTTTCTCACATCTTGAGTCCAAAAGGAAACTCCTGTAGATCTTCGTTTTTCTCTTGGTCGCCTCCTGTCTCTTATTGATTTTGACTGTGATTTATCTTCTTCCTTTTCTTCTTCTTTTTTCCGCCCTTCTGTTAAGAATAACATTTTTAAAATATGACAAATTGTGTGAACTTCTGTAATATTCAACTGACATGTTAATCTGAGAGGTACTGCAGCAAGAAGTTCAGTAGCCAGTTTTATAAATTATGTGATAACACACATCTGCTCAGAACACAGTTATGAAATGTAAATACCATTAAAGTGATCTGGCAAGTATTTTGTATTTCCCAATTGCTTTCTGTAACATGCTACCTCAGCCACCTAACCAAAATAATTCAATATAATAGTAATACTTCTGACAACAATTTAGAGGTTGGTTCTAAGATTCAGGCATTAAAAAGTCTTTACTAAGGGGGTATCTGACAAGAGAAACAAGCATAAAAGAATACCAGGCCACATCTCACATAAATATTTCTTTAGTTATAGCATCAAGAATTCAGTGCAATTGACTTATGTTCATTTAAGCTCTCTTAGCAAAAAAAAAAACCTCTCTCTTTTAGGACAATGTACTGAAATTTCCTGGATTTTATTAAGATTGTGCTAAGGGCTTTCTTCTTCCTTAATGGAAATTTACTTTCAGTTCAGCATTGGCATTACAGACAAACTCTCTCACTTTTGAGTTCTGATTTTTCACCTCTCACATGCTTTCAGCAATTTGTACAAAAATAAGTATTAGTCACGGTTGCACAAACAAAACATTTACTTCCTCTAACGTATTTGTATCTATTTACCCTTCTACTGATACAACAAATCAAACACAGCCAGCAGGCACAGTAGTAAGCACCACCTTATTCATTTTGAGTGCTTCCAGTCTTCACAGTTTTAAAATGAATCTGTTAAAAGGTGAACCAAGCATGAGATAGAAAAAAACAACCATTCAAGGTGAAAGCACCTCTTTGCTTTGATTTTGGCTTCCTTGAACAACATTCTTTTCCTCTGACAAAACTCACAAAATTGCATCATAGTATTATGGAAATCTGACCCAAATACAGGATCACTTCACAATAGAGGGAAATAAAGTATTATACATTGGGAGGCACCACTTGAAGACAGTTGCTTTACAAGATAATGTGGGAGCCAGCAATGCTTAAAGCTGCCTTAAGAAATTCCTTATCTTATAACACATGCAGTTTAAGACCCTCCGTAGAAACAAAAGATACTCTAACAAATAAGGAAAGAAAAAAGTCAAAACATAGTCCTACCTCTCTCATTTTCTTTTGTTCCACTCCTGGGATAAACAGAAGTTATACCTATAAGGCTGTTTGGTCTGTTTAGTTGACTTGAAGTAGAAAGAGAACTAGTGGAGGTGGAAAGTGAAGATGACGACGAAGTAGTTGGAGTTGTAGTTGAAACTGGCCTATAGCGATGATAGGGCTGTTCAGCAGAAAAAAGTAAATATTAATTTCCAAAGATTAAAAGGACACAGATCAAAATACCCATCATACAGAATATTAAAATAAGACATTTAAATAAGTAAAGAAACTGTAAGCCTACTATAATTTGAGAACCACCAAACAAAAATTAAGATTTATACCAATTACACCACTTAAAAGGAAGAGTATGAGATACCTCCTCAAGAGTTCTGGAATATCTTTGTCTAAAGTCGTCATCTTTTGTTTCCGATTCCTTCTTGTCCTCCTGTTTTTCTTTGTCTTGTTTTTCCTTCTCCTCCTTCTCCTTTTCTTCATTCTCTTGTTCTCTGGTTCGTGTAGGACGACTTCTTCCTATAGTTTTTTCAGCTTCTTGAAGATCAGTCAATGTTACACCCTGCGGAAAAACAAAAACAACAGCAACATTTCATTAAGTGTCACAGCTTTTACTATTACTGATGGCCAGTCTAAGTCCTCAACAGATTTAGAGTTTTTAACTCTGGAGTGTTTTTCTTGCATTTTGCGATTAACAAAACTCACTCTTCATTATGTACCCTAAACATGTGTCTGCTAAACTGTAGATCAGGGGTAGGTGACCTATGGCGAGCTGATTTTCAGTGGCACTCTCACTGCCTGGGTCCTGACCACCAGTCCGGGGGGGGGGGGGAGGCTCTGCATTTTAATGTAATTTTAAATGAAGATTCTTAAACATTTAAAAAACCTTATTTACTTTACATACAACAATAGTTCAGTTTATATATTAAAGACTTATAGAAGGAGATCTTCTAAAAACATTAAAATGTATCACTGGCATGCGAAACCTTAAATCAAAGTGAATAAATGAAGACTCTGCATACCACTTCTGAAAGGTTGCCGACCCCTGGTGTAGATCAACAATGGGCGCTTCTGAGATGGAAACACAACATCCCAAGGAAATGCCAGGTCTTCGAGTTTCAGTCAGTGTGAAATTCTGATGATGCCACGTGCAAGGTGGGACTAGGACTAGCATATGTGAGCTGGACTACTGTGTCCAGCATTGATGGAAACTGTCAACATTTCCCTACATAAGACATTGTGTCAGCTGTTCTTAAAGAAATTGTTGTGTGGCCTCTTTTCGTGAAGTCAGCTCTTGAAAAAGACCATCTTGCTGTCAATTCTCTCTTTGCCAGGCAAGGTCATAGACAGGTTTGTTGTGGCAGGGTAGCTCCGATTGCGTAAACTGAAGAAACTTTCTCTTGATATTAGTCAAACTGATTATAGATTTGGTTTTAGATTAGAAAGTGAAATGATTAACTTAATCCAGGGCTAGGAAAAAATAATGAAATAATGTAAAGCAACCTTGCAGAATCATTTCAATCTGTCAGCAGATTCTAACAGGTGGATGGAGTCACGTTTTGGTGTTTCTGCTGCTCTCTCTTTGAGTGGACTCAGATGGTAATTGTGGACAAAAGCTCCTCTGCCTTTAGGGCATTCATATGAGGGTAACAGAGCTATTTTGTCTTCCTCTATGTTTTATGTGTATTTGAGGACACTGGAAGAGTTAGCAAGAGGATGTGGGCTGCAACATGTTCAATATACTGATGATTCCCAGATCTGTCTGTCTCTCTCACATTTGTACCAGCTAGTGCATTGGAACAAATATCCTAGGGGCTACATATGATTTTTAGGGATTAGAGGAGTTGTAACCGTCTACCACTCAATCCAGATAAAATGATGATACTGTTTGTTGTTGGCTTGAGAGAAATAGCTGAACAATTGGATCAGTGCCTGAAATCAGAGTGCACAACTATTATTTGTAAAAGACGTACAAAAAGTGTCCTTAGATCTTGGGTTAATCCTAGATGTTCAAAGAGCACTCCGCCACCCCTGGCTCCAATCTACATCTAGGCAGTTTAGCTTGAACTTCTCTTTGATGTGGACCATGCCACACACATCCAGGTCTGTCACCTCAATCAAGGGACCATTCAGAAACTGAAGCAAATATAATATGCCAGGCCTGCTTCTTAAATAGAGTTTCAAGCCTGGAGCACATTTCACTGTGTTTCAGACAATGTAATGGCTACCAGTAAATTTCCCTGTGGAACTCAAAGTGTTGGTTTTAAAGGTCTAAACAGCTTGCGACCCAATTACCCAGGCATGTCATCTTCTCACAGATTAACTCAATAAAGAGGTTCACCTGGAGCCACTTTGCTATATAACAGGAAGACACTCTGTGGGGAACCTCTGCCTGTCTGGATCTGTTAACCTTAAGGGCACATTGGAAGGCCTATCTTTTCTCCCAAACATTTTGAGAGGAAGAGGTTTAAAATTTGGAGAGGTGGTGATGTTTGCAGTGTGGATTACTTTATCTGCTGGGATGTACTGAGTTTACACTGGGGAGAACAGTCACTGTATTTGAAGTTTTACTGTGAAAATTATGAAGTTATTGCAGAGTTTGGCACCAATTTATAAATGAAAACAATAACAAAAAATGTACCTGTGTCGATCTTCTGGACTGTCTTGCTTGCCTGGATCTAGCTTTTCTTTGGGACTCAGACTCTTCATCCCGAACAGGAGTGAGGTATGATCTAAAGAGTAAAAATAAAATAATATTTAATTACCACTCACTTTTGCACAATGCATTAAATGATTAAAGAAATTAACATTTTTAATGTGATATCATTGAAAAGCAATGCAATTATAAGAAAACCCCAAACTCAATTCTATGTAATCTAACTAGATACATAAATCTGTCTTTGAAAATGCAATACAGAACTGTATTTTGAATAAATCTTAGCATATTTATAGCCATTAATCTTTAAGTATTATATCAGAATTCTATCACCAAAATGCATTACTGATCTAGACACTATTCTTACCAGCCAATTTTCTTATTTACAATAAACTCATTTTGCCATTTTCTCTCAATGCCACTTTCTTAAACTATTTTGACTCTCTACCAGTCTGCTAAAACAAGAGTGGAGTAGCTCAGATATATAGTGTGTAGGTATATATGAGTGACTATGAAGCTTCAACATGCATTTTATAGCCATATTCTTTACACTGGTCATATAACAAGAAAATCCTAGTATGCCACCTATTGTCTCAGGGTATTAAAAATGCAGAGTGACTGCTCAGTAAATGCATTTGGAAAACTTTTCAGAAACAACCCATATTTAGCACTGATTAGGTAGCATTGTTACCAAACAAATCTATTTCATATACGACCTTACTATCCCCCTAACTTAGTCTACTCTGAATGTACCTATAAGTTAGTGAAATGTCATTTTTTCCTGTATTACAGGTCTATAGTCATTTTATAATGGCAAAAATCGAACAGACATCTAAAACAATGGCCTCTAAGTAATATATTTTTAGCCATGTTGCCAAGCAAAATAAAACATTAAACATAATACTTGGTCTTATGACTAATCAACCTCCCCAAAAATCCGTGACAGTTAAACTCCCAAGTAGTCTTACAAGCCACAAGATCTAAAACTAGAACTCCTCTCTAACTATGGGAGAGAGAGAACAAAGTTTTCTGAATTATTTTCATGAGAGATTCTGTTTCACATACAAATTTGAGTGCTCTATCCTAAAGCCATTAAATGAATTTTTGCTTGAGGCTTCAACTTTCTCAGATTTGAAGGGCAAATCTTGAGCCCAGCGTACAATGTGTCTGTGTGACCAGGGTCTTATGTGGCTTCCATGCCATGCAAAGTAGGACAGAACAATATGTATAAAAGCAGATTCTCAAATCCCACTCCTTCCTTTCCATTAACATTGTAGTTATGTTCCTGAAAATTCGACTTTAAGCGAAACTATGTTAAGCGAATCCAATTCCCCATAAGAATTAATGTAAATGGGGGTGGGGGGGTATAGGTTCCAGGGATTATTTTTTTTTTTGCCAGACAAAAGGCATAATATACATTTTAAACAATTCTAAACAAGCAATTTAATAAAGGTATTAAACAGGCTGGCAGCCCCTCCATCAGCTCCCTTATGCCCCCTCCCGCCCCGCGCCTCCCACTTGCTGGTGGACCCTGCGGATCAATGCCTTCCCCCATCTGCCTGTGGCAATCACCTCGTTTGTGGCATTCAGGAGGCGGGCTGCGCACTGCATCCTTGCTCCTTCTCCTTTCTTGCCAGCCTTCTGAACTCCACAAACCAGCCGAATGCCACAGGCATACCACTTACCACCTAAACCTTGCCTGAAGCAGGAAAACCATATATTTTTAGCTTATTAGGTAACAAACATGTTAAAATCCTAATGTAGAAGGGACCAACCCATGCTGGCAACCCTGGGGGTGGGGCAACTACTTTGCCGCCCCCCTGCTCTCCGCGCCACCCAGGAGGCTGTGGCTGCACAAAAAGTCCCTGGTGTGTGCATCTGAGAAACGCTGACACTGAGGGTTTACCTTGGCTGGCTAACATGCTAAAACACAAACTGCCATGTCTACACTAGGATTTTAACATGCGTTAGTGAACATTTTAAACACCCCCCCAGACACCCCAGCGTACATGTGTTTTATCACCTTAAAAATCGTGTTAGATGGCCATGCTCTACTCTGGGCTTCCCCCTGGTTAAAATCTGGTCAGCCATGGGTCTAAAGGTGTTAAACTGCTCCTACACTAGATGCTAAGTAGTGTTTCAAACTGTGGACTGGTTTACACTAGAAATGTAGATCGACCCAGCTGTACTGCTCTGGGGTGCGAAAAATCCACAACCTTGAGTAACTTAGTTAAGCCAATCTAAGTCTCTGTGTAAACAGTGCTAGGTCAGTGGAAGAATTCCTTCATCGACCTAGATACTATCTCTCGGAAAGTTGGATTACCTATGCCAACAGAAGAACCCTTCCCATAAGCATAGGTAGTGTTTACGATGAAGTGTTACAGTGGCACAGCTACAGTTGTGCCTCCGTATCATTTCAAGTGCAGACAAGACCCATGTTGGCAACCCTGAATTAGCGATGCACAAGTGCTAATGTTCATTGGATTACCCACTAGGACCCTCAAAGTCTTTCAGTCACCACTTCTAAGACAGAGTACTCCATCCTGTAAGTATGGCCTACACTCTTTATTAGATGTAGACTTTACTGAAATGTATTTTTGCCTACACCTACTAAGCTTACCAAACAATCCAGATACCTGTGTATCAGTGACCTGCCCTCTTCATTATTTACCAATTCCCCAATCTGTGTCTCATCTGCAAACTATCAGTTATGATATTACATTTTCTTTTATCGGTGAAAATGTTAAATAGCATTGGGCTATGAATGGATCCCTGTGGAATCCCTCTAGAAACACACCATTTGATTCCCATTTTACAATTATATTTTGAGACTTAGCAGTTAGCCTATTTAATATATGCCCTATTATTGATTTTGCATCTTTCTAATTTCTTAAATCAAAATGTCAGAGTACTATAGCAATCAAATTTGTATTCTCATAAAAAAAGTGATATGAAGTTTGACAAGATACATTTCCATAAACCCATACGGACAGCCATTAATTACATGACCTTCCTCTAATTCATTAAGTTCCACAGCAGTCATCCATTATTTTGCCCAGAAGAGACTTCAGACTGGCAGGCTTATAATTACTTAGGTTATCCTGTTTATTCTGTTATAATATCGGCACAACATTAGCTCTCTTCTGGTCCTCTGGAATTTCCCAGTGTTGCAATAGTTACTGAAAGTCAACATTAACAGTCCAGAGAGCTTGCTGGACAACTCTAAGAACACTTGGAAGCAAGTCATCCCACCTGCTGATTTAAAAATAACTAACTTTGCTAGCTGCTGTTTAACATCTTCCTGAGTTACTGTTGGAATGGAAAGTATTTCATCATGATATAAATACCTCATCTGACTTTTTCCTAAATACAGATAAAAAATGTCTACTGAACATTTCTGACATTTCTACCATTTCCATCTAATAAAGTACTACTGTTAGGATCTTTTTGTTCCTAATATAATTAAATATCTCCTTATTGTCCTTAACTCTACTAGCCACAGAGTGTGTCCTTTTTGCCTTCCTGATCTGTTTTCTAAAATTCCTAGTTCCCTGATCAGATTAATTGCTCCCAGCATTTCCTACCTTCCTTTCTCTCTCAAACATATATACACACACACACACACACACACACACACGAGGTATTTTCTTTCAGACCTCATTTCCAAGTCAGGTTGGTGGTGTTGTGGCTGTTTTTATTTTTAAACAAGCACAGCCTTCTTTCACAATTGCGGATTTTTGGTGATCTAGTAAAATGTTCTCAAACAATTGCCAGTTTATCATTGACTTTATTTAAATTTTCTCCCAGCTCTTGTGGCTCAACAGTTTTTAGCTTTGTGAAATTGCCCTTTTAAGGCACCACGTACATATATATTACTGGTTTAGACTTGAATCTCTTTGCACATCACAATCATCATGTTGCACCTTCGTTTACATGACTTTGAATGCGATATAAATTAAACCAGAAAAAAGCCACTCTTATACCTGATTAGGAGTGTTCAGACAGGGAGTTATACTGGTACAATTACACTGGTGTAACTTCCCAGGTAGATAAACTGTAGTCTAGACAAAGCCCTAGAGCCTGCAATTACTACTATACTAGAATTTGTTATTGCTAATATACCTATAATAGAAAAGCTCCCATACCACTAGGATCTTTTTTAGAGGCTTATAATTCTTCGTGCAAAAATGTATAACAGATTAAAATTGCATAAAGATTTCTTTGAGTATTTTTGACCTATTCTTCCCTTTGGTCCCAATCTTTTTTTTAAAATTAGTTGCATATGAACACTTTCACTACTTCTACTTACCCCAAATGCACTGTTTGTTTAGGCACTAGAATAATTTGGATGGGTATACTTTTCAAGTAAGATTTTGTGTATTAATATGGACTAAGTCACTATATATTTTTTAATATGCAGAAAACTATACACCTCACATACAATCGACACTTAATTTAGAACAGTTTTACATTGCACCAAACATTTTGGCCAGTACATAATTAAAAATCAAGTTAAAAATATCACATCTACTTGCAGAAATCTAGCAGTGGATATTGTGATCTTTCGTAATATCCATGCAATACCTACACACACTAGTGAGAGTGAATGACAGAGTGACCTTAACCCTGAATTTCCTTGGTTTTTTTCAGTTTTAACAGACTATCAGTGGTTACAGTAACAGTTTAAAATTCAAACTGTTCTGATAGAAGATTTTCTTTACTGGGAGCAATACTTCCACTCATCTTACATTGCTTACATGTGTTTTTATGAATTTTATGTGACAGACACTTTGCCTGCAGCAACCATGCTACATTATGAAAAATGCATATGCAAAGCTGAGCTTACTACCAAAATGGCTTGTGAGCTACACTATTCTCCCAGGTGCCTCCAATGTCAAAGTGGGGAAGACAGATTAAAAATTGTCCTAAGTAAGTTTAGATCACAAAATTGGCATGTCTGTCATGTGGTATCTTCTGGTGTAGTAAATCAGAAGGATCTAGGTTTCTCCTGCCAGTTTCCCACCTGTTGTGAAAGCTAAATATCAATTACATTACATTTGCAACTATAGAGCTTGACCTCTGAATTTCCCTTCGTCTTTTATTTTCCAAAGTAGTATGCGATTACGTATTGAAGATAAATACTTAGGGCTTGTCTACACTAAAAGTTATGTCGAGATAAATTAAGTCATCCCCAGAGCAACGCAAGTTTACACTGGTGCTTAGGTTAGTGTGACAGTGCTATGTTGGTGGGAGAGCTTCTCCCGCCAACATAGCTATTGCTTCTTGAGGAGGTGGTGGTGTTACGCCAATCGGAGAACTCTCTCCTGTCATCTGGTGAAGCTGTAGTGCATCACCAGGTGCGCTACAGAAATGCAACTGCATCAGTGCATCTGTGCTGCTGTAGCGCTTCTACCTCAAGGTATTTCTATGCAGCTTACGGCCGCAAACCTCTCAACCCAGGTCAACAGACTTGGGTCCCCAAGCTTGTGCTACCATGCTAAAAATACAAATGTAGACAATGAAGGTTGGGCTACAGCTTGGACTTCAGAGCCCAAGCTGCAACTTCAAAGCCCTAACACAGATATTTTTATCACAGTACTACAAGCCAGCTTTGTTGATCTTGGTTGGTAGGCTCAATTCTGCGGGAGGTATAGACATCAAAGAGATATAGAACATTGAACCAAACATTCTAAGTGATCAGACATGCACACCAATATCTGAAATAAATACTACACAATGCCTTATTTCAGTGTATGGCTATTGAGAAACTTCTATATTTATATTAATAAGGGTAATTACTTACTACAAAATTCACTGTACTATTTTAATAATTTCAGTTGTCAACCAGTTCTCTCTCACCTCCCTCCCCACCCAATTAAAAAAAAATTCTACAGTGTTGTTATAGGTATTTATTGGGGATTTTTTTTTTTTTTTTTATTTTTTTTTTACTTAAATGGTTCAAGTAAAGAACAGAACTATAAACCTGTAAGTAACCTATGCTAAAACTCAACATTATAATTCAAGGGCAAAACAAAATAGAAGTAACATGAAAGAGCATAACTCACAATGTTATCATTAGTTGCAAGATATTTTGTGAGATTCTTTGGAAGTTTCTCTCAAGACAGTTTTTGGAAGGTTAATGAAATCTGTAGCATGTTGATAGCTGTTTCAGTACAGTTAGTAAACAGACAATATTGTTTCACTTACTGTACTAGCTGATTTACAATTAACTACTGCAGTTTTTTATAAATAAGAAAATGATCATTTTGGGTAACAGCACCATTACTCGCAGGACCTTTACACACCTCCGTCTCTCCCTGACCTCTGACGTTGAGGACACAGTGCCAGAAGTAGTTGTAGTCATGGTTGTGGTAGTAGCTGTAGCATTTACAACAGATGGCGCAACAGGAACGGTCACTGCTGTAGGAACATTGTCCTTTTCTTTCTCAGTACTATCCTCAGCCCACAAACGATTTGAGGTACTATTGCATCACAAGCAGCAACACAAAAAAGAGAAAAGGAAACGCTAAACAATGAAAGCACTTTACTAAACAGCTGATAACATATAAGTTGAGGGATGGATTTTTTTAAAAGAACAAATGGAGAAATATCTCTGCTATGAAATATGAAGCTCACCTGGAGCCATTAGATAAATTCAAAGTTAAACAGTTCACACAGCTTGAACTTTATTATTCTTTACCATTTTAGCATTCAATTTATTCTTTTACAGACATGCATAGCTGCCACTTTATAGGGAAAGCCATTCACGATTATTTTTGAGCCAAATTGTATATGTTTAAACAAATTTAACAGGAAAATGAAAAAATCCAGAGCCCCATGACCTACTAAACAAAAAAAGCATGCACATACATAAGCACACCGTTGATCTGACACAAAGGGTGTTGATGCCCATACCTGCTTTGTACACCTGCTGAAGTAGAACCCGTTGTAATCTTTGTAGTAGTGTTTGTGCTGGAAAGCAGGCTTTTCTGAAGACCAGCTGAAGAGGTAACTGTTGGTCCTGACGTAGTACTTGGAACATGAGAACTAATCAAGTCATCTTGTCTTCTACCAAAGGAGCCACTGAGGGCGAGAGATATTTATATAGGATGTGTTTGTATCATTTATATTTGCACATAAAGATGTCATAAAGCTATGAAGTGACTAATTAAAACACATGACCTCATCTCTTAGTCCCATTTTTTGGGCAAAAGGAACATTTTCAAATTGGAATTGCATTCCTATTTCCCTTGTCTCAGCCCCCCGATGCTGTAACCTGAGAGTCATCCTTAATCCTGGACTCTTCTTCTGCTACTCAGGCAGATTTGGAGACAGCCTATCACTACCCCATAGGTTTATATCTATGCAGTTGTGTTTCAATTGCCTCTGCGGAAGTTGGCCTCATTATCTTCGCTGCCTCATTCTTCAACTATTGTGTCACTCATTTCAATGGATTCTCCAATATCCATACAGAGAGATGTCAGCAACATTCTCAGTTATTCAAGTTTGCTGCCTCTCTTTTCAAGCTCTCTTTTGCTTCATCCTAGCTCAGAAACATTATACCACTCTATTTCTCACTCTCTCCCTTCCATCTCCATTTTTCAAGAGAGAAAAAAGAAGTCAGGGGGAAGAAAAGAACACAAAGGTTCTCACACGACTGGCCATGACCTTCTCATTCTGCATAGCAGAGTTGAAATCACAGTGATCAGATATGCTTTTTCTGTGCCTGAACTTAGTAGCTCCATAACCTCATGGGCTCTACAGACTGTCAGATTACTGCAAAACAGTAGTATGAGTACTGTCAGTTTGCCATCACTACTCTAGATTTTTTATTCTTCTACTGTTGTTAAATTTGCATAGAAAGAAACTTATGAGAAGAGAACACAAAAGGTGAACACTAAGAACACAGGAATTAGAAATTTACGGCTGCATGCAGAATCTTAACCCTACCCCTTGTGCAGACGGACTATAATACAGTCTTCAGCTGCATGATCTCATACTATTTCTCAAGGAATAGCAACATAGGTGACACATTCTGATTTGTTTACTGGCCCCTTTGGGCTACCTGAATTACACAAAAGAGGCCAGAAAGCAGCTAGAGCTGCCCATCTTAGAATGCTGCTAGTGTGGGCAGCTCTCAAATGGAACTGAGCAGGCACACGAAACCCACAATCAGTCCTGGTGTGGGAACCCTGGGGGGGAAATCACAGCCGGAAGGCAGAAGCTGGAGCAGCAACCAGATCCTCCCTGAGATTCAGGGAGCTGTAACCACAACCAGCTCCTTGAGAGCCCCAGTGCAGGTCTGTGCTACAATACAGAACTTTTTCAACAACTTAAAATATACATCTGCAGCATCATGCTGTACTCTACATTTGCCAGAGAACCAGTCTATTAGTTCAATCCCCTCCCTTCAGCCCTTCTCCCACTAGAGCACTCACTAGCTTTTTTTTTTTTTTTTTTTTTTTTAAAAAGCCAGCAACAGTATCAAACATGCACTCAATGAATTTAATCAAGCACATATTATTGAGAATCAGAGAGGTAGCCGTGTTAGTCTGGAATAGCAGAGGTAAAGTCCTGTGGCACCTTAAAGACTAACTATAAAGTTTTGAAGCATAAGCTTTCGTGGGCTAATACCCACTTCGTCGGATGCAAGGCACTGCATTTAGCCGTATGGAGTGGAAATCCACATATTATTGTAACCCTCATTCACCATTTCTACCCCAACTGTTTGCTAGTCCAACTAGTTGTACTATGTTTAAAATTAAATTGTAAGTGTTCTTGCGTGAGGAACTGCGTCTTACTTATTCTCTAAAGAGTTTACTGTACACTTTAGGCACTGGATTGATTAATAAATACTATTACTAGTAGTATATAGTTAACCACTTTTAAACATACTACAGATAACTAATAGTAAACAAATTGAAAATTTGATGGTGTAGATATAATAGAATGCCTAAGTCTGAAGTAAATAAGATTCACAGTTAGCGGTCTTTACAACTGAATTGGACCTGAGGAAGGCTGAGCAGCTACAGTAATAAAGAATGCCTAAAAGAGATGACAACTATTAAGTATTCAATGATTTACTAGACTGGGTATAATTTTCAAGAGTACCTAAATGACTTAGGAGGCCAAATTTTGTTTTCAAATCTGAGTTAGGCTCTTTGGAGCCTAAGACTCACTGAAAGTCAATTGTGCTTAAACCATTGTTGAAAACAGGACTTAGATGCTTTTGAAAATGTTATCCCATGATAATAAGAACAGTGCAAGTAAAAAAGAATGAAAAGATATTAGAAAATACTACATGAATAGGTCAGATACAGAAAGAACTAATTGACTGCATATGAGAAATAACATTAAAACTATATACAGTACAGACCAGTTTACGGATGAATCCCCTTAACGCACGGTAGTGCCATGCTTGCCAGTGCTACCTATTTTACACGTGAGACTTATTAACACGCGTACAGGAACTTGCTATGTACAGCTACTGATTTTCTTACTAACTCACTGACACAGAAATCAAAAGAAAGTGCAGAGCGGAAACATGTTATAGGCCTACTGGCGTTTCCTCTTCCTGATATAATGGCAGAGGGCAAGCGTCAACGTTCCTACACTGTAGAAGAAAATAGATCGAGTAAACAGCATGACTGAAGTAATTTGGGATCCTATAAATCGTTGCTGCAACCAGGGTCCTATAGTGGCACCAAATCTTATGTACAGGGGGTCATAATGGGTGCCTACAACCAGGTTATGAATGGCTGATTATAAATATGCCAGCGATATGTGTGTATCAATTTTGTAGTTAGAACTATAATATTGTCTCTGGACTGTCTGTCTTTCCAAATATTGTGCTCTGCTGGGGAAGAAGATTCCTGAATATTGG
This sequence comes from Sternotherus odoratus, assembly GCA_032164245.1. Taxonomy (NCBI): domain Eukaryota; kingdom Metazoa; phylum Chordata; order Testudines; family Kinosternidae; genus Sternotherus; species Sternotherus odoratus. Next base: position 61,603,575 of record JAVMKO010000001.1, read on the forward strand.
GCTTCAGCTTGGCTTGGGCTGCCTGATGGCCCATTAAGGGACATCAACCACACAATGGACTTTGTATATGCCTGTCCACACCCGAGCTGCTCTAGGAATGTCACTGCCTGGTCAGAAACTGAATCCTGGAGAAGTCTGGTGATTGGACCTTGTGACTGTAAACCTCCATTTTGCAACCGGACTCTGCAAAAGGAGGAGGGTGGTCTTGGCCCAGAAGACAGAGTCTATAAAAGCTGGAAGAAGCATTCTCCATTTTGTCTTTTACCTCCAGTCTTCAGCCTGCCTTGTTTCCAGCTTTGGATGGAACTTTGCTACTCTGGGAACTCTGGACTAAGGTGCTGACCCACCCCTAAATGGGGTGCATTCAAAGACTTTGATTTGAACCTGCAGTTATCCTACCTTTGCTGCAAGCCTGAACTAAGAGATGTGCCATTACTGCATGTAATTGATTTCTTTTAACCATTCTTAACCCTCACCTATACCTTTTTCCTTGTATAATAAACCTTTAGATTTTAGATTTTAAAGGATTGGCTACAGCGTGATTTGTGGTAAGATCTGATTTGTATATTGACCTGGGTCTGGGGCCTGATTCTTTGGAACTGGGGAGAACCGTTTTCTTTATTTGGGGTATTGGTTTTCATAACCATTGATCCCCAGGACAGGTGGCTGCTGGTGGTGATACTGGGAATCTGGAGTGTCTTAAGGGGACTGCTTGTGTGACTTGTGGTTAGCCAGTGGGGTGAGACCAAAGTCTTTTCCGTTTAGCTGGTTTGGTTTGCCTTAGTGTGAAGAAACCCCAGCTTTGGGCTGTAGATGCCCTTTTGGAAGCAATCTGTCCTAATCTGACACTCTCAGTTAGATCCCACCAGGAACAGCCCCGTCACACAGCGGAGAAACGCAGGCCAAAGTTTCAAAAGATATTGGGATTGACGAATCTACTCTCAGAAGATGGCTAAAAAACTACTCTAAACTGAATGTCTTTGTACAAAATATCGATTCTGCATGGGGCTTAAGTGAAAACATGTGCGCTATTCAGCAAAACCCACAATAGACACAGCCATGCACACGTGGTTTGCTCAGGAAAGGCTGAAAGGAATGCCGCTAAGTGGCCAATTCTTCAAGCCCAAGCAACAAAATTAGAAATTTAATTGGGGATGAATCATTCCAAGCCAGCAAGGGGTTTACAAGTTGTTTTAAAGTGTCATGGGATAGCTCAGTTATCGATTTCTGGAGAAAGCCGATCAGCCAATGAATCGGACGCGAACGCGTTTCCCACCGAGTTAAAATCTATTTTACAAAATGAAGACTATCACGAAGAACAACTTTATAATTGTGATGAAACAGCTTTATTTGCAAAATTGCTACCTAATAAGACTTTAACCTTTAATTACGAGACACAGAAAACAGCTGGATTTAAACAGATAAGAGAGCATGTGACTCCTTTTTTTGTAGTAATACGATGGGGAGCCACAAGCTTGCCCCTCTTCTCGTTGGCTGCTTTCATAAATTGTTTGATTTTTGTTGATTTGATTATGTATGATATCTTAAGCTATTTCAGCATGGCCCTCTTATCCCCTGGTCCGTTAACATGTGGTCGTGACGGCTTGACTCCCAACACCTGCACATAAACAGGTCTGTGCTGTAATCCATGTGCACAAAGGTTGCTTCCGCAACCCTAACTTTAACATTTCCCAACTGCTAAGATTATGCCACCTTTGTCTTTAATTTAAATTTTTTTTAAATGGAATTTAAAGGTTTTTCTTCTTTTCTTTTAAAGAAAAATACAGAAGATATACTCCAACATGGAACAATTCAGCTACAAGCTACTGGAGCCACTGACTGGCATCTTAGTGACAAAGAAAAAGGCTCTGAAAGAGCATGCCTCACCACCTTTTGCACCATTTTCAGTGTGCAGTTAATTATCCATACCTCCATGGGTAAAACAGCCTTTTTTAGTCTATAAACTTTACACGCTTATGGCCCAATCATACACACACTTACCTATGTGGGTAACTTTAGTCACATGAGTAGTCCCATCTGTGGAATTACTCAACTGAGTAACGTTATTCATGTGTATGTTTGCAGGACTTGGCCTTTTGTGAGAAAAAAACTGTGCAATGTATACTGTGCATGCATGGAGAGTTATTTATAATGGAGTTGAAACTCATTCATATCAAGAACCTTTACACAAAAAATCAAAAGTAGGCATGTCTACATTTTATGAAGGCTGCGGCCATGCCTAATTTTAAAATAGTTCCATCCCAAGGAATATTGGCACAATAACTTTGTCAAAAAAGTCACAATTTTTCTACTCGCCATTCTCAAACTTACAAGAAGAGGCAGAACTATTATATTCAAATATTAAAAAAATAGTCACCTAGTATTTGGATAATTATTTACCAAATCTGGGAAATTTCAACCTAATTTCAGGTACAGAGGAAAGACTGAAAAAAACAGGATGGGAGAATGGAAATATTTATGCAACTTTAACTATGGTAGTTACTGCTACTCCTACTTCACATGCACAGCACTAAGCTGGTTTGTAAAATCATATTTAGAAAAAATAATTTGTGAAACAGGTGTGTGTGTGTGTGTAGAATAAACTTATGCCACAGGATTTTAACTTCTCTTCCTTTGGGAGTCTCTCAGCATTATTATGGAATTATTTTTTTTAAAATGATAAAAAAGGTGACATCTTTACTGAGGCAATGTTTAATTGAAAACGGTCCTTGTAGGGTAAAAAATGCATTAATCATTTAATAGCTTTTCTTAAACACAAGCTAACAATTTGTTCACTTATTTTGCTGAAAGCAATACACATGGTTAGGCGCATCCTTAACATACACTGGCCGCAACGTGTCACCAATAGAGAAGTGAGCCGACTAACAGGCATTAACAACGTAGTGGATGAGGTGAAACAACGAAGATGGAGATGGTTGGGGCACGTGTTGAGAATGGATACTACCAGACATCCTCACACTGCTCTTAGATGGACACCACAGGGAAAAAGAAGGAAAGGCAGACTGCTGGGAACATGGCGAAGAACTATCGAAGGTGAAATGAAAAATATGGGAAAGACCTGGGATGAAATCTACTGGCTAGCCCAAGATCGAGTTGAGTGGAGAAGAATGGTTGACGCCTTATGCTCCACAAGGAGCGAAGAGGATTAACTAATTCACATGGTTACAGACCTTACCTTTTTTGATAACTTGAATTTAGTGATGTAGGTCCTTCATTCAAGCTGTTTTTCTTGACATCTTCCTCCCATTTTCTTCTTGTATAAGAACCACTACTACGTATTGAGCTAGCAGATGAATCCCTGTAAAAAGATCGTATTTGTGTAAGCCTTGTATTAGAGATAGTTTTGCTAGTTTCTTTTAAGAGGGTTACGGAAGAGAGGAAATATAAAAGACTGGGACTTGAGAAAGTATGCACAGCACTAAGACAGCAATATTATCTTTTAGTTAGCAAATTCCAAAGCTCCTATAGATAATTACTATATCTAGTCATGTTTATACTGATAGATATATAAAAGAAAACACATGGATGAAAGGAGGCTATGGAAGAGAAGGGAAACCAGAAATATCAAATTAATAATAATCTTTTACATATTTACATCATTAGCTTTGTTTTCTCATGACAGGGGCAAGAGTCTCCCATAATGCAGTCAAGAGAAAACTACTTACCTGTAATTTTGTTTTTCCAAAGCCAGTCTCCCAGGATTTCTCATTCTTGGGAGACTCTCCCCTAGTTCAAAAGCTGTTTTGCCTTTTCAGCCACTGAAATGGTAATGTGGGCTAGTGGGCAATATGGCCTACAATGTCCACCAGCCAGTGGACTGCCATGTGACATTACCTATCACTATCTAAGTCTCTAGGAATTTCCAACCAAATCTTGCGGTGCGTACGAAGCACAAGCTCGCCAAAAACAAGGCAATCACAAACTTTACCATGAAAATTAATACACAAATAACTTTTTAAACATAAAAACTGAAGACCTGAATTAACGTCCAGGGAAAAGAAAAGTCAAGTCTACCCTACAGAGAAAGCAGGAGAGTGGAGAAAAAGGACCCGTGAAGTTATATCCAGGGCACAAAGTATTCCTTTATTCCATAAATTTATCCTTTGCTGTAGAAATGTGCTTCAGCATTGCACCTGTCACCTTTATTTTTTTTTTAATGTAGCCCTTAAGTGGTTGCAGATGTAACCTTGAAAACAGAAACCACATGTAAACCAATGGCGTTTTATCTCCTTAATATACTGTCTTCATGCTCTACGGGGACCTGCCCTTGGGAAAGCTGAACCACAACAGTCACCTAACAACAGGGAGTTACTTGGATTCAAGTAACTGTTCATGGAGCTAGACAGCAGGTGGTCAAAGAGGCAGAGCTGGAGTGCAGCTTGCAGCCAAAGAATAAGAATGGAGGCTGGGGAAGACCAGAAAGTACAACTTTCCTTTAACAAAGCATTGTTGGGCTGAATACAGGAATCACTAGGTTAAATTCTATAGCATAAGGTATTTGTGATGTCAGACTAGATAATCATAAATTAAAGCCACAATGGATCATTAAGTGTAGGCTGCGCTGTATGGAGAACAGAATGTGGGTAGCCAAGCAGATGAGCACTGAGGTTGTTAGAAGCTGTTCCCTTCCCTAGCACCCCAGGGGCAAGGAGAGGAGGCGGCTCTGTAGTTGGTCCCCTGGACAAGATAGTGACTTTTGTGAACCATGGAGACAGACTACCTGACCAACAAGGAAAAGCTGCTGAAATGATTACTGTTGAAAATAAACAGCAACTAATTTTGCATCTATTAATATTTTCAACTACGAGCTAGAGTTGCATGTGTAATGATGGGAATGATATGTACTTCATTGAGACAGAATAAATTAACATGGCAACAAAATTTAGGGGTCCTTACTGCAGAATTTGGTCTCCCTGAGCCTTGAAGAAAATGGGGTCCTGATGATAACTTTGAAGAAACACAATTACAAGCAAGTATTTCATCTTCTTAAAAATAAAAATAAAAAAAAAATCAATGCAGGTTCACTCTTGGAGAACGAAGGAGCTTGAGAGATGTTTTAAAAGAAAGAAAATGAAATAAATCAACAAATAGCGTTCAACCAGTACTCTGATAAATAATTTCAATACGAAAGAAGATGATGATCCCTTTAGAAAATAATAAGAGGCATAAATATAGTATCAACAACTTACCCTTACAGAAGCATAGACATCTCAAAAATTGGTCAACAAGTAAAAAGGTATTACAGAAAGAAAACAAAACTGTAGGTAACAGAACAGTTTGAGTATCCCTATTTCGAAACAGATTATGCCATACAGAGACAACATGTAAACAATATTGCTTTGTAAACATTTGCAAAGGAAAAACATTTGGCTGCCTTGCATATGTTTTGAACTCAAACATTCTTGAGAATAGCAACCAAAATTGTTATTTTTTAGCTGAACACCACTGTATATTATGAGGGGTGACATGACCTTCCAAATTCCAGCTCACAGCAGTAAGATATTCAGTTAGAGAGCTATTTAAAGATGGCTTTTGTCATGGTCTTATTGAAACAAGTTTGGTGGAGTTTCTAAACCTTTGACATCAAAATTGTTGAACAGAACCTCAACAAGAGAGTCTGAGGAAAACATTTTCAGGAAAAAATTCCAAGGAACTGCAACTCAAAATGTTAAGGAAAGTACTAAACTTCTAAGTACTAAACCTCACCACAAAAATTAGACAAAAATGGACACAAGAAGAAAACAGCCCAAATTCAGGGGTTAGAGAGGAGGAGAAAACAAAGGGGGGGGAAATGAGGCTGCAGTTCTAAGGAACTCAATAGTTCTGGATGACATGGTGAATAGGCAGTGAGCACTAAATATTGGTTTTGATTTGTATAGAAAACAATACTTGATTAAATGGACAGCAGGTAAAGCATAACTTTATCAAGAGCCACAGATTTGGACCCATTTACTGATTGCAGTTAAGGAAGAAATGGAGCAGCAGTTGGAGCATCTAAATGACTGGTAGAAGGGCATCAGTAGGGGTCTCATGTACTAGCTAGCCTTCACGTCCTCAGAGTTGAAAGCTCTTGAATTAAAGGTGTTGAGCCCTGTGTTCTACTGGAAGCCTGAGACCAAAGAGTGAAAATCCTGTGCAAGAAATTTCTTTAAATAATGTTTTTCCATTTTGATGGAAAGAAGGCAGTGATGCATGTGTGGGCTATGATATTATGAGCAAAATAAAAATAATTGGTGGGAGGGTAGCGGGTTTGAAAACTATGATTTATCACTTTCCACAGTGTAATTTCAGCATTCTTTCTTCAAAAAGAAAAGATATCCAATCACAGATCCTTCGATACTGTTATCTTCTCAAAACTGTTAAGACTTTTGCAGGGAAGTTTAGAAGGATCTCTGGTTGATTTAATGATCTATAAAAGACTAGATGAGCAACCAATCTTCCCACTTCAGTACTCCATTCCAACAGGTCTACACCAGAACTTTTGCTTTTCTCATCTCATGGATAGTTTTCTAGACATGAGCAGAGCTCAGAGGGAGGTAGAAGTGGAAAGAGTCCTCTGAGGATTTAAACAGCTATAGTGTCAAATCAATCTGCTCCTATGGGTCTAACTTCAGGCAAGGAAAGCCAATGAACCTTTTAAAATAAGGCCAGAAAGAGTTTTTCCAGCGAGTGTCTAGCTACATAAGACATTCTACAGCTCCTACAGCCACATATAAAATGGCTAACACAAGTACAGTACCCACAAAAATATGTTGTTCAAGTCACCCTTGGAAAATATATTTGCCTCTATAAAATAAATAAAGCCTATGACACAACACAACTTTTGTATTGGAAGAAAAATGTTAGAGACCATCTAAAATGGCAACATTACATGTGATTCAAGCAAAAGGGAAAGAGGATGCACTTGTAACAGCAATGTAAATATCCAGAATATGCTTATTATTGTATTTGAAGGACCTTAAGTAGCTACGACTACCATCTTAGTATATGAAAACATTTAACCTACTAAAATATTCTAGAGGCACGACATCATCAAAGACAATGCCTACATGAAGAACTTCTAGATGTAATCTAATTTGTCACTAAGGTTTTTCAGTAAGGAGGAAAAAACCTAATAGTAAATTTGCTGGGTAAATTTGAAACTTTCACCACAAAACTAGACTTGCACTATAATTTAAAGATAGCACAGTAGTATTTCAAACAGCACTATGAAAATCCATTAGGGAACTTTAGTACGCACCAGCAGGTTCTACATAGACCAAGTAATATGCCACATGTTAGTGCACTTTAGAAGTCACCTCCCATTAGTATACAATAGCCAACAAGGCAGACAAAACCCCCATGTAACTTTGCATAAAACCAACAGAACGCTATTCTTCAAGAATCTGATGCTATTCATCTTAAAGTGACTAGCAGAATATCTACACCAGCAAAATCAGTAGTCATATTTCAACAACTGTCAGTAACACACAACTGTAGTATGTTAAACTGCTAGTGTGGACAGGGATCGGCCAGTTTTATGATGTCTTTAAAACCTACTGTAAATCGATGGTTAAAACATACACCTAAGCCTTATCTACAATAGCAAATTAATTATTTTGAACAGTGCAGTGACAGTGTGTTAGTTGCTAAAATACAGGTATTAATTTTGCTTGTGCAAGACCTACACATTACAACCATTTAGTTGCTTTCCCCACATATCCCTGCCCACTGTTCCTATAAGAAGGCAATTTATTGCAATTTATAAATATTCTGTTCTGGGGCAACAAGACAGCAGATGTCTTGTGACTGCAATACATTGCCTGGTTGCAAGAATCAAAGCGACAGAAATAGTTTGGATTGAAGAGGAATACTGTAATATATATGTGCACCCTCCAAAATAGCTTTTATTATTAGTTTCACCTCAACTTTTCTTTTGGCGGTCCAGAGGCTAGTTTCCAAGAGATTCTGATATCAAATAATTGTGTGCATAGTTAAAAAGCAAGTTACAGCTTCAAGAGTCACCTGTTTTCTTTCTCGTCAATGTCAGATGTACTGGCCAGTCGTCTTGGTATTGTAGGTGCAACATATGCAAGTCTAGTTCCTTTATTATCCTTCTCCTTTAAGACAGAAATTTTTTTAGAAGTCAAGAATAGCTTTGTATGATAGTCATAAGTTATGTTAAACGCTATTTAAATGTCCCTAGTTGCACTGCTGTCAAAGTTGCAAAATTATCTATGCCAATTCCAGCTCTATTTATATTCCTGATTAAATAGTATCCTTAGCGTCAGGCAAAAGAATAATAAGCATCATAGTGGGAACAGCAAACTGTTCAAACGACGCAACTGTCTTAATTTTATGTCCTTTTGTTTTTCTATTAATCTATCTCTCAAGGTTCGGTTTAAAATAACAACCAAATGTAGCTACCATTTAAAGTATTTTAACGTTTTTTCCTACAATCTGCACACATTTAATCGGGACCATGTGCACAAAGACATTAGAACTTGAAAAAAGGAATTACATTACTTTGTAACAAACAAAACCATTAAGTTACTTTTGCTCAAATATCTATGCCAAATTAGTAACAGTTTTAATTATTGCTTAATTAAAAAAAAAAGATTAATCTCTGCCCCCACAACATGTGAATGAAGGGATATAGGATAAGGAGACTTTTTCTGTCCTCATCTTCAGCACTCTGCAGCAAGGGACAGAAATTATCACAATCCTTGCACTCCCTTCATTGCCCAAGACTTTGCATGACTAGTGGTGCAAGTCTTCCCAAAGGTGGCAAGGCACTTCACATACATTCTTGCGACAGCTAATGAAGCTGCTCTGTATGGAGGGAGAGGCCTGCTACATTTTCCAAAAGGCGGCACAACAGCTGCATTTCTTCTAGGGCAGCTCTACTGTTTATCAAGAGCAACAGCTTAATGCCACAATTTAACAGCTGACTTCTAGTAAAACTTCGTAAGAGCGTTATAATTACAGCTACTCTGCAATGTAGAACATATTACATTCACTTTAAATCATAACTAATATTTATACTTCGTTAACTGGCCAGAACTTAGTGCTGTTTTATATTCTGAAAATGGTTACCTTTTCTTTGTTGTCTAATGAAGAAGAGAGTCTGGGACTTGAAGCTGAACGCATAACACCTGTGGAGTCCTTTTCTTTCTGAGCTTCTTTGGAAGCTGTAATCTCTGCAAGTGCCCCATAGCTGCCAGTCTTTCGCAGACCTAACCTCCAAGAAGCAGGAGATTCATCTTTTCTCTCTTCCTCTTTGGGAGAAACCTTGGTTGTTGAAGTTGGAAACTGTAAACAAAGACATCATTAAGTTAAACCTCATTAACTTACACTAACTCTGGTATTTCATGCTTCTTGGGAATCTTTCAAAATACTTAGCTACGGCCAGTTACCACACTGGATTTTTTTTTTTTTTTTTTTTTTTTGGCGTGGTGGTGGTGGAAGGAGCAACCAATACATATTCATTTCCTGGGTAGGTTAATAACAAAAGAAAAACATGGCTCAAAAAGAAAAACAACTTTTCTAAAGGTTAGCTTGAAAACGCTCCACACTTCATAATAAACACTGGGAAAAAAAGATGCAAACAAAAATTTACACACAATTGAAAACCATGCAACTCTGGTATCAACATTTTGATTAAATATGTTATTTTGCAACCTGAAACAAATCCTGTGCACACCAAAGCCTCACCATAGACTTTTCACCCTTACTGGGCACAAGAACAATGCCAGTTTTGCGCAAGCCCTGCCTCCATGATGCAGGATGTACTGACTCCACCACAGGCATGATAGGAGGAATGAAATCATACTAAAGCCAATTAAGACAAGACACAAAGATGAAGAGTGAAAGAATGGAAATAGAGAAAAAGGAGCTTTTCGTTTTAAATCCACACATTTGATTCCTTATTCATGTATACTAGTCCTCTTTGAAGCACAAAATATATAAAAAGCAACAAAGACATTTCTAATACTTTGGTAAAAAATCATATTAAATACACTAGACTATGAAATGTGAAATGATACATTTTGATACAAAAATGCATTTAGTTTCCACATAAAAATAATTACCTTTTGTATTATATAGGAAAGCTTCATTGCAACATCTTGATAGTCTACATTTTGAGAAAAGTTTATCTGCTGTACTTTTCACACAGGAGACCCAAACATAAAACTTAGCATATGTAATGGTACAGTAGACACTCGATTATCCAGGATGAGAGGGAAAAAATTAATCCTGGTTAATAAAATCCCAGATAATCACCATCCATAGGAAATATGGTGAGTGGGGGGTTGGTTCATCAGCCACCCTGCGCCGCGGGGAGGGGGTGATGGTTCACTGGCTGCCCTGCGCCCTAGTGGGTTTTTTTTTGTTTGTTTGTTTGTTCTTGGGGCGGCAACAAAGCCAGAGCCGGCCCTGTGAGTTACGCATTTTTTTTTTTTTTTTTGATATCCTGGTTAATCCACATTCTGGTTAACCCACTCCTGGATAATCGAGAGTCTACTGTATAGAGTAAGATAAATGACCAACATATTCCAGTTTTTAATTATTTGTTCAATATACACTATCAACTTGAAGTTACATATTTTAACATGTTCTCCCTTTTATGTTCCAAAAATACTTTAGATACCTGAAATCCAAGAATTCTGTGGAAAATAGAGGTCATATAACTCAGATAAAATTGTCCCTAGTGATTACAAAACTAACAGAAACTAAATGTCAGAGAAGCCAGAATGGTTGCTAGAGAAAGAAAGACTGGATATGTCCAAAGAGAAGGTGGCTTGGAATGATGGAAAGCTTGAAGCAGGCAGAGTGCAGAGGTGTTGGGATAGGGTATGAAGGCTGGGCAACGAGTAAATCAATCAACTAGCCACACTGTGAACAATGCACATATCACAGGTGGGTTTTCAGTCAGCACAAACAGTAGCCTGTGCAATCCACTGCTTTGTAAAATTCACATTAGCTGTTTGTTCATACAGCAATTGAGCACAACTGTGAAACTAGCAATTATTGTTCGTCAGTGGGAGGTATCCTCTTCACCTATTGAAAAGCCTATATTTCACTGTGACTGATCCTTCCAGCTTAGTCATATCCTGACCCATTTTTTGCTCTTTGCATCTCTCTACATTTCAGAGATCAAAAGTGCCATGTATTTCCAACCTTACAGGGCACAAACGATGTGCACTCTATCAGCCAGCAGCACACACTTCGCAAATGTGTATAAACTCATTGAATCTGGCCTTTGTCAACTAAAAAGGAATAAAATACCAAAGGCTGTTGATGATCATAGGTCCCTGACTGCAGCACAATTAGCAACTGAGTGTGACCTTTCATGGATACGTGCGTGTGTGTGTGTGTGTGTGTGTGTGTGTGTGTGTGTGTGTGTGTGTGTGTGTGTGTGTATACACATATACACATATACACATACATATGGTGTGGATGAGAGTATACACACACACACTTAAAGATGCTCTCATATCCACACCATATATTGGCCATTATCATTAGCAACCTACAACTATGTTTAACTCCAGTGTATTTATTTCCGTTCTCCCCCCTCTCGTAACAGAAGAGTGTACTATACTGCACATGTTGCTATGAAGGAAGATGATACAAAACAGCTGATGGGGGTCTACTACTTGACTACCACCTTGCATATAACCACTCCACTTTTAGAATCAGAACCATTCCCCTTCAAACCTTGCAAGTTTAACTCTACTACACTGCAATACACAGTACTGACAGTTTGGTCATCCACTAGTTCAAATTTACTTTTATCAGAGCACTGATGGAATCTCAAAGGCTAAGCGAATTTCTTTTACCTACCCTAAGATAAGATTGCATGAGGAACTGTGGCAATTTATAGGATTCTTTTCTATTTGAGCCTCTATTTGAGGCTAGAACATACAGTGCAAGTTGAATTATTGCACAAAATGGGATCTATTGTGCCTAAGGCACAATCCTGAAACATCATGCTCCCTTCAAGAACATAACATAAGAACATAAGAACGGCCATACTGGGTCAGACCAAAGGTCCATCTAGCCCAGCATCCTGTCTACCAACAGTGGCCAATGCCAGGTGCCCCGGAGTGAGTGAACCTAACAGGTATGATCGAGCGATCTCTCTCCTGCCATCCATTACCCCCCTCTGACAGACAGAGGCTAGGGACACCATTCATTACCCATCCCGGCTAATAGCCATTTATGGACTTAGCCTCCATGAATTTATCCAGCTCTCTTTTAAACCCTGTTATAGTCCTAGCCTTCACTCAGGTAAGGAGTTCCACAGGTTGACTGTGCGCTGTGTGAAGAAGAACTTCCTTTTATTTGTTTTAAACCTGCTGCACGCCAATTTCATTGAGTGGCCCCTAGTTCTTCTATTTTGGGAACAAGTAAATAACTTTTCCTTATTTACTTCCTCCACACCACTCATAATTTTATATACCTCTATCATATCCCCCCTTAGTCTCCTCTTTTCCAAGCTAAAAAGTCCTAGCCTCTTTAATCTCTCTTCATATGGGACCCGTTCCAAACCCCTAATCATTTTAGTTGCCCTTCTCTGAACCTTTTCTAGTGCCAGTATATCCTTTTTGAGATGAGGAGACCACATTTGTACGCAGTATTCAAGATGTGGGCGCACCATGGATTTGTATAAGGGCAATAAGATATTCTCCGACTTATTCTCTATCCCTTTTTTAATGATTCCTAACATCCTGTTTGCTTTTTTGACTGCCGCTGCACACTGCGTGGATGCCTTCAGAGAACTATCCACAATGACTCCCAGGTCTTTTTCCTGATTGGTTGTAGCTAAATTAGCCCCCATCATATTGTATGTATAGTTGGGGTTATTTTTTCCAATGTGCATTACTTTACATTTATCCACATTAAATTTCATTTGCCATTTTGTTGCCCAATCACTTAGTTTAGTGAGATCTTTTTGAAGTTCTTCACAGTCTGCTTTGGTCCTTACTACTTTGAGCAGTTTAGTATCATCTGCAAACTTTGCCACATCACTGTTTACCCCTTCCTCCAAATCATTTATAAATAAGTTGAATAGGATCGGTCCCAGGACTGACCCTTGGGGAACGCCACTAGTTACCCCTCTCCATTCTGAAAGTTCCATTTATTCCTACCCTTTGTTCCCTGTCTTTTAACCAGTTTTCAATCCATGAGAAGATCTTCCCTCTTATCCCATGGCAGCTTAATTTACGTAAGAGCCTTTGGTGAGGGACCTTGTCAAAGGCTTTCTGGAAATCTAAGTACACTATGTCCACCGGATCCCCCTTGTCCACATGTTTGCTGACCCCTTCAAAGAACTCTAATAGATTAGTAAGACACGATTTCCCTTTGCAGAAACCATGTTGACTTTTGCCCAACAATTTATGCTCTTCTATGTGTCTGACAATTTTATTCTTTACTATTGTTTCAACTAATTTTCCCGGTACGGACGTTAGACTGACTGGTCTGTAATTGCCAGGATCACCTCTAGAGCCCTTTTTAAATATTGGCGTTACATTAGCTATCTTCCAGTCAAGAAGAGTCAGTGCCTGCCCATGAAGGCTAATCTTTGCTTCAAAACCTCTCTGATGACCCACTTCTACCACAACACTTACAGGAAAATACCAACTGATACGGACTCTCTCTATAGCAGCCCATAGACATCCTTTATATCTTGTTTGTTCATTCACAGTCTCTAAATTCTAACTTATTCAAAACCTTCTGGCTGTGCAAATAACTTTATAGCCATGGCTTACATGTTATACTATACTATATAATCATGTTTCCTGCATTTTTTTTAGCCTCCCGATCCCTCCCGATTCTTTAGATCGTGTGACATATCCACTTGTTGCTTTTATTTTAATTAGAACTAATTTAATTAGAATTAACTATGGGTAGGAACTAACTTTCGTTATGTGTTTGTACTTAAGAATTTAAAACAGAATTTTCCCCTAGTTAGTGCTGCTGTGTTTCTCCTACCAGCACAAGGCCCCAGGGAGAAATGGGATCCTCTATCCTTGTTTCAACAGATTCTTAAAAAAAAAAAAATTAAGAAAAACTTTTAAAATAAAATTTGAAAGTCGTTTCAATGCAGAGCTCCTTACCTGTACTTGTTTTTAAAATTAATTAATAAATAACATTCACTTCTCATGTCTACCACTCCCAAGGACCAATGAAAGGGATCCACATATACACATGTATCGGAGGACAAAGTTCTGACGAGCTCATATTGCTGCAAATATAATTTTACACAAGTTCGGAGACCGCACAGAAAGGGTTGGGTCCTTTGTGGGCCATCACAATATATTTGAATACTTGAGCCATTTTCACAGAACTCCTTCTCAGAGTTCAAATGTTCAACACATCCTTTCCACTTTATACATCTGTACTTTTTTAACTGAGGGGTTTGGTGATAAACATAACCAAGACTAGCCAAAAATAAAAATGTAGTTACTTAAAAACCTGTTTCACCATTTTAAAACATTGTACTAGAAAAAGAAATATCCTTCATTTTATTTCAAATTCTTCTTTTGTTGTTTGATATTGACAACCTCAGATTCGCAAAGTGGAGGCAGAAGCAGCAGAGATATTTTAAGGTTTTCACTTCAGCTGAATGACTTTAGAACCCATGACCACTGTGGAACTGGCATAGAAAACACAGGAGAAACTTAAGAACCAGAGAACACTCATTAAGATTCAAAATACTACATGAGAGTCTACCCTTAACTATGGAGCAGTACTGACGGGAGACTGAAAGCTGCATGACAGAGGACCTGAGAAAATTTCTCAAGTCCTCCTCCAAAAGTCTAAAAATGTAGCTTGTATGTCTAAAACAAAAAGTCAATTTCAATTCTACGCATCTATCCAGGTTTATGAGTAGCTTAATTAATTCCTACACACAACACCTCGGATCTATCAACAATGCACACACATGGTCCCAATATGTACATACACTAAACAATAAGTTAAGTTCTTTGAAAAAGTGTTTTCAGTTACATTACATATATGGAACATCAGTTTAAAATTCCTGTCCTCTATTGGTTTGTGATTGTGTGTAAGTTTTTAATTAAAATTGCTACTTGTTATTTCCTGTGTTTCCAAAGAGTCCAAGTACTCAGGAACACAAGTACTTCCTTTTCTACACAACTATATAAATGGTACGTTAAGTTACATTTTTGAGGTTCTTATTTACAGTCTGCTTTATTTAGATTTAAACAGAACAAGTTCCCTCCTCCCCATAAAAAGTAGAGTTGGGTTTATAAATAAAAGATGTTCAACAGGGGTGTTTTTTCGTTAAACTACTAATCCTTCAGGTTGTAACATACATGTAGAAGTCTCAGTAAAACACGATTAAACTAAATTTTGAAAATATTAAAAGCTGTAAGTTTAATAAAAATTGAAAGCAAATACTCTAAAGAAGAATATAGAATACTCCAGTATTCTTGGTGTATTATCTAAAACTCATTTGGTCAAGCCAATTCACGTTTTTATACTGGAATCAACACACAGAATTTATTCTTACACAGTAGAACACTAAGTACTATCTAGAAACACATACATAAAGAAATTTTGTTTTACCTTCTTAATGGGTGATGTAGGTGTTACTTGACCAGTGGTTACCGAAGATGCTGTCACAGCTACAGAAGCTGGTTGCGCACTGATGTTATTTGTATTATTAGTTACAGATACCAAGGGTTTGGTTTTGTCTGCAAATAAAACATTTAAGATATGTCATTTGTAAATTTCTTGATTTCATATTTTATAGAAATCCCATTTCCTTCAGAATAGGTTAAAAGTTATACCTTCCAAGTAACATACTGTTAGTCATCCCATTTTCTATTCTTCAGTGTTTACTCCTGCTCCCACCCATTTTAATTAACTCTTGGTCAAAATTAACAAGACTTTTTCCCATAGTCATTAGGCATACAGCACTCCCATTTACATTAGTCAGAATTGCATGCTCTTAAGGGTTGCAGCTTCAGGCCCCAGTCATTTGCTGATGCCCCTCAAAAAAGTTGAGCTCTCAGACACAGGGGGGAAAAAATCAGCCTACTTAGTTTTGGACAGTGTGGGTAATGTAATCCTTGTTAGGTTTGGACTGCTTGCCTTTGGAAGGATTGTAACTGTTTATTCCTAGACTACAACATTCTATCTTTATTAACAACGGCCTCAATTCAGCAACATACTCATCTATGTGTTTAACTTTAAGCCTCTAATTAGTCTCACTGAGAGAACTTTTGCTTAAAGTTTAACATGTGGTTAAGTATCTTGTACTGGGTAATATACTACAATTCAGAAAATAAACACAGATTTTTCTGTGTTTTCCAGAGTTTTCAAAGATAATACAAAATTATTTACATAGTACAATGAGTGTACATTACACTACAGTAAAAAAGTTCCTTGTTTTAAAGAGGTTATAATTTAAAGACAAAAAAGGTACAGTAGACTCTTGATTATCCAGGATTGGATTAACCAGGATGTCAAAAAATATATATATGCGTAACTTGCAGGGCCGGCTCTGGCTTTGCTGCCGCTCCAAGCACACACACAAAAATCCCCTACCAGGGCGCAGGGCAGCCAGTGAACCAACACCCCCTCCCCCTGGCGCAGGATGGCTGGTGAATCAACCTCCACTCCCCATATTTCCTATGGATGATTATCTGGGATTTTATTAACCAGAATTATTTTTTTCCCTATCATCCTGGATAATCAAGAGTCTACTGTATAACTTTTTAGATAATGCTTTCTTAGCCAAAAAGGCCGAGATACAGTACAGCATCAAACACAATGGAAAGATATTAATGCGTGATTCTGCCATAAAACTAATTAATTAAATAATTGGCATCTCCTTACTCCAACAATTTGCTCCCCATACAAATTCAGTCATACATATTATTCACTAAGTTTAAACTATGTTTAACTTATACAAGCACCAAAGAGCCAACAGACCTGGGAGAGCAATTAATCAATTAATAAAAATTGTTAGTTTAAGTTCCAGTTGCAGAATCTTTATTGCTAGTGATGCATGTGGCAAAGTACCTCGTTTGGCTTTAGGTCAAATTTGCAAGCCTGGCACTTAGTAAAAACACATTTTAACTGGTAAAGGGAGCACATCTATAGGTTGGAGGGGTCTTGGGGTATGTGAGATGGTGTGTATTCCATGAAAAGCTCCTTGCACACATAGGAAAAACATAAAAGAAGTCAAAGATTTTGTATTCACTTGACCTAAAGATCAATCAGACACGAAATGTGGACTGTCCATGTGAACTGACAGAAGTATGAAGACAGATATAGGTGCAATAGTTAAAGAGAGATTTATCCTTGAATCTAATGTGGAGGAAAAGGAGAAGTAACATAAGAATTCAACTATGGGGCAGGAAGAGTGAGATGGGAACGAAAAGATAGAGCAATATGACAAGTTTTGAAATGATCTGAGCAAACAGCAAGACAGAAAATAAAACTACACAAATTATGAGTTAGTACCTGTACTAAATTCAAAAATCAGGAGTCAAGCTACTCCAAAAATCATGAAACTTAAAAAAATGAATAAACGTTAGGTTTTTATTTACTTTCTAACTGATACACCTTTACAGCATGAGTTCACATATTTAAGCTTTTCCACAATTCCAACCCTTACGAATAGATATTTAAAGTGGAGATTCTTATATAAACAATGCTCCAGGAGCTGAGGTTTTAAGAAAACACACCAACTATCATATCATTTGTGATAAGTCACAAGAGTTTGCAACAGTACATTTGTGTGGAAAAGCTCTTTACATTATCCAATTGGAATCTTCATTAAATTTCTGAGAACTTTCATTAAGAGGAATAATGGGAAAAAAGGGAAAGTGCAGTTGAAATTTAAAGATGCAGCTCTTTAGGGAAAAGCCTAACTTCTCTTGCTTGCCAAATAAAGTATGATAAAAGCCTTGTTTATATTAAAGAAAGTCCAAAGTTTACATGAAAATTAATTCTTGTGTCACAGTCAAATTTTCCTGGCACAAAACCATCTATTAGTAATCAAGAGAACACAGTTAAAAAGTCATGAAGTCCAGGAAACACAGCTAGCTCAGTGACTGAGGCACCACTGCATGATGTAGCAAAGATTACTTAAATTTAACAAACCTCAATCTCTCTAGAGATGGATGCAGGAATACCAAAGTGATGTTTGACTTTCTAAGTTAGAGAGTGGTTTTGCAGTATATCATCAAACATTTATATGAGACAATGGTCTAATTAAAATGTAAAAACTATGAAAATTTAGTAAGAATTTAGTTCTGGAGCTTTTATCATCCCACAATTTCATTTATGGCAAATATTTATAGCATTTGTATTGATCCAGTTCTGAAATGTAGCTTAGGAGAAGGAACTATACAAAGGCAGAATATTTTAAAATGAGTAGAGAGGGCTGACAAGGATATTTTAATCATTTTAAAAAATTCAACTAACTATATCCAAGAGATAGTTTTATTGACTTTGTATTCGAGTATCATTACATTATAATGCTAACAGATTGAACAAAGATTTTAAAAGATTATGACAAAACAATTTAAAAATACCAAATATCTTTTCTGATTTGGAAGAATTTTCTCCTTCACTGTAGAAATGTTATAATCTGATAGTGTCACAATCTGCCACAACCTTCTAATAGAATTTTCGAAGGTGAGGTAGAAAAGGCCTAATGAACAACAACTTGACAGGAAAAGGAGCTAGATGAAGTGTCTTTATGAGAACTGGGAAGGGGAAGCCTAAAAATGCAGATAGTTTTTCTCATATGGATGCTTATTATGAGCCTTCTGTAGTTCACCAGTGACCCAGTTCATGGAATAGCAAATCAAACCAGAAAGGAGAATAAGGAAAGCCAGAATTCTGCTTTACTGTTTTTCATAGTTTTTTTTAGTTCCATCCAAATAAAAATTTATAAAATGAATCAAATCTTTCAATTTATGTAATATACAGTATTCTTGAAAATTAAGATTAAAATGGTAATAGTCTAAAAATAGAAAATTAAGTAGTGCGACTATATATTGAGCGTCTCTTTAGATATTTTGATAAATATTGTCTCTAAATTAAGTACAAAATAATTTAACCCTCTGCAGATTTCTTTCCAAATACTATGTGATTTCTTGTTCCACTAGGCATTTGTTATTTAGAATATAATGCACTTACAACTACAGTTGTGTCAAACATTTCTTTGTTTTACATATTAAAAGCACTGCTGTATTAGTAATAGCTGTCTAAGACTGCCTAGCATATTTTACAATCCCACAGACCACAAGTTTAAGCAATGTATTTACATATTCATTTAACACATGCAGGCATAAAACTCTGCCCCTGATATACGTGGAGGTCCAGGTGGTGATTTAAGTACCACTGCTTCTGTATTGTGACAGAGGAAAGCTCCTCATTTTATCTGCCTCCATGGGAAAAGGGGAAGCTGGGAAAGCAGCTGGTAACTCCTCTGAAATTGTTTGATCACCCACATAGACTAACCAACATCTCCTCTCCCCAACTCAAGGGGCAGTCCCTAGAGCAGCCACATGCAGATAGAAAGGCAGTTATCCAAACAGGCAACAGCGCATTCCCCCCCCCCCCCCCCAATTATCAACATACATAGGCAGACACACAGGAGAGGAAGGTTGTAAGGAGATAAGAGCTACTATGCAATTTGGTGGTGGCATGAGAAGATGTGGCAAATTTTGATGGACATTTAGGGTGGACCAGGTTTAGGAAGAGGACTCAGAGGTACATAGCTTTCTAATCTCCTCGCGTCCCCACCCCCCCTTTATATTTGTGTGTTAAGACTCTTAAATATTGTTACAGCCCTGTGTACCTGTACACATACATACACAAAAAACTGAACATCTGCTCCAATCCAGGAGTGTACAGAAAAGTCTGAACAATGGCATACAACTTAGATTTTTAAACAAGTCTACAGGAGTGCCAGTTTCTCTGCAAATGAATCTAAGCTCTTTTGAGTACTATTAACTTGAGCCGAAGCAGATGTTGAGCTACTACCAAAAATAATACTTTTTAAACCACGTTTATTCCAGTATACTAATAATCAATCAGAAACACAGGTCTCTTTAATTTGCCAATATCTGAGCCAGAATTATCCACTGCATTTGTCAGAATCTGTTCCAAAAATGACAGAACGCATACGATTTTTTTCTTTTTCCAGTACTTCATGATGTAAGGCACTAGGATGGCGAGCAAAGAATTCTACCCATAGAGATTTGATTTCTGTCTTTTTCTTTTCCCTCTTCCAAATCCCTTTTAGGTATATTATTTGAGGTCCCTGCAAACTTGTAATATTCTCTAATTATCTGATTAAAAATATGGATTATAAATAGCTAATCAAATTACTGAATGAAGAGTTTCAATTTCAAATAACTGCCATAAATACAAGAATATAGCTCATTGCAAAGTCTTCATATGAATTACATTTTGTGTTTATAAATGGGGATTTAAACTCATTTAAAAACTATTAAAATTTATTGAAACTAGAACATGACCATCAGTAAATGAAATGAAAAGTGAAATTGAGAAAATACGCCCAGTATAATGAGTTTAACTCATGCCACACTCAACTCCCTAAACTAAAGATACCACTCCAAAATTATTTACCTGTTTCAGCTTCAGATTCTGAGTCTTCTTCCTCATCCTCTTCACTTGAACAACTGGATTCATCCTTCTTTCCCTCTTCTTCCTCATCTGCTTTCTCTTGCTCCAGAGAATCAATACTAGATGCATTCTTTTCTTGCTCAATAATCAAAGTTTCTTTACTGGAACCAAAAACATTAAGTTCAAATAAAAAAATATAGACTATCTATTCTTAACTTCAGTAAAACCAACCAGCCAAATAAGTACTTAGTGTTTGTGAAAGTTTATGAAGTTATTTTCCTCACCAGGAACGTCTTAATTATTTACTTACTTTTTAAATGGCTTTTGTGACTGATTATTATCCATGTTGGCTGTAGATTCAATTAAGGGAGATTTCTTTTCCTGTTTTTCATTATGAATCTTTAAGAGATGTAAAATTATGCAATTAAATTGATAGAATGGTATAAATTACACATTTAATAAAAATGTTATTAAAATATACCATCTTCTGCAGAATATAAGAAATCCTCTACAGTAGACTCTCGATTATCCAGGATTGGGTTAACCAGGATGTGGATTAACCAGGATGTCAATAATAATAATAATAATAATAATGGGTAACTCGCAGGGCCGGCTCTGGCTCTGTTGCCGCCCCAAGCACAGACACAAAAACAAAAACTCACCAGTGTGCAGGGCAGCTGGTGAACCACCATCCCTTTTCTCCCCCCAGCGGGGCTACTGAAGCAACCCCATCCTTCCCCCGGCTCACATTTCCTACAGATGGTGATTATCCGGGATTTTATTAACCAGGATTAATTTTTTCCCCATCATCCTGGATAATCGAGAGTCTACTGTATTTACAATACACAACTCAACACCCCCAAACAAGCATATGCCAAATAACTACATTTGCCTTGGGTAGTTAAATACAGTGAAAGCTTTGACTAAAAAAGACCCTTTCCTTTCAAGATATTCAGATCAACTTCAGTGACCAAACAGAACAAGAGAGTGGCACAGAAGGACAGTTAATCACTCAAGTCAAACACATTGGTTAATTCCATATACTAATCTGAATTAGTTGATTTTATATATAAACACTCATATATATATATATATATATATATATATATATATATATATATATATATATATATATATATATATATATATATATATATATATATATATATATATAAATAAGAGAGAGAGAGAGAGAGAGAGAGAGAGAGAGAGAGAGAGAGAGAGAGAGAGAGAGAGAGAGAGAGAGAGAGAGAACGAACGAACACGCTAGCTCTAAAAAGCCTACCTGATTTTGCTTCTTTTGTAATTCTTCTAAATATCCTAGAATATCTTCATCTGCTACATCAAATGCTGTCTGACCCTGGGGTAGAAGGGGAAAAATGTAATACATTATAAATATAAAATAGGATTTAAAAAACATATGTAAACTAGTCACATGATCATGTAATAAGATGCACAACCATAAGTATGAGCTAGATCTCATCGCAAAAATGGTAGTATTCCACCTGTCTTGCAAAATTCTGCTGAATCACTGCAATCTACTTCTACCAGAAGCTGAAATTATCAATAAGCAAAGCAATAAGAAATGCTCAGAAAAGCATTTCTCCACAGGAAAAAAGATTTTATTGTCGTAGAATTTTAAATTCCATATTGCCATGAACCCAGTTAAAAAAAGTGTTTGAAGGACACTTTTCTTTTCTAAATCTGAGCATCAATGAGTTAACTAAGAGTCATCCTAATAGCTTCTTGTTATATGGTCCTCGGGGAAGTTTGGGTGTGAGTAGGATGATCAGCTCAGTAATATATGGGGAATGGATGCCAATTTCATTTATCTGGAGACATCTGCAACTTTCTATTTCTCATAGGTCCATGGATCATAAAGTTAAAAAAATTAACTTGCACCATGTAAACAAATAAAATAGTGCAGGTAACACTACCTATAGTTCAGGTTGCCTGACATTTTCCCATATAAGAACCTGTTTTTAGTTGCTATTATTTACCAACTTTAACCATTTGTGCTGAAGTTTACTGGAAGTGTCTGCCATAAGCTGAATACTTTTGGAGAATTTCAGCATTTAATTGCTCAGCTACTTTTTCAAACAAGATTAGGGGAAAACATGTTGTTTAGCCATGTTAAACAGTTTCTTACTAACTGTTTAATTGAGAAACTAGTGTATACATGCTTTGGAGCAAGGACTTGACATTTGACGGGGTAATCACCTGAGTTTCAAAGGTATCCTGTTTCTTGTCCCCATAAAAATCCACCTAAATTTGGCCAAGCTCTGAGCTGTTGAAAAACTCAGTTTAAACATGCTAATTTTTAGAATTAGGCAGCTACATTCTTTGAAGATTCTGTCTAATGAGCAGGTTTCTGTCCAGGGCCACGGGGCTGAGAATTTCCCTACAACAGCTTCACCTGGTATCCTTCATTCTGATGCTTCTTAACTTTTGAGTGCTTGACTTTGCAACCTTAACATTCTTTAAATGTATTTTGTGTGTGTACATAATAGTATTACATAAATATATGTTGTTCATAATATAAAATGCTCCTTTTACTTTAAAATGAGTAATTTTTCTTAAAATAGTTACTGTAAATCTTTAATATCAACCAATAAGGGGGATTGTGGTAAAAAATAACCTGACATCTACATTTTTTAATCTCAAGTGTTCTCTTCTATCTGATGATGTCCTTTTGAATTAATGGCTTTCAAACTACAGTAATATACTTGAGGAGTATAATGGATTAATGATGCTCCTTTGGTTTCATGCTTCACAACCATCAAGGCATGTCATTATATTGTAAGAGACACTCTTAGTCACAGTATATAACCTTGCAGGGACATCTTTTTTATAAAGGGCATAGCTGAAGGTAATATTTACATCACGTGAATCATTTTTAAATGTTTAGGTAATAAGCAACTTTAATAAAAATACAAGATCTATGAAGCATTTTTCTCTCCAGATAATCTGTATTTCAAACAGAGACATGTTCTGATTTATCTAGTCAGAAAAACCAGCTAAAACGAACACCTGTCAGTCTGTTGTTGTTCACTGCAGAAAAGGAATTTTTTCAGAAAGAAACTGACCAAACATAGTAATGATGCCTTGATCAGCTCTGCCTGAAGCCTCTCTGGTACAAGTTTACCGAATGCCAAAAGCTCATTCTTTAGGAAGCCATTCTCCGGAACAGTAATGTGCTGCAAGTCAATCAAAGCCAGCTCTGCTTATGCTCTATGTAACTGAAGAGCTATAGTCTTTTAGATGCAATACGGGTTATTTAATATTATGAACAGTTCATGATCCTGCCATCCTATAGTGAAATAAACAGTTGTTCCAGTATGAATAGTAGTAGTTGAGTAAACTGGATTCAACTATTATTCTGATTTTGCAGCAGCTATTTTTTCCAAAATGAAAACCCATTTCCCACCCCCACCCCCAACCCAAAACATTCATTACTATTAGAGTTTCTCCCAACCTACTATGGCTTTAGTAGGTCATAACTACTCTGCTTTAACTTTGCCAGTTGTAAAATAGTGGTAGTAATTAAATAAAGCTCTTTGCAATTTTATGTTGAAAACTACTACATCAAATAAACAAAGCTCCACTAGATAGTGCTAAGTGCTGGGATCGAAAACAGGCCATTACTGTTACTGATTACAGTGGATTCAGAAACTGAAGTAGGTTTACTTTTGCCCACCCACTTGTCGACCCCACGCAATAAAAAGGTCCTAAAATCTGATCTGCTGGGAGTTGAGTTCCGATATTTTAAATATATACAACTAACTTCCCTTCAAATCAAGTTTCTTCTCTATGAAGTGACTGAATAAATAATTTCTTTGACTCAAAAAATTGCTTCCTATATGTATTCAAAATCACAACTTCAATGACTAAAGTAAGCATTTACTCCTTGTCATTCCAGTTAGCCTTGAAGAACCAACTTACCTAAACGGATGGGGGGGGGGGGGGGGCGGGAAAAGAACGGGGGGGGGGGTGAGGGAGAGAAGAGGGAGATTCAGTCCTTGTGCCTCAATCTTTTTTACAATAAGGACCAATTTATGCAAATGTCTGAAAAGTAGAAGAGACACTCAGGTATGTCGGGCATATTAATTTATCTGGCACAATACTGCTAATTTATAAAGAAGAAATAATAAAGTCTGAACTTGCAGTGTTGGCATTGCAGGAAAAAGGGATCTTTTTATTTTTAAACTGAACACAAATATGTAACAAATTTTCTCTGGGGGCAGATTATCCATATCTCAGTGCTTCTTGAATTTTCTCTGAAGCAGCTGGTCCTGATCACTGTCAAAGGTAAGATACTGAACTAGGTAGAACAGTGGTCTAATCTGGTATGGCATTTTCTATCTAAACTTCAACATTTGGAGGTTACCATATCCTCTGGGGCCTGGAGATTGTTTTCTCTTCCAAAATTATCATTTTTAATATTTGTTATAGCTCTGGATATGCTTATCCACAGAGGCATCAAATCTTTTTTTAGTATTGTTACCCCCAATATAAAGTGACAGTGTTCACAGGCTAACTCTGCATTCATAACAGGAAATCATTTCAGTTTTAAATTTGGCCCCGTTCAGGTTCATTGAGTGGCTTGTTCTTGAATTATGAGAAAAAGAGAATAGCAGTACTCTTCTTCTGATTATTATAGTTATTTCAAGTACATTTATCATGTGCCTTCACAGTTGTTATTCTCCTCTCTAAGATTAGAGAGTCTCAGTCTTTACAAGGAAAAACCTCCATCCCTCTAATCATTCTTTTCATACATCTTTGAACTGCTATCTCCGTTTTGAAGAGAGATAACCAGAACTGAACACAATATTCCACGAGGGCATACCACTGATTTATAGAATAGCAATATTTTCTTTGTTCTCTCTCATTCTGTATACACATTCATATTTTGTTTGCTTTTCTGACACTGATGTGCACTGGAGGAGAGGTCTTTACTGAGCTGTCCATTATTAAGCATGGGGTGAAATCCTGCCCCTACTGAAGTCAAGGTGAGTTCTGTCATTACCTTCAAGGGGTCCTGGATTTCATTCCAGGTTTTTTTCTTTATTTGATATAATATATTTAAAATCAATTACTTTGCATATTTGTCAACAGCAGATTTTATTGTGTTGCAATTTATCCATTTTCCTGGAAGCAGTTGTACTAAAACAAATATGTGCCCTATAAATCCCCTACAAAGCACACCACAAGCAACCAACACTCCGCCACAGGCTGGATCGATGGGTAGAGATCTATTGGGGATCAATTTATCATGTCTCATCAAGACGTGATAAACTGATCCCCAAAGTCCATTCTGGAACTCCAGCTCTCCAAAAGGCACAAGGGGGAGTCAACAGGGGAGCCCGCTGTCAACCGCTGCCGCCATGAGGATGGCAGATAAGTGGACTTAAGATGCATCGACTTCAGCTATGCTATTCACATAGCTGAAATTGCATATCTTAGGTCGACCCTCCCCACTAGTGTAGACCTGGCCTTATTAGCTTATAGCCCTGTATTCTTTTTTCCATGTTAGTTTTTAGAGATCAAAAATAAAAAATTGTTTGGTTGTCCACCTCAACCAAGAAAATATGTAAATTTATTCAGTTTTAAAACTCAGTCTGATTCCTTTAAAATATGCATTCACACAAACAGATTATGAATAAACAAATAGATAAATATGCAGATTTAACCCGGTCTTCACTAAAGTAAATCTGTTGGTTGGTTGGAATGCCATCGTGTTGCAATGTCTTGCATGCATACAAAACAGTCATTGCAATTATTGGTTGCATCAAGTAGTTTCAGTGCATGAGATTCCATCTTCAGATCTGGCTAAACTGGTGCTAACTTCAACAATTCCCTTTCCCCAGCCTACAGGAATAGCAGAAAGGCACCAGAACACACTGTCCTCCTCAATTCGTCCCATTATGCAGTGATTTGTATTTGGAAGCTTTCATTTGGAACTAAAGGCCCCTGTTTCCACCAAGAGTGCTGTGAAATTACATGAAGTCCCAGACGTACTGGTAGAAATCACAGCAAGCTGGGCAGATACAGTAAAACTACATCAAAAACAGTATAGTTGTGGGTGCACGTAAGTGTGGCAAGGGTAAGGACGACGACTAAGTCCTTCAAGCAAACAATGTCTGACCAACTGTTTCCTCCTTGCTTGGTCTAAACGCATCCTGTTTGTACTGAACAAATGACCCAAATTATGTTTTGGTACAAAAATCAGCAATGTAAAAATTAACAGTGTTGGTATTTAAAAATGATCAAAACAGCTTCAGATTTAAGAGCTCATTACAATAAATGAGAGGAGTTCATACTTGTCTTTATTGTTTCAGTTAGACTGGCAGCCAAATAAAGACAACCATGCACCCACTTATATTGTGAAGGCTATTTTAAGCAAATCCAGGACTGGAAAGGGCTCTCTCTCTCTGATACAGCTTAGAAGTGTGCTGCACAACTTTAAGCCAGGCAACATGTGGTCCCTTATGCTTCCTACAACCCAGTTATGGTCTTTGTTTCTGTGGTATCTTTTGAGTGTGTGCCTACAGCCCCCAACACTGTCAGTTTACAGACCAAACTGCCCCATTTATCTCAATGACTAACTCTGAAACTGAACCATTCATATACTAGAACTGTAAACACACTTCTTGCTGATCATTTTATCAAAAATATCCTGTATAGCTAAATATCAGACATTAAAGATGCAGAAGACCTATTGGTTTGTGTACACAATTCATGTCCCCCAGCTGCTCTGTAAAGGCAAAAATGGGTTCTGGGTGGCTCCAACGAGAGAGGAAAATGAGTCTGCAATGAAAGTATTTTTGAAATGCCTTCAATCCACACACAGTCCATCATGCCAAATATCGAAAGCTAGGCATCGAAATAAAAGTGTCTTGATTCTCAGGAGCTGCTCAGCACACACAACTCAGATTAATGTCAACTGAATTGTGGGTACTCAGTATCTCTGAAAGCCAAGCCACCGATTGGGCATTTTTCAAGGTTACGGATTGAATCTCTCAGCTACATAGGTAAGTCCATGTCTCCATCACTGCTCAGCTGCCCTTGTCTGCCTCTCCTCTGTCCTTCTTTGCCTCAGTTTGACGTAAGATATCCAAGTTTTCTCTGGAACAGTTCTCTAGAATACCAACACCATCACATGCACCTCCAGTCCACAAAGAAGTCTAAGGACTCACTTGGTAAATGAACTACATTTCAGGGGCAGATTTAAGAACAAAGATGAATAGAGCTCAGTTAAATGAATTTCTAACTTTCTGATGCAACTGAAATCTGTTGTCTGAGTACAGTGTTATCTTCTGGTTTTGAGTGGTTCGGTGTGCAGTAATACAGAAGCAGAACATTGTTTAAAAGACAAGTTCATCCTTAATATTTTGACTCTCCAAGTCTCACCTAAACTTCTACACATAGTATCTGATATTTGAGATAAAATACAATATTACCCTTAAGTGGTTTTCTCCTTATATAAATTATAAATATTTACAACCTTAGTTCCAGTTTAAGTTTTTATGCCTAAAAACTTCCTTAATTAAAAAAAAAAGTTAAGAAGGCTTGGTGAATCCCCATACACCTTAAAAGATGTGCAGGAAAATTCACATGTACTACAGGCACTGAAGAGTAGAAGTGGTTCAGGGTCCAGGAAGAACAAGGGAAGCAACCAGAACCTCAGCCCCTATGGACCTGCAATAACAATTTCAGTCCGTGTGAAGCTTATAAACATCATATAAATGTTTGGATATTGGAGAAAGCAGGTCCGCTGCAGGGTTAAGGAAGTCCACAGCTCCCAAGCTCTGCCCAATAGAAGACCTGAGAACCTGCAGCAAGAAAGCATGAAGCTACACATTGATACATCATTTAGTAAGCCCAAAGCTGTCTGCTATGTTTCCCAAGTACACAAAAGCAGCACAGTGTTAACGTGCACATAATACAAGAAGAAACTGCTTTTAATAGTTAATTTTGCCATCCCACCGCCCAATGCTAGTCAAAGACACCAGCATTCACCTAGGTGAAACATAAAAGCCAGTCTGGGGTTCAGGCAAAGCTGCCGAATTATGATGAGCCAAAAAAAGTTAAGAAAACGTTCAGGTAAGAAATTGAGTAACATCCAGATATCAAAAATTGAAAGGCCTTATTTTATTTAACCCTAAGCATTCAGAAAAATTCTACCACAGTATTTCTCACTTTGAAATTTATTTCAAATTTAATTTTCAAAGAAAAATAGTAGAGCATATGGGTCAAGTGTTGAAAACTCAGTACAAAATTGAGCCAGCCATCTACAAGTCAATTTAGAAAATTTAGAGCCATCTAAACACAACAAACATGCTGGTTCTCACAAAACATGCATTGCAGAAAGAGCCATGTACAAGAATGGCACATTATTACTACTGTTCTTACCCTGGCTTCTAAAGTTACTTTAGAGACCAGAACTTTGCATCTTGACAAGGATTACATAAAAATCCTACCACTTTGTTGACAGTCTCCATATCACACAGGTTTTCCACTAAAATTCGACATGCTTCTTCTTTACCCCAGTGAGCAGCAGCATGAAGTGGTGTCCAGCCATCATAATCTTTAATATTTACATCATAGCCAGCCTGTATTAAAAGCCTAAAGGAATTAGAAGAATTAGGTCTAGTATACATTGACTAATAATTACAGTGCCGCTAAGTGATGTATTATTTTAAACAGTTTTAATTTTTCTTGCCTTCATTTCACTTCTCACACAGAGGTAACAGTAAGTCTACATTAAAAGGAAAACTCAAAAAAATAATATCTTATTACAATTCTTAACATTACTACAACAAAGAAATTCAGAAGTTTATTTTTCTGGTCTGTTTTGTCCACATGCATTTAACATTTTATGTATCATAAGACAGTTCTCCCTCTTAGTGAGAGTCTTTTATACAGAAACAGAGGACAGAAGCTTGCTTTTTTTAAATTATTTTTTATTTTTTTATTAGGACAATATGACTGTAAAAGCTAAAAAATTATCAGACATGTTACAGGTAAACTGCCTGAAACTATTTTTGACCTAATTTTTTGAGCTGATGTCATCCCTTTAAGATCACACATGGTTAAAGCTGTGGCAAAATAGTGCTTAGATGAATCAGTGAAGCTCTTCTCAGACCATGTGGGACCTCTCAAATCATCAATGTCACTTTAGCTTAAGTTCAGCATTACTGATTTCATAGAAACAATCAGTCAATACTTCCCAGAATGATTCCTTTGGAGTGTGTGTGTGTGTGTGTGTGTGTGTGTGTGTGTGTGAGTGATCGATCATATACTCCACAAGATGAATGAAAGCCTCAAGTGTTCTAACAGTAGCATCTTCCAACGATTTAACTTTTAAATGGACTGATGCATAGACATGGTCTAGCTAAGTGGTGGGCAAACTATGACCCATGGGAACATCCTGCCCGGCCCCTGAGCTCCCGGTCAGGGAGGCTGCCTCCGGCCCCTCTCCTACTGGTTCTTCTTCCCCTCGAGTCATGGCACTATGCAGGCAGCACTGTGGGAGTGGGGCTGCATGCTCCTGCGCTGTTCTGAGCAGCATGACAAGGAGTCAGGGGGATTGTATCAAGGGCAGAATGTCCCAGGGGGTAGGGAGTTGGATGGGGTGGGAGTTCTGGAGGAGGAAGTCAGGGGATGGGGAGTGGGGTTGGACAGGCATGGAAATCCCAGGGGTCTGTCAGGGGGCAAAGGTGTGGATAGGGGTCGGGTCAGTCGGGGGACAGGGAGCAGGCGGGGTCCTGTGGTGGGAGGGGGAGGGGCTCTTGGGAAGGGGTGGTAAGGGACAAGGAGCAGGAGGGGTTGGATGGATCAGGGATTCTGAGGAAGGGCAGTCAGGGAGCAGGGGCATGGCCAGGCTGTTTGGGGAGGCTCAGCCTTCCCTACCCAGCCTTCCATACAATTTTGCAACCTGGATGTGGCCCTTGGGCCAAAAGGTTTGCCCACCCCTGGTCTAGCTGTTGAAGAACTATTTGTTTGTACTCACAAGGAAGGGTATAAATGTATCACAAACCTGCAAAAGGTAGTAAGCATATTTGGAGAAAAAGAAAAATATTTTTTAATCTAACAGGTAATTTCCATAAATAATGGCTCTTACACAAGGCTGGCAAACACTATTTGGTTGCAGACATCAAGATATTACCTGAACAAAAACCTCTCTCTTCCTACTGAAAGTATATTAAGAGAATATGATGTGATAGGGTTTTTTCCTAAAGCAACATTTAGCTATCCATGATGGGGTAAGGATGCGGGAGAATATTTAGTGGCAAAGTATATAAGTAATAATTTAGTTAAGATTACATGTCTGCACACTAAACATATTTTTATCAATCAGAAGATCAAATGTACAAGTACAGAGATCTTAATACAAGTCACGGTTTCAAAATTATGCACATAGCAGAATCTTCTTACTGTGAAGAAGTCTAATATAAGGGCCTGTCTATATGGAGAATCTGGCACAACAACAACAACAGTGTAATTATGTTACTGTTTCGGAATGAAGAGAGACTTTTTCAGTGTAGTTTATATTGCTCTTCTATATGAAAAAAGTCATCTTTATTTCAGAATGGATTGTCCCATGGAGAATTATAACAGCATAGACAGAATACAGCTATACTGCTATAGTTCTGCAGGTCAATTTCCCTATGTAGACATAGCTTTACAATGTCAAAAGTAGTGAAGTTAATTCATTGAGGGATACTCATTTACATTTTCTTTAAGGTACCTTACTGCTCTGCCAGTGCTGGAGCAGTAAAGTACATTTATACTTTAATACCACTTCACACTGCCAGATTGGTGCATAAGCAACCTTAGCGAAAACCAAGGCCTAAGCATTTTCAATAAAATGAAAGAGAATGGATTTCACTTAATTTCAAAATAGGTATGTCAGAGATAGACAGATGGTACAAAATATAAGCTGCTAGGTTCTGGAGAGTCCTTTTCATGTATTTCAAAAGTAGAAACTTACAGAATACATGTTTCAGAGTGGTAGCCATGTTAGTCTGTATCAACAAAAAGAATGAGGAGTACTTGTGGCACCTTAGAGACAAACAAATTTATTTGGGCATAAGCTTTCGTGGGCTAAAACCCACACAAGCACACAGAGAGAACATGAAAAGATGCGACTGTCATACCAACTCTAACAAGACAAATCAATTAAGGTGGGCTAATAATCAGCAGGAGAAAAAACTTTTGTAGTGATAATCTATATGCAAACTCCCATCTTTTCATGTTCTCTGTACATCTATCTTCCTACTGTATTTTCTACTCCATGCATCTGCTGAAGTGAGTTTTAGCCCACAAAAGCTTATGCCCAAATAAATTTGTTGGTCTGTAAGATGTCACAAGTACTCCTCGTTCTTTTTGAGAATACATATTGCAGTCTCAATGGACAGCAGAAATTTTAAATTTAAGTAGTCAACTAGTAAGAAAACAAGAAAAACAAACTCCATAGCCCTTCAAATAAAAAATTTACCTTGGTACATAAAGCAGATATTTCAAGGACCTAAGAAGAGGGACTTGCATTACGATTCACTATCTGTCAAGTTTTAATTCTATGAACACAACATCTCAAATTCTAACTCATTTTGTCATTCACATTTCTATTTTAAAAATACTGATATGGCACATGAACAGACTGCTTTCCTTATGATGATAAAAAATGGATGGGTTTTTTTTGCACCTGAATCTGTTTTTTCTTATCTGCTAGGACCGTACAATATTATTTAATTCCATATATTTTCTTCAAGTTTTCTAAAACTATTGGTCCCTGAGTAAGATCTGTATATTTCTAAACACAATTTTTGGGCCCAAATACAAATTTGATAGTCAAATTGAAAAACTAGCATTTACAATGAAAAAACAAAGATAATCTGTGTTACAGCATGTTGCTTTACTGTTGTATTATTAAACAGTGACCAGTGAATTAGAGTTGGTATGCCCAACCTCCAGGCTATACACAGCCCACCGGAACATTTCATAAGGCCCCTGGCTTGCTTCAACACAATATATTATCAGCTGATTCATTAATGTATTGCTGTCACATATACATCAGATTAGTTCACACAAGTGTGTAAATAGGCAATACAGTACTGTACATAGAAACAACCCAACTAAATACACACAAGACAAGATGAACTTAAAATATAAATCCATAGAGGTGACTTTAAATCTTAGTATAATATGTAGAATCTGTTTGGCCCACACAAATGTTGTACTTAGGTTTGTGTGTCCATTCTGTATAATAAGGCTGGGCACCACTGAATTAGACAATAAGAGAAGTCTGAAGGTTTACAGGGGAAAAAATGAGTTATGATAATGATACATCTTTTAAAGTAATCCTTCAAGTTTTGGATTTTCTTTTCAAACCTGGACTATAGCCTCTGGACTACTTTTACTGCATAAAAACAGTACAGTAAATGATGGTTTTAAACCAGGTGTATAACAACTATCATTAAAGAAAGGTATCCCTTTCCTTTAATATATTAAGTCAAAATATGCTTCAGAAATATGAATATTTTTGTCATAGTAACATTGAGGATTCCATACCATCAAGTTTTGAATAACTTAAGTAAAGTCATGACACTGTGTAAAGTTGCAACATTATTAGAAAACAGGAAACGTAACTGTGAGAAACAGGTAATTCTAAAGATCACAAGGTTCCAGGATGCAATCCAAAAACTTTCAGTAATATTAAGGCCAAGTTATTTTATATTAACATCTGAACAAGCTTGAAGACATGGAAAATCTACCATTTAGAAATACTTACTTTAAAACTTCTGTATACCCTTTAGCAGCAGCTACATGAAGTGCTGTACCACCAGATTTTGCATGCCTGACATCATTTATACAGCCACTGTTAAGCCATTGTCTTGCATCTCTAAGCATTATCCGTTCTTCTTCTTTTCGAGCTGCCTCTATATCAACCCCTAATTGAAAAAAAAAAGAAAATAGTTTCATTTCAAACATAAGCTCATCATTAACTGGTGAGTTCACCACAACCCTGCACATTCCTTGTATGAGACAATAAAAACACTGGCTAAACAATATCATTAATGTATTGGGACAAACATTAAAATGGATGTTTTAAAATAAACCCCAAGAAAGTGTGGGCACATCCATTTTGTATACACAAATGCATGTTTTTACATGCAAATCCTCTAGGATCATTTTCAGAGCTTTACTAAAAACTGGATTTTTAATTTTAAACTTTCATGGTGAAGGTAATGTTGATTATTACAGTGGTCACTATTACATACAAAAAGATGAATAATTATTTTTTGTCAAGCTACCATACTATTACATCTTAAATAATGTCATGTTATTTCCTAAGTAATGCAACTTGTGATACATGTTGAAAAAAACAGGTGAGGGAGCAGCAAAGTCTTTCCAATTATGTATGCAAAGACATAAGCGAAGGCTGCTGAAAAATGTGTTTCCCGCAATTAAGACATTTTTAGATTTATTGCTGTTTTCCAGAGAACCTTTTGTAAAAGTAGTTTCTAGCATTTTTAACCTGGTAATCTAGCCTCAGAAAAAAGCTTGGAGAATAAATAGCAACAGTATATCATGAACTTTTACCTCAAAATTCTCAGAATACAATTTTTACCAAAGATTGTATACAGCATCTCCCATAGAAAACAGTTTGTAGTACTTTATAAGAATAGAAAGAGCAGTAAAAGTTCAACAAAGCAATTGAAGTAGAGTGTAAAACATGTATGAAGTTGATAAAAGGATGCTGAAGTGTTAAAGTGAGAATGTTATCTGTTTTATAGCATTTTTCACAAACAGATGTCAAAACACTTTACAAAGGAGATCAGTATCATACTCCCCATGTAAGGAGGAAGCACACAGCACAAGCATTTTAATTGACTAGCCACAGTAAGGGAAGTATAGAAAGCTATAATGAACAGTGAACAGGAAAGACATGGGGGCTGTAGCTAAGCAAGAGTCTGCTATTTATGCTGAATGGGAGAACTGGACTCGACGACAGCTGAGAGCAATACATAGGGAAAAACAGCTCTAGGAAGTATGGTTTATTCAAAGCACAAATCAAAATTGCTTGACCTGTAATAGAGAACTTGAACTAAAACAGTACACAATAATGAAAAATATACATATACTACCCCATATCCATAAATCTAAACTGCATAGAGATTTTAGACTGATTGAATGTAATTACACAAATAATAATTTGGCTAGAACATCAAAGTTAAACATCTGTTTTTGCAAAAATTGCCATGTTGCTTTTAATGGCCACTAAGTGGACAACATGGTAATTTGTTTTATGATTAATATATATGGCAACATGCTGTTTTCTTGTCTGTAACATTAAGTTTATTAGAGAAGGAGGTATAGAAAATTATCTACAATACGTTTCAAAAAGCATTTCGGCAATACAGTTTTCTCTGCCTTCATCCTGCAGTGAAGTTATTGTGCTAAATTTGATATTTCCATCGCAACAAATATGGAAATCAGATTTTTGGACATAATTAATTATTGACTAAAACACCAAAGATTTATTAATCCTTTATAAAAGTATGCTGAACAAAGTCTGGTCAAAACCACAATACATAACTCAAAAGGTTCACAGAAAAACAGGAGGCTAAAATGTACAAGCTATGTGTACATACAAGAGAGTGCTGTGGTGGGAAGATTAGAATGCCCCCATTTCTGAAAGGTGTGTGTGTGTGTGTGTGTGTGTGTGTGTGTGTGTGTGTGTGTGTGTGTGTGTGTGTGTGTGTGTGTGTGTGTGTGTGTGTGTGTGTGTGTGTGTGTGTGTGTGTGTGTGTGTGATCATTGTCCTAAAGAAAGGCTGATTCTCACTGGTTGGGAACCATTAACATTAAGACATGTTGATTTGTAACTACATACATCCCTTTTATGGTATTTCCTTTTGCTAACACTATTGGACATGTCTACATGTACAGCACTGCAGCTGCATCTATTACCCCCATGGAATTCTGCACCACTGTGTGTGTGGAGAATTCACATTCCCCCACAGATTTCGTTGCTTCTCTGCAGAAAAACGACTTTCAGACAGGGATGCAAAGGGAAGCTGACAACAGCAGTTACGCACCACTCCCTAGCAGCACAGGTACAATGTTTCAGACAGCCAGAGCAGACAGCAGAGAGGTAAATTATCAGGGGACCGGATATACTCCAGCCAGTGTCTCCTACCCTGAGCCAGGATCAGCTGCTATTCCTGGCGGGGCTGAAGAGAACAGAACCCTCCTCTTCCCCTGCAAGGAGTGGCTGGGCCTGTGTCAGACCCATCGCCAGAAACCTCCCCCAACTGCAGGAAGCTCAGTATCCTCCCCTGCTTTCTGTCCCTATCACTCCTCAGCTGTGGGAGGAAGGGGACTATATGGAGAGCTGCTCCACCATATACCCAACTCCTGTGTATCTTGACCTGCCATGCAAGACACCCCTGCCAAGCCTCATCCGGTACATCCAGACCCACTGAACTCTCCATACCCGAACCCCACCCCACTGCAACTGAACACCTGCATCTGGGGCCTCCTGCACCCAGACCACCAGCCCCCACTGTGCTCCCTGTATTCAAACCCCCACCCTGAGCCCCCCACATCCAGACCCCCATTCTACTGACCACCAATTAGCTGCACCCAGACACTCCACCCCCCCCCCCAAGCCCCACTTCCCCAGCACCCAGACCTCTCTGCTGAGTTCCAACAACCTTCACCTGGAAGCCCCTGCAGTCCCATTGCTCCTGTACCTGGAACCCCCCAATGAGCCTCTGTGCATCCAGATTCCCCCCCACACACACACACCTAGATCCCGCAACTGAGCTGCCTGCACCAGATTGTCCCATACAAAATTCCTCTCACCTAACACCCGGATCGTCCCTCCCCCTCACACTTGGATTCTGCCTGGTTGAGCCTACCTGCCCCATACCTGGTACACCTGGCGCAGAGGGGCATGGTGCCAGGGTGTTTTCTGGGGCAGACCCAGGCCTTGTGCTGTGTCAGGGTCGGGTGCAACCTCTCCGCTGAGTCTGTCCCCTGGGGGTGGGAGCTGCAGGTGATCTTCCACCTTCGTGCAGTCAGTGGCCTGTCCTCCCCACTGCCACGCTGGAGCTTCTGCATTGTATTATTGACAAATA
This sequence comes from Sternotherus odoratus, assembly GCA_032164245.1. Taxonomy (NCBI): domain Eukaryota; kingdom Metazoa; phylum Chordata; order Testudines; family Kinosternidae; genus Sternotherus; species Sternotherus odoratus. The sequence goes on from JAVMKO010000001.1 coordinate 61,640,365, forward strand.
AAGCTTGTAGAATTTTAAAATATCGTGTGCAGAATTTTTAATGCCCTCAAGAGTAATCAATGAAGCTGCACTGCTGCAGCGTGCCTGGTGAAGATGCTTTACGTTGACGGGAGAGAGCTCTCCTGTCTTCATAATAAAACCACCTCCACAAGCAACAGAAGCTATGTCACTGGGAGAAGCTGGCCAAACCGGTGCATATGTCAATGTAACTTGTGTTGCTCAATGGGTGGCTTATTCACACCTCTTAATGACATAAATTCTGCTGACATAGAGGCTGTCTAAACTACATCTTACATTTATTTAAGCACTTATATAATTTAACTTTTTTACTAAATTAAAATTTTCACTTGTGGTTTGTGGCAAGCTCTATTTGGGCGGAAATTCAAATTCAATTTAAAATGCACACACAGCATTGTAATCTTTTTTATTAAATAAAACTACCTTAAATGTGCATGTTGTACATTTAGAACTAATGGATTTATTAAACAAAGGAAGTAGTATCTGCAGTTAGTGAATTGAACTGATTGTTTCTGGTCATCATGTCCTTCAAGATTTTAAAACTAGTTCATCTACTAGAAAAGACTACTGCTTTCAAAAGCCGGTCTAGTATTGCAACCAACTCTGGTTCCAAGTGCTTAAGAACTAACTTCTAAGACCTTCTTTAAAACTTGGAAGCAAACATGTACTTCTTAACATTATTAAAATCATTTAAATTAAATAAACAAAAAGACTACAAACAAGCTTAGGTCTTAACTTAGCCTCCCAATTTCAAACTGAATGTAAAAAAAATATACAAGTCTGTATTTAAATAAGCAAAACCAATATAAATAAAAAAATCTATTTTTATTTGTAAAATCATTCATTTTTATCCGCCTTACCCAAACCCTGTCAAAATCTTCTGGTTTTCCTCCACCTGCAGCAGCTTTGCCTAGGTAGCACTTGGTGAATACTGAGCTTTTCTTATCACACCCCATCCCTATGAAGAGGCCCCCGCATATTCACTGTTCTTCCGGGTAGGAAGGGGAACAGAAGTTGGTCAGTTATATTCTCTCCCAATATAAAGGTGAGGTTTAATCCTTGCACAGTTCCTTGATCTACTCAAAACACCGCCGGTGACAACTAGCTGGAACTGTGTTCGTTCCTCCGAATAGACTAGCTGCGTCTTCGTTCTGTGTAGTTCTCAGTTCGTAGTGTTAAAGTTTGTTAGTAGTTGTTGGTTTTTTTCCCCCCACCGATTCTACGGCCTCTTTGGGGCATGCCCGGGTCCCCAGGGTTTAAACTCTACAGGAAGTTTATGCCAGAGTGATTGATCCCCACTCTTCCTGCCTAAGGTGCCTTGGGGAGAGTCACCAGAAGGACCACTGCTGCATCTGCAAGGGATTCCGCTCCCGGACGCTAATGGACAGAGAACAGAAACGTCACAGTGTTTCTGATGGAGTCGGACAGGTCATAACAGGTACAGATGCACAAAGTGATCCAGTTGGAGAGTCGCTGCGTGGAGATGAGCCAGCCCCTCATGTGCTCGGCCAAGGCTACAAACAGCTATAAGGACTTTCTGAATGGCTTGGTCCGCTCGAGGTAGAAAGCCAGAGCCCTTTGCACGTCAAGTGTATGGAGACGGCACTCCTCACTAGATGCAAGTGGCTTGGGGCAGAGGACTGGCAGGAAGATGTCCTGGCCCATATGGAAGGCGGAGACCACTTTTAGGAGGAATGCCGGGTGTGGCCAGAGCTTGACCCTGTCTTTATGGAAAACCGTATATGGGGGCTTAGACGTCAGGGCCCTGACCTCTGAGACCCGCCTAGCTGACAATTGCCGCTGAGGAACCGGCCCGTCAGGGCTTGGAAAACACTGTGGCCCTGCAACAGTGGGTGGAAGGCCAAATTGGCCACAAGGTGCACCCTGATGAACGAGGGCGCCAGGCCTGGGTTCTAAGGAGCAGGAGGTAGTCCAGGATCAGAAACCCCTGTCTCAGTTGCCCATGAGGAGAACTGTGCCCACTTCGCCAAGCAGGCATGGCATGTGAAGGGCCCTCTGCTCTCCAGGAGGACATGCTGGACCCCTTCCAAGCATGTCCTTTCCTCCCTACCTAACCATTGAGCAGCCATGCCATGAGGTGGAGGGCTGCTAGGTTGGGGTGGAGGAGGAGGCGGCACTGGCCCTGAAAAAGCAGGTCCGGGCGAGACAGCAACGGCCACGGCTGGGTGATCACCAGGCTTGTGAGGGTCCTGTACCAGTGCTGCCTGGGCCATGCTGAGGTAATCAGCAGGGCCTGGGCCTTGTCTGTCATTATCTTTTCTAGCCCTTGCTGATCAGAGGAAACGGGAGGAAAGCATAGAGAAACCGGCCTGACCATAACAGCAGAAAGGCGTCTGAGATGGCGCCCTATCCATACCCCCTCCTGGAGCAGAAGCTGGGACAATGCCGGTTCTGCCGGGTCACGAAGACGTACACCTGGGGAGTCCCCCACACTTAGAAGACCTGGTGAACCACTTCTAGGTGGAGAGACCACTCGTACTGGGAGGAGACATCCCTGCTCAGGCGGTCCGCCCATTTGTTGCAGATGCATAGAAAGTGGAAGGCACTTAGGGAGATGCCGTGGGCAATACAGAAGTCCCACAGCTTGAAGGCTTTGTGGCAGAGGGCGGAGCCCCGAGCCCCGTCTTGCCTGTTGATGTAGAACATTGAGACCATTTTGCCTGTGAGGACCCGGACAACTTTCCTCTCAACATTATTTGTGTGTCCCCCAAACAGGACAAAGTAACTTTGATTGTGGAAAGTGAAATCCCTGCAAGCTGCATAGACACTTTTTAAAGATACCATAATAGAGGCCCAACTTAAATTTATACCCCAAATTAAAAATCAGCCAAAGAACTAAAAAAGAGCCACTGTGGCTTAACCATGTAAGAGAAGTAGTGAGAGATAAAAAGGCATCTTTTAAAAAGTGGAAGTCAAATCCTAGTGAGGTATCTAGAAAGGAGCATAAACACTGCCAAATTAAGTGTAAAAATGTAATAAGAAAAGGCAAAAAGGAGTTTGAAGAACACCTAGCCCAAAACTTAAAAGATAATAAAATGTTTTTTAAATATATCAGAAGCAGGAAGCCTGCTAAAGAACCAGTTGGGCCCCTGGACGATCAAGATACAAAAGGGGCACTTAAAAACGATAAAGTCATTGCGGAGAAACTAAATGAATTATTTGCTTCAGTCTTCACAGTTGAGGATGTTGGGAAGATTCCCAAACCTGACCCGTCATTTGTAGGTGATAAATCTAAGGAATTGTCACAGATTTAAGTTTCAATAGAGGTGGTTTTGGAATTAACGAACAAACTTAACTGTAACAAGTCACTGGAACCAGACGGCATTCACCCAAGAGTTCTAAAAGAACTCAAATGTGAAATTCCAGAATTAACAACTAAGGTTTGTAACCTCTCCTTTTAATCAGCTTCTGTACCCAGTGACTGGAAGATAGCTAATTAACTCCAATATTTAAAAAGGGATCTAGAGGCGATCCCGGCAATTACAGACTGGTAAGTCTAACGTCCATGCTGGGCAAATTAGTTGAAACAACAGTAAAGAATAAAATTGTCAGGCACATACAACAAATTGTTTGGCAAAAGTTAACATGGTTTCTGTAAACGGAGTTCTTGGGGGGGGGGGGGGATATGAAAATTATGTAAAACTAGCAAAAGTGCCTGGCGTTGCTCGGGTCAGTCGGAGGTGGGGAGGGGGCAGACAGCTGACACCCCCTGACCAACCCCAACACCCATACCTCACCCACCCAGACACCCCCACCTGACCCCCCCCGACCAAACCCGACACCCCCACCTGACCCCCCCCCGACCAAACCCGACACCCCCACCTGACCCCCCCCGACCAAACCCGACACCCCCACCTGACCCCCCCCGACCAAACCCGACACCCCCACCTGACCCCCCGACCAAACCCGACACCCCCCCCCCACCCGCCGACCAAACAGTGTATTTAATAATCTGTGTGCTACACAGTGAGCCGGGGGGGGGGGGGTGTCGGGTTTGGTCTGGGGGGGTGGGAAATTGTCGGGGTGGGTGAGGTGTGAGGTGTGAGGTGTGGGTGTTGGGGTTGGTCAGGGGGTGTTGCGGTTGGTGGGGGGGCGAGGTGGGGGGTGTCTGGTTTGGTCGGGGGGCGTGAGGTGAGGGTGTCGGGTTTGGTCGGGGGGGGGTAAGTGGGTCGGGGGGGGGTAAGTGAGCCGGGGGGGGTGTCGGGTTTGGTCTGGGGGGTGGGAAGTTGTTGGGGTGGGTGAGGTGTGGGTGTTGGGGTTGGTCAGGGGGTGTCGGGTTTGCTTGGGGGGGTGAGGTGGGGGTGTCGGGTTCGGTCGGGGGGTAAGTGAGCCAGGGGGTGTCAGGTTTGGTCTGGGGGGGTGGAAAGGTGTCGGGGTGGGTGAGGGGTGAGGGGTGGGTGTTGGGGTTGGTCAGGGTTTTTTGCGGTTGGTGGGGGGGTGAGGTGGGGATGTCGGGTTCGGTCGGGGGGTAAGTGAGCCAGGGGGTGTTGGGTTTGGTCTGGGGGGGTGGGAAGGTGTCTGGGTGGGTGAGGGGTGAGGTGTGGGTGTTGCGGGTGGTCAGGGGGTGTTGCGGTTGGTGGGGGGTGAGGTGGGGGTGTCTGGTTTGGTCGGGGGGGGGTGAGGTGAGGGTGTCGGGTTTGGTCGGGGGGGGGAATAAGTGAGCCGGGGGGGGGATAAGTGACCCGGAGGGGGGTGTCGGGTTTGGTCTGGGGGGGTGGGAAGTTGTTGGGGTGGGTGAGGTGTGGGTGTTGGGGTTGGTCAGGGGGTGTCGGGTTTGCTTGGGGGGGTGAGGTGGGGGTGTCGGGTTCGGTCGGGGGGTAAGTGAGCCAGGGGGTGTCAGGTTTGGTCTGGGGGGGTGGAAAGGTGTCGGGGTGGGTGAGGGGTGAGTGTTGGGGTTGGTCAGGGGGTGTTGCGGTTGGTGGGGGGGGTGAGGTGGCGGTGTTGGGTTTGGTCGGGGGGTAAGTGAGCCGGGGGGGGGCGGGTTTGGTCTGGGCACCCACCCCGACACCTTCCCCCCCCCAGACCAAACCCAACACCCACACCTCACCCCTCACCCACCCCGACACCTTCCCACCCCACCAGACCAACCCCGACACCCCCCGGCTCACTTACCCCCCAACCAAATCCAACACCCCCACCTGACCCCCCCCCAAGCAAACCCGACACCCCCACCTCACCCCCCCGACCGAACCCAACACCCCCACCTCACTTACCGTCCCACCAAACCCAACTCGGATCCGTCGCAGGCGGGGAGGGGGCCCAGAGCCGAGGGATTCCGGGGACCTTCGCAGGTGGTGGGGGGGCACAGAGCTGATGGATTCCGGGGTTCCGTTGGAGGAGGGAAGGGTGAGCTGAGCGAGTGCGGTGTCTGTTGGAGGGGGTATTATGACATCATCACCACCTAACCGCCCAGCTGATGTGATTGGCCCTGAAAGACTTTCACCCCTGGGGGGCGTCAGAGGTGAGATCCGAAAATTTTTCGACCCTTACCACCATCTAGACCCCAAGACCCCTCACTGTACCAAATTTCAAGTCTCTGGCTCAAACGGTGCGGGAAGAGTTCGCTGTCATACATACATACGTACATACACCACTTGACTTTTATATATATAGATTATGAGTGGTATGGAGAAAGTGAATAAGGAAAAGTTATTTACTTGGTCCCACAATACAAGAACAAGGGGCCACCAAATGAAATTAATGGGCAGTAGATTTAAAACAAAAGGAAGTAGTTCTTCACAGAGCACACAGTCAACCTTGGAACTCCTTGCCTGGAGGCAGTTGTGAAGGCTAGGAATGTAACAGGGTTTAAAAGAGAACTGGATACATTCATGGAGGTTAAGTCCATTAATGGCTATTAGCCAGGATGGGTACAGAATGGTGTCCCTAGCCTCTGTTTGTCAGAGGGGAGTGATGGATGGCAGGAGAGAGATCACGTGATCACTACCTGCAAGGTTCACTCCCTCTGGGGCACCTGGCATTGGCCACTGTTGGCAGACATGATACTGGGCTGGATGGAACTTTGGTCTGACCCAGTACGACTATTCTTATGTTCCTATGTTCAACTCGATTATATAAACACAAGTAAAGGTGAGAGTCAGAAAAAGAGGTGCCAATTTATATAGAACATCCTGTGCTAGAATTGGCATCAAAATGGGAGATGAACTTTTCATATCTTAGAGCAGGAAGAAGATGTACTTAGAGACACTTCAAATATACATCCCCAGTATATGTTGAGAAAATAAAATGTAAACATGTTTTAGATTACCTTAGATAGAATTTTCTCTTTGCTTTTGTTTTCAAAACTTAATATATTGAGTGAGGAGGAGGTAAAACAAAACAAAACCCAATGCTTCTCAGACACGTAAAATACTTTCTCCAAATGGCCCATAGATGGTGATGTGGTGCCTCTCAGCTCAACAATATTTGATAATTTACAAATGCTTGTAACCTTTACCTCAGGTAGGCTAACAATTCAAAAATTGTTAACACAAAGGTCAGATTAATAAATTATTGGCTAAATACTTTAAACTTGGTTCAGAAAAAGTTTTCTAGAGTAGTTTTTAAGTAGATACAAATATTATGCTGCTCAAGCATTTTATGAAAACAATACTGAAATGCTGAATCACTGTTTCGGCACACTAGCAAATAAAGACATGTTTTATGGGTACACTTCGCAAAAAATAAACCCAAATTTTAGTTTATGTAATAAATGTTTCTATATATAAACATAGTAATCATATGCATTTGTATGCATATAAACAAAGTTGAGTCAAACAATGCATTTAACTGAGACACTCCCTAATAGAATACACACACAATTGCAGAATCATGGTGGTAATCGGGCATCATTGACCCCTACCTCATCTGGCCTCTGCCCACCAATTCATCTCCAGAACACTTATACTGACATTTCGAAACTCATGAGTAGCTTCAAGCAACTGCAGTGAAAATAAAAAGAATCATGCTGCTTCACTGATACTGCAATAGTAGTGCGACCAGCCTATACTCTGTCATGTATATATGAAACATACTTCCATCCCACAATTTACCTTTGTGAATTTAGTGCCTCTCTGTAAAGTCTCTTTTTGTGTAAGATGTGTGCTGTATTCTGATCAAAGTCCCCAGCATAAGTTTCAATATATTTATAGAATCAGAGAGGTAGCCGTGTTAGTCTGGAATTGCAGAAGTAACAAAGAGCCCTGTGGCATCTTAAAGACTAACTAAAGTATTGAAGCATAAGCTTTGGTGGGCTAATACCCATTTCGTCAGATGCATGCAGTGGAAGTATCCAGGGGCAGGTATAAATAAGTAGGCAAGAACCAGGTTGGAGATAAGTTTAGTCAGTCAGGCTGAACCAGCTTGTTATCTCTAATCAGGGAGGATGAGGTATTCCTCTAGCAGCTGAACTGGAGGTGTGAACACCATGAGAAGAGAACTGCTTTTGTAATTAGCAAGCCATTCAAAGTCTTTGTTCAATCCTAAATTGATAGTGTCAAATTTGCAAATGAACTACAGCTCTGCAGTTTCTCTTTGCAGTCTGGTCTTGAAGTTTCTTTGCTGCAAGATAGTGACCTTTAAATCTTTAATTGTATGTGCAGGGAGACTGAAGTGTTCTACAGGTTTTTGTATATTGCCATTCTTGATATCTGATGTGTCTCCATTTATCCTTTTTCGTAGGGACTGTCCAGTTTGGTCGATGTACATAGCAGAGGGACATTGCTGGCACATAATGGCATATAGTGCACTGGTAGATGTGCAGGTGAATGAACCACTGATGATGTGGCTGATCTGGTTGGGTCCTGTGATTATGCACGGACGTCGGGAATGAAGCCGTCACGACCGTGTGTTAACGGACCAGGGGTTAAGAGGGCCATGCTGAAATATTTTAAGATACCATACATAATCAAATCAATGAGAATCAAACAAGTTCGAAATTTATTAGCACACACTATAATAGAGCGCCGCCCTAAGATTAAGGGATAGCATTCCAATCAGAGTGCCTCCTCAGGCATGTGTTTCCTATGCTGGTGCCTGGAGCTGGCCCTGCACTCGTTAATGATTTCCAGTCTGGCTCTCAATCAGTGCCATTGCTGGAGTTTTCCAAGTCTGAGCCATCTTTGACAGAAAAGGCATCACAGAGAGCCTTCATCCAGCAGTTTTCAAATGGACTTTTGTTTTACTCCGTCCCAAGCTTTTTTAACTAAATAAATAATTTCCTTTATGTTTAACTGTTTCAGGAATTCAGAAATGCCTGAAGACGTGTATGACACTATTGCCGAAATCAACTCCCATCGATAATTGTTTTTAAAAATCTGAATACTATCCTGGTCTAAAGGTTGAATTATTGATGTTGTGCTGCATGGTAGAAACAGCACTCAATTTTTTTCATCCATCGATCCCAGTGATCCGGCTGGAGGATGGGCTGGACAAATGACAAGTAGCAAAAGTGCTCTGGCTTCAAGTTTCTTTGACCACAGATGCTTATGAACTGCTGGAACAAAGCTGTTGGGGAACCCATCATCAAAAATGTCTCTCGTCATCCAAGCATTTTTGCTGTTAGCGTATATTACTGGCAGTTTGGCTCTACTGAGGTGACTAAAGCAACGAGTGTTATGAAAGCGGCCAACGAGAAAAGGGGCAAGCTTATGGCTGCTGTCTTATTAATACAAAAAAGAAGCATCACATGATTTTATCTTTTTAAATCCAGCTGTTTTCTGTGTCTTATAATTCAAGACTCAAGTCTTATCAGGTAGCAGTTTTGCAAATCAAGCTGTTTCATCACAATTATAAAGTTGTTCTTTGTGATAAAATCTATTTTACAAAATGAAGACTAACTTGGCAGGAAATGCCTTAGCGGCCAATTCATTGACTGATTGGCTTTCTCCAGAAATCGATATCTGCACTATGCCATGATGCTTTTTAAAATGACTTATAAACCCCTCGCTGGCTTGGAATGATTCAACCCCCCATTAAATTTCCAAATTTTGTTGTTTGGGCTTGAAGAATTGGCCACTTAGCGGCATTCCTTTCAGCCTTTCCCGAGCAAACCACGTGTGCATGGCTTTGTCTATTGTGTTTTGCTGAATAGTGCACGTTTTCGCTTAAGCCCCGTGGCAGAATCAATATTTTGTACAAAGACATTCAGTTTAGATTCATTTTTTAGCCATCTTCTACAGTAGATTCGGCAATCCCAATATCTTTTGAAACTTTGGCCTGGGTTTGTCCGTTATTTACTTGATCTATTGCAGCTAACTTTTCTTCTAGTGTAGGAAAGTTGACGCTTGCCCTCTGCCATTATATTAGGAAGAGGAAATGCCAGTAGGCCTAGAACACATTTCCGCTCCACACTTCCTATCGATTTCTGGATCTGTGAGTTAGTGATAAAACCAGTAGCGGTACATAGCAAGCTCCTTTACTGCATGTTAAATAGGTAGCACTGGGAGACATGGCACTACCATACATTAAGCGGACTCATGCCTAAACAGGTCTGCACTGTAGTTTTTTTTAAATTAAAGTTTGCCTTATTTTCTTCAAAATTTAATCAGAGATGTCAATCAGGAATTCAAGAAACACAGGATCAAAATGTCCCTTGTGTTTGAAAAACGTAAAAATAAAACACTTCATAGATAGAAATGAATAATCACACCATAACATTCAAAAGCAATGACCAGACCAGAAACTAGTAATCTTTCTTATGTTCTGCTTAATATACAAGATCTAGATGAAGGAACTAATGTTCTTCGTCTTCGTGATGGGGTGTACCTTGGGATAAAAAGGCCTGCACCAGGCTAGAGAGGCTGCACAGACTAGGAGCCAATTAGTAAAGGCCTAGGGAAAGCTAATCAGGGCAGATGAAAAGGAAGCCAATCAAGGCCGGGCTAGGCATGTGGATAGGGAGATACTCCTCCAATAGGAATGCCGGTTTACACAGAAGGGCATCCTTCATGAGCCGAGCTTATTTGAGGCACACAATAGCTACCAATATCTGTTACTGCTGCCAGGAGCTAGTGAATGGATCAATTATACATTTTTAACAGGAAGAGACTGAAATTGGGCTCTCCCTACGGCAATTTAATTTCATATTTGTGTTAAAATATAAACTACCCTCATTGTTCATCCCCTTGCCAGTAGCCATTATTTGTTGGTTCCCTAAGGGATTAATAAATGTACATGCTTCCCCGCCTTGTGAAGCAGGACGCCTTAAAGCTTTCAATACATTTCATAGCTGAGTTAGAGTGTAAATGTTGTGTTTATGAATAATGTATACTGAAATTATCACTAATCTATGATATTACAAGTTATTAAAATAGAAATTAGTATCAAACTATAAGGTTAACCGGAACTAATATTTACTGACACAAAGCTGAGCGCTGTAAAGTATGGAATACATATGTATAAGAAAGCTTGTAGAGGAAACTCCAGAAGATAAAATAAGAAACCATTTATTTTAATTGGTATTTTCCAAATTGAGTGTGATTTTTCACATTTCAGTGTAGTATTAAGAACAAGGATGGAATTTTAGTGAAGTCTAATGTATCAGAAAACAGCTTTACAAAAAAGTTATGAAGATGCACAAACTGAAGATAGCACACTTCATATCTCCTGCAAGACTTTTTTAATTGTGTTCTATCAAAGTAAGTAAAAGAGATAGGGTTTTCGTACAATATGCCAGCAAACTCTCGATTTAACTTTGGTGTCCCTTTACATGCTAAGCAGAGTTCAAATTGTACAGTTAACATTTGGTTACTACAAAATGTTTTATCTAAGATCCTAGAAATATAACTACATACTAGTACTCAGATGACATCTTCCCTTCAATGCCATGTCATCCTATTGACCAGTAAATGACAGTATCTAGTTTGGACAACAGGCAGATTCAAGCATAACCATTTAATCCTGACAGAACTTGGGTCACTGCACAGTTTACTGTTACTTGAAATTATTTAGATAATACCTTGAAGCTAAAGGTGTATAATATCCCCTAGGTAGTCATGTATAATTCAGTGTTAGAGAACTTTACACTAGAATGAGAGAAAATACCCTTTAAACACAAAAAGAAAAACTGCCAATGGCTGATTTGGAAGGTTGAGGGGGAGAGGCACTGTGTGTGCAGCCACTGTCTGATTTTGTGGTGGTAGGGAGGGAGGAGGAGGACATGCATTTCATCCTCCATTTTGAGTGTCACCTTGATTATGAACTTCACTGTAGCTGTAAAGTTAGACTGCATCATTCCTAATGTTTGGATGGGAAAGTGGGACGGGCATCAACTATTGAATAGCCTTACCCTAATGGGACAATGGAGGTTACCAACAGTCATTAACTTAACAACCCTCTGCCAGCAAGTCCACTACAGGGCTGGCACATGGAAAATCCTAGCATAAGAAGAAAAGTAGGAAAAAGATGTCACAACCTGTTTTTAAATGGGACACGCTCTCTAGCAAAAAGACACTTTCCAGAAAGAGAAAGCTAAGCAGGAGGAGTGGGGGAGCAGAAGCTGCACTGACCACCTGAAGGACACTGGCCAAAAGACTCAGCAGTAGTGAGACCACTGGAGGGAGGAGTCTGCATTCAGGTGTGTGTTAGGTTTTCATACATCAGTAAACCTCTGGCGCTTTTCTGTGTATAAAATGTTTGAGTTTAAGACCACCCTTTCCAAAAAGTCTGTGCGTTTTTACGTTAATTAATGGTAAACTGGCATACCCATGCTGGTGGACCTTTGGGATGAACATGTGTAGGTACTGGGAAGACTGGGGAGGGTGAGCACCGGCTTTGAGACCTACAGCAGTTGGGTGCAAAGGCTCATGTGCCAAAAAATGGTATCAGAATGGAAGTCAATTCCTCAAGACTGTGCCTGAGAGGTCAGAACAAGCGGCAATGTCTGGACACTGCTCAGAGCCAGTTGCACAATCAGAAGCATGTGGGATAAAAAGACTGGATCCAGTATGGGCTCCACAAGGGGGAACTTAGACAGGGCTGTGACAATGCTCTGGAGGTAATATTTAGCAGTATACATAGCTCGCTGTAACTCTTAAAATAAAAATCATTAAAGAAGTCAAACATTTTTTAAAAAATAATACATTCCCATAAAGTATACTGAAGTTTAAAAGAGAATACTAGACTTCCTTATTCAACAGTACCTTGTCTATTTACTTCATTTTGAAGCAGCTCTTCCATTGCTTCTTCCTCAGCAATATCTAATGGAGTGTCTCCTTCACTATTAACAGCTCCTACATGTGCTCCTTGACTAATTAAATACCTGTAAAAGAAGAAGGAAAAGAAAAAGTTGAAATCTAAACAAAACATAAGGTGAGCATCAAGCTAATAAAGTTGGGTACAGTGAAAGAGTAACAAAAGCTGTTAGAACCTGGGACCACACACGGCAACTAAATATTTTATATTACACGCACACAAAAGAATAAAACCACAGGTTTATCTACAAGTGTTAGCTATTTAGGGCAGCATTTCCAATAAGATGCATTTTAGTAGTATGTGGTGCCAATCTCTGTAGTTAGCCACTGAAAAAATTCAGTCATATACTGATCGGTCTCTTCAGGACTTGGGGGTACAAAAAGTCTAATGGTAATTGAAAGGTTTCCCTGAAGAACTTAGGGGCCTGAGACAAAATTTCAGGATTTAAGTTTTCATATTAAGAAAGCTGACATCCTAGTAGTTACGATTGCAAAGAGAATATTTGCAAGATTGATGCATTATTCTTTGCAGATTTGGGAAGAAGGTATCCAGTGCCTTCAATTCTGCTTCTAACTTAGCCAAGCAGCAGAAAAGTTAACCAGACTGCTCAGTTTCACTCTCACTATTCATAATTCTTTAAGCAGCAATGAAACTTCACAATCACATCAATTTCATAGTTCAAGAATATAGGGAAAAGCTATGAATAACAGAAGAAAAGAGGGAAGACAACTATTGAAGACCTTTTTTCTACTCTCTTAGCCTTTCAGCTGCCAAAAATTTTCAGCAAGAATAGCATACTGAAGGCTTGTTCCCTTGCAGCAACCACAAACCTCTGGCAGCAGTAAAATATTCCGTTTCCATTACAACATCTAGAGGGAGCAAGGCTTCAAATTTAGAGACATACTAGCCAAAGTTACATATTAGAGATGGCACTCCCAAGTAAGATACAGATTCACATACTGACAAAAACCCGAGCACCTTTCTGTGCAGCAGCAGAAGGTGAAGGAGTTATCACACATTTCACGAGCGGACTAACCCCAGTTCTTGCTAGCAGGGCCCTTCACATCATTCTGTATTTATGTGCACACCCACACACCCTTGTCTAGGTAGGTTGAGTATTCCAGGGGTTTGGTGTCTAATATGATTCAATATGTAAAATGTTTTATTTTAAAACTAGGATAGGAACTGAGATCTGGAGTAAATCCAAATCAGGAGGAATTTATTTCTGGTTATGGAATATTAGACAGATAGGATTCAACAAGGAGCCATAAGACAGACATTTTAACAGTTAGAACTTGATTAATCCCTTATATCTATTAAATTATAAATTATGAAGTTTTTGGAACCTAGCAGTATATTCTACTGATGTAAAAGTACCCAATGAATAGTAATTGAAGCATCAGCAACACTCCAGATTGTAGCCTTACAAATTTCTGACAATGAGGTTACTACCTCTCTTATGGATTTACTTTGTTACAGTAGTACTCAGGGGTCCAAATGAGTGCCCCATCGTCATAGGAAGGAAGAGGGAGATTGGGGCATTGCTGCCTCATATAGCCAGGGAAAAGTGATGGGCCACAAGGTGCAATCAGCACCTCACTACAGATATTACTGGGCAAAGTTCACCAGCCCCAGTACACTTGGCGCACTTCTACCCCCCTCCCCAACCAGAACACAGCTGCATTTACTCACAAAAAAGTTGCTAATGCTTGAGGCAGAATAGAATACCACTTCTCTGTATGAAGGTATTTTGGTTCTGCAGCAATGACAGGAAGAAAAAGGTGACTGGCTTCAATGAAAATTAAGGAGCATCAAGACCTGTCATATTCCAGAAAGCAAATGGGTAGTTTTCACAGTGACTTTCATGGCAAGTTGTACTCCAAGCTAAATATGAATTTAACTAATTTAATAATGTAGTTCCAATCTCAATTTGTGCACATGAATGGGAGATCTGTTGCACATTACAATCAAGACAATACAATACATGACAAATGTACTTCATATTGACAACTGTAGTTTAGTTTGATTTAGGAAAATACTCCATAGCACATACTATATGTTTGCAGTGTTGTTGAAGCTGTGTTGGTCCCAGGATCTGAGAAAGCAAAGCTAGGTGAGGTAATACTTTTATTCAAGCAACTTCTGTTGGTGGAAAGGACAAGCTATTGAGCTTCACAGAGCTCCTCCTGAGACCTGAAGAAGCTAACCACAGTGTCTAACCCAGTGGGGATGGACCATTAAGAATGGGGGTTCACACTTTGTAGGACATCGCTTAAAATGAAGTGGGCATTAAGGTTAGCAGGTAGTAGGGCATCACAAATTGTCATAATGAGTCATGACTAAGTTCACATTAATTTAAGTTGGCTTTTGAAGGTGGTGTGCAGATTTCTTTGGAGGACAGATTTCTTTGGATTGCAAAATCCAATGTGGAATGATTGCTGTGTGAAAAATGTTCGCCCATGGGCTTTTTTTTTTTTTTTTAAGCAATTTTATGTGAGAGTTCATTCAAAAGCATAGTGATTGGTTTCACACACAAATGTTGCTGGGACATATGATGATGCTGATAGGCAGTAAGACCCATGGATCATGGAAGGTGTGTGTGTGTGTAGCTGGGGGTCAGGGGAGTGACAGGAACTGATCATCATAGCAGTGGTGCCATGTCCACAGATATTTTCACAAAGTGATCACTCCACATCTCATCTTTCAGTCCTCATCCTCAAGAGTGCTAGCACAACACTTAAAAAGATGAGCCCAGGAAGTGAAATTCATAACTCAGCTGGAAACTGAACCATGGACTTAGACACACTGATATTATGGCTTATTTCAAAAGCTGTAACACCTTACTGCCTGCTAATGCTTAATTGCCCATCATTTTAAGTGGTCTCCTACAACTTGTGAAAAACCCTTATACTTAATCTGTCCCTCCTTAAATTTAGCTTAGACACTCGGGTTACCTTCTCCGGACCTGAAGAAGAGGTCTGTGAAGCTAGGAAGTTTGTCCCTTGCAAGAATGGAAGTTTCCCCAATAAGATTTTACCTCATCTACCTTGTCTCAGTACATACTATATGCAGAAATATATTTTGTAAAAATAAAATATTATGATGAGAACACCTATAAGCATTTTTGCTCTAACATCTTTGCTGAGAAGTGTGGAAATCACTATTATTCTGTAAACTAGGATGTGTGTAGAATAATAATGACAATTTAAAGTTTGCATTTCTATGCAAATTATTTGTCACAAGTGCAATAGTATTTGCTGAAAAGTGCATTCCCTTTGTGTAAGTAACTGGAGTAGAAACTCTAGAAATACTCCACAAATCTATACCACACTATAAATATGTAAAAGTTCTCACTTCCAACTTATTTTCCAAACTTTAAAAAAAATGCTGTGAGGATTAGATACATTTTAATTGTTGACACTGCAAAAACAGATAACATTTGTTACTTCAATATCTTTCTTATATGAATAGAAATGAAATCTGGAATCATCTGGGTAGGCTCTGGCAACTTATAAAAAAGATGGCACATGCCAAGTCACTTTGTTATGCTACTTCCAAAAGTTCAAAAGTTGCTGGAAAGGAAGGAAGGGAAGAGAGATTTAAACCTAAGTAGGTATACAAATTTTAACTTACTTTTATTCTTTTTTAAATCTAGTTAATCCAACATTGTGAAAGTATTTGGGGAAAGGAAACAACCATTGTAAGTTCCAATAAAATGACAGGAACCTTTGATAGGGTGTCCAAGTAGTTTGTTTTGAGCAAGGCAAGTTCTGAGGCAGTGGAAAAGTAAACATTCAATATGCAATGAAATCTAACTATTACAAGCAAGTCTCTTCAAATTTTTAAACTCTTGCAAAGCTTTTAGACAAAGCACTCAAAACAAGTTAATATTTTTTATCTCCAAATTTATCATGGGATTGGACAAACTGATTATACACTGTATTGTATTTCATTTTTTTAAGTGTTACTAAACAGAGTACTCGCTACAGAGATAAAGGATACATTTGGGGAGTTCTGAACATTCCATTAGAGATTTCTCTAGAGATACGTGTTTTAAAAAAGTAACAAAAGTGAAAGAAACAACAGTCTGCTCACTGCCAAGGCTATCTTTGGACCAAAAGGTTTCAAGTTTGATTTTCAAACCTGAAGTTTCCATTCTTAAATGTACAACTATGTGGACTCAAAATTGTGAGTGCAAAGAATTGCAGGGGCAATACTGTGGGTACAGGGAAAGGCATGCCCTCCCCCCATTCAAAAAAATCAGACCCTCTCTTGTCCAGATGTTTCTAAACATTTCTGTAACCTGACCCTAGATTATGTATTAGTTATACTGATTACTTAAGAATCCCCAGTTATCACATTGAGGGTTGACAGGTTCTTAGCCACAGATCAGGCCCAATATTTTTTAAATTATTATATAGTTGGGAACCCTGAAGTGCACAGCTGCAACACTTACAATATAGGAACGCTTATATTTACAAATATAGTTTATTAATAGATTTAGCACAGTCACAGAATGTACATCTACATACCCATATACTCTCACCATCCCTTGCAGAACAACCTGATATGTCAGCCATCATCTTCCTCATCGCTATCAACTTCCCCATAACCACCGGTGGCCAACATTCTGACAGTTCCCAAGGGCTACATCTCTCTCTCCTACTGCCCCTAGGCTGCAATGCCATTCTTATAATACGTTACGCTGACACAGTTATGTTTGATGCATATTCAGTAGAGAATTTTACCCTTGTCCTTATTTGTATTTCCTCACCTCACTAATGCTGGAGTTTCTTTTTCCTATATTTATTATATTCGCCGATTCGTTACCATGGCCCTTTTGTGGTTAGATATCACATTTGTTATTTCTGTCCTAACTGGTTATTTCAGTGCTTTTCAAGTTCTAAGTTGTGGAGTACCTGTTAAGTTTGAAAGGGAATGAAATTAGGAAAGCCCCTGTGCCAACCTGCTTTAACACATCCTCTATGTTTAAGGTCACTATCCTACTTGAACCTTATGCTTTAGTGCCATTTATCTAGGGGAAAGGTCCCAGACATATGTATGCTAACTTGCTGAAGCTAATGTTTTACAGCAAACCTACAGCCTGTAGGTTTCTTGCATTACTGCTGGACATCGTGGAAATTAGTAAATATAATGAAGCTAGCCCACTGGGCTACAGTAGCAGTGAATATAATAAAGCAAACTAGCCCACTGGACTACACTACATGGCTTGGCCAATACTGGAGAAGGAAGTTTGCCTTGAAATCTCATTCTTTGGGGAAGGTAAAACTTTGTTTCTGGCCCATATATTTTAGGAACCCTACTCTGTGTATATCCTTCAACAGCTCTTACATGCAGACTTTAGACTAAAGTTTGCAGGTCCTGTCTTGAAAAATAGGAAAGCAACTTTCCCCTTACATTACTATTTAGAAACCCTGACACACTTTCACCCATTTACGGGAAATACATTTAAAAAACCTTTGCGGGTAAAAACCATGAATTTTAATAATTCAGAGTCAAAGATTAATTCTCCTATAAAATAAACACCAAATTTTGTCTACTAAGTCCCAGTTTCAATAGCTCTGAAGGTTAATATTTCATCTCAGAGCTTGCCTTAAAAGCTCTGCCTTAAGATCTTCATGTGATGCAGCGAAAACTATTGCAGACCCCTATTAATATTAAGCTAATCTCTACCATATACTGGAACATGGTTTGTGACCAGAGAGGGACAGGCTTCCTTTAAAACACAGATAACTGAAATAGAGAATTAAAGGGCTTAGAGAGAGACTACTTCAGAATCTGGCACAATGTTAAAGCTCTAATCTACTTTAGGCATAAAGAATTACTTTGTTGTATAGGACTTCTAGACATCATGATTTAAGATTTTATCATTATTACTTAAAAGCATGAGAGTAGAAAAATGGGCATGAATCTTCACTGTGGTTAATACTTAATTTCTGGAACCAGGTTTGCAAGGTCATGAGCGAGATACTGAATGGCTGATACTGTTGGATCTGATATTTATTAAGATGGAGACTGAAAGAAAGTGTCACCAACTGTGAGAACTGGCAAGGCAAATTGTTCTTAAATTCAGAGAAGACCTCTCCCAGAAGTCTGGACCAAGATTTAACAAGTGAAAAATAAAGAGGACTGCCATATGCAATAAGTCAGCGTTCTGTAACTGTAGTGAAGTCCAAGTTGAGGGTGCCTCCCGGAAGGTCTCGTTATACAAACCCATGAACAGCCCTCAGAATGTAAATTTAGGTTATGCACCTTTGTTTGTTTATTTAAGCAGTCTGTAGGGACAATGTGTCATTTTCGGCCAGTTATAGGCAATGTTATTTTTGAACCAAGTTTCTTTAAGAACTTATCAAATCTATGTGACAGGCTTAATATTGAAAACTATTATTCCGGTGCAGGAAGTCTTTTTAAATAAGGGTAACATACTTTTCTAAGCATAATCAAGAAGAGATTCACCAATTTAACACTTCCTTACATATTTCTCTTTGTAGTAGAGACTACACACAAGAAATCTGAGCTCAAAATCAATTTTGTGGAAAAAACTATTAGCGGGAGGCTATATGAAGTTAAGACTGGAAAAACTATCTTCATGACAGCTGTGAGGTCAGTTACTGGCAGAGGAACTAAGAAGTGTAGTGTGCTGCTTAGCTTCCAGGATTTAAGAGTAAATTATTGTTTCAAATCTTTGTCTATATAACATTAACTATGTTTTTAAACAGCTTTTTTTAGAATCATACAAGTTCTATGGTTTTGTTTAAATAAAATCCCTGCAGTTCACCTTTAAAATATACTTTGCAAATCCCTTCAATTAACAACACAGGACACCAAAGGGAATTCAGCTAAAATATCTGTCTACACAATTAAGTTTCTTTTCATCACATTTAAAAAACTGAGTTTGAGAGAGTGCTTAATATTAAGAGGTCAGAGTATTCTAAAACATTATAACAGCTTATCAAATGACCCTTTTATTTTTCCTGGGGTTCATACTTTAGAAGATGACAGAGGTCACCACAGGATCCTAATGAACATAAAAATGAACCTTCAGTGGGAATTCTGCCATTTTACTGGAAATAGGACTGAGCCCAAAAAACCTTGTGTTTTAAATTAAAGGGGAAAGCTATTTGGAATTCTGGAAGGCAGCAAATTCTGCAACTTAGTAAAAAGTATCAAGAAACATAGCATCACTTATTAAAATATTTGTACTCCTATGTAATACTTTTCATACTTATCCATGATATTTTTAAAAACAACTTACATTTTTTTGAAAGTAAATATTTTATATCAGCACAGACAATACTTTGCCAAATTCTACCCTGGTAGGTACCTTTTTACACTGTATAACCTCAATAAAGTCAATGGACTTTCATAGGGTTTAAGGCAAAGAATTTAGTCCCCTGGGGGACAGAGAACCAAAAACTATCTCACCTCACCCCCCCAAAAAAATATAAAGCCAAAAAAGTTGTACCATATTAATCTAACCTCAAAGCACTTTTGCCTCTTTTTTCTAAATAACCTTTACTCTAATGTTATTTCTTGGTTTTCAATGCTATAAAATTAAATGATAAACAAACATACTCCTTCCATGAAACACAGATGATTTTTAGGCTGCTTTTAAGAAGGCTTCTCTGAAAAAGTCAGTTTTAAAATAGCAATCTAATTACTTTTACCCATATCAAATCAATAAATTTGAAAATTAATTTTAATTCATGCCAATAATGAAGTAACAGGTATATTCCACAATGAAGTCACTACACAGCACAAATCTATTTCATTCTAAATATATCTGGGAATGTTGCAATATATTCTTCAGATTAATGTGGGAGGGTTTTGCTTTCACCCCTCCCCCTAGAATACCTCATCTTTTAAAAAAATCATTCATACAGAAGAAAATCTCTCTGAAACCTTACGCCCAGTACAGCTTGTCTGTAGTCTGAGTACATTGTTTCAGAGAGTAAAACAGCTTCCATGTGCCTCACCTATGTGGATCAGGAAAGTGAACAACAGATCTAAAGCAGAATGGCATAATTTCATTAGCCTGGGAAAAGTAAAATTGACCGGTCCTGAGTTGCTGCTGGGCAACATGAACTAGGAGGGAGCTCAACCAGCTTTGCTCAAGTTCTGTAGCAGAATCTGCCTATTATAATTGTAGCTACAACTCCTTTGCTTCAAGCTTCCCTCCCTTCTGTGGGGGGAGGTAGAATAGCAGAAACCCACACCTCTTACAGCAGTTAGAGAAAGGCTTTAGAAGGTTAGAGAGAAAAAAATGCAGGAAAATATATACCATTATCTATTTACAGAAAAGAAAAAAGCCAATGAAGCCAGACAACACCATAATGGGCCTGGTGTAAGAATCCAAATAGAACAGAAATAGGAAGGGAAAGAAAGTTATTTTTACACTGTATATTTGATTTAACAAGGTTATAAATAAGTACAGTACACAAACCATGCATAATTGTTTTATTCCTTTACACTGCATGGATTAGGGATGTGGAACAGCTTCCAAATGGAGAGATTAAAAAGACTGGGACTGTTCATCTTAGAAAAGAGACAGTTAAAGGGGGAATATGATAGAGGTCTATCAAATCATGAATGGAATGGAGAGTGAAAAAGAAGTGTAATTTACCCTTTTCACATAGCACAAGAGCCAGAGGTCACCCAATGAAGCTAAAAGGAAGCATTTCACCAAACACACAATTAACCTGTGGAGCTCATTGCCAGGGGACATTAAGACCAAAAGCATAACTGGGTTCAAAAAAGAATTGCGTATGTTCATAGAGGATAGCTCTATCAATGGCTATTAGCCAAAGTTGGTCAAGAACAAAACCTTGTGGTCTTCCAGCTGCTAAAAGCTGAGACTGGACCTGTTTTCTTCATTCTCTCTGTAGCATCTGGCTCCGGCCACTGTCAGAAGGCAAAATACTAGACAGACCATTGGCCATACTGGGTCAGACTATTCTCGTGTTCTTAGCTCTGGCCTTAACATGGCATGGCAGCACAGGTACTTTTCACCAAGTCTAGGTTGGTATCTTGTACGTTTTTAAATCCCTGGAAAATAAGTGTTTGGCTTCTCTCCCCCAAATGGACAACAGTTACAAAAAAACCCGGAAATATTAGTCCTCACTGAGGACTGATGAGCAATATAACTGTGGAGTTTCTAGACCAGCCTATTTTTGAGGTAGGACATTCTCCGAAAGTGCTAGAAAACTAAGAAATGAAACTTTATGAGATTTTTCTTTTTAATGACTAAGTATCTCACACATTCAAACTCCAACTCTGACTAGAGGGCAGCAAAAGTTTCAGATGGAACACACTGCATCCACCAAAACCCAAAACCTAATGTTTATATTGATATGGTTAATATTAAAAATATATATATATATATATATAGCTATTTATTTAGGAACTTAACAGGTTTACAAGTCATTGCCACAAACGTCATAAACAATGTTTTATTTCTGATACCACTGAACATATCTGTTTAGAGAAACATTATACGGTAATATAATCAACAGGCCCCTATACTTAGCAGGGTGTTTCCATATTACAGTTTGAGACTTTCACACTACCCAGGACACATCAAACTCATGATCATTTAGATCAGTGGTTCCCAAAGTGGGCGATGCCGCCCCATGGTGGGCGCTGGAACGATTCAGGGGGGCGATAGTAGCCTCAGGTGCAATTGGGGGGCGTTGAATAAAAATAGGGGGTGGTGAAAGAATAAAGAAAGAGGAGAAGAAAAGAAAATTTTGAAAAACCGTTCGTACATGTTTCATCTGTTGTGTAACATAGGAAGTCGTAGTGATTAGGTACTTTATTTTCCAAATTGGGGGGCGTTGAATAAAATTATTAGCAAATTAACTAACTAAAAAAAGAAGCCGACTGCAAATAACTAATCGCAGTGATTTAAGAATGCTGCTGACAAAGATAGAGCCGAATATTAACGAATTGACAGCAGCGCACCAGGTTAATCCTTCTCATTAGAATTATTTTTAATGTTATTCGTGATTTTTATTTAAATATTATCCTTCGTTATCGTAATTTTCTGTGTGTAATGCGAATGTTACTATGGTCGATTTCAATAAATTTTATAATTTTAAGCTTCAACATGTCTTATTTGCAACAACATCTTTTCTTACTATGTTGTAGGATGTAGGTAGAAATATAGATACATAAAATAAAGCAAATTTGTCACTGCATCTTTCTGTTTGTTCACTTAAAGAAGGTAGATTTTCAGGGGGGCACTGAGTAATTTTTTATCTGAAAAAGGGGCGGTAGGCCAAATAAGTTTGGGAACCTCTGATTTAGATCAATGGGACAGGTCACACTATGAAGCTACTACTTTGGCATATTTGACCAATCTAATATACCCTTCAAGTTCTCCTGAAAACACATTTCTGCCGAGAGACATCCTAGCCCTCCATTCAACCAATTATTTATTAAAGAACAATATAAGAAACCATCACACTGGCTGCCTAACAATTCCTTTTAATATCTCAAATTTGTCATCCTCATACCAACATTCCATTCTCACTCAGTCTATACTTTCCAAGGACCTATCTACACAGCAAGTACAACCATGTTTTTGTAACATCACATAAAACTTGAGAGTCAGCCTACTGTGCCCATACACAGCATATTAACTGTATTTAAGAGGCTTTGGGGAGAATCTGAGCAGCTTTATCATTTCAGCAAGGAACTGGAAGGCTAAACACAATAGCAAAGATATTTTGAAGCGTCCTATTGAACTGGGAGCTGACAAGGAGGAAGACTGGCTGCAAATAATACATGGACACGGTAAGAAGGTCCAGTGTACACTGAAAAAGTGTGCCAAATCCATTACAAGAAGAAAACCACAAGGCAGCTTGATAGAGATGAAAAATGAGACACACAACATTCAGTGCTTCCAACTGAATATTAACCATATTGGGTTTGAACAATGACCATGTTTGTAACTGGCCATGTCACTATCTACATTACAATTTTTAACGGAGTTTGTAACTAAATACAGATTGAAAGCCTTTCAGAGAAGGGACCTTGTCATTGTCCTCATCCTCATTTCTGCACCCCTAGCAGACTCTGCATTTGCTACAATACAAGTGCTCTAAACTGTGGGAAACTGTTTTGCGTCACATTCAGACTGCACAAGGATCAGCACTAGAACTTTAATAAAACTAGTAAAGCTTCAATTTGAATGAACTGATGGGGCCCTCAGAAGTGAAAGAATGGCATACTTACCAAGTACTGGGTCAGTTCAAACCCTGGTTGGTGGTGTGCCTGGAACTGCCCTCCAGTGGTTCCAGTCATACCTAGGAAATAGGAGTCAATCGATGGTGATGGAGAGTTTAGAGTCATCACCAAGGGATCTGAAGTGTGGTGTTCCTTAAGGATCCATCCCAGCTCCAGTACTGTCAGTGTTTCTAAAAATGCTTCTTGCTGAATTCATTTGATAACGATGGCCTCAATCTGCTGATATATGACCATGCCTGGCACAGCCTACAGTTTGTTCTACACTATAGAGGAATATTTAAGTAACTCTGCAAACTGGATGTCTGTGCCAATGACACCTATTAAAATAGTTCTCTACCTGCTAAAACAAGAGAGGTATTCCCTGCGTGCATCACACCTCAAAACAAATATGTGCAACAGGTAGTTTTGCAACACACCTCACGTTCAAACCCTTTTTTTCAGACCAAAAAGGAAGGAATCAGAAGTTCTCCACTGAAAATACCAGTCCCTGGACAAACATCTAGGCACCAAGCTAGACCAGTTTATCAATTGTTAGGAAAAACAAAAGGATACAGATAGTATCCAACAAGCACAGGAGAAAAATCAAAGGTTCTCAACCAGGGGTTCAAGGCTCACTAGGGGGCTGCAAGCAGGTTTGGGGGGGGGGTGTCAACAAGCAGGGTCAGCTGAAGCATGGGGCAGAAAGCTGAAGCCCCGCTGCATGGGATTGCCCCACCATCCAAGGCTGAAGCTGAAGCCTGAACAATGTAGCTTTGAGGGGGGCTGCAGGTAATTGTCCAGCTTGCTACCACAATGCCTCCCCTGTCTTTCATAAGCACAAAAACAGGTGGACCGTGGAGTTTTTATAGCATATTGGGGTGGGGATGGGGGGGCTCAGAAAGAAAAGGTTGAGAACTCCTGCTTTAGAGATCAATGCTTTGATCTGAACTTGAAAACTAACTTAACGTAACTAAGACAAGCTCATGTACTCTAGAAAAGAGCTGGCAGCTCAATAACAGCCAATTCCATTTCCAAGTGATATTGGGGTGCAATGTCAACTAGAGTGCATGTTATAATCCAATCTTGAGGGCATGAAGGCATAGATAACATGAAACCCCCTGCCAAACATACTCTTGGCCACTGCTATTACCTGTACTGACCAGGGACCCAAGAACTGAAAATTACTAGAGTAACAAAAGTATGCCAGACCCCCTCAAAGGAATAGTTATCTCTGCCTGTTTGTGCTGTTTCCCCTAATTGATCAATCAGTATCTTATCTATGTGCTTCCACAGTTGGTTCTCATCCAAGTCTAAATCACACCTACATATTGGGAAAGTTGATCAACTGCACAGGCAGCGTCTGATGAAAGACAGAATTCAGCACCATCAGCAAACTAATCTGATTAGCATACTATATTTTCTAGGAGAATCATGTTCATAGAAGTAGAAGTTGTAACAGTATTCTGCAGTACTATAAAGACCTTAGGACAGGTGAACTGTCACCAGTGCTAACCTCTGGATCATCTCAGAAAAAGAATGGAGCCTCTCAAATACAACTCAATTTTATCTTTGCAAGGATCTTCAAGGGTGAAAGGTGAGGGTGGTCAAAAATAGTAAACAGGTGATAATTTTTCACCAAAAGTAGACCAACCAATGAAACTAATGTAGTGTTTTCTGTACCATGCCTAAACCCAAGATATGTCTCAATGGACAATGAGTCCCAACTTTTCAGGTTGCCCAAGCACTTTTTTTTTTTTTTTTTTTATAACCTTCCCTCAACAAAATAAACGAGGGAGGTTAGAAATGGGGTAATTAGTTACACTGTCCACTTTGAACATGAGTCTCCAAAGCATACAGTGACATATTCTTGACTAAGTCCCAAGGTCAATACTCCATCCTCAATGATGACAAAAACAGTTGAGAAGTCAATCACCTCCTCCTTGAAATACTATCCTTCCTTGGCTGTAAAATCTCCCCTCTTCTGCTTCTCTTTCTATTTTCTAACACTCATTCAACATCTGTGTGAGGAGTTGTCCTATCCCCCATTCTCTGGGTAGATCCCACAGGGCTCAATCCATAGCTGTTGAGATCCTCTTCCTTCCTAGCAACTCTGGCCATATTTCTGATACCTCCACTGGCTCCTGCTATTTAATTTACTTGTCCCCGTCAAGTACTTCATAACTTTAACTCTCCTTCTTAAATTCTGTAAGTATGCCTGCCGTCACACTCCACCAAAATTGCCAGCATCGGCTACTTATCTGCCCACTTCTCCCGCAATCACTGCCCAACAGTACTTAAAGCTTAAGGGACAGCTGACATTTAGTTTAAAAGCTTTGCATACATTTACAAATACATGATATTATTCCCGTCCTCCATGCTTCACTTCTTGTAGATCATCTTACACTACATTCCTCAGACCAAGCACTATGCCCGATGTGCACTTAAAACTTCATATACAATGAGAGACCAATCTTAACAGGTCCTTTCCGTGCAGCTATAATACAAGTTAATTGTAGGTGGTATTTTGTAGAATCAACACTATATTTGACTTTCTCCACCTAGTCATTGTTCCTTCTTTTTCTTGTGCATCAAACTCTTTCAAATATAACTGTTAAATGGAACGTTGACCTAATTAATGATTTTATTGTGTTATTTTTGGAAATGGCTTTCAGGGCAGCATACATATCTTCTACTTTGATGGGTCCAGGAGAATGCTTAAGTATTATTAAAATTAATGTTCTTGTCTTTGAATTATTGCAAACAAGCTTTTTAATTCAAATCAACTACACACTGACAATTATGCATGGTACCAGATCAGACCATGAGAAAGTCTATTTTTATCAAAAACTAATTTTTGCAGCTCAAGAGAACTTACTGCCATTTCATGAAGTTTATTTTATATCAGACTCCATACTATATATGAAACAAAAACACATAGTATAAACATTTTTAAATTGCTACTATTAAAATGACAGCTCATGCTATTTCTCCTCCTCTTCACTAGACTTAAGATGCATAAGGAAGAAGAATTTGCTAGTTGCAAAAAGTGTCCCTAGATTTCTGAAGTAGATCTTTTAAAAAGTGTTCAGCAGTTTAAAATTACCACATGCACCAGACAAAAATGTGTGGATACCTCCATAATTGGTTTTGCTGAATTTGTTACTGTTTTAGTAAAAGGTAAATTTAAAGTTTTATCCATTATTCACCTTTAAAATAAAGGCTACATATAGTTATGTACAAAAAACTTTGTTATGGTTACCACAAAATGTACCTGGACAAAACTAAGGAAATAAAAAGTTAAGCGGCATAACCATACTCTCCCTTCCTTAACCCCACTGCACCCACACCCCTTACCACCACCATGAGTACTATATGCCACAGAACGCATACCTCAAACTTAATTGCAACCAGATGCCAACCTTATTTGACATATGCCATCCAAACATACCACATATTGGCATCAGTGAAGTCAGAGAATAACTTGGTAATGGAGTAGTGCAGAAAAAGGGCCTCATGTTTATCCTCTTTCGATACCTCTAATACACTGTCATCCATGTCTCTGAACCCATTTCTGCTATGTCACCCTTTCCCTCTGCAATATAGTTTCCTATTTTCACAGTTCTGCAACTTTCCAAAACATATGGAGGTTAAAATTTCTAATGTTTGATTTTTAGTTCAGTGTGAATTTGAGTTAAAAGGATGGAAAAAATCTCCCCCGTTTGAAAAACTGGAAAGCATGTAGAAATGGCAGAAAGAATTCAGATTCCAGGCCAGAAGAGATCCTCGTGATCTCATCTGACCTGTATAACACAGACCATAGAATTTCCCCAAAATAGACCCTAGAGTGTATCTTTTAGAAAAAAGATCCAATCTTGATTTAAAACCATCAAGTGTTAGACTATCCACCATTACCCTGGGTAAACTGTTTCAATGATTAAACTTTTCCTACTGTTAAGGCATACATTTTTAATTCGAGTCTGAACTGGTCTAGCTTGAACTTTCAGCCACTGAATCAAGTTATACCTTTGCCTGTGAGATTGAAGAGACCATTATCAAATATATGTATGTAAAATACTCATGTATGTTCTTTCCCCTTACGGTCTGTTCCATTAAGTTTTTATGTATTTGATTTTAAAATCTCACAGATTTTTTCATTGCACTAGTTTTGTTACTGAATAAAATTTTATTTGGAAAAGAGCTCATCTTTATTAGTTTACAACATATGCAACAGAATACCTAAATTCTGAAAGCACCTACTTGTCACTGTACAGTGTGACAACCCAATCAGTGACAAACAGAATATTGATAAATGTACAGCAAACATCACAAAATTAGTAGATGTACTGACCACATCATATTAATAAATATACATCAATCACCACAGTGCCTAACATACCCCAAAACACCATTGTCAGTTACAGCACAGTTTACCGTGGTTCTCTGTTAAAATGTTCTTTCAAAGCCCCACTGAGCCATACAGCTTTGCATTGAGCTTCTCCAATAGCCCTTGTGTCTGGCTATTCAGGAAGGCAGGCAGGCAGACACTCCACAGCCCAGATGGCAGCTTCTCTCCCTTTGCTTCACAGATGTTATGCAGGACACAACAGGCAGCTATAACTATTAAGATTTCTCTTTCTCTGAGATCCAATCCTGTGAGAAAACAATGTCTATGTCCCTTCAGTCCATCAAAAGCATGTTCAATCATCATTCTGCACCTGCTGAACTGTTAGTTGAATCTTTTCTTGGTGCTACTGAGGTGGTTAATGTATGGCTTTATGAGCCAAGGGAGAAAGGATTAGGGTAGGTCCCTCAGGCTCACTATTGGCATTGCAACATCGCCAGCAGTAATCTTCCACTACCTTTCTGAAAAGTCTGGTGTTCTTAAAGATGTGAGTGCCAAGCAGCTTCCCTGACCAGCCAACACTGATGTTAGTAAAGCATCTCTGGTGATTCATCAATGCTTGCATGACCACTGAAAAGTAGCCCTTTCTGTTGACATACTCTGTGATAAGGTAGTCTGATGCCAAAATAGGATTTGCGTGCCAGCTCTCTCCAACACAGTTTGGGAACCACATTGGTGCAAATTCATCCACTAGGACAGGGATTGGCAACCTTTCAGAAGTGGTGTGCCGAGTCTTCATTTATTCCCTCTAATTTAAGGTTTCGCGTGCTGCTAATACATTTTAATGTTTTTAGAACAGGGGTGGGGAACCTTTTTTCCACCAACGGCCATTTTGACCCTTATAAAGTCATCCGCGGGCTACTTCCCCCCCCCCCCCCCCCGAAGCCCAGGCTGGCAAGGGGCCAGCAGGGGAAATCCCAAAGCAGTGGCAGGTGGAGTCCTTAGCCCTGCACTGCTTTGGGGTTTCCCCCACTGGCCCCTTGCCAGCCAGGGTCCTGCCGCCTGCCTGACCCGCCCAGCCCAGTCTCTCCCCCCCAAACCTCTTTTCCTCCAACCCCCGCAAATGACCCACCCAGCCCGGTCTCTCCCCCCCAAACCTCCTTTCCTCCAACCCCCCCCCCCAACTGACCCACCCAGCCCGGTCTCTCCCCCCAAACCTCCTTCCCTCCCCCCCCCCCCGCAACTGACCCACCCAGCCCGGTCTCTCCCCCCCCCAACCTCCTTCCCTCCCACCTAGCCCGGTCTCTCCCCCCCCAAACCTCCTTGCCTCCCACCCCCCAACCTAGCCCGGTCTCTCCCCCCCAAACCTCCTTTCCTCCAACCCCCCAACTGACCCACCCAGGTCTCCCCCCCCCCCCCCCAACTGACCCGCTCAACCCGGTCTCTCCCCCCGACCGTTTTGCCGCCTGGCAGTGAGTGGCTCCTTGTTTCGCCGCCTGGCAGTGGGTGGCTCCTTGTTTCGCCGCCTGGCAGTGGGTGGCGGTGCGGCGCGTCCCGGCCCCAGCTCTGAGCCGTCCCTGGCCGGCGGCGGCAGCGGAGCACGCGGTGCGTCCCGGCCCCAGCTCTGAGCCGTCCCCGGCCGGCGGTGGCAGCGGAGCACGCGGCGCGTCCCGGCCCCGCGGCTGGCGGCGGCGGCCCGCGTGGCGCTTCCAGGCCCCAGCGCGGAGCCGTCCCTGGCCGGCGGCCGCGGGCCGGACAGAAGGCTTTGGCGGGCCGTATACGGCCCGGAGGCCGGAGGTTCCCCACCCCTGTTTTAGAAGGTCTCTTTCTACAAGTCTTTTATATAACACTAAACTATTATTGGCTGAATAACGCTAGGAAGTTTAGTATCTATGGATTCTGTAAAGTACTTTATTAAAATCTCTTTGTGGGGGGGGGGGGTAAGAACTGTCTGTTTATTTCCATTGGAGTGATCCTAGTTTGGATCAGGCTCGTCTCACAGCTAGTAAGGGTTTGTGTTCTCGAATCTCTCCCAGGTGAAAGGGGGGGGGGGTATTACTATCGGGGTTCCAATATGCCCCATCCCATAGTTTTGGGGAACTCACATGGGTGGTGGCAGCAATTTCCAAGCTCCAACTAAAGAAGTTTGGGTTTGGGGGAAGATTTAACCTAAGCTGATAAAATAAGCTTGAGGGGTAATTCGTCTTTCATGCGGGGTCCCCACATCTTTACCCTGGAGTTCAGAGTGGGGAAATAAAATCCCTAACAGAGGTCTCTTTCTACAAGTCTTTTATATAACACTAAACTATTGTTGTATATAAAGTAAATATGGTTTTTAAAATATTTAAGAAGCTTCACTTAAAATTAAGTTAAAATGTAGAGCCCCCCAGACTGGTGGCAAGGACCCATGTAGTGTGAGTGCCACTGTAAATCAGCTTGTGCACCGCCTTTGGCACCTGTGCCATAGGTTGTCTACCCCTGTACTACCGTCACACTCCTGCATAGCAGAAGATGATTAATGACCCTGCACATCAACAGCCCCTGCTGGTGGGTTTTCCACCAATCCGACATTGCAAGTGTCAACAGTGTGAATGCCACACTTACAGACTGTTGATGCAGCTCTCATTTTGTTGTGCCTGCACTGGAATGAGGTCAGCAAACAGACCTAGTAATGTGCCCTTACGCATGCAACATTTCTGCAGCAACTGCTCATCCCAAGCCTGCATTATGATGCAATTCCACCAGTTACTACTCATTTCTTGGATCCAGAAGCAGTACTTCATCTGCAGCTGCTCCATGAATGTCACCAACAACCTTGAACTGGTTCTCACTATTTCCCACAGCAAATCTCACCTCCAAGAAATCATGTGCCCTGCTGATTCAGTTCTTCTTATATCTCTGCAAATACCAGAGGATTGTACATCCTGTGCTTGCAATACTTACGACAACATTACAGGGCTGTGCAGCTCGAGGCATCTGTCAGAGATGACAGACAGGGAGAAGGGCCACGTGGGTTCATGGGATTTTTTTTAAAAAATGGTGTGAAAATTGTAGTATATAAATGACATTATGAGATGGAGACAGCTGCATGCTGGGAAGTTGATCCATTGCTCTCATGGTCACCCTGAACTAGTTTCTGACCAACTATGCCAGCGGGTCTCAAACTTATTAAGCCCGCGACCCCTTTCCGTGCGCCGTTGGCGCGCCACTACCCCTCCGGTCCGGCGGCCGGCTGCGGCGCAACCCCGCCATGGGCGGCCAGCCGGCTGCGCGCCGGCCACCCGGCCCCGCCACCGCAAGTTGTGGCGGCAGGAGCTAGTGACCCCCCCGGGGGGTCGCGACCCCCAGTTTGAGAAACCCTGAACTATGCATTGCCACAACTTCCCAAAAGACAGTGTGGTGGATGTTGGCAGAGGCATATTAGGATACCTACCCAAAGCACACACAACACAAGCACTCCTGGTAAGTACACAAAGTGCCAGTGCAAGGTGCCAAGTAAACAAAGCGCACAACACATTTACTAATTATAGTGGCTTTATGCTAATGTAACTTGCATTGAAGTTTGTAGT
The DNA here is from genome assembly GCA_032164245.1 of Sternotherus odoratus. Classification (NCBI taxonomy): domain Eukaryota; kingdom Metazoa; phylum Chordata; order Testudines; family Kinosternidae; genus Sternotherus; species Sternotherus odoratus. The sequence continues at coordinate 61,671,754 of JAVMKO010000001.1, forward strand.
GCAGACGTGGCCTTAGTCTGACAGATGCTTGTTTGAAGACCTAATTAGAGCTGTATAATACTTACTAGTAATTAAATATCAGAAACACCTACCAGCACTCAAGCAGCTAAACATTTGAACAAAGATTTAGGAGTACATGAGGAGTACAGCCAAAATGAATAGCACTTGCTTTGGCAAATTTGAAGAATTTTCATTAAAAAAAAACAAATACCATGAATATTTGAGCTTAATTCATGATGCAGCCATACATCCACTTGCAAGCAGCAATCTTAAAACATAGAGCTATGTAATGAAATGCCTTGTCATCTGAGCCAATCTAAACATGCAAGGGCTTCAAAAGCTGCAAGAATATAAGAATAGCCATACTAAGTCAGGCCAAAGGTCCATCTAGCCCGGTATCCTGTCTTCTGACTGTAGCCAATGCCAGGTGCCCCAGATGGAACGAACAAAACAGGTAATCAAGTGATCCACCCCATCTCGCTCATTCCCAACTTCTAGCAAACCGAGGCCAAGGACATCATCCCTGCCCATCCTGGCTAATAGCCATTGATGGACATATCATCCATTAATTTATCTAGTTCTTTTCTGAACCTTGTTATAGTCTTGGTCTTCCCAACATCTTCTGGCAAAGAGTTCCACAGGCTGACTGTGTTCTGTGTAAAGAAATACTCCCTTTCGTTTGTTTTAAATCTGCTGCCTATTAATATATTTTAGTACCCCTAGTTCTTGTGTTATGAGAAGGAGTAAGTAAAACTTCTTTATTTACTTTCTCCACCACCATGACACCGGTCATGATTTTGTACACCTCAATCATATCCCCCCTTAATAGTCTCTTTTCCAAGCTGAAAAGTCTTATTAATCTTTCCTCATACAGAAGCCATTTCATACCCCAATCATTTTTGTTGCCCTTTCTGAACCTTTTCCAATTCCAGTATATCTTTTTGGAGATGAGATGACCACATCTGCATGCAGTATTCAAGAAGTGGGTGTACCATGGATTTAGATAGAGGAAATATGATATTTTTTGCTTTATCTATCCCTTTCTTAAGGATTCCCAAAATTCTGTTTGCTTTTTTGACTGCTGCTGCACAGTGATTGGATGTTTTCAAAGAACAATCCACAATGACTCAAAATCTCTTATAGTGTTAACAGCTAATTTAGACCCAATCATTTTAGATGTACGGTTGGAATTATGTTTTCCCATGTGTATCACTTTGCATTTATCAACATTGAATTTTATCTGCCATTCTGTTGCTCAGTCACTTAGTTTTGAGAGATCCTTTTGAAGTTGCCTAGGACTTAACCATCTTGAGTAGCTTTGTATCATCTGTTAATTTTGCCACTTCACTGTTTACCCCTTTGTCGACTCCAGATCATTTATGAATATGTTGAATAGGATTGGTCTCCGTACTGACCCCTGGGGGACACCACTATTTACCTCTCTCCATTCTGAAAATTGGCCATTTATTCCTACTCTTTATTCCCTATCTTTTAACCAGTTACCAATCATTGACAGAACCTTCCCTCTTGTCCCGTGACAGCTTCCTTTGTCTGAGAGGCTTTGATGAGGACCTTGACAAAGGCTCTCTGAAAAATCTAAATACACTATATCCATTGGATCCCCCTTTGCCACATGCTTGTTGACACCCTGAAAGAATTCTAGTAGATAGGTAAGCCATGACTTCCCTTTACAAAAACCATGTTGCCGGGTATTGAAGTCAGGCTTAACATCTAGTTGCTTGGATCATCTCTGGAGCCCTTTTGAAAAACTGGCATCACCTTAGCTATCCTCCAGTCATTTGGTACAGAAGCTGATTTAAATGATAAGTTAAGACAACAGTTAGTAGTTCTGCAATTTCTCATTTGATTTCCTTCAGAATCCTTGGGTAAATACCACCTGGTCCTGGTGACTTACGGTTTAGAAGTAGATAAACAAGTTCAATTTGTTCCAAAACCAACTCTAGTGCTACCGCAATCTGGGACAGTTCCTCAGATTTGTCACCTAAGAATGGCAGCTCAGGTTTGGGAATCTCCCTCAAATGCTCAGCTGTGAAGACTGACACAAAGAATTCATTTAGTTTCTCCGCAACGGCCCTACTGACTGCTCCTTTAGCATCTCAATCGTCCAGTGGTTGTTTAGCCGGCTTCCTGCTTCTGATGTACTTTAAAATATTTTGCTGTTAGAGTATTTGGCTAGCTGTTCTTCTAATTCTTTTTTGTCCTTCTTAATTATATTGTTACACCTCAATACGCTCATGGAGGTGACCATCTCCCTCTAATGACCAAGTTAATGTCTACCTTCCCTTTTAGAGGATGGCAATGCTGCTGCTCAGTGACTCCCAGGTGTTGCAGTTTAGATCAGAGAGAGACCTAGAAGGGAAAGGGGAGACCTGCTCAGGAGCTATTTTTGCAGGAGGAAGAGAGGAATGCAGTGCCTTTTGTGTTAAAGCTCATAACTGTACTGCATCACATGCTACACTCTCCACTGCAGTCAGTACACCTTCTACCTGAGGATGTTCCAGAAGACCAGAAGTAAGCTAATGTGCCATTATTTAACAATGTAAACTGAAAGACCCAGGTAATTACGCTGGCTCCCAAACTCCTATTCACTGGTCCCATGGAAAAAATGGAGGGAGAATGTACCATAATCCAATAATCTCCCTGTTATGGGGAAAGCTAGAGAAGTCCTGGCAAGGCGGGAAGAGACAACAACATGTCAGGTGCGTGGCTTCTGCAAAAGGATATATTTCACAGAGACCTACTCAAGGAGATGAAGGAGCATGTTATTCCATGGGTATGCGAAACAACATTCTTTTCTTTGCGCTTGGAGTTTGCTTGCCCACAGCAAATTGGAATGCTGAATCATAATCTTTATTTTAGCTGTAGCGGGGTGCTCCCCGCCAGCCAGGCCTGGGATAGCCCTGGGGAAGAGGGGTCTGTGGCTGGGAGCCTGCTAATTCCCAGGCTGATTGGGAAGCAGGCTCAGCTGTGAGGCCACGCCCCAAACACAGGCCTGTATAAAAGCCTGAGAAGCAGGGGCCTAAAGGAGAGAGAGAGAGAAAAAAAAAAAAGAGAGAGGGGGGTCTCCTCTGTGATAAGAGGGAGACAGGCCTAGCTGCTGGGAGTGAGTGGGTAGCCAGGGAGGTGCAGGGCTGGGGCTAGGCACCGGGAGCTAGGGAGCTCTAGCCTGAGAGCCCCAGGCTGCAGGACCTGGCAGAAGGCCTCACCCAGGGCTAGAGATAAGACAGTCTCCTCTGTAAGCAGAGGGAGACAGGCCTAGCTGCTGAGAGCCTAAAACAGGGTACCTGGACTGGGACAGGACGAGGGCAAGGCAACTGGAAGCCAGGGAGCTGCAAAGCTCTAGAGAGAGGGCCCTAGGCTGCCGCGCCTAGCATAGGCCCGACCCACTGGGTACTGGGGTTGCAAGGGGGCAGCCCTGGGCTTGGTAGGAGCAGCTGGCCAAACCCTTCTTGCCTGTGATGAGCAGCCTGATACTGCAGTCCGCCTCAGTGTGTGGAGGCAAATGGTGACTAGCAGAGGCAAAGCCTGAGGCAAGGTAGGAATAGTGGGTGCAGGGTTTCCCAGGGAGGGGAGACCCTAAGACTCGGGGGGCTTCTGCAAGGGTGCAGCACCCTCAGTTCGTGGGCACCGGGGTCCGGGAGGGACATGGGGCCAGAGCAGGAGCGGACATCAGCCGGCAGAGGGCGCTCCGGACACTGAAAGAGCTAATTCCCGAGACAACCAGCGGGAGGCACCGCCGGGGTGAGTGACCGCTCTGCTACAAGCACCCTTTTGGGGAAGAAAGCAGAGGACTTTAGGGCTTTTAATGCTCTAGAAATGGCACGACTCCAGAAAGAACTTCCCTGTTGACTTAAATAACTATCACATTGTGAGAAGGTATATATTTTCAATACATACTCCAAATAAGTGAAACCCATTACAAATACTTTCACAGTATCTAAAGGCAGAACACAAATTACAGCGGCTGGGCATCCACTGGGCACAATATGTTCCATCTTTTGCTAAACGATGAAAACAGTCTCTTCTCTCTTTAAAAAAAAAACTCTTTAAATTCTTGACTGTAAAACTGGTACTCCAGAAAGGCTTCAGATTTTTCACTCATCTTTTAGCCACTAGTTCATTATAAATACTTCCCAACCTTTAATGGTCTAGGATGGCAATTGCCCCCGAACTTATAATTTCATTCCTTCATCAAAGGGATTATTAAGATTGTGATGTATTAAAAAACACCATCCTGTGTTTGCTCCAGGTCTAATGGCAAATCAGGCAGTACCCTCAATAGAGCAGAACTAATGGAATTTGCCTTAACCCAAAGAGACAAGAGACAGACACAATGGCCTTTTTATGACAACAGCATGGTGTCCAACACTTGGAAATCCACATGCAGAGGGGTCAAAATAATATCCACCTATCAAAGTAAGTTTATTGCAAACGGATCATTCCTTCCAGTGGAGACAATGATCTCGTAGCAACTGAGAAATTTGGTTATCTATCATGTCATCTTCAGAAGCACTCAGCTGCCTTTTTGAAGAAGAAAAAGCCTTTTGCTGGAATCTGTGGGGTCTGACTAATTATGTCCTTAACTGACCCTTAACTCTGATCCTAACAGTCTTTTCTGTGATGCCACTTCTAATTTACACCACCAGAAGAACTAGGAGAGGAAGTTACACAATCACATGACTGAAAAATTAAAGCATCAAAATTGCTAATACAGTAAAACCTCCATTTAACGGACTAATTCGGGTGAGGGGGTGTCCGTTAAATCAAAAAGTCCGTTATTTAATAATAATTTAAAAAAAGAGCTGTCGGAGCAGCAGCCTGCCCGCCACAGGGTCGGGGCGACAGCTCCGCAGCCCGCCCGCTGCGAGGACCCGGGCGGCATCTGGGAGCCGGCAGCCAGCCCACCCGGGTCCTGGCTGCTGGGACCCAGGCGGCAGCCGGGAACAGTCAGCCAGCCCGCCTGCTGGCGGGACTCGGGCAGGAGCCGGCAGCCCACCCGCGGGCGGGAGCCGGGAGCCAGCCCGCCAGAAATGGATCGGGAATGCATCAGACTTGCTCAGAAATTTTGTCCGTTGCATCCGAAGTCCGTTAAATCGAGGTCCGTTAAATCGAGGGTTTACTGTACAACCAAGTATGGGACCTATTATGAACGGGTACTAACCTTAGACATGGCTTCAACCTGCTTATAGGATACAAATACAAAAATATTTAATCCCAGCTGTACTAGAGGGAGAATAGTTCTGAAACTGTCACTTGACTGTTGTGACTTATGTGGATGGGTCCTATGAAAACTGTGATTGGTTAACGAGCCTAAAAAGGAAAATAAGCAACTTTAAGACATCCAATAGTTATGTACGTAAAAGAACAGACAGCTAAAAAGTATAATAGACAAAATGAGTCAGATAACTCCACAACTTAAAGTTAAAAACACTTGTTTGGGAATGCCATCTGCTCCTGACAGTCTATCTGTAAAACAGTAATAGATACACACAAATGTTTTTAATATAGGAGAAAGAGTCCTTACTCTGCTATATCAAGATATCCACAGGATGAAGCCGCATGTAGAGGTATCCAGCCTTCATTATCTGGTTGATTAATGTTTGCTCCATTTTCCACAAGAAATTTCACCATATCTACGTTATCATCTATGCAAGCCTAGAAAGAAAGAAACATTAAAAAATTCACATTCAAGTCTTGCTTCAAATTAATTTTTCCCTTGGAAAAGCTTTCAGTAAAAACACTGAAGTTTTAGTACTTTATCATCAAAAAGAAAATTCCCAAGCATTACAAAATAAAAAAGAAATAGGGAAAACTGATAAAAACTAAAACAAAACACCTACCAAGTCCTCAAATGGATTTGTTCTACCTAAAGCCTGGTTTTCCCCCCCTTACTTTTTTTTTTTTTTTTAAATAAGACCCTACTTGAATCACAGGATGATTTTCAAATAATTGCATCTGAGTTGCACACAAGACATGGAAAATCACAGAAAAGCAATATTGTAATGGAACTTTATTAACAGCAGTAATTTGGAAAACCAGACTAGACCTTTTTTAAGAAAAATTTGCTGGAACAATATAAACACTCTGCTATGAGGCTACTCTCTATGTTATACCGTTTTTTATACATTTAACTATATAGATATATATCCATACAGTTAAAATAACCAGATATTTTGCTGCAGCTACATTACATTCATTTTTTAAAAGTAACCAGTATAATATAAAATTCAGAAGACAAAGTCTTAACCAACTGCTGTAGAAATCAAGTCCAGTCACATTCATCTTTTACATTTTACAGGCACTGAATATTAGTACAGTACAGTATTAACTATAGACTCAAAATGCACACAAAATTATGGACTGTGCAAGGTAAGCTAATTAAAATCAAAATGGTGGTGGAAACCTAATATTGTGGGATCCGCAACATTGCAAATTAAGAACGGCCTTTCCTCTAAAGCTTCATTTACAACTATAACTATGCTGGGGAACCTGGTTACAACATGGCTCCATTTACTATTGCACAGGGTCCCAATCTGTTACTATACTACATCCTCAAGTAAATTAACTCATGTTAGTACTTCAGCACCATTTAGAACCTTAACTGGCTTTCTATCTATATCATAAAATGAAATGGTTTTACGTACGACAGAGGACTACAGTTTTAACAATTGGTGCCTCACTATGGTTTTGGTTTTTAGTTATAGTGCAGATTGGGCATAAAAGTACAGAAGAAGCAGCAATATTGTATTTCTACAACTTCATGGAGTTTCCACTGCAAATGCCATTCCATGCCACCTTTATATTGTTTAAACTACTATAGGGGTGAGCCAACATTTTGGCCCGCAGGCCACATATGGGTATAGAAATTGTATGGTGGGCCATGAATGCTTATGAAATTGGGGCAGAGGTGTGGGAGAGGGCGAGGTCTCTGGGCTGGAGGGGGGGGGCCTTTGGGTTAGGGGTGGAGTACAGGGGGGAAGGGGATGGCTCTGAGTGAAGCTGCGGGTTCTGGGGTGGGGCTAGGGATGAGGGCTTTGGGGTGTAGGAAGGTGCTCCATGCTGGGACCGAGGGGTTCAGAGGGTAGGAGAGGGATCAAGGCTGGGACAGGGGGTTGGGGCATAGGGGGGTGACCCTGCCCCCCAGCGGGAGCTCAAGGGCCAGATTAAAACAACTAATGGGCTAAATCGGCCCATAGGGCAGTGGTTCTCAAACTTTTTGTAGTGGTGACCCCTTTCCCACATTGAGCCTCTAAGCGCGACCCCCCCCCCCCCGGGGTCAGGCGGGGGAGGCGTGCCTGCAGCGCAATGCGGCAGGGGCCAGGCTGGGGGGGGGGTAGTCCAGCAGCCCCCCGGGGCAGGGACTGGGGTCGAGAGGGGGTGCCTGTAGCCTGCTGGGGCAGGGGCTGAGATGGGGGGTTCCAGCAGCCCCCCAGGGCAGGGGCCGGGATTGAGGGGGGGGTTCCAGCAGCCCCCCCGAGGCCAGTGGAGGGGGGTCCAGCAGCCCCATGGAGGTGCCGGCAGCCCACCGCGGCAGTGGCCGGGCTCACGGGGGCGCCGGAAGCCCACCTCTGCAGGGGCCAGGGCCGGGTCGGGCACGTGGCAGTGCCGGCAGCCCACCACAGCAGGAGCCAGGGCCCGGGCGCACGAGGCCACCAGCAACCCGCCGTGGCAGGAGCTGTGGCCAGGACCAGCCTTATGGGGGCGCCAGCAGTCCGCCATGGCAGGGGCACAGGCTACCTGCAGCGGCAGGGGCTGGATGCCAGCAGCCCGCGGCAGCGTCATTCTTCAGGGCCGGCTGCTGGCAGCTGGGGTTCGCGACCCCAACAGAACTGGCTCGCGACCCCCAGAGGGGTCCCGACCCCCATTTTGAGAACCAATGCCATAGGGCATAGTTTGCCCACCCCTGAGCTGCTATATACCTTTAGGCTGTCTATGAATTCTTACCTTTAAAAGGAACATGCGTGAGTATCAATTTCAGTGTAGTGTGAGAGGAAAATCCATATGTTTTCTAGGGACATAGCCCTATGTATTCTGCTTGTTCTACAACTGCATGAATTGCCACATATTCACCTTTGTTGGTGCTGTATAAATATACAGGAATAGACGTTTTCTAGTTCCTCATCATGACCACCTGCTATTCTGCTTTCCTCACAAAGGGCTGTACAATAGGTTTCCCTGCCAACTTCCATACTGCTGCCCTTAAAAGGGCAGAGCAGAATGCAGAGAGAAGGCACTTTTTGATTCAGGACAGCAAGGACTCAAGCAGCCAGATGCACAGGACTTTTCCTCAGAGTTTAACCTACTAAACTATGCCACAATATGCCTTCCCTCCACCCCAACAAGTTACGAGATTGAAAGAAGCACCTTTACTGAAGAGATCCTAGAGCCCTCAGAAGTATTATTCTTCAGATACAATGCAAATAAAGTGTACATTTATAATGCTTTCACTTTGATAGAATTTTCTACACATTTGCCATAATAATACTGAAACTTAATTATTTAATATTACTCCAAAAATTCCTTCTCCCTTCTTTGTAGAGGACAGACCATATCATTCAAAGAAAAGGAAATTACACTGAAGAATAAAAACAAATGTAGAGTATAAACACTGAAGTTAGTTAGCTTGGCTACAATGCACATATGCAATATTTTCTATTCCTGTTTTTCTCATTAAAAATTCATAGACTAATGCCAATCATCAAATTCAAGAGTGTAACATAGGCCAGGGTAGTCCAACAGGAGGACTGGGGGCTAAATCAAGGCCACCAGTTGCTTTTGAACAGACACCAAAATCTATTTATTTACTTTTTTATTATTATTATTTTCTCTCAAGTCTGGACCTGGACTATACCTTCCCCAAGAAATTTGGACCTTGACCAAAAAACTGACTACCCCTCTGCACGGTGTACAGGATAAATAATGTGGTTAAATTAACATTTATTTTGGAACTTAACTTTTGCATTTCCTGACTGATTTTAACTACGCAGCTTTCAATGGTGCAACAATTGGGTACTGCACTTAATATATGAGGCAACCTCTCTTTTAAAAGCATTTTCTGCAAATAAAAAAAAAAAAAAGGCATCTGAAGTGTAGTCATTCTGCACAGCAAAATAAACAGCACTTTTGTTTGTGGCACTAATTGTCCACAGAATAATCCTCTTACACATTTTAAAAGTATACTAAAGAGAAACTGCCAACACATACCCATAAAAATATTGTTGCTAAGGGAATCAAAAGCTTACACATGCAGCACATTTAAAGACATATGACTAACTGGCTTAAAATATTTGACCAAATTTGGTCAGTTTATTGTGCCATATATGGCAAGAATCAGGATAGCTTAAATATACTTTGAAAGTCTTATCAGACATCTTTTTTTTTTTTTTTTAAGCTTCGCAGGAATGTGTAAGCAGCATGATTATTTATAATAAGAGACTGGATGAAGACACTTGTCATTTACTTCCCAGGTGCAGATGGGTTTAAGATGACTTTACTGACCATTATAGTTTTCAACTGATTCAAGAAACTAGTTCTTCAAAACAAACAAACAATTGATTAAGTTTGAAGAAACTGAGCAACTGTTAAAACAAAGTTATGCTGGTTTTGTTACTTATTTTAAAGGACAAGCTGAGACCACCAAGAAATTGAAGGCTATAAGAGGGAAGACAGTTGTACGCTTCCATACTGTAAGACTTCAGTCTTTTTTTTGGTAGGGAAAGGGACGTGTGGGGGGTGTGGGAGGGGGGTGTTCAAAAACAAGACATGTTCTTTATACGAGCTCCTTTCCACAATGAATACTAACACAGGATTAGAAGTGTACTATAGTTACTGCAAGTCTACAGGAAAGGAAAAAGCACCTGCAGTTGATCAAGCAAGACAACTTGAAATTTTCTTTAAAACTATCTTTTATCATTTTATAGGATTTATAGAATTGACACTGCACACAGCTGGTATGAATCTACATAGACATGTATAAAAATTTAAATGAACTGTTTACATGTTCATGTCAAATCTGAACATGCTACACTGAGTTCCATCAAGGAAAACTGAAGTTACTTTGTATAGGCTTTCCCCTACATTTAAATATAGATATAGATATAGACTTCAGCAGCACCTCGGGTAATTTGGCTGGGTATTCTCCAGACTGTTCCTACCACTTTCTCTAGAAAAGAAAACTTGGGTAGAGTATTAGCAAGGGCTAAATGTCAGACTATCAAGAGACAAATTTAATAAAATTAATTGTTATCTTTTCTCTTCTTTATTTCTCCTTCCTCTATTGTAGGGCCTCTTATAACCCTATTCACTTTTAAAAGTGATTTTTATCACTGAATGTCAGCATCGCCTCTATTGTTAGCCACCAAAGTTTTAGCACAAGCTGAACTGAAAGATGGTTTCAGAAAAAATTGCTCTTCTCAGCCTTAACATTCAATAACCTGAAAGCTATAATAAAGGAAAGAAATGTATGCAACATACAAGATTATAGGATGCACAGTACAAAATACCACGCACCATTACTACAGTGCAAAATAAATATGCCAGGCAGAAGTGAACCAGAACAAAATTGGGTAATACAATGGCTGGTTCCATTTTCTGGTAATGGACATCCTATTTAATAATCGGCTAGGGAAGTTTGTGTGAAGCCGTCATGCGCAGTAGAGACGGCCCTGACGAACGGCATGCTGGGGGTTGTAGTTCGGAGGCACAAAATGGCCGCCGCGCGTGCCCGCCTGAGCGATCCTCACTCACACGGAGCTAGAGCACCAAGGAGCAGTTATACAGCTGGGCGGTCGGGCGCATGACGAGGAGTTGAGGGGGGAGGGAGCTGAGCGAGGAGGGGTCGTTGCAGGGGGAGGGGGCAGGGCGAGGGGGGCCTTGGAGGGGGAAGGGCGAGGGGGGGCTATTGCAGGGGGAGGGAGCTGGGCGGCGGGGGGGGGGACAGGGACCGCGAGCCCTTAAGGTTGGCCCGTGTACACAGGCTTTTACACTAGTAGGGATATAATCCTGAAGAGCAATAAAAGGGAATATATTTAAGACAGGAAAAAGTTGTGTTCCTCCCCACCATTAATCTTAACTCTAGGACTATAGAGTTCAGCACATAGCACCAGCAATCTTGTTCCCATGTAAATTCCAAGACAGGTCTGTGTTTTAGAAAAGAAAGGCCTACACATGTTTTAAAAGTTTTGAATAGCACCCTGACTATCCTTATGTGAATATGGTCCAGTCTGCACACAGTCCTGCTAGTCATGGTAGAATGCAGATTCGTAAAGTTACTCAAAATAGCTTCATACTCAAGTAACAACCGGTACATGTAAACTAACTGTTACCTCTTATAAAGGAGACCAGAGCATTTGGGAAGAACTGACTGAAGACTATGATGAAGAATAACTAACCTATTTCTGGGTAAACTAGTTCTCTCTCAGGTGTTTATAAAAGAGTACTTACCCTGAAGTACTTAAGCCCTCTAAGGTGTGGGAAATTCTGTTCATAAGCACCCTTAAAAGTATATAAATTCAAAACAGTTAAGCCAGCTCTCAACCAGGGGTACACCATATCCCTGGAGGGATGCCTAGGCCATCCCAAGGGTACATCAACTCATCTAGATATTTGCCTAGTTTTACAAAAGGCTACATAAACACTATCAAAGTCAGTACAAACTAAAATTTCACACGGACTTGTTCATTACACTCTATATATACTATACACTGAAATACAAGTACTTTATATTCTGATTTATTTTATAACTTGTGTAAAAGCCCATGGACACAGGCCAATGGAAACGGCTCGCGGCCCCCCCCCCCTCGCTCAGTTCCCCCCCCAACGACCCCCCCTCACTCAGCTCCCTCCCTCAGGTTCAAAATAATAAGTAAGAAGAAGAACACCCCCCCCCCCCGAGCAGTCTGGCTTACCCACCCCCGTCTGGCTGCGTGTGCTTGGCACTGAGCGATCCCGGGGAAGGGCTCATGTAGGTGGTCCCTAGCGGAACTGGTTTGCTGCAATCCGCCCAACTTCAGCACCCAGCCGGCAGGGAGAGCGAGCGAGGGGGAGGGAGGCAGAGAGCGAGCGCACATGAGCCTTGCCACTCACGCTGGACCCAGCAGAGCCGCTGGAGTTTCCCCACTTCTCCTTCCGCGGCGTGAGTCACTCCCAGACCCGTGCCTCCGCTTCCTCCGTGGGGAGCTGGCCCTGAGAAGGCTGGCGGAGAGCCCAAGGGAGTGGTCCGGAGGGGGATGCACTGGGAGAACAGGTGCTGTTGGCCCGAGGGCTCTAGGAATGAGGCTCCAACCAAACATGGGTGCTTGTGGGAAGGGAGACTCGATCTGTTCTTAAATCACTTGGCTCTGGGCAGGAGTGAGTAGGGGCTGTATGTGCCAGTGGGGCGCTGGCCCCCTCACTGAGTCCAGCTGTGTTTTGTATGGAGAGCAGGGGCAGCTTGGGACAGGCGCCTCCTTTTCTGGTTCTGAAGTGGAAATAAATGTCATGGATAAATACAGACGTGAATAGTATTAAATGGTACCTCAGCCACCTTGTGTCTCAGGGCTAAATACAGTGGGGGGGGGGGGGGAAAGGTAGCTGAACCTGGACCGGGCCGTCCCTACGGCCCGCGGCAGCGGATGCGCGGCGGCCATTTTGTGCCTCCGAACTACACCTCCCAGCATGGCGTTCGTCTGGGTCGTCTCTACTGCGCATGATGGCTTCACACACCGTTCGCTTGTCTTTTATAATATAGGATTATATGATAAAAATGAGAAAGTAAGCATTTTTTTTTATAATAGACAAAAATAAAGTGTCACAGCATGCTGATTTTGTAAGTAGTTTTTAAATGAGTGAAACTTGGGGTACATAAGACAAATCAGACTCCTGAAAGGGATACAGTAGTCTGGAAAGGATGAGAGCCACTGAGTTAAGCTATCTAGACAGTTCAGTTCCTTAAAAGACATTAATTGCTTAAAGAATTCAGAACACATTGCTCCTTCGTGTGAAAGAAGGAAAATACATTTACATTTTAATGGTATTAATTTAAAAATTCAGAATGCTGATAAGGAAAAAACTTGTTGCTGTTATTTAAATACTGCACAACAGACAGAGCAGAGTTGTACTATATTAGTGAATACATTCTATCTTTAATATTCGTTTTATTTTTACTTTTCATCGATCAAGTACACTTATAAAAACTGAACAGAGGGTTCTACAATTTTAAACAGTATTAGATTTCTCAGCCTAATATTTCATTAACACTTTCTAGAGAAAGTAGCACAAAAACACATCTTAAGCTGTCATCTGATAAAGTACCTCCATATGAGCTAAACTGGTTTGAGATTATTTCTGCCTATAAAGGAATAAGGAAAACAAACCCTATTTACAGTAACTTGTCAAACCATCTACTATCACCAAACTTTATTTTGCCTTATTTGCCCTCAGTACAATGATAAGATATGTATTAAAAATGTACCTAACATGCAATAATGTAGATACAGGGCAACTATAACAAGTTAAGGCTGAAAGATTTATTGTAGGCTATGAGAACATTTTCTTTTATAATAAAATACCTAAGATACAGATTATCTGTCGTGCTCTCTTTCTGTTTTAGTCCCTTAAGGAGTGCATCCAAAAATCTGGTGTTAGGGCTAATGGACTGGATGTTGCAAGATCTGGGTTCTATTCCAGATCGGTCACAATCTGTATAACCTAAGGAAGTCACTCTCTATGCTTCAAGTTTTCCCATGTATAAAATGAGGAATAATGGTACAACCCTCATCTTATACATTAGCTTAGTTTATAATATATCAGTTAGTAGGCAATCTATATATATAAATTTTCAAGGTTTTAAGAAAAAGCAAACTAAAGAAAACAAGTTCTCTCCCATATGGAACCATACTGACAACCACACCACTCATCAGCAGGGTTAGAAGCTGTATATCCAGAACAAACCTCTACAATTTGAGCTAACAGAGGAACTAACAGCAGTACTAGGTTGTCATCTTCTCTAATCCAGCCACTAATAGCAGATGAGACACTTTGCCAACAGGCTTCACAGCTATTTGCTGACAGCAGAGGAATGATTACATTCAAAATCCATAACTGAATCCAGCTTTTCTGATGGGAAGTGTACTCTAATGGTTGTTTTTAAAAAAAGCCACTTTTGACCCTCTTGCCCCATCCCCCAATCTTGATCCCTCCAAGCTACCCCAGTACCAACCCACGTCCCTGCATACACACACCCTAGTCCTGTTCCCCCATACCTCCTGCCCAAGTTCCAGTCCTATACCTTCTCCCTCTTGTCCCCCTCTCCTCTCTTGCCATCCCCAAGGCCCAGCTCCAACCCCATTTCAGACGAGGACCCTTCCTCCTCCTCACTGCCTGAGAACAAGCTGACACAGTAGCAATTATAGGGAAAGTTGCAAACTTTTTCGTCTTACATATTCTGCAAACTTCTTTCTTGTCTTACATATTTTGATTGAGCAGACGAGTCTAATAAAGCCTGCAAAGAGATCCATGCCACTGCCTTCCCTTCATCAATAATGCCAAGAAATCGACTCTAGTGGAATTAGTTTCTTAAACTTCAAAACGGAGTCCCATGAGTTTAAGTTGTATCTATTGAGGACAACTGGCTGGTTAGGTATCCTCAGCTGCAGGCCACCAGTTGTGTAAACCTTCCTGCTGGAAAGATCCATCCTTTCAGAGTCTTTGGATTTAGAGGCCTTCCCCTGCTACCTGTCTCTCTCTCTCATTAACTGCCGACATTACCAGAGAGCATGGTTGTGGGTGAGGAACAGATACTCATACCCCTTAAAGGGAACAAAGTACTTGCACTCAACACCCCTGTCAGTGGATGGGATTGAAGCAGGGGTCTGTCACAGGGTCTTAATCAAATTGCTCTGGATTGACTTTAGTGGCAGAGCTACACTGGATGGTCCTTCTGGTGCAAAGGTGTCGATCATGGGGTCCTCAGGTTCGACCACTTCCTATGCCTGTAACCCCATGTTGAGGGCAATCCTCTGGAAAATATCCTGGTGGGGATGAAGATGAGGAGGCCAGAAATTGAATGGGGTCCTCTTGGCCCTCCAACTCCCTGACCTCCTCCTGATCAGAGTCTAGTGCCTCTGTGGTGACCGTAGCCGTGGGTAGCCCGGCATTGCAAGGGGTCTTGGAGTCACCTCAGAGTCACCTTGGCTGGGACCTGGGGCTGGCAGTGGAGATTGTGCCAAAGTTGCCTCGGATCCCTGGAGCACAGGCACCACTCCAGAGGGCTCCACAGCCACATGAAGGGAGCTGCTAAAGGAAAACTTTCCGATGACTGTGCACATAGCATGCACACATCTGATTGGAATTGACATGAACATGCACTCCAAGAACAAGCTGACTCGAATAAGCACTTATTTTTCCAACAGAAAAATAAGATCAGAAAAATATGCCCACAGTTCTAGGTACAACCTTCAAGTAAACCTGTTCTGGTGACAAGTTACAAATTGGTTTAAATAACAATTTTTTGCCTACAGTCTATTTCATAGCACTGATCTTGATACACCTTTAAATAGGAAACTAGTATGTTTTAATTCTACAAAAATTCATAATATTAAAGATTTAGACAACTGACTGAGCAGTTCTAAAATGAAACCTATCCAGCAGGTTCAAAAGGAAGTCAATCAAACAATCCACACAAATCAACTAGTATGACTTACTAAACATGTGCAAAATATTTTCATAATCTTTTAATGGGCCAAGAGTAATAAAAAATAGATACACTTAAGATAAGACCACCCCCACCGTCTACAGCATTTGCTTTTACACTGGTTCCTTAAATAGTCAATATAAACTTCATTTTCACTGAAGTTTTTTCAAATATAGTGTACAGTTGTATTTTGGGATGGGGAGTGACTGCTGTAAGTTTTCAAACTGCTACCAGACAGTATTAGCAGGGTAAGTTATTTTGCTGGTGTGGATTTCTATGAGATAGGGCAAATATCTTCTGTAATAATGGAATTAAATACATTTTAAAAGTAAAGCTCACCCTTTCTCCTGCTCATTTTGCCAATCCATAAATATTTTTTTAAAGAAATACCCAGTCCCCTGAGAAGTTTAAGAACACATAGGATCATAACTAAAAAATAATCACTTCAATAAAACAGCACATTAACTAGTATGCTATAAAGTATATTTTATTTTAAATATATTGCATTAATTTTTGATGCAGTCGCCTTGTTTGCATCTGCATGCATGCTAGTTTGCAGAATACTGCCATATACAGTGGGCCTCTCACATTGTAAAACAACAAGGACTGAATGTACATTATATAGTTTAACCAATTATAAAACTAACTTGATGCTATGAGCTCCATCTCTCTGCCAGGTAATAAACTGTTTATTTAAAATTCCAGGAGACTTGTTTTTAAACTCAATAGTTGAAATACAAGTGTCCTATTAAACAAATGTCAAATTAATAAGCATTTTCAAACATGTTTCTTTGCTTCTATTACCAGCTACCTTCAAATCTTGAAATTCATGAGAATCATTTCTTAGGGTCTAAAAAGTAAGAGAAGAACCCAAATTTTTAAAAAACTTTGGGCCAAATTGGAAATGACAGTGCATTTAAGAAACATAATAGAAAAACTGGTGTACACACTTTCCTTTCCGCAGCATTACTGAATGATACCTGTAGCTGATGTACTCTTTCATGTTTGTTCAAGTCTTATGGGGGAGGCATGCAGAGCTGATCAGTACAAAGCTGATCACCTACAGTACTGGTTATCACTAGTTATACAGCAATTAGTTTAACAGTCCAATTTTAACAAATTGGTAGACACAACACCCACAAACTTCTCTAATGAGGTTGCCCTTCTTGTACAATATCTGTACTCATTAAAAATGCATCACTGTATATACTTCCTTCTCAGCTTTAGAAAAAGATTATGAATTAGAGACAGGCAAAGTAGCAGTCCTTGGAAACTGACATTAAATATCTGAATTTCTTTTGTATGGCAACTTGAAAAGCAACATTAAAGGCTGATGGCCATATCTGTCACGTACTCTATGGCTTCTAGCGTCAAGGAATGAATCAAGGCTGTCCCTGCAGAGAAAGTCAAATCCACAGTGTTTTAAAGTTTGAGGTGGAAAGCTCGAGTTGACAAAAAAAATGTGCTCAGGCCCAGGTCTAACCTCATGATAACCTCATGGGGGGAGGGATAGCTCAGTGGTTTGAGCATTGGCCTGCTAAACCCAGGGTTGTGAGTTCAATCCTTGAGGGGGCCATTTAGGGATCTGGGGCAAAAAATCTGTCAGGGGACAGTACTCGATCCTGCTAGTGTAGGCAGGGGACTGGACTCTATGACCTTCAAGGTCTTTCCAGTTCTAGGAGATTGGTATATCTCCATTTATTTTTTTAAAATTTTATTTATGATAGGCTAAGTAAACTACTCCATCAGAAGTTAGCTACTTAATTCATTTTTTTGGTACACATACATACACAGTCCCACTTTGGGAGAGCTACAGTCAACAAAACAGGTTCACAAACCAAAGATGCTCATCTGTCTGCTGGTATCCTGAAGCATACAAACTGCTGGCTTATGAATCTTAAACCACATTAATCATTCATCTATAGAACACATTGATAGCTTCAGAAAAAAGTCACCATAGAGTACGAAGTATTAATTAAAGTGTCTACCTAGATCAGGGGTATCATTTTCTAATGCTAATCAAGATTCTTGCCACTTCTTTCCCCATCTCAGCCCCTACGCCTACCATCCCCAAACAGGCTGAAAGCTCTTCTGCAAGGAATCCTGCATTTCCCTTGAAGTACAAGATAGAAAGAAGGAAAAATGTACTACAAATTGTCAGATCATTTTGTAAACATGCAGGGAGCATACTAACAGTCCCTAGTCAAAGGTAGGAGAATCTCTTTGCCCAGTAGGTAGTGACATTTGCAATCCTCTGCTGCCATTCTCCCTAGCCAACAGAAGCAGCAAGCTCTCACTGTGACGGGAGAAGTATCTCCATAAGGTAAGATCAGGAGGTAAGGGAAAATGTGTGATTCCAAAAAGATACCCCATGTGCACATTGCCTAGATACCACTGAATAGCCCCCTATAAATACCCAACATAGAAAAGTGTGCTCACCAGATGCCAACACACTGCTCTTACCTATAGAAATGTATTCAAGAAAAAAGGAGAAAACAGAATCAGTGTACAAAAAACATTAGAGCTAAAGAAAATCAACACACACTGCTTTTGGAAAATTCATAATTAGGTACATCCACCATCACCACCACACCATCTAAATATCCACCAAACAGACTGAGATAGATTTATTTCACCACCCCATTGGGATAGAGAAGTAAAGGCAGAGGTCTAGTAACTTGTCTAAAGTCTGCCATAGATTGGGGAACAAAGAAGTGAAGTCATATTTCCCAATCTTAGACCTGTGCCTCACCATAATATCACTTTCCTTTAGAGTTGTACCACAACAATTAATTCTAAAATTTGAAGCAACAGTAGAATGTTGAAGTGGTTAGAATCAAATTTATGCTTGTTTGGCATGTGTCCTGGGGACAGACTGGATAGAATAGTCAATAAAACTTTAAACTAATAACAAATGGGAAGGATAAAAAGAGATGATAGGAGCACTCATTTAGCACAGAACCAAGATATTGAGAACAAAAATTTATAAAGAAACCACACAACACGAGAAGAAGTTATTTAATTGCCTATTGGGCAACAGTTCCCAAACTTGGTTTGTGGCTTGTTTAGGGTAGGCCCCTGGTGGGCAGCAAGACACAGTTTACCCAAGGATCCACAGGCACAGCCACTCTCAGCTCTCAGTGGCCATGGGGTTCGCCATTCCACTGGGAGCTGCGAGTGGCTGTACCTGCCGTACAAAGCCAACTTCACAAATCCGGGAGAAAGAATTTACTAAAGATAATATGAATGATAATTAGAAATTGTTTAAGAACTATTTAGATATTCAAGAGTCCATTATCGAGGAAGAAGATCATATTGGTTAAAAAAATCTAATTTACAGGGGAAGCGAAGGCAACTATAAAAAATTAAAATATGACAAATGGAAAGGGGATTATTATATTAATGAATATAAATCAGAGGCTAGGAATTGCAGAAAATTGATAAGGGGAGTGAAGAGACACAAGGAAAAAAGATCGAAGACCAGCAGAGACAAAGACAATAAGGAGTTTTTAAGTATCTTAGGAACCAAAGAATCCAAACAGGAGGCAAGTTCCTGCAAAGCTTAAGATCGGTCACTTGAAAAGGGTTTAAAAAACAAAAAACAAACAAACAAACAAAAAACAACAAACAAAAAAACCCCAAACATTAAATACAAGATACCCTTTTTCAGAATAGGGCTCCAAATTCAATATATTATAAATCTTTAATAAATATACAAATCTTAATGTAAATGTTTTTATACCAAGTTTCAGAGACTTTCAATGAAAGAAAACTAGAAAGAAATTAAGTTTATTAAACATTTAGGCAATTCTTATGTAATAGTTTGGATAAGATTGTAAGGAACTTCGATAAAAAAACAAAGTGACTTTAGGCATCCTTTAATCACCCCCAAAAATATTTTAGTATGAAACAAAGTAAAAAACACAAAAAAGAGTAGTTCTTCTGTTTACGCTGAAGAAACCAAAGTAATCTAGCCAATGATAAAATAGAATTTATCCAGAATAATCCAGCATCATCATACATATCGTTTATTATCAAATTAAGTATCATTTGCTCTTTGTGAAAAACTGTACATTCAAATGTATTGTTTCCATAGACATGGTATGTGATAAGAAGGGGACAGGAAAGGGTAAAGATATTTTAATCTTGTAGTTGAGAGCCCTTAAACTAAATTTGATATTTTCTGCCAAGAAGAGTAAGTTAATTTATATAGAAATAAAGTAAGTAATTATATAGTCTAACATACATTTATTCAGATTCTTAATTTTTACATATTAATATTATGCTAGAACTTCTTTATTCGTTATTTTTCTTATTCTTTTTCTAAACACACGATTAAAAATGTACAAAAACATTTAAAAAATTTTTTACATTAAATAAAATTACTGTAAGTGTCCTGGATATGTAAGGGGGAAAAAGTATCATAATCTGTTTTACATTTTAAAATGGATTTGTTAAAAAATAAATAAGAACCCGAAGAGCTCTGTGTAGCTTGAAAGCTTCTCTATTTAGCCAAATAAGTTGGTCCAATAAGACAGATTGTATCACCCATCTGGTCTCTCCAAGATAGGTGGTTTAGTTTTCGTTAAAATTTCAGCAGCAAAAGAGTATTACTTATTTTTTATTTAAAATATTTTAATATTTCATAGTAAGTTTAGGCCTTAAATTTTAGGCCATGGTAACCTGAGTTAATAGGTTTATTTAAAAAAAATTACTTAATTCAAATTACTTAATAAAAAACAAATTTTAATTTTTTTAAATCATTGATTTTTTTTTTAATTTACCCTGCTTATTTAGTTTAAGCATCTTATAAGAACAGGCTGCCAACTGCATAGTGATTTTCTAGTGACTCATCATAGGCTAAGCCAAGATGTACTGTCTCTGAACACTAAGTACTATTTCTCAGCATCTGTCTGCATTATGATCAGTATTGAAATTCTCAGTAAAAGCACATCAGAGCATTTGGGGAAAGAGCACAATTGAATATAAATATGATCTTCATGAATAAGATATTATTTTCTCCCTAAATTTATAACACAAATTGATCCAAATACATCAATGCTTTACAATATATACTGGCTACATAAATCTTACATACTAGCAGTTATTAGTTACAGGCTTCCTATCTCTCCCCTTCCGTTCATAACCTCCTCAGACAAAAGCCTGTTTAATATAGTAACAAAAATGTAGTTTAATGAGTTATGGATGCAGCAAGACACACCTCCAATCCAGCACAAGTCTTAACACCATGGAAATAAGAATTTATGGGGAAGTCTACAGCATTCAGTGCCAACTGATAGCCTTGCATACTTTTAGTACCACTGCAAAATTCCATAAGGCATTCAACTTCCATCCCAACAGATACTAAAAAGCAATATGTTTGCCAGCTTCAAACTCACACTCCAACAAAAAGCTTTAACTGGTTAACTTACATTCCCGTACCAAATAAAACAGCACATCTGATTATGATGTTGTCCACACATGGGTAGCAATATCGTATCTTAAACTCATAAATGTAATGTCAGCAATATTTCATCAGTCATGAGCCTGATGAAGGTAGACTGCCTATTGCATCAGCATCTGTTGGAGGAGGAAGAGAATGCCTTGTGAAGCACCACAGTGAGCTGCTGCCAACACTAATGGAGGTATAAAAGGCTGCAACAAATGAAGACTTTTCCCCCTTAAATTCTTATTTCTATGCTTTCAAAGTTTAGAGAGAGCATCTCATTCTAGACACCCTGAGAGAAGCCCCTCTCCTGTTTAATTCAGAGGAGGAAACAATGTTAATACAAGAACCTCAATTAATTATAAGGGACATGGTACTACAGGAGGAAGACACAGCCTAAGGTTGCCATGACTTAAATCAGAGAGACCTTTACAGGTGAAGACAAAAGCTTTTGAATTGCATCCAAAAATAAAATGGTAGTCAGCACAGGCCACGCAGTGCAGGTGTCACTCAGATATTAAAAGCAAGGAGTAGCCACACTGGCAATTTCAGCTAGTGCACAAACTACTTTCGAGAGTAACTCTCCAGAGAAGACACTGCAGCTATTCAACAGTGACAGAAGAATAAATAATGGTGGAGAGGCTTAAATCAGAAAGAAGCAGTAACTATTATTTATGCTTGTACAAATAGAAGAGATGGCTACCCAAGGCTCTAGATGTCTGTCATAAGTTCAAAAAAAAAACACCTTAATTTCCCACTCAACATTAAACTCCCTTCCACCCATAAATATGATTACCCTCAGAAATCCACCTCTGACTGTAGCAGTCCATGTACATAGGATGTGTTTTATATAACCTAGAAAAACCACTTATGGCCACAGCTGCAACTTGAATGCAGCCAGGGATAAAGAGGATCAACAAGATATCCAGATTGTTCAATTTATTAAGCAAACCTCAACCAGTGGGAACAGACTATCAACTCTGCAGTCTTCTATATATTTTCTTCTAGCCAGTCAAGATCATTGTTTCCCCTTCTTCGGCCAACTTTCATCTAGATTGCAGTCTTCAGTTGACACTAGAAAATGCCAAGATGGTATCCTAGACAAGTCTGATATGAGAGAGAACAGAACCTTCACCCACTTCTATTGGCATCCACCAGCCAACCTTGCACATTTACAAGAGAACTATGAAGAACTCAGTGTGAGACTATCTGCCAAGTCCCACTTCAAAAGTTCTACAGAAGCACGAACATTGGAATCTTTTTTGGGATGCTAGGGGGGGGGGGGGGAAGGACACAGTTCTGCCTCAAGTCTTGTCTAAACAGGCAAGTTTTCCTTTCTGCATAACTATACCAACATAACTATATTGAAACAGTGTGGCCATACCACTTTGTTTATGCTGTCTTAAGCTACTTTCCACGTGAACCACTTCATCCACAAAGCTCTATGCTTTCTCAAAATAACTGCACAACATTCCATCATGCAATGTCCTGCTAATAGACCCTACACATTCTGGGAATTCTTCTCATAGCACGTTGTGAGATACTTATGGAACATATTGGAATTATGGGACTAGGGCTCAAAATAATAAACTCATGATTCCTTTCAAGGTATTCAATAGTTCATTAGGTTTGAAAATGACATGGGGGTCATTAAAACTGCTGCCAGGCAGCATGAAGGGAACACTGAGCGATGTGGCTCTGAATCATTAATACAAACGGGACACTCCAGATATAGTGGCAGTCACATCCAGATGGCTTTGGATGAGCTGGATGCCAGCTACAAGCACAGCCACTACAATGGTGCATAGATACTGCTATGAAGAGATGGTAATGGTGGTGATAGAGGAGGATGAAATTGAGCAGCTACTTCTACATAGTACAAATTCTCATTGATGAGGAAAAAACTGATAATTAACATTAGGGAAACCTAGTGGGATGATATCCATGATTGGGAACCTGTTTAGGAAGGACAGAGGGGCAGAAGAGGTGGCACTCTACATGAAAGACATCATTTACCCGTTTGGCAGTGCAGGATCTTGAATACATATGGATCTAATGTACTACCCTGATTTGATTCTTTGAAGACTATGAAGGTCTCATGAAGCCAGTAATACAGAGTTTCTAAAAATTACAGGTAATTTCCTCACAAAAAAAGATATTGAACCCACCACAAGGAAAGCGGAGGCAGATCATGATGAGGCTGGATGCCTTGTGTTACAGTTGCTTGCTGTGTTTTGATCATCATCTGACAGCAAGGGAGAGAGCCTCACTCTGGGCTCAGAGGCTGAGGTAGGGAGACTAGCAGAATTTTATGAACAGGCTCTGCGAAATGCCCCAACCGACTAGGAAATTGTTGTGTTCCTACTCGGAGATCAGAATATAGTGGAGAAAAATTAAGATAAGGTAACCAAGGAAATAAATGAAGTGAATACACTTTGTGCAGTGATTTTTATTAGGAATGGATTTTATTAGCGGGAGCTGTTCCTCAATAAATTTTTGTTTAACAGACTTGTAATTCATTTAAGCAGGTTATTAATTGCGTGTGCACCTCTGCAGACTGCTACAATTTGGATATGTGAGCTTGCCACAAGCAGGATTCACAAAGGGCC
The DNA here is from genome assembly GCA_032164245.1 of Sternotherus odoratus. Taxonomy (NCBI): domain Eukaryota; kingdom Metazoa; phylum Chordata; order Testudines; family Kinosternidae; genus Sternotherus; species Sternotherus odoratus. The sequence continues at coordinate 61,695,500 of JAVMKO010000001.1, forward strand.
ATAAATGGATGTGTGCCAGTATTTAAAATGAGGTGGTGACATTCTGTCAAGATGACCTGGGTGTAGGAGGGCACAAAGAGGCCAGTCCAGGTGTAAAGCAATGCAGGGTGAGAGAGCAGTGACAGGACTGCCTGAAGTAGTACAGTTAATACAAGACGGGATACATCCTCACAAACCATACACTGGTATATGTCACTTTGGATTAAAGTGCAATAAGATGTCAGATAAATTAAAAAACCCTTTTATGTGGACACAAGGGAGTTTGTGCCAGAAAAACTAAAGTGATTTTTTTTTTAAGGTTTCCAATTTAGAAAGACTTCAGAGAGACAAGAAAGGAGTTTCAAGCTGTGTCAACAAATCCTAGTGGTCAATAGTAACAAAGGCAGCTGAAACAGCCTGGGAAATTCCTATTTGTCCTTTTCCATCACTAAGAGATCACTGTAGATCAAATAGACCAATGCTGTATTTGTACTATAAAAAGGTCTAACGACAAACTAGATGGGGTCCAAGAAATCTGTCTCAGAGAACTCAGGAAATGCTAAAAGTCATTTCACCACAACCCTCCCCAGAAAAAGGGTAAATAAAAGGTGGTAATTGGGCAAAATCATCCATGTCAAAACACAGCATCTGAAGTTGACCTGTTAGGTGACCTTAGGCAAGTCACTCCCTTTCTCCCTCTCCACTATGGCTCAGTTTTCCCATTTATAAATTGGGGATAGATATACTGATTTCTTTTTCAAGTAAGTTGAGTTCCACTGATTAAATATGCTAACTAGATATTTTATTTTAAAGCAATAGCAATTTCAGAAAAGCAGGAACCCTGTAATTCTGCACCACTGTGGATATGCAGAATTCATGTACCGCACAATTTTTTTTTCTCTGAAGAAAATACACTCTGCCAGACAGGTGGTGCAGTTATGCCTTTCGCCCACCTGGAGCTGTTGTGACAGCAGAACAGAGAGGAACAGGCTGCATTTCTAACAGTCCCCTGTCTGAAGGGCCAGATTAGAAGGCATGGAACACATGGGGGGGGGGGGGGGGAGGAGGAGAAGAGGCAGACGGACCAGGCACATCGGGCCACATAAACTGGGGTTCAGAAGGACTAGCGGGGGGGGGGGGGACGGACACAAACTGGGGCAGGAGCTGAATGGGAATGAAGGAACACATGGGGACGGGGTGCTGCATAGGGGTGCAGGGCCACATAGGGCTGCAGGCAGATGTGCGTAACTAAATAGGAGAGGATAGGGATCAGCATGTGGGAAGCTCCACAACTTCCAAACAGTCCCACCTACCCCACACAAAATACCTATTCCATACTTCTCCCACCCACACCCATCAACCCTCTGGTTCACTCCTAGGTTCTTTCCCAGACATTATTTCCCTCTCCCTCATCTCCTCTGCTACCTTCCACTCCTCTAAGCCTTTGTACAGCTTCAGAAGGGTGCAGAAAATAGGTTTTATATTGTAGTTTAAATTACTCAAAATTCCATATTAATATGCTTAGTAAGGAATCTATTTGTCAAAAAAAATATTTTCTGAATCTTTTTTGGTAAAATTAACAAAATAATTGAAACTGGCTATTTTGATAAATAAAATATACAGAATTTTATTTTGGGGGGGCATAGAATTCCACCAGGAATTTCTCTCATAGGTCTGTGAGCTAAATACTTCACTGATCATTTATAAACATTTCAAAAGCACTTATCTGCCAACTGAATCCTATGACCTAGATAGAGGGACAGTGACAAATTGCAGGTTGGAGCCCTAAGTATCCTAAGCAGCACACATCAAGCTTGTATTGAGTTTAACTTGAAGGGTATAAACCTTGTTTATCTGTCTCAGACAAGAGTAGGTTAGATTATTCTGCATCACACTAATGATTTAAAATCCTTCAAAGAAAAATCTCAATATATTCCTGAGCAGTGGCGGCAGGGGGTGGTGTCCAGGTCTTGATCCATTCCCTTTAATCAAAGCTCTTCTCTATAGAGTGCACTTCTTTCTTTGCGCCACGTAAGACTTAAGCCATTCAAAGGGGCCTTCAGACAAATCCTAAAATCATCTCCCCAGATGGAAATATGGAGAATTCAGAGCAAGCCAACCAGACATTTCCTTGTTGCTCCCTTCCAGTCAAACTCAGATGGGCAAAAGCAGCTGCAATTGTTAGGACACCTCTCTCCCTGGGAAGTCCACAGACCTGTCCAAGAAACCCCAAATTAAATAAATAAATAAATAAATAAAGAAAGACTCCTTTTTTTATTGGTCTCTTAAAAGGCCAAATTTAAGACCCACTAGGTGTACAGGTCCAGCAGGGTAAAGCACAGCAACTCCTGGTCCCCCTCCCCTCAGGTGATGAATCTCAGCCTCCTAGTAGGTTTACTACTGACCACTACTCATCCCTCTTCCCTCAGAGAAGGAAGCAAGACTTCACTTGATCTCTGCTCTCTAAACGGGAAAAAGGCCATATGACAGGAAGGGCATGCAAGGTCTGCTATACTTCATACCATGCCCTCTCTACCTAAGGAGTACCACCTTATTTTCCTCTGAGGAAAACGTCTTGAGCCGCCAAAGGGCAAATTGAAATGTCTGATCCCGCAAAGATAGAAAAGAGACTGGTAGTGAGGAGGAAGGATACTAGCTGAGGAGAGCTGTCAAACTCTTATAAGTCAACTGATTAAGCTGCCTGATTAAGCAAAGGAGAACCAATTCAGCTTCTGGAATCTGGAAGCCCCTACAAACAGCAGAATTTCTTCCCTATAACTCAGGTCTGCACAACTCGGAAAGCAGTGAGGGCCACATTACTGAAAAAAAAAACAGCTGCGGGCCGAAAAGCCCCACCCTCGCCCTGCCCCCATCCGCTTCCCCCAACCCCCCCCCACTTGACTTGTCCCCCCCTACTCACCCCCCCCCCCCCCCCCGCGCGGGCTGCACAGTGAGCCCGTGTGGGCCGCATGTTGTGCAGGCCTGCTATAACTGAAGATACTAGTGGTAATGGGTGTAAGATCCAAATATTCTGTAAAAAGATAGTTGTGCATAGCCTTCTGCATAAAAGGACTTATGAAGTATTATGAACTAACACGTTTTCTGCCAATGCTTAACCTTTTATACAGTATTCTAAACAAAGCACCCAAGTTCCAGCGGTATCCACTTATGACCGATCTCTTGAGAAGCAGGTTTGTGTGAAGGAAGGATTGGTGTGGGACAACAGGAACTGTAACAACCTCTAGCCACTGCAAGGTAATTTTTATGCTTCCTTCCTGAAGTAATGTTTGCAAATTCAGTTACAAATCGAAAACAATCACCTGATATTAGCCCCCTTTAGAGTTTTCCTATTAAAATAACCCTCCATATAAGAGTTTTAATACAACAGGTCAAATGCACAGAGAAAGTACTGTCTTGTAATGGAAATTCAAAGTTGTTGACTTCTGCAGCCCAAACTTTGTTTAAAATACCTACTGGATCAGTCAGTAATTTATACCATGCATGGTTGAAGGCATAGCCTATATTGTAGCTTAAGTCCATTCTGCAACAAAGTTATATAATCAATGTGCTACAATGCTTTATTAAAATAACATTAAATCTCTGGTATGTAACCACTGCCACAAAAGGAATTTCTTCCACTAGCTACATAGGCTTCTGCTGCATTTTACGTTTTAGTAATTTAGCTACTGTGCTACTGAAGAGGCCAAGAAAAAGGGTATTATAGACAAAGCTAAAGCCAGCAAGCTTTTTTTTTTTTTTTTGGATGGCTGCCTTCCTCTCATTGAAATGCTACAAAGCAAGTTGACCATATAAGGCTCTGGGATTCCCACAGAAAACACTTAGACAAATCAGATCCATGCATTCATTGGCTTTAGTTTACATATTACATAGTCACATAGCTCTGCGCGGCTTTAACTAATTTTATAATCACATAGGTGACACTTCCAGAGCTCATACCATCTAACAAAAAGCAACCCTTTCAAATACAAACAGTACAACAAGTGCAGAGGATCTACTTATAAAACAAACCAAAAAAAAAGTGAAAGCGAAGGAAGAAAAGCTATGGTTAATAGTAATAGGCAGAGCGAAGTAAAGATGAACACTCAATGGCATTTTTTTTGTCTAATGTGATAACTTCTGACCACCACAACCAATCAATTCTGAAATTTCAGAGGATGTGTTGGGCATCATTGGGGCACAACCCTATTGATTTTGATGCAAACTGAAACACTGGAAAAGCCGGATTCACAGGAAAATTAGGGCCCTTAGACAGCCCAGTGCAGCAGATGGAGCAGTCTCTGCCACCCCCTGCTGCTGCCCACCCAGCTTAAATGGCTGTGTGGAGAGACTGCCTACAATTTGGACTCTAACAAATAAGAGCCTTACAGGGTGGGCCTTGCAGTGAGGAGAAATGAGGACCCAGAAAGGGAGGGGGGAACAGCCACAACCAGAGACATGAAAGGGTGGTGGGAAAGCAAAGATGTGGAGGGAACTGGGTGATGAAGGCACCCATTATAGCAGAGACCACCAAGGAGGAGAAACTGAGACCTGAAAGAAAGAGATCACAGAGGCCCTGAGTGGAGATAATGCTGAAAAATGGGGTGTGGGTATGCCACATAGCCTCTGCCACAGTGGTATGGGGAGGCACAGAACCCCTGGAATGAGGGAAAGAGTTTGGGGAGCAGAAAGGGGTCTTTCTGAAAGAGGGGAACATGGGGAGCTTGGGCAGGAGGTGGGAGAAAATAGAAAAATGCAAGAAGCCCCAGCGTATGCAATGCACTCAGCCTACAAATGTGTGCAACTCTCCTTGGTTCTACAGTCCCTAGGAAAAAATTTAAAGGTTTCTAAGAAATGGGGAAGGGAAGAACAGGAAGCGGATATGAACTCCATTTGGAGTACACCTGTCATATGCTACGGAGAATCACTATCTGGGAATTGTGTTTAATCTGTGATTCCCCGACCCCTCTTTTCCCTCCCCCACCCCAGCCTTCCCTCACTTGTCACAACCATATCTTTTAGATGTGTATCTCAGTGAGCCATGCCTTTAGCACATCAAGACAATGATTGAAATGCATTCTACAGCTCTGAATACACTTATTTTTCTAAAAGACTTTCCAGGATCAGTGTGTTAGTGTATATAGGATTCCATATGGGCACTGTTTTAAATTAATGGACCACGGTTAGAAAACAGAGTTATTAAAATGCCAGTAAGTTAGTCTACAATAAAACTCTCACCACTGCTGCTACTACTAGTGGGATTTTAAAAAAATAAAAATGTAATGCAACTTATACAGAGCTACTCCCTATAAAAAACTTCACTGTTACTGAAGGTGGCTGTCCTCTTAAATATTTCACACAAAGAACATCCATTATCTGCAATCACTAATCTGCAACAGTTTCCAGTTGGTTTCAGAGTGAAATGTAAAAAAAGTCAAAGCTAATATCTGGTTTCCTCAGAAACGATTTCCCTCCTCCCCAATAAAGCAACTAATATAATGCTCAGGCATTTGTGATCAGTTGACTGCATGAGAGGAAGAGGAAGATGAAAAGCAGGGTGTTTTCAGGAAATAGATCTCTACTTTGAGATCTTGTCCCCCTACTGGTGCAAAATATCTTTTAGGGCTTATCTACATGGTGCAGCAAAGAGCCCTAGAACATGGCAATTTATGAAGCATTCCATCAGGATCTATAAGGGGCAGTTAGAACCCAACTCATTAACACTTTACATGTTATGGCACAATCATCTAGTCTAGTGGGATGTGATTTGTAAACAAGCTCTTAGATTACTCTGAAAGGCTTATTTATTCTACCAGGTCTTCCTGAGGGCTGGGAAAGAAAACCTGATAACTGATATGTGCAAGGGCTTTGTGGATTTCAATTTAAGTGAACTATATTTCTGAGAAAAGGAAGCACTAGAGATAGCTCTGGTCACCTGTTCGGTGGAAGTCAGACTGGTATCAATTTGTTTCACCTCTGGGCAAACATACATTAGCACTATCACAGGCTGAATTTTAACTATTAACCTCCACCCTCACCCAACCAATTACCAATGCCTTCAGCTATTCATCTTGAACAGCTGCTATTTCTGGGACACATGTACATACATCCAAGTTGCTTGCTAAAGTATTTTAGAGTTGGATAAAAATGTTTCCTTAGTAGTCGCTGACCCATTCACCCATTTCAGGACATCTGAAAAATCTGAGGTAGTGACTACACCAGACCATCAAGTACACAATGCTTCCTTGACACCAGACTTGGAGTACTTTTACCTCCTTCACTAAATTTTCTACAAAATTCAATCAAATTTCTAACATGCAAAAGCACTGTAACTTTTAACTACTAACTTGGAGAATTCTGTATTGCAATGCCTAAGATGAGATTCCTGGACAACACTTATTGCTTTACCATCACATCTCCATGATGATGTCAACGTTCTGAAAGTTAGAGGAATCTAAGGGACAAACCACTGAAGTTTTGTTAAGTCTGGATATTTCTCACTTTAGTGGATTAATAAAAAAACTGAGGGAAGGAACTAAACACAAGACACGAGAGGCACTTAAGTTATTCCAATGCCTAAACTGTTTGTATATCTGACAGCTCCAGCAGGTACAGTTAAGGTAATGATCAAGTGGCAAAAGGTCAAGATTTGTTTTAAAAAGGGGCATACCTGGAACCCTATTGGATGTCCTCCTACTAGTAACTGTCATATTTATTTAGACCAAGAATCTTACCTTCGACAGTGACCATAACCAGTTTCTTCAGTAGAAGGTACAGGAAATTCCATAATGAAATAATATATACCTACATGAAACTTTAATAGCTGATAATGGCTAACATGTCCTGAAACATGAAAATTTAATACCCCCTTTTATATATTTTTTCTTAAAGTGGGGATTTTTTCTTCCCTATTTAAAGGAGTATAAATTTTAAACTGTAATAGGTTTTAAAAACCACACACATTGCCAAGATAGGCTGGGGATTTAGTAGTCTGTCCTGGGGATGGCGAACGAAAGGAGCACCCCTCCAACACCTGGCACAACTGTAAACCTTGGATAGTCCTCTAGATTTACTTAATTAGGAAAGAACAAGAGATAAGGAAGAAAACGCTTCGCAAATTTGTGGGTCATCCTTGCGTTGCGCCCATGCTAATCTTCTCTGTATTGTTCCAATGCAGGCTTCCAGAAAGTGGATTGATCTTTTAGGCTTCAAAGAAGCTGTCTCCCATGAGTCTGAAACCCATAGCCAGTCAGTAAGACAAGGGACTTCCTTAGCTCCCCCAGGCTTTATCAGTTTAACACTTTAAAGCTACTATATCACCTTGTCTACCCTAGACTTTTAGTGTGTTATTTTACACACTTAAGGCCCTCTACACAGCCTCTTGCACAGGCTTGCCTCAAAAAAAAAAAATCTATTTAGTAAACCTAAGTACCTCTCTAAGGTTTGCTTTAAGCTCTTCATACCAGGCTCACTACAGGGGAGCAGTAGCAACTTCTGTAGTTAAATTGCAAGAGAGCTTTCCGTTTAAGAGCCAATTTCACAAAGTGCTCTGAAATCCACATCACACCCAGTCTTGAAAACTGCTGTGTTAGTTGAGTGATGGAATACAATTAGTGGTTCAAATTTTGGGTCAGTTAGCTGACACTCCCCACCCCCATGACTTTTTTAAATAATGAGTGCCTGTTCTTACAACCTTTTTGCCCACATCTATGGACCATCTCAGAGCTCATCCAGCCTCCAGCACCAAAATTCATCTTCAGAACCTAATAATTCAAAAATTAAGACTCATTCAGGATCAATAGGTAACCTCATATGCTCATCTGAGCAAGAAAAACTAGCATGCATGGGCCCATGATCTACACAATGTTGCACTAGTTTACTCGGGTTTGGTTTTAAATTGGAAGCCTGCCTTACACTGGTTTACTTTGGGTATAATAAACAATTTTAAAGAAAGACATAATTGTCTCCAAACAGCATCTGGAGCGCCCTGAGCGCAAACCTTTTATGCTGTTGATCCCATTTGGACTTTAAAATAATTGTGACACTTCCTCCCCCTTAGAAAAAATTGCAATCCCCTACCTTCAACCCTGCTGGGTGTGGGGCTCAGGGGCTTCAGCCCTGCTCAGGGTATGAGCTTCATCCCTACTGGGTGAGGAGTTTGGGGCGTCAGCCCAGCTGGGAGCTCCTGGCTTCAGTCCTCTGCCATCCACAGGGCTCCAGGCAGCGACTGTCTGCCCTGGTGACCCCATTAAAACAGAGTCATGATCCATTTGGCGGTTATGAGCCACCATTTGAAAACTGCTGCTTCAGGGCAAGGGAAAGTCTACAGCAAAATTACATACAGGAATGGAACCTGGGACTTGGAGCAGGATCACATGCATCATATGAATGACCACACTGCGTCACATCAAAGGTCCATCCAGCCCAGTATCCTATCTACTGACAGTGGCCAACGCCAAGTGCTCTAGAGGGAGTGAACCTAACACGTAATAATCAAGTGATCACACCATCTTGGCTAATATCCATTAATAACCTCCATGAATGTATCCAGTTCTCTTTTAAACCCTGCTATAGTCCTAGCCTTCACAGCCTCCTCAGGTAAGGAGTTCCACAGGTTGACGGTGCATTGTGTGAAGAACTATTTCCTTTTATTTGTTTGTTTTAAACATGCTGCCCATTAATTTCATTTGGTGGCCCCTTGTTCTTATATTATGGTAACAAGTAAATATTTTTTCCTTATTCACTTTCTCAATTTCATGCATGATTTTATATACCTCTATCACATCCCCCCGTCTCCTTTTTTCCAAACCAAAAAATCCTAGCCTCTAATCTCTCCTCATACAGAACCTGTTCCAAACCCCTAATCATTTTAGTTGCACTTCTCTGAACCTTTTCTAATGTCAGTATATCTTTTTTTGAGATGAGGAGACCACTCGATACACAGTATTCAAGATGTGGGCACACCATGGATTTCTATAAGGGCAATAAGATATTCTCCATCTTATTCTCGATCCCTTTTTAAATGATTCCTAACACCGTTTGCTTTTTTGATTGCCGCTGCACACTGCATGGAAGTCTTCAAAGAACTATCCACAATGACTCCAAGATCTTTTCCCTGATTAGTTGCAGCTAACTTAGTTAACTTAGTTGCAGTTAACTTACATCATATTGTACATATAGTTGGGGTTATTTTTTCCCATGTTCATTACTTCACATTTATCCACATAAGATTTCATTTGCCACTTTGTTGCCCAATCACTTAGTTTTGTGAGATCTTTTTGAAGTTCTTCACAGTCTGCTTTGGTCTTGACTATCTTGAGCAGTTTAGTATCATCTGCAAACTTTGTCACCTTGCTGTTTGCCTTTCTCCAGATCATTTATGAGTACGTTGAATAGGATTAGTCCTAGAACTGACCCTTGGGGAACACCACTAGTTACCTCTCTCCATTCTGAAAATTTACCATTTGTTCCTACCCTTTGCTCCCTGTCTTTTAACCAGTTCTCATTCCATGAAAGGATCTTCCCTCAACTCATGACAACTTATATCTGACAACTGATATCACAATGCCATTTATCAGTCTAACTAAGGTTACCAACTTTATGATTACAGAAAGGGAGTCTGTCTGCCTTAAGTCTTGTTATCAGTGCAGTGGAGCTAAGAGTCCAGTCAGCGGTGCTGACTGGAGCCACACTGATCCCTCTTCGACCAGGTGTTCCATTTTGAAAACCAGACGCCTGGCAACCCTAGGTCCAACCATCTCTCCATCATTCACACAGCAGAAGGACTTTGCCCTTTGCCACCTGCCTCAACTTATTGCCTTCCCATTACTAACCCAACATACCTTGGGCAAGCATTAACCAGAGCTGGGTGGTGTAATGGCAAAGCTCCTTCCTTGCTGGCATGATGGAAGGGAAAGCTGGGCCAAATTTGAGTGGCATTGCAACCCGATTCATGGGATCCTGCTCCTCAACCATAAACAGACTGATACATGAGGAGCCCATGCACAAGGCTCACCACTGACAAAGGCTCCAGTTCCAACCCACACCACCCAGCTCCGGTTATCTCCTCCTCACTGGTGAAGTTGTGCCTTGCTCTCACCCTCTGCTGGGGAGCCATGGCCAGAATCAAATTGGCCTTTAGCTCCCAAACAATAAGTCAATGGGCAGGCAGTAACTGGAGCTGGATGGAATGGCACAGACTTGGACCCTGTGTTGATGGGGAAGCAAAGATGAACTGAGTAGAGCAGTATGAGACAGCAGCAACTTTACTAAAAGACTGCTGACTCAGTCACCTGACTCAATCTTAATTAGGTATGACTCACCAACGGGTAGTTTAAGATAGTAGAAGACCACAAACTCCAAAGTTGTCCATCCTTGCTCTACACTACTAATAGCAGCATAGCAAGTCTGGGGCTCTCTTCCCTTTGCTGCCTCCAGGTGGTACACAAACTCCTCACAGTTGCATGGCTACCCTTTTGCCTCTTTTCCAGAGCTCCTGCTGATCCACCAGAGACACACAGAGGCCACAAAGATGGCAGTTCTGTGGCAGCATGGCAGTGAGAGACCAGGAAATCCTTCTGTGCCTGTCATGTCACCTCATTACCAGCAAAAAGGTGGTGGTAGAGAATTAACTGCATTTTAGGTCAAAACAAGCCTGTTCAGCACTGTTTCATACCCTTCCACAACATAGAGAGTGGCTAACCCTAAGCCTCTACAGACACGTAAGGTAACATCTCCCCACCCCCATATTTTGAGTGCAACCTACGCCTGCAAAATTATAGGACTGTGCCCTTCCAGAGAGAAACACATGTGAACTTTTAAAGTCTCACCTTGACTAATAAAACAAGGAGTTTAGGTATGGCCTAGCTGATACAACTAGTTAAATCCAACCATTATTTTTAGTAAAGAAACTCCATAGTTTCTCACCACTTTCATCCTATCTTGAGGAATCCCTGTGAGATATCATCTTTGCCTACTCTTTACACCACACTGCTAGTACTCACCAGTACAACAGAGGACAGTCATCATGTCCATGCCATTGTGACTATGCTAATACCAGTGCAGATGTTTAATTCTGGTGGATAGCAAGAATAAGCCAGGGGTTGTTCTGATGGGTGAAATGTTTGTTTTCTTTTCTTAAATGAGAGCCCTCGTGGAACATCAGCTTCAGAAGGCAAGAGTAAAACACACTAACCACCTGCAAGCACTTCCCAGATAAATATTACTTGCTGCAACATATTGAGGGATAGAGCAACTGTCTGATTACGAGCTTCCACTTAGGTTGAAAACAAAAGTTAGTGTTTTAAATATGGTTTTATGCAAGGTGTTATACATCTAAGTTTGTGATGTGACTATTTAACAGGGTATCATGGAAAAAAAAACACAACCACAAGATTTCGTAAGTAGTAAGATAACTTGATTTATTCTGGAGTCTTAAACTGAAGATCTGGAATCTACAGTCAAATTTTATCACAAGTTACAGTTCTACCCTGCTGCCACACACCAAGACACTAGTGTATTCTTTAGTTATTCTATCCCAACTTTTGTTTACTCGTTCATTTACATTAAAACATACAGCTCATCTACAGATCTTAAACTACTGAAATTTGAAAAACCAAGGCTTATCTATATGGCAATTTAGTGCACGCGAGCCAGGGTGTCAATTTACAATTCACTAGCTGGCCACATGGACCCTGCTACTGCACACTAAAAGTTCTGTAGAGCACTTTGAGATAGGAATATGTCAAAGTGCACTATGGAACTTTTATAGTGTGTAGTGGCAGCATCCACATGGAGAGAGAATGTATGGCAAGCTAGAGCAATGTAAACTGACACACTGGTTTTCATGCACTAACCCGCCATGTAGACAAGCCCTAAAATTATTAGTTACAGTCCCTTTTGTGTGTATTGATGTCAGAAGCCTCTCCCCATGCCAAAATATAGCCAAATATCAAAGAAATAATGTCATTTAGAGAGCCTGTTAGTGTGAGAGAAATCTTTTTTTCTTCAACTGGCAGTGTTCCAAAACACAACAGGACATCTATTCTAAAAGTGACCTTGTTGCTCATTAGATAATCTTTTGGACATTAGGAAAAACTTGCCAGAGTGGTTAAGTACTGGAATAAATTGCTTAGGGAGGTTGTGGAATTGCCATCATTGTCCAACCTGCTCTTAAAAATCCTCAAATACCTGTCAGAGATAGACTCTAGAGAATACTTAGCCCTGCCTTGAGTGCAAGGGACTGCACTAGATGACTTCTTGAGGTCCCTTCCAGTTCTAGAATTCTATAATTTGATTTCCCATTTACAATTTGAAAGGAGCTTTGAAAATAAAAATCAAGTGATAAATTCTCAAAGTACTTATAAAATCATAAAGCCTATCATGGCAAAATTGGAAAAAAACAGAACTGTGTACTGTTTAAAATGATACAACGACAAGATAGAACGTGCTCAGGTGTTTGTGTGGGGAGGAAGCCAATAGAATGAAATTGTCTTCAGCCAACATGCATGAGAAAAGTCATAAAATGCTTAATTTTCATATCTGTGTTAAGGATAAGATTGTTTAACTGCCTTTCTGCTAGCTTCTACTCTTGCCTTGTGTATTGAGTAATTTTTTCCATTACTAGAGACAGGTTTGTTTTTACTGGATGCCTTCACTTCAAGTATGTTTAGAACTTCTCCTTGTAACCATCGTCCTGTAAAAGGTAGATTTAAAATTGCTTTACTTTTAATACTTTTCAATTATTTGTTTCAGAAAAAAAAAAAGTTATGGCCATCTGTTTATCCTATAATTAAGTATACTACCTATTTTTCTGAAACAGGAATAAGGATCCCAAATTAAATGGTAGTTTGTTTGCCATAAAACTAGTTACTTTACATTCCTATACACTTTAATTCAAAGGATAATAATCTATGCATTACAGCCACATTTCTTTACATAGGATTCATCTACTGGATTTGTAAGACAAATGAAAACCAGGGAGACTGTATTTTTAAATAGCTTATTTTCTACTGTGCTCTTACAAATAAAACTTCATTGAACAGTAAGACTTTTCAAGTTTTGTTCCTTTAATGCTCTGTGGCTGAAGCCCTGAGCCACCACCTCCCACCACCCTGGAGTTTTCATAGCATATTGGGGGGCCCTCAGAGAGAAAAAGGTGAGATCCATTAAAGCAGGGGTTATTGGTTTAATTCACTGATGTATTAATTGTTCTTCGAGAAACAATTCACTGCTTACAGTGTTAACAGAAAGATGTGCTATTTTGTTATCATATTTAATCCATTATTTTGTTCATAATTTTAATTAAGAAGGTCTGTCAGCACATTTTACATTTCATAGGTTATGACAAGTTTTTTGTGCAAAGATTCAACTGATCAAACTGCTGGACAGCAGAAATGCTGGCAGATGTCACAGTGTTCCACAATTTATATATTGTAATATTTATAAGGTGCCTATCAATTTCTGGGGGTCTGTACAGAGAAGTTTAGATGACTCACATGACATGATCCCATAAGAAGTCAGCCAATTACTAGTTGGAGGAAAGTTAGAAATAGTTAGGAAAATAATTGCAGTTGTACGTATGATTATGTTCCTCTCCAACTGCTGCAAGGTCTTTTGGAAGCTCTGCAAAGTAGGAACGACATACATCCTCATAGCATCTAGCATAATGAGGGTGCCATTCATATTGGGGCATCTGGTGCTATTGTAATAGATGACAGACCTTGTGTACGATAGGATAAAGCAGAAAAGTTACTGAACAACTCCCCTTTTCTTGACCAGGGATAGAAACTCCTGCTATTCAAGAGGCTTACCTGGATATAATTTTTGAAAGGGGAGGGAGGAGGAAGAAGGTAGAGAGTAGAGAACAAGCCAACAAAACAAAAACAAACAAAAACTGAAGAAAAGCAAGCAATGCCTTGTGAAAGAGGCTCTAAAGGGATCCTAAGCTCTGACAGAACATGGGCCCTCCAAGACAGACACCCACAGCTGCGAATCTCATTCGTTTTTTCAGTACTTAGTCTTGTATAAAACTTTGACTAAACTTGTTTGTGCAAAAACATACTAATGCTCAGCTATCCAAGTATTCATGGCTCCTAAAACTGACAAATGAATTTGGTTGTTCTGTATTCACTACTTTACTTACACAATTTTTCCACAACTTGATGCAATAAACTGTCACAATGTTCTTTGCAAGCTAGCAGATTTGAGATAGATATCTGCATTATCAGGTTTGTCGGCTAGAAGAGGAAGAAGGAACTCAAGATTGTACCATCACCCATCTTTCATTCTCTTCTTGTTTTGTACTCAACCTATGACTACAATGGTAATCAACACAGTAGCTTACTTATGAAAAGCAAGTGGGTGAAGAGGCTGATGTTGCACAACAAAACTTGTTTTGGGGGGAGGTAGGAAATCTGGCTTTGATTCAAGTCCTCTATAAAAGCAAACTAGTAGAGATAGGTTGGCAGAGCAGGCAACTAACTGGCAGACTTCTGATTAGAATCTCTCTGAGTTCATGTTCTACTGTGATAGAAGAATTTGAGTTATTGATGTGAAACAACTTTTAGCAAGTAGACAAGAACCCACCACTCTTTCATTCATGGAATTCAATGCAGGGTGGGAGAACTTAATGGATATGCGTTTCCACTTCTGGCCAGTAGCTCTTCCCTATGCCTTTTCCAGGATATCCAAAACACTGTGAAAAATACAAGACAACACCAATGGCTTCACTGTTCTGGTCCAGAGGCCTTAGGCATTTGGAACTGCAATTTCCTATCAGTCTGAGTGATTGAAGAAAAGTCTCTTCCCCGCCAAAGTCAACTGTCGAGCTTGTCTCAATCTAATACTTAACTTTAATATTCTGGTGAAAGTCTTTATTAAAGATGCAATGTTGCTGCCCTACAACTAAGGTATAGGCACATACGTTAAATGTGCTGAGAGATGTCTAGCACAGAGTGGGCAAACTACGGCCCACGGGCCAGATCCAGCCCATCAGGGCTTTGGATCCAGCCCGTGGGATTGCACCCCTGTGGCGCCACGGGCCCCATCCTGCTCCTAAAAGCAACCGGCACCACATCCCTGCAGCCCCTAGGGGAGGCAAGGCAGAGGGCTCCGTGCACTGCCCTCACCTGTGAGTACCTCTCCCCACAGCTCCCATTGGTTGGAAATGGAGAGCCTGCCCTGGCCCCAGAGCCTCTCTAGGTAAGCAGTGCTGGGCCATAAACCGTATCCCAACTCCCAGCCACACCCTGCCTGCACCCCAACCCCCCTGCCTTGAGCCCCCTCCCACACCTTGCCTGCACCCCAACCCTGTTGCACCCCCACACTCCAACCCCCTGCCACACCCAACCCCCTGTACACACCGCACCCCTCCTCTGCCCCAACCCCTTGCCCTGTGCCCCTTCCTTCACACCGCACCCCCCACACATACACTTCAAATGCACTTCAACTCCTTGCCCCAGCCCTACATGCATGTATCTGTATGCAATTTTCCTACCCAGATGTGGCCCTCAGGCCAAAAAGTTTGCCCACCCCTGGTCTAGCAGATTTTCCAGCAAAACAAGACTTGGGTATGTCTAATACAGTGGTTTTCAACCTTTTTCATTTGTGGACCCCTAAAAATATTTCACATGGAGATGCAGACCTCTTTAGAAATCACAGTCTATGGACCTCCAAGGGTCCACAGGTCAAAAACCACAGGTCTAATGTAATGTATCAAGCAAAGGGAATTAAAAAATAAAAATAAAAAAAATTCTAGGTCTTCATACATCACAAAGAAAGAAAATGTGACACCACCTTTTTAAATCTTTTGTAGGTCAGAAGGTAGATTGTTCTAAAGCTTAAACATAACTGGGATATTTTCCCCAAAAGAGGAGATAAGCCCCCTGGGGCAGTCAAAACTGGGCCTGTCTCTTGGAGCTGCAAAGGAGACAAACTTAATGGTGGGCCTGGATAAATGCAGAAATACTTGGATAATGAATATTTCAAAACCCAGATTATCTTGGGGGGGGGGCGCATTCTTGAAGACCACTCAGAAGCTATATCTGCAAAAAAAATAGGTCTGATCTGCTTAAGTAGCAAGGAGCATATTCTATTAGGTCTCCAACTACAGTGACTTCCTCTTCTTGGACAGACGTCTAGATTCAAATCAAATAGCTCTTCATAAGCAAAGATGATCTTAGAGAGACCATATTCCATCTAAGGCTACTTCCATGTGAAAAGTCAATAGACTAGCTATAAAACTCCATGGAACAGACATCGCTGTTTCAGACATAATCAGAGCCCATTGGGATGGAAGCTGAAAGTGCCTGCTGGTATGTCCTTTGTCCTTCTACCCCACTTCCCCTCTCTTTGAAAAGGTTCCAGCTCCTCCTGTACACGGTGAAAGGAGTTGAGCACTCTTTACAGAGTTAGAAGTGAAAGATCATAGATTTAGCTCTTCGACCCAGCATCTGTGGATACTGGTTGATGAGCAATATAGGAGGGATCAAAAATAGCTACTGACTTTTTTTGCAAATCATTTGTACCGTTTGGAGGACATCAAATGTTCTCGTCTCATCCTTTGTCTTGAATACTGGTCTATTCAGGAGCTCCTAGAACAGTCTACAGTCTCTCACAATGTGGCTCACGTCATGAAAAACATGTTTGAGCTGAACAACCTGATGGTAAGTGCTCCCTTGCAATAGCATTACTTGTCAAGACAAAAAAAGAAGCCAGAGACAAAGACAGCTAAGGAAAACTTGTGATGCATGACTTGGGGTTCTCAGTTTTGATTTGACCACCTCATTATCTGATTATCTGCCCAAATAGAACAGCAAAGAATACAGTAGGCAAAGGATTCTTAAGTCTTCAATTGGGTCAATATCAGCACTTTGCAATACATTTCACTTCACTAACTGGTGGGTAATTCGGGCAGGACCTTGTCTTATGAATCAGTTAATTATTTACCAAATTGGTGATTATGCCATTTTTAGCACATGGCCGACATGAACTGAGAGAGCAATTCTGAAAGCCTTTTAATCTTATCTGCCTTCCCATTTTTACAATCGTTTCCCCCACACACACACTCCAAAAACATGGGCGATGCACATCTTTCTCTGATCCGGTTTATTCTCAGATTACTCCTTTCCAATGGCCTAAGCGCATAATTACCATCTTACTCTGACATATGTAAGCTAAAAGAAAACATCTTATCCCTCACTCAGTATCCTCTTCTAAGCTGGCTTTGATTTTGTTTATTGGGGGGATTGAAATATCATGTGAAAACTTGCTATAGATGGTTACAATTTTTTCCCTGAGATTACTGCTTTTTGTGATTTAAACAAGACAGCACTGTATTCAGCTCAACTACTTTCAAACAATGTTTTGGGACACTGGACTCAAGTTTAAGTTCTGCCATCTGAATCAAAGATCATTTAGATGAGCAATGTCCAATACATTCGCCACCAGCTACATGTGGCTAATGCATGTGGCTTTTTTATAATGTGGGTAATACAGAAAAATTCAAAACCACAAGTGTGGCTAGCAGTGTGGCTATCATTGCATTTCTATTGGACACTGCTGATTTAGACCTTGGGTTGATACGTTCAAGACCTGGAACAATTTTAGATTCAATGTCTTTAGAAACCAACTCTTAATAGTCTTCAAAGTAGTAGCCATGTTAGTCTGTATCCACCAAAACAACGAGGAGTACTTGTGGCACATTAGAGACTACCAAATTTATTTGGGCATAAGCTTTTGTGGGCTAGAACCCACTGCATATGATGAAGTGGGTGCTAGCTCTTGAAAGCTTATGCCCATATAAATGTTAGTGTCTAAGGTTCCACAAGTATTCCTCATTCTTTTTTCTTAATACTCTGTGACCAATAAATCTGAGTGACTCCAATACCAAACCAGATGAGAACACAGTTCAGCTGGGATGTCCAGAGTTCAGCAAGGATGATCTGTATTCCATAATTATACTACATTTTTTAAAAAAACACATTTGCTTGGCTTTACAGGAACAGAGTGTGAAGAATAGAAGCATCTATCACTTGTCTAAAGTAGGGAGTTGAAGAAGTGAAAGTTCTGAAGGCATAATTTATGCCTCTACATTTTAAATTCTGTTCTAGGAATTAAAGAGCCATGAAATACTGGCAGTTGTCAATTTCCTTGAGACACATGTAGGTGATTCAATATATTTTATTTTATCAACTTCTGTTGGGAAAAGCAGCTTTTGAGCTAAACAGACCTCTTTTTCAGGTTCAGGAAATGTACTCAGTGTCACAGCTAAACAGAAGGTAGAACAGATTGTTTAACAAAATCTAAGAGACCATTCACGGTGAAGTGCCCCATTAATTAAGAGGGGATTAGTGGGTTACAGACTGTAATAAGCCATGAATCCAGTGTCTTTATTAAGACCATGATTTTTAGCATCTAGCAAAGTTATGATTTAAAGTCTCAGGCTCACCTTTGGAAGGTGTTCTTCAGATTTCCTTTGAGAACAAGGACTGAGAGGTCAGATATGGAGTGATCATTTTGTGGTAAGTGTTTGTTCACAGGTAATATTGCGTTTTTGTCTTATTTTTCTGAGAGTTCACTTGAGAACACAATGATTGTCTGGTTTCACCCACATAGTTGTTATCGAGGCATTTAGTGCCCTGTCTGAGATACACCCCATATTGTGATAGGCATGTATAGGAGCCATAGATGTAGAAAGGTGTGTTGCTGGGGGAACACTGATCATCATAGCACTGTAGAGAGGTCTGCTGCATGTGTGCCTGTTATGACGGAGTCTTGTGCCGTTTGGAGTTGGTGTACCCTGGTCTGTGGAGAACTTGCATCTGACAATCTTGGTCAGGTTGCGGGAGGGGGGGGAAGTTGTTTGAAGGCGAGAAGGGGCTCAGGAAAGATCTCGTTCAGGATGTGGTCCCCCATCGAGTATGGCTTGTAATTGTTTCATGATACCCCATATGGGTTCCAGTGTGGAGTGGCAGATTTTGAATCACTGGCTAAATGGAGGCATAAACAAAGCAAAAAAATAAATACTGAATTTCTACAGTAGTTAATCCTGATTATCACTACAAAAAGTTTTCTTCTCCTGCTGCTAATAGCTATTAATTAGCCTCTTAGAATTGGTATGGCAACCCCCATCTTTTCATGTTCTCTGTATATCTATATAGCTTCCTACTGTATGTTCCACTCTACACATCTGATGAAGTGGGTTTTAGCCCATGAAAGCTTATGCCCAAATAAATGTATTAGTTGCCAAGGAGCCACAAGTACTCCTCGGTTTTTTTACAATAGTTGAGAGAGATCTCTCTTTAGTAGTTGGGCCACAGTTTGCCCACGGCTGTTCTGTGGGCCACATCTGGGCGGGACTGGCTCTGGCGAGCGCGTGGGGAGGGGGGATTAATCAGGGAACAGGGGGCGTTGGATGGGGCAGAGACTTGGGGGGAGGGTGGTCAAGGAAGGAGAAATGGGGGGTGAGGTTCCGGGGAGCAGTTGGAGCAGGGGTATGGATATGGTTCAGGGCAGTCAGGGGGTAGGTGGTGAGGTCCCGGGGGCAGTTAGGGTGAGGAATCACTAGAGGAGGTGGTCAGGGGACAAGGATATAGGGTGCTTAGATGGGGAAGTTCCGGGGGGGTGATTAAGGGCAGGGGGTGTCTGGCAGGGGTGGTCAGGCGACAAGGAGCAGGGGCGGTTAGATGGGTCGGGGATTCTGAGGAGGGCAATCAGGGGGAGGGAGTGGATGGGGCAGGTACCATGCTGTTTGGGGAGGCACAGCCTTCCGTACCTGGCCCGCCATACCATTTTACAACCCCATGTGGCCCTTGGCCAAAAAGGTTTGCTCCACCCAAGTTAGAAGTATAACATGGTTCACTGGTTATGGTACTTTCCTAGGGGCTTGGCTACACTTGCACGTTATACCGCAATAAAGCTGCCCAGAGCACTCTACCTTACTCCCCATCCACACTGGCAAAGCACGTAGACCCCTCTGACTCCACTGCTGGAGTGCTCCTGGTACTCCACCTCAGCAAAAGGAATAACATCTGGTACATATTGGGTGAGACGCCCCAGTGACAGTGTGAACGAGGAGTTGCATTACTGCGCTCTGACTGACCTGACATCCGAAAACACCCCATAATCCCCTTAAGTCAAGTGGCCACCCTTCTCATTGTTGTGAAATCAGCTGCCGGAATGCGAAAGCAAACATTTACTGCTTGCTTTGAATGAGTGAGGGGGGGAGGTAGTCTGGTCTGAACTTACAAGACAGCATGCTGACACACTTAGCACCCCAAAACCCTATTCTCTCCCCCCTGAAATACACACACACACAACACGCTCCCTGTCACACTCCTTCCTCTCCCCCCCTCACCCCCGCATTTGAAAAGCATGCTGCAGCACATAATACACCACTCTCAATGCAGCTGCAAGTGCCACAACTATGGCCAGGCCGGTGCGCTTGCAGCTGTCAGCGTGGACAGACTGCAGCACTTTCCCTAGTGCACTCTCCGAAGGCTTATTTAACTCCAAGAGCTCTATATCTGCAAGTGTAGCCAAGCCCTAGGACTCACGAGGTCTAGGTTCTACTAGCAGCTTTGCCACTGACCTGTGATGTCTCCTTGGTAGTCATTTTATTTCTATGTGCTTCTTTCCTTCTTCCACTCCATACTATTTATAGTGTAGCTCTTTCAGGTAGGCACAGTCTCTTGCTATGTGTGTACATTGTACAATGGGGCCCTGATTTTCTACTGTAATAAAAATAAGTCATAGTTATGCAAACACTCTGATTTAGAGGTATACTTTCTATTTGGATGTGGTGCTTTCACCAGGTTTACTAGGAACCAAGTGGATATACCCATGACCAGAATTTAGGCCTTAAGTCTGTTCCTGACATTACATAAACTATAAAAAAAGCTTACATTTGGCTCAGAAAAAAGTATAAATTTTATAAGAATTAAGATTGTAACATCCGCTACCAACATTTACATACATTTTAAAGTTGCAATACTATATTTTGAACAAGTTCTTCTGGGGGGGCTGAGGAGTCCATACTGTTAGTTCCTACAGAACTTAATTTCCCATCCCTGTCCACACCCAACTTATTTATATTGAAAATTTTAGGCTGTGCAATACATTCTGCAGTAGTGCTTTTAGAGGCTTATTTAGGACAGTCTTTGAAATCCTTAGCATGGCTACAACAACAAAAAAATCCAGACAACTAGCTATCATCTCATTCTGAAGACAGAGTTTCTGCAGAACCGAACCTTCCTCTGGATGTTCCCCAGGATCTTCCTTTTGCCTTAGCAGCTCCTCCCCCCCCCCCCACCACATTTTTGATGCGTACTAAGTATTTCATAAGATTTTCAAGCCCTGAGATGACAAGTCACCTGTTCTTGAGAAAGGTGTCCCCATTCTTCATAGCAGCAGCTTAATTTTTAAGACACTTCACTTATTGTACCTTATGACTCTGGTATTTTGTATTAACAGTCACTTAATGAAAAAGCTTTGCTGTATACTTCTGAAATTGACTTAAATGATGTTCCTCAGTTGCCATTCCATGCCCCCCTCCAAAACAGCATCCCCAACTGTGGTTTTTCTCATCCCAGAGAATTTGCTCATGGCCAAGCTCCAGCGTGCTATGGTAACTTGCTCATATGTGGGTGGCTTTCTGCTGCAAGACAGATGCCAGCTCCAGTCAGAAAATCACAAGTGACTTTTAGTCACCCATAGGTATCTATCTTATCCAGTCAGTCCAAAGAGACACAATATTGTCCCATTAATGGGCAGATCTTGACCCACAGTCTGCCCTGCTCACAGTTCAGTATAGCAAATGAGGACAAAATTCTACATGCACCTGAAAACAAGGTATTATCTTGGTATTATCTCGGTAGTGCTACCATTCCTGTCCTGCTGTGAAGCAAGAAAATCTGAAGCTGGAGAATATAGCAGTCTGCTGTAACAAGAGGTTACCATGTGACCAAATGGCCATGGCTGGATTGTGTTCTCCCCTAGAAAGTCAGTCCAAAAGCCTAGGTGGGAAAGTGAGCGGCTCCAGGGGGAGGGGGAAGGGGAGGGGGAGAGAGAAAAAACAACATCAGTCTCCTTGGTGCAGGCTGTTACCAATTACTGCTCTATCATCTAGCAACCATGGCGAGAAAACAGCTTTTCTGCCATCTCAACTGTGTGGACACAAAATGAATCAGTCAGTTAAGATAACTGGCTAATAACTAAGGCTAAGATTTGTCCTGGCTATTTTTAGTAAAAGTCAAGGACAGGTCATGGGCAATAAACAAAAATTCACAGAAGTTGTGACCTGACTTTTGCTGTAGCGACTCCATGGTTTCCCCCGCCACTGGTTTGGCTGGGAGCTGCAAAGCAGGCCCTCTCTGCCCAAGGCAGCTGGGAGCTGCAGGATGACCATATTTCCCAAAGAGGAAACAGGACACCCGCAGCTGCTCGCCCAGGGAGTGCCCCTTCACCTACCCGCACAAGGCTGTCCCCGGAAAACTGAGAAGAGCCCCTTCAGGAGTCTGTCACCTATTGCTGGAACCTTGCAGGGGGGCCCCTGCTGCTGGCTGCCAGCTCCAGAGTCCCGTGGCTCCAGGGGCTGAAGCGGAGAATGTCCCGGAGGTCTCTGGAAGTCACGGATTCTGTAACTTTCATGACCTCTGTGACAACATAGCCTTACTAATGAGGAATCAAAATATAGATCAGGGTACAGTGTGGATGGGATGGATGTAGGCTGGTGTATCACAGTGAGGAGTGATATCTTGATGTTCCATATTTACTCAGTGATGTGGATATCACTTTTGCATAAAGACTGTTTGGACTTAAACTAGCTGCCAAACCAAACACTCAATTTATCTCAAAAGACAAAATGCATTCTTGTTCTCCACATAACACATATCTTCATTAGAAAATATTCAGTAATCAGAATTCTGATAGCCATTTTGTTGATTCATGGAGTAGATTACTTCCAAACTAAACTGGCTTTTTAGTACAGGTTAGTAAAGGTTGTTTGAAGTTGTAGATTTTTCTAAAGAAACAAAAACTATACATATCTTCACAAGATTCTTGCTGGGGTTTTTTTGGTCGTAACAGTAAAATTTTCATAGTGCTGTTCTGCTAGAAGTTAGTACTGCATGCAGTCCTGACCTAAAATTGTGCTGTTCTGGCACAAAATTGACTGCTGCAAATGATGCTTAAAATTAGTGTTAAGATATCTACTATCCAGTATATAACTGAAAGATCACAACACTCCCATTCAATCACTTGAGACGTTTTGACAACACTCTAAATGAGAAGACAAGAGAAGAGAATACATCTGATTAATAGGCCAATAAGGCATCTTTTCCCCTGCACCTCTGAAACTCAAGGTGGAGGATTACTATGCTAGCACAATTTAAAATTTTGCCCTTTAAGGGGTCAAGGAAAAAAGCGTGCAGTAAAAGTTTAGACTCATTTAATGTGGCTTTAGAAATCAAGTCTTTCCTAAAAATTAGAAGAGGTTATTGTTTAAGTAAGGACTTCAAGCTATTCAACTAAAAAGTCCCATTACAGAAATCAACAGCAATGTAGCCTGGCAATGTTTTACCCGCTCAGAGTAAATTGAGGTGTAAGGTTTAAAGCGAAACCCTGACTAAAGTCAACAGACAAGACTTCCCATTGATTTTAGACTTCACTGGAGCCAGGATTTCACTTAGTCCATACTTCCCATCATGAAAAAAAAAAAAAAAAAAAAAAAGGTGGCCAAACTGCATGTAGAATAGTATTTTAATGATTTTGTATTTAAGGATCCATTCCTGGGTTATCCTGCCATATTTTTGTCAGCATTATAATTACAGTTTGTGGCACCTCAAGCTCAAGGGTCTGAAATTTATTCATTAACATAGGTAATTAAAAGTTATTTTTCTTTTAAAAAGGCTTTCATTTTTAACTCTTATGGATATTACAGAAACAGTGACTTCCACACATTTATGAATTAAGGACAAACTTCTACTGCAAATACATTAATACTTTCATGCAAGTGTTTCTGCCATTAAGAGATATGGAACAAGCAGAGTTAACATAAGTACAGAAGGAGGAATAGAACCCACTCTCACTTCTAGTACTGCAGTTTAGCCACAAAACTAGACTTTACTGTTTGTAACTCAATTTATTAGAAGATAATTACAGTTGCGCTGCAGGAAATTATGGTCACAGCTTGATAGTTACCTCCCTTTCAAAGGAACAGCAGAGTAATTTAAAGATTCTCATTAGTTTCACCGCTCTAAGATGCATGGGTAGAAGTTGTTGGAAGTTTCACTTCTGCTGCTCAGTGTGTTGAGAAATAATTGTATCTGTATCTTTACAGTAGGTATGGTCTCTGGGAGGAAATAATGAAATAGGTAGACCAAATTACTTATTTTCTGCAAAAGAAAAAGATCTGAGTAGCAGCAGCATAGTCCTACTAGGAAAGTTATGAGCCACAGCAGTAGAGCTAGACCATGGGAGGAGGACTGGATGATGAAAGAAAGGGATGGTGAAAAGGGGGAAAACAGAGGAGGAGCTTGGTCACTTCTCACTGCCTCACATGCAATCCCACATCACCACCCAGTCAAGAAAGGTAAAACTATTTCTCCTCCGCAGCTGAAGAACTGGGGAAACTGGAGAAGAAAAAGTTGTATCTGGCACCCAGGTACTACTTTTCTGGAACATGTGTGGGGAAGAGAACTGGGAGTGCTTAGGGGTGTCTTCACAGCAGGTTGACATCCACGGCTGGCCCACGCCAGCGGACTTGGGCTCACAGAGCTCGGGCTCCATGTAGGTTTCATTGCTATACAGATGGCTCTGGGACCCTCCCATCTTACAGGGTCCTAGAGCCCAGGCTCCAACCTGAGCCTAAAAGTCTACACAGCACGGACACAGCCCCGCAACTCGAGGAGCCTTAGTCAGCTGACAAATTAGGAGAGCCCAAAGCTATTGATTTCTGCAGAATTCAAGCACCTTTTGATGGGCTAGTTTTCTAGTCCTCCTACTTAATCTTATAAATTAACTTAACACAAACCAATGCTGTGTTATCTTTGAGTCAGCAAGCAGCTCCAATGGCTCTGCTGAATCAAATGGTATTCCCCAACAGCAGCATCTTGAAATTAAGATGTGGTAAAACTAGTCACTAGCACTCCATGTAGCAGAGAAATATTCAAGGACTGTTAGTTTCACGATCATGTTACAAAAAGCTATAAGCAGAGACAATCACTAGAGACATATACGGCAAAAAAGGTTCCAAACACAAAAAGAGACAGAAAGCTCCTTCTTTGCAACAGTTATTGGGGAAATATAATTTGAAATTTAAAGAACTGAGAGCCCATGCAAGAGCCATTGATACAGTACCCTGCTACAAGCAAGCTGGGGGTTGTCAAGGCCTAGGCTTCTCAAAAAGGCACTTCTTCTGAACCCCAAACACAGCTCCCTCTTACCTAAATTTGCCCCCCTCCAGCTCCTTCCCCCCCCCCCCCCACTAGCTAGTCTAGTAAGTTAAGATGTATGTATTTAATGCACAGTACTATATACTAATAGAAGTTTGGGAAGTATTTGTAAGATTATCACTCTTCCTGCACTGCAGCCAGAGCAAGTGCTTCATTTTAAACACTCCCAAGACCAAAATATTTTGAAATACCACAGCAGGGTCAAAATAAGCTTTCCTGGTGAGGAGTCCAGTGTTCCAATTACCCAGCAAGAAGAGGAACATATAGGAGTTAACAGCAAGATCCTGGCCTATTTTTTGCACTGGCACTCCAGCTAAGAGGTACCAGTAAATTAGGGCTGCCCAACTGTCTAATCACATAAACCCAAACACCCTTGCCCCATCCCAAACCATGAGGCCACATCCCTTCACTCCACCCCCTCTCTCCATTGCGCACTCTCCCATACCTTTTGTCATAAGTGTGGGGTGCTGTTTTGCCTGTATGGGGTTAACTTTACCTGAGAGAGGGTGATGTAAAAGCCCCGTTCCATGAGGTGGGGGGGGGGGGGGAGGGAGGTTTAGTTTCAGTTTCCTTCCGTCCCAGCTTTGGGCAACACCTATCTTCTTCTCTCTCTAGCTATGGAGAGAAAACATACTTTTCCTTCCTATATTCATAAGTAGCTGAACTGTAAGCAAAGTGGATTTCATAAGTTTGTACCTGGTCTAGAGTGTCACTACCCTCTCAGGGGGAGAAATCTGGAGGGAGAGGTAGGGAGCTTTATATCTGTAAAGTTGTACTAGCTGTAAGTTGTTTTCTTTTCTTTATTAAACCTTCTTTGTTATAAAAAGGGTTTGGTTATTTTCATAAAGGAATCCTAGCTTTGGATGGGGAATCCCATGGTTAGTGAGGGCTGTGTCAATCTCTCTCTCTCTCTGCTTTCAGATTGGAAAGGGAGGAGGAAGAGGATTTGTGTCTCCTAGGGTAAAAGGGGACGCTGGAGTTAAGTCTCTGTGTGGTTTTTTTCTCCCAGACAGAAAGGGAGGGGTCAGGAGGGTTACTCTCGGGTGGGGGGGGGGGGGGGGGAGTCAAGGTTCCCCTAACCCATAGTCTTGGGGTAATCACTGAGTGTTGGCAGCGGGACCCCAATTTCCCAACTGGTAGAGTGTGGGTTTTGGGGGTGTAAAGACTTAATTTAGTCTGGAGAAGCAGCTTATAGTTAAGGAGCCATAGGAGAGACCCCCTCTGTTACCCCAGTGTTAGAGAGGGGGGAGTTTTGCTCTTCACACCCTTATTCACTTTCATTGGATTGGGGCAGGGGGTGTGGGAGGGGAGGCCGGCTTGGGGCTGGGGCGTTTGAGTGTGGGAGGGCGCTCCAGGCTAGGCTTGGGGCAGGGCTGCAGGAGGTACAGGGTGCAGGCTCTGGGAGGGAGTTCGGGAGCAGGAGGGGGCTCAGGGCTAGGGATGCAGGAGTGGGTGAATAGTCACCGAGAGATTGAGGCTGATTCCAGGAGACTCCCAGCCAATCTGGGAAGGTTGACAACCCTAATAAAGATTCAATATGTTCAGTTCTAGCAAGGTTTTTTTTAAAATTGCATTTGAACAAAGAGGTAGTTTTTAATCTTCAGTGCTAAATGCTAGGTCTTGTTTGTACATAAACCAAGACTTCGGAATTTTTCATATAGCTGAGAAAGGTGCTAAAGTTTGAAATAGACTGGGGGTGAGGACGACACCCCATGCCACAAATAGCAAAAAAGGAGCAATTATTTGCTGTTTTAAATTCATAATCTAAGTGAAATTAAGTATCGATAGGTTAGTCGTAGAGAGAAAATGGCCTCTTGGCACCTGTTTAATTAAATGTCTCTTCCCAAACTAACAGTAGAAACTAAATAATAAGATTAGGCCTCCTAAGTCTTAGTCAAGTTTCCAAAACACCAGTAAGAATATCTTACTGTAACTTCCTGCACGGCAGTCAAATAAAAATAAACTTCCTTTAATATGTAAAGAAAATGAGGATAACTTGTAGCACCTTAGAGACTAACCAGTTTATTTCAGCATAATCTTTCATGGGCTATAGCCCACTTCATCGGATGCATAGAATGGAACAAACAGAAGTAAGATGCATTTATACACACAAGAATCAGAGAGGTAGCCGTGATAGTCTGGAATAGCAGAGGTAACAGGGTCCCATAGTTAGTCTTTAAGGTGCCACAGGACTCCTTGTTACCTCTATTTATACACACAGAAAGCAAAAAAAAAAGTTGTAAATTACCATACTAATTCTAAGAGGCTGTTTAATTTGGATGGGCCATTATCAGCAGAAAAAAAACCTTTTGTAGTGAAAATTTAGTGGATCTGTGTCTAACAGTTGATAAGAATCTGTAAAAGATTTAACTAGGAAAATCAATTCAATTAGTATAATGACAAAGCCACTCATAGTCCCTGTTTAACCCTTGGTTGACAGTGCCCAATTTGCAAATTAATTCCAGTTCATCAGCTTCTCATTGGAGTCTGTTATGGAAGTTTTTCTGTTTTAAAATGGACACCTTTAAGTCTTTAATAGAATGGCCAGGGAGATTGAAGTGTTCTCCTACTGTTTTTTTAATATGCAAGTTAGGTCTCCAGTACACAAAGTGCTGGTATAAGTATTGGATACCCCTTTTCCACATTAATAAGGGGACTGGCATACTGAAACCTCACTGACAGCCACAATATTAGTGCAGCACACCCTATCTGCTATGCTATTTTTGAGAGCCAAGAAAATAGAATGTGTTAAACTGTTTTCCATGGAGTTGGAGACAAAATACATCCTCTATTCAAAGTAGCTTTAATCACTTAGAGCCCTTATAATAAAGTGCACAAGTTTCACAGGTTAGACAAAGTGAGAATATAAAATTTCTAATAATTTGCAGTTTTAAAACTTGTGATTTTAATTCCATCTGATACTGACTGGGGAGGTCTCTAGGCATAATTAATACAATTAGAAACTTCACTCTTTACATGGACTAAAACCCAAGAGAAGGATGACACAAGATCTGAGTCTATCACTTATCCTCAGCTGAGGTTAGGCACCATCAAGTCATAAAGGACCAGTACAAAGTGATTTTTAGACCAAAGGCAATTTACATTTAAAGTCAACTGTAGATGAGGAACACTAATTTGAAAGTGTGTTAGTGTAAATTTATAATTTAATTAAATGCTGAGGCTTTTTAACAGACCCTTCTGGTATGGTCCCAAATTTTACAAAAATGCAAAAGATAAGATACATAAAGTTAAGGTCTTGGTCCTGGAAACACTAACTCAGTTATGTAAAGTAGTTCATAACAATAGAATAGTCTAATTTAGTGGTTATTCAAGTGAGTAAAGCTAAGCATGTGCATGTTTACAATATTGTAAAGTTGTATTTATCAAAACTTTAGTGGCATAAAATCTCATTTCAAAACAAGACTGAAAGTTTAAACTTTCAAAACCTTACAATAAATAAGCTTATGATAATTTTGTTAAATACATAGGCCGAACTTTCCCAAACAAGAATGCTAAGCCTACATTTAAGCACCTATGGGTATGATTTTAAAAAGCACAAGGCCTATGAAAACTACAAACAGATGGAGAAACATAGCTGAAAATTCTTTGATGAATTTCTTTCAGTTTTTCAGAAGTTCAACAGGTTCACAAATTCCAAGATCAGAAGAGAAGTGTGATCATCTAGTCTGACCTCCTGTATAACACAGCCCAGAGAATTTCCCCAAAATAATTCCTAGACCCAATCTTTTAGAAAAACATCCAATCTTGATTTAAAAATGTCTAAAGATAAAGAGTCCACCAAGATAAATTGGCAAATTGCTCCAATGGTAAATTACTCTTAAAAATGTACACCTTATTTCTAGTCTGAATTTACCAGTCATTTGATCATGTTACAATTTTGCCTACTACACTAAAGAAACCATTATCAAAATATTTGTTCCCCCAAGCAGCTCCTTACAGACTGATCAAGTTACTGCTTTAAACTTCTTTTTGTTAAGTTAAATAGCTTGATCTCCTTTGATCTACCGCTATTAGGCACATTTTCCATTCTTTTAATCATTCTTTTAGCTCTTTTCTGAACCATCCCTCTTCAATTTATTGACATGCTTCTTCAATTGTGCATTATCAAAACTAGACACTATCTTCCAACAGCGGTGCCAAATACAGTGATAAAATAACCTCGCTATCTTACTCAAGAATCCACTGTTTATGCATCCAAGTGTCACATTAACCCTTCTGGCCACAGCATTGTGCTTGGAGCTCATGTTTATCATCATTATTCCCAAATAATTTTCAGTCTTATACGCCGAAAAATACGGTAATGTCAGAGAGCACTGACTAGCACTCTTGTGGAGAAAATCCAGAATCATCATAAACAGGTGCAATGCCAAACTGGGCCTTTGTACGATTATTTTGTCTGTAGTGCCTCACTATTAAAATCCCTTTTTTATCAAATCCCTGTATTTTTATCAAATCCCTGTATTTATCAAAGATCAATTACAATTATTTTATGATTTTAAATGCCCCCCATTAGCCTTCTATTCCTAATACGCTCTAAGGAGGAATAGGATAGTAATGGAGAAACTGTTATGCCAACTGAATGCCATCACTCATATTTGAAAACATTTCTAAAACTCTGCATTAGTAAATTTAAAGTGGAAGACAAGATGAACTGTTTTGTATAGTAGGTAGTGATGCCTCAAAATCCATTAACACACCACTTTCGTAGGTGGCAGTTTGACAAGACTTATTATACCTGATTTAAAACCTATGTTTAAAACTCCAGAGACCACTCATGACTTAACGTTTTGTTTGTTGTAAATACATGATAATCTTTGCCATACTGCCGTATCACAATGTACTTTACCAGAAGACTAGAAAGGTGACAGCTGAGGAATGCCTCCACTCCTATGCCAAGGTTTCCATTGACTCATTTCAGGAATGCACACAGCAAGCATGACAGCTTGGAATGTCTCCACCCATCTTATAGTATCTGACCATGAACGGCTTACAGCTAATTGTATAGACTTGCAGCTCTATTTCAATTAGATCAACAAAGGAAACTAATAAGAATAACGACTTCTACGTGTAGAATGAAACTTTGCACTACTCAATGCATGCCAAGTAGTGAATACTCAATTGCAATGTACTTAATGGCTAAAAACTTTATTTTCATCTCAGAAAGGAAATTAAGGGGCAAGTGCTTTCTCTTATGTAGAAGTGATAAAGAGTCTTGTGGCACCTTAAAGACTAACTAAAGTATTGAAGCATAAGCTTTAGTGGGCTAATACCCACTTCATCGGATGCATGGAAGTCTTGCATGCATGCTCTTATGTAATTCGTCCTTTGAAGGATTTGGTCAGAACAATAAAATATAATAAGGTAAATGTTACTGAATGTTTTGTTGTGTTCTCTTTTGTAGTCCTCAAATCACTTACATCAGTAAGCAACACCTATTAACTGGAACAGACATCATAAAGTCACCAAACACCACAAAACTAACCATTCAATAGGTCATATTATTTCCAGTTATGCCCATAGTGTGTACGCAGAAGACATGGGCACAGCTACTCAGCTCAAGGATAATCTATTGAAGTCATGGCTCCAATAGCAATTATCAAGTGAAGATCTGCCCTGCCTCTCTCCTCCCGCACAAGCTCACAATACAACCTGAATTATTATACCATTTCAGTAAACAGAAGTGAAATAGTTACAAGTTATGTTCAAAAGCTACAATGACACCTAGGCAGTCTACTCTGCACCTAAAAATTAGGTCGACCTGGCTACATTGCTCAGGGCTATGAAAAATTTCACACCCTGTGCAACATAGTTAGGTTGAGCTAACCCCATTGTAGACACAGCTAGTTTAACAGAAGAATTTTTCCATTGACCTAACTAGTGCCTCAAGGATATGGATTTACTTGAATAATGGAAAGAAAATACTTCTGTCAGTGTAGCAAGTGTCTATACCAGTAGCTCTCAACTTATTTACCTTTTTTGGCCACATATGCAGGTCCCTAGTGTTACGTGACCTAGTGTTATGTCAGCCACGCATTATATACACTACCTGTATTGCTCTGAGGATGTCACACAGGACACAGCCATGTGAAAATTAGGCCGTAAGTGGCCCCCAGACCACAGGTTGAGAACCACTGGTTTACACTTCAGCAATTTAACTGGAGCGCATGTAGCACGGACATCCACCTAGATCAGCAATTAACTTCCTCAACCTATGTTCACATTAAATGGTTCCCAAATGACCTATTGTTATGAGCCATTTATGTAACATTCCCTTTTCTACACAACATTAGGTTACAGAAGAAAAAAAGAAAAAGCGATCAAGTGTACAGAACACACAGCATTTGTTCTACATGTTCATTGTGATGATGAAGTCTGTAAATACATCAATGTACTGAATCAAGAATATTTAATTCCAGGGTAAAGTTTACAGCTAAAAGACATGGTCATTAAACAGTAACTTGTTTTACATATTAAAATTATATTGGCTGCAGTTATTGCCAATATTTTGAATTTTTTATTAAACCTGTGACTATATCTGATAAATGTATTATTCAAATGCTACACTACAGATATAAATAAGTTTTAAGATGTTTCTACTCATGTCATGTCATTTAAGATGGGAGTTTCCCCTTGCGTTGTCTCATTCTATATATTAGAATTCAGTCCAGTTATTATATTTGTGCATTTAAAAGAAGACACTAAGCAAGGACAATGTGATGCCTTTTCACCCAGCTCAAAAAAGAGAAGTAAGGTTCAAACATAGTTAATCCTCAATAGACTCAAGGCTGTTATACCTCTCCAAACTTGGCTTAACATTTACAATTACTGCACTCAACAAAAATTTGTACACAGTCACATACTTAGTAGAAAATACTGTTTTTCTTATATGTAAGCTAAGTATTATAGATGCCCTAAATTATCATGTAGTATGAAGGGGCACATGATGTGCCCAACTCTTCATATACTTTATCTCTTTATCTCAGAAATTAGACAGACCTTTATTAATGCAATATTATGATCACAAAATTAAGAAGCGACAGAGTCCTGTGGCACCTTAAAGACTAACGAAAGTACTGAAGCATAAGCTTTCGTGGGCTAATTGCATGCATCCAACAAAGTGGATATTCGCCCATGAAAGCTTATGCTTCAATACTTTCGTTAGTCTTTAAAGGTGCCACAGGACTCTTTGTCGCTTCTGCAGATCTAGAATAACACGGCTACCTCTCTGATTTAGGAAATTAAGAGTTACCTTAAAAGAGTTCAAGAATAGCAGCCGTGTTAGTCTGTATCGTAAAGAAAGCAAGGAATACTTGTAGCACCTTAGAGACCAACTAGTTTATTTCAGCATAAGATTTCGTGGGCTAGAGCTCATTTCATCGGATGCATAGAATGGAACAGAAGTAAGATGCATTTATGCACACAGAAAGAAAAAGAAAAAAAATTGTACATTAGCATACCAATTCTAAGAGGGCTGTTAAATGTAGATGGTCCATTACCAGTAGGAGAAAAAAACACCCTTTGAAATGGATTTCCGTTGTCAATGAAATTAACTCAGGAAATCCAATCAATTACTGTAATGAGAGAACCATTCAGAAGTCCTATTTAGCCCCTGGTTAATTGTGTCCAATTTGAAAATTAATTCCAGTTCCTCAGTTTCTCGTTGGAGTCTGTTTTGGAAGTTTTTCTGTTTCAAAACTGAAACCATCAAATCTTTAATGGAATGGCCAGGAAGATTGAAGGGTTCCCCTACTGGTTTTTGAATGTTATGATTCCTGATGTCAGATTTGTGTCCATTTATTCTTTTGCGTAGAGACTGGCCGGTTTGGCCAATGTACATAGCAGAAGGGCATTGCTGGCCCATAATGGCATATATCACATTGGTCGATGTGCAGGTGAATGAGCCTCTGACGGTGTGGCTGATGTGATTAGGTCCTATGATGGTGTCAGTTGAATGGATATGAGGACAGAGTTGGCATCGGACTTTGTTACAAGGATAGGTACCTGGGTTAGTGTTTTGGTGTGTGGTGTGCGGCAGCTGGTGAGTATTTGTTTCAGGTTGATAATAAAAGAGTTATTACCTTGGTCAACTAAAGTATTATGCTATTCAATTCCCATTTCCTGGAAATGAACAGGTTTTAAAGAATCTATGGCCAACAGAAGTGTTTCCACTCACTTCTTTATGCTATAATTAGTTTGTTAAAGAGACATCTGAAGTCAGACAGTGCAGAATTAAAAACCTAGAAGTGAAACTGATTTCCCCATTTCTGTTGTCCATTCTGACTCATGCAAAAGGAAAAAAGCAGAACAATGACCAATAAAGGATTCTTTTAAAATCCTTACCTCCAAGGATAGTGTTATCAGAAACAAGGATTCTTCCCCATGCAATGAGATGGAAGGTATCAGTTTCACAGTAAACCAAGTACAAATACTGATATATGGATTTCAAGATTTTTGTGCTAATTTTTCTATCTAACGTAAAACTAATTAGTTTGCAAATGGGGAAAGACGCTGTCCTCCAATAAGACCAACACCACTAAAGTCGCAGCTCAGGGAGTGAGGGTTGGGTGCTAAGATGGCTCTGAGTCATTTTTAAATTGTCCTCATCCAATATACAGGCAATATACAAAAACCTGTAGGAGAACACTTCAACCTGCCTGGACACACAATTACAGATTTAAAAGTCACCATATCGCAGCAAAAAAACTTCAAGTCCAGACTGCAAAGGGAAACTGCAGAGCTACAATTCATTTGCAAATTTAACACAAACAATCTCAGATTGAACAAAGACCTACAATGGCTTGCTAATTACAGAAATAGTTTCTCCTCTCTCCATGTTCACACCCCCCATTCAAATGCTAGAAGAATAACCCACCCTCCCTGATTGGAGATAACAAGCTGGTTCAGCCTAATTGGACTAACCTTTTTACCTCCCACCTGGTTCTTGCCTACTTTTCTATACCTGCCTCTGGACATTTCCACTGCTTGCATCCAACGAAGTGGGTATTAGCCCACGAA
Source organism: Sternotherus odoratus (assembly GCA_032164245.1). Taxonomy (NCBI): domain Eukaryota; kingdom Metazoa; phylum Chordata; order Testudines; family Kinosternidae; genus Sternotherus; species Sternotherus odoratus. The sequence goes on from JAVMKO010000001.1 coordinate 61,729,963, forward strand.
AGCTTATGCTTCAAAACTTTATAGTTCGTCTTTAAGGTGCCACAGGACTTTGTTACCTCTATTGTAATGTAGATGACCATAGGAGCTTAGAATACAGCAATCTACCCCTGGCTACTAGGTTGCCATGCTGTATGCTGTGTTCCCATGTCCATGGTACACTTCCTATCCCAGGGCTTGTAAGGTGGCCCTCAGAAAACAGCCTTACAGCTGTCTTCCTCTGTTTTTATGCCAGTGGACTCCAACAGCTCAATCACTGGTTTTTAAGCACCCTTTTACACCACTCCAGCCCTTTAACTAGGTGTAAAGGCAGTAGAGGGGGATAAGGCTATTACCCAAGATATTTTCTGACAAATCAATACTGAAGCCCATGTCAGCATGAGTGATCAAGTATATGTTTGCCATAAATAAGCAATAACTGCATCTCTTTGAAAGAAAAGGGAGGCAGTTAACTTATTTCAAAGTAAACTCAAAGAAACTACCTCTGAAATTGGTAAATATTAAGATAACTAGCATACATGGCATGCCCTTTGTCAGACAAAAACAGATCACTGTATAGTTCTATAATGAATTATCTGTGATTATAGTGTTAGCTACTGCTGAGCCAGTGCTATACAATACCAAGACAACAGCATTAAGATATTCTTAAAATCAGTTCCCCCATGCCACACATGAAAACTATGCTTTAGCTACAAAGTGGGTGAGGTAACACTTTTATTCGACCAACTTCTGTTGGCGAGAGATACTGTACAAGCTTTCAAGCTACACAGAACTCTTCTTCAGACTAAACAGCAGATTTTGTTAGGAAGAAGAGTTTAAGAGATTATGGTGCAGACTGACTTTATTGCCTTACAAACATTAAGTGTTCAATACAAGTGGATAGTGTTATATTGCCACATCAGCTTGATCGCCAGTTATTCAGCAAAATTGTGTCAATACTTCCCCATAGCTCACAGGTGTATGAAGACAAATGACTGTTCACAAAGCATTCCAATATCTTAGTGATGTGTCTATAGAAGAGCCTATTATAGATTTTTAAAACCACCACTAATAAGAACTACAAAACTGAAGTCTTTGACTCAAGATGTGACTATATATACTGTGCATTTTAAATCTGCTGGTCAACAAGTTTGTAAAATAATTTGGCAGTCTCGTTTTACAAGCAATCATTCCATAAAACACAGTGCACATGAAGACACTTATATACCCAACAGAAAACATGTTTGTATGCTGCTCATGTCAGTAAGTCTGTTCTCAGAGGTAGCCTGTACTAAGAATTTCTTTTTAAAAAAATAAAAAAAATACATGACAATGTGAAGGCTTATAGACCAGCCATGCACAGGCAAATTTTCCCCTCTCCGGAGATTAAATGCTAACAAGTAGCACATGACATCACATCTCATCTCCTGATTCTATTCTTCTTTAAGTCCCTGCTGAGCTACCTGGAAGGACATATCACAAGAAAAGAGTTTCAAAGGCTCCCTACAATCCCTGTGCTACATCTATGCACATGACAGTTATATAGAAAAAATGCATTATTCAGAGCCTCTATCTTTTAAAACTTCCATTGACTTAATGGAACATTTTGGATTAGGAAGCCCCAACCCAAAAAACATGGAAACCAACTATGCACAACTCTATCAAAGACACAAAAGATTCAAATTTAAAGATGTTAAGATCAAAAGGAACCATTATTATAATCTATTCTAACCTAAAATACAAAACAAAAATATTTTTCTTCACTGATTTGCAAATAGGAAGCTTAAATACAGTAGACTCTCAATTATGCAGGATGATAGGGAAAAAATTAATCCTGGTTAATAAAATCCTGGATAATCACCATCCATAGGAAATATGGGGGTTAGGGGGTGTAGGTTCACCAGCCACCCTGCGCCAGGGGGGAGGTTGGTTCACTGGCTGCCCTGTGCCCTGGTGGGGTTTTTTGTGTGTGTGTCCTTGGGGCAGCAGCAAAGCCAGAGGCGGCACTGCGAGTTCGCATTACTTTTTTTTTTTACATCCTGGTTAATCCACAACCTGGTTAACCCAATCCTGGATAATCCAGAGTCTACTGCACTACCTGGAATACAGCTGGTGAATGGGACAAAAAGTAGTTTAATCATAGAATCATAGAATCTCAGAGTTGGAAGGATGTTGCATCCTTTTAAAAGACGTGCATTTAACATGCACCGTGCCTACCTCTGCACAGCAAAATATAAAATGAAATCAGCAATTAGCGTCAAATCACTGCAGAATTAAAATGTGTAGGCAGTATGGGGGAGAGAGACACTTAGACTTTCCATCTCAGAAATAAATGTCTGCAGTACACACTGGCCTTTAGAATGCATACTGAACAAGAAGCACACTAAGAGGTTTTTTTGTTATATAGGAAGGTGAACAAAAACCCTGCATAGTTCATTCTACAAATTTTATTACTCTACCACTACTTTACCACTAGCTTTTGAGCCTTAATATTGGAAAAGATTGGCTAACGAATGGCCCAGTGGTTTGGCTGGTAGCACAATTTGTTGCCACAGTGGAAACTGAGGGTACGTTTACGCTGAAGCTGGAGGAATAATTATGACACATATGCATTAACTTTAATCCAGCTAGTATGCTATAAAAAGCAGGTCAGCCACTGTGGCAGCAACAATCTACCTGCCTAGAGCAACAATCTATCTGCCTACCTACCTACTTACCTAGAGATTCCAATGGGATTGTTCTCAGGCAGTTAGCTTGCGCTGTACAGTTTGATCAAAGTTAGCATGCATACACCGGAGTTGGAAATTACACCTCCAGCTACAGTGTAGCTATACCCAGAAACTGAAGCTACCCCATGTGCTCACAGCTGAACCTGTTGAGGAACTGCCACTAACCACCAGGGCTTTGAAGGAAAGTGCTGCTTACAAGGCAGTATAGGAAAAAAGGGTATCTATATGAAAATATTACAGAAATGTAGTTTATGCTCCTGCTCTAGTGCACTAAAACCTAACTCATGGTGGGCCACTCAAGACAGGAGAACGTAGCTGATGTGGAAAAAATGGATGAGAATGGGGGAGGGGGAAAAAAGAGGTCCAAAAATGGGGATACAATATTATTGATACTGGTGAAGTCACAACAACATTAGCTAAGTACTAAACTTTTGAGAAGTCTCCCTACCGTACATATGGCCTTACTTCATACCACATCAACTCTCATTCAGAGTAGACCCATCTATTATAAATATGGTGTCCAGCATTTTCTATTTTGTCTCAAATGCATGAACAACAGAGAAGTTTGGCTACACTAAAGACTATGTGTCAATTAAAAGGACACCTCAACCAATACATTCCCTGAGGGGGGTGGGAGAATATACAATCATTTACTAAGCTGCCTTAAGAAAACAATCAATTCACAGTTAAATCTCCCAATTTGCTTTTCAACTAGATGTTTGTTGACAGAAGACTCTCAAAGCCATTTTTAGTTATACTATAGCAGTGTCACTAGAGTAACAACTACTCCAACAGAAGTTTAAGCAAAAAAACAAAAATCTGCAGCTATCTTGATCTCCCATTATCTGCGGTCAGCTTGCAAATTAAGGAGGGGTGAAAGTCTAACAGCACAGACACAAGGATGACATTAATAAATGCTAAAAATGTTGCATAAAGTTGTCAGAGACGCCTCCTCACCTGCTTTTTAAAAAGGCTTCTCAGAGTTGACAAAAAACTGAAACCTTAGTCTTAATTTGTTGTTTATTATAAAAAACAACACTTTTGTTCCCCACCATTGAAAGTTCTATACATTCTGGACCTGAAAGAACCTGTTTACATATTAACATCCAACCAAATAAGATGACTTCTGACTAGTAAGACAGATCTTCAGAGTACAAGTATCCACACTGATTAAACAAAGCTACAGTATACTAGTTTACCATACAACACAACACAACTTATACTGAAATTAAGGAGTTTGCCAGAATGTTGCCGAAACACAAATTTGATAATTACCCCATAAACTTTCATGATCATTCTTTCTATTCTTTTTTTGCCAATAGGGAGATTTGCCAGTAGGTGAGATTCTATCAAGGCTAATAATACAATGAAAGGGTAGGTGACAACTTCTGTATGGGAAACAGTAAAGTTATTATATAACATAAATTACAGTAAGCGTTAAAAGCATAAAATCCAGTTCTTAGCCATCTATTTATTAGCTCTTACAATAAATAATGGGGTAGTCCTCATACTTATTTCACTATCGAGAGGTTTATTACACACTAAAGTCACGAGTTTCTGTCTAGAAAGAGAATACTGTCATCATACTGCTCTGAATTCCCTTACTGTGCTATCTTGGAAAGATTTTTACCTGATCACACTAGAGCTCATAATTACTAAGTCTTTCTGGAACTACTGAGGTACAATTTTCAAAACAAAAAATTTTCAAAACAAAACAAAAAACTGTCAAAGAGATTATTCTTGCTTTTCTGAATTTAGTTCAGTGAATGTAATATGCTGCTATGGTTTTTGGTCTGTTGCAGAAACGAAAACTATTCAGGCAAACCCACATTATCTCTGGATTGCCACTGCCTTTCCTTATTTGGCTAACATTTTCAGATTCCAATCAGATTGCTATAAAACTTTAACATGCACAAAGCATCCATTTTGAGAAAACTTCACTGTCACTTTCCATTCCACTCCCCCCATCCTTAATGAAAGTTAGATCTCAATTCAAAAACCATAAAACAAAGCAATCCCCGTTTTACAACCTCACACCGCAGAAAAATACTGTAAAAATCCTGCTAACCTAAGAGTAGGGCTTTCACGCTGCGGCAGAAGCCATCAAGAAAGAAAGAAGCCTGTCTCCTATTGACACACGTTTCTATATTAAGAACAAAACACTAGTCGCCCCCCCTCAACATAAAAACCAGAGAAAAATCACAAAAAGCGGATTTAATCCCCTAAAGTGCAGAAAAATTTGAGGAGTCGGGGCGGCAGGAAATCTCACCCGATATTAAGAGCAAACATGGGAGTGACCCTGTTTCTCATCCCACCATCCCTACCTGCCAACGCCACCCCCTTTCCGGGATCTGCCGTCCACCTCCCCCCACTCCGGGGCGCCATCTCTCCTGCCTGGACACACAGCGGGCGGACCCCGCTTTCTCATAGACTTTAAGGTCGTGACACCCCCAATGCCAGCCACAGGCAGAGGGTCCCACCGACACCGTCCCCGGGGGAAGAAAGGCAGAGAGGGGCCCAGATCACCCCCAGCCAGCCGGGGAGGAAAGCGTTTAGCCGCCACCCCAGCCAGGGGAGTAGGGCCGATCCCGGAGATCAGGGGAAACGAGGAAGAGCAGCCTCCGCAGGGCCGATCCAGCTGCCCGGGGCGACACTCCGGGGAAAGCCCCGCTCCGGAGCAAGGCTTGGCAGCAGCACCCCACGTCCCCAGGCAGAGCCCCTCCCGCCCCCAGGCCCAGCCCCGGTCCGGCCGAGCCAGGCCCCGCACGGACCTGGTGCAGTGCGGTGAGCCCGTCCACATTGGCGTAGTTGATGTCGGCGCCCCGCTCCAGCAGCCGCAGCACCTCGTCCGTGTCCCCGCTGGAGCAGGCGGCCAGGAAGACGGCGCCGTCATCGAACTTCACCTTGGTCTTCTTGCGCTTGACCACGGGCGGCTCCAGGTCGGTCTCGGAGCCGAGCCAGCGCTTCAGCTGCTCGTTCCGCTTCTGTTTGGCGTCCGCCATCTTCATGCCCCGCTCCTGCCTGGCCCTAGCGCTCCGAACCGAGGATAGCCTCTATCCACCACTATCCCATAGAGCACCGCGGCCGCGCCGGCCGCCGCGCCGCCCTCGCTCACCCGCCTAGAGAGGGAGCGAGCCGGAGAGGGGGCGCGGAGGCCGGGCGCTTTAACATAATCTCGCGAGATTCCTGAGAGGAGGGAGGCATCCGAGGGCGGGGCTGCGAGGACCGGAGCGTGAGATCAGACCTGAGCCGAGGGAGGGGGCGGGGACGTGGGCGTGGCTCTGAGCGCGCGAAGGGGGCGGGGCGGAGCGCGGAGAAGGCTGGGCGGGGATGGAACTGAAGCCGCAGCGGCAGGCGGAGGGGTGGGTGAGGCGCGGGGACCTTGAGGCGGGAGCGCGCCTAAGCGGCAAGCTGCTGGGCGGGGCGGAGCAGGGGACCGTTCCGCCGCGCGGGGAGGTCGCGGGGTTCCCTGGCCGGAGCTGGGTCCAGCCCGTCGATATCCCCTTCCCGCCTGCCCCGTCCTAGGGGTTACCTGGCAGCACGTGCGGAACCGGGGAGTCGCGTGACAAGGGGGAGTAGCGGCTGTCCCCGGTCCGTCCCTGAGGCGGCATGTCAGCAAGTGTTTGCCTGGGCAGGGCCCTGGGCTCCTGCAAAGCCCCAATGGAGGCTTCCGTTCAAGTTATTGAAATTTGCCTCAGTTCCCTCTTTGAAGGAAATGGGGACAATACACCTCCATGGGGACAGGGGGAATAATTAATCACAAACTTGGAAGGGTCCTCAGGAGGTCATCTAGTCCAACCCCCTGCTCAAAGCAGGACCAATCCCAACTAAATCATCCCAGCCAGGGCATGGTCAAGCCTGACCTTAAAAACCTCTAAGGAAAGAGATTGCATCATATCCCTAGGTAATCCATTCCAGTGCTTCACCACCCTCCTAGTGAAAAGGTTTTTCGTAATAGCCAACCCAAACCTTCCCAACTGCAACTTGAGACCATTACTCCTTGTTCTGTCATCTGCTACCACTGAGAACAGTCTAGATCAGGGGTCTCCAAACTTTTCAGCCCGAGGGCCGCATTAGCTATCAAATAGCAGTTCGGGGGCCGACAACACACTCGAGGTCCAAATAAAAAAGAATCAAAACATGGATGTTGTTTTTAATTATTTATTTAATATTATTTTATTCAGTTATTATTTAATAACATATTGATACACTACACATGAACACTACACATGAACACCTGTTCACAACACATGAACACTACACATGAACACCTGTTCACTACACCTGAACACTACACCTGTTCACTACACCTGAACACTACACCTGAACACCTGTTCACTACACATGAACACTACACATGAACACCTGTTCACTACACATGAACACTACACATCAACCCCCCAACTGACCCACCCAGCCAGGTCTCTCCCCCCAAAACCTCCTTTCCTCCAACCCCCCTCCCCCAAATGACCCACCCAGCCAGGTCTCTCACCCCAAAACCTCCTTCCCTCCCACCCACCCCCCAACTGACCCACCCAGCCAGGTCTCTCACCCCAAAACCTCCTTCCCTCCCACCCACCCCCCAACTGACCCACCCAGCCAGGTCTCTCACCCCAAAACCTCCTTTCCTCCAACCCCCCCCCCCAAATGACCCACCCAGCCAGGTCTCTCACCCCAAAACCTCCTTTCCTCCAACCCCCCCCCAAATGACCCACCCAGGTCTCTCACCCCAAAACCTCCTTTCCTCCAACCCCCCCCCTCAAATGACCCACCCAGCCAGGTCTCTCACCCCAAAACCTCCTTCCCTCCCACCCACCCCCCAACTGACCCACCCAGCCAGGTCTCTCCCCCCAAAACCTCCTTTCCTCCAACCCCCCCCCCAACTGACCCACCCAGCCAGGTCTCTCACCCCCCCAACTGACCCGCTCAACCCGGTCTCTCCCCACAGACCGGTTCGCCGCCTGGCAGTGGGTGGCTCCTTGTTTCGCCCCCTGCAACTGCGTGGCGGTGCGGCGCGTCCCGGCCCCAGCTCCGAGCCGTCCCTGGCCGGCGGCAGCAGCCGAGAGCGCGGCGCTTCCAGGCCCCGCGGCTGGCGGCGGCGGCCGAGCGCGCGGCGCTTCCAGGCCCCGCGGCTGGCGGCGGCGGCCGAGCGCGCGGCGCTTCCAGGCCCCGCGGCTGGCGGCGGCGGCCGAGCACGCGGCGCGTCCCGGCCCCGCAGCTGGCGGCGGCGGCCGAGCGTGCGGCGCTTCCAGGCCCCAGCGCGGAGCCAAAAAGATCTCCGCGGGCCGGATGAGAGGGCCTCGCGGGCCGCATCCGGCCCGCGGGCCGTAGTTTGGAGACCCCTGGTCTAGATCCATCCTCTTTAGAACCCCCTTTCAGGTAGTTGAAGGCAGCTATCAAATCTCCCCTCAGTCTTCTCTTCGCAGACTAAACAATCCCAGTTCCCTCAGCTTCTCCTTATAAATCATGCTCCACCACCCCACCACCCCCTAATCATTTTTGTTGCCCTCCGCTGGACTCTTTCCAATTTTTCCATGTCCTTCTTGTGGGGCCCAAAACTGGACACAGATGAGGCCTCACCAATGCCAAGAGAGAAATGCTCACTTCTCTCAATCTTCTGCTTATACAACCCAAAATGCCATTAGCCTTTTTGACAACAAGGGCACACTTGACTCATAAATTACTCTTGATAAAGCATGCTGACATCCAGCATTCATATGCCTTTTTTATATCAACCTAGTTTTGGTTTCTACCACCTCTGCCCCCATAGGGTGGACTTATTTTTAGATTAATTGTCTTAAATTATATCTTCCTTTGGGGAAGATACGGGTTTAAATTTACTGGAGAAGGGTTTGACTTTGTAGTAATAAGAATCAAAATATAGTCTGAGACTGTCACAAAACCTTGAACACTTTAAATTCTCGCAAGGTTGCCCTTTCCTCATTAGAAGGGTTCCTTTTCTTTACTGCAGCCATTCTAACAGCCTGATCAAGCTTCCTTTTTCTTTTCTGTTGATAGATGTGTGCCAGCAGCATATGACAAGAAGCAGTTACATTACGGTTACCTGTAAGGATTAGTTTCTCAGTGTATTTTGGGCCAAATTTCCATATGCGGACACGTTTGCTGTATCCACCAAATTTGCTCACACAGCCACTGTCCCTACAGAGACTTTATGCAAAATTTGCAGGCATGTGTGTGTGTGTGTGTACATGCATATTCAACAGACATCATTTAGGCAACTGCATTAAGATATCTTTTCAAATGTCAGCAGTGGGACATGAACACAATTTGCAGATACAACTTAAGCATCTCCATTGACCATATGCATAAGTGTCCATAAGCACATTTTAGGCACCTGCGATTAAAAGTGTGACTCTGTGGATAATTTATATAGTACCTTTAATATCCAAAACATTTTAGAATCATTCTTCAAAGTGGTTTTTACTAATATGAGTAAGCTTATTTTCTCTGTCAGAGTCCTGATTGAGTTCCCCTGTGTGGACACTCACTAACCTACTAGTTTGGACCTGCATGCTGGATCTCTAAACACTCTTGCATCTGGGCAGGCTCCAGCCAGTCTCTGGCCCTGGCCTTTGGGGCACTGATTTTCTGTCTTGTGCCACTTCTGTGGAATAGGATCCCATGGTCTAGCTGGCTAGGTCCCAAGACCAGTGCAGAACCCCCCAAATATCCCCAATAGCTTAAGAACATTCTCCCCAAGCTCCATCCTAAAAGGTACACTGATTTATAGTTTGAAGCAAGTAACAAAGACTTTGTAGAGGAATTCCTAAACCACTTTACTCATAGACAAACCACAAGATATACAAAGTTCTAAACAAAAATAAACACCTGTTTGCAATTCCCTGGCTCAGAATCCTCACTACTCCTGAGCATTCTTCTTTGGGTTTTGATCAGTGTTTTCAGGGGTCCCAGGTCCCCTCTCCTGGACCCTACTTCTCTAGCTCAGTTTTGTCTTCCTGATCAGGGAATCTCTTTCAACTCCTGCAACAAGCTTCCATTAACAGGTTCAGGTCTGGTGCTCAAAAGGTTCCCCAACTCAAAGTATGTCCCTTTGTGTTTCCTGAACCATTCAGAGTCTGTGTTTTTAAAAGCTACTCTAATACCTTGTTTCTTGGGGTATGTCTTCACTACAGGAGTAGGTCGATTTCCCTTAATTCGATTTTCTAAAGTCTACTTTAGAAAATCGAATCAGTGTGTTCCCACAAAGGACAGCAGGTCGACAGTGGTCGACACTGTCTGTCCTTAAACTTTTGCAGGGGTTGACATAGTCCGCATTGCACTGTGGGTAGGTAGCCCACAGTGCCGGGAGTGCCGGACCCCCCACCCGCCCAAGCAGCCCCGCAGACCACCGTGCCCGCCCGAACAGCCCCATGCCGGACCCCCCGCCTGCCCAAGCAGCTCCGTGAACCCCCCCCCCTGCCCGCCCTAGCAGCCCCGCGGACCCCCGTGCCCGCCCGAGCAGCCCTGCGCCAGACCCCCCGCCTGACCGAGCAGCCCCGGGCCGGACCCCCCGCTGGCCCGAGCAGTCCTGCGCCAGACCGCCCGCCCGAGCAGCCCCGCGCCGGACCCCCCGCCCGCCCGAGCAGCCCCCCGCCGGACCTCCCCCCTCACCCCCCGCCCGAGCAGCTCCACGGACCCCTGTGCCAGCCTGAGCAGCCCCGCGCTGGCTCCCCCCCCCCACACTCAGGCGGGGGGGTTCCGGCACGGGGCTGCTTGGGTGGGCGGGGGGGTTCGCGGGGCTGCTTGGGCGGGCGGGGGGTCCGGCGCGGGGCTGCTCGGGCGGGGGGGGGTTCGCGGGGCTGCTCGGGCGGGCGGGGGGTCCGGCGCTGGGCTGCTCGGGCGGGCATGGGGGTCCGCGGCTGCTCGTGCGGGCGGGGGGGGTCCGCGGGGCTGCTCGGAGGTCGGAAGCTTAAAGTCGGATGCCTCTTCACTACATCACAATCAACCTAGAGAGGTCGATTTTAGCGCTACTTCTCTCGTCAGGCAGGAGTTATAAAGTCGATTTTGAGGGCCCTTTAAATCGACTTTAATGGCATGTATGTGAAGACAGGTACACGTTTATTTCGACTTAACGTCGTTAAAGTCAAGACATGCCCTTTGCTTCTGCTGTGGGTTTTCCATTGTGCCAACACCACACCAACATGTGCAGACAACCTGCATCCATTTCATCCATTGTTTTAGGTTGCTTCCAAATGGAAGACCATCCAGGTTAATGATTCCTTCTTGTTCCTAAAGAAAGCAAGGAATACTTGTAGCACCTTAGAGACTAACTAGTTTATTTCAGCATAAGCTTTCGTGGGCTATAGCTCATTTCATCGGATGCATAGAATGGAACAGAAGTAAGATGCATTTATACACACAGAAAGACAGAAAAAGAAAAAAAATTGTACATTAGCATACCAATTCTAAGAGAGCTGTTAAATGTAGATGGTCCATTATCAGTAGGAGAAAAAAACACCCTTTGAAATGGATTTCTGTTGTCAGTGAAATTAACTCAGGAAATGCAATCAATTACTGTAATGAGAGAACCAATCGGAAGTTCTATTTAGCCCCTGGTTAACTGTATCCAATTTGAAAATGAATTCCAGTTCCTCAGTTTCTCGTTGGAGTCTGTTTTGGAAGTTTTTCTGTTTCAAAACTGAAACCATCAAATCTTTAATGGAATGGCAGGAAGATTGAAGGGTTCTCCTACTGGTTTTCGAATGTTATGATTCCTGATGTCAGATTTGTGTCCATTTATTCTTTTGCATAGAGACTGGCCGGTTTGGCCAATGTACATACGGTAGCAGAGGGGCATTGCTGGCACATAATGGCATATATCACATTGGTCGATGTGCAGGTGAATGAGCCTCTGATGGTATGGCTGATGTGATTAGGTCCTATGATGGTGTCAGTTGAATGGATATGAGGACAGAGTTGGCATCAGGCTTTGTTACAAGGATAGGTACCTGGGTTAGTGTTTTTGTTGTGTGGTGTGTGGTTGCTGGTGAGTATTTGTTTCAGGTTGAGGGGCTGTCTGTAAGCGAAGACTGGTCTGTCTCCCAAGATCTGTGAGAGTGTGGGATCATCTTTCAGGATAGGTTGTAGGTCTTTGATGATGCGTTGGAGAGGCTTAAGTTGGGGGCTGAAGGTGACGGCTAATGGCATTCTGTTGTTGTCTTTGTTGGGTCTGTCCTGTAGTAGGTGGCTTCTGGGTACTCTTCTTGCTCTGTCAATCTGTTTTTTCACTTCCCCAGGTGGGTAGTGTTACTGTTCACCTGTATAGACTTGATTGGGAGCTATATGACAGAAACCTTGTGAGTAAATAGCTGATTCACTATATACTGAGGCATTCAGTGATACAGCAGTTTCATAAAACCATACATTTTACTAAGAAATTTTGAAAATCCTCACATTTTCTATAGTAAGTGTTTAGAAGAGTGGACTCAATCCTGCAAGGTGCTGACCGCTCTGTCTCAATCCAGCAAAGTACTCAAGCACATGCTTCATCCACGTAAATTAGTCCCATCATCTCTAAGAGTACTCACATGTTAGAGGGCTTTCCGAGATAAGGCCAGAGTGCTCAATAACTTATAGATTCAGGCCCTAAATGCCCTGAAAGGCATTCTACTGTATGAGCTGTTAACGGGTATGTTCTCACTGCAAAGTTAGCCCAGGCTTTTAGGGCTTGGCTACAATGGTGCTTTATAGCACTCTAACTTCATAGAATCATAGAGTATCAGGGTGGAAGGGACCTCAGGAGATCATTTAGTCCAACCCCTTGCTCAAAGCAGGACCAATCCCCAACTTGCTGGCTCAGGGGTGTGAAAAACCAGCCCCCTGAGCACAGCAAGTCTGAGCGCTTTAAAGCGCTAGTGTGGACAAGCTCCAGGCGCTGGGAGTAGCGCCCTGCACTCGGAGCTAATCCCCTTGTGGAGGTGGATTACCCTTGTGGAGGTGGCTCACGCATGGCCACCCTCGCACTTCAAAGCGCTGCCGTGACTTAAGTCCTACTTGAGGGTTCTTTTCACCCTTTGAAAACAAATTTTTTCTTGACAACCAACAAGATCACAGAATAAGGTGGGGTAATTGAATAACTGCAGGACATAAATATATACATGTAAATCCCCCAGGTTATCAAACAGGACAAGTGATTACAAATGCCTCGATTTTTGACTGCCAAATTTAGCACCAGCAGCAGCCAAGCTCCCTTCTTTCCTTCCCTTCCCCACCCGCCGCCCCTCCTGCCCTCCGGCAACCTTGCCAATCAGCTTCTCCCCGCCCTCCCATCACCTCCCTGGAACCTGGCTTTTGGAAGGTAGAAGGGGAGAATTTTCTGAAAACCAGGCTACCTTGAGGTGCCTAGAGTTGAGCATCCAAGATCATTAGTTATTCTTGAAAACAGTTGTGTGTCTATATGCACAGTACTATGAGGGAGAGGCCAAAGTTTATGTAGTTGGTATATAGAGGGGATTAAGCATATAATTGTGTGTGATCACATAGCAATACTACAAAGAGACTAGAAAATATAAAGTAGGTGACATCAATAGCAGGAACATGAGATAATAGGGAATTAAGAATTAATAAAAAAAAATTGTTTAGTGATGGTTAAACTTGTACCAAGATACATCTCACTAACCCAGAATCTCACAAATGTGGAAATAAGGGGAAACTGCCCAGCATTCATTGCCATCTTCACTTCTGCCACACAGTATCAATAACATACACACAATCCTCAACAGATATTGAAAAGCAATACATACCCCAATTTGCACTCTCATGCAAAGTGTTAATAGTGACCTCAATCTGTTATATTAACAGATAGGCACAATGAACTGTCACACAGTCCATTAATTTGGAAAATTATTCTTCCTTAACATTGTTTAAGTTGCTATAAAGACCATATGTGAGAACAAGAGTTGGATCATATAAATGAAAACCAGTGACTTGTGAAAACAGTTAATAACATTTAATAATTGTTAAGGAAAAGAAAAAAATGAACTTTTGGCAGGTAAACTTGTGATTGGCAGCAGAATGCTCTTGTAACTGGGCCCCTGCCAGTCCTCTTCAAAAACACTACTGGAGACCACCTTCAGTGCAGCACTCGTGTATTTTATTGGCTGTGTCTTTTCCCACCACCTACTATCTACAGCATATACAAGTTACAGTCCACTGCTCAGGAAGACAAGCCCACTTCCTGGCCCACAGGGATCCAGAGCCTCACACTCCTCCCTATCCTGTCTCCCTGGTCTCCTCCTCCTCTGGCTTCCTGCCTGCCTGCTTTTGTAGCTGGCTCCTCAGGCCTGCAGGTGACTCCCCTCAGATGATTAGGGCATGGCCTCCCAGCCATCTCCAACTAGCAGTTTCTTTTCCCTGGGTCAGGGCTAGCAGGGGGCTGCTTGCTCTTCTAAACCAGCACCCTGTTAGAGCTCTATTTGGGAATATTCCCAAATCAAACCATTTTAAGAGGACATCTAAATAGAAAACAATTAGGATAGCAGTAGCCCCCTATTCTTACATTTCACTGTCAGCAGCCCTGATCCTGCAAAAATGCAGGTGAACAACTTTACACACGAGTCATGTAATTGAACTCAATAGGACTATTGATGTATAAAGTTAACCATATAAGCATTTGCGTGACTGGTGCTTATGCTTGTACAGGAACTCCTCATTTAACGGTGTAGTTATGTTCCTGAAAAATTCAACTTTAAGTGAAATGATGTTAAGCGAATCAAATTTCCCCATAAGAATTAATATAAATAAGGAGGTTAGGTTCCAGAGACTTTTCTTCATCTGATAAAAGACTATATTATATTGCTGAGTCAGGCTACCAGGAGATCAGAAGCAGAAAACAAACTTGAGATCAGAACCACAAGTCAGTAACCAGAGGCAGCCTGTGTCAGGATACCAGGGGATCAGAGACAAAGTGAAGATCAGAACCACAGAAACCAGGAGTCAAGCCACAGGGGCAGGATTCAAAAGGCACACAGTCTGGTGCAAGATGGATCCCAGATGTTCAGACAGCTTCCTGGTCTTGGTGCTAGCTAAAGTAAAGTAAAGCCAATTGGCTGCTCTGGAATTCCACCAATAGGACCTTAGGGCAGAGCCTCAGACTGGAATTGGACTTCATGGGTCCTGGGCAAGCAATTGTCAGCAGGCTGCTAAGTGGAGGGTTGGAGCATGGCAGCTACTGCAGACCTTGATTCTCAGATTAATTGCACCCAGTTTTCTGCCAAAGATCATGCATATTAAAAGGAAAGTTGTGAAAAGAAGGAATGAAAGGTCTTTAATCCCCAGGAAAATGATTTCCTCAAGTGGATATCAGTAATATGATGCATCCATCATGTGCTGATATATATATATATATATATGTTTTACAATCATATTACCCTATTTTTTAAAATGTCCCCACTTGACTTATGGGCTTCCTGGTAATAACATGGGTAAAACATTTTTAGACAGAACCGTGATATCTGAGTTGACTTTGTCCCTTAGAAACATGGGATCCACAATAACCCACATTGCTTGAGGGAGGGGGGGGTTACTTTTTAATGCTCTGTAATGCCGAGTCATTAAAACCAATTCGTACAATAATAACAGAGGCACATATTTATAAATTATCCAGCTCCGAAACAGAGAAGCAACAGCATATTCTCTCAATTTAATATGTGAACTCTACACAGATTGCCATTTTGATATTTCTGGATGGGAGTGCAAACTAATATAAACTGATTCACATACACAGTCCCTGGTATGCCTTTATTCATGCCCATCTGTTAAAATGGCATGTAGCCTACTCACAGTTCCAGCTAATAATAGTTGTTCTGATGAACAAAATGTGACATCACATGTTTTATTTGCAATGTTCTTGAAGCTGCGTTGGTCCCAGGAAATATGAGGCTATATGCTTCATTATAAAATGGACATGATGTGCCCGTTCTTGTTTTCTTTGAAGCCAGTGAAAATTTTGCAATGACTCCAATAAGAGCAGAACAAAACCATATATTACTGACAAAATGTCAATATTTTATCTGATTTCTCTGCAATCCCATAAATTCTGCATGTGAAAAATGATAAGTGTAGGACTCTTGTTAGCCAATTTCTTGTAGTGTTCAGATTGTATGATGGCTATCTCTTTGGGGTCTTCCAAACCTGCAGGGAATCTAAGGACTTAACAGTTGCTTTTATCCTTTTCTGGTCAGAATTTCTTCAGTGTGCTTTTGTGTTCCTTTTTTACTCCTTCTGTATCTTGAGTCAACAAATGCACTATTGAACTAGCAAACAAAATTTAGATGCTGGGGGCGGAGAGAGGGTGAGGGGAGAGTGAAAATGTTCCCTGGTAATGTGTGCAAGATGTTCCCTGTGTGCTGCATTCATATTGCAACTGAGACAAACAGTTCCCTGACTGCAGGAGATCACCTTGCACAAAAGGAAATGAAAGCCAGCTCCTGTTCCAGTTATTCCTTTCACAATATGAATGTAAGAATAGGCAAGGGTCACTGATAGGCTCAACATTTAAATATCTTCTCCCTTTCCCCTACTACTAAGCATATTTATTTGTTGACATATATTTCTTGGTACATAAAAAGTCATCTTTCTTTCAAATCAAAGTTAAAATCTAACTAAGTTAAAATCTCAGTGAGGCACTGATCTGAGCAACTGGTTTGGTTTGGATTCGTGGCATCCATGAGCCTGTCATGCTATCCAAGCTGTGTTTTTATGAGTCATCTGAATATGTAACATAACCGCAAACTTATAATACGTGCACACCTTATCCATGTACCAACCTAGATGACAACAACAAAATCAAAAAAATGAATAATAATGTTTCCCCTTTGGCCTGGGCTGTCAGCTGCACTTGAGACCCCCTTTTAATCTGTCTCTGGTACAGACCCTCTGGTGATTAGTTTCACTAATTTCACCTCTCTCTAAATGGTACCATGTAATTCTACCACTCTTAGAATGAGTGTCTGGACCACAACCCTACTGTTTAGCGTTATATCGTAAGATGACAGGCCCAATAGTTTTTTCTTCCAGGAGCCTGTGACCAGTGACTGATTAAAGTGACTCAAGAACAGCTTCTGCAAAACAGTAATTATTTATTCACCCAAAGGCACATAAACAGAGAAAAGGGATAAAAGAATGGAAGTCCTATAATCTTGGGTTTTACCTAAGCATGATTCTTTCCTTGCAAGTTTTAGGTAAGTTTCATTCAGCCCAGATGCCCATACCCCTAGCTTTGGAGAGACAGACAGCATCTGTCAGACTTACCTCCAGCCACTGCTGTCACTCACCCTTTTCCTCCTGTGCAGGGACCTTTAACAGTTTAGTGTCCCTTTGATATTAGACTCGGGCCTGGGCAAAATAGACCTGCTAACCTAGCTGGATCCAGGCAGATGGGTATAGGCTCTCCTGCTTGTCATTTATGGTCCTATTCTCACTGGAGTTATGTTATCTCTGACACTTTTTCATTTCCTGTTTGTTTTCCTCTAGCAGCCTCCTTATATGTAACTCTATGCAGATAGGCAGAGTAATATAAAGCAGGTAAACTGAGGTGCAAACAATATTTACACAAAATAACACAGATAACTCCTTCATTGTCCGCAGGTGTTATCAAAAGACATTTAAATCCACATATTAACACACATTCAGTGTAGGGAGTACAGTAGCAGCATGAAGAAACCCATGAGCCCACAAAAACCCTAACACTAATGATCCCACAAAAATCCATGAGCCCACAAAAACCCTAACACTAGTGCTATACAATTCCTATTGTGTGCTTAATTAATATATATTATTTTAAATTATATTAGTGTTCTTTCAATTATTTAATTGGGATTGTGACCTATTGAGTAGAGCAGACGACTAAAGATTAGGAGGGCTGTGTACTATTTCTGGCTCTTCCCATGAATCTTTTTGTAACCCTGGACAAATCATTTAAAAACTCTTAAATCTGCACTGCTGAGCTCATCAAGACCTGAGTTTGGATCTTTGATCTTAATGTTTAATAGCTTTAAATTTCCATTCACAGCTTTAAAGTTGGAATTTTAAAAGACTGTGGAGTTTGAGCATATATAAACATAAATTTTACTTTTCATTTTAGACAATGCATAACTCCAATAATACAAAGGAAACAATTCCACCAAATTCTGCTTCCTCTTAATCATATTGGGTAGTAGTACCTTACTCCTTGAATAATCTAATTGATTTCAAAAGGACCATATGTGGAGGAAAGTGCTACTCATCATAAATGTAGCAGAATCTGATTCCTGATTTGTGCCTATGGTGGTTTCATGCTGTTTCTTTTAAAGTTCAGAAAATTTACAGCAGTGTAAAACAGTTAACTTTACATAAAATAAATTTCAAGCCCGTCCTTCTCCTGTTAACATTAGCAAGAGTTCTGCCACTGATTTCAGTTTGAGTAGGATTGGTCTAATAAATGGACAAATACAAGATAACTATAACTTTACAATGAAATGAATTGTGTTGCCACTTTTTTTAAAGTGACTTCAACTGAGAATGATGGAGATTTTTTTGAAAGTGAAGATGCTTCTGTATGGAAACTATCTGTCAACAAGAAAGGCAATCTTATCTGAGTAAGGACATTTCAATGGCTTGATACATAAAATTCATGTGTATTTATCTCCTGTGCAATACAAGTGAATTAATCTATCAACTATAAAAAGCAGCCAAATTTTGTGGGTTTTTTTCTAATTTATGGGCAAATTGAGGCTTGCCCAATATGCCCGTGAAATGGAGTAAGGGGACATAACCTGCTCTGTTCTTCCTTTGTGTGGTTATGTGACAAACGTAGAGTGGCCTCTGTGAGATTGTTACTTCCCATTCCATGCGGGTGGGTGAGCAGGGTTGGGAAATGACAGAGCCCTGCCTCTGCCTGGGCTAGCACAAAGACCATCCCAGCTAAACTCATGCAAAGGGGACATAATCTGATACTGGAATAAGACAGTTGCAGATTGGTTCCCCCTTTGCTCCAGGGGGAACCAGAGAGAATTGTAGCTCTTAAGGACTTGTCTTCATGTGGAGTTATACAAGAGTCACAATTCTTTCCTTGGTTTACTCCTGGGGCAGTATAGTTACTCACTGCCCCTTACTCAAAGTAGACGGTAAAATTACAATCTAGCCCTAAATTATCAGAGGTGAGAGGATTGCTGTATCTGCACAAACTAGCTAAGAAACAAAAACAGATGAAGTGACACTTCAATTCATATCAGAATCAAATAGTTATTCAGTGGCTTTAAAACAGCATCATCTTAAATGTTAATGAGATTCTGACTTCTGTCTTCAACTTTCCTGTTATTCAGTATTCTGAAAAGATTTTTCTTTCTGGCAGGCTTGCAGCTTACCTAAACTCTTGAGTCACTAATCAAATTGATTTAATCATACTGAAATATACGACAATAATTATTTCTTGACAACTTGTTTATAGTTTCTTGGGCCAATAAGAACACCTTGAAAGCCCCTTTAACATTGAAAGTGAGCATTATATTAAATGGAATGGCCTAAGGTACCATTTTCAAGACTTTCTCCTGGGAAAAAAATAGCAGGTGTCAAAAATTCATACATTAAAGGTGACCTAATGCAGCTCTACCTTGTGCAGTTTTCCATGCTCCCATCCTGGAGTTTGTCCTTGCTTTCACACAGACATCAAGCTGTCTCTCCAGACTAGAGGTTCTCAAACTGTGGTCCACAGAGCACCAGTGGTCCACAGACTCCATTCAGGCGGTCGACGGATAGTTCCCTCTAAGGTGCGTGCGTGGGCGGCTGCACACAACAGAATGAAGGGCCACCCACCTTATTAGTGGAGCCACGCAGGCATGGCTCCACTATTTAGGTGCCTGGATCCTGGAGAAGATGCACATGTAAGGTGAGGTGGTGGCCTTGGGAGGAATATGGGGGAGATGTGAAGGGGCAGTGGGGCAAGAAAAGGGGGTGGGGGGAACTTGGGATGTGCAGGACTGCAGCAGACAGAGAAGGAGGTGACTTTTCCCAGCTCCAGGGCTGTGGCTGTAGAGGAGAGATGGCCCTCCTTCCCAGCCCCAGCTCTGGGGCTGCTGCGGGGGTGGGTGGGTGGGGGGAAGAGAGGGCACATCCATCTCATTAAAAAGGTAAGACTACTGATATTAAAATATGAGTTGTGTGATCTTATCTGTAGAACAGAAAAAGGTTAATTATTATTAAGGGTTTTTTATATATAGTGCTTTTATCCAAAGCGCTTTACAATAGTTATCTAACAAACAACATTTGGAAAGATCATTAAGTGGTCCACCGATACCCTCAGCAATTTTCAAGTGGTCCACGAAAAAAAAAGTTGAGAACTGCTGTTCTAAACATAAAGCAAGAATTTCATGCAATCACTGTACATAATAATCTACTAGTCTCATTTCTGTACAGTGACAATAGAAGCATAGAACAAAGAGGCATTTTAGTAATATTTTGTATTCCAAACATTCACAATAAAGTTTAATGATGATTACCTCTTGTCTTAAAGCATAATAATTGGGTGGATAATGCATGTATAAATCATTTAGGTGCTCGCACTAGTTTTAGAAGCTATGAATACAGTAATGTACATATCTGAACCATTTAGGGCCACATTTTAGAACCCTTGCTCATGTGAATACTTACACATGGAGTTCCATTGAAATCCATTGAACCTGATCACAAATAAGTTCTTTCCAACATGAGAAAAGGTTCCAAAATCTGTTTCTTAATTATATATTAACTTATTACAGCGATTTGTAACGTACAGTTAATTTACAGCCATATTATTTTGGGTTCAGATAAAATATATTATAAGGGACCTGGTCCAGCATCCCCTACTTATCAAACATTCCCATTAATTGGCAGTTTAGCTTTAGTAAGGCCTGAAGAATCAGGCCTCAAAAATAGAAATTAACACAAACAGTTTTAATATATAGAGAGAATAGAGCTAAATATAACATAAAGAATGCCATTTGTCTATACAGTATTAAACAAGCCCCATACCATAATCAAAACAAAGTTAAACAAAAACATCCAGTTACCTAGAAACAAAATTACAAATGTCTCTGTCTCCATCACATGACCAAAATCATTTATGGCCCGCTTCTGCTATCCTTGCTCTCTCTGAGTAATATTCACAAGTAATCAATGGGACAATAAGTGATTTAAAATACCATTCACTGTGAATAAGGGTGGCAGAATCTGGTCATTGATTAGGTAAATCAAATAATTAAGTGTGAGAATCTGTATACTTAAAATAAATAGAATAAAAGTATCTCTGTCCTTAAAACTTCCATAAAAATATGTATCTTATTGAGCCTGTTGACATGTAGAAGGTACACACATTCAGGACCAGATCATCAGCTGCTGTAAGCTGCTGACCTCCACTGACTGAGGATTTGGACCACAAAGTTTAGTGTCTTGGGTTTTGACTCTGATATCAGATGTGGGGTGTAAATTCTGAATAAGTTTAGAGTAACTCTTTCAAAATCAATGGAGGTATTTTGAATTTATGCCAGTATAGCTAAGACCACAATATGATCTATGTTATCAAAGATGGGAGGAAGGATGTGAGCCCTGAATTTGCACTTTATCTTCAGAAATAGGACTGGAGGTTGGATACAGCAAAAATTATGTAAGAGTTGGGTTGCAAGGCTATCTTTAGCTCACCTGTTTCTATTTCTCACTGAGATCTAAAAAGACAATAATTTTGTTGCCTCGTTAGGTAAGTGGATAATGTAAATAACTTTTAGATAAGTTTAGTATAGATCTCAGTGGCTTGGCTTCTTTGGGTCTCTTGATAAAGCTGCTTTTTATGGACCATGAAGGGACCCATTCATGTCTTGTCTGTGAAAATACATAGGATATACACATGGCCTGTCTCTGGATAGGGTTTAGGACTCTGATCCCCAGTTGGCAGCTATAAGGAGCCACATTCATTGACTTCAATTAAGTTGCACCCTGAATGAATCTGGTTCAAGAAGTCTGTGAATTTTTTGACACCACTAATTTTATTAAATTAGTCTGAGGTGCAATTATGTGAGTGGTCCCATTAGAAACAATGGACCTACTTAAGTGCTCACCAGTGTGAGTAAGTGATCCACAATCTGGCCCTAAATTAGGGTTTGGGGAGTTACAAGAGGGTAACTAAGGATGGAATGTGGCTTTAGTGGTTTTTTCTGTTGCTACAGGGCAGAATATGGTACAGAAGGTGGGGTGCAATGTGTTGAACATGTAGGTCACAGTCATCATTAAAGGTTACATCCTGCCATAGGATGGTGTGGAGCTTAGAGCGATGGCTGTGAAGAGGCTAGCACATGGCCAGTGCAATACAAATGATCATTCTAACTGGGGGAGAACAGTAACTAACACCTCTGTAGCACTCAGTGTCCTAGTGGAACAAATCAGAGTAGAAGGGGGTGTGTGGCTGTTTCCTGATGTATCTACTTGCAGCCGTAGGACCGTGCAGCTTGCATAAACTTGAAGGAAAGTTGTGTTTCTTCCAAAATACCTTTTAGCATTATGCCTGTTCCTGGCCTCGGGCAGTGCAGCTCCTCATCCGCATAGTATAGACTTGGCCCTACAAGCCATAAGTGAACTCTAACAGAGCTTCTCAAGAGCAGATGGTTTTGCATAACATATTAATGCTAAATGAGGTAGGTTAAATTCAGGGTATTAGCTTAAGTATTAAATTGTCTGCATTTTCTGGTTTCTATCATAACCTGGAACTCTGCTTTCCCAGTGTCATACATATGATTGTAAAATGCATCAGTGATATATATCTTTGATCTGCTGGCAATGAGCTTCATTATTATCCAAATAAGAACAAAACCATCTTTTCAGATTATTTTCATTTTCGTGGCATGTTAAATAAGTAGATTAAAAAAGTCACGTCACGTCTTACGTTATATTGCATTAGTATCCAAAGCAAATCTCAGTTTCCAGTGCCTTGTCTCTTTCAAATGGCTTTGTCATAGCCCAGTAAACAGATTACAATCATACATTAGCCCTGCTGCTGCTGGAAGGTCTGGCAGATGTCCTGCTTTTTTCCAACAAGTGTCCCCTTTGCTTGATTTTTTCTAAGTACTTTTACAAAGGAGACAAGCTAAAATACTTCTGGAGTATTTTAGACACTTGTGGTTGTTTGTTATGGGATGAATAAACCATGCTACAATGGGAGTCAAATGTAAGCACTCCGACCCATGCAATTCCACTGAAGACAATCAAATTGCACAGCTGAATCAGAAGGCATGATACAACCGCATTTGCTCCAGTCCCTCAGACAGAGACAAACACCTTCAAGATATCTACCAAGCATTTTTAAAACTACACTACCCACCTGGAGAAGTGAAAAAACAGATTGACAGAGCAAGAAGAGTACCCAGAAGCCACCTACTACAGGACATACCCAACAAAGACAACAACAGAATGCCATTAGCCGTCACCTTCAGCCCCCAAATTAAGCCTCTCCACCACATCATCAAAAACCTACAACCTATCCTGAAAGATGATCCCACACTCTCACAGATCTTGGGAGACAGACCAGTCTTCGCTTACAGACAGCCCCTCAACCTGAAACAAATACTCACCAGCAACCACACACCACACAACAAAAAACACTAACCCAGGTACCTATCCTTGTAACAAAGCCTGATGCCAACTCTGTCCTCATATCCATTCAACTGACACCATCATAGGACCTAATCACATCAGCCACACCGTCAGAGGCTCATTCACCTGCACATCGACCAATGTGATATATGCCATTATGTGCCAGCAATGCCCCTCTGCTACCGTATGTACATTGGCCAAACCGGGCAGTCTCTATGCAAAAGAATAAATGGACACAAATCTGACATCAGGAATCATAACATTCAAAAACCAGTAGGAGAACACTTCAGTCTTCCTGGCCATTCCATTAAAGATTTGATGGTTTCAGTTTTGAAACAGAAAAACTTCCAAAACAGACTCCAACGAGAAACCGAGGAACTGGAATTAATTTTCAAATTGGACACAATAAACCAAGGGCTTAACAGAACTTGCAAATGGTTCTCTCATTGCACTAATTGATTGCATTTCCATTGTTAATTTACCTTCAATGTAAATTTACCTTCAGGTGTTATATCCTGCCTGAGAGAAATCCATTTCAAAAGGTATTTTCTTCTCCTATTGATGATGGTCCATCTAAATTTAACAGCCTCTTAGAACTGGTATACTAATGTACAACTTTTTTTTTCTTTCTTTCTTTATGTGTGTGTATGTGTATATAAATGCATCTTACTTCTGTTCCATTCTATGCATCCGATGAAGTAAACTATAGCTCATGAAAGCTTATGCTGAAATAAACTAGTTAGTCTCTAAGGTGCTACAAATATTCCTCGCATTCCTGGATCTGTTTCCTCAGCTCATCCAAGCCCTCAGCCCAAGGACACGAGAATGAGAGCTGCATTGGCTGTGCTTTATTCCTTATAAGCATTTTTTACCTTTTCTTTGCTTGAAACCTTATTTCCTCCCACCTTTACCTCAATTAAAAGATGGCATCCATCTCATGTGTGTGCTTGGAGAACAAAGGCATTGATTCTTGATTGCTCACTTTATTTGTAAAAGTTTACAAAATAAAATTT
This sequence comes from Sternotherus odoratus, assembly GCA_032164245.1. Taxonomy (NCBI): domain Eukaryota; kingdom Metazoa; phylum Chordata; order Testudines; family Kinosternidae; genus Sternotherus; species Sternotherus odoratus. The sequence goes on from JAVMKO010000001.1 coordinate 61,754,294, forward strand.
AAAAAATTAGTATGCCACTCTGAATTACACAGTCCACCTCAGATACCAGTGTCCTGTGCTCAGACAGAGGTAGAAGAAAGAGGTAGATGTGGCATCTGCTCTTCCATTCTTCAGCTTGTTGGGGGCTATCACAAAGTCCAGCTTCCCTGGATGGCAAGCAAGACTGGAAAGGCGAAGGTGACTGTATGACTACATGGTAAGACTGTTATAGTACTTTAGGAGTTCACACTTGTTACTGGGTTGATGAAATCTAGTTCTAGAGTATACAACCAGTTTGGGATCTCTACCCTGCTTCTTGATAGTCTGCCTTGATGTTGGCACTAATGGTTGTCATCTGCGCAAGCATGGCAGGACTGGCTTGACTCTGGTAGAGTTTCAAACAGATCCTGGCGCTCTGAATGGCTTGCATTTCCTTCAGTTTTCCTCATTGAAGACTGCCTCAGGCTCCCATGAAGTGTCCACACACATGCAGGGTGCAGGGAGCATCTATGCCATGCATATAGCATGTAGCTCATTGTAGAAGCAGCAGGCCTCCCTCGCCTCTGATACAGCTGCTGAAATGTGTTTATTATAGTTTCACACAGCACAGCTGCTCATCTTTGCTGTGCCCCAGGTTCAGTGTCCTCGGTGCAATCTGTACAGAGATGTCTGTGCAAGCAAAGCTAAGAAGCAGACAAAGAAATAATATTTTTTCCCTGTAGCTGAGGAGATCCAGGACTTCTTTCCTGCTCCAGACAGAAGTGGGTCTCGTAGCTCTCTGCAGGTATAGAGCTGGCATGGTTGTATGCTCACACTGGGGGCCAATAGGTGTGCTCACCAAGGTAGGAAATCAGGAAAAGGCATGCTAGGCGTATTATGGTGGCAGGGGGCGAGGAGAGAAGGGGGCGTTTCCAGTATCTATGACCACAGAGAAGTGGAGTTCAAAATTATGATTGGAACAATCACTGTTGTAAGGACAGGGACATTAGGGGACAACTGCAGGAAAACTTGTGAGAGTCCCTACAGATAGTACAGTGTCTATACTTACACTGCATCAATGAGAGTAGGTTGACTGTGCCTCCCACTCAGGAAAGTGGTGTGACAGTGTCGCTGTAACGGTGCGTACTTTGCAAGTGTTCACACCTAAATACGGTTCCTGCCAAAGTTAAGTTAGAACTAGTTAACTTAGGTTGACCTAACTTACTGTAGACCAGGCCTGAGAGCAGATTTGACAGAAATGCAAATAGGCTGTAAGTACTAAGTTATTGCACATAATTATAACCACAGCTCTTGAAATTCCACAGCATTCACCGTACTTCACAAATTCTTGGGATTTATTTTTAGGAATCACATTCTCTTTGGTATACTCAGGACTCAATAGCACCCAAAACATATTTCTAACGTTATAGGTATGCCTTACTCACTTTTTGAAACAGTTCTTTCTCCCCCAGAAATCAATGGCAAAATGCTCCAGTAGTACTCTGAGCACAGGATTAGGCCCACTGCTTTTAATTCAAGTATACGTCAAAAATATTACTGCATTTCTGTATGATAAACTCTAGCATACTGAAATTTCAGGTCTGCCAAGACATTTTTTACAAAGGAAAGCAAACACCGTCACAAAGATTTGTCACTTTATTTTATTATCTGACCCTCACTTATGCTTTGTGGGCACAAGACTGCTATCTTTAGTATCTTACATAATATGGTTAAGTAAGACGAGTTCACTTTTTTATTTCAAGAACTAAAGACTGGTTCTTGTGTTTTTAAAGCTAAGAAGACATTAAAGACGTCATTACAAATAAGTTGTTCCTATTGATCCAAGGAATTATATTTAATTCAGTAACTAATAAGTCACCCTTCATCCTCTGAATCGAGGATAGAGTTGCGCTCAGGAGGCCATAGGGGATTCTCTAATGCTGCAAAGGAAGACAAGTTATGCAATAACCACATGATGGCAAAGTGGGGATTATGTCTGCAATGTCAGCTGCAGAATTAACAGCGATAGGAGGAATCAGTTTTGTTCTCAAGTGAGTCACTTTTACGTGTTATCAAAACAAAACCAGAGCTATTGTTAAGTGTCCAATCTCACTCCCTTTGAAGTAAATTAAATGCTCAAAAACTTCATTAACACAGAGTAAAAGTTGTGACATGGTGCTTCATGCTCTTCCAGAATATTGAGTTCAGCTACACTCAAACCAAAGATAACCAGGAAATGAAGACTTAAGGCAACAGAAACTTACATTTCTGAGAGCCAGGAAATAGTTAAGGTACCTACCATCCCCACAATGCAACCTTCCCTCTAACCTCTGGAACAGTCAATGGCCATTGGGAATGGTTCAGTAAGGGCAGTGCCATAAGTACACAGAGAATGACTACGAAAATGGGCCACTGTTTGTGTTGTATTTCACAGATTTGAATTGCAACATTTATTTGCATGCACTCCAGCTGTGCTTGTTTTGTTAGGTCACGTGTAGGTGTATTGACTAATAGAGGGATTAGGTGGAGCAGGTTGTCACAATTGCAACTATGATGTGAAGAGAGGTGCATGTATCTGGAAGGATCAAGTATACTTCATTTCAGCATTGAGTTCAGGATGCTGTGTCAGTAGCAGTGCCTGGGGAACGTTTCTTTTCATGTGATGGCATACATGACTGTGGTCTACAGAGCTTACTAAGGAGTAAATGAAGGAAATGGCTCAGAGGGACTCCTCAGGACAAAGGATGGTAACATTTTGCACGTCTGGGATGGAGCGTAGTTGCCTACACAAGTAACTGCTGTGAGCTATACATTCCCCAAAACTCAGTTTTCCATTAGCAAGGAGAAGGTGTTAGATTGTGATGTTTTGGGGCTCAACCAGACCAGTGAGGGATTCGATCACCCTTGGTCCTGTAACCTTCAATGGCTTTATGCTGTGAAGCTTTGGTTCAGAGCCAGTAGCCTCACTACAAGCACCAGGTCTTACCTTGGCTTTCACCTGTCTCATTACTGCAACACTTCCAGTCCTGAATCTCCCTAACTCTGTCCTCCCCAAATTCTTAAGTACCAGATACTCAGACTGTTCCCTTCTGGTTTGTCACCCCCAAAGGCATGAACCAGCCCCCCTGTTCCCCCAACACAAGCTTACTCTAGTACATATACTACACAGTTTGCAAACCAGAGAATTACTAGGGTAAAAATAAACAAAAGGTTCATTTAATAGAGAAATCCAATTCGGAGATGCAATTATAAGGGAGAGCAAACACATACAAATTACAAAGAAAATAAACAAAGCTGCACCCTCAGACTTTACACTTTCAATTGAGAGAAACCCTCTTTTCTAATACAAGTTATCTATTGCCTCTGAACAGCTTCTCAGTGTACCACCTGCCCTATAGTAGACCCCATCTTTCATGAACAGCACTTGCCAACTAACTGTCCCTTAGGTTTTGGCTGAAGATCTCATTTTTAAAGGGGTCTTTTCCTTCTCTCTCCTGGCATAGTGATTAGTGGTTATTCAGGGTGTAGCCAGGATTGCTTAGCATCTTCCCATTAACACTAATTACCCATCATCTTCCTGGATTGTACAATGTTAGGTGCATGGAGCTAGTCTTGTGCAGCTAGCAAGGCAGCTCCTCCCTTCCTGTTTGCACCCTTCCCTACTTCTGGTGAGGCAGCCTGGGGAAGGTGGAGTTCCTTTCCCTAATCAGGGAGCAGTGGAGGGAAGAGGAGCCCTAAAGCCCACTCTTTTGGACTGGTGAAGTAATGAGAGGGAGAAATTATGGGAGATGGAGGGTAGTTGTAGGGGAAGGTCTAGAGACACCACTTCCTTTCTCCCTTAGTATGTCACTGGAAGTGAGGTGCCCAACTTTCCCCTCTTTAAGGGTTTGTTGTCAGTATGCTTTTGAGCTCTTAGAGAGTAAAAGTCTCTTTCTGAGGACAATTCCTTATTTGCTGAGGGGTCATTGAAAAACTACTCTTTTGGAAACCCATTTCTTCATCAAATCGCTAGTCATCAAACTGGGTTTTCAAAAATATTGTTTGAATAATCCCTTAAACTAAGGCCTGTTCTATCCTTAAAACTTAGGTTGTCATAGCTACGGTATTCAGGGGTGTGAAAAATCCAAACCCAGGAGTGTCACAGCTATGCTGACCTAACCACCGGTGCATCCACAGGTAGGTTGACAGAAGAAGGCTTGTCACTTTGGGAGGTGGAGTTCCTGCAGCGACAAAAGAACCCAACCCTTTTGTCACTGTAATCTATGTCTGCACTATGAAGTTATGTCAGCATAGCTATGGCACTGTAGTCTTTATAGTGTAGATGTGACCTAAGAAGTTTTGTTGCCTAGGCAAGTGCTGGCTCCTTAGGGTGTGCTCTGGCATAGCTACCAAGGGGCAAAGCTTGGCAAAGGTACGGAGGCCCCACCCTACACCTTCCCAAACCCCACATCGCTCCAACATATCCCAGTTCCTTCTTCACTGCTCTGGCCTTCCCACCCCCACCCCCTATTCCCTAGCTCTGTACCAAAAAAAGTTATTAGAATCTGAACAATTTATGAGCAGCTCATTTGGAGGCTTTGTATCAAGAACCCCTTGACCAGGTGACTCAGTGACTTGCTTTCCTTTGATGACATTCAGTCCTGTTGTTCAATGACTGCATTATTATAGGTGCTTATTAGTCTTTTGTTGTTCCTCTCTTTAATTAATGATCATTTCCTTGACAGCACTCCTACAGTAAAATCAGAGCCTGCATGTGGATTTTAGAGACTTTAAAACATTGCTCCTAAACCAGACATGTTAGTCTCAGGGCACCACTCACACAAGGAGGCCTGGGGGATGAGACCAAGCTACATTCACAATAAACATTCTCTGAAAACTGGTAAACTCAAGCTCCCAGTGCATGCTTACATGTCGGGTTCACTTGAGCCAGCCACCTTCTGTGACAGCAGACTGCCTGCAAACCTTCTGGCTTCAGCAGAGCCCTAGTCCTGTTGCAAATGCACATTTCACTCCACTCTCTTTGGACCAGTAGTTTTGGTTGATGCATGCTGGATTGCATTAAAATACCAAAGTATTTTATAATATTCGTTCTGAAACAAAGCAAAGTTATTACTTTTAACTAACACCAAAAATGCCTATTTTCTGGAGAGCTGTTGACTGTAGAGGCAAATATGGCAGCCATTATGCAATCAGCATTGGTCTAACACATTGCATTAATACTTGTTTTGCTGAGAAAGCGAATGCTGCCCAATAACCAGGGTTATTCCCCTATTCTTTTCAAAATATAACTTCCTAACTTCCAGAGACCCTGGGTCAACAGCTCATTAAAGGGATGAAACCACTAATTTGTAGTCTCCACTCTTCTCTGCAGCATCGGGGAATATAAAATCAAGTTCTGCTAAGAGATTTAAACTCATGACCTTTCAGCAAGGGGCAAGAAGTCTACCAACTGAGTCACACTGATACTTCTCATTATGTATCATGCTGGTTATTTTTTGTTCATTTTGTTTTAAAACCCATCTAACATTCTTTCATGTGCAGTAGTGTGATCTTAAATACTGTGATGCACTAATTAGCCCAATCCTTCACGGGCTAGATCCTGCTCCCTTTCTGTTTCAGGATATTAACTGATTTGAAGGGCTAATCACTGTTAAGAGCCACTGAAATGAATTGATTAATAACCATATGTAGTAATCAATGCCAAGAACTCTTTATTGTAATAAGTATAGTAGCAAAATACATTGTTGTTATTACACACAACTGCCCCATAAACTAGAGACAGATTTTCTTCTTTTGCTGCCTTCTGTGCCCCCAACCAGTTCAAATGAAGCTTTATTAGAGTCATGACAAACTTCCAGAAATGCTGGCTAGGTGATTAAATGCACTTGTCTCCCACATTACATCCAGGGCACCCAAGCTTTTTGGCATAATATATGTTATTATTCCAGTCACCTAGGTAATTTCTGCTATAGTTAAGTTTGCAAATAGTTTTCATCCTAACCACTGTTTTCATGTACTCATATTTTTCCAGAACATTTACCTGTAAGGGCTGAAATCTTCCACACTTGGCTTTTGGAAATTTTGAAGAAAATCCCTGCATCTATTTTGGTATAATAAATGTGTGAATAAATACATTTTCCCCTTAAACAAACTGGAACAAGTTCTTCCCTCCTCCCCCGGTGGAAAACTCAAAAATGAAAGAAACTGCAAACTAGGAATGTAAATAGGACTTAGCAAGCAGCATGTGTTTTGATAGGCTTGAAAAAAAATTAGTGTATAACAACAAAGTTAGGAATGTTTGAAAATGTCAGACTGAACATCCAAAGCAGAAAACAGTGTCAAGCTATTCAGTTTGAACTTTGGGGAAAATGCTCGCTGCAGAGTGCAGTTTGAGTAACTGGACATCAGCATGGGGATGCAATAATCCCTCAAAGCCGTCGTGTAGCTGTTCCATAGACGTTGTTATGCTCCTGGGACTAGGACTAGGGGAGGTAAAAATATTCTCTCAAAATACGTTTGGTTTTTTTTTTTTAAACAAACTGGACATTGTGAAAATTATCCTTTTTTTGTTGAAATGTTCAAGTTTTTGTAAAAAAAAATATACTGCAAGGGTTAGCATTTTGGCAAAATCTCAAGAAGCTGAAAGCTATCCAAGATAAATATTGTTTTAATCAAAAATCATTTCCTGACCAGCTCCCTCGGTTCACCCTCACATTTGCTGCATGCTGCCTACACATGGGAGAATGATTTGTAGCTCAGCCACAGTCCTGGAACTAGCTACCTCACACTGACCCCGTTGCCAACACCCAATTCCACAGCACTTTTCAGTGGAGCTGTGTTTCAGGGTGAATTAGGCTGTGGTTCCCAGTGGGAAGTCTCTTTGTCCACTTCCTGGTTGTCAGAGAGGGGCTGGCTGGTCACATGGTGCTGTCTTCCCCTCTTTGTTCCACCTGCAAAATTGCACTAAAAGACAGTTAAAAATACATTCAGTGTTCTCCTCAGATTAATTCCCCTTATATGCAAATAACAGGATTGCGACAGAGCACTGTGGTAATGAGAAGGGTGACTGAAAATGGGAAGGGGTCTGGCCCCCATTATATGGTCCTTGGCCCTCTGCTATGCACCCGACAGAGAGCCAGTGTGTAGACTTCCTTTCTGGACTATAAGTGGTGCAGAGATCCCTCCTGTATATCCACTCCACCTGTGACCCATTTTCCCCAAGGGTACTTTTGTGGGCCCTTCACCATCAGGTAAAGCCAATGAGGGGGAAATAAGTATGTTGGGGGAGCCATGCTCTGATATAAAAAGAGGTAGCCTGTAATGTTATGAAAAAGTTTTTATGGCAATTGCTATGTCAGACTCTAGTCTTCCTGCGATGAGTGTGAATCAAGAGGAGATCTGTTAAAAGTCCAGGGAACCGCTCTGGATTTATGCTGGTGGAATGGACAGAAGTATCTGCCCCACTTTTTAAAAATTACATTTCTAACAAATATGTATGCACCAAGATATTTCACCACAAAAATGAGATGTAAGTCAAATAATAATACTCCTATAGCCCTTCCATCATGAGCGTGCACAGCAGCTTGTTACATATGCAGCGGAATGTAGTCTTTAGGTTTTGCCATCCCGTTCCCCATATTGTAGACCATCTCTGAGCAAGGTCTGAACTACAGTTACTCATTAGTATGATTTGTTTAGAAAAGTGGTATTTAAATGTACCAGGTCCTGTATGTTTAATTTCATTGTTTAACCGTCACATAGTTTCCCAACTATGTAGGCGCTGGCACAAAGTGGTGGGCTGCACAGTATTTATGTGCTGTTGCTTTCCAGAGCATTTCAGTGCTCGCCAGGCACTTCAGTTATGTGTTATTCTTTTGTTGCTGTTGAGGATGTACGTCAAAATACATAGGATACCAGCGAATCCTCCTTTTATGGAACATAGTATCAAAGAAGAACCCCCTCTCCAAAATACATGCAGTTCTTCATTTCTAGGAATCACAGCTCTTACAGATAGCAACTAGGAATATGCTTTCAATGTACTATGTAGGGAATCAGGCATACAGTATATGTATCCTACCGATAATAAGGATTGCATGTCCACAGTTCCTCTGCACCTTGCTTCAAATGTTCTCGGAGGAATCGAAGTAATGTTCATCAGTTCACAGCTACTGTATAAGATATGGAGTAGGCTACAGCAAAAATTCAAAGATGGTGCCCCAGCTGTCTCTCCATCAGACACACTAATAAATGTTTATAGCAGCAGCTCCCAAACTTTATTGGTTCATGTACAACCTTCTTAAAAAATTGCCGTGACGTGAATGGATGGAATGTCAAGCTCATGTGCCCCAGTTTGGGAACCCCAGCTTTATAGCACTACATTCCTTCTTACAAAACGGGCATTCTCAGAAAAGGAATGTCATTGTCTGATAAAGTTTCTGACCATGCTGATGTCCAGTATAAATGCACAGACTATTATAAAAATAGATCTGTGTACTTGTTGCTAAGCACTGAGATCATACTAAAGCGATGTTACACATGTGCGTATGATATTTAGAGAGAATGAGAATAATTCTTTATAAAGAAATCTTGAAGCTGGAGGATAGTGAGGGGAGGGCCAAAGATATGGGAGTTAAGGGGGAAAATACCACATGATAAGAGACACAGAAAGGGATGGAGAGATGGACAAAAATCATAGGGAAAAATGCTGAAAGGCATTGAGAATAGGTGTCCACTTGAAACCTCATATGGAGCAGTAGGGGTTTGGGATGGTTTCCCTATTTTGGTTGTCCCTAGAACCCAGTGAGAGACTGGTCTGCAGGGGTGTGGTATAAGGATGTGGTGTCAGTCAATATGATATTTATGTGTGTCTCACTTGACCTGGTATGGCCTCTAGGCACAGCTCACTTTCCTTCAATGCAGATGGTTCTTGCTTCTCAGAGAAATAAACTCAGACTTTAAGGCCAGAAGGGACCATCACGATCATCTAGTCTGACCTGCTGCACATCGCAGAACCTCACCCACCTACTCCTGGGATAGACCCGTAACCTCTGGTTGAATTACTGAAGTCAGAGGGACTGTGCTTTGCATGGCTGCTGGTCAGAATACAGGTGCACACTCACTCTGCTTTTGCAGTGTTTGGGTGTGCTTATTTTTCAGGTTTTTGACTAATAAAGTGGGGGGGGGGGGGGGATATTTTGGAAAGCACTCAGTTAAAAATATGTTCTTAAAAGGTACCTACATTGACACTGTAATTCCATCTCTGAGGTTCACATGGTTTATGTCAGTGCCAGAGCCCCTAAATGGAATTGAAACCTTATGTACAGTTCACATAAGGACAAGTCTTGCTCTCCCTTCCTTCCCAGAGAAGCCCTGATTGCAGTAGAACTGATTCAGCTTGCTGTACAGCTTTGCAATACTTTCCTGGACACGAGCACAGAGTTGTGTAGTGTCAGGGCTTGCTTACATGCACCTTGAAATCAGGCTTTTATCAATTTAGCTAAACCACAATTGTTTTAATAGTGCCCATGGAGGAGTCAGCACAGGTTTAATTAGACTGATTAAAAAAAACCCATTACAAACTGAAACTGGTGCAAGTTTGTGTGTAGACAGGCCCTCCCCAGACTCAAAACCCAACACTGTGCATGTGTGCAGGGAGAATCTTAGCAAAGCTGTGCAGACAGACATCTCCCCGCTCATCATCTTCAACAGTGTGGACACTCTTACACTGATTTAAACCTGGCTTATAGTTATTACATTGATTAATATTTGGTGTCACATGGATGCAGTGATGCAATTGTGATACGTCTTTCATACATGTAATTATTAACAATCTTTCTATAGATTCCATTTGTAAGTAATGCACGTTATGATCCAGCATTAACCCTCTTTTCTGTCAAAGGGGAAATAAATCAGAGGAAAAACAAAAGTTAAAAGACAACAAAAGCATAAGATAACAGAAAAAATGCACTTGTCTCTCCTGAGCTCAGTAATTATTGTTGCATTAATATACACATCTTTTTTTCTTGAAAAATTAACAAAGAAATACTTTTAAAAAAACCAAACTCTGTGGCAGCTCGTGGCTAGCATCTCCCTGGATCTTTTAAAGAATTGTCCCTTGAAACATTTTTTCAAATGCTGGCAATTCTGATTTGAGTTCTGTTGCCCAGATCTGGAGTCAGTACAATACAAGCCGTATTGAAAACAATTAATAAAATTTGTGCTTATTAGTAACTGTGACTTCATTTAGACAACTGGCCCTCAAATATCTTTATATTCACTTGAAAGAGGGAATATATTTTGCTTTCCTTAATATTATGTACTATTCTAGTGATTTAGAAATGATTGGAAACCAAATCAAAACTAATAGGTTGTCTAGCAACAAAGAAACAAACATTTCACTGTGTTTCTTCTGTTGCAAATTTCTTCCTTCAAGTAAATGAAACCAGACTAAAAGAACAAACAAGATATAACAAGTTAGCTGATCAACCTCTACATCCCAAAGCACTTACTTTATAGCTGGGTTCAGGGTCAAATTCATATTATTTATTTGTTTCTTTTTCAAAAGCATCTGAGACTCATCATATTCTTAGAATATGATTGATTCAGTAATTCCATCTTTTGCATGAAATTAATTTACAGTTAGGCTGACCATATTTCCTTGAGACAAAAACGGGACATTGGGATAACAAAAATGGGACGGGGTTATGTAATATTCTGTATTCATGAAAAAGTAAGACGATAAAAAAAGTTTTATTACATGAACATACAGTAGACTCTCGATTATCCGGGATGATCGGGAAAACCTTAATCCCGGTTAATAAAATCCTGGATAATCAAGCGTCTACTGGGGGTGGGGGTGGGGGTGGGGGGTTCGCTGCCGCCAAGGGGCGTGGGGGGGGGAGAAGGTGGTGGACCCACCCCCTGCCCCAATCAGCTCCCGCTGCCAGCCTGGGTGTAGGGAACCCAGACTGGCAGCGGGAGCTCAGACCCCGGCTAGCAGGAGCCTGCGGGAAAACTAAAGCGGCAGCCGTCTGAGCGCTCAACCTGCCGCCGCTTTGGGGTTTTCCCCCCAGGCTCCTGCCAGCTGGGGTCTCAGCTCCCGCTGCCAGCCTGGGTTCCCTACACCCAGGCTGGCAGCGGGAGCTGACTGGGGTAGGTGGCAGGAGCCTGGGGAGAGAGCCCAAAGAGGCGGCGGGCTGAACACTCAACCTGCCGCCGCTTTGGGATTCCCCCCAGGCTCCTGCCAGCTGCGGTCTCAGCCCGCTGCCAGACTGGGCTTCCTACAGCCAGGCTGGCAGCAAGTTGAGACCCTGGCTGGCAAGGGATCCACCGGGGGAAACCCCAAAGCGGCAGCAGGCTGACTGCTCCTCTTTGGGCTCTCTCCCCAGGCTCCTGCCACCTACCTCAGTCAGCTCCCGCTGCCAGCCTGGATGTAGGAAGCCCAGGCTGGCAGTGGGAGCTGAGACCCCCGCTGACAGAAGCCTGTGGGGAAAGTCTAGAGCGGCAGAGAGCTGAGAAGCGGTGGCAGCGGCCGAGCTCTCAACCCACTGCTGCTGTAGAGTTTCCCCCCAGGCTCCTGCCAGCCAGGGTCTCAACCCGCTGCCCAGGGCCGGCGACAGGAATTTTGGGGCCCCGTACGGCAGATCGTACGGGCCCCCCCCCCGATCTCCCGCCGCCTGTGGGCCCCCCCCGCCAGTCTCCCGCCGCCCGCGGGGCCCCCTCCATCTCCTGCCGCCCGCGGGCCCCCCCCCGCCAGTGTCCCGCCGCCCGCGGGCCCCCCCGCCAGTCTCCCGCCGCCCATGGGCCCTCCCGCCAGTCTCCCGCGGGCCCCCCCACCAGTCTCCCGCCGCCCGCGGCCCCCCCCCGCCAGTCTCTCGCTGCCCGCGGGGCCCCCCTGCCAGTTTCCCGCGCCCCCCGGCCAATCTCCCCCCGCCGCCCCCCCCGCCGATCTCCCGCCGTCCCCCCCCGGCCGATCTCCCGACGCCCCCAGCCCCCGGACGATCTCCCGCCCCCCCCAATCTCCCGCCATCCCCCCCCCACCGATCTCCCGACACCCCCCCCCGGGCCGATCTCCCGACACCCCCCCCCCCGGGGCCGATCTCCCGACGCTGCCCCCCCCGGGGCCGATCTCCCGACGCTGCCCCCCCCGGGCCGATCTCCCGACGCCCCCCCCCGGGCCGATCTCCCGATGCTCCCCCCCCGGGCCGATCTCCCGATGCCCCCCCCCCCGGGCCGATCTCCCGACGCCCCCCCCGGCCGATCTCCCCCCCCCGGCCGATCTCCCGACGCCCCCCCCGCCGGTCTCCTACCTGCCACGGGCCCCAACCCCCGCTTGTGCTGCGGCCGCGTGGCCGGGAGAAGCAAAGGGGGGCGGGGGAGGCTGCTGGCTGCCGGGGGAGGGGGCTGGTGAGCGCTTCAGCGGCTGCCCGAGCCGCGCCTCGCTCACAGCCCCGGGCGACAACGGGTACAGCTGAGTACCGGCCCCGGACTTCAGGGGGCCCCCCTGAAGTCCGGGGCCCAGTACAGCTGTACCCGTTGTACCCCCCTGTCGCCGGCCCTGCCGCTGCCAGTCTGGGTTTCCTACACCCGGGATGGAAGCAGGCTGAGACCCCAGCTCGTAAGGGGCCAGTGGGAGAAGCCCCGCCGCCGCTTTGGGGCTTCCCCTACTGACCCGTTTAGACATCCCGGTTAATCCGCAGCCCGGTTAACCCGCGCCCGGATAATCAGGACTCTACTGTATTGACTTGAGCTAACAATTATTCTTCAGTGACAGAACTCATACAAAAATTTAGGTAGACATAAAGGGGGACTGTATTTCACCACGATCGCACCATGAATATTTCTCCGATGAAGTAATCTTACGCAGCAAATTTTGGTCTTTCAATACCTTATCATAAAACTTCTCACACTCCATTATTCTGACACCTCAAATGACCCCTTATTTGTCTCCCCCAACCACATCAGCTTGTGGCTATGGCTCAGTTTCCTGTGTAGCATCTCACAGGCAGAAGCTTGTGCAACAAGAGCTTCCCCCAGGCCAGCCACTCTGCCTTCCTCCTCCAGGCAGGCCCCCAACCACCTCCACTATCAGTAACCCTTCTGACTGACCAAGTCTTCTCCCTACATCTCCTGGAGCAGAAACACGGCTTCTCACCAACCCCACCGCATCACCCACGCATGCCACAGCCACCTGCCCAGGCCTTAGTTGTGCTTTGAAGACTTACGCCCCAAATGGGGTCTGAGGCTTGGCCCAAACCCCGCATCCATGTGTTCAGGGAGGGGGTTAACCATGGTACCCCTACCCACCTGCCATCTCTCCTACCCACCCCCTGCCCCTCTTCACATCCAGCCCTGGACTCCCCAGTACCTCCCTTCACAGACAACCCTGTGCCCCCCACTTCCCCCCCACACCTTCACACATGGCCCCATGCCCCCCCACCCCTTTCACTCACAGCCCTGGACCTCCCCCAGTACCCCCTTGTGACGAAGTGGGAGTACTGTGTGTGTGTGCCTCAGTTTCCCCTATGCATTTCTTAAGTGTCTATGTGAAGGGATAGGGGCTAACGCTGGAAGCAAGGAGGCAACGCCCTCCCCTCTGTGCATCCCTGGAAGCTGTAACCTGACCCCCAGGTGGGGGAGGGAGGTCAGCTGAACCTGTTAAAGAAAAGCCCGGGAAAACCAAACAAAGGAACAAAGGAGCAGGAAGTGGCTAGAGAGGGGGTTTTGAGGCAGTCTGGGTCTGGGTCTGGGTCGAGCTGGAGAGGGGAGAGAAGCCATCTTCTCCCTCTTGGGCCCGAGATGGATCCAGCGGAGGGCTCACGCTCTTTCGCTGCATGGTCTGTGTTGGACCAGATGAAAGTCATCGAATAAACCTGGGGGAGAAGCAGGAGCCCAGAATCTGGGTCTCACCTCCTGGCATCCCCCAGAAAGGCCTGACTGAGGGACCCTGTTTGAACTGAGAAGCTGTGAGTTGGATGGTTCCTGACATCTCAAATAAACCGTCTATTCTGCTGGCTGGCTGAAAGTCACGTTTGACTGTGGATTTGGGGTGCAGAACCCATGGGCTCCCCCAGGACCCCGCCCAGGCGGGCTTGCTGGGGGAAGCGCACGGAGGGGCAGAAGGTGCTGAATGCTCCGAGGACAGACCCAGGAAGGTGGAAGTGGGGACCCCTGAAGCTCCTGGCCTGGGAAACAGGCTGTGTACGGAGAAGGGGCCCTTCACCCGGAGTCCGGTCTGGCTTCCTAGGGAGCGGTTCCAGACCATCGCCCAGGCGCTCCGTGACACCCCTTCACATACAGCCTCGTGCCCACCACCTACCACCCCCTTCACAAGCAGCCATGGCCCCCCCACTTCCCCTGTACCCCTCTTCACATGCAGCCCCAGCCAGTACCTCCCTTCACACACAACCCTGTGCCCCCCACTTCCACCCACTTTCACACATGGCCCCTATGCACCCCTCTTTCGCCCTACCCCCCTCACACGCAGCCATGCCCCTCCACCCCATGCTCCCCCGCCCAGCCCCCCCCCACCTTTGCGCGCCTTGAGCAGCACGGTGTTGTTGGGGACGATGTTCTCCAGCTCCATGGAGCCCGGGGCGGCGCCACCTCCTCCCTGCCCGGGCTCGCACTGCCTCCGGCTCTGCTCGGTGCCCACCCCCGCTGCCGGCCTCGCCCCCTGGCTCCCTGAGCTCACAATCCCTGCACTCGCGCCTCCCGCGCCGCCCCCTCATTGGGCCGCACATAGCGTTTCCTCCACATGGGGGGCGGGGGGAGCGAGGGGCCAGGCAGCCCCTGCCCGGCCAGCAGCTCCACTCCACCCCACGTGGGGGCGGCCCAGCCAATCACGCCGTGCGGGCTCTGCGGTGGCGGAGGGGAGGGGGGGGAGCAGGCCGGGGAGGGGGGCCCGAGGCCGTGAGGGGAAGGGACTGAAGGGCTGCGGGAGGGGGGGGGAGGAGGCGGGACCCGGCCGTGGGTCCCTGCAAGAAGCAAAAACGGGACAAATTTGATATTTATGTTAAAAAGACGGGATGGTCGGAAAATATGTAAAAAACGGGACTGTCCCGTTCAAAACGGGACGTATGGTCAGCCTATTTACAGTGCAGGCTACTACTTTTATCCCCTTTGACTAGTTTTTGCTGCTGAACAAACATACTTTTAGATTTCAGTTCCATGTAAACTGCAGAAGGCAGAAATAGATCTCTCATCAGTAAAATCTCATCAGTAAACAATAAACTTGTTTTATTCAAACACATGATATTTTTTAGTGGGTTTTGTATTATATATCTTAGTAATATGCTACCTTGCATAATGAAGCAGCAAAGAAATTAGAGTTTTTTAAAAATGCTAGAGTAAATATTATCCAATATAAGCAGGTGAGCTCTATTGACTTCAAAGGGGATAGATGGTGAGAGAAGGAAAAAGAGGTGGAAACTTTTTTGACATGTACAAGAACCAATCCAGCTCCACTGAAGTTGATGGAAAAACTCCTATGGATTTCAGTGGGAGTGGGGCTGCGTCCATAGTTTGGCTAGTGTTGGAAGTGGTAGCTGTCATTCACGGTTTTCTCTGTGTGCTGCCAGCAGGAATGCATACTCAGAAGGTATTATTACTGTAGCACATTTCCTCTTTATATACAGTATAGGCACATTAATCTTGGATTTGATGTTAGAAGTCAGAGATGCAACCTTTTCATTGAAGTCATCATAAATGTTCATACTTCCCCACCTCCCTATATACATTGCCATGATGTTCATCATATCAACATATTGCCATAGCCTACAGGTCTGAATCAAACTGAGGTTCAATCTTAACGATAGTTAAAAACATAAAATTATTTTTGTATTTTATTGACCCTAGTATGGGATCAATAATCACAGATTCTTCCCATTACTAAAGCTCAGTAAGAAACTCCTGCTATTGTAGCAATTACATTAGATGTAGCTATCCAGCTAAAGAACTCCCGAGAAAGCCAGCATAGTAACAGTACACTGGCTCTGTCTTCCAATCTGAAAAACAAACCATCACCCACAAAGTGATTCTATAAAGCAACACAAATGGTCTGCTCTCTTATTCCTCTACTCAACAATTTGGGAAGAAACTCAAGTCTTTCTGTAGAGTTAAGACGAATCAAGGAAGTCACAAGTTTTACACACAGAGACATTTACCACAAGACTTTCCTTTGTAATTTTTGCCCCAAAATTTTCTCATCCATTTTTAGAGACTCCATAAAACCTGATAATGGCTCAATGTCTAAGTTGGAAAGTTAGAGCAAGAGTATAATTGTCCCATGGCCTTTTCAAATTGCTTTTCTGCAATACACAAGGCCCCTGCCCCTGGCTTCACGCACCATTCGTGGGGTCTTTTGCCTCATATGTGCTTGGGTAGGGTCACTGAGAAAGTGACAGGTATATTACCAGCAGTGTATTAATGTTACTGTTTCAATGCTGTGCGCGTAGTTGACAATAGCACTTCTGTTTATTGCTAATTATGTCTCTCCAGATTTCACCTTGAGAACCAAGCCTCTAACAGCAGCAGAGCATCTATGCAAGATAAGAAAATGGTCAAGATGGACCAGGGATGATATGTTGAGGATGGTGCTGCAGCAGTCAGAGGTAGAAAACACTGAACGTAAGAAGAGGAGAGAAAGTGAAAAACAGAAAAGAGAAGAGAAGGATTCTTACAACAAGGATGCCACAGGAGGCTGATTAAAGTTCTGGAGCATGAAACTGACATGCTCCAGACTCTTGTAACACTGCAGACTGAGCAGATGCCGGCCAGTCCTCCCCTTCAGCACATTCAGAACTCCTTCCCGTGCACTGTCCAAACTCCCCCTGCACACTCCTTTCCATCTTCTGGCACTTCACACTTTCCTCTACACACCCTTTCCCTCTTCCGCTGCAAACAGCTTTTCAAATGAAAACTGGACCCATACTCAGTTATGAAAATCAGCCCCCCAGCCAGTACCTTCTCCCCCGCCAACACTGTGTGTGTGTGTGTGTGTCCATGTGTGGTCTATTTGTCAGCAAAAGCAAATCATAAGCACTCTTTGTCACAAGGTATGATATCTCATGACATCTGCAAATCAACAAGCACTTTATTTAGTTCCTTTCATTGAACCCTAGGCCTTAGCAATCACAACTGCCTCCTAGCCTACAAAATGTAATTAACCATTGCAGTTGCAATCATAGCAGCAAATGTTATTGTTTTTCCTCTTCAAAGCATTGTCTCAAGGCATTCCTGATTCTTATAGCCACATTGCTCCCCTCTATAGTCCTGATGTCTGTCTGCTCAAAATCAGCAGCCAGGCATTGTGCCTCAGTGATCCACCCCTGAGTAAACCATTCACCCTTCCCTTCACAAATATGGTGATTACAACAGCATACAACACACGGCTATAACCATGGGTATATTTTCCTCATTCATGTCTAACCTGCCATATAGACATCGCCAGCATGCCTTTAATCAGCCAAACACACATTCAACTGTCATTCTGCACTTACTCAGCCTGCTGTTGAACCGTTCCATACTGTTGTCTATGTTTCCCATGTACAGCTTCATGAGCCATGGCATTAAGGGGTATGCTGGTTCTCCCAAGATCACAATGGACATTTTGATCTCCCCTATCTGGAAGTGTGGAAAGCCCTGCTTGCAGCTTTCTGTAAAGGCCAGTATTCTTAAAGATACATGTGTCATGCACCTTTCCAGACCACCCCGCCTTAATGCCAGAGAAATGCCCATGGTGATCCACAAGTGCCTGCAAAACCCCTTCCAATTGATATACTCGGTCGCAAGGTGGTCTGGCAGAGGTGCCATTTAGGTGGGGCAGAGAGGGGCTGAACCCCCCCAGTTTCATACCATGACATTGCTTGCTCTTCTCTCTCCACACCTCACCAGCCGGGAACGAGAGAGCAACACAGGCTGCTTGCATCCCTTACTCGTCTCCCCCACTCCATTCCCCAGGGGTGACTATTCTTTGCTCAGCCAATACAAATGCGGAAGTGTATCTGCCAGACCCAATAGCAGGGATGGGAACTTCTGTAGCACTTATTTCAAATTTATTTTCTTGAAACAGCCTGTCTGAAACATGCTTAGGGAAAGAAAGCTCTGGGCTTACGTCAGAAGATGCTTACTGCAGATTTCATCATGATCTGCCATTCACCTTCACATGTTAACATATTACAGAGGCAGGAACAAGCCACTTGTGACACCAGTAGACACAGAGCTGCTCAGGAGGAGGAAAAGGAGAGGGAGGTGGTTACTGCCCCAGGAACATTCAGAGGATAATTATCTCCACAGACAGCCCAGCTTTGGAAGTTTCAGGCTGCAAGAGTGGTGCTGAAGTATGACTCCCTGGGATCATTCCCTTCTGTCAAGAAACAAACTTGCTAATGTAACCTTTGGGTGGGCTAGAGTTCACTTCATTTCCTGTCTCCAGTGCCTTCAAAAAAACCCCAACTCCCGTAGAAAGTATCTGAAGACCCAGAGTTCAGTCTCTAGGATTTTCAGCAAGGATTTCACAGGATCAGTCTCCCCACATTCAGGTCCCAAAAGGAACAAAAGCAATGGTTCCCAAAATTTAACAACCTGTGAACCCCTTTCACTAAAATGTCAAGTCTCACAAACCCCCTCCTTAAAATGAATATTTCCAGGGATTTTCTCCTTTGCCGGAGTATACATGATCAAAGCTGAGATCATGGAAATATAAAATTTATTTTATGACATGCTTATTACACACTATTTATTATTAATTATTTATCAGTAGAGGTCATTACATTATGAAAATGGCAACACTCTTCCAAGATCCCACTTTTGTACGTGTATCACTTTGAATAAGCCTGTTATAAGACAAGGCTCCTGTGTTTCATCAAGGAGTACCAGATGTGAAACAGCATGAAGGTATTTAAGAAGCCAGCTTAAAGTTTCTCCTACACAAGCTACATAATAGCTGCCTATTTAACTTTAAAAACAGCAAAAAATATCCACCTCCCTTTCCATTTCTTATAAGGAGTCTTGAGGCTTAAATCTCCTCAGTGTGATAGAGATGCTTGCTTTGATCTGCTTAGCTCTTGGAAGTCTAGAGGCTCCAGGCTGCTGGCCCTGTGCTGCTTGTGGTTCCTAGGGACAGCTCTGTCCACCATTAGGGAAGTTTTTCCCGACAACCCCCTGTAACATTTTGTGAAGCTGCAGGGGTTCACGTACCCCAGTTTGGGAACCACTGAACTAAAGAAATGAATTTAATGAAATAATTTATAAAATAATGTGTTTTTCTTAGCGTTATTCCCACACTATGGCAGGGTCCACTTAGACTAGACACAACTAGTGATACGACTGGGGTATACTCCAACCAATGCATCATTCCATCTGTTATTGGAGGCATTTTATACCTACTGCCAGGTGTTAAGCCTACAGCACCTGGTATTCCCCGGAGGTCTTCCATCCAAGTACTAGCCAGGCCCAACCCTGCTTAGCTTCCGAGATCAGACAAGATCGGGCGTGTTCAGGGTGGTATAGCCATAGTAAATAATTTATAAAATATTATTATACAGAAACAATCAAATTTTTATAGCATGACATGGCTATTTTATAATCCACAAACATTATCTTTACAGTTCTACATATACATAAATAAAGAAAACAAATTAAAATCTGAACAATTCAGTCCCCACAGAAATGCAGTGAGAAGAAACTGAAATTCCCCAAATCTTAGGTTTTGTTCACCTAAGTTTCAGTTAGAGTCTTTCATCGCCAAATCTATACAGTCTGCTGAGTCTAAAACAGCATCTTCCCTCCATTTGCTTGTAGGAGTCTTCAGTTGGAATCCAGGCAGACTCTGGGATAGCTACCCACAATGTACTGCTGTCATTGGTGATGCAAGTGCCACAAGTGTCACCGACAAAAGACAATGTGAACACACAACAATGGTTTTCTTTTAAGCGCTTTTTTATCAGCGACAAAGCTCTTTGTGAAAAAGCTGCCAGTGTAGACATACCCTTAAGCGGGTACATTTTGCTCTATATACCGTATTTTTCGTCTTATAGGACGCTCCGGCCTATAAGATGCCCCCTCGTTTTTTAATAAAAAATCCGGGGAAAAAAAAAAAAAAAAAAAAAAAAGCGCCTCGCTCTCCCGTCCCCGCCGCGCGGGCGGGCTGCCGGGAGCGTCCCGGTTCCCCCCTCCCCGCCGCGGGCGCGCTCCCGGCAGCCCGCCCGCGCGGCGGGGACGGGAGAGCGAGGCGCTTTTTTTTTTTTTTTGTCCGGCGGGGAGGGGGGAACCCCGGCAGCCCGCCCGCGGCGGGGAGGGGGGAACCCCGGCAGCCCGCCCGCGCGGCGGGGACGGGAGAGCGAGGCGCTTTTTTTTTTTTTTTTTTTGCATTCGCCCTATAAGACGCACCAACTTTCCCCCCCCCCCCCCCGTTTTGGGGAAGAAAAAGTGCGTCTTATAGGGCGAAAAATACGGTATCAAGAAGTTAGTTGACATGACAAAAGAACTGCCAGCTGGCAAGGTGTAACAAAGTGGCCTTTGGTGGGACACTACTGAGAGTATCAATTCAGGACAAATTGCTTAGAGCAGAGCAGTCACAGCCCAAGGCTGGGGTTCCTCCACTACTAAGGCACTCCAAACCTGCCAAAAAGAGACGACTTCGGTTTCATCCCACTGGCTAACCAGAAGTCATACAAGCAATTCCTTCAGACACTCCAGTTCCCAGTATCACCACCAGCATTCCTTATGGGAATGAATGGTTATGAAAACAAATACCCCAGAAAAATAAAAGAGATTCTCCTGATCCCAAAGGACCAAGTCCTAGGCCCCGGTCAATATACCAGTTAGATCTTACCCACAAATCATGCTGTTGCCAATCCTTTAAAATCTAAAATCTAAAGATGTGTTCATAAAAAGAAAGAAATATAGATGAGAAAGCTCAAATTCATTAAATGGGATTAATTACATAGAGTAATAGCAAAGTTCTTGGTTCAGACTTGTAGCAGTGCTGGAATAAACTGCTGGTTTAAGTAAATCTCTGGAATACATCCACATTTTGGATGGGTCATTCAGTCCATTGTTCAGAGCTTCAGTTTGTAGTAAAGTTCCTCTGGAGGTAAGAAGCAGGATTGAAGACAAGATGGAGAAGATCCAGCTGCCTTTTATAGTCTCTTGCCATTTGGCCTGTGCTTCCTTTGTTTTAAACACAAGTTGCCCAGCACATGGCTTGAAAGCCTTAGAATTCTCTCCATAGGCATGTCCCTGCCTGCTTTGCTGAGTTATAAGGTGTATCTGCCTTCTCTTAATGGGTCAGCTGTATAGCTGATGGTCCTTAATGGGCCACTGAGCAGGCTAGGCAGTGCTGGTGCCAAACTGTCATCTTCAGCAGAACATGGCTCAAATAGGGTCCGAGTTAACTACTGTAAAACTCATCAAGGCAAAAGAAAAGGAAATAAGATCTTCAACCGTTTCAGATTTAAAAAAAAACATGAAAGTAACAATAGATCTGAAAAGGCAGGCTTATGTCTCTGAGCTTAAAAAGGAGGTGATTTCATTAGACGAATGAGTGACTGATCAGGAGGTGGGTCAGAATGACAGTGCCATGAAGAGGGATGAGAGAAAAGAAAAATATTAAATGGAAACTTGACAGACTCAAAAATGGGGAGAAATGTCAAGGAGACTAGAATGCTGAATAGAGCGCACACATTCAAGAAAAACCCTGAAAATGAGCTGTTACAATAGTTTGCCTTCCTAGAAAATAGATTGGTGGAGTGTATATGTTCCAGTGAACATGGAATTCTTCAAAGAGATTTTAAAAAATTGAAATTGAGACTAAGGGTCCCAGATCTGGCACCAATTGAGGTCAGTCTGAGAAACTGCAGGTGCTTTTATTTGCATGGAAAAAACCAAGATCTGTAGTCTTCATAGGCTGTTTCTGCATATTAAATAGGAGGGTGATACTTTTAGAATTGCTTTTGGCCCACAATTCACATTCTATGCACTTCTATACTTCAGAATAGTTCCAGAGGAAGATGCACTTGTTTGTTTAATGAAGGTCATTCTGTGACTGGACAGTGGTTAGGGGAGAAGTTGTAAATTGTTTTTAATGCATTGAATTTTCTTTGTATAAATAGCTTCAGGAAGCGTATGCAGCCAAAACTTTGCTTTGCTATTGCATATTTCTTACATGAGACAATAACCCAGCATTATGTCATGTTTATCATCATTGCATTAAATAAGGAAATTAAAGTTTTATTTTCTCTCTCTGGTCATGAAATCTTAGAAAACAGTACAAGTCCTTACAATCATGTCTTTTTCTCCTCCTCCCTTTTTCTCTTTCTAAATGGGTTCCATAATGGCACCTGCTGGTAATTACTAGATTTCAACATTACTTCAAACTTCACAGTGGAATCAGCCCACTCAGAATAAGATCTCATTGTTGTAAACTGATTCCGTAGTGTAAAGGTCATGTCAAGTTGTGTCCTTTTGTTTTTAATCCCTCCCCTCCCCCCCTGGGGGCAATTTGTTCCAATTAGTGTCTCAGATAGCAATTATTGCTGTACAGTACTCCCATTGTTATTCCAGTCTGGACTAGCTGACTCAAAAATCACAGAATCCCATGTGTAATGAAACATACATGCTAGCCCAGCACATTTTCTGTAAAGATTGGTTGTTAGGGCTCATTTTCCTCTCTTTTTTTTTGAATAAAGTCTTTCTTTGCTGTCAGATTCCTCTTATTTGCAGTGTAGAGGAAGGAAAGCTAGTATTTCCCTCTGAAATTGTGTAGGTACCTAATGTATAAGAGCAAAAATACTACAAATAATCTATTTGGATGATTTATCTTTCCTTGTTCTCTCTGGGCCAGATTCTAATCCCTTACTAACATTGATGAGCATCTTATTCCACAAGTGGGCCCACTGACTTCAGTTGGACTGCTCATGGAGTACTGTACTCTTTAAACATACTCCAGTTGATTTCCCCTCCCCCCACCATTTTCTTGAGTAAAGAACCGTCCATATGTCACATTTTCTCTAGCAATATAAAAAAATGAAAGAAGAATTATGAATTTAGCTGATTCTGTGTCACTACTTTAAAAATCAAGATGGAACATTGAAGAAAGGTTAGCTACTCTGCAAAAAATAGCTTCTGAGTGGAAAACCTTAATGATGTTGTTGAGAACAAAAATAATCTCTCTGGAACTTTATTTCTGACATTTAACTTTGCTTACAATGAACAACATCTTTAAAAACAGAGGCTGTATAATTTAATGCAGAGTTAACGATGGTTAGGGGACTCATGTCTGTTTTCCATACAAATGGTCATGAAAAATATGACTGCAGAAATACAGCTGCTTATCTATTATCTGAAACTGTGTAATACTGCAGATTTTAATTTCCTGAAGTTGCATTTGCCCATAATTTCTTTGGCTGATAATAATGTTTAAAGTTATTTTGTACATATCAAGTAATGAGAATTCCACTAACTGAATTACAGTTTATTCATATTGGACCCTTTCCCATAAATACTTACCAGGAAAGATTACTAAAGAAACCACAAACAATGGCATCTCAGAACAGTCATTTATGAAAAGGTAAACAACATGCATCTAATGTTCTGTGCATTTGATACCAGTCTGGAGGATCTGGTGTCCTTATGTCAGCAGCTGGGACAGGACCATATTCCCTTTCATTTTCTTTTTTCCATTGAAGCTGGAATCTTTCTCTGGAATATTTTCTTTAAATACAGATTTTAAGTGAGTCATTAGGTTGCCAAACATGCATGCTTTTATTAGTGAAATTGGTTCCAAACACAGAATGCGATCTAAAGTTCATTGAGATCAATGGATCAGGCCAATATTGAGTTAGTAGAAAGGACAATTACACTATACAAGGAGTGTGGTCTTCTGAACAGAGCCAGATTTTGTATTGACTCCAGAGGAAGAGATTTGGATTCATCAGAGAAGATGTTTCACCTGAGTCATGGATCAACAATTAATAGGTTCCAAATGTCACAAATGGCATCTGACAACCCAAAAGTTAACCCCAACAAGGGATTTGATGACTTATTATTAGGGGACTAATGTGCCCATTATAAGAACATAAAAATGGCCATACTGTGCCAGACCAATGGTATATCTAGTCCTGTATCCTGTCTTCCAATAGTGGTCAATGCCAGGTGCTTCAGAGGGAATGAACAAAACAGGTAATCATCAAGTGATTCATCTCCTGTTGCCCATTCCCAGCTTCTGGCAAACAGGGGCTAGGGATCAGTAATACAGTGCTACCTCGCTATAAAGTGGTCTGATATAAGGTGAATCCTGATATAACACATTAAAGGAGCGCTCCAGGGAGCGTAGATCAGCGCATCAGCATGTCTGGCTTCGATATAATGCGCTTTCACCTATAGCACAGTACAATTTTTTGGCTCCCGAGGACAGCGTTATATCGAGGTAGCAGTGTATGTCCCTACTGCTATATTCTTATTATTCAAGCATGGAATTACTATCCATAGAGATTCTATGGTACCGTTTGGTTCATTTAAGACTTTTACTTCATTTGACACTATGCTTTATGCAGGGGGTTGGACTAAATGACCTCCTGAAGTCTCTTCCCACCCTGATATTCTGTGATTACAGTGCCGCTCCCCCACCAGTAAGACTTATTCTGTCCTTCCGATATATTTTGTACCCTGATATTACTGTGAACTATCTAAACTGTGCAATATATCAACTGTGGTAATATATACCTTCAAGGAAGCAGAATGAAAGATCCTGTGGTTGTCAGGCTCTGGGTTCTAGGTGGTCAGTCTGATAGTTGGAGCAGTGACTAAAGCCAGATGTAGAGTTGGGACCAGGCAGAGTGCAGTGCTGAAATCAGGATCTGAGGACATGTGAGTCAGAGCCATGGCCAGAGTCCATAGACAAGCCAAACCAGGGTTATAACCATGGTGGTTATAGCTGTGCTATATCACTTAAGGATTCATTATATCTAAAGCTACAGGTTAGTTTTTTAAAATTTAAAAAGAAAAATTTCACCCACCACTTAAATTTAGCTGCCTCTGGGGTAGAATGTGGCAGCTGTCTAACAGTGTGTAGGAAGAATATACAACAGATCAGATCACGAAATGAATACTGTATTCATTTGACAAGACAGCATCTTGAATAGTGCAGTGCTTCCTAGCAACCTGCTGGAAGATTTGTTTGATGACTCATAGGGAAGTGGGCCACCTATTGAGTCATCAATACCACTCTCTGCAGCCTTCTCTGTTTTTCCCGGCGGGTTCCCAACCAAGTACTCATCAGGCTCAACCCTGCTTATTTAGGGAGATCTGCTAAGTTCATAGGCCAATGCAGTATGGATTTAGGATAGCATATTTTCAGAAATGTATCTGTGTCATATTGATCCTCAGTAAAATAGCTGTACTGCAATCACTGACGCTATCTATTATTGCCTAGACTAGAGCCAGGGATTAACAGATAGATAATATTCTCAGTATTTTAAACTGGTACTGTGGGTGGGTTATGGGAGATGGTTAAAGGCCAGTAAAAGAATTTAAACCACATTTACCTTTGTATTTTCTCTTTAGACCTAAATCCAAACATCTTACTGGGACTACTGATGGAGTAGCACACTTTTCATGGTGAAGAGAGATGGCAGAGTCTGCTTTCTCTTTATGGTTAGTAGATGGTTTCTTTTAACCATAAACAAACTAAGAAGTCAAAAGAAAGGGAATCTAATAAAACAACCCTCCCTTCTTTTTTTTCCTTCCCCACAGAAATGATACAGTTACCATAGTATCAGATGCCATAAGAGGCACCAACTAAACCACTGTCTCATAAGAAGTTAAATGGTTATCTGATAGCCAGTTTGTTGCAGCAAGCAAGGAGAAATGTTCCCCATGAAAAGTAATAAGGCTTTGCAATTATCTGATATAAAATGTGGTTGACTTACATAATGCTGGGAAGGTGGGAAGTCATAGATTCAGCTGGAGAAAAGTTAGCGAGATAGGAGGCGAGTTTAATGGTCTGAAGATGTAATACATTAATTGGGCTCTATGGCCTTACAATGAATTATACTTGTATAATGTGTGCTTGGAATGATTAAAAACAATATTTATATACACACAGATAAGGGGATGTTGCAGACTGTGTGGGAATATTTCAATGCCTAATGGAAAATACTGTCTTTGAAGCTGAAAATATTTACCAGTAAATACATTAAAAATATTAAGCTTTCTTGACCAACACATCACTGCAGACCTTGGACAACTCTGCCAGCTTATACCCTAACTGCCTTCTTTTCTGGAATGTTTCAACTGTGTTTCTTTTAAGAGATCAAAATTGTTACTTGCAAATGGTATTTTCCAACTTTGCAAACCTGTTCCTGAGCTCTGTTTATCCTTCACTAGGCCATCTTTTCCTCTGCCTGGTTCTCTTAGTCACATGTTTCCACTGTCCATTTTCGTCACTCAGCAATCTCCCCTGAGAGTTTTTTAGTCCTGCTTCCATCTGCAAGTCTAAGCTTTTCCCTTCAGCCTCCTCATGTCTTTGCTCCATGATCTGCTCAAACCCCTTCCAAACTCAACCAGAAGTTTCACCTGCATCATTAATCCTCTGATCTTTTCCTCCATCAGCTCTATCAGGTGGCACTTCATGCAGAGAAACTCTTTTAAGGTTCACCCTCTAGCATCATGTACATACCACAGCTTCCACATCCAGTCACTTTCAGTGTGTCCTCCACTGCTTGGGTCACTATCACTGCTGTCTCTGTATCTGTCATAGCCTTCCCATCTAAGTCCTGTTAGTCTGGGAAATGCAAATCAAACCAAAACACCACCACACACAGCAAAACAACCCCCCCTCCCACGAGCACCACAACACTGCCAGACCACCACGAACTCCCTTCACTAGCCTGTCTGTTCCTCTGCCTGGCTCTCCTAGTTTTCCCCCCAAACTCCCCTGTTTCCAGCTCTGCTTGCTGGCTTCTGTGCTGCTGCCTGACTGGCTGGCTACCTTTATAGGACCCCTAAGCAGGGCTCAGCTTCTCTCCCAGCACACTGCCCCTACCAGTCTCTACCAATAGAAATACAAATACAGAGCTGTCAGATCCATTGGAAGATACCCACATCTGTATACCAAGGAGATGCAAAGTACTAGGTTATACGACTCACTAGTAAATAACATGCTTCATCAACCTACCTACTAGACGGTTTAAACTTCTTGCTAAAGTCAGGCAAGTCTTAGGATAAGTAGCTATTTTTCCACTCACTGAAGTCTGTAACTAATCTGTTTGTGACTAGCTTGTGACTCTTGAGGCCCCATGCTATGTCCATTCAGAGAAATGTACTACACCTGAACTGTCTGCATGAAGTTGGCTAGTCACTGTTTGCGGCCATCACCATAGGTGCTGACTCAGTGTGTGCTCCGGGGCTGGACCACCCACAGGGAAAAAGATCCCTGCCCCAACCCCTGCCCCACCTCACCTCTGCTCTGCCTCCTCCCCTGAGTGCACCGCCGCCGCTCTGCTTCTCCCCCCTCCCTCTCAGGCTTGCCACGAATTAGCTGTTTCATACGGCAAATCTGGGAGAGAGGGGGGAAAAACGGAGTGGCGGTGTGCTCGGGGAGGAGGCGGAGTAGAGGTGAGCTGGGGCAGGGAGCAGTTCCTTTGCACCCCCCCCCCAGGGTTACTTCCTGAGGCCCTTCTGTGCCCCCTCCCCACCCCACCTCACCTCTGCTCTGCCTCCTCCCCATAGCACGCTGCTACTCTGCTTCTCCCCCATCCCTCCTAGGCTTGCCACCCCAAACAGCTGTTTGGTGAGGCAAGCCTGGGAGGGAGAGGGTGGAGGGGAAATGCGGCACGCCCAGGGGAGAAGGTGGGGCCAGGGATTTGGGGAAGGGTTTGGAATGGGGGTGGGGAAGGAGGGAGTTTGGGCAGGGTCAAGGGTAGGGTGGTGGTGCAAGCACCCACCGGCAGGGCCGGCGACAGGGGGGGACAAAGGGGACAACTGTACCGGGCCCCGGACTTAAGGGGGGCCCCCGATGCTCAGACCTCTGCAGAGGCCCGGCGCCCACATGGCCGCGGCTGACCGCGTGCAATCCCGGGCGGGCGCCGCCGGCCACCCCAGCGCTGCGGTGTAGACAAGCGCGGCAAACGCCCACACCGCACCACATGGCTGACGGGCCGGCAGACTCCAACCACAGTGGGGGCCTGGGGAAGCACACCCGGCCGCGCCGCCCTGGTGGTGTGCGGCGCTGACGGTGGCGGAGCGGAGCGGAGGCGCCGAAAAGGGGTCAAGGGGAGCCGGCCTCGCCAAGGTAAGGGGGCAGGGCAGGGGGCCCGGCCCCACTCGGGGGGCGGTGGCTCCAGGGGGGCCTTTGGGCAGGTGGGTGGGCTCTGCTGTGAGTTCACCCCTGCCTCGGGAGGTTCATTCATCGGCATGGCTGGGGGGCAGGCAAGGGGGCGGTGGGGGGGGGAGCGCTGGCTGGGCTGCCCCCCCCCAGCCGCTGTCAGCCTGGGGGGGGGAACTAGGAAGCGCCGCCTGGGCTGGGGGGGGGCAGCCGCTGTCAGCTGGGGGGGGGGAAGCGCCGGCTGAGCTGGGGGGGGGCAAATGATCACAGTAGGGGGCCCCAAAATTTCTGTCGCCGGCCCTGCCCACCGGCACCGGATAAAGCCACCATGTGTCTGACATACTAGAGATTAGAATACAATTTCCCCTTGTAGTGGCACTGTGGGAGATGAGCATTGTCAGGTACAGCTCAGAGCTTGAAATAAATTCAGTGAATGATCCTGATGAAGGACACCAGGCCAGGATCCACAAAAGTGTTTAGTGAAATCAATGGGTGTAAGGCACCTAATATCTTTTGGGGATTTGGACCCAGAAGGCAAGAATGCTTTGACTTTTGAAGTCTTCTTGGCTTAGAAAAAGTTATGTGTGGTCTGGAAATGTTCTCTGAGATTGAGACTCCAAATCAGTGTCACGAGTCTAATTGCTGGAACAAATTTGGGGTTTTTCCACAGCCAGCTGCCCTTTCAGAGGAAGAAGACCTAACTGAGCTAGTGGTTCAAGAAAGGAATTTCTACCACTCCTCATTCCTCAAGTCAACAGCCACCACTACCATTAATTTTGTGAAGATGCTGGTGGGGTCAAAGTTAATCAAAGAGATGGGCATGTTATAGTAGGCGTAGATTCCTGAGGCAAAACTAGAGGAATTTTTGGTGCTGATACTTTATTAAAATAGTCAGGTCTGCTAAGGCTAGATAAATCCCCCAGGCTGACACAGGTGCTAATCCCACCATGGAATGCATGGAGACAATTTACTAGTTTAACCATTTCAGGACAAGGAGAGTGGAATATTATCCTGCCCTCTCATGGTCAATGGAATAAGGGTCTGAGAATCTCTAATCTGAGGGGACATCAGTTATAGCATATTAGTGTTTCTTAGTGACTGGCCGTTCTCTCTGGGTTTTTTGTTTTTTTTCAGAGCATCTTGAGAATGTAGAGAGGTCAACCTGAGGCAGAAAATATTCACAGAACTTGATTAAGTCTCTGGGAAATTACTAGTTGCCTGGAGCGGCTTCCTGTGCTTTGACTCTTCCACTCTCTGGATTGAGCAGATCCACCTCGATAGGTCTGCGCATAGCCAAATCTTGTGCTTAATCAGCAAAAGGATGAGCTAAAGCAAAAATGAGACCTGTATGTGCTGGAAGTAAAACGTTTAGGGATTTAAAAAAAAATTTTTTTTTTGGAAAGCTGGTATAATTGTGTTCTCAGCTAAGTCTCTGAGCTCGTGTTCTAGCATCTCTCCTAGCAGTAATAGATTCTGGACAGGCGAGTATTTATAGACTAGTCTGAATCAGCCCATGGAAAAGGGCTAATATAGAAAGGAACAGGAACAAAAGCATTTTAAAGACAGTGTTTGGCACTAAACCCAAGAAAGATTTTATCATTATAATAATGTGTTTTCAAATAGTTCCTCTTGGACATTTACTAACTCTTTTAAAGGTGAAACACTGCATAAAAGCTGTTAAAATGAAACTAAATGATATACACTCAGTTTTATGATCAAGTATTGCACTGTTAAAAATCAGCATGCATGGTACTGTTCTTAAAATATTCAGCAAGGATTACAGGACCATTTTAACTGTCTGTATTAAGTACGATAACAATCACTCAACACTTTGGTCTTACTTAATTGGGTTGTGCACATTATGGCAGTACAGCAAAAGCACTAAATAAAGAGGGCCTTAAGTAGTCAATTATACTCAACATTAAAATCAAATGTATACAAAACAGAAAGATGTTAAACAAATATTATCATTTCTCTCAAATGCAACAAACAATAGCTAGGACAGGAGGTTCTGGCTACTATTATTTGGCTCAATTAGATTATATACTGTAGCAGTTTTATATATCTTAAAATTAATTACAAAGGCAACAATATTAGGTGCTGGCTTTGCTGTTATCAGTTTATTTTTGTAGGCTTACTTTTACTTTGCTTTAACAACACAAATTAAGCTGAAACAAGTAATTTCTGCATACAAATACAGTGCGTAGAAGAAAAAGTGATCAAAATGCAAAGATCGTGGTAAAGTTGTATTAATTATTAATATTAACCAACATTTATGTTTGTTTTCCTGGTGTCAATTTGTATGCAACAAATAAAATTTAAGTATTATTATGCAAAGTTAGAAACATTTTGTCATTTAATCCTAAACTAGATCTTAAATGGTTTTGGCAGGAGAGGTAACCTCCTGTTCAATGGAAAGGATACTATTTGTAATTACTTTCTTCTATAATACGACTGTTCTAAAATAATTGAGATTTTTGCTTTGTCAATATGAATAGAGGTCAAAAATACCTGCTAAGAAAAGTGCAGACTCACCAGCAAATATCAGTTACAGTTAAAACCTGACTGTTTCATAGATATCAGTCTTACAACACTGGCCATCCTTTTCCAGGTTCACAGTGGGTGATACAACATGTGCAGGTAAATGCCAGAGTATACATATACTGGAGCTGCAGATGTGATTCTCAGCTCAGGTAGACATACCTGGGGTAGCTCTGATTGAACTTGTGTGCTAAAAAATACAAGTGTTGCCATGGTGGCGCTGCGAGGATAGCTGCTCTGAGGATGATCCAGTCCAAGGTGATCAGATGTCCCAATTTTATAGGGACAGTCCCAATATTTGGGACTTTGTCTTATATAGGCACCTATTACCCTCCACCACCTGTCCCGATTTTTCACACTTGCTCTCTGGTCACCCTAAGCCTGTCTTAAATTCTAGGTATGTACTAATCTAAACAGAGAAAAACACAGTCTTGAACTGTCTGGAAATTAAGAATGTATGTTAGAAAAGCTGCACTGGTTTAACTAAAAATAATTTACAATCAGTCTTGTTAAACTGGTACAAACCCCTAATGTAGATGCACTTAAAGTGATTTACACTTTGCTTAAATGTGTTTAGTTTGCATTGGTAAATTACCATGTGAAATTAAACCGGTTTAAGTGCATCTACATTTTTTTTTATTGTGCTAGTGCCTAGGAACTCCAGTCATAGAACAAGCCCCCATTGTGTAAAATGCTCTATAATCACAGACTAAAAGACTCTCCTACATTAGGAATTTGCACTGGTTTAGATCTGTTTAATAGAACAGTTTAGTTAAACAGTCAACTTTTCTAACGTAGACAAGGCCTAAAGGACCAAAACAAAAAACCAAAAAAACCCCAACACCACCATACGTCCTAAAACATAGTGCTAACCAGTCACGTCCCTTTTCAGGAATTAAAATGTAAACAGTGTAATTCATTTGATAAGCCATGGTACCAAGCTGAAAAGATCGGA
Organism: Sternotherus odoratus; assembly: GCA_032164245.1. NCBI lineage: Eukaryota > Metazoa > Chordata > Testudines > Kinosternidae > Sternotherus > Sternotherus odoratus. The sequence goes on from JAVMKO010000001.1 coordinate 61,786,072, forward strand.
TCCAGATCCACATTTAAGTTTCTCAAGTTTAGCTGTGTTTGGATCCAGGGTTTGCTTTGGCCCTTTATAAGTATAAAGGCTGGCTGCAAAGTTCAGGTCTGGATGTGAGCTTTCCAAAATTTGGGGGTGACTTTATCTGCAATTCGGATCAAGCCCACACTTCTATTTGAGGTCACACAAGGAATACTCTGTTAAATGGAAAAGTGAAACACTCTTCCTAGTTGGGTAAGATACTGACAGTTAGGAAGCAATCCAGATGCACACACATGGGGTAAACTTCTGTAAAGACGTTCTGCACTCCAGCAAAGAAGTAAATGTCAAGGTAAGCTTGGCAAGCAACAAGGAAGGATGAGTCATATTGCTCCAATTTAATTCCAAAGATGCTATCTTTTACCCTCCTCAGTACTATGATCACAAGACTGACACTGCTTCTGCTCCTTTATGGGAAACAGGATTCAAACACTCGGGAGAAATGGTTTAAAGGAGTCCTGAAGTCATTTTTCACCTATACTTAGTTTACATAACACAAATCTGGAAGGAGTAAGTTTCCATATGAAGCAATTGATGTAAAATTCTCTAGCCAAAATGTTAAATGTGGATATGTGAAAAAAAAACAACTTCCCTCTCCCTTTTCTCAGCCAGTCTACAGTATTTAAATTAAAATATATAAAGTTAAACAGTTTTGTAAGACACCTCTTGTTCAGCACTTATGGACATCTACAAAAACCTAAAGGCCACATTCAGTGCTGTTGATTTTGATGTAGGGAAATATTATCTCTGTTTTGTAAAGGGGAAACTGAGACAGGGGCTCTAAGTCCAGCATTTTCATAAATGGCCACTGATTTTAGGTGACTTAATTTTTGGGTAGGCAAAATGAGACATTTTGAAAACTTACTTTCAAAAATGCCGGGTACCCACAGCTCCGATTAAAATTCCTGGGAGCTATGGGTGCCCAGCACCCAGGGAAATCAGCCTGTGCACTCACTCTCAGGCAGTCACCCAGAAATTGTGGCCACTTGTGAAAAGACGTGCACAAATTCATACATGTCTCTGACAGAGCCAAGAATAAATCCAGGTCTTCTGGCTCCCACTCCTGTTCTTTTACTATGTAATTATCATTCCTCCCTGATGCTAGCACTTGTGAGTATTTTCCTGCCACCTACAGATAAAAGGTGTGTAACATATTTTTGTTGTCCAGCTCCTCCCTACTTCCTTATTGATTGTTAATTTGATGGTAACCTTATTTTATATTTTTCAGGCATGACTAGTTGTTCTACGCTGATATTAAGTCCATATATGTTATGCTCAAGAGGGCAGAACAATAATTATAATAGTTTACAGATGTTTCAGATGAGCCCATCAGTGGTTTATGTAACTCGAATCACAATAATTGAGAGGTAGGGTGATGGTTTCCTTTTGTTTAATTAACAGATGCTGCAATTTCTGTTTCTGAATGAAATATTAGAAAGGACCAAAGATGCAGAGCATTTAGAAGCACAGAAAGCAATTCAGTTGCAAGTTTATACCCCTAATTTATCAGGCTTATCGAACCTTTCTACTTTTCATTTAGGATTTTTATAGAGATGGGTTTCTGAATGACAGATACTAAATTAATTTTATGCTCTTGGCCTGATTGTGCAACTCTTACTCATGCAACTGCTAACATTTGTGAACTCAAAGCAATCGCTTCCATGACCAAGTGCTGTTCTGAATGAGTAAACACTGCAGAATCTGGCTGCATGTGTGTGTGTGTTTGTTTGTTTTCCTTTTATGTAGAAAGCTTCTACCTATTCCACATGATATAATCTATATTATAAAACCATTTGCTGTTTATAGGACTCATCATGAACCTGAGGATTTTTAAAGCAACCCAGCTAAAGACAATAGAAGTATGAATAAAACCGATAACTTATATAAGGGGACACATTCCCGCTAGCTCTTGATTATTTATGTATATATTACTATTGATGTGCATGGTAGTACAGATAGGTCACTTATTTCAGTGAGATTGTCCAGGAAACACTGGGCCTGTTTTGAACAGGAAAATCCTGCCTTTTCATTCTGTTTTACAGCCTGCCATACTTAAATACAAGGAAGATTTACACAGAAATCCCCCATTTTTAAACCTTATGACAACAACCTTTAAACTAGTGATGGGAAAGTTTCCAAGTGGTTTGGTTCAGATATTCATCTCAGTGACTGCTACCTTACGGTTTTGGAAATCTCTCAAGGTCAGGCATGTTTGTTTGTTTGTTTTGTTTAGAGAGATTTATGGTGCTTCCTGGTTTTGAAGGAACCAGAAGTAATTTTAGAACATTGATTCTTGGAGGATTTCAGTTCTCCCACCTGCAGGCAAAACCAGGAGGTGTAAAGGCATGAAAATAATATTCAAAGCAAGAGAGATTCAGGTTTGGTTAGATTCTTCAACTCGGTTCATTCATCTTCACTTTAAAAACCCTAAGTCAAATTGTGCCCCCAGTTATTCTTGTGCAATGTCACTAAAGTCATTGGGGTTCTATGACTGTAACTCCGTAGAAGATGGCCCATGGTGTGAAGAGCAGCATTAGTAGACATCTTTGGTAATAATGGGAAAGGCTGCCTAGCAGAAGATGCTCTTCAAAAAACACGGCTGCTTTGCCAATGTCCACTTTCCACAGACTTGTTGCCTGCACTGACTTTTCTCAGATTTTTTAAAACATAATTGTACTTTTAAAATATCCTTCAACAGTCATGGTCACATTCAGTTGTGAGACTAAAGATTTAGTCTCTTTTGGTTATATGTCTATCAGTAAACATCTTTTCTATTATTTTTCACAAATGTATGGCTGCTCTATAGCCTTCCAGCTCTTTCTGCTCCAGAACTTAGTTCCCACCAAGTCTTATGCTGAAAAGCAAGTCTCCAAGGGGCATTGCCATTTTCAGCCTCCTACCAACTGTTTTTGATACTATTGATTACAAATGGAATTGCTTGAATAGGAGAGATTGAGAGAGCCCCACCTCAGAATATCTCATAGCTCAGAACACACTTCTGAGGGAAGAGAAACCTGTGAAAATCCTTTCTTCCCATCAAGCAGAGGAGGGAGCTGAACCTGGCTCACCCACTTGCCGGGGAGTACTCTTATCACTGCACTAGAAGTTAAAAGGTCACCACTGCAATGGCTGTTTTGTGTGGAGTGAGGCAGGTGCCTCAGCTGCCTTGCTCCGGGTAAAGAGTTCCCGGCTCTCGATTGCCAGTAGAACTAGGTGCCAATCTCAGTGGGAGAGGTGGGATTTAGGACACATCTTTTACATTGTCCTCTCCCATTGGCCAGCTTACCCAGCTCCTAGCATGCTGGCTTTTCTGGATCGCATTCTTAGGCACCTATTTCTTCCCATTCATTATACAGGGCGTCTAAGTGCCCAACACAGACTTTCTGGACTGCAGTGCTCTTCCCGTGATTTGTCTATGCCCCTAAAAGCTAGATGCTGTGAAGCTTGTGATGCAGAGCTAGGCCTCAGTGCCCAAGGACAGTCATATGGGAAGGTGAGGTTTTCTTGATTCTTCAGCTATCTGGGTTTAGTTGGTTTTTCACTGGGTTACAATGGAATTGGCAGACTGGTTTGTCTCCTGTTATAATTTGTCTTTTAAAGAAATGTCAAAGTTGTTGAGAGCTTGGAGCCCACTATAGCCCCCATTGACCAAACATGAGTGTGTATGTGGGTGGGGGACTCTCTACAAGCAACTTACCCCCTCAGCCAGATGTACAAGGGAGAGACAGAGACAGGGCCCAGTAACAGCAAGGACTTCCCCAGTAACAGAGAGCGGAGGCAACAGCAGGAGGGCAGAGGATGAGGCCCTTCAGTGTAAGGTTTAACATGGTCCATGGGCTGGGAGATGAAACTAGACAAATTCAGACTGCTAATAAGGTGTAAATTTTTAACAGCGTAATTAACCATTGGAACAATTTATCAAAGGTCAGGGTGGGTTCACTAATTCAAGATTGAATCTTTGTCTAAAAGATATGAATTATTTTGGGGGATTTCAGTGGCCTGTGTGTTACAGGAGATCAGACTAGATCGCGGGGGGGGGGGGGGGGGAGCAAACTATGGCCTGCGGGCCAGGGCACTGGGCCGGAGTGCAGCAAGCCACCTGCCCCGCTCTCCCGGCCGGAGTGCCCAGCCAAGCATGGCAAACCTCCCCCCGTCCCCTGCCTTCCCTCAGAGCCATGCCGCCACATGCACAGAGCTCTAGGGGCCGGGGCTGTGCACTCCCATGGGGCAGCATGTCTGGCTTCGCGTGGAGTCACACACACTGCTAGGAGCCTCATGGTAAAGGTGCTGGAGCCGGGGGGGGGGGGGATGTTTGGATGAGGGGCGGGGACAATCATGGGGACAGGGAGCAGAGTGGGTTGGATAGCGGGTGGAGTCCTGGGGGGGGGGGTGGTGGTTGGGGAGGCTCTGGAGGGGCAATCAGGGAGCGGGGGGGTTGGATGGGGTGTGGGAGTCCCAGGGTCTGCCAAGGTGCGGGGGTGTGGATAGGGGTCGAGTCAGTCAGGGGACAGGGAGAAAGGGGGGGTTGGGTGGGAGAGGTCCTGGGGGGTGCAGAGTGAGGGGGGTCTCTGGAGGGGGTGATCATGGGACAAGGAGTGGGGGAGGTTGGAAGGGTCAGGAGTTCTGAGGGGGCAGTCAGGGGGCAGGGAGTGGTGGGGGTCAGATAGGGGGTGGGGGCGGGGGCAGGCAGTTTGGGGTGGCACAGCCTTCCTTACCCGGCCCTCTGTACAATTTTGAACACTGATGTGGCCCTCAGGCTAAAAAGTTTGCCTGCCCCTGAACTAGATGATCACAATTGTCCCTTCTGACCTTGGACTCCATGAACCTTCAGAACCCAAGGCTGTCCTGTTGTCAGAAGACTACATTCTAAAAACCATATTGTGGACATATTTTTTCCTCTCTGCTGCTTGAGCTTTGTTTAGTTTTCTGCTGCCCTTTTTCCTCGCAGCTTCTCATCTGCTGGTCTAAACCCCCTGCCCTCTATGTTCCTCGTAATCTGCAAGATAAAATCATTTACCTTCAGAACTGACTGATATAGCTATTTGGAATACTTGTCCAAAGTGGACTAAGCTAACTCAGAAGAAGGTATTCTATTCTTCTTCCTCTCCTCCCCCTCAATGCCCCTCTTCTCTTTCTTTTTTGTGCTCTGATGCTATTAGCCCATTGCCTCCCTCCATTCCCCCTCTTGCCAGCTATACTCTCATTTTTAAATGCAACAGGAAAAAAGGTAAAGTTATGTGCATAACTATCCTCTAAGCATGCGATTAGATTACTATTAACTGTGTGCTCTCACTCCACCTTGTCCCCTACTATTTATTACACCCATTTGTCATGTCTTGTCTTTAATTAAACTTCTCTTTAATTAAAGCATTCTGGGAGGAGGCTGTTGTTTACTCTGTGTTTGCACAGCATCTGACAAAATGGGACTCCAATCCTTGGGGAACTAATGCAATACTTGCATAATAATCAGAAATGAATAATTTACAACTTTGATTTCCTGGTTTTATAAGGGTGTTTTTTCACTGCCTCTCACAGTAGCTCCTCCCTCCTCTAATCTCTTTGTTCTCTTCCTTGCCATATTTTCTGAAGTTATGTTAGTTTCCCCATCCTTCCAAATGTACTAGTTCTTAGTGGGTGAGGTAATCTCTTTTATTGGACCAACTTCTGTTGGTGAAAGAGACAAGCTGTTGAGCTTACACAGAGCTCTTCTTCTGGTCTGAGAAAGGTACTCAGAGTGTAACAGCTAAATACAAGGTGGAACAAGTGAAGTATAAAAAGTTAACACATGTTGCAAGAGACCATTCAAGGTGAAGAGGGCAGTTAACATCTCTGCAGCCATAGGACAAAGGAGGGTTAGTGGGTTACATATTGCTGTAATGAGCCATAAATCCAGTGTCTTTATTGAGTCCATGATTTTTAGTGTCTAGCAAAGTGATTAATTTAAGCACCCAGTTTCATTTTTTGAAGGTGTTATACAGGTTTCCTTTGAAAATGAGGACTAAGAGGTCAGCTATGGAGTGATCACTTTGTGAAAAGTGTTCACCCGGGGTGATATACTGTTCTTTTGTCTTATCATTTTTCTGTGAGAGTTCATTTGAGAGAATAGTGGTTGATTTGTTTCACCCACATAGTTGCTATTGGAACATTTAGTGCACTGGATGAAGTATACCACATATTATGATAGACATATGAAAAACCCTTGGATCTTTGTTGTGGGGGGTGGGGTGGAGTTGGAGTGGTATTGATCTTTGTAGCAGTGGAGATATAATGAATGCAAAATCTGCAGACATAAGGGCAGGGTCTCACGCTGCTTTGAGTTGATATATCTTGGTCTGTATGGATCTTGCTTTGTTGATGAGCTTGGCAAGATTGACGGTTATTTTAAGGCCAGAAGAGAGGGTTGGGGAAAGATTTCTTTCAGGAGGTGATCCCCATTGAGTGTGGGTTGTAATTGTTTGACATCATGTATGGATTCTAGTGTGGGGTGGCAGGTGACAAGAAGGCGTGTGTGGTCTGTAGGTCCCTCCCCCTACCCTCTGTATTGAAGAAGGTTCTCTCAGGTATTTGGATGTCCTGTTCCATGATGCGAACCACTTCTCTGGTAGAGTATCCTTCTTTGATAAAGGTGGATTTAACAGCATATTCTGTAGTATCTGAGGATGTGGCTGTGATTAACAGATTTCTTAGTGTGTTTGGGATGGTTACTGCATCTGTAAATAGAAGTGTGGTGTTTTATTTCTTGTAAATAGTTGTCTGTAGGGTTCCATTGTTCTTAATATCACTTATCTTGTCTCATTCATTCCACAGTTCTTTGTCAAGACTGGTCTCAAACCAATTCTAGTTAATTCTAATTATTATTATTGTCCTGGCCAAAAAACATGCTCTCTCTCTCTCTCTCTCTCTCTCTATATATATATAAAGGTGCTTCACACTACACCGGGATGCAGCTATTTATTTCTGTACTCTTCTCTCTCTTTCTCTGACTCTGTGCTTTTCCTTGTTTATGAAGGGCATGCAGCTTTTACATTTATATTAGGCCCTAAACAGCACTGTATGGCTTTGCAGCTAGAAAGTGTCATAGAAGTTAACTAATACAAGACAGAATATTAAGTCATCTAGGCCAGTCAGGTGTTAGAACAGGTTATTTCTTACAGTATATACCAAAAAGGGGACTATTTGGCACTGGAATCCATATAAAATTCAGCTTTCTCCATCCTCTTGCTCCTAGAGGTGCCTTCCAATGACTTTTTCTACCCATCATTTACTTCAGATGTGATTTTTAACAATAATCCAATGTGCTAGTAGAGTGATTGATCCAGAAATGACTCTACTATTGCTCTTTTCTCACAAAGACTTAGATGGACACATGTAAAAGTTATTTCCACTTCTGAGGGAGAGGATGCCTCAGGGCATTGCTGACGGGCTACTGAGCCCTTCCCCTGTAAATCATAAGTTTGAATTCAGCCCACTTCAGCAGCAATTAAAAGATGTTCCCCCTCTGTAGGATCTTGATAGCTTCTGTATGAGAAAACTTGGGGGAGGGAGTTCCATTTCCAGATCCCACAAACTCATGACTCTGTTTTGCTGTAATCTGTTCAGTGCAGGGACTCCCTCTTACTTTGTGTTTGTACAATGGGGCCCTGATACTGGCTGAGTCCTCTAAACAGAGTTCCTGCAGCAGGGGCCAAAATCATGTTATGATCAATTTGAGAGAGCCAGTACCATTTGAATTGTCACATGCACAGTAGGGGTGGGCAGATGGATTCAATCATCATCTTTTTAAAATGCATTTTATGATTTGTCAGCCAGGTTCTTGATTTTTGAACTTTTGGGGTTGGCAGTATTGAATAAGTATGTAAATACTGGAAGAATTGCTACCTGGGCAACTGTCTCTGTAAGTCAGAGCTACATGTGCACAATATAGAACTAAGCTTCATTTTTTTAAAAAAAATCAAGAACATACATCCCCAAATTAATCAGACCTAGTATGACAAACTATTTTTACTTGAGATGTGACTTGAAGGCTTAGCTATTACAGCTGTTCAGTGTTCATCAGGTGTCTAAGCACAATAAAGATTTGGGGCATGGTCCTGCAAACAGTAGGTGAGTAACCTCCTCTGTGTGTGGAATCTCACTGAGATAAATGTGTAGTAGTGTGTATAGGATCAAGCCCTAAACCATAATTTTCTTCATCGTGTCCTTCAAGCACAATAGATTGACATCCAGGTAATCAAAGGTGTTTATCTACTGAAACAAAAATGTAGGAGTAAATCTCTGACCAGAAAACTCACAGGTTACCTTCAAATTAATAAATGGCTCAACTTGTTTTCTTAAGCTTAATAATATTTTCCATCATCCCTCCCTCTTTAATACCTACCTGCCATTGTCTAATCATTCACATATTTTGTTTTTCAGCATGCAGATGAGTCATGAAGTGCACATTACTATGATAAATATTTCATCTCTGTTTCCTTTTACTGTTAACTCAGCTGCATGATTCATGCCATAACACTATTTTACTTGTTCCATTCTATGTTTATGTCAAACCCTGACTTTATAAACATTAATAATGCTGCTGCCATCACCTGTTCTTACTTAAAAGTCAGCATGAAGTTATCTGCTTTACATAATATTATAAATTCAACCTGGTGTAATTCTTCATGCCATTAAGTCAGTTACTCTCATGTAACCAAGAATAATGTTGTATTATGAGCTGCAGAAACAAGGACTTTCCTGCATGATTCGGTCATTGATTTATTTGAATGTTTTAAAGGATTTTTACCAGTCTTTAATTTAATTTTAAGGTAATGCTATTGCTGGGCATGATTTTATGCTCTGCAGTAGCTCCTTATAATGACACTATAATAGGGCCTGTTCTAGCCACACTCACCATTAGAAGTGGCGGCCCCTCATGCCTGGAGGTAGCATTGCAGGAATCTGTCTCTTGCATGTCTCTTTGGCTGTTTCATCCACTTTGTGATAGCCTGTCTCTGGGTACGCCTACACTGCCATAAAAGATTGGTAGCACGGTCATGGCTGGCCTTTGGTTCACGGAGCTCAGGCTGCAGGGTTATAAAATTGCACTGTAAATGTTCAGGCCCAGCCTGGAGCTCAGGCTCAGAGGCCCTCTTCCCTTGCAGAGTCTCAGAGCCCGAACTCCAGCCTGGGAGTGAACATCTATACTACAGTTTTATAGCCTTGCACCCTGAGCCCTGAGAGCCCAAATCAACGGAGCCAAGCTCTGACACTCAGTGCCACGGTGTTTTTAATTATAGTATAGACATACTCTTTGAGTATTCTGTGGCCTGGTCCTCCAGCCCCATCTCATAAACCCCCCCCCCCCCCATTTTCTGGGGAAACAAAAAGGTCCAACTACAGTCCAAAATAAATGCCCCTCTTGGGACACACTGCAGTTCACTGCTTCTTTGCCCTTATGCGAGGACCCTGTAGAACTGCTCTTATGCTACCTTCTCCTAGCCGGATTCTCCCACTACCTCCCCTTTCCTAGGACTTTGGCACCAACCCTTCAAGAGCTTAGGGCATCGCCCATAGGAGCCTTCCCTACTCTCTGTGGGTCCCTTCTAGCCTGACTTCCCTGGCCTTTCCCAGAGAGGGAACTGCCATTGCACCTCTCTCCTGGATTGTTATGCTGAGTTGTCAACTCTGCCTACCTTGTCCTTCCTCTTTTCCCTGGCAGCTGAAGACAGTCACTATAATTAAGTCTCCTAAACAGGTTTGAGTACTGTCACTAATTATCCCTGTGGTTGCTAGATCACAGCAGGCAAGATTAAACTCAGTTTGCCTAAAAGTCCAGCCATGACAGGGCCACAAAACCAGCTTAACCTTAGTGCAGGGCCAGCATATGCAGCCCCTGGTATGCACCTAACTCACACCAGTGGTTATCAGCCTGAAGTCCATGGATGCCTGGGGTCCACAGACTATGTGTAAGGGGTCTGTGAAAGCTGATTATGAAAATAACATATCAGATCCCAGAAAAGGCATTTTTCTGATCAACCAAAAGTATGTGAATAGCCGCACCTGCAGATCAAAACCCAGAAGTATCGTTACTATAAAAGTTCAGTTTGGTGCCCGTTCTCATGCTGCGTCAAATGCTGTGCCAAGCAACATGTACATGTTACATTTACCACTGAATTCTGTTCAGTCCGTTTTCAGTTTCAGATTTCTCTGGCAGGAGTCCACAGATCACAGGTTGAATTTCCAAAAGGGTTCAGACCTCCATTCAAAATTTTGTGGGAGTCTGCAAATGAAAAAAGGTTGAAAACCACTGACTGACATAGGAACCCTAACCCTAGTCCATAGAGTTCCTATGTGTAGGGGATTTGGGGCTAGGGTTAGGGTTCTATGGTTAGTGCACCTGGGGCTAGCATTAGGGTATCTATGGGTAGGAGACATGGGGCTTGGGTTAAGGGTCCTACATGTAGGGCTCCCCACTCTACAGTGAGGGTTCCTATGGCTAAAGAACTTGGGGCTAGGTTTAGGGTTCCTTTTGGGTAGGACTCTACTAACTCACAATCATTCACCCTGAAGACTAACTTCCTTCTCAGGCTGTGACTTGCCTCCAAACTACTGTGGAGGGAATGTCCACAGTAGTTTGGAGGGAATGTCACAGCTTGAGACAATGTAAAATGAAAAGAGAGGATTGCCAGTATATTTGGCAGGGTTCTCTCTAATAGATTTCTAAGGCTTTTTTCCATGTGAATGCGTGTTGACAGTGTGAATGCCAACAACATACAATCGAGCAAGATGCAGCTGATGAAAATGTGGAGCTGAAGCAGAATTCTCTCTTCTGCTTTTGACAGCCCCTCACCTGTGGCACATAAACAGTTTTTGCTTGGCAAGTGCTTTTTAAAATTTGGCTTAGAGTAAAAGGGAATTTAAAAAGGTACAAACCTTCCATTTTAATGAAACAAAACAAACACCCCACCTTTTTCTGTTTTCACTCAATGTGCTGGGCTGGTAACCAGTTGGGGTCACTAAAGATTTGTGTTGCCAACATCTCATATTAATAAGGTTGTATCTTTTTGCAGATATCTACTCATCCTCGCTAAAATCCATATTGTGAAGAGTCTCCTCTGCCCATGAAGCTGTGTCTGTGACAGAAAAATACCATGTTCCCTGATGTACAGAGTGTGGAGTTATATTTTGCCCAATAGGAGATAAACTGTAAACTGCTCAAACATAAACTTCCAAATCATCATGTAAAAGGAAACTAAAGAGAGACCTGTTGGCACAAAGTAGTAGATGGAACGGTTTTGTTAAGGACTCATTGGCCATGTGTCTCTTTCATCTGAAGATATTATGCAACGTATCAGGTGCAGAATAATTGCAGTTTCTAAAGCAATGAGCAAGTCTTATAAACCTGATATGGGTAAGTATCTTAATCTAGGTGGTGCACTCAAAAAACAAAAAATATTGACTAAAGATCAGAACTTGAGAAAACAGAGGACAAGGAGATGCCTAGGAGTTGTTTTCAGGGACACTTTAGCTCGGAAGAAGATAGAATGCAAAACTTCTTGTTACATAGTGCATATTTTACTTCTCTAAAAAAAATAGGAAGCATAGATCATTTTTGCATATGTATTCCTGCAGGTGATGTGGTTATAGCGGTAGAATAGCTAGCAAGTACAAGTGCAAGCACGTGAAGAGGCCAATATAAATGTCTGGCACATATTTTTCATCTTGAAAAAATAAAGTGACCTGGTGATGAATCAGAAAGTTACCAGCCCTATCACCGCCCAAAGTTGGGAACAAACTTGAAACAAAGAAATATAAAGAGATATTTGAATATGGACTTTAGCTGCTGCACTCAAACAATCTTTGGAAGGGTAAAGATACTGCATTGCATTTAAGGAAGTTGAGACGTCTTGATTTGTCTCACGATTAGATATTCTAACTCTCACAGGGCCTGATCCAATGGTCACTGAAATCAATGGCAAACCCCAATGTCTTAGGGACTACAACTTCAGAAAGTATGGTAGGAAGTGTCCCAGGGAGATGGCATGAGTGGTGTCTCCCACCTGTGTACGGTCAGCATGTTGTGACTGGATTCCCACTGACCCACTCCACCACTGTTAGGGTGCTGTGATGGGACCCAGTGGAGTCAGGTGGGTGCAGGTCCCCTTACCCAGCTGCTAGCTGCCACCCCCACTTTGGTGGTGGCCCCTGGATCTGGCCAGTAGGCCATGCGGCCCAGCACTGGATAGCCACTGTACTGACTCCAGCCACTAGGCCATGCTGCACAGCATGGGAAGGCCGCTGTATTGACTCTGACCATTGAGCCGTACTGTCTTGAGTCCCAGGAGTCTTTGGTACGGTCTTGAGTCCCCAAAAGGTGAAGGGGGTGTGCATATACTGCCACAGTGTGGTGAGACCTTAAGATAGCTGTTGAATCAATGAAGGAATGGAGGCAAAAGTTTCCAGCTCTGGTGCACAGGGCACACACACACCTACTTGAGATACACATCTGTATCTATTCGAAGAAAAAATACTAGGTTCTAATCCCACCAGGGGAGTAAAACTTCTAGCTAATCACTGGAATAGGCTTCCAAGGAAAGCTGTGGAATCCCTGGCATTGGAAGTTTCTAAGAACAGATTAGACACATACCTGTCAGGGATAACAGTTCTCAAACTGTGGATTGGGACCCCAAAGTGGGTCATGATCCTCATTTTAATGGGGTCGCCAGGGCTGGCTTAGACTTGCTGGGGTTCAGGGCTGAAGCCTGAGCCCCACAGTCCTGGACAGTGGGGCTCAGGTTACAGGTCCCCGGCTAGGGCTGAAGCCCTTGGGCTTGGGCTTTGACCCCCTCCCCGCCAGGGATGGTGAGGCTCAGGCTTTGCCCTCCCCCCATGCGAGGCGGTGGGACTCAGGCAGACTCAGGCTTTGGTCTCCCCCCTCCGGGGGTCATGTAGTAATTTTTGTTGTCAGAAGGTGGTCGTGGTGCAATGAAGTTTGAGAACCCCTCGTCTAGATATACTTAATCCTGCCTGAGAGTGAGGGGATGGACTAGTAGAGGATCTCTCAAGGTCTCTTCCAGACTTGTATTTCTAGGCTAGATGGAATGTCACTTGACTACATACTGCTTCTAAAAATAGTAATTGTATTGCCAAATATACATACTGCCTGAGTATTTCCATAGTGTGTTTTGTGCAGAAATACTGTAGTTTAATATGTGAAATACTACAACCATCCATTAATTTTGCTATTGACAATGATTGTTGGATCAGAATTACAATAGAGTTAGAATATGTCAGTTGGGTTTGAATGGGAGAGTTCCTAGAGGGCTATTGAACTGTTAGACATATATGCTATTCTTCTGTAGTTGTTAGTGAGCTGGATAGATAGAGACCTGACCTCTTTTTAGGTTAAACATATGAATCTAATCTGTAGAAAACATGGGCAGGGGAGGAAGGGAGACAGAGAATGTTTCAGATATAATCAGTATCAAGGAAGCAAAACAATGCCTTTCCAAAGTACCTTATATGGCTACAGTCAGCCTTAGTTACCTCTTGGCAATTCTTGTTTTCTTTGTGTTGGTGCTACAGTAACCCCTCTCCATTTGTTGTTGGCATGTAGAGGAGATCTCTAAGAAGGAACTCCATGACCTTCCCAGGTGCCACTCGTTTGGAGTTCAGAAGACTGTTTCTTTTCATAGGTAGAAAGTTAAGTGGGGATTTTCTTTTATTTAATGTTGGCAAGAAAAAAATTAACATACGGCTCAGCAGCTACTGCCACTTACTCTTTGTTACCTCTGCTATTCCAGACTAACACGGCTACCTCTCTGATTCTTGCCACTTTCTGGCAGTTTTCCATAAGGATTGTGATGTTCTAGCTAAATGCAGTTAAGATCTAATGCAGGGTATAATTTTAATTAATAAAACTTTCAAACAATTGCTGAGGCACAGCAGCCATTTTCTCCCGTTCCTGCTATCTGATGCTGTGCAGAGGGTATTACAGAGCAGAATAGCAAAATGATGTCTAAAAGTGGCAGGTTTATTTTTCATGGAAATTTGCTGCTGTTAGAGAACCAACTGTCTCTCACTTCATGTATTAATATAGCACTAATGATGCATAACAGAGTGAGAGACCGGCATGCAGGGCTCCATGGTTAAGGCAAACACTCAATGAAGGTGCAGCTGAATGCGTCAAAATAGTAGAAGTGTCTACACTAGAAAATCGTATTGTTTCAGCAACTGGTTGTCAGTAATCAGTTGAGCTGAACTGGTATTTGATTTAGCTGTAAGCGAAGGCAAGGGGAAACCATAGTCAACACAGTTAACCCCAGAGTCAGAGCAGCATTGACCATGGTTTGTCCTAGTTTACGTTTATAGTTAAACTGTGGTCAGCACTAATTCTGACCTGGTACATGGTCCGTTCATCTGAAACGGCCTCCAGAATCTGCAGACATGGCTTCTGCAGCTTCTAGAAGTATGATCTGTTCCCATTCTTATGGGTGGGTATTGACTTGGAAACCTAATGACAATTTAAAATGTGAAGATTAACCATTTCACTGCTGATCCTTCAGCAGAAACATCCTTCTACTAGTGGATATTAGGCCAAAGGTTGTGGAGGAGATGGATACGCTCCTGGATTTGCTGGAGTGGGAATGTAGGAGTTCAACAAAATGCCCATCCTTCTATGCAAACAATTTCAAGTCCTCTCTCTCCCTGTCCACAAGAGACAGAAATAACACCTCCTACATTTAGGGAGCTCCAGTTCTCTAGTCATCTCCTAAAACTTTAATGGGGAAATTGTCAATACAGAACTCTGCTGTGTGATGAAGTAGAATGATTTGAGAACAACATTATATAAAATGAACGTAATAGAATAATATACCAAGAACTGTGGAATAGCAAGGTGATTATTGAATTAGAAATTAATAAAGTCTTTAAAAAATTTACACCCAGCTAGCTGGAGAATTTCTAGTTTGTAGTGTCAGAGAAACCTGAGTCTGGTTCAGATCCAGCTTGCAGCTGAATACACAGCACTGTGGTTGTGGTAAATACAATTCTCTTTAAAACTAAATTCTGTTAACTTGATCTAAGTTCAACATGGGGTTTGACAAACAGCAGGATAACAATAAAAATGTGTCATGTCACCCAGGCACTATTTCAGGAAATGGTGCAAATGAGGTACCCAGCAACAGCACACACCAGAAGTATTTTGTCCCCTAGAACATTGTGCAATCTCTTTTAACATGCAATGAAGTTCTACCTAACAACTTTCAACATCAGCTCATTGCACCACATGTAATTTCATAGAATACTCAAAAACCTTGCATTCAGTGGCTCGCTTATGTCAGCACAGTGAGTTTACAGTGCATGGGCCTGATCCACAGTAGAAAGCCTGACTTCTGCAAGACCTATTCATGTTGTAGAATTGTATTTATTTTTACACTATCATAAGAATGGCCATGCTGGGTCAGGTCCATCTAACCCAGTATCCTGTCTTCCGACAGGGGCCAATGCTAGGTTCCCCCAGAGGGAATGAACAAAATAGGTAATCAAGTGATCCATTCCCTGTCACTCATTCTCAGCTTCTGGCAAACAGAGCCTAGGAACACCATCCCTGCCCATCCTGGCTAATAGCCATTGATGGACCTATCCTCCATGAATGTATCTAGTTCTTTTTTGAACTTTGTTATAGTCTTGGCCTTCCCAACATACTCTGACAGAATTCCATGGGTTGACTGTGCGTTGTGTGAAGAAACACTCCCTTTTGTTTGTTTTAAACCTGCTGCCTATTATTTTCATTTGGTGATCCCTACATCTTGTGTTATGAGGAGTACAACATAACACTTATTTACTTTCTCTACATCAGTCATGATTGTAGAACTTGTGATAACTGAAGGTGAGGGGCGGGGGTAGCTCCCCTATTGAAAATCCTGCCAGCCAGTTAGCTGTAAAATCCCTCTTCATGTATTTTCTTGGCTTGCTTTACCTGTAAAAGATTAACAAGCCCACAGGTAAAAGACAAGGAGGGGGCACCTGACTAAAAGAGCCAATGGGAAGGGAGAACTTTTTAACATTGCGAAAGAAATTTTCCTTTGTTGTTTTCTGGGCTGGAGGAGACATGGAGCAGCAATGCAATAAGCAGAAATGCTATGTAAGGCTTGAAACAGGTATGAAGATTCATCAGATCATACCTAGAATTACTTATTTGAAACCCCCTAAATATGTAAGTAAATTAGGAATGTTTAGCTAGATGTGATCAAGTTTCTTTCATTATTTGGCTTATGGACTCCTCTGTGCTAACCCCAGATGCTTTTGTTTGCTTGTAACCTTTAGGCTGAACCCCTAAGAAAGCTATTTTTAGAATTGCTCTTTTAAAATCTAGCAAAAGCCAAAGTTCCAGATGTATTTTCTTCCTTTTTGTTTTTAATAAAATTCACCTTTTTTAAGAACAGGATTCGATTTTTGGTGTGCTAAGAAGTTTGTGCATGTTATTGGATTAGCTGGTAGCAACAACTAATTTCCTTTGTTTTCCTTCTCAGCTCTTGCCTGGGAGGGTTTGGGGAGGGCTTGAATGTGTCCCTCAGGGAGGAATTCTCAAGTGTTCCTTTCTAGGTCCAAAAGTTCTTTTTTTTGGTTTGTTTGTTTTTTTGCATTTGTGTGGTGGCAACATTTACCAAGCCAAGGTCAGAGAAAAGCTGTAACCTTGAGTGTTTAATACAAGCCTAGAGTGGGAAGTATTAATTTTTTAAATCCCTGCAGGCCCCCACCTTCTGTACTCAAAAGGTGTGATGACGGAGTGGGGATTCAGCCATGATAGACCTCAATCATATCCCTCCTTAATCATCTCTTTTCAAGCTGAAAAGTCCCCGTCTTATTAATCTCTCATCATATGGAAGCCATTCTATATCCCTAATCATTTTTGTTGCCCTTTTCCAATTCCAATATATCTTTTTTGAGATGGGGTGACCACATCTGCGTGCAGTATTCAAGATGTGAGTGTACCATGGATTTATGGAATTTTAGGAACGATTAGGAAAGGGATAGATAATAAGGCAGAAAATGTCATAATGCTACTATATAAATCAATGGTGTGCCCACACCTTGGGTACTGCATGCAGTTCTGGTCTCCCCAGGTCAAAAAATATATATTAGAACCGGGAAAGATATGGATATGAGCAACAAAAATAATTAAGGGTATGGAATGGCTTTTCATATGAGGGGAGATTCCTTTCTAATAATTACTCCAAGAAGAATTTCATAGGAAGAATCCCATTTAATATGCTTCATAAAATTGATATTAATTTTTCTATGCATGTTTGCATACATACATATTTGACAGTGTAATAAGCTGCCTCAGAGCTGTTACAGTTGGCCATGTACAGAGGCAAGATGGAAACTGTTAAAAAGCAGATAATGCACATTATCAAGTTAGATATTTCTGTTCCTCCTTTCAGAATATTTGCTGGTGTATTTCAGTTTCACTGTCCCTGAGAGACCATAGCTTCCCATCACCACTTTAGAAACAGCTCACCTGCCAGCGCTTTGCTCAGGAAATTTCTCGCTCACATCTCACAACTGAGACAATGCAAGGCTATTTGGATAGAAAGAAGCTGCGGTGACTGCAAGCAACCACAAAATGCTAAAAGGGATCTTTCCCAGTTATTTACAATACTAAGAGTAAGAGCAAAACTGGTTTTGTTTTTTTTAAAAAACCTCTTGTGCTTTTTAATTCTAACATAAAAAGAATAATAGTGTGGGTGCAGACACCCTGATTTTCCTAAAACAAAATCCCCATGCTGCAGATTCAAAAATTTACCCCTCCCCGGGGTTTGGTTTTGTTAAAGAAATTAACAACATAAAAACACAACCATTATCTCCATACAGTCTATCTTGAACCTTTTCTTCAGCTTGGCAGCTCCTAAAGTGCCTACCTCAGAACTGCTCAGCACGGAACCTAGATTCCTTCTGTCGCTGGAAAAGAGCTTCCACTTCCTTTGCAATAAAAAACCTCCTGCCCTGGTGAGTTGCAAAATCCATTTAACTCTTTCCCACTAGAACAGTGTGGTTCCCGAACTTTAACAGCCTGAGAAGGAACCCCTTTCACTAAAATGTCAAGTCTCATGAACTCCCTCTTAAAATGTATATTTCCAGGGACGTTCTCCTTTACTTGAGTATAAATTATAAAAGCAGTGATCTTGGAAATATAAAATGTTTTATGACATGCGTATTGCACACTATTTATCACATTATGAAAACAGCAACACTCTTCCAAGATCTCACTTTCATAGCTTGCATCTCTTTGAATAAACTTGTTATAAGACAAGGCTCCTATGTTTCATCAAGGAATATCAGATGTGAAACAGCATGAAGGTATTTAAGAAGCCAACTCAAAGAGTTCCATCTACACAAGCAGCAGTCCAGGCAAACAATGCACATTACAATGAAGCTTAAACTTGTTCTTCACAAATCATTTTAAAAACAAACAACACTAGCTGTCTACTTAATTTTAAAAACAGCAAAAAATATCCACCTCCCTTTCCATTTCTTATAAGGAGCCTTGAAGTTGAAATCTCCTCAGGATGATAGACATGATTGCTTTGATCTCTTAGCCCTTGGAAGTCCAGGGGTCCCAGGATGCTGGCCCTGTGCTGCCTGGGGTTCCCAGGGACAGCTGTGTCAGTCATTAGGGAATTTTTCCCTGAAAACCCCCTGTAACCAACCACCAGGGGTTCACAAACCCCAGTTTGGGAACCACCACACTAGAATAAACACAAGATAAAAGGGACGGGGTTGTTTCAAGCAAACACTGCTACCTTGTTACACAGTATTTTTTTTTTTAAGGAATGGGCTCCCGATTCAACCTTTGGATCTGTATCCAAACTTTCTCAAAGATTGTAGCATTCAGATCCAAGGTTTTGGTTCAGACATACAGGACAGCTGCAAAATTCAGTTCCAGATCAGAATTCTTCCAAAACATGGAGGTGTTCAGATCTGTGGTTTTGGTTCTGGGACCACATCTCTTTGGGTTTTTTTAATTTGTTTTTGGTTTTTTTACAGATATGAAAAAAAAAATCTGACTTGGCAACAACCCCGGAATGAGACACTTAGGATCAACATCTTCATGAAACTTCTTTTACAGTGGGATTATTTGAAGCAAAATCAAGATTTACATCAACAATGCTATTGAAGACTAAAGCCTGATTTGACAAGTATCTCCGTTCAACTGTCTATTGATCATTGATTTCAGAGGGGCTTGGTTTAAGGCTCACTTAAGAGCCTGATTCTGATCTTGCAGTAATTCCACTGAAATCAATGCAGTTGCTGTAAGATCAGAATCAGGTCCTCATGCCTCAACATCATTGACATCAATTTATACCATTTACACCGGTATAAAACCAGACCTCTGTTTTAAAGAGAGAGACTATGATGGGACATGGAGCAGGAACTAGGCTTCAGTAGCCCCCTACTGATGGTTCCACTGCTCTGCTGCACTCTTCAGGAAACCTATCTGTGAAGAAAAGAGCATATTTGAATATCAGCAAGATTTAGTCCTCCAGCAGGGCTCTGAACTCTGGGGTACAGATGTGGGGACCTGCATGGAAGACCCCCTAATGTTATTTCTGCCAGCTTAGGTTAAAAACGTCCCCAAGGCACACATTCCTTTTGTTAAGGGTTAAACTTATTCACAGCTTTGTTTATGATTTCTAAGCAAAAAGTTTCTCTGTTATGTGCTTAGGAGATAAAAGTGCCTGTGTCACTATCTCTTATTCTGACCTACATTAGACTATGTATGTTGATTAGAACAATGAGGTCTTGTAAGAACTGCTGTCCTGGCCTGTTTTTGCTTTTCCTCAAGGTTATACTTGATACTTTGAGTTAGAGACTCGAGACCAGATGGTGACCCAGGTCCGGGACGCCTGGTTTATGTAATTGTTGATAGTACGCATGCCCCTGGCAAATGTATTAACTTAGACCATGCCTCTTCTGCAAACCACTCCTCTTCTGTCTGTATTCTATAAATCTCTCATGATGTCTTAAAATAAATCTGAGCCTTCTCCTTCCTCTGAGGAGGAAGCATGAATGGTCCGCCTTGATAAATGGCGGTTTGTTTACTCTTCATTGGTCTCGGACAGCTTTTGAGCTGTTTACCTTCTAACTCCGTCCTACCCGGAGTTTCAGGTAAGGGGGTGACACGGTCTTTGATTTTTCCCCTTAACACTTTCCTTGTCCTTGGACAGTATTGCCGTTACCACCAAGTGCTTTAAACAAACATTCATCAAGGGGCCACTTGGAGCTCTAGCTTCCCCCAAATATCCCCACAATATCCCCTTCACCCCCTTTCCTGCAGAAGGCTTGAGAATAATCTGCTAACCAATTGGTTACAAAGTGAGCACAGATCAAATCTCTGGTTCTTAGGACACCGCAAATCAATCAGGTTCTTAAAAAAAGAATTTTATTAAAAAAAAAAAAGTAAAAGAATCACACCTATAAAAATCAGGATGGAAGGTAATTTTACAGGGTAAATTAAAAAAGATTTAAAACAGAAGATTCCCCTCTAGGCTTAGTTTCAAAGTTACAAAAAACAGGAATAAAACTCCCTCTTAGTATAGGGAAAATTCACAAGCTAAAACTAAAGATAATCTAATGCTTTTCCTTGATTGACTTACAATTTTTATAGTCCTAGATGTTTATTTCAGGTAGGATGTTGGAAGATAGTTTTTGCTGCCCTGGTTTCTCTCTGGGGCAGAGAGAACACAAAAAGAGACACAAACAACCCCTCCCACCCATAGATGTGAAAGTATCTTCTTTCCTTATTGGTCCTTTTGGTCAGGTACCAATCAGGTTATTTGAGCTTCTTAACCCCTTACAGGTAAGTGATTCAGTACCTCTGTCCAAAAGGGATTTTATATTACTGCATACATAAAGGTTGTTACCCTTCTCTTTATATTTATGACAAAACTGGTCACCATTTTCAAATTTAGGTGTCTAAAGTTTGAGAGGCAATGGGGTTGTCAGGAGCAGAGCTGGCTCCCAGCTAGGTCACTAGGCAACCCAGCAAACTCACCTGCGTGCAATACACCTTTGCTAAATGGCCATGCTTCCTGTTTGGAGATAGGAGCCAGCCACCTGCTAGTTGAGTATTCCAGTGCCTGCTCAACTCCTACCATGCCACAGCTGTGCTTGCCTTGCTCTTGCTTCAGCTTCCTGCTCCAGCCTTTAATTCCAGCTCCTTACTCTAACCTGTTTTCAGCCATTACTCGTTCCCTACTCTAGCCTTGATTCCTGCCTGTTTCAGTCTATTCCTTACCTCCAAGTCCTGATTCTGACTCAGACTCCTATCTTTGGCTTGGCTTCTGATTTTGGCTTACCCTTTGGGTTGCTGTTTTCGATTTTGTCTTGGCTCCTCCACTCTGACTGCAGGTCACTTGGACCTGTACCTGACTTTACACTCACCATCATTTCAAACTGCTGCCACAACTACCAGGCAAGGTCCTGACCCACCCATTGGGTAGATGGACCATAGCCTGGCAACCAACAGTTTGAGCAGCCCCAAAAGACCAAGTGTAGGGAAGGCAGGGGCCTAATGACATGGAGGTCCCTCCTGAAATGACCTCAGGAGGAGCCCTGCTCACTCTTGTGGACTTAAGTGGAATCTTACAGGAAATGCAGACCCAGGTTGTTGCACTTTGAGATCAGAGTGCATTCCTGCAGCCCCAAGTGCCAGCCCATGAAATGCAGGCATTGGATGCCAAAATATAAGACTGGAATGCTACCCTCAAGATCCAGGTGCAAGCCCAGGCAGTGGCTACAGCCCCATGACCCTCACACCTTCTATCCACAAGCCCAAGGTCTCCATTCTGGACATGTTCAATGTCCGTGCCATATTCTGGGGGTTCTTAAATCAGTATTGTCTGCTATTCACTCTGTGACTGCTGTCATATTCCAGCGACCGGTCCTGATTAGGATTTGTGATTAGCCTGCATCCAAAGACACCCTGGCATAGAGATTTCCTCACTATTGGAGGTATCTTGCCCTCTTCTCAAATGTTTGAGGAGTTTGTTCAGACAATGGCATGTGTTTTTGATAACTCTAAGGGAGAGCACACTGCAAAAGCTGTGCTCCAAGTCCTTTGGCAGGGGTCCCAACCCATCACTGGATCTGCAGCTGAGTTTCAATGCCTGGCAGCTGATACCTGCTGGAATGAGACAGGACAAATACATTACTTCTGGCAAAGAGTCAATGACCCTTTTAAGGACAAATTAGCTCAGTTGGAACCCCTGCCTGGGCTAAGGACCCGGATTGTTCTGTGCATTATGATTAATGACCAGCTAACAGAATGAGAATGCATCACTCAACCCTTGTGGAACCAGACCCTTCCATCCATTGTGACTCCAGGCAATCTATCGGAGTCTGATGTAATGCAGATCGATCAAATGTGACCCCAGCCTCTCCACCAATTAAAAGAGAATGTGTCAGGCTCCAGGAATACCTGTACTGTGGAGAATCTGGGGATTTTTGCATTGGGTTGCCTGGCTAAGGACTGATGCCTCTCCGTGTTGGGAAATGCCAGATAATGACAAGACTGGGTCTGCCCAAGAGTGAACTGCTCTGCTGCTCCAAGAATTTGTCAAGGGTTGTTGGATTTCTATTATCTGTAAAATCTCCCCTGAGCTCCTTTAGACCATTCATACATTACCCCTCTTTTTGGGGTCCATCACATATCAGACCAGTGGTGGCCACCAGGAAATCAAGCAATTTGGGATGATCTATGCCCTGCATTTGCCAATCATCCTTCAAACCCACAACCCCCTAATCAGCTGACAATCGAAAACAGTGCTCTTTTGCTCTGCCAGTGAAGATGCCTTATGAGTCTCTGATCATGGTTGACAGCGCTCTGTGGTGTGCTCTAACCCCCAAAGCTCCCAGAGAGGCCATCTGATGACCACCATTTGCTCTCTGGTGCCTCAAACAGGTGGCTGGAAAGCAGAGAGCAATCTGGCAGTTCCTGGAAAATATTAGTGCCTGCTTAGGGGTCAAGCATTCATTTTCAGCAAGGAAATATTCATTTCCTTATATTCAGGAAAGAGACCCTGGAATCCAAGTAGTGATGTTGTGCCATGTCTCCCCCATGGCAGGACATTTTGGCCAGTTCAAGACCAGGAATCTGATTTCCAAGAATCTTTGGTGGCCAACCTTATGAAAAGATATCAAGGACTATGTTAGGATGTGTCACCTCTGCACCCACACTAAAACACCATGCACAAGACCTGTAGGCCTCTCCAACGCCTTCCCATGCCCTCACCCTCAGTCTACCCTCTCAGTGAATTTCTTCGAAGCAGCTCTACAATGAGTACATGGTGGTCATGATTGTGGAGGACCTTGTGATGAAAATGGCCCATTTTATCCCTTGCTGTATCCTTCCATCAGCCTGTGAAAATGCACAGTTCTTCTTGGAACACATCTTCTGGTATCACAGCATCATTTCTGATCAGGGCACCCAATTTCTCTCCCAGTTTTAGGGTGACCAGACAGCAAATGTGAAAAATAAGGACAGGGAATGGGGAGTAATAGGTGCCTATATAAGAAAAAGCCCCAAATATCGGGACTGTCCCTATAAAATCGGGACATCTGGTCACCCTACACAGTTGTGGCAGAAATTCTCTGCCTTTTTGGACCAAACACCTCCTCTCAATTTCCTACTACCTGATGGCCAGACAGAAAGGGTCAACCAGACAATGGAACGGTACCTCTTCTATTTTTTGAATTTTCACCAAGTTGACTGGGTTCTCACTATTTTTTACTGAATTTGATTACAATAACGTAACTCATGTCTCTACCCAGCAAAGCCCATTCTTCAAGAACTTCATCTCTTGTTTCATGCTGAGCTATCAGAAGGCCCTTCTGTTCTGGCAGTCACAGACTTGGTCCTTCATCTCTGACTTCATTAGGAGTAGGCTGACCATATTTCCTTTAGACAAAAACGGGACATTGGGATGGCAAAAATGGGACAGGGTGGGGGGGGGGCATGGCCCCACCTGGGCCCCCCTGCGCTGGGCGGGGGGAGGAAGATGGGGGGTCGGGGGGATGGATGGAGGAATAAGCAGAACAGGGATGGGGGATGAAGAGGATGGAGGGAGAGAGAGAAGGGGGGATGAGGGATGAAGAGGATGGAGGGGACGGAGGGAGAGAAGGCACGAAGGTGAGAAGGGAGAGGATGGATGGATGAGAGAAGAGATGGGGGTAGGGAGCAGGGGGGATGAAGGAGGCAAGGGACAGCGAGAAGGAGGGATGGAGAGAAGGGAGATGGAAGAGGAGGCAGTGGACGGAGGGAGAGAGAGAAGGGAGGAAGGGAGGGATGGAGAAGGGGGATGGAGAGAAGGAAGAGAGGGATGGAAGGATAGAGAGAAGGGAGGAAGGAAGGGATGGAGGGATGGAGAAGGGGATAGAGAGAAGGGATGGAGGGAGCGAGAGGAGGCATCCTGCAACTGTGTGAACCCAGAGTAGCTTCACTGGAGTTCTGCCAGGCTGCCACGAGGCAGGATGACTGGGCTCAGCACCTGGCTCTCTGGAACCATTTCAGGATGTATGGATCCATCAAAATGGAAACACTTCCTGAAAGTGGGTCAATGTCACTTCAGAGGAAGATGCGGGGCGGGGCGGGGGGGGGGGGGGAGGAGATTTCTGACAAAGTCAAACCACTTCTGTTTGGTTTTTAAGTGACTTTTCATTTAGAACGTTGTATTTTGTAGAATCGTGGCTAGCACTAGAATACAATCAAAAGAATACAAAGAATGGACGGAGGGAGAGAGCAGGGAGGAAGGGAGGGATGGAGAAGGGGGGTGGAGAGAAGAGAGGGATGGAGGGAAGGAGGAATAGAGAGGAGGAGGCGGCAGCGGGCGGCGGGCTGGAGGAGGCGGCAGATCGGAGCTGTCCGGAGCCGCAGCCGGGGGCCGAGCGCGCCGGCGGGGGGGCTGCCAGCCAAGTTTTATGAAGAGAGAAGGGATGGAGGGAGTGAGAGGAGGCAGTGGACGGAGGGAGAGAGCAGGGAGGAAGGGAGGGATGGAGAAGGGGGATGGAGAGAAGGGAGGGATGGAGAGAAGGAGGGAAGGAGGAATAGAGAGGAGGAGGCGGCAGTGGGCGGCGGGCTGGAGGAGGCAGCAGATCGGAGCTGTCCGGAGCTGCAGCCGGGGGCCGAGCGCGCCGGCGGGGGCGGGGGAGGGCACGTTTTATGACTCCATGTTTTATGGGTCCTGTTTTATGAGTCCACGTTTTATGAGTCCTGCCCCCAAAACGGGACAAAATTGATATTTTGGACAAAAAGACCGGACGGTTAAAAAACATTAAAAAAACGGGACTGTCCCGTTCAAAACGGGACGTATGGTCAGCCTAATTAGGAGCTCAGTGCATTTGGCCACTGCCAAAGAGTGTATCAGAGCTATGCTGATCGACATGGGCAAGTTGCCCTGGACTTAAACATCGGAAATAAGGTATGGCTCTCCACTCAGAACTTGAAATCATCTGATCCCTCTGCCAAGCTTGGTCACAAGTACCTGATATCATTTAGATCACCCGGAAGATAAATCCAGTGACCTTCAAACTCCATCTCCCAAAATCCCTTAGTATCCACACTTTCAATCAGCTCTTCCTTGGGTGGATGGATTCACCCCAGGCCTGCTACAATGGCCCAGGAACAGTATTAGGTCCATCAAATCCTCAGCTCCTGACAGGTCAGGGATAAGCTCCAATACCTGTACACTGGAAGAGATATGGGCCAGACGAGCAGTCCTAGGATCCTGTAGAAACCCCCCAAACAATCTGGGGAGACGTGCCTAAAATCCTTAAGTATCTATGTATTAAGCTGTAGTGATCAAATCAACTTGCTAACTACAGACTTTGAAGTTTGTTTGAAACAGGGAGTTAAAATGGTATAAAAAACCTCAGTTTTTTGGAGACGGTCCTTTTTTGTATCTTGAACAGAATAGCTGCTGGACTGCAAGACTCGGTATGTTACTTGTTTTTCAACTCTTAAAATATATGTTACTCTTTGTCCATGCTAATAATGATACATGTCTTTATTACAGTGTGATCTGTTTAGCATGGAAACAGCAACTTCAACCTGTATTTCACCAGGGCAAGGTAAAACACTATTTTTAACTGTCATTGTGCATGATACTGTTTAATTAAAAAAAACAACCCAGGTATTAAACAGGTTGTATAGGAGTTTGATGGATTTGGGGAATAATATTAACTAAAATTTTGCTTGTTCTTTAACCCAAAGGCCCAAATACACATGGGGTAAAACAGAATAACCATGTGCCAGCATCCCTTTATCCTGTGGTGGAAGGTAAATTTCTGCAATTGGCTTTTAAATGCGTGTAGGTTTATTGAAAATTATTTTGTTGCAAACTGTTGGTTTGGTGTGTTTAAAGCTACTGGATTTTTTATTAAACCATATTAAGCACAAACCCATCCTGATTGGTAGAGGGCAATGGGAGGGGTCACATGACCCACTCCCAGGTGGGTCACACCACCATGGAACTCTCCCTTAATTGATCAAATCTGCTCTCTGGGAGGTCCTCTGAGGCCAGAACCCATCCTGATTGGTAGAGTGTGGTGGGAGAAGTTCTTAGAGGGGGTTACATGACTCACTTCCAAATGGATCACCCTGCCCCAGAATTCCCCCCACCTGCAATTGGTCAAATCCAGTCTCCAGGAGTGCCTCTGTGACAGGAACCCATCCTGATTGGTAGAGGGCAGTGGGAGGAGTTCTTAGAGGGGTTACATAACCCACTTCTGGAAAGATCACCCTGCACCAGAACTCCCCCTGGTTGGTCAGATGTCCTCCGGGAGAGGTTTCTTATGGGGGCGGCAAACCCCATCCTGATTGGTAGAGGGTGGTTGGAAGAGGTCACATAATACCCTTTGCTTCCAGTCATGTGTCAGCCTTGCCCCCAGATGTAATACCCCCAGAGGTGGAGACCTAACGGGTCAGGGCCTGGAGGGTCTGGGGATGGGGCCTACATTTAATTGTTGATAGCCACCTTTTACTACTCATGTCTTCCTGCTAAACTCTGTCTTCCATCTGCAGAAACTGTGCTGAACATCTCTCCTCATATGTTGCACTTCTCTCCTTGCAGTCTGCTGCTGTCTGTGCTTTTCCACTTGGTGTGAATCTTTGTCTCTTAGGTACTGTACATGCTTGTTGGCCCTGTCCAGCATGTCCGCCATAAGTTCATCATAGAAATGCTTTCTCTTTGACAGCTCTGTAACAGTGTGATATCCCAGGTTCCTACTGGACTGTGGCTAGATTGCAGAGTTAGAAGTGCCTACAAAGATGGAAGGTACTGAAAGCAGGCAACAAACAGTATACAGTAAAACCTCCATTTAATGGACTAATTCGGGCAAGGGGGTGTCCGTTAACTCAAAAAGTCCGTTATTTAATAATAAAAAAACCCACAAGCTGTCAGAGCAGCAGCCCGCCCGCCACAGGGTCGGGGCGGCAGCTCCGCAGCCCGCCCACTGCTGGGACCCGGGCGGCAGCCGGGAGCCGTCAGCCAGCCCGCCCCGGTCCCGGTTGCTGGGACCCGGGCGGCAGCCAGCCCCCGAGAAATGGATTTCGGATGCATCAGACTTGCTCAGAAATTTTGTCCGTTGCATCCAAAGTCCGTTAAATCGAGGGTTTACTGTATTATTGTTCTGAAGTTTCATGAATGACAAAGGGACATTCTGTTCCAAGCTACTGGTGGCAAGCCAGCAATATGCCTATAGCAGGATGTGGTCTACTCCTCAGGGCCGGCAACAGAAATTTTGGGGCCCCTTACTCTGATCGTTTGTGCTCCCCCCGCCCCCCGGGGCAGTCTCCCGCCGCTCGCGCCCTGCCCGGGCCTATGTGGGACTGCCTTGCCGGTCGGGCATAGCAGGGGTGTCGTGTCGCGGGGGTACCGGGCGTGGTCGGCGGTAGCATGGTGGCGTGAGGCACGCGGCGCGTGCGGGCAGCCTCTAGCACAACACCCCTGCCTGGCCCACCTCCCCCCCCAGCCTATTCTCCTCCCCCCCTGCCTGACCCGGCCCACTCAACCTAATCTCCTCCCCCAGCCTAACCTCCTCCCCTCCCCACCCATCCCTGCCTGGCTGGCCCTCCCCGCTGTTGAGGGTGATCTTCCTTTACCCCCGCCCAGCCTCCCCCCATCTAACCGCCTTCCCTCCCCCACCCCTGCCTGGCCCGGCCAATCCCACTGAACCTAACCTCCTCCCCCCTCCCACTCCCAACCCAGCCTCCTTGCCCCCCATGCCTGACCCGCCCAACTCAGCCTCCCCCCCACCCAACCTCCTTCCCTCCCACACCCACGCCTCGCCCACCCCATCCAGCCTAGTCTCCTGCCCCCCTCCCCGCCCGCCTGGCCTCCTCCCCGCCGGCTACCAGACATACCTGGGGTGGGGGTGCGACTGGTTCCGGCGCGGAGCTGCCTATCCACGAGTCTCTCCGACTCTGGCCGTGCCCCCCGCCCCGCGCGCTCCCCGGCGGCTGGCCCACAGGTGTCTCGCCTGCGCCAGCGGCGGCTGCAGCGTCACTCCCGGCTCCGGTGGGCTTGGCACTCCGTGGCTGCCCCGCCTCCCCCCGCTGGGCTGCCATTGGCTCCCGCCCCGGGTCTCCCCAGCCCCGCTTGCTGGCCCCCGTGGAGCGGCGCTCGCTCTCCGATCGCTCCATGTTGCACATTTACCTCTCCCTGGCCTGGTTTGGAGTCCTGCTAGGAGAGATCGCAGCTCCCTGGGGCTATGTTAACCCTGACCTGCGCGCCGCAATACAGCAATCTTGGCCTGAGAAGCGGGAGGGCCAAGTGTGCGCGGGTGGAAGGATCCCCGGTACCTGCCCCCACTCCGGTGCTGTGATTTAAATGTCCCGCTGTGCCCGCCCCTTCCCCTTGCTGTAACTGGTTACTGCAGCAGGGAGGGCGCTTAGCCAAGCCCAGCCCAGCCGGCGCTTCCCCCCCCCCCCCCCTCCCCAGCTGACAGCGGCTGGAGGCAGTGCGAGCCTCCGAGCATTGCCACTGCCTGGATGCTCGCTGCTGGCGCTCGCCCTTTGCTGAGCTCTCGTGCCCGGCAGGGTCCTGCGGGAGTGCGAGCCGCGGCCCGAGAGAGCGAGAGCCCGGGAGCACCACGAGCCGCCCTTGCTGCTCTCCCCCCCCCCCCGGCCCCCGTGCGCCCTTTCCCCCCGGACCCGTGTGAGACCCTGCGGCTGGCGATGGAGACGCCGCTGCTATGACCAGCCGCAGGAGCGCGAGAGCCCCATCCAACAGCCCCCTGACTGCCCATGGCCCCCCCCTGTGCTTTAAGCACCCCCCAGCTCCCTTACCACACTGGTGGCTAGGCGGGAACTAAACAGGCTGCACTGCTCTCCCAGAGGAGCGTGCAGCCCCGCGTGGCACGCTGAGGCTCTGGGAGAGCGGGGAAGGCAGGGGAGGGGCCGGGAGCAGCCTTCCCCACTGGGAGCTCAGGCGCTCGCAGCTGAGCCTCTGGGAGAGTGGGAGAGGGCCAGAAGCTGTTCCCCCCCCGCCGGAGGAGCCCCTCCCCCTACCTACCCAGAGCCTTCCCCCACTCTCCCGGAGCCTCAGCGTCGGGCGTCTGAGCTCCCCGTGGGGGAAGCTGCTCCCAGCACCTTCCCCTGGGTGCCTTTCCCTGCTCTTCCAGAGCCTCAGCGGCGCGCCCCTGAGGCTCCGGGAGCAGGCCCGGCGACAAGGGGGGACGACTACAGGTACAGCTGTGTACCGGGTCCTGGACTTAAGGGGTCCCCCCTTAAGTCCGGGGCCAGGTACAGCTGTACCTGTAGTACCCCCCTGTCACTGGCCCTGCTACTCCTACCTTCTAGCCCCACAGAAGTTGGCTTAGGCTCCACTGGCTCTGTATCCAGTGGGCAGTTTATTTGAGGTCCCTCCACCAACACCGTCACAGTCTCATGCAACAGTTTATTTACAATATCCTCTTTGCTCTTGGCCTTCCTCTCAGCACCTGAGAGCAACAGAAGTCTCCCTTCCCTGAGACCTCCGTGAGACTGGGCTCAGCTAGGCCTGTTCCTCTTTCTCTCTCCCCTTGTACTTGTTTCCTGTACCTCTTTATCAGTCTTGAGCTTATGGGCTAATTGGCTCAAATGCTCACCTAGTCTAATCAGCTAATCACCTTTAATTACCCAGTCAGCTTTCTGCAGGGACACCAATGAATGTCAAAGTGGTCAGAGTGCAGGCTCACCTGCACTCTGTTACAATATCACAAAGATATTCAGGCTTATGGTGACTGAGCAACACATCTACAAGTGAAGTGGGCTGGTGTCCTATAGAGGAGGGCCTCCAAAAAACACCCTTCCCAGACTTGTGACTACCTATCTGATGTTCCTACTATGGGAGGTTGAAGCTATCAGCACCCAGGACTGAGCCAAAATTCATGGGGAATCACAGGACGCTGTGTTAATGTCTACATGAATTACTGCCTCCCAATGGCTTACCATACAGTCTGCTCTGACTAGATCTTCCTGTGGAAGACATGCAAACATGTATGATAATACAAATTCTCAAAGAACTGGACACTCAGCCCTTGTTCATGAAGCATATTTCTAGACTTCAAACAACCCCCCTGCCATATTTTTGACATTTACTTTTTTTTCACCCAGGCACTATGTTTCACCCCAGCTTACAGTTTCCTGTTTACAGGCAGCTTGTAACACTGTGGCTTTGCTGATTTGTACATTGTGGCTTACTAAAAGGGAAGGCAATATAAGGTTCTTAGTCTCTTACGTTTAACACCCCAGCACATCTTTTCAAGAACATGTGAGTATCTAGTAAAAATGTCATGTTGTTTAGCTGTTGTTTTTGTGCTTCCTGGTCCCCATTTGGAATTCCACAGTGGAGGTGTGGGGGTGTAATGCTAATACGCTGGTGTACATTCAAATTGAATTGGCCTATAAACCAGAAATGCCGCCCATCTGTATATTAATAATAACAATTATGGAGCGACACATTTCCCAGACTCCAGCACAACTTCTGCCTCTTCTGTTTCTGCTGCTGATTCCGTGGCAGCGCAGCTCCTCTGGGGAGTTGTCAAACAGCTCCTCCAAGTATTGACCCAGGGCGTGCTGCAGCTGCTCTGGTGGTAAAGCCTCCTTGGGCACTTCAGTGGTTGGCACAGTCCCCAGCACCCAGTCAAAGTCCCTCTACAAGAGGCAGGAAGATGGAGCATTCCCAGGGGTGAGGGTCTATTCCCTGGTTTTTAAGTGATCACTTCTGAGCCCCTTATTCTGCTCCCTGCACTGGTCTCTGGTCAGTTGAACCCCCAGGACTTCCAGCTTGTCTGCTATTTCTTGGTACATGTCATCATTTCTGGTGCTCAAGCTTTAGCCCAGCAGCTGCTCCCTGTCATGTTCCTCTGCTTGACACATGGACTGGCTACAGAACTTGCTTAGACACACCAGAGGTGTTCATCAGAAGATCCTGTCATGCTCTGCCAGGGATGGCTGAGGCTTGTTTATATGAGGTATTTTACACATACAGTAGACTCTCGATTATCCAGGATGATAGGGAAAAAATTAATCCTGGTTAATAAAATCCTGGATAATCCCGATCCCTAGGAAATATGGGGAGGGTGTTTGGTTCACCAGGCACCCTGCACCATGGGGAGGGAGTGTTGGTTCACTGGCTGCCCAGAGCCCTGGTGAGTTGTTTTTTGTTTGTGCTTGGGGCGGTAACAAAGCCAGAGCCGGCCCTGTGAGTTACGCATATTATTTCTTGGCATCCTGGTTAATCCACATCCTGGTTAACACAATCCTGGATAATCGAGAGTCTACTATAGTTTCACCTACTGGCTGAACAGTATAATAAGTTTGGCATTTCATGCAGACCCTAAGGGGGTGTTGCAGTGTCTAGACCACTCATTGGTCCACACCAAGTTATACTCCACCCTCTTCCTCGCCCCATCACATCCTACAGTGCTGTGGTGCCCTCAACTGGGGTGCGGTCACTCTCTTAGGAGTATGAGCTACATCTGCCAGTGTGACAATGTCCCATTCTTCAGGGCCTCTCCTGGGTTCCCAAAAGGGGCATGAGTGTGAAAACACGGATCACCGCACCTGGAGTGGCCTATCAAAGCTGCAGTCACTCTACCCACAGCTCCAAACATCAGCCTTTCTTCCTGGTGCAACCTGAAACTCCTTTTCCAGACTACCAATGTCCTTTTAAACTGTCTCTGCATCTGGTGCATGCCCTGCAGCTGCTGAGGGGCAGGGCTTCCCTAGCCCAGTATTGTCCCAGGTCTGTAAACCCCATCACATCCTTCAGATTGCTCAGAGTCCAGATTTTTAAAGGTATTCAGCCACTTAAGATCCTATTAAAATCAGTGGGACTTAACAGAGCCCAGGACTGCATCTGAACCCTATGGAAGGTAAGCCAAATGCAACACACACCCCCTTCCACCACAGCATGCTGGATCACATTTCACTACAAACAGTCCCATAATGGCATTTCATGTAAGCAGAACTTGGGAGAATACTACTACTCCCCACCCCACCGGTTCAATCGTATATGTAGTTATGTCACTGAAAGGAAATGTCATTCTATTTGTGTTGCACCTTTAAATGTAGCCAAATCTCCTGGTTTGCAGAAGAAGCTGTCATTTGGCATTGCAGCCCTTTCTTGTAGCAGATTTTTTTCAGTTATTGTAGTCTCTCTCATGGAGATTTTTGAACTGAAATAACTCAGCGTCACCTAAAAATGCATGTTTCCTCTTATCATGTTTTCTAAGACACCATAATGATTCCATAATTTCTGACCTATTTATTCTGCTGGCATAATAGTTTCTAAGAGAAAAAATGAAACTGTCTCTTCCAGGTTATTGCTAGCTTGTCACTGTTGCTGCCACTAAGAGAGTAGAGATTTTTGAGGGTTGTGGTTCTGTCTGCTGTAAATTTCTTTATCCCTATTCTCTGATGAGGAGTCGTGATTCTTAAGGAACGGTGTTATAAAATGAATAACAGGATGACTAGAAAATGGATGAGATGCAATTTAAGCAAAACTAGAATTCCACTTGGGTGTGAAGAGAAAGGCTCTGCACTAGATTGGTTTTTGAACTCATTTTGAGGAAGAAAAGTGCTTAATTGCTAACCGATGGAAACAAGTCTTATTACTGTTCCTCTCATCCTCTCTTCTCTTCCATTGTTAAACTTGCTTGCTAAACATTGTTTTTCTGGTTGTACACTCTTCAGAACAGGGACTGTATCTTACTATACAATTTTATAGCAAGCAACAAAATGGCACCACAGTCTTGACTGGAGCCTCTGGGTGCCACTGTAATATAAATACTCTTTTTAAAAAAACAACCACATGAAGAACAGCCTGGGATGATATGAGGATAGTTCCATTGTAATCTAGGTAGTGGATTAGTTGATTAGGGTTTTAAAATGTCTGAATGTTCTAGGTCATCTCATGTCATTATTTTCACTTTAATTTGTGTGTGTGAAACCTGTTTTTAAAAAAAGCAAATCAGCTCACTTAATGTGAACTTTGCCTGCATAAATAAAGCCATCTGGTTTGCTGGCTAACCATCTGGTTTATCTAAAGATTACAGTCTCCTGAGTATTATTCACAAGCTGACATGTGATGAGACCCCCACAGTCCCTTGTGGTTTGTAGGAGCTTTCCCACGGCATTGTGGTTTTAATTGTTTTATCTGTTTTTCTTTTTTGTAAAAAATTGTTATTTTAATTTGCATCTTTTAATGCCGTGTGTGTTTGTGTTTTTGTGCAGAGCCCTGTGATGCCATGAGCAGATAGATCCTATGACCGAGATTCTGTTGGGGGAAGGTGAAGAGAGGGCTGCAAAAGAACCCTTTGGAATGCCTTGATTCTGGGGATCATTCAATGCTGGCCCTGGTCACAGTGCACACCAGGGTGGCCCGAGACTGCTCTAAATTATACCAGCTATTAATGACCAACAGAATGGACTGCCTGTTAGGGACTGCACTGTGGCCCTAACCCTTCCCCACCTCTCAACCCAAGGGCTTCAGTGAGTTGATGGTGTAGGAGCCACCTATGGCAGCTGGGGACTCCCCAGCTAGGGGTGTTCACTCTGTCAGTGGATAGTGGCCCAATCATCTCCTAGAATCTCACCCCGTTTTATAAGATTTATTATTAGTGTGCTGAGTATTAAGGGCTGAAGAGTGAGTAAGTTTCTGCCGCCCCCTGCTTCATAGACACAGTGTTTTCCACTGGGAGCCCTAGTAATGCCTTGCCAAAAGGGTTCCTCCTCCTCCAGAGTTCAACTACTCCCATTTCTGGAGAAAATGTCTCAGTTCTCTTCTACATCAGATAGTACATGACAGTTCACTTACCTTGATACTTCTGCCTGATCTGCCATCCTATCCCAGGCACAGAAAATGTTTCAGTCAAAGGACAGATTGAAAC
This sequence comes from Sternotherus odoratus, assembly GCA_032164245.1. Lineage (NCBI taxonomy): Eukaryota > Metazoa > Chordata > Testudines > Kinosternidae > Sternotherus > Sternotherus odoratus. The sequence continues at coordinate 61,820,515 of JAVMKO010000001.1, forward strand.
TGAGACATAGAAATGACCTGGTTAGAGGCCAATATAACTAGAATTCTCCTGTTCTAAACAAAACTAATGTGTTGGAATAGACCTGTTGTGTGCACAATTCATACCCTAGCATAGCTTTTCACCCGCCTAACCATTAGAAGATAGCACTTTCTGTCTGCATTACAGTGAGATGAGTTTTAAGGAGGGACATGGAGAAAAGGTGGTGTTTTTACAGATCATTGTGTGCCAAGCCAGATTTGCATTCTTGACATTACTGATTGAGTTGGGATGCTGTGACAAATACTAATGTACTCTACAGCTCCCCAAAATGGGCCTTCTTGTTCATATACACTTTCCTAAATTTCTCTAACATACCACTCCAGGGTACCACCTGATGTATTGGGGTCCCACTGAGCCTGCTTGTTCCTGGGCTCTCTCACCCTGTCCTGGTGAGCCAAGCCCTCAAGCCACCTCTAGCACACACACAGGTAGGGACACACCCAGCTTCAGAAAGACACAGACACTGACACTGACACTGAAATCAGCTCTGCCTGGGAAGAATCAGCTAGGGGATTGCCCAGTACTCAAAGGCAGCCCCCTCTGGGGTGCAAACCCAAAATTGTATTGTTTTGCACTGCACAGAAACCTGTATGGTGTGAACTCATGGAATTCTCCCCCTCCCTCAATGTGGAGGAAGATATGCACAGCTTGTTGCTCCAGTTATGAATTTCTCACACTGGTTTAGAAAAACAAAACAAGGATAGCTTTTAAGTGATTATAAGGGATAGCAAACAGCTCAAAGCAGAGTACCTTAGTACAGGGGTTCTCAAACTGTGGGTCAGGACCTTAAAGTGGGTTGTGACCTCATTTTAATGGGGTTGCCAGGGCTGGTGTTGGCCCAGGGCCCCAGCAAGTCGGAAGCCAAAGCCCAAGCCCCACCACCTAGGGTTGAAGGCTAAGCCCAAGCCCCACTGCCCAGGGCTAAGGTTACATGCCCCCTCCACACAAGGCAGAAGCCCCTGGGATTCAGCTTTGGCCCCACTTTCTGGAATGGTGGGGCTCAGCCGGAAGAGCTTGGGTGGGCTTGGTCTTCAGTCCCCCCTCCTCGAGTTGTGTAGTAATTTTTGTTCTCAGAAGGGGTCACGATGCAATGAAGTTTGAGAACTGATGTCTTAGTAAATAAACAAAAAACGCAAGCTGATCTTAACACACTAGATAGGTAGGATATAAATTAGCAAATTCTGACCCTGAGTGATAAATAGGCTAGCAATTGCCGTGGCTTTCCCAGGTTATAATACACAGGCAAAGGATCCTTCTAGCATGGGACCATCACTTCCCACAGTTTAGTCCTTTCCCCATATTTGTTTCCAGGTGTGTTCTTGCAGGGAAAGTGAGGTACCCTCATGATGTCATTGTCCCTCTTTTATATCTTCTTTCCATTGCTGGAAAACTCTTTTGCTGTGACCTGGGTCAAATAGTTCCCATTGTGTAGTAGAGCTATCTCTGAGAGGTTTCTATTGCACACAGTTCCTTCAGTAATCCTTGTGCTTGTGTGCATTTTCTCAATAAGTCATTAACATTGTTTGGCCTTTAACTATTGAACCTGAAAGGCTGCTTGTGGGTGTTTTCAACCTCACAACATGTTTCAGTAACACATACATAGCCACACTTTGTAACTTCACTATGACAATAACTCATACAATCCAATGAGATATTAAGGTATGATCAAGACTTTTAGAATGACATCTCTCAAGACATACTTTGTACAAATCATATCCTAATTACAGGACAGTGGGGAATATTGGGGTGTCAGGATATCGCAATAGGGAAGTAGTATTGACATACTTAGTGAACCAGAGAGGAAGATAGGACCAGGGCAGTGCATCTCTCTGCTGAAGAAAGTTCAGAGAGAACAACAGGTCTCAGTGTGCTTAGGTGCTAATAAAAGGAAGGAGGCCTCTAGGGGAAGCAGACTACTGGAGGAATTGCATTCTGCGTCCTCAGCAGTTTAGGAAATCTATTCAGGCAGTTTTAGAAAATCAATCCTATACACTGTATACAATTCTGTTTACTCTATGCCTTATGTGAGTACCTAACTCAGATACAGTGGGGTGATCTTCAGGTCAAATGTTTACTACTTTTGGTGATCTTTAAAACCAAAAAAGAGGCTTCTGTAAGGAGGGATTTTTGTGTAGGTATGCACATGAGTGCTTTAGAGGAGTCTGAATTTTGGTAGAGGCCTAACCATAAACTAATTCTACTTCACTATAAACCAAATTACACTATACCTTTGTCCACCAGAAGGGAATTCAAATGCACAGTGTTGCACCATTTCCAGTCAGAGGGCTTGACTTAAGTTTCTATTTATTGATGGACAAAGATTTTAATACAGGCCTATACATTTAAATCCTTTTTCAAATTCTATCATAAAAATTGGCATTTGCAACTTCCATCCAAAGGTCTAAATCCTTCCAAAAGGTTAAACCCTTTAATTTTAGAATGACTTTGTTTTCACATAATGAGACAGCACAAAAGGAGTGATTGATCAGTTTTTACTACACCTCTCCACTTCTAAATATTTCAGTCAGGTCCCTATTCTCTTTTCCCTCTTCCAGCAACTGTGCTAGCGGTAAATGGCTTTCCCCCTACTATAGTGAGTGTTTTCTCTCTCCTTTCATAAAGATTCATACTGAAAGCTGGCCTTATTGACATACTTTTGCTTTGATACTTCATTGCCTTGTGTAGTTATTTATTCCTACGTACAGTCCGTATAAAATACTATCATTCTGACCTGGGTATGTTTTACACTTCTTTTGTACAAGCTGCAAGTGAAGAATCAGGGCTCTCATTTCATGTTCAGGTCCACTACGTTTAACTTCCAAATGGTTATAACCTGAATATAAGTAAAGGGCCTGATAGAAAGGAATCTCCATGAGGTTTCTCTCACAGAAATCCTGCACGTTTTCCCTGCCAGGAGACACAGTTTAGGTAATGTAGAATTTGCACACAGTACTATGCATCCTTGGGACCAAAGCCACACACCCACAGAGGCAAAAGTTGTATGCATTGATACGCTCCAGTAAAAGCTGTGTTGCAACAGACTGGATCCCCTTGTGGCTGGTTAGTAGTAGCCATGGAGAAGATCCACAGGGAGTTAATATTGCATTAACTTAATTTTATGTAATTACTCCCAGAATTCTGTGCTGTCAAAGAAATTAGTACTAATATGAAAAAAGAGAGACATAGGAAAGACATCTTTCAAGTGCCTATTGCTATTAACTCTTAACTCTAAAGATTCAAACCAAAATGTTCAAAAATGACTAGTGATTTTGGATGCTCAATTTAAAACATATTATCAGGAACTATTGAGTACCAACTCTTTGAAAGTCAGGCTCACGTAGGATGTCCTAAGATGGGATGTCCTACTAATTCCTTTTGAAAATTTGGCTTCAGATCCTAGATTTCTCAGCAATCAGAGAGGTAGTGGTGTTAGTCTGGATCTGCAGAAGCAACAGAGTCCTGTGGCACCTTAAAGAATAACAAAAGTATTGAAGCATAAGCTTTCGTGGGCTAATACCCACTTTGTCAGATGAATTTAGTGGAAGTATCCAGAGGCAGGTATAAATAAGTAGGCAAGAACCAGGTTAGAGATAACAAGGTTAGTTCAATCAGGCTGAACTGTTATTTCTAATCAGGGAGGATGTGAACACCTCCAGATCAGGTGCTAGAAGAGGACCTCATCCTCGCTGATTAGAGATAACAAGGTAGTTCAGCCTGTACCTGTGCAGAGTCCACTGTTTTAATGGGACTTCATGTGGGCACACAGATTTGCAGGCAGGGAACTTACTGCAAGTTGTATATATCAAAGACGCTATTTTGATATAGTGAAATATTTTGATATTTCTTAGCATACAGTGGACAAAAACCTGGATATGAGTCAACAGTGTGCCCTTGTTGCCAAGAAAGCTAACGGCATTTTGGATTGCATAAGAAGGGGCATTTCCAGCAGATCAAGGGACGTGATCATTCCCCTCTATTCGGCATTGGTGTGGCCTCATCTGGAGTACTGTGTCCAGTTTTGGGCCCCACCCTATAAGAAGAATGTGGAAAAATTGGAAAGAGTCCAGCAGGGGGCAACAAAAATGATTGGGGTCCGGAGAACATTAGTTATGAGGAGAGACTGAAGAACTGGGATTGTTTAGTCTGCAGTAGAGAAAAAGAGGGGGGATTTCAACTACCTGAAAGGGGGTTCCAAAGAGGATGGATCTAGTCTGTTCTCAGTGGTACCAGATGACAGAACAAGGAGTAATGGTCTCATGTTGCAGATGGGGAGGTTTAGGTTGGATATTAGGAAAAACTTTTTCACTTGGAGGGTGATGAAGGCCTGGAATGTGTTACCTAGGGAGGTGGTGGAATCTCCTTCCTTGGAGATTTTTAAGGTCAGGCTTGACAAAGCCCTGGCTGGGATGATTTAGCATTTAGATTGGTCCTGCTTTGAGTAGGGGGTGTACGAGATGACCTCCTGAGGTCTCTTCCAACCCTGATATTCTACGATTCTATGATATGCAAAATTTAAATGGCAAAAAATGCAGCTTTTTCACTCCTATTATCTGTGTTACCACAGCACCTAGGGGCTCTACTCATGGACCAGGACTCCACCATGCTAGGTACTTTGGGGGTAGGGATCATCTTTTTATTATCTGTTTGTGCAGCACTTAGACATGGATCAGGATCCCCCTGTGCTGGGGCTTCTAGGTGATACTATACTTGACCATAGCTCAGAACTAACCCCAAGAAGTATTATCATTTCCCAACAGATACATCCTCAGAACATCACTTTTGAGTTGATATCAAACATGATAAAATTCAGACATCTGTGGGTTTTTCCATGATTTCGTCTGAAGCATTTGAACACAGGCCACAACAGGTTCACTAGTGCAGTGCTCTTTGCCAGTGCACCATGCCCACCTGAATAGCATTCCTTTATAAGTCATGCACTAAATAGCCTCTAGGTGGCACATGGATTCTTTTGTTTGTCAGAGGTCTTTTTGTTCCATTTACCAAAATGAGGAGAAAATCTCTCACACTGTGCACAAATTTTAAAGAACTTGGAACTTCCTCTATTTCCAGATGATGCAATGTCTGTCAAGCTTATATTTACAGAAATATTATTTCCTTTGTGGCTAAGGAGTAAGGATAAGACAGGCCTGTTTCAGAATTAAAGTAGTAAACAAAATAAATTAATAGTAACAATTATAAAACATTATACTGAAAAACCAGTAGAAAAATGTAAACTTAAAAGGACCATATGCCACTGCACCAAGAGCCAAGCTAAGAAGTAGTGGTTCTAAGTGTCTGGGATGCTTTTCAACTCACATTCGTTTACGTTTAGGTTAAGTGTTAAGTGAAATACTTTGGGTTATAGTGCCATTTGTTTTACATTAAGCATTTAATTCTACTTTGCACCAAGTGTTTGTGTTAATATAGGACACAGTCTTGAAAGCTGGTCCATGTAGATAGACCATTTTTACTTAGACTGGAGGTCTTCAGCCAGTTTAATACTTTACTCACCACCTTGGTGGTGGTTACTCCTTATGATGATGATAATATGCTATAGATACCTAGAAAATAGCACCTACAGACTGGGGCACATGAAAAAATGTATCCAGACAATAGAGAGTCCACTGATTCCAGTGAAATTCCCTCTTTGTAATGGGGAAACCATGCTGGAAATGGGACTCCTTCTAACCAATAGCTTTTAAAAAAAGTATTTAGAAAAGGACCCGTTGTGTGAAAGGGGTATGATGGGTGTGAGGAGCTGCTATTGCCATATAACACTCATCAGTATTATTTAGTGGATTATTTGGGTTAGTTTAATGATAATAATGTAGATGAATGCCTGTGCTGTTGTACAGGAGTAATTCATAAAGTTAAAAAAATAAGAGCACGGAGAACTTAAAAATTGGATGGTAACAGGCCATGAATCCCAGTGAAGATTGACCCTGGTGATATACTCAACAGAAAGAGATCTCAATCATGCTTGCAGTGGTTTCCATCATTTCACAATGACTCATCTGTCATCCGAGGCTTCAGGGTGACATGCAGTGACAATCCTAGAACCTTATTGTATAGTAATACCCGGTTATCATATAGATTAATCTTATAGCCTTTATTTTTATTATGGCGCTGAGCATTGGACAATTGGGATTGACTGAGAGACATTTGGTAAATCAGGGGGCTAGAACTGCGGGACACGAGAGAACAGATGCTGGAAAGAAAGGACCAGGGGCAGTGAGTTGTTTGGGCCCATGCTCCAAGAATAGTCAGGGCCTAGGGGCCTGGCTCCATCAATGTTTGGGGACAGATCTCTAGACCCAACCCTGTCTGCTGCCCCCACGTGCCTCCCCCGGAGCATCTCCCTGCCCCACCAGTCACCCCAGAGCAATTTTAAAAGGTCAACCGGCAACGCAGTGGGGCTAAGGTGGTTTCCTGCCTGCCTTCGCTCCATGCCTCTCCTGGAAGCAGATGGCATGTCCCTGCAGCCCCAGGGGTGGGGGTGGTGTGGTCTCTGCGTGCTGCCCCACCCCACCAACTCCGCAGCTTCTATCGGCCGGGAACTATGGCCAATGGGAGCTGTGGGGGCCCAGGCCTAGAAGCTGCTGCCCAAGGGGTGTGTGGGTCACTGTTGGAAACCGCCTGAGGTAAATGCCGCACCCTTGACCCTTTCCCACACCCCTTCCCAGAGCCGGCAAAGAAACTCCCTCCCCGAGCCATAGGCAGACAGGTGGGGGAGAGGGGACGGCGGGGGACTTGGGCCCATTCTGGGCCCCACCAAAAATAATACAAAGCTGCCGCCCCTGGCAAGGACTGGAGCTCTAAGACGGGGGGGGGGGGGGGGGGGGGGCACTGCGAGGCAGGTGCTGGGAAGGGACGCACTGGCACCGGGCGGGATTGAAGGGTGCTAAGGGGGCTGATGCTGCGATTGGGGGCAGGGATGTAGAACGTTCACCAGTTAACCGTTACTCGTGTCGGTTAACCGTCTTAACACGTGGACCGGCCGGGCCCAGCGGCCCCCTTGGTTACCCGTTTAAATGAAATATTTGGAATCGTTGAAGGGGTTCGCTTTTAAAACGTTATTTACGTCCCTGCTTGGGGGACACCGCGAGAAATGCCGGGCGTGGGGCGCAGCTGGGGACTGTGAGATGCTGGGGGGCAGGGGACTGTTGGGGACACCGGGACGCGGACGCTGTGGCAGGTGCTGGGATTGGGGAGGGGCGGCTGGCACAGGCTGAGAAGTTGGAGAAGCTACGGGTAAGAGGCGCGCGCGTCCCGGCCTCGTCCCCGGCAGCTCCCTCACCCCGCCCCGCCGGTTCCCTGGTTCCTTCCCCGCTCCCTTCCGGCAGCCGTAAAGCGGGTCGTGTCGTGCGGCCGGAAGTCAGGCTGCGCTTTGCGGCCGGGCTGCCCCTGAGAAACGGCTCCGGAGGCCCCGCTCTCTCTTTCACTGCTGCTGTCGCTGGCGGAAGGTGAGTGTTCGGCAGCTCTGCGCCCCCCCCCCCCCCCCCCCCCCCCCCTGTGCCGCGCGCCGCTCACCGCCGCGTGTGTGTCTGTTGCAGGAGCCATGCCGGCCAAGGGGCCCCTGCAGAGCGTCCAGGTCTTCGGGAGGAAGGTGAGTGAGCGCGCGCGGGCGGCGCCCCCAGGACCAGGCCGCTGCGGCCGCCCCAGCCCGATGACTGTGGCGCCGTTTCCCCGGCCAGGCGCGACGGGTCTGTGCGCTCCGGGACCCGCAGCGGCCCCCACGTGTCTCGCCTGGGCCCAGCCAGGCGGGGCGGCGGGGACCCCGACCTGCGGCTCCAGCACTGCGCCGGGGACCTGGCCGGGGTGGAGTCGGAGGGGCCCCGCGCCATCGGCCGAGCCCGTCATCGCGGCCGGGGAGGCCGCTGAGTTAGGAATGTGAGCAGCTGCCCCCTCCCCCGTATCGTGCGCGGACACGTGTGTGTTCGTCCACACGCGCACACCAGCCTCTGCCTGAAACGCGCGTCCTGAGACACCCACCCACAGCCCCCCCCCTCCCCCAATACCCTTGGAAGTGCGATTTAAAGCGGTTTCTATCGTGTACAGGATTGACAGTTTGGCTCAATGGCTCTGGGTGCCTCCACTGTACAAATCATTCCAGTATCTCCCCTCTCCTCCCAATCACACACAGGTGTCACTGTAAAAAGCTTCCATGTATTGGCATGTAGAGATAATGGCTCTGCCTCTGGGCCTCCAACTTCTTCCAGGGTCTAGGAGGTTTGGCTGCTGCTAGTAAATTTTGTTGTTGCAAATATAGATCAAATTTTATGTTTTTAGCAAGGTCTCTCTCTCTCTCTCTCTTTCTATGTGTATGTATAGAATCTTAAGTCCCTATCTGACCTAGTGTATTTTAGTGGTTTGCAGCAGTAGTTTTGCTTTAAATTAAAAATACTTTTTGAAATCTTGTCATAATCTAGACCAAAAGCACCGTATGCTAGTCTCTAAAGCACTTGGTGCACAGTTAGTACTGTACGAATGCTATACTCCAATATGATTTTTCTTTTAGAAAACAGCGACTGCTGTTGCTCACTGCAAAAGAGGAAATGGTCTCATTAAAGTGAATGGAAGACCCCTGGAAATGATTGAGCCTAGAACCCTGCAGTACAAAGTAAGCACTTTATTGGTCTTCTTTGGACCAACTGTCTCCTGACAGGACTCCCAGAACTCCTGACCCATCCAAACCCCCCCGCTCCCTGTCCCCTGACTGCTCCGATCCCTCTGCACACCCCTGTCCAGAACTCCTGACTCATCCAGCCCTCCCCCTGCTCTCTGACTGCCCCTGGGACTCCCCTTACCATCATGCCGGCCGGTAAATACGGACGGATGGTAACCGTCCTCTAGCCAGGGCCACCGCCATGCCCCACTTTGGAGACCACAGCACTAGGTGATCCATCTGTTTTTGTAGTGGCCATATAGGCTGTTAGCTGTAGCTTGGCTGTTTGTCAAGTAGTATACAATTTTAGATTTTGGAATTGAGCACTCAGGTTAAATAATAAAAGCTTAGAAAAGTGTCCTCACTCAAGTCACTTTGCAAAATAGGACTTAACCTTCTGTATAAATTAGGTGCTTTTCTCAGTTTTACTCTGATGCATTTTCTCAGTTCAGGTTTAAGAATAGCAGCCATGTTCGTCTGTATCCGTAAAGAAAGCCAGGAATACTTGTAGCACCTTAGAGACTAACTAGTTTATTTCAGCATAAGCACACGAAAGCTTATGCTGAAATAAACTAGTTAGTCTCTAAGGTGCTACAAGTATTCCTGGCTTTTTTTCTCAATTCATTTATTCTCATTGTGTTGATGGGAGCAAAGCATATAGGTTTTCCTTGGATCTGACTTCATAAAGTTTAATATTACCTAGTTTGACTCATCAGTTACTTTCAAAGCATTTTACAACGTATCAATACTCCCCTTTACAAATGGGGAAACTGAGGCACGGGATGGCGAAGTGACTTGCCCAAGGTCACCCAGCTGGCTAGTAGCAGAGTTGTGATAAGAACCCAGGTCTCTGCTCTTATCCACTAGTGACTAGGCCACATTGTCTCAATGTTTTTTATTTAATTACCTTAGTGTGTGCATCGTAAATTCAAGTCTCCTAGCACCAAACATTTTATAAATCCATACTTAAAACTCTTGCTCAAAACAGATTGCTGCCTTTTGATAATAAATCTGTTCTCATAATATGTGCAATGTCTGTATTTTTTAGCTGCTTGAACCTGTTCTCCTCCTGGGCAAGGAACGCTTTGCTGGTGTTGACATCCGAGTCCGTGTTAAGGGTGGTGGCCATGTAGCACAAATCTACGGTATGACTTTTGTACAAGATCCTTAGTATGGGCTAGAATAGATAAACTACTTTATTAATCTACTTTGAACGACTTATTAATAAATTATATTTTAGGGAATAAACACTATCTACAGTTTAAAGCTTTGTCTGTTACAAATACCAATTTAATAGGTGTATCTTGAACTAAATCTGCTTATTTATACACATGAATGATCTTTGTGGAAATGATCTGTGTGAAACTGGCATTAGCATTTCCTTTTTCTAGTGCCATATAAATGATTGTGTGACTGGTCATAAATTAGATTTTGGGAGGAGGATAAACAGCATTTTCTAACTGCACTGCAAGATCAAGCAGTTATTTGTCTCAGATAAAATTGCTCAAAATAAGTTCTGATCCTAGGGCTTTTAACTTGTAACTTATTCACATTGAACAAAATAGAACATAAATTTCTTTTCAGAAGTGTTAACGTTGCACTGCTGTTAGTTAAGGCCTGTATACATTCATTAAAATGATATGGCTCAGAAGATGCATAGGAAGCAAGTAGATTTATTAACCCAAATTTTCATCTGTTTTAGTTAACCATCTGGTCATTATTTTAAAGTCAGTTTTTGATTAAAGGGGGTGGCGAGGTGGAAGGTGTATGACACAAAATAGTTTAATGTGGTTTTATCATTACACTTAGCTATTTTTTATTTGTCAAATTCATTTCTGCCGACCCTTCCCAAACCATTTGCCATATTTTCTGCGTAAACCTGAATTTATTGGATATTATTGTTAACTTGTCTCTTTCCTCAACAGCAATTCGTCAATCTATTTCCAAAGCATTGGTGGCTTATTATCAGAAGTGTAAGTTGATTGTTTTGTTTTACTAGCCTTTTTGAAGTGTTTCGCTTCAGACATTAAGTGCTATACGTAGATGGATGTAATAGTAATAGATGGAGGTTAAAAAATGGTCGTCACAAATATGATCTTTTTCAGATGTTGATGAAGCTTCCAAGAAGGAAATCAAGGACATCTTAATCCAGTATGATAGGACCTTACTGGTTGCAGATCCTCGCCGTTGCGAGTCCAAGAAGTTTGGTGGACCTGGTGCCCGTGCACGCTACCAGAAGTCTTACCGTTAAAATTGGTCTTTACCCTTGTATTTTGCAATAAATATGAGGAAAAGTTAATAAATATTTCAAGTATCTAAATTTTAGTATTTGTTTCTATTGGATAACACCCCCCCCGCCCCCCCCGGGATTGGGAGTCCTTCAGCAGTTAAATATTTTCAGGGTTTAGTGGTGGGAAAAATAATCCTTGGGTAAGAGTGTACAGAATTAAGACTCTCTGAGGAACAGGCTGTGGTGGGGACAAGGGATGGTGAAAGATAATCAATACTAAAACACCTAGCTCTGAAGTCATGGCAAAAAGGAATAGCCAACATGGGAACAGTGATGTGAGAAGAGGAGAATAGATATGAAAATGGAGAGAGGAAGAGGAGTGAAAGACTCATACATAACCCCTCCGCACACACTTTCAACCCAAAAGTAGGTATGCTTTATAATATACAGTGGTATGTTTCATTACAGAGCTACTTTATATTCATAAGAACTTGCCCATCTTACAGCAAATACTTTTCTGAAGATACTGTGAAATTACCAAATTACGAAGGTATTAATATGCACCAAATACTCCAGTCACACAGTAATTGTCAAGTAGCTGATTAAATTGTCTGTTTAGGACTGAACCTAATGCAATACTCTATATTTAAATAAGGTAATAGAAATATTTCTACATCTGTGGAGCTATGCAAGTATGATGCATTTATATATAATTTAAAGTATGGGCTTGAGAAAATCTGACCTCAGATTCTGCCTATCTTTACATCTGCTTTTTGTAAGAAACGAAGAAAGGAAAGATGAATATATTTACAAGATCAAAATAATAACTGATGTAGATGGTTCGGGAATCTATCTTCTAGATAGATCTAGATATATATATATATATATCTATATATATAAAAGTCAAGTGGTGTATGTATGAGTGTATGTATGTACGTATGACTGCGAAGTCCTCCCGCACCGTTTGAGCCAGAGACTTGAATTTTGGTACAGTGAGGGGTCTTGGGGTCTAGATGCTGGTAAGGGTCGAAAAATTTTCGGATCTCACCTCTGACGCCCCCCAGGGGTGAAAGTCTTTCAGGGCCAATCACATCAGCTTGGCAGTTAGGTGGTGATGATGTCATAATACCCCCCTCCAACAGACACCTCACTCGCTCAGCTCACCCCTCCCTCCTCCAACGGAACCCCGGAGATCCCTCAGTTCTCTGCCCCTCCCACCTCCCCAACGGAACCCCGGAGATCCCTCAGTTCTCTGCCCCTCCCACCTCCCCAACGGAACCCCGGACTACATCAGCTCTGTGCCCCCCCCACCTGCGAAGGTCCCCGGAATCCCTCGGCTCTGGGCCCCCTCCCCTCCTGCGACGGATCTGAGTTGGGTTTGGTGGGACGGTAAGTGAGGTGGGGGTGTCGGATTCGGTCGGGGGGGTGAGGGGGGGTTTCGGGTTTGCTTCGGGGGGTGGGAAGGTGTCGGGGGGGGTGAGGGGTGAGGGGTGGGTGTTGGGGTTGGTCAGGGGGTGTCAGCTGTCTGCCACCTCCCCACCTCCGACTGACCCGAGCAGCGCCGGGCACTTATGCTAGTATATATATATATTATATAGAAGTCAAAAAGGACCCTATTCGTTATGCCGCGTAAAAAGCGAAACTATCGGAGAAACCACATCTAAATGCAAGAGAATGAAATTAATTAGACAAAATGAGACTCCTGAACAAAATTTGTATTCATTAAAAACTTGGTAGTCTTTTTACATCCCAGTTTCCACTTCCAAATACCTCGAGCAACGCCGGGTATTTTTGTTAGTTGATAATAGAATTTGGATCCTCTCATCTGCATTGTTGGCTTGGGTCCATCTCAGGCTCGTAATGGTCAAAGGTATAGCCCCACCCAGGCAAGGCACCCTCCACACTTATGACATGTGGCAATGTTATCTGAGACAGGTAACGTAGGAGTTTCCCTGCCATGAGGGAGGGAGGAGCCTCCAGTCCATGAAGAAGGGAGGAGTTAAAAGTCAGTTCCATCTTGGCTGGTCTCCAGGGAGGAGGCAAGGGCCAGGGAAGTTTCATCTTGGTTGTCCATGAGGCAGGAGGCTTGCCAGGCAACATGGACAAGGGTCCAGGAGGGTGTCTAGCTATGGAGATAACACTCTTTTCTTCTTACATTTCGGATTAGCTGTACTGTGAGTATTATCATTTTAATTTTATTAAGCCGGTGCCTTTTGGGGTGTTCTTTACATTTGGGGTTCCTCACTTTCTTCTGAAAAGGAAAGTGTCTATCTCTGCTTTAACCTTTTTCTTTATTAAATCTTGTTAGTTATAAAACCGTCTGGTTTATTTTCCTTAAGGTTTTTCTCTCTTCACAGGGAAGAGAGGAGGTAGGGGGAGGTGCATAGCCCCCAGGTATCTGGCTTTGGCGTCCAGGGAGGAAGACAGAGTCAGGGTTGAGGGAAGTCTGCCTTCAGCCGGTGCAGGGTGAAGGAAAGCAGCCTTCAGGTGTCTGACTTTGGCTTTCAGGGAGAAGAACAAAGTTAGGGTCTGTCTCTCAGGTACAGAGAGAGAGGGTGAAGGAAAGCAGCCTTCAGGTGTCTGACTTTGAAACCCAGGGAGGGGGACAAAGTTGGGGTGGGGAAGATCAGGGGCCCCTCCAAGGTTTTGGAAGTATACTCGATTGGTGGCAGCGATTGGTACTCCAAGAACCCCAACTGGCAAAGGGGGTGTGGGGGGGAGAAGGACTGTTGGTTTGGCATATAAGAGCCCTGATCTCTGTACTCCGAGCATAGGGATCAGGGAAACCCCTCTTACACCACATATTAAGTCCTTTGGGTGATCTGTGAAAATAATGGGAGGTCTCAGTCCACCTTAAATTTTTGAGTCCATCTGAATAGCTACCTTCTTGGCAGTGAGTGGAGGTGGCTAAAACCTACTTTCTTACTCCTGATTCTGCCAGGTCAATGTTGGAGCTTCTGTTACTCAAAAATTATCCCTTTGATCAATCATAATATACCACTTGTGCACTAGAAAACATAATATGCAGTTCTTGCCTGCAAAGTCAGGGATACCAAGGCAAGGTCTTAAGTTGGAGGACTGGAGCTAGGGGAAGATTGTAGGGAGGAAGATTTCACACTGGGAAATATTTTCATTGATTCCTCTACATTAAGAAGATGAGAAGTAAATGGGATAAATGAGACAAAATTGATAAGCAGAACACTTAAAATATAATAGCCCCGTGCGCTCTAACTCATGACATGTCCACAATGGCAAGGCATGTAGAGCTTTCTGACTGCAGCTAGAGTGCTTCTGGTACTCCATCTCCGTGAGCGGCATCACGTTTGATGTGCCCCCGCTGGAGCACCACAGCACCAGTCTGGACACCCTGGTCTGTTAATGTGCTGTGATCGGCCTCCAGAAGTGTCCAACAATGCCTGTTCTAGCCACTCTGAACTCTACTGCCCTACCCTCAAGTGACAAACTGTCAGACCCGCCTTTTAAATTCTCTGGGACTTTTGAAAATCCCCTTCCTGTTTGCTCAGCCAGGCGTGGAGTGCTCTCAGCAAATCTTTCCTGGTGACCATACCTCCATGTGCCAGGTAATCTCGAGTATGGAGCAATGGCGAGGTGCTGGACCTCATCAGTGTTTGGGGGCAGGAATCTGTCCAGTCCCAGCTGCGCTCCAGCTGTAAGAATTATGATACCTTTGGACAGATATCAAGGGACATGATGGAAAGGGGCCAAGACTGGGACGCTCTGCAGTGCAGGGTTAAAGTGAAGGAGCATATTTTCTTGATGTATATGTACAGACATCATCGGTATTCTTTATTATTATGCACACACCATAAACACAGATGATGCTTTACAAAAAAATTAAAATAAAAATGGTAATTGGTGAAATCCTGGCCACCAACTTCTGGGCAGTTTTCTTTTGTGACATTATCAGAATGTTATAAAGAAAAAACGTATTTGCTTCCATTAGATAGTTAAAATCCAGGTAATTTCTTTAATGGAAATTAATGTCTCTTATATTAGAGTATTCAACATGCATTTTAAATATTTGTCAATAAAACAACTTAGTGGTATTTTATACATGAACATTTTACATTTGAATTTAAACATTTTTCTTCATTTTAATAAATAGGTAGAAAGGGCAGGGCAGCAATTTTAATAAGCGCAAGTTTCAGAACACACAAACGGGAAATGGCAACTGTTTGAAAAATGTTTCAAACATCATGACAGGGCAAAATTTCTTTCCATATCACTATCCACGAGTGTTATAAAGGGTTGATTCAGTCCAAAAGTGGAATCGCTTTGCAGGTCTAGTGTAAGTGTAACTAATACAGGCTCTGGTAAGGAGTTATCATGCATTACTAATGAGAGAAGCACAGCCAAAAAGTTGCATGCAACCTTTCCAGAGCCCCAGAAGCTGGATGTGGCTAGGAAGCTTGATATTTCTTTTTTCTTCTCTCCCCTCCTTTTTTTCCCCCCTGCGTTATTTAAATTTCTCTGATATCTAAATTTATAAAAGATTAAAACATTCCAGAGACACATACTTATAAGATGCTGTAATATTGAAGGCCACCAATTTGGATACATTTCATGCTACACTGAAATGAATATTGTGGGAAAACTCAATTTAATGATACCTTGGAGTGTATTCTTGGTTCATTCTCTGCTGTTCTCTTTGCAAGGTAAGAACTTTATGCTCAATTTTTACACTAAAAACCATTTAGAAAGAATTCTCTTAACAATTTAGCAATACAGTTACTTATTTTTCTTTCACTGTATAGTAAATATTTCTTACAGCCCATAGTCTAATTAAACAAAAAAGCAGTAATACAGACAATAGCTTTACATCACACACTTTTACTGCTTTTGAAAATAAAAACGACTTGGATTTTTTTTAAATTCAGACGTTAATGCTTGAATTTTATACAGAATGATGAGTAAATAACAAAATTCTTTTTCTTGGCTTTTTTGCATCTTGTTATTGTCAAATGTGTTATCAGACTGATGTAGGTTTAATTGTTACGAACAAGATATGAGTTTGCTCAAGCTTTGGACTGCACCTGCAGTGTGTCTGAACATTTTTTATAAAATTCTAGACTAAATATTTGGCAAACTGATTATAGAAACTTTCCCAGCGGTTGTCATCACACATGCTAATAATAGATACCATAGACAGCTTAGAAAAATGATTCCTGAGGATAAGAAGTTTTTTGAGCATTGTGACTTTCACATAGATTGAAAGTAAAAATATTCTTAAAATGAAAGTAAACCGGCATGAAATCCAGAGAGAGATTTAAACATATTGGACTAAAGGTTTATAATTATTATTTTCAAAAAAGTATTACAGGGAGCTGATCCTGAGAGGTTCCGGGCACTTTCCATATTTGATGAGCTTTAGTCTGATCCAGCAAGGTGCTGAGCATTCACCACTGCCACTGTCGATGAAGGGAGCCAAGGGTGCTTAGCACTTTGCAGGATTGGGCCCATTGGGAATTGCAAGTTCCCAGCACTTCTCAAGATCAGGTTCTGGAGACGAAAGACATCAATCACTCAGAAGAAAAGTGTTTCTATCTTTGCTGGCAGGGAGTAACTTTGCTGGCAGGGCGATAGAAAGGCTGCATAAATGGTTTCTGGAAAACATACTGTCTTTAGTCCTCTTCTAAAGAATGAAACTCAGTCTTGTTTCCTAAACCAAAGTCAGGTAAACATTTGTCTGCATGCAAAATGTGTAGAAGGAAATAGAGGGGGAAAATGGTTTAACTCCATCACTTTTCATCCAACAGGATCGTATTGTGAGTTTTCTCTTTTGAGAAGAACGCCAAGGTGAGTGTGCATTTCTCATTTGCAGAGTTTTAAAAGCAAATATAGGTGAAATCAGTATGGCTTGTCTGATATGATGGAAATATAGGAAATACAATATGGCCCTGTGTAGAACACCTTTAACTTCTAGTAACTTACACATAAAGTATTTCTTCTGTTTAATAACTCTTCCCAAAGAGTTGGTGATTAAATGTGCGAATCCTTTTTTGAAAAACAAGAGCACCCCTTTAGTAATCACAAAAAGATAGTATTCCTCAGGGGTTCAAGTAAGTTCATGGCATGGTTATCTTATGTGACTAGTCTCATAGCTGATAAAATGTACATTAAAAGTAGATCATTTTAGTTTCAGGATAAAAATAATAACATTCTAGTGACATACAGAAAGGAATTTCCCACAAATAAAATATGTTATATAATAATAAATATAGTCTCAGAGATGATAATTCATTTTCTCAGTCTGAAAAAAGCACTTGCAAGGCAAGTTCTATGTAATAGTTCAAACAACCCCAAACTAGGGTATCTTCCTGATCCCATTGAAGTCAATGGAAACTTTGCCATTAAATAGAAGCAGGATTAGAGCTCAGCTCTGTACATCTAATGACTTCTAGTACATGTAGTGATCACACACTATGTTGTACAGAATCTGGCCTGTTAAATAGAACAAAGTGTATTTTGTAGATTGAGGCCATTATTTTTGAAATTAATTTAATTATTGCCTATTGTAATTTAGTTACCGCTGGAAGGTAACATTACACTTTTAACACTATGACCACTGCACATGCAAATAGCACTGGTGCACCTCAACAACATGTGTACCATTCAGGCATCTAATGAAAGAGCTTCACTATTTTATGTCCCATATTATAAGCCCAATTTGCTTATCCCCCTCCCCCATAAATACCAGGTACCCTCTTGAACAAGTAGCCTGTGTTCAAGAGCAGAGAGTTGAGCACTCTTGAATTTTGTAAAAGGAGACTATGAAAAGAAAAAAAGTCACCTTTTTAAATGTTAACCCAAGAAAGACCTCTTTGATAACAGTGCTGGAAATCAGAGAGAAACACATCTCCCTTGGGAACCACTTATTCAGGTTGCTCAGGGACCTTTGATTGTACAAGATCCTTTTTGTTTTCTTCCAGAAACCAGTTTAATGCAA
Source organism: Sternotherus odoratus (assembly GCA_032164245.1). NCBI lineage: Eukaryota > Metazoa > Chordata > Testudines > Kinosternidae > Sternotherus > Sternotherus odoratus. The sequence continues at coordinate 61,838,416 of JAVMKO010000001.1, forward strand.
CTCGACAGAAAAGAGATCTCTTAGCAGCTGAGGTAGGTTATACCACAGAAAGAAAGAGGGGCAAAAAATCCCCCTCCTTTCTGCAGTGGGGCTTTGCTGTTGTCACAATGAGGTCTTTGTAAAGGAGAAGGGAATGGTAATAACAAGACAGGGATGAGGAGGAGAAGTTTTTCCATGGCTTCGTTCCTCAAACTTAAATCCACAGCCTCGTTCATTCTTAGCAAAATGCTACATGAATTACCCAACCTCACACACCACGGGTAGGGGGAGGCAGGGTCTTTGTTAAATGCTTTGTGAGAGCAAACAGAAACTGGGGAGGGACTGTTTGGTGAAAAGCACAATAATGAAACCATAGCCAAACAGTTTTGCAAATAGTGTTGTTATTGGGACGCTCCTGTGCTGTGCAGCAGGTTCCCAGAGCAGAGCCCGTGCCTCCAAAGACCATTCTCCAGTTCCATTGCCTCATTGCTGTTAAGATAACTCAGGGAGGTAGGAGGTCAGGGAGCACACCTGAGAATTATTCCATCTGGGATGAGTTTAAGGTTAGTTTTAAAGTGTCTCACTTTTCTATGCACTAGGATTTTGTTGTGCATCAGTGAGAGATGCAAACCCTTGCAAATTACCACCATTTGCCAGTCCTGGAGGAAGCAATTTGTTCACTGGCACAGGAATGTGGGAATTAGCATCTGGGATGCTAGGAAACCACATAACGTGCTGAGTGCCTGATTGGGACAGAAGGCTAGTCTTATGCTAGTATCTCAGTGAGCTATGCTCCTTGTCCTTCTGATATCTCTGTTGCTATGTTTCACCACAGGGATCCCTGCATTTCAGTGATGGAGAAAATAATTCCGTACATGTGGTTTACAATTTTACCTAGTGTTTACTTTGGGGTTCTCTTGGATCAAAAGCTCTAGATATACAAAGATCATTTTATGTATTAAAGTAATTATCCTATCCTAATTGTCCTCTAGAGTTGAATTAGTCAGACCATTTATGAAGTATTAACACTCTGGTTTTGCTTTTTTGTTTCTTGGCTAGAGTGGAGCAGATTCTGCTGGGTCTCGCCTTCATGGGGACCTTACTCAGGGTCAAAGTCCATCACGAGGTCAGTGCCATGTTAGTAATTTCACTACCTGTTTGAAAGGATTTCAGTAAAATGTCATCTACTCATCAGCTATCCCTTGTTATCAGAGACTATGTAACTTCTGATAGCACGGGGTTTTGCATGGAAGGTAAATATTATCTAATTTTGTTATGGTAACTTGTACTTCTGACTTGCTAAATCACAAAAAATGGTTATTAAGCACCTGATGAAACAAATCATTCCTTTACTGATATTTCCACTCCCAGTTTTCTTGTGTGTCACTTTTGGACTTTGTCTGGTTGAGTAGGTATGCTGAGTGGGATTGATAATAGCAGTTGTCTATGGAAGACCAACCTAAAACCTCTTTTAGAAGATTCTAGGTGTCAATCAAACTCTTCAGTTTGTTCGGAGTTAATGGAGGGGTTTCACAGATAACATTCCCATCGCAGTTATCTAGCATCCAGCATGCAAAAATGATCATATGGGCTGAACAGTGACACTTTCTTAAGACAAGATGGAGTTTTTGGTTTCTTTCATATCAGTGAATACAAATCACGGTGTATCTTAAAAGTGTTTCCTTGTAACGCTAATGAAATGGGGTGCAAGACGCCTGGTCTGTATTTTCAAATGGTATTTGTCTTTATAAGTGTTTGAAAATAACTTTAGCTTTGTATTCTTTCCATGTTAACATCTAGTTGCTGCCTAGAAAAGAACATTTTACAATTAAGATTAAATTGTGGGGCAAGGCTGACTACTTTGTATGGTTTAACTTCAATGGTCCAATTCAGCTCCTGTTTTGTTCATCAGAAGCTTTTCCATAGATTCACTGAGGCTGGGCATAAGATTTTTTTAGCCCTGTTTGTGCTGCTTTTAGCAGTAGAACATACATAGGTAAAGATGTTCCCAAGCTGCAAAATTTGGAAGAGGATTTTTAACCCTAACAGCCTCAAAGATATTTGGATCAGGGTTTTAGTTTGGCACATTATACAGAAAGCAGTTACCTGCAAAATTCTGATTTCCTCCTTCCTTCTTCCAAATTTGGGACACTCAGATATGGTCTTTTGTTTTAGATTTATCTCTCTTAATAAGGCCAATGGGAAAATATCAGTTCTTGTTTTTTTGACACTATACACATACTTTCATTAAAGAGTTTATCATTTTAAAAAACTGCTAAATTAACTGGAATAGAAAACAACTAATTCTCATGAAACGTTAAGTTCATGACAAATTTCAGCTGTTCAAACAGAAATAATAATTTAACTGATCTGCTTTAGCATAAGGGCATGATTGTTGGTGGTTGTTTTTGGCTATGCAAAATTTTATATTCATAGGGATTTATAGCCTGTATTTACCTTTCACTCTAACCTTTATTAATGAGGAGCTGAACATATGTTCAGTTTAATCTGAACTAGGTCAATGAGTATAATATGCCCCTTGTATATTTCTATTGCTAGGCTACTGGGATTTTGTTTCTTTATGTGGGAACTTGACCTTTTAGTTACTCGGAGGAGGCTGACCTTTGCTCTCTTGTTAGTTTACAAATCTTCAAACTATCTTCTTACCAAGCAACCAAAACATGAAATGAAATAAACATTGAAACTAAGATCGCTGTTGGTTAACTTTTTAGCTAATAGCTGGTTCTATTTTAGTTAATAGAAAGATTTCATCCAAATTGTTCAGAATTTTGATAAATTCAGTGCATACTAGAAGGCTGCTATGTTTTCTTTCAGGCTCTTGTCCTCAAGAATGCCTTAATGGAGCAGTTTGTACAGAGGCAGGTGTATGTGACTGTCAGATGTTTCAGGCTCATGGTGAAAGGTGCCAAATTGGTGAGTTTCAGTAATCGGCAACGGAATTGAGTTTCAGATTAGAGTGAGATTTAGGGGTGAGTTTGTTAAAATAATACCTGTTTGGAGCACTTTTGCAATCAAGCTGTAATTCTAAAAGGAGGCAGGGTGGCTCAAATGCTGTATTTCAGAGTGAGATATGGAAGTACAGAAGAGCAGCAGATGTTCCTGAATTTCATTAACACCTGTAACAGTATCCCAGTGAATCGTAATGTACCATATCTGATTTTACTTACTTAACTGTGTCAACAAAAATATCACTGATTTCCACCTATAGTGCCCTATTGCCCATTCTGAAGACAGGATGCTTAAATATTTTAATGAGACAAGTTTTGGCAGGTGCAATCTATCGGTAGTAGAATTGGGACAGAAGTTGTTTGTCCCTATCTTGAGTCCTCAAACTCTCTAAAATATCTGTAATAGCAGCCATGGAGGGACTTTCTAGGGTCAGGCCTAGATCCTCAGCTGAGGGCAGCTAATGTTGCTCCCTTGAAGTCAATGGAACTGCACTGACTTACGTTAGCTGAGGCTGTAGGCCAGTGGTGCACAAACTTTAACAATCTGTGAACCCCTTTCACTAAAATGTCAAGTCTCGTGAACCCCCTCCTAAAAATGAATATTTCCAGGGATTTTCTTCTTTACTTGAAGTATAAATAATAAAAGCAGTGATCTTGGAAATATAAAATGTGTTTTTATGACATGCTCATGACACCCTATTTATAATTATTATTATCATTGCAGTATTTTTTATTACATAATAAAAACGGCAACACGCTTCCAAGATCTCACTTTTGTAGCTTTTGTCACTCTGAGTAAGCTTGTTATAAGCCAAGTCTCCTATGTTTCATGAAGGACTATCAAATGTGAAGTGACAGGAAGGGATTTCAGAAGCCAACTCAGAGTTCCTCCTACACAAGCATTCAGGTCTTAGGCAGTCCAGGCAAACAATGCACGTTACAACAAAGCTTAAACTTGTTCTTCATAATCATTTTTAAAACAAGACTAGCTGCTTATATAATTTTAAAAACAGCAAAAAATATCCACCTCCCTTTCCATTTCTTATAAGATCTTGAAGTTGAAATCTCATCAGTGTGGGCTTGTCCTCACTGGGGGGGGGGGGGGGGTCGACTGCAGATATGCAACTTTATTTGTGTATCTGCCGCTGACTTACCGCTCGTCCCCACGGTGGCGGTAGTTGGCGGCGTGCTCCCCCGTCGACTCCAGCTTGCACCTCCTGGCGCGCTCCCCCGGAATTGACGGGGGAGCCGTGGGTGATCGACTTATCGCGTCTTAGCGAGACGCGGTAAATCGATCTCCAGAAGATCGATCCCGGAGCAGCCTTGTGAAGACCAGCCCTGTGATAGAGATACTTGCTTTGACCTGCTTAGCTCTTGGAAGTCCAGGGGCCCCGGCCTGCTGGCCCCAGGCTGCCCAGGATTTTTACCCAAGAACCCCCTGTAACATTTTGCAGACCCCAGTTTGAGAACCACTGCTGTAGGCCAAAGAGGCTGATGAAACTGAACCAAAAGTTTAGTCTTGGTTCACCCTGAGCCCGTACATCAAACACTGACCTAAACCTATGATGCGATCATCCTCTCCTTTGTAGAGTTTTGCAAAAAATGGATTTTTTTTGGTTCACTGGCAATTTCAACAAGTTGAGAACAAAACTAATTTTGTGTTTAAACAAAATGTTTTATTTGAAACAAAATGTTTCATTTCAATTTCAACCATTTTCAAACATTTAAATTTTAAAACCAATATTTAAGGAAATTTCAAAACAAGATGTTTCAAAATGAAAAATCATAATGGTTAGTTTAAAAATGTCAAAATGAAAAGTTATTATTCCCCCCCAGAATTTTAGTACCCTCCCCTCCCCAAAAACAAATTGGTGAAATCAACATTAATTGATTAAATGATTCATTGTCACCAAATCTCCCTTTTTTCACTTAAAAAAAAAAAGTTTGGGTCCAAAAATTTTGCTCAGCTCTACTCACTGGTCCATTCCTAGTTATAATTTAAAGATGAAATCTAGGCTCCATTGACGTCAATGGCAAAATTTCCATTGGACTTATTATTCCCCCCTAAGAGTTTTAAAACTTGTCTGTATCTTATTTCTTGAATGATAGTTTTATTTATCTTCTGTGTTGATATTATCTATTATGCCTATAATATCGAACTTTTGTACATGTCTCTGACACTTGTGTACTTTTTTTTTGTTATTTTGCTTTTATATAAGCTCATTTTATTTATTCTCTCCAGTACCTAATGATGGTAAGGATCGAGATGGAATTTGCAAATCATGGGGACAGTATCACTTTGAAACATTTGATGGCATCTACTATTATTTCCCAGGAAATTGTTCCTACATTTTTGCAAAAGATTGTAGTGCTCCAGAACCTCAGTACACTGTATGGGTAAGTGTGTGATATGGATTCTGAAATGAAATGCAAAAGATTGATGTAACATAGAACTTGTGTTATAGCATAACAAAAATAACTCAACAGAAATAGTAAATAGATCAGAAGGTAGTTTATTTCCTTTTTAGATTTATAGAATGTACTGATCAAAAACTCTGTAAAAGTACATATGCAATAACATCTACAAATCACTGAAATATAAAGTAAATTGTATTATAAAATGATTTCTTTAGGCAAACATAGAGAACTTTGCTCCTGACTTCAAAGCAGTTGACTGTCTCTTTCATTAGCTCCAGATTGAATCATTTAATGTTAGCGATCAGTCCTCTGATGTCAAACGTTGAATAGCATCATTTGTTACACACAAATGAAGTTAAGACTGGTATTATTCCAAAGATAGTAACTCTGATAACTGTGATAAAGAGATTGTTTCCGTGATGCATTTGTAAAACTGCAAGTGGTAGTTATAGAGACAAATATGAGTTGAAGTAATTTTCTGAAATACAAAGATTCCCCTTATGTTAAATGTGGTTTGACCAGGACAGGTGGACTGGACTAGTTTTAGGCATAGATGACCACATAAGATTACATATCAAAGAGGCTGCCAGATGTCTCCGGAGTAAAGATTTGAAAAGAGAAATTGATTAGGAGAGATGATGTTCATTGAGCTAAAATTTTATGCTATAGAATATATTAGGTTTTGGGGGTCTGCATATCTGCCTTGGACAGGACTACATGAAAAACTTTTGTTGGTACAGTAATGGCAGTTAGAGGGGTGATTATTATTTTTTTATAACATTTTTGTGCTGGCAAAAGCTTTTTTTTTCTGGTATAAGTTGTTGACACTGTCCTGTCAGACTCTCAAACCAAGTGGGACCAAGCAGAATCAATACTTGGATGGAACACCTCCAAAAAAACTAACCCCCAGTTGCTGTGGGAAGGGATGCTGGTGATTCAGTAGGTGCTAGTCTTTTTTCTAGCTCAATACTGAGAGTGCCCATAAGGTGCTGGGGCTATTGTGTTGCTGGCAGGCCCATCTTTTAGAGGACGCATGCCTTTGGATAGTAAAGGCCCACTTACACTTTTTATAAGATATGGGGTATTCCCCTCAGTATCATTACCAAACCCATAACTAGCTAATTATATTCCGCCTGAACTAAATTTTCTCTGCAGTTTCAATTGGATAAAATATTCCAGTTCTTTTTTCTGTTTTAAGCTACTGTGTAATGACACCGGGTGCTGTTAAACAGTTACTGTGTTTCATAGCAGCACAGAGCAAAGTGGTCTTCTAACCACGTCTATCTCTGTATTAGTGATACTTGTATTGTTTAAATATTTATTTCTAGAGTTCTTTGGGATCGTTCAGTGAGAGGTGTGTAGATATGTAAAAGATTATATGTGTAAATGTATTAAGAGTTGTATGTAAATAGTGAGCAGAAAACCACATTTGTTGTTAGTGCATGTGTGTGTTTTTCTCCTCTCAAGGTTCATAACAGCCCCCACTGTGATGGTTCGGTGTATTCTTGTCTGCGGTCAATCAGCTTATTTTTTTCAAGCCAGGAAGAAATAGTTATTGTGGGACATGAAGTAAGAAAAGAGGGAATCAGGTAAACGAACTGACTGTTTTTGGAACATCTTATCACAGAAATGAAGTATTGGCATTAAGAAGTTATGATTCTTTCACCAAATCTAGCAATGCTTTTAGGGTATACTTTTGCTGCATGGTTAGCCCTGGTGATCCAAATCTGGGTCTGGTGCCTAGCTGAGACATGAGAGGCCACACTGTAAAGGTTCTGCTTGAGGTATTGTGTCCTCATTGGTGCTATACTCACCATTGTGTGCTGCTATGACTTCTGGGAGGCATATCCCATGGTTCTTTGTGCTGCAGCTATACTCTGAATTTTTCCCAAAGGAGTTGTGAGAGAACTTTGTCCTTCTGAGTGCAGAGGGAGGAATTGTGGGAAGGCACTTGAGTAATTTAGCCTGTGTCCTCACTGCAAAGTGGGCTGGTTACCAGCCCAATGGGCCTACACTCTAATCTACACTCACAGCTGAGCCAGCTAGCTTGGGTTGAAAGTATCACTAAACTCAGGGAGAGGTTTTTATGTGTGGATGGGATAGGGATTAGGGGCAATACCATGTAAGAGCTTGGCATAATTCTGCAGTGAAGACATACCCTCAGAGGTAATAACAGACGTTATCATTAAGGCAAATTCAGATTTGATGAGAGGGACTTTACTGAAATGTTTAGTGAGTTGTTTACTAACACTGGTCTGAGTTATCCTATTAATTTTGCTATTTTCAGTGGTGGGCCTCTCCAAGGCATCTGATTTCTGATTCTTCACATGTCTATCCCTTGATTAAAAGAGTTTTTCTACACTGGGAAAATGCATAGTGTTATAATATGTTAACTATTGGATTGTCTTTTTTAAAATGGTGTTAACTAGTCTTGGTTAAACCTTGGTCATCCCTGATTTTATTTAAAACATGACAGTCAGTCATTGTCCATGCTGAGTCCATTACCCCATTGCAGAAAAGTCCAAATTGAGTTCACTGAGGTCCTTAAGTTCCCTCTGCATTACCATTTTGAGACCCAAAATAGTGTTTGAGATACACCAAACCCTGAACTTTATCAGGTTTACCTTTCTTTGTTTCAAATATAAGGGTGAGTATATCTGCTATTCTCACATCTGAGTTGCTACACCTGGTAGCTACAAGGATATTTCCATTAATCCCAGAACCAGCAACCTTTGAAGACAGTGATTCTGCAATACTAGAGTGTGGTGGAAATCCAAACATAGCTGTCCCCACTAACTGGACAGAGCTACAGGCATGTTGGAGGATATACTGTACATGGTTAATAATATTTTCTGTGATAGTTAATCTCTGATTACGCAAGGGTCTTATTTTACACACATTCTATGCACGGAACAATTATTGACTTCAAAGGGAGTTGTCTGTATTGAAAACTTGAAAGATGGGGCTCCAAATTACCCTGTCACTTACTGATTTTTTTAAAGTTTTTGGGTACATCTACCTGTTGCTGCTTCTGTTTATAAATGAATTAAAAGTGCACTTAGACTTTAAAAAGGAACTGTATAAATGACTTCATGGGTCCCATGCTTAATGTCTCTGTCAATGACTCCATGTCAAAACTATTCAGTTTACAAGTAAAAAGATGTCTTTCCTAACACAGCAGTGCTGCAAATGCACTGTGGGATTTGAAAATCAAGATGGTTTACACATCAATTCTGTACTGATTGTGTATGTGCCAGAAAATAATCCATTTCACTGAATTGATTGTGCAGAGTAACAGATATTGAAAATGTATTTTTGACAGAAAAGTGAACAGATCTGGAAGAGATCTGATGAATGAGGTGACATTTTATGTAGTTTTTTTCCCTAGTTCTAACCTCGCTTGTCGTGTTTAAAATGCATTTTTGTGTTTTTCCAGATTGACATTGCCTCAGACAATTGGAAATGTTTTCATTGAGAGACTTGCTGACTATATTCTGGTGAAAACTACCTTTGGTTTTTCTCTTGCTTGGGATGGAAGCTCTGGTATTTATATTAAACTGACAGAAGAACATAAAGGGAAACCTTGTGGCCTGTGTGGAAATTATAACGCCAATAAGTCTGATGACTTGATAATACAAAATAGTAAGTGAAGAGATCAGAAATGCACCTTTCCTTTGTAAAAAAACAGATTCTGTGGTCCTGTTGTCTTGTAAATATGAGGATGTGCTCTAAAAGCTTGTGTCCAGTATCCGTTTTATTTTCAAGCCATTTGAGTAGACCAGACTATATAGGGTCTGCTCCACTTTCCTCAGTCATACATTTTAAGGAGTAGGGCTAGTTCAACAAAACATTTAAGTGTAGTGTATGCTTAAGTCCTTTCCTGTTCAGCAAAACACTTAAGCACATGCTTAATTTAATTGATAAACATACCTTTACTGATAAAAATACTATGGTTTTTGTGAAAACAATGTGATGTAAACCCCATCATCCCCCCTCCCACCAAAATTAATATTTGGAAAGTATTTGGAATGTAGATCAGCACACAGATCTACATAGTTATTTAGATAATGTTGTTTTTTATGGGTTGGTGAAATACAGAAAGTTGAAAAACCTGGTTGACGAAATTTATTCTACACCTTTAGTAACATACTTTGCTGTGGGGGCAGAATGAGGTTGTGCTGTTGATTTCAGTAAAGGGTGCCAGAGAGGGAGAAAGTTAAAAGAGCTTTTCTCCTCAAATGAATAGTATTTTCTGTAGGCAACACTTTATATTGGCCATTGTCTACTGTAGATAATATTTTACACATACCCAAGTGAAAAGTGTTCTATGCTGCTTTTGTTTTAGTGCAGACACCAGCTCGCAGCTGGTGAAACAAGAGGAGGAAGGTTGGGGATCACAAAAGGAGCAGTTTCTGCCAAACCATGCCTGATAGATGTAAAAATAATAATCGTATTTAACTACTACAACAAAGTACAGGGAGAGTTTAGTTTCTCACACTGCCTGTTTTTTTAAATCACAAGTTTTATCTCAATATTACCATGATTCCCCCCCCCCCCCTTTCCACATCCCTCTTGGGCGATAGCCAGGTGCTATTTATTGTGCCAGGAGAGTGAGAAGCAGTTGGCTATATTTGTGTGCGCGCATAGCCTTGATTTTCTGCCCAATAGAAACTGGTTGTATCCCCTCCAAAGTGCATGTATCAGACTCCAGTTATTCAGTGACATGGTACTATTTGTTCTGTTCCAGACATTTGACGTCTGCATAACAAAGCATAATACATTATTTGGCCAGTTAAAACTAATGATATTTTTAAAAAATAATTGATTCACACAGTTAAAAATATAGCTCCAATGTCTCTTTAGTTTACTGTTTATCATAAAACACTTTCAAGAGGTGGTCTGCTTTCTGTCTCTACTTTCAGCATTACACAGTACTAATGGCACTATAATCTGGCATCTGTAATGGCAGAATTCCTGCCTTTTAGAAGTTAGAGAGTTATGGATCACATTCAAAATTAAACAGGAATGGAGTTTATAACACTGACCCCTGACACTGTGTGTGCAAATGAGAAGCAATCTGTTGTGATATTTTTCACAAGAGTAAGATGTAATGGGTTCATAATACTTATAAATTGCAACTCTTTCTAAATGTTTCCAACTCTCAGCAATCCTTTATGGTATTTCCAATTACCAGCAGCGTAAGGTGAACTGTTCTTTGTAGTCTGCGGACTGATTACTCTCATTGGCCCCAGCTAGAACCAAGTCTGGGGATCTGTTATCAACATGACTATCTTCCAATTTAACAATGCAGTTCAGAATTGTAGGGTCTCTGAAAGTGGGCTAACGTCTTGATCTCATTGCAGCTGTGTTCCCTGACTCAGTTATGGCTTTAGTGTTGCTGGGGCATTAGACATAACTACCAAAGTAGTAGTAGAAAGAAAATGTTTAAGAATTCAATATTTCTAATGATAGTAAAATAAACTGCTAAATATAGTGAGAGAAGTGGGAAAATGGGACAATGCTACAATCCTAAAACTGTTCAAGATTAAAAAATGAATCCAGATCGGGATTCCCCAAACAAAAAAAAACAAAAAAAAAAAAAGAGAGAAATTGAAAAGCATGCTACATATTCTGAATACTTAAAAAATAGTAGTAGAATCTTATTCTATTTTTGTTTCTTTTTCTTTATGGACACTTTAAACACCATCTCTTTGTTGTTGGTCCCCCCCCCCTTTTTTTTTGCATTATACGACACCTTACTTATTTTGATAGATCTGCCCAGAGGACGACAATTCTATTTAACAGCAACTTTTGAGGTTTCAGAATTTGGTTTTGTTCATCACTGGAACAAAAACTTTTAGACAGAATTTGTCAGAATGTCTTTATTTGGAGTATAACCCTGGGCTGTTTGATTCAGGAAGGTTTTCCAGGTACAGTAGACTCTCAATTATGCAGGATGATAGGGGAAAAAATAATCCTGGTTAATAAAATCCTGGATAATCATCATCCATAGGAAATATAGAGGGGGGGAGGTTGGTTCACCAGCCACCCTGCGCCGGGGGGAGGGGGTTTTGGTTCACTGGCTGCCCTGCGCCCTGGTGGGTTTTTTGTGTCTGTGTGTTTGGGGTGGCAACAAAGCCAGAGCCGCCCTGCTAGTTACATGTATTTTATTTGACATCCTGGTTAATTCAAATCCTGGTTAACCCAATCCTGGATAATCGAGAGTCTACTGTATAGAGTTTGTGGGGGAGGTGGAAGGGAGATAGGAGGGAATGAGATTGAGACTCTGAGATTGGATCTCTTCTGACCAGAGAGCTAGAGACTTTTTATATAGCCTGAGTGAGAGGGCACTGGCCTGGCATGTAAGAGACCTACGTTTATGTCCCTGCTTTGCCTGAATCAGATTCTCCTACATCCCAGGCCATTGCCGAGATCCTAGGCTATAGACAGACTGTGAGTGTCTCTTTCTCTCTGGTTGGAAGTGACCAGAGAGTCTCAGTGATCCAAGAAACCCCAGTGATTAAAACGTTGTCAAAATCAATATGTCTCTACAAAACATTTCTGCTTGATAAAACAGCATATTTTGACACAATTTTGACATAGCTCTAAATTTTGATTTAGGGACTTTTATCCAATATCTTCTGTGTCCTGAACTGGTTTAATCTGGAGGCAATGTACACAGACTTTGATAAAGGGAATTGTACATGATTCTCATTTTAGTATCCCTGGCTTTCTGATCTATTGGTTGGTATTGGTATCAGCTGTTGCTGTGTCCCACAAGATAAAGAAAATGCACCTGTTTCACTCTTTTTGCACATTTAAGAACATGAAGTAAATGCGGTGTGCAGTGCTTAGAGCAGGACAGTGTGAATCAGAAAACCTGGGGTCTCTTCCCTCTGACCTTAACTTTTTGCTTGGCCTTGAGCATCTGTTTCCTTACCTGTGGAATACTATTCTGTTGTATACTGGTTCCTGTGTCTCCCTCTTCACCATAGTCTTTGGTATCTTCCAGAAGTGTATTAAGTGATGTGGTTAGCATCGGTCACATGTGGTTTGTTCTTCCTCTCATCTTCTCTCCAAAGGGGAGTTGTGTATGTAGTGCAGTGTTTTGTTTTGGTAGGATTTATTTTTGAGAGGGTGGGTGAGGGACAGGAGAGATTATTATATACATTTCCCCCAAAATACATATAGAGGTCCTTAAATAAAATGTATTCAAGAAATACCAAAAACAAACAAATCCTCATAGTAAGAAATCTGCCTTTGACTCCTTATGAAGTTACCACAACTATATTTCTTGAAAAACAAGACATTTCCTGTTAATTCATTTTAGAATTTAAATATGGTATAAAAGGTTAACTGAAATTTAAAATAATTTTATAAAGATCCTAAACTACTAACTGAATATATGTTATAGTAAGTACATTTAAATTGTTTGGAAAATAATTCTAATGTTTCATTCGAGAGGTTCCTCGGCTTCTGTGTTGACAGAAAAACCTTTGTTCTTGTGGAAAATGATTCTGTTTCGATGTTTTCTGAAGTAGGTGAATATACAGAAGACGTTGCTGTATTTGCAAACAGTTGGACTGTACAAACCCCAGATGATGCAATTTGTGTGACTACTGCCTCAGATTTTTCTAGTCCATGTTCGACTGACTCAGAGTCCTCTGAGGTAAGTTGGTCAGTGAATATTTTCTTATTGGATGTGTTATAGTGATTCATCTTCTCTAGCCTGTCTTATGTATTTCCAACAACAATAATTTTATAATAAAGTTCTCAAACCAAAGCACTTATGGCTTTGCACAGACCTAAAATTCAACACAAATAAAAAAATCATAAATGATTGACTTAAAATTAGATAAAATATTTTAAAAGGCAAATGTTGTGGCATCTTTTTAATAAAACATATTTTCTAACCAGTTATATGCTACATAAAAATGAAATATACTCTTATGCATATTCTTTATTGATAATACATGAGACTCTTTAGACTCCTAAAGGACTTTCACACAAAGTGCCTGAAACTGATCTCACACTGGTGAAGATCAGGATTAACTCTGCTGTTGTCAATGGAACTACACCAGTGTTAGAGAACATGAGGGGTAACAGCATAAATAAGATCAGAATCAGGAAAACTATAGTAAGTATATCAAGCTTGTAGAGAAGAGATTGGTCCAAAGTAAAACATTGGCTCTAAACACTGAACATTGGGAATGAGAAGATTTAGATCAGGCCTGTCATTAATGTAGGGACCTTTCATAAGAATTTTTGAAGAACTGTATATGATTAAATTAAAAGAACAATGGATTAAATGGATCTGCCAGTGTTATTTACTGCCACATTGGACTGTGGGTTTAATTCCCAGCCCTGATGCCTTACCCGTCATTATCTGAGGAGTTTAAAGTATTGCGAAGGAAACATGTCAGCTATTGGGTGGAAGAGGATGTTTTTTTTGTCACTTTGGCCAGTTTAGTTGTAGCATTGAGGGGCTATAGAAGAAATTCAGTCCAGCCAGCCAAAACTGGTCTGGGAAGAATAGTGACTGTGATATAATGGGCAAAAGAGTGGAGATAGGAGAAAATGGGGGAAGCGTCTCATTTTAAAAGGAATGTAATAGACACCCAATGGGGGAAACAAAAGTTAAAAGAATAATATTTGTATCATGAAGTATATGATTGCTGTTATTTAACTCATTGTTTTAAAAATGCACAGGCCATATTCTTCAAATGCCAAATACTTCTACAGTTTCCTTTCCTCAGCTGTCATGAAAGCATAGACCCTTATTCGTATATTTCTAGCTGCATGAATGACCTTTGCAGGTAAGAAGGATGGTGTTTTTTAAACATTTATTTTAATTCTTCAGAATGTTAAACAATAGCCAGACTGATTTTAGATAGTGTAGTTTATCAGTACAATTTTATTTAATAATTTCCTCTCCACATTCCCCCAGTCTCACCTCCCAATGTTTCTGTTTAATCCTAATAGTTGCTATAATCTTAAACAGCGAGTCAAATTCAAACCTGGCATAAGATATTGCAACTCTCATAGACAACGTGTGTTGTACCCTCTAATGCTAGGGATAAATTGAATCCATTATTTCTCCCTTAATTTCAGAGTCTCAACCCTGAAACATCTCCTTCACTGTGCTCTTTTTTTTTTTTTTTTAGAGTCTTGTTTGCTAATACCACCTGCATTTCCAGCAGTGCTGGTTTCTGTTAGACCTTGTGAGATCATTTAAATTAGAAGTGATTATCCCCTCATGTATACTGAAAGTGAATAACTGACTAAGCACTATATATCTTAGCTTTTTCAGTAGAAATGACATCACTAACAAATAATCTTAGTGACAACACTATCCATGTTATTTGTTTATATCTTTTACTACTTTGCCAAAGTGCATATCATCAGTTATTTACTTTCTGCTTTCCTATTTATTTATTTAAATGGGGTACAGAAGGTGAGATGAATTGAAGGAACTCTTGCTTCCATTATACTTCACTATGTGACAAATGACTGTGTTTTAATTTTCTCTTTTGCTTTACAATGGTAGAGCAAGCTACAGGTTTACAAGAGTCATAGAGTTTAAAACCAGAAAGGACCACTTTACAATGGTAGAGCAAGCTACAGGTTTACAAGAGTCATAGAGTTTAAAACCAGAAAGGACCACAGAAAGGATCATCTAATCTGACCTCCTCTAGACCACTGGCCATCAAAACATCTGCAAACTAAACCCAACAACTGAAATTAGACTGAAGTAGACATAGGAGACTAGACTATTATGTGTTACACACAGACAATGGGAAGTAGCAAGGTGCACCTGTGCCTTGCTCCCTCTCCCCTTCCCCACCAGAATGGCAGGAAAATAATTAGATGAGAGAGACCTTGGATCTGAAAATGTTTTCACTGAAGTTAGTGGAAAAACTGGCAGAAGCCAGGCAGGATCTGAATTTTATTTGTAATGCCTATTTACATTTCAGTGACTTATTGCACCTTCTCTTTTGTAATGGAGAACAATAGAAAGCAAACTTTCAGGATGGCATTGAGTTAATAAGGCAATATGCAGGAGGCTTTGATTAAAAAAACCCATTCACACATGTGATGTGAATGGTGTGAATATTCAAAACTTTGAGTGAAGTTTCTGTGACTCAGGATCTCATTAATTTAGGCTTATGTTATTTATAAAAGAGAACTCTCATTTTATGGCTTAGTGTCAGTTTAAGACGTTCCTTCTGGCGCCGTAGTTTATATGCCAAGTCGCTCTTTCTATTAAGACTCATTTAATTAGATTAGATGAGGCAAGCTGGAGAGAGAGACTGATCGCTGTGGAGTTTTGAAATGATGACTTTGACTTTGAAAGCACCAAAACACACACATTGCCTTAGTCTTAAAACACACACAATGCCTAGTCTTAAAACAATTAATTTTGAAAGTGTGATCTTGTGCTGAAAGACAAATAAACCCCAAGACCACCCTTCCTCTCCCAAATGGTTTCTGTTAATGAGCATTGCTAATCTTTTGTGATAAATGTTACTTATTCTTTGTTATAACATTAAAATAAAGCAAAAATCTTTTGTTGGGTCAAATGGTAAAAAATGCAAAAGCATAATCACTATCCCTAGTTTCTTGAAGTGATGCTATTTAAAGTCTCAAAAACTGTAACCCCTTTTAACTGTGCAAGACCAACTCTGTGGAGAGTTCTGCAACGTCACATAGAAGAGATTTAGATGAATATTAAATTTGGGATTTAGTGACCACAGAATTATTTTACTGCTTCAGAGTGGATGATGATGAAACTTACTGCCGAGCAGTGACAGAGTATGCTAGAGCATGCTCCCATGCAGGCTACCCCGTACGGGACTGGAGGGAGGATTTTCCTGCCTGTAGTAAGTATCAACTTTTTTATATTTATAATTTTGATTTATTTTTTTCCGAATACACCAAAATAGAAGATTCAACATAATACACAAAGTAAGCAAAGAGGATTAGGATAAAAGGAGGGGAGGGGAAGAGATCTATCTATCTTCAGGGTCAACCTTCATCATAGAACTCTAACTAGGCCAAATTGCTTTGGATTTTTCGGAATGCCAATCAAGGTCAGCTTTATCACTGAGACAGGCATCAATGTTTGGTAGGGATAGATTGTTCCATTTTTGCAGGATTGATTATTTTAGTGACCAAAGCTGCATGTTGGAGCCATGCCACCTTGTTACTAGGTATCAGGAAAATTTCCAAGTCCAAAACTTGAAGAAGGCTCCAACTTAGCATCAATATCAAATTGGTCCTGTAACCTACCTCGTACGAGAGATCCTTTGTAAAGGAGCACTCCCAAATCATGAAGTAATGCTGTGCATTTTGAACAGCAGGAAGTATTTCTGAGACCCATGGGTACTAGTCTGTGTCATAGGTGTAGTTTTATTGCTGTGTTTGAGGGGAAGGAGGGCAAACCCAGGCGCGCATGCGTGCATGGACACACGTGCATGCTGAAGCCAGTTTCCTTGGCTTACTGGCTCTGTCCCCCAGTCTGGAGCAGTACCTGGCCTGCTGGTGCTGAGAGGTGAGGGGATGGGATGGGTCAGGCCAGGCTGGGCTGGCTTAATGGCGGAACCTTAACTGCTGCTGTCTACTGTGGTGACCCAAGCACGGGAGCTGCGGCCACTCTGGCCTCGGCTGCTGCAGCGATGTGGCGGCTCCGGTGCCTCCCAGCTAGGGAGGCTGCTGCTACCGAGGGAACATCACATGCTGGCTCCTGCTCCCTGCCACCATTCCCGTATCTCCTTCTATTCCCCATCACATCCCACTTCCCTTCCCCCCTGCCCCAGCCCCTCGCCCCATCCGTTTCTCTTCCCCTGCCCTATTCTCCCTGCTTTCCCCACAGTCTCTTCACCCTACCCCGCTCCCTCCAGCCTCACCCTGCCCCCTTTTCTCTGCCCCCTGTAGGCTCTCACTCATGTAACAGATGGGCACTAGGACCCAGGAGGGAGGCGTCCAGCTGCTGAGGTAGCAACCTGGAGCTCCCTACCCTGGCCCAGCTTCCCGGCTTGTTCTGCTTGGCCTACTGGTGGGGGAGGCGCAGTGTGAGAAGGACAGAGTCTCCCCACCCCTGCCCTGTAGGCCAAGCACAGTGAGCACTGCAGGGTGCTTGTGGAAATTAAGAGGGGGGGAGTGGCACATGACCCCCTTGTGTCCCCTCACCTCACCTCTGTGGGGGGCAATGCCCCTCCTGCGCCCTTACAAACTACACCCATGGTCTGTGTGTGGACCACTATATTTGGAAATGTGTCTTTTGGTGAATAAGCTGTAGTTTCCGGTCCATAGTTGGTTTTTTAATAGATACAATTGTATTCCATTGAGTTGGAGATAGTGTTGTATCCAATTATTAAAGCATATTTAATATTTTTAAAATGTTATATTCTAACATATGCAGTGTTGCTGTGGCCACAATGATCCCAGGATATTAGAGAGACAAGGTGGGTGAGGTAATATCTTTCACTGGACCAGCTTCTGTTGGTCAGAGAGACAAGCTTTCGAGCTAGGCAGAGCTCTGCTTCAGGTCTGGGAAATGTATGCAGAGTAGAACAGCTAAATACAAGGTGGAACAGATTGTTTAGCATAAGTAGTTAACACATATTTCAGGGCACCATTTAAGTTGAAGTGGCCCCATTAACACCTCTCCAGTCATAGGGGGAAATAGAATAGAGACACTGGATTTATGGTTTATTACAGCATTCTATAAGCCCCCACTTAAGTCCCCTCTCCCCTTATAACTGGAGAGGTGCTATTGGTCTTTTAAAAGTAGATTCATGTAAGAATAATTAACTATACCAGAAACACTGCACAACTATTTATTTGGTGAGATGTGTTGTATTTAAAAAAAACACTGATGAAGGTTTTCTAACTTATAAAGGAAGCATAATGCACTAATGCCCAGTGTAACTTGTACACGTTTTAGCTGAGAAGTGTGAAGACAGTTTTGTCCATCGGGATTGCATTAGTTGTTGCCCCCCAACCTGCACATTTGAAAAGGATTGTCTTGGCAGCAACCTCCATTGCTTAGATGGCTGTTATTGTCCAGATGGTAAGTATCTAATGTTATCACATGACATATTAACATTAAACTAATGCCTGACAACACAACTATAGTCTCAAGGACTGTGTGCTTAACATTAAAAATCAGAAAAAAAACATATTTTACATACATAAACCTCTATTTTAGTTTTTAATATATCCACACGTTCTTTCCTCCTGCTAATGTTTTCTGTTTCGGTTGTATTATTATATTATTCTAAAGATTATTCAAAAGACAGTACTACTGTAAATCAGACCATATCAGTTAAAACTTGGGTAATCTCTTGAGCGATCTATACAAATAAAAATGTTGCATGAGTTTTAACTAGTGCAGGGGTTCTCAAAGTGAGGGTCATGATCCTTCAGGAGGTTACAGTGTTATTACTTGGGGAGTCATGAGCTGTCAGTCTCCACCCCAAACCACACTTCGCCTCCAGCATTTATAATACTATTAAATATAAAAACATGGTTTTAATTTATAAGGGGAGGTCACACTCATAGGCTTTCTGTGTGAAAGGGGTCACCTTAAACAAAAGTTTAAGAACCACTGACTGAGTGTATCAGAATTTCTCCTAATTTTTTTGAGTTTTTAAAATAGTGCAGATATTTTATGCTGCATCCAGGAAGATTATCCACCTTAAAACTAGACTCAACAAAAGACAAGATGTTGGACTGTAGAGAACAGCCATGCCATGACAGGACTGTGGACTAGGTGACCCCACAGGTCTTTTCCATTTCAAACTTGTATGGTTCTATGGGATCTTGCGGGTATTGTACATGGTGTGCACATTCAGGGTGAAATTCAAGCTGCTTCAAAAGATCTGCTCAAAGCCCTCAACCAGAACACACACCCCCCGGAAGCCCCTTTAAACCAGTAAGTGATACATCTTAAGTGGACACCTTGCTTTGGGGTGAATTTCATTCAGTGCTTAATTTATAATGAAAGAAGTGCTGGGGTCCAAGCAATTTAGTGCCGGGGCTCAAACCATTTTTTTACGTTCTGAACTGATGCAGTAATCCCTGAGGTGCCAGAGCTTTGAACTGCCAAGCCTAGAAGTGCCAGGTCTCATCCCTGGCACAAAGGAAACACTGATTTCACCCGTTCACTCTGCAGCATAAACGTTCAATTCAGCAAACAGTGGAGCACAAGGATGGCCCATCATTTGAGGCACTGGGCTAGGATGTGGGAGATTCAGGTCAATTCGCTGCTGTACCATGGACATTCTGTGCGACCGTGGGCGAGTCATTTAGGGCAGGTCTATACTACAGGGTTAAGTTGACCTAAGTTATTCAATTCTAGCTACGTGAATAATGTAGCCCAGGGCACCCATGAAGTTAAGTTATTTGAGCTTTGGCTTTCTGCCCTGGGCCCCAGTGAGTCCAATGCCAGTCCTGCCCTCTGGTTATTTTTGATGGACCCCTTCAAATGTGCTTGTGGCCCCCTAGCAGGCCCTGAACCACTGATGTAGAGGACACCATTTTAAAGGGTGAGCCACCCTGCCACCATTGGCGCAACTGTGTATGCATGGTCATAGTGGATGGGGCTGAGGATGGCATGGCGCACACTTCAAAATGGCGCCCTGCATCCATGATACCAGATAAAATCACACCTGGTTTGGTCTTCGTACTGGACAGGGGACAAACCATTTAGAAACTGGACAGTCTGGCTTAAAACTAGATGAATGGCCTGCTTTGCCTCAGTTCCCCATCTGTACAATGGGGGTCATGAAAAGGAGACGGGCACTGTTGGGATAAAACCAGCCATTGAAATATCATGCAAATGGTGTCCCTATAACCAAGTGAACATACGGAGTGAACAGCAGAGCTCCAATATTCCTATCTTGTTTTCAGTCTTCTTTTTTTCTTAAACAAAATAGGTCTCGTTATGGACAATGGAACTTGTATCTTAGTGTCAAATTGTCCTTGTATTTATCATGGGAAAGCCTTCTCTGTAGGCTCAAAAATTGAGCAAGAATGCAGTCAGTGGTATGTAACCTCTAATCCATTCTTTTTTTCTTTTTTTTTCATGTATCTGCTTGCCTATATTTAATTCATTGTAGGATGCTTACCAAGTTATGTTACATTTTTCAAGGCTATTCTATATTTGTATCTACAATCTATGTCCTGTATTTAACTAGATTACAGAGAAAATGTATCCTAAATGTATAAATTTGTGACATGTCTGAAGACTTACAAAAAATTATTATTCCTAAAAACCTGAACAAAAATCGTGTTTTGTGCTTTATTTAGTACTTGTACTGGTGGCATTTGGAACTGCACTGAACACGACTGTCCAGGTAATTGTATTTTAAAGATTCCTATAACCAGTATAGGGATCACCAGTGATCTGGGGCTCATAGTGGATCACAAGCTAAATAAGCACTTACATAAAAAGCAAACCATATTCTTGGTTGCATTAGTGGGAGTGTTGTAATCAAGACATGAGAAGTAATTGTTCCACTTTACTCCTCACTGGTTGGGCCTCAACTGAAGTTCTGTGTCCAGTTTTGGGTGCCACATTTCAAGAAAGATGCGGACAAATTGGAGAGAGTCCAGAGAAGAGCAACGAAAATGATTAACGGTCTAGAAAACATGACCTGTGAGGGAAGGGTTGAAATAATTGGGTTTGTGTAGTTTGGAGAAGAAAAGACTGAGAAGGGACACAACAGTTTTCAAGTACATAAAAGGTTATTACAAGAAGGAGTGAGAAAAATTGTTTTCCTTAACCTCTGAGGATAGGACAAGAAGCAATGGGCTTAAATTGCAGCAAGGGCAGTTTAGGCTGGAAATTGGAAAAACTTCCCAACTATCAGGGTGGTTCAGCACTGGAATAAATTACCTAGGGAGGTTGTGGAATCTGTCATTGGAGATTTTTAAGAACAGGTTAGATAAACACCTGCCAGGTATGGTCTAGAGATAATACTTAGTTCTGCCATGAATGCAGGGTACTGCACTAGATGCTTTCTTGAGGTCCTTTTCAGTCGTATCATTCTGTACTAAATATGTGGCTCAGAAGCTGCAAAAGATAACAGAAACAGATATGCTTTAGGTTTGGGAGAATAATAAGCAAACAGGAAACATTAAAGAAATGGATGCAGAGAGCAATAATTAAACCGCTTGTGTGCTGATTATCTGACCATATCCTCCTCCTGTTACCTTATGCTTCCCCCAATCTTTTTGTTGTATCCACCTATTGTCTCTTGTCTTAGACTTCATGTTCTTCAGGGCAGGCACCATCTTCTATTGTGCTTGTTCAGTGCTTAGCACAATGGGTCCCTAATTGGAGCATCTCGATATTATCATAATACAAACAGTAATAAGAGCCCAACATCCTGGTGCTCAGCTTACTCTGCATAGAACAACACATTTTAATTTTAAGATAACAGGCCTTATTTTTAAGGCCTTCATTGCTTTCGACAAAGTTATTCAACACATATTCAATACCTCCTGTACTTCAGGGACCAAGATCTTCCTTGACAGTTACATTTAATAGAAATGATAAAACTCAAAATCAGGGGGTCAAATTCATGAAAGTGGGACAAAGTTTTCCAGGCAACTGTCACTAGACTATGGCACTCCCTGTGGATGGATAAGGATAACTATCTACCTAACTTCCTTCAGAATGCAATGCATGATTTACTGCCTTTTAATCTATCCTTCCCACAACAGCAACAACCAAAAAAAGGAAAATAAAAGGGAGAAGCATCCTCTCTTGCTCTCTGTCTCTCTCTGACATGCAGAGAAAAGAGGAGGAAAAGTATTCTAGGAACCTCAGGGGTGGGAGGAAAAAGGGGGTGCAGAATACAGTCTTCTTGTTGGGCTTTGTCTTGCATTAATTCTTCGTATTTTGAAGGGTGTGGGCACTCAGATACCATGGTGATGAGTGCCTGATTAGAAGCTAGCGATGCCGCCCATGTAAAGCAGCATTTGATGAGGTGGTTTCTGATGGAAATATAAGATGTGATACTTTGCATGCATTAAATGTGGTACAGACATCATGATAGCTAGATAGATTTAAACTAGGCTGGATAATGTGCTTGAGAATATATGGTAGGGAAATGTTCCTCCATTGCCTCTTTTCCATCTCTGACTCTATGATATGGCTCTATGCAAATGAACTTTTCTATTTATTGGACATTTTTCTTTCTCTCAAGCTGAGTGCACCATTGTAGGTGACTCTCATTTCACAACGTTCGATGGTCGTCATTATACCTTTCTTGGGATTTGTCAGTACATTCTGGTAAAAGGCACTGGGAAAGACAAATTCACAATCACTTTACAGAAAGCTCCATGTGGTCAGGTAAAGTCACACTTGAATTTGAGATGATAAATGGGTACATAAAAATTCCACGTAATCTTACTCAGCCAGCCAAAATAAGTTAACCAGGCATGTTTAGTAGTAATAATGTCAGAAATAAAATTGAAAGAGTTTTGCTGCTTTTTACATCGAGGAGCTAAATATAGTTGGATCATGATCTGTGTTTTATTTCAATTACTGCTACTGCCCTTTGTAAAATTAATTGCTGCCTTTCTGGGATTAAGTCAACAGACCTTTTCATTCATGCATGATTACACAGGTATCTACATATTTGGTTACAGCCTGAGCAGGTGTCTTAGACAAAAAAACACTTTTACTGACAGGACTGATAGGTTTTATATACTGCCAACTAGGTAGGAGAGATTTCTTAGCAGTCTGAGACACTTATTTGTTATTTTATAGGATATCACATTCCTTGGAATAGTATGTTTAAAAAGTTCACAAAAATATTAAAACATGAACTGCAATCCATATCAGTTTGTGGCTGAAGAGTTCAGGGTATGTTATTGGTCCGAGTTAACAGCAACCTTAACTTTGAATTTCATTCTTTTTGAAAAAGTCAAATACTAGACATTATTTTAACATACTTTTGGATGAACAAACTGAAATGTAATTCAGTGTTAGTAAAACACTCCTTGTATCTTTCTGTCGATAAATTTCATTTTCACTCAGAACCTCGACCATGGCTGTATCCAGTCTGTAACACTAGTTCTCGAAGATGATATGAGTAAACAAGTGACTCTTACCAGGGATGGTGAAGTCCAATTTGGCCCTAGCCAGGGTTTTAACTTTAATGGTAAGAAAAACATGAATTAGAGTTCACATTCTTGTCTTCGTATTTTCTAATGCTTTTTATTATACTTTTGTATAAGTAAATAATTCCTTGGAAGATCCAAACCATGAAAGGTGCTAAGTACTTGTAAAAGGCTTAACTCTCTTAATTTTAATAACCTATGGAATGCTGCATATACTCTAGAAATACTTTATGTAGGGGTAGAGAATCCCTGTGTTACCTACCAATGTCAGCCATTCTGACTTTTTTCTGCGATCGTCCTGATGCTAAAGGGATGGTTCTGCTTAATTAAAGTTTCTTGGAACATATTGCAAGCCAAAATGCTAACGAGGCACAACTTGGTTTAATGGCATCTGCATGCGTTTAAGAGCTAAGAATGCAAGAGTCTTAACTCTAATACTGATTTGCTGTGTGACTTTGAGAAAGTTAGTTCACCTTTCTGTCTCAATTTCCCCACTTTTAAAACTGTGAAATAATATTTACCTGCCTCAGAGGGTTGTTTTGAGGATTAACTAGTGAGATTCTAGTGTCTCGGAAGTTAAGATTGAAGCTAGCATCTGATTATGTCAACTTCTCAGACAAACTTGTTAAGATGTTTGTGAATATGTATAAATAAGTTAGTTGGTTCAGGAGGAAACCGCTCAGCAGAATATTTTAATGTCAAAGACAGATATGAGGCAAGAAAACCCACCCCAAAACCCCACCCCAAAATTTTAATGATCAAAGACAGATATGAGGCAAGAAAACCCACCCCAAAACAAAAAAGCTTAAGCACAGGAAAGTTGGGGAGTATATAGTTAAGAAGCTCTACCTTTTTAGCCTCACTACCTTGTGGAACATCCTTGTAAGGTACATATTTGTCTATGACAAATATATTATAGCTAGGGTATGTTATTAAACCCTGGATAGCTGGGTGTTTTGGCTATCAGCTGGGAACATTTTAAAGTCTTATACACTGAAGTGTTTTGTCTGAAGCTGCAGGCATCTTAAACCAGTTTTACTGCAGTTATACAAAATAATGTTATGTAAATTTGCTGCAAAGGTGTACTGGAGTTTAAGATGTATGCAACTGCAGGGAGCCCAACCACTATGGATAATAATTGGATACAATGACTAAAATTTCCATTGCCCACTATAAGGTTTTTATTAGGAAGGTGGACTGGCTGTTGGATAGGGCTTTTGTTTGTATATGAAATGTAGAAATAATAATAAATAATAAAGTTATTAGGTAGCATATTCTGTATAAAGACTGCAATGCACCTTACAAACCTCTGTTAATTAACCTCAGAACACCCCCATGAGTCAAGAAAGTTGTACTATTCCCATTTTGCAGACGAGAAAACTGAGGTACAGAAACTGAGTGACTTATCCAAAGTCACATAGGGAGTCTTTGGCAGATATTGAAATAGATCCATATTCTCCCTTAACTCTGTCCTCAGTAGAACTGTTGTTGTTCTCACCAGAGGCATGATGTTGTTGTTGCTGTCTTGTCAAAGAAGGGAGAATGGTCTCTGGTCTAGTAGCTGATGTGTACAGGAAGGTGATGCATACATTTTAATGCTGATTATGGTACACTGTAGTTGTGGCATCTGGTTAATTTTGTTAATGTTGAAGATGTGTGTCATGGGGTCTGAGGATTGTGTCATCCTGTGCCCTGCAGCCCTTGGTGTTTTAAAATGTTTTGATGCTGTAGCTCCCATCCTGGGATGCTCACAGCTAGCCTACAAACCTGCAAGTCACATCCTGAGTGTGTGTGTGTGTATGTGTGTGTGTGCTAGATAGCCAGGGTTCAGCACTTCTGACCCCAAAGTCTGTCTGCCGTCACACACTGCCTTCCACTGGCCTTGGTTAAAACCAGCAAGGTGAGCCCAATGCACTCCCATCCCTGAATTTCTCCAAAAGCATGTGCCCTGAAGAGTCCAGACCTATCCTGGACAACTCAGAGAAATAATAAGGTTTGAGACAAAAGCGCATTACATCTTGTTAATTTCACTGGGATAAATATACCCTTCCCTGCAAACACAACACTGTTTGTTTATAATAAATATAAAACATTTAGTAAGAGTAGGATCTAGGTTAAGTGGTGCCAACTAAAAGAAATAAATTTAGAAATGGTTACAAGCAAATACAAGTGAAAACATGCATCTAGAAGTTTCAAACCTAATTGAACAAGGTACAGGCTTTGTTCAAGATTTTCCTCACCAGTCTTCCTTCTTCCCAACCCTGGCTGACTTTCCCCAAGTCATGATCTTCCACAGAAGCACCAGATGCTGACTTCCTACATCTTCCTAGTTGAAAGATGTGTGCCTGAGCAGGTTTCTCACCTATATTCAGATCCCAGAGACTTTAACCGTCCCCACTTTGGTTGAAGGACCCATCTCTCTCAGCTTGTAAGAGCTCTGTCCCCTTGTCTGTTTAGTCTAATGGTGGATGCCAGATATGGCGTCTGTCTTTGCTTATATCTTCCAAAATTCAATGACCTTGTTTCAAGAGGCAGGGTGACCTCATGCTGTTCTTCCCTTCTTGTGGTCTTCCCCTCCTCCTGTAGGTAAATAGGGTTTCAATTGTTTTGATTCCACTATGCTTAATTTATATAGGAGATAAGTGAATAGCTGAAACATCCCCTCTTGTCTGGAAGAGGCGTGTTTCTCCCTTTGTTTGGACATAGGCTGTAAAGTTTAATATCAATGAGTATCCATAGCTCCTTATATGGTGTAAATACATACATTTTACAATGCTATTAATCACTAGTGTGTCATAGGCTTTCATAAACCAGCTTACTCGATACACTTATAGTACTGTAATATTGTATATAATCTGTTGATTCAAGTGCTTATCACTTAAGGTTCAGGACCCCTGTCTTTATATCCCAGATAAAGTTTCTCTTTTCTGCTGGAAGCTATCTCCTCTCCCCGCTTAACAGTTCAGTTTAACTAATATATAAATGGGCTGGTCAGAGAAGCAAATACACATTCATTTGTCTAGGCAGACCTGTTTGCCAACTCCACCTGACATGCCTGCTTTAAACTGCATATATCCATAACTCTTAATGCACACTACGTACATATATCACACAAGAATATTAATGATCAGTGAGTTATTAACTTTCCAGTGGCAAATTACGACACCTTTTAGATACTGATTATCTATAGTGAATTGGGTGAAGTGAGTATGTCAGGCCTGAGAAGAGTTGCTGACACAGAGCAGTGAACCACAAATGGGCCTGACACAGTGTGGTACACAGTTGTCTCCATTAGTTATGGTACAGGATGGGCAGGGATATTTGGAGTGTTTTGAGGTTGTGTACAGTCCATTAATTGCATTTCTATACTTTTCAGAGTTTTTTTTTTTTAAACTTGAAACATGTAAAGCTATAGGGCTGGTTTCTGCATGAAACTATTTCAATCAAGGAAAAATGACTTACTTTTTTTTTCTGTTATATGCAGGGGACATTGAAATTCGGAACCTGTCTTCTTTGTTTGTGCAGCTGAAAACTAGATTTGGTTTAAAGATTCAATTTGCTAAAGATGGGGAGAGACTATATATACAAGTCGATACCAGCTGGAAAAGAAGAACACTAGGTCTATGTGGAACTTTTAATGGGAACTTAAGGGATGATTTTCTGTAAGTTTGTTTTATATATGTCTAGACTGAATTTAAGAAAAGGTGAAATATTCAGATAAATCTAGCCTGTTGACATGATCATTTCACTAACACTTTCATATTCTGGTAAACCAATCAGTCAGAAAAACACTTGAATTTAATTACAAGAATCTCAGCTATTTTCTTTTTTAACATTAAATTGGTTCACTCAATGCCCTATGCAGTGGTTATTTCTGTCAAGTTCTTAAGTTGAAACATCTTAAGAATCAAGGTGTTTGTGATCCTTCCAGGGCCGGCGACAGGGGGGTACAACGGGTAGAGCTGTACCGGGCCCCGGACTTCAGGGGGGCCCCCTGAAGTCCGGGGACCGGTACACAGCTCTACTCGTAGTCGTCCCCCCTGGGCACTGCACCACATTTCCCTGTCTGTGTCCGGCGCCGCGGCCGGCTACCTCCCGAGCCCTTCAGCCGCTGCTCGTCCCGCGCCCCAGGAGCCGCCCCGAGGCACCCCCGGCTGCAGCGCTTCCCCTGCCCACCCGTATCAAGAGCCGGGCCAGCCCTTGGCGGGGGAGGGGGGACGCCCCCCCGGCACCACAGGATGCCGGCGGCTTCAGAGCACTGGCCGGGCGTGCCGCTCCCGAGGCACCCCCGGCTGCAGCGCTTCCCCCACCCACCTGCAAGAGCCGGGCCAGCCCTTGGCGGGGGGGGGGGGCACAAATGCTCAGAGTAGGGGGCCCCCAAACGCTCAGAGGAGGGGGCCCCAAAATTTCTGTCGCCGGCCCTGGATCCTTCCCCCCCGCAAATGGTGAGATGCATCAGTTTTACAAAGAGACAATATTGTCTGGTGATTAGAGAAAGAGCTTGGAAGTCAGGATTCCTAATGTGAAATTCTGCGCTATTGAAGTCAATGGAAAAACTCCCTTTGACTTCAGTGGGACAAGGATTTCACCTCTGGACTCTATTATGTGTAAAATAGTGACTATAACTTATCTACTTCACAGTGAAATTGCTTAACTCACTAATGTCTTCAAAGTGTTTTGAGATGCTTGGATGCAAGACAATATATAAAAGTAAATGATCATTTGTGACAGTGCAATCAGAGAAAAACGAACAACTAGAGATTTATCTAATATACAGAATACATCTAATATATAGAATATAGCCATATCATGTTTCTCTATTTTGTATTTAAAATGGAGGTTCTGAATTGATCAAGGGATTGTTTTAGTCTGTCACATCTTGTCTGTGGTTTGAATTGGCAGAGGTCAGATCTATGTCTGCCAACCTCAGGATCGCGCTGTTATATTTGCCAGAGAGCATATTAGTTAACGTATTTATCATTAGTCAAAAGAAAAAATCCATTGAGCAGCTTAGTGGAGTTGAGCAGCATCTTTATCCTCTCTACTAGATTTAGTGGCAGCACTCTACAGGAATTACTACAGGGGTTTCAGAGGATAGAGAGATGATTATTCAAACTGAGTAAAGAAATATTTAACAGACGGCAGGTTTTGTATCATTGTTTAACTCCTTGGCGCCAGAGGTCAGATTTCCTTGCATGAAGTCCACTGCTGGCGACGGATTTACTGGGAAACCCCAGCACAGAAGGATTAACAATTTATTTATTTCTTGGTTGTATTTGCTCAGTCACAATAGAGAAGATACATTTTTAATAAATCATTCCACTGTGGTGTGGAAAACAATGGATGTGCAAGAGAGATCTGAACAAATGCAAAGAAAATATTAATAACTAGTCTATGTGAGAAGCCCTTCTGCCATGCAATGGTGATCTTTTGCTTTATCTTTCCTTCTCCCTTCAGTTCTCCAGCAGGGATGATTGAAGGAACCCCTCAGCTTCATGCCAATGCATGGAAGGTTTCCTCAGCTTGCTTTGCACCTGTCAATGTTCCTGTGGTTGATCCTTGCAACATTAATCAACAAAATGGTACAGGCACACTTTTGGAATTTTGATTTAGATTTATCTTAACCACATCACTAGATCAGGATTTTGTTCTCCCTTTGCTGCCTGTGCTTCATTGTCACTTACAGATTATGTCTGGGTATTAACTTCAGTTTTAGACACACATTAATTTTTTTTGTGCAAGCCTTTTCCTTCGGTGTGTTTAATGTCCTTAATATACAAACTGAAATAACCATTGGCATATGCAAATGTGATTACTTAATTTTAGATGTGCTTATATTTCCTTTTAAGAAATATAAGCATGTTTTGCAGATTTGAAGGCTGTTAGGTCTCCTCTGTGATATGCATGTGTAGCTCACAGTGATTGTGCCTTATCCCCAGGTATAATTTGGATTTAATATTTTTAATGTTTTCAGGTATAATCTTTAACTTCTTAATCAGGCCTTACCTCCACTGAAGCCAATGGGATTGAGCCCTGAGTAAACACAACAGGACTGAGCCCAAAATAATCTTTAACTTTTAGGAAGCTAATGAATCCTAAAGAGTTTCATATCTTCAGGGCTGGGCAGTTTTCTAGAGTGCTGTGGCTGTCTGTGGCCAATGTGAGGGGGCCACTTTAGGACTTTTGTGTAGAGTCATCCCCACAAGATACCCTCTTTCTTCCTATGGCCTGCCTGAAAGATTGCCCTGCCTCCCTCTGCTATCAAGCTCCACCCCCTGTTTCATACAAGGAAGCAGCATGGGTGGATGATGCAGAGCAGTAGTGGTGACTGGCAAAGGATGCCATCTAGTATTGCACACAGAAGGACCATAGTGTTGATGTGGCTGGCTGAGGAGGTGGTAGCTGGAGAACAGGAAGCTTGTCATCAGAGAGCTAAGACTTCCTGGCAACTCCAGGATTGACTACAGGCGGGCTTAAGAGATGGGAGGGCTCAAGGAGAGCTGTGGTTGGTGGCAAGAGACAGCAAAGAGCTGAGTTTTCTCTGCTCTTAGCCTTTATATTTGAGTTCAAAGGACAAGTATGGTCATTTTTAGGAATCCAAGGGTCAAAGTACAGCAAAGAAAAGGTCCATGTGCAGCAATAAGCCACATGTGGTCCTTCCGCATTCCTGTCGTGGGCTGGCATAGGTCTCAGCCAAGCAGTTGGAATGGTCATCTGTGATCTTCTCTGGCAGCTATTCTACCATGTAGCAACCAAGCATTCAGTCACCTGCTTCTGTTAATGCCATGAGATGAAATGAACAAAAGCATGAAATGGGCTCAGCATCAAAGCAGAGATATTGTAGTCTTTTTTTGTCCCAGATAAGAATTTCAATGGGCAGGTCAGCAAAAAGTCAGTAACTCCAGGAAGCACTATGTGGCATGTGGAGACAGCAGTAGTCTTTGTGTCCCAAAGCTCCAATTTGTAATAACTGCCTAGCCTGTATGCCAAAAAAAATTTGGCCATTGCAAACCCACAAAACTCTCAATGGTTTTCATGACGCTTTTGAAATGTATTCTGTTTCCATTTACATATTTCCTTCACTTCAATATAGAGTTTTATTTAGTTACATCTTTTTATTGGAATAAAGTTCATTGCTGAAATATTTACGTCAGTTTCAAATAACAGTATTTATGGAAAAGCTTTATGTAGAAGCTTTTATTGCACAGTTGTATGAATTAGTGTGTTGATGATACTCTTTGCTATTTATTTTTGATTGATATATTATCATGGGTACTGCCAAAAAAGAAAATGTTGCCTTCCCTTAGCTGGCTACGCATCCCACTGTGATATCATCAATCAAGAACTTTTTGCTCCCTGTCACCCATACATCAGTCCAGGATTATACTACCAGCTGTGCCGTTTTGATGCTTGTAAATGTGGAAGCAGCTGTTTGTGTAATGCACTTGCACACTATGCCTATATCTGTGGCAAGCATGGAATCGCTGTTGATTTCAGATCTCATGTTTCATACTGTGGTGAGTAACATTTGCCAAAAATGAATAGTTTTAGAAATGGGGAATGATGAGAAATTCTTTGAAATGAAACAAATCTTTGCTTTGCATCAGAAGCTATAATCCTGCTTTGGGATGTTTAAATACAAAGACAATACACAGTCGATGCAGCTGTGTTTCTAAGAGTGTCACTTTTTGAAAGGAGGGGAAGGAGATCACAGTGTGATATGGTAGGTAGAGCAGGGACTTGAATCCAGATCTTTCAAATCATTGGCTAATGCCCTAACCACTGCATCATTCTTCCTCTCCCCTAGAAACTGAATTACTAGAAATTTATTGAGTATACTTTGAAACACACGGACTTTTTCAAGGGTTTTTCTTAACAATAAGCATCCTGAATTTAATCATTTAATGGGTGAAGCCAAGAAATTTCTAACACACTTGAAATCAGAGTTGGGCTGAGACTCACATGACTAAACCTCAGCACATCTCTGTGGCAATTTGGGACAGTACATCTTACTGTGTTATCTCGTGCTGTCATGAATGTATTTCATTGTATTTATTGCAACCTCATAAGATGATGTTGTTTTCTCCCTAGCTCTAGTGTGCCGAAGTGGTATGCTGTATCATCGGTGCTCTTCTTTTTGCAAACACTCCTGTTCTTCCCTTTCTGCCCCGCATGTCTGTAATGACGACTGTGCTGAAGGATGCAATTGTCCTGATGGCAAATACTTTGAAGAATCAATCAACTTTTGTGTGGCAATGTAAGTCATATGACATTGTTTTGAATACAGACGCTCCCCAAGTTATGTAAACCCAACATACGCAAATCCAAACTTACGGAGAAAGTTCCGTAAGCTAGAAATAGGAGGTTTTTGTTTTCTTGTAAAGAAAGCGAGGAATACTTGTAGCATCTTTGAGATTAACTAGTTTATTTCAGCATAAGCTTTCGTGGGCTATTCTATGCATCTGATGAAGTGAGCTATAGCCCATGAAAGCTTAAGCTGAAATAAACTAGTTAGTCTCTAAGGTGCTACAAGTATTCCTCGCTTTCTTTACGGATACAGACTAACACGGCTGCTATTCTTGAATTTGTTTTTTTGTTTTTTTGGGGGCGTAACAGTCAGAGCTACGTTTCCGACTTACGCAAAATTCGAGTTGCACAAGGTATTCCGGAACTCTTGTCGGGGACATCTGTATACTGTGTTTGTCGCTTTGCAGCAAGTCTTTAAAATAGAACTCTTTCTTGTATCTAATTTTGTGTTCCCCTTTCTTCACCACTGTTACTGTACCAGTTATTGGCTGATAATGGTGTAATTGGTGATGGCCAAGACAAGTAATTTACTGATTCAATATCAGAAAATGTAAAATAATGCACATTTGAGGAAAACATTTATACTACTCGTACGCTTTACAAGGTTCTAAATTAACTACATCAGCTCAAGAAAGAGACCTTAGTGTCACTGTAGACAATTCACTGAAGACCTCTGTTCAATGCACAGCAGCACTCAAGAAAAGCTAACAAAATGTTAGGATACATAAAGAAAGGGATAGCAAATAATATTAAACTATCATAATGCTCTTATATAAATCAATGGTGCAGTCTCTTCTGGAATACTGTTTGAAGTACTGGTCACACAGTCTTAAAGATATCGCAGATCTGTAAGTGGTTCAGAGAAGAGTGACAAGAATGTTCAAGATCATTGAAAAATTTTCATATGAATAGAGATTGAAAAAATGGGGATTGTTTACAGTAAAAAGGAGACAAAAGAGAGGCGACATGGTAGAGGTATATCAAATAATAGAGAAGGTGGATCTTTAACTTCTGTTTTCCATTATACATAACAGAAGCCCAAGGAGACATTCAATTAAATTATAAGGTGAGAAGTTCACAATCAATAAAAGGAAATACTTTTTTACACAGCATGTAATTAACTCCGGAACTCATTGCCACAGGAAGTCATTTGAGGCCAAGAACTTAATAAGATTCAAAAAAAGGATTGGATGTTTATATGGTTATCAAGAATATCTAGAGTTGTTACAATTAAAGACAATAACTATTTTGGAAAGGATAGCAAACCTCATTTTTCATGGTTTTAGCCAATCTCTAGCTATTAGAAATCAATGTGGGAAGCTGATTACCCTACAGCTGCGTTCTGTGGGCTTCTTATACCATCTTCTGAACTGTTTGGTTCTGGCCACTGTCTGACAGGATACTAAACCAGATGAAACTCGTTCTGATTCAGTCTGGCAATTCCTGTGTTCCTAAATCATGCGGCATCCTGCCATACTCATCCTGTAACCTGGAAGAAAAGCTACTTTCTGTGAGACTGCAACACACAGAAACAGCAAATAAGTAATTTGAAAATCATTATAGGATATGAGTGAAATCCTGGCCCAATTTAAGTCAATGGCAAAATACCCATTGTCTTCAATAGGGCCAGGATTTCACCCTTTAAGTCTTGCCTTAGCTTAAGCTTGCACTGTAAAGATAAATAAGCAGATCATTTAGAGAATTAAACTGCATGTTTATCTGACTTAGTTAAGGTTTAAAAAGTAAACTCCTTATACCCTATTTCATATAGTTTTTACACCCATATGCATAAACTTTGTTTTCACAGATCTAGCTGTCGTTGTTATTACAAAGGCAGAACCTTCCAGCCTGGGGAAATCCTGCCCACACTGTCAGGCTCCTGGTAGGTTTTGGTATTAAGTGTTTAATCTTTGACTCACTTAGGCCCTGATCCTGCTAGTAAAATTGTATGAGCAGACCCCCAGGCCTGTGTGGTTCTTAAATCAGAGCCTAACTGCTTCAAGATCCGTGTTTACTTCATATATTGGAAAAGGAAATTGTGAAAGAAACTGGATTTCATATATTCTTAACAAAGAACTGTTAAACCCAAAGAAACAACTCATCCCACCACCACTCAATATTCCCCACTCGCCCCAACCTCACCATGCCCCATTACCCCCTACTTGCCACAACCCATCTCACCCTGCAGCTCCACAACACTCCTCACTCACCCCATAGTCAACCAACAACTCAACTCCACCCATCTCCTCTGGCACTTTCCTAGCCACTCAAAGTTGCCCTTCCTTCCCCCGGCTGAGCCCTCCACTCCCATCCTGGGCTAGGGTGGCTTCTCCTGATCATGGCTGTCCAGCTCCACTCGCTTCACACTCACTTGGCTCCATTCTGCTCAGGTTTGGTGTGGCTGCCAAAATTCATAAGTGGTGTTGAGAGACGCAGGGTTTCAGGGCTGATCAATTGGGTGTGGCTGCTCCTCCCTCCTCCCCCGTCATGACAGAGAGGTGGCCATGCCAAACTTCAGCAAATGGGGTGTGCTCCAGCACACTAGGCTGCAGTGCTGCTGATGTTTGGTTCCGTCACGACACAGGGGTGGTTGGACAAAATTGGAGCGAGTAGTGTACTATTGTGCCGACTAGTTTCTCTCTCCTCCTCACCCCCAGGTGTCTCATGTTATTTCCCTGAGATGGGGACTTATGCAAGTGCACAGAGTGCACATTAGTTAATCTGGGCCTCTATCACATTATCTGAGACACCCAGTTTCTGAATCACTATAAATAAGTTACACACAGAATTTTGGACAGATTTAGATTTCTAGCCTTTAATGATCATTCCCCTCTTGATTTTGCTTGTTTAAATTAGGTAGTGTTTTTAGAGTGCTACATAATTGCTAAGTTGTTTTTTTACATATGCAGCAGTTGTGTGATTTATTTTTTTCTGGAATAAAGTTAGTTTGTTTTCTTTACACCAGCCAGTGCTTGAATGGAACAATGAAATGCACTGAAACTGCTACAACTGCAGGTAATTTATATCCTTGTCTTATTTTATAGTTTCACAGGAAAAATGTTTGCTATCGAGTATTCATTCATTTGCTTTTTTATATGCATATCCACACAGATGCTAAATATCACCACTTTGTGACTTTCAATGCAACTTGTATTCCTAAGTCACTTAAGTAGAATTTTTTAAAGCACCTCTTGTAAGTTTTTCAGACATGGGTGCCTACAATTAACCCCCCAAATTCCATATTAAAAAATTCTAAAGGAAGAAACCTGATTTTCAGAGGTGCAGAGTAGGTGAAATTTCAGTTGGATTTCTGATGGAATTTGTGAGTGCTCAGCACCTCTGAAAATGAAGCCACTTCTTTACGGGCTGATCCAAAGCACAGTGAAGTAATTGGTATTTGATTATAATAAGCTGTGGATCGGGCCTTTGGTGCCGTGATTGAGGTCTGGTCTACAGTGGGGCTGGGGAGTGGTCAACCCAAGATACGTAACTTCAGCTACGTGAATAGCATAGCTGAAGTTGAAGTATCTTAGGTCAACTTACTTGGGCATTCTCACAGCGGCAAGTCGACCGCTGCCACTTTCCCATTGACTCCGCTTCCGCCTCACAGAGAGGTGGAGTACAGGAGTTGATGGGGAGCGTGCTCAGGGATCGATTTGTCGCATCTACACTAGACATGATAAATCGATCCATCAGTACCCGTTGATCCAGCGGGTAGTGCAGACATACCCTTAGATGCCTAACTTTAGGCACTGAAGTTTTCAATTTTGGACCTTAGTTAATAGATATTCTTAATCTACATAATTACATAGAATATAAATGAAAATGCAAATTTTCACTTTTAACTGCAATCGATCACATACAAAATGCACTTAGTTTAAATAGTATATTAATTAATTACAATATTTAAAAAAAATAAATTGTGAATTAAAATAATTTAGAAACCGTCAGTGCAAAGGAGCAGCTGATCTCATTCAATTTGCATTTACATTTGAAGTTCACACATGCCCTGAAGGAAAAATCTACTATGACTGCAGATATCCGCTGCCCGGCTTACCAGCAGCTGGTGTGAACTGTGAGATCTCATGTGCAAACCTTGCCATGAACTTCACCTGTGTGCCATCACCACCATGTGCAAGTGGTTGTATCTGCCCCCCAGGGTAAGTGTAAGCCAGAGTGTTTAATAGAGCTG
This sequence comes from Sternotherus odoratus, assembly GCA_032164245.1. Taxonomy (NCBI): domain Eukaryota; kingdom Metazoa; phylum Chordata; order Testudines; family Kinosternidae; genus Sternotherus; species Sternotherus odoratus. Next base: position 61,874,416 of record JAVMKO010000001.1, read on the forward strand.
GGAGGACAAGAATGCCTTTCCTGCATATTGTCTTCTTTTTTTCTTCAATTCCTAAATTTCCTTCTTCTGTTTTGCTTGCAAACATCTGAAGCTATCATGCTGTCTTTTTTCTGAGATGTAAAATAGTGATTGTCCCTGAACACGCCGGCGGTGCTCCACTTCTCCCACCTACCAGGCTTGCGGTGCCAATCAGCTGTTTGGTGCGGCAAGCCTGGAAGGGGAGGAGAATTAGAGTGGAGTGGCATGCTCAGGGGAGAAGGTGGAGTGGAGGTGAGCTGGGGTGGGGAGCAGTTCCCCTGTGTCACCCTGCCCCCCATTACTTGCTGTGGGCGGCCCTCCCCCCCACCCCCAAGCCCCAGCTCACCTCTGGTCCACCACCTCCCCTGAGTGCGCTTTTTGGTGCTCCCAATCATGTGGCGCCCTAGGCAGTTGCCTAATTCGAGTTAAAAAACCACAGACTAGTTTTAAATCTAATGTGACTGAAGACCCCTTAATGCCACCTGGCAAATGAGTACAAGAATATCCTGATTCTGGTATGTATGTTCTGGTCTCAAATGAAGCCCATGGATAGAGAGGAAGCAATAGATGTTATATAGCTCGACTTTAAGGCTTTTGATACTGTCTCACATGACCTTTTCATAAACAATTTAAAGATATATTGCTTAGATGAACCTATTGTAAGGTAGGTGCACAACTGGTTGGAAAAAAAATACTTCGAGAGTAGTTATCAATGGTTCACAATTGAACTGGAAGGGCATATAGAGTGGTGTCCCATAGGGTTCTGTCCTCAGGGCTGGCGACAGGGGGGTACTACGGGTACAGCTGTACCGGGCCCCCCGACTTTAGGGGGGCCCCCGGTACACAGCTGTACCCGTTGTCGCCGGACCTGGAGAGTGGGGAAGGGGCGGGGAGGCGGCGCGGCTCTCCCCCGGACAAGCGAGCCTGGCTCCGGCCGGCGGCAGCAGCGCTGTCTGGGGGAGGGGAGGAGAGGGTAGAAAGGGCGGCTCACGCAGCTCTCGCTGCCCGGGGGAGGGGGTGGGGAGCGCCGGCTGGGCTGGGGGGGGGGGCCCAGCCACTGTCGGCTGGGCTGGGGGTGGGGGGGCGGCTGGGCTGGGGGGGCCCCCATCCGCTGTCGGCTGGGCTGGGGGGAGGGGAGCGTCAGCTGGGCTGGGCTGGGGGGGCCCCAGCCGCTGTCGGCTGGGCTGGGGGGGGGCAGCTGGGCTGGGGGGGGCCCTCCGCTGTCTGCTGGGCTGGGGGCCCCCGGCTGGGCTAGGGGGGGCCCTGGCTGGGCTGGGGGGCCCCCAAACTATCAAAGTAGGGGGCCCCCAAATTTCTGTCGCCAGCCCTGTCTGTCCTGGGTCTGGTTATATTCAATATCTTCATAAATGATTTGGATAATGGCAGAGAGTACACTTAAAAAATTTGTGGATGATACCTAGCTGGGGTTGCAAGTACTTTGGAGGACAGGATTAGACTTCATAATGATCTGGATAAACTGTAGAAATGATCTGAAATAAATAAGATGAAATTCAATAAGGACAAGTGCAGAGAAATTCAATAAGGACAAGTGCAAAGTACACATAGGAAGGAATAATCAGCTGCACAAACACAAAATGGAAGTTGCCTAGAAAGTTGCAATAAAGGATCTGAGGGTTACAGGGGATCACACTCTAAATATGAGTCAATAATGTAATACTGTTGCAAAACAAGTGTACATTCTTTAGGGATGTATTAGCAGGAGTGTTGTAAGCAAGATGCAATTCTTCCATCTACTTGGCATTGATAAGGCCTCAGTTGGAGTATTATGTCCAGTTTCTGGTCAACACACTTTCAGAAAGATCTGGACATATTGGAGAAAGTCTAGAGGAGAGCAACAAAACTGATTTAAGATCTAGAAAACATGACCTATGAGGGAATATTGAAGAATTTGAGTTTGTTTAGTTTGGAGAAGAGAAGACTGAGTAGGGACTTGATAACCTTTTATGTACCTGAAGGTGGTTATTAAAAAGAGGAGGTCAATAAGTTGTTCTCCTTAACCACGGGGCAAGGACAGGGCAAGAAGTAATGGGCTTAAATTGCAGCAAGCGAGATTTAGTTTACACATCAGGAGAGAATGTCCTAACTGTAAGGATAGCTATGCACTGGGACAAATTACCAAGGGAGGTTGTGGAATTTCCATCATTAGAAATGTTTAAGAACAGGTTAAACAAACATCTGTCAGGGATAGTCTAGAATAGATAATATTTAGTCTTGCTTCACTGCAGATCACTGTACTAGATGACCTGCTCAGGTCCCTTCTAGTCCTATATTTCTATGATTGTATGATTTGTTTTCAATATCCTTACTCACTATCTGCTGAATCGCTAATCTTTGATGATGATCTTATTCTTGTTTTCACTATAAATGTATCTTAGTGCTGTGGTGTCAAGCAAAGGGATGGTCCTGAGTTGAATCTGACAAACTGTGTGTATAGTGTTCCCTTGGGCTTGGCAAACCTGGTATTTCTGTGAGTAGCCACTGTTGGGTTGGATATCGCAGGGGATTGCTTCAAAGGGACTTGGGGACTGTGGTGCACCTGTTGTTAGTCTTCAAAGCAAAGTAAGGGCTGGCATAGCCCAGAGAATAATTCTTGAGTGGCTAACGGGTTGGTGGTATCAGGGAACTAAGTACAAGCAAGAGTCCCTCTTCTTGCAGGCAAAGGGTAACAGAGTGACTCACAGTCCTGGGTACCACTACCCATCCCATCTTATTCATTTGAAAAATAAATGCAAACTCATCCTTAATGCTGGTGATAATACTGGGAAAATATTACCGTGAACTTTGTCTTAATTTTTAAGTGAAGGATCCTCAAACTTATTCGTAGTGTGAATGGCATCTATTTGCATTTGCATAGACCTCTTCTCCACTCGGCCATGACGGCAGCAACAGCAATTATTTCCCTAGAGTGTAATATTAGGAAAGCATGTAGTATATTTTAGCTGTTCTTTTATGTCACTGAGTAGCTGGAGGTAAGAAGGCAGCACAATGTGACCAGCCAGCTTTCTGGACCACCAGTAGGTTTACCAGTGACCAGTAATGTTCTACTGGCCACGGCTGAAAAATTGCACTTTAGGTAGTTAGTTTAAGCTCATGTAGTTGGATTTTCACTTTAAACAATAATTTATTTTCTATTTTGAAGGATGGCAGAGCACAAAGGGAAATGTTATGTTCCTGATAGTTGTCCATGTACCTGGAAAGATTGGGAGTATCTGTCTGGAGAAGTGATATCTACACCTTGCTATACCTGGTAAGTGACTATTATGTTTTACATATTTCCAAAACATCTTTGCCTAATAATAAAGTGAACTTTATACTTAATCCAGCAAATTTTGTAACTGCATTGAAAAACAAGGTGGTACAGGAAGGAAAACATCAAGAAAGAGAAACTCTGAAAAAGAATACAAGAGAAAAGTTGAATGTAAAATCATGGGGGAGGAAGCTGGTTGTTTGGTTGCTCAAGATACAGCTAGATGAACTTACATGCTATGCTCCAATAAGACTTGAGGCGATGTGCAGGGTAAGATACTACTTAGTACGAGTGAGGATACCAGAATCTCTCCATTAGTCAAGACCATGAAAGAAAAAAAAATGGTTCACAAAAAAATCAATTGAACAATAGCTAAACATCATTACAATACTTTTAAAGTTGTGAGATAGCACATGGATCCCTTTCACAGGTCCTCAACCTGGCCTGCATTGGCACACACACAACTTTGTATGCGCTAACTCACATGTGGAAAAAAATATAATTGAGGGACACAACCTGTTTGCACTTGCTTTATAGTCAGGTTGCATAACCAAATCAGTGACTGTGTGAAAATGTTGATAGTAATAGCAAAGCTCTGTGTATTAAACAAATGTAGAATCTGTCTCAAAAATATATCAAAATGAATCACAAACAGAAAGTTCTTAGTGTTCTAAGAACCTGGCTTAGGCATTATAGAGTAGTATCATGGTGCTGGAATTATCCATGTTACCAGTACACCCTGAGAAAGTAGTGGGAATGCTCTTGCATGCCATGGAATCAGTAGGGAGTTCATATTCATTTTCTGCACATCTTTATCAAATATGTGGGGTTAAGGCCACCCGTTTGCCAGTTCTGGGGCAGGATGCAGCACAATTCTGGGTTAACATGGCCATCAACTTTTCTCCTTCATGTTTTTTTCCCCCCACAAGTCAAAATAAAGAGCGTAAATAACAATCTTCTTTGAAAAATAAGAGTTTGAAAGGAAAATAGCCTTTCTATGAGACATTATGGACTATATTACCTTTTCCTCACAGTGTTTGCCGGCGAGGGATCTTCACATGCACCAGTTATCCATGTCCTGCTGTGTGTACGGTTTACGGGGATCGACATTATTATACTTTTGATGGGTTGGAATATGATTATGTCAGTGACTGCCAAGCTTATTTAGTGAAGGTAGGAGAACTGTTCACACATTGTTTTTATTTGCCCAAGGCACACTGTGGTCTTTAAAATAAATAAAAAATTGAGAACTGGACTTGCAAAGGGAGCCTCTACATTTTTTCAATACCAATAGTTGTTATGTAGAAATAGCCTTTAATAAAGAGGGTGCAAAAGAGATATAGGGGAAAGGGGAAATCTATAAAGAACTATCCTATAAATGACTTTTGTGCTAACCTAATTTTGAATATGATGGTGATTTTTTATATAGTGGCCAAAGTGTACAAAGGTGCTCTAAGGACAAATACAAGAGAGGATCTGTCTCTGCCCTGCCATGATAAGGGAAGACAAATCAAAATGTGTAGAGACCACCCCCATCTCCACAACTGGAGTTCCCATTGTGCTCCTCCATCTGTATCTTTTAGATTTAAGCTCTTTGTAGCAAAGGCTGTCTTTATTTTTTCTACACAACCTTGCTGAATAAGTTGTCGGCCTTAAAACAAATAGCAGGGCATAGGAACATTTGTGGCGATCGAGGGAGGTCCCAGATGATTGGAAAAAGGCAAATATAGTGCCCATATTTTAAAAAGGGAAGAAAGAGAACCCAGGAACTACAGCCTCACCCCAGTCCCCAGAAAAATCATGGAGCAGGTCCTGAAGTAATTCTTTTTGAAGCACTTGGAGGAGAGGAAGGTGAGTAGGAACAGTCAACATGGATTCACCAAGGGCAACTCATGTCTGACCAACCTGATTGTCTTCTATGACGAGATAACTGGCTCTCTGGATATGGGGAAAGTGGTGGATGTGATATATCTTGACTTTAGCTAAGCTTTTGATACGGTCTCCCACAGTATTCTTGCCAGCAAGTTAAAGTATGGATTGGATGAATGGATTATAAGGCGGATAGAAAGCTGGCTAGATCGTCAGGCTCAATGGGTAGTGATCAACTTCTCAATGTCTGGTTGGCAGCTGGTATCAAGCGGAGTGCCCCTGGGGTTGGTCCTGGGTCGGTTTTGTTCAATATCTTTATTAATGATCTAGATGATGGAATGAACTGCACCTCAGCAAGTTCGCAGATGACACTAAGGTGGTGGTGGTGGTGGTGGGAAGGTAGAAACGCTGGAGGATAGGGATAGGAGGTCTGGGCAGCCAGAATCCATACCCCACTGTGTGGGGCCAGGCAGCCTGAAACCTAGGGGTGCTGTAACACCTAGTTCCCAGCACCCTATCCCCCCTCACCTCAAGAGTACCCTCTCTCCCCAAAAACCTGCCCAGAAACCCACTGTCCCACAACCTGCCCCCCTGCTCACCAGCTGTCCTGCTGGCAGGAGCACTCCAGCAGGCTGCCAGAGGCTGTCTCCCCCTTAGCTAGCCTCGCCCCCCTTTCAGATCAGAGTGGGAAATTTAGAATTTTTTTTAGCACAGAGCTGGGCCACGGGATTGAAAACCACAGTTCTAAACTAACTGTATAGGTCATTGCTTTGCACTATATTCTCCGTGATTCAGAGAAGAATAAAAAGTGACAATGTAATTTCAAAATGACGGCTGTATTGCTCTCACAGGGTATGTCTGCATTGCCACTAGAGACCTTCAGCTGGCCCATGCTAGCTGACTCAGGCTTGGGCTGAAGGGCTCTTTAACTGTGGTGTAGATGGTCTGGTTTGGGGTGGACCCCCTGACTTTAGGACCCTAAGAGATGGGAGAGTCCCAGAGCTTTGGTTGCAGCCTGAGCCTGAATGTCTACTCTGCAATTAAACAGTCTCTTAGCCCGAGTCCCCAGAGCCCAAGCCTGAGTCAGCTGGCACGGGCCAGTCCGGGTGTCTAATTGCAGTATAATCATACCCAGAGACTGTTTTCCAGTAAGAGCAGCTAACATGGAAACTACTGTGCAGATAGAGATAGTTTTTTCATTTGTTTATTTATTTGTTTTATATCACATGTTCATTTATAAAATGCACTTGGTTGGCATAGTTTCTAGAGACTTGATCCACAATGCCCAAATCAGTGGAAGTCTTTCCATTGACTCCAATAGGATCTGGGTTAGAACCTGAATACACGTGTCTAATTAAACTCAAGTGTGCTGATTTAACCCCTCCCCCCCACAAATTCCTTTATTATGACTGGCTGGCAACTACATACTAATGTTCCTAATAACAAATATTGACATTATTTACCTATATTGTGTAAAAATACCATATCTGACATTTCTAATTACTCTCATTACTAAAAGAACACTCATTATTTCTTCTTCTTGGTTGGAGCTGGTGGTGATGTTTAGAAGCGAGAATCTGTTTTTGGAATTCCAGTGATGTCCTATAAAAGAATATTTTTACTATGTCAGTACGTGACCTAGTACTTCTAACTCTGATAAAAAGCCCAGCTTCTCAGTCATTATTATTCAAAATAACATTTCATAGAAACTTTACAAAATGCCCATATCTGTGTGAAATAAAACAAAATGATCAAAGTAAGAACAATGGGAACTTACATTTGGGGGATCTATGGCCTGAAGTTTTATATGTCTGTTTGCAAAATATGATTCAAAATGATGATTTACAACCCTCTTCTCCCAAAAGCCAAAACAAACAAGATCACTTGCAACTAAACTCCTGATATGCATCAGGGCATCTTCTAACTAGAAATAGAAGTTAATTTATTTATAATACCATCTTGGCATGCATGAGATGGAAAATTAAAAGCCATCTCTTAATCTGTAAATCATCCAGACGGATAAGCACATAGTCTAATCTTTACTAGCCTCTGCACTTTCAGGGGGCTATGACTATCTTGCTGATCCCTCAAAATGTCCATTCCAGTTTCACCCGTCATTCTTCTTCATATTAATTTTTTTTAAATGAACCAGTGGCAGCATATGGAGTTCTAAAGTTCAAGAATGAAGTTGGCAGTCACATAATCAGGGCATATGGCACGTTGCCTGTAGTCCTTTCATCCAGTGAACGAGATGACACAAGTGATGAAAATGCTGCCTATATAAATTTGTGATCTCAGTACTAGCCTTGTTGTGTTGGAGACAGGTGCAATGGTAGGCCTACCTAGAAGCCTTTCAAACTGTTTTTTTTTTAAAAATTAAGATATGCCTAGTTCACAGTAGCTAATTTGTTTGTGGTCCTTGGGTTGCACTGAAGTGCTGAAGGATTTAACCACCCCTACAGAAGGATTGTTTACTACAAGCCAGGTGCTGTATGATGAGTGCTAGAATCAATAACCTTGCTATTTGTTCAATTCTGTCTACAAAATGTTTAGAGGCAGTGAAGAGACTGATTTGTTCTATAATTTTGATGGTGGTGATTTATCAGATAGTTTCTGTGTCTCTCCTACTGAAAGGATGGGCAGTTTCTGCTTTAACTATTTGTCCAGGGGATTATGTTAAACTGTTTTATTTCCTATTCATTAAATCCAGTTGATTTAGCTGGAACTCTGAAGTATATGTGTTATAGATACTTCAACTGAATATTAAAGTATACACCTTGTCTATCATATTTAATAAACATTGCATGTAATGTATATAGGCGTAATTGGCATATTACTTGTGGGAGCATATTACTTGTGAATATGTGGTCCACATGCTTATCCAGCCAGGACCCAGTGTTAGCGGAGGTCCAGTTCCCTCCTCCCTCTGAGTTCCCAGACAAAAGTTTGCTGGAAAGTAACAGTCCAGAGTCCAGTTGGCAGGCAGTTCGATGGGCTTATTGCATCTAACCAAGCAAGCATATTCCAAAGCCTTTTACAAAAGTTGGGCTATCTCTACACACCAATACAGTTTTCCTCTTCCCCCCCCCCCCAACTATATTTCTATACGCCATGGTTATTCTTTTGCTGACTTTGTGCCTCCTTTTTACACCCTCTCCTCCCCTCCAGCTGCTTGGTTACCATAGCAACCCCTACCAACTGGGGAGAAGGGAGAAGAGGGGGTGCAGCCTTGTGCTTTCACATACATATTCTTACTTGCTTATTTAGCCTATTTAAACTAAAAGCAAGGTCAGAAGCAAAACAATTATTATTTAGTCTTTACCCTATTTACTTCACAGTCTCCTGATACCCAGCCTCTAATTCTGAACATTCATTCATTTGCACACATATTACCATACCTGTGTGCATAAACAAGAACTTGTTTGTGCAAATGTAATAGCTTTATATGCAGAAAGAGGCCACTTTTTGAAATTATAGTTGATTGTTCCTAATTTAGAACAACACTGTGACCTTCTCTTCATAATTATCCTAGTGATCTTTTAGTCACCTACAGTATTATTACTATTACTTGCATTACAGTAGTGCTCAGAATCCCAGCTGAGGTGGAGGCCCCTTTGTGCTCGGTAATGTACAAACACATTATAAGAGGCTATGTCTGTGCCTAACAGCCTGCAGTCTAAATAGACCAGACAGATAAAAGATGGGAGGGGAAACAAAGGCACAGAGAATTGAAGTGATTTGCTCAAGGTTATACAGCAGTTCAGTGGCAGAGCCAGGAGTAGAAACCCCAGCCACCTTGGTCTGTGCTCTGTCCACCTCTCCACACCATCTCCATGACAAAGTAGTTCCTTAAAAAGTAACATTATGGTTTTTCAACAGCATATTTGATACAATAATTTCAAATGATAGTTCCAACTTGTTGGTCTTGGGGGAAGAAGAGAATGGAAACTATTTACGGTAGAATCTCAGAGTTATGCACACCTTGGGAATGGAGATCGTTTGGAACTCAGAAATGTTTGTAATGCTGAATGAAACATTATGGTGGTTCTTTCAAAAGTTTGCAACTGAACATTGACTTGATACAACTTTAATACTTTACTATGCTGAAGAAAAATGCTGTTTTAACTATTTGAATGTAAATGAAAAAAAGCACAGGGTTTCCTTACCTTGTCAAATCATTTTTTTTTAAATTTCTCTTTCTTTTTGTAGTAGTTTATGTGTAACTATACTGTATTTACATTTTATTTTCTTGCTGCTGCCCGATTGAATAGTTCTGGTCAGTTTAATAACTGGTGTTCATAACTGTGACGTTATACTGTACTCTTTTATTGTATTGTGGTAGTCCGTCTAAAATGTCATTTCCCAGTTTCTGTAAGGAAAAAAAATCACACCTAAAATGTACCCATTAATTTGACTGGTTGAACAGCCTGTCCTGAACCAGATTTTCAAATAGATTAGGTGAACACTTGCACAGCTGATTTGCACATGCATTAGCAGGAGTGCACATTATGGAAACCCAATGGCAAGACTGACTTATTAAAAAATCTGTCTGTGTGTTTGTCATTCCAAGAGCAATGTGTGCTCTGTGAAAGGGAAAGATGGATAGGCTGATATTTAAAAACTGTGTAATCATTTTATCCCTTTTCTGATACAATTTTTTTTTCTTGCTGAGAAATAGATCACTTTGCGCCTGCTAGTTTATAAACTGGCATTAGAATACAATACTGGGAACTGTTGCTACCAAATACTTATTGCTGTGCCCTTTACTGACACAAGGCTGAGTTCTTGGAATTTTAGCCTGAATCTACTGTTAGCTGTTTTCTCAGTTGATAGGAGATAGTTGTGCCAGTCCACTTAATTGTCTGATGCTGTTTGACTTGCCATTTAGCCTTTCTGAATCTGATGCACTGTGTTTAAAAAAGAGGGGTAGGCAAACTTTTTGGCCTGAGGGCCACATCGGGGTTCAAAATTGTGTGGAGGGCCAGGTACGGAAGGCTGTGCCTCCCCAAACTTCCTGGCCCAGCCCCCTATCTGACCCCCACCCACTTCACCCCCCGACAACCCTCCTCAGAAGCCCTGACTCATCCAAACTCCCCCACTCCTCGTCTCCTGCTTGCCCACTCCAGAGAACCCCCCACCCTAACCATCCCCCAGAGACCCCACCCCCTATCTAAGCCCCCCTGCTCCTTGTCCCCTGACCACCCCCTCCAGAGACACCCTGTTCCCTAATCACTCCCCAGAATCCCACCCCATCCAACCTTCTTGCTCCCTGGCCCCTAACTGCCCGGACCCCTAGCCACACCCCCACCCCCTGACAGGGCCCCTGGGACTCCCATGCCCTATCCAATGCCCCCATTCCCCATCCCCTGATTGCCCCCCGAGACCCTCTGCTCCTTATCCAATCACCTGCCCTGACCCCGGCCCCCTTACCATGCCACCAGACACGCTGCCACGCTGATCTGCCAGAGTGTGTAGCCCTCCCCCCCCCAGGAGCGCTGCTTGCGTGGCACGCTGAGGCTGTGAGGGAAGGGGACAATGGGGGAGAGGGGAGGAACTAGCCTCCCCAGCTGGGAGTTCAGGGGCCAGTTAGGAGGAGCCCGCGAGCCAGATGTGGCCCGTGGGCCGTGGTTTGCTCACCCCTGTTTTAAACCATCTACATTATCAATATATCCCACTGTTAAAGTTTAATAAGATGCACCTGTTTGTGTTGTGAAGGGGGGAAAAGGAAACACATTTAACCTTTCAGCCACTATGGACATTTTAAACCACAGAGTTGTGTAATTATTATCGGCACTTTTTGTTTAAGATGACACCAGGCAAATGAAAAGACTTTCTATAAAAGTTTCAAAAACATATTCTTTGTTGGGTGAGAAAAACATGTGAAAGAGTTGAGTGGCGCATATTTTTTTTAAACTAGGGAGGTCATTATTTCTCATTAATTAGTAACACCTTTCAAGCTATTTTGTTTCATGTAGGATATCACATTCTAACTTTAGTGCACATAAAGGTTACTGCACTGGTGTATGGCCCCTTAAAGAATGTGTCCATTTTAAGTTCTAACAATTTAAAATATTCCTTAATTAACAAATCCTTTCAAAGCAGAAAATAAATCTCTGTTCTGTGCAGATGGACTAATCTTTTTACTTCATCGTAAATCAAGTAAATTGCTCATTTTTTGCAAGTCTGAATATTGATGAATTCCTGCGAGCCAAGTGCTATAGCTAAATAGAAGATCTTTCCTTAAAAGCAGAGGAAAGTAAACCCAGTGCTTTTTTACATGCTGTAAAATAACAAGTTGTCTAGACTGGGTGTTCCTCAGTTGTTTCATTCCTGTTTGTTTCCTGGCACTTTTGCATTTCTGTTAAAATTGCCACTGGTGTGGTATGTATGTAGGGTCTAATCTAATTAGTTCATAATTGCCTCTATAGCTGCTTTCACGCCTGAAATTCAATCTCATCTTCAGTAGTGGCTGCACAATGCCAGTGTGTAGGTGTTTTGCAGCCCTTCAAGGCTGTCCTCTTTGGAGAAACAGAGTTCCACATTCAGTGATGTAGGAGAGATCCTGTTCCCAGCTGATGAATTTCAGCCAAGGAAGAATTTTGAAGGGTCTGGGTAGCCTGAAGATCAGACTGTCCTTGAATGAGAGCTCTATGTTAGTACTCGGTGCCCGCTTCAAAGCTCATGGAAGTCAGTGGGAGTCAAGCTCCTCTTTTATATCAATCAGTCCTTCGAGGTTCTTATTAACCAAGCCTATAGAGATGTCCCTCTCCTTTTTAGTCTTCACTGGGAACCTCAATACCCAGATAACTTTGGCTTGTACCTGTTTTTCCACTTGTTCCATCCTATCAGTGAGCAGAAGATTCAGTTACAGCTGGCAATGGGTTGGTTTATGCTCTTGTTCCATTTTCTCCAGATCAATGATTTCAGACTCGATTACCTCTACGTGCCTTTCTGTCTCCACCATTTGGCTATCCAGACCATTAAATTATGCTGTGAATGAATCACTTTTGTTCTCCAACAAAGGAAAGATTGCTTTCAATTTGTGCAGATTAGCATGGAGGGTTTCCAGCAATGGCTGGAGCAAAATTTCTTGCCATGTTACTGGAGTTATTGAGAAGGTGTGGTGTGATTGACAGTTTGGCACCACATTGGTCCTTGTTGTTCAGCAGTGACCACACAGCATGAAGAAAGTTAACTTTTTCACCATTGGTTTTTGCTTTTGGTGTTATGATTGGGCATGCAGTTATCCTTTGGCAATCCCTAATCTACATTTTAATTTGTTGCCTGTCTAAAGGGAAGATCACCATAAAAATGGCTAGTTGGAGTTCTGATAATACTGCTCACTTCTGGTGTGTCAGGTTCCATAGACGGTTAATGTAGCACTCCCAGACATAAATAAAAATAACCTTGTATATATCTGTTTTAGGGTGATCACTGTGTGTGTTTTCATTTCACTGCTGAGAGCCCTTTACTATACGTGAACTCTAAGCATGTGAGTCAGGTTGATGATGTTAATGTAGGCCGCATTTTATGGGTCACCTGGAGATTCTGCTTTAGGGGTGACCATATGAGACTCTAAGAATGGATAATATAGGAGCAATATAGGAGAATGTTTAATTTTGAGTTAAATTTGCTATGGATTGAGTCAAAAAAGCTTCTGAGATCCTACCTTTCTGAATCCATAGAAACTAGATGTTATAGTATACCAATCTGAATGATCCAATTTTAACTTTTTGTGTTATAAAAGTTGTAATGAAGTCTAGGACTTGTAGTCATTGACAATGTTTTGTGGTACTCAGAAATACCTGATATGTTACTTAGGAAAAGCAACTTGTCACAATTTCACCTTTCATTTTGCTTTACTAAGGAACAAAGCAAAATCTTCACAGTGACAAGAAAATTAGTTACATCTAAAAAGTATCTGTTAATAATAAAACCACATTTATGGTCCATTAACAAAAATAATATATCACAAACACTTTATAATATTGCATGATTCCATATAAATGAAAATTTAAATAATTAAACATGCAGTAAATCAGTACCTCTGTTAACTGTGCTGTTTAGATACCTTCTGTATCTAAATAATCTCAAAATAATTTATACTGCTGGGAATTGTATCACTTGGTAACAGATACCCAAACATTCCCAAAGCCTTAATCTAGGAAATATCATATTTTTAATTAGAAAAGGATTGTTGTAATGTAACCTAAGCAAATGCCAAATCTGATACACAGGCAGGGCAAAATTAAATAAATGAAACAAAGGAGAATCTGTTTAAATTATTTTATGCATTCTTTTTCTTAAAATATGAAAAAAAGAGAAAAAATCCCTGCTATGTTTCTTTTTATCTGATTGCATCATTTTGGTTTTGAAATTTTGATTCAATTAAAATAGGGCATTCTTTTAGAAATAAACTTTGGAATGTATTGGCCAGAAAGATTCCCTTGTCATAGTACCACTCTGAGCTGTCAATAGAGTCAGATTCACTAAATAGTTGTTAGGACTTTACACATACTTGTGCTAAAATCAAAATCCTCTTCTACTATAGGAAGCTCCCAGAATAGAAAATCAAATGAAGGTCGTAAAATGGTATATTTTGGCTCTCATTTCTGACGAGGGTATCCTGAGTGCATTATCAGACATTTGAAAATGGTCAGAGGGTGAGCTAGAAACTGGAATAATAACCCTCTCCATATAGTATTGCCGCAGCCCTCCCACCCACTGCAGTTGTTCCCTGCTCCTGCCCTTCTACTCAATAATGTTCTCATTCTTTATTCTTACAGTCCCATCGAGGGGTGTGGTACTTTATAGATTTTATCAGATTAAATCAGTGCTTTCTGGAGTTTACAAACAAAATTAGACTCAATATAGACATAAGTGATGGCAAGGAAAAGTATGTGTGGGAAGCAAGAAATGTAACAAAAATATCATATTGTTTGATATTTGGTTTGCATGTTAGTCATTCCAAATGTTATGTTTAAAATGTTTTTTTATTAAAGTGAGTTAATTTTTGTAGAAATGTGAGCAATATCACTGCTCTGTTCTCCATTTTCCTTTCCTGGTGCTCTCCTCCATGGTGAGAACCCCTTTTTCTTTCATATAAATATATATCCCATCTCCAGTTCTGAGCTCTTAACCATTTCTCAGAACTTGTGAGATTGTGTGTATCAAGTGCCATCTGGTGACTCCCATTAACAATACACATGACTCCTGCAAAGCCTTTTGTGCTTCAGGTAGGCAAGAAGTTAAAATTAAACAGTAAATAATGTGTGTGTGTTTATACGAAAACACAAAGGTATATAGGCCTTAATGCTTATGCTTAAGAGCTTTGGTGGACTAGGGTCAGAATGCTCTGCATCTTGCAGGATTGAGGTCTTTGTGAATAATAGATTAGCAACAATGCTTCAGGAGTTAACATGAGGTGCCTTTCAGAGGGGTTTTAGAGCACTGCATCACAATAAATAACAAATAATAAGCCTGGGCTTTCATGAAGTATGAAAAGGGGAAACAGCTAAGTTTGTCTATACTATGCCAGTGGCATCCCCCTGGAGATCTATATATATACCCTGTTTCCCCGAAAGTAAGACATCCCCCGAAAATAAGACGTACTTCCAGTTTTGCCTCTCACTGTAATATAATGTAATGTAATTTTGGGAGCAAAAATTAATATAAGACACTGTCTTATTTTCGGGGAAACACGGTATATAAAAGTCAAATGGTGTATGTGCGTATGTATGTATGTTCTCTTACTAGTTCCACACCGTTTCAGCTAGATACTTGAAATTTGGTACAGTTATAGGCTTTAGGGTCCTAATCAGGGTAAGAATCGAAAATTTTTAAAATCTCACCTCTTACACCCCCTAGGGCTGAAATTCTTTAACGCTCATTAACATCAACTACACAGCTCACATAACATCATCTGGGCAGCAGGTGAACACATGCTGTTGTCTGTGACATAGTTATGATGTAATAATACAGATAACCAGAAAGCTTAGTGTTGTGTAGCGCAAACATAATTAAATATACTGTTTTTTTCTTAAAAAGGACCCTGTTCGTTATGCCGCGTAAAAAGCAAAAATGTATCGGAGAAACCACATCTAAATGCAAGAGAATGAAATTACTTAGACAAAATGAGACTTCTGAACAAAATTTGTATTAATAAAAAACATTGTAGTCTTTTTACATCCCAGTTTCCAATTACAAATACCCCGAGCAACGCCAGGTATTTTTGCTAGTAGTTAATAAGAGTAAAACAAGTTCTACTTTTTTGCAGAAAAAAGCCATTTTCTACATTTTCCAATCTCCATATTTTGTCTTTTGAGTATCATTATTAAAGACTTAGGAAACTCAGACAAAAATAAGTAAAGTGGGACTCGATTTACCCTGTTCCATCTCTAGTTTGTCCCCAGATTCCATAGGGAGTGCAGTGGTACTACCAGAGAGAATGCTGGTGCATCATACAGTGGAAGCCAATGGGCCTAGATATTAGGACCTGGAAAAGATGGAGAGAGGGTATGCCTTTAAATCAGTTAATTATTGAGTGTCCCACTAATCCTGGTTATTTGAGCATGTAGCTCTAAAGCAGATGGATTTAAATGATTCCCCCCCCCCCCCAAAAAAAAAAACAACCCAAAAACCAACCTTCACTTCAAGTCATCATTTATTGGGCTGGATTTTCTGAGATGAGCATAGTGTTCTCATTAGTTGGCACTGATAGCAGCTGAAGATTTATGACCGAAATAAGATGAAACAGCAGTTTATTTTTCCTTTCTCAGAGGTGTAGAATACAGCGCAGTTGAGAAGTCTAGCAAAAGAACATTCTGAAAAATTAGGACTGACAAGGAGTTTTTGACTGAGTGCCCAGGTCTGTGACACTCTGCCTTCCACGTTGCTTAGCAACTCCATGTTATCGCAAAGAAACTGATATTAAGTTGGAACAGGCTGGATATGGTAATTTACGTGGGAAGAGCCTAGTTCCTCTTGAAGTGGGAAAACCATTTTAGTTCTAGTTTCTATCAGCGTGACTTTGTTTCACATGACAGATTGTAGTACGTTCCTCTTTGGGGACATTTTACCTAATAAGGTAAAGAGTCGTTCTGCTCTGGAAAGTGACTACGTAAAAATGACACCTTGTTATTCACTAGATCTGTTCCCTGTGTATACTCGAATGTATCTACCAATAGCAGTGACAAAGTTAGCTTTTTACAGCAGGTTACTGAGAGTGAGTTTGATTATTAATTAGTTATTATTTCTATTATTGTAGCACCTAAGAGCCTGAGTCATGGACTAGGACCCCACTGTGCTAAACACTGAACAAAAAGATGGTTCATGTGCTGAAGAGATTACAGTCTAAACTGGACCCTTTTCTTTTTTTACATCGTCAGTGGAATGATTTATTAAATTGCACTTGTACCTTTGCTTTACCCACTGAAAGTCATAGGGTGTGTTGCAGGGTACCTTAAGAATCCCATAGAAATGAGGCTCACACACAGTGGCTAGATGGAAAGTAGTGAGTTTATTGAAGGTCCCAGCCCTTTGGCGCTGGGGGCCCCTCTCAGCGCGGCCGCAGAGTGGAGGAAGAAGCCCGACACACATGGGCACACAGACACAGAAATACTCATGCTCATTTGCATCTTATGCATAGCTCATGAATAACTAATGACATGTTATTCAGTCCTGCCTCAGTTTCCCTGTCTGGTTTCACACAAGCCAAGTTTCACACAGACCAAGTAAACAGCTCACACAGCTGCAAAGCTCTTCTCAGACACACACACACACACGATAACAGGAACACTAGGCCATTCCCAAGCTGATAACCTGAATTATGCGTTACCCTGGAGGCGACTCAGAAGCTTAACTGTGCCCCCTAACGATTGCCATCACAGTGATCTTCCGCGTACTACAGGGTGGCACATGTGCCACTGGTTTGCTGAATTTGCAGATCATGGGACTACACTGGTGTGACTCAAGGTGGTGTGTGAGAAGGAAAGAACCCAGCTACTTTCAGATCTGTGGAGCAGTGGCAGGGCTGGCAGTTAGTAAAAAAAGTCTTTATTTGTTAACTGAGCAAATCTGATACTGAAAGTTTTGTGACAGAATAAACGTGGAGCCCCACAAAGGCATTTTTATAGTGGGGGGGCAGGGGCAGGGTTTGAGTGACTGGAGAGGGTGCATAAGAGGCTTAGGTTTAAACACAGAATGTTTTTTTCTGAGGTTTCTGGCTTATTTCAGTTTTATTTTAACCAAAACAATGCAAATGCAGTCTCTGGCTGCATTCCTGCCATGCAGCTTTTCATAAATGATCTCTAATATATAAGACAACAAACAGGAAAGTACTTATGAGTCCTTAAGGCTCCCTGTCCTGGCTTTTGGTCAGCAATACCGCTCTGTCTTTCTCAAGGGAGTAACCCAGTTCCTCACTGGGCTTGTAGTCATTGCAGAGTTAACTCGTTTTATGACTTGTGTCCCCCCTAACACGAGCCCTGTTCATACACAAAATCCCTTTAGTAAGGTGGTGCCTTTAACTTGACTTGACTAGGTATGTCTATGCTGCAGCAGGGACTTGCCTCCCAGCCCAGACAGACTGGTGCTAGAAATAGCAGGATGGGCGTTGCAGCTCAGGTGGCAGCCTGACCCTCTGGGTCTGAGCTTGGGTAGCTGACTTGAGTTTCCACCACACACACAGAGCTATTTTTAGTGCGCTAGCTGGAGTCCAGCTAGCACACATTTGTCTACCTACACTTAGAGGTTTGCGCATGCACATACATACACACACTGTTTTCAGTGAAAACATCACCTGAGTAGCGTAGCTCCTCTCACTGAAGCTAGGCTAACTTGAGAAGGGTTACCTCGAGTTTCAATAATTTTAGTTAACTCTGCATTGCTGATGTAGCCTGATCCTGAACCTAATTACAGCCCATTGCCCCTAGATACCATCAGGCTAGCAGTACTTCCCTGAGCAGACTTTTGCTAGAAGTTAACCCCCAAACCCCACAAGCTGTGAGCTGGCTCAGTGGGGTCTCTTCCTAAGGGCACCATGGGACTGAGGCCGGGTTATGCGAGGCTGTGCAGAGTCTTCCAGTGAGCAGCAAAAAACCTGTATCCCCCACCACACAGTCACTTTTCAGATCAGAACGATACTGTAAGCTGTGCCGCTCGTTGTTATTTTAATTGATTACAAGACTGCTTCCCACATCTGCCAAGTTCTCTGCAGTCCCACATGCAACATATCTCTCTGGTGAGAAAAAGCAACTGTTTCACCCTTAAGATTTCCAGAGCAGGGTGAGCAAATGTATGTGGGAAAAGCAGACTCTTTCCCCTACACGTCTCAGAAACCAGAGGGACCTGGGGGAGCCATAGGACACCAGGGTCTTAGAGGGAGTTGGGATAGTGTGCTGTGAAGGAGAGCGTGGAAGAGGGATGGTGTGCATGGCTCTTGGGAGGAGAGAGCCTGGAGAATTATTGGGGTGAGAAAAGCTGGAGCAGCCTGAGGGGGAGGTTGTCGGTGGATGAGGTGGGAAGAGCCTGCCTGGAGCAGCTTGGGGCAGGAGTTGTTGGGGCCAGTGGTAGGGACTGAGGGATTGTTAGAGGTATGGGGGCCCTGGATTAGCTGCTACCCTCACCCTACCCCAGCCTTTCCCCATTAGTCTCCCCAGTTCTGTTCCCTTCCCATTCCTGGCCCCAACTATCTCATCAACCCCCTATTCTGTCCCACACCCCTCCCTTTCAGATGCTGTCTCTGCCTCACAAGAGGCTCCATGCTAGCTAGCACACCAGCAAGGGGGATCAAAAACAAAATGGAGTCAGAAAAGCTACCTGAAAACAGCACCACGATTCTCCTCCTTCCCCCCCCCCCCAGCCTGGGAGGAGAAATTGTAGGTGTCTGGTGAATGTGAGAGATCTGAATGTGTGAGATCTCATCGGGGGTGTGAGTTTGTGGGTCAGGGCTTTCAAATGCAAAATCTCTTAAATGTCTTGAAGGGATGAAGAATCCATGCCTTGTTTGGTTACTTACTAATTTATGTAATTCAGTAATTTCCCCGTCATTGGTACACATTAGTAATGTTTTACGTGAATCCTGTGTCTCTTATCTAGTCTGAATTCAAGTAGCTAACACAGTAAAATACTTCAATGAAAACAGATGAGTCTTCTGAGATGTTGCTGCATCACAACATATTAAGTTAGTCATATTTTCTGAGAATGTTCAAGGGAGCAAAAATGAGGGTAGTTGTACGGGTACAAAAGAGGCTTCAAGAAGTTGTTATAGACCGTGTCCAAATGGAGGATGTATGATTGGGTGACTCAGTCAGAGGTGGGATATACAGCTTGTCATCTCCAGGTTACTGTTTCATATCTAACATGGGCTTGTAATGAGCATATGCCTAGAACTGATCTCACACCAGTCTGACTTTACAAGAGTTTCTCCTGACTTACACTGATGTTAAGCAAGATCAGAATCCGGTTTCTCAAGCCTTCACTGTTTGAAGGCTATTTGGTGGCCTCTACATAACTTATAAGTAAGGCTATGTTTATGTCATGGAGGTAATGAAAGTCCATGATTTTTTGTTTATTGCCAATGACTTCTCTGTGACTTTTACTAAAAATAACCATGACAAAATCGTAGCCTTACTTATGGGTCTCAAGTCATATGGATGACAGACAAACAAAAACAGTGCCTCTAATCAGCAAACTTGTTAGCAGTTTCAGTGGTGGTGGTGGTGGTGGGGGGGATTGAATCACCATGGAGGCTAAATAACCCTCTCTCATCACCTCTAGACTTTGTTTCTTTACTGCCCCATCCACACTGGGTCTGGGCAAAGAGAGTTCTAAAATCAAAAGACAGACAAAACATCTTATGGGTTTTCAGCCAGTCTCATGATTTTTTGGGATGTGAGCCATAATTTTGAACGTTTGTGATGGGCAATAGTGAGATTATCTACCAATCCGTGACAAATGGTAGATTCTTGTTTTTGAAAATACAATAGCAACATGTACTCAGACTGCATGCTTTTTAAAAATTCCTTTTCATTGCTGTTTATATAGATTTTGATTATCATATTCTGCTAAAATATTCAATTTTTTTCTGTTTACAATCAATTTTTAAAACCTAAACCAAACTCTTATTTAATTAAAAATCTAATTTTAAGATAGGCTAATCCTCAAATTGTGAATAAAGTCCTCAATTATATAAAATGACTGAAAGATGGATTTAATCATTCTTTGTGTTTAAGCTTTGAATCAAAAAAAGATATAATACTGGATTTAAAATCCCTTTCTTTGATTGATATCTCTTAACATGGCTTTTCAGTTTAAGATGGAATTTATCTGCTGAAGTGAAATGTAATCGTATTTGTAAATAAAATGATTTTTTCTTCCTGTTGCAGAGTACAGACAACTCAAATGTATCTGTAATCTCCCAGAACAAAAAGTGCTTTGACAATGACATTGTTTGCTCAAAGAGCGTTTTGATCTCTGTTGGAGACACTGAGATTTATTTTAGCGAACCTTCTGACAAACAGGTTAGTTATTCTCTTTCCTTGTGCCGATGATCCTTTAAAGTACATATCTGAAGCATGCAAATTTAATTTATTAAACTGAGTCTCATTCAATCTTAAGTATCAGAAGCATCCAGTTTTGATGTAGCTTGGGTCCTCAGGAAAATTCTGTTTCTTCACTGCTTCTTCAAGCCCCCTTTCCACTTTCCACACCCATATTGGACCCATGGGGAGAATCTGGCTGCTGCTTCTCCAATGGAGCCATTTTTGAATTAATTTGTTTCTGTCCATGTGCTTTTGTGATGGAAGGTGCCATCTAAGCCAAAATAACTACAAATAAAATAAAAAATGTTAAAACAAAACAGCAGAGGCAATGCTCTCTAAGGTTAAGCTATCATTAAAAAACTGTTTGAGCTAGTTATTAGCTGGATATATGTCTTGGTTGTATGCATTATAGAATTGCTGTTATAGATCTTTCACAAATATCCATCTCTGACAGAGGACCGCAAGGGGACGGGAAAAAACAACAACATATCAGCTTTGGAAGGCTGGATATTATACAGTGGTACACTTTCCAGAACAGGAAATTACAATCCTGTGGGACAAGAAGACAACGATACATGTCAAAGTTGGACCTCGATGGAAGGTGAACCAAATTGTAAACTTGATATTGTATACAGTGTATTTTGTATTACAAAGAGGTGTATTCATACTGCGAGAAATACAGCATGGGGTGGAAATATGGGGAGGGCCTTGGAATTCACTGTATTGACATTTCATCTTTGGGCACTTTTGAATCCTGGTTTAGATCACAAAAGAAAGATGGATCCAAAGCAGAATATTGAATATAAACTCATTGAATTTGTTTTTTTTCTCCATATGAACCTCATGGCTGAGGCCATTATGTGGTCACAAGTTCTATGACTTTGGTGGCCTCACTCTTGGTGTATATTTATCAATAATCTAAAACCTTGACACAATTTAGCAGAATTCAGCCCAATACATTCTGCTAAGAATCTCACCTGGTGTATTGCAGGTCAAGTAACAGCAACATATAAGAAGTTGAATGCTGGCTGCCTACACTATTCCTGGATCAAGCTAGCACTGTGATTTTTAACTCTCATAAGCAATAATATAATGAAACTATCTCAAATTAAGAAAAATAAATACAGGCCAAATTGTGATTTCATTAGGAGTTCTTGTGGAATAAGTTACTATTTGGCATAAGCAAGTATGTCAGAATCTGGCTTTATATGAGTAACAAGTACTCGTACAGTTTGAGGTTTACACTAGATATTGAAATCAATATTTTTTTCTTGCCTTCTAATCGCAGGAGTGTTACATTGGTAAAGCTGCTTTCAGTCAAGTTATTTCAGTAATTTAAAGATGTTTCAGGTGGTAACACGAAGCAAACTGTCAAGCATACTATCACAGATGCTGCTCCAAATGCAACTGTTGATTTCTGTGGAATAACATTATTGTCTTTGCTTTTAATTGACATCCCTGGTAATACATTCCACTGCTCTCCTGTGACATTCAGGTGTTAGTGTGCCCCAAATTAGATGAGAAGAGACTGAGATGATACAGTTGTAGAAGAGTCAGCACGGGCAAACAACCCAGCCAGAGAAAAGGATCTAGTTAAGAAATAGGAGAACACTCTCTGAGCGTCTACCCAACTGTTCTCTCAGGGTATGTTTAAATTGCAATCAGAGGTGTGACATGTAGACAAACCAGATCTAGCTATCTCCAGTAAAAATAGCAATGAATTTGCAGCAGCATAGGCTGTACACGCCTACCCAGTGTCCTGGGTATGTACTTAAGCAGCTAGTCCATTGCTGCCTGTGTTGTGCTATTCTGCTATTGTTATTCAAGCTAGTTAGATCAAAGCTAGCTTGGGTTTGTCTACACATGCTGCAGTCACACCTCTGATGGCAGTGTAGACATACCCTCGGTTTCAACCATGAATGCACATGCTCAGAAAGGGGTTCTGAAGGTCTCTCTCCACGAGAGGAGTTATAGTGCCCATACGAGGACACCAATACATCACTCACTTCTCCCCTTCATACACACTTTTCTCAGAGACTTCAGCTCACGTAAGAAAGGCTGTAGTAGTAGGACCTAAAGAAACAACCATTTATTAGAATCCACCCAAAGCACTCTGGGATTCTGAATGTCCATCATCTTGATTATATTATTGAATGGAAAAAGTAAGTCCTCTTCTTTATGTATTCATTACTTGCGCATTCCCCAATCTTAAGAGTGCTACAGGTGACTGGCTTGTGCAGAACTGTTGATATGAATGCCGTTGTTATTCTAACTTGGATATAGGCAGAAGGTCTTAATAATTGTTTAGTCAGGCTCCAATGATATGAGGTAATGTACTGGAACGTTTGGCTTTTGACTTGGATCGTACAAATGTCAGCTTTTAAAGGGAGTTTTGAAGAGACCCCCAAGCTCCTTTATTCAGTCAGAAAGTAAATATACGTTCTGGGAAGCAGAAAATTGAAAATATAATTTTTTGCTTTAAAACCTTTAGTTCGGAGGTCTAAATAAATTGGCACATCAAATATTGTCAAAGTGTGGGTCAAGGTTATAATCACCCTGTAAATCTGATATTAAAGCAACATTAATTTAGTTTCTTCTCCCTTAAAACTATTTAAAAAGTAAAACCAAAAATGTTTGACCACTGGTTTGTAATTACAGTTTGATTACTGACAATCAGAAGATGTTTAAAACATTTCAATTTATGTTTTAGGGTAAATTAGCAGGTTTGTGTGGAAATTTTGATAAATATACTTCAAATGATCTGACTACATCAAATAACATGGAAGTGAGAAATGCTCAGGTTTTTGGAGAGAGCTGGGCCATAGGACAGGTAAGTAACACATCTATTCACCAACTTAGAAATAAACAGTATGAAAAGTTAATTACTGTATAAAAGAACATGTAAACTCTTAGATTGCTGACATTTTCCAAATTGCCAGTCAAATCAGTGCATGAGAGGGACATTTGGATACTTAGGGAAGAATCTTTGTCTATAAACTTTATATATGGTATAAAGATATTCTGTATCTCATTAAGTAGGCAATGTTTAATTTAAATGAAAAAACAAACCAAATAATTTGGGGGATGGTTTTTTAGGAAACAAAATAATTGTTTTACAACAGAGTCCTGGTGCATGCTATCGTAATATCAATTTATGATATCAATATACAGAAAAACTAGAATCTTCAAAGTTCACATCTAGTTCTGAACTTCCCCAAGGTTTGGGATGTATTGAATCTGGTATTTTTGACTGGGTCCAACTTTAAGACCTCTTAAACCTCTTGTTATTTCTTCTTCCATGTGAGGGGCCTCTGTTGAAGGCAAGCATGTTCTGACTGTCAGAACTGACATCTGTAAATCTTAGATTTGCTTGCATGCAAATGATAGCAGGACAGACTATTTCTACAGTGTTGGTTTAGACATCTTGACTCTCTAGGTGTTGTGCCCAGAATGGCCTATGAAATCAGATTCAGGTTCACTCAGTGATTTTAAAAACAAAGATTTATCTAGCAGAGAAGACAAGATCAAGTGATGGCTGTTGGTAAAAGGGGCTGGGATACAGGGAGCATCAGTCACTGGTTCTCTACAAGTCTATTTGGTTGTTTGAATTTTAGTACATAATTGGCATTGCCTGGTGAAGTTAGGAAAATCTTATTCAAAGGTCATCTCCCTGCTAAAGCAGAATTGTTCCTGATAGTCATTTTCTAGTATTTTGTCCAGACTAGTTTTAAAATGCTCAAGTGATGGAACTTCCATCGTTATTTCACAGCCTAATATATCTCCCCAAAGGGACATTTTCACAAACTTTCCCTTTCTTAATTTTCTTCAATTACTACTTTGTTATAAGCCCGTGTGTCACTGAAATAATTTTGTTCCCTCCCTTGTGTTAATACACCCCAACTTTTGTAGACTGATATCATGTCTCTGCTTAGGCAGCCTGTACATACTTTATTCTCTTTAAACTTTCCCCACAAGGAAACCATGCTAGTCCCCTTCATTATCCTTTCACTTTGTCAATATCTTTCTGGTAATGTGGTGGCTATAACTGAAGGTGATATTCTCTGTGGAGCTGCATCAGATCATTTGAAAAGAGATCCTAATGTTCTTCTCCATGAGGTGGTGCCTTTGCTTACACAGCCCAGCTTACTCTGGCTATTTTTGGAGCTGCAGACTGTTGCAAAATCATGTCTAATTTCCTGTCTGTGATCAGCACGAGGTGTCTGTCACTATTGCTGCTTCCCAGATTTTTCTTTCCCACCATGTGTTCACACTTTGGATGAACTTGCATTCAGCAAGTTGAGTGTCCTTTTGTTAAACTTTCATCAATGCCCATTTGTTTTTCATTTTGAAGGAGGAGATTGAAAAAGGAGTTGAGTATCTCTGTCATTTTTGAATTATCATGGTGATCTTTGGCTCGTTGTTTTTGATGAGTTAATCTGTTCCTACTGCTGCTCCTTCATTTGAACATATACGGCTAAATCATTCTTAGTGTAATGCCATTTAAAGTCAACGGCAAAACACCAGGGATGGATTTGCCCCATGATGTTCTGCTTGTGATAGTATAATTGGTTGCTCTGGAAACGATTACACTGTATCACAAACAAAAAAAATTGTCTTCATGTATGGAGCATGAAGAAGGAACATACGAATTCTTAAAAACAAAAAGCAAAGGTTTTTTTCCCATGCAAATGTTTTCAATTATAAAACACAGAAAAGGAGGGGGAAAACATATTTGCTGTTTAACATTGCTTTCTCTGCTCCCTGGCAATGGGAGATTTGCTACATCCCAAAAGTAAGTCTCTTGTAAACAAACAAACAAAAACAAAAATCAAGAACAAAAACATAGTTCATATAAATAGTTTTAACTCATTTTGTGTTTTTTTTTAAAGTGTAAAAGCCCAAATGAAACCATAAAGCCATGTGAAGTGCATCAGAACAAGTTCCCCTATGCCAAAAGGGAATGCTCAATTTTGTACAGTGATGTTTTTGCCCCTTGTCGAAATGTGGTAAGTTAATATTTTATTAACCATTCAAATATTGATTCTGAATCTCTGGTAGAAAAATATTCAAGAGTCAGTAATTAATTCCTTGTTACAGTACAACTCAATCTGAATACAGTAAAACCTCCATTTAATGGACTAATTCGGGGAAGGGGGTGTCCGTTAAATGAAAAACTCTGTTATTTAATAAAAAAAAAACCCACGAGCTGTCAGAGCAGCAGCCCGCCAGCCACAGGGTCGGGGCGGCAGCTCCGCAGCCCGCCCGCTGCCTGGACCCGGGCAGCAGCCAGGAGCCGGCAGCCAGCCCACCCGGGTCCTGGCTGCTGGGACCCGGGCGGCAGTGGGGAATGGTCAGCCAGCCCGCCTGCTGGTGGGACCTGGGCGGGAGCCTGGAGCCGGCAGCCCGCCCGCTGGTGGGACCCGGGCGGGAGCCAGGAGCCGGCAGCCAGCCCGCCCGCTGCCGTGACCCAGGCGGCAGCCGGGAGCCGGCAGCCAGCCCACCAGAAATGGATCAGGAATGCATCAGCTTGCTCAGAAATTTTGTCCGTTGCATCCGAAGTCCGTTAAATCGAGGTCCGTTAAATCGAGGTCCGTTAAATCGAGGGTTTACTGTACTGTGGAAGACATTGACTCAGTGCTGCAAGGATCTCTGTGAGGGTGAACTCCTGTGCTTGTACAGAGCTCTTTGCAAGATTGGAGCCAAAGTCTGGGTTGTAAAGCCATAGGGCAGTTGGTGGGATTTTCAGTATTATTAGATGTAGTGGACATGACCCTCTTTCCGATAACAGAAAGTTTTGGCTTTGGAAAATCAAGTTTCTACCGTATTAGTGTATTTCTACATGATATCTACAAATTTCTATGTTGTTAACTAAGTTTAAGACTATTCATATACATCAATGGATTCTGAATATTTGATAACCACAGGCATTAAATGCACATGATATGAGAAGTTGGAGACGCATTGTAGCGGGGTGCTCCCCGCTCCCTGCCGGCCAGGGCTGGAATAGCCCTGGAAAGAGGGTTTGTGGCTGGGAGCCTGCTAGCAGGCTTAAGTGGAAAGCAGGCTCAGCTGTGTGGCCACGCCCCAAACATTCCAGGCTGTATAAAAGCCTGGGAGGCAGGAGTTTATTGGGAGGTCAGTCTACTCTGTAGGCAGCAGGAGACAGGGCCTGGCTGCAAAGTACCCGGACTGGGATAGGGCGTGGGTGAGGCAGCTGGGAGCCAGGGAGCCTGAGCTCTAGTGAGAGGGCCCCAGCTTGCTGAGCCTAGGGAAGGCCTGACCCGCGGGGTACTGGGGATTGCAAGGGGGCAGTCTCCTCTGTAATCAGAGGGAGACAGGGTCTGGCTGCAGGGAGCCTTTATCAGAGGACCCAGACTGGGACAGGGCAAGGGCAAGGCAGCTGGGAGCCAGGGAGCGACTAGCTCTAGTGAGAGGGCCCCAGCTTGCTGAGCCTAGGGAAGGCCTGACCCACGGGGTACTGGGGGTTGCAAGGGGGTGGCCTCTGGGCTGATAAGAGCAGCAGGCCAACCCCTTCTTGCCGGTGATGAGTAGCCATGAGACTGCAGAGAGACTGAGGCAGTGGTGACTGGCAGTGGCCGTATCTGAGGCAAGTTGGGGATAGTGGGTGGTGGGTTCCCCCAGGGAGGGGAGACCCTAAGACCAGGGGGGTACTGCAAGGGTGCAGCACCCTCAGCAAGGGGCTCCGGGGTCCGGGAGGGACACGGGGCCAGTGTGGAGAAGCGGACGTCGGCCGGCAGAGGGCGCTCCAGGGTCAAAAAGAGCTAATTCCCTGACGACCAGACGGGGGCGCCGCCGGGTGAGTGACCGACTCTGTTACATGCATGTATAGCTTTATCTCAGGTGCTGTCTTCTGTCATTTGTCCTGCTTAGCAGGAGAGAGTGAGAAGATTTGGATGTCAGAGCCATGATAACTTAATTGCCTGGTAGGATGACCAGACATCCCAATTTTTGGCCTTTTGTCCCATGTCCTGACCATACTTTGGTCGGGACACCCTTTTGTTCCAATTTCAGGACGGTCAGAAGAGCTGGGTGCTGGCAGGAGCACACGGCACGCCCCAGGGCCAGGCAGAGACTGGGCGGCCAGGTCTCTGCACATGCTGTAGGGGCGGGGAGGAGGAGAGTTGCTGCTGCTGGCTTGCAGCCAGTGCTGGGCGGCAGGGGGACGACGACAGAGAGCCCACTCCCCGCCTCGCCCCCTGCAGAGACAGTCGGGGGAAGGCAGGCTGTGCCCCCTGGCCGTGGCAGGGGAGCTCTCTGCCGCCCGCCACATGCTGGGGGGCCCTGCCTGCATGCAGGCGCCGGCCACCAGAGGGAGGCGGGGGCAGAGAAGCCCCTCTCGCAACCTGGCTCCAGCCGCCTCCCCCAAGGATCTCCCGGCCTCCCCTTGCTGCCCCCTTAAACCTTCTGTGGCCCTGGAGCAGAGCGGAACAGTCAGAAGCCTCCCTTCTCTCTGTGCAGCAACATACTGCCTCCCTGCAGCAACTGCCGCGGCAGGGTCCTAGGGCCCACCAACGTATGCTACCAGTGATGGGGGTGAGTGAGTGTGCTGCTGGGGGGGCAGGAAAGAGGGGGTCCTGCCCCAGAGCTTGCTGCTGCCGGCAGGGAAAGGGCTGGGGGGAATCCTCCTCTCTGGCCCCAGTCCCAGAGCAGCCTGCCTGCACCCATCCCAAACCACACCCCAACCATCTACCCAAGCCCTGAGACCCTGCAGCACCCCAAACCCCTCATCTCCAGCCAGAGCCCTCCCCCCACATCCCAACCCTTTGCCCTAGCCCTGAGCCATGCCAACACCCCAAACACATTATCCTCAGTCCCAACCAGAGCCCCCCTGCACCCCCAACTATCTTCCCCATGCTACATTACACTATGCAATATTCATTAAAAAAATTATAATAAGCAATGCTCTGGGAAAAGATGAGGGGGATGCTAGGTAAAATTTTTGCCTAGGGTGCAAAATATCCTTGCACCTCCCCCCATAGCTTCACCCCCCCCCCCAATGTCTGATATTTCGCTCTTTCAATCTGGTCACCCTATTGCCTGGCAACTAACCTTTTTATCAAATGTGTGTTATCTTGGCGTTGCTGGTACCTGGCTAACAGGGGCTTGGATTACAGCAAGTTGTCTAAGGCTCATCCAGACAAGGTGGAGATGACGCAGATAGCTTGAGGAAAGTGTGACAAGGAAAATCTCTGATCCCATTAATAAGGGCGTTTGCAGAGCCTTTATGAAATAGTTTGAAATTCTCATGTTTGTCTGGATTTCTGATTGTATCTCCCTTCTCAGGTGCCTTCAGTTACCAATAGGGCCTTTTTACAGCTAGTTCATGATGCTGTGGTTTACTGCTATTGGTAGCCGGATTAAATAGATTAAAGTTAGCTCGAGTATGTCTACACATGCAGGGGTGCTGGAACAATTTGTATGGGGGGCTGGGGTGAAATCCATTGGACCAAACTGTAAATCCTGTAAATGATGGAAACCACTTCAAACCAAGGGCAGGGTGAAAGTAATTTAAAGGATTTAAGATTAGCAGCCGTGTTAGTCTGTATGGTAAAGAAAACGAGGAATACTTGTGGCACCTTAGAGACTAACCAGTTTATTGAAATAAACGGGTTAGTTTCTAAGGTGCCACAAGTATTCCTCGCTTTCTTAAAGGATTTAGGGTCTTGAACAGGGGGTGGGGCCTCAGATGGAAGAGGCGGGGCCTTTAACTCCCCATGGCCTTGAAATTGTGATTTAAAGTTCCCAGGGCTATAGCTGTGGCTGGGATCCCCAGGCCCTTAAATCACCGCTGTAGCCCCATGGTAGTGGTAGATGTGGCGGCAGCTGGGAGCCCTGGGGCTCTGGCAGTGATTTAAAGGGCCCAGGGCTTCCAGCAGCAGCTGGAGCCCTGGGCCCTTTAAACTGCTTCTGCCGCTACCCCAAGGCTCCAGCAGCAGCGCTCTGGTGGTGATTTAAATGGTCTGGTTTAAACGGCTTCTGCCTGGAGCCCAGGGCCCTTTTAAATTGCCAGGCCATACTGGCTCACTCTCCCCTCTGGCCATGGGGGTTTTCCCCTAGTTCCAGCACCCATGTACACATGTTGCAATTGCACCCTTCAGTTACAGTCTAGGCATTGTTGCTTGCCACAGTTGTTCTTTATGACTTCCAGACATAATGAATGGTATCTCCAGATGGCCTATTAGAAAATGAATCTCTTGACTTTCAGGGCATAGTGTAAGTACTACTAGGTCACGAATTTGCCTGATGGAGTAGTTAGTGTTGTACATAGTTAAACTATGGAGTGAGTAGATTTACTCATACTGACATTAGCCAATATTTTAGTAAATTTTTGAGCATGGGCCTGTGATGAATATATTCTCAAAATATAAAGGAGAAATAGAATCCTCAGAAGGTAATTTTTTCTCTCTAAAATCAAACAAAAACTTAAGAATTCTGGTTTTTGTTGTACATTCACTTTTTTCTATTTTACCAAACAATGGCACTTAAATTGCATTGGCAAAATTATATACACAAGAATTCACCTCACGTGCAAAACATGAACTTGTATATCCAATTGCATATTTGCACATGTATACATACATTTGCTGTGTGACACATTTTTCAGGTGCAAGTATATTTCAGGTGCATATACCACTTAGACCTCATTGTATTTGGCCTATGTTATCTTCATAGTTTTCAGTAAAGCAGTAAGTTATTGATTGTGATACAATCACTGTAGACCTAAAATGTGTCACCAATGATTGATTTAAAACTACTAAATAACCCCCTCCAACTGTTTAATAGTTCCATCGTTTAGAACTGTAGTAAGAATTTTTTATGATGATTTAAGGTTGCCTCAACCTGACAAAGGGTTATTTTAGAATTAAAGTTGCAGAAATAATGCAACAGTTTCTTTCTTTTTAAGTTTTAGAGTTCTGAATGGAATGGGGAAGTAAATGGCTGTGTGGGCTAATGCAAATCTGGGGAGATAGAAGACCAATGACAGAGAAAATCTTGAAAACACAGAAATATTATACTTTTGTTTAAATAACTGCTCCAGAAATCCAGTCACTTTTTCTCAGACATTCTATTTCTTGGCTCTCTTTCTACACTGATTTTTTTTAAGTAAAGTATATCAACTTGTAAAATTGCTCAGCAAGCCCTTCCTCTCATGTTACACAACAATCTTGATATTGTTAACGTAAACCTACAGAGATTACACTAGATGGCAGTATTTGCCTTCTAAAACTAGAAAACTACAAACCTTTGCTAACTGTTATAACCATTTTCAAATGTTCATAATCATTAAATAGCAAGAGCGTAGGCAGGCGTACCACATGAACTTTATGATCTACACTTTTAGTTTTCTAGATAAGCAACATTGTTTAAGGCCATTTGAAAGCTGTTCAGTATTCTTCATCAAGACTTCAACTCAGTATTGGGGGCCTGCAGCTGTACAGTACTGCTACTGTTGGTGCAATGGCAGGCTGCCTTATGAAGACTATAGTGTTACTGTGTGTGTGTATATGTGTGATTGTGCACAGGAGATTGGGGGGAGAGGGGGAATGCTACTGCAAGATCAGTCAGTGCTAGCCTGTGTGGGCAAATCTAGTTATACCTATGTTAAAAGACAAAGTGATTTACCAAGTATTAGAAAATGTTCAGATTTCTATGGTGGACTTTTGAGAGTTGAATTCTGCTTTCTTTCTAGAAACAGAATTCCCTTGGAAACGGGGGGTAGTTTTGGTGCAAAGTGATGGGGCCCAACTGTTCAATTGCTTTTTTCCCCCTTCACTTTTCAGATTGATGTGACTTCATTTATCAAAAATTGCCATACAGACACGTGTAATTGTAATCTTGGTGGGGACTGTGAGTGTTTGTGTACAAGCATTGCAGCGTATGCTTACAAATGCTGCCAGCAGGGTGCAGCAATCCATTGGAGATCTCCCTCTGTCTGTCGTAAGTACATAACTGATCGTGTCTCCAGAAACCACAATAAAGAAACACTGAATTATCTGACCTTTTAATGATTGATTTTCTGTTGACACATAAGGAACAAGAAAAGGTTCTCATTGCCAATACAAATGATCTGAAGGGGATACGAGAAGCTATAATATATATGTGCTTCTGCTCTAAATTTTTCATGCAGTCCAAGTTAGTCATTTAGAAGTGGATTTACAGCCCTCTATAAGGAAACGGGTTATGATCACAATATTTTTGTACAGCTACATCAATGGCTATTAGCCAGGATAGGCAGGGATGGTTTTCCTAACCTCTGTTTGCCAGAAGCTGGGAATGGGTGACAGGCAGGGCCAGATTAACTCTCCTGTGGGCCTGGGGCGAACAGATTTTGTGGGACCCCCCTGTGTACAAGTCTTTTTTCTAATTTAAAACAAATTTATCACAGTTATGGTGTCGTGGCTATTAGCGCGATATTAAACTTGCCTCTTAATTAACATAAAGCCATTTTGTGGTTATGTTTCAGTTTTAAAACATGTAGAATAGTTAAGTTAATTCAAAATACCCTACTTCTTATCTTGGAACAGCTGGTATATTAATTCCTTTCTGGGAGGGAGTTTGGATTCAGGAGGGGGCTCCAGGCTGGGGCAGTGTAGGGGTGTAGGAGAGGGTGAGGAGTGCGGACTCTGGGAGGGAGTTTGTTCACGAGGGGATTCTGACCTGGAGTATGGGGTTGGGATGCAGGAGGGGGTATGAGGTGTAGGGTCCTTAGCACAGGCAATCCAGCCAACAGCGCAGCAGGATTCAGGCAGGCTGCCTGCATGCCGTGGTCCCATGCAGCTCCTGGAAGCATCCGGCTGCAGACCCGCAAGCACTGCCAGCAATGGGAGCTGCAGGGATGGTGCTGGGTGCTGCCTCCCCGCCCCTTTCCCCCATGGGGGCCGCAGAGATGTACCAGCAGCCGGCCGCTTCCAGGAGCAGCGTGGGGCCATGGCATCCAGGCAACCTGCCTGAGCCCTGCTGTGCCGATGGACTTTAAGTGGCCTAAAGATCACAATTGACTGGCAGAGGAGCCAGGATCAACCTGTTGATAGAGATAGACAGATTGGTGACCACTGAATTGCATATAATGATGGATTCATTTTTTCCCCGAGGCCCTGGGCTGCAGCCCCTAAAGGCCTTGCATTAATCCAGCCCTGGATCACTTGATCATTACCTGTTCTGTTCATTCCCTCTGGAGCACCTGGCATTGGCCACTGTTGGAAGACAGGAAAGGCTAAATGGAACTTTGGTCTGAACCAGTATGGTCTTTCTTATGTATATCTTTGTCCTTAAAGTAGCCTCCATATTAGAGTATGTTATTTTTAAACTCGCATGATGTTTGCCATCAGACTTGACATGTTTTACTTCTAACTTCACTACAAAAAAAGAGTTCTTCAATGGACGACTCAGCAATGGGTAGTTGGTGCTTTAAAACAGCAGCGCTGACACTTCTAATTGGACACAGATGTGTGTCTATTAATGAAATCCTATGGAAATAGAGCCACTAACTGAAACACATTAAGGAAAACAAAACTTCCTTTGATCAAAGTGAATTGCCATGTCGTGACCTTGACTTATGGCACCTCAGGGTTGTTGACAGATATGAAATTTGTTGGTGGTGTTTAATGATGTATCTGTTTTGTTCTCTTTCAGCTTATAACTGTGAATATTATAACCAAGGTACGTAGTATTTATGTAAAGAAAAATATCTCTCAAAATACTTTGAGTGTATTTATCATTATAAACAACACTATTTCTTGCCATACCATACCATACGGCCCTCTATATGCTAGAAGGAACCGTATTTTGAAACAGTAGTTTTAATATGGATATGCTCACAATAAGCCTCAGGATTTAGCTGCTGTTATGGCCAAAACTAGCACATAGGCTTGGACATGACTTTTGAAAACAAATTTTAAAAATGTTTTTCAAAGCTTGCTTTCTCTAGTATAGCGAAGATCTGTGTCCTGTGCCAGAGAAAAACACACAAGCCTTATTTACAAAGACATGTCACCTACAATCCCTCTCTCAGCTTCTTCCTTTGCAGGAGGCCAAATTCTTCCCAAGTCAATATGGCTTGATATTTCTCTGGTTAGTGGAAGTTAATGGTTTCTCAATACTTCTGTTCCATGAATGTGTAAGATGTCTTGAACTATGCACCAGCAGCTCAGCTAGTTAGCAAGCAGACACCAGTGGGACTTCGAAGGGTACTGATACAATGGTTACATGGAGACAGGCCTCACAGTGATTAGCTTAATCACTTGTGTTTCTCATCTGGAACATAACTTGAGACATCCTGCTGTAAAAACACAGTCCTCCACCGTCTAAGCAAAGACAAATCTCTGTTAGCTGTAGTAGTGCTAGAGGTTCTCTCCTTTCAGGGCCTCCAGCTCCTGCATGGTAACAAACTCTTGAGTACATTAGACATTCCCAACCATTAGAAGGCAGCAGGAACATATGTTAGTCAGAAATATTGCGTGTTCTTTGCAATATTTGCCCTTCCGTGCTAATATCATGATGTAATTGTACAGCTCTCTTGTAATGTGATCCGTTATTCAGAGGCAGGCTTTTTTCCTGCCTCACCCAGCCTGGTTTTAGAGGCAGACTAACATTTCACTGGAAACAAGCATGCTTGTGTGTATGCGTGTGTGTGTGTGGTGTGTACACGTGTGCCTTTGCCTTGTCTACTTGCCATTGTCTTTTAATCAGCAAAGTGTGGGTTGAATCAGGCTGAATTTAAAGTAGCTTTTGCCTATATAATATTTACAAGGGCTCACACTAGATTTATAGATAAACCTAAAAAATCTGCCCTTCCTCTACCCCTTACTCCATTATGGAAGATATCTACCAATATTTTCTCTCTACATGTCCTATCTCTCTACTTCTCCAAAATGAAAGCCATGAAAGCTTTTTTGAAGTAAACAGACAAGCATATTAAGGGATTCAAACTATTGACACATTAGTGTACAAGCTGTGGGGTTTGATGTTGTTATATATGCTTATTACCATTTTAACCTTCACTGCAGTGAACGACCTTCGTAGACAGTGTGTTTCTTACAAAATGAATAATATCAAGATATATTACATCTCTTATGACACTGTATTAAAATGAACCTAAAAAGATATTTCATTCAGTGTGAATTATAGTAAAACTGGAGATCTGAGCTTGCTATAAGTGTTATGAATAGTTCTCACTCAGTAATTATTTCCTCATTATAAAAGTTTTTGTGCATGGGTGCATCCACACAGGGATTGCTCTGACTCATTGAGAGGTTCTTCTAAATCCTCTGCTTGCACTATTTTAGCTTGGTTTATGTCCTGTTTATTTTATTGCTGGTCTTTCTACTAGGTGATATTCTCTCAGTGTCATATATCAGGCTTGTGCAGGCTATGTCTGCTTTACTGGCTTTTATCTCTCTGGTTTTTGTCTTGCCTATTTCCGAGTCTGTTCCTGTGTGTTCCTTCCCTCACAATAACCACTAAACCTTCCACCCACGTAGTTCTAATTCCTGGGTAGATTCACATATGTCTTTATTTTCGATGGCAGTGCTACAAAGGAGCGTAACCGTTTTTTTTTACAGCTATCTTAAATGGAGGGTGGTGGTTACACTCAGCAGCGTCAATGACATTTTGTGCAACCCACAGCAATACCAATAAGTAGTGAAACCTTGTTAAAAATGCTACATATTTGTGAACCTTTCCACCAGAGCCTCATCAGTGTTCCTATAGTTGCCAACTGTAGAGCAGCAACTTGGAACTATTGTGTCTACTTCCATCTGGCTTTACTGGATAGATGCAGAGGTCAAATTCAGTGTCCATTGGGGAATTTCAATTCTTTAATTATTTTATTCCCTATTTCATCATCTGAGTGTAAATATGACACCTTCAATTCACCACTAAGAGTGGGGATATATAGAGGAGGAAAAGTCATGAAGAACAAACTTGGGTTACTTACTAGTAAATGTGATTATTGAATATATCCATTCTTGCCTTTCTTGCATCTCACTTGTTTGGAGTGTTTGTATTCTGGACAGGAAGTAAAGTGGGGTGAGGTAATGTTGTACCTCTTACATAGAGTATGTCTACACTTCATCTGGACACATGTTTCAAGATCGGGTAGACAGACACATGCTCGCTGTGCTGAAAACAGCGGTGTTGCTGGGGGTAGCACGCAGCACAGGCTAGCTGTCTGAGCACAAACCCATCCAGTCCCCACGTACATACCTGGCCAGCTCAGCTCAAACTGCCACTTGTGCTATGCACAACTACGCTGCTATTTTTAGTGTGCTAGTTATATCTATTTACTTGAACTGGGAAGCACAGTCTCAGCTGCCATGTAGACATACTGGTCTTAGATGCTGCCTTGGCCTGAGATTACATTGAGGCACATGGCCCAGTTCTAAGTGAACTGCTTTTAGTGGGTTTTCTTATCTTTGTGAACAATTCCAAGTGTGGGAAAATAATCATGTCAATATATGCCAGGAATCACTGGTGGTAAGTAACTGAGGTTTTGCTTTTTTTATATAAGTAAATCAATGCATTTTTCCATTTGATTTTGTTTGTTTGGTGTTTGTTTTGCTAGGCCTTGGAGAAGGACCATATATTTTGGCAAGTTATGGACAGAATGATACTGTTATAGGAGCTAACATTACCAGCAGAAAGCTATTTCCTTTGCCTAGAATCAGTACAGATGAAAATGTGGGATTTAGTTTTATGATAACTCCTGGCCTTTTCAAAGATAAAGATTTATGTAAGTATACTCAATATTACAGTAATGGCAGCGACTAGTTTTAGAACTATATGTATCAGTTACCCTGTTACTTATTTCTAAGTTTATTAGTTGTCTAAAGTAAGCTACAATTATTTTTTTTCTCCAGTTTGTCCTTCATGGATTGGAACAAATGAGAATGGAGTAGCCAGTTGCAAAACTGGTTTTTCCTTACAGTCTCAAGAAGTGCATTCTTGGAAAATTAACAAAATACATTCTTGGAAAAATTAACTTAAGGCTTTAATGCTAAATTTTGCAAGAATATATTTTAGAAATGCAGCAAGGTCCAAATAAATAGAGCAGTTTTTGTAAGGGAAAGTTAAGTATCTTATGCAACTAGAAACAGAAATGATTTGCATTGGTAAATATGAAGCATTAGATATTAAAAATGTTTACCAAAAGTGTTTGTGTCCCCAGTTATAAATCAACCACCTATGCTATGCTTATTAATGTACATCTTCTTCCTATTTCTGATTGTTCACATTGTGTAAATAATTTTCAACACTTTATTTTTCATTCAAACAGTGACCTACGTAACTAAAAATGAAAATAATTAATCATATTTTCCTTTTTCTCGGTCCCTTATATATCCTGCATCACTGAATTCAATGGGAGATTTGCCATTGACATCAATGGATGCAGGCTCCTATCAATCAGTTTGTAAAACCACTACCTGCAAAAGGGCCATCTCTGTCCTGAGATTTCAAATCATGTTTAAGAGAAATTGAGATATATTGGCAAGGGAGAAAATAAGTTTTTGGATGACATTTGAAAATAAATGGAAAGGCGATGAAGCAGAAGGATGAATGAAGTCTAATGAAATTCTCCAGCATATATAAAATAGTACAGATAAAATGTTGAGATGACTGAAAGCTGAATTAAATCCATGTAATATATGGACATTTTTAAAATTACTGGTAGGGATGAGATAATATTAGGATGAAGTAAGGAAGCTGCATATTTTTACCCATATTATTTGAACCAAGTCTTTTTTGAACTTCTCAAATGTTCAGAGAAGTGATTTCTTCATTTTTGATCTGTTCAGAACCAGAACAAGAAGTGATTAAGTACAACTTTCCTGACGGCACTTCTGGTTGTGACTGGCTGTAAAAATGCCTGAAATCTCAGGAGAGAAGACTTTGTTCTCCCAAAATGTGTACCCTGATTTTGCAGCCAAAAGAAATTTGGACAAATTATGCTTACATAACTAGAGCTGGTGGGAAATTTCCCAGTAAAACTAAGAAAATGCCAATTTGGTAAAGTGAAAGGTTTAGCTGAATATAGCACAGATTTGATGAAACTTGTGTCAAAACACAGCAGAGCACTGGGACTGTCTGTCTCCCTGCTTCCCCCCTAGCTCCTAGCATCTCTCGGGCTCCCAGAGTTGGTAGCTAGGTGGAGGGAGGCAGAGTGACCAGGCTCTCAGCCTTTCTGGCAGCTGGCTAGAAGGCTCTTGTCCTGGAGAAAAATCCTGTTTAGATGTTCCCAAAATAATTTTTTTCTTGAAATTCCATTTTGTGAAAACTTGCATGTTTTTAAATGTCTCATCTCACTTTGGAAAAAAACTTTTTCTCAAAAAGGCATTTTCTATTTTCAGTCAGCTCTTTATGTGGCTTCAGATTTTTATGTGAACTGAGTCAAACTGAATTATGGGTTAACATTGCTGTTTTCTACCAAAAAATGGGAGAATTTTTGTGAAGAGCAATAGTTTTGACATAATTACTCCATAGCTAATGTGTAGTCCATAGCCTCTGGTTTTCTGGTGTGATTACCTACTCTGATTGCTTTGTATTTTGTTTGTGACAGCTCTGTCTCTTGTTTCTCTTGAGTCTGCTGAAAGACCAAACTACTTCCTGTATGTCCATGACAATGAAACTGTTACTTTGGAACAGTGGGCAGCAAGTTCTTCATTTCGTAGAAGAGCTACATTCTTCCACCACCAGGGCCTCTGGATTCCAGATTATAGTGCATTTGAACTTCACAACAAAAAAGGCTTTTTCATTATATTGACAGCTTCTGGCGTTAAAGTATCAAAGTATGATGATTCAGAAGAATTCAAACGTTCAAGTAGCTTTAGCATTGAAGGTAAGTTGTACAAAATTCCAAAGGATACTGCACAATTTTGTTCTAGTTGTCTTAAGAGGGATACACATGAGTGTATCATCATCATCAATAGTTGCAAATATTTGTACTGATTCCCACTATTTGTTTTGGGGGGGTTTCCTCCTCTGTGTCCAGATGTTATTGATATCCTGTTTTTGAGGTAATGAATGTTGCCTTGACAGCATAATTCACAGTCAGCTTGATAATTATTTTTTTATAGGGCTGTCGATTAATCGCAGTTAACTCATGTGATTAACTCCAAAAAAATAATTGCACTGCTAAACAATGAATCCGAATTGAAATTTATTAAATATTTGTGGATGTTTATCTACATTTCCAAATATATTAACTTAGGTTATTACACAGAATACAAAGTGTTCAGTGGTCACTCTATATTATCATTTTTATTACAAACTAGCATAAGTGCCCGGCGTTGCTCGGGTCAGTCGGAGGTGGGGAGGGGGCAGACAGTTGACACCCCCTGACCAACCCCAACACCCACCCTTCACCCACCCTGACATCTTCCCACCCCCCCGACCAACCCCAAGACCCCCCGGCTCACTTACCCCCCGACCAAACCCGACAACCCCACCTGACCCCCCAAAACAAACCCAACACCCCCACGTCACCCCCCGACCAAACCCGACACCCCCACCTCACTCCCTGAGCAAACCCGACACCCCCACCTCACCCCCCGACCGAACAGTGTATTTAATAATCTGTGTGCTACACAGTGCACCGTGAGCCGGGGGGGGGGGGGGTGTCGGGTTTGGTCGGGGGGTCAGGTGGGGGTGTTGGGTTTGCTTGGGGGGGTCAGGTGGGATTGTTGGGTTTGGTCGGGGGGGTAAGTGAGCCGGGGGGTGTAGGGTTTGGTCTGGGGGGGTGGGAAGGTGTTGGGGTGGGTGAGGGGTGAGTGTTGCGGTTGGTCAGGGGGTGTTGCGGTTGGTGGGGGGTTGAGGTGGGGGTGTCAGGTTTGCTTGGGGGGATGAGGTAGGGGTGTCGGGTTCGGTCGGGGGTAAGTGAGCCGGGGGGGTGTCGGGTTTGGTCTGGGGGGGTGGGAAGGTGTCGTGGTGGGTGAGGGGTGAGGTGTGGGTGTTGGGGTTGGTCAGGGGGTGTTGTGGTTGGTGGGGGGGGTGAGGTGGGGGTGTCGGTTTCGGTCGGGGGGTAAGTGAGCCGGGGGGTGTCAGGTTTGGTCTGGGGGTGTTGCGATTGGTGTGTGTGGGGGGGGTGAGGTGGGGGTGTCAGGTTCGGTCGGGGGGTAAATGAGCCAGGGGGTGTCGGGTTTGGTCTGGGGGGGTGGGAAGGTGTTGGGGTGGGTGAGGGGTGAGGGGTGGGTGTTGGGGTTGGTCAGGGGGTGTTGCGGTTGGTGGGGGGGTGAGGTGGCGGTGTCGGGTTTGGTCGGGGGGTAAGTGAGCCGGGGGGGGGGTGTCGGGTTTGGTCTGGGCACCCACCCCAACACCTCCCCCCCCCAGACCAAACCCAACACCCACACCACACCCCTCACCCCCCCGACACCTTCCCACCCCCCGAAGCAAACCCGAAACCCCCACCTCACCCCCCCGACCGAATCCGACACCCCCACCTCACTTACCGTCCCACCAAACCCAACTCAGATCCGTCGCAGGAGGGGAGGGGGCCCAGAGCCGAGGGATTCCGGGGACCTTCGCAGGTGGGGGGGGGGCACAGAGCTGATGTAGTCCGGGGTTCCGTTGGGGAGGTGGGAGGGGCAGAGAACTGAGGGATCTCCGGGGTTCCGTTGGGGAGGTGGGAGGGGCAGAGAACTGAGGGATCTCCGGGGTTCCGTTGGAGGAGGGAGGGGTGAGCTGAGCGAGTGAGGTGTCTGTTGGAGGGGGGTATTCTGACATCATCACCACCTAACTGCCAAGCTGATGTGATTGGCCCTGAAAGACTTTCACCCCTGGGGGGCGTCAGAGGTGAGATCCGAAAATTTTTCGACCCTTACCAGCATCTAGACCCCAAGACCCCTCACTGTACCAAATTTCAAGTCTCTGGCTCAAACGGTGCGGGAGGACTTCGCAGTCATACGTACATACATACACTCATACATACACCACTTGACTTTTATATATATAGATATTTGATCTGTAAAAAGATAAAATAAATAGTATTTTTCAGTTCATCTTGTACAAGTACTGTAGTGCAAGCTCTTGTCGTGGAAGTGCAATTTACAAAAGTGGATTTTTTTTGGTTACATAACTGCACTAAAAACCAAAACAATGTAAAACTTTAGAGCCTACAAGTCCACTCTGTCCTAATTCTTGTTCAGTCAACCTCTAAGACAAACAAGTTTGTGTACATTTACAGCAGATGAATGTGCTGGGTCATCATCCAAGACTGCTATAACATGAAATAAATTAACACATTGATTTGAATTAACACATTATTTTGAATTAACACATTATTTTTTTTAACAAGTGTCATCAGCATGGAAGAATGTCCTCTGGAATGGTGGCCGAAGCATGAAGGGGCATACAAATGTGTAGCATATCTGGCACATAAATACCTTGCTAAGCCAGCTACAACAGTGCCATGCGAATGTCTCTTCTCACTTTTAGGTGACATTGTAAACAAGAAGTGGGCAGCATTATCTCCTGCAATTGTAAACAAACTTGTTTATCTGAGTGATTGGCTGAACAAGAAGTAGGATTGAGTGGACTTCAACTTTCACGATGAAGAGATTGCACTTCAGTATTTGGGGCAATTGAAAAATACTATTTCTTTTCTTTTATACAGTGCAAATATTTGTAATAAAAATAATATAAAGTGAGCACTGTACGTTTTGTATTTGATGTTGTAATGGAAATCAATATATTTTAAAATGTAGAAAACTTCCACAAATATTTAAATAAATGGTATTTTACTATTGTTTAACACTGCAATTAATAATGATTAATTTTAATTGCTTGACAGCCCTATTTCTTTTATTGGAAATGAATTTGATGTGTTATAACAAACAGACAAAAGTTCATGTATTGTTTCATAAGCTATAGATACTTTTTCTGTTTGCTGGGTGAGGCAGTAGAATTGTTCCTGAAATCAACAGCATATTTGAATATATGTACTTTTTCCTTTAATACGCCAATATTTTTGAACTTTTTAGGACTCCTTTGTTTAAATACTCACTTATAAAAACACTTATAATTCATTTGGAAGTTTTGGGGCATCTGTACTTCATTTCTACTATCAACTTCCTATTATTGTAATATGTATCATAGAAAAGACTATCAATTTATAAATACCATGCTTTCCTTCTCTCTCAGATCTCCATGCATCAGTGCCTTATAGGAGAATGTGTGAATGGAGATATGAACCTTGTGCTAGCCCTTGTTTTAAAACATGTAGTGATCCTGAAGGAGTCGCATGTAAATTTCTTCCACCGTAAGTTCAAATAAACTATTTATCTCCAATATAATACTATTATATAGAATACATATGATATAATTTTAAATAATATATCATAATATATACTAATCTTTGCCAACCAAAAGTTCACTTTAGTGGAGTTATAACAGGGTTGAATTGGCCTCCTGTACTTGGTAAAATCAGATATGCACATGCCCATTAGATTATTTTACATGATACATGTTCATGTTTATCTGTGGGTAATGGTCCATCAGCATGAATGTGGAATGACGATGTGTCAGTCTCCTACTAGCTGCATCAGGACTTCAGAAGTGTGTATGTGTGTAAACTGTCCAATGGAGGGGTCTCAGGATCCTCTGTGTGGCAGGGGGGAAAAAAAGGGAACCTTAAAAACAACTGTCATTTTGTCAAACTGAAGTAAAGTATTGTAGATTTGCCATTTT
Organism: Sternotherus odoratus; assembly: GCA_032164245.1. Classification (NCBI taxonomy): domain Eukaryota; kingdom Metazoa; phylum Chordata; order Testudines; family Kinosternidae; genus Sternotherus; species Sternotherus odoratus. The sequence goes on from JAVMKO010000001.1 coordinate 61,916,812, forward strand.
TTTCTAATGTGATTTTTTTGGGTTTTCTTAAAGGGTTGAAGGATGCTTACCATATTGTCCTAAAAATATGATCCTGGATGAGGTGACACTTAAATGTGTTTATCAAGAAGACTGTAAGTACTTTCTGCAGTTACCATAATTTTTTTTTAATATAATTTATTTAGTGCTCATGACCAGTGTGACAGGTTGGAACCCTCTCTCCACTCCCATCCGGGATGCCACCTGATGTACTGGGGTTTCACTGAGCTTCTTGTGCTCCACCAGCCTGGATTCCCTCTCCCTGTTTTGCTGATTTAGGCTCTCCGGTCTTTTGCAGCACATACAGTTAGGGCCGCACCCAACTGCAGACACAGACTGAAGTCAGCTCTGTGTGAGAGGACTCACCCAGCACTAACAAACATGTCTTGCACTGTATAGAAAGATCTTCACAGGGCAAGCTCATAAAAATTCCACTGAATTCTCCCTCAATGTGCAGAGAGATGTGAACAGTTTCTTGTCCCCCTGACCCCCCCCCCCCCCATGATAGCAATTGCACAAACTGGATTATGTTATAAACAAGAAATAAGTTTATTAACTACAAAGGGTAAATTTTCAGTGGTTATAAGGGATACCAAACAGATCAAAGTAGATTACCTTAGTAAATAAACAAGAAACGCAAACCGAGCTTAACACACTAGATAGGTAAAATATTAATTAGCAGATTCTCACCCTGAGTAACAAACAGGCTGGCAGATTCTTAAGGCACAAATTGCCATGGCTTTCCCATGTTTTCATTAACAGGCTAAAAGTCCTTCTATCCTGGGACCATTACTTCCCCCAGTTTAATCTTTGTGCCTCAGGTGTTTCCAGGTGTGTTTTTGTAGGGAGAGTGAGTTCCCCCTATAATGTAATTTTCCCCCTTTTATATCTTCTCCCAACTTGCTGGAAAGCTCTTTTGCTGTGACCTGGGTCAAATAGTTCCCATTGTGTAGTGCTGTCTCCAAGAGGTTTCTATCCTTATACAGTCCCTGGAGTAGTCCTTGTGTGCATTTCCTCAGTAAGCCATCAACATTGTTTGGCCTGAAAGGCTGCTTGTGGATGTTTTCAACCTCAGGACATGTTTCAGCAACACATACATAGCCAAACTTCAAAATTTCATACACGATGGTAGCACATACAATCCTATGAGATATTAGCAAATCGAGTCTTTTAGAATGACACCTCAGAAGGCAAATTTTGTACAAACATATCCTAATTACATGACAATGGTGAATATTGAGGTGTCAGGGTATAACAACCAGATAGAAAGCTCTAGAGAATAAAGCCCATATACAGAGAGGAGGAAGAAGAAGAGGGATATATATGCTCTACAGGTAGTGGCTGCACAAAATTTTTGTATGCTTCCTCCAAAAGTACTACCTCCTTCGCTCTGGCCTCCTTGATATGTGCATCACTCCATTCATCCAGAATACAGCTGCTAAAATTATCCTCCACATCTGACCGTGTTGAACACAAATTCAATTCCTTTTCTGTCACTTCCATTATATTACCTTGAAACGTCTTGTCCCTGTTAAAGGTCCAGCACAACTCTGTCCCAGTTATACATCAATCCCGTGTTTTTACCATGACCTCTGTTACCTCATTGCCAACCTCCTTTCATCTTTGGCTACATTTTTTAAGGGGGGGGGGGCGGGCATTTAAATAGTCCAGAGTCCTGGATGCTTAACTGCCAGCATGTGGTTATCACATTATTCCTCTATTTGTGGACAATGCAGTGATTAAGCATTATAATTATTTTTCTTCCACTTTAAAATAAAGCCTTTGTATTTTGTATTTTTAAACTAGTTATGTGATGTCTAATAATCTATATATATAAAAGTCAAATGGTGTATGCGTGTATGTACATTCCATTACTCCTTCCACACCGTTTGAGCTAGAGACTTGAAATTTGGTACAGTTATAGGCCTTAGGGTCTTAATCAGGGTAAGAGTTGAAAATTTTTCAAATCTCACCTCTGACGCCCCCCAGGGGTGAAATTCTTTAAAGCCCATTCACATCAGCTGGGCAGCAGGTTAACACCTGCTGTTCTCTGTGACATAGTTATAATGTCATAATACCCCCCTCCAACGGACCCCGCACTTGCTCAGCTCTCTGCCCCCGCCCCCTTCCAACGGCCCCGGCACTCGCTCAGCTCTCTCCACCCTCCCCCCCTCTAACGGACCCCACACTCGCTCAGCTCTCTTCCCCCTATCCAGGGGCCTCCACACTCGCTGAACTCTCTCCCCTCTCAGGAAAGAATCGAAAATTTTTAAAATCTCACCCCCCTCCCTCCCTCCAACGGCCCCCGCACTCGCTCAGCTCCCTCCCCCCCCCCCCAACGGACCTTGCACTCGCTCAGCTCTCTCGCACCTCGAAAAAATTTTAAATCTCCCCCTCCTCCCCCCACTCCAACACCGCCCACCCACTTGCTCAGCTCTCTTCCCCCTCCCACCCTCCAACGGCCCCGGCACTCGCTCAGCTCTCTCCCCTCTCCCTCCCTCCAACGGACCCCACACTCGCTCAGCTCTCTTCGAGCAACGCTGGGTCCCCTTCCCCACCTCCGACGGACCCGAGCAACGCCGGGTATTTCTGCTAGTTACTAATACAAAGTAATCTATTATAGTGCATTACTGTCCAAAACTAGAAAAGAAAACTGTATTTTTTTTAATCCAAGGTCCCAAATATTTTACTATTCTGTTTGCAGAATTTGCTACAGAATTCACTCCTTGCTGTACAATTGTGCTCCAGAATAAAAGCTTTCAAATACCATATGATAAAAACCCTTGCTTTTAGGTTTGTGAAGAAAACCTTACAAATGTGAGTTGTGTGCAGCCAATGTTGAGTTGTCCTCTAGAGTCTGCAGATATCCTGAAACAATGCCTTTAGGGGCATACTGTGGTTATCTTTTCAGGGAATTTAAGATGTCTAAGAATAGGCTGGTTTACATTTAGACTGGTATCCAGTGGCTGATAGATGTTGCTGTTTTGCTCTTTCTTTAATACAAATAACAGTGAAACTATGTTTTCTTTGTAGGCATACCTGTGACACCTACAGAACTGGCAGCTGGAACAAAAAGCCAGAGGACGAGGCCCACTGCGTTAATCTCTCCTACAATTGTTACTACAGAGAGATTTCCTCAGACACCCCCTATATTTGTTACTGCAGAAGCTGAGGCTGAGCCAACTCATACAATTGTAGCTACCAAAATAACCACAAAGATCGACACAACTTTAAGAGGAGCAAACACTACGGCAGTAACTCTGTCAGACTTTCATTCACTGTCATCACCTCATACAACTACTTATTTAACTTATTCATTACCCGTTTCAACTACAATGCAGGCTTCCAAAGTAACCCACAGCACAGCAAGCCTGTCTGTACTGCCCAAGCCTGTATCTTCAACAGATTTTCCAGCTACTCTTCAGACTTCAGCAGTCACATCAAAAACATCCCTTACTGCAAGTCAGAAAGTGTTTATAACCTCACCCTCAACTATGGCAGTTCCATCAACACTTGCTTTTACTCTAACTGCAAGTCCTCTTCCTAGATATTCTACATTACCAGTGCCCACTTCCTTAGTGGTCACACCATTTTCACTTGAAACAGGAACTGCATCCCCTTCCACAGCATTAGCAAGTTTATCCCCTGGACCAGCCTTTGTCACTACTGAAGTACCTACAAGGATCTGGGGAACCAGAAGACCTTCCACAAGTCATTCACAACTGCCAAAAACATCCACAGTATTTCCTTTATCTGCTTCATTAACTGGAAGAACATCTTTTTCAAGTCCTACATTCTTTACAAGCTCACAATTAATACTAACTCCATCTACTTCACCACTATCTACTATGACTGAAAGAACAAGGTCCACTATGGGTCAACCTATAGCTCACCCAGCTTCTGTTTATGCCCCAGCTTCATCTGTTTTTCAAACTCCCATGGCTACTTCTAGATTTACTAGCTTTGAAACTAGTCCTCCTCAGTTAATCACCACTTCATACTTGGTAACAACTCAAGCCACCTCCCAAACTACTACTTCGTCTTTAAGAACAACCAGTTCTTTAATTAGAACTTCAATACCTACATTTTTATCTTCAGTGAACATTTCAATGACTCCCTCCAAACATATAAGCACAGACACTGTTTCTACTATCCCACCTATGACTGAACCTTCATTTCCAGTTGCTTCTCAAATCCCTACAACCATGAGAACAACGTGGTCTTCTTTGAGTCCCCTTGTAACACACACAATGTCTACATTAATGCCTCCTCCAATTACATCCCCCAAACCCAAAGCAACAAGAGAAGTCACAGTTGTCTCAAAGAGTCTTTTCTTAGGACCTTCCACTACTTCAGTATCTCTTCTAGCTACTCCTCAAATCTCTGAGGTATCTGTAACCAGTACAATCTCAACAGAAAGTAAATATGTGCTACCCACTGATGCATTCCCAATATCAACTATTTCTAAAGGGTTGACTGCATCTGTTAGTTCTACAGCCTTCCCTTTCAGTACACCTGTATTACCCATAAATGCCACATTAGCTACTTATCAAATGGCAAGAACCACTTCCAAAATAACAGAGTACCCTATCAGTCCATATTCAGAATTCAAAACTGCCTCTGTGGTACGAAGTACAGACGCTTCTCAAACTTCTAGAGAACTATCAGGAACTCTACTGTCTTTTACCAGTCCATCCACATTACTTACAATGTTGTCATCATCAAGACCATCTGTTTCACAAGCCTCAGCTATAACATCCCATACAACAAGGCCTTCAGTGATTCCGACAAATAGGACATCTGCTTTGATATCAAATGTAACTCTTACCCAATCACCCATTGTATCCATGGATACACAAGAAACCTCAAGAAGCCCACATACAGATATGGCAACCTCTCCCTCAGATTTTTCTACATTAACGTTAGGCACAAACATTTACGTAAGTCCTTCAGCAGTGCCTAAAACTTCATTTACACCACCACATTTATTAACTTCTAAAACTCCTAAAGTCACTTTGGAAAGCTATTCCAGTATATTTACTCCTACATCTTCACCCCCTTCTGAGACTTCCCATGTATTAGAAACAAATATATCATCACTGAGTCCTTCCACAGAATATGAAACAAGAACTTTTGTACCCGCTGAAATAGTCACTCACTCCACAGTGCCATCTGCAGCACTGACCATGAGCACAGCTTTGAGTACTACATCTTTAGTGCCAACTTATGTCACTACGAAAACATCAGTTAGTCCTTCAATAAGTTTATTAGTTACTCCTGCCACCACCATAGCCCCTACTGCTACTGCAAAATCCACTGAATCTTCTATTACTCATATTGAGCTTCACACAGCCTCTAGTTCAGTGCCAATGCCTGCTACTTCTGAAACACGTATGTATCCTTCACCTGAGACGTTACTGACATCTGCACATTCCCCGATTTCTAAAGAAATGCTAGAAACTATTGTCATGAAAACAACCGGTGCTATAACCACAGAGCTGAAGATTACGCCTTCTGCAACTTCAGACCTTAAATATGCAACCTCCATTGGGAGAACTGCAGACACTATAGAAAGTAGTCAGACTTCACATGTACAAAAAAATATTACTAAGACAAAATCTACAACTACTGAGAAATCTTCACCGCTACACTCAATGTTCTCTTCTGTTCAGACTACTTCCTTACCCAGTCAAAGCAGCATAACTTCAGGAAAATCTCCCTCTATTTCTGAAGTCCCAGATGTAACGCTATCAGATTGGTCCAGAATTCCACCACAAAGAACAATCAAACCTTTCTATAATCTAACAGAACCAGAGCAAGTGGGGATTGGAGAATCGCAGAGCACCACTGTAACAGATGCCTCTCATTTCAGTTATGCAAAGGTGCTGTCTTCTACCACAGAACCTGTGGAAACACAAACGTCACTGACAGACACAGTCATGATGATGACAGTTACAGCTGACCATGCTTCATATGGCACAATGATACATACACTGATGTCATCTTCCTCAGATTGTATGGTATGATCAATTTTATCTGCCCAGTGTGTACTCGATGTGTATTGCTTTTAATTTGCCTTTTCTCTACCAATTGGGATGGGAGAGGTTATAAAGTAGATAAAATATTTTTAATTTTTCTCTCTCTCTTTTGCCTTTATATTGTCTCTTTATTTTTTCTTTGAAGATTGCCTGCACATCCATGCTCTTGGGTGCCCTTGTGTACTCCACAAATTGGCTGAAATGCTCTAGAAAACGTTGGCCATTGGAGCTATGTGCACGTACTGAGACATGGAGTTCTTTGAAATTATCTCCTGCAGAGATGGGCACAGCTCACCTTCCCTCCCTACTTCTTTGGAGTCTATGGAATTTAAATTAGTGGAAGTTACTGAGGAACAAAGCAGGGTTATGTCTCCTTATGTGCTTGTGAGCTTGTGGTTACTCTGAGCAAGTGTGCATCTGGTCTCAATAGCCAATGCTTTCTACAGGGCTCCAGTGCAATAGTGCTGCAACAGTGGGGGTGCTGAGAGCCATTGAACCAAACTGTAAGCACTGCATATGATGGAAACCACTTCAAATCAGGGGATGCCGCAGCATCTCCCGCACCCCTAGTTCCAGCACCTATGCTCCAGTGAGGGGTGTGTGTGTGTGTGTATGTATATATGTACCCAATACTGTGGGTGTACAAAAGCAGAACTCTGGAAAAACACTGATATGCAAATAAGCTGATTTTCTGAGGTTATTGGAACAAATATAAGGAGCCACAAGATAATAAAGTGCCTCCAACATCTTCAGTTACTTTGTCTTCAAATGATATAACTCTTTCCCCAGTTTAACAAAAGATCTGTGACCATGTCACAATTTCAAGGATTAACTGGAATTCTGTGTTTTTGCTGATTTTATTGTTGTTTGCTCTTTTTGGTTGTCTTTATTTTTGTATGCATTTGGGCACCATGGCAAATTTCTGCCTTGTCGTGCTCAGTGTCCTCAGAGGCAGATTAGGGGTTTGCGGAATCTTGGAGCAGAGCGAGTGGGGGGCCCTCCCTACCCCTTCTGTCTGCATTCCCCCTGCATTTCCCCAGCGCTCCTACTGGGGAAATGGGGTTAGTGCATGGGGGCCTGCCCCCTGCCTAGCACTCCTGCCAGGGAGCTGGGTCAGGGTGCAGGGGCTTTCTGCTCCCTGGCAGGAGTGCTGGGTGGTTGGGTGTAGCAGGGCAATCTCCCAACCCCACACTCCATCAGGAACACTGTCTGCCACTGAGTGTCCTGTGGGATGTGGGAGAAGAGTATTGGGAGTCTTTCCTTTCTAGCCTAGGAGCATGAAGAGTATTAACTTGGTGGATTCTTGGATGCTAGATGGAGACCCGTCTAGTGCATCCAGTTGACCTCTTTAACATTAAATGTTCATGAAAAGTCTCTGTGTGCTTTTGGATGTTCAAAAGCAAAAGCTGCAGGGAGCTCATATTGCAGCTAAACTCGTGCGGTATAAGAATATGCTTGTCCATGTCTCTGAATTTAATTTTTGAATATACAGAATGCAGTGCTCATTCCTATTTTTCCTTTCTACATAACAGCCAAGATACATTGAACCTGTAGACAGATGTAGCCAGTATGTATGCATTAATATGGGATGGATGTTGTATAATGTTTCAAGGAACTGCCATAAGAACGTGGAGAAACCTGACTGTGGTTTTCGAGGAATGCCAGTTCAAGTTAACAGTGATAGTTGTTGTCCAGAATGGGAATGTCCCTGTAAGTCATTGTATTGTTTATGTTATATTCTCAACTGTGAAAGATGAAAACTTGATTATGTAAACATCAAAAATTATAAATTAAGGATTATAAATTCAAAAGGAAGGATTGTTTTGTGGTTATGACACTGGCCTGAGACTCAGAACACATGGTTCCTATTCCTAGTTTTGCCACAGATTTTCTGCATGAATTTAGGGAAAAATACTCTCTCTCCATCTAAAAATTGGCAATTTCATACCTCTTAGGAATATTGAGAAACTAAATCCATTAATGCCCATGAGGCACTGCAATACCACAGTAAAAATGCAACAGAAAAGCCTTTTCTTAAAATACATAAATTTGGGAGAGAGAAATATTTGTCAGAAAGCATAAATCAGCATTAGTTTTATAGATCACTTTTGCTTAATATAGTGATTTTTTTTTCCTTTTGGAGTTTAACGTACAGATTTTTCAATATATTATGTTGTAAATCAGGCTCCAGAACTACAACTCCAAGGAGGCAATGTGCCACAGTAGGAAAATACAGTTTAATATTGAACTGTCTTGAAATGAAATGTCTCAGGTTAGTTCAACCAACAAATCAGAAGGAAACATTTTCATTTTGGGAATGTCAGAACATTCTGACTGAAAATATTGAAATGAATCAGTTTAACATTTGTATATCGAAATTTCTGTTCCATGAAAAATGATATCCGCTTTTTTTCCCCAAAAGGAAAATGTTGAAATATCAGAATTTCCTGTGGGACAGAAATTCCAAATTTCACTATACTCTAACTGGAAATCTAGGCCTTGACCTCAGTAGATGTCTGTCATTTAATTCTGGCAATAGATGCTCCAATTTTTTTTAGGATATATCCAAATTGAGTATTAAACTAGAGATAATCATACAGATGTGTATATATATGACATTCTTGAGACCTCCATGTTGCAGCCACTGATTGAGCTTCCTTTTTGACCCATGGAACCAGACCCCCATTTCATGTAAATTGTCATAGCTCCATTCACTTCAATAGAGTGATGACAATTTGCAACTGCTGTCCCTGTATTCAGCGCACTCCTTAACCGGCCAGAGTTGTTATTGTTGAACAACATAAGCCAGCTAATAGTGGTGGGATTTTGTTTTTACAGAAGAGGTAATTATTGCCAAAAATAGAAGATTTTAAGAAATTTGTAGTGTTCAGTTTTGTGGAACCCTCACTAAATGTCAATTCTTTTTTAGGTCAATGCTCTGTACTATCTGAACTGAGCATTATTACATTTGATGGAAATAACATAGCCCTCTATAATATGGCTTCCTACATTTTAGTCAAGCTCCCAGGAGAAATAATTATTGCTCATATTGAAAAGTGTCCAACTAATCGGGTAAGATGTTAACATGCTATCACTTCCTCAATAACCTTAGTAATGTTGAATTCTTTTGGTACGTGTGTACAGAGGCACAATATAAATTAATATCCAGCTAACAGCAATAGCAATTTAAAAATTATAAGTTATTTATATTTGAAAGCACGTTTTATCGTACCTCTTGGGAAATGAAACAGACCTCAGGGTAACTAGTAACTATTATATTTGTTATAAGGTAATAACTGTAGTTTTCTTTCTTATTGTCAGATATTCAACTCAGTGGGCTAGATCCTCAAAGGGTAAATCACCATACTTCCATTGAGGTAGCAAAGGGAAGTGCAAATTGTATATCCCCTTCCACGGGGGTGAAAGTAAAACAAAAAACTTACTGGTAGGAGGCTGGTTGTACCCGGTCCCCCCTGAAGGGGCGGGGCCTTAGCAGAAGGGGCAGAGCTAGAGGTCAGCTTCCCGCAGCCAGCCCTTCTAGGCTGTCTGTCCTGTACTGCCTGAGGCTCCAGCGGCTATTTAAAGCGCCAGGGGCTCCCGCTGCTGTGCCGCTACCGTAATGGTTAAGTGTTCCCATTGAGATCTCTCTTCTTAGCCTCGGTAAAACAGCTATATCACCAAGGTTGGGGCCGAAGAGTCGCCTCTTCATTACTGTGAAGCTGGCAATTGTGGTTCAGTGTTGGGATGTTCTTTATCGAGGTCATGGTGTTGTCTTTCCTACTTGATTCCCCTAATAGGCTCTTTGGATCTAACTACATAGTAAATAAACAAACACACAGAGGCATGCACCATATTAATAAACATATGCTTTGGGACTAACAGGGAAATATATGTTCCCACGTTTAGTGAAAGTTTAGCCAGCATTAAGATTGCAGAAGGACCCTCAGTGTTGAAAATGACTAATAATTTGTCATAGCAAAACAGGAGGAAGTTACTAATATCCCTGCATTTCTAATCTACTTTTTAAATGTTTTTCAGAGTGCAAATTCAATAAGAAAACTAGTGAGTATTTTGTAGTATACCCCTTATTTACTTCTTGTACATGTTAAAATAAATATTATCTGTAATATTCCCCCATCCCTCAAACCCTTATTTTGGCATTTTTCTTGCAAGGTTTCACCTGGAGGCACTTCAGGGCTCTGTTTTAAGAAATTAAATGTAACAACACCTACAAGTAAAGTACTCATCAACCGCTTGGAAAGAAAGGTGAAAATAATTGTTAATATTCAGCAAGTGTATATTTAAATGGTAATTTACACAGCGCTACTCTGTTCTAGAATACAGTAAACCAGTCTATAGTTTGTGAAGTGTAGGAACAGGGTTGCTCCTGTACTACAGCTCCTTTCTCTCCTTGTTTTACTAGAAAAGGAACAGTATTATTTTATATTTTTTGTATAAAATATGCAGTTGGCCTTCCCAGTTACCCCTCTTTCATGAATGATTTAGAAAAAAAAGTCATAAACATTAAAGCTACCAATTTCTTTCTGCTCTTCTTTATCCTTGATTTCCTATATCACTGAGGTCAGCTGCCTCTCCTCTTTATTGCTGGAAGTGGTGTTTGTCATTCTGTGGGTAGCATAGTTACCCAGCATGTTTTTAGGGGACACTGTGATGATGGAATTACTATCTTTCAGGTGAATATTGAACTGAGACCCCAAGCAAAGCTGTGATGAAATCCCAAACCAAGAAAAAAATATTAGTTTTTGGTCAGTTTACAAAACCAACATTTGGCCCAGTTTCAGAGACTTTTGAAGAAGCACCAGGGGTTGATCATGTTGCTGGACACTGCAAAAAATGTTCATAATAGATGTTCAAAATGGAATCAGAATAAGAACTCTTCCTAGACTTGTTGAGTTCCTAATCTCCAGTTCTATGTTTAATCCATTATATCTCTCTTCTAATCAGTAATAAGTAGGAAGAGAGAAAAAATGAAGAAAGCGGGATGAGTTTCTTATTTGGGCAGTTGGGTGTGGGAACTAGCAAGATTTCCTGTTTTCATAATTACAAAAGATTCTTCCTTCACCATTTTCTCTCATTGCCTACTTCCTTTGCGATTTTAGGAGATGGAGGTTGACTAGAAATGCCATGATTTGCACACCTTGACTACCTCTGACAAATGTGATGGAAACAATCTAAAACAATAAAATACAAATGCTATTTGCTATTTCATTAAATGTGTTTCTGGAATTCTGTTGTTCATTTTAAAATATATTTGGTTTATTTAGGTAGTAGTGGATTCTGTAATTCAACCTTTACCTTTCTCAAAACATGGACTGTGTATTCAGGATACGGGTGCCATGTACGTCATCAACACACCTGCTGGCATTAGCATTAAGTGGGCTCATGTTACAGGTATTATAGATATACAGTATGGCTTACATTCTAACACATCTACCAAGACGGAAGGACTTTGTGGTAAGATTATCTTCTATTAATTTTTGTTGGTATTATATTTTTTTCACTAAAGTTTTTTTTTATTTTTGTTTAGTCTTCTCACTTAAAAGTTGTATGATACCCATTTCTTAGATCCAGGCTGGCAGTGGCATTATCAGCCATTATCTGTTGTCTTCCCTAAATCCTTCATTCATTTTAATGAAAATTCTGCCTGATCTAAGATCCCAGGATTAGATCCATAATCTATCAATGAATGTTACTTCTGTTTGAAAGCACCTGTCTAAATAAAAATAATATCAGGATAAATAATTATCACTACATTTGATGTATTTATGCCTATTTGAAGTGCACCCATCAAAAGCTCTGGCTGCCTGTAAAAATATTAATGAAATCCACTGAGCAAAAGGAGCCAAATTTTGTGCTCAGAAGAAATCACCAAGGAATGAATTGAGGTGGAGGCAGTTCATTCAATGGCCTTTTCAAAGGAAGGCTAATTCCTGAAGGGCTATCTCCCCCATCCACTGTAAGGAAGGAATGGCCTAGTCCTGGGATGACAGAAGCAATTAGCAAATCTGTGGGTTTGGTTAAGGAGCTAGTTCCCTTGTAGACACGGGAGCCAGATCCAGGGCTGCTACTATTCCTTAATTCACAACTGTTCCTGCTTATGGAAAGGGCTTTTTGGTTTTCAGTCCTCAGAAAGAAAAACCATAGGAAAAAAGAGCAATGCAAGGGGAAAAAATAACCACGGTAAAACTATCTGTGGCATGGTATTGTTGCCTCCTGAGGTACTGAGTGCATCCCTAAACTGATGCCTTACCGTGCTCTTCAACATAAGAGGCACATAAACAGATTTAATAGGGAAAAGAACAAAAAGTAAAGATTCCTAACTAACGTGACCTATAAAACTGTTATTGACTTGATACAGAAACTCGACCGTATAACACATTTAAGTTGGATATATCTTCTGCGGAGTGTAATCAATATTGATGTGGAAGCACATAAACACAACAGCTGCAGGAGAAATATTTGTTAAAACTGTGGATCCCAGGATTAACAGTTGCTAGTGCAGAAAATCACAGGAACAGTGTTGAATAATATAAACTTTTTTTTTCCTTTCAATTCTTATTTTTCCATTTGGAGTTACAGATCACAGTTTAAAAGCTTTCCTCTTACCTTTAGTTCTTTGTAGTCAAATTCAAACTGACAAGATATTATTATATTCCTAAATGTAAAAATGTAATTTTTGTACAAATACTGCTCAGTATCAGTCACAATGTAATTTAACAATTACTTCTCTACGTCTCATGAATTTCAAATTATTTTATTCTTTTTAAAAGAATTAATTTCAAAATAACAGACTAATGTTAATTCCACCAGATAAAATATATAGTCTAAGGGTATGTCTACCCTTAGATCGATCTATCGGGGGGATCAATTTATCACGTCTAGTGTAGATGTGATAAATCGATCCCCGAGCATGCTCCCTGTCGACTCCTGTACTCCACCTCTGCCAGAGGCGGAAGCGGAGTCGACAGGGAGTGGCAGCTGTCGACTCACCACCGTGTGGATGGCCAGGTATTCGCATAGCTGAAGTTGTGTATCTTAGGTCAACCCTCCCTCCCAGTGTAGACCTACCCTAAGCCAGTGGCGGCGAGTTAAATGGCCCCATGGTTCCCAGGCTTCAGGAATATTCGAGGCCCTACATGCATCCCCCAGAGCGTCTCCCAGCCCTGCCTGTGGCCTCTGGGTGATTTAAAGGAATCTGGGGGTCCCCACCCACTGCTGCCACCACTGGCAGTGCAGCAGGGCTGAGGTGACTTCCTGGCTGCCCTTGTTCCACACCACTCCCAAAAGCAGCCAGCACAGCCCTGCGGCCCTGGAGGAGGGTGGTGAGTCTCTGCGTGCTCTCCCCCACCCTCCCTGAGTGCCAACTCCAGAGCTCCCATTGGCCAGGAACTGTGGCCAATGGGAGCTGCAGAGATGGTGCCTGTGGAGAGCAGCGTACAGAGACTCCCCCAGTCCACCCTACCTAGGAGCTGCTGCCAGAGGGGTGTGTGGGTCACTTTTGGGAGCTAGCTGCCAAGATAAGTGCCCCACCCTCACCTGTGCCCCAACCCCATACCCCAGCCTAGAGTCCATATCCAAACTCCCTCCCGGAGACCTGTCCCACACTCCATCCCCTTCTGCACCCCACCTCCCTGCCTCAGCCCAGAGCCCACACCCAGAGTCCTTCCCAGAGCCCTCCCTCCTCCTGCCTCAGGCTGCATTTTATTGGAAAAACAAATGTGCTATATTTATTCACTAAATATGATGCACTGTTTTAAGGTGTGTGCAATGGTGACCCAGTTGATGACCTCAAGATGCAAAATAGGACTATAATTACCAATATGGAAGAAATTGAAGCATTTATTAAAAGTTGGGAAATTGAGAAATCGGTTGATGTAACAACCAGGAGGCCAGTAAGAAATTGTACTGAAGATAACTGCACTTACTGTATGGAGCTGTTAAACAGAAGAGTTTTTGTCCCATGTCACAAAAAAGTAAGAACAAAGAAATAGGCAGTTCCAAGTCTAAATTATTTAAGTTTATAATACAGATATATAATAATATTTCTTTTTACATTTCACTTGCTTCCAATGTTTAGTGAAGGGACTGGCTGAATTACAGTAAAACCTCGATTTAACGGACCTCAATTTAACGGACTTCGGATGCAACGGACAAAATTTCTGATCAATATCAGACCGCGACCCCTCCCGTCTGCGGCCCCGGTCCCCTTCGCAGGCGGTTGGCTTCTGGCTGCCGGCTGCCGCCCCGGTCCCAGCCGCTGGCGGGCTGGCTGCCGGCTGCCGCCCCGGTCCCAGCCGCTGGCGGGCTGGCTGCCGGCTGCCGCCCCGGTCCCAGCCGCTGGCGGGCTGGCTGCCGGCTGCCGCCCCGGTCCCAGCCGCTGGCGGGCTGGCTGCCGGCTGCCGCCCCGGTCCCAGCCGCTGGCGGGCTGGCTGCCGGCTGCCGCCCCGGTCCCAGCCGCTGGCGGGCTGGCTGCCGGCTGCCGCCCCGGTCCCAGCCGCTGGCGGGCTGGCTGCCGGCTGCCGCCCGGGACCTGGCAGCGGGCGAGCTGGCTGCCGGCTCCCGGCTGCCACCCGGGTCCCTGCAGCAGGCGGGCTGCTGCTCCGACAGCTCGGGTTTTTTTTAAATTAAATAACGGACTTTTTGATTTAACGGACACCCCCACGCCCGAATTAGTCCGTTAAATGGAGGTTTTACTGTAATTTCTCCTCCATATTGATCCAGATGGTCTCCATACCTGCAAATCTTTGAGGGTTGGTCTTCACTGCATTGTTTGAGCTATACCTCAAGTTTTGTCCCCCACCCCCATCCAACTCCTGTCTGTCCACACACATCTCTAGCTTGAGTGAATTGATGGTGCTTGAAGTTCTAGCCAGCCTGGAGGGTGGGGGTAGATGAGGATTTGTTGAAGCTCAAATGCTGCTGAAGTTTGAGCTACTAATGCAGTGGGGATATAGCAGCTCGAGTTACAACAACTCATCAGCTGCCTGTGTAGCTTCAGCATGATTATTCTTGCTGGAACTAGCCTAGCTTGAATGGAGTAACTTGAGTGCACTAATTTAAGCTAACAACAAAGTGAAGATAAGCTGTGAATGTGTGGACCACCATGTCACTCTGGAAAGAACATATAAAAGGCACAGATTCCACTGCATCAGGCTAACACAGAAGTATTGTTCAGAAAAGATAATGTTTAATACATGATCAAGAAGCATGTTGCTTGGAGTGAAGGCCTAGTGGTTCTATTAAATGTAATAGCATCCAATTCAGAGTTACAGAAGCATCTGAGTCATATAGATATTAGCCTGGTTACTCCTATACTTGTGATATCTTTACAGAGAGAGTTTATTTTCAGTACATCAGCTGCCACTAGAGGTAGCTGGTGCAGTGCAAGCAGGTTAGACATAGTTTGCAGGGGAAGATACATGAGAAAATAAGTAGTGTATGAGGAGAGGAAATATGACTGTACAATCTTGCCCACTCCCAAGGGCTTGTCTATATGGTGCACCAGTTAAGAAGTTTTTCCTAATGTCCAACCTAAACCACCCGTGCTGCAATTTACGCCCATTGCTTCCTTTCCTGTCTTCGGAGGTTAAGAAGAACAATTTTTCTCTCTCCTCCTTGTAACAACCATTTATGTACTTGAAAACTGCTATCATGTTGCCTTTCAGCCTTCTCTTCTCCAGAATAAACAACCCCAATTTTTTCAATCTTCACTCATAGGTCATGTTTTCTAGACCTTTACTCATGTTTTACAATACTGTGTAATAGCAGATGGAGACTGTTCCAAAAGAGAGCTGCAAATGAAGAAGCTCTGGATTGCTCTGGCACATTCTATCTATTTGAGGAATAGAGATATTTGCAAACCAATCTGTTAATGTGATCTTTTAGAGCCCTTGTGATATCACCACCAATCCAGTAATTATGTCAGGAATTCATTCTAATTTAACCATATAAAATTATTTCCCCCTCTCTATTTGAATCTGCTCTCTCTTCTGGCTTTACAGGGAGACTTTGGCTGTCTTGGGCATGACAAGTACCAGAAATCTCCTGCTAACCCTTCTGGTAGCTATGATGTCTGTTCTGGACAAATTGGAGAAAGTCCAGAGAAGAGCAACAAAAATTATTAAAGGTCTAGAAAAACATGACCCTAAGGAAAAATTGAAAAAATTGGGTTTGTTCGGTCTGGAAAAGAGAAGACTTAGAGGGGATGTAACAGTTTTCAACTACATAAAAGGTAGTTTCAAGAAGGAGGGAGAAAAATTGATCTCCTTAATCTGAGGATAAAACAACAAGCAATGGTCTTAAATTGCAGCGAATGCGGTTTAGGCTGGACATTAGGAAAAACTTCCTAACTGTCAGGGTAGTTAAGCAATGGAATAAATTTCCCAGGGAGGTTGTGGAATGTCCATCTTTGGAGATTTTTAAGAGCAGGTTAGACAGGATCTAGATAATACTAAGTCCTGTCATGAATACAGGGGACTGGATTAGATGACCTCTTAAGGTTCTTGCCAGTCCTGCAATTCTGAGATTCACAGCTCAGGTTTATTTATGTGATGGACCAATTCAGAACTCCAAATTCCAACTCTCTTGTGAAGTGGCTTGGGTTTGTATCCGAAGTTTAGGAACTTGAATTTGGATTGAAGCTTCACAACTGACCCACTTTGTTATTAAGATTACAAAATACAAGTGTGACTTTCCAGTTATTATTCTTTATTATAGTATATTCTGACATTAAGGCTCCAATCCAGCAAACTCTTTGGCATATGCTCAATTATAAGCATGTGAGTAGTCCCACTGAAATCAATAGAACTGCTCAAGTGCTTGGACTTAAGCACCTTTAAGTTCTCGGTTGGATTAGAGCCTTTGGAAAAAATGAAATAAAATTCATTGTCACTGTACGAGGGTCAGTAGGTCTTCCAAGCCGCTGGGGCGGTGGGGAGCTACTGCCTCGCAGCAAGGCCTTGGTCTCACCTCCCAGTCATGGGGAAATTAGGGTTGGGAGGTGGACCAATTAGCATCCGTGGCGGGCCCCTGAGGCAGGGGAGCGCCGGCAAGAGTCTAGGGCGCGCCCCTGAGGCAGGGGAGCGCCGGCAAGAGTCTAGGGCGCGCCCCTGAGGCAGGGGAGCGCCGGCAAGAGTCTAGGGCGCGCCCCTGAGGCAGGGGAGCGCCGGCAAGAGTCTAGGGCGCGCCCCTGAGGCAGGGGAGCGCCGGCAAGAGTCTAGGGCGCGCCCCTGAGGCAGGGGAGGCACTGGCTAGGGTCTATAGCACGCCCCTCAGGCAGGGGAGGCACTGGCTAGGGTCTGGGGTGCACCTCACAGGCAAGGGGGCACCAGCAGGAGTCGGGGTCGTCCACCACAGGCAGCTCCTCTTCCCCTTCAGCATCTGCCTCTGTTAGCCACAGGTCGCTGCTGAGCTCTGGTAGTCCTCCGGGGTACTCAGTTCCATTTCCCCCTCAGCGTCCACCTTGGGCAGGCATGGGTCACTGCTAGGCTCCGGCAGGCCCTCGGGGTATTCGGCGCCCGGCAGGTCTGGAAACCCCAGTCCTTGCTGTAGACCAGGGTTCCCTGGATCCAGGGCCTCCTCTGGCTCGGCAGCAGGGTGTGGAGGGGACAGCCAGCAGTCTGTGTCTGTCTTCCTCTCTGGTGCTGCCCTGACTGAGCTATGGGCCCTGCACTTTATACTTCCTGTTCCACCCCTCCCCTTCCTGGGGGTGGAGCCAGCTTGATCTGACCCCGCCCACTCAGGCTTAGAGAGTAGTTCTTCCCCCTCTGGCTTGGACGGAGGCCACCCAGGCCCCCTACAGTCACAGTTCCAGTGGAACTGCACTTGTATTTCTCCTGGCCCCCACTGCCTCCCCAGACTCCACCCCCTACAGCATCCCCAGGCCCTACTGCCTCTCCCCTCCCACATTGCCCTGAGCTCCCTCCTTTCTGCATCCTTGCACTCCCCTCCCCCCAGGCTGCTGAGCACTATTGAGCTATAGTAACTGTAGCTGCTACCAGCCCCCTCTCAAATCCCTGCTCTGGGTGCCACCTAGCAGGGCTCAGTGGGAGAGCTCAGCGCTGGTGCTTTTCCCAGGCATCCCCCCTGTCCCCCTCAGCCATAATAGGAAAAATCTGTGGGGAGCATCCCCCACCTCATGTGTCACTTATGGCCCCATGTAGACTCCAGGAAATAGGAATATGTTAATGCATACTTTTAGAGAACATCATCGGGGTCTATACTTTAGAGCACTCTACAACTCTACAACTGGTGCTCATTGCTGGACTGTGCAGACAAGCCTCAAGACTTCTTTTACAGCTGGTGCTTTCTCAGTGTAGGAACAAGGGTCCAGTTTCCAGTTCCTGATTTTATTTTTGTTCTTTCCTACCTTTCCTCCTTGGTTGTTTGTTCTGCCCTATTCTGCCCTTCCCTGTAAGTCTGCTTGACTGTAGACCAGCCACCTGTGAGCAGCACTATGGGCAGCTCAACCCCTTCCTTCAAGCTCTAGAAACCTTTCCTGTCTTTGCTCCTGTCTGATGGGAGAAAATGAAGGGAACTCTGATTGAAGGAGTGGGCTGAAGAGAAAAATTGAGTGACATTTTAGTAAAGTGTCATCTGAAGAAACCTGACGGGCAAAAGAGGAGGGAGCTGTGGAAAGCAATTTGGCAGCAGGATGGAGAAGGTGGGGGGAGTTTTTGCTTTGTACACTTTGATGTTTCAGCTTCTAGTAGTTCAGAGGTAGGTCAGGTAGTCAAAATATATGACAAAACCATTGGGTTCTGAACACCACTTCTCACAGAGCTGTCAGTAGCGCGGATACATTGAATCTGTGTGCTCCATTTCTGAGCTGCATCAATGTTTGACATTGTGTCAAAGCCATGAATGCTTGGTTCAGCTAATATGAAGTTTGTTCTCTCATGTGCACATAAAACTGACAGTCAGAGAGGATGGAATATACTGTGTGCTTCACAGAAGTTAAATAAAACAAAATTCAAAAAGTCAAGATGGATTGGTAACCAAACTGCCTAGTAGCGAACATACAAATTTGAGGAGAGTGCAGAATCATAGAAGTAGTGATCAGAAACGGAAAAGATATTGACTTCCTCTCAGTCAGGGATAACTGATGATTCTTTCCCCCTACAGTGGTAATATTTCTTGTAATTAATTAGCAACTTTGATTACAAAAAAGCTTTTCTCATTAAATCTCAATTAAAATGTTATTCTAGGTTTCACCACAGGACTTTTGTGAGAAGATGTGGATCAACAATACCTACTTTTGGAATTATGAATGTGATGCACTTTCTGCATATGTGGCTTTGTGCAACAAACATAATATCTGCATTAAGTGGAGGACACCAGATTACTGTTGTAAGTAAATAACACTATTCTATCTCCAGATATAATTTCCTTTCACTGCAACATTTCTGTGTCTTGTACACTAGTCAGCAATTAAAAAAAAAAATTTTTTTTGCTACATATTCTTGCTAGAAGATTTGCCCTTTCAATAACAGCCTTGTTGAGTCTGGTAAAATTTCTTAAAACACTAAATTTATGCATTCCATTAAATATGTTGTAATATAATTCTAATCTTGACTGACTTAGTCATGTGTATTCCTAAAGCAAAGATTTGTAATGTATGTTGCTAAAAATGTAAAAAATATGCTTCTTATTGTATACAAATGTTGCTCTTACCACATATTTTCTCCTTTGAAAAGAAGAAAATGAAACCAATACTTTATTTCCTATGTGTGTGTGACTTGTAGCTCTGGGTTGTCCTGATGGCAAAGAATACCAACCTTGCGTTCAACCCTGTGCAGCCAAAACCTGCCTAAATAAATGGTTCTATGAAGAATCCCCATGCTCTTATTTAAGAGAAGACTGTGTGTGTAAAAATGGAACTATTCTCCATAGAACAGACTCTCATCTCTGCATACCTGAAGAAAAATGTGGTAAGTAAAACTGAGCAGAGTGGCTGAGTAGGGATGTTACTATAACCCACTAACTGGTGGGTTATATAGACATCTCATAGTAAGTTATGTACCCTATCTTTGTCCAGTCACCAGAGAATGTGAATCTGTGATAGCCCCAGCTATGGAGCTTTTGGCTCTTTAGCTCAAGCTGGAGAGATTCATGCTTTCAGCTGTGGAGGTCCTTGATGCAATGATTATTGTTAGTCAAAGGGCCATTATACTAAGATGTTCTTTCTGGGTTTCTACAACTTGTTCCCTCCCTTAGTGCACCAGGAAGGAAAAGAGAGAATGTTTTTTCTCCTTTATATTGAGTGGCTTTGTGTCCTCCCTTTCTTCAAGAAGTTTGTAATTTGGGGGTGTTTTGGGGCCAGCTTGTTCCTGACAGCTTTTTCTGGGCCCTCAGGCTTCTAGGCTCATGGCTTCTTGGTAGCCCAGGCTTCCAGGGTTTGCAGCTCCAGGGCACCCCACCAAGCAAACTGTCCCAGAGCCAAAGAATTTTAAACTGTTTGGCTTTGATTCTGAGTTGAAACAAAACTAAATTTAGAAAGACTGGAATCCTCCATGGCAGCTCTAGTTATAATCCTGTGTTAACATTTAAACTAATTACCACTGAGTCATACTGGAAAATGGATATAATTAGCTCCATTACTTGGGGTTTTTAGAACCCAAAACTATAGTAACTTAACCTTTTTTTTAGGTTTTTTTAGGCGCCATCAGGAACAAATCAATGGGGACACAGCTCCTCTGTCTGAAAATGATTGGTACAAACAAGAGTGCCTTCACTGAAAACTCCTTCTTTACTGAGTCTCAGGAACATACACAGATGCCATAGCAACAGGTTTAGAGCATCCCAGAGTATAGTTACCCAAAGTTTGAGATGGTTTCCAGTGATCAACATTCAGGCTTTAGTGGGCCCTCCTTTTCTTCACCTGCCGGGGAGATGTCAGTCTTTGCTCAAAGAAAAGCTTCCTTGAATGTTCCAAAGTATATTTTTGTACTTATTTTTTTTATAGCTAACTTAAATAATGCACATAACTTATAATTACTTCTAGTCGGTCACCATAGTAACCCCTAGTGGGTCACCCATTTTTTTAGCTTTAGCAAATTGCCCATTTTTTATTAGCAAAGTGTTTTTAGTTGTTTTAATTATAACAACAATAAAACATGTTATTGGCACTTAAAATCAAGGTTGGCTATTTATGTACTCCCCTCCATTTTCATGGGCCATTAACTTTTTGTCACATCCTCCTATTCTAAATGGCAAAACTGCAATCATGCAGCTATTTGGCCCTGCCTTTCAACGTCCTAACAATTATTTTTATTAATATGGTATTTGGTTTTCAGCTAATAGTGTCTGGACACACAAAATGGCTACATTTATGTCAAATTTAATTCTCCCACAAAACAGCCAATGTGTAAAAGGAATGACAGTGTCTATTTGGATCAAATGGTTTTAAATGCCAATCACAGGTAGGTTTATCTTGAGGTATTGTTTTTGAGTTATGAATAGATTCAAGGAAGGGAGTGAGTTTGGACACTTAACTCAGGGTTTGTGGCTCTGTGAGGATGAGATAGAAAGATTCAGGCCATTCAAATCTAGTTTATGACAGCAAATGCATCTTAGAGGAGCTAATGACAGGTCGGAGGTATCAGAGAGACAAGTGGAGTGAGGTAATATCTTTCATTGTACCAACTTCTATTGGTAAGACAGAGAAGCTTTAGAACCACAAGTAAAAGATATTACCCCACCTACCTTGTCTCTCTAGTATCCTGGGACCAACACAGCTATAACTAAACTGCATATAAGGAGGTATCATTAGAAAGGTAACTTCTGATGTAACTGGGACCCAGACAATTCAAGGTTGTAAAGTTAGTCACTGATTCCTTGAATTTTTTCCAGAAGCAAAGAGGAAGTATGTGCAGAAACTTTAACTCTAGTGTTATTCACATCAGCTATCATACCATTCAGTGGAGCTGGCATTCCATACCACCTAGAGTTTTTTTTAATAGATCAATTAAACTAGTAATTTTCAATGTATCAGACTTAATCATGTTTTAGAAAACAATGCAGATCTTTCATTTAAATATTTGATAAAATATTGCATATCCCTTTATGCCATGAGATTTTCCAGCTGACCCATTATTTGTACCAGTCTGGAATAAATTTGTGCTAAATACAGATCTGAAGGATATGTTTTTCTTCCTTAGCATGTACAGATAATGAAGGGCAGCCTCGTTCTGCTGGAGAGGTTTGGAATGGGTCCCTTAAAGGGTGTTGTATGTATAACTGTTTGGAGAATGGAAGTGTTATTGCTATAGAACCTGAATGTAGTGAAGACCCACTGCCAGTCTGTGAGCGGGAAGGTGAAGTTATCATTAATGTCATTGAAGAGAGGGCTTGCTGTCCAAAGAAAGTTTGCGGTATGTATGCAGCCAAACACATTTTCCATAACGAGTGCTAAGGAGATGTTTAAACATCTGTTGACATGGATTGATTTACAGGCAGGGTTTAGGGTAAAACTTTCACAAATGCCTAATTGATGTAAGAGTATGTCTACACTGCAACTAAACATCAGTGGCTGGCCTGCATCAGCTGGCTTGGGCTCAGGGGGCTCAGGCTGTGGGACACTAAAATTGCAGTGTAGACATTTGAGCTCAGGCTAGACCCTGAGCTCTGGGACCCTCTCCCTTATGGGGTCCCAGAGCTTGGTCTCTAGGCCAAGCCTAAACATGTTTAGTTGTAGGCATGTAGGACCCAAAATCTCTCAGAAAATCAATGGGATTTATGTTCCTAATTGTCTAAGGCCTGGTCTACACTATCAGGGAGGGTTGACCTAAGATACGCAACTAAGATACATGAATACCGTAGCTGAAGTTGATGCATCTTAGGTCGATTTACCTGCCGTCCTCACGGTGGCAGCGGTCGACAGCAGGCTCCCCCGTCGACTCTGCCTTGTGCCTTTTGGCGAGCTGGAGTTCTGGAGTCTATGGGAGAGCCTCTGGGGATCGATTAATGCGCCCTGATGAGATGCGATAAATCAATCCCCAATAGTTCGATCTCTACGCATCGATCCAGCCGGTAGTGTAGACAAGGCCTTAGTCACTTTTGAAAACGGGACTCAGGTTTCTAAGGCTATTTCTACACTAGAGACTGTACACCAGCATAGCTGCACAGCTGTACCACTGTACCTGCACTCCTGAAGGGTTTCCTATGTAGCCATTCCCTGCTGATGGGAGAGAGCTTTCCTATTAGCATAACTAAACCACCTCCAATGAGTGATGGTAACTATGTCAGCGGGAGAACGTCCCCCACTGACACAGTGCTGTCCACACTGGCACTTCTGTTTGTATATGTGTGTTTTTTTTCATACCCCTGACTGACAAAAGTTTTACTGACAAAAGTGCTAATGTATACATAGTCTATGTCATGTAGGCTAATTTTACCTGGGCTAAACTTTCCTAAAGCGTTTGCAGATTATTCCTATTTTGGAAGGAATATGATAGAATAGTCCTTACACCGAGGGTCAATGCTAAGCTTTTAAATAGAAGAGTATGGGCTTGTCTGCATGAACAATTAACCACAGCAAACTGGAGTGTGAATATACTCTGCATTTACCTGCTGCAGTGTAACGACCTGTGTGGATCCTGTTGATGCACGTTAACTGTCCTGGCACACAGACAACCTGCCAACCTTAAACAAATTCTCACCAGCAACAGCACACTGCACCACAATAACTCCAACTCAGGAACCAATCCATGCAACAAACCTCGATGCCAACTCTGCATATCTACACCAGCAACACCATCACAGGACCTAACCAGATCAACCATACCATCACTGGTTCATTCACCTGCACATCAACCAATGTCATATATGCCATTATATGCCACCAGTGTCCCTCTGCTATGTACATCGGCCAAACTGGACAGTCCCTAAGAAAAAGGATAAATGCACACAAATCAGATATTAGGAATGGCAATATACAAAAACCTGTAGGAGAACACTTCAACCTGCCTGGACACACAATTACAGATTTAAAAGTCACCATACTGCAGCAAAAAAACTTCAAGTCCAGACTGCAAAGGGAAACTGCAGAGCTACAATTCATTTGCAAATTCAACACAAACAATCTCGGATTGAACAAAGACCTACAATGGCTCGCTCATTACAGAAATAGTTTCTCCTCTCTCCATGTCCACACCCCCCATTCAAATGCTAGAAGAATAACCCACCCTCCCTGATCGGAGATAACAAGCTGGTTCAGCCTAATTGGACTAACCTTTTTACCTCCCACCTGGTTCTTGCCTACTTTTCTATACCTGCCTCTGGACATCCACTGCTTGCATCCGACGAAGTGGGTATTAGCCCACGAAAGCTCATGCTTCAAAACTTTATAGTTAGTCTTTAAGGTGCCACAGGACTTTGTTACCTCTGCTATTCCAGACTAACATGGCTATCTCTCTGATTGTTAACTGTTTGTTAATGATCTCTGAGCTACTCCAAAGGGGGACTACACCAGAGTGTTCTACAAACTGTTAACATGCACAGCAGAGAGCACATGGACGGTTAGACTGCAGCAGGCTAGTGCAGGGTAGATTGCCACCCCAGCTTGTCATAGTATAAATATTCATGTAGACAAACCCTCAGGTAATTCTCCCTAGTTGTTGCACATTATGTATTCTATTGTCCAAATAAAAAAGAATGGTATTATTGATGACTGTATTGGCAATAGGCCAAAACACAGATTGCTGTCCCCCGGTGCTAAGTTTGTTATGTACACAAAGTAGTCTACAGTCCCTGCCCTGAAGAATTTAAAATTTTAAATAGAGAAGTCATAGGGTGAGACAAAGGAAATGTTATGACTGACCACAGTTTTATACATGAGATCTGAGATAGAGAGACTTGCCCAAGGAAACACAAGAAGACTTTGGCAGAGCCAGGAACTGAATCCAAATTTCCTTGATCCGTTGTCCTCTGAGTTAATGGCAACACCATTCTTCCTCTTATATAGTTAACTATTTTATTTTCTGTTTCCATCAGTGAGCTGCTAGAACAGTAGAATACCTTGTTAGAATCTTCATGATTCTATATCTTTTCACCGCTGCTTCTAAGTGAATCATGCATTGGCATGTTACTGTTTTCCCAAAAAGCATCTTAGTGTCAGTTGATGATCAGATGCTAGTTTTCTGTCTGTCCATGTTTCTGATCAAAAGGAGCATGCTTCTAATATCCGATATGTTAGTCATAAGATGCATGTTTTAATGTCTTAATGAAATATTTTTGTGGAAATAGTGGGAAAATGGGATAGCTGAACTGTATTTTCATTCTCTAGATAGCTATTTGTAACCACTTGCCAGTTATCAACCAATGTAATGTTTGTCACGTTCATACACATATGAATATTTGCATATGCAATATTTTTTTCAGAATGTAACATGACTTTGTGTGAGGCTATTATTCCAACATGCAAAAATGGTGAAAAATTGATGGTGGGCTATAGCGCCCTTTCCTGCTGCCCACAATACCAATGTGGTAAGTGTTATATGGAGATAAGATTAAGAGCATAGTTTGTGTCCCTACATTATCTGTGGTAATTGTACCAGATGACAATTCTGCCTGTATTAACAGATCACTGTAAATAACCCAAGAGAAATGTTTCTACGCTCTTCCTCAGGTTGTTTCTGCTGTTCCTTAGGGTTTATGCTTATTTTTGTATTTGGTCTTTCTGTCAATTTTGATTTCCAATCAATTTAGTTTTGTTTAGATAAGAGAAGAGAATGAGAAAAAAGAAGTTAAGGAAAATAGTTTCTTCTATTTTTCGATTACTCATGTGACTTCTTATTAGAGATGCTGACTTGTCTTTTATGTAGAATGTGATCCCTTAGCATGTCCCAGTGCTCCCCGTCCGGAGTGCAGAGAGGACCAATTTATTGTTGAAGCAAAACAGGAAGATCCATGTTGTTTCTCTTATCTATGTGGTAAGAAGCCTTTACTATACTACCTTTCTTGTGGGTAGACAAGATATTATAGGGCAGCTGTTCTCAACCTTTTTCATTAGAAAATGTTGAATGGAGGTGCCAGACCCCTTTGGAAATCTATTGTCTGTGTATATGTAGTTTAATTTTGTTCAGTCAGTTTTCAGTCTGTGTTTTGTGGACCCCTTAGACATAGTCTGCAGACCCCCCCAGGGGTACTTGGACCACAGGTTGAGAACCACTGCTGCTAGGTTATCTACAAATAAGAAAAGACAGGTCTCTAGTTGCATACTTGATAAGGTTGCCTGAGAATGCTGTCACAGGATTGGCCTGGGCAGACACTTACAGCTAGAAGTGTCCACTTGCATGTATTGTTTTGCAGTTTTGAGCCTTTATTCCTAGGTTACTTTTTTTTAATGTTACTGCTGAACTGAACACTAAAGACTGATGCCATTTCACAAACAAGTATAGGAATTGGGCTTGTCTGAAACTATTTGGACATATTTCATTTATAGAATTATGTGACCTTTGCCTTCAGTCTGCAGCTTCATAAATTATAGACCACCAACAGTCATTTTTTCAGTCCATGTAGCAACATCTGAGCATAAATCTTAATATCAGACAAAGCAACAGATACATCCATTACTGTATCATTACAGTCAATTATCTATTTTGTTGAGTCAAAAGTTTCTTGGATACCCAGGTGGCTGTCTGGTAGGCAGGCAGGCACAGTAGAAGAACGTGGGTAGAATAAAACTCATATGTAACAACTTTCTCATGATTAATATTAAACTTTGTATTTGGTTTATTCTTTTTAACTTTAGTTTGTGAATCTTGCATTGAGCCTATTCCTATATGTAATGAGGGGGAAATTCTCACAGTAGATCTTAGCACCATGCGTTCCTGTTGTCCTCGTTACCATTGTGGTGAGTTTAGTTGTTTTTAATTAAAAGGTTTTACCGTATCTGGTAATTATTATATGTTGTGTATTTTTTTCAGCTGATTCAACACTTTCCATCTAAAATTGAATTTACCCAAATGTCAAAATATAGTATTATAAAGTGTTCAGTATTGTATATATCCTAAGTTATTACAGTATTCCGGCATCCCTGTCACAGTTTGTCCTCTGAAGAAGTTTCAGTTTTCATAGATATCCCCATGTATTAGCATTGCAGCAATGGTGGTGAACAACATTCCACTCCTTGTTGAAGTGACTCCAGGCCTCTGGTCAGCCACCGTCTACTGACACCTTATCCAGCAACTATTCACAGATGTATAACTAGAGGACTCCTGTAACTATTAGTGATTTTGGGTGCCTCAATTGCTGGGTGCCCAACTTGAGTCATTTTGATGGAGCGAGATTTTCAGATGATTGGTGTTCAGCAGACTTTGAAAATGTAAAACTCTTTAAGGTGATTCAAGTTGGGCATCAAAAATTGAGATGACCACAATCACTAACTTTTGGAAATCTTGGTCTGTCTCTCTATTTATTTGTCCCTTGTACAGTGCCAAGAATGCTGTTGGACCTTAACAAATATTAAATTGTAATAACAAAATTCTATGAAAAACCTTCAATGTTGTTAGAATAGTTGATCTAGGGAAATATGAGGTGAAAACATGTTGATCCATGTCACTTCCCCCATTTAGTTTGTGATGAGAACCTTTGTTCAATGCCTCTTCTGAACTGCACAGCTGACATGCAACTTGTGAAAGATAAAGTACCCGAACAGTGTTGTCCAGACTGGCACTGTGGTAACTATTTTTCATTCTTCTACTAGTTGCTTATTAATTAAAGTTAATGTATTTTGACTGATGCACTTTTGTTGTTCTCTTCTCAGAATGTAGCTGTGAAAATTTTACTATCCCAACCTGTAAAGCGGTAAGAAATTTTCCCTTAGATGTTACTTAATAACATCCAGTGTTTTTATTCCCTTCTTTCTTTTTATGCACTATTGTTTCTGTCCCTTCCTTGAGTTTGTCACCAGTATTTGCCAGTACATGGATTATAAAATGGGGAGGGGTGGGAACACTGTCTCCTATCTTCCAAATCCAGCTTGTAACCCCCTATTTTAGATCCTTTGTTGCTACCATCAATCCACTGGAGAAGCTTGATTTTGTGTTTTTAAGCAGACCTAACTGAAAGGAAGAAAACGTAATCTTACTTTGTTCACTAGGCTCTACATGCTTAAAATTTTACCAAATTAATTTTTGTTATTGAAAGAAATCAACTTTATGAGTGTTGTAGGGTACTCGGAGTCCCGTAGAAACGAGGCACACACATAGCTGCTGAATAAAAGTGGTGAGTTTATTGAAGGCAGACAGTGACACATCGCAACGGGGGGTCCCTTCATTGCTGCCACAGAGACGGGAAAAGCCCGACGCATCGGAGCAATGCTCAGGGTGAAGCCCATTAGGCAGGGGCACGCTGACACAGAAATACCCATGTACATTTACATCTAATGCATACCTCATGAATAGCTAATAGCTTGTTTCACTTCATTAGTATCACACAATCCTTGCAAGCAGTTAGAAGCTGGAGAGCTCTGGTATACAATAGAGAACACTGGTATGCAGGAATGTTGCGTTGACCGGGAGTACCCTTTCCCTGGTGTCCAGCGTGAGAGAGCGTTCTCTATATGCATACCGTCACAAAATCTTCTCACACCCTACAATGAGCATGCTTTGTTTCTAGAAGAATGTTGCCTTGTTTTGTTAATTATATATGCTTCCTATGAAAGTTATTTAATATTTTTGAGCTTTATAAAATATGAGAGTTTAGATATACTGTCTTCTTCTTTCGTTTTCTATATAAGCTGGAAAATGCATGATAGCGAATGATGTAACACTGAACTATCACTGTGATGAAAGGGATAATTTCCCATCACATGCTCTCCCTCATATGAGTAGAGCCCTATATGGATACAAAATTTATATTCATGGTTGCAGATATCTATGGAGCCGTCCCTGGTCGTGTGTGTGTCCAGGAGTGTACGAGCCGCTTGCATGGACTAACATGACCAGTGACAGCTGCCAATGAGCGTGGTGCCTGCCTCATTTGGGCTGCCTGAAAGCGGATACGCAACATGCTGCAACTTTCGGGGCTGCAGTTCCTGGTAGAGCTCTGCAGCTCCATGGCTATCCATTTTATATCCACAGATATCCACATTTGCGGATATAAATTTTGTATCGGTGCAGGGCTCTACATATGAGGAACATGTAATGTGGATACAATGCAAGGAATGTAATATAGATCATAACAGGCCAAATTCTGGACTAATTGCAAGAGATTTATGGTAGTACAGAATTTTGACAATACACTAAAGTCATGGAGGAGGTCTCAGAGCTGTCAAAGTGGTCTTTTATGACCAGATATACCTTTATTATTAAAATAACCAGAATTTATCACTTGAAAATATATCCAAAATAAAGAAAATACAGATTTTTTAAAAATAAACTAATTCAAACTGAGACAATGTGGGTAAGGTATTATTATTTTATCAGACCAACTTCTGTTGGTGAAAGAGGAAAGTTCAAGCTACATAGGGTTACCATACATCTGTATTTTCATGGACATGTCCAGCTTTTTAGGTTTTAAATAGCCATCCAGGAGGAATTTGTAAAACTGTAAAAAGATCCAGGATTTCCCCTCCAATGCAGAGCCCAGCTGACAGGGCAGTCGGGCCGGATTGAGCTGCTCGCATCAGGGCCTCCAGCAGCCAGAGCCCCTCTCCTGTTCCCCCCTCCTCACCTTCCCCCTGCTCCCCCTCCCCTGCAGCCTCAGTGCGCCGTGCCAACAGCACTCTGGGGTGGGGGGGACTGCGCTTTGTGTGTCTGTGGCAGCGGCTGACAGGGCGGAGAGGGTGGGCAGGCCGGACTGAGCTGCTTGCATCGGGGCCTCCAGCTCCCCTCCACCCCTGCAGCCTCAGTGCGCTGCACTGCAGCAGCATGTCTGTGGCAGCGTGTCTGGCTCCACGTGGAGCCAGACACACTGGTCTGAGCAGCACAGTAAGGGGGCTGGAGGTTGGAGAAGGGGTAGGGAGTTACAGGGGGGTAGTCAAGGGACAGGGAGCAGGGAGGGTGGATGGGCGGAGGTTCGGGGGGGGGCACAGTCAGGGGACAGGGAGCGGTTGGATGTCGTGGGAATCCCAGGGATCTGTCAGGGGGCAGGGGTATGGAGAGGGGTTGTGGGTGTGGAGAAGGGTCGAGGCAATCAGGGGACAGGTAGCAGGTGAGGTCCTATCGGAGGAGTTAGGATGGGGGGGGTCTCAGTAGGGGGCAGTCAGGAAAAAGGAGAAGGGAGGCTTAGATGGGGGTGGGATCCTGGGGAAGCAGTTAGGGGCAATCGGAGCAAGGGGGGGGGGATGGGTTGGGGGATCTGTGGAGGGCAGTCAGGGGGCAGAAGTGGGAGGGAGTGGATGGGGTGGGGCTACTCCCCCCCCCCCCAGTGGAGTGTCCTCTTTTTTGAAAGTTCAAGTATGGGAACCCTAAAGCTACCCAAAGTTCTTCTTCAGGTCAGTATTAATTCAAACTGATATTCAGCTACACTGTCATTATATTCAGACCAAAGAAAGTGTATCACTTAGCTGTTGTTAATAGTAATACATCTGGCAATCTATTGTAATGGATTGTGATTTTATCTTTCTCAAAGCTTAGGCTGGAGTAGCAGTAGTTTTGTATGTTTTACGAGAAGGGTATCTCTTGTAAGCCTTATAAGTTGTGTTTGATGTATTTGACTCTGAAACTGTTTCTTACTACACAGGGAGAAGTTCAAAAAGTAGACGACAGCATTTATAGTGGTTGTGGATGCATGCAGTACATCTGTGGTAATTTTTTTTCTTTTTTAATGTTATTAATTTTTGTTTTACTAAACAAAAGCACACAAGCAATGCAGGAATGGGCCAATACTGACCTTCTAAAATGGAAAGGCTAAAGTGACTTTATATCTACAGTATATAATGTCTCAATGTTAATTCTAAAGATAGAAGGTTAATTGGTGAAAGGCTACATTTTTGTGATTTTTCAGACTAAATATAAATATATTTCCAGGCTACTGCAGGTGTGACCGGTCACCTGGCTATGGGGTCAGGGAGGATTTTTTTTTTCCTATTGTGCCTTCTTCACAGCATTGTGGATGTGCAGTTGGGATGAAGAAGAATGGCATTTGGAAGTCTGATATTAAAAGACAATATAGGAATTTACAGTTTGCCTCAGCTTGCAGCTGGTATCCAGTCTGGATAAAAGCTAAAAGGGCTACATCCCAGAGGCAAAAGAGACCTGGGATTTTTGCTGGTGAACCTTGTGCCTGTAAGACGGGGAGGCCTGAAGCCTTTGCAGACCAAGGTCCCACCTGTTGGTACTCTGCTGTCTTTGCGAGGTAGTGGGTGAGGATGAGAGGAGGTAGACTGAAGGGTCTACCCTGGGTTCTTGGTTATATGGTGGGAGCCCTGTAATCTTGCATTGGACCCAGCTGAATGGCTGCTGTGTGAGATGGGTGGGTACACCCCTATCCAGCTGTAAGTGAATCAAGTTGGAGGCTGTTGCTTAAAATCCATCCCAGTGACTTTTTCATTTCCCTGTATGTCTTGAGCAGTGTACCACATGCTTGGGAAGAGCACGTTGCTTCCTGCCTACGAAGCCCTCCCACAACTAAATATACACATCCACATGTGGCATATTTAAAGTGCAGAGGGCAAATTCAGCAGTGATTTTTGTCTCCATAGAACTGTATCAAAGTCAGTGGGATTGCACTAGATGTAACGGAACACAGAATTTGTCCCCAGGATGGGAAGTCCAGGACTTACTTGGAGCGATCCCTGCTTGCAGTAGTAAACTTCAAAATTGTCACACAGTGCAGGATCTTGTCCTAGTTGTTTGAATGAGATTCTTATAATTTGTTAAATGGAAAACATTTTCCTAATGACCCACTTTTTCTTATTATTATTAGAAAAGGATGATGTATGTGTATTTCAAGAAGTAACTGTGCTGAATCCTGGACAATCTATGATTCAGTATTTGGATGAAAATCTTTGTTACACGGTGGAGTGTTTACCAGAAAAAGATCACAACACAGGATATCATGCCATGGATTTTACAGTTGTGAACTGTTCCCAACAATGTGATGCTGTGAGTGTTTTTAAAATGCAGTTCTGATGTAACTTGTTAACAAAAACATTCTAATTACAGATTATGAAAACGGAGGAGTCTTAATAATACATCTATCCAGCAAATAGAATATAAGAACTTGATTTAATGGTAGTACCCTTGTGTTTGTTGGGTAGTGGCCTATAACAAATATTGCTCTAGTGAGGGTTTTTTATTTAAGTTTTATAAATACATTTTTCATTTTCCAGTTCAAAAGTTGCCAGGAACAAAGAGGGTTTTTTTTCAAATTACAAGTATGTTATTTAACTATTATTACAAAATTATTACAAAATAATTACAAGTATGTTATTTAATAACAAATTACAAGTATGTTATTTAATAAAAGTTACATGGCAAAAAGTTATAAGAAATATGTGCATATTTTAGCAGGCTGTGTGTGAAGACAGCACAAGAAACTGGAGAAGTAGTAACTTTGATACAGTATTCCCCATTTGGGTTCCAGTTCAGTGGGAATGATATTTACATTCAATTTCAGTGTCTTCACTACAAAGTATATGAAAAACAAGTCAGATAAGAATTTTCATTGCCTATAATGATGACTGTACAGCAGATATACTTTGCCTGCTCGAGAGTTAAGGAAATTTAATAGTAAATGAAAGTGCAGGCCTGAGATAAAATATAGATTAATAGTGGGAATCTGGATGCCAATTAGGCTGCAAATGGCTTGCAAGTTATAAGTAGAAATGAACCTGAACTACAACATTTCAGATAGGGATATTAATCCCTATCTGCTTTCTAAAAGTTAATGGAGAATTCAGATCTGGGGTTTTTTCTTAGGGCTTATCTACACAGTGCTGCAGTCTGGACTGTGGAGCTGTGATTTGCAGAGCCCTCTAAACTGTCCCATATAAACTCTGCTGACATGAACAAAAAGGTCCAGGACTACATTAAAGTGAACTACGTACCTTTTAGTCCATCCCAGGCCAACATGGGGCACTTAGAGTGCTCTACAAATCACTTTTTTGTGGTCTGGACTATGGTGCTGCATAGAAAGCCCTCAATTGTTAAGTATTTAACATCTTAAATGTAGAAACTAGCTTATCTCTGCTAAAGAATTTTAAACCATTACTCTAACTACATTTTCTCATATTTGAACACTATATCATTTGAAAGTAAGACAGACTTTTGCCATGCCCTCTGCATGGGGCTATTCTTGAAGACCACTCAGAAACTTTAGCTTATATAGGAAGGAAACTGTTGCCTAATTATTTAGTGATGATTCTCCAGTAAAGCATATGTGTGTCCTATGGTGTACATATACCCTGTTTCCCCGAAAGTAAGACATCCCCTGAAAATAAGACGTACTTCCAGTTTTGCCTCTCGCTGTAATATAATGTAATGTAATTTTGGGAGCAAAAATTAATATAAGACACTGTCCTATTTTCGGGGAAACATGGTAGCTAACCAGTTTGCTTCTTGGGGAAATTATAGATTTGATCTACTGTGATTTCCAATAAAAATTGAACAATTAATGGTGCCACAATGTGAAGAACTTGTAAAGTTTGAGGCTTAGGCCTTATCTACAATACTATGTTAAGTCAACCTAAGTTACGCTACTTCATTTACGTGAATAATGTAGCTGGAGTTGATGTAGCTTAGGTAAACTTCCTGCAGCGTCTATACCACACTGCATCGACGGGAAATGCACTCCCATCAATTTACCTTAATCTTCTCATTCTGCTAAATCGGCCCTCACTGCATTAATCACAGTAGCGTCAATCCCCGGTAAGTGCAGACATGGCCGTAGCTATCTTAGAAACAAAGGGTAAGATCCTCATCCCTGCTCCAGCCCCTTTAGGCCAGATGAAGGGTCCGGAAAAGTGTAAAAGGGTCCTAAAAAGCCCAGTATCCAGTCATAAAGAATTCTCTTGTAAGGTTGCCTTCCAGGAACCCCTTCATAAGCCCAGGTGTGTAGAGGGTGTGCCAGGAGGCAGGCTAGGAGCAAGAGGAATATGTCAAGCGCAGGGCCACTGCGGAGATTCTGGACAGTTCTGAAAACCATAGAAAGTCTATGTGAGGAAGCCGTAACTTACACTGGCTTCCAGGACTGCATCAGTTATGCTGGGTCTCAGATCAACTCAGGACTGGAAGAATGCAAAGATGGCTTATTACTGCCCTAGTCCACCTTCTCAATGGGCTGTGATTACTGTGCTACTCCTCTTGGAACACAGGATATTCTCGATGGAAAAATGTCCACTTTGGGTTCATTTTTCTAGCTGCGTTAACAACACCCCTCTTTGTTATCTTTCCAGGGCATATTGTAAAGCTTATTGAGTTGCTTAGGCTTTTGCTTGAGAGAGGTTGCCTAAGTGGGTTGAATTTCTTTTGTGGTTTCTTTTGTAGGGAGTGGAAGAAGATGATTTTTGTAAATATTAAAATTCTCTAATTTTGATGCTTTTGAATTATTATTCATACTTCCAGAGGCTGCAGTGGGCACATATTGCACAAATTTAAGTAAATATGGCAATATGCCATGGGGATGCTTTCCCTTTTCTTTGTGGGATGGGATTCCTATTCCATGGTGCCACTTTTTTACTCTTTTAATAAATGACACATTTTCTCTTAGATTTGATTTCCACTTTCTTTCTTAGCTGTTTGTCTTAACTCTTGCAATCTTATGTTGTAAATGTGTACCATAAAAAGTAAATATATCTCACCAAAATAGATCTCCTATATTGTTTGTTTATTTTGGTATGTCATGTTTTAATGATCAAAATGGACCTCATTCATTTAACGAGAAATATAGAAAGATTTGAGGAACAGGCAAAGATAATATGGTTCATCATAAAATAAAATTCTAAGTGTATGTAACCTCTCAGAAATAGAGATGTGCCTAAATCAAAACATCAGATAGCACTTGATAGCACTTGATAGCACTTTCGAGAATTTGGATGTTGATTCACATCCAAACTTTGTGACTTGGGACCATCTCTATTGAGAGAGAACACAGACAAGGAAACTCCATCACCAACTTATAATTATTGACCTATATGTTTAAAAAAAGGTTCATTTAATTTTTTTTCTCTTTTTTTTTTAACAGCATCAAGTATACATTCCTTCTTCCAGTCATCATGTTTGTTGTGGAACCTGCCAAAATGTATCTTGTGCTTTTTATACTGAAAATGGAACACTGTCTATATATGAAGTAAGTGCCTCTGGGCAGCTTGAGGAAAAAATAGTATCAGGAGCACATATGACTTTATTCAAGTATCTAACTGACATCTTTTAGTTGGTTCTTGTATTATCATTTCTCACATTCCTATTTTTGGTTTGTCCATGTGGACAGTTCTGGTATTCAATATAGCTATATCCACATGGCTGGCTGTCATCAGCCAGCAAATATAGGGGAG
Source organism: Sternotherus odoratus (assembly GCA_032164245.1). Taxonomy (NCBI): domain Eukaryota; kingdom Metazoa; phylum Chordata; order Testudines; family Kinosternidae; genus Sternotherus; species Sternotherus odoratus. The sequence continues at coordinate 61,952,326 of JAVMKO010000001.1, forward strand.
CAGAGAAGTTGGACTAAACACTTGGGGCTAAATCCATAAGGGAACTTAGACACTTAAATTGGCAGATAGGCATATAAATCCAACATTTAAGCATCAGTGAGTCCTCGGGTTTCAGAGTGGTAGCCATGTTAATCCGTATCAGCAAAAACAACGAGGAGTCCTTGTGGCACCTTAGAGACTAACAAATTTATTTGGGCATAAGCTTTCGTGGGCTAGAACCCACTTCATCAGATGCATGGAGTGGAAAATGCAGGAGCAGGTATAAATACACAGCACATGAAAAGAGGGGAGTTGCCTTACCAAGTGTCTCAGACTAATGAGGCAATTCAATTAACAGTAGGATATCAAGGGAGGAAAAATCACTTTTGTAGGGGTAATGAGAGTGGCCCATTTCAAACAGTTGATAAGAATGTGTTAGTAACGGTAGGGGAAAATTAGTATGGGGAAAATTAGGTTTTGTAATGACCCAACCACTCCCAGTCTTTATTCAGACCTAATTTGATGGTGTCCAATTTGCAAATTAATTCCAGTTCTGCAGTTTCACATTGGAGTCTGTTTTTGATTGTTATTTTTTTGTTGAATTGTTACTTCTAGGTCTGTTATTGAGTGTCCAGGAAGATTGAAGTGTTCCTCCTACTGGTTTTTAAATGTTATAATTCCTGATGTCAGATTTGTGTCATTTATTCTTTTTGCATAGAGACTATTTGGTTTGGCCAATGTCCATAGCAGAGGGGCATTGCTGGCACATGATGGCATATATTACATTGGTAAATGTGCAGGTGAACGAGCCCCTGATGGTGTGGCTGGTGTGGTTAGGTCCTATGATGGTGTCCCTTGAATAGATATGTGGACAGAGTTGGTACTGGGGTTTGTTGCAGGGTTTCGTTCCTGGGTTGGTGTTTTTGTTGTGTGGTGTGTAGTTGCTGGTGCGTATTTGCTTCAGGTTGGGGGGCTGTCTGTAAACAAGGACTGGCCTTCCTCCCAAGGTCTGTGAAAGTGAGGGATCATCCTTCAAGAAAGGTTGTAGATGCTTGATGATGCACTGGAGAGGTTTTAGTTGGAGGCTGTAGGTGACGGATAGTTCTGTTACATGTTAGCGTTTGCAAATAGGTCTCCCACATCCATGCAAATAGGTCTCCCACATCCTAACCACTGGGCAATTGGCTATAATGGGGTTATTCTCTTTGGATTTTCATGAGAAAGGGCTGACCTGGCCTAGTCATCTAACTCCAGGAAAGCTGTGAATCCCAAGTTTAGATAGGTGCCTCCCTCCAACTTGCACTTAGGCACTTGACTTCCTTTCAAGAGGAGGGGGGCTTAAGATGTACCTCTGTCCTTGGCATTTCCTACTGGTTAGCTTAGGTGGCTCCCTGCTCAACATGATGGCGTCTGTGAATCCCATTCGTTGGCCTCTAACTCTCCCCATGCATTGCATAGAGAGCCTGGAGCTTAACTCAGGGCTGCAGTTTCCACTGGGTGGCAGCGTGACTAAAAGTTAGTGCCTTTGTGGACCTAGCCGTTGGCACACAATTTTCAGGAGTGCAGAGCACCCACAATTTCAGCTGAAGCCAATGGAAACTGTGGGTGCTCAGCACACCTGAAAATCAGGATCCCTAAGAGAGACTCAAAATATTATTGACGTCAAGGAAGCTCTTATTCAAACACTTAAGCATACATATATGACAAACTTCCCAAGGTGAGTTGTAAAGGGAGGTTTGGGTCAATGGCTACTATTATGTGTCTTGGTAGAGGCTCAGAACAAAAAATAGTGGCTGCCCTCCAGTGATTGGGGTTAGTCATTCCTGTACTATATACTTTTTGGAGAGGTTGTAAAACATTTTGCTATTGCAGGTATGATATAAATGAAAGATTCATAATATTAAGATTGAATATTCATATGTTCCTACAGCTCATGCTTCATGGTCACCTGCAGGAAATCAGGAAGGGATTTCACCTTTCCACAATGTATTATGGGTTTTTTGTTTTTGTTTTGTTCTGCTTCCCCTGAAGCATCAGAAATTGTTGGAGATGGGACACTGGATGGGGTGGGCCACTGCTCTGAAATGGCACTGAACAGTCTGTCACTCAGTTGCTTAGCTAGCTAGCTCATGCTCACATGCTCAAGGTCCAACTGATGGCCATATGCGGGACTGGAATGGAATTTTCCCACAGGTCAAATAGTGACCTTGAGGTATTTTCACTTTTCTCTGCAGTATGGAGTGTGAATCGCTTACTGGGATTATCTGTGTATATCTGACATAATCAATTCCCTGCCATTGCAGGAGCCTCAGGCACTGGAGCATCTCGGTCCCTCCTATTCTCTTCCTGTGGACTGTAATGCTTTGGTCTAATTTTGGTGGTTGGGTTTAATGTGCAGGCATTAGGTGGTTTTGGTGGCCTGTGGTCTATGGGTCATCAGCCTAGATGATCTAGTGATCTCTTCTGGCCTTAAACTCTATGACTCTTACTGATTCTGAGTCATAATTCAGTTTCCTCTCTGATTCATGGGGAAGTAAGTTGAACCTGCCCTTTTTCTGGTGCAGGCTCTTTTCCTTCTGGCTGGTGCATTGGCAAGGAATAAAGCCCAGGGTCTGTCCACTATCTTAATGGCTACATGTAGAAATAATACCTTTATAATTAAACAATGTTCTAGTGTCAGTGCTGCTGTAACTTGCTGTCTGTTCTGGTATTTTTGTTTTCTATTTGTAGGAGGGAAGCACCTGGGTCTCCAATTGCACCAAATATGAGTGTGCAAAGACTGCTGTAGGTGCTATGATACTGGGATCTAGTGTTGTCTGCCCCCCTTTTAATGAGACTGAATGCACAAAGGTTTGTACTTTGTGTTGTAAATCATAATAACTAATCTTTTGTTTTGGAGTTTGGCATTCATTTCAGAACTATTATGGGTCTGACCACCATATTATACTTTCCGTAGAATGATTAATTAAAAAAACATTTGGTAAGTAATAACTTTTAAATGAATAATTAATGGTCTTATTTACTATTCTTCTGTTTGTTTTTAGGGTTACATCATACACTCCAAATAATGGCCACTTTTAAAATTTTGTTTATTTGGTATTAAGATGCACTCTTATAGGTTTCTTACTCCCTTTAATTTTGTCTGCGCAGAGAGTTCTGAATAGGGCCTATAATTCACAGAGTTTATAAACACATACATAAAATAAGCTGTTTCATGCCACTTAGAAACTTTGCAGATAAATATGCAGAACAAAGAGTCCTGTGGCACTATAACAGGGCGGACACTCACCCCGGCGGCGCCTCCTGCTGGTTGTTTGGGGAATCAGCTCTCCAGCCTCCGAAGCGCCCTCTGCCGGCCAATGTCCCGCTCCTACTCCACCCCGTGTCCCTCCCGGACCCCGGTGCCCTCTAGCCAAGGGTGCTGCACCCCTGCAGAACCCTCTCAAGTCTAAGGGTCTCCCTCCCCCGGGGGAACCCTCCACCCACTATCCCCACCTTGCCTCAGACTTGGCCACTGCCAGTCACCACTTGCCCTGCTCACTGAGGCAGACTGCAGTATCATGGCCTCTCATCACCGGCAAGGGGGGTTAGCCTGCTGCTCCTACTGCTAGCCGTGGGCTGCCCCCTGCAACCCCAGTACCCCTCGGTCGGGCCTTCTGCCAGGCCTTGCAGCCTGGGGCTCTCTGGCTGGAGCCTTCCCAGCTCCATCTGCCCTGCCCCAGCCCTGCCCTAATCCAGGTACCTTGTTCAGGCTCCCTGCAGCTAGGCCTGTCTTCCTCTGGATACAGAGGAGACTGACTCTCTCTAGGCCCCTGCCTCTCAGCCTTTATACAGGCCTGAGTGTTGGGGCGTGGCCACCCAGCTGCGCCTACTCCCTAATCAGGCCTGGGAGTTTGCTGGCTCCCAGCCACAACCCCTTCCCTGGGCTCTTCCAGCCCTTTCAGGCAGGGAGCGGGGGTCACCCCACTACAGGCACCCTATAGACTAACAGCATAAGCTTTTGTAGGTGAATACTGCATCTGACGAAGGGGTATTCACCCACGAAATCTTATGCTCCAATATGTCTGTTAGTCTATAAGGTGCCACAGGACTCTTTGTAACTTTAAGTGCTTGTTTTTGAAAAATTGATCAACATATTCAGTGATTTCTCTATAACAATATAGGAAACCCAATTCTATAAGTTAAAAAAAATCTTTGGTACGGTATTAGTACAAGAATGCTATCCCATCCACTCTCCTGCTTTATCTTCAATTTTTGTAAATGTATTAAAAGTTTGCACAGTTTATCTCTTGTTTATGCCAGTTCCGCATGAGAGAAATCCTTTCTTTTTTTAATTTAAAAAGGAATATTTCCTCATTGTGATATGTTTTCTGCACTCCTGCTTCAGTCCTACCTACAATATGTTTGAGAAGAAAACCATAACAAAGATTAATTATGGAATGTGAAAGGAAAACCAAAAAACTAGAATGAAGGGATGAATTAGAGCTCTCAAAATATATTACCCGATGCAAAATTATAGGTATTCAGTTGTAAATAGCTATCTAATTGGTATCTTCACTGTGCTTATTTCTGTGGTACATGAGCAATATAAATCCTTTTAAAACCTTCATCAAAATTGCATTTTACTCATATATCGAATTTTTTAAATGTCCAAGTAACTCCCAGTGTTAATTGAGCCATCAGTGGGAGAATGGATGGTAATGTCTATAGGAGATGACTGCTCTCTCGATTCAAAAGATACCAGCTCAGATATACTCAATCATAATGGCAAGTTCATTTTCAAATATTATATTTTAAAACAACTGGGAGATTTTGACCCAGATCCTTTGCTGGTTTGAATTTTTGTAACTTCATTGACATCAGTGGTGGGGCACCAATTTACACCAACTGAAGATTTGGCTCATGTTCTAAATGTAATTGGATACAGCAGGGAATTGCATTGGCCACAGTCCTTTTTGATATATTCCCTTTTTCTTTTCCTAGAATGGAGGCACAATACAGACTTATAATGATGGCTGCTGCAAGACGTGTAAGTGAAGAAAGCTGCTGCAATACATGCTAGTTTGGCTTTGGTTTTGGAGAGCAGTGTTTTTTAACTCAGTTGCTGGGACATAAGGAAGGAAAAAGCATGCAGTCCCCAAATCAAACAAAATTGTTCTAATTCTTTAACAACTGTTTATTGAAAAGCCTCGCTTCATATGGCTGCTGATATGGTGATATTTAACCTTATCCTTCTGGAGTATAACCAAATCTCTCCAAAGACAGCCTGAGGAAGATGAAAAGTGATCTCAATTTAAATAATGAAAAGATTTGTTTGTTGCTAAGATTACTCCAAACCTATACACATACATATTTACAGTGTTCTCTATAAAAGCTCAGAACAAATTTTGTAAAATTGATACCTATTTTGATCATATTTTGAAACAAATTGTATAATTATGGGTTTATTCTGTTTTGTTCTTGCATGTTTTCTAGGGTCAGAATGTGGGAATACAATATTTTTGAAATTGAAAAGTTAACTCTTTCCATCTTGGAAAAAGCATTGAAATCCAAAATATGAAAAAATTGCAGAGGGTAGAGCAAATAAACATTGATGGTGATAAAAGGCACAAATCTAGACCAAATATACACTTGTGCTATCTAGTTAGTCACATTCTATGAATGTGCATGTTTAAAACATACAAGTTCTTAATTATGGTGTAGGTTATGTGACAGATTCTGATTTCTTTTTACTCTACTGTAAAAAAAAGACTGAGAACAGAATCTGGTCCTGTGTCTACAGTTTTGAACTACAATAAGCTTTGTTATTTAGTCTGTGAATTCTAAACTACATAAAATAAAACCCTTGATTCTGTATAAATAGCTAACAATAAATGACAAAAATAGAGCTGCTTGGAAAACACAATTTGTTTCTTCAGAATAAAAATGGGCAAAAAATGCCTTTGAAATCCTGAATTTCATTTTTTAAAATGAGCTGTAATCAATAATATTGCATAAGAACACATAAGTATAGTTTCATATTGCACTTTGTCATACTTGTGACATTCAGAAGTACAATATGATAGCCTCATATGTATACCTGTATCTCTCCTAAAAGAGTGGCTGCATAAAGGTATATATTAATCTATTCATATTTATCAAATAAAATTATATTTAGCATCCATGGCATACAAGGCCCTGAAAATCAGTTTTTAAGAATGTGATTGGAATGTTGTTCCTTCATATACACAGCAAAGAAGCCAGAAATGATTATAGCTTAATACAGTACTTTTTTCAGAATGTAAAACAAAAATAATAATAATAAAAATACAACCTGCACAAGAATTGTGCTAACATCTTTCAAAGGGGTTAATCTTTCACTGGTTGGAGTAAAGTTGCAAAATATTTCACTGAAGCCATACAAGTTGGGTGGGTTTCATTTAGAGAATGAGACTAAAGTATTAATGGCTACAAATATTTTCTGCCTTTTGCAGTAATCAGGAAAGATTTAGCTTTCACAATATTCTGTGGCCTCAGGAAAGGCGTTGTTATACTTCAGAAATATTTGCTGAGGTGGCTGCTAAGAACAAAAATACAATACATACAATTACGTGCTATTTTATTTTTTTATTTGTTTTTGTGTTTTCAAACTAAAAGCATGTGCCCTGGGGGAAAGCAGTTAAAAAGACAAATTAAAAATAGAGCTTGCAGCACCTGGGGGTTGTAATGGGAACAAGTAATCCTTTTGAAAAGAGCTTGATTAAATGCATGCAAAGTGAGTTCATATATTTAATTCTTACCTTGCCATAGTTATGAAATACCCATTGCAAAAGTGTGGTATGCATGGAAACACTGTTGAAGTTTTGTCTTAACCAGGAAAGTACTAAGTCTAGGTGTTATCAGTGAGATTTTCAGCAACTAGAATGTCTAAATTTGGAAGGCAAACAGGGAAGTTCATTACTTTTTTACCAAAAGAAAAATTGCAATTGGCAGTGTAAGAATTAATGAAATGTCATTTGTGTAAAAATGTTTTTATTTTACAAGAAACTTATATTCCTAATAATTCTGCCAGGTTCTGGATTGGGTGTATTACCCTTTGCCATTAGCCCTGTAGTCTCTACTGATAGTATAAATTGTGAACCAGGTATTATTATTTTTAATAATGTACTTCTTTTTTATATAATGTAATCTCTTTTATATAACATAATTATTTGTAGGGATATAGTTATACTCGGCTATCAAGTAATACAGTGTAATCAGTACCATACTGGTACTGGGCCTGATCCTGAGAGATGCTGCTTTCCTGGAGTCTTCCATAGAGAAGGGATCCTCTGTAGCAGGGGTGGGCAAACTACGGCCTGCGAGCCACATCCAGCCCATGGTCCCATCCTGCCTGGCCACTGAGCTCCCAGCTGGGGTGGCTAGCCCCCGGTCCCTCTTTTGCTGTCCCCCTCAACCTCAGTGCACTGTGCCGCCAGCGCTCTGGCCTGTAGCTCCGGGGCAACGCTGCAGCGACGGGGCTGGCTCCAGCGGGGCCTGAGCTCCTGCCGCTCTGAGCAGCGTGGTAAGGGGGCGAGGCTGCGAACTCCTGCAGGGATGGTTGTGGGACAGTGGGTTAGATAGAGGGTGGGGTCCCTGGGGGTGGTTAGGGGTGGGGGGGTCCCGAAGGGGCTGGTCAGGGGGACAAGGAGTTGGGGAGGTTGGCTGGGTTGAGGGTTCTGAGGGGGCTGGGAAGTGGGAGGGGGTCGGATAGGGGGCAGGGCCAGGCATCCCTACCCTACCCGGCTCTCCATACAACTTGCAACCTCTATGTGGCCCTCGGGCCAAAATGTTTGCCCATGCCTATTCTGTAGGGTCCTCTCATGATTAAGCCCCTTAATGATTGGAATGTGCTGTCAATAGTCGATCAAAATGCACTATGTAACTTTTAGTGTGCAGTAGCACAGTACACATGGCTGCTTAGTGCACAGTGGGTGACACACTGTAGATTTACACCCCTTGCTTGCTGTGCACTAAATCACTGTTTAGACAAGCCCTTGCACAGCAATTTTGGTAACAGGGTACAGTGTTTAGTATACCAACCAACCCGATCATGATTCTGCATAGCGTTTGTCAGAGGATAGCATGGCATCTATCCTCTGAAGCTGGAAGATTCGTGCTTTACTCGTGACATGCATACAAGATACCCACTGACTCCGTGGCTACTCCACATGCACCACTGGATTGCTCAGAGCTTGCTGATCTTACAAAACATATGTTCCGCCCTTCCTGTGGAGCAGGAATGGGATTGTGTTGAAAGTGAAGAGGGCCTTTGTTGATTAGTCCCACTTCATTTAGATGCAGAAGATGCAAAACAATTATGTGGCAACACAGTTTTACAGTGACTTCTGATTTGGTTGTGAAATCGATGTAGTAAAAGTACATTGAATAATAGATGCAGCTAATACAAATTGTTTTGTGTCCTGTGGTATGGGGGTTTTGTGTAACCGCATTTGTTTCAGTTTTAGTTCTTTAGTATCACAAGTATCCTTCTTATTATTCGGATAGCTTCATTTTCCAAAGGCTAGAAGAAAAAACCATAACCGTAGAAAAATGTAATCTTTTCATAAACCTCTATGCGCGTTTGCTATCCCCAGTACTACCAGCTCCAGTAGTATTTAGTACAAAATACCCCACATCCGTGGAGAAGTGCACATCTCCTACTAAGTCTTCCCAAAGCCCTGTCAGACCTCTCTGACAGTCAGTAAAGCCTAGTCTGTGTGGTGGATATTGAAAGCTGATTTATCTTCTAATGATAGCCAGTTCCAGAAGTGTTCTAAGGAGCAAGAGCCAGGATAGAATTATTTAAAATATGTCTTTTAAATAAAATATAATTAACACTAATTTCAAGTTAATGTCTGCTATTTTCAGAAGTTCAGCCTTAATGTTTGAAATACCTCATTTTCCCCTTTTCTATTCACTAGGTTTGTTTTTGCTATGTGGGTTCAATCTCAAAAGCTTTACAACATAACTATGATTGTAGCCTCTTTATATGTTCTATGACTATGCTGATAATGTCTTCATATATGAATGTTTTTCCAGGAAATGTTCATTAATATATTACTGGTTTGTCATTGCCTAGTGATTTAGATACAGAAATAATATTTTACCATATTATTAATTTAAAATTAAATAATTCAATTATTACAAATATTGCAATTCTCCTTCTACATTTTAAAGAATGAATAAACAGACCACAATGTATATGTAATGAATAAACATTTTCTATATTTTATCAGGTAGAAAGGAAGAAAGGATTTGCCAGAAAGTGACAGTCAGAACAACTATAAGAAAAAGTAACTGTATAAGTCAGAGGCCTGTAAGTACAGAAAACTGCTGTCTTTGTGTTTCACAATGACATGAGTCATACTAATAAAACAACTAGGAAAAAGAGAATACAACAAAAAATGTTGTTATCCTCTCATCAAGCAGACCTCTCACCCTGGAAATGTTATTCTACTCATAAGCGTGGGTAAAAATTAATTACTTTTGCCCATAAAGGGCAGAAATGCTGAGCCCTTCTACCTGAAATAACATCTGACTCCAAATGAAAAGTACACAGCATAATTGCTCATCACTGACAAAGACTCTGACCTCTCCGTCATGAAATAACATCCCTAAAGAGGAGTTACTCAAAAAAGGGAGTATAAATGCTTCCACTTATTAATGATGGAAACACATTCCTCCTTAAAGATCTCTCTGACGTAAATGTTCTCCTCTCTTCCACATGACAAGTCTCTCTATATCATACATTGATGATCGTCTTTATGGAGATCATTTAATAAGACATCAGACCTCTCTGCTTTGGTGAGGTGTCAGCAATAAAACCTGTTACATGCATGTGGGAATGTGTCAATAATATAATGGAAAAAGGAGAACCAGTTGGCATAATTTATTTAGCCTTTAAAAGGGCTGTTGACAAGGTCCCACACAAGAGGCTATTAAAAACACTAAATAGTTATGGGATGAAAAGCAAAGTATTGTTATGGATCAAAAATTGGCTAGTACCTAGAATGAAAAGAGTAGGTTTAAGTGGTCAGTTTTCATAATTGCAAAAGGTTAACAGCAGGTGTCCCACACATCCTTCTAGGTCCCGTGGTGTTTAATATATTTATTAATGATCTGGAAGGGAGTGTGAATAGGGGCGTAGCAAAGTTTGCAGCTGACAAAGTTATTTAGGTTAGTGAGGACCAGAGAAGACTGAGAACTTCAGAGAGATCTAAGCAAATTACATAAATGGGCAACATGATGGCAAATGAAATTTAATGTAGGCAAATATAAAAGCAATGCACATTGAGAGGAAAAAAATAAGCTACTCTTACAAGTTTCTAAATTAACTGTATCAATCCAAAATAGTTCATTGCAAACTTCTATTCAAGGCACAGCTGAAATAAAAAAAACCTAACAACATGTTAGGATTCATAAGGAATGGGAGGGAGAATAAAACCAAAAATGTGTCTTTAAATTAATGATGTGGCCCCATCTCAAAAATTGTATTGCAAAACTGGAGGTGGTTCAGAGAACAGGGATGAGGCTATTTAAGGTCATGGAAAAACTTCCAGATGAACAGATTGAAAAGAATGAGATTGTGTACATTAGGAAGAACACAAATAAGACATCCATGATAGAACTATATGTAATAATGAATGGCGTAGAGAAGGTAGAATGGGAGCAAGTGTTCTCTCTGTCTCACAGTACAAGAAATAGGGGACTTTCAATGAAATGAAAAAGTGGAATATTTACAACCAATAAAAGAAATACTTTTTCCACACAATGTGTAATTAAGCTGTGGAACTCATTGCCACAAGAAACTGTTGAGGCCAAAAGCGGATTAGACATTTATATGGATATGAAGAGGATACAGTGTTATAATTCAAGACAAAATTTTTGGAAGGCATATTAAAGCTTGTGCTGGAATAGATTGCCTATGGAGGATGTGGAATCTCCATCACTGGAGATTTTTACGAGCAGGTTAGACAAACACCTGTCAGGAATGATGAATATAATACAGTGGCACCCTGCAATACTGCGCCCCATGATAGCACGAATCTGCTTATGACACAGGGCGTGCGTGGCTCCCGACGGCAGCAGCGGGTGGTGCTTTGACGTAGCGCAACCCTGAAATACCACAACCCCGCGTTTATCGTGGTTGATATTTTTGGACCCCGATCGTCATGGTATTGAAGGGTTCCACCGTACTCAGCCCTGACATGAGTGCAGGGGACTGGACTAGATGATCTCCCGAGGTCCCTTCCAGTCCTGTGAATCTATGATTTAGAGCTTAAGGCAATCTCTAACTATTAAAGCTTGGAACAAGACTTATGTGCGGGCAATTTGTTCCACATTTGTCTCTTGAAAAGATCTAATGCCATCCTCTGAAGTATCTGGTTCTGTTAACTGTCAGAGGCAGGATGTGGCAGTTCTGACCAGGGAAGAAAGCGGGAGAGGCTTCAGCAGCTGGGAGGCAGTGGGACGCTACCCTGCTAAAAATAGTGTAGATGTGGGAGGCACTGCTTGGGTGTGTAGAGAGCCATGCAGGGTGTACACCCTGAGGTTCTAGTGTGTCTTTAATTGCTTAGGCAGTGTTTCTCAATCTACAATGCTATTTATACCTTTGCCAGGGGACTGTGCAGCGTATGTACTGTATATGCTGCCATAAGTGTAGACAGAGCCAAAGTCCCAAACAAACAATACAAATGACGGAGTTTGGATTCTGGGGCATGAATACTTTTATGCAACCTCCACTACCCCATCCACCCACCTTGTTCCTTGCTGACCTAACCTCTGCTCTCATAATTTAGATATATCTATCAGAGTAATAGTGTGGCTAATGACAGTTCTCTAGCTGACAGCCATATTGAAAGAGGAAGGAGAAAGCTATCACACTAGTGTGCTTCCACTCTTGAGCACACAGAGGGATACTTAAGATTGACTTTTCCACAGTTTGCTTAGATTAATTCACCAACACAGCTTTAGCTGCACAGTTTAAAAGTTATAAATACACACCATCTATTTTAGGATTTAGTGATGGCAGGGCAAGTTTTTGAGCTTAAACAGCTTCTCAGAACCAGAGAAGGGAGAAGAAGATCTGAAGATTCTCTTCTTAGGTTATAGGAAGCTCTGTGTGGGGTAGGGTTTTGCTTTCACAGGAATAATATTCCCCTTTAGGGGCCTGCTGTCCAGAGCCCAATGGAATCTTTCCATTGACTTCAGTGAGCTTTGGATCAGGCCTTAATTTATGAGTATCATAAAGATCCAGCTGAATATAACATACATTATCTCTGTATCTGGCTCATGACCTTCAAAAGCCTAGATGCTCTTCCACAACAGTGCTAGGCCAGGAACAGAGAGTGGATTGCTTGGAGAAGAAGGTAGTATAAGGTAAATGTTAGGGTAAACAGTTTTAGAATAAAGCACCACATTTTGTTCAGGCTCAGACAACATATGGGATCACAATCACAAAAAAATTCAACATCTAGAAACTGACTTCATTTAACAAAGAAAAGGCAAGAACAAAGGCTCACCTCAACTTAGAACTAAGATAACCATTTAACATAGTTTGGTATGTGATAACTTTCAAATGATTTTTAATAGGGAAAATGATTATTACGTATCAGAATCCTTTACAAAACCGTGGATATTTTTAAATGTAAAAACAGCTTCTGATTGCAGTTAATTTTGAAATGTTTTGTTTCATCTTCTTAATTAAGCTTGTTTCATAATTTCTCTTTCTCTCTTACTAATAGATAAATATAGCTTCCTGTGAAGGGAAATGCCCCTCAGCTACAATTTTTAATGTCAATATCGATAGTCATTTAAGATTCTGTAAATGTTGTCGTGAAAATGGGGTACAGAACCTGACTGTGCCACTCTACTGCTCAGGAAATGGCACTGAAGTGATGTACGTCATCCAAGAGCCTACAGAGTGTTCATGCCAGTGGAATTGAACATCTGATGGATTCCTTGTATATGATTTCACAGTGAGAATTGAAATTGGCTTCCTATTATTGAATTATATTTTTTTGGCATTGGACAGACTGAATAGATACTACATAGAAAATATATTTCATCAGTAATGTTTCAGCCAACTTGGTTTCTTAGAAAATTTAGTAGAAATTGCATAGAAATATTACAGAGAAACATTTTCAGATATTGGCAAATATACATATATAATTTCTTTTATATCAGATTATTAATTTGACAATTATTTACTTCTCTCCAATATGCTGCTGAAAACTAATTCAATTTTTTAAATGTAAACTTGATTGAACAGGGCCATCTGTATCCAAAAGTTAATTTTTGTGAAAACTTTTGCTTTTATCTTATTAGCAGTTCCATTAGGCATTACTGTTACTGAAATCTGCTTAAACTTGAACCCACTGAGCAACATGATGGATGTAGTCTTTTTTAATTTTGTACTTTTAAAAAACCTGTGGCCCAAATCCTCATTTAATGTTATATTCCTTAAATCTATGGCATTTTGATTTTTTAATATCATATATACATTTTAAATACCATGATTGGATAGAAGGGGCCAAGTATGCATGGTGGTTCACACTTCTGTTAAAAATATGTAAAAACTGTGTGGTTCACTGTAGGCTTATCCATGAGATCAATTTTTAACTTTTTACAATCAATCAGAGGAGAAATTACTGTTTACTATATTATTTTATGAGGATGTTGGAGTGAGATTCTGTGAATGTATTCTGTATTGAAAGTGGACCAGTGCATCTCCTGTTTTGGTTTTACCCTTTGTTTCATAGGTTGAAATGTTCAATATTTTTATTTAAATGAACTAAATTTAAAGATCGTTTTAAAGGAACATTAAGATTGGGCACACTTGCTGAATCTAAGTCTCAGATCATTTGGAGTTGAGAAGAAACATGCTCCCACTGAAAAGGCTATAACATTGATTGTAAGGAGATAAGTGAAATTCATATATATAATTAGTCTGTGGATGCACATGGTTTGTATATTTGCTGCCAAAAGTGCTCTCCATTTTCTTAGCCATCAACTATTTATTGGAATTCTTAAGAATCTAGCTTTATGCCTATTTTCAGAAGTATTGCTTACCCTAGAAACTCAGTGATGAATTCATAGCCTGGTTGAAGTCACTGGTAGTTAAGCCATTGACTTCAGTGAGCCCAGGAATGCACTCATGCTGTATATTATTTTGAAACTAAAATTCGTGGCTAAGAATCTCAGAATTTCTTGGGCAAACAATTCTCATACGACAGATATTTAAACTGTCAGAATTTAATAAAACAATAAAGATTGTATTATTATATGTTTTTATAAAGAGAAATAGTCTATATAAAAATAAATATATTTAAAAATTATGACTGTTTTGTATCATTGATCACTTCATATGCTGAAACCTAACCTTTCATCTCCTGTGAACTAAATTTGGTTGATTATGGAGAAAAATAGTATATAAACTTAAATCAATCACAGTTGTTCATGATACCCTTCCTATGGCTTCAAAGAAGGGACCATTGTGATCATCTAGTCTGACCATCTGTATAACACAGGTTTCAGAACTTCTCCAGAATAATTTCTAGATCTTATCTTTTAGAAAAACACCTGTTCTTGATTTTAAAATGGCCAGTGATGGAGAATCCACCACAATGCTTTGCAACTTGTTCCAATGTATTTCCAAACAATTTGTTTAGCTTCACTTTCCAACCATTGGATCATATACCTTTGCATGCTAGACAGAAGAATCCATTATCAAATATTTGTTCCCCATGTATAATAAAAAAATTGTGAGTTGGGTTAATACTTTAAAATATTCTATCATAAGTAAGGCTATGATTTGCACATTGACATTTTGAGTAAAAGTCATGGACAGGTCATGGGCAATAAAAAAAGTCCCTGAGAAAGGATTGAGATAAACCCCTCACCAATCCTTACAGGTGAGCCCAATCCAAAACCCTGGATCTAAAACAATACAAAAAATCAGTCGGATTTTTAAAAGGAGAATTTTCATTAAAGAAAAAAAAAGAAAAAGGTTATCTCGATACAATCAGGATAGAAGTATTTGTACAGAGTCACAAAAGATTCAAAAACAACACAGAGGAATCCCCTCTAGATTAGTTTCAAAGTTACAAAGAAAACAAAGGGATATCTCCCTCTAGCAAGAGAAATTCACAAGTGAGAAACAAATATAAGCTAATACACCTTGCCTGGCTATTACTTACTATTTTTGTGATATTTAGAGACTGATGTAGAATTAGGTGGAGGGAAGAAATGGCTGTCTGATTCCTCTGAGATCCCCAAAGCGAACAACTCACAAACAAAGGCACACAGAACAAAATCTTCCCTCCCCCCAGATTTGAAAGTATCTTATGTCCCCATTGGTCTTTTTGGTCAGGTGCCAACCAGGTTATCTTAGCTTCTTAACCCCTTACAGGTAAGGAGGAATACTAGGCTACTTTTATGGTTATGACACCATCTGTAATTGGGATTGTGTGTGTGTCTCCCCCCCTTTACATTTAAAGTTTTTGAGGAATGGAAGCTGGAAAATCAACACTGGCAAATTATTAGCATACTTTTTTGGCACATCATATCTCAAAATCGGGGAGACCTAGAAACTTCAAATTTTATTCACAAATTCTTGAATGCTTATTGACCATTTTGGAAGTATTCAAGCTCTGACTAAAATGTCACTGTTGTTCACTTCACAATTTCAGTGTTGTGTGCAGCTCTTAGAAAAAACCCATAGTGTAACATGACCAATGAATTTCTCATGATACAGAAATATTGCACCATATGTAGAACCTGAAGATATAACGCCATAAAGAAATGTGTGTTCAGAATTGTCCATGTTTGATAGGGTTATATATTTTTATTTATACGGTGACTGATTTATCTAGTAGTTAGCATATTCCATTCTTGAGTTTATATATTATCCGTTATGAAACTAAGATTTAATTTCAGTGGTTTTTGAACAGAATTAACTACCATTTAAAAACTTATTTTTGGAAGGCTGGGGTGGGGGGTGGAGAGCTGGATGTCTCACAACACAGGCAGAGATTTTCTTTTTTAGAACACTGCTTCAAATCCAGCCAAGGCTGCTGGGCTGCAAAAATCATTACTATCTGATGGGCTTTTCAGTGTTATGAGTTAGTGGTCCCAGCTCTATTATTTGTTTATTGATGTTTCCATTGGTAGCCTTGCTAGCAGTCTCAGCACATAGGCAAAGAACTAAATACATATGGAGAAACAGATCCCAGTTTTGCTCCTTGAAAAGTGATGGGAATTTTGTCAGTTATTTCAATTGACACTGAATAGGGCCCTACTTATAATTTCACCACTAGAGATGATCTGTCTGGCTTGTAGACAATATACACTGTTGAGACAGTGTGGGACGCTTGCATCAGTGTTCATGTTGAATCTATTCTGTGGATAAATGGAAGACTTAATTCCTAAATGATTTCAGTCTAGTACCCTTCATGACAACTAAATTTATATAAAAATAATTTTCAAATATTTTTTTATGATGAATTTCACTAACTGAAAGTATATGGTACAATAGTTGCTTCTGCTTCTCTCTCTGTTACTGATGATTTTCACAGAAATATACTCTGGAGATCTAGAATACATTTTATATAAAAGTATTTCTTAAAAGCAGTTAATGTAACATTTTAAACAGTTTATACCTTTGACATTTGTGGTGTTATACTTAAAAAAAAAAAACAAATCACCCGAAACAACACTGTTGGGCTGGAGTGGTTTTTATTTCCAAGCAAAGTAAACAGAAATAACATCCATTCTGTTTGCTCTCTTGAATTCACAGCAGTCAGAAATGTACTATATTTCAGATACGACTGTAAATCATATTACTGATAAGTAAGACAATAAATTAACAAAAATGCCAAATTACATTGCAGCTGCTAGTAGCATAGTTTAGTCCTAGTTTCTGCATTAGGAAACAGAATAGTTTCTTGGCACCCACATGTAGGTTATAATTCCCTGGTTCAGGCTTTAGTCCAGCAAGAATTCAACGTATGAATTCTACAATAAGAAAGGTCCATTTTCCCTTAACACAAAACGTCTATAATTTTGCAGCATGTGCGATAAAACAGAGCTCTCTTTTAGGGGGCGGTTTGGAGTTTAAGCACCGATCAGCTGATGCTCTGTGGAACACAGGGTCCCCTCTGGTCTATGCTGATTCAAAGGTGCGACCAGCAGCGTGTCAGCGCACTTGGTTGTTCACAGTCCTGTTCAGCGGCAGTAACATGGGGCAGAGAAGCCAAGCCCAGGGACACGGGGTGTCTAACGTGTTGGGGAAGACGGGGGAAATGTGAACCCTTGTGCAAAGCTGCTTCTCCCTCAAAGGGAAAACGTCTCACTCAATGGGCATTAAAACACCACTCGGCTCCCATTCGAGCCCAGGGCTCCCAACCCGCAGCAGCCGCGCGACGACAGGGAAACGACCCGCAGCGCTGTTTCGACTCCCTGGGGCAGGAGCAAGGCTGGGGGATCGCCCTTGAGAGAGAGGCAATGGGCAGAGGAGGTGAGTGGCTGCCGCGGGTAGCACCTGTCCGGGCTCGGGAGCCGGGCTCCAGACCGGCGCCGCTTTGCACGTGGATGGATGAGCGGAGAGTTTGGGGGATGGGGGCGTGGCCCCGACTGCTCCTTCTTGGGGCAGACGCGTCCCGTGCTAGACCTCGCTCACCCCCCCTTCCTATCTAGCGTGTGCGCCCCACCCGCCCCCGTGGCACGGCTCGGCTGAGACTCGCCCGCTCCCCACGTCTCCCCTCAGCCGCCCGACCCAGGGAAAGGGCAGCGGGCAGGACCAGAACAAACTGCGGGGCGGGGCGGGGCGGGGCGGCTAGAGAGGCTGGGGGGAGAGCGGGACTCGGCGGCCGGACGGGCGAGCAGGTGGGTGGGTCCCGCACACAGCTCGCGGCGGGCCCGGGCTGCCCTCGACGCCCCGGGGAGCAAAGCGGGCAGGGACCAGGAGCCGCGGCTGTGCCCGGTGCTGCTGGGGCCCGGCCCGCCAGGTTCTGGCTCCGGGGCTTCCCCTCTTCCCAGCCCTCAGCTCCAGCGGCTCGCCGGCTCCGGGCACCCCCACGGGCCTGGCAGCCTCCCCCCGGTGCAGCTGCTGGAAGAGCCGGGCCCGGGGGCTGAGGGTCCCGCCGCGGGGAGCTGGGGGGTCCCCAGGCGGGTTTTAGACCCCGAGGGTTTTTGCAAAGGGCGGAGAGGCCAGACCCCGCGTCCTTCCGCCTTCAAAACTCCGGGGATGCCCCTCAGGGGCTTTGGCATCCAGCCCCACGAGAGTCAACGGGCGGCGGATTCTGCCGCCTGTCCTCGCTGTGAGTAACAGCGGTCGGCGGAGTGACCCCATTGCCCGGCCGAGGAAAGGCCGCAGAATCCGGCCCTAGCTGTTGACTCACGTAGGGTCCGATCCCGCGGGACTGCTGCTACCCGCGTTGTGTCGGCAGAGCAGGATCTGTGCCTGCCCCAGAGTCATCACCTTCATCACCCCGTCACTGGTTGATTTCAGGGGCTGCTCCAGCTTCAAATCATGTATCTACCTAAATGGCTCCTGGACCGGAGCCTGAGTGAAGGTCACTTTTAGGAGGCGAATGCAGGATTGCAGTAATGAAGGATTGCCTTGCCAAAACAGTGACCTTTCTTTCTTTTCATCCTGCTTGCTAAGATTTTGGTCACATTTAAGCTTTTTGATGGTGACACAATGATGCTTGCCGAATTAAAATGCTTTTGAATAAGCATGATGGATTAATGTGTGTGAATTTGGAAGTATATCGGTTACATTTTTAGAATATAATTTTCTATTAATACTTGTCTAAATTATTAAAGCAATTTCCAGTGAACTTTGTACATACACATTTGCATGTGGGTGTATGACACGTCTTCTGATGAACAAGTTATTTCACTTCCTTTACTGTAATTTTATGTAGTCATCTAGTAGTTAATTGCATTCATTTTGGTGCTGTTGGATATCTTTGTAAAAACACCCATGAATGTTCACTTTGTATTTGGTGATGCATACTTAAGAGACAAAATATTGCCTATATTGATAGAATGTGCAGGTGAGTTCGGTGCAGTGCTTCTAATGAACAATAGTTTAACAGTAACTTACAAGAAGCATTTATTATGGGCACCATCCATTGAAACCAGCAAAGGATAGATAAGAAAGGCCATACTGGGTCACACCAAAGGTCCATCTAGCCCAGTATCCTGTCTTTTGACAATGGCCACTGCAAGGTGCTTAAGAGGGAATGAAAAGAACAGGTAATCACCAGTGATTCATCCCCTGATGCCCATTCCCAGTTTTTGGCAAAACCGAGGCTAGGGACAGCATCCTTACCCATTCTGGCTAATAGCCATTGGTGAACCCATCCTCCAATTTATCAAGTTATAGTCTTGGCTTTCACAACAACCTTTGGCAAAGAGTTCCACTGACTTCACTGGGTTTTGGATCAAGCCCTAAATCTGTGGCCAAATCCTGCTCACACATGTAGACTCATTAAAATTACCCTTGTGGGAGTAAGTAAAACAAACCACAGCTGGTCCTGGATGTATCCAATATAATGTTTGATCCTGTAATCATTATTTAGGCAAAAGATAAACATCATTTTGAAGCTGAGAATTTTGCTGTGTAAGAAGGAGGAGTCTTACACAGAGCTCATTGATGTCTATAAGAGTCTGTCATTGAGTTCATTAGGCTAGAAGAGCCAGGTCCATAGTGAAGGAGTGTAAATCTAGAATAGTACTGAACTTTAGTTATATCAATATAAAGTGTTAACATGTATGTTCATTATCTTAATTTTCTCCTAATTTTCTCTTAAAATATTCCAACATAATTTTGCTTTTAAAGCTGTTAAGATTTGGACACATAATAGAGACTTTCTTTCCATATGGCCAAAACACATCTGCTGCTGCTGCTGCTGTTAGAATATATATTTCAGGTAAGAAATTTTTCTTCTTTGATGTTTTAATTGAAGTGTACAAAGTTATGGTTACCAGTTAGATCTTTTTTGTCATTCTAACTATCACCATAAATTGTTATGCATAGTAACCACTCTGTGGTTCTCCGACCCTGCTGCTGTTGAAGTCAATGAAGTTTACCTTTTACTTTAGTGGAAACATGATTGGGTCCTATGGTAGGTAGGTAAGTGGTGAAAATGGAGTGTAAGGACTTGTGCCTAAAACCTTTGTTATAAGTTTAAAGGCTCCCATTGGCTTCAGTGGGCTTTGTATAAGGCCCCAAATGAGATTCAAAATCTTTAAAATAGTTTTTGGAAAAAGAAGTAGAAGGAAAATTATAAGCTGAAGTCCCCTTTGTCCTTTATGATCACAAGTTGTTCATGGCAGAATATCTGAATACATTTGTAAATTTGAAGAATTATGTAATTTTTGGTAGGTTTTCTATTATAATTGATATCGTGAGATGTAGTGCTCTGTTTTGCATGGTGGCTGCCTACACATGCAATAAGCAAATATACATTGTTAGATCAAAAACAGGAGCAAAAGTTGGAATGGAAAGAGCTAATCTATCATTTACAGAAATCTTACCAGTTGCATGAATTGCTTGTTACATTTCAAAGCCGAATTTCTTCTTTTCAGAATGAAGAACTTTCACTACATTATTTTCAGTGTAAATTTCTGTAGTTCTCCAGCTTGCTGTACAAGTATAATTTTAAAGCCTTATTCTGTTTCTGAGCATATCTAACTTGTCAGAGAACCCTATTGTATATGCACACATAGTGTAACATTGATCCCTTGGCTGACAAGAAGAGGCTTGCACCATTCTTGTGAAATGTAAACTATACTTAGAATGTGAATTATTATTAAGATCTTAGAAGATTTACATAGTCATTTCAGTTTGGCGTTAGACATAACAAATTACCCCAAAACAGCAAACTGAGTACCATATCATGATGTAGTCACAAAGGGCAAAGCGATATTGAAAACTTAGCTTTTTACATTTTGTGTTCAGTTTTTACTACAATACAGCACTTTGCAGTATAATACCACATAATACAATCAGAAATTTTAGATTTAGCTTTTATTGTGGAGTAGAATGGTTGTTACTAGTTCAGGCTATGACTTTTTTGAGATACATTTTGGGTTTTTGTATTCCATTCAAGGAAATGGAAATATAAACAGGTAAAGCGCTGAAATCTTTAAATAACCCTAACTTGTATTATATCTAATATAAAGACTGGAAGCTCAGGCCCAAACTTCTTAGAATTTCACACATATGGTTCAGATTTGTATCTCCAAATACTAAACCAGCCCCTATGTTTTTGGTTCCAGGACAGACCCCAAATCATCAGGGACCTGTTTTCCTAAATGGGTGTAACAAAAGTACTGTAAGAACAAATGTATCATTAAAATTATAGGAGAAAAATATTTGCATCTTAAAATGATTCCGTTTCCATCATAAGAACAGCTCTGCACAGGTAGGGTGGGTGAGAAGGTCAGCAGAGATAAGCTAGTTTCCCACTTCATGTACACTTCTGTTCCTGATTCTAGATGTGCAGAGACAGGGGTGGCTACTAAGGATAAAGTAGACTCTGCAATTTGTCCTGAGGGTGGGAGCCAGGGAATCTGTGAGATTTGGGGCTCAGGTCTGAAGGACCATATTTAAACAAAACCAGCAAAACTGAAAAAGAACTGGATCTCTCTTCTCAGCACTGACCTGGGCAGAGGGATATTAATCCTATTACTCCACATTGCCAGTTCGGAGAGAGCAGTAAACCCTACCTTTATTATTACAGCCGGCAGAATAATATTTGGTGCTCAATTTATTGATGCACTTCATAGTATATTTCAAATACATTTTTTTTTCATTTTTTGCCCAGCTTTACACATTTCTGTTGAGGACAGTTTTCTTGATTTAAGCAGAGCTGCCTTTTCTTCTTCACTCTCAACACTTGCTGTTTCGGAGTTGAATTTTGGCTCCATGAAACTCTGCCAGTTCCCCATCTAAGCTTCACAAAGGAGCTCTCTGCTAATCCGCATAGTGTGCAGTGCCTTCAAAATTATTCTCTGGATGAGTACTAATGTTAGGGAACACTCTGTGAGTGCATTCCCTGCCCAAATTCCTATGATGATGATTGACATACTGGAATCACAGACTGCATTCCTGACAATGGAGAGGGTTTGGGCCACAGCTGGTATTACTTAGCTACATCTGAGATGACAGGAAGGCATTAATTAGTATGTTTATCTGCATATCTGAATATTATGGAGCTTCTAAGGACTTTGCAGTTAGGCAGCAGTTTTGGTCTGGGTAGAATCCAATGGTAAATGGCATGTGTAAACAGAAAGTAACTATAGACAGAGTTTAATAATTTTCTCAAATTTGCTTTTCTGCTACTGCATATTCTGTTAAAATAATGTTGTGTACTTTTGTATTGCAGATTTCAAAGAGTTTAGATTGTGCCCAGGTGAAAAAATCCACTAGAGCAGTTTTGGTGGCGTGGTCTGAGTTCCCAAAAGGAGGATATCCAGACTTTTATGTTGTAACATATAAGATTACAGATGACTTCCATCAAAAAGTAAACTATGTATTTCATAATTCTGAGCTGTAAATAGTTGTCTGTTTATTTAAATGTTATGTGCTGATAGTAAATGGCCTTTGTTTTTTAATAAAATAGATGAATGTGACATAGTTTAATGAATCAAATGAAAGTTTAGAAAAATTAGTTTCCAATTCTGCAATTGACTTCATGTGAATTCAGGGGTGAAAGTAAATTAAAGGACTTACTGGTACTCCGGAGTCCAGAGCAGGGGACGGGGCTCTCAACTGGAAGAGGCGTGGCCTCTACCAGAAGAGGCGGTACCTTTAAATTCTCAGGCCCTTTAAAACTACCCTGGGGCCCAGGGTCTGGTGGAGCTTTAAAGGGCCAAGGGTTCCACTGAGGCAGCGGCAGCTGGAAGCCCCATGTCCTTTAAATCACCATCAGAGCCCTGCAGCTGCTACCCCAAGGCTCCAGCCATGGGACTCTGGTGGTGATTTAAAGGGCCTCTGAGGGTAGCGGCAGTGGGAGTGCCGGCCCTTGAAATCGCCACCCGAGCCGGAGTACTGGGGTAGCAGTGGGGGGGCTCCGGCAGTGATTTAAAGGGTCAGGGGCTCCAAGCTGCTGCTACTGCAGCGGAGCCCAGGGCCCTTTACATTTCCAATGGATCCCCAGGGCTCCAGCTGCAGGGCTCAGGCAGCAATTTAAAGGGTCTGGGGCTCTGGCTGAAGCTACCACTCCAGGCCCTTTAAATTATCCCCAGAGCCCCACCGCTGCCTCCCCAGGGCTCTGTCAGCAGGGCTCAGGCAGCTATTTAAAGAGTCTGGGGCTCCCGCTACCTTTACTGCCCTTTAAATCTTCCCCGGAGCCCTGGGGTAGTGGCAGCGGGGCTCCAGCGGCAATTTAAAGGGCCCAGGGTGGTAGTGGCAGCAGGAGTCCTGGGTCCTTTAAATCGCTGCCTGAGCCCTGCCTCCGCTACCCCAGGCTCCGGCAGTGGGTCTCTTTAAATTGCCGCCTGGGGAAGCTGGTTCGCCCTGGGCCATACTGGCTTACTTGCATCTCTGTGTGAATGTGGCTTTGTACCAACATGGAGCTCCACTGAATAGGGATAGACTTAAGCATTTGCTTAAAATTAAGCATGTGCATAAGTGCTTTGCTGAATCAAGGGCTGTGGGAGGCTAATGCTGCCATTTGACACTAAGCTCTCCTAAAAAGGTACAGGTGCTATACTTCCTGCAATTGCTATGCTCAGTCTAGGAGGCATTATTTCATACATGCCTTCTGGAGCTCCCATCTGAGCAGAACACGAGCCATCCTTCCCTCTTCCCCTCTTCCCCAGTACAATATTGGGCTTTAAAGACTCAAAACAGCCATAAATATTTTTGTTATAAATATTTGTTGAATGTTTAAATCAGGGGTCTCAAACTCAAATGACCTTGAGGGGCTGCATGAGGACTAATGCACTGGCCCGAGGGCCGCATCACTGATACGCCCCCCCCCCATTGCCCCCGGCCCCGCTCCCCACTCTACCCCTTCCCTGAGGTCCAGCCCCTGCCCCACCTCCTCCTCTGAGCATGCAGCTCCCCGGTCCCTCCTGGAAAACGCTAGTCACTGCCAACAGCTGTTTGTCAAACAAAGCAAGAGCAATATAGGAAGTCCAGAGCTGGAAACACAAGCAAACACATCTAATTTAACAAGAAATTACCAGCCTCAGAGGATTCAAGCTTTTTTTCAAATATAATATGGTGATAAATCTGACAGAAATTTCAGTCCATCTCAGCCTAATATCAATTATAATTTTATAAAGTCTCCCTCTCCCAAACTGATCCCCATAACCCTGTTCCCCATCTCCATTTACCCCCGGAACCAGCTCCCTGTTCCCCAAATCTCCACCGACTCATGCTTGTAGCCAGCTTCCTGTCTTCCATCCCTGAATCTCCCCCACTCACCCTAATAACCCTGCTCCCTGTCCCCAAATCTCCACCCACTCACTGCTGTAACTCAGCTCCCTGTACCCCATCCCTAAATCTCACCCCACTCACCTCCCATAACCCTGTTCTCCATCTCCAAATGTCCCCCCATCCTTGTAACCCAGTGCCCTGTCCCCAAATCTCCCTCCCAACCCTGCTCCCTGTTCCCCAAATGTCCCTCCACACCCCCAGCTTCAAAACTCTCTCACCCCTAAGCTGCCCCTCCCTGTCCCCCCCATCTCCATCTCCTTTCAGCCTTCCCGGACTCTCCTCCCCGCCACCCCTTGCCCGAGCCCGGCACCCTCTGCAGGGGATAGTGGTAGTGGGGCATGGCAGGCAAGGGGCAGTGCAGCAAGCCCAGAGGGCTCCTGCGAAGCGCCACCCCAGCTTGTTCATTGAGGCTGCAGCAGCATCACCTGGAAGCCAGGGCTCGGCAGCGGCCCAGACAGGGCGCTTTGCAGGAGCCCTCTGCAGCAGCGGCCAGGAGTGGTAAGCCTCCCGTAGAGGGAGGCGGGAGGGCGGCGGAGAGCCTGGCTTACCGGTCCTGGCCACCGCTGCAGAGGGCTCCTGGGAAGCGCTGCCGCAGCTCATTCATTGAAGCCGCAGCAGCAGTGCCTGGTAGCTGGGGATCAGCAGCAGCCCAGACAGGCAACAGAGAAGCCTCCACTTCTGGTCCCTCTCTCCCGGAAACTGCTAAGGGGGCGGGGGGACGCCAGGGAGCTTCGTGGGCCGCAGGGAAGGGTTTTGCGGACCGCATGCGGCCCATGGGCCGCATGTTTGAGACCCCTGGTTTAAATCATAGTTGAATTGAGAGGGAAATAGTCTGACATGCTGCAATATTTGATTAATATCCTTTTTTAAAATGCAGGTACACCATTTACACTATAGATGATTTTTATTAATTTTCTTTTATATTACGTTGATTAGTCATTACATCAAGAAATTCTTTTGAATTTCAGATTGAAGAAAACATTTCCTCAGTTGTGCTAAAATCTCTGAATTCCATAATTCTGGTAGAAGAAGGAAAGAAATATGATGTCACAATAGAGTCAGTAAAGAATGGGACAATTTTAAGTGTAAAGTCATTTAAGACACGTAAGTAATAGAACATAAAATACCCTTTGGCATTATCATAGACTACTTTGTTATTGAAGATAAAAGAAAAAGATATGGGATGAGCTTCTGGCCTCATTACGGTCAATGGAAATTTTTCAATGAACTTCAGTGGGGCCAGGATTTAAAGGAGGACCACCTTCACAATAAGTTGTTGGGTATTGTAATGATCAAGTTAACAAATGGTGCAAAAACAATGCTGTTCTGATTTTTATTATTTTATTTTATTTTATTTATTTACTTGTGGCTGAGATGCACTTCCCTGGGAAAAATAAATTATAAAGTGGGCCAACAGCAAAGTTATTGATAGTCTTGCCATTTTAGCCAATATTATATTTACAGTAAAAATTAAATATTGTGCTTGGGTTTGTTTGTTATTATGTTGACAACCCTTTATGGGTTGTCAACATACGGAGAACAATGAACATGAACAGCGGAGGAGAGGAGATGGTGATCATGGACTAGTGGTTAGATTGAAGAATTAGGAACCAGACTCATTGGGCCAGATTTTAAGCACAGGAACTTGTGTTAGGGATGTGGAGACAGGGGAAATCAGGGAATTTTTATGCCAAATAATAGCTCCTTCACATCTGGGGGAATTCTCAGAGGCCAGCTACGGTCAGATTCCAGCCTGTATATTGCCTGAGTGGTGCAAGGTGCCAGATGTAGAAAGCTAATCTGACCTTTGGAGTACATCTACACTTCAAACAAACAAGCAAACATTATCCCCAAAACAAACAAGCAAACAAAACTCCCGACGTCTAGAGCCTGGGTCAACTCAGGCTCAACGCATGGAGATAAAAATAGCAGTGTAGATGATCCCCTTTAGGCTGGAGCTTGGGCTTGTGATCCTTCGCCCTAACAGGGTTTCAGAGCCCTGAGTTGACCCAGGCTGTGCCTGGCTGCTGCTGGGTTTTGTCTTCAGCATAGGGTGTATTTCCTTCGAGACCTTGTTTGAGTCAGTTCATCTTTCTGTACCTCAGTTTATACTTAATTGTTTCATAGGGATTTTGTGGATCTCTATTAATTCATATTTATAAAGCTCTTGGAGACTTTGGGAGGAAAGTAGGGCTTGTAGGGGTGTAATTCACCCTAGTGCAGAGGGCCTGCATGAAGTATTATGGCAATAGTTAATTTAAACCCTAAAATGGGTAGTAAGTGGTGACTGCCTGGGTTGAATTTCACCCTGATTGCAAACAATTATTAAGATATCATGACTATTGCTGAACAGATAATTGATTTTTCAGTTCAAATTAAAAAAAAATTTTTTTCGAGTCAACCAATAAAGTACATTTTTTATTTTTCTTGTTGAAATTAAAAACTGAAAAAAAAAATCATTTCAGGTTGAATGAAATGGTTTGTTAAACCCAAAGCAGAATTTTTGGTTTACATTTTTTGTTTGTTTAGATTTTGGCTATATTTTGCTCTTTTTAAAAATAAAGTAAACTACATTTTTAAACAATATATCATTTCAAAATTAAAAGTCAAAACATTTCAGTCCAAAACTGTCAAAACATTTTGACTTTAAAAAAATATTTTTTTTCCCTTGGCTGAAACATTTGGCCTGAATTCACAAATAGTTTTGGTCAGCCTGAAGCTGCATGATGGATCAACTGTTTGTCCAAAAAATTCATCCGCTCTAATCATGAGGCCCTCAACCATATGGAACATTTGTCTGATTTTCTCTGTGACCGTCTCCCTAGTGAACCCAAAAGAAACCATGGTCTAAGCAATAATATCATTGTTCAATCAACTAGCACTCATGGCTTTAATTTCAGTTTCATAATAGGTCATGGTCACCATCCATATTAATCATTTATGGCTTCAGCAGCAGCAATAGTAGCAAGAATAGATTGCAACCTCTTGAGTTTAAAAGGGAGATTTTGAAAAGGACCTGAAGAATTTAGGAGCACAACTCCTATTGATTTTAAAAATCAATGGGAGTCATGATCGTAAATCCCTTAGGTGCTTTTAAAAGTCTCTCTCTAAAGTCTTACCTCTAAGACATTCCAACATCTTGCCAACCTGGAAATGAAAGACCAGAACCAGGATTTAAATTTAGATCTGTTGCCTAAATCTGTGAAGTCCTGAGTCCCTATAGTGGCATCCATTGACAATAGTGGGAACAGAGGTCACTGAGCAGCATGCAGGAGACTCAGCATTTCTCAGGATTGTGCAACTACTTGTTTGTGCACTTGGCCAACATATGTTATTAATGAATATTGAACCAAGCTGCATTACAGGATTTACACCTTTACACTCACACTATCTTTTATTTATAAGCTGTCTGAGTTTATTTGCATTTCTTTCTACTGAATACAGTGATTATTTCAATTTTATGTTTACACACTGTTAAAACCAACCAGAGCAAGGATGCATGGAATTGTGCACTGAAATCGTTTTTAAGTTGCAGCTAAACAGGAAATACATTTTTGTTTTAATTGTAGTGGTCTCTCATCCCTTCCAGAAATACACTTGCTTCTTATACACTGCATAAGAATTAACATATATATATTGTCCTTATTAATCAATTATTGTAAAGGTATATAATATAAATTTCTTTGCTCTGTTAGGTGGAATTTCAGGCAACGACATTAAAACATTTGTGACAAGTACTACTGTATCTTTTAACTGGAACACACTAGCCTGTGAATTTTCAGTTTCAATTTCACTGAATAACACATTGCGGATTATACAACAAAACGATGTTTTTTTTGAGTGGGCTGATTTGATACCTGCAACCTTGTATACTTTTACATTTGAATTTAAACAGCTGCATCTTGAATTTATAAATGTATTTCAAGCAATCGATATTCAAGTTGAAACAGGTATGTCCTCTAGTTTATCATGATCACAAAGATTAGAAAGATGACATTGATTACTTTACTTTAAGAGAAAATTTCAAGAAATATTATATGTACTAAGCAGTACTGTGAAGTCCTGGGTCCCTGTAGTGGCATCCATTGACAAAGTGGGAGCAGCAGGCACTCAGCAGCATGCAGAAGGCTCTCAGCATTTCACAGGATTTTAAATGAATTTTAGCCATTCTTAAATCCCGTTTGTGTTTGCTTTCCAAAACATTAGGAGAAATAGAGTTTTAATAGCACAGATGTTTATAGAAAGCATATTTCAAAGTCACATTGATGAGTATTAATGGAAACAAAATTTAAAATTTGCACGTGCAATTATTTCCTCATCCAGTCAAATAGAAACAATACGTTAGGACTGATTTGACAAATTTCAACAAAGCAACCTAGTTTGAATTTCAGATGTTGAGGTGTTAGATTTGAAGCAACCTGTGATCAGTCCATTAAGTTAATTTTTTTTTAATTTTTTTTTATAAATTCAGGTAAATTGTGATGGGTATTCCTATTGAAGAAAATGAGGCACTATTCACACACTAAATTATTTGTTGTGAATTATTTGCCCAGCTGTACTTTCTAACAAGTGTCTGTAATAATATTATGATACACTGATATCCTGGAGGGGCACTAGTCTGGTCATAGCATATGCATGCTGAAGAATTTAATAGTCTTACAATCTAAAGTACTGGTCTCGTAAGGTGATCTGCACAGGTGGATCTCTTGTCCATATAATCCCATTGACTTTGCACAGGTATTGAGGGTCCATCCATATTGATCAGTTTGCAGTACTCAAGCTAAAGACTTAAAAAAAATATCTAAGACAAATTCAACACAATCACAGTTTTTGAAACATGGGTAGATTTTGTTGTTGGGTCATGCAAGGAGAAGTTGACAAGTGCAGGAATAGTAAAGCTTTTAAATTGCCATTATTTAATTGCCATTGTTCAATAAATTGCCATTATTTGAACATTAAATTTAGTTCTCTATCATTGAAACTGCAGGAGAGAAAAACATGGTGACCAAAAATATTTCCTTTGTCAACCTCCAGCCTGGCCTGGGGTGCTTTCTGAAAGTTGAAAAAACCACCATAATTTGATAAAATGAC
This sequence comes from Sternotherus odoratus, assembly GCA_032164245.1. Classification (NCBI taxonomy): domain Eukaryota; kingdom Metazoa; phylum Chordata; order Testudines; family Kinosternidae; genus Sternotherus; species Sternotherus odoratus. Next base: position 61,981,874 of record JAVMKO010000001.1, read on the forward strand.
AATTTCTCCTGCCAATTTCTCTCACCAAAATGAAACAAACAAACCAAACCTCCCCCCCCCAACTCCTAGCCTATGCATATGCAAAGGTACATTTTTCTTGATGGGCATAAATGAAGCTTAGAAAGTGAGTTGCTGAAGAATTCATAGGAAGCTTGTGACAGACCTGGAAACACATCCTTAATTTGTGATTAGAGCAAACTGATTTAAATCTATTGAAAAAATGAACTGCCCATGCTTACCCAATTTTGCTAAGTGCTTTGAGGCACATTGGCCTAGTAGGTCAACTCCTGGCTGTGGAATTACGCAATATGGTTTCTCACATGCTGTTTGCAAAAAACCTGGCGCACTTTATGCCAACATTCAGAGATTGCAGGTTGCATTGCACATGCATGCATGGTTAATCTAGCTAAGTAGTGGACATGAGTATTTTGTCAGGCATGCTTTGAATGAGACAGGGCTCTTTAGGCACTACTATTTGATTGGCTCACACCATTCCTTTTATTTAATAATCTGATATTATCTAAAATCTTAAAAAACATTTATTTAGCAGCACAAAAGAAAACAAATATGTTTTTTTTTTAAAATAAGTCCAAAACCAAAACAGTGTATACAATAAATATATGTTAGCATTTAAAAAAACTTTTAAATATGTATCTTTAGAAACTAATGACCATCTTTCATGGAGAAGTCTAATAACACAGGCCCTTTTCCTTATTTTAACTGAACAAATTCAATTTTAACTTCAATCACGTTACTGAATAATTGATAAAAAGTTGTAATATTCCTATTAGTTGTAGAAAATTAAAGGAATAAGATTAGTACATGTTTTCAGTGTTGATATCTCTCGTGATTTTATCATGAGTCTCATAATATTTGGTGGTTTTTCTTAAAGCCCCCATTACTGGAATCCTGAGATTGCAAGAAAATCTCAGCTTTCGTTAAAAAAAAAAAGTTTCTAATCATCGTAGTTATGGACAAAAGCTAAAAACATGATGTGTGTGCACTCTAAAGTCTCAGAACCAAGAGGCAAATAAAAAAGAAGGCAAAACATTTTTTTTAATGTATGGCAATCTTATGATATGGAGTGGCTAATTCACGTTTCTTGAATGACTGAGGTTGGCAATACTGTTAATTTTAATTAAATGTCATCATACTTTATAGACTTGTTTAAGATTTATGAAATGGAACGTCACCATTACTGGTAGAGAACTTTTTGGAAATCATGTATTTATTCACCCATAGGTCTGTGTTCACAAGGATGGTTGGCATTCAAAGGTAGCTGCTATAACATGAGCAAATCCAGCAAACCATGGAGTATGGCACAACAAAGCTGTGAATTGTCTCCAATACGGGCACACCTTGTTGACATACAGACTGAAGAAGAACATAAATTTATATCTTTTTACCTCCAGTCAGTTAATCAAATAATCATGTTATGGACAGGTCTTAATGACATGAAGGTAAGTATGTTTGATCTTTTGTTATTTCCCTTATTAAAATAGTTTTTTCTTTATCCGGAGAACTTTAATATGTATAATAAAATTCCTGTTGATTTAAAACTTACTATAGTAGGTTGATTTTTAAATAAAAATACTCATTCACATGGTTATTAATTTGAGTAGTGATTAGTAGGACATTGTCTATTTCTGCAAATAAATTGCAAGTGTTTACAAGTACATTAATTATTCATCATTTTAAAAAGATGCTACAAATGACTTTATTAAAAATAATCATCTAGGGCAGTGCATGAAACTTTGAAAAACAAAGAGATGCTTAAGGGTAATCTTTTGGAACTATAGTTTATTTCTCTGTATACATACAAGACCCTGTTTTACCCCTCTAGGTGCTATGTCTTGCCAGTTCTGAGACCTAACCCTGTGCTCCTTATAGATGTCTAAACCCTTTGGAATCAAAAGGATATTGGGCTTATGTGCATGTAGGATCAGGTCTATAATGTCATGGGACGATCTCCCCAGATTCATGACCAGGACTCGACAAGTTAGTCAAGAAGACATTCTACCCCAAGAACCCATCTCAGATTTTACAGTAATCCCAGAACATGCTGGGACAGGACTTCAGCAGTTGAGTCAGTGATCTATAGATATGTTTAATAAAGTTAATAATGCTATCCAGTTAGGGACAGATTCTCATTTACGCTAACGTCCTTTATTACTCTGTCAGTCTGTTTCTTTTTTACACTCACTTTAAGTCCCCTTTACACTGCCAGCATATGTAATGAGATCATAGTGTAAATAGAAATCTAGCCCACAGTGTTTTGCTTTGGAAGCAACCAGAACTTAAAGGCCCTTGAAATCCAAAAAGGAAAACAGGAATTTTTAATGATGTGCATTTGTGTGGAGATAAACTGATGCTTTAGGCCCTATTCAAGAAGGCACTTAAACATGTATCTAAGGGTATGTCTTCACTACAGCAGTAGGTTGATTTCCCTTAAGCATGGGGGAGCCGGCGCGGGGCTGCTCGGGTGAGCACGGGGGCCACGGAGCTGCTCGGACTGGTGGCTGGTCCCCTGGGGAGCGTGCCTGGCTGCCCCGAAAGGTGGTGCCTGCTGGGGACTCCCGGCACTGTGGGATATCTACCCACAGTGCAATGCTGGCTATGTCAACCCTTGCAAAAGTTCTAAGGACAGACACTGTCGACCTGCTGTGCTTTGTGGGGACACACTAAGTCGACTTTATAAAGTCTACTTTAGAAAATCGACTTAAGGGAAATCGACCTACTGCTGTAGTGAAGACATACCCTAAGTGTCTGGCTGAACTGGGGCCTCACTCTTTAACCTTTTAGATCACATCATTGGACACCCACTCTCTGATCTTGCACTCCTTAGTTAGGAAATACCCCATTAGATTTGTCTCTGCGTCCAATAGCAGTTATGTCAAAATAAGAAGTGCAGGATTGGATTTAAATATTAAAGCCATGATCCCAACCATCTGTTGTCTCATTACAATAAGACAAAAAAGATCACTGCAGTTTTAGTTTCCCTGTTCTCTGGACACTTCTATTTATGGGTTTTAATTGAATTTCAATCTAGAGTTGAGTTTCAACTTTGTCTGTAATTCAGCCAGTGAGGAGCCAGTGTGGCAGTATTTGAAGATGGATAGGTTAGCCAGATGCACAGTGGATATTCTTAATTTTTTTCTTTCATAGAAAACAAAAGTGACAGCTGAACCTTTCAGCACTGTTCCAGTAGATCCACTCTCAAAATTCCCATTGATGTCAAGTGGGAATCCAGTGAGCAGAAACATTGCAGCATTGAAGTGACATTATTGGAACTTAAACTGAATTATTGATTTGCCATTGGAAAAATTTGCTTTAGTTATATTCAAACAGTTTAGCTGTGAGACAGGGAGGAAAACTGCTAATTTTTTAGCCCAGCATTAGGAAAGAAATAAAATTTGTCCAGATAATTCCACCTAGTCGAAATGATTCATTGTCTTGAGGCCCTATAACCCCATACATCACCATGGATAAAGAAAATGGGAAGTAAGTAAATTTAGTAATGTTGTCTTTGTGATATCATGCCTCTACTTCCACTGACCGTTGGAACCAGATTTGCCCATTACTTTGGGGTACACTAATTTATTAGGGTTACTCTTCTGGGGGAGGGGTTCCTTAATTTTATCAGTGTACTGCTTGTGTCACTTGTGCTGTCATACCGAGCTCCACTTCTCCCTTCTGCAAGTTTCCTCCCAATGGAGCTATCCCGCAGGACTTACATTTCCCAGGGCTGGGCAGATTAGGCTGGGTACTGCACCCTGGTTCCCCAATAACTCAGAGCTGATCGGTAATGCCCTGCAAGGTCTCAAGCAAGGCTGGGGCTCTGCAATGTGGGTATGTGGATAGACCAAGAGAGAGAGGAAGGAGGAGCTGGACACTGTAAAATTATTTCCCTGTCCCCCTGCCACAGGCTCCTGGTGTGGGCTTTTGTGAGGTCTCTATTGTTCCTGACTGGTCCTCCTTAGATTGCCCTCAGCCAGGGCAGTTCATGGGCCCTAACTTAGCAGTCTGCTTCAGTGTCATGGCTGTGTTTGTGGAGGCAGCCTGGTGTAAAGATGTCACCCCGTTCTTGGCCCAGGCGTTTCTGCCACCCTTTCCTTCTCTGAATTCTCCCTTTTATAGCAGGTCGTGTTAGGGTGACCAGATAGTATTAAATTACTCACTTCCTCCTTCTGTAGTGAGGAACCCCTTTTGAGATAAGGTTACAGGGGTGCTGAGTTGAAAGTGATTTCCTGCAGGAAGCCAAAGAACATAGCTTTTGTAGAAGCCATTTTGTCAGAGGGTTGGGAGCCTGTGTGTGTAGGCTGGGCCGAAGCTTGCTTTGTGTAAAAATAAGAAGATTTGGAGTAGTTATGGGGTTTTTGATTTGTTTTCTTCTCTTGTTTGAGGCATGTTGTATTTCTTTAAAAACAGGAAAACTGGTTTTGGACTTAATTGGGAAGAGTCTGGGATCTGTTTTTATTTACAGAGTCAAAATACTTTGTATTATTTATTTATTTATTGTTTTAAAACATTATCTATAAAAATCTAATAATAAAATAGCATGTAAGTAATTTTTATTTTTAACTGGAAACCATTTCATAGAGACAAATTCCTTTTTGGCAAACATTATTAAATAATGTAATAGATGTGCACAAACAATGTCAGAGCAAAATAACACGCAAATTGAGAACAATAAAAACCGGTGCTGGGTGAGAGGATTTGAGCCCAAAGCAAAAAACATTAGTGCAATGTTGAGATTACATATTTAAACACAAAAAAGTAAGGTAAGGTAAGGTTCTCATAGTAACATTAATTCTCCTGTATATACAGTTTTTAATTATTATTACTCATAACAATAATAATAATTAATATCTAGCTCTTATATAGTGCTTTCATAAGAAGATCTCAAGTGCTTTACTGTGTCATTCATATTAGGTGACCAAATCTATATGTAAATAAAATACAGTAAAAATCATAAATTCCTTAGGCCGGGGTGTTGTCTTTTGTCTGTGCAGCACCGTGCACATTGTCATTCCGTAAATGATGATAATAATGAGCAGTATGTATGAATTAATTTTACTATGTGAAACTAACTTCACTGCCTAGTATTTTTACATTTGAATATACAACTTTAGTGTACATTACTGAAGTGTTCTTCGTGTAATGATGTTTTCTCTTTTGCATATATAACTGTATTAAGAAGTAAAACTTTTCTTGGAATGCTGAAGTTGATTTAAGTTACCTTGGTACTATAGGCAGAGTGTCAAATATTTTTAAAATGCCATGAAAGATAAAGGTATTCCACAAGATAAATACCACAAATGTTGTATCCATATCTACTACATATTGTGAAGAAGGATTTTAATTTTACTTCATCAACTCTGTTTACACAAGGAAAGAGTTAATTATCACTTTGCAATTTGACAGTTAACCAGCTGTTTATATTATCTTTACAATCATTTCTCTGTTTGTGGGAGTCTGGTCAGTTTAATGAATGACAGGAGATAATAATGAACATGCTTGTTTTTCAAGCACCTTGCTGAAATTTCTTCCCAGATAATTTGTCTCAGATTTTTTGTGTTACTACTGCAATTAGTTTGTTGTATGAACTCTGAAAAATTTAGAAAAAATTGATTTTTGTATTTACAGTAATGTCAACCTCAAATGTTCAAAAATCATGAGTCAGTTCCCCTAAAATAATGAGAACAGATAAAAATAGTTTTGGATTCTTTTTATTTGCCTCTTGGTTTTTGCACTTTTAGGATACATTTTCCAACTTTTCTCTAAAACCCTAAGGTCTAGAAACCTGTTTAAAAAAATTAAAAGCTAAGATTCTCAGTCAGAGGTTTCCAAAAGCTTTAAGAAAAGTGCCACATATTGTGAGACTTGTAATAAAATCACAAGAGTTGGCTACACAATTAGCAATTATTATTTATTCTTTGTTTTCTTTTTGGTTTTCATTCTGTAGTCTTTTCCTGATGTTGAGCTGCATTTAAAACTTTACAGACATCAGTGAGAGTACTGTATGATAGCAGGATATCATGGCGATAGATACCCACATAGAAATTGCTGTAATAGAGAATTAAGATTGGGGCACTTAAAGTGAGATTCTTGCCCTCGCTCTAGCTCCTGTGTGGAAGATAAAGAGGCTCTGAAAGCCCTGATTCTGGCTGGAGGACAATTCCTCTGATATAAGAACCTCAGAGGACAATCACAATCTTGTTGGCTGTCTTCTGAAGTTCTGCTTATAAGCCCCAGTGTGGGATGCATGTTCAAGGTAAAACCACAGTGCATAGTGTGGCTGCCCCAACTTGGTCCAAGATGCTGCCACATGGCCCCTGGACTCATCCAAAATAGTTAATGTGAGTAAACTATAATAACATTTTAGATAATGCTTTCTTAGCCAAAATATTACAAGCTATCAAAATCCAATCTTTGGATGCTTATTAGATATAGGAGGGGTCTTTTACTAGAGGTTGAACCAATTTGTATGGGAACACCATAAGTAATAAGCTATATATATATATCCCATACCTCAAACCTGCACATAGGTCCTCAGGTCCTTAGCCAAAACAACCTGAAGTCATCTTTGTTTACCTTACAGCTTTGACTAGAAGTTTCAATGTAAACTTTTCCATGGTTTAATTGTGTTAATTTCAGTTGCTGTATTTTAACATTATGGGGAAAATTTTTAAAGGCACAAATGGCAGTTAGGTGAAAGTCATTGAGAGTTAGCTGTCTGCCATATGTACTTTTGAAAATCTTCCTCTAGTCCTTTAAACTATGGCAAAATGGAAACATTGAGCATTGCAATGAAAGCAACAGTATCATGTTGTGATATGAACTGAGAACATTGTTGGCTCCAGAAAAAAACAATTTAATTTGCTTTAAATGTCCACAGAGTCTTGTTTGCAGTAGGCAAGCTTGCAGGATAAGTTTTTTTTCCCCTCTGAATTTGTTCAAAATGATTGACTACCCAGTATCATTTCCAGAAATGAGATATAACTTTATCAACAAAACTAGCTATGATCAGGTGATCATCAATTTTTTTTATTGTGATATACAACATTTTTTAAGTTGCTTCATAAATATTACTAGGAATAATTGAGGATTTTAAAAAATTATTGATCCCTCTGCATTACCCTCCTGTAGCTTTTATCGTTTCTAGCAAGATGTTTTCCATCATAATTATGATGGAGTGGTGGCAACACCATAGTATGACAAAGCTCCAAGTCTGTACTTGTGGGTCCTGCATTTCCTGGCAGATTTTACTAGCCTCAGAGGCTCACTGTGACCCTCCTCTCTCTAGAGACAAGGTCACAGCCTATTGAGCCATTTTCATCATAAGCCAGTGAGGAGAAGCTATCCTTCCTGGCACAGTCCCTGTTGTCTCCCAATAACAGTGATTAATTAGGGGAGGTAGACAGGGGGGAGCCCAGGCCCATCATCTACTCTGGACTCCAGCCCAGGGACCGTAATAGTATCAGCTAAGATGGTTGATCTTTTAGCCACAAAACACAATACAATTCCCTGGGCTACTTCCCCACAGCAGTCCCTGCTTCTTCACACTCCACTTCACCCTTACCTCAGGGTCTTCTTCCTCTCCTATGATATGTTGTCTACCACTCAGTCTCACCAACAGTACAACTTCTTCCCACAGCTCCTGACATCCACACCCACCTGACTAAATGGGAGGGTTTTTTAACTGGTTTCAGCCAGCCCCTGATTGGCGTCAGGTGTCCCAATCAGACTAGCTGTTTCTGCTGCTTACTAGAAGCTTCTCCTTTGTTTGGCTAGCCAGGGAACAGGGACCTTCTCATCCTGAGGCTCCTTCAGGTCACTCGGTCACTCGTTCAGTCACGCATCCGGGCGGAGTTCCACTGGGCAGCATCCACTGCCTCCCTCTGCGTTTTCACGGAGCAGTGGGTGCTGAGCGGGGTTCTCTGCTCGGTGTCCCCATCTTGTACCCTCGTTTTGAACCTGTAACCCTCACGCACTCCCCTGTCCTTTTTACATTAGTTGTCCCCCGTAATCAATTGGCCCCGGGTCTAGTGTCCCTCCCGCCAGGCTGGGGGAGGGACTTCAGCAACAGGCAGGCTTAGGCCCGCCCACCTCCTGGGTAACCAAAAGGTGCTCATCCTGAGGCTGATATACCTCCCTTCCAGCACTCTCCTATACTCTTCTGGTCTGACTCCATCACAATAGTTACAGTTATAAGGGTTAATAATTCAAAATGCCCCACATAAATCATTTGTGCAAAGAAGTACAAAATTTAAATACCGACTGTTCAAGATATGTCAGCTATATTGTAGAAAAGATTAATGTAATAATTCAGGGGTGTAACTTTAAAAAAACAATTCCTGTATTTTTTGTTTATTACAGGAAGAAGGTCACTTTTTGTGGACAGATGGATCTCCTTATCTTGGAAAAGCTGAAATCTCATCTTTATCTTTGATACCAGAGAATGAAACTGACTGCTATGCTTTTCAACAAAATCCAACTGGTCCAAACTATTTCTTCACAGGATTTTTCTGCTATATATCATTGCCATATATTTGTGAATATGAATGTAATTATATTTCTTTCAGTCTTTTACATTTATTTGAAAGTTTTTTCCCCAATAAAACTACATTAATGATGTCAATTTTAGAAAAATCGGCCTTCATATTTATCAATTATTCTGAATTTTTGGTGTTCTTTTTCAGTACCTTCTGTACCAGAAAACTTTGTGTTTAATGCGCAAGATGTCAAAACAACTGAAGCTGTGTTTGTTTGGAGTGATTTGAATGGCTGGCTTAAATCAGGATTTGAACTTATAATTAAATACTATTTTGATGATTCAGAACAACATTTTGAGCACTTGCCTCTAAATACAACACGCACAACAATTGTGCAGTTGTCTCCTGGATGCCTCTATAAGGTTTTACTATCAGCAAGGAGCCACAGAGGGGCACAGACTAACTTAAGTCCAGTTCTGATGGTAGAGACAAGTAAGTTACAAAAGATACAGGAATAATAACCATTCAATCATTCACTTTTTTATATTTTTTTCTTTTAAGATGCTATGTTTTGTGTTCATCGACATGCTAAAATTAGAGACGGGCTGAACTGAAATCTTGTATATGAACACTGTCTGATTTTAGAGTATTCAAAATCTTGATCTTAATTCATAGCTAAAATCCCCTATTAGAACAGATGGTAAAAGGACTGAGGAGGCTTAAGTAGAAAACACGCTAAAATGCAACTAGCTGTAAGGTCATCATTCTGCACCTAGAACTTCCATTGAGGTCAAACGGGTAGGTGTCAGGCTGTCAGTAAAAGATTAAAAGTCATCCATTTTGACCACCATAATTGAATAAAATTGCACTGGTTCTGATTCTCAAGGAAAAAACTTCATTTGGAAATATCACTATATCTATATCTATGTAGTGAAGATAAAGATAAATTCTGCAGTTTGAAATACATCATTGTTATTTTTGACCCAATGGATCAAGCTAAATGGAATAGAGACAAATATATAACCCAATTATCTATTGTCGTACTAAAATCTACCGTATTTTTCGCCCTATAAGACACACTTTTTCTTCCCCAAAACGGGGGGGAAAAAGTTGGTGCGTCTTATAGGGCGAATGCAAAAAAAAAAAAAAAAAAAAAAAAAAAAAGCGCCTTGCTCTCCCGTCCCCGCCGCGCGGGCGGGCTGCCGGGAGCGTCCCGGTTCCCCCTCCCCGCAGCGGGCGCGCTCCCGGCAGCCCGCCCGCGGCGGGGAGGGGGGAACCGGGACGCTCCCGGCAGCCCGCCCACACGGCGGGGACGGGAGAGCGAGGCGCTTTTTTTTTTTTTTTTTCCGGATTTTTTATTAAAAAATGAGGGGGCGTCTTATAGGACGGAGCGTCCTATAAGACGAAAAATACGGTAACTGAACACACACAGTGAACACTAGCAAACATTGGATAAAGGTAATTAATTAATCAAAGGTGAGTCAAAGAGAAATCTCATTAAGAATAAATTACTTGAGAGACACAAACAAAACTCCAAAACCACTCAGTCTGCCAAAGAATGATACCAGAAGTAGAGGACAAATTTTTACAACTTAATTTCTGTCTGAATCCAATCATTTTGTATCTTTTTTTTGGAAAGTAGTATAGACAAAGTATAAAATTATATTTTTTGTTCCAAAATGTAAAGTCAAATGGTTTTTTAAAGAAATAAACATTTTAGGTGTAAAAATTGGGTATATGAAAGAGCTGAGATAATTGAGCTGTTAGAAGGCGAAAATGCCATTCTATAGCAAATCAACTGCATATCATCTGGGATTATTCCAAACAGAAAGACTTTTGGTCTGATTGCAGGGACAAATCCTTCAAGTTCCTATCTCTGTGGTGTTAGGATCTGCAGAAATTAAACAGGATAGGTACTGTGGGCTGGATTAGAATCTGGCCAGCTATCATGAATACAGGGAAGGGCATTTCCCTAGCAGCACAGCAGGAACCAAATTGCTCTATAGGAAAGTAAGGTGTACTCCCTCCTCTGTACTGGCTCAGGTTTGCTGGCTTGTGTGTTTGATTGCCAGAAGCTATTTTCTTATTTTCCTTTTTTAATTTTTTCAGGGCCATTACATTCTCACAGTTTAGAGGCTACACATGTATCATCAACAGAAATCTATTTACAATGGGACCCTCCTCAGAACTCCTCCAATGCATCTTTTCATCACTATCTTGTCACTATTTTGGACATGGAAGTAAACGCATCGGAGAAATTACCAGTTCAGAAAAGCACCACGTCAACGGTAATTAGAAACATCAAGCCGTATCATCAGTACAAGATATATTTACAGACTGTAGCAGAAAAGGGATCTCTAAGCTGCAGTGAAAAACCTATATTAATTACAACAGGTAATTACATATATATAGATCTTTTCTATTTAAATTGAAAATAGAAAGCACAAAATTATTGTTAATTGGTACAATATAGCAGTGGTTTACTGGTACATGTTTGGAGGCAAGCCAGGCAAATTCTCTTTTTATAAATTGTCTCTATCATTCATTAATTTTCCAGATGGGAAGTGTTTCTGTCCATTTTTTCCCCTTGTAGCTTGTAATATTTGCTAAATAAACTTCATTATGGCTTATAGATATTTATTTATACAGTTCATATATTTAATGATAATAAAATGGCTACCGGTAAATCCCTATGTACTCCAATGTAGCTTTGAACATAAAAAAACATGATAAATGTGAAATTTAAGCAAAAGTGGTAAATTAAATGTGAGCTGACTAGTGCACCAATTACGAGGGTTTTTTGCAATTTGCACTTGGCACTTGCTCAGAGTTCCATAGGCTGTGGAAAAAGGGGGCCATGACTCAACCACTTTTAAGCAGCAATCCCTTACTAAATCAGGACAGCTACTGCTCAAGCAGTCCAGAACGTCACTCTGCCTGTGTGGTTGCAATGCAGTTGAAATTTGGAGGCGGGGAGCCAAATTTCAGTGAGTGCCACTGTGACCTGGTGCACAGGGTCACAGTATCACTCAAATTTGGATAGGGTTGTGACTTGGCATATTGGGGGTCTGTTCAGTGGAATGCTGGGGAGCCTGCTGAGAACTTGATTCTTGGCAGCACTGGCTCATGCACTGAGTTGGTAAGAGACTCCTTGGTCGAGGGTGATTCAGGGTTCCTGTAGGAGCAGGAGAGGGGAGAGAGTATGGGGAAGAGAACAGGGTCCCAGCTGAGGGAAAATTCCCATCTTCCCAGAAATTCTCATTTGACTTACATGAAAATAGATCAATGAATATACTAATGGTCAGATTCTGATACCCTCATTCACAGTGTTTAGTGCTTTACTCTGTGATTATTTCCACTGCAATGGAAGGGACTACTGTACTTGTACAATAGGGGACTATTGATTGTGAGTAAAAGTGGCCACAAAGGATGACCGGAGTAATTTAAATAAAATACTAGTAACGAATAATACTTTTTTATATACCTGTCACCCTTAAACCATCCATTTTCTATATTTATGTGGAAATGCAACCTCACAGAGACAAAGAGCACAGTACTGTTCATCCTTTCACACATTCTGGATAGCTCATCTTCCTCTTCCCATCTTTCCCACTTCCTTAAGCCTTGTCCTTAATGTTTCCACCTACCCACCCCATCCTGCAATATAAAACCACAGAGAGCTACAACGAGATTCAAAACAGAAACTACAGTTTATGTGAAAGAATGCAATTTAAAAATCATTAACTACAGAAGGTGAGTGTATAATTTGATATAACCTCTCTTTTGATTAAAGCACTGTACAAATTTACAAGGTTTCTCTTGCTATGGTTATGTATGTGTCTTATCCAATATCACAAAAGAAAACATAAAACTAAAAGGTTGCATTAGAAAGGAGTACTAAAAGGCAATCCCTGTGTTTATGCACTGTGTTTATACACTGTAATTTTTTGTTGTTATTTAAGCTGTCAGTCCACCTAGCAATGTTGTTATTCGTCCCGAGGATGTGCAAGAAGAGAGTATAATTCTTCACTGGAAGGTACCACAAGAGGGCCTTGGATCCTACATTCAAGTGAAACCTACTACACATATGGATGAAACTGTAAAGTTTTTAGTAAATACCACAGATAGATTTAAGATTAATCATCTAGTTCCTGGCATGACTTATGAAATAGCAGTGGCAACTGTGAATAATGGAAATATGAGTGAACTGAAGACCATTCAATGCACATTAAGTAAGATAATCTTTAATTTTAACAGATTTTATTATTATTATTGTTCAGCATAAATTATTTGGCAAATTGGGTAGGCTTGCCTGGCAATCCTGGGCCTAAATTGAGAGATTTAATGCATTTATGCAAACTGGCAGAGGCACAGTCTTTAAATTAGAATTAGATAGTGTAATTCAATGTGAATGGTACAGCATTGTATCATAGCCATGCTTAGAAGTTCAATGGCAGCACTGAATGCAGTTGTGAGAGAGAGATGGGGACCACCTACGACATTTTACTCCTACTGTGAAGAGACTGTGTGTTGTAGATTTGTAATGGGGTGACTGAATATGGGAATGGTTCAGTTAGATAATCTGTATATTCGTCTGTTACTGGAAAGGCTGTTAATCCAAGTAAAATGCCAGGAGTTATGTAGGCTGCTACAGCAAGAGTATGTTGACAAAGATGCAAATGGATAAGGGAAAAGCATTAAAGGCTAATAAGTAGTAATGTGGTGCACATAATCTGTGAGAGGTAAAAACTGCACATTGTTTATCTAAGGATCTTCCTTAGAGACTGGTACAATATAGATGTTTAACAAGTATGTAAGGAATGTGGAAGGTTCACACTCAATATGTGTGTATTTGTGTAGGGGATAGAGCTGTATAATGTAGACAGCTGAAAAATGACAACATCACAGTAAATATAACTGATTACAGTATTTTTTGGTAGATTTAGTCATTTTGGGGGCATAGCATGGTGTCCAATATTTCATTCTAGTTACAGAGGCCAAGAAATTACAAAAGGTACTTTTCACAGCTGCTTGCACCAGCTGTGGAACAAGAATGCTAAGATGTAAAGATAACTTACCAGTCAAATGCAGGCTTACTTGCCACTTTGTCTATGATTGAATTTACTCTCTTTATTTTACAATCCATAAATTAAGTTCTCTAATTTTGTTTCAAATACTGGTACGGTACTCCTCTGCTTACTGGAATTATGAATGAAAAGGAAATTAATATGACATCTTCTGTGGGCTAAACTATTGTAGATCGACCTCATTAATAAAGTGCTTTGAGAGCTAGTGATGAAAAATGCTATATGAGAGCTCATTGTTGTTGTTTATTGGTGTCTCAATGATACTCTGTCTTATTATGGTAGCTATCACTTCATGCAGTATGAACATATTTCTCAGAAAACCTGCTTCAGATTTATTGTATTATTTTCATTCAGCTTTTTGTTAACTGATCTAACATTTGCTCTAATTTTTCTTGTTCCAGAGCCCAAACCAATTCAGATTATTGTTCCTTATGATATTTCTAGTAATTCTGTGGGTTTATTTCTTCAAATGCCTGATGTTGGAATATTTGATGGTATATATGTTACAAGCAAAGGAGGACCTAATGCTACACTGTCTTTAAAGAATGATAATACGGTAACAATTGAAAACTTGATCCCAGGCACAGAATATGATTTCTGTGTTTCCACAATAAGTGGAAACATGCTAAGCTCCGTATATCACCTACCTGGTGTAAAAACATGTAAGTAATTTGAATTTCAGTAGTGTATGATCCTCAATTACAACTTTACATCTTTTTTGAAGGCCATGATCTCCTGTACTCAGTGTAGATACAGCTTCAGACCTTGAGATCTATTTTGGCAATTCATAATTAAATCATACCACTAGATGTTTTATAAAGAAAGCTATAACTATCCATTAGCATTGCTGATATTTGAAATCTTTGTACTCATTTAGATGCTTTATTTGTACCAAGTTTCTATTAATAATTAGCACGTAATTCAAGAATTAAAACAATATTAAATTTGTTGTTGCCCTTGTGGAGAAAGTAAGGTATTGACATTTTGACCATTCCTATTTAGTCAATCAGATGAATCTCAACAGAGCTTTTTCTGTGTCTTCATATCAATAGGTCTGTGCTAATGGATGCATCTCAAGGTATGTTAGGGGATGTATAAATAGTGTTTAGCTTTCAACGCTGCAAGATGCTAACATCAATGAGACTTAATCTAAGCACTTCATAGGAGAAACTCACAACTAAAGCTTGTTGGAATTCTTGGAATAACATTTTTTTCCCCCTACTACAAATACGCTTTTTCTAAAAATAATTTTTATGGTGAAATTTTTTTGTTTCTTTGAAATTTTCCATTTTTTCCCCAATGAAATGCCAAACCCCAAAAATGTTTTGGTTTTTCACTTTTCTCATTTTAATTGCTTCCTTTTCTCAACCCCCTACATCATACACTATTTTTCAGTGACAACATGGTAGAAAATAAAAAGAGAGGAGCGAGGAAAAGAGAGATAGGGAAACCTCATAAAAATATGAAAATATTCAAAACAAAAATTTTTGTGATTGAAAACTTGATAAAAATCATTGCAGAAAATTTTGAATGAGTGAAGCCCCTAAAATATTAATTGACTTTTGGCTGGGTCCAGTCCTTACGGCAGAGTCCAGCCTGAGTAAGATACTTTGGCTCCTTGTTCATCCTTCCCTTGTAAAAATTTGGCTACTTAAACAGACACTTGAACCTGCTCTTAAAAATCTCCAGTGATGGAGATTCCACAATCTCCCTAGGCAATTTATTCCAGTGCTTAATTACTCTGAGAGTTAGGAAGTTTTTCCTAATGTCCAACCTAAACCTCCCTTACTGCAATTTAAGCCAGTTGCTTTCTTGTCCTATCCTCAGATGTTAGAGAACAATTTTTCTCCCTCCTCCTTGTAACAACATTATATATACTTGAAAACTGCTATCATGTACCCCCTTAGTCTTCTCTTCTCCATATTAAACAAACCCAGTTTTTTCAATCTTCCCTCATAAGTCAAGTTTTCTAAATCTTCAATCATTTTTGTTGTTCTTCTCTGGCCTTTCTTCAATTTGGCCATATCTTTCTAGAAATGTGGTACTCAAAACTGGACACAATACTCTAGTTAAGGTCTTATGTGATACTATCCTGCCATCTGTTTCTGTTACAGACTTTCACTGGTCTTTATGGGGATCTGAAAATACTCACAATATAAGGTCTCCTCCTGCTGTCCTTCATTTGCATTTCTCCCAATGACATCAATGGCATTTATGCACGCAGAACTGATGGAGAGGGCCCATTGCATTTAGAGGTTTTATGTGGTTTGGTTTTTTTCAGGTCTGGCAGCTCCACTAAATGTACATGAAGGTGAAGTTACAGATACTTCGATACAAATTGTTTGGGATCGTGCTGATGGAAATTTACAGCAGTATGAAGTCACATGTACAAATTGTGCAGGCACTATCATGGTATGTTTTTAAGAACATTAATTATGTATAGTCAAGAAAGCTACTGTTGCACCACTTCTAGTCAAATAAATTGTATCTGAGGCTAACAGATATTACCCATTCAAAAAAGTGCTTCAAGCAAACATTTTATTGTTACTTAAAAACATTTGAAGAAGTTCCATAGAAATATGTAAGCTGTAATGTTTGATTTGTAGGTCCAAAAAGTCATGCAAGAAATGGCAGTGTTTTCCAATCTTATTCCTGGAATGCGGTACAACTTTACAATTCGAACAGAAAAAGAAGGTTTCAAGGACAGCTTTCTTGTAATAAAAGAAATAGAGACAGGTGAGACCTTAGTGTTATAATTCAGTATACACTTGCCTCTACCAGTATTACTTGTATTCTCTTGCAGTTGCTTAAAACTTTTTTGTCTAAGGTAGTTAGTTCAACCATCTTCCTAATTTCTTCCAAGTTCTCCTTCATTGTTATCTTCTTTCGCTTTTCTTGGGCAGGTTCCCTGCTCTGAAAAGCATATTTAGGTATGGTTATACTGGGCCATGGTCCTGCTAATGTTATCTTAAGAATTATGTTGCCAGATGTCCACTCTCATGACTGATTTTGCACAGGGCTTGGCAAGTGTTGCCAGTCAGTTAGAGAAAGCAAGCAAAATAATTTGCCTTAGAATTTTTCATTCATGTGCAGGAATGAATTTGTCGATATATATTTTCTCCATCTTCAGCTTTGGCTTATGAAATACCTATGTAATGTTTTTCTCTTTCCTGCAATATTGAAGTCTCTTTGGACTTCACATCAGTTGTGTTTTCTGTTTTCCTTTATTTTCCATTCATGTCAATATTCTTGGGTGCTGTCCGTATCTAGGTAGTTTCCATAAGAGTAGGTTGATCTTTCTTTCAATCAGGCACTCTAGTTCTCAAAGCATATATATTTCCCACCTCAGCATCATAAATCTTCTGTCATGGCTTTATGATTTTAATCACACTTTCTGCTGTCTGTATCTCTGTTGCCATGATTTTTTCTTTCTGTTACACAACTAGATTCTATTTCCTTAGAGCTATCTCCTGCTCTCAGTTAAGGCTGTTTATCACTTGAACCCAGGTTTGTTTGCAACTTTCTCTCCTTCTGGAATTATTTTCAATCCATGGACCTCTATCACTTTCAGAAGGTTCTCTCTCCCCTTACTCCATCTCCCATATGCACTCATAACTTACTTAAGCTTCTTCTTTGAAGACACTGCCAATTGTACTGTGTTCAAATATCACAATCAAGTGATTATACTGTGTGGCAGACCCAGGGCAGACAGCTGCCAGGAAGGCCTGCAATTAGAAAGCTTACCACAAGGGAACCGGGTCCAGCTGAGCAGGGCTGCCACAGCCAGAAGCAGGGCCAGCTGAGGCCAATTAAGGAGGCTGTCAGAGCCCTTGAAAAGAGACTCCTCCCCAGAGAGGCTTGTGGGAGTTTGAGGAGTGAGGTTGGAGGCAGAGTGTGTTTGAGGAGTGAGTTGGAGGCAGTAGGAGATAGAGGAGCGAATTTGGCGAAAGTAGAGGGGTGTGAGGGGCGAGTTGGAAGAAGCAGGGGCAGAGAGGCTGCTGACAAGTAGGAGAAGAGAACTAAGGGTCCCTCCCAGGGGGGACCTAGCCTTCCTAGCTTGCAGGAGCCTGACCCTGAGAGAGGAAGAAAGGGAGCAAGCTGCTAAGGAGCAGCAGGAAAAACCGGGTCTGGTGCAGTCTGGTCAGGGTGCCAGGGCCGCAGCAGCCCCCCAAAGGACTTGAGTCAGGGGAGCAGAGGAGCCACCTTGTCACACGTGGTGTCAGAGGTGGGATATTGAGTAAATAGACTTGGTGGCCAGACCCTTCTCCCCCCAAGATGGAAGAGGTGGTGAAGGCCCTGGTCCAGGCCACTGCGGCCCAGCAGGAAGCTGTCAGGATCCAGCAAGAGACCAACCAGTTGCTGATAACCCAGGCAGCCCAGGACCGAGCCACCTTGCAAGAGGTGGTGCGGCAGATGAAAGCCCTGAGCACCATGGGCCGTGGGGGGCCTGACGACCGGCCACTACGGGCCAGCCATTTCCTGCAGAAGATGATGTCAGGCGACGACACTGAGGCCTACCTGCTCGCCTTCGAGAGAACGGCCCTGCGTGAGGCTTGGCCCCGAGGACAGTGGGCAAGCATCCTGGCCCCTTTTCTCTGCGGGGAGGCCCAGAAGGCCTATTTCGACCTGGCGCCTGAGGCCGCCGCGGACTACCCCCAGCTGAAGGCTGAGATCCTGGCCAGAGCGGGAGTGACTCCAGCCCTGCGGGCCCAGCAGTTTCACGAGTGGAGATACGAGGCCGGCAAGACCCCGAGGACTCAGCTATTCGACCTGATCCACCTTGCCCGGAAGTGGTTACGGCCCGAGACCCACAGCCCGGAGAAGATGATAGAGATCCTGGTACTGGACAGGTATATGCGGGGGTTACCACCTGAGCTAAGGGGGTGGGTCCGAAAGAACGATCCCCCCTCCTACGACGAGCTGGTAGCCCTCGTAGAGAGACACCTTGCCTCCCAGGAGTTGTCACGGACTACCACGGAGGGGCTGCGGGCAACCAGAAGGCCGGCCTCCAGACCAAAGCCCCGGATGGCCAAGACCCCAAGCCGCTATAGGGAGGAAGAAGAGGAGGCTGGGGGATGGCCGGAGAGCTTGGACAGACTTGGGGACCGGGGGAACGGGACTCGGGGGGTAGGGCCGAACAGCCCGAAAACTGGGGGGCTGTCCCAAGCCGGGAGGCGCTGTTACGCTTGTGGGGAAATGGGACACCTAGCCGCCCAGTGCCCAAACCGGGCCGAACCCATGGAATGTGGCCTGGGGGGTATGGGGGATCCGTGCGACCTGGTGAACCAAGTGGGGGTTGCGATGGCTCCCCATAGATATACCCGACCCGTTAAAATGAATGGTATTAAGACCACCGCGCTAGTGGACTCAGGGAGCGCGGTCACGCTGGTCTCCGGGATGTTGATCAGCCAGGACCAGCTGTCCCGGGCCAAGCGCTCGGCAGTATCCTGTGTGCATGGGGATATTAATTACTACCCCACTGTCTCTGTAAGCCTAGACGTCCTGGGACACCCCACGAAAGTAGTGGTGGGCGTAGTCCCGAGGCTCCCCTACCCGGTCCTCATTGGACGAGACTTCCCTGACTTTGACAGCCTGCTCCCCGGGCGGGGGACAGAAGGAGTTAGTGCCGGGGTCCCGGAGGTGACGCTGAGGGGTCCCGGGGCACCAGCTTTCCGGGAATTTGACCCGGAATTATTCTCTGTAGGCGGGGGGTCCCGGAAGTCTCGGAGGGAGAGGAGGGCAGCCAAGGCGTTAGGGACGAAAATCCTCACCCAATATAGGAGGGCTGCACTAGTGGGAGAACGAGGGAGCCCCCAAGGAAGGAGGACCAGGCGAGAGGGAGGGGAGACCGACGCCGGGCCTAGTGCCCCCCAGGCGGTCCCCGAAGGAGAGGCAGAGGTAGAGACCCCGGAGTTGGGGCCAATTGGCCCGGCTACAGAGAATTTTGGGCAGGATCAGGCCAACGACCCACTCTACCAAAATATCCGTAGCGAAGTGGTGGAGGTAAATGGGGTCCCAGTAGAGGGGAAAAGTAAGGGCCGAGGGCCGTACTATATAATCAAGGGGGACCTGCTGTATAGGGTAGTCCCGATGTCCGATATGTTGGTGGAGCAACTTTTGGTGCCACGGAGACTACAGAGAGGCGTATTGGACCTGGCTCACAGCCACCTCTTCGGGGGCCACCTGGGGGTGGAGAAGACCCTCGATCGGGTCATGAAGAGGTTCTTCTGGCCAGGGGTCCATGCAGCGGTCCGGCGGTACTGTGCCTCCTGCCCGGAGTGTCAATTGCACGCCCCCCGGCCCCACTTGCGGGCCCCTTTAGTGCCCCTCCCCATCATTGAGGTCCCATTCGAGAGGATCGCCATGGACCTGGTGGGCCCGCTGGAGAAATCGGCCCGAGGCCATCGGCATATACTGGTGGTGCTGGACTATGCCACCCGGTATCCCGAGGCTGTGCCCTTACGGAACACACTGTCCAAAACCATAGCTCGGGAGCTGATACAGATCTTTG
Source organism: Sternotherus odoratus (assembly GCA_032164245.1). NCBI lineage: Eukaryota > Metazoa > Chordata > Testudines > Kinosternidae > Sternotherus > Sternotherus odoratus. Next base: position 62,001,967 of record JAVMKO010000001.1, read on the forward strand.
CCCGAGTAGGGATACCAAAGGAGATCCTGACTGACCAAGGGACCCCCTTTATGTCCAAATTAATGAAGGACCTTTGTTCCCTACTCCGTGTGCGGACCATAAGGACGTCGGTGTACCATCCCCAGACTGACGGCCTGGTCGAACGGTTCAACCGGACGTTGAAGAGCATGCTGCGGAAGGTAGTGAGTCGGGACGGAAAGGATTGGGATACCCTACTCCCCTACCTCCTGTTTGCTGTAAGGGAGGTGCCCCAGGCCTCCACGGGATTTGCCCCGTTCGAGCTGTTGTATGGACGCCACCCTCGGGGCATACTCGACATCGCCAAGGAGGACTGGGAAGAACAGCCAAACCAAGGGAGGAATGTCATTGAACATGTAGCGCGGATGAGAGAGAGGATAGCCCAGGTCACCCCCATAGTGAGGGAACACCTCGAGAAGGCACAAGAGGCCCAGAGGACATATTACAACCGCCAAGCAAGAAGCCGGAAGTTCCAGGTGGGAGACCGGGTGATGGTGCTGGTACCCACGGCGGAGAGCAAGTTGTTGGCCCAGTGGCAAGGGCCATACGAAGTAGTAGAAGCCGTGGGGGACGTGGACTATAAGGTCCGACAGCCGGGACGCCGGAAGCAGGAGCAGATTTACCACGTCAACCTGTTAAAACCGTGGCAGGAGAGAGACGCTCTGGTGGTTGCGCTGGGGGCGCCGCCCCAGGAAGGCAACCCGCCCGGCCAGGTGGGGATATCCCCGGACCTGACCCCGAACCAGCGAGCGGAGGTGGTCCGCATGATCCGGCGTAACCAAGACGTGTTTTCAGAGACACCGGGCCGGACTACTGAAGTGCACCACCACATCCTCACGGAGCCAGGGGTAAAGGTTCACGTCAAGCCCTACCGGGTCCCAGAAGCAAAGAGGAAGGAGATCAGAGCGGAGGTCCAGAAGATGTTACGATTAGGAGTCATTGAAGAATCCCATAGCCAGTGGTCCAGCCCCGTGGTCCTGGTGCCTAAGCCAAACGGCACGGTGAGGTTCTGCAATGACTTCCGGAGGTTGAATGACGTCTCTCGGTTCGACGCGTATCCGCTACCCCGGATAGACGAACTGATTGACCGGTTAGGAGCAGCCCGGTTCATGTCCACCCTAGACCTGACCAAGGGGTACTGGCAGATCCCCCTGGCCAAAGCAGACAAGGAAAAGACGGCCTTTGCCACCCCGGAGGGGTTGTACCAGTATACGGTCCTCCCCTTTGGGTTGCATGGGGCCCCTGCCACCTTCCAGAGGCTCATGGACAAATTGTTGCGGCCTCATAGGCAATACGCGGCCGCCTATCTGGATGACGTGATCATATATAGCCCAGACTGGGGGACGCACTTGCGGAAGGTAGAGGCCGTCTTAGACACCCTGAGGAAGGCGGGGCTGACCGCAAATCCACCCAAGTGCTCGATCGGACTGGCAGAGGCCAAGTACCTTGGCTATATAGTAGGGAGAGGCGTAGTGAAGCCCCAACTTAACAAACTGGAGGCGATCCAGAAGTGGCCCCGACCAATCCGAAAGAAACAGGTCCGAGCGTTTCTAGGGTTGGTTGGGTATTACCGACGATTCATTCCCCATTTCGCCACCCGGGCCTGCCCGTTAACTGATTTAACGAGGGCCCGGGGCCCAGACATCGTAAAGTGGTCGGACGCCGCCGAGACAGCGTTTGGGGACCTGCGGACCACCCTCTGCACCGACCCGGTGTTGATAGCCCCAGACTGGAAAGAAGAATTTATTTTACAAACAGACGCCTCTGAGGTAGGGCTGGGGGCGGTGCTCTCCCAGATGAGGGATGGAGAAGACCACCCAGTCCTATTTCTCAGCAGGAAGCTTTTGCCCAGAGAACGGAAATATGCCGTGGTGGAAAAGGAGTGCCTGGCGGTGAAGTGGGCCATAGAGAGCCTCCGTTATTATCTACTCGGTCGACGGTTTACCCTAGTTACGGACCATGCCCCGCTGAAGTGGATGCACCAAAATAAGGACAGCAACGCAAGGGTTACAAGATGGTTCCTCTCACTACAGCCCTTCCACTTCCGCGTGCAACATCGGTCCGGCCCCCTGCATGGGAATGCAGACGGGCTATCAAGGATACACTGCTCCGCGACCCAAGTAGCCCAACCCCATGGTGTTGCGCAGGGGGGGGGGGATATGTGGCAGACCCAGGGCAGACAGCTGCCAGGAAGGCCTGCAATTAGAAAGCTTACCACAAGGGAACCGGGTCCAGCTGAGCAGGGCTGCCACAGCCAGAAGCAGGGCCAGCTGAGGCCAATTAAGGAGGCTGTCAGAGCCCTTGAAAAGAGACTCCTCCCCAGAGAGGCTTGTGGGAGTTTGAGGAGTGAGGTTGGAGGCAGAGTGTGTTTGAGGAGTGAGTTGGAGGCAGTAGGAGATAGAGGAGCGAATTTGGCGAAAGTAGAGGGGTGTGAGGGGCGAGTTGGAAGAAGCAGGGGCAGAGAGGCTGCTGACAAGTAGGAGAAGAGAACTAAGGGTCCCTCCCAGGGGGGACCTAGCCTTCCTAGCTTGCAGGAGCCTGACCCTGAGAGAGGAAGAAAGGGAGCAAGCTGCTAAGGAGCAGCAGGAAAAACCGGGTCTGGTGCAGTCTGGTCAGGGTGCCAGGGCCGCAGCAGCCCCCCAAAGGACTTGAGTCAGGGGAGCAGAGGAGCCACCTTGTCACAACTGCCACTACCTAGTACCTTCCCCACTTAATGGTTTTGTGGTTTAGAGCTCACCAATGTACTGCTGCTTCTTCCTCCAGTGAGTGTCACATTCCGATTGGTTAGCTAGTCTGGGTCACTCAGCTGTAGCTGTAAGGCTACCCAAAAAAGTGTATTTTTGCAGTAAGAGAGCTAAAGACTATCTCATAACACATGGGGCTGAATTAAGGAATATAGAGACTTACCTGGGTTCAATTCCAAATTCTAGAAAGGGAGTGTTCTCTAGTGGTTATTGACCCTACTGTGCTATCTGCCCCATTCTCTGTCTGTGCCCTGCTGCTCTTGTTCAACTCAACGTGGCTCTTGTCCTGATCTTCTCTCCTATTATTCACCACACTTCCTCCTCTGTTCCTATTCACAACCCTGCCTCCTGACCCCTTTCACTTCTGTTCCTGGCCTGTCTCTCTCTTTTTCCATCCTTCCTGCTACTCCTGAGAGTGGAGACAGAGATGGGTCATGCCAATTCCACTCTAGTCCTTGAGGAACCTTATGTCAGTGATGTAGATTAAAGGTGCCCCTCCTGCAGCTTTAATTTGTACAGGGGCTGTAAATCATGTGGCTGTAAATCAGGGAGCTGTGACTAGTTCCCTATTAGTTTTGCTCAGAGGTCTGGTACAGTGGAGAATCAAGCCCAGTATGTATTATTCCATGTATCTCTACGATAAGTATATTTTAGGGTCTATGCAAACTTTTCTAGGTGTGGTGGGGTTTTTTTGGCTGGGGGTAATTGGTGGTGTTAACCCTATGATAGACTAGGCTATTTAAACATTGTTTTCTTTATTGACACAGTACCAAGTTCAGTTAAAAATATGAATCACAGTAAAGACTCAGAATCAATAACTGTTACCTGGCCATCCGTGCGAAATGTATTTGATGGATACATTATTTCAATTATCAGCAAAAGCTTTCGCAGAGAGGAAATATTATCTTCCAGTGTAAGGTACAAGAATGATATTTTCTACCCAATCAAATCTATATATATAAAAGTCAAATGATGTATGTATGTATGTATGTATGTATGTATGTAAGCGTACTCCTCCCGCACCGTTTGAGCTAGAGCAGGGGTCTCAAACATGCGGCCCGGGGGCCACATGCGGCCCGCAAATCCCTTCCCTGCGGCCCGCCAAGCTTCCTGGCGCCCCCCCCTCCCCCCCCGGTCCCCCCATAGCAGTTTGCAGGATGGAGGGGCCAGAAGTGGAGGCTTCTCTGCTGCCTGGCTGGGCCGCGCGTGTTTCTAGCTCTGGATTTCCTATATTGCTCTTGCTTTGTTTGCCAAACAGCTGTTGGTGGTGCCTAGCGCTTTCCAGGAGGGAATGGGGAGCTGCGTGCTCAGAGGAGGAGGTGGGACAGGGGTGGGACCTCTTGGAAGGGGTGGAGTGGGGGCGGAGCCGGGGCAGCGAGGGCAGGGTGTGTGTCAGTGGTGCGGCCCTCGGGCCAGTGCACTAGTCCTCATGGAAGGGGTGGAGTGGGGGCAGAGCCGGGGCAGCGAGGGCAGGGTGTGTGTCAGTGGTGCGGCCCTCGGGCCAGTGCACTAGTCCTCATGGAAGGGGTGGAGTGGGGGCAGAGCCGGGGCAGCGAGGGTATGTGTGTGTGTCAGTGGTGCGGCCCTCGGGTCAGTGCACTAGTCCTCATGCGGCCCTCATGGTCATTTGAGTTTGAGACCCCTGAGCTAGAGAATTGAAATTTGGTACAGTGAGGGGTCTTGGGGTCCTGAGGGTCATAAGGGTTGAAAATTTTTCAAATCTCACCTCTGACGCCCCCCAGGGGTGAAAGTCTTTAAAGGCCAATCACATCAGCTGGGCAGCTATGTTGTTATGATGTCATAATACCCCCTCCAACAGACACCGCACTCGCTCAGCTCACCCCTCCCTCCTCCAACGGAACCCCGGAAATCCCTCAGTTCTCTGCCCCTCCCCCCTCCCAACGGAACCCTGGAATCCATCAGCCCTGTGCCCCCCCCCCCCTGCGAAGGTCCCCGGAATCCCTCGGCTCTGTGCCCCCTCCCTGCCTGCGACGGATCCAAGTTGGGTTTGGTCGGACGGTAAGTGAGGTGGGGGTGTTGGGTTCGGTCGGGGGGTGAGGTGGGGGTGTTGGGTTTGCTTGGGGGGGGTCAGGTGGGGGTGTCGGGTTTGGTCGCGGGGGTAATTGAGACGGGGGGTGTCATGTTTGGTCTGGGGGGGTGGGAAGGTGTCGGGCTGGGTGAGGGGTGAGGGATGTTGGGGTTGGTCAGGGGGTGTCAGCTGTCTGACCCCTCCCCACCTCCGACTGACCCGAGCAACGCCGGGCACTTTTGCTAGTAAATATATATAACCAGATGTCACATTGTATATTTGGAGAACCTATGCTGAATTATTATTTATATGTAATAATCATTGTTTGACAGGTAAGTAAAAATCATAGAATCATAGAAATGTAGGAAGAGACCTCGATAGGTCATCTAGTCCAACCCTGCACACTAATGGTAATGTGCACTTACATACAGAAAAAAAATCATAATCCTTGATCAACAAACATCTTCGTCTTCCTCTTTTTTATGAATTACTTTTAAAAAAAGAAATAAACAAATCTAATGGGCTTTATAGATGATAAGCCCAAATTAAAACTCTGGGTCTGAACACCCATTCACCAGCCTATGGTCATGTCATTATCTGGCCAGAATTTATCATCTTAGATCCATCTCTGTCTGAAATAAATTAATGCTACCTGAATGTTGCATAAAGAGTGACTGCAGGATCTGAACATGATTCCTGTAAGGAATTTAATTTGTATAACAGAAAAGCAATCTCAATGGCTGGCAGCATATGCATATAACTTTTGCATTAGATCCTTGTAATATTAATTAATCTGTGAATGATGTACAGTAATAATATATATTAAGTCCATTAATGGTTATTAGCCAGGATGGGTAAGGAATGGTGTCCCTAGCCTCTGTTTGTCAGAGGGTGGTGATGGATGGGAGGAGAGAGATCACTTGATCATTGCCTGTTAGGGTACTATCCGCTGGATCAACGGGTAGCGCTGGATTTATCGTGTCTCATCTAGATGCGATAAATCCATCCACAAACACGCTCCCCGTCGACTCTGGAGCTCCAGCTCCGCAAGAAGAGTAAGTGGAGTCAGCGGGGGAGCAGTCACGGTTGACTCTTCAGTCATGGAGTAGCTGAAGTTGCGTATCTGATGTCGAATACCCTCCCCCCCCGCAGTGTAGCCCAGCCCTTAGGTTCACTCACCTCCGGGGCACCTGGCATTGGCCACTGTTGGTAGACAAGGTACTGGGCTGGATGGACCTTTGGTCTGACCCAGTATGGCCATTCTTATGTTCTTATGTTCTTATATTTGTTTTCCAAATTCTTAAAAATATAACCATGTTTTTCTTAAATATGTAGAATGTTCAGATTTGACAGTCTTTCCCCGGGGACTGACTTCTTAATTAGTATTGTGACTACCAATGGATTAAAGAAAAGCCATCCTACCACCCTCAAGATTAGTACTTGTAAGTTCATGCTTATTTAATTTGCTTTTCAGGGCTGCAGATAGTAAGGGCTGCTCTTTTTTTAGAGTCGTGGTTGAAACATATTTTTATTTAATCCAGGAATCTTAAAAATGTTATGATTAAATTCAAACACATTTATGCATTCTTACTTTTTCAAGCTAAACATTATGAAATAAATGAAAATATTTCTTCTGTGTTATTAAGGGAAGCTACATCTACTCAGATAAATGGTGTGAATAATTAGAATAAAATAATGTAACTAAATTACTTTTTCGACAGAATTTATCATTACTTTACTCTCCCTAAGCCAAAATATTTTTTATAATTTATTAGTTATTTTATCACACTGTACCTGAGTCAACAACATGATATATTGTTAATGTGTAGGAATGAATAGTCTATCCTTCATTCTTCTGAGCTATGAAATTTATACATTTTCATATTTAGTATGAAATATAAAATATTAATTTAAAAATGTTGTCTATAAAACTCATTCTCCTTTAAACTTGTGTAGAATATTCATATTATATGTTTCTCTGTCTATCTTTACCTCAGATCCTGATCCACCCTCAGATTTACAGGTTTTTGGACAAGAAGAGAACACTGTATATTTGTCTTGGAAACTGCCAAGAGGAGGCTTTGAAATGTTTCAGGTGAGATAAATAAAGAACGTGTAAAAAGTAATGCTGCCTTTTAAATCTTTGTCAGTTCTCATTGAACTATACCATATAGTGCAAAACCTAAAGAGATTTTTTTGTCTTTATATTTCACATTAATCTGTGAAAGGATTATTGTCATTTGAGGAAAATCAGCTATGTTTATATTAGGTATATATTAACATACTTTTAACATGGTTTTATGTATGTAAGATTGCACTCAAGTACTCAAAAGTAAGGGAATGCTGGAATTAAGTTTACCCATGCAATGCTAATTTGGGCCCTGCCTTATGTGCATTATGATAGGGTCTTACCCAGCATCACATAAGAAGTTTGTAGGTGCACATAGAATAAAATCCAGTCCTCCTAGGGCCTATTACAGTGCCTTAGTCTCAAGAGACTATCCTTTCTCTTTTTACAACCTTCTGCTGATTTGCTGTTGATCATGAATGAAGTAGGGGCCCTGTAAAACAAACAGCATGTGAGCATGTAATGAAGAACAATAACAGTGTGCAAGTACAAAGTGCCCAAATTAAGAGTGCATGAATGATCATAATTCTAGCATAAACTTTATGTGCTTGACTTTACAAAGAAAACAGAGAAAACAGATATTCCATCATGTGAAGCTATACTGACCTTCTCGCATGTGTCATCAGCAGGGTTTCTGTGTAGGAATTTTGGATTCACAGCACAGACCCCAACCTCTTGGGTTAAACAGTCATTGACTAGATGGAACACATTACGCGCTGCCAATGGCTCATACAACTCTTTGCTTGATAGCAATGGAATGCTGGGAATCAGGATTTTTTGGATTTTGTTCCTGGCTCAGAAGTGGGCTGATGGATAATGGTTACAGAAAGCATAGCCAAACATATATTGGCACATTCATTCTGAAAAGGAGTGTGGCCAAGTGAATGAGACTTGCCATATCAAATACAAGTTTCTTTTCCAGGCTCTGTAGGAGGGGCCTGGACAAAGATCTGTTTTTACCCCACCTGTAAAATGGAAAGAATGATACTTGCCTGCCTCTTGAATAGGGCCATGAAGCTCTTTTCAATATAATAATGGTTCTGAAGTGCACAGAGATATTAATACCAGGCTATGGAAGACAGAAGAGTGGAATTCATGATTTCTTCCTGGCTCGCAGGCCAGTACGGCCAAAGCGGGGGATCAGGATACCTCTTCTTGTTGCTGCTGCGGTATCCTAAATTCAACTCAAGGTCTGTGGGACTTGGGAGCCTGTTCAATGCAGATGGAAGCACAATGGGACCTGGGAGCATGCTCAGTGCACTCCACATATAATAAGCTATTTGGGGCTAGGAGACTTTGTCATGCAAATGACACGTAAAGAGTTTTGTGAGGTTAGAAGCATACCCAGTGTAGTTGTTATATAGGGAGCTGTGTGGATCTGTGAGCATGCTCAGTGCAAATGGAGCATGCTCAGTGCAAAAAAATCAGTGGGACTAGGGAACATATTTAGTGTATATCCAATGTTCAGAGATTGTAGCAGCAAGCTTCTACCAGGCTCTACTGATGACCATCTCTGCCAAATTTCAAGTCCCTGCTCCAAACCCTAAAAGCACCTCTGGTGAAACAGTTTTGTGTGTGTGTGTGGGGGGGGGGGGGGGGGGGGGGGGGAACAACAATGGCAAAACTCTTATTTTCCTGTAATCTGAGGCAGAAACCAAGCATGGAGAATTTCAACCCAAATAGTTAAAATCTGGCATGTTTATGAGCAGCTTTAAACACGGGATTATAATGGAAAATGTTAAGCAACTTTACATATGGGCATCACTACATACTCTGCCTATAATATAATGTGTGATTTATCTCTATCTGAGAAGTTGGATACAAAGCTCTCTTAGATTCTTAAAAATAGAAATTTATGGAAATGGTAATTTTCTCTATCTTTGCATTAAGGTTTCAACTTTGACCTGTGACACTGATGTCCTATAATCTGAGTTTTCTTAATATAGCAGTTTTTTGGATTGATACCTCTACTAGAGGTAGATCTGATTTATTGAGAGTGGCCAGTGATCCCAGCACAATTCATTCATACATTCCAGAGTATTTTACCTATTTTAAAAATAAATTCTCTTTGATTTTCTATGCCAGTTGATATGTGCTTTTGAAATTGTTTGTATGTGTTTGGCCAGGATGTATTTACCAAATCTTATGGAAAAAAATTATAATCAGTAATATTAATCTCTGTGACACAGTATTATTGTTTGACTAATCATGGAGGAGGCAGCCATGTTCCACAGTGTTTTTCCTGAATAAATGAGACTGTGTAAAACTTTAATGAGAAAGGCTTCAGTAGACTGGTTACTTAGCAAAGTGTACCTGCATAATTGGGATCATTTTACTAATCATTTAAAATTAATCATTTCAGCTCACCATCCTTCCGTGACATGTATAGTAGTTTGTAGAGTGAAGATAATACTTAAAATCTGCTTTCTTGTTTCATATGTATCTATTTTAATGCATTACTTTGCTTTTAGTATTTTGCCACTCTCTGTAATTCACACAAGTAAACAACATTCTCCTTGGAGCTAAGTCCAAAGAAAAGGCACTATGCTGGGGAGATACACAAAGATTGGAGGGGATGGAATCCGCACCGCACCCAGCCACTTCATGGCCGTACCGCTGAGCTTTCAGATCACTCTCACTCTGGTGATACTTCTCTTCACCCCCAAGCCCTCCTGTCCTGGGGGGAAGGAGCTGGTGGATCTGTGCAGTTGTGGATCTACCTGCCCTGTCTTTCCTTTCCCTTGGCCCAACTCTTGCCCCTCAGAAACCATGCATGCTAAAGCACAAGGGGCTCTTATGGAGCACAGCTCTGTGGCACATGTGTTTGCAGACTTCCTTCATGTGCTTCTTAATTCTTGCTCTCCTGTGTTGCAGAGTTTCATTGTAATCAGGATTTTCAATGCCCATGGAAGGGAGTAGGGCAGGACTGGTCTCACAGACCTTGAAACTGCCTAGGAATTTACATTGGAATTTTCAAAGAAGCCTGTGAGAATTATGTGGCCAAATCCCAGTTGTTGGTATGATCCAGTGCAGTGGTACTATCTCTCTGTGATGATAGAAAGCAGGTATACGGCTTTGGAGTACGATAGAGCTGCTGAAGCATACCAGTGAATGGAGTTGGGTGTCTAATGCCCTTAGGCTCCTTTGAAAATCCCAGTTTTAAAGAATATAATATGATTTTTTTCTTTTGGCCAAGGTGCACCAAGCTCTCTGCAGTACCTGGCCCCAGCCCAAAGTAAATCTATATGACTGATTCATTAATTCTTGGCCTGCTCTTTTACCCATTAGGTAGTTCTTATTCTTTACATCTTCACTCTAATCCAAATGGCTGGTAGGTGATCTCCTTCAAAACTGGGGCCAGTACTGCTCTGTGACTCAGCCAGCTGGGTTTGCTATTAGAGTGTATTGTTGTTTTCCTTTTGAGCACAAGCACCTCACCTGTCAGCCATTACTGAGCTCCATCTGCCTGGGAAATGAGCCTCCTAAAGTCAGCCCAGCCACTGAGTCAACTACATCGCTCTATACTTCTGCCAAGGTGTTGAGTGAACTGTTTAGCTATTACTCTTTCAAGCTATTAAAAAGACCCGATGATAAAATAACATACTGTAGTTTCAGAAATTTAAATTAAACCATTTGTTATAGGGAAAAGTAATTATTTCTGTAATGTTACAGATAACCAGAAACACTTTGGGGCAGAGACATCATCTTATTTGGTGCTTAAACACGAAAGGTGCCCAAGGGGCTTGTGTGCACTGCTGTAGTATAAATACCAATAAATTAGCAAAAAACGTGAACATTAAACGGAAAGAGAAGTAGAAGGGTTAAGACATTTCAAATTCCTTCTACAACTCTTTAATAAACTCTTTGAAGATAACTGAATTTGCCACTCCAGCATATAGGGCAGTGCTCCCCAAATTTATGAATGCTGAGCACCACTTCAGTAAAATGAACTCAGTCATGGCTCTCCTGAAGCCCATCATGTATTATTAAAGGCCTGCCTCTCTTAATTTGTACATCTCCCAACACGCCCCCACACCCAATGAGTCAGTCCTTGCATGGTGGGCACAGCCACCCTTTGGAAATACTGCTCTAAAACAGGGTGTTCATTTCCTCTCTTTTGTTAAACGGTGAATCTAGTGTTCGTGAAGCTGTTCTGACACTGGAGGGGGCAGGTGGCTCTGGAGATGGTGCAGACCCATAGGACCTCCCTGCAAGTAGCCCTGGGTTCCAGCAAATCTTCCTAAATTTGTGCAGCGGTCTGTGGATCTGTGGTGTTTGAGGGCCAGTTCCTGTCTGCTGCTTCTACAAGTGGTCTAATTGTGATCTGGACAAATCCTGTCCCCTCCCATCCCCCACTTCCTGATAAAACTGTGTTGTCTCCATTTGGAATGGATAGGGGGTCTGAATCTCAGTTATTTCCTTCTTTAAATATAGAGTGATGGAGAGGGGTTAATTGGAGTGAGGCCTTAGTTTTGTAATGATGAAAAAACATAGACTTGTTTTCTGTTTGCTTCTGTTTCCCCACATAAGCATTTTTGCTGTTTCAAATGCAACTTAAAATGGGGCTGAGGATGTACTTTGAAGTCCTTTACTATTGATATTATTTGTATTAAGATTGCTCTTAGGATATGTCTACACTGCAGCGTAAGCCTGTGCTTGAGTCCAGGTTCAAAGCTACCCCACCCTTGCATCTACATTGCAATTGAACTGTCCCAGTATTCAGACCAAGGGTCCCAGGATCCCGCTGGGCTAGTGGTTCCAAATGTGTGTCATAACAGACCCAGGGTCTGAGCCCTATTGCTTTGCAATGTAGACACAGCCCCACTTGATTCAGGTCCTGGGAGTCATCTGTAAGTATAGTAGAACTTCAGAGTTAAGAACATCTTGGATATGGAGGCTGTTCATAACTCTGAAATGTTCATAACTCTGAACAAAATGTTAGGGTTGTTCTATCAAAAGTTTACAACTGGACATTAACTTACTGTAGCTTTGAAACTTTACTATGCAGGAGAAAAATGCTGCTTCTAACCATCTTAATTTAAAGAAACATGCACAGAAACAATTTCCTTACCTTGTCAACTCTTTTTTTAAACTTTCCTTTTTTAAAGTAGCTTATGTTTAACGTAGTACTGTAAGTATTTCCTTTTTTTGGTCTCCGCCACCTGAGGGTGTCCTTCCAGTTCCAAAAGAGGTGTATATTTGACTGGTGTGTTGTAACTCTGAGGTTCTGCTGTAACCCAAAATTCCATGGGACAACTTCTTTGGTCTTCTCTATCCCAACAATCTGCAATCCACAGAAGTCTTCCCCCCAACCTCTTGGCAGATGGCAGCAACTCAGATCAGCATTAACCCATTGTGTTCTGATCACCCATCTGCAAACACACTACCAGAAACCCTTCTGAGTTTGCATCAGAGAGCAAACTGATCAAGCCTTTTGCAAAGTGAGCTGCTTCCTGGTAATGTGTTGGGTGGGCAGTCAAGTTTTCCCACAGTGCACCACAGTCCTAGGTCTAGAGCAGCCACATTTTGGAGAGGTGGAAGGGGACACTAGGCTCTCTGGGATAGGGTTACTTTGTCTCGGGTCTGTACTGCAGTGTCGATGCCAGAGCCCTACGTTCGAGAATGGGTCAGAAAATTCTTAACCTAGGGTTAAAATACAATGTAGATGCTCAAGTCCAGGATTCCCTAACATGGGTCAGCTAACTCGAGTCCCACTAACTCTGGGCTTACACTGCAGTGTAGACATACCCTTAGAGATCTCAGCTGAGATTAGGGCCCATAGGGGATATCTACGCTGCATGCTAAGTCCTGGGCTCTTGGACTGAGTGTTTCTAAGCCCATGCTGGAGTGTCCTTACTGCATTGTAAACCTGGGTTTAGAATTGATGGTCTTGGGTCTCACAGCTATGCTAGCGCATCCATACTGCACCATGCATACCTTCTGATTCAGGTCTTCAGCTTGACCTGTGTCTACATTGCAAAATGATAGGGCTTGAATCTGAGTCACGGTGGAACTTGAACTCTGATCTACCCCTCTAGCAGGGTCGTAGGACCTGGATCCTGCATCCTTGCTGACGACTCAAGTCAGACTGATTTGTGGTGGGTTGAAATGGGGCTTGGGCTCAAACCTGAGTCAGAGCTAGGACTTTGTGTACCATATAGACATACCCATTGTATTAGGCACTGTATAAACACACTCTGATAGACAGTCCCCTGCCTTGCAGCACTTACAAACTAAAGTGACAAGAGTGAGAGGGGAACTAAAAGCACAGAGAAGTGAGGTAACTAGAATCCAGGGCTCCTAACTCCCAGCATGGTGCCTGGTCCACTAGTCCCTGCTGCCTCTTTTAATTACCCTAATTTATTGCAGATTTTTATGAAAAGTGTTACAAAACTTGTGAACTTTATTAATCTCTGAAAAAGATTTTCTGCCTTTGCAATATCTGGTTATTATAATACATTTTCAGTATGAGCAGTTAGCTGTCATCTCTAAACATTACTATTGTGAGATGAAAGAACTTGATATTAAAATGTATTTTTCTTCTGTAGCTTTCCTATTGTTTGATGATAAACAGTGAAACATTACGTACAACAACTGTTTATGGCAGCAGAGCTGTGGTGAAAACTCTGACTCCTGGAATGGACTACTTGTTTCAATTAAAGACAATTAAAGGCTTGGATTCCAGCATGACTGTGGAGAAAAAAGTCACCACAAGTGAGAAAACACCTTAGAAAAACTATAAGTTGGTTTATTTTAATATGGCAAAATAAATATGGATAGTTGTAATAAATATATGTGGTTACATAAGAATAGTGTGGGTAAAATGAAGGCTGTGGGCTACAGTCAGCTCCTAGTTGCATTGGTAATCTAGAGGAAGGCCTTATGTCTAGTACATTGGGTTAAAACTCAAGAGCTGTGGGATCAATTACAGATACAGCATTAACGAAAGAGATGTAGCTACATGAAGCAAATAACTTCCGGCTCTAGATGTGCCATCTCCACTGAGTGTTCCAAGAACAGATCCAAATGCTTTTCATGTGATCTTACACTTTACTATCAAGTGTTTCAGCATTTCTTAAAATTTCTGCACAATAGAGACACTAAACTGGAGGGTTGCTTTGTACAGAGGCTGCAGCATACTCATGAGAAGATATTCTTGTGCTTGACCATGCTACAAAGCATGACAAGGTAGACAAATTGTGTTCCAAATGCTCAGCAAGTACAAAAAGTAAACACCAAGTTGAAGAAGTTTCATTGCATTGGCCATAGTGCTACCAGAGAATACCATGGAAAGAGTAGGGGATGTTTGGGGAGGAGTCATAGGGAAATAGATTTTTCAGATTCTGGAAAAAATAAACCAACCACTAAACTCATATACACATCTCTCAGCTCTCCCCCCTTCTAATTTTGTGGTTTCATGTGGGTTATTTGGTCCCAAACTCCTTAACCATTGAGTGATTTAGTGAGCTTGCTCTGCAAACACAGTGAACCAACTCAGCCAGTAATTCACAGAATAGCCAGCCCCAGGCCTGGCAGATTCTTACTGGTGCAAAATGCATCCCAAGCAGCGGGAGCAAGCATCTTCCCCTGTTTGAGAAGTCCATCTTTGACCAAATAGTCTCATGAATATTGAAGGTAAATCTAATATGTAGCTGGGTAAAGATTTAACTGTGAATAGGCTTTTCCTTGCTCTTAATAGTAAACCCTGCCAATTTTCACAGAAAAATGTTGCATTAATTAACAAGATTTCAGGAGTCTGCATGCATGCTTAATTAACATTTCTGTAATGTGCACCTTTAGGGAAACCCCAGAAGCATTTTCCTTCATAAGAAGGCACATATGTTAAAGAAAACACTGTTAATTATTGGTTATTAGTTATTAATTAAAATTAATGTCATTTTAGAAATATAAGTACAAAAAGTCTTTTTTTGGTAACTTTTATCATTAACCCTGGATAGTTTGATGTGTTGACTTTTAAGTGAATATATGAAATATTTAGTGACTTTATTCCTCATTTATAAAATAGCATTGTCCATGATATTTTTGTAAACTTTACATTTCTGTGACTAGAATCATTAATGTTATTTATAAAGGGCTCAATTCGCATGTCTCTGCAACTCTGACTAGCTGTGTTTTTCTAATGAGAGCTCTGCTAGGTCTGGAATCACATAGGCTGCATTATATACATAGGGTGCATATCCACTGTGCTTCGCTTCCCAAATCCTGCCTTCTTTCTCCAGGAAGCAGAACTGCACTGGGTATTCTGCATCCATGACCAGAAAATCTTAAAAGCTTTATATTTCATAATACTAGGAAACGTCAAAACATTCACGTTAAAACTCCACATTTTTGCAAATTGGTGTAACATTTAGTTGAATATGATAAAGTCTACTTAAATTAATTATTTATACTTTATTCTCAGTGTCAGTCTAATATAGCTGTCTATGTTATTTATCTTTTTTCTTTAAAAATGTAGAGCCAGCTGGGATATGTGGTCTAATGTTAAAAAAGACAAATACTTCCTCTGCCACATTCATGTGGAATCCAACCAGGACCAATTTCACCCATTATGCAGTATCTGTATCAAACAGTACATTCAAGAAAGAATATAGTATTTTGGGAGTGCTGAATGACTACACAGTTACAGATCTGACTGCTGGCGGCATTTATAATTTCACATTGCAAAGAGTCAGAGGCCATGTTGAAGGAGCGATCACATTCATTGAAATTGTAACAGGTTTGCAAATTTTCTCTCTTTCTTTTTATTCTTGCAAGAGGTTAGCCATCAAATTCTGTAAATATGATCTATTATGAAATATGAAATATTTCTATGAATAGAAATATGATCTATTATGTAAATATCATCTGTAAATATGAAAAAAAAAGTGCTGGCACTGTGAAAACTGCTTTCATTACATGCTACTGGACGATAATGAGGTTTCACAAATCATGATAATTTGATTTCTCACCTTATGACAATATCATGTGGGTTGCATTTATATAGCACTTGTCAGGCAAGGATATGTGAGGGCTATTAAGGATCAAATCCAATCAAATTAATGTTTAGTGCTAAAATGACAGACCCTATATGTGAACTATATGAACAAATAATAGTTGTGTTAAAATACCAGTTTAAAGAAATGGGTTTGGAATTTAGACCCTCCCACATGAAAAAAGCAAATACTCTGTGATTGTTTAGCATCAATTGAAAGGGTAATTCTCCTCCATTAAGGGTGTAATAGCAAAAAGTAGGGACAATAGGCTGAGTCAGAGGGGAGAAGGCTATGCAGTGTAATACCTGGGTCTGAAGGGCAGAGGGTGAGGTTGGGAAGCAACATTACTGGCCAGGAGGCCATGGAAATGGCTCATAGATAGCCAGGAGTGGCTTACAAACCAAGTTAGGGGAAGAGGTTACAGGTCTTAATAAGACTACATGTGCCAGATAAAAGGATTGGAATCTGGCTGGGGGATTTGCAGGCCAGGGGCATGAGAGCATCCAGGAGAGGGCTGGCCTGGGGTGAGTGTCCCTGGCACTAAGCTTAAGGAGCCGCATTGTCAGACTCGTGTAGTGGACTGCCCCTATGGGTAGGGTGACCACTTTTTCAAAATGCAAAAATGGACACATGCAGTGTCCCCCTTCTGTGTCCCTGTCCTCTGCGCCACCTCTTTCCTCTGAGGCCCCATCCCCGGCCAGGTCAGAAGTTGGAGCTGGGCAGTGGTAAGAGCCGCCCAGAAAACCCGGATCACAGTGAGGAGACCCGGACCACCCACCTTCCCGGGGAAGGGGACCAGGGGGCCCAAGAGCAGCCTCGGGCCCAGGTTCCCACCCCCTTAGGTCATCTAGTCCAGCCCCCTATGCTGAGGCAGGACCAAGTGTATCCAGACGATCCCTGACAGATGTTTGTCTTAAAACCCTCTGATGACAGGGATGGATAATCTTTATGATCGATTGTAACCAGAAATATACTTTTGTTAAAATTAGCTTCACATATAATCTGTTCTTAATTTGTAATTCACTTTCAGAACCTGCAAAGCCAGAGGGTCTTAAAGCCTTCAATGTTTTGTCACATTCCTTCTCTCTGAATTGGAGACTACCTTATGGACGTGTGGAAAGGTTTCATGTGGATCTTATTCCTAGTCATGGCTTTGTTAATATCCTAGATCTCAGAGGTGGGGAGTATCGGGTATGTGTTTTATTGTAGTACTGGGATTGACAACTTTTGTTTAAGCACTGAGCTGATGGGAAAATTCTTTGCAGAACTGACCAACCATGAAGCTTGTTTCTTTAGCTTTTTAACATAGATGAGACTACACAAGTACTAATGCCATCTTTGTGAGAGCTAATTTCAACATCTGTGGTTTGTTACCTTAACAACAGTTATAATACTTTTTTTACGTCTACTATAAACCTACAGCCAGTCATCCAAGAGTTCATGAATAGTTTAACAAAGGAAGGGCAGAGCTATTGAGTAATACAGGCTCATTAATTGTGTACTTGCCAAGAAGATCTAGCCTTAAATCATTAATGCAGGCAACATTTCCCTGTTAAGCCATCAAAAAGAAATAGGAGCACTTTTTGATTCGACTCTGAAAAAATATAATCATAATAATGACGTTTCTGGTTCTTTTGCTTTTGTTTTTAATTGGAACTGCAGAGACACAGGTATTTTGTATAAATGCTTACTATTAAGGCATGCAATGTTTATTTCTAAAGATAAGATAGATGTTGGAAACTTAAAATTTTTCAGGGATCCTTATAATTTTGTTTAATTTGTTCCCTCAGAAGAGCAGGACTTTCTAATGCCTCACATGCCCTTAAATATTACCATGATGGTACACTATGATAGACATTTTTTTTTTACAGAATCAGCTTTGTCTAACTGTTGATTTTGTTGTTTTTTAATATTGTATGGTATTCAAGTCTTATAGTGGATAATTTAAATACAATTACAAAATGTATTGCAGCAAACATATGTGAGGTAGTGTTTTTATTGCTGTAATGTGTACTATGTAATGTCATCTTATATTATGTTTAAAACTGTATTTTCTGTTTGTACTTATCTTGGCAAAAGACTTACTTATATGGATTAATTTGCTATTTTAGGCTGATTTTTCTAGCGTTACTCCTGGAACAACATATAATGTGACAGTTTCTTCAGTTTCTTCTTCAGCATACAGTTCACCAGTCAGTAGAACAGTGACAACTAACGTAACTTGTGAGTTAATTATGAGTTAATTATGACTTATCACATTTTGCCCATTCCTGGAAAATAATTGCTTTTTTTGCTGTTTAAAATATGTACAATATTTCTTTATAGGTTACAGTCAGTAATGAGTTGGAACCTGGTAGTGATATTTTTGCATGAAAATATTAGATAGTTATTTGTTGTCTTTAAACCATCATCATATATATCTGCTGAATGGTTTAGAAGAAAATTGAAGTTCCTCTAAAAAATTTTTGTAAGGAGAGTCTGGTTATGATTGAAGTTTTATTTTAATCCTAATCGATAGTTATGGAAATGTTTGCTCTTATTTGTATATTATGTATTTTACACATTTCAAACTATACATACAGACATCTTCATTTAATATGATTTCTTTAAAAAAGTATACCAGCAGCAAACTCATTTTCTAAAACACTGGCACAGATTTCTATCTAGTTTTAGGTGAAGAATCCTGAAACTGAGCAAGTTATAAAAATCTCTCTTAAAACTGGCAAAATATCTGGCATCAAACTCTATTTCGTCTGTGAAGATTTTGAGCATTCCATTTTTTACATTCTTATAAAAGAATGTACCCGGTGTTCCAAAAAATCATTTAATCGGCTTTTGAGACACTGTTCTGGGGAGAAAAAAAGCTTCATATTTATGAGCACATTAGTCTTTAGGCACTTCAGAAGTCTATGCTGAAAAATGCTTTTATTTGTATGCATTAACTATGAAGATATATGAATTGTTATCTGATAATTTAGTTGAAGAATGTTCTTTTTGAACAGATCCAGGACCCCCGGTGTTCCTTGCTGGTGAAAAAGTAGGATCTGCAGGAATTCTGCTCTCTTGGAATGTACCACCACATCCAAATGGGAGGATTATATCCTATATTGTTAAATATAAGGAGGTCTGCCCATGGATGCAAACAACTTATACCCAAGTAACAACAAAACCAGATAGTTTGGAAGTTCTTCTCACCAATCTTAACCCTGGAACAACTTATGAAATTAAGGTAACAATATTAATGACTTAGCTTTTGTACTTTGAATTTTGGGTGTATTGTACAATATCTGAGGTTAAAGTAAAAGAATATGAAACTATTTTAGGCACATATAGTACTCACCTAACCAGCCTGCTAATTACTTGTTAAGTTGTGTAGTAAAACACACTGCCCAGTTCTTTTCATTTACCACAGTATGTCTCTTTAAATACAACAACCATTAAAATAATTTTCATCTCAAAGTACACTAAATTGAGATTTTTTCTTTTAATATTCTGTTTGACATAATATATTAGGTGGTACAGTAACTCAAAGGTAAATTTTCAAAAGTATCTAAGTGACTTGGGAGAAGAGCTGTGTGGAGGACATAAATTCTGTTTTGTAAGGATTTTGACTTTTAAAAATCTGGCTTTGTTCTGAATCAGAACACCCCCCAAAACTTCTGAATTCTCCACAGAGGAAAATTAAAAATCAAAATGGCTTTGGGTTGATGAAAACATTTTGTTTTGACAAAAATAAAAACATATATTTTCAATTTTTACTTTAAAAATTGTATTACGATAAATATAGAATGTGTATAAAACAAAATAAAATATTTCAAAAAGAAAAATCTAAATGCTTCCTTCTGAAAATGTTGTAATGTGATATTGTTGGCACTTGTTTTTTTTCCTGGCTGTCTGGCAAAACTGACCTGATGCTGACAGAGTGAAGTTCCATTTTCAAAAGTGACTTAGGCACTCAATTTGACTGGGACTCAGGCTCCTAAGTCTGTTGGGTTCTTTTGAAAACTTTACCCCAATTTCTTTCAGCCATAATGATTTACTTTGTGATATATTCAAAAATGAAAGTTAACTTCATTACTCTTCCATTTCCTTCCTGTTATAATTGTGCGCTTGCTTTCTGGATTTGTGCTGCATTTCCATAGGTACAGTATAAGCAGGCTGAGTATACTGAGATCAGGAATTCTTTTGATTTTGATATATATTTTCAAAAAATCTTCTTTAACATCAGAATAATGAATGACTGAAATGGCCAGAAATTATATAAAATTCCCTTGCCAACATTTGTGGCAAGAGGAAAATGCTCATTTTTGTGAGGATCTGGGCAGAATGCTTTTTTGAGAGACTAAGAAGTTAGACTTATATGCCTCCATGCATTCCAATTTCATGCACCCAAAGGGCTGTATAATTTCAGGTTGTGAGTAACACAGTGCACAAATTTCCTTTCAGAATTTGTACTCGCACATTATACAGTAAAACATTGAAATATGGCTTATCTAATTATGCCTACATTGTATGAAAGTTCCTTGTTGTGAATCTTGGTACTGATGACCATGTGGATTAAAGTCAGTCTATGTGTGGCTACAGAAAAGTGTACCCTTTGATCTCTAACTCTCCCTCAGCTGTAAAGCAAAAGTTTAGCTATTAATAGAGAATACACCATTTGCTTAGGCCCTAGCCAGGGAAAATTGCCCTGACAAGTTGAGCAGGTAGAGGTAGAGTTTTATTATAAAAATCCAAATAGCATAATAATTTTAGTCTGTTCTATTCATTATAATTATTACAATTCTTGCACATTCCATTTACTACTTCCTACATGTATCTTTCCTAGGAAAATTGCAAAATGCTATTTTTTTCTTCCCCCTTATCTTTAATGGACCTATCTTCTACTTCAATGGTTCTCAACCTTTTTGGGTTCAGGATCCATTTGTAAACATCTATGGCCTGTTGTGACCCAGTAAATAGTCTAGGGGTGGAGGCCTTGGGATGGTTTCTGTCAGATCCTCCCCCCTTAGGGGGCTTGGATCCTGCCTAGCACTCAACCCAAAGTGGTGGCTCCTGCAACTCCTGTGCTGTGGGTCTGGCTGGGCTTGGCTCTTTTCTCTGAGCATTGCAACCTTTACCATTCTGACTCCCTGCACTCTCGTGGGCATCCTCTTAGCTGTGATGCATTGTCCTCTGCCACACAAAGGGACACAATCTGAAGTATTGTCACTGCTTATGCATACACACAAACACTCTGGCCCTCACCAGAGTGCGCTCTACCTCCATTTCTCCTTTCACACAGTTTGCCACTCTGACCACTGCTGTGAAGATTTTAGGAGATGTTACACTGCCCTATTCATTAATTCTCTTAAATCCAGTCAATAAGCCTGTATTTTTATCAAACTCTCTTGTTCCTTCAGATCTCTGTAGGTGAAACTGACCCTTGTGCAGAGGATCAACACAAAGTCAATGCACCATTTAAGCCCCATACATAAAAGACACTGTCAGTTATGATCCTTATTCCCCACACTGATCCATGATCTCAGTTCACCACACCTCCACCCTGCTATACTGTCATCCCTCACAATTAGGCATGCCTATTCTGCATCATTCTCACTTCTCCCTGTGCTTTTGCTTTTCAGACATCCCAGACACTCTCTCTGCCATGTTCTCACCAACCAGGGGGGGGGGGGGGCTGTTTCCTGACCCTTCTGAAATTGAGGAGTTGGAGTGAGGGTGTGCTTTTCTCCCTTTCCTTCCAAACTAAGGAGGGGGAAAAGGAATGGGGGATGAAGCCATGATTTTCTTCTTTCTGCTCAGTTACAGGGAGAGGAGTAGAACTCTTGCCAAGTGAGGATTGGTGGCATTACTGGGGTATTGGTAACCTGTGTAAAAAGAGCATTCCTGGGGCTTGAGCTTGGTAAGGGCCAAGTGGTGTTGAGTGCCCTAAATTCCTGTTGACATCAGTATGAGTTGAGAGCACTTAACAGCCGTTAAGCCCAAGCCAAAAGTTCAGACTTAGTTGCAGGGAGACCAGATGGCGTTCCTCAACAGGAGTAGGCGGTATGGGGACAGTGAGCCTTCTTCACCTGCTGCCAGGAATTTTGTCAGCTGGGTTGTAGATTTTTCATATTTGTTCTAATAAAGTTGTAGTCTTGTCAGCCATTCAGATGGTAAGTCCATACTGTTGCATGAGCATTGTTGGGAGATCCATATGCTTCTAAAGAGAAAATGTACATGAACATGTAAAGAGCCTTTTTTGAGTGAATTTCATTGGTTGAGAATTATTGTATTTAATATTTATCCATTAAAAGATCAGTGTAAATTAAACAGTTGCAGCTGAAAAAAGGAAAATTCATTTGTATAATTGTCATTCAACATGTACAGCTTATACCATATATATGCATGGCTATTGGCACTATATATTATGTGAACTCTCTAATGTGACTGTTTCGGTTTATTGTAGGTTGCTGCTGAGAACAGTGCTGGCATTGGAGTATTTAGTGACCCTTTTCTCTTTCAAACTGCAGAAAGTGGTAATTTCAGTAAAGCTTCCATTAATCCAAATTATTCTTATAAAGTGTCTCTGAATTTTTATTTTACAGTAATAGTATAAAAAATTCTGGTACATTTAGGAGCAAATCCTGATCCTTTCATTGTGGCTACAAAGGGCTTCACATACAGTGGAAATGGTGCCATTTTGCCATGTATGGTGGAGGCAGGATTTAGGGTACCCTGGTGTGTGCAGTCCCCGTTCATTATATACTGTGAATCCCAGCTCTGCAGGGGCTGCACACATGTCGCTATGTAGATGGGTTGGAGGAAATTAAGGTAGGGTTAGCTAATGAGATACTAAATAAACCCACCAGCTATTGCCCACTGAAGTCTGGGAACACAAGAGCTACAGCAGAGTCAGGATCTTGCATACCCCCGTGCACCAAGCCCAGCTTCTAAGAAATAGAATAGACCGCATTTCTTACTGTGTTTGTCTCTTAATGCTGACACCAGAAGTTCAGTTCTGAGGCATTTCTGAAATTAGAATCTGACTGAGAACATCCGACTTTTTTACTAATTTTCCATAACATAATAGTCTAAGTCGATGATTGTTATTAATTTATATTATGGGGTCCTTATCCTACAAACATTCTGGCAGAAAATCATCTCTGTGCAGAAAGCTAGTCCAAGGCTCATTTTGAGAGCTGAGGTGTGATTTAAGTGGTGATACGGTTTTTGCTAGTCCTTTGCAAAGGGTGAATTTCACTGTCTGTGCATGGAATTCCCATTAATTTCAGCAGGAGTTTTTTGCATACTGAGTGCTGAGCACCCTAACACCCACTGAAGTCAAATAATCGCATGCAAACATAATATTGTTATGAGCATACTGTATTTAAGTTTAACAGAGGACAAAGATACACCATTTTGCCCTATAAAGGCATTACTGCTTCTCAGAAATTGTTTGCACAACTCTACTTATATATGATTAATTTAAAATAGAAAGCCTCAGTGTAGTTCTAGCTGAAATGATGAAGAAAAGGAAGCTTTTTATCAAGCAACCACATTTGTAATTTTGGTTCTCTTTTTAAGTATCACAGCTCTGAGAGTTAAAAAAAATATCATCATTACCACCACCAAGTGGATAATAAACTTGTTATATTTTTATACCTAAAATATGAAAGCTTATTTGGATACAAATTGTTTGAATAGTTAAAGACTTCCTGTTGCAAGTTTATGATTCATGAATACTAATCACGACGGGAGACATTGTCTGGAAAGTAGTAGTATGGAGAAGTAAAAAGAAAATCCAGAAATAAAGCCTCTATTCAACAAAGCACTTAAGCTGGAGGCTTGGAGGACCCGTCTCATTAGTTATAGATTTTATATAATGTTAAACATGAATATATTTATTTAAATCAGCTCATTTTTCAACACAATATAACAATATTTTTAGTTTATACAATCTGGGTCTGAACCTTAGGTATGGCATTTCAGATAGTCCTCTGTACTTCTGGATGTTTACTTGACTCACTCAAGAACTTGAACCCTTTGAGGTTCTATTTGAGTCTAGATAAGGATCTGCTATATTCCATTTCCTTATAGTGAAAACTGATTTGCTGACCCAATGGACACATCAAACTGTTTTTGGTACAAAGAAAATTATTTTTGGTCATCCTGCATTGGGAAATGATTAATCAAACAAATACAGTAAAAGGAACAGTTTTTAATTTACCAAATATTGAGGTTTCCCAATCACTATTTTTCATTACTAGTCTCTGAAGTAGAATGGTTCAATTTACCAGTTTAGATTAATCTATTTTAAAAATTTAAATTAAAAATAATTTTATAAGACTAATTCATCAAGAGGGAAGAAATCACACCTTTAAATCTACTTTCTGTCTCAGAGCACTGCTTTTCCATTTGACTGGTTATACTGCACGCGTATGCCCCCCTCCCACCCCAAAAAGACACACATCCCAAACCTCCCAAACCAGTTCATTCAGTAGCAGCAGCTTGCCAGATCTCAGTTGCAAAAGCAATTGCTGGAATGGTTTTTTTCAGGAAAACAGTTTTTCAATTAGAAAATGCTGATTCATCAAAATCAAACCTGAAACTTTTGCTGTGAATGTGACAGTTTCAATTAGGATGACCAGACAGCAAATGTGGAAAATTGGGACAGGGGTGAGTGTGTGGGGAGTAATAGGAACCTATATAAGAAAAAGACCCCAAAATTATGACTGTCCCTATAAAATCAGGACATCTGGTCACCCTAGTTTCAATATAACTTTTGTTTGGAAGGTTTCATGGTTAGGGCACTCACCTAAGATACAAGAGCATGGGGAGAACCAATTCAAGTCCCTGCTCTGCCTGATCCAGAGAAAGGAGTTGACCCCACTTCTCCCACATCCTGGGGGAGGGCCATAACCAATAGGTTATTCTGTTGTCAAGCTCTCCTGTTGGAGCTGTTCCACTTTGTATAAATAATTATTCATTGGTGTAGGGAAGGAGCCCAGGTGTCCCAGATTTCAGGTGAGTGACCTAACCACTGGGCAATAGAATCAGTCTCTGTGTGGCCCAAAGAATGTTGAATTATTTATACAAAGTGGAACAGCGCCAACAAGGGAGATTGATAAAGGGAGACTGACTTTGTTGCCTAGCATAAAGCTTTATCATTTGAAAGCTAGAAATAGAGACAATATGGAAGAGCAAACAGGGATCTCTCCTTTCAGTCCTTTGAAATTCATTGGACTGGAAGAATCTTTTAGGTTATGTCTACAGAGTGAGTGGCAGCGAGATTCAGAGCCTGGATTAGCAGACTCGGGCTTGTGGTACGGTACTAAAAATAGCTGTGTAAACATAGTGGTTTGGGCTGGAGCGTAGGCTCGAAAATCTAGGGAAGGGGTGGGTTTCAGAGTCTGAGCTCCAGACTAAGCTGAAATGTGTACACAGCTCTTTTTAGAACCATAGCAGAAGCCCCACAAGCCCAACTCTTTCATGTAAATGTACCCCTAGAGGGACAGAGGAAATATATTCAATATTTTGCTAGCAGGGACTATCCTTCCTTTATAGCCAATGACAAAAGCATTTTTATGAGAGCACAAGTACAAATTTATATATTAAAGAGGGAAAATAACCAACTACCATATGGGGAGAGAGCAATGCAACTTTTAAAATTTGAAAATTGCCTTTGAGATACTGTGTTGCTGAATGATTTTAATGCCTGAAAACAAGAAATAGAGAAAGCAGCCATAATGCAGGCATCTGGAAGAACGAGGAAGAAAGGATTAATAGAATTTTGAAAGTCATTTCAGATTAGAAATGTTAATTCTGAAATACATATATTGTATGGATTGCTGGTTTGGTTTTGTTTCTTAGCTCCAGGTAAAGTGGTGAATCTCACAGTTGAGGCCTTAAATTATTCAGCTGTAAATCTGATCTGGTTTCTGCCTCAGCAACCAAATGGAAAGATAACCAGTTTCAAGATTAGTGTGAAACACGCAAGAAGTGGAATTGTGGTGAAAGATGTTTCTGTTAAAGTGGAGGACATTCTATCTGGGAGGCTACCAGAATGTAATGTGAGTGTTAAAAACAATTTCATTAGAGATGAACTCAATGGATAAACACATTTGTATTTTGAACATCCCTAAAATCTGGGAGCCTGTGGGATATGGTTCAGGTCCATTTCTAATTTTATAATTTGGTTGTAGGTCTAGGTTCTGCAAACTGATGCACTGGGTACAGACAGAACTTTATGCCTGAGCTGGAGCTGGTCAACATTTTTCTGACTGAATGGTTTTCCAGTGAAAAAAAACAGTTTAGTCAAAATTAAAATGGTTCACAGAAATTTGTTAATTCTGATGAAATCTTTGATATAAAAATATTGAAATTGTTTAGATTCTCATTTTGTTTAGATAATGTTTAAAAGTTGAATTTTGACATTATTATATATATGTGTTGAGATTAAATGAAATAATGAAGTCAAAATTCAACTTTTAAACATTATCTAAACAAAATGAGAATCTAAACAAATTTCAATATTTATTTTCATTTCAACTTATATTTACTGAAACATACATATATATTTCTGAAACATACATATAAAAGTTGAAATGAAACGATAAAATCAAAATTAATTTTTTGACATTGAAATGCTTAAAAATTTCCAAATTGATTTTTTTGGGGATTTTCAGTTACACAAAAATTTCAAAGTTTCAAACTTTTTGTTTTGATTTGGAATGAAAACATGTCTAAATTTTTGAATTTCCTGTGGGTCAGAAATTCCATTTTCCAACAAAACTCTATTCTGAGTAGAGTACCTGTGACTTCAAGGACTCCACATGGCCTGAGTTGGAATTGGCCTAGGATGCTGGAATAGTATCTTGGTCTTGTGAGAAGTGTCATTAAGGGCTGGTCTCCACTACGGGGGGGGGGGGGGGGGGGAGTGGGAATCGACTGCAGATATGCAACTTCAGCTATGTGAATCTGCAGCCGACTTACCGTCCATCCTCATGGCAACGGCAGTCGGCGGCGCACTCCCCCGTCGACTCCAGCTTGCGCCTCCCGGCAAGCTGGAGTTCCACAGTCGACAGGGGCGCCGCGCACGATCGATTTCTCGCGTCTTCATAAGACGCGAGAAATCAATCGCAAGAAGATCGATGGCTACCTGCTGATTCGGCGGGTAGTGAAGACATACCCTTATAATGATTACAAGTTGTCAGGACCTTCGGTTCATATTTTATCTGAATGAGGTTTTCTAGCATTACAGAGCAAAACTGGAAACCAAATCTACAATGTGTCATCAACACCAGAGTTTTGATTATATTCAGCCATATTTGAGACTGTTAGTATGTTAATTTGTGATGAAGAATCAGGCCTGAAGCAGTGGAATGAGCTGTGTCCCCTATGCTGTTAATGATTCCATCAGGGGGAAGATGAAACCTGCATTTACGTGGTGACAAGTGAAAGAAAAACTAGTTTTCAACTAATTTTGCTTTAATATTTGTGTCGACACATTTACCATTGTTGATCTGGCATGACAGTTTTTAAATTTAGTTTATTTTTATCAGCTTTTTCAGATTACTTTTTTTGTGTTAAATTAAATTATTTGATATTTCTCTAGTTACCAGTCTCTTTGAGCTCAATTCTTCTCTTGAATGCATGCCAAAAACTTTCATTGATTTTTGCCTTAGGGTTTGTAGGTAACTTTTATCCTACTTGTAATATTTTTAAAAATCCAAATTTTATAGTTATATAAAGAGGTATGATATTGCAAAGACCTATAGTTCAGCAGTGATTGAGGTAAATGGCTAAGTAATAGGTTTAGCTTTTCATGTTTTATATTTTATCTTTCTAGGAAAACAGTGAATCATTTTTGTGGAGTACGACCACCCCTTCAACTACTTTTGGCAAGTCTACATTTCCTTCACGAGCTATGTTTACACCAAGTACAGTAGCACCTAGTCAAATGAGTTCTGTCTGGAATGAACCTATTAGTTTTGTTGTGACTCATCTTAGACCATACACCACTTATCTTTTTGAAGTCTCTGCAGTTACCACTGAAGCAGGTTTTATTGACAGCACAATTGTCAGGACACCAGAAGCAGGTATGTATTGCTTTCCAAGAAAAAACTTTTAACGGAGAAAAATCAATATGTAAAATTCTGAGATTTATTTTAAAATATAAAACAAAGGGATTTCAGGTTATATTATAGGATGCTTTAGACTGTGACTCCGCTTTCTGCTAGATCTTAGATTGTGTTTCATTACCTACATTCTTTGTTTTATAATTCCTGGTATGCAGCCTGTCAATCAACTTCTCGCAGCCAGTCAATCATATTTGCCTGCAGCTATGGAGAAACAGTGTGGAAAAGAGAGAAACACCTTTCCCAATGTTCCCCTGTCAGGATCCACAGCTTGAAAGGAAGTCCTAGAGCCAGCTATTGAACCCCAGTACATTGCAAGATGATCTGTCACCAGGGGCCAGGGCTAGAAACCAAGATTGCCCAAACACCATTTATCTAGCACTGTTTGGTAATTCTGGGTTCTTTTCCCTATGTCAGAAGTCATCCTAATTTGCAGATGAAAAGAGGTCTGACTTTTTCCTAATATTGTGTATCTGAATGGCTTTGTTTCAGATGAAGAGCCCTAAATATACAGTTCTGACTGGGATAAATAAAGTTCTGTGTAACTCCCAGTCTGATTCAGGGCTTTCGTCCAACTTTTTCTCTGAGGTTTTCAAACTAGGACAGGTGTATTGGCTGTAAGAAAATCCTTGGGAATGGAGCAAAGCTCAGGTAAGAGGGCTTTGCTCTTCAAAAGAATATCAGGATAGAATCCCCAATTCCTGCTGATCCAGAATGTCTGTGAAATTTGGTTGAAGCTGTTACTGTAAGATCTGGAGGAGGAACTGAGAATGACATTCTGCTCTCCTAGGCAGTTTGGCCTAGTGGATCTCTGATGTGCACAGCTCCACTGACCACACCTAGGGCCAGCCCAAATTACTTCATCCTCATGTTGCTTCAGAGGACCAGTGTGGCACACAAGTTGAGGATTTTTAGGACATAGGTTCTCTATTGGTTTTACTCTCCTATGCATCCAAAAATGCTGCTGTGGGGCCTTACATGCATGGATAAGGCATGCCAGGATTTAATTTCCAGGCTGAAGTGAATGCCGATTGTGGGTTTTCCCGGGGGACATTATAGATGAACTTTTTTCCTCATGATTTTTCTTCTCTGATGTTTGATTTAGCTTTAATAGAATTTTTTACAAACATTTAAATTTTTTCTAAATATTAGAAAGCTAAATCTTGTATTGAACTATGCAGATTATAGAGCAAAGCCAATATTATAGCTTCAATCTGGGTATTAAAAACAATATTTATACATGCAAGTGCCTGGATACACAGTTTATTTTTTTGAATGCAAGATATTTGGTTTAGGAGCGCTGCTTTGCACTGATTGCAAAGAGCCCTGCCCTCTCATCCAGACACTGAAACCTGCCCCATCCCACAATTAACTCATGGTTACCCTCCAAGTTACCAGAACTTATTCACATTCCCCAGTGTCAAGCAATCTCAGTCACCTCCCTCGAGCTACTGAAATCCCCATCTCCTACTCCAGCATCTTGACCCTCCCACCTTAGCATGTGATACCACCCAAACTACTTGTCAACTGCCAAATTCTCCTGCTGTTTTTTAGGATCAAATGCTGAGTAGCTGGGGTAGACTCTGGGGGGAGGGGGGAGAAGTGTGGTTTGAGGGTGAGGAATCTGGAGCCTAAGTAGCTTCCTGTGCTATGCAGCAGGCTGGAGTGCTGTGAATCTTCTGGCTTTGCCCTTCTCTCTGTCATCCCTGCATACCCCTTCTAAATCCTGCTTCTCCCAACATACACCGTGAAACTACTTTAATTTGCTGCCACAGGACCTCCTCTGGCCACAGAGGCAAAGGTGATCATATGACTCTTGATGACAAGTACCCTGCCTTGGACCCATTCCCAGCTGCGGAAGCCATTCAAGTCCCCTCCTAGTTGAATCATCCCAGTTCTGCTGAACCCCTTCCCATCCTTCCCAGTGAGAGGACTCTTCTTGCTTACAATGCTAGTTGAGAATACATTAACTTTTTTTTTTTTGCTTCTCATTTATAGGTTAAATTTTTTTGGATATGACTGCATTATAATTAAAAATTATTACCAGATGTCTTGTGCAAAATTCAGTACTTACATATTTTGTCACTGGAGATGGGATCAAGTGGAATCAAATAGTTAATATTATTTCTATGAGTTATGTGAGAGGATTTGGCCCCAGAAAATAATTGCAGCTTCTCTTGATTCCTTGTAAGCCTTGACATTTAAGAATAATGTGTGAGTGTAGCTGATACCATTAGAGTTGGCAAGATTACTTTGTCGTTCTTTCAGAGTGGTAGCCGTGTTAGTCTGTATCTGCAAAAAGAATGAGGAGTACTTGTTGCACCTTAGAGACTAACAAATTTATTTGGGCATAAGCTTTTGAGGGCTAAAGCCCACTTCCTTCATCAGATGCATAGAGTGGAACAGTAGGAATAGCTCACCTTAAATAATTAGTCTCTTAGAGTTGGTATGGCACCCTTTACCTTTTCATGTTCTCTGTATGTGTATATATATATACACATACTTGCCATTGGTTGCTTACCCCTGCTCTATCTTTTCATGTTCTCTGTATGTATATATATATATATACATACAGAGAACATGAAAAGATAGAGCAGGGGTAAGCAACCAATGGCAAGTGTGCCAATGGCGGCACGCCAGCTGATTTTCAGTGGCACTCACACTGCCCAGGTCCTGGCCACTGATCTGGGGTGCTCTGAATTTTAATTTTAATGAAGCTTCTTAAACATTTTTAAAACCTTATTTACTTTACATACAACAATAGTGTAGTTCTGTATTATAGACTTATAGAAAGAGACCTTCTAAAAATGTTAAAATGTATTACTGGCACACGGAAACTTAAATTAGAGTGAATAAATGAAGACTCCGTACACCACTTCTGAAAGATTGCTGATCCCGGAGGTAGAGGTTGCCATATCAACTCTAAGAGACTAATCAATGTAGACACACACACACATATATATATATAATCTTCCTACTGTATTTTCCATTCTATGCATCTGATGAAGTAGGTATTACCCCACAAAAGCTTGTGCCCAAATAAATTTGTTAGTCTCTAATATGCCACATGTACTCCTCCTTCTTTTATCATTCTTGGTTATCTTCACTGAATAGCGTATAAGAAATTCCTCAGGATTGACAGTAGCTCTCTTTTCTTTCACTGGCAGCTGTTCTTATTTTGACAACTACCTCGATAAGAGAAAGTTTTCTTTTTGTTTCTATGATTGACATCACTTTGAATAATATCATTTTTACCTAAGATTTGTTCCAAAAAATGTTTGCTGATCTGTCTGCTGAGCTGTACACAAACAGCAAAATGGCTGGGATATTGTTATTTTTCTGATCTTATTTTATATTTAATATGAATAATGTGAATTAAATGATGCTTCTGGGAAACCCTAATATAAATTATATGTGTATACATTTTTTCCAATGTTGTTTTAGTTCCAGAAGATCCGCCCCAGAATTTTGCTAAAGGCAACATTACCGGAAAGTCATTCTCAGTGTCTTGGGAACCACCAACCATAGTAACAGGAAAGTTTAGTTACAGAGTTGAGTTATATGGACCGTCTGGTAAGTCTGAATCAAACTTAGCTTTCCTCTGTCATTGTTAGGATAATTTTCTTTTAATAACTACATCACTAGCATTCTAAAAATGGATAGTTGAAAATGAATCTTTCCTTTTATGAAATTAGGCTTGGTAATAATTCTCTGATAACTTCTCAGTGAAAAGGATGTTTGTCATGGGGTTCACTCATTGCTAGAGTGCCTCCTCATGGCTGTGTCTGGCGAATCAGCTCTCATGCAGTCTGACACCCCTTTCCTTGCACTATGGCCCCTTCTTGGTTGCCAGGACTCACAGTGCCCCATCTTCATGACTCACCCTCCAGCCAGGTCATTGTATAGTCCTCCTCTTCCAGGCACCAAAGTCCCGCTGGATCAGCTATCATGCTGCTCCAGACAGTCTTCCAGTCCAGGGCCAGGGCCTGTGCTACTTTCCCAGCAGCTTGTGGGGAAACCTGGGCCCACCCACTACCCTGGGCTCCAGTCCAAGGACCCTGTCTAGCAACTATGAGTTTTTTACTTCCGTACCATGGTGCTATTTCCCCAAGCTCTTGCCTGATCTATCCTCTGTCTGCACCCTGGATTTATCAGCCTAAACCCCCTCCTCTTAGGGAGTAGGCTACTTCCCTCTTTAACTTCTTGCCAGCCTCTGTAGCCCCCTTACTTCTCCCAGGAAGTGACTGCAGCCTACTTCCTCTGAAGCCTCCAGTGTTCTCAGCTTTCTGGCTTTATACAAGCTCAGCTTGCCTCTGCTTCATCAATGGTTAGCCCTTCTGTCCCTGGTTGTCCCCCACTGGTGCAACTGATCTGGCTAATTGTCCTAATAACCTGCTCTGCCTTGTGCGGGAAGGACATAATGCTCATTGTCAGTATAGATACATAGAGCAATGCTAGATACACCTAAAACCAGGAAAAGACACAATCTTATCTATTTCACTCTTTTAGAGAGTCAGTTTATTACACTGTCATATCAGGACATGCAGGCAGGGCCGGCGACAGGGGGGTACAACAGGTAGAGCTGTACCGGGCCCCGGACTTCAGGTGCCCCCTGAAGTCCGGGGACCGGTACACAGCTCTACTCGTAGTCGTCCCCCCTGGGCACCGCACCGCATTTCCCCGGCTGTGTCCGGCGCCGCAGCCGGCTGCCTCCCGAGCCCTTCAGCCGCTGCTCGTCCCGCGCCCCAGGAGCCGCCCCGAGGCACCCCCGGCTGCAGCGCTTCCCCCGCCCACCCGCATCAAGAGCCGGGCCAGCCCTTGGCGGGGGGGGGGGGAGGCCCCCCGGCATCATAGGATGCCTGCAAGTGCCGGGCCAGCCCTTGGGAGGGGGCAAACGCTCAGGGTAGGGGGCCCCAAAATTTCTGTCGCTGGCCCTGCATGCAGGAGAACAAAACACTGACAAAGGAATGGATTTTAAGGGATAGGTCTAAAACTATTAACTTGAATGGGGTACATGGCCAGTGCCAGTCCCAGTAGCTTCTCCAGTACTGGTCAGTTGGGACAACACCTCCTTTGGGTCCTCGGTGCTGTAGAGCTCTATTGTGGGGGAAGAAATGTCTGTTTCCTTCTCCAGCTCTCACACAACTGAGCTCCATGGCCTGCCTTTTAAACTTCCAGTCCCACCCCTCCCCTTCCAGAGAGGAACATAGTTTGCCAGGCTCCGCCCACCAGAGGGTGGTTCAGGGCTTCTTCCCATCAGTCTTAGAGGGAGTCCACAATCCCTCGCTACAGTGGTGTATATAGTTATATTGGGAGATAATTAATTTCACAGACATATAATTTTAAGACTAATTTTTAGAGCCCCCCCCCCCAGTGAAGATTATTGGAGAGGTTAATTGTAGAAGAGAAATTAAAAGGAAAGAAATTTTCCATTCAGACTGGTTGAGAGGGTCTGGTCGTATTTCTATGATATATTAATATTTTACCAAGAGCATGCAATTTTACTTGTAGTAAGTCATAGTTATAAACTGATGGTAATTTCATTAGAGTTAATAACTTCATTATTGGTTTTGTCTTTTATCTTTTATTGTTATGGCAAACAACTATTCAAAATGAAGAAATGTTCAATACTGTTTGTATTAAGCTTGAACTGTTTCCCCTTTTCACTCTAGGTTATATTCTAGATAACAGCACAAAAGATCTCAAGTTCACATTTAATAATCTGACCCCATTTACAACCTATGATGTGTATGTTGGTGCTGAGACTAGCGCCGGGATGGGGCCTAAAACTAATTTAACAGTTTTTACTCCGCCAGAAGGTAGGTAGAGTTATAGAATTAAAATAGACAAAGCTAATTGTCCTGCTACCTATGATGACTGGTTTTAATTCTCCCTTCAAAGCCATTTTGTGTAAATTGTGTATGAAAAATAGATGTTTCGAGTTCACGCCCTCTTCTGGATAGTGTATTATAAGCAAAAAATCACAAATCAAAGAAAGGGAATACACAAAAGAGTTTTGTATTTTTAGCAAACACAGAAAATATAAAAAAAAACATGCTGTGACCACATTTATTTGAGTTCAGAAGCCCTCAAAGATTATGGAACTAATATGTTTTTGAATGGGGAAGAAAAGGCATTACTTCTGGGCTGGGTAATTCAGTTAAAGGAACAACTCCATTATTTGGCCAGTAGATGGCAGAAAATAGTAGTGTAAGAGCATATTTCTGTCATTAAATCAAATGTTATCACTCCACATGTACAGTTAATTATCTTTATAGTGATATTTTTCATATAGAGCTCTTTAAAATACAGTTATGTGAATAGCTGTGTTAAGCTGAAAAAGAAGAATGTGATCTGTGTACATCATAACTGTACTACTTTCAACAAAATTCATTGTTTCTTTGGAAGGAGGTGATTAATACCCTTTAGTTAAAAGATAACAGCATATATGTTTTAAAGGGAACCCCAAGAATATGTTTATATTTATTATAGTGAAATATCTCATTATACAAGTGGTCTGAAAACAGAATAGATGAAATGCTGCTTATGATAAGTACAGGGAATATCTAGCAAAACTCAGCACGTGTGAAAAGGTACGTGTGCATTCTTCCGGGGTGACCAGCCAGCAAATGTGAAAAATCAGGACAGGGGGTCAAGGGTAATAGGAGCCTATTTAAGAAAAAGACCCAAAAATCGGGACTGTCCCTATAAAATCGGGACATCTGGTCACCCTATTCTTCCCCAATCATTTTCATTTTCCATCCTCCATGTTTCCCTTTCCCTGTGTCCTCTCCTGCCCATTTTTCTCTGTTCAACCCTGTTCAATTTTTGTTCCTAGTTAAAAAAAAAAACCTAACGGACTTGTTAATTACTTCCCTTAAATACTGCCTGTGGTGGCAATACCAATTTTCATGATGGTCTGACACTTTCAGATCTACCTCCTGTGATTAGTGTTTCTCTTTCAAATCCAATTCTAGCTTCCTTTCTCAATTATAAAATGATAGGGATTGGATGAGCCCGTTAGTGGGTTAATTAGTCTAGCGTTACCCAAACTGTGGCCTGTGAATTACTAATGAGCCACAACACTCTTGCTTGGGTTCTGCGGAGTTTTGTTACATGTTGCTGATTCTCCTCTTCATTATCAGTGAAGAGAATCAAAACAGGTTGGATGAAGGGAAATGAAAAAATAAAAAAAATTGTAGACAGGTGAATTAAGAATTTTTTTAAATTCAACAAGGACAAAATCTTTATCACACTAAACACAGCTAAAATCATGAATAATTTCCAGTAAGAAATTGCTGTAGCTGCCACAGTAGTGTTATGTGACTGTAAATGGGAAGAGAGAGAGAGCTCCATCTCACAATTTCTCTATTAAGATGCAGTTCACACTTATTACAAGGTTTGACACCATGTTCTCTATCCTCTGGTCTAGTCACTGGTCCTCAATGACTAATGGAGTAGTTGATATCAATTCTGTGAGTCATTTCCTCTGTGAGTCTCAGTTCTTTCAATCTTTTATTGAAGTTTAAGTCATTTGCAAGAAAGTAGTGCCTACAGGCCCCAGGCACAATCAGATTTCCATTGTGTACAAACACATAGTAATGGATAGTCCCTGTCCCAAAGAACTTTCAGTCTTAGATTCCAATCCCCATGCTTCATGCTTAGCTTTATACACTGTAAAGAAGCCCATTGATTTCAATGTGACTACTAGGTTCAGGACCTAAATACACAAGACAGCGTAGGAGGGGAAACAGAAAGAAGTGAAGTGGCTTGCCTAAATTCATATAGCAGGTCAGTGACAGGGTCTGGAATAGAATTCAGATTTCCTGACCGTCAGACCAGTGTTTTCCTCTGGGACTGCACTCCCCCACTGACCCATATTCTTTTATTTTATTTATTTGTTAGATTTATTTAACTTAGTTGCTTCTGGGAAAACTAGCAGGTGATGATAGTACACCAGTATTCAAATTCTGGTGTAAAAGCAATGGGTTATTCTAACTTCTTTTCAGCAAGAAGAAGTAAGAAGTGAGTGTTATACCTCTCCAGTTTGAACTCTAATTTATTTTGATATTCATATTCATGCTAGGCAACACAAATATTCTCAAGTGTGTCAAAATATGACAGATTGATCATTTTGGTCCCAAACCATCACTTAAGTGAGTAGTCCCATTAGTAGTTAAAGGACTACTCATGTGAATCAGGATTATCTATGTTACTTTAGGATGAATGATTTTGTGCCTCAAATTCTATGAGAACCATTCTGTGGAATGTTAAGACACTGAAGTGTAATGGTTCATTATTCTGCATGTAAAGTGTCAGAAAGTTCTAGAGTTGAAGCCCATAAAAGACCACCGGATCATCTAGTCTGACCTCCTGTATATCACAGGCACCCACACCACTCAGCATCCATACAATAAACCAGGGGTGGGCAAAACATTTTGGCCTGAGGGCCAGATTGGGATTGAAAACTTGTATGGAGGGCTGGGTCAGGGAATCTGTGCCTCCCCAAACAGCCTGGTCCTGCCCCCTATCTAACCCTCTCCCACTTCCAGCTCACTGACGGCCCCCCTCAGAATCCCAGACCCATCCAACCCCCCTGCTCCTTGTTCCCAACCGCCCCCTCCAGAGACCCTCTGCCCCTAACCACACCCCAGGACCCCACCCCCTATCTAATCTCCTCTGCTCCTTGTCCCCTGACTTGCCCCTCCAGAGACCCCCACACTAACTGCCCCCCCAAATTTCACCCCCTTCCCAATCCCCTCCTGCTCCCTGTCCCCTGACTGCCCCAAGTCCTATCCACCTCCCACCCCCTGACAGGCCCGCAGGACTCCCACGCCCTATCCAACCTGGCTCTGTTCCCCGTTCCCTGACTGCCCCCCCAGAACCTCCACCCCATGCAACAGTCCCCTGTCTCCTGACTGCCCTGGCAGGGCTGGCGACAGGAATTTTGGGGCCCCGTACACAGATCATGCGGGGGCTCCCCCGGCCGGTCTCCCGCTCCCCGCGGGGCCCCCCCCGGCCAGTCTCCCGCCGCCCGCGGGGGCCGCCCGTGCCCCCCCCCCGGTCTCCCGCCGCCCGTGCCCCCCCCCCCGGCCGGTCTCCCGCCGCCCGCGCCCCCCCCCCCGGCCGGAGACAAGGGGGTACAGCAGTGTACCGGGCCTGCCCCGGATTTAAGGGGGCCCCCCTTAAGTCCGGGGCCTGGTACAGCTGTACCCGTTGTACCCCCCTGTCGCCGGCCCTGTGCCCCGGGGACTCCCTGCCCCTTATCCAACACTTCGGCCCCACCCCCTTACCACTCTGCTGGTGGCCTGGATGGAGCCAGACATGCTGCATCCTGGAGAAGCGTGCAGCCCCGCCCACCAGAGTGCTGCCCATGTGGTGTGCTGAAGCTCCAGGAGAGCGGGGAAGGTGAGGAAGGGGACGGGAGCAGTCTCCCCCGCCTGAAGCGATCCCACAGGCTGGGTGTTTCCCACAGGTAGTATTTTGCCCACCCCTGCACTAAACCCAACAACTGAAATTAGACTGAAGTATTACAGCCCACAGGAAAGTAGACTGTTATGACACAAGCAGAGAATACGAGGGACTGAGGTGCACCAGTGCCCAGGACAGCGGCAATAGCAGGGAAAGGATTAAATATTATATACATACAATGTAAGATCATTATTAATACTAAAAGATGAAATGGAAATAAAACTCATAAAAATGTGATACACAAAATGGGGCCATCATCAATTATAATTTTCCAAATACTTTTTCATTTCATGCATGTATAATATTTGATTTATTTATGCCTAAATTTGTACAAGTTTGTTCAAACTTGTGTAGATCAGCATAGATCCATTGACTTCCAGTGCAAATGACTTCAATTGGAATTGAGCTATACTGATTTACACCGGATGAGGATCTGCCCTTCTTCATACAGTCCTGTTAAAATACTGCATATCATATACCTATCTGCATGTTTTTAAATCATGATTTAACCAGTGGGATAAAATTTTCTTGAAGAAACTTGTTGATTGCACTAGAACAACTCAGTTCATAAACAGTTAAAATCTGAATAGATTCTTAGATTGCCTTTGCCCAATGTGCTGAAAAAGTTTACTGTAACATTTAGAAATCGATTGGCAGCATTCAATTAAATTCCTTAGTGGAGATAACAGTTAACATAAGGGTTTTTTGTTTCTTTTAGTTCCAAGTGCTGTGTCTGATTTACAACTAGCAAAAGTAGAAGCCACTCTCATAAGAATTGCTTGGAGGAAACCACAACAACCAAATGGAATCATTACCCAATATAGGGTTAAAGTGTTAGCTCAGGATACAGGAGTGACTGTGGAAAACGCAATTCTCACAGGGAAAGTTAAGGTATATGGGGTTTTATTTGGCTCTTCAGTTTTGGTTACCTTGCTCATGTGATAGTCAGTGTGGTTTTATTTTAAATTACAAAATTGGTTACTATTGGTTAATTTTCTGTCCTTTCATGCTGTCCCTTATTTCCTGTTTTATTTTTAATTGAGAGTTAAAGTTTCTAGTTTCACCTCCCTGCACTGTCACTTAGAATATATCCAAACTGCAGTGAAAGGCCTGTGACATGGCACTCGCTCGCTCGGATCAGTTGACTTGGCCTCACAGGGCTTGGGCTCCGGGTCTAAAAATTGCAGTTTGGGCTTGAGCTAGATGCCAGGCTCTGAAACCATGAGAGGGAGGAGCTCAAACTTCAGCCTAAGCCTGAATGTCCGCCCTGCCAGCCCGAGTAAGTAGATCCAGGCCCTGAGACCTGGTACTTTGGGTTTTTATTGCAATGTGGACGTACACTTGAAAGCTTCCAATACATTTTATGTGGATTTTTCCATGTTAATCTGGAAAAGTATCTGTATCCCTATTAGCCATTTTCTTCACTTCTGCTGATCTAGATTCTTCCATCTGTATTCAAGTTGAATCCTGCCCTACTCTGGAATGAATGGACTGTTCACTAAGTAAGATAGAACTGAACATGAATAAGAGTTGAAGTATTTGAGTCTCTGTGTTTACTGATACTTGTCTAAACAAAGGCTTTTTTATTATTTGTCACAGAAAAGGATACTTTTCAATAACATTTCCTTTTAATAGTGATTCTTAAATTAATTTTTTTAAGTTTAGGAATACTGATTTTCAAGAAAAAGGATATTTTTCAAAATAAAAATGTAACTCAAATAATTAGTTGGCATTATTATTAGCCTTATAATTCATTTATTTATGTATTTAGGGTAGTGTCCTTTTCTCCAGCTGAGAATGGAATCCCATTGTGCTAGGCAGTATAGAAACATATAATAAGAGAGAGATGTTGCTCTGGGAGCTTAGAGACAAAGAAAGTTTTATTAGTCTGATTTTACAGATTGGAAACTGAGGCTCTGAAAAATTAAGTAGATCTGGTCAAAATTTCCTGATTTTTTAAATTAAACTTTGATTTGAAATTTTTATCTGAAATTTAAAATTTGAAAAATATTCAGCTAGATTTTTATTTTTAAAAAATGGGTAGGGTGTTCAATCAGCTACTGAGCTGGCCAGTATTTGTTTTTATTTTTGAACAAAAAAAGGCACATAAATTTTAACTAAAAGTCACAATTTTTTACTGGCCTTTCAACAAGTTCTGTTATTAAGTGCCTTCCACAATGTCACTCGGGAAGTCTGAGGCAGAACCTAGAACTGAATCTAGATCCCCTGGATATTACTTCATACCTGATCCTGTGCCATTGACCCAATTAACTTTCCCTCCTCCCCAT
Source organism: Sternotherus odoratus (assembly GCA_032164245.1). Classification (NCBI taxonomy): domain Eukaryota; kingdom Metazoa; phylum Chordata; order Testudines; family Kinosternidae; genus Sternotherus; species Sternotherus odoratus. Next base: position 62,041,757 of record JAVMKO010000001.1, read on the forward strand.
TTCTTATTCTTCTGAAGTCCAGTCAGCCTGTTCTTCCTTTTTCTCCATGCCCAGCAGGCAAAGCATTGAGAATGCAGGATAGACAGTCTCCCTCCTCTGAATTCTAGTGTCACAGTGACCCCCCTACAGCTCTGGGCTGGAGTATTCTTAGTGGATATTAAATCTGTGGAGAATTTAGCTGCTAAACTCTAACAAATCTTTACTAAGCAGGGAGATATTTAAAAGGCTTTTCACTTGACCAGATTTGGGTGAATTTCCCTAGGTATATCAAAAGGCACATTCAAAGTAACACTGCTGCAGGGGGACACTAGAACTGCTTAAAGAAATGGTTGTAAGAATATTGTTAACATGAGCCAAACAACATCTTTTCCTGTTTTCAGAAGGTACTAAACTGTTTTAGCTGAAACTTAAAAAACAAAACAAAATCAGCCTGAGTCAGATACCCAGCATTGAAGATTTCAGATCAAATAGTTAAAGTTTATCAAAGTTATAAACAATTGAAAATAAGCTTTTATAATGGGAAGCGTCAGGCAACCTTAATTGTAGTTGTTGATATCAGCTCCACTTATAATGTATATTAATCAAATCTCTCTAGTGTATATATACATACTAATATATACTATTTATATACATGTAATATGTGTGTGTGTGTGTATATATACACATATATAATGAGAAAAATTAGTTAATGGTAAGTGTCATATTTGGTTTGTGATTTATTTAACATATTTTTAATCTTTAGCATTCAATGGATTCTGTGGATCCAGACATGTTAAATGAAAATATCCAATCTACTTTCACTGGGGATACAGTAGAAACAGCGACTGGATTATATGAAGGCTCAGCTGAGATGTTTCCCATGATACAAACAGCTTCTTCAGTAACATTTATTAATCTATCTAGTGATAACTTGCCCACCATCAATGGAGCAGCTGAACTACATGCAGTTTCTGGTAAAATTTTAAGATAATTTTTATACCTACCTCACTGTTCAAAAGGTCCCTGTCACTGTCACAAATATGATCTTTAGCACAGAGTTCAACCAAATTATTAATGGGTCATTTTCTGGAGTCAAGTTTTTTACTACCAAATAACCTTCTGAAGCAACTGTGAATGCCACACAGGCAGGAACTAGCCCCTTATCACCCAGCTGACCTTCTTCCTAGTGAAAGTAGCACACTAGAGCCATCAGCCAAGCTGCATAGACAATCAGTTATTACAGTTGCCAAAGCAGGTGTGATTGCAGGGGATTAACATATCTCCAAGCCCTTCACAGACCTTGATTTCCCTGAGCCTTTTGACTAATAGCTTTTCAAATGTCACTGAAGGTAAATAGGTCAAAAAGTTACAACTCTGCTCTATGGGGTGGCAAACAGGTGGAGATGACCCCCCATGTCATGGTGATGTCATTAGTGTATACACTTGTTCTGCATTATCAATGGAACATTGTTTCTTTACTAAGTATGGTATGGATATTTATGACCCATTAAACAAGACTTAGTTGACAGATACAGGCTTAAAATACCTCTCCAAATTTTTACAATGAGAGCTTTTAACAGCAAACAGAGGGCCAAATTCTGATTTTATTTATGCTCCATTAAAATCCCTGCATCTGGTTTGCAGTGTTTTTGTAGTGGTGTTGTCACAGGATATGAGAGAGACAAGGTGGATGAGGTAATATCTTTTATTGGACCAACATCTGTTGGTGAGAGAGAGAAACTTTCATGCTTACATAGAGCCCTTCTTCAGGTCTGCATCTGGGCTAATACAGTATTCAAGTATAAATAATGTATTTTACCTTGAAAATATTTGTCGGATGCAGACAGGTTTTCAAAAATGGCCACTGATTTTGGATGCTTCCATTTTTAGATACTAACCTTGACAACCCTTTGCCTAATTTTCAGATAGTCTGTCTCCACCCTTTTATGTGAATGTTCAGAATGCTGTAGCGTAATGACACCACTGTGAGGCACTGATTTTGACTTGCATGTTCAGCTGGCAACTGAGTTTAGCCTATACCCCTGATATCCAGAATATTCTTCTGATTCACCCCTGGCCTCTTAGCTTTGTTTTATAGTATTGGCCAGGCTCATTCGCGCCTACAAAAACACCCATATGAAGGGATCTCCTTGAGGAGAGCCAGGCGTAGATACTCTTGAAATTGATCACATCAGTTAGCTGGGGAGAAGGAAGAGGAAATTCCTCACTCTCTATGGAAAAGAAAGCAAAGCCCATTCCCTAGTTTAGTAGATTCCTGTGTGTCCTGGGAGGCTGGGGCCATCTACACAGAGGCCTTGTGCTTCCATACCAGCATTTCCCCCTGCCCGTTTCCCAAACTCCTTGGGCCACAGACTCCAAGATCCACAGACCATAGGGGAGACAATTGGAATTCCCTGTCCTCAGTTATCCTGCTTACTGTTTAGTTTAGCCCTCTGAGTGTCCACCCAGTCCCAAAGTCTGGACTTTGAACTGTGTGGAAAGGCCTCTACAGGGTCTAGAGAGTAGGGACGGATGCAAACATGGGGAGATCCATGCACCGAGTGTCCCTTCCATGTGTGAGTTATAAGCCATGATGTAGCTGATTATTTATATTTTCTAATTGCCATGAAAGTGAGGAGAAAATGCCTACAATAAAATGTGTGTGCAAAAATATTTCAGCTTCAGCTTAGACTTTTGAAAAATAATTTAATTTTACAAAAGGATAACAAAGCTTTTTTCCTTTTAACCGTAGATAACCAGAATATCATCATTTCATCTGAACAGCTGTCATATACAATAAAAGGACTTATACCTTTCACAGAATATACAATCAGTGTATCAGCTTTCACCATTATTGGAGAAGGGCCTCCAGCTGTTCTCGCTGTTAGAACACGTGAGCAAGGTAACATTGCATAACTTTGAAATAATTTCATGTAAGGGATTCCTCCTTCCACCCCAGTTTTTGCCATGATTTAATCTTTCTATCACCCACATTAACTCTTTTGTTTTTGTTTCTTAAGTTCCAAGCTCAGTGCAAAATATTTATTATAAAAATATTAGCTCATCATCTGTTTTGCTGTATTGGGATCCCCCAGCAAATCCTAATGGAAAAATTACTCATTATACAATTTATGCGATGGAACTGGACACAAAGAGAGCATTTCACATGACAACTGCAAACCATAGCTTCCTCCTAACAGGTATGGGATAGCTTTCGCATGCGGGAGTGGACTAGATGACCTGCTGAGGTCCCTTCCAGCCTTACATTTCTCTGATTCATAAAAATAGTTACAACTGTGTTATGTAAAATGTATCAAACTGACTATTTAGAAATGTAGGTAGTCCCGATCATTCCTCCCCAATCTTCACGCAGAAGGTCTGCAACACTGTCTCCTCTTCCCTTGCAGAAGGGGGCAGGGGAAGGGACAATGAGGCTTGAGGAGAGGACTGGGCAGTCAGGGGAAGAAGACCTATTTACCTACCCAGGACTGGCGCCAGCTTTTTTGCCACCCTAGGTGGTGAAGGAAAAAAAAAAGCTGTGAAGCTGCCACCGAAATGCCGCCGATGGCAGATGCGGTGTTGAGTTGCTGCTGAATTGCCTCCGGTGGCCAAATCGGCGAGGAGCAGCCACCGCCAAATTGCCACCAAGTCCGCCAATTCACTGCTCTCCGATTCCTGCCACTCTAGGCGACCACCCAGGTTGCCTAATGGCTAGTGCCGGCCCTGTACCCACCTCTGGGTCTATGGAAGTTACCTTAAAAATATAATAAATGCTAGGTCCAGGAGCTGGCATGGCTGGAGAGTTCCTTGGTAGTATGGCTCCGATGGAATTGCTCTACCTATGAACTGAGGAGGAGGATGGGGGGGAAGAGCTGGTGCCCGGGCATCAATGGCCCAAGCTTCTTGTGGATCCAGACGAATCTGCCAATTTGGGGAAGCGGCTTTTCTACAGAGGGCAAAACCCACTGTCCTGGCTCCTTCGGGATTGCAGTTAGTAATTTCTGCAAGGGATTTCTAATGGGAATTTTCTAATAGAACCTCCCCTCCTTGGCTTTTCACATGGAAGGGGGTTAGTTTGGCTCAGTGTTTCTGTGCTGTTAGTTCTTTTTACAACTTTCACCTTTTACACAGTATATGTTAGAAATTTATCATCTTTTTTCTATTTTTAAAAAAATACTTTTTGTATAGTAATTGAAGAAAAGGCATCCCATTGTGGGTTTTCAGACACCTGTTTGTACTAACCAAAGTACTAAAATATATATACATTTTCTCACACACACTGGATTCCTAATGGCTAAATAGTTAAACCTATGTACAGAGATTGAGCTAATCAATTTCTGTTGAAGTCAATGGGAGTGATTAGTTGAAACCCAAAACATAAATTTAATTTTAGATAATGGGTTTTGGAATACAATATCTCATCGTGGCTCTATGGACTATTAGTTGTTTTTTAAATTACATAAATTCTGATATAGCTGTGAAAACTATTTGCCCATTTTTTTTCCTACTATGTGAACTAAAAGGAAAAGAGGACGTTTAAGAAGAATCACAGGCTAGGATTCTTTTTCTTGCTCTTCCTAGGTCTGAAAAAGTACACAAATTATAAAATGAGAGTCGCAGCTTCCACCACGGTGGGAGAAAGTGCTCTGTCTGAAGAGAACGATATTTTTGTGAGAACACCTGAAGATGGTAAGTTTCCTGTTTGCAGTGATGTGCATGAGCTGGGTGCGTGCACAAACAAATGATAAAACATACACATTGAGATCTATTTCCAAAATTTGGAATATATCCAAATCCACTCAAACTAGGACTCTCCCACCACCCAGTGTTGCTTCCCTCAGCCAGTTTTGCAGGCCTGGGAGGAAAGAAATAAACTTCAGCAGTACCTGAAGGTCAGCAAATGTGGGATCTGATGCACCACAGGGGAAGCAGCTCCAGAACCATCACTGAAATTGCCATGTCTCCAGCCCCTTTCTGATTAACACAGGGGTTATTAGCTTGGAAAATCCACAGCTTCTGCCTGTTATCATGATGTGGAAGATAGGTGGCTTCTGAGGCATCCAGAATGTAAACCATTAAAGGCTTTTTAATCTTAAAACCAGCATTGTAAATTGCACCCAGGAACAATTTGTAAACCACCTCATATCATGGAACCTGTGTGAATGTGATGTGTACAAGTGGAGTGTCTGAAAAGGTAAACAGCAGCATTCTGCATAAGCAGCAGTTTCTGAGTTGACATAGAGTATAACCCTTTGTAGAGTGCAATGTACTGGGCTTTATTATCCATTGAAATTGAGCAGTAATTTTAGCATAAGATACTAAGATCAAGATTCTGTAGCTCTAGGTGGTATCTGAGCACAGCCCCTCTCTCCACAGCATGTTTCTCTCAAAATCCTGCCCACGCAAGAGTTACTGCTGTTCCTAAAAGTATTAACTTCTGCTCTGGGTTGGCACCCCCTTGAGAAATGGGTATATTGTATGGACACAGGAGACAAGGGTAGCCTCATTCCTTAGGGAGTCCTGCCAGAGGGGGAGGGGAGCTCAAGTGGTAGCATGGATAGGCCAGCACACCACATAGTTTGTCTTTATTTTCCGCACAGATACCTGAGAGGCATAGGATTTGGATCCTACACCTCTGCAATCTGATTTCCCCTGAGGGGAACCTGGGTTTGAAACACAGGGCAGGGAAAGCTGTGACATGTCCTAGGCCCTTTCTCTAATACACTCACTCCTGTAGGTTTTACCTTGAGTGAGTAAGATATGGCTCAGAATCAGTCTTACCTATTTAATTCCATATGGAAACTGGAATAGTCATTTTGTGGGGCCACATCGCAGAGTGCTTCACAATAAAGATGAACATAAAATGAAGTAACGTATTTGGATTTTTACCAGCAACAGTAAAAGTGCTGCACTTTTAAAAATACACCCAGGGTATGTCTACACTTGGAGATAGGGATGTGATACCCAGCTCAAATATACATACTCACACTAGCTCTCATTGAGATAGCACATTAAAAATATTAGTGTAGTCATGGGCTGCCCAGCGGCAACACAGGCTAGCTGCCTGGAGTACATACTCATGGGGTCTGGGTAGGTTTGTACTAGTGGAGACTAGATTGTGCTTCACTGCTCGCACTACTGCTAGCTTGCGAGAGCATATCTACTCGAGCTGGGAATCCCACCCCTAGCTCCAAGTGTAGATGTAGCCTGATAGAGCTGTCAATCACACTGATCAGATTAGTGCTGTATTGAAAACTTTTTGCCTTTTAGCCCCAGCATTGAGGTAGTGCAGAGCTGCACCACTCCAGAGAGGTCACAGGGAGGCATTCTGAGCCTTCTTGAGGTAAAACGTATTTTGAATCTTCCTGATGTGCAGGGGGCGTACACCCTGTGTGTAGAGCCCCTTACAAGGATGTAACACACTCTCCCCTGAGGGGACAGTCAGATCCACTGGTTTAGATGAAGAAGATTAGGGCCATAGGTCTGCTTACTCCTCCACTCCTGTGAGATGCAAGGATATTTTGTGCACTAGGTGAAACTTCCATCTTGCTCCCCCCACCTGCACTGGGGAGCCCTGCAGCAGCTCTCTGCCCCCCTTCTGCCCAGGGAACCCTGCGGCAGCTCCCCTCCCCTTCCCCCCGGGGAACCCTGAGGCGGCTCCCCACCTCCTCCCACTCTGCCCGGGGAACCCTGCAGCATCGTCCTGTCCCCCTCCTCCACTCGGGGAGCCCTGCGGCAGCTCCGTCCCCCTCCTCCACCTGGGGAGCCCTGCTGCAGCTTCCCCCCCCACACCTGGGGAACTCTGTGTCAACTCCCTGCCTCCTCCCCTGAGCATGCTGCTGCTGCTCCACTTCTCCTGCCTCCCAGGCTTGCAGCACCAATCAGCTGTTTGACGCGGGCAGTGTGCTATGGGGAGGAGGCGGAGCGGAGGTGAGCTGGGGCAAGGAGCAGTTCCCCTGCATGCCTCCTCCCATTACTTGCTGCCGGAGGCCCTCCCTGTGTCCTCCTGCCCCAGTTCACCTCCACTCCACTGCTTCCCCTGAGCACGCTTTTTGATGCCTCCAACCACTTGGTGCCCTAGGCGGCTGCCTAGTTCGCCTAGTGGTTGCACCGGCCCTGGTGAGATGGCTTTCTTTAGGCACTTATATACACAATGAGGAGTACTGGGTAAATGCCTGGGTAGATTGAATCCTAGCAGCAGCTGTCACTGACCCCTACACTGAGAGCACAACAAACAGAGAGAGGTTTGGTCCTATGATATGGCCAGCCACAATTTGGCCAGCAACTGTAAGTCTACAGTGCAGTTAGAAACGCTCAGCTGGTCTGGGCTAACTGATTCAGGCCTCTGGGGTTCAGACTAATGGGCTGTCTGATTGCAGAGTAGATGTTCAGGCTTGAACTGCAGCACAAACTCTGGGCCCCTTCCACCTCGCCAGGTTCTAGAGTCTGGGCCCCAGCCTGAGCCCAAGCATCTACACCACAGTTAAATGGGACCTTAGCCAAAGCCCCAGGAGCCTTAGTCACCTGGCACAGGCCATGCAGGTTTTCAGTTGCAGTGAAGATATACTGTAAGAGGTAGGATTGGTGGTGCTGAGCGTACAAACACAGGTGATCAAATTCACCCCGATGTAATTCATGAAGTCAGTGTTGTCAGTCTAGTGAGTCCTGCCATCCTGGTATGGGATGGAACGGACTCCACCACATGATTCTGAAAGAATCTAGCCACTGGCTAGGAGATGCAATAATTGCTGAAGGGGAGGTATGGGAACTGACTCAGAAATATATCCCTGAAAAGGGAAAGAAATATGCTGTGACTAACTTCCATTTAGTTTACCTAATACAGTTGGTGATTGATGTCTATGAAGATCTCTGTGTAAATCTTGTGTGCCGTGGTGTGAAGGTCACACAGAAAGCAAGTCTAGCTATGGGGAACTGAGTGGCTACACTTGCTTGCAGTTTCTGGATCTGTAGCTGATCATCACAATGTAGTCACAAGGCACTGTATATAAGGGGCATAAGTGAGCCTGCACTAAGGCACAAAATCAGCAGTAAATATAAACCTCTTTTCCATAGAAGAGCTGCTCATGTAGTCACTACTAATCTATGCAATATATAAAACTTAATAAGATATAATAAACACTATTATGTTTTATTGCCTGAGCAGCAGAAAAATGGTGATAGTAAGAATATTGTCACATTTATACAGTAGACTCTCGATTATCCAGGATTGGATTAACCAGGATGTCAAAAAAAATATGCGCAACTCGCAGGGCCGGCTCTGGCTTTGCTGCCGCCCCAAGCACACACACACAAAACCCCTACCAGGGCGCAGGGCAGCCAGTGAACCAACACCCCCTCCCCCTGGTGCAGGGTGGCTGGTGAATCAACCTCCACTCCCCATATTTCCTATGGATGGTGATTATCCAGGATTTTATTAACCAGAATTAATTTTTCCTATCATCCTAGATAATCGACAGTCTACTGTACATTTCTTTTGTCCTTTATTTCCTTTTCTAATAATTAATGTTGGGCTTTGAGGTTTAGTTCATATAAATTTTCGGATATCTCAAAGCTTATCTTGAACCTTCTTGTCCTGGAGGTTGTCACAGAGATTTCCAATGCTTCTTTATGAGTTTCTGACTCCAGAGGTTCCAGTTGTAATAGGTTACTACTCTGGATCCCACAGCTGCCAGCATAAATATTCCAATATACAGTAACTCCCAGTTCTTGATTACTCTGGCATGGAAAGATAATTAAAAGCAACAGCAAAATATCCTCAATTACGAGAGAAATGTGGATTGATCAGGACCTATAATATATATACTTAAACTAGATAGATTACCATCAGGAAATGGGAATTAAAGAGAATTTCCTATTTTCCAGTGGTACCGTATAGCTCACTGAAACCAGTGGAATTTAACTGCCATGGAACTGATGATAATGAGAGAAGTATAAGACCGAATATCTATAGTCCTGAACTTGTAATTAGATCCATGAGGGCGGAGCATTATATCCACATGAAATCCCACTAAATTTGGTGGGACTCCACACAGGCAGACATGAGTATGGCTGCAGGATCATTGCCCAAGTTACAACATTGCAAGAGAGAAGACAACACACAGAGGAGCTGGTTGGAGGAGGGAGAACAAAAGTTACTGAGATATAGGTCATGTCGTTGCTATATTTAGTAATGCACGTCTTGGAATTTTTCATGGTTTAAAAACATTATATACAACACTGTTCTTGTTTCTCTTTGTGCCAAAGTATGTTTTAAGGAGATAGCTGAAAGAAAAGATGAAGGTGAAGGGATTGTGGTCTGGCTCACAAAGGAGGTTCGAGGCTAGGGGTCACAACCTTTCAGAAGTGGTTTTCATTTATTCACTCTGATTTAAGGTTTTGCGTGCCAGTAATACATTTTAATGTTTTAGAAAGTCTCTTTCTATAAGTCTTTATAACTCAACTATTATTGTATGTAAAGTAAATAAGGTGTTTGTTTAAGAAGCTTCACTTAAAATTAAATTATAATGCAGAGCCCCCTGGATCTTTTATTCTGTATTACAGAACCAGGCTCCCCACCCCAGAATGTAGAGATATTAGATGTAACTGCAACAGGAATATACTTGAGATGGTCACCACCAGAGCAACCTAATGGAATCATAACTCATTATGAAGTTCAGTACAATTATGCCAATGACTTCTTTATTAAAAATATCTCAGCTACAAGTATTTTTTTAAATGGCATGAAACCATACACTCTCTACAACATTTCCATAAGGGCTTTCACTAGACTTGGCCATGGGAATCAGTCATCATTTCCTCTGTCTGTCAGAACTTCTGAAACTGGTGAGTATATTTCTTAAAAATACTATAATTTGTCCACATGCCTGTGGTGACATTTTATGCCAGTTCATTTTACTGTAATAATTTTTATGCCAAATGCTTCCCTGAATAGGGAGTGGGAAGGGGAGAGTAGGGAGTGGGAAGGGAAGAAGAGGGTAATGGGACCTGGTTATGTGTTGTAGAGCCTTGTACAGTCCCTGCCTTTTACAAATTCTCCTGCATTGCAGGAAAATGTGTCATTTTTATAGAAAAGGAGGAATTTCAAAAGGCAAGGATTGTTGCTGAGGACAAAGAGCTTGAATTTGATGTGGTAAGAGAAAAGAAACCGGTGAAAAAATGCAAAGACAGATGGTGGTGACGTGGTTGAAGCAGCAGGAGAGTAAGAAGATGTTATTGAAATGTTTTGGAAAAGGAAGAGGTAAAATGAGACTGGAGAAGGTTACAGTAGTCAAGATGAAAGTTGCTCAGAGCAGGGAAAAGATATTTTAGCAGTGGGTCCTGAGACAGAAGGATGGATTTTGGAGCTACTAACAGGGAATCCCCAGAACTCCTGTAAAATACATTTACCCCCTCTACCTTGTCAAACTGCACAAACTGAAAGCTGTGCAGTGATAACCAAACTTATATTATATTTGTATTTTGTTTCATAAAATGATTATACAATGTTATCATTTGCTGGTGCCTCCCGCTTTGATTCTGGGATCTGGGAAAACGTGTTTTTTTTTTAAACGGGAAAACAAATTAAAAGATTGCCCAGTCCCTACCCTTTTGCAAGCATACGGAGCAGGAAAGGCAAATGGAAAAAATGTTAGTGGAAACCATTTGTTAAAATATTGGCAGCACATCAATGAAGAGTTTCTTGAGAGAGAGCCAAGTTGGAAATTCATAGTGATAGCTACTAAGGTGTCAGGGAGGAAGCTCAGCATCACAGGGCGGGGGAAAGTGAGCGAGAAGGTCTTTAGCTCATTTGTCAAGAATATTCCACCAATTTGTTAAAGGCTGTACATAAAAAAACACCTTATTATACAGATAGTTGCATTATATATTATAGATTCATTTTTCATGTCTTGTTGACCATGAAGCTCAACTTGTAAAAGTATAAAATTATTGCTTTTAGTAAAAAGAGATCAAATATTTACAATATACTGTATTTTTTATTGTTTAACTAATGAAGAAAACTTTACTTGACTCTTTTAAGTCTGAATTTTCTTCTTTCAGTTCCTGGTAGTGCACCAGAAAATATAACCTACAGGAACATCTCATCCACAGAAGTAGAGTTATCATTTTTTCCACCATCTGTTCCCAATGGGATTATACAGAAATATACTGTATATCTCAGGAGGATTAATGGAACTGAGCTAAGAATCATTAACACTACTCTTCTGACGATAAGTATTACAGGTCAGTATGTAACAATTTGAAACTCGATAGTGTCCTGTTTGGTTGATGTTGTATAGTTCATGCTGACAAATTCCAGTCAGAAGGAAATATTTAATGTTTGTTGGAAACTTAATATTTACAACCTTGACTTCAATATGCCAATGTCATTAGATGTCACTTTTCAAGAAGATAGCCATCATTGACACTAAATTTAGTGTAATTGTGAATACTAAAACCTTGATCCTGAAGACACTCTCAGATTTAGTTTCACTGACTTCAGTGGGACTACTCAAATATATAAAATTAAGCACATGTGTTTTTGTGGGATCACGGTCTTAATGTCAACACTTCAGTTTTAAACACAATAATCAGTTTTATGGAACAACATGATTTTTTAATTACGTGAACATGCAGATTTCTATATTAAGAAAAACAGATGCCTTCACATTCCTGTAAAACTAGAAGATATTGAAAGACTTCAGATTATGGTTAAATTGAGACTTAATTTCAGTTATAAATCTGATTTTGCTGATGTTCCAGTTTCTGAAATACTTTAAAAGGGTTATTTCCACTTAAAAGTTCACACCCAGGGACTGTGTCCAGCAGAAAATTGATCTCCAATCTTAGGTGTTATTGGACAGGACATTTTTATGCTGTGGGACTCAGAAAAAATCATTTAAAAATTCTTCTAAGACATATTTGGCGTATCTAATATCAACCTTGAGATGACTGGAACGTGTGAGATTCTCAGCACTTTTGCCTACTTATGTACTTAGAAGCCTAACTTTAGTGTTTTTTAACTAGTTTATAAAATAGTCACTGAAATCTTCCTCTGAATTTATAAAATAGTTTACTGCATTCTTCTTTCTTTAGGTTTAAAGAAATATACCAAATATACAGTTGAGGTGTCTGCAAGCACGAGCAAGGGTGAAGGGGTTCGTAGTGCACTTCTAAACATACTGACTAATGAAGATGGTAAGTCAAAAAAGAAATGACAATATATCATTATCCACTTCCCGTGGGCCAGTCTTAAACTTTGTTATGTTTGATTTATATAGGCACTTTTCATTTAAATATAATGGATCTTTATTCTTTAATACCTCTGTCAGTATAAGCTACGTCAAATCACAAAAGTTCTGTATTTGGAAGACAATACTATTATTGTTCTAATATCTCATCAGTGTCTTCCATTTTTAAGAACCCTTAATTTACTGTTACTATTTTAGCCTTGTAGCGAATTTGTCACTCACCCGGCGGCGCCCCCGTCTGGTCGTCACGGGAATCAGCTCTTTCGACCCTGGAGCGCCCTCTGCCGGCCGACGTTTGCTTCTGCACTCTGGCCCCGTGTCCCTCCCGGACCCCGGTGCCCCCTAGCCGAGGGTGCTGCACCCCTGCAGTACCCCCCTGGTCTTAGGGTCGCCCCTCCCTGGGGAACCCTCCACCCACTATCCCCAACTTGCCTCAGATCCGGCCACTGCCAGTCACCACCTGCCTCGGTTCACTGAGGCCGACTGCAGTCTCATGGCCACTCATCACAGGCAAGAAGGGGCTGGACCTGCTGCTCCTATCCAGCCCAGGGCCGCCCCCTTGCAACCCCAGTACCCCGTGGGTCGGGCCTTCCCTAGGCTCAGCAGCCTGGGTCCCTCTCTCTAGAGCTAGTCGCTCCCTGGCTCCCAGCTGCCTTGCCCTCACCCTGTCCCAGTCCAGGTACTCTGTTTATGGCTCCCTGCAGCCAGGCCCTGTCTCCCTCTCTGCTTACAGAGGGAGACTGACTGTTATCTTCTGCCTCTCAGGCTTTTATCCAGGCCTGAGTGTTTGGGGCGTGGCCACCCAGCTGAGCCTGCTTCCCACTCAGCCGGGGAATTTGCAGGCTCACAGCCACAGCCCCTGTCCTGGGCTGCTACAAGCCCCCTTCCTGGGGCTACCCCAGCCCCTTTTCAGGGGGGGGAGCAGGTGGTCACCCCGCTACAAGCCTATTACAGAAGGGCAGCAGTAAGTCAGATGGAAGTTGTATCTGCATGGCTGTAAAAGTGGACAAAAGGAGAAAGCACAGACCCCATTCCTTTTGCCTCCCAGCATGTGGACCTAGAACAGTCATAGTTCTTGTGCTTGGAGTCTTTGGGTCTTCTAAATATATGAATGTACAGTTATTAGTATTGTGTTAGTGCTCAAAGGACATAATCAGTGGCGCTAGCCACCCCAAATTGAGCATGTAGGGGTGAGTCAAAGGTAGGGACAGGGCACTGCCCTCCATACTAGTTGGCAGAGCTGGCCATACATTATAAGAATATATACCACACTTTATTTAATGATATCATAACATCTATGCTCCCTTTCCATACCATTAGACACAATTCCTGTGGGGTTTCCTGCTGTGGTGGTGCATCTCTGCAAAACTTCCCAAATGACCAGAGGCTCTCCTCCACAATCTATACCATGTTATATTGCTCGATATAAATATTGCTATAATTCATCAAAATCAGTTTAATTATATTATATTATGCCATTTGTTTAAAATGTTTTTCTTTAGAGCAAACATTCATTCTGTATTTTATTAAAGAGTTTGTTAGCTGAATAAGGAGATATAGGAGTTACAGACAAATAATATGTTAGAATCAAGACATGCCAGAGACATGTGAAATTCAGTATTTGATAGATCTTTTATTGTAGTGCTATTAAGGATAATATAGCAAGTAAACACTAAATACAGCTGTCACCATTTATTAATAATAAATACAGGCACTCACTGACTTCATTAAGCCTTTGTTCAGGCAAAATTAAGATTTTTTTTCCAAAATGTACTGAGAGTAAGATGTTTAAACCATTTTTTCTCTCCTCTGTGGCTGAGAAACACAGTGCAATTAAAGGAAGAGCAATACAAATATTTATAATACACCACATGTATCTTACTCAAAAGTACACAGTGTTCAGAGCATCAGACCAAATGCTTCACAGATTTGCTAATAGCTATGCTTATGTTCTCAATTTTCATGCATGACCACAGCCATGACCTGAATTTTTAGTACATGATGCGTTTTGTTTAATTTGAAAAACAAAATTACTGTTAACATTGCAACCCAGTGCAATACCTTTATCTCCCCCCAAAAACAGTTTTATTTCCTCAATAACACCTTAGTGAAAAAAATTATTTATATAATTTATATAAAAATTATTATGTATGTAAGCATACATACGAATACATTTTCATCACAGCAACATTTGCATGAACCTTAAAATATTGTAATTAGAATGAAATAAAAATGTACTAATGTTTTTATTCAGCTATGCTATCACAGTACATAGTAGTTATATTAGTCTAGTGTTCATCTTAGAATGAATTTCAGTTGTCTCATTCATTGAATGAATACATGTATATTTTCTTTTGTGACATGTTAAATGTATGAATGTATATTTGATGGAGTGAAAAGATTTAACTCCGCATGGTATCCACATTTTTATCATCTCTCAATTCTATGCTTCATATAATTATTTCCAGCTCCGCTTTGCCTCAGGGGAACCATTTTGTTATATTTTACATGCATTCACACCTAAAAAGCTCTTGCTTTTATTAGAAGGGGAAAAATTACAATAATATACTTGGACAGTAGGTGAATCAGTGTGACAAACCCATTGCTCTGTTTTCTCATGAAATATTTTTTTCCATTGAATCACAGAAACAGATGTTCTAACACTACCATGAAAATCCTCCTTTATTGTCTAGCTGAAAAAGTAAAGAAGCCTGGCTATAACACCATTTGATATGGCTACTCTACCTATGTGCTTCCATAATTCACATCCTCGCACAAATCATTAAAATCCTATTTAACCATGTCACTTAGGTGTTTAACAAGTTGTTGTGTTCTGCACTCTCACTTTATAGCTCCTAGTTCACCTCCACAATTCCTCTTGGTAAAACAGTTGTCGGGTGTCACTGTGAAGTTGTCATGGAAACAACCACTAGAGCCAAATGGAATTATCCTCTATTACACAGTTTATCTCTGGTAAGATTTTCTGGAAATGGTTCTGAGAATAAATATTAATTTGTAATGTAAAAGGAATGTAAGGTTTTTCATACAGACCTTGTTGAATAAACATTTTTGAGAGTGAATATTAATAAGTTACTTAAAATACTAGCCTTTCATATACACAAATACCCCTCTAAACAGAGGTAGGTGAAAATTGTAGAATTAAATGATTTACAAGCATCTGATATATTTTTCAAATGTTTTAGGTTTGCAAAATAAATTTATATTTAAATTAGCTGGTGATCTCCCATCCTCACATATTAATTGGACCATTTGTAATCTAATTAACAATACAATGAGACACCAATGAACACTATTGTTTGGGGTTTGCTAATGTTTCCACCTGAAGATGGGCATATATCTTCCTGATTGAATGGAGATGGCCAAGAACCACTGAAAAATGCTGTTAGCTCCCATTCAGTGGTCCGAGCAAGCAAGGAGTTGTGATAATAGGAGTCCCTGTCCACTCTCTGACATTAGTACCACCTAGCATGATATTTTGTACACATCATATTTCCTGCTACTTCAGCACTTCCTGATACTTTGTTACTATGCCATCTTATCTGTCGTCTTCTCAACTCTGTTATGACACTCATTATAAGTGCTGGATATTATATTATATTATTTATTAATTTTAATTTTATTTATTTGTGCCTCTTAGAATCTGCCTCTTCCTCCTTCAAAAAAAAAAAGACTATTGTCATTTTAAATCCCAGTTTAAAACTTTTTTTCACTCTCTTCTTTTGAACATTGTTCTAAAGATTTGTCATATCTTCCTTGTGTAAGCCCTGCATATTGCCTTTACTGGGGATTGCCACATGTTGACCTGTTTATTTTGATTGTTGATTACAGTTATTTATCGTATTTATGCTGTGCCCTTCTATTGCCATTACCCAACGCATAGAGGCAAATAGCTACAGAAATACATACCATGCAATGTAAATTATGTATGCAAAATGGTGTTGTGTTACAGCTGAGGACTTCTTATAGATATATTACTATTAAATATGCACTCCTTTAAAGGCGACCTAAAAGTTTTTAAAGATGACCTAAAAGTTTCTCCTGGCGGTAGCTAATTTTGATCTTTTTTCTTAGTTATGAGAACTAATTGCTTCTGCTTTAAAATAGTGATAAGGTGAACACAATTAATCCCACTCTCCAAAAGAGTACAAATTGGCTTTCCACTGCACTGGAAAGAGCTAATGTAATCTGCATCTGTGGAGAACTTTGAACTGTGGATGAACTTGTAGCACCATCCTCATGTTATGGAATATGGTTTGGGTGCATACTGTGTTTAAAGTCCTAAGGATATTTAAGATCAATGAACTTCCTCTTCATTCAGATCCTTCCTTAAGATTTATTATATCTGTGATTACTACAAAATGTATCATTGTTAATAATTTTTCAATAACTTGTTAATTGAACTATCTAGATCTGCATATGTCTAAATTACATAACCACAGATGTAACCCTTCACTGATGTAACCCTTGTCCTTGTCCTCTGCAACTATTCCCTTCTGTGTCTTAACCCCACATACCCTCTCACATCTAAAATTAGATTGGCATTAGCTCTTTGAGGTAAGGACCTTGGGAGAAAACTCCCACTGACTTGAGTGGAGCCAGGATTTCACCCTTTGTCTTTTAAATTATTTAGAACACTTTTGGGTGCAATAAAATCATCATAATTAATTACTAGGGCTGATATGGCAAACAAGCTCTTGAACCACAACTTTTCTTAGTGGCAACATTTTCCAGTGGACATAACTAATGCAAGAGCTTCCTAATACCATGTAAAGAAGCAAAGATAGTGAATGCGGGCCATCTGAAAGTGTCGAAGAAAAATTATCTAAACATTCTAGCAATTGAATTACATTAACTGTAGAAAATTTAGCAACTATTATCACAAAATGAAGCCAGGAATCCACAATGAAGAACTCAAATGCAAGCTAACAGTAAAAAAAAAAAAATCATCACTTTTTAATGGTTTTCTTGCAAGAAATACAATATTTATAAGTTACAGGAATTTAAGAAAATGTTGGTCTTAGTTTTGTTAGCTATCTAGCTCTAATGAATTTCTGTAGTAGGCTAAGGCTTGTCTCTTATTTGATTTGTGAGAAGTGCCTTTTTAAACTCAACATCTTTGATAATTTTTGAATAATATAATGGATTTACAGTTGATAAAATTATATTTCTATGAATTTCTGTATGTGACAATATTGTTATCTGTGGTATTTTTAGTAAAATGTATTATATTATGCTGCAGTTTTATCATGAAAATGTATATATTTAATGATTTTCTTCTTTAGGAATACATTGTCAAAAAGAAGTGTTAATGTAACAGAAACATCACTGATGTTCACAGATCTAGAAAATAACAATGACTACAAAGTTTATGTAACAACAAGTACCAGATTTGGGGATGGAAACATAAAAAGTAGCATTGTAAGCTTCAGAACTTCTGAAGGAGGTAGGTTTATGTATTGTAATAAATCATATATAACTATAATTGCATCCATAAGTTTGTGTCAACCTTATTTAAACATATAAAATAACTTAGGCGAAAGCTGTGATTTGATTGGCTATATAATAACATTCCAATGGGGGGGGGGGGGGTTAATGTCTCTTCATCAAACAGAGCACTACATTTCCCTGCAAGACATTTAAATTTAAAAGTCTTTTTATATTGCTCTTGAAATTAAGTAAAAAGAGGAGAATTTGGTTGAGAAGGAAAGCCCTGACACTTTTAGTGTCTCTCTCGCAAACACAGGTGGAAAGTGGGTGTAGTCAGAAAGCAGTTTTATAAACAAACATGGCATTGTGGGATTCCAAGTTGATTTGATCACAATGCATTTCATAGACTTCAGAAGTGAAAGGTCTTTTTTTCTAGGAGGCAACACTGTACATTTAGCTTTGAGATTCAAGCTTGTTCCTTTCTGGCTCTGATGTCACCAACAATAACAATTCTGCAACTGAAACTGAAACATAGGTTCCATCCTTCAATTAACTGTGTGCATGTATCTCTCTGCACCTTTGTGGAGCCTCATTGGCCAAAGTGTGGCTCTGAATAAGCACATGGGATTGTCTGCACAAAGTCATTTGTAGGATCAGCATCTTAGTCAATAATTATGTGAAAGATGGTGTGAGCTAGAATAGAATCCAACTCACAGTTCCCTAGCTGTATAGGCTCTGCAATGCTAATAGCGGTAAAAAGGGTGAAAAACTTATTTTAGTTAATTAAACAAGCCTAAAAGACTCTGTATACACATGAAACACATTTGTTAAGAAGATTGCTTGCATGCATAACACTTTGTGCACATGCATGAATTGGGATTTAGATTTGCATAAAACAGTAAGTACATGCACTTATAAATCTCAAATTGCACAGGTTCACTGAGTGCATAAACTTGGATTTGTGCATGCAAATGTATGCATGTCTTTGATTCTCTCTGAAAAATGAATGTATTTGAAAATCAGGGCTTTCAAATGATCTGATATTCAATCATTTAATATATACATTTGATTTAATATAGCATTTTTTCAGGCTAATAAAGTCTAAATCTTGGGTAAAAAAAGCACAAAAACATATGTTACATAAGCTAAATCTTAATATTATTCCAGCACCAAGTGATCCACCAAAAGATGTCATGTACAGAAACCTCACTGCATCATCAATAATGGTTTTCTGGTCCCCTCCTCAAAGACCTAATGGGATTATACAATATTATTCAGTTTATTACAAAAATAATTCAGGAATTTTCATGCAGGTAAGTTTCTTTTTATATCATTTTTGTAGAATTTTAGTACAGAGAAATTAATTTACTTTTCTTTGAATCTTTAATGTATCATAAAAGATTAAACCAACTGCACAGTAAATGTCATATTCTTCTTTCACTCCCACCTCATCATAAGATAATTTTGATTTTTAGCATACAATTAAAGGGATAAGTGCATTAGCCTAACCCTCACCTTGAAATTATATTTGTGGAACCCTGCAATTTCAAAATTCCTGTGCATCTCAAGGAGCATTTATGCTATTAACCATGAGACGACTAATGCATACAAAAAAAGAGTACATTTCATGCAAAATAAATGATCTACTGTTCTAGGCTGTAGAGCAAAATTATATGTGCCTAGTGAAATGACATACCAATGCATATATGTTTGTAAGGTATTTTTTGTGCAATAATGAACATCAGAAGATAATGTTGCTATAGGGAAGGATAGAATAGTGCCTCATGTTCTGGTACTTTTAGTAAATGCAGAAAGCAGTTTTTCTTTCTAAGATAATTATAGCATATTATTTTAAAACATAGAAGACGAGGTTAGTCTACTGTATTAAAGCACGGGAGAAATTTGTTTACTTGTTATGAATCTGGGCATTAGGATGTGGTTTATGGTGTAGGTACTTCTCAGACTCATCTTAACGTTATGCATGCTATATATTAACTAAAGCTGTCAATTCATCTCAGTTAACTCATGTGATTAACTCAAAAAAATTAATTGCAATTAAAAAAATTAATTGTGATTAATCACACTGTTAAGCAATAGAATCGCAATTGAAATTTATTAAATATTTTTGATGTTTTTCTACATTTTCAAATATATCTATTTCAACACAGAATACAGTGTATAGTGCTCACTTTATATTATTTTTATTATAAATATTTGCACTGTAAAATGATAAATGAAAGAAACAGTATTTTTCAATTCACCTCATACAAGTATTGTAGTACAATCTCTTTATCATGAAAGTGCCTACAAGTCCACTCAGTCCTACTTCATGTTCAGCCAATCGCTAAGAGAAACAAGTTTGTTTACATTTATGGGAGATAATGCTTCCCACTTTTTAATTACAATATCAACTGAAAGTGAGAACAGGCATTCACCTGGCACTGTTGTAGCTGGCGTTGCAAAATATTTTTTGTGCCAGATGCGCTAAAGATTCATGTGCCTCTTCATGCTTCAGCCATCATTCCAAAGGACATGCATACAAGCTGAAGATGCTTGTTAAAAAATAATGCATTAATTAAATTTGTGACTGAACTCCTTGGGGGAGAATTGTATGTGGTCTGCCCTGTTTCACCTGCATTCTGCCATATATTTAATGTTATAGCAGTCTCGGAGGATGATCCAGCACATATTGTTTGTTTTAAGAACACTTTCACTGCAAATTTGACAAAATGCAAAGAAGATACCAATGTGAAATTTCTAAGGATGGCTATAGCACTCAACCCAAGGGTTAAGAATCTGAAGTACTGTCAAAAATCTGAGGGGGCTGAGGTGTGGAGCATGCTTTCAGAAGTCTTAAAAAGCAACACTCTGATGCAGAAACTAGAGAACTCAAATACCCAAAAAGGAAAATCAACCTTCTGCTGGTGACATCCTACTCAGATGATAAAAATGAACATACGTTGGTCTGCACTGCTTTGGATTGTTATTGAGCAGAATCCATCATCCGCACGTACAACTGTGCCCTGGAATGGTGGGTGAAGCGTCAAGGGACATATAAATCTTTAGACTAGTGCATCTGACACGTAAAAATCTTGTGACAGCAGCTACAACATTGCCATTCAAATGCCTGTTCTTACTTGCAGGTGACATTGTAAACAAGAAGCAGGCAGCATTATCTTCTGCAAATGTAAACAAACTTGGTTAAGCGATTGGATTAATAAGAAGTAGGACTGAATGGACTTGTAGGCTCTAAAGTTTTACATTGTTTTATTTTTGAATGCAGGGATTTTTTGTACATAATTCTACATTTGTAGATTCAACTTTCGAGATAAAGAGATTGCACTACTTGTACTTGTATTAGATGAATTGAAAAATATAATTCCTTTTTTATTGTGCAAATATATGTAGTATAAATAAATAGAAAGTATGCCCTTTGTATTCTGTGTTGTAATAGAAATCAATATATTTTAAAATGTAGAAAACATCCAAAATATTTAAATAAATGGTGTTCTATTATTGTCTAATAGTGCGATTAATTGGGATTAATTTTTTAATCATGCGATTGATTGCTATTAAATTTTTTAATTGCTTGACAACCCTAATATTAACTATATTATTATTATTAATTATTGTTTATTTGTATAGCCATAGAGCTGAATAGCTCTATTAATGAACCAGGATATGAATTTTTAATTGCTTATATCCATATAATTCAAGAGTGTCTATAATTTATTTGTTCTTTATTATATATTACTATATGCCATATGATAAAAGAAAATATAATTTTCCTTAACAAATTTTTTGTTAAAAGCTTTGTGTTCATGGAAGAAATGTATGGTTATGAAGATAGCAAAGTACAAAACATGAAATCTGATGTATGTGGCATAATTTTACAGTTAGTGCTTACTGGATTTAGGTAATTATTTTCCTGAAGATGTATGTGAACATGTCAGTCTTCAAATATAGGCCCTGGTCCTGCAATCTGCCCTTTGCTGGCCAATCTTTGCACTCATGCATAGCCCCATTGAAATTGGTGGGTTCTGCATGAGTGTAAGGATATGTCTACACTACCCGCCGATTCAGGTGATCGATCTATCGGGGATTGATTTATCGTGTCTAGTGTAGATGTGATAAATCGATCCCCAAGCACTCTCCCTGTCAACTTTGGAACTCTACTGCCGCGAGAGGCAGCAGCAGAGTCAACGGTGGAGCGGCAGCAGTTGACTCGCTGCTGTGCGGACACCCAAGTAAGTCGACCTAAGATATGTTGCATAACTTAGTTCGACTTCCCCCCCGCCCCCCACCCCCCGTGTAGACCTGGCCTCAGATTCTGCCCACGTAGATCTGATTGCAGATTGGTAGCCATAGAGAAGACTCATTTCATGCCCCAAGGAACTCACAATGTAATAATTAGCATGTCAGTTAGCTGGAAGTACCTTGCACAGTCTGATAGGAGTAAAATTAGATCTAGTTCGGTTTGAGTTTATGGGTACATTCCAAACTGTAGTTCAGTTTGAGTTTATCCTCTCTGCTCTTCTTATCTGCTAGTCCTGTGAGCAGGCCAGTGTATGCATAAGTGTCTTATTCTCTTTGAGAACAGGGTGAGTGGGGCAATGGCAGAATGTGAAGCTATGACCTCAGAGAAACCCAGACTTTACATTTGCATTTAATGTCAGTTACAGTCCTCGTTTTGAAGGACTGTTTAACCTTTTCATCTTGAAAAAGTTTGTTTTTAAATGTTTTTTCATCTAAGTTACTTTTTTCCTTGGAACATTTTACATGTCCACATTTAATTTTTTCACAGTGATGCTTACTGCATGCCCAGTGTATGCTTCTAACTGATCATAACTTCTAATGTGGTTTGCTTAAAAGTACATACCTGTATGCAGCCATTTTTCTGAATCCATTTTACCAGTCCAGATTCTGTACATCTTTTTTTATTTCTGTTTAAACAGCTTTCAAGAATTTATACATAATAAAAATTCAGAAATAAAACAAAAACACACAATGAGAGATGTCATTCCACCATATAATTTCTACATTTTATAATTTTGGTTGCTTCATATATTTTTTACATGGCACCTTGTGCTAGAAAAAGAAATCTATCCGTAGTCTTAATTCTACAAACCATCTCTTCTGTTTATTGATTTTCCTCTACAAAAAGTGGGCAATGGTCTTTCACTGGCTCTAGCTTTTTAGTTTTACTTTGGCAGATGGTAATTGCTAAAAATTTGTACTGCCCTTATCTCCATATCTGATCATTGATTTAGAAGCAAGCCACAATGAAGATAAAGATGGCGTATTCATTTTTCTTTTGCTACTACGGCTGTACCACCCTGAACACGCCCGATCCCGTCTGATCTCAGAAACTAAGCAGGGTCAGGCCTGGCTAGTACCTGGATGGGAGACCTCCTGGGAATACTGGGTGCTGTAGGCTTCACACCTGGCAGTAGGTATAAAATGTCTCCAACGACTGATGGAACGACGCATCGGTTGGAGTATACCCCGGTTGTATCACTGGTTCTAAGCGGATCCTGCCATAGTGTGGGTATAACGCTAAGAAAAACATTCATTTTTCTTTTGCTAAAGATACTTTTTCTTTAAATGATTCAAAAGCTGTGCCAGAGAGTTTAGAAGCCCAGTTAACTTGAGCTTTTCACCTAGAGAGAGCCTTTCTTTACCTTGAAAATTGATTTTATGCCTTCACAATTACCTGCCTTTATTAGTTAGGAAGCACTTCATGTATGTTCTTTTCCATGTTCTTATAAATAAATTGAATGCCTGTCCCGTTTTACCAAATTCTGTATTTCTTTAATCAGAGCTGGCAATAGCTTTCTTCGGGCAGACCTTCAAAACAATTCTTTTTACCTCCAAAATATTATCTATTTCTGCACACCAGTGTCACATATGCACAGAGCTGACCTGAGGTTTGCAGGGAGGATTAGAGAGGTGTGGAGTAGCATTGTTGGTAACATTGTTTCTTTCCATTCTCTCTCTTTCTTGGAATATGCATTATGGCTTCCTATGCTTTACCAGGTGTTTATTGTTCACTACAAGTACAGACATACACAACTTGAAAAAGAGCCAGGAGATAGAGAGGATTTATCTTTACTGCAGTGTAAGCTCGAGGTATAACTTGAATGTTGTCCTTAACCCAATTTGCATCCATGTACAAAAACCTCTAGCCTAAATTAAGCATATTTTACAGTCAAGCCAGCTAGTCCATAAGGGGTTGTGGGTTGACACCTTAGTGCTACTGAAGCTTGAACTAGTAACTCAGATGCTGGGAGTCCCCCAATGCCTTCCCAAAATTTCTGCCCAGATTATTTGTTGTGTCTATTCACCCAGCTTTCAGGCCAGGGGTTAATTGCAGCCAGCATAAATACCCCACTTCAACATTCAGATCCCTGCTTTGCCCTGGGCTCTCCTCATCTTTAGTGTTTGTTCTAGCTCTGCTATCAAATCCCTGAAACCACTGTACCACCGGGCAAAGGACCAGAACTCCAAGTCTGGGGAGACCTCGACAAGCTCACTGCACTACATGCAGTTCAACTGAGTGTTCTCCAGTGCCCCAAGTACGGAATCCATTTACACCCTGGACAGATCAAATGCCCCTGGGGAAGTTGACTGAGGATGGAGGATCTTTAGGATGACCAAGAGCCAGGACTGTCGCCTGCCACAGTGATCTTAGGTGAGGTGGAGGCTGATGGTCACCAGTGGATGATGCCACAGCCACTCCAACTCAGCCAGGACTCCAGAGAGGAAACAGAGAAACAGATCAGAGAGAAATGGGACAGGGAGGAAACAGCAGATGAGCCAGTGTTGTCTCAGCCAGGTGAGGACTCAATTTGCCATTGTGGTTATGGATGGGGAGAAATGGCACAAGGGGTCTGTCGTTGCCTGTGTTGGACCAGTCTCTACTAGAGGATGTTGTGAGGTAGAGGGCAGGCAAATGCCAATTATAGTTTCCCTTCTAGACATGGAAACCACCATTTCCACTTCCCTCTCCCAGCCTCCATCCTTCCCCCCTCAACTCCAGGCATTCAGAGAATGCACTTCAGCTACTGGTGCATCTGCGTTCCGTGATGGGCATGGAAAACCACCATTACTCCCACTCCATTAATGGTGCCTTTACCATCCCTGCTGGGTGAGACAACTATCATAATGCCTCACCTCCATCTTCAATTCCTCTTCCCCCATGCATGTACATAAGATCCAAACTGGATTCCAAGCAGGGAAGTTAACAGAGATTTATTGTAAAATACACTGTTGTATGTGCACAAACTAAGCATTATCAATACCAGTATACAAATGCCTATGAAGGCAGGATTGCCGCTGAATGCAAGCAATTGCTGGGTGCATATATAGTAGTGTGCACTCTCTCAAGCTGGAACTAGAATTCCAGCATCAATGAGGCAGTCCATACCACTGTTCCCAGAATACGTAAACACTTATATTGTTGGTATGGTCAGGAAACCTGGAAGTTAGCAAAAGAGAAAGTATTAGTTTTGGAGCAGAGTGGAGGCCTTGAGATACAGGTTTCAGCTTATACCTTGTTGTGATGCACAAAATTAAAAGGAAGATATTTTCCTTTTTTTTACCATGGACAGAAGGTTTACATACTGTTTCTCTTCTTTACAGGCCCATCTGCACAAGTACATATCATCCACCCTTGCAGAAGGTTATTGATCATCAGTGCAGGCTACTGAATCAGAAAGCAGAAGGAGGAAGACAAGGGACAGACTGCTGGTGAAGATGCATAAGAACTTTGGTGGAAGGTGTCACTGCCTTTTCTAGCTTCAGAGGGGAAATGCTGGAGCAGGAGTGGCAATTGCAGGCTGCAGCTGAGAGGCAGCTGAAGAAAAGAGCACATGATGACCTACTGCATCGCCCATGACCATGCCATGGAAGAGCAAGACACCCAGCACTAGTGTGAGAAAAGCCAGAAGCAAATGGTCATGTTTCAGAGCATTATGGCCAGCAAGTGCCAGAACAACGTGACCCCTGTACCCGCCCAGGTTCAGCACCTGCCTAATCCTACAGCCACATACTCTCCTCCATGATCCCACAAGCTGCAGCCAGTGACCTCAGGATGGAGGGTTCACCAGTTCCTGTAGGAAAGTGCCCATGGTTAGGTTTATCTTCATCACCCCACCCCATGCAACAATGGTGGAGTGATGACCATGTGAACTCTCCATACATGTGACATGCCACCGTGCCACTTGTATGCATAACACTTGCTTAAAGCAGAAGGACTGCGAGTGTGATTTATTTTGAATAAAATCTTTCTTTGTTGAATTCTTTTGTTTCTGTGAGTGCTTTGGCCACACTAGAGAGGGAGGGGAACTTAACAGCATAGTTTTATTTCAGTATCACCATCGCAATAAATGCACTTTAAGAGAAATCTTTCCTATGTGGAAACACTGATACAGACCAGCTGCCTCTGCTGCTCCTACCCAGCCAGAGGAACTTGGAGCTGGACAGGGTGGAAAGGATTGGGCCCCTGGAGCTGCCATCTCTGGCCTCACACCAGCTTCCTCTGCCACTGTAAACCTGGCATGGGGGCTGGGAGAGCTGGTTGAGAAAAAGCCATGGATCCTGCCCATTGTTCAAGAGTTGGATCCAGGGCTTCTCAACAGAATGCAGACAATCAACATTGTTAGAGAGCTTATTCCTTCACTCTCCCACTTCCCTGGTCCTTCTCGCATGAACAGAGAGCAATGATACCTGAAGTCCAAAGGTGAAAACAATTCAATGTTTATTGGGGTGAACTTCCGGCAAGCTTAAATCCAAGTTCCTTTTTCCTTATTTTCGAATCCCCGCTTACTTCCTCTTTGCCCCTAATTTATAGAGTAAAATTCTTAGCTATACCTTAACCAATCATTCTACTGAAATTTACCTAACCAATCCTAACATGATTACTCAACCAATTATATCCCCCAACTTTAATTAGTTTACACCCAGCAAAATTAATTATACAGCAGACAGAAATAATCACAGAACCAGACAGAGACCATGCAAGTAAACAATAGCAAAGTGGGAACTATACTGATAAAACAATACAGAAGTGAGGATTTCACAGCTACATCTATAAAGACATAAGGGTTTCCCAGCTGTGTCTATTGATAAGTGAATTCTTACCAAATAGAAAACTATCAAACCAAATTTCCTTTTACATCTTCTAGGCTCTTCTCTTTCTCTGGAAGTGATAGATCAGATCACCTTTCTAACAGCCCCACATTGCCTTATCTCAATATGACCAGTTTGGAATGTGAGGATGTGACCCTATGCTTCCCAGTTTATGGCTGCCTCTGCTGTTTAGCCAAAAGCATTGGCCTAAGAAAAAGGCCTCAGACTGTCACAGTGAGAGAAGGCTCTTACACAGATTCTTTCTTTTATATCTCTCTAACTAGCTAAATGATAAAGGTATACTGAAAATCTTGAAGTATAGGCCTTTACAGTCAGGCCTGAATATCTATATCCTAACAAACATGCGCAGAAGTGAGGTGCTGCAGTAAGCTGAACAAGAATATTGACTTCTGCACATGCTTTCATTGGCTGTGTGTATTGCTTACACTTATCTGCTCTTCATAATCTGATACTTTGCTATTCCAAAACTTCGTTTTGTGTGGATTAAGGAAGGAAGCAGAAGAATAATTTCATTAACTTGCATCTACACTAGGGAAAACGTTTTGGTTAGGTCTGTATTAACTAACTTGTTGGGTAACTGACCTACCCTCATCCTCTTTTCCTAATATAGGCAAATTGAAAGTCAGGGTTCAGGTGCATTAATGGGCTGGCATAGAGACATTTTTCTTGTTCCACTTGTGCTGCACCTGTTCAGTGTACTAGTCTTTGGTTTCCAGTGCTGTCAGTGTAGGATGTTTCATATTTCACTGTAATAACTTTGGGCTAAATTCAGCCTTCAGATATTTACATGCAAATCTTATTGAAGTCAATGGGAGTTTAGCCCTTTGTTATTCACAGAAGTAAAAATAGTTTCACCAGCATGAAAGTAAAGAAATTAGTCAAATGTTAAATTAAATGTATGTGGATTATATTAAAGGGGTAATAGACATTATTTGTTGAAAAACTAAAAGCCTTCATGGGGAGGTCAGAGCCAAGTTGGTAAAGAATCACAGTGCCTCCTTTAGAAATGTATGGTATTGACATTTTTTGTAGTTTCATAATGCTTCATCCTCAAATGTGCACACACACACAAATCTCATTTTAGTAAGTCAGCTAGTTCTGTAAATATATATTGCTAAAACCCAAAGAAACTTCTTCACTCCCCCCTTCTATCTCTGCCCCCCCTTTTTTTCTTTAACAAGGTATAAACCACAGTAAGTTAACTCTGTTTTCAAGGAACTGTTGGTGCTTGTAGGGCCAAATACTGGAACTAAGAAGCAACCCAAATAGCTGGACTGTGCACTGTTCAGGAGCTTCGGAAGAATCCTGTCCTGCTGAGGACACATCACAACTGCCTCTAAAATACAAGGGCAGTGTTTGTCCTGACCACAAATGCACATGCTCACTGCTCTATAGGGGAGAGTGGATGGTGGATATGCATAGTCACAGGCCCACTAGAATGGAACCTATCTCTGACCCCTGAATACTAGGCAGAGTCACAAGAAGTCCTGGCAAAGCAAAGTCTGACGGTCCACGTGGGTACATGTCCCATAAATAGGGTCCCTAATTCTTGGACCACTGCAGAATTGCATGGTTCTGCTGGATCATCTTCCTTTACAGTCACTGAGGATTTGACCCATTGAGCTTATTTGAATTTAACTGCTCTTACATAAAAAATGAATTAATTTTCTCTTCCAAATTGGTGGTGTTATAAGCAAAGTAATGTATGGGTTCCCTCTGGTGGGTGATGTGAAATTCAGTTATTGTAACAGTCTATCAGTTTGAATAAAGTGTTGGACATTAATACTGAAGAAAGTTGGGGACTCTAGACCTGATAGAGTATCTTTTTGTCAGTAATTTGTAGTTGGTACAGTTTCTGTTTTTTTCCCCTTTATATGCGTAAGTACAGTTACTCTACAGATATTTTTTTTCTAAAAAAGAAATAGCGAGTAAACAAAGCCAAGTTAGAAAGAGACTCAGCCATATAAGGTGCCACAAGTATTCCTGTTCTTTTTGTGAATACAGACTAACACAGCTGCTACTCTGAAACCAGCCATATAAATGTCTAATGTCTACCTAGGAAACTAGATAGAAAAGATATAATTATTTATTTGACTGCATTAAGCAGGAATCAGTGTGGCTGACTTGAGCAGTAGAGAATTGAAGTGTCTGGTTATGATCAGTAAATGGTCTGATGAGTTGGGTGGGTGGGTGGGTGGGTGGATGGATTGATAGAGAAAATGAATAAAGAAATACCAATTTGTTTGTAAATGATTGAAGATGATATCCTTCTCCTTTCTTTTCCTTAGAATTTCACCAGCCAAGAGATTGACACTGGTGTTGACAACAAATCTCTGTCTGCAGTATTAGACAATTTGGCAAAATGCAGCTACTATACTGTGTGGTTAACTGCAGACACCGCCTTTGGAAATGGAAACAAGACCAGTGAGATAATACACGTGTATACAGATCAAGATAGTATGTAAACATCTCTATTTTAAATTTTCAAGTGTACATCCAAGCTTTTCATTATGAAATAGTTCTAGAACTTAAAAAAATTATTGCATTTTTTGTGATGAAAAGGTTAAAAAGGAGTACTACAGTGAATGCCACTTTAAAAAACTTTACCATACTGTAGCATTTACCTTTGCATGGGTTAGAGATGGTATTCTCTATGACTAGATAGATCATTCTCATGAACCTTAGCATTAGTGGCTGAAGGAGACCTCTTTGTGTCAATAGAGAGAGCACACTCTTAACTCCACATTCCATTTTGAATCGGTTGCTATTATTTTCTCCACCTTAACTATCAGGATAACCATTATCAATACAAAACCCTACAATTTAGCCTCTCTTTGGCCCATCTAGTGTTCATGACAGTTTAAGAGAGAGCTTAATTATCAAGCAACTAATCTGTAACCCTGCTTAAAGGACATTTTGATCTGCTGAGTCTCTTCTCTTTGTAGTGTAGCATCAAAAGCAGTTTTAATTCTCTGGGCACAAAGAGTAAGAAAATCTGTATTAAACTATCACAAAGATTTTCTCCCCTTAATAATTAACATTAACTACAAATAATTATTACATATACATTCAAGATGCTTTGTGTTTGAGATCAAAACATAGATGATCAAAGAAAAGATTGTTTTATTTATAGCCACGAAAATAATGTAAGGCAGTACTGAATACATAATGTTAGAGATTAAGTTTCTCTAATAGCAACACTTTGAGTGTTAATTTTTGTTATTTATATCAAACTAACAGATATCTTTATTTTTTGCTTATCAATCCATAGTTCCAGATGGCCCTGTTGAAAGTCTGACATATCAAAATGTTTCTTCAACTGCTATAAATGTAAGCTGGCTTCCACCATCCCAGCCAAATGGTATAGTCTTCTTCCTCATTTCACTAAGTTTATGGGATACACAGACAAACAGTGAGATATTGTCTCTCGTTACTTACAATACAAGCGTGGTTTTGGATAAGCTGGAGAAGTACACCGATTATATTCTGAAAATCATTCCAGCAACAGCAAAGGGATCTTCTAAAATGCACACTGTGAAACTGCACATCAAAACTGAAGAAGATGGTAGGTTTAGGATTTTTTTTTAATTCCTAAAGAAATGTATTAAAAGCAAATATCTTTCTAAAAAATCTTGATCATTAGTTTGCTTTCTTATGAAATAATGTTACTGATCTACAGTCAGACCCCGCAATACCACGACGATCGGGATCCAAAAATACCCGATCGTGGTAAACGCGGGGTCGCGCTATTGCGGGGTCACGCCACATCAAACTGCCATGCGCAGCCACCACCGGGAGCCCCACGCTATAAGCAGATTCGCGCTATAGCGGGGCGCGGTATTGCGGGGTTCCACTGTACTTGTTAATATTTTTGTCAAATTAATTAATAAAGCAACCAACAATAACCATCTTCATGCCGATTTATTATAGTGCTTCATTGAAACCATGAAGTAGAAGTTAGCATTGATAAAAGAACAAAGTTAATTGATATTTAAAGATATTTTCCACAATAATTCACCTTTTTGTGGGATAACTTAGGTTTTTTGATTTGTATGATTTTTTTTTGTTTGTTTTCTCATTTCTTGTTATAGTCCCTGAATCTTCACCTGTAATCAGAACATATAAGAATCTTTCATCTACCTCAGTTATGTTGTCCTGGGATCCTCCTCTCCAACCAAATGGTATCATAATAAATTATGATTTAAAGTTATATGGACCAGAAAGGAATGATTCTTGGTCTACCTCCAATAATTCTATCATTCTAGAAGATCTTTTACCATTTACACTTTATAGTATTTTTGCTGCTGCAAGAACTATCAGAGGACTTGGTCCCTATGCTATGCTTAACTTTTACACAGATGAGTCAGGTGAGTGATAAAATCATATCCTGATGTTTGGAAATAAATTTATGAAATAGAGGACCCCAGATAGGGTGATCAGATGTCCCGATTTTATAGGGACAGTCCTGATTTTGGGGTCTTTTTCTTGTATAGTCTCCTAGTAACCCTCATCCCCTGTCCCGATTTTTCACACTTGCTGTTTGGTCACCCTAACCCCAGAGCTGGTGCAGAGATTTAGGGCTTCCATGTGGCTGATCCTATCTTCTTGGATCCCCTAAAATCTTTGGGGCATGGAGCCAGACACACCACTGCTTCTGTAGAAGGCATGGAGACAAATCTGCAACATCTGGTGGACGAGTTGAGAGGGAATTCTGGGATTTCGTCCTCCATATGCCTATATGTTTTACTGCAGGGAAGGACACACTCTGACCAAAGACTATTTAAACTATTACGGGCCCATATTAGTTCATTCAGTGGCTCATAGGAGCTCCTTAAAAAAATCTGCCACCAAATTGAAAGGAAGTGTGTGAAATTTCTCTGCCTTTGACAGAGTTCACCCAGCATAGTGCTAAATTATCTTTGCTAGAGATTGCTTTTAAGCCTTGGCCTCATAAGAATACCTGAAGATCAATTTATTTTTGCCTTTGCAATGCATCATTATTTGCCAAGTGTCAATTATTTCTTGGGAAAAACAAACAACCCACCCCACCCCCAACTCCAAAAGAAAAATATTCCTTAAAAATGCTTACAGACCCTTACAGGGGTTTTTTCAGTCTGCTCTATTTCAGATTACATTGCACGCTGCCATCCTACTTTCTCTCTCTCTCTCTCTCTGTATATGTATATATATATGTATGAGAGGGGAAATGTGTGTGCATATATATGAAAGCGCTAAGCTTAATTCTAATAATCTTAGATGCTACTAGTGACAATAGTAGGTACAATATTTTAGAATACAAGTATGATATTTTGATTGTGTACCTTTCAAACTAGATTGATTGAAGTGCTAGATAAGACTATCGTAAATAGTCTAGTGCCATTTGGGATGGAGTATGTGATCTAATGAGTCTCTTTCATACTCTCTAAAGTACTGGAGCAAATTGCCTAGGGAGGCTATGGTATCACCATCTTTGGAGGTTTTTAAGAAGTTAGACAAACACTTGTCAGGAGTGGTCTAGTTGTATTTAGACTTCCTTAGTGCAGACTGGACTAGATGACCTATTGAGATCCCTTCCAGGCCTACATTTCTATGACTCTATAAGTGCATCTACTGTGTTTTTTGCCAGATATTTTCATACTTCCTTGGTTATTAAAATATGCTTTTGTTTAAATGACAAACAACATAAATTGATTATCCCATTCCTCACTCTTACTTTCTCCAACAACATGCATCTTTGGTAAATAGAATTTATAACAAGCAAATGGGACAAGAGTGAGGAGTTGTTGGGATCTCTGTTAAAAGTGTAGAAGTACAATATTGGTTTGGTTAAGCTCAGACATGATCTTTTGCTCCTATAAAATATTCATATTTGCCTAAAATTAACATTGTAAATTTGAACTAACAAGCATTTTCTCCCACAGTGCCATTAGCACCTCCTCAGGATTTGGCTATTTTCAACTATACTGCCCACTCCGTGTGGCTAAAATGGAAGCCAAGTCCTCAGCCAAATGGTGCTATTAAGAACTATAGTTTTAAGATTCATGAAAACAAGAGTCAAGCCATATTTTATCAGGTATGTTTATAATATTTAGTAGTGTTTTAAGTATTTGAAAAATACAATTGATATATCTGGCTATCTGACTCATGTCTCAAAACCAAAAATATGTAAGGCATTTTATATGCCTAGGTATGTCATGCATTAATCAAAATTGTATGAACTCATAACTTAAATGAGGTGATTTTCTTTCCCCCCCTAATATTCCTTCATAAAAGACACTGATAAAAGATGTTATAGAAATGCATGTATATTGTGGGCTAAATCATATCCTTAAGACACA
The DNA here is from genome assembly GCA_032164245.1 of Sternotherus odoratus. Taxonomy (NCBI): domain Eukaryota; kingdom Metazoa; phylum Chordata; order Testudines; family Kinosternidae; genus Sternotherus; species Sternotherus odoratus. The sequence continues at coordinate 62,074,920 of JAVMKO010000001.1, forward strand.
GTCCACAGTGAGGGATTGTGTGGAGTTTCACACTCCTTCTCCCTCATCCATATAATGTCTGTTGTGGAGCCACTCATCACGCAAGAGAAATGTACCTTTTATTCCTCTGTATTGCACTAATCAGTCCCAAACAGGGGTCTAAGCTCCATTGTGCTGGACTCTGCAAATATGTGTAATTGAAAAGACAGTTCCTGCCCCAAGGTGTTTACAGTCTGCTACTACAACCCATGAAGGAGTACTCAAGATACTGCGGGGGGGAGGGAAGGAGGGGGGGGGAGGAAGGCATCATGTGGTTTTGATAGAATAGGGTCAGAGCAGTTTCTAATTCAGTGCACAGGGAATTCAGTTTGCCTGCCATTATGCAGGACATGTGAAAGCTCCTCCATTGCACATCTGGGGACAGGCCAGATGGAATCTGATAGCGGGCAGACTCTGCATGTCAGTACGCAGAGTTAATGTAATAGAGACCAGCAGTGGCACTCTGCTGGGTTGTGTCTGCCACACACACAAAGCTTCCTTCACGTTGTCACAAGAAGTAGTACATACAAGAGAGAAGACTGTATGGAGTGCAATAGTGGGACAGGCAGACCAATTCATGCAGAGGGAGATTGCATTGTAGTGGGTTAGCACTCCCCCTCTGGGTCACCGCCTCACTGCTTCGCTGGGTGTCACCCACAATTAGGGAATTGGCAACAGCCAGCCTGTGGCTGTGGCTGACTGTCTGGGAAGAGTGGTTGTCAGTTGGGGGTCTCTACTCTGCAATCAGGGCCAAGGAGTTTAGGTCCTGCAGTCGGGAGGAGGTAGTAAGGAGTCTGTGGTTCACGCCTCTACTCAGGGACAAGCAGCAAACAGTTATCCTGCCAATCCCTTAGTCAGGACAGGGCAGTAAGGAGTCTATGGCTCAGGTCTGTATTCAGGGCTGAGCTGCAAGAGGGTTGGACATCTTATCTCCAGCAGTCCTGTGATGAACACAGGATTCTTGGCCTAAAGAGGGGGACTGCCACCCCAGGTGGTGGGTGGCAGAGGGTAGGGGAATGCAGGACCATCTAGGCCCACCAGACTCCACGTCCCAACCCAGGGCCCTACCAGTGGCCACTGGGTCAGTGGGGAATCCACCCTCCATACGCTGAGCGGGAGGCAGCAAGGCAGCCAGAGTAAGGCCGGCTGCCCCAGGGCCACTTCCTCCCCTCCCCTCGGGGTATACCTGGATCCACAGGGAGTCCTTCACTTTGTCTGGATAGAAGGTCCATAGTAGTCCCAGCACCTCCTCCGTGGCTTGGTCAGCGGGTGGCTCCAGCAGCTCTGGCCATTCCTTTGTGCTGCAGGAGTCCACAGCAGTCTCACAGCTCAGGAGCAGACAAAAGGCATCTGGCTCCTTTGGTGGCTGCAGCCCAGCTGAGCTTCAGCAACTCTGTCATACGAATGAAGTGCCTTGGACTTACTGTTTTACCTGTAAGGGGTTAACTGGAAGCCAAAGAAGCTGTGACCTATTAAGAATGTAAATTTCTTGGGACAAAGGGCTGTTAGTTTCACTTCGGTTCCTCCCGGGCTTTGGGCTGACGCCATCTGCTCTCCAGCTATGGAGAATCATTTCCTACTTTTCCTTCATAAATTCCTAAATTAGACTAACAGTGAGTAGAACTATTGATTGTATATGCTTTGTAACTGATCTGTGGTGTCTCTGATCTCATCAGAGGGAGAAATCTCAAGGAAGAGATTAGGGCTAGATAATTAAGTACCCGTGAAGTCTGTATAAGTGTATGTTTTTCTTTCTTTTCTTCATTAAAACTTTTTTTGTTATAAAAAGTGTTTGGTTATTTCCCTTAAAGTTATTCTAGCTTTAGATTTGACCCAGTTCCAGGGTGGAGCAGGGTCTGTGTGTCTGAATCTCTCTCTCTCGGTAGCCAGGGTAGAGGGAGGGTGGACAGGGTCTCTGTGTTTTCAATCTCCCAAATAGAAAGGGAGGGAAGGGGAGTGTTACTCTCTTGGGGTGTTAATGTGCCCCCTCCATGGTCTTGGAGATTCACATTAATGCTGGCAGCTGGTCCAAATCCCCAGCTGGAGTAGTTGGGTTTTGGGGGGAAAGGATTTAACTTAGGCTGGGAAAGTAGCTTGAAGTTATTTGGCCTGTAGCATAAGAGACCCCCCACTTTTACCCTAGAGTTTAGAGTGGGGGGAAGGTCTCTCTTACAGACTCGCTCTTTATACTTCCCGTTCCTCCCTCTGACTTCTGGTGGGAGGGGCAAGCACAGCCTGGCTCTGCCCACCAGAGTTCACAGTTTGGTCCCTCCCCCACTCTGGCTCAGTGGGGGGCTGCTCTGCCTCACTACACAGCTAAGTTGTATAATTAAACGCTATTTTGAAAAATCTGCATTTGTTTTCACGGTAGAACTGAACAGCTCCCTCTACTGCTTTTACAGTCCTGTGAAGAGATGGCTGTGAGGGGTAGCCTGTACTCCTGCCTCTCCCTCCCTGCATATTTCTGAATCACCCAAAATAGTCTCTTGTTTCAGGTAGGGGAGCAGAAATCACCCCTATCTCTTTCTCTCCAATTGCTGGGCAAGGGCTAGAGGGACAGGAGGGGCATTGTGCAATAAACAAGCAAAGATGAAAAAGTTAGCCAAAGTGACACTTCAGGGTGGCACCAACCTGTTATATAGAAATCCTTCCCTTCAACAGAATCTGTATCTGAAGAGCTGCTATCAGCGATGGTGGTAGTGCAGGTGGAGAAGAGGGTGTTTGTGACAGTAGCTCTCCAGGCTGGCACAGGATGCATATATGAAGTTAGGCTACTGGTGTGGTACTACTGTAATCATAATCACTCCCTTTGACAAACTCCCCAAATACTTTAGTTAGTCTTTAAGGTGTCCCAGGGCTCTTTGTCACTTCTCCCTCATGGTGGCTTGTGAAGAAATAAATGGAAAGGAAGGGAATGTTTTCAATCAATCAAATAATATCTACTCTATAGTTTGGCTCGCTCAGTAACATGAATAGGAATTAAACCCTCAAAAACAAGCAGAGGGGAAGATAAATGTGATTCTGTGTAATTTGCTATATTTCTATAAAAGCTCTCCATTGTGTCTCATTTTTTTGTTCTGATATTTTGTCATGTTATTCCTGGTGGGGGGAGGGGGGGGAGAAGGAATCTTGAGAGAGGTACCCTGTTTGTACAGAAAAAAATCTGGCTTGTGCACATCTGAAGTAGCACCATAAAGGATTTGACCCTGCTTCCTCTTAGGTGGGACCTTGGACTATTTTGTGTGATATGAAGATGTGAAGGATGCAAGAGATAAGACAGTAGTACTACAGTTCTCATTAATGTCAGAATGGAGAGGATGAGACCCGGTGTGTTAACTATGTGGATTTTGTGGTAACAATTGTTTTCTCCTTTTAAGAATGTTTCAGGTTCACACAATGATGCAAACCTTCTTGGACTAGAGCCATTCAGCACCTATTTTATCAGTGTCTCTGCTTTTACAAGAGTTGGAAATGGCAATCAGTTCAGTAACATTGTCCAATTCACAACAAAAGAATCAGGTTAGAAACAGTTTTGGGTTTTTTTTATGAACTGCAGCATTGTCTACGTAGATTTCCTTTTATACCTGAACAGCATTCTTCCTTTGCTCTTCAAATGTAATGGAACTCAAAATTATATCATTGTCACAACATGCACTCACATTCCTATTGTACCTGATAGGTGAGGCAGGATTTAGCCTGCTCGGTAGTATTTGTTTTAAATGACTAGTAGCTATTTAATATATTTTTTACTAGTAACAAATATTATCATGTTGTTTAAAAGAGACAAAATGATAAAATGGAAAACTGAACACTCTCTAAAGCTATAGGACCAGATCTTAAGGTGCAGGCAAACTACACAGAACGCAACTCAGAGCATTCGAGCAAAGCTAGTTTATAGTTTATAGGAGCTGAGGAGGACATACCACAGGTTGCTCTAGTTTACACTAGCTGCAAACAGCCAAGGAGCATCATGGTCTAGGAGTCTCCTTCTCCTTTTGCCTTTCTGTTCTAGCACTGGAAAGAAGGATAAGCCCCTACATTGGCTGCACAGCCTTGGAAGGTCACTCTGGTGCTGGCATCTGAGCCATGGTGTTAGACAGCTCCTGACTAGTTAGAAAGCCGAATTTCCGAATGCCATTTTATAACATTTGTCATGTACTTCTGTACTACATCTGGACTGGCTACAGAGCTTGCTTATACACACCAGATGTGTTGACTAAATGATCTTTAGCCATGGCTGAAGTTCATTTAAATAAGGTATTTTACACCTAGTGGCTGAACAGTATAATACAGTTTAGTATTTCCTCAGATCCCACATGTGGCCCATATGGGTAAAGTGATTGCATGCCATGAGACATTTTGCTGACATTGACCGTCCACAGGAACGGCCCCTCTGCAGCTCCCAGTGGCCTCGGTTCACCTTTCCCACCAATGGGAACTGCGGAAAATGGCAGGCTGCAGGGACGTGCTGACCTACACTTCCCGCAGCGCCCATTGGCCGGGAACAGAGAACCGTGGCCACTGGGAGCTGGGGGGGAGGGGGGGGCAAATACCTGTGGACGGTCAACATCAGCAAAATCTCTCACAGCCTGCAATCGGATTATCCTGATGGGCCGTGAGCTACAGGTTTCTGACCTCTGCCTTAGATCACCCCCTTTAAGTTCTACATTCCTACCATTTACAATATTTACACTATCCTGCTCGCTTACAATTTCAGTATGTATCAATCTGTTAAATGTCTCTGTTTTTCTAATTACATAACCCGAACACATAGCAACTTGGTCATCTCACTGTCCATGGTTGCCAGGACTCGCTGTGGTCATTGGAATTGATCACATATGATCTGGGCACTGAATTCCTTTTTCTTTATGAAAGGTGGATTCTAGACCTGGCAGTTTTCTACCTGAGAAATATCTGTTATAAACATGTTCATTAGCTTTTTTTGCCTTTTTATCTGATTTGGCTACTCTCCATGTCTGGCCACTTTGGAAATAGTAGTTCTGAGTTGCCTTCCCATCAGGAGCTGTGCTGGACTATATCAGTAGCCGCTATTGGTGTTGAGCTGTAACTCAGAAGAGCAAGGAATGGATCTTCCTGCTGTAGGATTTTCTTTCTCAGCTTCTCCATTTGGTTGTGGGTAATGTGGGCTGCTAATAATCTTTTCAAAATAATATTTCATTTGGAATGACTTAAATTCTGCTGCAGTGAATTGTGGTCCATTGTCTGTCAATAGTTGTTCTGGACTACTGAAGTGAGCAAAAAGTACACTTCAATTTCTAGATAACACTGCAACATGGCATATCTTTCAAGTACATTATTTCTGTATAGTTGGAAAAGGAGTCCACAATGATGAGGTAATGCTGTCCTCTGAATTCACGTAACTTTTCAGTTAGTCTCTTCCAAGATCTGTCTGGTAGAGAAGGTATTAAAAGTTCTTTGTGATGTGTTGGCCTGTTAGTTCTGCAATATTCACATGCAGATACAGTATTCTTTATGTGCTTGCTGATGCCCGGCCACCAGACTGACTGCTTCACCTGTTCACTTCATTTTGTTAATCCTTGATGTCCTTTGTGGATAAGGTTTAGGATTTCTGCTCTCATTTAGTTTGGAATTATGATGCAGTTGACTTTAATCATGAGTCCGTTTGACTTGCTTAATTGTCCATGCACCGCAAAGTAACCTCTTGTCACTTCCTTAGTGTCCTTTAAATGCATGGGCCAGTCCCCCAGTGTAACTTAGAACATCCTGAAGTTGCGTGTCTGTCAAAGTTGCTTTTTGTAGCTGTTGTAGTCTCTTTTCTGACACTGGTCTGTATCATTTTACACATCTTTACATCATCTTTGAACTCACAGGTAGTTGAATGTAACGTTGGGCTCTATGACAGACTGACTGTTACTAGAAGATTTTTCCCAGGTACACATTTAGCCACTGGATTAAATCACAATAGACATTGTCATCTTACTGGTGCTTGATCCAAGTCTTTTCCACTGATGAGGGTTACATGCAATTTATGGTCTGTTATCAGAATAAGGAAATCCAATCCACAAAGATACCTGTAAAATTTCTCACATGCCCATACGCTTGCCAGACACTCCTTTTCCATCTGTGCATATCGTTTTCTTCTTCTGTGAGTGAGAGAGAGAAAAATAAAGCTGGCTTCCACTAACTTCCATGTTGCTGAAACAATGTACCACCTAGAGAAGCCATAGCTACTTGCATCCTCACTGACCATTGTGTATTTGGGAACATCTTAATACTTGAGAACTGGAGCTGTTGAGATAATTTCTTTTAGCTTTTTATAGGCAATTTCTTGATCTGGCCCCATAACCAAGATATGATGAACTTCAGTTCAGTCAGTGGTTCTGTCACTGTAGAAAGGACTTGTGGATACCAAACAGGGTAATTTACCATTCCTAGTATATGTCTCAGTTCTAGAACACTAGTTGGTGCATTCAATTAATTGCTTTTACTTTCTCGGGGCTAGGACTGATTCCATCTTTCATTGTCTGCCCCAAGAGCTCGATTTGGGGGAGACAGAAAATGCATTTTTCCTTGTATAGCTTCAGTTCAGATTGACTGATGAGGCTTTGGACTTTATTGTGGGTTGTATTGTATTCTTCCATGGAAGACCCTTATATCAAAATATCACACACTAACACTATAATTCCATTTGTGTTTCTTAACAGCTCTCCCTCCTTTCTTTGGAAAATTTCAGGTGCATTGGTAATCCCAAAAAGTAATCTTTGAAAGCAAAATCTTTCAAAAGGTGTGATAAATGTTAGTTTAGCACTTTCTTTGGCTAAAGGAGTTTGCCAGAATCTGCATGAGGCATCCATCTCAGAGACTACTGTAGCTCTTTTCACTTTGGAGAGGGAAGTCATCCAGTGTTGAGAGGATTTTTTTTTTATCTTACAACTGTTCCATTAAGTCTTTTAAAATCCACACAGATTGTATTTTTCCATTTTATTTTACAACTGGTACTATTGGGACACACATGCTGTTGGCTCAGAACTTTTCTCGATTATGCCAGTCTGCTCCCTTCTCTATAATTCAGTTTCCACTTTATGAAGTAATGGGATAGGAATCCTGTAAGATACATGTGCACTATATGGTTGAGCATTGTCTCAAGGTTTTTTATACTTCATCTCGTTTCAACAGTCCAATATCATCAAATATTCCATTGAGTTCTACCTCCCTCACTAGGCTCACCATGGCTGTCACGTTGTGGCTGGGAAAGGCAGTTGGTCTGTGGTCCTTTGATCAAATACACTGTGAATACAAAGCTTTTGTCTTTGTAAGTTGTTTCTGTGGTGAACTGGCCCATGCGGTACAGAATACCTCTGTGAGTAGTCACAGCTATGTCAGATGACTTCAGCTCTCAGAGGAGTTGAAGGTGATTATAAGTCCCTTCTGAGATGACACTGACATAAGATCCTGAGTCACTATTAAAGTCAACAGTCTTGCTATAAATCAGTTTCACTCTCCAAGCAGGTCTGTCTCATCACAAGTGATAGATACCAGAAATGGCTCTTGATTCTTTGTAATATGAGTCAACTCCCTGGCTGCTTTGGTGCAGCAAACAGCTGCAAAATGTCCATATTTCATGCATTTATTACACCATTTGTCTTTGGCTGGAGATACATTATCTCTTGGGACTTGACTGTTTCCACACTGTGTGCACATGGGCTGGAATTTGTCCCTTTTAACCTGGGAGTTCTCTTCTTGCCTTAGGGATCTTATGCTAATGACTTTTAGTACTCATGCTGCATTTTTAACAGCTTCTTATGTTTTCAAGTTTGGCAAGTTGCTCTTGATTTTGGTCTCCCCAGCTGAGCCTATTTTGATTCCTGTATAGCTGTGTCCAGAGTTAAATCTCAGTTGTATCTTCTGTGAAAGGTTTTTGTTTGTTAACCCAATAACCAGCCTGTTGCTGATATCTTCATGTTTTGCATTCCCCAAATCACATGCAAAGCCAATGCATGCAGAGCTCTTATAAAGCATTTGATATTTTCTTCTGGTTCTTGAATTCTTAAGATGAAAACATGCTCTTTCATAAAACATATTTCTCTGTGACACAAAGTATGCATCAAACATAGCAGAACCCTTTCTTAGTCATCTTTGTGACTGTATTCAGTAAAATCAAAGGATGTAAAGATATGTTCTGCTAGGTTCACCATAGCATAAATTTAAAGAAGATACCAGTATATCTCCAATTTCTTTGTGGAGTTTGTTTGCAATTCAAAATCTTGCAAAATACTGTTTCCCATCTGTCCATTGTCAAGATTTGTCAAAGCTGAAGTGCTCTGGAGCAGTGAAGAGTGGCATTTGATGAGATCCTGCAATCTTTGTTGCTGTTCCTTCTGTCTGCAACTTCAGTTGCCTTGTTCCTTCTGTTTACAACTTTTGTTGCTATTTTTGTTCTGTTTCTGTTCTGAGTTTAGTTCTTAGCTCCAACAAGACCAGTTCTCTTGTCTCGGTTTTCCCCATCTGCTCCATGCTGCAGTTTTGCTCTTATGCAGTTGGTCACATCAAGTTCCTGCTTCTTCCAGCGTGTTCCTATTTCATGGAGGTGTTCAATATCAGGTTTGCAGACAAGCAACATAAAAAGATACTCCATTCTGTAAGTGCTACCTTGTGCATAGAGTCCCACTGAGTCATTGAAAGATGGAGACCAGTCAGCGCATTCCCCTTATCGTTGCCTGGATGCTCCTGTAAACTACCCTGAGGTCTGAGATGGCATAGAACTGGCCCCAGAATTGAAGAGCCACAAACAGCTCTTTCGCTTCTCCCTCACCAATGCACTCAGCACTAACTGGGTAAAGGATGCAGCCCTATGCCTTTACTAAAAATACAAAGTGATCTCCTTTCTTCTTCAGATGCTACTTTTGAAAGGATTACTCTCTTCAAACTCTGGAGAGAAATATATGTATTTTTAAAGAGATCCATTTTCCTCTGTACCTGTAGTAATTAGTATGTTTCCCTCTATTTCTGGGTCATTGATACTAGTCTATTCCCTACTGCATAGATTACTGGACGTGGCTTCACTAGAGAGAGAAAAAACCAACACCTTTTCTTGGTGATTCTTTTCTCTTAGTAAGTACATCCCACAATCTGAATTTCCCTGGGAAAATGTAATCGGTTGTTCCATAACTTGGAGCCAATTATTTATTTTCAGGTTAAATATAAGGCTGGTTTTTAACTATGAAATTTGATGAGGTGCCCAGGAAGCTTTATGAGAATTCATCTTATGGGGAAAGCAAAAGGGTGGGACCAATAAGATAACTGCTGCTTATGAATGACAGCTTTTAAGACTCCCCCAAAACTCCTGGGCAGGACACAACACTACTGTAAGGATTACCAGCCATAGGGTACAGTAAATAAAGGAAGGAAAGCTAAAGGGTAAGTAAAAAAATTTTTCGGAGTGTATCGGTTTCACAATACTGTATATGTTCTACTGTGCTGCTGATTAGAAAAAATGGGGGAAAATATGGGTGTAGATGGCAGAGAGCAAGGGAAGTTGGAACATATCATTAGTTTTAGGAAATATAATGTACCATCACTCTTTTCATTTCAAGCACTGCTTCAGTAATGTTCATAATTACTGGAAATAAAGCTCCTATAAAATGTAATCAAGGACATCTCTTCATTTAAAACACTTCTAGGCCAGTATTTGTATATTACAATATTAATTTATTGGACATTGGGCTGCCTGACCCTTATTATAAACATTATGCTGACATCTCTGAATATACTATAGTGTGATTACCCTTTTGATCGTTTGGAAATGTTAACCATTGATCCATGGGTATCTTTTAAGCTCCAGATGTTGTCCAGAATGTTCAGTGTACTGCAACAAGTTGGCAGTCAATTCTAGTGCAATGGGACCCACCTTCTAAGTCAAATGGAGTGATTACACATTACATCATAATGTTTGAAAGGAATTCTACAAACATTTCTGCTTATGATACGGTGCATACTTTCAGAGATCTGCTATCAAATATTTCTTACCAATTTAAAATAAAAGCTGCAACATCTGCTGGTGAAGGAAAAGAACAGATATGCAATGCCAACACATTTCCAGAAAAAGGTAACAATTTTTGGATTTAAAGTAAATTTTACTTTAATTTAAATGACAATTGAATATTTAGATCAATTGAATATTTAGATGCTCTTCTTACATTTAATACAGCATCCCAATCCTTTCCCTAGTTAAGTATAATAACAGTTTAAATCTACTTTCAAATGATGAAAAATGGGGCCTGCTCTCCAACCTCGGTCTTGAAATATCCTTGATTGTGCTCCCAAGGGATAGAGTTTATCATGGAATTGCCAATGGAGAAAGTCAGTGGGACTTGGAAGTACAAATAAATGAAGAGTTACGTTATTGCCATGTTAAGTTTGAGTTCTTATTTATTCATATTGTATCACCCAGTCCTAGTATGCACTGGCTCATAGCTAGATTGGGTATGTTTTCACTTTTTTGCTGGTGACCTCACCTACTGAATATTATTACTGGGGAACTTTTGTATGAGATAGTGGTATTTCTGCCCATGACATCCTGTATTTTAATGTTACTTTAATATGAATTCATGCATTAGAAGTGCTACCACTCAGAGGTTGTTAATCAATAAAATCATTTAACTTCCTCCAACATTTGTCATCTTAATCTACTGTTGAAATGAACTTTTTAATGGGGGGGAAAAGACTGCAACCATATAGACAGGGGAATTAATTCCTGTGCCTTTTTAATAAAGAGGTTATCTTCATGCTTTCCTTTTACTATTGTATATTTAATAATGGGGCTACTTTTTCAGTGGCACTATTTGCATGAAGGGAAGCTTTAATTTGCATCTCCAGCCTTAAAAGGCCTGGATACATCCAGAAACATATAAGATCATTCCCAGTTGGAATATGTTCTTCTCTCTCATCTTTGAAATAATAAGAACTCATTAAAACACATATTACTTATTCGTTTTCTCTATTAATTGGAAGTAACTATCTAATTGTCTTTCATAAATAATGCTGAGTCAGATAAGTATGGTGTTAATGTCATATCAGAAATTCTTGCTTGCAGTACTAGTGGGGGTATATTTGAAAGTATATTATAGTGTAACAATTTTCATAAAGTTGAGGTCAATGGGGCTATTCACATACATGTGAGGGATGCAGAGTTGGTACCCAGTTTGAATCTGCATAAGTTCTGCCTCAATATTAAAGAAGTGAAGTATAGTTTGTCCAGCTCTCATAGTTCAAAAACTCTTCTAGTAAGTGACTTTCTAATTCTTAGGCAGACATAAAGCAAATACAAAAATTGGTGGAGAGATCTATTAAAGTCTGATTTGCCAGAAGTTTAACAAATTCCTTTTTATTCTGCCATCTCTTATTGTATGGACCTGGGAACTGTGCCTATTTTTACTTAATTTTCCATCTACGAAATATAAAATGTTAGGTTACTTTTTGTTTCTTTGTGATAAAATTATCTAGGGAGAATTTGTAAAATGGGATGCCTTTAATGACAGTTGAATGTCGAAAGGGCAGATAATTGGAGTTATAGCTGGAAGAATACTGACAAAACAGCATTAATTAAGATTCATTCAGATTCTGATTTGGCTATTCAGTTCAACGATGCTTGTGTACCTTTTTGTATGTTATTTGTGAACATTCTCATGCCTTTAATTTTGTTGTGATGAATGTATGGAGGCATCTCTGTTCTGCATAGGATTACTGTATTCACATGAAAACAAACATATTTGTATTTCATAGAATCATTGAATCATAGAGTATAAGGGTTGGACGAGACCTCAGGAGGTCATCTCGTCCAGCCCACTGCTCAAAGCAGGACCAATCTCCAACTAAATCATCCCAGCCAGGGCTTTGTCAAACCTGACCTTAAAAACCTCTAAGGAAGGAGATTCTACCACCACCTTAGTTAACCCATTCTAGTGCTTCACCACCCTCCTATTGAAAAAGTTTTTCCTAATATACAACCTAAACCTCCCCCACTCCAACTTGAGGTCATTACTCCTTGTTCTGTCATCTGCTACCACTGAGAATAGTCTAGATCCATCCTCTTTGGACCCTCTTTCAGGGAGTTGAAAGCAGCTATCAAATCCCCCCCTCATTCTTCTCCTCTGCAGACTAAACAATCCCAGTTCTTTCAAGCTCTCCTCGTAACTCACGTGCTCCAGGCCCCTAATACTTTTTGTTGCCCTCTGCTGGACTCTTTCCAATTTTTCCACACCCTTCGTGTAGTGTGCGTCCCAAAACTGGACATAGTACTCTAGATGAGGCCTCATCAATGCCGAATAGAGGGGACTGATCATGTCCCTCAATCTGCTGGAAATGCCCCTACTTATACAACCCAAAATGTCATTAGCCTTCTTGGCAACAAGGGAACACTGTTGACTCATATCCAGCTTCTCATCCACTGTAACCCCTAGGTCCTTTTCTGCGTAACTGCTACCTAGCCATTCAGTCCCTAGTCTGTAGCAGTGCATGGGATTCTTCCGTCCTAAGTGCAGGACTCTGCACTTGTCCTTGTTGAACCTCATCAGATTTCTTTTGGCCCAATCCTCTAATTTGTCTATGTCCCTCTGTATCCTATTCCTACCCTCCAGTGTATCTACTCCTCCTCCTCCCAGTTTAGTGTCATCTGCAAACTTGTGAGGGTGCAGTCCATTCCATCCTCCAGATCATTAATGAAAATATTGAACAAAACTGGCCCCAGGACTGACCCTTGGGGCACTCCACTTGATACCGGCTGCCAACTAGTCATGGAGCCATTGATCACTACCATTGAGCCCAACTATCTAGCCAACTTTCTATCCACCTTATAGTCCATTCATCCAGGCCTACTTCTTTAACTTACTGCCAAGAATACTATGGGAGACCGTTTCGAAAGCTTTGCTAAAGTCAAGGAATAAAACGTCTGTTGCTTGCCCCTCATCCATAGAGCCAGTTATCTCATCGTAGAAGATAATTTGAGGAAGAATATCTGCTATTTGTTATTTACTTCTCAGTAATTGTTACTGGTTTACATGTAAATATTTCAGTTATCCAGCCAGAAAACAGACATTTCCACATGACTTAGTTGTGAATGATTCTGTGAATGATGAATAGTGAATATTTGAAGTGAACAGTCCATAAACCACCAAAAACCTGAAAATTGTATGTTCAAACTATTTAACAGATCTTTATAAACAATTAAAATACTAGATACATTGCTATAGAAATTATTCCAAGACGTAATAAAGAGCTGTTAGGTAACTGATATACAATGAATAAGGTTACCTGATTCACTTGGAAAATATAGATTTAGAGAATTTACAGTTTCAATCCAGCTCCCGCTGAAGTCAATAGAAATATTCCCATTGACTTCAGTTGGATGATAACCTTTAAGAAGTGCACCCCCATCTTAACAGTGTGAATTTATTTAAAAAGAGTGTATGATTAGCGTGACCAGATGTCCCATTTTTAAAGGGACAGTCCCATTTTGGGGGAGTTTTTCTTATATAGGTTCTAATTACCTCTCACCCCATCTAGTTTTTTCACAGTTGCTATCTGGTAGAAGACCTACGTATGATAGGATATTGGAATGTAGTCTATTATTTTATTCTTTGACTGATATAATTTGAGATATTTTCTTCATTTATTTGGGTAGAATGTTTCTCTGCATCTTTTATATTATTGGGAAAAAATCAATTAATTTATAAATTTCAATGTAGCACCATGTAATTTTACATATGGGTTAGGTATTGTGGCAGGGCACTGGCCAGGAGTGCCTGAGCCAGCCCTGCCGGCCCTTTAAGAGGGAGCAGAAGCCTGCAAACCTCCCTAGCAGAAAGGCTAATCAGCCACCTGGGCTGCAGGGCAATTAGCCTTGAGGGGTTGCACCTGGTGGCAGCCTCCTCAGGGGGATAAAAGGCCTGTGAGAAGGCAAGCCCAGTGTGGTGGGGATGGTATAGAGCAGCGGTTGCCAACCAGTGGTCCGTGGACCACTGGTGGTCCGCAAGAAAATTTTGGTGGTCCCTGGAGAAATTTGGACATTATTTGCAATTTTTAGGAAGATAAGTTCCTAGTAAAGGCTTCTTATTTGATAGCACTTCAAATCGCGAAAAGTAGAAAGCCATATACGATTGTAGAAGAATTAATTAAGCCTTGCTTGTTACAAGCCTGTGAAGAGGTTTTGGGGAAACAGGCTGTCCAGAAACTGAAAATAATTCCTATGTCCGCTAACACTGTGAAGCGCAGAATTGAAGACATGGCTGAAGATATTGAAAACCAAGTGATTGAAATGGTGAAAAAATTCAATGTTTTATTCAATTCAACTCGACGAATCAACAGACATAACTAACAAGGCAGTTCTCCTTTGTTTTGTGAGGTTTGAGTGTCAAGGAGAGCTAAAGGAAGAACTCCTCTGTTCGCTCAACTTGCTGGGTAGAACAACCGGCTCTGAGATTTTCAATGCACTTAATGGTTATTTCCTGAGACACGGTATTGAATGGAAGAAATGTGTTGGGATAGGCACAGACGGTGCCGCAAGCATGACTGGGCATCGTTCTGGAGTTGTTACAAAAGTGAAAGATGTTGGACACCCAGACATCTTGTTTACTCATTGTATTATACATCGTGAGCAACTTGCGGCGAAAAGAATGTCTCCAGAACTGCACAAAGTACTCTCTGATGTAATTAAAATTGTAAATGAAATTCGGCACAAAGCGCTCAATTCTCGAATATTTGTGGCACTTTGTGAAGAAATGGGCTCTCATACTCATCTTCTTCACGCTGAGGTGAGATGGCTGTCGAGGGGCAAAATACTAACCCAATTGTTCGACCTGCGCCAAGAAGTCAAGTTATTCTTCCAGCAGCAAAATAATTCGAAATTCCAAGATCTCTTGTCCGACGATGATTGGCTAGCCAAGCTTACATACCTGGCAGATATTTTTTCACTGTTAAACGAGCTAAACATGTCCTTGCAAGGACAGCTTACGGACGTGTTCACACTGCGAGGTAAAATGGATGCATTTCAAAAGAAAATATTGCTGTGGCAAACGCGGTTGGCTGAAAAAGATCTGCAAATGTTCCCGAATCTTGATGAGTATATGAAAGAGGAGGATGTCAACCGACAGGTAATAACCATTGTTCGACAGCACTTATGGTCGCTCACAGAATCTTTTGGTCGTTATTACCCAAAGGAAGAGGACCCCAGACATGCCAATATGTGGGTAATGGATCCATTTTTGGCGAAAATTGAAGATAGCAATTTGAGCATGAAAGAAAAAGAAAGCCTAATCGATCTATCATCCGACGACAGTCTCAAAGCTAAATTCCACTCGTCCTCATCAAGACATCATTTTTGGCTCTCCGTAAAAAGTGAGTACCCAGTGCTGAGTGAAACAGCCATCAAAATTTTGATTCCATTTGCAAGAGCCTATTTGTGTGAAAAGACATTCTCATCTGTTACGGCAATCAAAAACAAGTACTGCTGTTGGCTTGAAATACAAACGGCTCTCCGTGTTGCAGTGACGTCATTGGAGCCAAGAATCCATACACTTATTTCAGACAAGCAGCAACAAATATCACACTAATAGTTTTGTTATAATTAAACAAGTGCATTTCATATTAATAAAATTGAACTTTTATGATCATTATTTTATAGATGTTTGTACCTTTTTAAAAAAATTCATGTTAGTGGTCCGCGGGATTCAAAATTGTGAGTTTAGTGGTCCGTGAGGTTCGAAAGGTTGGCGACCACTGGTATAGAGTGTGGTGTGGTTTGAGTGATTCAGAGCTGTGGGTTTGAGCTATTCAAGAGTTGCAAACTGTAAGCTGGAGTCTGTGGAGCTGTGAGTTGTATACTGAAGGACTGGACAAGCTGTATGTATTGGTGGTGGGGCCTGCACTGTGAATAAAGAGCACTGTTTGGAGCAAAGAAGTGTTTCCTGCCTGTGTTCCTGAGAGGGGTGAGAGAGCGGTCTGTCACAGTATTTACTTTGTTGGAATGACAGGGCACGTTTGAAAGCTCATTTAGCTCTGCAACTCCCATTTTAGTGCATTTTTCAAATTTTTATTCTTGGAAAAAATGTTTATTTTAATAGTTATATTTATAAAAGTGCCTGTCCAACATCTTAGGTGCAGAACATTAATTATGCATGCATTCAAAAACTCAGTAGATCAAACTGAGAATAAAAAGAACTTTCAGTCCATCACAGTAAACTTAAACTTCTCTCCCTCCATCCTTTGCCAATCAGCCCTACTCAGCCCCTCAAAAAACTTCTCTCTTGCAAAAACCTTGGGAAATAGCATCTTGCATTATTTTCTTGAAAGTCTTCTAATCTGGACTCCGATGGACCAAGGGTGAAGTGATCACCAACCCCTTCATGCCCTGATTCAGCAAAGCACGTAAGCACATTCTTAATTTTCCGCATGTGCTCAAGTCCTCATGCAGTCAATAAGACTTAATCACATGCTTAAAGTGAGGCATGATCTTAAATGTTGTGTTGAATTCTGATAGATATAAGCATGTGCTTAACTGCTTTACTGTATCAGGGCCTATATTAGCTATAATTTTACCTTACTCCTTTTTTAACCCCAAATTTGATTTATTTTGGAATAGCATGTGCATTATTAATGGGAGATTTGCCTGAGTAAGGGCTGCAGGACTAGGCTCTAAAACGTCAAAATATGGATTATTAATCTACAAGAACTGTAGCTCAGACTAGTGGTATTTAACATTTAGTTACATTTTAGCACTTAGTCATATTTAACAAACTGGTTATTTGTAGGACAATATCTTCTTAGCTGTGTTCACATGAATTGTTTTCTGATGAGTGGTTTCTAGGAATTGAAGATTCATGGTAGGGAATGGAAATGGTTTTATAGCTGTTGTCAGCTTCTTATTTATGGTGGTCTAAGATTAGTTACAGAATACATAGCCAGCACTGAGTCACTGACAATGCATTTATGTTTGACATAAAGTGAAATCAAATTTGGTTCAGTGTCTCATTGCATAGTGTCTGACCTTTACATTCCTTGCAAAGACTATTTGATTTTTTTATGTAAACTTGTTCATATCTGGGTATTACTAAACACGGATCATGAAGATTAAATTTATGAGGAGATTTGTGTTTGGTGTCTAATCTAGCTCTGCTGTCATTTTAAACCACTTGTACCAGGGTAGAGTATGTTATGACCCACAAAAAAATCTATGAACTTTGTGTTAGTTACATTACTTTGTGTTTAAATATTTTATATAGGATATGAAAGATAATATAGCAAGATTTTAGGACTGAATAACTATCCTTAGATTATATCCAAGGAAAGATCCATTTTATAATGGGATTTCATTGGGGTTAGGTGAATTTTCAGAGGACAAGAACTGCCTTAAACTCGTAAGAAAATGTTCTCTAAAAGACTCTCTCTATTGTAAACCTGTCCAAGTTTACCAAACTCTAAAGTCTAGGACAAATTTAATAATCATTTGCAAATAAAAATTAAGCATATTAAAGTACTATTTTTAATTCCAAAATGTTGAACAATTAAAAATAGAAACTGCTATTATGTTTCATTTGTAAATTTTATATTTTAATCAGTCTATGCCACTGTTTTCTTCTGCTCTGAAACTCTGAAACTTACACACACACTAAATTAAACATGCCATTTTCAGCATGAAGAAAAGATATCAAGTTAGTTTGCCAGGCTCTATTTTCAGTGGTGATGGTGCACAGTGTAATTTTCCTTATTGTCTACTAGTATTATTTAATATTTATATTGCAGTAGCCCCTAGGGTCCTCAAGCAGGTCAAGGTCCCATTGTGCTGGGTGCTGTTCAGACATATATAATAAATGACAACCCCTGCCCCCGAGAGAGCCTATAATTTCTTCTTCATAGATTCAAAGGTCAAAAGGAACCATTGAGATCATCTAATCTGATATCTTGTATAACACAGGCCATAGAACTCCCCCAAAATAGTTTCTACTGAACATCTTTAAGAAAAACATCCACTCTTTATTTCAAAATTAGTGTTGGAGAATCCACCTGGGTAAGTTAATTATAGTCGTCGTTAAAAATATATGCCTTATTTCTGTTCTGAATTTATCTAGCTTCAACTTTCAGCGATTGGATCATGTTAAATTTTTATTTGCTAGATTGAAGAGCCCATTGTTAAATATTTGTTTCCCACATAGGTACTTACAGACTTAATCTTAACCACCCCTTAAACTTCTTTTTGTTAAACTAAATAGACTGATGTAAGGATTTCAATCACTATAAGGGCTGGTCCCCACTACGGGGGGAGGGGGGAGAAATCGACTGCAGATACACAACTTCAGCTACGTGAATCACATAGCTGAAGTTTGCATATCTGCAGCTGACTTACCGCTCATCCCCACGGCAGCGGCGGTCGGCGGCGCACTCCCCCGTCGACTCCAGCTTGCGCCTCCCGGCAAGCTGAAGTTCCGGAGTCAATGGGGGCGCCGCGAGCGATCCATTTCTCGCGTCTTCACCAGACGTGAGAAATCGATCACCAACAGATCGATCGCTACCCACCGATCCGGTGGGTATTGAAGACATACCCTTAGACATGTTTTGAAATCCTTTAATCATTCTCTTGGCTCTTCTCTCAACCCTCTCCAATTTATCAACATCCTCTTGAAGTGTGGATGCCAGAACTGGACACGGTATTCTAGCAGTGTCATACCAATTCCAAATGTAGAGGTAAAATAGCTTTTCTGCTCCTACTTGAGATTCTCATTTTTATACATCCTACGTTCACATTGGCCCTTTTGGCCACATCGTTACACTGTGAGGTCATATTCAGCTGATTATCCATCACAACCCCCAGTCTTTTTCAGAGTCACTGCTTCGCAGGATAGAGTTGCCCATCTCGTAAGTATGGCTTATGTTCGATGTTACTAGATTATACATTTAGATTTAGCCATATTAAAACACATATTGCTTGCATTAGCCCATCTTACCAAGCAATCTACATTGCTTTGTACAGTGACCTGTCATCTTTATTATTTACCATTCTATCAAGTTTTGTATCATCTGCAAACTTTATAAGTGATGAGTTTGTTTTATTTCAGATCATTAATCAAAATGGATAAGGCCAGGCATTGATCCCTGCAAGACTCAACCAGAAATATATCATTCAATGATCATATCCTGTTCACAATTACATTTTGACACCTATCAGTTAGCCAGATTTTAATCCATTTTATGTGTGCCAGGTTAATTTGAGATCTTTCTAGTTTTTTAATCAAATGTCATGCAGTACCAAGTCAGATGCTTTACAGAATCTTAGTATATTACATCAACACTATTACCTTTACCAAACTTGTAATCTCATAAAAATCAAGTTAATTTAACAGGATCTTGTTTCCACAAACCCATGGTGATTGTTATTAATTATATTTAATCCTCTTCGCTCCTAGAGGAGTATAAGGCATCAACCATTCTTCTCCATTCAACTCGATCTTGGGCTAGCCAGTAGATTTCATCCCAGGTCTTTTCCATATTTTTCATTTCACCTTTGATAGTTCTTCGCCACGTTCCCAGCGGTCTGCCTCTCCTTCTTTCTCCCTGTGGTGTCCATCTAAGAGAAGTGTGAGGATGTCTGGTAGTATCCATTCTCAATACGTGCCCCAACCATCTCCATCTTTGTTGTTTCACCTCATCCACTACGTTGTTAATGCCTGTTAGTCGGCTCACTTCTCTATTGGTGACACGTTGCGGCCAGTGTATGTTAAGGATTATTTTTATTTATTTTAAATTATTATTTATTAAAATATATTTATTTATGTTAAGGATTAATTATATTACCCTCATTTAATTCTTTTTTAATCAAGTCCCATGTCAGGTCCTCCATTATCTTGACTGGGATTGATGTCAGACTGACAGCCCTATAATTACACAGGTCATCCCATTTACCCTTTTAAAATATGTGCACATCATTAATTTTCTTCCAGCCTCCTGGAACTTCCCCAGTATTCCAAGATGTATTGAAAGTCAACATTAACAGTCCAGTGAGCTCCTCAGCCAGCTTCTTTAAAACACTTGGATGTAAATGATCTGGATCTACTGATTAAAAGTGTCTAGCTTTAGTAGCTGCTGTTTAACACCATCCTGAGATACTGGTGGAATGAAAAAGGTTTTATGTGATATGTCAGCCTGGCGTAGAGCACCCACATGTGCGATAAAGGGGTTTCTGTGTCCCTTGTTGCCACTTTAAACAAGAGCAGGGTTTGTCCCTGTAGTGGGGCGGCTGCCCCACTCTGGGGGAAAAAGGGCCTAAAACAGCCCAAGAAAGGGTTGTGGCTGGGAGCAAGCAAGTTCCAGCCTGACTGGGCCGAGCAGCCACAGGTGTGGCTGGTTCAATTAAGGCCCAGCTGGCCCTGATAAAAGGGCTCAGTTTGGTGCAGAGAGAGAGTCTCCTCTAGCAGTAGAGGTGGACAGGCCTGGCTGCTAGGAGCTTGACAAGGTACCCAGAGTGAAGCAGGGCTGGGGCGGGGCACGAGGAGCTGGGGAGGCTCCTGCCTGGAAAACCCCAGGCTGCAGGGCCTAGGGGAAGGCCTGACAAGGGGTACCAGGGTTGCAGAGGGCAGCCCATGGCTAGAGGTAGAAGCAGCAGGCCAGCCCCCTTTTCCAGTGATGAGAGGCAATTACACTGCAGTCTGCCCCAGTGAATGGGGGCAAGTGGTGACTGGCAGTTGCCTAGACTGAGACAAGTTGGGGATAGAGGGTGGAGGGTTCCCCAGGGAGGGGAGACCCTAAGACCTCAGGGGGTACTGCAGGGGTGCAGAACCCAAGGGAAGAGGGCACCGGGGTCCATGGAGGGACTCTGGGCCAGCAGCAAACCTGACATCGGCCTGCAGAGGGTGCTCCGGAGGCTGGAGAGCTAATTCCCGGACGGACCAGCAGGTGGCGCCGCAGGGGTGAGTCGCCACCCTGCTACAGTCCCATAATGGAAAAAAAAAAGACTTAATCACTCACTGCTGCCAATCTGGTAGCTTCCATGATTTACTTAAAATATAATACATTCGAATAATTGCAGAGTGAGATCATAATACAATGATTTCTGAAGAGTTCCTTCTGTTACAGAAGTTCATTTGGTTCCCATACTTACATGTGCTCAGCAGGGCCGGCGACAGGGTGGTACAACGGTTACAGCTGTACCGGGCCCCGGACTTCAGGACCCTGAAGTCCGGGGCCGGTACAGCTGTAACCATTGTCACTGGGGCTGTGAGCGAGGCGCGGCTCGGGCAGCCGCTGCCGCGCTCATCAGCCCTCTCCCCCGGCACCCAGCAGCCAGCCCCGCCCCCCTTTGCTTCTCCCGGCAGCCAGCCCCGCCCCCCTTTGCTTCTCCTGGCTGGCCACGCGGCCGCAGCACATACGGGGGTTGGGGCCCGCAGGAGGTAGGAGACCGGCCGGGGGGGGCCGCGGGAGATCGGTGGGAGGCAGGAGATCGGGGGGCGGGAGGCAGGAGACCGGCGGGGGGGGGGGGCGCGGGAGATCGGCGGGAGGCAGGAGATCGGGGGGGGGCGGGAGGCAGGAGACTGGCTGGGGGGGGCCGCGGGAGATCGGCTGGGGGGGGGGCCGCGGGAGGCAGGAGATCGGCGGGGGGGGGCCGCGGGAGATCGGCGGGGGGGGCCGCGGGAGGCAGGAGACCGGCCGGAGGGGGCGCTGGAGATCGGCCGGGGGGGGCCGCAGGAGGCAGGAGACCGGCGGGGGGGGAGCCGCGGGAGATCGGCCGGGGGGGCCGCGGGAGGTAGGAGACCGGCGGAGGGGGGGCCCTCGGGCGGCGGGAGATCGGCCGGGGGGGGGCCGCGGGAGGTAGGAGACCGGCGGAGGGGAGGCCCTCGGGCGGCGGGAGATCGGCGGAGGGGAGGCCCTCGGGCGGCGGGAGATCGGCGGAGGGGTGGCCCTCGGGCGGCGGGAGATCGGCGGAGGGGGGGCCCTCGGGCGGAGGGGGGGCCCTCGGGCGGCGGGAGATCGGCGGAGGGGGGGCCCTCTGGCAGCGGGAGATCGGCTGGGGGGGGCCGTGGGAGGCAGGAGACGGGGGGGAGTGCAGGCGGCGGGAGACTGGCCGGCGGCGGGAGATCGGCCGGGGGGGGGCCGCGGGCGGCGGGAGATCGGCCGGGGGGGGGCCGCGGGCGGCGGGAGACTGGCGGGGGGGGCCCGCGGGCGACGGGAGACTGGCAGGGGGGGGGCTCGCGGGCGGCGGGAGACCGGGGGGGGCCCCGTACGGTCTGCCGTACGGGGCCCCAAAATTCCTGTCGCCGGCCCTGGTGCTCAGTATATTATTATTATTATTATTATTAATTAATTTGTAGATTCACCCATTATCAGGTGTGTCCAACTACAAGATAAAGTTAATGGGTTCTAAGTTGCTTGTTCACCAACCTAACAAACATGGTCAACTCTTTGCTGCTACAGTTTTAGATTTTCTCTTTATTATGGATGGTAAAAATAAATTTCATTGAGTCTTTTCCTTTAAGCAGATAAATCAAAATCAGTAGGGAATTTTACAATATCAATTACTCTTTGGAGAATTCTACTATTTCTACTTACTAGGGGATTCCATAGCACAAGTCAAATAAAGAAACTTTATCTTTAGAAAAAATCATATACACACACACACACAAAACCCACAATGTTGGATTAACTGGGTGAAAAATGGTGTCAAAATATGTACAGAGCTAAATTAGAAAAAGTTTGCAAGTCACATGAATGACTTGTTTAAAAGTAAGTGTCCAAGTGTCCAACGTATGTTGCTTACTATAATGATGAGCCTTTGAAATGATGAGCATTCTCAGTAACCATTGAAGTAAATGAGTGTTGAGGGCAATCAGCATTTTTACAGGACTAGATCCACTATATGTAATTCTCAAACCTTTCATACTGTATTCTTGAGTGAGCATATTAAATGAAGGGTGCAATCCTTCTCCTATGATATATTCCAGTTGACTTCAGTGGAAATATTATTAGGCCTGTAGGCCTAAATTTTTAAGTGCTCAGAACCCACAACTGGGGACAGATTTTCCTAAGAGTTCAGCTCTCACTTAAGCAGCTAAACAAGGACTAGATTTTCAAAAGAGTTTAGCAACCAATGTGTTGCGGTCTTTTCAAAATCTGACCCTAGCTGTGGGGGTTGAACTCTTAAAAATCTGGTCTATAATATCAGATCAGCGACAAAAACATGGGAAAAATAAAAGCTAACATTTTTTACATTTATATGTCAGCAAATTAGCATCCAGTCCAAAAAAAGAAAGATATCACCATTTAGGGCCAGATTGTGATGCCTTACTCATACTGAATGGCATCTTATACGATGAGTAATCCCAATGATGTCAGTAGAACTACCTGTAGAGTAAAGTTCTACTCAGTGTAAGCAGAAGTATCACAGTTTGGCCCTAAAGAATTCTCCATGAAATATAGTTTTATGAATACAAAGTCCTCCAAATATTTATTTTCTTAATTTCCCTTTTTGTTATATTCCAGTATGTATCTGTTCCAGGTTCTTCACTTCATTTCTTTTGATGCTCTTAATACTATGCAGCAGATTTATAGCCTACTAT
This sequence comes from Sternotherus odoratus, assembly GCA_032164245.1. Taxonomy (NCBI): domain Eukaryota; kingdom Metazoa; phylum Chordata; order Testudines; family Kinosternidae; genus Sternotherus; species Sternotherus odoratus. The sequence goes on from JAVMKO010000001.1 coordinate 62,098,514, forward strand.
TATTCTTTAAGGCAAACTCCCTGCTAAAGGCAGCTGTTCTGAAGGCAGATTTCTTGTCATTAATTTAGTTAGGAACTAGGCATATCACATCACTCCCCCCCCCCCCTCCATCCTGCGCAGCTGCAGCCATTGCTTTTCAGCAACCTCTACAGTAAGACCCATCTTCTTTCCTTTCTCAGCAGATTGGGGTTTTTTTGTCCTTTACTGCCCTTGTGTCAGCTTTTCCATCATGATGAATAAAATTTTTGCTGCAAAACTCACCAGCCTATCTCTTCAGTTCAGTGTAGCTTTGTATACCAATTCCATCAGCTCAGTTCCTTTGCCTTCCTCACTCTGTGAATGTTTGATTCACATTCAGGTGCTTGTTGTATCTGGAATTTGCTTCCACTTAGGTTCTTAAATAAAACTTAACCTGAAAGCAGTCCACAGGTGTTGGGGCTCCTGATAAGCATCATAGCCAGGTGAGAATAGGGAGTTTAAGGGACTTGGTGCTTGGCTTTGAAGTTTGGCCACCTTTAAACACTGCTGGATAAACTTCAAAATTCCTCTTCCGTTCATCAGTGCAGCTACTGAGTTCACTAGTACTTCACAGTCAGCGACCTCTTCTGACATAGTTGTTGGAACTAGGGATGGTGGGAGTGCTGATGGATGGTAAGTGGTTTCCCATATATACAGGGTTCACAGTTTGGTTCAATGGCTCTCAGCACCCCAGTATAAAAATTGTTCCAGCACCCCTGTCCTCTGTTTCATGGTTATGAATTCAAAAGCTAAATGGAATGAAAACAAATTCTTTATATTTTATACTGCTCCATATTCCTTATTGTGTTATAACAAAAAAAATATAATCAGGAAAGAATATTTTTAATAGGCAGATACTTAAATAGATTGATCACATTATAATGAGTCTTATGATGTCTTGGGGGATTTGATGCTCATCTCATGTTTAAAGGTCTAACCAGCTAGTCAAAGCACAATTCTGGACAGTTAATGTCCCAGTGCATACCATAACTAACGTCCTTTTCTTGCTTTTTATTTATATGACATCTTTCTGGAGGCTGGTGAAGGTTAATACAATTACATTTAGATGTGTATTAGAACAGAAACATGCCTATGGGGATAACTATGCAGACTTTTGTTGCATCTCCGATGAAAGCATCAGATCATAAAGGATAATTCCTGAATAATGCAATTTGTTATCTGAAGTAATTTTTTGTGAACATTGATCACTTCATAGTTGAATCATGTTTAGAAAATTTAAACAAGTTGTATTATTACTCTAGGAGGCATGGAATGGTTTGTTCAAATTAGTACCATCTGTGGATAGAAAAAGTTTGGGGAATTTTAGTCATTCTTGAAGAATGAAAATCTGATTCTCCATGCTAAAGTAACTATAATCCTGTTTGTATCTGTAACCCAATAGTGTAGTTGTCTTGAAGTTGTCTAGCTGAATGTGCAGTTCATCAAAGCAGAAGGTACTGTACCATAGAGTGTCACTGCTGATCACTAGTAATTGCTCTCCAAGTACCTGCATTCGCTTTTTGATGTGCGCAGGACTCAGCATCTTTTAATTTATTCTAAGCGAAAATGACATTCATATGTGATTTGCCCATTTAAATGTATTTGATGAGATTAAAACAAATTAGACTTTTTAACTAATATTTAAGAATCCAATCCCATTTTAATAGACTGTTTAGGCATTGCGGCAGAAAATTTATTTTCTGTGTTTTCTCTGTCTTACACTATAGTTTGCAGGGCAGAAACTGAACAAATTTTCTACTGAAAACTGGCCCTTAGTAAATTGGAAATTAGATGACATAAAAATGAGAGCTACTGTATTACAGTATAAAATATCTATCTATTCTGGTGTATATTTAAGGTGCCTATCACCCCAGGTATCTGAAAGGATTTATTCCATCAAAGAGGCAATTTTGATCTAGTGTTATTAGATCAAGGATATTATCTTCCTGGAAATATATTTAATTTGTAGTTCACTCAAAACATGAAGTGTCTTTTCATGATTACTGCTATATTATTGGACTTAATTGTGCTTTTAGGGCATCATCCTTCACCCTTCAGGGGGTGCAGCATGCTCTCCCTGCAAGTCCAGTCAGATCTGCTGTCTGGAAGAGAGAGGGGGTTGGCAGGCCCATAGCTTCCTCTTTGCCTCTCTGCTCCTCATTAGAAATGCAGGGATTGAAATTGTTGCCTGCTGCCACATGGAAGACAGAGGAGGAGAATCCTTGCACCATTTCTCCCACCCCTTTATGCACCCACAGAATCATAGGACACAATCTGCCCCATTATTATTAAACCTGTTTCTGTACCTTAATTTCTTCTGTCTACTTTGTACCAGACAGATCTTTTTGTACCTTTCCTCCATCAGGACTTATAATTTTTGAGATATTTTATGCGAAAGTGACTCTTTAGGCTTTGGCTTGCAGCTTTAATCAAATCTCCTAATTAACAGGGCTCTTCCCAGTGAGAGAACCCAGAATTGATCCAAACCCCCCAGAAAGTCTTGGAACTCATACAATTTGATTGGTATCACTTAATCCAGAGCTGGGCAAACTACTGCCTGTGTGCCACATCCTGCCCACTGGACCATCCTGCCCAGCCCTTGAGCTCCCAGTCCCCTCCCCTGCTGTCGTCCCTCCCCCGCAGCCTCGGTATGGTAAGAAGGCAGGGAGCAGGGGTTGGATAAGGGCCAGGAGGCCTGGTGGCAGTCAGAGGGCGGAGGTGTGGATAGGGGTCCGAGCAGTCAGCAGGTTGGATAGGCATGAGAGTCCCAGGGAGGGGGGATTGGGGTGGAGTTGTGGGTCGTGGAAGTTGGGGGACAGGGAGCAGGGGGTTGGATGGGGCAGAGGTTCTGGGGGGGCATAAGGGAATGGGGAGCTTAGGCATGGGAGTTTTGGGGGGCCTGTTTGGGGGTGGGGGTGTGGATGAGTCAGGGGACAGGGAGCAGGGGAGTTGGATGGGGGTGGAGTCCCGGGAGGCAGTTAGGGACACTGGTCCCAGGAGGGGGCGGTCAGGGGACAAGGAGCAGGGGGTTCTGGATGGGTGAGGGATTCTGAGGGAGGTGGGAAATGGGAGGGGGTCAGATGGGGTGGGGGCCAGGCTGTTTGGGAAGGCACAGCCTTCCCTACCTGGCCCTTCATACAGTTTTGCAATGCTGATGTGACTCTTTTGCCCATGCCTAATCCATCAGAGATTGCTATTCCTGCTGAGATTGAAGGCCCTGATTTACACGGAGTTCATTCGATGGAGTGCTTGCAGGATCAGTTTTCAGTAAATATAAGAGGTCACTTGTAGATAAATAAAGTGACACTGGACCATATGTTTCTGGCCCAGTGCTGTCAATTTGGAGTTAGCAATATTGCAGTCCTGAAAGGTTGATTTGGTTCAGTTTCAAAGTGAGACATTAGTGACAGTTATTTTACCCATTCCTCAGAATCCATTCCTAATTTTATAATTTCAGCAACTAAACAAACCAGATCAATATTCTTTGCAATATTTTGAGTAGATACTAATAATTTATCTTTAAATATGGGACACTCATTTAGCATTTTTTTACAGCAGTTAGTATTTTTATTGCACTCATTGAGCCCACTTCAGCCCTCATTTCAATACTAATAAAGAAAAGGTCAGAATAAGACTCCTACTGTATAATATACATATAAAATATGCAGTGTGCAGTACTCCCATGACTGTCCTACACTGGTTATCTTCTGCTGTGTTTTTTTCATCATGGGGAAAAATTAGGATTGCACCTGTAATCCATATAGGCAGTTCTCTGATTCATTTTAATGTACTATAAACTGCTCTGCTCCTCACTATGTAACAGAGGGAACAATATGAAGTTTAATTTTGATGCAATGGAGTTGTTGTTTTTCTTAGCATTATTCCCGCACTATGGCAGGGTCCGCTTAGAGCCAGTGATACGACTGGGGTATACTCCAACCGATGCATCGTTCCAGGCATTTTATACCTACTGCCAGGTGTTAAGCCTACAGCACCTAGTATTCCCAGGAGGTCTCCCATCCAGGTACTAGCCAAGCCCAACCCTGCTTAGCTTCCGAGATCAGACGGGATCGGGCATGTTCAGGGTGGTATAGCCGTAGTTTTGATACAGTGGAGTATTATAATGATTTTTGTTTAAATGCTTGTTGGCTTGAATGACTGTACCGCACTTTAAGCGGGGGATATTTGTCTGGCAGGCCGATTGAAGGGAACAGTGCTTTATGGGTGGGGTGGGGTGGAGGTTAATGGGGTGGGGGGGGGGGAGGAAAACTACAGTACTGCAAGGGTCACTGACTCATCCACTGGGAATGCACAGGCTGAGGCAGGACCCACCCTCCCTGCCCTTTAGGAGGTAAAATACCAGGTTTGGTCAAGACCTGCATGGGCATTAGGCTAGCTGCCCTTTCTTTAGGGGGAGCTGGAAAGGAATTTTACCCCTACCACCATATTGGCTTGGGTGCAGGTGGGGTTTTTTTACTTTCCCACAGTGGGTTCAGAAAGGGTTTTGTTCATGCATGACATGAAGGACGGTAGGTCATATGTTATTTAAGTGCAAGGTGGATGTCTAGTGCAAATATTCCATAGGAGAGGTATCCAGTGACCAGATAAATGCTTGGAAATTGACTTAAAAAGAGGTGTTCATTAAAGGAACGAACGGGAGCATTTGGGGACTCCTATGATTGGTATGGCAGGGAGCCTATCCCCCATTCTGATAGCCCACCTTAACCCTCTTATACCAGAGTCTGGATGATAAGGTCCCAGCAATGGATTTGCTGAAGGGACCTGGATGGAAAAAGAGGAAGAGCTAGTAAAAGACCACCAGATAATTACAGAATAAACATGGGTTTACCTGCACTGTACATTTTTATCTGCTGGCCAGCCCCAGACATCTAATAATAAAGTTTTGGCCTGATTAAACCCATGTCAAATGTCTCCTGTGCTTTTGGTATAGCTAGACAATTGATGTTTGCACTTTGCTGGTATTTGCTCCTTTGTTTTCTTGAGCTGCCACTCCTCTCTCTTTCTGTCAAGATTTTATTCTTACAAGTTAGTCATTCCAAAGTATTCATATTTATGGGGGAGACAAAGGTTTGTAACATAAGGTGGTCATATTGTTAAAAGCTGAACTGTTAGAGACAAAATCAAAGGTTCAGATATTCTCAGAGGTCTTCAAAAGCCATTGGGAACATTTTTTCCCCCAGAATGAATATCCTGGGATTTTTTTGTTCCTTATTTAAGTATCCATGCTGCTTAGTGACCAGTATTAGGATAGATCAGAGGTAGGCAACCTATGGCATGTATGCTGCTGGCAGCACACGAGCTGATTTTCATGGCACTCACACTGCCCAGGTCCTGGGCATTCTTCCGGGGGGCTCTGCATTTTAATTTAATTTTAAATGAAGCTTCTTAAACATTTTAAAAACCTTATTTACTTCATGTACAACAATAGTTTAGTTATGTAGTATAGACTTATAGAAAGAGAACTTCTAAAAACGTTAACATTTATTTGGCACGCAAAACCTTAAATTAGAGTGAGTAAATGAAGACTCGGCACACCACTTCTGAAAGGTTGCCAACCCCTGGGATAGATAATGGGTTTTTGTTTTAGCAATAATGTTTTTTCCCTGAAAATTTCAAAATATGTAAGGCAGGTACATGGAAAGATTTTTGATGAGATTTCTCTTGGCAGTTTCTGCTACTGGAGAATGGTAGTATTATTTTACAGGGAATCTTTGAGATAATATTAGCTTGGTGTGTGACTATATGATCCTGTACAAAACCATATGTCACATATCCAGTCTGAGAGATCTGACAAGTACACTGTTGGCTTAAATTAGATGTGACATACTGTTGTGTACATGCACATTTATATATCTACATGTATGTTCACATATATATGTGTATAGATAAAGGGAAACGCACACAGTTGGGAGTTTCTTTTTTACATTGCATTTTCTTGTTACTGATTCTTGTTTTAAATTGCTATTATTTCTTGTTTACTGAACAGCACTGAATGTTGGAAAACTGAGCTACTCTGTGTGTGTGTGTGTGTGTGAGAGAGAGAGAGAGAGAGAGAGAAACAGACAGAGTGTATGTGTGTGTTTGTGTATTCATATATATATACTATGTTTATATACTGAAAATTAAACAAAATGCTTATGGAGTCTTGAAATTTTGCGTGAGGATTGCATGCATTACCAAGACTGTGGAGGCAATTCAAGATTTCAGAGTGAGAGGAGAAGAATTCCAGTTAGTAACAGCAGTAAAAGATGCTGAGGTTAAGGCAAAAATAACTTTGCTTAATAGTCTCTCCCCAAGACAAGGCATGGTTCCAAATATAGCAACGGCAATGTTACCTCTCCTCCTAACTGCCCTTGCATGCCACAATCAGAAGTATTTTTCTTTAACCCAAAAGCCATACTAAATATGTGTGACATATGTAAGTATATATAGGGCCTGGTTTTCCTCTCACTGGTGTGTGTGACTACATTAATATTGGTGGAATTACTCCTTATTTACAACAATGTAAGTCAAGGGAGAATCAGGCTGATAATGTGTAGTATATTTAGCAATTGAACAGACTTTGAATTGATCATATGAAATTGTATCCTCTGTCATTAGACATGTTTATTAAAATAGTTTGTTTTAAACTATGGATAAATTGAAGGTAGTTAAAACTACTTGTCATTCAAGTTAAGTTACCATATGCTAAATTAAAAATGTGTTTTAATTTCTAGTCCCCAGTGCTCCCAGGGATATTGCTTTTTCCAACGTTGAATCTACAAGTGTGACTTTGGTATGGAGACCCCCAGATACTATCCTTGGCTACTTTCAAAACTACAGGATTACTACACAGCTACAGTCCATCCACTGCAGTGACTGGAAAAACGATGAATGTATTGAATATGAGAAGGATCAATATTCCTATGAAACTGGTATTGATGACTATATGGAGGAGATAGTATATGAACTAAAAAAATTCAGATGGTATAGGTTTAAAGTTGCTGCTAGTACAAATGCTGGTTATGGCAACTCTTCACCTTGGATTTCTACACAAACTCTGCCTGGCTGTAAGTAAGGATGACTGTCATACCTCATATTTCTATACTGAAATTGAGTCCAGCTAGATATGCAAACCTTGTAGTCAGAGGTTATGATGTTTCCTCATAAAGCTATAGCAATCGTGAAACAAAGAAGGATTTGTTGTAACTTTGCAGCTTTAATATATTTCCCCTACTATGTTAAAATAATACTTATTCATAGTTAAAGTAATTCAGAATGGAAGAGCCTGCTTGATGGTAGATTCTATCTTACTATTTACAAAGTGGCAATTTAATTTCTCAGCCAGATTCCTCCGCTGAAATTTACAAGTCAGATTTCTGACTTCTGCAGTTTCCATTTCTAGGAATGGTGTGGGATCAATTAAAAAACACCTGCTTTAAAGCCACAACTAGTTTAAAACTTTACTTGTTTCACTAGTCTAATGTGTTTCACCAATCTAATGGCACTTTCCCTATTAGGGGAGCATAAAGAACAGCAACCTGCTAAGGGATCTAGATTTCTTGTCAATATCATATGCTTTAAATATCATGTAAGAGTTCTTAAATGCTGCTGTACGAGATGCACCTGCAGATTTTAGTATACAACTAGTTTGTGCAGACAGCTATGCTTATAAAACAACATTATTAATAAAAAAAAAGACAGGTATTTGTAATGGAGAAAGGTATGAATGTTTTAGAGAACTGGTATTGGGATATGTAGCCTTTCACATCTGGATCAGTAGTACAATTTTGAGAGCTGTTTTTTGGTCTATGTGAAATGAGTTGATTTCAGTACTATTTTTAATGGTTGGTCTACATCACAAAACAATAACAGCATTAGAAGTCTTAGCAGAGGTGCCAAGTACTTAGCAGGCCTGGGAAAGTGGATTGCTCAATCAATGAACATCGTCATGGTATCTGAATGCAGAGGACTTTTATATGGTGTTCATTAGGTAATACCTCTGCACCCTCACATACACCAATGAATTTACACAGTGGTGATGTAAGGAAATCCCGTCATCCCCACTTTATAGATGGGAACTGAGTCACTGAGAGACTAAGCGACTTGCTTGAGGTTTCACAGGAAATCTGTACAGGAGAAGAGAAGTGAACCGAAGTCTCCTACATCTCAGACAAGCACCCAAACCATCTTCCTTCTCCTTTGTATTAATAAAGTTAAGCAAGTATACAAGTTAAACAAGTTTACAAGATCAGAGCCTAAGTGTGCACTGTATATTGTGTATGCAATTGTTTACACACACACACACACACAGAGCAAAGCAATGACAGTGTCATATTATATTTATAATATTTCAGCTGTTGGCTTCTGTTTCCCATACCGTCTCCTGTTTCCACAGAAACCAGATCAGCACAAATAGAGAACCATATTTTGCATTGATTTTTAAGTAGAACTCACCATTGATTTTCTTGGGAAATTCTGCCTATAAATTGATGGCATGATATAGTCCAAGATAAAGAGGTTAAAGCTTTTTATAAAACAAACCTACAACCTATGTTTCTGCAGAAACTGGATAGGAAAAGCTGCTGGTAACTAACAACTCTGAAAATGATTTCTCACTTATAGATCTCAGCTGCTGTCTGCCTGCTGAGAAATGCAAGTTCCAGTTTCCTATAGCAGCTGTGAGTTTAGGACTCTTTTAGTTTCAAATGGAGGGGTGGGGAAGAGGATTTAAAATAATAGCACTAGAGAAAATATCTTTTAAATGTAGTAGTGTGCAATGATTTAAGAAAGAGTTAACTTGCTCTGGGTAGTGTGGTTATCATGGAAGTTATAGATGAAAGAAAAGACCCATTGGATTATCCAGTCAATTTCATGTCAATACAAATACTGTTCCCAGCAGTAGATTCTCCTTCTATTATCTAGTCTAGTTTTAAAAGTGCTAAGCAATGAAATTTCCAACACTTCCCAGTGGGTCTGTTCCATATGCAAATACTTCTAACAAATGAGACATATTTCTTAATATGTGGATTACATTTTTATTTTTAAAAGTTATGACAGATTTCTACACTGAATATTTGCCTTTCATCATTTTAAATGTATAAATCTGTAAGGATGATACCTGGAATAAGTAGTAAAATCTAGTATTTTTCCAGATCATGAGATACAGTAATGAATTCAACAATATGAGATTTAATTGTACAAGTGTTTGGAAGCTATTAGCAGTTATTTTATGCTTACAACCCAATTAAACAAGTATAATATTCACTGACAGCTGTCAACATTCTGAGCTGGTGCTGAAGAAATGTAGTTACCTGTGGGATTTTCAGACAGGGTTTTGTGACCTGTGCTACAAGCTACTATCAGAAAACCTGATTATGAAGTGTAAGTTTTTTTAAAAAATGAACAAGTATAGGGCCAAATGCTGATGTCACTTACCCCCATTCAGCTGTAATAATGGACAGTGGGTATTTTGTAACTAACTTGGCACACTAGTTAGCCTACAAATAGACTGGGGTATAAACAGAATATTCTGTGTAGTGATAATGAATGTCTTTTTATTTTATCTGTATAGATGACCTAACATGATTCTTTTGTGCCTCTACCCATAGTAAACTAATTTGCCATGCCTTATACATAGAATAAAAAATATAGCCATTTCTAAACTATTGTCTGGAAAAAACTGGATGCTTGGGGTTTCAAAAGAACAAAGTAGTCAGTGTAGCATATTCAAATAATTAATATTCTCATTTAAACCAAAAAGTGGAACAGTGTAATAAAACACACAAATGCTGTTGTCCTGGACTCAGTAGCTTCCTTGGCACTAGAGCCAATAGAAAAACAAAGAGAAAAAATCCACCAAAATCAATCAGTCAAAATTTGGAAATTCTAGAGCTGGTCAAAAGCCAGCAACAAACCTACCAGAAAAAATTCAAAAATGTGTAACATTTCCACTAGCCCTTCTCAGTACAAAGCTGTGAGGTGGTTGGCCAGTTCTCTGCAGTTATAGAAGCCATATACTGATGGTGGGGAAGAACTTCCTCTGAGATGGTCAAGCCACATTTAGGTAACTGCCCGATCCCACGCCAAGGACAGGGTCTGTGGCCCCATGCAGCCTGACTTCCATATAGGACTATGATTACATGGGCAATGAAGTTACCGAGCAAGAGCGGTGTCTTTCTGCCATCCTAGCAAGGGCTGGAGTTTTCCTTGGCTTAATGGTAATGATCAGAAGAGAAAATGAACAGGCCATGTCAAAGACGGTTATCCAGCTGGCAGGTGAGATATGTCCTTGCAGAGCTAAGATCCCTCCTTGGCAATCATGGTTCTGTGGAAGAGACCTGTCTCCTGCTACCTCAATCAACTCTTACAGCTCTTGCCAGCTGGGCATTTTTTGTACTTAAAAATGTTTGAGGAACCTTTCTCCTGTTCCACTTTCTCTCCTTTGCCAGGTTACTACAGTCCTAGGTATGTAATAATGCTAATAGTAGTCCCCATTTACCAGCAGCAAGAGACAGGTTCAGGGTGCACCATAAGACTGCTCAGGGAAACTCTGCACAGAACAGGTGGGAATCTCCTCCTCTTTCCCTACTGGACTGAATCAAACATCCTCTGGGTGAGTCTGCTGATGCAGTCAGGTTAAACACCTTTTTGGGGTGTAAGGGTTTCTTACTATGTAAAATAGCATAAGATTTTACACACAGAAATCAATTAGAGTTTCATGGGCTCATCAGAGGGCAGAATTTAAAACAGTCTTTCTGGTTTTCAAGCAATAGCTCTGTAAGATGAGTCCTTTAGGAATGTAAAGTAACCTTGGTTGTGACATAACACTCTTTCTTGGGGCATAATTTGATTTTCAGTAATTTTCATTTCTCTCGGGCTCAGACAAAACATGATAATCATTACACACAAGCTCTGGACCTAATAGTTTTTGAAGTTTATAGAGATTTAATATTGGATAAAGGGATTTACATAAAATGCATTCTAAATTCTCAATTTCTTTGTCTATCCACTGTTATAGTAACATGTGGATCTTGTTAATATCTGTCCTAGTGCAACAGTATCTAATAGACAAATGTTTGATAATCTGAATATACTGTGGGTAGTTAAATAGAGGCTCTCACTACCATTACCATCATTACAGTACCTTTTACTCCAAAGTTAAAATGTATTCTATTTTGCCTTTAAAACTGCAGGAATTCCTATTCAAATTCTTGGACCTGTGTACATATTTGTAGCCATAATCGCAGTAATGTAGTATATTGGAGTACATCAGAGTGCATTACACAGGATTAATCCAGTTTCACATCCAGATCAACTATTCAGCCTTCTGTTTTGTAGATTATCCTCATAGGAATGGTCTCACTATCTCATAAAATAGTTTGATGGCACTGTTATTGCTTAGCTGATGGATTGCACAAAGAGCCAACTCTGTTGCAAGATGAAATATTTTCAACATGATCTAAGTTTGTACAAAGACCAGTATACTACATCACGGTGTTGTGGCACAATAAGGGGAAGAGAAGGGAACATTTTTCCATAGCAAGATAAACTTAGTTATCTTGCACCAGCCCTCATTCTGATCTTCACTTTTGCATTCATAACAAACAAAACATTACATTTTATAGTCCATGTCATCCTTTCTTAGAAGAAAATATTTTTGAGAACCAAAGTTAGGTGGGAAATGGATGGTACTGAGGCCACAGAATTAATGGTGCATTGTGATGTAGTTAGGAAACTTGGGAATTGGTATTTTTTGCAAGCTGACGGGCCTCCTTGTGCATGGATGTTCTGAGATGTGGTACAGTTCTTGGGGAATCCCTGAAAGCCCTGGAGCATATGTGTAGAGGGCCAGAACCTGTGAAGTGCCACCCAAGCCCCTACATCTTTTATGGCAGGCTGGTTCATTCTGTTCTACCTGTACCTGACCCAAGGTATTTGAAATGTGTGAAATGGGAATTTGTGTAACTTAATACTGATAGGGTCAGCATTGTATTACACAGGGAAATCACCACGAGTTTCCAGGTAGATGAGACTATGGAAATTGAGCCATGACTACTTCCCAGCACCTTCCCTCCCAAACTCTAGTGTCTGGAGATCTTGCTTTTCTGGGTCAAAGGGAAGGGAGTGATACTTCCATGCTTGTATACCCCCTCTTCAGACAACTTTTGCCTTGAAGGAGCAAGGGATTCTTTGTTTCATTCATTCATTCTCTTTATGGGGAAAATATTGGTCCCTATATCTATCTAATGCCTAAATATCCAGATATTTGGCGGAAAATCTAGATCAATGTAATATATTATACCTGAACATGAGACTTTTTTTTTCTTAAAAATAATAATGAAAAAGGCAGTTCTTATCCAAACTGGCAAGCATGAACTTCCATGAGAGGGGTATTCAGTCTTGTTTTTGAGGACTATGCTAAATGATGGGCTATCCAGACTTACCTTCTAGCAAACACACTTAACTGCTGCCACAGCATCAGGACACAGATGGATGGGAAAGATGACCCTGACCTCCATAAGATCCACATTCCTGTGCCAGGATAGAAGCATGATAATCAGGAAATGATGGTTGTTAGTTACAGAAAATGCATTATTGCGAAAACCAGGAGAAAACTGCTTATGAGAGGAAGTGATTGGATTATAGGGGAATGAGAGAATAAGACTAGGTCATTTCTACTGAGTAAATTGCTGTGATTTATAAGAGAAAGGGTATAGTGATATCTTACCCATTACTGACTAGACTCATTTCACAAAAAATCCTAAATCAGAATGTGACAGTTACCGCTGAGACAACCAGTTTTTAAAAAATGTTTATTATAAAACACCAAGTGTTTTTCAACCAGCACATTTTGAGTGTCCAGTCTCCTTTTTCATTTTACAGATTGACAGTAGCTATTCCTAATTTTTTATTACTGTTAAGTAGGTGTTAGTTGATCATTTTCTGATGATGATGAAAATAAAATGGGTAATGATGTTTCAATGCATTTTATGTAAATACCTGAAAACCATAAAAAGTTTCCTGATAGAAATCTAAAAAATTAACAAATTTTAAAATGTGTCATCAAATAGGGCATACTGCATGTCTAAAGTAATATGGATAATGTGGTAAATTACATTTGGATTTTAAGTGAAAATATGTGGATTACATATAAATTGTAGTAAAAGTGAATTTTAGTACCTACAATCCTTCCCTTATCTAACTAGTAAATCTAAATTGCTTCCTTGACTAATTTTAAATGATGAAATATGTTCCATTTATTGCTACTATTGTAAATAATAGAAAATCATCTTCATAGATTCACAGTTCTAGGGTTCTGTTAACTGAACACTTATATGGCATTTACAGTTCTTTCAGAAAGTTCGCTATTGGCCAAAATAGATAAAGGCATAATCCTCTTTTAGTAATGCAGCAGTGGGTACTGCAAGCATTTTTTGCACCAAAGGAAACTTTGAGAAAAAACTATGGAGTGAATTAACATAAAAATGAGTTAATACACATCTTTAGTAGATATAACTAAGCTACTGCAGATGAGTAAACTGGCTTTAAATTATCTCTCTACTGTCCTCACCCTCCTCTGAGTAGTCTAAACCTCCCACTCCACTCAAGTGCTCAGACAATCCACTATCAAACAAACCAACCTGATTGCCATCCAAACTTTCTTATTTCCTAGCAGCAATCCACTGGACGGTAGGTAGTGATCTAATGATTCATGAAGGAGAAAAATCTATTAAGGCAATTTTATGCAGAAATCAAAGGTAGGAATAGAGCGTGCTTCTTTACTATTTTACTATTTATTGAGTTTAGTATAGATCAAAGGTTTTCTGTTCTTTTTGTAGCAGGCACAAAATGGTGCCATAAAGCCAAGTTCTCAAATTATATGCAAGCTAGGTGCACTCACAAATCCTATTTTCCTCATTCTTACCATGTTCACTGTTTAAAAAGTCAATATGCACAGTACAAAGAATTTCCATGTTGTAGAAAGAGTACCAAATGTTTCTGTACTTTAGAATACTAGGTAATCAGGTTCACTCATAACACTGCATGATGTGGAAACTGTTGAAAAATATTCATTTTTTAATGTATGTAGGACCATCTGGAAGTCCTACAGCTCTTTTCCCCTCTTTACTTTTCTGTATTTCATAATTTTCATAAGAAAAAAAAAGAATCATAAAAATAAACTGGAAACCAAACAGTCCGTTTATAAAACAGTATTCGTTACAAACTTATGAATTTTTTAGTCCTGTTGACATGCATATGAACTTGCAATAATATTTTGTTGTCGTTGTTGTTTATTCTGGTGCATCAAACAGAGTCGATCTCCCATGTGGAAATTGTATGTGCCATGTAAAATAAATTCTATTAATTAATAGAGACTATAGTGTAGATTTACAAAGCAGTTTAGGAGATTTAGACACATCTTCCATTAAGGATATGGACTTTTAATAAAAGTTGTGTCTAACTCCCATAAAGCTTTATAAATCAGAACCAAAAATGTTCATAATTCTTTAAACAGCTTGGCAAATATAATAATACGCTTATGAAAGTTTCATTTTCAAATGGTAAGTGAATCTTATTTTATGGTGACTCAAGATACTGTGTTATTTGTTGTGAACTAATTCAGCTCTGATTCACATATGTATCATTTTTTCCATAGCTCCAGATGGTCCTCCAGAAAATGTAACTGTAGTAGTTATATCTCCTCATAGTATTAATATCAGTTGGAGTGAACCTGACATTATTACCGGACCAACATTCTACCTCATAGACGTTACCTCAGTAAGGCAGTTCTCATTTTTTCTTGGTTGATAATGATATAGATGTTTGATGGTATCTGGAATAATATGAATATAGACATTTTATAGAAATTGCAAAACACATAAACAGGAAAAGAATGAAAGCCAGAATGTCCAAAACATCCATTTTCTTTTGCATGGAGGAATCTAGGATATAAGAAATAAAAATGTATTTTGAGAAAAATGGTGATTTTCTTGTTTGAGAATGAGCAAATTATTTGATATTGACAATATTGATAGTGTGCTAAGGGGAAACTTTAGGGAAACTAGCTTTGTTAAAAGGTCAGACATCCCTTTAAGTCATAAACAAATTAGTATTGTGTTGTATTGCTTAAAACCTAACAAATTAAAGCTGAGATTCCTGGGTAATCAATGTCTGGGTCTTTTAAAAAAAAAACCATCAAATATTGCAAGAATCTCAATAAGGTATCCAGTAAGTTATAATGAATTACTGGATTTCTCAAACGTGTTGGTAAATATTCAGCAGGAATTTAAAATACTGTTTTGAATATTCAGTCAGTATCCAAACATGATTTTGAGGAAATGTTCACATTCAGAACATGTTTCAAGTTTATAGATTTATTTTATAGATTGCTTGTAGTCAGGTACTGTCTAATCAATGATCAATAGCTACAGGTGTCATCTCCATAGTGAATAGCATTATACAGACAGGCTCCACTGCTACTTAAATTCCAATAAAACTGTCATAGTCTGTCTGCAGTGAAAATACTGGTATAAATTTTGATGGCTCTCTGGGAAAATTGTGTATTTAGATTCCAAATTCCACAAACATTCTGTATTTTAATACATTACATACATTTTAGTATTTTTAGTTCTCAGATCAGGCTCCTTAAAGTTTTGTAAAATATTTTCACAGGACATAATAAATTCAGATCCCTTCTCTGTCACATCATATTTTTTAAAAAGTAACACTTTCCATCCATTTATTGGAAGTCAAGGTTTCTTTTTAAATTGCCAATTTTTTCAGCTTTATAGAACATTAAATGAGAAAATCATTCTGACACAATTATCCCAAAATAAATCATGCCATACTTTTTCTCATTCTTTGTTTTCATTGGAAGTATTTGTGGAGTAAAGCACTATGGAGAATCAAAAAAGGAGACAAAATTGGATCATAAGGCTTTTGGGGAGAGTAAAAATAAAGAAAAGTTTAATAATCCAGTATCAAAACAATTGTATTACAGCTCTCTTGTACATATTTAAATGCCACATAACTGATAGTGAGATATGAAAAAGTACCTCATCTCTTGATTGTCATCACAGGAAATGAATGTCTGTTTAGTGCATCAGAAACTTTAGTTAAGGTTCACCTCAGTGGGGATAGAGGCACATCTGTCAAAGAAAAAGTATGCTTGAATGATCCTAATGTTTTAGCAGCTGCATTTAATACAAATTTCACCCTGTGGGAAAACTACTGTGCAGCTACCTAATTTTCCTTCAAATTACACATGGAAGAAACAATAATGAAAAAATCATTTTAAAATGCTATAATAGTGGTAATAGACCATAAGAAAGGGGGTTAATAAAATGTTTGATCATCTACTAGAAGAGCTTCCTTTACCACTTATCTACTTTTTCATAAGATTAAAAAAGACTTACGAGGCCATCTGGCCCAGATCTCTGCCAGTAGAGGATTGTTCCAAATGAATATTTTGTCCATTTTATTTATAAAAGTAAATAAGTAAATAGTCAAGCCATCAGGTTGCCATGACTATTTGAAAGAAGCTATTAACTGAGTAACTGCTTAATGATGTTCAATTAAGTTTCACAGCTAAATAAAATTAAATAGATTTATGCATTTATGTACCAATACCAGTCTTGTGAAACAAGCTATGTATTGATCCTTAGGGAATGATCCAGCAAATACTTGTTCACATTAGTACATTTACACACATGAGCTATTTGTGGACCTATGATGACCTGTGGTTTGTGCCTATACAAGGGAGCAAAGGGACATAAAGCAGTCTTCTTCTTTCTCTGCCCAAGCTATCCAAATCCCAGTGCACAGGGGAGAACAGTCTCTGTGAAGTTGCTACTCCCCTCCTTTACAGATGGGTATGGTCAAGAGTTGGTGGAGCCCTGACTCTGCCCCTTCAACATGTCAGCTGAACTGGCCCAGAGAGGGAAGTAAGTTGCCATAGGCAGTGGGCTGGTGCAACGCAAAAAGAAATCTAGGACCAAATTGTGACTCTTTGAATCACAGCTCAGTCGTAGAACCTGAGCGTTGGAAAGGACCTTAGGAGATCATCTAGTCCAACCTCCTTCTCAAGGCAGGACCAATCTCATTTTTGCCCCATATCCCTAAAAGGGCCCCTTAAAGGATTGAACTCACAACCCTGGGCTAATTAGCAGGCCAATGCTCAAACCACTGAGCTATCCCTCCCCCTTGTCTGGCTGGTCCCTCGTCTGCTCCTGGAGCAGTGATCCTGTGCACTGCCCTTCACACAAGGCTCATGATAACTCCACCTTCTGGATCTTTTAGAGCAAACTTAATCATGAACATACGGCTTTGCAGGATTGGGCTTTTAAAAATTGACACTTATACGAGTGAAGCAGCATTTTTGTTTAAATGTGCCCAACTGACTAGCCAAATGTGGGCTTTGGCCATCCTGCTAATGCATCCAAATTTGACACTTGATTGAGTTTTTAGGCTAACACAGGGTGTCTAGCTGCCCTGCCCTCGAAGGAGCCCTGGAAAAGAACTGTGATTCTCTGAGCTCCCTTCTTGCTCACTAGGAGAAGTAACTTTAGTTTAGTCCTTTGCTAAGTTCAGCTGAATTTCCTCTTCCTACCAGCATAACTCCCCATGTCAATGTTCTATCCATCCCCTCCCCACATGCTTGCTTGGTGGAGGAGAGCAGTTGACGTGAGGTCCATTTCCTCTACCAGTAGGCCTGAAGTTGTGATGATGGGAATGATAATATGGTTCCACATGGGTCGGGCAGGATGTGTGTTCCTTATTCTGCCTACTCCCTTGTGCAGTTCAGTCTTGCTAATTGGGGTCCTTGTATATTTCTGTGTTTATGTAGGTAAATATCAATAAAATACCCTATATGAATAACATGATCTTCTTGTTGTGAATTTAATGTACTATTTTTGTGGTATTTGTTTGTTTATTTATTTTATAGGTAGATCGTGATGATTATAAAGCTTCATTTCTCAAGACAAATTATGAGGGTAAAACCCTGGAAATAACAGATTTAAAATCATTCACAAGATATTCTGTAGTAGTCACTGCTTTTACAGGAGATGTAAATGCTGCACGTATTGAAGGCAAGTCTAGTACTTCAGTAATTGTCTCCACATTTGAGGCAGGTAAGTGCTTTTGTGTTTTTAACTTAAACATCACTTTTTTTCCCCCCCCTGATACCTGTCCAGTAAAGAAAATGTAAATCTTGAATACCAGCTACACTTTCAATACAGATTTAGATTTTGCTTTCACAGTAAAGCTGTGTAAATTACCCTTGATGTTAAAGTGTGGTTATAGACAACAAGTGACAGTAAAAATAAATCCTGCTAATACTTAGCACATATCATTCGTCGATCTCAAAGTGCTTTACAGAGGTGGGTAATCATATGCCTGTTTAACATTTGAGTAAGAGTGATCCACAGCTAAACAAGGAGGCCAGAGGGAAGCTGAAGTGAACAGAAATCAATCTAATTTCAAGGCAATACTGTTCACTTTAAAGAGATACTGTGATTTAAGGAACAGACTTCCTCAGCAGATAAGACACTGACCATGAAGATAGGTCTCTAAATTTCCAAATTTTTCAGTCACCTTTTTGACTGTAACCTCACTTTTAAAAATACCTTGGGTTTTTTCTCAGACACATGCCGTGTTTATTGTGATCATTTGTGTACTGTAAATGTAACAATTCTTAATCTCTTATTTTCTAATGAAGGGAAACCTATATTGATTTACAGACCTATTTTTGGACATCGTTGTGTTCTGTTCAAATGAATGGCGCACAATAGAGCGGGGATGGCACAGTTAGCAATTATATGCAGGAATCAAAAGGCTAATTTAAAGATTTACTTTTTTGTGGTAATACACCTAAATGAACGATAGAATAATAGTCCAGGAATAAGAATTAGCATGATTAGCTTCATAACAAGGCAAGGTGCTTCTGCTGGATTTTTATACTCAACCTTTTTATGTGGTATCTGAGTGAGGTTAAGGCTTGGAGGAGGGCTAGCTGACATAGGCTAAATCCAGAGTAGACTGAGTTGGTAGCTACCCACAGTGCAGAGCTCCGTGCATCGATGCCAGCCCTGCTAGAGAGGATGCACTCCACCGATACAATGAGTACAGTGTGGACATTCAAGATTGACTTGCTTAAATCAGAGGCTCTGTGTCGACTTACATAAAGTTGACTTAACTTCGTAGGGTACACATGGCCTAAGTGTGTTTGGGCATCAGTTAATGGAAAGACTGAGTCTCCTTGGACAATCCCCTGGGTAAAAAGTAATGAGGGTGGTTGCTACTGGCATAGTGTTTTCAGAAAGGGGTCTCTAACTCTGACACATCTTCTTATGGTCTAACAAAACAGGGATTTGTTACATTCAGAGCATACTTGAAGGCTCATGCTTTCCAGGCGGCTTTCCAGGAAGCAGTGGATTTAGAGATGAGGGTGGTTGCTTATGATCTGATGGTAATTATGGTGGGCTTCTAATCTCTAGGTTTTCTATTTGTGAGATTAATATTATAATATTTTCACAGGCACTTAGTTTGGGATAATAGTTTTTAATTGATCAAATTAAATAGCAATGGTATACTCCTGGAGTTCAAAAGATCATTTTTTTCTGAACCCTTTCTGTATTTTAATCTATGAATAAATAATAACAGTAATAAATTCCAATTCAAAGTGATTTTCTGAAATATTTCCTTTAGTGCCTGAAGACCCACCTAACAACATAACATTTCAGAAGATACCAGATGAAGTAACAAAATTCCAAGTGACGTTTGTGCCGCCATCTGAACCCAATGGAAATATTCACATATATCAAGCCATGATTTACAAAGAAGATGACCCCGCTGTTGTCCAGATTCATAATCTAAGTGTCATTGACCAAACAAATAAATCGGTCACTGCACTGATAGAGGGGCTAAAAGGAGGACATACATATCATGTCATTGTAAGGCTTAATACAGATCTCAGTCTTTGATGTCAACAGATTTGCTTGATTAAGAAGTGCAGGCCTAAACGCAGAATATGATTTTGTTCTCTGGCATTGTAACCAAGGGTATAATCAGTAGTAACTGAGGACCTTTAGCATCTCACTGGTGGTAGTTAGCACCTTGTAGGACTAGATCCTAGATCACCAGGCCAGTCTTTGGCACATCACTTTCAACTACAAAATTTTGTTCTGTCTTTTGATCTCCGAGGTGGTCTTCTGTTTTCTATTGGTTTTTGTTTCAGCCTCAGGGCCCAATCCTACAAGCAGTGACTACCATATGCACCGACTTTACCTGGCTCCGGTGGGTGCTCACACCCCCTGGCCCCGCCCCAACTCCACCCCTTCCCCGCCCCCATTCCAACTCCTTCCCCAAATCCCCGGCCCCGCATCCTTCCCCGGGCACTCTGCATTTCCCCTCTATCACCTCCCTTCCAGGGGGAGGTGAGGGTAGGACTGCAGGAAGTAACCCTGGTAGGGGGCACAGAGGAACTGCTCCCCACCTCAGTTTACCTCTGCTCTGCCTCCTCCCCAGAGCATGCTGCTGCTCTGCTTCTCTCCCCTCCCTCCCAGGATTGCCACAAGAGACAGCTGATTCGCTGCAAGCCTAGAAGGGAGGGAGGAAGGGAGCGGGGAGAAGCAGAGCAGTGGCAAAACGCTCAGGGGAGGGGGGAGGGGTGCACCATTGGCCCTGGAGCACCCATGGAGTCAGCGCCAATGGTGACTGCAGATGAATCTTTATTATAGCTTGTAGTCACGCCATTCAAGTAATCAGGGATTAGGACAGGAGGGGAGGAGAAGCAAGAGTAAAAATCCTTCTGGAAATAATTGTTCGTAGGTTGGATTTGTTCCAGCCCCCTTGTTTTTAACTATGTTACACCAGGGACTGAAATATTGTTTTCCTTATGACTTTAGAGATGAGTGGAGTTAATGGCACAAAGAATGACCTAGGGAGATACTGGAGAGAGTCCCTCTGGAATTTTTTTTTTTTAATGTAAATCTGCTCTGTTTCTGATTTCCCCAATATCAAAGGAGTTTGGAAGAATAAACAACTTGTGCCAAATTCTTATTTCAGTTGCACTGGTGTAAATCCAGAGAATCTCAGGTATAACTGAAGGCAGAATTTAGTCCACTGGTATGTAGTTTAAAAAATGTAGGAGAATCAGATAATACTATCCAATTTACTTTTTTATATTGTCTTTCATACAAAAGTACTACAAAATGCTTCACAAGTGCTTTCAAGCTTTACACTCAGATATCATTATTTTAATCATAATTTATCATAGAGGTAGCATCTGTATATGCAGTGGGACAAGAGTCAAGAGAGATATAAAGACCATGTTACAGAGAAACTAAGAGGCTCAGGGAATAGGATTTCATGATAGGCTAGGTCGATGAGCTAGGTCTTGAAATTGGATTTAAAGAGAGTCAGGGAATGAGTTAGAGGTAGAGAGAGATGCTAATATAATAGTGTGTTCCTGAGAGTACAAGGGAATGGAGCTAGAGATAAATTCGTAGGGAAATTTTAATCATATTTTAAATAATGTTGCTCCATATATACATAAATTAAGGTTCTAGTTCCATCTTGCATTCTGGTCACATGAATAAAATAAATGACAATCTTAAGGCTTATGTTATTACTGAAACCATTCAGTCTTGTCATGTTATGTACATTATAAAATTGCAGGATTTATTATTCCTTTAATAAGTATATATTTGGCTTTTGCTGATTTAAGTTTAGCACAATTTTTCAATAAAATAAAGTGTTCATTTCTTTTTAAGGTGTATGCAATAAATGGTGCTGGTGCAGGGCCAAAAATCCAATTGAAAATAACTATGGATATTAAAGGTATGCATAATAAAATGCTTTTTTGCTAAGATCCCTTTAAGCTTTAAATAAATTACTGTAAATTTATGCATGCATATGTGTGTCACTCCTGTCCATTGCCTAGAAGAATGAGCATAAGGCTGAGAGCCTTGAACGCCTGAGTTCTATTCCTGCCTCTGCCACAGATTAATGATATGTGGTATTTATATAGGACCTTGCTGATCATTGAATTGTACCATACACCATAAGTCGTACTAATAAAACAGTGGGACTATTTATGGAGAATGGTACTACTCCGTGTGAAAAAAGTTATCAGAATTTACCATTTTACAAATATTATTTAGTTATGCCTTACCATGACATTTAGAAACAGACTGTAGAACCATATGTACTTTTATACCTTACCACATCCATATCCACGAGAAGCAAATAAAATCATTGTCAACCATTTCGCAGATAGAAAAATTGAGGCTCAGATTGTTTTTAAATGGTGTTCTTTCTTAGTCAAACCTGTCACTTGGACTCTGATCCTGCAAAGGGGGAAATCTGTGAGGGCAAACTCTCAAGGATCCCCTTGCAGGATTGAGGCCTTAATTAGGACATTAGGCTGTCCACCAAAATATCCCAAATAAAAGGATTATATTGTGTAACACAATTGCATGCTTGAACTAAGTGATTTAATTAATAAATTAGAAAGCAAAACATTTTGGCTTGTCTTTGTTTAAAAATAGAACCACCAAGACCTAATAAGAAACCAACACCAGTTTTTGATACTAGCGGAACACTACTTGTTACTGCTACAACAATTACTATCAGAATGCCAGTATGCTACTATAATGATGACCATGGACCTATCAAGAAGATACAAGTTCTTGTTGCTGAAGCAGGAGGTAGAGAAAGCTATTAAGTTCTTTTGCTAATTGATCGTACCTTTTAGTTTCTTGCATTTGACCGGTTACTCTTTCCCTTATTGCCTTTATTGGGTGGTGCAGAATTAATGTTGGGAGACATTTGACCAATTACTGCAGCAACTGTAATGCTCCCAGGAGTCATTCATGTGGTACCCCTGTGCTATCTTTCCTTGCTCCAAAGCTGAAGCATTATCTGGATTCATGGAACCTGCCCAAGACATTCACCCTTTTCAGCAGACAAATAGTGGCTGTTGGTGGTTAAAGCCACCTCTACACTGTTTCTCATTATCTTTTTCGGGTTTATCCATTTTCTTTGTTTGTGATTTCCTTTGAAAAAATAACACATGCGGTATCTGTGAACTTAAAATATCTGAAAGTTCCATTTAGCAGTTTTTTCTTCTGTAGCCATGCTAACATTTCTGTTTTGCTGCAGGAATGAGTCATGTAAATTTCTTTTGTGCAGTATGGGTCAGATTGTGAACTGATTAGCTTTTGCTGATGAATCTTTGCTCATATGAGTTGTCCCATGGGACTAGTTTATACCATTCATACTTTTGAAAAATGGTCACTTACTGAGGTGTTTAAATGGGAGCTATTGGGTGCTAAGCACTTCTGAAAATAGAACCCTTGTTTTGCCTTCTTTAACTGCAATCTGTTTAGGATTGAAATGATTCATAATTCATTTCTTCTGACAATAGTTCAGCATGATGGAAATGTTACTAAGTGGTATGATGCCTACTTCAAAAAACCAAGGCCATATTTTACAAATGAAGGCTTTCCAAACCCACCCTGTACAGAAGGAAAGGAAGAACTGAGTGGCAAAGAAGATATGTACGTGATAGGTGCTGATACTACATGCATGATACCTGGGAGTGAAGATAAAATATGCAACGGCCCCCTAAAACCAAGAAAGCAGTATTTGTAAGTATACAATTCAAGTCCTATGTCAATGTTTGATCAATAAAAGTGTTTAAACAAAAATATGCATTTATATGAGTGACAATCAAGCAAAATGCAAAGGTAATATGTTTTTAAGGCACATTTAAGAAAAGGCAAGGTCTAAAGTGATTTCACAAGACTTCACAAGAAACCATAAGCACACTGGGACTTTCTGAATGAAGTGGTTTTAAATTTTTATATACTTAATTTATTTTTTACTGGACTGTAAATGTGAGAGAACTGACAGGTAGTTTTTTTGTTTTAGTAACATAAGATTGTTCTTCCTGAATTCAGCAAGTCTAAGTGTAAGATAAGTACCATCCATTTCACGCATCTACAGTATACTTTTAACATGCTGACATTAGGATTCTTAAATCATATGGTGTCTACTGCTTGCGTGTAATTTCCCCCCAAAATGAAGAATAATTACTAGTTCTTCACTAAGTGAATGATTTTAAATCTTGTATGTAAATATTTTATTCCTGAATATACTTAATTATTTTACAGATTTAAGTTCAGAGCAACAAATGTTAAAGGCCAGTTTACAGATTCGGACTATTCTGACCCTGTCAAAACTTTAGGTAAGGAGAACTTAATTTATTAAAGACATTTTAATATTTCAAAAGCATCTGATAAGTTATGAAATTGCTCCCTCTCCTTTTTACCAGATCATTCTCTTTTAAGTTAATAACCACAACTTTTGATGGGCCTAGCTTAACCTCAAGAGTGCACAGTCCAGAAATCCATTCATCTCACAGGATGCCCCCAAAGTCGTGCCATGGTAGTTGCATGGTCCTCTTCATGAGTCTCAGCTGTGATCCATTCCTTCTGCTGGCAGCCATCCTGTGGACATGATCCCTTGACCCTTCAGGTTCGAACAGAAATAAAGAACTTTTATGAATCATAAACAGACTGGCAAGGCTCTGCTCAAACCAATGGTGTTCTAACATAGAACCTAGACAATTCTGGATGTCACTGACCAATGACATAATTGTTGTTGGAACCCCAAAGAACACACAGCTGCTGCAACAGCTGCACTGATCCTGAGGGAGTGAGATTCAAACTTCTTTGGGCAGATCCCTTGCAATTGATAGGTTTTTTTTTAACAAAACTACCATCCCTTGGAAAAGGGAACCTAAATGAGCTGTAGAAGTCCCTAGATAATAGCAGAGGGCTGCTGCTGCACATATTTCCTCCTCTGTGCACTCATCTTGTGTCCTCTGAGCTCCCTCACCCACCTGATCTGTCTTAGAAAATGAAGTGTCACATTTATTACCCCATCTGCATATTGGAAGTACCCAAATGCTAGTGCCCAACCTAAATGGTCTATTTCCCTGACTCTGAATGCTCAAAATAAATAAATAAATAAATAGGCCATGACAAATGTTGTTTTCTGCTTTAGAAATCTCTGACACTCAAAGTCACTGAAGCAAATACCCTGATTGTATTTGCTTCAGCGACTTTGACTGTCAGAGCTTTCGAAGGGCCAGCATGATAGGGCAGTATGAAAGGAGTCAATTGCAACCCTTCCCTTCCCCTTCTAAGTACCTGTGCACCAGAAATCCCCTGAATGGCTTAAAGAAACCGTCCAGGCAAGCACAGAATGAAATGCCTTACAGGCAAATACTGTAGTTAATTATAGTCCCTACTGTACTTGCACTATTGAAAATTGCACCACTTGCTCCTCAGGCAGGTGCCACAATTGGACAAGACCTGGTTGCTCTTATTATGACATGAAATTAAAAACCATCACTGTAAATTCTCCAAATCCTAGGGTTTCCTGGTCTCTTTTTCAGTGCCAATACTACCTTGTGCCAAGGTTCCACAGGAATGATGGCATCACAGCTGGTTCTTGCCTAGGCAGATCAAGCAGGCATAATTATTAGTTTTTAGCAGGAGTGCCTCACTTATGCAAAACTGCACAATAGATTTTAGTGTATATTCTCCTCTCAACCATTTTGTGAATACCACTATTCTAATCTGAAAGATCTTGGGAGTCATTTAGTCATGGCTGAGCCACACTAAGAAAAAAGGTGGAGTTTTTACTATGTTTTAGCTAACACATGATGACCATTGTGATAAAATCTTAGTGTGGACAAGGCAGTTCACAGTTTTCACCTGTTAGCAGAGGCAGTAAACACTGGGGAGGGGGATCCTAGGGTTTACCTCCGCCTACTAACACATGTGAAAACTACAAATTGCCTTGTCCTCACCAGATTTTAACATCTTTGTTACCATGTGTTAGGTTATGCTTGGTCAAAACAAAACAAAGCAAAAATACTTTTTCCTAGTGATGTCAAGTCTTCATAGAGATGAAATAATCACAGTGTAATATTTGCATTATCCTATTGCCTCTTTGTGAATCAGTATCATTATGTATTGATGTGACAGCAGATCATTTTGCAACACAATGTCATTTGTTGCTATGACTCTATTTTGTCCCTCTCCCACTGCCTCCCCATCTCCACATCCTCTCCCCAGCCCCAAACCTCTTCCTGGCTGCTAGGAGGAAGAAAGTTTCTCCTCTGTTGGAGGATAGTGGAAGAGCGAGACAGGATTCTAGCAACTCTAATTCCTTTACTTAGCACTCAGCAGCAGCTCTGTTTGGGCTTGTCTTGACCAGATATTTTTGTGTTTTTTTTTACTTTGAATTAATTGATTGGCAGCTAACTCAAGATAGACACCGTCTTTGTGAAAGATAGTTTGGACTAGAGCTGTGGGGATTTTTTTGGCCAAAACATTCTTTAAATGAAAAATGCAGTTCTGGATGATGGTTAACATTTTGTGAATTTGTGTCAAATTTGGAAATTGTTTCAGTTAGATTTTTTTTTAATTGAAATGTTTCATTTCAACATTTCTGAATAAAAAATTCTAAATTCTAAATGTTTAAATTATTATTTTTTCCTTTCAAATGTTCTTCAATTTTATTTAAAAAATTGGAATACATTTTTAAAAATTTGAAAATGAAACAAAACATTCATTTCAGTTTCAACAGAACAAATTTGTCATGAGTTTTTGATGCACTGAAAATTTTGAACAAATTTCATTGATCTGAAATATTTTTTATTTTATTTTATTTTTTAGTATGGCCAGCAAGCCAAAAATATCTGTTTTTCACACAGCTGCACTCTGGACATCCCCCAATCATTTGTTCCAGGCTACTCACATTTGTAGTTTACCCGAGGGTACAGCTAATGCTGGTAGTGTCTACACTAGCCTTTACAAAGCTATTAATTATCTCAAGTTAATTAACAATCAATTAGCTTAAGGTGAAGTCTGGTGCAGACAAACCCAAAGAGCACCTGTGAACAACTGCACATGTGGCTGTAGAACCAGAGATTTAGTATTACCGCTTTACAGTATTTTTAGTAGTGATGTAAATAAGCAAATGCCTGATGCAAAACAGATTTGATATTACTGTTCCAAAACTTTGCTATGGGACTGGATACCCTTTTGACCTAAGAGGTTCGCCACTGTTCAGGATTTTGCATATTTTTTTCCGTTAGAGAATTGGAGGATGGATTCGGGTATTTCTGTGATCCTGTTCATTACAGAGAACGTACGAAATCCTGTTTCTATGAACACAGTAGGAACTGAACAACAGGAGGCAGTTTCTTTGCTCACAGTTCCAAGCCTCTTTCAAGCTAGCACTCTGTTCAAAAAGCCCTCTTTTGGCTTTCTCTGAGGGATTTCTACACAGCAGCTAGGCACATGCGGCTGGCCCATACCAGCTGACCTGGGCTCACAGGGCTTGGCCTGTCAGGCCTTTTCATTGCTGTGTAAACTTCTGGGCTCGGGCTGGAGCTCAACCTCTGGGACCCTCCCACCCTGCAGGGTCCTAGAGCTCAGGCTCCAGCCCAGATCCCAGACATTACACAGCAGTGAAACAGTCACACAGCCCATGCCCTGTGCGCCTGAGTTGGCTGTCCAGTTGCTGTATAGACATACCCACAGAGTCATGCTGGAAGTGCTTCTCTTGCTGTCTTTCTGGCTGCTTTTCTCTGCTTGTTCTCTGACTGCTCCTTGGTACTTCTGGTTGCTTTGGCTCATACATACAGTCCTCCACCAAACAGTGCTAGCCACCTGTGCATTCAATCCCTAGCTAACCCACCAGCCCACAGAGCTCAGCTTCTGAGTGGCCTTCCATGGACCTGTGTTTTGGTCAGTGACTCCCGTTGTTTCTTCTTGCTCCAAGAAGAAGTTAAACTGTTGCTTAAATTTATCCTGAATGAAGAACATCTATCAAACCCACCAGCATGAATGAGGTTTCACCGAATCTCCATCATAACTTGTGCCATGAAGGAGAATTGCATGTTTATCTCAAGAAGATAATATTACCTGTGCAGTGAGCATCAGTTAAATACAACCAGATATACTATATAATAACTTTCAATCTGCATTAGAGAAGATGTTGCCAACATGTGGGTCATAATCTGCAGGAGTTGGCTGGTTCCATAGTGCTATGTCTTTGTTTTCAACTACTAAATTGCATTAAAAGAAAGTTAAAATTAACATTAAATATTTTCCTCATATTAATTTTCTGTATAAGCAATTGCTGGTAGCTTCTTACATGATTGCAAATAGGAGGAGAAGTGGCTGTGGAATTGCAAATAGGCGTGGAAATGAGCCACAAACACAATTTTCCTAATAATTTTTTCTGGTCCACACTATTTAGAGGGATGAGGACCCCAACACCAAAATATTTGATCATTTAGATTTGTTAAAATTACTACTGTCTTGTCTTGTTTGAAAACGCAGGCAAAAACTCTGTGCACGTGATGTAGTTACTGGTATGCTGTTTTATGTACAGTAGATGTTAATCATCAATACGTTTTTAATAAACAATGGTGTCTATTTAACATTCAGTGAATGCCTTAATATTGTGTATCTAAGACCAGTAATATCTGGGAATTTCATGTGAAGTGTTGCTGGGTTAGTTTTAAATATTCAAGAAGCCACATCCTCTCTGGGTGTAAATGGATGTGGTTTCATTGCCATAAATGCCTCCTATTTTATGAAGTCTTCAGAATGAAATACCTGGAATTTGATTTTCTTGGAGAGGCCCATGAGATGAAGGCAGAGGGACCATGAAGCTCAGTGAGTTTGGTTTCACCAAGTTTCTAGGTAATTGATAGGTTGAAAAAGTTTGTAGCACTGCTTCCCAGTGTCTCATGGATTCTCGGGCTCCACAGGTAAGGGAAGGCCTCTGCCCATGAAAGCGGAATGTTTCCACAGGGAAGACAGAACAGACTCTTCCATGCTACTTTACTGGCCTACCCTTTAGGCATGGCCTTGTGCAGTGATCAGTTGTGTTGCCACAGGTGCATGGTGGCAGCTGCAGAGGAGGACCAAGCAAGAGTTAATGCCCCTTGGATTTAGGGGAGGAAAAGCATGGGTTTCAGCAGCTGATGAGGTTGCAGTTTGTCCTGTGCTCAACCCACTGTTGGTCCCACTTCTAAAATCTTGTGATGCCCAGGCACTGCTGAGCTTTGACAGAAGAGCTCCTACTCACTGCCAGGAAAAAAGGAGCACAGGGCTCTGTCCTCTCTTCCCCCCCCCCCCCTCTTCACCTTCCCCCCCCCCCCCAAGAAATGTGCTGGATTCAATTCCCTTTTGTTGCAAAAATAGTCAAAGTACGATCCACTCTTCAGATATTTGTTCTTCAAATGTTCAATCCCAGTCTTGCCTACTTTCTGTTACAGGTCAGGGACTGTCAGAGAGAGCTGTAGAAATAATACTTGCAGTTACTTTGTGTATACTTTCCATAATTCTTCTTGTGGTGGCAATCTATGCTTTTGCAAGGTAAGACCTCTTTGTATACATAATACTATATATTCTTTTTCATCTGTATGCAAATATGTCTTTACATATAGAAGAAATAAATCCTATACATAGGACCATATATAACCAGCCTGGTATCTTAAATTATGTTGCATTTTAATACCATTTTTTAATTCTATAGAAACTTAATATCATCCATTACAGAGGATGAGCAACTTGATTTGAGGTCAGCAAGTCCAAGTCTGTTCTCAGTCACACTGGTGAAATTCCAGAGTAGCTCCATTGAAGTCAATGGATCTAATCTGGAATTACACCTGTATTTGAGAAATCAGAAATTTGACCCTAGGTGAGGTAACCTATAGCATGCAGAGATGCTAGTTGAAGAAGTAAGCAAACTGTTGCATGAATGATATTCATTTGCTCAATAGCCTGTTCACCAGTGCATTGCAGGAAAATAGAAATGGAGGTCAAGAGTTTACACAGGAGTTAAGAAATATAAGGGCTTGATTCTCTTTTCACAGAAGTTTTACACTAATATAACTCCATTGGTTTCAGTTGAATTACTTCTGATTTGCACTAGTGAAAAAGAGAGGAAAATCAGGTCCAAGAAGTAATAATTTCTGGGGCAAACTTTCTCCATTGTCAGAATTTTCCCAGTAAAATGTGGCTAAAATGCTTGCTGATAAAAATGTTCAAAGAGATGGGTAAAATGCTAATGGTTTTGCTTTGCTCATCACAGAATGAAAACTGTAAGTATCATTTTTTTCTAGCAGTTCTATACTCCTAGTTCTATGAAATGCTGAATCTATTCTTCTATCTTGCTAATTCATATGTAATTAATAAATCATTTGAATATTCTTTTTCATTCACTCTCAACTTTGTTATGATCTTTGGTTTAGAATCCGACAAAAGCAAAAAGAGGGAGGCACCTACTCCCCGCGGGATGCAGAAATTATTGACACTAAATTCAAGTTGGATCAGTTGATCACAGTGGCAGACCTGGAACTGAAGGATGAGAGATTTACTCGGTAAGCATACTCCTTAATCAAGCCATAGTCCAAAGGATCTGTAGCCCTGACGCCTTTCTAATCTGTGCTTGTTTGGAAGTGTTTGTGGTGTTCTTATTTACACAGGTCACTAAGATTCTCTTTCAAAGGGTGCCCTGCCCTCCATCCTCCAGATGCTTCTGACTAGTAGAATATTACTTAATCTTCACATCTTTTATAATAAGATAAAAAATTAAGTTTCAATAAAATAAAGATCTAAGTGCAAATCATCCTTTAATTCTGATGGCAAAAGGAGCTGCATTTTTTAAACATGGGGAATTGTTCAGTATTTTGATGGCACACTATTTTCTGTGGATTGCAAACTTATAAACATCCCAAAAGATCCAAACCCCTAAACCGTGTCTTTTTCAGCTCAATCAGTAACAACGTAATCATTGTTTAATTGATATTTAGAAAACGTTTTAGCACAAGGGGACCAATTTTGCAGCTGAATTTTTCTGGAACATGAAAACACTCTGGCCACATCCATACACCCAAGCCCTGGAGAAGCATGTGGTAGCCCTTAGGCCACTCAGCTGGTCAGATTTCCTGGCTTTTCACAGAGTGACAGAGTCTTGGTCCACGTATTATTTAGAAGGGAAGCTGTACTGTGTTCATTTTGGTAGTGAGAAATTGCCACATTATTCCATAGGTAGAAATCATGAAAATTCTAAATAGTGTGCTATGGCTGAATTAGCAAATGTTGGATAACTATTTTTGTCATGACTGTATTTTCCCTACTCTGTCACACAGCACATAAGCACTGTGGCAGGCAATCTCCTTAAAGATTGGAAGCCTAAGATTACCTTTTCCTAGGAGTTAATCATCCTACTGTTGCAGACTATGGGTAGTTTGAAGATGAAAGCCTGTAGCTCTTGACCTGTTTGTTTTGAATGTTTTAAGGCTATGTGTATGGTGAAAAAAAGGATTATTGCACTATATAGCTGTTCAAATGTGTGCATTCAAGAGTGGCCACTTACAGCACATGGTCAAACATGCTGGGAATCCTCTGATGCTAATAAATGCAATGCATCCTGTGTGGGCATTGTGCCACATTTTGTTTAGATAATATAGTCTAATAGCCATTAGCAGGAATGGAGATGTTCACTTTCAACTGACAAACACAGCCCTTTGCACCTTTGTAGCTGTAAACCAGATAAATGTCATTGATCAAAAAAAGTCATTAATTTGAGAAGTTTCCTACACTGTATACATTTGAAAATTGCTAGCAAAATAAGAACAGTATTGTTTTTATTTGTGTACTAAATTATTAATGGATTTTACTTCCAGATACTCCTCATTTTTCTTTAGACGCAAGGAGATATTTGTCATCCAGTAAGTTATTGCACTGTTGAAGAGACCTGGTGTGATTTCCATAATGTTGTGCAACTTGTGTGTGCTTCTATACTTTGATATTTGTCCAAAGTAAATAATTTTCCAAAGTGTGTTCTCAGTAATTAAAATGAAATTAGTATTAGCAACCTATACTATTATATGGTAATGCTAATGACAAATGATTGTATTTGTCAACATGTCATCTTTGATCTCAGTGATTAATGTTAAGACTATAATTCTGCAGCTATTATACAATAAACTAGAGCAATTTTTAATAGAAATTATGTCAGGCTGACCTCACCAGACATAAAAAAAGTAGACAGCACAATTAGAGTGCATTTACCAATGCGAGTTCAAAACTGGACCTTACACTTTTCTTCAAGAATTAGAATTTGCATATTCAGGAGAAATCCTTTTGTTTCTCCTCAGCTGCCTGTTGTACTGTCCATGCTACCAGAAAGCATCCCATTAAGATCTCAGCAAAAATTCCAGGGGGTCAAATCCCATGTTACATGGGAGAATTCCACTTTATCACTACTCTGTCTAAATT
Source organism: Sternotherus odoratus (assembly GCA_032164245.1). Lineage (NCBI taxonomy): Eukaryota > Metazoa > Chordata > Testudines > Kinosternidae > Sternotherus > Sternotherus odoratus. The sequence continues at coordinate 62,130,916 of JAVMKO010000001.1, forward strand.
ATGTCCAATTTGGATTATATGTCAAACCCTGCAGGTTAGACTACAAAATTGTAATATTTCATATTTATGTGCAGTTTGTTAAGTGATTATGCACAGCAAGGACTTTACCAAGCAGTAATTCAGCATTTTTCATTACCCTACCGATTACTTTATTTTGAGGCACTTTTATTTTCGGGCTCTGATATAATAAGAGTGATATGGAATGTAAAGGTGTCATGTTAGCATGTTAAATTCTTAGTCTACATTCTGATGATTGCACTGAGACTATCACAAATGAATTGCACATTCAAAATATGGTATTACTTCCTATTTCTGCATTTCCTCGCTGTCATGAATTGGTTGAATTATCACATGTCCATAGTCAATTGCCCAGCCACAGCTTTTCAAATAGAGAGGGAATGCTTAGCAAATTACTGCCAGATTCTAGCTCATTTGTGCCATCTAAGCAGCATAAATGAGCCAGTTTGGGGAAGGAATCTGTTCATATGTATCATCTTCTACTTGTCCTATATAACGTGACACATTAAAAACGGTGTTCTGTATCTGGCCAGCTAAATATTCCCTCACCATGGGGGAAAACTTAGTTGATGTACAGCCAGCACAGCCAGTTCCTGCACCAACCACCTATCCCCAGGGGTGTGCTGCACAACACGGTGCTCTGTCAGTCATGCATCATTTGATGTAAATTAGAGCAGCCTTGTTGTTGGGGTGGCATAGGTTGGCCCCCAGAATCAGAGAACTGCAACCTTAAAAACCTTCCCACATACCCTCACATTCTTTTATGCCCAGCAGTGGATCTTAGCATAGAAGGTTATTGGCTCAGATAGGAACATGCGGAACAGGTTCATACAATGAGTATGACAGGGTGGGAAATGGTTTTCCCATCTCATGAAAATTTCCAAGATTTCAAAACTTTTTCCCACCCAGAATTGGGCCAAAAAAGTCAGAATCTCAAAAAAAAATTGTGACTAAACAAACTGAAAAAAAATTGAGTTGGGCCAATCACAGTATTTCATATCATTTTCAACCTTTTCAAAAACATTTTTAATATTAATTAAGTTAAATTTCATAATAAAGTTGTTTCAAGCAAACAAAAAACAACAAATAAAACCCAACCCAACCCTTTTCAACTAATAGTTTAGGTTTAGAAAAATAAGCATTTTTCAGCAAAAAAAAAAGTTGCCTCAGAAAAGTTCCTGACTAGCTCTAACACAGACACACTAATATCTGATACAGGTGTGCCAGAATCTTGCAACCTGCTGGAAGGGAATAATTCCTAAAATACTAACATGAGTACAGTAGTAGTAGAGACATGTTACTCTCCTTAGGTGATATGAGACAGGCAAGAATTGAACAGATCAAGGATTGTTTAAAACAATTCCAGTCAATCTGTCTAGGTAGAAACATTGAATGGATTCACCAAGCATACCAAACACATGTATACATGTGATTATATTAATTGCTGTTTATTGCAGTCTCTCACAACCTGGCCCAATCCACTTCTCTGGATGGATACCAGTCTGCTGTGAGTGAAACAAACCTCCAGATCATATGTGCTCCCATGGGTCTGGCTAGTGACTGGTCATTGTCCATAGCTCTGGGTCTCTCAGAAGCAGACTCTGTGTCTGACACCCTACTTAGGCACTGGGACTGTAGTCCAGCTGCCTTAGACACAAAATGAGTGTCCCAGCCCACCTGAGCCCCCAGTTGCTTATACACACTTCCTCAGTATCCCACTTTATTGCGGCTGCTTTGAACTTCTTGATTAATCCTTTCAGGGACAACATAGCAGGCAAACAAGGAATGCAGATTTAGTAAAGGGATTTCATAACCATGGGCATTTTACTCTTGGAAGCACTTGAAGTCCCACTTAAATATAATCTCTGACCTTTTTGGTCATTTATCCAGGCTGAGAAGCTCCACCCCCAGCTCACATCCAAGGTGTTATGTAGAGAGTTCATTGTTCTTCTGAATGGATTTGGTAGTGGAGAGATATTTAGAGTTGATGATGGCACTAGATATTTCTGTACCAACTTCTCAGGAGGAGCCAAAGGAGCCCAAGGAGCAAATGGCATTCACAAAACAAAATGGCATTCACAATTTGACACAGACATATCCCCAATTTATCCCAGAGACCATGTAGCATTTTCTCATAATTAAGTGTCATGAGCTACAGTCCAGTTAAAGGGACGGACTCTCTCTTCTATTACAGTCCCTGCACATGCCTGTGATGTAAAGGGTCTGTAAACCTGGTGAACATGGGTCTTAGGGAATACGCCTGCATGGGGTTATTCCTGGTTGGCATAAAGTTGACTGCCATTCCTTGCACCTCCTGGCACAGAGGTATGCCGAGGATTTTCTGAGGAAAGGAGAGGACATGGCCTGAGAATATTGTGCTATAGCTGTTTCTGGATGCAGAGGGGCCCGAGGGGCTGTTACAGGTGACTGTAGATAAGAGTACCCAGGAGGCACAGTCTTATAGAGAATAGAGAAGATCCAGAGGTAGCTTATAGACACCAATGTCCCATCCTTACTCCTCCATTTCTGCAGAGGAACAGAGAATCTGGCCTACAAATAATTATTTTATTTGTCGACCAGTAGATAAAATATTACGGTTAAACCACCCTGAACACGCCGATCCCGTCTGATCTCGGAAGCTAAGCAGGGTTGGGCCTGGCTAGTACTTGGATGGGAGACCTCCTGGGAATACCAGGTGCTATAGGCTTAACCAGGGCCGGCGACAGGAATTTTGGGGCCCCGTACGGCAGATCGTACGCCCGCCCCCCCCCCTCCGGTCTCCCGCCGCATGCAGGGCCCCCCCCCCCAGTCTCCCGCCGCCCGCGAGCCCCTCCCGCCGCCCACGGGGCCCCCCACGCCAGTCTCCCGCTGCCCGTGCCCCCGCCGGTCTCCTACCTCCCGCGGGCCCCAATCGCCGCATGCGCTGCGGCCGCGTGGCCCGGCCGGGAGAAGCAAAGGAGGGTGGGGGGAGGCTGCTGGGTGCCAGGGGAGGGGGCTGGTGAGCGCTGCAGCGGCTGTCCAGAGCCTCGCTCACTGCCCCGGCGACAAGGGGGTACAGCTGTGTACCCGCCCCGGACTTCAGGGGGCCCCCCTGAAGTCCGGGGCCCGGTACAGCTGTACCCGTTGTACCCCCCTGTCGCCGGCCCTGGGCTTAACATGGGCGTGGGGCTAGCAACTCCACCTTGTAAGGGAACCAATTGCTACTGAAACACCAGTGGTGGCCCATACCCCGGCTGGGGGGTGATGGGCAAAGAGAGAGAGAGAGAAAATATTACTGGTTCTGGCCATATTCTCCAGTAGGATTACCTACTTAAACCAATAAAATCTTGTTTACCAGTGAAAAGTTAAAAACAATTTTTTTAAATTGCACCCACATCCTCCATATGTAAGAGGCGTGTGAGCATTAGGGCTATGACGTCTGGTGAGGCATCCACTGAAAGTACTGTATGAACATTGCACGTTCAAAGGACATTCTATCCGATAGTATCTCACATAATAGCTAGCTTATGTGTGACAGCTATGCTGCCACAACTGACATTGGCACAACACTCACACAGAATGATCTAGACACTACAAATATGTAACAAAAGGTCATTTCTCCACCCACAAAGTACCTGGCTGACATTAACCTAGACAGTTTGGATTGACAGTAGGTCATGGTTTTAAGTCCCTCTCTATACTGCTGTGTGCCTAAGACAGGAGGGGCTTCATATTAGCAGCAGCTCCTGGATTTATTGTGCCAGAGGCAGATACAATGCTTTGTGACATGATGAGGAGGCATACATACAGCAGCAGCATCTGTTATACCCTTTAAAAGGTATGCAGCACACTCTCCCTTTCCCCATGCCAGCCCAGCTCTTCCATGTATGGGATTGAGGGGAAGAGGGCACGGTGATATTATTGCCCCTGCATGCCCCCTATAGAGGTTCTAGTGCAACTGTCAGTGCTAGATTCCCTCAGTTTGGGTGTGTCTTCACTACAGGACTAGGTCGATTTCCCTTAATTCGATTTTCTAAACTCGATTTTAGAAAATCGAATCAGTGTGTCCCCACCAGGACAGCAGGTCGACAGTGGTCGACACTGTCTGTCCTAGAACTTTTGCAGGGGTCGACATAGCCCGCATTGCACTTTGGGTAGGTAGCCCACAGTGCAATGCGTGCCGGACGCACACCCCCGCCCAAGCAGCCCCGCGGACCCCCCCCCCCCCGCCTGAACAGCCCCCCCTGCCAGACCCCCCCCCCGCCCGCCCGAGGGGGGGGGGGAGCTGGCGCGGCGGCTGCTTGGGCAAGCGGGTCAGCTGCCTGGTCAATTTCAGGTGAAATTGACCAGGCAGCTGACCCGCTCGCCCAAGCAGCCCCGTGCCGGACCCCCGCCTGCCCAGCAGCCCCGCGGACCCCCCCGCCCGCCTGAACAGCCCCCCTGCCGGACCCCCCCGCCCACCTGAACAGCCCCCCCCCGCCGGACCCCCCCCACCCGGGGGGGGGGGGAGCCGGCGCGGGGCTGCTTGGGCGAGGGGGTCAGCTGCCTGGTCAATTCAGGTGAAATTGACCAGGCAGCTGACCCGCTCGCCCAAGCAGCCCCGCGCCGGACCCCCGCTCCCCCAGCAGCCCCGCGGACCCCTCCGCCCGCCTGAACAGCCCCCCTGCCGGACCCCCCCGCCCGCCCGAGGGGGGAGGAGCCGGCGCCGGGCTGCTTGGGCGAGTGGGTCAGCTGCCTGGTCAATTTCATACTGGGTGAAATTGACCAGGCAGCTGACCCGCTCGCCCAAGCAGCCCGGCGTCGGACTCCCTCCCCCCCCCTCGGGCGGGTGGGGGGGAGCCGGCGCGGGGCTGCTTGGGCGAGCGGGGGTGAGGGGGTCTGCGGGGCTGCTCGGAGGTCAGAGGCTTAACTTCAGATGCCTCTTCACTTACTCACAGTAGACATAGAGAAGTCGATTTTAGCCTTACTTCTCTCGTCATGCAGGAGTTACAAATTCGATTTTGAGGGCCCTTTAAATCGACTTTAAGGGCATGTATGTGAAGATAGGTACACGTTTAATTCGACCTAATGTCGTTAAGGTCAAATTAAAGTGGTAGTGAAGACATGCTCTTAAGTGTACCAAGGACCACTGTGCAGTTGAAGGGAATGGGCCTGGTATCCTCTCCCCATCGCCCTTGATCACTCGTGAAGGGTTAAGTCCTATGTAGGGCTAAATTAACTTGTTCAAAATTAGTTCTTCACTTATTCCTAGTGAGTATCAGAGGTGCTTACGAGTTAAGCCTTTAGTTTACATATTCATTTCTGTGGTTTTCCATTCGGACAAAGTTTTAATTCCCTATAGATTTCAACAGAGAGAAAGCTGAGTCTGTGTGACTATATGGTCTTCAGTTACCATTGCCAACACAAATAAATGGCTTCTTTCTGGGTCTATCAGAAGTAATCTGAGTGGGATTCAGATTTTTGATAGATTTAAAAAACTCCCATAAGTGAAACAATACACTGTTTAAAAAGAATCAGAGAGGTAGCCGTGTTAGTCTGGAATTGCAGAAGTGACAAAGAGTCCTGTGGCACCTTAAAGCCTAATGAAAGTATTGAAGCATAAGCTTTCGTGGGCTAATACCTACTTCATTGGATGCATGCAGTGGCAAAGAGAATTAGAATTGTTTAAAAAGAGAATCAGATTTAAAGCAACCATGTTCTTTAGCTTAGAGATTACTTTATTTCCCCCCTTTAAATGCAGCATAAATGGAAATGTTAAATTATCCTGTTGAAATAGGGGAAGTTGTCACTTTACAGTTTGAGTATGAGTTGTACTTTTCATGATCTGATTATATTTGCATCATGATGTTTCATACAGAAGACAGGAAAGTGAGTGAAGCTGTACTGTTGGCAGACTAGTGTTTGTACATTAAAAATACTGTATGGAGATAAAACTATTACCTCTTATCACAATGTTTCATTTTAGAAATATTGAGACAAATAAGCTGCATTTTCAAACCCCTGGAAGGTCGCAACCAAACATAATTGTGCTATGCAAAACTTCATTGAGCTATTTTGGATGAGAACAGGTTCACTCATGTAAAGCTTCTTATACAACAAGGTTTCAAAAGCCTCGCATCTAATCCACATATGGGTACTAAATGGCCTGATTTTCACAGGTGCTGAGCCCCTCTGTATCCTCCCCATTAGCTCCTCCGTATCCCCCCATTAGCTCCATATGGAATTGTGAAAGCTTAGTACTTCTGAAAATCAGACCCTTCATGTAGGTGCCTAATTATAGAGGTAGGTGTCAGACTTTAGGCACCCAATTGGCCCAACTACTTAAAAAACATTTAGTGCAGATGACCAGCACTGAACATAGAAATCTTCTGGTCAGGAACACATACATGAGCTTGAAGGAAGCATGTTTTGTCTCCATGACTATTCAGTGCTTGACTTCCCTTGTTGCACTGCCAATGAGAGTGCAAAGGATGTTGGTGATGGTCCTGTCTCAGTGTTCTTGGCTGCAGGGTCCACTATATCTTGACCACAAAGGCTCTAAATGTCATATTCTGTATGCTCATGTGATGTGTAAATTGAATGTCAATTCCCAAATGACAGAACTACCAGTGCAGTAAGTTACTAATCACAAGCAGTTTCAGAGGAGTGAAGACAACAGAATCTCAGAAATTATTGGGATGTTGATTGGGACGTGACTTTTATTCCATTGCTTCAAGGGGAAGATGGGAGATTCAAATATAAAGGAAGAGCAAGCAGCATTTTTTTTGCGGAATCTGCTAAGAATTTTGTCCAATACAATTATAAAGAGGGAGGAGTGCCTAATGTTCAAAGGCTAGCACATCTGTGCCCAGTGCATTGGTGTAATTATTTAAGAATAGACTCTCCTTGAGAAAACTTTAGCTCTGTGAACCTGTCGTGGTTTATGTGCCAAGTAAATGCAGGCTTGGCCATAGAGTAAGACCAGAATACAATCAGTGCTAGTCAAACTTGTGAACAGTCTCCACAGGGAAGTTCTGTGTTCATGTAGAAGGTGTCAATGCTTTATCATTCTTCATTCCCTTTTTCTGACCATTCTGGATTTGTACCTGTGCCTTTACTGTCCTAGTTTGGGCACTTTGGGTGTAATCCTGCTCCTACTGAAGTCAGTTCCAAAATTCCCTTTAACTCCAATGGAGTAGAATCACAGTCTTTGTAAGCCTTATTTTGGATACAGATTTCCTGTAATTTGGTTGCACTAGGCAGTTTACATTGTTTTGAGAAAATGACCATATCAACACAACATATGTCGCCAGTGCACATATAGTGTAGCCTTGACATTAACTTGTATAGCGTTATGCAGATAATTTAATAGTATTTGGCTCTGCAGTTGTTTTAATATCCTTTTTGTTTCTCATTCATATTTACATTTCTTTTTTTCTAAAATATATTTATTACAAAGGATAGGAGGCAGTGATTTTCTAAAAAATATTAAAGTATAGCTTCTTAAAACTAAATTCTTAATAATATTATTAAAGGAAAGTCATATGATGATTTACACTACTTAAAGTATTCCTGAGGTAAATATGTTAAATACATTTTAATTGGTTTAATTTCCAAGCATATGTGATTTTAGATAGAAAAATGTTAAAGGTGTAAATTTCTGAAGGACCAAATTTTTTCATTTTGAATTTCTTTGCTAGAGATTTTTAGGCAATATTTGCAAATCTGAGCACCTTGAACTTAGGTCCCTAAATTGATAGTGCTTGATGTACCTCTGGAAGATGCTCAGATACTACGGTGATATGCACAGTATAAGAACCTATATAGAAGAAGATAAAACATTTAGGCCCTGGTCCTGCAGTGTGCCTCAATATGAAATAGCCATGTAAGATTGGCCTTTGGAGTCCAAATATGATTTTCAAATTTTCTGAGCACTCAGAAATTCCCACTGAAGTTAGGCCACTTATATAGGGGCTTGAATATGGAGTTAGGAATCTACTCACCAGATTTCGAAAATCTTGGCTTTAGCCATTTAGCTTCTATATAGTCATAAAACTCAAATATTTGAAAGATGGGCACATGTTGGAGCTACAAGGGGCTTTATGCACTGAGTAGCCTTCTTGAGCGTCCCCAGAGCTGCTATGTGGCCTGGGAAGCAGGTTTCCTTTATCACCCAAATGCTTGTCTGCACTACTTGGGCTTGACAGTGAGTCTCTGAATTTGCCCCTAAAAGAATGACATTAACATGTTTCATTTTATACTATATCCTTAATGCAAAACAATGGGATGACCAATGTAAGTAAAGCAGTGTACCTGATGTGTGGATTTCTTGGGCCAGTGAGCATTTTTACTACAGAACATTGGTAAAATGATATGAAGAGAATAATAGGCTGAAAGTGCATCAGCTATACTTATAAATACATAACGTAAGAGATCAATAACACTCTGTTGATGTCAAAAACACAATAGTATCCCAATCCATGGAAGAAATCAGTTTAGCTCTGATTCTTTAGCTATTTAAATTTTGCATCTAAAGCCTTATCAGAATGCACTCTATTCTCTGACTCACATCTTACTGCATTTAACACAATCTCTGTTACAGGTTACTTAGTTATAGAAAATCCATCAAGTAAGTTGATTAAAGATTTTTACATTATGGCTATCAGTTCACTAGTCTGATGAGTGTGAATGTGTGGTTCCTTCTTCTGTGTTTATTAGAAAAAACTCCAAGCTGCGTATAAATCATAAAAGCATGACTAATTGCATGGTAACTGGAGAAATGCTTTCTCTCTCTCTGGGGTGAAGCCTGCATGTCTGTGTTTTAGCTTGGGAAGTAATACAGGGATATTTAAACTCCTTGGGGTTTAAAAACCATGTCATTATGAGAATGAGGTCACTGCAATATTTTATATGTCTAAAACCTTGCAATGTATAAAATGTTTTCTGTGAGGCAAAAAGATATTATGTACTTTAGAATACAATGATAACCTTTATAAACTTCATTAATAGCAAAACTCTGCATCTGAATGCTAAATTTATTTAAAAACAATCCCACTCAACAGGTTGTTAAAGCTAAAAACTAGATCAGGAGGAGTAATTGAGCAAGAAGATGCTCTTATTTTGAAATGCTCAAAACAAATAAAATAATCACACTGTCAGTGATTTATATAATGTTATTTTATCTCTGTAAATGTCAATGATTATTAAACTGGATAACAATTTCATTTGATAAGCCAGTGGTTAAATGAAAAACAAACAAACCAAAATACAACTTTCATGTGTGTCTAACACCTCTGTCATTACTTCTAGGCCAATAAGCAAGAAATCCTTCCTACAACATGTTGAAGAACTTTGCACAGACAACAACCTAAAATTTCAAGAAGAATTTTTGGTATGTTACTAGCAGTTGTCACAACATTGCAAGACTTCCAGTCGTTTCATGTGTCATATTTCATGTCCATTTTAAGCATGCAAGGCCATGAAGGATGATAATCAATACCCAATTACTAGGTTGATTGTTTAGAAAGTAATATTACACTGATTTAGGTTGTGCAGTCTTCACTGCAACCTGATCAGAATTATTCACCTAGTGTGTCAGCAAAAGATGATCTTCTTTAGCCCTTCCTGCCACGAAACCATCCTTGGTAGTCATCTAGATTGTGACATTAAAGTGATCATTCTAAAAAATTGTAGCAATATTCACATAGTTTGAGAGTATTTTGTTTACAGCTATTTTTTTTTGCTTTACATATCATGATATTGTACAATTTTGAAAAAAATATTTATCACATCTTTATGCTTAGATCAAGATATGACATGTATTGGATTGTAACTGATTGTATACAGGTTTCATTCAGATATACCTAACCACTTTAAACAACATCATTTGCTCCAAGAATAAAAGCCCAATAAACACGGCTGACATTTATTTTGTGAAAGGTTCAGTGACCGATCATGTTCCCATAAAAGTCAATGGGAATTTTGTCATTGGCTTCAATGGGAGAAAGACTGGGCCATCACTTGAATTTCTTTATAAATAATAGGCCAAATCCTACTTGTCTTGCTCTTATGAAGAGCCTCAGTGGGACTGGAACTGCTCATGTTGCTATGACCAGCAGCATTTGAGCCAGTAACTCTGCAAGTCGTCTGACTCCTGTTGAAAAATGATTAGTTTTCAAAGCACACATGACATTTATATAATAAATATACAATTTCAAAACTACATTTAACCCCCAAGTAAACTTTTCGCTGTTTTCTTAAGTAACTTCTCTTTTATGGCTATCACTTTAACATTATTTTTTACACTTTATCTGCTCTTTTTGTTATTTCAGATATCTAACACATGCATTTATTTGCCATCACAAAAATAATTTGTCAATCTCCAGTGACTTTACCATTTTGGATTTATAGATTTGTCATGAATTGCTTACTATTTGGATTTATAAAAATGAAGAATCAAACAATAGACCTTTATTCTACTAGATTATAATATTTCAGTTTCTCAGGGAACAACAACAAAAGTGTGAAAAGATTAATGGTATTTCCTACAGCTTTTTGGCTATGCTCCTTAAGTCTTATTGGAGTGGATTTAATAATAATAAAAAAGCACCATAAAATTGTTCTGAGCAGTAACATAGAGGAAGCTTTTTTTTTTCCAGGAGTAGAAGTGTTATTACACTAGAACAGGAGCGATTATAATTATATTATGCATGACTGAGCAGATGAAAAGTTTTCCTAGGAATGACATTTTAAAGTTCATCACTGGAAAGTTTCTAATGTTACCTTTTAGACATTAAATTTTCACAACCATTGTAGGGTTAAAGGTTACAGCATTGAAATGACTTAAAATCTAACATAAGCCATAATGTTCTGTCAAGTAGAATTTAGACAAATACATGTAGCAAAAACCTAATTTAACCTAATTATTAACTGAACTCTTAGTTAACCAAAAGGTATGTCCGCACTGCTTTGTAAACCAAAGTTAGTGGGACCTAGGCTTATGAAATCGGTGTTTCCAAGCCCACACTTGAGCATCCACGCTGCATTGTAAATCTGGGCTTAGAGTTGCTGGACCCAGGTCTCACAGCCATACTAACATGATCATACTGTACCGTGCAGATCTCCTGACTCCCATATACTGCAAAATAACAGGGATTGGACCCAAGTCCCAGCAGGACTTGGGCTCTGACCCACTCCCTAGTATGGTCCTAGGACTCAGTACTGAGTGGTTGTTAATTCAAATCAGACTGATTTATGTGTGGACAGAAACAAGGCTTTGGCTCAAGTCTGAGCCAAAGCCCAGGCTTAGAATGCATTGTAGGTGCACTCAAAACTACTATGTGCCCTTTGGGTTTGTACTGTACGTCAGCTTCCCCAAGTCCAAAATGTAGCAAAGATCTGCCAGATGGCTTATCCCAAGTATCCAGCACTCAGGAGCACGTTGTGTTCCTGGTGCAGGGCATATCAGTCAACTGTGCAAACAAGGAGGCTACAAGGAGCCATGCTAACTGGTGGTGGGCCAGTTTCACCCATTTTCTTAACCCTTGGTTTTCTAAAGGTTTGGCATATCTCCTGAGACCTATGCAAAACTAGGCTTATGTAGTATTTGATACCATTGTGGTGAGCATTTGACAATGTATTTTCTAAGTGCTATTAATGAATAAGCACATCAACTACCTACAAATATCATTTCCACATAATCTCCCATAGTCCCATAAAAAGTATCTAATATATACAGCATAAATGTAAATATCTGTAAAGTTTATAAACTTACAGAGAAACATTCCTTCTGTAACAAATCATCATTGAATTTGAGACTCCAAATAATCTTTATCCTGTGTTAAAATAATCAGTTGGGGGTGAAATTCATCCTGGTGCAGAGAGCTTGCACAAGGCCATTAGCACCAGTTAGGAGCTGTGATCGGGCAGATCAAGGCATGGGGGCATAGTTAGAGCAGCAACTGCAGGATGCCTCTGTACTGCAAGTTTGCAAGTTAGCAAGTTAAAGTCAGGCCCATAGGATATGCACTTATCATGGAAATAATGCCCCAAACACCTGCAAACAGCCAAAGCCCTCGGGAGAATGCTTCCTCCCAACACCTCTGCTTACTTTCCCATGCAAAATCCAATTACAGAAGTTTTGTGTGAAGAGAGGAGAATATTACCCTTTATGAATACAGGAAATGATAACTTGTCCATTTCCAGCTTTACTTTCCTGCCATTATTGCATCCTGATTTCAACCCTTAGAAATCAGCTGGGCTCTACCTGGGTGCAGGGATCCTCCCAAGTGTAGCCAATTGCATCAGGGCATTACTGTTTTATAAATTAAAATGTTATTTACAAAAGAGAGAAACACAATTGACTATGAAGAAAGAATCAATTTTGGGAATGGCCAGAGGTTTAATGCAGGGCAAGATTTACAACAGACTATTAATTAGGAAACGAAACTATAGCTAAATCCATTCTCCTTCTTAACATGTGTGTTCTGTAATATGTGATTGCATTTTCTTTAGTTTTTATTAACTTTGTGTCTAGCAACCAGGTTGTTTAATCCTTTAACATACATTGAGGTAAGTTTAATAATGTCAACTATAATACGTAAGGAGGTTTGTAAATTTAGAGGGTGAATTGCTAACCTTTTCCGTGGAAAGAGGGTGAATAAAATCATTGAGTTGTATAGAAGCATATGGGCCTTTGGAGATTAAGGGAGAGATTTTCAAAGGCACAAATGGGAATGAGTCACACAACTCTCACTGACTTTTAATGGAGGATGAGCACCTAATTGCTCTTTGCAAATCTCCTCCTGTGTGATTTCACAGGAAGAACCTGGCACTGCTAAGAATAGAACCCTCCTCTCCTAACGCTGTGCCTTAACCATAAGACCATCCTTCCTTTCTAGAAAAATAGCACCTGCAGTTGTACTATCAAGGATAAAATTATAAAGGCCACCCAGTTTTGCTTGTTCGGAGCATAGACTTCACATTAGCTGGAAGTAAGATGACATTTCCCAGTGAATATACTTGCACACCATACAATGCACTGTGATAGTTTTTAACCCTCCTCTGAGCATCAAGCGTTAACAATTGTTGGACATAGGATACTGTTTGCTTATAGTTGGGTGGGTTGTTTCATTATAGCATAAACTTTCATGGGCTAGTAGCCCACGAAAGCTTATGCTTCAATACTTTAGTTAGTCTTTAAGGTGCCACAGGACTCTGTAACTTCTGCAATTCCAGACTAACACGGCTACCTCTCTGATTCTTGTTTCATTATAGTAATTCTCATATTTTATTACAAAAATTAATAAACTCTAATAAGAAAATGAAGTAGATCTGAGTGAATGCTTAAAATGAGTATTTGTGAAAAATAATTTGAATAACAAACACCATTGCTCTTTGACATTATTTATGATCCATATTATTTGCTATTAGTGAATAACTACATGAAATTCTGGTCACAAGAATATTCACAGAAGGGAAAACTATCATGAAATCTCACGCAGATTTGCATTTGACAAGAATTCACATCATATTGTTTGCCCAGCTATCTTGAAAGCTCTTCTGGCATTGGGGATAATTCAGCCAGGTATCAGAAATAATATTAAGTGAAGGAGGTGATCAGTTACACAACACAAATAGCAAATTATAAATAAAAAATAGTTAAAACAATAGGTACAGCTACATTTGTGAGTAAATGTACAAGCTAAATCCATAGGTTGAAATATGCTTATATAAATCAAATAATGAACAAAAATATGAAAGTTAGTCTGGTTATGGATAATTTACAAACAGAAGGAAGTGGGTAAATTCTGTCTGTCTAAGGGTTTTCTGTATTGCTCATCACCATGGTAAATTAATAATCACATTAAATGTCTCCATTTGATGGCCAATAGCAGACTTCATGGAACATTTTCCTTTTCATCCTTTTAGGGTCTAGAAACTCTGCTTTTATATATAATATAATTTCATCAAATATGTTATCCCCTGTAAATGATTCACCCATCTCTGCCCCTGAGTAATAGAATTCATGAACAGTTATGAAACTGTGATTCACTTGCTACTGAACCCAAAATAACTCTGTCCAACCCCCTCAGGAACAGGTCAGTGAGCAATAACTAATTGCCAGTTGTCTCTATTTAATTAAATGCTCACTGGTTCTCATGCTGTGGCAAGAGTTCTCCCAAGCTACAGGCATTAGGAAAAGGCATTATTCAAAAGTAAGGCTGAGTCACATAAGACATTGTACGGCATCATGAAAAGACAGGAAAAAACACAAAAGGTGATAGTCTGACTTTATCCAGACTTTTAAAGGTGAAAGTTCACGTTAGCTTAAATTGTTCAACTTGGCTGTTTTCTGCAGCTCTGCATCTGACACTCTTGATGTAACTAGGGTTGACGGTGAGGTGAAATGCTTCTGCAGTGTCTCCAGCTGCCCTTAGAAGTGTAACATATCATATCGTAGAACCAAAAAGTCCTTCCTTTTACTGGAGTGACCAGATGAGGGAAAATTATATTATTGATCCATTTGTAATACTGAGCACAAAGCAAATGTAAAGGCTTTCTAACAAATATCCATTATCTTACAGGAACTTCCCAAGTTTCTTCAAGACCTTGCTTCAACTGATGCCGATCTGCCTTGGAACAGGTCTAAGAATCGCTTTCCAAACATAAAGCCATGTATGTCTTTACTAACCAATCTCTCTTTTTTACTCTCTGACTGTAGAAGTACAGTGTATTTTTGGAATGCATCTGAATGTTTCATTTGGTCTCTCTGATATGTTACTATAATAATGTATATGTCATATTACAATTTACTATCAAGTAGTCTGGTTTTGTTCACTTGTTTGAGTAAGTAGTTTTCAACTTGCTCTCACAAGGTTCAATATGCAGCTGCAAGAAATTGTAGCCTGAATAGTTTCTTAGCTTTGTAATTTAACCCAAGTAGCAAACTCTTTAACATTCTTCCTGGACTTTTCCCCTTAGTTAAAAGTAAGTTAAGTGTAAAATCCACATGTTTATGCATTTGTTTTCCCTGAGAGCCTAGTGATGCTTTCTTACGGCTACTTGCAAATATGCTGCAAGATTCCATTGAAGATCAGAGTGTCTGTATGATAATTTATAAGCCAAGGCTAGATTTTATCACAGGAGACAGGAGTCTGTCTCTCTACTCAACACTGCTTCATTTTTCAGTTAATAAGACAAGAAATGCTATTATTATTTTAAGCATTAACTGTGATGTGAGATGCGGGGCATGGCATTCCTGCGTTAATATAGCTACATTCTGTGCTATTAACTTTACAGAACAGCTGTTCCTGTTATCTGCTGCCTGGTTCAACACATATTCTGTGCTCTAATTTACAATTGCTAAAAACTGATATTCATGTTACCCAGTAACATTGTCAGAAGTGCTTCAGAAATCTTTCATTTTATAATAGCCTTTCTTTTTACTAGTTTGCAAAAGCAAATGTCAGGAAATGGATAATTGATTTCAGCATGTACCTATTCAGAACCTTTTTCATACACAACATCTGTCACGTCTGAATACTTATAATGGACCAAATTCTGAAGTCCTTCCTCAATTTTACTCAGTTCTCATGCTGACTTCCTCTAATAGGGGTTTGCCTGGCTAAAAAATGAGTTAAAGCTCAATAAGAACCTCAGGATCTAACCTGGTGGTAGCAGAATATAACAGAACAAACAAATACAAATGATTAGGCCCAGTCTTATAGTCTGATCCACACAGAGGACCTCATAACCATTGCACCACCTCATCAAAGTCAATTGGCTCTTCAAAGACACAATAGGTTGCAGGATTGGGGCCTTAGACATTTGCATTAGAAATAATCATCATGAGAAAAATGCATTGAAATGTAAAGAGCAAGGAAGGAGAGTGATTGTACAATAAAATAGGATGGTTTAAATAGTTCTTGTGAGTTGCAGTTACTGTACTATTTTGCCAAGATAGATTTAATAAAATTAGTTAAACTAATGTAAACATTAATTTTGAATTCTCAGCATAATAGCAACATCTGATGCATGTTACTGTAGTTTACAAGTAAACATCTCAATTGAATAGACTTTATTTCTGCTATAGATAATAACAACAGAGTAAAGCTGATAGCTGATGCTGGTATTCCAGGATCTGATTACATCAATGCCAGCTATGTGTCTGTAAGTTGGAAGTCTCTCATAATGCTCATCACATTTTTTCTATTTTTATTTTCTTTTACAAAGTGACCTAAAAGGGAATATATTTTATATCAGAACATGCTTCTAATGTGTTTTCCATCCACTGCAGCTGCTGTGGCCATCCTGTCACTTCTAGCACTTTGAATTCATGTGTCTAAGTGTATCATTGAACATAATTAGTTTTGAAACATTTAATTTGATTTGTGCGCTTTTATTGTTGGGTTGTGTTTATTAATAGTAAAACAACTGTAGTCAGCTAATTCATTTCTAGAAATTATCCTGTTCCCATTGAAGCCAATTATGAAAATCCCATTCATGTCAGTGGTGCCGGATACAGCGCTATTTTGTATTTCTTAGTTAAGGATTTGGGAGTATTGTAACAGGGGTCAGCAACCTTTCAAAAGTGATGTGCTGAGTCTTCATTATTCACTCTAATTTAAGGTTGTGTGTGCCAGTAATACATTTTAACATTTTTAGATGATCTCTTTCTATAAGTCTATAATGTATAACTAAACTATTGTTGTATGTAAAGTAAATAGGTTTTTAAAATGTTTAAGAAGATTCATTTAAAATTAATTTAAAATGCAGAGCCCCCCGGACTGGTGGCCAGGATCTAGGCAGTGTGAGTGCCACTGAAAATCAGCTCACGTGCCCCCTTTGGTACATGTGCGATAGGTTGCCTACCTCAGTATAAAAGATGTGATGTAAAAATAAATAGAACTGAACTGAATATTCCTGTAAGAATAATAACGTTTTCATGGTGACCCTTATTATTTCCTGCTGATTATGGTGAGGAAAAATGTATATATGCACTTGACAACACAGTAGCTGTGATATTGTTCAATGACATAACTGCTACCAAAATATTTTAATACAATTGAATAAGCTGATGTATTTGAACATAGACAAAATAAGTTATTAAAATACTCTCTTGATGTGGGGGGAGAGAACACAGTGTCTCTTTCCTCCAATCCTTCTGCAGAATAGAATAGATGCCATTCCCACCCAGTTTCAAATAATGCCTTCCCTGAGTTTGACTTTATTGATAACTCAAGTAACAATAGCAAAACATTTCTCCCCAGACTTGTCTGTTTCTCAGGGTTTTCTGTAGGAGCTCCCTATCTCTGCTCTTATTTCCCTGAACCATGGTAATGCCCCTTGTGCATCCTGGTAAAACAATCAGGCTATCCCTGTCACAATGATTATTATAATTATTTATTGTTTTTATTACAGTAGCCCCATTGCACTATACATCCAAAAACCCATTGCACTACACACTGTACAAACAAAATTAGAGACAATTTGTGCCGTGAAGGTCTTCCTATATAAATAGATGAGAAAGCAAAGAGTAGATGAAAGAAAATAGTATTATCTCCATTTTACAGACAGGAAACCAAGGCACTGAAACCTGGCTAAGGTCATAAAGGAAGTCTGTAGCAGAGCTGGGTATTGAACACCGGTCTCCTGAGTCCTGACTCCTATCTTGCTGTCATAAACAACATCCTTCCTTTCTATTAGTCAGCAAAGCTTACTCGTCACTTTATACAGTGTTCTACCAGGGTAGGTCAACAGCAGAAGAGACCTTCTACCCTGTTACAAATCCCGTTACACAGCTGTAGTGCTGCTTGCCATGCTCATGACCTCTGAAGTGGTGTTCTCGGTACAGGGGAGAATGGACAGGTCTCCACCCTTCCCATCACTGGCTAGCACTCAAAAGCTGACGCTGGGAAGCTCACACAGCACCTTCAAAAAGGCTGCACAAAGTGCTACTGCTAAGAGTTCTTCCGTGTAGGCTTTTTTGCTTGCTTCTGACTAATGCAGGCATAATGCCTTTTGTCACCATTGATGGGATATTGCAATTGCTAAGGCCACCAATTCTTAGGGCTACAACTTTGTCCCCACCTCCCATAAATAGAAGTGGGGAGAGAGGGCAAAGTTGTTGCAAGCAAAGAGAGAGAGAGAGAGGGAGAGAGGGCAAAATTGTAGCTCTGGCCTTAGCAGCTGCAATAACCCATCCATGGTGACAAAGGCATTATACCTGAATTAGTCAGAAGCAAGCAGAAATGACTACATGGGAGAACTCTTAGCAGTGTGTGTATGTGTGTGTATATATATATATATATATATATATATATATATATATATATATATATATATAGAGAGAGAGAGAGAGAGAGAGAGAGAGAGAGAGAGAGAGAGAGAGAGAGAGAGAGAGAGAGAGAGAGAGAGAGAGAGAGAGAGAGAGAGAGAGAGAGAGAGAGAGAGAGAGAGAGAGAGAGAGAGAGAGAGAGAGAGAGAGAGAGAGAGAGAGAGAGAGAGAGAGAGAGAGAGAGAGAGAGAGAGAGAGAGAGAGAGAAAGAGACACCCTGTATATATTTTAAAGTGGAACTTGGAATGCTACTTTTATTTTTACTGGTTCATCCATGAAGGGAAAAAGCAAATAATTAACCCAGAGCTTTGCATCCCTGAGTTATAGCTCCTCACTTCACTGTTCAACGAGGGAGGATTAGTGTTGTTTCCCATTGCCACCTGTTATGTATATTATATATCAAATAAATAACAGGCAGCCATGAATTATAGGGTTGTAATTCCATTGAGCAGTTTTGATGATGCTAATAAACTTCTGCACTGTTTGCTCTGTTTAATCACCAGAACTCCATGATGGACTATCAGCTCTGCAATGTAACATTTATTTTTTAAAAATGTATATACTATATAGAGCTTCTGGCGTAGCAACGGTCCCTTTAAAAAACTGGTTCCATCCTTTGGAAGGGGAGCCAGGGGAACATGTACTGCAGTCTCTGCTTGAGAAAAACTGCTCTCACGCTTTTAATTTTTTTAGAATTATGTACAAAAACAGAAACCAAGACCTACCCTTCCCTAGCAAAAACCCACAAGGTGACCTCAGGGGATCTTCTCTCAGAGAGAGACTTAGAACATCACTTTTCAGGGTTCTCCCCAACCCACTGGCAGGAACCTGGGCTGATCTATTGAAGGACAAGGCAATCTATGTGGGCTCCCCACCAGCTCTGGATCCATAGCAGTTTTGCACTAATAGAGGTGCACAGCCATGCCCCCAGCCATAGCTGTCCCAGGATCATGGGTGAAACTCTGCAGTAAAGGTAATACAGCCATATGCTGTGCCCTTGGGATATTTTTAATGATTATAAGTGGCCATGACTTCAATTTAACATCTTTTTTTAAAGATTCCACTTCCAGTAGCACAAGGGCTCTGACACATTTGGGCATTGGCTAAGAACAGACTTACTCAATGGAAGAAATACCACCTATTGAATTATCCACATTATGTAGGCTTTCCTTGGAGGTTTCCCATGCAACAACTTTCCAGGCCTATCCCTGTTCAATTTAGTATATCTGATAAATTCACAATCTCTGGTGATATGGCTGCAGGCATAATTATGAGTCATACACACATACCCACACTTTTTTGTTCTTGTATACCCATATATATTAAATATTTTCATTGTAGGGCTACTTGTGTCCAAATGAGTTTATTGCTACTCAGGGACCATTACCAGGAACAGTGGGTGATTTCTGGAGAATGGTGTGGGAGACTAGAGCAAAAACGCTCGTGATGCTTACGCAATGTTTTGAAAAAGGACGGGTAAGTTACTGGCATATCAATTAACAATGCATGCGATAACTGGAAATGATATATATTTTCTTTCTATCAGGAGTATGTATGTTCATTGTTAACAAGCAGTGTCCGCTGACTGCAGGTAAGATGTCACCAATACTGGCCGGAAGACAACAAACCAGTGACTGTGTTTGGAGATATAGTGATTACCAAATTAGTGGAAGATATTCACATAGACTGGACTATCAGGGATCTAAAAATTGAAAGGGTAAGGGAAAATTGAAAAATTCTTCTATAAATATATAGTCTTAAAGCCCCAGTGAATGTCAAATAAGTTCCATCCCACTCACCTGTCCCTAAAAGTTCTTCTTTTAATCCCAGATTTGAATACATTGCATTGTCTGGTTTTTCTGAATATTTTTAATAGTGGCCTTGATTTTAGATCTTTTTGAAAATTGTCTCCAGTTTCTGTCCCATGGAAGTGATATGTGGTTTCAGGCATTTGGAACCATTAGCAGCCAGTATAAATCAGAAGAGCACTTATGCTCAGGACTCAGTCCTGCATTCAGTGGCCAAGACCATCCTATAAACCCCCTTTGGACCTCCAGCACTGACAGATAGAGTGTGCAATTCTGCCAGACCCTAGGATCTGAACCTACATGTCCAAATGGAAAGATGCATTATCTTTTCTTGGCACACACAAGTGGAAACGGGTGACAAGTAGGCAACATCCCAATTATCAGACTCCTAGGGATACTTTGTGTACATAGTATAGAGCAATGAAACATTTAAAAACAAAATTGTGAGATCCGATAAATTTGTAACTAAAACAACACAGAAGCAGCCACAGTAAAAGGGGGCTCTATAGCCAGAAATGTAAGCTGGAAAAACACAAATTCATATCTGTTAACCAATATGAGGCTTTCAGAAAACAAAAGTCATGTTCTCTAAATGTTTCATATGCAGGCACTAAAATACATTGCACCTCAGATTGTACCATTTATCAGTATGCCAATTAAGTATCCTGTATTTTTGTCTAGAACTTTGCTCTTTGTATTAAACCCACAAATGAATGAATGTTTGCTTATTTCAGATTTTTTCCATGCAAGTCAACATGTACACTTTGCATCCATAATCCCCCTCACTGCATCCTACTTTACTAACATAGATCCAAATTGTCCTTATCCATAATAATTATACAGTAGTTAAGAAGTCAGGTTGCCACTTGCTGCTTTTATGTGTTATCATAATTGCTATAGTGGGGTAATCACTCACATATACTTTCTACCTACTTTCTGGTGAAAAATAATTGGAATTGGACCAGTTGGCTGCTTGGACAGTAGTAGCAAGTCAGTGTAGGGAAGGGTCAGAATAAACACTGTCTTTGATTTGAGTTTCAGCCATCTTTATACTAGAAGACTTGGGGACACTTCAGATTGTAATCTGCAAATTGGACCTAGGTCCCGTCTAGTTTATAAAGTCAAAAGGAGAGCTATTGAGTCTCCTGCTGGCTGAGGTCATAAACACTTTCCCATGGGTGTACTGCTGCCAACTTCCTGAAAACAATAGTTGTTAAACCCATGCACAAGAAGTTATCTCCCGACACTAGTACATTTGTTAACAGTGTAAGTCTCAAACTTTCCTCTTCAGGTAAGGTTATTGAGAAGAATGTACTAGGGAAACTTAGGTATTACCATGCAGTTCACTTCTAGATCTAATATGGGTCTGTTTCAAAATTCTAATACAGAATTTATATCTAATTTGTGCTTGCCAGCATGGGGATTGTATGATGGTACGTCAGTGTAACTTTACTGCCTGGCCTGAACATGGGGTTCCTGAAACTACAGCACCATTGATCCATTTTGTCAAGCTGATCCGTGCAAGTCGAGCACATGATAACACACCTATGGTTGTTCACTGCAGGTAAGCAGAGAATTAAGTACATACATGAAATCAATTTAAAGTGTAATACCATTTAAGTGAATATTAGTATGCAGAAAAGTTGCCAGATTGAAAGCAGTGGGGCAGAAAGGTCGCTCTTTTATTCCAAGCAATGTTCCTCAACTCTTTCTGGAGGTAGAAGACCAGTTTGTGTTTTCCCTTCCACCCCATGCAATCCAACTGGTATGTCAGGAAGAGTTATTCCGGTATTTACCATACAGTGACATTAAAGTTCACTTCAGATTTCCTATTTACTTAAAATAGGAGATATGTGTGTATAACAGTTGACAAATGTTGACTTTTTAATGACATCTACCATAATTATAGCTTTCTTGAGTGAAGAAATGTTGGAAAGTTTATTTAAAATTTACATATCATATATTACCAGAAGACAGAAACTATATGGGAACCAGGAAAGAATGGAGACTTGGAATAGAAGGTTGTATCTACAATCCCTTTTACATTCAAAGCCCAGATTTCAAACTTTGATCCTAAAAATAGATGCCCAAATCTATATGTTGGGAAGCTAAGTAAGTGCCCTGGTTGTGAGATGTGTTTAGCTCTCATAACTCCGATTGATTTCATTCTCTACACCTTTACACTATATTTCAAAGAGTCAATGTCTGAGCAAGGCAAATTCTTCAGTAAGATGGTCAGCAGGTCTGCATTTGATATAGTTCTTTCCACATTTTCAGATGGTCTCTTAGTGTCACCACTGACTCATTGAGCACATTCTGAAGTAGTGATTCAGGCTAAGAACCCTGTTTCAGATTCTCTGCTTTGCTCAATGTGAGGGGACACTGAGTGATTTGGTTTCAGCTCTCAGTTCTCTGCTCCATCCCTCATATGTGACCAGCCTATAATGAATTGGGACTGCTCTAACGTCCTCCAGCTGTCAATGTCACTAAGGGACCATCAACCAAATAGCCACTGCTAGAACATAATGCTTTCCTGCCAAACCTCTTCCCTGCTCCCAACGCAACCCCTGTATTAGAGGCTAGTGAAAGAGGCAACTACACTAGCGCTGTGCTTCTGAGGACTCCCTTATGATGGTGGTTGTCCCCAAATGGGAGATATGGCCAGGTTCCATCCACTTTGCATTGGAGAGAGGTGCAAAGGAGACAGAAAATTTGGCCTCCAGCCCATTCTAAGGATGTTCCCTTGCTTATGTCACTATGACCTTCAAGCAGCAACACACGTCCTCATAACCACAGGATTTGTTTATTATAATACCACTTAGCAGAGCTTCTCACATGTTGCAGCTTTTATAGAGTTCAGTCATACATTTGGTGAGCAAACATGATCATATTACTCCTGCCCAGCATTTTTTTGCACTGCTTGCTTATAATGATTTTAAGGCAACCCTGTTAATTTTCAAACCCCTTAATTAAGAAGAATGTTTGACTTGCCACTTCAACCAAGGTATCCATTCCCACCTTTCTTCAAAAGTTTTTTCTTGTATAACAATTCACTGTATAGAAGTTATCTTTGTTTTGTTTAGTTCTTAATAGAAATGCACCAAGGAATCCAGGTTTCAGTTTTGCAGAACCTTGTGATTACAGTTTTGTTGCATTCAAACCAGCAAAGTTTGTCAGGATTCATTTAAAAGTTTTTTGGCTCCTTTCCATTCCTACAATTTGCTACATAGGGTAGTTTTGATTTAACTACACCTCATGAGTCAGACTCTGGCTTTGCAAAAACAAAGCCAGGTCATAGTTCACATCTAGATTCCATTTTATGCCAAACAATAAAGATACCAAAGTGAGAGGGTGAATAAAGGTTCTAGTTTTGGCCCAATTTTCTTTTCATGATAAATTTATTTTTTGAGGTTTTGAATTTATAGAGTCAAAGGCCAGATGGGACCATAGAGATCACCCTGTCTGATCTCCCATATTGCACAGGTCATAGAACTTCCCCAAAATTATTCCTAGAGCAGATCTTTTAGAAGGACATCCAATCTTGATTTAAAAATGGTCAGTGATGGAGAATCCATGACTACCCTTGCATAACTGTTCCATTGATTAATTGCTCTCACCATTAAAAATGTAAGCCTTATTCTCAGTCTGAATCTGTCTAGATTCAACTTCCAGCCACTGGATCTGCTATACTGAAGATTTGCAATTATATATATTAAAATAATTAGTGTATAAGCTGTATTTTATTTTGTATGTTTTCTTTACAGTGCTGGAGTTGGAAGAACAGGGGTTTATATTGCACTTGATCACTTAACACAACACATAAATGATCATGATTTTGTGGACATCTATGGACTTGTAGCTGAGCTGAGAAGTGAGAGAATGTGTATGGTACAGAACCTGGTAAGACACACAGAATTTACATGCATCCTATGTTAAGAAATGATTTTGTTCTCTGAAATATTGCAAAAATGTGTAGCAAAACTTGTGAAAATCAGCCTTATTGTAAGTTTTCAAGTACTTCCCACTCCTGGTTGGATTGGAAATATTATACCAGTAGGCTTTCTTGCGGTCTTTTGACACCAGCCAAAGAGTGCAAAGATGAAAGGTAATTTTTTTAGAAAGGTAAACCAACCTTATCAAACTTTGTAAAAAGGTTTACTTTGAATTTTGGGTGAAGGTTCAGGTAATTTTTAAACCCAAATTGATTTGCCCTCATCTTATTATATTTGACTTTATTAACTTTTTTCTGACAAGTAAGTTTATATAAATATAGGGCTTCATCCTCCAAAAACATAAACATGTGCTTAACGTTACCTTGATCAATAGTCCCATTGACTGACTTATTTTAAATGGACTTAAATAAGATTACACAAGTGAGTTAAGTTATATGCACTCTTCAGTATTTGTAAGATACAAGAGCCTTCTATGGGCCTAAAACGAGGTGAGTATAAGTTATTAAGAGAAAAAAATTGAACTGCTAGTACAAGGACTATCCTAGTCTTAGAGATCTGGGTACACTCTGCTTTCCATGGTGCCTTAATGGAATTGAAAGCTGCCCTTAATGCCCCAATTCAGTGGTAATCCTGCTGCAGTGCCCAGGGTCTCCCTGTATTCATTCCTGTAGGTTTAATAGTATTATCTAATTTAGAGTCTCTGAAACTGTGGTGTGAGAACCACCAGTACTCCCTGGGGACCAGGCTGGTAACATGGTGCTGACTCTTCCTGCTTATTTCTAGCTGTTAAACTGCAAGCAATTTCTGTAGTTGCCTCAGGGTTGTTATATAATCATGAGGTGAAACTCTGGTTTCATTGAAGTCAGTGGCTAAACTCATACTGACGTTAATAGGATCTGGATTTCATCCACAAATGGAAAAGGAAATGGCTATGAGATACATCTGTATTAAGATGCAGTACACAGTATGAAAAAGTTTGAAATCCTTGATCTAACTCAACCACTATAATTAGGGGTGCTTAGCTGTAAGAACCACAGGCCTTAGACTGAGCTAAGAAGAGGTGTGTTCTTGTTGTTGACGTCAGACTTCAATGGGTGCAGATTCAGACACTTTGGAAGGGTACTCTTGGCTCAGTTGCTAGTTCATTGCAAACTCTTCTTTGCCAGCAGAGAGCATGGTATCAATTTGAACCTCTATCTAAGACGTGACTTACAAGGTTATCAATGCTTTATATGGAGATGTAGTCTCACGCTGACATTCTACCAAATACAAGCCTGACGGTTTCAAACTATTTGTGGGCATGTCCGTACAAATACTTACTTCATGGCAAGCTGGGATGTTAATCTACAGAGTTTCAGTGTGCCACACACTAACTGATGTCAAGAATCAGAGAGGTAGCCATGTTAGTCTGGAATAGCAGAGGTAACAAAGAGTCCTGTGGCACCTTAAAGACTAACTAAAGTATTGAAGCATAAGCTTTCATGGGCTAATACCCACTTTTTGCATCCGACGAAGTGGGTATTAACCCATGAAAGCTTATGCTTCAATACTTTAGTTAGTCTTTAACGTGCCACAGGACTCTTTGTTACCATGCACTAACTGTCCATGTGGCCTCTGCTGATGTGCACTAGGTGTTTCCTAGTGTGCATTGACCTACCATGGTTTGAAAGAGCAGTACAGCAAAGTGTACTAGGGAACTTTTAACGCTCACCAGAAGGGTCCATATAGGCAGTTAATGTGTAGCATGCTGGAAATGTACCTTCCAGCTTGCTGTGCAATGAGTATTTGTACAGACATGCCCTGCAGAAGGAGGCTTGTTCGGTTTGGGAAGTGTTCCTGCTATCCATATTGGATTGGAGAATATGAGAAGTGAGGTGAAGGTGATGTGTAAAGTTAGTCTGCCCTTTCCGGCAGTTGAATTTATAAATCTGAGATTTTGGGATCTTAGGCTGAACATTGAGACTATGGTACAATGTCACCTGGAAAATATTGTGGTCTGGTTGTTTATCGTTTGGGATTCCTCCCTCCCCCACTTCTTTATTCTGTTTATTAACTACTGGGAACAAAATGTAGCGTTCTCTAGTTACAAGAGATGGCTGTAGGGCAGGGGTGGGGAACCTTTTTCCTGCCAAGGGCCATTTGGAGATTTACAATGTCATTCGGGGGCCGCTCCTCCCCCCCCCCAGGAAGCCCAGTACCCCCTCCCCCTCCCCCCCCCCCCGCCTGGCGGCCCACGCGCATCCCTGGCCGGTGGCTTCCCGGCCTCTTTGCCGAGCGGGGAGCTGCCCCAGGCGGGGGCAGCTCGGCGAAGGGGCCGGGAAGCGCCTCGGGGAGTCACCGGCCAGGGATGCGCGCGGGCCGGATGGAATGCTTTGGCAGGCCGTATAAGGCCCCCGGGCCGGAGGTTCCCCACCCCTACTGTAGGGGATTGAAAAAACATCCATTCTGTTCTGTTTGTTCACTAGCAAATGTCAGTTTGGTAATACGATGGGGTGTACCAACCCCACATTGGGCAACAAGGGTAAAGGAACTGCTCTGGTCCCAGCCAGTCCCACCCTTCTACACTTGTCAGAAATTTCCCTACTGGAGGAGGAGTTAAAAGGCAGTGGAACAGCTCATTTGGTGGCAGTAGCAGACCAGGCAAGAGAGCAGACCTGCAGCTCCAGCAGAGGAGAGTGAAGGGAAGGCAGAAATCTCTCCCTAAGACAGTGGCCCAAAAGTCCATCCCTGAGGGAAAGGAGGACCTGTTACAGAGACAGCTGGGGAGGAAAGCATTCCCCTCTCCCTCCATCTGAACTCTGGACTTTGGTAAACCCCTTTATTTTTTGTTTGGACTGTCCCAGCAGAGGAAAGCTAGGACTGAGCTGGCCCAGGAGGGGGGGGGGGGCATATTGTGGGTGGAGGCAGGTGGTGCCTGAGAAAGAGAACTACCATGCAGCACGCCACCATCAGAAGGTGCTTTGTGGTGAGCAGGCACCCTTCACGCTGCCTTAACCTGGATTGTGACTTTGGGACAGTTGCAGGAGGGGAGATGGAAAGAGGCCCAGAGAGGGCAGCCTGTAGCAGCCTCAGCTGTCAGATCACTGATAGCCCTAGAAGGGCCCTGGTTCAGAGCCCAGTGGAACGGGAGGGCCCAGGCCCCCTACCAACAAACCCCCCCATACCCAGCCCCACTTTCCGCAACCCTCTTCTGCACCCCAAGCCCCTCGTCCCCAGAGCCCACAGCTTGAGCCTGCAGCCCCTCCTGCACCCCAACACCCTGCCCCAGCCCAAACCCTCTCCTGCAGTCAAACCCATCGGCCCCAGCCCAGAGCCCCCTCCCAGACCCTGGACCCCTCATTTCTGGTCCCATCCCCGAGCCTGCACCTCCAGCAGGAGCTCTCACCCTTCCTGCACCCCAAGCCTCTGCCCCAGCCCGGTGAAAGTGAGCGAGGTGGGGGAGAGCGAGCAACAGGGAGGGTGGGGGGTGGAGTGAGTGGGGGCAGGGCCTCGGAGAAGTGGCAGAGCAGGAGGCAGGGCAAGGGTGTTTGGTTTTATGCAATTAGAAAGCTGGCAACCCTACAGCAGTACTGGTTGAGTAAGCTGTATCCTAAACAGGATTTAGAAAATCACTCCCTTTTCCCCCTCCAGCACAACCAAGGTGCTCTGGGAGGCATTGTGTCTCTCCGGGACCTTGTCTGCAACTGCTACACTTGTGAAGGTGTGTAGGGTACATGTCACTACATCGGGGTGGGCAAACTTTTTGGCACAAGGGCCACTTCAGGGTTGCAAAATTGTATGGAGAGCTGGGTAGGGAAGGCTGAGCCTCCCCAAACAGCCTGGCCCCCATCCACTCCCTCCCACTTCCCAACCCTGACTTGCCCCCCTCAGAACCCTCGACCCATCCAGCCCACCCGGCTCCTTGTCAATTGAGCGCCCCCCTCCAGAGACCCCCCACCCTAACTGCCCCCCAGCATTTCCCCCACCCCTCCCTTGCTCCCTATCCCCTGACTGCCCTGACCCCTATCTAACCCCCCAGCCCCTGACAGACCCCTGGGACTCCCACACCCCTTGGGAACGCGCAGCCCTGCCCCCCAGAGAGATGCCCACACAGTGACGTAGCTCCAGGGGAGGAGGGAAGGTGGAGGAGGGCCAGGGGCAGCCTCCCCAGCCAGGGGGCCAGGCGGGATTGTCCCACAGGCCAGATATGGCCCGCGGGCCATAGTTTGCCCACCCCTGCATTACATGCTGCAGTGACCATACTCAGTACAGTGGGTAGATACATGCAGCAAAGAAAGCCTCCAGCTTTCCAGTGGGGAGAGAGCCTTTTCCCACTACTCGAGTCTTTCATTGTGTCAGGGAAAGGCTCTGCTAAAAGTAGCAGTGTAGACATGCCTTCCTCCTGCTTGGGCGTGTAGAGATATTTACCCAAGGGTTCTGGAATGTTGGGCACTCTACACCACTTGCCTAAGCAATGGCTCACCATCTACACTGATACCTATACCTGTGCTAGCTGGGTGTGCAGGGTCTGTACTCTGGACCGACCACTCAGAGGTTGTTTCAGCTAGTCACGGTCCCTTACGCTGGGCTATACAGTAGAACCTCAACGTTACGAACGTAGAATGGAGATTGTCCATAACTCTGAACAAAGCATTATGGTTTTTCTTTCAAAAGTTTACAACTGAACATTCACTTACTATTGCTTTGAAACTTTACTATTCAGAAGAAAAATTCTGCTTTTATCCATCTTAATTTAAATGAAACAATCACAGAAAGTTACCTTTCCTTGTCAAATCTTTTTTAAAAACCTTTTCCTTTTTTTTTTAGTAGCTCATGTTTAACACAACACTCACTTTATTTGCTTTTTTCCCCTCTGCTACTGCCTGATTGCATTCTTCCGGTTCCAAATGGGGTGTGTGGTTGACTGATCAATTCGTAACTCTGGTATTCTTAACTCGGAGGTTCTACTGTGTAAAATGCACAGTCTAGTCGAGTGGTTCTCAAACTTTTGCACTGGTGACTCCTTTCACATAGAAAGCTCTGAATGCGACTCCCTTATGAATT
Organism: Sternotherus odoratus; assembly: GCA_032164245.1. Taxonomy (NCBI): domain Eukaryota; kingdom Metazoa; phylum Chordata; order Testudines; family Kinosternidae; genus Sternotherus; species Sternotherus odoratus. The sequence continues at coordinate 62,160,033 of JAVMKO010000001.1, forward strand.
AAAACACTTTTTTATATATTTAGCACCATTATAAATGCTGGAAGAAAAGTGAGATTTGGAGTGGAGGCTGACAGCTCATGACCCCCCATGTAATAACCTTATGATCCCCTGAGGGGTCCTGACCTTCAGTTTGAGAACCCCCGGTCTAGTCCCTAATGAAAGGGACTTTTTTCCAGGAAAAGACCCTACAAAAAGGTTTTAACACATCATGTGCTCCCCTCCATCCCTTTTCCTGCCCCAGTGGGAATTTCAGAAAGATTTTTAGTGCATACAAGTTGGAGCTGCTTTGGCACAACAGACTTTACAGCTTTTGGGGTTCAAAATCTGAATAGTATGAACTATTTAAACAATGTATGTTGTAGTAACTTCAGTCTGTCAGGTCACAGCTCATATTTGCCTGATGGATCCATTACAGAATAAGATATCTTCCCAAAAAAGGCTTTACTATAATGGGTATTTTGAAGCAATCGCTCCCTATCATGTCAATAAGGATTTCAGGAAACAGTATTTGCAAAGTATATGTATTGCTACTGTATACAGCAGCAGCTCTGAAAGTTTATTGTTTCAATTATCTGTGGCTTGAGAATTATTGATTCCAGAGACATAACCATCTAAATTAAACTCTTATTATGTATTAGAAACCGTTTGAATGATAGGTTTGTTTGTTCTGAAATAGAAAGGAAATTATTGAGCAGAAATTACACTAAAGTATTAAGAGATTTATTCCAATGCACTAAAAGCCAAGGAAGTCAACAGTTTTATTTCTTAGCTGATTCTCAAAATGACCTCTACAGCAGGCATCTATCTTTAGAAGCTATTTGTTTTTTTCTTCATGAACAGGCCACGTACCAAGTGAATGGAATTTAGTGGATTTTTTGCATTTTACTGCACCCTGCTGGCTCTTTCAGCATGCTAAGAGGGAGAAAAGTTTCATCATTTAAGTGCTTGATGTATGTGGTTCAGCTTCTTCAGTCTAAATCAAATGTTGAAAAACAAGCTGAGCACATTTCTCAAGTAGGGTGACCAAACAGCAAGTGTGAAAAATCGGGACAGGAGATGGGGGATAATAGGAGTCTATATAAGAAAAGTCCCAAAAATCGGGACTGTCCCTATAAAATCAGGACACCTGGTCACCCTATCTTCAAGGTATAACTATTTTTATGGAATGGTGCAGTAGAGTCTATTATCTTCAGTTATGTGTGGAATAATTTTTGTATATTTGACTGAGCATAGTAATTAACATATAGACTAATAATTGATAATTCATAATTATCAAAATTGGGTCAGACATAAGATATTATCAAAGGGTTGGAACAAGTTGCTAAACTAGAATTACTTTCAGAATATCTATATGTTTTTATTCAAAGTTACTTTAAAATATTTTGTTATTAAAAGCAATTTTTTCATCATAAATCCATGTATGTAACCTCTAACTTTTATATCATACAGGCACAATATATTTTTTTGCATCAGTGTGTTTTGGACCTATTGACAAGCAAGGGAAGCGGTCAGTCCATATGTTTTGTAAATTATTCAGCACTGCAAAAGATGGATTCTTTGGATGCCATGGAAGGTAAGTAGATACAGATTGTTCCAAAGTTAATTTTTCCTAGCAGGTGCATTGGATTGTTCGTACTAATAAGCGTACTTTGACAAGCACTTGGAGGCTTGATAAGTGTAAAATTATGGCTTTCTGCTGCCCTTTAGCCCAGATTATAGTATCAGTCATTGCTCAAGATATTTACATTTTTCAACAGACTTTTTTTAAAAGAGATACTAAGAGTGATCAGTAATTGGTTAATGTTAATTTAAAAAGCAATTTAATTTAATGCATTTGTTTCTGTTGTAGGTGATGTGGAACTTGAATGGGAAGAAACTACCATGTAAATATTTAAAGCAAAGATTATTAGGTCTCGAAAACCAAATGGTATTTTTCTAAACTCAGGGGCCAAAACAAATCCCCTTATTATAATGAATTAAAAACAATCATTTTTTAAAAAATGTTGAAATGGTTCCTTTTCTATCAATGTGCCTTCATAAATGTGATAAATTATTTTATGCAAATCACTAGGCAATAAAGATCAGCAATACTTTTGCCCAGATTGCAGTTCTGTTGTTATATAAATAACTCAGTATGTATTTAAATTGAAAGTGTGCTCTCAACAAATGTCCCTCTTTTCCCATGTATCTTGTAAAAGCTTAAAAATGAGCCAAACGTGAAGGAAAATGTTTGTATTCCTAGCGTGCATAATTCAGTGTGAATTTGCTGTATTCTTGTGTTTGGTTTTGAGTAAAAGCTAGAATTCTTTGACTCAGTCATGTTAGTTTGGCCTCCAGAGTGTTGACAATTCTTGCGGATTACTTCCAATACTGTCACAATGATCTTTACCTAAATGTATGTTCTTGTGTTTTAAATCTGCTGTTTTATGAGTGCTAGGATATCATCTCATGATCCTGAACAGCTGAAGAGTCACCCCCTGACACTGCAAGGATTATTCAGCTTTTACACAGCACACAGTAGCTCTTCAAGGATACTTGGGGCTATTTAAGCTAACTTGTGATCACCCGGTTGATGTTTTTAAATGTTGCTAGTGATTGCACATGCTTGATAATGAAGAAAGGATCTCACATTCCTGCTACTTTTGTAAAACTGAAAGAAAAAAAAGAATAAAGTTTTAAATTTATTACATATTATAATGTATGATAGATTGTTTTGAGTAATGTACTGCATACCTTCATTCAAATGACCTGAATACAATCTTATACAGGATCTTCATAAGGAATACTCATAAATTCAATATTAAAATATTGTATTGTTCAAGTGTATAAAATCAAACTTTCTTGCCTTCATAGTGGCATAAAATTAGTCACTGAAGCTTTTGAAATGCATGGCTGACAATGTTTTGTGTTGGCACAATTCCAGAGAGCACTGATTTATAAAACCCAAATCCTCAACTCCTAGTGCTGCTTCATCAAGGGTGGATCCAAAGATGGAATGGAAGAGTCAGAAGGCTCTCAATCAAGTAGAAAAGCATAGACTGATAAATAGAGGGCCATAGGAAAATAATCTTACCATACACTTGGATTTTACTAAGATGCCCAGTGCTTTGTTGACATTCTCATAGCTTTGCATTGATGCACTTTTAAATATTATATGAGGAAACATAAATGTTCTACTACCAATCAATAATACTATCAAATTGTGGCCTAAGTACTCAAGGAGAAACCTGCCTGAGTGCAAAAAACAGTCAGGGACTATAGCAGGTCCTCTTTTGTAGAGTGCCCAGCTCATATTCGCACTGGGGAGAAGGAGCTTCCAGCCTTGTGGAGGGGACAGATGGCTCAACTTTTCAACTCTGAAGAGCCTCAGGTAGATCAGGCAAATCCCTCTGCAACCTGGAATACCAGCAAGTAAGATATATAGTGTGAGCATGTGCATGATCTGTATGTAACAGGAAGTTAACTGGACCCTTACCTACTTCATATACCAAGCAGACAGTGTTGTACGGTACATAACTTGATTTTCATGCAGGAATAAACTTCAGTAAGGGGCTGGTTTCTTTTTCCAATCTGACGGATTTGGTCCAGATTGCAAATTAGAAGAGATCTTTTGTGAATAGTCAGAGAGTGTCAAGTACCCAAAATGACCAACAAAAGCAGCACGGAGGGAGGGGAAGAGTGTTTGAGGGTATTTTAGAGAAGTATTTGGGGGAAACTGTCTTTCAGGAAGACCGACAGTATTGCAGTGTCACCTGTCAACCTAAAGGAAAAACAATGCCTTTTAAAGCCAGACAGAAGGAGAGGTGATGTCCGCAGCTGTTCAAGTCTCTGGCAAACCATTCTGTACAGCTCTAGTTTCATTTGGTTCATATGAAACATGTGGTCTTCATTTATTATACATATGTTTTAAAGTATTTTGACAAATTGCTTATAATGGTCTTACAGATGTTTTTCGTGATTGTATTTGTAGCAATACATGTGACCCTGTGATAAAATGAGATTATTGAGCCATAGTCTTGTAACCACAGTGCTAGAGTAAAAGTATGTTTGTAGTTTCTATAATTAATTTTTTTGCAGGAGCTAATTAGTCCTGTTCAGGTTAAAGGTGAACTCTCCAATGTTCCAAAAATTATTATACTTCTTCGTATTTTATCAAACGACTCCTATGGAGATTCTAGCACCTCTCCTTAACGCATCTGGAATAAGTCGCTCTCAGTGGTTGGATTTAAAGGAACACGGCTCTGACAGTCTAGTCTGACACTTCTTTAGTTCCTGTGATTACTTTATGTTAAACCCAAAAATTTTTTAATGTTTTAAATATTTCATTGTACAGTTTTATGTAGGCAATCTGCTAATCTACCTTTGGAGATTTCAGTGTTATCTCTTCATGCAGGGACAGCCAGTAGCTAACCCAATCTGGGCACAGTTCACAGGACTTCTGCACATGGAAGGAAATTGTCCATACTCTTTGAGCAGCTGAGAAGAAGCTGCTCTGCTATCTGTACTGCACTTATCCAGGAAGCTTTATATGTACCCATCCATGGGGAACGAGGAAGGGAAGATGTCCATATCACAGTGGATCCTTTAGAACTACCCATGAATGCCATGCTTGACACAATATACCCTCTCTCTATAGGTTGACAAGGAATTCCCACATCACCCCACAAATCCTGCCCTCCCATCCCCATCTTTTGGCAGGAGTACCATGGGAGCAAGATTAGAATTTGGCCTTTTTTGTGAATAAATGGCTATTTTGCAGCATTGCTGTAAGAAGTGTTGTTGTAGCCATGTCAGTCCCAGAAGCGCAAGAGAAAAGGTGGGTGAGGTAAAATCTTTTATTGGACCAACCTCTGTTGGTGAGAAAGACAAGCTTTGGAGCTTACACTGAGCTCTTAGGAGAGCTTGTCTCTCACCAACAAAAGTGGATGCAATAAAAGATATTACCTCACCCACCTTGTGTTTCTATTTCACAACATGGCATTTTTATTTTTAAATTTCTCGGATGATGTTTTACTGCCTCTCCAGATATTATTTGAGTAGAGATGTTCTGATAGCTCCATATTGCTAAAGTAGTCAGTGTAACCTACTACATCAAAAACAGAAATTAAACCAATCAACCTGTGAAAGTAAACCTAACTCTTCTGGAATAGTCCTCTACAATTTAATAGATAGTGATAACTTTTCTTTAGGTGTTTTACCCATCATATTTGATGTCCTGCACTTAGGAAAGAAGAATCCTATACACCACTACAGGCTGGGGACCGACTGGCTAAGCATCAGTTCTGCAGAAAAGGACTTGGGGATTACAATGGATGAGAAGCTGGATATGAATCAGCAGTGTGTCCTTATTGCCAAGAAGGCCAATGGCATATTGTGACATATTAGTAGGAGCATTGTCAGAAGATTGAAGGAAGTGATTATTCCCCTCTGTTCGACATTGGTGAGGCCATACTTGGAGTATTGTGTCCAGTTTTGATCCCCCCCACACCAGAAGGGATGTGGACAAATTGAAGAGAGTCCAGTGAAGGGCAACAGCAATGATTAGGGGGCTTGGGCACATGACTTATAAGGAGAGGCTGAGAGAACTGGGATTATTTAGTCTGCAAAAGAGAAGAGTGAGGGGGGATTTGATAGCAGCCTTCAACTACCTGAAATGGGGGGGGGGGGGGGAGGGGGATGCTCCAAAGACGATGGAGCTAGATGTTCTCAGTGGTGGCAGATGACCGAACAAGAACAATGGTCCCAAGTTGCAGTGTGGAGATCTAGGTTGGATATTAGGAAACACTATTTCACTAGGAGGGTGATGAAGCACTGGAATGGGTTGCCTAGGAAGGTGGTGGAATCTCCATCCTTATAGGTTTTTAAGGCCTGGCTTGACAAAGCCCTGGATGGGGTGATTTGATTGGTGTTGGTCCTGCTTTGAGCAGGGGGTTGGACTAGATGACCCACTGAGGTCTCTTTTAACCTTAATATTCTATGAGTAGAGAATTATTGCTGTGCTATGGATTTCTATAGGATGGTTAAAAAAAACTAGTGAATGGATATTAAATATTATCAATTATAGAGTAATTTTTATAGAAACCTATTATTTCAAAGAGCCTATTTGTTTAATCTCTTTTAAAGTCTATAGGACATCTTCAGAAGGGACACTGAAGGGGAAGTCAATATAAATGTGGGGTGGATGGAGGGAGAGAAAGAGATAAGCTGTTTGTAAATGAGGCCTCTTTGCCAATATTTCCTGTTGGTGTCCTCCTAAATTGCTCCTCTCACTCACACATCAATCCATCTTCTAATTTAAAACAATCATTAGGGAAACTCAGCCTCTGGCTTCTGGAACAGTCAAGTTCACGCTCTGACAACTGTCAGAAGAGTTTCCTTTACATACTCAGGAGTTTATCATGTGTGAGGGTAGAACAAATATCTGTTCCTTTAAATGTAGAAACAGTTCATAGACAGTGGCCTCTTCTTTCGCCTAGGGGTACTGTCTATGTTGAATCAATTTATGTTTTATCTCCAGAGAGTACAAAATACTGAAAAGGGATCCAGAGTGAAAGACACCCACAGATAGCTATGTTTTAAAGTATGCATCTGCTCACTGATACTTTTTAAAAATGAATAACACAAAAATAAATCCTGCCCCACTTTAGGACATGTAGAATATATGAGGATAATTCAGGAGAGGACTTCAAATGTTTTTTTTAGAAGTGCCCTTTATTGTAGAAAGAGTGTGTGCAATAAAGTTAGAACTGTAGGCATAGCAGAGTTCTCTGAGAATTGTAAACACTTTCTAACCATTAACATATTTGCAAAATGGGTTGCTGCTTAGCAAAGGAAAGTGTCATTCTACTTCCTTTTAACATATAAAGTAAAGCAAGAAACTGAAATCAGGATAGCTACTATTCTTGCACTAGTCTTCTAGATGAAAGGATTTTATAACAAAAACAATTAAATCCCAAAATCAGTGTTAAATTTGGATTATATGTATTTTAAAAATCATTGTTATCATTTGCTCTTACAAGACAAGGACCTAGTAAGAAAAATAATCAGCACTTGTAACCTTGCACTTTCACTAGGTACATCCAGCTACAGAGTAATTTAGTTTCATAATATTATGTGAAATATTAGAATGTAGAACATAGAACGGGCATTGAATTACAATATAAATTGTATGGTCAGATACGATTGTTAAAAAAGTGGCAAATATAGCTTTGAGCTTACCATATTTCACACCCTGGTCACACAGTGAGCCTTTCCCCCCAGTTATATGCAGAAAAGTACAAAGCTTCTCAGATTTGGATTAAATTAAAAAATGTGTGAATAATTTGGAAATAAAAAAGCCCACTTCAGATTGCTTTTGGAAGATATTAAAAAAAAGTTTTTCCAAACATGAAATATCTGACAGTTGTGTGCCGTTCATTGCCTTTTCTGTGAAGAACTCCACCTCCGGGTACCTCAGTGCCAGTGCTTACCTCTAACAGTTCCTTTTTATTTAAGTAATTCATATTTGGAACTAAAACTTGTAGCAGTGTAACTATGGTAGTTTTGCCTTTTATTTAAATTAGTTGCAGCAAAAGTGAAGATTGCATATTTCTTAGCCCATGATCGATCGATCGATCTATCTATCTATCTATCTATCTATCTATCTATCTATCTATCTATCTAATCAAATATATATATATTACCATGCCTTCTACTAAATAAACCACTTATGTGCACAATCATAACATCATAGAAACAAAGGTCATCTAGTATAACCCCATGCCAAGATGCTGGATTTGTTGTGCCTAAACCATCCAGTTGAAATCAACTTGATCACTTGAACTTACAGTACTTATGTGTGTTAAGCTTGAAGCAAGACAGTCTCAATGAAGGACTCTAAACTCTGGAACATACATCCACATCTGACTCCACTCCGACACAACCTGACATTGCTGAGGTTCAGGGCACAATGCAAACAAGAGGAGGGGGCTGAGTGGAAAGTGGCTCAGTTGGGAATGTTGACAACAGGTCAACTTGAACTTTTAAACTTTTTAAAAAAATGTATTTTAGAGAGTGTGTCGTACGTATGCCTAGTGCATTGGATAGGGGCAAATTTTGCACATGGAAATAAAATAAAATTCCCAAGTCCAAATTCAGTTCTTAATTTTAAGAATTATAGAAAATATCCAGTTATTGCCCTGTGCTTCAAGGATTATATGACTACCTTTGTGTGAAACCATAGTCTGTTCTGACTATGTTAAAGAAGAATGTGTAAATGGTACATGTTCATGGGAGGGGGAGGCATAGCTCATTGGCCTGCTAAACCAAGGGTTGTGAGTTCAATCCTTGAGGGGGCTATCTAGGGATCTGGGGCAAAAAAATCTGTCAGGGGACTGTACTTGGTTCTGCTAGTGTAGGCAGGGGACTAGACTCCATGACCTTTCAAGGTCCTTCCAGTTCTATGAGATAGGAACATGTGAAGCCATACACAGTATTAAAAATGTTCTGGAACTAGTAGCAGATACAAACATTGTTTGCAGATTGAGTGTACAATAGTCTTCTTCCTAACCTGCTGCCTGTCCTTCCTGTCTCTGAAATGATTTGCAGCTGACAGCAGGGAACACTAGCTGAGCCTGTTGCACTGCCCTTCCCCAGATCACACTTCTTTCTTCTAGCTGGATATAGTTATGAGGCACCAGTCTGGGTGCAAACTTACTCCTGTGTCTCAACTAAGAGCTGAATTGTGATATCAACTGTATGTCTTCTCAGTGCAATACATTCTTAAAAGTAGGAGGGAATGCATACTTACTATCCAAAAGATGTTGCTGCTACCAGTTTTGATGATGATTGATGTGTTCAAGATGAGAGGAGAGCTCTAATGATTCATGATAAATGTGTCATTCACCTCTGACCTTGCCCTATCTATATTGACCAAATTACTTTAACTGTGTTCTACTAGTTCCTCTTCAACGGTGATCCAGACTGAGACCCCACAGTGCACTGAAAAGGAAAACTTAGAACATGAACCCCCATAGCTTTTCATCACAGCACACACAGCATTACTTGGTGTATTTCACAGCCCTTGTTCACTGAGTCAGTTTTGACAAGATGTTGTGCCTCTGAATTTTAGTTTAAAGACCAAAACCAGGCAGTTTCTGCAGTCTCTTGGTAGGATGATAGCTCCAGCCTGCTAGCTGCTATTATGAATAAACGACTCCACTGCTCTGTATAATCAACAGTGAAATGAAGGAACTTTTATAAGATAGTCTTAAAATATTTTGAGGGAGGTGTGTGGCATTAAAAAAAGAATGCTTAGATAGTGGAAACCTAATACTCCTCTGAAGATGTAACAGTCACAGTTTCATTCCATGAGGCATGCTGTATCGGAATGTGTCATAGCATTCCAGTTGTCCTTTGGGAGTTGACTGTTTCTAGGGCAGGTAGGACCTGTATTCTTGAATTGCTCTGATGTTAAATAAGCAGATAAGGGTTTCACATACTTGTTAACAGTGATTAGTTTAACTTTTCCTATAATAACATACTAATCGGCTTCTTGGGCATGAGTAGCATGATCTTTTCAAATTTAGAACGCTATTGAAAGCTCAGACAGATGAAAGCAAAATGGGAATGAATCGTACACGACTGGTTGATAGTTGAGAAGGGTGTAATGAATGTTGTTCAAGATGGTTAAGATTTGGTTTATGTTTAGTTTCTTTAGAGTTATCAGAGATAATGGCAGGGTACAATAATGGGACCCCTGTTACAGTCCCATCTCCATACAAATAGGCAGGGACTGGCAACCGTACCTTCTCAGTGAGAGGCTCTTAGTTTTGGAATTTGCTTCCATCCTAGGGTCATCAAATCATGAATTCATATATCATGAAGTGGCTTTCATGACACCTTGCACCATCCACTGGTTCTTCCAGTCTTTGCCTGGGTTAGGAGAATGTTGTTTGGGGAAACTGAGTGCAGGTTTTCAGGTGCTGATTGAGGGGACACAAGGTCATAGAGTTGGGATTTGGAAGATATCGTAGGGCTCAGTCCTCCAAGGTGCTGAGCTTTCTGGTCCAAATCCAGGAAAACATTACACTAAATGGAACTGCAAAAGTTCTCCGGATCTCTTGAAAATTGTAGCAGCTACATGTAAAATGGGAGTTAAAAATATAACATTGACCACTTTGCATCAAAAATTAATGTTGTGACTTCTGACATGGTCTCGCTGATTCAAGCTGGTGCTACGGTACCAGAAAGGATGATTGAGCCTATATTTTTCCTATGCTTAAGAGTGAACTTTTGCTCAAGAAAGCGGCTAAGATCAGGAACCTAAGTTATTTAGCCAATTGTAGAAGAGGGGCTTGATCTCAGCTCCAATTGAAATCCATGCATGTTAAGGGTGTTCAGCATCTATGGGATTGGATACAAGACTTAAGGCTATGTTGGGTATGTGCCTCAATCTGATCTGAAGAAATTTGTTTGGTGTTGGGTTTTTGTTGTTGTTTTTATCCCAAATTTCATGAGCCAATTTCAAGATAAACCTGCTTGTACCAGATAGTGTGGGGGAAAACAACCAGAAAACTAACCATCATGATAAAGTACTGTAGGGGACAATTCTGTACTGATGAGAAGGTGGATATGACCTCCTTGATGAATGTTTTCCATTTCTGATTTCTGTTGCTCTCTTATCCAGAGATGGACACTGTTCTTGCACTCTGCTGGGACAGAGTTTTGTTTAAAGCTAACTGAATGAACTTATATGAAACTTCTGTTTTCTGATCTAACCTGATAAACTCAGATTCACTGAACACTTGCTACTTGAATTTGTTCAGTTCAAAAGTGTGGTAGTTATTTTATATCTGGAAAAATAGAAGCTTATTCATGCAAGCTGTAGTAATACCGTCTTTTCATTCTGATGATGCAAGAGATTTTTGGAAACATGTTTCTTCCAGCGATGAACAAACTGTAAATATTGTTGTTACTATTGACTCAGAAAGAATTAGCTGTTGGACAAAAATGTCTTTTTAACTAGTTTTTGAAGTTAAATGAGTTTGCTTTATTTTTTTGCTTGCCTATTTTATTGTATTTTTCCCCTAGGACGCTTAGCTAATACCCTGAAATGAATTATTGACACAGAACTATATCCATGCAGTATGCCTTACAGCAACTTACAATTAATCATTGCAAAGTTTTGATATGATTCCTGATCTCTTGCTGCATTTTTCATCCAACTTAGATTTATTTCCCATAGCTTTAGGCAAGAAAAGGATTGTAAAGAATGAAGCTAACTACTTATGTGTGAGGAGGATTTTCCTTTAAAGTTGTAAGTATGATCAGAAAATTAACTATGTAAAAATGTCCCCTTCTGACTCCATAGATCTGCTCCAGGTGCAGACTCTCGTATCTGCTTGTTTTACTATTTGTTTGTAGGCTCTGCAGAGTCAATGCAACAGTGAGAAAGTGATTTGGGGGCTCTCACATAGTTCCCAGAATTGTTAAATAAGGTCAGATAGTAGGAGGAAAACATACACTGCAGCAGGGAGCCTGCGAAGTGCCTGCAGAGAAGACCTGCCCTCCCCACCTCCCCTTTCTCCCAGTACAGCTCATCCCAGCTGGGGGACAAGGTAGGCATTTGCCACGGTAGCCTCATCGTCGCTAGGCAAACAGGTTATAAGTTTTATCATCACAGAGACTTTTTATTCAGATGACTCTGTATGGTGCAAATTGGAAGAAATCAATTGTAATAATAACAAGTGAGAAGCAGTCTTTTTAAAATAGGACTAATGGCATGTTTTAGCATAAACTAGAGCAGCAGAATTTGGATTGGAAACTTTCCCCAAGCTCATGGGCGTTTGGATCTGGGTGTTTCGTTTGAACCCGGCTCTCCTGCAAACAAACAAAGTCATGGAAATGCAGAGCCAAGGCTGTCACAGATTCTTTACTCACCCTTCTGCGTCTAGCTAGATAAGTGTATGTTGGCAAATACCCTCCTGGTCTGAAATTCCTGCCATGCCTAGTACTGTAGAGGGCACAGCGGAAGAGGGATTGCCTGACTCTGAATGCCATGGCTTTTGCTTTCTTAAGTGATGCTATTGTAACAGAGTCCTTTGCGATTCGTCTCGTTCTGTGTAAGACCTCGAACACACAGAGCCTCGGTTGTTCATAATGTAAGCAGAAAAGCCAGGCTGCAAGTGCCAGGGGAGGAGAATTTCTAAAGGGGAGAAGGCGCCGGCTATCTTGGCTGGCTTTGTGAGCGATCGCTGTCAGGCCTCGGAAGGAAAAATTTGACATGTGTGCAAATAAATCACAGCAGTCAATCAGAGTCATGTGTTTAAAGCCCTGAGTGAAGGAGCTCAGGTCCATGCTCACACTAAGCTACACTCCCTCCAGTTTCCTTGGGAGTTCATCTAATAGTATTCTAAACCGACCCAGGCCATATAAGTCTTTTCATGGTTCTCAATATAAGAAGAGAGACACTTTCCCCCTCTCTTTTGACTATCCTGTATGGCATAAGGAGACACTGGCTTAGAGGACAAAACACCAAGCTTTTATTTGTATACAGGACAAAGATGTCCTGTAAAAATTGTAATGCTCCAATATTTCTTTTAGATTAAACTCATTTTCTATGGGGAGGTGTTATTGTAAGAACAAGTCCATACAATGTACTGTAGAATTAGTCCTAAAATTGAACTGTCAAGAAGGGAATTTAATATTTCAGGTCTTGAGATTTCAATTCTTCCTCTCCTGTTATTAGTACAGGACTTATAAAACAGTGCAGGATCCTGCTGGGTTGGTGGAAGTCATTTGAGTATAACTGGCAACAAGAGTAAAATGTTGGCTTCACTTACGTTGGTGCATCCTCACTGAAGTTGGGGGATGCACTGATGTAACTGAGAGCAGAATATGTACTAATTTACAGAGAGAGGGAGTGGCCTTGTGCTTAAGGCACTGGACTGGGAGCAAATCTGTTCCAAATTTTGCCACCAACTCCTGGATGACCTAGGCAAGTCATTTAATTTCTCTGTGCCTCAGTTCATCTTCTGAAAAATGGGCATATTAAATCTCTTTTGTCTTTCTTATCTGGTTAGACTGTAAGCTCTTTAGGGCAGAAACTTTCTCCTACTATGTCTTTGCACATCACCTATAACAAAGTGTCAAGTATCAGAGGGGGTAGCTGTGTTAGTCTGGATCTGCAAAAGCGACAGAGTCCTGTGGCACCTTATAGACTAACAGATGTAGTGGAGCATAAGCTTTTGTGGGTGAATGCCCATTTTGTCAGATGCATGCGGTGGAAGTTTCCAGAGGCAGGTATAAATATGTAGGCAAGAATCAGGCTACATAACGAGGTTAGTTCAATCAGGGAGGATAAGGGCCCTCTTCTAGCAGTTGAGGTGTGAGCACCAAGGGAGGAGAAACTGCTTTTGTTGTTGGCTAGCCATTCACAGTCTTTGTTTAATCCTGAGCTGATGATGTCAACTTTCCAAATGAACTGTAGCTCAGCAGTTTCTCTTTGCAGTCTGGTTCTGAAGTTTTTTTTCTGCAGGATGGCTACCTTTAAATCTGCTATTGTGTGTCCAGGGAGATTGAAGTGTTCTCCTAAAGGATTTTGTATATTGCCATTCCTAATATTTGATTTATGTCTATTTATCCTTTTACGTAGGGACTGTCCAGTTTCACCGATGTATATAGCAGAGGGGCATTGCTGGCATATGATGGCGTTTATTACATTGGTAGATGTGCAGGTAAATGAGCCAGTGATGGTGTGGCTGATCTGGTTAAGTCCTGTGATGGTGTCACTGGTGTAGATATGTGAGCAAAGGTGGCATCGAGTTTGTTACATGGATTGGTTCCTGAGTTAGAGTTACTATGGTGCGGTGTGTAGTTGCTGGTGAGAATATGCTTCAGGTTGGTGGGTTGTCTGGGCAAGGACTGGCCTGCCTCCCAGATCCTGTGAAAGTGAGGGATCGTAGTCCAGGATGGGCCGTAGATCACTCATGATGCATTGGAGAAAACAAAGTGCTCCTTAGTTGGGTTGGGGCCTCAAAGCAATACTGTCATACAGAAATTATTAATAATAAATTGATTAATCAAAAGACCCTGGAGATAAAATAAACTTTACCAAGGCCTTTCAATAAGAACTGTCTAGAAAAATACAAGAAAAGACATGATAAATTCTCGGATTAGTTCAAATTATTCCAGATTAACAGGTCAAAATTAATGTGAGCTTTGCAGATTTGGATGGTTCCAGATAAATTAACATAATATTTTTATGTGAAATGCCATAGCTAAGTGAGTGTGCACACACACACATGATTTTCTTTGGTCACTGCCAGTGTTGTGCCTGTCACTACCAACACTATCTTTAGTACTTTTGTATTCCAAGATCTGAAAGTATTTAATAAACATTAATGATTATTAGTGGTAATAATACTAATCCTCACAACACTGAGGTGAGTTAAGTAAAGGATATACAGTTTGGTATGTGGATCCCCATTCAACTTTCAAGACTTCTGAAGAGAAACATGGAAACCCCTTAACAGTGCCAAAAGCCACAGTATAGGATAGATTAAGAAGGGAGGGAGGAGGAACCATATAGTCTAACAAAAGCTGCAAGGGAATTTCTGAAGGTGGAGTGTAAACACCTGAATTGTAATATGGCTTGAACACTGTTTTGCCTGCTCTCCTCTCCAACATCCACATACAAAAAGAAGTCAGGGACATGTGCTACCTCAGGGGGAAAGGAGTTCAGGAGAGCTATCTGTATTTTAAAGAAGTCTTACTGAGGATGCAGGAACAAATCATCCCAATGTGCAGAAAGAATAGCAAATATGGCAGGTGACCAGTTTGGCTTAAAAGAGAAATCTTCAGTGAGCTTGAACACAAAAAGGAAGCTTATGAGAAGTGGAAACTTGGACAGATGACTAGGGAGAAGTATAAAAATATTGCGTGAGCATGCGGGGGTGTAATCAGGAAGGCCAAAGCACAACTGGAGTTACAATTAGCAAAGGATGGCAGGGTAACAAGAAGGTATGCTAGCAACAAGAAGAAGTTCAGGGAACGTGTGGAACCCTTACTGAATGGGGAAGGTAACCTACTGACAGATGATGTGGAAAAAGCTGAAGTACTGAATGCTATTTTTGAGAAGGTCATCTCCCAGACTGCTGCACTGGGCAGCACTGTATGGAGAGGAAGTGAACAGCCCTCAGTGGTGAAAGACTCTTCAGAAAAGCTGAACTTCCACAAATCCATGGAGCTGGATGCAATGTATTTGATGGTGCTGAGGGAGTTGGCTGATGTGACTGCAGAACCACTGGCCATTATCTTTGAAAATTCGTGGTGATAGTGGGAGGTCCTGGACAAATGGAAAAAGGCAAATATAGTTCTCATCTTTAAAAAGGGGAAGAAGGGGAACTACAGATGGGTCAACGTCACCTCAGTCCCCGGAAAAATCATGGAGCAGTTCCTCAAGGAATCCATTTTGAAGCACTTGGAGGAGAGGAAAGTGATCAGGAACAGTCAGCATGGATTCACCCGGGGTAAGTCATGCCTGGACAACCTGATTGCCTTCTATGATGAGATAATTGGCTCTGTGGATATGGAGAAAGCGGTGGATGTGATATATCCTGACTTTAGCAAAGCTTTTGATACG
Organism: Sternotherus odoratus; assembly: GCA_032164245.1. NCBI lineage: Eukaryota > Metazoa > Chordata > Testudines > Kinosternidae > Sternotherus > Sternotherus odoratus. Next base: position 62,175,655 of record JAVMKO010000001.1, read on the forward strand.
TTCTCCCACAGCATTCTTGCCAGCAAGTTAAAGAAGTATGGGCTGGATGAATGAACTATAAGGTGGATAGAAAGCTGGTTAGATTGTTGGGCTAAATGGCTCGTGATCGATGGCTTGATGTCTAGTTGGCAGGCAATATCAAGTGGAGTGCCCCTGGGGCCAATTTTGTTCAACATCTTCATTAATAATCTGGATGATGGGATGGATTGTACCCTCAGCAAGTTTTCAGATGACACTAAGATGGGGGGGAGAGGTAGATATTATGGAGGGCAGTGGTAGGGTCCAGAGTGACCTAGACAAATTGGAAGATTGGGCCAAAAGAAATCTGATGAGGTTCAACAAGAACAAGTGTAGAGTCCTGCACTTAAGATGGAAGAATCCCAGGCATGCTACAGACTAGGGACTGACTGACTAAGTGACAGTTCTGCAGAAAAGGACCTGAGGATTACAGCGGACTAGTACAGGATATGAGTCAATACTGTACCCTTGTTGCCAAGAAGACTAACGACATATTGGGTTACATTAGTGGGAGCATTGTGAGCAGATCGAGGGAAGTGATTATTCCCTTCTATTCAGCTCTTGTGAGGCCACATAGTATTGTGTCCACTTTTGATCCCTCCACTACAAAAGGGATGTGGACAAATTGGAGAGAGTCCAGTAGAGGGCAATGAAAATGATTAGGGGGCTGGGGCACATGACTTATGAGGAGAGTCTGAGGGAATTGGGCTTATTTAGTCTGCAGAAGAGAAGAGTGAGGGGGGATTTGACAGCTACTTGAAGAGGGGTTCCGAAGAGAATGGAGCTCGGTGTTCTCAGTGGTGGCAGATGACAGAACAAGAAGCAATGGTCTCAAGTTGCAGCAGAGGAGATCCAGGTTGGATATTAGGAAATACTATTTCACTAGGAGGGTGCTGAAGCACTGGAATGGATTACCTAGGGGGGGTGGGGGGGTGGAAACTATCCTTGGAGGTTTTTAAAGCCTGGCTTGACAAAGCTCTGGCTGGGATGATTTAGTTGGGGATTGGTCCTGCTTTGAGCAGGGGGTTGGACTAGATGACCTCCTGAGGTCTCATCCAACCCTAATATTCTATGATTCTACCTGGGGGATCCCCAGCAGCTCTCCCAATTTCTTGGCAGTGCGGTGCCATAGAGGCTGCCCCAGAACCTACGGTGAAGGTGGAGACAGAGGAGCCTACTGTGCAGAGGAAGCTTTAGATAGGACAGTTTAGGCTATAGCTCTATTCCCTCTTTGGCAAAACTCCCAGTGGGTGTCTCGAGGGAGCCCCAGAGCTGCCAAGCCCAGCCCCGGCATGAGGGCATGAGATAGGAAAGGCTCCTTGATGTCTCCTCTCCACCTCATGCAATTAAAGTGGGCTGGCTACAAATGGCCCCTCAGTTTTTATTGAGTCTTTACTCAAAATCCCTTTAACAACAAGAGTTTTGCCTTAGTAAAAATTGAAGGAGGACTTCAGAAACTGGCCGTATATTTCAAACACCACCAAATTAACAAAGCATTATTTTGTTTATGATCTCAACATTTTTCCAACTTCTAGTCTGTAGCGGGGTGGTCACCTGCTCTGGCCCTGAGTGGGTTAAAGGAGCCCTGCTGAGGGCCACTGCTGGGGAAAAGCAGCCCAGCAGAGGGCTGTTTCAGTAAGAGCAGCTGAGGGTGTAGCAGCCACAGCTGTGGCTGGGTTAATTAGGGCCCAGCTGGCTCTTATAAAAAGGCTGGGAGCCAGGAGCTCAGTCTCTCTCCAGCCTTGGAGGGAGCAGGGCCTGGCTGCCTGAGTTAAGGGTACTGAGGATGGAGCGGTGCTGGAGAAGGGGCAGGCTGAGCTGGGGAGCTCAGGGCAGGCAACCTCCCAGGCTGTGGCCTGGTAGAAAGGCCTAAGAAGGTACTGGGGGCTAGGGAGAGGCAGATGACCTGCCCCCCCTTTCCTGTGATGACTGGCTGTTACACTGCAGTCTGCCCTAGGGAGCAGGGGCTTGAAGATGACTGGCAGAAGCCCAGACTGAGGCAAGGTGGGATTAGAGGGTGGGGGTTCCCCCAGAGAGGTGGGTTACTGCATGGGGGGGGGCAGCACCAAAGGGAAGGGGCACGGGGGTCCAGGACGGACACGGGGGCTGGACAAGGGCGAGACACCAGCCTGAAGAGGGCGCTCCAGAGGCTAGATGAGCTAATTCCCGGATGACCAGCAGGAGGCACCACAGGGGTGACTTGTAACCTTATTACACAGTCTAACTTTAAGACATGAGCACTCACACATAGCCCTTCTCTAACCCACTCCCTCCCTCCTCCAAAGCAACAGAGAGAGATGTTTCAGTCACTCAGGTCAGACGTGGCTGGCTGTAGGTTGGGGAAGGACGTATGACTTGGATTTATTGTTGTCATGACCATTTAGTTTTGATCTATAGAACTAATTGAGTTTGCTTTCTAAAGAAGTTTTCATGGGATCAGGCTGAAGCTCCCCTTTGTGATGTGTGCAGTGGCACAAGGGGCAGGCTGCTCGGCTGGAACTGTGAAATACGTTAGGGCCGGCTCTTGTGTTATATGGCTCTCTAAACACAGAAAGAATGTCCTGCAGGGTCTTATAAGGCAACTTGATAAAACATAAAATTGCTACAACAGCTGAAAGCAGGAGAATAGTTCCATTGACATAAAAATAATGAGCCAGTGTCAAAATGGACAGTTGGTGTCAATTCCAGAAGGATTTGAAAGTTAGACATAAACTTGAAGAGCCCGTGTAAACAGAGCATTCTCTGTCTGTAGGAAAAGAACCCCATACTTAATACAAATCCATCGTAAACATCATGCTTGTCACAGTCTGTATTAAAGTGCTTAACAGAAAAGAATGGTGTATTAACAGACCATGTAAGTCCCTTATTCCATTGCTCTCTGCAGCATATGATGTGTTCTTCTTTTTCCTGGAAAACAAATTCCAAACTCAGTTCTGGCCTCAGCTGCGGTGCTGAACCTCAGAGGAAAAATCCGTTACCAAATCCTTGAAGTTTCATTCATAGCAAAGGATGAAAACTGAAATGAAAAAGGATGCCAGAGCCAGTCAGTCCACTGTGGTTTCTTGTGTTGCTTTTTTCTGAGAGCCAGTGTAGTACATTTTCAAATCCATTAGGTCCCATCAGACTGACAGTCACAGATGAAAGCCGTAGGCTCACGGAGGAAATAGAAGAATAAATTGTTTGACAGTTATATTCCGTAACTCTCTTTCCACTAGGCAACATCTTGTCTTATTTGCTACATGACACAGTTTCACCCTATCCTGCCACCTGGAATTTGGCAGTGGAGGAGGGAGCAAGGGAATGACCTCAGCAAGCGTGGTCTTGTGCCCTAAGTACATAACAGGGAGAAAGGAACTGCAATCTCTGGTTAACAAAATAACTCCATTGTGCTGATGAAATTCATTTGGCAAGTTTCTAATGATGAATACCAATCACGTCCGGGGACCGTATGGCTCCCCTTTGGTGTTCCAATAGCTGAGCCTGTAAATGTGTTTATAGCTTGTTTTAAAACATTGGTTTAATGAGATCTTCTGTCTTTCCTGCTTAAACAAAACATTATAAATAACATAATGAAAAAGAAGTAATATTTAATATAAAGATAAAGTTGCATTTTGATGGTTAAATCATGACACCTGGCTGCTCTTTTACTCTACTTATTCATAGGTATCATAGCACTTTACCATCGTTCATTTATCCTCACAACATCCATTGAGGTAGGTGAGCATTATCCACATTTTACAGATGGGAAACAGAGAGACTTAGGCCAAGATCCTCAAAGGTACTGAGTCTCCTGATGACCACTGAAATCAATGGGCATTGGAAGGCTCACTATTTTTGAGGATGTGGGGCTAAGTGACTCACCCAAGATCACATAAGAAATCTGTGTCAGAGCTTAGAGTTGAACATAGGTCTCTTGACTCCTTAGTCCTGGCTAACTGATAGGTCTCAAAATATAATGGTAAACAGGGAATTGTCATTGAGCAGATCTGTTTCCAGTGGGCTCCTGTGGGGTCTGTTCTTGGCCCTATGATATTTAACATTTTTATCAATTACCTGGGGAAAAAAACCATGATAAAGTTTGCAGCTGACACAAATATTGGAGAAGTAAAAAATGAAAAGGAGAGGTCACTGATACAGAACAATCTAGATCACCTGATAATATGGCTGCAAGCAAACAATTTCCTTTTTAATATGACTAAATGTAAACATAACTCTAGGAACAAAGAATGTCGGCCACATTTACAGGATGAGGGACTCTTTCCTGGGAAGCAGTGATTCTGAGAAAGATTTGGGGGTCATGGTGAATAATCAAATTAACGTGGGCTCCCAGTTTCATTCTGTGGCCAAAAGAATTAATGTGGTCCTGAGATGCATATATAGAGGAATCACAAAGAGAGGAGTAGAGGGGTTATTTTAGCTCTGTATTTGGCACTGTTGTGATCACTGCTGGTATACTGAATCCACTTTTGGTGTCCACAATTCAAGAATGATATTAATAAATTGGAGGGGGTTCAGAGAAGAGTTGTAAGAACAATAAAAGGATTGGAAAATATGCCTCATAGTGATAGACTCAAGGAGCTCAATCTATTTAGCTTAAGAAAGAGATGGTGAAAGGGTGACTTGGTTGCAGTTTACAAGTAGCTGCCTGGGGAACAAATATTTAATAATGGGCTCTTCAATCTAGCAGAGAAATATACAACACAACCCAAAGGCAAGAAGTTGAAGCTAGATAAATTCATACTAGATATAAGGCATAATTTTTTAATAGCACAAGTAATTAACTATTGGAAGAATTTATCAAGGGTCATGGTGGATTCACCATCAGTAACAATTTATAAGCCGAGATTGGATGTTTATCTAAAAGATCTGCTCTAGGAATTATTTGGGGGAAGTTATGTGACCTCTGTTATATAGGAGGTGAACCTAAGTGATCATAATAGTTCCTTCTGGCCTTGGACTTCATGAATGATGAAATTCTATGAATAGTCTAACCTGTCCTAAGAGCGTTTAAATATAGTAACATTGAGGGCCAGCAGACTGTACTGTAAACAAGCTGTTTCACACCTCATGATTAAAATAGTCTCCTGCTATTTTCTCTAAGTATAACCATAGATGTAACTTATTTACTTACCAGGTGCATAATTCTTATTTAAAACTGTTCTGCCCGAATTTTTCTTTAGCTAGTCAGAAATATACTCTTATGAGATTGTTTCTGCTAAGAATTTGCCCAGAAGTTAATCACTGAATCTTTTATTACTACGTGTGATAGGGTGTTCTCTTACTAAATGTAATAGTTCTCTGAAAACACTCACTCAATAGGCAGTGGCAGTCAAAAACCTAACAATATTAGGAACTCACAGACAGAAAATATAATGTCACTATATAAATCCAAGGTTTGCCCACATCTTGAATACTGCATGAAGTTCTGGTCATCTCATCTCAAAAAAGATATATTAGAATTGGAAGTGGTGCAGAGAAGGACAACAAAAATGTTTAAGGGTATGGAACAACTTCCATAAGAAGAGAGATTAAAAAGACTGGGACTTTTCATCTTGGAAAAGAGACAGCTAAGAAGATATGATAAAGATCTATAAAATCATGACTGGTGTGCAGAAAGTAAATAAGACAGTGTTTTTTATTCGTTCACGTAACACAAGACTATGGGTCATCCAATGAAATTAATAGGCAGCAGTTTTAAAGCAAACAAAAGGTTGTCATTTTTCACAATGCAGTTAACTGGTGGAACTCCTTGCCAGGGGATGCTGTGAAGGCCAAAACTATACATGGTTTAAAAAAAAGAACTAGACAATGCTATGACAGAACTGGACTTGGCACAACTACAGTCATTTTATGTATTCAGCCACCATTAGTTGAAGACAAGAACATCACATATTTAGAAATAATTTGGTCTTTGTCTAAGTAAAGCAGACAAATGGCTGCACAGCTAAAAGCTTTGTACAGATTTATTAGAATAAATAATGAGTGTGGATAAGTGATCTTAGATCTATGTGTCATACTGTTATGATTAGGAGTTACTTTGCTGATAAGAAACATTATAAGTTTGTTTTGCTGTTGCTAGGGAAATTGTTAGCCTATTAGAGGTTATGCATATGCCCTCTATTTTGAGTAACTTGTAAAAGATTAGTTTGGAAAGTGCAATTTAGAGCAGTTTGAGGAGGATTTCTAAGAGCCAGCAGATTGACATCTTACTCCACAGCAGCTGATCACCGGAAACCTGCTGCTGAACACTAGACACCACCTCAGACTTTGGGTAAGTAAATTTGGGATGCGCTAGACTGTTGCTATTGTACATGCATGTGTGAATAAAGAAGGAGCTTTGAGTGAAAGCACTCTTGTTTCTACCAATCATTTATCAGAATGTAGCTGTGTTTCCATTGATTTAATTTCTGATACTGCCTAGAAAACGGAGATTAGTTACCAGACTGTCGGGTTCAGATAACAGATAAGATCATGGAGGATAGGTCCATCAGTAGCTATTAGTCAAGATAGTCAGGGATGCAACCCAATGCTCTGGGTGTCCCTAGCCTCTGATTGCCAGAAGCTGTGAGTGAATGGTGGAATGGATCACTCAATGATTGCCTGTTCTGTCCATTCCCTCTGAAGCACCTGGCATAGATGGGTGAGTATGGCCATTCTTACATAAGCCCTGAGCAGATTAATGTGGGCCAGAATGGGCCAATTATTAACATTATATACTGCACCTGGAGGGAAGCCAGGGATTGATAAACACTAATTGCAGATGAAGCCCAGCTGGGCTAGCAGTATAAAGCTAGGAAGTGAGAGGAGGAAAGGGCCTGTAGTTGCTCTCTAGAACCAAAAAGAGTTGGGTAGGGACAAGGAGGGGAAGAGAAAGCTCTTTGCCCTTAATCTGGGTAAGGAGGGTTTGATAAGAGGCTGAAAAGCATGAAGTAGAGAAAGCTCTCTAGGACAAAACCCGAGGTAAGCAAGCAGATAGAAAGGTGGGGTAGGAAGGAGCCCAGGGAAAGAGCAAGTAGGTTTGAGTCTGAGCAGACCGAGGTGGCTAATCATAGGGTACCTGGGCTGGAACCCAGAGTAGCAGGCAACGTGCCCAGGTTCCCCTTCCAGCCAATGGCAAAGTGGCACAGGATCTGGATCTGGATCTGGATCACAAGACTGCCTAAAATGGCATATGGACACTTTCTCCAGTCAAACTTGGTTACTCTGGAGTGGGGGTGACTATATAGTAACCTGGCCGGAAGGTTAAGTCACAAAGAGGGAGCGCCCTGAGACATGGAGAGAGGGAGCACTGTGCTCGCAACCAACAGAAAGCGTTTGCTCTGTCTGGCACTCCCAAATCTCAAACTAGCCCACACTACCCCTGTATTATTTTAATCAAGAGTCCCAGCACCCTTGAAGCACCATTTTTGTTGATTCTTCAATCAAAGCGGAGAGCTGACATCTTATGGTCAATGCAGTTTTTCTGAAATGTTTCCTATAAATGAGTGATAGGATCTCCTCTCTTATATGAATGTAGCTGCCTGCTTGTCTTCTGTTCTTCATTAGGACTTCTCAGGGTGTCTGGATTGGATCCTGGAAGCAGGTAAGAAGCTTTCTTAATTTCTTGCAGATCCATAGAATTAGGTTATAGTCTCTTAATGATACTAGAGGGTAGCACACAGCATTGCTTTTATAGATGGAGCTGTACATCTCGTTGGGCCCCTTGACCACACTATGGCCAGGTCTCTAACACCCCCCACTCTGTATCCTGAGTGTCTGTGGGTAGTCATGCAGGATACAGGGGTGAGGAGGCAAGAGCCCCATTGAAGTAGGGGCAGGGGGGCCTGGCCAGAGTGTGGGTGAGAGTTCTGGTGGGAGGGAGAGCTGGCCAGAGTGGAGTCAAGAGGCTCACTGAAGTGTGGATGAGAGACCCCGCTGTGGGAGTAAGGGGCATAGCCAAAAGAGGGCATAGTAGACTCTTGTCAACAATTCACATGGCTCTTAACTGTGGGAACTGTCATCAGAGGCAATTCAGCCAAACACCACCCTTCTTTACCGCAAGTATAGACAACAATTGTATTTCATGTAATGACTCAAGGAGACAGGACAAGTGTCAAGAGTTCTCATTTGTAGAATATTTGATTAATTTTTTTAGTGGAAATCAGGGCTTTTCCAGGTTTCTGATTTTTCACCAAAATCAATTGGATTTTGCCAATTGATAACTGAAATGTCTGATTGGTTTGGATGCATGTTTCAACAGCGTTCATGTTACAGAGAAATGCCATTAAATTGAGTATAGGGCCTCAAAGTACAAACTGTAAGAGTTGAGACAGGCTGCACTTGACACACTCCATGAAGGCAAAGGTAGCTTTCCAATTCCCCGCTCCTGATCCAAGATTGCTATAATTCTGTGCTCTCTTGTCATTCTTCTTCTACCCCTACCATCAGGGCCGGCGACAGGGGGGTACTATGGGTACAGCTGTACCGGGCCCCCCGACTTTAGGGGGGCCCCGGTACACCGCTGTACCCCCTGTCGTCCCCCCTTGTCGCCGGACCTGGAGAGCGGGGAAGGGGCGGGGAGGCGGCGCGGCTCTCCCCCCCGACAAGCGAGCAGAGCCCAGCCGGCGGCAGCAGTGGGGGGGGGGGAGGGGGGAGAGAAAGGGCGGCTCATGCCGCTCTCGCTGCCCGGGGGAGGAGGGGGGAAGCGCCGGCTGGGCTGGGGGGGGGGGGGGCCTAGCCGCTGTCGGCTGGGCTGGGGGGGGGACGGCTGGGCTGGGGGGGCCAAACTATCAAAGTAGGGGGCCCCAAAATTTCTGTCGCCAGCCCTGCCTACCATGCACGTGTGGGCTGGGTCAGAGTGACTTTGAGCTCTACTTCAGCCAAGCACTTTTGCCCTCACCGCTGGAATTCTCAGATGCTCATTGATGATCACTTTAAATGTCCTTTGTGCCACTGAGGGAAATTAGTGAGGGCCCTAAAACTCTAGACCATTTAAATTGGAAGCTTTAAAACTATAGTTGTACAAATATCCACAGTCCCAGAATTTCCCATGTGTATGCTGTGGGCAGCCATTTTACAGCATCTGTATTCCAGGACAGTTGAAGGACACATTTCTGAGACCCAGAGACCTCTCAAGCAGCTGAGGACTTAAGACTTAAGTCATGTGTAAAAAGGTATTGAGTGAAGCTGTGTGAAAGGGAGCAGAGAAATGAAGGCATCTCTGCTTAGAGCAGTAGCTATAATTTTTTAACAGTTAATCTGGAATAATCTCAGTTACAGAGCTTTATATCCAAAGTATATACGACAGCATGGTGACCTTGACAACTTCAGAACAGGTTCTCAGTTATGGAAGACATTCTGATAACATGGCATAATGTAGGTCACGTTCAAGTTCATTATTGCTTCTTAATACAGAACACTTCTTCTTGGGAACATCTTGTTCAAAGGTGTCCATTTTACTTGAGGAAGAGCTGGTTTTATTATGAAGTGCTTTTCAGAGTAAGATGTGTGGGCATCTCTTTTCAGGCACTTTTGCACCACATCTCATTATGTTACATAAGATAAAAAATAGTTTAGAAAGGATATAAACCAGGGGTGGGCAAACTTTTTGGCCTGAGGGCCACATCGGAGTTCAAAATTGTGTGGAGGGCCGGGTAGGGAAGGCGGTGCCCTCCCAAACAGCCTGGCCCCGCCCCCTATCAACTCCCACTCACTTCTGGCCCCCTGACTACCCCCTCTCAGAACCCCCAACCCATCGCCCTATCTGGAGATCCCTTACTCTAATGGCCCCCCAGAGCCCCACCCCCTATCTAAGCCCCCCCTGCTCCCTGTCCTCTGACTGCCCCCTCCAGAGACCCCCTGCCCTTAGCCACCGCCCAAAGACCCCACCTCAAGCCCCCCTGCTCCTTCGCCCCTGACCACCCCCTCCACAGGTCTCCTTTTCCTTACTCACCCCCCCAGGACCCTATCCACTTATCCAAGCTTCCTTTTCCCTGACACCTATCTATACCTCCACCCCCAACAGGCCCCCTGGGACTCCCATGTGCCATCCAACCTCCTCCCTCCCCCCCCCCACCTTCTGCCCCTTTAGGTAACCTGCCTGGCCCCGGTCCTCTTACCTCGCCGCTGCCTAGAATAGCGTGTCTGGCCCAAAGCCAGACACACGGCTGCGCTGATCTCCCAGAGCGCGCAACGTGTCTGGCCGGGAGCTGGACACGCTGTCGCGCAGCCCCGCCCAACAGCGCTGCTCACGCGGCCCTCTGGGGCCGCGGGGGAGGGAGACAGGGCAAGAGGGGCTGGAGCAGTTTCCCTACCGTGTCCTGCCGAGGCCACGCGGGAGGGGGCCAACGGGGGGAACAACTTCCCCAGTGCAGCAGCTGAGGCCGCGGGGGAGGGGCAAGAGCAGCCTCCCCAGCCAGACCTCGGGGGCCGGTTTGGAGGAGCCCGCGGGCCGGATCTGGCCCGCGGGCCGTACTTTGCCCACTTCTGATATAAACCCTCGTGCTACACCAACTTAACTGAGGGAGCTGAGAGGAAACCTCAGCTCTCCTATGAGAAACCTCTTCAGGGTTTCTTGTACCTTCTTCTGAAACATCTGCTACTGGTCGCTCTCGGGGATGGAATACTGCACTAGACCGACCACTATTCTAACAGTGTGTGGCAATTCTTTTGTACCAAATCTGTGGGTGGGGAGATAAAAGGGTTTTTTCCCATCTGGAAGGAAAACTGGGTTGCTTGTCACCAGGGTGGGGTGGATCACCCAACTTTTCTTTCAATAGATCCAGCTCAGGAAAGGTCAACATGCGCTAGGCTCTGAGTATGTGCTGGGTTGGGGGGATGCTGACTGAAAAAGACCCCCAAGATCTCCACACCATTGCATTCATTCCCTCCTGAGGATAAAGCTGAGGAAAGTGGGGGGAAAAATCTTTTGAAGAGATAATGAAAATGTATGAGGGGAAAAAATGTGACCAGGTCTGTGAAAGCTATATATTCTGGATAAAGACTCAGAAAGAAAGGGAAACAACTGAGGAGTTAGTCCAGAATTAACATTGAATTTTTTTTAATATTAAAAAACTCCCTGATTAAAGACCATAGTTTTGAGGAGCAATATTCAAAAGCTTTGTGAAAAGCTACTCAAGGAAATGGATTTTACACTTAGAAAATCAATATTCATATGCCAACAGGCACAATACACATGATGCAAACACCATAATTAAACAAGGAAGGAAATTATTAACAGAAATTTTAAAGGCAAAGAAAAGAAACATGCCCCCAAAAGGGGTGATATCAACAATGTGACAGCTGGCAAGAGGTAGGAAAAATCCCAGGTTTGGGGCAAAAATGTCATAAATGTAATAGGCCTCTTGGGAAAATGTGTAGAGAAATCTGGAAAAACATGGTCAAAAGTTAAATGATAAGGATTCCTCAAATGAGGGGAAGAGATCTTTTTAAGCATAATGAAGAAACATAAAAGCCGAGCTAATATAAACATATGCGTGAAAGGCCTACATGTAGCTCATAGACTCATTGTACATCACTAATTGCAAAACTCAAGAGAGGAGAAGGACCACTGAGGATACCGCAGTTGCTTCTGTAAGTACAAAAGTGGGACAGTGCCTAGTAATTGCAACATGCTGTCAAGTTAGTATTCTATTCTTGGTGATACAACCAGCTATTCTCTGGCAACCCAGATCAATACATGTGAACATGACAAACAGCATGTACTAGACTAGCAGGATTATTGGACAAGCTTGAAAGCAAAGGGCTAAGAATGATACACTGCAAGCAAGAGCACAAACTACAAGTCAGGAAGGATAAATCAACACTTCTCGAAAATCAAGAGCTGCAGAAGTTGTATTCTTCCGCAGATGGACACTGGCATTCATGAAATTGAGTAAGTGTAGAGTTGCTCAAATTACAGAAATGGACAGCAGGAAGAACTTATGACATCTCTTATGACAACAACCTGCAAGTCCATGGCACAAAGACAGAATTGACTTGTTTCTTCGGGAGAGACATGACTGTCTGATCATAATGGACAATCCTAGCAGCTTGCCAAAAGTAGTGATACATCAGGGTACCACAACTTCAGCTATGTTCTAGCACTTTAAATCGAGGTTTGCACATCACAGAATTCTGAGGACAATTATAACGGGCTACAGGCCAAGAATAAGGAATTGCAGGTCTGTGCTAAAACTTATGAATTTCTTCTTAATCATCTAGATACATTCAAGCAAATGCATGCATTGAATGGAAGGTTCACATAATGAACAGCTTGTTCAGAAAAGCAAAAGAAGATCTGTATTTAGCAATCACAACTAAGGAGGAATCCTGTGATTTAGAAAATCACTGGCAGAGTTTATACACAAGAAATGAGTAAATATGTGATTACCAGTCCTGGTTTCCCTACCAGCAGACTCCTCAAGGGTCTCTTAGAGCCCAGACCTTGCCTAGCAGGTACCAATCTGTGAACTCCAGCCCTCAACCTCCGTGGTGCAATACACAGCACCCAATACTGTGCATTCGGAGGAGATATTGACTTTGGTCCTCTGTTAAAGAGTCAGTACTTCACAACTTATTAACTGAACTGGGGTACATACACCCGTCACTTCAAACACAGCACTGAATTGGTTTCTACTGAAAGTAAAACAAGTGTATTAATAAAAAAAGCATTGTTTAAGTGATACCAAATGAAAGGGATAAAGTTAGAGATGGTTACAAGCAAATGAAAGTGAAAACACACACCTAAACATCTAAATTAATCTAGCTACATCCAGTCTTTGTTCAAGATAGAATGGTTGGTTTGGGTTTTGTTGTTGATTTGGTTTTGTTGTGGGGAGGGGGTGTTTTGTTTTGGATTTTTTTTTTAAACTCAGTCTCTTTTCTAGTTTTTTTTTACTGACCATCACTGAGATCAAATTGCATGGTTTATTTATCTCTTTGGGAAGGATAAAGTTGGAGTCTTACTCTCTGTTCCTTACCTTCCTAAAGGAGTTGCTTTTTGTCAGAAAGGTCTCCTGGGGATTTAGCCTCCTATCTAATTCTGAAGTGCAAGAGACATACTAATTCTCTGCCTCAGGTTCAAGAGCAGGATAACCCCAGCTGGTTTAGGTTGATAAATTTAGTTACTAGTACTGTAATAGGTAAACTGAGGTACACCCACATTCCTTTGTCTAGGACAGACCTGTTTATCATCTTTACTTAGACTAGGCTGTCTGGTCTGAGACATGTTCTAATAACATCATACAAAGGGAACTCATAACTTCACAAGTAATGTTAACATGTGCCTTTTACAAAGATATTAATAACCAGAATGTTATATTTCATGAGATACAGACCATGCCTTGTGAGGTACAAATATTATCACTGTGTGTGAAGGGTGTGAATACAGGACACCTAGAGTCACAACCAAATATGAGACATGACCGAAGGATGACAATCTTTACAGAGCTGGAAGGAATCCATAAGAACGGCCATACTGGGTCAGACCACTGGTCCATCTAGCCCAACATGCTGTCTTCTGACAGATACCAATGCTAGATCCTTCAGAGGGAATGAACAGAACAGGTACTCATCAGGTGCATCTATCCATCTACCCATTCTGCACTGCCTCTCCTTTCCTCCACAAATCTGCAGAGAGTCTTCCATGGAGCCTGGGGGAGGGGAATGGAATATAGTTATAGGGGGCTGGTTTCCCCACCACCTTCTGTGCATTAAGGCCTCTCTCTACAGGTGGATCTCAGAGATATGAGTGGGCCCAGTATTAAACTGGGCGGGCAGGTGGAGAAGGAGGGAGTTAGTTCCCTTTTACTCTCCTCTTTTCTGTTTGTGAAATTGTGATAATTATTTATAACACTCTGTATTCTCAGCAGGGGGAATAGTGGATGAGTAATGGGAATGGAGAGAAAAAGTATTTTTTTCTCTGTAAATTTCAGATCAGTTTGTTAAATTAAAAATGAATGTTGTTTTAATTAATGGTCGATAGCCCTTGAGGTTTCTCTTTTCCATAGGGATTTGGTATAATGATCATTGTCATTCTGAGTGTTCTATCTGAACTGAATGGCAATAGATGGATACCTGTCATGTAAAAATTAATGATTTGTGTAGATTTCTGAAAACCAGAGGCTTCTTTGGGAGGCAGCTTTCTGTCCCAATGTCTGCTCTGCCCAAAAGGGGCTTACCGTGACGGCAGCTCTTGCAGGCTTCCTCTGCACCTGGAGACTTGCCAAATTAACCTTCCATCTGTAGGCACCTACTTCATGCCAACATGCTCTGAAAATCCCCCAGTCAGGCACCCACACTGACTAGGATGTTCATTCGCCTTTGCTAGCTCTAAATAGACTTTCTCTGTCATTTGTCATCATCCAGTCTCATTTGTCTCCATGTTTTTGGCAGCTAAATATTTAGGCACTATGAGTTGACAGCTACGCATTTAGACAGCGCTGCTGGAGGTGAAATATTTAGTGATCAGATCATTCATGACTAAGCACTGCAGCACTTGTGAAACTGGTGAATAACCCGTCAGATGAGAAGAAAATCTTTTAGTATAATTTTAAATTCATTACCAGATTATGCTATTCCGTAGCTTTCCAATAGCACAGTTCTCCCTCTACTTAAGGAGTGGATGGAGACATCCTGAGAGATGTAGAGATAGCTATCTATTAATGGTGGAGCTGGTTGGGGTGTTCCTGTCAACTGCATTATTTTTCTGCTGTAATGCCACTGACCATTATATTTGTTACCAATCCACTGCAATGAAAACCTCCCTGCAAAGAAAGCCCTACACATACAAATCTTCTAAGGCATAAATCTTTTCTGGCTCAACCTGTTGTGCCTAGGTATTGTAACACAATACAGTAAATAAGACATCACCCTGTGTTGGGACATAAGGAATGAGGCAAGGAGGAAATGGCAGTGAGATTTTCCTTTGACCAGTTTATTTCAGGCCATTGCTAGCTAGCAATCTGAAATTACCTTGTTTACCACTGTATGGCCGTATGGATGGACTTGCCTGTGATGTGAAATCCTCCTGTACAAAGGCCACTGAAATGAGTTCATTAACTAACAGATTTTATGCACAGGAGTTGAAATTCACACCAATACCGAGGTCTCTAAAAAGCCCTCCCCATAACATTATATCCTCCAGTGCACTTCTCTAGGCAGAGCATCTGCAAAGATGGGCTCTGAATAGGCTGACACAAAGAGTGTCTGTGACGGTGCTGTTCCTGGTGGGATCCAACTGTGAGTGTCAGATCAGGACAGATTGCTTTCAAAGGGGCAACTACAGCCCAAAACTGGGGTTTTTCCACACTAAGGTAAACCAAACCAGCCAAACAGGAAAGACTTAGGTTTTGCCCCACTGGCTAACAACAAGTCACACAAGCAATTCCTTAGGACACTCCAGCTTCCCAGTATCACTACCAGCAGCCACCTGTCCCGGGGATTAATGGTTATGAAAACCAATACCCCAGATAAAGAAAACGGTTCTCCCCAATTCCAAAGAATCAGGCCCCAGAACCAGGTCAATATACAACTCAGATCTTACCCACAAATCACGCTGTAGCCAATCCTTTAGAATCTAAAATCTAAAGGTTTATTATACAAGGAAAAAGGTATAGGTGAGGGTTAGGAATGGTTAAAAGAAATCAGTTACATGCAGTGATGGCAAATCTCTTGGTTCAGGCTTGCAGCAAAGGTAGAATAACTGCAGGTTCAAATCAAAGTCTCTGGAATGCATCCCCTCCAGGGATGGGTCAGCACCTCTGGCCAGAGTTCCCCTGGGTAGCAAAGTTCCATCCAGAGCTGGAAACAAGGCAGGCTGAAGACTGGAGGTAGAAGACAAACATGGAGGAAGTGTCTCCCAGGTTTTATAGACTTTCTCTTCTGAGCGAATACCCCCTCCTTCTTCTTATGCAGAGTCCAATTGCAAAAAATGGAGGTTCATAGTCACATGGTCCAGTTACCAGACTCTCCACAGATTCAGTTTCTGACCAGGCAGGTGACATTACTGAAGAAGCTCAGGTGTGGACAGGCATCTACAAAGTTCATTGTGTAGTTGATGGTCCTTAACGGCCCATCAGCCAGGCCAGCCAAGTTAACAACAGCTTGTCTGAGATTTCACCCAGAAGCCAAGCACAAGTTTGAAGTACAGGCCATATTCATAACTTTAGTTACAACACTGATACACAAATATCAATGGCATATTCATAATCAGCAATCCATAACCTGGTCATAGACACCTATTATGACCCCCTTTACATAAGATTTGGTGCCATTATAGGACCCTGGTTGCACCAATGATAGGATCCCAAATTATTTCAGTATCGTGACAGTGTCTTTGGGGTAAACTTGCTGGGAGAGAGTCCATAGAATGCATGTTTACGTAGATTGTGCCTCGGACTCTCACAAAGGCCAGGCCAGTATTTCACTGAGCCCCAGATGGGCTGGCCGACAGCGCTGTCGCCTACCAGTGGGTAGGGAGAAGAAGTCCATCTAGAGTTCCTTGTACAATGCTCATTTATTTCTGCATGTGTGACATTTTCCCATATGGAACACTAACTGAAAGAAACGGTTGCTCTGTTATGCAATTTCCTAAGTTCAACAACAGAGTGCTTGTACATACCATTACAAGGTTTCTTCCTCCCCTCCCCTCACCACCCGCATCCCCATAATAAAATACCAAAGGATTCCAAACTCATTTGCTGTGCAAAAAAAAGAGGGCTAAACACTGAGATTTTTTACACTTTTTGTGTATATGGAAATCAAAATTGTGTTAACTGGGTCAAATCAATTTTTCTGCACAACAGAGATAGGCTAAGAACCTGAATCCTATGTTTTAGTCCATTGTGAACTGAAATTTATAAGTCCTACAAACCTCATGTTTATTAATGAAACCAATGACAAATGCTAACTATAACAGCTTTCCCAGGTAGTATACAAAAGCGTCACTCCTAGTCCATAGTGTAAGTATGTGCAATATCAAGGTCATATTTATTTGTATTGTGGTAGTGTCGAGAGAAAATCCAAGGACCAGGCCTTAGTACTAGTAGCATTGCTCACACAAACAGTGAAAATACAGCCTTTGCTCCAAAGAAGTTACCATCTAAGCTGAGAGATAAATATGTTATTTTAAGACTATAGACTATAGTATGCAAAATGTCCTATCTACATGCTACATTTTGTATAAACCCATGACCCCAATCTTATATCTGATCACAAGGAGAAAAATATCTTCAGTTACCCTCATATCACTTACCACATACAATGTCATATGTAGATTTCACAGCCAACCATGCCTTTTCCACTCAGTAACAGTGCAGTGAGCATTCTGTTTCTGATTGGGCAGTTCCCCCCCAATAAAATGTCTTGTAGTAGAATAAATGTGTTTGTGCAGTGGTGGCTATTTGTCACTGTAGACCTGACACAGGCATTAAAGCATCTGCCATTTAGAACTATGTGTCATAACCACCCAACATGAGAGCTGTAATAAAATCCTCCTTCCTACCCGAACCTAGAAATGTCTGTTTAGTTAGCAAGATTGCACCTCTAGGCAATGATCAGACGTGTAACTGAGCTGAGCACCACACTCCAAGGGAAAATAACAATAATGAGAAACAGCCATTCAGCAAAGGCCTCAATGAAGACGTTTTTTAAATTATTCCTCAGCATAATTCAGCAAAAGATGTTAGCTTTTCCGACTGCTGCATTTTCCACTTCCACTCCTAGACTATCATGGAAACTGTCCCAAAGCATCTGAACATTTTCCAGGCTGAGTTAGAGGGAATATTACTTCCACCCTAAGTTTCAGTTCTCTAACACAATAACTAGTGCTGTCGCTTGGCTATTGACATATTTATTCACATAGACCTACATGCAGGCTAAATCACCTAATTATTGTGTAAGACCCAACTCCTGCATCACCTTCTGTGTGGGCAGGCCCCTGTGTTTGAATTGAGCTGATTGAGTTCAGCTGGGTTCCATCCAAGTGCAAGGGTATGTTGCAGAATCAGAGCTTGTATGTGTTGCACATGCACGTAGTTTTGCATACATGACAATTTGTGTGTGCCAATAATGTAAGCTATGTGCACAAGCAGGATTTGCCTGCCCAAACAAAGCAGTAAGGTACATGTAAATAATAATATTTGTGCCTATAAGCAAGCTTTGTACAAGCAAAATTGGTTGAACATCTAATTACAGAATTTGCAAGTGTAAATTATGCACCAGTTCTGGGCCAGGTCACCCCCTACAGATTGCTGGGGGAGTTCATAGATTTTAAGGTCAGAAGGGACTACCAAATTTATCTAGTCTGACTTCCTGCATAATACAGGCTATCAAATTTCACCCAGGCATTCCTGCAGTTGGGGGAATTATTCTATCCTACATGTAAATGAATTTCTCCTTGTGCATTTTCCCCATGGTTGTTCCATGGCATAAACAGGGTTTGTCCTCTAACAGAGTGAACGGGGGGTTAGCCCCCAATACCAACAGACCTCGGGAAACTTGTGGTGGCTAGGTCCCTCTGTACAGAGACATTAGGCCACTGGCCTTTACTCAGGGTCCCCTTGCTATCTGTTGTCTGTCTGCCTGCCTATCTAATCTATTTAGCTCATCTATCTATGTACACCCTATGTGTGCTGGAGATAAATTGTAGATCCAGTTGATAAATACATTTATCATGGGCCTATGATGAGCTCTACTGTAGTCTGCCCATAAATCCATCTTTAAACAGCTGCCACTTAAAAATACCGGTAATAATAAAAACAACAAAAGAAATGTTTCCATCCTTCCCTTCCCCCACGCTCAGGAATATTGCACTAGTTTGAGGCCCAAGATGGGGCAATATTCAGTTCTAGCCAGTTAAAAGTTTAAGATCAGTTATTTCATGACCCTAAAGGATAGGAAGGTCCTGAGGGAGCAGACCTTAAAACAGCAAAATCTCTCTATATAAAAGTCAAATGGTGTATGCGTGTGTGCGTGTATGTATGTTCCCTTACTTCTTCCACACCGTTTGAGCTAGAGACTTGACATTTGGTACAGTTATAGGCTTTAGGGTCCTAATCAGGGTAAGAATTGAAAATTTTTCAAATCTCACCTCTTACACCCCCTAGGGGTGAAATTCTTTAAAGCCCATTAACATCAGCTGGGCAGCAGGTTAACATCAGCTGGGCAGCAGGTTAACACCTGCTGTTCTCTGTGACATAGTTATGATGTAATAATACCCCCCTCCAATGGACTCCGCACTCGCTCAGCTCTCTACCCCCTCCAACGGACCCGAGCAATGCCAGGTATTTCTGTTAGTTATTGTATATGGAAATGTATTTTATACACTTATTTAGAAGTGTTAAAAATGTATTAGTTTTAACTGTTCTGCCCTACTGATGTATGCAGTGTAGTTGTAGCTGTGTCAGTCCCAGGATATTAGAGAGACAAGGTGTGTGAGGTAATATCTTGTATGAACCAACCTCTGTTGGTGAAAGAGAGACAAGCTTTCAAGCCACACACAGCTCTTCTTCAGGTCTGGAAAATGTACTCCAAGTATTACAGCTAGATGCAAGGTAGGACCAATTGTTTAGTGTAAGTGATTAACACATATTCTAAGGGACAATTCAAGGTAGAGTGGCCCGTTAACACTTCTACAGTCATAAGTAAAAAGGGGATTAGTGGGCTCTAGCTTGTTGTTATAAGCCATAAATTCAGTATCTCTGTTCAGTCCATTATTTTTAGTGTCTAGCAGAGTTATGAATTTAAGTTCCCAGGCTCGTCTTTTGAAAGTGCCGTGCAGATTTCCTTTGAGGATGTGAACTGATAGGTCAGATATAGAGTGATTGGTTTGTGAAAAGTGTTCAAACATAGGTAACATGGTGTTTTGTCTTTTATTATTTTCCTGTGCGAGTTTGATAGAGAGAGCAGTGATTGTCTGGTTTCACACACATAGTTATTATTGGGGCATTTAGTGCACTGGATGAGGTACACCACATGTTGTGATAGGCATGTGTAGGATCACACATGGTCCTACAACCTACACATGTACGTGGAGCTTGAAGGGTGTGTGGTGGGGCAGGAGTTGATTATTGTAGCAGTGGAGATATGTTTTCAGGTTTTGCATCTGGTGTTCTAGCAGGGTCTGGTGCGGCATTGAGTTGGTGTGCCCTAATCTGTGGGAAACTTGCTTCTGATGATGAGCTTAGAGAGGCTGGGAGGGTTGTTTGAAGGCCAGAAGAGGGGATTCAGGAGAGATTTATTTCAGGATAGGGTTCCCACTGAGTATGGTTATAGTTGTTTCATGATACCCCATATGGGTTCCAGTGTGGGATGGTAGGTGACAACTAGGGGTGTGCAGTCGGAAGGGATTTTATTTCTGTATTGAAGCAGCTTGTCTCAGGATATTTGGGTGGCCATTCCATGATGAGATCTACTTCTCTGGTGGAGTGTCCTTGTTTGGTGAAGGCCTTTAAAGTGTGTTAAGATGTATATCCCAGACTTTCTCCTCGTAGCATATTCTGTGGTATCTGAGCATTTGGCTGCAGAGCATAGATTTCTTGGTACATTTGGGGTGGTTACTGGCTCTATGAAGGTGCCTGTGATGATCTAGGGGTTTCTAATATTGGGTGTCTGTAGGGTTCCAAAGCTGAAGCTGATTGTGGTGTCCAGGGAGTTGATGCTGGTGTGAGAGTGTTCTAAAGAGAGTTTAGTGGATGGGTGGTGGTTGTTGAAGTTGCAGTGGAAATCTATGAGGGAGTTTAAGCTGTCTGTCCAGGGGATGAAAATATAATTGATGTATCTCAGGTATATCATTGGGAACCCTCCCAGTGTATGGGCCAATAAAATATATTACCTTATCCACCTTGTCTTTTCCCCCCTGAGTTCTGTACAGTTGTACTCGTGGGGTGACACATTGTGATGTGCTTTTTGGAGCGAGAACTCTCAAAAGCCAGGGGAAATGGGGGCTAAAGTATCTTTAAGCTACCTTGTCCCCTTCTGGGTTCTGGTTGTTCTGAGGGCTGGAGTAGCCCCAGCACAAAGTAGACAGCCGTGGGAGCCTGTGTAAGTTATGGCAGCCTTCTCAGGCCAACCTATGGGAAGGAATACTGCTAAGAATCTATAAAGCATTGTTTTCTATCACCTCACCCTTGACCTGCCATAGACCCACCCTTGGAATGCTCCTGGTACCGGGACTTGAAAGGGGTCCTCAGAAGACAGCCTTCTTCTGCAGTTCCTGCACTGGGGAATCCTCCACTGACAAGAACCAGTGCTGTTAGAGCCCCTTTACAGCTCTCTGGCCCTTTGATCTGGCAAGAAGAGACCGTAATGGGGATGAGAACCCCAACCATGGTAATTAAGGGAGACTGATTTTCAGACAGAGGAATAAGAAAACTATCCTCAGTAAAATAATGTAAAATTCTCAACATTTCTAATATGCTCCTTCAAAAATGTATGGGGCATACACAGAACTCATGAGTGTATGGTGTAATATAAAGACTTTATCTGCAGCTGTTGAAAATTACACAGAAACCTCTTTGGGGCTAATGTTTTTGTTCTAAGACAACGAGCAGCTCCATAGGCAGCAACCCAAAGCAGTGTGGAGCCAAGTGGAGCAAACAGAGTCAAGTGGAGAACCACAAATGGCCAGTGAAGCCCAGGAGGATATGAGAGACCCAGCAGCAGTGAGCAGACACTCTTCTTTGACAGCTCAGAGCACTGGCCCTATGACCAGAGAAGCCAGCTGCAGGGAGGCCCAAGAGCACACTTTGCTAGTCTCGGTTCTGGCTGGCTGCTGACTACTCAATTCAGTGCTGCTCTGAGGGGTTGCCACGGTGATGGGCAGTTGTTGAACTGGTCAAAGATTTTTAACTGAAATGTATTTTGAAGGAAAATGGGTTTCTAGTACAACATTTACTTGTAAATCATTGTTTGTGACAGAGTTCAAGCTTTTCTGTTAACTCCCTGCACTCTGATCACTCTGCCACCCATTAGTTCCCTGGAAAAGGCTGTCTGGGTAATTGAAGTTAATTACCTAATCAGGTGGGAGGCTGGGTGAGCTAAACAGTCAATTACCCATTAGCTCAGGACTGATAAGACGCATGTGAGGGAGAGAAGAAGAGGGCTGGCTGTGTCCAGTTCCAGTGAAGGCAGAGTTCTGCTCCTCAAACCCCGGGGAAGGGCCACAAACACAAGGAATGGTGCACAAGAGATGTACGGGAGTGCATCCTGCTGCATTGACATTAGAGAGCTTTTTGTTTCTGTGAAAAAATTGTTGACATGTTTGTTTAAAATATCATTCAATTAATTATCAAAAATGTTATTTATCAAAACCCAAGAGTTTAGTAAACAAAAAAATGTTGGTTTCCATTTTAGGAACTTTTTTTGTTTTTGTGGTAAAAAAATCAATTAAATGTGTGAAAAAATTTCAAACAATGAAAAATGGGTCCATTCTGAACCCTTTGAAACAAAAACACCGTTACTTTTGATTTTTTTTATTTTAGTTTTTAATTTTTCAGCCACTCTAGCTGGTTGGTTCCCAAGTTCCCTGAAACAGCAGTGAAGGACACAAGAAGATAACTGAAAATACAACAATAATAATAGCTACAAAATGTGCCTTTTTAAAAATTCCCAGTGAGCTTATTATTATTATTGTGTTGTTAGGTATAAACAAGTAATACTGTTTAAAATGTTCAATTAATTGTTTTGATAATGTATTTCTGAGGTAATGTTAAGTGAATCACTGGCTTTAATAGACTTTAATATGGAGTATATGAACTATGACCCTTGGATTCCATCTTTGAAAATGAACCTGTTTACCACAAAGACACCGAAGTCTCTGGCTCAAACTGGATAGATCTGGTTTTTCCCGCCAGAGCCAGCCTTCAACATCCTATCACCTCAGAGTTTTTCCCACCAGAGAGCCTATAAAAGATCAGATTCAGTGCATCCGAGGGGCTGTCCTTTCCAGCGGCAGCCAGCGTGCAGTCGGATCTTCTCAGTGCTTCTGAGATAGGAAGAAGAGTATCATCTGTCCCACAGCGAGGTAGAGGAAAGAGGGACCTGGGACCTGTCATTGTCCACGTCACCATCTTACCTGTGAAAAATCCTGCTTACCTGGTGTCCATCGTCCCAGATGTTCTCTTTGCCAGTGACAAAATCCAGCAGTCATCTGGACTCCCCAGTGGTCCTCCTCGAAGGCTCTAAATCAGCCAGAGAGTGGAAGGTCCTGGGCTTCGCACCTGTACACTGTCTCCTCTGCACCTAAACAACTGTAGAAGGTTTCTGTATTGGGGTTTCATTTTCTGAACACCAAGGGAGGTTTTGTGGGTTTTGAGCTTCAAGCTCCAAAGCCAATCACGGGATCACTGTATGGTTATGTTTGCGTTACTTCACCTTTTCTCACCAGTTTTTCAGTACCTTACCCTTAATACACTTACCTTTGTTTGCATCATATTACCTTGTCTCTTCTTTATTTTTTTATTATATCACACAAGGGGGGAGGGCTAAATCCACTGGTGACAAACTCGGAAAGGAGACGAGTCTGCTCTTCTGAAAAAGGGGCTTTCCTTTATATCTTTCCCCCCTACCATTTCTCAAGTATTTTATCCCTGAAGCATTACCTTACTCCTCTTGAGATAACAGTGTTATGGTAGTAACCATGGGGCCCAATGGAGATCAGGACCATTTTGTGCTTGGTTATGTACATACATATAAAAAAGAGACAGGTCATCCTCTGAAAAGCTTGAAATCTAAACAGACAAGAAAGACAAAGGATGAAAGAAAGTCAGGATTATTTTCTCCGTTAAAGATGAAAAATTGAGGCATCTTGAGAAAGGGGCAACAGAAGTTCCCTAAAAATGGGAAGGGCACTGGAACTGTGGCTCCACACCCCATTCCACCCTTTCCCCCTGAGGCCCAGTCCCCATGCCATCTCTTTCCCTGAAGCCCTGCTCCTGTGCCACCTCTTTTCCCAAGGCCCCACCCCCTGTGGGCTCCACTCCACGCCCTCCCACCCCCATCACTTTCTTTTCCAGCTGGTAAAAAGTGATAGGATTGGACCCCCTGCTCCCCTCTGTTCTCTAGCCTCTATAGAAAGATTAAGGCACAAATTCTTAAAGGTATTTAGATGCCTAACCTCCACTGATTTCAATGTCAGTTAGCTGCCTAAATACCTTTGAGGATCTGGGCCTCACTGACTTACCCAAGTTCACCCAGGACGTGTGTGACAGAGCAGAGAATCGACTCCAGAGCTCCAAGTTCCAATTCATGCCCAAACTGCAAGGTCATCCTTCTTTTTATCATTAAAAAAAGGAAGACAAAAATCACTCGCTATGCAACAGCCACATCATAAACATACAATAAGCCACCAATGTATTTACTCTATGGAAGATTGCCACAGTAGTCTGGCAACTTTCCACCCCTCTGAGATCTGAAAAAAGCCATAAGAACATATAAATGGCCCTACTGGGTCAGATGTATGGTCCCTCTAGCCCAGTATCCTGTCTTCTGGCAGTAGCCAGATGCTTCAAAGGAAGTGAACTGAGCAGGGCACTTTACTGAGTGATCCATCCTTGTCATCCAGTCCCAGCTTCTAGGAGTCAGAGGTTTGGGCCCTGTCTTCACTACCACTTTAATTCGATTTTAACGACGTTAGGTCGAATTAAATGTGTACCTGTCTTCACATACATGCCCTTAACGTCGATGTAAAGGGCCCTCAAGATCGAATTTGGAACTCCAGCCTGACGAGAGAAATAAGGCTAATCTCGACATTCCAAGCTCGACTGTGGGCTAGTGAAGATGGAACCCGACATTAATAGCTTCCAGAGGCTGTCCCACAATGCTCCATTCTGACCGCTCTGGACTGCCTCACTGCTCCACTGTGACCGCTCTGCACTGCACTCTGAACTCGCTGCTCTGGCCAGGTAGATAAGACCTGGGAACATTTGAATACTATTTCCTGTTTGGTCAGCGTGGCCAGCTCACCTGAACAGCTCAGTCGCCATTCAGAGCAATCAGCAGCACTAGCCGCCATGCAGAGCTCAGCATCACAAGACTCCATGCAGAACTCCTCTACCCTGGAGACCAGCCAGAGGAAAAGAGCTCCAGCATGGTCCACTCGTGAGGTGCTGGATCTCATCGCTATCTGGGGAGAGGAATCCGTGATGTTGGAACTACGCAACAACAAACGGAATGCCAACACCTATGGAAGAGTCTCCAAGGCCATGCTAGAAAGGGGCCACAACAGAGACACCACACAGTGCCGCGTGAAAATTAAGGAGCTGAGGCAATCGTTCCAGAAAGCCAAAGAGGCAAACGGACGATCGGGGGGCGCGCCGCGGACATGCAGGTTCTACAACGAACTAAATCAGATAATGGGGGGCGCCCCCACCACCATCGCGCCGGTCTGCGTGGACTCCGCAGATGGGATAATCGTCAGGGAGGAGACTGATTCCGAGGAGGACGACCATGAGGAAGAGGAAAATCTCACGGAGCAGCAGGAGCCCAGTGGAGAACCCGTGTTCCCAGAGAGCCAGGAGCTGTTTATCACCCTTGAGCCAGCACCCTCCCAAGGGGGTAAGTGTTTCTTTTTTAAGGGATTACATGACGCGTGATTTTGTAAAGGAAGCATTTATTAATGAGTAACTTGCCCTAAGGTCTTAGCGTGCTTTCATTGCTGGTCAATTTCTACTCAAAGAATTTGTCAATATACTCCGGGATTGACCAGAAGTCCTCCGCGGACATTTCAAGGAAGCTATCCAGGAGGTAGCGATGAATCCAGCGCAGCAGATTTCTGGGGAGAGCGCCTTATGTGGTCCCCCGTGATAGGAGACCATCCCACGCCACGAAAGTAGTAAGTTGTCTGGTATCATTGAGCAGGCTAGTATTGCGGCGTATGGACCAGGACTTTGCATGGACTCAAGGAGCATGCGCTCCCTATCTCTCCGAGAAATTCTCAGCAAAGTGATGTCATTCATGGTTGCCTGTTTGAGATACGGACTGCAATTAGTAGGGAGATAAAGATTCCCAGCTGCAAAGTACTCTTTTCTGCTGAGGACCGACCAACCGCACCCCCCCCCCCCACGAACGCTGACCGCCCCCCCCCGCCCCCCAGCCCGTAGCGGTAGCTAGCAGGGAATCTGAGCAGTCTGCAAGCGGTTGCTTCCGCTTCAGATCCAACGCGTACCCAACCCCCCCACTCCCAAGCCCGTAGCGGTAGCTAGCAGGGAATCTGAACAGTCTGCACGCGGTCTGAAGAGCCCCAAAAAGACCTTAGCTAGCCCTTAGCGAGAGATTTTTTGGCCTTTGCTTTGCAGTTTGCGGGTCAGTGGGCGCCACGCGGTGGGGGGAAAGGGGTGGGGCTACTCTACAATATGCAAGTGCCACTTCTAACTTACCATGGCCGGCTGCACGGTGATTTCAGAAGCCGTGTTGGGCTGAGGCACGCATATGTGTCTGAGATGCTCTGACTTTTCTGTGAGCTATTCAGTCACTTTTAGGTGTAGAACACGACCTTGTACAGAAATCATATCAGGCCTCTGAATACTGAGGTTGCAAACGGCATAGTACTCCCATTGTGTACTGTCCGAGACTGCATCTGCCTCCTAACCTTGAATGTATCTGTCTCATAACTTTCAAACTTTCTTTTCCCATTATTCGCCCACAGATGAACAATTATCTCAGAATCCCCCGTCCTGCTCCTCCTCCCGCCGTGCATCGCAGATAAGAAAGCGTAAAAAGAAAACGCGAACGCACAATGATATGTTCACTGAACTCCTGGAGAACTCGCGCGCTGAGGCAGCCTGCCAGACGGAGTGGAGGGAAAGAATGATACAGGCAAGGAATCGAGAGAGGCAGGAATCGAGAGCCGCTGCAGAAAAGAGGGAAGAGCGCGAAGAAAGATGCATGGATGCTTTGCTCCGCATAATGGAGGACCAGAGCGACATGCTGCGATCTCTGGTGGAGCTGCAGCATGCCCAAAGACCACCTCTGCAGCCCCTGTGTAACCACCTCCCCCCCTCCCCAACTCCCATAGCTTCCCCACCCAGACGCGGGGTGAGAACACGGGGGGGCAAGCTCCATGGGCCGCTCCACTCGACCCCACAAGCCAGCAGCAGCAGCAGCAGCAGCAGCAGCAGCAGCAGGCTGACGTTCTCAGAAAAGTTTTAAAAGCTGCTGTGTCTTGCCCACCCCTCCTCTCCCCCCTTCCTACCCCCCCCCCTGTCCGCTCCTCCCCCACTGCGACTGCCGGTTTCCCTCCAGGATACCAGGACAGTGATCCCCTGTATTTGTATTTCCCATGCACCAATAAAGGAACCATGATTTTTCAAACAGTGTTTTTATTTCCTCTGCAATCATGGGGAGGGGGGAGGGAAAGCATGGGGAGGGGGAGGTAAAGAGGGTTCAAGGGCAGCAGGCTTAGAGCACAGCAAGGGAGCAGATTCTCAAACGCCATCTCGGCCACTCATAAAACTGTCTTTCAAGGCGTCCCTGAGGCGCAGGGCCTCACGGTGTGCTCTTCTACTTTCCCTGCTGTTTGGCTGCTCATAAGTAGCAGAAAGTAAATTTGCCTCTGCCTCCCAGCCCGCCATAAACGTTTCCCCCTTGCTCTCACAGATATTGTGGAGCACAGAGCAAGCAGCAATAACAATGGGGATATTTCTCTCGCTGATGTCTGAGCGAATCAGTAAGGAACGCCATCTCCCCTTCAGATGGCCAAATGCGCACTCTACGGCCATTCTGCACTTGCTCAGCCTGTAGTTGAACAGCTCCTGACCCCTGTCCAGGGCTCCTGTGTAGGGCTTCATAAGCCAGGGCATTAGGGGGTAGGCTGGGTCCCCAATGATAATGATCGGCATTTCGACCCCCCCCCCCACGGAAATTTTCTTCGGGGAAGAAAGTGCCTTGCTGCAGCTGCCGAAAAATCCGAGAGTTCCTGAACACTCGAGTGTCATGAAGCTTTCCCGGCCACCCCACGTACAGGTCGGTGAAATGTCCCTTGTGGTCAACCACTGCTTGCATGACCATTGAGTAATATCCCTTCCGGTTTCTGTACTCGGCGGCCTCGTGGTCCGGTGTCAGGATAGGGATATGAGTCCCATCTATAGCCCCACCACAGTTAGGGAATCCCATGGCGGCAAAGCCATCTATTGTGGCTTGCAGGTTTCCGAGGTTTATAACCCGGTGTAGCAGCCGCTCAACGATTGCCCTGCTTACTTGCATCACAGCAAAGCCCACTGTAGACCGACCCACCCCAAACTGATTCGCCACTGACCAGTAGCTGTCTGGTGTTGCAAGCTTCCAGAGGGCTATCGCCACTCGCTTCTCCACTGTAAGGGCCGCTCTCATTTTGGTATTCCTGCGCCGGAGGGCCGGGGACAGCAAGTCACAAAGTTCCATGAAGGTGCCCTTTCGCATGCGGAAGTTTCTGAGCCACTGGGAGTCATCCCAGACCTGCAGCACTATGCGGTCCCACCAGTCCGTGCTTGTTTCCCTGGCCCAGAATCGGCGTTCGATGGCATGAGCCTGCCCCATTGCCACCAAATTTGACAGATTGTCAGTCGCCCTACTTCCAAAAACGGCAGTGTCCATGTCGTCCCCGCTGTGCATGTCCTTGTCCATCTCCTCCTCACTGTCGTCGGGTTCCAGAAAGCGCAGTTCTCCCCGGATCGCATTCCTCCTCTGCAGACGGTGCAGCATGAACTCCGCAACCGTGATCGAGGTCCTCACAACGGACATTACTGCAGCCGTGGTGTCAGCGGGCTCCATGCTTGCAATGCTATGGTGTTAGCACGGCGCGGAGAAAGGGCGCGAATTATGGGATGCCTACCTACAGTGCACCGCTCGTAATGGGGGTGGGCGGCACGGAAAAAGGGTGCGAAATTTGGAAATGCCTACCCATAGTGCAGCACTCGAAATGGTGCCTGCTGGGGGATCAGGGAACTGTGGGATAGGTACCCAGAGTGCAACGCTCGTCATGTCGACGCTTGCAAAAGTTTTGAGGACAGACACTGTCGACTTGCTGTGCTTAGCTGTGCCTACTGAAGACACACAAAATCGACTGTATACAGTCGCGTTCACAACATCGAAATAAAGGAAATCGAACTACTGCTGTAGTGAAGACATACCCTTAGAGACATCCAGAGCATGGGGTTGCATCCATGACTGTCTTAGCTAGTAGTCATTAATGGACCATACTCCATAAACTTGTCAAATTCATTTTTAACGCAGTTCTAATTTTGGCCTTCACAACATCCCCTGGCAATGACTTCCATAGGTTGACTGTGTGTGTGTGTGTGTGTGTGTGTGTGTGTGTGTCTGAAGAGGTACTTCCTTATGTTTAAACCTGCTGCCTATTAATTTCATTTAGTGACTCCTAGTTTTTGTGTTATGTGAAGGGGTAAATAACACTTACTTTCTTCACATCATTCATGATTTTCTAGACCTCTATCATATCCCCCCTTAGTTATCTCTTTTCTAAGATGACCAGTCTCAGTCTTCTGAATTTCTCCTCATATGGAAGCAGTTCCATATGCCTATTCATTTTTGTTGCTCTTCTCTGTACCTTTACTATTCTAATATATCTTTTTTTTTTTTTAGGTAGTGTGACCAGAACTGCATACAGTATTCAAGATGTGGATATATCATGGATTTATGTAGTGGTATTATGATATTTACTGTCTTATTATCTATCCCTTTCCTAATATTTCCTAACATTCTTTTAGCTTTTCTAACTGCCTCTGCACATTGGACAGATGCTTTCAGAGAGCTATCCATGATGATTCCACAATCTTTCTTGAGTGATAACTTTATTTTGGTATGTATAGTTGGTTTTATGTTTTCCATGGAAATTACTTTGCCTTTATTATCATTAAATTTCGGTTTCTCAGTCACCCAATTTAGTGAGATCCCTTAGTAACTCTTGTCAGTCAGCTTTGGACTTAACTATGTTTTGTAATTTTGTATTGTCTGCAAATTTTGCTACCTCACTGATCACCCCCTTTTCCAGATCATTTATGAATATATTGAAGAGCAAAGACCCTAATACAGATCTTTGGCAGACCCTGCTTTTACCTCTCTCCATTGTGAAAATTAACCATTTACTCCTACTTTTTGTTTCCTATATTTTTAAACAGTTACTGATTCATGAGAGGACCTTCCCTCTTCTCCCATGACTGTTTTACATTGCTTAAGAGTGGAACTCTGCTGTAGGACTTTTGTTAAATGTTTTCTGAAAGTCCAAGTACACTATATCCACTGGATCATCCTTTGACACTCACAAATAATTCTAAAAATTGGTGAGGCTTGATTTCCTTTTACAATAGCTGTATTGATTCTTCCCCAAAGTATCATGTATGTCTGATTATTCTGTTCTGTATTATAGTTTCAACCAGTTTGCCTAGTACTGAAGTTAGGCTTCCGGCCTGTAATTGCCAGAATCACCAATGGAATCTTTTTTTAAAAATTGGTGTTACTTTAGCTATCCTCCAGACATCTGCTACAGAGGCTGATTTAAGCGATAAGTTACATTCCACAATTAAGAGTTCTGCCATTTCATACTTGAGTTCCTTCAGAACTCTTGAATGAATACCATCTGGTCCTGGCGACTGAGAGATAGGACAGATCAAAAGCTATTAGCTAAAGGTAATACAATAATGATATATTCAACCCCCATTAGCTCACAAAAATGCATTCACCTTCACATGGTGTTCAGCCATACCAAACAGTTCAAGGTTACAAATAGATGTTATTTACTTGCTCTGAGGAATTTTGCCATGGATGTTGAGACAGGGACTACAGTCTATAGGACCTACAACTTAGAAAGGAATGGCTGTGTGTGGACCTGAAATAGGATGCCTAGTGTAGCTTCAATGCGCCACTGCAACATGAGCTGGTGCAATCATGTTGGTGACTAGATGTCCAAATTTTATAGGGACAGTTCTGATATTTGGGGCTTTTTCTTATATATGCTCCTATTACTCCCCCCCACCCCTTGACTGAATTTTTCACTCTTGCTGTCTGGTCACCCTATGTTGGCATAGGTTGTAGTAATGTAAGTAGATGCAGTTAAGTGAGTTCAGGGCCCTCAGAACATACCCATAGATGTGTGACACCAAATGTGGTATAAAACAGATACTGTTGTTCTGGAGCAAAAGGAATCACAAAAATATGAGTTTCTAGTACATAGTGGAGACGCCATTTGAAGTGTACAACTTTATTGACCCTCCTAACTTATAGACAGTTACCTATTATTATGTGCCAGTAATGACAATCATTCTACCTTTGTCAACATATATACATGTATATCTGTTTTGTAGAGCACTCTTGTATAATTTCACATATATAAATGTTTGAGGTGGGGGGGAGTGAGTGAGTTTGGACAACAGATTTCAAGCTATTAAGGTGATATTCACTAGTTTGCTGTCAATCGAATGAAATATTGTGTCAAGGCAACCACAAACCAACTTCCCACCTCAGTGCTCTATTTAATATCAATTACTTTCCATTTCCTTTATTTGTTATCTTTTCTTTTGCATCACAGTTGGATTTTTTGGAAAAAAAATTCAGGACATTTTAGAGATGGGGCTTCTTTGTGCTAAGCACTGTACAAACACACAGGAGGGAGACCTTGGCCCAAAGAGCTTACATTCTGAGGAGTGTACTCTTTTCTATTGAAACTTGAGTAGTTTAACTGAGCATGCTGAAATGTCGTGGATCCATTTAAAACCAGACATTGCCATGATTTATGAAGAGGAGCATGGGGCATGATCCTGCAGTATTTACTCAGTCAGAAACAAAATCCCATTGATTCATCAGTCCCTCATGTCAAGTATCAGTTCACAAGCCGTTTCTGAGGATCAGACATCCAATGATCAATTCCATTATATCAGGGAATTTAGTGGCAGAGTAATGGTTCCCTTCACAAAGGATTGACTTGGAAGGACCCGTGGATAGAAATGGTGATATTTCAGAGGCTTAGTTCTTTATTTTTACACTAGCAAAAATACCCGGCGTTGCTCGGGTCCATCAGAGGGGAGGAGGGGGGACATAGCTGAGCGAGTGGGGGGCCGTTGGAGGGGGGAGGGGGAGAGCTGGGGGAGGGGGGAGAGAGCTGAGCGAGTGCGGGGGCCTTTGGAGGGGGGGAGGGGGGTGAGATATTAAATTTTTTTTATTCTTACCTGAGGGGGGAGAGAGCTGAGTGAGTGGGGGGGCGTTGGAGGGGAGGAGAGGTGAGAGAGCTGAGTGAGTGCGGGGTCCATTGGAGGGGGGCAGGGGGGAGAGAGCTGAGCGAGTGGGGGGGCATTGGAGGGGGGAGGGGGAGAGAGCTGAGCAAGTGCAGGGGCCGTTAGGGGAGGGGGGGTGAGATTTTAAATTTTTTTGATTCTTACCTGAGGGGGGAGAGAGCTGAGTGAGTGGGGGGGGTCGTGGGAGGGGGGAGAGAGCTGAGCGAGTGGGGGGGGTCGTGGGAGGGGGGAGAGAGCTGAGTGAGTGTGGGGTCCGTTGGAGGAGGGAGGGGTCAGAGAGCTGAGCAAGTGTGGGGTCCATTGGAGGGGGGTATTATGACATCATAACTATGTCATAGAGAACAGCAGGTGTTAACCTGCTGCCCAGCTGATGTGAATGGGCTATAAAGAATTTCATCCCTGGGGGGCGTCAGAAGTGAGATTTGAAAAATTTTCAACTCTTACCCTGATTAGGACCCTAAAGCCTATAACTGTACCAAATTTCAAGTCTCTAGCTCAAACGGAGTGGAAGGAGTAAGGCAGCATACATACACGTGCGCATACACCGTTTGACTTTTATATATATAGATTTGTTTTTGTTAGTATCTGCAAACTGTAATCAGACAAGGAAAGAAATGATGCACGATTTTGCATCTGGTGGGCCCAGACTCAGTGGGCTGAGTGGCAGATATAGGGTGAGGTTGTGCTTTGCTCCTGATATAATCCCTTCTTCGGGGCAGGTGGGTGTATCACTTTTTAGGATACAGAGTTTGCCCTACGATCAATAGCTGTGCTCACCAGACCCCGAAACTTACTATGTGTGTAAGTACAATGCTTAACTTAATAACCGTGCCAATCCTGGATGATGATCCGTGGAAGAGGTTGTCTTGGCAGCCTTCCTGCGAGTGTATGTTGCAGAAGAGTGTGTCCCACTTCTAACCTTGGGCTGGCACTAATGGTTTGGGTCACAGGAATGGCATGTTTCGAAGAGGGGGAAAAAATAGCAGGGACTCTTCTGAAAATATGAAGCCTGTCTATTTGGAGAGTAACCCTTGCCTTTGAAACCTTGCTCCATACACCTATATTTAGCACGGGAGGAGGGAAGGAGAAGAGGTTTCAGTTTTAAGCTCCGCTGTTTGCCCTAAAATCCACCCACCCACGCCCATCTGAAACAGGGTAGAGTGAAGAGAGGGGGGTGCTGCCCTTAGGAATTCTTCCCCCAAATCCACCGTGGCTTTCCCCCCTCATTCCGCGTCCCCGAGCTGGGGTTGCGATGTTTAGTCCCCCTTCTCCTGCCCCCTCTCTGAACAGGAGATGTTCCCCAGACGGAGCCCGGGATCCTGCTTGGAAGCAGATTTGGAGCGTGATGCACCGCGACAGCTAAAAGTTGGATAGAGTTTCAGCAGCTACTATATATAAAGCAGGGGGACTTATGTCACTGCACTAATTAAATTCCATCTGGGTGGCTCCTCTGGGTTTTTTTTGAGCCTCTCACCCAACTCCAGCAGGCAGAGGCCAAGGGGAGAGCATGATGATGGACCTTTTTGAAACTAGCTCCTATTTCTTCTACTTGGACGGGGAAAATGGAGCCCTGCAGCAGCTGGAGATGGCAGAGGGGTCCCCTCTGTACCCAGGCAGCGATGGCACGTTGTCCCCCTGTCAGGACCAAATGCCCCCAGAGGCTGGGAGCGACAGCAGTGGAGAGGAGCATGTGCTGGCCCCCCCGGGCCTCCAACCCCCTCATTGCCCCGGCCAGTGTTTGATCTGGGCTTGTAAGACCTGCAAGAGGAAATCGGCCCCCACCGACAGGCGGAAAGCAGCCACCCTGCGGGAGAGGAGGCGGCTGAAGAAGATCAACGAAGCCTTCGAGGCGCTGAAAAGGAGGACTGTGGCCAACCCCAACCAGCGGCTGCCCAAGGTGGAAATCCTGAGGAGCGCCATCAGCTACATCGAGAAGCTGCAGGATCTCCTGCACAGGCTGGATCAGCAGGAGAAAATGCAAGAGATGGGGGGAGACCCGTTTAGCTTCAGCCCCAAGCAGGGAAATGTAAGCACAGCGGTTGTACTCAGTCCCCTGCTGCCCCCTGAAAGTCAGCTGCGAACCCGCCTTCCGCTTGTTTCCTCTCTCCCTCTCCCCCTTCCTTAATGTAGTCTGTCCCGCCAGAGCGCCGGACACGCTAACACACAGTTAGCAGACTTCGCGAGGGAAGTGGTGGAGAAGTCCAGCGGGCACCCAGGCTGCCCCGAGGAGCAGCGATCCTCTTTGCTAATACATGTTCTCTCTTCCCTCTCTCCTCTGCGTGTTTACTTCAGATCCCAAGTTCAGATTTCCTCAGCACCTGCAGCTCCGACTGGCAAAATGTTTCTGATCATTCCAGAGTGCTAGCAATCAACGCCAAAGAAGGTAAACTTCGGGATTCTGTGTGTGTGTGTGTTTGTGTGTAGAGAGAGAGAGAGAGAGAGAGATGGATCTATTCCGTAAGTGGGAAAAGTATCTGACTGACAGTGCTGAGAAACATTAACACTGTTACTGTATTGTACACTGCTATATAAATATTGTAATTTTGCTCACTGATGTTGTTTCCTTTTCCTAATATGTGAATATCGGTCCTTGTTAGATCCTCTCTTTCTTAGGGCTATATTCCTTTCTGTCATTTCCTTCAGTCGAGCGATCCCTGTTTAAAAAACTAAACCAAACATTCAATTGATTCTTATTTATTATTATTTATTTGTTTGTTTATTATTTATTAACCAGGAGCCTCCATCGTTGAATCTTCAGCCTCTAGCAGCCTTCGTTGTCTTTCTTCGATAGTGGACAGTATTTCTTCAGAAGATACCAAACTTCCCAGCGTGGAGGAAGTAGTAGAAAAGTAGATTTGCAGTTGGCCTGCTAGTATTTTGAAGGCAGATAACAAGGAACTAACCCCACACCCTATAAATGAAATAATGAATTAATTTAATATTTTAGCAATCCCAGACAGGGCCTTGTTAAATGCACTGGTAGGTAGATAAAGTTGAATCCTCTTAAAAAGAAATGTTGCTCAAATAATTGTACAGTCCAGTTCTTTCTTTCTTTTCTTTTATTTTCTTTTCTCTTCTCTTTTGTTCTATAGACCACTCCTTTTTTATTTAATATATTTACTTGTTTTCTGGTGATCCACTTTGTATAATACTCAACAAAAAGTTCATTCCTGTCTGAGTGAAGCTGTTGTTTGGAATTCCTGTTAGTATTATTTAAAGAGTTCTTAGGTTGTGTTTTTGTACATAATTTTAGTACTTTTTTATGTAAACCGGATCCATATCTATATATTTAAATTGTGGGATGTGATATTGTATATAAGAACGGGCAGATTTCATGGGTATGTAAAATAAAGTTCTTTGTATTACAAAGGTCCCAGCCCCTGCGACCCATTGTTACTTTAAATTATGGGCCCGATCCTGCTGTCATTAGAATCACATTTTGCCATTGACTTCAGCGAGATCAGGACCCAGTCCGGTGAATCCAAATCAAAAGTGTTAAATGAAGAGGTTACAAATATTTCCATCCAGGGCAGCGTCTCTTTAACTGTCTACTCTACACAGTTTCTCTTCTACTCAGAACCGCACGGAATGCCTTCATTCTGTCCCTCTTGTTTTGCATCAGCAGCCTGCTGTGTATAGGATTGTAGGAGGCCTAGTTCACCCGGGCCAGTGAATCGCTTCGGTCTCCCTCGGCGGAAAATGCAGTGGATCTACAGTCTATTTCATGAAATCGCCTGGGAAAGCGGTTCCACTCGGCGCCTGACTTATTCGGGGCTAGAGTTACCCTGCGTGTTTGACCTCCCGAGCTGCCCAGGCTTGGAGGAGCCTGGAAGGGGGAAGCCTGGTACCAAGCAGTGTCTGGGAGAGGGTCGGTCACACTCCTGGGTTTAACTAACCAGCTCCTGAATTCTTCTCCGAGTTTCTTTTTGAGGCTGGGGGACTTTGCACCCAAACCCTGTTTGAAGCAGAATTGATGGGCCTGGCTGCTTCCCGACTGGACAGCGAAGGGCTCTGACAGAAGCCAGCTCCCGTGGGGTTAGAGGGCAGAGACGGCTTTCGCAGAACGGCGACTCCTGCGGCCTTCTCCTACCCTGCAGGGGGAGCGGACGGCCCCCAGGGGCGGAAAGAGTTAAGTGGCTGCAAGCGGGGGCGAGGAGGAAAAACAACACGCGGAGCCTTTCAGCCAGTGCTGTAGAAAAACAAACCCCGGAGCGGAGGGTGGAAAAGCAGCAGCTACTCCCAGTAAGGACCGTAGGGCTTGGAACAGATTTGTTTATAATCTCGGGAAGGGGCGACCACCAAGAAACTAACCCGCTGAGTTTCTCCGCTCCCACCCCCCAGCTCCCCGCCGCTTCATAGTAATTAACACAATGAAATGTCTCATTGCCATGCAGTTAAAATGCCCCTTTGCCACCTCTGCTCTAACTTGAATCCCTCGGATTTGAAAATACAGCTTCACTCCACATATTCCTGGGATGGTTGAGTTGGGGATTGCTCCTGCTTTGAGCAGGGGGTTGGACGAGATGACCTCCTGAGGCCCCTTCCAACCCTGATATCTCTGAATCTATGAGATTCCTTCTCAGTCAGCATGCGGGGGAGGGGGGGGAGGGGGGCAATGACTGGCGAAAGGGGAATCTCCACTCAGCTACAGCCAGAAACTCTGGTACACAGCTACTTGCCTCCCCTCCTACGCCGGCTGCGTCGCCGGCTACCCATGCTACAATTCGCCGGTGCCCATGTTGTTATTTGGTTGGGTGGTGGCTGGTTTTATTTTTGTAAGTCTGCCACTTAAGAGCATTCCCAGTTGTTGAACGCTGGGATGTGTGCGTCTCGAGCAATGATACGTAGAAACAAGTGTGTTAAGGTATCATTATTCCCCCCCCTCCCCTTTTGAAATAAACTCTCTGCTGTGTAGAAATAACAGAAGGCGGGACGTTTTGGAAATCTTCACTACAAGAAAGTGGTTTTCCACACACAAATCCATTGCTTTCGGTAACGGAGGGTGGCTGCTGGCTTTCATGTCGAGCTGTAGCTTGATCAGAAATATACAAAGAAAATTTGACTTCCCGCTAGAAGCGTTCTCAATAATCTAATTCAATGCCTCAGAAAGGAAGAGGAGGGTCTCCATCTAGTACCACTCAAGCAAAACTCTCCCTAGCTCTACTGTTCCTGGGTACAGAGGATCAGAGCTAGCCTGAAAATTGTAACTCTCCTCAAAAGGAGAATGTCATGAGCATCCCATGCACACCTAGGGGGAGGGGGGAAGCTCTCTTTCTTCCTCTCCCTAACGGGTAGGTTTTATTCACATCCGAATATTGACTTCAAGAGACTATATCGCCAGGCTGTGTTTGGACCCCGAAATCCGTGTCGTCTCCAGCAACGGGGGTAACATGAGAAATTGTTTGGAAGAAGTTTGAGTAAAGCAGGTTTTTCATTAAATAAAGAAAATATTTCCCAAAGAGCCTCCCTGTGACCTCAGTGGCGGTCGCTGCCATGCGAGGCTTCCCAATGAAAGTCCTCAGTGTGTTTGCAATTAAACTGTTTTTGTTTGATATTAATAACGATAATCTTTACCTAAGTCTAAAGCCAAAGCAAACAGGGCCCTGGAAGCACAAAATCAAGAGGTAATAACTCGGTAAAGATAAGCAGTTTGTGATTTAATCTAGCCTCTTTCCAGAGGGGGTTGGGTGCAAAGTTATCAGTTTAAACTAATGAAAGTGATTTTCTGCCTACATTTTATTAAAGGTGGAGCAAAGCTCCTGGAACATGACTCCCCAAATGGCCCTTTTAAGGCCTGGCTCCTGCAGCTTCACCTGTATTGCATAACTCATACCCTGTGTATTTATTTATATTGAGAGTAGTGGGGAGGAGGACTTGATGAGCCCATTCATTTGATGGATCCCACAGCTATTGTTACAGACTATGGAATGAAATAGTGAGGTCATTCACTTGACGCACTAGAGACAATCATTGCAGTTGAGGTTGGGGACGAGAATACGCTGGCGGAACAGATGGAATGTGGATACAATGGTGGTGGGAAAAGATGAAGGTAGAGGAGACTGGGGTCACTCCCCACTAACTACTGAAGGACACATTTGATGTTCTCATAAATTAAAGGATCCCATTCAATGAAATATATTTAGATTGACAGATAGTGGGCTCGCTTCTTGTTCGGGTAAAACGGCCACCAACTTCAGGGACAGAGTAGCAGAACCGAGACTGGCTCCGGCGTTGTTGACGAAATCCGAGAAGACCATGGCACACATATTCAAAGGGGAAAGTCCAACATTCACAAGGAGCTCTTGACTTGCCGGGATCGTTATGTGGCTGTGGGGACCCAGGCTAGCGTTTTGCCAAAGCTTTGCCCTTTTATGGCAAGTGTGGCTGTTTTCACCGGGAAGAGAGCGAGCTGGAGGTGTATGGGGGGGGGGGGGGACACGGCGGGGATGGGGCGGGGGCTGAATAACAGCCATGTGCTCGCTTGGGTTTCCCCCTCTGTAGCAGCGGGAACTAGCAACTTTTCCCAGTCTCAAGGCTGCTAAAAACCCTCGTGTCCCTTTGATCTCTCTTGGGAGTCCCAGCATGCAAGCAGAGGCCAATGTCTTCTTCAGCTGGCTTCTATACAAATCCTTCCCGCAGCTCTGGCAGGTACTAATGTGTTTACTTAGGTGCGCGCAGTTCCCAGAGCTCGATGGAACCAAACGTTTAGCACTTTGTTGGAGTCCCCTTAATACGGGTCCAACTGGGAAAGAGGTTTTGTCCCTAGTTAGCTCTGGAGGCGGATTGCTGAAGGGGACCTAGGATGGCACGGTTATTACTCAATTGGCTATCAGTCCAGGAGCTAAACCTTCCACCGCGTTACCATTCCTAAAAACAATTTAAACGAACGGAATAACACGTCACAAACCGAATCATGCAAACCATTATGTATATTCACTGGAACAAATCCTTATCCTGCCGTCTACACTCGGGCAAAAGTTCCACCGACTGGGATTGTGCCTGAATTTTCGACACCAGCTACTTTCCTCTGTGTTTTCTTGGCAGAGATTGGAATGTGTACGGTTAATAAAGGATGCCCCAAAATAAAACCTCAATAAGTTTAGACTCAGCTGTTAAATATTTGTAGTCCTGACCCCTGGGAGTTTTGCTTAAAGTGGGGAGGACAGTAACTGCCTTTTGGCTTCAGCTGTCTTTACAATGAATTATATATAAGAACTGGTGCGTCTAAAGCACAACATTAATACAACCCCATCAAGGGAAATTGTGTTCTGCAATCAGTGCCCCACACTCACTGGCACACAATCTCTTCACTTCACACGCCCCAGGGGCTAAACTTTGTGTCCTATCTGTAAAGATGGCAGCACTATGGTGAGAATATTTTCGTACACCGATATTTACATTTCATTCCTAAATGTTCTACTCACAGTTGTCAAATTGAACTATAGATCACCTTCCTCCTTTGCTTTGGTGTTTTGTTCCGTTTTCCCAAGTGAAGTTAAAATCAAGCCATTTCAGAAGAGGGGAGAAAAGTCACGAAATAAAATCTGCCGTTCTATAATCTCTTAAAAAACGATTCCTTCTTTTATGTTGGGGGAAAAGAATCGTCAACGAGTCAACTACCGGTATATATAACAATGCGATTCCTACTGGCTGAGGGGCGTCTTTGAAATGCTGTGTTCTTCTGGGAAGATGTCTTGCTATTTAAAAAATAATTCTATATTTTTTTCTCTGATTTAACAAGAGTTTGAAAGTTGTGTTGTCCCACTCTCGGCATTTCAATCCCCAGATGTCAACCCCCGACTCCGATCCTCCCGCAGCAGCCTCATTAACCAACCTTGTCGTTTGTGTTTTTTCCTGCTTCTTTTAGTTCTACTTGCTGCACGTTTGCAAATTTGTTTTGAGATCACTTTACAAAGGGAAGCTGGCACCTCTAAGGGATACTACTTGCAGATTTTCCTGAGTGACAGCATCTTTTCCCTCAAAGATCCAGAAAGAAGGGGGAAAACCTTCACAATTCCCCTAAGACTCTTGGGAAGGGCACATTTCTAAACAACTTCGACCAGTCTAAGGAGCTACCGATTCGAATGCAAGGAGAGACTTTGCAGACAATATTGTGTAAGGCATTCCAAAAGGGGCTGGCATTGTTACTAGAAGATCTCTGGAGAGAAACCACCGAAAGGTGATCAGAACAGTGTCCATAGCACTTTAAAGCCCACGTTTATTGGTGCGCAAAGTATAAATCTGTAAACAGGTCTATTTTAGCCCGCCTGAACATGCTCCATGAAAATATCCGGGTGCTACACTCCAAGACAGTCTTCAAGTTACTTCTGACCAGAAACGCTTTATCTGGCTGATGATTTCTTTCAGAACCACCGAGCCCTGCAACGTTTCCAACGTGTCCAGCTGAATGTCAACCCGGTCTTCAGTCGAGAGAACTGAAATTCAGAGTTTCCTTTTCTGTAACTCTATTCCTTTATCAGCGCTGTGGCTTTAATACCGTATTCATTTCAAAGGGGGCTCGCTACCCGTTTATGGCCCTAAATAAACTGGAACAGGACAGATGTAGCCGTTCCAGCCGCTTAGCTAACTATATACCAACTTTTTGAAGGGGTGTGGGAAGGGTTTTATTTATCAAGCCCTTTAATTTCTTCCTCTGGTATATTTTAAAGTGGCTTTTCACCTTAAAGCAATAGTAATATTCCCCGAAGGGAACTGAACAGATTATAGATCAGTTATCAGTTGCATACTAACTTGGGTGGCTTGGAGCTCGGGGTATACTGTGTAAAGAGACACGTGGCTTCTCAGGCTACCTGCTCCAAACTGAAGTCTAATCTCTCTTTTTCAAAAGTACATCAAGGCAGTAGTTTAATCACCTGTCTTACACAGGATTCCCTGCCAGACTCCTTTACTCGCGGGGGGGTGGGGGTGGGGAGTTTTGAATAAAATGACTTCTAGCCAAAGAAGTAAACTCACTGGCTATATGTCAGCGGCTCCTTCAGCGAGGTTAGTCAAAAATACTCCTGCTGGGTACTGAGAATAACTCGCATAGCATGGGAATCGCGGAGGGGTTCTTCGGTAACCGTTTCATTTCACCCCAATAACACATTTTCCTGGCATAGAAAAGCCAACTGAATGCGGCAAAAGGGTTCCTGCGCTTTGGCAAATGCCTGTTAAATAGCTTCATTACCACGTTAATGGCCCTAACAGTTTCACTGATCTGCTGCTAGGGCTCTGGGAGGCTTTTGTCACCGACGTGTGTAAAGTTACTCGGGGATTGCGGGGTTAGAAATTTTACACTTCCAGGAGGGTTTGTTGCGCTGACAGCTGGGACGCATCTGTAACGGTACGAATTGGTCTGGAAGCAGAAAATTAGCAAACCCAGAGCACTGCCCTACTATTGCCGCTAGCACCAGCAGGCCACAGGGAAGAGGGCAAAGGGGCGGAGGAGAGAATTTTCTTAGGCAAACAAATACAATTGTCTTCTGCGAGTCGCGTTTCTGACATGATCAGGGAGCCCGAAAGCCGGAAATGTACCTGAAATGCCCTCCCCCATTGTTAAGTGACAACGTTATTGTTACGCGGGAATGATTTTCTTCTAGCTTTGTGTCTTATATATATATATATATAATGGAATCCCCCCAGGGATTTTTTTTTAAACCAGTGGATCCCGCCTGCAAAAACAAAGCGAGCCAGTTTGGTTCAAACTGTAGGCTTGATTGCGAGAAAATCAAATAATTCAAATCGTTCGCCGTTTAATTCCCGCGTATATGGCGAATAAGGCGAGACTGTGTCCTCTTTACTCCATACTGTGTTGGCAGATGTTTATACGCAGGGCCTGTCACGCTGTAGGGTCGCTTTCCCTCCGCCCCTGCTCTTTATTTTCCACCCCATATTGCGAGGCTCCTACTTTATTCCAACTTTGGAGCTGTTCCAGTCAGGACGTGGGAAAAGCCCGTGCGTGTTCAAATGTAATCCGCCCATCCGACGGTCAAAAGGAGCGATGCAGGGCAAGTTGCCCCCTGGGGATTGGAGGGGGTTTGCCCAGACAGCCCCAGTCGGGGTTGTGGAGGGATATGCTAATAAAGACTAGCCTCTCTGGACCAACCTCCCCCCACAACCTGTCTATATAAAGAGCCCCGGGCCCCGGAGAAAGACACTTTGTCTCGCATCCCTAATCACTTAGGAAATTGCCCAAGAAAACTGCGGTGGGCCTGTCCGCTGCTGGAAGGATGGAGGTGATGGACAGTTGCCAGTTTTCTCCATCCGAGTTCTTCTATGACAGCTCCTGCATCTCTTCCCCGGAAGGCGAGTACGGGGAGGAGTTCGAGCCCGGGCTGGCTGCCTTTGGAGCCCACAACCCCGACGGCCCCTGGTCCGATGAAGAGGAGCACGTCAGAGCCCCCACCGGGCACCACCAAGCCGGCCACTGCCTCCTGTGGGCGTGCAAAGCCTGCAAGAGAAAGGCCACCACCATGGACCGGCGGAAGGCGGCCACCATGCGCGAGAGGCGGCGGCTGAAGAAGGTGAACCAGGCTTTCGACAGGCTGAAGAGGTGCACCACGGCCAACCCCAACCAACGGCTCCCCAAGGTGGAGATCCTGCGGAACGCCATCCGCTACATCGAGAGCCTGCAGGAGCTGCTGAGAGAGCAGGTCGAGAACTACTACAGCCTGCACCCCGAGCCCCCCAGCCCGACCTCCACCTGCTCCGACGGGACGGTAAGAGCCGAGCTAGGCAGCGGGGCACCCCTTCCTTCGGGGCTCTGCTGGGTGGGCTAAAGGGAGGAGGGTGCAAACGGCGCGGTGGGGGGGGGGACGTTTATCGAGATCCCACGGACACGTTAAGCGAGCTTAGGGGAAAGGTCCCTGTGTGCTGCAGGCAAACAGCCTTGCGGTGCTTTGAGGGCAGGGTGACCAGATGTCCGGATTTTATGGGGACAGTCCCGATCTGGGGGCCTTTTTCGTATATAGGCGCCTATTACCGCTCACCCCCTGTCCGGACTGTTCACATTTGCTGTCTGGTCACTCTATTTGAGGGTGGGGGCGGGGAACTTCCTAGGTACAAAGCGGGGCAGCTTCCTTGCCCTGCAGGGGATGAAGATCACTAGAAAACAAGCCCCCGGCGAGTGATCAGAGCGCATTCCCCGTTCAGTGCCCGTCAGTTCCCCCGGGTGCGCTGTAGCCCCGCTGTGGATCCCGGAGAACTGAGAACTGAGTGAAGCCTTTGCTCCCCCCCCCCCCCATGCAACGTTACAGTCGGTATGAGAAAAAAATAGAGGGCGGGAGGGGAACCCGCCCCGCTGAAGTCTGCCCCAGAGGGGCTGCTGATCCTCTTTCCCCGAGCGCGTTCGCTCCATCGCCCGGGCCGGGTTGCAATGTGCTCTGCCCCGGGACAGTGTCCTCTCCACCGGCGCCCAACCCATTCGCCATGGGGAACGCGGCACACGCCCTGGGGCCGCCTTCCGCCCCGCCGGGGCCCCGCGGCAGAGCGAGCCGGGCCAAGGCCCTTGGGAGTCAGCGGGCAAAGCCCTGGGCGCTCATGTCTGGTTTGTTCCAGGCGGAATGCAGCAGCCCTGCCTGGTGCCGGCGGAACGGCAGGTTTGACCCCACGGATTGCCCGGACACACACCCCGGTAAGAGTCACCCAGCGCTCGGGCCGGCGGGTTTCCCAACAGCGCCCCTCCGCCGCCGGGAACGGCGCGTCGATGTAGGCAACATCTGCCCTGAGTCTGCACACTCGGTGCCCGGCGGTGATATTTACGCGCGATGGGGGGTGGCTTGGGCGGGGATCTGTGCAGGAGTTGGGGATTGAATCGGAGCTAATGCGCGTTCCTCGATGCATGCCCGTGTTTCTTCCTTGCTCTGTTCCTCAGCCCAAAGGACGACACTGTCCAGTTTGGACTGTTTATCCAGTATCGTGGATCGGATCTC
Source organism: Sternotherus odoratus (assembly GCA_032164245.1). NCBI lineage: Eukaryota > Metazoa > Chordata > Testudines > Kinosternidae > Sternotherus > Sternotherus odoratus. The sequence goes on from JAVMKO010000001.1 coordinate 62,219,804, forward strand.
CTCCGCCTCCGATCAAACGGCCCTGCCGCTTCGGGACACCGCCCCCCTCCCTGCCAACGCCAGCCTCGATTCCCAGCCAGGCATGCCCAGGACCCCTCCTCATTCCAGGCTCATCTATCACGTATTATGAGCTCCGAGGCTTGAAACCAACCCCAGCCCCTGCTTTTCCGGGGGGAGAAAGAAACTCTCCCAATGGACAGCCCTGCCACGCGGAGAATGGACTAGCACGTGGGATCCAGGCGTTTCAAACTATGTATAGAAAGGAGAAGCTTTTTCCATTGTATATTTGTGAATAATGTTGCTACGAGATGTATTTAACTAGAGCGTTCTTGACACGTTAGTACTTTTTCCGATTTTTATTATATTATTAGCAGGTTAACTTTTTGGCTAGCGTAAACAGTGTAAGCAGTAGACAAAAGGCTGTAAGAAGTGATTTCCTGCAAAGTTTGTATAGCAATGCTTACATTATATTTTCATAATGATATTTCTTAACCTTCTTGGTTAGAGGAGGCACATTTATTCCACCTAAGAGCTCACTTGCAAACAACGTTAAACATAATCGTCTCATCAGATACAAACGGGTGAAATACATAGAAAACATTGTTGCCTAATGCTGTATATTTTATTTCCGTTCATGGGTTGCTTTTTGTTGTAAGCACATCAGTATTTCTCGGGGAAGAGGGGCTCTCAAAATAAAAGCAACTGAAATTGTCAAAGGCTGGGAATACATGGGATTCTGAAAATCCTGCTATAAATAAAATGTGTTATTACAGAAGTAGTTCGTTTTGTGGTTCTTTACACCATTTCCAAATACTCAGGACTGTAGCCATTTTTTTTAATGATATATAGCTCTTCCATATGCTTACAAATTCTTTGAATTTATCATGCTAATAATGGTATTGCATATTGCACATTGAATCTGGAGGAATCCCAAAGCCTTTTACAAACTAAAACCTTGGTCGTGCACAAAGTTAAAGACATGTTTAACTTTAAGCCGGTGAATAGTTCCTTTGAGTTTGGTGAGTTGGGGGAGCGGGGGAACTCTGCTGATGGCAAGTCTCAGTAGCCTAATATTCACCTTAATTTTCTTCTACTTCTGGAAGGTGATGCTTTAAAATATTTTATATGTAAGGTACTGCAGCTTGTCAGTCCAATTCCTTGGCAGGGCAGACTTGCTCTGACTGCCCTGGTATCTCACTCAGCTTCTTCACTCAGGATATGCTGTTCAATCACCAGCCACCACAAAACCCCCTTGGCATAGACTTTTGGGTATCCTCCATTTGCCTGGAAAAGTGCCTCCATTTCCCCAATCTTGTACTCCGGACAGGGTGATGTCCTATTGGGCTTTGGTGGAATTAAGCCCAGGGTAATAGAAAGGGTGGCCCAAAATTATCTCTTGATTGCTGTCTTACATCTTCTCCGAAGTGCGCTGTGAACTCATTCTATTTCCCTCTGGTGATACAGTACATACTCCCCATAAAACCTACCATCACAAATGGCTCTAACTGGCTGTTTCAACTAAGAGGCTAATGAGCAAATGTGTGGAGACTGACTTTACTTAACTCTCCAGCTCAAGTTTGGTAGGATAGAGCAGGGACAGCTGCATACTGACATGGGGCATGATCTGGTAAGTATTGTGCCTGCAGAGCTGTTACTGAACTCAAGTGAATTTTGGTTTACAGAAATGGGACTTGGGTGTATGTCATTTCTCTTCTCTGGGCCTCAATTTGCCACTCCTTAGGTGGGGATGATAATACACAACTACTACCCAAGTGTAACAGGGTGCTGGCTAGTAGAACCAAGCCAGGACCCTGCTAGCCCAGCACCAGTTAAAAAGGGTATTAGTTGGGGCTGGCTGGAGGCCATGCCCAAATTACCTGAGGGGATGCACCTGTGGGCCTGAATAGCCAGTCTCCTATATAAAGCTTGCTGGGGGGCAGCGAGTGACTCTAGATGGCTGCTGGCTGGGGAAGCTAGCAGTCCCCCAGGGTGTTGGTTTGTAGATATAGGTATATAGTAGGTGCTGTGAACAGACACAAGCAGTAAAAGAACACTGGTATATATATTTTGGTTAGTCTCTGGGAATTTTTGTGAGAGGACTGGTGAGGGCCTAGTTACACCAGGGATGTTGTGAGTTTAAGTAATTCTGTGTGTAAGTGCTTTCAGAGCCTTGGAGGAAAGGGGATATAGCAGTACAGAGTGTTATTACACTGTAATGTCATTATGGACAGTCCAATCCTTAAACTCTTTCAGTACCAGGTAAATGTTTTCAATCATGTGCAAACTTAATATAAATTTAGGTTTCATGTATGATCACTTCCTCTCCATACTTTCAGAAAAACAGGAAAGTCAATGTTTTTATTTATAAGAACACTTCTCTATGTGGCATCCCCCTACATGCCTGTTGTTACTTTGCTATGCGGATTATTGAGGCCACATGAAAATATTTAGTTGGGAGGTAGTTCTAGTGTTCTACTGGTCATTTAACATGATCAAACAATTAGCTAAGCTATAGAACATACTCTTTTAATTCTGCACTTTACTGACCTTGGCAAGTGACCTTCTTTCAAGTATGCTGTGCAACACTGACAAATCACATGTTTGTAATATACACCTCTCTTTGGCTAGCAGACATTTTAAGAGTGACAATAAAGGTCAACACCTTTGAGAACTAGCTCTTCATTTATTGAATGTGTAAAAGTATACAGTATGCTGCACAGTTGCTAATATCCTTAACAGCAGTAACATACTAGATTACAATTGGAGGGGCATTTTATGACTTTTAGGAGATCCAGATGCAGAGTGGAGCAGGCTTCTAAACAAAACTGTTATGACTCCATAATGTATAATCCTTGGTTATCTGACAGTGTTCCTTCTAATTTTTCCTACCCATGTGCAGAATGAATTTTGTTAAGTGCACCAATGTGGGGGAGACGTGTGACACATCACCTCCATATTGGTGCTCATAACAAAATTCATGTGGTGGGGGTGTAACTGAGAGGTGTGGAGTAGGGGAGGAAGTTCAGGGCTGGGTCAGGGGATTGGGGTGTGAGGGGGTAGGTGAGGGTTCCAGCTGTGGCTATGGGCTCAGGGGTGGGGCCAGGGATGAAGATTTTGGGGTGAAGGCTGCCCTGGGGCTACAGCAGGGAAGAGAGGACTCCCCCTGCAGTTCTCTCTCTCCACAGCAGCACCTGGGCTGGGGGAGAGGGGTGCCTCTCCCTAACACAGCAACTTTGGGGTTGGGGCCACAGGAGAGGTGTCTCTCCCACATGCCGGGGCTGGGTTGGAACCGGGGGAAGGGTGCCTCTCCCACAGATGTGGCAGGTCTGTGCCGGGGATGGGTTGGGGCTGGGGGAGAGGCGTCTCTCCCATGGCTGCAGCAGGTCCGGGCCGGGACTGGGGTTAGGGCTGGGGAAGGGGCATGTCTCCCTTGGCTGTGGTAGGTCTATGGCTGGTCTGGGTTGCATCCGGACCTGGGGGAGAGGAATCTCTCCCTGCCGCAGACCTGAGCACTTGTGTGGCGCTTAATAGGCAGCTACACAGCTGTGCAGGATAGAGAGAACTTCAATATTTGATGTCAAAAGGAGTATGTTGTGCCAGCAATGCCCCTCTGCCATGTACGTTGGCCAAACCAGAGAGTCTCTATGCAAAAGAATAAATGGACACAAATCTGACATCAAGAATCATAACATTCAAAAACCAGTAGGAGAACACTTCAGTCTCCCTGGTCACTCAATAACAGACTAAAAGTGGTGATTCTTCAACAAAAAAACCATCAAAACCAGACTCCAACATGAAACTGAAGAACTGGAATGAATTTGCAAACTGGACACCATCAAATTAGGCCTGAATAAAGACTGGGAGTGGATGGGTCATTACTAATTTCTCCCTACCGTTACTCACACCTCCTTGTCAACTGTTTGAAATGGGCCATTCTCATTACCACTACAAAAGTGATTTTTCCTTCCTTTCATCTCCTACTGTTAATTGAATTGTATCGCTGGACTCCCACGTGGTAAGGCAACTCTGACCTTTTCATGTGCTGTGCATTTATACCTGCTACTGTATTTTCCACTCCATGCATCTGATGAAGTGGGTTTTAGCCCACAAAAGCTTATGCCCAAATAAATTTGTTAGTCTCCAAGTGCCACAAGGGCTCCTTGTTGTTTTCTTTATGTTGTTGTAGTCACATTTGTCCCAGGATATTAGAGAGGCAAGGTGGGTGGGATAATGTATTTTATTGGACCAATTTTTGTTGGTGAGAGAGACAAGCTTTTGAGGTTAGAAAGAGCTCTGTGTAAGCTCAAAAGCTTGTCTCTCTCACCAGCAGAAGTTGGTCCAGTAAAAAGGAATGCATGTTACTACATCTGAAGCCATTCCCAGAGCCTGTGGGATGGGTGAGAACAAGATCTAGAATTATCGGTCCCTTAGGAGTTTTGATGTGAAGGCCAAATGATGGGCATTCAAAGAAGAGAGGGATTGAAAGCAAGGTGTTGAACTCTATGTACAATCATACTGATGGGTCCCCATTATTTTACATAAGGATATCCACACAGGTTTGGTGAGACATGCTACTGTGGAAAGCAACATTCCCTGAGCTCCAACTCTCCCTACCCCATGACATTACCTCTTAAGGTGTGCAAAACTCCGAAGCCCCAAAGGCATACAATGTCTTCACCTCACCCATTTGCCCTGCTGATGCCATTTCATCTGAAACGAAGACAAAATGTGAGCATGTTTTGCTGTATTTCTGCAGTTTTCTTGACCTTCATCCAATATATTGAAGGGTATGATCCTGTCATATTTTTGTAAAAATAAATAATATTGTATTTGGGTATTAGCTGGACTTTCTGCTTCAAGTCTTTTTAAACAAAGGTTTGTTTAGGACTAAAATTCATCTTTTGTTCTTGCTTTGTGTTAAGCAGCATTCAGAAAAAATTAAGCAGCTGTGCATATTGTTCTGCGAATAATTTCTTTTACCCCTGGGTTACTGATTCAAAGCCAATCAGACTTCTCTAGTGAAAATTAATTCTCTGATTTTAGTTCACTTCCTAGTCCAGAGCAGATCCAAACACCCATGGCAGAAATTACAAAACTAACATACGGAACATGACAGCCACGCTCTGATTTGTGACGTGACTGGTAAACATTACACAAGAGAGCACACGTTCTACACTGTGATGTATCAACACCTGCTGTTACTGTCCATTTCAAATTAATATTTAGGATTAGTGTGAGAAGCAGTTCTTTACAAGAAGGTCATGGTGTCTGGATCATTTGACTTCACTGGTTTGAAGAGAGTATTGTAAGTACTGTTCTAAAAATTTATACTTTGTGGAATTAAATTTCCACTGTCGGAAAAGTTGCTAAGCGGGTCTTATATGTCTTAATTCTAGGAAATACTGCCTCTTCTAGGGGCTGTATTTCTGGGAATCTCCATCTATGTGGGTGGGTGTACTATAGTGAGCACTTGTGGTGCTTGCTTTAGTTAAGGTTGAATAATAATTTTCAATCACTCGTAACCCCCTTAAACTTTGATCATTTGAGTTGATATTTTCCAGGCTGGGTGGAAAGTGAGAGAAAAAACTGTTAAGCTTCTTAGGAATTATGTGTATGAAAATACACATTTTTCACCTTAAAAAAATCACTCCCCTCCCTCCTCCCTTGTCCCATGCTTAAAAGTGGCAAAACTTTGAAACGTGAAACCTGGTATGTCATTACTTCCTAGTGAGTAGTATGTGCTTTGCTATGTTGCAAAGAATTTGGCTTTCGAACAGCAAAGTTATGCGTATTAGGAAATTTGCACATGAGTCAAAGAAAGCTTTTTTGTGACCAATGACAACTTTTGATGCAAACATGCTGGCTATAAGCTGTCATAACATTAGAAGGCTTGGACTGATTTTCCTCAAAGAAAGCCTTAATGTTTAGTTCTCAGTTAGGCCTACAGAAGAAGACAAGTTTGAATTCTAGCATCAGTGGTTTGAGTGTGTGGTAGTACAGTGCTCATTTGATACACACATTAAGGTCACCAGACAGCAAATATGAAAAATTGGGGTGGGGGTGGTGGGTAATAGGATCCTATCTAAGAAAAAAGACCCCAAAATTGGGACTGTTCCTATAAAATCGGGACATCTGGTCACCCTACACACACAGTGGAACGATTCTCCTCATTATTCAAAGAAGATCACTATGGATCACTCCACAAGACTGGAATCTGGGGCCCTAGGCACATCACAACATGCGATCCCCTACTCTTGCACCATAGCATATTGCTTTGTGAAGAACCTCTTTTACCCCTGGGATACCACCCAGCGAGACTAGGGCAGTGGCATGGCAGCCCTTCTGCCTCATCCCACCATGGGAGAAGCGGGGCCCCCTTTTAAGCAGAACTTACTCCAGTACCGGGTTTATCCATCTGCGTTGGTGGGCTGGGTTCATTGCACTCTTCTCTTGTGCCACACACAGATATGTTGGGGTGATGTTGGTGGGGTAACCCAGAGCAGTAACTCTTGGGGTTAAGTCTGAGGTTCTTATGTTACATCTCTCAGAGGGGTAAAGTTGTCTTCAAACTCAGGAAGATGCTGCTGCATCAGTTATTCCCAGTTTATGTTTTCTTCACAAGCTAGAGGGCTGGACATATTTTATTTAAATGAAAGCTGGAATTCTAATGCAAGGACGTGACTGCTGGAGCTGGGGGTCTGACTCTCTGTGAAAGGAACTCTATTCCTATACTGCCTTGGGTGATTCCCTTGGTGTAGCTTGATATATCACCAGGGTGCATGATCACAGCCTTCTGAGTCAAAGGCGTCAGACTGTTTAGACCTGCCAGACTGCCGCTCTTACTTTATGGGTTTGCTCCTTGTTTCTTTAATCTTTTCCCATTAACATGCATATGCTTTGCATTCATTTTGTTTTCTATTAAGGAAAAAATAAATCCCTGCAAACAATTATGCTAGAGACTGTTAAGGTTCCACAATGAAACACTTTAAAGTCAGGAAATGCAAAAGTTAAGATGGAGCATGATGTGCATGTGTGTCTGCATTATGATAATAAACCACATCATGGATTAATCCAGGGCTGAATTTGGCCCACTGTGTTTAATGATGTGATTACATATTATTTCATAAATACTAAACTAAGAATAGGTTCTTAAATCATATTCCACAAATTATTTCTACATTAGATACATCTGTGTCTAACTGAGTGTAAAGCACACAGCAGCAAGTACACAGATGCTCCACTAGGGGGCAAGATGAAAGTGTAATGCTGCTTGCATCCGACGAAGTGGGTATTAGCCCACGAAAGCTTATACTTCAATACTTTAGTTAGTCTTTAAGGTGCCACAGGACACTTTGTTACCTCTGCTATTCCAAATAATCACGGCTACCTCTCTGAAGTGTAATAAAACACTCCTTTCTCCACTTGAGATCAGCAATGATCCACTATTATCCCATTTAACTCTTCTATATCTGCTGTAGGTGGCTGAAGTAAGTTTTTACATGTAGTATATATGGTTTTGTTCCCGTACTCCCTCTTTGTTCCCTGTATATTTGAATAGATCTCTGTTGAATTAATGTTTCAGTTTGAGGGAAAGTTCTTTTGCCTGAGTTGCAGTTTTGAAGGGTCTTGATATTGATATAATACCATGATTTTGAATGGATAATCTCAGGCCATGAAAACAGTGGGTATAATTTTCAAAAGTTCCTCAAGTAATTTAGGAGAATAAATCTCATTTTCAAAAGTGATTTAGTCTTTTAAGAATCGAAGTTCCATTGACTTTCAGTGAGAGTTAAGCTTAAAAGTCCCTTAGATACTTTAGAAAATGTTCCCCACTAAGTCAATGTTGTGGCCAGATGCCACCGGTGTGGTGCTCTGCTCTGTTCAATGTTAATAACCATTGGCTGCATGTGCGTATTCCCTCTATATGCTGCCCCGTCTCTGCAGATCGCTGGCACAGCAGATCCCAAGAGAATCTCCAATGACCACAGACTCCAATAAGGTATGAAGGCACTTGGCCAGGTTCATTGTCAAGCGAAGCACAGTAATAGTTTCCCACAGACTCTACAGGACATACTATGAATATGTGTCCCCTGACAATTGAACGGCTCAGTTTGTGGTGGGATTCTCCACGGCCCCCTAGGCCAGACAAAGAGGACCCTTCAGGGGTACATTTTTATACACCGGTACAAACAAGTTACACATCACTCCCGACATATAGAGGTGCAACCCCTTTACTTGTTATGGTGCCAATTCTCACCTTGTATGTGTTGTCTCGAACAAAACAACTCTATCTATCATATTACCCCCCTTCTCCTGTTTTTGGGAAGGGTTACCTTGTTATCTATGTGGAATGTGCTAATACCAGAATGTTCTGATACCATCCGGGCATTACTAATATATTACTATATTATTAGTGGCTTTTAGGTATGTATGTATTTGCAACATCAGCCTTCTTCTTGCCAGCTCCTATGAGCAGGGCCTGCCTCTGGCTCACAGCTTAACTTTATTTTAGTAAAGTCTTAACCATTACTTTAGTTCAGACCTTAATTTTAATACCAGGCCTTCGATACAAGGGTTTATATTTCAGGGCCTCCTCTTACCACATATGTTTACAGGAGCCTTGTATGTTCAGAAAGGCTGCAACACTCTGATTTCATTGCCTATGGAGACTGAAGTATTGCCAACCACAGGCAGTCGAAATCAGAGTCAAGACCCCCAAAATCATGAGAGTGACTAAAAATCATGTGATTGTAATGATAATAATGATTATAGTTGCCTGTTGTGTTTTGAGTCTTTAGAATTCACATTTTCAAGCTTTTCTTTGCAACCATGAAGACTGGAAATGCCAGCTCCCCTGGAAAGTTGAGATTCGGAAGTCACCCCTCGAGCTGGCTGAAACTCTGAATTTCTGTTCTTTGGGAAATTCTGATATTTCAAAGAAGTTTTCATTCCAATCCAGAATGAGAACTTAAAATGCTGGACATTTTTCATTGCAAGGAAATTCTGAATGTTTTTGTTTAAGCAAAATTGAATTGTTTCAGTCTGATTTTTTTCAAAATGAAACAGAGCAGCTGGCTGCCCTGCCTCCCAGGAACCCCTCTCTGTCCCGACAGCCAATGACTTCCCGGGCTGCCCCTGATTCCAGGAAAGTCCCCCAGAGTTGAGATCAGCCCAGGGAGTCCCTCATCAGGGAGCAAGGAGCCTCGAAACCCCAAATCCAGCCATGCAGCGGGGATCCTGGAAGCCTTGAGAGCGCGGGCTCAAGTCTAGACTTCCAAGGCTTCCAGCACTTTCCGACTTCCTGCCTTCAAGCGAGGATCCTGGAAGCCCTGGGGTTCCTGACCCTTGGCAGTTTGTGTTATGTGGCTGCCCCAAAACTGTGGCCTCTGGAAACACAGGCTCCCGTGCAGCCCACCAGGTGAGCTGGCAGGAAACCATGAAGATTTTTGGTGGACTTTTGGAAGTTCGTCAAACCTGTTATGTGTCTGGGAAACATTTCATACTTGGCAAATCAACCTTTTTGGATAAAACCGTTTTGTCAGGAAATTTCCAAACCTCTTTAGTCACCACATGGCTTTGTGAACCTGGGCTTTAAGAAACACTGTGAGACTCGAGAAAACTGTAAAAGTTCGCTATGTTGACTATGCATCCGATGAAGTGGGCTATAGTCCACGAAAGCTTATGCCAAAATAAACTGGTTAGTCTCTAAGGTACTACAAGTATTCCTCGCTTTCTTTACGGATACAGACTAACACGGCTGCTATTCTTGAACCTATATTGACTCTGACACCAACAGAATGCAAGAAACACCTCAATGAGCCACATGTACCTGCAAGTTGCATACCAGAGAGTTAGATGCCCTGACATGCCTCTACATGCCATCTGATGGGTCGCAGGAAAGGAGGAATATTGTGGATGGAGAGTAGGTATGTCAAAACCCTTACCATATACCTATGCTGACTGTTATGCAAATGTCTGGGAAATATAAGTTAAAAGGTGAACAATACTAATGTATTTGATTTGTGGAAATGTTACATGGTTAACCCCATGCATCTGGGAAAGTTACTGTCTCTTTAAATGGTGGCGCAGCTTGGAAGCTTAGGCTTGAAGACAGGAAAAGGAAGTGGAGGAGAGAAATGCAGGTATTGCAGAATGGGAGGAGAGTAGCCACATGCCCTAGAAGGGGCAGCCTAAAAGAAAGCAAGAGGTGCAGGATACATGGGTGAGGGAGCTTGGAAGGTGTTTACTAGCTGAAGATCCTCATGCTAAGAAGGAGAGAAACTGTGAGTAAACAAAGCCAGAGACAGCTGTATCCTCCCACAGCCTGAAATGCACATTTTTCACAGTGGAAAAAAATGTCTCATTTGTTTATCACCAGGGTAAAAGTCAAAAGTGGCTGAACTTCAAAACATGAAACTTAATATGACTGTGCCTCCTAAGGAGCAGTGTTTACTTTACAAACAACCTGGCTCTCAAAGAAACTTACAAATGTGTGAAAATGTGCTGTAATAGGTGATCCAAAAAGAAAATGACTGAGGATTCCCTGGAGCTGTGGTCTTACCAGCATATTCCAATTAGCCATGAAAAAGAGACCTTTTCCCAAATATGAATAGTATTTGTTCAGTCTATCCATGACTTTTCTGTAGCACCTGTCACCATAGCATGTGGGAGGCATGGGGGGGGGGGGGAGTGTATGCATTGTTTTTATGTTAGATTTAGTAGGTTTCCTTTCAAACATTTAGTAACTACAGCTACTACCAAATAAGAGAAAACATCCCCCAATAAAGTGTATTCACCTAGCTCCAGACACGGACTAGGAAACCACAGATCTAGATCTAGCAATTGGTGGAAAAAAAACATCCTATAAAGGGGTAGGGTTTATCAAACCCACTTATTCAACTCTCCTATAGCAGATACTCAAATATCACATTTGGGACATGGCGTTGGACTGGGATTTCTGACAATGGGTAGGATTTATTTCAAGGTTTAGCAGTGCTTGTCTTGTAAGTAAGGGACTTCTTTAAACTTCTCAGGCCAAATCCTGAAATCCTGTATCTGGCAATACCCTAAATTCTGTAAAAAGTATTTTTGTGTGTTGTTACAAACTATACAAGGAGCTTTTTTAAAGTGCTAGAAATCGCTCATATGTCGAACTCATGCTCTACTTAAATGAGCCATACTCTGGAGTTTAGCCACTGAAAATTGCACATGTTCCATTTACTATGAAAGTTTGAGGACACTTTAAATGAGTTTATATAATTTTATGCTGCCACTTGCTGTAATATGTTATGCAACTTAGTGATACCTTACTTCATGGTATGAGTTTTGTGAAAGAAAGAGCTCTATTTTTACTGCTGCTCTTTATTCTGTGAAATTAATCTGTGTGTAAACAAGGGTTTTCTATTTTTGCAATGGAAAATGAAGACTTTTGCTACATGTATACATATAAGTATATGTATAATACCTATGTTTTGCACTGTAAATGGAGTTTACTCTACATCAACTCTTTTCTTTTTTTAAATAAAACATAGTGGTAGTTAGGCCAAATTTATACCAGGGATAAATCTGGCCCCATATACCTCACCCTGTTGAATTTAGTGCAGTTGTACCAGGGTCAATTCAGCTGGCAACATCTAGAGTACAGTTACAGTATATTGATTTTCTGATGCTACACAAATGGACTATATATGTGCTAAGCAGTAAGATGACATTTAAGATGATTGAAGGCTGACCTAAGATAAAATATTAATAGCCCCAATGCCTGTGGTATCTGGAACTGTTCCCTCCTTTTAGAAGGGGGAGGCATTATCACTTCCACAGATATGGGTGGGTATCTGTCCCCCAACTCCACAAAGCCCCAGGATACTGATGGATACCAAGGGCCAAGCCCATGGATCTTAAAACTTCAACCCAGAGGGTTTGCACCTCTGCACTTCTTTGTGTGCCTCCTTTCCCCAAAGGAGGTACTGTTCCCTAAGGAGCCATTTGGCCTCTGAATCCTCCTACTGTAGCAGGAGCTATGGATTGGATATTTCTCTGCGCAGAAAGCCACAGGGCTCTATTAGAGCATCCCTCGGGCAGGGCCAGCTCCAGGCACCAGCATAGCAAGCAGGTGCCTAGGGTGGCAGGCAGCGGGCGGGCAGCATCCCGGGCACTGTCAGGGCGGAGCACTCAGGCGGCTTTTGGTGGCACGGCTGCGGCAGCTCTGCTGAAGAGAGAAGATTGTTGAGCCGCCACAGGCGTGCCACCGAAGAGGGAAGAGCCGCTTTCGGTGGCACGCCTGCAGCAGCTCAACCATCTTCCCTCTTGAGCTGCTTGGGGCAGCACAGAAATAGAACCAGCCCTGCCCTTGGGGACTGGCTACTCCATCCCCCCAAATCTATGGAGCTCTGAATGTATAGCTTAGGCACAGAGGGGAGAGTGGAGGGTTGGGGAAGACACTGCACCCTACTGTGGACTTAGGGCACTTTATGTCCTAATTCCTACTTATCTGCTGCCTTTTTGGCCATGTAATGGAGGGGAACAGACTTTTCTGATTGTGAAGATTAGAATCCTCTTCTCATCTTTCTAGTTTGGGGACCAGATCCTCAACTTGGCAACATTCTCACTGACTAAAATGTTCAAAAATGTAGCTAAACCTGCAGCCACAGGGAGACTCCAGGTCAAGAGGGCCAGGAGGTGAAATGTTAGTGTGAGATTCACTTAATGACTGACAAGGCCTCAGTTCTGTGGTGTTCTACTGAGACACTCTCATTCTCCAGGGGGCTCAGATTTTCATCACAATCCAGACTGGGGCATAGCGAAGGTTCATCTCCTGCTTTTACGTAGCAGGCACCCAACAGTCACTCATTCCTTCACAGAGTCACACACTGTTTTTAGACATATGTTGTGTTTCTCCCACCTTGGTGAGAATAAACCCCTCCCAGGCTGATGTGTGAGGAGTTTGGAGCAGATGGAGCTGGGGAAGCGTCGGGAAGGATAGAAGTTATACTCTGAACCAGTGATTCTCATTCTGGGCTGCCCTTCTGTACCACTCTTGTGGGGTAAAGAAGACCAAAAACTGCTGGACTCCAAAGGGGTTCCTTGAGCCAGTCCAGTCTTGTGCTACCTCCCCTCCACATCTCACAGCACCTGGTGTAGGTAGGGTTTTGCTGGAGCACTTTGTGCGCTGGGTTGCAGAATAACCCTTGATGCCTGGGGGAATCCAGCATAAATTAGAGCAGACCTGGGTGATGGGAGCTCCAGCCAAGCCCCAAATTCAGAAGCAGCTATGGTGCTTTGCAGTCATATTTACCATCACTATCTCCCACCCCCATCCTCCTAAGATGTGCATCCTGAATCAAAGCACAGCTCAGAATCAAAATGAAGGAGTACAACTGGAATGACTAGGCAGAGGGCCTAAAACTTACCCAAACTAGTCTTGTCAATGGCTTGTGTAAAGACCATCAGACAGTGTGACCAACTGGGGAATATCTGTATCCATTTTTTCATGATTATGGTACAGGCCCATGTATGTTTATGGTGGGTTCCTTGCTATGGGGTTAGATCAAAAGGATTATTAGGGGAACCAAGCAGAAAGGGGTAAAACAATTACACAGAAAAGAGGCCCAGAGAAAACAGTGGAAAAGCTGTTTATTGGGGAATACCACTAGCTGGTTCTGACCAGGCCAAGAACAGTTTACTGTTATCAAAGCTAAGGCTAGGATAAAAAGGAGGATAGAAAACGTTAGAGGACCCCAGACCTAGACAAGCATGGGGGTTGAGTGCATGGCTGGAAGTTGTCCAGGGACTTTCAGCTAGAGCTGATGGGGTGGCAAGAAGAAACACAGAAACAGCATGTTGCAAGCAAGACTGTCTGCTTCCCAAGTCAGAGATGTGGGTAGGCCGGGCTGAGGGAAACTTATGAAAGCTGCCCAAGGGAAGATTTAAGGTGTGACACAGACCCATGCATATAGGCCTTTTACTGTTTGTACCCTTTGCTCTATGTGCTTTGTACCTTCGGGGGAAATGAATTTGTGTGCATAATGCTTTGTTTCGAAAATGTTGGTTTTGAGTTGCTTTAACCACCTTGTTGATCATAAGTCCCTGGAGTGAGAGGGTTTATGGGTGCCAAATGCAGTTGGATGGTCAAGTCAATACAACTGGGAAAAGGGGGCTGCAGCCCAGAGACCTAGTCTAAGTGGCTGCAGTGAGTGGTTCCACCCAGAGTGAGGTGCAGGAAGCCAGTTCTGTAACCTGAGGGGAGCACTAGAGCAGGACTGAAGGAGGTCCATGGTGCTGTTCTCACAGTAAATATGGCATAGTCTTTGCCCCATAGGGAGAGGTCTCTATCTCTGCTTGCCCAGTGACTAGCATAATGGGGCCCTAATCCTGACTGTGGCCTTTCAGAGCAGCTGGAATATAAATACAGAATAATAATGATGATGCTTTCTTGCCTCTGATCCAACCATGACTTACTATTCTTGTGTTTCTAGAATCAAGAGTCACTGAACAGAATTCAGCACTAACACCTACCTACTGCTTAGAATTCACAGCACTCCATCCCCCCACCCTCCCGCTTGTGAAGTGTAAATCCACATAAACTTTTGCCCACAAACTTTTTGGAGAGTAAGAAAGCATTGGAGATTGGACACAGGAGTATTTTTAGTAAACATAAAACACATTTTTTATATTTTAATGAAATTGGTTAGTGTTTTGGTGGCTAAAGGAGTAACGTATTCTGCAATTCGTTTATATTTGAAAATTTAAGGGTTGTGGGTTTTTGTTTTATTTAAATTTTCTCCAAAGGAAGAATTTGTAGTCTAGAGAGACAGTTCTCATCAGGCTGTGGCTGTTCTGGCTCAGCCGTCAGATGGGTGCTTGGATACAATGATAAGAGCCATAGAAATGGATACAAACTGTTCCTGGATACAAGCTGAATTCTATTCCTCAGTCTGGTAGGGGCAGGGGTGAATCTGAACATCTCCACCTCAGCTCATCCTTCTTTAAAAATCAATTTCTTTTATAGAAACATTATAAAAAGCACAATATAATGGAAGGGGAGGGGAAGAGTCTCTTCCATGAACTTAATTCAGACTAAAAATTCCAGCTGGTTCCATTTGGCAAAATTTTGGAACAGAGCAACCGGAGTATGGCTTCCCCGGTAGATATCAAAAGAGGCCAGTTGAAGGATTCTAAGAGAGGTTATTAGAATTTCTATTAAGGTACTTCATGGATCATGTGCCTTATCCAAAGCCCATGTTGGTTAGTAGGCATCTTTCCATTGACCTTGATGTAGAAATCATCTTTGTGTTCTATTGGGTGGTCAGGATTTTATTTTGCCAAAGAGAACAGAAAGGTAATTTTGACTTGGTATTCCAAGGATGTAGTGGGGGGGGGGGGGGGGGGAGAAGGGGGGAGAGAGAGAGCGAGCGAGCAATAGCAGTGCACAGGCTCTACCTTTCAGGTAGAACAGACCTGTTTAAACAGAACCGTTTAAAGTTACAAGCTGTGTGATTCATTATATCAAGAACATTAATTCTACAACCACAATTGTGCATAGCATTTTTCATTAAAACAGTTCCCACCCCAAATGATGCACTGTTCTAAATAATCCAATCACAGTGGTACTAAATAATCCATAGAGAAAAAGTAAAATTAAAAGGCTCCTAAATAAGTGACCTGATTTTGCAAACCTGCTGAGCACCTAATAACTTCTGTTGCTTTCCATGGTGGATACTGGGTGCAAGGCACTCTGGAAGATCATTTATTTAGAGTCTAACGTGAGGCTCCTATTTTTGAAAATCTTGGCCTTCATTTTTATAGTAAACATCAATATTCAATAAAACCTGGGTGAAGCATTTGATAATGACATTTTTCTTGCTTACTTTTCAAAAAATGTCGGGAAGTGAGTGGATGAGGGTATTCACGTGTGTAAAGTTAAGCATGTGCATATGGGCATGTAGGATCAGGGCCTTAGTCAATAAGGAGGATGAGATCTCTCCTTACACTTGAAGTGATCTGTGAGGAGAATAGAAAGCCCTGTATAATGGTAAGTATTATGCATTTGTTTATTTAAACTGATGGTCTGGAAATCTATCTTCCTATGAGTGACCTACTCTTCTGCCCCAGATTCATTTTTTCATTATAAATGAATCCTGGAATGTTGGAAGCAAATGTCATTCGTGTCTCTTCCAAAACTTTCCACAGAAGCAGCATTGATCATGTTGCTGCAGATGTTTGTTTCTGCAAAGGCTCCAAAGCCTCACTGGAAGAGTTAGAGGAGTTGTCTGTGATAGACTATTAAAAATGGGTGAAATTGTGCTTGGTTTACTCACATGAGTAGTCTTGTCGTCTGACCTTGAAGGTGACCCCAGCAAAAGCCATTGGGGGCACTCCTCATACTGCTCTTACTGTACAGTAAAATCACATGGTTATTAAATATTTAGCTATAATTTTTCGTGCAGTGAGTGTTCCTTGCTCCTGTTCTTGCTTGTTTTCAAATGAAAAACACCGATTTGGAACCCATTGATAAATTTGGTCCTCAAGACTCCCTGTATTTGATAAATGTCAGAACTACACAGATGAGCTGCTGTAACTGTAACAATCCTGATGGCTTGGCTAACTCATGGAGAGGGCCGGCATTAGAGGGTTGCATCAGGGTAATTGCCCTGGGTCCCGCAAAGCTAAGTTACGTCATAGCTACAGAGTCACTGCGGATAAATGAAGTGTGAGCATTACAGTCATTTAATCTGTAAACGTGGAAATAAATCACTCTAAAGCAAAGGTTTTCAAACTGGGGGATGTGCTCCTTAGGGTGACATGGAGGAATGTTTTTTGGGGGGAAGTGGCCATGCCAGGCAGCTCGGGGTTTGGTCCTAGGTGGTGAGATGGGGGCCCACTCCTTGTTTCCGCCTTGGGCCCCAGTGAGTCTGTCAGCTGTTGTCTGATGATATTGCAATTTGGAAGCTGTTGAGCTGCAAGATTAAAACTGCTTCATACAGCAAATTATTCTAATGATCTATGTATACCTGTCTGTAAATGTGTACTTTGCAATAGCGTAGCTCTTTTGAACAACTGTAAATACTATGGTAGTACCTTTGAAAACACTAGGTCCTAATCATCCCTGTAATTTCCAATAAATTACCACTCTTTGGTCAGTCAGTTCCAGAAGGGTTAATCCCACTCAAGGGGATTAAGTCCACTAGGAATCTCCGCCTGGGTAGCCTGATGGTTAGGGGCATTATAAATAGTGGGGTGGATAGACTTCAAGATTTATTTTGCAAATAGAAGAATTTTTTCAGAGGCTGGTCCTGAAATGATTTCAGTGTGGTTCTGTGAGTAGGAGAACGACAGGACTGGGCCCTCATTTAATCAGGGAGTGAGGGAAGCATCAGTGGATTTGTTTTGACATTGTCATTCTCACATTCTGTTAAACAAACTGAAGCAATTGTTGGTGAAGAAAAGAAAATCACATCTGGACTGAAAATGTAAACCGCCGGCGCCTGCCAATGTGACTCAGACTTTGTAGCCTAAAAACCAGTGTTAATATGGGTATTATTGCTAGTCCAACTGAAAACATACAGTAGTTATGCATAAAAGAACAGGCCTAATTCAATGAACTCTGATCCGGAGTGCTCTTCAGTTCCTGTTAGCTTCAGTGGATGTTAGACGCCTGCCCTCAGAAGATCTGCTTTTAGAGGGACTGTTTCTGAAAGGGTTCTGAGCCCGCCCCCCGGTCTCCTGTGGAAGTCAATGTGCGTTGCAGAGGTTGTCCCTCTCTGAGGTTGATGATCGCGGTATGAAGCGCGTGGGTCTGTTTCTCAGTAGGATTTTTTGTGTTCTAAAGCTGCGTGTGTCAGAAAAGCAATTCTTTTAACATTACTTCCGTTACTGTGTCACTATCATACTCCTCTGTCTTTCTGGGGGTGATTAATCTGCTTGTGGGCCTAGTCATGCATTCCCCACCATGGCAAGAATCCCATTGAGTTCAGTGTGAGATCAGCCAAAGTAGCGAGTGGAGGATCAGGTCCATTTTAAAAAAAATTGCCATGAGGATTAAGAGCCAGATTTTCAAAGATAGTTAGGTACCAAAAGATGAAGCGAGGTGTGTGATTTTTCAGATGTGCTTAGGTGCCTAAATCCTTTTGAAACCAATTGGATTATTTAAGATGTTGAAATCAATAGGAGTTATAGGTCTGTATTTTTTTGAAAATCCCTTTCTGCATTTTAAACACCCAAATACCTTTAAAAATCTGCCCCAAGGTATTTCAGCAGATGCCTGGCTTTAAGCAAGTCAGTAGTCCCAACTACTACAGTAGTCAAAGGCATGTACCATAAATTTAGCAACATGATCATATTTTGAGGCCTACGGACCCATATTTTTTCTCTGTGTTGGTACAGTGCCTGGCTGGAGCTCCTAGGCGCTACCTCAACACAACTAATTAATAATAGCATTGTAGAAAGTTACTTTTGTTGTTGTGAAGTGACATGTGGTTAGGCGGACAATATACTTAACAAGGAAGAGTATGGCACATTTGTAAGGCTCTTTAAAAGCTCTCGTGTGGGATCCTGGCAACCATTTGCTGCTGTATGTAGTTTTTTTGATTGGTAATTATTCTGCAGAATTGCTTATGACACTACAGCTAATTCTTGCTGTCTGAGGTATGCCCCTGCAATTATTTTTTATTCTCTGTGGACACAGACATTCTCTGTCTGCACTTTAATTAGGGGAGTATGTTCACCTCATTAAAGTGGAATTGGAACAATCAAACCATAAATGATTTTATCTAGGGTTCAAATTTGCCCTCTCAGAGGACTTCAGGATTTGGTTACCCATTAGAGCATTGAGTTCCAGCTTCATGTGCTATTTTGTCCTCAGATAGATAACTCTGCAGTCATCTTGCCTTTGCTTTGCTCAGCAGCATCACAAACAATAGACCTTAAAAAAAAAAAGTGGCTGTACGTCAGTATATACAGCCCTGTGGGGAACAGCTGGTGAGCCACAGCCTCTGGGTAACTCCTGATTATGATTGTGTGTGTGTGTGAGAGAGGAGGGGGCGGGGGGGCAGGCAGAGATCTTCTGGGCTGGCAGCAATATTGTATGTGCAATGAGTAAGGGGTTGGGGGAGGGGTCTTTAAAAATAATAGTTTTAATATTTTATTGTTCAAACAGATTATCTTTTGATGTATGTAAGCCTCTGCAAGGTGACACCTTCTGGTGGAATTTGGCACCACATAAAGGTTACTTTAAGACTACCATGTGCTAAATGCAATGAGAGGTGCTGACTGACGTGTGACACTGATTTGTTACCGGCTTCAGCAACATAGATTGTTAATGATGTTATGGTCCAGATTTGTATTTGGGATGGTCTGGCTCTTTGTTTCTTTCCATTAGTTTGTCTCAAACAATTGCTAAAATTCTCCTGACCCATAGTTAAAATGAATATTTTATGCATATTGTCAATATTTGCTTCCTATTGCAGGGAGGCTAATGAAATAACTTGTTAGACCCTTTTGGTGATATGCATCTTTTATTTTTTTGTAAATAGCTACAATAAGCTCTGCTTATACTCACTTGTTTTGTAAATAGCAAACAAAGCAAACTTGCCATGCATTCTGATTTGGTTATCCATTAGAGCATTGAGTCCAATTGTAACCAATAAGGAATTTTTTATTCCAGTTACATATTTTTGCCTTTGTTTAAAAAGCATTTATCCATTAAGATATGGCTAGATGGAAGAGGAATTAAGGCACAATCAGAGGGACTCCCTAATGAGAACAGCATTATAATGCTATGTTGAGAAGAAGCAGGATCACTTGAAGGAAGTCACCTTTGGGACAAAGTTACTGTGAGGTTAGTCGGCATGAGGAACGAATAAGGATCAATTGTTCTTACCTTAAGAAATAGTTGTGAGAGCACCTTGCTGGATATAGGTTTCAAGAGGAAAGCAGGAGGCAGCAAAATAAATTAGGATGTAGACACCTGGTCAGGAACTGGACTGAGACCAACCACTCCTTTCAAATAGGACAATTAGATGGTACCCACTTCTACTACTCCCAGCCTACTTTACATTTGAGCCACAGCTCTAGATATGAAAGGCTTTGTCCGATCGAACCTCTAATGTGTTCAGTCATGTGGTTAAATTGGATGCTTTTTTTAATGGTGAAATGCTTTTTGAAAGTATTGCTCCACTATCATTTGTCAGTCCCCAGTTCAAGTGATATCAAGGTCTGTGCTATGTAACTAAGATCTGGAAAATATTACAGGGATAGCTATTGGATTAGTGGTTAGAGCTGGAGATCTCGCAGCAGGAGACCTGCATTCTCTTCCCATCTTTGCCTCGCTCTGTGACTTTGTACTAGTCCCTGTGAGTGCTTTGAAATCTATGGCTGAAAATTTGCTTTGTGAGTGCTAAGTAGTCTATTACAAGTTGCACACAGCTTTTTATTTCAGGATGTGGAGGAAGTAACTACAGGACAACCATTTTAGAGTTCTTTCATATGGCAAAAGGTGATTAGCAATGTTCAAATAACCAAATCCAGTGACTAACTTTGGGAGTAGATAGATGTAAGTCTGAGATGCCACTAGAAAATGATCAGTGTAATCTCTTCAAACAGTGATGGCAGGTTTGTTTGACGCAAATGATTGTCCATAAAATATGCTGACTGGCATTAATTATATCTCCATTCTTTATCAGTTGAATAACCTATCAACTTCTCTTTTATTTTGCTCAGAACTGATGTTTGGCTAACCAGCCTATATTTACCCTGGTCATACTGTTTTTCCTTTTTGAATATTGGCACAATATTACCATTCTCCCAATCTTTTGGAATTGCCCTAGTATTCCAAGATTTATTAAAAAATAATAATATCCGTGGGCCAGAGATCTCATCAGCCTGTGCTTTATGGTGTCTGGGGTGTAAGTTATCCAGGTCCGTTGATTTTAAAAATGTTTATCCCTAGTAGATTTTAACTTCTTCCTTGGTTACTAATGGACTGGAAAGTACTTCATCATCATCATATGATATGAGTACATCACCCTGCTTTTTTCCAGTTACAGAACAAAAATATTTATTGAACATTCCTGCTTTTTCTGGATCATTATTAACAATTTTACCATATTCATCTAGTAATGGAACTCCTTATTTTCCTTAGCCCTTCCAGACATGGATTTTTCCTTGGATATCTTTAAAATTAAATGAATTCAATTTTTTTTTAACACCACTACTGGTAGGGTTTCTTCTTTTTTATAGCAAAAAGTAATGCCCTGATCCTGCAAACACATAAGCAAGTATATAACTTTTTTCAGGGAATAGCCCACATGTGAATAGTGACTTCAGTGGGACTACTTGTGCTTATAGATAAGTAGATACATAAGTGTTTGCTGTAAATAATATTTTTATTAAAAACTTCTCATTGGCACAAAATTGCAAACATCTATTATCAGAGCTGGCTGGAAAATGAAAATCCCCTCCTGTGGGAAAACTTTACATTTTTGACTTTGTCCCCATTTGGGATGAAGTTTTTTTTCTCAAACCCACAATTTTTTGAAGGAAAGGGTTTCAAATTCAATTCCACTTTGGGAGAGCCAAAACAGAATTTTTTGGCTTCCCAGCTGTTGGCCTGGAAGGCTCTTAGCAATTTCACTTTTGTCATGCAGAAATTGAAGCTGACAAGATCATTTGCCCCAGTGCCAGAGAGACAGAGAACAGGGCCTCTCAGCCTCCCAATCTCTGAAGCTGGAGTGGCAGAGTGGGGGCCCCAGAGGTTGGGAGGCTGAGCACCTGGGCTCCTGACAAAAGCCTTCCAAATGGACAGGTGGAGAGCTATCATTTGCATTTCTGTTGGGGAAAAATGGATTTTTTGGGGCAAAATTTATTTTTCCCCATTTTCTATCAGAAACTCATCCCTGAAATTAGGCTCCAAACCCCACATTTAGGCATCCTCTGATGTGGTTTTCAAAAGCACCTGAATGAGGCATACCAGTCACATTGACTTCACAGTAAAAATCCTGATGACCAGTTGAAGTATTTAGCGTTTCTTGACTTGTAGAAGTTCAGTCTATTAGAAGGGGGAATTGGCTGCCAACATAGAACTGACTATTGGTTAATCAGTTACATGTTTGTGTTATTTTCACAGTAAGAAAGTAAATGAGACCTTGGGCTTGTCTTCTTTAGCATAGATCAACATGGAACTTCCTAGATAAATATATCTCAGTAAAATCTGAAATTCTACTAACTGAAAAATAATTGAAGAAATATGTACAAAACGTCTCCTCTACCAGTGTAAGAGTACAAAGTGAGAAAAAAATGTAAAGAACTAGTAAATACAAATTATTGATATTTTAAAAACTGTATTAATTTTTTAAAATAGTTTTAATCTATTCTGGTTTCTTTCCTATGTTGATCAACACTAACAAGTTTGAATCCTTTTTAATCAACTGCTGCAGAGCTCCTCACAGCTTTTAGGAATGATATTTATAACAGCTGTTGATGGCAAAAAGGCCCTTCTGACCATATGTCAGTCTGCATGCAGATGTACTTCTTTGCTTTATCTGTTGCACAGCCTCTCTCCAGTTAGTCTACTTCTCTCCTGTGCACTTACAATTTGTAGTTGTTGCCTCATTGATTAATGCTCTTCCGTCATATTGTCAATTAGTGACTGGCCGATAGCACCAGTCTCAGCGATGGGAAGCTAAAGGTTTCTGATTAACATGAGTGGAAGTGTCAGAGGACAGATTATTAAACAATCATGTTTATATCAGAGGACTATAGTAAAACTCATTACTATCTGCTCAACGATGGAAGTATTTTGTTTTCCTCAGTTTTTATTATTGTAATTCCCTTTTTATTTGTCTGATTTCCCAGCTGCCGTGGGGTAACTGGTTCCCGTGAATAGATTAGGCCCAGCTTCCCTGTGTCATAGGAGGTGAGCCCAGCCCAGCCAAATAAAAGGGGCTTGACTCTCCTGAGCCTATAAAGGGCTGCTAGCAGAGGGGAAAGTAAGCTGGTATGCCCTGGTACTGTGTACCGGCAAGAGCCTGTGAGCCAGACTGAACCGGATTTCCCAGGTGATAATTTAAAGGGTCTGGGGCTCCCTGCAGTGGCTGGCACCCTGGGCCCTTTAAATTGCTGACAGAACCCCGCTGTCAGAGAAAGGCCCCACCCCTTTCAGTTGAGGCCACGCCCCCCATTCAGGACTCCGGAGTACTGATAAGTCCTTTAAGTTACTTTCACCCCCGGCTGCTAGAGGCCAGGCAAGGGAAAGAGAGATTGGGGTAGGCTGTGCCTGGGGAAGAGAAGCTACAGAGGAGTGGAGCTAACTCCTGTGGTGAGTCCATGGAACAAGGGACCAGGTGCTCCAGGAAGGTAGGAGAGCTGGCTTGAATTGGGAAGCTGCCAGGAGCAGGAGTGCAAAGACCCCTGGGGGAGGGGGGTAGGATGGGGTGTGAGGCCCTGAACTTGGAGGAAAAAAAGAGTGAGAAGTTTTTTCCGTTTGTTTACTCACCCGTGTTAAGAGATTAAACCTGCTTGAAAGACTGGGTGTGGCATCATATACCTGTACTTGGCCATAGCTTGGAGGAGAAACTGTCCTGGGGTGACACCAACAAATAGGTTTCCAAAATCCCACTGCTCATCTCTTTACTACGACATAAACCAACATGACTGCTGAGTTGCAGAATTGACTAATAAAATGAATGTATCTCATTGTAGGTTAATATGGCTGAGATGTGCTGGTTGTTATGTAGAGAGCAACTCAAGGTCCATTAATTCAACATAAGCCTACTGAAAACTACTCAGGCCTGATCTACACTGTGTGTGTGTGTGTGTGTGGGGGGCAACTAAGTCAGTCTAAGTTACACAACTTCCGTTCCGAAAATAGCATAGTTGAAGTCAACGTACTTAGCGCTACTTACTGTGCTGTTTTCACTGCAGTAGGTTGACTGCTGATGCTCCCCTGTTGACTCTGCCTATGCTTCTCACTCTGGTGGAGTACTGGAGTTGACGCGAAAGCACTCGGCGGCTGATTTATTGCGTCTTGTCTAGACACAATATATCAATCCCTGCTGGATGGATTGCTCTGGAGGTAAGTGTAGACATACCCTCAGTAGCTCATGAAAAACACATCTCAGCATTAGAGCCAGCTGCTCAGCCATTTCATCCCAGTGGGTATGCACCTTTCAGACTCAAGATAAACATTCTAGACTTGGCTTTTTCTGAGGCGAAACTCCCCTCAACCTGAATGGGAGATTTGATTAAGGTCTTAAGGACTGGGCATCTTACGAGTAACTGAAACTTTTCACCACTTTAGTCATCTTGTTTGCTTCATTTATCCATTACTTAGTTAAATACTGGCAAGCCAACAATGGTGTGGCACACCTGGCTACTTCCCCTAATAACAAAGATGGTAGCCCTTGTCAGAGGGAGAGGGGTTCTAACAGAACGAGGATCCTTGTGGCTGTAGCACTCCTGTTAGGGAGTGAACACCTTTCCTAGAGCATGGGGAGGCATGACCTTTGCTTCCCTCATATCTCCATTTCTCCTCACTGCTCTTCAACCAAATCTGCTCTCCCTGTGTTTCACAGGAGCATGGTATAAGTCAAGGGCGCATCTGTGCTCTGAGTCTATCCTTCTCTCTCTCTGATAATGGCTGCCTTCTCTGTCTAAACCCCTCAGTCTGGGACGCATGCTTCCTTTCACAGACAGCAGTGCCAATCTGCCAAGCCTGGTGCTCTCCCAGCCATGAACTTCAGGTTGTTCTCTGTCAAAGGAAGCGGTTGGAGAGGAATTGATACACAGGAATAATAAATATTAACTTATTGTTCCTCGGAAAGAAATCTTTTGTAACCTCTTTTCTCAAAGACTGAATGCCAGATCCGTGATCCACACATGGGACCCAGGGTTTACATAGGAGAGTTGTGCAGGGGTCATGCAGGATGACGTCCTCCCCTCCAGCCAGGAAAGCGAGTGTGCATTGTCCATATATCTTTTCTACAGGTACAGCTATTGCCTATGAACAGTGATAGTTTCGGTGCCCCTTTATGTGGGGTTTTGGCTCATGGAGCCTATGAGTGGTCAAAATAGTGCTACCCAGTAGTGGCGGTCATAAGGAGGCTACAAGTGCAGGGAAGCCTACCTTATTTCAGAGCATTGTTTGGGGCCAAGTGCCTCCATTGCTGTGAAAGCGGAGCAGCTGCAGCACTTCACCGAATTGTTGCTGCAGCTGCTTTAGGTGGTCCCCATTTAGCAAAGCACTTAATGTCCCTTTAGCTTCAGTGAGACTTAATTATTGCTTAAGTGCTTTGCTGAATTCGGTCCTATTTGCTTCCAGTTGTCTCATCGTCCTCACTGATGTGCTATTATATTGCAGTGACTCGTTTAGATATGTTAAGTCTCATGACTGTGTGCAATGCACAGATCAGTTTAAGTAATGCTTACATTAGCAATAGATTTTGTGTTTCTGTGGGACAAGGTATGAACAGTAACTATTGTTATTCTCCCTTCAAATTATAGGGAGTACTTGCTCACAGCTCTAATACCTACTTAATGCTACAAGGAAACTTTTCTGAGCTGTTTACTGTATATGAACTGTATAGAAACGTGATGACCTACGTACATCTCTGTGCTTTTAACCAGGTAGAATAAAGCTACAGTAAAGAAGAAGAATAAGTATCGAACTTGTTAGTTTTAGGGTGCTATCCTCATCTTTAAGCACTAGGTGTCTCTCTTAGTTTATATATAATAGAAACATACCATGGAGAGCTCTTCATTATAAGTAACTGTTCAGTGAAAAGGATAACATACATGAATATACATGCCCAGACAAATTCAGGCATAATTAGATAATTTTTTGATAAAGGAACTGTTAAAATTTGTTTTACTTGTCTGCATTCTATGTGGCCCAGAAAAAGGTAGCCACAGACAAAATGGTGATACTAGAACAAATGATCCTACAAAAGAGGTGAAGACTAACAAGAATCCATACATAACATTGTGTTTCCATTAACACACATGTAGACTCTGATCCTGCAGATAGTTATGCGTGTTCTTTGCACAGTGTGATGAGTCCCAGCTAAGTAGATGATGCATTGTATCCATGCAGTCTGTGAATAACAACATAATGAAGTTCAGCATGAGCATACTGTTTTGCAAGACTGAGGCAACAAAGACATACTGGCACGTTACTATTTAAGTGATGCATAAAAGTAGTTATGTAAACTTTTCTCTTGGTGGTGTATGGGTATCATTCACTCTCAGAATCAAACATACAGATATAACAACTTCAGATATAACCATCTGATGAAGTGGGCTATAGCCCACGAAAGCTTATGCTGAAATAAACTGGTTAGTCTCTAAGGTGCTACAAAGTCTTCCTCGTCTTATTTACAGATACAGACTAACACGGTTGCTAATCTTAAACTTCAGATATGTAATTCAAGTTTTTTTTCTCTCTCTGTTAAATTTATATGGCTCTTCTTACATAGAAATAATTTAATCTCTTTATAGCCAGTTTGGGCTTAAAGAATTGGCTATCAAATCCTCTTTTTTTCTTCAGGGCCTCGGTTGGCATCATATCATCAAGCATTTATATGGTGCTTAAAGCCAGACTTGTTCAATGTATTTTAGATGCCTAAAGATTGCTTAGTGCTTTTGAAATCTGACTTGTAGAAGTTCAATTCAGTGGTGGTGTAGCTGTGATGGTCCAAAGATATCAGAGAGACAGGTGGGTGAGTAATATCTGTTATTGGACCAATGTCTGGTGGTGAGAGAGACAAGTTTTTGAGCTGAAACAGAGTTCTTCAAGTCTGGAAAAAGTCAACACCACAGACTTTTACTGGTATAACTATATCGCTCAGGGGTGTGACAAATCTACAATGCTCAGATACATAGCTAGAGTGACCTAACCCCCTGTGTAGACAGCGCTATGTCAGTGGGAGAGCTTCTCCTGTCAACATAGCTATCACCTCTCGCAGCGGTGGATTAACTATACTACAGCAGTGCAGCTGCATCAGTGCAGCAGCGCAGATGCAGAGTTTTAAGTGTAGATCTGCCCTTAGTGTCATAGCTAAATACAAGGTGGAACAGATTGCTTAGCGTAAATAGTTAGTATATATTTCAAGGGACCATTCAAGGTGAAGTGGCCCCATTAACATTCCTCCAGTCAGAAGGAGAAAAGAAAGAGGTTGGGGGAGAGAAGGCAGCTGAGGGTGGTTGTTAGTGGGTTATAAATTGTTGTAATAAGCCATAAACTCAGACCATGGCTTTTTGTATACAGCAAAGTTATGAATTTCAGCTTTCAGGGCTCACCTTTTGAAAGTCTTGTGCAGGTTTTCTTTGAGGTTGAGGACTGACAGGTCAGACAGAATGATCACTTTGTGAAAAAACTGTTCACCCAGAGGTGATGTGTTTATTGTTTTCTGTTATTTTCCTGTATGAGTTCATTCGAGCATGCAGTGAATTTTCTGGTTTCACCCAAATAGTGGCTATTGCAGGGTGTGGGGGGCAAACTGTGTCCCCCAGGCTCTTCCCCTCAGCCCCTGGGCTCCTGGCTGGGGAGGCTGCTACTGGCCCCTCCTCCGCTTCCCCCCCCCCCCCAGCTTCAGGGGGTGGTGCGAGCAGTGCTCTGGGGGACGGGGCTGCAGACTCTGGAAGATCAGCACAGGAGCATGTCATGTCCGGCGGCTTGGTAAGGGGGCCAGACCGAGGGGTGGGGGGTTGGATAAGGGGAATACGGTCTCAGGGCGTGGTCAGGGGATGGGGAAGGGTGGGTTGGATAGGGCATGGGAGTCCCAGGGGGCCTGGCAGGGGGCAGGGGTGTGGCTAGGGGTTGCGGCAGTCAGGGAGAGGGGGATTCAATGGGGGTGGGATCCTGGGGGGTGATTATGGGTGTGTGGGGGGGGCTTTGGAGAGGGTGGTCAGGGGACAAGAAGCAGGGGGGCTTAGATAGGGGGTGGGGCCTTGGAGTGTGTGGTTAGGAGCAGGGGGTCTCTGGAAGGGGTGGTCAGGGGACAAGGAGCTGGGGGTGGTGGTTGGATGGGTTAGGGATTCTGAAGAGGGCAGTCAGGGGCAGGAAGTGGGTGGGGCCAGGCTGTTTTTGGGAGGCACAGCCTTCCCTACCCAGCTTTCCATACAATTTTGAACCCCAATGTGGCCCTTGGGCCAAAAAGTTTGCCCACCCCTCTGCTATTGGGATATTCAGTGCACTGGTTATAGTACACCACATGTGATAGGCATGTGTAGGACCTATAGATCTTGAAAGGTGTGTTATGGGGGGTGTTGCTCATTGTAGCAGTGGAGATATGGCACTTTGAGTTGGGGAATTGCTTCTGATACGGTTGGAGAGATTGGGGGGTTGTTTGAAGGCAAGAAGAGGGGACTCGGGAAAGATTTCTTCCAGGATGGAGTTCCCGTGGAGTATGGGTTGTAGTTGTTTGGTACCCCATATAGGTTCCAGCGTGGGGTGGTAGGTGACAAATAGGAGTTTTATTTGTGTAATGAAACCAGTTTTGTCGGAGTATTAGGGTGGCCGATTCAATGGTGCAATCTACTTCTGTAGTGGAAGTTTGGTAAAGGTGGCTTTGAGTGCATTAAGAGTATGAACTCAAAGAGAATTAATCTGTCTTGCATAATTTTATATTTTCCCACATAAAATACATTTTGCCGAAATGCTGCAGTTCCGCCTTTTTCCGTGACAGAACAACCAGCTGCATTCATGCTAGTTGTTCTAGTATCACAGCAGCCTCTGGTGGGCAAAATGCAGAACGGCAGCACTTTCCTGGGCAAAATGTACTTCATGCAGGAAAATAAAAAATTATATGTCCAGTAGAGCCAGATTAGGAGAGAGTGGGGCACACAGGGCTGCGGAGGGGTCACAGACTAGGGTTCAGAATGGCTAGTGTGGGGGCAGACTGAAGCATGGGCTCAGGAGCTAGTGGGGTGAGGGTGTGAGGACAGGGGCAGGTGTGGCTGATTGAATAGGAAAGGCTTGGGGTCAGCCAGGGTCTGCATGGGGGAAGCTTCCAAACTAGGGTGACCTGATCTCCGGATTTTGTAGGGTCAGTCCTGATTTTGAGGTCTTTTTTTATATAGGTTTCTAGTACCTTCCACCCCCTGTCCTGATTTTTCACATATGATGTCTGGTCACCCTATTCCAAACACCCTAACAATCCCCCCACCCCCACCCCTGAAAGAGAACTTCCCACCCACACTCAACATCCTCCAGGTTCACTCCTAGGCTCCTTCTCTTTCCCTCAGCTCTTCTGTTACCCCCTCGCCTCCAAGCCTTTGCACTGCTTCTGACAGGCACAAGAAATACAGTTCTGTATTGTAATTTAAATGAATTACACCAAGTTCTGTATTAATATGCCTTGTAAGGAATCTATTTGTCAAAAATAAATTACCAGAATATTTTTTTTTGTTGGTCTATATTGTTATAGATGTACTTGCTGATAGATATTTTGAAATAAATTACCAAAATTGCAACTGGCATGATTATATTGTGTTACTTTGACAAATAAAATACACAGAATTTTGCAGAATTTGCAAATATTGTGTGCAGAATTTTAAATTTTTGGTGCAGAATTCCCACAGGAGTACATAACATACTGGACCAATCAATATGCATTGCAATACTTTTTTTCAATGGGAGACTGCAGTAGTTTGTCATTTCTTTTATTCAAGTGAAAAGTATGTGCACTCGCTAGCTTTTCATCTTTACTCACCACTGTGTAAGCTGCAGCTGAGAAGCCAACATGACATACTTTTCACTGTATAAAGCAGCATTCCATGAAATTCTATCACCTGTTCCCCAAGCTTCCTTCCTGTAGAATTCTCTCAATGTGGTATTTTGAAACATTTACCAAAAATGATCAGTTTTTTTTTATCTGTCACGGACAGAAAAATGACACTGTCTGGATTATCATAATACATTTGTGGGCTTTATTCAGGAAGTGTCAAAATTGAGTATTCATAGACAGATCTGGATCTTCTCTTTGGATCTTTGGCATAGTGGAAAGATAGTGAAACTCAAAGCCAGACAGCTCCCTCTCGATTATCATGTTGTAGAAGGATTAGGCCTATTTGATAGCACCCTCCTCTTGTTGGACTAAACTGTGTCCTGCTAGGTCAGTTCACACACTCTGAGGTTAATTTGACTGAACTTTCTCAAGGAATTCAGGGAAGCTATTGCTCAGATAGGTAGTTTCTTTAAGCCTTCTTCATAAAACATAATCAAACTCTTGCAGATTCTTACTTCCAAGTCTGTGCAGGCATAGCAGTCCTTTCCCCTCAATTAGCCTTTCGCACCAGTAATTCAACTAACCAGATTTCCTGGCTCTTACCTCAGAGCTTTAGTAATACAGATTTCACACCAATCTCCCTTTTTGGCCCTTTGGCTTCTCTGAAGCAGTTCCTCTCAGCAGTAACTCCGGTAGTGAGTCATCAGGGCATCACTTCTGGCCTCTCATAGACTCATAGACTTTAAGGTCAGAAGGGACCATTATGATCTGCAATGCAGGCCACAGAATTTTACCCACCCATTCCTACAATATACCTCACCTATATCTGAACTAATGAAGTCCTCAAATCTTGGTTTAAGGACTTCAAAGTACAGAGAATCCTCCAGCAAGTGACCCATGCCCCCTGTTGCAGAGGAAGGTGAAAAACCTCCAGGGCCTCTGCCAATTTGCCCTGGAGGAAAATTCCTTCCTGACCCCAAATATGGCGATCAGCTGACCCCTGAGCATGTAGGCAAGACTCACCATCCAGACACCCCGGAAAGAATTCTCTGTAGCATCTTAGATCCCATCGCCTCCAACTTTCCATCATATACCACCAAGCCCCTCTATTACCATAGTCAAAGATCAATTGCCAAAATTATGTTTTCCCATCACACCATCTCCTCCATAAACTTATCAAGCTTCATCTTGAAGCCAGCTAGGTCTTTTGCGCCCACTGCTTTCCTTGGAAGGCTGTCCCAGAATTTCACTCCTTTAATGGTTACAAACCTTCGTCTAATTTTGAGTCTAAACTTCCTGTTGACCAGTTTATATCTATTTGTTCTTGTGGCCATATTAGTACTGAATTTAAATAATTCTTCTCCCTCCCTGCTACTTATCCCTCTGATATATTTGTAGAGAGTAATCATATCTCCCCTCAGCCTTCTTTTGAATAGGCTGTAACAAGCCCAGCTCCCTGAGTCTCCCCTCATAAGACAGGTTTTCCATTCCTCAGATCATCCTAATAGCCCTTCTCTGCACCTGTTCTACTTTGAATTCATCCTTCTTAAACATGGGAGACCAGAACTGAACACAGTATTCCAAATGAGGTCTCACCAGCAGGGCCGGCGACAGGGTGGTACAACGGTTACAGCTGTACCGGGCCCCGGACTTCAGGGTCCTGCCTCCCGCGGGAGGCAGGAGACCGGCGGGGGGCGCGGGAGGCAGGAAACCGGCCGGGGGGCCCGCGGGAGATCGGCGGGGCGGGGGGGGGCCTGTGAGAGGCAGGAGATCGGCGGGGGGGGCGGGAGGCAGGAGATCGGCTGGGGGGGCACGGGAGGCAGGAGACCGGCCGGGGGGGGGGGCGCGGGAGATCGGCCGGGGGGGGGGGGCGCGGGAGATTGGCCCCCTGAAGTCCGGGGCCGGTACAGCTGTAACCGTTGTTGCCGGGGCTGTGAGCGAGGCGCGCTCACCAGCCCCCTCCCCCGGCACCCAGCACCCAGCCCCGCCCCCCTTTGCTTCTCCCGGCAGCCAGCCCCGCCCCCCTTTGCTTCTCCCGGCTGGCCATGCGGCCGCAGCACATGCCGGGGTTGGGGCCCGCTGGAGGTAGGAGAGCGGCGGGGGGCCGCGGGAGAGCGGCGGGGTGGGGGTGGGGGGCGCGGGAGGCAGGAGATCGGCGGGGGGGGCGGGAGGCAGGAGATCGGCGGGGGGGCGTGGGAGGCAGGAGACCGGCCGGGGGGGGCCGCGGGAGATCGGCGGGGTGGGGGGGGCCCTGCGGGAGGCAGGAGATCGGCGGGGGGGGGGCGGGAGGCAGGAGACCGGCCGGGGGGGGGCCGCGGGAGATCGGCCGGGGGGGGAGGCCGCGGGAGGCAGGACATCGGCAGGGGGGGGCCCGCGGGAGATCGGCCGGGGGGGGCGCGGGAGGCAGGAGACCGGCGGGGGGCGCGGGAGGCAGGAAACCGGCCGGGGGGGCCGCGGGAGATCGGCGGGGCGGGGGGGGGCCTGCGAGAGGCAGGAGATCGGCGGGGGGGCCGGAGGCAGGAGATCGGCTGGGTTGGCACGGGAGGCAGGAGACCGGCCGGGGGGGGGGGGGCGCGGGAGATTGGCCGGGGGGGGGCGGGAGGCAGGAGACCGGCCGGGGGGGCCGCGGGAGGTAGGAGACCAGCCCGGGGGGGCGCTGGAGATCGGCCGGGGGGGGGCGGAGTGCAGGCGGCAGGAGACTGGGCGGGGGGGTCGGGGGCGGCGGGAGACTGGCGGGGGTGGGCGCGGGCGGCGGAAGACTGGCGGGGGTGGGCGCGGGCGGCGGAAGACTGGCGGGGGGGGGCCGCGGGCGGCGGAAGACTGGCGGGGGGGGGCCGCGGGCGGCGGGAGACTGGCGGGGGTCGGGGGGGCCGCGGGTCTGCCGTACGGGGCCCCAAAATTCCTGTCACCGACCTTCTAACCAGTGCCTTATATAATGGTACTAATACCTCCTCATCCCTACTAGAAATACCTTGCCTAATGCAACTCAAGACCGCATTAGCTTTTTCATGGCCATATCAGATTGGCGGCTCATAGTCATCTTGTGATCAACTAATACGCCAAGGTCCTTCTCCTCCTCTGTTACTTCCAATTGATGTGTCTCCAGTTTATAACTAAAATTCTTGTTATTAATCCCTAAGTGCGTGACCTTACACTTCTCACTATTAAATTTCATCCTATTCCTATTACTCCAGTTTACAAGGTCATCCAGGTCTTCCTGAATGATATCCCGGTCCTTCTCTGAATTGGCAATACCTCCCAGCTTTGTGTCATCTGCAAACTTTATTAACACATTCCCACTTTTTGTGACTAGGTCAGTAATAAAAAGATTAAATAATATTGGCCCCAATACAGATCCCTGAGGAACTCCACTGGTAACCTCCCTCCAGCCTGACTGTTCACCTTTCAGTATGACCCTCTGTTGTCTCCCCTTCAACCAGTTCCTTATCCACCTTTCAATTTTCATATTGAGCCCCATCTTTTCCAATTTAACTAATAATTCCCCATGTGGCACTGTATCAAATGCCTTACTAAAGTCAAGGTAAATTAGATCCACTGCATTTCCTTTATCTAAAAAGTCTGTTACTTTTTCAAAGAAGGAGATCAGGTTGGTTTGGCACGATCTACCTTTTGTAAACCATGTTGTATTTTATCCCATTTGCCATTGACCTCAATGCCCTTAACTACTTTCTCCTTCAAAAAAATTTCCAAGACCTTGTGTACTACAGATGTTAAACTAACAGGCCTGTAGTTACCCGGATCACTTTTTTCCCCTTTCTTAAAAATATATTAGCAATTCTCCAGTCATATGGTACAACCCCCAAGTTTAAATATTCATTAAAAATTCTTGCTAATGGGCTTGCAATTTCATGGGCCAGCTTCTTTAATATTCTTGGATGAAGATTATCTGGGCCCCCCCAATTTAGTCCCATTAAGATGTTGGAGTTTGGTTTCTACCTTGGATATGGTTATATATATATAACCTCTATATTCTCATTCCTGCTTGCAATGCTACATTTATTCCTAAGATCCTCATTAGCCTCAATAAAGACGGAAGCAAAGTATTTGTTTAGATAATGGGCCATGCCTAAATTATCCTTAACTGCCACTCAATCCTCAGTTTTTAGCAGACCTACTTCTTCTCTCTTTGTTTTCTTCTTATTTATATGATTATAGAACCTTTTATTATTTGGTTTTAATTCCCTTTGCAAGGTCCAATTCTACTTGACTTTTAGCCTTTCTCACTTTATCCCTACATGTTTTGACCTCAATAAGGTAGCTTTCCTTGCTGATCCCTCCCATCTTCCACTCCCTGTATGCTTTCTGCGTTTTCTTAATCACCTCTCTGAGATTCTTGCTCATCCAGCAACTCCTGCCTATCATTTTTGTCCCCTTTCTTGGGACGCAGGCTTCTGATAGTTTCTGCAACTTTGATTTAAAGTAATCCCAGGCCTCCTCCACCTTTAGATCCATAAGTTCTTCAGTTCAATCCACTTCCCTGACTAATGTCCTTAATTTTTTTAAATTAGCCCTTTTGAAATCAAAAACCCTAGTCGCAGATCTATTTTTGTTTACCCCT
Source organism: Sternotherus odoratus (assembly GCA_032164245.1). Lineage (NCBI taxonomy): Eukaryota > Metazoa > Chordata > Testudines > Kinosternidae > Sternotherus > Sternotherus odoratus. The sequence continues at coordinate 62,254,100 of JAVMKO010000001.1, forward strand.
CCATCCAATTTGAACTGAATTAGTTCATGATCACTAGACCCAAGGTTGTCCCCTACAACCATTTCTTCTATAAGATCCTCACCACTCACCAAAACCAAATCCAAAATGGCATTCCCTCTTGTTGGCTCAGTAACTACTTGATGAAGGAATCCATCAGCTATTGCATCTAGGAAAATCTGTGCTCTATTATTATTACTAGCACTTATTCTCCAGTCTATTTCCAGGAAGTTAGTCTCCCATGATCACACAGTTCCCATTAGTATTTACTTCATTAAAAACATTAAAGAGATCTCTATCCATATCCAAATTAGATCCCGGTAGTCTATAACTCCAAGCACAAGCTCAGGGGAGGCTTTAATAGTTTTCTTCCCCAATGCAATTTTTGCCCAGACAGACTGTCTTATCTATTCCATCACTTCTTATTTCTTTACAGTCTACCTCATCATTTTATATACAATGCTACTCCACCACCTTTACCTTTATTTCTATCTTTCCTAAACAGAACATATACCCTTATCCAGTCATGACTACTATTCCACCATATTTCTATTATCCCTATAATATCTGGTTTCACTTCCAGCACCAGTAGCTCTAGTTCCACCATTTTGTTACCTAGGCTCCTCGCATTCGGGTATAAACATCTTAATTTTTGCTGTTTGCCCTCAATCACATTCTTTACCCGATTTGTCATGGACATTCTACCACCAGTATGACCTATTAGGCTGGTGTCCACACTGCCCTTCCGCCTTATGTCCTTTTCCCTACCCATGGCTATATCCTCTCTCACTTTCTCTTTCCTCTCTCTGTTAAAATCCGGGATGGAGATTACCTGCACATCTCCCAACCGTCTTCCCCCAGCTTTCTAGTTTAAAGCTCTCTTAATTAGTTGTGCCAGCCTCCATCCTAGAAGTCTATTTTTGTCCCTACTCAGATGAAGTCCATCCCAAGAGAACAGTCCTCTGTCCATATATGCCTTCCAGTGGCCATACATCCCAAAGCCCTCCTTATAGCACCACTGCCTGAGCCATCTATTGATAATCATAATCTTGTCATCTCTTTGTTGCCCCCCTCTAGGAACAGGCAGAATCCCATTGAAGATCACCTGAGCCTTGATTTCCTTAAGCGTCTTCCCCAGCCTGGCATAGTCTCTCTTAATACGTTCAAGTGAGAATCTATCGGTATCATTTGTTCCCACATGAAGGACGATCAGTGGATTCTTTCCCGCTCCCTTTAGGATCCTTTTCAACCTCAGGTCTACATCCCGTATCTTAGCACCTGGTAGACAGCATACCCTTCTATTCTCTGGTTCAGCTCTGGTTACAGGCCTGTCTAATCTTCTCACTATGGAATCCCCAACCACATAAACCTGCCTTTTCCTGGCAACAGCACTATTCGCCAGTCTATCCACTGTTCCCTGAGGCTGTAAGTCCTTTCCATTCCTATTTGCTCTTGTACTCCTCCTTAACCCATCCTGAATCCCCCTAGGGCTCATCTCCACTGACTCTTCTCCTATAGGGCTAGCTGCTCTTCTCTTCTTCCTTACCCTTCCACCTTCAGTGGCCACCTGCTGTATTCCCTCTTCATTCTCCAACTCTGCAAACCTGTTCCCAAGCTCTATTTCTCCCTCACTAGCCCGTCTCTTCCTCTGCCTGGTTCTCTTAGTCACATGCTTCCACTGTCCATTCTCTTCACCCCACAGTCTCCCCTCAGAGTCCTTCATTCCTACTTTCATCTGTAAGTCTGCGCTATTCCCATCAACTGCCTCGCATCCTTGCTCCATAATCTGCTCGAACCCCCTTCTAAACTCAGCCAGACTTTGTACCTGCATCTCCAGTCCTCGGATCTTTTCTTCCATCAGCTCTATCAGGCGGCACTTCATGCAGATGAAACTGTTTCTAGGCACTCCCTCCAGTATCATATACATACCACAGCTTCCACATCCAGTCATCTTCATTGTGTCCTCCACAGCGTGGATCATTACCACTGCTGCCTCTGTATCTTGTGTTCTTCCCACCTAAATCCTGTTAGTTTGGGAAACACAAACACACACACACCACAAAAAGCAAACTCCCCCCAAACTCCTCCAACAGAACTCCCACTCAAACTCACGTTTGCAGCCCTGTTAGCTGGTTCCTGTGCCGCTGTAGCTATCTGTGCCGCGGCCTGACTGGCTGGCTACCTTTCTAGGACCCCTACTCTGAGAAGCCCTGCCCCCTAATTAGGGCTAGCTTCTCTCTCAGCACAAAGCCCCTACGAGCCTCTACACAAACAAATACTTAAAACAATACAAAAATACAACTACAAAACCAAATACAAATACCTACTCCTCCAACAGAACTCCCACCCAAATTCCTCCAGGATGTTGCAGTTCCCCCTACCCCTCAGTCCCTTCTTGATGGCCTCTTTTTATGAGGGTCAGCTAATTAAATTCTAATTCTTTCTTAGGTGCAGCAGGCTGGGCTAATCGGATAGTCAGGCCAGCTCTAGGTCACTGACCCAAAGAATGGTATCCGCTATTCTTTTACATGTATCAAGTTAGAGCCAGAAAAGATTTAGTGGATCTTGTACGTCAGGAGTTTTCAACCTTTTTTCATTTGCGGACCCCTAAAACATTTCAAATAGAGGCGTGGATCTGTTTGGAAATCTTTGACAGTCTGCGGACCCTTGGGTCCGTGGACCACAGATTGAAAACCACAGTTCTAGTTCAACTCACTGTCAATACGAGGAACAGAGGGGCTCAAGTTATTCCTGCCAAAATCAATGAGACCTTAAACTTACTAAAGTGACTGCAGATAAACCAGTTTCATACGGTAACCGCAAGAAATAAAAAGGCAAACAATTAGCTATAAGAGTGGGAATGTATGAATGAGAGAGAGAGAGAGCCGCATGCGCACTTTTAGGCTCTAGTTAAGTACATGAGCATGTGCTTAAGTGCTATGCTGAATCAAAGCTGTAGATTTATGTGAAAAATGCAGAGAACATCCATAATTGAAGGTTCATTTTTTTGAGGATGACAGATTATTGGCAGTGTGTAGAGGCTGCTGTCAGCTGTTCCAGTGATTAACTTGCTACATCTTTACAGATCCACAGTGCAGGTATGATAATTGAAATTGACCCCATAAATATAGCGTTAGAGAGGACCGCACGGGTCATCTAGTCTAACCCCAAAGATTTTTTGTCCCTTCTGTTCCCCCCTTAGAATACCTGATCTATTGGTAGTTGTAATGTACCTGTATTATACTCTCCTCTTATTTTTAAATGTTGGCAGAGACTGAGATGTTTATATTAATACTAGCAAAAATACCCGGCGTTGTTCGGGTCCGTTGGGGGGGGGGAGAGAGCTGAGCGAGTGGGGGGGCATTGGAGGGGGGAGAGAGCTGAGTGAGTGGGGGGGCGTTGGAGTGGGGGGAGGGGGGGAGATTTAAAATTTTTTCGATTTTTACCTGATGGGGGAGAGAGCTGAGCGAGTGCGGGGTCCGTTGGAGGGGGGTAGGTGGGAGACAGCTGAGCGAGTCGGGGGGGGGGGGCGTTGGAGGGGGGAGAGAGCTGAGCGAGTGCGGGGTCCATTGGAGGGGGGAGGGGGGAGAGAGCTGAGTGAGTGGTGGGCTGTTGGAGTGGGGGGGAGGGGGGAGAGAGCTGAGCGAGTGGGGGGCTGTTGGAGTGGGGGGGAGGGGGGAGAGAGCTGAGCGAGTGGGGGGCTGTTGGAGTGGGGGGGAGGGGGGAGAGATCTGAGCAAGTGCGGGGGCCGTTGGAGGGGGGAGAGAGCTGAGCTAGTGCGGGGGCCATTGGAGGGGGGAGGGGGCAGAGAGCTGAGCAAGTGCGGGGTCCGTTGGAGGGGGGTATTATTACATCATAACTATGTCACAGAGAACAGCAGCTGCCCAGCTGATGTTAATGGGCTTTAAAGAATTTCACCCCTAGGGGGCGTCAGAGGTGAGATTTGAAAAAAATTCGATTCTTACCTTGATTAGGACTCTAAAGCCTAAAGCCAAATTTCAAGTCTCTAGCTCAAACGGTGTGGAAGGAGTAAGGGAACGTACATACACGCACGCATACACCATTTGACTTTTATATATATATAGATGTATAAATAATTTATTGAACAATAACATATGCAAATGAATTAGATATGCTTCTCTATATAAAGACATTAATGACATTTTATATATATATATATGCAATTTACTATACTAACTATCCATTCCATTTAAATCTAGATATTGTTATGAGGGGCAGGAGACAGGTCAGAAAGGATGCAATACAGTGGTCTCACTAATCGTACTGTTTAATATCTGGTCTCTGAGCAATAGTCAATGTATTTCAAATCATTATCATGATATAATACAGTCATACTGTTCATATACTGTTAATACTAATGTTTTTTAAAAATATAGCTTGAAAATAGATATTTCAAATGGGTACATCACAATCTTATTAAGTTAAAAAATAAAACAAAAAAGCTCAAACAAAATCCTTGCAAAACATAATAAAATAATATCCCATCTTTAACTTCTGGTGGCACACTCAAGCTACACTGTTTAATTCATGTTGTCATCAGGACCACTGGATGGAATTATATCTAGGTATTATATTGTTCATCTGATGTTTTAATATAATTTGGTTTTAAAAGCATGATTACTTTCAGCAGTTAATTATAGTAAAGGAACAAAGCTGGTGGCCAGTAGGTATTTTTTTTATTCTATGCTACTGTAGTATATCAATTTTCCCTTGCTGTGGTTGTCTGCTCTGTGTTTGATTAGATCTTATACTGAAGTGAAGGGAATCAGTGATGTGAGTATTTGCAAAGAAAAGATGTAACATGTTTTGGCTTTTTTTGTTAAAAGGCTGCAACCAGAGCATTGTTTCAGAAGAGTTCTGAGTTCCTTGTGCCCCCAAACTCCAAGTAAAATCACCTGGAGTTTTCAGTATGCAATAATTGCAGGACTTCCTTCTGCTTTGACACTGCTTTGCTTCCTTTTTTCTCTATAGAGGAGATATTTTTAAATGACAATAAATTGGTCAGGATTTGAGGATTACATTTTTTTTCACTTTTAAGGGAGACGATATCTTTCGTCTTCTAGCTTTGGCTGTGACTGTTCATTAGTCTTTGGAAAAGTAAATGTAAACTTTAAAAGGTTCTTTTATATTTTGCTTTTACATTCCAATTTGATCTGATAAAGTTCTAAACTTTAAGATCAAACTGATTTACAAGAAAATATGCCAGGAATAATTTAAGCTCCTCCTAAATATATTAGCAATGAAATACAAAATAAATTTTAAAATACAGAAAAGCTAAAATAGCTGGGTTATATTTATCACATGAATACGTGCCAAACAAAGCTTGGTCTTTTGCTAACATTATCTTACTACATTTGTAATACATGGTAAGCAAAGATCCTATTTCTGTAACAAGTACATTTTGACTATATATATATATATATATATTATGGAATAAATATACAGTATATTAAGTTATAGATTTCATAATAAGAGCTATAGTGGATACAAGCCATACCTATATTTAAAAATACGTTCTAGGATTCTCTAGCCTTACTACTAATAAAATTAAAGTAGATCTAAAACTGCCTCACTCTATTGATGCATAATAAAATATATGGAAACATCAAGAGTAAAAAGCTAATTGCTTCTACAACTGAATACTTTATAAATATAGTAACTTGTTTTCAGGGAAAAAAATGAAAATTATTATAAACTGGAAGTCAGATTAAAACAACTCTACAATATATAGTAAAAAGAGGTTATGGAGTGTGATGTGGGAGTTTGCTTTATGTTTGTGGCAAAATTTTGAACAGATGCAGTTTGGTTGATGGACTACAAGTTGTTCATTTCTAGAAATAACTGCAGAGAAAGACTGCACCCTCACTAGCAGCCGATCTTGGCTAGAGTTTTGTTAGAATAAGGAGTGCAAGATTGGACCTTACAAAGATTTATTCAGAAGCCCAAAACTTCTCTATATTTCAGTGTTTACTTACCATACTGCTCATTAAGAATAAAGTCATAGAAATCTTGTATCTGAGACTGCACTGTACAGAAAAGCCTTATAAAGAAGGTACACGTGTGCTGTGGTTCTTACTAAATTATTCTTACACCACTTATTTCGAACTTCTTGACAAGTTCAGTTATTGTGTTCCCTCTGTTTCCTTGTAACTGTAGGTTGGAATACTGAAGCACAGCTCCGATTGCTTGGTTACTGAATTCTTGATCTAGATTTTATTCTTGAGAATAACCTAGAATTAAACAAAAAAACACACACATTTCTCAGAGCTAACAAAAAGAATTGAGGGATTGGGTCAATCATATTTTCCTTCCTTCTTTTCTCCCCCAACTAAGAATAACTTTAACGAGCATTATAGTACGTTTAAAGATTTAGTTGGGGTGAGATTGTCTAAACTTTATTTAAAATCATTGTGAGATGGTGTTTTAATGTTTAATGAGTCCTGCAACAGTCCAGTCTAAGGTAGAAAAACACAATTTATTACACAAAACTTACCCATTTATATCTGTAACATTAAGAGTGGAAAATAGGAATTTTGACTGACTCACAGAATAAGGGTCCATCAAGCAAAATTCTGATCTTGCATGCAAAACCTCAGTAAAAGACTCTTGTCTAGGGGCCAAAGCAGGATACTAGCCTACAACTTGGAAGAGTGGGGTTCAAGTCTTCACCACAGACTTCCTGGATGACATTGGACAAATCACTCAGCCTCTCAGTTCTCCATCGGGAAAAGGGGAGTGATAGGGAAGGGCTATCTCACAGGGGTGTTGTGAGGATACATGAAAGACTGTAAGGCACTCAGATACTACAGTCATTTTGGCCATATAAGTACCCAAGCAGTAAATGGAATATTTCCTACCACAGTGGAGGTAGGATGTGCAAGAAGCACTTTTCCACCACATTATGCAATAGATCCACAGTGGCTCTGGTGCATTTTGGACTTTTTGTAACTGTGAAAGGGCTGAGAAAACTTACTCTTGTATGTGTAGATGCCATACAGTGTAATAGTAAGGGGTTGTTATATTAAGCCTAAAGCTGGTAGCAAAAAATTCTTAATTTTTATAAGAACTCTACATTTTGGCTGATGGGAGTAAAATACAGCATGAGAGGGTGTCCAGAAAGAATACTAACTGGCTGCTCAGACTCTTCCTTATATTCCATGCCAGATTTGTATGCCAGGTATTGATTTCTAGATTCCGACTTGGAAAAATAGCTCCACATTTTGATGTGGCAAATCCCCTATTTGCAAAGTGCATTTTTCATGGGGTAGGGCACACTGAAGTCTACCAAGTGATAGACAAGCGCACTCTACTCCTGTTGCAGTCGGGGCTCAGCAGTTACTAAGAGATGCTCACCCCTTCACAGGTTCGAGCCAAAAGCATGACCAATGAATAGTCTCACCTACGACATATGATTTTGCTGTGTATTTTGCTGCTGTTGCTGCTGCTGAATTAGCAGTTGCTGCTGTTGCCGGCGTCGTGCTGTCCTCAGTTTTTCAAAACGAGCCTCCATCTCTTCCAGCACCTTGGGAGTGTAGCGCACGACCAGCTTGACACTATCTTTAGCAGCCTTCAGGAGCTCCACTGCTTTTTCATGGTGCTCTCCTTCCACACTCTGCAAGCAAGGAGAACAGAGAGAGTTCTAAAGATCCGTATCCTGTCCTCTTCTCATACTTGTTGTCACAGAAAGGAGGTCAGTGGTTTAAGCTGTTTCCATATATTTAGACTTCAAGTGGTAAATATACGTAAGATTTATGCAGGGTTGATGGATTATCTCTTTTTTTGCATTTTAAATATGACGCCTGAATCATTTTTTGGTTGCATCTGAAACATGAAAATGAGCATAACTTCTGATTCATATAGAAAGGGGAGGGGGTTGGGAGAGTTTTGCAAATGTACAAGCCAAAATAAGGCAAAACCAGTTGAATCTAAGAAAAGCTTGTCAAACCTTTCCTGTGGCTACCGGATAAGAAAGGGGAATACAGTGAGTGTGAAAGCTTAACAGGGGAGAGAAGCGAACAGGTTGGGAGTTTGGGAGTGGCTCACTCGCTTTTCATTTCTAAGGCACTGATACTGCATGGAGCTCACTGCAATATGGGAGCAGCTGCTTAACTTCAAATATGCAAGCAAGCCCACTAACTGCAGAGACTACTTGTGTATGGAAGTTAATGGGAAGGCTCACGTGCATAGTCACATTCTTTGCTGAATGGGAGTTAGTACCACAAGTGAAGATCCCTTCCAGTAGTGACTCTTTGGTAGCCTATGCGAAATAAGATGGTGCTCTCCATCCAGTTATTAGCAGATAGGCATATATGCTGCAATGGGCACTTAGCTGCATCTGCAGGAGTAAACCAGGAGGCCAAGGGGTGAGTGATGGTCCAGGACCTTGGTTTCCACAATCTAACACAAAGGCAGGCAAACTAAAGCCCGCAGGCCACATCCAGCCCGCCATCCGTTTTAAGCCGGCCCTTGAGCTCCTGCTGAGGAGTGGAGTCTGGGGCTTGCCATGTTCCAGCTGGGGAGCAGGCTCAGGGACCACTCCACATGGCTCCTGGAAGCAGAGGCATGGCCCCTCTCCAGCTCCTACACGCTCCGATGGTCCCTTCCAGCACTCAATGGGAGCTGCAGGGGTAGTGCCTGTGAACGGGCAGCGCGCAGAGCCGCCTGTCTGTGCCTCAGAGTAAGAGCCGGATGAGGGACATGTCACTGCTTCTGGAAGTTGCTTGAGATAAGCGCCACCTGGAGCCTGCACCCCTGAGCCTCTCCTCGTATCTCATCCCACACTCCGAACCCCTCAATCCAAGCCCAGAGCAGCTTCCTGTACCCCAAACTCCTCATCCCCGAGCCCCATCCCAAAGCCCGCACCACCAGATAGAGCCAGCCCCCCATCCTGCACCCCAATCCCTGGCCTGGAGCCCCCTCCCACGCCCTGAACTCATTTCTGGTCCCTGGAGCCTGCATCCCCAACCAGAGCCTTCACCCAACCCCAATTTTGTGAGCATCCGTGGCCCACCACACAATTTCTATTCCCAGATGTGGCCCTTTGGCCAAAAAGTTTGCCCACCTCTGATCTAACATATGAACATGTACATAATCATCCTCATGCAAGTAGTCACCTTGAAATCTGTAAGTCTTGCTCAAGTGAGTAGAGAGTGATGTGCACATTTCAATGTTTGCAAGATCATAAACTAACATATTGCAGCCAAGAGGTCACATCCTCCCCGTCACAGAGTTTCAGAGCCCAGGTTCCAGCCCCACCCGGAATATCTGCACTGCAGTTCTATAGCCATGAAACTCTAGACCCACGAGCCCGTCAGCTGACCTGGGCTCTGACACTGGGTGCTTCAGGTTTTTTTTAATCAGTGTAGATATACCCTTCTGCGAAGCCATATTTATGCTGGACTTAACTGGGTCTGAAAACAGAATTTGAATTTGGTTTTAAAAATACGACTGCAGTTCTAGCTAAACTCTGCAGTGCCAGACTGGCTTGGAGTGTGGTGGTGCACGTTTGAGATTCTGATATCGAAAGAAATAAAAGGGTGCTTGTGGGGAGGGAGGTGGCACAAGTGTAGGTGAGACAAGTTCATGGTTTGTGAAATCCAAACATTTAAAATATGGCGAGCACGGGAAAGAGAAATGGCTTCGGACTTTTTATGATGTATGAAGCTGACTTTTTTTGTTACTGTTATGTTGGGATTTTTACCATGGTTTCCTAGAAGACCGTAAGGGTAGGTGGAGAACTCTATGAATTTAAACCTGACTGAGAGAAGTGGGGGGCTACTTTTATTGTGTGTGTGTGTGTAATTCAGACTATTTAAAACTGTTGTTTCTGTTAACACCCATTTAACTCAAATAAAAAACAAACAATTCAGAGGAAAGCTCTTTTGCTAAAGATCGAAGACCTTCAATTAAGAGCCAATAAACCACATCTTTGGATTCTTCAGAAAAACACAGGGGAGACGAGACATATCCCCTGACCCACCTGTTACCCGAAATTGGGCCAGCAAGTAAGCTTAGGGAGGACTAATGACCCACCAGAATTTGGCAAAAAGCATCACGTTTATTATACTGATAGCTAAGCTCAAAAGAAGTGGGGGGTGGGGTGGGGTGTCACACTCACACTCTCATACTCACGCTCCCAGGACAGGCACAGCACGAGATGATAGGAGCCTTCAAGGTAAGTGTCCTGCAGCACAGCAATGGATGGTGTCATGAAGGTAATTCTTCCCGAGGCACAATGGAATACAACACGGTGAACCCCTGACCAGGCGGTCTGGGTGAAGGGCCTTCGCAGGAGGTACAGGCTTGTGAGTGCACTCCTGAGCACATGGTCCCTTCCCCTTTTAAGGACCTGCTCCTCATGGCCTGCAATTAGAGATGACTTGGCCACATCTGGTTGGTCACACTCCACCTCGGGCAGTGTCCATGTAGTGTCCATGCATTGGGTGTGTGATTGCTGCCTAATTAGAATCCCAGATACCTTGTCTAGCTGGGAGCTCTTCTGATCTTCCAGCTGTTTAAGCAGCCCATTCATCCCACAAGCATTCCAGGAGGGAGGGGGAAAGCCATTTCACAGGTAGTCAAAGAGGGAGCAGAGACAAAATCAGGGGGGAAGAGGGGGAGTGTAACAGACCTTTTGGACATACAGATTATACGCAGCATACAGATCACTGCTGCTCCTACAATACCACCTACCACTCAAGTCAACTTTAAAAAGCAACTTCCAGTGTCTCATGGTTTCCTTGGAATGTAGGCTTGAGCACAGTAAATCCTCTTTACTGACTGCTTCTCAATACATAGTTTTCTATTCCTTTTCAATTTCCTAATTCCCTATCCCTCTTTTCCCTAAATGTCCCCTTCCTTCTCTTTCCTTCAGTTCTGAATTCTAGATTTCCAATCCTCACAAGAAGTGATAGTCCTTGGAATAAGTGAGTAAGCAAGGTCTTCTGTCAATGAGGTTTAATGTAGTCCCTCAAAGTGGTACTTTCTCTAACTTTATTTGTGGTAGAGTACAGAGGAAAAGACTCATAGACTTCAAGGTCAGAAGGGACCATTATGATCATCTAGTCTCTAGATCTCCTGCACAATGCAGGCCACAGAATCTCACCCAGCTACTCCCGTAGTAAACCCCTAACCTATTGTCACATTACTGGAATTATTTGGGATCATATAGATCATTGGAGCAACCAAGGTCCTATAGTGACACCAAATCTTATGTGAAGGGGGTCATAACAGGTGTCTATGACCAGGTTATGGAGGGCTGATTATGAATATGCCATTGATATGTGTGTATGTTTTTTGGAACTAAAGTTATGAATATGGCCTGTACTTCAAACTTGTGCTTGGCGTCTGGGTGAAATCTCAGACAAAACCTGGGAGAAACTTCCTCCATCCTTGTCTTCTACCTCCAGCCTTCAGCCTGCCTTGTTTCCAGCTTTGGATGGAACTTTGCTACACAGGGGAACTCTGGACAAAGGTGCTGACCCATCCCTGGAAGGGATGCTTTTCAAAGACTTTGATTTAAACCTGCAGTTGATTCTACCTTTGCTATAAGCCTAAACCAAAAGATGTGCCATTACTGCATGTAATTGATTTCTTTTAACCATTCTTAACCCTCACCTATACCTTTTTCCTTGTATAATAAACCTTTAGATTTTAGATTCTAAAGGATTGGCAACAGCGTGATTTGTGGGAAGATCTGATTTGTATATTGACCTGGGTCTGGGTCTTGATTCTTTGGAATTGGGGAGAACCGTTTTCTTTATTTGGGGTATTGGTTTTCATAACCATTGATCCCCAGGACAGGTGGCTGCTGGTGGTGATACTGGGAACCTGGAGTGTCTAAGGGAATTGCTTGTGTGACTTGAGGTTAGCCAGTGGGGCAAAACCAAAGTCTTTTCTGTTTGGCTGGTTTGGTTTACCTTAGTGTGGAAAAACCCCAGCTTTGGGCTGTAGTTGCCCCTTTGGAAGCAATCTGTCCTGATCTGACACTCACAGTTGGATCCCACTAGAAACAGCACCGTCACACCTATGTCTGAGCTATTGAAGATCTCAGGAATGAGGGAGAAAACATACTAACAACCGAAAGATCTCAGGGCTCCGATTAAGGGCAAAATTCTCTTGTCAGATCAATACATACCCTTTCTCTCAAAAATGACTTGCGTTAAGTGTATCTGCTGTGAAATGAAACATACTCCCAAATGTGCTTAATTTCTGATTTGTATGCGTATATTGCTTTTAAACAGTAGGTCTTTAAAAGCAGAGGTGGTTTCTCTGAAAGAGGTTTTTCATTCCCCCCCACTAAATTGTTTGACTGGAGTGCTTCTCAGGCATACAAATTGTTCCACACATTAGGTGGAATGGTGGAATTCTATAATGATAGATGATTGTCATATACGTTCCAACAAACAAAAACCCTAAAACCGAGATCTTCATGTGGATTGTAGACAATTTTTAAATGAATGTTTTTTTCATAAAGGAAAAGAAATCAAAGCTATGCCACACAGTATATTGAAGCAATTGTGTATCATGCTATTTAAAAGGAAACTATGCCCATATGCAACAAATCTCCAAAGAGAAGCAGCAGCAGCATTAATTAAAAGTCCAATATTGAAAGAATACCGTGGTGTCATTTTAGGAATGTCCAAAATTAGAAAAAAATGCTTATTTTTTTCGCTTCCAATAGATTGTGAATGCTGTGTGTAACAGGACAGAACAAATATGAATTACGTCTGCTGTGGCACACTATGAGATAGAACTGTCAAGGTAGAAGACCCAAAAGCAGGCACCTGACATGACTTGACATCAGTGAAATGTGTAACACAATCAACACTGTTTGTACTCTAACCTCTTGCTGGCAGCAAACACAGGAGATACATCAACAACATATTTGGAAAATACTGTCCCAAGCGAGGAATAAACTTGTAGATTAACTGATGGGACATACGTATTTCAGAAATGTGAACATGCTTTGGAAACCATTATATTTATATTCAAAACTGAGGGTGTGTGTGTGATAATTATCATTTCAGGTTCTAAAAGGATGAGAGAGGCCCCCGGGTGAAAGTAACTTAAATGACTTACCAGTGTGCAGGACAGCTGGGAGCCGTGGGTCCTTTAAATCGTGATTTAAAAGGGCTCAGAGACAGCTGACCCTTCCCGCTCCCCACCTAATCAGTGGCCTGCTGGTACAGGCAGCACTTTCTTGCCGGTACGCTGTACCAGACCGGACGGGCTTACTTTCACCTCTGTAGGCCATTCTGTATTTGGCAGCCAGAGTGAGAAGGAACCTTCAATTAACTAAACTCCTTCCATGTAGCTTCAGATGCGTGACCATATGGCTTCTGAAGAACAGATTTTCTAAATTTCTCTTCCACAATCCTCCCACTGCAAAATCTTAAAATAGTATTAAAGTTATGTGATGGAGTACCCTTTTTGTTTAGTTGTAGTGATTACGATAATTCAAATCTGCTGAACATCCAGAGCTAAATGAAAGTAATTTTCAGAAAATAGAATTCCACTATAAATACTTGAAAAATTATTAGGTAAGACTATGTCTAATGCACAAAATGATCAGAGCTCAAATGGAAAACAATATATGAATAGGGAATTTTAAAATGTATTTGAATGATAATTTGCATGTACTAACTAAAAATGTGCTTAGGTGTTTTGTGGTTTGATTTTTCAAAATCAATGTATTTATTTTAATAAACCCAGAGGGTGTACTGAATTCCATTAGAGGAGAACGTACTCAGTGCTTATTGTGCTAGCTACATGATAAATTACTAATATGTGACATGGTCACGTTGATCACTTTAAAGCGACTTCTGTTCTTGAAACTCAGCACATGCAGCGCTGCATCCTTCTGTAGGTCACTTTCTTCCTAATGAATTTTGGTCAGTATGAATCGGCATCAGCGTTGGGCACCCATAGCAATTAACACTGTCTCTATTTATTGAGCAGCATATTTTTACTTCACTGCTGTTATTTATAATGAGCAGTAAAGCACGTGGCAAGCAGCATATCTGAACTTGCATGCAATTATTTAAGTGTAAAACATAAAGGGGATGGATGGTTATGGGCAGTGCAGTAAGCCATTGTGGTTGTGCCTGTGTAACAGACTCAACAAGATTGTGTACATCCACTTCTCAAACCACTTACAAAAATTGATCACAATTCATAGCTGCTCATTTTTGGAACTTCACCCCTGTCCCCTTCCCATTTGTATAAAGTCCTCCAGTTTGACACCATTTTTTTCATGTTAGTAATGAAGGGCTAGACCCTGCTCCCATTTAAGAAGAACTCCCATGGACTTGAATGGAGCAGGATAAAGACTTAAGCTCTCAAAAAAAACAAGGAAGGTAAAACCACAAAAGACAAAGTAAATGATTACACTACTTAGGGTATGTCTTCACTACCCGCCGAATTGGCGGGTAGCCATCGATCTTCTGGTGATCGATTTCTCGCGTCTTATGAAGACGCGAGAAATCGATCATTCGCAGCGTCCCCGTCGACTCCGGAACTCCAGCTTGCCGGGAGGTGCAAGCTGGAGTCGACGGGGGAGCGCGCCGCCGCCCGCCGTCGCCATGAGGACGAGCGGTAAGTCGGCTGCAGATATGCAAGCTTCAGCTACGTGAATCACGTAGCTGAAGTTGCGTATCTGCAGTCGATCCTCCTCCCCCCCCCCCCACCCCCGTGGTGAAGACCAGCCCTAAATATGGAACTTGCTCCCATCACAGATCTGAGTTCAGGCATTATCAACCAAAGCTAAGTTAAAGGTGAGTTCAGCTGCATGCATCCAACACCATTATTGCAGTTGGTTTTAATGCATCTGTGCCCGCTGTCACTCTCAAATTCGTAAGAGTTTGGCCAGAAGGGATCATTAGATCATCTAAGTCTGACCTCCTGTAAACTTCAGGCAGTTAAATATCACTCAGTGACCTCTGTACCAAGTCTAATAACCTGTGTTTAACTAAGTATAACATGTTTGTATACCCAGTGTTATTTGGGGGACTGCTCACCAACGCACCTTCTAATAAAGAACGCCATATGCCAGTGCTTCTTGCTGAATAAAAGATTGTGATACTATTTAACACCCAATTTGGCTTCCTCCTTCTTTGTTTAACAACCCCCAAGAACAGCAAAGAGGAGGATATTCAGAATACACATTCAGTTTTTTTTTTATCTTGCAGCACTGGCAGGTGCTATCAAGCAGAATAAAAGTAAAAGGCCTACTGTAGAGATAACAATAGGTAAGGAATTGCAGATATTATATAGGAAAGCACTGTCATTACTATACCCAGGCACATATAATTATAGTCAAAAATTCTCAATTGCAGACAAGGAAAAGGAATCTGATTACTGGGCAAGCAGGCAAAGTGAGAGTAATATCCCTATTTGAGGTCTGTAAGTACAGACGTTGGATGAGAATTAGTTCTTATGCTGTATCCCCTGCAATATCTGACTAACAGTAGCTATGCGATAAAAGCATAACCAGTGCCAGATATGCACAGCTACTTCTGTCTCCTGGCTGAGCCATCTGCACGGCTCACTGCATACAATGTCCTTTACGTGGGAAAAGAATACATTACTCCCCTGCACACATTTCTTTTAAACTTCTAGTGAGACAATTTAATCAACACCAACCAATCATGGTAGGATAAGTAATACAGGTTCTGAACACTCAGCCCTAGTTTTATGTTGATAATTATAAAGCTGGATAACCACCAACATATGAGCATAAGCAAGGTGCTGATATTCCATTTTTATCTCATGTACCACTGCTGATCCATCTGTTATACTCTACCTGCTGTATATTATTTGCTTTATCTCAGATGCAGGTGACCTGTTCATAGTGAATAATAGCTTAGTAAAATTTAGCTCTTTTTTTCTTCTGTTCTCAAGTTGTCTAGGAAAAGATCACTACATCCATATTTTTTTATTGTTTTGAAATTATTCTAGAAGGATTTTGTGTGGGTATAATCAACCACTGGATGACTTGTGAATTGTTAGCAACGGGCACTAGTTCAAGTTTTCAACATTTATAATGGAGGGTTTTTTTTCACTAGACATAGATCACAGATATGTTTGTCTCACCTCTCCAGATGAGCATAACTCTTAGATTAAGGTTTCTTGTGTGCATACTCGAAATGGTGAATTTGAAATTTGCGTTCTGCAATATTAGCTTAATATTTGTTCCAGTGCACATTCCTGCAAGGAAACTTGCTCATCTGTAGACTGTTCACAAAGGTGAGAATATAGTCAAACTAAACTAGAAATTCCCATCCTTGATGTGAGAAACCCTCCTGACAAAATTTCATCACAACTACTATGTTACCATAAAAAGGTTCAGTTTCAATGAATCGTCGTTTTCCAATTGAAAAACATTTATTAAGGAAAATTTCCAATCAGCTCTAGTTGCTGATGCTTTACTATTCTTTACAGTCTTGCCATGAACAGAAAATTAAGCTGAACTCTCTTATATTTCAAGCTTATTCTGAACAAGTTGGGGGGTGATCCTATGTTCTTTACATAGGGCGGTGATGGTCAATGGGAGATTTGGATGGAAGTTTAGGGTGCATAAGGAATATAGGATTGCAGTCTTGTGTACAGTGTTTTCAGGCAGAAACATGCTATTGGAGTGTGCCATACTATTTTAATATTTTACAAAATCTACTTGCTGACATTTCACCTCTGCTTCATGGATTTTAATGGGGCTGTGAAGAGGGTTAGGAAGTAACAGAATACTTAAGCTTTATGACACAATGACTTCATGTTTTATGATGATTGACTATCGCACTGAAAATGTGCCCTATTTTGAGGACAAAGATTATAACACAAAGAAAATACACTGCAATATTTATGAGGAAACTGTAAGAAGAATAAGAAATAGTGTAATCCTAACTCATTATTAAGTCTTTAGACTGTTAGAAAATTCTTTTAAAATGGATAAATTCTGCCCCGGGATTCAGTGTTGTCATTCTGAAACGCTGCAGTGCAAAAAAATTATTCATCTCCTGGTAAACCACACGTAGGAGAGGTGCAACAAATCTATAATTTATGAGGAGACCTGAGGGCAGAACTTGTCCCAAAGACACACAGGCCTGATTTTTTCTTATCTTTATTCCAGTTCCCCTGTTTGGAGTCCAGAGTGAAACTATTGCAAATCAGTCAGTCTGAAAGTGACTGAAATGTACAGTAATTATGTAAAATGACACCTTTTTACTTTACACATCTGCTCCCTGTATGTATTTACCAGGGTGGATTTGATTTAAATCACTAGTCAGGAAGACTCGATTTAATCATGGATTTCTACGTAACAGTACATTCTTGTTGGTTGTTATAACCTTAATACATATTCTTCACAACTCTGAGATAGATGAGGTTTCATTTTTAGAAGGTAAATACTATACATTTTTAAAGTGATTTATTTTGAAAACGTTTCACATTAGTTTTACAGCTATATCAGAAAATGAATAATTGTTTGGTTATTTCATTTACAAAGGTAATTGAAGCAGATATTTATAAAGGCCATTGGGAGGTGAACTATCTCCAATTCAACAGTTTAATCACTACTATTTGGAGGATTTTCTTGCCATGCTGTATTAGGAGGAGAACATTACCAGACAGACACTTAAATTGTTTTATTTAACTAAAACAACAACGTTATGAATTCTGGATTTTTTTTCCTTCAACAGCAAACATCTAATATTTTAATAAAATAAGCATATGAATTTTTGAAGTTAGTTAAACATTCAAGTTTTTTAAAATCGGGTTTGTTTTTGTTAAAATTGTCTGTTAAAATTTTGTTAAAATTTTTAACTGAAATAGTTAAATGAAATATTTAAAGAAAAACCCAAAATTAAACCGTCTATGTCAGCCAGGTCAACATGAGAAACTTAAAATATTGGCTTCTGCAGCTAAATCAGTTGTCTTCACCTCTCATGTTGTCTTCACTTCAAGTTGTCTTCATGTCTCATGATGTTGTTTTAGTCGAGCAAGTAGCCCTTGCATTTCTTTGTTGCACTCTTTGCATTGTGCATGCTTGCCTGTCTTACCCACAGGTAGAGGAACTTCATTAAAATATTCCCAAACTTGGTCTCTTTTATGACCTACTGCCATTATAGGTTTTTCCTTCTAGTGAGAAAATGGTATGATAGATTTCCAATCAATTAAGGTTCCACTCAGAACAACCTTAAGATTTCTGGAATATACTGCTCAAGCAGTTTCACTTTTGTTTCTATTGCCTGTCCCGCTCTTCTCACATTTATCTCCAGACGACTTCTCCTTGTCCAGATCTATTCTGCCCCCAACATTCTTCTATTCATTCAACTTTTTGAAATTTTGCATGTTTAAAGAGAGGTAAGGGATTGACTCTGTAAGCAAATTTGCATACACAAATAGGGTTGAAGTCTGTTGTTTCTCACCTCTATAAATGATTGATTTATGTATTTTAAAACATTTTTGCTGTTAACAAGAATGTTATCTCTGGAGACACAAATCCATAGTTTGAGAACTGAACAACTAAGCATCACGGGTGGTATCTTTTACACTGAGCACTGAGTCCCAATGGGTAAATAGAAAGATTAACCTAAATAATTTGTACAGGAGCCCCTGGGACCTCATAAGATTGGGTACCTAATCTATGAATTATTGGAACTCATTCACAAAATTTTTCTTAAACTTTACATGAATATATTGTCTCGTACTATAGAATTAGAATTTATAATCCCTATTCTATTATGATAATGTATCTTAATTAAAACTATATTTAGATTTTTTCTTCAAAAAGCATTTTTCAAAAAAATCTGATTTTAAATAAAAGAAATCTGATATTTTTTTATTTTTTGTTGAAATAATTGATTTTTATCCACCCAGGTATTTACTGATATCAGCTGATTTTAGTGATAAAAATAACAATACAGAGCAACCCAAGTAAAAGAGAATGAGCTGGATTTTATTCCTCGTTGTGAATCATCAACAAAATTGTTTACTTAATTCCTTTTTAATTATAGTTCTACAAAGCCACTGAAGGCCACATGGCTGCACAAATGTCATAGAGGGCCTAATTTGGCCTGCAGGACGGTTATTGGCTATGAAGTACAAGAAGAAAAAAGCCCAGTTTGACTCTCCAATTGCATCCAATTGCAGCACTGACAATGACAGAAGATATTTTTTAGCTTGTAAATTGCACGCATTTTATGCAGAAATCAAGACAATAAACAACGGAAACTCATAAGGACATTTTTAGAGTCACTTCTCAGAGCTGAGCCACAGCAGAAGATGAAGCTCTAAAAACCAATATGGTAACAAAGCTGTGGTGGCACCAAGTTGTTTAGTTCATTGCAAATGTACCATCTCGGGTCTCTTATGGAGAGCTCATTTTTTTTGTGACGTGCCAACATTTTAAACCTTCATTTGAAAAAATAAAAACTCACATGAATAAAGAAACCATGCTAAACTTTTCACATACCACTCCGTTAACAGAAAGCAGCTGGTCTCCTCGCTTGAGTCCTCCATGTCTTTCTGCCACCCCTCCAGGAATGATACGGGAAATATATATCGGAGAGTTTTGTTCCTTTCCTCCCATAACATTAAAGCCAAGACCTTCATCAGTCTTTGGCAGCTCCACCACTCGAGGGTGTGAATGACCTTCACTTGCTGCAAAAGCAGCAACTGTTGCCTGGAAGAAAAGACAGTTATTTGGCCATGTAATGAGATCTCTGTTAAGCCCTGTTGTTTGTTTTGCAGAAAAAAGTCGTTCACGTGAAAATAATATTTTGAAATTCTATCAAAGATTTGAAAGCACTTTAAAAACGTTAAGTCTCAAATCATTCCTTTGAAATACTTGGAGAAACGGGCACTGAGAGAAGTCAAGTGACTTGACCAGTGTCCCCCAGAAACAGATTCTAAAAGGCCAGATTGCTAGTCATCTGTTCTAACTCTGTAACACATTACTTCTCTTTCTAAAGCTGCTTTGTCACTCACTTTTTTCCTTACTGCTATGCAAGACACCGATATAACCTTTGGCTTTACTTCCAATTTATGTAACTTGGATAAAGTTAATTGTTCCCCCCCAATACATATGGAACTTATTATTTGGTTTATTCTTTGCCCACCAAAAATCCTGAAAAAGGATATTTTCATTTATTTTATTAAATAGCCTCAATAAATTCTTCCTCTTGAAAGAATTGCGGATAGATTAATAATTTTTACAACAAGGGTGTGCGCTTTTATACTGTAACTGCACTTTATATAAATAGGTCTTGAAAAGCAATGCTACTTAATCTTCAAATTATGAAAATATAAAATGATTTTAAAAACTAAATGACTAGTCTCACAACTGAAAAATTACAAATATGTAAGGTATTATAAACCTTGTATGAAGAAAAGAAAAACATTTTTTTTATTCAGTCTTTGACTAGCAATTGTCTCTTTTTAATTGTAGACCCTGGTAAAGCATTAAGTAAACATTAAAATATAATTATTTTTACTTTTCAGCATATCCTCAGATTTAAAATTACTGCAGTAATTCTACATTGTTAATGTTTGTTCAACATTCTAATAATGTTTATGCTTAATGGAAGCTAGTAGATGATGTGAAGATAATGGATCATTCTCAGTTATATGTACTTGCTCATGCAAACCTGGTCATCATGCATACATTTAAATGTCAGACATGAATGCACTAGGAAAATGCAATGCAGACAGCCCAGAAATAACCAGGAAGTATTGCGATATTTAAACATTGCTCTGTAACCCTGCTGTTCTATATGAATAAGAAATGAGAATGGCAAACACTATTCAGAATTTTTCACTCTTTATTATACCACATAGCAATCATTTTTGTGTTTGCGTACAGTGTAAACAAACCATAATCTAACATAATTTTCTACATTCATTAGTAGAACCTTTACAAATCTACATTGTTCATTTGAAGTTTCAATTAGAAAAAGGTTAACTCTTAAGAAAAAAGCCTAACTCAGTATAACAAAAATGAAAAACAAAAAAAAATCAAACATAGGAAAATATTTTGGTTGCTGTACAGTAGGCTAATTATTTTAAATGTACAGGTTACCATAGGAACATTTCCCCTGAAATAATGTGGGTGTCTTTGATACATATTTCTGAATTTTGTATGTTTTTACTATTGTCTTAGGTTTTTTTTTTTATTTGCTTCTTTTCCCCTAGTGTAGATTTACAAAGGTGTAATCACATTAAAGCTAGTGGGATTTTGCCATTGACTTCCTTTTAGGAAGGATTTGGTTTTAATTAACTATTTTCCTGAAAAAATACCATGGACTTTCCTAGAATATGCTTACTGTACGATATCTACATAACCCGCTTACCAAGTGGCGGGTAATCTTCCTTTACCATTTGGTGCACAGGGAGCTAATTCCATGATGAAGCCCTGTTGGAAGCAATTATTTTTGTTCATGCACTGAAAACACAAAGCATATTACATATTGGGTACAATAGGGATTCTTCTATTGATACAGGGGAATTCACACATCGTTACCACTCACTTTTATCAGATTTACATATGTGGGCTCTGTTTTTCAGAAGTGATGGGCACCCACAGCTCCCATTGACTTCAACTGGAGTCTTCTGTGCTCAGTACCTCTGAAAATTCTACATGCATTGATTGGAGGCTAGACCACCTGTTACTTGGGATGAGCCCTACAGGAGAATTTGTCATAAAAATACTGATATTCCAGGTGTAGTTCTACAGAATGAACCAGTAGATTTGCTTTGCAAACTGTTCAATAAACCACCAGATCCCATGATATCATTCTCTTTTCTTAAGCTACAGAAGCAGCACAAAGGTTAAATTTGCCATTAGGATTGTTACCTGGGAAGTAGCACTGGTTCTAGACTCTGGGCTGCCACTGATGTCTAAATTTTCTTACAGAGCACACACGAATACCTGAAACACACACGCGCACAGTCAATTACTAAGTCACTTTGGTAACATGTACTTCAATAGTTGCACAGGTCTTACCTTTGCAGTGGCCCTGGCACGGAATTCTGGGCAGCCATTAACAGTTATGGTTTCATGCATATATTGATACACCTAAAATGTTCATGGAAACAAAGAAGAATTAATTCTAGGAACAAAACCTTAATTTATTTTTCCATGGTAAGATGGTTTCATTAATGTTTCATTAGTACAATTAGGAAATCCTATGTTTGTTGCCCTAACTGTACATTTAGTTCCCTTGAAGACATTTTTTGCAATTCTCCATTTAAACATCCCAAAGCTGCTCTCTCCCCATCTATGGGCCCCATAATTTTGTAGAGCCAATCCCTATTCCACCAGTGGCCACCTTCTGGCTATGTCTGCCTTGGACTGTGCCATTGCCTCTGACAGGAACTTGTTGAGTTTCTGTGACCTCTGAACCCCCTCATGAATTGGGAAGTCAGGAGGTGGAAGTAAAAAAAAAACCAAACAAAACTCCAACAACTTTCCTGGTAGGGTCTGCGGAGGGAAGTCCAAATTAAATCTCAGGGAATTTAATTGTACAATGGGGGCATCATCACTCAGTGTGACAGACCTTTGCTGTCTAAGCTTGGTGATGGTGTTGAATTTAATCTTTGCTGTAACCTATTGGCATTAGTCTGTCATGACAAATGGTGGGGAATACGGGATGGCAATCT
The DNA here is from genome assembly GCA_032164245.1 of Sternotherus odoratus. NCBI lineage: Eukaryota > Metazoa > Chordata > Testudines > Kinosternidae > Sternotherus > Sternotherus odoratus. Next base: position 62,276,771 of record JAVMKO010000001.1, read on the forward strand.
GGATGGTACTTTAGGAATGGTTAACATTGGGGACAGCCCTTTATGGATTGGGACTCTGTAACCACACAAGTTGTATAAAATGAAGAATCCCAATAGCTGTAATTTTCTGCACAATGTTCTCTTCCTTGCTCCCCTTTCTCTTGCCCCTTAATCCTCCCATTTCATCCTTCTCCTTAGATCTTCTCTCTTAAAGAATAGGGAGGTGGCATCGTCTCTTATGGTGTTATCCTGGGTCCCTAAGAATGGGTGCAGAAAGGAGGTGATGGAGTTCTGATACCCTGCCCTAGTGATGAACAAGCTTTTATTTCTATTTTGTTTTTGTAAAACTAGATAGTTGGTGAGTGGCTGTTGGGAGCTGTAGATAAGCAGGGGCAGTAAAGGCTCAGGCAGCAACACAAGAAATAGAGCCTGGTTTGCACTACCCCCTTCATCATCCTCCTGGTAGCCCAACCAATGCACAACTCATCAGTGTGGGTTAGAGAGGATAGTCTGTTCTGTCTAGGTAGCTGCCATTTGTAGTCAACAGATGTTGGGATTCACAGGGTGGATGACCAGATAGCAAGTGTGAAAAATCGGGATGGGGGGTGGCAGTTAATAAAGGCCTATAAAAGAAAAAGCCGCAAATATTGGGACTGTCCCTATAAAATTGGGAAATCTGTTACTCTACAGGCATCCTGGCAGGACAGGAAAAAAGTTGAATTGTGGACCATCCCACATAATGCGTGACATCTGAAATGTATGGTTAGAATCCCTGATAACCTTCTGTGTAATGTCTACAAGAAAATATTTATTAGTCACAAGTAACTCCTCTGTTAGCAGTTCTCTTACAAAGCCAGAGGTTTTGCCAGTTCTTGTAATTTGTCTTGAGCAAGAGTAACAAAATTCAAAAGGAGAGTCTTATTTCTGTGGAAAGTTGGACAGACAATTAGTATCTCTTGTGGCTTGCCTGTTCTGAAAAAATCAGTTGGCCCCTAAGTATTTCCTACAGAATGCTCTTTCTGTATCTGATATAAAATTCAGTATTTTTCTATAGCATTGTTTATACAGCTTCACATTGCAGATTAATCTGTACAAACAAATGAGGAATAAATTTTACATTTGCAGTTATACTGTTCCACACTGGTAACTCGTGCAGATGTAGTGGGGGAGAGAGGAAGAAGGATGCAATGGCTAAGTTTAGGGATGGTTAGAGCAGGTTTTTTGTTTTTTGGGGCTTTTTTTATATGAGAAGTACAGCTGCCCCAATGAAGAAGGGAGAATGCAATGTGCAGGGAGGTGGAAATCAAGGGAATGGCAAAATTTAAATTTTTTATAGCATCCAAATGTGGTAGGCATTTTCCTATTGAGTGGAGAGCTCTTTGATTATCACCAGCATAGAAATCATACTAGGGCTGAATTCTGAACAATAGTATCTAGTGGGGATAAACCAGATTAAGGGAACAGGATGAAACCTTTTGCCCATCTCTTGTTAGGGTGAAATCCTGACCCTGTTGAAACAAATGGCAAAATTACATTGACTTCAGTAGGGGATCAAGATATAACCCTAAAACTTAAAAATTAACAAATAACCAGGTACTGAGATCACTGAGTCAGTAATCATTTTGAAACTTCCTTTTTTTGTTTACTTTGGGTGTAACGAGATAAAACTACATACAGCAATTAGCATTGCTTTAGATGGCTCAGTTTAGTGCTTTTAAAAATCCTGCTCCCCCCTTTTTAAGTAGTTTACATTGAACACAGTACTGTATTTGCTTTTTTCTCTGCTGCTACCTGATTGCATACTTTGAGTTCCAAATGAGACATGTGGTTGACTGATCAGTTCATAACTCTGAGATTTTACTGTATAGGATTTACCATATCAGATCATATTACTACTCCACTTCAGGCATCCAGTGTACTGTTGCTTCAAAACCAATAATGCACTGAGCCAATTACACAATGCTGTATGTTCTTCATACTCTCATATCTGTTTTATCTAGAAGCATGAGATCTGATTACCCTTACTATGATTGTTTGACCAACTACAAATGTTGTTGCAGGCCACAAATTACCAATATATGGCTGACTTAAAGATCTACGATGACAGTGAATTGTGTTGAGAATTAACCACAGCATTCTATCAAGCTAAATCCTGAGAAGTTATTTGAGACATTGACTATGTAGCTTGGAGACGCCAAGGGGTGATAGGTATTCATATAGTCAGTAATTGTAAAATTATCAAATAGTGTCTATATATTATCAATGTGTATATGAAAGGTTGAGGCAGAGGCTACAGAGGCAACTAAACTGCATACTGATGAGAGAACAAGGTTTTTAGAATTAATTGAGCCAAAGCAATGTCTCTTTCTTTTTGCAATCAGTCTTTCTGCAATCAGTCATGCAAAAGCAAGAACTTCAAATCTTTCCATTCAATGAGAATTTTTTTTTTTAATTAGCAAATTTAAGATGGTGTTCTCTAAAGAATTGTTAGTATCACCATGGTGACCATAACATCTGTAATACAGTTCTATTCAGACAGGAATTTCTCTTGTAATTTAAAACCCTTTCACTACAAGCAATTGATGTTATTACCCTTGAATATCAGCTTGATGCAACAGCAAATCCAGTTACCCTACCTGAGGGTCACATAATGCTTAATATAATTTGAAATTGAGAGAGAAAATATACATCTAAATGACTTTCAAATTATTAAGTTAAACAAAACAATAAAAGGATTAACTATACCTGGTCCAACAAGCCCTTGAGGCTTTGCGTATGTTACAGATTACTTGTTGTAACATAATATACAAAGCATATAGGGCTCCATAAATAACTACCATATGTCTAACAATAATATCTTTTATCTAAATGATCTCAATATGACTTCAGACATTATTGTTCACAAAGAGATGGACATAAGCAATCCATTCTGTTGTGTATGTACAGATACACAAAAATATTCTTTGTTTTCAAGGTTCTTTGTTTTTATTCTTAGAAGGGAATGTAGCTGTCTTTTTCAACACACAGTTGAAGGACAAGAAAGTTTTTAAAATCTTATTGCCAATTCCAAGATCAGCAATTCATCCAGTGAAAGATTTCTTAACATATTGCAATTCTCATAAATACAACAGAATTTTTTAGAAAACTCACCAAAGATTTACTCAGACAAAACATCACTCATGACAAATCAAAGATGATGATAAAGGTACAGTATTATAATTACAAGTGTCTGAATTAATCTATAGGAATATTTAGGAAAGAGGTCTTTGAAAATGGCATCCTATGGTGCCCATGAAACACCAATCATCTTGAAAGACCACGTGCGATCCAGTTTAATGTGCCATGTCTTGTTTTGTCATTTCAGTGGAAAAGCAAAGAGACTATAATTGCTTTCATTTTAATCTTTTTTTTCTCCAATGGAAATAATGTGAATATACAAATAAAGCAAGAAAAAGTCAAAGTCAAATTTAATTTAAGGATGTTTGCCAATCTAATTATCCAGATAAAAAGAAAAATCCTTACATTTTCCAAATAATATTGCAGGGTTATAGCCCAGAGGGTTTTCTTGCCACCAAAGTGAACTGTAAACTATAATGAAGTATCCTCAGTAAGCTGAGGCACTGAGACATGAGGAAGTAGCATGAAGATTTCCACATTGCGAAGTACTTGATATTTAAATTTTGTGTGTATGGTTGTTGTAATGGTGGTCTATTCCTTGAAGGGCCTGGGGCCTGGTCAGATATCAGACTCACTGGAAAGGGACTGAGTGATTATAAAAGCTAGCAAGTGGCTCATTTGAAGGGGAACGTCAGGGAGAAGCTTCAGGAAGGGGCAGGATCCTGCAGGACCCCCTGCGAAAGGAAGGCAGTCTCCACATGGTAAGCCCTGGAACCTGATGCTGGCTAGTAAGCCCCAGCTGACAGTCTCCATTTTCCTTTTAAGAGTTTGTGGATATTTGGACAATAAATGGAGCCCAAAGCCAAGGTCTAAAGACTAATTGGTAAGGCTGATAATTCCCCAGACTAGTGATGAAGCAAGTATCTTGTAGCTGGTTTTTAAAAGTTTAAAGTGCCTAACATTCTGATGGATACTGGTAAATAAATACAGAGGACCAGGATGTGTAAGAGCTTCACTGACTAGTACTGACCACTCTAGTATAAGCACTACATGGAAGCCTTCATTTTAACATGAAGGAAAGTAAAAATGATTACTCTTTAACATCCATTGTGCTGTCTGTGTCAAGAAAAGTTTCTAAAGCCAGGTATTCATTCTGTAACATTTAGTTCTTAATCTAAAATACTGAAAATGAATGTCACTGAAGCTGCAAATGCTGGTTTGGAGGCACAGGGTTGGAAGGTTGGTTGGAAGGGCACTAGACTAGAGAATACAACTGTAGTAACAACTGAGAGGATGGGGAAAGACCACAGAAGAAAACTGGGGATGGCATCCCCACAAGCAATTAATAAAGATGAAGCTGCAGGTGAAATTCCATTATTTCCAAACAAAGAAGCTGTAATTGTAGGTTAAATGGTGACGTTTCACCTTTTCTTTGGGGGGAAAAAAAAGATTTCTAGGAAGAATGTCAACTCCCACATGTGAATGCTCATGAAGCAAAAATGTATGTAGGTATTTTTTATTCATGCACCTCTAATTTGGGGTATGGAGCCAGATATACCCAGCTTTGTGTTCCACTTCCATATGCCACACACAATACAACACACTTATTAAGAAGCACTCCAAATAGTGTGAATATAGTATTCAGACACCATTTATGTAGCTTGTACAGTTAGGAACCTTAGCTATAATAAACTAGGTAGATGCTTTACCTATAATAAGCTAACGCTGCTCCGTCACAGTACTTGGCAGAAACTCTGAGGTAGGGAAGTCAGAGCAATGCACGCCACTCTTTGTGGTGAACCCCCATTGTAGGGCTGGCACAGGGAGGTGTATATTATAATAATAAGTACCTAGCTCTTACATAGCGCTTTGGATAAGTAGATCTCAGTGCATTTTACAAAGGAGGTCAGGATCGTTATCTCCAGTTTACAGACAGGGAAACCAAGACACAGTCAGTAGATGTGACTTTCCCAAGGTCCTCAGCAGGCCAATGGCAGAGCCAAGAATAGGACACAGGTGGCCCCAGTCTCAGTCCAGTGCTCTGTCCAGTAGGTCTCACAGCCTCCTGTTATATAACATTCCGTCCTTCCCTGGCCCACAAGCACTAAAGGATTCTCTGGTGACATAAGCTAGTGCACAAGGGCCCAAAACAGTGTAATGTGGACTGAAAATGCAGACTGGCCCACTGAAGTCCTAGTGAAGCTGTGGGAAGTCACTTAGGAAGTGTAATGCAGTCAGCGCTCTGTGGTATGAGGGACACCACCAGAATCATTCTGTAATAGCCTATGCGTGGCAGTGTGTTTATTGCTTGAGTCCTAGAAGTTACAGTTTAAATAGAAACTTCGCTCTGTTAATCGCTTTAAAAGGCTGGTGTTTCTTCCAGTGGTGAAATGTTACGGATGTGGGTTCCACCCTATTCATAGCAATAACAGCACATTCAGAGATTGCTTCAGTCTGAAAAATGAAGGCAAAACAAAAAAGGCAAGAAACAGAAACAAAATTTTGGAGGTGATAAAAGATGTATTTATAGAATTGGAGAAGGAAACTAGGACAAACTATAAAGAAATTCAGAGTGGTAAGGCACAGTGGTAAGATTGAGAGTGGTAAGATGAACTTCTTAAGTAGTCTAAAGAAAGCAGCAAGCTATTTAAAATACTTCTGTAAATATGAGAGTACTTGGAGACTACTAATGGATAGTCACTTATGTCTATACTATTCAAATCACGTTAGGTGCTTTATAAACAGAAACACAAGATCCTTGCTCCATGGAGATCAGAAACTAAACAAAAACGTAGAAATGAAGGATGGGGGATAGAATGCAAGAAAAGCAAAGGGACTGATTCAAGACAACAAAAAAGGCCTTTACAGCAGTCACCAACTCAACGAGCGTAAAAGGTTATATCTGCCAATTATAAATATTTATGTAGCTATTTTAGATCATATGGAAAAATTAAGGACTCCGTGCCAAAACCAAATCAGAGCCCAATCTATAAAGTCAGCAAGTCACAGATAAGAAATTATTTTTATTTAAAGAAAAAGGAAGGTAGGAAACTTATATGATGCCAAACACAACTGTGGGTGTGTATATATGTGGAATGAGGCAAGGGTGGAGCCAGAGTTCTGTAGCTTTCTCCATACCCATTCAAGTGATGTTTCCCTCCTCACTGTTCTTTCATCCAACCCTCAGATTAGTCTAGCCTGGCACTTCCACCCTGCTAGTTAGGAAATGCTGTACTAGGTCAATGCAAGTAAACAGACTTGCCACAGATGGGCTACCTGTTGTATCTCCCACTCCCACCACATGCAATTTCACATATTCCTGTTTTTCTTGTGTGCTAATTTTAGATGATCCCATGAGGTAAACATGCTCAGGAGGGCTAAGTACTGAATAATAAAAGAGTGGTAATATATTTTCCACCTCCCTTACAAATTATAATTAAGATACTGTAAAACATCAGTTGAACATCCATGGTCCATAAACCAGTAGTATGGAGAGTTGTAGGTCACGGGTTCTGGCTCTTCCTCTTCTTCCTTTACAGCTGCCAAATAGCATTAAAATACAGCTGTACAGGTGTTATTTTCCTAATTGCTTTCCCATAGTGATAGTTACCATAGGGATGTTTTGCAGTTGAGAACTGGGATGGGGGATATTTTGCATGACTCAGAATAGGAGAGGAGGAGGATTCCATGGGGCAGTCTCTCTAAATGGTGGTTCCCATGGTGGAAGACTTTAAGAACCTCTGCTACTAACAAATCTATGGCCATCCAAAAACATCATGGTTGTCACTATGTTGCATATCCTATCCTCCTGGTACTTCATGGTGTCAGTGGACTTAGAAATTAGATGCTCCTCTTCCACAAGCACAGTTCCCTATCACATGAGTAAATGGAGGACTGGTGTTAGGATTGCATAGCATGCAATGTGAGGTTGACTAGAACCAGAATGAGACACTGAGATTTTGTGTGCGTCTGTTTGTATACATATTATACATGCATAGATGTACATACATTGTATAAGATCAAAATTATTTTCAATTTTGCAGTCTGAAGCACATCGACAAAAGACCTCTTTTTATACAAGACAAAACAAACACACACCCATGAGCACAGTAAAGTGAAAACAGCTGGAAAATGAAATCCCTGCAGGGAGACATTTGTGACATATTATGAGTTTACAAGAAATTAAAAAAAAATCTATATTACAGAATTTGTTTCCTGTAGTTACTGAACTTTGACAATTTACAGAAAAGCTGTATTTTTTATTAGCTGGCAGTGTAAGAATCAGCTATTTGTACGTGATCAAATAAATATAAGGTGGTCATGTAGGCTGCATACATTTTGAACATTTTGGTATGCAAATCTTTCATTAGTCTGTAAGTAGTTTTGTGTTTGCATCAGGAAATCTGTTAGCAGCTACCCTCAGAGACAAACATCTGCATCATTATCACAGCTGTCAGAACAATCCCCTACAGTGCAGCCACACTGTGTTATTTTGCCTTATGCAGCACAGAGGATAACTCATTAAAAAGCCCAAACCTGCAAATGAACTAAATCTCATTTAACTTCCTGAGGCGATATGACAGTTTTAATTACAGAACATATGAAAAATATATGAAAATTCAAAAGCTAACATTTGTTATATGAAGATATTTTATTAAAACATTTCTTTCAGGGGAAAAAAAAGAAACTAGGTCACTTTTACCAAAGTGAAAAATGCTCTGAATCTTGATACCTTAATAAAGTATCCTTAGGCAGTGAAAAAAAATCTGCTTTGGGGTTGAAATATCCTCCAAAATAATCGAAGTTTAACGAATGTAAGGGGAAGAGTTTTAATTTAAGATGCCACACTTTCTATAGATTCAGTTAGATCCTAAAAAAATGTTTTGATCCAAAAGATCTTGTTGTTCTCTGTTGCTTTTTAAAAAATACTTGATAGATACTTGGATACCACACTGACGGGGCCATATAAATACTTAGCTTAGTCTTTGAGTTCCAGATGACCTCTCATTAATTTTTATCAATACTATTGGTTGCTACATTTCAATCACCCTTTAGCTACTAGTGCCCTTTTCCATCCATCTCTTACTATAATTACATATGCTTTGTAAAATGGCAGCTGTTACAAACAGAATTGGTTGGATTAGCATCTTGCTCTAGTTTTCAGACCAGGTTTTGCATATACTGGTATGCGTGGGAAGGAAGGGGACAAGGAGAGTCTTATCCCCCTCTTTCTGGCCTTTTGTGCAAGGACTGGACACAGTCCTGGTCCTTGAATTCCTGACAAGTGAGGACTGTGACTGTCCTGTGCTGAAAGTCACAGTAAATAACCCCCAGGGCGTAGGATGAAGTGGGGCCATGTGTTGGCCACAAGAGTATAACAGATGCCCGTAGCATGCATGCTGTCACATCTTCCATGGTGTGTGCTCTGACATGTATTGGATGAGTCAGACAGAATGGTCCTGGTACTGCTGCTAGGGCAGGTATCTCTGCACGCCCTCCCTTCCCTCCTGCAATGTGATTTCTTACTGAAAAAGCCAGATTAGTCAACTGAATTTAATTTACATTCTGATAAGATTAATAGAAATTAGACACTGAAAATACCTCTTGGGTCATTTGGTGTATTTCCCTGTTCCTGAGACAGACTTCCAGAAGCACTGAGCACTCCCCATTCCATTTGAAATGTATGGGAGCTGTTGCTGTTCAGCACCTCTAGAATAGGCTCAGGACATCTCCGCTTGGGAATCCAAAATCAGTGGCCTTCTTTGAAAATACTGGCCTCGGTGTGTCTTTAGCGGCTTTTATGGCAATTTACAGCAGCTGGACATGAGGAAGGGAGAAACCAGCTCCCAGCAGACCACTTATAATCCACAGACCCTAATTTAGTAACCCCATCTCTCAGCTCCTGGCCTATTCTGGTTTGGAGAAGTATCTGAGCCTTCAGTAACACACACTCCCTTCACTTTATCAGGGAGTCTGCAGACCACAGCAGCTCTCCACCAAACATAAAACAGCTTTCTCAGTGCCTCGCCAAAAATCAGCAGCTGGCTAAAGCTGAGCACGTCATCCTATAATTTTGAGTGCATTCCAAGTGTTTCTTGTACCTGGATGGATGGAAGTGAGAGAGAGCAAGCCTGTTTGTTTCTATTTTTAGACACTTGGGAGGCAAACAGATAACAGGGGATTGATTCATAGAGTACACTTAGAATTAGACAAGCTTTTTCCCTCTCTGAGGGAGTAACCCAGAAGTATAGATTGAAAGACACTTCTCAAGAATTTCTTAAAAGACTTTGGTGGGTGGGAGTAGGGGGCTGTAATAAGGCAGGAATGCAAGTCTGCAGTAAAACTGCACTGGTCCACTCCATTGGACTGCCAGAATAAATATTTTTCTCATCAGTTCACCTGGCTGCAGATTTGTCTGATAATGAAGAAGCAGGCTTGAGAGGAACTGCAGTAAAGGCTATTGTTATCCTCCAGAGTTTTCTATAATCAAATATGATACTGCGACACTAAACAAAAATGATAATGTAGGGAAAGCAAATAGGTTGCTGATTTGCGTATCCAATGTTGTATTAGAACAATCTTCCATGAAATAAGTAACTGCAGCAAGCTCTGTTCAGAATTAGCTAAATCAAATTAGAACAGTTTATTAGAATTCTAACAATTATGCAGGAGCAACCTAGCCAAACAATGACATGAGAGAAATACAGCATTATTTTACTATTGGGTGTTTGCACACTTTTTTAGAATATTGATTTTTTTTTCTGGGGCACAGCTAAGCAAGCCATGTACAAATGCAAGTAGTTATATAGCCAGCAGCCATCCTCAACAATTGATCTTTAATCAGTATTTCTCAATGGTTTCAATGTGAACTCTCCACTGAAGCCGCTGGGGAGTACTGGGTAAAGATCAATGATGTGATATGGCCCCAGATTCTGGAGAATTACATCTGTGATATCAATGTAAGCTGCTTTTAAAAAAGTGACAATGGCAGCTGTTTTAAATCTCCTCTAGTGAAGTCATGGGGATCTTGTAATTGCACAGAGGCTTAATAATGTCTCCTCTCAGATAGTGCTTGGTCTGCCTGGTATATTCATATATAATTGCCATTAATGAGGACCATCTGCCTAGTGACAAGGCAATCATTCCAAAAGTTCATTCAGGCAATCCAGTGCTTTCAAGAAACAAAGTAAGGATACATCACTTATGTTAGTAAGATGGTGACATGAAAGTACCGTACTCTTTCCTTCACAGCAGTACATTATTTGTTATTTGGTGTAATTTCTGGTTAAAGAACCTGGTAACTACAGGAAATAGAATGCACCTAACAAGGTGAACTTATACAAGAAACATGATCTCTGCTTATTTAAACCCAAAGTTATTCCAGTTTCTGAACTTGCTAAATACCTTATACACTATGGTGGGAAAGGGGCAGGTGGTTTAGTGAGATTTGACCAGTCATTCATTCCCTGTCCTAATTTCTAAATATGCCCCTGACAAATACAGTAAAACCTCCATTTAACGGACTAATTCGGGCGAGGGGGTGTCCGTTAAATGAAAAAGTCCGTTATTTAATAATAAAAAAACCCCGAGCTGTCGGAGCAGCAGCCCGATCACCACAGGGTCGGGGCGGCAGCTCCGCAGCCCGCCCGTTGCCAGAACCCGGGTGGCAGCCGGGATCCGTCAGCCAGCCCGCCGGGGTCCCGGCTGCTGGGACCCGGGTGGCAGCCAGGATCAGTCAGCCAGCCCGCCCGGGTCCCGGCTGCTGGGACCCGGGCGGCAGCTGGGAGCTGTCAACCAGTCCACCCGGGTACCGGCTGATGGGACCCGGGCGGCAGCCGGGAGCCGGCAGGCAGCCTGCCCGCTGCCTGGACCCGGGCGGCAGCCGGGAGCCGGCAGGCAGCCCGTGACAAATGGATTTCGGATGCATCAGACTTGCTTAGAAATTTTGTCCGTTGCATCCGAAGTCCGTTAAATCGAGGTCCGTTAAATCGAGGGTTTACTGTACTCAGAATTCCTCATCACAGACATAACCCTTTTAAACAAGGGAGGGAGGATAAAACTCACAGTAGAGCCTCGTAACACTAATCCTTAATCATTCAGAAATCACCGCTGAACAAAATTAAATAATGCCCTTTCCCTGGAGGGACAAATAAGATGTCTTGGTAGAATTATTACCACTTATTTAGGATAGCATTTTATTGAAAATCTTAACACCAAACATCTCATGTCTACAAAATATTATGCCCCCCACACAACAATATACATAGATTAATTTATACAGCTCTGAGTTTTCACCCTTTATAGCTCTTATCATTATGAGATACAACCATAAAAACTAGAGAGTTTTAAAGCGGCAACATTCTGCTCTTGCTAGAGGCCTGATTCTGAACCCACTGACGTCCAGAGGGTTGTTATCATGAACTCCAATGGGAACAGGATCAAACCTTTTTAAATTGGTGCAACTTCACAGAAATCAGGGGAATTTTATGAGTTTAACTGAGAATATGGCCAGGATTTGACTCGATATTTCAAAACCAAAAGTTAAAATTGCAGATTTAACATCCCATAAAAGCAGTTTTAACACAAAGGTGCAAATGTAGCTCTAGTGTAAGCATGACAAAAAATCTCACTGAACTTGGCCCAATGTCAAACTTTAAACTGTTTCCAAGATCTGTTAGTTCGGAATGAAAACTACATTACCAGTTTTAAACTCTCATATTTGCCCACCCTTTACCTGTTAAATATATGGACTGAAATTACAATACGAACGGCCAAGAACACAATTTCACAAAGAATTTTGCAACCAAGGAGATTTCTTAAGAGACTTGAAAACCTTGTTTATATAAGTTTTAAAAGTCAATTATGTTCTGGGGACAAGGTGGATGAGTTAATGTCTTTTATTGGACCAACTTATGCTGGCAAGAGAGACAAGTTTCTGCCCTTACACAGAGCTCTTTGGTAAGAGCTCTGTGTAAGCTTGAAAGCTTGGCTCTCTCACCAGCAAAAGTTGGTCCTATTATAGCTATTACCTCACCCCAACTTGCCTCTCTTATATCCTGGAATCAACATGGCTACAACAACATTGCATATGATTATGTTCTGCACAGCTGCATACTATATCTGGGACAACTCCATATTCAGTGCTGTAAGACTGTTCCTGATAAATTAACAAGAATGTGTTCTGAGACTATTTTTAATCTATAGTTTTACTTGGTATATTTTATATAACCTGTCATTGAAATGTTAAATTTTGTTTGCCTTATTCAGATGAGTAGCCTGCTTGGCTACCAGTTGACTTATTAAAGATTCAATTCTTCCACTTTTACTCATGTTGAATAGCGTAGTACCTTAATTTCAAAGGGTAAAAAGAGCAGAACTGAACCTTTAAATTTGGGGTTTCATATTGAAGTTAAAGGACAGTACTATCCTGAAAATTCATCCATGGGTCTTCTCCCTGTGTGTATTCAAAGCAATATTGTACTAGCTTTATTTGAGCACATTTATACACATGTTGGCTCTGTAGGATTACATAGAGAGAACAGAATTCTATTTCTGCTCATCCACCAGCTACAAATATAACTAAAATTCTGCCTTCGGTGATTGGTGGACAAAAAAGCAGTTACACCGGTGTAATGGAGAGCAGAATCTGAACACTGGGATTGCTCAGCTGTTAGACCGGGGTAGGCAACTACGGCCTGCGGGCCTGTCCTGACCAACCCCTGAGCTCCTAGCTGGGGAGGCTTCCCACGGCCCCTCCCTCACTGTCCCCTCTCCCGCACAGCCTCAGCGCACCGTGCAGGCAGCACTCTGGCCCATAACTCCTGCCAGCAGCTTCAGTAGCGCTGCATGCTCCATGCTCCTGTGGGGCAGAGTGTCTAGCTCCCGCGGGCCGCGCCAAACCAGACGTGCTGCGTGGCATGGTAAGGGGGCCAGGGCCAGGGGGTTGGATAAGGGGCAGGGGATCCCAGAGGGCAGTCAGCAGGGACATAGAGCAGGGGGTGGTTGGATGGAGTGGAGGTTTGGGGGGGGGCAGTCAGGGAATGGGGAATAGAGGAGTTGTATAGGGTGTAGGAGTCCTGGGGGATCTCTCAGGGGGCAGGGGGTGGCTAGAAGTCGGGGCAGTCAGGAAACAGGGAGCGGGGGGACAGTTAAGGGGTGGACTCCTGGGGGGCAATTAGGGTGGGGGGATCTTGGGAGGGGGCGGTCAGGGGACAAGGAGCAGGGGGGGTTGGGGATTCTGAGGGGGGCAGTTGGGGTGGGAAGTGGATGGGGGTCGGATAGGGGGTGAGGCCAGGCTGTTTGGGGAGACACAGCCTTCCCTACCTGGCCCTCAGTACAATTTTGGAACCTCGATGTGGCCCTCAGGCCATAAAGTTTGCCTACCCCTGTGTTAGACTGTAGGATTTGGCCTGCAGAATCCTTTAAACAAAATAATAATAATAATAATAACAGGTGGGGTGAGCAATTCAGCAGGGAGAAAGAGTGCATCTTAACTTTCAGAATCTAGGGCTGGCAGTATGGGAGAAATAATATTGTACTTGAAAATTGAGCAAAAGTTGATCTTGGAACCCTTGAAACATAGAAAAACCTGGGACAGTCTGATGATTTCTGGAACAACACTTTACATTTCTAAATAAGAAAGTTAAGGTGGAGGGAGTGTGAGTTAAGTCTAACAAACACCCCCAAAACATTGTATGGTGTATAGCTTGTAAAAAAAAACACCCCAAAATGTTAGAATGACAAATCTGAATGCTAGAACTAAGGTGAATAGTTGAAGGAATCTCTAGCCAGATTCGTGCTGTCAGGTAAAATTCTTCATTGCTCAAGATAACTGCATCCAAATTATACTACCCACCCAAACTGTGTGTTTCTCCCTAATGTTTGCAAAAACATATGAAGTATGAAAATAGCATTTTATTAAGCCACTGTAAGCCAGATGGAGAAAATGACCATAGAATAATATATTTGCATGTAGCAGTAGTGGGATTATAGTGCTTAAAATCACGCAGGCATGAAAATTATCATCCATTATTCATGAAGCAAAATCACTCACACGTACCATATCCAGGAATAGTGACAGAATATGGGCTTGTAAAAAACCTTTTAAAGGTGGGGATAAACTCTCTCACTGAATTCTCACCTAAGGTCCTGGTAATGAACCCAAGTTTCAATATAATATAACCAAACACATTTCAAAAGCACCAGGGGTGAAATCCTGGCCCCATTAAAGTCAATGGGAGTTTTGCCACTGACTTCAATTTAGCCAGGAGCTCACTTTACCAGTTTTATTAAGTTTTCTCCAGAGAGTACTCTAATCCACAGATAAAAAGCATATTTTAAATCAATAAAGTCTTTATATTGACCCATAAAACAAATACTTTCCACCAGATAATCCCATGCAAAGTACTCAGGAGATAGAGTGACTTTTCTTGAACCATGTCTGCTTCTCCCTTTTAAAAAACTGTTGACAGTCTTGCAAAAATAGCATCAGATGATGACCAGATATTTGGGTAGAAATGTTAAAATAATAAAGCAATAAGACAATGCATATTTTAGCTTCCCTGGTTTATAATCTAGACAGACTTTATTTAGCCTTCCCAATCCTATAGTACATGAGATTAATTTATGTAATAAATTCATCCATTTCACTGATATAGGACATTACGAATCAATTTTCTTTTAAAAAATAACATTCACATAGAAAACTGATCCCAGTGGTGCTGAATTTTATTATCATATATTTAGTTATTTGGTATGGTGGGAGTGAGGCACTAATATCTTAATAAATTTAGTTGTTTAACCTACAGGTGAACAAAGTCTTCATTTCCAGGATCTTTTAATATGCAACTTCTTAAAGGGCAACCTCATGCTCTAGGAGAAATAAGAGTCTGTTGATATGTATTACCTTCCACCACTGATTACCAAAAGGCAATAACAATGTATGTGAATTTTATTTATTAAGTTGTGCCACATCTTTTGCTGCTCATTTGTTATCCTTTTGGTTCAGCAATATATTCTAACACTCCCTGTACATAGCTGTAAGACTTATTGCTAATAAAGCTCTACAAATGGCTGATTTTTTTAGCTCACTAGCCATTCCAAAAAATCTCCCTACCTATCCCCCAAAAATAGTTTCAGTGAGAACATTTCAGTTTCTGGTCAACTAAAGTTGAAAAAAAAATAACGTGAAACTAATTATTATTTTATCTCACCACAAAAAAAAAATCACTTCATTTTGTTTCTGAGCTTTCTTAAAGATTTTATTTTTTCATTACATTGAAATAGAAAACATTATTTTGAATCAAAATGGAAATGTTATGTTTAAAAATGTCAAAACAAACATTGCAGAAGTGACAAAGAGTCCTGTGGCACCTTAAAGATTAACTAAAGTATTGAAGCATAAGCTTTTGTGGGCTAAATATAAATATACTTTTGCAATTCCAGACTAATTCAGCTACCTTTCTGAGTCTAAACAAACATTGATATTTTTCTGACTTTTTTTTTTACTGAAACAGTATAGCAAATTTGACACAAATTCATAAAATGTTTCAGTTGACCCAAACCCACATTTTGCAATGGGAAAAAAATGTCAACTGAAATATTTTGTCTTGCTCCAATAGACAGACTAGGAGTTAATTTCATTTACAATTCTACATAATTCCATTTCTTTTTTTGCCTGACCCCAGTTATAATCAAACCATAAATTTACATTGTCTTATATTTTCGTATCTGAGTTCATCTTTTCAGCAGCTGAACTATGTCATTCCACCTTGCAGTTTAAAACTTCACCTAGACTTGTTCCTCAGTAACCAGGAGAGTAGACAGTTTTGATTTAAAGTAATAATAGGAAAGGTGCATGCCTTAAGAATTGAGTTGTTGTATGATGGGCAGGACTGAAGAAGAACTTAGCTTCTTCCAGGCAACAAGGTAGTGATCCTATACTTTTCCCTGTGTCCAGAGAACTTGAACTGTGTTAACCAAATAAATCTTACACCGGATTTTTAATATGATTAGGCCAAAATGGGATTGGCTATTATAAAAAATTATGATCTAGACTTCATGGTAGGCCTAAAGGAGCTTAGCTGTGGAAACCATATACCATGTCAACAGACTGAAAATTGGCGTTTCCATTTTCAAAAGGAATTATAACATAATTATATATTTCAAATAGCCATTCATTATTTCCAGAGCCAATAAAAATATCTTGCCAATTTGAGACAAATACCTCCAAGTGGTACTAATATTCAGCTCAGTGAGCACACCAGTTAATTATTTTGTTAGCTCTTTTTACATTAATTACTAATTCTTGACATGACATCTTACAACCTTATAACCATCTTATAAAACCCTGTGATTTAAATCAAATTCATAATTATTAACTACAGTCAGGGTCACTTTTGAAAGAAAATGATTGTCCCTAATAGAGACTATTTTTTTTTTTTTTGCCAGTTTGGGGTTTCCATTTATACAATGAGGTACAACCATTTTAATAGGTTGCAACATATTGGATTTCATATTGTTATATCGCCATCTAGCCTAACATTTAATGCCCTGAAGGGTAACTTTATTATACATTAACCTGCTGCATGTAGAGTTAATTATGGATGGGATAAGTTATATTTACTCAATCATGCATTTATGCATTTTACAAATTGGATTTATCACACATCTTTGACCACCTAACCTGCATTCTTCCCAATAATCCATTTCCCTGGCACATGTTTTAATATCCCAATCCCTGAGCCGTTTCAACAGGCCACTGTTTTTTCTGCTTTCCAGACAAATGGTTTCTTCTCCAACCTCAACTCCAAAGTGGGACTTTCTCCACTAAAAAATGCTTGTCTAAGATACATGATGGACTTTTTCTGGCTGGGGCTGCACTGGGTCTTTGTAGGTATCCTGAGCCTCCCACCGGGGGAGGACAGACAGTGCATGGTACGTCTGTAGCCAGGTCCACGCCTTCTGCCTTCAGGCCCTGCAGATTCCTTTATAGTGCAGGTAGCCCAGCACAGAGTGTGCTGGCACCTGCCTTCCTCCACCACCTCTGAGGGTTATGATACAAACAACAGTTCTCTTATCTCCACCTGAGAGGTCTCTCCTGAGACCTCTTTGAGTTACCAGTCCTTCATGAGAACTTCCTCAGGATCTGGACTCTAGCTTCAGTGACCAGGTCTATAGCAGTCTCTGAGGGGAAGGATCGCCTCCTGCTATATAACCCCCATCTATGTGCACAGGTGGAGGAATTCCCCTCGGTGCACTGTAGGTTGATCCTGGCTGGCACTATCAGAATCTGAGACCTCCTGGTCTACGGTTGGAGGAACTGGTGGACCCTGCGGTGTTCAGCCAGTTCATGAGGCTGCCCACCCTGCATGACCCCATTGTGTGCTCAGTCTCCATGTCAGTTCCCTTTGTTGTTTCCCTTTGACTTCATTCCCATCCCTGTTTTTGCATTTGTTGTCTCCAGTATTTACTTGAGGCTTGGGTTCAATTGCTCCTTCTCTTCAGTTGAGGGGGAGGACCTTCAGTTTTGGGCAGGCTTAGGCCCACTATCTCCTGGTAACCACAACAGGTACCCATCATCCAACTTTGGGAACAAATGAGGCAGTGGGTCTTATGGGCAACAGTCTCCTTCACTACACATCCATGATTCATTCCCAGAGCAGGACCAGCCTGTGCACTGAATGAGCCAGGGTTCCTATTAAAAATGTGATTGTGTAAAGAGTGTATCATAATGCATATACAATAGGAGGCCCAAATAAGATTGCACAGGGAACTTTAACTCTGGCAGTTCACAACTTCTTAATACTTGGATTTGCTGCCCCCTCCATACTGCTTTGATGCAAAGTAACAGGGGGAGCATTGAGAGCACAAGAGAGACTGATTCCCTGCTCTGTGCCTGGGTCCACAGAAGCCCCCAGCAAACAGGAGCAGCAAGTGCGGGAAAATTCCTGCCTTGCCTCTGCAGTCCCAATCTCGAATACGGAGATGGAATGATTCAGGGAATTTCGTTGTCAAACTCTAAGTCTCTGCTGAGCATTGTGTGAATTGAGATTTTTCCAAGGGCTTGTAAAGTGGCCAAATTTGGGCACTTTTTTTTCATGGAAAGAGGAAAAGGCGCATCCCCGACAAAAAGGAAACTCGCCGTGCTAAATTTCAAGCCATTGCTCCAATGCATGAAAGATGCTAGAGTTTCTCAACAAAATAGTTGCAAGAATTTTTTAACATGAGCAAAACAAAGTAGTTTTACCCGAATATAATTCTTAGAAATGGTGGGAATGTTTTTGCTGAAACTTTCTGAAAACCTTCAGCCTGCCAGACACCCAGAATGGAAAATTTTAGCCCAAACGGTTAATTTGGCACAGTATAAGTGACTGAAACACAGTCTTATAATAAGATATGTCACATAATCTTATTTATTTAGGGAGCTACAACCTCCACCTATAACAGATTAATAGATTTGTGTTAATTTAATATAGTTGAAAGTTTTCACTAGAAAGTCTGGACTGACATGAATAAAGGAGCTTTCTTTAATTGAATTTCTTTTTTTTTCACCATGATGTTTAAAGAAGAGAGAGAAAAAATAAATGTCATTTTTGACAGTTGGCACAACTGACCTGACCACTCATTTGGAATCAGTCAAGTGTTGTGTAAATAAATAATTATAAATATCCTAAAGTGAATGTTATTTACTTAGTAGTGTAAAACAGTAAAATAAAAATCAGTTTAGAACAGGATGGTTTTACCCAATAGCCCATAAAAGCACATTCTATGCCATATAGATGATCCTGTCAAGTTCTACTTAGATATTTTTAGTTCACTGAACTGATAGTGCATTACAGTCTAGGCCATTTCCCAGCTTCCTGTGCTCCATACCTCTTCAAAATGTTTGTTGTTGTTGAGAATATTTTCTGCTGATGAATATAAATGTGCTAGAATTTCATTGGTGGTGTTGTAAAGATAGCAAAGCTCCCCTTCATAACTTGAGTGCCAAGTTGTGCTATATTTAAATAAGTTACCGTATATACTCGAGTATAGGCCGACCCGAATATAAGCCGATGCACCTAATTTTAGCACAAAAAGCTGGGAAAGTTATTGACTCGAGTATAAGCCGAGTCCCCCCTGCCGAGTTCCCCCTGCCGAGGTTCCCCCTTCCCCGCCGCGGGCGGGCTGCCGAGGTTCCCCCCTGCCGAGTTCCCCCTGCCGAGGTTCCCTCCTCCCCGCCGGACCAAAAAAAAAAATGTGCGCCCCGGTTCCTCCCCTCCCCGCCGGACAAAAAAAAAAAAAAAAAAAAAAGCCTCGCACTCCCGTCCCCGCCGCGCGGGCGGGCTGCTGGGAGCGTCCCGGTTCCCCCCTCCCCGCCGCGGGCGGGCTCCCGGCAGGGACAGGACGGGTCGCGCCCGCAATGGCCGGGGCTCCCCCCGTGACAGGCCGCGGCACGGAGCCGCCGGGCCCAACCGCCCCGGGATCCTCCCGAGCCAGCCCTGCTACCGCGCAGCGGGGGCCGTTCCCCCCCCGAGCCCACCGCCCGGGCCGGGCCCTGCACTCACCCCTCCCCGGGGGGGGAACGGCCCCCGCTGCGCGGTAGCAGGGCTGGCTCGGGAGGATCCCGGGGCGGTTGGGCCCGGCGGCTCCGTGCCGCGGCCTGTCACGGGGGGAGCCCCGGCCATTGCGGGCGCGACCCGTCCTGTCCCTGCCGGGAGCCCGCCCGCGGCGGGGAGGGGGGAACCGGGACGCTCCCGGCAGCCCGCCCGCGCGGCGGGGACGGGAGAGCGAGGCTTTTTTTTTTTTTTTTTTTTTTTTACCGGGGTGACTCGAGTATAAGCCGAGGAGGCTTTTTTCAGCCCAAAAAGTGGGCTGAAAAACTCGGCTTATACTCGAGTATATACGGTAATAAACTTTCAGTGCTTCCTGCTGTCAGTTAAGGATACATTTAACTAGTTAAATGAAAAGATTAGCCAGGCTATCAGCATTTTACAATAGAGAGTGCCTGTAAGGGGTCGGTCACTCACCCGGCGGCGCCCCCATCTGGTCGTCAGGGAATTAGCTCTTTTTGACCCAGGAGCGCCCTCTGCCGGCCGACCTCCGCTTCTCCACACTGGTCCCGTGCCCCTCCCGGACTCCGGAACCCCTTGCTGAGGGTGCTGCACCCCTGCAGTACCCCCCTGGTTTTAGGGTCTCCCCTCCCTGGGGAACCCAACACCCACTATCCCCAACTTGCCTCAGATACGGCCACTGCCAGTCACCACTGCCTCAGTCTCTCTGAGGCGGACTGCAGTCTCATGGCTACTCATCACCGGCAAGAAGGGGTTGGCCTGCTGCTCTTATCAGCCCAGGGGCCGCCCCCTTGCAACCCCCAGTACCCTGTGGGTCGGGCCTTCCCTAGGCTCAGCAAGCTGGGGCCCTCTCACTAGAGCTCAGGCTCCCTGGCTCCCAGCTGCCTTGCCCTTGCCCTGTCCCAGTCTGGGTACTCTGATAAAGGCTCCCAGCAGCCAGGCCTTGTCTCCCTCTGATTGCAGAGGAGACTGCCCCCTTGCAATCCCCAGTACCCCGTGGGTCGGGCCTTCCCTAGGTTCAGCAAGCTGGGGCCCTCTCTCTAGAGCCTAGGCTCCCTGGCTCCCAGCTGCCTCACCCACGCCCTGTCCCAGTCCAGGTACTTTGCAGCCAGGCCCTGTCTCCTGCTGCCTACAGAGTAGACTGACCTCCTGAGTAAACTCAAACTCAAACTCAAACTCCCTCTCCCCCTCCCCCTCCCCTAACTCCTGCCTCCCAGGCTTTTATACAGCCTGGAATGTTTGGGGCGTGGCCACACAGCTGAGCCTGCTTTCCATTTAAGCCTGCTAGCAGGCTCAGCCAGCTACAAACCCTCTTTCCAGGGCTATTCCAGCCCTGGCCGGCAGGGAGCGGGGAGCACCCCGCTACAGTGCCATTATTTTCAGTCTTGGAACAGTATTGCCCTCAAAAGTCTTTAAAACTGTCGGCCACTTCAGTGGAAACCTTTCTCGCAATGCAGAATATATTCAGTAAAATAAGGCTGTGTTGCACGTTGCCGATAAACTAATGTTCCTTCCCTTTTCTCTTCCTTCCATCAATTTGTGGGGGGAAAAGTCACAATCAATGCACTTTTGCTGCCTCAGTACCGAAGAGTGCAATCCTGCTATCATTGAAGTAAACGATAGAACTCCCATTGATGTCACTGAAGGAAGATTAGTGTTGGACATTAAATAGATAAGCACAAAGAAGAACCAAGAGGCTTGCCGGGTTCAAGCTGTAAACTGTTGTCTCCATAAGAATATTTCCAATCACTTCAGTCTGGCATACAAATAATGTTTAGTTTAGTTTAGGGAAATAATCATAAACATTTAGGAATCCTATTGAACCGATTGGCTTAATTTGTATCTTCTGTCCAAGAAATTGTAAAGTGAAAGATAAAGCATTATCATTTACATATATGAAATTTGGTTTACATTTCCCGTGGTATGCTTACAAAAGAGGATTCCAAAAAGGAACCGACTCTGTAAAACAAAAACATATATCTCTGCTTTAGAGACATCCTAGCTGGATCTGTGTGGATATGTTGGGGGCAAGGAGAGATGAGTCACAGGGAGCTCCTCCTCCCTCTGTGTACCTGTGTGGGAGGCAGTTTTATCACTGACTAGCAAAAATACCCGGCGTTGCTCGGGGTATTTGTAATTGGAAACTGGGATGTAAGAAGACTACCATGTTTTTTATTAATACAAATTTTGTTCAGACGTCTCAGCGTTGCTCGGGTCCATTGGAGGGGGGAGGGGAGAGAGAGCTGAGCGAGTTCGGGGTCCATTGGGGGGGTATTATTACATCATAACTATGTCACAGAGAACAGCAGGTTTTAACCTGCTGCCCAGCTGATGTGAATGGGCTTTAAAGAATTTCACCCATGGGGGGCATCAGAGGTGAGATTTGAAAAATTTTCGACTCTTACCCTGATTAGGACCCTAAAGCCTATAGCTGTACCGAATTTCAAGTCTCTAGCTCAAACGGTGTGGAAGGAGTAAGGCAGCATACATGCACGCACGCATACACACACGCATACACCATTTGACTTTTATATATATAGATTGCTGGAGAGTGCAAGTAGGACCTTTTTGCACAAATGGCAGGGTAATGATCCCAGTCCTTAGCACAGGCAAATGGCTACAAATTTCTAACACATACCGCATGACCTCACTGCACTCTACAGGCTTGATCCAATGCCCACTGAGGTCCCCTGAATGGATCCCCTTAATATCAGTGGATTTTGGATTAGCCCCAATTACCTCTGGAGGCATCACGACTTCGAATCACATATCCTTTGCTGTGGCGGACAAGGCGCTCTTGCTCCCTCAACACTTATAGGAATAACGCTATGCTAAGAAATGACTTTCATTTCCATACCTCTCTGATAGCTGTACAAAACTCACTCTGCAGTACTTTCTTTAGGGATTGTAGCTTGTGTACTGGTACTTCTCCAGACTCTTGTAGTTTCTCCAGTAATTCAACTGCTCTTGCAACATCTGAATGGGTAAAAATAGGAATAAAGTTTAGAAAAGCAGAGATTTGACATGTAAGAATGATTAATGTTCCCAATAAGTGGTACAGTGATTGTGCATGAAAATATTGCTCATCATCAGCTTTATCAATGCTTAGTTTATTTGTTTTTGTGTTTATAATTCTTTAACAGACAAGATAAAGTTCAATTCCGCAGGTAAACCACTTGAAATGTGCACATTACCTTAAACTAATATATGTGCAGACATTGTGTAAATACTGTGAATCCGTCAGTACTGACATTACATTCATATTTATCAATTACAAGTACTCTTTTCTAAAAACACAGGTACCAGTGTAAGCAAATATACAGTAGTATGCTCTTAAAACAGTTAAGAAATACATAACTTCTTCCTTCTCCATTAAAGAGAACAGCACCAAAGAGGTACGGAGGCATGCTTTCAAAGAGTCTAATTTAAAATAAGTCCTTATATACGTCCATCTTGTAAGATAATGGATGAGGAAAGAACTTAATCTGTTCTTTGTGTAAACCTGGAACTATATACTAATATTTTCTTCAAGAATAGTTTTGTCTGTTGCTAGAAGAGGTCTTCTCTAGTGATTAGAGCACTTGCCCAAGGCTCTGAAGAGCCAAGTTCAATTCCCTGCTCTGCCATGTACTTCCTAGATGAAGTCTAGGGGAGAGTCACTCAGTCTCTCTGCCTTGGTTCCTCAACTTCAAAATAGGGATAAAAGTGATTCCCTACCTCACAAGGATGCTGCGAGGATAAATATATTAGCGATTGTGAGATGTTCAAATAAAGTGGTGATGGGGGGCCATATAAACATGATAGGTAGTGATTTGTTCCATGTATTACTCGATGGAGGCTATCCACTGGTCAAGTGAGGGACATTTCATTGCAAGAATTAACTAAAACAAGCAGCTGAGCTGTAAGGGGTGGTTCCTAACCAGTGGTGGCAATTGTGGAAGCTGTAGCATAGGCAAGGCTCAGCATTTTTACTACCATGTCATGTTAAGCCTAAATTACAACTTCTGCTGCAGGAGCTGCATTGGAGGGGAATTACAGCTACAAAATTTGCTGAAGTAGATCAAGCCTGGCAACACTCTAATGATGTCTTGATTGTGTGGTCATTCCCATTACCGCTAATGAAGACTTATTTTCATTTCTACCTATGACATAACTAGCCAGTTATACCAGAACACTAAAAATATCAGTGTAGTCAGTGCCTAAGGGAATATACAATACTACATGCATGCAATAGAGCTGGGGCATTTTAAATGTAATTTAGTTGTGTTTAAAAATAAAATCTTTTTAATGAATTGAAATTACCTTAAATAACCCTCCTTCCACATGATAAAGATTATGTTTGTGACTGGGAGATTGCACTAATTGAAACAATTCTTAGAATCCTCATCTTGCAGTTTAGTTCTTCTGAGCAGATGTCCTATTTGGCACAGACATGGGAAGCTATTTAGAAATGGGGAAAGGATGGCTTCAGATGAGTGGTATATTTTTTTTAATGATAATAGTTAATAATTCATGATAATAGTTAAATGAAAAGAACAAATAAAAAAACTATCTTTCTCACAATGAAATACCTCAAAAATGGCTATTTACCAGATTCATAATTTTGACATTTCCTATTCAAATGGAGAGGGTCACAGTTAGTTAAATTTTAGGCTTCCCATCCTTAGTCCTTGGCCCCAGCTTCAGCTGCTCTGCTCAGACAGTAAAAATCAGATGAAGGGCTGCATCTGAGAATTGCCCAATAGTCTGTTGGCATAGTAGTTCTGATTGGACCTCTGCAGTTGCCATAGCTTAGCCCTGGTCTACACTGCGGGAGAGGGGTCGACCTAAGATATGCGACCTCAGCTACGAGAATAGCGTAGCTGAAGCTGACATGTCTTAGGTTAACTTACCTTGAGTCCTCACAGCACGGGGTCGCTCCCCCGTCGACTCCGCTTCCACCTCTCATCTTGGTGGATTACAGGAATTGAAGGCAGAGCAATCGGGGTTCGATTTATTGTGTCTACACTAGAAGCAATAAATTGATCCCAGATAGATCGATCACTACCCGCCAATCTGGCGGGTAGTGAAGGCGTACCCTTAGAAAAGCCCTTCAGCTGCTCTAGATGACAAGAGGTTGGTGTTTTTTTTTACCCTGGTTAGCCCAGTTTAGAGCTTCCTTCCTAGTCCTCCTCTCAAAATATATTGTGCAGAAGCGCAGTGCAGCTGCTGGCTGATCTCTCATTATTTTATTCCCACTTAGCTGTTCTACCTACCTCTATTTCTGTGGATTCTCTGCTTCTCCCCATGTTCACTATGGTCATGATCCAAAACATATTAAATTCAATTGAAAGACTTCCACTGACATCAGTGTTCTTTTGACACCCTTATTCGGGAAAATAACCCTATTCTTAAAGCATATACTTAATTAACTCTAGGCATGTCATTGTCCTATTGAAATCAATGGGCTTTAAGTTTTAAGTATATGCTTAAAGATAAGTATGTGCTTAAGTGCTTTCCTGAATTGGTGCCTGGATATTCACAGTATGATTAATTACATTTAGAAGTAGGACATGCTTTGCATTTAGTATTATGATATATTGCAAAGAAACGAACATGGTAGTACAAATGATAAATTCATGCTCTCCTGTTGATTTCACATGAGAGGTGAGTGCGTGAATTCCTAGCCAAACCTGAGTGCCAAGTTGTCATTTGCTGAAGTGGGCATCTCCCATTTTCTGATAAGTAGTTGCACATGAATAAACAAAAATTCAGGTAGCACCCTATATAAATGCTAATAAAGCAAATCTTGTGATTGTTCTTAAACTAAAGAATGGAAACTACCAACAGCAGCAACTTTACCAGTTGATGATATGTTGAATATTATTTGTATTATCATAGCATCTAGGAGTCCCATTCATGGGCCAGGACTCCATTATGCATATTGTGGGAGGCATAACTTTTCACTATCTTGCTTACCATAACAAAAGTTCTGAGTACTTTACCTTCTTCATGCTTTACTAGGTATGTAAACATACAGTATGTGTGTGTAGTGGGTGCTCCTTTGGGGGTTTTCAAACCATAGCCCCTATACATGGTTTTCCTGAGTCAGACCGTCACCATGTGGGTACTTACAGTTTTGTTTGTAGTAATAAAGAATGCAGATGCAAACTAGAAAGACAGTATAAACTTTATTAAGAAATGTAATTCAACTGCAGGAGCAGGAGAGATAGGGCTTTATTCTCCCACTGTGAGATAGGCTAGGAATATTGCTTACAAGGTATTGACTTTGCTGGGAGTTACACAGGCGCTGCGTTGAGAGAATAGGGCCCCAGACTCTAATCTAAGCTGCAGAGAACAGTGATCTTCAGAGACCCTCACTCATATAACCATCTCTGTCAAGGATATTAAGTTCTAAGCATTACTTTATCAGAACAAACTTGTCCATCGCTGATCAGTGATCCTGAAGGCAGGATACTTCCTGCCTAGCAATTTCTCATAATTGTAAACCCTGCCACTGAAACCCAAAGTAAACCTTTCTGCTGATAACACATATTTTTATTTCAATATTTTATTTATCATACTTGAAAACTCAAGATGTTCACTAGTTGAGTAAATGCAATTTAAAAATATATAAGCAGTACTGCACGCTATTTATTTTTCTAAAATTAAAGTATAAGAAACACATACACATACACACACACACACACACACACACACATATATATATATATATATATATATAATATAATATATTTCAAAATATGAAACTCAAGGTCTTAGATCAGGGGTGGGCAAACTTTTTGGCCTGAGGGCCACATCGGAGTTCAAAATTGTGTGGAGGGCCGGGTAGGGAAGGCGGTGCCCTCCCAAACAGCCTGGCCCCGCCCCCTATCAACTCCCACTCACTTCTGGCCCCCTGACTACCCCCTCTCAGAACCCCCAACCCATCGCCCTATCTGGAGATCCCTTACTCTAATGGCCCCCCAGAGCCCCACCCCCTATCTAAGCCCCCCCTGCTCCCTGTCCTCTGACTGCCCCCTCCAGAGACCCCCTGCCCTTAGCCACCGCCCCAAGACCCCACCTCAAGCCCCCCTGCTCCTTCGCCCCTGACCACCCCCTCCACAGGTCTCCTTTTCCTTACTCACCCCCCCAGGACCCTATCCACTTATCCAAGCTTCCTTTTCCCTGACACCTATCTATACCTCCACCCCCAACAGGCCCCCTGGGACTCCCATGTGCCATCCAACCTCCTCCCTCCCCCCCCCCACCTTCTGCCCCTTTAGGTAACCTGCCTGGCCCCGGTCCTCTTACCTCGCCGCTGCCTAGAATAGCGTGTCTGGCCCAAAGCCAGACACACGGCTGCGCTGATCTCCCAGAGCGCGCAACGTGTCTGGCCAGGAGCTGGACACGCTGTCGCGCAGCCCCGCCCAACAGCGCTGCTCACGCGGCCCTCTGGGGCCGCGGGGGAGGGAGACAGGGCAAGAGGGGCTGGAGCAGTTTCCCTACCGTGTCCTGCCGAGGCCACGCGGGAGGGGGCCAACGGGGGAACAACTTCCCTAGTGCAGCAGCTGAGGCCGCGGGGGAGGGGCAAGAGCAGCCTCCCCAGCCAGACCTCGGGGGCCGGTTTGGAGGAGCCCGCGGGCCGGATCTGGCCCGCGGGCCGTACTTTGCCCACTTCTGTCTTAGATGCTGTCATAAGTTACACTAAAAGTTGAAGCATGACTAACTGGGGTTTTGGGATACTGAAAACAGTAAATTGTTTACCCTTTGGCCCCAGGAGTTGGAAGATTTCCCAGGTAAATAAATGATACCATTTAATTTATTGTTTCTGACACCAGCAAGTAATATACCACTGGGGTCTCCATTTGCAGGTAACATAAGGAAATCCCAGTGCTCAGATAATATAATGAGAGACTATCAAGGTCCCTCTTAAAAAGATATTTTAAATTTTTTTTATAACTTTCCATGTTCCCAGATTCTTCTAATGCTATAAAATAGATGTAGTGATCCAAGCCGTTGCTCTGATGTATTATCTCTATCATATTTCTTAACAATGTGCTTCCCTTCCCTTATCTCTGCTGGGCCCAGTGCTCTGACTCCATTTGGTAGTGACTTTAGGGATAATGTTCATGGCAGAAGAATAAATATAAAGCAATAAATAGCTTTGAAGGAGGAATGAGAAATGTGCTCATGGCCATAGCTGTTTGTTCCAAGCAGACACCTTTGTCATGAGCGTTATTCTTGTTTCACAAGACAAAACAAGATTCAACACACACTATAAAATATAGGTATGAAGGTAAAATATTACCTCACGAGGATTTGAAACATTGTATTGCTTTCCAGTGATACATGAGGTGAGGCTTGGGTAAATACCTGCTCTAAGGCTGGTTCAACAAACGTGAAATTCATCCCTTCATAAGGGTGTAAGTGGAGCATAGGCTTTGTGCTGGCCCCCTGGACAGGGAAAATTGTATCCAACGTGGAATAACTGCTTGAGGGCTGAGTTAAAATGTGAATAATTATTCCAAGGAGTGGGGGGGAAAGAAGTGATGTGACTGGCAGCTATGAAGATTTCAAAGTCACTTGTGAGACGCTAACATATGGGGTGAAATCCTGTCCCTATTAAACTTAATGGGAACACTCCTTTTGCTTTTAATAGGGCCAGAATTTCCCTTTGGGGTTCTTTTCTTGACCAAAATCCTCCTTTTGCTGTGTAACTATTCTAAGGAATTAGTTCTGCTTGTTATGAAGAATGGGCAAGAAAGTGTTCTCATAATGTTTTCTCATGTATTTGTAGAAAGTGTTAATTAATTAATTAAAATCCACTGAAATTGTGAAACTATTTTAAAATCAGTTTAAACTACATTTATATTCTATAATAAAGGAAATTAAACTCATTCTTCTCTCTTTACTATTTCTAATTCATCCCTTTCCTCAGCCAGGGAAACAGATTATTTTTTCTAAACAAAAGCCTTCCAATAATAATCCCTTTGATCACAATCTCATTTGACTGAAACTTAAATTCATGCAGATTTGATTGAAATCTATCTTCATTCCACTCACTGATCTTCCATTTAGATCAATGGGAGTTTTGTTTCAAGACTGGGCGTGAATGCTTACTTGATATTTTATGTTATGCTGAATACACTATAAAAGGAACATCTGTTTATTCTTTCCCTTTTGGATCTAATGCTCATCTTGCATTTTTATTTTTACCAACACCTCTTTATACTTCTCTCTTCTATCTAAGCAATGATCACTACTCTTCCCGCATTCTAGTTAGTATTCTGTTCACTTCTCCTCTCTTCTCATCATTGAACTCACATGCAGCACTTGAGGAAATACTGTTTCAGCACGGTGGGTCACATTATCAGTGAAACACAGATAATGGTGAGGTGGCTCTGGATGGAACACATCATATCAACAGTGTGCATCGAAAAGGAACATCATTTTTAGACAAATTATCATCTCATATAATATTTTTATATTTTTTCATTTGAATGCAGTTTCATTTGCATTCCTGGGGACCATGAGCAGGCTAGTCTGTTACTATACAGAGGTAAAGAAAGAGGGAGAAATCACTAGAACATGGAGCTAGTATGATTTCATACTGTGATTAAAAACTGGAACATAACCATGCAGTATTAGATGGAGTAGAATTGTGTAGACATAGACATATAGCATAATACAGTTGTAAAGACGGGTCATCTTGCTTGTTTATCACTGTCCTTTCATCCCTATTTTTAATCTCACTTCTTTAAAATGGTATAATTATATATCATTCTCCCCTGCTGTCTCTTTATTCAAAACTAATGTAATTAAATGCAATTTAGATAGATCTGCCTGAAATTAATCTGTTCAATATTTTAAACAGATATTAGTTCTAATATTTTGCATTTCAGATAACTGTAGCCCCAAAACAACAACCAAACCCAGATGCTTTGAGAAATAAGGACCTAGATACTCCAACACTAATAGACATGTCAGGGTTCTGTTAACAGTTTGTAAGGGGAATTCTAGCTTTCATTGGGGTATGTATAATAGCTGTAACTGGTGGCAGAATTTGGCAACGTTTGTCTTAATTCTAACTCAGAAGATCCAGGAAATACAGCAATTCATAGAAATGCCAGGATATTTGATATTACCATTCTGAATAATTTTGTGTTCAAGAATGACTGTAACTGTCAGTGTTTAGTGATACAACATTTCAGTAACTCTTTCAAAAAACATTTAAAAAGCTCACCAGGGCAGTGTAAATGGGAGAGTTTCAGCTAATATGTTGTTTGAAAATCTGAGGAGACTTGGGCATGTCACTCTCCCTCATTCAAATGTGTTTAAAGATTGTATCTAAAATGAAGAGTTTCAATCAAATAAATCCTTGTATAACTTCACAGTTCATCTTGATCTTCTATTCTTCTAATTAAGTGTAGTTATTTCTGTAATATTCTGTTTTGGATGAATTTCAGAGTATACTTCTGAAAATCTTTGGTATTAGTAGAACCCTGCTGTCACTTGCTACTTTGTATTACACTTTACATTGTATTACAATTACACTTCCTTCTGTGATGTCAAACACCAGACAGGCCACTTTGCTTTCATTCTTGTGTGTAGTTCCTTCCTTCCTTACTCACTCACAGAACAGGGTTCTCTCCTGTTCCAGTAATTCTCTTTAATTTACTGATTAAAATGGAGAGTTTAGAAGAATGGAGAAAGTGAGGAGTCTTTTTGTGCCATTTTTATTTTGTTTTTAAGTTGTACAAAATTTCAGGCTAATTAGTCATTTTAGAGGTATATCTCACTATCATAAATTGTGCATAATAGTGTGCAGGGAGCAACAGTTTAATCAGTTAAAATCCAGTAATATTATCCAAACTTTTATGGTACATTTTTATACTGTATCTATAATATACAAGTATATATTTGAATTCTACTCAAAATACTTATAGTTAAAACAATGTTCAGGTTCTATTATTTTGGTTTAAATAAATGATCTAGTAATCATTACAGGTCCAATGCAAGAGCACTCCTACATTCCAACAACTGCATATTGCTACAGCTACTGAGAATGAACCCTATAAAACTTCTACTGTCCAGATAAAAACCAAACCACTCATGCATATCTTTTTCAAGTGATCTAGGTAAATGGCCACCCTATTTGACAATACCCACATGTTACAAGAACCTCATTATTAGCAGGTAGGACATCACTTTTAAAAATTAAAGGTATGTCTACACTGCACGCTCCTTTTGGCAGCGCATAGAGTATATACACTGCATGCTCCCCTAGTATGGGTATAAACAGCAGTGTAGACAGTGAAGCACTGCTTAGGTGATTAGAGTAAACCTGAATCCTGTGGGTGGGCGTGACATTTTGGGAATCATCCAGATCAATAAGGGATTCTGTCACTGCCTGTCTTGTAGCTTTGGGTGCCTTAATTCTAGGCTGCTATGGCTCAGAGTCCTGAAACCAGTCCACAAGCACAGAAGTCTCACCGTCGTTTCCATCAGCCTACTTGCTCCTTTCAGGGTGATCCCAACATAAAAACATAAGAATGCCCATACTGGGTCAGACCAATGGTCCACCTACCCCAGTATCTAGGCTTCCAACAGGGCCAGTGCCAGATGTTTCAAAGGGAATGAACAGAGCATGGAATTATCAAGTGATTCATCCTATCATCCAGTCCCAGCATCTGGCAATCAGAGGCTTAGAGAGACAGAGCATGGGGTTGCATCCCTGACCATTTTGGCTAATGCCATTGATGGACCTATCCTTCATGAACTTATCTAATTATTTTATGAACCCCACTGTAATTTTGGCTTTCAAAACATCTAGCAACGAGTTTCACAGGTTGACTGTGCATTGTGTGAAGAAGTACTTCCTTTTGGTTGTTTTAAACCAGCTGCCTATTGTGGCAGGGTGGGCTTGACCCAGCCTGCTGCCCCTTTAAGAGGGAGAAAAGCCCTCTGCAAACCCCCGGTGCAGAAGCCTAATCAGCCACCTGGCTTGCAGGGCAATCAATTGTATGGGTTGCACCTGGCAATCTCCTCTGGGGGATAAAAGGCTCCCATGAAGGAAGCCCAAGGTGGTGGTGGTTTGGAGCTAGTTAGAGCTGTGTGTTTGGAGCTAGTCAGAGCTGTGTGTTTAGAACTGTTTAGAGTTGCATGTTAAGAGCTGGCCTATATAGAGTCTGTAGAGCTGAGCTATCAAGAGCTGTATGCTGAAAGACTGTATAAAGCTGTATATATTGGTGGTGGGGTCTTGCACTGTGAATTAAAGAGCACTGTTTGAAGCAAAGAAGGGTTTCCTGCCTGTGTTCCTGAAAGGGGTGAGAGAGCGGTCTGTCACACTATTAATTTTCACTGGTTCTTGTGTTACAAGATGGGGTAAATAACACTTCCTTATTCACTTTCTCCACACCATTCATGATTTTATGGACCTCTATTATACCCCCCTTTAGTTTTATAATTTGGAACTCACAAAACATAGGAAATAGTAAATGGCTGTGCCAGTTTCCCTGCAGTCCTTGTAATTCAGCTGGCTTCCGACCTGCAGTGCCATTTGCTATTGTAGTTTAGGGCTTGTCTTAAGCAGAGTCTGCACTAGAAACTGGACAAAACTACACTAGAGACTAGGCTGAAGTCAATAAACAGTCACATTCATATGTTAGCTGAGTAAGATTTGAATCCAGATAAAAGGCTGGTGCATTAACCCACCCATAATTCTCTGCTTGCTTAATAAAATAAAAATTGCCTTATGAAATTTGAACCTATGGTAAAACCCATTAAAACCCGTGGAGGAAGGGGGGGGGAGTAACATGTCTGCGCCAAGACAAGCAGTAAGAAGAAAAGCATTACTTCTAATTGTGATGTGTCTTTCTTTCAGCTGAATTCCACTCCATTACCCACCTAACCTGCGAAGTAAAGATGTAATAAGTGATATGTCCCACATCTAGATCACAAAAAAGTAGCTCATACAGTATACCTATCCACATTGCCACACTCTTATTCAATAGTGTGTTTTTTTAGCTATTGTCAGACAGATTTTTCTTGGGAAATGGGGAAAAAGGAAGAAAATGAACCACCAACAGGTGTTTCACAATGGGAGGTGAGGTTAGCTCACAGATACTAATTCTCCCTCACAACAGGCTCTGTGTTCTCTACTGGTGTGTCATTATTAGAGTCTCCTGCTGTCTGTTCCTTAGTTCTTATCTCTTCAACTAATCTTGATCTTACAGCTCTTTTATTGTTCATACCAGGAAAGGGAAGAAAAGATGGCGGTGGGCCAACAGTGGAGATAAACAGCTTCACGTTATTTCTAGCATTATTATTTTAATTTCTTCACTGGCTGTTCCAGAAGCCTCCTCCACATAAAGGCAGCAGAGATCAGATGACTTTATTATGTATGACAAACAATGCAATAAGTCATTATGCATGAATACATAATGGCACTGTTTCTCTGTTGGAAGAAGTAATGAGAAGGTTAACCTTCTGTCTTTCTGAATTCACCTTTTTTCATTTTAGTTGACTCCAGCGCTGAACTTTGTAGACATTCCCTGTGGCAGCTGACTAGGGAGATACAACTTCACAGAGAAACACAATCTTAAGAAAGTATATATGAGAAATATTGTAACAGCAAGGTTAGTGTAATGGAAGCAACCTTCCTTGTTAACATACCCCAGTGCAACTAGGCATTGCAGGCAATGCTAGTATACTACAATGATTGAAATGGCCAAATATACCATTTTTTTATTTTTAATTTCCAAGCCTATGACTTTCTGTACAACAAAATGAATTGAAATTAGTGTTCTTTGTGCATTGCATTAATGTGATCACAGAATAGGGTGAGGACTTTCCAGAATTGCTGCTGCAAGCTGACAACAAACTTTGAAATGGAAAGCTCCCTTTCTGTTGTACAGAGAATACTGAATAGATAATGTCAGTATAAACTACAGCTGTGTGATTTGTTCGATTCTGACAGATATTGGAAGTGGGTGTATTGGGGGGGGTACAGTTTATTTAAAATTATAGTCTGATTTAACAGGACATCATTTATGAGATGTGAAACAAACAAAACCTGAGATATTGTAGCATGGTTTCATTGTTAGGAAGCAAGAAGTGAGGTATACATTAGTATGAGCTCCATAGCCGTTGCTATTATGATACAAAACTGGCAGCATAGCAGGAAATTGTGATGGGGCAGAGAAGTACAATTGACTCTCTTCCCAACTACTATTCTTTGTAGGATCATAGATTTTTAGAACCAGATCACCTAGTTTAACCTCCTGCAAATCACAGACCATAGAATTCCACCCAGTTACTTATGTATTCTTCCAAATAACTTGTTTGACTACAGCACATTTTCAGTTTGTTTTGAAAGCATGAATAGATGATGGATTTCAGAAGGTTAAGACGGCACCCAGAGAACTAATATAAGCCCCAATTGGCTATCTGATTTGTGCATGTCGTGGCGCTCATTGGTTACAGAGGACTCCATACAAGCCAATGTGCAGGACTGAGGCCGTAACACATAAATAATATTTCTTTCTCTTCTTCTTCTTTTTTTTGACATGATATGATTGAGGAAGATAATGAGAGTCAGGGTCCTGAAGGATAAATGCTTACCCTAAAGGATTTATCAAAAGGAGCTTTCATAGTAAAGGTGAAGCAACTTTGATTCAGCAGAAATAAAGAGAATGCCTATTTGAGAAATGCTAGTCCACAAAGAATACTCTGTGTTTGTGTGTGACATTTTAAAAAAATCTTATTCTCTGAGCTACTCCTTCCCAACCCACACCCAGTCTGATGATGATACTGCATGCCATTTACGTTGTTATGAGTAATTTTTGTGCATTGTCAACAGTTATTTATCTCTTTGGATTTGTTGTCTGATATGCTCATGAAAACTTAATTTTTCCACCTTTCAAATAATTAAGAACATTCCATTTGTTTTAGAGCATTCCTTCCCCAGCCTCTTCTGGTCATTCAGTTTCTGGATGACATGCTTGGGATTTCAGTACATGCTTAAAGTGATTTTCTGAATAAGTATTCTTTCCTCAATTGTTTCTTATGATTTTCATGTATAATGAACTGCTAAAGAGACTGAAGTTAGACCTTCTTATCCAAAGTCTGAACCTCTAGCAACTGTCTGGTTACAACTCTAGGTAAAAAAGATTAAATCAGCTCAGATTAACTTTGTTTGTAAATGTTGGTGTATTTTAAAGTACATTAGTATTTTAAAAGTGCCAAATATGTGTGAAGTGACAAAGAGTCCTGTGGCTCTGTGTGTGAAGTCTCTCATGGAACACAAATTCTCTGTACTTTAGGGCTTGTCCTCACTGGGGTGGGGGATCGACGGCAGATACGCAACTTCAGCTATGTGAATCACGTAGCTGAAGTTTGCGTATCTGCCGCCGACTTACCTGCCATCCCCACGGCGGCGGCAGTCAGCGGCGCGCTCCCCCGTCGACTCCAGCTTGCACCTCCTGGCAAGCTGGAGTTCCGGAGTCGACGGGGGAGCCCAGGGCGATCGATTTATCGCGTCTTAACAAGACGCGATAAATTGATCACCAGAAGATTGATCCCGCGCCGCACAAGTGAAGACCAGCCCTTAGAGAAGATAGATTTAGGAATTGCCACTTAAATGAGGTCAAAACACTATCTGCTTTCACTTGTTTTTCTCTTGACCTTTCATCTTACAATTAATGATCGTTCTATGAAATGACAAATTGGTGGCTTCACATTTTATTAATATTTCAAATCATATTGCCTTTTTATCTGCCAAGAGCATTCTTTACCCACTTTGTTGGATGCAAGCAGTGGAGTGGGTATTAGCCCATGAAAGCCTACGCTTCTATACTTTATAGTTAGTCTTTAAGGTGCCACAGGACTCTTTGTTACCTCTGCTATTCCAGACTAACATGGCTACCTCTCTGATTCAATTAAGTATGTATCTTTGTGTGCTTGCATAAGTATCATAACTGTGTTCAAAAATTATACTTGACTGTGGATTTAAGATATCCCTTGGTGACTTATACCAAGTTCCACCAAAACTCTGTGTGTTCGTAGAGTGTTACTTGTGTAATGTGGAGTGATACACAAGTAATGGTCTCAAGTTGCAGTGAGGGAGGTTTTGGTTGAATATTAGAAAAAACTTTTTCGATAGCAGGGTGGTGAAGCACTGGAATGGATTACCTAGGGATATGATGGAATCTCCTTCCTTAGAGGTTTTTAAGGTCAGGCTTGACAAAGCTCTGTCTGGGATGATTTAGTTGGGGTTGGTCCTGCTTTGAGCAGGGGATTGGACTAGATGACCTCCTGAGGTCCCTTCCAACCCTGATATCCTATGATTCTACGATAGACACACATTTGTGAAGGACTTTCATATTTAAGGCCAGATTGTGCCTGGATGCTAGTCTGATGTGCAAGGACAAAGTGGAGAGAAGGGGCTGTTGCTCCTTTCTGGTCATTATACAGTGCCCAGGCCCATTTACAACCCCTGAGTTATCAGGGATTGCTCTCTCAGGGCAGAAACCACCTCAGCGAGGACAAAGGGAGAGAAGGAAGCAGGACCATGATCCAGTGAAATTGATGTACTGCAGATTGGAACACAGACTCCTCAGGCAGACCCAGTCCCTCTCAGAGTTCCCCTGGGGAAGTGGATCTCCACACCTACCTACCCACAATTCAGGGCTCTGCCTAACAGATGCAGTTGAGTTCTTCAGGTGCATTTAACTTTTTAAAATAGTAACATTATTTTGACATTTCTTATAAAAATCCAAGTTCCCATATTAAAGGTATAAATATAGGAGCTATAAGACTTTAGGGAGCATTACTAAACTATGTGCATAATTAAAGAAATTTGTTATCAATGCTGCATGAATGCTTCAGTTGCATAAATCTGTAAAAAGCACATTCATTCATAATCCAAAATGCACTAAACCAAGCGGCTTACCCTAAATACATCTCTTCAGAAAAACATCCAGAAAAAAAAAAATCAAACACAGTGACATAAAACAAATTATTTCAGTGGATGACTGTCTTTCTGTTCCAATACTACATAATCAAATACAGACCAAACCCTTTGATTTCTTTTATCTTAATGGAATGGGTGATTTTTATTTTTAATATATTATTTTGTGTGTCCTTATCATAAAGGATATCCAACTGAAAATTTGTTCCACTTGAAAAGTATTTTCATTGCTCTCAGATGCTACAATGACGGTGCTGTAAAATCTCTGAGATGGACAGAGATATATGATAGATATTAGGTGATATTCAGACCTGTGCAGGGGGATAGTACAACCACTCCAATCCTATTTTGAAGTCTTAAATGGGATTTAAGTGATGCTTGGCCTTATGCTGGGTCCCTGGAGTAGGGTCAAGCTCCTACCTTATAAATTAGACTTTGTATTAATTATATTTTTTCAGAACAAATATAAATTATATTAAGATTTACAGTCCAGAATAATGGCAAGTTGCCAATTTCCATGAAAATTATATCAATTATATGTACTTACCACACACAAATGTGTGTGTGGTGGTAAAGAAGGGGGGAGACCAAACCCACTTAAGTAGACTATCAAAAGAGAAAATAGAAAAGAAAAATAATATAGAGAAGGCTATCCACGGACCTATAAAAGAATGGTGTTCTATCTGGCTGGAATGGAGGTTTATTTTATAACTATCAACAGAGCATTGCCATAGCTGCATATATTAGAAGCTCTAATGCTAATTTCAGACCTTTTCTTATTCCTCTTTATCTCTTCTAAATAGAGTGCTGTATAGGACAGCTTTTCCAATGTATGTTGGCACATCCATTTCATTTGAAAGTTATTTGTTTGAATTAATAGAGAATAAATAGAGTTTAGGTATGCAGTCTAGCTTAGCAGCAAGAGGTCTTTCCAGTTTCCTAGCATAGATCTGAGAGCAGTAAAAATTAGGTTGTCAATAAGTTTGGGTTATTTTAAGGTTATGTTCACATATATTAATGCCTGAATGATTTTAAATTAAATCCATCTCAGATTGTTCCCCATTGACCTACTGCACAGCCAGCAGTTATGACCTTGGGTGAAGCTTCATAAACAACTGTGGTATCAGTTTTTAATGTGCAAAGAATTCCGCAGTCTTTCCTTCAATCTTAAGGAAGTGTTCACCTCAAGGATGTGAATACTAACTATATGCAAATGAGAAAGTAATCAGGATGTAGGGTGGAAAGATAGATGAAGCCATATGCTAGTGGGACCCTCTCCCTGGAAATGTATTTTCCATGACAATCTAGCTCTTAACCATGAGTCAGTTCAAAACAATTTAAATATCTAATTGACTAGAAATCAAGATGGTCTCTTGAAAAGTGATCTTTCGTAACTTGCCATTTGCTTGGTCCTGGGCTAAACCCACAATTAAAAAGATGAGGGAACATGTTGGTAAAATGTTCTGGATAAATAGCGGCCACAGCAGACTGAGTTCAGCTTCAGAGTGAAGAGTACAAATAACATTTCAAATAAGTTAAGCTTTTTGAAAAATAGTATTTTAAAATGTTCAGTGAAGTATAAAGGTTCAGCTAAAATGAAAGGTGAAAATCCATCTTCTATTATTGACAGATACAATGATGTCTGCCTATAAGTGAGGGACCCCATGTGCAGAGTTATGAGAAACCTAGGAACTGAAATTTCAGACAATAGAATGGCCCTGAAAAGAAATATTTCAGAGAAAGTAATAAAATGCCCCCCCACATTTTAGCTTAAAATTAAGGTGGTTTAAATGAATTTTCTCTTGATGCAATCAATAAACATTAACTTTCAAACTAATGTTTTTTTATATCTCTTGAAAGTCTCCCTGGGATGGAAAAACAGTTTTCAGCCCACCTCTGTGGTCAATGAGGATGATTGATAGAGTGACATAAGTGGTATTGAGTCGGCGGTGTAAGGTTGGTGCAGTGAGGAGAGGGGAGGTATTTAGTCTGACGGACAGATGGTTTTTGGGGGGGGCATAGGCTTGTTGGGTAGCTGGTAGTGGAACTATGGTGGGGAGAGTGACATGAGGATGCTGGGATGTCTAGGTCTTGGAAAATCCATCCTCTGATAAGCAGGATTTCTCTATGTTGGGAAGTCCTTGCATAAGTTCTGTGAGGATACTCTACCACAGGGAAACTCTGGCCTGTAACAGACAGGCCCAGACACTCAGGCTGGCCACAGTTTGATAGTGGCAGAGAGGCAGTAGTCCTTCCTCTGTAGATTTTTGGGACCATCTATTGACTTGGGGAGGGCAAAAATCCTTCTTGATGTCCCCACAATGAAGAAAGATGGGGGGGGGGGAGGGGGAAGTTCAGTCTGGTCCTCTCCCACCAGCAGACAATTGGAGAAAAAGAGGTGAATGCCACCTTGAAGACTCTAAAGGTACATGAGGAGACCTAGGTGGAGGTTTAGTTGGAAGGTGTGATTGAATCATAGAATATCAGGGTTGGAAGGGACCTCCGGAGATTATCTAGTCCAACCCCCTGCTCAAAGCAGGGCCGATCCCTGATTAAATTATCCAACAGATTTTTGCCCAATATCCCTAAATGCCCCCCTCAAGGATTGAACTCATAACCTTTGGTTTAGTATGCCAATGCTCAAACCACTGAACTATCCCTCCTTCAGTGTACAGTGAGCTAAGAGAATGGAGCTGGAAAGCCCATGGATTTTAGAGACAAGCCTTAGGGATCCCTAGCAAAGAGTTCTTTTCTGGTGAGCTGAGTAGAAGTCTGGTGGAGGCATGGGGAGGAGCTATTGGGTGGATCTGCACTGTAGCAGGAGGCATGGTGCAGCAGGAAAAGAACCATAGCGGCAGTAGGTCTCTGGTAGAAGAGGTCATGGGAAAACAGGGTTCTGTTGGGAAGGCCTGTGTTTGTGGTGATCATGACAGGGATTGGGGCTATAGTGAGGAGGCAAGTGGAGAGTAGGCCCCTGCAAGTAGGGGATGTTCGGGTCATAGTGTAACAGGGCTGTACCGTGAGACACAGGGGAGTGAGTCTGCTCCTCAACCCCTCATCTTAATAGCACATTCTTATAGTCCAGACTAAAGAAAGATTGCAGAATGATCAAAATTTAAAAGATTAAATTTTTACTGTTTTCCTTAGCTCCCTTTATGATTATCTCCAAAGAGTGCTACTCCCATGTTCTCTGTGTCTCCCAGCCCTCAACCACTATCTCTCCATAAATCACTATAGAATCGCAGGGCTAGAAGGGACTGCCAGGGTTATCTAATCTAACCCCATGCCAAGATTCATGATGTTGTATCTAAACCAACCGAGACAGATGGCTATCTAGTCTCTTTTGAAAACCTCCAGAGAAGGAGCTTCTACAACTTCCTTAGGCAGTTTGTTTCATTCTCCTACTGTTCTTACTGTTAGGAAGCTATTCCTGAGATTTAATCTAAGTCAGTGATGCTGTAACCCACTGCTTCTTGTCCTGCCCTCTCTGGCAAAAGAGAACAATTTTTCTCCATCTTTTTAATGGTGGGCTTTAAAGTATTTGAAGATAGTTATCACTTCCCCCCATAATTTCTTCTTTTCCAAACTAAACATATCCAGTTCCTTCAGCTTTACTCTTATAGCTTTCATTCCATCCCTTTGATCATCTTTGTTGCTCACCTCTGATCCTTTCAGTTTCTTTACATCCTTTCTATATAGTGCTGACCAAAATTGGACACAGTATACCAGCTGAGGCCTAACCAACACCAAGTAGAGCAGTACTATCACCTGTTGTGACTTGCGTGCTATGCCTCTTTTAATGCAATCCAAAACCGCATTGGCTTTTTTTGCAAAAGCATTGCATTGTTGACTCATGTTGAGGTTGTGATCCACCACAAGTCCCAGATCCTTCTCTGCAGTGATGCTGCCAAGCCAGTTATCCCCTATTCTGTATTTGTGCATTTGGTTTTTCTTCCCTAAGTTTAGCACCTTAATTTGTCTTTGTTGAATTTCATTTTGTTATCTATAGCCCAGTTTTCCAACTTGTCAAGATACCTTTGCATTTTAGTTCTATCCTCCAAAGTGTTTGCCAATTCCCCTAGCTTTGTGTCATCCGCAAATTTAATCAGTATGTTCTCTAATCCTACATCCTGGTTATTAATAAAGTTGTTAAATAACAACAGACCCCACTTGAGACTGCCTTCTAATCTGACATCATTCCAGTAATGTTACTCTTTGTTTGTGGCTGTTTAACCAATTATGTATCCACTTACAGGTAGTTCTACTGGATCCACATTTCTCCAGCATACTTATGAGAATGTCACGTGGGACTATGTCAAAAGCCTTGCAAATTCCAGGTATATTATGACCACTGCATGTCCACCATCCACTATGCATCAGACAGTCTTCCCCTTCCCAAATCTCTTGAACACTTGTAACCCTGCCCCCAACTTCAGCCTCCCCTACAGCAGTGGCTCTCAACCTTTCCAGACTACTGTACCCTTTTAGGAGTCTGATTTGTCTTGTGTACCCCCAAGTTTCACCTCACTTAAAAACTACTTGCTTATTAAATCAGACATAAAAATACAAAATTGTCACTGCACACTATTATTGAAAAATTGCTTATGTTCTCTTTTTTAAATAATTATAAAATATATCAACTGGAATATACATATTGTGCTTGCATTTCAGTGTGCATTATATACAACAGTATAAACAAGTCATTGTCTGTATGAAATTTTAGTTTGTATGGAATTTTAACTTTGCTAGTGCTTGTTATGTAGCCTGTTGTAAAACTAGGCAAATATCTAGATTAGTTGATGTATCCCCTGAAAGACACACCCCCCCCGAGATACACATACTCCTGTTTGAGAACCACTGCTCTATAGAAACTCCCACAGCTGTACCTTCCCTAGTAGCTGCATCACATCACATTCCCACCTCAGCACATATGCTGTCCAAGCCCCATACAGTGCTCAGACTGAGAGATGAAACTGTGATTAAAATTTCCATCATATTGGAAAGTTGCTCTACATATTAGAGTCCTACAGACACAGATGGTTAGGCAGGTAGAAAGAGACATGCTGACATGAATTAAGGAAGTTAATTTTTGTCTGTTAGACAGAAGTAATCTTCCAGAATTAAATCAGCTTCCAATCATGTACACAAAAATGACAGTCACCTTTAAATGTTATTTTAACTTACCGTATTTTTCGCCATATAGGACGCTCCGGCCTATAAGACGCCACCGAGTTTTTAAATAAAAAAGCCGGACACAAAAAAAAAACAACAAAAAAAAAACCCACCACCACACACAAAAAGCGCCTCGCTCTCCCGTCAGCCCGCCACACGGGCAGGCTGCTGGGAGCGCGCCGCTCTCCTGTCCCCGCCGCGCGGGCGGGCTGCTGGGAGCGCGCCGCTCTCCCGTCCCCGCCGCGCGGGCGGGCGCTCCCAGGGGCCCCGGGGCCCGAGCTGCTCCCGTTCCCCGCCGGCCCCGAATACATGCGGGTGGGCTCGGGGGGGGGGAAGCGCCGCCCCGCCCCGCCCGCCGGGCCACCTGCAGCCGCCCCAGCTCCCCGGTGAGGTCATATATTCGGCGTATAAGATGCCCCCCCTAATTTTGCGAATATTTTTGGGGGTTAAATAGGCGTCTTATATGCCGAAAAATACGGTATGTATTCCTCATTTGTCTGTGATGGGGTTTGAAAAACAAAACTGAACATATAAAGTTTATGACGACACATTTCAGGACAGTAATGATGGTTTTACATCAGTATATTATTCACACAGGGCTAGATTTCACCATTTAGACCAGGGGGGCAGCAGCCTTTCAGAAGTGGTGTGCTAAGTCTTCATTTATTCACTCTAATTTAAGGCTGTGTGTGCCAGTAATACATTTAATGTTTTTAGAAGGTCTCTTTCTGTAAGTCTATAATATAGAACTAAGCTATTATTGTATGTAAAGTAAATAAGGTTTTTAAAATGTTTAAGAAGCTTCATTTAAAATGAAATTAAAATGCAGAGCCCCCCCCGTCCCCCAGCCAGGACCCGGGCAGCATGAGTGCCATTGAAAATCAGCTCGTGTGCCACCTTTGGCATTTGTACCATACGTTGCCTACGCCTGAGATACTGCCCAGAGAAGGGGGCAGTGTGGAGGCACACTGCCCCCATAGACACCACCATGACAATTCCCTCATCACCATGATAATTCCCTCATCATGATCACTTGAACTACTACATGCCTTCAAGGAATGCACTTTACTCTCCTTCCTGCACTGACTTCTCTGTGGGAGAGCACAGAGCCAGTGCAGGTGTATGGTATTTTCCACAGTGGACTGTGTCTTGACCTTAGCAGGGCTGAGGCAGACTCAGGAGGAGCCCAGCTCCTTCTCTTTTGTTTTTTTTTTTTAAAAAAGCAAAGGGAGAGCTTCTCTTTCTTGATTTGAGAAATCCTGCTGCCCCAGAGATTCCTCTCTTCCCTGGTTAGTATGAGGAGGACTCAAGTGAAAACATCTGGAAGCACTGGGGCTAAGTGAGATGTTTCTGGGGCTCTCAGCCCTCTCGACAATTTGAGCAGCAGCTGTCCCTGAAAAGTGATTGTGTCCTACTGAAGAAGTTGCCTTCTTTTGGACATGAATACTTTGGATATATTTATTTTCCTTGTTGCATGCCTTCACCTTGTGCTGATGCAACTCTGCATCTCAACTAAACAGTGAGTCCTCCTAAGAATCATTGGGATTGATGAATTCCTTCTCCTATTTTCATCTACGTCAGCCACCAGAAACAAAGAGTCTTGTAGCACCTTATAAACTAACAGATTTTAGGGATCATGAGTTTTCATGGGCTAAGACCCAGTTCATCAGATGAATGTTGTGGAAATCTCCAGAGGCGGGTATAAATATGCAGGCAAGAAAGCAAGGTAAATTGAACCAGGGGGGCTGGGTCTTAGCCCACAAAAGCTCATGATCCCTAAGATCTGTCAGTCTATAAGGTGCTACAAGACTTTGTCGCTTTTGCAGATCCAGACGGTAACACAGCTACCCCTCTGATACATTCAGCCACCAGGTGAGATGAGGCATTTTGGCCCTCAACTTGCAACTCTATGAAAGTGCCAGGCACACCCTGGCCAATAACTAGTGGAATCTTAATTATGACTAATGGAGGGGGAGAGGGAGAAAGAGTATTTTAAAAAAACATAGCATTCCTGTTCATTATTAAAACTATGAGATCATAATATTGAAATATTAATAATTCTCTTGGAGAAGCCATGCATTTTAATGGATTGCCATCTGTTCAACCCTTTAGCAAGAAACAGAACTGTCCTGCTTAATGCAAACATTATTGGGATGGAACTGTACATTACATGGTAGATTTCTAAGTACTTTGGAGAAACACGTATTCTCCTTCTTACTGCATGCATGCCAGTACTTTATTTCAGTAATAACTTCATTTTGTTCTTTCTTTTGTCTGAAAATCTTATTAAAACAATCCACCCAATGCACAGTAAAGTTGTGATGGGCACTACAACAGCTGCTCTGCTCTCAATTAGGTTCTGGCAAAGTAACCCTTGTGTCTTCTAAATTAAAATCTCAAACTGAGTTCATCAGGTTTCTTTTCCATTGAATTTACAGCAGGAAGCTCTGTGCCTGGTGTTTCGAGTCCATCTTAATCTTCTAGAAAGAGTATTTTTAAAACCAAGGCACTGGCCTAAATCATTCTCTAGAAAGTAAAGGATTTACAAATTGCTCGAAGGCTCAGACAAACAGGATGCAGCTTAAAAAAAAATTGTCCTAACACTTGAGACCTGTCAAGGAAGCTTGTTTGATCTCTTAAACAAGAACTCATAAAGAAGAAAAAGCAAATAAATAATAAATCAAGTTATTTCCCCCTCTGTAATATCCAAATATTCCTAGGGTACCTTATTAGGATTACAAATGTACTTTCAATGGTATCTATTTAGAAATTGTTTCTTGTTGCCTAATCCAGTTTGGTGGGGAGATCTAATTTTGCAACCTTGTGGCAGAAGTTTAAATTTAGCATAGCCTCAAGCTTTTTGCATCCCCTCTA
Organism: Sternotherus odoratus; assembly: GCA_032164245.1. Classification (NCBI taxonomy): domain Eukaryota; kingdom Metazoa; phylum Chordata; order Testudines; family Kinosternidae; genus Sternotherus; species Sternotherus odoratus. The sequence continues at coordinate 62,321,417 of JAVMKO010000001.1, forward strand.
TATCTCTGTTGTAATGGACTGTACAAAGAGAAGGATAAAAAGGTGCTGCTGTCACAGTCTCGAGAGTGGAAAAAAATGATCAGTGTTGTCATCAATGCCAGAGGCAACTAGCTGTCTTCAGGAATAGGAACAAGCTGCTCTATATGGAACCAGTATTAATAATAGCAAATAAGGCAAATTGGAGCTCCCTCCCATTCTCCTCTCCCCCCCCCCCCCAATTCAGATTCTTCACATGGCCGAGTTTCCTTTGCTTATATCTGAGCCCTTTTCTTAGAGGTATCAGCTATGGGAAAAGTGAAGCCACCACAAAGCTAATAACTAGAAATGCATTCCTATGCTAAGCAGCAATTCTGCCACTATTCTTGAAATGCCAGCATCGGGGCATACTCAAAAGCAATGCACTAGAGATGCTGGTAGGGCAAGATGCCGTACCAGAGAGCAAGTTAGCAGAGAAAAGGTAGGGAAGAAAAGATGAAGCGCAAGATCCTAGAGCTACATCGACAGGTTCTGGTGTTGCAGTACACTAGCCAGCACTACCCTAGATGTGTAATATACTAATCCCCTCCCGCCTGGTACGGTGGTGAGCCATGCCCCGGCTGTCTCCTCAGGCTGCCAGCCCTACCCCAGCCTCCAAAACGCTTCTCCCCCTCGAAGAAAGTTTGGTTTCTTTGCTTTCCTCCTTCCCCTTTCACCTTATAGCCACCTGCAGTCCGATCTGCCCTGGGAGGCAGCGTCCAGCCCCCAAACCCCGCAGCCTGCCCACTGCCCTGTGCTCGGGCAAAGGCTCCGACCAGGCGAGCACAGGCATGGCCAGGGGGCGCCTGCGGCTTCGGGGGCTCCTCCTCAGGACCAGGTGGGCGACAGGCAGGGGCTGCTCCGCGGCAGGCAGGGGCAGCAGGATGCGCCGGGGATGGGTCTCCAGGAGCCACCCGCCTCTTCTCTGCAGCCTCCTGGAACCCCCTGCCCGAGCTGCTGCCCCGGAGCGGGCGAGTGGCGGCAGCAAGTGGCGCTTACCTCTGTCCAGTGTGAGCGGCTGGACCACTGTCAGCGTCGCCATGTCTGCGGCTGCAGCCGGAGTGACGCTCCGCTCCAGTAGCGGCGCGCGGGGAGGAGAGGCGGAGGAGGAGACGGGGAGGGCGCTGAGGAGGTGGGTGGCGCTGGGGAGCGGGGGCTCGCCGTTGGCCGGGGGGTGCCGGCTCTGTGGCCAGGGGGAGCCGCGCCACCCACATGGAGGCAGGCGGGGCTCCCTCCGCGCTGGCCGGGCGCCGGGGAGGTGCGCGTGCCGCAGCTGGCTCCCCCGGGCGCTCTGCCGGCGGGGTCCAGATGTGCGCAGCAGCCGCGCAGCGCCGGGCGTGCCCGGGCCGCGGGCTCTGGCCGGCCTGGGGCTCCCACCGGGACCGCCCGCAGCCTTGGCGTTAGGAAACTTTGTATTGCCCGGCCTGGAGCCGGCCGGAGCCCCGCGGGGGGGAAACACCGACTAGCTGGAGATGTGGCCATGGCGGGGGAGGGGGAGCCAGGCTCAAGCCGCGGCGAGGGAAGAGACGCCAGCTCCAGCCAGGGCTGGGGATGCAGCCTCCACTGCTGCCCGACATGAAGCCTTCCCCCTTTGCCACCCTCTGACGTCAGCCACGAATTGTGAGCTGGGGGGAGTGTTGGGCAAGGACTCTGCAGCCGGTTGCCTTGCGTCTGTGGGGGGAGGCCAAGGGGTAGTGTGGGGTGAGGGGTGAACTCCCCAGGGTCAGGTTTGTTTAAAAAAGCTGCTCATCCTACCCTCTGTCCCCCAGAGAAGGAGGCGGTAGGTTGGTCGCTACAGACGCCGGGAAGGGGTGTATTTTTTTAACAGGTACCTGTGTGGCTCCAGCACCCATCTATAAAATGGGGAACTAAGGCACAGGGATTAAATAACATGCTGAAGGTCACATGGAGGCTGTTCACAAAGCCAGGAAATGAAGCAAGGTGTCCTAGTCCAGTGCTCTACACCCAAACCCATCCTTAGCTTGCGTGCGCAGGCATTTTCATTCTCAGTGGTCACTTTCAGCAGGTTATCCTTTTCCAGTTTTTACCCACTGGACTGAAGAAAAACACCCACTGGACTGAAGTTTGCCAGGTTAGATGTCAGTCCTGGAGAACACATTTTTGTAATCATTGAATAAATGTGGGTCAGCCATTCTTGAATACAAAAACGTTTTCCAATATAAACAACAAGTTTGCAACTCTTTTTTTTTTTTTTAAATCAGCTTTCATACCTCGGTGGCTTGAGATAGATGGGCATTTGGCAGAGACGGAGAGTTTTCCCAAGTCATAGATGTGCCTTTTGTTCATCTGAGGATGTTTGGTTGTGATTTGTGAAAGTTGGAAAGATGTGTAAAGAGGACAGTGCAGGCTCATGGATATTTTGATTATGATCTCTTAATGGCTTCCTAACAGTTCTGTGCATGCATAAACTAGGTAAACCAAAGGGAGTCCAGCCATAGGTGCCAACTCCGTGAGTGCTCCTACATTTTCCCTTTAAAATATATAGGAAATGCTATACAAAAAGAAATTGCATTACAACAAAGTTAAAGTTGCAAAGTGAAGTTTTGTGAGCTCAGGCATGAAAAATTGAATCCACAATTAGAGCAATAAAGGAACTATTACTTGAATGTTTGGACGACAAATTTGGTGTATTTTACAATTAGGTGAATGTAAGATAAATTTAAGACACATTTTCTCCTCTGAAAGATGAGTTAAAAACTAAAAGTCCTCTTCTGAGTAGTAAACATAGTAGTCAAATCAGTTTGGCTGTGTTGACAAGAAAATATTTTAATTGGCTAAAATGCTGAAATTTAAAAATCAGTTACTGGCAGGCAGTCAATTATCTTAACCTAAATTAACATAAAAATCCTTATGTAGATTGTACGTATTTGCATAGCAGCTGGATTGACATAAAGTGTAACAGCTCTTTTTAAGCAGTCACATTATTGTATATGGGATTCATAGTCTTAAATTGAAAAGAATGTACACATTTGGAGCTATAACAGCCTAATGTGACAACTCTCAAACTGTTATGACACTTTTAAAAAACCTATTATGGGAAGTATGTTTAAATAATATTAAAAGCACACTGCCAAGCTAATTAAACAATCAAGTCTTGATTCTTCAGACTTTTTTAAACTGACAAATGAAAATCAGACATTTTTGAAACAAAATACAAACATAACATTATGTGGCTGCTAATAGATGTGCAATAGACGTGCCACATGATAAATTATCCAGCTCTTCAAAAAAAGTAGTAGTCCTCAGGTTTAAGAGCAACCATTTTAGGGCAGAGGTGCTTTCTATGGGAAAAATCAGTAGGGCAACTTTGCACCTTTTTGAGTGCCCTTTTATATCTGTTGCTGGATGAACAGGTCAGATGTCCCATGCCATGCAGTGGTAAATGAGTACTTGAATGGAGATTTCCACAGATCTTGTCTTTCCCTTTTAGGGAGTGTTGTTGCTGAGGCACTAGATAACATCCTCACCTTTAGATTCAGTGTTCTATTTGTGACCAAGCTTTGCTTTGGGCTGTTACATTCTGTGTTCAGTTGGCTATTGTACTCTTCATTTCATGCCACATTCTTTAATATTACCATGTGTTCCGTCCCAGGAATTTCAACTGTGGATAAAGTGATTGTTTCACAATATAACACAGGTTTTAATCTCCCCTTCCTTTTATAAAACATGGAAAATGTTATGTGTGCTTCCAGTGCTCTCAAACAGTGACAACTTGACATCCACTGAAATCCACTACTTAGTCTCAGGAAAATTTACAGCATGGTCAGCTGTAGCGGTGGCTGCTCTTCATTGGAGCCTTGTCATGCTAGCGGCCCTAGGCTCTGCATGGAACTCCCATTCCCTTCAGTGGAAGTTCCCGTGCACACAGGGGTTTGCAAGATCACATGTGGAGTTTGTAAAGTGGATCCTTTGGGATTAAAAGTGCATTATCGGCCTTTGCTTTACATTTTCTTGCTGATATTAGTTTTAGTCACAATCCACCATAGTATTTCAACGAAAATTTAAGCAAAGATGCTAACACTGTCCATAATGCAGGGACTGTTAATTTATTTCTTCTTTATAACCTGGTCATTAAAATTTGCTTTGCAATGAATTCTGGCATACAGTGTGAGTAGGGGAAAGGGCCCTCTTTCTCTTTATTTAATCAGTCAGACCAATTCCATGACGTTTCTATAAAGGACGTGGAATATGGATATTTGATGGTTTACAGCCCAATTTGCTTATTAGGCAGGGAATTGCATCCTTCTTGCAGCGGGATTGTTTTAGGATTCTAAAATAACAAGATGCAACTTGGTTCTTTTGGTAATAATTATACACGTTACCAGCATGTGCAGCATAGTCTGCTCCATCCACTGTTAAGCAATATTTCAGATGGATTGGGAACTGGTGAGGTAGTGCTCAACAGCTGTGCCTGGTGCTACAATCGTTACAACCTGGGCCACTTTTATGTTCTAATATTGCAAAACATATGACATCGTTTAAAAAAATTGCTCTTCTAAAAGCTCCAAACTAGCTTCAGTTTAACAAGTGGTGTTTTTTTAATGCTAATTCCCATTGGCTACAGTGAGAATAGGACTGACATCTTGTTGACTTAATCCCTAAGGTGTATTGTCAGCTTTGGATATGTTTTATATCAGCTGAAATATTGACATTTTTGAAAGTAGTTATGTTGAATAGTTCTTTTTATGAGTCTTTTGAGCACAGGGTGTACAATTTGTGCACACAATCTATACCCCCTGTCTTTTTAAAATATTAAAACTACAATTGACTTGAGCTTTAAACCTACATCTCCCACACATCAGAATAATGAGCTATCCACCCAGTTTACTTGACCAGTCCGTTAACATATATTTTGCCTGTAATAATGCTTTTCTAAAAATTACCACAACAATAAACAACTTTAGCCATTTCTTTGACTATGTTTATTGATTATTCTTGGCTGTGTTTGTTGCTTGCATCAATACAGAGTTACACAAAGAAGTGACAATAAACAAACTGTGGTTAATAAATTTAAGATCTTGTCATTAAAGGATGTTAAACTAGCAGAGTATATTAAAAAAATATTGCAAAAAAATCAGTGGTGAACTAATATTGGTGAATACAGACAGGTCTATAGTCAAGTATGTACACTTACAAAGACCTAAAGAAATATAATTTTTTGAAGTAAGGGCTTGGGGAAAGCCAACAGATGCAGAGAAGCACATGGTTTCGACAGATACATCCCTCAGGGGAGGTTTTATTAATGAGAATATTCTATAGCCTAGTAAAGGGGAGAGGATAGAAGTTAATAAAGAACAGACAGGAACTGAAGGGAACAGTCAACTGAAAAAGGTCCCATTCAATTAAAACACATGAAGGCAGACAACTAAATACTGACAGATTTTATAAGTGCTTGTATACCAGTATAAGAAGTCTAAATACGAAGATGGGTGAACTTGAATGTCTGGTATTAAATGAAGGTATTGATATAATAAGTAACACAAAAACTTGATGGAATGATGATAATCAGTGGGACATGATAATAGCAGCATACAAAACATATAGGAATGACAACGTAGGTTGTGCTTGTGAGGGAGTGACACTACATGTGAAATAAAGTACAGAGACCAATATAGTACAAATCTTGAATGACTCAAAGTGTACCATAGAATCTTTATGGATTGAAATTTCATGTTTGGATAATAAAAGGATAGTGTAGAAATATACTACCAACCACCTGACCAGGATGGTTGATGGTGATTGTGAAATGCTCAGGGAGATTAGAGAGGCTACAAAACCAGGAAACGCTCTAATAATGGGGGGGATCGCAACTATGCCTATATTGACTGTGCATATATAAGGACGGGATGCGGAGATAAAATTTCCAGAAACCATAAATTATTGCTTATTGGATCAGTTAGTCCTGGAACTCAGAAGGGGAGAGGCAATTCTTGATTTAGTAAAGGAGAGAGGATAGAAGTTCCTAAGTGGAACACAGGATCTGATCCAATAGGTGAATATAGCTGAACCCATAATGTAATTAAATTTAACACGCTTATGGGGGCGGAAATACCAAAGAAACTCACCATGGTAGCATTAAACTTCAAAAAGGGGAATGGTACAAAAACGAGGAAGCTAGTTAAACAGAAATTAAAAGGAATGGTGACAAGAGTGAAATACCTGCTTGGAAACTATTTAAAACACCATAATAGAGGCTCAAACTAAACATAATCCCAAATGAAACGACAACTAAGAAGAGCAAAAAATGCTACCATGACTAAATAACACAGTAAATGAGGTTGTTTAGAAGCAAAAAAGGCATCCTTTATAAATTAGAAGTCGAAGCCTAGTGAGGAAAATAGAAAGGAGCATAAACTCTGGCAAGTCAAGTGTAAAAGTATAACGAGGCAGGCCAAAAAAGAATTTGAAGAGCAACTAGCAAAAGAGACAAAAACTAACAGCAAAATTTTTTAAAGTACATTAGAAGCTCACCAAACAATCAGTGAGGCCTCTGGACAATTGAGATGCTAAAGGTGAACATAAGGAAGCTATTGATGTTGAATTTTTTGCATTGGTCTTCACTGGCAGAAATTCCCACACCTGAGCCATTCTTTTTATGTGACACATCTGATGCACTGTGCCAGAGTGAGGTGTTAGTAGGGGAGGTTTTGGAACAAATTGATAAATTAAGGTACCAGGACCAGATGGTATTCACTCAAGAGTTCTGAAGTAACTCAGGCATGAAATTGCAGAACTGCTAACTATGGTATGTTACCTGTCACTTAAATCAGCCTCTCTACCAGCTGACTGGAGGATACTTAATCTAATGCTGATTTAAAAAAAAAAAAAAGATCCAGAGGTGATTCTGGCAACTATAAGCTGACAAGCCTAACTTCACTACTAGGTAAATTGGTTGAAACGATAATAAAGAACAGAAGATAAAACACATAGATGAATATGATACCTAGGAGAAGAATCAATATGACTTTTGTAAAGGGAAATCACGCTTCATCAATCTGTTAGAATTCTTTGAGGGTGTCAACAAGCATGTTGGTGAGGGTGATCCAGTGGATATTGTTTACTTGGACTTTCAGAAAGCCTTTGACAAGGTCTCTCACGAAAGGTTCTTAAGCAAAGTAAGCAGTCATGGGATAGGAGGGAAGGTCCTCTCATGGATCAGTAACTGGTTAATAGATAGGAAACAAAGGGTAGGAATAAATGATCGGTTTTCAGAATGAAAAGAAGTAAATAGTGGAGTCCCCAAGGATTTGTATTGGGACCAGTGATGTTCAGCGCATTTATAAATGATCTGGAAAAAGAAGTTAATAAGGAGATGGAAAAGTTTGCAAATGATTCAAAATTACTCAAACAGTTAAATCCAAAGAAGATGGTGAATAGTGACAAAAGAATCTTACAAAACTGGGTGACTGGGCAACAATATGGCAGATGAAATTCAGTGTGGATAAGGGCAAAATAATGGGGGGAAAAAGATCTCAACTATACATACAAATGATGCATCTAAATTATCTGTACCACTCAAGAGAGATTTTTGGAGTGATTTTTGGAGTGATTGTGGATAGTTCTCTGAAAACATCTGATCAATGTGCTGTGGTAGTCAAAAAAAGCTAACAGAATGTTAGGAATCATTAATAAAAGGATATATAATAAGACAGCAAATAACATAATGCTACTACATAAATTCATGGTACACCTATTCCTTGAATACTGCAAGCAGCTACAGTCACCTCATCTCAACAAGAATATATTAGAATTGGAAAAGGTACAGAGAAGGTCAACAAAAATGATTAGGGGAATGGAACAGCTTCCATGTGAGGAGAGATTAAAAAGGCTGATATGATTCAGTTTGGAAAAGAGATGACTATAGGGGGGATATGATAGAGTCTACAAAATCGTGAATGGTGTGGAGAAAGTGAACAAGGTAGTATGATTAATTCCTTCATATAACATAAGAACAAGGTTACACAATGAAATTAATAGCAAGTTTAAAACAAACACAAGGAAGTACTTCTTCAAACAAAGCATTATCTACCTGTAGAACTCATTGCCAGGGGATATTGTGAAGGTCAAAATTGTAACTTGGTTCAAAAAAGAATTAAATCAGTTCATGGAGGATAGGTCTGTTGGTGGCTATTTGCCAAGATGATCAAGGATTCAGCTGAATGCTATGGGTGACCTAAAACTCGGATCTCTAGAAATTGGGACTTGACACCAGGATGGATCACTCAATAAATTTCCCTGGTCTGTTCATTCCCTCTGAAGCATCTGGCTCTGGCCACTGTCAGAAGACCAAATACTGGCCTAGATGGACTATTGGTCTGCCCAGTATGGCCACTCTTATGCTGCCATTTTTTAAATGCTGTATCATAATTTCTGAGCTGCAAATGATGCAAAAGACATTGCTCACTATTGGCCTTCTATTTACTGCATCTATAGCTGGCTACAGGGGGGGAGGGAGAGCTCAATGGTTTGAGCATTGGCCTGCTAAACCCAGTGTTATGAGTTCAGCCCTTGAGGGGGCCATTTAGGGATCTGGGGCAAAATAATTCTGTCGGGAGACAGTACTTGGTCCCGCCTCATGTAGGCAGGGGACTGGACTCAATGACCTTTCAGGTCTTTCCAGTTCTATGAGATAGGTATGGATGGGGCAGGGGGGAAGGTGATGGGTAGAAACCTGATTTTGAGAAGTTACTGTAGTTGATTCTCATTTTAGTGTATGCTATGAATTCTTTTTTCCTGATCAGTAAAAAAGAGAATATGATCAAATTGCTATTGTAATCTTGAATGCTTTTGTAGTTTTTGATTGGGATGTGAGCAAAGGCAAGCACTTTGCAGAGCCTGATTTGATTACAAACCCAGATGTAGAAAAGTAGGCTGTCAGTATTATCTGAAATCATTAAATACATAATGAATTCACACAAATAACCTAGTTTCCTAGTTTGAGTTTTAAAAAGCAGCAACAAAGCAATGATGTGATTGAAATCAAATTTAGCAGTGTATTTGTCCTAGCCCTAATTTCTATAAATTAAGAAAAAAGATTATTTTAGTTTTCAAAAGCTGGCTTATGATGGTACCGAGACTGTTCTATGTTTTCCAGCCATATGCTCACAAAGATTACAATATCTAAAGCACCGCAGGAGATCAGAATGTCAGATCTACTAATGAGGTTTGTTCTGAGTAGTACTTTGTCTTCACAGGGAAAGAGAACCAAGAGGGAGCGTATTTGAGTTATCTTGCTCTGAGAAACAGTTTAATTGTCACCATTGTACTATAGGCCTACATCATTTCAGTGCTAACCTGTGTGCCCGTGTGAGCAATCAAATGACACCTGGCCACTACATCACAGATCAGGTTCCTTAGTTGCCATGGTGTTCTGTTTCCTTTTCTGTCCTAATGGCAAGACCGTTCTTAAGAGTATTCCGGAAAAGGGGTGCATATGAGTTCCAGATCTGTAAGGATACTAATGGGTGCAATCATTTGTGGGAACTCATTTGTCTGGAGGCAGAATTTGGAATCTTACTTTCCACGGGCCTGAGAGTCTTTTAAACTCCAATCCTGCAAACACTATGCACATACTAACTTTATTCACATGGTATTCCCTCTGATCTCTGTGGAGCTACTCATGTGAGCAAAGGGCACGTGCATAAGTGTTTTCAAGATTAATGTCTCAGTTCATTATCTAATTAAAATTATATGAAAAGACTACGGCTGTCAATTAAAAAAATAATCCTGATTAATCATGAGATTTAAAAATTATGATTAATCACAGTTTTAATCTCACTGTTAAATGATGGAATACCATTTATTTAAATATTTTTGAATGTTTTTTAAATTTTCAAATATATTGATTTCAATTACAATACAGAATACAAAGTGGACGGTGCTTAATTTATGTTATTATTTTATCACTAATATGTACACTGTAAAAAACAAAAATATTGTATTTTTCAATTCACCTCATACAAATACTGTAGTGCAATCTCTTCATTGTGAAAGTGCAATTTATATTTACGGGAGACAATGCTGCCCCACTTCTTATTTACAGTGTCATGTGAAAGCGAGAGCCGCATGGAACTGTTGTAGCCAGCGTTACAAGGCAGATATGTAGGCATATGGCTCTACATGCTTTGACCACCATTCCAGAGGACATGCTTCCATTCTGCTGAGGGGTTCTGCTCAATAACAATCCAAAGCAGTGCAGACCGACGCATGTTCATTTTCATTATCTGAGTCAGATATCACCAACAGAAGGTTGATTTTTTTTTTGGTGGTTTGGGTTCTGTAGTTTCTGAATCGGAGTGTTGCACTTTTAAGACATCTGACATAATGTTCAACACTTCATCCCTCTCAGATGATGGAAGGCACTTCAAATTCTTAAACCTTGTTTGAGTGCTGTAGCTATCTTTGGAAATCACATATTGGTGTCTTCTTTGCATTCTGTCAAATCTGCAATGAAAGTGTTCTTAAATCTTGGATCAGCATCTGAGACTGCCATAACATGAAATATATGTCAGAATGTGGGTAAAACCATGGAGCAGGAGACATACAATTCTCCCCCAAGGAGTTCAGCCACAAATTTAGTTAACACTTTTTTAAAAACGAGCGTCATCAGCATCTCTTGTTCTTACTTTCAGGTAACATTGTAAGTAAGCGGGCAGCATTATCTCCCGTAAATGCAAACTGTAAAAATATTTGTCTTAGCAATTATCTGAACAAGAAGTAGGCCTGAGTGGGCTTGTAGGCTCTGAAGTTTTACACGGTTTTGTTTTTGAGTGCAGTTATGTAACAACAAAATCTATATTTGTAAATTGCACTTTCACGATAAAGAGATTGCACTAGTGTACTTGTATGAGGTGAATTGAAAAATACCTATTTCTTTTTATCTTTTTACAGTGCAAATATTTGTAATAAAAATAATATAAATTGAGCACTGTACACTTTGTATTTTGTATTGTAACTGAAATCAAATATATCAAATCAAATATCAAATCAAATATCAAATATATTTGAAAATGTAGAAAAACATCCAAAATATTTATAATACATTTAAATTTTATATATATAGATTTAAATTGGTATTCTGTTATTAACAGTGCAATTAAAACTGTGATTAATCATGGCTATTTTTGGTAATTGAGTTAATTTGTATTGAGTGAATTGCATGAGTTAACTGCGATTAATTGACAGATCTGGAAAAAAACATAATATTCTCATTGTTTAGGCCTACTTGGGAAGCCTGCAATGACCAGCTTTACAAGTGATTTTTTTGATAACTTATTTTTAAATTTTAAAAGAACATTTTCTCTTGGCATTAAATTAACAACACTCTCCAGCACCTGCTGTCATCCATCTGCTCAGGGCCCTCAGATGACACCATTCTGGTAAATCTGCTCTGCGCTCATATTCAAAGCCATCAAATTTGCCTTCAAGTTGACCCACATTCTGTTCTAGGATAGAGAACAAATTCTCAGTTTTCTTTCTGCTCTAATGACTGCAGCGCTGTCAACCGTTTTCCTCTGTTGAAGGCTTTTCCTAAACAGATCTAAACATTGCTGGGATTCAGACTCGTTCACAGGGCTCTTCTGAAGGTGTTTGATTCTCACCGGCCATTGTTGGGATTGATGATGAGCTGGGCTCCCTGACACAGCAGTCCAATCACATTAACAACTGTAATCAAAGACTGAGCCTCCAAGTTTATCTCTGCTGCTGTTATAGATGAAAACACCCCAATTTGTTAACTATTGAAATGGACCTTGAATATTTAGACTTCCTTCTCCAACAGGTTAACAATTACATAAACTGTACTCCACGCTGTATGAGTGTGCAAGGGGGTCAGGGCGCAAGAAGTCTCCTTCCCTTGTACCCCTTTATGGGACAAAGCCTCTTAGAGAAGTGCAGCTTCTGCTTCCTGCTAGCAGCCTCTGTGGATACTCCTTTCCTGGCCGGTCATAATGAGGAGTATATGTCATCTATCAGGGGGTAGCCATGTTAGTCTGGATCTGCAAAAGCGACAAAGAGTCTTGTAGCACCTTATAGACTAATAGATTTTTGGGATCATGAGCTTTCGTGGGCTAAGACCCACTTCATCAGATGAAGGTTGTGGAAATCTCGAGAGGCAGGTATAAATATGCAGGCAAGAAAGCATGGTAAATTCAATCGGGTGGTGGTGAAGCCCACTTCCAGCAGGTGATCTGGAGGTGTGAACATCCAGAGAGGAGAAACTGCTTTTGTAATTAGTGAGCCATTCACAGCTAATATTAAGTCCAGACCTAATGGTGTCGAATTTGCAGATGAACTGGAGCTCAGCAGTTTCTCTTTGAAGTCTGGTTTTGAAGTTTTTTTGCTGCAGGATGGCTGTCTTGAGGTCTGCAATTGTATACCCAGGCAGGTTGAAGTGTTCTCCTACAGGCTTTTCTGTATTGCCATTCCTAATATCTCATTTGTAATCCCATGTTGGATGGAGTTGCCTGTGCATTGTGGGCTTCCCCGGAGTCAGCAGGGGAAATAATGGCTGAGTGGTACCTCTTCCTGCAGAAGGCACGGCTCTAAATGCACAAGCAGGCCCTCATTCTTACATGTGTCCAATTGATTTTTGTGGTACTTTAATGCAGCTTCCATTGATGTTGAATCAGTCGCTTAAATTTTCTGTCATACTTGAAAACTTTCTAAGTTTCCTCCAAATACACAGGAGACTCCTACAGACCTATTTGCATTTAAGTTTTGCCAATTCAGTTACTGTCATTTGCTCCCCTTAGCTTTATGCCATGCTGCTTTGCTGCATTCTCCAATTATCAAGTGAATTCACAGGTCCAAGAAAAATCTTTTGAATAGGAAACTGCTGTCTGGCCAAATGTACCCAACCTTTTTAGTTTAAAAACCTACCTTCATCTTCCTAATTTTCATGCTATACACTTTAGTCCCTAAATGCCCTTCCTGCTCACCTGAATTAAATGGAGTAACGCTCAGAGCCTCATTTACAATATATTTGTATATTTTGTCTATCAGGTGTGGCAGGGTGCTGGCCAGGATTGCCTGAGCCAACCCTGTGGGCCCTTTAAGAGGGAGCAGAAGCCTGCAAACCTCCCTTGCAGAGAAGGCTAATTAGCCACGGGGGCTGCAGGGCAATTAACCTGGAGGGGTTGCACCTGGCGGCAGCCTCAGGGGGATAAAAGGCTGCCAGGAAGGAAGCCCAGGGTGGTGGTGGAGCTGTAGTCTGGAGTGAGAGACAGAGCTGTAAGCTGTAGAACTGTAAGATCTAGAGCTGTGTAGAGCTGAACTATATAGAGTTGTATGCTGTGAGCTGTGTAGAGCTGTAAGCTTTAGAGCTGTGTTAGAGCTGCAAGCTGAAGGACTGAACTGTATAAAGCTGTATATATTGGTGGTGGGGTCTTGCACTGTGAATTAAAGAGCACTGTTTGGAGCAAAGAAGGGTTTCCTGCCTGTTCCTGAGGAGGGGTGAGAGAGCGGTCTGTCACACAGGCTTAAGGATGTCTTTATATCATTCATAGGATGTATACATATGTAATGAACAGGAGATGTGCTCAAACCAAAATGGGGAGTTCTCCCTAGGTAATCCCTTTCCAACTTTCCATCAGCAGTTAGCCTTTTCAATCATTTCCATTAGCAGTTTCCATCAGCAGTTAACCTTTTTCCTCCTTATATTAGGCCTTTGGGTACTACATCTGATATCTGGTGAGCAAAACACATTTGCCACAATACACTTGCAGTACGCTTTCACATTCCCCAGCTGCCTACCAGCCAATGTACCTGGAGGATGGACAGTGTCCATTCCAAGCTGTCCCAGAGGCAAGCTGCATATGCTCCAAATTGCTGACTTCCCAGTTATGTTATTCTAGGCTACTTGGTTCTACTTCAGCACAAAAGGATTAAAATCAACTTTTTAATTATAGAATAGCACTAGTTCTGTGCTGGAGGAAGGAAATTCTAATGGAACTATGTTATGACAAATGCAGAAATGTTTCTGCTGCTTAGATAAGATAAATACTAAGTAAGTATATTATGGTTTGTTTCAAATGGTGATTGCTTCCCCTCTAGCACAGATGGCTAAATTGCATTACATTCTATCACTGCTTATTTCATATAAGATTGCCATATAAAATACCTCGCTTTGAAGTGTTATGCATCATATATTTTCCTGTCTTATGTAATACTTTGTTTCACTTTTTAAGGATCTAAACTTGAATATGGAGGATGTTTACCTTTGAAAGAGTCGACTATCTTTTTGGGCTTCGGAACAGACAGAAGCCTGGCTCAGTTAAAGGCACTGGTCTCTAGGGTGGGAGGAAAAGTGGTTAAGTGGCAGTGCTCAGAATAATCATCAGAGGCTTCTTAGCTGCTCAGGATATTTCTACCAAGCAAAATAAAACCCACAGCTGGCCTGTGCTAGCTGACTCAGGCTTGTGGGGCTTGGGCTGTGGGGCTGTTTCACTGCTGTGTAAACTTCAGGGCTCTGGGATCCTCCCACTCTTCAGGGTCCTAGAGCCCCAGCTCCAGTGTGAGCCTGAATTTCAACACAGCGATGAAACAGACCTGCAGCCCAAACCCCAGTTCCGAGTCTGGTAGTACAGGCCATCTTAGAAATGCAGCCTGGAGGGTGAAGAGGCAGGATGTTCTAATTAAAATCTACATTAGTCTAGATTAAAAATGAAGGGGTCTAATAAAGCAACTCATTTTTGTAATTAATTTATTTGTGATAAAATTAATGTCATTTGCCTCACTGTATTAAGTCTGACCGTTTATCATTGCAACATTTTATCTGCTACTGGTAACTGTATAATTCTGTGATGTTTTTTCCAATTTCCTTGGTGGCCATTACATTATTTCTCGAGGAACGTAAGTGAAGCAAGTACAAAAATTTTTTCGCATTGCATGCATCTAGTGGGCCAGATACTGTAGCCCTTATTGCTTATATGCACAATCCTATTGTGACGTTAGTGACATAATCTGGGACCATGTAGAACATTGTTGAAACCAAGGTCCTGTAGTGGCACCAAATCTTGTGTAAAGGGGGTCAGATAAGGTGTCTTAGATCAGGTTATGGTTTGCTGGTTATGATTATGCTGTCTGTATGCCTGTGTCATTGTTGTTGTGAAAGTTATGAATATTGGTTCTACACTGACTGTGTATCTCAAACTTATGCTATGTTTCTAGCTAACACACCAGACAAGTTGGTGTTAGCTTTTCCTAGCCTTCTTGATGGCCGATTAAGGACCATCGGCTATACAATTGACCCATTGAGAGCTTGGAAGGCTCCATTCCACATAAGAAGTCTACCGGAGAACGTGCAAGGCAGCATGTGAGTAATGGCTGCTTCCTGAAAATCCTAAGTCATGCAGAGACATGTGAAGTGCCCATCTGACCCCCAAACTCCATTTTGCTGTAACTTTCCAGTAAGAACAAACAAGGTTCTTGCACTGGGAAAAAACTATAAAAGGGTGGGTATTAGCCCACGAAAGCTTATGCTTCAAAACTTTATAGTTAGTCTTTAAGGTGCCACAGGACTTTGTTACCTCTGCTATTCCAGACTAACACGGCTACCTCTCTGATTCTATAAAAGGGTGGTGAATCATCTCCATTTTGTCTTCATTTCCTGCTTCTTACTCTGGAAGAACTTTTGCTACAAACAGAAGCTTTCAACAAAGGGACTGAAGGACCCCTCCCAGCTGTGGATGTTTGAACTCCAGCGACTTGATTTGAATTTGCAATTTATTTTACCATTGATGCAAGCCTGAACCAAGAACTTTGCCATTACTGTATGTAATTGATTTCATTTAACCAGTTCTAGCCCTCACCTATATCTTTCTCTCTTTATGAATAAACCTTTAGATTTTAGATTCTAAAGGATTGGCACCAACATGATTTGTGGCTAAGATCTTATTTCTATATTGACCTGAGTCTGGAGGCTTGGTCCCTGGGGATCGGAAGAACCATTTTCTTTTACTGGGGTATTGATTTTCATAACCATTTGTACCCATAACGCATGGCTGTTGGTGGTGATACTGGAAGACTGGAGTATCTAAGGAAATTGCTTGTGTGACTTTTGTGGTTAGCCAGTGGGGCAAAACCAAAGTTGTCTTTGTCTGGCTGATTTGGTTTGCCTTAGAAGCGGGGAAACACCAGCCTTGAGCTGTAACAGCCCTGCTTGAAGCAATTTGTCCTGACTTGGCACTCTCAGTTGGGTCCCACCAGAACAGCACCATTACACCTATTGCTAATTATTGCTGTCTCTTCTACTGGTTTCAATGGACTGTTTGTGAGACAGCTGCAAGTTTGGTCTATAAAGAGGATTTTTGTTAATAATTACTAAGGGAAAAGTGCTACTTAACAATGTATGTGTGGTATTTAGCATTCCAATCCCAAGAAAACAGGTCTAGAAACACTTTTCAGTAATAACCATCAGGGTTAAAATAGCAAAACTGAACTGCACATTCCAAGTGAGTTATGTTGAGAAGTGTTAGGAGGTGAAAAGTACGAATCCAGTTCTGCAGGACGGTGAGCACTTCCAGCTCCTTTTGAAGCTGAGTGGGCATTGAGAATGCTCAGCATTTGATAGGACTGGATCCCAAATTTTTGAACCAACATCATTCAAAGTCACATTTTTTTCTGGGGGAAAAGCAATTATTTTACAGGCTAGCTAGATGAAATATTATTTATCAAGAAATTAATGGAAATCGTAGCTATCTTTCACATCCTAACATTGCAGGTACTCTCTAGAGCAGGGGTCTGCAACCTTTACCACTCAAAGAGCCATTTGGACCCGTTTCCCACAGTAAAGAAAACACTGGGAGCCACAAAACCCTTTTGACATTTAAAATGAAATAACACTGCATATAACGTTTTCTTTGCCTTTATGCTATGTATAAACAAACTATAATGTGTTGCATTTAGATCAGGGGTGTCCAAACTTTTTGGGAAGAGGGCCAGATTTGGTAAGGACGGTGAAGATGTGTGAGGGCCGACCCCCTCCCCCCCCCCCTCCGGCCGTGCTCTCGCTCTTCTTCCCTCCCCCCCCCCTCCGGCCGTGCTCTCGCTCTTCTTCCCTCCCCCTCCCCTCCAGCCGTGCTCTCGCTCTTCTTCCCTCCCTCCCCCCCCTCCGGCCGTGCTCTCGCTCTTCTTCCTCCCCCCCTTTCCTCCCCCCCGCTCCGGCCGTGCTCTCGCTCTTCTTCCCTCCCTCCCCCCCGCTCCGGCCGTGCTCTCGCTCTTCTTCCCTCCTCCTCCCCTCCAGCCGTGCTCTCGCTCTTCTTCCTCCCCCCCCCCGGCCGTGCTTTCACTCCCCCCCTCCCCCAGCTTGCCTTGCCTTGCCTCGCCTCGTGCCCCGGCCCCGGCTCGCTCTTATCCGCCGGCTCCGCCGCGCTTCGCCTCCTGCCCCGGCCCCGGCCCGACTCGCACTTCTCCGCCGGCTCCGCCTCGCCTCGTGCCCCGGCCCCGGCTCCGCCTCCGTTCTTCTCCCCCCTCCCCGCCGCTCGCCTCTTATTGACCCCGCCCCTCTCTTTCGGCTGCGGCTCCGCGCACTGGTTGGACAGTGCTGGCGGGCCGCATAGAGAACAGTCTGCGGGCCGGTTAAAATTAGAACACACAGGGAGCCGCATCGGAGGGATGAAAGAGCCGCATGCGGCTCCGGAGCGGTTGCTGACCCCTGCTCTAGAGAGTGGGGGCATGTTTTATTTATATATTATTGCCTTCAACAGATTATTATAGAGTTGATGTCGCCCCTATTATTACTAGTGAATTAGGCTATTAAAGTCCCAGGAATGGGAAAAGAACTGAGGGAATACAAAAGAATTGGGGAGAAGAGGATGTGTTTGTAATATCAATGGTTTGGTTAATATTTGACTATAGAAACTATTATGACTAGCTGTTCAAAACTGCATGTTTTTTTAGCAATCTCAGGGCTTGACCCTGGGAGGGGCTGAGCAGAGTTGCAGGTATTCAAAATCTCTCCGGGAAAGGCCCTAATCACCAGCCATGAAGCATTCTAAAGATACAGCTTCATTTTCCACCAGCACAAAAGCAAAATATCCCTGGTACTAACAGGGACATTTAGTTTTGCCTCATTGAGAGTTAGAAATGTTATGAAAAGAATAATTATTTCTTTCATACCTAAGTCAATAAAAATGCTATTATGGCAATAACTGGGGCCCATTTGAGTCAAGCATCAATTGATCTTAAAAATGGGAATCTAAATATTTCCCACCAATGGAGTGTGTGATTTCAGGATACAGCTGTCACTAAACTGTATTCACTGGTGGCTTATTTTAAAGCATCTAGAACAGCATAAGAAAGGGTGAACACATTTTTAGAAGGTTAACGCTTAGAAAGGGAAAGGCTTTTCAGTTTTGGTTTCTATTTATTTTTACTATAAAGCCATTTCATAATACGAAAGAGGCCATTTCAGGCAGTGGGATTATCTGACATGCAAAGCTGGCCTTGTGATTTAGACCATGTACAGAACATAAATATCATAAAGCCACAGAGAGCAGGTGGCCAGAGATTTGAGCAACGATGAACATCAGCCTGCTGCTTTGGGCTGGTCAGCATCTAGACCAGAGGGCGTCTTTACACTTGTCTGTGCTTTTCTGCAATATTGGGTCTAATACAACTCTCAAGATTCATAAAAAAACAATAAAAGCATATCTTAAAAAATTCACAGAGGGTAAGGAAATAGTCCTCTTATATAACTGTGTAAACAGAGCAGCTTTTAAAAATTACATAACCAGTAAATTCAGAAGGGGAGGAAAAATCCCAAATTATTAAGACTCTGGGATTTAAACTGGCTCTTTTGGATGTCATCCTCATTCATGACAAGCCAGGCCTATCTGTCTCTTTATTCCAACACCATCATACTGGAGTGTGTCCCTATGACTTAGGCCCATTTGTGCCAGCTGGCAAAGCATTCACTGTTCATTACAAGCAACTCCTGTCTCAACCCTGACAAATTCATTATATCTAATAAACCAGTGTCATGGTATTTATCCAGAAAGGATAGCATGTGAGGTCTTTACTGAAAGCTTGAAACTTATCAATACTTCTTGTGAGATGTTGTGACCCAAAGCATCCCGTTCTCACACCCTACAGTCTTTACTGCAGTAATATTCATATGAAATATGCCTTTTGTGGTATCATATGAAAGCTAATAACATGATTATTAATATCATTGTAAAATGCATGTGTTAACGTTATATGTGAAGTTATGACTTCCCTGTTACTAGGCCATGTTTAAGACAAGGCAGCCTATCCATGGTAAAGATGATGAACAGGTCTGTCCCAAAGGAATGAGACTTTACCTCCATTTACATATTAGCAGTAAACAAAGCTATGGAGCTAAACCAGCAGCAGTGTTATCCTGCTCCTGAACTTGAGAGGCAGAGAACCAACATGGCTTCTTAATTCCAGAGAAACACAGGAGACTATTATACTTATATGGCCCATTATTGTAGATCTGGCCTCCCCCACAGCCACTCTGGCCTGCTTTAGCCCAATCTCACCTGAGAGTGGGGCAGCCACCTCAACACAGGGAGCAATTGGAATGTTTCCTGATTTATAGTCTCCTTAATGTCACAATTGGAGAGTTTTTTGTTTGCTTTGTTGTTGTTTTATTAGTGCCTTGGAATTTGGCAGGATCCAAGAATTTTCTTAGGAAACAGTGGTGGTCATTGTTTCTTGCCTTATCTTCTGTCACTGTAGGAGAGCTGGCCTTCCTGCTTCTCTCCTCCAGCATGCTCCAGAGAACAATACCTGCGGGAGAGGGAAGGAGAGCTGGTTGCAGGGAGAGAGGGTTACTTTGTCTCCTCTGAGGAAAAGTCAGATAAAAGATGAAGATTGTGCATAGAGTATCTCTTCTGAAATGATGTAAAATGCAGGATGTTTCAATTTTTTCCAGGGAAAGGATGTCTGCCACTTCATTCAATTTTAATTTGCTCTTGTATCAACACAACTTTTCCATCCTAATCAATTATAAGTGATGACTAGAGAGGCCATATTTTGGTGGGAGATGCACTAAGGAGTCTGGGCTAGGGTTACTTTGACTCGAGTCTGCACACTGCAGTGTGGATGCCAGAGCCCTAGGATTGAGCGCGGGTCAGAAAATTCTTAATCTATCATTAAAATACAATGTAGATGCTCAAGCTCAGGATTCCCTAACACAAGTCAGCTGACTTGAGTGCCACTAACCCTGAGTTTATATTGGAGTGTAGACATACTCTCAGTGTTCCTTCCAGCCCTATGGATCTAAGTCTATGATTTACATCCACATTAAGGCCCATTTACACTGCCAGAATTGGTATAAAGGTATAAATTCCCTTAGAATAAATGAAAATCATGCCCCCTCTTAAAAATGTTCAACCAATTTCCAGATGAGAATTCTTAACCTGGGTTTTCTTGATTCCCCACCACACACACACTCTCCCAGAAAGGTTCAAAGCTGATTCCATGTCCCACCGTTTCTCAGGGTATAGCAAAACTGTTTCTACATTCAACAGAAAGGATTGTTTTACAGTAAAAGCCTTATTTTACAGGCTAATTGGGGATTAAGGATTGAACATCTCAGAATTACAATAGATACAGTGCCTGAGTTGCAGTAGGGTGCACTGCATCCTTCAAATTACTGCAATGCAGTGAATGCAATCCAGTGCACCGAAGGCATCAGAATATGAAAGAATAGGAAACTTATTGGTCATAAGATTGGTGGTGGCAAAATCACAGTTCTAGTATATGTAATTCTTTTCTGTTTATTTCAATATTTGTACCACCATCAAACAAGAATAATAGCTTGGAGCCATTTTGTTTGATATTTTTAATGTGATCACTTGTAAAATCTTGTCTTGGTTATGCTATTTATGAGATTTATAGTGCTGCCCTTTATGGTGTAACTAAGTCTCTTGCATAGTGGAATAACTGGGTCTTTTGGGTTCTGACTACACTGCTCTGTAAACCGAGGACTGTGGGACCCAGACTGGTGTACTCAGTACTTCCAAGCCCACACTGCATTGTAAACTTTGTGATCTTACAGTTGCTGGACATGGGTCTCACAGCCGTTCTAACACATCCATTCTACACTAAGTAGACCTTATGACTCAGGTCTAAGGCTTGAGCTGCATCCACACTGCAAAACGACAGGGCATGGACACAAGTGACAGTGGGACTCAGGCTCTGACCCACACCACTAGCAGGGTCCAAGGACACGTCAGACTGATTTGGACAGAAGGGGGCTTGGGCTCAAATCTGAGTCCGAGCCTGGGCCTAGTGTGCAGTGTAGACATACCCTGATGTGATACATTTCATAATATAAAATGGAGTCTCTGGGATATAAATCAAAAGCATCAAATGTAGTTTTTCTATGACTGCGATCTGTTCAGTGCATTCTTTCCCAGGTGGTAAGCAAGGTGCACAAACCTTTCAGGGACTAAGCTTGGCTTTCTAGTGGTTCCACTCGTCTTTCAGGGGCCATAACATTTTTTACTTCCTGTAAATTGTAAGAATTTGCTCTTTCTGAGCCTTGTGATTTTATTTTTCCCTGCTTGGTGGTTTCAACACAGCTTTCAGTATGACAAACTGTAGAGTACAAATTATTGCTCTCCAGTGCGTTCTCAGTTGGAGAAATGGAGGATTTCAATTTATATAGTTTAGCACTTCTCATGACAATTGAGTAGTTTATAGG
This sequence comes from Sternotherus odoratus, assembly GCA_032164245.1. Lineage (NCBI taxonomy): Eukaryota > Metazoa > Chordata > Testudines > Kinosternidae > Sternotherus > Sternotherus odoratus. The sequence goes on from JAVMKO010000001.1 coordinate 62,343,126, forward strand.
TTCCTCCAAATAATAACAAACTGTGAGGTTCTCATCCTTTGTACATAAACAAAGTGTCACCATTTTGTGCCAAGAAATGCTACTACATCATGCAGTGAAGTTTTGTTTATCATTCCTATCCATGACATAGCATTCCTATGTTCTTGTTCTTATGTTTTTAATCCCAAGTGGATCAAGTTGTCAGCTCTTGGTTTTTTTGTTTTGTTGCTCTAGGTGATTTTTTTCCCTTGTCAAAATATTATATGCAATTAATTGAATTTTAAAGATTAAAAAAGACAAGGCAGAGAGCTTCTGGATGATGCATCTGCTCAAGCTTGAATCTGGTCCTATCCCTACACTTTCCTAACATATTTAATTTCTGATGCTCAAAAATTAGGGGGTTTATTAGAAATATAATCAAAACTAAATCACAAACATATGGAGATACTTTTCAGATTGAGTACAGGAAATTAAGAGGACAAAAACAAAAGTAACCTTGCACATTCTAAAAATCAATATAACTAACTTGACAAGTAAATTATCATAGTCAAACATATTAATTCTCTGTCCCTATTTTAAACAAGTCTCAGCAGAAGAAAAAAAATAACAGCTGAAAACCACAGACAGCAAGATACGAGATATAATTATACATACAATATTTGCATAGTTCTAATCTGAAATACATACAACTGTTCTATCTTCAGTTCTAAAAATATTTGCCTTCGGAAACTGGACAGTGGAGTGGGCTAATAATGGAATATAATCTCTCACCTCTGTGCCATCAGTTCCTATCCAAACCAGGTTGGCAGTGTCCAAAAGTTGTTAGCAACTTATGATTGGTCAGAAGCTTGTAGCTCTTGAGCAAGCAAGATGATAGAACCAGCCGGTCATCCTTTGCTAGCATGTCACAGAAAAGGCTACTGTTTTCTGTGTACCCCAGAGGAATACATGTTGTACTTATTGTTTACACCTTGATCCTCCAACTCCTGCCTTGGTGCACAGTAAGGAACAAAATTTGTTTCATGGAATAGTGCATGTGTGAGACGAGGCTATAAATAGACTCAAGTACGGTTATACATTAGGCATGATCCTCTGCACTGAATGGAAAAAAATCTCATGCCTCTTGCATGCCTGCTCCTCTACTCTCAAGAACACCAGACAACAAAGGAAAAAGATGTGGTTGGAGAATGGACATGTTTGAGAAGACTCAGTCCTCAGTGGAGGATGAATAAAACCCTTTATGAAATTTTGAAATCCAGTTTGAAAAATATCATGAGAAGATAGAAATAAAGAACAAAAGGAGAGTCAGGAAAAATGTTACGTGTGTATGTGTGTTGCAAGGATAGAAACATAAAGTTACTTTGCAAGGACCACAGAGTTCAAAAGAGAACTAGATGGGTTATGGAGGGATAGGTCCAGCAATGGCTATTAGCAGAGATGGTCAGGGATACAATCCCATGCTCTGGCTGTCCCTAGCCTCTGACTATCACAAGCTAGGAATGGACAATGGGGGAGGTATCACTTGGTGATTGTCTTCTGAAGCATGTGGCATTGGCCCATGTCAGAAGACAGGACACTGTACTAGATGGACCATTGGCCTGACCCAGCATGGCCATTCTTATGCTCAATTCCTGTGTTGCTATTAACAGGGCCGGCTCCAGGCACTAGCGCTCCAAGTGCGTACCTGGAGCGGCAAGCTGAGGGGGGCGGCATGATGTTCGCCGTCAGGGCAGTAGTTTGGCTGTCTTCGGCAGCATGCCTGCGGGAAGTCCGGGAAGTTGGGATTCGGTGGCCTTTCGGCAGTGGGAATGACAAGGCCGCAGGACCCGAGGATCTCCCGCAGAAACACCACCGAATCCGCTGTACACCAGACCACCTGCAGGCATGCCGCAGAACTTCCACACTTGGGATGGCAAAAACCTTAGAGCCACCGGTGACTATTGATGAGTGATGGGAAAGAATCTGTGAACTGTATTGGTGGATCCCTGCACCTGTGCAGAACCCACAAAGAGTTAACAGGACTCTGTGTGATTTCAGCAGTGCACTTGTTTCTGAGCTTTAGGACGTAATCAGTTGTCACTGAAATTGAAAGTTCTGGGAATTGGTTGGGTTCGTAGGTGAAGTTCTCATCCAGGCAGAAATAAAACCTGATTACCTGGAGTCTAAGGGGGGGGGGGGCAGAAGGCTTTGCATAGATGCTCTGAACCAGGTGAATATCATGTTTAAAGCATCCAGCTGTTTCACAAACTGGTTTTGTATCTAATTAAACAATATTTTCTTGTAGTTTTGCATTCTGCATGTTTGCTTCACAGATTTTAAATGGGGCATTTTCCTAGTCAGAGGAGCAGATGCAGGGGGCAGAGGGAGAGTTCAGCACCCCTTGGCTACTTTCATCTCCATGAGTGAGTCCTGGAGTGCTGAGCATATTTGAAAATCTGCCCCATAATTCCTAGGCAGCAGGCAACCAGTAAGGTGCAGATTCACTAGAAAATTACAATTAGCAGGGATCAATGGCCTGCAGTTTCTCTCTCTGCTGTAAGTATCTTTGAACGTAAGCAACCAAATGGAGTTCTCCACAGTAGAGCTGGTGCTGGCCAAAATAAGATTAAAATGTTGCAATCCGGATTTTAGAATTCAGGAGGCAACTGTTCTCACACTGACAGGGAGTCTCCACCAGGCCTTGTGGCATCAGGCACTGAGGGAGGAATATAGATGTTTTTGCCAAACACTGCAAAAAATAAAAAAGTGATGTACTGAAGACTGGAGCTCGGGCTTTGGCTTTGGCCCTTCCACCCAGAGCGGTGGGCTCGGGTGGGCTCGGGTGGGCTCAGGCTTCAGTCCTCCCTCCTGAGGTCGCGTAGTAATTTTTGTTGTCAGAAGGGGGTTGTAGTGCACTGAAGTTTGAGAACTCTGAGTAACAGAGAGTTTCAAAAGGCATTTCTATGTCATTTACATAGGAAAATAATGGTAGGGGCAAATGCATGTTGTCTGGTACAGGTTCTTTTTGAACCACGTTAAAACCAGAAATAAAGTCAGGAGAGGACGATGAAATTGTCACATCATAATATTTATAATAAAAACATATATCTTCACACAGCCCTCTAATTAATTGATTTGTCATCTAACCTTTAGCTATAACTAGAAGCTGGTATATTTCGCTCGTCATCATCATGATGCCTAGCAGTCAGTGACACACCAAATAGTCATTGTGAGATAATTTTGCTACACGGTGCATGCTGAATGAGACACCTACCAATCTTTGTTATTAAAGAGATTGACATATCTAGTCCACCATGCATGATGCTAAATTTCACTCCTTTGTGCAGAAGAAATGTAAATCTCATCAAAGCTTTTCAGAGCAATTTTTTCAAGGCTCTAGCTTAGCTAGGATTCTTTGGGCTGCTGCATAAGACGCTCAGTTTGATCCCAGAGTCTGCCTTTCACCCCCTTGATTAGCAGCCTGAGAGCACTACCAAGCTGGCACATTTAGACCAAGTGCTGCCCTTTAACTCACCATCTCTGTTTAATTGAATTTTTTTAATATTTGGAAATGAAAAGAGCAAGACATTTGACAGGTTATTCAATATTGATCCGTGTGGATGATTTCAGTCCAAATGAGAAATCTGTTATGACACTGTAGATTTTTATGTTAGAGTTCACCATAAAGGTCTCTCTTCCATATTTAATTTCTCATTTCATAAAGTGAGGTAAACCTGCAAGACTTTGCCAAAGTACTTCCAGTCATGGCCCAAAACCATGGGGTAGGCAAGAGAAGCCACCACGCCCACAAGAAAAGTCTCTGTGTAGTTCCCTAATGTCAGCTGTATATCCTTTGTGGGATACAGGCACATGTACCTCACATATATGTAACCCTTCTGCCATCAGTATTGGCAGCAACAAGGGCTGGGTTCAGTATCTAGGGGTTCTGTTCCTATAACACAATGCAAAAGTGGCTTGAGCCCCCACCCAGTGACCTGGGACAACCACATACCACCCCTCTGGGCACTTCAAAGAGGCAATACTTCCCCTCTCACAAGCACGGAGTCTGAGTGTACCAAAAGCCTTTTGATAACAGAGAGAAATAATGTGGCATTATATTGGGGAAACACCACAAACAGGATTCATAAAACAAACCATGAACCAGAAGCCCCTCCTCCCAAGCAAATGGGCTGTGTCCTTTCCCTTTGGTTCTTGAGTCTCACAACACCAAAAGTCACCCAAGGTCCCAAAAGTCCAAAGGCCCAAAAGTCTCTGCAGAGTTCAAAAGTTCTTCTGCAGAGTTTTACCTCCCAGCCTGGGTGGAAATGGGGGGCCAAGTTAAGGGACACCTTATGTGGTCCGAGGCCGACTGCCCTGCTTCTCTGTGGGGTTCTGCTGTAGCCCTCACTGCGAGCCGCTCCACTAGCCATCCCACAAACTGCTCCCCTCTGCCAGCTGTCTCACGAGCTGCTCTGCCAGACATTTTGTTCTACCAGCCGTCCCAGGAACTGCTCTGCTCCACCAGCCACTCCTCTCCACTCCACTTCATCAGCTGCTCTGCTCCACCAGCTGTTCCATGAACTGCTCCGCTCCATCAGCTGCTCCGCTCCTCCAGCCGCTCCGTTAGCTGTCCCTGAGCCCTGTGAGCCTGAGTCAGTTGGCATGGGCCAGCAGCACGTTTTTCTTTGCTCCATAGACATAGCCATTGTGTCCCACATTTGGGCTTTGGCAAGCCAAGACGTATGAAAGTGGCATCTTTGAATAAAAAATAACTAAAGATTTCAGGGTTGTAGGTAAGAGGACTGTTCTAATTGGAGTTTTCTCTGAAATCCTTTATGGTTTGTGAACGTAGTTCTTGTGAAAGATGCCAGAAGGACAGCCCTTGAAACTAAAGCTCTCTGTAGCCCATATTGTGAATGGTGCCTGCTGAGTTGTAGAGGAAGAAGCTTCCATTGCTTGTGTGGGAGCACCTTACAATAGCTCTCTCCCTGATCTCTATGTACTCCATGTGCTCTGCTCACTCTTCCTCCTCAAAAGGAGATTAGGTGTGTAGGGGAGGAGGTAGGGTCATTGGGTCAGCAAACCTGGGGCCTACTTAATGGGTTGCCAAATCCAAATCTTGCACTTTTTTGGTGCAAGTGGATGAAGAGTCTGCTCCACCAGAGATGGTGTAGCTCCCTGCTCTTCACCAGGTCTAAGGCTTAAAAGCTACAATATATTCCATATACCTGCAAAACTGGCACAGGCATCAAGACTGAAATCTTCTTAAAGTCCCAGTTATCAGCCCACCACTACCCCACCCATGCAGCAGAGACAGAATTGCTCTGCTACCGTGCTTCAAACTGGACTTGGAGGGATCACCTCTATTGATGAGGTTCAGTATCCACAATCCCATCTAATTTTTGGCCTCTTATCCACAGTGAAGCTTCTTTGTGTTGTGGTTCCCTAGGAATTACAGTGAAACCAGAAAACAGATTATAACAGCCATCAAGATTATAACAATTTTCAGGTTCTAGGCTGGATTCAAGCTAGTATCCTAATTCATGCAGCCCCTGGGATTGACTGGGCTGTGGAAACCTGACTCACACTATCGAACACATAATTCACAAGAAAATGGCAGCTGAAGTCAGTGAGATTAGATGCAGGAGTGAGTGCTCAGCAACTTGATGGAAGTCTTAGGAATCTACAGAGAGTGTACACTCTCCCCAGCTGTCTTCTGGCTGGTTATATTTTCCCCTTTTCTCTTTGCCTCAACCCCATCACCTATTTTCCTTTCTTGACAGAACAGGAGAGCCCTGATAGAATTATAAAATCTTGTAGCTTTACATCCTGAGAAGCAGACTTTGAGTACTTTAAAAGAAGATTTTATGGTAATTGCAGATGCTTGAAATTGAAATACTGATCTTTGGGAAGAAAGGGTTTCATTATCTTTTAATTTCAAGATGAATGGATGTCATTTTTTAGTCAATGTCTTTTTTCAGCACTCTTGATAACATTTCCACAGCATATTGCCTTCTGGGAAGGGACTGAGATTCTCTTTCACAGATATTATTCTGTTTGAAATTTTTGTTTTAAGAGAATGAATATGAATTTAAGTGTGTTTTTAACATAAACTTGCTCTCCTTAGCAGTCTGCTAGCATAATCTCCTAGCAGTATGATACTGTAAAAATGGTCCTTATCATCACATACAATATTTAAGAAATTCAAATATTTGTATTATTAGTAATACTACGTGAAATACTATGTGAAAACCGGCTATTTCTGGTTGTTCAAAAAAGCAATGTGTGTGTGCTTTTTAAAATCACCTACGTTAATAAAGGTGAGAATTAGATATATTCTTAATGATTGAGTCTGGTTGATAATAATCTTGCAATTAGATGGTTCTCAAAGTCATAAACAATAAAAAGAGGCACATAACCACTGTGTACATTGCAATATTTCCAAAAATGTATAATATAGCAGATATAGAGATTTGAGTTTTTTTGTTTGGAAAAAACAAAACTACTTGTAATGTCACAGATGTAAATGGCATTGTTATACAAGAGATGAAGATGGTGTCTCTGCCCTGAAGAAATCACAATGATAGATCACCTGGAAAGATTCAGATATCCTGCTCCCAGTTCTGTTCCTGTGACATCAAACAGGCTCTTCAACTGGTGTCAATCTGCAAAATTCACCCAAACTGTTTTTCTTTCCATGATGTTTCATAAGTCCCATGTGTCCCTTCACCCATTTTCATGACTTCTTCACACAATTTCATTTTCATTGAAAAAACTATGATAGCATTTTACTTGAGGATCATTGCTTTCTAATTGGCTACAACACATCATCTTCCCTGTTCAGAGGTACTTCAGTCCGGAGCATATTCCATACTAAAATGCATGAAATTTCAGTGCATTAGTTTCAAGGGCAAAGCTGCTGTACCTACAAGACTCCTCAGAAACATACCCAGAATGGGAGGGGAAAGAGCTCTATGGGCTGGTCACAGAACGGGAGGTGTGAGCTTTTAAGGGATGATATACAAGAAGGGCCTAAACCAGGGTCATGGGAAACGAAGGAAGCTTGACTAATGGAAACAGTGAAGGAGTTTTCCTTATCTCAGCAGAGCTAAAGGGGAGCCGCTAAATTTTTGTCTGTAACTTTTCCCCTACACACCTGCTTTTCTGAGCACAAATAGCTTAGCTGAACATACAGGTCAGATATCATGACCAGGGACCTCTTGGTGCTAACTGCCAGAAGGATTTGCAGGTGTTCACAGGGTCAGATATATGTGTAATAGTTCCCCAAAAGGTGACATCTAAGGACTCTACTGAGAGCCAGTATCCTGCTGGTCATCAAAATCATTGTGAAATGTATGTACAGATAAATATTTAAGAAGTTATGTAGCTATACTGAAAATTCAAGACTTGGGATTAGGGTGGGTCAGCAGAAGGAATATTTTAGGAATGTTCCTTTCAGACAGATGATAACAGATGCTTATGTCCCTGTCTGATCATATGTGTACTGTATATTGTCTGTTTCACAATGGAGGTCTATTTGCATATTGAGTTTGATGCTAATCACAAGGTTGCAAAACCAACAAGATAGGGAAGCCACAGGGGGAAAAAAACCAATCAGCAAAGAGTCTCTCGTTTATGAAAAAAACCCAAAGGATTGTCCTGATATATCTAATGGTACCAAGAAACACTGTGAGTGCCCAGTAGAACAGAGTCGGAACGCTCCAGAGAGACACTCAGGGGTTGGACTGTGGTCAGAAGTGCCAACTTTCTAATGTGCTGGGGGCTGCTCAACCCCCATCTCTACCCCAAGCCCTGCCCCCACTCCACCCCTTCCCTAAAGACACCACCCCTGTCCTGCCTCTTCTGCCTTTATTATGCCCTGCTCCATCCCTGCTCTCTCCTCACCCCACCTCTTCCTGCCCAGTTTTGCTCCCTCCCCCCAGCACATTCCACCCTTGCTCCTCCCCCTCCCCCCACCACCTCCTGCATGCCGTGGAACAGCTGATTCACAGCAGGTGGGAGGCCCTGGGAAGGAGGGGGAGAAGCTGATTGGGGGGGATGCTGAGCATCCATTCCCCCCCCACCCCCGGGGTTCTCTCGCCCTGGAGAACCCACGGAGTCTGTCCCTCATAGTGTGGCTATCGTTAACCTGTAAAGATCAAGTGGGACCTGCATAGGACTAGAAGGAAGTACTTGTGTTGCCCTTGGCCAGAGGAGTTGGGGAGCTGACCCACCCAAGGCAGGCACAAACAAAGTTGCCTCAGAGTAAAGGCAGGTGGTAACAACCCTGAATAACCTCAGGCAGTATCACAGGTACATTTGTGACAAACAGTACTGTTCACATGCTGAAGTGATTTGCTTTGCCTGTGCAGAATTGTGGACCCTCTGTTTAAAGGCTGCTTTTGGAAGTTGGGCTGGAAAATGTTCCCATTGTATAGCAAGCCTGGTTTTTCTCTCCTTACTACACATCTGCCCACGCTCATCACATGATGCTGGGTGCAACAAGCTGTGCCATGCCTTCCATTATGTACATATCAATGCCAACTTTGACAGCTGTAGTGTTTCTTGGAGAGATAATCTTCTGTGTTTCACTGTTAGCTTCTCCCACAGGAAGCTGTGTGTCTTGTGAATCAGTTTCTAGAGCAGGTTGAATTCCCTAATGCTAAGCCTTAGACATTGAACAAAATTGTTATTTAAACTTAAGACAGGCCAGTGAATGGATTTTATCATATTCCTTGATTTCCACCTACATTAGCACATTTTAGTAGCTGTCAGTTTCAGGGATGGAGGAGAAATCCACATGGTGTGTCAGGTGCAAAGGCTGAGGGTTAAGACTTTTGTCAGAGAGACAGGGTGGGAGAAAATCAAGACTTTAGTCACTGCTGGCAATGGGTTGGCAGCTGCAATGGCTCCTGAGATTGGTGGAGTCTGAGTGGCAAGCAGGGTGCACGCTGTACAGTTAGTGGTATGAGAGACTCTTGCACTGGGGAGCAGAGCAAGAGGCATTTATTGAGGAAATTTGAGACTTGCAGAATGAGAGACCCTGCTCACAGGTGAGTGAATAGTTTTCATTCCTGAGTCCTGCGTGAGCTGGGCAGTTCAGATGAAAGGCAGTGTGGTCTACCGGGTAGAGCCCTGGATTGAGACTAAGTTCTGTTCCCTTTTCTGCCACTGACTCACTGTGTGATTTTGGGCAAGTTTCCCCATCTGTAAAATGGGGGAAATGATACAAAGAGCTCCTTGGTAAAGCACTTAGAGATCTGTTGATGAAAAGACCTAGATGTTATTAAACAATCCACAGTGATAGCTTCACTGTCTCCTATAAAAGCATGTGTTGTTTGCACACAATAAAAATGTGTTATGATCTAATAATAGAGAAACAAATGGCAGAAAAGCAGGAGTTGTGTTAACTCTTTGTGTCTGTTTCTGTGATTCCTGCAAACTTCTCTTTTACTAATATGAGCGCACATCACCATCTTTCTGCTGCCATCCAATACATATAGCTATTTCTCAGCAATTCCTCTTTCATGGACACTCTGTTAGACATGCACTTGTTTGAGTATCTCCAAAGTGATCCATGGAAAAAACCCATAAATATGAAACATGAATAGCTGTGCTTTAAGGATAGAAAATCTCTATTACAATCACATTTTCTTCTACTCCAACTCTGAACACTGGTGGCTTGTAACTGAACTCTTGCTTATAGTGTTATAGGCACCCAGAGTTAAAGCTTGCCTTGTCCAGTTTTTCTCTTGTATGTTGTATTTTAATAACAAGTAAGAATTACTTTTTTGTGTATTATTGAGGGCAGCAGCTGTGATGCTAAGGTTGCAAAACAGTTTCTGCTCTAAACACTGATGATCATAGCTTGGTGAAACATTAGCCTTTGGGGCTGAAATTTTCTGGAGCTTGTTTCTGTGCAAAGCTGAATCTTTCAGCAACTTTGACTAGATTCAGCTTATATATTTTTGAGTCAGAAAAAAGAAGGTGAACAATATTAACCCTATTTATAAAAAATATATTCTTCCAATATTTTGGATTCAATGGGACTCCTTGTAGAGTAGTCCTATCCCAATGTGAAAGCAGTGGCTGAATCAGATGACCCCCCCCCACACACTTATTTTTAAAGCAAAGATTATAAACAGTCACCCAAGGAATGGTATGTTGTGCATGAGTGTGAAGCTAACTTCAGTGAACTGATTAGCCCCCTGAATAGCTGTGCATCAGAACAGGCAACTTTCAAATGTTTTGGGAAACACAGGAGTTGATAAAAGAGATTCTGCTGCTACAGCTTTACCTGCTGGGAGACTGAGCACTTTAACTACTCACTCCTTCCCTGCAAGTGTACAGCTAGTGCCAATTTACTGGGTTGTCAATGTGCTTAATGAGGATGAAGCTGTAAGAAACTGATTTCCGCAAAATACTGCAGAATTAGATATATTCACCTTGAAAGCAATGGCGCAACAATAACAAAGTAATGGTTCTGAGGAAGGGAGCAAGAATGAAATGAGTCCAGAACAGGATAGAAACAGGATATAAAAAATTATCTGGAGACCTCCCACCCTCCATGTCCCCAAGTGTCTGCGTTTAACCCGAACGTGTGAAGTACTCTGAAAAGTGACTTTTCACGAAGCTGCATATTTATTATCTCGGTTGTGAAAAGTACACAATATACAAACAAAAATGGCCTAAGTACTTGCCGTGCAAACTCCACCTGGGTCCTGAGGACTTTTCTTCTCAAACATTATCACCAGTAATAAAGATTCTGCTGGCCAATTATGCCATCAGTTAGACTAATGAAACATCGTTGTCCTCAGTTTATAGTTTCAGTAACGCCTGTGCAAAGCCATTGCAGTGAACATTGCACAGATGCAAATGATTAGAATTAAGTAAACTTTTGTGTGGATAATGCACATGATGGAATACAATCCAACTCACTGCCTTATGGCTACATTGGCTCTGCAGCACACATGGGAGTAAAAAATGTATTTTTGCAACGGACGCAAGATGTGAATCTGAATATTCGCGGAGAACAGAGTTCAACATTTGTATGTAGAAGCCTTTCTGAAGTCAACATGAATGTTGCCAGCCTCCTTAGTACTAAAATAGCTTTACGGTATAGTTAGTACTGAACAACAGCAGAATGTTGCATGTATCAGTGCCTCACGGGCCTCTGCCCAGCCTCACCCCGACAATGCCGCAGAAACACTGGGCTGACTGTCCTACCTATAAAACCCCAGTATTGTAATTACTTCATAATGAGCACTCTTATTGTAATGTAATTGAAATATTTTTCTAATACTGTGTTTCCTGGCTCTACACTCTACCTATTTGGTATATTTAAATGTACTGAAAGAGTTATCTATATAACCATGAGCTGTAAATCATTCAGTACTTATGGAATTCTGAAAATCCAAGAATCCTGGAATTCTGCAGCTGGATAAGAAGTCTTGAGACTGACATACAGGTGCCATAGGAACATAGGAATCATTTTTCCATATCAGACTAATGGTTCATCTAGTCTGGCATCCTTTTTCTGACAGTGGCCAATACCAGATGGTCAGAGGAAGATAGAAAAGGCCATAATGTATGATTATGAAATGATCTGTCTGTTGCAGGGTGGGATGCTCCTTAACGGCATTGGGTTTGGTTCCACTTGTGAAAATAAAAGGTCTTCCATGCCCCAAAGAGCTTACAATTAATTACTTCACTTAAAAATTCTAAAAGGTTCCTCCTTTTGATTTCATCACTGCCTCCTTGTTCTTGTATTGTGAGAGGATAAATAGGAGATCCTGGATTTACCTTCTCCATATCTTTCATTTTTATATCTTTAATATGTCCCCTCTTATTTTTCTCCAGTCTAAACTACACAGTCTCATTCTTTTCAGTCTTTCATAACTTGGAAGTCTCTCTATACTTATCTTTTTTGTTGCCTGTTTCTTAATCCACCGCAATATTCCAGATGAGGAAGTACTCATAGGTTTATATAATGGCATAATCTTTTCTGTCTTTTTAAAAAATATATCCTAATATTTGGTTAGCTTTTCTCAGGTGTCTCAAGTGATTACAGATCACTTTCTATCACTTTTTTTTTAAAAAAAGAGGAGTACTTGTAGCACTTTAGAGACTAACAATTTTATTTGGGCATAAGCTTTCGTGGGCTAAAACCCACAAAAGCTTATGTCCAAATAAATTTGTTAGTCTCTAAAGTGCCACAAATACACCTCATTCTTTTTGTGGATACAGACTAACATGGCTACCACTCTGAAACCTCTCACTTTTTTGCCATTCACCAAGCTTGGAATAGATCATTTACCATTGGAAACATCTTACTAGGGCAAGGCCCCGTGAGTTTATAATGAGTTTATATGAGTTTATACATTACATTATTAACTTCAAATGCAGAAATGATACAGTCATACAAATTGGATAATCACGTTCAGCAAATCATAACCTTTCCAATGATATAAAGTATATCTCAATTATGTCATTCATATCATTAGCATATTATCATAAAGCATATGGAATGCCACGTCACACCTCACCTCAGCGATTACTGCCAAAGGGTTGGTCACCAACCAGTGCAGAGGCAGTAGGCCTAAAATCCCTTTTTGGCTTTGGTTATGCAACCTCCAAGTGTTACCAAACACTGCAATGTCATCCGTGAGTACTGTTCTGGGTTTCTGTTCTCAGGTTGCCTGAAAACATTTTGGTGTATAGCATTGCTAACATAATGCAGATATCAGTATCTTTTAAAGTGTAGGTCAGGGCTGGCTCCAGGCATCAGCCTGGGAAGCACGTGCTTGGGGCAGTCCTTTGTAAGGGGCAGCATTCCGGCCAACATTAGGGAGGCACTTTCTGTTCTGGACGCCATTTTTTTTGCTCAGCCATGCTCCAGCTTTTTTTCGTTTTTGTTTTTGCTTGGGGCGGCAAAAATGCCGGAGCTGGCCCTGGCGTAGGTGTCTTGGCATTTAGCTACCACGTCCATGGAGCAATTTGCACCAGTTTCCCCCTCCACACAGCAGTCTAGATTGGTTATGCTTTCTCTGCTATCCTGTATGTGCTTCACAGCTAGAAGCTAATGCTTCCTCCTCTACTCTTCCTGCTCCCTCTCTCCCAAATGTTTCTCCAGTTCCACAGTTGCCTCTGGATTGCCTCTCTCTGACTGCCTTCCCAACCACACGTCAAAGATACACCTGAACCTGCCTTTGAGCTTTCACTGATCTCTCCCTAAGACATGGACAAAAATGTCAGGACTGTAGGTGTTAAACTGATGATTCTAAGGAAAGAAGAAGTGAGAGCAGCAGAATAAAGACTTAAAAAAACCAGACTTCAACAAACTCAAAGACTTCATAAATATGATCCTATGGGAAGACTATCTAAGGGAAAAGTAGCTCAGGAGAGCTAAAAGTTTCTAAAAGAGACAATGTTAAAAGCACAACTGCTTTGATCAAGAGGAAGGGGATCAATTGTTCTCCACTCTACCAGCAGTAAGACATGAGGTAATCAGCTCAGTTTGCAGCCAGGGAGATTTAGGTTGCCTATTTGGTGTTAAACTTTTTTAACTATTAAGGTAGGTAAGAATTGGAACAGGTTACCTAGGAAGGTTGTGTAAATCCCTTACTTGGAGCTCCAAACACCTGTCAGGAATGAACTAGATACTTTTAATCCTGCCTCAGCACAGGGGAATGGACTAGCTGACCTCTTGAAGTCCTTTCTACCCTTACATTTCTATGACACTGTTTCTACTAAAGTATCGGCTGTGGGTGACACATAGATTTGGGATGGAGGTATATTTATTTTTACAGTTGGCTTTCCCCACCCACCCACCCACCCATTTTTCTGACTGGGTCAGAGCCCCAATTGTAAACTGCCCCTGCAGCTCACTGCAAAAAGGCTCCTTTCTATGAGTAGAAAATTTTGCCTAGTGGAAGGTCTTCTAATTTGAAAATAGTCTTTGTAAAATGAGCCTTTTATTAATCAAGAGCCTCATGCTTTTGCAGACTAACTGCTTCCTTAGAATTATTAATTACTAATATTGGTAGTAATCAGAGGTGAAAGTAAGCCGGTATGCACCAGTATGCCGTACCGGGACCGGCTTCCCTGGGAGACAATTTAAAGGGCCTGGGGCTCCCAGCAGGACTCTGGTGGCAGCTGGAGCCCGGGGCCCTTTAAATCGCCTCTTCCGGTTGAGGCCATGCCTCTTCCGGGCGAGGCTCCACCCCCTGATCAGGACTTCTGGCGTACGGGTAAGTCCTTTAACTTACTTTCACCCCTGGTAGTAATAGTTGTATATATTAACAAAGGAGTCAGTCAAGTAGGAGAGAAGTAAACCTGTAACAACAAAGTAGATGGGAGAATCAAAGAATGAGAGAACAAATTAACAGTAGAGGAATTCAAAATGACCCTTCTGTTAGAGGGTTTTTTCTGGAGACATTCAGTGCCACAGTAGTAGAGAATCAGAGAGGTAGCCGTGTTAGTCTGGAATAGCAGAGGTAACAAAGTCCTGTGGCACCTTAAAGACTAACTATAAAGTTTTGAAGCATAAGCTTTCGTGGGCTAATACCCACTTCGTCAGATGCAAGCAATAGTAGAGGAAGCACATACAGGGAATGATTCAGGGTTGAGTATTGGTGTGCCAGACAGCACTGGGAAAGGGGGTCAAGAGAGTCTATTCAAAGACAATATTGGCATAAAGTAGGAAACCACTGTCCTACTTTTTCCACCTGAACTAAAAACCCCTGTATATATAGCATTCTAATCTGAATATTGAGATATTTAATTTTCAGAGTGGTATATTTGTATTATAAAACCCATCCTAATGGCAAAAACAACTGCATTCTGATAGAGCCATAATGTGACCTATAATAACCTGATAACTTATGCAGATGTTACACTGAGTTCAGTATGGTCTAACCTCTCTCTTTTCCAGAGCATGTTTAGCTTAAATGTTTTGTGAAGTGCATTTAGAGAGAAAAATTATATGAGGAATTATAGCATAGTTGGGAATAAAAGTATTCTGATTTAAAATTGAGGCATATTGTGGAGGGACCATCTATCATCATAAACTCAGGAGACAGGTTTTAGCAAGTGGCTTGTGTTAGTATTCAGGTGCTTGTTTTATATTTTTTCGTGTTTCTGCTATGTTATCCCCTTGGCACTCATTAAGCCTTGTCTTCCTACAGCAGACTATCCACTCAGGCATGAATAATCTAAGGGGTAAGCAGAATGTTGATATAAATATGTGAATGTCTATTACAAGAAGTATGAAATTAATATATAATTTTTTAAAAAAGACAGAGCACAAATAACCCCTAAGTGAAACTCAGACAATTTTGACAAAGATTGTGTGTTTCTCTTGTACGGTGTTTATTAGATTCTAACTCTAAAACATCTTAGAGTTCAGTGAAAATAGATAACTCAATGGGTGGGTAATGGGCTATTGAATATTTCAGCTCTTCCTCGCTGTCCTTAAGAGGGAGGCAATTATAAATTAAAGGAGTTTGATTCTCCACTGCTTTGCACTTTATTTAAACATACAGACGCTCTCAGGGTTGTGAAAGACCCAACTTACGCAAATCCACACTTATGAAAAAAGTTCTGTAAGCGAAAAATAGGCTTTTTTTGCCTAATAGTCAGAGATATGTTTCTGATTTATGCAACATTCAACCTGCACAAAACATTCCGGAACAGAATGCTTGCATAAGTCAGGGAGTGTTTGTTTACAGTTGTGCAATGTGTGTACATGAGGGGTAAAATCTGAATTGATACAGTTCTACAAAGCTGTAAGCATTGGCATGCCATCTTTGAATGCAAGGTCTGCATTGCATTCCCCCAGACTGGCTGTGCTCACAGGACAATTCTGTCCAGCCTCTAAACACACATGCCATGTAATAGTACAAAATGCCATCCTCTGCACAGCATGACATTGCATGCACTGTACATGGGAGGTGATGCCACATGGGGGAATGTCATTTTACATGCAAATTTGTAAAATTGCATGCCTGACTAAAAATGTCACAGCAAGCCACTGGCAGCTAGACATCTCAATCTAAGCATGTGCCTAGGCCCACCTCTTTTCAGCAACATACAGATGAAGGTTCCACCACCACCCTGGGTAACCCATTCCAGTGCTTCACCACCCTCCTAGTGAAATAGCATTTCCTAATATCCAACCTAGAGCTCCACTGCTGCAACTTGAGACCATTGCTCCTTGTTCTGTCATCTGCCGCCACTGAGAACAGTCTAGCTTCATCCTCTTTGGAGCCCCACTTCAGGTAGTTGAAAACTGCTATCGAATCCCACCTCACTCTTCTCTTCTGCAGACTAAATAAGACCAGTTCCCTCAGCCTCTCCTCATAAGTCATGTGCCCCAACCCTCTAATTATTTTCATTGCCCTTTGCTGGACTCTTTTCAATTTGTCCACAACCTTTCAGTAGTGGGGAGCACAAAATTAGATGCAGTACTCTAGATGTGGCCTCACCAGTGCCTTACAGAGGGGAATAATCACTTCCCTTGATCTACTGGCAATACTTCTACTAATGCAACCCAGTATGCCATTAGCCTTCACTGTTGACTCATATCCAGCTTCTCATCCACTGTAATCCCCTGGTTCTTTTCTGCGGAACTGCCGCTTAACCAGTCGGTCCCCAGCCTGTAGCGGTGCATGGTATTCTTCCTTCCTAAGTGTAGAACTCTGCACTTGTCCTTGTTGAACCTCATCAGATTTCATTTGGCCCAATCCTCCAATTGGTCTAGTTCGCTCTGAACACTGGAGGGTAGAGATAGGGTATCTGCCTCTCTCCCCAGCTTAGTGTCATCCATGAACTTGCTGAGGGTGCAATCTATCCCATCATCCAGATCATTAATGAAGATGTTGAACAAAACTGTCCCCAGAACTGACGCTGGGGTACTCTGCTTGATACTGGCTGCCAACTAGACATGGAGCCGTTAATCACTACCCCTTGAGCCCAATAATCTAGCCAGCTTTCTATTCACCTTATAGTCCATTCATCCAATCCATACTTTTTAAAGTACAGTGAAACCTCGATTTAACGGACTAATTCGGGCGAGGGGGTGTCCGTTAAATCCGAAAGTCCGTTATTTAATAATTTTTTAAAATTATTAAATAACAGGACTTTCGGATTTAACGGACACCCTCTCGCCCGAATTAATCCGTTATATCACGGTTTTACCGTCAGCCCGCCTACCCCCGGCTCAAACGGTGGCGGCTGCGGCGCGCGGGCTGAGAGCCCGCAGGGTCCCGGCTCCCGGGACCCTTCACAAACCGAGCATGGTGCCGGGGGCCGGGCAGCAGCCCGCCCCCGGCTCAATCCGTGGCGCGTGGGCTGAGAGACCTGCAGGGTCCTGGCTCCCGGGACCCTGCAGGGAGGGTGAGTGCTGCCGGGGGCCAGGCGGCAGCCCGCCCCCGGCTCAATCCGCGGCGGCTGAGAGCCCCGCAGGGTCCCGGCTTCCGGGACCCTGCAGGGAGGGTGAGTGCTGCTGGGGGCCAGGCGGCAGCCCGCCCCCGGCTCAATCCGCGGCGGCTGCCGCGCGCGGGCTGAGAGCCCCGCAGGGTCCCGGGACCCTGCAAGGAGGGTGAGTGCTGCCGGGGGCCAGGCGGCAGCCCGCCCCCGGCTCAATCCGCGGCGGCTGAGAGCCCCGCAGGGTCCCGGCTCCCGGGACCCTGCAGGGAGGGTGAGTGCTGCTGGGGGCCAGGCGGCAGCCCGCCCCCGGCTCAATCCACGGCGGCTGCTGCGCGCGGGCTGAGAGCCCCGCAGGGTCCCGGCTCCCGGGACCCTGCAAGGAGGGTGAGTGCTTTCACTCACCAGCGGCAGCACAGAGCGGACACTCTGTCCGCACGGGTCCCGGCTCCCGGGACCCGCCAGCAAGCCTAGCTGCTGTGGGGAGCCGGGCGGCAAGCCCCCCCCCCTTCAGCCTCGGGCAGCAGCAGGGAGCCCACAGCCAGCCCTCCAGAAACGGACTTCGGATGCATCAGACTCTGAAAAATTTTGTCCGTTGCATCCGAAGTCCGTTAAATGGAGGTTTCACTGTATGTCATTCTTAGCTGGCAAGAATACTGCGGGAGACTGTATCAAAATCTTTGCTAAAGTCAAGGAATAACACATGCACTGCTTTCCCCATATCCACAGAGCTAGTTATCTCATCATAGAAGTCCATCAGGTTGGTCAGGCATGATTTGCCCTCGGTGAATCCATGTTGACTGTTCCTGATCATCTTCCTCTCCTCCAAGTGCTTCAAAATGGATTCCTTGAGAACCTGCTTCATGATTTTTCCAGGAGACTGAGGTGAGGCTGACCGGTCTGTAGTTCCCCGGATCCTCCTTCTTCCCTTTTTTAAAAGATGGGTATTAAGTCCCATTAACTGAATGTTGCTGCTTAGATATTTTTCTGAATCTGAATCTAATTGACTACATAAAGAGCAAGACAATGAAGAATCAGACACAAGTCAAAATTTGTGGTTTTAAATAAATGGCTGGGAGCCAGACTCTCTCCTCACACTTGTTTAAATCAAGAATAACGCCACTGATATCAATGGAACTATTACACTAGTGTTAGAGGATAGCCCTGAGAAACTTTGGTTCTATTGCTGGATCTTCCACAGATGTCCTGTTTGATCAAAGCACAGAGGGCCTGATTCTGAATACAGTAGTGTAAATAGGAATTATTCCATTGGGATTAATTGTCTATACGGACAGAGTGCTTGGCAAACTGGGGTGCAGTAGCCTGCTGCATGAACCCTTCTACCGCACACTAAAAGTTCTGTAGTGTATTTTGATCTACTGCGGTTTGAAATGGGAGTAGATCAAAGAACACTAGGGAACTTTTAGTGGACACAGTAGTGTGTCAGGCAAGTGTACTGTGGATTTACACCCCACTTACTGCACACTAGCTATCTGTACAGACAAACCCAAAGGCTTCTACCATTTTGTGCTTCAGTTTCCTCATCTATAAAATGAGGGCTCTGATACTTAATGCCTCTCTCACAGTGGTATTGTGAGGATAAATACATTTGTAGAGTTGTTCAGAGTCCTCAGATGGAAGGCATTCTAAGTACAAGTTATTAACTAGGAACAACTTGGCAATCAAGACATCTACAATTCACCTGACAATACTCTGGCATGTCAAATGTGCAATTAATTCAGAACTCATGGAAAGTGAAATACAGAGAAAAATACCAAGCCTTTTAATCTGTCTCTGAACAAAGATGATAATTTACCCTCTATCAAGAAAAGGAGCTTCAAAAAATAACCCCCCACCTCAGAAACTGTAATTGCCTGCAATCAAGCTTAAAAGGCAGAAAAACGAATTAGATCTGACCATTGAAATATACAGAAATTTAATGAAAATCAATTAGAAAGTCTTTATATGTTCAAAAATCTATCTAATCACTGAAAAACAATACCAAAAATAAATGCTTATTTCAGAAGAGAAGACCAGATGACTAGGGAAACAGAAGACCATGTTAATGATCAGAATCAACCTTTTGACTAACTGACTAGACAAAAATTGTTCATAAACAATGCTATTTTCTGGAATTTGGGGATGGACAGATTTCAAAGATATGAGTGATATAGAAAGTGGAATGAACGTCTCTTTGCTTTCATTGCCAACCCTTTGACAGGAAATGTAACAGAGTTTGGATAGCTTGTTAGTATAAAAGAAAAATTGAAGCCGTAGTAGGGCTCAATGGTGCAACCATTTTTTTTATAATTGTCTGACACTAGCTGATCATTATGACACAAAGATATAACTGAGGAAACCATAATTGGTTTATGACAGTTTATGAAGTCTCATAATAACCTAAAAATTCTTCCTCTAATTAAAATACTGACACGGCAAGAACAGAACAGCTTTTTATGATTTCAGAGTTTCATAGAAGCTGGACAAAACATTAGTAACAATTTTTCTCCCTTGAAATATACCTCCTTTCATATTTGCAAAATGTTCCAAAATGGCAGGCAATTTTTCAATAATTCTAAATTCTTTGAAAATGCATGTAAAACATAATTCTACAAAGGACGGGAGTAAGTGACAACCTGTACTCTTATGTTCACCCTTTTTACAAAACTATGATAAATTTTGTACCAAGTATGCCACATGAAATATCCTTTGAAAATTCATTATCTGCTGAATATGATTGACCTGGTAAAATACATGTGGCAGCATTGTATGTAAAGTTATAACATTCAACTCTATAAGGCATGTTCCAAGTCTGAGGAAACAGCTTAAGACCAATTCCCCAGAGACAAAAGGCTAGCCAACACCGCAGCCAGGAGTAGACAAAATCAAATGAACTAACACCTGGTAAGTGGCCATTCTTTGGTAGAAAGAAGGGTGTGAGTGAGAATTTTACATATTGGCAATGGAGCAGTTTGGGGTTCCCATGTAAATAGATTGGCTGTCCCCAGAACCCCAGCTGGAGATGATTCTCAAAGAGACAGAAAAGATATAAAAATGAGGAACAGAGACTCCAAATCACCTCTCTCCTTCCTTTCTTCCTGTTCACAGCATCAATGACACCTGAAGAAACACTGAACTGGAGGAGGGAGCCTGACTGAAATTCAGTCAGTAAAAGTATGTGGTGAGAGAAACCTTTGCTTTACATTTATTTAGCTTGGTAAGTTAGGTATTAGTTTGCATCTTACCGTTTATTTCTTTGTAACCAATTCTGACTTTTATGCCTCATTATTTGTAATCAATTAAATCCATCTTTCTGTAGTTAGTATACTTGTTTTATCATTTTATCTAAGCCAGTGTGTTTGGACTGAAATGTTTGGGAAACTTCATTTGAAATAACAGAGTTTGTTCATATCATTTTCTATTAATGAAATGACAGACTTTCTATGAGCTTGTATTGTCCAGGAGGATACCGGGCAGTACAAGACTCATCTTTCTGGGGACAAGTCTGGAACTGGGAATTTGCTGGTGTCACTCTACTGTGTAATTCAAGGGTGGAAGGCTGGCTGGTTGAAGGACTCTTGCAATGTAGGTGGGGGATAATTTACATGCTGGAGGCTGTGTGTGAGCCAGCCAGGAGTGGCTTCTCTCACAGCGAATCAGTGTAAAATGCTTGTGGAAAACTGAGGGGACACCGCAGTTCAACAGTCCATATTGTACCCTGGAGAATATCACAGACTGTAAAACAGAAACAACAAAAAACCCCAATTGTTTCTGAGTTACTGTCTCTGATTTTAAACTGGATTTTAGTTGATCATCAAAGTCAGATGGTAATGGCTCCAGTTCCCTGAATAAATGAGCAATTTGGTCAATAGGGTTAGCAACAGCCATTTTGACTCGGAGGAAGTAGATTCATTTTATGTACACTCTCTGAACCATTCATAAATAATGGATAGTGATCAGAAGTGGCTCTGTGTTGCACCCTGATGTAGTGTTTGAGGGAGAAAAAGGAGCAGGAAAAGACTTTTTATTTTGAGTTAGAGACTTGTGTGTTAAAATATTGTTCAAAGTTGAGCAACTGAGTACTAAAGTGAAGTTGTAGGTATCTATCTGTTGAACAGAAACTGATGAAAAATAAGGAATTGTTCCTTCTCTGCATGGGACAATGAAATGTGTGGCTGGTGACTTCTTATGCTTTCGGTTTCATCTCCTTGCTAAATCTGATTTTTTTAAATTGTTCTCATAGGATGATTGAAATAATGGCTGTGGACTGACCCAGGACCTCAGATGTCTTCAAATACCTGTGGACCTGCTCACTGATTGGATATAGTTTTGGATCCATGGATTTTTTGTGTGCTTCAGATTGCTGGAATGGTGCATAAAGGTTGAACTGACTGAGTGATGCCAGTGACTTTGGAAGGAATATTGTGAATGATTTGCCAAAAGACTCCTAAGGTGCAGTTCCAAGGGGAAGGAACCAGCCAGGCCACCATCTTCAACAACTGAAGAAAAAGAAGAAGCAAGTTTGCTTTCTTCTGGCCATTGGTTTTAAACCATTGTTTGCTGCTGTCCTGGCTGCTACTATAGCTGCTGGTTCTGGCCTTTGGCCATGTGATGCAACCATGCCTGACAAAAAAAAAAGGCCTCCATTTCCTCTGTTCTCCTGACTGTTTATCAAGGCCTAGGAGTCCAGCAACAAACAGCATCTAAGATTCAACACCTTTAACAGATTTTGAGACCAGGAGGGACCACTGTGATCATCTAGGCTGGCCTCCTGTGTAACCGGGGGTGAAAGTAACTTAAAGGACTTACCGGTATGCATGAGCTGGGGGAGGGGCTCAATCGTAAGAGGCATGGCCTCAACTGGAAGAGGTGGGGCCTTTAAATCCCTGGGCCCTTTAAATCAATATTAAAGGGCCTGGGGCTCTGACTGTGGAGCCCCGGGCCCTTTAAATCGCTGCCAGCTGCAGACGTGGCTGGGAGCCCTGGGGCCCTTGATATCGCTGGCCTAGGGAGGCCGGTCCCGTACGGGGCACTGGTTCTTGCCAGTATGCCGGACCAGACTGGATCAGTTTACTTTCACCTCTGTGTGTAACACAGGTCATAGATCCTCCCCCACAATAATTCCTATTTGAACTAGATTATATTTAAGAAAAAACACACCTAGATTTTTTTAAATGGTCAGTGATGGAGAATCCACCACAAACTTTGGTAAACTGTTCAAATGGTTGATTACCCTCACTGTTAGAATTTTATGCCTTATTTCTAGTGTGAACTTATCTAGTTTCAGCTGCCAATCATTTGATATTATTAAACTTTTGTCTGCTAGATTAAGGAGCCCATTATCAAATATTTGTTCCCCATGTAGATATTTATAGGCTGTAATCAAGTCACCTTAACCTTCTTTTTGGTACACTGAATAGATTTGAGCTCCTTGAGTCTATCACTGTAAGGAATATTTTCTAATTTTTAATCATTCTCTTCTGTGAACCCTCTCCAACTTATCAATGTTATTCTGAGGCTATATCTACACTAACAACTTTGATGCAAATTGCACTGGCATACAGCTGCCAAAGTTGATATATCACTCATGTGTGGGCATACCTGGCTGCTCGTGTTGGCACTGTGCATACACACTATGAAAACCTGTGTCAGTGCAAAGTGTGGTGAACTACAGGTAGGTACCCCATTTGCTACACTGACATCCAGTGTGATACCTTTTGGGAACTTTCTGCAATGTGTTGTGGGATAGAAATGAGTCATGTAGGGATCTCTGGGAGATAGGGTTCACGTTCCCAGTATGTAACTTTCTACATCCCATAATACTACCCATATCCCATAATTTTCATCCTTTAAAAATAAAATCCCACAAATCCACACAGTACTTTTCAGTGGCTACCATCTCTGACAGAAGCATAGAGCCCACAGAGCTCTGCACATCATTGTCAAATACTTGCAAATACTGGACACACCATTCTCCCACATATGCAGACTTGAGAGAAGTAGCGCAACAAAGGGCGACATGACAATTTACTGAAGGACATAGCGAAAAACTATTCAAGATGGTTGGTGGCATTCATGGAGCACCTGCAGATAGTGAAGTACTGCTTCTGGGCCTGAGAAACAAGCACTGACTAGTGGACTAATGCAGATTTGGGGTAATGAGCAGTTGCTGCAGAACTTTCAGACATGAAAGACCATGTTCCTGGATCTGTTTGCAGCCCTCACCCCAGCCCGCCAGCTCAAGGACGCCAGAATGAGAGCTGCATCCACAGTGGGGAAGCGAGTGTCCATCACACTCTGAAAGCTTGCAATGCCGCATTACTTGTTGTTGTCCTTTAGGACCAAAGATGACACTGGCATTGGTATTACATCTTGTAAGTGTGAATGGCTAAAAACACTGATGTGTGAGTGGCAGTTCTTTCTGCATTCAGTGCATATGTAACTCAATAGCGAGGAAGGGATTACAGATTGTACTTGCTGAATCTGCCGCTATTTACTGTTCAGCCTCTGTGCCTAAAGATCCAAATGGTAATTAATCTCAAACTGAGTAATCCCATCACTGACTGCTGTTTACTAGCGCAATCTAGCTGTTGCTGATGAATCCCAGTGGCCAGTGTCAATGTTGCACTGTGTAAGCGGGCCTCTTGCTCGCTCTCTTCACAAACCAGGCAGGAGCCCCTTTGTGACTCAAACAGTGTCCTTTATTTTCCCCAAACAGTGCAAACCCACCACCTATTTACAGTTCTGTACACAGCTTACAGTTTAGGCACAGCCTCCGGCTGGGCTGGGCTGGGCTGGGCTGGGCTGGGCTGGGCTGGGCTGGGCTGGGCTGGGGGAACAGCTAGCTTGAGCAATCAGCTAGCCAAAACCACCTTCCTCAGCTCTACTTCCTCCCTCCCAGACTTTATATGGGGCCTGGGAGGCTGCCAGGTGGGTCGCATTCAGCCCTAATCAGTCCCGGGCCACACCCTGCTAGGCAATTACCTCCCCAACACTAGGGAAGCTGCCAGCAGAGGCTTTTCCTGCTGCTTAAAGGGGGAGCAGGAGCTGGCTCAGTAGTTCCTGGCCAGCACCTTGCTACACACTGTTTCAAGTTATGCTTCAGTGTATCTTTGAAGCACTTTTTCTAGCAGCTGTGTGTGAAATTACTGACTTTCAGCTCCCTATACAGCAAATGTTTGGGCGTTCTGGAATCATCCATCCTCACCACATGACCAGTCCAGCATAAGTGATATGCAATGAGTGTGGCTTCAATTCCTGTGGTGTGGCTGTGTTCCAGAACTCATAACTGGTAATTTTATCTTGCTATGATGTGGAATATGGCATGCAGATGTGATAAATGGAAGTTATCTAGAAGCTTGATGTGATACTTGTTGCAGATCCAAGTCTTTCACCTATACAACGAATTGGACAGCACAACTGCTTGTAGCTTGGTTTGAAGCTTAATATCATCTTGCTGCCAGATTCTGCCTGATAGTCTGCCAAATGATGAACTGGTTTTGTTGATACAACTTGTCAGCTCCTTGCCTATAATACCGTGTTTCCCCGAAAATAAGACGTACCCCAAAAATAAGACATACCTCCAGTTTTGCCTCCCGCATTAATATAAGGCATCCCCCCGAAAATAAGGCATCCCCCCGAAAATAAGGCATCCCCCCGAAAATAAGGCGTCCCCCCCCCCCAAGCTACCGGTGCCGTAAGGAGTCACCGTAGAGGCGGGCGCAGCTGCGCAGCTCACTGATTGGCCGCAGCGCAGCCGGAGCTGTTCTTTAAATCAGAGAGCCCGCGCCATCGCCAGGACAAGCTGCCGCCTGCTGCTCGCTCTGCCCTGACGGAGTCTGGCTGACTCACAGACTCACGCAGGGCCGGCGACAGGAATTTTGGGGCCCCGTACGGCAGATCGTATGGGGCCCCCTTCCCCAGTCTCCTGCCGCCCGCGCCCCCCCCCCCCCCGTCTTGGAGCACTAACCTCACTAACCGCTCCTTCCGGGGGGCCGCAGCACCCTCCTGCCTGCAGGAGCAGGCAGCAAGTCTCACTGCCCCAGGCAGAGGCTCTCTGCTGCTGCACGTGGTGCAAGGAGGGGGAAGGAGGCTGCTTGCAGCCTGCACCGGCAGAGGGGGAGGGGCAGAGAGCCCCTGGCCACTGCCTCCCCCAACCCGGCTCCGAGTCGGACCCTCATCAGCCCCCTCCCCCCTCATCAAGAGTCAGGGGCAGCGGCAGGACAGCTCTCTGCTGCTGCCTCACATGCTGCAGGGGCGGGGGAAGGGGGCTGCTTGCCTAGGAGCAGTGAGGAGGGTGGCTACAGACAGCGCCCAGCCGCCCCCCCCCCCCACAACCAGCCCCTGACCCACCTGCTGGCTGCCCCCCGGCCCAGCTCAGAACAGTTCCCGGGGGTAAGCAGCTGGGGCCCTGGATCCCCAATCCACGGTGGGGCTGCACCCCTGCACCTGGAGCCGGGCCCCTGCACCCCTGACCCATTGCTTCCTCAGACCCTGCCCCCATGGGTCCAGTGGGGGGGGGAAGCTTCTACTTCCCCTCCCCATCCCCTCTACTTCCCCCCCTTCCAGTTCCCCCTCCCCCACTCCCTCTCCCCCCCATGTGTCCCGATATTTTTTTGTTGTCATCTGGTCACCCTAGTTTGTCTGGTTATGCTGGTTTATCTGATTATGCTGGTTATGTTTGTCTGGTTATGCTGGTTTGTGATGACAACTACTACCGTACCGTATACAGGTAGTAAACTTCCTTTTTTTTTGTTCAACAATAAATGTGTACTGTATTCTTCTTCATGGAAAAATAAGACATCCCCTGAAAATAAGACATAGCGCATCTTTGGGAGCAAAAATTAATATAAGACACTGTCTTATTTTCGGGGAAACAGGGTAGCATCATTTGACAATGTGCTGGTAAGATAGCAGAAGTCTGTAATAGCATCCAGCTGTGTGTTGCTGATGGTGACTTGTGATTTTGTATAGGGTTTTCCTGGTGCAGATTGAGACATAATTTCTGTCTTTCAGATTTATTGTCAGCCTGAACCTTTTTGCAGACTGTTTGAGTCTGTCCGTAATCAATTCTATCTCTTCCTGATGCCTGTAGAGCACAGTCACCAACATAGAGCAACTCATGTACAATAGCCTCAAAGACCTTAGATTATTGTCTGTTTAGGTTGAATAATTTTCCAGAGGATCGGAAATGTAACCTGATAATGACATTCAGATCTCTTGTAGCATCACTGAGCACTGCTGCAAAGAAGAAATTGAACAGGACTGCACCAATTATGTAGCATTGCTTAATACAATTAGAGATAGGAAATGGGTCAGACAGAACACAATGCCTTGTTTGAGCATTCCACCATGAAGTAGTCTCAGAATGTTGATGAATTTGTCTGGACAACCAACCTTATGGAATAGTTACCAAAGTCCATTTCTATTGATGGTGTCAACTGCTTTAGTCAGGTCGATGAAGACAGTGCAAAGGACTCATTGCTGTTCTTTGCTTTTCTCCTGCATCTGACAAGCTGCAATATAGTGTCTGCCAGTCCTTGTATTGGCCTGAAACGACATAGTGACTCTACTAGCATGGGATTAGTGATATTGCATAGCAGACAATCTTAGAGTCCTCTGGCCAGAACCCAGGGGTGAAAGTAACTAAAACTTCTTACCGGTACTGAGGCTGGGCCAGCTCTGGGCCCCTGAAGGGGTGGAGCCTCTGCTGGAAGGGGCGGGGTTGGGGCAGAGCCATCCCAGCCCCGCCCCCATACCGGTAAGGGGCCTCCCCCCACACACCCCCACATTCCTCCTCAGCCCAACCCTCCCCCCCTGGGGCTGTGGTGGAATTTTAAAGGGCCCGGGGCAGTAGAAGTGTCCCAGCCCCGGGCTCTTTAAATAGCTACCAGAGCTCCGCCGCCGCTTCCCCAGGGCTCCGTCAGCAGGGCTCCCGTCCCCGCGGAGCCCTGGGGAAGCTGCGACAGGGCTCCATTAGCTATTTAAAGAGCCCGGGGCTGGGACACTGCTAGTGTCCCCGGGCCCTACCGCCAGAGCCACGCTGCAGCCTCCCCTGGGCTCCGCAGCAATTTAAAGGGTCTGGGGCTACAGCTGCTGCAGGGAGCCGCCCTGGTACGGTGCACCAACTCTTGCCAGTACACCGTACCAGGGCATATCGGCTTACTTTCACCTCTGCCAGAACCTGTCCTGTGATGTAGAGCACTGATTTTCAAACTTATTTTCAGGTGACCCCCTCGAAGAAAATTGTTGATGCCCATGACCCAATGGAGCAGGGGATGAAGGGTTTGGAGTGTGGGGCAAGTTCAGGGCTGGGGCAGAAGTTTGGGGTGTGGGGCTGATGGCTGCATGGTGGGGCCAGGAATGAGGGGTTCAGGGTGTGGGAGGGGGCTCTGGGCTAGGGCAGGGGGGTTGGGGTATGGGAGGGGGTCAGGATTCGGGGCTGGGGGTGCAGGCTCTGAGGTGGGTATGGGGATGAGGGAATTGGGGTGCAGGAGTGGGGCCAAGTTTGTGGGGGCTCAGGGCTGGAGCACTGGGTTGGGACATGGGCTTACTGCAGGTGGTTCCCAGTAAGCAGTGCAGTGGGGGTGCTAAGGAAGGCTTCCTGACTATCCTGGCACCGTGGATCACGCTGCACCTTGGAAACGGCCAGCAGCAGGTCTGGCTCCTAGGTGAAGGCACACAAGAGGCTCCCCATGGCTCTCGCCCACAGGCACTTCCCCCCCAGGTCCCATTGGCTGGTTCCCTGCCAATGGGAGTTCAGAGTCGGTGCTTGGAGCGGGGGCCATGTGTGGAGCCCAATGGCCATCTGCCTACGAGCTAGATTGGCTGCTTCCAGGGTGCAGTGCAGGGTCACAACAGGTAGGGACTAGCCTGTCTTAGCCGGGAAGCACTGCCGATGGGACTTTTAATGGCCTGTTCAGTGGTGTTGACCAGAGCCGGTGCAACCTAGTACTCTACATTCCATGACCCAATATTGGGGAACCACTGATGTGGTGTAATGAGGTACCATGATAGTTGCCACAGTTGAACTTTTCACTCTTCCTCTTGTATATGAAGACGGTGGTATTTTTGAAGTCTTGCGGTACATCTCCAGTACTCCATATATGGAGAAGGAGTCCATGCAGTCACCTCAGCAAGGTCTCGTCTCCATACTTGAATATTTCTCCAGTTCTTCAAGACACTAATTGCAGTGCTGACTTTGTTGAGGAACATCATTACAGGTTGGCTGATCAACTACTCTCATTAGTGCCACATCTGTGACATGGGACAGTGTGTTCAGGAGATTGCTGAAATACTATCACTACCTTTGAAGGATTTCTTCTTTATCAGTGTTAGGCCGTCCACACTGTTCAAAGGCACAGTAGGGTAGGTGTAGGATCACATACGTCTTTCAAGTAGCATAGAAGTCTTTGGTTGGCCCAACAGGAATGGAGTGTGTGGAGGGGGGAATTTCATTTGAATGAAACAATAAAATGTTGGTCCCTATTCCATGGGCATGAGTATGGGTTGATGACACTGAACATTGGTACTATTTTCCACATGTGGTGGTGGTTTTAGCTGATCTCATTCCTGTGCATAAGAAAGGCACAGAAAGCACAGTTGCTCCTGGCAACCTGAAACCACCGAGGTCCCTATGCTGCCAGTCTGTTTCCTGCAATAGTGCCTGCTCAACTTACTATGTAGTGGAATTGTAAAGAGTCCTACCACAGAGAAAGAAAGGCTGCTGTCCCTAGAAATTGTCAGGAGAGGATTACAGAGCATTTTCATTAAAGTTTCATTGAGATCTCTTAGGCGGATACAAGGGGCATCCCTGTGTACATAAACAAACTGCTACGCATGCCCTCTGACTCTTGCCTAACCCAACAAGGGACTGAAAAGCAGATGCCAACTCTTCCTCTCTTTGTAGAACTGCTCCCTCTTCTGAGTAAAAAAATGGAAAAAACCGCACCCTATCCCTGTGTTTTGTTAACTTGAGGATGGGGTGGGTGCCATCTTTAAATTTAAACAATGCAAGGAAAAGTGTGTACACATGCTTACCCAAGTATTTTTTTCCCTGCATTGGGCTCATCCATACTTGGCTAGTGGGGCTGGCTAGACTGTGATGGAAACTTAAACAGGTCCTGGCTCATGGCATGTATGGGGACCTCACACTGCATCTTTCTCCTCCTCCTTGTTGTTCATGGCAGGAGTCTCTGTATTGTGCTCCTCTTTGGTGTCCACAGTGGTCCACATGATGCTGGGGGTTCTGCCAAGTATGGCATGCAACTCAGTGTAAAAGTAGCAGGTCTGCTGCTCAGCACCAGATCAGTTGTAGTATGCCTGCTTCACTCTCATGCAGCACTGTCACTGTTCTGTCACACTCTCTTGCTTGCCTCCCTGTGCAATCCGTTTGTAGATGTCCAGGCTTCTACAGGCGCTGTGCTTGCACAACCCCTTCTCCCTGCAGGGCCAGGAGACTAATCCTCCTGTCTACTCCAGGCAGGAGCACATGTGGTGTGGGGAGCTGGTAGGGTTTACTGGACAGTTGCAGGCAACAAGAGAGAGCTGCTAGGTCTGCACACCACGGTGGGGCCATCAGGAAAAGGTATTTCAAAAACACTCGGGAGGGGGAAGAGGGGATGTTAAGTGGAAAGTGGCTTCCAATCTCTGTGGCCACTTGTTATGCTATACAAAGCCCATGGGATCTTTTCAGGGGGGAAAGGCAAATACGCTGCATTTCTTGAAAATACAACAGTTAGTGTATGCTTTTCAGTTACACACACACACAGATCATGCACACAAGTCCTGCAGATGGTCTTTATAGTTACCAGTCTGTAGCTCGAGTCAATCTAATGGCCAGTTAGATTGAGCACAAGTGAGGAGTTGGGCTCTGTCAGTCGCGATCTGATGCTCCAAGGCTTTGCAGGAGTGAAGCTAGAATTCCAGGGCAAAACATCCCAGCTTTATACTTGTACATTTCCATTTTAGTCTATGGATTTTGCAATGTTATTCTGTAATCATTAGTCCTTAAATGGTGTTAATCTTGGGGTTTTCCATTAGCATTTGATGGTTAGTGTCGGGCTTCCCATCGTTATCTCCTATTTGTTGTCTCGCCTTTGGGGGTGTCTGCCTCACCTCTGACGTCTTCAATGCTGCTAACATATTTAGCATTGGATACAATGGATGTTTTCTGATTGTCTCCTGGTGTTTCCAAGTCTCTCCCTTTTTCTTGACCATCTGGACATTTGTGATGGCCTTCACAACTTATCTTTTCCTGATGCATGCATTCCTCATTCACACAGTGTCTTGCAGAAACCTTCAAAGATATAAAAACAGTAGTATTTTATATTCAGCAGAATACAGTGTAAATCGAGCCTTGCTAAATCTTATAACTAAAACAATTCACCTTGGGGCCTTAGGCCCTCGACATTTCTCTGATCTGTTTACCATAGACACAATACAAAAGCCTGTCTCTTACTAACTAAACTTTATAACAGGTCCTAACTGTAATACATATGGGAAATAGAATCCCATCTTTTATCAGTTGGCAAAATTCCTGCATAAGTTTTATGTTCCTTTCCAATTTTTCATAATAGAGGCACTTTTGGACTCTAGCATTCTTGCACATTTTTAAAATTCCAGTAGATAACTAGTAGTGAGTGACAGCAGGAATGTGTGTGTGTAGAACCCCCAGAGTTTATTTGAGACGAGCATCTATAAAATAGTTCCCCAAATACCTAAAATTTCAAGCAACTCACTGTCTAAAAGATCATGCTAGTATTTTGTTACAGGGTGACACTGACCCTTTGAAAGGGAATAGCATCAGAGTACCTGTGCCTTCTCAGTACACTCCAATTTGGCCAATTAATTGGGCTTAACAGAGGCCACCTGGGCCTCAGGGGAGGCAAGACCCAGTGAGCTATAGCCTGGGTCATTCAGAAAAAGGGCAGGATGTGAGAGCTGCCAAAGTCAGGAGTCGTATGTGATTCCTGGGGTGAAGGCTGGAGACAGGAGAGCAGTAAGAGAGGTTTGCTGGCTCAAGTCCCCAAACCAGAGAGCTGGGGCTGGAGGACTGACGGCCAGGGAGCAGAAGAGGGAATTGTCTGCTGGCTCTTAGCTGGACAGCTGGAGACAAGGTAGGGTGACCAGATAGCAAATGTGAAAAATTGAGACACATTTTTTGGGGGAGGCGGGTAGGAGTATCATTGCGTATGTAAGACAAAGCCCCTAATGTTGGGATGTCTGGTCACCCTAAGCTAAGGGCTGGATAGAGCTGAAGGGAGGGGACCAGTGGAGAGCTGGACCCAGAGAACTGTGAGAGGGCCAGAGGGAGGAAGGAATGCCCCACTGGCAGGGATGCTCCCAGCTGTGTGGGTTCCCATTGGGAAAAGTGGGGTTTTAAGACAGTTGGAAGGGCTGGGGGTGGTTATCCAGGGGCAGAAGAGGTTATCCAGGCATGGTCAAGGGGTGCTGAGATGTGGCATGTGTAGTATCTGGGGATGAGATATTGGGTGATCTTAATTACTATTTGCATTTGTGGTAATGAATTGACTGTATGCTGGGACTCTTGTCCCAACTATTTTGCATGAGTTTTTGATAATAAACCAGCCCCAAGGAAGAGGTGTAATATTGAGAGAGTAGAGCCTGAAGCAAACATATTTGGTTATCTGCGAGAGGAAACTGAGGCAGGGCACCTGTGTTGTGCCTGTCATGCTGTGGTTTACTGCAGGGGGATGCTTCAGATGAGGCTGCTCTATGACAAACATTTTATGAGTTAGAAGTTTTTTTGTGTAATCCTAGGAAATCATTATTTTAACCCAAATTTGAATATTTAGTGTAGCCAGCTGTGTTCTCTTCACTGAGATTGGAATGTTTCATGTTACCCTATATTCAGGAAAGAGGAGATCGGCTGTTCTTTAACCACCAATAACTTGGACAGGCTGATTGCCTTAATTGGCATCAGAGCTGTAATTGCAATTTTTAGCTTCAATCTGGAAGTAATTTGACCCTCACTTTATCAGCCTTTGGAGGGAACATAAGTCTGTTGATGTTCATTGTGATTGACAATGCCCTAGCTCTTTAGGGGTTGGTAGCTAAACAAGACTACTGCCTTTCTAAATTATTACAGAGATCTTATAAGGGCGGCTGGTTTATTGATATTGTTTAATCCCTCTGATTAAATATGATTTTATAACAACCCTTCCTGGGATGTTTTGATATGTATTTTGTTCTATGCTTTTGCTTAACAGTATAGTTAATAAAATATAAAACTGGAAACTTGTGTGCGTCTGCTATTGTTCCCCAGATGTCAGGGTCTGGACTCAGAGGAATACTGGGGTCACTAAGAGGCAGTTCTGTGACCCACTTATTGATAGTCCATAGAACTCTTCATAACTGCTTTTGAAGGAAAGTTGACATATGTGTTGATCATTTCTTTCAATAAGCAATGTGGGTTCCTGAAATTTTAACGGCAAAAGATGAAAGGGGTGAAAGATACTAGCTGGCCAGCCTTTACATTGGCCAATTTGCAATAATAACTCTATATGCTTCACAACCAGTCCTTTCCCAAAGGAAGATAACACCAGCTCAGGTTGTGCATGGCCTGGTGGGGCCTTCATAGTTTAGATAGAGAGTTATTCACACTGAGCCTTTTGAAATTTGACTCTGGTGAAGCTGGCTTATAGTCTGAGGTGGGGGGAGGGAGAGGAGGAGGAGTGAAATGGTAGTAGTGGTTGTAGTGAGGCTGAGATTTGCATTTTTTTAAAATTCCTGTTAGTTTATCTGCTTCTTAGGGTTGTCAACTTTCTAACTGCAAACAAACACCCCACCATAACCCTGCCCCTTTCCTGAGGCTCCACCCTCTTCCCCGAGGCAGCCCCCCACAACGTTCCCCATTCCTGAGTTCCTTGCTCTTCCCCCACCTAACTCACTTTCACTGGGCTAGAGCAGAGGTGTGGAAGGGGGTCAGAGCTTCTATCGGGCATGCAGGCTCTGGGGTGGGGCCAGAAATGAGGGGTTCAGGGTGCGGAAGGAGGCTCCGGGCTGGGGCAAGGGGTTGGGGATGTGGGAGGAGGTGAGGGCTCCAGCTAGGGGTGCAGTCTCTGGGGATGGGGGATTTAGGATGCAGGAGGGTGGCTCCGGACAAAAAGGGCTCCAGGGCATGGGGCTGAGAGATTCGGAGTGCGGGAGAGGGCTGCGGGTTGAGGTGGGGATTGGGGTGTAGGAGAGGGTATGGGCTCTGGGCTGGTGCCAAGGCTTGGGGTGCCGGGGGGACAAGGGCTGGGGGTGCAGGCCTCAGGGGTGGGGCCAGGAATGAGGGGTTTGGGATGCAGGAGAGGACTCTGGGCTGGAGAGGGCTCAGGGCTGAGCAGGGGGTTGGGGCCCAGGCTTACCTCGGGCGGCTCTTCATCAGCGGCGCAGTGGGGCTAAGGAAGGCTCCCTGCTTGTCCTGGCTCCACGCTCCACCCTGGAAGCGGCCATCAGGTCCAACTCCTAAGCGGGGGGGGGGGGGGGGGAGAGGGGTGATGAAGCTCTGTGTGCTACTCTCACCCAAAGGCACTGCCCCTCATCTCTCATTGGCCCCAGTTCCTGGCCAATAGGAGGGCAGAGCTGGTGCTTGGGGTGGGGGTACCATGCTGAGCCCCATGGCCCCTCTGCCTAGCAGTCGGACCTGCTGGCTGCCTCTGGGACACAGCACTGTGCCAGGAGAGGTAGTGACTATCCTGCCTTAGACCCGCAGGACTGCCGACCAGACTTTTAATGGCCCGGCCAGCAGTGCTGCCCAGAGCCACCAGGGTCCCTTTTCGACTGGGTGTTCTGGTTGAAAACCAAGGCCTGGCAGCCCTATCACTTCTACATTAGTATGAAAATGAGAGGAGACGGCATTTATTTCCTATATTTCAGATTTATCTATACTAAAGTAAAGTGAAATCCAAGATGAATAAGAAAATAAGAAGCCAAGACATGGTGTAAAAAGAGAGCTAAATATGGGTGCTGGAAAAATAGAGACCACTGAGTTCATTTTTTTCCCTTCAAATGTTATTTGAGGAAAAAATGTCATCTTTGGGGACTGTAGTTCATAGAAGATGCCATCTGGCATTTCTACTTTGTCACAAAAGAGAATATTCTGTGCGTATTTTCGCTTTGACATATCGTAGAATGTTTCTTCATATGACTTTGGGATAGTTTCCCTCAGAGAAAAGGCATTTTTTTCTTTTTGAATATCATTCAAGGAATGATGTGCACCTGAGAATTAATGCCAATTATTACGAGGGTCTGTAATTAACTTTTATCTACAGGAATAAAACAAGACCAAAAAATTCTCAGTCAAGGCAAAATAGATATACTAACCACATGCTACAAAAACAAGGCATGAATACATAAAGGCATGAAAACATTCAGCATAAAGACCAGAATAACAATGATATGGCTACTGAAGAATCCACTAAACAAGCTGAAATGGTCCCTACTTTTAAAAGTTCTGTTTCTGCTATAGCTTTCTCAAGTATATGAATGAGAGAAACTATTAAACTAAACAGTAACATTTAATTTGCGCTTATCTTTCCAATTACCTATGAGCAAAAGTCAAATGAATATCTGTTAGATTTATTATAATTGCTGCTATTTCAGGAGCACTTGTGCCACTGGCAGCCAGCATGAATCCTGAAGGCCTAGTAAATTGCAAACATAATCTGAAACATGTACCTAGAAGATATCCACCATTTTAGACTAAAAATATCAACGTGCTTTAGGTATGATCAGTCGTTGTTTGAACAAAGCAGTGTACTTACTTTGACCAAGGTCCGGAATGCTCAGTGAATGATAAAGTAGGATATCTCTGACAGGGCAAATAAGCAGGTGCCATATCTGGATTTCTGCCAAATTCAGTGCTACTGCTATGACACTGTGTTGACAGAGAAATTGACTCTTCGCTTTTTTCCCCTCAGTTCCAGAGAATTAAGTTGAAGGGCATTACCTTGTACTTTGTGCAGTCTTTGCACCTATGCAAATTGAGCCTAAGATGCTATTGTTCTGTTTTGGTAACATGTTGTGTACATTTTTCACGGGTATAAATGACTGAACATGGTGCAAACCAGCACAGAATAAGCCTTAAGACTATGGGTGAAATCCTGACTCCATGGAAGTCCATGGCAAAACTGCCATTGACTACAATGGGACCAGGATTTCATTCTATATATCACTAGTTTAAACCTGCAAGTGACCCCATGCTGCAGAGGAAGGTGAAAAATCCCCAGGGTCTCAGCTAATCTGACCTTGGGGAAAACTCCTGAACAGGACTGGGCACAGCTACTTCCAGGGCTTGTGAGTGATGCTATTGGGACTGTCAGAAAAGGTCAATTGAGTGACGTGATGCTTTTGACCCTCAGACTGGAACATGGTGCTGTCTTATTGATCCCTTCTGGCCTGAGGAGCTAAGGTCCATACTTAGCACACATATAGAGATGTCTTCATTACATAACTGAGCTTTCACTTACATTTTTAAAAAATATTATCCCACAGTTGAAGATTTCACCTGAAAATCAGAAGAAGTTTTAATATAAAACATGGTCGATAATTCTGAAAATGAAATAAAATTGTGCATGATGATGCCACCTGCCTCGAAGTCTGAATGTCAACTCTACGTTGTATATTGTGATAGAGTGGGGTGGAGGTGGTGAAGACATCTGCTACTAGTAGGAACTCCATTCAGCAGTGGCTTGGATAGAAGTAGGCAGCAAGGGTGCAACTCTGGGGGTGCAGTAAAAATTTCAGCCTCATCAAGTAGTTTTTATATTTTGAAGGGTAATTTAAGAAGGAAAGAGGTTATTTAAGAAATGGAAACTGATATCTAAACCAGCTCGCTTCTGAATTACTCAGATATTTCATCACCACAGTCACAATTGTAACCAGTAAGCCAGCAAAATCATGTAAGACATTTTGGAGAACATCAAGGATAATGTTCTGAGGGCCAGGTGCTCAGCTGGCTTCATTTGGCACAGCTCCACTGACTTTGGGGGAGCTATGGTGACTTTCACCAGCTATGGTGGTTTACATCAAACTAAGAATTACAGGTACTCCTAAAATATTAGGTGCCTCATCCTGCAATCCTTGTGCACCCAAAACTCTCCTAAAAGACAAAAGGAGCTATGTGTGTGAATGCAATTCAGGATTAGGCTGTAGGAATTTATATTGTTTCCAAAAATCTGAAACGTACAAGTTTTAGAATTATAACATAATGGATAATCCCCACACAAACTCCTAAACAGTAAAGCTTATTTTTTAAACCTAGGGTAAGTGTGGAAATGTTTAGGCAAAACGGAGTTTTTCTGTTTTATTATTGAAGGAGAGGGCTGAAAATAGAGTTTAGAATGGTTGCAATTTTAACTATGGAACTGCTCCATAAGAGCTAACGTCCATGTACTTCAAGTCTCAAGGTGAACTACTGACATATAAGAATGGAAGGAAGTCCAGGAACGAGGGATAGTTAGATAGTTGGTCAGATTTTATTTTTAGTTTATCCTGCTCATAATCTCTTTGAATTGTGCTGTTTTGTTTTTGGGATAGGTTTGTTTTTACTAATTTCAGAAAAACAAACACACTCCTGTAATGTTGCCTTCTGGTCAGCGATATTGATAAAAAACAGTTTAAATTTTCTGTGCTTTTATTTCTTTTGTTTCCAGTAATGATATTGGCATTTATAATATGTATGGTTTAAGGTCTCTGAGTTATAAAAAACCAAGAAGAAGAAAAAAGAGGTAACAGCCAATTTATTTTTTGAAAGTAACTTTCTAAGAAATGTCAATAGGAACACCAGTGCCTGGAGTTCTTTTGCTCCCCAATAAGAAAATATATATCAAGCATTGTACAATTGGTAAAAGCAATGCGTGTGCATGTCACAGCTCAGATGCAGCAATCTGAAAAAACAGTTGCAAATGCACAGCAAACAAACAAGGATAGCTTTTGATAAAACAGATTTTACTCTTGTTGAGCCAAATAATCAATGTGCTGCAATTGCATGAACCTTCACAGCCCTGGGACATGAACTACATAAAGATCAATGTTTATTGGCAATTTTTGTGACATTATTTCACAAAGAGTTATGCTATAGTCAGGTTAAGATTATAGGTTAAATCCACAAAGGCAAAGAATTCAAAGCAAAGGTTACAATTTTATTTGTTCTCTATGAAAACTATGCTTGACTGCTTTTTATACATTGCTCCTGAATACTGGGCATCATCTCATATGCTTCGTTTTGTCACTGAACTGCTTTGCTTTCATATACTCTTAATTTTCAACTAGAATATTTTTTAAACATACTCCTTGGGGTGTGTGTGTTTATTTCCTTTTTAAATATACAAGAACAGTTGGCAGTAGGGAGGATAAGCAAAATGCACTGAAGATTTTGGTTCAGATTCAGCAGAATGTTACATGAGCAAGGCTATTTGCACATATAAAGCTAAACGTGTTGGAAACAGGACTTCAGTTTGGGAAATGTGCTTATGAAGAGATTTTCTTGCATTGCAAAGAAACCCGTCAGAGGAATCCAATAACAACAGCACTAATAATGTATACGAGTAGCAGAAAGCTTGTGCTGTTGCACAGGTGTAATGCATACAGCCATGTATGATTTAAAAATCAAAAGTCTGACAACTTGAAAATTGGATAGTAACAGACAATGAATCCCAGTAATTGTTAAACCTGGTTAATTTGAAACAAAAAGAGTTCCATGTTTGTAGCTGTTTCCATTACTTTACCTCGACTAAATAGATATTATAGGCTTCAGAATGACATTCCTGGAATCTTATTACATAGACTAATGTTGCTCTTCACCCCCAAAGGATCCGTGTGTGCTGCAAAATGAAATATATCTAACACCAGTGACATGTAGCCATCTTTGGCAGGAGGACAGCAGACAGATAACTGTGGTGAGCAAAATAAATTTTGTCTAAGGCCAGCCCTTAATATTCCAGAACATACCACAAGATCGTTAATGTTCACATAGAATAGATGAAAATTCCTCTTGAAGGGTTCCATCTTCATATAATTTGTTTCAAATGATCAAAATTATTGATTTAAATTCTGTGTGAGATGCTTCCTGGATTTTGAATATAAATGTGATGTGCTTTTTATTCTGGGGTTTGTTGACAGAAAACTGGAACTCTTGTACTCCTTTAAAAACTCAACCTATCCCGTGCTTAATTTGTGCCAGGACTGAGCCCCAGTACCTTTAGGCTTTGCAGTTCATAGACTTGGCACCTCTGGATTTACCCCTCAGTTATGAAAGTAAAAAATTGCTTGAGCCCCCGCAACTCTCTCATTAGAAATTAAGCACTCAGACTATCAGTTCTGTTTCCATCCCTCTGAAGGAAATAGAAGCACAGGTTCTGACAGAAATGTCACTGTATTACATGGACTACCAACCACTGAACTAAAATATATTACTATTATTTGTCTATCCCTAATAGTATGCCCAGCACTGTGCAAGACTAAACCTGTCCCAACGAGCTGTCAATCTGTAAGTCAGAACAAGAAAGACAAGATGCACTGGTAGAATCAAAGCTAGGTTATTTTTGTTTCAGTAATGGGCTTTATGGAAGAAGTGGGTCTACAGAAGTGATTTGAATTAGGAGATATGGGTGGCAAATTGGGATTGGAAAATGTCAAGAATAGGAGGAGGCAAAATAATCTTTACAATATTTTATTTAAAGTTATACATTTCTGTTAATCTTTTTACACAATAAGAATATTTTTAAATGCTTTTTTCAAAGATTTGAATTTCTTTATTTCTCTTTTTATATTAAAGGGAAAATGTTGGAGGAAAATGTTTTCTTTTGTTTGAAAAAGGCAAGCAATATTATTTGAAACCTAACTTTAGAAAATAATGTAACATAACTTGTTCTTTGCTGAGTTATAAAGTCTTGAGTGTGTATTTGTGTATTTTAATGGAATCCATAGCTAAAATGAGAATTTCTGAACACACCAGTACACCTTATTTGAAAATCCTCCATGTGTGAATTTCAGGAAATAAAATGAAAATGTTAAACTCATTAGTTTTGTCTTTCAAATCTTGCTGGAAAAAATCTCTAGAGATAAATTTCAGCAATCCAGAAATCATCTCTGATGGTGTTTGTATATAAAGCTCAAGTTAACGGTTTTAACCCTTACCCCTTAAGATATCAGTATAGACGGCAAGCAATTTGTTTGATGAATATGATCTTCCACAGTTAGTCATTATCAACATTCCTTTAGGAAACAGATCTTAGGGCTAAAGTAGGAATTTAATTTGCTGCCACTCTATAGTATAGTGATCTGTCTCATTTTTCTGTGATCCTCTGAGCTTCTCCTCCATTTCCACTGTATCATTTTTAAGAGGATGTCCATTCAGAACCCAGTATGGTGGGATTCACTCCTGCAGTGCTGCTCATTCTGACAAATGATTATTTCACTGCTCTCCTGGTACTATAGGCAGAGTGGAGTGATCATAAGAGAAGCAGGCCCAGATGTGTTCTTCTGCACTGTAAGGAGCCTCAAGCAAATTCAACATCTACCAGGGGCTTTTTAAGTCCCTTGATACTCCATGTCATAAGAATGGCCATAGTGGGTCAGACCAAAGGTCCATCTAGCCCAGTATCCTATCTACTGACAATGGCCAATGCCAGGCATCCCAGAAGAATGAAAAGAACAGGTAATAATCAAATGAGTGATCCCCTGTCGCCCATTCCCACCTTCTGGCAAACAGAGCCTAGGGACACCATCCCTGTCCATCCTGGCTAACAGCCATTGATGGACCTATCCTCCATGAACTTACTTAGTTCTTTTTGGAACCCTGTTATAGTCTTAGTCTTCATAACATCTTCTGGCAAAGAGTTCCACAGGTAGACTGTGCATTATGTGAAAAGTACTTCCTTTTCTTTGTTTTTAAATCTGCTGCCTATTAATTTCATTTGATGACCCCTAGTTCTTGTGTCATAAGAAGTAGATAACACTTTATCAAATCATGACTGGTGTATCGTATACCCCCTTAGTCACCTCTTTGCCAAGCTGAAAAGTCCCAGTTTTATGAATCTCTCCTCATATGGAAGCCATTCCATACCCCTCATAATTTTTTTCCCTTTTCTGAACGTTTTCCAATTCCAATATATCTTTTTTGAGATGGGGCGACCACATCTGCATGCAATATTCAAGATGTGGGTGTACTATGGAATTATAAAGAGGCAATATGATACTTTTTGTCTTATCTATCCCTTTCTTTTGATTCCCAACATTCTGTTCGCTTTTTTCACTGCTGCCGCACATTGAGCAGATGTTTTCAGAGAACTATCCACAACTCCAAGATCTTTCTTTAATGGTAATAGCTAATTTAGACCTCATCATTTTTTATGTATAGTTGGGATTATGTTTTCCAATGTGCATTACTTTGCATTTATTAACATTGAATTTCAGTTGCCATTTTGTTGCCCAGTCACCCAGATTTGTCAGATCCTTTTGTAGCTCTTCGTATTCTGATTGGGACTTAACTACCTTGACTGTCTTGTCAGTGCATAAGGACTACACAATTTGTTAATTACAGGAAGTTGGTGTTTAAATGCTGAAGATTTGATTGTCTTAGGGCCAGAATGTGTCATTAAGGCACAGACCTATGGTAAAGGACAGTACATAACTGCTGTGGCTCAGGATTGACTGTAAGAAGTGTTGCCTCCTAAAGATCACAAATACAAAGCGAGAATAGAGTGTGTCACCGATTTTTTTTTTCTCCATGGTCAGCTAGCTCTGTTTGGGAAGGAAGAACAAATGGGCCTTAAAAAAAAAAAAAAGTTAGACAAACGGCATGGGAAATGCTACCAGACTATTATTGGAGGGAAGTGTGCTTTTCTCTTTCCTACTGCTAGTGAAATCAATAGCAAAATAGGTCATTGACATAAATGAGAACTGAAATCAGTGGGATGGGTAGGTGTAGCAAGGTGCTGGCCAGGAACTACTGAGCCAGCCTCTGCTCCCCCTTTAAGCAGCAGGAAAAGCCTCTGCTGGCAGCTTCCCTAGTGTTGGGGAGGTAATTGCCTAGCAGGGTGTGGCCCGGGACTGATTAGGGCTGAATGCGACCCACCTGGCAGCCTCCCAGGCCCCATATAAAGTCTGGGAGGGAGGGAGGGAAGAAGTAGAGCTGAGGAAGGTGGCTATGGCTAGCTGATTGCTCAAGCTAGCTGTTCCCCCAGCCAAGCAGAAGGCTGTGCCTAAACTGTAAGCTGTGTACAGAACTGTAAATAGGTGGTGGGTTTGCACTGTTTGAGGAAAATAAAGGACACTGTTTGAGTCACAAAGGGGCTCCTGCCTGGTTTGTGAAGAGAGCGAGCAAGACGCCCGCTTACACGTGGGGGCTTGCCCGGGACCTGAAGCCAGCGAATGTGGTTGGTGGCCTGGAGATGAAGGGGACCCTACAGTGGCTGGTGGACCAGCAGAAACAAACCCAACAGGCCATGCAGCAAACCCACCAAGCCAACCAGCAGACCCAGCAGGCTGAGAGGCAAGCATTCCTGACCTGGCAGGCAGAACAGCAAAAGACCTTGCAGGACTTTATTCAGGAGCAGACTAGTACCCAGGCGAAGCTCCTGCAGCGGCTGGTGAGTCCAGGGGCAGGGGAGGGCATCCGGCCACCGGGCTGGGGACTTTGCAAGATGAGCCCGGTGGATGACCTGGATGCCTTTCTTGGGACTTTTGAGAGGGTGGCCACAGCGGCCGGGTGGGAGAAGACCACCTGGGCCCTCCAGCTTGCCCCGTACCTGGTGAGCGAAGCCCAAGCGGCCTATATGGCCCTAGGAGCTGTCCAGGCCCAAGACTACGAGGCCGTAAGGGTGACCATCTTAGACTGGGTTGGCCTATTGGCGGAGAAATACCGCCAGAAGTTCCGGGTGGACTGCTGGACGCCGGCGGTGCGGCCCTGGGCATTTACGCAGAGGTTGCGGGACTGGGCAACGCGCTGGCTGAGGCTGGAGGTCCGGACGGGGGAGGAGATCATGGACTCCCTGATTTTAGAGCAGTTTCTCCAGAGCCTCCCCCAGACCGTGTGTACCTGGGTGCGGAGGCACCAGCCGGAAACTGTGGATGAGGCGGTGCGGGTCACCGAAGAATATGTGGAGGCCGAGGGACCCCGGGGAGAGGACCGGCTACGAAGGGACCATGACCTGGGGCGTCGGACGATGGACCCTTTCCCGGTGAAGGGGAAGGAGAAAAAGGGGGAGCCCTGGGGAACACCCGAGAGAGCTGCCTGGCTCACATGCTGGCAATGTGGGAAACTGGGGCATGTGAAGCGAGACTGCGCGGCCATGAAGTGTGGGTGGGTTGACTTATGGGGGTGGACTGAGCTGAGGAGGCAGAAGCCAAGAAGCGGGATACCCACACTGCCGGTGAAGGTGGGAAGGAAATCCCACATGGGGGTCCTGGATTCAGCCTCCAGCTACACGCTGGTGCGGAAGGCGTTGGTCCGCTCCAAATGGCTGGTTCCGGGGGCCACAAGGACCTTTGGGTGTATCCTCGTGGACGAGAGGTCCTGTCGGGTGGCCCAGGTACCCCATGAAATCAACGGCCGCTTCTGTTGGAAACGGGTGGGGGTGCCGGAGAAGTTACCCTGCCCGGTATTAATAGGTAGGGACTGGGGCCTGGTGGAAAGTCTGAGGCCCTGGGGTGCCCCAAGGTGGGGGGTGCAAGCCCGTAAGGGGGGTTCCCCTGAGCAGAGGGGCGGGCCTAGGCCCTATAAAAGAACAAAAAAACCCCTCCTAGGCAGAAAAGCCCGGAAAGGGTGGAGCTGAGAGAAGTGAGGCTGGTTAGCCTGGGGCCCCCAGGACCAGAGATGGGGGCCAGCGACCGACCGGGGATGCAACCTCTGGAGACGCAAATGGTCCGGTCCGAGGGTGGGTTGGAAGCCGACCCTCGGTCGGACGGATGGGAAACTGAGGCACCGGGGAACCCATCAGGGGGAGCGGTCAAGGCCGAACCCCAGCCCAAGGTAAGGGCAGCCCCAAGTCCCCTAGAAGGTGCAGGGGGGCTGCAGGCACCAGTAGGCAGCCAGGGGGAGAAAGCCAGTCCCGAGCCCCCAGCAGAGGTGCTAGGGGAGGCAGGGGTCTTGCTCCCCTGTGACTGGTGCGACGACCTGCGGGCGGAGGCAGTGTTAGGGAGTACACCACTCCCCGCGCAGTGCTCCTTCTGCGAGAGAGGGATGGCGGGACCCGCCGCAGTAAAGAGTGGGGGGTTGCCACCCAAAAACTCTCTCCCAGGAGGGCAACCGAAGGGGAGGGGGAAAAGGCCCCTAGCCAGCCTGATGGGGCTGAGTTTAAGGGGGGAGGTGTGTAGCAAGGTGCTGGCCAGGAACTACTGAGCCAGCCCCTGCTCCCCCTTTAAGCAGCAGGAAAAGCCTCTGCTGGCAGCTTCCCTAGTGTTGGGGAGGTAATTGCCTAGCAGGGTGTGGCCCGGGACTGATTAGGGCTGAATGCGACCCACCTGACATCCTCCCAGGCGGGATATAAAGCCTGGGAGGGGAGTGGCGGGGGAAGTAGAGCTGAGGAAGGTGGCTGTGGCTAGCTGATTGCTCAAGCTAGCTCTCTCCCCCAGCCCAGCCCAGCCCAGCCCAGCCCAGCCCAGCCCAGCCCAGCCCAGCCCAGCAGAAGGCTGTGCCTAAACTGTAAGCTGTGTACAGAACTGTAAATAGGTGGTGGGTTTGCACAGTTTGGGGAAAATAAAGGACACTGTTTGAGTCACAAAGGGGCTCCTGCCTGGTTTGTGAAGAGAGCGAGCAAGAGGCCCGCTTACAGTAGGACAAATGGGCCTCCAGTTATCCCCAGCAAGTTTTTAAAATAACTTCTCAATAGTAACCTATTTTTCATGCCATTGTCACAAGAAGTTAAAAACATGGTTTTACAATGGAAGTTGGTTGCAATGTTGGTATAAGAAGAGGTCACAGCCTCTCAGTAAATATATTGTTGCATTACCTCCACAGGTGCATCAGCTAAGCTTGTTTCCCCAAAACTTTGTCTGAGAACTAAAAATTTCCATTCAGTATAATAAACATGAAACCAAAGTGAAACGTCAGAAAGAAAAACACACATACAAAAA
Organism: Sternotherus odoratus; assembly: GCA_032164245.1. NCBI lineage: Eukaryota > Metazoa > Chordata > Testudines > Kinosternidae > Sternotherus > Sternotherus odoratus. Next base: position 62,387,592 of record JAVMKO010000001.1, read on the forward strand.
CCAAAACCTGTAAAACAGATTCAGTTACTTTGAAACCTCCATAATAGCTTCCTAGAAAATCCTCCACTGGAGAAAGGGGCCATCAAAAACCGAGCAGAAGGGAAGAGCGAGGAGGTAGAGAAAAAGTCACATCTCCTTTTCAGAGTAATTTAAATCAAAGCACCATATGGAATGATGTAAGAAAAAGAATAGCTGCAGCTTGTAAGTAATTGTCATGTGATGCAACAAAGCATTACTGCCTCAAGAAAAACACACACAGAAGAAATACACAATGTACTAGATGAATCTGTGCCCCTGTGCATGTATGGTAGCACCATGATAGTTATGGTTGTGTCACGAGTTTTTCTTTGAAGGTCAACCTTTCTAAGTAATCTGCAATACATATGCTTAGTTGGATTCCTTTGAAAGTTGATATACTTGTCCTTGGGAGGGTCAGGATAGGCTGAATGACCCAAGGTTGGGGTAATATGAGATGGGGGTTGTAGAGAAGTTTGAGCTGAAGAAAATAGCCATTTTCCAAAAAGTTTCTAGGTGAGGCTCTTTTCTTGTACAATAGTTTAATTTCCAGCTCTGGTGTGATGTGGGTCAGAAGTCACAATCTGTGGGGTTTTACCCATGATAGTGCATGATACCCACTAAACTTTTGGGGGAGTCATACTTAGAATAGTATTTAAGAAAATGTACCTTCTTTTATAGTGTGCATGAGCCAATCCAGAAAAGTGGCTACCGGGTTCCTATTCCTGCCATTTAAGCTTGAGTCTTGTAAATGTGCTAAAATCCAAATGCTTATTAGGATTGCTTTGAACTTTGGCATGCACCCTGATGACATGGGGTAGCATCAGTGATCCAAATGTGGGGTTATTTGACCAAAGGGTTTCCAAGTGAGAGCCTTCCACCTGAAATGGTTTATTTCTGCTGCCCTGGATTGTTACACTGAGAGGTACTAATGAGTCCATGAATCAAAGCCCTTGTTGAGATTGACAGCTGTGAAGTCACCCTTCAATTAACATAACTAAGGATAATGTTGCGCCTCTTTGACCCAAGATTTCAAGCAGCTTGAAACAAATTAATCACAGCCCCCAGGCTTAAAACAAAAGGAGTGTGGCTGGAGTAGGTAGAGGCTGCTAAAATTTGTGAGTCATGGGGCACAGGTGCCATTTTTCTTAGTTGCCAGAGGGTGCTCAACCCCCACTCCACCCCAAGCTCCACTCCACTCCTTCCCTCAGGAACCCACCTAAGCCCCGCCTCCTCCTGCCCCCTCCTCCCTTGTGCCTCCTGTGCCCACTCAACAGCTGATCACTGGTGGGCAGAATGCATTGAGAGGGAGGGGGAGGAGCTGATTGGTGAGACCTGCCGGCAGCTGAGAAGCACTGCGGGGAGGGGGAGGAGCTGATTGGTGAGACCTGCCGGCAGGTGAGAAGCACTGCGGGGAGGGGGAGGATCTGACTGGGAGGTCTGCCTGTGGGTGATGAGCACCCAATATTTTTTTCCATGGGTGCTCCAGACCCAGATAACCCAAGGAGTTGGCACCTATGCATGGGGGAAGGGGGCAATTTTATTTTTGGATAAATTTAATCAAAGTATTTGGAGAAAAATTAGACATGTGAATGCATCTTGGGAGGGGAGTGAGATTACGGAGCGGTGGAATGGGGGAATAGGAGAAGGGCATTGGGTTGTAGAAAGGGAAGGGAGATTATGGGTAAGGGGTTAAATTGAGATGCATGGTAGGGGAGGGGAGAGAATCTGAGGCTCAGGTGAGGGAGGTGTATGGAGCAGAGGTGGAACACTGGGTTTATGTCTGTACTATGAATCTAGGGGTGTGATTTCCCTGCTCATGTACTCGTACTTGCGCTAGCTCTCATCAAGCTAATGTGAGTATAAATAGCCGTGTAGCCATGCAATAGCGTTAGACAGAATCCTGTGACTGAGAGTGAATGGGCTGTAAAAGGAGGTGAAGAGCTTGTACATTTCAGCAACTGTAGGGTTGGTAGAGTAAAGGTAAGTGTGTTAATGGGGTATATTTGGGCATTGCTGAAAGCAGGCAGAGTTAAGGTTGCATGGGCAACATTAACTGTGCATTTCCTGGTTTTTAGAATTTGTTATCTCTAGTCTGATTTTTGCCTACATATTTATACCTGCCTCTGGAAATGTTCACTGCATGCATCTGACGAAGTGGATATTCACCACGAAAGCTTATGCTCCAACATGTCTGTTAAGTCTATAAGGTTCCACAGGACTCTCTGTCGCTTTTGCAGATCCAGACTAACATGGCTTCCCCTCTGATACTTAGAATTTTGAGTTTCTGCAAGAGGATGATATACCACCAACCAACCTGAACTGTGAGTTTACATAGGTCTTTGCCATTGAATTATATGTATTCCAATAGTCTAACCTTCCAATCTTATAGAACTTGAAAATAAATCTTCATTTGAGTCTGCTCTGGCAACACAGTCTTGATCTGGTCTGCTCACACTATCAGAAGCTGTCAAACTTAATCAAAATAAACATATGAAAGTTTGTCCATTGCATTTAATATCTATCTTGTCAGAGAGTAGAATGGGCAGATTTAAGACTGTATTGCCAAATTCAATGTAAAAGCCATTAACTGCTTTCATTTAGCCTGAATGTGCATAAGATCAAGAAAAAATGAATAATGTCCCAGAAGCATAATACTGTGTTTTTTCATAATAAACATAGCATTATTTTTTTTAAAAACAACCAAGGATTAAAATGAATTAATCTTTAAGCGCTTTGAAGAAGAACAGTTAGTGAACAGAGTGCAAAACTGTCACTGAATTACGTATAAGAGCATTGTAGACTAAGTAGGGAGGACAATCTTCAATAGAACAGATATAAAGCCTGTGGTTCCCATCTATGTTGATATGGTAGCAACGTGCAGTAAATTGGTATGGACAGAAAGCATTGCCTGCAGGAAGGGCAACCGCCATAGGACTAGCAATGATTATGTAACACAGCGAGAAATGGTGTGTATGAACATGAGGTAACAAGTGTTGCAGGCACCTCATCTGTCCATAGCAATACTTACATTCTGTGGGGCAGGCAGGCCCTCAGAGAGACTTCTCTAAAAGTGGACTTGCAGAACTCAACTCTCCTGCCCACATATCACATGCTTGTGTTCAGGACAACTTGTGGTTTATTATTATTTAGCACTGAGAAGCCCCAGTCATAGACCAAGACCCTGTTATGCTAGGTGCTAGACAAACACAGAAGACAGTTGCTGTTCATGCTTATCTGAGATTGTGTGTCTGTACACATATTATTATTTGTTATGGTTATTTATTATTTGTATTACCGGGGCACCTTAAAGTCCTAGTCATGGCCCAGGACTCCACTGCATCTGGTGCTGTACAAACATAGAACAAAAAGACATTTCCTGTCCCAAAGGGCTTGCAATCTAAGTATAAGACAAGACACAACAGACGAATACAGAAAGATGGGAAAGTACATGGGATTGAGACAACATAGGTCAGCTTGTTAGGCAGTGGTTTGAGCACATGAGCAGCCTAACTGTTGTCAATTTTTTTGTGAACTTCACCGTAAAGGATGGTTTGAAGGAGGGTTTGAATGAGGATACTAAGTTAGTTTTGTTTTGTGGATGTTTACCGGGAGCATCTCACAAGCAGGAGAGGCAGCTTCGGAGAAAGCACAAAGGTGCTTTGTTTGAAAATTTAACTAGGGGGCGATAGAGGCTGGTGTCATGAGCTGATCAGAGAATACAGAGATAACAGGTCAAGTGGGGATACGTTGTGGAGGGTCTTGAAAGTGAAGAGAAATAGATTCATATGATAGAGAAGATGGAGCCATGAAGGGATGCAAAGGAGAGGGTGACATGATCAAAGTGACATGCTAGGAAAATGATCTTTGAAGCAGCATTCTGAATGGCTATCAGTGGTGCAAAAAGGCATTTGTCAAAGCCAGAGAGACGGATGTTGCAGAAATTGAGACGTGAGATGAAGAGAGCGTGGACGAGCATTTAAGCTGTCTGTACACATACCTACGTACTAACAGTGCTATGGCCAGCCTACTCAAAAGCTTTCCTGGGTGCCTGAAGACCACATTTGTTTACTGGCCCAATCCTGCTCTCATTGAAATTAATAACAAAATTCCGGTTGCCTTAAAAGGGAGCAAGATCAGGCCCTAACTGAGTACACTGGCTGTGTGCAAGCAAATCCATAAATGCTATACCAGTCTCAGGGCTGCAGTCATATTCACAACCCCTATGCTCCTCTTCCTTGAAGCATATTGGCCAGAGGATCTGTACAGACAGTTCTTCCATCCCAGCCTATTTCTTTGACACCCCCCCCCACCCCCACTGTTGAGAAAGTATCTGCAAGATGGTGCAGGTGGCAGCATTCCATGGGGCAGCCTCTTGGTGTCTCAGAAATCCCATTCTGATTCCTTTGATTTGGTGGCATTCTCCAGACCTTTCACAGGCTACAGGGTGGGACCTTAAATGTATGGAGTTCTTTAAGAACGTCTACTGAACAATCTTTACTTGCATTGTAAGCTCTTTTGTTATATATGAGACCTAGCATATTGGGGCCTCTCGGCATTACTCATGATGATGTGGTTTTGTTTGCCTCAGACATAGAAGCCACCATTTTTGATGTCTGAAGAGTTGTAGTTGTTTTGGGGGGAAGAGGATGGGATAAAGTGAGAGGGGGTTGGGCCAAAATGAGACCATTTATTGGTCAAATCCTGCTTACCTTATTCAGGCCTGACTGTGAATTTGAGTTAATATTTTCCTCTTGTAGTGGGTAAACAGACTATTTCCTTTGATCAGTTTATTCATTTACTGGTTATGTAACTTGTTGCATGACTAAACTTGGAACATATCAGTAATAGTAACCTAGCATAACCCCCAAGTTAATAGTGAATGTTACAATATTTGTGGCTATTGATTTGTTGACACACAGATATACATACTTTGAGTTATAATTTTCTTTTTCTTCTATTTTCTTTATGCCACTGTTTCTGGTGAGGATCATGGTGACAGTATGAACAGTAGTGAGGAACAGACCTCCTTTTTCTCTGCAACAGGTTCCAGCTTCTCCTGAGGGATTCCCAAGCATTCCCAGGCCAGCTGGGAGATATAATCTCTCCAGAGTGTCCTGGATTGGCCTTGGAGACATGCCCAATAGAGTTTCAAAGGAAACCTCCCAGAGGGATCCTTCTCAGGGGCCCAAACCACCTCAGCTGTCTCCCCTTGATCCAGAGGAGTAGCAGCTCTCGTTCAAGACTCCCCTGAATAGCCGAGCCTCTCATCCTGTCTTGGAAAGTATGCCCAGACACTCTGTGGAGAAACTTCATTTCTGCTGCATGTACCCACAATTTTGTCCTTTTGATCATTACCCAAAGTTCATGACCCTAGGTAAGGAAGGGGACATAGACTGTCCTGTAAACCAAGAGCTTTGTCCAAGAACTCAGCTCCTGCTTCACCACCATGGATTGGTGCAGTGCCCGCAGCACTGTTGCTGCCATACCAATCCACCGGTCAATCTTCTGCTCCTGCTTACCATCACTTGTGAAGAAGACCCCTAGATACTTGAACTCTTTCACTAAGGGCAGCTGCTTCCCCTTCACCTAGAGAAAACAATCCACTTTCCTCTGGGAGAGGACCATGACCTTCAAATTGGAGGGCTAATTCTCACCCCAGCTGCTTCATGGTCAGAAGCAAAATATAATTTTCTGTATCTCTTATATAATGTCTTTTTATACTGTGACTCTATGAACAATCTCCTCCGTTCTTTTTTTCCTCTTTACATTATAGCTATAGCCATTAGAACAGTACAATAACTGATTCCATAAAGGATATATACCTCTGCAAAATTCAGGAGTCTAGCATATTGTTTTAGCTGGTTCAAAGGACTCTCTGAAACTTAGGAAAGTCCTTTGGCATGGCCAGATATGTAAAAATAAATTCAAAACATTGTGAAGTAGCTGAGCTTAAGACATTTCTTCCATTCTCTGAGGCCTTGCTGATACTAGTAGTAGCCCCATTTTAGGCACAGGGAATATCTCACAAACCAGTAGACTCTTTCAAAACAAGGGGTGCGGGAGATATTTTTAGTGTGTAATTACTGCAGCTGCTCAGTAATGGAGTACACCAAACCCACAGTGTGCCAGTAGCATACCATGCTCAAAGGTGTGCTCAAACACTGTAGGTGTTTCTGTAGCATGGTCTTGTCGGTGCTGGCCTTGGTAGGTGCCAATAACCAGTCAGACATGTGACTACAAGAAAAGATATGTTATTAGGGCTGGCAGGAAAGGGAAAGGTTGCATATATCTTAGGTTCAAAGGCTTAAACTTTTACAGTTCAAAGTAAGCCATAGTTGTAAATGTTTGGGTCCCTGGAGCAGTTCAGTTGAGAATTAAGCCTCTTCAGGGATAGTGCCTGGGGTACCCTCTCCAGTGCAGCTCTATTCCAAGCAAATAGGAACTTATAGGTTTCCAGACAGGCTCAGTGTTTCTGATTGGGGCCTCTCTGCACTGCCTCCCTGCCAGTGCTATTGCTTTTCCGTAAGTGCCATATAGTCCTGTACCCAGCTGTGACATCCAGCAGTCACGGCCTTTTCCTTAGGTGACTCGGTATATGGTTTCTGAGGAATCTTTTTCAGCTCTAGCTTCACTGTAGTTCAGCGGTTCTCAAACTTTTGAGAACTGCGACCCTTTTTCCTCTTCCTTGGTGGTGTGGTGGACCCTTGTATGTCCACTGAAAAGCCGCTGAATTGAATACTTCCGCATTCGGTGGCCATTTTCGGCAGACATGCTGAGCGCTTCCGAGAGCGCTCGGTATGTCCACCGAAAAGCCGCCAAATGCGGAACTAATCAATTTGGCAGGTTTTCAGGGGCAGTAGGAGCTGGCGACCCCCCGTGGGGTTGCGACCCCCAGTTTGAGAAACCCCGCTGTAGTTCCTGGCTAGCCATGGTTTTATTGAACAGAGCATGGCAGTGCCCACTTTCTGGTTCAAGACTTTTCGCAGGGGGCCAGGTCAAACTTGAATGATGCAGTGAGTCCATGCCAAAGGTGTCTGGTCACTAAGACCAGAGTGGGGGGCCGAGCCCAGCCTTCCCTATGTGACATGAGCTACTGCTCTGGGATGAGTGTAGCATTACTCTGCAACTCCCCCCCTCTTGGGGGCAGCACCCACCTCCCAACCCCAGGGACCGCACACAACCTTGCCCTTCCAGGGATAGGACCGGCCCTGCTTTTGCCACTAGAAATGTTTAAGAGTATGGTATAAGTGCAACCAACCACCCAATACTTACACAAATCACATAAGTGTCAAAAATAACCCCACAATAAGGTGCCCTTCCCTTCCTCCTTTTTCAGTTTGCTCCCTGGGCACCCACTTAATTCATTCCTCTTAATCCTCATAACAGGTATATACTGCTACTGCAGGCCTATACAGCTGAGCAGGTTTCCATGATTTTTTTGGGGGGTGGGGGAAGGAAGAGGAGAGGGGAAATTTGTTATTTATTGAAAGTGTGTGTGTGGGGAGAGAGGGGGAAAGGCACACTGGTGCAGATCTAGATTGGTGCATTCCTCTGCCTTGTGTTCTCACAAGGTTGGGTCCCTAACCCACAGGCTTTAGAAGCTCAGGCTGTTGGTTTGCTGGTTGGAGCCTCCCCTGTGGGCCTTAGGTGACAGGGTGAGCAGATGTCCCGATTTTACAGGGGCAGTCCTGATTTTGGGGTCTTTCTTATATAAGCTCCTAATACCGCTCACCCCGTCCTGATTTTTCACACGTTCAGTCTGGTCACCCTAGATGGCCTTAGAAGGGGTTGCAGGCACTGGGTGGTGCTCCCTGCTTCGAGGGACCGGTTGGCCGCTGGAATCTCTCCTGGCTCCAGGTGCTGTGGCTAAGGGCGCCTTAGGAGCGGTGCCAAGAGTTAGTTCCCCGGCTGAGCGGATAGGAATCAGCAGCCGGGCGGGGCTGTAGTACCGGTGCCAGAGGACGGTCTGTTGTGCCCGCCCCACAGCCCGGGCTGCGCGGCGCAGAAAGCGTGGCCGAAATCGGGGGCGGTCAGGCTTGTGCAAGCAACTCACCTGGCCCCTGGCCATCCGCGGGGGCGGCCAAACGGCAGGAGCAAAGCCCGGGCTGGACTCCCTACTTCAGCGCCTTAGACCTGTTGCTCGCGGCAGAGCGCGGCGCTTGCAGCAGGCGGGGGGATCCAGCTCAGCTTTTGTTAGCGGCTTCCACGTGGCTCTTCACTGGGATCCGCTGCCCGGGACGGGAGCGGTCCGCAGAGCGGCACCACCATGGGCCTCCAGCGCAGGGCGATCCGGCTCCTCGCCTGCAACTGGGTCTGGGGCAAGCGCTGGCTGAGCGGGGCAGCCCCGCGCGGCGCCCGGCGCTGCCTCTCCGCCGGGCAGGCCGCCCCCGAGGGCGCGTACGAGCGAGCGTTCCGGGCCGCCGTGGCGGAGCCCGAGGAGTTGTGGGGAGAAGCCGCCGGGCGGATCCAGTGGCACAAGCCCTGGGGGAAACTCGTGGACACGAGCAACCCGCTGGTCGCCTCCTGGTGAGCGACACCCCGCCCCCGGGGGCGCCCTGGGAGCGGTGGGTGGCGGGGCGGAGGCCGAGCAGCGAAGGGCTGGAGACCGCAGGGGGGAAGACAGTCGGTCGTGTGGGGAGGAGAAGCAGGGAATGTCCCCAAACCGCTCATGGGCGTTGTGTGCCGGGGAGGAGAAGAGAACGACTGGTTAGCTGTTTCATTTAACAATGATACTTGAAGTATCAGAGAGGTAGCCCTGTTAGTCTGGATCTGCAGACGTGACAGAGTCCTGTAAGACCTTAAAGACTAACTAAAGTATTGAAGCATACGCTTTAGTGGACTAATACCCACTTCGTCCCATGCAGGAGTCAATACTTTTGTTAGTCTTTAAGGTGTCATAATTGAAATAGATAGTTCACCTCCCCCCGACTTCAGAAATATCACCCATTCAACAGGTTAACCCTTAATATTTGGAGGATTTTCTTGCCAGGCTGTATTAGGAGGAGAACCTCACCAACCAGACATTTAAATTGTTTTATTGAACTAAAACAACATTAGGTATTCTGGATTTTTTTTCTTCCAAAGCAAACATTTTAACAAAAAAAAGCACGTGTCCCTCGCTTCTCCCATTTGTCTCCAGACTTCTTCTCCTGGTCCACATCTAGTCCGTCCCTGTAGCAGGGCAGCGACTCACCCCTGCGGCACCTCCTGCTGGTCCCTCCGGGAATTAGCTCACCAGCCTCTGGAGCACCCTCTACACTAGGGTGATGTCCTGCTCACTGCTGGCCCCGTGCCCCTCCCTGAACCCCAGTGCCCTCTTATCTAGGGGCTGCACCCCTGCAGTACCCCCACAATCTCAGGGTCTCCCCTCCCTGGGGAACCCCCACCCTCTATCCCCACCTTGCCTCAGTCTAGGCAACTGCCAGTCACCACTTGCCCCCATTCACTGAGGCAGACTGCAGTATCATTGCCATTCATCACTGGCAAGGAGGGTTTGGCCTACTGCTCTGCCTCTGTAGCTATGGGCTGCCCCCTGCAACCCCAGTTCCCCTTGTTGGGCCTTCACCTAGGCCCTGCAGCCTGGGGGTTTCTAGGCTGGAGCTTCCCCAGCTCCTCTAGCCTTGCCCTAGCCCTGCACTACTCTAGTACCTTGTCTAGCTTCCCCAGCAGCCAGGCCTGTCTGCTTCTACAGACAGGGGAGACTATGGTCTCCTGTATGCTAAACTGAGCCCTTTTTATCAGGGCCAGCTGGGCCCTAATTGACCCAGTCACAGCTGTGGCTGCTCTGCCCAATCAGGCCGGACCTTGCTTGTTCCCAGCCACAGCCCTTTCTTGGGCTTTTTTATGCCTTTTTCCTGGAGTAGAGCAACCACCCCACTACAGTCCCCAACAATCTTCTATTCATGGAACTTTTTAAAACTTTTCAGTTTTAGGGTATGTCTTCACTACAGGACTAGGTCGATTTCCCTTAATTCGATTTTCTAAACTCGACTTTAGAAAATCGAATCAGTGTGTCCCCACCAGGACAGCAGGTCGACAGTGGTCGACACTGTCTGTCCTAGAACTTTTGTAGGGGTCGACATAGCCCGCATTGCACTGTGGGTAGGTAGCCCACAGTGCAATGCGTGCCGGACCCCTCCCCCCCCCCGCCTGCCCAAAGGGCCCCGCGAACCCCCCCACCCGCCCTAGCTGCCCCGCGCCGGACCCCCGCCTGCCCAAAGAGCCCCGCGAACCCCCCCCCGCTCGCCAAAGCAGCCCCGCGCCGGACACCCGCCTGCCCAAAGAGCCCCGCGAACCCCCCTGCTTGCCCAAGCAGCCCCGCGCCGGACACCCGCCTGCCCAGCCTCTTTGGGCAGGCGGGTGTCCGGCGCGGGGCTGCTTGGGCGAGTGGGGGGGTTCGCGGGGCTCTTTGGGCAGGCAGGTGTCCAGCGCGGGGCTCTTTGGGTAGGTGGGTGTCCGGCGCGGGGCTGCTTGGGCGAGTGGGGGGGTTCGCGGGGATCTTTGGGCAGGCAGGTGTCCAGCGCGGGGCTCTTTGGTTAGGTGGGTGTCCGGCGCGGGGCTGCTTGGGCGAGTGGGGGGGTTCGCAGGGCTCTTTGGGCAGGCGGGTGTCCGGCGCGGGGCTGCTTGGGCGAGCGGGGGGGGGGGTTTGCGGAGCTGTTTGGGCAGGCGGGGGTCCGACGCGGGGCTGCTTGGGCGTGCGGGGGGGTCCGCAGGGCTGCTTGGAGGTCGGAGGCATAAAGTCAGATGCCTCTTCGCTTACTGACAATAGACGTAGAGAAGTCGATTTTAGCCTTACTTCTCTCGTCAAGCAGGAGTTACAAAGTCGATTTTGAGTGCCCTTTAAATCGACTTTAAGGGCATGCAGGTGAAGACAGGTACACGTTTAGTTCGACTTAATGTCGTTAAAGTCGACGTTAAGTCCTAGTGAAGACTTAAAGAGAGGTGAGGGATTGACCCTGTGTACACAAATGTGCAGAGGGACAATAGAGTTGAGGTCTGTTATTTCTCACTTATATATATTTATTTTAAAAACATTTTTGCTGTTAACACATGTTACCTCTGGAGACCCAAATCCAGTTTGAGACCTGCAAAACTAAATATCTCTGATGGTATCTTCTATCGAGACTGAGCACTGAGTCCCACTGGGTAGATAGAAAGTTTAACCTAAATAATTTCTACAGAATCCTGTGTTATCCTTTAAGATTGGGCCCCTAATCCACGAACTATTAGAATTCACTTACAAAACTTTTCTTAAACATTACATGCATATATTGTCTCATACTATAGCATTAGCATTTATAATCCCTTTAGCTTTAGACAGGTTTTTTCCTGAAATAAATAAATAAATCAGATTTAAATAAAAAAATATATTTCCTTTATTTTTTTAAAAAGCTATTGATTTTTATCCACCCTGACAGTGGGGCATGCAGGGGAGGAAGGAGTGGTCCCCAGTTGGAGCGAGGGAGGGGCCCGGGGCAAGATGAGCACAGTGGGGCATGAGAGTATGTGTGTGGGGGAAGATTAGTCTCTAGCTGGAGTGAGGCAGGGGCAAGATGAACACAGTGGGGTATAGGGAGAGGATTAGTCATTGCTGACTGGAGCAAGGCAGGGGCCAGGGGCAAAAGCTAGGTCTGGTCTATGGAGCCAGGGAAGGGCTGGAGGTAAATAGCAAGTGCTTCAGGGCTGGGGAGGGGATAAAGAGGATCTCCCCAGCCCCTGTCCACATACAGGCAGTATCTACCTTTTCCCTGGTTCTAGTCTAGGAGTGGGCAAACTTTTTGGTTTGAGGGCTACAGCTGAGTGGGGAAATTGTATGCAGATCTGGGGCCAGGGGTTGGGGTGCAGGAGGGAGTGTGGGGTGTGAGATTGGGGTGCGGCATGCAGGAAGGAGCTCAGGGTAAGGGATTGGGGCAGAGGAGGGGTGCAGGGTATATGGTGAGGCTCAGGGAAGGGGATTGGGGTGTGGGTTGCAGCAGGAGGCTCAGCAGGGGGTTGGGGTGCAGGAGGGGTTCGGGATACGGACTCTGGCCCAGCAACACTTACCTAGAGGGGAGGCATATGGCACTGTGCGCTGTCCTTACTGCTCCTCCAGGTACTTCCCTTGAAGCTCCCAGCCAATAGAAGCTGTGGGGTGTGTGTGTGTCTGGAGGCGAGGGCAATGCATAGAGCCCTTTGCCCCCACCCCAGACTGCTGGGACATGGTGCTGGCTGCTTCTGTGAGCAGCCTGGGGCTTGCGGCACCCCAGGGGTGGGGATCTAGTGCCCATTATCCTGTGGGCTGGATCCGGCGCCCTAAGGGTTTGCTCACCCCTGTTCTAGCCCATTCTCTTTGTCTCTGCACTAAGCTGAGGGTGGGGGTGGGTGCAGGAGTTGGGGTGTGTGGGTGGGGCTGGGTATCTGAGGGGGTGCAGGAGTCGGGGCTGGGGATCCGTGAGGGGGGTGCAGGAGTAAGGGCAGAGGGCTGGGGTGTAGGGTGGAGTCATGGGGGTGCTCCCAGCCCTCTCCCCTTAGTGTGTCTTGTCAGGGGGCTGGAAGGTGTATGCCCTGATTTCACCTTTTTCCCCAATGCCCTACCCCTGCCTCTTCACTGCCTCCTCCCCCAAGTGGCGAGTGTGCTGTGGCTCTGCTTCTCCCCCTCCCTTGTGCTGGCAAACATCAAACATGATGAGGGAAGAGTTGGGGGAGGAGCTTGGCTGCAGCAGGAAGCCCCAGGAGCTGGGAGCACCGAGCTTCTGTTCTCATAGGAGAGGGTGGGGGGCAGAGAAGAGCGAGTAAATCTGGTACTGGTATACTCACCATAACAAATGTCTTTGATTATAAAATATAGACCCTTTTGAGTGGGAAAATGGGTATGTTTCACCAATACTAAAATATGCATAAGGAAGTCGAATCGATGTGTGTGTTCTTGACTGTTTCTGTAGCATCCCAGCAAAAGTAGATCACAATGTAAAGAATAAGTGTTTGCTATACTGTTTATGGCAGAGGATGTAAAAAACGTTGTACCGTTCACTGAGAGAATGCTTGCCACTTACACTAAACTGAAATCAACTTACGGCAAGAGATTTTAGATATTTTAAAATCCTGTTACTTTTATTATTATGATACTTTCTAAAAGAGAATAAATTAATCTGCTAAATTGATATGCAGTTTGTGAAAAGTTTGTACTATGGAAAGAAGACCTGTTTTATTCTGATGAATCTTAACAAAATGAAACTCAACCTTCAAAAAGTTTAATATTTTGGCAATAGAATAATACAGCAACACAACTCATATCAGTCAAAGTAAATTGCAAGATAATTTACTTTCAGTGCCTTTCCAAAGACAGCTTTCACCATTGAACATTTATTTATTTTTTGGTATGGGGGAGGCAGAATAATATTAGAAAAGAATATCCATTGCTTTCCCCCTGGAAAAACCATGTACATCTATATATATAAAAGTCAAGTGGTGTATGTATGAGTGTATGTATGTATGTATGTATGTATGTACGTATGACAGCGAACTCCTCCCGCACCGTTTGAGCCAGAGACTTGAAATTTGGTACAGTGAGGGGTCTTGGGGTCTAGATCTTGGTAAGGGTCGAAAAATTTTCGGATCTCACCTCTGACGCCCCCCAGGGGTGAAAGTCTTTCAGGGCCAATCACATCAGCTGGGCAGTTAGGTGCTGATGATGTCATAATACCCCCTCCAACAGACACCGCACTCGCTCAGCTCGCCCCTCCCTCCTCCAACGGAACCCCGGAGATCCCTCAGCTCACTGCCCCTCCCCCCTCCCAACGGAACCCCGGAGATCACTCAGCTCACTGCCCCTCCCTCCTCCAACGGAACCCCGGAGATCACTCAGCTCACTGCCCCTCCCCCCTCCCAACGGAACCCCGGAGATCACTCAGCTCACTGCTCCTCCCCCCTCCCAATGGAACCCCGGAGATCACTCAGCTCACTGCCCCTCCCCCCTCCCAACGGAACCCCGGAGATCCCTCAGCTCACTGCCCCTCCCTCCTCCAACGGAACCCCGGAGATCACTCAGCTCACTGCCCCTCCCCCCTCCAACGGAACCCCGGAGATCACTCAGCTCACTGCCCCTCCCCCCTCCAACGGAACCCCGGAGATCCCTCAGCTCACTGCCCCTCCCTCCTCCAACGGAACCCCGGAGATCACTCAGATCACGGCCCCTCCCTCCTCCAACGGAACCCCGGAGATCACTCAGCTCACTGCCCCTCTCTCCTCCAACGGAACCCCGGAGATCACTCAGCTCACTGCCCCTCCCTCCTCCAACGGAACCCCGGAGATCACTCAGCTCACTGCCCCTCCCCCCTCCCAACGGAACCCCAGAGATCCCTCAGTTCTCTGCCCCTCCCCCCTCCCAACGGAACCCCGGACTACATCAGCTCACTGCCCCTCCCCCACCTGCGAAGGTCCCCGGAATCCCTCGGCTCTGGGCCCCCTCCCCCCCTGCGACGGATCTGAGTTGGGTTTGGTGGGACGGTAAGTGAGGTGGGGGTGTCGGATTCGGTCGGGGGGTGAGGTGGGGGTGTCCGGTTTGCTTGGGGGGGTGGGAAGGTGTTGGGGTGGGTGAGGGGTGAGGGGTGGGTGTTGGGGTTGGTCAGGGGGTGTCAGCTGTCTGCCACCTCCCCACCTCCGACTGACCCGAGCAGCGCCGGGCACTTATGCTAGTTGTACATAAAAAAAACAAAACAAAATCTGGAGCAGTGTCCCAGTTGTGTGTTTAGTAAGGCTGGGGGGCAGAGAAGAGCCTATGTCTTTTTTGTTTGTTTGTTTTCACATGGGAACTTCAGGTGAACTCACTATTTAGACATCAGTTTGACAGATCACATGCTTGATCACAACTTTTAGAGTTCTAAATCATTTCCACTGATTTAGTTGTAATACCATAATTTGTCATGAGAATATAAGCATTATTTGTTCTGCATCTCTCCACTGTAATAAAATAACGGAGGATGTTAAACAGAATCTACTAGAGATAAACTCTTTTAAATAAGTAGGCCTGGAAAGCTTGCACCTAAGAGTCCTAAAACAGATAGCTAAGGAGATCTGTTGTCCACTGATGTTAATTTTAATAAGTCTTGGAATAATGGGGAAGTTCCAGAAGACTGCAAGAATACCAATGCCATGCCAGTATTAAAAAATATCAAGTAGAATGTCCTGACTAATTATAGACTATTTAGCCTGACATCACCCATGGGCAAAATAATGGAAGCTGATATTGGATTCAGTCAATAAAAAACTACAGGACAGGAATATAATTGTCAGCATGATTCAATGGAAAATAGGTTTTGTCAAACAAACCTGATTTCATTCTTTGAGATAAGTTTGGCTGAAAAAAGTAACTGCCTTGTACTTGGATTTTTGTAAGGCATTTTGACTTAATACCACAAGTCAAACACAAGTTATTGCACTTAGTGTGTGGGTAAGTCAGTGAAATTCTATGGCCAGTGTTATAAAGGAGGTCAGACTAAATGATATAAGGTCTCTCTGGCTTTATACCTATTTTTTTTCTCCTGTACAAAGTGGATGAAAACTGCTACTAAATCAGAACAATAGTGTTTTATACCACTTTGCATAGGAGTGAAGAACAACACAAAGGTGCAAGGCGGTGGAGGATCAGAATCAGACCATCTCTTTCTGACTGGAATTGTATTGATATCAAGTATCTGGTGCTCCATTTTAGTTAATAAAACTCATTGATGAAATCAAGTACAAGTCTGTGTGCTCCTCGTGTCTAAACTCTCTAACAAAGGAGTTTCTTTACCTTCATAGGCTCCACAACTATTGTTTTATTTTAATCCAAGTTCTTCTCTTTGTGCTTATCTGAAAGAGAGAGTGAGTGTGCCTATATAATATTACTTGTTGATTATTTGTCTTACTGTAGCACCTAAGAGCTCCAGTTAGCCCAGGACTCCACGTGCAGGAACTGTGCAAACACAGAAGTCTGTCCCTGTCCCTGCCCAAAACAATCAATGTTTAAGATAAGAGGCAGCAGATGGGGAAGTACAAGGAAACAATGAGACCATATTGGTCAACTTGAGAGGCTATTGTCTGAGCCCACTACCTGCTTGACGATTGTCATGGTTTTGTAGGCATCATGGCAAAGGAGAGGTTTATGGTGGGATTTAAAGGAGGATCATGAGGTAGCTCTGAATATGTTTATGTACTCTCCGATGAGGGGCAGCATGGGAGAAAGCACAGAAGTGCTTGTTTGAAAATGTAACAAGTAAGCAATGGAGGCTGAGGCCATTGGTAGATCAAAGGCAGGAGTCAACATTTCAGTAGTGAATGAGAGATGATGGGTAGGGGAGGGATAGGCGGTGAAAGGCCTTTGAAAGCTAAGACAAATAGCCTGCATTTGATCTGATAGAGAAGGGGAGGCAATGGAGGGCTACAAACAGAGGAATAATGTGGTCAGAGCGATGGATCTGTGCATCAGCATTCAGAATGGATATGAGTGTGGCAAGATTGTATTTGTCAAGGTAAACAAATGATGTTGCAATAATTGAGATGTGAAATGGCAGGAGTTTTAGCTTGGTGGATGGATGTTATGCAGAGAGAACGTGGCACAATTTAGACATAGAGTGGATGTGAGGACCTAGGAAAAGGGCTGAGTCAAAGATGATGCTCAGCTTATGGGTCTGAATGTTAGATCTGGTAAGATGGTGGGGTTGTCCGCCATGATCAAGACCGGAGATAGATGGGAACGCTTTGGGGGAGTGACTAAGAATGGCAGTTAGTCTTCCTTCAAGCCTATGAAAGGAAAGGCTCCTTCCATGAGTTCCAGTTATGGGGAAGGAGCATGCTCTAAAGAGCCCAATCACAAAACATCCACAGAAACCAGTGGATCCATCGTTACTGGATACTGACCTGCATGTACTGTCAACCCCTGCATCCCTCCGAGCTTGAGAGCCATCTGCTTCAGAGAAGAGCATTGTTCCTGTACCAGTTCTGGGGACTGAAAAAGAGTACCCTGGATTCCAGGGAGGTCGGGAAGTGTTTGCCTTAGGAAAGTTGAGGTCTCCACACTGTCTGGGACCCTTTACTTCCAGGGAGACTTTATCTTCTGTGCAGGGCATGCCTCAGCTGAGGCATCTCTCACCCTCCTCTCCGGCACCCATCACCCACCTTCCCCTGAAAAAGAATGGGCTAGACAACAGCACCCACACTCCACCCCATCCAACGGGGAAGGCAAAGTGGCTGGACCTCTTGGGCCACAAGGTCTTCTCCTTAGCCAGCCTTCAAATCGAGATTTTGATGATCAGGCATTACTTGCCAGATATGCTTTCCTATATTACAGCAATTTGGAGGACTTTGCTGAAAAACTGCCACAACAAGACTGGGCCCTTTCCAAGCAATAGTAGAGGAGGGGAAGCTGGTAGCAAGAAATACCTCATCGTGGGAGCCCTGCAAATCTGCGGATATCCACTTTATATCTGTGGACCATTTTTGCAAATTGCAGCTTGGATGCAGATACAGATTTTGTATCCGGGCACAGCTGTGCAGCACATGCTCATCCGAATGAAGCGGCTGTCCCCTAGCCCTCAGGCTCCAGTACAGCTCTCTTGATCATGCAGTAGCAGGCTGCAATATGTTGCAACAGCCTGCTTGGCATTCTGGGAATTGAAATCCCCAGCTTGTTCAGATGGAGGAGGTAAACTACAACTTCCAGAAAGGCATGAGCCATGCATCATTGTGAAAGATATGTGGTTGTACTTTAGACTAGCAGGTGCTGTGAAGAAAGTAGTTGTCGCTGCTGTCTGTCTCGGCTGGGTCTGCATGCGTTAGAGCCACCGCAGCTGCGTAGGGGTGGATGAGCCCCCCACTGGGAGGGTGGCGCTGTACGCAAGGCCCAGAATTGTAGTCTCTGTACTGGAGTGGGGAAGGAGGTGCGGCGGGGCAGAAAATCTCTGGGGAGAAATGAGGAGCGGTTGTGGGTCGGGTTTGGCATAGCCCTGTGTCTCTGGTGCAGCGTGACTTGTGCAGCTGTTGGTAGAGCCCTGCAGATCCTCAGATATCCACATCCATGTATATGGATATCATGGACAAATTTTGTGGATCAAATATGTATACAGATTTTTGTATTGGTGCAGGACTGTACTCATCACACTCCATCACCTTAAACATAATCATGAGGATGGAGTCGTGGCTCCTTTCCTATGTTTTTCCCAGGCAGGTACAAAATACCATCGAAGGATTCACCCAAAGGGAGGTCTCTACTTTCAACCAGAAAACAGACAACTCTCTCCTCAGTCTCAAGGATTTGAGAGTTACACTTCATCCCTTGGGTGTTTACACATTTGCACTAAAGCATAAATTCTACCATCTGCCGCCCACGCACTGTTATGGAATCTCCCAGTTTTCCTGTCAGCAGCCGAATGGACCACCAAGGAAGTGCCAAGAGACTCTCAGATCTCGTCCTTGGGCCTGTCCTTGCAACATTCCTCCTCCCAGATACAACCCCCACAGGAAAGAGATTTCTGAGGAACTCTAGAGAGCCATTAACTACTCCACCTTCTTTGGGGATCATCTTGAATTCTTCTTACCAGCTTAGAGTGCAAAAACAACAGACAACTGGGAATAAATGTTGCCCACCATGGTTATACAATCAAGTTAATTATACTACTTAATTTACGGTGCCCTCCCCGATCCCATCTCAGAGACTACATTCTCACCTTAGAATTGGACTCCTTACTACAAAGAGTGGTGATAGAGCAGGTTCCTCCAGACTGCCAGAGAATGGGGTTCTATTCAACTTACTTCCTCATACACAAAAAGAAAGGCAGATGGAGACCAGTTCTGGACTTCCAGCATCTCGGTTGCCTCATCCACAAACCCAAGTTTCCTATAGTCACTTCAGTAACAATCATCCCATCATTATAAGGCATGTGGTTTATAGCTCTCTATATGGAGGACACTTAGGGCTTGTCTCCACTACGGGGAGGGGGATCGACTGCAGATACGCAACGTAGCTGAAGTTTGCGTATCTGCAGCCGACTTACCTCTCGTCCCCATGGCGGCGGCAGTCGGCGGCGCGCTCCCCCGTCGACTCCAGCTTGCTCCTCCCGGCAAGCTAGAGTTACGCAGTCGACGGGGGAGCCGCGAGCGATCGATTTCTCGTGTCCTCATCAGACGCGAGAAATCGATCGCCAGAAGATCGATCCCGCGCCGCGCGAGTGAAGACCAGCCCTTATTTTCACATAGACATTCATCCAGCCCACAGATGATTCCTGAGATTCATGGTTGGCCCACATCATTTTCAATACATGGTCCTGCCATTTGGAATCACCACTGCTCCCAGAATCTTCACCAAGGGTTTGTCAGTTGTATTCCCCTATCTTGGTAACTGGCTCCTAGCAGCAGGGTCCAGAGACAAAGCTCAACTTTCAACTTGCATGTTGCTTGGACTCCTTTTCAATCTGTGTCAGCATCAATGTAGAAAAATCAACTTCAGACTCCATGCAATCCCTAGACTTTAGAGGGGCCTCCATCAGCTCAGTCACAGCACGAGCTTACCTGCTGAGGGACAAGTTCCAGACTCCCTGCAGGAAATCATAGCCGACGTAGTCAACAGTCCTCCTGTCCTGTCTAGGACCTGCCTATTTCTCCTTAGCCACATGGCCTTGTGCACATACCTCAGCTCCTTCACTCGCCTCCACCTTTGCTGCTTCCGGATGTTGCTCCAGAGAGTTTACTCAAACATGTGCCGCACCATGGACATCTATATTGATAGTTTTTCTATTCTGTGTTGGATAGACCCATGGCAGGTTTGTGTGGGAGTCCCCTTTCTCCCCTCTCTGTCCCTCTATAGGATGGGGAGCACATCCCGAAGACCACATGACTCAGGGAACACTGATTCCTTGGGAATCCAGAATGCACATCAACATTCTGGGACTCCGAGTGATAATTAGGTCATGCCAAACATGTCTCTCTTCCGTCCTGTGTCATCATCTTTTTATGTCTGGCAACATCACCACAATTTACTATGTCAACAAACGGGGGGGGGGGGGGGGGCAGAAAGTCAACTTCTCTGTGTACAGAGGCAGTAAACCTCTGGAACTGGTGGATTGTCCACCAGTTCCTGTTACCTGCAGCCTATCTCCCGTCAACTCGGAACATGATCACAGACTGACCATGACACAAACTCTATCACACCGTAGTGTGTGACAGTTTTGACCTCTTTGCCTCCCCCATCAACAACAAATGCAGCACATACTGCTCCTGGGGTAAGGAGTCTTCACTCTCAGGATCTCAGGAATCATCTGTGGGCTGGATGAATGTCTATGTGAAAATAAGTGTCCTCCATATAGAGAGCTATAAACTCAGCTGGTCTGGTTAGATGAGATCAACTATGCTTTCCCTCCTCTTCCACTCTTGCCATGAATACTCCACTAGATCACATTGGACGAGGCGACAGTCATCCTGATTGCCCCTTGCTTTTCATTCTGGAAGTTATGAATGAAATAGTCTCTGGAGCTTGATAAGTGGGTCAGCTTCTCTAGAAGTCTGAAGATACTTTGATTTGATGTACTGAAAATTACTGAGAGCAAGCAAAGAAAGTCCTCATCTCTCTCAGGTGCTGACAGCAGTCTGTCTGATAAAGTGAAAAGTCTAATGGGACTTTCTCTTTTCTCATAGAAGAGCTGCTTAGTCTAATGGATTTGTGAATGGGAAACCATTACCTTTTCTTCAATATTTTTTTAGAAAATGGAATTTAGACTTGCACAAAACAAAAGTTTTTTTTTAAATGGTTACCGTGAATCTTCTTGAGAAGAAGGGCAACATTAGTTTAAGATTTAAAGAAGTTTTCATAACCTGGCAAAAACAGAACACCAGATTGGGAAGCATTTCTTTTAGAAACTTTCACATAAGCCAAAAACATTAAATGAGGAGTGAATAACACTTATCATACTTAGTTTAATGATGCCAAAAGAAATGCTTAAATAAAGCTTAAAGATGTTTCAGTGAAAGAGGAATTACAACAGTTAAGATATAGCATTTAATTTGAGTCATTAGTAGATTCTATGCTCCAAAATACTTAGCTGCCCAAAGAAAAATTCTTGTTGGGAGCTGCTCTTTCTTATTTTTTAAATTTTATATATACAAATGGTCAACCCCTGAACTGAGTATTAAATCATCTTGAATAATACTATTGTTGAGAATTTTTTATCTTGATGTATGAATGATTCATAGGTTCATGAGTTGCTAAGATTTGTAATAAGTGTACACCATGACTAAGGCTACTGTTTAGTCACCGCTGCTCAGGCGCTCCCCAGGGCCCACCACACCGGCCACTGGTCGAGTAGTCCCCAGGGCCAACTGCACAGGGCTGTTCCAGCAGCGGCTGGTGTGGCTGTCCCCAGGGCCACCTGAGCATCTGGCCCCAGAGCCAGCTGTTTCAGCGGTCCAGCCACACTGGCCTCTTCAGAAGTCAGACGTCGTGGAAGGTCACGGAATCTGTGTCTTCCGCGACTTCCATGGCAGACACGGAACCCTAATCATGAAGGTAAGGCTTCTCTTAAACAACTTTTAAGAAACTCAGAAGAACACTTGATTTTTTTCACTATTGTGAGAAAAGTTAGGGAGAAAAAATATGGTGCAGTAGCAATTGCCAAAAAAGAACCTAACAGTAACCACATGGGACATCAAAGGATATGCAGGAGGGTGAGGAAGTTAATTGCTTGAAAACTTGAGAGCAATTGTTCCTAACTACACATGACCTGTTCTACTTAGCACTGATGAGGCCTCTGCTGGAGTATAGTATCCAGTATGGGGAGCCACATTTTAAGAAAGATGTGGACAAACTAGAGAGAGTCTAGAGGAGAGCAACAAAAATGATAAAAGGTTTAGAGAACCTGACCTACAAGGCAAGGTTTAAAAACCCCCAAAGAAAACAGCCAGGCATTTTAATTTTTGGGGTGAAGGTTGGTGGAAAAGATTCAGGGGAGATCTGATGAGTCTTCAAATATGTTAAAGGCTATTACAAAGAGGACAGTGATAAATTTGTTCTCCATGTCCACTGAAGGTAGTACAAGAAGTAATCAGCTTAATTTGCAGCAAGGGAGATACAGGTTAGATATTGGGAAGATTCTTTCTAATTAGAAGGATAGTTAAGCATTAGAATAGGCTCTGGGGTGGTTATGGAATCCCTGTCATTGGAGCGATGCAGTTTCAATGGTACAGTGTGCCACTGTAAGGTCTGTAGTGTAGACAGCTTAAAAAGTGTGTGCTGAACTCATCAAGAAAGGGCTATGGAATCAGAACAAATTATATTTTTTTAATGTAAATGTATTCAAGTAGATAATAAATTTGAATAGAAGCTGGCTAGCTCTAAAACAAAGGGGTTAAACGAAAGGCTTTCCACAACTTCAATTAGAAAAAGTGTTGTGAAATTTTGAAAATGAACTAACATTATTTGTATGTAAACATTTCTTCAGGGTATAAAATCCATACATTTAGCATTATGCTGATGCAGAAGCAACAGAAAGTGAAAGTATCTTGTTTGCTTTGCTCTCAGCTCTTTGGTGTAACCTAAACTCAACAACCAGAAAAGGTGTCAACAGTCAGGTTAAACATCAGTGTTGGGAACTGAGAAGTTGAAGCTCCAAGTCTGGATTCAGTCTCTTGTAAAGTTAGCACATCAGAAAAAACAACTTTTTTAAAAAAAGGGTACAAACATATATATTTTTCTCATTTTAGTGTTCGCTATCTCATTTAATAATTTGTGTTTAAAAATGTACCCTTATTGTGATATTAATGTAAGTCTAATGTATTCGGTTTAATTGTAATCGGGTTAAGAACACATACATCCTTAAAACTAGATGGCTTGTCTTGCAGATGGAAAGGCAGACTAGTTTAGGACTAGGAAGGAGGAGTTCGTTTGTGTGTGTGAAAGCTGTTGATCCGGTAAGTGTGGAGGTAGAAGTTCATTATTCAAAGACTACCTGATATTAACCTGGTAACAACATTTATGCTAATTTGTAGGAACCATTTCTAGGGGTAAAGGGTATTTCAGTCTCCCTACCCACTCTGTCCTTTTTCCTTATTGAATCTTCCAGAAATAGAATAGTGTGCCAATTCTGATGCTTTTCTGATGTTTTTTTATGGCATGCACAAGGAACAAAATTAAAATCACACTTGTTTCAGGTAGGGAACTGAATGGCTTTTAGGTGTTCACTCCAGGCTGTTACCAACTTGCATTAGATTTAATAGTTGTGAACCTGTGGTGAAATATGTTACATACATGCAAATATTATTTAAATCAGTCTCTTTATTGAGATAAAAAAGGACCCTCATTTTTTCTTGCTCATAATGGATCTAATTGTTAACTTTGAGTTGTGTCCAGTGTAGCACCCAGCCAAGGGTGTTGTGATAAAGGTAAATGTATGATACTTTAAGCCCCTCTCTTCCTATGGGGCGGTTTCACCCAGGTACAGTTTAGAGCATCCTCATGGGATCACAGGATTCATAAATGCTTTCCTTCTGCTCTGTTAGCTGGTTGTCTTTCAATCTTGTATTGGGGTATATGCACAGATGGGGAGAGGGATATATAAACTAAGTCACACAAAGGGGAACATGGCTGGGGAGATGGCAGGTAGGGGAATAGGACTAAAATTCAAAGCTCCTCTTTGAAGTACATTTTTTTAATATTATCTACTTTTCAAGTTGTCCTTTTCGAATACGCCACTTCTGTATATTTTTGTATTTCAACATTATACTACATTTGAATAATCTTTTCTATGTAAAATTACAACAAAAACAAATCCCAAGTTTGTGAAACAGTTTTTTGATCAACGACCGTTCTCTGTAAATATCTGGCTATTGAAGAGCTCATAACTCTTATTTTGCAGATTCCTAGTCTTTATACAGTTAAAGTACAGCATTTTACTACCCAGCTAATAGGCTCATTTATCCATTTTTGAGCAAATTCTTTTTGACTTGGGGCTTGTCTACACATGCTACCTACAGCAACAGAAGAGCTTCTCCTGTTGGCATATATACTCCATCTCCCTGAGTGGCGGAAGCAATTTCAATGAGAGAAGCCCTCCCGCCAACACATGCTGTCTACACTGGGTGGTTAGGTCAGTATAACTATTTTGCTCATGGTGTGGATTTTTCACACCCCTGAGCAATGTAGTTATACCGACATAAGTTGGTAATGTAAGTAATCTATTAGCATGCATCTTCTGATTTGAAGACAGTGATTCATCAGTTATCTGACAAAATGTTATCTCTCCTCCCCAGAAAATAGTCTAGTTCATTTGGAAAGACTGTTACTTAACATTGTACCTTTTCTCTTTTAGGTTTGTGGATGGAGAGCTGAATATTTGTTATAATGCTGTAGATCGTCATGTTGAGAGTGGAGATGCAGACAAGAGTGCTATTATCTATGATAGTCCTGTAACAAACACTAAACAGGCTATCACTTACAAAGAAGTTCTTGAACAGGTATGGTTGATGATAGAATCCTGTTGTCTAGAAACAGATTAGAAATAATGTAACATTATGTGGCATGCAGATATTACAGAAATGTGTGAATTAGAAGATACATAGCCATATGACTATCTTGCCTTTCAAACTGCATTGTAGTCTTTTAGTTGTGTTACATTACGAATCATAAATCTCACTAATTGTACCCAATAGTGCATCATTTCTCTCGCTTCTCTTCTCCACTGGTTATTTAGGCAAACAGTTGTGGGTGGGTGTTGTCAACGTGTTAGATTTCTCTCTCTTCTTTTTTTTTCCCAACCTCTTCCACAGTCCATCTTGAAAAAGAAGAACAGTACAGGTAAATTTATTTAAAGTAACTTTCATCAACAAAACTACTCTTCCAGTAATGAGAGCAATAAGCTTGTGAAATAAAGCATATATCTTGACCCATACACCAACAAAACATCATAATTAGAATTTAAATATTGAAAGGACAAAGCTCCTAAAATATGTTCCTCATCCACCAAATTCTAGATCATCATGGAAGTGAAGGTTTTCTCATATGTTTTCCCAATAAATCAGTGAACATTGAATAATTGGTGAAAACTGGCATATGCACACAGAGATGTGTATGGTGCCAGAGAGCTGTATTTATGCAGAAAATGTGTTCCAAGTTCTGTTAGTAGGTGTCACAGATCCTAGTAAGGGCCTCCTCCTGGTCACTCACTTGGACTGCTGTGAGTGGAATGCAAGCCTTTGTTGCTCTGGATCTGTGGCTCTGTATGGTGTTGTCCTGTAGGCCATTGCCCTAATATCAGAGTCTCTAAGTGCACTCTCCGGGCACAGATCTTCTATCTGACACCCCCTTTCGAGAGTTGGAATCTGTGCTCCACTTGTCTAGCCCATCTGGGCACAGTGATGGCTGTTCAGGCCCGCTGGTACTTAAATACACCCATTCCCCAGAACTCGACTCAAAAGACGTGATGCTTCTGGTTTATAGTCTGTCTCAGGGGCATGCATTAGTTGTGAAGCATTCAGCGCAAACACACTTTGCACACTCTTAACACTTTTGTGCTCTCTTATACTTAATCGTACAAAGTGAAAAAGATTATACAGAACAGTAAATGTTACACGCTCCTTTCTATTGCACCTTTCCCGTGAAAATCCTTGGGGAGCATCTGTATCTTGGGGGTTAGGATGTCCTCTCATGCAGGCGATTACGTGATGGATGGTGTCTCCCTCTTGGAACCCTTTACTCAGCTCCTATGTGGTGATCTCACCTGCCCTAATCTTTCCCTTCCTGTCTGGTTCCCCATATTCCAGTGTGGTTGTTTAAAAAAAAAAAAAAAACACCGCCTGGTGACCTGCTTTCTTTTGTTCTGCTCCTGAGAGTTTCCAGTGTGCCTTCCTTGAGAGGAGTCCGCTCTCTCATGACACTCATGACTCAGGTGTTTTTCATAAAACTGTGACGCTGGTAGACCAGATGGTAGACCAGATGACGCTGGTAGACCAGATGTCAGCTCATGCCAAGGGCCCTAGGCCTCACAGAACACTGACAAATACATAGTTGGAAACCAATCTGACTCACCTGTGTGTTGATATTATTAAAAAAGTGTATAAGATTTATAGAGAGGTGTTTTTAGTATTTGCATTTTATGAAATCCTTGGGAGTTGCTGCATGCATTAATCTCACTTGTGCTCTCTGTATCACGTGTTATAAAGTAATATGCAAGTATTTGCTTTTGTAACTATAAAAGTGGTTGCTAGGAAACTGAGAACCCCCACAGTCAGGAGAGAAGCATTAACAAGTGTGAAATGCTGGTTTACAACTGGAGGTGTCATCTCCTGCCCAAAACAGAGGGCCCATAGACACTGGACAAACTATTATGGAACATCTTTGTTGATTGTTCCCCCCCACACCCATGAAGAGGGGATGGACACAACCTCTCATCCCATCACAGTTTGAACACTGGGGGAAGAGAATGAAAAATAAAAATCCCTGACCTGAAGGATCTGTATCAATATGCTGCTTGAAATTTGGAGAGGGTAATATTTCTAAACATAAGCAAGGGAGCTTGGCTATTACAGCAGTTTTTATTACTGTTTGAAATCCGACTGTAACTCATTTATGTGTGCCTTTATCTGCTTCAACTTTGTAAATAACTCTAGTTTATTATAGGATTGGCTACAAGTGTTGTCTGTAGTGTGAGTTCTAAGGTGAAATTGATATGGGGTGAAGTGAGTGGTCCTTTGGGACTGGGAGTAACCTGAACATTGAGGTGATTCTTGGTATAAGGGGCCATCTATCACAAAAGCAAGTTTGCCATAGCAAGCTAGAATGCAGTACCCAAGTACTCCATGGTTAGGCTGCTATAGTGCTTGAGTTCACACTTGTTACTTGGTTGGTGAGATCTAAGTATAGAACTCACAACTGATTTGTGGTTTGTGCCTTGCTTCTTGACTTTCTCTCCTGAGGTTGGCAATCACAGTCATGAGCTACTCCAGACAGCCTGATAACACCTTCACAATATTATCAGAATTTATACATTTACAGACATAACTCCAATTCATCACAGTAGGTATGAGTAATATTTAGCTTGTACTGTGGCAGTAGGTTCTGTTTTTTTAAAAGGTGTGTATGTTCCTAGAATCTTGTTTGTTTGATTCTGAGATGGATGGCCTGTGAGTGCTTGGAGTGCTGAAAGCAACCTGGCATGTTTGGCAAACGACCTATATTTTTGCCTAGCTGGGAATACATTTGAATTTTCTCTTAGTTAAAAATACAGGCCACTTACCAGATAGTGAAAAAAGGCTATGCCTATCATAGAAAAGAGGCTGATTGATCTGAGGGTTGGCTTTATATTTGGGAGGATTCATGTCCATTGTGGCCTATATTTGTAGCATAGCATCCTGGCCTTGGCCAGTCAGGCCCTGATAAAACCTCTTATTGTAAGGGTTTTAAATATTATGATACATTTATTTAAGTGAGGAAAATACTTCAACAATGTACGTGCTAGTGTCTGACTAATAAATTCTGTAGTTAATGTGCAGATTTTTATATGGCATTTGGTATCTTTGTTCAATTATCTTTATCAGCTGTGCTGAACTCTAAAGTAAACTTCAGTGAAGTAAAATGAGACTTCCGCCTTGTCTTAATGATTTCAGTATCCAATATGCAATTCAGATCACTGTTCTATTGAAATTGTTCCATGGAAAAAATATATTTACAGCATAATTCTGTGTAGTGTTCTGAAAAGTGTGACTATCTTTACAAATATATAATGCAGTCACATTAACATAGTCCAATTTGTGAGTTTTCTGTTAGTGGCTTTAGGAAAGGAAAAATTGTGTGGTTGCGAACATTGATATACATCACAGCACTTCTCTAACCCTGTCATGAGATCTACAGAAACCTTCATTTTTATTAATAAAACGAGGAAGACTTTGTAGCACCTTAGAGACTAACCAGTTTATTTCAGCATAAGCTTTCATGGGCTATAGCTCACTTCATTTTATTGATTGACTTTCAAGATTTTTCCACCAACAGTGGATTTAAAGTTTAGCTGTGTCACCACACGATAGTGTATGTTCAACATTTATTGATAAAGTATGTCTCTTTGGTTTTTAAATAGCTATTTAACAATATAATATCCCTGTGTAAATCCTGTCCAGTACTAACACGGCTGCTATTCTTGAACCTGTTCCGTTTGCAGTAATTTACTTTGAAAAATCATTTGAAATGCAGCTTTACCTTTTTGAATCTGAAATGGATGTTCAGTTTCCTAGATTTGTGGCTGTGTATTCTCTCCAGGTCTACTTGTAGCTTTGGGAGACAACAGAAATAAACAGTAGCATTGTAAAGAATGAGAGAGCTGCACAAATAAACTTAAACATCCTCTCCCCACATTTTCTCCTCTTTCTAACAAAGAGGGAGCACTAGCTCACTAGTCCAAGTATGTAACCAAACTCACTCTGAAGTCAGTAGGTCATGGAATGCTGCCTGTAGTAGAGTCCTGTCTAAATATTGTCTTTGAACTCCGTACAGCTTTTGCACGTGTTCTAATTTCACCTTTTCATGCTCTTCTATCACGTGAAGGAGAGACATCAGATTAATATATACTAAAGTTTAAAAAAATACTTAGCAGGTGACTAAGCCTTTTGGAGCTGTTACATTGGGTGTTATATAATACTGAATATTTACCTGAAATATTCTGTTTTATGCATGCTATCTTTTTGGGGGGGTTGGGGGAGGGGGTAATCTTGCATTGTATTTTACTCCTGTTCTATTTTTTACAAAGGATAATATTTTAATAACAAACTTACAATGGAAAACAAATCCTTTCTCCATTTTTACCATTATGCAGTGTTACCAACCTCTCATCATAAAAATCAAGAGATTTGGTGTATAAATCATGAGTTACTATTTTTTCAAACATAAACCTATATCAGTGGTTCCCAAAATGGGGTTTGTGAAACCCTGGGGGTTCACAAAATGTTACAGGGGGTTCTCGTGGGGGGGGGGGGGGAAAGATTTCCCTAATGGCAGACATAGCTGTCCATGGGGACCTCGGGCGGCACAGGGCCAGCAGCAAGAGCTAAGAGATCAAAGTAAG
The DNA here is from genome assembly GCA_032164245.1 of Sternotherus odoratus. NCBI lineage: Eukaryota > Metazoa > Chordata > Testudines > Kinosternidae > Sternotherus > Sternotherus odoratus. Next base: position 62,416,658 of record JAVMKO010000001.1, read on the forward strand.
CATATCTATCACACTGAGGAGATTTGAACTTCAAGGCTCCTTATAAGAAATGGAAAGGGAGGGGGATATTTTTTGCTGTTTTTAAAATTAAATAGACAGCTAGTGTTGTTTTTAAAATGATTATGAAGAGCAAGTTTAAGCTTTGTTGTAATGTGCCTTGTTTGCCTGGACTGCTCAAGACCTGAATGCTTGTGTAGAAAGAACTCCTTGAGCTGGCTTCTTAAATACCTTCATGCTGTTTCACATCTGATACTCCTTGATGAAACATAGGAATCATGTCTTATAACAGGCTTATTCAAAGTGATACAAGCTACGAAAGTGAGATCTTGGAAGAGTGTTGCAGTTTGCATACTGTAATGATAAAAAATAATAATAAATAGTGGGTAACAACCATGTCATTAAAAACAAATTTAATATTTCCAAGATCACTGCTTTTTATAATTTATACTCAGGTAGAGGAGAAAATCCCTGGAAAAATTCATTTTTAGGAGGGGTTTCATGAGACTTGACATTTTAGTGAAAGGGGTTCACGAGTTGTTAAAGTTTGGAAACCACTGACCTAACATTTTATTTTATTTTTTTTATATATATATATATATATTTAGAAGCATATATATATGCTTCTAAATCTCATTAGTGGCTTATTTAATTTCTAACAGTCAGAGCTCTGTACAAAGACTGTATTACTGCATCTGAAAATGCTTTACCAAAAACTTCTTAAAAATTCTACCTGTTATCACCATGTTGCTATGCATCTCAGTTTAAGGTTAGGATGACAGTAATTGAGATATCTGCTGAAGTGCTGTGCGTTTAGCAATATCTGGTAGCAGCTGGGAAGGTTTCAGTTCATAGCAGGCCAGAATATTTATTTTTGTTACAAGTAAAATAGATAAGACTTTGCTGCACATTGTAGATTGAAAATAGTGATAAATGAAGGGGGTGCAGATAACACCTTTTTATTGACATCCAGCCAGTTAGCTATAAAACACCTGTTAGTAGCTGTTTTCTATTTGCTTTACCTGCAAACGGTTAAAAAGTCCATAGGTAAAAGGAAAGGAGTGGGCACCTGACACAAAGAGCCAATGGGAAAGCTAGAACTCTTTAAAATCAGGGGAAAAACTTCCCCTTTTCTTTCTGTGGGGTTCTCCAGAGAAAAGGGGACAGAGCAGCAATGCTATAAAAAGCTTTGGGCCAGGTATGAAAAATTATCAGATCATAACTAGAAACCCTAGATATGTAAGTAGATCAGGAAATGCCTAGGAAAATGTAATTACGTTTCTCTTATTTCTTTATGGTTTGTGGATTCCTTTGTGCTAACCCCAGGTTCTTTTGTTTTGCTTGTAACCTTTAAGTTGGACCTCAAGAGAGCTATCTTGAGGCTTAATTCTTGTAAGTTTTTTTTAACTAGATTTTAAAAAACCACTAAGTTTCAAATGTATTTTCTTTTATTTATTAAAAGCAAAAATAAAGGTTTTGTGCATGTTGTTTAATTAGCTGGTGGCAACAGCTGATTTCCTTTTTCTTTCTCAGCTCTTCCTCAGATGGAGGGGTGAAAGGGCCTAAGGGTACCCCACAGGAAGAAATTCCCAAGTGCGCCTTCCTAAATTCTCAGAGGGTTTTTTTGCACTTGGGTGCTGGCAGCATCTACCCATCCAAGGTCAGAAAAAAGCTGTAACCTTGGAAGTTTAATACAGTGAAACCTCGATTTAACGGACTAATTCGGGCAAGGGGGTGTCCGTTAAAGGCGAAAGTCCGTTATTTAATAATTTTTTAAAATTATTAAATAACAGGACTTTCGGATTTAACGGACACCCCCCTCGCCCGAATTAGTCCGTCAACCCGCCCGCCGGGGTCCCCGGCTGCTGGGACCCGGGCGGGAGCTGTCAGCCCGCCCGCCCCCCGGCTCAAACTGCGGAGGCCGCTGCGAGCGGGCAGAGAGCCCGCAGGGTCCCGGCTCCCGGGACCCTCCAAGGAGCCTGCATGGTGTTGGGGGCCGGGCGGCAGCCCGCCCCCGGCTCAAAAGCGCAGCGGCCGCTGCGCGCGGGCTCAGAGCCCCGCAGGGTCCCGGCTCCCGGGACCCTGCAGGGAGGGTGACTGCTGCCGGGGGCCAGGCGGCAGCCCGCCCCCGGCTTGATCCGCGGCGGCTGCCGCGCACGGGCTCAGAGCCCCGCAGGGTCCCGGCTCCAGCCTCGGGCAGCAGCAGGGAGCCCACAGCCAGCCCTCCAGAAACGGACTTCGGATGCATCAGACTCTGAAAAATTTTGTCCGTTGCATCCGAAGTCCGTTAAATGGAGGTCCGTTAAATCGAGGTTTCACTGTACAAGGATGGCCCGTATTAATTTTTAGAATCCTTGCGGGGTCCCTGCCTTCTGCACTCAAAGTGTGAGAGTGGGGAATCAGCCGTAACAAAAATGGTTGCTTTTTTTCTGCATTAGGGAGAAAACACGCTCCACAATAGCCTGATCATGAGGGAGAATCAGAAGCACAGCAATAAATTTAAAAAGAGCTTAATACCACTTTTCTTGTCCCCATTTTGTTAAGATCCAGGACTTGCCCCCAACCCACGCCACTCTTCCAGCCACGGGTAACAAAACTGAATATCAGGCAGTTCCAAATCTCTTCTTGATCTTGGTTCCACTCTTACACAATTGTTTGTTTTTTCACCCTCTGATTTCACTGCAGATGGAAATCCATGTCAGTAGGTAGATTAGGAATTGTGTCTTCATCATAATCCAGTTTTTTAGGCAGATGTAGAAGTCCCAATGCCTGAAGAATTTTATTTGTTAGTGGTAATTTTTTCATATATCTTGACTGCTATTTTATCAGATTTAAAACAGTTATTTTTTCCTATCATGATATTGGCAGAGTCAGAAGAGAAACCAGTAACATTCTCCCATGGAATGTGGTGGTTAGCAAAAAAACAGAATTTATTGCACTTAACAGGTTTTCTGCATTTACTAGGTTAGATATTTCCATGGCCAAGAGGTCTTTGTTCACAATTTTAAGAGTCAGAGGAAAGTATTTAGTGATAATGCAAACCTCCCTGTCATTATAAACATCATTACTGTCATCCACCATTAAAGTGATTAGGCTTGTTTCCCCAACTGATTCAGAACGGTGGTTGGAAAACGCTTTTATTATTGCAGGGCTCTTGTTCACCCACAGGACATTCTTTTGCAATGTTTGAATTGGGAAGCATGATGAGATTTTTTTTTAAATGATCTACAAATGCAGTTGGTAATCCATATTCTGCAATGGCTTGACAAAAAAGTACTTCAGCATTTGTAATCTTCTGACCTTCTCATGACCGGGAAATATAACACTGTTTTTAAGTCAGAGAAAACAGCCGTCAAGTTCCATGTTAACAGGTGTGCTAGAACAATTTTTATAGTGGGGGTGATGAGAGCCATTGAACCAAACAGTAAACTGATATAATGGAAACTACTTAAAAGCAGGGGGTGAGGCAGCACCTCTAGGTCCAGCACTTACCTCTGTGTACTGTCTACCTTGTGTTTCCCACACCGTGCATCTTGCAATGAAGGACTCTGTTAAAGCAATCTCAAAACCAGCTGAAGATCTGCTGGTGAATATTTTTCATTATTATAATGGTAACAAAACAAAAAGAGGCGTACTGGCAAAACCAGCACTGGTGTGCTGCAGACAAGCTTCAACTAATAAAACAAGGTGGAACAGGGTGTCTCAGTCTCTGCCAAGCAGTAGCAAGATGTAATAACCAGTGGGAGCCCCTTAAAGCCTATTTTGGAAGGTGACTTGTCATTAAAGTGAGATGCCACCACCATAGACTAAAGATCTTGGTGTCTCTTAAAAAGATTTGGTAAGAGCTCCGCTATGGAAAGATTGATTGATTAATTCAACAGTTGAATATTTTTCTACTGAGATCAAAAAGAGTGAGGGACAAAAATGGAAGAGAGATTAGAAGGAAATGAAGACAAGAAGTTTTTATCTCATGCGTGATAGAAGCTAAGTTAAAAATATCTGTGTACCAGTTTTAAGGTACTGATAGGAAGAAGTAAGGGGAAAAAGAGATAAGGGAGCGATAAAAGTGCCACTAGAAACTAGCCTTATTCATAGTGTCGCTGTCTTGATGTAAAAATCGAGTGATGCCTTGAAGAAATATAAAACTTTCTGCCTCTGTTCAGGTTTTATTTCCTAATCTTTAGGACATCATCTGAACGGCATTGTCTTGCTATGCCTGAAGAAGGATCGGAGAGACTGGATGTAGTTGTAATTAGGTCCCAACTTTATTTTTAAATGTCTGGGAGTACCCAGCAAAAAGTTGACAGTGCAGGTAATTCCATAATCATTTCAATATATACCTGAGCCCTCCCCATTAGCCATCCTAGCCTCCAGCAAACCTGCTGCTGTGACCTCACCATCTTCCTCCCTCCCAACTCAAATGAGGATTTTAGGGGGTTTGGCGCCCTGAAATACCAGTCATAGTAGCCTCCCACCCCTCTGTTTCTGCTCCTTTAAAGAATACTGCCTTTAAATCCTTTACTAATCCATTTTATCCTATCACTATGTGCCTTCCTTATGGGGTACCTGTTCTGGATATCCGCCATGGGTTGTGACATCATAGCTGTTGCAGGGGGCTTATCTCGTTGCCGGGAGAACTGAGACTTCACACAGGTGGCTAGTTGGAAAGTGGTGAGTTTATTGAGGGGAGCGGCATTCTGTGCTGGGGGCTTCCGGTCAGCACTGCCGCGATACAAGATGTCTGACACACCCAGGCAATGTCCAGAGAAGCCCAAAGAGGAAGCCCAAAAAACAGGGGCGTGTCAGCACAGATATACCCATACTCATTTGCATCTCATGCATACTCATATCCCATTTGCAAGCTAATTGGTTACACGCTGTTCAGCACTTGTTGATTACGCAGTCCTGCCTCAGTTTCCCCATTTAGTTTCCCACGCATTCATTCTCACACAGACGGGGTAAACACTCATACAGCTGGGAACTTGTTCCCAAACACATACAGATAGCAGAGGCTCAAGGCTATTCTCACAGATAACATTATGCACTCTCCTGGAGTTGACTCAGAAGCATAACTACACCCCCTAGTGGTTGCCTGTCACAATTTCTTCCGGTCCTAACAATAGCCTACCGGTAATTTCAGTTTCATGATCACCCCACTAAGCCCCCAAGAATCCACTGTGGGAAGGCATAAAACCCCCTCCTTTGCCTTGGCCAATCAATCTGGCAGTGAGGGAAAAAATCCTTCCCAGCCCTCCCTCTCCCCCCAAGAAAGGAGTGCCTAACCCACAGATGATCCTGACAAAATCCAGTAATTCACCACTATCAGGAGGATGTGACCGGAGACCTGGGAAACAAATGAGGTTACTCAATTAGGTGAAGTGCAAAGAATGGGCAGACAATTCCCCAAAGCTGGTGAATATTCCAATACTTAGGTTTTCCAAGCCAGCACAAAACAGCTTCTGTAATCTCTCTTAGGTTACTCAGAAGCCAACAACATAGTTCCCTTAAAGTAAGCCGTCCACCCAGACACCCAAGTCAAATATGATGAGGATTGCTGAAAATCTTATTCATTGTATAAGAAAATTCTACCAGTCCCAAAGAATTGGACACATTACCTCCCAGGGTAATGAATATTTCAGATCTTACCGAAATATATGCTTGCAGCCAATTCTTATTAACTAAACTAAAATTTATTTTTTAAAAAAGTATTGGTTAAAAGATCAGTTTACATACAGATATAGCACAGTTCTAAGATTAGATTCATAAGAGAGATCAAGATCTTCCTAGTTACAAAGAATTCTTTCAGCATTGGTCCATACATTATAGTCTAATGTTCATAGTCCGGGTGAATCCAGATTAGGACTGGAGATCTCATTCTTATGATTTAAGATTCTCCTGCATGGAGCATCAAACAAATCTGGGATAAAAAGGATTGGGAGCATTGTTATATAGTTCCAGGCTGTCTTTGGCAGGTTGGGGTCCTTTGGTGAAAAATAGGCAATTATGGAGACTTTGAAATAGACCAGAAGCATTTCTGATTATTAGCCACACAAATTAACTTAAATCAATTTGTCCTTGGGGAGGTGGAGTCTGAGACTTTACCCGCTACAGCCGGAGCACAAGCTCAGGGGCTGCAACATGCGGCCCTCAGAAGCCCATGGCATGGCCCAGCTCCAGCTGCTGTGTGCTCCAGTAGCCCCCTCCGGTGCTCCAATCAGAGCTGCAGGGCAGTGCCCGTGGATGGGACAGCATGCAGAGCTGCATGGCCATGTCTCCGTGTAGGAGCCAGAGAAGGGTCATGCTGCTGCTGCTTCCGGAAGCCGCTTGAGGTAAGCACCGCTCAGACCCTGTACACCTGAGCTTGTCTCTGTGCCTCAACACCTGCCCCAGTCCTGATCCTTCTCCTTTCCAACCCCCTCGATCCCAGCCGGGAGAACCCTCCTGCACCTGAAACTCCTCATTCCCAGCCCCACCCCAAATCCCACACTCCCAACCATGGCCTGCCTTACAATTTCTCTTCCCTGATGTGGCCCTAAGGCCAAAAAGTTTGCACACTGCTGCATTAGGCAGTCTATCACAAACTTTAAAGAGACATAGACAATGACATTATTGCACCCAAGATTCATCTAAATATTAATATTCCCTTTTGATTTCTGTATCAATAGCTATAGTGACAGACACAATCTGTTTACATGGCTACCATCTAACAAGATGTAAATAAATGCATACAATTAGTATCACCTGTAATTCTCTAATAATACAGGTTTGCACTTCAGAGTTCTTGCCTATCTAGCATAGAATGGACCTAATTACCATTTACATACTTTTCTAACATGTCTCTAAAGGCTGAATCTGGATCATTTATCCTGCAGGATGGTTAACCTTTTCTGGCCACCCATTACACTTTGTATAGGATTTTGTTTTAATTATATAACGGTGGTAGCAACAATGATTTTGCATGGTCACGTTTTAATCAGATAATGTCCCAGAGAGTTAGTGCCTATTTTTCCAGGTTGTGAATCTCTCTCTGAAGCTTTGTCGGGCAATAGGTGTCCAGAATCTTATTATGAGGCTATAATGTGTATGCTCAGCAAGATTTACGTGGTTCGGTGACTAGAGTGAGGCTACAGTGCAAATAGCCAGAGGGAAAAACTGAGGTACCCTATGAGTTTAGGTGCCTACAGGGTCAGGTGGCAGTTGAGGCAGAAACTTTGTGGATCACAGTGGTGCCTAAAAATTGGGATTAGGTACAGTAAAACCTCCATTTAACGGACTAATTCGGGCGAGGGGGTGTCCGTTAAATCAAAAAGTCCGTTATTTAATAATTTAAAAAAATGAGCTGTTGGAGCAGCAGCCCGCCCGCCACAGGGTCGGGACGACAGCTCCGCAGCCCGCCTGTTGCCGGGACCCGGGCGGCAGCCAGGAGCCGGCAGCCAGCCTGCCCGGGTCCTGGCTGCTGGGACGCGGGCGGCAGCCGGGAACAGTCAGCCAGCCCGCCCGGGTTCCGGCTGGTGGGACCCGGGCAGGAGCCGGCAGCCAGCCCGCCCGCTGCCTGGACCCAGGTGGCAGCCGGGAGCCATCAGCCAGCCCACCAGAAATGGATCAGGAATGCATCAGACTTGCTCAGAAATTTTGTTCGTTGCATCCGAAGTCCGTTAAATCGAGGTCCGTTAAATCTAGGGTTTACTGTACTTATGCAACTATCTGAATTGTATCCTAGTGTCCAAATTATTTCTATTAGTGAAGTGTCAAATGCATTAAAGCTGTAGATCAATCTTAAAATCCTAAGAAAAGCAGATAAATAGGGTGGAGGGAGGAAAATAGTAGCTAGAAAATTTGGAGTGGTAAGTCTACTGACTTAATATAAATCATAACATACTGTACCATATGGGAAAACTTTTTCAGCACTTCTAACAAAGAAGTGAAAATGTCATTTTAGCCAGTTATTTTTTTTTTATTTTCAAAAGTTGATTGCTTGAATGTTTCAGGATTGCCATCTCAATCTTCAGAGCCAAATAAACCTACTCCATAGTGTTCTGCATATTTCTAGGCTTCTACAATTGAGTAAAATGCTTCTGTAGATATTGTGACCTAAATTCTGTCTGTGTTTGGCGGGGGGCGAGGGGGAATGAGAGAGAGGGTGCAAAGAGTATCCTCACGGTTGTGCTACTGTGCAACAGCTCAGGGACCAGCTATAGTATGACTGAGGCACACAGGTACTGTACTAATCTACAGCCTTCAGTGATTGTCCTCACTCCAGAGGGTGCAGAACAGACATAACTGGGTACATGTGGTGCATATGGTGGGATTCCTGCTACAACATCCCCCCTTCTCCTCATGATAGGTTTGTGCTTTACAATGCTTAAATAAAAGTCCAAAACCGATTAGATTGTAATTATTTTACACATAAACACCTATTTTGAAAGACTCCTAATGTTGAAAAGTCAAGCACTCAAAGGCAGGAAATGCTAGAATTAAGATTGTATGTGCATTACAATAGTCTTTAATGACAAGATCACAGGCTTTATTGTGCACAGAACTGCTACTTCAGGATACATTGTGCTTACTGAATGGATAATTAGTTAATTTTTAAAAAATCCTCCTCATTCAGTATGTAGTCCCATATTTATGTAGGGCATACCACCTAAGTCCCTCACTGAATATAGAATTATTAATTAAATGTAATTAATTGCCTCGGGCTGCTTTATAGTGCTAATTCCCACTGAATGAGTGCTTCTCAGGCATTGATGACAAGGATTAATCTTCACAGAACTTCTGTGAGGGGAGTTGGTGGTATTATTCCTGTTTTACAGTTAAAGTTTGGCAGAGTTTTAAGCAACTGAAAATGCTATATATAATGGAAAGTATTATATTATATTAAATTAAAATTTAATATTTTCCATTATATATAGCACCTAAAATCTTCCATGAATACCACATTAGTTTTTTTGCAAACTAGCAGGTGAAATTCAAAGTTGGCAACTGGAAAATGCAGATTGGAAAACATAATCACAACTAAATTAGCAGTTTCCACTCAAGAAATATCATGGAGTCATCATGGGTAGTTCTCTGAAAATGTGTGGTAGTAGTCAAAAAAGCTACCAGTGTTAGGAATCGTTAGGAGAGTGATAGATAATAAGACAGAAAATATTATAAGGCATCTATGTAAATGTATGGTACATCCACACCTTGAATACTACAGGCAGTTCTGGTCTCCCCATCTCAAAAAAATATTAGAATTGGAAAAGGTACAGAGAAGAGTAACAAAAATAATTAGGGGTATGGAACAGCTTCCACGAGGAGAGATTAAAAAGTGCTGGGACTGTTCACCTTTGAAAAGAGATGACTTAAAGCGGGTGGAGGAAAGAGAATATGATAGAGGTGTATAAAATCATGAATGCTGTAGAGAAAGTGAATAGGGTAGTGATATTTACCCCTTTGCAAGGCACAAGAACCAAGAACCAGTCAGTGAAATTAATAGGTAGCATGTTTCAAACAAAAAGGAAATACTTCACAAAGTACACAGTCAACCTGTAGTACTCCTCACAGGGGAAGGCTGAAAGTATTACTGATTTAAAAAAGGAATTAGATAAGTTCATGGAGGATAGGTCCAGAAATGGCTATTAGCCACAATGATTAGGGGACTCAGCCTCATGCTGTGGCTGTCCCTAAACCTTTGACTGCTGGAAACTAGGACTGGATGACGGTGTTAGGTTAAATTAGCTTGTCCTACTCACCTATTCCACACCCGGATCGTGCAGAGTCAGTCTATGGCTCAAAACTGTCAGAGACCAAGAAATACACAGGCAACAGGTAGCTTTTTGATCAAGAAGGGCACGCACCTTCCTCAGGCTAATAGCTTCGGAAGAGTGTGGCGATTTATTAGCTTGACACAGCAGTATTTATATCCTCCAAAGACAATAACAAGTCTTGCATTTCGACATAGGGGACCATTCTCTGCATGGCCAGGGGGCCTCTTGCTTGAACCAGTTTTGTGGTTCCTGAAGCAAGTTTGACTGCCGATAAGACAATCTTTGGAAAGATGTCTTGTGCAAGGTCAGGCAGAGTTTACGGTAAGGGGTCTCTTGGCTAACAGTAAGCAGAGTTTACGGGAAGAGGGGTTTTCTTGACCAACAGTTAACCCCTCCCTTAATATCTGATAAGCAGCAAATGCAAGAATCTCTTTTGATAAGGGCATAAGGGATACAGAGAGAGAGGTTTGTCTTTTATTGTTCTTACAACAGGATGGATCATTAGATAATTGTCCTGTTCTGTTTATTTTGTTTGAGGCATCTGGCACTGGCTCAGGTCAGAAAACAAGATTCTGGGATAGATGGACCATTCGTCTGACCCAATATGTTCTTACCAGTTTTCATACATTTATCAGTGCCAACGACTGCCTTGCTCTTTAACAGTGTATCTCAGATTTTCACAGTGTATTACTGGTGTGGAGTTAGTTATGTCTAGAATGATGGAGACATTTCTTTCAAGATTAACCACTAAAGTTAACCAAAACAATAAAATAAAAACCAATAAACCAAGAGAAAGATACCTACCTGTCTCTGGTTTGCATATTTATATTAATTAGGAACGCTGGTAATAGAGCTGATAGGTGATAATGAGAGTTTTCATCATATATTTATCCTCAATGATCTTTGTAGCTGGGGCTATGAATACCTAGCACTTAGTGGGTGTTTTTATACAAAGAATTGTGTAAACATTAATAAATCCTTACTCTAATCTCTCTGTACTAACTATGTGCCTCATGAGGGTAAATAATTTGCTCATGACCATACAAGTCATTTGCATGGTCAGAATTAGATTTCAGGAGTGCCTGACTTTCAGTCTCATGCTCAGTCCGTTAAGCCTGTCTACATGTCTAATCTGGAGGACGGAGGAAAAAGTGATCTCTGAAATTAAATGGATCACAAGGACATTGGGGCAGGCACAGTGTCGAAGAACTCTTACCCAAAGGACTTAGAAATTAGAGAATACAGAAAACTGGGAAAATATTTGATATTATTTCTCTATTGACTTGTGCCCCACTTTGCTACGTTTTAATGAAACTTGGACTATGAATAATTTGAATACTTTCCTGGATTTTTTCATATTCGTTTAGTTTAATAAAATAAACCTGGCCTGCAAACATTCTTATTTTGTATGTCTGACATAGACACTTTTTTTAGTTAATTGTAACTACAATATGATTAGTTAATTAAATGAAATGTCTCAAGTATTTGAAAAATCTTTTCTCTTGGTTTCTCTACTTTGTAAAGCCACTAATGCCTATATATTTTGATACCTTTTTTTATTTTTACAGCAGATGCTGCATTCTCTATTTTTCTTCTAATCTGGACTAAATTCATTGACTTTGTACTGGATCTTTAATTCTATGTAGCATTCCTATGGCTTAAAGTGAAAAGCAGCATTAATTTTTAAGTAAACTGTACCAGTAGTTCATGGTGAGATCAATGATAAAATGGTCAAGTATGTTGTCCAATTATTGTCTAGATATTGACTGTGTTCCTTTTTGTGAGATGCCACCTAAACTGGAAAAACAATCTGTTTATTGAGGTGCTTGCTTTATACATCTCTTTATCGTTAACTTGAAAATTTTGCCTATTCAGGTCTCCAAGTTAGCAGATGTTATGGTGAAATACGGTGTGAAGAAAGGAGATTGTGTTGTCATCTATATGCCCATGATTCCACAGACAGTGTATACCATGCTGGCATGTGCAAGAATAGGAGCCATACATAGCCTAATTTTTGGTGGATTTGCATCTAAAGAACTTTCTAGTCGCATTGATCACGCAAAGGTAAACATTTCGAAAAACAAAGCCCATTGTAAGTTATAGAAAATAATTGCAGATAAATTGCTTTTTCCGGTGATTGTTATATTTCCCCTTTTATGGTAAAAAGACCTTTTTGTTACAGTACATAGTATCAAAATGCAGACAGATCCATATGCGGAGTGTTATATTTTTATAGCAGATATTGAGTTTTAATTTTTGACCATTGAAAGTATGACTTTTAATCATGCTGCTCTCTATGCTTAGAACAAACATCCTCCTGTGTGGCAACCATTCTCCACTCCAAAATCTCACTTTGAAACCCATTTTTCACTCAGCCTTCCCTTAATTGTCTAAGATTCTGCAAACTACCAATCTTGTACTTCTCCTGGTTGTTTCTTTTCCATTTGTCCATATTATGTTGTGAGCTATTCAGCTGCACTGTGTGTTTATAAAGTATTATGTGTGTCTGACACTATATACTGTAAGTAATACTTAGCCATTTCTATTAGAAATAAATAGTGCTGCTCAAAATGTTTTAAATTCTGATGATTTATTTTGTGGGATTTACAGTTGGAAAAGAGAAAGGGAAATCACAACAATTTCTTGAAATTTTATTTCTGCTTCTTTAACAAGCTGGAGGAATGAATTTTAAGCCACAGATGCTACTGATTGGCAAAATCACGTGGTGAAAAGAACCAAGCAGGGGTGCAAAACCTTAAGCTCAATTTATATAATAGCACAGAGCTTGCATTTTTCATTTTCATAGTAGTTTGCAAATTTTAGCTAATTAATCCTAATGGTCTTTCTCTCAAAGACAGAAAGAGAACATGGTATATAATTATCCTTATTTTACAGAAGAGAAACAGAGGGAGGTTAAGTGATTTATCCAAGGCCACACAACAAGTCTGTGGCAAACCAGGCATAGAACTGGGAGCTGCGTGACCTGGGTTTTGTGCTAGATTATGCTGTCATTTGTTTTACATTTGAAAGGTGAATCTAATTGAACTGTGTTTTATTCTCTTGATGAATTTTGCTTTAGCTAGCTTGCATATTGAACAAAGTAATGTGTAATGAAATGAAAGGGTAAGATGAGGTGAGCCACATTCATACTGAAATTCCAAGATTTGTCCAGATTTCAGAACTCTTTACAGCTTTTTTTAAATTTAGTACAAGTTATAGGAGTATTTTAAAGCATATGCATTTAAATAATTGTGTAATGGATGGCACTCTGCTCAACTCTAAGTTAATAAGATATTCTTTAGCAATTGCTCCAGTTAGTACTATAATTTGTGTTTATTGAACATTGAGGTACCAAACCTGATGTTGGTATGATATGTTTGAAAGAGTTGTCTTTGGAACAGAGATGAATCTGTAAAAAGTTCTTTTGGAAGAAAGGTAACAATTTAGATCTTGTCTAAAGACCCCAAATGTAAGTAATAATGAACTTTCTATTGAATATAGAAAAGTACAGATATAGTAGAAGTTTGCCTTCATTTATCTTGAATTTTAAATAGCTCTGGGAATGCAGCATAGACTGTAATGATTGTTAGTCTTCTCAGGTACTGACCGTGCTATAGGTATAAGTGAACTGATATGAAGAGATATGGAATGGGAGTACCGGCATTTGTTGTAAATATATATAATGCCGGTACTCCCATTCCATATCTCTTCATATCAGTTCACTTATACCTATAGCACGGTCAGTACCTGAGAAGACTAACAATCATTACAGTCTATGCTGCATTCCCAGAGCTATTTAAAATTCAAGATAAATGAAGGCAAATTTCTATATATATACACTTCACTACACTGAAATAATAGATACTTTTTTCTGATGGCCATTAAATGACTGTTAGATCGAAACATACAATTTGTGTAGGTATCTTATTTCAATACTTTGAAAAATTTAAAAGGAAAACTGCAAGGAGACTTCAAATATGAAGTACTTGGATGTACAGCTTACAGATGCTGTTCTTTAAGTCACTGAAGTCTCTTGAAGTATGTCTACGCTGCAGTTAAACACCCATGGCTGGCCGGTGTCAGTGACTCAGGATAAGAGCCTGTTTAATTGCAGTGTAGACATTCAGATGCAGTTTTTCATTTTCAACCCTTTTTAGCATGAAATGTGATCTTCACTGTATCTCAGAGAAACTTCCCCCCAAAATGGGTTGCTATGATCTGATGGACACTGGAAAGAACAGACCAAAAATAGAACGTGAACAAAACCTCTATTTGAAAATCATTGAGTGGAAGGAGGGGCAGAGCATTTGGGTGCCAGTAGAGAGCAGATCCTGGTCACTGAATGTCAGCAGTCAGGGCCTGCAGCAGAGATAGTCAGTCTGTAACCAACCTCATCAGTACAACTGGGCTGAAGCAGGTTCCCTGACTGGTCCCATTCCCTGATTGGCTGGAGAGGCCAGTAGGCTAGTTTTTAGACCAGTAGCAGTTCGCTGGCTGCTCAGTGCTTAATGTCTGCCAATGTGACTGCTTCTGTATTATGTTCCTGCCTTGCATTCAGCCTTGCCTCGGTCCTGCCACTAGCTTGAATCCCTCTTTGCCTGCTGTCCTGCTTCCTCCAGCTCCTGACCTCTGGTTTGACCCTTGGCTCCAGCCTCTGCCCCTAGTCTCAGGGTCTAACATTGGTCCTGATGCCTGACCACTAGGCCCTTTTTCCAACGGCTAGGCTAATACTACCTTCCTGCTGGTTGCCTGACACTGGTATACAGAACTACTGGAGGGAAAAGGGAGAGGAAAGAAGGGAGGGTTTCTAGGCCCAGCTATTCACAAGGGTACTTACGGTTTAAAATAAACAAAAGGAATTTCTACTTCACATAATGCACAATCAAACTGTGGAACTTGTTGCTAGGGGATATTATATGTGCACTATAACAAGGTTAAAAAAAACCATTAGATAAGTTCTTGGAGGATAGGTCCATCAATGTTTTTTAGCCAAAATGGTCAAGGATGCAACCCCATGCTCTGGGTATCCCTAGCCTCTGACTGCCAGAAGCTGGGAGTGGAAGACTCATCATGGATCAGTAGGTGATTGCCTCTTCCATTTGTTTCCTCTGAAGCATCTGACCTTGGCCCCTGTCAGAAGACGGGTACTGGATTAGATGGACCTTTGGCTGTTTTTATATTGGGGGAAGGGAGGTGCCTTACATTCCTGGGGAAGCTGGCCAGGAGGGAGCCCAGAACTCCAGAGTGCTGCCTATTGTTCCCTGTAGCCTATCTGTGCAGTAGTTGGTTGTCTTGGCAGGCTCCCTGTCTGTCTCACTCCTTCACTGCAGCGGCAGCAGCTACCAACAGGGCAATTTAACGTTCCCGGTATAGGCATGCTGAGGAGCTCTTTGGGATCTCCAAGCAGGGAGCTGTGTCCAGAGAATTCAAGCAGGGACAAAATCAGAAACTGGGAAAAATACGAATACTGGATTTTTCAAAACCCAGGAGTTTTTCAGAGGTTTTTGGTGGAAAAAATAAAACTAAGGGGCCCGATTTAATCTGAACAAGATATTGTTCTTGAACACAGATACATCTATAAATGGTTACTGATTATCATCATTTGTGTGATTAGGAACTAAGATGATGAGTCTGGCACTTGAGACATGGTTGAGCTGCCATTATTCTGAGGCAATCTTATGTTTAAAGAACTGTATTTATTTATTGTAATACATATTTTTTTTAAAAGTCCACTCTTCCATAGATTTAAAAAGCAACTGTATATAACTTCATTACCCACTCTTATAGTACGATTAAGGCTAAGATTTTGTCATGGATATTTTTAGTAAAAGTCCAGACAGGTCATGGGCAATAAAGAAAAAATAATTGAAGCCCGGGGCCTGTCCATGACTTTTACTAAAAACAGCCGTGACAAAGTGGGAAGGTACTGAGTCTCCATGCCACCTGCAGTAACTGGGGCAGCTTCGGAGACCCCGGCTTGGAGCTCCAGGAGGTCCTCATCACCTGCGGTAGCCAGGAACTCTGGGATAATCCTGTCTGGGGCCCAGGAGCTGCAGGCCGGGTTCCTGCTGCCCATAGTGGGGGCTTGGAGCTTCAGGGGGCCCCTGCCACTTCAGGCAGTGTGGCTACCCCACCACTCCCTGCCACTGCTGATGGTGGGAACACCCTGCAGCTCCCAGCTGCCATGGGCTTAAGTCATGGAGGTCTTTGGAAGTTACGGGTTCTGTGACTTGTGCAATCTCCATGACAAAATCATAGCTTTAAGTATGATTTATCTGTTTTTTTGTAGGATGTTACAGAATGCCTGACAGGACTAAAGAGGAGTTGCAGCCTCATATGGATTATATGCCCACACAAAGGCAGCTAGACTGGCTAGTAAACCTATGTAAACATTAGTCTTCCCTCCTGCCACTTCCCCCCCCACCCTTGAAATTTCCTGCCATTGCACTACCACCAATTCCTCTCCACTATGGAAGCAACAGAGGGGATATAGTATTGCCAGTCCCAAATTATGAGTCCGATCCACAAAATCATGAGCTTCTTAATGTGAGGGTTCTGTTCATTGGTCTTCTGTTTTCTAATCCTTTAGATCATGCTCTGTTCATGTTTTCATGCTGTTCTCTATACCCATGAGGGCTAGAAACTTGCTTAAAAAAAAAAAAAGCTGACATGTTCATGTGACAACATTACTCCAGAACAACAAATAATCACAAGTCTTGTGATAAAATCATAAGGGTTTGCAATGCTTAAAGTGCATAGTGTAGCTCAGATAGTAGTACAGTAGTGATGTCCATTTAATTATGTCTGAATACTGGTGAGGTCATAGAATTTTCAGAAGCCTTCTGGAGGCATTTTTACTTTGCACACTCAGCAGTTGACTTCCCAGTGATCTGCCACACACCATCCAGCTCCTTGCTGGTCATCCCCTACTATCATGACCCACCATCATTCTTTCCATAATAAATTCCTTGCATTATTTCTATTTCTATGCCTGAAGTGACCAAAGTACATAAGTTTGTGCCTGTTGATTTCTGAGAGCAGATTCCTCTTTTCTTCAGTAATATTTCAAAAATAAGCATTTGCTCTCTTCCATCCAGGACATACACAAGTGTGTTTGCTAGCACCATATTTTAAAGGTTTCCGTTTTCTTCTTGTAAGCAGCATTAGTTTCCCAGGAATCCCATCCATAAGTCATTATGAAAAAATAAGCTTTTCATTTACTGAATAATTTTATGGCAAACCTTTTTTAATGTACTATCATCCTCTTTACTTTAGCCCAAACTTATTGTAACTGCAACTGTTGGGATAGAACCAGGAAGGAGAGTGGAATACATGCCGCTTCTAGAAAGAGCGCTCAAGATGATACAGCACCAACCTGAGAAAGTTCTCATATACAGTCGACCTCACTTGGTAAACTTATAGTTGTTCTTGCTTATTAACGTTTTACGTGTCTTCTTGGTGTCCTTTTATTTTTCTTTTTTAACCAAAATGTTTTGCTGTGCATTTTAAATGAGATCTTTCCTGTCCTGAGATTTAAATAACTTTTAATTAGCTAGTAGAGCTTCTGTGTCTGAGAGATTAGGTATACTACCTTTTGTTCAGGATATCCATATGGGAGCCTGGATGCTGCATATCTTTTGAGCCTGTGTCTTTTATTCCATCTGGTTAAATTTCATTGAATATTCCTGTGTTTCTTGGTGTATAGGGAACTGTTCCTCTAGTCTCAGGTCGTGACCTTGATTGGGATGAAGAAATAGCAAAAGCCAAGCCTCATGATTGTGTTGCTGTTCGTTCAGATCATCCACTTTACATTCTTTATACATCAGGAACGACTGGCTTGCCCAAGGTAGAGTACTATCTTTAGTATAAGTATCTGACCAAACTATTTTCTATTCCATATCAGAGAGCATTTAATTGAAAGGCTGAAAATGTTTGCCAATACTCACCACAGTGAATGATAAGCATTGTTAGAACTGCTTTGATCTCATTTGCTCCATTTCGTTACTTTAATTTTTTAAGATTTAAAATTCATTGTCTTTCAGTAAATCATAATAGTGGAGCTGAATGTGAATGACATAAAATAAACTGCATTCTAATCTAAATGTTTGTTTAATATATTTTTTTTAGAAGGGACCTATTTATTTGTTATATATGCACCTTCAATATTAGCAGTGTGATATACTATATAATAATTTAGTGATAGGTTGGTCAACAGTGTTTACTTTGTGATTACTTGTTTGCTTTATACTGAATAAAGGAGGATCAGATAATACTCCACAAATTTTAACTAGAGTCAGGATGTAATGTTGAATAGTTCCTCCATTTTAAAAAAAAAGAGCATATGAAAATGGAAGTTGAGATTGAATAAGGTTAGATAACTAAGAGAGCATATGCTTTGAAGATGTTAGCTTTTCAAATTCAGTCAGTTATATATCTTTAGAAGAATTCTGATATGCTGAGCAGAACATAGAATGCTCCAAACTTTTTTCTTGGGCTAGTTTATTGCTGTATTAACATTTTTTCTTATGTTAATTTGTATATTTTTCCAATTCTCTCCTCCCCCACCACCCCAGGAACTTTAGCCAAAAACGTAAGATATCCAAGAAATTAATTAAAAAAATTACATTTTGTCTGCTGTCCCTCATTATTTTAAGATTAAATGTCAAACTTGTTTCACCTTTGCCTGTTGGCTGACGGTTGCTCAAATCTTTCTAAAACTGTACAGTACTAAAGCAGTAGCCAATAGGGTTTATTTTAGAACTTCCTTACTGCACAGGAAAAGAGTAGTTCTTCAACAAAATGTCCGAAACAGTACTCCATTTAATCACATATAATGCATATTTAAATGTCTTCTCAAACATGGTAAAAAGGTCTCCCCTCACAGGGATTCATGGGAGAGTGGGGGAGGGTGGAGGTGGAAAGTCCATTTTATCTTTGTGGAAAACAGATGCTTAATATCATGACACTTAGCTCTAAACTGTTTTTGGTTTATTGACTCTAGAGGGGGTGGGAGTAGAGTAAGGGCATGTCAGTGAGAAATTTGGGTCCAGAGGCGCCAGCTATATTCTTTTCCACCCCTTTCATTTGCCCCCTTCTGGCACTGCAAAAATCTTCTCTATATCATAACAAGTTGGAAAGAGAGCTGTATAGTGCTTGTGGGTGGGTGAGGTCAGTGGAATACATAATGGATGGGCTGGTAGGTTGAGGAAAATATTGAGTGAGCAGAACCCGAGATAAAAAACTAAAAATACAATTGCAAGAAAAAAAAACCAAAATAAGATGGAGAAATGGGGGCAGAGAACAGAAAAGAAAATCTTAAAATAGAGGCAATGACTGTCATAGAAAGGACAGTATGAGAGAAGGGGAAGGGATTCTCAGGTGTCTATTTATCTTGAGGTGAAATTCCATTAAAAGAGCTAGGAACGCTACCTATCCTCAGTGACTAGGAGCTTTTCACAAACAAATAGCAATCCAGTTAATCAAAGCACAGAGGAGTCAAATGCATGTTGCTTCTTTTGGAGAACTAAAATAAAGAACTTAGATGAAATGACTCAGTTATTGTGGGGGTATTATAGCTAAGCTTACATAAGTAGGTGCACATAGATTTTGTGATCCCCACTCTTCCAAATTTCTAGCAACTGCTGTGCTAACTGCATCCCAGAAGCAGCTTTTAGCTATCAATAGAGTTGGCCAAAACTTGTTAATTTTCACTTTTTGAAATTTGATTTAGTTCTGATTCAGACCGGAATAAAACCTTTTTTTAAAAAAAAAATTCTTGCAGTCCAGACATTCTCTTTAAAATTTTTGCTTTGGAAACTTCGATACATGATGTTTCCAAAATGATATAGGCTCCCCAGGACTCTGCCACTAGTATATGAAATTGATTGTGATTCTTGTAAGTTTTTCTTTGGCCCCATACTGTACAGCACTGGTGAAATAGTAGCCAGCTAGTCAGGCTCCCTATGTTTTTGTGAAACATTTTGGGCTCAATGAATCAGCATTTTCCAGTGAAAGCCTGTCTGGTTGGAAAATTTTCAATCTGCTCTACTTCTCAAAACAACTGACTGTGTGAGATGCTGTTGACAGCAAAAACAATATATATATTGTATTCCATAGCAATATATATAATATATATAATATATTCCATAGCATGGTGCTTATGTTCTCATACTGAAGAGAAGGAGAGAATTCATTTCTATACATATTTGAATTAAATGTTTTATAACTTTTGTTTGTAAATGTGTGGAACACTGATTTTGAAGAGAGGATTTTAGCTGGGTAATGGTTATGTTCTGTAAATAAATGACATCAGAGCTAATATTGAACTAATCCTCCAGGTAATAATGCAAAAGTTAATTTTAATCCGTACTTGGCCTTTCTTCAATGAGACCACTTGTATGAGCAAATTTTTGTAGGATGGGGTTGTTATATTATTCTGATATGGCAGGGATGTCTAACTTCAACTTTGACAATTTTAAATATTATAGCTAATTTATAGATATGATTTTGTTTTTACTAGAAGGAGATTTAATGTGTTTTCCTTTTAAATGATCTTAATTTTAAATTACTTCTCACTTAGGGTGTTGTTAGACCAACAGGTGGCTATGCGGTTATGCTGAACTGGACAATGTCCGCTATATACGGACTCAGACCTGGAGAGGTAAGTTTTATTTAAATTTTAGTTATATCTATTTAAAAAAAGAGTTCCAAAATGTTTAAACTGAATTTAATTTTTATTTTATTTTAGGTGTGGTGGGCAGCTTCTGACTTAGGCTGGGTAGTTGGCCATTCCTACATTTGTTATGCACCTCTCCTGCATGGAAATACAACTGTTTTGTATGAGGTAAATACTTGAAAGAGACACAGTAGGTGTTGCCCATCGGAAGTAGGTGCTGGGATTGAGGGGGAGAAGTTGAGGGAGGAGTTGATCAGCAGACTCCCTGGAGTACCATCATGGACCTCCACGGGTCCGTGGACCCCAGTTTGAGAAACCTTGGTATACATAACTCCATTGACGGCAATAGGACTACATTCATGTATAAAGTTAAATACATATATGTCTTTGCATTAAGTTAGACACTTGTGGGTCTTTGAATGATCAGGAACAAAGAATAACTGCTTTGGAGGAAACTTTCTGAACCACGGAGAGAATGGAGGATTGGCTGTAGTAGTTTAGCAGTGTGGTTCCCAAACTTTTTGGCTCCCATACAAATGTTTTAAAACTTGGTGGCTCCTAACAACCAAGTACAGTTCTTTTTTTCTTGTTTTTTTTTTTTTTTTAATTGACTTAGGATACTAGATTCAAGAGTTCAGGACACTATAGTTCAGATG
The DNA here is from genome assembly GCA_032164245.1 of Sternotherus odoratus. Classification (NCBI taxonomy): domain Eukaryota; kingdom Metazoa; phylum Chordata; order Testudines; family Kinosternidae; genus Sternotherus; species Sternotherus odoratus. The sequence continues at coordinate 62,437,738 of JAVMKO010000001.1, forward strand.
GTTTTGCAACTTTACTTGTCCTGCATATCCCACTCTTCTTTTGGATCACGGTCCTGCCCCACCAGTGCACAGCCCAGCACATGTAGCCCAGTTAAGACCTTCCACCAGTATGAATTAGTCAAGGACCTTCAAAATTTCCTCAGTAGTTGTTCAGCTTAGGATTTCTTTGCAAAATAAGTCTTCAACTATTATACCTGCTTTGACAAATCTCATGTGTAACAGAAGCTGAGCCATGTTGGCTATGTCTGTGAATTCATGAAGCTGCAGGGCACAATATTGCCGCCTCTTAACTTGTTTTGTCAATTGCTTCTGGATGTTTTCTGCAAGATAATCATTGTGTTGATGGATGGTATTATTTGACATAAAAATGGTTATCAATACCATGGCTACTTATTCCCCAGTCATAATTCTATACATCTATAGCTGCTGGAATGTGAATTGTCTGGTAAATGGTGTGTGCAGGTTTACCTTTTGCAATTCACCTGGCCACAACATAAGATCATTTAAAGCACTTTTGAGGAACAGCTGCTTCTTTACACATGACTTTGCTCACCCTTGCCACTCTCCCAAGCTTTAATTCTTCTTGTTTCCAAAGAAGAAGTGCTGCACTTGGTTTTCGAATTCTGGGTGTTCCATTTCTAAATGTCTCTGTAGTTTCCTTGGCCTCATGCTTTCATTTACTAACACCTGAAAACAAGTGACCTGTTTTGGCTGTGGACTTTCCTCAGTATTACTGAGACACAGAAATTCAAATACAATGTAACTATCATCAAATTATCTATGTTTCTTCATGTTATGTTTAACTCTGTTAAAACCATCATTTTCTTTAGCCAAATATAAGCTACATGTAGGCTTAGTGTGTGGTAAAAGTTGTTCCCTTATACAGATCAGACACTGATACCCACACACTTCAGGGCACCCATTTTTACCTAGTTCCTAGGGCTCAAGGCATAACCCTATTGACTCAGGCATCCCCACCCTTTCCCAGTTCCTAGGGCTCTGGGGGAAAGGCACCTACACATACCCAATTCCTAGGGGTCAGGGCGTACTCTTCTGCCAGTTTGCAGGATCTTTTTACCAATGAAAGAGCTTTACACAGTAATATCCTTAACCTCTATTTATTAACAGTCACCAAAACAATGTGTACGCTAAACATACAATGCTCAGCACCTCCAATAAGGCAGATAAACTTTTCCTGCTGGCTGGTCAGGATCTGGGTCATCTGAGGACTCCAGCTTCTGCATGATGTGATTGACAGTGTTGACGTCTGGCAGCCCTGATCATGGGGCTGTGTTCTGGAGTTGGTTCCAAAGAACTTCCTTATGGACCCCAGTTTTACATAGTGAAACTTGAGTCCTGCTTAGTTGTACCTTAACCAAAGTACTATAAAAAGGTAATTTTCAACAATCCTAGCCCATTATGAAATAATTATTTAACTAATCATACCCCACCACCATAGTATTTTTACACCGAGCAAAATTAATTAGGCAATAGATGGAAACAATCAAAGAACCAGACTCAGATCATAGAAATAAACAATAGAAAAAGGCAAAACAATGGAAGTGTATGGGTTTTATAATCAGAACTATTGATAAGTGATTCCTTGCCAGACAGAATCCTATCAAGCAAAGTTTTCTTTAAACATCTTTAAAAATTCCTTGTTCATGTGGTGAAGGAAGGGCGCCTTCTTACCAGCCCAATATTACATTGTTTTGATATAATTTGGAAGGAATGTGAGGATGTGACTTTCTGCTTCTTGGCTCATGATTGATGCTCTCCTAATATGACTGAAAAGAAAGGTCCAAGGCCTTTGCTATATCCAGTTTTCCTTTTGTCTTGTACTGCCAAAACAGTTCTTTGCTCTCTAGTGTCCAGCAGGTGATTAAAGCCTTTCTGTATCATCTGGGAATATTGGGTTTGACAGCTGTTATTAGGCTAATGAGTGATGATAATTGGTAGAGGTCGGAGGGATACTGCTTTCCGAAAGTTCCACTGAGGATTCGAAATAGCGGGATCTGGGTCTGATGTGAATCACAAGGAGTCTATGTTGACTGTTGAGAAACTTGTCGAATGCTATCCTCGTTGATGGCAAAAGGTGGCTCTTGTTCTCTTGCAACACACGGAAAAGGTCAGGCATATAGTGTTTTTGTCAGTGTGCTGATCTAAAAAGTGCCATGTTCCTTAGTGTTGTAGACAGGCAAAGGTCTTCTGCCACCGATGACCATTTTTCTCCTGTGCAATCGTTGGTGTCGTAGCCCCACAAATTGTGGTGGCTTTTGAAGTTGCCTACGTGATGAGGACGTGTCTTGAAGGTGGCAGCAATGCGAGAGGGCTAGTTCATTGATGGGGGTTTATAGACATTCACTGCTAGCAAGTTGCTGACCTGGATGGTGATCGAATTAGAGGTTGTGTTAGGGAGTACCTCTATAGAGTTCTTCACATCACCTTTGACATAGGTTGCCAGGCCTTGGTTTGGATGGAAGTCTGCTAAGACGGGGTCTACCTGTTGATCTTGGAGTGATGACTTTTTCACTCAGCTACGTTTCCTCTAGTCAATTTTGTCAGTTCACAGGATCTTCATCAGGTAGCTGTATTTTCTGCTAGATAAACCCTTGATATTTAACTGCATTATATGCAGTGAGGGGCCGGTGTCTGGTTTGACTTGGAAGAGGCCATTTTTGTCATTGCATTGCTGACTTGTAGGCCTTTTTGGGACATTTGATCACCAATTTAATGACCTTCATTGTGGTTACACACATAGGAGGAGAGACCACAACTAGATTGTCATTTCATCCCTAAACAAATTACGAAGGCGTTCCTACTCTAGGACATCAACCAGCACCTGTGTGCGGCACAAAGAATGAGGTGGTTAGCATAAATTGATGCCACAGTTGGGATTGTGGTGAGTATCCTGCAAATGGAAGTCTGGGATCCGGACCATTATTTAAAAGATAAACTGTTGTTAGTTGTAGAAAGATTTCTTTTTGTTAGCATTTGAAGGGAAGAAAATGAGTGACTGAGCAGGAGGGGGTATTTGTTGTAGGAGCATCAGATATGCTTTAGTACAGCCTGCACAACTCGGAAAGCAGCGAGGGCCATATTACTGCAAAAAACCCAGCTGCAGGCTGAAAAGCCCTGCCCTTGCCCCGCCCCCATCCGCTTCACCCTATCCCCCCGCTTGGCTTGCCCTACCCCTACTCACCCCCCTCAGGTCACACAGTGAGCCCGTGCGGGCCACATGTGGCCCCCGGGCCGCATGTATCGTGCAGGCCTGCTTTAGTAGAAGCATTGCGAGCAAATCAAGGGAAGTGATTATTCCTCTCTATTCGGCACTGGGGACGCCACATCTGGAATATTTTGTCCAGGTTTGGGCCCCCCACTACAGAAATGATGTGGACATATTGGAGAGAGTCCAGCGAGGGTAATGAAAATGATTAGGGGGCTGAGGCACATGACTTATGAGGAGAGGCTGAGGGAACTGGGCTTATTTAGTCTGCCGAAGGAAGGTAGACTTCTCATATGGACTGGAGACTCCCAGGCTCTTTCGTCCGTTAAATGATTCTTGATTGGGCATTTAACTACTTTCCCAAGAAGCTGACCAAATGTTTTTACTAAGGCTACTTAGAAATCAAGTATACAGCCAATATTCATAACTTCGAACACAAAAGTGACACATGCATACAAATAGGAGGAATAGATCCAGTAGATCATAACCTTTATGTAGATATATTACATGGCATATATAGCATAAAACATGTTCCAGTTATATCATATACACATTTATAAGCATCTCCCCATAAAGTCCTATGGGGTGCACCAGCACAACAATATGTACATATATATGTAATGCACTCTAAATTCTCATTTATATCAGGTAGTGGAAATTTGAGTTTGTAATGTGAATTTGTTTGAGGGCCATAGTGCAGCAATATGGTGACATTTTGAAATATAAAATGTTTGCTCCGTCCTTGTGGCTTCTTGTCCAATGTTTATGCAAGTGGCATTTTCAATATGAAAGCTGTATATTCCTCTTGACTTGGCTATAAGCTCTGTGTGATACAGAAAATTCATCTTCTAAATGTGATCTTTCTAGTGAAATGGCCTTGCCAATAGCTGTAGAGCTTTGCCTAAAAGTCACTCTGTTTTTACTTAATCTGTTTATTATTTAAAATAAATAGGTATGGTGACCTTCACTCACTGCAGCAATCAGGAACAATAAAATTTTTATTAGAAGATCGCATGCCACCTGGTTTCCTTATTTACAGCACTGTAGAAAATGATTGGTGCTTTTTATCCCTAGCCATGCCGGGCAATCTGTCACATCTGGTTACTGTTGTTTACTATTCCCCTGGCATGTTTTGAGATGTGGAAAGTCAGCGCTGAATAAAAAGCTGCTATTGTAGCTCACCAAAATACAACTGGCCAGATCCTTGCCTCCTCTCCAGCCTTTTTGTGCTGCTGTAGGAGCATGAAGAGGCTAGAAAGCCAGTATGAACAGCCAACTGGGGAGTTTTGCAAGGGGACGGGAATCCTGGGTAGCAAAGGGCCAGCCTAAGGGAGTATAACATTTTAGATCTACATTACCACTGTGACAATCTGTGTCCGGACACCCCAATGGGAGAACCTCAAAAATGATCAGGTGGTATCAACTGGTAGCATATTGTATAGTTACACTATAAAAGTGAATTGAGTGGGGTCTTTTATGAAAGCTTGTGAGGTTTGGACTTGGTCACTATGAGCTATGTGTACAGGTTGTGGTTATGAATATAGGTGTTTAAGTACAAACTAAACTGTGCTCCTGATTAGTACTGCAGTTTTATCACCTCACAATAGGGTGGAGGAGCAGCCAAGAGAGGAGAGACCCCAAGCGAGTTCTTTATTCAAAACCAGCTCCAGTACTTTTTAATTTGGGGAGGATAGTTTGGGGAGACTTGGGACTGGAAAGGCTGTTGGTATCACCCTCCAGGAGTAACGAGGCTGATGGAGGTCAAGATAAGGCCTTGTGCCCCCAAAGTTACTAGGCAGGCAGCTAGAGAACCCCTTACTGCTCAGGGTGAACTCCAAAATATCACAACCACCTTCTGTGCCTCTGCAGTGACAATGTATCTGGGAGAAAGGGAATGTGGCTGGAGTGCTGCTGTGCTACAGTGACACCTGGGTGCTGAACCAGTTCATCATGGGCAACGTGAACCCCCCAGTCTAGGGAGGCTAGCACCCTGCCCCATCCCTTCTGCCCAAGGTCCCGCCCCTTCCGTCCTAGGTCCTGCCTCCACTCCACCCCCTGCTCTTGCCTGCCGGGGCCAGAAGAGCCCCAAACATGGCTGGGTCATAGTGGCAAGCATTAGCAGAGGTTGGGGGAGATTTAGCCTCCCCCAGCCTCCATTACGTGCCGCTCATGCAGATCATTGGGACTCTGAAGCTGTTCTGCACTATTGCAGGACCAGGGTTGGTGCAGAATTGACTCCCTCTGTCTCCAGTGTAGAAATAGCTCTTTTGTGGCTCTCCTTTTAACACACATCCCTCCCCCAACTTTTCCTAGCTGCAGCTATCGCTTATTGGGCACAGCTGGAGATTGAGCTCAGAACCTTTTGAGTTTACTCTGAAACATGACTCCAGCTTGTGATATTAATGGTATAGCAAATGAATAATTCCATTGTATATTGACAAAGGTATTTTAAAAGTGTTTTTGAAATACAGTTGTTGATGTGTTGATTGCTAATGTTACGTGTTCAAGTTGTGAGCTGTCAAGGAATTATGAAATATCTTTATCCTATGACATTTTATATTAATCTCTCCATAGGGAAAGCCTGTGGGAACGCCAGATGCTGGTGCTTACTTCCGTGTGCTAGCAGAGCATGGAGTGGCTGCCTTTTTTACTGCACCAACTGCAATTAGAGCAATCCGTCAGCAGGACCCTGAGGCAGACTTGGGAAAGCAGTACTGTTTGACAAGGTGAACTAAGGATAAATTGGAAATTGTTTGTTATAGAAATAGACTTGATAGACTGAGGAGAGTATAATGTCTGGAGCTTTGAACACTTAAGCAGTGGAACATAACTATATAAAATACCAACTGTATTTTATCTATATATGTGTAAATGTGTGTAGAGCATGTGTGATTGTATATATAATCTACATATATGCCACAAAATTTACACTAAAATATTATTATTAAGGTTGCAAAGTCAGGCATTCAAAAAAAATGCCTGACTCCTTGCTTTTCCAATCTCTATTCCTCAGACTTCTGATCCCAGTCCTTGCTCAGCCAGTTCTAATCTTCCACTCTGATCTCACGTTTGAATCCCAATCTACTCCAGCCCCAGAATTCCATTCCTTCATCCAATTCCAGTCTCCTCACTCAGCCAGTCCTAGTGTTCCTTCCCCTCCCCCCCCATCTCTTTCTCTTCTCCCTCCCTCAGCTGACTCCCAGTCTCCCTCACAGGATTCCTCCCAGTTCTCTGTGTGCATCCTGGTTCAAGTCAGCTTTCTCTTCCATCTCCCTCGCAATCTCCCTGTCCTCCGGCTTCTCATGTGACCTGTGTCCCCAGTCCCAGTGTCCTTGCCCAACAAGTTTCAGCCTCACAGCTCAGCCAGTCCCAACCTACTTGCCCCAGTCTCCACCCTACCCGTTCCCATTCTACCCCCTTCCAACTCTTTTGGTTTCTCTAGACTTTGTCCTAATCTGCTCCATTCCTTCTTCCTAGCTCAGCTTTTGTCCCTTCAGCATTTGAATTAGGGGGTTTCCTCCTCCAGCCTGCCTGGGTGCCTGCAAGGAGGATCATTGAGAGCACATGAGAGACAGGCTCCCTGCTCTTAATTTTGGTGTTTGGCCCCATCCTGTCCTGGAGCAGGTGGAAGTGACAATTACAGGGAAATTCTGTTACAAAGGCCACCCCGTGCTAAATTTCAAATCCCTGCTGGAAAGCATGGGGGGCACTAGAGTTTTTCAAAGAAATGGTTGACCGAATTTTTTAATGTGCAGAACAATGTAGTTTTCTCTAGCCTTGTTCTTGGAAATGGCTGAACGGTTTTCGTCTGAAACTTAAAAAAAATAAATCTGTCAGGCATGAAAATTCTCAGCTGAATTAGTTACAGTTTGATAAATTATAAACAACTGAAAACAGTGTTTCTTAATGGGAAGTGTTGAGGAGGTTGCACTGCCTATTAAGATTGCCTCACCTATAACTTATGTATAATTTATTTTAGCAAAGAGATATTTAAGTATTTTTGTTTAAAGTGCAGTTAAACAGTAATATATTACTGTAAAATTGGAATCTCGATTTTTCCTGTCTGTGATTATCTCTCAGTGACTTCTGCATAAAATTTGGTCAGCTCACAAATAGACACAAAGCCTTTAAGTACCAGTCTTAAAAACTCCTTCTGGGATGTGATAGTCAAGCTGTTCGTTATGGTTGTGACATCACCAATAATAAAGATTGTGCATCTGGAACCTAGCTAACAGTTTGGTTGATGATGTGTGATCAAGAGCAGAATCTCTGAAGGTATAGGTGAGACCTTTTGGAAAAGACTCCAATGCTGCCAACACCCTGCTGTGCATCTCCTCCCCCTCAGCAGATACTACTCATACCAACTCACAGATGTCATGATGCCTTCAAGAGATGAGCACCTGGATTAAAAAAATATCTCTTTATTGGAGGGGGAGAAGGGGGAAAACACTTACAGCTAGTCAAGTCACTGTCTTTCAGTTGTCAAGGTAATGTTTGATGATGATAAATTGTATAGTCAATTGCTTAACCACACTTTAGTTTATTATGAAATATACTCAAGAGACCACATAATCAATGTCAGTCAAGTTTATATAATTCAAGAAAAGGGTTGTATAGGATACTAGTCTCTGGGAAGCCCTCTTGCACAGTGATGTTACTTTCATCTCATTTAGAAGGTGTGCTCCCAAAGTTATACATTTCACTTGGTAGTATTTTTAAGATGATTTTGCAAGTTACACATTTCTGTATATGTCACTAAAATTCAGCCCATCAGTTTGTCCCTGTTTCTTAACTTGTTCTGTTCCTTTCCTTATCTTTGTTCTGAAAACTAGCATTCCAGGTATTGGTCTGTGAAGGTATCTTCTAGGTTTGTACCATGGTAGAACAATCCTATATCTTGTCCTCTTCGTTTGGGATATTCCAGTACTGGCCTGTGAGAATAACTCCATACCTGTTGCTGTGGTAAAATACTCATAAATCTTGATCCTGACACCTTTCCTATCTATGTAATCCAAAGATTACTTCAGCGAATGCAAGATGATATGGGATTAATAGTTAATCCTCTTCGCTCCTCGTGGAGCATAAGGCGTCAACCATTCTTCTCCATTCAACTCGATCTTGGGCTAGCCAGTAGATTTCATCCCAGGTCTTTCCCATATTTTTCATTTCACCTTCCGATAGTTCTTCGCCACGTTCCCAGCGGTCTGCCTCTCCTTCTTCCTCCCTGTGGTGTCCATCTAAGAGCAGTGTGAGGATGTCTGGTAGTATCCATTCTCAACACGTGCCCCAACCATCTCCATCTTCGTTGTTTCACCTCATCCACTACGTTGTTAATGCCTGTTAGTCGGCTCACTTCTCTATTGGTGACATGTTGTGGCCAGTGTATGTTAAGGATGCGCCTAAGACACCTTCCTTCGAAACCCCGGAGTCGACTTTCTATCTTCTTGTTGGTCCTCCACGTTTCCGCCGCATAGAGCAATACAGAGCGGACATTCGACCTGTAGATCTTTACTTTAGTTTTAGTTTGAAAGATTGATGACTTCCAGATGTTTTGAAGTCTGTTGAAAGCATTTGCTGCAAGACTAATTCTGGTGGATATCTCTTTCTCAATGTTACCATCAGCTGATATGTAACTACCAAGATATTTGAAATCATTCACATCTTCTAATTCCACGTCATATAGGACTGTCTTCACCGAGCTTGCTGTTTTTGCTTTCGTTATCTTGCTCTTACCAGTATGGATCTTGAGAGCCGCTCTATCTACCCTATCAGTCTTCTCTTGGCGGTCCATTTGAGAATTTGAGAATATATTAATAATATATATGTGTACCACATACATACATATATACACACACACACACACACACACACACACACACACACACACACACACACGTATGCATTAAGTACAAATATTATTGTAGTTAAATAGCCTAAATCGGCCTACCCCTTTTCTATAATCCTATAGTAAAATCCCATATTCAAAGCCGAATATATGCATATATATATTATACACATATATATTATTAATATATAAAAATATATGTTCTAGCCAGCATATATTGGTCAGCAGTAAGGTTTGGAGGTAATATAAAGATTATTACTTCTCCCTGGTGGTACTCTGGCCTGTAAACTTGTGCTGTTGAACAGTATGGTAAATACAGGGCTATTGATCTATTTTAAACATAACTTCAAGGAGCACACAGTGAAATTTAACTTTATCTGCATAGAGCTCAAGTGGTTTGTGTAGGGGAAATTTAACCTGACATCTTGAGGTATGAGGTATGGAGCTTCAAGACAGCCCCTGTGCCAGACTGTGATCAGCTAGCTACTACTACTACTACTAATCCTCTTCACTCCCACTGGAGTATAAGGCACCAACAAATCTCCCCCATGCCTCTCGATCTCAAGTGTGAAAAATTAGGATGAGGGTTGGGGGTAATTGGCACCTATACAAGACAAAGCCCTGAATATCGGGACTGTCCCTATAAAATTGGGCCATCTGGTCACCCTAAATATTACCCACATTTAACAGAGGTATTGGACATTACTTACCTTAGAGGAGAGACAAATACGAGGGCTATACAGAAGTATATACAATTGTATTCTTGTGTTATCAGACAGGAAGAATAGAAGTTACTGATCTGGTATTTAAAAAATTGCAAATTCAAACTAATAAGAGTAAATACGTTTCCAAACACCACAGAAGTAGACTGTGGAACTCACTGTTACAGGAAGTCATTGAGGCCATGAATTTACCAAGATTCAAATATAATGGACAACTAGTCTGATCCAGGATGGCAGTTCCTATGCCCTACTAGATGTGTGCAATTGTAGATCACATAGCTCTGTTCCCATTAGATTCCCTTGCATTATGAGGGTTCTTGTGAAGTTTCCTGCAGTGAGCTGGGGATGTAATGGCTAACATGTTCAACTGCTTCCCTAAGGCCCTTCCCGATGTATCCCTGCTGTGCGTTTTAAGTGGTGTGCAGGATCATGGGTCCTCTGCCCCAAGATTCATCCAGAGAGAAAAAAAACATTATCAACAAAAGTAGTAAAATTAAATACCCCCCCCCCAAAATACGCAAAATACTAATTTAATAATTTATATTTTACATGTTCAAATTATACCTGTCCATAGTCTCTAGGTACATTTAGAAAGAATGAATAAAAACTCCATAATACCTCCACCAACTTATGTTAGTAAATGCAAACTAAATCCCCAGCCAACCCCTTCAGACAACAGTTTGGAGACAAAGGTAGAGATCTTGCTAGGAGCATCACTCTCCCTCGTCAGGTAAAACTGGAGTACAAATTCCGAAGTGGATGGCTCTCCGCTGAAAATACTCTGTCTTGTGTCACACCCTAAATGGTGAAACTTAAAGAAGTGTCAGGAAATGGGATGAATAGGGAGGTATGTTTTCTTTTGTACTGCAACTATACTTACCTGAGTGAGTACAATGCCAAAAAAGTCCATATTGTATCTGTCTTCCAAGACTGTATACTAAATGCACTGATGCAAAGCTTTATGTAGCTTAATTGTTCTTCAGTGCATTTTGGATTGAACTCCTAAAAGCTTAATTACATTGATTTATAATGTCAGAAATCCAGATTTCAGAGACAACCGTTTAGGACATGTTCACTCAACACAGAGGTCACAAGATTTCTTGAACATCAAGGTCCAGAAGCAAGATTGTAATGATAAATGCTTTGACCGTTTGTAGCCATTAAGTTTTCAGTGCGTTTAAAAATATAAAATTGTTCATACCAGGACTTTTTTTCATATGGGTACATATATAGTGTTCTGCATCACTTACACACCTCTCTTTTGATTTACTCTTCAATAGGAGAAAATAATTAATTCCATATCTCTTTTGCTTATTAGTCTATTTAACTATGACACTCTTAGTACCTTTCCCAGACATGAAGAAGAGCTCGGTATAGCTCTAAAGCTTGTCTCTCTCACCAACAAAAGTTGGTACAATCAAAGATACCCTATTCATCTTGTCCCTAACTTTAGGCAAATCTTTTTAAAGTTTTCTCTGTGCATTTATGTCCCCATCTGTATAATGGAGATACTTATGTGAAACTTAAGAGCTTGTCCTCACCGCATTGTTGGCTCAAGCTGTAACTTGAGTTTTGCTCCTAACCTGACTCCCATGCGCGCGCACATACACACAAGTCTCTAGGTCAAGCTATCTGGCCCAGTGACCCATTCAGGGAAGGATGCAAGAGGTTGGGCGGGGATGCTTGAGGCTCCAGTTATGCCGTAGTTAGAATTATAACAAATCATCAGCTGCTAACTGAATCACTCTGTGCTGCTAATCAAATCAGTCTGTTCTAGTTTGGTCATTATAATTCAGGGGTTTTCAACCTTTTTTCATTTGTGGACCCCTAAAAACTTTTGAATGGAGGGACAGACCTCTTTGGAAATCTTAGATGTGGTCTGCAGATCCCCAGGAAACCACAGATTGCAGGTTGAAAACCACTGTTCTGGGGTAATGACAACCTTTCACAGACCACCTAGGCATAATCTATGGACCCCCTGGGCTCCATGGACCACATATTGAAAACCACTACTCTAATTCAAGCTGGGCTAGCTCAGGTGAACAAGCCCTTAGTTTTTTAATGTTTTCACCGTATAACTGTGAGAACTGTTTTAATTAATTGAAAACCCCCAAGGTGCATGGATGAAGTTTCACAGAATAAATGCAAGCTGGATTTAAGTGATGCATTTAGGTGCCCATGTTTAGGTTCAGATGTGCTGTGACTCTGCACCTCTCCTTAGCCCTTGGGTACCAAAATATAGAGTTAGGTGCCTAACTATAGGTTTCCAGGTCTGAAACATTTGATCTGTTTCTACTCTAACCCATTCATGCTGTCTTGTATTTCCTGCCTCTTTTGAATAAACTTAGAAGCTACCTTGTCTGTCCTCCTCTGTTTGCCTGCTTCAGCTTGTCACAGGTTACTTTTTTGTGGCAGCAAAATGATATATATATATATATATATAAAAATTGGACTTAACTCTGATCCTTGTGGCAGTTGTAGTCATTATTCTCCATCCTGAATCGCTATGTAAAGTAGTCTCTCAAGTCATTATTAATTCAGAGGATGGACACTGATACTAATTTACTGACCCCTAATTGGTAATCAGTGGTCTTTTTAAAACTGTGCAAGTTGTTTCTGTTTGTTTTTCTCCCACACTATTAACTTTAAGCTACTACTAGAAAATTGCCAATCATGTAGAGCTATGCTGTAAATGGAGCCAAAGACTCATGTCTATGGAGAGGAAATCAGTTAGAGCCAATAGTATTAATACAATTAAGATTAATTGTTTTAGTTAATACAGCTTTGGTTTTTCTGTGGAATCTTGCCTCCTGAGATGTTTCCTGTTGCAAACAATTAGATTGCTCTACTGAACTGGAATAAGAAAAAATTAAAGAATAACATCTCATTTGGTGAGCTCAGTTTAATTTGTGAAGGAATGAAGTTTTTATTATAAATCTATTGGGATGGAACATTGCTATAAGCTTGCAGCATTAGTAGGACCCTGCTGTGAGGAGAGAAAGGAATACTACTATGAGTCATCTCAACCTTTCTCTCTTGGGTTGTTATCACTGACAATAATGGAAGTGTTGCTGTACACGAGACATTTTGTCCAGTGTGTCCACTCAATGAACGATGACTAATAAAGAATTACAATGCCAAACAAACTTAGTGCTCATTAATTTATATAATTATCTCTCAATTTTTTTTGTAAGAGAAAGGTCTATGAAAATAGTACATTGTTTGACACACAACCATATTCTTCAAACATGAAGCATAATGTTCATGTGACTTTATTATTTGATTATGGTACTCTACATCAGTGGGTCATGCATGATGAACATCACACATTCTCTTGCTCACTCCCTCAAAAAAACAACAACCAACCAAAACATTTTCAGGAGAAATGCAGAACCCTGAATGCAAGTTCACCAAATTAGTAAAAGATAAATACATACAAACTTTTTGAAAGTTATTTGTAATGTTTATGGGCCCGGTCCTGCACACATGTATGTGTGTAATTTTATTCACACAAATATCCTGTCGAGGTCAATGTGGCTACTCATGTAAGTACAGTTATGCAGTCTTTTATCTTTTATGTAGCTCTCATTGGACTCCAGTTCAAAGTTTTCTGTTGGTCCTCAAAAAGGATTGCTTATTATTTATTTTAGATTAGCAGCCATGTTAGTCTGTATCCGTAAATAAAACGAGGAAGACTTTGTAGCACCTTAGAGACTAATCAGTTTATTTCAGCATAAGCTTTCGTGGGCTATAGCTCATTTCATCGGATGCATAGAATGGAACAGAAGTAAGATGCATTTATACACACAGAAAGAAAAAAAAAAAGGTTGTATATTAGCATACCAATTCTAAGAGGCTGTTAAATTTAGATGGGCCATTATCAGTAGGAGAAAAAGATACCTTTTGAAATGGATATCTGTCAGGCAGGACATAATATCTATTGAAGGTAAATTAACAAGGGAAATGCAATCAATTAGTGTAATGAGAGAACCATTCGCAAGTTCTGCTACACCCTTGGTTTATTGTATCCAATTTGAAAATTAATCCCAGTTCCTCAGTTTCTCATTGGAGTCTGTTTTGGAAGTTTTTCTGTTTCAAAACAGACACCATCAAGCCTATAATGGAATGGCCAGGAAGAAGTGTTCTCCTACTGGTTTTTGAATGTTATGATTCCTGATGTCAGATTTGTGTCCATTTTTTCTTTTGCGTCGAGACTGGCCAGTTTGGCCAATGTACATAGCAGAGGGGCATTGCTGGCACATGATGGCATATATCACATTGGTCAATGTGCAGGTGAATGAGCCTGTGATGGTGTGGCTGATGTGATTAGGTCCTATGATGGTGTCAGTTGAATGGATATGAGGACAGAGTTGGCATCGGGCTTTGTTACAAGGATAGGTACCTGGGTTAGTGTTCTTATTGTGTGGTGTGTGGTTGCTGGTGAGTATTTGTTTCAGGTTGGGGGGCTGTCTGTAAGTGAGGACTGGTCAGTCTCCCAAGATTTGTGAGAGTGAGGGATCATCTTTCCGGATAGGTTGTAGGTTTTTGATGATGTGGTGGAGAGGCTTAAGTTGGGGGCTGAAGGTGACGGCTAATGGTGTTCTGTTTTTGTCTTTGTTGGGCCTGTCCTGTAGTAGGTGGCTTCTGGGTACTCGTCTTGCTCTGTCAATCTGTTTTTTCACTTCCCCAGGTGGGTATTGTAGTTTTAAGAATGCTTTGGTAGAGATCTTGTAGGTCTTTGTCTCGTCTGAGGGATTGGAGCAAATGCGGTTGTAACTTAGAGCTTGGCTGTAGACAATGGATCGAGTGGTGTGTTCTGGATGGAAGCTGGAGGCATGTAGGTAAATGTAGCGGTCAGTAGGTTTCCGGTATAGGGTGGTGTGTATGTGCCCATCATTTATTAGCACAGTTGTGTCTAGGAAATGGACCGCATGTGTGGATTGGTCTAGGCTGAGAGTGATGGTGGGATGGAAATTTGTTGAAATCATGGTGGAATTCATCCAGGGCTTCTTTTCCATGGGTCCAGATGATGAAGATGTCATCAATATACCACAAGTAGAGTAGGGGCATTAGGGGACGAGAGTTAAGGAAGCATTGTTCTAAGTCTGCCATAAAAATGTTAGCATACTGTGGGGCCATTCGGGTACCCATAGCAGCTCCACTGACTTGAAGGTATATATTGTCTCCAAATGTGAAATAGTTGTGGGTGAGGACAAAGTCACAAAGTTTAGCCACCAGGTTTGCCGTGACAGTGTCGGGGATACTGTTCTTGATAGCTTGTAGTCCATCTTTGTGTGGAATGTTGGTGTAGAGGGCTTCTATATCCATAGTGGCCAGGATGGTGTTTTCCGGAAGATCACCGATGGATTGTAGTTTCCTCAGGAAATCAGTGGTGTCTCGAAGATAGCTGGGAGTGCTGGAAGCGTAGGGCCTGAGGAGAGAGTCCACACAGCCAGACAATACTTCTGTTAGGGTGCCAGTGCATGAGACGATGGGGCGTCCAGGGTTTCCAGGTTTGTGGTTCTTGGGTAGTAAAATAGAATGTCCCTGGTCGGGATTCTAGGCATGTGTCTGTATAGATCTGCTCCTGTGCTTTTTCAGGGAGTCTCTTGAGTAGATGGTGTAATTTATTTTGGTAATTCTCAGTAGGATCAGAGGATAATGGCCTATAGAATGTGGAGTTAGAGAGCTGTCTAGCAGCCTCTTGTTCATATTCGAACTTATTCATGATGACAACAGCACTTCCTTTGTCAGCCTTTTTGATTATGATGTCAGGCTCTGGATGGCAGTGTGTTATTATTTATTGTTTTTCCTGGATGTGGATGGAGTGGATAATGGTGGATTATTCCTGTCTCGATTACCGTGTTTTTATATTGAGATCTTTTTCTCAATATAATCCTTCTAGGTGTCCATGGACAGATATGGGGTATAAAAACAGGCACATGGAACGTGGTGTGTAAACTATTTGGAAATGAGAAATGCATGTGATATAATATAACAGTGGGACTACTCATGTGAGTAAAGTTACTGTGTAAGAGTTTGCATAAGACCTGTATGTTCTAAGTTCTGTGTTGTAGGGACCTTCTTAAAAAGCACTTCAGTTCACCTTCAAGACCTTACCATACTGAA
The DNA here is from genome assembly GCA_032164245.1 of Sternotherus odoratus. Lineage (NCBI taxonomy): Eukaryota > Metazoa > Chordata > Testudines > Kinosternidae > Sternotherus > Sternotherus odoratus. The sequence goes on from JAVMKO010000001.1 coordinate 62,453,660, forward strand.
GGGGGAGTGAAATCAGTTTGTAGTGCTTCAAGTGGGATGACAACTTGTGATTAAAAAATGATGTTAAAAGATTGTGTGGGTTTAATATGTGATTATATATAGCATTATTTAATTTAATAGTAATACAAATGCAAATAGCACCTATTGCTGTTGCCAAAAGATGCATGTGTTTCTGCTGCAGCTTGCTAGAGAACATCCCTCCAGATTAATAGAATTCTGTCACACGCTATGATGTCAAGTACATATGGCATCAATTAAGTATTTAATGAAGTGACAAAGAGTCCTGTGGCACCTTAAAGACTAACTAAAGTATTGAAGCATAAGCTTTCATGGGCTGCATGCATCCGACGAAGTGAGTATTAGCCCACGAAAGCTTATGCTTAAAGACTAACCAAAGTATTGAAGGTGCCATAGGACTCTTTTTGTCACTTCTGCAATTCCAGACTAACACGGCTTTTTTCTGCTCCTTTTCTGGTATCTTCCCATCACTTCTTGACTCCTTTTCCTGTTTATACAGGGTCAGATGTGCCCACGTTTCTTTGCCATTCCTTGCAGTCCATGTACAAGTTTATAGGCTTGGAGGTTCAGGCCTTTTTCTCTTCAGGGTTCTCTTGACAGAGTCTTTTAATCATATCCTCAGTCTTCCTTTCTTGTTGTTCTCTTCCTCTCATGTTTTCTTTGCTTGTCCTCATTCTCCCATTCTTATTACATGTCCAGCTCACCTCAAACGTTCCAGCCTACCTGTCACTGAGAGTCTCAAGTTAATCTTCCTCCTGCTTTCTTCCCCGTACACTCTGTCTACCTACTGCATGCTAGCCATTCTCTTCACTATGTTATTGTCTACTACTTTTTTTCCATCTGTGTAAGACCCACCATTTCCAAACCATACAGCAGGTGGGGCAAACATGCAGCATACTGTATCCCACAGTACTTCTGTCATCTTTTTCACTGCCACCCATGCACATTAGTTTCTTGTTTTCACTTCTCCAGTTCTTTCTCCAAAGGCACTAAATGCACTTCCCAAGTACACAAATTCTTTCTTCTCATTCAGTTTTTCTCCTGAAATATCAGTCAACTGCTCTTCTTTCACCTTCCCTACTTGAAATACAGATGCCTACTCTGATACCATAGTTACCAATTCCTCTTTGCTATCAGCCAAAAGGGCCAGCATACGTTAGTTTTCTCTGTGGCTCCAGAGTCTTGCTGCTTCTACCAATGAACTCCATAGCTGGAAGAGACGTGGACTCAACACACTGTTTTGTCTTCTATATCACCTCAGAACTCTCTGAAATTCCAAATATTGTTACCACCTTAGCTCGTGATCCTTGGTATAGCTCCTTTGTCATTTCTACTTCCTGAAGTTCCCCTTTCCTATCCATTTCAGTATTCCAAACACCAGGTCCCAAGGAACCAAGATGTTTGCTTTTCTCAGGATTAGTCAATACTGCATAGCAATTAAATCCTCCATTTATCATTCTTTCAAATTTCTGTCTCATTGCAAATATTGTGTTTATAGTACTCCTTCCCTTCCTAAAGCCATGTTGCTCTTCTTCTGTAGTTTCCTATACCTTGCACCTCAGCCTTGCTTCCAAAATTCTCTAAAGGGCTTTGGGAAGCTGACTTAACAGGATGATGCCCCAATAGGTGTTTGGATAATTTGTGTCATCCTTATCCTTCCAAAGTGGCACAATCAATCACATTCTTCAGTCATCTGGTATCCTACCTTGGTCTAATAAATCACATATTTGTAAAGCCAATTTACTCTAGTATCTCCAGTGGCCGTGATCATATCAACAATTTTTATGTTCACCAATTGCTTTACCAATCTTCCTCTTATTCAGTGTTACTTCTTCGTCCTCTGTAAGGGTCAGTATCTTTTGAGACTGCCCCATAATTGTTGGTGTCTGCATTTGCAGATTTCACTTCTCATTTAACAGCCTGTGAAAATGTGTTTTCCATACCTCTATCATTTCCATAGAGTTATTCACCACAATTCCCATTCTTCTCACATAAAGAATTCTTCATATCTCGTGCTTCGTTGTTTCTGTATTTGGCCAGCTGCAAAACCAATTTCCTGCCACCATCTTCCTCCAGCTTTCAGTATCATTCCTCTTCTGCCTCCATTCTTACCTCAACTGCCTTTCTAGCCTCAATTTTTGCTTGCATTTTTGATTTTCGTGATCATGAGCTGCTTCCTCAAACTCTCTGAATTATTCATTTTCTTTTTAACTTCTCTTTTACATCAGACTTACACCACCAGCTTGTTCTCTCTGAAAGCACCCTATCTTACCACTCATTCTGCCTCAGGTTACCTCTGCTGCTTTGATGAAACATTCTTTAAAATTTCTCCATTGTCCCTTCACTGACTGCATTGTTCTTGGCACAGTATGAAACCCTTCCTTTATGTTTTGGCAGACTCTTTCTCTTTACCCCATCTCCATTTACATAACCACCAATTAAATTTCTTCCTTGGTATCATCTTCTTTCGTGGTTTCTCAGGCTGCAGGGTTTTTTTACTGTTCATATTTTGTTCTGCCACATAATCTCTCAGTATAACCTTTTTGTCTTTCACCATTTTCATATGTTCTCTTTTTATCAAAATATAGTCCACCCGAGGCATGCTTTTTCCCCTGAGCATGTCACCAGGTGGGATTCTCTCTTTTTTCAAACAATGTATTTGCCACTGAGAACCCATTAAACAAACAGTGCTCAATCCATTTCTTTCCTTCTGCCTTTCTTTTACCAAAGCCAGATTTACCCATCTACTGGGCACTCTTCACCAGCATGGCAGTTTTAATCACCACTAACAAGGAGTTACTCGCAACCATGGCCACTAACTTTGCCAGATTATTTCTAAAGCTCTCCATCTCTTCGATAATTCTACCTTGTTTAGTAGCATATATTGACATAATACATATTCTCTATCTTCAAAATTCTGCCATCCATCAGTTTCTTCTTCTTTCTACACTTGCGAAAACCTTAGCAGTCTCTGGGCTCACAATGAGAGCTTCTTTTTGGTATATTGTATTCATTTTGTATCTATTGACAGTGAACACAGTTTCTATATTGTACCTGTTTTTAAATGGAATACATTTTAATATTTAAGTTCACTCCTCTTGAATTGTTGAGCTAGTCCTAGTGTCCCAAGGCCATCACATTTTAAAAAGGAGGCTATTTTAAAGTATTATATTAAGTAGCATACATTAATAGCCATATGAATGCAATTTCTGTTCAGTAGGCTGGAACAGTAACACACTTTCTACCCTTCAACATCTTGGCCATAGAACACGTTTCTAAAGTTTATAGAGAAATATATTCCTTTTCATTTTACCTTTCCTTATCAAGCATTAACATCTAAAATTTTTACCATTTTATTTAGGTTCCGAACATTATTTGTAGCTGGTGAACGCTGTGATGTGGAGACATTAGAATGGTCCAAAAAAGTCTTCAAGGTCCCAGTGTTGGATCACTGGTGGCAAACTGGTGAGCACTTTGCAGTATTGGTTGAAATTCTCCCTCTCTGTCCTTCTCACCAAGTTTTACAGACTTGATTCCTGCTTTCTGCAAAGCAATCACTACAGGTGGATCCTTCCATCCGCATGACTTTCTATTTATCTTTGTGTGGGGGCAGAATGCAGTACGTGTTTAGCATACTGTGTGTTTAAAATAATGTGGAAAACACAATATAGTGTTTTCTGATACCTGCGTTTAAAAGATTTAACATCATTATTATCATCACTATATTTTCCATCTGTAACTATATTATACTCCACTGCTTGCATCCGACGAAGTGGGTATTAGCCAACAAAAGCTTATGCTTCAATATTTTATTTAGTCTTTAAGGTGCCACAGGACTCTTTGTCACTTCTGCTATTCCAGACTAACTCGGCTACCTCTCTGATTCTCTATATTACCGTATTTTTCGCCATATAAGACGCACTTTTTCTTCCCCAAAACGGGGGGAGGGGAAGTTGGTGCGTCTTATATGGCGAATATACTGCCCGGCAGCCCGCCCGCGGTCACCAAAAAAAAAAAAAAAAAAAAACCCGCGCGTGCGCCCCGGTTCCCCCCTCCCCGCCGCGGGCGGGCTGCCGGGGGCGTCCCGGTTCCCCCCTCCCCGCCGCGGTATATTTTATATACTGGTGTATATTTTATGTATGAAAAAATATGGCACACAATAGGCTCCTAATTTTTTGGTCATGTTCCATATGCACCTGATCCAACACCTATTAAATGACTACCATTGACTTCAGAGGGAGAAGGATCGAGCCCTTAGATCACAATGGGAGAATCAAAAGTACCAGCTTATGTGTAATTGTGTGTCACAAATTCTGGTGACAGTTGGACAGCTTGGTTCCAACAGACTGAACAACTCTTTACCACAACTCTAAATGACGTGTGTGTGTTTGTGTGAGTGTGTCTCCAAAAATTTTTTTTATATATATATATGTATGTGTGTGTCTGTGAGTGTGAGTGTGTCTCCAAATATATATATATATATATATATATATATATATATAAATAAAATAATATCTCTCTAGAGAAAGATATATATATATATATATAATATCTATCTTTATAAGAGAGAGAGAGAATATGAATATATATAAGCCTGTTCTGATATAAAGCCCATATATATATATTAATCAGAATGGGCTTCATGTGTTACATAAACTAAGCACATCAGAGAAGGCTTATGCTTGGTTTTTTTGGATCTTTTGGTGCCAAGAATATTCCTTTCAGTTTCTGTGTATCACTGTTTGATTATAGAATTTTCAGATCTTTGTATAAGGCAAAAAGCTTTCTGCCTGCTCCATGATGGATGGCATATGCAATGGGCATGAGGCAGAAAAATGTGGTTTGAGGATACAACTGCCTGGAATAGGGAAGCTTCCATAGTTCTGATCTGATTTACCATATACAATAAAATCAGTTTAGTGGGCTTAAAGTGCAGCTTATTTGTATAAACATTTTAGCGCTTGTGTGAGATATTCAAAAGATAGTGCTGTTGCCTGTTACTTAATCCTTGTGCCTATTAGTTGATAAAAATAAAAAGGGTTACAGCATGGAGAGAGAGACCCTTTTTTCCCCACCTGTGCAGCTTTAGTAATACTAAAGGATAGATTCATAAATAAAATAATCCATTTTCACTTCAGATAGGTTTGAATATAACTTTTGCTGTTCTGTGCAGCTAGTGCACCCAGGCTTAAAGAAAAGGCTCCCTGGTGTCTAAGAACAACCATTTGTCATTCCTAGCAAGAGATGGTGTTTCATATTAGTTTTTTTAATGTAGAGAACTCTTATGATGATCCTATATCTGTCTATTTTCACCTGAAGAATCTATTTTGTTAAGTGGATTTCCATTGTTTTGAAAGATTACTGATTCCTATACAAAATAAGTCTTCAGTGCATTAAATCATACCCTGTCGAGATCCATTCAATTACACTTGAAAATTTTGAGCTTTGGAGCAAGATAGATAATGCTAGACAATTCTAGATGGCTTGTAATTTAAGCAGGTGTTAGACAGTTCTTTTAGTCCTATAAATCAAAGTACATTTTATAAAAGTATGACAGAGGCACAGAATTTAATAGTTATGAATTACTGACAATCTGGCCTTGAGAGAGAGGAAATCTCTGACAGGCATGTCCCCAGCCATTTAGGGCTTCATAGGTCAATACCAATGCCTTACTCTCTACCTGCAAACCAACATTCAGCCAGTGCAGATCAGAGCAGAGTCACAGATTCCATGGCCGAAGGAACCATTGTCATCATGTAGTCTGACTTCCTATATGACAGAGGCCAGGGAACTTCACCAAAATAATTCTGAGTTTGTGTCTTAGAAAAATATGTCCTATCTTGATTTTATAATTCAGTGATAAAGAATCTACCGTAACCCTTAGTAAATTCATCCAGTGATTAATAACTAACTATTAAAAGTATGCGGCTTTTATTTCCAGTCTGAATTTGTTTAGCTTTAGCTTCCAGCCATTGGATTTTAATTGTACCTTTCTAATGAAGAGCCCATTATCAAATATTTGTCCCCCATGTAGGTACTTATGAACTGTAATCAAGTTACCTCTCAACCTTCTCTTTGTTAAACTAAATAGATTGAGCTCTATCTATTGTGTGTTTCTAATCCTTTATTCGTTTTTGTGGCTCTTCTCTGAACCCTCTCCAATTTATCAATATCCTTCTTGAATTGTGGGCACCAAACTGGACACTGTATTCCAGCATCAGTCGCACCAGTGCAAAATAGAGAGGTGAAATAACTTCTCTACTCCTACTCAAGATTCCCCTATTTACATGTGCCAGGGTCACGTTAGATCTTTTGGCCTTAACATCACTCTAGGAGCTCATATTTAACTAATTATCCACCCAGATTCTTACATTTTTTTCAGAGTCACTACTTCTCAGGATAGAATCCCTAGTCCTGTACGTATGGTGTGCTCACAGCTGTCACATTGTGCATTAACTTCAGTTTCCCATATGATTTAAGGTGAAGTTCCATGTGCAGCACATTGCTGTAGTGTAATATTAAAATGACAATGTGATACCGTAATAACAAGGCCTCATCTGAAAGAAATAGTTATGCCTTCTGGGCCAGATGCAGATGATAAAATGTCCTGATTACCACTGCTGTGTGATTATCTGACATCAGGGTTACATCAGTACCGCTGGACTACAAACGTGAGTAATAAGTGATAGAGAAACAAACCCTCAAATGTATGGCCAGATATAATTCTTGATTGGCCTGAAATATAATTCTTGCCAGTGATGACCATTGGGAATCTCTTTAGAAGATAGGAATGAAGTCTGTGAACCCTAATGGAAGAAAATAGGGAAAGTCAAGAGTGCTTCATGATCAATGGTATTTACCAGAGCCGATAGATCTGACAGTATCAATATGTATCAGAGGGCTAGTCGTGTTAGTCTGTATCCACAAAAAGAACGAGGAGTCCGGTGGCACCTTAAAGAGTAACAGATTTATTTGGGCAGAAGCTTTCATGTGTCGAAGTGGTTTTTGACTCACGAACGCTTATGCCCAAATAAATCGGTTAGTCTTTAAGGTACCACCGCACTCCTTAGTATCGATATGGACACTTGATCTTTATCAGTAGATCATCTAGCAAGGTGCCCAGAATACTTCAAAGTCTGTACCCAGATTGATAGGGGTCAGGAAGATTTTGTACATCAAAATGCTCTGAGAATTGTCTTGGGAAAACAAAATTGTGATTTTTGGGAAAAGTCTGGCTATTTATCATCAGCATCAAGTTGTTGTGAGGCCATCACTTCCTTTACAGTGGCGGTTCTCAAACCGGGGGTTGTGATCCCCCTGGGGGTCGCCACCCGCTTCCAGGGTGGTCGTAAGGTCCCCGCGCCACCGGCATGCCACCAAATTGATTACTTCCGCAATCAGCAGCTTTTCGGCGGACATGCCGTGCGCTTTAAAGTGTCCGCCGAAAAGCTGCCGCCGAATGCGGAAGTAATCAATTTGGTGGCATTTCGGCGGTCATCCAAGAGTTGCGTCGTGCGGCTGGAGAAGAAAAAAGAGTCGCGGTTCAAGGAAGTTTGAGAACCGCTGCGTTACAGAAATGAGCAACCTGTCCTACATAGGTCATTGGTGGTCTCCACCAGCTGGGGTGCTGTTCTTCGCGGCTTGCCTTGCTCAGAAAAGAAGCAGTTGGTTGCAAAGCACAGATTGTAGCACAAAATATTCCTAATGTCTCTAGTATCTCAGGGAGCATCATTGTCCTAAACTTAGCCAGAAAAGGCTTAATCGTGCTGCATCTACTGAAGTGGATATTTCAGGCCAATCAATTTTCTCTTCAAAGTAACTTGCAATTTCCTCACAATGGGAGGTACTTGCTTCAGTTGGAATAACCAAAGCTGTCCATTACTTGAAACAGCTCTGCTGATCAGGAGTAAGCCAATGCTAAAAAAATAAGATCCTGTTTGCCTCATGCACAACCACCGCAAAAAGGCTCTAAAATTGTCATAGTGCTATTGGTCAGATCCAGCCCACTTCTGTCATTTGGTACTCGAGACATCTTTTCCTCTCACTTTTTGTGACAGATCACCTGTAAACCATGATGACCTATTAGAATGGAGCCAGGGAAGATGCTATCTAGGGGTAGGGTCATTTAATCAAGAATACATTTTTTGTTTTATTTGCTTTTATAGTAAGTCTTATGACAAAATAGCTACACGGTTTATAAATACACACAAATATTTAATTTGCATATCTTAGAAGACATGATTGTATGTGTTTGGAATAGGAGAGGCTTAAGAGCCCTGCCTATGGATGGGTTTAGTGCATTTGAACATTGTGTTAATCTATGTATAGAAAACGGATAATTTTGTTTTGGTTTCATGCATGTATTAGTGCTGGTGCTTGGTTTTTGTACATTTATAGAAATAATACTTTGCATTTAAATAGCCCTTTTCACCTTCAAAGTGGTTGTTCAAACAAGAGCTAATTAATTCTCATAACACTCCTGTGTGGTAGGTAAAGTGTTATCCCACTTTCACAGATGTGGAAATTGAGAAAGAGAGTTGACTTGCCCCAAGCTACACAGCAAGTCATTACAGATTCAGGGTTAGAACTCAGACATTCCTGTGCTCAAAGAAAGTTTCCTGTCATACTTACATATGTTTTGTTCTGTGTGTGTGTGAGTGAGTGATGGGTAATAGAAAAATACATTAGGGACACAGCATTTTGTGTGTATTGGTGTTTTAAGGGAATGAAATTTTGCTTCTGCCAGGTTTTTCTTGTTAAGCATTCCAAATAAATATCATGTAAGGTACTTTGACAAAAATATCTTTGAAGTATCCTAAAACTTTTAAAATTCAGGGATTATACTTTGTATGCCCAGTTTTCCAAGGAGGTCCCCCTTTTTCCAGGCATGGATACATGAGGAAGTACTGAGAATGGATTACTCCCATTAGAGCTGGAATGAAATGTAATTGAAGAGGTGATGGTTGTGAAAGTTTGTATTAGAGACCCTCGTCTGCATTTAGCTGTTACTTATTCAATGCCTGTAGAACAAAGATATGAACTGAAATTGTCCAATTATTTTTTCTGTTTTCAAAAAAGGGTTAACTTCTCTTTTTATTAAGTATAAGAAGTAAGCCTCATTTGTCTTGTAGATACAAGACATGGAGATATCTGCCTGAGGAAATATCTGAGCCATTAGCAATTATCTTTGAAAAGTCATGGAAGACAGGAGACATTCCAGAAGATTAGAAAAGTACAAGTATAGTGGCCCATCTATAAAAAGGGAAATAAGGACAACCCAGGGAATTACAGACCAGTCAGCTTAACTTCTGTACCCAGAAAGATAGTAGAACAAATAATTAAGCAATTAATTTGCAGACATCTAACGATAAGTAACAATCAACCTGGATTTGTCAAGAACAAATTGTGTCAAACCAATCTGATGACTTTCTTTGACAGGGTAGCAAGCCTTATGGATGGGGGGAGGGGAGGGGTAGTGTGGCATATAATGACTTTAGCAAGGCTTTTGATATTGTCTCACATGACCTCATAAATAAATTAGGGAAATACAACCTAGACGAGGTAACACTAAGGAGGGTGCATAACTGGTTGGAAAAACATTCCCAGAGAGTAGTTATCAGTTCACAGTCATGCTGAAAGGGCATAACCAGTGGAGGTCCCGTAGGGATTGGTTCTGCGTCCAGTTCTGTTCGATATCTTCATCAGTAATTTCTAGGTAATACTAGTCCCACCTTGATTGCAGGGGACTGGACTAGATGACCTCTTGAGGTCCTTCCAGTCCTGTGAGTCTGTTACAGTCTCTTAAAGAAATCTCTCCAACCACAAATGTGCTCGGGGGGGGGGGGGGGGGGTTTCTTCATCTTATTCGCGCATATTTTGAAAGAGAATTGTACAAATCCTTTAATTGTACCTTTGTAGAAGCAAGCTGCAATAAATGGTGTATGTAAAAGCAGTTTGAGTATAAGATAGATAGTGTGGTGTTTGGCACAGTATGGCTGCTCAAAAGGTGGCTGCTGTTTGTATAACATAATCAGAGCCTTGAGTACTCTGTAACATGAGACTAAATTCCCTCTCAGCAACCAGGATCCTAGACCAGGATCCCATTGTCCTAAGAACTGTATAGATATTTAACAAAGAGACTGTCCCAAAGAGCTTTGCAATCTCAGAGCTGTGGTTCATAGTTGACAATATTTATTGATAGAAAAATGGTTACTGACTGTTTTTCACCATAATCATTTGAGAGAAAGGGTTTTTATGATGATCTCCATTCTGGCTGTCAATTAATTGCAGTTAACTTATGTGATTAACTCAAAAAATGAATCACGATTAAAAAACTTAATTGCAATTAATTGCAGTTTGCACAGTTAAACCATAGAATACCAACTGAAATTTATTAAATATTTTTGGATGTTTTTCTACATTTCCAAATATATTGATTTCGGTTACAACACAGAATACAAGTTGTACAATGCTCACTTTATATTATTTTTATTACAAATATTTGCACTATAAAAATGAAAAACAAAATAAATAGTATTTTTCAATTCACCTCATACAAGTACTGTAGTGTAATCTATTTATTGTGAAAGTGCAATTTACAAATGTAAAATTTTTGTTGTTGCATAACTGCACTCAAAAATAAACCATGTAAATCTTTAGCACCTACAAGTTCACTCAGTCCTGCTTATTGTTCAGGCAATCACTAAGACAAACATGTTTGTTTATATTTATGGGAGATAATAGTGCCCACTTCTTATTTATAATGTTACCAGAAAGTGAGAACAGGTATTTGCATGGCACTTTTGTAGCCAGTATTGCAAAGTATTTACGTGCTAGAAATGCTAAACATTCCTATGCCCCTTCATGCTTCAGCCACCATTCCAGAGGACATGCTTCCATGCTGATGATGCTTGTTTAAAAAAATGTGTTAATTAAATTTACGGCTGAGCTCCTTGGGAGAGAATTGCATGTCCCCTGCTCTGTTTTGCCCACATTCTGCCATATTTTTACAGCAATCTTGGATGATGATCCAGCACACGTTGTTTATTTTAAGAACACTTTCACTGCAGATTTGACAAATCACAAAGCAGGTACCAATGTGAGATTACTAAAGATAGCTACAGAACTCGACCCAAGGTTTAAGAATCAGAAGTGCCTTCCAAAGTCTGAGAGGGATGAGGTGTGGAGCATGCTTTCAGAAGTCTTAAGAGTAACACTCTGGTGCGGTGGCATCTGACTCAGTTGATGAAAATGAACAGGTGTCAGTCCGCACTTCTTTGGATTGTTTTCAAGCAGAACCCATCATCAGAATGGATGTATGTCCTCTAGAATGGTGTTTGAAACATGATGGGACATATGCATCTTCAGCGGATCTGGCATGTAAATATTTTGAGACACTGGCTTCAACGGTGTCATGCAGATGCCTGTTCTCACTTTCAGATGACATTATAAACAAGAAGCAGGCAGCATTATCTCCTGAAAATGTAAACAAACTTGTGTGTCTGAGTGATTGGCTGAACAATAAGTAGGACTGAGCGGACTTGTAGATGCTAAAGTTTTACATTGTTTTGTTTTTGAATGCAGTTTTTTTTGGTAGTGTGATGGAGCAGCTGCCTCACACTAGCAGAAAATGAATTAAAGACAGCCATAGGAAGGCTGTGCTGGAGGCAGCCAATTAGCAAGGGTCTGAGAGGAGCAGCCAATCGTGGCCCGGCAGGTTCATATAAGAAGGGCGGCAGGGCAGAGCAGAGGGAGTCACTCCCTGCAGCTTGAGGTGGGAGGTTGACTGGCTGACTTGCAGGCTGAGGGCAGCAAGCACCCTGGGCATAGCAGTGCTATAGGCTGGTGCTGCAGGCTGAGGTCCTGAGGCTGGGCAAAGAAGGTGCTGGGGCTGTGGGGAAGTGGCCCAGGGCGATCCACAGAGAAGTCGGAGGAGATGGGTGCAGTAAGTGACTGCTATCTATAGAGTCCCTGGGCAGGACCCAGAGTAGTGGGTGAGCCCCGGTCCCTTTCCCATGCTCCTTGCCACTGGGGAAATGGCTGGGCAGTAGACTGCGCTTGCCACTGAAGGATGTGGCTGGACAGTAGACTGCAGTTCCCCTGGAATCGGGGAACACAGAGTGTGCCTCCGCTGGAGGGTAGTGTCATGAAGAGGACACCACGGTCCTGGGAGTGACATAGGTCCAGGAAAAGAGATGAGTCGTGCTCTGTCACATGTTCATAATTCTACATTTGTAAGATCATGATGGAGATTGCACTGCAGTCCTTGTATTAGTTGAATTGAAAAATACTATTTCTTTTGGTTTTTACAGTGCACATATTTGTAATAAAAATAAAGTGAGCACTGTACACTTTGTATTCTGTGTTCTAATTGAAATCAGTATTTGTAGAAAACATCCAAAATATTTAAATGAATGGTATTGTATTATTACCAGTGCGATTAATCACAATTAGTTTTTTTAATCACTTGACAGCCCTATTTTCCTTACATACTCCATAGACTTCATACATACTCCATAGGTTTCAATTCCCATAATGCCCATGTGACCTCTCTCAGATCCTCCTTCTCCCCATATGTGGCAGGGATGATGGCATTGGATTCCAGTTCTCTATTTCCAACCCCTGCTACCTAGCTTCATGGAACAATGGAGGGAGTCCGCATTGTAATCCAGTTAATTCCTCCATGTAGGGAACATTGCAGAGCAAGAGGCAGCTGCTAGCAGGTCTCATCAGGACAAGGGAGACAAAAGAATGTTGGGTTTCTGATTACAGTAAAATGGTGAATTTCATAGAACCTTCAGAAAATGCCAAATTATGCAGTTGTGAAATTATGAAGCCTACAAGGTTCTGACTGCAATCAGTGAAGCAAGACACATATCTCAGAGCTATTGTTTCCATTTCTATTCATACTTTTTGAGTTTTTCTCTGCAGCAAAAAAGGCTAGAAACTTTTTTTTTCTTTTTAAATTGGAAGCTGAGATTCTGCAGCAAAACTCTGGAAGAAGGGGTGAATGCTGCAGAAAAGACCATAGTGGTGAAATGCTTGGGTCACTGGACTTGTCTCAGACTTTCAGGGCTGGTCCCCACTACGGCTTAACGTCGACTTTAGCGTCGTTAAGTCGACATAAAACTGCACCCATCCTCACATGGCCGCCATTTGTGTCAATTTAAAGGGACCTCAAAATCAATTTCTGTACTCCCTGACAAGAGAAGTAGTGCTGAAATCGACCTCTCTAGGTCAACTGTGGATTAGTGAGGACACATGGGGACGTTATTGGCCTCCAGGGGCTGTCCCACAATGCTCCATTGTGACCGCTCTGAACAGTACTCACTGCTCCACTGTGACCGCTCTGGACAGCACTCTCGACTCGCTGCTCTGGCTAGGTAGACAGGAAAAGCCCTGGGAACATTTGAATTTCATTTCCTGTTTGGCCAGCGTGGCGAGCTCACCTGCACAGGTCACTTGCCATGCAGAGCTCAGCAGCACAAGCCACCATGCATAGCTCAGCAGCACAGGAGACCAACCATAGGAAAAGAGCTCCAGCATGGTCCACGCCGGAGGTGTTGGATCTGATCGCTATCTGGGGAGAGGAATCCGTGATGTTGGAACTCCGCAACAACAAACGGAATGCCAACACGTTTGCCAGAGTCTCCAAGGCCATGCTGCAAAGGGGCCACAACAGGGACGCCCAACAGTGCCATGTGAAAATTAAGAAGCTGAGGCAAGCGTTTCAGAAAACCAAAGAGGCATTTCCCCATTCCATTTGGTGATCAGCTTTTCCCCTGAGGTCTGAGGATTGATAGTCCTTGTAATTTTTATTGTATGGTTATTAGTGTAACTTCCAGGTGACAGACCATCCTATATTATAAAAGACTAGAAAAGTTTGTGTGAAGCCGTCATGCGCAGTAGAGACGGCCCAGACGAACGGCATGCTGGGAGGTGTAGTTCGGCAGCACAACATGGCTGCCGAGCGTGTGCCGCCACGAGGGAAGCAGGGTCTGGATCAGGGGCTCGGGGAGCGTGGGCAGGAGGGTGGCTGGGCGCAGGAGGCGCGGGCAGGGAGCTCTGGCCGGGCGGGGCACAGGAAGGGGGCGCTGGGCCGGCGGGGTGGAGGCGCCCAGGCACGGCACGGCCAGCTGTGCCCAGTAGAGAGCCAAGCGAGGGGGAGGCGGGGGAAGGGGCAGCAAGCCGAGCGAGGGGGAGGGGGGATAGGGGCAGAGAGCCGAGTGAGGGGGAGAGGGGGCTTGGAGTGGGGGGGCTAAGGGGGGGGGGCATTACTGTTGGCCAGTGTCCAGTTGTTTTATATAATGGCAATTGCTTCTTGGCTCCTTGGAGATGAGATTGAAGTGTAGCATGAGACAGCTCATAGTGTCTGATGCCATCAGGTAGTCCAGAGACACATACACTGAACACATCACGGGACATCGCCAGTACCAGGTCGAATAGCCGAGACCGCAGACCAGGGAAACAACCCATCCCTCCTTCCCTGACAAACAGAGGGACGCACCCCACCCATGTACTTATCGCCTACACCACCACCAACTTGGACTCTCGCTACACCCCATGGGTGGCATACCTGAACACACCTATACACTGACGCTTTAAAAAACTCCCACACCCCGAACTGGATTTATGTTGGATATGTAATATGCATGTACCTTGTAAACCCTGTACCTGTTACCTACCATTGCCCATAACCCCAGCCTGACTCCAGATGTCCAGTACCTTACTCCTCAATTTGTGTGTGTTTTCATTTTTAACATTAGCTTTAATAAAAATTTTGTATCTATCACCTTATTAATGCAGTCTATATCCTTCATACTTTGACTGGTGACTTACTTAAACTGGCCACTAGGACTGATCTTTCTGCTACCTGTAATCATTTGGAGTTACCATAGTCTACATTTCTTTTCTAATCTTGTATCCTCATGGGATTTCTGAGGCTCTCTTCTCCGGATGCAGAAGATTCTAATCCAGACACTTAGCTGGCATCTGCTTCATTAAGATGTGGCTTCTGTAGTCTCCCCCAAAGATACTTTATCCCACATGAATTCCTTCAACTGTGCATTTGACAGACAATCAATCCTCCGCTGCATCATGGTGCAGGTTTAGTGACTGAGGGGAGGAAAGCTGTGTTTTGAAAAAGCTTCTAATCCCTTTTATTTTTAGAACTGACAAAAGTTTGCCTATGGGTGCAGGGAGCCAGTACTGGGGTCTGCTCCAGTAAATTAAAGCACAAACAGCTTGTGCTCTCTAAATTGCACAGGTTTACTGGTTTCCTCACAATGGTCACCTCTGTTTCTCTATAATTCTGTATTCTAATGTATTGTATCCAATTTGTCACCTACCCTGACATTCTATATAAGTTTAGCATATTTTAATTTTTTTTTGTTTCGATCTGATTTTAGTTTCTCTGTGGTATTTAATCTAAGTTATTGCCAGCTGTTATTCCACATACAGTTAAGGGACCTGCAGTAATAAGAATAAATTATTATAAATGCCCACCCCTTTTATAATTTCCTTGATGCAGTTTTAATGGTTGGAAACAAAGGAATTGTAAAATGATCTTCAGTCATGGAGCTCATCTCTGAGCTATTTTTAGGATGCACTAGATAGGAGAATGTAGGGGTGGAAGGGAGGCGTTTGTGTAAGAAACAGTGAGTTAAGTCTAATGCAGTCTCAGCTGTGTGAGTGAAAGCGGCTGTGACAGCGCCCCCAGTTTGTATATTTGTGTGAAAACGTTACAGGTTGCTGATGTCATTCTTGTTGCTTGGCAACAGTTTTTTCCCCCCTAGTTCAGAGAACCAGAGTCCTCATTAGTGTCAAGTAGACAATTTTACTGATGATTTGAGAACAGGAAACCCAGAGTTAAGCTCCATGAATCTAGTTTATGAGAAGAATAATCCTTTGCAAGATTTAAGGCAGCCTTGATGAAGATTTTCCTGAAGAGAGAGAGAGGCAGAAAAACCATTTATAAAATGTTAATCCCTGCTGCAGAGAAATTTACCTAAATTGCAGAGTAATAATCTAATCATCCTCTTCCATCTTTATAGTATAACTCTGCATAAAATATATAAAGCTTTCTCAAAATGATTAAACAGTAAATGGTTAGCATTGAGATGTGTAATTACTTTTTATAACATCCATTTGTGTCTAAGTATTTCATCATGTATAGTTGTAATATTACAACAGGAAGAGAATTAAAAATGGATTTCAGTTAAAGCATGAAAATAAATTTTATAATCGTATATATTGCATTAATTTATGGATCTTTAAATCTTCAGTACTAGTATCTGAAATCTTCAAAGTAAGACCAAAATCATTGCCTATTCCTTATGACTGAATATCACAACAATCACTTTGCTCTTGTCTATTTAACAAATATACTATATCAACTAGTACTCTGAGGCAGAGGAAAGTGGTACTCCTTGCAAATTCCCTCTATAAACTTCAGCTGCATTGTGACTAACTTGGAGCACTGCAAGATCACTGGACTTTAATTTCAACCCTTGTCATAGGCAATCACATTCCAGTTAAGCTAATAAGTGTTTCCCAATAAGTTCAGTTAATTGCAACCACATTTCTGAATTTTGCCAGTTTTGGGTGTTCTTTGAAACCCAGAGGCGGACAGGAGAGTGTGTGTGTACGCTGTGCACAATACAATATATAAAAATACAGTAAAAACGGTGTTATCCGACACTTTATCAACCAGAAAGCTCTATTAACTGGCATTTCTGATATCTCCTAATACAAATCTTCAGTCTAGTAACTGGGACTAGTATAATGCCTGGGAGGTTATGCAGTTGTACATTCTGTCCTCTACTTTTATGCAAAAGAAGCAAAAAACAAGTAAGCAAGCTGGTATCAGGGATTTTTCAAAAAAGCAGCTTCCAGGGTCTGTCTTTGGGCTGAATCTGTAATGACCCTAACTCCTACACCACCTTCTACATCTATAATGATAATTGATGTTGGTAATGATGACTCTGAGGCACTGCAAGATCCCGAGGTGCCTTCTAAATTATCAAAGAGAGATTAAATTATGTTCAGTATAGTTTTAGTGTTAAGTGTATTTTTAGTGATCTGGG
Organism: Sternotherus odoratus; assembly: GCA_032164245.1. Classification (NCBI taxonomy): domain Eukaryota; kingdom Metazoa; phylum Chordata; order Testudines; family Kinosternidae; genus Sternotherus; species Sternotherus odoratus. The sequence continues at coordinate 62,470,762 of JAVMKO010000001.1, forward strand.
AGTAGGCCATGTGCTGCCCAGAGTGATATGTAGTGTCATAAGATAACCTACCAAATAGAAAACTTTACCTGTATACACCTAAGTGCTTTGAGAAACCAACCACTCTGCAGTGCAGTACTACCACTGGATTGATAAGTATCTGTTTACTATTTTATACTTTATTCATTTTATTCTAATTCTTTGAAAATTGGTATTCCATAGTTAAGTATAACTTTTAGTTAACCAGAAATTTTGATTAACTGACATCCCACAGTCCCACAACATGTCGGATAACAAAGCTTTCACAGTGTACTGTTTATACACTGGACTGAGAGAGCTGGGTAAAGCTCTTGAAATGTATATTTTTATTATTGAATTGACTATGACTATATTACCATGAGAGTGTGGTTTTCACAAATGAAACACATGTTCATGAAAGCAGGTGTGCAGTGACTCCTGGTGCCTGGAGGCTATAGGAAGAAAAAGGAGTTGTTGATTTCTTGTGTGGCTACATTTAAAAAAGAAACACAAATTCTCTGAATAGACTTGAGTTTTTTGTAATTTTATAAAGAAACAAACACTGTTTTTTCAGACAAAATCATCTTTTAAATAGTTTAACTTGTTTTGCGACTTCCTCTGGATTTTATATACTTGCAAGAAATGACAGGGTTACCAGTTGTTACAGAAATGCTGGTTGTGGCTCCAGGGTCCAAGATCAAGTTTATTTTTATTATGGGAGTACCAGGAAGCCATAGTCAAACTCAAGCCTCTTTTGAACTACCTGTTGTGAAAGCACATAATAAGGGCTTGTTTGTCTACAGTGTTCGTACTGATTTAAGCATATTGGTTTAAAAGCAATTATAGTTAAATTGCTGCATCTACCAGTGTGGGTGTAGTTATACCCTGTTTCCCCGAAAGTAAGACATCCCCCGAAAATAAGACGTACTTCCAGTTTTGCCTCTCGCTGTAATATAATGTAATGTAATTTTGGGAGCAAAAATTAATATAAGACACTGTCTTATTTTCGGGGAAACACGGTACCAATTTATAAGTGCTTGTATTGTTGTACTTTATTTACTAAAGTAAGCAATGCTGCTATAAATACTCTTGTATTCAAATAATTGCACCCCCACTAGGGGGTTATACTGAGTTTAACTACTGGGTTAGAAACAGATATAGTTAAATCAGTACAAAAACTGTGTAGAGATGAGTTCAGAAAGACTGAGTTTGCAATCTGAGATTCTGATTCAGAAAAGCATCTCTGTTCAGGAAAGCACTTAAACATGTGCTTAAGTCCCATTGACTTCAGTGAGATTTAAACACAGGGCTTAAAGTTAAGTGCTTTCCTTAACAAGACTAAATAGACTAGATGAGGAGTTCCCAAACAGGCAACTCCTTAGCAGACCGCGAGATGCTTTGTTTGCCTGAGTGTCCGTAGGTACGGCTGCTCCCAGCTCCCAGTGGCTGCGGTTTGCCGATCCCAGCCAATGGGAGCTGCAGGAAGTCGCGTGGACCTGGCCACTGCTTCCTGCAGCTCCCATTGTCTGGGAATGTCAAGCCGCAGCCACTGGGAGCTGCAAGTAGCCGTACCTTCGGACACTCAGGCAAACAAAGCATCTCGCGGTCTGCTAAGGACTTGCCCTGAACAAGCTGAGAACCATGTTTGGGAACCCCTGGACTAGATAAACAAAAACTGGGAAAGAGGAAGTAACTTACCTAAGACTTGAAGATCACACTGGAAATCTGTGACAGAATGTCCCAATTTAGCACCTTAACTTCAAGGTCATCCTTATTCTTATAAAGGAAACAGTGGCAGCCACCTGTATGGGTTATGTTCTGTCACAATCCCTTTCCCCCGTCTGTCTGATTTTAAGTATTTTTTAGGGTATAAGCTCTTACTCTGTGACTGTGCAACTATCTCAAAGGGGAGGTGTATCTGATTCTTACTGAGACCTCTGCAAGCTACTGTGATACAAATTAATAATGATAGTACAAAGAGCTTTGAGTAGGAGTGGACAATGAACAGCAAATGTGGCCATAGCCAGCAAGAATATTACATGCAGATTTTGTGCAAGGGACTGGATCGTTGTGTATCAAGGAATCTCTTTGGTACTGAAGACTTTCCAATTTCTCTGTTTTTAGCCCATCCATCATTTGTTGTTTCTGCTTTTTCTTGTTTTGTATCTTTCCTCTTTTCCATTCTGCATTATACATCACATTTCCCCTACCTCTTCTCTTTGTTTTATGAGTTAAATTTCTGTTTCAGTTTCTGAAGGGAGATAATCGGGATAACTTTTGCAAATAAATTGGATGCCTTTGAAGGGATCACATACAGTACATCCCAATAAAGGCAGGTCAAATTCCCATTTCAGTTTTGTGTGGAAAAAATTTGGAATGATCAAAATTTCTGTTCAGGAGCCTAATGCTGTGCTTCTCTAAAGGTCTTTCACTTTTTCTTTGTAGACTCAAGGTAGGATAAGAAACAGTGTGGAGCCCTGGTATATGACCATAGCATAGAGATCCGGTGTCATGTCATGTCATGTCATGTCATCTGATGAAGTGGGTCTTAGCCCACGAAAGCTTATGATCCCAAACATCTGTTACTCTAGAAGGTGCTACAAGACTTGCTTTGTCGCGTTTGCAGATCCAGACTGACATGGCTACCCCTCTGATCCATGTCAATCTAAGTTACTTAAATGCCATATGCCCACATTCTGTGCTAGTTGAAGCTTCCTAGAGTTCTTTAAAGCTAGCCTTAAATTGAGTACATTGCAATAGTCTGGACTGAGGTGACCAAGTTATCCTATTCCTTTGCTAGTTTATAGAGAATCAGCTCCTTGAAGTGCACGAGGAAATAGATAAGAAGTCAGGGTGGAACACTAGCATTGCGTGCTCCTCTTAGCCTAACCCATTTAAAAGCCAGTCATCCATATTGTACATAGCTGAAACTTCAGGGTGCCTTTCCAAAAACATCCTAAATAGAGTACATTGCCATAATCCAGCCTGGAGATGACAACATTTCTGTTCTGTTTCTCTGCCAAGTAGATCCATTCTGAGTAATGGGCAGCATGGTGAATGCAGGCTATGTCCACTTGGCAAGAGTTAAGTAATTCTCACTATCAAAACTTTTCCAAGTTGTCTTCAGGCAAAATCACGTAGTGTATGGCAGTCTCTCTTTCACTGACTACGGGAAGGGGGAAAGGGCTGTCTTTTCTGCCTCGGTTTCTGTCTCACCGCTGAATATTCTGTATATCTTGGGAAAACTTTGTCCTAGCTTTATTGTATTTCTTTTTAAAGAAATTTTAAAATGATCACAATAAACTAATGAAAGGAGTCTCTGTCAGAAAGTTGATTTAAAATCAAATGAAACAATCAACTTGAGTATTGCCTTAAATGTAGTACTTTATGATGACCCTTACTATAAGGGCAGAATCCCACTGATTACTCTTTCTGACATTGTAATGGATGTAATCCTATTTTTAGCAGGCTATTGGCACCTAGCACCATGTTGGCACTTTGCATATCTAATAAATAAGAGGACATGGGTGGAGAAAAAGGATATAAGTAGTAGCTTTCAAAGTCCTTTGATCACTGTATACCAAGTCTCTTAAATAGTCTGGCATTAAAGATGAAATTGCCTCTGACATAATTATCACAGTTCAAAGAAACATAAATAGAAAAATTCAGAGGTAAGAATAGTCTAATAGTGTCTAATGAGTAAATTTGTGTTTAATTCTAGACTGGCTTTTTGACAGATTTGGGGCTGGGCATGCAAAGGATCTTTCAAGGTGTTTATCTGCCTCCAAATTCTTCTGTGTTTTTCTCTCTTGCTGCACTCAATCTTGTTGGTCTTCCTTGCAGCAACACCCTGTTCAATATGCTAGGATGGAATTTAGCATTTCTGAAAATTGAATCTTTGTCAGTAAATTTTACTTTATTTGCTGACCCACTGAACAGTGTGAAGAGAGGCAGAGGATGGAATAAGAACTTTACAGTTTGGTGCCTGCCACTGTGAATAACTTTTCCTAAGTGTAATTGTTCACTAGCTGTATTCCTGGTAGTAAAGTGACTAGCCACAGGTTAGTGGATGACCTATATGAATGTATGTCTTTGTTACTGTTTCCCTAATCTTCCCTCCCCTTTCACAAGTGAAATGCCTTCAAGGTGCATGGAAACTATTTGAGAATACAATAATAGAGTAACTGTATATCCCAAATTAAAAAAAATGAGGTGCAAAAAACTCCCATTATGCCTAAATAGCAGAGTAAAAGAGGTGGTTAGAAGGTAGAAAGACTTCCTATAAAAATTGGAAGCCAAATCCTACATAGGAAAATGAAAAGGAACATAAATTCTGGCAAGGGTAAAAGCATAATTAGGAAGGCCAAAAAAGAATTTGAAGAGCAACCAACAAAACATCCAAAAAGCATATATAAAAAAAAGTGAATCAGATGCAGGAAGTCTGCCAAACAATCAGTGGGGCCACAGGGCAATCGAGGTGCTAAAGGAGCACTAAAGGAAGCCTCTCTATGCTGATGTGAGAGAGCTCTCCTGTTCACATAATAAATCCACCTCCACGAGCAGTGATAGCTATGTTGGCGGGAGAAGATCTCTCACTGACATAGTGCTGTCCACCCCAGTGCTTCTGTTGGTGTAGCTTGCATTACTCAGAGGGCGTTTTTCACACTCAGGTACAACATAAGTTATACTGACAAAAGTGATAGTGTAGACAAACCCTAAGTGAATACTTTGCATCAGTCATCACTGCAGAGGATGTGAGGGAGATTCCACACTTGAACCATTCTTTTAAGTGACAGTTCTGAGGAACCATCCAAGATTGAAGTGTCAGTAAAGGAGGTTAACGTAAGAATGGCCATACTGGATCAGACCAAAGATCTGTCTAGCCCAGTATCCTGTCTTCCGAAAGTGGCCAATGCCAGGTGCCCCAGAGGGAATGAACAGAACAGGTAATCATCAAGTGATCCATTCCCTGTCACCCATTCCCAATTTCTGGCCAACAGGGGCTAGGGACACCATCCCTTTCTATCCTGGCTAATAGCCACTGATGGACCTGTCCTCCATGAACTTGCCTAGTTATTTTGAACCCAGTTATAGTCTTGGCCTTCACAACATCGTCTGGCAAGGAGTTCTACAGGCTGACTGTATGTTGTGTGAAAAAATTATTTTGAAACAAATTGATAAATTAAACAGTAACAAGTCCCCAGGACGAGCAGGTATTCACCCAAGAATTCTGAAGAAACCCAAATATGAAATTACAGAATTTCAAACGTGATATGTAACCTGTCAGTTAAATCAGCCGCTGTAGTAGATGACTGATAGCTAATGGGGATAGCCAGTGTAACACTGATTTTAAAAAAGGCTCCAGAGGTGATCTTGGCAATTATATAAGCCAATAACCCTAATTTTAGTACAAGGCAAATTGGTTGAAACTATAGTAAAGAACAGAATTATGAGACACATGAACACGATATGTTGGGGAAGAGTCAGCACAGTTTTTGTAAAGGGGAATCCTACCTCCCCAATGTCTTAGAATTCTTTGAGAATGTTAGCAAGCATGTGGACAAGAGTAAACCATTGGATATAGTGGTACTTGGACTTTCAGAAAGCCTTTGACAAAGTCCCTCACCAAAAGCTCATAAGCAAAGTAGGCAATCATGGGATAAGAGGGAAAGTCCTCTCATGGATCAACAGCTGGTTAGAAGATAGGAAACAAAGAGTAGGAATAAAGGACCCGTTTTCACAGTGGAAAGTGGTATATAGTGAGGTCCCCCAAGGATCTGTATTGGAACTTGCATAATTCACTATATTAATCAGTTCTCTGGAAAAAGGGGTAAACTGTGAGGTAGGAAAAAATAATCTCAATTACACATACAAAATGATGGCGTATAAATCAGCTGTTACTACTCAAGAAAGATCTTGGGGTCACTGGATAATTCTCTGAAAACATTTCTTCAATTAGTAGTGGCAGTCAAAAAAGCTAATAAAGTGAGGTACCATTAGTAAATGGATAAATAATAAGGCTGCAGATATCACACTATCACTATATAAATGCATGTTATGACCACACCTTGAATATTGTGTGCAGATCTGGTTGCCCCATCTCGAAAAAGATACGTTAGAATTGGAAAAGGTACAGAGAAGGATAACAAAAATGATGAGGGGCATGAAACCGCTTCCACATGACGAGAGATTAAAAAGACTGGGATTATTCATCTTGGGAAAGATATAATTAAGGGGGGATGTGATAATTATGTGTATGATGTTGCTGCAGTGAATACAGACATGTTATTTATCCCTTAACATAACCCAAGAACCAGGTGTCACCCAATTAACTTAATAGCCAGCAGGTTTAAAACAAACACAAGGAAAGTTCTTTACACAATGCACAGGCAATCCATGGAACTAATTGCGAAGGGATGTTGTGAAGACCAAAAGTATAACTGGGTACAAAAAATAATTAGGTTCATGGAGGTTAAGTCCATCAGTGGCTGTTAGCTAAGATAGTCCGGGAAAACAGCCTCATGCTTTGTCTTTAAATCTCTGTCTTCTAGAAGCTGGGACTGGATGCTAGTTGCCCTGTTGCTTTCATTCCTTTTGAAGCATCTGGCACTGGCCACTGTTGAAAGACAGGATACAGGGCTAGGGGACAGGATACAGGGCTGTTTGTTAGGTTTCCACTGTCTCATGCGAACCACATGTGCATGTCAGGGACCAGCATTTGACCCTATGATAGGGTAGATACTGATAATGTTACATTCACAGTGGTAACTAACAAGACAGTATCGCAAAGTAGCTGCTACTGAAATTGCATATCTGCTGTATTGGAAATATATATTCCTTTTTGAGAACAGATGGAACACAGTTCAGTCTTTTTATATTTTTTTTATTGTGTAGCGAGTATGTGCAGAAATATAAATCAATGTAATAGCATGGTTCACTTTTAGTTCACATTGTTAGTTTTGTAGATTGTAGAAAAGCACCAAGTGGATCCTAACTTATCCTTGAAGACTTCACAAATCTCCCCCGTCTCCAAGACCTTTGAACAGGAGGACTCTACAGTGACAAATTTATGTCAGTTCCTAGTGCACACTAATCATAGCTGTGGATTAGGTTACTGTAATGTTCTATGCTCATTCCATTTTTCTGACAGAATCATTGCTTTGCAGCTGTAGTAATTTTCCTTGTCAAAGGCATTCCCTATTTCTGTCAACTTGTGTATAAAGAAAAATTGGCTGGAGTTCACAAACTGCTGTCAACAATGATACTAATGGTAGAATTTATTAATATTCTGCACTTGGCAATGTTGTGAGCAAGAAATATAAATTGGTTTGCTGAGTTAGTCACATCCACAACATTGCATTTAAACAATAATAAAGTGGTGTATTGGATGGTTTCATAAAACTCATATAGTGGGACATTCAGCCTTTTGGCGATGGCTGTCTGTTACAAATTCAAGTGTGGCTTAGGTTGATAGGTACTATAGCAATTTTCAGTGACAGAACTACTTTGCAGCCCACATCAACTGAGTTTAGCAGTCTCAGGTCAACTCCTAGAAGTGGAATAAGACAAAATGAGTCCTAAAAATCAAGAATTTTCCAGGATCTCCCTGACCAGACTTTTCCACGCTGCCGAATCCCAGACCTAACATTAAGTACATTCTTCCTGCTACCTAGACCAGTCCTACCTGATTCGGGAATCCAACCTGGGGGTGGAGAGGTCTTCCATCATTATCATAGCAGGGGGATATTATGTTTGTGGCTCTCTTGGCTACAGTCACTCCATTGGAATGATGTCAGCAGAGCTACCCTGACTCCCACAAAGTCCTGTGCTCAGGTGGATAAATGCTGAATCTTCTCTCTTCTGGAATGGACCCCGGGTTTCCTGAAGATTGGGGATGGGTGGAAGAAATGCAGGTGGCCCAGGTTGCCCTAAGAGGGAGATTTGTGATGGCTGTTGTGTTATAGGGGTGGGATACTGTCTAGGGCCCTGGATTTCCCAGCCCAAAGTTCCTAGCTCCCTACGGCTATCCTCCTACTTCCCTCCCACATCATTCCCCTCTCCCACTGCACCAGATTTTTCATTCTTGCAGGATTGTACTGCAAGGCTTTCAAGTCTGCATTCTGCCTCCCCCCATGTTCATTTGGTGCCTGGGTCTATATCTGTTGCTGATCTAAACTGAAGTTAATGGAGTTGCACCTGATTCTGTCAGCAGTTAATGTGACCTCATCTATGGGAACAGGAGGCACTAGAGAAAGTATAGAGTAGCACATGTTTGGGGTATAATGAAGCATAGGATAAGCTGGAGGGCTCACAGGGAGAATATTACCAGGCTAAAAGTGGTGTTTGAAAAGGAGCTTTTCTCTTAATGCCACCCAGTACAGCAGCAGGTAATTGGGCATCAGCTTGTCAAAAGTTTATATTTTAAATACACTGACAAGTGATGTCCACAAACAAATGAACAGTCCAGGACATCCGAAAGGAGACTGACTGTGTCCTTTGATTTCCTCCTCCTCAGCTCTGATCACAAAGCCAAACTGACATACCACCTTTTGATCACGTCTGCACTACAAGAGTCTATTTCAGTAGAACTATGTTGGCATAGAACACTAGCCACTAGTGTAAAATTAAAAAATAAATTATGGAGATATACCTATCTCAGGGAAGGATCTTGAAAGGTCATTGAGTCCAGTCCCCTGCCTACACTAGCAGAACCAACCATAGCCCCCTGACAGATTTTTTGCCCCAGATCCCTAAATGGCCCCCTCAAGGATTGAACTCACAACACTGGCTTTAGCAGGCCAATGTTCAAACCACTGAGCTATCCCTTCCCCCTCTTCTGCTTCACTAGTAACACATTGACATTGAATGATTTTATCCTAGTTGTGTCTACACTGCTCCATTCCACTGGTAGAGCTAGACTACCTAGACCAGTCCTTGGCAACCTGTGGCTCGTCAGAGTAATCCACTGGTAAACCATGAGACAGTGTTTACATTGACTGTCCACAGGATCACCACTGGCCTAGAAGGTGTGAATTTACTATGTGACATAGTTATGCTGGCATAATTTAGTAGTGTAGACCAGGCCTTTCTCAAGGGACCTGTTGTAGTAGATTTGGAAGCCTCCTCCCTGTGACTCCTGCAATCAGCTGAAAGATTCTCCCTTCCCCCTTGCTTTCTGATTTCCCCTCCTCCCCTTTCAGGGAAATGCAGACTGTGTGGATTTGGTGTATTTAAGTATATCTGCCCTTGTTTTTCAAATTAACTTCATTCTGTTTAAAAAAATTAAATGGGGATGAAAAGATCAGGGTCCATAATAGTCCGATATCAGTGTTTTGTGGGAAATGCAGTTCCAAGCCTGCTGAATAGCATCCTTCAGGGTTTGTGCTTCTGCCGCTCTTTTACCTTCTGCTATTGTTTCCCTGCTTCTACTACAAGAGAACCCTGGGAAATATCCTCACATTGTTAAATGGGACAAGGCTCCTTTCTTTTACATCATAGGGAAGCAGGAACCCCTTACATGTTTTCTGCCTGCAAAATAAGAGTCTCTCTCTCTCTCTCTCTCAGAAACAGGCCCATAGTGTGATGTTATTAATCTTTGCCATAGCCCTCACTTTTATCTAAACTATGGCTCAGTGGTACAGCAACACTATATCCATATTGTTTTTTCTAGTTTTCACAGATCATTTATTACACTCTTTCCTCCTTTTATCATTATAACTCTGAACCATTTTTCTCCCCCCTTTCTGTTTTCTGCTATGAATTTGTGCCCGTCCCACCACATTTTTTTTTCAGCTTGGGTGCAGCCCTCAGTCTTACTTTCTCCCAGTCTCTTCAGACCTGTTCTTCCTCTTTTCAGTTAGTTATCGCTATTTGTTTTTCTCTTCCACTTTCCTTTTGACCCTGTTCAGGCTGGTTTCACCCTCCTCCCGCTGGAGATCCCTGAGGTTCAAGTTCAAGCTTCCACCAGCTGCGTCCATTGCCTTTCCCCTCTTCTGTCTGTGACCTCTATGGCTCTTCTAAGTGTAGCTGTTATCTGCCCCCTGCAGCCAGCATCTGAGACAGGCTGCCTTAAGATGGGATTTTTTCACAGCTTAGCAGGCTTCTCTTGCTGGGCACAGCTTGATCTAGGTTTCAAGTTCAAGGGCCATCTCTTGTCCTGCATTGGTTTGCTTAGTTTGAAGAATAGATGAGTTGCAATTCCACTAGCCAAAACTACTGCACAGCAGCCCATTTTGGTCCCTGCATACATGGTAAAGCATGTAGACCTAATAAGGCCCCTATTAAATTTTCTGTATTCATCTCACCACTGACTGGTTAACTCCTGTAAGAATCTGTTAACATGAAAAGCCTCTGAAGTGAGAATACAGACTTAGCTTTCTTCCAGATGAAAGCATGGCTGCTGTAGAGCACTACTCCTATAAACACAGACAACTCTCACAGCTTTATTGTGAGCCTTGTCATTTTGTTCATTAACCCCCCAACTCTGGAGTTATATGACCACATCAAACCTCTGCTTTCATTTTAATGAAAGTCAATTCCTAGCCATACTGGATGTGGAGATAAGCTTGAATATCTGAGCATTGAAGATTCATAAGCCAGAAAGCAAGTAAAATAAAAACACCTCAATGTGTTGCTTGTCAAATCTCATGCTTTTGGGGGCTTGACGCATGATTTGTTGAATGCTTGGGGCTGGCAATACTGAAGGAAGGACACCCCGGCACCCAGCATTCCCATGAATTTTCTTTCTAGTAGCTTCAGAAACTTAAGGTAGGTCTACATTGCAGTCATGGGATTTGATTGCAACTCCTGTGAATGTACCTGAGCTAGCTTTAATCTAGCACCTCACGACTGCAGCACAGCCATGCTTACTTTATACTATTACTAAAACATACTTTATACTGCTTTTTTTTTTCCCTTTCCTCTTCACTGTGTATCTGTAAATAGTTCCCAAATTGGTATCTCGGTGAGAACCCCAGGAGTTATGAAATAAATATTCCTGAGCTATCTGCAGTAGTGCCAGATAAAGTAGTGATCCATGGCTTCATAACCGAGACTACTCTCTGGTCTTCCTGCCCAGCAGCATGAAATTGGGAAATATTGCATTTGTCTGCTTTCTGAGCATCTCAAGGGAGAGAATTTCTCAGCTCTAAAATGTATGCTTTAGAATTCTGCATACAGTTGGTCAACCTTGCAAAGGCTTTGCACAAGTGCATTTCTCTGTCTGTATGTAACACCATACATTTTAAATGCCACATCTAATCAATTCTAGGGAATATTCTAGGCATCAGTGTACTAATTTACAGGGGAAATTAGAAAACTGAAAGGAGGAAAATGGGGAACATGGAGCCCCTGCCATCCATTTAGCACAACAGCTTCCACTTTCTCTCCAGTTGTCTATAAATCAGACTGGTTGAAGGCACCCATTACGGTAATATCTTCCAGTCTAACAGTATCCCATCTCATCTCTGCTCATCCTACCAATAGTTTAACATGTTGACACCCTGAATGACTTATCTCACAGATGGAAATAAAAATGATGAGGAAAGGGAGTATACATAGAACCCCTGCAATAGGAGGACCCTGGTATAGGGGAGGGAATGAAACATTCAGTCCATAGTGGGAGGGAATTTGGGGGACCTTGGTATGGGGGAAATGAAGGTGCACACAGTGTCTCTGACATGAGGGGAAATGGAGATAGGGAGAATCACAGTTTCTGGCATGGAAGGGGGAAGGTGGGACTGAGGGTACACAGAGCCATTTGCATGGAGGTGAGGGAGGGATAGGGGAGACATAGAGCCCCAGGGATGAGGAAGTGGGTGGGGAAAGTTACAGGGAGTCCCTGAAATAAAGGGGGATGGGAGGATGGCGCCATGGAAGTTTATGGAGTGGAATGGAGGAATGCTGGTGTGTGCAGTCAGGTCGGCCTACAGAAGCTACAAACTGTGCAACCACCTAGTAATATACACTTGACACAGAAAGCACTAGGGCAGCCTAAATAGAGAGAGTAATAATAAGTTAAGGCCGGTCTAGTGTGTTTTCTAGCGATTGTTTCTCTTGATCCTAGTTGATGGGACAACTCCTAAAATACACATATAAAATAATCATATGTAGCAGTCCTATCATCTATAGGTTTCTTACAAAGGTGTAATTTATTGTTCTCTGACTCCCCTAGCTCCACAGCAGAATAAGCTACAGGTTCCTTTTTTCTTAGTGCAATACAGATTTTTTAAAAAATATTATCTGTTATTGAATGGAAACGTGACGTTTTGGTACTCGGATTTCTGTGGTGAATTTTCATTCCTTATATATTATATATGAATCTTTCTTTCATTGCTCATCTGGAAATGTATTTTTGATGTGCTGAACTAGAAGCCAAGCTTGGTGCCAATAAGTACTTAATGACACTAAGTACAAGCCTTAACTGACACATTTTCCTTCTGTTACATAACAGAAACTGGATCTGCAATTACTGCTTCCTGCATCGGTTTGGGAAACTCTACAACTCCTCCACCAGGACAGGCAGGAAAATCAGTGCCAGGATATAATGGTAAGAATGTGCCATTTATATCAATAGGAGTGGAGGTTGCTTGCACTTCTGAGAAAGAGTTTAGTACCTCACAAGACAGGCCGTAAGATTGCAGTTATTGTTTAACAACCTAGAGCCAAAATTGGCCTCTGCTCCATCAGCTTTGTTACTGAACTGGGTGAATGTCCTTGCGATATAGGGTCAACATAATAGTTCCTCACCAACTTTTCTTTATTTGTCCTTCCTCCGCAGTTTAGTTGGGGAAAAAAAATGATTTGGGACCTGACACATCCTGGAGATCCAGGTGTAGGTGCAGATGCATGAGTCCTTACAATCAGGCTCCAGTATCCAGTACAATTAAAATTACAGCAACCACTTAATCGTATGGGTTTAATTGATCCTGTATTCCTTAAAGATGCTTGCATCTTTCAGGAAGTGCTCAAAAACTCACAAGGCCAGACCCTTAGCAATCTGCCTTATTAGCAAACATTCCTTTCCATCTTTCAATTGTTAGTTTGACCCCTCTCTTGTGTACCCAAATTTTCTCTGGCATACAGTGAGATCTGAAAGTGCACACGGAACTGGCTACTGCAGTTGTCATTGTAATGTTGAGTCTGAAGGTTTGGAATGCCTGAATACAAATGGACAATGGATATTATGAAACACTCAGAGCTTCAAACCATAATCTGCAGTAATCTAGTGTTAAATCATAACCAGCAGTGATATTGCTTTTTAGCAGTTAGGAAAAATAGTGTTAATAGTGATCATCTTTATAATGGATGTAGAGGGAATAGTAGCTAAACGATGTAGCTAAATTATGCTTTAAGAACATATTGTCATACCTATAGTTTACATCTATGACTATATATGTTATTCAGAGGCTAAATGATTTTGCTTGTTGAGCATATACATTGTACATGTATATTTAAGAAACACACTGATCTGGTCTTTTTCTGCACAACAATTTAATATAAAAACTCACCTGATTTTAAGTGTATAAAGATGATTCTTCCTGTAAAGTCCATGACCTCTACAAATATGTAATGATGAACTAAAAAAACCACACAGTAAGGGTATAAATCTGGTCTATTTGTAACTACCTCACAACCCTATTCGTTTTTATCAAAAAAGACAGTTTTTGTGTTCAGACTTGTACATCGGCTCATATTTGAGAGAGTTGTTAAACACGTTATGTTTCAGTACGAGTGCAGCATTTTTATTTCTAGCTATATGAAATTGTAGGCTATGGACCAGCATACGGCATAAAAAGTGAAAGCTTTCATTGTTCGGAAGGTATTTGCTTGCAGAGTGTGCAGTTATGAGATTAAGAATTCTAAAATATTTTTATACCTTGGAACTCTGATTTTGACCAAGAGTATTCAGGAATTACTTCAAGAAGGACACATAATTAGATTTTTTTTGAGGTTAAGCCATCTGCAGGAGGAGTGCTCACATTCTTGGGAAGGAGCGCTTGGCTGACTTTTCTTCTAATAAGTAAAAGCAAAAATGAATATTAAAAAAAAAACATTTTCAGATGCCCAACACTTTGGCACTAGTAGTTATTGTATGAAGACAAACAATGAATAAAAGAGGAAGTTAGAGAAAAGGCTTAAAGTTTGACCAGAGCTCTAATAAGCAGGGAACAGTGGTAGAATATAATTGCATCAAACCTGTTCCCAAAGCTGTGGTAGTCAGGCTTAGCAAGAATACGTGGGAAGCACATATACAGAGATTTTAAATGAACTCTGCAAAATCTGCTGTTAGAATATCTAAAAACTTCCTTCTAAATGGATCAAAGGCGATTACTGTAGAACCTCAGACTTACGAATATCAGAGTTGTGAATTGATCAGTCAGCCACACACCTCCTTGAAACTGGAAATAGACAATCAGGCAACAGCAGAGACCAAAAACAAAAAAGTCCCAAATACAATACAGTACTATGTTAAAAATAAAGGGAAAGCAGCATTTTTCTTTTGCATAAGAAAGTTTCAAAGCTGTATTAAGTCAATATTCAATTGTAAACTTTTGAAAGAATAACCATAACGTTTTGTTCAGAGTTCTGAACAACTTCCATTTCTGAGATTTTCATAGCTCTGAGGTTTTACTATACTTCAAAATGGGCTATAAAATGGACACACATTCAGGCATGTTCTGTGAGAGAGCAGATGTCACATTTCCTTTCTAACCAATGGTTCAGGACCACCTATTGGAAAAGTTTACAAATCCTGTAACCCTGCTGTTAATGAAATACGGGACCTTGAAATGACTTCTGATTGCTGTCTCACTTTTCCTCACTTCAGTTGTGATATGACTAGTGCTGTTACTTTAGCTACTAGTTTGAGATAAATGGTTTATGCCATTTAAAAGATAGTCTTGGTGCTTTTGCATGGTCTAAAATTCCATTAGTAGTTCTCTGGACAATGGTTGCTGAAGTGATGATACATTTAAATTGGATTTGGGGAAGTAAAATCAGAAGAAATGCCCTCCACCCCACCATAGCCAAATTATTTTCCGTTATATCTTTGTACATACAGAGTAAAGTAAATTGTGTTAAATGACTCCAGCTTTACATTGGCTTAAATGAGAGCAAGATTTGGCCACGTTTCAAGGACTCTAATGCATTCAAAACAAAGTAAGTTGTTGAAATTTTGGTATGAGTTCAAGTTCTCCAAGTCTGACTTGATGGATTTTTCTTATGTTACTTGAACAGGTACAAGCAACAAATAGTGTTTACAGAATTTGTAGTCATTGCCCAGGAGAATGGAAGCTTCTTGTTAGCAACCTAGACTTGCCCCCCCTCGACTTCTGAATTCCTATTCATCCTTCCCAGAACCTATCTTACCTTAGCCTTTGTCTGTCTAATTAACCCTTCCAATTCTTGAGCCTGTATCTCTCTGTATGCCAAGCTTCTGACTCATTGTCCGCGACAGGCCAATCAGGTGTTAAAATCACTGTCCTTTTTGAAGGAGTGGTTTTAGATAGCAAAGATCAAATTTCAGCAGTCCTGGAGTCTGTGTACTAGGTAGGCACAGTGAAACTTCAAAGGTCTGTTGGCAGATGCTGGTATCTCTGCTCTCATCTCAACTTTCTTCCTTATTGTCCAAGGTTGCTGTTGTAGGGTGGACCTAGCTGGATGTTAGTGTCGCAGATCAGGTCAACTGCAGCTGTATTCCCCTATGAGGGTCCAGCAAGGGCACCCACTTTTAGGTTTCCTGTTCCTCAGTTGTCACCTCTCTTGTTCCCTCCGGTGGTGGTCAGGGTTTTCCAAGCTACATAGTTCCCTGCCCACACTGTATTCATGGCAAACCAGACTGCCTAAACCGACCAGTGTCTACTCTTTTTTTTCTTTTCAGAGGCTGTAAAAGCATAATTGCCCAAACTTATAAATTACTACACAGCTCTTCCCAAGCAAGCACATATATTCTTTAAGTGAAAAGCATTACAGAGAAAACATTAAAAATAACAAAAGAACCTACACACACGCTAATAAGCTTGACCGCGATCACCCCAATTCCAGTAAAGACTCTAGTTGGAGTCAGTCCTTCAAACCCTGCCAAGGGATTTTCTTGTGGTTAAAACACTTGTAACTCGGAACAAGCATCCCCATAAATGGTTAGTCCTTTTTTTAGACATCTTGGAGCTTCAGATTTGGGGAATGGGTAAGCACTAGACAATGATTCCCTCCTCATGGTGTTGCTTCAAAAGGCTATATTCAACCTCCCCTTTGAGATACCACTTGACCCTGTTCAAAAGTCCATTCTTCTCTGGCCCATTGTTCAGTATACTTCTTTGAAGTTCATAGCATTTCCCAGGACTCTTAATAATACATTACCTTTGTGTTTAATACGATGGACTCAAAATAACTTAATTCAATAAGGTTTTTCAGAATATTTCAGGAAATTTCCATATCTGTCAGAGTTACCTCCTCTACTTGGCCACACTCAGAAAGCTTGTGATTTAAAAGGCTTAATATGCCTCTCCTCCCCACCTCCACTTGCTGTTCACATGCATCAACCATTCTTAATGAGGTATTTCTAGCTATTCTAAGCCATTCCTCTGAGTAGTTAGTACAGATAAGGGTACCACAGCCCTGGGCGACAAGTTATTTGTCATCCTTCCCTTGGTCCCAGGCAGCATGAATTTGATTCTAATAGATTTCCTAGATAAAGACTGTATCCAAGAGGAGGTTCCAGGCTCTCTCCATGGAAACCTAAATGTCCTCTTTTGAAATATAACCAAATTACTGAAGAGTGTAACAAAAGGTAGTGTGGACCATTGAAAAGGGCACTGGAGTTGGTCTCTGGATTCTGTTCCCAGCTATGCCACTGACCTGCTGTGTGAGTTTGAGCAAATCAGAAGTTACTTAACCTCACCTCTCTGTAGTATGAAAAACACAATCCTTCCCTGTCGGGATGGTGGTTTTAGTATGCAGAGTCTGACAGATCAGAGACAGATGTTCTGCATGTGAAAAACAGACAGTTTTATTAACCACAAATGATATGTATTGAGTGGATGCTAGGTCAATCTCTAATAACCTTAGTTGTTATCACTTACTAATATTTCTTGTGGGCTCTTTTTATGGGCTCTCTGCTCTACTTCTGAAAGGGCTTTTCTTAATTGGAGATTCATATTTCTCTGTCTGGAGATGTGTTTTTTTTTAAATTTTTAGTTTGGAGTCTTTTTTTTTCATTCCAACCAGGTGCTTCTCCCTCCCAGTTCTTGTGTCTTTAGTTTTAGGCATAGGGTATTTGTGGCGGGGATGCTAACAGGAATCTTTAATTCATCTATTTTAGTACCCATAAATTCTATAATTCCTTTTGTTGCCTGTTTCTGCTCCACACTGAAGTATGACATAAGTGCGCATTCATCAAATTAAGGTTTGTAGACATAGTGAGTTAGAGTGCTGCAAGCCAGGGTGTGAATCTACAAGGTACTAGCCTGTAGACTCTTTTACTGCACACTAGATGTTCCATAGTGCTCTGTATCAAGGTTTACCAAGACGGTTAGTGCATTGTAGCTTCTCACCCTGCCTTGCCTTGCACTAACTCCCCAGGTAAACAAGCTTTTTAGAGATGGTCCTTGTCCATCTGAAAAGTACCATTTGCCACGGAGAAAAATGATCTCTTTCTTTGTTACTTTGCAGTGATGGTTCTGGATGACAACAAGCAACTAGTGAAGGCCAAGACTTTAGGAAATATTGTGGTAAAGTAAGCAAGTCAAAATTTACGAGGTGTCTTATAATTAAGAGACGCTGCCTTACATGAAAACTGTTGAGAAGGGCAGACTATTATTTTTTGGCAAAAACATAATAGCAGTGACACATAAAGTAAGGAGGATGAGAGTAGAAGAACATGACTGTCTCTGATGTTGATTTTTAGGAATCTCTCATTTTATCCTGCAACACTAGTATGGGAGCGCTCACTCACCTGGTACAAAAGGGTTAAAACAAACTCGATGCTGCTTTTTTTTTCTTCTTAATAGCAGACTTCTTTGCCATGTTCTTATGCTGGCAAATAAGAAACAAGCCTAATTACTGTGATGCGAGAGAACATGGCCATGTCTTCAACTTCCTACTAATTCTATGGAGGTCTGCAGCATCACAGAATGACGTGCTTGACTTCTAGGAGGATGAAGCAATGACTGCTTGCTCCTTCATTGTCTAGCTGGTTCAACCTAAAGCAGCATTTGCAGATGATTGTTTCCTCATCCTATTAAAGCCAGAGTCCTTCTGTTATCTGAAAGTGTGGTTTGTATGGAGAGGATTACTTGGATTCTGTCCCAGAATGGCTACAACTCAGATGAGGAACATGTATCGAAAGACTCCATAGGCAAGAGAATCATTGTTATTCTCCATGTGGTGTCTTCTATTTGATAACACTTGTCAGCAAACTCCTTTGTCCCTCTAGTCTGGTGTGTTTCATAAATACTAAAAGTCACTTTAAAATGCACACCCTTTTTTATCCCTTTGTATCCCAAAGCAGATTTCTGATACAGGGACCTCAGCTTAAAATGACTCAGAATACTGACTGCTTTTCTGTTATCTCCTTTTCTGCTTTCTCATCATCTTCAGCTTTCATTTTGTCTGCTCCCATGGCACATGCCCGTTGCATTTCTTGGGGTTACTGTCCTTTTGCTGAGCCAGGTACCCTTTCTGACTTACAAGCTAGTCTAACTCTCAGCAAATACAGGTCCCTATGGCAATGCACCAACTCACTGTTGTTTCAGTAAGAGCTAGAAGGGCAGTGCTGTGTCAAAAACATCCTTTAGAGGGCTGGTAAGTAACTTACTGGAAGTTTTACATTAGTCTGCACTAGAACTGATTGGAACATTTTTGGTCAAATGAAACTTCCTTGAGATGTGCTCAAAGTCAAAATGTTTTGTGCAGACATATCTGTTTCAACTAAGTTTTTGTTGGGAAATCTCGAGAGAAGGGGAAGGAAAGCATGACTGGCAGTGACCGTGACTGGGTGCTTAGGGCATTTGGCGGGAGGTGTGGGAGACCAGGTTCAAGTTCCTGTATTCCCTGATTATGTGTGATCTGGGATGAAAAACTCCACTTTGGTCCACGCAGAGCAAGCACTTGAACCTGGCTCTCCCACTTCCCAAGCCAGTGCCCTAACTTCTGGGGCATCCTACCTCTTTTCTTCCCCTAATTTAAAAGCTCAATTTCAGTCAGAAAATGGACACTTTGACACGTGGCCCTCAGAAACTTTTCCACTGGGCACTGCTGCTGCAGGTATAAAGGGCCCGCCGCCCAGCTCCCTCCCCCCCCCCAATGGCCCCCGCCCAGCCCCCAACGGCCCCCCCTCGCCCAGCCCCCTCCAAGGCCCCCCCCTCGCCCAGCCCCCTCCCCCTCTAAGCATGTGTACTTGTATTGTGGGTTTTTATTCTGTCCTCCCAATCCCTATCTTGACTTTTGCTCCAGTTGGATGAGTTGGTGGACAATGCCAGGGTGGGGAATCTGAATATTTTTTGTATCGTGTAATTCCTGGTAGAATACCGGGACACGGTCCTCTATTGTAGCAGTTTGACCTTCTCTCGATGAGGGGTTGGATCTGCGTCCAGCTGTATCACTTAGGGGTAAGAGTCTGTGGCTGTATCACCCGGTGATGAGAGTTCTTTAGGGTCAACAGTAGAGGAACCCCGGCTCTCCCTGCTGCACCCGGTTCTTATTTTAGAAAAATGATGGGTTTTCTATTTAATCACTGAATTGGTAGCGCTTGACTGCAGCTCTGGAGAAATCATTCATGATTGTCAGTGTGTAGTATCCTTCCTCTCTATCATAAGGACATCTCAGACATTTAAATAAATTAAAGATGCAAAATCTGCAACTACTATACCTGTTATGAATTGCTATACAGTTAGCAACCAGGCAACAAACAGGGTAATTATCATTCTCTCGTTGTTTCTCTCGAATCTGAAAAAGATTTTTTCCTTAAAGCTCTCACATTTCCAAACACATGGCTCGATCCATTCTTGGATTTCTTCAAGCAAGATGTCCACAGAAATGGGGTTCCTCTTTTGCAAAACAACTAGTACTCCCACTCTGTTTGGGCACCTGAAGCTGTCCAATAAACCGCCAAAATGGGCAATGTGGGGAGTAGCTAGATACCCCATGAATGCTCATACACCATACTGGGAAGTGTCCCATCAGCTGAAACCTCGACCACAACCTGTTGCCAAATACACCATACTGGTCCTTTTAAAGTGAATCACATAGAGGGTAGCTGAGACTGACCATGAGAGGCCACCATCATCTGAGGAAGAACAGTGATGATGATCTAGCTTGTTTTGCCATGGCTTATTCTGTTAATACTTTCTATAGAAAAAAGGAAATTGTCCTTCTGTCCCAATAGAAGTAAATCCTGTAGTATAAATATGGTTGACTTGCTAACACCATTTCCTGTGGGCTGAATTCCCACATGCCATTTATATTTTATCTGAATGGATACTGCTACACTACTGGGAAATGTTTCAGTGCTGGAGGTAACCTTTGGATAGTGTTATGAATCATAGTGGTGTTTGTTAGTGTTTGGTGACTATCAAGGTGAAAGTGAAGATCCTATGTATGAGAGATTACTTGTGAGTAATACATTCATCCCAAACTCATACCAGGAAATCTTTTATGCCACATCATTGAATTGATCTAATATATACATGCACACTGTCTCTCTCCTCTTCCCCTCTCTCAGCCCCCCCCCCCCACTCTGCTTTCAGCGTTAAACTTTATAGAATCCCAGTTCATCCCCCCGCTTGAATTTATATTTTTTAGGTTTAAACCCAGTTTCCTTGAACTTTTTATCAACTGGCAACACTGTGGAATTAAAAAAATCACTGTTTATCAGCCCAGGAAACTTTGCAGCTTCTTCCCATCTGACAAATGTTATGTATGTGGAATGCTCCTTCTCCCATCTTCATCACATTCAGATGCTGACTAAAGTGACATGTTGAAATCTCAGCGGATGGTGCACTTCAACATTTGTCATTTCTGTTTTCTTCTACTTCTGGCACTTTTCTATTTTTTGAAAATATACGTTTTTACCTTTTTCCATCTTCCTCCCCCCAATAATTACTGCAGTTTAATATGCATAATTTCACTTTATTTTTGTACAATTAAAATAAGTATAACCACCTGAAAATACTGTGATCCAGATCCTCTGTCTTTTAAATCAATGGTGCTAGGACAATTTACACAAACTGAGGGTCTGATGTTGTGTGTGTGTGCATGTGTGTACATATGTATTTAGTTATCATAAAATATTTGTATCCATACAGAATATACTATATGTATTTGTGCCGGGTGCTTTATCTTGGGGAATGTTTTAAACTGACTGATGATGACTGATATTTATAGCACTTTTTTCAAGTTTACTAGAGCAAACTATTTTACTAAAAGTTGGAGGCCTTAGTGTTCTTTAAAATGTATCTGCTAGTTTAGAACTATATGATCTGATTTAACAAAAGTTTATGAAATACATAACTTTCAGAATCATCTGTCATTAAGTAATATAGGTGTTAAGGGAACGGTCTTCCAATTGCATAATCCTCATATGCTTACCTGACTATGAGATATGAACGTGATTCTATCACGTTGTGATTATCTATTATACTATGTGTCATTGAAGTTTTTGAGTTTGTATCTTCTTATTCTAACTACTTCACTGTTTTCCTTTTTAATGTAAGGTTGCCTTTGCCCCCTGGAGCCTTCTCGGGTCTCTGGAAAAATCAGGAAATGTTCAAGGAGTTATATTTCCAAAAATTTCCAGTAAGAATTGCAAAAGGAATTACATAAACTACCAGGAATGCTGTGGCATTGAATGATCTGAGTTAGTAGTTAGGATGCTATCATTGCTTCTTTTGATGAGCGATCTTTGATACATATCTCTGTGTAAGATTAAAAACTTGTAAAATTAAACCTTTCATTGTGCAGAATATTAGAATGTAGTCATCAAGAAAATCTAAAAAATACAGTTTGTCTTCTGTGTTGGGTAACATATGCAAGCGGGGAGCATGACTTGCGAGGGGAATCAGTACATAGATGAATAAATTACACTTCCCCCATCAGATCCACACATGGAGGAGATTGTACATAAGCTGATCTCCTCCCTTAACAGAAGTGTGTGTTTGTGTTTCCTATCCATGACCAAGAAGGAAGATTGGTCCAAGGGTGCAAATAGCTGAGGGAACAGATTTATGTGTGGACAAGTTGTCATTTTGTGGCAAGGTGTTGTTATCATGCTTCTGGGTCAAGATATTCCCAATAGAAACAGGAGAATCATGATAACTGGAGTTCAATTTTGCTGCCCCCATCCTTTAGAGACAATCCTCCTTTTCCTCTGGACTGAGGAGAGCCCCATCTTCCAAGGGTTCTGAGTGAGCAGTGAACAGGCTGGAAAAGGTGTGAGTTGACTTGCGGGCACATACTGTTCCTGCTCATCCCCTCTCCCTCCAAACTCACCAGGGAGGGGAACCCAAGCTGTATTATAAAATAAGAACAGTGAATAAAATGTTTTAGAATAAAATCCATTTAATGAAAATATAAAAATTGGGGAAAGCCAGAACTGAAGAGTTTATAAAGATTTTTCAGCTTTAAAGTTGATGTGATCCTGTTTTGCACTGTTAAGGTAAATATGTTGATAAGTTTTAACGCATAAACTTAAGGTGGGAGGTGACCGTATTAATCAGTCCAGTAACCTTTTTTTATTTTGAGTGAGTCACTCATCAATTTTGCTGGTAGAACATTGCTGAGATGATGCCCCTAGAACTAATACGAATTTATTCCTTGTGGTTTTATTTTCAGGGATACTATGATACCATGGATGCTGGGTACATGGACGAAGATGGCTACTTATATGTCATGTCTCGAGTTGATGACGTGATTAATGTTGCAGGTCATAGAATTTCTGCAGGTGCAATTGAGGAGGTGAGTATAAATTTAACAGTGAAAATGGATATAAAAAAGAAAGCTGGCATCACAGAATAAGTCTACACATTGAGTGGAGCCCGTGGAAGTGAGTCTCAGAGCCCAGGTTGACAGATTCATGCTCCTGGGGCTCATGCTAAGGTGTGTAAAATAACTACGTAGACCATTTTGTGGTCTCAAACACATGGTACACATTTCCTGTGGCCCACCATAGGCGCCGACTCTGCCGGCAGACAAGCTCCCCTCCCGGATCGGCGGGTAGTGATTGATCTATTGGGGGGTCGATTTATTGCATCTAGCGTAGATGCGATAAATTGATCCCCAAGTGCTCTCTCTGTCGACTCTGAAACTCCACCGCCACGAGAAGTGGAAGCAGAGGCGACGGGGGAGTGGCAGCGGTTGACTTGCCACTGTGAGGATGCTGAGGTAAGTAGACCTGGTAATCGACTTCAGCTATGCTATTCTTGTAGCTGAAGTTGCGTATCTTAGGTCGACCTCCCCTGCCAGTGTAGACCTGGTTTTAGACCAGCGGTTCTCAAACTCGTTGAGACCGCGACCCCTTTTTCGGCTCCGGCGGCTCGGCGCGACCCCTCTATGTCCGCCAAAATGCCGCCAAATTCAATATTTTGGCAGAAATACACCGGGGCTCGGGCTCGGGGCTTGGGGCAGCCGGGGATCCCGCAGCAGCCCCAGTTGCCGCGAGTTGCGACGGCAGGAGCTCGCGACCCCCCGGGGAGCGCTCGGCAACCCCCCCGGGGGGTCGTGACCCCCAGTTTGAGAAACCCTGTTTTAGACTCACTCCCGTAGGCTGCTGCTTGCTGTGTAGCTGTGTTCACAGAGACTGAAAATCTCAACAAAAATACATTTTATTTTTTTCTCAGTTGAGTACTTGTTGGTTTTGATTTCTTTGGGGGTGGGGTGTTTAACACCACACATTTCTAAGATTAAAACATTGGGAATGTTTTTTAAAGGTAGTTTTATAGTAGATTTCAAAAAGCTCTCAGTGTTGGCTTAAACTCCCCTCCCATTGAAATCATTAGGAGTTTTATCATTGGCTTAAATCAGAGCAGAGTTAAGCCAACACTAAATGCTCTGAAATTTCCACCCTCACATCCTAGCTCACTAATATAATATACATATAATATAATATATTATAATATACTAATATAATATAATATACTGCAAAAGTTAAAACTATGCATTTTAAAATAACATTTGAGACTCATTTCCTGATTCACTGACCTGTCCAGATCTCCTGTAATTGCCAGAAGACCTTAGATTTCCCTCAAGATCTTGCAAATACAGGAAGCCATGCAGGGAATACAAGAAAATCCTGCTTATTTGGTTTTGGGCATGTTGTTGTATTTTTCTCTAGACCCTGAACTTAGCAGTTGAGTCAAAGGAGAACTAATTTTGCAGTAGTTTGCTTTACAAAATATCTGTTTGCATTCTATAAATTCACCTGCATATTTTATTTTGAATTTTAAAGAGTAGAAAACTTGGAAAAACGCCAGAGGACAGATTTTTGGACTCTTTGGGTTGCACAAAAGCAGTGAATAAACCCAACTTCTGAGCATTTTCTGATCCAACTTCTGAGCATTTTCATTATATAAGGGGAATTTTTGAGTGGAGTAGATTGGTATTAACAGCTCTGCACTATGCCATTTCATCCTCCAGGGACATTACGAGGAATTCCCTGCTCCCGGATACTGGAATGTCTTTTAGACCTAGGAATAATCTGTTTTAAATTAGAGCTAGTCTAATGTAAGAGTGCTAGACTAATACATTGGCTCAGAATTGGGAGAATGTAAATGTCATGTAAAGTCACCTTCCCCTCTCACCCCACAACTCTGTAATGAGTGCACCACCTGGGTAGGGATTCTTCCTTCCAATATGGCCCATCAGTAAAAGAGCTGTCACAATACCATATCAACGTGGGGAGAATCTAATCACACACCCACCCGATATGGACTTTGCACAAGGTAATTTATGCTACCATATGAGACCCATGCCTCAAGCCCCTGGCACAGCGGGCATGTCTAAACCAGGAGGCAGTGGCAGAGGTGCAATAGTATAGGACTTCAGGGCTTGTTCTCATTTAGGCTGCCCCTCAACAGGGCTGGCGACAGAAATTTGGGGGGCCCCCCCCAGCTGGCGGCAGCGGGAGCGAGAGCGGCGTGAGCCGCCCTTTCTTCCACCTCCCTCCCCCGGACAGAGCTGCTGCCGCCGGCCGGGCTTTCTGCTCCTGCCGGGGCCAGGCGCGCTTGTCCGGGGGAGAGCCGCGCCGCCTCCCCGCCCCTTCCCCGCTCTCCAGGTCCGGCGACAAGGGGGGACACAACGGGTACAGCGGTGTACCGGGCCCCCCCTGAAGTCGGGGGGCCCGGTACAGCTGTACCCGTAGTACCCCCCTGTCGCCGGCCCTGCCCCTCAATGTTAAGTTATTCAAGGGACCACTATGGTCCCTAGAGCAACCCAGGCTAAGCAGGGCATAAAGATGGCTTGAAGACACACAGCACAGAATCTCGCCACTGGTCTTTACTTTTGTAGCGTTAAATTATTCAGGCGCTGTTCCTTATCTTTCAGACTGGATCTGAAGCTGATAAAATGGCTTGTCTTGTGAATTATCCAATGTTTAGAATTGTACTACTTTATCTCTGTGTACCATGTGAGCTTTCTTCTTTTTTTAAATTTCAGTCACTTGTTTTTCTCAGTCTTCTCCCCTACTGTTTAGTAATTTTGTTCCCCTGAAAACAATGTACACTTAATCACAAGAAAATGCTTAATTTTTCAATTCACCTTTTAAACCAAGCTAAAAAAAGCTAGACTGTAGTTAGTTTACAGAGCAAACTGCTATTTAAATGAGAAAACATTCACAACAACACAATTAACTCTTCAGTAAGATCAGTAAATACAGAATTAGGAGCTGAGTGAATCTTCCTTTAATTAAATGACAGTCACCTTGTCGAATATGCATATTTATCTCCATTTCCATTATAGCTACATGTAATTTAGCAGGTTTTTCCTCAGATTTTGACTATAAATCTCAACTTCATCATGTTCCAATAAGGATTGTTTATTTCACCATGGTTTTCTATCAGTATCATCAGGGCCCTGTGAAGCTACAGAAGTTACCATTTATCCTGTCATTCAATGAATATGTGTTACATATTTTTGTTGATTTCAGCTTCCATCTTGTATTCAGTGTGTGTGTCTCTTTCAGCTGGAATTGCTTGTCTATTTTCTGAAGCACAAGATTAATACTAAAGGGATTTAGCATTATTAGTCCCCTCCAGACTGTCTGGCTGCTGTTGCTGCTGTAGAAAACAGGAATGCATCCTGTTTCAGTAGCTACCATTCTAGAAACATTGCCTCTTTTTTATTTTTTTTCTTGTTTCTTATTATTACAGCTTTCCAATGACTTGTGGCAGTTTCTATTTTGTATATTTCTATTTTGCATGCTTTTTAACCTTTAAAAAAAAAACTTTCTACTAATTTTTGAAGCTCTTATCTGGTTCTTATGAAAATAGAACCCTTCACTCTTATTCAGAATTATCTATAAACTTTTTGAACTCCATGAAGGATACCTGGTCCAAGGTCAGGTGTGGTGCCTGAAAGCGCTTAGTCCATAGGCAAAAAATGGGAGGCTGGGAATTTATGGAAGGGTAACTATATTTACTTTGAACCTAATGACAGGAGCTGGGACTTCAATGTCAAGTTCAGGGTTATAACTGTTTTTTCTATGGTTTCCTTTGTTGTATTGGTCTGTTATATTTCTCTGAGGTGCACTGAATTTTTCATGATTTTTTTTCTCTGCTTTGTTTTTATATCCCACTTCCAAGGATTTAATTGATTAAGATTTTACCTTTTCCTTTTGTGTGTGTTCACTCTTCTAGTGTTTGTCTCCAGTTATGTGTTATATTCTGTTCTTTACCCACTTGCTTTTATTTTCCATGATGTATACAAAAAACAGCTATGTCCGCTAACACTCCTGATTGAGCAGGCAAAAGAATCCTCAGGGGTGCCATTAAATGATAGACAAAGACTTCCTTTAATGGAAATTTAACATTTTGCAACCCAACAGTCAGGGCAGAATACCCCTTCCTTTTAATGAGGGAATTCTTGAACCTGCACAGGGAATTATAGACTACTCCAGCATCTCAGCAACCTGAAAGAACTGAACAAAAGTATCAAGGGTTAGACTAGAGTATTTTTATTTGCATCTGCTGCCATCATCTCTGCTTCTTCCCTGGATGTGAAGAAGAGCTGTGTGTTGTTAGAAAGCTTGTACCTTTCATCAACAAAAGTTGGTCTGATAAAAGCTATTATGTCACCTACCTTGGCACCGTCATCTCTAGTAGTCACAGCTGCTAATGAAGACCACCCCATGTGAAAAAGAAGCAAAGAAATTGGATCTTTTTGGTCGTAAGGATTATTCAGTGGTATCTCTTCAGTTTAGGATTGCAAACTACTTAGCTATGGTAGCCAAATACAGTTATATAAAATGGGACAAAATTGCAGATTTTTTTAAATAGTTACCTCCAGAACTGAAGGGTGAAGTTGAATTGATTTATTGCAGAAAATGCTCTGCAAGGAGTTTTAGATGCTGCAGACACAGGAGCTAGATCAGTCATCACTGAAATTTCCATGAGAAAGGACTCATCTTTATCTGCATCAAGACTGCCTGACAAAGTTAAAAAGGCAGTGCAAGACTTCCCCATCCAGGGAAAGGACCTATTCAGCCTGAAACATAACATTCTTTGAAGGATTCTAGGATTACCCTCGGATCACACTCAGATCACTGGGGCGTCACACCTCACGCTTTAAGAGACAGCAATATAAGTGATGGATCTCTTCAAGGCAGAGATCTCAACCATTTATTTTGTTTTATCCTAATTTTATTATCAGAAGCAGCAAGATCAGTTCTAAGAGACAGAGATTCCAAAAGAGAAGACTCTCCTCTTTATTTTCTACTCAACCATCTCATTCTCAGAAGCAACAGTTTTGATACTTCAGTGGAAATTACTGGACTAGACTATGTGGATTGATATCCTTCCCTTCCCCTTTTTGGTACATGCCTTTCTTTTTTCAAGAGTGCTTGGACTTCAATAACATTGCACTTTTGGATCATCCAGACAGGATACACCTTCCAATTCCGTACCATATTCCCCCTCATGCAACTTCCCCACACTTGTTTGGTGACCAGTCTCATGAATCAAGAAAAACTATCAGTACTGGAGTTAGTGGAAATGTTACTGGTTCCCTTAGGGATTTTATTCCCCTTATTTTCTTATACCAAAATGGTATACTCAACCAGGTGCTCCATAGGAGACCTCAGGCTCCTCAACATTGTCATCACCAATGCAAAATTCTGCATGGTGACTCTTGCGTCCATCATACCTTCTTTATATCCCATAGATTGGTTCAGTACACTTAATTTTCAAGATGTATGTTTTCATGTTGCAATACATCCCTTGCACAAGAAGTGTTTTCGTTTCCAAGTACTAGGCAATCTTCATCAATTCCAGGTCCTTCCGTTCAGACTCTCAACTGCACTCAAAGTGTTTACAAAATGTCTATTGTTAGTATCTACCCGTCTTCATCATT
Source organism: Sternotherus odoratus (assembly GCA_032164245.1). NCBI lineage: Eukaryota > Metazoa > Chordata > Testudines > Kinosternidae > Sternotherus > Sternotherus odoratus. The sequence goes on from JAVMKO010000001.1 coordinate 62,499,313, forward strand.
TTGGGATTTATGTTTACCTGTCTCTTGACAATTAGTTAATTAGGGAGGATCGACTCAATGGGTCTGAGACTCAGTAAGATTAAAACTACATCTGTTCTTAAACTTGGTTCTGAAGTTCAGTCTCCGGCTCAGTCTCAGTCCATGCAATTCCTAGGCATACATATCTGCCTCGGGAGAAGTTCCAGAATTTATTTCTTATATTTATTTTCAATCATAAGATTGTTCTCAAGTACTCATATCACAACCTTTGCCAGACTGAGGGTGAGCCCTGTTCAGTCCTGGATTAGGTCAGTTTACCATCCAAAGATCCATGGAATGCTCATCCCTTCATTCGTGGCTAGAACCAAGCAATGTCTTTGGGGGCTGCATTTCACTCCAGTATTTCCCATTCAGATGTTAGTCACCAATGCATCCACAAAGGATTGGGATGCTCAGCTGGCTTGATTCCAGCTCTATGGACTCCTGTGGATTGTTCAGACCACATAAATATTGCAGAGCAATTTGTTTAGCCCACAAATAATTTCTTCCTTGATAAAGACCCAAACAGTATGTACCTTGTGCTTGTGAAAATGGTGCGAGGTTATTTAAAAACTGAAACTTGCTGTATCTTCTCTGCGCTCTGTTTTTCAAATTATTGCAAATAACTTAATTCCATAAATAACAGGAACAGCCCCGCGCTGGACCCCCCGCCCACCCGAGCAGCCCTGCGAACCCCCCCCGCCTGCCCCAGCAGCCCCGCAGCCCCTCCCTGCCCGCCCGATCAGCCACGCGCCGGACCCCCCCGCCCGCCCGAGCAGCCCCGCAAACCCCCCCGCCTGCCCCAGCAGCCCGGCAAACCCCCCTGCCTGCCCCAGCAGCCCCGCGAAACCCCCCCCGCCCGCTCCAGCAGCCCCGCGCTGGACCCCCCGCCCACCCGAGCAGCCCTGCGAACCCCCCCGCCTGCCCCAGCAGCCCCGCAGCCCCTCCCTGCCCGCCCGATCAGCCACGCGCCGGACCCCCCCGCCCGCCTGAGCAGCCCGGCGAACCCCCCCGCCCGCCTGAGCGGGGGGGGGGAGCCGGCGCGGGGCTGCTCGGGCGGGCGGGGGGGGGGGTCTGGCGCGGGGCTGCTCGGGCGGGCGGGGGGGTTCGCGGGGCTGCTGGGGCAGGCGGGGGGTTCGCGGGGCTGCTTGGGCGGGCAGGGGGGGTCCGGCGCAGGGCTGCTCGGGTGGGCGGGGGGGTTCGCGGAGCTGCTGGGGCGGGCGGGGGGGTTGCGGGGCTGCTCGGGTGGGCGGGGGGGGGGTCCTGCGCGGGGCTGCTTGGGCGGGCGGAGGGTTCGCGGGACTGCTGGGGCAGGCGGGAGGGGGGGTTTGCGGGGCTGCTGGGGCAGGTGGGGGGGTTTGCGGGGCTGCTGGGGCGGGCGGGGGGGTTCGCAGGGCTGCTCGGGTGGGCGGGGGGGTCCTGCGCGGGGCTGCTGGGGCAGTCGGGGGGGTTCGCGGGGCTGCTCGGGCGGGCGGGGGGGTTCATGGGGCTGCTGGCTTTCTTTAGCTGCCGGCTTGCTGCGTGCCGCTTTCCTGTGGCCCCCAATGGAGCGGGATGGCGAGCCGTGGCCAGTGGGAGCTGCGGGGAAGTGGCGCACGGCGAGCTGGCAGCTAAAGAAAGCAGCGGGGCCGCTAAGGGTACTTACCCTGCAGTGCCGTGCCGACCGCTGCCCTAGAGCCCTTTAAATTCCCTCCGGAAGTGTTCTGCCGCTCCTCAGGGCTCAGTGTGCGGGGCTCTGGCGGGAATTTAAAGGGCCGGGGCAGTAGCGACTGCCAGCCCTGAGCCCTTTAAATCTCCTCCTGAGCCCTGCTGCCGGAGCCCCGGGGTAGTGGCCGGAGTTCCCATGGGGATTTAAAGGACCAGGGGCTTCTGCTGGGAGCCCCAGGCCCTCTAAAGTGTCTCCCAAGGAAGCCGGTCCCGGTACGGCGCACCAGCTCTTGCTGGTACGCTGTACTAGCGCATACTGACTTACTTTGACCTCTGCTCACAGCCCTATGCAGCTCTGGGCAGCAGTGATACTGGGTCTAACTCTGGTCTGTCCTCGGGCGATTTCTCCCTGGAACAGTTCTCATGTCCTGGGGCGTCACCAATCAGCTGCTTTGTCCCTCTCCGGAGTCAGACAGGTTCTTGACTTCTTCACTCTGTGAGGGCCTGCTCGCTGCAGCCCTTCTGTCTGAAGCTCCAGCCACACCCCTATTGCTCTCGTCCCTTCTCTCTGTTCGCCCTCCCACCAATAGCACTTCCTCCTCCAGGAACAATCTGGGTTGGGTTCATAGATTCTTAGAGTTTCATTATAGAGTTGTTTTCTTAACACTCTACTTATGGTTGAAGAGGCTCTTTAGTTCCAAGCCCCTGCTTTCCTTATGATTGGAAAGATTACACATTGGAATTGTGATAGATTGGACATTCAAGAATGTACCAGAACTCCCTTGCTCTTTCCTTCCTGCATAACTGTGTGAAACATCGATCATAATATTGTATGAACATAACATTTTGCAGCTGAGATCTTGTGGAACCCATTAAAATGTGACATTGTCATTTTAACATTGCTGTAAAAAATATATTTTATTACCTTTTCAATTGTATGTTGTGTTACCTGGGATTGTTCTTATTTCCATCTAAAGACTAGATTGTCTAGGCTACCTGCATATTAATTACAGTAGAATATATACTCAGCTATTTGAGTTTTTTGTTTTGTTTTGTTTTCTCCCTCAGTCTGTTCTTTCCCATGGAGCTGTGTCTGATTGTGCTGTTGTTGGCCAAGAGGATGCCTTAAAAGGGCTTGTCCCATTTGCACTATGTGTATTAAGAAATGGTGAGAGCTCATTACTGTTCATAGACTTGTGTCTTATGTCACTAAGATATGTATAATGTTGTAAAGGAGTTACAGCATCTGAGATTCCTCACCAGATATAAAGATAGAGGAGGAGAAAGTCTTGGAAGAAATTGTTCAGCATGTTCGAGAAAGCATTGGTCCAGTGGCAGCTTTCCGAAAGGCAGTGTTTGTGAAACAGATACCGAAGACACGTTCTGGTAAAATACCACGTTCTGCTCTTTCTGCTCTTGTCAATGGCAAACCATATCAGGTAAGCTATAGGTGCTCTTTATTCTAACAAGGGATGCTAGCACATCAGCAGAATCTTTTGATTCTGTCATATATTTTGCTATGGGTTCATAATATCTGATATCGTAATGTCATTTTATTTTTGCCTAGTATATTTTATCTTCAGAATCTTCATAAACACTTTCTTCTTGATTACTTTAAAAAAATAAGCACTAGAGAAATTATTAAACCAATTTCTCCTTTATTGTAGGTGGTATTTGGCAATTCTCTATCATATGGTTATGTATGTTCTTCCCTCTCAGATAACTCCAACCATTGAGGATCCTGGTGTGTTTAAACACGTAGAAGAAGTACTGAAGAAAAAAAAAATGTGACTTTTATCCATCATACAGTGTCTTTTAACAGTAAACTTCTGAACGTCTAGACTACATGAAGAAATTTTGTATTTGGTAACAGTTATAGAACATACTTTAGAAGTCTGAAATAATTTGGCACTAATTTTATTACTACAAACCTGTTGCTGCTTTTCTGTCATATCATCATGGACAGGGAAACATGCTGAGTTTTGGCATGGTTTGTCATTTGTATTATACTGGAGGTTTAGACAGATAAAAAGTAGATACTTACAATAGAGAGTTTTAACAGAGCCCTGTAAAGAGGGTCTGTAAATTCACAGAGTTGAAGGCAGAGAGGACCATCAGATCATATAGTCTGACTACCATATAACACAGGTTCTTAATTTCACCCAGTAATGCCTGCATAGAGCACAATAACTTGTTTGGCTAGAGCATATCTTCCAGAAAAGTATCCAGACTTGATTAGATGATTTGGTAGTTTGTTCCAGTGGTTAATCAACCTCATTATGAAAATGGATGCCCTTTTCTAATCTGAATATTCTGGCTTCAGCTTCCAGTTATTGGATCTTGTTATGCCTTTCTCCAGTAAATAAGAGGCCTTTAGTACCCAGTATTTTCTCCCTGTGAAGGTACTAGTACCCTGTAAACGAGTCACTTCTCAACCTTTTTTGTTTTTTTTTTGATAAACTAAACAGATTAAGCTCATTAAGACTCTCACAATATGGCATTTTCTCCAGCCCTTGAATCAATTTTGTGTCTCTTGTGCATGTCTCCCCAATTTTTCAGCTTCTTTTTAAAATGCAGACACCAGAACTGTGCAGTATCTCAATATCAGTTTCACCAATGGTGAATTAAGAGGTAAAATCACCTCCCTACTTCCACTCCCTGGTAATATATGCAAAGATGGCATTCACAATTGTTGTCATGGTATCGCAGTGGGAACTTATGTTGATTTGCCCTACTGACGATTCCTAAATACTTTTCAGGACTCCCATTTTGTAGGTATGGCCTGTGTTCCTTGTTCTACCCTCATGGAATTCTGAGGCAAAAAAGTTAAAAATTCTGCACACAATATTTTAAAATTCTGCAAAATTCTGCATACTTTATTTGTCAAAATACCACAACATAATCACACCAGTTTCAATTATTTTTGGTCATTTATTTCAAAATACCTGTCAGCAAGTATGTCTGTAACAATACAGACAACAAACAAGATTCAGGAAAAGTTTTTTGAAAATAGAGTCCTTACTAGGCATATTAACACAGAACTCTGAGTAATAATTCATTTAAATTACAATACAGAACCATATTTCCCACACCTCTCAGAAGCAGTGCAAAGGCTTGTGGGTAGTCAGAGGTAACAGAAGAGCTGAGGGAGAGGGAGGTAAATTTATGGGAAGGAGGCTGTGTGTGAACTTGGAGGGCTGTTTGGTAGGGGTGAGAAAAGTATAGAACAGTATGTTTGGGAGGGGACAGAGAGGGATTGTTAGGGAGCTTTCGCCATGCAGACCCTGGCTGACCCCCTAGCCTCTCCCATTCAGTCAGGCACATCCGCCCCATCCCGATGAGTCTCTGTGCCCTCACCCAGCAACTTCCTGTTCCTGTGTAGCTCTGCCCCACCTCTCTGAGTTGCCATGTGGCCCTGCACCTCCCTCCGTCTGTGGCCCTGTGCCTCCACACCCATTCAGTCCCTGCCCCAATCCTCCCCCACTGGCCCTTGACCACCCGACAAGCGTTGCAAAGGCAGTGCTCTCTCTTCCCGCGCTGGCAGGGAGCTGCAACTTTGTTCTATCACCACAGTACCCTCTCGTGGTCAAAAGGCAAAACTGCAGCAATATTTTGGCAGATGCTTTTTCTGCGCAAAAAGTTAGAAATCTGTAGGGTTCATTCAATAAGCACACACGCCATAGCGCACAATCCTCCCAGAAGTACTTGTTCTTAGATGTATTACTTTGCTTTTGGCTGTATTTGGATGCATTTTGTTTGCATAGACCCTGGTTACGAAATTATCCAGCTTGCTCTGCATGACTGCCCAGTCGTCATCATTACTTACCATTTCACCAATATTTGTCATTTGCAAATTGGAGCCCTAGTGATTTTTATATTTACTTTCAGCTCACTAATAAAAATGTTGAATTTCATCAGGCATCATACCAATCCCAGTGGCTTCCCATTAGAAATATCTCCATTCGATGATTAGAAATATCTCCATTTGATGATTAGTCCCCACAATTACTAATTACTTTTTGACAAACGTCTTTTAGCCAGCTCGTCATTCATTTATCTGTGCTTTATTGATACTCATATAGTGCTAACTCTTTTAATCAGAATGTTGCGTGATATTTGTCAAAATCACTTACAAATATGTATAGTACATCTGTGCTGTTACTTTTGTTAACCAAACTTATAAGCTTTTAAATATGAAATCAGGTTTGTTTGACAAGACCTAATTTCATAAAACCACATTGCCTAGCATTAGCTACATTTCTATTCTTCAATTCTTTATCTGTTGGATCCTGTGTCAGCTTTTCCTTTAGTTCGCCTGGTGTTGATTGATTGCTGACTAATGGGCCTAATCTCACTTGTCTGTTTTGAATATTGTCACTCTACTGGAAGTTTTTTAAAAGTTAATCTCGAGTAGATGTTGCTTAATATCCTCTTGGTTACTAATGGGCTGGACACTACAAGTGCAGAATCAGTTGCTTCAGTTCAACTATAAAATGCAGCAGTATTAACAATTTTACCATCTCTACCTAGTAATGGGCCTTTACCATTGCCAGGATTTCTTTTATTCCTAATATACTTTAAAAAATCCTTCTTACTCTTATTAGCCCTAGCTGACATGGATTTCCCTTATATTTTTAGCTTCCCTTATCAATTTTCTACACTTCACACATTCTAATTTATATCAATTGCTATTCCTTCTCTTTTTTCCATTTGTTATAGCTTGATTTTTTTAAATTCCTAATTGCTACCTTCACTTCTCCACTGAACTAGGATGGGCCTTTAGCCAAAGTTTTTAATCTTTATTGATTGTGGACTTATGGCTTTTTGGCCATTGACTTGGTGGTGGAGCATGCTAATTTGCCTGATGCTTTTCATGTGTATCTTTACTTTAAAGTTATGTCACAAATAGAGGACAAAGAAGGAAGGAAAGACAAAAAGACTAAATTTGTACTGGATATCTTTCTAACATATATCTCTAGCTCATACAAAAATTGTGAGCTTGATGCAGAAATTAATGGGTGAGGTTCTGTGGTCTGTTTTATGCAGGAGGTGGCTTTCCTGGGTAAGCCCCAGACAAACTCTGCCCTACCTTAGTTGTGGTGCAGTCATTTTCGCAAGGTGCTGAATATCCCAGGGAGTTCTGTGTGCAGTCCTGTGCCTTTATGAGATCATTGCAGGCTGCACCTGCTAAGCCAGTCACAGGAGACAGCCTGTACATTTGAGTGTGTTCTACGTTTTTAATGCATAATGAAATTAATAGTCTGTTATTTTTAAATAAATATTCACAAAATACGTACAACAGATTTTAAAAAACAAACAAATTTGAGGCAAAGAAGTCAGCATTTCCTGCCATAGGAAATGACACTAAGCAATATGTGAATAGAAAAGTTGCTATGAGAGACTCGCGTAGGGCAGATCTACACTGCCCACTGGATTGGCGGGTAGCGATTGATCTATGAGGGGTAAATTTATCGTGTCTAGCTCTCTGCATTGACTCCAGTACTCCACCGCCACGAGGCGCAGGCGAAGTTGACAGGGGAGTGGCAGCAGTCAACTCAGTGTTGTGAAGACGCCACAGCAAGTCAACCTAAATACATCAGTTCAGCTATGCTATTCTCATAGCTGAAGTTGCGTATCTTAGGTAGACGCCCCCCACCCCCCAGGGTAGACCAGGGTTTAGGGAAGCTGGGCTAAGGGAGAGTCCCTTAGTGAAGATAGTTTAGGGATCTTGTTATTTTTGGGCTCGGTCCATACCTGAGGGATATATTTTGTTTTAAAGACTATCTATAGGGATTTATAAGACACCACCTTATTTTTTGGTATGGACAGTAGCTCCTCAAAAAAAAGAAGACATCCATGAGGATAGCCATCAACTAATGAATAAAGGCTGCTAAGTGACACAGTACTGGAATCAGGCACCTACAAACTGTTCTGGGTGAGTGAGGAGCTCTGCCTTTGCAGAACAGTTTGCAGACTGGAGCTGTCACTGAGAACTGTAAAATATTCCAAAAAGTTTTTGCCTTGCACTGAAAACCTTGGACCGAAGCAATGAAATAGTGAGATTGGGACCAAATATGATGGAAGAATCTGCTACACTTATCAGATAGAATGAGTAGAGACACATAATAATTGAGTCCATAGTTAATTTTATGCTTTACCAACCAGGATGAATAAATTAACGATCCTGCTCGCCTGTTCAATTCAGGTGCAACCCACTACCTAGACATGGCCCGGCGGCAGGACTAGCCACTACTTAAGACTTTAAAATAAGGGTTGAGGGTGACTTACATAGCAGATAGACCCTCTGCACAGGTTTTTGTCACTCATGAGACACTTAGGGGTATATGTTTGCTCATGTGAGTAGTACTGTTGACGTCAGTAATGTTACTCACCTGTACATTTGCAGGTTCAGCTCTGTAATTGCCTCAGTCTGGCTATAAAAATGACATTTTGCAGCTTTCGCCTTCCACTGCATTTTTTTTCTCTTTGTAGGCACCTAGGATGAGCTCTATGCATGTATTTGTAGCTTTGGAGAGAAGACGGAAATGGCCTTATGAATGCTGCAGTGCTGGCTGTCTACCTTGGCTTCATCAGCTAACTAATATTAACCTAAAGTGTACTGCCTAATATGGAGTGAATCAAAAGCTCCAACATCTGAAGTTGCCCCTTTTGAAGCGTAGTGTCAAGCTCTGAGGTATAAAATTGCACTCACTCTAAAGTATTGACACTAATACCAGAGAACTGTACAACAATTATGGCAGCTGTAAATATAAACAGAAAGCCTTATTCACCGCTGCCTTTCATTTTGTTTAGATCGGTGTGGAAAATGATGCCAAATATTTTTGTGACTATGAAAAATTCAATATGGCAAGCACGTTTTGTTTGTATTTTACTCAGACAAGAACTACTTTGTGAGTCATACTTTAGATGCAAGTGTCTTACCCTGTGGACTGTAGAGTTGTATGCTAGTTGCTTTTCTATGTAATAAAACAGATGAACATTTAAAAGTAAATTGTAGTCTTTTGGGTAAATTTGTTTCTTGTGTAAATAGAATGTCATCGAAATGTCCATGGGAAAAAGTAATTATAGGGAGGAAAGCATCCTGGGGTTAAGACACTCGCCTAGGCCACTTGAGACTTGCTTTATGACCTTGGGCAAGTCACAAGCTCTCTCCTGTTTTCACACCTCTAAAATAGGGTAACACACCCTGTTGCCCAGTCTTTTTCTGTTGTGTCTAGTTTATGCTTTTCAAGCAAGACCGTTTCTTAACATGTATGGACAGCACTTAGACCTGAATTAAACCATCTTTGTAGACTTCCTAGTACTTCACAAGATTTCTTTATTAAACAGGACTTGATGGCTCCAGAAAGTGCTAAAAGGATTTATGGTCTGTTTTGTTTGCTAGTTCAACTATTGTTCAGGTTTCTACTGACCAAAAGTCATTATGTAGATTTGTAGTGTCCTCTGGGAATAGAGCTGGGTGTTATAATTCTGGGTTGATGAGAGTGTTTATGACACAAACCACTATTACAGTTGGTATATCTGCGAATGGAATGGACCCTTTAAATGAAAATCCTTCTAGTTGGATGATGTTCCTTTTAGGCCAAGGTTGAGATGCATTAGACTTGCACCACTACTCTTGGTTGTGCATTAGTGTAGCGATAAATAGGAGATCAGAGATGCCAACTTGATAATTTTCACTAGTGTGTTAAAAATAAATTGTGTATAAACATGTTTCTGGGTTTTTACTCATGATACAAGACACAAAAATAATTGTTTGTTTAGCCATGAAATGATGGTTTCAAACTGTATTTTGTTTATGCTACTGTTTGGTGGTCTATGAAATGTACACCATGCATGTCACTCAGGCCTTAGTATAGCCCTTTGTAATGTCCTCCTCTGCAAGCACAATGTTACTTCTTGCACAGCAATGGCTGCTGGCTAATAACCAATTTATCAAGAGTTTAAGTACCCAGAATATAGGAGAGCAGTAATTTTAACTGTTTTTTTAAAGAATGTGACTAGACTTGAACAAAACTTTGAAAGCTGTTTGAAAGTGTTTGCACTCACTATAGTGTTTTGTCTGTGTGCTAAAAGAGTGTAAAATGATGTTATGACATCAACCGTGGCAATCTTAGGGTGACTGAGATAAATGTTCCAGAATCTAAATCATACATAAGGTAGACACATCTTTGTGAACTTTGACAGCATACCAGCCAAAGAACACCCTGGACAACAAGGATAGTTTAGAATGGATTTGAATGGCTACCACAGGTGTATGTTTTTAATGTTTTTCTTTTGTTGAGAATGACAATCCAACTCAGCGGCGTGTTGGAAAATAATTAGACAGAGACTCTGGGTCAGAACTGTTCACATCCAGCTTTAAGCATTTATGGGTTTTTCCTCCTCTCATCTTCCGTAGTACAAATAAGAGCTTTAGGGGTTTAGTCTTTCTTCTACAGGCATGTAACTTCTCATTCAGTTCATAGGGATTTCTCCTCTGTGCTGCTCCTGGTTTGGGCTGATTTCACTATGTGAAAATTGCAAACAAAACAATAAATACTTGACTGGAACATAATGAGGGGTTTACTCAAAGGAGACAAGAACTAATGAAAATGTTGGAGTTTGCACTGTTTTTACTTGTTTATGTTTTTTTCACTAAAACAGTCAGAAGCGGGGGAGGGAACATTAACATGAATGCTATTTAAGCTTGAGGAATTTGAAGTAATGTCTTTATACTATAGCTTTATTGTCTTGACAGTTTGATCAAATTCACCATATCCTACAAATAAGCAAGTTTAGTTCTCCCTCTAGTGGCAGACTCAACATTAAACTCATGTTGATAAAAGTCTCTGCCTGGGAAAAATTTCTTATGCGTTGAGATGTGCCAGTCATCCAAACTGCTTTTCCATGCTACCATATCCCCAGCCTTATAGATATTAAACACAAGTAGCACTGAATATTTTTATTGACAATGGGGGAGAAAAGTCTGTCACCATTTGATTGACTGAAATCTTGTCAAATGAAAATAGACAATAAAACAAATGTTTAGGTACGTGCAAACATTGCAGATCAAAATGCTAAAAGAAATAACTAAAAGACAGATCTTGAGATAGTATCAAGCAGCAGAAAATTAGCAAATAGGTCAATGACATTATTAAATAGGTCTTACTTTGAAACTTCCCATATAAACAAAGAATAAACAACACTAACACCACCAAATAAAGCCACAGTAGGTAATAATTGCTCTTCTAAACTTTTATACACTATATATTATCATTCTGTCTTTCAGTTATTTCCTCTGATAAAACTGACTTCCAAGAAGTCTCAGCAAGGCCATCGTGGCTAAAAGCATAACGTTAGACAGGAATTTGTCTAATGCCCTGTTACAATGAAGAAATGGTGGGGTTTGGCATTTTAAAAAATTTCTTTTTAATAGAAAACTTGAACATCAGATTCTTTGCAATGTTCAGATTTTTACATCCCACGCTGGCTGGCATCTGAGGATCTTGGAACAAAAAGGTGGTTCTTGGAAAAACAAGGTTCTTCTTGGTCCACAGGTAACATAGGAGAATGTTTGGGTTTTTTTAAATATATAATTTTTCGGTAATTGCTTTTGACTCTTGTAAATAGTTTTGTTGTTTTTGTTTTTAAAAGAGAGCCATCACAGTGCTTTTCTACAGGTATCTGATGTTTCTGCTTGACTTATAGGTCCATTTTGGCTCCAGTTCCAGTTTAAATCATCCTTTTTATACATCATCAGAGGCAGGTGTTCAGCTTTAAATATTGACAGATTTTTAAGTAGGAACAGGTTGAAGTTTCTAACTCTGCTAAACATATTAATTTGACTGTTAACCATCAAAAAACTGTAAAAATTGTGGAATGGAAAGATACAAACAGTACTGTTGACACTGTATTGTCAAGTGTTTGCACTGAGACCCCATGTACCATAGATTTTATTTTTAAAAAATCATATTTATATCCCTTTACATACACATTTTAAAAGAAATACACAGTAAATACGTAGATGGCTAGTATATTACAATAAAACAGAGGAATAATGTAAAAATGAGTGGCTCCATTGGATAAAACCATTGGGTGTGCACTACTGCCAAATGTATGACGACAGAGATGCTTGGGTTTTTTTTGTTTTTAAAATGATTTAGGTATTTTATTACTCTTGTATTAAACTAACCAATAACTTAATACATGAAAAGAACATCACATTTTTCAGCTTGATAAAACTCTGTGTTCTCTTCCCTATTACCCTGTTCTTGAAGAGACCTTTACTGCTCCTTTCCCTTAAAATAGTGGTAGTGCACTTCAGGTAAAGTAGAAGAAAGAGATGATATCTAAAGACAAAAATAAAAAACCATTAATTAGCAGGATTCTTGATTATATCCTTTTTGCCCAGCCTTGCTTTACAATGAGACCACTGGACAGATCATAACACTTCATACTGTATTCCATGTTTTGCCAAAACTTGGGTTTGAGAGAGAGAGATTAAATTTGCATTTATTGTAAATCTTGCAGCTTTTTCTATGTATGTGAATGGAATGTATTTGAGAGAATGGAATTTAACTGTAAATCTTCACATTGTTTAATCATTTACTAACATGTAGAAATTATTTGTCAAACACTGAAATTCAAGCAAACACCGCAATAAGTTATAGATTTAGCATATTATAAATTTGAAGGCCCTAGGAGTTCTTCAGTATAAAGAAGTTGTGTACATTTCAAATCTTTACTTTACATACATTAATTTTAGGTCCTCCATCCTGCAGCCAGGAAGCAAAGAAGCAAAAGCTGTTAGTTATGTATGGAGTCTTAATCCATCCACTGCAGAACCTACAGTTCTTTTGCCTCATTGTGCCTGGAAGTTTAAAGCCTACACATGATTGTTCTGTCCTCTAATTCAAGATCCTTTTCTTTTGGGACCAAAGAGAAAAAATATTCCAAGAATCACTCCACTTCCCATTTCATGGGGCTCTCAGGTACCATTTGCTTGAGGCATGGGCGGCATGCAAATCAGCCATTTCCCGTTTCAGTGAGAAAAGTGTGTACGTCTAGTTTACTCCTACTATTTCTTCATGTGACTAAGCATTGGAAGGGATGTTGTCATTTGTCCCAATCTTGCCCAAGCTGCAGATGAGTAGTCATCCTATATCCATGCTTCACTCTGATTTCCTTTCTTCAGTGGAGCTGGAATACATCTACCTTTGTTGTCCCTCTTCACCTAGAGTACTGCTGCGTTGTTTGAGCTATGAGACCGTTGTTGCCAGTTCACACTCATCTTTTTGGGACTCTCCTACTCCCTCCGTTTTTTACAAAGACCTTGGTAGATCTCATTGCTAATCGTGAGAAAAAATACATCTCTACTTGGGTGTTATCTATAACCAAGTACCTTGATTGTCTCTCTCAGAAAAATCCAGTACCCACTGGTAACTGAGCGTTAGCTGTGAATGGTCCTTGTCACCAGACTAATAAAAGTGTTTCTCTCCTGAGACAGGTTAAAAGCCTTACTGAGCTTTCTTCCTGATCCTGACCTAGTCAAGTTTATTCGTCGGCATGTTGGAGCCTGTGAGAATCTAGTTTTCAGGTATCCCATTAATCTGCAGTTACTGAAGTCTTTCCTTTTGTCGAAATGGCACTCATCCCCTTCCCTTGAGCAAACTCTTCATTCCTTAGAAAGCTTGGTTCACCCTCGTATAGTGTTCCCATTTGCCTCACATATTGCTGGAACTCTCATTTCTACCATCTCTGAACAAAGTATATATCACCTGAGGTCTGATTAGCTTGGATTCTGGTACTCTTCTGGATCAGTACAATTGTAGATGTCACTTCTTTTATGTAGACTAATGAACCCTAAAAGATATACCACTGATGGGCAAACAGTATAGTGCAACAGAATCATTGCCTTTTGTTTTATATAGCTTGGTTTTAGTTATTACATTTGCTTTTGTATACATTTTTATTAAGGTAATTTTCTAGCCTCCTTGAAATTTTTGCAGTTGCATATAACAACATTGAGTGAGACAATCTGAATAATAACTGTAGCATATTCCCTCTATATAAAGGTGACTGGGAATTAATAAAACCAGGATTACGTTAATAACACTTGAGTCATTCACATGTAAAGGGATGGGCAACTGGAAATTAAAGAAAGAAATTATTGATCCTTGTAATAAACAAGTAATTGCAAAAGACTGGTCAAAGCATTGACCCAATAGACATCACTTATACCAAAGGTGGTAGTAGTAATATTCCTATAGAGTATATTAAACTTATTTTTATACCATTCTATAAATGTATTTTGTTTAAAATACAACCTGCTACAGCTCTAGTAATTTTTTGCTGCTGCTAATCTATTTTTAGCTTTTGGGTTCTCAGGCAATGACAGAGCTCCAGGAGTAACAGACTGATTGGTTAATTGTACTTTAACATATTTTTCAGTATTTCCAGTCACTGCCCTTCACGTATTCATTGTAACTTGAAACTCTTTGGGGCACGTCACCATAAATTACATCCATGGGAGACTTACAATATTTGAGGAATTTTAGTTGCATGCCATTGTAACATTTTTTAAATTAAGATTTTTTGCTTTCTACATTATGCCTTTCAAGTGTAAAGCAAAACGTGCTTAATGCCTGCTTCCATAGAACTGAATGAGAGTCTTGTCATAAGGTAGCACTGGGCCCTAAATGATTAGACATTGTTCTCTGGGTAGAGATGGGCTGTATTGTCATCCTTGCAGGATCATGCACTAAGGCTATTAGAGCACAGGGTCATGAGACAATATCAGCCAGAAACTATTCACCAGCTATGTCTCCAGGTTTGAAACCAGATCTGAATTTTCCCTAAGTGATCAAGAGCTTGAGTCCAGAAGGGAACGATAGAACATGTAGGTTGATCTCCTCTATGCCCCGGGCCATTGTTTCATCCAGTTACCCCTGCATTAAGCCCCAAAATGTGTTTGGCTAAAACATATCCCTCAGAAAGTCTTGATCTGAACACATTAAGAGATGGAGAATCTGCCCCCTTCCTTTGGTAGTGGACTGTTCATTATTTCACAGGACTTAAAACATTCTAAGTCCTTCAACTGTCATTTAAAAAAAAATCAACCTGACAGAAGTGCTTCCTCCTCGTCCTCCATGTAAATATTTACCTGCCTGAGGTGTAGGATGGGCCAGACTCACTGCTGAACCTGTAACAGTTTTTCTCTCTATAAAAATGATGACACTTTTATTTTACTACCCTTCATGGCTAGAAAAGGAAACTTTGTATCATTGGAAAGGGGAGATTTTCAGCTTCCCTAAGGGACCCAACACTTGCCTAACTCCCATTGAAATAGAGTTAAGCCCAGAGCCTCAAAAATATTCAGGTACCTACATCACCTGGCTTTACAGGTGAAGGGCTACAAAAAAGTTCATAATGTTTCAGCAACACACATGGCATGTATAGAACAATGGTTGTCTGGTGTAAAGTTTCCGTTGAACTCCTTGGGGGGAAAACCTACACATCTCATTTGTGAGTAATGCTGTAATCCAAACTCATAGTTTAATACACAATTGTGTATTTTTATTCTCTCTCTCTGTGTACATGTAAATAGAAAGACAGAAGTAGCTAAATACTGTGGTGACAGGTGCTTTATAAATGCCTATGATTATCTGCTGAAACTTAAAATGGAAAGGAAAACTAAGTAAAATTAGCATGAAATGGTGGCATATTAATGGAAGCGCTCATCATGTTCTTATTTTTGCAAGATTGATGATTTGATATCAAACAATATATTTTCATACAGCTGTATTTTGTTCAAAAGTGTATTTGTACAACTAGTAAACGTGTGTAAATGACAAATGATGAGATATTTAAGTAATAAGAACTACTACATCCGACCTGACCCCTGTGTATATCTAGTTCAGTATCCTGTCTTTGCCAGTGATGACTATGCGTTGTGGAATGTGTAAGACCTTGATTAACTGATAATGGTGGAAGTCCTTATCCACAAGAGATGTTTTGTTCTAAGTCATACCAATCACCACCCAAATGATGTCCTAAAGTGGGTTTATAGCTCTGACTTCTTTTTCTTAAGTAAATCTAGTGTCACCGTTCTCTCTCATTAGGTTCTGCTCTAAAGTGAAGTTCCCCAGTGTCTGATATGCATGTAAATTCCTCCTTTTTTACACCATCATCTCATCCATACAGTGAGACCTTGAAGATCCTCTGTCAAACTTTCTCCTCTTTGGGCACAGAAGCATTTTAGAGAAAGCTATCATAGAGGCCTGACTCTGTCCCTTTTTCCTAATTAGCTGAATTTAGATTCCAAGACCTTGCCCCTCCCCATGTCACTGGTTCTAATATGGACCATGACCAAAGATTCCACCTGAACTCTCATTAGAAATTCACCTAGATGTCTCAACACATTTTTTTGATCAGTATCATCACAAGCTATCCATCTTAAACAGCATCCTCATCTCTTGGTGGATGTGACCAGTTTATTAGAAGGGATGCCCATGGAAGAGCGGGAGAAGTTGCTAATGGAGGTGGAGTAAGAGGCTGGCATCCCCAGACTGAGCCCCACACAATTAGGATTTTGGGGTTTTTTTGTTCTTTGTTTTAAATAAACTAAACCTGCTGGTGGGAATGGACCCCATCGTGGCTTTCATTTCAGTAATGTCAGTGAATACGGAGTATAGTGTACATTTATACAGCCTCCATGATGGCTTTTTGTGAATACTCACAGCAAATTCAGTGCTGGCTTCTTTGCTAGCCTTGTCAACATGAGTATGTGCGAACTGTAGAGCTGTCTAACCTCTGCAATCGTGATGAAGCAACTGCAAATTGGAAAAAAACCCTCTTTAGAATAACAAAGAAAATAATATATTTTCCCTCCCTGAAAGGGTGACTGTTAAATTATTATGTAGCTCATTCTGTCCAACCTTCTGGGTTTGGTCTGGTCTATAAAACTCATTTGGAGTGTCTACATGTCTGAGAGACAGTGGAAAATCTGACTGCTTCAGGAAAAATAGGTTTTCTAACTTACTGATGCCATTATTATTGTTAATACGGCATCACAGGTGTGCATTGAAGTTTATAACAAAATAATGGTCATATCACAGGCAGGTGGGAAGTATGGTCCTGGAGCCTTGTTTAATGGACACAGAATTGGGAATCAGGTAGCCCAGAGCTGTCATATTAGCAACAGACACCTGACCCTGTGTGACCTTGGCAAGTCACTTAATCTACTCTGTGATTTAGTTTCCTAGCTGTAAAATGGGAATAATACTTTCCAACCTCACAGTGGTGCTAGGAGGCTAAAATCCATTAACGATTGTGTGGTGTTCAGATCTAGTGGTGATTAGGGTTGTGTAAGTACCTACTTAGATATAGCACCTTTATTCAGAGCTGGAAACCACCTTTGAAATTGATTCCCTCCTACCCTATGACTTTGCACTATTGCTAAAAAGTACAGAATAGAGAAAAGCATGACCATGAGCAGTGCAGTCAATGGATTAGTGATGCAGTTAGTAACTTATGCCATTGGTGTTCCTATATAAGATATTTTTTAAAAAGATAAGCTTCTCATACATGGAATGTGGAGGGATATATTTTTATACCAATGTCTTTAAACAGCTGCAAAAAATAACAACCACCACCAACATACCAATTATTTTGGAGACTGAAAAAATTAGAAGCATTCTCAGGTAGACCACGAACACTCTCAAGAATGAAATTCTATTCTGTGGTGAAATGAGTACATAGTGTTTCTTTTTCTGTGCATAAGGGCTGGAACAGTAAGACTGGTACTAGAGAACATTGTCAGTAACTGCAATGCGGCCTTTGACTTCTGTTTACCTGCCCAGGGTCTTGATATTTAACTGCTAGCAACTGCAGTCCAAGGGGTCAGATAGGAAAATAAAAGAAATAACACTGAAAACTGAGATTCTGGAGCAGAACTTGAGAAAGATAGGAGGAGAGGCGTACACCATGCCACTGCATTTCCCTCCCCCATTTGAGCCCTGATTACACCTCTATGTTACCTGTGACTATACTAAACTTGTTCAGTTCCAGGCTTAGTGCTTAATTACCCAAGTTCATGTTAAGTACCAAAGCACTTCGTACCATCAGTTGTCATTTTTCGTGATTGCCCTGATGTTGTAGTTAATCTGAATCCAGCTGGAAGTGTTTCTGAAGAGCCAGGCATCATGCTGATTCCATGGACCTCACGTGGAGGAAATTGTCTTCGCCAGGAAGGGCCACGTCTGAAGTTCTTGTCATCACTCTGCCAATACAAATGTTTGTGTTTGATAAAACTAAATGAAATTCATGATTAGTTCTCTGGATTACTGCTTCTTCTCCAGCTGTTAACTTTATTTTCTAGCAAATAGATGACTACATGTTTCATGTCATCCAATAAGAAGAATATGTATGAGAGACTTTCTTGTAAGAGCAACTGCTTTAGAAACTTTGAAATACTGGATCAGAGGGTTTTCCCGTGAATCTTTTGCATGATACACTGTGAGTTTTTGTTGTCAGCTAATGTAGAACTTTCTGAAAAAATCAAGGAGGCATAAAGCATCTCCACATAGGCTCTCTAGTGAATTCAAAGGCAGGAAATGAAGAAATATATTAATCAGATGAGGTGGAATAAAATATATAAGAAAATGAAAGAAAAACGGAATGTTTGGATTTAAAAGCTGTGTTCAGTTAAATTTCATGTCTGATTTTACTGTTTAGGATTTTGGAGTCACATATATATATATATATTTCAACATAAATTCCAGTTACCTGTCATATACTGGAATTGATTTATTATTTTTAAATAATTTCAGTTTACCTGAAAATTTGTACCATGTGTTTGTAACCACATGCAGAAAATCCCAGAAATACTGAGTCTGATAAAAGAAAAAAACTTATAAGTGTCTCTTGAATAGATTAATATCGGGTAAAAAATGAATAGAGAAATCCAGTTCTAAACCGGTTCAACTATCAGTATTTTCTCACAATACTTTCTCCTTTAAGGTTCTGAAACTATTTTTCATACATCCTACTCCTTTTAGTCTGTCAAGCAAAGTTTTGTCTTCCCTGATCAGGTGGCAAAGGTCTGTCAATCAGAAATGGTATACAACTAGGGTTATCCAAATTCATGATCATGAAAAACAAACCAGGGACTGTGAAATCTGACTACTGTAGGGCATTTCACAGAGTTGGGTAGTCGGAGAACAGCGACTGGTGGGCCAGGAGCGCAGTTCTGAAGGCAGTGCTGCCACCACCAGCAGTGCAGAAGTGAGGGTGGAATGGTGGGGGAGAGTCATCACTTTTTGGGGGGGGGGGCAAGTCTGGCCTTATGGGTGGGTGTGTGGGTGACTGCCCAGGGTCACATCGTCGGGGGGTGGGGGGTGCCGTGGTCACAGGGCCGGCGACAGGGGGGTACTACGGGTACAGCTATACCGGGCCCCCCGACTTTAGGGGCCCCCCGGTACACAGCTGTACCCGTTGTGTCCCCCCTTGTCGCCGGACCTGGAGAGCGGGGAAGGGGCGGGGAGGCGGCGCGGCTCCCTCCGGACAAGCGGCGCAGTCCGGGGGGGGGGAGGAGAAAGGGCGGCTCTCGCTGCCCGGGGGAGGGGGGGGGAGCGCCGGCTGGGCTGGGGGAGGGCGGCTGGGGGGGGGGACCCTAAACTATCAAAGAAGGGGCCCCCAAATTTCTGTCGCCGGCCCTGCGTGGTCACCTCTCAAACGCATACACAGCCAACCCAAGTCCCCTATAACTCTTAAGAGCTGGGGAGGGGCAGGGCGGGGGGCACCCCAGCTTGGGGTTCCTACTGTGTGCCAGACTCTGGCTGCTATTCCCGGACAGGCTGGGGAAGTACTGGCCTTCCTCTTTCCGGAGCCAGATCAGACCCACTTCCAGGAACCTCCCCTGGCTGCAGGAAGCTCTGTGGCTGCTGGCTGGAATCCCAGCCCTGACAGCAATGTTGCCACCAGCAGCAGCACAGAAGTGAGGGTGGCAATACCGTGACTCACTGACAATAGTCTTGTGACCGCCCCGGCTCCTTTTGGGTCAGGACCCCCACAGTTTCACCACCATGAAATTTCAGTTTTAAATCTCTAAAACACTGATATTTACAGTTTTTAAAATCTTATGACTGAAATTGACCAAAATGGACGGTGAATTTAGTAGGGCCCTATAACTCCTGGCCCACCCATTGCACTCAATTCTTTGCCTCCTACATGGGGGCTCCCGTAGCCCTTCTAATTGTGTCATGTGAGCCTCTCTGCTAGTACAAGAAAGAAAACTGAAGTAAACATTAAGAGCTTAATCTCTGTTTCTCACAGCTCCATCTTTAAAATAACCTCTCTTTTACAGGACCATGGTGAAGATAAATTCATTAGTGTGTGTGTGAGGTACATTCCTATGATGGTGACAAGTGCCATGGGAAAAGCCTATCAGGAACTTAACAATTGCCTGTTTAATGCAGGATTTGCGTGGTGTGCGGTATAAGTATGGGACAATAACCACAGTGATGACAAAAAGCAATATTGAACTGTTGTCTCATTCTCTGAGATTGTGCAGCCTGAGCCCGGAGTCCTGGGGGGAAAAATAGTAAGTGGTCATATAATTAACTATCATAATGCATATACATAATGGGCAGCAGTGAGGTTGCACAGGCAACCTTAATTCTGGCATTTCCTAATTTTTGACTGGTTGACTTCATAGCCTTAATAACGTTCTTTTAACTGAGTGTGTGTGTCAGTGTCCTCCGGAACTTAGTGTATGGCTTTCAATTTTTTAAAGACATAAATTAAATGACTTACTTCATCAAGTCGTCTCTCAGTTCCTAGTGCTAAAAGATTGTTGTATTCTCTCTCAAGGATTTGCCGTGCCTGTATATAACAAATTAAATAGTTAAAATAATTGAAAATGAGCAAAAATAAAATCCATGCAAAGTAAAAGATGGGAAAGGACTTGCCTGGGTGTTTTGTGTTGGAATCTGTAATAATAAAGCTAAACTGCTATAATCAAAGTTTTCATCCAGGGCTATAAGTGACCCATGTACACCACTTTCTAAGACATTATTTGCATATTCTCGTAGTCCAATAGCCTGTATCCAGCGTATGACTCGATCATTGCTCCAGACCAATACATCTGAAAACACACAATATAGTATTGGTTTATTGTTAATTGAACTTTCATAAGCATACAGAAAGGTGTCTATATGGTAGTTAACCTACTACATCACTTTCAATACAAGGCGGGGTGGCTCCAGGCACTCCAAGTACATGCTTGGGGTGACAAGCCGCAGAGGGCGGCATGACATTCGCCATCAGGGCGGCAGTCAGGCTGTCTTTAGCGGCGGGGGCGAAGAGGCCACGGGACCCGTCAACCTCCCACAGAAACACCGCTGAATCCGCAGGTGTGCCATGGAACTTCCGCACTTGGGGCAGCAAAAACCTTAGAGCCGCCCCGATACAAGGAATGCTAATACATAATTGAAATAACCTCAATGGTTTCATTGTTGATACAGAGTCCGGAAAGTTGATGACCTGAGCCTCCATTCCCACTTGTTATTTAAACATACCAAATGACAACCCTCAACAAACACAGTAGTGTCAGCAAAGGGCTTTACACTTTTCCGAAAAGATTTTACAGGTTCCTGGGAGAAATAAATTAGTCCCCTGAGGTTCAACCTCAAGGGAAGGTGGGGTGGGATTAGTTAAACATCAGCGGAAGTGACATTTTTAGAGCAAGACCTCTGATCCCAAGAAGAGCTTTCCCTCCATCGCTCAGGGCAGTCTGCTTATTCTGCCAGGCATTTCTACCTGATATTATGAACAAGACTCGGTTGGTTCTCCCAGACAATACAATGTCCATATTCTACCAAAACAGACAGGGCAGTGAGTGTTCTACCCCTGAGTCAGGAAGCAAACATTTCAGCCTCATCAGCCAGCTTCCTAGCACAAATCACTAGTCAGGATATCTGCAGAGCTGCAACCTGATGGCTGATGGCACAGTGCATTGAGAACATGAGCACCAACAGGCTAGAGATGATGACGACTTTGGCCACACAGTCTTGCAGTCAGCCGGTCCTTGAATTCCGAACCCACGTCCTGTACAACTACTTGTTAGTCACCTACATTGGAATGGTCATGTGCAAGCACTCGAAGAAAAAACAGTTACTAATCTTTCTGTAACTGTTGTCCTTCGAGATGTGTTGCATATTCCATTCCAAAACCCACCCACCACCCTGTCTTATCAAGGAAGTTGGAAGGGGAACAGGGTCAGCAGGGCCCTTTATACTGGTGCTATGAGTGCGTGGCACCAGGGGGCATTGGAGCTGACATGACAGATACCACTAGGAGAAAAAATCCCGGTAACTGTGTTCAGGTTGTGTGCACACCTACAGTGGAATGAAAATATGCAACACATTTTGAATAGCAAGTTACAGAAAGATTAGCAGCCCTTTTCCCCCCTCACTACTCATTTTGCAATCCCTGCCACAGGAGCATTCCAGGGTTTGGATGGGGAAGTGACTGATACTCAGTGTTCCAGCCATCCCTGGCTGTAAAATATTCCACTGGGGAGCATGTCCAATCAGCAGAGATTGTAACAGCCTGAGGCTGCTGTAACCTATGATGGGGTCAGGGCAAACAGAACCAGCACCAGTAACCAGTTATTCCATATGCTTCTCCAGGTATACCCAGAAAAAACTGGCCACAACAGGGAATTTGACCTTAAGTGCTCAGCACCCATGTAAGTCTTTTGCATTGGAGTTTGACACCATCTCTGCTGAGATGCACAGATTTGTATGTTACAGTTTATTCTGTCCCACTAGTTCTAGTGCTGTCAATTCTTCCAAAGAAAGTTGCACTTAACTCTTTTCAACTGAAAATGTTCTGGTTTCCTTTAAAACTAGGCAATGCTTAAAGGAATCATAGGATTCACTTCTGATAACAGGAAGGAAAGCCTAACTCAAGTGCAAGACCTATACCTTGAGCTTGCATACTCTCTAGGAAGCCTTGTGTAGGAAAATACTGTTTAACTAACTATTACGTCATGCAATAAACCTTGTTCTTTGGGAACTAACATTATGGGTCAAAGTCTGTCACAAAGTGAAATGGCAAGTTGCAAACGTGGAAGAGTTGCCTTTTCAGATCTTAAAGACCTGACTTGATGGGAATCTATCCATGTCATTTTATTTAAATATGAGCTGCTTTAAAATTAGGAAATAAAAGCAATGATTTTCTAAAGCCTGAAGTTAGGCTCCTAAATTCATGCTTAGGTATTGGCCAGATTTTCAAACATGCTGCATTCAACAGTTCACATTGACCAGCACTGGGGACATTTTCAGGCAGTTGGACTTAGCAGTTTTACAGCCAGTTTCTACTGGCAGACTGGTGCAAAGACACTGTAGTGGGATCTGGCCCTCAGTCCCTGTCGCAAAGAGCTTACAATCCAGTTTGGCCAAACACATACACACCAACATATACAAGCAACAACCATTCAGCAATGTGTCCCAGAGTAGCAAAGTACATGTGCTTAACTGTAAGCAATGCTTAAAAGGCATGGACTCAGATTTGTGCTTAAAACTAAGCACATGCTTGAATCATTTGTTGAACTGAAGACTATAGTCTGAAGTCTCACAAAGAAATAAAATTGAACTTTCACAAGCATACAGACACAATCCCATTCCCTGAAACTGTTACCTTTTATTTCATGCTGACTCACTTCTCTTCTTCTTTCCAGTTCTTTTCTGTCATAATTCAGCCTCTTTAAGCACATGATACCGTACTGCAAACTTGTTCTGTTATTTGAGAGAGAAACATTTACAGAGTAACATAAGACATTTAAAAGAAATAACATTGTGGATGTGAATGCATTTGAAGTATTTACTACATTTTATATATGGTAGTTCACTGTGCTCATGTATCAAATCATAGGTGAAAAGAGCCAAAAAACATAACACTAAAAATGAAATGGGCACAAACAAAAATGAATGGGATTTAAGTAAGTTAATTAGCAAACATAAATTTAACATTAAAATGTATCCAAAACAGGCCAACAAACTATGTGAACTTAAGTGCTCTATTGAATCAGAATGTAGGCAGGAAGAGGTGTTCATTGTCAAATCAGACAGTAAAGAATGCATTCTTGCAGGAATGGTTGCCTCCTTTGGTAGATGAAGCTATTGCCCACTTGTTTCGTCCACTGTAAACTGAAGTAGCTTAAACATTGTCTTTATCATCAAGTTTCTTGGCTACCATCTTCCGATGCTGTGCCTTTTAATATATATTTTTACAGTTCATGTATTGTTACAGTTACATTTGTGTGTTATGGCTACTCTGTGCATCAAGGAATTACATTCCATAACTAATCACACTTACAGTTGCTATGTTAAAAGGAACCTCTTTCATTTTCACATAGTTTATTGGTGTTAATTGTTTATACTTTCATAAAATGTTGGAACCACCTTAAAATTAAAGCTCTGTTAGCTAATGCTGCACTGAGCATATTACAGCCATGTGTTCATGTTGAGCGGCCTTTGTACAAACATACCGATGAAAGCTATCCACCATTTTTAAATGCACGCGGAGATCTTTCTTCGTCAGATGATCTAACATCCTTGCGTCTACCAGGCACTCCATAAAGTAACTTCGGTACTGAGGTAAACCCAGACTGGGGAGCCATTCATTACCAATCCATTCATGGTTCATATCACCATAAGCAAGGGTCTATAGAAAAATAGGAGACTTCACATTTTAACCTATTTTGGGTCATGCCACAGAATGAAGGCAGTCTATCCATCTGCTGTGTCATTTCAAATAGGAGTTCACTGTCTAGAAAATTCACACTGCTTTCTGTAGTAATTCTGACAATACTACCATTTGGGCCTCAAATATGTAACTAAAATACTATTAGCTCTCTGTATACCTAAAATATTGCTGAATACAAATATGATCTCTCAATATCATGACTACCATCTTTTTTAACTGAAAATTCTACTTGTAATAAGAAATAATGTATTTTAAAATTCACATTATAGCAAAATCAAGAAAATCAGACATATAGATTGAGGGAATTTTTTTTACAAGCACCTAACTGAGCTAGGAGAACAATCCTATTGAAGTTCAAAGAGATTTGTTCTAATGCACTCATGTGCTTTTAAAAATCTTTCCTTGCATTAACACAAGTTATAAAATAAACCTTTAGGGCAAAATCCAGGCAACATTAAAGTGAATAGAAGTTTTGTTGTTGCTTCAGTGGGGCCAGAATTTAATCCACAGCTTTCTACACCTTATTTAACCAAGCAATTAGCATTATACATTTGTAGTCCCTCTGAAACAGTGGTTATTTTTAATTGGTGCTTGGCCAAGCCTGCATGCCTGCCTCTGCTTCCAGCACCAGTAACAGCAAGTAGCCAAATGCACACCACTAATAATATGTTTTAAAGTGTGACCAGCACAAATGAAATGCACCTTGTGATACTATCAATATGTGAATCCTTGAATGAAGAGAAAAAAAAATCTTTGGAGAGTTCCAAAAACACTATAATTCAGGAATACTTTCTGTGTTGTGAGATTCTACTAGAAAACAAAGTGTGTATGTAATGGGGTGCCTGCCCCACACTGGGCTCTAAGGGAGGTTATGCAAGAAAACAGCCAAGCAGGGCCAAGCAGGCCTATATAAAAAGGGAGCTTCCGGGGCAGAGGAGGGCAGTTCTCTGCTGGGAGCTCAGGTAGGAAAGACTGTGTCCATGGAGGGCTGAGAGACCTGCCAGCACCCTGGACAGAGCAGTGCTCTTAGCAGGGACTGGGGGAGCCAGAGAGAGCTCCTGGCTGGCTGCTGGGTTTGCAGGATGAGGCTCTGAGGCAATAAAGATTAATCTGCAAGAGGCATTCAGGTATATTGTTTCATTTTTTGTGTTCCAGCTGTTTTGTAAAGTGTGCTGGTTTTCAGAACTGGAAACTGTACACAGCAAGAAAATAAAAAAAAAGTCTATCTGGTACTGCTTATAAAATATCTGTAATGGATAATCACAATAAATTTGACGAGTAATGAATATACAACTTAGAAGTTTAACACTCAAGTACATTAAAATTATGTGGCACAAAATTGGATTCTGACAGATATAACTGTAGAAATAATTTACGCAATTGCTTATGTTATCTGTGTAGTTGGCATCTAGTTGTGAGCTACACATTCAAATGGCAATTTTTGCATAACAGTGCAACTGTTTAGTTTAAAATGTCAGGCTCTTTTATCCTTGAGAAAAAAACATAAGCCATCAAGATGATTTAAATTTTGATGTTAATATCAAATTGGTATAACAACCTCAACAGCCTTATGCTGTTACAGTTTTGCTTAGTGGGCAATGTACTTGTAAACTTTGAAACCCAATTTTAGCTTCACTCAAGTGAAGAATATTCACACACCAATATTTGTTTCTAAAAAGAGTCTAATGTGCATAAAGTAAACATAAAAAACAAACACCGATGTGCAGTAGGAACACTGTGTTTTTTGCAATTACACAGTTTATATATTACCTTTCTATATAAATAATCTTTTCTTAGATGCTGACATCTCCAGTAGTACTTTGCTGTCACCCTCTTTTTAGTTGGATTGTTTTTTCACTGAAATTGACACATTTACATGAACCAAATGCAAACATTTCCTTTGCTTCTAGCTGCTTTATTTACACCACTACCTTGGAAAAAGTTAATTGAATTTATGTAAATGTAAGGAGGTTGCTCTTTCAAGTGTAAAATTTAATGAAGAGAGTATCCATGCTGAGCTTGCTCAGGGAAGCTGCACATTTATCTCCGGTGTAGAGGTCTGGTGCAAAGACCTCTGCCCCAATATATGGGGGAGCTGGCAAGCTGGGGGAGCAGTCACTGTATGTCTTATGAAGACACGAGAAATCAATCGCTCGCGGCGCCCCCATCGACTGCGGAACTCCAGCTTGCCAGGAGGCGCAAGCTGGAGTTGACGGGGGAGCGTGCCGCTGACCGCCACTGCCATAAGGACAGACGGTAAGTCGGCTGCAGATACGCAAACTTCAGCTACGTGATTCACGTAGCTGAAGTTGTGTATCTGCAGTCGATCCCCCCCACCCCATAGTGGAGACCAGCCCTAAATTGCATGCAGTGCAGTTTACTCCAAAAACCTCTGCAACCTGCTTAAAACAACATTTAGGGTGAAAAATTACAATTTGTAGCCAATTACTTTAATGTATCCAGCCTAGTCTGCATGTTTTTTGTAATCTGCTTGGTTCTGTTTGTTATCTTTTATAATCACTTACTATTTTGTAGTTAATAAACTTGTTTTTGTTTTCTAAAACCCAGTTTGTGGAACTCATAACTGTGGGGGGTGGGGGTGGGAAGAGCTGTGCATATCTTCCTCCACTGTGAGGGAAGGGATGAATTTATGAGCTTGTGCTATATAGACCTCTATACAGCTCCAGAGGATATAATTTTGGGTTTGCATTCCAAAGGAGGGGTGCACTTGAATGCTGGGTAATCCCCAAGATGATTCTTCCCACAGAGAGCTGGGATTTCAGTCTCTCTGTGACCATTTGCAGCTGGGTATGTTCCTACCATGTGTGGGTGCTGGAGAAGGCTTGGCACAGTGGAACAGGTTGAGGGAGCCTAGGCTGGTGGAATGGGCAAGCTCAGTGGGACCGCAGCACATTGGGTGGCATCCCGGAACGGGGGTCCAACTCATCACAGTACACAGATAAAATTATGGGCAAATCAAGGGCTTGACCTCACTAGTTTTTTTTTTACCTCGAGTCAATTACTTTATAGCCTGGTGTAAGTATTTCGGAAGTGTCCAGAGTATCCTTTATCAAGGTGCTAACTATCTTGGAGTTAATTGCAAAACAATTAATGGGTATTAAACAATAGAGCAGATATCATGATAATTTTAAAACATTGGACATGAGCAATTCTCATTGTCAAGCTGCTGATCATGTTTGAACTTGGGAGGGGATATGTGGCAGTCCAATATACACACAGCTTTCCAGAGCTGCCATCTTGTTCTCTAGAGACTCAGCTTCTTTTAAGAAAGTCTCTATTTCAATTATGAAGAAAACCTTCAAAATGTAATCCACATGTAATTGATGTATGAGAATCTGCCCGAGTCTGCAACCTGCCTGGAACAATAGCTCTGAACTGTGGTATTAATTTCAAGGAGGGGGATTATTCAGATGCAAAATGTTAACTAAAATGTTGCTTTCGTGAACTATTTCATGGCTGATTCTGGGTAAGAAAGGAGAAGAGCTAGCATTACGAAGATCTGGACAATATCAAGTGAGTATAGTTTCCAAGAGTACCACTATTTCTTTCAGTTTTCCCCCTAAAGTTAATAGGTATAATAGCTAAAATGATAATTCTGGGGCTGATACCTAATCATGAGAGTGAGCTGAGTATATATGAAGGGATGTGCTGAATGCTGAGGGAAAGAGGGATGCCAAAAGGGAGAGAGACACCTGACAGCAGCTGGACAGACACCGAAGTCTACGAATATAAATATCTGATTCTCTGACGTATCTGAAACCATAGCCTTGTGCCCTAACTAGGTAAGGCTGCTTGTAGATTAAAATCTATAATTTATATCATTTTACCTTGGATTTTCTCTCCATTTTCTAATAAACCTTCTAATAAAATCCTGTTATGTTGTGTGAGTGTGACGATTTCCCCCTTTAGAGTCAGATAAGCATACTGCAGCCAGGTTTTAAGAGTTAGCTAAAAGTGGATCCAGTTCTATTCTGTCTCTTCATAAATGATTTTGATGAAGGGATAGAGAGTACATTTAAAGGCTTGCAGGCAATACCAAGCTAGAAGGAATTGAAAGCACTCTGGAGGCCAGGATTAGAATTCAAAATCATCTGGACATACCGAAGAAATGGTTTGAAGTAGAATGAAATTGAATAAGGACAAACACAAAGTCCCCCTCTTAGGAAGGAATAATCAAGTGCACAAATACAAAATGAGAAATGACTGCCTAGGAAGAAGACTGCAGAAAAGGATCTTGGGTTACAGTGGATCGCAGACTGAACATGTCAACAATATAACACTGATGAAAAAAATGAACGTCCCTCGGGGATGTATTAGCAGGTATGTGGTAAGTACAGCGGTACAAGCAAGCAGGTATGGTCAGGTACACCGTATCATTAAGATATTTACTGATGGTATGTTGTACCAGAAAGACATCATTTTCAGAAACGCAAGGCTCCCGGGAACCTCAGCAGCAAAAGGAGCATGGGTGGCCCCACACCTCCTCCAGTGCAGCTATACCGCTCCCAGCCCTTCCACACAGCTGCATCACTGGTCTGGGGTCTGTACAGCCTCACTGGAGGTCAGGGCTGGGGGTCAGTACAGCCGTGCTGGAAGAGCTGCCAGTGTGGGGTCACCCATGCTCCTTTTGCCTCTATGGTTCCCAGGAAACCTGCAGTTCAGAAATCCATATCTGGGCTAGTGGGAGGACAGAGCCCCTCCGACCCCAGGTAACATGGGATGGGAAGGTGACATGGGTGGTCTCGTGGGGAGGTCATGTGCCCCCCTTTAGCTATTGTCCCCCTTTGTGTCCCATGATTTGCCTACACATATTTATAAGAATTAAAATCTACTTGCACCACTGTGTAAGTAAGACACAAGAAGTAATTCTTCCTCTCTACTCAGTATTGATAATTAGAGTATTGTGTCCAGTTTTAAGCATCACACTTTTGGAAAGATGTGGACAATTTGGAGAAAATCGAGAGGGGAGCAACAAAAAATATTAAAGGTCTAGAAAACGTGACCTATGAGGGAAGACTGCACTTGTTTATTCTGGAGAAGAGAAAAGTGAGAGGGGACATGATAACAGTCTTCAAGTACATAATGTTATTATAAAAAGAGAAGGGTGATTAGTTGTTCTCCTCATCCACTGAAGACAGGACAAGAAGTAATGGGCTTAAACTGCAGCACGGGAGATTCAGTTCAGACAGTAGGAAAGATTTCCTAACTATATAAGTAGTTACGCACTAGAACAAGTCACCTAGGGAAGTTGTGGAATAGCTGTCCTTGGAGATTTTTAAGAATGGGGAAGACAGAGAACTGTCAGGGATGACCTAGATAATACTTAGTCCTTCCTCAGCCCAAGAAACTGGACCAGATGACCTAATGAGGTTCCTTCCAATCCTACTAAAAGGTGATCTATGATTTAAAAGGACTCGATAGCATATGGGGTGGTTTTCAAAGAAAATAATAACAATAATTAATAAAAATATTTCTAATATACTGAAAAGCCTCTACATTAATGGTTCAGCTCCAAAAACTAGCACAATTTCCTTGATAGCTGTGTCACCTCAGCATGCTGTGCTTTGGGTTATCAAAGTGACACCATCTGGTGTGACTGTTGATCCTAAACACAATTTGCAAAGGGTATTCTTTCTAGTAGTTCTTGGGTATTCAGCCTTTAGTGTAATTAATAGGGCCTTTCACCTTCCATATGTGAAGTACATGATGGCTGTAGACTATATACAGAGCATCTAGACCCAGATTTTTAAAGATATTTAGGCACCTAGCTCCCATTGAAATCAATGGGAGTTAGGTGCCTAAATACCTTAAAAATCTGATCCCCTCTTCTATGAATGACACACACAAAGAGCCTCCAAAATTGTATATAAAAATTGTGCAGGCACTTGATTGTACCTTCAGTTACCCCTGCTGCACATACATATAAATGAGGATTCAAGTTTACTACAAACCAACCAGGGGGTTGCTCCCTTTCCCCTCCCCCAGTCGGGACTACAGGGTAACAAGGCATTTGCAGCCAATGCATTAATCTTCTTACTAGTGTGTTGTGTTTTACTTCCTCATCATCCCAAGGGGCAAAAGGAAATCGTACTAGTGCACATAATGGATATGTGTGCAAAGCATATATGCACAAAATAAAGGATTATGTTGAGTCTTCTTAAAATATCTGGTTACAAAAGACCATAGCAATTTATATAAAAGAAAATATTTGCTGCAGATCTGCTATTTATGTAACAAACCTGTCTAGAAAAGATTTTCTTTGAATTAAAATGTAAAAGATAGTTATTATACTTAAATTAGTAGGAGGAAATCACAGCTTTAGACTCATACAAAAGTGGATGAAATGTGACAGGATTTTCTATTACTATGATAATTAAATTATTATTAGTCTTCCATCCCAAAAGTGTAAAGTCAAAAGATTCATACCTGGGCCCAGCTGCCTTCCTCAGACTCTTTCTGTATTATCAGCAAGGAGCCATTAGAAAAGCAGGTAAAAAATACAACAAACACAAGTCAAGAAGCAAAAGGTGATTATAATGCAAATATTAGCAATTCTAGTACAAAGAAAAATGTACAAATTAATAAGCTGATAATGCATTTGACCTAGTGTCAATGGCAAACTGCTTAGCTAAACTACAAAAGTAACACCATTATAATTAAGGTTGAGTAAAAAAACTTCTTAGTACTGACAAATCAAGAAAATATTAAAGATATAAAAAAATCTTGATAGTTTTGTGAAATTTTACAAGTTCATCTTAAAGTCCCTTGGTGGTTTTCACAAAAGCAGCTATTAAAGTTAAATTTTTTATTTTTTGCCTCAAAATATTGTAAATTAGGGGTAACCCACTGTTTTGTCCAGCAAAGTCTCAAAACATTCATAATGTAAAGCTGTGTTTACAGGCAGAATGATTAAAATTTTGCCCTGAGTCAGATCTGTGAATTCGTGTAAAGCTCTTGTGTTTGACTTGCACATACTCAAAGGTCAAAGTAACAGTTTAATTCAATTCTGTTAACAGTAACATTTTGTACAAAACATTGGATAAAGCTACCCACTTTCTCGTACCAAAAGTACGTTGTTTTTTCCTAATCAATTTTCTGGGGCTAGCTATGTTTGTTGGTGCTAAAGGTGTTGTTATTGTGTTAGTGTTTTCTTTACCAATAATGATAAAGCTGACAGGCAGCTCAGCTGTAAAAAAATAATCAGTAAGGAAACATATAGTGAATATGTAAAACACCATAACAAATGAAAATGTATAACAAATCCACCTTTGCTGCATTAAAATGTAGATTTAGCACCTCCCCTGCCATATATTGGCTGGGCTAACTGTAAATTATTCTGAACTGAGGATAAGGTTTCATACATTTTTTTGAAGCTTAGTTAATTGCTTAAAAGCATGGTCTTATACTGCCACACAAAAACCTTACCATTGAAAACAAAAAATATAATTCTAACCTTGAGGTTTTGGGGAATGAAAAAAACTGAGCCATTAAGTGGGGGAAGCATATTGCCATACATTTTAAGTTACTAGCAAAATCAGTAAGACTTTTTGTAAAAAAATCAATGGCACAATAGTCACCCTAAGTCCCAAACATGTGAAAAACTCAGTCTGGTTTTCAAAGACAGAATTCTAGCTAAAAGCATTTTTGTCCTGATTACACTGTTTAGGGTTCCTCTAGATCAAGGTTTCTCAAACTGGGGGTCGCAACCCCCCGGGGGGTTGCCGAGCGCTCCCCAGGGGGTCGCGAGCTCCTGCCGCCACAACTCGTGGCAGGGACTGGGGGCCGGCGCGCAGCCAGCAGCCCGCCCGTGGCGGGGGCTGGGGGCCGGCACGCAGCCAGCAGCCTGCCCGCTGTGGGGACTGGGGGGTGGGGCGCAGCCGGCAGCCCGCCCGCGGCAGGGACTGGAGGGCGGGACGCAGCCAGCAGCCCGCCCCTGGCGGGGACTGGAGGGGTCGCGCCACGCCGACGGATCCAGAAAAGGGGTCGCGGTCTCACCAAGTTTGAGAACCGCTGCTCTAGATCAACATCTCTCAGTTTCATCATTATCGTAAACTTCTATTTAAAGTGATATTGGTAAGGAGGCTGAGGGGCAGGGGCAGTACTGAAACTGCTATAGATTCTTTTTTAACAAACTAGATTTCAAATTGACAGTGTTCCCTTATATTAAGCACTCTTCCTTCATATTCAACACAGCATGACAGTCAAATGTTTCAGATAATGGAACTACAGCTGTACGGTGAAACCTCAGTACTGCGTGCAAGTTAATATAGTCTCTGGGACTGTAATGTATTTGGTATTTTATTTTTTAGGGAATTGTTATAATTTTTTCTCATTGTAGATTTGAGAAACAGGCTACAGGTGATCTGACAATTGTAAACAAATACATATACTTCAGTTGTGTTCTTGGCATTAAAATAAATATCACTGTTGTTTAAATAAAATTGGAAAGACTAACCGTTTTGGCTGGAGCTGCAAGATTTTCCATTTCTTCATGGGTCACCCAAACATTGCCCGAGGGCTGTTAAGAAGGCCCACAGGGAAGCAGGTAGAATCCACATTAGGTAAGCAGTGTTAAAGAAGAAAGGCAGCACCACTGTAAGTTAACAGCGTATAGCATCACAATCAGCACAACCATGTCCTTGCCTCAATCGAGCTGCAACTAGAGAGACTTTAGACAACTTGCTTTACATTTTTCTTCACTAAGAGCTTAACAGATGATTGTTTATTAACCAGAACTGGTGGATGAAATGTCTTACTCCTAATGCAATGGAAATTCTCTGAATACCATTAAAAAGGAAAGAATAAGAGTTAAAGCAAGTATATCATACAAAGAACAGATGTAAGTTTTCATGTGGTAACTGAATCCTGAGGAGAGTTCTCATTTGGTGATGAATTTCCAGCCTCAAAATTCTGCACATATACTGTAGTTGCATTGTAATACAACATAAGATCCCTTTTCCTACAGTTCTGTATGTCAAACATTCTTGAAGAATTTCTTTTTAAAATGTTCTCTTTTCCCCCTCATTCCATTGTTTTTAATAAGGGTTAGGTTCTTTGACTTTCCCCCGTGTGATCAGGCAGGGAAATAAGGGGATCCAAGAGCTGGCTGAGCATACAAAGGCAAAGATTGCAGTAAATTAACTTCTTTCTGGAGAGAGTGGACGGGGGACTTATGAGTCATGGTGCATCACTCAGGGCTTTGTGCAAAAGAGCACAATCTACTGTCATATTTCTAGCCTGAATATGTGACATGTCATCTGGTAAACCTGAATGTTGTTGTTTTTTGAGCTGTGTGACAATAGATTTTAAAGATGCCTCAGCAATGGGAATAGAGAAACCAAGATGTTCAGGGTAAAATTTGACTTTCAATGAAATTCAGACTTCTCAGTGCCTAAGCCACATTTGAAAATGGTACTCAGGTGTGTTTGTTTAAAAATTCACCCTAAGTTACTATATTTTTTTGCTATGTCTTCAATGAGAACAAGATTCACCCTTAAATAAGGAAAGCTACCAGATTTTTAATACATATGCCAGACTCTTAGGGCCAGGTTACTGATAGTAGTACCTTGGGTAGTACCATGTCAAGGATGAGCATTTTGAGTAGTAGAAATCAGCTCATTGGAGGAATAAGTTTCTCCTCAAGGCAAGGGTAACAGAATTTGGCACTTGGTAGTTACTGAAATAGCTGACATATTTTGAATGCATACGTAAAGCTCTAAAAGATGTTTAAATATTAGATCATAGGGATCAAAACCCACCTGGATGAGCACACTATAAAAAAATTGATTGTGCAGATCAAGTGTTGCAGAACTGTATATGACACCATGATAGCCCAAACTTCAGCAGTACTATAAAAAGTCTCATAGCTACCTGATCATGCAGCAACTTACAACTACTGTTTGTTCAAATACATTTCACTATGACAGATAAAATTCACCTGCTTAGATATGTGTCTGCAATTGTTTCCTTATATTATGGTACACAGCAATAGATTTAAAATTGATGTGCAAAAGGTTCATTATCATTGAGCATTTAAAATATGGAAATTAAGAAGTTAAGAATATAGAAGTTAAAAGAAGGTAGAGAAATATTCAAATATCCTTACAGATTAAACAATCTCTTCAATGAAAGAACAAGTGTAATATATTACACTTCACATTTTGAAAAATCACCTTAACTCTGTCCCCATATTTCAGCCCAGCTTCCAGATATAGATCTGAAAACATTTTACATTTAAAAAAAACCCCTGTCCTTGTATTTGCATCTGACTAAAATTAACATGTACCAGAGGCTACAAAATAGCTTAGTCGCTAGAAATTTCAAAACTCACTTTGCAGACTCAAGAGGTTTGTATACAGGGGTTTGAATAAGCATCCAGACTTTTGAATGCTGATCCATATCAAGAATCAGAGAGGTAGCCGTGTTAGTCTGGAATAGCAGAGGAAACAAAATCCTGTGGCACCTTAAAGACTAACTATAAAGTTTTGAAGCATGAGCTTTCGTGGGCTAATACCCACTTCGTCGGATGCAAGCAGTGGAAATGTTTAGAGGCAGGTCTGGGAAAGTAGGTAAGAACCAGGTGGGAGGTGAAAAGGTTAGTCCAAATAAGCCATCACCTACAGTCCTCAGTTAAAACCTCTGCAACGCATCATCAGTGACCTACAACCCATCCTGGACAATAATCCCTCACTTTCACAGGCCTTGGGAGGAAGGCCAGTCCTGGCACACAGACAACCTGCCAACCTTAAACAAATTCTCACCAGCAACAGCACACTGCACCACAATAACTCCAACTCAGGAACCAATCCATGCAACAAACCTCGATGCCAACTCTGCCCACATATCTACACCAGCAACAACATCACAGGACCTAACCAGATCAATCATACCATCACTGGTTCATTCACCTGCACATCAACCAATGTCATATATGCCATTATATGCCACCAGTGTCCCTCTGCTATGTACATCGGCCAAACTGGACAGTCCCTACGAAAAAGGATAAATGCACACAAATCAGATATTAGGAATGGCAATATACACAAACCTGTAGGGGAACACTTCAACCTGCCTGGACACACATTAGCAGATTTAAAAGTCACCATCCTGCAGCAAAAACACTTCAAGACCAGACTACAAAGGGAAACTGCAGAACTTCAATTCATTTGCAAATTCAGCACACACATTCTAGGATTGAACAAAGATCTAGAATGGCTGGCTCATTACAGACATTGTTTCTCCTCTCTCCATGTTCACACACCCCATTCAAATGCTAGAAGAATAATCCACACTCCCTGATCGGAGATAACAAACTGGTTCAGCTTATTTGGACTAACCTTTTCACCTCCCACCTGGTTCTTACCTACTTTCCCAGACCTGCCTCTAAACATTTCCACTGCTTGCATCCGACGAAGTGGGTATTAGCCCACGAAAGCTCATGCTTCAAAACTTTATAGTTAGTCTTTAAGGTGCCACAGGATTTTGATCCATATCAAGGCTCGGTGCCCAAATGGAGAAGTGAACGTGTTAGTATGCCAATGTCCCCCCCCCCTTCCCAGGCAGCATGCAGCCGGGCCCCCCTTCATTTTCAATCAGCTTCCCCTTTTCTGACAAGAAAATACTATATAACATAGGGAGATAACCACTCTTCATATAATTTACTATCCTTAAATTTGAGCATTGTCTTAGGTTTCTCCATTTCTTTTCTCCCCTTTTCTCTCACTTTGATTCGTTTGCTTCATCTCTTTTTCCTTCTGCCACTGTTTTCCTCTCTTGATTTTCTACCCTTTTTTCCTTCAGGGTCTCCACCTCTCAGACTTTTCCCTTCACCTCTTCTGCACAATTCCCATGTATCCAAGTCCCTTTTCTCTCTCTGACCTCCAATATCTCTTTCTAGGCACAGCTTTCTCACCTTACTTCCAGTCATCTATTTCTTAGCCTTCACCATACGTCTCATGATTCTCTTTCTTTCTTTCTTTCTTTCTTTCTTTCTTTCTTTCTTTCTTTCTTTCTTTCTTTCTTTCTTTCTTTCCCCACCTGTATGGCCCCTTTGTTCTTCAACTCCCCACCTCCACATGCACTCTTACCATAACACACACAGGATTCTCTCTCTCAAATACACTTCTGCTTCTCATCTTTGTTCTCTTTCAGATATGCTTCTTCCCATCCCTTTATTCTTTCTCCTATATGCACTCTTCTCCTGCCTTCTCTCTCTCCTCCCACCGCCCCCTCATCATTATACAGAGAAAATAGAGCACTCCCTATTGCTCTTCTTCTCACTACATAGCCACAGGCTCTTGCTGCTTCTCTTAGGGAGAGAAGACAAGCAGGAGGATACAGCAGATCCAAACTGGGATGGATAAGTAAAAAAGGTAGAAAGAGGGAGAGTCAAGAGAGTTCTGTGGGAGAAAAGAGCCAGGGCAGGAAAAGCATCTGGTTCATTTGGGGAGAAGATGTACTTTGGAGAAAGGGGAAAATAAAATACCTGGAAACTTACAAGTTTCCAAATATTAGGTATTGATGCATAGTACCTGTGAGCAATTTGAGGTTTGCCCTTCTCTCATATTAATCACTGAGGTAATTTCAAGGTTAATCAGAAGCACAATGTTAAAAATATATTTACTACAGGAAAGTATCAGTGATCAACAAGCAAGGAAAGGCACTTCCACTCTCTTCAGGACAATGCATACTGATTTTGATTTGGTTTGTTCTACATAACTTTTGCTATGGATTCTGACTACTGTCAGGTGTGAGACAGAAGGTTAGCTGGATGTGACTCACTGTTCTAGAAGTGGGAGGAGCTGATGGACTTGTAAGTGATACCATCTCCTGGATTGCTAGTCGGAGCTTTAAGCGATGGAGAGGGTTGCTGATTCCAATTTCCCTTTGAATCTCAGTATCAGACAAAGCAGACATTATGGCTCCACTCTTCACATTTGCACGGCAAGCAGCAACATACCATGCAGGCATTCCCAACCACAGCTGTTGAGAAAAAAGTCACCAGTTTAAGACACTAGAACTCAATTTCTGAGATTTCATACATGATTTAGTTATTATGAATTCTGCCATATGAATTACTATGGTAACGCTCATGCACTCAAATCACCAGTTTGTGAAAGGCCCTTTTGCTCATGCAGATTCAGACATTGCACAGGCAATAAGTGTGATCAAAAAGTGATTTTGACGTTGTGAAATAGCTTCGGAATTCTGGATCTGGGCCTGACTGGAGATTTCACGTTAGCTCTCTAGTGTTCCGTAACCATAATAGGAATGTCGAATACAGGCATGTCTCTTAGGGTATGTCTACACTTCCAGCTCAAGGAGACATATCTGCACTAGCTCAATGAGAACTACTGTGTTGAACATTGAGTATACCCACAACAGCATGAGCCACAGATAGGGCTAGCTGCCCTGAGTACTTACCTAGCATCTTAGATGGGTTGTGCTCAGGGTGGCTAGCCCCTTGTGCCATGGCTTCTACACCCTATTTTGAGCATGCTAAATCAATGAGTGCTAGCACGGGTATGTTTCCTTGAGCTGATGCCCAGCTTGAGAAAATAAAAGAGGCATGATTTGCAGAACACAGATAATCTGTGAACTAGTCTGATCTCTTTCCTACCACAGACAATAGAACTTCCCTAAAATAATTCCTGTTTGACCTAGAACAATTTCTGTTTGAACTAGAAACATTTTCCCAGGTGCTAAGCATCTGCCGCTCTATCTGAAGTAAATAGGAGCTTTACATGCTCCACACCTCTGAAAAATCATGGTCTGTGTGTCTCAAGTTGAACATTCAAAATTAACATGTAATTCTGAAAATGTAAGTCTAAATCCTCTCCAATGTCTTTCGAAATTAGAAGATGTTTTACCAAAAGAGAAAATGTAGGCATAGAAACTTTTTAAAACATGGCATCAGTTAATCCACATACTCCTGGACAGCCATCAGGGACAGGTAGAAGTGTGTCTGATTTAACAATCTCCCACAGTGTAATGAAATATTCAACATTAGACCATCAAGTTGGAAATGTGTACAGTGTGATAAATTTCATATGATTGGGTTGGGGGGAGATACCAGGATCTACAAAGAGCTAAACAATGCTCAGTATAGAGAGAACTTATTTTCCCACAGGTGCAGACTTGGGTACAACATCTTCTCCTTTTGGAATTTCCTCCAACTCCCCAAGGCTGAAGGAGTGCCCTTTGCATCCTTTTGGACAGTGCTGTCTCTAGTACCAAGCTGTAGTGCACTAAACTACAATACCTATATGCCACTAAATCTGTCTGATGCTTCAAAGGATGATCCCGGGAGACAGCTATCTGTAAGGATTACTGGGCGTGTTCCATTAGAATAGGGGCTCTGAAAAGGCAAAATGTCAAGATTCCTCTTCTCCCTCCAGTATTTGCTTCAGATGTAGACCTAATATGATATTCTGTCAAGCATCACAACATTCACTAATTTCTGAAAATATCACTGAATTGTTCTCAAATCTTATGAAACTTCCTATTTTTACCATATTAAAAATCAACAAGTAAAACCTGGAAATTTCCCTATAAAAATAGACACACACAAACTTTACTCTTGGATATCACTGAGTTTCATACTGTCCTTTTCCATAGTAGGAGTGAAACTTTCAGATGGCTCATCACTGGTACCACTGTAACTTGCTCGTCATCATAGTCTGCCAGGGGACCAGTTACTTAGCACTAAACCTTGTTGAGGATTAATAAAAATTCTCAGCAATATGGAGGCCTAAACCAGACTGCAAAAATACAAACCTTTCTGGCTGCAGTTCAGGAATGTTAAAAAGCCATATCACTCCTTGTTTTGGAAAATGAAGACATTCTGAAGAGCCAGACTGGGACAGGTTCACAAAGTAGGGGTGGGGGAGGGCATATAGCTCACACCTCAGATGGCCCACATAATGGGCCACTACCATCACAGTTCCAAGGTAGTTCAATCGGATCCTCGATATGCCCCATGACTCAGGAGTAGAGTGCTACAAAGAGGATGGGGGAGAGTTTGGAAGGAAATGGATCCCAGTCTCTCTACCATACTCTGGTGTATGAAAGAGCCCTGCGAGGAGCAAGTTGTGCTGAAATATGGTGTATCAAGAAGCTTAGGGAGAGATTGGGTTTCTTTTTCATGCACAATCCCAATCTCGAAGTTCCCCACCCCACAGATACAGGACTGAGTCTTAAAGCATGCTCTAAACACAGATTAAGTTGCCATGTAAAGTTTAATAGGGACATGTAAGCAGATTTGAGTCCAGGCCCCAGATACAGAACTGCCAAAACAACTGATCCTAGCCAAAGGACTATGAAAAAACTATGCTTGGCTTCATAACGCATCTTCTCTCATATTTTCCATACATGTATTCTTTAAATAAATTAGATTTTTCTCCTTTTCAGGCTCTCTCCAAGCCAAACACTCCACTTAGTTTGAACTTAAACAGTTCCTTAGAAGAGAAGACAGCAATTTGGAAAGGAGAATGGCCTAAGTTTGAGTTCTTTACTTCTGTGGAACTTGATTCAAATTTAAATTACATCAGTGGGTAAAAAAGGAGTGTGCAGGTCTTAATCAGCTCTATAGCAGAGATTTATCTACATCTGAAACAACCACTTAGTGTGACACAAATAGCAGCTCTGATAAGTATATACCCATTCTTCCAACCAAGGAGGATGCAGATCAAGATTGAGACACGTGGTTAAGCATTGGCTAAGGAAGCTCACAGCTCTTAAGATTTAGCCAAGCTATACAAACATATATTACACATCAAATAACTAAGTGTACTAAGATGACAGTCAAGCAATGAACATTTAGGAAATGCCAATATTAAGGTTGCTTTAATCTCCCCCCTTGTACTTATGCATTATGAAAAGTCTTTAAATTATATGACCACATCCTATTTGTAACCTCTCTA
Organism: Sternotherus odoratus; assembly: GCA_032164245.1. NCBI lineage: Eukaryota > Metazoa > Chordata > Testudines > Kinosternidae > Sternotherus > Sternotherus odoratus. Next base: position 62,539,692 of record JAVMKO010000001.1, read on the forward strand.
CACCAGGTGTTCCCAAACTTGGTTCGCAGCTTGTTCAGGACAAGCCTCGGGCAGGCCATGAGATGCTTTGTTTGAACCCCAGTCCCTGGGTGCTGAAAGCGGTCATAACTGCAGACACTCCAGTAAACAAGCCGCAAACCAAGTTTGGGAACCCCCTGCTCTACACTTATTTGCCACTGTGGGAAATAAGAGAGACAGACACTCTCATCCAGTGGGTTTCCCAGACATTTGCTGACAGCAGAAACCTAATGTTCAATTGCAGTTTCTCCAGGGTAGTATTCTCCAGAGATGATAAACCTTTTTTGCCCCCCATTCTATCCATCTTGCCTCTATCTCCCTCTTGGCAGCTTCTGTCTCATACCCCACCCTTTATCCACCTGCAGCTGGCAACGATGCTACAGCTAATAGAAAGTAAGAAAAAGGAAACATTCAAACTTGTTTTCCAAATACTGAGTTTGGGAGGATAACATAAATACAGAAGTTCTGTGAACAAAATCCATGTTTCCAAGTTCCTCTCTTAACACTTACCTCCAGCCACGCAACCACTGTAGGCCCATCCCACTGTGCAAAAGGCAATCCTTTTCGACGAGCTTCTTCCAGAAGTTCATGCCTAAAAGTGTATCATAAAGTGTTAAGTAGGAGCCAGTACCTGGGACAGCAGTGATGAACATATACTTCCAAGGCTAAGTGCAACAATAATGCAGCACCATAACTCTCCTCATTTACACCGATAACCTTGTTAAAGTATTTAAGCCTAAATAAAAGGAGTTCCTTGCCTTTTTTGGACATATTCCTTCCTCTATCACAAACTTTTTTCTCTTTATGTTCTAGGACTCATTTTATCTTGGACTAGGACTCCTTTGATAATGCCTAACATGTAACAGAAATACTTTTGTATTGTCAACATTTCTGGATTGCATACAGAAATAAGCTGTAGAGAAGATGTCTATTATACAATTTTGTTGCATGTTTTGACACAATTAATTGGCTAAGTGTTGTGATAATTTATCAAGGATGTATGAATCATTACAAAGTTGACCAGCTACAGATCCAAATTCTGCACCTGCTATCTTCCCTGGACTTCAAAGACTGAGGACCACGTCAATCCACAGTAAGAATTTGGCTTTTGCAGCTTTTAAAACAAAGATTTAATATACACATTTAATATAAGAGTATTGAATATCGTACAGATTACATACATTTTAAATCTACTAAAATACCAGGAAAATGCTAGCTTTACAGTCACCCATATTAAATAATTTGATCAAGCACACGAAAGAAATCCTTTTGCACAGGGGAAAGGAATGGCACAATATTACCGGGGCACAAAACTTATCATGTAGCACCTCTAAAACCTGTTCTTATTAGCCAAAGTATTTCTGTCTGCCTCCTACTGTGAGAAGCACAGAAGGCAGGTTCTCAGCAGTACTGGAAACAAATTAGATGAGGACTATATTAATGTAACATTAAAGTTTGCTGACAACACCTCATAAGAAAGGAAATGCAGAGTTATAATATTGATTTTGCTCCCTTGTCCTTTATTCTTGCAGCCTACATGGTTCAGAGATCCCCCAACAATGGTTCTTTGCTTAATAACGCTTCACATAGCGATCTTGAAAAACTGTGGCACAATGAAGCAGAGATAAAGGTGAGAGAATGACCCTGTTTTTTTAAGAAATAAACTTGGAGTTCCCAAATCCTGAAGGGTCAGGTTCTGTTCCTTGTACTCCTAGTGAGCATCCCGTTGTAATCAATGGGGCCATTCTTGCAGTTAGAAGCTATTCAGAGAGTTTCCGAATTTTGATTTGAATCAAGTTGCCCAGCGGTGAAGAACACAAACAACTTATGCCACAGTTCCAAATTTGTGTCTTTAGTTCTATGGAACTGTTTAATTTCTTAAATCCCAACTTTCAGGTACAATGCAAGTTTTTTAGATACCCAGAGGTCAGAGTTTATAGGTGAAATCAGCTGTTTAGATACCTAAATTCCCTAAATTAGTTTGCATCCACAAGAGTCCTTTTTTGAAAATCTGGCCCTACAACTGCCTCAGGTTTCTGTATTTCTTCTATATCTAGATATAACACGCTGACATCTGACAACACTTTTCAACCAAAATCATCCATGCTACCCCCTCAGCACACACCCTATCCTCTGCTGCAGGAAGTTTTGCAGCTGCTCATAGGAAGCTGGTTATATAATTGCCACTTGCTATCCATGTCCTCTTCCTGAATCTCAGCTAAGCCAAGGGGACCTGGAGAGCTGGGCTAAGGAGCCCAAACCTATGAGTAAAAAAAGTCAGTTAACTGCTTGGAATGCAAGAATGGTGTTCACCCTCTTCCGGTGGCTTGTGGAAGTGAGGGTTTCCTGCTCCAATTTCCCAGACAGGGTAGAGTCTCTACCACACTACTGTTGCACAGGTTCTACCCAATAATTGGAGTACAAGATCACTCAACCACCCCATCATCAGCGTGAGCTTCTTCAGTGCCAGCGGTCTGTGAGTTGAGGGGAACTTTGGTTCAGGAGGCAAATTTGGCCTTGATAGATCTCTTTTTAAACGCATGGCTGAACTCTGGAATTGAAGTGCCAGCAAAGGAGACATACTCTTTAGGCTCCAGAGCCCCTTAAAACATCTTTCCCCTGAAGAATTCACTTCCTCCAGCCCGGAATATCAAATAAAGCATTGAGCATGTTCATATATCTCTGGTGTGATTCCCATGAGCTCAGTTGCCATACAGTAATCAGAGTGGAGTCAGGTTTGGGCTCTCTGTTTAGCATTATGCTGCTGCTTCTGATGGAGATGTTCTCCCGTGGAGTAGTGAAGAGCCTCTAGAGTTGCATGGTCAGTCAGACTTGTGGCAGTACTTATGGAAGAGCAGCTCTGGATACTGCTTTTGGCTGAATAGGCCAAAACCTGAATTTCTTATACTCCAGGCTACTGTTATCAGTGACATCACACGTAATCCTGAGGTTCTTGGAAGGTACATCAGGTGAGGGACGAAAATGATTATAAATAATTTTAGTTGTAATTTTAAAATCCATTATTTTAATATTGTGTTAGGGTGACATTAACCCTTGGGCAGATGCTAGCACAAGATCAAAGCCTCACTTAATGAATTGGGATTTTAAAGAGATTTTTATTTAATTATTTAGAAAGATTTAAATTTATATTTAAAAGCTCACATAATAATTTCCTTTTACTGTATAGTTTATAATCATGAAGTGAAAATTTTATTTAATTTGAATATCCCCTTTTTTAAAAAAACCCTGTGATTTAAATATATGTATGATTTGATATTATATAATATGACATTTTAAATTACTTCACTTAGGCTGTCTACAGGGTTTGATCCTTTGATCCTCTGCAGAACTAAAAACAGAGCCTCTATGACTCCATCTAAAAGCAGTAATTTCTTATGTGGTAGCTGCAGTAAGCTCTTATCCTCTTACATGAATCAGCCACTAGAGGGGACAGAGATCCACACTTTGTTAGAATGAGTTACAAAACTGAATGTATGATGCAAGTTTATTAATTATGTATAGTTTTGATAAAAAGTAAATATAATTAATAAAGTTAATATGACTAAAATAGTAACCTCCAGTATTTATGAAAAATATGAATCTTCTGCAGTGATTGTAGGCCTGTAGCAAATTTTCAAATCAAAATTCCTTGGCCATTTAAAAGTCAAGTTTTAAAAAAATCAAAATCAAGATGGTAGAATCAAGACTGTTATACAGGAGGTCACACTTGCTGATGGCTTTATAATCTCTGAATCTATTAAAGGGGTTTTCACTGAAGAATACATTAGTTTATTTTACAGTATAAAGAATCAGACAATTTTAAAGTGAATCTGTAATTTTTCATTACCACAAAGTGGAAACGCATAAAATTGTGTGCAATTTTCCTACCACCAAGGCAATAACAGCCATAGACTAGGTTACATAAATTTAGATGCCATTTTTAGGGGGGAAAATGTATTCACTACACTTCATCAAAGTAGTTTATGAGGCCATGAAGTTATCTTAAGTACAACCCACAAATTAGTGACTGAGAGGAAGGGGCCCATGGCTCCAGAGGATAACCCACTGCTTGCTCCTCAGATGGACAGAGAGGCCTCTGGTTACAGGAAACTACAACTGCAGTTGCTTTCACCCTGCCTCGCTAAGCAACTGATCATTAGGGAAGGAGCAGAGCTCAGCTGCATTAGTAACAGCCTCAGACTGTTTCCCTCTGCTGGGGCTTACAGTTGCTGGGGAGAAATGTAATGTTCCCCTCCCTAATCTGAAAACTGGGGAGGAGCTGGTAGATGTCACAGAAACCCCTATATACCCTTACACAGTGTCATTAGGCAGATACAGAACTTTCCTTGTGCTCCTAATTTTTTGAAACACATGCAACTAATAGGGTAAGGAGAATTGATATTAATTAGACTTTACTGTAAGTGGTAGTTTGCAGATAATATTCGCTAAAAGGGTTTGCAAGCATTGGAATGATTACAAAATGAATCAATATTTATAGATATTATTTAAGAATAGAATCCCCTTTATTTAAGACACTGTGGGAGTAACTGTAATATGAATGTAGGACTAGAAGGGACCTTGGTAGGTCATCTAGTTCAGTCCCCTGCACTGATGAAGGATGGTAAGGATGAAGGATGGTATTATTTAGAGCATCGCTGACAAAAGTTTGTCTAACCTGCTCTTAAAAACTTCCCATTACAGAGATTCCCACAACCTCCCTAGGTCATTTGTTCCCGTGCTTAATGAGCCTTATGGTTATGTAGTTTTTCTGATTATCTAACCTAAATCTTCCTTGCTGCAATTTATGCCCATTACTTCCTGTTCTCAGTGGATAAGGAGAACAATTTATCATTCTGTTCTTTATAACATCCTTTTATGTAGTTGAAGATTGTTATCATGTCCCCACTCAGCCTTCTCTTCTTCAGACTAAACAAACCCTGTTTTTTCAATCTTTCCTGGTAGGTCATATTTTCTAGGCCTTTAACCCACGTTTGTTGCTCTGCTCTGGACTTTCTCAAATTTGTCCACATCTTTCCCAAAGGACACTGTTTGCCAGTTGAGGCTTATCAGTGCTGAGTACAATAGAAGAATTCTTATGTCTTGCTTACAACACCCCTACTAATACACCGCAGAAGGACATTTGTTGTTTTGCAACAGTATTACACTGCTGACTCATATTTAATTTGTGATCCACTACAGCCCCCAGACCCACTTCTGCAGTACTCCTTCCTAGGTAGTCATTTTCCATTTTGTATTTGTGCAGCTGATTATTCCTTCCTAAGTGTAGTTCTTTGCATTTGTCCTTATTGAATATCATCCTATGTATTTCAGACCATTTCGACACTTTGTCAAGATAATTTTAAATTCTAACCCAGTCCTCCAAAGCTCTTCCAACCCTTCCCAGGTGGCATTGTCCACACATTTTATAAGTGTACTCTCTATGTATTATCCAAATAATTTATTAATACATCATTAACTATTTTCTACTGTCCTAAATTGGTACTGCAAGCAAAGGAAATTATATGAAAGTGGACTTTAGTTAGCCTGTGTACAAAGCTAGGGAGACTCTTCTGTTAATCTAACATTTTAGAAAGAGGACATGATACAACTGGGTATCCTCATCAATGGCACAATTAGAGAGGGGCACAGTCAGGTGTGAACGGACTGGATGGCGCAGAATGGTGGTGACATGGAAGTGCTGGTTCTCCCCAGCATTGACCTCTCTTCCCTAATCCCAAGGAAACTACTTCACGGGGACACTATTGTATTGGGCTGTTCTCCCTGTCCTGATCCTCTCCAGAGCCCTAGGGGACTGTTTAGCATATGATTATGCTAACCCACTCAACATTATTATACTAGGGTTGACATTCAGTATTTTGAAACTCCTCTGAAGGGAGCACTGGCCAGAGTACTCAATATGGGAACTGTATTGTCAGGGGAGAGATAAAATCCAAGACATCAGTGCTGACTATGAATGTTTAGGACAACTTGAGATTTAGGGCAGTGGTTTTCAATCTGTGGTCCATGGAGGGGGTCCACAAAAGGCTGCTGTTACCATAGAATAATGGTTTTCAACCTGTGGTCTGCAGTCTCGTGGGCATCAGCAGACTAAGATTTCCAAAGGGCTCCACAATTCAATTTAAAAATTTGTAGGAATCAAAAATGAAAAAAAGTTAAGAACCACTGATTTAGGGGTTTATAATTCATAGTGTTTCTTATCCCCTATATGTTTTTTTCCTGCATAGGTGATTTTCGAACCCTGCATCACCCACTGTCAACTGTTCATTGTGTAACAGTAAATGAATGTTATTTAAAAATGAATGACTAAGGAGAGTCCTCTCATTGATCTCTCTGTAGGCAAATATTAAAATCTGGATTAAAAACGAAATCTCTAGTTTGATCTTGTTTACAACTGTCACGAAGGTGAGGCTCACCTAATGAGGTGAACAATAAATAGCTGCTCAAAATGACTCACTCCTAAACTCAAGTGCAGGAACTATAATACAAAGTCTAAAAACTTCCATGATGAAACTTGAGTTTCAACACACAATGCTGTACTTCTGTAACATAGTAGTGCAATTAGATAGTTCCAATTGATTTCACATGTGGAGTTCTCAGGAATATCAATTATAATGGCTCTTAATTAAAATTCAATAGCAAAAGTGAGGCAAGTTCATAATGAGGCACGTTAAAACAAGTAGTAGCAACATTTTAATAGTACGGTACTAGTCGTTCTCGCTTAGAAACAATGGCTTGTAGACAGAGAAGCTAATTCCCATAAAATGTCATGCATAAAAGTTTTCTAATAAAGATATTGCCTGCAAGTCAAAATGTTATGTTGAAGACAAAATGCAACAGATTCCCTTTATTAATTATTATTATTATTATTATTTCCTTTAGTATTTAACACTGAGTAATATAAATGGAAATGTTAATAATTGTATTCTTTTAAGTAGAAATATTGTCCAAATTACAACCAGCCTTTATAAATATTAGACTTCTGTAAATTAAAATAGATAAAAGATGCCTTTCAATATGAGCAAATTGAGGACTTTAAACCAAGGTGTAAACACAATTGATTCTCTATGGAAAAAATAATATTCAAATAATTGAAAGGGACAAATGTCCAGGAACTCCTGTCTTGGATTCAAAGCCCTTTGGAATCAGGCAAGAGTATTTCCGTTGAACATGTAAGGCTTTGGACAGATGCTATTAGCAGAAGGAATTTTTCATTTCTCTGTGTTGGTATTTTTTAACCTCTATAGTAGGGTGACCAGATGTCCAGATTTTATAGGGACAGTCCAGATTTTTTATTCTTTTTCTTATATAGGCTCCTATTATGCCCCCTTACAGACACCTCTGTCCCAGCTTTTCACACTTGCTGTCTGGTCACCCTGCTCTCTAGATCTGAAAAGAACTAGAAGCAAACTTGCCATTGCCATATACTTTTGACTTAATCTCTTTTAAAAGGGTCTATATGTGTTTTAAATACAATCCTTAATTAAAAATTAAGTTAGTTCTTCGGACTCTTGCCCTTAGGTTGACCCTGACTTTAAATAATGTAGACATCTTTTCTATGTATATGCATACATATATATATATATATATATATATATATATATATATATATATATATATATATATATATATATATATATATTACTTTGTATAATAGGTGCACTGGGAATGGTGGGCAAGGTTAATTCTTCATGTCTCTGCAAAACTTTTTCCAGTTAACTTGAAAAGAGTTTTCAGGGGATAATAATTGAAATATTGAAACAGGTAAATGTAAGTAATGATTGAAGCAATAAATAAAAAGTGTTTAAATACAAAAGGCCAGGGAAGTTTTATTATTTATTTAATATGAGCTTGGGTAACATAGTTATGGACAGCATTTTAAAATATTGCTGTAATTGCTGTATATTAGTGTATGTTCTGGAAGCAGAAGGGCATTATTGCTTTTCTGAAAGCATACATTATATGAACAGAGGCATATTCTGGAATGCTGAATAGCCATAAAAAAGACAGACCATTACTTTAAATTAGAGCAGCAGAAAATTACTATTAAAAATATAATAAAAACAATAATGAACCAAACATACTTGCCTAATAGACGACCTTACAATCTAGTACAAAGTTTACTAGATATTATTAGAGACCCTTGGAGCTTCCAGGTTAATTAAATTTTATTAAATCAGGTTTTGTACCAGCATTTGATAGTAATACATTTTAAATTAAAATAGTAACTCCTGTCCTCTACATGTTTATTTCTGGTCTTCCAATCGTAAAAAAAAAAAAAAAAAAAAAAGCCATAGTTCAAACATATTTAAGAGACTGTGTACTCTGCATAGAATTTTCTTTTATAAGCTCCATAAATTGTTTCAGGAAAAACAAAAAACTTGTTCAATTGATCTTAGAGGAGGAGATGAGGTTTTTAAAGCTGAAAACAGGAGAGCCAATTAAAACACAATTCTAAAACAAATGAATTGATGAAAAAGAAAAATAAGCATGAAATTATATAGGCATAAAATGAAAATATTGTTGTTCTATAATCAGAGCATGTAGACACAGCAAGCCAGTCTGTTTTAAAAATTGACTGGCATTATCACCAGGGTAGACTCATAAGAGTAAGGGCTTCAAGATCAAGTCCTGAATTTGTGAAGAAATGAGAAATATTGTATGTTTATTTATTATAAAGTTTTCCATACCCTGAACATTTGGTTTGGGATTAGTTCTCTGCATAGGTCTGGTTATATAATTGAAAAAGGAAAAGAAAACAAAAGAAAACATGGTGCTGAAAATGAACATGTTCAGCAGCCAGCATGATTTAACTTACCCAGATATGCTTTTCATGAGATGAAGAGAGATGGATGGAAAAAAAAAAGCACACAAACATTAATGAATATATGTCAATCCATTAAAAAAATCATGATAGATAAAATAATAGCACAGTTACAAATATGGCAAATCTCACTATGAAACAGAGCTTCCACTAATTTATTTAAAAAGATACATGCCCCTGTATGGATTTTTAAACCAAGATAACAGCACGTTATAATTAAATTGGTGTCTGCTACTTATTAGAAACCTCTTAGCAAAACAGACCTACAGTAAATGTTAGAGCCAGAAGGTCTGACAACACACCACATGTTGGATACTATTCACAAACAAATGCAAGTTGTCCCAGCTTCCATCACGTCCATCTTTTGTGCAATGGAATGTTATGTATATTTTGATTAGTGTGGTTTTCACACAAACATATTTATTTACAAACAAGGTGAATTTAGCTAATTACCACAGAATCATTTCCAACTGCACACACGCACAAAATACACAGCAAAGGGGGAACCAGGATTTTCTTTCTTGCCTATTACATCAAAAAGCCCCCCCCCCCCCCCCAAAAAAAATGGTCTAAGCTGTGTTTTCTGAAACATTACGGGAAATGTCAGCACCACTTAGGGCTGGATTCTGCCATCCTTACTCATGCTGAATAGTATGTAACTCAGTAACTAGTCTGATTGGTGTGAGATGAGTTGTCATAGTGATTTAAGCATTCTATGTAAGGTATTATGCCGTGTAAGGATAGAAACATTAGGCCCCTTACTGAGGTTATGGAATTTTACTTTCACTTCAAAATGAGTCTACATATAAGAGCATGGTGAGTTGTGTATGGTTGTAAAACAGCTACGATTTTCCAAAAAACACACAGCGAGAAATATCACTAAAAGGCCCGTGCACTGATCACACCAAAAATTTGAGTTTATTTTCCTGTTGACACAAGTGTGTAAAGTTACACAGAATTAAAAGTGAGCTAATAAAAATAGTTTATGGATGAATAACATTGCCCACTAGGTGCTAAACATGCAGAAAACCCAGGAGAAAAACCTCGTGCTAAAGGTGTCTATTGCACAGCTAAGATGCCATCATTGGTAATATAATTTCCCCAGAGTACCATCTGTATTTTAGAATTGTCTTTCAGTAAAGAAAGACAGATCCCATGTCACATGCCTGAATAACACCTAAGCACTCTTACAATACTGTACTTCAAAACGAACCTTACACGGGTTAAAAGAAAGGTGTGCTGTAAAACTGCTTGGAAAATGTAACTGAAGAAAAGGCTGTCCTGACAAACACAGTGCTCTGATTGAGCATGGGCAGCTGAGGTCCAGACAAAACACACAACAGTCAGGAAGGGGGAAGAGGCCAAGAAAGAAAGTTTTTGTTTCCAGTGCATGTGTGTGTGGTGGAGAGAGAGGATGGGCAACAGAAGGAGAAAAATGGGAAGAAAGTGGAAGTAAATGACAAAAGGGTGAGATACGGAGAGTTTTTGGGCCAGAGGACAGACAGATGGGGAGGAAGAAGAAAGTGAGTAATGGAAATAGAGAAATAAATACATATTTGTAGAGTTCCTAAATTAATGAACCTGAATCAGGTCATTAGACCTTAAAGTAGAGTCATGAACTGTAACATTTAGGAGAAGATTCTCTGTGTTGCTCTACTCTGTGAGGACTGACCTTAAAGCTCTAGCTATAGATCATTCTACCGTGTTGGAGTTCTCAGCATCCAGAGGCAGCATAGTGCATTTCCTATGCTAGGGGAGGCTAGAGGAGTGTCAGGCTGCTCTAACCTGCCCCTGAGCCAGACAGAGAATAAGGGAAGTTAAACTGGCTTCCTCATGGCATCCCACTTTACAAAAATTCTGGTTCCTTAAATTTTAGCTCTCTCATTTTCCTAAGAAAACCTTTTTTCCATTTTAATGAGGGAATTCAAGGACCTTCCTTGATCATATTTCAGCTTCTTGGAAATAATATATTTTTTTTTTGCGGGGGGAGGGAGGGAGGTGGATTTTCCTGCTGTCTTTCATCTCTATTTCCCTTATTCACGTAGTCTCCCACCCTATGAAGGAACAGACATGGCAGGACCTTTGTGTTCCTATGGTGTCCCATTGATTACAAAATAAGGATTTACGGCACAGTTGTCTCAGATCCACAAGTACACACTTACATCCACGAGGGTCTTTCCACTGAAGTCTTGGGATGCTGCGTGAGTGCAAGGCCCTACTAGCCTAGATGAGAGTGCAGGGTTGAGGCCTTGTTTTGCTTTTCCTGCTTGTGTCTGGCTCAGAATTAGCTGTTAGTCCCTACACAGTATTGGGAGAAAGGATTCAAACATTTGGCAAGAGGGATCTCTGGGTACTTCTCTTTATTTTTCACAAACCCTGTATTTAAAATCAAAGGGAAACAGTTTTCCATAACCGGGAAGAATGAAATGATGTACTACTTTCATTGGGATTTGAAATAAATATAGAACCCGACAACCCTCCCCTCCCAGCATGCTCTGGTGGACTCAGCTGTGGCGGGCGGATCCCATGTGCATTGCTGCCAAGGGGGGAGTGACTCTGTAGGCCCTGGAGCGCTGGGACCAGTACACAGTTTGGGGTGGAGTGGGGGCAATAACCTTGCATGCTCATCTCCCAAGTCTCTGCATGGGGCTGGCTCCACCAACCCCGACCTACCCCAATTTTTCTGCTACCCATCAGCTTTGTGCCCTGGATGACTGCTTCACTCATCCTGCCCTGTTTACAGCCCTGCACTCTGGGTACATCTACACTGCAATTAAAAAATCCATGGCTGTCCTGGCCAGCTGACTCAGGCTCACGCACTCAGGCTAAGGGACCATTTAATTGTGATGGAGACATCCGGGCTCAGATTGGAACCCAGGCTCTAGAACCCTGTGAGGTGGGAGAGGTCCCAGAGCTTGAGCTGCAGCCCAACCTCAACATCTACATTGAAATTAAACACTCTTAGCCTGAGCCCCATTATCGTGAGTCAGCTGGCTTGGGCCAGATGCGGGTTTTTAATTGTAGGGCTGGTCTCCACTGGGGGGGAAATCGACTGTAGATATGCAATTTCAGCTATGTAGTACAGTAAAACCTCGATTTAACGGACTTCGAATGCAACGGACAAAATTTTAAAGAAAGTCCGATGCATCCGAAATCCGTTTGTCGAGGTCCGGCTGCGGGCTCCCTGCTTTAGCCAGGGTTCGAGCTGCACGCGGGCTGCCTGCCGGCTCCCCGCTGCCGCCCGGGTCCAGGCAGCGGGCGGGCTGCCTGCCGGCTCCCGCCCAGGTCCCGCCAGCCAGCTGGAGCCCCGAGCCCTGGGGAGCGTGGATCAAGCCACGCTCCCCGGGCGGCAGCTGCAGTCGCGCTCCCCGGGCGGTGGCTGGAGCCGCAAGCCCCGGAGAGCGAGCCCCGAGCCCCGATCAAGCCGCACTCCCCGGGTGGCAGCTGCAGTCACGCTCCCCGGGCGGCGGCTGGAGCTGCGAGCCCCGGAGAGCGAGCCCCGAGCCCCGGGGAGCGTGGATCAAGCCGCGCTCCCTGGGCGGCAGCTGCAGTCGCGCTCCCCGGGCGGCGGCTGGAGCCGCGAGCCCCGGGGAGCGAGCCGCGAGCCCCGGGGAGCGAGCCCCGAGCCCCGGGGAGCGTGGATCAAGCCGCGCTCCCCGGGCGGCAGCTGCAGTCGCGCTCCCCGGGCGGCGGCTGGAGCCGCGAGCGCCGAGGAGCGTGGATCAAGCCGTGCTCCCCGGGCGGCGGCTGCAGTCGCGCTCCCCGGGTGGCGGCTGGAGCCCTGAGGAGCACAGCGGATGGAGCCCCGAGGAGCGAGGCTCGAGCCGCGATCCACGGGAGGCGGCTGGATTCCCGAGCCTCGGCCGCCAGCGGGGACTGGGGCCGGGGTGCATGGGGGTCCACAGCACATTTTTTTTGTTTTGTTTTAAAAAAAAATCAGCGGCTTTTCAGCGGAGGGGAAGTACAGTGAAACCTCTAATTAAGGACTAATTGGGCGGGCTGCGGACTGTTTTTTTTTTTTTATTAAATAACGGACTTTTGGCTTTAACGGACACCCAGTCGCCCGAATTAGTCTGTTAAATTGAGGTTTTACTGTAACTGCGTCCTCACGGCGGCGGTGGGCGGCGGCGCAGTCCCCTGTCGACTCCAGCTTGCGCCTCTTGCCGAGCTGGACTTCTGGAGTTGACGGGGCAGCCGCTGGCGATCGATTTATCACGTCTTGACGAGACGCGATAAATCAATCGCTAAAAGATCGATCCTTCCCTGCGGTAGTGAAGACGAGCCCGTAGTGTAGACATTCCTTCTCATACATTTCCAAGACTTGAAGAGGAGCTCTGGCTAAGTTTGAAAGCTTGTCCCTGTAACCAACAAAAGTTGGTCCAAAAATATATATTACCTCACCCACCCTCTCTCTTTAATATCATTACATTTGTAAGTGTGCAGTATTTTAATGAAAGCAATTACTATTTTGGGTACAGGAGAGAGATGGTTCCCCCAATATCTAATTTAGTAGCATCATATATTAAGTAGCATCACATAAAATTAAGGGAAAATATTGGTAGAGACCTTTACTGACTGTATCCAATAAATGGAGGGAAATATGTTTTGCAATGGAATTAACTTGAAAGGAAAAAAAACCAGTTCTTATTTACATAAAACAAAAATTAGACCCTGGTCTTGCAAGGAGAACAGTATTGGTTCATGAATGCAATGTCCTCACTGACTTCAACAAGGCACTGTGTGGTTCTCCTAGCCCAGGGGTAGGAAAACTACAGCCTGTGGGCAACATCCGGCCCACCAGCCATTTTAATCCGGCCCTCCAACTCCTGGGGAGTGAGGTCTGGGGTTCCCAGGCCACAGGGTCGGGTGCTGCTCCGTGCAGCTGTGCCATGTCCCCCCTCCAGCTCCTACATGTAGGGTCAGTCAGGAGCCTCAGCTCCGCATGCTGCCCCTGCCCCAAGAACTGCTGCCATAGCTCCCATTGGCTGGGAGCCACAGGCATTGGGAGCTGCAGGGGTGGTGCCTGTGCACGAGGCAGCACACAGGAGAGTTGCCTGGCCACGCGTCCACGTAGGAACAGGAGGGGGGACATGCTGCTGCTTCTGGCAGCTTCTTGAGGTAAGTGTGGCCTGGACAAAGCCCCACGCCCCAACCCTGTCCCGGCTCTGATCCCTGCTGCCATCCTCCAACCCTCACACCTCATCCTCAGCCCCACCCCGGAGCGTGCACCCCCAGCGGAGTCCTCACCCCCCCATGCCCCAACTTCAGCCCTGATCCCCCTCCTGCCCTCTGAACCTCTTGGTCCCAGCCCAGAGCACTTTCTTACACCTCAAACACCTCTTCTCCAGCCTCACCTCAGAGCCCACACCTCCCCAACCCCCCACCCTAACATAGAGCCCCCTCCTGCACCTTGAATTCCCCATTTCTGATCCCACCCCAAAGTCCACATCCCCAGCCATAACCCTCACCCACACCACAACCACAATTTCATGAGCATTCATGCCCTCTTGTACAATTTCCATACCTAAGGGCCTTCAGGACAAAATGTCTGTCCACTCCTGTCCTAGGGCCACAGAATATACTTTTTTATAGCAACAAGAGGTATTGAGTGCATTTTTTGTTAGCAAAAAGGGAAAGAAAGCTTAGGAGCTCTTACATCAAATGATTCGTCATGAGGGTAGATACAAAGGAAAGAAATTAAATGAAGGACAATTAAAAATAATAAGGCATGAGATAAAAATTATTTTTAAGGACTAAGATACAACAAAATGCACACTTAAAGGATAAAAGGTTTTATAAATGTTACAAATATGAGAACATTTAGATGGATGGCAATTACAAAGAGCTTAATTAATGTAATTTTGATTATTTTTTAAAAAATGCATGTAATTAACATCATTAGGAAAAGCACTTTTATGCTGCAGTGGGCAAAGAGAGTTCTTCTACTTAAGAATGTACTAAAACAAATTCTGCTCTCAGTCATATGTATAAAACCCCACTGAAGTACAGGAGTTGTATATGTGTATAGCTGAGAGCATCAGATCATCTAATCTGACCTATTGTATAACACAGGCAATTCACTTTCTTCCAGTTATCTGTGTTTTAAGCCCAATGCCTTGTGGTTAATCAAAGCATAACTTTCAGAAAGGCATCTACTCTTCATTTGAAGACCTCAAGAAATGTAGAATCCACCACGTCTGTTGGCTGATTGTTCCCATGTTAGTCACCATCCCTGTTAATATTTTTTGCCTTAATTCTAATTTGAATTAGTCTGGTTTCAGCATCTAGCTCTTTGCTCTTGTTATGCCTTTCTCCACTAGATTAAAGAGACCTTTAGCACCCAGTATTTTCTTCTCATCACAATACTTATACGCTGTAATCAACTGACTTCGCAATCTTCTTTTTGGGCTCCTTAAGTGTCTTCGCGTAAGGTATCTACTCCAGCTTTGAAATCATTTCTGTGGTTTTTTTCTACATCCTCTCCCAATTTTTCAAGGAATTAAAGAAGAGTAAAATCAGCAAAAGGAAAGGAATGTAGCTCTATTAGGAATGTAACTAGGCAACAATCCTTTTTGCTCTATACAAAGAAAAATTAAGCTAAATAACAAAAGTCTCCCTTCTATTTAACATGGAAATTGTTCTTTCTTGTTATGTGCATTCCTGTAATAAATTATGATTAGTTTTCTTCTAGACCCAACCAAGCTGCAGTACTTCCAGATAAAAGGCTAAAAAATTGATAATGAAACGATGAAGATTTTTGAATAGATATAGGTATCTAGTATAGCAAACACATTTTCTCTGAATATAGGGAGTTTGTAGAGTGGATCAATCAGTTCTTGATCTTGCAAGGACTTCTAGATATGTGTAAACATGTGCATAAATCTCTGCATGATCAAGGCTTTTTTTGGTTTGTTTTTTTCTACCTGCGTTAAAAGCAGAAATTTACATTTTGCAAGTATGAAGCCTAATTGTGGCTTGTGTAATTAAGTAGAAGAAGGGTTCCAAAACCCCATCCATGGTATGGAATATTTTATATATCTGTTCTCCTCGGTAAACATGAACTTTAATGTTCCTGCCTATTTTGGGGACATGGAGTATAGACCAAAGGTTTAAATTACTGTTAAAAATAATTTTAAAAAATCAGACTGAGAATATTGTCATTCAGATTCAAGCCAAACAAAAGCAGAGGAAATGTTAAAGCTGTCAGCTCTGACCTTGACTTACCCTGGTGTTCCTGTTAAACTAATGATGAGGACAGTACACAATTTAGTAAGGGTGAACTCATTGTTGTGAGGACACCTCTGCCTGTAGGTATTATTGTGGCTTCTATCCTAAGACTGCTATTGACAGATGCAGCACAGAGTACAAGAAATTATGCACTAGAGAGTGCACAGATAAGTTGGAAGCAAGGAGATACAAATCAGTGTAGATGGAGGGACTTTTTAAATACAACAACTTTTATTTTAGAGATAATAATACATTTAAATAAGAATTTTAATACTATTTTATATTTGACAGGTTTTTCTATTTTAAAATATAAATTTCCAAAGTTAAGTCTCTAATTTAGGTTTGTAAGAAAATGTATGCGCTAATGTACTTGCCAGATACATGTAGATAATGGTTGACTGCTTACATGTTTACCAGTTGGTGCATGAAAATAGATAGTTATTTGTTTTTTGTAATGTTGTATTGTGGAAATGCAGATAAAGTGGTTACATTTGAAATTTGACCCTAGATGACTGTAGTATTAATTTGATGTAATTGTCATTATAAGAGATGGCAGAGCCATCTCTTCCCCGGGCTCTGTGTGTTGGGAGGTCCCAAAGGCATACAGGTGAGGTGGATGGGCAAGCGGGCTCAGAAGGTAAATGGGGAGGTGAGGGGCAGCGGTTAGACATGTGGGGAGGAAGAGGCCCCCTACCAGAGCCTCCCACTCCCTCCTAGCACCGACCGCCTGCTACGAATCAGGTATATCACAGCGTCAGGAAGTGCTGGGGGGAGGGGGAGGATCAAGGGAAAGAAGCAGGGTGGGAATAGGCAAGGTGAAGGTGGGGCCTTGGGGTAAGGGGTGGAGTGGGGGTGGGGCCTGGGTGGAGCCAGCGGGAGCACCCCCCAGCAGATAGGCATTGAGTTTCTAATGTCCAGGGCCCCATACCCTCATAGGGATGGCCCTGCCTGGTGGGATAATTTGTGTGCTTGCAATGCTAAAATCTGTTTATAATCTTTTACAAAAGATAGGTAAAAAAGGTATGTGTGTGTGGGGGGGGGGGAGGTGAGAGAGAAGGAAGGGGGTGCTCTCTACATTAAAGACACCACAACCTGTTCTAGAGTTTTTGATAACTCAGAAGTGCAGAATCTTGAATGCATATATATGGATCAATGTACTAACAAACAAAACCCAGGAAGTGGTACCATGGGGAATGGTGGTCTGTTACAGATCACCCAAATCAAACTGAAAGAAAATTAGTTACTTCTTAAGTACCTTTCTGCAATGTGTAGAACGAAAAAGTTGAGTTATCATGGGAGACTTCAGTTTGGGAGACATATGCCTGAAGTCTCACGCAGCCAGTGGGTTAAACAAACAAAATGAAAGATAATACTTTGATGGAAGGTATTATATGGAACATGAGGTAACTCTATTTTGGACTCCATTATGATGGATAAATATAAAATCACTGGACTGGAAGTTGGTGGTTGCCTAAGGACCAGTGATCATGACCTGATTACATTCAATGTAGGCAGAGAGTAGTCCTAACCAGTAATATACACACATGTTGTTTCAAAAGGGATAATTTTCTCAAGATGCCTTCAAATCAAGACTGGATTACCTTTCCGGAAAGATATGCTTTAGCCAAACACAAGTTATTTGTCTTAGTACAGGGTCACTGGGTGAATTGTAATTGCCGGTGATAAACAGTGTGTCAGGCTAAGTGATTTAATGTACCCTTCTGGCATTAAATGCTATGAAAGGATATGTGAGCTACTGGGACACTCATGTCTGCTGAATTATACTGCTAGATATGTTCTTTAAGGACTGCAACACATTGGCTACACCCTCCTTCAACAACTTAGGTTGAAAGTAAGCAGGCTGGGAGGAAGATGGAAGCCTGAGAAAAATAAGTGTTGGCAAGTTTTACGTGTGATGAGCTAAGGTGAATTATCAAGATTAGTTTATATTGACAGCAAGTAATGCAATTCTCTAGGCCACATTTCAGCATTGTTTATCTTCTCTATACCATATATCAGACAAAATGTAAGACTGCACAGTCTTAACAAAACCAGTGATACGCCTGAGATACATCAATAATATTTTCATCCTCTGGAGTCTGGACAGAAGATATAAACTCCCTCACAGATTTCCATCACAATTTCAATAACTACTACCCATTCATCAGACTCCCTACAGAATACCCAACACCAACATCAACTTCATGGATATCACAATTATCTTAAAAATGGAACCCTACAAACAAGTATATATGAGAAACCCACCAATCACCAAACTTACCTCCACAGATCCAGCAACCACCCAAGACACAACAAAATATCTGTTATCTACAACTCACATACCACAGAATTTGCTCTGAAGAGAAAGTTCTGGATACACACCTAAACACACCTAAACAAGGACACTCTACCAGAGAAACAGATCCCATCATGGAAAGAGTCATCCAAATACCTGGGAGAATCTGCTTCAGTACAGGAAAAAAAAATTCCTGACCATACACCTGTAACTGTCACCTACCACCCCACGATGGAATCCATACAAGGTATCATCAAACAATTACAACCCATATTTGATGGGGACTACATCCTGAAATAAATCTTCCCTGACCCCCCTCTTCTGACCTTCAAACAATCCTCCAGCCTGAACAAGCTCATCATCAGAAGCAAACTTCCCATAGACCAGGGCACACCAACTCAAAGCAGCACCAGACCCTGCCAGAACAGATGCAAAATCTGTAGACAAATCTCCACTGCTATGACGATCAATACCCCCATCACATAACTTTCAAGATGTATGGGTCCCACACATGCTTATCACAACATCTGGTGATTATCTGGTGAAATTGACTTCCATGCTCTGAACACTAGACCACATTTAAATTATAAATAACACAACTCTAAAATACTTAAATGAATATGTCATTACATCATGTGTTTTTTGTGGTCAGGCTTTACTGAAAACATATATATCTTTATGAATGTGTAGATGATTCATCTAACTAATGGCTGTATTACTGGATCAATTTTAGCATCATGGTGGGATCAAATTAACAAATTCTGAAGAGCTAGTTTCCTGTGTCCTTAAAGTCTTAGGATAAGGATTCATATCTAATGACTAACTGTAATATCCAAATTTCTAGGATGGAAATTGGCTCTTTAGGGAGGTCTACAAAAGTCTTGCCTATCACTGAGTAAGACTCTTCATTTCACTTTAATGGTGTGTAAGTAGTTAATTAAAATACATAGAAATATATAATTAATAGCCAAATAGCATCCTCTAAGTAGGAAGTAGGCAAACTTTGAAGTGCAATAGTACATTGATTACACTATAATCACAAAAGTGGGATTTGATTTGCAGAAGTGCAGTATTCTCTCAGGAAACTTAGAGTAAAAGATATTGTTCAACAATTTATTTTGCATATGCAAATAGTCAGGGCTAGAGAGCTAAAATAGCATAATGTAAATTTAATTAGAAATATAATCCAGAATGTAACATTTTTAAGAGTTCTAAATTTATGGCATTTCCCCCCCGAGAGAGTGTTCCTCTGAACCCCCTCCTGAAATATTGTGGCTTAAGCTTAAATAATTTAAAAACAATTATTGTCATTATCTCAAAGCTAATTCATATTGTAACAAATCTGTGGTCACACTTTGGCTACTCAAAACTTTGCTGCAACATCATGGAGAACACATTCTCCCACTCCAAAACCACAGTCTCCTGCCACCTAAATTGAAGGAGCAGTGTCTGAGCTGCAAGCAATATAATGGTAGGTAGGGCTTAAGAATGAGCAGATCTGATGTTATTCAGTAGAAAGAAGGTGGTGGTCCATATTCTTCTTCATTAAAGTCACCTGCTTATTAAAGCATTGTATTCCCATTTTATTTAAAGGGAAACTGGGGCACAGCTAATTTAGGTGACTTTAGGGCACATAGCAAGTTTGTGGCAAAGACAGCATAGAATCCTGATCTCCTTCTCCCAGCCCTGTATGGCAATTATTAGAACCAGGGGTTGGCAACCTTTCAGAAGTAGTGTGCCAAGTCTTCATTTATTCACTGTAATTTAAGGTTTCACATGCCAGTAATATATTTTAATGTTTTTAGAAGGTCTCCTTCTATGTCTATAATATAGAACTACTTCACACACAAGAATAGTTTATATAGGGTTTTTAAAATGTCTAAGAAGCTTCATTTAAAATTAAATTAAAATGCAGAGCCCCCCAGACCGGTGGCCAGGACCAGGCAGTGTGAGTGCCACTGAAAATCAGCTTGTGCGCCACCTTTGACGCCCATGCCATAGGTTGCCTACCCCTGTACTAGACAATGCTTCTTTGCCTTTTTCTCATATCTGTCCTTCCAACTAAGTGGCAGGGATCACTACAAAGCTATGTAAGGTGCTTCTTCCACTTCAGGGTCTGAGCTTGCTTTCTTTGCAGTGTTCACAGGCCTGACTAACAGAAGCAAGGAGTCAAGCAAAAGGCTTGATCTCAAACTTAGTTCCTGTGCCACTAGAAAACAAGACAGTCTAAGTTAAACCCTCTCAGTTACCTTTTATGCAGATACCACATTGTTTATAGATAAGGACCTGTTAGTACAGAATATTTCTACTATCATTAATGTGAGACATTCAATCTCTCTCTCACTTACATTATCAAAATTGGTATTCAACTCTCAGCTAAGAAGACCTCTCTCCGTTTATGCAAGGAAGAAGATATGCATTATTAAATGGGGAAAGAAAGGTGCCTCACATACTGAGACAAACCTTTCTGCTTAAAGCTTTAAAAAATGAAGTATTGGACTGTTTTAATTTCTAATACACTTCAAGGTCTCAGTCACATTAAATGCCTTTATCTTTCTAAAGCGGATCTGATAACATGTGAATACTGTACCATTCATTTCACAGGTCCCTATCCCAGTAATGTCCATAATTCCATAAATACCTCTGACCTACATTATTAATTTTTCTCTACTAGTCTTAGACATACAATTATATATTGAATGAATTAAGGACCTCCATAGAAGGACCAACCCAAAGCACATCCAAACTTGTCTCTGCAAGTAACCTAAGGGTATTCTGAACAGTACTTTTAGCAGTTCAAGAAATAAAAAGCTACCAAAATTGCCCACTCTTAAAGATCTAACATGATGGAACAAAGGCCTTCAGGAGATAGATATATAAACATATTATTAGGGCAAGTACATACAATTGCCACTTTTATATTCAAATAACTTGGACTATCTGGAAAAATACACACCTGAAATACTAGCCCAAGATTATATTCTAAATGGATGAGTCATAATCACAAAGAAAATATTTCTAAATGAGACCATGTCAGGGGATGATTTCATTACGTCTACTCCACGAGGAGCCAAGGACAGACACAGGAGCAGAGAAAACCTTGAAAAGCTGATAGCACGAGAAAGTCTAACTGTGGGAGATTAGACTAAGAGGTCTGGGAATAGATTATCTTGTATATTCTCCAATGTATCCAAATCTAAGACTTTTCTAGGTATTGTATTTGTGTGGTGCAATTAACGCGTAAAGCTGTATTTTCTGTGTTGTCCATTGTATATAGATTAAAACTTTTACCTTCTGTTAATAAATACTAACCTAACATAAGAGGAGAATGACATAATTTGAAATATTTTTGTGGGCAAATCTCAACATTTGCCAATTCAACCAATAATGGTTGTAGTATTTTGGTATCTTCTAGTCTCAGTATTGAAAGATACATGAGTAGCATGGTGAATACTGAGTTTCTAATGGCACCTAATATAGTCTGTTCCCAGTAGTGGCTTCAACAACTCTTATGAAACTTTGCAGAATTAAGGATAAGATATTGATATTTTTACACTAGAATTCCATAAAAAGTGTTCAATTTCCATAAAATATATAACACAATGGTGATTGATAATTGATTTAGAGATAAAAAAAATTCCAGATGCAGAGGTAAGATTGATCTGTTGTAGTATTCTTAAGAACAGTATCCTGAGTTTGATGACCAAGTTCTCTTCTGTGTTGGGAGAGGATGCTTCTTTACCCTTATTCACAGATTGTAAAATTAGGACCAATTTAAATTTAACACTCATATTTGTACATTAATGATATTGATGACATGTATCATGTCTGCATATAGTACAAAGTAAGTAGTTTAAATACACACTATACATAAAACCACTCAGCGAGGCTGGAAAACATCCCTGGAATTTCCTCATCAGAAGAGCACAATACTATGCGAAGTATCCATCAAACCATATCAAAGATCAGCAGAAGACTTAGATACATGAGCATACTGATCAAAAAGAGTCTTAGAAAGTAAAATATTGACACTCAGTCAGTAAATAAAGAACTGGAATGAGCTTGTTTAAAAAAATGTTTTCAAAGATTGATTATCCTTTTTTTCCTCAGATGTCCTCTAATAACACCGGAATTATGAGATTGAGGAGATTTTGTGTGTGTGTGGTGAATCACCACACACACACAAAATCTCCTTTCAAATGATACTTTCTTGCAGCTGTTATGACTCAGAGTGTATCAGTTTTACAATTAAGTGCAGCAGGGAAAGCATTTAATTATTCTATAATTTGTGTGAACAAAAAGCTAGGTTGTCATTTTCTGACAGACATAAGAGAAAGCAAAGTTACCAATGTCTATGGGGAATCATTGTCTTTTATAATAGATTGAAATAATTATATGCTCAATAGATAATGCAAACAGTCTTGCCTCCTCTTTTTCTTTTGGATAATCCATGCAAAAAGAGTTGGTAAGATGTTTCTTTCATTGCAGGTGTAGTTTTAAAAACCACAATTAGCACAGGACATAGTAATTAAACTGTAATGTCAAACTAAAATAAATGTTCATTACTTTTAAACTCATGTTTTTTTGGTGTATGATATCATATTCTACCTTTAAAAAGTATACTTTAATACTACATTACTTTAGTGTTAGTGTACTTTATTACCATATATTTCCGTTATTTTAAGTGGAGTTTTTAAAACAATAATCCTGGGAAGACTCACGTCTACATAATGATCAACTTCTACAGTGTCAGACAAATACAGTAATTGGTTTGGTCATGCTTTCAATTATGTTCATACCTAAGACAACATACAAAATCAAAATATGAACAAGGTACGCTGAAAATGAAATGAACAAACAACCTACTTTTTCTTTAGTCTTCGGTCTTTTTCTGCTTGAGTTCCCAATTTGCCTAATCCCAGAGAGTCCTGTGCGGCAGCCTCTGTTTCCATAAAACCTCCTGTGTTGAAACAGTAAGCAAAAAGGAACATATTTCTTCATAGTTTTTTCTGATTATTCCCCTCCTCAACCCAACCCAATTTTTATTTATACTTATTTATTTCTCTCTTTTTAAGTCTACTGCTTGCTGAGAATATCTACTACCTATTTATAACCACAGAATTAAGGAACAAATCTGATCAAACCTTGACAAAGTCTTTATATATCCTTCTCACAACTTGGAAAGGTCTGAGTAATGTTTTTAACTTCAAAACACCCTTGTGTGTGAGGGAAATACTATTATTCCCATTTCACAGATGGGGGACCAAGACAAAGGGAGTCTAAGGGTATGTCAGTACTTCGAGCTGGAGATGTAATTAAGAACATAAAAACTTCCAGACTGGATCAAATGATGGTCCACCTTGCCTGGTATCTTGCTTCTGACAGTGGCCTGTACAAGAGGTTCAGGAGGAATGTACATAACAGGGCAGTTATGGAATGATCCAGTCCTGTCTTCCTCTCCCAGCTTCTGGTAGTCAGAGGTTGAGGGTCACCCTGATCCTGGTGTTGCATCCCTGACCATCTTGGCTAATAGTCATTGAAGAACCTATCCTCCTTGCCTTGAATTTATCCAGTTTTTTTTATATTATATAAATATATATATAATATATATAGGATTTTGTGATAGCCTATATATAGCCTATATATAGCCTATCACAAAATCCTATAGCAATGACTTCAATAAATTAGTTGTGTGAAAAATACTTCCCCCTGTTTACATTAAACCTGCGGCCTATTAATTTAATTGGATAATCACCAGTTTTTATATTATGTGAAAGGATAAATAACTTTTCTCTATTCACTTTTTCTATGCCATTCATGATCTTATGGACCTCTATCATATCCCCACTAAGTCATCTCTTTTTTAAGATGAACAGATCTAATCTTTTTAGTCTCTCCTCATATGGAATCCATTCCACTCCTTTGATAATCTTTGTTGCCCTTTTCTGAACCTTTTCCAGTTCTACTATGTCCTTTTTGAGATGATCCAACCAGAACTGGACACAGTATTGAAGGCATTGGTCCATGTATTTATATAGTGACGTTATGATATTTTCTGTCTTATTTTCTATTCCTTTCCTAATAGTTCAGAAAATACCATTCACTTTTTTGACAACTGGTGCACATTGACCAGAAGTTTTCAGGGAACTATCAAGGTGACTTCAAGATCTCTTAGATCACCATTTAGAACTAAGCATTATATATGTATGGTTGGGATTATTTTTTCCAATGTCTATTACTTCACACTTTTCTATGTTGAATGTCATCTGCCATTTTCTTGCTCAGCCACCCAGTTTTGTGAGATCCCTCTGTAACTCCTCACAGTCTGCCTTCGACTTAACTATCTTGAATAACTTTGTATTGTCTGCAATCTTTGCCAATTCACTATTCACCTCTTTTTTTGAGTTCATTAATGAATATGTTTTACACGACAGGCCCCAGCTTGAGGAGAAATATCGGTGCTAGTTTTCATTAAGCTACCACACTAAAAACAGTGTAGCCATGAAGGCCCTTTCCCCTCCTCAGGTATGTACATATCCAAGATACTAGGTACATACGGGAGGTTGCTAGTCCATCCCACTGCTTGCATCCCTGTGGTTAAACTTTATTTTTAGCATGCTAGCTTAATCAGAGATAGCACAGGTGTGTCTCCTTCAGATGGAAATTAACCCTCCTGCTCGAAGTGTAGAAATTTCGTTAGTGACTTGTTCCAGATTGCATCCTACTGATATAAATTATAACTGTCAACAGGTCAAGGGTACATTTTCAGTATTGTAAACAGGACATTAGCCACATAACTTCCAACATGGCAGCCATGCATCTGATAACACAAAAATCACCTCAGACATTGCTTTATTGTTAGTGTTCTTTGATAGTTTTATAGAACACTTTATCATATGTTTCATAGAATCGTAGAATCACAGAATATCAGGGTTGGAAGGGACCTCTGGGAGTCCAACCCCCTGCTTAAAGCAGGACCAATCCCCAACTAAATCATCCCAGCCAGGGCTTTGTCAAGCCTGACCTTAAAAATCTCTAAGGAAGGAGATTCTACCACCTCCCTAGGTAACCCATTCCAATGCTTGACCACCCTCCAAGTAAATTTTTTTTCCCTAATATCCAATCAAAACCTTCCCAACTGCAACTTGAGACCATTACTCCTCGTTCTGTCATCTGCTACTACTGAGAACAGTCTAGATCCATCCTCTTTAGAACCCCCTTTCAGGTAGTTGAAAGCTGCTATCATATCTCCCCTCAGTCTTCTCTTCTGTAGACTAAACAATCCCAGTTCTCTCAGCCTCTCCTCATAAGTCATGCACTCCAGGCCCCTAATAATTTTTGTTGCCCTTCTCTGGACTCTTTCCAATTTTTTCACATCCTTCTTGTAGTGAGGGCCCCAAAACTGGACACAGTACTCCAGATGAGGCCTCACCAATGTCGAATAGAGGGTCAGAATTCCTTCTGACCCATGTAAAGATATCACTTATACTCTTTTGTGCAGATTAAGTTGCTTTGGATATAGCTACTAGTGTGAGTTCAGTAACTTTTACAGAATGCAAAATATTCTTAGTATAATATACTTTTACAAAATATGGTTGTGCTGTTTGATTAACCAAGAAAGGATGGCAAGCCTGGGGTTATGGCAGCCATAGTCTTAAATGTATATGTGAATAAGATTAAGTGCTTTATAAAACTCCTATCTTGCAAACTGATCCACACACTTAGATCATCTTACATAACTGGGGTCTAAAAATCACTGTAATGTATGGTTTGTATTAGGGACAGATATAGCTAACGTGTAACAGGAGAAGAAAAACAAAAAGACAGGATGTGAGAAGAGGCACAAGCTGATAAAGTGAGATGAGTTAACAAAAAATGCAAAGTATTTAAAGAAGTATAAATATGCAAAACATTTCTTAGGAATGTATTAGACTTTGGATGGTAATGCAAATAATTTAGTTGACAATGAAAGAATAACAACTCACAGGGGTAACATTTAGCACGAAAAACCAGTTCTCTTGCATACATACAAGAAATTTGGTACAAGGAAATTATCTAGGTGAAATCTTGGCCCTATTAAAGTCAGTAGTTATACTCCTGATGTTCCAATATTATTTTTTATCACTATAACTCAACAAGAGTTTGTGAGAATTTATATACACGTTTTCTTTTAAAAAGAGATATTACTGGTTCCAGAAATATTATGTATACTTTAAAGTTGCTGGAACAGAAACATCTTTGGCACCGAGATGATCATTTTAAGTGCTCTCACTCTGTGTGCTAGTCTGCATATGACACACATGCATATGACTGCACACACAAATATATAAAAATAATGAACATTTTTGCTGAGGCTAGTCAGTAAGATCTATTTAAGGCTGTCTGTTGTTTTATTAAAGAAAAGGGAAAGTATCTTCCAAATGACTGGAAAAATGAAAATTTGTACTTGCACAGGTCACATCAACGTTAGTGAAACCTGGAAGAAAGAAGTTAAATAAGGACTTGTTTTATTCCCTTTTGTCAAGTTAATTTGTGACAACATATTAAAAATCGGATTTTAGCAATCAGAGGTACAATGATGTACAAGTCTCAAGAAATAGCATCCTAATATTAATGTAACTTGTGATACAGTTATAACTATATAATTATAGTTATTATGGAGCTAATTCAAGCAATACTGTAAAAATTTGTACTTTGTGTGTGTTTTTGCTATTATCGTGTATCACCTTTAAAATACTAGCTCTATACCAGTGTAAGCATATAAAAGCTGCCTGCCACAAAAGACTTCATTGCCTTCTCTTTTCTCATCTGCCTTGGTTACAAATTAAAGGGGAAACAAACTGTTCCATATTTCAGTAGCACGGTGATCACCCTTAATAGCTTCTAAAAATGCTTTTGTTGCTTGTTTTAGGTTACCATATGTAATAGTATGTTTTACTGATCCTGGCTATGTTTATTTAAAATGTATGTTTTTCGCCATTCCCACATGGAGTTGGGGATCTATTAGGTTAGGAAATGGTGGTTAGGTTATAATGTCACAACTCATTATGTTAAACTCTGATGGATGTCCAGGGGATACAGATCAGATACAAGTGGATTGTTAAACTATTTAAAGGAGGCATACTTTAAAGGAGTGAAAAAGGGAATTCGGGAAAATACAAATTGTACAGCAATAAGCCAACCCTCTCTCCTTCATAGTTCCCTTTAAACCTCATTGAGAGGAGGTATTGGGGTCCCAGCAGCAGGATAGCTAGACTAGGATGGAAAAGGGGAAGGATGATGGCAGTCTTCAAACATAGGGAAATGAGAATGGAATTACCTACACTGTACAATTTTATTTGTGGGGTAGATCCAGATATTTTAAGAATAAAGTTGCAGCCTAATTAAAACCACATCCAGTGTCTCCTCCTCTCCTTCAGGCATAGACAGACAATCATCTATTGCAAGTATTCCCTAATGTCTGTCTGAAACTTCATGAGTTGGTGTTGGGGATTATAAATGTGTTTTATCAGATTATGCATATATAGCATCAACATTTTTAGGTATCATTAAGACAGTAATTTACTGTCATCTTATGTTGCTTCTGAGACAATTTTTACAGGAATTTTCCACTCTGCATTGTAAATAGCAGCATGGAAGACCAATACTTATTTTATCTTTCTCCTCTGGGCTCTGAGTTACTGTACATTAATACAATATTATGTATAATTTGCCAGTATCAATAAAATTGGTCTCATGGAATGTAAATGGGAATTAATAACCCAGTCTAAAGATATAAAGTTCCTAATCAGTGCAGATGGGAACATGAAGATTGACTTGAGAGACCCATTCAATAGATTTTGAAATGCACTAAACTACCACATGATTGAATAAATCAGATTTTTGGTCATTCCCTAGTGATAAAGCAAGTGAAGCCTAAATTATGATTAAAAATCAGTCCTTTTTCAAGAACACAGGGTTTTAGTAGGCAAAGAGAGGAAGATAGGTTTCCATAACCAGAGAGATATAGAACAAAAATTCTGAATTCTTTGATTTTATACTGATGGATTTACTCTAATATCAACCTATTTTCTTATGTGGAATCTTAGTTATGCGGTTCTTGATTGTGATATATCAAAGGCAGATTTCACTATGGATTTAGGTTTCTAACTTCAGGCACTCAAGTTAGCCAGATACATTTCAAACTGGTGAAATGTTTTAAAATCTCTTGCATGGACTTGTCTGGTTCCCATTACTATATTATCTGGATGCTTCACAGTCTTTAATGCACTTATGCTCACAGCACCTCTGAGAGATAGGGAAATGCTATTGTACCCATTTTACATATAGGCAACTGAGGCACAAAAAGGCTAACTTGCCTAAAGTCACACAAAAAACCTGTGGTAGAGCAGAGAATTAAACTGGGTTTTACATGTTCTAAGCTAGGGCCCTTACCACTAGATCATTGTTACTCCCTAAAAATTAATGATACCATCTAAAGAAGAGTGATATTTTCTGAGTTATAATTTAGGATAAAAGATCTTATGACGTCCTTACCAAGACCAAAAAATGTTGATGTCAGTAAGATTTTAAATGAGTAAGGCTTTCATGATTATATCCTCAGCTATAGCAAAATGGTGAGTATGAAGTTACAGATGAAAATATATCCTGAAGTAGTGGAATGTAAATCTACAACAATAGGAAGCTTTTAAAATATGAATTATAACAGATATTATGACTCTATCACTGCTGTATGTTGCAACAGGAACCATGTCAAACTATCACATCTTTTTTTGGTTCTCATAGCTATCTGGATGCTATACAACATCACATTCTCACTGATATGTCTTCTGAGCAGTAGCCTAAAGGACATTAAAATTTGATTTTTTCAAATTAGTCTTAAGAATGACACTCAGACTGAGGTACCTATTTCCTGAAAACACTGTTTTTTCTCTGTTTCTGCTGTGTAAAGTTTGTCCACTAAGAAGCATAGTGAGAGTCAGTCAGACTTCGAGGTCCATTTAGTGCCATTAAATGAATTAAACGAAAATCACAGCTGAGGAAAAATACATGAACTGTAGAAAGAGAATGGGGAGTTTCAGTGGGAAATGTGACCAATAGCAAGAGGACAGCCAAGATATGACCCAAACAGCCTGGAACTGCTACCCAGTAAGAGACTAGAAAACTGAAGGGTTGTTGTATTGAGTTTGGAGAAACTTCCAGATTGCATTATTAAGATAAGCTCATTACTGTGGGAACAGAAACTATTACCCTTCTATTTTCATTAGTTAAGGGTATATTGTTAGCAATTTTTCCCAACTACAACAAAGTATTTAAGCTTGTGCTTAATTTTAGGCATGTGAGTAGTCCCATCAAAGATGCTAACTCTCAGGAAACAATGAAGCTTGTTAGCGTAATAGATTTCTGTTAATTTAGATCATGATTTTATCAAATTCCTGACAAATATGCTCATTGCTATAGTGAAATGTAATGGAAAGATTCTGCCAGTGCACAAGAGGAATACGCCATTTGGAAAACAAAAAAGAAGCAAAAACATATACACAAAAATGACAGTGGAACAATGACCTAGGCCTGGTACAACTAATTCCTTACTGAGCTGTCCAAGTCGAGCCTTCTCTTTTTTACCGAACAAACGTCCTATTGAAGACTTGATTCCTTTCTTCTTGGGAGCTTTGTGTAGGGAGTCCTGGCTGCTACTGGCACTGCCAAGACCAATAATTTCCGGCTCCAGTGAAGCAGGCAAACTACTGCAAAGTAGAAAAGAAGAGATAGGTAACATTATTCTCCTGGTTAGGTTTCAGTTTCTCCTGAGCAGCCGTGCAAAGAGATTATCTAGAATCTAATAAGAGCCTCTTCATAATTAGAACAATTAATCAAATTGTTGATGGTTTTTTTCCTGCACAGCTTAGCAACAAATAGAATAGTATAGTGTCTAATGTTCTTGTCTCAATCAAGCTGAAGCAATCCCACAAAAAATGGCAAAGAGTAAATAAAATGTAAAAAGTCTTTTAAATTTGTTTTGACAAAAACGATGCTGGAAAAATGTATGAACCACAGCAATATATGGTTTCCCATCTGAAATTTGAAGTGTTATTTGTAAAGAAAAATATATCAATGATTTTATCTCATTTACATTGTGTAATTAGACAATTACAGAAAGTAAATTTCAATCAGATAATTTCTGTTTGTTTCGCTCATTAACCAAATACAGCATACATTATTGAATATATATTTAAATCTAAGCAATTAAGATTTTCAGCATTTCTAAAACTCTAAAGCAGACATATTGACATTACAGGCTACTTCATGGATTTAACTTTAAAAAAGGAATGTTTTGCAAAACAGAATACCATATATTCTATATGTATATACTGTATTCAGCATTTGGTACTTGGAGTGAACATTTACCAGTAATTGCCATTCATTGTTATCTCAGATAATTAAGTTATTTCCTGTGCCCAGCTTTGGATTCCACAGTATAATAACAGTTGACAACTAATTGCATTTATTGTTGTGTACTCTATATTGTATATTTATAATACCCTTCAATGACTAACCATATTCCAACTGGCCAAGACACAGTCATGTGAATAAAAGAGTTGGTTATCTGTCATCCACAAATAATCTGCTATAATTAATTAAGGTTTATATCAAATAACACTGATCAGTTTATCAGTAGAACACAACAGTCAGGAGGCTACAACCATCTACATTTCAAAGCTGTAAACACCAAGGGAAAGAAGTAGTTAGAGTGCCACAAGATGATTTTATAATGATTATAAATGATATAATGATATAATAATCATTTTATAATGATTTAAGTTTGATAGGGATAAAATTGTGTATCAGGAAAATAATATAAAATCTCCTGAGAGCGCTGTTGGAATCCTGAAGATTTGGTACATTAGACTGGACAAACACTAGTGAATGTATGATAGGAAACAACAATCTTGCATTGGTAGGAAAATGGACTTGATTATTTTCATTTTTCCGGGTGAAATTCTGGTCCCACTAAACTCAGTGACAAAATTTCCATCTCCCTCCATGTGAAATTTCTATCATTCATGCTGAGCCCAGTCTCTCACCATCTTGAGTAGGCACTGGGTAACTGTAATCGGGTCTTCCGTGGCCAGGCTGGCTAGATCACTGGTCTTTTGGTCTGTAAGGCCAGAGGGGATAGTAGGGGGACCCGGGCCCTCCCAAAGGTTTTCTTTAACTCTGCTGTGCCAGATGGCAGTTTCTCTGATTCCTCACAGTGACAATATATGAAAATAAATCTCCAACGTGCAATATCTCTTTGTTAATAAGTGAATGAATGAATGAATGTTATACCCTCTTATGTTATATTTGTCTCCTGTTTAATATAATTACTGTGTTGAATACATTCTATGTATTTGTGTTATTTCTTGGGAGTCTCCAACTATTTGGCAAGTAAGCGGGGTTGCCTGGCGGTTAGATTTTCCTCCCAAGCTGCCCTGGTGACCCTGCCAGGAAGGAGCACCAAATAAATTCACAGTGAAAAATAAAGAAGATACACCCTGCTGAGTGGGTGGCAGGATCCAGAAGAACCCAGACCTGTCCATCAAAACCTGTAAGCAGGTTGGCATTAAAGAAGGTAACCTGGTGGAGAGCGGGCACTACACTGGAATAACTGTATCTACATTAGGGATTTCACCAAGCACAGAAATGTCATTAAAAATCAGACCCCAGCTGATACTACAACACTGGCAAAAGCTTCTAGTGCGTTGACCTGGCCTTAATGAATTTACTCGCCCCTCTTTTATGGATTCTCAGTTTACCCAGGCCCTATATCCACATCAGTACTGTCTCTTGGCCTTCTGCAAAATACAGGATTCATTTATCCAGAGGCACTTCTTGCCTTGAATTCCCCTTGTTCTTGCCTTTTCCATCCATTAGGATTATCATTATGTAACAGCATTCTTTCAGGTGAATATTAAGGTTCCTGTTCTAAAGTAGTTATAACTTAAAGTTAGACCAAAGACATGGCATAAGAGAGAAATAGACATTATTATTATTTGCTTTTTATCACCAGTGTAGTGTTTGGGATGGTAGAAATGACAAAGAAAAGGACATTTTCTGACTTACAGGACATACAATCTCAAAAGAAGTCAGGATGTATTGGGAAATCAGAAGAATCATATAATTTCAAAAGGATATAACAGTCAAGTTGAGAATTTCTGACTCGTGTTATGAGCTTCTTACCTTCTGGCATCATTGTGGTATGAAGAAGGAAGGGTATGAGTCATCCTGATGGCTCTGGGAGTTGGAGGAGGAGAGGTTTCACATTTTATTGTGGCTTTATCTTCACGTCCATCTTCTTCTACCACTGCAATCTACCAGTCAAATAGATCAGTGAGAATATGCATCAGCTTTTCAAGCCATCTGGAAACTGCAGCAAGTATTTCAAGTATTTGTCAAATGGTCAGCTTTGGAATCAATTGAGCAAATGAGCAAACGTTAGGATTATGTAAAAACCCCATGAAAGTACTAGGAAAGAGACCAAATGTTCTAACCGTGCCAACTTAAAATATATATATTATAAATGAAAGAAATCATACTTAGAGAAGCAGACTGTTCCTATTATGCAGAATAGGTTTGATCCTGCAAAGACCTTAGCATACAAATAACTTTATTCACAAGTAGTCCAATTGAACTCAATAGGACTACTCACGTATTCAAAGTTTCTTATTCTCATCTGAGTAGAACAAGGGTGGTCTAGCTTAGTGGTTAGAGTAGGTGTCAGGCCTAGTGGTTGGAGCAGGCATCAGGCCTACTGGCTGGGGTCAGAGCCATAGTCAGCAGTGAAAGCCAAGAGTCAAACTGGAAGGTAGGAACTGGATACCAACGCCAAAGGTCAAGCCAGAGGACAGAAGCTACAGCGAGCTGGGTATCAGATGAGGAAGGGTTCTAGGCAAGGACTCAGTGCAAGGCAGGAGCAGCAGGAACAAAGTAACACAAGACTAGTTACGGTGGTGGGGCATGAGCATTGTGAAACAGTGAGCTGCTGCTGGTGTAAAAGCCAGCCTGCCGACCTCTGCAGCCAATCAAGCAGCGTGGTTAATCTGACAGGCCAGCTATACTGGTGAGGCTGCCTACAAACTAACTCTGCAGCAAGCCCTGATTCCTGACTCTCATGAGTTAAGGCTGTGCAGGATCAAGCCGATTATTTTCACAGCTTGTTTATGAAGGGGTTATATTTCTAGATAATAAGCATGAAGGAAATGGAATTTTGTCACAGTTTTTGATGGCTTTGCTAATGTCTCTAATACCAACAAAATTATGACATCCTGTCCCAGTTATATACATAACTGCATATTGTACCAGGTACAGACAAAACTCAACCTTAAAGATTATGGCTACTCCATCAATAAGAAGAGTGAACAAGATGTTCTGTGAAAGTAATCAGAATGTAACTAAGCTTGGTTTAAGATGCTGTGTTTCTTAATGGCTGCACTACATTATATATTATCAGATAAAGTCACTTGAGAAACTTAACTCCTAACACTGAATTAATTGTTGATTTTCACTCACAAGTTTTTTCAAGTTGGAATAAAAATGAAAATGCATTTCTCCAATTGTTTAGATAAAAACAACTTAAAAGTTTCATAAGTAAAAAGCACAAAGAAATTTTAAAAAAGCCATTTAATACAGCTATTGTATCATTAACATATCAAGTGTCATACCTTTCGTCGATGTTTCCTTAGATCACTTGGCTTCGGTTTGATGAAAAAAGCAACAACAAAAAAGAATGATTAGTAAACCTTATTTGACCAAACACTCGGAGTTCACATATATATTTATTCTGACTTATAAAAATAGTGATAAGGATACCCAATCCTATTCTCCAGATTCCCTTGTCATAACTTAAAAATACCTTCTGAGTGCAATAATTTAGAGAACCCACCACAAAGCCCTGCTTTCCTGCAGAACCGCCGCACCCATAAGTCCCCTTCATTTTCACATAGTTTTCAGACATGATATAGAATTTTCATTTTTAGATCCTTTCCCCCATATCTCCCATAAATCTTCCCCAAAGAATCAACAATAGTAAAAGGATGAGGCTTTCTTGCAACTCTCTAGTGTTTCAAACTTTTTAAACATTTTACTGAAAAACAGATATGAGAGCAAAACATGGATGATTTAATTAGGGATTAGTCCTGCTTTGAGCAGGAGGTTAGAGTAGATGATCTCCTGAGGTCCCATCCAAGTCTGATATTCTATTAGCCACATGTGGCTAGTGGCAAACATATTGGACACCACTGATAGATGATACCTCAGAGAGGTTTATCTACCCTGTTCTTAAAAACCTCCAATGATGGAGATTCCACAACCTTCTTAGTTAATTTGTTCCAATGCTTAACTTCACTTACAATAAAGTTTTTCCTAGCATTTAACCTAAATCTCTCTTGTTGCAATTTAAGCCCATTACTTCTTGTCCTGTCCCCAATGGATCAGGAGAAAAATTTATCAACCTCCTGTTATACCAATCTTTCATGTACTTTGAAACTGTTATGTGCCCCATCAGTCTTCTCTTTTCCAGACTAAACGAACCCAATTATTTTAAATCTTTCTTCATAGGTCATGTTTTCTAAACCTTTAGTCATTTTTGTTCCTCTGCTCTGGACTTTCTTCAATATGTCCACATCTTTCCTGAAGTGTAGGGCTCAGAACTGGACACAGTAGTCCTGTTGAGTGCTAATTATTGCTGAGTAGAGTAGAAGCATAGGCGTGCTAATGTCTCAAAAAGAAAAAAAGTGGCTTTGCATGCAGAGTGCGGTGCCTTTAAAATAAATAGCTAAATACAATTCCCTGGGTGTGCACTCTAATAAAATGTGCTGCGCGCGCCTATGATTGGAAGAATTACTTTTTGTGTCTTGCTTACAACACTTTTGCTAATACATCCCAGAATGATGTTTGCTTTTTTGCAACAGTATTACATTGTTGATTCATACAGTTTGTGATCCAATATAAACACCCAGATTCTCTTCTGCAGTATTCCTTCCTAGGCAGCCATTTTCAATTTTGTATTTGATTATTCTTTCCTAAGTACAGATGCCTGAGGACTCCATTCAATATGCTCTTCCAGTTTGACTGTGAACCATCGATGACCACTCTTTGCGTACAGTTTTCCAATCAGTTGTGCACCCATTTATAGTAAGTTTGTCTTGGCTATGTTTTACTAGTTTGTTTATGAGAAGGTTATGTGAGATGATATCAAAAGCCTTACTAACATTGATATACATTGTATTTCCTGCTTCCCTTCTACCCACAAGACTTGTTACCCTTTCAGAGGAGAATATTAGGTTGCTTTGACATGATTTGTTCTTGACCGATCCATACTGACTGTTACTTATCACCTTATTATCTTCTGGGTGCTTGCAAATTGATTGATTATTTGCTCCATTATCTTTTTGGGTATTGAAGCTAAGATGACTGGTCTGTAATTCCCTGGGTTGTCCTTATTCCCCCCTTTTAGATAGGTACTAAATTTGCCCTTTTCTAGCCTTCCGGGATCTGTCCCATCCTCCATAAGTTCTCTGAGATAATCACTAATGGCTTAGAGATCTCTTCAACCAATTCTTTAAGGATGTATTTCATCAGTCCCTGCTGATTTGAAGACATCTTCCTTGTTCACATAATTCTTAACTGGTTCTTTCCCTATTTTAGCCTTGGATCCTACCCCATTTACACTGATGTTCACTATGTTAGTCACTGCTAACCTTTTTGGTGAAAACTGAAACAAAAAAGGAATTTAACACTTAGGCATTATGATGTTTCCTGTTATTGTCTTTCCCTTATCACTGAGTAACGGCCCTACCCTGTTCTTTGTCTTCCGCTTTCTGCCAATGTATTTGTGAAATGTGTTCATTACCCTTTATGTTCCTAGGTAGTTTAATCTTGTGTTGTGCCTTGGCCTTTATAATATTGCCCAAGTAGGTTTTTTTATATTTATCCTTTGTAATTTGATCTAGTTTCCTCTTCTCTGTAGGACCCTTTTTTGAGTTTCAGGTCACTGAAGATCTTGGTTAAGCCACCAGATCTTTTTACCATACTTCCTATCTTTCTAATGGATTAGCATAGTTTGCTCTTGTGCATATGGAGAAACAACAAAATATGGACAAAAAAAATTCTACAGAGGAGTAGGTGAGGCTTGGTAAGGACTAAGCAAACAGTGAAAACAATTTGATCAGTTTATTTTAATAAATATCATGCTCGAGACTGCCATCACACATTTCCTTACCAGTGTCATGACCCCCATGCGATCCATTTCTCTGGCTGGACTGCGAGGTGTGAGTTTAGGGGTTGAGTGCCCACTAGGAGGAGAAGAGCTTGCAAGTGATGAAGCTGTCACTGATCCAGTAATAGATGTACCCGGGTGAACTCTAGCTAAATTTAAGCCTTCTAGACTGACGCTGGCTACTCTGTTCTCTATTTCTTCAGCACGCAGTTCTGTTGATTCTTTTTCTTCTTGGATTAACCTTATGGAGTGAAGAAAGCATATGATAATATTCTGATAATTGTCAAGTACATAAGGTGTGTTTCAGGCTCTAACAGCAACTTCACTTCTTTCAATACCTGAGGATGAACTTGCCTTTGCAGAAGTTTTATGTGCGTAGATGTGAGTAAACCCACTATAGTTTGATAAACGTTAGAGGAAAAAAACTGTATTAAGGATACTGCCTTGTAACTATTAATTCATAGTTGAGGCTGCTAATGTATACAACAATTTAACTATAAAAACAGTTTAGGTAAAATTTCAAAAAATCCTCTACAACAGCACCATTAGTGAGCTTGCAAAATACAGGCACACATACTTCTGCATAGACTTTGCAGGTACAAAAATGTGCTAGCAGACTTGATAAACTCTAACATTTGCACGTATTAGAATCCATACCTGCAAAACCTATTGGATTAGGCTGACCATATTTCCTTTAGACAAAAATGGGACATTGGGATGGCAAAAACGGGACAGGGTGGGGGGGGGGGGCATGGCCCCACCTGGGTCCCCCAGCGCCGGGTGGGGGGGAGGCAGATGGGGGTCAGGGGGGATGGATGGAGGAATAAACAGAACAGGGATGGGGGATGAAGAGGATGGAGGGAGAGAGAGAAGGGGGGATGATGGATGAAGATGATGGAGGGGACGGAGGGAGAGAAGGCACGAAGGTGAGAAGGGAGAGGATGGATGGATGAGAGAAGAGATGGGGGTAGGGAGCAGGGGGGATGGAGGAGGCAAGGGACAGCGAGAAGGAGGGATGGAGAGAAGGGAGATGGAAGAGGAGGCAGTGGACGGAGGGAGAGAGAGCAGGGAGGAAGGGAGGGATGGAGAAGGAGGATAGAGAGAAGGAAGAGAGGGATGGAGGGATAGAGAGAAGGGAGGAAGGAAGGGATGGAGGGACGGAGAAGGGGATAGAGAGAAGGGATGGAGGGAGCGAGAGGAGGCAGCGGACGGAGGGAGAGAGCAGGGAGGAAGGGAGGGATGGAGAAGGGGGATGGAGAGAAGGGGGGATGGAGAGAAGGAGGGAAGGAGGAATAGAGAGGAGGAGGCGGCAGCGGGCGGCGGGCTGAAGCCGACGGTGGATCGGAGCTGTCCGGAGCTTCAGCCGGGGGCCAAGCACTCCGGCGGGGGGGCTGCCGGCCGGGTTTTATGACTCATAATCACATAAATTCAGTTATGTGATTATGAGTCATAAAACGTCCGGCCGGCAGTGGGTGGCGGGCTGAAGCCGACTGCGGAGCGGAGCTGTCCGGAGCCGCAGCTGGGGGCCGAGTGCGCTGGTGGCGGTGGGGGTGGGGAGGGAGGAGGGCGGCGGTGGGGGTGGGGAGGGCGGCGGCCGACGTTTTATGACTCATAATCACATAACTGAATTTATGTGATTATGAGTCATAAAACCCGGCCGGCAGCCCCCTCGCCGGCGCGCTCGGCCCCCGGCTGCGGCTCCGGACAGCTCCGATCTGCCGTCGGCTTCAGCCCGCCGCCCGCTGCCGCCTCCTCCTCTCTATTCCTCCTTCCCTCCTTCTCTCCATCCCTCCCTTCTCTCCATCCCCCTTCTCCATCCCTCCCTTCCTCCCTGCTCTCTCCCTCTGTCCACTGCCTCCTCTCCCTACCTAAGGACTAGTATCAGATGTCAAAGTCTCCGATGAGCGCAGTTTGCTCATCGGAGATTTTGACATCTGATACTTGTCCTTAGGTAGCAAGATTCTTTACCTAAGATCTTGGGAGTCCTGCACCTGCCCCAAAAACGGGACAAAATTGATATTTTTGACAAAAAGACGGGACGGTTCAAAAACATGAAAAAAACGGGACTGTCCCGTTCAAAACGGGACGTATGGTCAGCCTATATTGGATCCATATTCTAGGTGCTGATCCAACAGGAAATAAAACAAGAGGATGTGTGAAGTTACCCCTACTGCATCAAATGCTATTTTGTTTTATGTATTTAAGCCTTATATGTTAGTATTGTGACGGAGTCAGACCAGAAGGGTATAGGAGAGTGCTGGAAGGGAGGTATATCAGCCTCAGAATGAGCAGGTCCCTCTTCCCTGGCTAGCCAAACAAGGAGAAGCTTCTAGAAAGCAGCAGAAACAGCTAGCCTGATTGCAACACCTGAAGCCAATCAGGGGCTGTCTGAAACCAGTTAAAAACCCTCCCATTTAGTCAGCTGGGGGTGGATGTCAGGAGCTGTGGGAGGAAGTTGTGCTGTTGGTGAGACTGAGTGGTAGACAACATATCATATGGGAGGAAGGAGGCCCTGAGGTAAGGGTGAAGTGGAGTGTGAAGAAGCAGGGACTGCTGTGGGGAAGTAGCCCAGGGAATTGTATTGTGTTTTGTGTCTAAAAGGTCAGCCCTCTTTGCTGATACTATTAGGGTCCCTGGGCTGGAGCCCGGAGTAGAGGATGGGCCCGGGCTCCCCCCTTTCTACCTCCCCTAATTAATCACTGTTATTGGGAGACAACAGAGACTGTGCCAGGAAGGATAACTTCTCTTCACTGGCTTATGATGAAAATGGCTCAATAGGCTGTGACCTTGTCTCTAGAGAGAGAAAGACCACGTGGAGGATCACAGTGAGCCTCTGAGGCAAGTGAAATCTTCCAGGAAACGCAGGACCCACGAGTACAGACTTGGAGCTTTGACACAGTATTTATGTTATGTTATTTATACTGCTTCTGCTATCTCTAATTGGTAGCATTTTCCCACAGATATTCTAAAACCAATATGACTAATTCATAGCATTATTTTCACTTCTAGTGCTAAGTCTGGATTCCACCCTGCTAAGGATACCCTATGACCTTTGAAGTGGTGTGGGCTTCCAAAGGCAACATACATTGGCTGATCTTCCATGTCGATAGCACTATATGCCTAGTGCTTCTTTAACTATGTGCAGTAAAAAGAACAAGAGAGCGTGTCACTCCTGTTACTCTGCTATTCCATATAGACCTCAATCTGCAATGTGCAGGACCTCTGACAATTTCCACTGGTTTCCACTCAAAGGGATCCCAAAGACCTTCAGCATGGCTCTTGAGGATAACTTTGCCTGCTGGTGTAATATCAATAAGAATTGTAAGGCAGGAAGGCAGCAGAGAAACATGACAAAGAATAAATGGGAGACACAGCTTAGCATTTACCATTGTGACTCACTTAACATTCTCAGAAAAGCTTCTTTACTTATTTTCTCAGAGTGGTTTGGTTGCTTGCTAGTGTTTCATTCCATCTTCTTCCCACTAAAATGATTTCCTCAGTATTAGTAGGGCAGATGTTCCAAACAAAACCTGAATTGCTGTAAGGTAGGCCCTGATATAATAAATAAATGTGCTATCATGTGGGCTGCACCCCCATGAATTCCCAACAGAAGGGTTAAAGTCAGCTCTGGGAGAAGGCTGGGGCTGAGAGCTGCTAAGCTGGGCTGACTGGGGAAGCAGCCACAGCTGGGCCATGCCCCAGTCAGGCCACAGCTGGCCTATATAAAAGGGCTGTAGCCAGATGTTCATCAGTCTCCCTCTGGCCGAGGAGGGAGATGGATCTACCTGGAGTGATGCAGGGTTGGGGAAAAGCCAGAGGAGCAGGGAAGCTTCAGGCTGGCAACTCCCCAGGCTTCAGGGCCTGGTCCTAGGCCCATAGAGGTACTGGGTTGCAGAGAAAGGCAGCAACTCAAACCCCCTTGCCTGTGATGAGTGGCTCTTACACTGCAGTCTGCCCCAGGGAGCGGGGGCTTAGTGATGACTAGCAGTTGCCCAGACTGAGGCAAGGTGGGGATTAGAGGGTTGGGGGTTCCCCAGGGAGGGAAGACTCAGAGGCAGAGTGAGGGGGAAATGCCAGGGGGCAACACAACAGGTAAAGGTCACCAGGTTCCAGGGAGGGACATGGGGCCAGGGGTAAACCAGTCTGAAGAGGGCGCTCCATGCTGAAAAAAGCTAGTACCTGGATGACCAGCAGGAGGTGCCGCAGGAGTGAGTCGTCGCCCCACTACAGTCCCCCATCATCCAACAGTAATGGTGTAGTATAAAACAAAGCAACCAAGAAACAAAATACGGTGTCCCACCACTTTAAGGCATAAACTCCTCTGCACAATGTTCCCCACTCTGGCCCAGCAGAGAGAGGGCTTACTGCAGCCCTGTCCATAAAAAAGACAGACAAAGGAATGGCTGGCTTCAGACGGAGGAAAAGACGAACATCCATTTATGATGTCTCTTGAAAACAGAATAGCTACTCTGTGTGAGCAAGATTGTCAGTTTCTCTTGTTCCAGTGTTCCTTGTCTGAGCATGAGAGCTTCCCATGTCTATTTCCTCCCTAGGGTAGGAAGAGAGGAGGAGAAACAGTTTCCTCCCCTTTGCCTCTCCTTTACATCCTTGCTCTAATAAGCCCCTATTTAATCCCTCTGCTGCCTACTTTAGTGGTGCATAAGTATGCCCATTCCGTAGATCCGTATGTGATATGTCCTTGTAATTCCTTCATTTGCTCTCCCCCTCCAGAAAACCAAAACTAAGGGGCACTTCCCGTCAAATGAAATAAAACAAATGTGCAGTTTGTAAATCAAGCCAAAATAAGTTTGCAAATTATTTTCCAAAACCATCTGACAAAGAACCTTTTTAATCACCAGAATTGTAAAACTCCTGTCAGGAAAAACCCCCACCTACTT
The DNA here is from genome assembly GCA_032164245.1 of Sternotherus odoratus. NCBI lineage: Eukaryota > Metazoa > Chordata > Testudines > Kinosternidae > Sternotherus > Sternotherus odoratus. The sequence continues at coordinate 62,581,232 of JAVMKO010000001.1, forward strand.
TGGGATAAGATGTGGTTTGTGAAATTTTAGGAGGGTTGGTTTCTTTATAGGAAAGATAGGCCAGGGATTCTTGAAAAATTGAATTTATAATCAGAAAGTAGTTTCATCCTTAACTCTATGCAGTGGATTCTGCTACCACATAATCAGGAATTTATTAATCTGATTTTCTGTGGCAAAGATATGAATATTAATTTGAACCCGAATGAATACACAGGACCTTTAGAAAGGTCTTTTAAAAATAATCCATACTAATAGAACAAGAGAAAACACTCAAACCAAATTATCTGTTTTATCCCCACAATGAGTAAGAAATATTTGTCTATGAAGGTTGTTCCTTTTAGTTTCATTTGAAAATGGAATGTGGATTTACTCATTCTCATGGTAAAATGACTCTCTTTCTGTCAGCCAATCACAGGGCCCAAATACTGCCCTGGGTTGCTTCCACCTGTGTTCTTTAATCATAGTTTATAAACTACATACTTCTTTCATTTACTTTCCTATGACCCATAAATATATATTCACGGGGTGAAAAATACCAAGTACTGAATTGCAGTAATATGGAAATCTGAAAGATGTGGGGCTGAGGATTTGGAGTGAAATGTGAAAATAGAGGCATTATAATGAAAGGAGCCATAACGCCTTAAGTTTAAAAGAAGCTAAAAGGTCCCTTGCTGAAATCCATCTTCTTGCCTGAGATCCATTTAAGAAAAGCCATAAAAGGTCTAACGTATTTTCTGAACTGAGATCTGATGAAAGATCAAATGTAGATGATATTCTGGTAATTAAAATAATCTTTTGAATCTTATTAATAAATCTAAATTTGAGATCAGTTCGGATAAAACAGATGATCACCGTCTTACATAAGACCTATTGCATGAATAAAAAACATCTTATCTAAGAAAATAGCGGTAGGGATGTATTACCGATCACCTGACCAGGATGGTGATAGTGACTGTGAAATGCTCAGGGATTATGATAAAAAACTCAATAATAATAATAATAATGGGCATTTCAATTATCCCCATATTGACTGGGACAGGATGCAGAGATAAAGTTTCTTGACACTTTAAATGATTGATTCTTGGAGCAGCTAGTCCTGGAACCCACCAAAGGACAAGAAAATCTTGAGTCAGTCCTAAATGGAGCACGGGATCTGATCCAAGAGGTAATCTAGCTGGACCGCTTGGTAATAGTGACCATAATATAATTAAATGTAATATCCCCGTGGCAGGAAAAAAACCACAGCGGCCTAACACTGTAGCATTTAATTTCAGAAAGGGGAACTACACAAAAATGAGGAGGTTAGTTAAACAGAAATTAAAGGGTACAGCACCAAAAGTGAAATCACTGCAAGCTGCGTGAAAACTTTTGAAAGACACCATAATAGAGTTCAACTTAAATGTATGCCCCAAATTAAAAAAACAACAAAGAGATCCAAAAAAGAGCCACTGTGGTTAAACAACAATGTAAAAGAAGCAGTGAGAGGCAAAAAGGCATCCTTTAAAAAGTGGAAGTTAAATCCTAGTGAGGAAAAGAGAAAGGAACACAAACACTGGTAAATGAAGTGTAAAAATAAAATTAGGAAGGCCAAAAAAGATTTTGAGGAACAGTTAGCCAAAGACTCCAAAAGAAAGAGCAAATGTTTTTTAAGTACATCGGAAGCAAGAAGACTGCTAAACAACTAGCGAGGCACTGGATGATCAAGGTGCTAAAGGAGCACTCAAGGATGATAAGGCTATTGTTGAGAAACTCACTGACGGGGGAAATAATCTATTTTCTTCTCTCAGTCAATCTACAATACTACAAAAATAATATGTAGTTATGTATGTTATGTTTTTTCTCTCTTATTTGCCTTCCTTTAAGCACCAGGTACTAGTTATTGCCAGAAGCAAGATGCTACGCTAGATGGATTAACGATCTGGATCAGCATGACACAAATCTATCTATATTACCTATAGCTATATTCTCTTCTCCAAACCCCCACTATATCAGATAATTGCTTCTTAAAAGATAAACATTTTAATTTTTTAAAGTAAATAAATTTGTTTAGTTTATGACTTTCTGAGTAGTCAGGGCCATGGTTTCCTTGTAATAAAAGAAAACATTAATAAAATTCCTTTTTTTCCCTATACTGGGAATAAGATATTTTAGCAATATTCCAATAGCAAAATTTTCCTTTGGCTTTTTATCTTGACAGAACTGCTGTGAACTAGATTTTAGAAAACAAGAAAAATTTGATATGAATCAAGTGGAGACATGTTGGGAGTCTCAAATACTCAATTATAAACCTACAGTGAAAAATAAGTGACCTCAGACCCATTTCAGAATGCAAAAGTTTTTAATGTCATTTTAAAATATTCTCAAGAGTATATATTACACTAGGCTCTATCTTTTCAAGGCTACCTTGCACAAAGAGAAAGACTTGAGGAAAAACTAGCGTAAGGTAAAGGGGATATTTCAATTATTCTCCATCTGATTACTAAAAAGTATGGAAACCTATTGGTATGACCTGAACATTGATGCACTAATGACATTTCTCATCTATTTTCTCAGAACTAGGAGGTAATAAATCAATGTTCTGAGGAAAACATGATATATTTATCACACAATCTTTTTAAACCTACCTTTTTGGACAAAACAGGTGAACTGTGGTTCTGCTGCAAAAAGTGGCTAGTAAAATAGCATCCTTGGGCTCAATGTTTGTTGCCTCTCAATCATTCCAGAAGAAATTAGTACAATTTAATACACTGAGGTTTTTTTCCTGGTCTTCAAGCCCTATAACTCAGATTGGGATATGAACCTCATACCGAATTCCTTCCTGCTTTTATACCATTCTTGGTAACCCAGACCCACATGAGGTGCATTACTGATGTAACTAATAGCAGAAACCATGCATATCACTGAATTAAAATCTTCAGGATAACAATTCATTAACGGTAGAATGCAGTTTTGTAGGATGGGCACATAAAAATCTTGAAAAGAAGACCTACAAATAAAGGTCCATCAGAAAGTTTCCCGTTATTACTGTTGCCTAAAATAGCTTCTTCTAAAGAGCCAACTATTTCTCTTCCCTTGGAATGTTCTTTGCAAGCTCCTGTTTAAGAAAGGGAATTGCTATCATTACTTACACTATAGATCATATTCTTGTACATAAATACATACATTCCCGAATTACTGCCCTGGAATGCATGAGTGGGACTCCAACTGCAGTCTATGGAAATTGACCCAGAGCACCACGGGGAAGATTGATCTATGATCAGAAAACACATTGCAGTTGGTTGATGTTAGGTACCTTATTTCTTTGTTGATTGCATCTAGCTGCTCCTGAAGCATCATGGCCAGAGTCTGGGCATCTGAATGCCCACTTGGTGACAGAAGATCCATGGAGCTAAAAATAGTTTCTCTATCATCGTCATCAATATCAGACATTTCGGTGTCACTTTCAAATGGGTGGCTGCTCAAGACTCCAATCTGCTGAGTTCTGTTCCACTCATGATCCCCAAGAGATTTAACCTAAGCAAGAATTTACAAAATGCATATCGTGTAGTCTGAGAAACTATTTCAAAATTTGCTTGCTGGAAAATGGAAAAGATGAAGCATTAACATTTTAAAATACCTACTCTGTGATTATTAATCCCTTTCTTATTTGTAACAACATTAAGAATGATGGATTTATTTGACAGGAATAAAGATGCTGTAAAGTTCTTTCTTATGGTTTCTACTGCAGTTCAGCATTAAATAAGATATTTTCAAAAGTGTCCAGTTAGGTTTCCAACTACAGCTGAACTTGAATATCTGAGCTATTAGTGTTGGCCGCTATGCAGCAGTGGATGCACTTGTAGATGTGTATGGAAAAATCCTATTCTTTGTTGAGAAAACTACACAATTTGTAACCCCATCTAGTATATTTACAAACACTGAGGTACACTGTCATATCCCAGTATGGGGATTTTAATTGTTAACATGAACTATTAATACCACATGCAATGAAAAGAAGATATTCTATAAATACTATAAAATCCTATAAATATCCTATAAATAAACTGTATGAAAACTAGTTAATTAAAACACTTTTGGGGTGCATTCTGTATGCCAATGTTTAATGCTGTCATTGTTCAGGAATACATTGTATTAGTGCATGCAAAAAAGCTTGCAGTGTTTCACAAGGGAAAACAATTAAATGGTTAACCTTTGGTTCATCTCTCCGGACCCCCATTCGACCTCTTCTGGGTCGCCTTATCACTTTTGTTGACCTGTAGTCAGATTGGCTATCAACCAAGGAACCCACAGAATACCTCAGTTCTGCTGATGTGTCAAGGTGAGATCTGAAAAAGGATTGACACACAGACAATAGGTAAATTCAAATAACAGGAATGATAACACAGTGCTTTTCATTCTAGGATCTCAGAGCTTTATTGACATTAATTCATTAAGCCTTGCACGACAAACTACATTGGGGATATAATTCAGTGAACATTTTCTAAACATATCATGGGTTAGTAAAGGAAATCAATCTTGACCCTTTTTATATTAAAGAATTAAATAACAAACCACAACAGGCCAGATCTGCAGCTGGTGTGAATTGGCAGAGCTCCAATGAAGTCAATCAGCACAGTTGGGTCAACATTAAGCATTTTTGCATATCCCACCCTAAATATTTTTGTAGTATTACTTTTCTATGTAAGGAATTGTTGCCATGACAATGTTATGTGATCATGAATGAAAAGGAAGATGAATCAAACTGCTTATTAAGACATTCTCTCTACATTATGACAACGTTAGTCAACTTCCCAATGATTTAAAGGTTTATGCTTATGATTGGAATGCTACATATCTGGTACTATGTTAATAGATTAACTAGTACTATGTTAATAGATTAACTAATACAACTGATACAGGCTACAGGATACTGGCTTCCACAAGTACATTTGGGGCATGACTCTGGCTTTTAAACCATTGGCTGTGTTTCAGGGCTAGGAATGAGGATTGGCTAAGCTCCAGGACGACAATGGAAGAATTGTTGCTGACAGCCAGAATTATTCCTAGTTTTCCTGGGTGGATGTGCATACTAGAGTGGGAACACTGCCATTCACTGGCAATGCAGTACTCCTTCCTGCCCCACATCAGTTTTGCTGGCTGGTGGGTGAGTGAGTGACTGGTGGGGACAGTGTGAAGAGGACACAGACTATGTTTCCCTTCCTTGAGTCTTTTCAGGAGGTTAGTGCCCATGACAGAATTAACCTAGGGCAGTGCTTGTACCTCCCAGACCCATCACAGTTGCTGCTCATGGTGGGAAATATGGGGAGTGACGCACTCTCTGCGCATTCTTGAACAGTCTTGAAAAGTTTTGGCCTCATTTTGGCTTTAGCAAAAGGATGCCCTTGGAATGATAACATTAGAGAAATGAAATGTAATGTTACAAATATTATAGTGATGCTACTTTATCGATGTCAAAGTACAACACATTATTATTACTTGTTTGTTTTTTATGGTAGCTCCTAAAGATGTGCCAGTAGCCTTCCAGGCAGACAGGAAGGAATGGTCTGTGCTCTCTGGAACTGAAAGTTTGAAGACTGACACACAGACAGAAAGCAGTTGGGGAGAAAGGGTAGATCATCTTTTTGTTTGTTTTAGCAGGTGGCAAAAAGCCTGTTTCACTCATCACCTCGCATTGTACTGACTTGAATGGAAAAGAGAATGGTTAAGAAAAATAAGTTGTTATTTCTACACAGAAGGACTTTTTAAAAATAATATATATGTTATAAATAACAACAGTGAAAGGAGAATGTTTATCTGACTACTTGCATTTCCCTAGTAGTCAAAAAAGTTATTCTATTTAGAATGCACATGAAAAATATGCCTCCATATTTAAATTTTAATTCATTTCAAATGGGGAAAAAAAGCTTAAAATCAGCCTGCGACCATCCTGTTTAAAAGGTTCACATCAAGGTTAATAATCAGTTTTCAAGAAACAAAATAGGATTTTTATCCCTAAAAATATTTCCTTCAGTTCAGTGGAAGAATGTTGCCCAAGAAAATAATGGCTTTAATCTTTAGCTGTCTAATTAAAGGTATGACTATTTCCAAAATGGAGGCAATCATTTAGAAAATCACATTTATGCTTAAATCTTTAATACTATATTAGAAGAATATTAATCCAACCGCCCGCCTTCCCCATTCCAGATAGGTATTCTTTAAATCAGGGGTGGGGAACCTCTGGCCCGCGGGCCTTATATGGCCCACCAAATCATTCTGTCCGGCCCATGGCTCGCACCTGGGGGAGCCGCTGGAACCGCGCAGCCACCAGGCTGGGACGCGCGTAGACCACCAGGCAGGGCGGCTCGCGCTTGGGGGAGGCGCCGGGGCGGGGGCGGCTCGCGCCTGGGAGGAGCCGCTGGCTCCGAGACACGTGCGGGCCGCCAGATGGGGGCGGCTTGCACCTGGGGGAGCCGCCGGCTCCGGGACGCGCGGGGGCGGCTCGCGCCTGGGGGAGCCGCCGGTGCCGTGCGGCCACGGGGAGCCGACAGTCAAGGGAGGGGGGGGGGGGGGGGGAGGGAGGAGGCCAGGCTGGGCGGGGTGATCTCAGTTGGAATTCCTAGCAGGTAGCTGCCCTCACCACAAAAGCCATAACTGCAGTTATTAGCAGTTTCTTCAGAGAGATCGGAGTCAGGACTGACATAGAGACCGAACTGTCCTCTTACATCTAGAGATGGGTCCTTCTTTAGCAGGAAAAAGGTACATTGGCTGTGCGATGTAGGGAAGCTTGTTTGCTACAAGGCTACGATTGCACAAGGTATAACTACTCTGTTGGAAGGAAAAAACTGCTACTCAAGATTTTAAAGATGCTCGTTTCATCCAACTCTACAAAAACAGAGGAGACAGGAGTGACTGTCAAAGCCACAGAGCTATATTGCATCTTAAGATAGTGAGAAAAATCTTAAGCTGTATTCTTTTATGTAGACTTCAAACTTTAGCTGAGAAAAATCTGTCTTGAGAACCAATCCGGCCTCTCCTTGGGAAGGTCCAGCATTGACATGGTCTCTCGGGAAGACAACTCCAGGTAAAGTGCAGAGAGAGGCATATTTCATTGTGAATGGCTTTTATAGATTTAACAAAAGTCTTTGACACGGTTAGTTGATCTGATGAAGCTTGGTGTGCTGGGTATTCCATATAATTTAAGGTTTTGTGTTCCAGTAATACATTTTAATGTTTTTAGAAGGTCTCTTTCTATAAGTCTATAATATAGAACCAAACCATTGTTGTATGTAAAGTAAATAAGATTTTTAAAATGTTTAAGAAGCTTCATTAAAAATGAAATTAAAATGCAAAGCCCCTAGACCAGTGGCCAGGACCAAGGCAGTGAGAGTGCCAGTCAAAATCAGGTCGCATGCCAGTTTTGGAACCCGTGCCAGAGGTTGCCTACCCTTGCCCTAAAACAGTTTATTACCAAGTTCTCTGATTCATGCAAAATCTTAGGGCTAGCAATAAGCTTGAAGAAGACTGTTATCCTGCACCAAGGCTCTTCAAAATCAGTTCCAGATATCATCTTAGATGCTATTCGTTTGGATGGCATTGACCAATTTTGCTCCCTTAGCTCTACTGTTACCAGCAATGTAGATCTTCTTGCTGAGCTCACTGGTAGAATTGGCAAATCAGCCAGGAACTTTGCAAGACAGCCTGGAACAATAACAAACTGTCAACTAAAGTGAAAATCCATATGTACGAGAGATGTGTTTTATCCACTCTTCTATATGGCTCAGAAACATGGATGACTTACACAAAGCATACCAAATGATTAAACAGCTTTTATATCAGATACTTGCAGAAAATTCTTTGACTAAGATGGCAAGACAAGGTGACAAATGTGGAAGTGTTAAATTGTGCTGCTATGTCATTGATTAGTGTTGATTAGTAAGAACATTGATTAGTAAGAAAAGACTCAGGTGGCTTGGACATATTAAGTGAATGCCAGATGATAGGATCCTATAGTGTGTTGTACTCAGAATCTCACAAAGGATCTAGAAAGAGGCAGACACCTGCATAGATTCGGGGATGCTTGTAAAGATGACTTAAGTATACTTTGGAATCTCTCTGAATGATTGGAGAATGAATGCGGAATGCCATTCTCATTAGTGGAGACAGCTTTTAGTTGGAGTGAAGTGTTGCAAGATTTATGACGACTAGCATTTGATGAGGAAAGAATCTGCTGCTTGGATTCAGAGCACTGCTAGCATATGAGTGTGCCCTACCTGTGGACAGGACTGTTACTTGTGTATCGAACTCAGCAGCTATGAATAATCTCATCGGCACATACTCCATGCTCTGTAAAGCGTGATAGTGCCATTTATTTGTACTGTGACAATTCTGTGAAAAACAAATTAAGGTTTCATTGTCCAAAGCTGCCAATACGGTACCTTTAACCAACAATTAATTTTCTACAGCAAAATAAAAAGGAAGACAGATACCATATAATCTGAAGTATGAGATCAGAGCCATAAAAAATTCCAGAGACATATGCTGGAAAATATGTTTTAGGATTTAGTTCCTAGGTACAGCATATGTCAGATCCCTATAGTTATAGATGCCAAGTCTCCTATTTTTTTCCTTCATAAATAATAATGGGGAAGGGTGGGCAAGTAGATTTTGTGTTTGAGCAGGTAAATATTGGTGACAACCTTGAAAAGCTATGTTATAACCTATGCGGATGTTTTTATAATAAAAAATCCTTGTTATTTTGAGTACTTCAGAATAATTTGATTTCAGCTTTACATTAACTAACTTCTTAGTGTGTTAAGCCAGAAATGATTATTGTAAACATAATGCAAGGAAAATGAAAATTAAATCAATGATGTGATTTGCATTCCACTTCCCAAACATATTTATGTTTAAAATTAAATTTGAATTGAACGTACAACTTTGAAATAAAAGTACTAATTACAAACTATGAGAATGACTTATTAATTCTTCCAGAGTACAAACCACAAATAGTAATTGTTAATTTCAAAAGCTTCATATTCCTAATATAAATTGAAAAATTCAAGATAATACACTACAGACATACTGTGGGCTGTTTTGCACACACCCATCAGGGTATTCAGTGTGCGTTTTTGTGTAGGCTCTTGAAAATCCTTATGGTTCAATGGAAAATTGTGCCTGGAAGACATGCACAATTAAGACCCTCTAAAGTTAAAATTATGCCTGAGTGCATGACTTGCAGAAGTGGTATGTGACTGCACACTTTAGGTGTACGTGTCTGAAAAATGTGACACCCATTCTGAATTAGGTCAGGGAGTGTACACAATGCCTGTCAGCTCTCCAATGGGATGGTAGAAGGTGGGAGGCAGCCCAGATTTCAGTCTCCAGCCAGTAGACATTCATCGACTGCCCAGCCTCATAATGCCACATAAGCCCATGTTGTATCCTCCTTGTTGAAAGAGCAGCCTCTTCTAATGGAGAGGTGGTTTTGGATGAGTTCTCCTCCCTCAATTCCTGAGAGGTGGAGGAATTCAAGTACAAGTGGAAGGATCTCAGCATCAGGAATTCACTGTATTACCCACACTCAGAAAAGAGTTCCAGCAACTGCAGCTTTGTAAGTGTGGGAATAGGGATTGGGATGTAAACAATTTTAGAGTGCACTGCTGAATTCCCACGGCACAGCTGTAAAGCAGCTTATGGAGCTCAGACAACACCCAGGCACAGGTTATGAGGATGGATTCACAGAAGAAAACGAGGCAGTGAGTGACAAGAAAATAAGACTGTTGTGCCCCCATGATGATGAGAGGTTGCAGGTAAGCAGCTACACTTGGGGCAGTAACCATTGTGCCAGGTGCTGAGATTTGTCCAGCAGTTCTCACCATTTAAGCAGATATGTGGTCTTCACTCTAATAAAAACCCATGAGTATCACAACAAAGTGCTTCATACAGCTTGACACAGAGGGTATGCTGCGATGAAACACTGTTGCTCTGTTCTACACTGCTTGTGTAGCAGTTTCCCCACCTCTGAAATAGGAGTTATACTTACCAGTTTCGTAGTGGTGTTGCTAGACCAAATGATGGTTTAATGCAGGGGTGGGCAAACTAAGGCCCGCAGGACCATCCCGTGCGTCCCCCACCGGGGAAGCTGCCCAAGCCCCTCCCCTGGAGCTGTGCCATAGCGCAGCGGTTGGGTCTGCATGCACCCCGCTCCCCCGGAGCCACGCTGCATGGGCAGCACTCGGGGGGCCAGGAGCTGCACCGAGCAGCCATGGTAAGGGGGCGGAGGAGGGTTGGGGGGCTTCTGGGGTGATGGTTGGGGGGGGGCTGTGGAGGGGGCAGTGAAGGAGCAGGGTGGGTTGGATGGGTGTGGTGTTCTGGGGTGGGAGAGTGGATAGGGGTCGGGGCAGTCAGGGGAAGGGGGAACTGCGTAGGGGATGGGGTCCTGGGGGGGTGGTTAGGGACGAGGGGTCTCTGGAAAGGGAAGTCAGGGGACAAGGTTGGGGGGGTTGGATGGGTTGGAGATTCTGAGGGGGCATTCAGGGGGCAGGAAGTGGGAGACGGCCAGATTGCGAGCAGGGCCTTCCCTACCCAGCTCTCCATATAATTTTGCACACCCAATGTGGCCCTTGGGCCAAAAAGTTTGCCCACCCCTGGTTTAATGTCTATAAAGGACTCTGAGATCCTCATGAGAAAGGAGCCATATAAAACATGTGTGTGACACCACATAACTCAAGTTTCAATAGAACTAAGTGAGAAACCATTATAACAAGTAACAAGCTTGATTCCATTCCATTAATATACATTTCTCCTCATATATCAAATAAACACAGCATAAATAAAAAAAATAAAGTAAAGGGTATAAGAAAGTAAAAAAAAGAGTTTAAAACTGTCTGTTACAGCTTTCCCCCTATTCCATTTTGTTTCTTACAGCTGTCCCCTTACTCCATTTTGTTTTTGTTCTCCTGTGGCCGCCCCTCCCTGGCTGTTAAGTTGTTTACCAGGGCCACTGCCCTTCTCAAAGGGAGGGCCCCTTAAGTTGTTTACCAAGAGCCATTGCCCTTCTCAAAGGGATGGCCACTTGTGCTGCGTGCTAAGTGGGACAACTGCCCTGTTCAAAGGGTTGGTCCTGTTATCACCTTGTTAAACCTGGGCTCGGTGTAGGGTAGGCAATGTCCAAAGCTGTAAGACCTAATGTGTTTTTGAGATCCTGGGCATGAGTCATAGGCCTCATGTGCTTTTGAGTCATGAGGTGGAACTCACGCCTATGGTCCAGGACTCTGCCCAGGCATGTCTCTATGCTCACCTGCAGTTTTTCCCTGTAACTCCTCCCCTGTGACAGAGGGAGCCTATCAGGATTACTGGCGGGGAAACTGCCTGAGTTTGCCTTTAAGAACAGGCATTTTTTAAACAAACATCAGAAAGGTTCCTGCATTGCTACCTGGTCTGATCAGCCAGGGGTTCTGGGGGGTCCTTTCTCCGCTCTCGTTTTATTTTTGAGCGTACCCCCGTTTTAACACCCCCCCCCCCACGAAGAACGAATTGCTGCCTGAGAGACCTCCTGATTATCAAGACCGTGCCGAGCCCTCCTTGCTTCTTCTGATGCTGTTGCTGCTTCTGCCTTTGCTGCTTCCTTGGAGACTGGTGAGAATCCCTCTGTGAAACTTTCTATACTTAATTACTTTAGCTGCTGACTCTGTTTCCCCAACACACAGACTCAAACTAAACCTCTCTTAAACTCCTTGGTCTGTGTCTTAAAACCTCTCTTAGACTTAAACTAAACCTTGGTCTGTGTCTTAAAACCTCTCTTAAACTCTTTGGTCTGTATCTGTAATCTGTTTCTTGCTTTGCAGCACCTTTGCTGCTAGAAATAAGCCTGTGCCTTCCTGGACTGTACCTGGGCACACACCACCCTGCCCTCTGAAACTACCCCTAGTATAAGGTGCACCCATTAGGTTAGATTTTGTCTTTTAGTCTAGATAAGTTGTAATTTCATTTTGCATAGCTGTAGTTAAGTTAGGTTTAGGAAATTGCTTGCATTGTACCCTGTAAGTTAGCCTTAAAGAATTGTTGCATTGTGTTTTGTTACTTGCTAATTTGTGTAGTTTTGGTTAAGTTAAATCATAGATAAGATTTTGCTGTGTTTTGTATAATTGTCTCTCTGCTGTTTAAACTTGCAGCCTGTCTGTTCTGTGTCTCCCTGAGTTTAAATCTCCCTCCACCACGTGCTCCTCTTCCCCCATCCCCCAACCTTACTTATCTACCACTTTCTTCCTCTCTCTCTCTCCCTCTCTCCCTCTCTGCTGTTTCAACTTACAGCCTATCTTCTCTCTCTCTCTTTCTAGCATAAAACCCCATTGGTTACCCCTTTTCTCTCTAACACACCTCACATTTTACATTTACATTTTTACCTAAAATTGTTGGTTATTTAACACATTTTACCCATACTGTTAGTTGGTTATATGCTGCTGTGACACACTGTTTACATAGAAATTGTTAGCTACCTGTTACATTTATACTTCCATGCTAATTGGTTACCAACTGTATTGTACCCCACTATTGAAACCCCCTATCCCATTTACTAAAAGAAACCCCTCCCCAATTGTCTACTTCAACAAACCCCATACCCCTCACTATTAAATTTTCCCTATTTTTGCATTTTCTTAATAAAGTTTATTTTGCACCCCACCTGTGTGGTAATTGCTCCCCAAGATCCCATATACCTGCTGGCAGGGACAAAAACAAGAATTGAACAATCTCTCTCAGAAAATTGAGGCTGTATAGTAGCTTATGCAGGCAAGCATTACAGCATTCAAGGAAAAATAACTTGATTCAGAATACAGTTTTCTCAATTTAGTTTTGTAACATGTTCTGGCTGACAAATCCTAAACTTTAATATATTAAGCTTGCTAGCCATGAAATGAAGGCAGGAGAAACAGAGGTGTGAGTTTTATTTTAAAGGCCATCACTGGACAGAAAGGAAAATTATTCTATTATTCTATAACTATAGCAACAGCTTTCCCAAATGATTTATCTTCAGCTATCAGAAACAGACAAGATTTGTATTCAAAAACCTCACATCTCATTATTAGTTAGTTCCTGATCCTTCAACAAACTTTGGCAAACAGACCATTGTGCCTGTGAGATACCCTGCTGAACTTTGCCTGCACAATAAGTTGAAGGATTGGAGTCTTACTCTATGCAATAAGCAAAACTGTGTTAAATCTCACCTAAGGGAAAAATAACAGTTAGATATAATTATTGGAGTATGACTCTAAGGGCGGGTCTTCATGGGGGGGGGGGAAGAGGGATCGACTGAAGATAAGCAACTTCAGCTACGTTATTAACATAGCTGAACTCGGTCTATCTTCAGCCGACTTACCTGCCGTCCTCATGGCGGCGGCAGTCGGCGGTGCACTCCCCCATCGACTCCAGCTTGCGCCTTGCGTCAAGCTGGAGTCACAGGAGTCAACGGGGGCACCGTGGGTGGTCAATTTCTCGTGTCTTAACAAGACGCGAGAAATTGATTGCTAAAAGAGCGATAGCTACCCGCCCAATCTGGTGAAGACCTACCTTAAATTTGTTAATCAATTCTAGTGTTAAACTTAGTAACTGGAATTCTATTTTTAGGATTTTCTGGAAATTCTTAAAGTATTTGAGTATAATTTTAGATGTATAACATAGTTTAAAACAGACGACTTGATTCTGATCTTAGAAATACGATAATACATACTCACCCTATGTAAGGAGCCAGCTATACCATGAAAAACACACAATCAAAAAGGGACAATAGTAATAATTGAACAGCTACTTTAAAATCAATGTTTTTACTGTCTGTTGAAAACTCATCCTTGTTATAAAGTCTTGAAAAATCTTTACATGTTGTCTTGAAATTCAATTACTTTATGATTTTTTCAAGTTACCTTGACAATGTAGGTTCAATTAAAGAGCCAGCCCTTATCTTCAACTGGTCAAGTTCAGATCTCAGTTTGTCAATTTCTTCGGACAATCTTTCCTGAAAAGAGGAGAAATGTTTTTCAGAAGAGATGAACTGAATATAAAACTGCAAAAAAAAAAAAATTAGTTACTGACTTCTAAAATAGGAAATAAATTCAGGCATAGTCTCCTTTTGATGAACTTATGCAAATGCCATTACTGTTAATATGCATGTGCATTGAGCTGTTTAGTATTCCTCATTTCCTCATAAGTTGGAAGGGACTTTGTGAAGGGCTCATGCTGAAAATTACATTTTTTTAATGCAACTTGTGTTAGAAAAGAATCAGAAGCTAAAAACAGTAGTTTAGGACTGAAAAGGCAAAGTAAACACCATTTACTGTGGGTGATGACACGAAAGAAGTACTAATAGCAAAATCAGGCTGATAAGAAAAAATGCTGAGAAATGCACTTCCCCCCCAAAAATATGGAATGGTTGCAGATACTGCTGCCATTGCTAGAAATGACTATTACCAACCACGTAAGTGACATATAACTTGCAAACCAGATTCAGGAACGTACTCAAGGACCATGATTCAGGAACGTACTCAAGCCCGTGCTTAAGTCCATCTCTCTCAGCCCTTAAGTACTTCACTTTACGCATGTTGTTAAGTCTGACTGATTTATGGCTCCAGTACATGCCTAGCTTGGGAGTAATCCCCTTCTTTAAAAAGATAGGCAGATGTTACAACAGATGCAGATGTTACAACAGTTGCTAAATATAAGAGGTAAATATAAGAGGTAGGTTTCTATAGTCTATACCCTTGGGGAATTTTTTATACAGAACAATTCAGCTTTCTTTTGTCATAATAATGGATTTCTAAAAATAATCAAAGCAAAGCAAGGAATTGGAAAATTAATAAAATTTTTAATATAAAAAATCCAAAAACAAAGCATGGAAATATAATTAACACTGCCATTTTCAGTGTTTCAAAATGTTAGGCTCCTGGATGGCGAAGGAGAAGGAAAAGGACTTCTGCTACAAGACATCCAATAACTCTTTTAATAGTATTTTTAAATTGAAGAGAAATACAGAGAAGTGATTTGGTGATACAGATCACTTGCTAATTAATTCTTAATAACTGCATTTAATTAATGCCATGTCTATTAGACTAAATTTTCTTGACCACTGTAAATGTATTAGCATTTCTTTTGCCAAAATTAAATAAATCATTTGAGGAATCTTATTTTGTAGTTTAGGAAGTAAGAAATCAAAATGTGATCATTTGTGAAGGGAACACTTCTATGGTAAATGCTCTGAGCTTTAGCTGTGAGGCTAACCCACTCAAGAAAGAATCTCTCTCTTTTCCCCTCTTTTCTTCCCTACTCCTCCCACATCCCTTCAGAATAAATACATAAATAAATACATATATTTTTCAAAACTTCAAGCAGAATCTATAACTGATTTTTCATATATAGATATCAATAGGTAATAGGAATATTCAGGCCAGAACCCAAACTGAAAAAGAATTAGCCACATTCATCTCTAACATGACGTTATTAAGCCAATGAAGTTAAATACAGGATAACGTTGGCCCAGTTACAACTTGCCTACACTGGCAAAAAATGGAGTCCATAAAATACCCCATCAGTTCAGCAGCACCAGTGGTACCAACACTACGAGTTTTCATGTGCCCCTGACAGGACCTCTGACATTTTACTGTCATTTAACCCAGACTAAATTAGGGTGCAATTTACATTTGGGGTAACAGGAAGGAGACGTTTGATTTATTTTAAAATCCAATTAGTGATTCCTATACAGCTGCCACATTCCTAGCTCAAAATTAAGTGACAACAGCTATTTTAAATATTTCTGTAATAGTGTATTACCTATAAAGGTAATATCATTATTATTTACATTATGCTAACAGCCCCATTTTGCAAGAAGCTGTACACATACATAACAGACAGTTCTTGCTCTAAAGAGCTCATAGTGTGAACAGATGGGACAAATAGTGGCTGAAAGGAAGGTTTATTATCCCATTTTACACATGGGGAACTGAGGCACAGAGACATTAAGTTTTGCCCAAGGTCACACAGCAAATTTGTAGCAGTCGGGAATTGAATCACAATCTCTTGAGCTCTAGTTCAGTGCCTTAACCGCACCACCCCCCTGCCTCTCTACAAAATTACTTTATGGAGGAGTAAAATAACAATAAATTTAAACAGATACTTTCTCTTGCTGTTTTCCTCCCTTCATGTTTGTTTTGGGTGTCATATGATAATAGTTACTTTCCCCTTAGGAACAAGTGCAGCTGTATATTTTTCCCATTCTACAGTATGTATTTTAATTTAATTGGACATGCTGCAAAAATGCTTTATGTATAAATCTGAAAGTGGATGTATTTTTGGGTTCTACTGCCTATAAGGAAAATATATCTTTAAAATAAAACCAAAAACTTTTATCTGGAATAAACATTTATAATTAATTTGACTGATTCACTAAACCAATGTTTTGTGGTTAAATTGCCCTGAATTAAAAAAGGCATCTTTCAGCTATGGTTAGTATAATTTCACTGCATCTGTTAGAGTAAATGTATCAAATCAAATAACTAAAGACGTATAACCATTTACATGAAAATCTCTGTTAAACCGGTCAATTCACTTCAAAGGGGCCAGGATTTCAACCATAAACTATATTTTTAGGAACATTTTTATATAGCATCAATTTCTAGCTTAAGCAACTGGATGGATAAAGAACCATCTACTCCAGGATCCTCAGGAGTATTTTACTGATATTTGATCCATTTCCAGGTGCCAGTTTGAGAAGTTAAACCTATTTTCTCATATTCAACTAATATAAAATGATTTTTCTAAAATAAGATTACAAAGAAAATAGGAGAGTTATTACCTTGTCATGTAAAGATTCTTCCAGGTTCTTCCTGAAACTTTCAGATTCCTGAATTAAAACATTCTAGGACAGAAAAAGACATTTGAAACATAAATAAAACAGGAGGAAATATCCAGTATCAGAAGCTGTCATGTGATCAAGTTAACTAAATTAAGTGAACTGATCCCACTTTGTTCTCCACAGAATTTTCAATATGAATCTGGAATGTGTACAGGTTAGATCAAGAACCCCTATAAACAATCCAAATATTTTCTTTCAAGGACAGAAGCCACTTTTCTAATATCTTAATCTGAGATTTTACACATTCTTCTCACCACAGGTTCTCTCTGGGATAGGCATATTCTCTACTTTCTACAGCATTCTGCCTCAGGAGCAGCAAAATATCTTGGGCTATACATGTTGCTTTGGAGAAGTTTGCCTGGAGGTGTATTTGAATGAGGATTTCAGAGGAATAGATCATTTTCTTCAACTACTTAAGGAGGCTTTAGTGATTTTTCTACCACTCAAAGGAATCTGATGTTTAGAGTGAAATTCATCATGGTGTCGAGGGTCAGAGCAACATTGCACAATATAAGCCCCATTGACACGATATGGGGTGGAAGGGATGGGTACCCAGAAACCAGCATATCAGTGATGCAGGTAAAAAGAATTCCTGAGCCAGTGGCTTGGTGTGGGTGAAATACATTTCAGTCTTTGTGTACATATGAAGAAGAGTGGAATTGGGATGGCTAAAGTGGACATATGCAAATTCAGAGGGCCAAACATGGATTTGCTCCCCAGTAATCCCAGAAAACATCTCAAGGATGCACTCAGAGCCAAGCAATAGATAAGACAGGAGCAAATGGAAAATGTTTCTGAATTTTGTGTCATAAATCCTCAATCTGAGTCTATAATATTAATCATCTCCCAGCCTTCCTTTCTCAAGAAAATGTTAAACACACCTGTTTTTTATTTCTCCTTAAAATAATGAAGGGATTAGTGGAATTCACTGAAGAACAACTACCATAATTTGTTCTTTCTCTGGTCAGTGACTTACCTATACATCTCACTTCTACCCTGAACAAAAGATTTATCTGGGAATAAATGAGCACATATCTGTTATGTAAACTTTTCACTGCACAGAAGAGGCAGGATGCAGTTCAGGAATGAGAAATGATCTGGGGCTTGGCAACTCCTGAATTTTAACCCTGGTTCTGCCACTGCCCCATGTTGTGGCTGTGGGCAAGCTTGGGTAAGTTCTCCACCTCTGGTTCCCCATTGCCAAATGGAGATAATATCTACCTTACAATGGCATTTGGAGTATGTACCTTGATATGAATATGTAAAAGCTCAATAAGTTATATATTATCCACAGCATTATAAAAACTCTTCTAGGATATGAATATCTGATATTTTGCTTGATGCTAAAAATTGATTAGATTTATAGCTATTAGGTTCACATTTACCTGTGCATCATACAGTCAGCATCACATTTATGTCCAGATAAAATATCTACAGTAATAATCTTATTCGGTTTAAGTTTATACTGCCCTTTGCACTTTACCTTTTCCTCAAGTGCTGCCATTCTCTCTTTTAAGTGTAGCTGCAGACGCTCATTGGATTCTGTCAAAAGTCTGTCTACAGTATCTGATAATCTTTTGTTGTGCTCCTCATTCATTTTCTCTCTTTGTCTTGCCTTCAGTACAGAACAAAGGAAACAACGATAAGTTTTCAAGTTAATTAATGCCCTATGAAAATGTGAAGATTTTATGGTGATTGAAAACATTTTCATTAAAATATCCAGCAACAGAAGAAATTGCAGTTAAGTTCATTTATTGATCAATACACATTAACTCTCGATCAAGGTATATTAGAAATTTCTGTATCAGCAGACTGTTTATAGCCAACTAAACCTAAATTTAAATCAGATGACTAAATTGTTGAAAAAATACAACACGGATTCTGCTCTCAGACTCACAAAAGCATTATTCTGCAATTAATGGAGTTGTAGGCAGGTAACCGAGGGTGGAATTTGGCCCTATATTGTCAAATTATAAGCACCGAAAATAAATAGTTTGCAATACACATACTCTTTGAAGTTCCTGATTCTTTTCTTCAAGTTGAGCTTCCAAGTGTCTCATACGTTCTTCAATGTTACCATGTCTTTCTTCTGCCTGTAAAAAAAAATAGGAAGGCTCGGTTTGAAATTTAAAGTGCTTTGCAAATCTTTATGTCAGCAAAGTTTAAACAAAATATAAAGCAAGCTACTACTAACTGCAAACTTAGTTTTCAAAAAATAAACTGTATTCAAACAGACAGCTGAACAGCATTGCTTGAAATGTGTCAGCTACACAGGCCTGTTACACCCAAGCATCAGCAAAATATTGGAGTTATTTATGAGCAATGGAATCAGCCAAATGTAACATGCAGACTGTGCATGGTTTGAACACAAACCTGCCATCGGAAAATTGTAAGCTCCTGAAGCACTGAACTGCACGATGGTTGATTATCAATAAAAATAATAATTAAAAAAATAAATGAAAACAAATCAGATGGAATCTATTTAGCAATAGAAAGTAAAGTCCAGTAGGACTACCTTCCTACGTATGGAGATCATTTCTTGTAGCTTAGCTTCCATAACATATTGATAATCATCAGATGAGGTAGAAGAGGTTGGATCAGACTAACAAGTTAAGGAAAAGGAGAGGGACAAAATTGAAAAATCAGAACGAAAGACACTGACACTGAAAAGAACACAGCACAGAATGCTTAAACGAAAAGTGTGACTGAAAATTTATTACTTTGACTGAATTTTATGTGGAATAAACTACACTGATAGTTGGTGGATGTGATGCAGTTGATGTAGATCAACTTAAAATAATGACAGGAATGCTAAAAAAAAAGCTATCAACTTAGATATGGAAGGTTAGTGATGGCTGGCTGATGAAAGGTTACTATAGAGTGAAATCAGAGCAACTCTGGCTAATACAGTCTAATATAGTAGTTGGAATTATGGTGAACTAAACACCAGAAAATGATGTTGAGAGGCCAATGTCAGGAAGTTCTTTAGGATTCTTGCTACCACTTTATAGGAATGAAAACAATGCACATGTGTTGTAGAATATACTAAATTAATGGATTAGTCATTTACAGTAACTATGCAATATAATGCCAGTTTCCCTCATTACTACAAAACACAAAGAATTAACCATATAAAATAAAGCTCAAAGTTTTAGGATTCTATTTTAGATCAATAATAGATCAAGTCGTCCCTTTTTATTCTAGTAAAACAAAATAGTTCCCAAATTTTTTGAAGGTGAGCCCTTTGCAAGATCAGGGTCATAGTTAAGAGAAGAACCTCTAAATAGAAATGCATTAATCTGTTAAAACAAAATTTAAAACAGTTAGGTACTGAATATGAAATATGGTAGTCCATCCAAAGATTCAACACTTTTCTGAAAGAACAGCTGAATAAGTCATTTGTTCTAAAATATGGGTCTTCATGTTCCCTCTTACCAAGGAAGTCTTCAATAACATTGTAACACTGGATGTTATCTTGAATTTGTTGGTATGGAAACAAGACACATGGCTAAGGAGCACAGATAGCACCCTGCTACCAATGCCTGGTCTTTGTGAGCTCCTGATTGCTAAACACTCTGAATAGTCATTCTCTCAGGTGGTGAACTCTAGGTCACCAGATGAGCAAATTCTCAACACATCTAACATTATTAATAAAGTAATACTTGGTTAGTGAGACTGTGTCAACTACAAATGACTTACCAAAAAATAGTTAAGTATATTTATCAAAGTAATTACCATTAGTACACCATAATTTAAAATCACTCCAATTTATTATCAGAACTAAAGTTATTGACACAAAATTGGACTGATGTACAATTTTATAAATATAAACTGCAACTGTCAGTATGAATTAATTCCTATTACAAACTGTCTGAATATACATATACGTGATATATGAAGTTTTATGCCTAACCACTGGGTTTTTTTAATAATATGTTATTTAGTTAACATCATTTTCAACTGCCAAGTATTTATAAAGTTTATTCATTTGTAAAATGTAAAGGGTAAATGTAAATGTCCCAGATAATTCTTTGATTAATTTAGCCTCTTTTTCTGATTGTGGATTATCTGCAGATTGTGATTTCTTTGGATTAGTCATTATTTGAAACTACTCTATTTTTACTTATTACTATACGGACTAACCACAGTCAGTTCGATATTGAGTATTCAGTACTCAATGTTATAAATTTGAGCTTTATAAGTTAGTTGTATTTCATCACATACGTCACATGGTATAGTTTCTTTTCCCTTATTGGATTAATATAACTCCTAAAATCAGTAATAGGACTTGAAAAAATTTATCAGAGCTCTGAATCACTGATCGAGAGGTAGCAGAAACACAATATTAGGGAACTGTAGATTATTTTAAACCTTTTACTTTCAGGGTCACAGAGAACTTCCTAGAAAATTAAGAAAATTAAGCTACTTGAGGTTTAATGGCTGAGTGCAAAGTTAAATTTAATTTATTCTCTCCACTTTCACATAAATAATTGTATGCACATGGAAGCTCCTTATATGTTCAAACACATTACTTCTAGCATTGAAGAGCACCTCACTCAAGACTTCTGATAAGTGGTTCTGCCTTGTATAGCACACACTTGATAGAGAAGTCTGGACAGCTGTTTCATTCAAATGTGCTGCTCTATATTTTAAATTGTAGGAAGGATTTTCATTTGAAATCATACGATGGATAATTCTTTAACTGCATGATTTGTCTGAGGCACCACTAAAACAAATAGGGTAGAAGACCAAACTATTTATTGTTATATGAAAAACTCTATACATATTTCTGACCAAAATGCACACAGCCTCTTTATAAGTATCTGATTATCGAGTCCTTATGATGACTATCATGCATGTTAGAATCCACACCTCTGATTTAGCAAAGTACTTAAGCACAGGTGTAAGCAGACATATTTATTTCAGTTAGATTACTCATATGCTTAAAGTTATATACTTGCTTAAATAACCCGAGCCCTAGTCATCAAGGCATCTGATATTTTATAATTTCTATTATAAAAGGCAATGAGTCTGATTTTCATTTACATCAAAGCCTCTTTACACTGCTCTAGTAGTCTTTTATTTAATGTATAATCATTTAATGTAAATGAGAATAAAGACCAATATCATAATCCCCAAAAATATTTTTTTTAACGTTCAAGCATATTGGTTCTCCTTCAACTTTCTTTTGGATCTTTTTGTCCCTAAAATTTGCTCCTTTAATTATATTCTATTTGGGACACTGTAAACTAACTGCAGTTGCTGGTCCAGTTGATGCAGAGGGAGAATTAGTAAATTTTAGATGGGGATGTGTACCTTGTTTATTTGCAGACCTATAATTCAACTAAGTACACTTAAAGCTTAAAGTTCTAGTGATATTGTAATAAATGACTCCGGTCCAACTGAGATTTAAACATGCTTTAAAAGTGAGACTTTTATGATTTAAAAGTGCATTGGAAAACATACTAGCGGCCAAAGGAATTACACTAATTTTTTGGCTGCTATTTTGTATTGACTTTGCTCAAATATGACATAATCAAATGCCAAACTTTTAATATTTTCTCAGGGTACCGAGGGCTGCGCTATAGACTCTGGCCATAAGGCCTCACTGTCCTGAACCGAGGGCTGTGTTATAGACTCTGGCCATAAGGCCTTGCTGTCCTGCACCTAAGGGCCCCTTTATGGACTCTGGCCCTTAGGCCACGCTGCCCTGGCCCCAGGGGCGTAAACCTTCACACAATCCCAGAAGCCCCCTGGGCCAGGAGTGGTTTTACCATGAAATAAACCATGTGGTGGTCCCCAAAATGCAGGACCAATTTCATTTGACAACCTGCCCCTGAGTCCCGGCCAGCGGCACAGCAGGGCTCAGGCAGGCAAGCTGTCTGCTTGCCATGGCCAGTGGCCCCAGGCTGCTCCTGGAAGCAACCGGCTGCTGGCACATCTCTTTCACCCCCGGCAGCACACAGAGACCCGCTGTCCCTCTCCCACCCAGGAGCTCACAGAGATGTGCCAGCAGCAGGGTTAAGATGGCTCCCTGCCCGTTATGCCTCCCTCCCTCCGCGCCACTCTTGGAAGCAGCCGGCATGTCCCCATGGCTTCTGTGTGCATGTGTGTGTGTGTGTGTCTCTGCGCGCTGCCCCTAGCGTCGACTCTGTAGCTCCCATTGGCTGGGAACTGTGGCCAATGGGAGCTGCAGGGTCGGTACCTGTGGGCAGCAACATACGGTGACCCATTGGTCCCTCCCCAACCTAGGAGCTGTTGCCAGAAGGGTGTGTGTGCTGGTCGCTGTGGGAGCTGCGCCGCCTGAGGTAAGCGCCACCCACCTGCCCCTGCCCAGAGCCCGCACCAAAATTTCCTCCCAGAGACTGTCCCGCCACCCTTCCTCCATCCCAATCATTTGCCCCAATCAAGGTGCCTCACTTTATTTTTATTTACTTCCCATTACTTATAATATAGATGGAAAATGAAGAAAAAATGAATGAAAAATGTGTGGGGTGGGATAAGAATGTTTTTTTTTCTTGGCTAGGTCCTCACAAAGGAGGGAGGGGGGAAAATATGAAGCTGTGCACAGGGTCCCACTAATTCTAAATCAACCACTTCCCTGGGCACCTACTCCTGTGTTCTATCTTGATATCTGCCTGCACTCTGACCCTTGGTCTGAAATGGACTATGTAACGGAGTCGGTCACTCACCCGGCGGCGCCCCCGTCTGGTCGTCTGGGAATTAGCTCTTTTTGACCCGGGAGCACCCTCTGCCGGCCGACGTCCGCTTCTCCACACTGGTCCTGTGCCCCTCCCGGACCCCGGGACCCCTCACTGAGGGTGCTGCACCCCTGCAGTACCCCCCTTGTCTCAGGGTCTCCCCTCCCTGGGGAACCCAACACCCACTATCCCCAACTTGCCTCAGATACAGCCACTGCCAGTCACCACTGCCTCAGTCTCTCTGAGGCTGACTGCAGTCTCATGGCTACTCATCACCGGCAAGAAGGGGTTGGCCTGCTGCTCTTATCAGCCCAGGGGCCGCCCCCTTGCAACCCCCAGTACCCCATGGGTCGGGCCTTCCCTAGGCTCAGCAAGCTGGGGCCCTCTCACTAGAGCTAGTTGCTCCCTGGCTCCCAGCTGCCTTGCCCTCGCCCTGTCCCAGTCCAGGTACTTTGATAAAGGCTCCCAGCAGCCAGGCCTTGTCTCCCTCTGCTTGCAGAGGAGACTGCCCCCTTGCAATCCCCAGTACCCCGTGGGTTGGACCTTCCCTAGGCTCAGCAAGCTGGGGCCCTCTCCCTAGAGCTCAGGCTCCCTGGCTCCCAGCTGCCTCACCCACATCCTGTCCCAGTCCAGGTACTTTGCAGCCAGGCCCTGTCTCCTGCTGCCTACAGAGTAGACTGCCTCCAGAGTAAACCCACTCTTCCTCTCTCTCTCTCCTGCCTCCCAGGCTTTTATACAGCCTGGAATGTTTGGGGCGTGGCCACACAGCTGAGCCTGCTTTCCACTTAAGCCTGCTAGCAGGCTCAGCCAGCTACAAACCCTCTTTCCAGGGCTATTCCAGCCCTGGCCGGCAGGGAGCGGGGAGCACCCCGCTACAGACTATGAATCTGCCTTGCTTAGCATCCTACTTGCGTTAACCTGCCTGCAATTTCTCCAACTTCACGCACTGCCAATGTTTGGTACAATACAATGATGGCCATTATCAAGCCCCTGGAACAGTGAATCTCTTATTTAGATTATGCAAGGAATACTTGTAGTACCTTAGAGACTAACCAGTTTATTTCAGCATAAGCTTTTGTAGGCTATAGCCCACTTCATCAGATGCAAAGAATGGAACAGAAGTAAGATGCATTTATACACACAGAAAAGAAGGAAAAAAAAGTTGTACATTAGCATACCAATTCTAAGAGACTGTTAAATCTGGATAGGCCATTATCAGCAGGAGAAAAAAATACTTTTATTTTTTTCTCCTGCTGATAATAGCCCATCCAGATTTAACAGTTTCTTAGAATTGGTATGCTAATGTACAACTTTTTTCCTTCTTCTTTTCTGTGTGTATAAATGCATCTTACTTCTGTTCCATTCTATGCATCCGATGAAGTGGGCTATAGCCTGCGAAAGCTTATACTGAAATAAAGTGGTTAGTCTCTCAGGTGCTACAAAGTATTCGTCGCTTTCTTTATGGATTCAGACTAACACGGCTGCTATTCTTGAACTTATTTAGATTACTTAGTCCAATTGATTTTGTAGAGTTTCTTTCCAGACAAAAAATTTGGATGAAGGCCATTGTGGATGAAATGTCTAATCTGTCCATGATCCTCTAATCACATTAAATAAAAGACCGTGAAAAAGGCATACGAAAATGTATGTCTTATGTTTATGATCGAATAATGACTATATTGCACTAAAATCTACTGAGTATACTGCATGACTCAGATGAGATATTCTTTTCACAGTAGTAAGTGTTAGTGTTTGTTCAAGAAAAAAAATGGCGGCAAGAAAAGACATGCTTGAGGATGAAGAAAAACTACTGGTGCCTAAAATATTGGAGAATTTATAAAACAAAATTTCATCCTAAATATAAAACAATACTCTGCTAAGGGCATTAAAATGTCAGGTCATCTGCTGAATAAGTCACAGATGGACAACTTAAAGCTGACAAGGGATGCCGCATTCATTTGAAGCATAGTTTTTACAAAATGCTGTAGCATTTGTTTTTCATTTCACGCTGCTTCATTTTTGTTGAATCTTCTTTTTTCCCAGCATTTCCAGTTCCCTTCCAGATTCCCAACCCATATACCTAAAGTGGATAGCACAAAATCTTGATTATTGAAGACAGATTTTGTCTTAATGAGGTAAAAGATATTATATTCTAGTGCCTTCTTGACTAAGTTACACAACTGTCAGCCTAACCCAATAAGCCACCCAGGCACTGAAGACCCAATAAAAAGGGATAAATACAAAAGGTTTTTTTAGAATTCTGTTAAAAATATGATAATTAGTTGCCAAATAAAATTATTACAATGTTCTGTAGTGACAGAGAAAGGAAAACTCAAATAAAGCATAATGATGTGTAACATACTGTGCTGTATGGAGTTTTTCATTTTCATCTGACTATAAATGTGAAGGATTAAATATTTTCTGAGAATTACAACATGTTCTAATGAAGTTGAAAATACTTTGAACTATGCTACAGCATTAACTGCATGCACATCTGAAAAAAGTGGTAGAGAACAATACATGAATTTTGCATAATTTAAAATGTACTTTTGTCTTATTGTTTTTCTTCAAGAAAGTTGTTGTAAAATAGAAACCAGAGTCTCTTTGGTCCCTTTAGGGCTTTACATTTTTTCTTGCGATTTATCAATTGTAGTCCATAAAGAATCAATTTAAAAAAAAATCAATGTTCCAGATGGCTTTGTTTGTCACACACCGCTCATCCTAAATGACAATAAGGATTATTTTTGTAGTTTTGTGCCATTTATTGTGGTGAAAATGATTATTGTCTCTCTCATAATTAATGTGGTATAAAAACATTTGGAAAAATAATTTACTAGATTGATTTTTTTTGTTAAAAGGGAAACATTTACATATTTAAAAGCTAACTGGGTTAATTAAATTTTTGGAAATCCGTGACATTTTTTCAAATATAATGTAATCTAAAGTAAGAGTAATTACTGCACCTGCCAATAAAGACTGTGAGAAATACAGTCAAGGCATGTGGTATATAGCAAGTTAAACAAATGTCATTAATAAAGCCAGGGTAATATTACTTTTATTACATAATTAACATTTGCTTACCATGTGTCTACACGGCATATTTCCCCCTCATTTCTTATAAGGTTGAAATGAAGTCCTTTTTTTTTTTAGGGTGGTTGTAGGGAGGAATACAGAATGTATTAAACCAAAGTTAAACCAAACATTTCTGAAATGAACCTATTTCTCAGTGCAGTACCTTAGTCAGTGCTGCAATTCTCTGAGCCAGTTCAGCCTCCACTTCAGGCAAGGTCTCAGCCTTCCGCATTGTCTGTTGCAGCTTCTGTTCAGCGAGCTCAAGGCGTTCTTGCAGCTGCCTGTTTTTTTCTTCCATCTGAAACCCAGGGATGAAAACAGAAAATCTAAAAACACAGAATTAAGAAATGGCTGAAATTGTTGGGGGACTTTCTGAGGCGGGCACTCCAACTGGGTTCAGACACAGATACTCTCCGGCTTGCCAGAGAGTGTATTATGGGCTTGTGTAAAGAATTAATCCAAGGATGGAACTTTTATGCTACGACTGATATGAGAACTAAGGATTTCATACCAAGGCCAAAGTAAAGAAGTTGCAATCTGTAAAGTATGAAGATGAAAAAACATTCTTTCCACTTTCTAATCTGTGTGCAATTAGTGACAGTCAAAGAAAAAAAAGATAGCACTTGTGCTAGTAAAATCAGAGTTTTGAAAGCCACAGACACAAACATCAACTCCTTTACTGCAAAACCGAGAGTATAAGAGATTGGGAAGAAGTACATGTTTTAGAAGGATACATTTGCTAAAAAATTGTTGGAACACATTGATGCCAATAACATACCACTAGCGTGATGGTGAAATCAGCACTGGTTACACATCCAAGGACATACATTATTAGTTCCTGTCAGCTATTTGCTTAATGCTGCACAGTAAATTTTTTGTTGTGAATTTACAGTTAAATCTTGTTTCATATAAATGGAATTACTGAACCTTTGATAATCATTGAAAGAGAAGTACAGAGGGGGGGGGAAAGGTGGACCTTTATGTTTTCTTTTGATAAGTAGGGCATTTCCTATCCTATGACACATATGATTTCACTTAGTATTAATTGTCCCCTTCCAATGAATTTAGGGTGGGACTAACATGAGCATGCTGTCAATATTGTAAACTTTTGTACTTGTATTTTAATCCTCTGACAGGGTAATAAGGTTTAAAATGTATTTTGTTGCAGTTGCAATGCTGCAAATGTATTCTAAGTCTGCTTTTATGTAGCACAATTATCAGTACTCACTATTCTCTGCAGGCAATTTATGCATATTGTAAAACTACTTAAATTGCTAATAAAAAAATAACAGCTGATATAGGTATTTTGCTCTTTTATCTATTGTTCTTAGGGTTAAAGTGGAAAATTAATGAGAGTCTTCAAGCAACTTTCAAAATAGAATCCAAAAAGTTTTGGTTTTGATCCTTTCATTTTCAGTAATGAACATAAATATTTTTATTTTAATGGGGTTTCATTCAATTAGAGGACAATTTAGTTATCAAAGTGCCTTATAATGGGGGGGGGAGCTCTTTTTTTCTTTTGCATCATATACTGTTTACAGATAAGACATTTGAAAAATTAAAGAATGAACCTTTGTCAGTTAAAGGAGAGAAAGAAACTCACTTCTCCAAAATGTAAACAATATACAAAGTTCTGTATTAGTTTTCTATCCATTGTGTAATCCTTACCTGAAATTATAAGTAATGTCCTCCATCCACCTGATCCATTGGTCAGACAAAGGACTTGATTCTCTGTTGCCCTATGGCCCCTCTATAGCACTACGGCTGTGTAAATGGTCCTTAAAGGTACCAGATCTCTCTTGTTCCTCATTCCCCACCCCAGCATGGCTAGTTGAATAGTTCTAAGTTTGCCACCATTACAGAGTCTGATATGCTGGGAATTCCCAGGAGAACAAGGGTTGGGGCAGAGCTTCACTGCACCCACTGACTTTCATCTGTCGAAGCATATGTAAGAACAACTCCGAGGCTGCTCTAATTTATGCCAGAAGGCAATGTCATCTTTGCCCCAACCCCTTCCCTGACAACCCTATGTGTTTCAGCCAGAAAGGAGAATCAGACCCAAAGGTTTTGTTGTTTCACAAACTTAATCACAAATGACCTAGTTGGCACATAACTAGGATTATTCTGTCAAACTCAAATCACTTTGTACTAGAATACAACCAGAAGCAATTTGAGGGTTCTGGTACTCAAAAGTTCTTATGCCCTCTCTCCTGTATAGCACTTGATGACAATAAATATTGATATATAATAGTTAAGAATGCCTCACAGAAGTTCTACACAAATTTTACAGAAATTTAAATCTTATGCCTGTGAGGTTAAAACCAACTAACTCAAGGTTGTACTGAGCAAGCAAAGAATCAGGAATAGGACCTGTAAGTTCTGACTTCCAGTCTCCTGACTGAACTACTAGAAAGTTTCTGTTCCTATAGGATAAACAAACTCTAAGGATTCTAAAAGCTTTTTCTTAGATCTAGAATCCATAAATTTGAATAAGTTCTAAATGATGGGCTTTGGAGTTCCCTATTTCAACTATGGACTTCAGGTTTTGCAACAATCACAGAAAAAATATGACATGAAAGAAAACTGTCTCATCCTTGCAAATCTTTTTAAAATGAAGATAACATGGAAGACACAATTATCAGTGTAGTCCATGCAGTATTAAAATATTTTCATTTATTAAAACCCATTTTCTGCTAATGACCAGTATTTGGTGGAATAATCTCTCTTTTAATGTATATAATTTGTATTTACATTTGTGTGACCAACAATATCCAAGTAAACATGGGGAACAAACTGATCATTATTTGCTTAGCTTATGTGATTTGATGCTCACTGGTGCAGGACAACACAGGGATACATAATTCAGCACAGATACCTTGCAGAGTTGAGTGGACAAATTGGTTTTGCTATTTACGATGATGGTAGCTACTGTGAACCTTACAGACTTTGATCTGCCTGATTTTCTTTAAGACAATTTTGTCCATACTCTGTTATGGTTGATTTAGAATGAGAAACTTGGCCTAGTTTAATAGAAACCTCCTACCACAACTTCAGGACTCTTTTTTTTTTCTTTGGTGTTAACTTTAATTCTGCATGAAGAGAGCTGCTCTGCAGATACTGAACCTGACGCAGGATGGCCTCCTTATTTGCCAGTTCATTTTCCAGTTTATCATTCATGTCATGTATGGAGGTGGATTCCCTCTGTGCACTGAGGTAGCGCTTCTCAAGGGTAGTGATTCTTTCTTCCATATCTTCTTTCTGTGCCATAGCCTAAAATGAAGAAACATGTATTTCAAATGTCATTTAGTTTAGATGTCAGCTTAATGTTCATGTTAACAGTAGGCAGAGCTGAAAAAATATGCAGAAGTGATTTTCCTATTTTCTGTAGGGAGCATTTTTTCCTCTTTGATTAATATGTCTTCATAGAAATAAACCACCTACAAATGTCTATAACAGAATTTAATACCACCCAAGAACATAGTTAAATATATAGTTCAGAACAACATTCAGGGAAAACTGAAGATTTTTCAGCTTTTCTTTTTCTCCCTAGTTATCTGCATTTTCGTATGTATGATATATATATATATATATAAAACAAAGAACCCAACATTAGTTTGATTACTTTTTAATAACTGTAGACATGAATACAAAGGAAAAGAATCCACTTCATATATCATATCTTAACATCACTATAGCAGTACTATAAAAGTTATATGCCACTGATCAAGAAAGCTGATGTGCTTTAATATACTGTAAGTCAAGAGGAGGTGATAAAGGCAAATACTGAAATCCACAGCACCAGGGTCAAGAACTGAGTAACTTGACTCACTGTGAATCCAAACCCTTTCCTATTGTGAGTACTTAGTGTCATCAGTCAAACCTTACTCTTTAATTTGCCAGGCTTACGAGGAGGAGGAGGAGCTCCTGGCAACAGGGAAGGACGTCCCACCAACTGAACGGCTCCCACCCTCTTGATTATTGGAATAAAATCAGCGCCCCCCACCATGCTCTTCAGACAGTTGGGAGTACACCACACTCTTGCAAAGATCCTTTCAGGTTTGAATAGGCAGTTGTCTGTAGCAGGTGACGTCTACAGCCCTTAAAGAGCCCTTTGGATGGAGAAAAAAATAGCTTCTGATGCTCCTCCTCAAAGATGAGGGAATGTGGAGGGGACACAGCAAGTAAAGGAGCAGAAGGGAGTCAGGACTAGAGCTGACTAGAAAATGACAATTCCATTTTGTGGCAAATTTTGAGGGTTTGAAATTTGTTTTTGTTCTGCATTTGGGTGTGTATGTGGGTGGCCACTAGGGTACGGGAGTGTCACATTGAAGTTCCTTCTCAGCCTGAGTGGGAATGGCAAACTCTGCTGTAAATTAGGCAGAAGAGAGTTTTAATCACAGATTACTCTGAATCAGGGAGCCTTGGAACTGGTTTGCCCACAGCATGGTCCAGCATCCTAGCCATTCCTCTAGCTCATTTTGTGCAAGGTTTTGGCTTTGACAAAACATCATATTTCACCAAAATTTAATTTAATTATAAATGTAGTTATTGTGCCATAACTTTTTTTCTGATTAAAATATTTTGACCCACACTAAAATGGCTATTATATTTGCCAGGAATATCCTGGGGAGACAAAGGGACTGTTGTGGGCAACCCAGTTAGGGTAGAAGCTTTAGTTTGTCAACTCTTCTGATTTTGTTGACATCTTTATGTTATTTGCTCTTTTCCTCAAGTCCCAACTCCTGTAGTTGTGTAAATACTTGAAAATCTGAAGCTTTTCTTTAAATCAGTTCTTAGCATTTATATTTGCTGAGAAAAACATATGAAAATATAAATCATAAAAGCAGGGAATAACAAGACAAACAAAAAGAACCAAAGTGTATAACATAGAAATCATGGTATTTTAAAACTAAGTCATCCTGATGATTTTGGGAGGCTGACTCAAGAGTTTTAAATGCTCGAGGTTGGCAATACTGGAAGAGAAGCCTTGCAAGAAGAAAGAAGCTGCTGCTGCAATAATTTCCCTTACAGCAGGGGTCTCAAACTCAATTTACTTGGGGGCCGCTGGAGGCAGAGTTTGGGTGAGGCTGGGCCGCATCGGGTATTCCACGAGAAAAGCTTTGTTTAAAAAATTCCAATCTTCTCAAATGTCTTTATTTTTATTTTTTTAACACAAAATAAGATGAAAAAATAAATAAATTAAGAATTAATAAGTAAATAAGTAAATAAATCAGTAATAAATAAATAAAATAATAATAATTAGATTTCTCTAGTCAGCAACTATGTGTGGTTTCTTCAGTCTTCTATATCTGCTGTATTCAGATTTAAACGTCTTTATTAACAGTTCTTTAACCTCAATGGGTTCTTCTGAACATGGCTTCTCTTGCCTACTCCTTGCTGCTAGAGACCTGGCAGCGCTTCCTCTCGCATAGCTGAGCCACATTTGTCTTGAGGGAGGAAGCAGTTGAGACCCTCAGTATGGCTTGAAGATGATCATCAGTAAGTCTGGACCTGTACTTGGACTTATTGAAGTTCAAGGTGGAGAAGAGCTTTTCACACAAGTATGTGCTCCCAAAAAGGCACATGGTCTGCTTGAACATTCGGGAAAGCTCAGGGAAGCTGGGGGTCAATTCTCTCAAAAATTGCCCAAGCTTGTCTGCTTTTCCACTCACCTCCCTGAACTTGGCTTTGAGGTCAGAGTTGCACTGCAGGTCAATGAGCTCCATTTGAAGCACAGGAGGGGCATCTTGCACATCAAAGGAGAAGGGGTCCGCAAAAATTTGAAATGTGGCTCTGTGCGTCTTGAAGTCTGCAAATCTGTGATCAAATTCCTCCTGTAGCTTCAAAATGGCATCAACATACTTCTCACCACTGAATGGTGTGCCTGCATCCACGAGTGCCTTGCATGCTGGGAAATGGCAAAGGTTTGTCTGAGAGAGCTGGGCTTTCCATAACACAAGTTTTGTGGAGAATGCTCTCACGTAGTCATAGGCAGCACTGACGAGTTGCCCCTGGCCTTGTAACTTCTTGTTCAGTACATTAAGCTCATGTGTGATATCAACAAGAAAAGCTAAGTCCATGAGCCATTTGGGATCACTTAGCTCAGGAACAGCCACCCCATCCTTCTCCATGAAGGCTTTCACTTCTGGTCTCAACTCAAAAAATCTCTTCAAGGTGTTTCCCCTGCTGAGCCAACGTACCTCGGTGAAGTAGAGCACATCCCCATATTCTGACTCTATTTCCTCTAAAAAAGCACAGAACCTTCGGTGCTTTAAGCCCCTGGATCTGATTTGGTTGATGCATTTCACAACAACAGACATCACATTGTCAAACTTCAGGCATTTGCTGCAAAGGGCCTGCTGATGGATAATGCAGTGCAGAGCAATTGCCTCCTCTACACCCTCCTCTTCCAGTTTTTTTTGAACAAGGGCCACCAGTCCATTTTTCCTCCCTGTCATTGATGGCGCTCCATCGGTTGTTATTCCAACAAACCTCTTCCATGGCAAACCGGCATTCTCAATGGCATCACACAGCTGGTGAAATATCTCCTGAGCAGTGGTCTGGCCATGCATTGGAAGTACTGTGAGCAACTCCTCTATCACTTCAAAATTGTCATCAATACCACGGACATACATTGCGAGCTGGGCAGTGTCTCTGATGTCTGTGGTCTCATCAAGAGCGACTGAGTATACACTGAAATATTTGGCTTTCTCACACAGTTGATCATAAATGTTACTTGACAGGTCAGAAATGCGCTCTGCTACGGTGTTGGCAGAAAGGCTGATGTTGCTAAACTGACCTTTCTTTTCCGGACAGACTATACTTGCAGCCTGTAATATGCACTTTTTGATGAATTCACCTTCTGTGAATGGCTTTCCCGCCTTAGCAATCATCTCACTAACCACGTAGCTAGCTTCGACTGCTGCATTATTCTCTTTGGTTGCTTTCTTGAAGAAATCTTGTTGCCTCAGTAGACATGTTTTAAGATTTGCAACCCGGTTGGCTCTCTCATCTCCCTGGTATTTTGCATACTCCTCAGCATGTCTAGTTGTGTAATGACGTTTCAAATTGTATTCCTTGTGCACCGCAACTTTCTCTGTGCAAATAAGACATGTCGGGGTGCCCCTGTGCTCAACAAAGAAATATTGCATCTCCCACTTTTCCTGGAATTGTCTGTGCTCATCATCAACCTTTCTCTTCACTGCAGGCTTTGAAAAAGACATGTTTGGGGCTATGGAATATGTTTTAATTCCACTTGGTGTCAGCACCAGTGGCAGGTTTCAAATCCATGAATGGCCCAGGAGGAGTGAGGGGCTCTAGCTGTGAAGTTGCCGGCCCCTGTTCAGAACAAATGGGTTCTGTGTGCATCAGAACGACCTTGCTCCTGCCCCAAGCAGATCCTAGAGCGGAGACCAGCATCTCAAATGCCTGCACTCTGCACCTGGGCAGCCTGGGGGATTCCAATCCTTCTCCAGCGCTTCTATGCAAGCCATTACACTTGGTTTCTTTAATGCTCTTCGATTCCTGCCTGGTGCACTAGCCAGGCTGATTTAGGCTAGAGCACAGTGTACAGGGCATGAGCACTGCCTGCTCTTGACTGAAGCAGCAGGGACCTGACCCAGCCCTGTGCCCATGGCGATGCATGTTCTCCCCCATGCAGACAGCTGCTCCCCAGGAGAACAAGGGCACCTAAACCCACACCGGCAAATTCCCTTTATCTCAAAGCTGTTGCAGCCAATACAGGGAATTCTTTATCTGTTAAGATGAGGTCTAATAGAGACTGACCACAGCACTGGATGTATGATAACTTAGGTACAAGTGATTTTGAGCTATGTGCAGTCCAAATAAAGTCTAGAGCAGTAATATAGGGGGGGAAAAAACCCCTCTGTTTCAGTTTGTTTCTCTGCTTGCAGGAAGCCCGGTCGATGTCCTGCCTCCCGCCCCCCCCCCTCCTCCCCCGCTCCCGAGCAGCAACGCTGCTGTAACTCTGTTTCAGTTTGTTTCTCTGCTTGCAGGAAGCCCGGTCGATGTCCTGCCTCCCGCCCCCCCACCCTCCCCCGCCCCCGCCCCCGCTCCCAAGCAGCAACGCTGCTGTAACTCTGTTTCAGTTTGTTTCTCTGCTTGCATGAAGCCCGGTCGATGTCCCGCCCCCCGCCCCCAAGAGCCAACGTGATTGGTAGGTTCGTTCAAGTGCCATTCATATAAAACTCACGGGCCGCACTAACATTAAACTTTCATATTAAGGTGGGGGGCCACAAAATATCATCTCGCGGGCCGCAATTGGCCCGCGGGCCGCGAGTTTGAGACCCCTGCCTTACAGGTTCAATGGGATGTTGCCCACTCATGCCAGTCCTCACACTAAGCACTTCTCTAAGGCACCTCTGACAGCTGCTTCTTTCTCTTATTACCCACTGGCAACTAATGGCATTTTCGAAGTGGAGCGTAAAGGTGCCAGTGAAGAAAATGCTTCCTTGTCATCTGAAGAGAGGAGCAAACGGATAACACAGGGTGAGAATGGGAAGGCTGATGCAGGAACTAGTGGAGAGAGTAATAATGTTCTGCATTTTGTATTTCAAAACAGCTATTCCCTTTATAGTAAACTAGCGAAAATACGTGGCGTTGCTCGGGTCTGTCGGAGGTGGGGAGGGGGCAGAGAGCTGAGCGAGTGCGGGGTCCGTTGGAGGGGGGAGAGGGCAGAGAGCAAACCTGACACCCCCACCTCACCCCCCCAACCAAACCCAACACCCCCACCTCACTTACCCCTCGACCAACCCCGACTCACATTTTCACCCCCCACCCAAACCCAACACCCCCACGTCACCCCCTACCAACAGCCCCTGAACAACACCCACACCTCACCCCCCATAGACCAAACCTGACACACCCACCTCACTTTCCCCCCCAACCAAACCCGACACCCCTACCTACCACCACAAACAAACCCGACACCCACACTTCACTTACCCATCGACCAACCCCGACCCCCCTCTGCACCCCCCCAAACAAACCCAACACCCCCACCTTACCCCCCACCAAACCCAACACCCCCTGACCAACCCCAACACCCACCCCTCACCCCTCACCCACCCCGACACCTTCCCACCCCCCCAGACCAAACCCAACACCCCCCGGCTCACTTACTCCCCGACCAAACCCAACACCCCCACCTCACCCCCCGACCAAACCCGACACCCCCACCACACCCCCCGACCAGACCCAACACCCCTAACTCACTTACCCTCCAACCAAACCCAACTCGGGTCCGTCGGAGGTGGGGAGGGAGCAGAGAGCTGAGCGAGTGCGGGGTCCATTGGAGGGGGGAGGGGGCAGAGTGTATATGTGTGTGTGTGTGTGTGTGTGTGGTCCAGTAGGTTTCTCACATATTGACTTGAAATATAAAAAATCTTGTAATTTACAATGAATGGGAAAATGTCTCTGAATGTCTCCATTACCACATGACTCTTATATCACTTGGTTATGCCAATAGTGAATTCAGCAGCAAGATTTTTCAATAAGCAACTCCCAAAAGTAGTACTTTAAAATATTTTCTTTGGATAGTGACTGCATTACCTGTATCTTATCAGTATTTATACTACAGTAGCTACTAGGAACCCCAATCACAGACGAAGGACCCACAGAACAAAAGGACAGCCTTGAGACAGGAGACAACAGATGGACAGACAGATAGATGGGAAGTACATGGAAACAATGAAACAATACTTGTCAGAATGATAAGCTGTGGTCACAGAACATCAGCAGCCTGATGGTTGACAAATATTTTGTAAGCATCATGTGATAATGAGGGAGTTCAAGGAGCATAATGAGATAACTTTGTGAATGTTTACGGTTTTAGCCATATTGAGTTTGAGCTGAGAGTTAGATGTCAAAGGGCGGAGCCTTACAGAACCCCACACAGAAAGTTGAACAGGGGACATGAGGAGGATCCTCTGGAGGACATACTTAAGGAGCAATCAGAGAAGTACAAAGAGAACCAGAAGAGGACAGATTCATGAAAGCCATGGGAGGACAAAATTTCAAGAAGGAGAACATGATCGACTGTGTCAAAGTGGCTGACGTGTTAAGGAGGATGAGGATGGAGTACTGGTTCTAAGCTAGGGACCATGAGAAACCTGACCCAGAACAGTTTGTTATAATACATTGTTACTCACATTGTCACCACAATCTTAAATTACACAAGCACATACTATTTTTTCCACAAGACCCCACCACTTTTTGAGCATAGGCTGGATAGTGCTCACTTAACAAGCAGCTATTCAATATTTTGTTTTATCCTCATCAATGTGTGGTTCTTATTTACAACACACCATCCAAACCTTACACCGAAAACAAAATTATTATTTCTTCTTGGGCTTTCCTATGGTGCTCTCACTGTAGTTTTTAAGTGCTTCCCAAGCAGTAACTGAGTTATGCTGACAACATGCCTGTGAGACAAGGTGGTGTTATTATCTCTGTAGAGAGCTGGGGTGGCCTCCCTCCAAACCAAAGGGTAAAGAGCCACTCTCTCAGCCTGAGTGGGCAGGGCCAGGCCAACATACTTCACCCCCCACCACTCCCCAAGAAGGAAAAGCGTAGAACAGGAAGTATCAAAGGCGGGGCCCTTAGCCCATTAGAGCAGCACTAGGGAGGGAGACCGATCCAAACTGCTGGCGATTCACTGTAGACCTTGCTTCTGAACCAGGCCCGGGACTGAGGAGGGAAACCTGACCCAGAGGAAGGACTTGGGCTACCAGGACTGCAGCGATCTGAGCCAGAGTGAGCTGGAGCTACCAGGGCTACTGATGGCTGAATATCCTGATGAGTTGGACTCACTTGAGAGACTGGGAAGGAAGTAGCCCAGGGGCAGAACTGGACAGTGCGGTGAGTTAGTATTTGGTCAGCGTGTTGCGGACGGATCCCTGCTGACCCAGTGGTGTGACCCTCTCCTCCCGCCACTCTCAGGGCCCTAAGCCCCACACTTTGGGGAGTTCTGTGGGCCTCCGGTGAGATTGGCTGGCACCAGGTGCAGTTGGTTCCAGAAGTGCCAGTGTGATCGCCATCACTGGGCACGGTCGGTCCCAGAAGTGAGGGGTTGGTCATGGAAGTGATAGATTTGTTACTTCTGTCCTGGGCACCCCCCTAGTGGTGGCCCTGGCTCTCACTATCTTTTGGTACCACATTCTGCTCCTGATAGCATAAGAAAATTGGAACTCAGAACACCCAAAAGAGAGATAAGTGGGCAAAAATGGAGAGGAAAGTAAATGATTAACTATACTCAAGCTACTGAGATGGCTCTTGTACACGGGTGTACTCTTCAATTTGCAAATCTCAGTGGTTGAATTATCATATACTTTGCTGACTGACTTGGGTATTTTGATCAATAATCACATACTTCACATGCTGAACATAAAAAAAACATTTACATTTACTGATCAAGCTGCATACTAAAGGAGATAATGTTAGAGATTGCTCCAAGATACTGTATGCAATATGTATAACAAACTAGAAACTTTTTAAGCTTGCTTACTTTTTAGTATAAAATTTATTTTCTTCATCCATCCTGATATTTTCATGGGCTAATGAAATAAACTCTTCCACTAGCACTTTTATGCGTTAAGAACAACATTTAATAATTTGATTTATCCATTGTAACTTTAAAAATATACAGCCAATAGGTAGCTGTATACATTCTGGCACAAATTTTCAACAGGAAAATATCCAAATGCATCAATTTTTGTGCACAAAGGAATTTAGGCATTGCAGCACCGCACTCAGACACTCTGCTGCCCTGTAGAATTCATAGCTGTGATTTAAATATGTAAATATGCACTTGAGCAGGGACTAGAACCTATATCTGCAATCTCCCAGAAGAATGCCTTGACCCCTGAGCTATAGAATCATTCTTGTATTCTTGCTGGACTAATGAATATTTAATTATTAATACAAAGTGGAATATCTTCCACAGGAGATATTGAGAGAGACCCATCATGGAATATTCATTAGCTGAGGTGTGGGGCACTCACTTGGGAGTTGGGACATCTGGGTTCAAGCCTTTGCTCCAAGTCAGCAGAGCAGGGATTCAAAATTGTGTCTCTCACATCCTGCAGATTATTGGGTATAGTGGGAGACACACATGACCTGCTCACATCCATCTATCTCTGGTGTGGGTTACACGTGGTGTGAGAACGCCTACCACATTGAGCTCTGCAACTGAGATAGGTGGTGGTGGGGGGGTACACCTGTATTGTGAATCCTACCACAATTTAGGCATGAACTGGGCACAGAGCAGTTCAGCAGCATCAGGACTTAAGTGGTTATGTGCATGCCCACCAGCAGAAAGTTGGACATCTAGTGGATTAGGTGGCAGCTAAAGCAGGAGTTTGGTGGATTTCAGTTGCGCTTAAATGTTGGACTTAGATGCCTAAAATGGCAGCCAGGTGCCTAAGTCTCTCTGTGGATCTAGCCCTGAACTCTCATATTTGTACTATCTGACATTCATACACCCATATTACTTTTGGCACATAAATGCAAGATTTTGTGTGCTCAAATGGATGTGCCCGCACATTTTGCAGAAAGATTAGTAGAGTACTGATGACAATTTAGGCTTCTAAATTCCTGCTAACTTTGCTCTGTACCATCCAGTGGGGATATGAAATGCAGCGTGCAGCTCAATCAGCAAAGTATTATGCAGCTTCATCACTGAAGAATGCAGTAAAACATAGAATTATGCTATTTTGTAGATCTACTCACCGAGTATTAAATTAATCAGCAAATCATGCAGGTAAAGTGGCAATAAAACCTAAACCACCAACTCATCTAGCCCTTGATGTCTATATGATAATTGCATCAGTAAACAGAGTATCGGGGATCAAAATGGTCAAATCCTGAAGCTCTTAGCACTGTTTTATTCAGGCTTTTCTGAGGTAAAACTCCCTCTGAGATTAATGAGAGTTTTGGCCTAAGGACTGAGTCAAAAATGAGTAAACACTTCAGGATTTGGCCCAGTATGTAACTCAATCAGATGAGTACAGTGGTGACATACACCAGATTCTGTGTTACTGTGAAACAAAAGAAACATTTTAACATGTTACCTTGGAGTTTATCTCCCCCTATTTCAAAATGAAATGGAGAGCCACAAGTATGATGAACTACCCAAAAAATTACTAACTGTACAGAATTAACATGTATGAATCAGGAATAAAAAATAAGTCCTAAATACACTGATAAGTTGTTGTATAGTCTCCTCTCAATGCAATATATATACCTGGAAGATTATGCAATATATAATTAATATGCAATATGCATAATTATTAGAAGACTAAGGGTGAAATCTTGACCCCATTAAAGTCAACAGGGAGTTGCAATTGACTTCCGTGGGATCAGGGTTTCATTTTAAGGTTTTTATTAGACTCAGAAATCCATGTCAATTAATTTCACTGCCTGGAGAGGATTGTTTTAGCTTTAAAATCTTGTCTGTTTTTTAGAAAGATTTAAACATTGACACATTATCTTGGCATATTGAGATTACTTATTAAGAAATATATTCTGTTGCTCTTCATGTTGTGTGTACTTTACTTTCTAAATTGCCTCACTGAAATTAGTGGGATTACTTGAAGAGTAAGGTACTATGCAACCTAAGTAAAGGTGGCAGAATCTGGTCCTAAGACAAAGGTTAAACCAAACATCTAGGTTATCGTTTCCTTGACTGCTAAAAGAAAATAAAGTTATTTTTTTTTCTTACCTAAATAATGAATGTAGTTAAAAATCTTATTTTATATTTCTACTTTCCACACAGGTAGAGGAAAAAAACACCTTATCCTGAGTGTAACAAACCCAGTCTACTCTATTTCTCAGTGCATACTTTTGTCACTGTATTGGAAAGTGTTTCTTCTGCTGTTCAATTAGATCATTCAAGCAGGTACCTTTATATCTGCTTGGAAAAAATATATTTTAGCAAAGTTGCTGTTTGAAAGTTTGATGCAATTTGTCCAATTTGATTCTATTTCTGTAAATTAACTTTTGGGTTTTAGAGTAAAAAGGACAGGCTGTAGGTTGAAGCATGGGTGTTTGGACATTGACATGTTGTTACAGCTAGAAAGGAAGCTGGCAGATGGGACTCAAGATGTCCAGAAGACAGCAAATGTTTCACTGGAGAGGGGAGAGAGAAGTTGAGAAAGGGAATGTCAGAGAGCACAGATGAGGAAAGGAAGCAGTTGGGGGCAAGGACATAGGGAGATATTAGAGTGGCATAATAAGACAATATAATTTCTTAAACTGTATAAAATGTTTTAATTTGAGATTTTAAAAGAGATGGAGAAACACAGCAAAGCTGTGTCATGGAGCTGGAGCTGCAAAGGAGCAGTCTAATGCATGGAGAGTGGCAAGAATATGCGAGGAAACAGAGGAGTGAGAAGTAGGGAAAGAGAAAGAGAAAGGGATTATGAGAAAGGAAGAAAATTCCATGAAGGATTTTAAATGCAGAGAAGGCAATTTTGACGGATTCTGAATCGAATGTCCAGGCAGTTGTACATGCTTGAGGGTGGGAAGTAAAGTGAATTTTACTCTTTGTGTGTTTGAGAAGATATGCAGCAGATTCAGTGCTAATCTGAGCCTGGAGACATGATATCTGGAAGGCAAAAAAGAGGGAGTCACAAATATATGAGGAGAGGAGATAAGGAACATGGAAGAGTATTTCAGCAGAGGGGATGTCTGACATGTATGGGAATTTGCAGAGGAGGAAACAGATTTATTGAGAGAAGATGTACACTTGTTTTTGTAAATGGTATTTTCTACACAGATTACTAATAATTTTGGGTGTTTTACTTTTTTAAAAAATTAAACTTTGTGTAACATACTTCCAAGATTTCTGTCAGTGCTAACCTCGATTGCCATGTTGAGTGACCCAGCTTGGCTCATCTCAA
This sequence comes from Sternotherus odoratus, assembly GCA_032164245.1. Taxonomy (NCBI): domain Eukaryota; kingdom Metazoa; phylum Chordata; order Testudines; family Kinosternidae; genus Sternotherus; species Sternotherus odoratus. The sequence goes on from JAVMKO010000001.1 coordinate 62,622,799, forward strand.
ATACCCTCTGCACAACTTGTTGAAAAGTTTGAGGTGAAACTGTAGTAAAACCGTCTTACCTCTCTAATATCTCTTTGATGTTTACTGTTCATTTCTTCTGTTTTAATTAGATCCTTCCTGGCGGTCTCTGCTTCCTGCTCTACCTCCCCCACTCGGGAAGATAGCGCAGCCAAACGTTCCTTCATTTGTGCCATTTCATAATTTTGCTTTTCGAGCAGTTCCTGTAGTTCCACCACTTGACTGGCTTCATCATTTGAGTCTATAGAGCCATTTGATAGGCGCTGCAGGGAGAGAAACAACAATATTCATCCATTACTTATCATGTAATGTAGAAACTTCCTGGAACATTTTTTAAACAAATCTGTCAACAATTAAAAGACAAAATATTACAGGCATTTTAAGTATAAATAACATGAGATTCAGGGATACTAATAAACAAAGGAAATAGAAGACATGTGCACTGTTAAATTGTACATTAGCTGTGTTTTAGAGCAACTGGGTGTTTAAATTGTGGTTATTTATGTCCTGGGTCTTTTTTACAGGAAGTCAGTGCTATTCAATCGAATTCAACCTTCACAGTGGAAATCTCCATCCGGAAAGGTGGAATTTTAAGTCTCTAGTATTTCATATACAAAAGATAAGAGAAGAAATGTAAACATGAATGATCAACCATTTTGGCACGGACACCTGAAGGACACGTGGAACTTCAGAACTCTGAAGCTCCTGCCACCCAACCCTATACTTAGTCAGCCAGATCACATTACTAAAATTCACCCAAATTCACACAAAATCTGCAGATGCACTGCAGCCCCCCGATGTCCCATTTTTCTGGACAACTGCCATTTTGAAAGTATGCACAGAACAAACAACAAGGCTCCACGCTGTGTATAAAATTAGTCAATGAAGTTTGGGAGGGCTCCCAAGAATCATCTCACTAACCCTCCCCCAATCCCAAACTGAAGGGTATGTGCATGGTGGACAGATATCAGTTATGTTTAGGTGGAGCTGAGAACTATCATTCTGCAGGCTGATTCTGTTACTCTTTGTCCTCTCTTAAGGTCTCGCTCCCAGTGTATCTTCCACATTAGTGTTCATCTTCCTTGAAGTTTCTATTCAGCATCTCTCTTCACCCCCTACCTAGCTAGGGTAGGCTGCTTCATATTTCTGCCACTCAGCTTCAATGGGAAGGGAAACAATGCACTAGCTGTTCAGTATCTCCACACGGAGACATTTGGGAGGGAAACAGCTAATGGGTTGCTGCAAGTCGCTGGAGTTCAATAGAGCAGTGCTATAAGAGCCAGTTTACATTGTCCCATGCTGTCAGAGTGCAGCACAGGGGTGTTGGTCCTCCATCATGTTGTCCATTGTCCACTGGAGAGTCAAGTGTATACTACTGCATACATGGTATATGCATGGCTGTGCCCTAATTAGAATCCATACTTTCTCCCATTGCTGCTTCTGCATTACCATATCACTACATACTTATACAGTTGTGTCTACTTACAAATTCAAAGGAAATCACTTTGTTTAATGATTTTAATTATATTCTTACTCAACTCAGCTCTCAAATGAACCCAGACCATATAGTTACACTGAAACCATCTGCATTTGTGTGGATCACTGAATAAGATTATTTTATACTAAAGATTCATTAGATTAAAACAGCTCAGCTCCAAAATTACTTTCCTAGTGATTTGTGTTATGCTTAAACTGTATATTAATTACTGAAATACAATTGGTCTACTTTGGGCTACCACTGACTAATGACAATCGTAGCAGTTGAAAATCTTATTTCCATTTGATTTTGTTGGTCAGAATTATTTCAATTACAGCATTTGCATATAATTACATTCATATTCTGCAGCTATATATGAAAATATAAATACTACCTGGCCACAATATTAAACACATTGCTACCATCCTTTGTTCCAGTGTATGAACTTTATGTAACTTCTCCTCTCATGGTTATTATAATGTTACTTTTAGGGCCTTATTTTCATGCAGTAATTTTAGCAATTTTGACAGATACAATAAGTCATAGGCAGATGGACAAATGTTATCACGTGTTTACCTTGACATATACCCTAAATGGTAGCATATGAATTGAAGCTAAAATATAATTAAGCAACCATCAAATATGAAATATGAACACCATCCGGTCACTTGCTTTATGAGACCAAAAATATAATAACGTTATCATCAGTAAGCTTTAATTGCTAACAAGAGTACATTCACCAGCACTCTCTGTGAAAAATTGTGAAAGTGAAAAAATAATTGCACCATTTTTATTTGAGAGATTACAATCATTTTAAAAATAGAAATACATCTCAATAATGTAAAAATGTTGAAGTAGATGACTACGGGATAGATTTTTAAAGGTAGGTAAGTGCTATTAATAGAATTCAACCTTCAGAGCGGAAATCTACCACATGCAACACAGAAATAACATTAATGAGTACTGTATTTACTTTCCTCTATCACCATGCTACATGTTCTCCATCCTGCTGGTTCTCTCTCCACTGTCATCCAGACAACAGCACCACATACATAGGGAGGAGGGGTTCTCTCCTTTCTCCACAAGTGTTCCCTAGCTAGAGTGGAGAGGCATTGAGCTGAGTCTCCAGGCTAAACACTGATCTGAGCTCAGTTTACTCTTTGGCCTTGTCTCAGACCAGGCAAAGTGAACTGGCATGATTTAGTTGGGGATTGTTCCTGCTTTGAGCAGAGGTTTGGACTAGATGACCTTCTGAGGTCCCTCCCAACCCTGATATTCTATGAACTGATGTTCCATTTAATCTCTTGGCACACACTATCCTGAACCCAGGAGAGACAGAGGGAAAGAACTGTAATAGAGTGAAGGTTGGTTTTCTTTTGTCACTCAATTTTTTTATAATTTGATTTCCTTTCAATCCTGCCATCCTAGGCAACAGCATGGTCTGAATATAGGGTAGGATTAGCTCTCAGAGGCCTTTAATTACGTAATACCATTCAACTCACTGAGCAAGGGAGGGAGGAAAGAGAGCATGTTGATTATCCAATCCTAATCATTTTATTATCTAATATTGTTCTATTCAATGTGGCTCTATTAAATAAAGATTATCCTTAATTTCAATAATTTGTGTTAGCTAACAACTGTACTAAGAAAATCAACATTTCCATAAGAAATATTATATTTTAAAATTAGTGTTGGACCAGACACTGGACCAGCTGATTCACAAATAATCATGAAGCCCCCACTTTAAAAGTTGTCCCATAATATTACTGTAGCTTCTCAAAAATTACTTTGTGTTTGTGACATTTTGCTAGAGCCTAAATATCATTAAAATACTTTCCTCAAAATACATATATAAATATGTTTTATTGGCTAAAAACTCAATTTCTTTCTTAATAGTGTACCAATATGAATAAATCATATCTCATTTGAGTGGTGTGACATGTACCTAGATCAGTTTTATGGCAGTTTCAATAAGGTATTTTTCATTAACTTGACAGTACAATTGGAATGTGCTAAAGGAACATTTTGATTGTAATATAACAGTACATTTCAATTCATCTGTCATTTACAAGAGACTTAGAACACACTAGTTTCACTCTGTCCCTCACCCAAAGGAGAGCAACATTTGTTTGTCAGGTCAACCCATGTGAGAGAAGAGAGCCAAGGACCAGAGTGATCAAATAGTTTAGAATCTTTGATCCAGCACCCATTAAAGTCAATAGAAGACTTCTGTCTTGGATCCCAGAATAAGTGAGTCAGACTTCTAAATCTTTTCACTCACTATTGGCTCAGATATGAAGATCTATAGGTCATTGTGGAGTTGGGAAGAAACAGAATAGTGTGGCAGGGTGCTGGCCAGGAGTGCCTGAGCCAGCCCTGCGGGCCCTTTAAGAGGGAGCACCAGCCTGCAAACCTCCCTTGCAGGAAAGGCTAATCAGCCACCTGGCTTGCAGGGCAATCAGTCTGCATGAGTTTCACCTGGCAGCCTCCTCTGGGGGATATAAGGCTGCCAGGAACGAAGCCCAGTGTGGTGGTGGTGGCATGAGCTATCCAGAGCTGTGTGTTGTGTATGAGCTATCAAGAGCTGTGTGTTGTGTATGAGCTATCAAGAGCTGAGTGTGTGTTTGAGCTATCAAGAGCTGAGTGTGTATATGAGCTATCAAGAGCTGTGTGTGTTTGTATGAGCTATCAAGAGCTGTGTGTGTTTGTATGAGCTATCAAGAGCTGTGTGTGTTTGTATCACTGTTAGCTGGACTACATAGAGTCCATAGAGCTGGATATTAATAAGCTGTTGAGCTGGATATTAATGAACTGTTTTAACCTGTATATATTGGTGGTGGGGTCCTGCACTGTAAATTAAAGAGCACTGTTTGGAGCAAAAAGGGTTTCCTGCCTGTTCCTGAGAGGGGGGAGACGGCGATCTGTCACAATAGCAGAAGTGATGTTGGAAGAGATTAACAAAGGGAAGACTGAAAGCCAAGCACAGAAACCAGGTGAAATCTGAGGACTGAGAGAAAAAGGAAACTGAGGTCAAGTCAAGAGAAGATAGGAGCTATCAGCTCAGAGGACATAGTGAACATGATACAGACAGGTATATAGGAGGTGCAAGGTAGGGAAAAATGGAGAGAGCCAATGACCCTGTTTCCATCCTAAGCAGAGGTGCAGATTGTACAAGAGAGAGCTGTCCAGGAAAGTTAATTTAAATATTTTAAAACAGCGTTTCTCAAAATGGGGTGAAACCCTGGGGGTTCTCCAGGGTGACTTGAGTGGGGCCTCAGGCCCCGCTGATTAACTCCTTCCACCCTACTAATGCCTCCATCACACCAGCTGCTCCCCAGTGTGAAGGAGGTGCTGGGAGAGAAGTGGGGACCCTGGGTCTGCACCAGTTCCCCGAAGTGGCCAGAATGTCCTTGTAGCTGGAGGCAGAGCAGGGGGTCTCTATGTGCTTCTCCAGGCCCAAAAGCGAACTCTGCAGCTCCCATTGGCCAGGAACTGCAGCCAATGGGAGCTTTAGGGGCAGTGCCTGTGGACAGCAACGCATGGAGACCTCATGCTCCCCTGCCTAGGAGCTGCTGCTAGAGGGATGTGCCAGTCGTTTTTGGAGGGGGGATGGCAGGGGAGGAGCCAGGGGGAGCCTCCCCAGCTGGGAGTTCAGGGGCCAGGCAAGACAGTCCTGTGGGCTGGATGTGGCCCACTGGCCGTAGTTTGCCCACCCCAGCTCTAGAGAGTAAATCTCTTGGTGTCATTGACAGCTTATGCTACTTGGATCTATGATCAGCAGGAACCTTCAGAATGAACTAACAGAACCAGAATTTCAGGCCATTAGAGAAATGTGCATGAAATAACAGCAAAGTATTGACTAAGGTGAAAATGCAAATCAGCATGACTTGTGTGCTGTCATCCCTGCTTGATGGTTCAGAAATGTGGACTACATATGCTAGGCACTTCAGCAGACTGAACAGCTTCCATATGAGATGCCTGCACAAGGTCCTGGAAATAAAGTGCAAAGACAAAATATCAAACACAGAGGTGTTGGAGTACACAGGACTGACATAGTTAGAAACCACTATTAAGAAGAGGATATTGCAATAACTTAGAATTATAGAATCACAGAATATCAGGGTTGTAAGGGACCTCAGGAGGTCATCTAGTCCAGCCCCCTGTTCAAAGCAGGACCAATCCCCAACTAAATCATCCCAGCCAGGGCTTTGTCAAGCCTGACCTTAAAAATTTATAAGGAAGGAGATTCTACCACCTCCCTAGGTAACCCATTCCAGTGCTTCACCACCCTGCTTGTGAAAATGTTTTTCCTAATATCCAACCTAAACCTTCCCCACTGCAACTTGAGACCATTACTCCTTGTTTGGTCATCTGGTACCACTGAGTACAGTCTAGATCAATCTTCTTTGGAACCCCCTTTCAGGCAGTTGAAAGCATCAAATCTCCCCTCAGTCTTCTCTTCTGTAGACTAAACAATCTCAGTTCTCTCAGCCTTTCCTCATAAGTCATGTGCTCCAGGCCCCTAATAATTTTTGTTGCCCTCCTCTAGACTCTCTCCAATTTTTCCACATCCTTCTTGTAGTGTGGGCTCCAAAACTGGACACTGTACTCCAGATGAGGCCTCACCAATGTGAAATAGAGGGGAACGATGACGTCCCTTGATCTGCGTGCAATGCCCCTACTTATACAGCCCAAAATGCCATTAGCCTTTTTGGCAACAAAGGCACACTGTTGACTCATATCCAGCTTCTCATCCACTGTAACCCCTAGGTCCTTTTCTGCAGAACTGCTGCCTAGCCATTCGGTCTCTAGTCTGTATCAGTGCATGGGATTCTTCCGTCCTAAATGCAGGACTCTGCACTTGCCCTTGTTGAACCTCATCAAATTTCTTTTGGCCCAATACTCTAATTTGTCTTGGTCCCTCTGTATCCTATCCCTACCCTCCAGCATATCTACCACTCCTCCCAGTTTAGTATCATCTTAAAACTTGCTGAGGGTGAGTCCATGCCCTCTTCCAGATCATTGATAAAGATATTGAATAATACCGGCCCCAGGACCGACCCCTGGAGCACCCTTCTTGATACTGGCTGCTAACTAGACATGGAGCCATTGATCACTACCTGTTGAGCCCGAAGATCCAGCCAGATTTCTATCCACATTATGGTACTGTAAGAGATCCGCTTCTCTCCCCACTCCACAAACAGGCAGGAGATTCTTCTGTGACTCACCAGTGCTCTTTATTCAGTCAGTGCAAACCCCACCACCTACTATGTACAGCTCTACAGTTTAGCTCAGTAGCCTGTAGCTCAGGGAGACAGGCCACAGCTCAGGAGGGTAACTCCCTTCCTCCTGGCTCACAGGGATCCAAAGTCTAAATACTTCTCCCTGTGCTGCTTCCCTAGCCTCCTTCTCTCTCTCTTTCACTCCACCACCTCCTCTACCACACCACCCCGGGCTTCCTTCCTGCCGGGCCTTATATCCCCCAGGGAGGCTGCCAGGTGCAGCACATAAGGTCCTCGGTTACCCAGGGTTACCCCCAGGTGGCTAATTAGCCTTCCCTGCAAGGGGAGGCTTTCAGAGGTTTTTCCCCCTTAAAGGGCCAGCAGGGCTGGCTCAGGCCCTCCTGGCCAGCACCCTGCCACAGTACATTCATCCAGCCCATAGTTCTTTAACTTGATGGCAAGAATACTGTGGGAGACTGTATCAAAAGCTTTGCTAAAGTCAAGGAATAGCACATCCACTGCTTTCCCCTCATCCACAGAGCTAGTTATCTCATCATAGAAGGCAATTAGGTTAGTCAGGCATGATTTGCCCTTGGTGAATCCTTGCTGACTGTTCCTGATCACTTTCCTCTCCTCTAAGTGCTTCAGAATTGATTCTGTGAGGACTTGCTCCATGATTTTTCCAGGGACTGAGGTGAGGCTGACTGGCCTATAGTTCCCTGGAACCTCCTTCTTCCCATTTTAAAAGATGGGCACTACATTAGCCTTTTTCCAGTCATCCGGGACCTCCCCCGATCGCCATGAGTTTTCAAAGATAATGGCCAATGGCTCTGCAGTCACCTGTGCCAACTCCTTTAGCACCCGCAGATGCAGTGCCTCCGGCCCCATGGACTTGTGCTTGTCCAGCTTTTCTAAACAGTCCTGAACCACTTCTTTCTCCACAGAGGGCTGGTTACCTTCTCCCCATGCTGTGCTGCCCATGTAGTAGTCTGTGAGCTGACCTTGTTCATGAAGACAGAGGCAAAAAAAGCATTGAGTACATTTGCTTTATCCACATCCTCTGTCACTAGATTGCCTCCCTCATTCAGTAAGGGGCCCACACTTTCCTTGACTTTCTTCTTGTTGCTAACATATGTGAAGAAACCCTTCTTGTTACACTTAACATCCTTTGCTAGTTGCAACTCCAAGTGTGATTTAATCTTCCTGATTTCCCTCCTGCATGCCTGAACAATATTTTTATATTCCTCCCTAGTCATTTGCCCAATCTTCCACTTCTTGTAAAGCTTCTTTTTTTTGCATTTAAGATCAGCAAGGATTTCACTGTTAAACCAAGCTGGTCACCTGCCATAATTACTATTCTTTCTACTTGGTCATGTCAGAAGAATGGGAGGAGACTGTATCCCCCCAAAATATTTCATACAGTGAGATTCCTGATGGCTCCAGAAAGCGAGGTCACCCTTTATGGCAGTACCACAATATGTGTAAAAACGATATGTAGTTGTTCAACATCAACGTCGAAAGCTGTGAGTATTGCAGAGAATCCCATCTAATCTAGAGGAAATATCAGGCACTGGAGGAAGCTCAACATGAAACAGCTTTGATCCAGAGGATGGAAACAAAGTGAGAAAGAAGAAAGCAGCCCTGTAATCTTCATTTCCAACTCAGATAATACATGGATCTATGGAATTTGTAACAAGCTGTGTCTCTCTCGAATTGGAGTTGGCAGCTACAAGTGGATTCATCAGGCTTTTAACTAGACCTCTTATGCGTACACTATGATCCAGCAGATTGATGGTTGCCTGTCATTCTGAGGTATCTCTGATCTCCAAGGTGTAAAGAGTAACCTCTGCACTGAGTACTTCAGAGCATGGAGGATGGACTGGTGGGATGGGAGTGGGAAGACCAGGATTCTGTTCCTGGCTCTGTTACAAATTTCTTGTATGACCTTGGGCAGACTGCTTGTGCTTCCATTCCTCCAGCTATAAAATGAGGACAATAATACATCCGTTGTTCACAGGGGTGTTGTGAGGCTCAATGCGTTAATAGTTCATCAAAATCTTTTAGATCTTGGACAAAAGGTGATTTAAACAATTAAGTTAATGATATTCATTTTATATTACATAGTATTATAGGACTACAGGGATGAAGAGAAGTAGCAAAAGTGAATTTAACAACACTATGTTAAAAAAAGAAAGAAGCAAAAGCAAAGTCATGGCAGTGATTGAGAAACTGAAATCACAGTCCATATAAAGTGGTACAGAGATAGTGTCTCCTCACAAAAAAAGCTTTTATAGCTGTCCAAATATAGCAATAGTAGCCAGAAGGAGAAACAGAACAGAGATGAAAGAATCATCAAGCAAATCTGATGGCAGAGATAGTATTAGTTACAACAGACGAGGCATACCACAAAGAAAATCAAAGTTCAAAAATACCCCGTGGGAGCAAGTACCACAGAGAGCAACAGGGATTAAACAAGAAAACATCTTCAAATTGCTAGTGGTGGTGATGGGGAGGGGGAGGAGGAGGAGGGGGATGTAAAGCCCATATTCCCTAATGCTGAATAGCATGAAAAGAAACCAACATCATTAGTGTGGAGTTTTTTTTCCTCTCTAGATCAAAAGCACAGCAGCAACGCAATCTGCTGTTTGTATAGGCAACTGTCAGCAGTGGGAAGGAGGGTAAACATGGGACCACAGTAAAATTCCTCAGACTCTCCCTTCCCCAATTACTACAGCATGAAAACAGTATCTGCCTACTGGACTATTAGAAATGAGGAATGAAGATAAAAACAAGACCAGGAATAGGTACACCACGAGACCCACACTGAATACCTTAACCTCTTTCAATCCATTCCACACCCACACTTCAGTTTAATCCAATAGTACTGTCGAAGGGAAAGCTGTTCTGCAGAGATGGTACAATGTACTGTTTAAAACAACAAGGACAGCAGACTACAGTAGTTACCAAATTAAAGATAAAATCATCCAAGTTAGTGATGGTGAACATATTCCTTTTTAATTTTCTAAAAGACAAGATATGAGGAAAGCGCAGAAATATTCAGTTTTACCATGACAAATGCTGAGGTGCTTAATGCCTATTTTGCTTCAGTCTTCACTAAAAGGGTTAATGGTGACCAGATACTCAACACAATTAATACTAACAACAAGGGGGAAGGAACACAAGTCAAAATAGGGAAAGAACAGGCTAAATAATGTTTAGATAAATTAGATGTATTTAAGTCAGCAGGGCCTGATGAAATTCACCCTAGGTTACTTAAGGAACTAGCTGTAGCAATCTCAGAACCATCAAGAATGATCGTTGAGAACTCCCAAAGAACAGGTTAGGTCCCAGAGGATTGGAAAAGGACAAAGTATCTATCTTTAAAAAGGGGAACAAATAGGACCTGGGGAAATTATATATCATTCAGCCTAACTGTGATATCTGGAAAGATACTGGAACAAACTATTAAACCATCAATTTATAAGCATCTAGAGGATAATAGGGCTGTAAGAAATAGCCAGCATGGATTTGTCAAAAACAAGTCATTCCAAACTAACCTAATTTCCTTCCTTGGTGTGGTTACTGGCCTCCTAGATGGGAGGAAGCAGTAGATGCGATATTCTCACAGACAAACTAAAGAAATGCAGTCTAGATGAAATGACTATAAGGTGGTTTATGATTCACTGTCAAACTTGGAGGGCATATCTAGTGAGGTCCCTCAGGGGTCAGTTCTGGGTCTGGTACTATTCAATATTTTTATTAATGACTTGAATAACGGAGAAAAGAATATGCTTATAACATTTCCAGATGACACCAATCTGGGAGGGGTTGCAAGTCCTTTGGAGGACAGGATTAGAATTCAAAATGATCTTGACAAACTGGAAAATTGGTCTACTATCAACAAAATGAAATTCAATGAAGACAAGTGCAACATACTTTACTTCATCATCATCATCATCAAGTTCCTATTAAGCCTCTGGTGTTTAAGGCAGTGAGGAAGCTTCACTCCTGTTTGTTTCTGGCAAGTCTTTCAATGGTTCCCCAGCTGTGCCCCAGATTTTTTCAGCTCAGCTTCCACAGCTCTTCGCCAGGTTGTTTTCGGGTGGCCTTGTTTTTGCTTGCCTTCAGAAGCCTTCGCCTCCTAACCAAATTCTATGCTAATTATGCTGATTATATTCAATATATAGCATACAACCAGAAAATAACTAATGCATTTTTATACTAGAGTTATATCAGAGTCACACTGATATATCAAGGATGCACGGGTCAGACATTTATCAATGTACCTGCTTTACAGATCTGTAGTAAATATTTATACATCTGTGCTAATGAATTTATAGGTACTGATATAACAGTTTTTCTTGACTTGCCATGTAAAATCCAATATGAAGTTGACCTTTCAGAAGTTTATGAAAAAAACCTGAGCTTCAGTTGTTAGCTGTGGGAATGCCATTTTTCCAGAAAATACTTTATGTTGGCACACATGAACAAGAAAGACAAAAGAAATGTATGCAATCCCCAGGGAAATAGGTGGATGAGGTCCCATAAAAGATATTGCCATACACAGCCTGTCTCTCTAATATCCTGGGACTGATACGGTTACAAGAAGACCCCAGAAAAATGTCAGTTTAGGAGATTTTTGCCAGCATAAAGGTGGACACAAGTACAGGAGAAGTGAGAACATGGAAACAAACTTGGGTTCATCAGGAAATAAATTAGGAAAACATTCACAGATCTATTCAGGAAAGGCAAAAACATTTATTGTTGTCCAAATAGTACACAAAAGAAAAGCAAATAATATGCTCTGGTAGCCCTTTTGCTGTTGACATATATGACAAACCCAGAAGCATCTCCAAAGCAGAAAAAACTACTGCCTAAGAGAGACTGCAAGATGCTGCTGCTAGAATAGCATGTTCCAAAGCTTGGCCTCTGGGTTTTGTGACTTCTCAACTGAAAATCTGGCTCTAGCTGACTGAGCCCATGAAGGTCTTGCCTCTATTCCCCATCCTTCAAGGGTAACATCTTGACCCATGGTAACAGGGTTGCACTATTCAATTAAGCAAAACTCTTCCTCCATAGTTGATTAGCCTCAAAAAAGGTAGTGGCTACTGCCATTCAAAATGAGAGTGAAAGTGCCATTTAGGTCACCTGTTCAGAGACTATGACTGCTGAAGTGTGACAATCATCCTCTTTAGCATGTATCTTACGTTGTGCTTTCCTTCTGCAGAAGAGTTCCCAAACATTTATTGTGGAAGTAATGATGTGCTTCGAAGCAGAACTCATTAAAAAACCTATCATATATTTGAGACTCATCCAGTGTGCAAATGTATAAAGTTAAGCAGAGGGGTAGGGTGGGATGGTAAAAAATTCCAGAAGATTTGGGGAAAATGTCTCTAAAATAACTAATTTTAAGTATGGAAATTTGAAAATGTTGACCTTAGTCTTAAGAAAAAACACAAACTACCCTCAGCAATGATAGTTACACAGATGATCCCTTCTATCTGGAGTGATCAGAAAGGCCAGAACATCGCCACAGAACTTACAAGGAAAGCCAAAAGAGACATACTTCTCAGGTCATCATACAACAAAGGAACCAATCTGAATTATTCAGTACAGGAATCTGAAGGGAAATGAAATAAATACTATCAGATGAGGTCATATTATGCAGATCACCTCTCTTTAGACTAAGTGTAGGATGAAATTGGCAAAGGTGAAATTTAATATTGCCTCACAAAATAACAAAGATGATAGTTACTAAAGTGGTCAAAGATGTCAGACTAAATTAATGGCCACTGCCATGTCTGTTTGAAGGAAAACATATACATTAGAGAGTCCTAATGAAAACATCAGTTTTGTGAAAAGAAGGCATAGGAAAATTAGAAATGTGGCACCAAATGAGGTGTTAAAAATTACTTGACTGCTCTCATCACAGTAGAGCAAATTAACTCCTAATTCCTAACTCAGAAAAAAATATGATTCTGATAACATCGCCCAGTGCTTTGGGCCAAGCTCACAGTATGGTTTTTTTTAAAAAAAGGAAAAATCCAGCTCTTGATCAATAAAGGAACTACAAATGGGATAAAGCATAGGTGACAGGTATTTTGCTTTCAGCAATGAACCTTGTGAGATGGTTGCTACACAAATAGTAAACATCACACAACTATAGCTTTAAAACCGATTGATCAGTACATGCAGAAGTATGTACAATGACACTCTTCCTTAATAAGAACAAAACAGGAGCCATTTAGGAAATCAAGAGTAAAATAAATAATAATGATGAATTTTACTCATATAGCACAAGCTAAGAACCACAAAACACGTTACAAGCATTAATTAAACAAACCTCACAAGCTCCATGTTACATAGTGTGGCAAGGTGGCCCCTCGGGCACCCCAGACTCAGGTCCTTAAGCAGTTCTCTCTCGCTGGGTTTGGCTTCTCGCCGGCTAGGGAGGGCTAACTCCCTCCTGGGAGGGACCCTTTCCTCCTTCCCTGCCTGCTGGCAGCCTGTGTCTGCCTCTTGCTCTCTCTTACTTCCCTCTGCTTCCACCAACTCAGTCCTCTAACACCTACTGCCTCCAAACTCACTCCTCACTCCCATACTCCTCTCTGGGGAGGAGTCTCTTTAAAGGGCTCTGACAATCTCCTTAACTGGCCTCTGCTGGCCCTGCTTCTGGCTGTGGCAGCCTTGCTCAGCTGGACCTAATTTAACCTGCAGTTGCCCCTCTCACCACAACCTTCTTTGGCAGTCTCTAGCCCTGGGTTTACCACACATCCCCCCCCGCCCCCCCTGCTCAACACCATGGGGTTGGGCTACTTGGGTCGCTGAACAGTGTACCCTTGACAGGCCGTCCGCATTTCCGTGCAGGAGGCCGGATCTATGTTGCACACGGAAGTGGAAGGGCTGTAGCGAGAGGAAGCATCTGGTGACCCTTGCATTTTTGTCCTTATTTTGGTGCATCCACTTCAGCGGAGCATGGTCCGTGACCAGGGTAAACCGTCTTCATTAGTCATCTACTAATCCTTGTACTAAACCCCATTTGTAGTAGACAAATGAAGTAGACAATGAAGTAATGTATTTCATTAGTCGTCTTCATTAGTCATCATTTAGTTTGAAATCTAAATTCCAAGCTCCCTCGCCTAGATAGTAAGTAAGAGACATTATTTTACTGAGGTATGGGGTATACAGTATATATAGATTTCTGTGGGATAGGAGAGGGGGAAAGATGTGGGAAAGAGCTGATTTCTTGGGAAATAAAAGGGAGTTCACTGAAAAGTTAATTTATAGAGTAATTGTCTATCCTAAACTCTTGCAAATAAAAACCTCCATAACCACACTATCAAATATGCACCATACATACACAAATACTCCCTACCCCTCACCACAACACATACATGATATCTTACGAAAGATTCTTTAATATAGAATTTTGAGGACTGGCCAAGAATTATTGGTTGGGCTTCTGTAGCCTTCTTCCTTTACACTTGGAACTCCTTACCTCTCCATGTGTGCCAAACAATCACTTTCATCATTTAAATCCTCCTCAGACAAATACTTCTTCAATGAAGCTTACCAGTATTAATCCACCAAAGGAAGAAGTTAATTTTAAAATCACATCTGCACTGCTTTGAGACGAATTCTCCATCTGATTATCAACCATATTTTGTGTCTGAAGTGTATTATCTCTCTAATTTAGAATGTGAACTCTGAGGCAAGGTTCATGCCTCCCACTATGTTTTATACATCAAGCACACTGATTGCACTCAATAAATAGCAAAATAATGACAAAACACCTCCAAGCAAACTTTCTCCAAGTTACAATAAACCCTTGAAGGTCAGTGGTAACTCCCTATATGTCCGCTTCATGAACTGTTCTTCTTGTCCTCCAGATAAGGACTCCATATGCCCTGCATTCACTGCACTCTCTGCTATTCTATTATGTGGCTAGCTGAAGTCAAACACCACAGCTGGCAACACACAGCAAAAGAACACATATGAAATAAGTTGGCTGATAAATTTGGAGACAAAAAATTCTTAGGCCATATCTACACTTACAACAGGGGTGGGCAAACTATGGGTCTTCTGCCGCTGCTAAGGTCCCAGGCTGGGACACAGTGGAGTGGGTGGGGTTGCGTCCCCCCTGCCACCGAACGTAGTGGTGGCAGTCTTCCCCTTCCCAGGCCTTTCAGAGCCAGGAGCCTAGGCTTGCTGTTTTACCTGTTTGCTCATCCTCTGCCTGAGGGCCTGAGCCATGGACTCACTACTACCCACCGACTGAGTGTAACTAACAGTTGTGTCTTGTCTTCACTGTTGCCACAACGTGAGGTCCCCATGGCCAGGCTAATTCCCCAACATAGCTGAAAGAACGGAGCAAGGAGGTGTGGTTCTCCCACAATATTCTTGCCAGCAAGTTAAAGAAGTATGGGCTGGATGAATGGACCATAAAGTGGATAGAAAGCTGGTTGGACTGTCGGGGTCAAGGGGTAAGGATCAATGGCTCCATGTCTAGTTGGCAGCCGGTATTGAGTGGAGTCCAAGGGTCAGTCCTGGGGCCGGTTTTATTCAATATCTTTATCAGTGATCTGGAGGATGGTGTGGACTGCACCCTCAGCAAGTTTGCAGATGACACTAAACTGGAAGGAGTGGTAGATACACTGGAGGGTAGGGATAGGATACAGAGGGACCTAGACAAATTAGAGGACTGGGCCAAAAGAAATTTGATGCGGTTCAACAAGGACAAGTGCAGAGTCCTGCACTTAGGATGGAAGAATCCCATGCACTGATACAGACTAGAGACCAAATGGCTAGGCAGCAGTTCTGCAGAAAAGGACTTAGGGATTACAGTGGATGAGAAGCTGGATATGAGTCAATAGTGTTCCCTTGTTGCCAAGAAGGCTAATGGCATTCTGGGCTGTATAAGTAGGGGCATTGCCAGCAGATCAAGGGATGTGATCATTCCCATCTATTCGACATTGGTGAGGCCTCATCTGGAGTACTGTGTCCAATTTTGGGGCCCACACTACAAGAAGGATGTGGAAAAATTGGAGAGAGTCCAGGAAAGGGGAACAAAAATGATTAGGGGCCTGGAGTTCATGATTTATGAGGAGAGGCTGAGAGAACTGGGATTATTTAGTCTAGAGAAGAGAAGACTGAGGGGAGATTTGATAGCTGCTCTCAACTACCTGAAAGTGGGTTCTAAAGAGGATGGATCTAGACTGTTCTCAGTGGTAGCAGATGACAGAACAAGAAGTAATGGTCTCAAATTGCAGTTGGGAAGGTTTTGATTGGATATTAGGAAAAACTTTTTCACTAGGAGGGTGGTCAAGCATTGGAATGGGTTACCTAGGGAGGTGGTAGAATTACCTTCCTTAGAGGTTTTTAAAGTCAGGCTTTACAAAGCCCTGGCTGGGATGATTTAGTTGGGGATTTAGTTGGGGATTGGTCCTGCTTTGAGCAGCAGGTTGGAGTAGATGACCTCCAGAGGTCCCTTCCAACCCTAATGTTCTATGATTCTATGATACATTGACTTAATAACACCACCTACACAAGAAGTATACAGTCAAGGTCGATGTAGTTAGGCCGATGCAGTATCAGCGTAGATGCTACATTACTTATATTGACGGTTACTGTCTTTCAGGAACTGTCCCTCAATATCCCATAGGGACTACTCTGGTCACTGTTGTGAACTCCACTGCCCAGAGGCCGGGTGTACAGGAAGCCTCCCACATCCTTTAAAGTACTGCATATTTTTGACATTCCTTTTCCTGGTCGCCTGGCTTGGCAAGCACACCTAGCAGTCTACACTGTTGTGTGTAATTGCCTAGCTGACCATGCTGACTACACACCGCAGAGTTGCCCCTGCCTGGAGTACACAGGAAGTGTTGGATCTCTTGGGTGTGTGGGAAGAAGAAGCTGTGCAGGACCAGCTCTGATCCAGTCGTGAAACACTGACATCTACTAGCAGATTGCTCGGGAGGAGAAGGGCTATAAGAGGCATCAGCAGCAGTGCCAGATTGAAAGCCCAGAAGCTGTGGCAGGAGGACCAGAAGGCAATGAAAGCCAACAATCGATCTTGTGTGGAGCTGCAGACCTCCTGCTTTTACAAAAAGTGGCTTCCCAGAAACTGCCCCACAATCTCAAGAGCCGTGAATACATCTGAGGAGCCCAAGCCACAGGCCCCCAATGTAAACAGTGAGGAGGAGAAGGTAGACGAGAAAGTCGCGGAAGAGTATAGAGACAAGTGATGGGGGCATCCATCTGCTCAGCAAGCCAGGACGTGTTTGACTTTAGCACAGTCCAGCCTGTGAGTCTGACGAAGGGGAAGGAACCTCTGGTAAATATGAAGTTTGCTTTGAAATTACAGGGATGGAAACCCATCTGTTGATTTACTCTTTTTTACTTCTACTAAAAGAGGTAGTGGAACAAGCAAGAGAGGTAGAGCTGCTATCTGTTTTTCATTCCCCTCTAGAGTTAGGCTGAGGGGGAAACATGGAGCAGTTTGTTTATGTGCACTGGGATGTTCCTTGAGTCCTCTGTACAGATCTCAACTTTCCCTTGCATAGGGAGTGGGGGGATAGCTCAGGGGGTGGGGGGATAGCTCAGTGGTTTGAGCGTTGGCCTGCTAAACCCAGGGTTGTGAGTTCAATCCTTGAGGGGGCCATTTAGGGATCTGGGGCAAAAATCCTGCTAGTGTAGGCAGGGGGATCCTGCTAGTGTAGGCAGGGGACTGGACTCGATGACCTTCAAGGTCTTTCCAGTTCTAGGAGATTGGTATATCTCCATTTATATTTTATATATATTTTTTTTTATATATGTACACAGCAGAATGTAAAAGAATGAATAGGGAAGCTCTCATATATATATATATATATACATATATATATATGTATATATATATATATATATACATATATATATGTATATATATACACACACACATATATATATATATATATATATGTATATATATATATATATATACACATACATATACATATACATATATATATGTATATATATATATATATACACATACATATACATATACATATATATATATATATGAGAGAGAGGGGAGAGTGATTTGCTTTTTTTTAAGAAGACAGAGTTACAACATTTACAATTAAGAAAAGAACATAAGAATAGGCATACTAAAACAAACCTGTGGTTTATCTATCCCAGTGTCCTGCCTCCAATGACTATTTGACAGAAAATGCAGTTTCCAAACATCAAAAAAATTAAATTTTGCTAAAAAAAAATTGATTTCAGGAAAATTCAAACAAAGGATTTGTTTGTTGAACTGAACCAAAATGTTTCAAGTTAGTGCAAAATCAAACTGTATGTACCTATGATGCCAGAATGCATCATGTAATCCAGAGATGTAGTCCAGCCAGAGAGCCCAGCCCCCTAAAAGAAAGGGGACAAGAGGCACACAAGCTACAACTCCAAAAAGACACTGCAGCACTATAAGCCGATGCATTTTAATGTCTGACTGACCTGAAATATTTCAATTTGGTTTAGCACACTGAAATGAGATGTTTCATTCCAATAAAAAAATCTAGAAACTTTCCATATGGAATTTTGTCATAAAATTTTCATTCCATGAAAATAATCAGTTCCACTTTTTGTCCCAATTTGAGGCAAAAACAAATGTTGAAATATTGGCCTTTTGTGCAGTATGAAAGTTCTAATTTTTTGCTGAGCTCTACTTCGAATCACGGAACTTAGCATGGCTCAAAGCAGAAGATGTGGCTGGCAAAGGAAATAGGGAACGTGATGCTTTCAGCTCATTAGGGAAACTCAGTTTTAGTGTTCTTGGGGAGCCATGTCATTCACTAGCTTAATAAAAGTGCATATATTTGTCAACTAGTAAAATTTCATAAGAAATGCGGGAACAGATGACTAGCTTTTATTTACAGTATGTCTGACCCACACCAATTACATAAATAAAGATGCACACACAATGTAAACTACTCTTAAGAATGCTACTGTGGCCTTCTGAAAATTAAACTTTCAGGATACACGATAAATGCAACTAATCTAAGTTAAATGCTTGTATATAGGAAATGCCAATAAATAAAGAAAGTGATTAGTGTTGTAAGTAGAATTAATGACACATTCATCGCACCACTAAGCAAAATTGGAGAACAGCAGTTCTACTCATGTCAGCAATTTGCCAAACTGTACACTGTATTTGCATTTTACCTTACTATCATGGTGCAGCAAAGAGAGGTGACAGAAATAGCTTAATGGATGACTAAAATCAAATTCCATATGAAGTCTTGTTCTAAATTTCTCATTCCCCCCTTCTATAACCTCAGAGGCAAATCCTTTGTCCAAATTCTATACCTGTGGTTATCTCATTGCCCTGATACACTAACTTCTTGAAGGGCTGTTACCTAAGCTTTCTCCTCCTCACTCTGGGTTACCTGCAGGGTCTATTGCTCCCTTCACTCTCCTTTCCATACTGGTTACCACACTTTACTCCTTCTGGTTCTCCCTTCTTACTGGCTACTAGAGTATGTTTTTTTCATCCTTTTGTAGGCTATTCTGGAAACTGCTTTTTCACACCCCCCCACAGGGACAAGGACAAATTCTTCCCTACCACTTAGACTCTGGATGCCCTACTCACTGTTCTGGCTGGTACCTGAAGAGCACCAAGCAGCAGGATTCGAAAATGCTGGTCAATAATGATGTGCCAACAGTACCAGAACAGGCATACAACAACCCCTGCCTCCCATCCTCTTGTGTGGAATACCCTATGCATAGTACCAGGTGTACTTTCAAAAAAACAGAGGAACTATTCATCTGTTTTCCATTTAAACAAAAATAGTTTATCATAACCAGAACTTCTCGGTAGACAATCTTATATAGAGTGCACGAACTGCAAAATCTTATACTTTCTTCTTTGTAAACGGATAGACTAGCATGGTCTTCAGTTTGCATAATTGACATGGACTAGGATCAGAGGGGGATAAATATCTTTTAGAGGAGTCCTAGGATGTCCCTCCGAAATAATTTTGAAAATTAGTAATGCTTGGTGCAAAGGCAAAAAATGTATGCTTCTCAACTATTTTTATGAGGCCCAGAAATGAGTGTTCTCTGGCACAGATTGCATAGAACTCCACCAGAATCTGGGAACTCAAATAACCCCAAACTTCCCTTCAATTTAGCAATAGAATGATCAAGGACAGGTTCTCAGGAACCTCCTCTGGGGCACTACTGGTGTTACTGAGGAGTGATGATAGCCATGGGGTGGGCAAACTACAGCCCTTGGGCCACATCCGATCCGTGGGCTAATTCTGTCAGGCCCTCCAAGCTCCTGGCTGGGGAGGCTATTTCTTGTCCCTCCCCGCAGCCACAGTACTCTCGGGGGGGCGAGGATGCATGCTCCATCGGATCAGCATGGCAGCATGTCTGGCTCCAGGCCAAACATGCTGTTCTGAATAGTGTGGTAAGGGGGTCGGGGCAGGGGGTTGGATAAGGGCCAGAGGGTCTCATCGGGAGGTCAGGGGATGAGGGGGGGTTGGCTAGGGCATGGGGGCCTGTCAGGGGGTGAGGGTGTGGCTAGGAGTCCGGACAGTTAGGGGAGAGGAAGCAGGGGGTTGGATGGGGGTGTGGTCCTAGGGTGTGATTAGTAGCTGGGGAGTCTCTGGAGGGGGCAGTCCATGGATAAGGACCAGGAGGGCTTAGATGGGGGTGGGGTCTTGGTGGGGGTGGCTAGGGGCAGGAGGGTCTCTGAAGAAGGTGGTCCTGGGACAAGGAGCAGGGGTGGGTTGGGGATTCTGAGGGGGCAGGAAGTGGGAGGGGGTCAGGCAGAGGCGGGGCCAGGCTGTTTGGGGAGGCACAGTCTTCCCTACCCGGCCCTCCATACAATTTTGAACTCTGATGTGGCCCTCAGGCCAAAAAGTTTGCCCACCACTGTGATAGCCTCATAATCCTATAGAAATCTGTTGGTAACTCAACTAGGCATTAAAACTTACAGGGTGAGATCCTTTCATGTAATTATAATTAAGAAACAATAATGAATAATTGAAATAATAATGGACAATAGCATGAGTTTATTAGAAACTATTATGTGAGATTTTACTTTACGGTCTACAAAGGAATTACAGTTGCTATGGGAACTGTCATAGGGCATCAATAAATAGTGAATTCAAATCTGCCTCAAGATTGCAGTCAGAAAAAAAATCCTATTGTTTTATACCTTTTCATGAACCTTTTGCCCTGGCTCCATTCCTTCAATATGTTCTGATTCAGCAGGCCCTTCTCCAGATGCCATTTTCCTTTGAATGTGTGCATTTTGTTCACGTAAAGCTACAATCTGTGAATGAGAAGAGAAATAAATGGTTAACGTCATAGAAATCACTAAGCCAGTTTGCATGAAATGTATTAAGGTCTTGATCTGATCCTTGCAGGCACAAGGAGCCATCTACCTGGCTTCAACTGCGGATTTGGGCCATACATTTGTAAGGGATTTATAAAAATACTATCATAATTAATAAATGATTAAAATTATTAGGGCACAAACTTATGTTTAAATAATATTGAACATATGACATAAATCAATAAATAGTAACAAATACAATATTAAGGCTTGATCATTCATATTTAATTTCACCTAGTGATGGGGCATTTTTCATTTATTATTGGTTAGAAATTTGAAAGACCTATTAGGTCACTGGGTTCACTTCCCTACATGGACAGGATACAGTCCTTCATAAAGGAAACAACAGATATAAAACTGACACTACAGGAAAACCTGGCCAAGAGCCAAGACGAAACAAGCCATTATGTAAAATTAAGTGTCTGTACTAAGTGGGAATTTCATAACTTTCAGTGATTATGACATATATTTGTAAAGCGCAGTTTATGATGAGAAAATCAACTATGCAAAAATGGCAACATTTTACTAAACAAATATCCTCTTTGAATTCATTGCTTCCCTAGTTAAATTGCATTTCCTTGTCTTTAATTGTTTTTATTTTTAACCTATTTCACCTCTTCTTAGTACTAAAAGGTGAACACAGTTTTTGGAGAGGAAGCTTCTGGTTTGTATATTGTCATCAGAATTGTTAAGGTTCCACTTACAGAATCTTTGTCATTGAAGATAATCATAGAATCATAGAAATCATAGAAATCGAAGGACATGAGGTAGGACCAAATATACAGGTGGTTGTCTAAACATTTGTTAAAAACAATGGGGATTCCACAGCCTCCCTTTGAAGTCCATTTCGGTACTTAACTATCCTGATAGTTAGAAAGTTTTCCCTTATATCTAACCTAAATCTCCCTTGCTGCAGATTAAGCTCATTACTTCTTGTCCTACTTTCAGCAGACACGGAAAACAATAAATACAGTCCTCTTTTTACCAGCCCTTCTCATATCTGAACACTGTTATTTCCTCCTCCAGTCTTCTTTTCTCAAGATTAAACATGCCCAGTATTTTTAATCTTTCCTCAGAGGTCAGGTTTTCTAAACCTTTATCATGTTTGTTGCTATCTCCAGAATCTCTCCAATTTGTCCACACCTTTTTAACGTGTGGTGCCCCAAACTGGACACAATACTCCAACCGACGCTCACCAGTTAAATATGACAAGCCTATTAATATATCCCAAAATGATATTTGCCTCTTTTGCAACTCCATTACATTGTTAGCTTATATTGAATTTGTGATGGATTGTAACTCCATATTTTTCTTTTTCCTTCTTAAGTACTTTTCACTTGTCTTTATTTAATTTCATTCCCTTCATTCATTTCATGATGCAAAGGATGAAAAGAGCCAAGTTTGACTATGTACAGGATATATCAGACAGATATGCCACGAATGATTAATAGTATCAGAGGGGTAGCCTTGTTAGTCTGAAATTTCCACTACATGCATCTGACAAAGTGGGTGTTCACAAAAGCTTATGCTCCAATACATCTGTTAGTCTATAAGTTGCCACAGGACTCTTTGTCATTTTTGAATGATTAATAAATTCCTTCTGGCCCTCAAAAATAAGGAAAGCTCTCCATCTTTGTTTAGCCCAAAATAGGATCCACTTTAGAAGACAATAAGAAAATGGTTCACATCATGGGAGGCACTTTGACTGTAGGTTCACAGATCAGCCAAGCTTAGGCATTCCACTCCAACTGTGGAAACTAAAATGGCTAAATGAGGGTATTGTTAATTATCTCTCATAACATGCATATGGATAAAAATTCTTTCTCCCGCCTAACGTAGCTAAAAAGAACTTCAGCTTACCGAGCAAGAGTCACATTCAGCTTTCCTATTCAAAGCAGCCCATTGCACAATAAGTAGATCAGGAAAAGAAATGGGTGAGAAATCTGCACATTAAACAAACTAGCAACGTGGCTTTAAGATTGAAGGTCAAACTGGATAAACGGTTACCCCAAGAAATGCAAGACACACGATTTTACCTCACTTTAAAACTATACATTGTTTTCTTGTCAATCAAATATACCATGAATACTTTGTCTTTCAATCCAAATTAGAATAGGGACACATTTGTTTGCCTTTTGAATCTGATCTGTATACTTCTATATGTGAAAAATGTCTCTTGTTCTATTGCAAGTCCTAAATAATATGAAATGCTTATGTATAATCAAGGAATATATATTATGTCCTCTAAATTTAGAAGACTATAGGATTTTGTTGGATTTTATTGTAAATAATTGCTGTATTCTAGAAGTAATAGGAATTGTCTTGCACAAGGAAGGAGAAATGTTAAAAGATATAAACTGGGTATAACTCTAGGATTTTAAGAGCAATTGCTTAAAAGGGGAGGATGATTCCAATTGATAGTGGGGACAAATAATGAAATACAATCTTGAAAAGAAACAAACTTTAAAAGCCTCCGAAAGTAAAAGGATAAAGGAAATTTGTTATACACCATTGCCATCTACTGGATACCAATGAAAGCTGCAGAGAAACAAAAAGCTGAAATTTGAGCACCCACTTGGCAGATGTCCAGTAGGAATCAGAGGGTGACTCCCTCTACTGAGTCCTAACACTGAGGTCACCATGTGCTCAGGTTCTTTGAGTGAATCCAGCACAAGAAGCTGAAAAATCCTTAGTACAACCAAAGCCTGGACCAGCCGTGTGGAAGAAGCTTTCCCCATCCAAAGGTAAGTGATAAGAAGTGGTGAGATTTCATTTCAAAGACTGTATTTCCCCTTCTATTCTTTAATATAAATAACCGTAGGTTATTTTGCTGAATCTACACTGTCTAGTGAGACCTCCAATAATCATATTTTAGATTTTAGCTCCTTTATAAATCTAAGCAAATTGGCCTAAGAGAGATTGAAAACAATTGTTTTAAGCAATTGATTTTAATATTCTAAACTTGTCCCTTTCGGACCAAACTAGTAAAGAGATATAATTGCACTCTTCAAAGTGCTGTAAAGACAAGTGTTCCCTGGTAAGTGTGATGAATATTCTGGGTCCTAAAGAATGGAGAATTGTTGATCGTAAATAAATGTAATAAGAAATCTTAGCAATTTTCACTCTTCTTTAATATAACTGCTAAGCCTCAGCTTGTACCTGTGATAATTATTACAAGTCTGTTGTGTGCTTACAGAGGTTTTTTTCAGGACAGAGCCAGGCTTCACCCTTAAAACAAAATTTTCCAAATTTCATTTTTTAACCAAGATTTAAACTTCCGAGTGCATGTGGTCACTCCAGAATCAGCATTACACACATGAGAGGGCTCAAAGAGACAACAGCTTAAATAACTGATCTCAAATATACATTTTGTAGGGAAGTCACATCTTTGGGTTATGGGGGAGGCCATTCTACTGCTGAATGGCTCTTGCAGCAGTCCACTGTAATGAATGTGAATGGGTGGGGCCAGAGCAGAGGCGCTGGGTGAGGACTGCAAGAAGGATGAGGAGAATGACACACTAGCCATGGGGGAGGCAATCACAATGCTGAATTGTTCCTCCCCTCTGGATTGTCCAAACTCCCAATTATACTAATAAAATGTGTGTTCCCTATGCTATTCAGAGAATTGGATATATACTGTATTTGTTTTTCTCAGCTCCTGGAATGATATTTTTATGTGAGAATCTCCGCTTTCATTCTTAAAAAAAAAAAGGAATGTTCTACTCTTTCATGCTGCTGAGAAAAGTTTTAAAATGTGAACCCTAAAGACAGAAAAAGCAGAAGGCCTAAAAAGACCCCCAAAGTATCCCATGATTCTGGGGGCCTGATTCATCAACATTTGGGGTTAGCAATTCTTCAATAATTGTGCAGTCACAGCACCAGAAGCAGCAGGTTTTCTTTCTTCTGGCTTACTCCTTTCTTCTCAAGTCAACAGCTTCATTGTGTCAAGCAGCAGATTTTTTTCACAAGCCTTGCACATTCTAGTGGTCTCAGAACAAGACTGGTTGTGAGACCACAGACTCAATGCACAGAGGGACTGCACAAGCTTATGGGTTGTTCATAAACATTCACTATGACAAATAGTGAACAATGAGTAACCAATACTCATGTTTGTTGCAAGAGTACTTGGATTCTCATGAAAATACAGGTGTTTGTACAAAAAGCAGCCAATCCCCAAACATTCAGCCACTCTCCTAACTTCATCACTCCTTGTGTGTTAAGAGGTCTGTATGATGATGATAACTCTGCCCCAGTCGCCTGTTTGGTGTTGCGTCACTTTCCTGGGTCTGCTTTACCATAGTCCAGAGTTTCCCATACTGTGAGTTGTGCTTATCTGGTAAGAGAGTGGGGAGCAATGGAATAGGTGAGGAGAGGTATGGACAGGACTCTTGACTATTCTTCAGAGTCTCATAAAGAACGCTTTCATAAAGAAAAAGGAAATCTTCTGTTCAGGTCCAGAAAAAACATTCAAAATATGACTAGGTATAACTAGTCCAGGGATATCTGCCACAGTTTTTAGAGACCCTAAAACAATAGCTTTCAGTTTCAAACTGCCTCATTAATTTCCAGGGCCGGCGACAGAAATTTTGGGGCCCCTTACTCTGATCGTTTGTGCCCCCCCCCCCCCGGCCGGTCTCCCGCCGCCCGCGCCCTGCCCCGCCCGGGCCTACGTGGGACTGCCTTGCCGGTCGGGCATAGTGGGGGTGTCGTGTTGCCGGGCGCGGTCGGCGGTAGCACGGTGGCGTGAGGCGCACGGCGCATGCGGGCAGCCTCTAGCACACCACCCCTGCCTGGTCCACCTTCCCCCCAGCATATTCTCCTTCCCCCCCTGCTTGACCCGGCCCACCCAACCTAATCTCCTCCCCCAGCCTAACCTCCTCCCCTCCCCACCCATCCCTGCCTGGCTGGCCCACCCCGCTGTTGGGGGTGATCTTCCTTTACCCTCACCCAGCCTCCCCCCATCTAACCACCTTCCCTCCCCCACCCCTGCCTGGCCCGGCCCATCCCACCGAACTAACCTCCTCCCCCCCTCCCACTCCCAACCCAGCCTCCTGCCCCCCATGCCTGACCCGCCCAGCCCAGCCCAGCCTCCCCCTCTCCCCCACCAAACCTCCTCCCCCCCCCGCACCCACGCCTCGCCCACCCCATCCAGCCTAGTCTCCTGCCCCCCTCCCCACCCGCCCAGCCTGGCCTCCTCCCCCACCGCCCCCTTGCCTGCCCCCAGCCCAGCCACACCGATGAATGAACCTCCCAAGTGCCCACAGGGGGTGAACTCACCGCAGAGCCCGCCCGCCCAAAGACCTCCCCGGAGCCACCACCCCCCAAGTGGGGCCGGGACCCCTGCCCCCTTACCCTGGCGAGGCCGGCTCCCCTTCTCGGCGCCTCTGCCACCGTCAGCGCCTCACACCAGTGCGGCCGGGCATGCTTCCCCGGGCCCGCTGTGGAGTCTGCCGTGCTGTGTGGGCGCTTGGCTACAGCGCTGGGGGGGGGCCGCCCGGTGGGGGATTTGCGCGCGCGCCGGGGCTCTGGAGAGCATCCCCTGAGGCTGTTTCCACCCTGCCTGCGCAGCGCACTCCTGAGTCCTGACATGGGGGCCCCCCTTAAGTCCGGGGCCCGGTACACCTGTCCCCCTAGTCCCCCCCTGTCGCCGGCCCCGTTAATTTCAGTGGGGGCTAACTCTGATGCCACTGACACCTGATGACACCTTAAACGTCAACATCACTAACCATTACATTCCTCATCAAAGCATGTAAGGAAGAAGAGGAGGTGTCAAATTATGAAGATCTAAAATACAGCTAGGCCTTTAACAACACACAGTAGGGCTGAAAAGGGGATAAGATTGGTTTAATTTACCAGAAGGTGGGAGGGGGTTTTGCTGTCAAAACGTTGTAAAAAACTGTACATCAACAAAACTGATGCTGTTTAGGATGGTAATTGGGGGAAGGAACGAGGAGGGTGTGTGTGAGAGAGAGGTAATTTCACAGAAACCATCTGTATTGATTGATGAGAGGTCATTATGTTGTGAGTTTCCATAACAAGAGCTTTATTACCTATGGTCTGAGTCCAGGTCTACACTTAAATTTTGTTATTGGCATAACTATGTTGGTAAAGGGTTGGGATTTATCAATATAGTTATGCTAGTAAAAGATGGTATACAGTGCTTTATACCAGTATGGCTTGTTCAGCTTTGTTGAACAGTAAAAGCTATACTAGTAAAAACTCTTTTGAACCAATATAACTGTCTATATTTAAAAGTTTTACCACTTTAACTATGCTGGAAATTGGGATTCCTCCTCATGGTTATACAGGGGTTTACAAAGAGTATGTCTATGGCACCCACCAGATCAGCGGATAGCGATCTATCTATCTATCGGGGGTTGATTTATCATGACTAGTGTAGACGTGATAAATCGATTCCCGAGTGCTCTCCTGTCGACTCTGGTATCCCACTGCTGTGAGAGGCACAGGCAGAGTTGATGGGGGAGTGGCAGCCATCGACTCACTGCTGTGAAGATGCTGTGGTAAGTCGATCTAAGTACGTCAATTTCAGCTATGGTATTCTTGTAGCTGAAGTTGTGTACCTTAGGTTGACCCCCTACCCCCACCCCACCCTCAGTGCAGACCAGGGCAGTGAGATAGAATTATGAACAGAAGAAGTACAGTAGTTATTAAAAATACATGTAAAAATGCAGAGAATTCCTGCAGCTTCCTTATTGCACATGCTCTTAGTACTGGCAAAAACGAGTTTTTATCCTGTCATTTTCCCCTTCCCCCCAACTTTCTAAATTATAGAGGGCAAAATTATTTTCTTATTGACATAAAGGACCATGAAAATATAACTATGGTCCTACTATAACAATGACTCTGTAAAGGAAATATCATGGTGTGTCAATATAACAAGCTTAGGGAAAGCACTGTGCTAATGTTTGTTATGTTTCATTCCCTTTTTCTGTCCCGTATCTTGCCTCTCTGCTGTGGCACACGCTAGAGTTTAGTTTTTGCAGGACTGTGATAGCTATATCTATATATACTATAAAAAAGTTAAGTCTGCATAATATAAATAGTGGAGGATCCTACCTTGTGCAAGCTCCAAGATTGGCAGAATTTGATTTAAGAAACTCACCATACAAGTAAACAAGCCTAACTCTTGGAGTTGTAACATTAGCATTTATTGGAGGCCTTAGGGCACTGCTATATCAAGTACAGAGCTTATCACCTATACATCAGTTTGAATCTAGCCCAAATAACCAGAATTAAAAAAATAATTCTCTTCTAATTCATGTTTTGGTGGTCCTCTATAAGATGAGTCTGATGGGTTTCAGTTCCAGTTCCTATATCACATACACCATCACTAATTGGCAGGCTCAGAAAGAGGCCAGTAGGTTCATGGGACATGGAGACTTATTCCTATTGTAAACCCACCCTAACCCCTTCACTCTCCCAGATCAGGGCACATACACACTCACAGAGCAGAGTGCATGGAAATCATATTCTGCTGCTTCCTTGTATGTTAACAGAGGACTTCATATACAGGGCTGTCACACCAAAGCCATTCAGCACCACTAAGTCTACACAATTTCTTTTGAAAACTGACATTATGGTTATAAGCAAATTATTTGCAAATATTCTAATTAACTCTAAATAATCTGCATAAAATTTCACACATGTAGCTGCAACTAGTTGTACCCGCAGCCATACGTATGTTACACACAGTGTGTACCATTGGCAATGGTCATGAGGAGCTGTGCTGGTCGTCCCACTGTCCACTCAGTTTTGGTCCTCATAGCTCTCTGGTGTGACAGGGAGTGCCGGGGCCAAAACTGAGTGAGTCACATTGCAACCTGGTGCATGGCAAGGAGTTGCAGCACCACTCAGGGTTGGCCCCATGATCCCTCTGTCATAATGATGGAGGTGAGATAGCTGGGCCAAAATTGAGTGAGTGGCATTGTTGCTTGAGAACCAGATCTGAAGGGAGATATAAGCAGCAACCTGTTCTCAGTAACGGAGAAACCGGAGAAGGGCAGCATATTGGCTGAAAAAGTTCTCCAGAGAACTTTTCTTGGGCAATTCCATGGTGGACAGCTGGACAAGGTGTATGTTGAGGGATCTGGGGCCAAACCTGAGTGGACACTTGGGCAGCCAGTGCTGCTCCTCCTTGCTGCTGCCATGGGACTGGTTCCTGCACTACATTCAACTCCCCTCCCCCCGTGGTCTGCCCAGTCTCGCCTCGCTTCAAGTAGCCCATGTTCCCCCTTCTCAGGGATATGGAGTGACTCTGCACCTGGGTGGGGCAGGCTGGAAATTGAGGGCTAAGCATGGCGTATATTTGGCAGGTGAAGTGCTGGGGCTGTGGTTGCAGTGGGAATGGCACCAGAGGGATGGATGGTATGTAGCATGTCAAAAATTTCTGAGGCCGTCTTTGGTTACAACAATATATGGCCATTACAGGATCTGTTCAAATAAGGTGAAGATGAAGTACATTGAGTCCATTGTTCTCAAAGTAAAATGGTCACCACAGGAACAGCATGTGATAAGATCAAGAATTTAAATTAGTTATTCACTATTGTAGATCAAAAGAATTCTAGTAACACTGAATATGAAACATATAGAAAAGGAAGAGCCTTTTCTATGTCTTTATATTTGTGCTTTTTGATTTATGATACCCACTTAAACAAATATATAACTACAGTAAGAATAGATATTAGCTATATTTTATTTCACCTAATACAAGTTAGCCTTCTAAAGTACTTGTGACTGAAAACATTAATAGTATTCTTCCCACTGAACTCTCTCTTTAAAAAGTATATAAATAAATAAATAGAACTAGCAAAAATACCCAGCATTGCTCGGGGTATTTGTAATTGGAAACTGGGATGTAAAAAGACTACAATGTTTTCTATTAATACAAATTTTGTTCAGAAGTCTCATTTTGTCTAATTAATTTCATTCTCTTGCATTTAGATGTGGTTTCTCCGATACATTTTTGCTTTCTATGTGGCATAACGAATAGGGTCCTTTTAAAGAAAAAAACAGTGTATTTAATTATGTTTGCGCTACACAACACTGAGCTCTCTGGTTATCTGTATTATTACATCATAAGTATGTCACAGACAACAGCATGTGTCAACCTGCTGCCCAGATGATGTTATGTGAGCTGTGTAGTTGATTTTAATAAGCTTTAAAGAATTTCACCCCTAGGGGGTGTACGAGGTGAAATTTAAAATTTTTTCGATTCTTACCCTGATTAGGACCTTAAAGCCTATAACTGTACCAAATTTCAAGTATCTAGCTGAAACGGTGTGGAAGTAGTAAGGGAACATACATACATACACGCATACACCATTTGACTTTTATATATATATAGATACTAGCAAAAATACCCGGCGTTGCTCGGGTCCGTTGGAGGTGGGGACGGGGGAGAGAGCTGAGCGAGTGCGGGGTCCATTGGAGGGGGGAGGGGGCAGAGAGCTGAGCGAGTGCGGGGTCCGTTGGAGTGGGGTATTATGACATCATTACTATGTCACAGAGAACAGCAGGTGTTAACCTGCTGCCCAGGGGATGTGAATGGGCTTTGAAGAATTTCACCCCTGGGGGGCATCAGAAGTGAGATTTGAAAAACTTTCGACTCTTACCCTGATTAGGACCCTAAAACCTATAACTGTACCAAATTTCAAGTCTCTAGCTCAAACGGTGTGGAAGGAGTAAGGCAGCATACATACACGCATACACCATTTGACTTTTATATATATAGATTTGGGACAAAATGTCCATTTTGTCCCAAACATTTACATTATAAACATTTACATGAATGCTATGCATTTTAACTATACTTTATTGCCGATCAAAACTATAAAACATTCTTTCAGCTCAGAAATAAGACCATTTAAATAGGAGATAGAATACATAGATGTTTGTCCTTTTTTTCTCTCTCTCCCCCTATCTTCTGAGCTACAGATTAGAAGTCTAGCTCTCAAACTCTTTCCCTGACTTGCTGTTGCTGACATTAGTTTTCTCCTTAGCACACTTGTAAAGCTTTCAACCTAGGTCATAGCTAGACATATCAGTGTGACTCTAATTCAGAATGTAAAGTTATAGAACTGCTAGTCTCCTCATGGTTAGGACTGAAGATAGCTTTCCAACACAAGCCCAAGACTGGCTCCTAACCAACTTTGACAAACTAAATCAATTCACCTGAAATGTCACAGATATGATCTTATATCAGTGTAGAAATTTTCTGGAAAGTTTGTGACAAATCAGACAGGCAAGGTTTGGGGAAATATAAGTTTTCAAAAATTAAATACATTTCCTTTATATATTTGCTATCTTGACTGTGACACTTTCTCAGGACACCCAGAACTGTGATCTCGTTACCACCGTGCTTTAGGAAAAAGAAAGATATACTGAAGCTAAACTGAGTGACAGCCTCCTGTCACCCCCCAGTCTGTTAGCCCTCAGACAAACTTATCAGGACTCTGTCACCCATTATTTTGCTCAGGCAGACAGGTAAATCAACATTCCTTTGTCTGTTTACATAGTTGAAGCATATTTTTAGTATGTACATATTCTGGAATAAGGCCCATAAATGCATCTTGCAGTGCTTATGATGACTGGTATGATATAAGCTCTCATTTGAAATCTTATACAACTTTTTTTTTTTACATAGATAAATACTCTAGCAGCCATGTGTTAGATGTAGTGAGTTTATCACTCCTGATAGAAACTGCTGTTATGTGACAGTGAGCCCTTTGCCAGTAGGCACTGATGGGTGCTTAGGATCACATTGACACAGTACTTGAGGGCTCAGGCAACTTGATCTCCAAGTTTCTCAAATTTTCAAATATTAGAACTCTAGGGAGTTCCCACCAACACAGTGTCCCATCACTAGAACACACCCTGTAGACTAAAATGCCTACAGTATAGGCTGTTTTTCCATTAGGCCTCCTCCTTTGGCCCCTTCTTTCCCCTTGCACTTCACTCTATATTTGTTGTCTCCCCTCTAAATTCTGCTTTGTATCACATTTTTATACAGATGTTGTATAGATCAACTTCACTCTAATTTTTAGCTGTCTCATCTCTGTAATTCCTCACTATGTCTTAAATCCATTCAGTACAATGTACCCAAACTAAGTATCCTAGAAATTTGTAAACAAACAGAACTTGAGCACTTTGGCCTCTGCTCAACTTAGACATTCACTTCTGCTGCTGGGAATTTTGCATTTGCCTCCTCTATCTGACAGATCTGTACACAGGCATAGAGCCCTTTGAAGATACAAAATATGCATCCACATCTGATCCGTAATCCACAAACATGGTCCATGGACACAAAGCAGATATCCAGAGATTTGTAAGGCTCTAGATATAAAATTTAGATCCACATCCATCCACGATCAGCAAACATGGTCCGTGGATATCTACAGATATAAAGCAGATATCCCCAGATTTACAGGGCTCTACATATGCAAACCCTACAATCTCAAAAACATTGCTCTATCTCAACTGCTCCTCTGAAAATATCCTTATTCATGCTTCCATTTCCTTGTTTTGGCTACAAAGTCCATTCTTTATGGTTTCCCTGAGGCCCAACCTTCTAAATTTCAACCATTATAAATTGTGATAGTGTGACAATCAGGGTTCAGACACCCCAAGAAGAGAACTCTTTAAATCCCCAGAATGAGTAGTTACACCAAATGATTGCATACTGTATTATTGTACTATAAAAGTATATTGAGTAAGGTCTTTTATGAAAGCTTGTAATGTTCTGAACTTGATTGTCATTATGAGATACACATATAGACTGAGGTTATTTGTGTATATAGAAAACTTCAACTACAGCTCACAGAAGCCTGGTGAGCAGTTAAGTGGGGGAGAGGCACCTCCCCAAATCAGCTGTGTATGCAAGTAAGCATTATACACTCTCTGACTATGACACTAAAAATAATGCTACACCATCCATTGTCCAGCCCAGGAAAAGTCAATGATGGACCATTGGGGTTAATGGGAAGACAATGAAGCACCCACTCTATCAAGTCAAGAAGAAATTTCCCCACTCTGAATAAACTGGGTCACCATGGACTAAGAGAGAAAAAGGGAAATAACTTTTTCAAAACAGGTTTGGGACTGAGATTTTTGTATCCAGACCTTGAGGGCTGTGTTATAGTAGGAGGATGTCCATGAGCACTGGATCCCTCCTATAGCTAGGGAGTATGTGGAGAAACCATGCTAAAGCAATAGATAACTTGTATTAGAAAAGGGATTTTATTGAATATGCAAGTGTCAAACCTGAGGTTGTGTTTTTATGTTTATTTTCCATATAGCTTGTATGTTTGCTTCCCCCTACTGTTTCATCTTTCAATATCTGGTTTTTCTGTAACTGCATGGAGTGTGTATGTGCCAAAGCAAGCTGGTGTCTGGGGGGCTGGTTTCACATCTTTGGTGGTGACAAACCAGTGGGCAAAAACTGGAGTATCTAATAATTCAGAATTCAAGAAAGATGGGGGAGACTCTGGACTGGAAGGGTTATTGGTGTCATGCTGCAAGGAGTAACTAGGGTGGTGACAGCTTATGCTTGTGGGCTCACTATTAGGGTAGAGCTCTAAACCATAGCTGCACAGCATAAAGACCCCTCAGAGTTCGAGGGCAGGCAGTGACAGATCCCCTTACTGGTCCAGGGGGGTTTCCAATAATGTGACATATAGCTATGTCCTGAATCTGGAACGCAGCCCCATCATGCCATCCCCTTCACCCCATACATTCACTCCAAAATCTGAACTATTTGTCCACTTCAGAATCCAGTACCAAATATGACTGCAAATTAGAGATGGGTGAATATCACAAAACATTTTCTATGAATATATTTTAATGTAGTTGCTTTGACATGATTTGCACATTTTGATGCTCTTTTTCCATGCATATTTTAGGGACTAGATTTACTGTTGTTATTATTTCTATTGCAATAGTGTCTAACAGTCTCTGCCCTGAAAGAGCATACAATCCAAAAGATCAAAGACAAAAGGATGCAACAAGCAAGCAATGAGACCAGGTTTAAGTTTAGCTTCAAGTTTATTTGTTATCTTTTTTGGTTAAATACACGGAGTGAATTTCTGGCTCCATGGATGTCAATGCAAAACTCCAATGGACTTCCATGAGGACAGGATTTCACCAATTAAGTTTCCTAACCACAATGCTCCCTCTTTTGTTCAAATCTGTGGCAGGAATGTCCACAAATGTTACATTTTACAAAATGCGCAGAATAATAAAGAAAAACATATTTGAAACTTGAGAGTGTAAATGCCCAAGATAATATGCCGATGCAATTAGAGAACATATTATGAGTCCAATTAGTGCAAATACTCACATGGAACTGCTCATAATTCTTTCTTACATCAAGAATTATTCACAGAAATTATTCAGTGAATAATTCTGAACAAATAAATTTAAGAAAAATCACAGACTGTAGATAAGCTATAAAGGGAAAAATGAATGAAATTCAACAGATGAATCATTTGGTATAAATTATTCGCCCAGTTCAAGTTCTGATTTTCAGAACCTTGGTCTTTTTACAAGGCCCTACCATATCTATAGATTTCTCTGAGTATTGTTATATAAATAGATTGTAATCAGTCGTAAAGCATTATGACACTTTTGTATTAAATACATTATATGAAACTATTATACTATATACTGGATGGGCCTGAACCTTAGCTACAGATTTAGATAACTTTGCAGTTTGAAGAAATTCAGATCCAGATCCAAAATTTGCAGCTGTTTTATATTTGCATAATGGGCCAGGAAATATATCTGAATACAGGTCCAAATATATATTTGTAATGAAGAGGACATACCCATCAAGTTACACTAGTTTTTGAGAAGATTATATTTTAGATTATTATGTACTGATCGTATTCATTTCACTTTTAATCTCAAGTCTCGTTCCATGAATTCATCATTATGGATTGACCACAGGAACTTTCAAAGACTATTACATAGGCAAAGGGTTCACTTTAATAAATGAAACAGCACTGTAGGAAAGGATGTTAACAATATGACAAGACAGCAGCAGTATCATTACAAGACAGAGCAAACATTATACTAGACTGTGAAACAGTGAACCACAACATAATTTCCATCTATTTATTGGGAAAAGTAGTTAATCTTGTGATTATTCAGATACATCCTCCATACAAGGACACCAAAACCCACAACTCTATAGAAATAAATTTAATCAAACAGAAGATTTACAATATACTAACAAGGGCTTTCTAACTGTGCTGGATGACCGTAATAAGGAAAAGGAATAATCAGCACAAAGGAATGGAAATGTTTATACTGTGCAGACTGAAAAGGATAAAAACCAAGTGAGCTTGCACAAACTATTGGCACAATAACAAAACAGACACTCCTTCTTTTACCTGATCCTAAAACATAGTAATTTTAAGGAAGAAATAACATTTTCAATCAAGTCTGGATAGTCTCTTTTTTCTCTTGCAGCACTGACAAATTAAAATTTGTGTAGAGATGGAAGAGCAAAAACAGCTACAATATCTGCACTAATTCTAAACCACACCAATTTAACCATCTCTCTTCTGTTTTCATCAATTCTCATGGCTCTTTGTTAACTTATTATGGTTTTAAGCTTCAGATACTAGCTGTATTATGAATGTATAATACACTGTACTATAACAGCAGTGTTACAGAAGGAAAACACATCAGGAAATTCGGACTAAATACACATACGTATGGCTTATTAACCTCCCTTATGAATAGCTACTTATTGTAGACTTATTTTTAAATATGAAATTATTAGACCATGCAGCTTAATGTCATTAAAAAAAGCTTACATCTACAGTACTTTGGTCTTGTCTCTTCACTGCTGTAAACATGTCTGAGTGTCTACAGTATGACTTTTATTAGATTTCATATGAATAGTGATTGGCTCATAGCCAGACCTCCAGTCAGAGCACTAGTATTCTTGAACTTATGATAGTTTTGCCCAAGGAGATGTGTGACACTTTGGCTGATTTTCACTTTGTGTCTAAGTGTTGTGTTTCCCTGTGCGAATGTGCTAAACAAAAGACAACTGGCATCTTATACCCCAAGGCAAAAGTACAAAACTGATTCTAAAATCTTATTTTCCTGACAAAGTTAACTACAAATCTGTTAAGACAATAGTACAGAAGCAATGTAATGCCAAAGAAATCTTATAGCACATATCACATTATCTGGCTATACTGAAAGAACAGGAGACATATGACATGGGTTTAACCAGGCTGCAACTTTATTGTTAGATGTCTGGGACTACCCATCAGATAACAGTGTACAGTTCAGGTAACCCCATGTTTATTACATAATTACCTGGTGGGGAAGCTTTCACCAGCTCCCACCCTTTTTCCATCCAGGTCCCTCTAGTAAATCCATTGCCGGGTGGGGGGCTTCCACCAGCTTCTCCTCTTTTTCCCTCCAGATTCCTCCAACAAATCCATTGCCAGGACCTTAAAATACACCCCCCACCTCAAAGAAGGGTTAACGTGGGCTATAAGAATGGGGGGTTGGCTCCTTGTTGTACCAATCATAGGAGTCCCCAACCATCCCCAATTTGTTCCTTTAATGAACACCTCTTTTTAAATCCTTCTGCAAGCCATTTATCCAGTTTCTGTATATCTTTCCTGCACTGGACATCTGCCCTATAATTAAATAATGAGTTGTGACATATGGCCTACAGCCCATCATGAGGGGAAGGGATAGCTCAGTGGTTTGAGCATGGGCCTGCTAAACCCAGGGTTGTGAGTTCAATCCTTGAGGGGGCCATTAGGGATAGGGGCAAAAATGGGATTGACCCTTCTTTGGGCAGAGGGTTGGACTAGATGATCTCCTCAGGTCCCTTCCAACTCTAAGATTCTATGCCATGCATGAACAAAGCCCTTCCTGAACCCACTGTGGAGAAGGCCAAAAAAAACCCCAACTGCAACCAAGCCAATATGGTGGTAGGGGAAAAAATTCCTTCCCAGCCCCCCTAAACAAGGGGAAGCTAGTGTAATGCCCACAGCAGGTGTTGACCAAACCTGTTATTTTACCACTTAAAAGGGAGGGATGGTGGGTTTTGATTCAGCCTTGGTCAGTGTAAATAGGAAGGCTGAATGCACTCAGCTTCCCCTTTCTAAACTCTGCATTCCCAGGGGATGAATCAGCAATCACGCTGTCCCTTTTTGCAACTGTTTTCATCTCCCCCTTTCCCCCCAGCCATAAAGCACTTTTCCCTTCACTCAGACAGACACACACACACACACACACACACCCTGCCTACTTAAAGGTGCAAGGCAGTCAATCGTGATACCTGTTCAAATAATGTTCAGGAGAAACAGCTCTGGGTTGTGGGTAGAGTGACCAGATATCCTGATTTTATAGGGACTGGTATTTGGGGCTTTGCCTTAGATAGGTGCCTATTATCTCTCACTGCCTGTCCTGATTTTTCACACTTGCTATCTGTCACCCTGGTTGCGGGGGGAGCAAAATATAAAAAATAAAATTGAAATTGTGACAAATGTCGGTCCATTGGTACTACAGGACTGTATTGTACAGACCTAAAAGAGAAGTGTGTTTTGGGGCTAAAGCACAGGAGACAGAACTAGAAGATCTGAATGTATTTACTGATGCTGCCACATTGGATAAATCACAGACTGTATACCTGTGGGCTGGAAATCCTACTTCCATGCCTGTCACGGGACGTTGTAAATTATAAATATGGTCTTCTGATTACCCTCCCCACCCTGCACACACAATCTTGATTTGAAATCTTGACACTTGAGGCATTATTTCCGCTTTTTTATTTTTTGGTTTTGTAGTATTGTATTTCCACCCCTGAATCTAGTATAAAACACATTTTACTTAGATATTAGTGCCAGAGGCTGGATTTTGCTCACATGTGCCATCATGTTAAGGACATAATGATAGTAGCCAGTAGATAGGAACCTATCAAGTATAGGTAATGTTATACGAATAATTTCTGATACACTTTAGATCATGCCAAGATTCCCTTACCTTTCTATAAAACATCTCTAGCACTGTCACATTGGAAGTCTGTTTTGTATTGTCCTGAGTGATGTCATTTCATGTGCACTGCTAATTTATGTATTAACAATAATGGGCCAAATTCTGTCTCAGTGGAAAAGAGGCACAAATCCCTACAGAACAGGCAGAGTCATGCTCTGTAAAAGCAATGTTAAAATAAATGTAGATTATGGTAGGCACCTTCCCATAGACTGTCATATGCATAAGGTTCTGGGGACATGACATGAAAAACTGTTCCCAAGTTACTTTTTGGTAAAATATTCTTTACATTTTGGCACTGAATATATTCAGCATCCTCACATTTTCACTTTTTTTCTCATTATAAAACCAACAGTTTCTTTTCTCATCTATTTATTTTATAGAACAGAAATCAAACAAATCCCATTTAGAGAAACTGAACAGCTATGCAGTGCATATTCAATGTCCACATTATTATTTGACTTCATAAATGGTATGTGCTGATTATCATATTTAGCCTTCTACACAGGCTAAATCAAGTGCTACTGTAATTAGCAAAACAGCTATAGCATTCATTTTTCTACTGACTTTCCTTAATGTTCCTGCAATTTAAATTACATTTAAAATCATCTACAATAAAGTATTACATTTAATCAGTCTAATTATCTTGATTCAAATTTGCTTTCCATTAAATCAGATGCTACAGTGCACAGAAGAAATTTAATTAAAATAATAAACACAGCATTCTACAAATGTAAACAGGTCAAGTTCTATCCTCAGAAGAGTTTGTCAAATATTTAAAGCATTACAGAAGCCTTTTAGACTTGACCCTTTTTTATTTTTACTATTTTGCATAATATTAATCTTTTACTTACAGTAATTTTTTAAACAATGCAAGTTTAAATGTATGTTTAGTTTTTAAACACAGGCTCTAAAGATAAATGTATTATGCCAACTGGTCTCCTAAAACTGTTAAGAAACAGGATCACTGCAAGATTTTATTGTTTTAGTGTAATACAATTGCTTTCTGCTATAAAACTATTGAAATTACCCTTCCTTTTTTTGTGTGCAAAATTCCCCCACTTTTAACCACTCCATCTGTTTCTCTAATAAATCATCATATCCTCAACATTTAAATAGAGACCCTCAACATCTAATTAGAACCCCACTGACAATTCTATTTTTATGTCATTGCAATTAACCATTCTAAGTCAGACTTTTCTTTTTTTATCCCTCATTAGCAACAAAGTGTTTCCTTCTACACAGATGCTCATGCTAAACGAAATTTGTTGTGATTATACGGTGCCAGTTTTGCATCCTGCACTTTTTAGCCAAACCTTGTTGAGACAAATTGTGTCTTTCAGAGAGCAGGGAGATTTAACATAGATGCCATACTGTTCTTTTCAAATACAATTGAGTATATTTAAGTAATGTTAAAGGTCTGATTTAAATCTGTTGAAAAACAGAATTAAGATTTCAGGTGGACCTTCTGTCTCTTCCTTCATTCTACTGTGGCTAGTCACAGTATGGATCTTTAAATTGTGTCTAGCATTATATGCCACATAATTTAGCAGGAACAATGAGTAATGGGTCTTTGAGGATTTAGTTAAGTTCCTCCTGATTTTGGGTTTAGACCTTTATCAAAACATAAATGTACTTTTTTTGGCAGTAGAATGCCCTTTTATTTAGAAAATACCAACACACATGGGCTTAGCCCATGAACACTCTATTTAATATATATCTTGGCAGGGCCTTCTAGGTCCATTATTTGGCAATATACATTTATTTAATGGCTCTAGGTTCTTGCAGATGTTTCACTTATGTTGCAAAACGTTAACTTGTAAATACATGTCAATACTAAATAATAGAATAAGAGAGGTAGCAGTATTAGTCTGGAATAGCAGAGGTAACAAAGAGTCCTGTGGCACCTTAAAGACTAACTAAAGTATTGAAGCATAAGCTTTCGTGGGCTAATACCCACTTTGTCGGATGCAAGCCGCTTGCATCTGACGAAGTGGGTATTAGCCCACGAAAGCTTATGCTTCAATACTTTAACTAAAGTATTGAATACTTTAACTAAAGTATTGAAGCATAAGCTTTCGTGGGCTAATACCCACTTCGTCAGATGCAAGCGGCTTGCATCCGACAAAGTGGGTATTAGCCCACGAAAGCTTATGCTTCAATACTTTAGTTAGTCTTTAAGGTGCCACAGGACTCTTTGTTACCAATACTAAATAATGTATTTGATAAATGATCTGTTTTAGACTTAGGGCTTGCAACGTCTACATACTTCTCTTTTTATATCAAGTTTCCAAGTAACAGTTCTTGCAGTCATTAGACAATAACATGTTATAACAATGCACTAGCTTTTTGTTTGTTTGGTTTTGAGCAAAAACCCATCTTGGCATACATACCTGCAAAAATTCTGATTGAAAAAACAAATCTGTTCTTTTGGTAATCAGAGTCAAAAATAGAGGTTACTGATCTGTAATTGGAGGTATTTCAATACATGTGGTCTCCATCTGTATTATTCATGCAGGTATTCTTGAGCAGTGTGCTCCTGAAATTGGCGATTTTTAGCAGATAGTGTCCATTGGGCTGAACCTGCACCGTTCCCCCTTGTGCTCCAAACCGAGGGTGTAAGGGCAGTGCAGACCAATGCCTCTCCAGCAACTTCGTACTGCAAATCTAGTCATTATCTGCTGCTGAGGGGATGAAGGGCATGTAGTGGAATACAGAC
This sequence comes from Sternotherus odoratus, assembly GCA_032164245.1. Classification (NCBI taxonomy): domain Eukaryota; kingdom Metazoa; phylum Chordata; order Testudines; family Kinosternidae; genus Sternotherus; species Sternotherus odoratus. The sequence continues at coordinate 62,663,664 of JAVMKO010000001.1, forward strand.
AGAAACCACACATCTCAAAGAACCTCCAATTACAGTTAAGTAACCTCCATTTCTCCTTTGAGTGCTGATCCCTATGTGTATTCCACATGTGGTTGATTGGTAAGCAGTAGTTAAACAGGAGGGTGGTACAGGGATTCACTTGGTACAGATGTCAATAATAATACTGTCTCCATGGCTACATCTGCTGAAGAGATCTGGACTAGTGCATAATGTTTCATAAAAGCCTGGCTTGATCTCCAAATAGCTATCCTGCCTATGTCCAGAATAGGCACATCTCAAAGAGATGCTGTAGAAGCTGTTTGTGCTCTAGTGGAGTGGGCTCTCATCCCATCTGGGGGAGGAATATATGCCAGTTGACAATAAAGAATGATGCAGCCAGAGATCCACTTAGAGAGCCTCTGAGCAAATAGTGCTTTCCTTCTGGTTGCTCCACAAAAGCAACAAGTAGTCTAGGCATCTTTCTAATTGCCCATGGGACATTGAGACAGTGACGTATTCTCTCTCCATTGGAAGCATGAGGCTTTGGGAAGAATACCAATAAGTGGATAGTTTGATTAAAGAAACATTCAGAAATTACCTTAGGGATGCATTTCATGTGAAGGCAAAGGAAAACATACTATTCCTCATAAGGAGATATGGCTGATCTTCCAGGAGTATTCCCAGTTTGTTCACCCTTCCAGCTGATGTGATGATGACTAGGAAGGTGATGTCCAAATAGATGTAGGACATGGAGCAGGTTGCAAGGGATTCCAAGGGAAGTCTGGTAAATACTGAAAGAATGAGATTAAGATCCCATTGTGGTATTGGTTTCACCACCAGTGGGTAAGTCCTAATGAAACCCTTTAGAAAACGGTTGGATGAGTAAAAACAGGATAGCCCTCAACGGGGGGGTGGAAGAAACTGATGGCTGCAAGGTGGACATATAATGAGCTAATAGAAGGCTTGACGTCTTGAGGGTGAGTAGATTCTTGAAAATCACAGGCATTCCAACAGTCTGGGGATAATAGGTTCAGTTGTGTCCAGATGGAGAAAAAAGTCTCCATTTGCCCACATAACATTTTCTGGTGGAATTATTTCTGTTTTGATTGAGAATATATTGAATGGCTTCTGAATATAAGGTATTTAGGTCTGGCACCCATCTGAATACCAGACTGTAAAATGAAGAAGGCTTGTGTTGGAATATGTGATCCCTCCACTCTCTTGCGTCAAAAGGGTCAACTGCTGATGGGATGTAAAATTAATATCCTTAGAAGGTCTGAAAACTAAAATTGTCTAGGCCAGTTGGGCATGATGAGAATGACCTAATCTATGTCACAGCAAATCTTTTGTAGAACCTGCGGTATCAGCAGTATGGAACAAAAAGTGAAATTTCCTGTTTGTCTGGGAGACAAGCAGTCCCAGGATGGTGTTCCCTCCTGGGTGAAGATCTCATTCAGGATGGAGTTGTGTATTTCCCATTCATGATCTATGGAGAAATGTTTACTGAAATTGTCTACCAGAGAGTCCCGCACATGTGGTAGGTATGCTATTTAGAGAGTTATGTGCTTCCTGATTCACCAGTTCCATAAATTGACTGCTTCTACACCACGAGGAAGGGATTTTGCTCCACTCTGTTTGTTTATGTAGAAAAAAGTCATCATGTTGTCTGACATCTGGATATGGTGAGACTAGTGGAAGGAAGGCATTTCAGGCTATATAGAGTGCGCTGAGCTCTAATTTGCTGACATTAACCCTGGCCTCTCAATGAGCCCAGGTGCCTTGTGCTGTGTGATTGTCCATGCGGGCTCCTCATCTTATGAGGGATACATCTATGATAATGGTCAAGTCATGTGTGGACATAAGAAAAGGGATTTCCACATGCATTTTTTCTGGGTTCATCCACCAAATAAGAGAAGCTGTGATCTTGGCAGGGATTGTGACTCTGGAACTCACGTGGTTTCTATCTGATGAGTAAATAGGCCTGCAGGCAATGGAGGGGGAGTCTGGAAAACAGTGTTATCTAGGTACATGAGACCATCTAGAGGCCTAATAAGAAAAGGCAGACCTTGACCGTGGTCTGAGGGTGACTTGTCCTATCAAGCTGATCACAGCTTGGAATCTTTCTATTGGAAGATAGACCCTTGCTGTAGTTAAATCTAGGGTCACACCTATAAAGTCTAAGGTCTTTGTGGGAGTCAAAGTGGACTTTTCTATGTTGACAGAGATTCCCAAGGAAGGCAGCAGATGAAATAGAAATAAAGTTGCAGATTGAACCTCCTTGCTGGATCCATGGCCGACTCTAGCTTTTTTGCCATTCCAAGCAGCAAGAGCACTGAAGAAAATAAATAAATAAAGGGCAGCCGGAATGTGCTGCCCCAAGATTGGCCGGAATGCTGCTCCTTATAATGTGCTGCCCCAAGCATGTGCTTCCTCTGCTGGTGCCTAGAGCCAGCCCTTGCTGGATCTGCCTGTCGGGAGCCAATCGTTGAGATATGGAAAAATGTCAAAGCCAGTTTATCTCATCCAGCCACTTCCAGTATAAAGGCTTTTGGGAAACCACTGGTTGCTGTAGCTCGTCCAAACAGGATCACCTTGAATTGGAAGTGCTCTTGTCCTACCAGGAACTTGACAAACTTTCCATGGGATAGGTGCATGTCTAAATGAATAAAGCATCTTTCATATTGAGGACCAAAACCCATAAACCCTCCTCCAGAAAGAGAATTTCCAATGCCATTGTCATCATATGGAATTTCTGTTTTTAACAAAGACATTCAGTTAACGTAGCTCAAGAATCAATTGGCATAGAACCATGCTCTGTTCTTGAAAACTAAGAAGTATTATGAGTAGAATCCTTTCCCTTGATGTTGAGGTGGCACATGTTCTACAGCTCCTTGCTGAAGTCAAGAATATAGCTTCTTATGGAGAATCTTTTCATGAGAGTGATCCCTGAAAGGGGTACAGGAATGGGCAGTGACATAAACTTGATCATGCAGCCAGACTGAATGATCTAATACCCATTTGTCTGTCATTACTGCCCTCCTAATGTGAGTGAAGTGGGAGAAGTGGCTGTCCAAAGTTTGGGGTCATTGTAAGATGGCATTACCAGAGGAACACATTTCTTGTCTGTGGATGTCACAGTCTACATCTCTGAATGGCTGCTTGTACTACCAGAGAGTTGGGTGCGGGGTGTGGAAATAGTAACTCTACTCCCCTGATTACTATGAAATAACACTTCACAGCCCTCTGTAAGGGGAGGGCAGAGGAGGCAGAAGTATGACAGATTACTCTGGCTGGTTCCAAAATGGCCTTGTTCACAGGAAGGAGTAGTTGGACTAGAAGGCTACAGAATGTCCAAAAGCCTTTGCTAGGAATCTTTTATCTCCTCAGGCTGATCTGGAGTTCAGTCAGCATCCTCTGTAGGATACTGCCTGCGGTCATCAGGTGGGAATGGTGAAGATAGGACAATTGCTTCATATGGCAAGGAGAAGGAGACACTTATTGGAACCACTGGTTGTGATGGATCCAGAGTGTGAGATGTACCAATGGTTTAGACCAGCACTTCCCTGATTATGGTGTACATCACTTACTTCTGGGGATGGGTTGCAACCAGCACAGAGTTTAGTCTGGAGCTCTTAGATGGTGCTAGTAAATGCTGATCCCTTGATTTATGCATTGGGACTGATATCAGTACTTACGGATCTGTACTCCTTCACGTCATACTCAAGCTGAGGAGGTTTAAGCAAGCCTAAATCCTTAGGACCCTGTGTGAGGACTCACAAAACTTGGAGAGAATAGGCGAGAGATCCTATATTCTAGGAGCAGGTTTTGAAGAGGATCTGTCCTTGTGCTTGTGAGAGTGCTCCTTGTAGTCAATAAAATACATCCGGCATATTTAGGATACAGATATGAAATAAATATTCATTAATGTTGTAACACAGAGCCTACATACTCATGCCTATAATATATTTAGCCTAGCCAAACAAAGCCTGAGACCTAAAGATGGATTTACATGAGTAGCTAACCAATGAGTGACCCTATGTCACAAGATGAAACAGTTATAGTAGAAGAGGTGTTAACTGCTGATACTTAGAGAAATATATTTTGCAAGGTACCAGTTAAAGCTGGTTAGAGTATTTCAGGGAATTTTGCAGACATAGGTGTCAGCAATGTTATTATGGTGACTGAATGATGTGAATGTTAATAAGCATAAGGGGAACAAACAAGTCAGCCTACAAAAAATGGGGCACTCCAAAAATGTGTGGAAGTTCAACTAAAGAAAAAGGTTTGAAACCTTCATAAATATGTATGAACTCTAGTGAGTGTCAGCGTAATATTTTATAATAGATGTTGCCTGGCCTGTGTGTCTTGGGAGATGCCAGGACAACACTGACTGATGGTGATGATGACAATGAGGAAGACATGACCGACGCCTTTGCTCTTGTGAAAAACCCTATGAAGGGCTTCTTTGGGCTTAGTAGTTGTAGTCTCAGCTCCTGAGCACATGCTTAGAGGGGCCCTGCCCATCAACTGAGTCCAGTCTTCTAAAGAGTGGGTACCCCAGTCTCTGTGCTCTTGAGTATAGGGAAAGGGACTCTTTATAGCCAGACCAAATAACTCCAAGCTGCTCCCCAGCTTAAGTTATGTCTTTCTCCCCAACACCCCCACTTTACCAGCTGGTAAATTGGGGTGCCGCTGCCACCACTCAGTATTCACCCCAAGACTATGGGGTAGGGAACCTTGCCTCCCCCCCGAGAGTAACCCTCCCGACCCCTCCCTTCTGTCTGGGAGATAAAAACCACACCGAGACTTCACTCCAGCGTCCCTTCAACCTAAGAGACATAATCCTCTTCCCCCCTCCCTTTCCAACCTGAAAGCAGAAAGAGACTTAGACACAGCCCTCACTCACCCTGAGTTGCCCCATCCAAAGCTAGGATTCCTTTATGAGAAGAACCAAACCTTTTTATAACTAAAAAGATTTAATAAAGACAATAGAATACAGCATACAATTAAGACACTACACAGGTACAGAATTCTTTAACCTCACTCTTCTTGCATAACAAACTTCTCACCCTTTCCTTGCTAAATACACAGAAAGAGGCACCAAGGTCAAATGCAAGGCTTTTATGCAGGATACAATTCTTACTTACAGTTTTAGCTAGTATGAAGACATATTAAGAAAGGACAAGATGGATGATCCATAGTTGGACCAAAGGGGTCTGAGTCAATTCAAAGCCCAAATTGACCTAACTTTTACTTCCTGGTCTCTCTGGGTCTAGCCAGACTGCTCTGACGACACTGCCTTCTCAGATAACATTAACCCTCTCCAGCACTTTACACTTATGACAAGTCTACAGGGAGGCCCTGATCTGATTGGCATCTCTTGGATGTCTCCGTGAAAAGCTTCCCTCGTCAGAGCTCTCAACCCTCACGTTTGGGTATGGAAGGATACTGCACCTAGAAAAGAAGTGAGCCTTACTAAGGCATTAAAGGCAGCTCTGGTGTTCATCAGTCACTGAGAAGGACAGGAGGCAGGAGAGGTAGTTTTTGAACCTTGGGACTCTGGGCATAGTCCTTCTCTGTGGAGCAAAAACTCCCCATGATGGGGAAAAACTAAACTATTCTAATTATATTAAATACTAAAATACCAATACGAGCTAGGAAAAATACTAAAAAACTACTTACGATGTCGATATTTATAGATTGAAAAAGATGAAGGTAGTTGTGGACACAGAGGATTTCAACTCAGGCCATGCGTCGGCAAGAAGGAACTAGAGAGGCATCAGTCCAGGCCACCCCTTATGTCCTCAGTTCAGAGCATAAGCAGAACAGGTGTACATATGTGGATCAATAGACACTTCTTACTAGAAACCTCTGATCTCGGGCACATGGAAAAATGGAAATATTTGTTCTATTTGTATAGGGACCAGCACTTGAAGAAGCACTGCAAACAAAAACAACCAACCTTCCCTCCCCCATCCCAAAAAAACAAGAAGCTTTCATGTTGTGAAACCCTTAATATTATACCAGACAGAAATACACCACAAAATATGTGAGATTTATATGCTCTTCAGGGCAGGGTTTAGAAAGCACATACCATACAGTGCGTGTTACTGTTATTTGAATTCAGTGGGTCTCAGCTTGTGTGCAGCAGCCCATCTGCATGTTGTAAATTGCAGAAACAGGGCGTAAATAAATAAAATAATAGCAGGTGTTCGTTTTCTTTGTCTTCTCTTTTTCCTGGAGTAAGAGGCAGCCATCTCATACATTCCATTCAACAGAGGCCTCCAATATGTAATTAGAACCCCACTGGCAGTCTTTTTGTTTCATTGCAATGAACAATTTGAAGAATCAGACTTACTCAACCAGATTCAATTTCAGCAGTACTCTCCTAAGAGTTTGTTACATTTTGTGATTTATGGTTCAAGTAATCTGTCACAGTTACTTCAGTACAGTACTTCAATACCAACTATAGCTCTAATCCCACACAGAGTTCTTTACATATCTATATTACCTTTATGGTGCCCATTATCATAGTATTTGAGCATTTCACAGTCATTAATGTATTTATCCTTACAACACCCCAGTGAAATGGGGCTGTACAATTATTTCCATTTTTACTGATGTGGAGCTGAGGCACAGAAAAGCTAAGTAACTTGCCCAAGGTTACACAGGCAATCTGGCAAAGCAGGAACTGTAACAAAGGTCTCTCAAGTCATAGGGTAGTGCCTAACCACTAGACCATTCTTCTTCTAGTATCTTTCTTCCACTAGGATGCAGGGGGCCACTTACGAAGTCCACTGAAAGCTCCTTTTAAGATCAAGGACTAAGTGACTACAACAAATCATCTGTGTTTTAATGTCATTTTAAACATGAGTTTCTTGCAGATTAAATAAGATTCTGCTTTTATTCTGAGCCTCTTCTAAATCCAAATCTCAGATTTTCTAGGTTATAGATTTGTTTGGATCCATTTTACCTATAGATATGAGAACTCAAACTCTGTATTCAGTGGATTCACTCGGGACTGGGTGAGTAAGAGAATGCCATTTTCTTGCCAATACAGTTGTAAACAGTTACAAAAGACCAACGTTAAAACAGCCAAACAAACACCTATTATTTCTGTCCTTTCTGAACACTGAAAAGCACAAAGTCATTGATCAGTTTTCTCAAAAATATAAAAATTATGAGCAGGCAGGCAAACCTATGAAGGATGCAGCTGACTACTCTGACTTTCAAGGGAATTTACCTGTCTCAATGAAATATTTGGGACCAAATTCATCATGAGTTACATTTTAGTATAAGAATCAGAGAGGTAGCCGTGTTAGTCTGTGGTTGCTGAGCTCTGTGACTTTATCCTCACACACAACTATTTCAAATTTGGTGACAATATATATCTCCAGACCAGTGGCACTGCTATGGGCACCCGCATGGCCCCACAGTATGCCAACAACTTTATGGCTGACCTGGAACAACACTTCCTCAACTCTCGTCCACTCACACCCCTTCTCTATCTACGCTACATTGATGACATCTTCATCATCTGGACCCATGGGAAAGAAAGTCTGGAAGAATTCCACCATGACTTCAACAGCTTCCACCCCAACATCCACCTCAGCCTGGACCAGTCGACACAGGAAGTCCACTTCCTAGACACCACAGTGCAAATTAATGACGGCCACATCGACACCACCCTATACCGAAAACCTACCGACAGCTATGCCTACCTTCATGCCACCAGCTTCCATCCCGGACATACCACACGATCCATTGTCTACAGCCAAGCACTGAGGTACAATCGGATTTGCTCCAATCCCTCAGACAGAGACCAACACCTACGAGATCTTCACCAAGCTTTCTCAAAACTACAATACCCGCACAAGGAAATAAGGACACAGATCAACAGAACCAGACATGTACCCAGAAGCCTGCTTCTGAAGACAAGCCCAAGAAAGAAAACAACAGAACACCACTGGCCATCACCTACAGTCCTCAGTTAAAACCTCTGCAACGCATCATCAGTGACCTACAACCCATCCTGGACAATAATCCCTCACTTTCACAGGCCTTGGGAGGAAGGCCAGTCCTGGCACACAGACAACCTGCCAACCTTAAACAGATTCTCACCAGCAACAGCACACTGCACCACAATAACTCCAACTCAGGAACCAATCCATGCAACAAACCTCAATGCCAACTCTGCCCACATATGTACACCAGCAACACCATCAAACCATACCATGACTGGTTCATTCACCTGCACATAAACCAATGCCATATATGCCATTATATGCCACCAGTGTCCCTCTGCTATGTACATCGGCCAAACTGGACAGTCCCTACGAAAAAGGATAAATGCACACAAATCAGATATTAGGAATGGCAATATACAAAAACCTGTAGGAAAACACTTCAACCTGCCTGGACACACAATTACAGATTTAAAAGTCACCATACTGCAGCAAAAAAACTTCAAGTCCAGACTGAAAAGGGAAACTGCAGAGCTACAATTCATTTGCAAATTTAACACAAACAATCTAGGACTGAACAAAGACCTTCAATGGCTTGCTAATTACAAAAATAGCTTCTCCTCTCTCCATGTTCACACCCCCCCCCCCCATTCAACTGCCAGAAGAATAACCCACCCTCCCTGATGGGAGATAACAAGCTGGTTCAGCCTAATTGGACTAACCTTGTTACCTCCCACCTGGTTCTTGCCTACTTTTCTATACCTGCCTCTGGACACTTCCACTGCTTGCATCCGACGAAGTGGGTATTAGCCCACGAAAGCTTATGCTTCAAAACTTTATATTTTGGTATAAGTGGTAACATAATTCTATGTCAATCTGGAATTCAGTGGATATTCAAAATGTGTATAATATGCATACCAAAGAAGAAATTTATCTGAAGAAGTAACTAGTAGGTCTGTTATCTGGCGACACACCCAACTGTTCTGTTTCCTGTTTACACCCCTGTCATAAGTGTGAAGTGCTTTGAAGTTTCTGTTTTACCTGTATGGGGTTAACTGAACCTGAGAGGGAATGACTTAAGAGCTCCCTTTCCACGAGACGGGGGGGGAGGATTTTAGTTTCAGTTCTCCTCTGTCCCGGCTATGGGCATCTCCCCAACTCTTCTTTCCAGCTATGAAGGATCCTTTTCTCCTTTTCCTTCCTATATCCATAAGTTAGGGGAACTGTAAGTAGAATTGTACCTGTATAAACTTTGCATCTGATCTCTGGTGTCTCTGGACTGTAACGTTTAGCAGAGAGAGAGAGAGAGAGTGGAATCTCCGGGGAGGAGCTAGGCTGGTTTATGCAAGAAGACTCAGAATAGAAAGCTTTATATCTGTGAAGTTGTATTAAGTGTATGCTTTGTTTTCTTTTCTTTTCTTTATTAAACCTTTTTTGTTATAACAAGTGTTTGGTTATTTCCTTAAAGTTGTCTTAGCTTTGGATTAGACCCAGTTCCCAGGAAAGCGGGGGTGGATCTGTGTATCTGAGTCTCTCTCCTGAGAGCAGGGGGGAGAAGTGGGGGCTGGAAGCCTGAGTTCTTTTCTCTCTCAAGTGGTTTAAGGGAGAGAGAGGGGGGTGTCAAGGTACCCCACCCCATAGTCTTGGGGTGATTACTGAGTGATGGCAGCTGGATCCAATCCCCAACTGTAGAGTTTGGGTTTGGGGGAAAAAATAATTTAGGCTGAGGAAGTAGCTTACAGTTATTTGGTCTTGCATATAAGAGACCCTCCTCTTTACCCTAGTGTACAGAGTGAAGGGAAAGACTCTCTTACAACCCCTTTTCTGTTCTATGGGTAAATGTCACTTATTTTACACCTCCAATGAATGCCAAATTGGTGCAATTACCGTGTTTCACCACTTACACCCTTACCTGCATCCATGACTCATTTACATTACTGTGTCAATTACTGATTAATTTGTACTACAGCCTGTCAAGGGAATTGCACTCCATATAGCCTTTATAATACACTGGCTTTAAGCAGCCACTTAAACCGTAAACTGGAACGCCAAAATTTTTTTCCACTTTTACAGCATAATGCAAAAATTTTGAGTGAGCGATGAAATTTTGCCTAAAGACAAATAAATTAATGAAGATTTTTAAATCAGCATAAAGACTTCTTTCCCTGATAAATTCCCGCTTTAACAAAATGTTGCTAATAAACACATAAAATCTAATTTACTTGTATCTAAGCATATGTGAAATGAGAAGTAATATTTTCAGCTATGTCTAACACTCACACTCACATTTGAATTTCAATATCTAAAACCATAAAATGCCTATCCCACGTGGTAGCTGCCCTTGACAAACATTAAAAATGAAACCCATCGAAGCATACAAATCCATACGAACAGCAATAACAAAGCATTAGCAAACCGGCAACCATTCTCTGCATAAGAGAAGCCTGGCCACCACACTGATATTTTTCCATCTCAGCTCTCACAAAACCTTAATCTTGGCCAATGAAGCCCTGCCAAATCTCAACCATCCCCAAAACCCTATTCAGGCAGATGGGCTTTGCAGCACTTCTTAAACACCAACAAACTTGGGTTATTTTGGATGGTGGAGGTGTGGAAAGGGAATTCCCAAGTCAGGGGCACTTTCTGGACAATGCCTTGCCAGCAGCTCCCTCTTTTATACCAAATAAGCTCCAGATGAAGCAGTGCTGCTGATCTCATTTGCAGAACTACTGCATGGAGTGAGAGGTGCTCTCTCAGGTAGGCAGGTCTCAAGATACTTATAAGACCATCACCTTAAATTCCACATGGGAACCAACAAATGAAGTAATTTACCCCTGGTGAGATACATAATCTAGTAAGCAGGCCATCAACCAGCTTCAGTTTCACTGCAACGGTCTAAGTGTGAAGTAACAAAGGCATATGATGATGATGAAAGTCACATCTAAGAGAAAGGGTCACAAACTGAAGACCAGAAGCAAGTGGCAAAAAATAAGACTACTGCTCGATTAGACAGCAGCAGTTGAGAATCTAACAAGATGCATAAAGAGTTAATGTCTTACAAATAGAACATACACCTCTATCAAAGAGACTGATACAGTCCTTACCATACTCCTCCATGTTCTTTCTCCAGACTTGTATGGGGCATGTCTGCCTTTCTTAAAGAAAGTATTGACAATCTCCACCAGCAAAGAATCTAGCATTCCCCAATAACCTTCACCAGGATGAGGGACAAAGATCAAAGCACAGGTTGTAGAACTAAGTTCTCCTACTGCATACAGAATCACAGCAAACACCACTTGCGGATAAATCATAGTTATCATCCCCTCCGGTTCCTGCTCCACTTCCATGGATGTAATAGCTTCACCTTTGGGCTTGGCTAGATGAACAGTTACTGCACAGGAAGCTTGGGTATACCTCTACAGTGCATCAGCATGCTGCACTCTAACTGTACACACAGGCCCTGTTGCCACACATTAAAAGGTCTCTCATGCACATCGACCTACTCGAGCCACACTAAGGAAATTTTACTGCACAACAGCAGGGTTCACATGGAGAGTTAATGCATAGCACGTCAGCATGCTGTAGTAGATGCACCCCGGCTTACTACACACTAACTGCTCAACTACACAAGCCCTAAATCTGAGTATTTTCCCAGCCGAACAAGATAGTTTTACTCAAATCAGCCCTTGGGAGAAGACAGTCTGGATTAAACAGACTATCCACCTCTTGAAATAAACTTGCTGTTTGGGAGAAATCTGCCGTTTGGCATGCAGATGCCATGATGGAGACAGAGTTTTCTCTTTGTTTTTGTACACCTACAACATAAGGCCGCACTGAAGCATGGGACCAAGGGGTTTGGAGTGCAGGAGGAAGCTCTGTGCTGGGGCAGGGGTTTGGTGTGTCAGGGAGGGTGAGGGGTGGAGGCTCCGGGTGACACTTACCTCAGGTGGGTCCCAGGAAGTGGCATCATATCCCTCCAATTCCTAGGCAGCCGGGGGCTCTGCGCGCTGCCCCCGCCTGCAGGCACCGTCCCCTCAGCTCCCATTGGCTGTGGTTCCTGGACAATGGGAACTGCAGAGCCAGCGCTTGGGATGGGGACAGCGCACAGAGCCCCGCAAGGCCACCCTTATGCTTAGGAGCTGGAGGGAGATGCTGGCAGCTTCCTGGGACCAGCGAGGAGCCGGCTAGGGAGCCTGCCAGCCCCACGCCATCCAGACTTTTAATGGCCCGGTCTTCAGTGCTGACCGGAGTTGCAGGGGTCCCTTCTCAACTGGTGTTCTAGTTGTAAACCAGACACCTGGCAACCGTAGGCTGGAGTCTGGGCTCTGAAACCCTTCTACCTTGTAATACTTTTGACTCTGGAACTGACCAATGCCTGAAGCGTAAGAAAAGGTGAAAAACACTAGGCTAACTGAGCACTAAAAATTTCCCTTCCCGGTCTTTACCAAAAAGAAACTAAACCCCCAAAGTGCCTGGATGACTGCAAACTGATGCTGTGTTAATGATACCTGACAATCTGCGAGCTATTTGACTGTGATGGGGCAGCTACTGCAAAGTACCCCAGGCTATTTAGAATGAGCGTACTCCAAACATAACATAATTCCACACTAAGTATTTAAATCTTTCAAAATACAATGGATTGAAACTAATCTATCTGAAGATGGCTTTAATGCTGAGATGCCCCAATCTTCCCATTCAGCAGAGCAGGTTCTGACCTTTTCAAGCGGTTATATTCAATATGACAAATATGGACTCTGAGGTTTGAAAAAGCTATCAAAATATTTTCACCACAGGTAGAAGTTACAATAACGATGGATTGTACAGCACTGTGAGTGTCACTAGCAGCATTTTGACAGAACAAAAGGTAAGAAGAAAAAAAGCCCTTTCAGACTGAAAAAAATAACTTTGGAATATGGGGAATGCTGTCCTCACCATAACAATATATTTTGGGCTCAATTGTGGAAGAAAAAAGAATAAAGAGCAGTTTTCCTAATGGCTTGTCTTCCCTTCTTTTTTCAGCTACTTACACCCCATGCCCCCAAAGCAAACAATTCTGAGGAATGGAACTTTTGGGGTATTTTGAAATATTCCTTTTAAAATAAGCTGAAAAAAATGATTGCCAAAAAAATGTAGGCTGTTCTTTATGAGACTATCTATGACACCCTGTGGAATATTATGTATTCACCAGTATACTGACTGATGTGATATTAGGCCAGTGTTCTTTACAGAAAGATTTACTTAACTGAATTTAATGGATGGCCCCTTCAAATCTATCCTGAAAATATCACATCAAAAATCTACATTATGCAAATACTCTTGATACAAGTTAAGAAAACAAACTATAAAAGTAATGAGAAAATAATATATAGTTTTACTATTTGCATATGTCATATATACTTTTTCTCTTCCACTGCTTGATGCTCTTGATCATGTATTTATACTGTGGTTTACCTCTACTTTCTGTGGCAAAATCCACGTCAGTCTGAAATTGGAGAGAACCTAGATAGGTAACAACATTGGAGCACTAGGTGGAGGTGGGCACAGTGAAACCAAATAACTGATAGTTGTGTATTAGGTCTTTCACCTCCATCTAGTTTAACTGAAATGAACTTAGAGATTAGCTAATGTCATTCTTGAATAGCTAGCAGGAGGTGCCTTATTACTATGGTACTAGTATTTGTTAGCTTGTGAAGAAAGAGGATAAACAGTCAGACTCTCAGAAGGACTTTTGTTAAGATACCGAAGTGCTGTCTCAAGAACATCAATATGATCACATGTACATGAGAGCAGAAGGATGGCCTGGAGAGAAAAGGTTGTCTTGTGGTTAATACCCTGGCCTGGTACTCAGGATATCAAGGTTCAATTCCTGTGTCTACCTTAGAATTCTTGTGTTGTCTGGGCAAGTCATTTTATCATTCTGACATCAGATCCCCATCTGTGAAATGGAGATAAAAATCCCTAGGTACTATGTAATATAAATAACTAGCAAAAATACCCAGCGTTGCTCGGGGTATTTGTAATTGGAAACTGGGATGTAAAAAGACTACCATGTTTTTTATTAATACAAATTTTGTTCAGACATCTCAGCGTTGCTCAGGTCCGTTGGAGGGGGAAGAGAGCTGAGCGAGTATGGGGTCCATTGGAGGGGGGTATTATTACATCATAACTATGTCACAGAGAACAGCAGGTTTTAACCTGCTGCTCATCTGATGTTAATGGGCTTTAAAGAATTTCACCCCTAGGGGGTGTAAGAGGTGAGATTTGAAAAAAATTCAATTCTTACCCTGATTAGGACCCTAAAGCCTATAACTGTACCAAATTTCAAGTCTCTAGCTCAAATGGTGTGGAAGGAGTAAGGGACCATACATACATGCACGCAAACACACACACACACACGCATACACCATTTGACTTTTATATATATAGATTAATGATAATAGCAATTAAAAGTGTAGCTGGATCAGAACTCTGTGGAAACAAAAGATCAATAAAAACTGGAAAATATTAATAGATTTTTTTTTCCTTTTTGTGACTTTTTCTAATGATAATTTTTGACAAATATTGTAAATTAATGTTCTTTTATGTTAATTTGAAAGTCCCGTCTAGTGGTGACAATGTACTGTGCACCATACCCCTAGGGGCTGAGCACACTAACCAACCTCTGCTGATCCACAGAGCTAAAAAAACAATCAGACTGACACACACTATAGTGACATGCTGTATTATTATTAAAACCTCTCAATCAACCTGTTCTTTTAAACTGTATATGCCTCATAGCTCCTGAATGTAGCAATTTCTTTATATTATAACTTAATTGTATGGTTTATAGTTTCAACCGGTAATAGGGCAAAGAGCTTTATTAATCTACTACCCTTTATTATGAACTCTGATCCAGAATTAAAATGTCACTGTACAAAAGAGCATGCAGTCTAGAATGTGCACCATTTATTTCTACCATACACCAATAGCACTTTGTAAAAGGAACAGAGTGCATTTAAAGTAATTGGGCAGTTACTAATGTGGAAAGGAATATCTGTCAGTATTTTCTTTGCATATATAGTGATACCTTAAATCTTTGAGGGGAGAAGTCAAATCGGATTGTCCAGCAAGAGATAATTTGGTATGTACATTTGTTTCCTATAATGCACACATGGATCAGAGAACAAAAGGAAGATATAATCTACCTATTAAATTGAAATAATGGCATGTGGCTTGTTTAAAAAAATCAATTAGCGAACCCAAGAAAAAGTTTTAACACAGTTTTTAGAGAAAAAACAATGGGTCAGATTTATACTCCTTTTTGATCAAAGTGCTAATTTCAGTGGTAATCTTTGTGTTAACCGAGAAAGAAGGGTAGGAAAACTTGGAAATTTTTAATCTGCAGTTAATTGTGAAGACAGAGATAAAAGCAAGGCATTAAAAATGTTTCTACTCATGGGGGATCAAGGTTTCGTCAAGACAAATGTTTCAGCCAAACAGAATAGAGGTAGATTGAAGAGATTTGCAAAATAGATGTCAAACATCTAAAACTCAGTGGGGAACCATTTTAATATATATTTTATAACAATTGCTCCACGGCTGCACTGCAGCTTTGGAAGAATGGTAAAAAAAAAAATAGTAGAACTTGCAAACAGCAATTTTTCATAGCTTTTTGCTCTTTGTTTTGTTTCTTCATGTGTGTCTTAAGGTACTTGTATTTCCTTTTGTTAAAAGGGTGCAATTAACAGCGCCATTGGAAACAAAAATTCTACTGAGAATACTCTAAGAGCAACTTACACAGTATGTATGCTCATTGGTACATACAAAGCCATGATAGCAGAAAATCTTGAGTTTTAATAGGAGATCTCATGCTGTTTTGTAAATAGCAGCAGTGTAGCGAAGTAAATATCTTTTGCTCTTCAAAAATAAATCAATGCCAGTATGATTCAATTGCTTTACAAATCTTCTAAACAATAAAATCCATTAGAAAATATAGGTTCAAAAGTAGGTAGGATGGAGTAGAAATATCAGAGCGGTGACCCAAAGAAGTAAGAAAAATGTTGGCATTGGACAAACAGGGAGATTCATAGAGGACTTAAGGCATAACTTAGTTCACAGAAACTGTTTGCTTCTCTTAATGAACAAAATAGAAATGTATTGGAGCAGGCTGATCAATTTAAAAATTGTATCTTGGAATATTTATTTATTTAATGATATTTTTATTTGATTGCAAAAAAGAATAAGCACAAGATACTGACCTGCCTTCAACAGACAATGCAAACACTACCAGAAGAGGTAAGAATGACTAATAATCTCATTGCATTCATAATGAAATGCAAACTCCATCTCTTGTGAAGGTTTCCCCCAAAACAAGTCTCTCTCTCTCTCTCTCTCTCTCTCTCTCTCTCTCTCTCACACACACACACACACACACACACACACACACACACACACACACACACAGGCATGCCACACATCCATTCTCTCTCATCCTCAACCCCTACCCCAAGCGATTTCTCCTACAGACTTGGCAGAAAACAGGACTGCTATTGTTATTTCCATTTTTAGATACTTAAGTGGTGTTCAGCTCTGATGAGAAAGTGATGTAGATTTCAGTGTTAACAGAGCATTGATAGCACTGCAGCCTCAAAGCCTTCAAAATATGTCACAAGGGGCTCTGAATAGTAGGGGTGACAGAGGAGAACCTTGCTGGACTCCAAGTGAGAGCAAACTAGCAGGGTAGCTAATTCAATACCACTGAATTATTCAGAAAAGAAAGAGTGGAGTCACTGGATAACCCATTTATTTCCACCAGATTCCCACAGTCTAGTCAGCAATATTTTGCAGTCAGCCATAGAAACAGGCTCAATGTATTTTGTGAAGTCAACAGAAGAGATAAGATGTCCCAGTGAAATTCTATACCATGGTTCTGCACATGGAAAGAATGTTAAGAAACCAATATTTGCCACCACTGAGAAAGGCATTTGTCTGTTTTTCCCTCTCATAATGTTTCTCTGAGAAATGTTAATAGCTTATGGTAGAAAGTTATGGAAATCATGTTGAGAGATGATCACTCTCGTTACAAGTGGAATGGTGGTGCTAGTAGTAGACATGGTAATGGACAAAAGTGCTTTGTAATGGACACAGAATACAACCTTAACTGTGAAGGAGCTCTATATGGAATTATAATTGTATACCCCATGCTTCTAGAATTTTAAAGAGGTGGATAAATATAGCACATAACGGAGACTACATGAGACATTAACTTTTGTCTTCACCATTCAGAGAAAATACAATGGGCTGAGGAATATTTATATGCAAAGGATATTATGTTTTTTACACCAAAATGTTCCTTATAGAGTTAATACGTTTTAAGGCTGGAAGGGACCGTTATGATCATCTAGCCTGGCCTTTTGCATGACACAAGCCACTGAATTTCACCCAGAGATTCCCATTTATCTTTGTTTCAGGTTGGGTTTGAGATAAGTATCACATATAACACATACTTAAGTAAAAAAACATTTTTCTTAGCAAAACTGTTTATCGAAATAATATTCTTACCCAAAACAATCATATTGCATTATGGAGTATAGTTTCCATTGTGTGTTGATGAACAAGCCCCACATTATCAAGAGGGTAATGTAACTAAATGGGTTTATATGCCAATGCGTTGTGAACCTTTCAAACATGGAGCTTTGACTATATGTATGTAGAACTATGTGTAAACACAACACTCTATAGATATAAGGTTATCCTTTTAAACATACATATTAAATTAAATATTTACAGATAATAAGACTTGCACAAACTATGCTGTGATGCATTATCCTTAATAAGTAGGGCCAAAATTTTCCATAACTGCAGAATGTCTCCACATGATTTCTCTGTTTCTGGGCCCACCTTGTACAGAAGTAACAAAGAATTTCATTTGTGGTTTTGGCCCTTTGTCATTGCATAGATGAGCTAACACCGAGTGACTGCATTTTCTGGAGTTCATGGAATAGGCTAAAAAGAATCAAACCCCAAATCGACCTTTCACTGTGATCTCTAAAACTGAGTGCTAAAATTACTCACGATTGATTTCATGGGTGCTATAATAGTAACATCAGTGACTGATGAACCTAGGCACTTATATCAATGTTCTATAGAGGTCACAGGGGTCTCATCAGTGCCCCCAAGAACAGTGATCTTTCCTCTGAGATAAAACATTCTGTGATATCTGAATTATCTCTCTGTGGTTTTCTATTCATTTGATCAGGGAAAATGGAAGAGCCTGTGTTTGAACTAAAATAAAAGGGTCTTGGAGGGCCACATATGATGCTACCAATATGTGGGCTTTTACAGATGTGGAACGCTTATGGTCCAACACAGCAAGGAAGGGGTGGGGGAAATGTATGTTCCACATCTTGCACGTTCCACAACCAGGGTTGCATCCAGTAGACTGAGCCAGTGAATTACCAGGCCTGGTGGTTAGGACAAGAGTTGGGGGAAGGGTGTAGAGGCAGTTTCTAGATGAAATAGTGCTTGTTGGGACTTCAGATAGTTCTGGGATTAAATGAACTCTGATTTGATGGAAGTGACAAAAACTGTCCTTTCCACGGAGCAGTGGTGCAAGAAGGAGATGTGAGAAGCATGTTACAACCACAGGAAGCCACATCATGTTTCCAGGCACTCTGAATTTGCATCCTCCAGAGGCTGCTGGAGTCTCTTAAATGTGCCCCAAATCTTAGCTGCCTCCTGGAGATTTTCTAACATGGACAGCAAGCACCTAGGGCCAACTGTTCACCGCCTGCCTTTCTTTGCTGAGATAAATAGAGCTTAATTAAGCATCTGATTCAGTATGCTGGAGATGTCCATAATTTAATCAAGCTCTTAATGAAGACTGAATTTCATAATATTAGTAACAATACATCAAAAGGCGGGGGTTATGAGGGCGGACTGCTCTGCCAGGAGTCTCAATAATACAGCTCAGAATGCTACAGAACAGAGAGACAGGCAGACAATTTTATATTCCAGCTCTTATTTAAAAAAAAAGGGGGGGAGGGGGCGAGTCCCACTCAGATTAGTGGGAAAGGGGTGTGGCTGTCAGGAACTGGCTGGTATTTGAACAAGTTTCTATCCGATCTGACAAATGTTCCCAGGCAGAGAGTAGTAGACTACCAAACTTCAGTGTTGAATTGTGACCAGGCAATAAACCAAGAAAAACACAGGCTCAGTAGGAAGTGATGTTGCTGATTTAGTAGGGTAGATTCTTCTCCATAGGTCATTATTCCAGCAGGTTGGTGAAATAAAAGAGGCTTAAGACCACATGTGCTCTACCAGCTCTTTCTGGAAAAGTAGTGTGGATGTTGACACCTGAGTCTTAGGGGGCATTAGCACCCCAAAATTTAGGTTTTCCATTAATAAATATACAAAACACTGATTTTGGAACAGAATTTTGTTCAACTCACTTTATTAAGTGGACAAATTTAGTGGTGGTAGAAAACTACTCATTGAGGCGTTATTCAATGGCTATTATTTTATTTTTTAGCTTTATCTCCCACCAGTAAAAGAAGCTGCCCCTGAGAGGTGAAAGTTAGGATCAAATTCCAATTCGGGTAATTATATTTTGCCTATCTCAACTCCCCCTGCAGTTTCATCTACACAGGTTTTTGTTTGCTGCCAGCTTGAAATTATTGCATACGTTTTTGGTTTATAACCAAAGCTGAAACCAAACAGGTTTTGCCTATGTTAACAAAGTTATCTAAATTTCTCATATTTGCCATTATATTTATTAATGCTGGTTATTTAGAAATTAGACTTCAAGGCCTATTTAGGAGCACAAGCTCTTATTTATCTTTTCCCAATATAAGTCTGTAGGTGTTTATTGTTTGGAGTATCTGTATCATTAAGTGCCTCACCTCTCTGAATTTCTTATGTGATACCTTGCAGTTTTGTGGGTTCGGGCACTTTCATCAGGGCAGCCATGACCCAGGCAGATACCAACGTGTTCCTATGGTTTACTAACCCCGGATCTTATGTGTGTCTTTTCTCTTGTGATACAGCATTTTAATCAGGGTATCAACCTATTGCCATCATGTAGGTGTCTATATTAGTCCTGACTATAGAGTGTGTTGTTACAAAGAAAAGAACATGGATATGGAGAAAAATAAAATGAATTATCAAGGGAGAAACATTGCCAATTAGTAGTGAGTATTTTAGAAGAACAGACACAGAGTGAGCAATATAGAAATTACTGAAGGGCCTGAACCCAATTGCCTTGGAAACTTGCCCCATTTCATATACAGTACATCCAATTTGCAATGCCTTTCAAATGAAAACTGGCTGGGCACATTCACTAGAGATTTTGGAGTTAAATCAGCCCCTATATAATGATGATGTCTAATCCATTTTTGGCTTAATTAAATAATTGTGAACATTATCTGAATTCTTGTTCAAAATGCACTGATTGAATATAATTCATCAGTTCCCTTCTGTATATCTCCTTGCCAAGTTCTTGTTAATGCATTTTCAGTTTTGAGCTATAACAGGCAGTATCTTGAAAGAAACTGAAATACTAATATTCATGATGTGTAAAATGATCTTGTCAGGCTTTGTTGATTAATGTCCTTCTAAATGTTTTCAGCATTATTAACACAGTAAGTTTATATAACATTTCTAAGGATAGCAGGCAAGAAAGCCTTTCCAATATCCTCATTTCCAATTCATTTTAATCTGTATATTTATTATCCCTGCATCCTTTTTCCTTCCCCCATACTGATGCTTATTACTGCTCAGATTGATCTTGCTTTAGAAGAGAGGTTTCTAAGAACTTCCCAGATGAAATTTCACTACTTGATGGCGAGTTGTTTATACTCTAGCCCTGAAACTAATTTTGTCCAGAGTTGTAAGAGCCATCTTCTTGGCACAGTAGAGTGTTTATTGGCCAAGGTATAAATAAGTATTAGAAGCAACTGATTCTGTATTTTGTCCTTAACTGTGGATCACTATTATCCAGCTGGCTGGGACTACGACTGAAGATCATTCTCAGTAACAAACCCAGTGAAATAGTTTTTCCTAATATCTAATCAAGACCTTCCTCACTGCAACTTGAGAACATTGCTCCTTGTTCTGTCATCTGCCACCACTAAGAACACCCTAGCTTCATCCTCTTTGGAAGCCCCCTTGTTTGCCTATGCCCTCCACATTGATTCAGTTCCGGTTTGTTAGCTGAAAAATAAAGCCACAAACATCCAAGGAGCTCTATGTTTGGTCTCTCTCACTGAACTCTTGAATATTTAAATGTAAGGCTTCCAAAGTGCCCAGATGCAAGCATGATGAAGACAGATAAATGACAATAATAGTTGACACCAAAATTGTACAAATAATTCATATAAGAAGGATTCAGTGAGAAAGAATGGAGTCAAAACATGGGAAACAGAGCGGCAACTTGTTAGAAAGGTTTGGATACTTGCTGTCCAAATAGCTAAAATTCTACTGTATTTAATATATTTATTACTCAATCATAGATTGTATAACAAGAACAATTACAAAGCAAACCAAGAACTACAGTGTTCTTTCTTAGGCTTCAAAGCTGCCACTGAAAATGAATTCCCTTGTGTCTGACTGGCAAACAGTCATCTCCCCAAAACAACTAGATACTGAGATGATTGACTACAGGCCTGGTCCTAAGACAATAGATGTCATCAGAAAGACTTCCATTGAACTTTATGGATTTGGATGAGGACCTATACATATCACTATTAACTATAAATTAAGGATCGTACAATATCTTAGCCAAGCCTGTAATCCTTATTCTTGAGTAATAAACACAGGATTAGGTATAAAAAAACCCTATATGTTAATGCATACACAGAGAAAACATACTATTATGATAGGTTATGTAGCGGTTTTAACTTTTCTCTCTGTAAGCCATTCCCAGGGTATATTTAATTTATAATATTGTATTTACTGTACAATATCTGATATAAACTCCAATTTAGCAATTGGGTTGCTATATTGCTTACAATTTCTGACACATATCTATTGCCTCATGGCTTTTCCATATCTAGTAAAGGAAATAAAAGTTTGGCAGCTGTCACTAGCCCTTGTTTTTGTAGTGCTCACAACGACAAATCTGAATAAAGCAGAAATCAGAAGATTTTATTAATATGACAACCACTTACAATAGGCCTTGGTCAGTGGCCTATACAAAATGTAATGTATTGTTTTGTGACAGTTTCAATAATAGTGATGGGAAACACAAGGGACAGAATGTTAGAAAAATTGCCCCTCAAACGGGGAGAAAGTATTTTATGTTACCTCCTGGTTAGCAGCAGCTAGTTCTTCTTCCAGTGCAGAGACTCTTTCTAAAGAAACCCTCAGTCGTTCCCTTACCTAGAAGAAAAACCAAAATATGTGCAGTAACGTGATTTCTATCAGTCTTTAAGGTTTATATAATCTGCCATAAACACTACAGTACAATCTGCAGGTCGGTTTGCAGGTATGTGTATTGTGCCCTGAACACTCCTGAAAGAGACATTAGCTAAGAAGGCCTTTTAAACCTGACTCAGAGAAGAGTGAAGCCACGTATGGAGCATTAGGTTACATCCTTTAAAGCCTTTCACTGATACTATGCAATTTCCCCTTAAATCTATAAAATGTACAGTAAATGCAACCTTCTACCAGTACACAAGACACTAAATATAAGAATTTATTGGAACAGTTCCAGAGGAAAGGTATGGAAAAAACCTCCTGAAAGCACATTAAAGTCCCTTGTGTGAAGAATAACTGGTAGTACTAATTTAATTTACCAAACTCGTTGAAAAAGTTATGTGCAGCACTATTTGTACCTGATGAAGTTAATCCTTTTAAGTAAAATCATTCACTTTATGTTATCTTTGCAAAAAGTTATTAAGAATCTACAAGATACATTTCCTATACACAAAAATCTAATGCTGTGTTTGTAATAAATGAGAGTTTATTATATATGAGAGAAGACATTAATATCTATTTTCTGGGCTTCCCTTTATACTGTCTATATTACACACAAAAGTTCATAGTGTAAATAAGAAAGTGCTGTGTCTTATTCTATACAACTGAAGTCATATAAACTACTTGTTTGAAGACTTATTTCATATCCATAGGTAATGATGAAAGAAATGCTAATCAGCTAAGAATTTGGGGGAAAATAATTTGCTTTTGACCTCCTGCTTTCCTTACTGATGAACGTGGAAATGCTTATAATACATACCTAAAACTATAGCATTCACAAGAATTAATAATTACTAACATTTAAAACTGTACATTAGTGTATATTAGTACACTATTGAAGTAACTTCTGTTCAACACTATGCTGCAATGTGTACATTTATTTAGTCTTATTCTTATTTAAATCAAATGTTGAAATTAACTGAGTTGAGACAGCAAATACACTTTCAGAAAATAACAGCATCATGGAAAGTTATTCGAGTTATATTAATTAACATGTAATGAAAACCTTGTAGCAATTTACTCTATCTTAGATGAAATAAAAGATCATGTAAGCCTAGTGTATATCTTAAACCAGTGTTTGCTTGCACAACACTATTTGTTTTAGTTAATTTGAATAAAAGATATATTAGCATACTGTTTTGGTAGAAGCAAAACCAAGTTTAATTGCAGTAGGAACATGCTATGTATGGTCATATAATTTAGTCAAATGTCCTAAAATATCTACAGTAGTAATTTCTAAATTCATATTTAGGGGTAAATTTTCATAAGACTTCATAGGACTGCCACTCACAAAAACACAACATTAAACACATACTAGCACATGCACTCTACAGGTGTAAACCCCGGTTTGTATGCTTTAACAAAATTCTAACAGTTGCATGTGGATTTTGAATAGTGTTAGAATTTGAATGTACAAAACCCTGTTGGGCCACGTACACAGCTGGCGTCTGGAATCTGAAAATTTACCTCTTAAATTTTGTACAGTGCAATACTATAGGATCCAATCCTGACCCTTGTTTATATGGAACTGTGAGGCATAATAAAGCACAGAAAGCCACATATGTTGCTGCATGCCAGGTTGACTAATCCTGGGGATAGTGGGCCCTGGGCTCAGTGGATGAATGAGAGGAACCCATGGTTTGTGAGAGCACAGCCACTCAGGGAGAGTGGGCAGGGAATTTGCATGAATAAGCTACATACTGAGCCACTTGATTCATACGCCAGTTTCTCATCCTAAACCATATGGCAGTAGTAAAGATGGGGCTGTCAGCTGGAGGGAGAATAATTAAACTGAAAAGGGTTTCATTTCCTTCGTTCCTTAAATAAATAATCATAGAATATCAGGGCTGGAAGGGACCTCATGAGATCATCTAGAACAACCCCCTTCTCAAAGCAGGACCAATCCCCAGTTAAATCATCCAACAGATTTTAGCCCCATATCCTTAAATGGCCACTTCAAAGACGCACAACCCTGGGTTTAGGGGGCCAATGCTCAAACCACTGAGCTATTCCTCCCCCCAAAGTGTGAAGGGTCGGTTCACTGTCTTTCTGACCCACCAAAGAATCTTAAGCCTGTGGCTCCAGTTTGTTCTCCCAACCTAAGCAACCATTATATCAACCGAGGAAAGTTCTGTTTCAACAGAAAAGCCCATTCATTCTTTCTATACCTGCCTGTTAAACTTCTCAGGAATAATCTCACTCTTCATCCCCAATTGTGATGTTATAATCATTCCCCAATGTGGGACTGCCAATATGTGTCAGCCAGTTAGGGTGACAGCAGTCTGTGACTCCAAGAGTGAGAGGAGGGAGAACCTTGGGCAGCCATGCAAACATTACACAGATGTCTTGAATTGACAGAAACTTCCCCTTTCAAGATGCAAAGTAGCTTCTGATGTAGCTATGATGCTCAGAGCTCCTGAATGTTGTGTGTGATAGAAGCTGCAGTCCCCAGATCTGGCCCTAAATCAACAGAATAAATATTTAACCTACTAATATTGGTTATTTCCTGACTCAATTTGTATTCCTTCCTTATTCAACCTTCCACTGATTTTTAGTGGAAAACTGAGGAAGGACAATGTTAAAACTGAGTAAGGAACTCATGGGCGTCATTCATGTTCTACGAAAGAATGCTGATGAAAATAGCACATTGGTATACTCTATATAGAAACTCAACAATGAGCTTCTATCATAAACAATATTTATCCCATTTAGTGATGTTTCCCTGAAACCTATAAATCATGCAGAAAAAACATTGAAGTCTAACTATGGGCCAATGGCCAGAGCCACCTAAAAATTTACAAAAATCTGAATGATAATAAATCCTATGTTGGCACCCCCACCCCCAATTTATTTGAAAAAACAAACAAAAAATAACAACAAAAGCACACCCTAGTCTAGCTTTTGAATGGTCTCAACAGATTGGCATTCTAAGTGTTATCTTGTTAGGAGACAAATGAGTGGACACAGACTCAGCATATTCTTACGTAGTCTATTTTATTTTTACATATGATTTTTAATGTTTACATCTCCTAAATGTGCATAATATGGATAACTGGCACAATCAGAATGCTCTCCCACCTGTAACCTCAAAGTGCTTCACATTACATCAGTCCCTTTTATATGTGGTGCAGCCAAACGTAGAAATGTCAAGCAATTTTCTGGAGAAGAACCAGAGGGTTTTGTGAAATATCAGAAATGTGTCTCTGCTGCCCAGTTTGTAAACTGTAACAATACTTGCTCACTCTCTAGGGCACTAGTGTGAGGCTTCACTAAATAAGGTTTGTGAAGTACAGAGAATTAAGACTAGTCCTGGTGATGCCTGGTGGCCAATTAGAACTTAGCAGAGGATACACCTCTGGGTGACACTTTTCCTGTGTGATACCACAGATGGTGCAGAAAAGGAATTCTGTTTCCATTCTGCCTGACTGTACTCCAACCACAGAGCCAGACAACCAGCCACATCACTGGCTTTGAAATGCCACAAAAAGAACCAGGCACATCATTGTTCTTTCAGTGTCACATGGTTAATCTCTTGCTGGCATTCCTGTAAGGCGTTACACACCACCTACCCTACATCTCCTAGTAACTGCTTCTCACTTATTTTCTCCCTTCTGCTAAATCCTCCCTCTTCCCTTTCCAACTCCCAGCCCACAAAGAGCTTTAAAATTATGTATTCATGATTGTATTTGAGACACTTTTTCTTTCTATGAAAACTTGTGTGACTAAAACTCCACTTACCCGCCTGTTTCTGAATAAAAAGGTTGTGACTTGTGCTGAATCAAATGGATTGTTTTCATCTGCAAGATTACATATACTTTTCTGTTGCATCTGTCCAGCACTGACCTTAAGGGAATTAATAATCTCTGACAACCGTAACAGAGACAATAAAAAACTTCTGTTGCTGTTTTTGTTGGTGGGGCAACTTTGCCTCAAAATTAACTCTGAAAACTTTGTTTAAAAAATTAAGGTTTAAAACCTCTCCTTTCTTTTAAATTTACTTAAAAAAATAGTACCAAAAATTTAAATCCAATTGCTATATAAGGTCTGCAGGAGGAGAAACTTGCTCTGACAGATCTTATTATGTCACTGTAGCGGGGTGACCACCCACTCCCTGGCCAAAGGGGCTTGAAACAGCCCAGGGAGGGGTTGTGGCCGGGAGCCAGGAAATGCCCAGCTTGATTGGGAAGTAGGCTCAGCTGGGTGGCCACGCCCCAAACACTCGCAGGCCATATAAAAAAGGCTGCGAGGCCGGGAGACGGACAGAGAGCATCTCCTTCTCTAGGGGGAAGGCAGACAGGCCTAGCTGCTGGGAGCCTGAGTAGTGTCCAGGGTGGTGCAGGGCTGGGGCTAGGCATGAGGAGCTGGGGAAGCTCTAGCCTGGGAGCCCCAGGCTGTAGGGTCTGGAAGAAGGCCCCACCCAGGGGTACTGGGGTTGCAGGGGGAAGCCCATGGCTAGAAATAGAAGCAGCAGGCCAACCCCCCTTGCCATTGATGAGTGGCAATGATACTGCAGTCTGCCTCAGTGAGCGGGGGCAAGTGGTGACTGGCAGTTGCCTAGTCTGAGGCAAGGTGGGGGTAGGGGGTGGAGGGTTCCCCAGGGAGGGGAGACCCTTAGACTTGAGGGGGTTCTGCAGGGGTGCAGCACCCTCAGTAAGAGAGCACCGGGGTCCGGGAGGGACATGGGGCCTGAGCAGAAGTGGGACATTGGCCTGCAGAGGGTGCTCCGGACGCTGGTAAACTAATTCCCTGATCAACCAGCAGGAGGCACTGCAAGGGTGAGTTGCCACCCTGTTACAGTCACTAAATAGCAAAGTCCTTCTGCATGAACAAGATAGTTAGTTTCTTTGTTACTTCCCAGTCTGGGAGCTTCTTCCAGAAGCCATTTCCTTGCTGGGATGACTGAAGTGAAAGACAACACCCACTCTTCCTCTCAGTGGCCTCCCATGGCCTTCCAGGATCTCCTGTTTCTATCTGTTTTATTGAGCCTCTAGTATTCTACATATTTGTAATTTGCTTAGTCCCTGCCTTTCTTGACCTTCCCAAAAACAGTAAAAGGCACTTCTCCTCAATAAGGCCATAACAAAAATTCTAGAGTATTTTTACCAACTAATTTGGAGATAGTCAGACAAAAAAAAGAGTTAGCATTTTTTTTTCAAAGAGACAACAAGAGAGGAGATTTTAAATGCTCTGGCACCTCTGAGTGGGTGGAAGCATAGGAAACTTTCTTTTACCTCTCCGTTCCTGAATCCTGGGGGCAACTTGGGGGCTAAATCAGATTCCGATTCTAGTTAGGGCAACAATATAACTTTAAATACTCCTTTTCTGATTTTTACAAACTATCCAAGAAGTTCTCTCCAGAGATAAGTGGCGGCATTTGAAATTTCATTTCTTTTGGGGAAATTTTATGGTGACTTATAATGGGAAGCTAACTTCAACCTTGACAATGCAGTTGATACTGCCATTCCATAGCGCTAGCGAGATTCCCAGATAGGTAACTGGTGACTGCTGATCTGTGTGCAGACTGCAGGAAAATACTGGAACAGATTATTTCTGAAAATTTCAGAATTTTATTTCTTTGTCACAAACTGGGATATGTTTAAAAGAAAAGACAGTCAAGTACAGATAAAAACACATGCTCCGTCTTAGTTTAGTGCTTTATTCCTGTGATTTACACAAATTACTGTTATTTGTCTTGCTACCCAGTGTTACTAAAAAATCTAAATAGCTATATCAGATGATGTCAGTGAATAAGAACTAATTATGAGGTTGCTCAAATATATTCACTGGTTTCATGATCGTTGTGCCCATTTTCTATTTTTATTTCTAGCTATTCCTTATTTTCATTTCATACATATACATAAAATAACACAGACTACACCTTGACATGGTATACAGTGAACTGAAAAGTAGTTTCAAATATCACCTCCATCTATACCTCAAGTGGAAATTGAGTTCTTGAGTGGTGAAGTTATATATGATTTGTTTGTCTGCAAGAGACACTATAAATCTTGAGACTCCTTTAGCACCATGTTTTGGATCCAAGATTTATTCCGAATTGAACAAGTTAAACATTTTGCCTTTTAATATGAAAAGACATCTTAAATTACTCCTCATTCAGTGGATGTGTTAGGTGGGATTTGAGGCATCAGAATAATTCTATAAGTATTTCTCTCCTCCAAGAGCCAGGTGGAAGTAGATACAAATCTGACTTTACAACTGGATTTGTACTGGGTTTTAACAATCCAGTGTAGTATTTAGCAAGGTGGTGCACTACCAATGTCATCCTTCAGATGAAATGTTACACAGAGCCTGGATATTTAGGTGGACATTAAAACTCAGACAGCACATTTTTCAAGCAGATAGGTGTCATGTACCAGATATGGACTGGTTACAGAACTTCCACCCCAGAGAGAGATACAGAAGACGTGAGTTTTTAAAGACATGTTAATGCACTCCTATCTCTAGAGTTATTGCCAGTTCAGGTCAGATACATTACACATGCTGCCACTTAGTGGCTAAATAATATAAATTAGTTTAACTTTCTTATTATATCTCCTTTTACATTGCCAACATTTACAAAATCATGCTATCCTTAAAGTTCACTACATACCAGTCTGTTAAATGTTTCAGAATCACACTGGTTTTATCATTACATGACCCAAACATGTAACAGCTTAGTTGTGTGGCTGTCCACTAGGTGCACTGATTGTCCCTCATTGGTTTGGAATCTTGGAGTTCTCTTATTATTATTACTGAAATTAAGAGGAACAGTCATAAGATGCCTGCAAGGTGCAGAGAAAAAATTTAAAACACCCCAATAGAGGCTCAAATTATATGTATACTCCTTCCTCAAACCAACAAAACAAAACAAAACAAAAAACCAACAAGAACAAAGAAACCCACAAACACAATAAAAGGACCAAAAAATGCCACCCGGACAAGCTAACAGAGTAAAAGAGGCTGTTAAACAAAAAGACATCTTTTAAAAATTGGAAATCAAATACTACTGAGCAATATGGAAAAAAACAAACTCTGGCAAGTCAAGTGCAAAGACAGGCCAAATTAGGCAGGCCAAAAAAGAATCTGAAAAGCAACTAGAAAAAGACAAAAAAATTAACAGCAATTTTTTGAACGTGTATCAGAAGCAGGAAGCCTGCCAAACAATCAGTGCAGCCACTGCATGATTGAGATGCTAAAAGGAACGCTCAAGGAAGACAAGGTTGTTGTGGAGAAGCTAATTGAATTATTTGCATCGATCTTCATTGCAGAAGATGTGAGGGAGATTTTGCCATCCTTCTTTTTATATGACAAATCTAAGGAACTACCTCAGATTGAGGTATCCATAGAGGAAGTTTTGGAACAAACTGAAAAATTACACAATAAGAAGTCACCACAACCAGATGGTATTCACTAAAGAGTTCTGAAGGAGCTGAAAATACAAAACTGTAGAACTACTAACTGTGGTAAGTAAATCACTTAAATCAGCCTCTGAATCGAATGACTGGGGGACAGCTAATGTAATGCCATTTCATTTAAAAGTGATCCTAGCAATTGCAGGGCAGTAAGCCTTACTAGGCAAATAGTTTGAAACTATAGTGAAGAACAGAATTAACAGACACAGATGAACACAATGTGTTGGAGAAGAATCAACACAGCTTTTGTAAAGGGAAATCATGCCTCACCAATCCACTATAATTCTCTGAGGGAGGCCAACAAATATGTGGACAAGGGAGATCCAGTGCATTTAGTGTACTTGGATTTTCAGTAAGTCTTTCACAAGGTCCCTCACCAAAGGCTCTTAAGCAAAATATGCAGTCATGGGATGAGAGGGAAGGTCTTTCATGGATCAGTAACTGGTTAAAAGATAGGAAACTAAGAATAGGAATAAATGGTTGGTTTTCACAATGGAGAGAAGTAAATGGTGGTGTTCCCTATGAATGTGTATTGGCACCAGTGCTGTTCAACATATTCAAAAATAACCAGGGGAAAGAAATAAACAGTGAGGGACAAAGTTTGCAGATGATACAAAATTACTCAAGATAATTACATACAAAACTGATTATGAAGAGATACAAAAGGATCTCACAAAATTGGATGACTGGGCTAGAAAATGGCAGATGGCATACAGTGTTGATAAATGCAAAGTAATGCAGCCTAGAAAATATAATCCCAACTGTACATACAAAATGATGGGATCTTATTTAGCTGTTACCACTTAAGAAAATGATCTTGGAGTCACTGTGGATAGTTCTCTCAAAACATCTGCGCAATGTGCAGCAGCAGTCAAAAAAACTAACAGAATGTTAAGGATCAATTGGAAAGGAACAGATAATAAAACAGAAAATATAATAATGTCACTGTATAAATCTATAGAAATGGCATGCCCACACCTTGAATACTGTGTGGAGTTCTGATCGCCCCATCTCAAAAGCGATATATGAGAATTGGAAAAGGTACAGAGAATGGCAAAAATGATTAAGGTATGTGGAACAGCTTCTATATGAGGAGAGTTTAAAAACACAGACTTTTCAGCTTAGTAAAGAGACAACTAAGGCGAATATGGAAAAAGATCTATAAAATCATGAACGGCGTGAAAAGAACAGTGAATAAAGAAGTGTTGTTTACACCTGCTCACAAAAAAAAAAAAAAAATGCAGAGGCCACCCAATGAAATTAATAGGCACAGGTTTAAAACAAATGAAAGGTAGTACTTATTCCCACAATGCACAATCAAATTATAGAACTCACTGCTAGTGGATGTTGTGAAGGCCAAAATTCTAATGGAGTTCAAAAAAGAATTAGATAACTTTATGTAGGATAGGTCCATTGATGGCTATTAGCCTACATGGTCAGTGTTGCAACCCCATGCTCTAGGTGTTCCTAGCCTCCGACTGCCAGAAGCTGGGAATGGGTGTCGGGGAATCAATCATTCAATGATTGCCTGTTCTGTTCATTCCCTCTGAAGCACCTGACATTGAGAAAACAGGATACTGGGCTAGATGAACCATGTTTTGCCATCTGTAGAGTCTTCTCTGTTATTTTTTTGATGAACAAACTGTAAATTTTGATGGTTTCTGTTGAACTCTCTGCTGGTTTCGATCACATGTGACCTGAACAACTTTTTTTTTCATTACAACAGCTGGAGTTTTATATTCTTCCCCCCCCCCCCCTCCAATTTGATGCAAACATGGTCACCAGGTCATAAACCCAGAAGTTCTCTAACTAGTTACATTTGTTGTAAAAACATTTGTAAGCTTTTTTTGCTTTTTTATCTGATTTGGCTACTCTCCTCATGGATGACCACTTTAAAGACAGGTCCTTTTCCGAAGACAGAACTGTAGTTCTCAGTTGTTTTCCCAACAGGTGCTGGACTATATCCAGTAGCTGTTATCAGTGTTGATCTGTAGCTCAGAAGAGCAAGAAATGGATCTTCCTGTTGTAGGATTTTCTTGGCTATCTGTACAGGTCTATCAGCCTCCCTGTTCATTTGCGGATAATGTGTGCTGCTAGTAATATGATCAAAATCACATCTCATTTGGAATGTCTTAAATTCCACTGCTGTGAACTGTGGTCCATTGTCCATCACTAGTTGTTCAGGAATACCAAAATGTGCAAAAGTGCACTTCAGCTTCTTGATAACATTGCAACAGGTTGTGTCTTTCACGTAAATTATTTCTACATACCTCGAAAAATAGTCCACTATGACCAGGTAGCAATGTCCTTTGAATTCACATAAATCTGCAGCTTTCTTTTCCAAAGTCTCTCTGGTAAAGGTGTTGTTATTAAAGGATCTTTGGGTCAGTCTGTTAATTCTGAAATGTTCAAATGCAGATAGTGTATTTTTTATATTTTTGCTGATGCCCGGCCACCATACTGATTGGATGGCATTTAGTTTGTCCTTGATGTCCTTCATGGATGAGGGTTAGGATTTTCTCCTCTTATTTAGTTTGGAATTATGATGCAATTGCCTTTAATCATTAGTCCATTTGATTTGCTTAATTGTCCACGTACTGCAAAGTAGTCTCTTGCCCCTTCCTTGGTGTCCTTTAAATACTCTGGGCAGCTGGTCCTAACATAACATAGAACTTTTTGAAGTTGTGTGTCTGTTACCTTGCTCGTTATAGCTGGTGTAGTCGCTTTTTTGACATTGGTCTGTATGTGTTCACAGCATCCACTTACTCATTAACTTCATCTTTGAACTCACAGTTGAGTGTGATGCTGGGCTCCAAAACAGACTGACGGCTACTATCAGATTTTTTCCAGGAACATATTTAGCAATTCGGTTCAATTACACTAACCTTATCAATAGATGAGGGCATATCAGCAATGCTTGATCCAGGTCTGTTCCATTAGAAACAGTTTATGGTCCATTATCAGTCTAAACAAATCCAGTACACAAAGATATCTGTAAAAGTTCACACATGCCCATATGCTTGCCAGGTCCTTTTTTTCAATCTGTGAATATTATTTTTCTGCTTCTGTGAATGTGAGAGTGAAATGCAATTGGCTCCCACTGAGTTCCATGTTGCTGTAATAATAAATCACACAGGCCATAGCTGCTTGCAGAAATGATCCGTGCCTGCCGACAGTGGGAGGGAGGGGCAGAGTGAAGGCAGCTGTCTTCAGCAGTGTTACTGAGCATGCTAAGTCCATGTGAGCATGCTGAGTACAAACCAACGAGCAAAGCAGTGGGGGGGGGGAGCACATGACCCCATATACCGCCCCCTCCACGTCTCCCTCCTCACGTCACATGTAGCTGCTTGGATCTGTACTGACCATTGTGGGTTTGTTCACATCATAGTACTTGAGAACTGGAGGTATTGAGATAATGTCTTATCTTTTTGAAGGCAATTTCTGTTGGACTTTAATAGTTCACTCAGTGGTTTGTCACTATAGAAAGGTCTTGGATCAATGAAGGCCATTTACCATCCTCAGCATGTGTCTAAGTTCTGGTACATTCATTAGTGTATTTAATTGTCAAATTGTTTTTACCTTCTCAGGGCTAGGACTAATTCTCTTTGTTTACAGTCTGTCCCAAAAACTTGATTTGGGATAAGCAAAACATGCACATTTTTCTTGTTTAGCATCAGTCCAGACTGACTGATTAAGATTAGACCTTCATTGAGGGTTTTGTTTTCTTCCGTGGAAAACCCAGACATCATATCATCCACTAAGACTACAACTCCATTTGTGTTTTGCCATCTTCCTTTGGAAAATTTCAGGTGCACTGGTAATCCCAAAAGATTATTTTTGAAAACAAAATCTCTCAAAGGGTGTGATAAATGTAGTCAGGTTAGCATTTCTAAAGTGGAATGGGTAGGCTGAGGAACATCCTCCGTAAACAACATGATTACTAGGAACATAGCTTCAAGGCTGGCATGACTATTGTCATGACTAATGGTACTCCCTTCCCATGACATGGAAATCCCTGCTGAGAACATAAAAGTGAGAACCCATGTTTGGGACCTAACTGGCATCAGAGCACATGAACATGCCAAGCTTCCATTGGGGAATGGAGGGCATTTAGACACAAACCAGCTCTGGTCTGATTGGTGACCTACATGGCTAAAAGAACCATCACAGCCTACTACCCTTTTACTGTTCTGCCTCTATACAGGGCTTGTAATGCAAGGATATATGCAGCCCAAACCAGCTGACATTTTCCTCTTCTGCAGGTCCTGCTCAGAAGATGATAAACTAGCCCTAAGTCTTTGGAGGATATCTTTGCTCAAAAGGTCACAGAATCAATAGTGTATAACATATTATTGTAAAACTCTTTGGGACCTCTTTTTTTATAAAAAAATAAGATCTGTAAATATGTTCTATTAAATCAACAAGCTCTTCATAGTTGTTTCTGTGGTAGAATAAGGATTTTGTGGTATTTTGACTGCACTGAGGACATTGTGTAACTTTTGACACCAAGAGAATCCAGAATTGGAGGCAAAACTCCAACTTTTAGGTTGATAAGAACCTAAAATTTAACAATTACAGCACAGTTAGATATATAGAGAATTAACAGAAAATTGATAAATGCCATGACAAAACAAACAGAGAAAAACACAAATTATTTTTTGTATACTGTACAAATGGAGTTTGTTGCAAAGTTTTCCTCATGCTTGAAGATGTGATGCACTTAAACATCCCAGAAAATACATCATCACTACAGAAGAATGATTTCTGAAGACTTTTTAATAATCTTATTAATATAATGTATGTGTGACCAATAATATTTTAAAAGACTCACATAATCATTTTTCCCCATGAGTGGTATTCTTTATAAAGCACTTAAGGTAATTTTCAGTGACAGGAATTAGATCCCCCACTCTTGCATGTTCGTCTCATCTGTTTATATAATGCAGTCAAACTCACTATTAATTATTTTTTGTCTAAACCTGTCAGATCTTAAAAGCCCAGCAGAGTAGGAATTAGAGGCCAATCCTGCTCCCATTATAGTTACTAGGATTTGTTTATTGAGTTCAATATAGCAGTATCAGGCCCTAAGTGAGTACAGTACATGGAATGGAGACCTTTGAAGGAATAGCCAGATCTACGACAACTCTTCTTGGGGACATGGTCAGTGGCAATGAGTATGGCATTAGCATTGTTCTCTCTGAGTAAGTGTGAAGTTAAAACCCCAGCATGATGCGTTGGGATATTGTGTTGTTGCAATTGCTACCTCTGAAATGACAAGTGTGATGTCAAACTTTTAGTGAACTATAGCAGGGTCCACACAGGATGTTATTGCATGGCAAGCTAGTTGGCTGTAGATTTACACTCTGGGTTACAAACTAATGTTCCATGTAGACAAATCCTAACATTCCGTACCTCTGCTCTGAATAGCTGCCACCATTCTTTCCTTTTTAAAAAAATCAGTCTGTTACAAAACTGTTTCTTTTTTCTCTACACCAAATGAGGAATTCTCCCCTTCACCCCCAGTTAGATCTGTCCAAGACCCAAAATTTGTAAGATTCAGCTATAGGCAAGTCATACTATTTCTATACATTAAAATGTCATGACCTTAAAGTCACTTAACTCGCAGCCCTGGCAAGGTGGAAACAAAAGCTATTATACTCTTGGAAAGAGGGTAGTTTTAGCTTCTAGGAATAGGGTCTGGAATCAATAGGACTGGAAGAGCCCTCAAGTAGTTTTCTAATCCAGTCCCCAGATGGGTGTTTGTCTAACCAGTTCTTAAAATCTCCAATGACTGAGATTCCACAACCTCCCTAGGCAATTTATTCCAGTGTTTATCCTACCCCAACAGTTAAAAAGTTTTTCTTAATGTCCAACTTAAACCACCCTTGCTGCAATTTAAAACCAAAATACGTCGTCTTTTTTTTCCCCCGGCTGCATAATATTGCTAAAGTGTTTTTATATATTAATCTCATGAAATCTCTTACATGTGTGTTTGCTGAATTTCAGTAAATAGTATGTATGGTTGTAAACTACTGGCAGTTCTCAGGACTTGTTATTTATTATACAACTTAATGCTAAACACTACTATGTGGCAGAAATCCTCTATTGCTTATATTTTTTTCAGTGTTTTAAATACCATAAGCCCTACTAATTTTCAAAGGATATTACTGACAATACTCATTTATGCAAATTATGCTAGTCAAAAGCTCACTAAACCTAACAGCTAACAGAAGCTATTACATATTAATACACACATAAACATACACAAAAATACATAAATACATCTATATACAAATGCATTTTAGTAATATTTACCATAATGAAATATGACTCATTGCTAGCTAAACACAGATACACTTTAGGTTAGACTTTAAATAAGTGTAGGTGACTTTCACATAACATTGCACCTGCTAATAAATCCAGTATGAAGAGACATAACCTGCAGTGTTCGACACTTCTAATAACAATAATAAAATACTATTCTATGAATATAACTAATGTATTCATAAAGTTTTGTGGACTACCCCTCCTCAAATATTAATTTGCAGTGTGTACTTTCAAACTCTTGCAGGACTTACACAATAATTGATATATGTTTACATTTTAGAAATCTGTACAATGAATACTATAAAAATACCCTGGCATTCAGAATGCAACATTCCAGATCAAAACCGCTATTACATGTATCAACTTTTTAAAAACATCAAGTACTAATGTCTAGTTAGGAGAGAAGACTGATGTTGCTACCTCTTTATTCACAATTCCGCTGCAAGGAATTGCAATTTGAGATGTCCATATTTTCTCAGCAATCACTTGCTTCTTGAAATACACAACACAGACTAGCATCTCCATGTGTGGGAAATATGTTTGCTTAGTGCTATATGGAGAGAGGTTTAAGTCAGTGATGTAATGTCCATGGAATTGTTTTAGAAGAAAAACTACTAGTGGCCACAAATAAGTTTTGATGACCTAATTTTTATGTAAAATCCTTACTAACCTCACTCCACCTCCCAGAAAGAAGCTAATAAATGAACTATGAACATTTCCACTTGTTGGTCATGCTTTGTCAAAGATTTTCTTTGGATGTCCTACTTTCAATATGTACAGTACCTCCAAGAACTGAGAAACAATACTGCTGTTCTGCTTTATCATGAATGTGTTAAACAAGGAGATAGCCTGCTGAGTAAGCATCTTTCCATACTGTACCTTTTCATCCAAAGCCTTATGGTGCTCAAACAAAGATTTCAGTGCTTTGAGGACTTCAACTTCACTGGAAACTCCTGAGGGGGACTGTGCTTGCCTTTTCACTACCGTCATCCTGAGAGACCTTTCATGTCTTGAAACAAGGCACTCCAAATGCTCCAGTAACAGCTGTTGGATTTAAACATAAAGGGACATCATTCATTGGTACCTAAAAGTCATAAGCATTATAATTACCAGCTGTATGCTACCAAATGACAATGACCTTGGCAACCTCCCTGTCTGAGGAAGCCTATGACTCTATAAAGATACTTCCAGTATTCCCTGATGCCAAGTCAGAGAACACGAGAAAAAATAAAAAAGCAATTTTATTCAGATCTTCTTAAAAAACTGCTGTGCACATTTGAAAACTACAAACTGCTCTACTTTTATTGTTGCCTGTCTAAAATCCACTTAATATATTTAAATGATTTTTTTAGTCACAGTAATTAATGGAATGTTAATAACAAAAATAACTAATACAGCTAACCAACTAATGCAGTCTATAATTAATGCCTGAAAATCAGTCACCTAATTCTAATTTGTATTTAATTTATTCTAAAACGTACTTAACAGAGAATACATAAACAAGCAATGTATTTTCATTAAAGTTCTAAAACACTGTATTTATTCTAAATGCATGTTGCACAGCCAGTGGTGCATGTTAATATGGCAAGCTCTAAAATATGCACTGTTTAGTTATGGAAAGTGGAATGTCCACAAATGTTGCTAAGTATATTCTTTGTGATTTCTAGCCTACATTCAGCTGAAGAAAATATTAGAATCATATTTTTACAGACACCATTTTGTGATATATTGCAAATCGATCTATTTCTATAGGGTATATCAATGCCATCCCTGTAGTATCTGAGCATGAAAGAGGTTAGTTGTATAATTTATATTAAAAGAGAATGGCTAACTTCAAGAGTCATACTGTATAATACGAATACTTTAATTACAGTATAATCACAATAGTACAGTCGAGCCCCGCAATACCGCGCCCCACGATAGTGCGAATCCGCTTAGAGTGCGGGGGGCTCCCGACGGCAGCAGTGGGCGGCGCTTTGATGTAGTGCAACCTCACAATAGCGCGACCCCACGTTTACTGCGGTCCATATTTTTTTACACCAATCGTCATGGTATTGCGGTGTTCCACTGTATTCCTTTTCAACATGCAATTACATCTAATTCATTTAACCAGAAGCTTAAAAGTTAAATGAAGTTAATATATAAAGAATTTAGCAATACCACACAGTTGAAGAAATAAGGAACTCCATTTTGGAGTTAAGAAAGCAGATTAACAAAAACAATCCACATCAAAAGACGTGCATGAGCTTTCTCTACTGCAGCGGTGGGCAACCTGCGGCCTGTCAGGGTAATTCGCTGGTGGGCCACAGGACAGTTTGCTTACACTGACCATCTGCAGGCATAGCCACCTGCAACTTCCAGTGGCCATGATTCACTGTTCCCGGCCAATGGGAGTTTCCAGACACAGATCCACTACAAAAGGTTTTTTTCTCCTGCTGATAATGGCCCATCCAAATTAAACAGCCTCTTAGAATTGATATGGTAATGTACAACTTTTTTTGCTTTCTGTATATAAATACATCTTACTTCTGTTCCATTCTATGCATCCGATGAAGTGGGCTATAGCCCATGAAAGCTTATGCTGAAATAAACTGGTTAGTCTCTAAGGTGCCACAAGTATTCATCGTCTTATTTACGGATACAGATTAACAGGGGTGCTAATCTTAAACCTGATTTCCTAAATGTGGGCCTAAATTAGAGCATCTCCAGGTCATGCTTTTTCCTAGGCCAGTGACTCTTCATTGCTTCACCACTTTACCAGAGTCTCAACAATCTGACCCTACATTTCACAGTTATCATTACACACCAAAGATTAAGTTAACTAGAACCTTAACTTAAAGGTAACCTTAAAGATTAAATATGTATAATAGAAAACAAAATGACCCCCAGTATTTGAAAGAATAGAAAATGACATTTAAGAGACAGATAAATATTCAAATACCTTTACACATAATCATAAAATCTGTTAAATGAATGTACCTGTGAAAAAAATCCTTTGGCATATTTTATGATCTAAAGAGAAATATGATGACATCAGAGATGAGTGTTGAAAGAACCATGGGGAATTATATACTCCATGCAAACATTCAACATCCGTTCTTACTGTATTGCTTATGGAAGGGTTTCAGCTAATAATTGTTCATTTTTCTGGAAACTAACTGGGAACACTGGCATTTTCCAGACTGCAACCCACATTCTCTGGTAGATTAACAGTGAGTTTAGTTATGCTTTTAAATAGAAATCAACTCTACTGAGAGTCCAATATTCCCCCCCCCCCCACACACACACACACAATCTATGAAGATGATGATTATGGCTGGGTTGAGTTGGTTGACTTGAAAGGCTTATTAAATGACACTCCCAAAGGATCATCCAAATGTTAGAGTACTAGCCTGGACTATGGGAGAAGGGGGAGTTCCACTTTCTGCTCCACTAAAGACTTCCTGTGTGGCCCTGGGCAAGTCATTTAGCAGCTTAATGCCTAGGTTTCCTATCTGTAGAAATGTGAATATAAATATTAAAAAAGAGTGCAAAGTGTGATACCATGGCAATGGGGACCACATAAGTACCAAAGACAGATACTGTAGATGTTCATGGGGGGGGGGGGGACAAGGGATGTTAGGGTATGATTAGGGGAGAAAAAACATAGTATTCTGCAAGGATTGCCTGTTCTATTTATCCCAATGCACAAGAACGCGGCTCATTTTTTTCTGGGCTAGAGTGGTTCTGCGAAGTGTTCCAACGTGACCAAATGCTAAATTTCACAATGGGCCCTAAGTTTTTCACCTCTAAGTTTATATTCCTGACCACTGAAAAATTCCAACACTAATCTTCAGTTAGCTGGCCCACTTTTTCCTGCATTGTGAACATCAGTTGTTCCACTAGAACCCTTAGACTCTAAGCTGGAGTGTGGGCTCTACATTGTCTCTTGACCACTTTTCTTCTTTTCCTTCAATAGATCAGGCATTTTTGTCTTTTGATTTTCAGTTAGAGACAAATCTGAAGCTCCATTTACACCTATAAATGGCAAACGGCTACTTGTTGATCATTTTTTCTTAAGGAATATGTTTTGAACCAACTGCTACATATCCAGGTAGGCAGCATAGGTGCAGCAAACTACCGTGTTAATGATCCTCAACCAAAAATCTTTAATAATGGCCCTAAATTGCAAAAATAGATTCTAATGTATAAGAATTATATACTACCCGGTTCAGAGCTCAGACTGAAGCCATTTTTCTGTGGCTGTTAAATGGATATTCAGATTTGTAATCAAACTCAGTTATACGAGTTCCATTTCAAGGACACTCAACAATTCAAAATGCCAACAATCTTTAATACTGTTCACTCTTCTAACATTAAAAAAAAGCTGAACTTTCACAAGGTTATTAGCCATATTTGATAACAGGTAATGAAAATTGGTTGGAAAAAAAAACCCAATAAACCAACCACAAGCTTGTCGGAGTTTTCCCTAAGAATGCAAATATAAAAGCTTTTTTTTTTTTCTCCATATGCATTTTTTTCCCTTTCTTGTCATTTTAGGAAGTAAACAAGCATTCAGAGTGTTTTGTTTTATTTCAGGTGAACATTTGTATTGCAGTAAAAACAACAACAACAAAAATGTAATTAACAAAAAGCTTAAAATCAAGGACCACATCTTCAAAAGAGCTCAGTACCCACAATGAGGGGCCCCACAATTTTCCCACTAAATGGGAGCACAGCTCTTGAAAATGTGATGTAAGCTGTTTTCTGAGGTCTTTTTAAAATGTGTGGCTGCAGATTTTCCGCTAAGTATAACCAATTATCAAAGCAGAAATATAAAACGATGTGAACAGAAGCCTTTTGTTCCTAATAATTTTTCAATATTAGTGTGTCTTGAGAATCAAACCAGTGAGCCACATTGTATCTTCCCCAAATGTCTCCTTAAGCACATGCCATATCTGAGCCACCTGGCCATGTTATCGCATAGGAACTGGAAGGAGGACATGCTGCTCTTTCTGGGAGTTGCTTGAGGTATGCGTCACCTGGAGCCTGCACTCCACACCCTCTCCCACACCCACACCCTGATCCCTCTCCCACTCAACAACCCCCTTATCCCTAGCCCAGAGCACCCTCCTGCATCCCAAACTGCTCATTCCCCCCAGAGGCCGCACCCCCAGCTAGAACCTCATCTCCCTTGAACCCCAACCTCCTGCCCTCTGAACCCCAGCCCAGAGCACCCACCTGCACCCAGAACCCAACTTTTATGGCTCCATCCCAGAAACCGCTCCCACATCCCAGAGCCCCCATCTCCTGCCTCAGCCTGGAGCCTCCTCCCATATTCTATACCAGGGCTGGCGACAGGGGGGTACTACGGTTACAGCTGTACCGGGCCCTAGAATTAAGGGGGGCCCCCTTAAGTCCGGGGGACGGTACACAGCTGTATCCACAGTCGTCCCCCCTTGTCGCTGGGCCTGGGCGGGGGGCGGAACGATGCGGCTTCGCGGAGCCCCCGCGCAGGCTCCGGTGTAACCCGAGCAGCCCGGCCCCGCCGCCGGTGCCCCAGTGGAAAGTCTGATGCGGGGGGAAGAAAGAAGGTGGATTTATCGCGGGGGCAGGAGCCGGGCTGGGCCGGGCCGCTCTCCCACGGGTCTTTATAGGCACGGGCTCCTCCCTGCCCAGCCCCGGGCCACTTCCCTTCAGCCCCCACAGGCTGGGCAGGGCCAGCCTGGGAGCGATGCGCCTGCCCGCCCCAGCACACACACAGCCTGCCCGGGGGAGCCCCCCCAGCCTGGCGGGGAAGCTACAGCTGCCCACCGGGGCACGGAGCTGCCTATCCACGAGTCTCTCCGACTCCGGCTCCCGCCGCGCCCACCGCCCCGCGCGCTCCCCAGCGGCCGGCCCACAGGTGTCTCGCCCATGCCAGTGGCGGCCGCAGCATCGCTCCCGGCTCCGGTGGGCTCGGCGCTCCGCAGCTGCCCCGCCTCCCCCCACTGGGCTGCCATGGAGGAGCAAGCGCCAGGGCGGTGGGCGCGGCGGGAGCCGGAGTCGGAGAGACTCGTGGATAGGCAGCTCCCCGCCGGAACCAGTTGCACCCCCAGCCCAGGTATGTCTGGTAGCCCGCGGGGAGGAGGCCAGGCTGGGCGGGCGGGGAGGGGGGCAGGAGACTAGGCTGGATGGGGTGGGCGAGGTGTGGGTGCGGGAGGGAAGGAGGTTTGGGTGGGGGGGAGGCTGAGCTGGGCGGGTCAGGCATGGGGGCAGGAGGCTGGGTTGGGAGTGGGAGGAGGTTAGGTTCGGTGGGATGGGCCGGGCCAGGCAGGGGTGGGGGAGGGAAGGCGGTTAGAGATAGGGGGAGGCTGGGCAGGGGTAAAGGAAGATCACCCCCAACAGCGGGGTGGGCCAGGCAGGGATGGGTGGGGAGGGGAGGAGGTTAGGCTGGGGGAGGACATTAGGTTGGGTGGGCCGGGTTAGGCGGGGGGGGCCACAAACGATCAGAGTGGGGGGGGCACAAACAATCAGAGTAGCGGGCCCCAAAATTTCTGTCGCCGGCCCTGTTCTAAACCCCTCAGCTCCACCCCCCAGCCCAGCCCCCTCTCCTTCACCTCAAAACCATCATCCCTGGCCACAACACAGGGCCTGCTCTCCCCCGCTGGACCCCTCACCCCCTCCTGCACCCTAATCCCCTTAGGCAGCCTAATGAAAGTGGGTGAGGATGGGGAGAGTGAGTGACAGAGGGAGGTGGGATGGAGTGAATGGGGGTGGGGCCTCAGAGAAGGGGCATGGCAGGGCCGGGGCCTCATAGGAGGGGCAGGGCTGGGGCAAGACTAGGGTGTCCGGTAAGATTTCATGTCACAACAGTTTTGAGAAAAGAGTTGGTCTTAGAATCACAGCATACCAGGTCTGTTAAGAACAGCTTTAGAATGTTTTTAAAATGATAATTAAGGATGCACTTTAATCAGCGTCATGAGGTGCTGCAGACAGCCTGCTCTTTCAAACTTTGTCATGCTGCTCCGACATTAGAACTGCCATTGGGATAGGTGCATGGCAAAGAAAAGAAAGTGGAATTCTGCAGCTGTTGCAGCAAGCAGTCTGAATTTATCCAGTGTGGTAAACCCAGGGCAGGCTACTGCCAGAGGGGCTTGTCATGAGAGAGGTAACTACAGGTTAATTGGGCTCAGCTGACCAAGGCTGCCACTGGCCAAAGCAGGATCAGCTGAGCCAAATTAAAAAGCTGACAGAGACCGTTTTAAACCCTCCTCCCCAGCTAGGAAGGGGGGAGAGATAGAGGAAGTGAGGCTGACAGCAGGTTGGGGGTAGCAGGACAGGGAGCCTCTCCAAACCAGGGGATGGCTTGCCCTGAACAGAGGGTAAGAGACCCTGCCAGAAAGGAGTGGCTAGGGTAAAGGAAAGCCGATGTTGGGCTTTCTATGCAGTTTGCCTGGGCAGCACTTGCCTCACCAGAGCTTAAAGGACAGGAGCCTGGGGAGCCAGAGGTGGCGCTTTGCCACACCAGGCAAAGTGTGCAATTGTTGCTAAGATTTTTCCACTGGAAAAACATTTTTCCCCAATGCATTATAAAGAATCTAAAGAGTACAAATGAACTTTACTCTTCTGATTTGTGTGTCATAAGATCCTCAAGGTGGAATTCATTATTATCTGTAGCTGGTAGAGCTACACTTTAAACCCCACTTTTA
Organism: Sternotherus odoratus; assembly: GCA_032164245.1. Lineage (NCBI taxonomy): Eukaryota > Metazoa > Chordata > Testudines > Kinosternidae > Sternotherus > Sternotherus odoratus. The sequence goes on from JAVMKO010000001.1 coordinate 62,707,467, forward strand.
GTAAGGTAAACAGTTGAATTAGCATGGTATGTTTAGAAATCCGGAGTTTTGGTGACCACAAAGTGAAAAGATGTCTTTGCTATTTTTTAAAAAAACAAACAAATAAATCCCAACCCCACACATTTAAGAATGAATTAAACACCTTTTAAAAAGTTTAATAAAAACAAAAGCCACATCATGGAGAGGGCATTTCTAGGATTTCCATAATTTTCTTCATATATTGTGAAGATTATTAAGGATGATATCAACAAGGCACTAATGCATGTGCTTAACTGTTGTGGAACAGAAAAACATGCTTAAAGTTAGTAAAGTTAGCTGAATTAGGGCATTAACCAGGGAACCTACTCCTTTACATAGGTCCGCAATGAGCTTAGACAAAGTGCATAGTTATTTTATACATTATGAGCTGGCCCATTAACTGCATAAATTTGAACACATGAAGGTGTTTTGAGGCTTTAGCCAATACACTGAAATCAATGGGGTTCACAGGTTATAGGCTTTGCAGGAGCTGGGTTTTAGTGAATTAAAAAAAGTCATATTTATTGACAGAATATTTCTCTTTAATCCAATAGGCCATTTTACTAAATTGTCAAAACATCAACAACAGGATAATACACATCTTGAGCAATGGGATGAGAGATGGAGGACTCAAGGGGGAAATCAAAAGGGAAAAAAACTGGGGGAAAGTGGACAGAGGCATAGAAAACTAGAAGTAAAGGAAATGTAGGAAAAAAAGATAGTGCTGGAGGAAAATGGATGGGGTGATGAGAGGATGAAAAAATACGCTTTGAAGAAACATGGATCCTGAATAAGACAGAAGGAAAGATGCATCAAGAGAAAGTGGAACTCAGGGAAAGAAGAAAATAACATTACTTTTTATTTAATTCATTTATTTATTAGAAAGTGTTGTTGATTAATTGTTTTGAAGCAATGATCTAATAATAGTTTAACTATTCACATTGAATCAGGAAAGAGTACATTTCCCCATTCTTCTGCTCAAGAAGAATTGTACAATGCATTTCATGTATATTTTCAACAGCTTTTGTTCTGAAATGCTGGCAGGTATGTAATTGGATAGATTAAATAGCAATAAAACACACATACTCTGTCTGAAGCAACTCCTTCTATGTGCTTTCATCTTGCTTTTTTATTTGATTTGGCAAATGTGTTTAATACGAGTTGGTTTTCAAAAACAACTTTGTGATTTAGGATTGCAATTCCTATTGCAAGTTAAATTCAATGAGGCTTGCTCTTCTAAGTCACTTAGGTACTTTCTACCCTATGTTGTTAAAATAACCATTTGAATATAAATGTACCAGGTAGCAATATGTGTTCCAGCGTTTTCTAAACATCTGAATCCTATAGAATTTGACCTAAATCCTGTTATTTTATAATAAATCATAAAGGCCTAACATTTAGCAAGGTTTTATGAAAAAATCAGCCCTTAATCTTTAGTTGCAGATAACTAGTTGTTTGATAATGACCAGAAAAGACCATTAACCTAATACTCTTTGAAAGCAGCATAAAAAGCTAACAAAATGTGTTCTAATCTTATTTTTGCAGTACATTATATAAATTAGTTACCATCTCCTTTATGTCCCATCTGGACAGGTCAATACTAAACTGGTTGTAAACTGGAGTTGGCGGCTTGTTGGTGGCAATGTCCAGGAAGATAGTTGTATCTGTATTCATAACCAGACCACATTGTCCATTAGCAATTCACTAAACTGAGCCAACTAGACAATGTTCTCGGCATAGTGGAGATGTTGAAGCAGAATGGTGTTCTGCTAAGCACCACCAACAGCTGCCTTCTCAAGCTTTTCCATCAGCCAATCAGTGCCAATATTCCACAGTAGTGACAGAACACAGCCTGGCTAAATTCATGTGGAAACAGGAAACCATGCCATGTATCTATTGATGTTGAGCACATGGCAACTTTCAAATACTTAAGAAGGGTCATAGACAGTGCTGGAAGATGTTCAAAAGATGTAGACGCTCATATAGCAGGCAACTGTGTAATGTTTTGGGCCCTTCTCGGCCTCTGTGATGATGTTGTAACATCAAAGTTGCAATGTAGCTACAGCTCTATGGAACTAGGATTATATCAATTTTATTTTATGGGCAGTGAAACATGGGTGCTGAGAGAGGCTGAAAAGTATGCCAATATCTCTATGGCTTACCTGGAACAACGCTTCCTCAACTCTCGTCCACTCACACCCCTTCGCTATGCATGCTACATTGATGACATCATCATCTGGACCCATGGGAAAGAAACTCTGGAAGAATTCTACCATGATTTGAACAGCTTCAACCCCACCATCCACCTCAGCCTGGACCAGTCTATATAGGAAGTCCACTTCCTAGACACCACGGTGCACATTAATGATGGCCACATCAACATCACCCTATACCGAAAACCTACTGACAGCTATGCCTACCTTCATGCCACCAGCTTCTATCCCAGACATACCACACGATCCATTGTCTACAGCCAAGCACTGAGGTACAATCGTATTTGCTCCAACCCCTCAGACAGAGACCAACACCTACAAGATCTTCACCAAGCTTTCTCAAAACTACAATACCTGCACAAGGAAATAAGGACACAGATCAACAGAGCCAGTGTACCCAGAAGCCTGCTTCTGCAAGACAAGCCTAAGAAAGAAAACAGAACACCACTGGTCATCACCTACAGTCCTCAGTTAAAACCTCTCCAACGCATCATCAGTGATCTACAACCCATCCTGGACAATAATCCCTCACTTTCACAGCCCTCGGGAGGCAGGCCAGTCCTGTCCCACAGACAACCCACAAACCTTAAGCAGATTCTCACCAGCAACAGCACACTGTGCCATAATAACTCCAACTCAGGAACCAATCCATGCAACAAACCTCGATGCCAACTCTGCCCACATATCTACACCAGCAACACCATCACAGGACCTAACCAGATCAGACACACCATCAATGGTTCATTCACCTGCACATCTACCAATTATATGCCAGCAATGTCCCTCTGCTATGTACATTGGCCAACTGGACAGTCCCTATGAAAAAGGATAAATGGACACAAATCAGATATCAGGAATGGAAATATACAAAAACCTGTCGGAGAACACTTCAATCTCCCTGCACATACAATTAAAGATTTAAAGGTCAGTATCTTGCAGCAAAAAAACTTCAAGACCAGACTGCAAAGAGAAACTGCTGAGCTGCAATTCATTTGCAAATTTGATACCATCAATCTGGGATTGAACAAAGATTTTGAATGGCTTGCTAATTACAAAAGCAACTTCTCCTCTCTCAGAGTTCACACTTCCAGTTCAGTTGCTAGAGGAATACCTCACCCTCTCTGATTAGAGATAACAAGCTGGTTCAGGCTGATTGGACTAACCTTGTTATCTCCAACCTGGTTCTTACCTACTTATTTATACCTGCCCCTGGACACTTCCACTGCTTGCATCCGACGAAGTGGGTCTTAGCCCACGAAAGCTTGTGCTTCAATACTTTAGTTAGTCTTTAAGGTGCCACAGGACTCTCTGTCACTTCCAGATTTGTGAGATCCCTTTGTAGCTCTTCGCAGTCTGCTTTGGCCTTAACTATCTTGAGTAGTTTCGTATCATCTGCAAGTTTTGCCACCACACTATTTGCCCCCCTTTCCAGATCATTTATGAACATTCTGAACTGTACTAGTCCCATCCCAGTACAGACCTTGGAGGACACCAGTGTTTACTTCTCTCTATTCTGAGAAATGACCATTTATTCCTACCCTTTGTTTTCTATCTTTTAACCACTTACTGATCCATGAGGGCCTTCCCTTTTATCCCATGACAGTTTACTTTGCTTAACAGTCTTTGGTGAGGGACCTTGTCAAAGGCTTTCTGAAAATCTAAGTATACTACATCCACTGGATACCCCTTGTCCACATGCTTGTTGACCCCCGCAAAGAAGTCTAGTAGATTGGTGAAGCGTTATTTCCCTTTACAAAAACCATGTTGACTCTTCCCCCACAAATCATTTACATCTATAGATTTGACAATTAATTTTTTTAATTTTTTTTTAATATAGTTTCAACCACTTTGCCTGGTACAGAAATTAGGTTTACTGGCCTATAATTGCTGGGATCTCCTCTAGAGCATCCAGGTTACTTTCCCCACCTGGGCTGTGCTCTGAGGCATCAGAAGCTGCTGATTTCATGTCCTCTCCTTACGCAGGCCAGGCGGGGAAAGTGACCTGGATGCAGGGAGCTCTGATGTTACTTCTCACTCTCCCCCCTTCACAGCTCCCCCCAGGGGTTTGAGAGGTAGAGGAGCAACAGTCTGGGGTTGGGGGAGGGAGAAGCAATGCCAGCTGCTCTGTGCATCCATGTCTGTTTCCCCATATGGGTGCAGGAGGAGGATGCAAGGGTTAGGAGTAAAGGGGGTGCAGGGATTAGAATGGGGGGCAGTCCTTTGGGGCAAAAGTAGAGAGGGGAGCCTGGGGATCCCATAGTAACCATTTCCCCTTAGGTCAGCCCTGTTGACAAATGAGAGAATTGGTCTGAAATCAACTAGATAAAATTCAGTAATGACAAGTGTAAAGTTCTGCATTTAGGAAGGAAAAGTCAAGTGCAAAAATATAAACTGGGGAATAACTGGCTAGGCAACAGTACTGCTGAAAAGGACTTGGGAGTTTTAGTCTATCAGAGATTGAATCTGAGTTGACAATGTGATGTGCTTGCTAAAAATTTAATATTCTGGGGTGTATTAACAGTAGTGTTGTAAGAAAGACCAGGGAGGTAACTGTTCCAATGTACTTGGAATTGGTGACACCTCAGCAGGAGTACTGTGTCCATTTTGGAGTGCCACAGTTTAAGAAAGATATGGACAAATTGTAAAGAATTCAGAGGAAACCAACAAAAATGATAAAAGGTTTTGAATACCTGACCTATGAGGAAAGGTTAAAAAAAAGTGGCCATTTTTAGTCTTGAGAAAAAGAAGACTGGGAGGGTAGGGGGAACTGACAAGAGTCTTCAAGTATGTTAAGTGCTGTTATAAAGAGGATGGTGATCAATTGTTCTCCAACACTCACTGAAGATAGGACAAGAAGTAATCAGCTTAATTTGCAGCAAGGGAAATGTGCTTAGTGTGGCAAAGCTTTGGCCTTCTCCCTGTGGGTACTGCACTTCCAGATGGTTTGTGCTAGCCTCAGAGGCTCACTGTGATTAGTTAGGGGAAGTAGAAAGGGGGGAGCCCGGGCCCACCCTCTACTCCGGGCTCCAGCCCAGGGACTCTAATAGTATCAGCTAAGATGGCTGACCTTTTAGGCACCAAACACAATACAATTCCCTGGGCTACTTCCCCACAGCAGTCCCCCGCTTCTTCAAACTTCTCTTCACCTTTACCTCAAGTCTCCTTCCGTGCGTATGATATGTTGTCTACCACTTGGTCTCACCAACAGCACAACCTCCTCTCACAGCTCCTGACATCCACACCCACCTGACTAACTAGGAGGGTTTTTAACTGGTTTCAGCCAGTCCCTGATTGGCTTCAGTTGTCCCAATCAGGTTACCTATTTCCACTACCTTCTAGAATCTTCTTAATTGGTCCCAGGTGTCTTGATTGGCCTGGAGTAGCCTTAGTTTGGCTATCCAGGGAACAGAGACCTGCACATCCTGAGGCTGATATACCTGCCTTCCAGCACTCTCCTATACCCTTCTGGTCTGACTCCGTCACATTAGATATCAAGAAAAACTTTCTAACTATAAGGATAGTTAAATACTGGAATAGGCTTTTAAGGGAGGTTGTTGAATCCCTGTCACTAGAGGTTTTTAAGAACAGGTTAGATAAACATCTGTCAGGGACGGCCTAGGTATACTTGGTCCTGCCTCAGTGCAGAAAGCTGGACTAGATAATCTCTCGAGGTCCTATCCAGACCTTCATTTCTAGGGTTCCACATTATTTTATTTGCTCCTTCCTGTTTACTTTCCTCCTCCTATTTTTATGGAAGAAAATGTAAGTTATCTGGGATACTGATTAAATGAAAGCTGTTGCTGGATATGTTTTACAACTTACACTGCACATAGTGAGATCTATGATTTTACTAGTATCTAGAGGAAGGGAGATTACCAGACATAGACCAAACATCAATGTGGTCCAAATCTCCTTCTCCTAAAAGCTTCCATTTCAGTGTTACTGACTCCAATAGCTCTTGATGAGTGGTGTTGTCAAGCAGTTCATGGACATAAGAGGGATGGCCCTTGACATAACCTCGATGCTGTCCACTAAGGATCTTGATGATCAGGATCTTAAAATTAGATCTAGTATTGCAGAGAGAGTCGGTGTACCATAAAGAGTAACGGGTCAGTTTCTAATCAGGTTTAGTTTCTGGCATTCCTGCACTAACATAATACAAGATAATGATTAAATCAAAAAACTAATAATTTTGTTTGATCTTTTGTTGTAGGATGCTTGTTTTTATACCACTAATTTTGGATTAAGATACTTAGGGCCAGATCCTCAATTGCTGTAGATGGTGTGTAGAATGGCTTATATCGACTGCAATAAAAGATAATAATTCAAACTTACACTAAGTGAGCATCTGGCATTCAGTGTACTTTTAAAATGATGCAATAAATGTATGGAAGATTCAACATATATGATGCTGGGTTACACAGTTATGAAAGAGCAAATGTTCCCATTTTGTGGTTTGGTCTTTTCCTCCCGTTCTAACTAATTAGTAATTAAAGCCTCCATGAATTGTTCCAATGCATAATTTCCTTCTCCTTCCTCTGGAGAGATGGAAGGAATGTTTTGTTCATCCACAATGTATAAAAACAAAACCAAGAATTACCCCCAAACAAGCTGTTTCACGATTTATAACATGCTAATTACTGGAATTTCAGAGTAGCTTTCAATTCTATTTGTGTAGCTTAATGTAGAGCTTATTTATTCATTGTAAAATAATTAAATATATGTTTTATAAATATACTCATAATATACCTTTTTTACTTTTCACATTGACAAAGAAATATGTGTTTCAATAGGAAAGCACGTTTTTCATGGTTTATAATCCATGTTTAATATTTTAATTATTTGTAAATTCTGAATAGCAATTCCATAAAAAATTAAGACCAGAGTATTAGACAGTGCTTAAACATAATGCAGGCATTGATAAAGCATAGATTAGGAACAGTACAACAATATTCTCAAGCATGCGAGTACATTGAAAATCTAAGTAGATTATCTCTGTCCACCCAGTCGACTCAAGAGCTCGTATATGGAGAAGTTATTCCTCTCGCTTGAAAACTGTTCCACATGATTCTATGGGCCACATCCACACATCTTACCTATACCATTGGTCCCTCTTAAGACAATGGAAAGCAAATAGGATGCAGCTCATAAAATCGTTGGTTTCACTGAATCAACTGGCAGCACCAGTTTATAACAGCAGAGAATGTTTTTAAGGGCACACATTTTCAATTTTCTAAAATGATATTAGAGAGATTTTGAATTGGTTTCCCTTAAATATCTATGACTTCTGGGGAACTAGATAGGTGGAAGGATTTGTAAAGGAATATACAGCCTTTCACTTCTAGATTGCTTGCTAATATCCAGTTAGATCACTAGTGACAGAAGTGTGTTGCCATCTGATGGATGTTTAGTGCCTTCTATGACATCTGCTTGATGTCTAGTTCCCAGTCGAAAACTATCTAAATCACAAAAAGCCATCACATTTCACAGTAATTGGCACCTTTGTTGACAGCCTCAAAAGATTAAACAGGCAATGAGATTGAGCTATCCTCTTGCTCTGGCTGGTCCTCCAGATCAGCAGGTCAGTTTGAGGAAGCTGACACTGTCACTTCTTGTTCCGCAAGTGTCCTGTGTACAGAGACCATCATTCTCCAGGACTGTCAGCCAGCACCTTCCACAAGCACTGAACTCACGTGAAATGTGTTTTCTCTCTTAAGTCTATTACCTCAGATTTCTGAGTCCCGCTTTTCTCCTCTGAAGGGTTATATTTACAGAATACAGAAGGAGACAAATGGAATTTTCACTTTTAATTTCTATTTTAAGCAAGGATTAGCTTCCCCATTACCATTAAGTAAATAAAAAATGTTATCACGTTTACTAGAGTATATTCTTCAGGAGTTTTCAGAAACAATATGGAAAAGTTTACAGAGCTTCTTTATCAGATCGCTTACTGAACTGTTAATTTAGGCAGATTCTTTACTGTATTCCCATCCCAACCGCATTTACATTCATTCTGATTACAAACTGCAACTTTGTTTGGAAAAGAAGAGATACTTTAACTAAGAATTATCAACTGGCTCAGGTCAGAAAAGAGACTAATGTCCTTATTTTAACATAACATATATGTTCATTTTTAGTTTTGGCCTCCTTTGATATTCCCTGCTCTCTGAGCTTATCATAATTAATGTACCACATTGTTCTGTGTTCCAGCTCTAGAAGAGATCCTATAAGACCTTTCCATACACTATAGAGCTAGTTATGCTTTTAAAACTGAAATTAGACAGTAGCATAGGTGCCTATTTCTTGGGTGCTTCGGGGCTGGAACACCCATGGGGAAAAAAATGGTGGCTGCTGAGCACACAGCCACAAATTGCTCTCTCCAAGCACCTCCTGCCCAACGACCGCCCCACTGATCAGTTCCTCCCCCTCCCATTGCTCCCTGCCCACCACGGAACAGCATGCAGGACATACTGGGGGAGGAGAAGGAGTAAGGGTGGGGGAGGGGACAGAACAGGGTGGGAAGAGGCGGGGCTTGGGTCAAGCATAAGCAAGGCAGAGGTGGGGAGGAATACGGGCCAGGACCTGGGGCAGAGCTGGGAGAGTTCGAGCACTCCTCCCCCTCTCCCCCCCCCCCGGCACATTAGAAAGTCAGCGCCTCTGCTCAGTAATGACCACTATAGTATAGAAGATACTATAGAAATTTCTACCACTTTTTCAAAGTCAATTAAATGATTTTACTGACAAAACATATTTGTCTTGCTGTCAGCAATGCAGAGCCAGTCAACCTAGATTCAGGTGGTCTGGTACTGTTCTCTTTTCCCTCACGTGTTGAAAGAATTATCAGCTACCAGTGTAAAAGCCCGTGGACACGGGCCAATGGAAACGGCTCGTGGCCCCCCCACACGCTAAGCTCTCTCGCCGCTCCCCCCCACTCCAATGCCCCCTCGCTCAGCTCCTTCCCCCCCATCCCCCCTCGCTCAGCTCCTTCCCCCCCCAACACCGCCCCTCGCTCAGCTCCCTCCCTCAGGTTCAAAATAATAAGTAAGAAGAAGAACCCCCCCCATCCCCCGAGCAGTCTGGCTTACCCACCCCCGCCTGGCTGCATGTGCTTGGCACTGAGCAATCCCGGGGAAGGGCTCGTGTAGGTGGTCCCTAGCGGACCTGGTTTGCTGCAATCCGCCCAACTTCAGCACCCAGCCAGCAGGGAGAGCGAGCGAAGGGGAGGGAGGCAGGGAGCGAGCGCACATGAGCCTTGCCACTCATGCTGGACCCAGCAGAGCCGCTGGAGTTTCCCCGCTTCTCCTCCCGTGGCATGAGTCACTCCCAGACCCGTGCCTCCGCTTCCTCCATGGGGAGCTGGCCCTGAGAAGGCTGGCGGAGAGCCCCAGGGAGTGGTCCGGAGGGGGATGCACTGGGAGAACCGGTGCTGTTGGCCCGAGGGCTCTAGGAATGAGGCTCCAACCAAACATGGGTGCTTGTGGGAAGGGAGACTCGATCTGTTCTTAAATCACTTGACTCTGGGCAGGAGTGAGTAGGGGCTGTATGTGCCAGTGGGGCGCTGACCCCCTCACTGAGTCCAGCTGTGTTTTGTATGGAGAGCAGGGGCAGCTTGGGACAGGCGCCTCCTTTTCTGGTTCTGAAGTGGAAATAAATGTCATGGATAAATACAGAAGTGAATAGTATTAAATGGTACCTCAGCCACCTTGTGTCTCAGGGCTAAATACAGTGCGGGGGGGAGGGGAAGGTAGCTGGACCTGGACCGGGCCATCTCTATGGCCCGCAGCGGCGGACGTGCGGTGGCCATTTTGTGCCGCCGAACTACACCTCCCAGCATGGCGTTCGTCTGGGTCGTCTCTACTGCGCATGACGGCTTCACACACCTTCCTTAGACGATTATTATATAGGATGTTCTGAACTGGAAGATCTTTCTACTAGGGCTGCCAAGCAATTACAAAAATTAATTGCACTTTTAATAGCACTTTTAATTGCAATGTTAAACAATATTAAAACACATTTATTTAAATACTTAGGGGGGGTTCTATATTTTCAAATATAGGGTCAGGGCTGGGGCTCTGGGATTCAGCCCTGCTCCGAGCTTCAGCACCTCAGGGGTGTGGCTCCTCTAGCCCCTGGCCTCCCACCCTCTGCCACCACCTCCGCAACTGGGCTTCTCCAACCCTACACCACACCTCCCATGGAGCCGTGGACTGAGGTTTCAGCCCCCCTCCCAGCTTCCCTTCCTCCTCCAGGTATGCAATTAACACATTAAAAAATGTATGCATTTATTTTGCTTTCAGTTAAATGCAGGCGTTAGCCATGATTGAGAGCCCTAATTTCTACTGTATCTTACGATAACGTAAGAAACAGAAAACACTTTGAAAAGGCCAAAGATGAGTATTTCATCCCAAGGAAGAAAACCACAGTAGGGTTGAACTTAAGAAACACTATGAGAAGGAATAGACATTTTGCCAGGGGGCTCTGGTTGAGTCAGTGAGCTGAGACCCTGCCTAAGTTTGTGTCTAAGTTTAAGGTTTCCATAGACTGGAATGTCAATGAGCGTACAGGCAGGAGTTCCTCCTTCCTGTTCTCTTAGCAGCATGTGAAGAATTTGGGTTAGAACTTGTTTCTGAAGTTCAGAGTATCAGGGCATTTTAAGAGGCTCTATTCTTCGAATGAGGAGGAGATTGTCACAGTTTCAGGATATCTGCACCCGCCTGTATTCCTCCTCCATGGTGCATTGAGGGCACCCACTTAAGGTTTCTAGCTTCTAAGCGTTACCTCGCCTTAGTGGAGACCCTCGTCTCTCCTCCTCCTGTCCAGGGTTTTAAGGCTGCACAGTCCGGAAAGCCAGTATGACTTAAGTCCAGAGGCCGTATTGCCAGCAGTTATAAGTTACTTTTTCAGTAAGCACATTTTTTCTTAAGGTAAAAGCACTACAGAGAAACCATAATAAAAACAATACACAGATATAAAACACCATGCTAGACATACCAGGAGTCACCCATCAGTCTTATGGGGCCCTGGCAGGCCAAAGTCTTTCCAACCCTTCCGCGCAAGGGTTGCCCCCCTTGGACAGAAGATCCTGCCTGTTTACTGGATCAGAAAGAAGACCCTGAGTCATTTTAAATACAGCCTCTTTATACAAAAAGCCCCTTCTTTGTCTCTTGAACTCTGGAAAATCCAGTTTGAACCAGTATATGCAAGCATCTCCAAGGGGTGGCACCTCTCTGGAAGAGGTTATAACCTGAGTTATTCATCTAAATCATCTCCTTCACCACCTGTTTTTACTTCCTGGAGGAACTGTAGCAGTTTCTCTGCCCTAGTACTGCAAACAATCCCTGGGCCACCATTCATATCCTTAATATAATATGGTCCATAAAGATACTGCATGGGGTTGCAATATCTGTCACAGAGGACAAAGACTTTTGAGAGCGAAAGCATCTGGAGAGGCTAGGTAAGCCTGCCTGTGGCTGTATCAAATGTAGTGAGGGGGGTTGGGTTAAAACAAGGGGAGAGTGGTCTCACTTCAGATTTTGGATTGAACGTTTCCTCTTCTGAATGCCACACTATATCTTGGTTCTTGATATATTGTTAGTTTATTAGAATACTTTTGTTTGCTTAGTAGACAGTTTTTGCAGCATCATATTCTGAGAACAACAATAGGTTTGTATCAGATAATGAATTCTATTTTGTAGTAACATGCTCAAATATATCTGTAAACTTGCCTGAGGGTAGCTTATCGTATTGAATTAGAGACAGTGCCCTGGCCAGGAAAGGTGTTGACACTTCACTAAGTCCATCAAGACTGATCTGGAGCACCAACTTTGAGTGTCTCTCACCTACATGGAACAATAGTTTTTCTATGTCGAGGTCTGCAGGTGAGGTAAGCATGACTGGGGTAGGGTGCAGTAGCATTCCAGTGAAGCACGTGGCTAGGAGACAGAGAGTTTACTTAAGGGCGTAGTGCTGCTCTGGGTGGGAGGGCTGACCATTCTCACATTTAGGGAGATCTTGCAGGAAGGTTAGAACAGGAGGGTCTGTGCCTACCCTGAAACACTGACAAATCTCAGAGTCACAGAAGGGGTGAGATCAAGGAAGGATGTTTCTCAGGTCTTTGGTTTTATTTTCAAAGATCTGTAACTCTTGAGTACTTCAAGAGTAAAGATTCTGTGGTTAAGAAATTCCTTTGATAAGCCTGGGCTCTTTGCTTTCCTGCCTAGAAGCTCAGAGTACCCAGAGCGTAGGTAGAGCTCTTGGGAGGCATGTATATGTGACAGGGGGAAGAGGGGCAGTGGCTCAGGATGTCTCAGATACTAATTTTGGGATACAGGGGAGTTGGGTGGTGGCACTCCACATCCCAAGGAAGGGATGTGGAGTTCCATCTTTATGGACCATATTGTATTAAGTGTATGAGTGGTGGCCCAGGGATTATATGCAGTGCCAGAGTGGAGGAAGTGCTACAGCTCCTCCAGGCAGTAAGAACAGTGGGTGAGAGAGGTGATTTAGATGAAACAAACAAGCGACATGAGCCTGCCCTGTACTCCTAAAACTAGAAACGGTGACTAGACTCTACCTGGGCCCAGTAGTCTAGGAAGCACATGGGTCCACTTGCAAAAGAATGGTGAAACCGTATGGGACCAGGCCAGTTTGTGACACACATTATTAATTCAACAAAGAACTCTCGACACTGATTGTTCTTGCAAATACCAACTTGACTTTGCAGTGCTGACATAAAAAAAAATATTAAAACTGAAAGTTCAGTTAATATGGGTGCTGAGATGATGGACAGGAAATAAATATGCAACAAATGCCATTTTTACAAAGTCACTTATAATAGATGCACAATAGTGATAAATGCACTTTGATGTTTAGCTTTATGAGATTTAAAGTTTCTGTAATTCTAATGTAGATTCATCAGGGCCAGACCTGTGTTTATTTGCACAGTTGCAGGTATCTCAAAAATTCTTAAATGTCTGTCTCTGACTTGCAGTGTAGTTGTAGTTGTGTTGGTAACACAATATTAGAGAGAGAATATGGTTTAAAAGTTCCATTGGTCCAATAAAAGATATTATCTCACCCACCTTGTGCTCTGACTTGATTGTCAAGTTGTTTCATTCTTCTTTCCATAGCCTTGGTTTGGATGAGTACATTAATTTATCTGCATTTACTATATAGTGTATATTTTTCCTATCTCTTAGGTCTTCATCTTCTATGTCAAACTGCTTCTGCATTCCATAACATATTGGTTAGCTTATTAATTTTAGCTGCCAGGATTTAGATATACCCTCTACAATGTCATCATGTTCTGTAACCTTTATTCACTGGTACTGGTTGCCCTAATAAATCTCTTGTTGATTTCTCTTCACCTAGCACCTACAGGAACAGATTGTCTGTAAATTTCATGGTTTGCAAAAGTGGTGTCAGTGTCAGAACTGGATCTAGTACCTTCTATGCCCTGAAGCTGGCATTTCTCAATCCTTTAGCAAATGCGTATTAATGACCATTAGCTTTTCTTGGATGATTCTTTCCAAGAAACTTCTTAACATCTAATCCACCATATGCATCAGCACACAGCATTTGTAATGGATATAAATATATATGCACCTAGCTACATATTACCGATATGCTAATATTTAAAATTAGCACTAATTATTCAAGAGCTACAGTATTTTAGATCTAAAAGGATGATTTCTTTACATGTTTTCAAACCTGATTACAATACAAACCAATGTACACTACCAGTCAAATTCTGCCTTCGAGTAATGTGGAGAATGTGGCCCTCAAGTTTTACAGGACTGTACAATCCTGGCCTAGCTGAAGTCAACAGAAAAACTTCCATCAACTTCACGGGGTCACAATATCAGATTGAAGTGTATTAAGCACATTATGATCAAAATTATAGTGGCTTGTTGCCTTCATATAAAATATATCACACTTTCTTGTAGAAGAATTCTAGCAAACTTATCTTTTTATACAATATAAAGAAGTTCTTACAAACTTGATATTCTTGTGTCAGGATCATGATTATTATTAATGCAAATTAGCAGGTGTAGGCACACAGTTGTATTCCTTCTGCTTCATGAAAATTTAGTGCTAAAAGCATACACTCATAAAAAAGTCTACTGTATACTTACTCTTGTGTTGTTCCTTTCAGCCTTCAGTTCTGAAATCTCTTCTTCTTTTTCAAGCAGTTGCTCCCTACACACATTTAACTCTTTTGTCAGTGCAGCAAATTCCTATAAAAAGGAAATAAATATAAAGATTTTAAATGTACATTTTGGAATGTGTCCCAAAATTAATCTGCATTGTAGAATTTAGGATTTAATGTTTAAATATTTATTTTTAAAGTCCAGAAAGGCAGCAGTTTAAAGTTAAAATAGCATAGATAAGAATTATCATGTATAATATCATGCATTTGTGGTTACTGGTACATAATTCATAACTAAGTGTAACAAAAGGATTCTAGAAAGTTATGGGGTCAAAGTCAGATTCAGAGTTTGGCCAGTTGAAATAACTGAGGTTCTGGCCTATAGTCTAGCAAATTATTTCTGAACATGTCAAACAATTTTGATTAGAGAACGGGAGACAAATTAACTGCAATACCATAATCAGTAACAACAATAAGCTGCTTCAATAGTACTGTCCATCCAATGATCACAAAAAGCTCTACACCATTAGCATTTTAAGGTACCAATCCAAAAATCATCCTATTCAGAACAGCAATTAAGCATGTATTTAACTTTAAGCACCTGCTAAAATCCCATTGAATTAAGAGGACTTCAGCAGGTGCTTTAAATTAAGCAGGTGATTAAAAGTGGACATAAAAAGTAATGAACTTCAGTGTACACTTCAGTGCTTTCCAGAATCAGGGCCTAAGGCGCATAACTTTCCTGTGAGATTGGTAATATTCTATTTCTGATTAGGTTTTAACTGATTTTTTTTTATTAAAAAAAAAACATTAAAAAATTACCACAAAGACACTTTTTCTACGGAAGCCTTGGACATGGCTAATGAAACGCACCTGTTGAGAACACTGAGACATATTTAAAATTACAACTTCCAAAAAGTGAAACTAGCAATATCTTTTTACCTTCAGACCCAAAATTAACAACTAAAACAGGGGTGCTGGAACAATTTTTCTAGTGGAGGTCTTCATAGCCACTAAGCCAAACTGTAAACCCTGTATATAATGGAAACCACTTCAAGTTGGGGGCTGCTGCAGTGCCCCTAGCTCTAGCACTTATGAACTAAAACATAAAAAGTGATGAGTCCTAGAGTTTATGGCTAGAAGGAACCCCTAGATCACCTAGTCTGACCTCCTGTATACCACAGGCCACCCAAGCACTAAATTCAATTTCACTCTCCCTCATATACTATTTTATAATCCCCCCCAAATCCCTCCTCTGAAGATAATCAGGAAGGCCTATCCCTCAGACCACGCTGGGCATGCTCCAACTGCTCTGCTAGCATAAAGGAGGGCAGCTCAGCTCAATCTGGGCTGGCCACTGAGGAGGAAGCACCATGCTGGAGGCTCCAGCCCAGGAGCTGCTACAGCCCCTGGCTGCAGGAACCAGAGAGCCCATGGACCAGTCTATAGACCTGCACAGAGCCAAATGCACTGGTGCGGCATATTCTGCATGAGGGAGAGGGTACAGGGTACAGAGGGTACTGTTGGTGGGTGGAAGTCATCAGGGCCGTCCTTATGATTCATGTGGCCCTACGCAATATTACTAAACTTGTACCCCATCTTGAATTGGGGCACAGTTGCCACCCCCCATGCATGGGTCCCCCCAGAAGAATCCTCTCCATTGCTGACACACTGAGCTTTGCATGCAGTAGATGCTGTGGCAGCCTGGGGGAAGGACAAGGCAGCAAAGGATATTGAGCCGCTTGGTCCACCTCATGGTGGTAGAGAGTCACAGTTCCCTGTACCCTCTGTACCCTCTCCCTCACGCAGAATATGCCGTACCAGTGCATTTGGCTCTGTGCATATGGCTCCTGCCTAAGGAGACTACAGCACACGCTGGGTGTGTGGGAGTCAACCCGCTTTTCCTGCTGTCCCAGTGGTGTCCCAAATTTTGGGTTTCCCTACGCAGCCGAGTATGCTGTGTATATGTAAAGCCGGCACAGGGAGTCAGAGTTCCAGGGAGCTACCAGGGCCAGGGAACCTGGGGACCCCAATGATATATGGACTACAGTTTCACTACACGGTAGGAAGTGGCCCAGGGAGGCAGAGTGAATGTTATCTCCCACCCATGTAAGGCAGTGTGTTGCGGTAAGATCCGCACTGTTTGGGTGCCAAATACACTGACAAGGCTCTGGGCTGGGACCCGGTGGCGTTGGGTGGGTCTGGGTTCCCTACCCTAGCCACCACTTCCCACTTTGATGTTTGCCCCTGTATCTGTACAATGGGCCATACAGCCCTGAATGCCAAAGGCAGCCATATTGTCTCTGGCCATTAGTCCATTCAAAGCTGAACCCCAAGGGCAGCCATATTGACTGACCCACAGGCCATACTGCTGTCAGTCTAAGAACCGTCTGGTAGATGGCAACTGCAGTGGTATCACAACTCTGATCCCCCATCTCTCCCCACAGAGAGACGGGATGTGGGTACTCCATGACAGGAGCCGTTCATATAATACCATTTTCTAAAAATTCTCAAAGAATAACAGTCTAATAGATGAGTCTCCAGTTGTATTCTGACAAAAGTCCCATTGAACTCTCTGGGGTTAAACATTAGTTTGTTTTTCTAAATTCTTGAAACCATGAGTAAAATCCTGGCCCCACTGAAGTCAAAGGAAGTTTTGCCATTTTGCCTTCAGTAGGGCCAGAATTTCATGCTTTATTTTGCATTAGGCATTAGCATACCTTACATTGCATACTGCATCAAATAGTTGTGTTTGTCTAGTGTAGTGGAAGTTGACTGAAAAGAGACTGCATATCTCTTGTACACAGTAAAGCACAAGATCCAGGGTCAAATGCTGCATCAAATAGTTGTGTTTGTCTAGTGTAGTGGAAGTTGACTGAAAAGAGACTGCATATCTCTTGTACACAGTAAATCACAAGATAGAGGGTCAAATGCCTCTATTATCTGAAATGTGTGATTCTCACAAAAACTGTACATCTGGAGAGCAGCACTGCTATTATCAAAATGAAGATGCTATTTTTTTAATTACATAATTATTTAAAATACAGTTTTTGAAGTGAAATTTTAAGAACCATCATTGTTTCCTGAAATGTCCCAGAAATTGTCACAATTGAACTGAAGTCATACTTAATTGCTCAAAAGAGGAAACAGAAGATTGGGAGTAAACACATCCATCTGGTGTAGCTTATTTGCCTCCAACTTTAAGTTGAAACCAAATAAAATTCAAGTGAAAACTTGGCTGTGAACAGGCTCATAAGGGTCTTTGCCTGGTTTATATCTCAGATGCCCCCCACAGCACTGCTGAGAGTGGCTTTAATGCAAACCACAATGACTTCAAGACTTAATACTTCAGATGCCATCGGTCAAGCACTGAAAGGGTGGTTCACTATGTTTTAATTACATGTTTAAGTAACTTATGGCATATTTTGTTTGTTTGAAGTTTTTATCCCTGAACATGGATTTATGCTGCTGTGGTTAAGGAAAGGAAAGCTTTGACACTCTCAATGAATTTCAGTTTAGAAAATAGTATTTGATCAAAGTAATTGTTTTAATGATGTTCTCTGAAATAATTCTCTGTTCCTTTGATTTCATATACAAGTTCTCAAGCTCTTAGGCCACAAAAAAAAATAAATTATAACTTCAAAAGGAAACTTAATAACGTTGGTCAAAAAAAATCTAGACATGAAAAAAACCAAGAAAATCCTAGTTCTGCTCTAGAAAGTGATTTTTGTGATTACTGCCACTAATTGGCTGTGAATTGTGCACACAGCTATGCTATGCTAAACTTTCTGTTATTTTCCTTACCTCTTCTCCCTCATCCCACCTCCACTGTTTTTTTCATCTATGTGTTACAACTTGTCTTTTAGGGCTAGTCTACACTGGCAATGCTAAAGGGCTGGCACGGAGGTGCTTTAACGTGGCTTGTGTGGTCGTGGCAGAGCGCTGGGAGAGAGGGGGTTTTTTTTTTTTCTTCTTTTTTTTTTTTTTTTTTTTAAGAGTGCTAGGAAAAACCACCTCCATGAGGGGCATAGCTACCAATGCCAGGAACACGGCTCCCAGCACTGGTGCACTGTCTACACTGGCGCTTTACAGCACTGAAACTTGTTACACTTAGGGGGGCGTTTTTCACACCCCTGAGCGAGAAAGCTGTACATTGCTAGTGTAGACAAGCCCTTACACTCTAAACTCCCTGGGCAGGGACTGACATTTACTATATATTTGAAAAGCTTAGCACAATGGGACCCCAACTCAGTTGTAGCCTTTCACCACTATTACACTATCAATGACAAATAATAATGCAGGTAAAATAAGTTCCATTTTGCTGGTCTTCATCATTGTCTTTAATTGGAATCATTCACAAAAGGTATCAAATACTACTAAGAAAATTATTTTACCAATGCCAGATATATGCATACTGTACACATTAACTGGTGCATTCATTTTATTGCAATATTGTAATTCCCAGTAACTAAATTGAATACATAGATTCACACGATTCTTCTCAAGGCAGTCAATACCCTATGTGCAGTACAAGCGAGATAAAAAGGGTTCTTGGATTTAGTAGGCATATGCCTCAAGGTAGTATTATTTTAACACTTTCTCTGTTTAATTGAATTATCATGTTGTAGTCTCTTTTGTTCTTTAAATTAATTACTTCACACAGTGATAAATGGCCCTAGTTATGCTGCAACTATTGCTGCTGTGTAGCTGTATCAGCACAGTATGCAGTAGGGAAAGGCTATTTTTTGAAGAAAAGAGGAACAAAGGAATGAGTGGGATTTACAACAAAAATAAATAAAACAACAAAACACTCAACCCACTGTAATTTGTATCGCCTGCCAATATTTCTGTGGAGCAAAAAACAGCTTTCATAAACCATACTGTAAACCATCCCATGAATTCTTCAATTTTGTAACTCAGACGAGGTGAAACTCAAAGATGTTAATTTCAAACACTACTCAAACACATTTTCTATAGAAAATATTATGTTTCATGCACGTTGGCTTTTTTCTATTCTTATTTCAGAAGTTTAACCTCTTTTGGCATATTTTATATAGTTCAGTATTTGTATAAATATGCTACATATTCTGTCAACAGATGGACTCTGAGACTTATGCTTCTAAATGTCTTTTGAAAGTGGAATTTAAGCTCTTAAGTGACTATGATGCTTTTTAATTTTTTAGCCATGGGACCTAAAAAGTGTTATACTTTTATCTATGCAACCATGGTCCCTTTTAAATTGTTGCTGGAGCCCCAGGCAGCATAAGTCAGGCAGTGCACATGGGCTGGCTAGGGGAGGCTGATCCCCCAGCCCCGCCCTTTCTCCCAAGGCCCTGCCCCTTCCGGGGGTCTGGAGCTGGGCCCCCGTACTAGAAAGTGTTTAATATTACTTTCACCCTGCTTACACATTATCATTTACAGCCATCACACAGCTGTAGACTATATTCTTAGCATAGAGTAGTCCTCATTTGGCCAAGATCCCTGTATACATATAGCTTTCTAGATCTTGTCCAGGAATGGATGCCCAAAAACCCCTTAATTATTTTGGTTCTGTTGTTCTCTGAATTTTCATCCTCCATACTGTTGAGGATATTTACAAATGACAGTTACCTCTTCGCCCATTAAGAGCTAAAGAATATTCAGTGATCAAGTTTCCTTTTTATCTGAAATACTAGACAGCACCCAGTTGCTTTGACTTACCTGAATTGAAAGGTGACAGAAAGATTTTCTTCTTGGAATTTACATAGTAAGACTTCTACAGAGAATGTCTGACTGTAACAGTGGATTTCATCTTGGTCTTTGCAATCAAATTATTTTTGTCATATTTGGTTGTTGAGTGGTAACTTAATAACAGAGCTAAAACTTCACAACAAGCTGCTCGTGAATTCATGCTTCAGAAAAACATGCGTAAATGGTGAAATTCTTTTAAAGTGTATCATTTAAGTCTGGGATGTCACTTGAGTTATGTAAATGTAAATATCTGCAGAGTATGAAAGCACAAATTGAAAGCCAAAAAAATACATGTTTTTGTTTTACCCAGTTATGTAATAGCATGTGATGCCTATGACCTCTGCTCTTGCATTTGCCTCCTAGATGTACAGGAACCAAAAGAATAATGTCATCTAAAATTACTGTTTGTAGCAGAAATGTTGCATGGTCAGTCATAGTCTAGGACCCCTGAAGGTAGAATCTGCCGCATAACTAATATAATTTGACAAGCACAACTGCACTCTTAAAGTTGATACAGAAGTTGCTGGGCTATGAAGCCAATTAAGGAAATAAACAGGATTAAAACTATATGGAAATTACTCAGCTGTTTGCACTACTTTTATATTATAATATGAAAAGACTAATAAAGAAAAATTGCTAATGACATGAAACATAGGAAACTGCAATTATTCTGAAGACTGAATAAACATTCTGCAGGAGGTTATATTCGTCTATTTACTCTGTTGAATATTTCCCCTCTCCCAGTAGCTCACTTGAGATATAATAGACACAATGTGACCGAAAAAATTGTCAAATCAGCATATCAGATTTTTATACGTTTGCATATCTTTGAAAAGCTGACAGATTTTTTAAAAAAAGTTCTAAGTTCATATGTAGTTGAGAACCATTCAGAATCATAAAAGATATAGAAATGTGGGGGTGAAAGGGACATCAAGCAGTCAAGTTCACCCTGCCCCCATGCCAAGTCAAGATTAAGTATACCTAGACCATCCCTAGCAGGTGTTTCTCTAACCTGCTCTTAAAAACCTCCAGTGATGAAGATTCTACAGCCTCCCTAGGTAACTTGTTCCAGTGCTTTACAGTCTTTGTAGTTTGGAAGTTTTTTCCTAATAGCCAACCTAAATTTCCTTGGCTGTGAACTAAGCCAATTACTTTTTGTCCTTCCCTCAGTGAAAATGATCATTTTATAACAGCCCTTAACATATTTGAAGACTGTAATCATGTCTCCAAAGTGCTAGCAACCCCTCCTAGCTTGAATGGTATTTGCAGATTGAATAAGCATACTCTCCACTCCATCATCTAAATCATTAATATAAACATTGAATAGTACTGGACCCAGGACATACAAGAATACCTAAATGTTTTACAAAATAAAATGCAAAATATGAAGCTGTTTGCTCATTACAGGGCAATGTGTTAACTCTCAGTTCAGCAGACAGCTGCTAGAGTAGATTTAGAATTCCTCCAGTACAGGAAACAGGAGTGCAACCTGAGATCAGAGGGGACCAATCTCAGCAGAAAGCCAAAAGACGCATGCAAGAAGGAACAGAAGTCGGGAGGTATTTGCCTAGGATCTGGCTGAGAAGAAGGAAGGCAGCATGAGAGCTGGGATAACTTCAGGAGAAAGTCACAGAGCAGTGATCAGCAGGCAGGAGGAGAGTGTGAAGAAGTTTCACCAAGAATTTATTACCTCTAAATCTCTCTTGTAGATTGCCTCTAATGGCTGGGCTAGGAACTGCTTTGTGTGCTTACCATAACCATTAAAGGAAATTCACCTGGTGTATTTTACCTTTTAGTTTCTAGATTCTAGTGCTGGGAGCACCTGTAGCACTTCCCTTCAAGCGTGTAGTATACGTTGGATGCTCCCAGCCTAGAGCTTGGCAAGTAGTGGATTTTTTGTTAAATGACAACTTTGAAAAGCTGAAAAAATTGTTTTGAGTCAATGGAAACATTTGTTGTGACAAGATTGAAGCATTTAATTTCCATTATGATAATTTTTAAACATTTTTTAAAATGGCAAGTCATGGCAAGTCATTTCCATCTGAAAAATTAAAATGCTTTGTTCTAAAAATGCTGAAACAAAATGTGGGTTTTTTGGTGTTTTTTAGAAACGATCAATTTGGCAAAATTTACATGAATTCACAAAAATGTCACCACATAAGCATTTTTCATTTTGAAATGACTTTTTGTTTCAAAATGTTTTTTTAAAAAAACATGTTTAAAAGGGTCAACATGGAAGTGAAATGTTTCAATCTTGTCAATTCTCAGGTCAACGGATTACTACTTCACCAAATGAAAATTTCTCTTGATTCAAGATTTGGTATTAAGTTACATTTTTAGACTGATATGGTATCAATTAATCCCTTAAATAGTGAAAATGTCAAACTGATCAATGTTGAGGTTCCTACCAAACATCAGCAGTTTAAGAGAACAGGCATTAATACCATCATGTATTAACTGAGATCCATGGTATGCCCACACCTGGGATAGTGCATGCACTTTTGGTCACCCCAGCTTAAAAAGATTGGAAAAGGTACAGAGAAGGGCAACAAAAATTATTAGGGGTATAGAACAGCTACCATCTGAGGAGAGATTAAGACGACTGGGACTGCTCATCTTGAAAAAGAGATGACTAAAAAGGGATATGATAGAGGTCTATAAAATCATGAATGGTGTAGAGAAAATGAATAGGGAAGTGTGATTTACTCCTTTACATAACACCAGAACCAGGAGCCACTCGAAGAAATTAATAAACAGGTTTACACACACATAAGGAAGTACTTCTTCTCACAATGCACGGTCAGCCTGTGGAACTGGTGCCAGGGCATGTTATGAAGGCCAAACCTATAACAGGGCTCAAAAAAGCACTAGATAAGTTCATGGAGCACAGATTCATCAGTGGCTATTATGCAAGAAGGTCATGGATGTAACCCTATGCTCTGGATGTACCTAGCCTCTAATTGGCAAATGTGGAGCGTAGACAACAGAGCATGGATCACTCAATGATTGCCTGTTCTGTTCATTCCCTGAGAAGCATCTAGCATTGGTGAATGTTGGAAGACAGGATACTGGGCTAGATAGATTATTGGTCTGACCCAGTATGGCCATTCTTACGAGATAGCTCAGGGATTTTTTGCTGGTGATAGAAATTTTATACAACTGAGATGTATTGTGAAAATCTCTAAAATCACATAACCCTTATTCATCCAGGTTTTGGTTTTGGACATGTAACTTTGCCTTATAAAACACATGGTACACACACACACAAAATTACCAATGTGAGATTTCCCCCCCCCCCGCCCCCCCATCAACGTTCAAGGGTGATTTTCAGCCAAAGTAAAGATTTAAGCAGCTTTGAATTTTCACTTTTCTTCTAAAAGGACAATGATCAGCTTTAACAAAAATGGTTGGTGTTCAGAATTCATTCTATCTGAACTGTTTGTTAGAGTGTAAATTCAGGTACAATTATCTTCTGAAATGTAAATTAGGAATAAGAAATTAACTAGAAATCTTGAAGGAAAATGTCGGGATTTTCTTCCATTATGAGAAACTTGAGCCATCTGATCCTTTGTCAGAATGCAGTGCGCTGAATATATTGCCAGACTCAGATTAAATGTATGCAAAATAGGTAAGTCATAGGTTTGCTGGCATTTAGAAATTCTGTTGGCAGTACAAGCCAATTTTCCACAGCTCTGACAGTGTAAAGCAGGAAGCATGTTCAACAAGATGCTGCATATTAATTAAAAAGATACTAATGTTGGAGAGAATCTGGTTTGAAAGACATTACAATAGAAAAATAAAATTGTTAACTGACCCATGTTAATGTTTTTCCCACCAGCACAAGGAAAAAAGAGGTAGAAATAAAATATATGCACAGAAAGGTAAAATATTTGAGTAGGGCCAGAATACTCATTATGGGTTAGAACCAAAGCCTGCTTAAGTTAATGGAAAGTTTCCACTTATTTTAAGTGGAACATCTACCCATTAGACTGCATGGGCTTTGTTTCACCTAATTCAGGGTGGTTTGGTTTGTTCTTCAATGGGAATTTTACTTTAAAAATAATCTATATGCTCTATTCAGTCATTTAAAACAAAATAATTAAGTCTTCATTTTGGTACCTCTGCCACTACCAGTCCATATATTCCTAGTTTCCTGTCCGTTTGCTCCTGTTACTGTAGTGGCAGATGGAGACTCTCTAGCCTTCTAGAAGTACTTCAATGTACGCCCATTTTACAAACCGGTCAAAGGAACAGTATTTGAATGTAAAGTAGGTTTAATGGCACTGGTAGTTTCAAATCACATCTAAGGTTTGGATTAGATTTTATAATCTTTATGGGAGACCTCCTGGGAATTCTAGGTGTGGTAGGCTTCACACCTGGCAGTAGGTATAAAATGCCTCCAGCGACAGATGGCACGACGCGTCGGTTGGAGTATCCCCCGGTTCTATCACTGGTTCTAAGCGGACCCTGCCATAGTGCGGGAATAACGCTAAGAAAAACAACATATCTTGCAAGATATTGTAGAGAGATATTGGCAGGAATCACCTGAGTTCATTTGCTCTTCTGAGATTTCAGTTACATGAAAACTGGAAAATATGCCACCTCTAATTTTGGATCCAATCCAGAAGCAACAAATAAAGACTTGCAACCAGAGTTTTGTAGTGATACAAGGCTAGCTCAATCTATTATATGCAATTTGCATGGAGAGTTTCCGGCAATGCTCCAAAAGTGACTTCCAAGAGCTACTCTTTTTTACATGAAAGAGATGATTCGGTCACTCTCTTTGCTCATTATGTTTTATTCCCTCAAGTACCTTTGCCACTGGTACTAAATTATGTAAACAATGTTATTTTATAATGTGGTCTTGAGTAACCTTCAACTTGATTTGACAGTGGCATTGAGTTTGATTTAAGCCATGCTTTAAGATGTGAATGTAGGTACTTTTTCAGCTGAGTTACTCATATCCTATTTTTATACAGATGTTAAACATGCTTCAGACTATGAAGAAGTTACCTTTGTACGTTTGGGTTATTTACTGCCCTGCAGGATGCCCAGCATGTGGAAAGTGTGATTAAATGTGACACTGTGAGAGTTCATGAATCCACAAAGGAAAACAAAGAAACTGAGCATTTCTGTTATGTAAGATATACAAATAATTCATAAGATGATGTAGCTGTACTTTCAGATATGCAAACATTAATCAAAGATATGAAAGATATAGACACTTGTATATAAACATACATTGAACATTCTATAGCAGAAGTATTCTATAATAAGAGGATACAAAAGAATTCTAACCTATCTACAAGCATAAAATGTTGCCAGTAAACAGATTCAATGCAGGGTGAATGGAGAACTACAACAAAGTTTTCTGAAACAGAGTAATTTCTTCTTTAATTACTTGATGAATCAACAGCAAATTTTTGAATCAAGACCTGCAAATATGCGCAATAATTGTTTTCTCTGAAAATAAAATAGGTTTGGGTATCATTCAGTATGCTGTTGCCAAGGACGACAACTAAGCAAAAGAGGGTGGAACTGGCAATATATACACAACTAACATCATGGAGAACCCCCACTGATTTTAGATGTGTAGAATTTGGGTTTGTTTTACTGGATTCATTTAAAATGCTTTCAAGAATCAGAGAGGTTGCCATCTTAGTCTGGATCTGCAGAAGCGGCAAAGAGTCCTGTGGCACCTTAAAAACTATCAAAAGTATTGAAGCATAAGCTATTGTGGGCTAATACCTATTTGCCGCTTCTTAAAATGCTTTGTAATTTCAACATTGGAGTGATTTGTTAGCTGTTGTTTTTGTTAAAAAATAATTTGGGCCCAAACCCTCAAAATTATGTTTTTTTAAAAGTCATGGAGAATAAAATCTTTAAAAATTGTTTGACATCCTTTTTGTATTTTCCAACAGATGCAAAAGACGAAACCATGTAAATACTCTCAAAACATCACTTTTGGCCTCATATCGGGAAACATAAATGTTCCCTTTGTTTATGCTTCATGTCCCTGAAGTGTCTCTTTAGCACTTCTCAAAATTCTTCAAAAACTCCTCTAAAGCAGAGATTATTAACCCAATTTACCAACATGCTTTCTGGCATTCAGAAAGATCAGTGCATTGTTGACCTTTGAAACACCTGAATTCATTAGCAGTGTTTCAGGGTGTGTTTTTTATGGTCTTGGGGCTTTGTTTACTTTTACAATGACATCAATTTCTGGTAATATTATTATAGTGACATACTTTAAAGATTAAAGGTTCCCGCTATGAAGTTTCTGACTGTAGTCCTTTGTGTCTAACAAGATGATATTCTAATTACTAATACAAGAATAACAATATGTGTGTTTGACCGTATAGTAAGATTTAGCAGTGTTGGACATGTATAATCAGACTTGTGTCTCCCACCCCCTCTCCCGATTTGTCTGGTCACCCCGTGCACACCTGACATCAGCCATATGGAACAAATGACTTTAATGGTGCATTTTATAATAACAACAGAAACTTAGGGAAAATGTCTCTGAATGGTGACTGTCAGAGAGCATTTTCTAGAATTTACTGACATTGATGATACTACAGGAGAGCTGGTATGACAAATGTGCTTCTTAAAAAGCTGGACGATAGGGGAATTGTGATAGTTGACATGATAGGTCAGGGCTACGATAATGGTGCCAACATCAAAGGAAAGAACAGAAGAGTGCAGACACGGATCTGAGAATTAAACCCTCAAGCTTTTTTTGTCCCGTGCAGCTCTCATTGGTTGAACTTGGTGGTCAGTGATGAAGCTTCAGATTCTAGTGAGGCTGCTGAATTTTTTAACGTAATTCAAAGCATCCATGTGTTTTTCTCTGCATTAACTCATCAGTGGCACATTTTGAAGGAACATCTGGAAACATCCTCTCTGACACTGAAACCACTGAATGCCAGACAATGGGAAAGTGATTTAGGTGATGAACTAAAAGCCCTTTTCAAGGTACATTTCAGCAAGATCAACTCCAAAGGCTGTTTTGGAATATATGTGCACAAAAGAGATGACCACCCTCTTTCCAAACATTTTTGTTGCTTTCTGCATACTTCTAACACTTCCTGTAACAGTTGCCAGTGAAGAACACAACTTCTCCAAACTGAGGTTAATAAAAACACATCTATACTCCACAATGACATTGTAGTACAAATATGAAAATGGTATTTATTGATTACTGGGTATTGTGTAACATGTAGTGTATGCTTGTGGAAACTGTGGGGTTAATAGGTATAGAATATGTAATGCAAAGTGGAGTTTTGTTTTAAAATGGAGTCTGTCAGCTGGGTGGGCAGGTAGCCATAATCAGAGGCTGAGCTTGCACGTAGGCCTAGCAGCTCATGCCTTACTTTGCAACAATGTCTGTCATGCTTGTGTTACAGAAAGAGTGGGAACTAACGGCTGGTAGCCATAGTGATGTTTGAATCTGTGTACAAGCATGTATGTGGCATATGATTATTGGCTGTATGTAGCTGTGACTCTCTGTAATGTAATTGGTTGCTTACATATTTGTATTCTGTATATATGTTTTGCCCACCCTGTGTCAGTGGGCTTTCAGGCTTTGGATTTCTATTCCCCTGATCCCCTATTTGTTCAGGATTACCTTGTGTCTTTTGCCTGTTCTTGGAAGGTAATTGGGAGAGGCCTCCAAGGCAAGAACAGATTTGTGCAACAACATAGGAGAGGCTAGTCAACCTTGCAACTATCTCAGTAGAGCATGAGCTGGCCCTGACTGTGAAACCTCAGGAGGCAGTTCAAATCTTTGCAACCAAGAAGGCACGGAAAGCACCACTTTGATAATTCAAACAGATAAAAATGCCAGTGTTTACTATTCAGACAAAAAAAAGTTACATTTGCTGTTCAGGTGTTTAAAAGTTAAGTGTTACTTAACATTTTTGAACAATGCATTTTAAGTTGTTAGTTCTTTATTGAGGTATGTAGCAGAGCAGCACCATGAGAGGAATAGAACAGGAAGAAGGCGGAATTGAGACCTTTCAACGTTTTGGCCCAAGCCAGGGGCATGAGGGTGTCATTTGAGCTCCCCGCCTCAGATACCAAAATGTTGTGGGTCGGCACTGGGAGAGAACTCAGGACCTTCTGTTCAGAAGGCACAAGCACAAACTGCCAGGGTATATTTCACTTCAACCAATTGCAGTAAAAGTATTTGTTTAATTTACATCCTCTGTGGACCAGTTATTAAGGAACAATATATTCACAAACACTTAAACAAATCTGACTTTCTATTCGCTAGGGAGCTTTAGAACACATATTCGCTGTCCTTCTAGACATTACAATGCATTTTATTACATTCTAACAAGACAGCAAAAATGTATTCCAAATATTGAAGTTATCTTTGGTACAGCAACCCCCCCAATATTATAAAACTATTTATTTCCATCAGTAATCCAAAAATTCCCATCTGTAATCCAGTACAAACAAAATGGAAGATTTTCTTGTGTTTTTTTTAAACAAAAGTGTTTCAGGGATTAGACATTGTACTGTATGTAAATTTAAGCCAAACACATCTTTATGAGATCATGAGCTAAGCACTATAATTTCCAGCTAAACACCTCTTTTTATGTGTTTATAGCTCAGCTGTCAGAAGTAATGAGTTTTTACTTATGACAGCTGAACTATAAACTCATAAAAAGAGATGGTTATAATGAGTATGCTAATATGAGGAATATTAGCTAGAGAAAGCTTCACCAATATTAAAAATGGACATGTTTGTCCCACTTTCTGACAACTGACCCTTAATGGAAAATTACTAAAAGATTTATCCCAACTGCCATCTTTATAATTTTTCCCATTTGCCTTGATTTTTAAATAATCTAACACTGTAGCAATACATCAGATGTTGGATATCCACTACTAATCACAAACAATACATTCTGATTCATAATGTCTTCTCAATAAGCACTTATTTCATTAAAACCAATGAAAAGTACACATTCGTATTAATGAGAGAGAAAAAGGAATGCAAAAAATGGGCAAGATATGACGGGCCTCATGCTTTTAACTTGTTTCTAAAATCGTTTTAAGTTCTGTGAGAATCACATATTACAAGTAGACTAAATCTACTACAAGAAAACATTTTCATATGATGGTTGCAGAGGTAGGGACACAAGGCACAAAAGCTTAAACAAATTACCTAAAACACAAGGCAGTAAAACACTATAAATTTAACGTTCCTTATTTGTCATCATTAATGTCAAGCTATAAAGTTTAAGCCTTCAAAGGATTTGACGGCCTCCATCCACAAGAAAGTAAATGTTAAAGGTTGTCAAAACAACCTACACATTTAATTTCTTTTTGGATTATTATTACCTCGCAATTCCAATTGTAATAAACAAAAGCTATCCTTTACAATTCATTTAATTAAATGCAAATAAGGTTTCTTTTAAAAAATGTATATTCTGAAGATTGCACATTATCTTGTGTTACGTTTGTTCATGTTAACCAGGGTTGATTTTATTTTAGATAATTCTATGTAGAACATAACTATCTTTCATGTACGTAATGCAGGGTTGCTATAATAGCTATTAACAATAACATAAATTAGTCCTTAAGCATTTACAAAGGAAGTATACTTACTCAATTGTACAGATTGGAAGAATAAGGCACAGAGGTGTAAAAAATTAAATGAAATCACAGGTTAAATGTTCCTCATATCGATATTGAAATAAGATAAAATATCAATCTGGTTAACATTTACAAATGTTATAAAGCAGAACGTTTTTTAAATCAAAATGCAGCGAATTTTGAAGTAAACATAACATTATAGACGTGGTATGACATGACTTTGTAAGAATTGGTTTATGTATTTTACTGATTTATAATACTTCATAATTTTCCAGTAAGCTCAGTATACTACACTTTTTAGAAATATTAATAACTGACATCACTGAGCCACGCTGTTGAGAAATGGGGTTAAATTGTTGGTGACTAGGATTGTGGAGACTTATACACTTTCGCTGTTGGTCATTCATTCAAGCAAGGAAGTAAAAGAACTATACAACAAAGGTAAATCTGAGTGACTATATCGAAACAATGCTCTGTTCATATAGGACACAAAACTACTTTTCAAAATCATTTGGCAGATACTAGAAGACTGAAAAACTATTTATGTAGATACCTTCAAGTGACACCTTATTGCTAAGGATCATATCCTGCCACTAATCCTTGCTTGGGGCTCTCTCAATGAAAAGAATAGCACTTTTGCATTTAAATATAGCAGAATATATCTCCAACTGTGGAAAATTAAAAGGCAAATACACTACACGGAAAGGCGGGCAGATACAGTTTCAGACTAGAGATTATGTATGCTTTATTAAAGAAGACAATTCTAAGAGGGAATGTGGACAAATTAAAAGGGGATTAACTTCATTCTGACTAGTGTGTTATTTGAGACATGAAATGATCATAGAACTGTATACACAGAACACAGATAAATAATAAAATGCTGAACTGGATTAACAAGAGGCAACAAAAATTAACCAAACATGTTAATCAGAAAATAGAATTTTAAATTTATCAGCTACCACAGTCTTACAAAAAGAAAATGAAAGCAAGATCGAAATAAAGGATAAATATAGATCTATATAGTGCAGCACTGGCAAGACCTTCACAGATTGCAGGGACACATATTGCCTTCAGTGCACATATGCAATTCTCATTACACATGCAGATTTAGGACAGTACACGGCCCTGAGGAATTAACTAAAATGTATCCTGAAATAATGGATGTGCAGGGAGAGACTGTAAGGCACAATGCATGGAACTAACACAAGGAACCTAATTCTAGGGTAGGGCTAAGGAATGTACAACTCATCTAAGGCCCATTTAATTGATTACTCTGTTTCCCTATATCTATTTCTAGTTATTTAAAATATAGGAAATTCTGAAACCTTGATTTACTTTTTATTTGATGATAAAAGATATGAACTGTCTGTACAAATGTTTATATCAATACTTATACGTAACTCAAACTGATTTTACTGTATATAATTATTGCTATTGATTTAGTCTTTTGCGTTTTCTGTTAGTTATTCTATATTGTCGATCTAGTACCCACCAACTACTGAAGTAGTTTATTTGAAAGAGGAAGCCAATGGTTAAAATCACCACTTCCTGCAGCTCCCATTGGCCAGGAATGGCAAACCGTGGCCACTGGGAAATGTGGGTGGCTGTGCAAATGTAAACAAACAGTCTGGCAGCCCACCAGCAGATTACATTGATGGACAGCAGGTTGCCCACCACTGCTATATACCAAAAATTAAAGGTTGAGAAAGGGGAAAAAACACCTTTCACGTACATCAGAATCCATTAAAAAACAAAGGGCTTCTCTACACGGCAAGTTAGTGTGAAACAAACCAATGTCTGAAACTACAGTGCAGTAGCTTGCCGTTCAAGATCTGACTGTATGGACCCTCCTACAGTGTACTAAAAATTTAAGATACTCTGGTTTCAAAGTTAACCACGTAGTAAAATTATCAATGTTTTTCAAAACTTGTAATAAGAACGCTAAATAGCTGGAATAAAACAATTAATCTTCCAACCCTGAGAGTGTAATGAACAAAAGGTAGTAACTT
Organism: Sternotherus odoratus; assembly: GCA_032164245.1. NCBI lineage: Eukaryota > Metazoa > Chordata > Testudines > Kinosternidae > Sternotherus > Sternotherus odoratus. Next base: position 62,739,191 of record JAVMKO010000001.1, read on the forward strand.
TTCCTTTGTGAAGTCAGATAAAAACAGTTTTGCAGTTTATGTTAATTTTAATTAATGACATGGTCTGTAATCTAAAAGGATTTTATTTTAATCCACCAATGGAAGTTGAATTGGACACTAAATCAGGATTTTCTAAAAAAGAACCTCTTTGATAAATAAATGATGCAAGTAGACAATAAGTAATAAATTATACCTACCACACATACAACATTCACTGACTATGAGAAGTAGTTCAATTTACAGGAAACAAATTACTGCTTATCAAGAGCTCTGCAGTGCCAAGTGATTACACTCAACAGACGGGAAATTTACATGAAAATAAGAACTCCAGTATCGATTATAATAATATGTAAAATAATGCTACTTATGTGACTATCGATCCTCCTCTACAGCACCCTTGTCTTCTGTTGAATGCTATGTTAGAACTGCTCTCAAGTGTGTATGTGTGGTGTCACCCTCTATCTGATGCCTACTGAGGTATAAACTACCAGTGAAGACTATTTGATAGATTATTATATCTTTGTGACATTATTTTTATTAAGTACCTATAGATCATGTTATTAGCAGTGCCCGTATTTCAAATATATTACTAAAATGGCTAAAAATGAAATTGAAGGAATGAAGATAGCACATATATTTTCTTACTACTTTCAATTATGTTTAAAATTCCATATTACAGTTTTTAACTACAAAGAGGCAAGAAGCCTGAAGATTCTTCTTCGCCTTCCCAACTCATCTCTGAAAGTCACTCCAATTGCTCCCTCAACTGCACTTCAGAGATGGCCAGGCCTACTCAAAGTTTAATTTTCACATAGAAATCTAAACCAGGAGCTTTGTTGGTCTTTATTTAACTTTCTAAGCGAAAGTTCAACTTTAAGCAGGCCCAGGCTGCCTCCGAACCATTGAGGAACACAGGGTCTTTGCTTGAAGTTCACCAGGCAAGTACAATACTATCAATTCCATATTACACCAGTCTTATTTTATGTATCCATTCCAAATAATTATATAATCACAGACATACACAGTAATGGTTAGGAAAACAGTGCATATTTGGTGGCCTAGTGGAATTACATTGCTTGGTCACTAAGGAAATCCGAACCAGGTCCAGGTCTCACCAGGTCAAACAGAGACACACAAATAGGAGAGTTGGGAAATAAGATATTCCCAAAGGAACTTTTTAGGGGAAAAAAATATACTGTGAATATGCTTTTAACTATTCTACTTAGATCCCATTATATGCCTGACTTGCACTATAATTTCAGAACAGACCTTCTATATCACCTAACATTTGCAGTGGTCAACAGCAGAAGGGCGTGGAAAACACGATACCACAATTTCCCACAAATCAAGTCAGATTTATAACACAAACAAAGCCTATTTGTTTTAATTCTATTTTGTTAAATGCATAGACACTAATTTTCTTCCCATGTGCCAATATATGCACATTTGATTAATGATAGAGAAATACTGAACAAGTTTTCATCTTTCATTTTTATGTTATTACATAATGCTAAACAATGCTTTGTATATTCCTAATCTCACCTCACCCCCATATGGTCTACACAATGATATTCAGGAAATATAAAAACGAGTTAGCAAAAGTATGTGTTTTGTGTTAATTCTTCTTCTGAGCATATTTCTTTTATTTCTAGAAACAAGTGTTTCTGAAAATTACATGCAAACATCCAAACAAATCCAAACATCAGAAATCTAGCATAAATGCAAACACCTGTCTCCGTGCAACCCATCATTGCTAATGAGTGAAATGCATCACCACCAGCAACATAAATCTTTTCCAGTTGTCTCTATAACCATTTTACTATCATTTAATGTTGCTAAATGAGACAACATCCTATTTCTCTTAAACTGAATACTTATATTTGTGATGCTAAAACAGCAGAAATCAAAGTACGCAGTCAGAAATGTGCAGAAGTTTGGACACTTATGATGAACTTGGAGATGCTCATTATTCAAGAACAAATAGCTGATATGTTGAATAGTTAAAACCACATTCAAAGATTATGACAGAGCTTTGCCCTGGTGCCCCTCTAATTGAAATTAATTGGAATTTTGCCAGTGTAAATTAGGGAAGAATTTGGCTATTAGAAAGTCAGTTCACAGTGCTTAAAAGTGACCCAGTTCATCAATATTTCATATTGCAGCCACAAGGACAATACACTTAATGCAACACATGAGAACTTGAGAGCTAATGAACAACCTTTATATTTTTCCAGAGACTGAGTAAAAGCCAATGGTGTTTCTAAATCTGTGAGCTACTAATACTCACAAAAAAATTACGCTGTGTGTCAGTTGAGGTAGGTTTATTCCAAACATACCTAAAAGAAACCCAAGAGAAATGAAGTGTAATAATCCATATCCTTTTCTCTCCCACCTACACACACACACCATCACTAGAACAACCACACACAACCCACAAAAACACTACCATTATTACTCTATCTCTGTAGGAATTGCAGTCTTCTAGAACTCTCTTTCTCAGGCTTCTCATCATTACCACCACAGATTAAATCAATTCCTCTTACTTTTCTGTACAGTTCTGGAAATTCGATTTTGGTGACAGGATTCTTATACCTTTCCCAAGCAGTAGCAGACATAAATTGACATTCTTATTTCTCAACAGCGGGCATGAAACTAACATTTTTGTTAATTTCACTTTGCAGCTGCTGGGGAAAATTTACAGCAGAAAGTTACCAGCAGTAACTAAAGCTGTCTGGGTAAATTTTTCAAATGTGCCTAAATGATTTAGGTTCCTAAGTTCCATTGCTTTTGAGACTTTGAAAGTCAATGGGGCATAGACACTTTTGAAAAATATTACTCTCTGCTTATAGACATGGAAGACAGCATTGCATTGTATAAAAAGTATAAAAAGTTATTGATAGGTGAACTCTAGAGTCATTAATAAGGGAGTTTCAGAAGGAATTTGGAAATGAAATGAGAGTGGCTTTCCTTCCAGGTTTAGCACTACATGTAATATCAAGATGGAACAGTGATGGTACCTGACATGGATTTTCCATGCATGAAGTAGTGGCTGTGCTGGATGAAAAGATTCTTTGATTGGAAGAGCAAGTTGAGATGCTACTGAGAAGCTGAGGAGTACCTAGGCAACCAGATTTGGGAAACACCAATGCCCCAGACTAAAAAAAAAAATGGAACAAACCACAAAGGTTCAGAGAGGAGGCCTGACAGTTTGTAATCACCAGAGGCAAGAAATTGGAGACAGATGAAAATGGGAAGACTGTGACCATGAGAGAGAAGAGGAGGAAGAAGGCCATACAGCTAGAGGTTTCAAATTGCCATCAGGTTCCCAATGTGGAAACTATGGAAGATACCTCTCAAGATCCAGTAGGCCCAATGGAAGGGATGGATGTACAGGACATGTGCAGAAGGCAGCTCAGCCCAACCTGTACTAAAATCAAGCTTACCCACAAAACTCCAATCACCCAAGGAAGACAGACAATTCTTGATAGAGATTTAATACTCATAAGAACTGAAAGAACATTCTGCAAGGGACAAGCAGAGACCAGGATAGTGTGCTGCCTTCCTGGAGCCAAAACACGAGATTTCACTCTAAGATTGGATAGTCTTCTGAAGTCTATTGGCAAGGATTCATTGGTGATGGTTCATATTGGCACTAATGACATTGCATTTTGAGATATCTCACAGATAGTAGATGAATTTAAGGAACTTAGAAGCTTGCTAAAGATGACAACTGTCGAAACAATCTTCTCTGAGCAAAGGAAGACAGAAGACAGAAGAATGGGGGGGAGGTAGTGGCACTCTTTCAAAAATAGTACTACTTGTTTCTGAGTCACTGATAACTTGGAATTAAATGATATTGAATATGTATGGCTCAATGTCCTAACAGATAAAGCACCGGTTTGTGTCTGCTACTGACCACCAAATAACACAAGAGAAACAGTTAGTTATTTTTAAATCAACAGGTCCAGATAAGTTCCATCCAAGAGTTTCAAAATTGCTGTCTGATAAGATCACTGGATCATTAATGTTCATTTTCAATAAGATCAATCTATTCAGCTTAATAAAGAGGAGGTTATGGGGTGACTTAATTACAGTCAAGTATTTAATAATTGGCTCTTCAATCTAGCAGAGAAAGGTATAAGACGTTCCAATGGCCAGAAGTTGAAGCTTGATAAATTGAGACTGGAAATAAGGCACACATATCTGATGGTGAGTAATTAACCACTGGAAGAATCTACCAAGTGTCATTGTGGTTTCTCCATCACTGACAATTTTTAAATCAAGATTTTTCTGAATAATCTGCTCTAGGAGTTATTCTGGAGATGTTTTATGACCTGGACTATACAGTCAGTCAGACTAGATGGATCATGATGATTCCCTCTTTCCGTAGAATCTATGCATATATTAATATGGCCCAAGGCCACATTCTAGAGAGGATGCTTAGTTATAATTTAAAGTTCTCTGAAGGCATTTTCTCTGATGAGCCACATTATGCCACACTTTAAAGTCATGGAACTGTTAGAAATGCACAGCTGTTTGGGGGACTTTGGGGATCTCTAGGATCCAAATGGTCCAGAAACACAAATTATAAAAGGCCCCATTCCAGTACCTATCTTCAGTTTCTCTCCACCCCAAAGCTTCGCTCAGTGAGCTCTGAAGAAAAAAGAAAAGAAAAAAGCCCAGGTGGATCTGCAGAGGCAATGTATTTAGAAAACTCCAATACTAGTAAGCAAGTTTCCTTTCTTCATCATAATTTGCCTCTGTGGAGACGCCCTACAGGAGACTAATCAGCAGTTTTACAACCCAGAAGGGGGATAATGAGTGTGTAATTAAAATAGGAAATGAAGAAGGACTGTGCTGAACTGAGCATCTGACCTAGTTCCAGAATCAAGAGAATAATGATTAGTGAAGGTGTAAATGAAGTTCCAAGTGGCAACTTGATATATTTCAATATTAGACACATTTCTAATAGCAACAAAGATCTTGCAGCAAGCTTTCTCCTTAACCCTTCTAAGTGCTGGGATTAAATGAATTTTTAAAAATCACTACATTCTTTGTGTAATTCAGTTTAAGATAGATCAGCCATAAGAGTCAGTAGCTCCTGGTGGCCAATGTAACAGGTGTCAAGGAGACTTCTACACATGCGGGGGGGGGGGGGGGGCTAGCATATGGCAGACAAGCATCTACCTACCCTTTTTTATAATTCAGTAGGAAAGCATCCGATCCCATGTTCTTTCCTGCTCTGGAACAACTGTTTACATTTGGTGTAATCAATGATCAAACAAACCCAACTGGGGCATGTCTCAGAAAATAAAAATGGATCATGTTATAGAGCTCCTCAGGGACCATTTATGTTGATGCTGGCCTATCTGACTGAGATCTTTTGTGAACAAATTTTTCACACCTTCTAAATGGATAGTGGAAAGATGAAGTCCACTGATGTTAAAGACTAGGAGTAAATACAGACTCATGGCGGCACACACTTGTACAATCCTTTTGCTTTCCTTGTTTTTATATTCTCCTTCTGCATGTATGTATTTATTTTATCAGTCATGTTTATTTTATCAGTACAACATTGCCTTGTTATACTAGAGATTAGTCAGGCAAGATTATTGTGCAAAGCAATCTAAAAAGTGTCATCTCCTGATACTCTCCATTATAGAGAGTTGCTTCCTTACAAATTCTTCAGGAGGAATAAGCAGGAGGGATTGGTAAAACAGAAGAAAGGTATATCTTTAAACTACCATCTACAGGAGATATAGACTACCTCCAACAATTTTAGAAATACTAAATGGTTGGGAGTATGATAATTCTTGGGCTCCCTGGTCAGAAGAATGTCAGGTAAGAGTTTATGGAATGAGAATGTTAGATATTTAGACAGGGCCCAACTGGGCCCAACTGCCGTACACTTTTACCTCCCACTGATTTCACAAGATTAAGTCAACAGGAAAGATTTGAGAGAGATTTGGTTTGAAAAACTACTACATCACACCCCCTCATCTTTTTCCCTTCCTCTATCTATTTTTCTTTTGTTCTTGTATACGTTTACTTGTCTGTGGGTTCCTTGGACCTGTGATTTTGTGTGTGTCACTTCTTGGTTTGAACAATTAAGTAAAACAGTACACACTTGTTCAAATTTTGGATTTCACTCTTGTGAAAACTGGTCTTAAGAATGTTAACATTGGGTAGGCTCCAATCACCAGAATTCATATTAACATGTAAGAGTGTGAAACAAGATATTAACATTTCATTATGCTTCTGGAACACAAATACAGATGAAGAACCCTGATTTGAACTGATAGTGGAATTTTCCTTCCAGTGCTCAACATCTGTAAATGTTGACAGAAAGATAGGTAACTGACATGGAAGAAAAATAGGTCAGTGACTAATACACTGGAGAAATTGTTCAACAATAGTTCAGCATTAAGAAAAAATTTACTTAAAATACTGCCTTTGCCCCTCCCCCCCCCTTTCTTCTGAGACTTGCCCACAGTGCCGAAGCTGGGTCACAGCTTGGGGAGAGGGTGTTGCAACTGGAAAGAAAGCCACCTTCATTATTACCCTCCATTTTCTCACAAACACAGTTCCATAGAATCTCTGCAGGGTTCTAACCTGCAGAGATTGAAAAGACAAGGAGTGTGCCTGCCAGACTCTTCACATACGAACTGCAGGTCAGATCAAGTTACTGCAGATGCTTGCAGTTACTTACATTGCTGCCCCCTCCACGTACTAGAGAAACCTTACATTGTCCTCCTGCAAGGGATCAAAGGTGACTGGGGGAGCCCCTTTGAAGGGGAGCTAATTGGGCCAGACAGTAGTATGGAAGTATGGTGTCAGGAGACAGGGCCTGCAGCAGGACCAATCTCTGGGAAACCTAATGAGCACAACTGACCTGTAGTGAGAGGCTTGATTAGCTATGCCACCTGACTGGCTGAAAGAATCAGCAGACTGGCTCTTAAGCTCAGCAGCAATTATGGGCTGCTCAAAGCATTGGCCTGCACCTGCTTGTTCTCAGCCATGCCCCTGCCTTGCTCCTGCTTTGCCTCACTCCAGGCAACCCAGTTCTGACCATTGACTCTGATTCCTGACCTGTAATTTCAGCTCTGACTCTTGGCTTTGGTATTTGGCCTCTGACCCTGGGCTCAAATTCCTGACTCCTGCTCTAATCACTAGGCCTGAATCTTGCTGCAACTACTTGACCATGTTCCAGTCATCTGACATAAGGGACCCTGTGAAGTGGTCCTTCATCTCAGTGGATCTCAGTTATCAATAGATTCAAGGAAAGAATAAAATAATGACACTGTGCGGGGGATGAACCCACCTCTCCCATCCTATTGATTGAAGAATTCACAGGAAACAGCAAGTTGAAACTCACTGTGGTTTCCAGTCCCCTATGTAGTTTATTCCTGCATAGGCAGAAATGGTGTCAGTGTGGCCTAATATGATCTATGTGAGTGCAGCTGTGCTTGTTTACACTATGTGGTGAGTGCTATGACATACATGTCCCACTGTTTATCTATATTTAGAAATAATAAATAAATACAATGTGGTATCCCTAGTTCTAATCTTTTTCGGCTTTCTCTAATCCTAGTTGGAGTTGGTTTTTGAGATAAAACCAATGTATGAGGTTGAGTATAGAAAATTAATGAGAGACTACCATTTCATATAGTTTATGACACATTGCGCTACATTTTTGTTTATATTATTTGAAAATCTGACGCAAAAATTGTCACACAAACTCAAAATAGGACCAAGTGATAAATGCCCAGACATATAAATCAAACAAAGATTAGTTTGGTCTAACAGAAACCATCAACCTCAACAAACACAAATGTCATTTACTATCTTTTCAGAAGAAATACTTTAACCGTGTAGCCATACTGTTTCAAAACAGATGCTGAATTCTCTTAATCAAACTAAATATTTATGCTTGCCAAAACTTAACATTTTAAAATTTAACCAGCTGTTAAAGTAATTTACTCTTTTTAGATTTTTGTCTAATTTATATAATGAATGTAAGGAGCACTATTTATTGCTTAAATAAAAAACTGCAGCATACAATTTGAAGATATTTGCTCATGAAAAGAAAAACTAATTTAACAACAGTAACAATTCCTTATAAAGCTTCAATCATTATATCAGACTGAACAGCAAAATTGTTTAAGCTAATGAGAAATTTCAAATTGCTTTTGAATGGTTGTAAGGAGAGAGAGACATAGTAAAGAAGGGTGGGGGCAAACACTTTAATCAACTATTTGTCTTCACTTTTTCAAAAATAGCATTTTAAAGAGATCAAGGCTCAAATTTTCACCTGATGCAAATGAGCAAAAACGTCATCATTCAATGGGGAGGAGTTCATTTACATCTGAAGAGAATTAGGCCATTCTTATAACTCCAATTCATTTTGAAATCAAGTGAATTTTTTTTTCACAATTTATGCAACTTGTTACATCTTCTTACACATATTAGTGAAATGCTAGTTGTTCAAAGTGTGTCATGTTACTCCAAAAACCCCTCTATCAATTGTGTTATCTTTCCTTTCCCTCCCGATACAAATTCAATTTTCCACAACTGGATACTATCACAGCACTTCCCACAATTCCTGATTTTCCCCAACTCCTTTCCATACACCCCATCACATCCAACACAACAGCCAATCCTAATTCCTCTGCATCTAGTCACATTCCCTAGACAGTTTGTTTACCTGCAGCGTCTGCAGGTTTGGCCAATCACAGCTCCCATTGGCTGCAGTTTGGTGTTCTAAGCCAATGGGGGCTGTGGGAAGCGGCGTGGGCCGAGGGATGTGCTGTCCACCACTTCCCACAGGCCCCATTGGCCTTGGAACGGTGAACTGAAGTCAGTGGGGCCTGTCATTAGCCGAATCTGCAGACACTGCAGGTAAACAAACCAGCCTGGCCCACCAGCGGATTTCTCTGATGGGCCATGTGTCAAAGATTGCTGATGCCTGATATAGAAGGAGTTATCCTAAAGAATTGATGCAATATTTATATTTTTCAGGGCAGACTTTATTCTGGGTCCCTGAAAAGATTGTTCATCACACTTGCATGCACAATAGGAGAGGGTACTGGAGGGAAGAGGAGGAAGTGGGGAACATATACCTGATGTGGTGGACAATGGAGTCCAGGAGAGAGGAACACTGGGTAGAGCTACAGAGGAACTGTGGGCACTAAAGATGCTTCATAAGAAATTAAAAGAAAACACAGGTGGGGTTAGGAGAAAAGGGGGGGGGGGGAAGAGGGAAGTTAAAGGCCATGCAGATGGCCAGGAGCAGATAAAAGGATTGTTCAGGTTTGAGATGGAGGGATGATCATCCAAGGCAGTGAAAGAAAGGAGAGGCAGGAGTGCATGGATGGGCTAGGAGGCAGTATGGAAAAAAGGGAGACAGTTTTGCCCTGTTAAACTTTAAACACATTTTTTTTAACACTTTCATCTTAGAATCATAGAAGATTAGAGTTGGAAGAGACCTCAGGAGGTCATCTAATTCGACCCCCTACTCAAAGCAGGACAAACACCAACTAAATCATAAATACAAGATACAAGGCCTTCCCCTATATGCATACAATTTGCCCTGTTGAGGAGTCCAAGAAGAGAATACCGCTACAGTGAGTCTCCACTGTGGTCAAGAATCAGAGAGGTAGCCGTGTTAGTCTGGAATAGCAGAGGTAACAAAGTCCTGTGGCACCTTAAAGACTAACTATAAAGTTTTGAAGCATAAGCTTTCGTGGGCTAATACCCACTTCCGAAGTGGGTATTAGCCCACGAAAGCTTATGCTTCAAAACTTTATAGTTAGTCTTTAAGGTGCCACAGGACTTTGTTACCTCCACTGTGGTGTGTCTCATATCATGTCGGAGCAGAACCATGGACATGAACTTCTCTCAAACTTTGTTGCTGATTAAAAGACAAGGAAACTTCTCCCCAAAACATGTAGTCATACTAGAGAAACCTTAATTTTGAGTCACTCTCTGTCAACACAATCAGAAAAATCAAAATCAAAGAAATCACCAGTTAATTCAACTTCAGGGTCAACTTATATTCACAGGCTTTTCCACCCACACTAATACTTCAACATTCAAAATCTTCAGGTTCCCAACAAACCCTTTTCCAGCTCCAAATAGAGCCCCTCACAACACACACTGCTATTTCCTCAAAATTAGTGAAATGCATAATTGGAATCACAACTCCATAAACAGGTATGTGTAAAGCAAGGATCAGCAACTTTATAGTACTAGTAGCCACAAAATCTATTAAAACCCTCTGGCAGGTCATGCTATTTTTTTAAGAGGCTACATATTGCATAACGCAGAAATGTTTGCTACAACACACCATGTTAACATACAATTATTTGTGTATTGATAGCCTAAAACCAAAGTGTTCTGAAATACAAATGTCACTTATACACTACTTTTAAATACCGTGTTTTCCGGCATATAAGACGACTTTTTAACCCAGGAAAATCTTCTCAAAAGTCGGGAGTCGTCTTATAGGGCGGGTGCTGAAACATCCGAGCCGGACTGGAGAATCTGCGGTCGCCGCATATGGTGGAGGGAGCTCAAAAACGGCCGCGGCCGCATCCCCGCTGTATGCGGTGACCGTATGAAAGCAGCAAGGGCGGCACTGTACAAGTACGGTAGAAGAAAATCCACTCACCAGGATTCATGGAAAGAAGTGACTTAACGTGGTCCTGATGACGAGGTGAGGGGGCGCCTCACCGGGAAGGTGTAAGTGAAGGGCGGAGCAAGCTGCAGGCGTACGGGACGCCCGGGGTATGGGAAAAAGAGGCATGTTTGCGCTACCGCTCTGATAGTCTTGGAGACAGGGAGGGCTGGGCAGGTAGGGAGAGTTGACCAATCCAAGCAGGCTTTGTATACAACAACCAGCCAATTGCCGGTAAGGTACATCGCTTGCCATGATTGGCTGGTTGTTGTATACTGGGTACCACATACAGTACAGCATCAGTATCTGTACCTGTTCATACAGTATAGCACCAGTACATACAGTACAGTATACAAATGTCCAACAGTCAAAACCCCATCATGGCTCCACCAGCAAGAAGAAAGAAATATGAAGCCAGTTTCAAACTTAAAGTTGTAAACTTTGCCATGGAACATAATAACTGCGCTGCTGCAAGACAATATGGAGTAACAGAAAAGATGGTTCGGGACTAGAAAGCAAATGAAAAAGCATTAAAGAGTATGCCAAAGGGTAAGTGTGCATTAAGAAGAGGCACCCCACATTGGCCAGAACTCGAAAAACATGTAGCAGACATGGTGAATGAGCATTGCCAAAACGGTTATGTAGTGACACGAAATAAAATACGTTTGTTTGCACTTCAGTGGGCCAAATCTAACCCAGATCACAGCAACAGATTTAAGACCACTGTATCCTGGTGTACTAGATTCATGGGAAGGCATAATATGGTACTGAGGCAAAAGACGAAAATTGCCCCAAAATTACCTGCAGATCTTGATAGCAAAGTAAATAGTTTCCATCGATACGTAATACAACAGCACACTAAACATGGCTATGCGTTAAGTAGTATTGGAAATATGGATGAAACTCCAATGAATTTTGATATGGTTGGAAATAAAACTGTCCATCAAAAAGGTGAAAAAACAATTTTAATTAAAACAACAGGACATGAGAAGTCCAGTTTTACAGTGGTACTAGGATGCACATCTGATGGCGCCAAACTGAGACCAATGATTATTTTTTTAAAAAAACAATGCCGAAACTCAAGTTCCCTGTTGGTTGTTTTGTACATGTGAATGAAAAAGGCTGGATGGATGAAGAAGGGGTAAAGCTATGGCTTGATAATGTATGGAGCTGGCGACCAGGTGGACTTATTCAAAAACGTAGTCTACTGGTGTGGGATATGTTCAGGGCTCATTTAACTCCCAGCACCAAGCAAAGGCTTGCAAGACTAAACACAGAGGCGGCAGTTATTCCTGCAGGATTGACATCGTTGGTACAGCCACTGGATGTGTGCCTAAACAAGCCATTTAAAGATCGCATTCGAGAACAGTGGAATGAATGGATGGTTAGCGGCGAAAAGTCATTCACAAAAGGAGGAAACATGCGTGCTCCACAGTTGGATTTTTGTGCAAGTTTGTCATAAAAGCCTGGAATGATATTGATGCAGAAACAGTAATCAAGTCTTTCAAGAAGTGTGGCATATCAAATTCATTAGATGGTATGGAGGACGACTACTTGTGGCAAGATGAAGAGGAAGCCGAAGCTGAGACCACACCATCTGATACGGAATTCGATCCATACGATGACTGCCTTACAAATGTTTCACAAGATGTCATTGATGTACTTATGATATTAGATGACGAACAGGAGGATTTTGAAGGCTTTTAAAGGGAAACTGTCACGCCAGAAAAACCTGTAAAAATACCGTAGCTTGCAGTTATGATGGGCATTGCTAACTCGCCAGGGACTTGCCCGGCACTTGCTCTCTCTCTATTGTTTGTTATCTTCCTCCTATCATCATCAGTTCCAGTTTGGTTGACAGCTTAGAAAACAAACAGCATGGCAGCTCCCATGGGTTTATTGTCTTATCCTTCCTTTCAGCTTTAGAGTGAATTAGGAAAAGTTTAATCCACTTGCACTGTTTTATGTTTACATGTTTGATGACAAACAGCCTTATGTTTATAAGTGACAGTTTTCCTGCTAAGTACCTGCATGTCATAAGCATTTGAATTAAAATTACCATATTGAAATCAAATCTGATGTTTTTTTAATTTTTATTTGGTGTGCTTTGGAAGAGGGGTAGTCTTATACGGCGAGTATATCCCAAACTCTGTATTTTAACTGGAAAAATTGGGGGTTGTCTTATACGCCCAGTCGTCTTATACGTCAGAAAATATGGTAATAATAATAATAAACTGTTTAAACATAAATCTTTCACTAACCCCTTTTTCAGAGTGAAAAAGACCAGGAGATTAATAAATGAAAATATAAAAACATTGTTTCTTAATTTGTTTTCTCAAATTTCTGCTGTTCCCAGTATCTGCCTTCGCTCTGCTTCCCCATGGACACAAGCTCTGTCATGTGGGTCAAAACCAAGAATGGGACCATGGGCTGGTCACACCACCACTCAGATTGATCCCAGCCACCTTTCTATCATGCTAGTAGGGAAAGGGTTCCACATTTACACCACTGTAAATGGGGAGAGCTGTGGTTACTCTCTCCCCACTCATGGAACTGTGCCCTACCCAATGATGGAGGGGTGCTGGCAACCTGACTGGTTCTCAGATTCCAAATAATCAACCAATGGGCAGGCAGGAACTGGAGCTGGGTGGAGTCAGAGCCTGGGTTGACAGGGAAAGTAAAGCGGAGCAGAAAAATGTGAGGCAGCAGCAGCAGCTTTACTAAAAGTCTGCGCCCCTCAATGCCCTGGATTAATCTTTTTCTTTTTTTAAAAAAATCTGTAGCTGTAACCCTGCCTGTGGGCAGGTCAAATAAAATGATCTGGCAGGACGGATGCAGCCCCTAGGCTGCCAGTTGCCCATTCCTGGTATAAAGTGTCTTGTAATGAAACACTTCAGATGAAGGTTGTGATTCCATATAAAATAGGAGTATTATTGTATTATTTGTTTCTAAACCATCTGCGTAAATATTTGTCACAGACAGACTGACTGTTACACGTGCAGAAAAATGATCAAACACATTTGAAAGGCAAATCTACCTTTTCTAAAATTCTTTGAGTTTATGTCTGTCTGAAAAAATTACCAAGACCTTTTGGTCTCAGATTATATTTTGAGTTTCTGAAGACCCAGGAACAGAATGACCAAATCAAAATGGTAATGAAGTCAATGAGAAAGACAAAAAGGGGTTGTGCATGCAGTAGTAATGGTATATTATAAAAAAAAAGACATGTTTCCTTTTAAACTTAAAGTAAAATCCATATTTTATCTCTACATACAACTCCTCCCTGTAAGCTCTTGTTATTCATTTTTCTAAATTATGATTATATTAATCTAAAAATATAAATTCAGAAAAGAACCCTCTATTCCAGAAGAGTTCTTTAACTACATAAAATTGGGAGCATCCATAAGTGCCTTTTTAAATAAGGATGCTTTCCTATATTGAGGCCTTCAGCATGTGCTTAAAACTGAACACATACTTAAATGCTTTGCTGGATCATACCCGAAATGTCCTTTACCAGAACAGTAAAAGGCAGTAGTACATATAAAAATCAGGAAGACAGGGGGATAAAATCTGCCCACCATTTTGTGACATTGATGGCATGATCAGAGATAGCGATGTGTGTTTCACAGAAAGATTAAATACTTATATGGGCAATTATTAAACAGATCATAAATCAAGAATTAAGAAGGAGCACATCATTCAGCTTTGCCTTTCACAGATGGTTCATTTTCAGAGTTTGCATCTAGTTTTCTTTTTTCCCCTCAGTAATCTTTCCCAGGAGGTTTTGAACAGAGGTCACACTACCCAGAACAGTTATGTCTAATTATTATGCACTACTCAGAGAGAGGCAGAAACAGAAGAAACAAACACACATTCATCAGTAACAATCTTTTCTACTTCTGGGATGCCACAAGAATTCTCTCCACATCCCATGTATCAGTAACAGTAGACATCCCATGCTTCATTAGCAATACATCCTGTATTATGTTTTGATGGAATCCAGTAACATACTTCCACATGTAAGATCTGTGTTGACTTGAAACTACAAATCCCAATAATTATATTACATTTTTACTATTTAGGACTCCACCAATCCTTAGATTTTGTGTACTACTTTGTTCTTAGGTTGCTTTATTTGCTTGTCAGCACACGGATCCCATCAAAAAAAACCCACCAAACCACAACAAAAGTCAAAGCCTTACTTCCTGTAATATTTTCCCTCATCTTGTCTTTGTCTCATGGTTCTTTCCCTCTTAAAGTTCAGTGTCTGCAATTCTCTGTTTTTTAAATGTTAAGTATTTCATACTGTATTATCAAAACTGGCAGTACAGTATTTTTATTAACAGAAGGGGGCCATCAACACAGATCATCAGATCAGTTTAAAGCTAATATTGTTTATGTAGGAGATACACAAACAGTATTCTTGCAGTATGGAGACTCCGTTTGAAAGGATTAATTTCCTTTTGGGAAACAGAAACTGAGTTTAATTCCTGTTCCTGGACTGAATGTGATCACTGTTTTATAAAGAATTATGTATTTGCATACCAAAAAAAAACATTATTGAGAAGGAAATTAAGGAAATTCAAACAATCTTATGCATTTTCTCTAATACTTCACTTGCAACACTGATATGCTTTCAAATTTTCTGCTTACTTTAATTTGAAGGGAAAAAAAGCTTTAATCATCTACTGAAGAAATACTGACATCTAGAATCATCCCTTCTGTTGTATTTTTTTGGAGGTGGGGGGGGCACAATTGTTGGTAATTCAGTAAATCTAAACTATTGGGTGTTGGAGGAATTAAAACTTAATCTTACATCCCACTACTCTAGTTTATATATGTTAAAATTTGACTATGTTAAAATAATATTATTAACGTTGCAAAGTCAAGCACTCAAATTAGGAAATGCCAGAAATAAGGGGGGGGGGAATGGGAGTCTGAGCATCCCCCCAGCACTTTGGAAAGAACAGGAAGGAGCAGCTGGCTGATCCACCCTCTTTCACCCTCTGACTCCTCCACCTCAGCCAAAATTCACAATCATCATTGCTGAGTATAGTATTATACTGTTTGTTTAAAATTGTTTAAAACTTATACTGTATATGTACATAATGTCTTTTGTATGGCAAAAAAAAATTCCCTGGAATCCACCCCCCTCCACACATTGACATTAATTCTTATGGGGAAATTGGATTAGCTCTAACATCGTTTCACTTAAAGTCACATTTTTCAAGAACATAACTACAATGTTAAGTGAGGAGTTATTGTAGAGAGTAGTATGTGTGATATTTTACAAGGAAATAAGAGCTATTGATTAATTACAAAGTAATTACCTTAAATGATTTTAAATAAGCACCCATATCAATCTTAACTAGAATTTTAAACATTCCTCACTTAATTTTCTTACTTGCAAAACTTTATCTGTTTATTTTCCTGCTCACTCCTATAATTTCTGATCACACTCTTCTTGTAGCATTGACATCATTTCCCCCTTCCCAGGAAGTGAGCCTTTGTAGAAGTGCATGCAATTTCTATACACTTTGGCCTCAATTCTGCAATGGAATGTGCTAAATGTAATACCCCTGCATCCATGAGGGGTCCCCTCCTATATGAAAAGCTGTGAGAGGGGACTTTTGGAGTAAATATTGCTCCATATTTTCCAGTCAGGGCTGAAGGATTTGCCCCTCTCCACAAAAGCCTATAGGGAAAATTCCCAAACTTGGTGGATTCTGGGAGATGCCTCCTTCATTCTAGGAGATGCCACCATTACAATCTAGTTACTAGCAGCATCTCCTCTCCCATCCCAGCTTCCTGGCACCATAACTCTTTTGGGGGGGTATAAAGACACCAGGAAAGAGGCAATGTGCTTCTTTCCCCTTTATCTCATCTCCAGACCACTCTCCCCTCCAGCCGGCAGCCCGCCCACTGGGGGGACGGGGGACCGGGGCGCCCGCGGCAGCCCGCCCGTGGCAGGGACAGGGAACCGGGGCGCTCCCGGCAGCCCACCCGCGGCAGGGACAGGGGACCGGGGCGCACGCGGCAGCCCGCCCGCGGCGGGGACGGGGGACCGGGGCTCACTAGCAGGTTTTTTTTTGGTGGTGGTTTTTTTTTTTTTTTTGTAATTCGGCGGCTTTTCGGCGGAGGGGTCACGCTGCGCCGCCAGATCACAAAAAGGGGTCGTGGTCTCAACTAGTTTGAGAACCGCTGGTCTAGATCCATCCGCTTTGGAACCCCCTTTCAGGTAGTTGAAAGCAGCTTTCAAATTCCCCCTCATTCTTCTCTTCTGCAGCCTAAACTATCCTAGTTCCCTCAGCCGCTCCTCATAACTTATGTGCTCCAGCCCCATCCATCATGTGTTGTCCTCTTGTGAACTCTTTCCAATTTTTCCATATCCTTCTTGTAGTGTGGATCCCAAAACTGGACACAGTACTCCAGATGAGGCCTCACCAATGCCAAAGAGTGGGTAATGATTATGTCCCTTGATCTGCTGGCAATGCCCCTAGTTATACAACCCAAAATGTCATTCACACTGTTGACTCATATTCAGCTTCTCATCCACTGTAACTCCTAGGTCCTTTTCTGCAGAACTGCTGCCTAGCCATTCAGTCCCTAGTCTGTAGCAATGCATGAGATTCTTCCGTCCTAAGTGCAGGACTCTGCACTTGTCCTTGTTGAACCTCAGCAGACTTTTTTTGGCCCAATCCTCTCATTTGTCTAGGACCCTCTTTATCTTATCCCTACCCTCCAGCGTATCTACCACTGCTACCAGTTTAGTAACACTTGTTTCAGGACTTCTTCTATGCATCTGATGAAGTGGGCTATATCCCATGAAAGGTTATGCTGAAATAAACTGGTTAGTCTCTAAGGTATTCCTCATCTTGTTTCAGGAGTGTTAGTGATAACACTAACACTCCTGAAACAAGATTTGTGGCAACACCATTACAATACCTAAATGAGAGAATGCCACAAAAAACATGTCTATAAGAATGCACGTATGACACAAAAGATGTAAGTAGACCACTTGCATTCGACGAAGTGGGTATTAGCCCACGAAAGCTTATGCTTCAATACTTTAGTTAGTCTTTAAGGTGCCACAGGACTCTTTGTTACTTCTGCTATTCCAGACTAACACAGCTACCTCTCTGATAGTAGACTACTGAGATTTCTGATCTGTCAAGATATAACCTACAGAAGGCCATTTGTGCATGTAGACAGAGTGCTAAATTTTTGAGGGGCTTTTATATTGGACTTCAATTGGGTTATATAGAGGGTATGATGGGGCAGAATTTGGTCCTCTCTCTTTCTGAATGTCAAGTACAGATCACAGAAAAATTAGCACATATGCAAATTCTGGAGTCTTTACTCAGGCAAAAGGCCCAAAGAGTTCAGTTAAGGGTTGGACCCATAAAGGACCATGTTCACATTGATTTCAATTCTGCAATTTATTAGGACAGAGAACTAGATGAATTTTATATTATCTGATTAGAAATATCTGTATACAATCTAAAGAAGATGGTGTGGGTTTGCTAGAATGTTGGGAATGGAACTCTGCCTACAAGTGTTCTTCTGCATAAATATTATGTCTATCATAAATTCAATAAAGGCCCTTGTCAGTAGTTAAACATATTTTCATTACAATGTGATCAACAAGTCCACCAGTTATATTCGAGACATCAGCAATCTTTTTAAAGGAAAATCTTTATTTTTTCAAAAAATAATAGTTTTTTTTTTTAAATCAAACCTATCAAACTAAGTAGTCTGAAGTAAAATAGGTTTGTATGTAGACAAATTAGTAATTTTCTTTTCTTCTACATTTTGAAAATATTGATTTAGAATTTAATAGAAAACAAACATACAAAGGGGTTTAATGTCATTCTGTTTCCTCATCTAGTGCTCTTTATATTCTGTATTGGGAGTTCAAGGATTTCAGGATTTCTCTTCATGTTTCTCTTCCACATATACTAACACATCGATATAACAAACTGTGCAACAAAACTCACAGATGCACCCTGAGACCTACTTTCCACTAAAACTGCAAAATATAAAATGATAGCTTCCAGAACAAGAGAGCAGTCTTTTGTAGTTCAATCATATTTATAAGGATTTTCTATAAGTTTATTCTCTTCTCTGTTGGTCTGATCTCAAAAAATGGTATTATTTAGGTCATTCCAGTTAAAAGAACTATTATTTTCCGAGATCCTTGCTGAGATTCAAAGATTCCCCAGATACTATTATTTGATATTATCACATGATTCATCACCACAATTTTTTTAAAATATATATTGGACTTGGAAATTTACTGAAGGAAATCTAGCACTCTTATTTTTGGTGAATTTTACTGTACAGATGACAAAAATGATTCTCTGCTTGAGAATATATTCCCATTTGTAATCTTCTTGCAGATTTACATTTTGTAGGTAAGAGAAATATGTCATATACATACACAATCTCTCACAAACATACTTCATGTATTATTATTTTTTATTGGATAAAAAAGGTTCACTATGACAAATTGGCTATTATAATGATATTTTTTCAATAAATAAATTATTAAAAAAATAAGACCACATTCTGTCCCTTATTAATTCTGCTTTGTGCTACTCTGACAGTGGAAACCAAACTCTAAACAGACGTAAGTGGTCTGCTTAGCCTCTGCCTTAGCTAAATGCACCAGTTGCATAGAGCTAGTGTAACTATCCCCATGTCACCTGCCTCATAACACCCAGTACAGAGATCATGTTGTGGGGAAGGGTATTGCCAAAAGACTTCTGTACCCTTTAGAGCCATTGCAGATGTGCATAACTTCGAGAAGCTCCGAGGCTGCCCTAAATTTTACCAGGGCTAAACTAGCCTTCAGCTGGTCCCAAGACCAGGAGGTGAAGAATAAAGCAGATGTACCACATCAGTCACAGGTCCTGCATGGAGCAGATTTAGCTCAAAACTGAAGATTGACCCCAAAATATATTGACTTTATTTTCTGTTAAAAATTCACTTGCATTTTACAAACAGACTACTCTTAATGAAACAACATATATTTGGGAACTAAAATTCTCAAATTACAAAATAATGAATAAACTGTAAAGCGAAACATTAAATCACTAATTACTTATGAAAATTAATCTCAAGAATGTCATGAAGTGACCTATGGGCTACACAAAAGATTAAATATTTGCTTCCATTTGTGTTGCATAGGAACATTTGTCTTCAATTATTTGATATGGGGCCCTAACTGCAGAACAAAACCTCCTGGTACTTCCCAATCTTAGGAAGAGACTTAAGTGCTATGCTGATTCATGACCTAAATGGGAGCTGAAGGCTATCAGCATATAGCAACACTATGTCCAGTAATGGATATGACCTCCTTAAGCAAGAGGACATAACTGGGGTTTTAATACTTTTTTTTCCCCTTCTAGTTTGTTAAAACAGAACATGGCATGATAATGCTTATAATAATGCTTATAGGTTTACTGTAGTTCTGTAAAAGAAACGGAAGATGAGTTTACTTATTAAAATATACCCTTTTCAAACAGACCAAAAAAGGCCTAAGGTATAAAATCATATATCCCAGAAATGCCTGAGAAACCAGCCCAATCACACTCAAGACTCTTCTGTGCCAGACAAATAAGCCTTCAGCTGCAATCATAGACTGTACACTGAGAGAAAGCCTTTTACCTGTTCACCTCTCTGACAAAACTTTTCAAGGCTAACAACATATTATTTTTGCAGCAAAATATGCACACATTCCCAAAACAGACACCCAGGGCTATAGGTTAGGAAATATCTTCCATTCTTGGCACAAAATGGCTGCCAGTGACCCCATATCAAATTCTTTCTTCTCACTTTCCTCAGACAACTCACAATCCTACTCTCATAATAGATCAAATTATTCAATACTGCCTAGAAATACACTTTAAAACAGCATATATTTTGTTGCAGAGATATGAAACAATTACTTTTTGTAGCTAAAATGGCAAAAAATATGAATTCTCCAATATCCAGAGGAACACTAGATAGCTCATTACAGAACACCTCACAAGTAGTCTAACTTCAAAATATTTTTATAAAAATGTAAATAACAGAAACTCCATCACATTCTCTGATGCTTTTTATCTTTTTCTGGTTAATGTTTACATATTCACACTTATTTTTACACCATGAATGTGACTTTCCTATCAATGCAACTGTGATATTTTGAAGTCATGAAACTGAAATCTGTGCCAAATGAGCTGAACCAGAAAAAAGGGAAAACAACTAAGCTGGGATAAAGAGAATTATGTATATTTGTTAATATGTACTGTGCTGACCTTGCAGAGGTTTTAAAGAAGTTGTGAGCAATGACCTTCATACAATTACATATCCCTGCCCAGAGAAAATATAGAAGTACTTTGTCCTCTGAACCAAGACAAAATATTTTGCTGAAATGCAGTTGAAAAGCCCACTGAAGAGGGTAGTGACAGGTCAAACCACCATGAATAACAAAGCAGCTTTTTGTACATATTTTCTTTCTAGTTCCCTTACAATCAGACAGCTTTCCTCATGCCAGTTAGAACGAGCCCATCGGATGTCATTTTACAGTATAGTTCACTATTACTATCACGTATATCCTCATCTATTTCCTAGCAAAAGTTAGAATGCCAAGCCCTTCAAAATAGGTTGAAAATAAATGTAAATAAATTTTGGCTCAAGTCCTGCTCACTTTATTCACATGAGCAACCTCACAGCAGTCAGTGGGAGTTGTAGGATATGGCACAGAAAAAGAAATCAAGGAAACACGGGTATTAAATTATCAGTCTTAGTCAAGGAAAATTAAATACCACAATATCTGGAGGTGCCAGAATTTTGCCAAACCAATTTTTTCTCTCTCTCTCATATTGTAATCTTCCTAAAAAATCCCAAGAGTTTTACAAACTCCATACAGTAGAATTAAGATTACCTATGGGACATAAAGTGGCAGCTAAGTGTTTTAAAGGACACAAGGGAAGTTTTGCTCAGGAACATATGAGCAATTTGCTACTTTATTACAGAATTGTTATATGGACTATATGTAAGATGGACTTTACTGCTTACTACTAAATGTGTCTACCTGAGAAGGATGAAGAGCTGACCTACTGTGCTGGTATGTGAACCTGTATTTCCAGCCTGTTATAAAATGTGAGGTTTACAATACATTGCAGAGGAAATCCCTCTAGGCTAAACAAACGTGGATAATCTGTTATGTGTTATTCTTGATAGTTTTCATAATTTCATTTCAAAGTTCTGTTCTTATAAAATATATTTTGAAGAAAATAAGGTGTTTGTATTTTTTAAAAAAACCCATGGAACTGGAATGAGTTATCACAATTCCTGTTAAGCAAAGAAATATGGCAATTATTAATATTGTTTGGAATACTTGTTACCCATTTCACCATAAACAAATTTGTAATTTATATAATAGTTTATTACTTTTGTGATTTAAACAGACATTTTTTTACAGGAAGACACCAAAAATTAATACTTTGTACCTATAGAGCATTTTTATTTGAGAATATCAAAGAGCTATAAAATGGGTTTTAATATCCCTATTTGCTAAAGGCTCAAGGTCACACAGCAGATTAATGACAGAGGCTTAAATAGGACATAGATCACTTACTCTCAGCCCATTCTGATTACTAGATTACACTGCTATCCTAGTTTCTGAACAACTATATATAGATGTTAGTTTGCAAATTATAATAGAGTCGTTCAGTCTCAATGCATTGTATATTTACCAGTATTACTGTAATTAGAAAGGCATATGTTTATCCAAGCACACCAAAACTCTTGGCAGCTGTACAAAGTATAAATATATGTCCACACATACACACACACAGACACAGATCACTTCACCCATCACAGAAGTTCATCCTCCTGTGAGTCAGGAGGCAACAGCTTTTGAACTGTGCACAGAAACTCTTCCCAGCAATTCAGGGTGGAAAGAATGCTGTATGCAAATGAAACTAGAGAGGAATTTTAGGTAGGCAAAATGTAATTACTTAATAGGGCTTTCCACACTATACTTGCAAAAATAAATGAACAAAGCCTTGGTTTTACCTTTCATATGAAAGACAGCATAACACCACTTATCCTATTTGGGTATATGTTCAACACTGATTGAGGGGGAGTGTACAAGTTATACGTATCATTTTATTATTTAGAATATCAATTTATTGATTCAAATTCTCTGATGTAAATTATTTACAATAATGAAAAAGAGAACAGTAACTCTGTGAGAGACAAAAGGTAAATTGGAGTCTGTTATGGAAGACAGTGAAGATGCATACTTCAAAGACCAATTGCACACAAACCTTTTGTGCATGTAATGTTGGTAACTTCACCATGATATTAAACATAATTTCTGAGCACTTGAAGTGCGAACAGACGGTGATGTTCCTTTATCAATGTACTATTATTACCTTTTATACTTAAAATATCCTCTTACATTTTTACAAATAGCAATATAATACTCAGGTAGTGCTGAAGATCAAAAAGAGCTCTATTTACATTTTTACATTAGTAAACCTTAGTATATCACATGCACCATCTACTGTATTCAATTTAGTCTGTAAAAGTGTTTTTGTGTAGTTAGAGAATACTCAACCTATCCTAACCATGTATTTTAATCACCCTTTAATATTCTAAAATATCAGGATAGTGGTCAGAAGAGCAAACTAAAGTATACTATGGCTATATCTTACCAAGAATATAAGCCCTCGACAAATATATTTAATTAATTTAATGTAACTAAAATGCTGAACTAATGTATTCTCAACTACCTAAAATTTCAAGTTTTGGGGGGCATCCCATGGAGGAAGATGGATCACTATAGAGCAAACAAAAGTGTTAAAGCACTCACGCACAGTTTTCAATTCTCCTGGAAGCAAACATGTAAACCTGTGCTTCCCACAGCATTTAGAATAAACTAGAGAGAGAGAATTCCAGAATAATCTAGTCCTATCACTATATGAAAAGGTACCAGATAACTAAACTTAGGTTCCGCAATCTTAAACCAACCATTAATACTTAATTTGGAGTTCTACATATTTCACAGTGTATGCTGGTTTGTGGTTTGATGTTAAATACAATGTAAAATGCGTGGCTTGGATACTTTTTCTTTTTTGTATATACACTGTATAAAAATTGTTGTCACTGAAAATTTCTTCTAACTTAAGGAGAAAAACAACCTTTCATCATATGAAGGGCAGTGGTGTATAGCTCATAAACAAGTTTTAAACACTGTATTTGAACAACACTGAAGTGTTACACATTTCCTAATTATCAGGAGATGGAATGGTTTATGTGGTGACAACATGCATTGCAGACTTTCCACTTCTCTAGCTCATATTCACCTCAGGTTGGTATTTATAGAAAGTAAGTACCAACCAACAAGAAGTACCAACTTCTGTGTATGGGACAGAGATGTGCAAAGTTTTTGGCTTGGATTGAGCTGCAAAAAAGTACACAAAATTGGGGATAGATCTTCTTTTGTAATCCACATTAGTGGTACATTACATTGACCAAAGGAGTACTACTTATCCCCAGTGAGGTGCTTCCAAAGAGAAAGGTCTAAGCTTTCTTTGGGGAGATTTGTGTCAGCATTAAAACTTCCTCCTTGTTGCAAACCTTGTAAACTTGAGGGACATTTAAGTGTGGGTTAGGATTATTTTGTATTTGTGTATGTGTGGGTTTGTTTTGGAAATTCAAGGACTTTTTGTTAAATATAAATTCTAGAATCTGAAGCTTCCCTGGAAGAATTTATGAAGAAATTTGAAAATCTTTAGTATAGTAAAATCATCAGAATTGAATGAAATTCATCCATGAGCTCTCAGGGAAGTGTAAAATAGCAGAGATACTAACAAGGAGGAAAAAACCAAAAAAAATTCTGTTCCTGACCAGAAATGTATTCACACAGTTCAAATCTCCAGAAGAGGAATGCAACGTGATCACAAGAATTACAGACCAATGAATCTCAATTCAGTCTGAGGAATCTGACCAAGTGTGCAATTAAAGATAGACCAATACAGAACTTAGATAAACATAACCAGAAAGCAACAAACCAACACAGGTTGTATATAAGAGAATCTTATGCCTCATCAACCTGCTAGATGGTTTTTGAAAATTAATAAAACACTAGATAAAGACAAACCAACTAATATATGATAATTAACTGGAATTTCTAAAATAAAAATTTAAATTAGGTCGGTTATAAATATTAAATAATATTAAATAAAAAACTAAAGATAAAAGGCAATTTTTTAAAAAGAATTACCCTTTCCTAGGACAAGAACAACTGTAGTAAATGGCTGTTCTTCATATTGGACAGATGTTGATAATGCATTTCTCAAAGCCATTGTTAGGTTAATGTGGACAGTTTTGGATAATATTAGTGTTATCAAGTTCTTGGTGACCCAGGAATTGTGGCGGGAATCGATTCACATGATGTTTAATCTCTTTTATGGCCCAAGAAATTCTAGGTGCTATGGCTATTGAGCCCTGATATGTGTCAGAGGACAAGTGTACAGTTTTGTCCATAGGCATGATATAATTTAGGTGAAGACCCTCATCCGATGAAGTTTAATGTTAGTTTTAGAAATATTCAATCTTTATTGACTTGGAAATGAGGGATATCTTTTTGTGTTAAATTAAGTGTCTAAATGCAGAGCTATAGGGAGGGAGTTAGGGAGCTCTAAATTCACTAAAACACCTATATTTGATGAAGTGGAGACTTCTAGATTCACTTCTTAAACAGCTACAGAAAAAATAGCTTTTATTAGTTTATCTTTATAATAAATTAGATGGAAACGACTTCTATAATTCTGTGGACACTGGAAGAATCACTTTTATAACACATCATGCAGCTAGGCTAGACTAAAATGTAACGTGAATCATGACTATGGTCTGTTTCCTACAACAAACATAGCGACGTATTGATGGCTTTCAACTAGACTGCAGGTATAGTATAAGCAGACATGCATCTTAATTGTCAACTGAAGTGATATTATTTTGTACTCTAGGAATTTTTAGCTATCTGAGGTTAAGAACTGGTCAAAAAACCCTCCTGATTTCCAGTAAACCATGAAATATAGAATATATTTATTGGCATGACAGTGTATCTGGTTCTGGATTGATAATGTGATACTTTTGTCCCTAGTAACTTTTCTCATGTGAGAATTCCCATGGAGTTCAGTGTGACTATTCACGTGCATGATGCTGCTCAAATGTATATGTGTTTGCAGGATCAAGCACTAAAAGATGTATTATGTGTTTACCAATTTTTGAGATATGATTTTGCTAAATCTAGATAGAAGCAATCTTTCAATATTCTAAGAAGTAACTATTTGAGATAATACAATAATTTTATCTTTGATGATTTACTCCTATTCTGAGACACAGGAAGAGTGTTAGATCCCTAAAGGTAGTTTTAGTGGGAAAAGACCATTAGAAATAAAAAACAATTTTCTCTAGACTGATGTGGAGGTTACGCTGCCTTGGTTCTATCAAGCAGGAGAAATGCTGGAATAGACTTGATCTGTATATCTTGTCATACCACAGAACCTATATGTGAACCTTTGTTAGGTAATTCTTCCTCTATTTTGAAGTATTGGTCAAAGAGAACAACTGTGTTTGCATTAATTCCTTTTATGATAGCATCCTCTTTGGTTCTCTTTAAAAAGCTAATGGTACCTTGAAGAGAAGAGCCATTTAATATAAGTTACAGGTAAAATCACCTGACCAGAATTTGAACCACAGGGCATTTCCACCAACTCAATAAAGCGACGTTCCGAATAGGACCATAAAGAACATATATAGCTGCATCAACAGTAAAAAAGTTAAAGTCAGTAGCAGCCAGAGCTGTAAGTCTACAGGAATTTTGAATTTACTGTACTTCTTTCTATTGTCAGAATCTAAAAATAGATCTTAAAGCCACTTTACAATGAGTCTGGAGGCAAGGAATGAGTGAATCATCACATTAAGAACTTAAGCTGGAAGTTTTATACCTTGTGAGAGTACCCGTGTGATTATTTTCTATCCATGGGACTTGTGTTCTAAACATTAACTTTCACTATGAAAGGTTTTTTTAGTGTTTACAGTAAAGGTGGAATCCACAATGGGTGCTAACTCTCTTTCTTACAAACTAGGCTTGGGAATTCTTTCTAACTACTGAAGAGACTTCAGAAGAGATTGTTAAAGCCCAGAGTCTCTCAACACTGTTCTAAGATTTATTAGTGTTATTGTGATAAGAAATACTTTGTCCTCTATTTCAACTTTAGGAAATAGTCACTAAAACTCTTCTTATTCACTGAGTTATGAGAATATTCCAGTTCCTTAGACATTTGTGTACATATAGGTCTTATGCTTTAACCTCAATGTCTTCTGAGGATTCATAAACTTCTTTTTTGTTTGTTTTTGGAGGAGAAAATGTTGCTGTCAGAGAAGACAGAAAATGGGGGATGGGGTAAGTTTGTGATTTTGGCTTATCATTGAGGCCTTTCATCCTTTCTTGGGGACCAAGGATGTAATTCTAAACACACTGACGGCAATAAAAGAATACCCATTGCTTTCATTGGTGGAGGATTTCACCCAAAGAGTAGAAGGTTGCCTTACTAGAAGAGTAGGGTATCTGTATCTTTGACTTCTTTCTGGAAAAAGTATACTTGAAGTCCTCCTAAATTGTAAAGACCTCTTTATCAATTATTTTTAATGTTTAAGTTACCCTTCCTATGCTTCTTTAGAGTGATAGTACTAGCCTTGTGTATGAGTTTGAAACATTATTGTACACTGTCAGGCCTATGGTTCAAGTCCTCTAATTCAAGATTTATCTATAGATGATATCTGAATGATGTGAAGGAGATTACCTCTGCAAATCAGCTGATTGATCTTGTCTTGAAGGAGCTAAAGTCAGGTTGGGTATGGGGAGAGGATTACCTACTTTGGAAACCAATCTTGTATTGTACCTCCATGGCATCTTCTCTCATTCCTCCTGACTAACTTCTACATTAACATTTCATACACTGAAATAGTCTTTAGCTTCATCAGATAAAACTAACTAGAATTCAAGAGAGCAGTTCCTAATCAAGCAGTGTTTTTGCTGGCCCATTGAAATAGATGCCCAGAAATACATACTGGCAATTCAAAGAGCTAGAAGCAGGATGCCAATCAGTTTAATCCGTTATAGAAAATTGTAAACTTCTATGCTCTTTGACAAATGGAAATTTTCTGCAGTAAACTAGGTTTTCAGTTTCTCTTTGTTTGTTTTTTGAGAGACTGCAGTGGCCCAGTATCCCTAGTGCTGTTTCATCTTGACAATATCAAAAATAGTAATAATAATCATTTGATGCTTAATTAGCAGTATGGTTTAACTGTATCATACTTACCTGGATTACATGTTATGCAATAATAAGTCTTGAATTTCAGGCTCAATAGCCTCCTTCCCCACAAAAAATGTGACCTTTATCAAGAGAAAGTAATGCTCCATATTCAAATTATTCAATACATAATGTAGGATAGGGAGACAAAATCTGCCCTTAGAGTATGTGCTGAATTCCCACTAATGTTCTGCATACCAGAGGACAGGCTTTGTGCCACTGAGCTCCCACTTGTAGAACAGGTTTATTGCAAAAGATAAATTAGCTATTATACTACAAGTGAATCAATAGTTTCTTTTTAACAAAAATAAGGGTTTCTTATTCTATCCTTCTGTCACTAGTGACTCCTCCCTCGCCTTCATTTTAAGTCACACAATACAGAGAAAATAAAGTTTCCTTCCAAATTTAGGATATGATATCTTTAATGTCCAGTACGGAACAATGTAAAATAGAATAAATGTGCCCTCATCTTACTTTTCTCATTTTGCTTATTGCTATTTTACTGATTTCAACTGACAGTAGTATTCAGATCAGAGAGAAGGAACATAAACTTGGAAGGAGCTGTGAATATATCATCCTAAGTTTTATTTAGCTAAGCTGTCAAATCATATAGGAAAAAATGACAGTAATTCATCATTCTGATTGGCTGAAATCTCCACTTGTAGTATAATATTTGCTGACCCTGAGAAACATTAGATTCTTGTGGATGGCAAAATATCAAATTCATATAATGAGGTTTTGCATTGAAATTACACAAAAATCCAAGATATGTGGAACATACATTAGGGCAGGATATGGTCCTTTGAATGTTATTCTCAATGCTCGTACCAGCAGCAACCGTCATCTGAAAAAGGGGGCAACAGAGAGTCCACTCAATTGAACAGAATTTTTGAAGTATTACAGTATATTCAAATTATACCATGATAAACAGAGTCATCACTTACATTTTCATTCATACAAGATGACCTAATGCAATGTTCATCTGGTTCAACCCAAACTTGTAAAAAAATAAAAAATATTGCTACATACAGTGTGAAAATCATGGCTGGCTAAAAGCAGTCTTGTGATGAGTCAGCAAGTTTCTATTATTGACCTCCATAGAAATGAATGCAGAAGTCAAACAGTTAATTATGGAGGTGCCAGTCACAGCTGTATGGTTACGACCAAGTCGAATTTTCCACGTAAAGCAGGAATTCAGCCTCTGTTATATCTGAATATAGGATATCCTCCACAAAATTAAAACACATTCTCTGACTTTAGAGATTTTTTCTGACAAACTGGAGGTAAAAATTAATTATTTTTTTTCCATTAAGAAATTTGGTACTCTATCTCACACCTTTCTATTGCCTTGATTGATCTTCATAACAGAGTCTTTAAACTTCCTATATAGTTAAAATTCATTGAAATCTCATGCAGAGTCTATATATGAAGAATATCTTTAGAATTAATGGTCATTTTATGACTATTTTTCATAACTGCGTGTTTCTCTTTCCGCAGCAGTTGATACATAAAATATTTTTCTTCAGAGAAACCCTGAATGGCAATCTGACTGGATGACATTTTTTCAGGTCTTAATACGTAAATCAGGAAATAAATAGCTTGTGTTTTAAAATTTCTGGTTTCATCGGTACTGAATGTTAATTTAAAAGGAAACAATTATACATTGAGAAAATATGGCCATAAAGTAAAGAGTTCCAAATGTTTCTGATTAAAATATTGATAGTATATGTAACATACACACAGTATACTGATTTCATATTTATTATAATCAGAATTCATTGTCTCTTGAAGTAAATACTGACTTAACTTAAGTCAGTGTTTACCTCTCTGTAAAACTGGTGTTCATATCAACAAATGTCAATATTTTCTTGCAACAGTATTTATCTATAGCAGGGATCAGCAACCGTTGGCACGCGGCACGCCAGGGTAAGCCCCTGGCAGGCTGGACTGGTTTGTTTACCTGCCGCATCCACAGGTTCGGCCAATCGCAGCTCCCAATGGCCATGGTTGACCGTTCCAGGCCAATGGGGTGTGTGGAAGTGGCGCAGGTTGAGGGATGTGCTGGCCGCAGCCCCCATTGGCCTAGAATGGCAAACCGCAGCCAGTGAGAGCTTCTGTTGGCCGAACCTGAAGATGAAGCAAGTAAACAAACCAGCCCGGCCTGCCAGGGGGCTTAGGCTGGAGGGCCGCGTGCCAAAGGGCTGCTGATCCCTGATCTATAGCATAACAAGAAAGTAGGAAAGATACATCTGCACTATGTATCAACATTAGTTTTATAACTATTTTATTATTATGGCATGAGCAATGGAATCCATGCTTTACACTAATTTAGTCAAGTAGTAACCAGGCATATGCACATATTTCAATTTGTTTTGCTGACATCCAGAGGTTATGCTTTTATGCAGCTTCACCTATTATCAAAATATTATCAATGCACTTCAAATGTGCTTTGTAATACTTTTAAAAGATTTAAAAGATTTGTAGGGGTTTTTTTTCTTAAAAGGATTATGCTACTGGTGGAAAAAACATTTAAATCTTGGAACTCCAAACAAACAAAATCTATTCACACACACTGAAAGGACCATTATTTACTTCTATGAGATTTCCATTGTTCGGATTCTTGTTGTTTGTTGTTCCTTTTAAATTGACATATTATTCCAAGAAATGTGTGCAATGCTTTGGTCAAATTCCTTTTCATTTGTTTGGCTGACTTTTGTTTGGAAATATACAGAATACCTCTAGATATAGATTAGCTACATTCAACAAGAATATTTCTGTGCATAATATGTTCACAAGTAAAGTGTAGGTGGCTCTAACAAAACCACTATTCTGGAATTTTAAAAGAAAGACACAGCCTATATTATATCAGTATGATATAGGCTTTAAATAGCAGTATCTCAAAACAAGGAAACATATAATTTAAACAATGAATGAATACATAATATCACCACTTTCACATCTTGCTTAAAGAATTAGTCCAATTCCTTTTTAAAAATGAGCTTCAGTGTTTACACATAGTATCTAAAATAAATAAAATACAATTATTGAAAATACTGAAGCTGAGAGATTGTGTGTTATATATATTATGTATTTATTCAGTTATATATAAATGCACTCTATATAAATGATGGTGATATCTTGAGAAAAACTGGGTTTACCATACTCTTTTGACTGCTGCATCTGCCCTTTGGCCACTAAGCTATCACCTCTGGGATGTAGAATTCTGATAGTTCTAACCTCTGATGAGCTTTAGACATGTTTATTTTAAAGAGCTTTTGAGATTTTTTCCCCTTCCAAAATGTGGTTTTTATACCCCAAAGAACATTGTGTGAGATAAATATAGTCACTTCTAACCTGTGGCAGGTTTAAGATTTAATATCTTGGGACACTTCAGGGACAGCATGGAAAACTTTACATAATTGAAAGTAAGTGATCACTGATTTTTCAATGCTGTAATACACTTGCTTCCATCTCTGGTAATTTTCTGGGCAGTTGGTCTCATGATAATTAAATTGCCAAGTTTTAGGAGGAGAGAAATGAAAAACAAAAGCTAATACATATTTTAAAACGAAAATATTTCAAATTTGTTTGTATATATCTATAAAATATATACTGATGTGGCATAAAGATTTTGCTAGCTATCATTTGAGATATCCTGCATAGCATATTCATGGATTTAATAAGTAATACAGCCATACCAAACTCATGCTGATAAAACCTTTTTTACCACATATTTAACTAATAGCAAGTACTTAGTGGCACCTATTATAGTTAATATTCACAACACTTTCTGTTACAATTGAAATGTACTACACTTTGACTCACCCCCTCAGAGAAAATAATAAATGAATAGGCATTGTAACATGCCAAAAAAGGACAACAGGTTCGATTTGGAGAAGTGATTTCAGAGATGAAGCCCCAATGCATACAAATATTGGGACTGTCAGACTGCTAACATTAACTATGGACCACATCCACACTAAGTTATCCAGGCTCCAAACTATAAAGCAGTTTATATATCAAAACCACAGCTTGACTTGAAAGTAGACATTAATTGTGAGTCAGGGCAGACTTTACAGCACAAGTGAAATAATTTCCATTTGTGAAAAACCCTACAACTAAATAGATGGCTATATTCTGCAATTTCTGAAGTTTCTAAGGGGTCTTCTAGGTGTTGTCCCAAGTATAGTAGAGTGCAGTGCACACAACTGGTCCAAGGTAACAAATTGCATAAATGAATGTGCTTAATATATCAGATAAGAATGCTTTCAAACCTGCTATTTAAGTGCTGGTGTAAACAAATGTTCCTGGCTAATGCTGCAGTCTGGACTATCGGAAGCAGCTGAAGAGCCAACAGGTCCCCTAGCTTGCAAACTACAGCAACAATCAGCAGGATTCTTCCTTGAGTTGGTAGCTATCGCTTCCACAATTTCCTGTGGTTTTTTCCACTAGATTTTTATCAGTATTTTGATCCCAGCCCCTAAACCTGTTTGATACTAGAAAAGTTGAGCAACCACATTATTTAGATCAGATGAAACAGAGAAGAATATTATCACATACGAGTCTCTCTACAACCCAACCCATTTTACCATCTCTCTATTGAAGGAGTAGAGACAGAATAGAAGCCTCTGTCCTACTTCCTATATAAGGAGTCATACAGTAACTAATTCAAGGTCCTGTCCTAAAGGAAGGTATGGACAAATTCAAATTCAACTCCACCAATTTCTATCCACAAAAAAGGCAGCTTTCACAATCAGTGGCATCAAAGTCTGCTAACAGTTCTAAAAGAATCAACATAGACACTTAATAGGCTAGTAGATCAACGAAACCTGTGTAGAATCTTTAATAAATCAACACAGAAAAGAGCCAAAGAAATCTGAGGACTCAGGAACTCAGAGCCTACCAATCACTTGTTAAAATGATGATGGAATCTTGATGAAATCTTGATGAAATGATGAAAATCACCACCAAATAAAGACCTGCTGTTTCCTGATAAGGGTTTTAGTAACCAAGAGGGATATAGGTACTAAATATCCCAAATCTCCAGTTCATATCCCAAATCTCCAGAAAGACTACCAATCAGTAAGTGAATTTGGTCAAAACCCAAACAGAAGGCTTTGTGTTTGCTGTTTCACCCACATTTGCCATGGATCCCAGATCCCAGAGATTGCTAAACCAGTTCATATTCAATAAACTAACAGAAAACTTGTCAGAGCAAGAAAAAAATTACATTCCAAAAGAGACAGACCAACTGTCTACCTTCAGGGTCTACTTTCATGGTCAGGCCAGGACACTATTCCCACCAAATGGCATTGTCATAAATGGAATAATTGTTCCTGATGTTATTCTACAGAACCTCCTCCCCCACACACCTCCTTTGGCCTTGGTTTATGAAACTGTAACCTGATCTCAGAGGTCCGGCAGAAGACATTTTAATTAAACTCTCAGTAGGTGTAGAATGGTGGTTGGATATACATTTGGCAGATTGAAATCCCAAGGGTGCTGATACAGACACATTTTTATTTCAGTGTCATAAATGCTGCCCGCATTGTTGTGACTTACAGTGCTCTTCACTATCTTTGCGATCCCAAAGGTGAGCCATTTGGCCCTGAATGACAGTAATAGATTGCTGAACAGGTACAATCAGCCAGAAAATGCACCCGTCACAGCTGGTACAGGATGCCCCCAGGCAATGTAAATCAGGGATGCTCTGCTCTCTTGCATTAGGGACTTGCATAGCCCAAT
Organism: Sternotherus odoratus; assembly: GCA_032164245.1. Classification (NCBI taxonomy): domain Eukaryota; kingdom Metazoa; phylum Chordata; order Testudines; family Kinosternidae; genus Sternotherus; species Sternotherus odoratus. The sequence continues at coordinate 62,772,989 of JAVMKO010000001.1, forward strand.
GGAAGAGGGAGAATAGTATGTTTATGGATGTGTTTGTACAACAATGTTAACACTAAATGAGGTACTGTCACTGTACACAATGAGTGGGGGATTTTAATTATGGATGACATGACTGCTTATGAAGTGGGGGAGATTGCCATGATTTTTAATTATGGATGAGATGACTACTTATGAAATGGTGGTGAGGGGCTGTGCACCGTGTGGCAAGAACTGTGGATTTTCATTACAGATTGATGTAAACAGGTATACTGAGAAATTATGCTGGGGGGGGAGGGGGAACTTCCTAGCTGCGTGTTTATCTTTATTATGCAAAATACACATATTATGATGTGATGCAGTTTATTACTTCCTTAATAAAAAATAGAAACTTTCTTAAGGAAGGTTCATATAAAATAAAAGCCTTTATTTGTGAGCAAGGTTTTATTACTAAACATAATATCAAAGCACTGCTAGGTAAGCCAGCTGCCGTTAGAACATCAAAACACCAGTAATAAACTGACAACAAAACCAGTAATAAAACAAAGTGCAAAACACACATTGAACAGTATCAGCAGTGAAGCCATTACCAACAGATAAATCACCTCCTTTTGCCTGTTCCTGGACCCCCCCCTGTTCTCCTTTTTGCATATTGTGACAGATCGCCTTCTCACCCCTCTTCAAACACATGCAGGAAACTCTTCTTTGGCTCCAACAGTGCTCTTTATTTCACAGTGCAAGGCCCCACCACCAATATACACAGCTTTATACACAGCTCTATAGCTTACAGCTCTAACACAGCTCTACAGCTCTATATAGTTCAGCTTTGTCAGGCCTCTAGCCTCAGCTCTATTTCAGCTCTGTACCTTTCTCTATCTCTAACTCCTCCACACTACCATGCCACCACCACCCTGGGCTTCCTGCCTGGCAGGCTTATATCCTCCTGAGGAGGCTGCCAGGTGCAACCCATCCAGGCTGATTGCCCTGCAGCCCAGGTGGCTAATTAGGCTTTCTGCAAGGGAGGTTTGCAGAGGGCTTTTCTCCCTCTTAAAGGGGCGGCAGGGTGGGTCAGGCCCACCCTGCCACAATATGTAGCATGCACTTGATGCTGCTGTACAGAAGTGGAGGCCAAAGGGGTACCTTTAACCTGTCCAGCTACTTGTAGGTCCTTGGTGCATGGGCCACCCAACTATGGAACTGTACAAATTGCTCCTGGTCTGCAGTACATGGTACCGTGGAGGGATCAGGATATGGTGTGGGTGTAGTTGGAGCCTGTATGCTAGTGGCCATTAGCGAGAGAGGCACTATTGTCTTAGTACTTCAACAAAGGTTTAGTGCCTCTCCGGAGGCCAAGGCCAAAAAATACTTTCTAAAACTGTGCTTCAATATACTGTAAGAGGAATGCTTCAGATCACAGAAGCTCTGTGAATACAACTGAATTAATCAGAGTGAAAAGAGAGCACAAACAGCAATGAGTTAAAATGGACTTGGTAACTGAGCAACTCTTCTGAGTGGAGTGGGCTGGTGGCCTACAGATGTGGGCCTGAAACATACTCTTCCCCAAAATGTGCCTACCTATCTGGAGTTTCTATTATGGAAAAAAATTAACAGTTATCAGCACCTGGGGCTGGATCAAAATTCATTGTAGAATCAATAGTGCACTGTGCTGGTGTCCACACAGATTACTGACTCCCTACAGTTTCCAATCCTGCCTGGTCTGACCACATCTATCTATGGACTACATGCAAACACACATGATAATGCAGACTCCCAAAGAACTACACAGCCACTCCCCCTGAAGCATTTCTCAGCTTCATACAGCCCCCAGCCACATTTTGGACATTGATTTAGTCACCCATGGATTACATTTCCTTCTTCCTTCCCTGTACAGTTTACTAGTTACAGGTAGCTCATTAAACTGCAGCATGGTGGATTTGTATGGAGCAGTGTGCTAAAGAGAAAGGAATATAAGATTCTTACTTTCAACACACCAGCACATCTATGTAAGAATGAGCAAGCAGCAAGTAAAAATGTAATTTAAATATTTGTTTAACTGTTGTTTGTGCTTCCCAGGATCCATTTTGAATTTCATATGGTATGGTGCAGATGAGGGGGTGATGCCATGGTGCTGGCATGCATTCCACCATTAGCAGATACATGCTGCTACCCATAGCTTATAATAAAAATTGAATTGGTTTCTAAACCAGAAATCCCTCCCATTCATATATTAACAACAAACAAACATGGAGCCAAACATCAACTTCTGGGACTCCTTCTGCCTCTCCTACTTTTGCTGCTCCTCAAGGAAGTCATCTACAGCTCCTCAGGATGTGCTCTACCAGCAAAGCCTCCTTGAGGACTGGTGTGAGCATCTGAGTTACTTCACTAGCTTGATCTGGTGCCTGTTGGATCCTCTCCAGTCTGATACTAGATTCAGGGGTCAGCAGATCGACATCATGGCTGACCAGGCTGTCATGAACCACTGATGGCTCAGTGCTCGACACAGTACTCAGCACCCAGTGAAACTCTTCATAAAAAAGGCAGGATGATGCCAAGTTCCCAGAGGTGCAGTTCTCATCCCTGGCTTTACAACAGTTGCTCCTGAGCTGCATCATTTTCTCCCTGCACTGGTCACCAGGCTGGTGAATCCTCAGCACTGCCAGCTTCTTTGCTATATCCTAGTATGCAAGGTCACTCCTGGAATTTTTATTAATTCAAATGTTTTGCTTGCCTTGCACCAGATATTTATCAAAATCTACTTGTGATCTTGTGATCCAGATACCAGTGCACTTGGCCAGGGACTTCTTGCTGGTGGGCATTGCAAATTCATGAGTAGGCTCACTCTATTTGCAGCTCAGTGGTCAAAATAAAATGGAAGGCTTAAACATCCAGAAGTTGTACTGAACTAGGGAGTCAATTGGCTAATCTTGAGATAGAAAGGACAAGGAACACCAGTCCAGGGGACCGTGGGATAGCATTGGCAGGCTCTCCAGACCAGAGCCTGGGGGATCCGGGTCCAAGCTACTTCCACACAGCAAAATGATGGAATTTGGTTCCAAGTCCCAGTCTGATTTCGGCTTGGAACCCCCACCCCCTTGCCAGGTCATGGGTCTGCCCCAGAAGACTTGCAGGCCAGAGTCAGACAGAATTGTGCATAGATAAAAGTCGAGGTGTGGGGAAAGGAGGGTTGGTTTACACTGTTGTGTAGACACACACTTAGGTCTACAAATGATGTTGTAGGCACAAAATGTTTTTTGCTTACTGGGGTCTGTTAAGCTATGGAACTGAAAACTTTGATTTGTACATGTGTCTGTGGTGAGAAAAAATGTGTGGGTGTAATTATACATGTGTGTGCATACACACACACACACACAAATGAGAGGTCAAACATTGTTAAAAAGTGAATCATTGACTAGATACAATGGAATAAAATAGGTTAATCCTTAGTAAAACTAAAAGCCATTCTTCTATTCATTTAGCAGAAACCTGTGATATTCCTAGTATACTAATTTCAATAATAAAAATTCAGCATCTACCAATGGTTACTACACAGTGGCATCTTAAATAAGGTCTATTCTAAACCTAAGGGAAATGTGATACTCATTTCACAGATGCAGGATGAAATGCATGCAGAGTCCTTTGATAATTTTGAGAGTGACTATGTTTAATGTATGCAGTTCACAAAGCCACTGGTCAAAAACTTTTCTGTAGAAGTTATTTTACTTGTCTGCTCTGTTTGATAAAAGATTTCTTCTGAGTAAAGATTAGTTATCATTATTTGTATTACAGTAGCACCCAGAGGCCCCGACCAAAATCAGAACTCCACTATGCTATATTCTGTACATACAAATAGTACGGGAGAGAGAGAGAGCCCCTTCTCTGAAGAGTTTACAAACTACAGAAGATACACAAAGGATGGAGAAAGTAAGTATCAGCATCCCCAGGTGGGCAACTGAAACTCAGAGATTAAGGACCCTACAGTTATGTACATGCTTAACTTTAAGCAGGAAAGCAGTTCCATTGAAGTCAATGGGAGTATTTGCAGGCTTAAAGTTAAGCCTACCCGAATTGACGGGCAGTAGTCGATGTATTGGGGATTCATTTATCGCGTCTTGTCTAGATGCAATAAATCGATCTCCGAATCGATGCCTATACTCCAGCTTGGCAGGACAAGTAAGCAAGAGTCCACAGGGGAGCCATCGTGAGGACAGCCAGGTAAGTCAAACTAAGATACTTTGACTTCAGCTACGCGAATAGTGTAGATGAAGTTGTGCATCTTAGTTCAAATCCCCCCCACACACACACACACACCCTTACACTAGCCCAGGCCTAAGTGTTTGAAGGATAGGTTCCTATGTGACTTGATCTATACAACAGAGTAAGTCTGGTGAGAGAGCCAAGAATTGATTTCCGATCCCCAACTTGTATGGTGCCATAAATAAGAGCATATACATGACCCTTCCCCTTTCACATTCATCCTAGAAATTCACTGGGAACAGTTATGTTGAAGGCCCCTCCTTTTCTTTGTCTATAGAAGGGGCCCCCGAACCCTTTTCTCCTCCTCAAGTGCATCAGATGAAGGAAAATATTAGTATTTACTGTGTTTTTTAAACTAAACCCAGCACATCGGAACATATTTACTATACAATTTAGCAAATTATACACCTTCATGATTTTCTCCATCTTACAATGCAAAATGAATGGTGAATATTTCATAATTCGCAATTCACATTCAGATTTCAATAAACTGTACATTGTATATAGTACAATTATGGCCCACATTCTGTCCTTGCCATGAAATTCAATACACAAATGACACGCCAAATTCTCCTCTCAGTAAAATATGCACAATACCACCTCAATCCCTTATATTTTAATGGAGAGGTGCAAATATATCAGAGGACAGAATTTGGCCTACTTACTCAGTTACTAATGCCATCTAATTAATAATGGAATATTATCTATATTTCATTGGCAATTATGCTCGAATCCAAATTTGAAGTTGTCTGATATTTTGGTGGGTTTTATTATTACATGCACAAAAGATCAGAAATAACCTTCATTCACTGAATCAAGTGATTTATATTGCTGTATCTTCCTACCGACTGACCTTAGTATATCAAAATTGCCTTTGTGAGAGTCATCTTATCTGTAGTTGTCAGCTGGTTCTGTGCATACTTTGATTTCTGCTGTTATATCATTAAACCAAACAGAAATCATTTTAATTTCCTCCTTCCTCCAGAAATAAATCATTGATAGAATGACTATTTTTTTCTATCATAATTTATCATCCAATTAACACTTAGTCTAGTCAAACTGCATAAGAAATAGGGCTAGTGAATGACTGATCCCATACTGTGAGGTTTGTGTTACCATGTCAGCAGTATCTAAAAATTCTTTATTCCATGTAAATTAAAGCTATGGGAATCTCATTTAATGACTAGAATTAAAAGAAGGATGAGGGAGGGAGAGGAGGCAGAAACTGCTGAGCACACCTCGGTGAAGGAGTGCAGGGCCTGTTCCCTCCTTACTATCCAGCAGTGCACAATGTTCTCAAGGTAATGGAGGGGAGGTAGAGCCATGGACACCATGCACTGGCCTGATTATCAGAATAGGTACATAGGAGGGAAAAAGGCTATCCCCTGTAAAGGAACATAGCAGCAGGTGTGTTCCTTGTGTCACTGAAGAGCTCCAGGAGGGCACAAGTGAGCTCTGTATGTGAAAGCAGAAGTAAAGCTGGCCAGGAGGCAATGTAGGTTGTCCCGTGTTAAGGGACATAGCCATTTTGCATGTGCATGCCCTGATCCATTTCTCATTGACAAATAAGCTGCACATGGGGCTGCAAATAGCCAGGATATGAGCCCACAATGATGGTTTTATAGTGTTATTTTGCATGAAGTTTCAGGGAAAATGTGGCAAAAGACCTAAATTAGGCCCTTCATATATTTTTCCAGTAACTTCAAAACTAAAAACAATGCACAAAGCAAGTTAAACATTTCCAAGACTGATTAAGAACTAGAAAGACAATCTTTAAGAATTTTACAGGTTAAAAATAATTGCTATCTGGTATCATGGATTTCTCTTTCTTTCTTTCTTTCATTCAGAGGATGCCAATCACTATTCATATTTTATTATTCAGTGATATGCTGTCTGGCTTCATGACTAAATCACTGTAGCAAAGCACTGGAGGTAGAGTGAAGCATAACAATTAGAACTTTACCTACGATTCTGAGTAGTGACTCCCATGTACAGCCTATCTAAATTTAACATCTGCTACTGTATTTAAATATGTTTGTTAGCATACTGTTATGACAGACATTGTACGAGGGTACTGTAGTGTCATAATCATCAGAATTATCAAGTCACATGACCGTGAGAGATTAATAAACACCTCCAAATTTACTATCACGACCATGATTATGTAAAGCTGTCATGTTTATAATTATACAGGAAACAGGAAGGTTTTATGTCATTATCTACGACTATTTTACAGAAACATTCTCCTTGAGAGAAGATATTCACTTCTTGAACAGGATTAAATGGAAAATAGTTAATGTCCCTTCCACATCTGGCCCTCAAGTTCTCATCAGGGAATGGGGTTGGGGGCTTGCCCCGCTCCTCACAACCCCAGGAAGCAGCAGCATGTCTCCAATCTGGCTCCTACGTGTAGGGGCAGTCAGGGAGCTCTGCACACTGCCCCCACCCCAAGTGACAGGGTAGCGTGCACTGCCTGTCCGTGCCTCCATGTAGGAGCTGGACAAGGCACATGTTGCTGGTTCTGGGAGCTGCTTGAGGTAAATGCCACCCAGAGCTTGCACCCCTGACACGCTCGCACACCCAATCCCCCTTCCCTAGCCCATATCCCCCTCCTGCCCTCTGAAATCCTCAGTCCCAGCCTGGAGTACCCTGCTGCACCCCCAAAGCCCCCATCCCCAGCCCTATCCCAGAGCCCACATCTCCAGCTGGAGCACTCACCTCCTCCTACACCCCAACCTCCAATCTTGTGAGCATTCATGGCCTGCCATACAATTTCCATACCCAGACATGGCCCTCGGGCCAAAAAGTTTGCCCACCCCTGACTTAGAGGAAATAAAATACAGTGAAATGGTTAGCTAGCTCTTTACTCAATGCAGTCAAAACATCACCATGTATAACCACAGATATATTCAGAGTAGTGATTTTTCTTTCATAATACATTTCTTTTGAAATCATGACAAAAATATTACAGGAGCGCTATGTAATACCGCATAATCCACCAAACAAACTCATTTTCATGTGCAATACAAGCAATATAGGATATCTCCACATAATACAGAGCTGTCAGGTTCCAGAGGCTTAAGAGATATTTGTCTAGGTTTGGATGGAGAGTCTGATTCATTGTCCTGCTTTCCTTCACCCAACTACAATCTTGTTAATCTCTCTCTTCCTTCGCTCCTTGTCATTGGCCTTCCAGTCTGAAAAAGCCTCTGTACTTACTGCTATTATTCCATCATTCCAATGTTCAGAAGTCCCTGCATCCACCTGACACAGATAGCTAATGAGAGGAACAGACTAGTAAAGCAGTGGTATGCATTGAGAAGTGTAATTTCTGGATAGTCCTAAACTCCCCTTTTTGGCGATGTGCTGCAGTCAGAGTAGGATGCTAATGCCTAATAGTAAATGTACTCATCAAACCCCATTTCCTCTCATTTGTAACTCCACCCACAACAAATCATATCATTTCGTGCTTTATTGCACTCTGTCAAATCCCAGATCCCACAAGCTTCCGTCACCTCAGTCCTCGAATACAAGATTCCATTACACACCACCTGAAAAAGCACCTACTAGTATTCATGTGTTTCCTACATTCCACTCAACTGTGAAAAAATACACTTGTATGAATCCAGAATAAGCTTCGCCAGTCCAACTCATGTCTTCTTTGCCTCTGCTTGTGGCTCGCACAGGTGAAATTATGCTAATGGCTGTAATTGTGGTAAAAAAGGCCTACGTTTCTCTTTGGAATTTTGTTACAGGGCAGTGGCCTGTCTTAGGGTAGGTAAGAGAAAGCATATGGGAGAGTGGAAAGAAATTCCCTAATAAGGAAAACCCTATGTAGATGGTAGAGTTGAAAAGTATACATATATGATGTAAACTACCTCTATTACTCTTATCACGGAAGGGCATAGGCTAAGCCACACCATGGCTTCAAATGATGAGATGCAATAACATTTTTTAGTAATTTTAAATCAGAAAGTTGGAGAGCATTACTTTGACACTGAGTCATATTTATGATAATTGTAAAGGCAAGACAGAAGTGCAGAGGAAAGTAAGATTGTCAATTAAATGTCCCTAAGAATTATTTCAGTAAAATAACCATTTTTAATATATTTATAGGTTACTACTGTATTTAATTTGTAGCTGGATTTTTAGTGGTCTTTTTTTGTAATAGGGTAGTGATGGGAATCCAAACAGATGTGACACACTTGTGCTAGGCTCTGTACAAAATGTTGAAGAAATGGTCTGTGCCCCAAAGAGCTCCAGAGGATTATTTTGAGTCAAGGAAGAGAAGCAAGCTAGGCTAGAGGAGTACATCATATGTACTAAAAATAGATATAATGTGAGCACTGTACACTTTTCATTCTGTGTTGTAATTGAAATCAATATATTTGGAAATGTAGAAAACATCAAAAAAATTCAAATAAATGGTATTCTGTTATTGTTTAACAGTACGATTAATCAAGATCAATTTTTTTAATTGCTTGACAGCCCTAGTAGATATATGTAGATATATATAGATATAGGGGGGAGGGATAGGTCAGTGGTTTCAGAATTGGTCTGCTAAACCCAGGGTTGTGAATTCAATCCTTGAGGGGGCCATTTAGGGATGTGGGGCAAAAATCTGTTGGATGATTTGATTGGGTTGGACTAGATGATTTTCTGAGTCCCTTCCAACCTTGATATTCTATGATTCTATAGATATACACACATACCCCACACCTGATAATCTAATCACTTTACCTGATGAGTATAGGAGCCTAAGCCACTGATTTCTGCCAGGGAGGAGGAACGGGGAGGGGAGGAACTAGAGCCCCCACACAGGGACATATTATGGGAGCTCTTCCTCCCCCTCCCAAAACTAGCACATGCCCAGCATGGAGGTGCAGAGGCAAGAATGGGACCCAGAGGTGCTGGAGCTAAGGATGGGGCGGAGGAGAAGGGAGCAGGATCCTGAGACGCTGGGCTGGGAGCAGATAGGAACCACTGAGTTGCAGTACCTCTCCTCACTCCCCTTTCCTGAATTCTGTAGAATTACAATTTTACTTAAAAATTCCTAGTCCTCATAGTTGTAAAAATAACCTTCCAAATATGAATATAAAAAGATACAATGTTGTACTTGTGAGTCTACAGACAGTTCTAGCAACTGCTGTTGCTCATCATTCTGCCAAGCAGCAGCAGCAGCCGCAGTGTGAAATTAACAAGACTTTGGTCAGGTTCTTAGCTGATTTTCTGAATCCTTTGGGCAACAGCCAGATGTCAAGAATCACTCTGATTTCACACTAAAGTGGCTTGAGAACGCTGTAAGCAGCAGCAGCATAGGCAGGCAATTGAGTTACACCTAGAGAAGATAACCCAAAAATAGAGGCTGTGGGAGGAGTAGAGTAGCAAGCACTTCTTCCCTTACAAGAAGCAGAACGCTGTGAGTGAGGGGAAGCAGCAGCAGCAGAAACTACTTCTCTCCAACTTCCTTTCTGGAAGACTATAACACAGAATATAATTTTAGTACTAGAAAGACAATCCCCTTTGAAATCAGCTTTGATGGGGGAATTGAGCTATTTTCCCTTATATTGTGCCACAGAAAAGATCCATTGAAAGAACATATGCACCTAAGCTCTCATTTCTTTGTAAAGAACACCTAACAACCTCAGTCACATAACCTCACCTAACACCCTCAGTAACATCAACATTAAATGTTTCAAATGTAAACAAATCTTTCCATTTGTAATAAATTAAAACACCAGTTATGACAGATGTTTGGCAAAAATACACACAGGATCCCCAAGGAGCATTGCAGATATAGAAAACCATGACTAAAGTTATATTACTTTCTGTCAGTCATCAGTGGTAAAAGATTGCAATGCACTTCCCTGACAAGTCACATTTTAATCATAGGTACAGCTACTAAGGAGGACTATTCTGGATAGTCTCACTAAAGAAAAAAATATCTTAAACTCTTCTTAAAGTGCAAATGACTGCATTTTCTCTGAAATTTAAAGTTTTCCTTCCTTTCTATTTAAACATGTATATAAATCAAATAGGTTGCAACACAGCAACCAAACTATTCTATAAAATTATCTTTAATCTCAAATGAAATGTCTTCTCTCTAGACACACTCTCTCATTTTAGAAAAGGTAAATTTTAATCCTATTCTCTATGTTTAGTAAGAAAATATCAGGTCAGCTTTGGAAATTTCAAGGTACAGTATATTGTTTTGCCATCAAAACCAAGAAAACCATCACTCATACAAAATGACAGTCGTGTGTTGTTGGCGAACTAGAAGATTCAATTTCAGAAGAATACATCAGGATTCTAGGCCCCAGACCAGGAAAAGATGCACAACATTTTTAGAGCAGAAACACTCAAAGCATGGATGGCTTGAAACGAGAGGATACAAAAGGAATCATTACTGTGGCCAGAGACAGAAACAGAATATACAGTATAATGATAAATTGATAGTCACAAGAAAGGGAAAACAAACATGATATACCAGAAGGCGTGGGAGGCCCTATGGTTTAACCAATTCCATAATCATTCACTACTAACTAGGATACACAATCATCCAGTTATGTCTGCAGGCTAAGGGTCCACCCAAAGACCCTTGTAAAATCAAGTCCTGCAATAACTGAGTTAGGTCATATAAGTTCATAATCTAGCTATGTATAGGAGAGGTTTTATTAAAGCTGTTGTTAATGGAACTAAAGTCATAAAATAAAAATTGTAATGAAAATAACTGAAGTGTTTGCATTTATATCAATGAACAGTTAAATATTTCAGGAGAATGACAGAAGGCTCAGGATTGCCTTTCTCAAGGCTTTCCTAATCAAACCAAAGTGTACAGAGATAAAAATGGTGTTGATTATTTTTATCCTAGTTTTTAATAAGTATGTGCACCAGTTTATAACCAGAGATAGGGTGAGCTGCTGTCATAGGTGCAAAACCCAAAGACTTTGGGAACATTTGGATCTGAAATGTGCATTTTGCTCCTCCCTAGTAGGATATGAAAAGCTCCCATATTCTTCAAATTTTTCTATACAAGTGAGACCCATCTCTAGGTATAATAGAACCATGACTCTTTGAGTAACAACTTTTTCCAGAATTTTTTTAGCGTGATATCTCTTTAACAAGAGTGAGATGGAATGGTGTGCCCCTCTGAAAGTTCTGTGATATCTTGGGGCCCTTCCACAAACAGGGTGAAGGGCTTGTTCCTCAGCAGGGGGTCAATTAAAAGAAAAGAGCTATGTACAGAGGAAAAGAGGGAAAGCCAACTAGGCAAGTCCATCAAAGCCTGGAGATTGTAGTACTGGCCACAGATTGGGTTGGGTGCAGGAGGATTCTTTATCCCAGTGCCTGCAGCAGTCCTCAGCACACAGCCAAATTACATGGGCTTTCCCTGGTTATGGTTTGCCCCCACTTACATTTTATCGCTATAAACTAAAAAATACAGCATAGTTGTAAACTAACATACAAAAATTCAAGCTAACAAATTTCACTGGTTGCTATGAAAAAAAATACACTGAGAATTTAAAGCATTTCCATAGCAACACTTATCTAAGCATCCAAAGACTCAACAACAAAGAGTGCTAACGGGTGAAACATTGGCTATATTATTTTCCCCCTTAGAATCAAGATTCTGTTCACCCACACGGCAGCATGACGTGCTGCATAAAATCCTTCAGATACATACAATCTTTTTCGAATACTCCAGAAATTGTGGACATAAACAAAAGCATATAAGTGAATCCGGAACCTGCTCTTCAAAATACAGTATTATGGTGATTAGTCTAGGAATAGAAAATCACTCCATGAGGATCTGATAACAATTTAAATAAGAAAGGAATGCCTCTTTTAACCTGTTGTAATGGATAACATCACTCTCATAATAGAAAAATAAATACAGCTGCAATATACACAAAGGCTTTTAAAATTCCTATACCACATTAGCATTAGTAAATTAGTAATAATTTGAACAGAAAACATAATCCATAGTATTAATGACAATAATTAGTATTTATTCTCATGGTTTTTAGGGTAGCCATGTTATCCTAGAATGCTTGGAAGCAATTTTTTTCCTGCCCAGCATTAACATGGGACTTGGCCATATTTCAACTGCAAATGGAAGTTGAAGTACTAAATTTAGTACAGACTGCATCATCCCTGATGCCAGATTAAAACAAGACACTTATTCACAGTGATTTAGAAACCTGAAAGGGTGCTATCCATTACTGGTGTTACTTATTGGTGCTATTCTAAGTATTAGACGAATACATAACATAATGGTTAATATATCTGCTACTGAATTAACTGAAAAGCAATTCAGAGCAATTGTTTTTTAATCAGATATATTCTCAAAGTGAGAATTTTTTTCAGTACTAAAACCATTGTGTACATTGGAAAAAAGAAAATAATGTATTTGACATTCTGCATAACATGAGACAGTTGCCAAATCTGCAACCTGGAGAACCTTAGGACACTGAGTCCCAATGTGCCCAACAGAGACAGGAAAAATGCTAGTCTGATGTTTGCTATTCATGCTCCACGGCACAAATAGATGCTCTGCTCTGACACAAGCTCTTTGATGATAGTTTGAGTCCACAGGGAATTGAGATAGCTCCCCCTTCATTATGGCCCTGACAAAGAAACACATTGCATGTTCTTCCCCTTGTTTTGTTTAACAGGAAACTGCCATTCATTATTCCCCTAGTTCTCTCTAGAAACATGAACACCAGCTTTGGATACATTCCCTACCACCTCTCCCTCTAAGGGACCAAACACCCACAAAAGATATGACAGAAATAATTCGGGGAAAAGTGTTAGGGATGATGAGAGAGAAAGGAGATTACAAGTTGATTCAGAAGTACAATTAAATGGCTCTGCAGGAGCCCTCAGCTTTGACGTAACTGGTCCTCATCAAACAGAAAAGGTTATAATACCCTTTACCAGGTGATATTTAAATACTAGTATACTAAGGGATTAGTTCATCCCCACTTGAGATACAGCTCACTCTGGCATAAAACATGATATATCAATCAGTACTTTAGATGATGAAATGAAGAAAAAGTCAGCATCATCTAGCAATTAGGATCCAAGCTGGGGGCCAGTGTAACCCACATGCCTTCTGGGTATGGTGCTCTGTCCCATCTAGCGGCAGTGAGACACTTAGAGATTAATAAATCTGCTACGGCTTTAGCTAAGAGATATGTGGCTTGTGCAGTACTGACTCATGTCTTTTTCTCCAGAAGTCCCATGTTCGAGCCCAGCCAACGATGACTGAGGTCTGTCAGTGAGGTGATCAGACAGCAAATGTGAAAAATTGGGATGGGGGGTAGTAGGAGCCAATATAAGAAAAAGACTCAAAAATCAGGAGTGTCCCTATAAAATCAGGACATCTGATCACCCTAGTTACAAGTGGGGGATTGTCCAGGACATCAACTGGGAAGTCTCTGAAGCTTGGGACACACTTTCTCAGCTAGGGAAATATGTAACCCACACACCTCTTAGAGATGAATGAGTCTGCCACAGCCTAAGCTACCTGCCATGTGTTTTTTAGCTCATGCAATAGAGGCTCATGCATTTAGCTGCAAAGGTTCCAGGTTTGATCCTGCCCACTGACAACTGGGGTCTGATGGTATTACATCAGCAGACCCACATTCTAGACTCTTCCATCAAATTACCTTGAAGCTTACAGGATATCACTTACATTCTTTGCACCTCAGTTTCCCAGTCTATAAAATGGGACTAATGATTAAAGCTGGTCAGAAATGTAATATACCAGTTCATTGAGCCTGAAATGCATCACAAAGATAGTTTGGGTTCAACAAACTTTTGTTGAATCACCAGCAGGGTTCCGATGAAAACCTGCCTGGAATGCTGCTGGGGAGCTCAGGCTTCAGTCATCCATGGATCTAGGACAGCAGCCTTATTACGTTGACTACCCCGTGGTTCTGGGGTACCCCAGCCATACCAGGGTCCCTGGTTAATAGCTGGGAACATGGAGGTTCTGGGATGGGCTTCCAGGGTCAGTGGCTCTGGATTAGCACTGCTATGCAGGCTGCCCCTGGCTGGGAACCCCAGACATTTCTTCCAGACTCCGTGACCAGCTGGCACCAGGGTTGCTTGATTGTCCTGGTGGCCCAGGAATATGGAAGCCCTAATGTCCCTAGTCCTGGGGCAGTCTGCATGGCAGAACTGCTTTGGAGTCACAGATCCTGGGAATCCTGGCAGCTGCTGGCTGAAATTTACATTCTTGTCAGTTTCACCATTGCTACTGAATAAGCTCCCTGGGAGTGGCCTATATAGAATGAACAGCAGGAGTGAAACTGGTAAAAATGCCAATTTCAGTTAGCAGCTGTCAGGTCCAGGGGGGCACATTTCATTGCAGAAACACAATGTATCCATGTTTCTGAATTATCCATTTTGAAAATTTCCAGTTCATTAGAACTTTAAAAAAAAAATGGTTTCATTCCAACTTGCAACAAAACCAAGCTTTGAAATACTGAAATTTCCTGCTACATGGAAATTTCCAGATCTAATAATTATATCCACCTTGGCACTTTGAAATCCGTGGACGAAAAGCCCTAAATGCTAAGCACTACTGTTTGTATTATGCAATTTACATTGGAGAATCTCAGAACTCAAACTAGAATATTGCCAGGACATCAATTGAAGACACTGTTGCTCTTGTGTAAAGTGTGATGGGATATTGAAAAGGAGTCAGTACCTTGAGTATATTTCTCAGTTACAAAATGGAGAATCCCACAAAACAATGTGTTCCCCAGCATTCAGAACTGACTCAGATAGAAGTGCCACCTATAAAATCACAAACACCACTTCCTGCAACATAATGTATTTTTGCAGTACTATAAAGCAGTCATGACCTTTTCAGAATCTGAGATCTGAAAGTATTACAGCCCAAAATGGCAAGATTCCAAATAATTAATAATTTGCATCTATGTAGCACTTTTCGTCTTTAAATAATTTTAAAATAAACTGGTTAGGCCTCACAAAAAACATGTTGGCAAAATATGATTGATAAATTATTGTCCCCATATTTAACTGTTGATATTTATTTTAAATGTAATTCAAGTTCAAAAAAATGATTAACTATTTCACTTAATCCTCAGAAGATGCCTGCAAAGTAGGTAAGTGTTGTCATTCCCATTTCCCTGTTAGGAAAATATGAGGCAAAGAGATTAAGTGACATATTCAAGTACTCTGAAGGGACTTGACATTGCATCAGAGGCAAGATGATGAACACTTTTAAAGGCTGAATAAATACAAATTCTGCAAAGTCTTACTCATGAGAGTAGTCCCACTGATTTCAACCTACAGGATTACCTACAGTGGAACATTTTATGTGACAAAGGTTTCCTCAGGAGTGTACTACTGTCCTAGCCATATATGCTACTGTGTTTGTGTGAGTGCATGAAAGAGAGAGAGGGAGAGATAGTACATCTACTAGTGTGCAATAAAGAAATCCAAAACTGGTTACATATGACATTATTTTTTAAAAATATGTGCAGAATCACCTGTACTTTGGGACATGACATTAATTAAGATAAATAAGTATTCATGAACACTATTTTGAAATTAGGAACACTTTAAATTGTCACAGAATGTCACAAAAGGAAAAATCCAGATAAACCTGACTACCAAAATGATCGCCCTTCCTATATTATCCATAACATGGAATACTGACAAAATAATGTTTGTAAATATGGTATATTCTATTACTGCAATATTAGCAAATGATCCACATAAAACAAGTGTTTTAAGCCTATGAAGAATATTACCATATGTATATTTATTCACATTCTCCCCAGATATGGTGAACTTTAGTAACATATGCATATGTGCACATCAGAGGAATACATAATTAATGCTAGTGGAACACATGGTTAATAATTTACAAATCACAAATTTGGCAATTTTTATCATTAATATAACTAACATTTGTTGTTGAACATCTATTTGATCTGAAATTGTACACATTATGAATCTTTCAGGTAACTTTATGATGACTGAAATTTATAATTTCTCTACATTATAATAAATAAACTTCATTTATATAAGAGGGCATAACCAACATGATTTTTAATATTATTAAATTAGGATGAGGAATACTTGTGTTGAGACAACATCAGGTTACATGGAAGTTCCCATGATCTGGTCAATTAATTCCCAGTAATTAAGCAATTACTTGGTTTAACAATTGTTTATTATAATTTTAACATATCTGATTATGTATCATAACAGGTGATCAAATTTGTGTGAATGGAGCTATACCAATTAGCTGTGGGTTTGCATCACATTCATTTCACTCGCATTCTTTGGAATATACATTTAGAAGAATTCAGTATAAGATTCAGATTACCTAAAATATTACAATACTATAGTTCCACAATGTCATTTTATCATTAAAATAAAAATAAAATAAAAACATAGTCTGTGTGTGGGGCTCAATCCTCAAAACACTTCCTTACACAAGCAGTTCCAAAGAAGCGAATGGCACTTTTTGCATGAGTACAAGCTACTCACCTAATTAGGAGTTTGCAGGATTGGGCTTTTACATTGTCATTTTGATCATATTACTTTATAGAAGATGTCAGGTTATGAAGAAATGGGACCTGATTTTGTTCTCAGTTTCACTGGCAAAAATCAGAAAAAAACCTCCTTTGAAGTCAATGGTGGTGTGCCAATGTAAAAATGGCGTTACTAAGATCAAAGTCAGGCCCATTTAGTCAGTTCTAATGTGAAACAATCTTGTGGACTCACATGGATTTATAGAACAAGCCAGCAGAGATGTGGGGTATTGTCTAGCAAATTAGGTTTTCATTTATCCTGTTTTTCCCATATCATGATTCTGTAGGGCACTGCAAAATTAAATAGTGTAGACAATGTAAAGCAACAACAAAATGTTCCTATTATACTGGAATGCAAGGCAAAATCTCAAACGTATTGTTTTTTGGGGGGCATTCTCTTTCAAGAAAGGGTTAAGATGTTATGTTTCTGCCTCGTGCATTTATCCACGTTCACCAAAGCGTTATGTTTTTATTTTGTTCAACCCATTTTTCCTAAAGCAGTGGTTTTCAGCCTGTGGTCCGTTGATCCCTGGGGGTCCACAGACTACTTCTAAGGGGTTTTAAAAGGTGACTCTGAAAATACATTTTCAGATCCCAGAAAAGTCATTCTGTTTTTTTTCTGATCAAAAGTGTGTAAATATCCCCAGCAACAAGTCAAGAGCCAGAAGTGATGTTGTTACCATACAAGCCCACAGTTTAGTGTCCTTTTTCACACTGCATCACATGCTGGGCCAAGCACATGCAACATGTATAGAATTCTGTTCTGTAGGCCTGGGACTTAACTCAGCCTCATACGAAAATTAGCCTCACACGAAATTAGCCTTGAGTGAAACTCAGGGATTTCACCACTAAAATTAAGGGGGGAAAATGCTCAGCTGCTGCTAAGGTACCCCTACCTCAGAAATGCCCCAACCAAGAGTTATAAGAGGAAGGGTTGTAAAGCAGAGACAGCCAGATGCTGAGTTAGGGAGGCTACAGAAAGCCCCAGAAAATGGTAAAATAGATTAAGATAAGCTCTGAACAGTGAATTTATGCTGACCATCTGCACAAACAAAGAAGGTCATAAATAATTTACAATTTGGGCATGAGAGATAAAATATATATAAAAAAAGACTTGATCAGGCAGGAAGAAACATAGATGCCAGTGTGTGATTGGTTAAATTTTGTTACCAAGGGATATGGGATAATGTGATAGGTTTAGTGATGTTAAAGGAGGTAGCTAGTTTTAACCTATATAACGTAAATAAAAAAACAGTGCTCTTTGGGAACCATCTCCAGACTGCAGTTCAACATCATGTTGCTAGAACTCTGACCCTTCTGCACGACCGTGACGTGCTAGGGTATCACCAGCACCACCAGTCCTAGATTTTTGCGAGTAACCATTCAGTAAGTTTTTCTATCTAAGACTTCTATGGTAGGGATCTGTGGACCACAGATTGAATTTCCAAATGGGTCCACACCTCCATTCGAAATTTAGGGCTTGAGGATGGAGGTGATCACACTTATGCAATATGATATTTATCAGCTAAGAGGATATTCAAATGCTTATCTTTCTTCCCTTTGTTTTTAGATTTTTAAATATAACGTTCCAAGATTTACCTACATTTCAACTTTAATGTTAACTACTGCAGTGTTGATAAACCAAAGATAATAATTGTGTGTGTCGGGGGGGGGGGGTTAGTTTGTCAGTTTCCTTTTAAAGACTATAATGTAGAGCCAACTTGTGGCTTGGTTCCCATCAGGATCTCTCCTCCAGGCTCTGAAAGGCAGGCAAAGCTAGCCCTAGCTCACACTTCTTTGTGGGGCTGTGGAATTCCATAGGTTCACAGACTCCTCAGTTCCGATTGCCTTCACCTGACCTATGGATCTCTTGTGTTTCTGCATGTTTCTTCCATTTCAGGCTCCCCCTTGATTCAGCTGTCCTGTAAAGCTTTAGAGTACTTTGGATATCCAGATGCCACAGTGATGGGCATTGTTTAAGAACCTAAATAAATTGGAACAGGGTACTCAGACCCTCAGCTCTTCCTGTCTTATCCTGCTCTGTGTTACTTAGAATTCTGTTAGCTCTTCCATTTTTTCCAAGTCTTATCAATTTAACTTCAAATTTGGCCTTCAGCTCACGTATATTTTCTCAACTAGATCTTGTGTGAAGATGATACTGCAGCTGGAGATAGTGATGAAAATCTGACCTTTCAAGTTTGTATTGCTAGGTCACTTGTTCAAATGATTTTATGTCTGTAATTTGAAAGAACTGGTCTAGGTGAGTCGATATGAGATGTTCTGCACCCATCTATTTGTAAGTGTCATGAGAGAGGCTGAGTGGTAAGTATGTGATATCAGATGTATTAGTCCAAGTAAGGTAGGGGGGATGGTTAAGTAACCGTTTCCAGATAATGAGGTTTGATTAACCCAGATTTTGCTCATAAAGTATAACAACAAAAATAATAAATAAAAACACCAACCTCTAAAATACAGAGGTCAGTATACTTTGATCTTTTTAGGGCACATATTGCATTTATCAGGGAAGTGGGGTGCTTGTATTGAACTCCAGCAGTTCATCTTCTCAGCTGCTCCCCATGCTTCAGCTGCTACCCTATTCTCAAAACAGCCTAACTAATCGGCCTCCACTTCTGGCCCTCCTCCACTCCCTGGCTGAAAACTGGACTCTAGCTGAAACTCTTTAATCTCCTCTCATATCTAGTTCTAAGGAATGGTCAAAGGAGCACACACAGTAATCCAATTAATTCACCCTATAGAAAAAGATGAGTAGCAAGAGCCATATGTAGGTAGATCTCAGCAGGGCATGGAATTCTGTGGCGTCTTGGAAAATTTCCAGTTTTCACAGCTGCACAATGGCAGACCCTGAATTACATAAATGGGGCAGTTCACTCCTCATATCCATTGTTTCAAACTCTTTGCAGGCTCAGATTGGCACTGGTTCACATTTTCAGAGTCACCATCACAATTATAAAGGCTGAAAAATAAAGTTTTAAAAAATGAAAGCTGAAATTTTGGAGCATAATTTTGCAGTGAGTTCCATGGTTTAAGAATCCCTGGGGTCTGGTTGAGAGCTTTTGTTCCCTAATATTTACAGTGCTGCCTTTGAGAGATGTTTGCAGTAAAATTAACTACAGCCCACATAATCAAAAAGATTAAAAGTATAAAATTTGGCAGCTAATCCAATCAGAGATCCAGATTAACAATACTTTCCATCAGTATGGTCTAATATTATTGTTAACTATTTACACTGATCAAGGTTGGATTTAAGTGTTACAGAATGCCCAGATGATTCACCAGTGCTCCACATTATACGGCAGTGAGAAGTGCATACACATTTTAATACAATTAATTCCATTTATATAAAAATATTTCTGCATCTTGAAGCTACATGAGAAATGAACACTAGCTCCCTGCACATTGTCTGAAATAAAACAATCTCCCTTCTCACCTGCTTAACAAAATGTCCTCAAAATGCACCCAATTGAAAATGTGAATTTGGTAATCAGGCCAACCACCTTAAAGTGAATCAAGTACTTGAACCACAATAAAAAGGGAAAGATGAACACTAAAACCTCTCAAAGCTGTGCTGCTTACTTATGAACCATAATACTTCAGTTATATCAAACTCAAGTTTAGTGCTAAAGAGAAAGTTTTGGAAGTACTACAAGATAAATCTTGAGAAACTAGAAAAAAATCCAGACTAAACAGGACTTCCAGGATTATCATTAGAGAAACAAAATCAACGTAAATCCCCACAATCAAAAAAAATCCCACTCATTTGGAATACCCAGGATCAGCATGAAGTAAGATAACAATAGTTCTGAGCACTGAAACATGAAGACCCTTAATAGTTTAAAGTGTACAACCAGCTATTATCATAACATGGTATCCCCTCTTCCATTAATATTCATCTCCACTTTTGCAGCCAGACAGCTCATATGTAGGCTTTCTAGTTAGCACTGATTAGTAATTACCTTTAAACACCTTACCTTCTTCTAAATTTCTGAATCCTGAAACTGATGTTGAGTATAAAATCAACATAAATTGTCTCAAGTGCATTGATTAATATGATACAAAGAGAAGCTCAGGTAGAAGAGTTTTGAGATATTCTTTTGAAAAACACCTGCCAAAACTGATGGAGCAGGACAGTCAAAAAGACTCAAAATATTAAGCCTTTAATAACAATATGTACCGTAGATCAATGCACTGTGGTATCTAAACTGAGACAGAAACTGTACATTCAGCAACATAATTCAGCTCAGGCCAATGGAAAACTGTCATCAACCTATCAAACCTATCAGCTTCTAGTCTAACCACAGCCTTTATGTGACCTGCAATCATGCCGTAGACAGACATTTTAGCATGAGAACAATCAGACTCCACTGTTATTTTATCTATTCCTAATAATCAAGAGGAAACTCTCAAGCCAAGCTAGTGCAAGTCTATCTACCTGGGCTGGGAAGCTTGCTCCCAGATGTAGCATAGACATACTCCTGGTGTCAAAGGCTGTCTTTTTAGTGAGAGTGTGTGCAGTGCCTAGGACGGGGCCTTAATTTATTATTAATACCCTTAGGTACTATACTAATAGCATATCTATATATATAAAAGTCAAATGGTGTATGCATTTGTGTATGTACGTTCCCTTACTCCTTCCACACCGTTTGAGCTAGAGACTTGAAATTTGGTACAGTTATAGGCTTTAGGGTCCTAATCAGGCTAAGAATTGAAAATTTTTCAAATCTCACCTCTGACGCCCCCTAGGGGTGAAATTCTTTAAAGCCCATTCACATGAGCTGGGCAGCAGGTTAACACCTGCTGTTCTCTGTGACATAGTTATGATGTAATAATACCCCCTCCAATGGCCCCCGCACTCGCTCAGCTCCCTCCCCCCCTCCAACAGCCCCCGCACTCGCTCAGCTCTCTTCCCCCTCCCCCCCACTCCAACGGCCCCTGCACTCGCTCAGCTCTCTCCCCCCTCAGGTAAGAATCGAAATTTTTTAAAATCTCCCCTCCCTCCCCCCACTCCAACGCCCCCCCCCACTCGCTCAGCTCTCTCCCCCCCTCCCTCCCTCCAATGGACCCCACACTCTCTCAGCTCTCTCCCCCCACTCCCCCCTTGACGGACCCGAGCAACGCCGGGTATTTTTGCTAGTTTTACGTATAGTACACAACAATCCTTATGTAAAACAGATTACAAAAAAAATTAATAGAGGAGAACTGCATGTGCCACAGTGATGTGTGTATTGAGAATTACTTTACAACTACTGAAGGAAGTTCAAGATCTTTATAGCTGGTATAACCTCATAATAAAGCCTTAAAAATGAAAGCAGACAGATGGATTAAGGCAAGATCCATTGGAATAGGACTCCATAGAATTGTGACACAGAAGCAGAGCAACAGGGGACAGGCTCTGAACACAGGTGATTATAGCTGGCCAGATGCCTGCTATAGTAGAATCATAGGACTGGAAGGGACCTTGAGAGGTCATCTAATCCAGTCCACAGCACTCAAGGCAGGACTAAGTGTTATAAACCATCCCTGACAGGTGTTTGTTTAACCTGCTTTAAAAAACCTCTAATGATGGAGATTCCACAACCTCCCTAGGCAGTTTATTCCAGTTTTAACCACCCGAAATGTGAGGAAGTTTTTCCTAATGTCAAACCTAAACCTTCCTTGCTGCAATTTAAGACCACTGATTCTTTAAAAATTAACTAGAACAATTTTTCTCCCTCCTCCTTGTAACAACCTTTTATGTACAGTTCTTGAAAACTGTTATGTCCCCTCTCAGTCTTCTCTTCTTCAGTCTAAATAAACCCATTTTTTTCAGTCGTTCCTCACAGGTCATGTTTTCTAGATCTTTAATCATTTTTACATTGCTTTCCTCTGGATCTTCTGCAATTTGTCCACATCTTTCCTGAAATGTGGCATCTAGAACTGGACACAATAGTCCACTAGAGGCCTTATTAACCTCTAATGAATTATTAGAGGGGAGTGGAAGAATTACTTCTTGTATCTTGCTTATCCTGCTAATACATCCCAGAATGATGTGAGTAACTGTTACACTGTTGATTCATATTAGCTTGTGATCCACTATAACCCCCAGATCCCTTTCTGCAGTACTCCTCCCTAGGCAGTTATTTCCCATTTTGTATGCGTGAAACTTGTTGTTTCTTCTAAGTGGAGTAATTCGCATTTGTCCTTATTTAATTTCATCCTATTTAATTCAGACCATTTCTCCAGTTTGTCCAGATCATTTTGAATTTGAATCCTATCCTCCAAAGCACTTGCAATCCCTCCCAGCTTGATCTCATACATAAACTTTATAAGTGTACTCTCTATGCCATTATCTAAATCCTGCAGGACCCCACTTGATAAATCCTTCCAGCTTGACTTGACTGTGAACCACTGATTATTACTCTCAGGGAACAGTTTTCCAACCAGTTATGCATCCACCTTATATTAGATCCATTTGATTCTCTGTCCTTAGTTTGTTGATGAGAAGGTCATGCGGGACAGTATCAAAAGCCTTACTAAAAATCAAGATATACCACTTCCCCCATACACAAGGATTGTTACCCTGTCAAAGAAAGCTATTAGGTTGATTTGACATAATTTGTGTTTGACAAATCCATGCTGATTTTTACTTATCACCTTATTATGTTCTAGATGTTTGCAAATTGATTGTTTAACTATTTACTCCATTATTTTCTGGGTACCAAAATTAAGCTGACTGGTCTGTAACTCCCTGGGTTTCTTTATTCCCCTTTTTATAGATTGTAGGTTTCACTTCTGTACTTTTAAAGATATTATGTAATTGAAAAGTGAAAGAATGAGCCTGGGAAGAGGGAATGAGAAGAAGCGTCTGTCCTGTGAGGTTTTCAAGCTGAAAATAAATCTGTCTGTCACTGGAATCACATTGTTTGTGGATCTAGGCCCATTTAGTTATCCTACACCCCTGAAAGTAACTATTGTACATTATTAGTTTTCTCTACAGCACAGAGGACATTGGTTGCTATTAAAACAATTTTTTTTCCTTGTTTGAGAGATACCAGTGGTATTTCACATTTTAAATAACGGAAATCTTTCTCTCCAAATTTTTCTAAATAAAAGACATTTAAGTACAACACTGTACATTTCTCCAGAAAAGAAATAACTCCAATTGGAAACGCAAGGCTGAACAAAGCTATACACAACTTGTGAACTATTAAAGACCATACCGGTAAATGTCAGTACAGTATATGACCTACACAATCTCACTTTTCATGCACATTTAGCATCTCACCCACTAATTTACAATGCATCTCGTCAACTGACATATTCTAGGTACATATGAAATCAGTCAGGGAGATATATGCAAAGGATTGACCATGTGATGAAATGACATTTTGAATCAAGAAAATATAGTCTTTTTTAAAATTATAACTAAAAGAAAAGTAACTGTTGTGGCAATGCATCAGACCATGAGACTGAAAGCCTCAACACTCAACAGGAAAACAAGGTGGGAGAGGTAGTTCATTGGATCAACTTATGTTAGTGAAAGAAACCAGCACTTTTCATCTTACACAAAACTCTTCTTCTTCTAGATACTGGAAGAAGAGCTTGCATAGGCTTCAAAGCTTATCTCTTTCACCAACAGAAGTTGGACCAATAAAAGATATTACTTCACCCACCTTGTCAATATGGAATCACCCGGAAAATCCAATGGAACATCATATCATTCCAAATATTCATTGTAAAACCCATGTCTAAATAATGAACAGGGAAATAAAGACCATTCATGCCTGTTTCACACCCTTTGCCCCTCCAAAAATTTAAACAGATTTAAAAGTACTTCAAAGCTGTGCTTCTGCAATCCAAGCATTATGCTAAAACAAGGGAAGCAAAAACTGGAAGTGACCAGAAGCTGGCTGATTTGTTTTCACTTTTTCAAACGCAATGAAAAGCAAAGCGTCAACCGCGTAAATCATGAATACTACATTCAATTTTTAAGATATTAACCACATTGATAAGGACATTTGCTTTTAAAAATAAACTGTCATTTTAACCCAACACCATCCCTATGATTTGATGTATATACAACGCCAGGATAAATGGTGACACCAAACCAAACATTGGGAGCACTCCTCTCTCCTACATTCTTGAGTCCCAAAGTTACTGCCACATTGGGTTCCAAAATTCAACAAGAATATCCACCTGCAAATGGGCATTTTCCCCACATCTAGTGTTGGACCTGTTTACCTCAGTATTTATATAGCATCCATACTCTGATTTATCATCATGGAATCTCCCTCTGCCTCTTTTCCACACTGACAACAATATCAGCTGTCATCAAGTATCAACCCAACTTTCCCTTATAAACCTTCATGCTTTTTCCCATGCTACCCCTTACGTATGGGAGAAGTTTATCATATACATCTGAAAAGCCACTATACATTGTCCACCTACAAATTTCTCCTTAAAACTCACACATAAAATAGCAATGCCTGGGCAGCTTGTGGCAGTGACCATTGCTTGTTATGCTGTTCATTGCCCTGTTCTCCCCTCAGCTGTTTATTGCCTCCACCAGCTTCCTCTCATTCTTAGATCATAAATGCTTTGGGACCCTCATTTCATTATGTTGGAGTACGATACCTAACACAACATGGTCCAAATCCCCGCAGATGTTACCCAAATACAAATGATAAGGAATAATAATGGTATCTGTAGAATACCGTGAGCCAGTTCCTGGCCTCTGTGTCCTATCCTTTGTATCATTCCAAAGGGATGAGAAAGCCATGTTGATAATCAACTTTCACTTGTAAAAGGTATATTTTTCAATCTTTTTAAAAGCATGTCATTCTATTAGTTTGCTGATTTCTTAGTGCAATCCTGAGACAACTGCATCAGACAAAGTAACGGACTAACAGAGTGTGCCAAATGAGAAAGCATTCAGAGTACTTGTCCACAGCTTGTGTTTGAGCTGGGGTTTATAATATACAGTAGACTCTCTATTATCCAGGATAATAGGGAAAAAAATAATTCTGGTTAATAAAATCCCGGATAGTCACCATCCATAGGAAATATGGGAAGAGGGGGTTGGTTCACCAGCCACCCTGCACCAGGGGGAAGGGGGTTTTGGTTCACTGGCTGCCCTGCGCACTGGTGGGTTTTTTTTGGGTGTGTGTTGGGGGCGGCAGCAAAGCCAGAGCCGGCCCTACGAGTTGCATATATTTCCTTTTGACATCCTGGTTAATCCACATCCTGGATAATCGAGAGTCTACTGTATTTACTAATCTAAAGAGAGGGGCATCTCTGGCACATCAACTCTATTATTGAAGATTTTAGTTTTCTTACAGGAATATGGAGAACAAAACAATAATTGGGAATATATCAAAATTGTGGTCATTAATACCTCACTGAATAAACAGTCATGAAAATCCCAGCTGTAAGTATATGTTAAGTCTTTATATTGTTAAAAGGGTATTTCAATGTGCATATTAGTATTCTGTGTGCATCTGCTTGACTAACATAAAACCATGTCTAGACGTCGTTACAAGAATTTGTAACAGAATAGTGTAAAATTAAGTCAGACAAGCAGACTTCAACAATAGAATTACAGCATATAAGCCATTTTTAATTGAATAGTGGTACCCTCTTATGATGGAACAAAATGACAGAGATTTAGGTTTTGATATTTAATAACAATATATTATCCCACCATCCTTCTTTGGAAACCACTTACGTCTTTCAATTTAATCAGATTTTAAGGGATTAGCTACTAATAAATACAAATTTAATATCTCTATCAACAAAAAAACCAAAATAAGAGTATGACCAAGGACTACCAGGGAAAATCTTCCTTCATTTTTTTACCCAATTTTATCTTGACCACACTAGTAAATATATTAATAGAGATTCATATACCAGCTAAAAGACTAAAATAATGGAAAGACCATCTTATCAGATTATCTTTCTCAGCTTTTCAATAAAAACAATAAACGGTTAGAAAAACTAAATTAAAGCCTAGTATGTTTGTATTACTGTTTTAATATTTGAAAGAACAATTATTGTAATTTTTTTTCTAACGATAGTTCTGCACTGATTGTGAAACTATATCAGCATTAAATAAAACATTTTCACTCCCAGTTGCAAAGCTTATAAAATGCCGGGAATTACTCAAATCAATTAAATTAGGAAATACACTTTGTACGGTTGGCACTTTTCCAGATCTTACCTTTTGTAACAAGTCGTATTTTCATAAGCTTCATTCACATTACACATGAAAACCAGTTAAGGGAGAAATTAACAACTATGATACTGACACCAAAGAGTAGCTTCTACAAGCTATATCAAATGCCGTTTTCTTCAAAAACTTTGGATGCTGTCATTTTCCCTAGAGTGACTTCCAATTAATAGAGAAACATGATAAATAAAAATCTATCCAACACCACCACAACAGTTTTTACCATAAGTAGCATTAAAACATACTTAAAATGTGAATCTACTCTAACATGCTTTGATTAAAAAAAGAGAATCATAGATTTATTGTTTCTCAGTGACATTCACATCACATCTGCTCAGTTTCCATAATTTTTCTGGCTTCCAGCCCTTCAGAATGAAACTAGAATCTAAAAGTCAAGCTGGATTACTACTGGGTCAAGGAACAATAAAGAATTTGTGACTAGAGTTTAGTTAATAATAACGTTGATTATATGCCAGCTGCAATATAATCCACCCTCTCTTCTCCAGAGCCCAATTGTCTGTGCAGATCTAAAGAGTAACAAAAAATTGAAAAACAAAACATTTTTTACACCAGGGTACATATAAGTGACCCAGAGTGTCCCCTGGAGTTACTTGGGTGAGTTGAAAGTTGCCATTTTCACACAGTCCCTTTTCTGAGCAGCAACACTTTGAATTGGTCATTTTCAATTGTAAAAGTAATCATTACTCCAGCTCCAAAATTATGGCCATGTCAAACTAAGATTAGTTAATGATAGACTGTCCGTACTGCCCCCCTTTCACCTCCCTTCCCAAAATTCCAACAATAGAATTTCCCCTCAATCCTTCTCATTACCGGTGAGGTTTTCCATGCTACAGAATAGGCAACAATTCCCTATACATCTGCAGGAAACCAACGCCATTTGCATGGTGGAACAGGTGGTGATCTCTCTGGCTTCCTCCATTCCAGCTGCCTGAACGTCCTTAGGAGCTATGCTGATAGGACTTCTGCAAACTGATGCCACCCTTGGGATATCGCTACTCAGGCTGCATTAACTTTCCAACAATTGTGCAAATATCTAATGGAGAAATGTGCATCACTCTGCCGTACAAGTCCCTCTTACTATCTTCCCCCACCAATTATCCCTTGGCTGGATAAGGGCTCTACCCAGTGTCTCAGGGCATAGGGGGGAAACAGTGCTGGGGCAACAGCTGACCCCATTTCTCCACATTGGGATACCTGTGTGGAGAATCCCTTTCTATGCTGAAAAAAATGGGAGCAGTAGACCTGATCATTCCCCATATTTTAATACCATATCATCATGTTCTTTGCATTCACCTTGTCCTGTCAATCATGATCAGAGACTCTTGTTAGTCTCCAAGCGTTCTTCTCAAGCTTCCACCAAACGTCTTCATGTCCTCTTGCAGTGCCTCAAAGCATCTTTGTCTAAGCCTTCCTTGTGGTCTTTGTCCCATGACAGCTAGCTCGTGTTTTCTCTGGCCAACATATTCCACACTTGCCATCTCACATGATCCAGTCATCTCAATCAGTACTCCCTCTGGTTTTCCATTATGGGGGGCTATCTTCTTCCAGGCTTGTACCATTTCACTGCATAGCCTATCAGCTCTCATCTTACCCAGCTTCCACTTCAGCATTCTCATTTTGGCAGTGTGAAGTAGTAGTTATCTCTTCTTTATTGGCCAGCATTCTAAGCCATACATCATAGTTTGCCTAATCATACTGCTTACACATGTTGCTTCTTAGTTTACTTGGCATATTCTTATCACAGAAAATTCCTGCCAAATCCCTCTATTTATGCCAAGTACTCGTCAGATAGCTCCTAACATTTGCATCCATATTATCATCATGGTTCAACACTGAACTGAGGGATTTAAATTGTGGCACAGACTTTAACTGTTCACCATCTATATTTACTGGCATCTTGTCCCTCTCAATGAAGCATCACATTTATTCCATCTTTTGTTAACTGATTTGTAAGACACTTTCTTTTAATGCAGCCCTCCATAGTTCTAGGTCCCTTACCAGTTCTTATTTATCTTCACCATACAACAAAATGTCATAGGTGACAAGCATGCTCCATGAAGCTCCATGGAGCTTCTCCCCTAATCTCCTGCATCAAGGTGTCCATCATATTCACAAATAGGAATGGTCTTAATGCTGATCCTTTATGTAGGATGACTCACTGTAGCTGCAGCTACTTATCACTACTGTTGTGCTATCCTCAGATGTGTCCATAATAGTCTGAACATATGTCTCTGGCAGATTGTGTTATTGTAGCCACCACCACAATAATTCTCTAGGAATTGTGTCATAAGTCTTCTCTAAATCCACAAACACTAAGAGCAATTCCTTGCATTTCTCCCTGCACTTCTGCAATATTTCAGGCTGTTAACATTACATCCATTGTTGACCCTCCTGGCACAAACCTGAACTGGTTGTCACTTACTTGATGCTCCAGCTCCTCCCCAAATCTTTTCTCAAAAATTCTTTCCACTCTTTTCATCATGTGACTCGTTAACTTGATGAGCTAGTAGTTAGTATATTCTTGCACATTTCTTTATGCTTGAAGACAGGAAGCAGTGTGTTCTGTTTCCACTCATCAGGCACTTTCTCAGTATGGAGAATTAAAAATTGAATTGAAAAAGGTCATCAGCAGCAGCGATGCACATGGCCAAATGATTTAAATGTCTGAACTGGTAATCTGGTCTCATGGCCTTTCCATGTTTCATCAGTCTCCCCCATGGTGATAGTCTTCTGAGGTTATTGCATGCACACACTTCCCTCAGCAGTTTTTTCATGTTCTCTTTACTGTTCAGTTTCTCATAAAACTATTCCCACCTCCCAAAGAGTTCACCATCCCCCACCAGTAGTTTCCATTTTCATCTTTGACATGCTTCACAGCTACCAAGTCCTTTGTGCTTCTTTACATAATCACGGCAAATCTATATATTCCTCACCCCTCCCCAGCTCCATTAGTAATCAGAGAGAGAGAGAAAAAGAGTGAGTGAGCGAGAGATTAGATAGATAGACAGACAGACAGACAGACATCATGTTTCCTTGCTATGATATTTCCACCTTTCGTTTGGCCACAGGCAGCTTCTTTTTGGATATTTTTTCCAAAACCTCAATGGTATCATCATGGTGAATTTGGCCATTGTGCAGACATTCCCCTTCATCATAACACTCAGATTATGCTTTCAAACTTTTCTTTGAATCAATAAGGGCTAGAAACAGTTCTTCTTCACGGGGGAAATCTTAGATTGACATCATCATGTGACTCTACGCTGCTTAATCCAGCGCTGGTCCTGACCAACTATGGGTGAGGACTGCAGAGGGCTGCTCTGCTGTTGAATTAGAGGAAGTTTTTGCAGAGGAGCTCCTCAAGATGGGGATAATTCCTATTCTCATCCCCACATAGAGAGATACACAATGTAATAAGTGCATGTTACTTGAAAGAGAATAAACCAATATATAGAGAGAATTGTAAGAATTAGCTATTTATTGATAAATGTGTATTTCACCATACAAAAACACACATAGATGAAAAAAAATTCCATCAATAACTAAAATTTAAAATAGGCAAAGTGAGAAAAATGCTGCTTGAGGACTTACAGTTTGATTTAAGGATATTTACTTTGTCAATTTTGAGATGTAATGTTGACAATTTGTGTTTTAAAAGCTAAAGCTGAATAGTTGAATCTCAGTGTCTATTGTTATTAAATAATTATTGTCTCACACTTCCCCATAATTGTATGCAACTGTTAAAATTTAAATACAAATAAAAATGCTTAAAATAAACACCATTATCTGCCAATTATTAAAAAAATAAAAATTGAATTCTGACAAGCCTATTCATATGGAAAGTTTGTCAATACTTAGTGTAAGAAATATGTCAAAGATGAAAGACAGTCAATATTAAGTTTGTTTCAAGCTGTCTCTTCTTAAGACCAGAGCATCCCCTGTGGTACTGGTACATCATCTGTGAAATTCACATGTCATAAACCTAATGAGACAATTGCTTCTAATAATCCTTTACAGCAATATAATGTACTTAAATAAAAATGATCTGGCTATGTATTTATTAAAAATATTTCATTCAAACGTAGCACCAGCATTTAAATACACAGGAGAAGCATAGAGCAGAACAGTCAGACACTCCGAGTTTAGATTTATCCAGTTCTGACCAAAGATAGATCCTAGGGAGCGGGGAAGTGCTGTGATGATTAGCTTGAGCAGCAGGGGAACAACTTTACTGTTAATTAACAGCTTATGGACATCTGCAATTTTGTTAGTGTTAAGTGTGCACACATCAGGGTCTAGGGAAAGAGATTGAGCAAGCTGAGTCATATCATCCTACACTATTTTGCACGTCAGTCTGTTGGGACTGAGGACAGGTTGCGATAAATCCCATGCAGACTGCAGGTAAAAACATCACAAACACTATGGCTCACAGGCTTAATGCATGCATTCTGAGTTTTGATACAGAACTGCCTCTGATTCTCTCTCAACATCAGCAGCACTGCTTGCTCATTTGCTATACCACAAAAAAGATGCATAACACACTACAGCAGTGAGTTACCTATGGATTTTACAGACAGCATAGTCAAACAGACTGATGTCCTGATTCCTTCTGAGTGGCAGTGTTGCTAAGTGGCTAAGACTTGGGCCTGCTATATCAGAAGTCTGGCTTCTATTCTAAGGGTATGTCTACAGTACCCACCAGATCAGTGGGTAGTAATCGATCTATCAGGGATCGCGATAGTGTAGATGCGATAAATCGATGCCACACGCTTTCCCCGTCGACTCCAGAACTCCACCACCACAAGAGGCGCAAGCAGAGTTGACATGGGAGAGGCGCCGCCGTGAGGATGCCCGGGTAAGTCAACCTAAGATAAGCCGACTTCAGCTACCCTATTTGCATAGCTGAAGTTGCACATCTTAGGTCGGCCCCTCCACCCCCACTATAGACCAGCATCAGTCACCATAACCTCTCAGTGAGAGTGAGGCCTTACCCTGCAACACGGGCTATGAGGGGCAGAGGTGAGAATTAACACCAGCCAGTAGAAGTGAAATTTTACAGTTTCCTGGTTCATGTCCCACTGTACTTTTATCTTTGGCAAAAGTATCTTTGGTGGGGAAAAGCAGCAGCAGCTGCCACGAAGAGAATCCTATTTGTCTGTGTTGTGTCCAATTTTCAACTTTGTGTGGCATGCTTAGGTGAGATGCCAGGGCAGTGGTGATTTATTGTTGAGGGATTTTAGCAACAAGCCTCTAACAAGCTCTACTGAGCACTACACAGATGGGAAATGACAATATTTAGCTGTTTAGGACTCAGTCAAATCTAAAATTCATGACAAATGTCAAGTCTGTGCAAAACCTGGCAGAGTTCTTGAAAAAGAAAAACATTTAGAAAAATCTATATACTGGGAAATAGTTCAGTGATTTTAATACAGGGATCACTACTACTCCCCCCAACCCTAGTACAGGATCATAAGAATGATGCTTTACTGAATTGTTAGTATGTGAACTCTTCTTGCCATGGCTCTAGGCTGTTTGAAGGAGCCTTCAAACCCAAACACACAGAAAAAGATCCTTAAGGACAGAGACGAATTTGTGTATTATCGTCTTGAACACTGTATGTGTGCTCTGAATAAGTATTAGTAAAGGGTTATGTCGTGCATTAAAGCCACACTGTAACATGTGCTGAAGACTTTAGCAGGGGTACCAAGAGGACTTCTGTACAATTCAGTCAGGCTCTTTGAGAAGTACATTCTGCACCAGCAGCTCTACCACAATGGGAGAAACACAGTACGAGCTTTTTTCTACAACCATCCAGTCCCCTCAGTTGTCCCATGCTGCCTTTTTTCTACTTCCCCTGAAGCACCTATGCAGACGTGGTCAAAATCTGGCCCCAAGTTTATTAAACACAGCAGACATTCAGGATTGTAGATTTAACCTTATTTTGTATATTATTCTTACTCATTTGTAGTGAGTACTGTGGGTGCAGTTGAACAATAGAATAATGCACTTGTCTATTATGGATATGTAGTGAGGTGGTGTGGCCTCCCTCTGAGGCCTGCCTTGCCCCTCCCGCCTGTCACCAGGACAGGAAGAATAAAGAGAGGGGCCTCCTGCTCAGTTGGTGCTGAGACCCTGAGGAAGGTACATGGATCCTGCTTGCTCATGGCTACTGACCCTGCTGCTGAGCCCAGCAGCATGCTGCCTGCTAGGGAACTTGCTTCTGCCACGAATCTGCTGGGACTGCCACTGATCACCTATTCAGAGGAGATGGAGGGACGCTCTGCTGATCCAGGTGTCAGACTCCAATGCCCCCCTCCCTCATGTCCCCTGGGGAGGCAGATCAGTACTGTATGTTGCTAATGATGTTGCAGGCATTGCAAAGGATTCTGGGAATGGTTAAAGGTGTGAGTCTGAGTGAAAGGTTCCTTTCCAGATTATGGGTATGTCTTCACTACAGCAGTAGGATGATTTCCTTTAAGTCGATTTTCTAAAGCAGACTGCATAAAGTCGACTTAGTGCGTCCCCACAAAGCACAGCAGGTCAACAGTGTCTGTCCTTACAACTTTTGCAAGGGTTGACGTAGCGAGAATTGAACTGTGGGTAGATATCCCACCGTGCCGGGAGTCCCCAGCAGGCACCACCTTTCGGGGCAGTCGGGCATGCTCCCCAGGGGACCAGCCACCAGTCCGAGCAGCTCCGCGGACCCCCCCGTGCCCGCCCGAGCAGCCCTACGCCAGCTCCCCCCGCCCACCCGAGCAGCTCCGCGGACCCCCCCCCCCCCCCGTGCCCGCCCGAGCAGGTCCGCGGACCCCCCCCCCGCCCACCCGAGCAGCCCCGCGCCGGCTTCCCCCGCCTGAGCAGCTCCGTGGACCCCCCCGTGCCCGCCCGAGGAGCCCCCCCGCCCGCCCGAGCAGGTCCGCGGACACCCCCCCCGTCCGCCCGAGCAGCCCCGCGCCGGCTCCCCCGCCCGCCCAAGCAGCTCCGTGGACCCCCGTGCCCACCCAAGCAGCTCCGCGCCAGCTCCCCCCCCAGCCCGCCCGAGCAGCTCCGCGCCGGCTCCCCCCCCACCCGAGCAGCTCCGCGGACCCCTGCTCGGGAGGGCTGGGGGGGTCTGTGGACCTGCTTGAGCGGGTGTGTGTGTGTGTGGGGGGGACCGGCGCGGACCTGCTCGGGCGGGCACGGGGGTCCGCGGACCTGCTCGGGCAGGCAGGGGGATCCGGCGTGGCGCTGCTCGGGTGGGCGGGGGGGTCCGCGGACCTGCTCAGGCGGGCACGGGGGGGCCGCAGAGCTGCTCGGACTGGTGGCTGGGACATTGTGGACGGTCGGAGGCTTAATGTCACATGCATCCTCACTAATTGACAATCGACTCAGAGAGGTCGATTTCAGCGCTACTCCTCTCGTTAGGGAGGAGTACAGAAGTCGATTTTGAGGTCCCTTTAAATCGACTTTAATGGCATGCATGTGAGGACGGGTACATGTTTATATCGACTTAATGTCACTAAAGTTGACGTTTAGCCCTAGTGGGGACCAGCCCTATGAGGCCAAAAAGGGGGGCAGGGAGAAAGGAATAGGTTAACTCAATGCTCCAGATGAACATAAAGCTCTGACTTGAGCCTAAGGACACAGGACACAACTGATGCTTGGCTGCCTGCCGAGAAAGATGGGGGCTTGGATCCCACCCCAAATAGCCATGAAAAAGGAAGAGTCAGCTGCACAAACCTACAGGGTCTGCAAAGCCCAGCAAGACAGGAGAAGCCAGTGACAGAGACAACCACTATTGTAGCGACTCTGAAGCCGGTGTATTAACAATGAAAATGTAAAGAAAATCTTTGTGAAAAGTAGCTATTGGCCACAGATGGCAATTTATAACTACATAGATGAGAAAGGTAGCTTTTTCCATGGGGGAACAAGATGAACAAATAAAATCTGAGCTAAAAGCTGGCTGTCTCATGCCTGCCTCCATACAGCTGGTACAGAGTGCCCACTCTCCCATCTGTCTCAACCCAGATATATCAATTTGGGAGATTTAATCTATATATACACACGCATACACCCCTGTCACAGGAAAAGAACTGCTATGATCATTCTATTAATTACCCTCATGTGTACACAGTTCCAACTCTTTATATCCTAGATTCCTATCCTTTTTCTTTTTCCTTTCTGTGGAATCATCTTTCTAATTTGAAGAAGTCTAATTCATGGATGGAACTAAATGATGTATCTGAACTAATTAGTAAGCCTCAATGAAAGAGTGGCCACGACCAAACCATCTCTTTACAGTAGGGTGACCAGATCACAGGACCAGAATATCGGGACACACTGGGGCCCCGCCCACAGTCCACCCCTGCTCCTCCCAGACTCCACCCCCATCCTGCCCCAGGTCCTGCCCCCTTCTCCTGGCGCACAGGACACCCCCCCTACACACACACAAACACACACACACACACACACACACACACACACACACACACCCACAGCTCCTCCACGGGTCGGGGCACCATCCCCCCTCCCAGCTCCAGGCACAGCCCCACCGTGGATCAGGGCCACCAAGACCCCCCCCCATCCGGGCAAGCCCTGATGTGGGTCAGGAGCACCAACCCCCCCCAGCTCTGGGCACTGCACAGCCCCACCGTGGGTCGGGGCAGAAGACCCCCCCCCATGCTCCAGGCAGCCCCGCCGCTGGTCGGGGGCAACCCCCCCACCCCCTCCGAAACCACGGGCTGGGCCCCTCGCCCACACTGCCTGCAGGAGCTGGTTGGGGGAGGGGGGAGGGGGAAGGGTCCCCCCCCCGCCTGTCTCTGCCGGCCGGAGGTGGGGGGGGGGGGAAGGACAGGAGCGGGCTGGGAAGTCACTGTCTCTGCGGGCAGCAAGCTACTCTTGTAGCACTCTTTGTCCCGAATTCAAGACTTTAGAAATGAGCCCTGCCTGCCAGGGCTCATGGAGGCAGCACATGGCTGCCTGGGGCAGTGGGTGGAGCCTTGCTGCCTTCATGAGCCCTGTGCGAGCAGGGCTCATCTGCAAATTCCCAAAATCGGGACAAAATGCGTCCCGACCAGAGTCTGGTTGGGACCCGGGACAGACAGAGAAAAATCGGGACTGTCCCGATAAAATCGGGACATCTGGTCACCCTACTTTACAGGTTCATCATAACACCTGCATATCACAACTCACAGTTGGCCTCTAATTGTATAATGCCTACATTAACAATTAAAAGCAAGATTGTGAGTTGGACCGCACATACATGCAAAGGTATATAGGAAGAAAAACCCTCTTACATTGCTACACAGTCCAAATGGATCTTCAATCCAGGCATGTGGTAGCACACTGAGCTACTTAGAGGTCCACATCTACATTCTACCTTGAGCCTCTTTGGAAGCAGTGCCAAATCTCTAGGACTTTTAAGCCTTAGTTTGGTCACATTGTGTATGTAAATAAAGTGAAGAAAAAGTGATGGAAACATTTACATATAGTTGTTTAAATATATTCTCCTTTTTAACAAATATGTTTGAAATCAGCTTGCCCATAACTGTTGCTTTCAGGCCTGATCATAAGTAAACAGTTAGTTTACAGTTAGTTTACTCCATTAGTACATTAGTAACACAGCAGTTGAAATAAGGGAGAACTTAAAATCACTAGCTTAATATCTGGCTACAGTAATAATAAGAATCAGAGAGGTAGCCGTGCTTGCATCCGACGAAGTGGGTATTAGCCCACGAAAGCTTATGCTTCAAAACTTTATAGTTAGTCTTTAAGGTGCCACAGTAATAATAAGGTTATTAAGATGAAATAGGACAAAAATAAGTGTCTGTCTTTCTTTAGTTTCCATAGCATGACCTTTCTAGCAAGGAGTATTCTATACTAATTAAAGTGAGATACATATAATATAAATGATTAAATGCAACTTGTACCCGGGAGTGTAAAGGGAAGAGTATTTCTTGTTACCAAGTGTTGCGAAGGAAGAAAACATGCCAGTCTATAGAACCCTTTACATTGGTTCAAATTTTGGCATGTACATTGGTGCAAGTAGGCATTATACCGGTGTAACAATCTGGTAAGTCACACCGGTACAGTGAAGTATGTCTACATTAGAATTTGCACCAGGATAACTACTTTGGGGTTATTATACTGGTACAAGTTCTCAAATGTGGCAGGTCTGAAGATACAATATCTCCTGAGTGCTAGGGAATGCACTGGTCATCAGCTCTCACTGCACTTGTATAACCTCACCAGAGGGAACATATCTGGGTGATGGCCCAGCAGGATTGCATTTATCTGTTATACAGGTATGCGGTGCACACACTAGTACAGCTTTGCCACCCTATCCTCTGGTGTAATAAGATCTAGAGGAACTGTTAGCTGACCTTGCCTTGCACTACCAAAGTACAAGCCTCCAAACTGTAGCTGCTTATGTGTCACTGCACATAAGGGAGGAGGAAGAGTTCCCCTTCATCTTCTCTCCTCAGTCATACTTGGATCCATCATATAACTGAACAAATCTCCAACCACTGTGACCTTATCTCAGTCTATATCTCCAAAAACATTGACAAATATCAGACCGTTTAGATTATTATGTAACTGGCACAAACATGGCATGTATTAATAGACTAAGACAAGTATGTTTTTACAAGAGTAAATAAAATCTGACTTTGTGCTTACCAATTATAGCATCTTCCCACAAAGCCACTAGAATTACATTAGTGTTAGCAAATCAATTATTATGAACCTAGTTTTCCATAAACCTAAAGCTAGGACATAAAACCCAATCAAAGAACACAGCTTGTAGGACTTTGCACCATGAGCTTAGCTAATTGGTGACATTCCAGTAGGTTTACAAAATTTATACAAAATTACTTTAGCATCCAGTAGGTTCCAAACTCATTAACTCAGAAAACTCTGCACAGACGTACAAATAGAGTACATGTAACAAAGGCTTTTTTTGTTTACCATAAAAGTAACTTGAAAGAAAAAAAACAGATGCATTATAGTGTGACATTATACTCCATATTCTTTACGAAAATGTGCTTGTGATAGGAATATGACATAACTCAGATATGCTTTATGCAAGATAACTCTTGTCAGGTATCATTGGAAAGGTTATAATTTACTGAATATGGTTATCCTATTAGTATGCATGTATCATTTCTGTATCTGAAATCCAGAATATTGACTATGTAGCTATATTTCCACTATGTTATTTTGGATGACACACCCTGCTAACACTTCAGGTACAACAATGAAAAA
The DNA here is from genome assembly GCA_032164245.1 of Sternotherus odoratus. NCBI lineage: Eukaryota > Metazoa > Chordata > Testudines > Kinosternidae > Sternotherus > Sternotherus odoratus. The sequence continues at coordinate 62,811,281 of JAVMKO010000001.1, forward strand.
GCCTGACAGTGATAATGGCCCATCAACAAGAGACAATGGACTGTAAAAGAGCTTAGTCTTCCTGTGAACTTGTGGGTCAGACTGTGAAGAATGGCTACAGGAGCCCTACAGAGGCATATGGCCATATCACCTGATAATGGAGCCCATCTTGAATTCTGTACTTTTCCACAAGAAGCTGGAGGCAGGGGGTCAAACTAGGAACCAAAGGACTCCCACCTTATGCAAAACCTATTTAAGGGTGGGGAGGGAGGTAATCCAGGTCTTCAGTTGTCCCCGGCTACCCCACCCAAGATGACTGCTGGAAACAATTAAGACTAAACTGGGGGGGGGGGGGACTGGACCCAGGCTGGAAGGGTGTCTGGCCTGTGGAGAAAATTATTAGAACCACGTCTAGGGTGAGAACTTACATGTAATCAGTTTCTTTAGTGTATTAAGCTTAGTTTGTGTGCTCTGTTTTACTTTCTTAGTAATCTGCCTTGTTCTGTCTGTTACCTCCTTAACTGACTAGGGGGTGGGGGATGAAGTTGACCATACCATCCTCCACATTGAGGAAAGAGACAAATTTCATATAATTTTGGGTTTGTACTCCAAGGAGGGGTGGACATCTGGGTGCTGTGGCAAGCCCCTTACACTCAGCCTTCCCAGAGTGGATCTCTGTCTCTCTGTGTATCTGGGTGTGGCCCTGCCTGTGTGTTTGGCTGGAGAACCTAGCCCAGTAAGATGAGGCTGGCAGAGCAGTCTGACTCAGTGGCATCCCAGCACACCAGGTGACATCCCAGGTGGTCCAACCCATCACACTATACAATACATTGTAAGTAACCATTCAAGATCAGGGGCTCTAAAGTGCACAACAGCATGTGCCATTTATAAAAATACTACCAAAAATTACATTCAAACAATGTAAAGTGTGTGTTCCAGACTAGCAAAAGTATAGATATTAAAAATCTGTGCCAACCAAGAGTTCCAAGCTCATATATATATATATGTTCCTTTTGTAATATCAACACAAGCAAAATGGGATGAGTGCAGGATGAAGGTCATCTTCATTTTGAATTTTGTGTCAGTAAGATTATTTATCTTTTGTTTGCTTGTTTCGTATGAATAGATTTCCAACTGAATTTTACCTTTAACCAAAAACATTTTATTTTCTTTGGTTTAGCAAGTACACCCTGTGTATTTTCAATTACAACATTTTTAGGTAATATTAATGTTTACTTTGATACTGGAGTCTCTCCTTTAGCATGGTCACCTGGATGGTAGATGCATTCCATAGGATCTCCTGTGTGGAGAACCTGCAAATGCTCCAAACCCATTTGGCAGATATAGGCTCAGGTTTAAGGACATTTGCAAGAAGGATTTAAAAACTTTCAACCTTGATACCACAAGTTTGGAAGATGCAGCTAAGAACAGGCTACACTGGAGGGCTGTATTGACCAGGATGCTAAAGATCAGGTTAAGAGACAGGAAGTGATGAGAGTGAAGAGGAAAGCGAAGGAGGCCTTGTCATAAATGTAGAGGGCTGGAGAGGGTTAATGTCATCTGAGAACAGTGACGTAAAGTTTCTCTGCCATGAGGGAGGGAGGGGTTTTAAGTCCGTTCGTTTTGGCTTGTGATGTGGAAACGAGTCTTGGAGCATCTTGGGCTATTTAGATGACTCTGCTCTTCTCTTATATTTCTACTTAGCTGATGTAAGTGATCTTTGATATATTAAGCCTGTGCCTTTTTGGGGTGTTTCTCTCCTTTTCAGAAGGGAGTTAGGGAACCCCAGATTGTGAAGTGTACTGTATCTCTGTTTTATTCTCTTTCTGTATTAAATCTTTTAGTTATAAAGAGTTTGGTTTTATTCCCTTAAGGTCTCTCTCTCTTCACTGGGAAGAGAAGAGGTGTGTGTGGGGGGGGGATAGGTAAAGGAATCAGCTCAGGTTATCAGCTGAGGAACGGAGCCTGTCTCTGCCTTCAGCCGGGAAGAGTGAAGGGGGAGGAGAAGCAGCCTCCAGGTGTCTGACTCTGGCTCCCAGGGAGGGGGACAAAGTTAGGGTTGAGGGGAAGTCCGGGGGCCCCTCCAAAGTTTTGGAAGTACACCCGGATGGTGGCAGCCGTGAAACCCCAAGAACCCCACTGGTAAAAAGAGGGGAAGTCTAGGGGTGTAGGACTTAATTTGGCTGGGAAACAGCTAAGTTAAGTGGTTTGGCTAGTGAAGAGTCCTTTTCTCTGTGCTCGAGAGCACAGAGATCAGGGTACCCCTCTTATAGGCCTCAAGTGCTAGTAGTATGCCAGCTTTACCCAAAGGAAACGGCAAACTAGAGGAGTGCAAGTAACTACCTCACACTAGAAAAATCTGATACCCTTAAATGGTGGCAAACAAAATATCTATTATATGTACGTTTGTGAAGATGAAGATCAAAAGCATTATTATATTATCACACTAATCTTTAATAGCCCGGTAGATCTGATTTAAGCAGACAGATTATTTCATTATATCATCAAGAGGTGCCTAAGAGGCTCTTTTTAATCTCCAGCCTTAAAGGAGATTTACCATGAAAAAAAACCCCACTGCGGAATACTGTTGTAAGAATTAAAAGACTAACAGTATTAAACCTATTAGAAACTGTCCTTATGTCAGAGCACTGTAAGAAAGCTTCAGGATAAGTAAACATATTATTCATTTGACTATGAGAGACTATGTGCTCTTACTAAATGTAATTTATGTTCACAATTACCTTCAAGTTTTAAAGGGTATTATTCATAAAAGTTAATCTTGATGCATTAACGTAATCAAAACTCCTGTTGCAATTACCTTCTGGGATGTTGTTACAATTAGATATGTTGCACATTTCATAAATTGTAGAAGTTCAATAATCCATCTTGATTGGAAGTTATACACTTCAGAGAGTAATTGGAGTGTAAGAATACAAACGATTAAATAAAAAATGCATGTTAAATGGTCATATTATTTCATTAAAAAAGCCAATGACCAAATGTGTTGCTGTATGCAGGGATTCAGTTTTAAATATTATAGGGATAAAATCCAAGACAGTAAAAACAAAACTGGTAAAATGGCTAGAATACCTCAGTCTCTGGTGCCCATAGAACCCATTTGTCATATGACAATTTGAACTGAAGAGTCCCATAAATATACTTTTATTTCCAGACAAAAATTACCCCCCACTGAAGTTAGCAATCTTACTTCTCAAGCTCTAACCATCGCTGAGACACAATTGGCCAAACTGTCCCTATTAGCATTTGATTGAGATAACCCTATTCCAGAATATTTTAGAAAAACAGCCTTACTTTCATTGCTCTTTCAAGGTGCTGAACACTACGGCCCTGGCCCAGCAAAGCACTTGACCTCAAGGGGACTATTCACATGCTTAAAATTAAGCATGTGTGTAAATGTTTTACTAAATTTAGGTCACAGTTCTTGGCACTTTGGAGAACTTACCTTCTAAAAGTGCATGTCTCATAGACTCCTAGACTTTAGGGCCAGAAGGGACCATCATGCTCATCTAGTCTGACCTCTTGCACATTGCAGGCACCAGGAGCTCCCTCACCCACTCCTGTAATAGGCCCCCCAACCACTTGTATGTCATTGTATTGCTAAAGACCCTTCCCCTTAAAGCAAATGGATGCAGATGGTTTCCAAGAAAGACATATTTTTCTTCTAGGGCTTCTCTGAGGCATCATAACAGTTCATCCATTACTAAGCTATTGCTATAGGGAAATGGTGGGGATCTCTCAAATACAGAGTTGGGGGAACCATTTATAAATATTGACTTTTTAATATATTGTAATAGCCACACCTCCCTTCATAAATTTGCATAATGTCTTCCATTTCATAATATCCACCACTTTGAAATAAAAAATCCATATATTTAAAAAGGGGAATAACTCTGAAGTTGGTCATAGCTTTCAAAATGGAATGGATCAGTGGGGTGCAAAGGAAAACAAAGATGCAAAGGGTAGCTGTAGAACCACATCTCTGTACTTATCCATGTTCCTTTTCTCTTATCTCTTTTTTAAAAAACTTCCTATTTACACCATTAGACACATTATCCCAATGCAAGGAAAAGTTATTAGGGGGAGAAGAGTACTGAAGAACTTCACAAGACTGAATGCATGGAGTTAGCAATTCATTCCCCCCTTGTAAGGAGATGGGTGATGATCTGACAGAAGGTGCATGAAAACCCTGCAGATCATAAAATCTACAGGAATACTCTTCTGAATCCTGGGTCATTAATGGGGAGGGCCTACCTTTCTGAGCTACTCTACTCACTCTTTATTCTGGCAGTAGGAACTGTGGTTGCCATTAACTCTATGAAGGGGGTAGGAACCAAATTAATTCTACTATGGTTTTCTGCTAGAAAGATTAACAATTCACATAGGTCTCTCACGATGTGGAGCAACTGCTCCTGGGTTTCGGCTCTTGCCCAATCTGGCATATCTCCTCTAGACCCAGGGGGCCTTCTGTGACATTTAACAAATATTGGGTTTTCACTCGTCAGTGCTAGAAGGGATACCAACTGAAAAACAGATGTTACTGGACAACTTTATTTTGGATTTTACTAGCCATACCCATACTTGATCAAAGGAACTTACTTTACAAAGGTGCAATCACTTAAAATCACAGTAAACATGATGGTTCGCATTTGTCACAGCCCAAACATAGATGATGCACAATCAGAGGCGACTTCTAATGTACGTACACATAGCAATGCAAAGACTTCTATCATCAATTCAAGGCTTTTCTTTTGATAGGATTATGAGAAGGTTCTGCATGAAGAGCACTGTACATTTAGGCTTCAGAGGAAGACAGATTGCTAAGTAAAACAAATGAAATGCTGGCAGCTGTGTGCTACTTTTTATCATTCCTTTGCAAAAAGAGTTTACCCTGATGACTGGATTACCTAGTAGCATAAAAGCCTGCGCCCTGTTCACTTTACGAGAGCAAATCAAGAGATTACACCGTGTATTTTTAAATTATTCCCAAAGCATCAGCAATGAATGGCTCTACATATTAAGTATAAAAACATTTTTTGACTAGCCAGGCAGTCCATGATTATTTTACTCAGTATAAAATAGAAGTGAGTCCTCTTCATCCCCAGGATTTTGCAAACCCATTCCCATTCAGAAAGAGGCGTTTTGTTACAGACAGCAAAAGGCAAGCCATGGAGAGACAACGGGCCAGTTTCTTTTGCTTTCTGGCCCATTTGCAAAGTTCTGCCCTAACATAGGGGGCATACCACCTGCGGGGGAGGGCATATGAGGAGCATGCCTGGATTATCCTGTGACCATTTCCAGCTGATGCATGCTAGAGGGGTGGCTCCCAAGCTTCTCTAGTCCACACCATGGCACAAATTAACCCAGAGAATCATGGAGTCATAATGAGCTTCTTGGCAGTCCCTGGCCACTTTGTGCTGAGCAGAAACTCAGTGCAACAGAGAAGCAAGGCCACAAATTGCTCTGACACATTACTTGGTAAATTGAACACCTGGCTGTAGAAAGTATTTAAAGTGGATTTGGAGGTTAGCAACTGCAACACTGATTTGTGGGTTGAAGTTATTCAGTTTTCTCCAGGTCATGCCCCCTCTACTGGCCCTGCAACAATAGAGACAGATCTCATGCAGATATGTTCTTCGGTTTCTCAGGCCTGGATTAAGAAATGTGCCCTTGGTTCACTTAGACAGGGTACCCATCTCACATTGGTCTCCCGAGCACAGGGGTCAGAATAACCCACAAACAAAAACAACCCAGGGTTTGGACAGAAGCCAGTGGAGAAGGGAGCTGGGCCAGCCCCACAGGACAGAAGCCACAGCAGGGTGAGCATGGGGTAGGGAAGGTAGGAAGCCCCCCACTTTCCATAGCACACACGGCCCCCAAATGTCATTAATCTAGGACTGTTTTTGCAATCTACTGTATTTGAAGCTGAGTGCTTCTAAGGAAGTGTGCATTTTGGGAGAGGCATTTATTTCATAGCTATTTTCTGTGTCACCACTGCACACAAAAAAGAACCATATTAAATATAAAATATAGTTTGTATAACATATAAGGTATGTTATACCTTAATTGTTATATGACTAAACCACCCTGAACACGCCCGATCCCGTATGATCTCGGAAGCTAAGCAGGCTCGGGCCTGGCTAGTACTTGGATGGGAGACCTCCTAGGAATACCAAGTGCTGTAGGCTTAACATGGGTGTGGGGGTAGCAACTCCACCCTGTAGGGAACCAAATTGCTACTGAAACACCAACAATAGAGATGGAATGATCTGTGGTTGGTGGCCCATACCCTGGCTGGGGGGTGACGGGGAGAGAGAGAGAGATACCTTAATTGTTAGATATTCCCTACTGTAGCGGTGGGCAAACTACACCCCACAGGACTGTCCTGTCTGGCACCTGGGCTCCCAGCCAGGGAAGCTAGTCCCCGGACCCTCCCATGCTGTTCCCCAGGGCTGGTTTAACCTTTTGTGGGCCTGGAGCCAAACATATTTGTTGGAGGGTTGGATGGGGGAGATTCTGAGGGGAGCAGTCAGAGGTCGGGAACTGGGAGGGGGCCGGGCCTCCATACAGTTTTGCAAACCTGATGTGGCCCTCGGGCCAAAAAGCCTGCCCACCCCTGCCCTACTGAGTGACTGTGTACAGGTAGTGGCATGTTGAGAAGGCTCCATTAGGGAACCGCCTTATGTTGTTCCCTATTTGTTGTCAGCTTGACGGACAGTGTCCTGAAATTAAGTTCTGAGTATAAATTTCTTTGCAGAAGTTCTGAATATTCAAAATAAATAAATACATAAATAACCAAATTTGTTTACATTTATGGGAGATAATGCTGCCCGCTTCTTGTTCACACCGGAAAGTGAGAACAGGCGTTCACCGGCTGCACTGCTACAGCCGGTGTCACAAGATATTTACATGCCAGATGCACTCAAGATTCATATGTCACTTCATACTTCAATCACCATTCCAGGGGACGTGCGCCCATGTTAATGACTGGTTCTGCTCGATAACAATCCAAAAGAGTGCGGACTAAAGCATGTTTATTTTCATTATCCGAGTCGGATGCCATAAGCAAAAGGCTGATTTTCTGTTTTGGTGGTTGGGTTCTGTAGTTTCTGCATCGGATTGTTGCTCTTTTAAGTCTTCTGAAAGCACGCTCCACACCTTGTCCCTCTCAGATTTTGGAAGGCACTTCAGATTCTTAAACCTTGGGTCGAGTGGCTATCTTTAGAAATCTCACATTGGTACCTTCTTTGTGTTTTGTCAAATCTGCTGTGAAAGTGTTCTTAAAATAAACGACATGTGCTGGGTCATCATCCGAGACTGTTATAACATTAAATATATGGCACAATGTGGGTAAAACAGAGCAGGAGACATACAATTCTCCCCCATTCAGTCACAAATTTAATTAATGCATTATATTTTTAACAAGCGTCATCAGCATGGAAGAATGTCCTCTTGAATGGTGGCCAAAGCATGAAGGGGCATATGAATGTTTAGCATATCTGGCACGTAAATACCTTGCAAAGCCGGCTACAATAGTGCCATTCAAGTGCCTGTTCTCACTTTCTGGTGACATTTTAAATAAGAATCCAGAAGCATTATCTCCTGTAAATGTAAACAAACTTGTTTGTCTTAGTAATTGGCAGAACAAGTAGGACTGTGTGGATTTGGAGGCTTTACACTGTTTTGGTTCTGAGTGCAGTTATGTAACAAAAAAGTATTCTACATTTATAAATTGCACTTTCACAACAAAGAGATTGCACTACAATACTTGCATGAGGTGAACTGAAAAAACCTATTTCTTTTGTTTATCAATTTTACAGGGCAAATATTTGTCATGAAAATATACACATTTATTTCAATTACAACACAGAATACAATATATATGAAAATGTAGAAAAACATCAAAATATTTAACAAATTTCAATTGGTATTCTATTGTTTAACAGTGTGATTAAAACTGTGATTAATTGTGATTAACTCAAAAAAATTAATTGTGATTAAAAAATTAATCACTATCAAACAACAGCCCTAACAAATAAATATGAACTTTATGTTGTTATTCATTATGCCTGAAATCATTTAAAGTTAGGTACCAAGAGAAAATGGTTTTCCAAAGGCTCATTTTGGTTTTATACTATACATATTTGACCAATTCTTTTGTTTCTATTATTGATTATAAATAACATTATATAACTGCTTCTGTGTGTTTGTTTATGATGGGTTATTCACTGTGGAGTTAGATCAAAAGGAGCTGTTGGGGAAACCAAGCAAGAAAAATAAAACAACGCCCTAGATTAGGAGCATCCTGACACTGGAACACAATAGCCAGTTGTATAACCATGAAGAAGTGACACCTCAGCCCCAACCCAGGTGACATAGCTGTTTTCCCAAGGCTAACACTAGAATAAAAAAAAAGATAAACATTAGAAGACTCTGGGCCTACAAAAGCATGGGGCTTGAGTGCATGGCCAGAGGCTTCCCAAGGAGTGTAATCAAGAGCGGATAGAGTGGCAAGGAAAAACATAGAGAGAGCCTGCTGTGAGCAAAACAGTCTATTTCCTCCAACCAGAAATGGGGTTAGCTGAACGGAGAGAAATTTATGAAAGCTGCTAAGGAAAGATTAAGGAAAGAAATACAGACCTATGCATATAAGCCGTTTACTGTTTTACCCTCTCCTCTATGGGGGAATGAACAGATTATGCTCTGAATAATTTGTTTTTGAGCCACTTTAATCAGCTCACTGGTCACAGGTCCCTGGACTGAGGGGGCGTATAAGGTGCCAAACGCAGTTGGGCCTGTCAGGTGAACACAGATGGGAAATGGGGGGGCAAAGGGGGGAGGGGGTTACAGCCCAGAGACCTATCTCAGTGTGGTTGGACTCTGTGGTTCTGTCCAAAGTGAGGTGCAGGAAGCCAAGTGTCACAGAGTGACTGGCCTATTAAAGGGGAGATGGTGCCAGCCCCGCCTGTATCATAATTAATTAGTTGCGTCCCAGTTTTTGGGGTGGAGGCAGGACTAAAGATGATAAGGTTTGCCCTGTAACCATGACAGCGACCCTGATAATACAGGTATTATGAGAATGTTAATTTATCCTGCAAATAATTCTTCCCTCAGTCTTGTTTTACACTTTTTTTGCAGCTGTTTCCTTGTCTTTTGCCACCTTTTAATCTTCATTAACATATTTAGATAAAGCAAAACATTGCCTTATAAAACTATGTTACCAAAGCCATGAAGAACTTCCCATATAAATTTCGCAGAAGTGGGGCTGTAAACTGGATTACAGCTATATTCTTCCTCTTCAGTGGCAGCTGCAGTCATTGAAAGACACAGCACTTGATACTTCAAGCAACATCTCTGCCTCAGACCAAGAACCTCTCAGACCACTGTGGCTCATCAGGAAATGATCCCTATACCAAACGCAAAAGATTCATCTCTGTGCAGAGGACCAGCAGAATGGCTATGGGCCCCTTAAGTTCTCTTTTTGAGGTCTTCTTGAGCTGAGTGTGAACATAGGGATGAATTCTCCCACAAAGAATAGATACTACCTCTGTCTCCTTTGTTTACATGGTGGAGTCCAAGAAAATGTGACAGGCATCAGTGTCCTACTATAGTATGTTTAGGAGCACTGCAATATATTTTAGTCAAACAGTAGTATTCTGGTAGAAATGTACAGATACAGATGTGCTGTATTGTGCTCAGGTTAGTCCTGCTGCAATTAAATCAGGTTTGTCTGGTCTGGATAGCATGCAAATTTACAGTAAATAGTAACCAATATTAAAATAAGTTACTCAAACTAGAAGGCAAATAACAAAACAAACCCAAATGTATTATTTCTTTTAATCTCGTATTTTGGAACTACATGGTAGTTGCTCTCCTTTTTTAATAGAATGACAGGAATAATTTTATTCACTGCTCACAAGAAATTATGTTGCTCTGGAAACAATGCAGAATCTGTAATCCTAAAGACTAGTTTTCTGTGTGTGTGATGTGCATTATTGGGATGTCAGAGAGTGTTCTCAGCTCTAAGAGCCTTGTGGCAGAGATAATCACTATTATTTGTTATTCATATAGCACTATAAATGGATGCAGCACATTAAAAACAAACAAAAATGGAAACTCTGCCCAGAGTGCATCTATATATATAAAAGTCAAGTGGTGTATGTATGTGTGTATGTATGTATGTATGTATGTACGTATGACTGCGAACTCCTCCCGCACCGTTTGAGCCAGAGACTTGAAATTTGGTACAGTGAGGGGTCTTGGGGTCTAGATGCTGGTAAGGGTCGAAAAATTTTCGGATCTCACCTCTGACGCCCCCCAGGGGTGAAAGTCTTTCAGGGCCAATCACATCGGCTGGGCGGTTAGGTGGTGATGATGTCATAATACCCCCCTCCAACAGACACCTCACTCGCTCAGCTCACCCCTCCCTCCTCCAACGGAACCCCGGAGATCCCTCAGTTCTCTGCCCCTCCGCCCTCCCAACGGAACCTCGGAGATCCCTCAGTTCTCTGCCCCTCCCCCCTCCCAACGGAACCCCGGAGATCCCTCCATTCTCTGCCCCTCCCCCCTCCCAACGGAACCCCGGAGATCCCTCAGTTCTCTGCCCCTCCCCCCTCCCAACGGAACCCCGGAGATCCCTCAGTTCTCTGCCCCTCCCCCCTCCCAACGGAACCTCGGAGATCCCTCAGTTCTCTGCCCCTCCCCCCTCCCAACGGAACCCCGGAGATCCCTCCATTCTCTGCCCCTCCCCCCTCCCAACGGAACCCCGGAGATCCCTCAGTTCTCTGCCCCTCCCCCCTCCCAACGGAACCCCGGAGATCCCTCAGTTCTCTGCCCCTCCCCCCTCCCAACAGAACCCCAGAGATCCCTCAGTTCTCTGCCCCTCCCCCCTCCCAACGGAACCCCGGAGATCCCTCAGTTCTCTACCCCTCCCCCCTCCCAACGGAACCCCGGAGATCCCTCCGTTCTCTGCCCCTCCCCCCTCCCAACGGAATCAGGAGAGCCCTCAGTTCTCTGCCCCTCCCACCTCAACCCCGGACTCCATCAGCTCTGTGCCCCCCCCCCCCCACCTGCGAAGGTCCCCGGAATCCCTCGGCTCTGGGCCCCCTTCCCCCCTGCGACGGATCTGAGTTGGGTTTGGTGGGACGGTAAGTGAGGTGGGGGTGTCGGGTTCGGTCGGGGGGTGAGGTGGGGGTTTGGGGTTGGTCAGGGGGTGTTGCGGTTGGTGGGGGGTGAGGTGGGGGTGTTGGGTTTGCTTGGGGGGGGTGAGGTGGGGGTGTCGGGTTTGGTCGGGGGGTAAGTGAGCCGGGGGGGTGTCGGGGTTGGTCTGGGGGGGGTGGGAAGGTGTCGGGGGGGTGAGGGGTGTGGTGTGGTTGTTGGGTTTGGTCGGGGGGGGTGGGAAGGTGTCGGGGGGGTGAGGGGTGTGGTGTGGTTGTTGGGTTTGGTCTGGGGGGGGGAAGGTGTTGGGGTGGGTGCCCAGACCAAACCCGACACACACCTCCGGCTCACTTACCCCCCGACCGAACCTGACACCCCCACCTCACCCCCCCACACCAATCGCAACACCCCCAGACCAAACCTGACACCCCCCGGCTCACTTACCCCCCGACCGAACCCGACACTCCCACCTCACCCCCCCCAAGCAAACCCGACACCCCCACCTCACCCCCCACCAACCACAACACCCCCTGACCAACCCCAACACCCACACCTCACCCCTCACCCACCACGACACCTTCCCACCCCCCCAGACCAAACCCGACACCCCCCCGTCTCACTTACCCCCGACCGAACCCGACACCCCTACCTCATCCCCCCAAGCAAACCTGACACCCCCACCTCAACCCCCCACCAACCGCAACACTCACCCCTCACCCACCCCAACACCTTCCCACCCCCCCAGACCAAACCCTACACCCCCCGGCTCACTTACCCCCCGACCAAACCCGACAACCCCACCTGACCCCCCCAAGCAAACCCAACACCCCCACCTGACCCCCCGACCAAACCCGACCCCCCCCCCGGCTCACGGTGCACTGTGTAGCACACAGATTATTAAATACACTGTTCGGTCGGGGGGTGAGGTGGGGGTGTCGGGTTTGCTCAGGGGGTGAGGTGGGGGTGTCGGGTTCGGTCAGGGGGTGAGGTGGGGGTGTTGGGTTTGTTTTGGGGGGTCAGGTGGGGTTGTCGGGTTTGGTCAGGGGGTAAGTGAGCCGGGGGGTCTTGGGGTTGGTCGGGGGGGTGGGAAGGTGTCAGGGTGGGTGAAGGGTGGGTGTTGGGGTTGGTCAGGGGGTGTCAACTGTCTGCCCCCTCCCCACCTCCGACTGACCCGAGCAACGCCGGGCACTTATGCTAGTACAATATAAGTAAAGACAAAAATAACAGAAGATGATAAATATGGGACCCAGTTCAGGAAAGCCTTCCTACTCAGGATGTCATGAAGAGGAAATGAAGAAGGGTAGGAAGGGGAAAAGACAATGCAAATATACTTATCTGAGTATAAGTCTTATGCAGAACTGAAATTGAGCATGGGACTTGAACAAAAGTTTTAAGGATTCCAAGCCATGATTAAGTTTGCATGAAGGAAACAGCACAGTGGACTTTTCTAGGACAGAGAAAGCTACTGTCTAAAGTCTTGAGTGACAAACGAAAGGAGATTCTCCTCCAGAAAATGAGTTCTCACCTGTGCCATAGGAAGAAATAATAGAAACAACAAACAAGAACAAGATCCAAGCCTTCTTCATGGATTGATCAGCAAAAGTTTGATGGATCCCCCAGACCTACTCTAATGTCTGTCTCTCCTGACTAGGGCTGGTCTTCACTGGGGGGGGGGGGGGAGGGAGGGGAGATAGACTGAAGATACGCAACATCAGCTACATGAATAACATAGCTGAAGTTGGTGTATGTTCAGCTGACTTACCTACTATCCTCATGGCGGCAGCAGTCGACGGTGCGCTCCCCCGTCAACTCCAGCTTGTGCCTTGTGTCAAGCTGGAGTTACAGACTCGATGGGGGGTGCAGCGGGTGATCGATTTCTTGCATCTTAACAAGACGGAAGAAATCTATCACTAAAGGTTCGCTTGCTACCCACCGATCCGGGTGCGTCTTCACTACACGCCGGATCAGTGGGTAGCAAGTGATCTTTTAGCGATCGATTTCTCACGTCTCGTTAAGATGTGATAAAATGATCTCCCGCAGCACCCTTGGTGACTCCGTAACTCCAGCTTGCCTCAAGGCGTAAGCTGGAGTCGACGGGGGAGTGAGCCACCGGCTGCCACCGCCATGAGGACGGCAGGTAAGTCGGCTGAACATACGCCGGCTTCAGCTATGTTATTCATGTAGCTGAAGTTGCGCATCTTCAGTCCATTCCCCTCCCTCCCCCCACCATACCTAATTCCACTTTCAAGGGTTAGTGTTACTCCTGACAGCCGCTCATGGGCTTGATCCTACTCTCATTGAAGTCAGTAGCAAAACTCCCACTGACCGATGGTGCAGTATCAGGACTCATGAGCTTCCATAGATTTGTCAATCCCCCTTCTTCCAGGATCCTGTCTTTCTAAACTTCCTGATGTTCTCTCTTGAATGCACTAATTTTTTTCACATCATTGGATTGCTGAAGGCACTATGATGAGGGGGCTGGAGGGCTTGCTGCTGCAGTACTTAATTGTACTATTGTGGTGTGTGGTAACTGACAAGAATGCAGTGCCATGTTCAAGGAACACAAACGCTTTTCAAAAGGTATATTTCTCTGAGTGAATTCTGAATTCCAAGTATGTCTCATTTTATTTCCATAGCCCTAAAATTAAGTTACTAAAACAGAGCGCTTACTACAACTCTGAACAATAACAATCAGACAGCTTGATTTGTTAGCTATATTCTTGACACATAAATCATCATCCTACCTACTATATGTGTCAGATTACATCTGTTATGGCAGGTATGATGACAACAATTCTGTGTCTGAGATGGTAACAGCTGGGAGAACAGGAAGAGAGGTCTGATCATGAAAGAGAAGGGTTCTGTTTAATCACACATATGGTTCATATATTTTGCACCAGCCAAAAGACCAACACAAACAACAAAAATGTAAACACACCATGTAGGTGATTTTTGTAGTAAAATATCCTTAAGAATACAAATTCTTAGACAATAAAGTTCTTTGATGTCTGAAGTGTACTGATTCTATAAGCTTTCAAGACTATGCATTTTTTAACACTATAATAAATTCTGACTTGCAGAGAAGCACTGCAGGATTGAGATTTAATTATGGCCATGCATGAAGTAAGTAAATGTATTGGGCCTGATCCTACAATCCACGTGATGACTTCAACAGTAGTTTCCCCTGAGTACGCAGAGAAGGATTGGGCCCTAAGAAAATTTACAGTCGCTCTCACCACAGTTTACCTAAAACTATCAGAACAGAAATTTCAATGCTCTAAAAGGTAAAAATATGGGACTCAAACAAACCATAAATATGCCTATTTAAAAGATATACATTTCATTCCAGAAGTATAAGCATACATCTCTCGTTACCTACCTCCTTCCCACACAAAGGTAAATCACCTTATTTTTATTATCGGTATCATGCTAATAAATGACCCACATTGTGTAAAGCTCTTCATGATTACATTACGCTTTTGTTATCTGTAATCTGATAAGGAAGCTAGATATTGTATAATTTCACATTGTTCTTTCTTGGGATCAGCAATCACGAAGTAGAAAAAACCCTAGCTATCAAACCTAGAATTTTAAAAATAAAATAAAGATCACTAGATGATTTTTCAGAAGTATCTTTAAGATTAAAAAAAAGAGAATCAGTTGTTAATTACATAGCAGACCCCCACCTTCTGCTCAAGCTTACACTTTCTTTATTTCAAGCCCCAACCCTGCAATTCACTATGTGTGAGCTCACCACAGAATGTGTTTGCAGTGAATTGTAGGATCATGCTTCATTCTTAATCCTGTTATTTCCAGTTATCCATGCTAATTATGTTTCTGGTTTTGTTAGCCATTTAGTATTAGACCTGCTTTTCATTTAATTGGTCACTGCCAACTCCCTGAGGCCTAAAATGGCCTTTTAAATTAAATTCCTGTATTATAGCAACACAACTCTGGATTTAGTCGTTTAATTCTGTAATTTTTTTAAAAATCCACATTAATTATCATACATTTACAGGGCATGATCTACATGCAGGAAATGCGGAGTGAATCTGGTGTCACTCCTTTCATCTTTCTGAGTGCAGTGCAGTGTGAATTCATGAAAAGAAAATGAGCTTGTTAGTCATCATCATCATCGGTCTATGATGTACCCATCCATTTAATGGCATCATCATCATCCAGGTGGAGAATCGGTATCTTACCGAAATAAGTTTGTGAGCACTCCACAATGACATGCAACATAGTCTGAAGTTGACTGCAGCTATAATCGGGCCATTCAAGACCTCACAGTTGCCTTGTCCTGTTCGAAACCGGTTCAGAGATGATGACAGGTGCCTTGGTAAATCAAAACCTTGGTTGGGTCAGTGATGAGAGAGTGATTAATGACTGTCGTGACTGACCACTCATTGCACCAAACAGATTCCACTGTCATGTCTTGTGATGGCAGAAATGCCCATAAAGGGTATCAAGAAGACAAGTGAGCTTCTGGGTGGTCAAAGAGGTCTGTGTAGGATGGCAGGTTGCTATTCTCACAAATCTTAGTCAGCAGCATGACAGAGACCTTTTCACAGCAAAGATGGTGGGGTGCTACGTTTGCTAAGTATCGCTAGCCCTGGCAACAGAATTGCCCGTAAAGTCATAGTAATAATACACATAGCTTTGTTAAGCTCCACATCTACCAGCGTCATGAAAGATGAACGGCACCAGACAGGGGAATAATACTCTGCTGTTGAATAGCAGAGGGCAGGGGCTGATGTTCTAAGCATCTGGGCACTCACATTTCAGGTTGAACCAACCCATTTTATGAGAGGGTTGTTCTGAGTGCTGACTTTGGCGACTGTCTTCCTCAAGTGGCTGTGAGAAAAGTGTATATTAATGACCTATCCAATATCACACTGAGGTAAACTGAGTTTGGATCATGCTGCAGGTGTTGGCCACTAAGGAAAACATTTAACTTGTCGCTTGTGCTTGCATTATGCGGATGGAATACACGAGGAATGGTCTTAGAAAAGCTTGGCTGAAGGGGTCATCGCCTACAATGGTCTGCAATGACCTTCATATCTTTGTTCAAGATCTTGTTAATTTTTTAGAAGGACAGTTTGGTAGCTGCAGCAGATTTCATTGGGATAGATAAAACTTGCATGACAGTGTAGTTGGAAGGTCGTTGATGTACACATTGAACATTAGTGAAATAACTGAGCCTCAGAAGAAGCCCTTGAGCTCACTCTTCCATGTTTTGGAGAGCTCTACTACTCTGACCACCCAATTCAGAGCAACTTGAGAGAGTTTAAACAAAAGGCCTCTGTGCCAAACTGAGTCACAGGAGGTAGTCAAATATAAGAAGACAGCTCTTATCTTTAGATTTTGTTTAATACCATTTTCAATAAAGGCGGTCAAAACCAAAACTTGATCACAGGTGCTGTGTCCTTTCCTAAACCCTGCCTGCTCAGCTTGCAAGTCATTGTCCAAATCTGGAGCAATTTGTTGGAGAATCAAAAACTAGCTTCCTAGTATCAGCTTACAGAGAAACTTCACAGGTACCCTTCTTCCGTATGGAAAGGTACTAAATACAGCTTTGTGAAAAACAGGATGAAATTTTAAGGAAGAAATATTTCCCCCATCAAAACTGGAATGTTTTAACAAACAATTCAAATTTTGATGTTTTTGCATGAGCCATAACACTGTCTGAAAAACAGGATAGAATTTTAACTCATTTTTATTGATATTTAGGATGACTTTTTGAGAAAAATATTGTAGAGGCTTCCTAATTCAAAAATTTCTAACCAGCATCAAACCATATAATGGTGTCCTACCCCCCATCCCCCATCTTCCTTTGGGATCCACTTCCTCCCCAATTCCATCAGCACCCTTCTCCGGCATCCTGCCCCATAGACTTCTCCTTGACTCTTTTTTCCTAGCCCACCCACCCATCTGCTCCAAAATGTCCTGGTCCACCCCCACTCCATTTGTCACCTACTGCATCATGAACCCCACCCCATCTGACCCCAGGTCCTGACCTCCAGCCCGGCCACAGATACAGACTCCAGTACGGCTGTATTACTGCCCTGCCATTGTTCCACCCATTATATATAATAATATATGGAGATGTATTGCATAACCCCTGCAGCTTCATGTCAGGGACTCCCACTCATAGGCACTGACTCTGTGGGAGCTCTGGGGCTAGAGTACCCACAGAAAAAAATAGCTGGAGCTCAGCCCCACCGATCAGTGCCTTCCCCTCTCCCTCAGCACCTCCTGCCTGCCAGCAGCGCCGCCAATCAGCTCCTCCCTCTCCCTCCCAATGCCACAATCAGCTGTTCTATACACGGAGGAGGCACTGGTGGGGAGGGGGATGAAAAGGAGTAAGAAGAGGTGGGGAAAGGGGCAGGAAAAGTTGTGGTGGGGCCTGTGGCACAGGAAGGGTTTTGCACCCCCTGGAAACAGATGAAGTTTGTACCTATGCCTCCATCCTTCTGAGCTGGTGCAGCTCCCCCTGCAACCTAGGGTGTCTGCTTGGGTTGGGGCAGCAAAGCCCAAATGGGGGGCAGATGAAGCACCAAGCCTTGAGTCTCAGCTTATGGTCCTCTTGAGTATAGCCCCATAATGTGGGGTGGGGAGGATGCTGACTCCTTGGAGCTCAGTGTGGGTCCTTCCAGAAAAGCCTGTTTATGCGGGAGCAAGCTGGCATAAATGGGTAGTAGGAAGGCAGAGGCATGCTGATGTTCTGCCTAGGACAGCATATTGTCTTGAGCAGCTTTATCTGACCTTGTATGAGGTGACATTTCCATGGAGAGAGAGGAGAGTGCAGAGAAAAAGACAGACCTTCTTACTAGTAATTGTACTTCAAGAGTGTGGGATGCTTCCTCTTGGCCACTGCTGATTTGAGAAAAGAAGTTGCTGTTGAGAATGCACAACTACTCTCTCGAGAAAGTGACCATTTGGATCCAGAGTTATAAGAGGACACGCATCCCTCAACTCCCTCGATTCCTTCATTTCCACAAATAGCTGTGGGAGTAGGAACCTTTGCTGGAATTATTCTTCACTTGGCAATGTTTTCTTAAACCAAATCTCTTAGCTAGTTACTGTGGTTTAAAATATGGATAATTAGATGATGTTGAATACAACAGTTTCCCACAACACCCTTTACATTTCAAGATCTTCCAGTTTTGTGCCCTATGGTCTTCTTTCGCTTAGGTACATCATTCAGATACTTTGTAGATGAAAATTCCCCACAGAGTTGTTTCTCATGCAAAGCCTTTTAAGCTCATGTCTGAAAGGACAAACATAATTAGCTCCAGCCCCTACTGATGATGCAGGCATTAGGAGACAGACCATCTAATCTATTCTTAGGTTGGGGTCCCATTCCTATGCAGTGTAAGAGTAGGTCTTTGTCTGAATCAACCTAAAGCCCACCAGCAAGGAAGGCACCTCTCACAAGAAATAATGTATTGAGGAAACCTCAAAAAAGAGCTTTGCTTTTCTCTCCCATGCCAGGTTGCACTCCTCTGGGCCAGGTCCCCAAATGAATCCTACAAACAGTAGGATTCCTTTTAGTCTAAATTCTGGCTATTTGCCCATATCAAAACCCAACCATACAATTTGTTATAACTTCTAGGCTCTCCTTCCCTGGAGACTGTACCTTGATTCAGTGGGAAGACTTGTGTGTTCCTGCAAGTTTTAACTTCGGGTACAGGTCACACAAGTCAAAGGGAAAGCACTAGATGAAAACCAATTCACTGGTGCTCAAGGGTGTTGCTGATAAAAGGTGAGGTGGCATTGGCAATACTGACTAGGAAAGCTTGCATAGCACTTGTCTACACAATACCAACACTATCAGTGCCTTAAAGTACATCAATCAACAGCAAAATCTGAAAAACAAAAATAAAGCATCAGTTTTGAACTGAGCACAGAATGAGATTTGCATTTTATAGTGGCAGTTTTATAGACTTAAAGGATTGATAGCATCCCTTTGACAGTCTTAATTACTCTATTATTTATATCCTGGACTTTACAAGCAGTGAGTTCATGATAAATGGCACTACCGGTGGAACTGACTATATGCTGCCTTTGTAAAACAATTGCAGAATTCAGAGTGATATTATATTACTCTGTTTATGTAACATCCTATTTCATAACAATGGTACATGTTCAACATAACTTTTCAGAACAAATTATTAACTCCCATTTATAAACTCAACTCCAGCGCTCTTAAGAAAAACTGCAAAAATTAAAATTCCACAATAAGGATTAATAATTATCTCAGAGTAATAATAGGATTATTCTGTTGGTCCAGTTTTAGATTCTTAAAACTGATGCTCATCATACTTATTAAATTTATCTCCACTAAGCAAGAAATGTCTTCAAGAATTAAACCAATTAATTTGTGTGGAATCAGTTGTCTCTCTGCAGATCTCATTACATGTCTTCATCCCCTTATTACATGTATAATTTGGTGGTGAAAAGGTAAAACTAAAATATCCCCATAAATGTAATTGGTATGAATCTGATAAGTCATTGTGTAATGTGACATACTGCCAATAAAACATCTCTAAAGAGAGATGCCCAGGGATATAGGATGCAACAGAGTACGGGTATGGTAAAACAAGATACCACTTATGAAATGTAATGTGACAAGTAGTAACAAAGTGGTAGGCATTCATTTGCTAGTTTAATTTTCTTTGTAATTCTGCATGCAAATTTTTAAAAGTAAGTTAGTGAATTTGTAACTTAAATCAGAGCTGGAGAGGTAATAGAACATTTTGTTCTTATACAGGAAACCTAAGTTCATAAGCATTCTCAGATAGTCTATTCCAGGTGACTGGAGTACTGGTATGATAATTCATGATTTAAGACACATTCTCCCACACTGATCCATACAGCACCCTTGACAGCAGCCTTCACTGTGGTTAAGTTTTACCTTCATAGAGGAAAGATCCCACAGGGACAGCTGTTCTTGCATAGTAGAGAAGCATTGCATGGATAGAACAATTAATGAATGCCTCAGGAAAAAGTAAGCCATGCCCTAAACCCCTATATCCTAAGACTGCCAAAAACAGATTTTTGTTTTAGGATTCCTCCAGTTCATTATCCCCAAAACCATTACATTCATGATTTTTATTGGACTGATTCCACTGACAATTTGTCAATTCAGGAGACATATTAGATACACTGCTTCACACATCAAATTACATATGCTTAGACGCTAGAAACATATCAAGTTTTCTGATTTCTTCCCACCTTCCCCATGTTTCAAAAGAATATCCAGGGATACTATTTAAAGAAAATAGCATTTCTAAAACTTTATTTATAAACCATTGCATCCTACTAATACACTTAGGGTGTTGTATAATATACAGAAGAAACCATTTAAAACTCAAACAGGTAGATTTGCTTATCCAAATACTAACTTTGTCTAGGCTTACTTTAAAAGTCCCTGATCTTGATTTTTGGACCAGAGGCAGAAGGGCACTCCAGAGCCCTGGGGCCTATTGAAAACTTTGACCCGAGAACCACTTAATGGCAACTGGCAAAGGGTTATAGAAATCTCATGTACATTCTAGTTCACAAGAGAATGTCAGGTGAGGTCCCAAAAGAAAGCCAGGGACAAAGGTGCAGCTAGGCAAAGTAAGGGTTGGCATAGCCCAGATGAGAGTACTTGAGAGGCTAACAATTTGGTAGTGTTACAGAGCAAGACTATGTCACACTGGAGGCTGGGGGTAACAGGATGATTCACTATCCTGGGTACCCTAAAAACCGTCACAAAAATACCTTGCCAGGAGACTGTTATACTGACGAAGAATCTATCATGTGCTAAATACATGGAGGATTATGTAAAAACAAAAACTTTGTGTTATGGAAAGGTCTGAGATGAATTAATCTTAATTTTTGTTCATTTTTTTCTTTTAAAATCAGACTACTTTCTGAAATTCTAAACTTTTAGAAGAATCACTAATTAACAACTTTTTTTCAATTTTCTTTGAATAAACCTACTCTGGATTTTTGAAGTGAAGGAAATTATTACTTGACTGAAACACTAGTCCTATTAATGTGTATACATATATGAGTAATTTTCAAGTACACTATTTTAAAAGTAAGACATATAGCTGGCTTTCCATATTCAGTATTGCTCTGGAAAGATAATTAATAGCCTGAGTCAAAGCCCATTAGAGTCAATGGAAAATCTCCAATTGACTTGAATGAGTTTTTGAATTAGGCCATAAAGCTTTCCTGTGTCTCTCCTTTTACAATACTGCTCAGGAATGGCTCACCTATCCAATTATCTGGATCGAGTGAGACTAAGAAATTCCTTTCAATTGTGATCTAACGAACATTTGAGTTATAGTATCCATAAATGAAAGCCTAATATATTATAGGATGATTCTCAAAAGGCACACATGGGAGTTAGGATTAGGGCATTTAACCCTCTCGTGATCTTTTGAAAATTCCAGCCTTAATCTACTGGCCATCTAGCCACAATCTTTTATAAGATCAACAAAGTACTGAAAGAACAAATGCGTGCTTCACATCCTTAGCGATAATAGAACAAAAATGGGTGATCTGTATTCTCTCCTGAAATGGGATGCTGCAAACATGCTAAATCCATCATGACAACAATTAAGTTCTTATATCCCTCCAATTGCTACAGCTCTTGAGTGCCTCAAACGTGGAACAAATGGAAGAATCTGTTCAACAAGTTAACTGAAGAGGTTTATATTTTCAGATGATGTGATATGTACTGCATCTCCCCAACAAGGCTGACTTGTCACAGCATTCTTTTATGACAGAAATAACTAAGGCTTTGTCTGGAATTATAGTGGCATGTAGAGTACAGGCACTACACGTGCAGCTACACGTCACAGTGAGAGACAGGCTTGTCACTCTGATAAGCAGCTACATGTGGCAGTGGGGAAAGGCTCCAAGAGCTCCTTTCCCTGCTGTTTCTCTGCGGCCACAGCCTTTCCCTGCCGCAGGAGCCTTTCCCTGGGGTGGGGAAAGGCTCTGGCAGTGGGAAGACAGCATGACACTACACTGCTATTATTAGTGAGTTCTAAACATCAGTGCAGATGTGGGAGGTACTTCTTGGGTGTACAGAAAGCCATGGAGGGTCTATTCTAGGGTTCAGGTGTGTAGGGCACTCTACCCGCCAAAGTCGTGTCTATCATTGTCTACTACACTGCTATTTATACCCTTACAAACTGGCATGCAGTATCTGTACTCTACAGGCTACTGTAAGTGTAGATGTACCTTTAAAAGTATCAATTGTACAGACCACACTTCAATATAAAGGTAAAGCTAAACTGTCCATTGAACTGGCAAACTTTACCTTGTTGTATGCAGTGTAGTTGTAGGTGTGTTGGTCCCAGGACATTAGAAAGACAAAGAACACTGCACAACAGTGTTCTGGGAGCTTAAATTTATAACTCTGCTAGACACTAAAAAACGTGGACTGAACAGAGATACTGGGGATTTATGGCTTATTGCAACCTGCTTCCACCCACTAAACTCCCTTTTTTGCCCTATGACTGCAGAGGTGTTAACCGGGCCCCTTGCCTTGAATGGTCCCTTACAATATGTGCTAACTACTTATGCTAAATGATGTGTTCTGCTTTACATTTGCTGTGGTGCTCAGAGTACACTTCTTAGACCTGAATAAGAACTCTCTCACTAACAGAAGTTGGTCCAATAAAAGATAATAACTATCAAAATGTTCCACATTTAACCAACCACACACGTCCTTTTGCTGCTCCAAACATCAAGTCTATTGACAAAGACTAGGGCTCCTAGGCGCTACAGTGATGATAATATATTTTTCTACCATGTGTAAACTGATAAGTAGTGCCAATAAAATCATCTCACATATAACCTACTTTATCTGTTAGCTGATCAGCTCATCCTCAAGATAGGTCCTTAATTTGATATGTAAGTAGAAAAATGAGTTTTGAAAAACTCATTTAGCCAAAGGCTATTTTCATTTTGGGGCAAAACTATTCTCTATCAGTGGCATGCAGCAAGAGAGGAAAAGATAGGTCCTTTTTCTCAAATGTTCATTGTAATACACTCAAAGAATTCTATCACAGTATCTACCCATCCTGATTTGGTGGGGCGAGGAAAGCAACAAACAAAGGGTGTACTGTAGCCTGAATATCTCCAGGATGGTACTCTCAAATTATGCTTAACTCCAATTCTGCATGTTTATCATTATAGAAAAGGATGGGGGGCGGAGGTGTAATGTCTTCAGTTGGGTATTTTATCTGTTGACAAAAAAAGGAAGCTGTTGCTGATACTTCGGGTCACAGATGGCCTATAAAGAGGATGTA
Organism: Sternotherus odoratus; assembly: GCA_032164245.1. Classification (NCBI taxonomy): domain Eukaryota; kingdom Metazoa; phylum Chordata; order Testudines; family Kinosternidae; genus Sternotherus; species Sternotherus odoratus. The sequence continues at coordinate 62,834,752 of JAVMKO010000001.1, forward strand.
TTGTACTGTAGTTTGTTGATAAGGCATGCTTTAAGGGAAAAAAAAGATGACAGCCAAAAAATCTATGAGATGTTTTAAATTCATAATAAAAGATGACAGGGATTTGTAAATTCTTCCTATCCTTCTGTATATTATTTTGTATGTGTTAAGGACAAAGAAAGCCAAGATTAATTGATAGATGTGTATGGATTATTGTTTATAAATCTCCCTCCTTTTAGTGATGTCATCCTTTGGCAAGGTATAAGGTGGAAACTAGACTGCAGGGAAACCCTCACATATATCCTAATAAATAAATGCATCTCTTTCTTTCTACATTTCTCCCTAACCCCATCCCGACACCATGGTCTTAAATTGTCCTCATGCTAAGAGAAGGGAAACTACTTCATTTCTGATTTAAAATGATTTTAAATGGTACAATTCTCTGTTGATTGCTTTTTGAACACTATTAATATAACAGACTGGAAATCACTTATCCAAAGCATGAAAAGAATGCAGCATATTCAATATTTGAGGTGAATACACTTAATAATATTAGAGTTAAATTCTAATGCAACATTTGTGCACAACAGAAAACAGTGTATTTTTTCTACCCCACTAAACAAAGATAATCCTCAATCCATCAACACTGGAAATAATCTTCTCTAACCAGTGCCAACACACAACATTTTGGCATCTGAGGCAGGAGTTCAAATGACTCCCCCATTTTCCCTCGCTTGGGCAAATACTTTGAAAGGTCTCAATTCTATCTTCTTCCTAGTCTATTCCTCTCATGGTACTGCTCTGCTACCTACCCCAATAACAACTTAAAATGCCTTTTTCAAAAATGTTAAGTAACACTTAACTTTCAAATGCCTGAAAAGCAAATGCAACTTTTCTTGTCTGCATAGTAAACACTAGCATTTTTATTCCAACAGATGATGATTATTCAACATCTGTTTGAATAATCAAAGTGGTGCTTTCCATGCCTTCTTGGTTGCAAAGATTTGAACTGCTTCTGCTTCCTGAAGGTCCACAGACTGGGCCAACTCATGCTCTAGTGAGACGGTTACAAGGCCAGCCAGCATCTCCTATGTATTTTAGATGTGTTTTTTATTAACTTCAGCTTGGAGAAGCTGCATTCTTCACTGGCAACTGTTACAGGAAGTGTTAGACGTATTCACAGAGCAACAAAAGCATTTGGAAACAGGGTGGTCATCTTTTTCTGTGCATGTATATTCCAGAACAGCCTATGGAGTTGATCCTACTGAAATGTATCTTGAAAGGATTTTCAGTTCATCACCTAAATCTGGATGGAAACTTCTATTTTCATTGTCTTTGGGGAACATGAAGTTTTTCACTTCCTGTGGCCCATGCAGTACAAGGAAGTCCTTCGGGGTACTGCTCAAGTGGGTCCACAGTCCTGGATCATCTAGACTTAAGGAGCTAAACTCAGCAGCAGTTGTTTCTTGCGCCTCCACCACACTCTTCTTTGATCTACTTTTCTTCAGGAATGTGCATAGTTACATCCATTTGAGATGGAGATATGGATGCTGCAGTAGCTGCCAGGTCATCTGCACACTGACTAACTAGAAGATCAGGCATCTCTTCACCACTCACATCCTCACTGGAGCCGGAAGGCTCACTATGAACATTTGTGTCTATGTATCTCAGGAGAGCACTTTCCTGCTTAGATAGAAAAGCTTCCTTTGCTTCCAGAAGGGCGTTTTCTTCTTTCACTCATGACCGCTGTTCTTTGCCAGCTATAGTGGCTCTCTACACTCAGTTGAAGGGGACAAATAAGAAGGCTGCTTGCAGGGCCTAAGTGAGGAAGATATCAGCGCCTTAAGGGCCTAACTGGCTCCTACTATTTCAGCTGACTTCCTGTTCTCCTCAGGGTGGGTTCAGGGAATCATCAGGAAACAGGAAGCTCCCTGAGAAGCCAGTGTTAATCAGCCCAGGGGGTGCTAGAGAGGTACATAAGAGCCTCCTCCTCCTCTCTCTCTCTCTCTCTCTCTCTCTCTCTCTCTCTCTCTCTCTCCAGCTCCTGCTGCTTTCTGTTATTCCCTCTCACCTACCTGTTATGCCTCTTGTGCCCTCTTTCCTCCCTCACAGCACTCCACCATCTCTGTGCATCTAGAGCAGAGAGAATACGTATGTACCAGCAGCAGACACAATTTTCTACATTCTGGGTCTTAGTGGCGCACCCCACAGTCTGGCACCTGAGGTGGCTGCCTTAGTTGGCTTCATGGTAAGGCCAGCCTGGTCTCCAATCCTTTTTTCGATTAATGATAGTAAGAGCCATTTGGCTTACAGATATAAAGAGAAACCATACATTTATTCTGTCTGTCTTAAATATGTAAATATTCTAGTCCAACAATCTAAAAGGAAACAAAACAAAGCACAAGAAGGTGTAGTATATAGTTTCTCTTTGGGATACAGCATTATTTTTGTTGTTAATTATTCAAACCTTGAATGAAAAGTATGCGCAAGCATCTCACAAACTGACACAAAAAAGCCACCTATGGAAAAAGTTATAATACTAGAATTTTCACCAATTCATGCACCTCTAACAGTTTTTTATCATAGCTGACAGTGATTAGAAGAAGGGAAAGTGAGGAGACTCAATCACATAACAGAAAACAAATAATTTTCTCTATGCAATTAATGTTGATCCCATAAGAAATAATTCACAATAAACTGTATTCATTGAAGATGTCGATGTGGTTCTAGGTTAGGTTTCATAGAGGAATTATTGGAAGGCCAAAGGGGTCTTCTTACACACTCTTCTCAGCCGCCTGTAGAAATGTGCAGTGCCTGCGGAACTCACGAAGAATAATCCCAAATATAAAACAAGAAAACATTTCTACAGGCGGCTGAGAAGAGTGTGTAAGATGACCCCTTTGGCCTTCCAATAATTCCTCTATGAAACCTAACCTAGAACCACATTTTATATTTGGGATTATTCTTCGTGAGTTCCGCAAGCACTGCACACCAGTGGGCAGACAGTGTGTGAATGCACTGACAGGCTGGAGGAGGACTGCTAGGGTCTGAATCATCTAATCCTTTCTTCAATAGAGGTAGTTGTGTTAGAGAGTATAGAACTCCAATTAGCTGTAGTGAGCTCTGCTGCCTTTCTACAGTTTGGGTAAAATGAATTTCCTCACACCAGCAGAATACCTCAGGAGCCACATATTGTAAAACCCTTTCCTCAAGGAATTAAGTTTGCATAGGAAATGGCAGTGAGGAAGAGAGAGAGAATTATGTGTCACTATTCTGAACAAAGAAAGAAGGCCAAACAGAAGCAAATATGAATCAAAAATTGCAATGGTGTTTCATTAGTAAGTTGACATGCTTGTAGTTCCATCTGTTTTGCCAGAGGCTGCAAGAAATAATATTTGTTGAATTGGCAGCTCTATGGTCAAACTCTTTCTACTTCAATAGCTGCTTTGCTTGTACAGATCATAATTACATTTTATTTGTGCTCAGTTTTGTAGCATTAATGTTTGATTTCAAAACAATTTTCTTTTATTTCATTGAAAATTCCATTGAGGAAACGGACATACTCTATTAGCTTGCAAAGGCGGATATAAGTTGTTGTTGATTGAGTTGTCCAGCCAGTTAATATTCAGATTTATGATGTCTACCAGGAATGCCTGTTGTACATGATCAAAGGGGCTGGGAGTGAGGGGGCAGTGGGACAAGTGGAATGAAGCTGCCTTCTCACCCAGGAGTTAAAAATTTGTTTTAGTATTTGGAGAAAAGCTCAAGTAAATGAACTCTTTGCTTCCTGCCCAAGGCAATTTCCTCTCCTGATTTGGCCTTCTGTTTCTTTTGCTGTGGCCTCTTCTCACGAGAGTTACTTTGGTCTGCAGAAGACCATTCTCCCTAGATAAGACCAAAGCTAAAGTGATGGGAACACACAACAATGCTTATTTATTTATTTATTGCCTGGTGTTGAGGTGGCCTATTAGATCCACCTATTCTGTTCATCAGAAAGGAGCACTGAGCAATGGTTTTCTGAACAACCATGTAGAGAGAATGAGAATTGGAATCGTTAGACACTTCTTCTTAGCCAGATGGAACTGTCAGCCAGAGAAGCATCTCTACAGACTATACTGTCCCTTTGAAATGTCCTCCTTGGTTGAGACAGTCAGCAGGAGAGAAGCCCACTCCCCTGATAGGAAGTCAGGGAATGCATTGAGCACCCTGATATCACTCCCCCCAGAGTCCAATTGCAACACACAAAAGTCAGGTTTATGGGGAGGAGCAGAGCTGAATGTAACACCTAAATTGGAAATCATGGGACTTGTGTTGCTTACAGGGGAGCACACACTTTTATGGTAGAGCTGCATCATCAAATAGCTGCATGATTTAGGAGGCTCAAACCCTCTGGGAAGCAGCATTTGTGTTGGTAAATTAGAGCTGGATTTAATCCTAAATAATCCTTTTGCAAAAAAAAGAAAAAATGTTACCTTCCTCAAAGGAGAAATATACAAGATTTTAAAGAACTTCACAGTCCTAGTGTCATGTTATATTTCTGAAATGTCTTCCAATTGTCATCTACACAAATCTGGATTAAATTTACTCACTTAATTTTAATAAATGTTTTCCCTTCTATTTTTCAAACATTCCTCTTCTTTCTATCTGATTACTTTCACCGCACTCTGTCTCCTCCAACCACAAAGGCCACCTCCTTTGAGAAGAGCAAGATATCATTCCAGACTCCTTACCTCTGGCACCTGGGTTTCAGTCTGATACCCAGAAGTCCCTGTCCCACTCCCCTACCCCATTCCTCTAAAGAGAAATGTTTAATTGTTTGATGTCCTTTTAGAGCTGTTAGTTCCCAGCCTTAGCAAAACGAGTCTTGTTACTTTGCTGGCTTCTGGATAGCTCATGCATTGTTTCTAAGCGCCCTTCAAATGTTTACCAATAGGCTATTTATATAGAACTATTGTATTGTCTTTCTGCTCATTTCCTAATAATCTTCCTGGTAAACTAAATCAACATATGCATGTAGTAAATATTCTAAAAACCCCATATAGCTATACAGCAATTATCTTAATAACCAGGTCACATACAGTATTAATAAATTACAGACCAGCCTTACATCCTTCACTCATGCCTTAAAAAGATTTGGATTCATATATTTTTGCTCATTCTACTTCCTTTTAAGCCATAAACTGACTGACTTTTTGTTGGACTCATAATCCCAGAACAAGAATTTGACATGAAAACTGACATACAATTTATCAGACCTGATGCACATTTTGATTTTAACCGATAAACACTTTGTAGAATTTATCAGCATCCTCTTATATACAACTTCAATATCACATCAGAGTCACAGGGACAAATAGCTGTCATCAAGCAGATTCAGGAACATTCAACCTGATACATGTGATATTGTACATTAAATTACTAATAGTTATTGTTATAGTTTTGAATTTTATATGGATATTGCCCAATTTTTATATATCTTTCCACATACATACACTAGAAAAATGCAATCCCTTGTGTATTATCGTTTTATTCCATAAAGCATGAACTGAGTTCTAAAGATGTACCTTTCTGTATAACCTGTGGATGCTAAGAATGCCATTGTACATTAGCAACATTATGTGTAATTTTTGCTCTTACAACCCTGTGGTATAAGATCTGTTCTTCAAACCAAGCAGAAAGCTCCTTTTAACCTGAAGTTCATGTCTCCTGTCAACATTAATTACACAAAACCCAGAAAAATTAAATCAATTTCCCTGTAGGCACTGACATCTCTAAACTTATTAAAATTTACCTCTGTTTTACCTGGATTTTTGACCAAATAATTATACTGAGTACAATTCATAGGGCAGACTTAAGTTTAATACATGGAGTCACAGTTTCTGGGTAACTGCACTTGTATTCCTCCTCAGTGATCCACCGAGAGCACCTCACTTTAAGCTCACAGCTCCTCAGACATCACCTCTCTTGGTGATGGCATCACTGTCTCTTTTTCCCACCTGAGATTTTGTGTCTGCAGCACAGCTCTCTGGGTTACACTGCGATATCCCCAGCAAGCCAGACTGACTATTTTGTTTTCTCTCTAAAGGCTATGACCAATGTATTGCCTGCACACACCTCCTTCTAAACAAACATATTTACTTCTCAATGTGAAAGCATTACAGAAAAACATACTAAAAACAATATACACTCATGGTAAAAAGTTTACCAAGAGTCACCCAAGAGCCTTAGGGGCCTCCAGCAGGTCAAGTCTTTCCAATCTATCCTTAAAGATTGGATCCACCACGAATTGGACAGAAGGTCCTGTCTGTCTCCTAGACTGGAAAGAAGGCCTTCAGTCAACTTAAACTTAGGCTATCTATTAAAAAAGGCCTTTCTTGGCTGGGTGGTCTCTAGAGAATCCAGTTTGAAATAGTATATGTGAGCCTGTCCAGGTGGTAGTTCTTCCCTGATGGATTACAACAACTTGACTGATTTGCTTTAGTCACCTATGACACTGAACCTGTGAGGGTTAAGCAATCAACAGGCTAAGTCACCGAAAATCTTTTAAGAACATATTACAGAAGTATTGAAATTGTAATCAGGGCCATTTCTTGTAGAGAGTTATGAAAGCCATATTAAGTAGACTAAATTCTTTGAAATGGAAACCTGTATTGTTTGAGAATTAGAAATACATACTAATTGCATTTGTCTGTGTTTACCTATATCTGTTAGAAGTTTAGCAATGTGATCTAATTAGCTTGTAGATGATAAACTTCTGAAACTATACTCTGTTGATTTGGAGATCAAAAAGGAATATTAACATTTAAATGAAACTTGTAGTGTAATAATATAATTGTCTATATTTCGCTTTGAAGTTTGCAGTAAGCTACCTATGAATACTTGAATGGTTAATTACCTTATATTGATGGATGCAACTAGTTACTAGCGTGTGCGTAGGAAATGGAGATTTACTTCAAAGCAACAACATACACTGCCTAGTATTCATCTGGGAAGGGCCCTGCTATAATGTCTGCTGTCAAGAAGCTGTTAGCTTCCTAGAGAACTATAAGGTAAGCTTCAGGCCTGATTCTTGCTATATCAGAAATGCTTAATCTTTGTCAGAGGAAGTTCAAGCCACAAGACTGAGATCTCCAGTGCTGGAATATTCCTGAAAATTCTCAAGGTAGAATTTGAACAAACTCTACACTAGGGATCGGCAACTTTGGCACACGGCCCCACAGGGTAAGTACCCTTAGCAGGCCCGGACGGCTTGTTTACCTGCCACGTCCACAGGTTCAGCTGATTGCGGCTCCCACTAGCTGTAGTTCACCACTCCGGTCCAATGGGGGCTGCGGGAAGCGGCGTGGTGCTGGAGCAGCAAACCGCAGTCAGTGGGAACCGTGATCGGCCGAACCTGCGGATACAGCAGGTAAACAAACCGGCCAGGCTTACCAAGGGTGCTTACCCTGTGGGATGGATTGGGGCCGTGTGCCAAGGTTGCCGATCCCTGCTCTACACATTGACTGCCTATTGGACTATAACCTATTGAAATGATTCTGGAAGGACATTTATAAATCAGCATCCTCACCATCTCTATTATGAAACTGACCTAAGAACTTTACTCATGCCTGTATTTATAATGATTTTTTTAATCACAGAAACTTTTTCCGCTCTTTTCTTTTTTAAATAAAGATTATATTAGTTAATAAAGATTGGCCATAGGCCTCTATCTGGATAAAATTTGAAATATTCATTGACCTGGTGGGTAATGTATCTGATCTCTTTGGATTGGGAGAACTCTATATATGGTGAATAAGATTTTAAGTAAACCTCACCATATCTGACTTGACTGTCTGGGTGGGAGCCCAAGGCTGGGTTGCTTTAAAGGAGCTGTATTTTTGGCTTCTTGGTAACCAGGAGGCATTATACAAGCTGATTTGTGACTTGCTTGGTGAATCTAATTATGAGAATAAACCACCAGTTTGGGGGGATCATCTGCCCTTTCTTTGCAGTTTGCCCTGACTGAGCAGTCTCAGCATGGCTGCTCCAGCAGCCATGCTCACATCACCGCTCACTGCTATTAGTTCCTAGTGGAGCTGTGGTAGCCCTTCCCACGTAGTAGAACACAATCATACATAAACCTTTCATTTCAAATAGGGATCAGCAACCTTCGGTACATGGCCCATCAGGGAAATCTTCTGGCGGGTTGAGACTGTTTGTTTACCTACAGTGTCCTCAGGTTTGGTCGATCGCAGCTCCTACTGGCTGCGGTTCGCCGTTCTGGGCCAATGGGGGCTGTGGAAAGTGCTGGCCAACATATCCCTCAACAACACGTGCTGCTTCCCGCAGCCCCCATTGGCCTGGAATGGCGAACCGTGGCCATTGGGAGCTGCGATCGGCTGAACCTGCAGATGCTGCAGGTAAAGTAATGGTCCCACCTACGTGCAGATTTCCCTGACAGATTGCGTGCCAAAGGTTGCCAATCCCTGATTTAAAGAAAGGACTCCTAAGATGTTGCATGGTATTGTAAGATCTGTCACATTTCCCCCCTAGAGAGGTTACATACAATCCTGGGCCGCAATCAGACACAAAATTAATACAATAAGGTCTTTCAAGGATATTGCAGGAAATTGCCATAGCTGCCACACATGGTTCCTAGCAACATACGATACTATTCTTAGTTTATTATGTCAAGATTAATCTTCTGATGTGTAGGTTTTGACTCTAATTCATTCTAGTTGGCTCTATGGGTCTCAATTTTTTGTCAGATAGGAATACATCAAAACGATCTGGAATATTGAACAGACAGTCAGAAATCTCCTTTAGCAATACAAGAAACAGAGAATCATAACAAAAATTGCTCTCTCAGAAGTAATGATCACATTTGGAAGCACATTTGGAAGCATAGTCAGTTATGCTACAAATTAAAATGAGTAAATCATATTTTAGACATATTCCTTAAAGAAATATAGATTTAAAAGACTAAACTACTACATTTGTTACCTTTCATGGGCCTCATCAGTCTCACTTAGATTAAACAAATAATATTTGATATTTACGACAGGGAACTTTCTTATTTGAGAAGAACAAAGTCATTTTTCCCCTCAGGGTATTCATCTTACCCTCCAATAAGTTAGGTGAAAAAGAGCAGATCATCACTTCTAACCTTGTCATTGAACTACCATATCAGTAAGTCTCACCTTCCTCTGTTTTTGAACAAGTCATTCCCAGAAAATACATTTTTAAGATATTCTCCCTCTTGAAAAATTCCTTTAATAAATAACTAACCAAACACATTTACTAAATATTCATCAAGAACAGAGTTCTCTAGATGATAAAAACATGAAACAAACAGCAATTAAAACTGCAGCCATTCAAGTTCTCTTGCACCTAACACACTTCCAACACTGAAGGTCCAAGTTTAAAGCATATACTGGCCAGAGTAATCCTCACAGAAGATGCCATTGTATACTAGAAATAGAAGAAATTTATATGTTAGTCTGGCTTTGTGACACTTTCCTTGGGGAGCCCAAAACCCTATTCCTGTGTTACAGCTGTCTTAGCAAGCAAGAATTTTGTTGGAGTTGAAACTGAGGGCTCTCTGCCACACCACTCTGTCTGCCTTACCAGCCAACTCCTCAAGACTCTGCTAGTCTAAACCTTTCTGTGCAAATAGCATTCAGTGAACCCCAATTCCCGAGTTCATCAGAGATGTCACTCTGTAGCGCCCAAGCCCTCTCATAGGACACTCACAGAAATTGTGTCTGCTGTCTGCAAAGAGACAGTACTCATATCAGTCTGTTGGCTCACTGAGGACACACTCATTAACTTAATACACAGAACAGAGATGGTTTATAATAAAACTAAGCATGTGTTTGTTAATAATTAACAGATTTAAATGATATAAGCAAGAGAAAGAGAGACAGACATGGTTACAAAGAAAACAAAAATAAACATATACTTTCTAAAGTCTAAAAAACTTAATTTACATTCTTGGCAGTGAGTTCTCAGCACCATCTGCAGTAACATGGCAGAAGAATCCACCTTTCACAGATTCTAAGGGCTGGTCCTCGCTACCAGGGGGATCGACGGCAGATACGCAACTTCAGCTATGTGAATCACGTAGCTGAAGTTTGCGTATCTGCTGCCGACTTACCTGCCGTCCTCACGTGGCGCGGTCCCCCATTGACTACAGCTTGCGCCTCCCAGCAAGCTGGAGTTCCAGAGTCGACGGGGGTGCCATGGGCGATCGATTTCTCGCGTCTTCACAGTCCAGTTTTGAAGGTTTTTTGCTGCCAGATGGTGACCTTTAAATCTGTTATTTTGTGTCCCGGGAGATTGAAGTGTTCTCCTACAGGTTTTTGTATATCGCCATTGCTAATATCGGATTTGTGTCCAGTTATTCTTTTCCGTAGGGAATTGTCCAGTTTGGCCGATGTACATAGCCGAGGGACATTGCTGGCACATGATGGCATATATAATGTTGGTACATGTGCAGGTGAATGAACCGGTGATGGTGTGGCTGATCTGGTTAGATCCTGTAATGGTGTCCCTGGTGTAGATATGTGGTTAGAGTTGGCATCGAGGTTTGTTGCATGGATTGGTTCCTGAGTTATGGCATGGTGTGCTGTTGCTGGTGAGAATATGCTTGAGGCTGGCGAGTTGGCTGTGGGCGAGGACTGGCCTGCCTCCCAAGGCCTGTGAAAGTGAGGGATTGTTGTCCAGGATCTGTTGTAGATCGCTGATGATGCGTTGGAGAGGTTTTAACTGAGGACTGTAGGTGATGGCCAGTGGTGTTCTGTTGTTTTCTTTCTTGGGTTTGTCTTGCAGCAGCAGGGTTCTGGGTACACGTCTGGCTCTTTTGATCTGTCTCTTTATTTCCTCATGTGAGTATTGTAGTTTTGAAAATGCTTGGGGGAAGATCTTGTAGGTGTTGGTCTCTGTCTGAGGGGTTGGAGCAAATACAATTGTACCTCAGTGCTTGACTGTAGACAATGGATTGTGTGGTGTGTCTGGGATGGAAACTGGAAGCACGAAGGTAGGCATATCTGTCAGTAGGTTTTCGGTATAGGGTGGTGTTAATGTGGCCATCACTTATTTGCACCGTGGTGTCTAAGAAGTGGACCTCCCGTGTAGACTGGTCCAGGCTGAGGGGGATGGTGGGGTGGAAGCTGTTGAAATCGTGGTGGAATTTTTCCAGAGTTTCCTTCCCATGGATCCACATGATGATGAAGATGCCATCAGTGTAGCATAGGTAGAGAAGGGGTGTGGGTTGACGAGAGTTGAGGAACTATTGTTCCAGGTCAGCCATAAAAATGTTGCGATATTGTGGGGCCATGCAGGTGCCCATAGCAGTGCCACTGGTCTGGAGGTATATATTGTCACCATATTTGAAATAATTGTGTGTGAGGATAAAATCACAGAGCTCAGCAACTACTTGTGCTCTGGCATCATCAGGGATACTGTTCCTGACAGCTTGTATTCCATCTCTGTGTGGGATGTATGTGTAGAGAGCCTATACATCCATGGTGGCTAGGATGGTGTTTTCTGGAAGATCACTCTCCTCCTGGGGACTTGGGTGTTCTGGCATGCTAGTGACTTGCCCTCTGACCAGTTCACACTATGCCTTTGAGGCATCAAAGTTCTAACTCAAACTTAAAAGAAGGGTCATCTGTCCTAGTCATTAGCTGAACACCACCCTCTGCTCAGGATCTGTTCTCTCCTGCAAGAATATTTAGTCCTCTTGCACTCAGCTTCCAGGCCTTTCCCATTCTTTTACAGAGTGTGGACGATCATGGCTTTTTCTCTATGGCACTTGCCCTTCTCCCTGAGCCAATGACAGGAACAAGCTAGCCAGTTACCTCCTCAGTCCTCTTGTCTGGAGGTTACCCTTCTCCAGAGCCTAATGAAGGAGCTAATGCTCCCAGCACTTTACTGAAATATCTTGAGCTCTTTCTGGAAAAGCGCACCATAATGATGTTTTCTATGAACCCTTCAAACTTAATTTCTGGCTTAAAAATCCTATTTCACAATCTGTAACTACCCCTAAATAAAAGTATTTTCCTTAGAACACAGAATTTGTGCACATTAAAGGCAAGAAGTGGAAACCACATTAAGTATGATTTTCCTTCATTCTCCCTTTAGGTTGCAAAATCTTTTGTTTCTTGTTCCAAACTTATGCCAATTCTCCCCTGAAAATTCAAACCTTGATTCCTCTGGACCAATATTTAAAATATCTGGGTCATATTCCAAAACCAGAAGTATTTAACAAGCATAGTGCCCAATTCACCTTTGGCAGAAGTGAGCTAAATTCCACCACTGTCAATGAATTTGCAACTTGCTTGTCCACTCAGCTTTTCTAGAACACACAAGATTAGTGGAAGGCAGAGTTCTACCTGAGTGTAGAAGATGCTAACTACATCTTTCCTAATAACCCCCAAACTGTGATATTTCAGTTAGACACCTGAAAAAATTACAGTATTTGCCTCTTGATAAGGATGAACAACTCCTTTTTTGCTTTCAGTCAGTTCATTGAGAGGTCATCTTTAATGCAATGGGAAGCTGTGTTTAATCTATTTTTCAATATTTTTTTCACTAATAACTGTTTTTACAGCATATTTTAGCAGGAGCTTCTAGCATTTCAGCAAACCAATTTAGAGTCATTACATATCCTCCCACATAAAGTTATTGGATTTGCTTTATAGGCAGAAGTCTCAATTGTCATAATTTATCTATCCCTGACCAGGTGTTTTTTTTAACAATTTCTTTTCTTCTAAAATTCAGAATTCATTTGGAAATTTTCACTATAAGTTCTCTTCTGAGGAAGTTTTAATTATTATTTTTTGCAAGGGAGGGTGATATTTCCATCATGATCTACAGTTTCTTCTGCTTTTCCTGACTTATTTTTCTTTGAGGAATAGTATTGTTACAGAAGATATTCCTAATGGGAAGCTGGATTCTCAAACTACCAGAAGTAACTAGCTCTGTTATATAAACCTGTTTCATGTCAAACTTGCTACAGGATTTTTAAAAGAAACCAAACTGCCCAAAATGATTTGAAAATTAAAACACCATAAGAAAATTAACTCATTCCACATTTTAAATATATAGCTAAAATGCCACTAGAAGGAACTGTATAGCAAACATATTAAATTAATTAATAAAAAGCAATGAATTGGTCTTGCTGTGGACTAATGATGATCCACATATCAGAGAGCAGTAATGCACTGGGACTGTATCAGAAAAGTATTTATAGTCCAGCATCCTCATTTTTTTAATCCATTACAATTAAATGTCATTAATTCTACAATCATTTTCATTAGAGAAGTTTACTTAAAAAGTCTGGTTTACTCTAATTGATACAATTCTTCAACAGAAAACACTTTCATTTCCAGAAAATTGCTACCCTTTCAATACAAGTACCTAAGAACTTTTGCTTATTGTGATAGAGGAAGGTCAGGGAGCTGTGGCAGAGTGCTTGAGGGGAGATATATTAACTCAAGGCTCATTAAGGCGTGGGTCCCTGTAGACTAGGAAAGCAGGCAGCAGCTTAATTGGAGCACCTGCTGTCAATTAAGGCCTTAATAAAAACCCCTGCTTCAGGCAGACAGGAGTTTGGAAGGAGTTTGGAGGAGTTGGAGCGGAGAGCAGTTTGGAGGAGTTGGAGCGGAAAGCAGTTTGGAGGAAAGCAGAGCAGAGTTTGGAGAAGTGCTACGGTGAGCTAAGAAAGACCCAGACTGAAGGTAAAGGAACACCTGGCTTGTGCAGAGAGAGGACAGGAAGCCCCCACAAGCTGAAGAGTAGGAGAGGGAAGTAGCCCAGGGGAAGAAATAGCTAATCCAAGTGGTTTACCACTATCCTCAGGGCCCCTGGGCTGGGACTCGGAGTAGAGGAAGGGCCTGGGTCCCTCCCTCTCCACTTCTCCCCTCTAGGATACTAGTGGGACAGTTAATACCCTGTTCAGGGGCAAGAAATAGGCTCCCTGAATCCCCCACAAGAAGAGAAAGCGCAGGACCCATCAGTATAGTACCAGAAATTTACCACATAATATATTTTCTGAATCTCCAGGGCTGTGTCCTTCAGAATCCATTAAAGCAGCTTCAAATGCTGAGCTTACTTGTAAAACATGTGAATGGAGCGGGGAAAATGTCTGAGATAGCTCTCTTGTCTATTCAGATGCTGTGCAAGACAAATAGGTGAGATCAAAGATGCAACTTACCTTGTTAACTATACAAAAATAGTCATAACACTACTGAAAAAAACCTGGTATATTCTTCAAGAACATGTTCAGCCCTTTACACCAGCTCTAAATTGGTATTTTCCATGTTGTAAAAGAGTATACAGCCCTGCACTGGAAAGGAAGGAGTTAAAGAGCTACTTTGGGCCCAGGCAGCCCTACCTCATCTCAAACTTTGGTGGCTAAAACCTTATCAAGAAGTGAAATATTTCAGAAATAAATGTCAGAACATTTCTATACTGTCTATTCATATTTTATGTGATAACAGTTCTCATCTATTTCATATGATTTACCTTTAACAATAAAAGACATGTTATTCACAATGTCAAATGCCCTTCAGAGCAACTGCACATATTTGGATTAATCCTCCATTGAAACAGAAACAGTTCTAAAGCACACATAGTTTAGTTTCATATCATCTGTATGATGCTTCAAAAAATCAATTAGCTTAGCATCCTAAACACTAATGAAAACAGGAAGGTCTTTTGAGAACTATGATGCTGCAGTATGCTGCTAGGTATACTATTTTTCAGAGCTACAGATATGCCTACAAGAGCCACTTGACTTCTCTTAACAAAATGAGAGGCTACAGTTGATAAAATACTGATTGCTTCTCAGATCATTTAACAACAAAAAACATGTTGGCGTATCATTTTTACTACAACTGGCAATTCTAGAGTGCAAATAGGCCCCAGATCAACAGGTGCTGAAGACAATGTGAATTCTCACAGGGAGTAAAGTTAAATCTGCAGGATTCGAACCTTAATTGGTATAATTTAAGGGATAGCTTTTCAATAGCACAATTTCCAGGGAGGATCAGTGCCTCAGTCCTTTGTGCCTTTGAAAATCTCTCCCTTGAGACTTTCATCAAAAAAACTCCTAAACAGAGATGCAATCTTTTCAGTACTGAATTTATTATGCTCGTCTGAGTTTGCCCTACCCTATACATGTTAAAGTGCACTAATAACCAGCCATAATCAGATTAATGGACCAGCTCTAACTGGCAATAAAACATAGTTTTGTTGACCTATGATGCGGGACAATTGGTGGAAAAACTATGAACTGATGATTCTTCAGAATTTAATATGAATGGTCTAAAAGGATACTGTTAATTTGGAATTTAGCGAGACAATGTGGGTGAGAAAATATCTTTCATTGCACCAACTTTCATGCTCACACAGAGCTTTTCTTCAGGTCTTGAGTGGTTCATTTTATGTCTCTAATATCCTAGGACCAACATGGCTACATCACCACTGCAAACTTGAAATTTAGTCAGTTTAAAATATATATATATATATATATATATCTAAAAGCTGTTTCATGCTCAGGTGATTCAACTGTCCTTGCCCATTTTTATGGTTTTAACTTCTATTTTTCTTGCCCTTTTAAAAAAAAAAAAAACATGAAAGATCCACGCAAACAAAAGGGGAAGCTGACTGTGGCTCTGGATTCTGCAACTGGATCTGTTAAACACATTTACACTAGATTCCCATTTACACTAATTAGACTCCAAAGGAAGTCTACCCGAGAGGATTGCAGTGTGGAAGTGCACTTCACTGTCTATACAGGGAAACAGTGAAATTGACAACACGCAAACTACTGAAAAATGGAAAAAAAGAAATATTTGTATTCTAATCTCTTTCAGTTTGAACATTATTATTATTGAACAATATAAAATGCTTTACCTAACTAAAGTCTGATTTATTAAATTGACACTGTCTACTTAAATGGGAATGGATATTTAAATTATGTGATCTAATGAGATGCTCAGCAAAACAACATATAAATACTGACTACTCTTTCGGGTGTTACGTTTAGAACATTACACAATTGATTTGGGGCTAAATTATCACTGAGTCCTACACGACTTCCTGCGGAGCAACAGGGTATAGGCCGTACTGCTGCATGTAGCCTGCCCAAATCACAACTCCAGGTGCTGGGGAGATAGGCTTCACCAAAAACTGTTACTCTTCCTTCACAAGGGACAGGAAGTTGGTTGAGCCTTGTCTTCACTCCTCACTGCTACAATGTGCTAGCCAGAAGAGTAAAACCAGCATAAGAAGGCAAGTTAGCTGAAGTCTGTAAAGGGATGCAGAAAGGTACTTCTGTTCCTAGGATCAAGAAAACAGGGAAGTAATTGCGAGGAACTCTGAGTTGCAATTCCTTCTCAGGCCTCCTCCCGGCACAATTACACCTGGCTCTTACTCAGGGTTTAGAGTAAAACATTAATCTAGCCCTTCAGGATTACTGCATCATATTCCATATTTGGAAAATTATCATAAAAAACAGATGCAGATTATTTTGATATATGATAATAAAATTTAATTTTTTTTAATTTGCTCATTTGTATCTGACTTTCAAAGTAATAACTGATAAATGCAATTTACATCTGACACAGATTATGCAGCAATACTTTAAATCTGAAGCATTAAAAAATCTGTGACAAAGAAATGCCCTAAAGGACAATAGGGTAAAAGTTATTATTATCTGGAGATTTTAGACTGAGGCTGAGAATATTTAAGTACAATGTCATATAAGTAAAACATGAAGAGAGTTTTTTGTGTATCTAAGGAATGAATTTATGGTTAGCTCTTAAAAGTGAACTTAATTTTAAAAAGGAATTCTAAAATACCCTTTAAGATCCTGTATCGTTATTAGAATAAATTACTCAAAATAAATATTTAATACATTTAAAGCCAAATACATTTTAAAATTACTCACCCACCTTCACCTCCAGGACACCACAAACAGCTAAAATGCTGTAAGTTATGCTACTTCCTTCTCAGCTTTGGGGGGTTGGTGGCAAGAATTAAAACTTTCCAGAAACCTGAACCTCATATTTAATTTTCATAAGGAAAATTAAACCCTTCACTTCACTTTGAAAATGATGTATTTAATCATGTCAAAGCTAGTTGCACATGCATTCTGTAATTCAATGCAGACAGATAATTGTTTGTATTTGTTGATTTTGAAAGCATTTCAGTGCATCATTAAAAGAGAAAATCACCTAATAATTCTTATTACTTTTTCTAAGAAACTGAATACTGAATTGGAATCAGCTGCCAGGTAATTATGTTGTGCTCTACCATGTGAAAAGCTGAGTTTTGATCAATGAACTCAGGCTCCTCTTCTCTGTTTAAAGAGGGTAGGAGTGTTCCAAATGTGACAGTCAGTCCAGACTGGGGACAAGCAGGGGTAGTCTTGAGTTTTAATTATGAGGCTGATTGGCCTGCTAGAAGAGCATAGTTCAGTTGATGGAGTACAGAACTGAGTGTAAAAGATTTGGGTTCTGCACCATGTGAGACCCAAGTGGTATGCAGTGCTGGCTCTAACTTTTTTGCCACCCCCAAACAAAAAAAAAGAGTGGTCAGAGGAGCGAACCAGGGGCGGGGGGGGGGGAGAGGGAAGGAGGGAGGGAAGGAGCTGCAGTGCAGCTGGAGGAGCGAAGCGAGGGGCTGAGTGGCCGGAATGCCACCTTTTACAGCGTGCGGCCCCAGGCACATGCTTGCTATTCTGGTGCCTGGAGCCAGCCCTGGTTGTATGCTGCAGCTAATTCATTGGGTAACACTTCTGTGTGTGCATGTGTGTCTTTTTCCTCACAGCAAAGTGGATGTAATAATATTTGCTGACCTCTGTAAAAGTGCACCAAGCTCTACAGCTGAAAAGAGCTATATCAAATACAAATCATAATTATCCTCTTCAATCCAAAACTCAATTCAGCTTTTGCTATGGAGCTACAACCAATGCCTACATAATTATCTTTTTTAAAAAGATACCTATTGGAACTCCCTGTGATACTGCACCCCATATTCTTCACAGAGATACAATTAGGATATATTCTGTACATATGCCTTGTAAGGTATTATCCTAAAAGTCTTGGTCTGCTAAACATTAATATCTCGTCGGATTTTATGTGCTATCATTGTATGTAAAATTATGAACTTTGTCTAGATATGTGTTACTGAAACATGTTGTGAGGTTGCAAGAGCCCACAAGCAGCTTTTCAGGCACAACGGTAAAAAGGCCAAACAATGTCAATGGCTCATTGAGGAAATGCACACAAGCACAAGCATTACCCCAAGAACTGTGTGCAATAGAAACCTCCCAGAAATAGCTCAGCACAATGGGAACTGTTTGATTCAGGTCACAGCAAAAGAGCTTTCCAGCAAGTGGAAAGAAAATATAAGAGGGTGACAATGACATCATGATGGGTCCTCACTCTCCTTACAATAACATACCTGGGAACACCAGAGGATCAAAGACTGACCTGGGGGAAGTGATGGTTCCAGGCTAAAGGGGTTTTTAGACTGTAAATGGAACACCTGCGGATTCCAAGCTGTCGACAAGTGCAGCTTGTCCCTTAAGAATCTGAAGCCTGCTTGTATGATCTCCTATGGTGAGAATCTGTTATTCATAACCCATTTATTTAGTATATTAAGATCAGTTTGTATTTTTGTTTAATTGCTAGGCAATCTGCTTTGATCTGTTTGCTATCGCCTATAATCTCTTAAAATCTATCTTTTGTAGTTACTAAACTTGTTTTTGTTTTATCTAAAATCATAACTCGGGGCAAAAGGCTGTTGCATATTCCTCTCCACATTGAGGGAGGTGAATTTTATGAACTTCTCCTGTACAGTTCCCTTTGCAGTGCAAGATGGTATAATTTTGGGTTTATACTCCAGAAGGGGGCATGCCTAAGGAGATGGGAGTAGATTTCCCATGTAGGGGCTGGTTAGAGAGCCTGCTTGAAACTGCAGCTGGATGTGTCCCTACCTGTATGTATGCTGATGCAAGTGCAGGCTGGTAAAATTTGTAGCTTGTCACAGTAATACACTGTGAAAGAGAGTGCAGGCTGGTGGGTCAGGGGGCTCAGTGGTACCCCATTTCCAGGTGGTACCCCAGGGGGAACTCATCACACTCTCCCATCTAGTAATCCAGACCTTAGAAGGAATTCAACCTTCTGAGTGATAAGACTATCATGACAACACTAGGAATTCTCACTACAGTCGGACCCCGGAATACCGCACCCTGCGATAGCGTGAATCCGTTTATAGCACGGGGCGCAGCTGGCTCCTGATGTCAGCGGTGGGCACTGTTTGATGCAGTGGAACCCCACAATACCGTGACCCCACACTTATCGTGATTGGGGTTTTTTTTATCCTGATCGTCGCGGTATTGCGGGTCCGACTGTAATCTCTAGGATTGCTCTCGATCCTTAGAGAAGCTTGGCATGGACATGAAAAGACAATACCGATAAAAATAAAAGGAGGAACAAATTACATCCCTCTGCAAGATTTAACCACAATGGATAAACACTTTGGTTTAATTATTGGCCTCTGCTTTGGAGTCCTTTGACATGTGCTCTTCTGCTCCAGGTTTTCTTTCTTTGAGTAACTGCTTCAATAATGGTGAGTTTTATACCAGGATCTGAAGTTGGTGAAAATAGAATTAATTCTGATTTTCTTGGGGAGGTAGATCTAGAATGAAAGTTTTCCCCCAGCTCCCTCATATTTATTTCTGGGCTCTGTTGGCCATACATATTGAATGATCATAGCTTCTGTGATAGTTACAGAAAAGAGAGATGTCCTATCTGATAGTGAATAGGGAGATGGTGGAGGCTGCAAAATCCTCATTTAATATTATCTCTTCAGCTCATTTTACTCATAAGATGGCTGAATATGTATTAGACACCAGTTGAAACTGTGTGTCCCACAAAGTAAATTACAATATTCTTGTCCTCAAGCTACTACTGCAGTGAGGCCTTCATTGAAGACCCATGCGATGTTACTGTTGACGGCTATTGAAGTTGTTCCTTTAGTTCAAGTACTTTTTTAAAAAAGTAGTGCATTTTATTCTCTATCATTTACCAGGTGTCTGTGTATCTTTCACCACAGATCATGACAGTGTCAGCCAAGCCGTCCAATGCTTTTGGCCTACAGAAGCAGCATACACTTTTTAATTTAATGAGATAAACCAAAACTCTCCACTGAGTCAATCTGAGATTCTAAATTTAAGCAAGGTGGAAAAGAGATTCAATTATTAATCTTAAATAATTCTCTGTCTGCCTTCCCATTGCATGAGCCACAATGATGGAAACAGCGGATTTTGGTGGCTCAACAAAAAGTAAGGAGTTACAACCATTATCAATTATAAAAAAAACACATTTTTTATTTTGCTTCCTCATTTAGCTCATGCTTATTAGCACTTCCCTATTTGCTTGATCCTAAAGAGAGGCTGCCAAAAATAGAAAACATTTTCACATACAAGGTTTATAAAGACTTTGGGAATAATTTCTTATTAAATGGATTAATGAACCAAACTGCAAGTCAAACACTTCTTACATACACAACATACCTCTGGTGTTTCAGATACTGTCGGACATGACATCTTCACTTGGTATTTCATTTTTTAAATAGTTTACTGAGCTAACTCTGCATCCACTGAACATTTTCAGCACCATGGACACTTCATAATTATGGACTTTGTACCATAGTAACACAAAGCAGAAGCATCTTCATAGTACCTGAAATTGTGACTAAATTCAGTGTTTTATACTGTGACATTGCAATAGGTACAAAGTACCTAGAGTTAAAACATTTTATTTTACAAGAAATAATCATATTTCACTCATCCATTATTCAATTTATCACTTGAAAGAAGTAAATTTAATGGGAACAGAAGTCTTTCACCTGATTCTGTATAATTCATTTTAGTGTATCACTATAAACAAATAACTTCAATATCCATGAATTAATAATTCTTTCACTCAAGTGGAAATAGTGAATCGTTTTTCTCATTTGTTTGCATATTTTAGCGAATCACAATACCAACTGAATTATGTCAGGTATCGTTTCAAAAGATTCACATCCCCATAATCCCTCCACTAACATTCTTTAATATAACTATCCACCTGATATTGAATTAGACAAGAACTGATGAAAAAGTTTACTATATTCATTATATAAAGTGTCTATTTTGAATATTATAATCTGAAAATATGAAAACACCATCCCACTATGTGAGAAACATGTAGCCTGTGCTTTAATGAAACCTATAAATCTTTCCACAAAAACAAATGACCAAACACCAACACATCCACAAACCAACCACCACTGAAAAAAATAAAGTACAGTATTTAAATCTGAACTAAATCCAATTCAGAATACTTGAATCACTGATTACAATACTTCCTTTTCATTACCAGACAGGTGAACAACCACCAAATATTTAAAGGTTTCTGGAAACCACTCTGCATGTGCTCTATTTCTGTTCCAGGTACAGAGATCACTGGATAGCAAACCTCTCCCTGAAACAGGTTAAAGAAAAAGGACAAATTTCTGTTATGCATCAAGATTAGAATTAGTTCATTTTTTTTGTTAAAACACTTGATGAAAATGCTGCTTTTGACAAATTCAAACATTTCAGTAAATATGTCATTTTGACACACATTGCAGCAGGAAAAACGTTAAATAAAAAAATATTTCAGAAGTCTCAAATTATTTCAATATTTTTATTTCCATTTTTATATTTTTACATTTCATAATAGTTAAGATAGTCTATGTCAAAGTATCAAACTTGGTTTACAACACAGACACTGATATAGTTATCTTTTGCACTACTAACTAGCAGCTGTCCTTTGCAGTTTTAAAATAAAAAGAGAATAAAGATTTCATCTATTATATTACATTAAGACATATAATATGCACTACTTCTACCACTGATGAGTTATGAATTAATGTAAAATAATATTTTTAAATGAAAAAATAAAATTCAAAATGAGATTTCAGAAATCCAAAACTATTTCTTCAGTCATTCTGATTTATGGGAAATTTCAAAAATATTTGTTTCTGTTCCAGTGCAGACCAAACCTAATTCTGAGTTTCCACCAGCTCTACCTAAAAATACATTACCCAACTCCAGTTTTCATTCTTATTATAGTAATGCATAGAGGATCATAGGATATCAAGGCCTCATTGTGCTTGATGCTGTACAAAACACATGAGTAAGAAACTGTCCCTCTGACCTGAACACCTTACAGCCTACATACATGAGACAGAAAAGAGCATTATATAAGCGAAGTGCATACATGTAAATTCCATGCACCTTTTTTTTAATGCATGGTTAGAAGTGTTTTGTATATGTTTGTTTTATCCCCTACACTGGCAACCAGAACACTATTTTTCTAAAGGATATGGTGATTCAGTATTCCCACTGGTGAGAACAGAATTAGTGATTCTAGCACCCCATTTAAGTCTTTATAGTTGATTCCTCAAGATTACCAGAGACTAGAACCATGTTCTACCATCACAATCGCCTTGCTGAAAAAAAATCTTAAATTGGGGACTGTGGAAAAAATTTTGCAGCTTACACTTGGACAATGTCTCCTAAACCAAATTCATACCAACGAAAAAAACTCTACCAGAGGTACAAGAGATGGTTCTGACCTCCTTTTACTTCAATCTGAAATATAGCTTGGAGAAGCAGTAGCACACCGCAGAGCTGGGGCAAGTGTTCAGGACATAGGAAACATATAGAGGAACAGTAATGTTAATTCTCCTTTAGTATTATTCCTCTAGATGGTGAGGGAAAAGGTTCAATTGCATTCATAGCAAGACGGTTAAAATTATCCATCACGGAAGAGGAGCTACTTCCCCACAAATTATCCCTACAATTGACATGAGGCGTTCAGTGCAGAAATCCACATAAACTCATCTGATCTGCATTTCTCACTCCCCTGGGTTATGTTTTGTCCCTTAAAAACATTAAATTGACCCTACATTTCTCCTCCATTTGCTCTATAATTTTCTCCTATAAGGATGGTTTATTACCCAAGTCCTGCCCTGGTTCTCACACCACTGGAATAGATCTTATCACCAGCTGAGTGGTGGGAGCAACCATTACCAAAATGACACAAATTGGGGCAGTACTGCCACATTCAAGCCCCAACGTTTTCTGCAGAACTTTAGCACTCCCTTCCTCCAGCTCTTTGTCTTTCTTTCCTTCCTCAAATTCTCATAAATGAAAGCAAATGCCAAGTCACAGTCAACCTCCCAGTCGCCAGCTAACTCCAGGAGGGATGTACCTTAACTATAGCCCAATGTCTGGAACAGCATATGACGCCAGGCCTAACATGCTGGGAGAGATGGGGACAATGCCAAGGCTCCTCCTACTGCTCACTCACCCCTCTCACCCCACCTTCGTGGGAGGAGAGAGTAATAGCTCTGCAGAGCCTGCTTTCCTCTTTGTGCCACTGGGGCAGAGGAATAAGGGGGTGCTTTAGGCCTCCTTATTGTCCTGGGCAGGCATGCAGAGTAGGCGAGAACCTGGCCCTAACTCTCTCTGTTTGGATCCCAGCAATTATCTACAGAAAACGATACTGATAGCTCCTGTTGGTAACTACTCAGCTTGAAAAGTATTGTGGAGTGTGGATAAAGCTATTCTGTGACAATAAGCAAAACAAAATGTAAAGTTTGTTTGGAGATTGAATTCTGACTCTCCTCTGACTGAATTTCAGAGCTGATAATCCTTGCACACATTTCTTTCTTACTGTTTCTTGCTGCCAAAGTACATAGTGGGATTTCAAATAAAGCAATCTAAGGATGAAAGATGTAAAACAATCTAATAGAATAAATCTCTACCACTGGGAGATTTCCATACACTCAGGTGCCTTTTAACTACTTACTAAGCAAAAATACTACTGTGTTTTCCAGTCTCCATTCTTAACAGTAAAATCATCTTATTAGTTTCAAATCATGATGTTTGCTGTTTCTTTCTGGCTAGGAGTCTATGTTTCAGCTCATAGGAATATGCAATCATATTGATCATATATAATTGATCATACATTAGCTATTCTCTTGGATTGTCCAAAATAATCAGTATATACCACTTAATGTTCAGCATTCTTCCATCTGTCAGTCAATCAAGTTTCCCAGTGCATTGCATACAAAGCAACAAGACCCATAAAAAGATTTAGACCATTTTGTTGAGTGACTGAAAAAGATGTCATGATAATTTGTAGCCGCACGGTGCCATTGATTTTTAAATAGAAAGAGAGAAGTAGGGGGTGGGAGCGGCAACCAGAGAGGCAGATTCTGGCTGCACGATTCTTGACAAGAAGCTGGAGGAGAGCCAAAAACATAGGGTGCAGGCACAGGACTTTTTCATGGCTATCCACTGTAACTGTATGTAACTATATAACTGTATGGACTTCAGGGGAATGCTGGATCTGAGTGCCATGTCTTCTACAAGCTTGGCAGGGGGCAAACCAGCTCCACTGCAAAAATGGTAAAGACATTTGAGGTTTAACTAAATATAGCCCTCAATATTTAACATACCACTGTATTATTACACCAATTCTATGGTATTGTTAAAAATACTGGGTTCAAGCCAACATTGATTATTCTTACTGGAATCAAAATGCTCAATCCTCAGATTGTATAAAATGGAACAACTCTCTTGATATCAGTGATTTAAAAGTGCTGACCCATTGTGACGAAAACCACAGTCTAAGCTGCTTTTTCATACTTTATTTCAATGTATAAAAACATTTATACATTCTTCATTCAGAATTCTATATGGTTTTGTCTCCATTTGCGTAACTGTATGCAGAAAACATTTTATTTCTATCTCCTTTTCTAGGGAGACTCACATTGGGAGAAGTTATATATAAGCATCATGACAACACTGTGTTTAACATCTCCTTATTTCAGCAGAAATGTCTGGCTTTTATTCTCCGCAGAAGAATAATAAAAAAGAATACCGACCACAAAAGGAAGTGATAAATGACAGCAACGGACATCCTTTAAGAATTATTACTTGAAACAGTCTTCCACCCTGACTATTTGTCAGCTGTTGTGGGTAAAAAAAAAAGCCTGCAAACATATTTGCCCCACCATAAATCTCCTACCTTCCAGGTCATATGAAAGCCACTTAGATTGCTACTGAACATTTGCATTTTAACTACAAGGCAAATCATTTCATGATTGTCTCCTTGCTGTGACTCTGCCCAGATTTTTAAATTACTACGTTCAGTTTCAGTATATAACTTAAATTCCAACTAGTCCATCACTGTTATCTTCTCCTTGACATAGTTCAAATGCTAGATCTTTGAAAATGGCCCACTGCTATGCAGCAGCTTTGCTGGCACCGGTACTGCTTGCCTTTACTAACTGGGTTTCAGACAGTTTTAAAGTCCAGTAGCAGCCCCACTCGATCTGCACCACAAACTTCTTCCAACCAAAGCAGTCACTCCCTTGGCACTTGCTACAATAGGACTTTTAGTTCATGTTTAAGAGCACTAAGCTGACCAACAGTCAACAGCATGCTATGGACTTTCACATTGAACATGCCCTTAGGATTTTAATGAAAATCACAAATATGATTGAACTTGTCAAATAAATTAAGAATACTGTTGTATCAGTAAGGAGACATGATCCAGGGTTCAGTAAAAAGGAAGATATTTATTTAGGTATAACATTCAGAGGAGAACAGACTCTTGTCTGTATGCATTCAGGTCAAGGGAAATACACAAAGGAGCAGAGGGAAATCAGCTATAGAAAGCTTCTGTAGACCAGCCCATGGACACCCCAGAGTAGACAACATCCTCTGACTTTCTCATGTCTTGCACATTGTGTAGTTATTCACATTTTCAAAATGTCTATATAAAGAGTGCAAAACACTACCAATTAGGTTTTAGTGGCATTTTAACCTCACTTTGAACTGGTGTAAATGATACAAGGTGCAGGGCAAAGGAGAATTGGGCCCTATCACTATAATACAACATACTGTACAAACACAGAGGATTTTACAATGTTACTAACAGACCTTCCCTCTGATGTCAAGTAATTGTATAAGGAATTTGTGCAAGTACTTTAAGTAATAAAATAAAAGAAAACTGAGGGTTTAATGAATATCTATTAAACATAAGAATGGCCATACTGGATCAGACTAAAGGTCCATCCAACC
This sequence comes from Sternotherus odoratus, assembly GCA_032164245.1. Classification (NCBI taxonomy): domain Eukaryota; kingdom Metazoa; phylum Chordata; order Testudines; family Kinosternidae; genus Sternotherus; species Sternotherus odoratus. Next base: position 62,860,910 of record JAVMKO010000001.1, read on the forward strand.
CAGTATCTTGTCTACTGACAATGGCCAATGCCAAGTGCCCCAGAGTGAGTGAACCTAACAGGTAGCGATCAAGTGATCTCTCTCCTGCCATCCATCAGCCCCCTCTGACAAACAGAGGCTAGGGACACCATTCCTTACCCATCCTGGCTAATAGCCATCAATGGACTTGACCTCCTGAATTTATCCAGTTCTCTTTTAAACCCTGTTATAGTCCTAGCCTTCACAACCTCCTCACGCAAGGAGTTCCACATGTTGACTGCACTGTGCGAAGACCTTCCTTTCCTTTGTTTCAAACCTGCTGCCCATTAATTTCATTTGGTGGCCCCTAGTTCTTATTTTATAGGAAAAAGTAAATAACTTTTCGTTATTCCTTATTGAATATAACTTTAGGTTATGTGTGTTTGTATGTGTGTATACACACACACACAATTATATATATATATATATATATATATATATATATATATATATATATATATATATATATATATATATATATATAACACCTATGGTGAAAAGTGGTCATGGCAAGTGAAAGCCATTGGAACTTTAAATAATTAGGAAAGTCCTCTGTTACAGAAGGAACATCTGAGTTAATTACTAATTTTTCCACACAAAAAATCTGTATTAAAGAGAAATTTAAGGATGGTGAATGAAGCATTCTTAATAATACTAATTAATAATGATAATAAAAAGAATGAATGTAATGTCAGGATAAATATACAGCTTTAACTTTACCCACTTAAGCTATTGCCATATAGAAATCACATACTATTCCTTAAATAATATTTTTCATTTAACCTTAGCCACATGTCCACAGTATCTACCAATATATTTTTGTTATTCTTGCTTACTTGTTTTCAGTTCAAACTATAAAAGCACAATAGGAGTTTAGTGATAGGTTATATATATACATTTAGTTTTCTAATAAATATTATGATGACTTGTATTTTGTCACCACAACAATTCACATACAAATAAAATAAAAACAAAAACTAGGTTCTTCATTTCATGAGATAGTTTTAACTTGTTAATAATTCATTGCTGCACAGTACTGATTTGCAGGCTAAGGACCCAGATGTATCTAGTAGACTTGCATAGCTCTGTGCACTGGAGAACTCAAGGAAGGTTTCTCTCTCTAGTGAAGAATCACTTCATAAGTTCCACTTTGGGTGTTCAACTACTGTGCTTACATGACATGTTATGACCTTAATAAATGAAAATTACAAGATATTTTTTAATAATTAGTTCTGACGGTACCATCATTATGGAAATCATTTTTCTTATGCAAAGATACCAAACATAGAGAACTCGTATTTGGTTTGTTGACAGATTTTGTTGAGACAAACTTCAAGACAAGTCTGAAGATAATAGGTTCCATAGTTTTAAAGTTATGAAAATGTAGATTGCACAATTTCTTAGCAAAGACTTCCAATTTCACAAAAAGGCAAGAATTTTGATTGCATATAGTGAATATACATTGACATATACATAAATTATTTTACAACCAGTGTTTTTTCACCTTGGCAAAGCACAGAAGCTTTGTGCTCTATTTACAAAGCAAATTTGAAGTTTGAAAGTTCAGCTACTTGTGAGCAACCCCTCCAGAATATTTTTTAAAACTTGGGTAAAATATAATTTTGCATCTCACAAGTTACATCCCATTGCATGATGAAAAACATAGTTAGAAATACTACTTTGCTTAAGCCATGCTGACCCCCATCATCACTTACATTATGCACATAATCATTGTATTCCAATGAAACTCAATACGTTGTGCACACTGTGGAATGCATGTATCAGCCAAAGAGGAATTTAATGTTAGTAATATTTGGATTTTGACACTTAAGTTACATTAAAGCTCAATTCTTATTTCAAGGACTGATGGCAAATTAAATCATCCCTTTACAGCAGGGGTGGGGAATCTCCAGCCCGCAGGCCTTATACGTCCCGCCAAAGCCTTCCGTCCGGTCCACGCGCGTCCCTGGCCGGCGGCTCCCCCAGGCGCTTCCCGGCCCCTTCGCCGAACGTGGAACCACCCCCGCCTGGCGGCCTGGGCGGCTCCGCGCTCAGCAAAGAGGCCGGAAGTGCCTCGGGGAGCCGCCGGCCAGGGACGCGCGGGGGTGGCTCTGCGCTCCGGCCGGCAGGCGGGCGTGGCTCCGCGCTGGGGCCAGCAAGCGCCTGGGGGAGCCGCCGGCCAGGGACACGCATGGCCCACCAGGTGGGCGTGGCTATGTGCTCCGGCCGGCATGCAGGCGTGGCTCCGCGCTGGGGCCAGCAAGCGCCTGGGGGAGCCGCCGGCCAGGGACACGCATGGCCCACCAGGTGGGCGTGGCTATGTGCTCCGGCCGGCATGCAGGCGTGGCTCCGCGCTGGGGCCGGCAAGCGCCTGGGGGAGCCGCCGGCCAGGGACGCGCATGGCCCACCAGGTGGGCATGGCTTTGTGCTCCGGCCGGCAGGCAGGCGTGGCTCCGCGCTGGGGCCGGCAAGCGCCTGGGGGAGCCGCTGGCCAGGGACGCGCGGGGGCCGCCAGGCGGGGGCGGCTCGAACCTGGGGGGGGGGCCGCCGGCGCCGCGGGGAGCCGACAGTCAATGGGGTGTGGGGGGGAGGCCAGGGTGAGCGAGGTGTGGGTGCAGGAGGGAAGGAAGCTGGGCTGGGTGGGTCAGGCATGGGGGGCAGGAGGCTGGGTTGGGAGGGAGGAGGAGGTTTGCTTCGGTGGGGTGGGCTGGGCCAGGCAGGGGTGGGGGAAGAAAAGCAGTTAGATGGGAGGCTGGGTGGGGGTAAAGCAACATCACCCCCTACACCCAGGCTGACAGCGGGAGCTGACTGGGGCAGGCAGCAGGACCCCGGCTGGCAAGGGGCCAGCGGGGAAACCCCAAAGCAGTGCAGAGCTAAGCACTCCGCCTGCCACTGCTTTGGGGTTTCCCCCGCTGGCCCCTTGCCAGCTGGGGTCTCAGCTCCCATTGCCAGCCTGGGCTTCCTCGGGGGGGGGGGGGGGGGGGGAGCGGCCCGCAAAAGACATTATAAATGTCCAAATGGCCCTTGGCAAAAAAAAGGTTCCCCACCCCTGCTTTACAGCAACAGCAATGGTATTTTCCTATACTAGGCAAAAGAAAAATTAAGAACAAAAGAAAGGAAAGGAATAGCTGCCTTGTTTTACCCAACTACACAAGAAGCTAAATACATTCATGCCCATGCACACAAAGTGAAATAACAATTGGGTGATATATAGAAGACTAAAACCCTGCATTTTATTTGTTTTTATTAAAATAAATCCTTATTAAAATGGTATCATTTCCAATCAATTGTTACTCTCACACAGCATGTAACTCCTTTATAAACCTCATCTCAGAGTAGTCTCTGTTTTAATAGCTTTGATCGAGTGTACTTTAAGGATCAAAGCCCAGAGACTTGTTTTGATGATAACAAGCAGTTCAGCAAATAAAGCAGCCCAGATCAAAAATTAACACTATCAGAAGTTCAGGACGATTCCCTGGAGTTGAAGAATATAGACACCGATATTTTCAGAGTCTCTAAAGTGTCCATGGATGTCTAAATACTGTTTTCTAATACCTGTGTAATACTTTTCCTGAACACTGGGTGACCAGGACATAAATATGCCATAAATATGACTTTTTGAAATAAATAAATAGAGGCTAAGTTTGTTCATTCCAGTTCATGTTACATATGGAAATTTAATTTCATAAACACTGCAATTCATTTGAGAGAAAGTGACTATATTAGCATAACCTGCTTAAAATACATCATGCAAAAATGTATGTGAATTTGCATACTTATAGCATCCTTCATAATCTCTTCTCCTTTGATGCTTATTTAAACATTTCAGTTTAAAGAGAAGCAGCTTGCAAGTCTTATCCTTCATCTTTGCTGAAGTATTATTTTAGCAAATATTGAAAGACATCTGAGTATTAAATGAAGGAAAAGCATAACTCGGCCCTCTGTATTTTAACCCATATTACATGAAGTTGATCAGTCTAATATTTAATTAAAAATCTGGTAAATGCTTTCCCCAAAATCTTTTACACAGATCTCTAGTGGTTTTGGCTCTGCCCAATGGCTGAGCTATGCTACCTACATTTATACATGACAACTATGACTCATTGGCTTGCAATGGCTAAATATGTCTTATTTCCTAAGAATTTCAATGTAAAAGTATGGAACAAATATATGATTTGTGCACAGGCTTTGTTTCTTTTAATACAGTTATAGGCATAAAGGGATAATATTACATGCTGAGATTCTGAGTCAGTGAAGTTATTTTAACAGCTCTATTATTAATAACCACAGTTTAGGCCCTAATGCTGCAAACCTTTCCTTGTGAGCTTAACTTTAAGCATGTCTGTAATCCGAATGTGTTCAGCAGTACTATTCATTTGCTTAATGAATGTACATGTATATGAGTTTCCAGGGCCCTTATATAGTGCCTTAACTTTGTATAGCACTTTACAAATAGTATTAGAATAAGAGATGGTCCTGGTCTCAAATAGTAAACTATCTGATTTAGACAAGTATAAAACATGTAACTAATAGGGGGAAATAAGAGAAGGTAACAAAAGATGGGACCATGCATAAAACAAACACAGATTCATTATTAAGCAAATCTTACCAATTCTGATCTTTTTTAAAATACAAGTTGAAGTAGGACAGAAGGGAAAGAGTAGACAGCACAGGAATGGAAGTCAAAACTAGAACAAAGGCAAAGGGAGTGAGTGGGTTCTAAGGTGAGATTTGAAGAAAAGTGGGAGGTGCTTTACATATGCATTATTTCTTTTATTTACTTTATAAAACTACACATATTGTTTTCGCTACATAACATCAGGTTCAAAGCACATAGCAAGAAAATATAACACTGTAGGGAAAAAGATATAATTTGGTGTCTTTTTTTTTTAAATGGTTTCCCAGTGGCACCCAGATGCATTATTACAAAGACAACCTATCCTGTTAATAGCAGCTTCATTTTCCAAGATCAGTCAGTGATATATTGCTCGCTTAGCATCCAGAATTAGTTAATTAGTTAACTTCTTCCTTTAGATTATGCCCTCTCACCCCAAAATACTATGGATAAATAAAGCAGTTCATGAGAGACATTTTTGTTCATGTGAAAATGAAGGCTACAGTCTGGGTATTTATTCTAACCATAACTTAAATCTACAAATACAGCCTTCTATCAAGTTGCTATCAGAGGCTCTATGGTCAAAAAATAACACATGATGAAACAGCTATGACTGATCATATTGACTATACTGATCCTTTCAATTTAAGAGATTCAGAAAGAATACCTGATGCCAAGAGCTGTGTAAAAGATCCCAGCTGCAGGAGACTGTAAAGAATGTTTAGATCTCAGTGTGTGAAAAAAAGTAGTCATTCTGCAGAAGGACAGCCCTGGGGCACTCATGTCTCTGAATCACTGCCAGAATCAGCAGATATCAGCTGTGAGGTAGACACACACTGTTTCAGCACAGCCCTCAACTATCAGAAGATAAGATATCAGAATAAGAATGGCATTATTAAAAATAGTAGCTTAATAGAGGAAGGGAATATGAACTAAAAAAATGTATACAGAAGTTCTTTCAAGTTCAGCAGATGTAATAAATGCATGGGGTGCTAAGCATTGTAGTATAAACTTTGTTTCATCATATTGATTATTCTGGGAACGTACTCAGTTTGTTATACATTTAAGATGCTATTCTAGAATTCTGTATAGTAATTGCTAAATGAAGACTGATGCACATATTTAAGCATGGAGATATTTGTTTTAAATCTGAGCTGAAAGAGTCAGTTTAAGTAATGATGGGTTTGAATTATTATGCAGGGCCAGAATGCTATAAGATGTCAAGCCTTAATGTGGGATTAACTATTTTTCTAGATGGAGGGTACTAAATATTTCATTTTTTCAATTTCTATTGAAATAGGTTAGGGATAAGAGATTTGTAGATCAAACATATCATGGTTTTGTCATACTTTCTTACCTTTAGCTATAGCACAGACGACTATTCACCTGCATGAAAGTTGGCTGCACATTGAAAACCTTAATAGTCCTAACAATAGATTCCTGCTGTGCTGTCTATTGCTCATATATTACTACTCTCCAAATTAAAGGCCAGACAGCATTAACCTACATTTAGAATATTAAAAAAGACATTTCTCTATCAGGACAGGTATGTTACATAAAGTTTCAAAAATACTTTTGAATTTTACCATTCAAAATTGTTAATGATGTCAAGAAAGTGTCTATTCTTTAGTAAATGTGAAGACTAATGCAGCTCTGGCTATGAAATTATAAAATCCACTGAACCTGAGAAGGATTATGTTATTTAAAATAATCAATACCAACATACTCAATGCAACTTCTCCTTCAATTACAGACATATTCAGTAAACTGATTTGTGACAATACTAATTTCTTACATCTCTTCTTCCCCAAATAAACACCAATTAACACACAGGCTTCTTATCCTATTTAGCTTACTCTTATTCAAAGTTCACCTACATTTTAAGTTCCAGATAACCAATGTTATTAAAGTACACTTACCTGAAAAGTATAAAATCGGGTCCCATTAGGAGGATGCACCTTAGGGGAGCCAGAGACAGTGTTCATATCTGAGAAAATCATTTCTGATCACAGATACAATACAATCCACAAGGAGATACAGACGCAGAGTAGAGTGTTAAGCTTACAGATAAATCCTTCATATATTTAGGGAGGCAACTGTATGAAATGAAACCTGCTCCATCCATTCACATACAGAGTGACAGCATTTTGAATTCCCCACTCCTACATTTGTGAGCTAATCTGTAAGGTCTTCAGTCACTGACCTTTTAGTTCAGCTAGTTCTTTAGAACATGCAGTATGAATAAAAATTAGAATTGCTGAAGAAAAGAAAGCTAGAACCTACAGTAAACAGAGCTAGTGCAGAATCTGGCAATGCTTTGGACCTGCCCATCTGTTCCCAGTGATAATCACCTCCCTCCACCACAGCCTAGCAAAGTGATTATGCTAAGCATCCCAGTTAACCAATAACACAGTTTCATTTCAAGCAAGCAAGCACAGTGTAATACAGAGGACCTCTTCTGACTAACCTGGAGCATGTCCGAGATTCTGTTTACAGCTATGTTTGATAACAAGGATTATTTTATCATTTGTTATTAAGAACCATATTAAACTCTTACTTTTGATGACCATGTTTTATTTTAAATATTTATATACAAGGTTTGCATTGTCTTTTTACCCAGCTGAAAAAATACTGCACTGCTCTTCATATGAAAAAGAAATGTCTAAACACATTTTTGTTTTATCTCCTATAGACTGAAAACATGATGAAAGACATGGATACAGAAATAAATATTGACAGTTAACATTTAATGCAACACAGACTTCTTTTCTCATTATTTGTCCCTTATCTTTAGAAATGGCTTCAAACGCAATACTAATTATAAGGGTGAAATTATTTTATATTTTCCCTCAGTCTTCATGTTTTTCTCAAAGCCACTCTACAGAAACCAAGATATCTCATTTTAATAATTCATAAAACAAAGCATTGATTGTAAAACTGATCTACAAGTGAACATACACTATATGGACATTTCTTGGTGATATTTCTTAAGAATAAATCCATTCTTTTTTTTTTTAAGATCACAAAATGATACTTGCAAATATCTATGCTGAACAGGCAACAAGGAGTCATTATGTTACTTGTTCACACACAGATTGTTCAGAATACAGGAAGGCATAAAACATCACATTCAAATGACTTGGCACCTTTTAACAGCAAAAATAAATGTTCCATTTACACAATTCAAAGGTGGGTTTGAAGAAAGGATGGAAAATAGAACACAGCTAGAAAGATGCCTTTATGATTCTATCAAGCATGTTATGTTTATACAAACATTTAAAAATGAGAAAGAGCTAAAGAAATACAGATTTAAAAATGGAATCTGTCAAAAGACTAAGAATCTGCCAGGCTGCCAGCTTGGTTCTTATTCTCTTTCTGCATTTCATTTTGAATTATCTTAATGTTTTAAAGCAGCTAAATACAATATAGTTCCTCTGCTTTTATAACAGTTAAAAGAGGGCATATATTCATTCATACACAGATGCCCCTTTCTTTAAAGTTGCTGACCTCTGCTGCTGTCCACATTATGGTATGATGTATTCCATAACAATATTTTGTAAACCAAATGGGATAAATTCCCCCTTTGTTTCAAGTCTTTCCCACCACTCGCTTTTAATTTTACTCAGAAGTGTCCATCATTATTCTAGAATTGCTATTTTGACCCATTCTTGTACTGAAGCTTGCAAAAGCTACTTTTGCTTGAGAAGTAGATTGTAGAAGCTGTACAATCTATTTTCCCCCTTTATTTTGGAAAGAAGTATGCACAGGTTAGGCATTAGGGTCCCTCAACTGGTCAAAGAAGAAACTCCAGATCTTTGGTAATCTCAGTACAGAACCTTTCATTTGGACTACTATTTTGTTGCTTTATAGTCATCCTAACAAACATCTGCTATTTCCCCACAGTTTTATGAATAAACAGCATCTTTTGTAGATTTGAAGACTAAGGGTCTATGATTGTCTAAGTCTGACCTGCATACATAGGCCATAGAATTTCACCTAGTAATTCCTGTATAATAAGTCCATATCTTCTGGTTAGGATAGAGCATACCTTTTAGAAAGACATCCACAATCTTGATTTAAATACTTCGAGACTGCATCCTGTTGGTAAATTGTTCCAATAGTTAATTATCCCCACTCTTAAATAAACTGCATTTTATTTCTAGTCTGAATTTGTATAGTGTCAGTTTCCAGCCACTGGATCTCATATGTACTTCTGCTACAGTAAAGCTCCCTTTACTTTCAGAGATCTTCTTCCCACCTAGCTACTTCTATACCATGATCCACTCACCTCTCAAATTTCCCTTGAAGCAACTAAATAGATTGAGTTACTTTAGTCTTTGACTGTGAGGCAGGTTTTCAGACTCCAAGTAATTCTCGTAGCCCATTTCTGAACCTTGATTAACTTGTCAACATCCTTTTAAAGTCTGGGCATGAGAATTAAACACTCTTGTAAGAGTTTCACTAATGCCCTATCCAGTGGTCTTGGCACCTCCCTACTTCTGTTCAATATTCCCCTGTTTGTGAATCCAAGGATCGTGTTTGCTCTCTTGGCTACAACGTTGCACTGGGATCTTATTTTCAGCTGGTTATCTACCATAACCCCACGGACCTTGCTTTCCTAGCATCAATGCTTTCCTAAAATACAGTCTATCATCCTTAAATGTGACCTACATTCTTTGTACCTGGATGTATGAGATTGCATTTGAGTATTTTAAAATGTTGTTCAAATGAGCCCACTGTACCAACTCAGCCAGATAACTCTGTGGAACTGATCTCTCCTTCATATCTACTAATCCAGTAATCTTTGTTTCCTCTGCAAATTTTAACAGGAATGATTTTATAGTTTCGTCCAGATAACCGTTATATCGAACAGAGGGACGCCACTGGAAACACCCATATTGGTAGATAATTCTTCATTTACAACTACTTTTTGAGCTCTATCAGTTAGCCAGTTTTTAATCCATTTAATATGTGCTACTTTGATTTTGATGCTAATTTTTAAAATCAGAATGCTGTGCAGTACTCAAATGCCTTATAGAATTCTAAACAGACTTCCAAAACTCTAACAGTGTCAGAGGTGTACTGAAGTGCAATATATTCCATCCCCTCACCTCAATCACCCAAGTTTGCTCTCAACCCAAGATCTCCCTGAGATAACAAAATACACGTTTCAAAACTCAGCTTTAAAAACAATTCCTATTTTAGCTCAGTCTAGTTTATATGAACAGTGTATTTTATTGACAACTTTTTGAACTACATCTTGCAAATCTACATCACTTTTATATAAACCAAGCCAAATTTTAAAAAAAGATACTCCTCAACAAATATTGGTGCACTGAAATTTGGTAGCCAGGGCTATGACATCCCAAACCTTTAGAACAGTAACATTCTTTAAGTAGCAGCATTCCTTTGTGGGCCTGACAAACGCTGGATACCAGCCCTCATATCTTATTGGATCTGGCCGGGAATGGATCTCCAATGCAAATGTCATTAAAAGAAAAGGACTTTTCATTTGTGGTCTGACAGAGATAAAGTAAAAAAAAAAATTCCAAATTAGCATGTCATAGAATTCAATAAAAGATGCACTAAACAATGGTCAGGCAAATAACACTTATGACATTTCTGGAAAATAGGGAAGTAACCTTTTTGGGACCTATACCAGCTTGAACACCATTGGTTAATCAACTTGTCTAGAGGGAGCACACACTAATAACAGAAGTCCTTCACAAACAGACTATAAACTCTTCCCTTTATAGGCCATATCTGTTGAGATCAAAAGCGTCTCTCCACTGATGATCCTCCTCCCAACTCTGATAGTTGGAGCTCCTTAGTTCCAAACCCTACCATTAAACTTCAGGGCAGTGGGATAATTTTACCCTAAAAGTTGGGGGGGGGGGGAAGGAGAGGAGACGGAAACATTCCTCACATATCCAGAGAGCCAGCTTCTTTCAGTACAGTCCAAAAAATTCCTCTTCTTCTCACCCCTTAAAAACAAACAAGAAAGCATGAGTCACCTCTATAATGCTTACTTTGTTGTCCTGCTGGCTCTCTTCCTTTGACTGGCTTCTATACTGTGCTGGAGCAGACTTCAGAGGGTACACTGAAATATCATCCTCCCACTAATCCCGACTACCTCGAAGTCTGTTCTTCTCTTTCCCTCCCACGCATCTATGTGAAATCTTCACTGTCACCTCCTATTTCCCACAAGCTCCTGCATGGTCTCCTCCCAAGGCCACAACCTCCCCTCCATTCTTTCCTCCCCCAAACTGCCTCTTGAACTAGTCTTTCCCTTTGCCAAAACGCTTTCATCTTTTTATACTTTCTCCAATTTCATAGCTACCTCTCTCCAGCCCACAGCAATGTTCAGACCTTTCCCCACAAAAAGGTAAGGAGAAACTGCTACCCTTGCTGCTATACCTCAGGGCTTGCAGACAAGAGCGAGCTCAGCTAGCCAGAGTCTACAGCTATTTCTGTAGTCTTCTGTCTGCCCAACAGAGACAGAGTGGCACCTGATGGCAACAGATGGCCTTACAGTAGCCTATTGAGCCTAGCTGGTAATGGACGGCTGGCTTATGGGGAGAATGCTGAGCACTCTTGTGCAAAGCTGATTCAAACACTACTCTTTGTCTCCTCTGCTGTTTATCTTCCCATCCCACAGAATATTTTTGGGAAATTTCCCTGAGAAATGGAAAATTGTGGTAACCCGAATAACTTTCCTCCATGGAATTTTTATGCCCGTGCCAAGAGTCTCTTCCTCCCTGGTTCTGGGCTGAAGCTAAAGTTTTTCACCTTTGGGCAATCTAAATAAGTCCTAAGTCAGGTCCCTGGCTCTCCCTGACTCTTAACAGACTTCTCAAAGGATGTTGCAAGAAAGCCTCAAAGGCCTTTTCTTGCTCAGACTCCTGTATCTACACTGATGGTCTACAAGTCTAACTCAGATCTTCCCCTCCCAAGGTTGGATTCCTGAAGCTTCCCCTTGTTGCCACCCATTTGTCATGGCCTAGCAAACTGCCTGACTTATCCCTTTCTTCCTCCTACCAAAAACTGGGGACCCCTGCTTATTTCCCACCTTGATGAATTTCAGTTGACTATGATGGAGATTGTTCCTCATTGCACTAGTCAGTTAGGGTTGTCCACCCAGATCTCCCCCAAGCAGTCCCGAAGCTGCAATATCTTAGTCCCAGGCTGGTAGAAGGACAGTAGTGGCCTTTTAAAGGGTCCAAAATAATACCTCATTTTGTGCATTGCTATGGGTATCTGTCACACTGGATTTAACTGCAACTTAATTTTTATATCAAAGAAAACCCCACCTTCAAAACACCATTTTGCAATGAAACACAGGACTGAATTGGACAAAGAGTAAAACAAAAAACACTGTTTCTAATTGAAAAAAGATAGTTTCTTCTATATGGTTTCCTATGCTAAGAACTAAAATGACAGCAACATGTGGTACAAAGTGCATGTTTCTGAATAATTACAGGTCTAATTTGATAAAAACTAGTGATTTAAATCTTAATTCAAAACATTTGTTTTTCCATTGCTGTTCTCTACCTATTCTGGCAAGGGAATACGCCATACAAGAACTAACATGTTTAACAAGCTAACCACATTTAGCAATTACTAAAAAAGCCTCTCCATTGATGCCTACATTTTTGCATATGCACACCCTTGAATTTTCTAAGTACTTATTTCATACATTTTGTAGCCTTTGATTAATTTGGAGTGCAAATTGCACAAGTCACTAATAACAGGTTCTTTACTCAGGCAGCAATGTAAAATTTATTATGAAGTATGAGATTGTTGGGCCACACACAGGAACTTAAAAACTTTAATTAACATCCAAATAATTCCAGACATAAGCATTAGCATACAGACAACAGATTTACAGAAAGTAACAATCCCCAATACTGACATACTCACAACACCATGGAGACTGTTGGAAACAAAGATAGAAGGAAACAATAAGCAGGGAACATCATAAACGGGATGTAATGATCCAGGCTTCCTCCATCTGATCACCCTGATGAACCCATTAGCAGTTAGTCATACAGCTTATTTTATACCCCTTACATTCACAACTATCCAGTGACTCTGGCTCCTTGTCCATTTTGTGGAACCATAACTTAGGCCCTGTTGCTGACATAGGCTGTTTGCATCAGTACATTTCCCAATATTTCCAACACGCTAATGCAGTTAATATCATGGTTGCAAATTCCAAAAATCCCCTATTTCAACCATATTTTGTTCTTTTGGGGGTATGTGTTTATTCCCATGGCACACATTGCAAAAAGCCCCTATAACCGTATTACCTAGGTCAAACACTCATGCTACCTTATAATAATGGCCATGCTAACTGCCAGGCCTGACATGGCCTCTTACTTATAGCAAAGTCTATTTCCAAAAATATTTTAAACAACTACTAGCGAAAATACCCGGCATTGCTCGGGTCCGTCGGAAGTGGGGAGGGGGCAGAGAGCTGAGCGAGTGTGGGGTCCGTTGGAGGGGGGAGGGGGCAGAGAGCAAACTTGACACCCCCACCTCACCCCCCCGACCAAACCCGACACCCCCACCTCACTTACCCCTTGACCAACCCCAACTCACATTTTCACCCCCCCACCCAAACCCAACACCCCCACATCACCCCCCTACCAACACCCCCTGACCAACACCCACACCTCACCCCCCATAGACCAAACCTGACACACCCACCTCACTTTCCCCCCCAACCAAACCCGACACCCCTACCTACCACCACAAACAAACCCGACACCCACACCTCACTTACCCCTCGACCAACCCCGACCCCCCTCTTCACCCTCCCAAACAAACCCAACACCCCCACTTTACCCCCCCACCAAACTCAACACCCCCTGACCAACCCCAACACCCACACCTCACCCCTCACCCACCCCGACACCTTCCCACACCCCCAGACCAAACCCAACACCCCCAGCTCACTTACCTCCCGACCAAACCCGACACCCCCACCTCACCACCACCCCCCCCCGACCAAACCCGACACCCCTTCCTCACTTACCCTCCGACCAAACCCAACTCGGGTTCGTCGGAGGGGGCAGAGAGCTGAGCGAGTGTGGGGTCCGTTGGAGGGGGAGGGGGCAGAGAGCTGAGCGAATGCAGGGTCCGTTGGAGGGGGTATTATGACATCATAACTATGTCACAGAGAACAGCAGCTGCCCAGCTGATGTGATTGGCCTTTAAATAATTTCACCCCGGAGGGGCGTCAGAGGTGAGATTTGAAAAATTTTCGACTCTTACCCTGATTAGGACCCTAAGACCTATAACTGTACCAAATTTAAAGTCTCTAGCTCAAACGGTGTGGAAGGAGTAAGTGCACATACATACACGCATACACCATTTGACTTTTATATATATAGATTTTCCCTACTTGTATAGTAGTGTTTCCTTAAGCAACCTATTATGCAAATGTTAATACAAAAGCCTCTATATAAGGAGTTTCAAGATCAGGTCGGGGTCAAAGGCAAATAATTAACATTAAAGTAATGAAGGACTGGTGTGAATGTACCTGTCAAGGAACTTTGAAAAAACAATCCAATTTTTTTAAACTATACGAAACCAAGCCAAGTATCATACAAGCCAATGGTAGCAGGATCAACTCCAAAGTATCAATTTGCATGCATAGTTGATGTGAGTCATTATGTTATCAATATTTTCTCCAAATGTTTACATTTCTTTTGTCTTTTCATCTCTATGCTTTCCCAGGTTCACAATCCACACAAAGTATTTGTTTCTTTTACCAAAGTCAGTGAAATTGTGAGACTCATTGCACAGTTTCCAGACAGCTTTCACGTTAACATTAACCACATCACTTCTGCTTTGTAAAATTGTGGAAAAACCTTTTCAAGATCACCTTTCCTAAATCTAGCGTTCTGTAAGCCCACCTTCAAGAAAGATGCACAGAGACTCTTGACACTGTTAATAGTGAATTCTGTGCCCACTCTCCTTGCACTGCTTTAAAATGTGCCTTTATTCATCTAAGTATTCTCAAAACACTGATATTAATGCTGAGTGCTACAAAAACTAAAGTCTTTAAAACATTTAGAGTTGAGACACTCTGACTATGAATAACAAAGACACCAATCCTTACTCAATTTCACTGGAAAAAATATTTAGAATTTTTTCTGTATAGGTATTATTTAGTGCATTTATATCAAATGGCCTTGATACTGGAGTATTTTCATAACTATTTTGGTGGGGGTTTTTTAAAGGAAATTTGGGTTCTTTGTAGCCCAAATTTATTTCCCTAGCTGCTTTATGGAAGATCTGCAATTAACTGTATATTTTTGCAAAGGAGTATTTTCCCCTCATTCGCAGTACAGGGATTATGTGACTGTCCCCTATTCCCAGAAGCAGGATTTATTCAATTGCACTGCACTCTATGGAAATCAGCCTCACAGGATCGATGTTGAGGATGCACTGATGCAAGTGACTGGGTGACTAAATATCCAACAGCCCAGAAAAGTATTTGAAAGAGGCTGTTTGCTCCCATGATAAAGTCTACTTGAGTGACCATTCTAAATAATGGAGACCAACATTTCTATTTCTCTATCAAAACAGCCAAGGGATATGCCATTATTTGGAAAATGCTATTTTCCAAATAATGGCAATCAGGTGTAGAGCTTCTGAATTTCCTCATCAGAGATAAGAAACGCCCCCGCCCCCACCCCCAAATATATTAAAAATATTTCACACACACTTGGGCCCAAAACCTGTTCTTCCCTCCATGATGTTATTCCAGGCCTATGGTTGTAGGAACTTTTACATAATCCACAAGGTGAAGGGACAAGAAGACATCTAGATAGCAGCCACGACGAGAGTAGATATTCTGGCCTACCAATGAGAGGATCTCTGAAGTGGTTTCATAGCAGTAGGAGAGCAAATTTCATAGTGGTAGTGGTTTCATAGCTGTAGGAGAGCAGAGTTTTAGCAGGTGCGGTGGCTGGCTGACCACCGCTCTGTATGCCGAAAGCAGTATGGCATCTGCAGGCCAGAAAGGCACCTTGCACAGATAGAGGGGCGAGTGACAGGAAGCGTGAACGAAAAACTGCGAGACTGTTTTTGCCCCCATCATGCAATTCTGGCTTTACCCAGAATTCTAAGGGACTGCGGGCACTATGGGATACCTATCCACAATGTGCCGCTCTGAGAGTCGACACTAGCCCTGGAACTATGAGCACGATCCACTGAATTAGCCCGCTTACTGGGGACACACACAATCGAATGTATACCATTGGCTTTCTTAATTCGAACTCTAGAAAGTTGACGTTAGTTCGTAGTGTAGACAAGGCCTTTGAACCATAAAGACAAGCAATTCCATGCCTTCAAACACCTTGGAAGTAAGTATACTGAATATAATTGCATTTTCTTAGTGCTTTATGAAACATGTGCTTTATTTTACTAATTATTGCAATTATTCTGAATACCTACACAGTCAGAGCCTTCGTCAGCCCAGCAAATTCAAGCTTTCATGATACCCATTTAATAGACATGCTTGATGGCAGTGTCCACAATTCATTTTTCTTACACTAAACAGAATCATGGCACAATAAAAACCCCACCATAAATTAAGAAGGTTAGAATCACCAATTCAAATATCTGAATGAGTTTATGAATGCAGGAACTGACCTAAATATCAATTTGCAGAGCCTCGCTAGTGTTTAGTTCCACAATTGACAAGAATCAGATACAGCGTGGAAGCAAATGAATTCAACATATAAACCATTTGAGCTTAAAAATTCATATGGAAGTTTGATGTGACAATGACAAATTTAAAGGGAATACAAGATTCCTACTACATAGAGCTGTGTTTGGCCCTCGTCTAGGGGCTGAAGAGGAAGATGGACTCAAGAAACCTCCTTTTGCACCACTGTGTAGCTGGCAGCCAAACGCGACTGAGACAGCTCTATGCTAATTCTCCCCTGGGAGATAGCCTGCCCAGAACCATGAGTAAGGACTTGAGAAGTAGATGGGGCTATGTCTTTTGTCTCCTCTACACTGGCTAGTACAGTTGGCTGGCTAAAGTGAAGCATACAAAGCTTTCCAACAGCTGTACTCACCATTGGACACTGTAGTTCCTAACTAATTCCAATATGGATACCCATTTTCTAAACACAATCTGGCCCTAAATAAACCAAGATTACACACTGAAACTCATTAGGCGACTGAGAAGATGGTGTCACTATTTGTATCATGTTTTGGAGATATGGACTAGTGACAGCAACTCAATGAGTGACCGTTAAAAAAAAATCCCAACATAGTTATGAAAATAGTATGAAGGCCTTTGATATTAATGCACTAAATAACACCTTTGCAGAAAAAAATCCTAAATATTTTTTTCAGAAGAGTTGTGAGTAAGGATTAGTGTCTTTCGGTTATTCACAGTCAGAGCCACTAACTCTCTAAATATTTTTAAAAGAATTAAAAGAGGATGGATGGGAATATGGAGGGAAGGGAAGTTCGGGCATAGGGGGTGGAAAAGAAGTAGGACTGAATGTGAGACTGGAAGAAAGAAGTGGATAGAAGGGGAGAAGGATGTGATAAATTAGAGTAGAGATGTATCTCTTATCTAGTCAACAGTTCAGTCCAATATTTACCTAGCTTTAAGATATATCTAATTTTCATTCATTCCCGCTGTTGGGCTTCAGTGATCAGTAACACACATACTAAGTTGATGAGGGCTGTAGAAGACAGACAAATTGAGACTGCCCACTTGTGCCCTTTGGCTGTCACATTTGACAGCAGAAGTGATTACATTTCTATGGTGCTGCATGAACATATATTTTCTGAAGAACCCGAAGATTCTCTAGGATGACAGCGCATAAATAAATGTAAAATCTGAGTATTTGTAAACTAAATTAAGTTTTGAAACATACATTTACTAATATCCATAATAAAATTATAGTCATGTTTAAATTAACTGTTGATGGATAAAAGCCAATAGAAAGATACAATACTGTCATCCCAGATGGTAGCGAAAATTAAAAAAAAAAAAAAAAAACAATCAGCTTGGTATCTCACTCTGCATCATATCACTTAGATATGTTTTTCATTTTATTTACATCTTTTAAATTACTATTATAATTATTATTTATAATATACACCATGGCACTCATGCCAGTGGATCTTTATAGACAAATTCAAAATGACAACTCCTTGCCCAAGGACTCTAGAATCTAAATTACACATAACCCTTCAAGGGATTACAATAAACCAAGGATGAGAGGAAGACTGAGGAATAGTGAAAGACCATGAAAGAAGATGGTTGTTTCCCATCTATCTAGTTAGTTGATTTAAAGAAGGATAAGTTAATATGTTGCAGTATTTTGTATATGATGTTAGGGAAAAGAGCAAGGGCAGAGGCCAGTAATAGAAGTTTGACAGAAAGAAGTAAGGTTAAAGGAGGGATCTGAAGGTGAATGAGTTTTCTTGGCCCATCAAATCATGGGTGAATCTTCCAGGAATAATGACCTGAGAAAAGAAGCAGAGTCACTTAGAGTAGGAGACATGGGATGCATGAAGACAATGTACTGGACTGTCAATGTGAACAAGGTATGTAGAATGTAGTATGTTGATGGAGGCAAGGGAAAAAATGGGCATAGATTTGAATATGAACAGTTTCATTTGCCCCCAATATTTTTGACCCCTTCCTTGTGAAAGATTTCTCTCATTCAACAGGAAAGAAACCCAAATAATGCTATTAAAAAGGATGTAGTTCTGCCACCCTTTCTTATGTTGAGTAGCATCTTGTTCCACAAGTATTTCTACTGATTTCAATAGAAATATTTATAGAATAGTTGAAATTACAAGTCAGTGTGAGTAAGGGAAGCAAAAGTAAACCTCTGAGGTACAAATTGGCAAAAGCTCGTGCAAGGATAATTGTCTTAATCATTTCTCTTTTCGCTCTCCGCTCCATCTGGAAGATAGCTATTATTAAAATATGAGTAGTGAAGGTTGCTACCTGGCATTTTGTTGCCCTCTGATTCATTTCCACTTGGAAACAATCCTGCAAATCTTTACTCATGTGTGTAATCCCAGTCACAAACTGGAAATACTCACTTGAGTAAGGACTACATATATGAGTCAGCCTTTGAAGAAGAAGGCCTGTTTGTTTTCTTACTTGAGTAAGAATTCATAAAATGTTTTTGATAATGACAAGTACACTGGGTAATCATATTTACATAGAAGTGAATATAATTTAGAGAAACATGAATTTCCAGGATAACAACTTGTAAAACTGGGCAATTACGTTCTGCTTCACATTGCTCAAGAAGCAGACTACTACTAATGGCCTAATAAAAATCTGAAAAGTAGATTTACTCTAGTAGCTTTTACTGCATGAAACCAGCTGAGTAGATAATTAGAGCAATAATTCTGAATTTGGTTATAATTATTGTTTTTGTAGAAATTGGAACCTGACACAAGACTGTTAAAAACAAAGAGCTAAAAGATTTTTTAAAAAACCCAATATTTACAGCCAACCTTTCAAAAATGCTTATTAATTCTGGGTGCCTTCATGTTTTGCGGGTATAACTGGAGACGGTGTGCATCAAATTTTCTGAGGTGCAGAGCACCTGTACCTACCACTGATTTAGCTTCAAGTTGTCTCAGACCTCAAGGTGTCTCAATACAATAAATGAAACACCCATAATTACTGATCAGTTTTGAAAAATCTCAGACTTGTCATTCTTAATATACTTACTTGTTTAAAGACAACGCAAATCTACAAAAACATGCATTACAGTTTAATATTTAGGGTTGAGATAAGTAATCAACTCACCAGTACATTTCCTTTTTTAAGAATCAGAGAGGTAGCCGTGTTAGTCTGGAATAGCAGAGGTAACAAAGTCCTGTGGCACCTTAATCTTTAAGGTGCCACAGGACTTTGTTACCTCTTTCTTTTTTTTTTTAGTACTTTTATTTGAAGTAATATATTATCTATTAAATGCTCCCATTTTCCAGAGTGTACACAATGTTAAAAAAATGGTTAGCAGTCATGAAGAACTGATGTATTTGTATCTTCAGAAAGTATCCTATTAGCTCATTGGTTGTCCTTAACCTTCCAATATCACTTTCCCTTTCAAAACTGCAGCGAAAGTGTTTGTGTACTAATCGTCTGCAAAATCATTTTTCCTCCAACACCACAAAGATATGGGATTATATGACAAGTACAGGCAAAGCTCTTCCCAGGGCAAATGGCTGTTCTGGCTCTTGACTCAGCAGACTTTCATTTTCCCTTACAGGTGCTTATAAAAAAACAGAACTAGCCAACCCAATGTATAACTATTAAGCAGCAGAGCCAGCAAATGTTATATTTTCTGGGGAGGAAATGATGACACAAGTATAGTAGGAAGTTATTTTTTTCTGAGCTGGAAAGTGGGAATTGAAAAAGAACCTAAACATGCGAAGCCCGTATTTGTTTTTGTAATTCACATACATGCATGGAATATGTTGTGCCAGTTTTTCTGTAGTACTGATTTTCAATGATCCTTTTTAATGTCTTTGAGGGAATAATGACAGAAGACCTGCAAGCCAGGGCCAAAAAATCAAAAACAAACAGAACAACTCACTAATGTTCCTAAATATTGGATAGAATCACTTCAAAATGTGACACAATGCAAATGTACATAGAGAAAAAAAAAATTAGCTATCCATTTTGTAAGGCTCAGATCACACAATAGTTGCCTTTGTTCTTTTTTAACCATGTAAAAGGAGTAATTGTGGGATATTTTAGGAAAATGTTTTTATTTTCATTCCATTTCATTCAGCATTTTGTCTGGATTAATAAAAGGAAGACAATTTTTCCTTCAATATGCACAGCATGAGTGACTGAACATCATTATCCTCTAACCATCTTGGTACAAAAAAATGCCATTCACATATACAAGGTGGAAAATGTACATTCGTGTACAGCCTTACAATTGAACAAACAGATGGCTCAATCTCATTCCCTAGATACAGAATGGAAACTAACAGATCAATACCCACTAAATGTTTCTCTTGTTCTAGTAAGTGTTAAAATATCAATTGTAACCGCCTGGTAGAAAGAAAGGAATGTAACTCTGCACTATAAAGACATTTTATTGGAGGTCATGGCACCTGAATATTCACTTAAACTTAATGTTAGCATAAATGGCTCATGGGCAAAACCTACATACTGTGATACTGGTATGGAATTGCTCTTAGAGTGGGCCAAATCCTGGCCCTTCCTTGCATGATGGGTTCATTAGCTCCTCAAATCCAAGTAATGAAGGTCTGCACTGGCCCAGATAACTAGATCAAACCCTAGTGTTAAAAAAGCGTGAAAGGACTGAAATTAACACCCATAAAAATACTCAAGGGGAAGAAGAGGTTCATGATATTGATGCATTCACAGACTCAGGCATGGAATAATATTATATGGACCCTTATAAGCTATGCATCTGCCAATGAGAGGGATAAAGATTGTGGTTATTTCTGAAGTACCAGGATTAGGAATGAGGGGAGCTGTAATGGAATATTTATGGCTGATGACCCTGTGACTAATTTTCCACCAGTGCTGTCCTCGATGTACTTTCAAGTAGCCTCAGGCTGCTTTAAACTATGCCAGCCACATCCTCTCTCACACCAGCATATCTGGATCTGCACCAAACAACGATCCTGCTACACTGGAGCAATACTTACTTACTCACTTTGCACAGCTTTCTAACCTACCCCTAACCACAACCCTGGGACCCCACCTCCTATCCAACCCACCTGCTCTCTATCCACTGACTGCCCCCCCCCCATCCAACCCTCCAGTCTCAGCCCCCTTACCATGAGGCTCCTAGCAGTGTGTTTGGCTCTGAGTGGAACCAGACATGCTGGCTCGTGGGAGCACACAGCCCCTCCCACACAGTAAAGTTGCTCTGGGGGAGGAAGGAAGTCTGGGGAGAGGCCGGGGGGGGGGGGGGGGGAGGCTGGACAGGACAGTCCTGCAGGCCAGATGTAGTTTGCCCACCCCTGTTTTAAACACTGGTTAAGGAACAAAACAGATAAGATTGGTTAGATAGGTCGGATAGAATATAAATTTATTGGTAAGGAGGAAGAGATTGTGTATTCATTGGCAAAATATAGTCAAACCTACATACAGAGTGAATAAGTCATAGATGAGTCAATAATTTAAAATAAAACCTGTGATTTTAAAAAAAGTACAATGACTCATCTCTGATTTATTTTTCATGACAGACTCACTACTTTAGAGTACAATTTGCACAGATGAACATGGTTTCTATTTAAGTCAAACAAAGTATTTCGTTGAATACTGATGAAAGTATTTTATTGGCTCAAGTGTCTTTGAAGTGTTCACATATTAATCAGTGAGCTGCAACACTGCTTTACAAAAACCTTCAAAAATATAAAATCTTCATGTTTTTGTTATTAATAATTCCCCTAAGTCACAAATAACTAAGATATTTCAGCTGCAACAATCTACCTTTACCAGATATAAAATTATTAAAAGTCTGAGAAAAATAGTCATAGACTTCTTAACAACTGTGAGGATCAGAATCTCAGTCCAATTAATTACATTAATAACAGTCCAATTTGCAATGTTTATTCATCAATGAATCTGTGCTAGTTTCATAAGCATATCATACTTGCCACTGGATTTCTGCCCTGAGTTCTGAACAGGTTTGAATGAGAAGGAAACTGGCTGTAATTCTCTCCTTTTGACACTCTGGGAAACTTCTTTTCAGGAGAGTGATGTTTCCTTCTCAGCTGATATTCATCATAGTTTCTGATGATAGCTTCCGTAGGCAGAGACAACCACCTCTGCCGGTGGCCTACGTCTGTCAAACTGCCAACCTTAATATCACCTACTTCTGCCACTTCAGCAGTAGAGAGAGAAAAGTCACTGGGGGAGGAGGGCCTCAGAGACAGGAGACAAGGACGAGCAGAAAAGGTCTGACAAGTAGCAGAGTTAGGCCTTGGCTACACTTGTGAGTTAAAGCGCAATAAAGCCACCCAGTGTGCTCTACCTCACTCCCTGTCTACACTGGCAAGGCACGTAGAGCGTTGACTCCATGGCTAGAGCGCTCCTGGTACTCCGCCTCAGCGAGCGGAATAATGTTTGATATACCCCCACTGGAGTGCCGTAGCACCAGTGTGGACACCCTGGTCTGTTAATGCACTCTGATCAGCCTCCAAAAGTATCCCACAATGCCTGTTCTAGCCACTCTGGTCATCAATTTGAACTCTACTGCCTGCCCTTAGTTGACCAACCAACAAACCCTCCCTTTAAGTTCACTGAGAATTTTGAAAATCCCCTTCCTGTTTGCTCAGCCAGGCGTGAAGTGCTCTCAGAGCATCTTTCCAGGTGACCATGCCTCCATGCGCCAGGCGATCCCCAGTACGGAGGAATGGCAAAGTGATGGACCTCATCAATGTCCAGTCTCAGCTCCACGCCAGCCATAGGAATTATCATACATTCAGGAAGGTATCAAGGGACATGATGGAAAGGGGCCATGACCGGGACGCTGTGCAGTGTTAAAGTGAAGGAGCTGCAGAATGCCTACTGCAAAGTGCACAAGGCAAACCGTCACTCCAGTGCTGCCCCTGCAAACTGACGATTCTACAAAGAGATGGATGTGATACTTGGGGGTGACCCCACCTCCACTCCAAGGACCACCATGGACACTTCAGAGGCCAGTCCAACCAGGGAGGAGGAGAAGGAGGAGGAAAGTGGGAGTGAGGGCGCTGAGGCAGAGGAAGACACCCAGGAATCCCTCGAGGCATGCAGCCAGGAGCTCTTCTCAAGCCAGGAGGAAAATAGCCAGTCATGGCAGCTGGTCCTTGGGGAAGGAAAAACACCAGAGGAAGTTCCTAGTAAGTGGCTTTTTGTTTGGAAAAAGGAAGTTTTTCAATGCGGGCTCTTGGGGCAAGGAGGGTTTGGGCTGCACGCATGCTTAGATGGGAATAGGGCATTAAAGTGCTCTATCACATCATATTAATTGGCCTCAGTGATATCTTTGAAGGTCTCATCTAGAACTTGGGCAATGCACTTGGACAGGTTTATTGGGAGAGGCACCGCGGTCCTTGTCCAGTCAGGTTAACATGATTGCGCCACTGTGCTATGAGGAGTGGGGGGACCATTTGCTGCACACAAGCAAGCCACATATCAGCTAGGGCAGAAGACCCTCCCATGCTTCCCTGGTCACCCTCAGCAGCGATTCCAAGACAAACTCCTACGGAAAATATTGGGACAGTGTTCAGTGTTGGTGCCCCCTGCAGCAATTGGCTCTCCCCAACACAGAGAAACCCAGAGGACAGTACAGCCATAAAACAATCATTCCCCCTTGACCCTGTGCTTACTCACCATTTTGGGGCTCCTGCGGGTTACATGCGCTCACTTTGAGACGGGCAAATTATGCGATTGTGTAGACTGTGCTTGTCCTCCTTAAGTGTGGGCGAATCATTGCTCTGTTTGGTGTAAATAATGCTGCCTCTGTTAAGTGTTGCATTTTGCCTTTACAGACGCAACCTTGAGATCTCAGCCATCCATGTTATCGCAGGCAGAGAGACTACAAAGACTCAGGAAGAGGTCGCATAAAAACAAATAAGACACCTGCATGAAGTAATGCAACTGTCACTGAATGAGATGCTAAAGGTGCAGGAGTGGAGGAAGAGTGAAAGAAGGATCTGCCAGAAGAATGAGGATTGCCAGCACCAAAACGCGGTGCTCCAGCAACAGAACACAGATTGGTTGATCAGCATAATGGAGCGCCAAGTGGACTCTATCCAGGCTCTCGTCGCCATGCAGGCAGAGCACTGCCATGCTCGTCCCCTCCCCTCCCCCTGCAGCCCTTGTCCCAAATTTCTTTCCCTTGTGCCCCCATGTGAGCTCCAACCCACTTTCCCCAATATCCAGGTTCTTACCGTCCCCAGCGATCTCCAACACCCATAACTTCACCACCCGGCCATGAAAACTATGACTCTCATCCTCTGCACTCAACCCCCATCACCATACCTTATAGCCATTCTGAAGCTCTCCCATCAACTCCTGTACTCCACCGCCGTGAGAGGCATAGGCGGAGTTGACGGGGGAGTGGCAGCAGTTGGCTCACCGCCGTGAAGACGCTGTGGTAAGTCTATCTATGTACATATCTTAGATCAACCCCGCCCCCGTTCCACCAGTGTAGACCAGGGCAAAGTTAAATCAACCTAACTCCCTAGTGTAGACCAGGACCTAGTCTAAACGCAGCCTTGAACAGAGTAACCAACTGTAGGTCATGAGAAAATATAATCAGGCTAGACTGAAGAGTATCAATACTGTTCATGATGTTTTCCCCGATTGTTGCTTTTTAAATCAGTAAATAATCCTTTAACCTGCTTTAGCTATTATTGTGCGCAGTTGTGTTGTAGCTGAGTTGGTCCTAGGATATTACAGTCACAAGGTGGATGAGGTAATAACTTTTACTGGATCAACTTCTGTTTGTGAGAGAGAGACAAGCTTTTAAGCTTCCACAGAACTATACTTTAGCTACCATTAAAATAATACATTATATAGTGGAAGGCAGAGAGTTCTGGAGATCACAGAAAAGGAATAACAATATTGCAATGCTTGTTGAAAAGTGCTGAAAATAAGGAGAAGGGTAAAATGGAAATGGCTGCTGTGAACGCTGTGTAACTGCAATATATAAATCCCCAACCAGCTGTACAAATTATGGGGAATGCTGAGGATACTTTGAAATAGTTTAAACAGCCATTTGAACTGTATATGAAAGCCATGGGGGCTAATAGAATGAAATATGAGCCAAAAATTGCATTTATTTTTAATGTTGGCTGCTCAGAATCACTGGATATGTACAATGCCCTTCATACATTGGGAGAGAAGAAAGAAAGGGAAAGAAAGCAGTAAGGAAGCAATGAAAAGGTTGAGGAATAGCATCCTAGATAAAAATGTTAATTATGAAAAATATATTTTTCAATTAAGGATGCAGAAAGAAGGTGAAACAACAGACAAAAGTTTTGAAGACTGCAAATTAGATGTGCTTTAGGAATTATTTTGAGGAATGTTCCTCAAAGAAAACTTTGAAGAAAATGACCTAGGTCTTACATTATACAACAGGTCAGACTAGATCATTACAAAAGGTTTCTGCTGACCTTGAAATCTATGAAAAATGCCATTCCACTAATAGGGAATATTAAAAGAGAAACTCCCTAGAGCAATGAGAGAGTTATGTGAAAGGATACTCAGGGACATGGACCTGACATCTGTAAAGTAGAAGTGACAAAGGGTCCTGTGGCACCTTAAAGACTAACTAAAGTATTGAAGCATAAGCTTTCGTGGACTAATACCCACTTCGTTGGATGCATGCAGTGGAAGTATCCAGGGGCAGGTATGAATAGGAAGGCAAGAACCAGGTTAGAGATAACAGGGTTGGTCCAATGAGGCTGAACCAGCTCATTATCTCTAATCAGGGAGGGTAAGATGTTCCTCTAGTAGCTGAATTGGAGGTGTGAACAGCGAGAGAAGAGAAACTGCTCTTGTAGTTAGCTAGCCATTCATAACCCCTATTCAGTCATGTGCTGATTGTGTCAAATTTGCAAATGAATTGCAGCTCTGCAGTTTCTCTTTGCAGTCTGGTTTTGAAGGTTTTTTTGCTGCAATATGGTGACTTTTAAATCTGTAATTGTGTGTGCAGGGAGGTTGAAGTGTTCTCCTACAGGTTTTTGTATATTGCCATTCCTGATATCTGATTTGTGTCCATTTATCCTTTTTTGTAGGGACAGTCCAGTTTGGCCAATGTACATAGCAGAGGAACATTGCTGGCACATAATGGCATATACAGTAAACCCTCGATTTAACGGACCCCGATTTAACGGACTTCGGATGCAACGGACAAAATTTCCGATGCATCCGAAATCCGTTATTGGGGGAAATCCGTTATATGATGACAGCTCCCGCCCGGCTCCCCGCAGCAGGGACCGCAGCGGGAAGCCGGGCGGGGGGGTTGACAGCTCCCGCTGGGGGGAGCCGGGCGGGAGCTGTCAACCCCCCCGCCCGGCTCCCCGCAACGGGGAGCCGGGGGGGGGGGTTTGAGAGCTCCCGCCCGGCTCCCCGCTGGGGAGAGCAGAGTGGGAGCTGTCAACCCCCCCCGCCCGGCTCCTCGCAGCGGGGAGACGGACGGACGGGGGGGTTTTGAGCCGGGCAGGAGCTGTCAACCCAGCTTCCCGGCTCCCCGCAGAGGGGAGCCGGGCGGCCGGGTTGACAGCTCCTGCCCGGCTCCCCGCAGCGGAGGGCCGGGCGGAAGCTGTCAACCCCCCCCCCCTCCCCGCAGCAGGGAGCCGGGCGGGGGAGTTTGACAGTTCCCGCCTGGCTCCCCGCAGCGGGAGCTGGGCGGGCGGGCTGACAGTTCCCGCCCGGCTCCCCGCAGAGGGGAGCCGGGCGGCCGGTTTGACAGCTCCTGCCCGGCCCCGCAGCGGAGGGCCTGGCGGGAACTGTCAAACCCCCCTCTCCCCGCAGCGGGGAGCCGGGCGGGCGGGCTGAAAGTTCCCACCGGGCTCCCCGCTGCCGGGAGCCGGGCGGGCGGGCTGACAGCTCTCGCCGGGCTCCCCGCTGCGGGGAGCCGGGCGGGGGGGTTGACAGTTCCCGCCTGGCTCCCCGCAGCGGGAGCTGGGCGGGCTGGCTGACAGTTCCCGCCTGGCTCCCCGCAGCGGGGAGCCAGGCGGGAGCTCTCAGCCCACCCGCCCGGCTCCCCGTTGTGGGGAGCCAGGCAGGTGGGGGGGGGGGGGCGTTTGACAGCTCCTAGAACCTCTATATAACGGACTAATTTGGGTGAGGGGGTGTCCATTAAAGCCAAAAGTCCTATTATTTAATGATTTTTAAAAATTATTAAATAACGGACTTTTGGCTTTAACGGACACCCCCTCGCCCCAATTAGTCCGTTAAATCGAGGTTTCACTGTATTACATTGGTAGATGTGAAGGTGAATGAACCAGTGATGGTGTGGCTGATCTGGTTAGGGCCTGTGATTGTGTTGCTGGTGTAGATATGTGGGCAGAGTTGGCATCGAGGTTTGTTGCATGGTTCCTGAATTAGGGTTATTATGATGTGGTGTGCTGCTGCTGGTGAGAATATGCTTGAGGTTGGCGAGTTGTCTGTGGGCCAGGACTGGCCTGCCTCCCAAGGCCTGTGAAAGTGAGGGATTGTTGTCCAGGATGGGTTGTAAATCACTGATGATGCGTTGGAGAGGCTTTAACTGAGGACTGTAGGTGATGGCCAGTGGTGTTCTGTTGTTTTCTTTCTTGGGCTTGTCTTGCAGCAGCAGGCTGCTCTGTAAAGTAGTGTTCATATGCCATGCAGCAGAACAAATAGCAATGCAAGACATGAAGCTACAGATAGGGTGTAGCTTGGGGAGGAATGGGGGTTATCCCCCCAAATTGCAAACCTCAGACAGGCACTGAATTCCCCCTCCCCCACGGCCACGTTGGCCTGGCTGGAATTCTCCTCCTCCCCCCAAATATGTAAGTAAGTGTCAAACTACATCTCTTGATATGGAGAATGTAATATCTAACTGTGTGGTATTTTCAAGTAAGGAAAAAACTACAGAAAAAAAAATGTAAAAGGAAAAAATTCTACAAAACAAAGAACAGTAACTGGCAAGAGCACAGAAAATATCCAGCATTCAAGCATATATGTAGACACCAAAAATGCCAACTATTTTGCAACAATGTGCAGACAAAGCGGTAAAATTCATTAGTTATAAATAGAATGCAGAGATTCTTCAAGTGAAGGGGAAGAGCTGTTCACAAATACCATAAAGCAAGACGTACAAAAGCCTGGCTAATGAAAATATGCAGGAGGATCAGAAGTGAACGTATTAACAATAGATACTGAGATAGACTGGTTCATAGGAACTACAAAGCTCAAAGGTGAAGTTGGAATCTTACAGTGAGTACAAATTTCACTCCTGAGAAAGCGTGAATAGTCACTGAGACACAAAGAATAAACAATAAAATCTTCACTGAAGAATTATGCACTGGTGAAGTGCATGGCCTAGCTAAAAGGGAGTTTAAAGGGTGTATTCCCTAAAGAATGACTCTGATAAAAACCTGAACTAGATGTATGCCCACTAAATTGCATCATATGAAGATGTATTTACATGAAAGGGTTGTTTTGTGGTGACATACACACACAGTTATGGGTCAACATAGCTGTTATAAACTCCACAGTGTTCCACAAGACAGAAGATATTAGGCGAAGACAGCAGATAATATTATTCATAGAGTACAAAAAACACTGGAGGGTGGGGGGGAGTGGAACGACGGATGACAGACTCCGATTTCATATCGAGCCCAGCAAGTTGAAGAAGAACATTTGTACTTGGAATTAAATTCCACAAAGGAATTAAATGTTTGCTGAGAATTCAGCAGTGACAAATTAAACAGGGAACTACATGTGGTAGCATGGTTTTAGCAGATTCTCCAGGATACAAAAATGCTCAGTGTACCTTCAAAACACTGTTTGGCATAGTCTGAGTCTTAATGATACTTTTCGGAATATGTTTGGCACTAGAAATACTGCTCTGCACAATGTCCTAAAAGATAGAATTTCTCCTACAGGAGTGAAATTGTTTCCTGATGGACAAAGGTTGGTCGAAAGATTAAAATTTAGTAACTTCCATAGTTTCAGATATGCATAAGCACTTCTGAATACTTTTCTGAAATCCAAGTCTTTGGGGCTCTCCTATCAATGGTTTTATTTGTTTGTTTCTTAAATACTCTTAAGCTTTTGAAACATTCTACCATTGTGACAAGTCAGTCATTTATAGATTAATCACCTGCAGGTAGGTCTCAGAGGGAATAAAAACAATGTCATGATCAGGGGCACCTCCAGGTACCAGTGCAGCAAGCACGTGCCTGGGGTGACAAGCTGCAGGGAGCAGCCTGACGGTAGCTTTCAGGGCGGTTGTCAGGCAGTCGTCAGGCGACATGTCGGCCCCTCAGATTCAGTGGGATTTCTGTGGCGATTAAGCTGAAGCCGCGGGGCTGGCGGACCTCCTGCAGAAATGCCACTGTATGTGCAGCTCTCTTCTTGGTGTCCCTGCTCTGGAGGGCAGGGGTAAATTGGCGACATGCAGCTCCAGAAATGTTGCCTAGAGCCTCTGAAAACTCTAATGCCACTTCTTGTCATCCCAAACCTGCATTACAGTGTGATCCCACCAGTCAATCAGCTTGTTTCTCCAGCCCATTACCTGTGCTCCAGCATCTCCAGCTACTCCATGAACACTATCAGCAACCTGGAATTGCTTCTTTCTATGTCCTACAGCAATGTAGCCGCCAAGGAATTGTCATGTTTCCCGCAGCTCCTCTTGTGGCTCTGCAAATACTGCAGGATCCGGTTCCTGTGCTTGCAACACTCATGACAAGAGTGCAGAGCTTCATAGGCTCCATGCTTCTGCCATAGATGACAGCCAGCCAGCAGGGAAAGTGGGTTTATGAGACTTTGACAAGAAGACACAAAATATTATGGACTGCAGATGAAATTATGGGATGGAGAACACTATATTACGGGAAACAATGAGGAGTCTGGTGATACTTTAAAGATTAATAGATTTATTTGGGCACAAGCTTTCGTGGGTAAAAAACCTATTTATTCAGATACATGGAGTGACTCCTTTACCTGACTCATTGTTTTTGTGGATACAGACTACCCCTCTGATACTTGGTACCATGTATTAAGGGAAGTTGATCCCATACTCTCAGTCACCCCTGCACAACTCGTTTTAGCCCCATCAGACATTGCAAGTGTAACACCGACAGACCCCTGATTTTTCAGTGTAGACATGGCCTGAGAGCGTCAGGCTTCTTTATATTGTATTGCTGGTATAATTATGTGTCACAGATAATCTAAAGATTACTTACATCTGACTGTGTATTTTACATATTCTTTATATAGGATGCCACCACCTCAGGCATTTTTAAACCTCTCCTCTCGCTGATGAAAATGTCGTGCCAAAGAGGCTTTAAAAACTCTCTACTGAAGAAAAAAGGCAAAATTTTGAAAGGAATACACTTTATGTGGATTATTCAAAGATACAGCCTGACCATTACATTACGGATCTTACTTAAACAAAATTAATTATCCCCCACTGGATTTACAGTTGCAAGTGCAAAGAGAGCAAATCTGGTTATCCCATAATTCTTGCAAAAATAGTCTGTGAACTATCCTACAGAAGGCCAATTAAGAGCATATATATTGGGTTTTAAATTTTAAATAAAGATTTTAAACAGCATACTTGAACAAAACCACTAATTTTCAACTGATGATCTTAAAATATTTATCACTGCATACGTAATTTACTGGTGAAAGCTGGATTTAAGGCTTGACTATTCTCTCATCAGTATCACACTTTCCCATATATAATAAATAGGCAGAGCATACCATATCACTGAGATTAGAAAGTGCCCGTAGTAATTAAGTAGGCTTTTCTTTAAGTATATCCATATCCTATTTAAAACGTAAAGCCCAGTTTCTAATCTCAGACATGCGGCACACAGCTAATATACATCTAAAAATATATAGTAATGCAATGTGTATGCATTAGCGGATTTTTTGAGTGATTTAAATTTAGAATCTGGCACTAAATCTTGAGAAGTCAGAATAGCTGCATTGAGATTGATGCTCTAGAAACCTATTCTCCATTTAATGCCTGGGGGAGGAAGGCTTTATATATATAAATTCTCGGAAACCTAACGGGAGTTACTCATTAAATGTCAAGAGGAAAATGTATCTATTAATATCTAAATGTAAGTATACAAACTTAAATAGTACTTTGACATGAGTTGGACACCAATACATTCTAATACACAGGCATGGTTTTCCCTTTAAAGTTGCCATATTAAATTGGTAAAATATAATTTTTTTTCTTAAGTTATTTTGAGTTTTTGTACCAGGTTTTTAGAAATTGATATCTGTTTTTATAGAGCAAAGTTTATAACCAGTGCAGCCATATTGTATCACTGATTTTTATGCGGAAATACTATCCACTGAAGTTAAGGGAGAATTTGACTAATTAACAAAACCAGCCAAAAAAAAAAGTACATAAATAAATAAATAAATCCCACAATGACACCATATGGATCCTAATGTGAGACAGAATGTAACTCATGCTGAGTTTGAGTCACAGTGTCTCATGGTGGATTGATTATTACAGTGAATAATTTACACATGATTGGAATCCATTCAAAAGGATTCGTTCTACACACGAAGATGTATAGAGTTTGTTTTTACAGGCTGTGTATCATAAATGCTAAAGTCTGGATATAAGAAAAGGTAAAGTTGAACTTCATGTATAATTATACTGCAATGACTCCCATGCATAACTGTACTCCTGTGAAAAGTCCCATTGATTAAGACTTTCAAATTAACAGTTTATGTAATTAGTTCCTTGGGCCAAGATTTTCAACCACAAATTCCTGACGTTAAGCACAGAAATCCATGTCCAGATCAAAATCATCATTACACATGAAAACAGTATATTTTCTAAGGACAAATATCCCCTGTTGGTACATTATTCTTTGGGGAATACTTACCTGTCATTTCAAAGTCTCCCTAACAAAAATGAGATCATAATTCTGTTAACCTTTTATTATACATATATACATACATGTGTGTGTTGTGAATGTGTGTGTGTGTTTATTACAACAATATACACACAGAGAGAGGTCGTCCCTTAAATATTACTTTGCTTGTATGAACACAAAAATATGCAGCACTGGAATAGCTCCTATGCCTTTATGCTAATCATTTTCAATGACTGCCATCTAGTGGAAAAAATATAAAATTAGAATAGCAAAAATAGAAACATTTTTTTTCTCCTGTAAATCCATTCTAACATGCTGATGCTGGGCTGTTTCAAATACACATTTATTGCATTTCACCCAATTACTCTGAATGTGTTTTTCCTGAAATACACTTTTTTAAGAACTGAGCATTCCTGTAAGAAAGCACTATCAGGACCATCTAAACACCAAGAAGGGCTTCTATGATCAGTAATGATGCAATTTCTCTTCCAACATATATTTTTTATTCCCAGGTAAATATTTTCTTGCTTAGCAAAGATATCAAACAATTGTGCAGGCATTCACTGGCATTTGTAATGGAACTCTTAGGAGAAGGATTCAATTGCAAGTAAAGGAAAAGATGTGTAAGTCTGCCCAAGGTTTAACACCAATAAGCACAGTTTTATATTATATTTAAGCCTCAGTTTACTCACTGTCTGCCTCTTTTTGGATAATTATTAACACTCAAATAGTGGTAACTAGCAAGCATATACTTTACAAATGCATACTAGATAGTTTAATAATTTTCTTACATAAATATATTGGTATTAATTCTGTAGACACCCTTGTTAAAATGTTTTGTCTTTATTATAAAAATAATAAAATATAGTTATATTCTTTATTCATTTCTTTTCAAAGAACTACCTATATTAATGTTACAGTTCCACCTTTGATGCCTACGGAGTCTCTGTGTGATGAAAATTCTGCTTCAAGTCAATTTAGTTTGCCCACCGAAAGACTGAAGGATTGACCCCTAGAGAATTTTCTAAAATTAAATATAAATTTTGTATTCTGTGTGTTGTTTAAAAAGAAAAGCAATTCTAACAGAAATTCAAGACAGTAGGAAAAGGAGTTAAAATCAGTAGTAGTCTGAGATTAACCAAATAGCAGTTACCAAAACTCAACTTGTTATATGTTTTGTTCAAGGGATTGCTTTGTAAAGGCAGTAAAGTAAGGCGCGAACCATCTTTAATACACTCATCAAAATGTTTGCTAACAAGTCCAGAGCAGGAAGCACATAGGAATTCATTTTGGATTATTCTTTTGTTAAGCCCTGGATAATTAATATAGATTTGGAGAAAAGCTGAGTTATTCAGTCATAAAGCTCTAAGCAACTAATCCTGCAAACACTTACATCCTACTTACACCTGTAAGTAATTTTAGTTATGTAAGCAGTTGGTGTTAATATTAGTAACATAAGGGATTAATATGCTCATAAACCACTGATAGATATCCACACACACACACACCCAATGGAGAATACCAAATACCCTTTACAGAAGTTCTCAGTTTGCTGTTATAATTCTGCATCTGTTTAAATGCAAGAGGTGAAATCCTGGTCAATTTGTCATTGACTTTAATAAGACCAGGATTTCTCTGCATGTGATTGATTTGTGCAGAATCATATATATATATTTGAGAAGTACAAACTGCAACAATCTACTAGTTTTATTATACTTGTAACCAAATTGCCATCAAACTGAATGAGGCAGAAATTTATCATAACTACTCTTGCAATTGGGGTACATTTTGAAACCATCTAACTTTTAAATTTAATTAAGAGAGAAAATAGACTATATACTAGACATAGAAAATACTGTACAGGTACAGTTACAGGTTCCTACTTCCCTTTTATTACATCTAAGTACAGATTTCCCAATGTACTTGTGTGCAACTTTATAATTAGCCCTTTGTTACAGTGGAAACATCTTACGGCTAGTGAGAATTTTGCATGAGGAAGTAGTGTAGGATCAGCAGCTTGAAGTGAATTTGTATTTATATTAAAATGAAATGAAATTCAATAGCTGTTCCTTGAACCAGTACACATTCTGTTTTCTCCTGCAAGTTCGGCTTGCAAGGGTAGAAATGTCCCTACAGAACCAGGATGACTGTGGGTAAAAATTGACTATATTAGGGTAACTGAAAAAAATGTGTTTTGTTAAATTCTAGGTCTAACAAGTTTGCTCTGTGAACTGAATTTCTAATATCACAAAGAAAGTTCTGGATAAGTAAAAGAAAAATACAGAACACAACAGAACCTGCCTCCAAACAATCATTTCTAACCCCAGAAACAAGACATAACAAACAATCCACATAAAATTAAAATAAAGTTAAACTGCCTGTTCCAGTCACAACAAGACTGTAAATTGTTCTATTACCAGCTGCATATTTATGGGTTTTTTTAAAAATAGAGAATCTCACATCTCCAGAAGGAACAGTCAAATGAGGGAAAGCTTTTGCTAAATGATGATAAACTTTTAACAACTCTTAGACATGAGCAGCAGTGAGCCGAAGCAATAATTAGCACAAAGGTTTCCAGCATCTAAATCATTTGTTGGCACACACTACCTATCTAGCATACTTTTATCTCCCCTAGGTAACAAGTTGAAATTGCCACAAATTTCATTCAGCTGCCTGATTCTGTGGTTACATCTAATATTTCCTGAATGTGGATGGTAATTTTCAAAGCACAGAAGAAACACTCTTATATTTTGTTCTTTTGAGTAGCTCTAATTCATCAATTGGTGGCCAGTAATTGATGCAGCTGCATTAGTATTGACTCTTATGTATACACAAGAGCAAGTTGGGGTATGCACCAAAAGGCTCTATCGGAGAATGTAAACAATACTGAAGAGCCACGGTTATGTGCCAGCAGCAGGAAGTGAACTTGAAAAGTAGCAAATTTCAAACTCATAAAAGTAATTTTTTCCACACAATGCAAAATTAACCAATGGAACTCATTGCCACAAGATATTGCTGATGCCAACAGTTTAATAATTTTCAAAATGAGACTGGACATTTGTATGAATAACAAGAATATCTAGCATTAAAAATCAGAAGAATTACAAAACAACAGGAGTTTTGCCTCAGCGCATAAGTCAATTTCTAACTAATGGGGGGTGGGATGTAAAAATAAAATAGCAACTTCCACTGTAAGCAGGTTTTTCCTACAGTTTTCTCCTGCCACATTTCTTATACTTTCCTTTGAAGCAACTGGTCTTGACCACTATCAGAGTTGGGGAATTGGGCTAGATGGACACTGGTTTGATCTATTATGACAATTTCTGTATTCTTATTTGATACTTTTATTCGGTCTCCAATCTAGTTACTGGCCACTCACACAGAAGGATATTATTTGCTGTATACCTGCATCCCATTTTTGTCTGCAGAGGTTATGTGTTGCTACTGAGGGGATTGTCTCTCTTTGGACTACACATATCTTTGCATAAAACTCCATAAAAGTTATAATCAAAAAGTTTTCTAGAGGATTTCAGTGAAAAGGTTAGCATCATTTAATTATGTGTATGAGCCAGTTTACGGTCTTATTTTAAACAATTGCAGTTGATACAGAGAACAATCACTGTCCAAATTTGATGGAAACCTAGGGCCTGAGTCTCATGTACAATGGGGGTATGTCTACATAGCAAAAGCTGAACACAGCCTAACCTAACCAGGCTATTTAAAATCCAGCTAGTGTGGGTAACAGCAGTGAAGACAGTACAGTGTGGGCTTCACAGCACAGACCCTGGGTATGTAATTAGTTTGCTAGCCACTCTGAAGCCCACAC
This sequence comes from Sternotherus odoratus, assembly GCA_032164245.1. Lineage (NCBI taxonomy): Eukaryota > Metazoa > Chordata > Testudines > Kinosternidae > Sternotherus > Sternotherus odoratus. The sequence continues at coordinate 62,896,951 of JAVMKO010000001.1, forward strand.
TGCACTGTCTTCACTGCTACATTGCCTGTGCTAGCTGGATTCAAGCTAGCTCAAGTAAGCTACCGAATGCACAGCATTTTCCTGGGTAGGTTTGACTATGGAGAGCTTTTGCTGTGTAGACATATGCTAAGGCCACTCTGCACCACTCTGGCAGTTTAAAGAGAGGCTTAAAGTAGTGCAAGTTCTATGTATTCCCACTTTAAGTCTCCTTTATGCTGCCCTATTAGCATTAGTGTAAATGAGAATTAGGAGCATGAAGTCCAACTCAGTTCAATTTTCCTATAAGTGAACTCCGAGAGAACAATTCATTACGTGTAAGGGTTGTGGCCTGAAGAGTTAGAGAAATGGGATCTCACGTCTGCCATCTGTTGATGAAATGGGAGAAGAGCAGCCCAGCATCACATAAGAACTACAGATGGGCAGGGCTCCACTGGGGAGGGCCTCTCTGCCCACATCTTTTTTTGAGGAAGGTGGAGGGGGGGAGGGAGAAAGGAGATGACTAAGTACAAGACTTCATTTACATTTCAGTTTTGTGATGGCTTGGGAAATGATTAAAATTCACTTATATGTTGAGTTTGGGGGCAGTAAAAGCCAATGGATCGTGTTGGGCAATACAAGGATAAGAATGACTGTTCTGGAGTCACCCTAACCAAGGCTTCTGTCAGGCACAGTTGCTCCTCGACACACCTAAAGGAAGAAGAAAGGGGCTGGAAGGAGGAAGAAGGAGTGAGGCTCCAGCCACCTGTTGAGAGTGCATCTCTGGTGGGGAGGATGCTGTCAAGGGTCCTATAAGGCACCAATGTCTTCCTAAGAGCTGAGCTGAGACCACTGATGTGGACGGTGTAGATGGCTGGCAGCTCCAAGGCAGCTGCAGTGGGTTGTGGGGGCGGGCAGAAAGAGCAGAGACAATAGATAGCACAGAATGGCAGCAGCACCTTCCAGGGGCCAGACGGCACAAGGCAGTGGCAGAGCTAGGCAACATCTGAAATGGCAGAGAGCAGCAGGGCACCCAAGGATCTCTAGCCCAGGCCTCCATACCCAGCAATTAAAGCTGCCATTACTCCATCTGGGTAAGGTAGAAGAAGATCCAGAGCAGACCAGGGAGACTGGTCTGCTAGAATCGTAGGACTTCCTCAATCCAGGAGAGCAAACTGTGAGAGAGAAACTAGGGAGGAATGAAGTGGCCAGAATACATCAGCCACTTACACGGGCCTAAGGAGGATGGGGAATGGTCCTATGAAGACCTCAGAGAACCTCACTTCACAGAACGGGTTCATTGCTGTTTTTCCCAAATTCATTCTATTGTCTTCCACCCCCTCCCAACAAATAAAGTTTTCTTTGTTGTAACTCCTGGACTCTGTGCTTGCAAGTGGGGAAGATTTACTCATTTGGGCACCCGTGGAGGCATTTATAATTTCCCAGAATTCTGTGTAGAGGCTTGACCCAATGTTAAGTCTTTAAAGAAATCCCTAGAAAACTGAATGACCACACTTGCCAGAAGGGTTGCAACATTAACGGATCTCAGCGGAATAGAATGTTGTCACTGCTGTGAGGTAAATTCAGAAACAAATCTGAGTTTATTTTCAAAGCATTGCTCCTGTGACAATGGCTGTATTGCTATTATGCCAGAATGGCTGATGTTGATGCCATGAGATTGCCTGATGGATGCTGCAGCACTACTGTGACAATTGCTCACTGTTGAGTGAGACACAAAATACAAGGCCTATTTTAAGTAACTGTTCTATTCAGCTCCACAGTAAGGCCTACTGCATATGCCATCAACCATGCTTCAGTTTATCCATAAAAATATAGGACTTTAAAATGCTAAGATGCTCTTACAAAGAAGCTGGCTTTTGAATAGTTGACTTTTTAAGGGAATTTTATTTTTAGTAGGGGGCATACAGCAATTGATTAGCTAGCAATAGCCCACAAAAGCTTATGCTGAAATAAACTGGATAGTCTCGAAGGTGCCACAAGTCTTCCTCGTCTTATTTACGGATACAGACTAACACTGTTGCTAATCTTAAACCTGATATTTTATGTATCTTTTTTTCTTTTTAAATCACACTTATGAACCTGAGTATATCAACTGGAAGTTGACTATTGCGGGCAAAAGTGTGGCTGGGAAGAATGAATGCAGAGGCAAACCACTCTTGGTTGGAGTTTCTAGAGGGTTATGCCTCATGTAGGGCACAATACTGTTGTATTAATTTAGATGCAATATATGGATTAAAGGTGTTCACATAACTCAGTTATGGCTTCCAGTACTACTTAGACTGCAAGCCAGAGTGCCTCCTGTTATCCTAGATTATAAAAGACTAGGGAAGTTTGTGTGAAGCCATCATGCGCAGTAGAGACGGCCCGGACGAACGGCATGCTCGGAGGTGTAGCATGCTGGGAGGTGTAGTTCGGCAGCACAACATGGCTGCCGCGCGTGTGCCACCACGAGGGAAGCAGGGTCTGGATCAGGGGCTCAGGGAGTGCGGGCAGGAGGGTGGCTGGGCGCAGGAGGCGCGGACAGGGAGCTCTGGCCGGGCGGGGCACGGGAAGGGGGCGCTGGGCCAGCGGGGTGGAGACACCCGCGCACGGCCCGGCCATCTGTTCCCAGCAGTGAGCCGAGTGGGGGGGGGGGAGGAGGAGGAGGCAGCGAGCCGAGCGAGGGGGAGGGGGGACGAGGGGGCAGCGAGCCGAGCGAGCGGGAGGGGGAGAGGAGGCTTGGAGTGAGGGGGCTGGGCGGGTGGGGGCTTGGAGTGGGGGGGCTGGGCGGGGGGGTGTTACTGTTGGCCCGTGTCCACGGGCTTTTACACTAGTCTATATATATAAAAGTCAAATGGTGTATGTATGTATGTATGTATTGTGACAGACCGCTCTCTCACCCCTCGCAGGAACACAGGCAGGAAACCCTTCTTTGCGTCAAACAGTGCTCTTTAATCACAGTGCAGGACCCCACCACCAATATATACAACTTTATACAATCCAGTCTTCAATTTACAGCTCTTCAGACTCTATATAGTCCATCTTACAGTTTACAACCCAAACACTCAGCTCTGACTAGCTCAAACCACCACCTCACTCTATACCATCCCCACCACACTGGGCTTGCTTCCTGGCAGGCCTTTTATCCCCCTGAGGAGGCTGCCAGGTACAACTCATCCCTGTTGATTGCCCTGCAAGCCAGGTGGCTGATTAGCCTTCCTGCAAGGGAGGTTTGCAGAGGGCTTTTCTCCCTCTTAAAGGGGCGGCAGGCTGGGTCAGGCCCACCCTGCCACAGTATGTATGTAAGCTTACTCCTTCCACACCGTTTGAGCTAGAGACTTGAAATTTGGTACAGTTAGAGCTCTGGGGGTCCTAATGACCGGAAGGGTCGAAAATTTTTCAAATCTCACCTCTGACGCCCCCCAGGGGTGAAATTCTTTAAAGGCCAATCACATCAGCTGGGCAGCTGCTGTTCTCTGTGACATAGTTATGATGTCATAATACCCTCTGCAACAGACACCGCACTCGCTCAGCTCTCTGCCCCTCCCCCCTCCAACTGAACCCTGGAATCCCTCAGCTCTGTGCCCCCTCCCCCCTCCAACGGAACCCCGGAATCCCTCAGCTCTGTGCCCCCTCCCCCCTCCGACGGACCCCGGAATCCCTCAGCTCTCTGCCCCCTCCCCACCTCCGACGGACCCGAGTCGGGTTTGGTCGGAGGGTAAGTGAGGTGGGGGTGTCGGGTTTGGTCGGGGGGTGAGGTGGGGGTATCGGGTTTGGTCGGGGGATAAGTGAGCCGGGGGTGTTGGGTTTGGTCTTGGGGGTGGGAAGGTGTCTGGGTGGGTGAGGGGTGAGGTGTGGGTGTTGGGGTTGGTCAGGGGGTGTTGGGGTTGGTGGGGGGGTGACGTGGGGGTGTTGGGTTTGGGTGGAGGGGTGAAAATGTGTCAGGGTTGGTCGAGGGGTAAGTGAGGTATGGGTGTCAGGTTTGTTTGTGGTGGTAGGTAGGGGTGTCGGGTTTGGTTGGGGGGGAAGTGAGGTGGGTGTGTCAGGTTTGGTCTACGGGAGGTGAGGTGTGGGTGTTGGTCAGGGAGTGTTGGGGTTGGTAGGGGGGAGACATGGGGGTGTTTGGTTTGGGTGGGGGGGTGAAAATGTGAGTCGGGTTGGTCGAGGGGTAAGTGAGGTGGGGGTGTCGGGTTTGGTCGGGGGGGTGCCAGGTTTGCTCTCTGCCCCCATCCAACGGACCCCGCACTCACTCAGCTGTCTGCCCCCTCCCCACCTTAGACTGACCCGAGCAACACCGGGTATTTTCGCTAGTACTCTATAAAAGAGCACATTATGGACTTTGCAGGCTGGACTCTACTGGCTCTACCATATTGGTTAAGCAGAGGAATGGCAATAGCATGAGTTTAGCTCAGCCATATTGATTTAGCAGACAAAGGGAAGTAGCTCTTGCCCCAAGTTGGCCTCCAGGGGGAGGCTACTGCCTCTTTCTTGGTGGCGCGAGCTTCAGAAAGCACAAAGCCCATTCTCCAGACTCTCTGTGCAGAATTACACAGGCAGGTTGGAAGGTTTCTTGCTCCCTGTCTCTCTTCCACATTTATGCAAGGCCAGTGTCAAATCCAGCCTCTATTTTCATCACAGAAAGTAGTGTATAAAAATATCCCTATTGTATAGGCCAGCTTTGACTAATCAGGGAACTTTCTGCATTTTTGTTGTGATTTAAATGTCAGTCTCCAATTGCACTAATCATAAAACAGAAGAAATGTTCCTCATCTTCCTCATTTAATTTTATTTACTGACTGATAAAACTACACAAGTACAGATTACTGGTCAGGTTTTCAGAGTTGAGGCATACACACAACTCATTGTCTTCAGAGTTCTGGATGATCAGCACCTTTGACAATCAGCCTCTATTGCCACAAGGTGGTGCTCTTTCTTATAAATCCTACTTGAACTCCAAGTGCAAGCAACCCTGTAGCTACAGAGGGGAACAGTGTGGTTCAAACCAAACATTATTTACGTGAGTAGTTTCACTGAAGACTAAATATAAAGAATTCAACCTTTTGGTCTACAAATAAAAATTACAATGTACCTTCATTAACTACTGCCACAGTAATACATTCATTAGTATTTATCGGATAAAAAAAAAAAACAACAACTCAGTGCATTCTAATACAATACTGATGTTGTACGTACCTTCGGTTTTCTAGCTTATTATGTGTTTTACCTGAGCATTTGATATCCTCTCTTTGGTATTTGTTTGTGTGAACCAATAGTTGAATTCTGTTTGAAGCTTTATGCTTTTGTTTGAGTAGTAATCCTAGGATGTGTGCACTTCAATTTTTTATGATAAAACACTTATTCTAGAACAATTATGGATTAATTAATAACCTTATTTTCTGTATATTCTTTGTACTGCTTTAAATCTCCCTTAATGACCAATAAAAAAACCAGACGTTAAATTTGCGCTTTTTGTAAAACTTGAAGCTCTCAAAATACCTTAAAAGGTATCTGGATATAGCCATCGTACATATGGGTAAACTGACATATAGAGAAGGTAAGGGACATTTCCAAGATAACACAGTGAACCACAGTGCTTTTCAAATTGTGAGTTGGGACTGAACCCCCCAAAAATGTTGAAAACAGACATTTACCATAGAAACTTGATTTCATTACAATCCTATTTGTAAAAAATTAACAAACAAAGTAACGGCCCCTCCATCCCAATCACTTAAAATAGTGGTTCTCAAACTTAACTTTTCGTAGACCACTTGAAAATTGCTGATGGTCTCAGCGGACCACTTAATGATCTTTCCAAATGTTGTTTATACTATTAGCTAATTATTGTAAAGCACTTCAGATAAAAGTGCTATATAAAAAAATCTTAATATTTAAAATGTTTTTGTTCTACACATGACTCATATTTTAATATCAGTGGTCTTACATTTCTAAAGTGATGGATGTGCTCTCGCCCCCACCCCACCATGACAGCCCCGAGCTGGGGTTGGGAAGGGGGTGGGGGGTCTCTCCCACTCTCCCCCACCACTGCAGCCCCAAGCTGGGACTGGGAAGGAGGGGGTCTCTCCCCGGAAGCTGCAGCCCTGGAGCTGGGGAAAGTCACCTCTTTCTCTGGTCGCCGCAGCTCTGCATATCCCAAATTACCCCCACTCACTCTTCTTACCCCACTTCCCCCTCCTATCTACTTTCTATTCCAGTGGTTTTCAAACTTACCATTTGAATGATCCCTTTTTCACTTCCAGTCTCCAATTGCTACCCTGCCATGGCCGCCGAAATGCCACCAAATTGAATGCTTCTGCTTTCGGCAGCATTTCATCAGACATACCCTGCGCATGAGTATGTCCGCCAAAATGCTGCCGAAAGCAGCAGCATTCAATTCAGCGGCTTTTCAGTGGTGTTGGGGGCTCATGACCCACCGGGAACTGGGGGTCGACCCCCCAAAGGGTCGCAACCCCCAGTTTGAGAACCGCTGTCCTATTCCCTCGAAGGCCACCACCTCACCTTACATTGCATCTTCTCCAGGGCCTTTGCACCTAATTAGTGAAGCCACACCTGTGCGGATTGACTAATTATGTGGGTCTCCCTTCATTCCCTCACATGTGACCACCCAGGCACACATCTTAGAGGGAACTGTCCGCGGACCATCTGAATGGAGCTCTCAGACTATTGGTGGCTCACAGACCACAGTTTGAGAACTGTCTAAAACAAACAAAACACAGACTTTCACAGTTTGAGGAAAAAAGTTTGTCCAGCTATAGTTCAAGGCACAGACTATCATCTGCATACTTGCAGTGGTACATCCTCTATCCGTCCTAAAGTGGGTTCCCCTCCCCCCAATAAAGGCCTAGTAGTCTCTTCCTCTCAGTGTAGAGTTCTTTACTTTTTGAGAAGCAGCCAATTGTATTTTAACAGAAGATTTCTCTCATGACTTCAAACTCCCAATAACACAAAAAGGACAGTGCAGCAGGTGTAAAAGAAAAATATAGCACACAACAGAACCCACCTCCAGATACTAACTTCTGACTCTTGAAATGCCATGATACACAAAAATACAGCCCATCTGAAATAAAAATAAAATATAGCTGCCTCTGCCTCTGCCACACCCACAAACTGTTCCACTCCTACCCTCCATAGTCACCATTTTCTTTTAAATAGTCATACATGCTGTCAGAAGGAGGACACTAATCATGGCCTCATCTACTCCATCAGCTGAGGCAGTGGGAGACAATACCCTTTCTGATGTGCTGCTGATTTGATGGCTTTGAAATTTACATTCATTGTTAGACTTCCCTACAACATATGGCCTATGATGCGTAATGGGGTGTTATATAATGCATGTTATCCTTTAGATAATAAAAACCTGGTGTGTTTCGTCTCATTCTCTGATCACAAGATTTCCTTTTTCTCTCCTGGTTTTTTTTTTTTTTAATTCACTCCCTTTTTTCTTTTGGTCCTTATTCTCTGTTGCCCATTTTTGTGCTTCATATTCCCTCTTCTTGATCCATAGTTAGTTGATTCCCCCTCTCCCCCCCTCTCCCCAAACTACTTACTGATTGGGTCTCTCCTACTGCTCTGCTCTCTGTGGCTTCATACCACTGATGCGGTCACCTCCTCTGCTACTCTGCTCCCTGTGTAACAGAAGAGTGTAACTGACATCTTAGAACAGACAGAAAGCTGTGATTTCTGTCACTTCTTCATTGCTGGGTGCACAAGGAGAAGAACAAGGAAGGGGGAGAAGTTGATAAACCATATTGATGTTTATTTTTCCCTTTCAACCACTACCCTATTTATAACTTTTAAATGGTGGTAGATATTGTACTTAAAATGTGCCACAAGTTTTATAGAATCAGAATAGTAAAGCAACTAATAACAGCTATACAATTAAAATAAATATGAGACCAGAGGTTCTACCAAAAGCTTTTCTATTATTTGCTTCAAAAGATTGCCACAAATTCCCTGTTTGCATGGTGAAAACAATTTCTGCTTTAAATTTGCAGCAAAATTGAAGAGATTCTCCCTTAAGTGGGTGCCAGAGGATTTTCCAAAGCTGAGCTAAAATATGTTCATAGCAGAAAATTGAAATTATGATCATATTGGGAGAGTCTGTGATCCATTCTAGAGAGAAATGGCATTTAGAATGTAATGTTTTGGCTTTTAATACTAGTAGCTGTTTGCATAGCTAATATTGTATCGATAGTATTATTTCATATTTCTCGTTAAACATTTTCTATTCAGTTTTGTTAAATATTTATTTAGATTTATTGAGCACCAGTCCACAGTGCTAGGTGTTGTACAAAACATTAAATACACAAAAATAAGAATCTAAACTGCAAACAAAAAGATTAGAAAATAACCGCCCAGCCAAGAACATCCTGCCTCCAAGTCTTTCCTTTAAAAAACAAACAAACAAACAAAATGATCAGCAAATTCACATGGTTATGATACAGCTGTGGTGGGGTGAAGAATGGACTTCCACTTGGAGCAGTGCATTTCAAAGTTCTTTTCCTTTATCAAGAGTCACTATGAGAGGATTTAAGCTTGTTAAAGCCCTCAAAATTACATCTTCCAACCTCATTCATTGTTGGCCTCGTGCTTCACTTCCTTCAATCTCAGTTCTATAAACCTACTGTAAAATTATATCTTCTTCTGCGTTTTGGACATGACCCCAGCTTTGCAGTCATCTTGCTCTCAAATGATGCAAAACTGAAACTTGCCAGGATCATCCTAGTAACATCTCATTTTGTGACAAAATCAAACCAACAGATGTTAAGAATACACTCTAATTTTGATACTGAAAACCATTTAGTTTCCTCCTCTCAGCTGTTTTACAGTCACATTTTTGCTACATATAACTGTTATTACACTACTGTGTTTAACTCTTGTATCATAATTATCACACAGACCTTCCACCACACGAACGGAAGCTGAAATGCCATTGAAGCAAGTCCAATCTGATAGGATTTCTTTGCATATAGCACCTCCTGCTGTCAACTGACTACCCATATAGATAAAACTATTCACCCAATCAATGACATTGCCATCTACATACAGCATAGAAAAGTCATTTGTTTGCAGTTTCTAGGAGGCATGCATAGCTTTGGGTTTATCACCATTGATCTCAAGTCCCATTGATTCATAGCTTTTTGCCACTTACAGCATTACCTATAAATCAATATCATTTACATACTCAATGTTCTAAGGATGAAAATGTAAATTTCATACTTTGACCTTAATTTGCTTTGTAATCAGAGAGTTTATTAGGATATTACATAACAAAGGTGAGAGAACATATCCCTGAAAACTAGACTGCAGTACAATCATTGACCCTTAAACATCTAAATACACCATAGTATAATTTCTCTATTAAGCACACCAAGTCCTCAGGCACCCCATACTGGCATAACAACATCCACAGTGCTGATGGATGCACTGAGGCAAAAGATGCTTCAAAGTCTATCGTGAAGATGTATTGAACTAGTAGTCAAGAGGGCATGTTAGAATGATTGTAACCATGACTGAATAGTATTGTGAAGTGCCCTGAGGAAGCCTCAAACAGAAATGATCTTTGAGACTTTGATGGTCCTAATTGGACATACATTCTTTCACGTTCTGCCTGTTAAGACCAAAAACAGAGAATGCTGCCAGCATATCAATACCCAACGTAAGAGCTGGCATGTGCATTTTTGTGAATTAATAAACAAATCCCCACCAAGATTTAAACTACAACTTAATCCAAAAATGATCTCAGCAGAGAACATGCCGGTGACATCAGAGGAAGTGATGCTTGCAGCCAGCCACACAGTTATGAAGTGATAAAGCACCTGGTCTTGAAAATATTTCATCAGAACTACTGAAGCATGGAGGACCAGACCTGACTCACTGGCTTCATAGAAAAGTTTAGGAAACTGACACATTCTAGAACATTTGAAAAGGGTCTGCATCATCCCTTTGTCTCAGAAAAGGAGCACACTCACCTTGCTCAAATTAAAGGTGAAAAACACTGCTGACAGCACCAAGGAAGGTTTACACGATCATACTAAACAGCTGAAGCTAATAAGTCATCAGGACCACATGATATTCATGGTGCTGAAGGAACTTAGATATGAAATTGCAGAACTACTAACTGCTATGTTTCCTGTTGCTTACATCAGCCTCTGTACTAGATGACCAGAGGACGGATATGAAATGCTGATTTTTGAAAAAGGCTCCAGAGGTGATCCTGATAATTATAGGCCGATAATTCTAACTTCAGTACCTTGAAAACTGGTCGGTTAAAACTATAGTAAAGAACAGAATTTTCAGACACACAGATGAACACAATATGTTGGGGAAGAGTCAACGTGGTTTTTGTAAAGGGAAATCATGCTTCACCAATCTATTGGAATTTTTGTGGGTATTTGCAAACACGGATGGGGTGATCCAGTGGATATAGTGAATTGGCACTTTCAGAAAGCCTTTGACAAGGTCCCTCCCCGAAAGCTAGTAAGCAAAGTAGGTCATTATGGGATAAGAAGGAAGGTCCTCTCATGGATCAGTAACTGGGTAAAAGATAGGAAACAAAGGGGAGGAATAAAGGATCGGTTTTCACAGTGGAGAGAGGTAAATAGTGGGGTCCTGTAAGGTTCCATATTGGGACCACTGCTGTTCAACATATTCCTAAATGATCTGGAAAAGGGTAAACAGTGAGACAGAAAAGTTTTCAGATGCTACAAAATTACTCAACATAGTTAAGAGATGACTACAAAGAGTGACAAAGGAAAACAATCAACAGACCTACGTCAAGTTTTATCATATGGGAAAGAATTGTTGTGTTTAATAGTGAAAGTGAGATGTTTAATTCTGACCCTCTTTGAGATGATGTTTTCTTTTGCTATTCCTCAACATGCTCCTAAATGTCAAGCAAAACAAAAAGAAAAAGAGTAACACATAGGAGAAAAAAAGTTCAGGAAAATAACTACCTTCAAATTAAAATATTTGTTAAAATGTGTTGTATTATTTTACTCTGGGACATTTTTGTAACTATTTTGAATACTGCTGTGTAAGGCCTCACTAACTAGATAGAGGAAAAATGTAGATTTTCTTGGGATTTTTGCCCTACATCCATATGTTGCAGAATTGAGAGGTAATGGTATTCCTAACCACCGGGGTTAGAGTTATCCCAAGAAAGCACCATAGAGAAGAGGAACCACCAGGTTCCTATTCACATCTTAGTAACATCTACATCTCAAATCACCCTATAAAGTATTATCAAGGGTTGTGTGGGACAGTTGATGGGCAGGCTGAGGTCATGCAGTATCCATCACATGAGACTCATGAAGCACCTCAGGGATCCCCCAGGCTGTCCTCTCTGGCTTTGTTTTCTCATTGTGAGTAACCCTGGGCACTGAATGAAGCTGGGCAGACAATCGCTTTGGTTTCAGGGTCCAGGAAGGTCCCAGTTCCTTACATTTCTGTTCATCTGAAGGTTTCTAATATTCCCCAAGAACCTTTGGCAAATCAAGGCTCTCTACAATGATGAGCAGATATAAATATTAATCTCAATTCTAGCTTCAAATAGTCTCAGGTAGCTATTGTTAGCAAAAACAACAACCATGAAGTGATTAAAATTCATATTAAAAAAATTCTTCAATAGATTACACCTCTTTTGCTGTATGTGAATTGTGCATGAACAGATCACGATTATTCCCCCATGTTTGTTTATCACTGTGGCACGACAGGGGTAAAGACCCTGGAATGCCCTGCCTCTGCAGCTCAAATCCTGCTTTCTGGCAGGAGGCTCGGGGGCCGGAGCAGGTCGTGGCCAGCAGGGGAACCCAGTTCTCAGCCCTAAGGAGCCTGGGCTTAGTCAGGGCTAATTAGTTACAGCTGGGGCAGGAAGCTGGGCTGGCTACAAAAGCCCTGACTCATGGGCAGTTAAGGGGGATGCCAGGCAAGGGAGAGGAGGCAGGAGTTCTGCTGCCTGGCTATAGACCAGGGGTCTCCAAACTTTTCAGCCCGAGGGCCGCATTAACTATCAAATAGCAGTTCGGGGGCCGACAACACACTCGAGGTCCAAATAAAAAAGAATCAAAACATGGATGTTGTTTTTAATTATTTATTTAATATTAATAGGGTCTCAGAGGGTCTCGGGGGGCGAAGAACAGGGGGGAGTTTGTGCGAGTCCCAGGGGGAGCGGGGGGGTGGATAGGGGTCAGAGCAGACGGGGTTGGATGGGGGTGGGGTCCCGGGGGGTGATTAGGGGGAGGGGGTGTCAGGGGCAAAGGAGCAGCGGGGTTTAGATGGGGGGGTGAGGTCTTGGGGGGGTTAGGGGGTATCTGGAGAGAACCCCCCAAGGACCCCCGCCCAACCGCCCCAGGACCCTCCCTAGGACCCCCGCCCAGCCCCCCTCCCACAAGAAACCCCCAGGACCCCCGCCCAGCCCCCCCAAGGACCCCTGCCCAACGGCCCCAGGACCCTCCCTAGGACCCCTGCCCAGCCCCCCTGGACCCCCTCCCCCAAGAACCCCCCAGGACCCCCGCCCAGCCCCCCCGGACCCCCTCCCCCAAGAACCCCCCAGGACCCCCACCCAGCCCCCCCAAGGACCCCCGCCCAACGACCCCAGGACCCTCCCTAGGACCCCTGCCCAGCCCCCCTGGACCCCCTCCCCCAAGAACCCCCCAGGACCCCCGCCCAGCCCCCCCCCAAGAGCCCCCCAGGACCCCCGCCCAGCCCCCCCGGGCCCCCTCCCCCAAGAACCCCCCAGGAACCCCGCCCAGCCCCCCTCCCACAAGAAACCCCCAGGACCCCCGCCCAGCCCCCCTCCCCCAAGAAACCCCCAGGACCCCTGCCCAGCCCCCCCAAGGACCCCCGCCCAACGGCACCAGGACCCCCGCCCAGCCCCCCTGGACCTCCTCCCCCAAGAACCCCTCAGGACCCCCGCCCAGTCCCCCTCCCACAAGAACCCTCCAGGACCCCCGCCCAGCCCCAAGAACCCCCCAGGACCCCTTCCGAACCCCCCCCCCGACCCTCACCTCACCTCACCTCACCAGTCCTAGCCCCGTCCCCCGGCCCGGTGCCTCGCGCCCATTGGCTCCCGGCGCTGCCCGTCCGCGTCAGGGCGCGTCCCGATTGGTTCACCGCGCCCTGCGTCCCGATTGGTTCACCGCGCCCGGCGGGAGGGCGCAGAAGCGAGACGCCGCGAGGGCGAGAGCGGGAGCCCGAGCGACGGGCGCGCGCAGGGCCAGGCGGAAGTGACGCCGCTACCGGAAGTGCGGTAGACAAAAAGATCTCCACGGGCCGGATGAGAGGGCCTCGCGGGCCGCATCCGGCCCGCGGGCCGTAGTTTGGAGACCCCTGCTATAGACAAAGGGGCCTCGAGGGCCTAGGAACTAAGGCAGGGAAGTAAATGTCTGGGGACTGGGGGAACACTGTACAGAGCACGGGTTGTTTCACTGGAGCCACAAGAAGCACTATAAATAAAGGACACTTGGGAGCACTGAAAAGAGTGTGAAGACCCTTATTGTGGGCGGACAGAACACAGGGCGGCCTGGACCCTGTGACACTGGGGGCTTGTCCAGGACCCTCCTAGCCATCGAGATTGGTGGTTGCAGAGATGGAGGAGACCCTGAAGTGGCTCGTAACAACAGTACAGGAGATGCAACAGGCCCAACGGACTGAAAGGCAAGCCTTAATGACCTGGCAGGCGGAGCAGTAGATGGCGCTACAGGACTTTATCCATGAGCAGTCCACTGCCCAGCAATAGCTCCTGCAGAGAATGGTGAGGCTACCAGCGGGGAAGGGTGCCAAACCACCAGGATGGGGGTTGTGTAAGATGGGCCCGGCGGAAGACCCCGACGCTTTCCTCGGGACCTTCGAGAGGGTGGCCACTGTGGCAGATTGGGAGCGGAGGACCTGGGCAATGCGGCTGGCCCCGTACCTGGGGGGGAGGCCCAAGCGGCATTTATGACCCTGGGCGATGCACAGGCCTAGGAATACGACGCGGTTAAGGTGGCGATATTGGACCGAGTGGGACTCTCTGCAGAAAGATACCAGCAATGCTTTAGAGAGGCCCGGTTGACCGAGGGCATATGCCCCAAAACTGCTAGACTGGGCCCCGCGATGGTTGAGGCCGCACGTGTAGTCCCTGGAGGATGTATTGGACCAGCTGGTCCTTGAGCAGTTCCTCCGTGGACTCTTAGACCCGGTACGGGTGTGGGTCCGGAGGCACCAACCGGCCCGAGTTGCCGACGCGGTCAGGCTGACCAAAGAGTACCTCAAGGCGGAGGGTCCTCGGCGAGGGGTGAAGCTGACCCGGGGCGTCGAACTAAGCCGAGGCCCGCCCGAGGTGCCACCGGGGAGACGGCCGGACCCAGGGACACCCCGACGCAAAGAACCATCTTGCTGGCAGTGTGGGCGCCCAGGCCACATAAAGCAAGATTTCCCCCAGATGGAATGCGGTCTCGCGGACTTCTGTGGGTGGACTGGGGGGGCCGGGAGGAGTGAGGGGGCGCCCTCTCTCGATGGTGCAGGTGTCGTTGGGGGAGGAGGAGGCCCAAGAGGCAATATGGGACTCTGCCTCCACCTGGTCCCTGGTAAGGAAAACACTCATTAGGCCTCATTGGGTGGTCCAGGGGTCGAGGTTAGCCCTCTGGTGTATCCGTGGTGATACCCGCAGGTACCCAGTGGCAAGGGTGCCCCTCAAAACAGAGGGGTGCCTCCACTGGCAGTGGGCAGGCATGGTGCGTAAGCTGGCACACCCAGTCCTCCTGGGTAGGGACTGGAGAACCTCATCCAGGGAAGCCCCAGGCTGGGGCAAGGGGCCTAAGGGAGGGACGGGAGAGGACCCAAGCGAAAGAAAGCAAGGGGGCGAGGAGAGCCTCAGGCCCCCCAAAGGGAAACGAACCCCCTCCCCTCAAGCAGGGGAAGGGAGGGGGGCGATAGTAGAAACTCCTAGACGACAAGATGAAGCCAGGGAAAATGCTGGTGGTGCAGGGCAGATAAACGCTCAGGGGAAGCATGTCCCGAGTGTGACCCTCCTGAAAGGGAGGGAGATAAGGGGAGCCTGGGGGATGGACTACGGAGCCCCAAAGTGGGGCACCTAGCCGTTCAGAGGGTGCCGGGAGCAGCATGTAGCCTGTGCCAGTCAAAAGGGCATGGGCGAGGGAACTGCCATTATGGGAAATGTGGGCAAGGGCCAGAGGACCCCGGGGAGGGTCCGCAGGAGCCAACAGGATGGGGGCAGATGGCCCCGGTGAGGTCGAGGATTGTCCGGCCCAAAAGGGGCAGGAGCAGGGGAGCCTTGTGGCTTCCCGCAGAGGGGAGATGTGTGGCGGGGCAGGGGTAAAGACCCCGGAATGCCCTGCCTCTGCAGCTCAAATCCTGCTTCCTGGCAGGAGGCTCAGGGGCCGAAGCAGGTAGTGGCCAGCAGGGGAACTCTGCTGTCAGCCCTAAGGAGCCTAGGTCTGTAGGCTTAGTCAGGGCTGATTAATTACAGCTGGGGCAGGAAGCTGGGCTGGCTACAAAAACCCTGACTCATGGGCAGTTAGGGGGGAGGCCAAGCAAGGGAGAGGAGGCAAGAGCTCTGCTGCCTGGCTATAGGCAAAGGGGCCTTGAGGGCCTAGGAACTAAGGCAGGGAAGTTACTGTCTGGGGACTGGGGGAACACTGTACAGAGCACGGGTTGTTTCACTGGAGCCACAAGAAGCACTATAAATAAAGGACACTTGGGAGCACTGAAAAGAGTGTGAAGACCCTTATTGTGGGCCGACAGAACACAGGGCGGCCCGGACCCTGTGACAATCACTGAGATTTTTTTTTTGCCAAAATTATTTCTGTGACCAATTCTTGATTTGCAGCTTGTTCCAAAAGCAGATTTTGTTTTAAATTATTGGACATTCAACATTATAACTGTTTCAAGTGGACACACTTAAATTACGTTTCTGTCCCTTGGCAAAATGAGTACAACTTTCTCATCTCCAATTTTTCATCTCAGTGTTCACAGTGACTATAACCCATACAAAATTCACTATTCAAAAAAAGGCATATTTGCTTAAAATTCCCAGCTTCAATGAATGAACATTTTTGCTAATAAACTCATTTACGAGAAGTTTTGTGGGAAGAAAATACAACCATGCAAATTTGTTTAAAATCTTGAACAAGCACTGCCAGAAAAAGAATTGCAGTAATTAATAATCTGTGTTACAAATGGAATATTATGCCAAGATTTGAGTTTGTCACAGAGTTCTTGCTTTTTGATAAGCATGTGACAGTATACTTTAGAGGACTGTTGGAAAACTGCCAACAGTGATAATCAATGCTGCCTGTAGAAGGCATTTGTTTTCCATTTTCTTCTATTGCTATAAAGTCACACAAGTTTGAAGAAAATTAAAACTACTTTGAGGTAGATCACTTAATAAATGAATCACACCATAAATTTAATTTAAAATGAGGGCTGTGAAGTGATTTACAAAATTGTGATTAATCGCACGATTAAAACATTAATCACAATTAAATGCATGATTAATCACACTTTGAAGCACTAGAATACTATTTATTTAAATATTTTTGGATGTTTTCTACATTTTCAAATATATTGATTTCAATTACAACAGAAAACAAAGAGTATAGTGCTCAATTTATATTTATTTTTATTACAAATATTTGCACCATAAAAACAAAAAATACAGTATTTTTCAATTCCCCAAAAAAGAAGTGTAGTGCAGTCTCTTTACCATGAAAGTGGAACTTACAAATGTGGAATTAGGTACAGAAAAAAACCATTGGAAAGAAAAATGTAAAACTTTAGATCCTACAAGGCCACTCAGTCCTACTTCTTGTTCAGCCAATCGATCAGACAAACAAGTTTGTTTACACTTCCAGGAGATAATGCTGCCCTCTTGTCCCCTGGAATGGTGGATGAGGCAGGAGATAATGCTGCCCTCTTGTCCCCTGGAATGGTGGAAGGGGCATATAAATATTTAGCATACCTGGCACATATATACCTTGCAATATCAGCTACACAGTGCCATGTGAATGCCTGTTTTCACTTTTAGGTAACACTGAAATAAGAAGCAGGCAGCATTATCTCCTGAAATGTAAACAAACGTATTTGTCTTTGTGATTGGCTGAACAAGAAGTAGAACTGAGTGTGTAGGCTCTAAAGATTTATATTGTTCTGATTTTTTAGTTCCGTTATGTAACAAGAAAAAAATCTCCATTTGTAAATTGCGGTTTCACAATAAAGAGATCACACTACAGTACTTGTATGAGTTGAATTGAAAATACTATTTTTTATCATTTTTGCAGTGCAAATATTTGTAATAAAAATAATATAAAGTGAGCATTTATATAAAAGTATATAAAAAGCATTGAGCATTGTATATAAAAAGTATACTTTGTATTGTGTTGTAATTAAAATCAATATATTTAAAAATATAGAAAAGCAAAAATATCTTATACATTTCAATTGATATTCTATTGTTACACAGTGTAATTAAAACTGATTAACCATGATTAATTTTTTTTTAGTTAATTGCGTGAGTCAATGTAGGCTCCCTCGCCCTCCCAGTTGGAGGGAGATCACTAGGGCCGGTCCGAACCGGCCCAGGTTTTGCCCTGTCTGCCCCCTTCGTAGGTACCGTTGCCCGTAGGCCGGCAGTCTTTAAGGCTCGGGCCTGGGCCGCTGTGGACAGGCAGCCAGTAAATAAACAGTCTGTCAATAGGCGGGCTCCAGTCTGGGCTTCTAGGCAGGCAACCAGCAAGTAGACAGTCTTTCAGTAGGCTGGCTTCAGCCTGGGCTCCTAGGCACAGGCAGCCAGCAAGCAAATACAAACCGTCTCTAGAAGGCTGGGGCCTAAGCGTCAGCAGCACCCAGGCTTTCGGAGGGCTGACTATAGCCTGGGTTGGGCACAGGCAGCCAGCAACCAAACAAACAGTCTGTAGATGGCTGGGGCCTAAGCCTCAGTAGCACACAGTCTTTATGAGGCTGGCTATGGCCTGGGTTTGGCACAGGCAGCCAGCAGACAAACAAACAGTCTATGGGTGGCTGACTCATGGAGTGGGTCCCGCAGCTGTCCAGTCAGCTTCCGGTTCCTCGGGGTACACCGCCACCGGTACTCCGGACCAGTCGTCCTCAGGGTCGAGGGTGGAGGCACCACTCAGGCTGGGTTCCTCTCGGGGTAGCAGCCAGTCAGGCGAAGCATCCTTCTCCTTCTTGGGCTCTCCCCCTTCTGGGATGCAGGGCTGCCCTTTTATAGTTCCGGTCCCGCCCCTGTACGTCCGGCGAGGGGGGCGGGGCGGTCTTGGCTCCACCCTCCAAGGGGTGTCTCCGGCTCCCTCGCCCTCCCAGTCGGAG
This sequence comes from Sternotherus odoratus, assembly GCA_032164245.1. Lineage (NCBI taxonomy): Eukaryota > Metazoa > Chordata > Testudines > Kinosternidae > Sternotherus > Sternotherus odoratus. The sequence continues at coordinate 62,915,272 of JAVMKO010000001.1, forward strand.
GGAGACCACTCAGGCTCACTACAGTCAACTGCAATTAATCGACAACCCTATGTAAAATTGGATATTTGGAAAGTAGAATTTTATGCATTTTTCAGAACTGGAAGATTAAAAGTGTTGGTATTCAACAAAATGTCAATGTGGATGAACATGAAGCACCAGATCAAATGATGCCAAAAAGTACATCCCCCCCAATCAAACACAGTCCTCAGAAGCGTGGCTCTTGAATTTAACAATGAGACTCTGAAAGCCTTCTCTGATCTCTTTCTGTATCACAAACTCCCCACTTTCAAAGTGATTCACAGCTCTGCCCTGCTTCTTAGCTCCTAGCTGTGGTCTCCAACCATTCATGAGTCATGACCTACAGTCTGCCAACACAGTACACCTTGTTTCCTTTTCCCAGAAGAAACTCTGGGCCTTTTCTAATAACATCCACTAGCCTGGAACATCCTCACTGATCCTGTTCAATGGCCTTCAAATTCTTCTTCAAGACTTACTGCTTTTGTTCACTCTCCCATCACTGACCTCTTCTCGCTGGGCCTCAGTATTAAACATAATACTCCTAATTAATGTAGATTAAAAATGCAAAAAAGTGTGTATATAATGTTAAGTACATATCATGATTTTTCACTTTGGCAGCAATTATCCTTCTGTATCCAGTCCTCTTCTCATTGTTTAATGCCATACTGCCATTTTATTCATTTGCTAAGTGCTATTCTATCTGACAAATAAATAAATAGTAATCCCCTGTTTCCCTGTAATTTAGAAATAGCAGCGAGACTCAGGAGACCAATGGCTGGAAATCTGAACATGTGTGTGTTCTCTCTGGCTCTGCAAATGCCTTGATCCTCCCTCCCCCACCCCATCACTGAGGGAACTCAACCCAATTTCTGTGCATCTATCAAGGTACTGTATATATAAGAACAATAGAAAGTATTATGGGCATGTGTCTTTTTTGTGTACAAATGATATAAAATGTGCATGCAAATAAACTGAAGGACACAGACACCTTGTTAATATAGTCCTTGGCGCCACAAAGCTTGGGTGCACCAGATTAGACATTAGAAATGTTGCAGTTGCATCTTGCTAACTCTGGAACCCATGTGAAGCTAGAGACCAGATTCAGATTTTTCAACAATGATGAGAATTAATTCCCAAAATAGATTACCCAGGAATTCAGTAAATTTTCTATCACGGGAAGTCTTAAAATCAAGATTGGATGTCATTGTACAGAATAGGCTCGTGCTCAGTAGTGGATAACCTGCGGCCTATCAGGGTAATCTGCTGGCGGAGGCCCGCATCTTACTGCAGCTCCCATTGGCTGGGAACGATGAATCACGGTCACTGGGAATGTAAACAAACTGCCTGGCGACCCACCAGCGGATTACCCTGATGGGCCACCTGTGGTCCTCAGGCTGCAGGTTGCCTACCACTGCTCTAGCTCAATCACAAGTTAAATACAGGAATCTCTGGATGACATTTGATATCCTATGTTATACAGGAGGTCGGACTCGAACATAGTAGTCCCATCTGGCCTTAATCTAGGAATCTAGATAGTTTACAGATTAAGAAAATACAACTGAAATTACTTGATTTAACTGCTAAAATGCCTCTAGGAAGATAGTCAGAAAACACGCACACACACACACTTTACATGGTTTAGTATAGAAGATCTGACAGATGCAAACTCATATATATCAGGATAGTAACTAGAATCGCTACTTTATGACCCTTAACAGGAGCTAAAATTGCATCACATTTGACCTTTCAGGCAGGAAGATTAATGAACAGAATACCAACTTTCAGACACTGTTCTGAATTGAGGAGTGATGTAAACTGGTTTGCATATGGGTGTATATAGTAAAGTGGTATATTGGGAAATTGGGATTCACCTTGTGTGCAAAACTGAAATAGTATACAGTTCCAGGGTGTTTTACCAGGAAAACCAACTAACAGAAGCATTCAAAATTAAGAAGGAGGATATGTTTTAACTTACATCTTGCTCTCAGTTGATTTTCTTGGAGCTTCCTTTTGTCCCCTCAACTTGAATTTTACTCACATTACACACCTGTTGAGTACTGACAGTGCAAGTTACTGCACCCCTTAGAACAATTTTCTGACAAACTTGCATCTGACCTTTAACATACATCACTGATTAACTTAGTTTGCTAGTCAAGGAAAACCAGACACCATATGCCATCTCCTTTGGATTTACAGCTCCAATAACCTTACTTGCATGAGTTTCATAAGATTAGGTAACAGTCTAGCAGGTTTATCATTAGCCATACAATCAATCCATGGGTGATTCAGCCTGACACGGATAAACATGTCAGAACAGGACCATCATTTTTCTCTGTCACAAAAGAACAATCATCCTCTTGTCAGTTGTCTACAATAACCTGTATCATCATAAATGACTCATTGGCAGATATTTTTAAGTTTCTTCAGAGGTGGTGTTTCACCTCAGAGTGAGCCATGTTCCACTAATATTAATATTTCACTATTTCATTATTAAATTCAAAATCCAGTGAAAATGACTTATTTCAAGAGCAAATAATTCTACTCTTACCTGTTGCTCTTATTAAATGTATCTTTAATAATACATTTAAATTAAAACTTGCCTGTCCTGCACATCACAAGCTTGAATTATGTTAGTATAACCTTTATTTCAATATTTAATGCAATACTTCCATAACAGTAAACCAGTAATAGTTATCCCTCTCAAAAAAGGAAAACAATAAAACACTCCAAACTCTTTTCTTATTATAATTGGTGTCTGAAGATAAGTTGGGATTTTTGGCCCTGAACTGTCTTGTATATAGTTGTATTTCATTGGATATTATGGCCTAACAGAATCAAATGCATTATTATGATGAAGATATTTTTCTTGGCAATGGTATGTCAGAACTATGAATGCAGTGGATAAAATCTCACAAATGTTTTCAGTGTTTTTTAAAAGTAGAGGGCCAAATTTTGCCAGCCTTATTGATCCTGAGGGAGATTTCCAAAGGAACAGAAAGCAGTGAGCCACCCAGGTCCCACTGACTTTCAGTGGGAGTTGTGCACCTAAATTGCAGTCTGTACCTTTGAGCAGTGCCTTATTCTGCAAGTAGCTGCATTGATTTCTGTGGTATTTCTGTTGGAGAACGATACTATTCAGCATAAGGTAGCACAAGTTAGGGCATCAGCTCCGTGCATCCATTTTCATGGAAAAGCCATTAAAGGATGTAACAGGATCTGCAACTCACACTTGGTGGTGCCTCCTCATGGCTCATCTGGGGAATTATCTTGTCACTGTCTGCGCCTCCTCTTGTGGTTGCTCAGCCTATTGCCTCAGCCACTCTCTCTGTGGCCCCTCTCTTGCCAATCAGGAGCTGCGGTACCTCTCCTTCATGGCTTAGCCCTCCAGCCAAGTCACAAGCATCCTCAGTCTCAGGCAGTCTGCGGATTGGCTGTGCCAGCTCAATATATATATATATATATATATATATATATATATATATATATGGAGATATGCCAATCTCATAGAGCTGGAAGGACCTTGGAAGGTCATAGAGTCCAGCCCCCTGCCTACACTAGTAGGACCTGTCCCCTGACAGATTTTTTGCCCAAAATCCCTAAATGGACCCCTCAAGGATTGAACTCACAACCCTGGGTTCAGCAGACCAATGCTCAAACCACTGAGCTATCCCTCCCCCCTGTAGTGGCTGGCAGTGGAACATGGGCCTGCCCTTTATTCCATGTTCCAGTCCAAGGACCCTTACACAAGCAGTTCAGGTCTATACTCTATGACTTTACTGCTCCCTCCCTTCCCTTTTCAGGCTCTCCCCCTTATATCAGAAAGCATGACAGCAGGCTCACTTCACTACACTCCCCTCCCTGCTCAGCTCATAGGGGTTACAGAAGTCCTGCGTGTTCCTGCCGAGGTGAGCAATATTCTCAATTAGTATCACTGCCCCCTTAGCTCACCAACAGGTGAAGCCTCTGGCTAATTGGTCTGTGTTGCTACTTGTTTGCTATACTGCTCACAACATCCAATGACATGTAGTGCTGTAATGCAGGCCATATACTGTTGAACTCGGTTGCTGTGGAAGAAACACATTACATCATTTATTCTATTAACCTAGTCTGTGAGCCAGTCAATAATGGTTCAAGAATGGCAGCCGTGTTAGTCTGTATCAGTAAAGAAAGCAAGGAATACTTGTAGCACCTTAGAGACTAACTAGTTTATTTCAGCATAAGCTTTTGTGGGCTATAGCCCACTTCATCGGACGCATAGAATGGAACAGAAGTCAGATGCATTTATACACACAGAAAGAAAGGGGGGGGGGAATTCTAAGAGGCTGTTAAGTCTGGATGGGCCATTATCAGCAGGAGAAAAAAATACCTTTTGAAATGGATTTCTGTGTTAGGTAAATTAACTCAGGAAATGCAATCAATTAGTGTAATGAGAGAACCATTCTCAAGTTCTATTTAGCCCCTGGTTAATTGTATCCAATTTGAAAATTAATTCCAGTTCCTCCGTTTCTCATTGGAGTCTGTTATGGAATCACAACATTCAAAAACCAGTAGGAGAACACTTCAATCTTCCTGGCCATTCCATTAAAGACTTGATGGTTTCAATTTTGAAACAGAAAAACTTCCCAAACAGACTCCAATGAGAAACTGAGGAACTTGAATTAATTTTCAAATTGGATACAATTAACCAGGGCTAAATAGGACTTGAGAATGGTTCTCTCATTACACTAATTGATTGCATTTCCTGAGTTAATTTACCTGACACAGAATCAGAGAGGTAGCCCTGTTAGTCTGGAATAGCAGAAGTGACAAAGAGTCCTGTGGCACCTTAAAGACTAACTAAAGTATTGAAGCATAAGCTTTCGTGGGCTAATACCCACTTTGTCAGATACACGACGAAGTGGGTATTAGCCCATGAAAGCTTATGCTTCAATACTTTAGTTAGTCTTTAAGGTGCCACAGGACTCTTTGTCACTTACCTGACACAGAAATCCATTTCAAAAAGGAATTTTTTTTCTCCTGCTAATAATGGTCCATCCAGACTTAACAGTCTCTTAGAATTGGTATGCTAATGTACAACCTTCCCTCCCCCCTTCTTTCTGTGTGTATAAATGCATCTTACTTCTGTTCCATTCTATGCATCCGATGAAGTGGGCTATAGTCCACGAAAGCTTATGCTGAAATAAACTGGTTAGTCTCTAAGGTGCTACAAGTATTCCTCGCTTTCAATAATGGTTAGAACTCTTACTTTTCAAGAAGGCGATAGGTGTCCTTAATCCTGTCTCACACAATGAAAGGTATTGTATGGCTTCTGTGGAGGACAACTGGTATTATTTTGGGTTCTCTCTTGTTATCTCTCAGATTTCCATGGCTTTGTTGTATATAGCAATTAAGCCTTGTTGGGTGAAAGGTTTGTTACCCTTACTGTTTCTCTGTTGTGGACTAGCACTAATACTGCACCCACTGTCCTGCCTAGGAAGTGGGATGTCACGTCTGTGAAGGGTAAAACAACCTTTCATAAAGTTCTAGCATTCTCTCTCTCTCTCTCAACTCTTTTTAGATGTATCTAGGACCATTCAGATGCTACAAGTGAAATTCCAAGCCTGGCAAGAAGCTTGTTCTCTGAAATTGCCTCAGGTGGGTTCAGCACATTGTAATACATTAGTTTGTCAGCCAGTAGGAACAGACCTTCCACATGGCATTCACACACAAGAGTTTATCTGTTGCCTTTCTATTACATTTCTGGACACTACTTCTACCCTTTGCAAACTCTACCACAGTGACTTAACCAGCACATTGATGACAAAGCCTTCCATATATAAGACAATTTTGTGGGTCACGCACATGTCTACACCACTGACATTCCTCGCCCAAAAGCTTTTTGAGGCTTTTTTCCATCCATGTTAACTTTCTCCTGCTTATTCCTTGAAGGGCAATTCTGGCTGCTAATTTGTCCCAAACCTCAACTAGTAGAAACTGTCCCATAATGTGTGAAATCTTTTGGCCATTGAACCCCTTTTTTCACTTTTAAAACCCCCATCTTTTTAAATGGTGTTTTGTGCTCTGCTCTGCAGCAGCGGTCTAACAGTAAAGGACCTCTGGCAGGCACTTTTGTTCAAAGCCATTTTATTCACTTGAAGGTTAAGTCAGCTCCCACTTCTCCCTAGACCATTAGAAGTTGGAGCTATCAAATATGCCTGCTGGATAAACTCTGATCCAAGGGATGCGATTGGATGGATTGATTATGTGGCCCACCCCACAAAGACAGGCATACTGGTGACTGGCAGGAGACATGTGAAACAGCACAAACTGCTCATTTGAAAAATAGTAGTAAGGATTGCTGCTGCGTTAGTTCCTTCCAGGACCCCTGACCTCTCTCTCTGCTCTGGACCAGGGCCGGCGAAAGAAATTTTCGGGCTCCCTACTCTGATTGTTTGGGGGCCCCCTACTCTGATCGTTTGGGCCCCCCCTAGCCTATTATCCTTCCCCCCTGCCTGACCTGGCCCACCCAACCTAATCTTCTCCCCCAGCCTAACCTCCTCCCCTCCCCACCCATTCCTGCCTGACCCACCCCGCTGTTGGGGGTGATCTTCCTTTACCCCCGCCTAGTTTCCCCCCATCTCTAACCGCCTTTCCTCCCCCACCCCTGCCTGGCCCGGCCCATCCCATCCCACCGAACCTAACCTCCTCCCCCCCTCCCACTCCCAACCCAGCCTCCTGTCCCCATGCCTGACCCGCCCAGCTCAGCCTCCCCCCCACCCAAACCTCCTTCCCTCCCGCACCCACGCCTCGCCCACCCCATCCAGCCTAGTCTCCTGCCCCCCTCCCTGCCTGCCCAGCCTGGCCTCCCCGCCGGCTACCAGACATACCTGGGGTGGGGGTGCGACCCAGCGGCGGCCGCAGCGTTGCTCCCGGCTGCCAGCTCCGGTGGGCTCGGCACTCCGCGGCTGCCCCGCCTCCCCCCGCTGGGCTCCCGGCCCCAGGTCTCCCCAGCCCCGCTCACTGTCCCCCGCCCCCGCGGAGCGGCGCGCCCGGCCAGTCCTCTGCAGCTGCCGGGGCGGGGGAGGCGATGGAGCCGGCGTCCTGTGGTGCCGCAGGGGATCTCTCCCCCCACCAAGGGCTGGCCCGGTTCTTGCTGCAGGTGGGTTGGGGGAAGCACTGCAGCCGGGGGTGCCTCGGGGCGGCTCCTGGGGTGCGGGACGAGCTGCCGGCTGAAGGGCTCGGGAGGCAGCCGGCCACTGACATGCGGACACAGCCCGGGAAAGAGAGGCCAGGGAGATGTGGTGCTCAGTGTGCGACAAGAGGGGACGACTATGGGTACAGCTGTGTACTGGGCCCCGGACTTAAGGGGGCCCCCTTAAGTCTGGGGCCCGGTACAGCTGTACCCATAGTACCCCCCTGTCGCCGGTCCTGCTCTGGACACACTGAATGACTTCTGAATGAGTGCCTGAGCTGAATGAGAACTTCAGCTCAGGCACTGTTGCATGTGCCCTGGTTCCCACAGTTCACCTTTGGCAAGAAGGACCAGAATTGAAGCTATCTGATGAAAAACAGACTATATTTCATGCTGAACACCTGTCTCGGTCTCCAAAGGCCACTGTACATGTTCCTCATGGAACGGCCTTCTCAAGATGGTCCACCTCAGTTTCATTCAATTTTTTCCCCAAAGATGGACCTCTTCCTTGAATCCTACAAGTAATTATAATCATCGGTCTGTAGAGTAATCTTGAATTAGCAATATACTCTTTTTTTAAAGTACAATAAATTAGGATGTGACCAATCACTAGCAAAGAACATTTCAATCTCCTTTTCTCTATCCTCTGCCTCTGTTTTGTGTTGGCTAGAACGCAAACTCTTCAGGGTACAGAATACGTGTTTTATTTGAAAGTGGTTGGCCCATTATGGACACTAATGGACAAAATGAAAATGAAAACAATACCAGTATATTGCCAGCAAGGACATCCCATTGAGAAATGCAGGAGTCACCAAGACTCTCTTCACTTTCCCATTTTAGCATATAATACAATATTGGCCAGCTAATTAACATTTGTTTCTGATAATGGACTGACTGATTGGTACATAATCCATAGTTCTACCCATTTATTTTTTTTACTTTGTATAGTGATTTTCATGATTTTCAATGTCTGGTTCATGCGTATTGTAACAAACTGTAAAATCTCTCTTCGAAGTTCATTACTATCTGCCATTTTAATACATACAAACCAAATGTAAAACAAATGTTACTGATTAAAGTAGCTTGAGTTTTTACAATTAAATAATAAAACATGATAATGTGCTGGCATAGACACTACATCAGTGACCTTCAACACTAAAATAAATCTGCCTAATAATACACTTTCTGAAACAAGAAATGAAGCAAAATGCTTCATACATTTTAAGGAAATTCCTAGGCTTTGTACACTAGATGGCACTTATTCCATCATTTGTTTTGTGGGAATACTACAATGTAACACATGTACAGTTTGCTTCAATGTCTGACCTCTAGCAGCTATAGGTCTTTTCCTGTTTGCTTGTAGTCAACTGAGTAAGTTCATTGGGATATTCTCTATGAACATATTCAAATAATGGGCTTCTAGTCTATATGAGATACCTCTGAAATTGATTAACTATAGAAAGAAAATTTCAGACAAACTCCTCAACTGATGTAAAATACACAACACTGTGGAAATCAGTGGAGCCATGTTGATTTATATCGGCTGAGAATCTGACTGTCAGTTTTCACTATTTGTGTATTTATTATTGGTAGGACAGTTAAATTGGTTGAAATGACAGGAAAAAGATTGCATTTCAATTATCTTTAAATTGATTTGTGAAATACACTCAAGCAGAATATTAATTCAGCAAGTAAAACATTAGTCAAACCAAAGAATGCCCGAGTTGAATAAAGGGAAGGAATAAATACATCTTTACTAACAAATAATATAAATGCAATATTTCAAACATACTTTGCAAGACATATAAGAAAACAGGCATGGCATGAGGATTTATTTAAAAGGTATCAGGATCTATAAAAATGGATACACACACACACTTCCTTTTTACACATCTAGTATAAATTAGATTGCTGCCAGGGTTGGATTAACCAATTCTGCTAAAATAAGAATTTACAAATTGTTATTCTTGAATTAAAATTTTTAAAAGGGTTTCCCTTACTGTCAAAACTCACTTGCAGTGAGTAGTCTTCTTGTGGTAACAGGTAACTAAGCATTGCAATAGCCCACTCCTTAACCCCTCCACAGCCTCAAGTATTTTTCTCTTGTCGCTTAGAAACTGGTTTTGTCTACCCATTTCCACTCCGGTACAAGAAGATCTTGTACATCTTTTCAAAGGTTCCATGGAATTCCTCACTTTACTGTGGTAAGAATTCTGCACAACTAATCAGAATGCATGTGAGACAGTGAAAGTATGAAAGACCTCTCCCTCCCTGACCACATTCCCAGAACACTGGGCCACTTTGTTCTTTGTTCAGGTACAGTTTTGTGGTATCTGAAGATGTATAAACAGATTTGATGAACTGATCATTCAATGCAGTGCTAACGGAGGGACTTCCTGTAGAAGAGAAACAACTTTCAGGGTTATGCAGTCTTTTCATCTAAACCCATTGTTGTCTGGCACACATACCCCATGGCAAGGTGTTGACCTATTTGTGAGCAGGCACCAGTCACCCAAACAGATGGGCAAAAATGTAGGCAGCCAAGAGACCATGTTTGTATGTCAAGCATGAGTGCTAAGGGCATGATTCCCAGCTGAGAACATTGAAATAGTTGTTATTTGGCACTTATGCTCCTGTCATTAAAAGGAATGTACTGCCATTAATTCAGTGTTGAGTTTAGCTACCTTTAAAAATGACTTCCATTACGTAGCTGTGCATGGTTAGATTATGAATATGTTGGACTTCGTAGAATTCTGGAAGAAGACTGAGGTGAGTATTAACTAGAGAGAGACAGAAGGGCATTGAATGGTTGTACGATTACAGAAATGCCTGAGCTCTAATCCTGGTTCAGCCACTGACTCCGTAAGTGACCTTTGGCAAGTCACTTAAACTATGTTCTCTCAGTTTCTCCATCTTAAAATAGGGATAGTTGCCAATACTTACTTACCTCTTTCCAAGAAGTATTGTGAGCATTAGATGGATGTTTGTAAAGCATTTGGAATATTAAATGATCAATATTATTATTAGTCTCTACACCATTTCATCTCCTTGTGGGATGAGTTTGTATAATAAGTGAAAAACACCTTTTCTAGTCCTGAGGAATTTCACTTGAATAGACCAACATACTCTTGGACTTATAAATGAAGGAAATTTCAGTGTTGTTTAGATTAAAACAAAAAATCTGGAAGCAGAAATATATAGAATTGCAAAAGCTTCCACTTTGTCTGTTGCAATTCTATATGCTTCGTTGACTTCAAATATAATCAGCCTGCAAAATATAGATGAGTGGATTTAACAAATTATTTCAGAATAATGCCAAGATTAATAATAGTTGCAAGTTATATAGTTCTCTCTGCTAAAACTGTATATGACAGCTATTAGGGGTATTTAATATTAATGTCAAATGTTGATTCATTTTTAATTTCTTGACTACTTTGTTCCTTATATGACGAGCACACAATTTATATCACAGAATTTAAAGTCTAAATTTCTAAGTTGCATGCATATTGTTAGGCAACTAAGTCTAGAGTTAGCGACCTAAATACAAGTGGCCTAAGCCTAAATTTTCAAAAGTAACAGATGATTTTGGATGACCCACTTACTAAACCTTTTATGGCCTGCTTTTTTAAGGGAAGGTGCTCAGTACTTTCTGACAATCAGACTCCTTTTAGGTAGTCTCAACTAGGGTACTCAAAACTTGAGGCCTTCAAAAATCACTAGTTAATTGCCAGTTTCATAGCATCTTATCCTCTATGTAGTCACATAGATTTGAATGGGACTACACATGAAGTAAGATGTTGTTTACCATAAAAGTGTCAGAATCTGGTGCATACTTCTTTTAGCATATTTCTATAGTTATAAGGAACTAATCCTTAAAAGATTGCCACATCTATTGATTAATTAATTCTTTATCAATTAGCAGTTTACACACAAGCATACTATCCAAATCAGTTACCACCCATGCTGAGGTTATATTTAAAAGCGTTAAAATTATATTAGCACAAGAACAGGTATACAGTCTTTCTCCAGACATGGTATAAACCATAAACGTTCTAGTTAAATATTCTGATAGACAGTTATATGAAAGTCCATTAAGAGTCACATTTCAGTAAAATTTTGTGTTGGCACACAACCCTTATTTTAAAGTCATGTTAAGCACACAACTGTCCTAAAATTGCTTGTGAAGTAACCAGTAATGTTTTCTGCATTTAGTAAACCTTAACTAATTTAATTTACTCATTCTACATTGCACAGTAGAAGCAGTGAGGAGAAAAAAATATCTTACATCATTGTACAACTTGCTTCCCATTTCAATTAAGAGAACACAACTCTGATAGGGGGTGAACAAATCCAATACAAACAGTGAATTAGATGAGATGTATTTATAATCCAATTCACAGAGTTATAAGGCACCAAAGCAGCAATGAGCCTTTATGATTATTAAAATGTAAAAAAAAATCTAAACAGTTATACTGAGAATTCCCCAGAGATGCTAATAGTCACTGTTCCATTTGCACAACTCCCCATTAAAAACGGACAGAGGGCTCTATATGACCATTACTATGCAATTCAAAACTGTATAAAAAGAAATATTACTAGACGTCTTACAAATTCATTAAAAGTAGCCTACATAGGGACAAGTAAATGCAGTTCCTGTGCTCTCCTTATGACAATGACTGCTCCCTTTGAGCATATCTCATTCTGGCCATTCCAAAGAGGATAGACTGTAAAAAGGCAGAATAATTGCTCTCCCTCCCCGCCGAAACAGGCTGTGGCCACCTTTTAAGGCATAGTGCAGCATATGCATTTCCATTACTTGGTGGATAATCTTATTATCCCTACCTAGCACACAATACCTCCTGCTTCCCTCCTTGCGGCAGTGTAGCTGTGCGCTGTCCCCCAACTTGGGCCTATAACAGGGATAGGCAACCTATGGCACAGGTGCCAAAGGCAACACACGAGCTGATTTTCAGTGGCATTCACACTGCCTGGGTCCTGGGCACTGGTCCGGGGGACTCTGCATTTTAATTCAATTTTAAACGGAGCTTCTTAAACATTTTAAAAACCTTATTTACTTTACATACAACAACAGTCTAGTTATATATTAAAGACTTATAGAAAGAGACCTTCTAAAAACATGTAGTCTTAGTAATAATGCATGTTAGCAATAATGCTTTACTAGAACACGTCTTATTTGGAAATGGGAAACAATTTTTTTGATGATCTATAAAGCAACCAGCTATCTCCAAAATGCAAAAGCTATCGTCAGAATCTTCTAAAAGGAAATCCTTTAGTTAAGAACATAAGAACATAAGAACGGCCATACTGGGTCAGACCAAAGGTCCATCTAGCCCAGCATCCTGTCTACCGACAGTGGCCAATGCCAGGTGCCCCGGAGTGAGTAAACCTAACAGGTATGATCGAGCGATCTCTCTCCTGCCATCCATCACCCCCCTCTGACAGACAGAGGCTAGGGACACCATTCATTACCCATCCCGGCTAATAGCCATTTATGGACTTAGCCTCCATGAATTTATCCAGCTCTCTTTTAAACCCTGTTATAGTCCTAGCCTTCACAGCCTCCTCAGGTAAGGAGTTCCATAGGTTGACTGTGCGCTGTTGATATTTAAAAAACAAATTTACTAGGGCTGTCAAGCAACTAAAAAAATTAATTGTGATTAATCACATGATTACGTTATGTTATTTATACTACTTAAACTATAAAAGAATACAATTTATTTCAATATTTTTGAATATTTTTGGATATTTTCTACATTTTCAACATATTGGTTTCAATTACAGCACAGCATACAAAGTGTACAATGCTCACATATTTATTTTTATTACAGATATTTGCACTGTAAAAAACAAGAGGAATAGTATTCTTCAATTCATCTACTACAAGTACTGTAGTGAAATCTCTTTATTATGAAATTTGAACTTACAAATGTATAATTATGTACAAAAAATAATTGCTTTGAAAAACAAAACAATGTAAAACTTTAGAGCCTACAAGTCCACTCAGTCCTACTTCAGCCAATCACTTCTACATTTGTAGGAGATAATGCTGCCTATTTCTTGTTGACAGTGTGATCTCAAAGTGAGAATAAGATGAGGAAGACTTTGTAGCACCTTAGAGTCTAACCAGTTTATTTCAGCATAAGCTTTCGTGGGCTATAGCCCACTTCATCGGAAGCATAGAATGGAACAGAAGTAAGATGCATTTATACACACAGAAAGCAAAAAAAAAAAAGTTGTACTTTAGCATACCAATTCTAAGAGGCTGTTTAATATGGATGGGCCATTATCAGCAGGAGAAAAATTACATGCATTATTACTAAGAATTATTCAACAAAACAATCTACATTTGTAAATTGCACTTTCATGATAAAGAGATTGCACCGAAGCACTTGTGTGGGGTGAAATGAAAAATAGTATTTTTATCATTTTACAGTGCAAATATGTGTAACAAAAATAATATAAAGTGAACACTGTACACTTTGTATTTTTTGTTGTAATTGAAATCAATATATTTGAAAATGTAGAAAAACAACCAAAAATATTTTAAAAATTTCAATTGGTATTCTATTAACAGTGCAATGTGTGATTAATCACAATTTTTTTAATCATGATTATTTTTTTGAGGTAATAGCATAAATTAACAGCAATTAATTGACATCCATAATAGTAACTTTAAGAAAGTTCTAAAAGTCTGTATTCTGCCATAAGCAGGAAAGCCTGACCAATGTATAATGCAGAACACTTTGCAAGTATAAACAGAAATAAGAGACAGTTTTCTGAGAGGTAGCCGTCTGTATCAGTAAAAACAATGAGGAGTTGTGGCACCTTAGATGCAGTCTACACTAGCGGGGAGGATTGACCTAAGATACGCAATTTCAGCTACGTGAATACCGTAGCTGAAGTCGATGCATCTTAGGTCGACTTACCTGCCATCTTCACGGCAGCAGCAGTCGACAGGGGGCTCCCCCCGTTGACTCTGCCTTGCACCTTTTGGCAAGCTGGAGTTCCGGAGTCGACGGGATCAATTTATCGTATGTCCTGACAAGATGCGATAAATTGATCCCCAATAGATCGATCTCTATGCGTCGATCCAGCCGGTAGTGTAGATGAGTCCTTAGAAACTAAAATTTATTTGGGCATAAGTTTTTGTGGGATATAGCCCACTTAATCAGATCCTTGGAGTGGAAAATACAGTAAGCAGGTATAAATACACAGCACATGAAAAGATCCCACAAAAGCTTATTCCCAAATAAATGTTAGTCTCTAAGGTGCCAGAAGGACTCCTTGTTGCTTTTAGAAATAAGAGAGTAAACAAAGTCACGTAAGGTCTTTTTCTAGATAAGCATTATAATATTTCATACTTGTGAAAGATTATTTTAGTAACATGGCTTGTTCTGGACTTACACCGACCAGTTTAATTGGTAACTGCAGATATCAGAGGCTTCAAGCCATTCTCAATTTTTTCGAGTTATAAATATAATTGTTTTTGCAAAAAGGTCATGTTAGACCTTTCTCAAATCATTTCTTAGTGTTCACATTAAATTATGTGCTCCGTGACTATAGTAGAGATGCCCAAATGAATATGTTCATGCATAGATCAAGGTTCTATAAGGCCGTAATAGGTCATGTGCCAGTAGAAATGAATTTTCATTTCTGTTCAGAGGGAAATGTGTATCCAACTCTCACCGGGAAGCTGGATGGCAGGGAAAAGGATGATTACTGAGGTCTTATATTTCTGATGAACTAGAAAACATTCTTTATTTCTTAAATGAACATTCAAATTAAGATTTAAGAAATGTAATTTCTTAAATTAAGCCATTGTCTTGAATAATGCAAAAACGTATCAAACAGTATTATTAGCCTGGTAAAGAGCCTATGCTTTACTATATCCAATAGACATATTATTTGGACTCCATCACCATTGTATGAGAACAAACCTTTCCTGGGGAAACTGAAGTCTAAAAATATGAAATTCATAGATTTAATTAGTTTAACAATTTTAAAACTGTGATTAAAATCTGTGGTCCAAAATCTTTGGAGCACATGACGGTCTAACATGCTTGCAGAACAACTCAGGATGGAGCTGCAAAGGTGGCCTTAGGCCACATCTCCACTCCCCCACATACTGGGACTGCTATGTGTTGGTTTCTTGTTCTCCTAAAGACTGCTCTAACTTGTCATTGGAGATCACCGCAGGGACACATAGGAACCATCAAATAAATGCTATGGCACACAAGGATCCTGTTATGCTGGGTGATCTTCCAGTGGTCAGTTAGAACAGTATTAGGACCACTTCCCACCATTGCAGTGACACAAAGTGCAGGGAAGAGTCTGGCCAGTGAATCAGGTCACCTAAATTTAAATCAACCCACCCTTTTCCCAACACTGTGTATGTGATCTAGCTGACAAATGTGCTGACCTGGGGTCATTACAATCAACGTGTATAATAATGTTCTGCTGCTGCCTAATTGCATACTTCCAGCTCCAAATGAGGTGTGTGGTTAATTGTTCAGTTTGTAACTCAAAGGTTTTACTTTTACTATTAAACTTGAAACCATTCCCCTATACCACATGGCTTCTGCCAGGATAAAAGAATACTCCTTGTTATGTTTCTCCTCTCCCATCAGAACCTACAAGGCTCTAAAAGCAAGGGAGTGTTCTCTGTTATTCTGTCTTTACCTCATAATCTTGAACTATTGTGAAGTGGTGGAGGAGAGGGAACTTTTTGGCTCCTCTCCTCCTCCCTCAGCCTCTTGGCTGCTTCATGTGTCTATATTTGAGGAAGGAGTGGGGGAGAGGCACTAAGAGGGTGCTAAACTACAACTCCTCCCACCTCTGTTTTTGGGTCTTCCTCTATGACCAGCTCTTGTTGAGTTCATAGCTTTTCCAAATAGGAGAACTAAAGTCATATGTCCCTTTTCAGCCTCTCTGCTTCCCAAAGGCTTCTGAATACAGCGAGGTGAATAATTCATTTGAAAAATAAAACTGTCAAATTTCACAATTTTTTTCTGATTGCTTTTTTCAAAAGATAAGTCTCCAAATAATTATTCTCCATCTTTAGATGCTTTGTGAGCAAGTTGTTTGGAATGGTTGACTTTCAAGCTGTTTGGATCAGATACCAATTACATAATGTGTTTCCGTTCCCTGACTGGATAAGTGGAACTCTTTGAAAAAGGGGTTTGGTATGCATGCTCACAAATGTGGAATTCTCTTTCGCCTAAAATTAATTATTTTGGTCAACATCCATGCCATGTAAATTGTTTTCTAGAATGTTTATTGAAAGTGAACATGAGAGATAAACAGAGTGAAATCAAATTTGAATAAACATTTGCAGAAAGCTTTTGAAATATTTTCCCTAGTTTTACTTGTGAATAACAATAGTAGCAAAGTTACCAGAGTCCTGTTAACTTCTCTGATGCTGTTTGGAGATAGTATGAGCTGCTGCAGAGATAAAGAGCTATCCCTTTCTTAAGGCATAGGAAGATAGCACTGCATCAGTTCAAATTTAGAACATTACCCTTACTAGGAGTATTGTTTTAATGAAAGCTTTGAATTTTGATAATCATATCTTAGGCCCCCTAGTTTTCCAGATAAAGCTAGGTAGGTGAATGGATTTTTCTAGTACCAATATAAAATATCAATATTTAAGAGGTCTACTATGAATTCTGTGTTACAAAACTGACTTCTGAGCTTGTCTTTTACCATAAAGGAAAGTGACTTGTCAAAGATTAACGAAGAGGAATCCTTGAGGAACACCCTAATTTTCCAAACAGCTATGTAATTATTTTTAGCAGCAGTAGTGCTCCTAAATCCCTCAGTGGTGACAAGGCCCACTTAAAGTGGCACATCTTTCTTCATTGCATACCTTGTATTAGTTGATGTTGGTCTTGCTTTGAGCAGGGGGTTGGACCAGATGACCTCCTGAGGTCTCTTCTAACCCTAATATTCTACAATTGTATGATCTATGAAGATCTGAGGAGTCCCTATCTGAGATAATTGTGATACTGTTATCTATAGTTATCTGGGAGGTGGAAACTGGACTCATGTAAAAGGGTGAGCACAATAATATTCAAAGCATAGTAGCTCGACATATCAGAAGACACAGAGAAGCTTGGGATTAGGAGTGTTTGGGGTCACCAGCTCACGTTACGCAAATCTGGTAAAGACAAAAGTGTGTGTCTCTGATAATTTCTGGAAGG
Organism: Sternotherus odoratus; assembly: GCA_032164245.1. NCBI lineage: Eukaryota > Metazoa > Chordata > Testudines > Kinosternidae > Sternotherus > Sternotherus odoratus. The sequence goes on from JAVMKO010000001.1 coordinate 62,932,681, forward strand.
TTGTTGGATTCAGTGGTTGAATCAGAGCTGTTCAGCATATAGAACACAAAGTGCATGCTGGCTGAGGGTATGTCCCAGGCAAAAAGCCAAAAGTAGAAGAGGCATTTAGGGTTATAATACGAGTGGGGAGATAACCTTTCACTGATCTGAATTATACCTCAAAACATGACAGTGGGTAAATTCTGTGCCTCTGTGGTCAGAACACATTTAATCAGAACAGACTAATCTGCCTGATAATGTCTGGGGAAGGTTGCTGGTGTACCTATTAAACATGATCACTGATCCCTGGGGTAGCCATTTTTGTAACTGTGCTGACCTGGTCACCAAGAAAAATTAGGACTGTCAAGCAATTAAAAAAATTAATTGTGATTAATTGCACTGTTAAATAATAATAGAATACAATTTATTTATATATTTTTGGGTGTACGCTACATTTTCAAATATATTGATTTCAATTACAACACAGAATACAAATTGTAGTATTCACTTTATTTTTGATTACAAGTATTTGCACTGTAAAAAACCAGAGAAATAGTATTTTTCAATTCACCTAATATAAGTACTGTAATGTTATCCATTTATCATGAAAGTTGAACTTACAAATGTAGAATTATGTACAAAAAAGCTGCATTCAAAAAGTAAAATTTTAGAGCCTGCAAGTCCACTTAGTCCTACTTCACGTTCAGCCAATTGCTCAGACAAACAAGTTTGTTTGCATTTGCAGGAAATAATGCTGCCTGCTTCTTCTTTACAGTATTACCTGAAAGTGAGAACAGGTAATAGCTGTTATAACTGTCGTAGCTGGTGTCACAGGATATTTGTGTGCCAGATTCAGCTGTTAAGTCTAAGAAAGCTGCCCCATCTGGAGTTTTTGCTGCAATCCCACCTCAATGTACATTGTTAAGGCTAATAATTACCGTATTTTTCGTCCCATAGGACGCTCCGGCGTATAAGACGCCCCCGCGTTTTCGGACCAAAAAAAAAAAAAAAAAAAGCGCCGCTTTTTTCGCGCCGCTCTCCCGTCCCCGCCGCGCGGGCGGGCTGCTGGGAGCGCGCCGCTCTCCCAGGCTGCTGGGAGCGGCGCGAAAAAAGCGGCACTTTTTTTTTTTTTTTTTTTTGGTCCGGCTGATATTCGGCGTATAAGACGCCCCCCCTAATATTGAAAGTATTTTTGGGGGTTAAAAAGGCGTCTTATACGCCGAAAAATACGGTAGTCAATACAGGTCTGGCACAGTCAGAAACCTATTTGTTCAGTCAGTAACATTGCTTCAACAAGTGGCCTAATTCTTGACAGTAATCTTCTCTCTAGGAGCTTATATGACATGCGATGAAGTAACATGGGCAGGTATAATGAGGGATTACTGATTGGATTCTCAAGTTTGGCAATGGCAATAACCATAGCTTCCTGCCAGGTCCTTGGGATGATCCCTGATGAATGGATATTGGAGAACAGTGCTGCCAGTCAATTCTGTCCCTCGGTGCCAAGGTTTTTAAGAAATTCTGGTAAAACACCAGCAGGTCCTGCAGATTTCTGTGCTTTTATGAGTGGGGGCTTTATTTACACTGCCTCAATAGTGAAGGGCAATAATGAGGGAGGAGGGAGATGGGTAGCCATTTGACTAATTTCTTGGAGTTCTCCGCACACTTTGTGCTTAGTAGACTTGTCCCCAGTGTTTTTGAATGTATAGGGAGCATTCTTGCAGTTGCATCATCTGAGACTTAAGGATTTCAATATTTCACTCACTTTGCAGCTCTCAGCTGATGCAACAATAGCCAAGCTTTACTGCTTCAATGAGCTTCTACCATCTCAAACCATCTTTGATGGCATGTGACGCCAGCAGGAATGTTACAATATTTGGGCTGCTAGACGTCTGGTACTTCTTTAATAGCCTGTCTGTTTCTGGTTTTCATTATGGGGTGCATCTTTTTCAATAGCTGCAGAAGATGTTGCTTCTGGAAGGTATTCAGATGAGCGAGGTGGAATGATTGACATTTTCAGGCTTTGGTGGAATTATGTTGATCGTTGCCTCAGTTGTCACAGTGAATCTTGGCCAATTTGTCTTTAGAAAATTTCATTGTGGTACAGGAGATGACATGAGTACTGGGAGTTCATGAATTATCACTGGTTCATGCCGATTGCATAGAAAGTTGGCAAGAATAGTTCTGGACATGTTCTGAGGGATTTTGAAATGGTCTTTGGTAAGGAAACAGAAGCAGGTTGTAACCTTTGTTCCCATAGGCAGAATGGGAAGTTCCTGTTTTTTGCATTGAAAAAAGGGTATGCATCTTCACTAGACAACCATTCTGCAAGCGCCTTACTCAGAGTATTGTTACTTTTATTGCCCCCAAATTGTGTGCTGTTGAAATCACAAACACATACACATGGGTGATAGGTAATGGGGAAAACAGCAAATCTGTATTTGGTGGTTTATACACATTAGCCTCTATTATCTTGGAGATTCTTACTGAGATTGTGAAGATTCTGGAGTTACTCCTGGCATCTATCACATCATAATCCTTGCTGCCCTGCTTATGGTATGCGGCAAGACTGTTTCAGGTGATGGAGGAAAGCAATGAGATTGTAAATTGCAATATGGCAGCATACTTCTCATTAAGGGGTACTAATCAGAGTATGAAGCATCAAAAAGCCCCTTGAAGTAGTAAAATGCAGAGGAATGTGTTTTAATTTTTAGATCTGACAATGTTGGGAAAATATCTGATTTACCTTTATGCTATACACATGGTCTATAGTGATGACTATTTTTCTTTTGTACTATTTAAAGAGCTACTCAACTACTTTCAGGGCCAATTAGTTTAGGCTTCAAAGCATAGGATTTGATTATTCTTAGCATGCACAATTACACATAAATATTGGTCATCCAGCCCCTTTAAAATCTGGCTAAAGTATTTAGTTTTATGGTCTCCTGTGTTGGCGAACTCCATAGACAAGTTATATGCTGTATGAAGTATTTTTATTGGTCTTAAACTCATTTGCCATTAACTTTATGTCGTTTCTTCTTCTTGCTATAAGACAACATAAAAGAGGAAATGATCTACTTTTACTGCATCCTTTATAATACTGAACCCTTCATTTAAGCCCCTTCTTTCCTTTCCAAAGTTAAATGATCCTTGCATTTACATTTTCTCATAATACATAAAAATGTTACCATCATTATTACCGCACCTTTGGTTCTTTTTTTTTTAAATCTCAGTTGTGTCTTTGTGAAGATAAGACAATCAAAGTAGAACAAAGGACTTCAAATCAGGGCACCCCCTTGGTGTTCACTTTCAGCCTAGTGTTCTTAGAACTTGTGTGTGTTTACTTTCCATCTGTGCCTTTATATAATCTTGCATCTTTTTTGCCTTTTCTAACTAATGCTGCACTGTGCAGCATCCATACTAAGTTATTTACAATGATTCCCAGTCTCCTAATGCTCTTCAGTCTTTGCACTGAAGCATTTATGATATCAGTTGTGTGAGAAGAGACAGTATCCAGGTATCAAGCTATTGGCTGTGCATCTTAAGAAATGGCTGTGCATCTTTAATTCCACCTAACAGATGCAATAACTTTGGAACTTGAACTAGATTTAAGTTAAACCACTGTTATGAAGGAAACCAATTTATTGGTGCATTCTGCTAAAAATGCCCCTTTTTCAGTCAAACCAAACTCCTTTTAGGATTCTAGCATCTCCAAAAGAAAGATGGGCAATGTTGGTGTAAATCCCATTAATCTCCAATTACATTTTAATTCCCACAATGCTTTCATAAAAATTGCTTATCTGTCTGTAATTCACTTTGTGGATCTAAAATTACCACTTGTTGGTTTCAAGAATCAGAGAGGTAGCCGTGTTAGTCTGGAATTGCAGAAGTTACAAAGAGTCCTGTGGCACCTTAAAGACTAAAGTATTGAAGCATAAGCTTTCATGGGTTAATACCCACTTTGTCGGATGCAAGCCACTTTGTCGGATGCAAACTTGTTGGTTATATCTGAATCTCAAGCAAAGGCCCAGAAGTTTAACTACCTACATAAAAGTTATCTCCCTCAACAGCACTTTCCAATCTGTAACAAATAAGTCATTTGTAAAACCCAAAAATATCAATTAACATTTCTAATCATAACACTCAATGTGCAAAGTCTAGTGCTACAGGTGGGTAAGCAGATGTTTTGATTTTATTTCAGTGAGTGATACAGCTGATAATAAAATTCCAACTGCAAATATAGCATCTACCTCCCAATAAACTCCATATAAGCTCCTGCCTCTCTGTAAAGGAAAATAATCAGTTTAAATAACTAATTTAGAAATTAACTAATATAGATATGTTTAAGATTTTAAAAATAGTATATATAATTTGGACTGGAATATTACTTGGTAGTCTTCCATCGTTCCACTACTACAACTCCCTTGGAATGAGCCACCAGCTGAAGTGAAGACTACTGTAACCCATCCATTCCAAACAAGCACTTTATTGAAGCATACTCGCTCTTTGGATTAAAGAACCACCTTAGAGAAGATTAGCTGTACTCTAGGAGATCAAACTTAAAATAAGGAGAGTTTTTCTTAACTAGCCACGGCCTCAATAAAGTTAATCTTAATATCTCTGTTGTATCTGAAGTGACAAAGGTGTTGCCTGGAAATCCTATTTTTTTGTTGTTCCCCCATACCCATCATAGCCTCATTTTCTCAAGGTTACAACTGTATATATTGTTGACCACAGAAGCACTGTCATATTGCAGCAGCAAGCAACTGAGAACTTATGGGATAGCCCTGTGGCATCTCCTTTAGTGTAATGTATTTGTTACATAACAACATAAAACAAAAATTATGATGTATATCAGAAATGCCACCTTAAGGTGTTGGGGACCAAGATGGGGCCAAAGGTGAAGAAGGTCCTAGCAGTCAGGGACGGGACACTCTGAGAAAAAACAGGTAGCTCCCCCCCCTCCTACCTCAGGAGTCACTGGTACCTATTGGTCAGCTGGAGAAGAGGGGTGGCTGATTGGCCAGCATTCCCCAACTCGCTCCTTCAGGATCAGAGCAGGGATATCAGTGGCTGGAGGGCATTTTGGCAGGTGCAGGCAAGGTGTTACAGGACTTATGTCAGCACCAAGGAAAAGATGGCAGTGAATAGTAAAATGTAACTAACTCAATGCACTTGAGAGGCTATGCAGAATGTATGCAATATTTGCATTTGTGGGCACTCTGCACTGCATTGGGCCCACAAGAGGGTAGCCAGGATGGCAGGTGGATCTCATTGAGGGTTCAGGGCTGCAGCTGTTTGCACCCTGTGGTTCAGCAATGAGTTCTGATCATGCCACTTCTGCACTTACTGTTGACCAATGTTGACCCACCATACATCCTGGTTATTGATCTTAGGGAGAATTATCTCAGTGGCTGTACAGAAATCAACTTAAGGGTCAGAATCCAGAGGCAACCATGGGCAGAGAGGAGGTTAGTTTAGTCAGGAATGCTTGCAAGGTGGGTTTGGCAGGGAGCCACCGACCCAGCCCACATAGACAAGACAAGAAAAAATAATAAGAGAGGTAAACAAAATATTCCTGGTGACAGGGGGATCAGCAATAAAGCACAGGGACTTGTGTTACAATCGTCCAAAATTTTCAGAGATGCTAGTGTACATCTGTCAGAGGGAGGTGCTAACATATGGCTATGGAATACAAGGGGATGGATTCAGCAGGAGATGTGACACTAGGTGATGAGGTATGGGGAAGTGACCAAGCTATTTGCTGGCACACCTACTGGTTCCTCTGGTCAGGTGCCAGCTCAGGTTAAGCTTCTCTTAACCCTTTGCAGTTAAGACAATTAGGGTACAGCTGCTAAGGAGGATTCCCCACATTTATCACGGGCCCCAATTGCTGATTGAGGTCTTTATGCACTAGCACAATAATCATGTGGCACTGCTTGCATCTGACGAAGTGGGTATTAGCCCACGAAAGCTTATGCTTCAATACTTTAGTTATTCTTTAAGGTGCCACAGGATTCTTTGTTACTTCTGCTATTCTAAATTAGGCATTTGGGGTTAATTGTTATACACCTATAATAAAATAGGGAATCAGAAGATTGTGGGTGAGTAAAAATTTGATTTGGTATATGGTATTTTATCAATACATGGAACTACAAAGGGATTTTTTTGGTCCTTTTTAAATGGTCAGCAGTTGTCCTGGTTAATTCAACAAAAATGATTCTTAGAAAGTGGAATGACTCTTGTAACCTATTTGTAAAAAAATGGTATGTATGAGAGCTCATGTGCTCTTATAAATAAGATTAAATGACAAAGTTGCAGAAGTTCATGCAATATGAAAAAATATAACTGTTCTCTAAAGGAAAAGATAGGTGTTCAAATGAAAGGTCGATGAGATTGCAAAGGATGAATTATGGGATAAAGTCATGTGGCAAGCCAGGGCTTTAGAAAAAAAATGAAGTGTATGTTGTTTGTCCATAGTTCATGTAATTCTTATTTATGATTGTTTTAAATTAATACACTTTTTAAATTGTTAACTAATGATTTAAATGAGGCTCCTTTGCAATAAGTTAAAGTCTGCAGTATACTTTCAGAGAGACTGTTTCAGATCCAAGCACACTTCAGAGATTGACAGAGGTGCAAATGGAAAATAAAAGTGATATGCAGAACAGAATGTTCTTTTCTTAAATACCAGTCTGTTTCTTTCATTTGGTTAAACAAATTCATGCACATGATGACTCGAGGCAAAATAACTCTTCTGCAAACCACAGAAGAGATTCTTAAGAACCAACAAAAAATACACATTAACTTTTACCAAAAAAAAAAAAGCCCAACTGCTCAGATATTACAGTAAAGAAAGTGAACAGTTTAAAATAAAAACTGAAATATTTATATACTATTAGTAGCTAAGATGAAGAATAACATTAGTATTGGAAAATACAGGAACTTACTTAAAGTTGTCCCGGTTAAAGTTGTTTCAATGTTACGTTGCTGATCAACTAGGGAACATAAAGTTGTGCAATGCTCCCTTCTAACATTTTTTTGGCATTCTGTGATTCTATGAGGGAGGGAGAGTTGTCTCCAGTACATTATAAGAACTTTTGGAAATTTTGCCATATCACTTTTCCAACAGGTCTTGTATTTTGGATATTTCTGTTATTTGTTCTAGAGATGTCCCATTCCCCTCCTCTTCCTCATTTGGTGGTCTATAGTAGACTTCTACTATGATGACACCCAATTTTTTACACCTTTTATGTGTAGAGTAGACTCTCAACAGGTCTGCTTCCCACTCCTTCTGGACCTCAGAACAAATGTATATATTCTTAATATATAATGCAACATTTCCTCCTTTTTTACCCTGCCAGTCCAACCTGAATAATATATACCAATATTCCAGGCATGAGATTTATCCCACCAAGTCTCTATGATACCAATTAATTATTAATTAAGCTTATAAGAAAATAAGAATGGCAATAGTGGGTCAGACCAAAGGTCCATCTAGTTCAGCATCCTTTCTTCAGACAATGGTCAATGCCAGGTGCCCCACAGAGAATGAACAGAACAAGTAATCATCAAGTGATCCATCCCTTGTCGCCTATTACCAGCTTCTGGCAAACAAAGGCACTATCCCTGCCCATCCTGGCTAATAGCTACTGATGGACCTATCCTCCATGAATTTATCTATTTCTTTTTTGAGCCCTGTTATAGGCTTGGCCTTAACAAAACATGCTCTGGAAAGGAGTTCCATAGGCTGACTGTGCATTGTGAGAAAAAAAATCCTTTTGTTTGTTTTAAACCTGCTGCCTATTAATTTCATTCGGTGACCCCTAGTTCTTGTGTTATAAGATGGCGTAAATAACACTTCCTTATTTGCTTTCTCCACACAAGTCACAATTTCACACCTCTATCATACTCTCCACTTAGTCATCTCTTTTCCTAGCTGAAAAGTCCCAGTCTTATTAATCTCTCCTCATACGGCAGCCGTTCCATACCCTAATCATTTTTGTTGCCTTTTTCTGAACCTTTTCCAATTCCAATATATCTTTTTTTGAGACGGGATGACCACATCTGCACGTGGTATTCAAGATGTAGGCATACCCTGGATTTATATAGAGGCAATATGATATTTTCTTATTATCTATCCCTTTCTTAATGATTCCCAAAATTCTGTTCACTTTTTTGATTGCTGCTGCACATTAAGTGGACGTTTTCAGAGAACTATTCACAATGATTCAAAGGTCTCTTTTTGAGTGGTAACAGATAATTTAGACTCCATCATTTTATATGTATAGTTGGGATTATGTTTACCAATGTGCATTACTTTATCAACACTGAATTTCACCTGCAATTTTGTTGCCCAGTTACCCAGTTTTGAGAGATCTTTTTGTAGCTCTTTGTAGTCTGCCTGGGACTTAACTATCTTGAGTAGTTCTTGATCAACTGCAAATTTTGCCACCCCACTGTTTACCACTCTTTCCAGGTCATTTATGAATATGTTAAATAGGACTTGGTCCTGTACAGACCCCTGTGGGATGCCACTATTTACCTCCCTCCATTCTGAAAACTGACCATTTATTTCTACTCTTTGTTTCCTATCTTTTAACCAGTTACCAATCCATGAGAGAACCTTCCCTCTTATTACATGACTACTTAGTTTGCTTAAGAGAGTCTTTGATGAGGGACCTTGTCAAAGGCTATCTGAAAATCTAAATACACTATATCCACAGGATCCTCCTTGTCCACATGCTTGTTGACCCCCTCAAAGAGCTCTAGTAGATTGGTGAGGCATGATTTCCCTTTACAAAAACCATGTGGCTGTTACCCAACAAATTACGTTCATCTACTTGTCTTACAATTTTGTTCTTTACTATAGTTTCAACCAGCATGCCTGGTACAGAAGTCAGGCTTACTGAACTATAATTGCCAGGGTCACCTCTGAAGCCCTTTTTAAAAATTGGCATCACATTAGTTATACTCCAGTCATTTAGTACAGAAGCTGATAGGTTACAACTACAGTTATTAGTTCTGCAATTTCACATTTGAGCTCCTTCAGAACTGTTGGGTGAATGCCATCTGGTCCTGGTGATTTATTACTGTTTATTTTATTAGTTTGATGCAAAACCTTCTCTAACAACACTTCAATCTGGGACAGTTCTTCAGATTTGTCACCTAAAAAGAATGGTTCAGGTTTGGGAATCTCCCTTATATCCTCAACCATGAAGACTGATGCAAAGAATGCATTTCATTTCCCTGCAATGGCCTTATCATCCTTGAGTGCTCCTTTAGCATCTCAATCGTCCAGTGCCCCCCCCCCCCCCGGTTGTTTAGCAGGTGTCCTGCTTCTGATATAATTAAATTTTGCTATTACTTTGAGTCTTTTGCCAGCTGTTCTTTAAATTGTTCTTTGGCCTTCCCTAATTATATTTGTATACCTCATTTGCCAGAGTTTATGCTCCTTTCTATTTTCCTCACTAGGATTTAACTTCTTCTCAGTGCTTCTTTTACTTTGTTGTTTGGGTACTTCCAGTTCTTCCTATTTATTAGCCATCCTCCTTGCATTTGTTGACTATTTCCTTTTAAATCTAACATTTAGATTTCCCCCGAATTATTATGCTTCCAATGGTTTAAAAAATGAAATTATTTTACTGTCCTTGATGGTGTGAAAAAGTAAAGGTAATAACACAAAATATAATGCATTTCAGACACAGCATGGTAGCTAAAATTGCACAGTCATTTATTTAATCTCATTTCTACAAAGCAGTAATGATCTTAATCTGCAGCAAGCGAGATCTAGATTAGATATTGGAAAAAACAAACTTTCCCTCAATAAGGGTAGTTAAGACTTGGAACTGGCTTCCAAGGAAAGTTGTGAACCCTCCCCCCCCCCCCCATCATTGGAGGTTTATAAAAACATGCTGGAAAACACGTATCAGGGATGATCAAGGTTTAATTGGTTCTACCTCAGTGCAGTGGGCTGGACTTGACTTCTCGAGGTCCCTTCCAGTCCTACATTTCTATTATTTGTAGCCTTTCAAATAATACAAGAAGAAACATTACAAAATAGCCCTCCATGATCTTAATCCTGTTAAAAATGATTTCCACACCTTATAAAATGTGTGAGGTAATCAACAGTATTCTTGAGTTAACAAATGTCTGACTAGCCTCCTTTGTATTATCCCCTCTCCCCTGTCAAATGGTGAGCATTTTTTGTTCACAAACACGGACTCAGATCTTAAAGGTCCTACTTGGCAAAACTCATGCTGTAAATGTCAATTTTAAAGTACTGAAGCATTTACTTTGACCATATAGTTCACATGGCAGACTGAGAAATTCACCCAGATGGCAAAAATAGGAAAGAGTAAGGGGGGGGGGGGGGGAGAGAAGAGGAGAGCAAGAAAAATAAGCAGAGTCAGCCACATTTCAATGCTTTGCCACACCCATCAAACCCCTTCAGTAGCGAAGGCTGGTCTGGATTGTCCCAACCAGATCTTTAGGATTACTCAGTATGACAAAAGCAATAGTTAGTTCAATTGGTATTTTACTGGGTCACGCATTTCTCATACTTTTGCAAATCACTCACTTGCACCAATTGATAAGGAACAATACAGGGATCTCTCACATAATAGGTCACCAGTGTCCAATTGGGGGTAAAATTTCTCAGAATTCTACAAAATGTGCAATAAAATGCCCTTCTGACTATATTACCTCCAATGGTCTGCATGGTGTGCAGCTTTTCCTTTTAATTATCATGTTATGCTATTGTATTGCATTTCCCCCCCATGCCCTATTATACTGAATAGAGTAGCAACCCAGATGAGATTAATCTAACCACATCTCTAATTCAAGTTGAAATCTTGATGCTTTCTCTCACTTTAGCATGCAGATTATGTTGAAATAATTGCCTTGTTTAATCTCACTAAGAGCGCCTCAGTCTTGGCACATGTAAACAACAGATTCAAAAAGCAACAACCCTGGTAATTATTTTAATTGTCAGAAAATATGCAGAGGAAAATAAGGGAAAGAGGGAAACCAGGCAGTTTTGACCTATTCCTTTCCCCATTCAGTGTCAGAAACGTCTCTCCTTCAGAGACATGGAAGTAATATCAGTGATCTGTGCTCCTTATGCTCCCAGTCTCCAAGACTTGGGAGCATGTTGTGGCAAATAAATAAAAAGGGAATTGCATATTCTTCCTTTTAAATCTTGTCTGTATCTTCTTCCAGGTAGCTGCTGAAAGAGAGCTATAAATATGTGTGGGTTAGTTTTAATCAACACACATAACTTCAAGAGTTCTAATACTCTTGTGTAGTCACTTTTCCATGTCCATCTCGTGGTATTCCTGGCAGCCAGTTCGAAGACAGCTTTTAGCTGTGCTCTGTTTCAGTTGTTTAATGTCTGAAATGGGTAATCCTCCCTCTGCAGTGGTCTTTGCAACAGCTTTAGGTTCAGAACAATTTCACTGCTAGCATATAGAATTGGAGGTAGGCTAACCAGATGTTACTGACAGCAAGGAGGAATGCTATCGCACAAACTTTTGTACAGTCTTCTTTTTTCTTTTCCATTCCAATTGTAAAAAAACAAACAAACAATAAAAACACCTTGTATCTGCTTGAGTTTTCACAAGGATTGGGAATCTGAATAGAAAAAAAAATGATGCTAGCTTAAGAAAATCAAAAGACATGGCTCCAGTGACCTGATTCTCCTTAGTCGTATGTGTAAATTAGCCATAATTATATCGGAATGCAAAGTAAGGGCAAGAAGATTTGGGCCCTAGATTGCTTTTTCTGCCTGCTTTCTGCTGACGAAAGAACAATTTTAGATTGTGGGACATGAGAAGTGATAGACTGATATTTTGAAATGGATACCCTTACAATCTTGGGTTTTATTTTCCTGTCTATAATACACCCAAACCAAAAATATTATGCCAGGAGAAAACAGGCATTAGAGTTGCTGCCAAGAAACCAGTTGGATTTTATAAATGTCTCAATTACTCATTGTAGAAGCCCCAGGTAAAACACTTACTTCTTGGTAATACATACAACTTGGTTTTAGTTCTATGATGGATGCAAATACTCTTAAAATAAAGTAAGTAGAAACATAAAAAAGAAAACAGTACTATGAATAAAAGAATCAGCCCCAAAGGGGAAAGCCATTTTTTTTTAAGTGTCAAGTCTCAGCCTAAAAATAAAGTCTTGGCAGTGGGATTTTTTTTTTTTTTGTACATCACACATGTTACTACAAACTGTCATTTCATGTAAAACAGTGTTGTATAAAGTCAGCTATTTATGTACTACCCTTTTGTGAATGTGCTTGCTTTTACCATAGAAAGCATGTTGACTTAGCTTGCCTTTGCCAGGTATTTTTTGAATGACAGTTTATACCTGTTGTAATGCTTTAATAGATTTTCTTCTAGCTTAATTCAAGTAATCCACCCAACCCACTGCATGGGTTATATTTTCTGGTTTCAGGAATCAATTTATTTGGTGACCTACTCTGTTAAATGCAGATTAATTAGTATGTTAACTACAATGTCAATGAAGGCAAACAGTGATCCATCTTTACATGAGAAGGTTCTCACTTAGCATCCTCTTCCCTCCTCTCTCATTGATCATTTACACTACTACAAAATGGGAAATAACTGGCTAGGCAGAGGTACTGCTGAAAAAGATCTGGGGGTTATAGGGCATAACAAATTGTATACGAGTCAGCTATGTGTTGCAGTTACACAAAAGGCTAATACTCGGGTGTTTATTAATAGGAGTGTTGAATGGCAGACATGGGAGGTCATTCCCCTACTTTACTCTGCATTGGTGAAGCCCCAGGTGGAGGCCTTAGGAAAGATGTGCACAACCTGGAGAGAGTGCAGAGGAGAGCGACAAAAATGATCAAGGTTTTAGAAAACATGGTTATTTAGCAAAGGTTACACAAACTGGGCCTGTTTAGTCTTGAGAAAAGAGGACAGAGGGAAGGGCAGACCTAAAAACAGTCCTCAATTATGTTAAGGGTTATTCTAAAGGAGAATAATTGATTATCGTCCTCATGTCCACTGAAGGTCGGACAAGAAGTATTCTGCAGCAAGGGAGATTTAAGTTAGATATTAGGAAAAGCTAACCATAAAATAGTGATGTTCTGGAACAGGCATGCAAGGGAGGTTGTGGAATCCCCATCACTGGACGTTTTTAAAAACTGATTGGACAAAGAGTTGTCAGGGATGGTCTATGTTTACTTGGTCCTGCCACAGCACCAGGGGCTGGATTTGATGACTTCTCAAGGTTCCTGCCTGCTCTACATTTCTAAGATTCTGTCATATCCCTAATCTCTTACCTCCTGCTTTTCCACACTTCCAAGTCCTCTCTCTTTTTAAAATACCATGAAAAACACTTTCTTTATGAGCCAGAAAGAAAGTCTATATGCTTTAGAATCATAGGATTGGTAGGGATTTTGAGAGGCCATCTAGTCCAGTCCCCTGCATTCATGCCAGGACTAAATATGATCTATTATACATTCATTATGTATAAATCAAAACAGAAACACATTGCTTTATTTAAGTGCTGCTATTGGTTGTAGGTGTCCTTCCCTGCCACAGCTTTTAGGGGCTGGGGAATTAGATCTCTGGCTGTCTATGGTGTCAAACTACAAGCTACTCCAAAATTCTTATTCCTGCGTATGAAGTTCCAGCATCTGTCAGTTTTTTCACAGTCTCGTCCACAATGCGGGACGCAGCTACAAGTCCCACACATACCATGCTTCAGAGCTCATTACCAGAAGAGGGTGAAAAGGAGGAAGCAACCTTGGTCCTGAATCCTGTATACCACCATTAGTCGTTAATCCGCGATGAAGGGCCGCAGTTCAGAAGAAGGAGACACATACCCTATGGAAACTGCCTCAAAACCCTTTTTCCCTTAGAGGACCAGTGCACCTAGACCTTGACCTGCCTATCAAACATAGGCGCATGCGCAGTACATTTTATTAGGGTGTGCAGCCAAGGAATTGTATTTATTTATTTATTTTAAAGGCACCACACTCTGCATTGAAAGACACTTCTTTTTTTTGGAGATATTAGGGTGTGCCTGAGCACACCCTGCAGACCCTGTGTGCACGCCTCTGCTATCAAATGTTATATACACAGCTGATCTTTGTAAGAGACACAACGCAATAGAAAGTTCAATGCATTTACAGTGTATGTAGCTTCTACTACAAGGAATTGCACAATTTCCCTTTAATGAAAAGAGAGCTTCAGCAGATTTCTATCAATGAGAATACCACGGGCATTCAGACAGAACAGGCATCCTAACCCGTACATTGGGCTTGACTGTCAAATTCATAGAGGCTTTAGAGGGAGAAGGACTAACAAAATCCCGAGAAAAGGATATTAAACCTCCTGGGGCTGTATTTGATCACGGCTAAATCTTTGCTGGGACTGTCATTGTCAAATTAACCCTTTGACCTTGCAACAAAAGTCATCCCAGAACTTAGAAGTAGCCCTGTCCCCTGCCTCAGTTTGAGTATGATAGTGTCCAGGGGTACTGTGACCACAGTGACATTGCCAGAGAGAGGGGAAGAGCTAGCCTTTGTGGTTACAATAGAGGCCCAGAAAGATCTTTGAAAATGAACCATCCCAAACAAATGCCAAGTGATTATACCTCAATCAAATACTTGTTTGCAGTGTTGTGGTAGATGTGTTGACCCAAGGATATGAGAGACACAAGATAGGAGAGGTAATAAGTACATGTATTATGGATTGGTTCTTTTGGCGTTATAGGGGACTGATCCATTGATTTTCAGTGTGGCAAAATCGTCACCACAACATGCCCCCCACCCCGCCCCCGGCTGGCTGTAGCACTTTTGTCTCAGTTTCCCCCTACTGTTCTTTGGTCTACCCTGGCCATAGACATGTCCTGGCCCTCCAGCCACAGAGTCCTTTACCAAAGTCAAACAGAAATGTAAACAAAACAAAGCCATTAGCCTGGCTGGGCTCTGCTGGCTGCCCCTTTATCACAAGGGGACCTCATCCACTACAGTTTTTCCCCATGCTTCTTTGCAGGCTCCTGTGCTTTCAGTAATCCCACTGTCCAGGGGCTAGCACACTTCTCCCCTCACTCAGGAGCTCAGGCAGGCTACGGTCACAGGGCCCTGTCACCATACAGGCTTCCAACTCATCTCAGGAGTAGTCTCTGTGCTCTGCTTCTCAGCCTTCTTTCAGGCTGCTTCCCACAGAGAAGGGACTCTCTACACCTCCTTTCCTCTGTATCTCCTCCCCTGCCAACTGGGCTCACACAGTTCTTTATGGGAACTGACCCTGCTCTCCCCCAGTTGGGCTTTATTTCTAATTAGGCCTGGCCTACCCCTCCAGGTGCAAGTAGGCAAATTAACTGGCCTCTCGGGAACATTACCCCTTTCAACTTATATGTGGGATAAACATCCTGAACTCCGGGGAGCTGGAGGAACTCAGTACCTCTAAAATCGGGCCCAAATATTAAATGCAATATCACATTTATACAGATTTCTAAAATATTTGTATTTCACATTGAAAAATAATACTTACTTATTGGTAACTGCTTATGAAAGAACCATTTCCTATCTGGTCAGCAAGCAACTATATTGATAATGGAAACAGAAATTTGGGGAAAATGGTCTTAAATATGTTTCAGATATAAGCTCTCTAGAGTAGGCACCTTATACATACAAATCAGGCATCTAAATGATCATGTTCCTAACCATACATCCTATATTTAGATGCTGAAAATCTTATTAAGGTACTCTATTTGAAAACTTGGCTCTGGAAATTAATTCCATTACAAGGCTTAATACACACTATAAGGAAACATAGCTGTGAACAATTGACTCCAGAAATAAAAAGTGAAGCCGAAACAATAGGAAGAAATAAGGTTTTAGGAACAAAATAAACAATGTTAGCCTCACAGTGAAACACCAAAATCTAATATAATGAGGTGTATACAAATATGAATGAGACAGCTAAAGAATTATTACTAAACAAACAGAGGAGAAAAAGATATTCATAGAAATGAGGTAAAACAACATTTATAAACTGTAGCAAATGAAAAACTTACATTAAATTCAGAAAAGAAAACTAAGCTACTCACTCAAATTATTATAATCCTTATTGGTGGTGATAGAAGGATTGTGTTGTTCTACTAATATTTTTTTAAAGCAAAATATGTTATTAAGTTGTCTATCCCAAACCAGCACTATCTACAAGTGTCTGACTATAAATGTGTCAAGTAAAGTCTATTTTAGACAATTTAAGTTTTCTAACCCTAGCAGAAGTCCCAACTATTAGGCCAAGTAATAGCTGAGAAAAACTATAACAAAACTCATCTTGCCCCATTTTATATTTAAAAAATAACTTTTAAGACAAAAAATATAAATTTAAGTATCCAAACATCATATTTCCCCGATACACTCAGAGTGTGTGTATGTGTTTATATACCTATATGTGGACATAAAAGGGTCACATACTGCTTTAGGCATACACACATTCAGAAACTCTAGAAGCAAATCAGAGTTTCCAGTAGATAGACATGTGCAATTTTCTGCAACAGTACGTGCCTGGTGGAGTATGAAAAGATTTAGGGAATTTTCTGCCCCTTATATGAAAGAATATATGGATGACAGAAGTGTTACATGTATGGCAAAAATGTATTATGTACATATCACCAGGAAGAGGAAAACTTGATTTGTTAAACAGCAACATCTACTAGTTGGACAGAAGGAACATTAAGAGAGCTATGATGCTTAGTTTGAAGGAGGCTGTCTCTTGGCTCCACTGACTCTCCAGCTGAACGCTGCCTACTGGGTCCTAGTGTCAGTCAAATTCCCCTTCTGTGTGATGGGAGCGTTCCTGTTTTTTTGTGAACAGTGAATGCCCACAGGGGGGCTGGGGAAGGGGAAGTGGGGAGGAAAGGCATTGGGGAAGGAAAGAGGTGGAATAGGGCCAGGGGGTGGAATAAGGTAGGGCAGGGGAATGTGGGAGTGAAGGGGATATAGAAGAAAAGGAGGAAGGGGAATCGATGAGGGAAGTGGGAGTCCAGCATGCAGCAACCCCTCAGCACAACTGGGGCTCCCCCATTAAGCAGGCCCATTGAATCCTCACCCTGACAAGCCCTACCTCCCCTGCACCCTGACAAGCCCTACCTCCCCTGAACCTGGATCCCTCTGTCGAGTCCTTCATACCAAGGCCCTCACACCACTGATTCCCAAGTAGCTGCACCTGTTCCCCCAACCCATCAATTCCCACCTCCCCAACACCCAGACCTCCTCTGCTGAGCCTCATCTCCCCATATCCAGACTCCCTCTGCTGAGCCCCAAACCACCTTCACCTGGATCTCCTGCACAGTTCTACTGCGCCTGCAACTGGAACCCTCCAACAAGCCCCTGTGCATCCAGATATCCCACTGTGCCTCCCACACCCAGATTTCCCCACACACAAACCCCTCACCCCACACCTGGATCCCAGCACACTAAGCCCATCCACACTTGGATCCTGCTGGGCTGAGCCACCTTCTACTCCTGGCGCAGAGGGGCAGGACCCCAGGGTGTTTCTGGGGAAGCAGGAACTTCAGGTTGATCTCTCACCTCAATACAGTCAATGCCCTGTGCTCCCCACTGTCATGCTGGAGCCACATTTATTTACTGGCAAATAAAATTAGCAGAATTTTAAAATATTGTGCACATAATTTTTAAATTCTTGGTGCAGACTTCCCTCAGGAGTAAGGTGCAGAGGAAACAGATAGGAGATGCTACAAAACCTAGTACTGAAAAGATGGGACCAAATAGGGAAATACAAAGGAAAAACCAATCACAGCCTTAAAGCAAGATTGTGGTCTCTACAAAAGGCACAACCCCCCCCCCCCCCAACGGCCCCCACACCCGCTCAGCTCTCTGCCCCCTCCCCCCACATCTAAATGCAAGAGAATGAAATTAATTAGACAAAATGAGACTTCTGAACAAAATTTGTATTAACAAAAAACATTGTAGTCTTTTTACATCCCAGTTTCCAATTACAAATACCCCAAGTAACACCGGGTTTTTTTGCTAGTTAATTATACAGCAGACAGAAACAAGTAGAGAACCAGACAGATTAACAATAGAAAAGTGGGCACCATAAAGATAAAATATACAGAAATGAGGGTTTCACAACAACCATTGAGAAGTGAATTCTTGCCAGAAAGGATGCTATCAAACTAAGTTTTCTTTAACCATCTTTATCTGGTGGTGATAGGCATTATCAGGATAGGATTGTATTCCCAACAGCCCAATAACACCTTATTTCAATGTGACTAGTTTTGAATATGTTCCCAGCTTATGGCGGCCTCTGCTGCTTAGCCAAAGGCCTTATTTTAAGAACAGGGCCTCAGACTGTCACAGTAAGAGAAGGCTCTTACACAGATTCTTTTTTGTTGTTGTTGTTAAATACTTCTATAACTAGCTAAATGATAAACATATACCAAGATTCTTAAAGTATAGGCCTTTATAGACAGGCCTGAATATCTATATCCTAACAAGGGATACTTGTTATGACAGATGTTTTCTGTAATGGACTGAGTGATCAATAAGGAATAATTGTTATGATTAGGCTTTGTAATGGATGAAACAGTGACCCACTGAAAGATTTTTTTAACTAATTGAGAACATTTGGTTTTCATAGCCATTAGTAATGATGATTGGATTAGAGATTCCTTTTAACTCATTGGTCAGGTAAACTCAGGACTGTAAGAGAAATTCCATCACTAATTAGGAAAGCAGAACACATTACATTTAACCATTTGAAAATATTTTTCCCTTCAAAAAGGGGTTTCTTTGTCTCATAACCTATTAAAAAGAAAAAGAAAAAGCAGAGGCTTTGGAAGTTGGGTTGGAGATTGCAAATTGCCAGCATTTCCCCTTTTGTCCTCCCCCCATCTCCATTACAGAGAAGAGAGAGAAAGAGAGAGGCCAGCTCTTTACCTGTTTCCAAGGGTGGTAATGTATCTGTGCCTTCTGACTTCTGTCTAGTGCTGTAGTAATCTCTGATTGATCATCTTTGATTACATGATTTAATTTGAGCTTGTTATTTGACAATCTCAAATTATTAAATTCAAACACACAACAGCACAGAGGGAGAAGAGGCAAGGAAGAAGGCAGACTGGCATATGCTCTTCATTTAAAGGAGAACAGTTATTTTTAAATTATCCATCCATCCAAAATTACTTCTAATTCACAGATTAAAATTGTTCACTTCTCTGTTCCATGTAGTGTTGCTTACCTCTGCCAGAAGATGGAAGTGCCAAGTGATATTTCAGAGTAAACACTGCACCTGGAACAATAACTTCCTGTATTTTCATTAACTGAAATTTATCTTTGGTGAGGTATTGAGACACAGCATCTTACTGGTTAGAGCAGGGGGCTGGGTATAAGGTGTCCTGGTGTCTAAATGACTCACTGTGTAGCTTTGGTCAGCCCATTTAATCTCCCTACTTCCTCTTCTGTAAAATCAGGATAATAATAACTTTCCCTTCTTGGGATTGTGAGGATTAGTTAGGCTTGTAAAATGCTTTGAAGATACAAAGAGTTATAAATCCTAAGAATTCTAATGGAGTCTTGGTAGCTTCTGCTATAGTTAAAGTGTTTAATAAACAGGTTTCTAACTAGGTAAAACTACTGGAATACTGGAAAAATAGTCAAATAAATTATTCAACTGATATGCCATTATTCACTGAATAATTTATTTAAAAAACAGCACCCAACTAGCTATAGAGATGGCCAAATACAGCAAGAGGAAATCAAATGATTCAATGAGTACCAGCACCTTTTGTCAAATAATGTAACTGAAAAATAGTATTCAGCCAGCAGGCATTATAACACCCTTCCACCCAATTCCACACATTGTCACATGCCCTAATGTTGGGAGACACGCACATCTGTCACTGAAATTTTCCACATTTGATCTCTCCAGCCAAAGTGCATTGTTTTTAGTTTAGTTTGACCATAGTCCCTTCAGTTATTTTGAATTAAGAATTTCTTGGGGGATGAAGGAGGGGGCAAAGGCCAATATTTATTTCTTGCTTTCCCATTTCTAAGATAAAGGTATCCCACTGAAAACGGATAAGTTGACATCATGCCAGAAAAGTCTGTAAAAAAAAATATCTGCAGCCAAAGAAAATCAGGAGGCGGAAAAGCCAGATCTTGCTAGATGCTGAGCTTCTCCTCTAGGTGTCAATTGCCATCACTTTCCCCTAACATCAGTGCCATTAATCTAGGGCACTTATATGTAGGGTCCTACCAAATTCATGGTCCATTCTTGTCAATTTCATGGCCATAGGATTTGAAAATTAGTAATTTTCACGTTTTCAGATGTTTACATCTAAAATTTCACAGTTTTGTAACCGTGAGCATCGGGACCCGAAAAGGGGTTGTGGGGGAGCTGTAAAGCTATCGTAGGGGAGTTGTGGGATTCCCACCTCTGCACAGCCTTTAGAGCTGGGCTATGAAGGCAGAAGGTCCAGAGCTTCTTGCAGCTGCAGGAGGTTGCTGGAGGTGGAGGTTTTTCCGATCTCTCCTGTGCTTCTGGGTAGTACCAGCAGCATGGGGGAGATCAGACCCACTTCCACCTTTGGCTACCTCCTGCAGCTGCAGGAAGCTCCGTGGCTGCAGCCATTGGAGGTGTTCGGGGGTGGGTCTGATCTCTCCCTCTCAGAGAGCGCTGTGCAGGGGAAGGGGAAGAGAAAGTGCCAAACTTCCCAGCCCAGCGGGGACTAGCAACTGGAACCAGGGACATGGAAGGAGCCCCCAGTGGGGCACCCACAGCCCTGCCCTGCTCCTTCCCTCCAATAGCTAGATTTCATGGAGGAAGCCTGATTTCACAGTCCGTGAACTTCCAAGCCTATTTCTCATAGGATTTTCTTATTACTTAAAAAAGGAAACCAAATGCAGAACTAGGGGTAAGCAGGAAAATAAAACCCTGGAATAAACTAAAGTAGTAACAAGAGGAGTATACCTTGCAAAAACAAGAATCATAGAATTAAAGAAGATTACGGTTGAAAGATACCTCAGGAGGTCATCTAGTCCAACCCCCTGCTCAAGGCAGGACCAACCCCAACTAAATCATCCCAGCCAGGGCTTTGTCAAGCTGGGCCTTAAAAACCATTAAGGAAGGAGATTCCACCCCCTCCCTAGGTAATCCATTCCAGTGCTTCATCAGCCTCCTAGTGAAAAAGTTTTTCCTAATATCCAATCTAAACCTTCCCAACTGCAACTTAACGCCATCACTCCTTGTTCTGTCATCTGCCACCACTGAGAACAGCCTAGCTCCATCCTCTTCAGAGAGTTGATGGCTATCAAATCCCCTTTCACTCTTCTCTTCTGCAGACTAAATAAGTACAGTCCCCTCAGCCTTTCCTCATAAGTCATGAGCCTCAGCCAACTAATACATTTTGTTGGCCTCAACTGGACTCTCTCCAATTTTCCACATCCTTTCTGTAGTGGGGGGCCAAAAACTGGATGTTATATTCCACCAATGACCTCATCAATAGAGGGGAATAATCACTTCCCTCGATCTGTTGGCGGTGCTCCTGTTAATGCAGCCCACTATGCCATTAGCCTTCTTGGCAACAATGGCACACTGTTGACTCATATCCATCTTTTCATCCACTATAATCCCCAGGTCCTTTTCTGCAGAACTGCCGCTTAGCCAGTTGGTCCCCAGCCTGTAGCAGTTCATGGGATTCTTCCATCCTAAGTGCAGGACTCTACACTTGTCCTTGTTGAACCTCATCAGATTTGTATCTACCTCTCCCCGCAGCTTGCTGTGAACTTGCTGAAGGTGCAATCCATCCTATCATCCAGATCATTAATGAAGATTTGGAACAAAACTGTCTGACCCTTGGGACATTCCGCTTGTCACTGGCTGCCAACTAAACATCGAGCCATTGATCACTACGCGTTGAGCCCGATGATCTAGCCAGCTTTCTATCCTTCGTGTAGTCCATTTATCCAATCCATACTTTCACTTGCTGGCAAGAATACTGTGGGAGACCATATCAAAAGCTTTGCTAAAATCAAGATATGTCACGTCCACCACTTTCCCCATATCCACAGAGCCAGTTATTTCACCATATAACTATTAAAATATTTGTGCCTGGGGTTTTGGGACCTTTTAGGATAAGTCTACACTTGGATCTGGAGAAGTGAATCCCTTTGAGGAGACATACCTGTGCTAGCTGTTATCAAGCCAGCATGCTAAAAAAAGAGAGTAGTTGCACAGCAGCATGAACACTGGGATGGGCCAGCGTCCCCAGGTGACATACCTAGGGTTTCGAATGGATATGGACTCAGGGCAACTAGCTTGTCCCACCACTCCTACTGCTGTGGCTAAACTCTATTTTTACAATGATGGGTTTTAAATTTTCATTAACCACAAGAAAGAGATCATGGTGTCATTGTGAATAGTTCTCTGAAAACATCCACTCAATGTGCAGCAGCATCAAAAAAGCTAAGAATGTTAGGAATCATTAGGAAAGGGATAGATAAGACAGAAAATATAATGGCACTATATAAATCCATGGTATGTCCACACCTTGAATGCTGTGTGCCGTTCTGGTCACCCCCATTGCCAAAAAGATGTGTTAGAATTGGAAAAGTACAGAGAAAGGCAACAAAAATGATGGTATAGAACAGCTTCCATATGAGAAGAGATTGAGAAGATTGGGACTGTTCAGCTTAACCAAAGAGATGACTAAGAGGGAATATGATAGATGTCTATACAGTCATGGGTGGTGTGGGGAGAGTGAATAAGGAAGTTGTATTTACCTCTTCAAATGACAATAACTAAGGATCACTCAATGCAATCAATAGGTAACAGGTTTAAAACAAACATAATAAAGTACTTCTTCACACAAGGCAGAGTTAATCTGTGGAGCTTGTTTCCAAGGGATGCTGTGAAAGCCAATAGTATAACTGAGCACCCACTATTTTTTTCTGAGGTGCTTCAGCCCCGGAGCACCTACAAAGTCGGCATCTATGAATGGTCTCAGGATATTAGAGAAATGAGGCGTGTTAGGTACGATCTTTTGTCGGACCAACGTCTGTTGGTGAGAGACAAGCTTTGGAGTAGACACCCAGCTTTTCTGCAGGTCTGAGAAACATACTCAGATCAACACAGCTAAGTACAAGGTGGAACAGATTGTTTAGCATAAGCAGTTAACGTATTTCAAGTGACCACTGAAGGTGAAGTGGCTATTAATACCCTCAAGTCACAGGGAGGAATGGAAGGGGGAGGAAGCAGCCTGGGGCGGAGGGGATTGTTAGTGGGTTTAGATTGCTGTCTCTCTCATGAACAGAAGTTGGTCCAGTAGAAGATATTACCTCCCCCGCCTTGGCCCTGTAGCTCAAGTGATAGAGCAAAACAACAGTCAAGCTGGACAGAGTGATTGCATTAGCATCATAGATTATTTGTAATAGTGATACCAAGTAGTTGATTCCCCACAGCATTAATAGCTTAAATGCTGTTGATGCTTGAGCTTCAAATCCACACCATCGATGGGTCAGCTAGTTCAATTTTAAAGCTCCACTTAATTTGAGCTAGAAAGTTTGTGTGTGATTAGGAGTCAGGTTAAAGGCAACAGTCATATTTTTACCTTGACAATCTTTGAGGTGAACAACAACCTTCAGGCCCTGGGTTCTTGTCTAAATTATGCTGAGATGTTCTCTAGCACCTAGAGTAGCCCAGTATCCCAAGGGCACAAAGCTAGCTTGAAGATACCTTAAAGGAAACATAAAGGTGATGCCTCCTGGGCTGAGTTCTGTGCTGAGCTAAAGGTTTTGAGTGTCCTTTCTATAGAGCCTGATAACAATTCTGTACATTCACAGTAGTTTCAGCCCTATCTATTAAGGACTGTGTGGCCAGTCAGCTCTGCTGACAAGTGTTGAGGGAAGAGGAAGAATTGATCTATCCCTTCCTCATTTACACTAGAGCAGTTAGTGCTTATGTGGGCCCCCAGGGCAAAGCTAGTGTTTGTGCACTTGGAAAGCTCACAGCTCTGGGCCTCCCCTAATTTGAGGAATTTAGAAATGTTCTAGGAGAATCTGAGTTCTCAGAAGAAAAGGAAAATGGGTAGATTTTTTTCCTGATACGGTAGCCTTGAAAATGTAACTGATGCAAACTAGTCACTAGGGTTGAAGATTTGTGATTTCCCCCCATAAGTCGCAGCATATTCACAGACTCCTCACAGCCGGTCTCTGGGCCCCTGAAGTTCAGGATATTGGTGATCATCTTTTAGACTAGATAGCCATAATACATTCTCCTTTCCACATTTCCTTCTCTGCTAGCCCCACTTTTTTCCTTCCCATGTCATTTAAGTTTTCCCCCTTTTTTGGTAAGGCTAAATTGTGAATAACTCTCCTATCTTTGAAAAACTCAGTGGATATAAGTATATGTAAAATCCAGCCCCCCACAATTGATATTGGATGGGTTTTTGGAAGTATATTTATTCTATTAGTTTCTTATTACTTTCTTCATGTTTGTTTCTATAAGGGGAAAAGAAGAGAATCATACCCTAAGAAAGTGCATTATGGATTGGGATATCATCCTATCCCCCCACAGTTGTTATCCTTCCACCTGACCTAGAGGCGTCCATCTGAGCTTGTAGAAATTTACTTGCTTATATTGTAGAAAATGTCTGGGTTCAAAATGAGCCCTTTAAAGAAGCATATTTGAAGAGTTAATTTATTTTTAATCAAATGGAAATGTCATATAGAATGTAATTAATGGGGATAAAAACCAATAGGATTTTATAGAATCAGAAAGTTGTATACTTTCTTTAGGTTTTTGAACCCAGAATTCTATAAAGGGTATAATTATCCATTAAATTCTATAGCGAGGTTATAATTTTCCATTTGACTTTTCAGGAAGGGGGCATACATTAAAAAAATTATATAGATATAAAAGTACAGGCAGAATATTATATAGAAATGAAAAATCCACTTTAGGCTGCTGTGATCCACCTTGAATAGGTGGGCATCATTGCAACCAATCAGTCTCAGTTACTAGTGGGCATCAAGTCAGGTTAGAGCCAACAAGAATGATCACCTCCACAGCTGGTAAGATTTGGTGTCCTATCTCTCCCTGCACCTCCCTTCTCCCCACATTGAGCCAGCCTCAATGCTGACATATCTCTTACAGTAGTAGTAAAGTGGTTATCTGTGGGTGTGCTTTCAGGCACATTACTAATATACAAAAAGGTATAGGCTGCATCTGGCATAGAAGAGAGAATGTATGGGGAAGCACTGCTGCAGAAATGTGTCGCAGCTGTGACTAAGGAGCAGACACTAACAAGGGGGATATTTTTAAGAGGTTGAATTGTTCCTGGACAATTTCTCACGGATTAGCACCTTCCCTTCCCATTTAAAAAAAAAAAATTCTTAATGTGCTGTAACTATTCCTGCTGCATCCAAACACAAAGACCCTTACTGCAATTTGAAGATGATTGGTTTCAGGAATTCTTGTATATGCAAGACAGCTTAAAACACCCTCAAAGATTTTTTTCTTTATTCTACTGTCCATTCCACATGAAGACTTGTATATACATTTGATATTTGTATATCAAAAGACAGGAATTACATCAGACTGTCAATATCCAAGCCTATGGTTAGGCAAAACTAACATTACTATCCTCCTGATCTTACATTTTGATACATATTGTGCAGCCATGGCATTTTTTTCTAACTGCACAGTGGAGAGTACAAAATACAGCTGTGATATAGAGTAAATTATAGAACAAACAGGAGAAATGGGATAAGAATTACTGAATGCATGCATACACATATTAGAAATGAGACCCTATATTTTCCAAGAGAGAAGCTCAATTAGGTTTACAGATATTAATAGACCAGGTCAGCTGCAGCCTGAGGAAAAAGCCACTCAAATCTTCAATGCCCTAGAGTGCATTAGCGATGAATGTTCCATAGAAACTCCTTGGACCAGAGCTCTACAGAGTGACTTAACATTATCTGGCAGTATTCTTCCATTTTGTATAGCATTTGTCAGGGACTACTCTAGGTTTTGTTAGGACCCCGTGCCAAGTAGGATGTGAATGGCCTAAGGCAGACATTTATGACTTGAATAGTGTATCAGTGGAGGACTGGAAGAATGGGGAGGTGAGGAGGAGGAAGAGAAAGGTTTGGAAGCTGGGCTAATCACAAACATTGGTCACTGTTTGGCAGCAATGATGTGATTGTGTAAGTACTAAGACAGGGATAAGGTACATTTATTTCTGTTTCACGAAAGACATACTTGGTGAAGCAGACTACAGTGAGGTATGGAACAATTCTGCTTGAAAGTCAGTATATCTAGGAATGTTACAGAATAACCCAATGTTACTGTGGGTTATTGGGACTGCTGTACATATTTCATAGTCCAATACAATTCCCTGTTTTATGAAGAGAACTGAGCTGAGATTGGGAGCATACTAACAAAAGTGGTTTGCCATCCCAGAGAGGGGGAAAGACCAGGACTAAAAATCCCCATAAGCTTTAGTGTGGGGCAAAAAAACAGTGCAAACAGCATTGCTCCTAGATGGGAGTAGGGGAGCCAGATCATATACGTGGGATGGCAGTTTGCTATGCCAGCTCTGATTCAGCAGGATTATAGGCAGCTGGGATCTCACAGGTTCCTGGAGTTGTTGTCAGAGCAATTTAAGGAACCCAAAAATATGCTGAGCAGAGAGATCTGAATGTTAATATTGACTCAGGCAACTTTAATTTATGAGTAGGGCCCTACTAAATACACTGTCCATTTTAGTCCATTTCATGGTCATATGATTTTTAAAATAATAAATTTCATTATTTCAGCTATTTCAATCTGAAAATTCATGGTGTTGTAATTGTAGGGTCCTGACCGAAAAGGAGTTGAGGGGTGGGGTCACAAGGATATTGTAGGGTAGGTTGCGGTACTGCTACCTTTACTTCTGCACTGCTGCTGGTGGCGCCGTTGCCTTTTGAGCTGGGCAGCTGGAGAATGGCGGCTGCTGGCCAATAGCCTAGCTCTGAAGGCAGAGCCCCTGCCAGCAGCAGCACAGAAGTAAGAATGGCACGGTATGGTATTGCCATTCTTACTTCTGCACTGTTGGCTTCAGAGACGGGCACCTGACTAACAGCCGCCATTCTCTGGCCGCCCAGCTCTGAAGGCAGCACAGAAGTAAGGGTGGCAATACTGCTACCTCCCCTAAAATAACATTGTGACAACCCCCCCACACACTGACCCCACAAGTCCCTTCTGGGTTAGGACCCCGAATTTGAGAAACAATTCTGTGGCAATAGACTAACAGACATACTGGAGCACAAGCTTTCATGAGCTAATACCCACTTCATCGGATGCAGACAAGATGTCTAGTGGGATTTTCCAAAAGTGCCTAAGCACTTTAAGCAAAATTGGCTTGCAAAAGTTTCTGAATGTGTTTATAAATTGGGGATGCCCGAGATAGCAGGTGGTTGGAATCTATGACCCAGGAGTTACTCCCAGTCCTATGTCCTAAAAGGAAAAACATGAGTCATCATCTTTGTTAAAATTCAGGACTTGGCTAGCTTGAAAGACTCCATGGGGTCTGGAAAACTTGAGTTTCTCAATGGCCTATACTCACTCACTCTCTCTCACACACACACACCCCTGACAGGATGATGGAGAGTTAAGAGGCTGATTATCAGAGGCGCTGAAAACTCAACTTTAGTTTAAGTCAGAGGGAACTTCAAGTGTTCAGCACCTCCAGATGGAAGGAGGAAGGAAAACGTCTAGTTTTACCTCATTAATGTACCAAATGGTTAAAATCTTCATCAAATATTCTAATTTAGTGCAATGCTGTGCAATCTAGTAGCTTGTTAAATACAATGATGGGGAGATACAGAAAAGCTATCAACTTCCAGACCTCACAAAGTTCTAAGATTCAGAAGCATTAAGTTGAGGTTTCTTTAGCCTCGCCCCCACCAGATTACTGTATATTAGTTAGCAGTATTGTAAAACCTGTGATTTAGTTTCAGCATACTTTGTCCTGCATGCATCTTAATTTCAACTTCCACAACCAGATATTAACTATGCAGCAACCTACAACGCTCAGTTGCTGTCAAGCACAATACTCTCAGAGCTCAAATTACAGAGCGACTTTAATATAACCATCGGAAACTGCATTTTCCAATTCTTTCATTGTGAAATGACGGGAAATTGTGTGTGACCTACTTTTCATATGAGAGCTGCCTTCTTTGCTACAACACTTAAAGCCACACTAAGTTACTTACAGCTTGAATTATAAAAAACAGTCATATCAGGTGCTGCAAGGATTTAAAATACTTTACACAAGAAAATTAAAAACTATAAAGAACAATTCCAGTATTAGTTTATTTTAGACAAATTAAAATGGTATCAAATGTGTTATATTTATTATTCAGGTTATAAATTAGTAGATGCAATATTATTTTCTATTTATTCTTTTGTCAAAAGGACTTCAGTTTGGAAACACAAACAGGAAAAGGTTTATTGATCATATTGTCTAAGACTTTTGATTTCTTTTTTTTTAGCCCCATTAGCCTTGTACACTCCTTATATCATCAATCCTAGAAGATTAACATTATACAGAGATATTGTTGCCACAGAGCTAGTTAAGATGTGTACCAAGATAGTGCTAGTATACAAGATAATGTTATGGTCTCTGTTGAATTATATGTATTTTCTATTAAACCAAAAATAATACAGCATTCATCTGCAAAATCTGTTTGAACTTTGTAGGGAAATTTAAGGATCCAGTAAACTGTTTCTGATGAACTATGCTCTGAACATTTAGTGATTGCCTTTATAGAATGGCATTTCAAATACTGTATCACAAAAATCAACATTTAAGCTACCACTGGAAAGGATAAACAAACAATTCACAAGTCTCAAGTCAATTGCAAAGCATTAACCCCTAACTCACATTAGGATGAATTTGAAAAGAAATAGTGAAGAGGCAATACGGTTACTACACAGAGTATTTTTAGATTCCATCTGGAATACTGCATGTACATGCCAGACACAGAGATAGATACAAGATAGATAGTATGACATTACAAAGAATGCAGTATAGAGCATCAAAGATAATGGCAAGTTTAAATCTAAATTTGAGGGAAGTAAGCTTATTCCCACTGACAAAAGAGACTTAAGGTAAAAGAGGTTTTCATAATTATGAAAAGTAAATAGTGTGTGAGGTTTTGCATACTATTTCTTTTAAATATGTGTCAAGGAATCAGGCAGGAGGGGAGCTAAAGACGACTATACAGGCAGAAGCGCTACAGTGGAGCAGAGAGAGAGAAAAATATAGAATAGCCTTATCCTGAATACTGTTTTTGTTATTCTAATAAAGTTCCTTGTTTGGTGTTAGAAGAAAGTGACTTATCACATGGCAGTGGGGTGGAGGAGTTAACCCATTTTGAACCAACATAAATGAGAGGAAGGAAAATAGATCATATTCAATTCGACACAAGATATTCAGTTTAATAAGTCCACAAGTGGTCTCAGTGGAAGGAAGACTTCACCATATTCTGAATCACAACAAAGCTTAACATATGGAATGCAAGTACTGGTGAGCTCATTATTTTATGCATCAAGGAAAGAAGCTGAAATTATTTATGAGTGACTTGCCGTCACTAAGGAAGGACATGAGAATCACTGTGACTTTGTTCTTCAGAGGTTTGTCAAGCATTTTATTCTCACAAGGCCTGCAATACACAAACAGTGCATTTTCCCATAGAAAATGTGGAAGCTATTACAAGTAGAGGGCATTGTGACTTTGGTATATGTACGAAACATGCTCATTTAAAGTTGTGCAATGCTCCCTTCTAACATCATTTGGAAGCTGCCTGCTGTGTCCACCGCTTGCAGAAAGAGCAGCCCATTGCAACTAGCTGGTGGGGCTTGGAACCAGGGTGCACCGGCAGTCTACCTATCAGCTCCCTGCTCTCCTAAGCTCTCTGTGTAGAAGCTGCCCAGCAGGCTATCAATTTCAGCAGTTCAGCTGTCCTTCCCCCCACTGTGATGTGCTGCTCCTGCCCTCTGCCTTGGAGCTGCTCCCCCCCAGTCTCCTGCTTGCTGTGGGGGGGGAGAGGAGGAAGAGGAGGCTTCTGTGAGGGTATTCCCCTTCCCCTGCACCCCACTTCCATAGAGCAGGGGACATACCACAGGACAGGGCAGAAGCTGCAGCACAGCTTGCTGATCTAATTAACAAGGCAGCATACTTAGAGGAGAAATGCACATAATGTCTCTCTCTCTCTCTCTCTCTCTCTCTCTCTCTCTCTCCCCCCCCCCACACACACACACAGTCTCTGTCTGCCTTTCCTGCTGCCTTGTAAAGTGTGCGAGTTAACCCTTGAGGGCTCAACTAATTGCTAGTTCATCATTTAGCAGCAAGGCACTACCTGGGAAATATCCCACCCTCTGACTTCACCTCAACCAACCTTAGCAATCATCACTGCTGTGTACCAGTATTAAATTGTTTAAAACGTTGTGTGTGTGTGTGTGTGTGTGTGTGTGTGTGTGTGTGTGTGTGTGTGTGTGAGAGAGAGAGAGAGAGAGAGAGAGAGAGAGAGACACAGACAGACAGAGACACACACACACTTTTGTCTAGCAAAAAAAATTTCCCTGCAACCTAACTCCCCCCCTCCATTTACATTAATTCTTATGGGGAAACTGGATTCGCTTAACAATGTTTCGCTTAAAGTTGCATTTTTCAGGAACAGAACTTACTGCATTAAGTGAGGAGTTCCTGTATAAAATAATAATACACACGTGTGCTGTAAACAACAAAAAGTGACTTTGGGGCAGAAACATGGCCTCTGACTTTTGATTTTAATGAATCTATTATTTTAGTCCTTTGCTCGATGACAAACTGCCGACTTCCCCACACCTCCCCCACCTAAAAATTAGACCAGTCCATAACAATTATTGTATAAAAGGTTGATTATATTTTTGAAAAGAAGTGTCTCACAGAAAAAACAACATCTAGTTTTCAACTCTCTGGAAAATATCCATTACTTTCCTTTTCTCAAACCATGAGGGTTTGAAAAAGACCAAATATATCTGTGCATAAAAGTAGTAGGTCAATTAAAAAAAAAAACCACACAGTAAGGCTGAAAAATAAATCACCGAGCTGGTAATTTCATTTGAGCCCCTGTATATTTCTTGGGGTTCACTGACTTCTTTGCTGTTTTTTCAATGACTGAGTCAGTGTTGTATCAGAGACCCTTTTATTTGCCAAAATCATAACAGCTAAGGAGATCACATGCTTTAAGTACAGTATCAAAACTATCACTAACCATTTCATTTTTAATTGACCTTTTCATGGCTCTTCTAAACAGGACAATTTTGCCTCAACTGGTTGTGGGTGGATGCACAAGACAGCACACATACCGCTTCACTTGTTTGGATCATCCCTAGGCATGATGCTGCGGTGTAGGGTAATAGAGTGGATCAGGGCTGCACACCACTCATTAGCAAGTGGGCAGGCAGTGTCTGCAGCTGCTCCATATCGACCTGGTACAAGACGGGTGCATAGGATTTGTGACTCTTCATGAGTCTCCTAGAGTAAAGCTTTTCACTCCATATGCAGGGCTGAACCAAAAGGCTCAATCTAGCCCCCCAATGTATTTAAGTTTTTTAAATGAGCCGGTTTTGAGCTCTGGAGGTTTATTTTATAACACTGCCAGAATAATATAGAGATACAGCCACACACTGTTGCGGCGATACTCAAGACTGAGGCTCACAAGTTTAAAACTCTGTATGATTTAATTATTAACCAGTCTAAGTTATTAACCAATCATAATGCTTTTATTATGTTCTTAGCCAATTATAGTAGATAAAATAATATTTGATCAGTCATTCTGCTGTGAGAATTTTAGACAGATAGATAGATACACACTAAATATTTCCCATCCCACTGTTTATATATGAAGTCATCTTAACTATGTTGCTCAGGGAATGTAAAAAACCCATAGCCTTGAGTGACATAGTTAAACCTACCTAATCCCCAATGTAGATAGCTCTATGTGGATGCAAGAATTCATCCATCAGCCTGATTTCTGCTTCTCTCAGAGGTGGATTGCTTATGCCAATAAAAAACTCCTCCACTTGGCATAGGTAGTTTCTACACTGAAGCACTGTCATTGTGCTGCTGTACCATTTCAAGAATAGACAAAGTTAGACCGGGGTAGGCAATCTATGTACGTACGCCAAAGGTGACATGGGAGCTGACTTTCAGTGGCACTCACACTGCCCGGGTCCTGGCCCCCAGTCTGGGGAGCTCTGCATTTTAATTTAAATTTTAAATGAAACTTCTTAAACATTTTAAAAACCTTATTTACTTACATACAATAGTTTAGTTATATATTACAGACTAATAGAAAGAGACCTGCTAAAAATGTTAAAATGCATTAGTGGCACGCGGAACCTTAAATTAGAGTGAATAAATGAAGACTCGGCACATCACTTCTGAAAGGTTGCCTACCCCTGAGCTAGTCAATCACACATGCTGCATTCACTGTACACTGTTCGAGTACCCCAGAAAACTGCTACTGGCTTCAATTTTGCAGTCTGTCCCTGTTGGTTTTTACAGAAACAATTGCTTTGCCTTGGTTCATGTCAACCTCATGAGACCAGCCACATCTAATAGATGTTGATCCATTGAACATGCAGAATTCACTACGGGCAGCACTCCCCACCAAATGCATATACCCATCAAGGGCTACCGTACTTCCCCATATGGTCCCTAAAGCTGTAATGTCAAATGGGTTTTTACTTCATTAATCCCAATACATGATTCATAACTGGTTAAGAGAAAAAGAAAAAGCAGAACATGAAAAAATATACATGCTCAACAGTGTTAGAATATGTAACACTTCGGGACACCCACTCACAGAAAAGGTAGATGTGCAAAACAAGACCACTTAGAACTTGTGTAATCAGACATGTAATTGTAACCTTCAAAGGAACTAGTTATTTTGCATGTTGTGCTTTTATGTACCAGTATGACTTTATTAGAAATAATTCAACTCTTTTGGTATCCATTCCCTTTGTAGTTTCCACATATCCTTTCCCACTCTCAGCTTATCAAGTTAGTGTTCCACTGTGTGCTGAGAAATATTACTGATTAATCTTGATATTGTAACATCTGCTTGCAACAAATACCTTCCAAAGATCTTCCATCTATAGAGAAAGTTACATAAAAAGTCATGAAAAATCAACGAGTTCAAGGTTTTGTGGTTTTAAGAACCAGTAGATATGTATTATATTATATTTTGTGAACCCTACAGAAATTTGTTGTGTACTTCTGCCCCACGGGGTACCATCATAAATGAGCAAAGAATCATTTACAGACTACCACGTGTTTTACTGATCCTGTTTCTAAGATACTAGCTGCATACTTTTACTTGATATGACATTATTTTATATGAAATTGTTTTCAAGAGAACATTTTTTACTATACTGTAAGATGCAACAGCAGATCATATCCACTGACTTCAAGATTGGTTAACTAGTTCTTTTATTCACTTGCCACCTACCCATTCCTTTCCAAGTTATATGAAAGGCATCAATAACTGCATTTCATTAGGAGCCAAATGCTCCTAATCACTGAACTGAATTCTAACATTAATAGTCATTTTCTCTCTACCTTTGTCCCATCTAGTGTCCCCAGACACTACATCTCCACTGGGTCTCTCTCTTTGCCCCCTCAGAAGTACTGATAATATCAGCTAACGGAAAAAATGCTCACTTGGGCAGTCCTTAGATGCCAACTTAGGTCTGTCTTATGTTCAAGACTCCTGTTTTCATTTCTGATACTGGTTTTACACTTCTCCCAGCTATGGAGTGCCTTAAGCCTCCACCCCTTTCCCTCTTCTCTATGCATCTTCCCCCCTCCCCAGTACGTCTTATTACTTATCTTCTGTTTTGAAGATATCTACATAGATGACGCACAATTTCACATTTTTACTAGACTCACTCTCTAGTTTCTTTATTTTCCCATGTCTAACGTCAGGAAGGTTCTAATTTTACTAAAAATACTTGATAAAATCTTAAAGGGTGGAGGTCCTCCTTTAGGATAAAAAAAGTAATTTCACCTCAAGGATCGACTATATCCTTTGGTAAGTTGTTCTCATGGTTAATTACTTTCACTGTTAAAAATGTATTCACTCTATCTTATTTCCAGTTCAAATTAGTCTAGCTTCAACTTCCAGCCGTTGTCTTTTGTTATGTCTTTGTTGCCTACTCTATAGAACTCTCTAGTATCAGACACATTTGTGGAGAAGATTACAACAAGCCAACTAAACCAGGATAAAAGAAATACTAATTGTAGATCAGTGTCTTCAGAATTTAGCTTGTGATTTAACTTTAACTTTTTATTCCAGTTAGCCCCAAAGTGTGCAATCTACACTACCAGCCAGGTCAAAATTACACAGTAGAAAAGGCAAAAGTTCTACTTGAAATAACTCCATTCAGAACAGAATGCAAGGTTGTGTGTGTTTGCATAACCCTGCCTAGAAGAGATGAACAGCCAGCATAAAATACTTTGGTCTTTCCTTGACCTCTTTTATATGCAGTTCAGCATCAGTTTTCAGCAGCCTGAGAGGCCAAATGAATAGACATGTTCTCACACAGTTACATTCTGTTGACCATTCTATATTAAACTAGCATATGGTATGGTATTCTAGAGAGCTACATTTTATATCAGTATTGTACTCCTTAGTATGAAAGTATTAACACAAAACTATAATTTCTCAATATGTGCTGAACTTCCTTGTTCAGATCAGTTTCTGTCTGCATCCTGTAAACTTGCCCATACCGGTATTGCCCTGGCCTCTTCTTTTGTCATTCAGTTTCGCATGCATTCTATAACAATGTGCATTTCCTCACCTTTGGGGGCGAAGCCAGACTTTGAGGCACCTGCTCCCCTACTTGGTGTAAACTTTGCTTGTGCCAATCAGAAGCGAACACAAACAAGTTTTGGGTCCCATCCCCTATGACACTTCTGTGATGTCATAGTTGGTACTTATGGGTCTGTCTGCCATGTGCAGACAGGGAGAGGAGAAAGAAAACGAGTTCCGTGTATCCCCGTAACCGAGCCTGATTACCTCGAAGCCTCTCTCTCAGCTCACGTGTTTTCAAACAGAGCTTCTATGTTTGCCGGTCATTATGTGTTGATTTGTATTTGTATCTATTACTAAATGCTGTATCTTTGTTTATAAATATTGTTAGTAGGTATTTTAGTCATTGTGTATTTTAAGTTTATTAAATCTATTAGTTAATCAAAAAACTGCTCCCTTACCCCTTGTAATTATCCCCAGTAAAACTTTAAATTGATTAATCTTAGTTGTGTGTGTGTGTCTGCAGCTCACGTCGTGACCCACACTCTCCTTGCATCCCTTACCAATTTAGTTTATTGCCACATGCAGCCTGGTAAATAGCAGGCCTGCAATTTTTTTTCGCCCCTGCGAGTCCGTGGCAATCCACATGCCTCAGTACACAGGTTGGCCAGATTTTTCAAATCAGATTGGGGACACCTGGTCCCTCCTTTCATGAGCTTGTAAGAATGGGCAATGTGCTACTCTGGAGGGCTTTGCAGCTGTTAAGTCACTTTCAGCTAACTGCTGGGACATGGAGAGCATTTGCTAAGAAGGAGGGAGAGCTCTGAGGGTATGGTTAGACTGGGGCTGTTTTAGCGCTAAAACCCTTCTTTAGCACTACAATAGCACGGCCAGGACACACTTCCAAGGCACTTTTTGCACATTTACTGACGTTTTAAAGCGCTACTGGTAAACCTCAAAACGAGAGGAATAACGCTTTTAGCGCTGCCGTTTTAGCGCAAGGGTTGCAATGTGCACACCCCTTGCGTTATAGTGAGCTTCCAGCCTCCAGCATCCTGGCCCAGAATCCCCATTGCATCCTCTCTGGCCATCATTTAAAACTCGTCTATCACCTCCTCAGGTGACCCGGGAAACTTGAAAACCTTTTCCTGTTTCCTGCAGCTAGGCGTGGAGTGCTCAGGTACCAATTTACCTGCAGCTATGGCTCCCCGTCCCATGCCTCCTCGGGCTAAGCGATCTCGAGCGTGGTCTGACTGTGAGGTCAAGGACCTCATCAGCTGTTGGGGGGAATCTGCTGTGCAGTCCCAATTGCGGTCCAGCCGGCGAAATTATGATACTTATGAAAAGATCTCTGCTGCCATGAGGGAAAGAGGGTATGACCGTGATACTCTCCAGTGCAGGGCAAAAGTGAAGGAGCTGCGGATCGCATATCGCAAAGCCTGTGATGCCAACAGTCATTCTGGGGCAGCTCCTGTTTATTTCAGGTACTTTGAGTCTTTGGATGCGATCCTGGGGGGGGGGGGGAAATCAACGTGCGTTCCTGTGAACCCCCATGACACTTCCTCCAAGCCAGTTACTGGAGTGGGGGGGTAATGGATGCTGCAGACTACCAGCAAGCCGCCTTGCAGCAGGAGCCAGACAAAGAGGAGGGGGATGAGTCACAGACGTCACCTGGAGGGAGCCAGGACACTTTGGACTCACTGAAAACATGCAGCCAGGAGCTGTTCTCCAGCCCAGAGTGCACCCAGAGCGAGCAACAGCCTCTGGAGACTGCAGCTGCTGTGCTTCAGACACCAAGCTCCACAGGTACAGCAAACTGCCCGGGGGGGGGGGGGGGGGAGGCATTCCTAGCCAAAGGTCTGAGAGGGGGGTGGGGAGTACCACACAGATGCAAGCCTCGTATGGGGCTGGGCGGAAGCCACATCTCCTTAGAACCACTGCCCTCGCTTGCCCCGTCACACGCAACAGAGAGTTATCCTCCAGCATCAAAAAGTGTAAAATAATTTGGACAGGGGAAGTGGAGAAATGATTCCAGGAATGCCTGTGTGTCCGTCTGTGGCTAACAATGGGTTCTTGTGCTTTAACCGTACGACTGTCCCTATTCCTATTCGCAGCTCTGCCCCTGACACCTGCACCAGCTGCGTCTCAGGGTCCAAAAGTTAGTAACCTGCGAAGCAAGCCAAGGAAGAGCAGAGAGGAACTTATGAGGCAAGTTATGGAACAGGCTTCATTGGACAACCGCGCTGACAGGCAACGCAGGGAAGAACTGGCGAACCGCTTGGAAGACCGCAGAGAACAGCAAAGGCAGGGGAGAGAGAGGTCTCGCCAGGAGACTGCAGAGAGGCTTCTAAAAGTGCTGGGGCTGCAAGTACAGGCTCTGCAGCAGATGGCTGTTTTTCAGGTGCACCAGGCCCCAGAGCACCCCACCACCACCACCAACTGCCCCCTAGCCAATGGCATCCTGGCCATATGGCCCCTCCTGGCCAGTATCAGCAGCTGGCTGGTTATTACTACCCACAGCTGCCTCCAACCCCCATCCCCTCACCAAGAACCCCAGAGATCCAGCACCCGTACCCACTGAATCCGCTCCCTATTACAGGCAGGGCTGCAATCCCCAGAATGGTCAAGAGGAGAACACTGATTCGGAGGGCAGTGGAGATTATGGGTATGGAACATACGCCACTCTGTAGATGTGCCCCTTTCCAACCCAAAGCGCACACCCCTTGAACCCACAGTTCACACCCCTTGAACCCTTGAACTCTCACTTCACATCCCTTGATCCCTCCAGCACAGTTCACCACCTCCACCCCACCACCACCACAAACCACTTTCACACCCCTTCCTCACCCGCAACATAGTACAAATCTTTTGAGCCATGACTGCAAATTATGAAAAAGCTGTTCAATAAAGGGGTTTTTTTTGCAATAAAAAGGTTTCTTTATTCAGAGCACATATGTGTATAGTAGGTACATCAAGGCTACCGCCTCATCTGAGTACTAGAGTGATACCACACAACCGCCATCCCAAACTCCATCCCTCCGGCTGCAACTACAGTTAGAACTCGCTTTCAGCCATAAAATGCTCCCTAAGGGCTTCCCTGATCCTTGCCCCCTCGCGCTGGATCTCCCTAATAGGCCTGCTCTCGGGCTGAGAATAATTGGCCTCAAGTCGCTGAACCTCTGAGGTCCACGCCACAGTAAAGGCTTCGCCCTTCAACTCACAGAGATTGTGTAGGGCACACCACGCGGAAATAACTATGGGTATACTTCCCTCTGCCATGTCTATCTTACCATAAAGGCAATGCCACCTGGCTTTCAGACGCCCGAAGGCTCTTCCCACAGTCATTCGACAGCGGCTCAGGCGGTAGTTGAACCGTTCCTGGCTGCTGTCCAGGCTCCCCGTGTACGGTTTCATGAGCCAGGGCATTAGAGGGTAAGCGGGGTCGCCAAGAATCACAATGGGCATTTCCACCTCCCCCACGGAGATCCTCTGGTCTGGGAAAAATGTGCCTTCCTTCAGCTTCCCAAACAGGCAGCTGTTGCGGAAGATGCGTGCGGCATGCACCTTTCCCGATCAGCCTGCATTAATGTCAGTGAACCGTCCACGGTGATCAACAAGCGCCTGAAGAACCATAGAGAAGTACCCCTTTCGGTTAATGTACTGGTCAGCTAGGTGTTGGGGGGCGATAATAGGAATATAGGTCCCATCGATCGCTCCTCCACAGTTAGGGAACCCCATCTGCTCAAACCCAGCCACGATCTCACGTACGTCGCCAAGGGTCACGATTTTTCGTAGCAGAAGGCGATTAATGGCCTTGCACACTTCCATCAGCACGACTCCAACGGTCGACTTCCCCACCCCAAAGTGGTTGCCAACAGATCAGTAGTTGTCTGGGGTAGCCAGCTTCCAGAGTGCTATAGCCACCCGCTTCTCCACTGGGATGGCAGGTCTCAGTCTGGTGTCCTGGCGCTGCAGGACGGGGGCCAGTTGTTCACACAGTCCCATGAAAGTGGCTTTTCTCATGCGAAAGTTTTGCAGCCACTGCTCATCGTCCCACACCTGCAACATGATGCGATCCCACCTGTCAGTGCTCGTTTCCCATGCCCAGAAGTGGCGTTCCACAGTCATGAGCATGTCCGTTAAAGCAATGAGCACTGTAGTGTCCAATTTCTTCCTTGGCTCCACTTCCAGGTCGTCTTCGGATTCATCACTACTTTCCGTTTGGCTTTCAAGAATAAACTGTGCCACGCAGACAGTTGTGCTGGCAACACTCGCCAGCATGGTCCGCAGCAGTTCTCGATCCATTTCAGCAGAGGGGAAACGGGCAGTGGAGCGTACAGAAATGCTGGAACACTTCAGAAACAGTGCAGGAGTTGGCCGGAAAATAAAGGGAGTGCTGGGATATAAAAGAAAGCATCACGCGACTTTTACCCGGATGCAGAATGGCCACAATAAACACCCCCTTCCCCACAAGGCACTGTGCCAGATTTCAGAAGAGGTGCTCTGTGGGATACCTGTGCTATTGCGGTACTCTCAGTACCGCCAGAAGCGCTGATTACTTGTTCGCTCTTTGCCGCTAGAGGGCTTCAATATGCACACCCTCTAGCGCAACACCTGTAGCGCTAAATAGGGAAGCGCTATAAACAACAGCGCTACACCCTGTAGTCTAATCATACCCTGAGGGATATGTTGTGTGGTATATCTTGCAAAGTCCAGAGGTATGGCTAAGGAGTCAGAGGGGAGGATTAGAGTGTTCCTCTATAGTTACTATATTCCTCCATGCTTCAACAAATGCCTGAGCTTCTTCCCCCTGTATGTCCTGGGCCAAAATTCAAAATCCATTCCAAAGAAGGGTGCTTTGGAGGGTGCTCCAAAGAGTCAGTGAAGATCAGGAACCACACCAGGCCAAGCTCAGAGGCAGCAGAGCCCCTATTAGAGCACAGAATCTTGAAAAGATGTAGGGAAGAGGAAACTGGAGGGCAGGTTAGTGGGAGGTCATGAGGCAGTAGAGAGCCCCAGAACATGAAGAAAATGTGGGGAAAATAATGTCCAGCTATGTTGAAGTCAGAAGCCAGAACCCTAGTTTCAATCCATAAAATAAGCATCCAACCAGGACATGAGGTCGTCCTACAGATATAAACTTATTTAACTGCATTGATGTGGAGAAGTGATGGTTGTGTGAGCTTGCTAACTAGGCTAATTACCAAGCCTCTCAAATGATTTAACCTATACTCTGCTTTCAGATTTATATTTGGTAGCCTCAGTGAATTAAGTATGAAGTACCTACTGTGTTAAAAGCATCTTTAACAATATCATAAACATGTTTAACACTCTCCTTCAAATTATTCAGAATTACACAGCTATTAAAATGCATGAGGTTGCTATTTAATAGCATCCTGCACCTTAACAACTTAAATCAGCTAGACAGTCTTAAACATAATCACTGAGCTCTTAATGGAAATTTTTATTAATTCTCAGAAGTGACATTCTTATAATTAGCACCGTCACTTTAAACCTGTATTACACCAAGCTAAAATGTTTTGAAAGGAGAGATACTCTAATTTGTGTGTGTTAAAGCACTGTAAATACATTTTAAACTTCAGTAAAAATGACACTTTATACTGTATTTTTCCAGTCCTTTATAAACATATTATTCCACAAGGCACTTCTCCCTACTAGTTGTCAAAAATGGACTTCTGTTAATTTACTGGGCAATAGCTCAAAATATTATATATCCAGGAATATAAAAAAGTCACACACTGTTTATAAACCCAAGGAAAGGATATAAACTAAAATCAAGCAATGAATTTAAGTATATTTGTGACAATGCCAGAAGATCTGCCACACCACTAGATTATTAGCTACAAATCTAGATAAAGTCATTTGTGACCAAAGTCAGCAATGATCCAGGGGCTGATCTACATTCTAGATGAAGGCCTGGGTGGACTTTATTCCATTTGAAGGTATTTTCATTTTAAAATCAGAATTAGAATCAGCACCTTTAACAAGTCTCATTTAAGGACGTTATGGGCAGAATGGGTATGGAGAATGAGCTACACTTTCACTCTAAGAGGTGATCTCTTTACTCAAAATTCATGTATTTTAAAGCCAGAAGAATGAAAGATGTAGGAGGTTAGGCAAAAGCAACATCACAAATATCCAATGATTTCTGCATCAAGCCCACAACTTCCATTTGAGCGATCATTTATCTTTTAGAATGAAAATCAGTCATGAGTTAAAGACAAGTGATGGAGAACTCGCTACACCTGTAAGTAAGATGTTCCAATAGTTCATATTCAGACCTTATTTTTAGTGTCTAGCTTTTGTTTCTAATCATTATATCTTTTTTTGCTAGTTTAAAGAGCCCTCTACTATCAAAAATCTCTTTCCTGCTTGTAGATTGTGATTGACTCACCTCTTAGCTTTCTCTTTGACAGATTAAATAAATCAAGATTCTTTAGTTTCTCTCAGGCATATTGTTGCATAGGAACAGCAGTCCTCCTGTACAGGAGTGGCGGAGGCTTCCTAAAACGGAGAGGCCACAGGTGCCTGAACCATGACCCCATCCCCGTGCCGCCCCTTCTTCCTGAGACCTCCCCCTTCCTCCACTCACTCCTTTCTGTCCCTTTTCCCCATCACTTTCCCTTAAAAGCCTTGGCCCTCTGCCCCCCAGTTCCAGCACCCCTGGTCCTGTATGTGATCAGTAGCCCCCTGCTCCTAAATGTTATCAATGGCAGGATTGTAGCCACAGAATATAACAGCCAGTTTACACAAATTATTGAGATGCATACTCATCATTACTAAATTTAGCAAAACTTATTTAGGTAAAAAAAAAGTAACATGGCAAAATCTGAGCTGTTAATTGCTTCAAAAAGCTTACTTTTAATTATTGATAATGACAATGTTTCATAATACATTGGTAATGCTTCCTCTTTGGTAAGAGCAGTGATGTCTTATTACAGGACCTTGCTAAAACTCTCTGCTATTAAATCTTTCTCTACAAAATGCAAGAGACCATAGAATATTTCTTTGGAGTGAGCAATTTCTACTGGAATTTCTTTTCAAGATTCAAAAGTTATTTTTGTTTTGCTTACAAACAAGTAGTATTGAAGGCCACTAACAGTTAATGCCGGAAGACCTATTATTTCCATGATAATGGAAAACATGTTGTAAGAGTGTCACCCCCCTTCTCTGAACCCTGGGTACAGAACAAGCATACAATTAAGACACTACACAGGTACAGAATCTTTTAACCTTAATCTTCTTGCATAAACAAACCTCTCTCCCCCTTCTCCCCCTCTGCTCACTACACAGATAGAGACACCAAGGATCGAATGCAAGGTTATTATGCAGGGCAATTCCTACTTACAGTTTAGCTAGCTATGAAGACACACAGAGAAAGGACAAAGGACAAAGTTGGAGGTCCATAGCTGGACAAGAGGTCTGAGTCAATTCAAAGCCCAAACTGAACTGAACTTTACTTCCTGGTCTCTTTGTGTTTAGTCAGACCCCTCTGAGGACACTCTCCCTCCTCCCTGAGTTAACTCTTAACAGGTAAACCAATTTCCTAAGCCTCTCCACACTTATGACACGTCAACTTGTTTTATGAAGGCCCATCTTTGTGTCAGTTTTAAACTATACTCCAAAAGCATCAAATGAAACACCACGCAAATGTATCACATTACTAATATGATGTTAATCCATTCATGAGTTGTAATTTTGTAACAATTTTATAAGTAAATTTCTCCCCAAAGATGTTGCATTAATCATTGCTGTCTACTGCTACCATATAAACATATTTAGCAAATTATTGTATAGAACAGCTTTAGAATATAAATCTTAGACTTGGAGCTTGTTGAATGCCAGTCCAATGTTATACAAACCCTTACCGCTAACCTATGATGCTGGCCTCCCCTCCAACAATGCCTAATTATATGGTAAAAATGCACCAACTGTTTCCCCTGTGAGTGTTTTAAAGATAGTGAGGAGAAGCAGTACCTGTCCCAAAAATATAACTAGATTATGGTCAGATGTAGGATAGGAATAGGATGTAACAGTAAATGCCATGATGGAACAGTGAAACTCATCATGCATCTAATTAGTTCCATGGTTTTTGTTTGAATCTACTTTCCATCAGATTTTCTAACATTTGTTTGACTTGGATGGGGGGAACTAAATTTATAGGCTCCTGGAAGAAATCTGTTTTAATCAGAGATCAGAAGAAATTGAGGG
This sequence comes from Sternotherus odoratus, assembly GCA_032164245.1. Lineage (NCBI taxonomy): Eukaryota > Metazoa > Chordata > Testudines > Kinosternidae > Sternotherus > Sternotherus odoratus. Next base: position 62,975,759 of record JAVMKO010000001.1, read on the forward strand.
TCCAAGTATAGCAGAGCCAGGGAGGGCTCTGTATTTAGTGGACTTGTGAAAGAAGATACAGAGAATGTGTGCCAGAGGAGCATATGAAAAGGGTTGTGAATTGTGAAGTTTATGGAGCTGGAGAGGGGAAGAGTGAAAGGCGATAGAGTAGAGAGATTGGAGAGTTAAATTGTGGAACACCAAGAAAGTGAGGATGAGGAGGTTAGATTTTATGCAGACAGTGATGGGAAGTCAGGGAAGGGTTCTGAAGAGAGGCCAGGGTGACCAGACAGCAAGTGTGAAAAATTGGACAGGGGGGTAGGGGTGAAGGGTAATAGGAGCCTATATAAGAAAAGACCCAAAAATTGGGACTGTCCCTATAAAAATCGGGACATCTGGTCACCCTAAGAGAGGCTGAATATGGTTAGGATCAAAGTTATTGATTTACAGTAGTTGAGGAGATATGACTTGGATTTAGGCAAATTGTAGCAGTGCAAATGGAAGGCAAAGTAGGTACTAGATGAAGAGGCAAACAGCCAACATTATAATAAATATTGCCGGGGCTTCTTGAACCCACTAGTCCAGTAACACCATGACTGCAGTTCAAAAACTGACCTGCCACTGTTTTACTAATTGTTTTAAATTTAGCTTTGTGATTAGAATCTGCAAGGACAACAAATTAGCAATTTTTCTATGATCAGCCTTTACAGTGATCTGCTAGTCAGAAAGGCTACTATGTATGCCCTTTGTGCAATAACTTGAACATATATGATTCATTCCACAGTTTCCTTTCAGTTTAATTGGGCCTCAGCAGGAAGTACCATTTAAAATTTGCAGTGCGTACAATGCTTATAGTTCAGACACAAAATTAAAACAGAAAAGGAAAATATATCTATGCAACATTTTAGTATGAAGTGGATAAATTGTGTTTGCTACCTAATTTTTAAAAGGCAAATCCTTCTAAAAAAAAATGTAAGTCTATCTTCCTCAATAACTTCAGCCTCGTGGAAGAGCAGAGGGAATGTGATGAACGTGACTTTGACTGATAATCAATAAAAGGTTGAAGAGAAACATTCAACTGTATTATCTACACATACTTAATCTCTGAAAAATGATGCAAGTATACATGAAATGCTTAATGATGCGTTTTGGGCTTCTTCAAAACTGAATGTGCTTAATTCCAGATTCAAATTCCTGAGGCATTTCTGATGGTAGAACTCCAGAAGAGGCATTTTTAATACAATAAACCTCTCATTTAATTTCCATCATCTGAAAAAACAATCCTTTGTGACAAGTGCATGTTGTGACAAATCAACAGTAAAAGCGCAAAAAGCGCTGTGAATAAATCCCACGCATGAAAGCTAGTCGTGTGCAAGGGAGTGAATCCAAAATATGATTCAGCAATGCACAAGGCACATTATTAGATGTGTAAACCCCAGACACTGGAAGTGGGTAGGCTCGGACAGTGATTGACAAGATGCATGTTATGCAACCCAGCTTGCAGAGGCCAACAAGAAGCTATTTGCTGATCTAAGAGACAAGAATTGTGACAGACAGGTAGTTAAATCCTGAGGAATTAAGACAGAAAGAGAAAGCAATGTCTGCAGTTTCCTGTGCCACCACACAAGGGACACACAGCTACTCTAAAACTACTCTTAGGGAAAAATGCTCAAGAGACAATTTTGTGGAGGACCCTGAAATCCAAGTATCATCAATCTAATACCACCCCTACTTTAAATTCCTTGATCTTAATCTTATCAGTTTGCAGATATTAGTTAAGTTTGTACCTTCTTCGATTCTGAGCCTATGCTAAAAGCTCTTCAAACTAACACCTCCCTCCCCTATGGGAATGAAGGGCCTAATTCACCCCTGTGGAGGTAAACTAGGGAGGAATTTGGCCCAAACTCAACAAGGATATGGCCCTAGTAACTATGATATAGCTGGCCTAAAGCTAACTCATTCATAGCTAAACACTCAAAAATACAGCCAGAAACAAGCTTCACTTTCTTTGTAAATCTCTCTAAGATTTAAATCTTCAAATGACATTAAAATCTGGTTACCTGATATATTTCTAAAGTTTGGCAAATAGATAACAAATGTATCCTTGACCTTAGCTGCCAAATTTGGTTCCATGGATGACATTTTGAACAAATGGTATGAAACAATGTGCATATTTGCAAATAGTTTGAACATCACCATAAATGCTAGCTTTAAAAAAGTGGATTTACTGCTGGTATGCAGCACTGTTACAGTGCTCTATGTCTGTATGTATACAAGTAGTTAATAGAGAATGCAGCTCCACACCTCTGTGGACAGGAGTAGGTAAGTAGAGTTCCCTGCAATGAGTGAACTGGAAGGTTGAATTTTTATCATAAGAATGGTCATATTGCATCAGAACAAAGGTCCATCTATCCCAGTATCCGGTCTTCTAACAGTGGCCAATTCCAGGTGCACCGGAAGGAATGAACACAAGAGATAATCATCAAGTGATCCATCCCTTGTCACCCATTCCCAGTTTCTGGCAAACAGAGACACTATCCCTACCCATCCTGGCTAATAGCCATTGATGGACCTATCCTCCATGAATTTATCTATTTTAGATCCTAGCAAACTTTATAGATAGAATTTATCTATTTTAGATCCGGGTGGGCGGGTTGACGGCTCCCGACCGGGTCCCAGCAGCCGGGACCCGGGCGGGCGGGTTGCTGGCTGCCGCCCGGGTCCCAGCAGCGGGGACCCGGGCGGGCGGGCTGACGGCTCCCGCCTTGGACCCAGCAGCCGGGAGCCGGGCGGGCGGGCTGACGGCTCCCGCCTTGGACCCAGCAGCGGGGACCCGGGCGGGCGGGCTGACGGCTCCCGCCTTGGACCCAGCAGCGGGGACCCGGGCGGGCGGGCTGACGGCTCCCGCCCGGGTCCCAGCAGCGGGGACCCGGGCGGGCGGGCTGACGGCTCCCGCCTTGGACCCAGCAGCCGGGACCTGAGCGGGCGGGCTGACGGCTCCCGCCTTGGACCCAGCAGCCGGGACCCGGGCGGGCGGGTTGACGGCTCCTGCCCGGGTCCCAGCAGCCGGGACCCGGGCGGGCAGGCTGTCGGCTCCCGCCTTGGTCCCAGCAGTCGGGACCCGGGCGGGCTGCCTCACAGTTCCCGGCTGCCGTGATAAGTAAAACCTCAATATAACGGACTAATTCGGGCGAGGGGGTGTCCGTTAAAGCCGAAAGTCCATTATTTAATAATTTTTTTAAATTATTTTTTAAAATTATTAAATAACAGGACTTTCGGCTTTAACGGACACCCCCTCGCCCGAATTAGTCAGTTATATCGAGGTTTTACTGTATTCATACTTAACTACAAAACTAAATGTTCCAAAATACACTGTACATCTTTCAAAACATTCAGCTCTGCAATGTCTATATGGGAATCTATTTTCCGCAAACAAACCCAGGCAGCTGCTGAAATCGGAATAGAAGCAATGAGATACAAATCTTACTTTGTGAGCAGTCTCATGAGTAATACCCAGTCTAAAACTTACAAATGTTCATTTGCCTCTGGCATAAATTGGGAGATTAAGTTTCACATGTGCCATCCAGAACTGTCACTGAACATTCTTTTAGTCATGCAGAGTGTTCAGTTAAATATATATTTGTGTTTCAGTTAGCACAGAGTGCCATTCACAGCCTTCTGCTCTTATCTGTAAAAAGGTTAAAATCCCTGTAATAATTTCTTTCAAGGTAAAACTTTAGTACTTGTGAATACAATTTATTTGAGATGAGAAGACCAACATAGTCCATTCCAACTGCCAGTGCAAAATTATTCCCTACAGAACATTTTTCTAGTGTTTTGGCCACTCTAATTTTAAATGTCCCAAGTGAATGGAGCCCCTATTAGTCCCATAGACTATTACTCCACAGCTGAATAGAGCTCAGTGTTAAGAACTCACAAGAAAGGGGCCTATTGTAATACATGTCCCCACCCACATAGAAAATATGTTTTATTGAGCTCCAGGGGAAACTGACACAGTCGGAACCACTATTCTATTCAGATTCTTATACCACACTCACCACTATAGTATCGGATTCTTTCCAGTAGCACAATAAGCAATGTAACTATGCATCTGTCACATTTAGGCTTAGTCTCCAAGAGACAGTGAGAAGAAAATGCAATGAAACAATATCCCCCAACACGTAATTTACAGATGGAGAACTGAGACATGGAAAAAATAGCCAATTGATCCACAAAGGAAGCCGGGGCGCACCCTAGAATCATTCCCACTGTGATATTGCACTCCATATGTTTTATGGAAATACACTTATGAGTGAAAATGATGTAACTGGAATATGCTTTATGCAAAAGCTCTCCTGTAAGGTATCATAACAAAAGGTTATAACCTACTGAATATATTCCTCCTATTTGTATGCATGTATCATTCTTGTATTTGAAGTTAGAAATATGCAGTGTAATTCTGAGGTCCTATTGTAATTATGCAATTGTAGGTCATTAATGGTGATTTAGAATCTTGATGGCTCCCATTGACTAGGACAATTGGTAGTAAATAGTTTATTTACCTGTGAACCTTCTTGTGTACCTGTGGCCCAAACCAGGAAGAATGGAGACTAGGGGAATTACAGGGATATGTGACCATATTCCATGATACTGGAATCCATCTTAATCTTGGTACTTCTCCATTGATGAGGAGGGAGAAAGCACAGACAAAAGAAATCCACCTTATGCCAAAGCTATGAAAGAGGGTAGAGCAGGACAAAGGAGCTCTCAGTCATGAGAAAACCCCTGCTTGCCACCTGAGATATCTGCTGGAACTAACAAAGACTGTACAAGGGGAAAGGATTGAGCCCAGACTAGGAAAGAGTCTGTGAAAGAAACTTATTGGAACATCTCTGCAGGTAAGATATTACCTGTAATCAGTTTCTTAATGTATTAGGCTTAGACTTGCATGTTTTTGCTTTATTTTGCTTGGTGACTTAGTTTGTTCTCTCTGTTATTACTTGAAACCACTTAAACACTACGTTTTATACTTAATAAAATCACTTTTGCTTATTAATTAATCCAGAGTAAATAATTAATACCAGAGGAAGCAAAAAGCTGTGTATTTCTGTCTATCAGTGTTATAGATGGCAGACAATTTATGAATTTACCCTATATAAGTTTTATACAGAGTAAAACGGATTTATTTGGGGTTTTGGATCCCATTGGGGTCTGGGTTCTGGACATAGGAAGCCTGCTGAGCAGTTTTGACTAAGGTCTGCAGCTTTGGGAGCGAGAACAAGACCCTGGGTCTGCAGTGCAGCAGGTTAGCATGTCTGGCTCAACAAGACAGGGCTCTGGAAATCCCAAGATGGCAGATAAAACAGGCTTAGAGATAGTTTCAGCACATCAGGTGAAAGTCCCAAGGGGTCTCTGTAACCGAACCCATCATACCCACATTTTCTGAATTGCAGGCCAATCAGGAAAGAGAGGACACATAGTAATTCAAGCTTGCTTAAGGAAGATGGATTCAACTGTCCAATATTCTGGTTAGATTTCCAGTTTTCACCCTTGATATCTCTTCAAGCCAATGACTGATGTTCTTTGGCAGAGTCCACTGAAATTTGCAGTATTGATGAACTTCATATTTCACCCCTGAACTGAGTGAGACAGTGACTAAAAGCAGGTACTGGAAACCTGCAAAGACCTATTTGCTTTGATAAAGACTAGATTGGAGAGGGCACCCCAGGCACTAGCTCTGAAACTTGACTGGACTGCCCCAGGGACTCAGATATTTACAACTATTGCTCACTTTGAACTACAACTGTTGAAGCCGCTACACCTATAGTACTGAAACCTCTCTCTCTCCTGCCAGCCCTCCTTTCACTTAACCAGACACATGGCTATTAGACCTAGCAGGCTGTGTCTACAGTATACTACTACAGTACACTAGGCACATTACTGGCATCCTTGGGTTTGGTGTGTTGTGGAGCCAATATCATCCATTTTATTATAATATTTAAATAAAGTTGCAACCTAACAGTTGCCCATCACAAAGTTGTTTATGTCTATTTCCAGTAACTTCAGTGGAACACATAGTGCTCTCTATGTAAATGATGTAGTGGCTTTGGTTTCATGGGGAAGAGAAAAGTGAGGAGGAAAGAGGTTGTGGTTTTTTTTATGAATGGGCTAAATTTCAGAGTGTCCAATATTAAATACTGTAAAGAAATGATAAATATACCCCATGCCTTCAGCTGTAGGATGGATTTAAAGAGTACATTTTAATGTCTTTATCTAGACACTAATCTCTGTATTATGAAAGAATCAGATCACATTCTGAAAGTCAGATTAGCCAGGAATATTCATCAGCAAACTCCTTTTAAGAAAAAACAAACAAACAATCTCTTTCATTTGTTACAATAGAATGAGTCTTTTAACCTATACTGAACACAGCACTTGAAAATGGCTCTTGCCTGCTTACCAGTGATGAATAGGAAAGCCTACCTCATCTATATCTGCTGAAACCAAACTTCTATTTACAAACAATATTAAGCCTCAAGTTCTCAGTGTTGCAGATAGCTTTCCAAATGTGAGCTAATTCAGTGTGGTATACCTGAGTCTGCAAGTGGACAGCTCTAGTGGCTCTGTTGCTGCTCATTACTTTGCTAAGTAGCAGCAGAATGAAATTAAGAGCATAAGAATGGCCATACTGGTTCAGACCAAAGGTCCAGTTAGCCCAGTGCCTGTCTTCCGACAGTGGCTAGCTAATACAGGTGCCCAAAGGGAATGAACAGAACAGGCAAATACCAAGTGATCCAAACAAGAATATGAGCAGTTTCACTGATTCTGTTCAGAACCTTCTGAGCAGCGGTGAAACACTTAGTTACATCAATTTTCCTCTACTGCTATGAAAGCTGTTATATGGATTGAATTGAAGTTACCGGTGGAAGAGTAACTATAATAATGGGACAATAGACTGCTAACACAGAACTGATTGTGCCAGTATCTTCAATAAGCCTCGGAGTATTCACAGTGGTAAGATAAAAAATTTTTGGAGCCTGAGTTGAGGCATGCAGCTAACTGAGACAGACTTACCTATGATAAAACATGACTAAGAGCTCATTACAGATTGCAGCTATCAGTTAAGAATCCTCCTTTACACATCTCTAGTAAATTGTTTCTGTGCATTGTCATTGTCATTGTGCATTCTGTGCATTGTCATTGAAGAAAACTCAGTAAAAATTTTATAACTAAAAAAAATAAACTAAAGAAAGGGCATAAAAATACGCTTTACATTTTGATTATACTACAACCCATTTACTAAACAGCAAAAACTCTGGATAGTCAAAATTGATTAATATCCCTTGGGATATACAAGGCACCCCGATGCAAAGATGCTGTGCTTCAGGGTCCCCAATATCAGAGTGAAAAAAACAGGGATGGGTGGCTTGGAAAATGCACCAGTGCCTGCAGGTTTTAAAAACATACACTGGTTGGTAGTTAATCAAGAAGTGACATGTGGGAATGTGTATAGAGCATTGGTCGGGGATGTGAAAGACCCAGATTCAAGTTCCTGCTCTGCCTGATTCAGAGCAAACTTTTGTGGCGTAGACTAGATGATCCTTGTGGTCCCCTCTGATTCTATGACCAGTGCCCCCAGAACTCCAGCAGCTGCATGCTGCCATTGGTTTTACTCCAACACTGGCCTCTGACATTGGGGATGATGCGCAAATCAGGGAGGAGTTCAGCTGAAGTGAAATATCCCCTTGCCTCAGTGAAGTTGAGCAAATGCAGATTAATTTTTTCAAAGTGCTTCCATGTCCATGGATAAAGGGCTCATGGAGGCTTAAAGATGTGGTGTCATTTTAAAATAGTTTTCTTAAAACTGGAAATTTGGTTTTCAGAAGCTGTGGGGTTATTTAATTTAATCTTCCTCTGGGAGCAACTAAATAGAAGAATGCAATTACAGTGAAACCTCGATATAACGGACTAATTCGGGCGAGGGGGTGTCCGTTAAAACCGAAAGTCCGTTATTTAATAATTTTTTTAAATTATTAAATAACGGACTTTCAGGTGACAACGGAAAACCGAAAGTCCGTTATTTAATAATTTTTTTAAATTATTAAATAACGGACTTTCGGGTGACAACGGACACCCCCTCGCCCGAATTAGTCCGTTATATGGAGCCGTGAGTCAGCCCACCCCACCCCCTCCCGGCTCCCCGTTGCGGGGAGTCGGGCGGGGGGGGGTTGACAGCTCCCGCTCGGCTCCCCCCAGCGGGGAGCCGGGCGGGAGCTCTCACCCCCCCCCCCCCCGCCCGGCTTCCCGCTGCGGGGAGCCGAGCGGGGGGGTTGACAGCTCCCGCTCAGCTCCCCCGCAACGGGGAGCCCGGCAGGAGCTGTCAAACCCCCCGCCCGGCTTCCCGCTGCGGGGAGCCGGGCGGGAGCTGTCAGCCCACCCGCCCGGCTCCCCGTTGCGGGGAGCCGGGTGGAGGGGGCAGGGGGGTTGACAGCTCCTGCAGGGGTCCCCGCTGCGGGGAGCCGGGCGGGAGCTGTCAACCCAGCCGGCTCCCTGGGGCGGGAGCCGGCAGCCCCCAATAACGGATTTCGGATGCATCGGAAATTTTGTCCGTTGCATCCGAAGTCCGTTAAATCGGGGTCCGTTAAATCGAGGGTTTACTGTATTTCAAATGTGCATGCCTTATTAAAAACATTTTAACATTTAGAAAAATCAGAGTAAGTTACCCTGTGGAAGTATCACATTTTAATTTCCATGCTCCAAGAGTACTGAATGTTGGTACACCCGAAATCATAACATGAAGTTGAGTTTAATATGACAACCTGCAGTTTAGACCCTCTGAACTCTCCTAAGTTAGTTAACAAAATTTAAACTATGTACAAAATTGTCCAAAGGCAGGAACTTGTAGCAGAGAAGAATCCATATGTTATTGTCAGTGTGTCTATATCGGTCTTACTTCAACTGTAAACATTTCACAGAAGGGACTCTGCATTTCTGTTCCTACTAGTGCTGAGCACACTCCAGGGTTAACAAATGAGAAAAAAGGTGAAACAATTACACCTCTCTCCCTCCAAAAAGATGGAAGGGGCTGTAGACTTATTACTATTATTTTGAAGTAAAGTCAGTTTCACATTAGCAGAGAGGTGTACAATAATTTGTGAAAGGCCTACAGCTCTAAGCATAGCAAAAAAGGTTTTCCCCAGTTGAAGACAGGCCTAAGGGCAATAGGCATCAAAGTAGCTGCAGTCTAGACCCTCTGACCTTGGAGAGCAGTGAAGAACGCCAGTCAGCTTTCCAAACCAGCAGGCTTGCAAGGAACATATGCTAGTTAGAGAACAGCCACCTTCAATGGGTTAAGTCCCCCAAGGAGTAGGGTGACCAGATGTCCTGATTTTATAGGGACAGTACCGATTTTTGGGTCTTTTTCTTATATAGGCTCCTATTACCCCCCAACCCTGTCCCAATTTTTCACACTTGCTGGTCACCCTACCAAGGAGGATGAAGCACAAGCACTCAAATAGTTACCAATAATGGATTACATGCACGCAGGGCCGGTGACAGAAATTTGGGGGCCTCCTACTCTGATCGTTTGGGCTCCCCCCCCCCCCCAGCCGACAGTGGCTGACGACAGCGCGAGCCTGGGAGTGGTGTGAGCCGCCCTTGCTGCTTTCCCCTCCCCCCCCCCCCCCGACCGCACTTTCTCCCCCGGACTGCGCCACTGCCACTGGCCGGGCTCACCGCTCCTGCTGGGGACGCGCGCTCGTCCGCTCCGGAGGAGAGTCGCGCCGCCTCCCCGCCTCTTCCCTGCTCTCCAGGCCCAGCAACAAGGGGGGATGACTACAGGTACTGCTGTGTACCGGGGCCCCCCTAAAGTCCGGGGCCCGGTACAGCTCTACCCGTAGTACCCCCCTGTCGCCGGCCCTGCATGCACGCCTCCCAGCCATACAGTTCCTCAGTAAAGCAAAATCCAAGTGTCAGTTAGCTGTGTGTATGCCCACATCACATTCATGCACTTAATTTTAAGCAAGTGAACAATTGTATCCCTAATTCGTACATTTCACTCAATTTCATCCTATGTTCATAACTTCACATAGAATGTTGCCACACACATTCCACCATGATATTATTGACCAGTGAGTTATTAGTGTTCATATGATACCTCAACAAGATATATTCTGTATAAAGACTGTACAATAATGTGTAGGCTGTGAATACAGGGCTGCATTCAGTCACAAAACTGCATAGAAATATTTGTGGTCTTTCTTGGGCATTTGGGATACAATTTCTTTCAAACTGTCTATTTAACATTTCACTGAAATAGACCTTACATGTCAGTATTCCAAATCTACCTATTTTGACTTCTCTTGCAGCTCTTCAAAAATAGAAACACTACACTCATGCCAAATAAAATACGTCACCTTTTAAAGAAGCTGTACAATGACCATTCATGAGTCATTTATTGACTCATGGGGAAAAAAACCTACTCCATTCCTCAAGGACACTTGTTGTATAGAGATAAAGAAAAAAACATTGCAAAATGCCCCTAAGTAATGTGACGTAGATGGCTTGTTTTTGCACTCAAAGTCTGAGCAATGGAATTGTTTTTGTTATAACCTTATTTTGCACCCACATTCCTCATAAATGTAACCCACTCTTTTTCAAAGTATATTTGTTAACATATGCACTAAGTTACATTTAATTTTCTGAAAGCATTCAGACAAGCAGCATCTAGTTACACGGATATTTGTGGAGGCCTTGTTTATTTATTTATTTATTTATTGAGAACAAACCCATTAATGTAGAAAGTTGCATATTTGCAGATGTTCATAGACATTTGTAAAAAAAAATATTGGTATGCCTATTTCTTTGGAAGCCTGGAAGTCACCTGTTGGGAAGCAAGCTAAGCAGGAGAGCAAGAAAAATAGATTTAAAAAAGCACACCAACACCGAATGATCAGCCACTGTCAGCATGAGGAACAGTGAAGAGAAGGAAGAGAGGAAGTTCTGGTAAAAGAAAAGATCTATGTATTCGAAATTTTTTGAATGCTCCAGCCCCAGAAAATTCAGAAAGGTGCCTGAAATGTTGTCAGAAATGATGCAGATGAGTATCTCCGAGGAGGACTGCTCTATGAACTACCTCCCTAGATGGTAAACAGGTTTGCAGTCAGATAGGCACCCCCGATGAGCATGTGCACATGATTCATGAGAAGGGGAATGACAGTGTGGTATAAAATGGGAGGAGAATGAATGGAGTCCACATACTTTACAACAGAAGAAAATGCAGAATGTTGAACAATAAAAATCACAAATATTTAGCCAGTGAGATAAGTGTTCTATCATTCTGGTTCTTATACTGCACATCATCATGTTAGCAAACACACCTCTGTGGCAGCCAAAGTGCTTTAATCACCAGACTGTGGATGAGTTGTTTCCAGTCTCTATAAGGGAAATGTGTACTCACACATGAGTGTTTTTCTTCACCTGCAAGAGGCAGAGTTTTGCAATTAACACATTTTTAAAAATCCTCCTCTCTAAAGCTGTTTTAATCTAAAAGAGGGAAACTTGGCTTTGAAGACTATGATGGGAAAACTGTTTTCAACTTGGATTCCTTGAGATCAGAAGAGATTTTCCCTTCAGAGAAAATTACACTAAGGAATTTTATTCTGTTAAGTAAAATGATACGAGTTTAAATTTTTAAACCATGTAATTTAGTGAATCTGGAGGTTAAATTCCTGTAGAGCTGTCTGCCAGAGGGATTTAGCTCTAGGCTGCAGTTCAAAGAGAAGGAAAGGAAAGAGCCATTAGTTGTCTTCCAGTTAAATGTTGATGCAGACTGCTTTATTATTTTGGGAACTGCAAGAGTGTGCACTCTATAACTAGGGCTAGCTCAGTGCTGTGAGTCAAACAGATTTACACCGGAGGTCTACCATTTTCCAGAGAAACAAACAGAGAACTTCAGCATTCTTCTGTGAAATCATTTCACCGTGCACAGATCCAGCAAGTTCAGACCTGACATTCATTCCAATTCTATTTTACTTCCAAAAAAAAAAAAAAAGGTTGTTTGTTTGTTTGTTTTAAAGGAAAAAGGGATAATCATGGTCTACAATGTTTATTCTCTTGTCACCTGCCTGGGTAAAATGTACCCATAGCACTTTAGAAGTATAAGCTCATCAACATTTGTTAGCGTATGAATACTTTTTTGTGCGGTGACTTATTTTAAAAGATTTTTTTTTCTTTAAAAGGTGATGAATATATTATTTTCCCCTCAAGCTAGTCAAGTAGTAAAATGATTCATGAAGTACTTTAGAAAATAGACAGTGAAACCTTGCAGTAAAGAAGAAAGGGTGATGGCAGAGAACCTACACATAACTATATTATTTCATTAGGACATATATTCCAAGTTATCTGAGTTCACTCAAAGAATTGAAATATAGGCCCTGATCCAAGCAAGATGGAGTTAATTGGAGTCCTGCCATTGATTTCAATGGGCATTGGCTCCTTAAGGTACTTCAGTAATATTCCTGGCAAGGGAAAGGACTCAGTCATGCTCCGCTCCTGGGGGGCATCTAATTGCCTCCTGGGCAGAGGAAGCAGAGATAAGCCATATAAATATACAGAACTCAGTTGAGGGGGAGAGACTGCAGAGATAGATGTCTCTGACAGAGAAAAGTGTTGGACTATGACTTAAGAGGCAGGATACAAAAAAGGAACAACAGTGAAGCCTGAGAGGGGCAGAAGGGCTATTAATCTGATGACTTGCTTTAATCTTTATATGGACTTGTTCATACTACTTGGGATGCAGTTTAGACTTTTATGTTACTTGACCAGAGGGCCAAGCCACAGAACACCCAGAGCAGGAGTCAGGAGAGGGTGTAGACTGAGAAAGTACATTGTAGGGAAAAAACTGTCCTCTTGGAAAGGGTGCAATAAGAAACATCCCCTGCAATTCTGCATCCAGGGATGGGGGGAGCTATAAGTATGAAAACATGCTTACAAGGAGCAAGTTATTTCTTATTGTTAAAAACTCATTTCAAAATATTAGAGTACAGATTGTATTTGAAAGACTTACAGGCAGAATGAAAGTGATATAAGTAACAAGAAAGGTTTCTACAGGTAAGTTAGCAACAAGAAGGTGGTCAGGGAATGTGTGGAACCCTTACTGGATGGAGGATGCAAAGTAGTGACAGACGATGTGGAATAAAGCTGAAGTACTCAATGGTATTTTTGCCTTAATCTTCACAGACAAGGTCAGCTCCCAGATTGCTGCCCTGGGCAATAAAGTATGGAGAGGAGGTGAGTGGCCCTCAGTGGTGAAAGAACAGATTAAGGACTATTTAGAAAAGTTGGACGTACAGAAGCCCATCCATCCAGATCCAATGCATCCAAGGTGCTGAGGGACTTAGTTGATGTAATTCCAGAGCCACTGGCCATTATCTTTGAAAATTTGTTGCAATTCGGGAAGGTCCCAGACGACTGGGAAAAGGCAAACATAGTGCCCATATTTAAATAAGGGAAGAAAGAGAATCCAGGCAACAACATACCGGTCAGCCTCACTACAGTCCCTGGCAAAATTATGCAGCAGGTCCTCAAGGAATCCATTTTGAATCACTTGGAGGAGAGGAAAAGGCAATCAGGAACAGTCAACATGGATTCATTAAGGGTAAGTCATGCCTGATCAACCTGATTGCCTTCTATGATGAGATGACTGGCTCTGTGGATATGGTGAAAGTGGTGGATGTGGTAGATCTTGACTTTAGCAAAGCTTTTGATACGGTCTCCCACAGTATTCTTGACAGTAAGTTAAAAAAGTATGGATTGGAATTGGATGAAAGGACTATAAGGTGGATAGAAAGCTGGCTAGATTGTTGAGCTCTGTGGGTAGTAATCAACAGCTCAATGTCTAGTTGGCAGCTGGTATCAAGCAAAGTGCCCCAGGGGTCAGTCCTTGAACTGGTTTTGTTCAGCATCTAACAATTATCTGGATAATGGGATTAACTGGAACCTCAGCAAGTTCACGGATGACACTAAAATGGGGGGATATGTAGATATCCTGGAGGGTAGGGATAGAGTCCAGAGTGACCTAGAAAAATTGGAGGATTGGGCCTGTCATAAGTATGAAGTGCCTTAGAATGACTGTTTTACCTGTGAAGGGTTAACCTGAAACAGGAGAAGGGATGACGTATCGGAGCTGCTAATACCTGGCAGATGAAAGGGGTTACTTTCAGTTTTGCTCCCGGGCTTTGCTCTCTGTCTTTCTCTCGAGCTGCTCGGAGCCTGTCTGTATTCCCTGGCTATGGGGAGGAATCACATCTATGTTTCTATTCATCATTTCAATAATCTGTTAAGGAAGCCAAAAGCCTGGCAGTAAGTGTATTCTTGAATTGTATCACTTGGAAATTGATTCACGGTGTCCTTAGACTGTTAAGTTTAGCAGGGAGAGAAATTCCAAGGGAGGGGCTTCATGAGAGCTGGGTAATGCTAGGAAGTTTGTATCTATGGATTTCTGTATAAGTAGTTTATGCTTTTCTCTTTTTCTTTTATTAAAATATTTTTGGTAAGAACAGTCAGTTTATTTCCATTGGAGTGATCCTAGTTTGGATCAGGCTCATCTCACAGCTAGTGAGGGTTTGTGTTCTTGAATCTCTCCCAGGTAAAAAGGGGGCGGGGGTGTTACTATCGGGTTTCCAATTTGTCCCACCCCATGGTTTTGGGGACTCAGATTGGTGGTGGCAGTGATTTCAAAGCCCCAACTGGAGAAGTTTGGGTTTTGGGGGAAAAGATTTAACCTAAGCTGGTAAAATAAGCTTGGGGGGTGATTTGTCTTTCATGTGGGGTCCCCACATCTTCACCCTAGAGTTCAGAGTGGGGAAATAGAACCTTGACAGGGCCAAAAGAAATCTGATGAGGTTTAATAAGGACAAGTGCAGAGTCATGCACTTAAGAAGGAAGAATCCCAGGCACCGCTACAGGCTGGGGACTGACTGTCTAAGCAGCAGTTCTACAGAAAAGGACCGGGGGATTACAGTGGATGAGAATTTGGATACAAGTCAGCAGTGTGGCCTCATTGCCAAGAAGACCAACAGTATATTGGGCTGTATTAGTAGGGGCATTGCCAGCATATCAAGGGAAGTGATTATTCCCCTCTCTTCGGCACTAGTGAGGCCACAAGTGGAGTACTGCATCCAGTTTTGGTCCCTCCACTACAGAAGGGATGTGGACAATTGGAGAGAGTCCAGTGGAGGGCAAGGAAAATGATTAGGAGGCTGGAGAACATGATTTATGAGGAGAGACTGAGGGAGCTGGGGTTATTTAGTCTGCAGAAGAAAAGAGAGTGAGGGGGGGACTGGATAACAGCCTTCAACTACCTGAAGGAGGGCGGTTTCCCAAGAGAATGGAGCTAGGCTGTTCTCGGTGGTGGCAGATGACAGAATAAGCAGCACAGGTCTCAAGTTGCAGTGGGGGAGGTCTAAGTCAGATGTTAGTAAATACTATTTCACTAGGAGGGTGGTGAAGCACTGGAATGGGTTACCTAGGGAGGTGGTGGAATCTCCATCCTTATATGTTTTTAAGGCTCAGCTTGACAAAGTCTTGGTTGGGATGATTTAGTTGCTGTTGGTCCTGTTTTGAGCAAGGGGTTGGACTAGATGACCACTTGAGGTCTCTTCCAATTCTAATATTCAATTATATTTATTTTTTTTCCTTTCAAAGTTCTCAAAAATCAAAGTAGAAATCATTACAAGTAGCAAAAAGAATTCATGTTTTAAGATAGATCTGATAGTTAAACATTTGGGAGATAAATGAATGTAAATATTTCACTACTTCTTGTAATATCACTGTTTTAAAACAGAACTCTCCAGTGAGACATTAAGAAGCAGAAATATCAATGAACCAACTTATAACCATAAAATGATTGCCACTATATGGTTGTGATGCACATTATTATATTTCAGAATTTAAGTTTTTGACTGAGCTATAACATACAATTTGAAATATCTACAGGAATTTATGATGGCAAAAGTATCCATTTTCTCAAGTGTACAAGAGTTAGTTGAGATCCTATAGCATACAATATAATAAACAGCTTTTTTCTCAAAAGTAGATTATTAACTGTCAGGCTCAAGGGAAGACTTTCAAACAAACAATCTTCATGAAGGTGTTTATAAAGTATGTAGAAGCATCCATTTGTGAGCAAATAAAATCTATGTTTGCACATGGAGAGCAAATGATTTGATTTCTAGTTACCTGATCTGTGCATGGAAAGGCCAATGTGAATACACAACTGTAAGTTTGCGTAGGTACATCAAGTTGCCTACAAGCATTTTGTATTCATTTATGGAAGCTGCTTGAATACTTGGCCCTAAAACCTACATAGTCATAGGACTACGACAAAAAGTTTCCATTCACTGAGAGGTACAAAACTGTACATTTACAAAAGAGATGATTAAAAACATATATTGAGGGATTAGACTGTATATGCTATTATATGATAGCATATCTTACTCACTATTGTGAATATGAAGTTTTTCAAAATATGTATCAATGAAATCATCACACAAAATTGATTAATAGTACAGTTCTCTAGTAGTAGTACAACAAATTTAAATAATTCAGGTTCCACTTGAAATTATCATTGTGCCTCAATAAGAGAAAAAAACCTACAGAATTTAGGAAAATATATAACAGATAAAGGAAAAATGCAAGCACTTCATATGTAATATTTTAATTTTCCATCCATACCATGTTAAAATATTTTAATATTTTTATTACAATATGGTTTTTATGTTGGGTTACAGGAGGCACAAACAAGATTTCATATAATTGAAAGGAAAGATACTCTCTGGAGCCTGGCATGAAAATCTATGGATTATTACTTACAAGAAAATATATTTAGAATTTTGAAATGTAATCCCTCCTTCTTTAGAATGCATTCCCCAACACCCCTCTGATAGATGCCACCATAAAGCTGCATTATGTCACAACTTCCCATAGTGAAAAACCAACCAGTGCTCAACTTACCAGTGAAACAAACCAGCTGGTAGCTTGCCCACAACATGGAAGGAAAGGTGGCCATTTTCTTTTTTAATGGGCAATGTTTAGTTAAGTGATTCAACCAGTTAATCAAGAGCTGTAAACATTCTGCTTTTTCAATTTTAATTGTCTACTTATCTAAGATACTTTCATATTTAACAACTACAATTAGAGCCTGATCCAAAGCCCAGTGTCTATTCCCAGTTAAGTCCTGATGCAAGTCCCACTGACTTCCATGGGCTTTGGATCAGGTGCTTTGTGTGGAGACCAGTGAATAGGAGAGTTTCAAAATCAGTTCATATTAAGTGAAGAATTTTTCCATTTAAACAATGGTGGCATGTATTCTCTTCCTGATCACCCAATTATCAAAGATTACTAATAACAATAGCAATATCCAACTTACTTCATCAGAAATGGACCAGGTCCTAAATCCCTACACAGACTGCCTTTCACCTTCCATATCACGGTATTAAGGTGTGGTCAAGATGTTAGAACAATGCATGTACATTCTCCAGCCTATAACAATTGTCATTTCATACTGCTCCTCCCTTTTCCCTATCACTCCAATAATGAATCCCACCTCACACCTCTAGCTTTGTCCCATTTCCTCACTGCTCTTGATCCTTCCTATATCTGGAATTTCTTTCCTATCCCAGCATACCAGATATCTATCCTCTTTCAAACCCCTCCTCAATATTCACTTCAACTGGGAATCCCACAAACTAAACATCATCAATAAAAATGCTGTCACATACATAAAACAGAACCTTCTTCTAATTTCATGGTCTATTTTAAAAACATCCAGCTGTTTTGACTACAGGTTCTTAGAGATGGATCATGATTTTTTCTGCGACTTAATGCCAAGTGGACTACAGATTCCTAACAAATTCATATGTATGCATTATTAAGAAAAATCATTAATGAAAAAATAGCTAAGAGATCTTGATAAGATCCTGGAAATGCAAATAGAAAATTGTGTTTAAAATGGATTAAAAAAAAATTAATTAAAACTTACAGCCCATTGTTTTTGAAATCTTGAGACAGATCCTTGGCTAAACTGCAGAAGTTTTGTACAATCCGGAAGTGCAAAACCACCTGGCTTACATGGCTACTTGAAGCTTCCCCATATCTAGGGGAATGTAGAGGTGCAATGAGGTAGGCAGGCATTAAGATGGGGCAAACCACTCTGCATTAGTAGCAGAGTTAGGCAAAGTGAATGGCAAAACTACCACTGACTCCAATAGGAGCAGAGTTGGGCCAAAGAAGAGAGTTTTGGAAAAATCCCAGCCCTAAGTATGATTTATGCTTGTGAACATTTGACTGTGGGTGTCAACATAGAAGATGGAAGGAGGCCTCTTTAAAAGCTGTCCCTAAATGTTTTCCATAGTTAACGAGGGCTTATATGCTTTCAGGAAGTTAGAGACACAAGGTGGGTGAAGTAATATCTTTTATTGGCCCAACTTCCGTTGATGAGAGAGATGAGCTTTCACTAGCAGAAGAAAGATATTATCTCATCTCTAATCTCTAATATCCCGAGACAGACATGGCTACATCACCACTTCATTCAATAAATTAGAGTTTATCTCCTAGCATTATTCTCTTGACATGTTCCTGTGGTGTCTACAATGGTGGAAATATATCACTCAGATTCTTTAAAGCAAGCAGAGAATTTATCAGATTTTAGAGCTATGCCTTCAAAACTTGCTTACATTTCCACTTATAGCAGTGGTTCTCAAACTTTCTTACTGGTGACCCCTTTCACAAGCAAGTGTCTGAGTGCGACCCCCCCCCTTATATAAAAAAGTGTTTTAAATTTATATTTAACACCATTATAAATGCTGGAGGCAAAACGGAGTTGGACTGGAGGTTGACAGCTCACAACCACCAATATAATACTAGTTTGAGAACCCCTGAGCTATAGCCTATAAGAAAGTAATTTTGTCTACACATTTTAGTGGCAACAATCTCCTTTGTAAGCATTTGGACTCTATCTCTATTCTATAGACTATCCCAGTTTATTTTTATCTCATTTTCAGTCATGTGTCTTTATGAGCATTGAGATAATGAACCATCAATAGTTTATGTACCAGTTGATGTGTCTGGTTCAAGCTAAAATAACAGATAGTGATGTTTATGAAGCAGAATTAGAAAGCGAGACTGATGCATGCAGTTCTTGCTGCTGGTTTCAGGCAATCACCACATGATCCTCCTCCTCCCTTGGATATTAATATTTCAAAGCTTTCTTACTTACAGCCCAGCATTTTCATCTGCTAGATGCTGTAAGGGAGCCATAATTCTGTTTGTGACATCAGTCTTTTATCGTGAAAATGATTAAGATACCACAGACACGGCATGACTGCTTTACATGATCAAATATTTTAGGAAGAGAGACAGGCTCTAGAAGAAAAGCTTTCTTTGCCTATTAATATTTTGAATAATTACCAAATATGGGGAAAAAATAGAAAGAAAGAAAGAAAGAAAGAAAGAAAGAAAGAAAGAAAGAAAGAAAGAAAGAAAGAAAGAAAGAAAGAAAGAAAGAAAGAAAGAAAGAAAGAAAGATCAGTGGGTTTGTGCTTTAAGAATAATATTACTGTAAAAAATTCAACTGTACATGTGATGGCTCTCTGTTGGGAATATGCTGACAATTCAGTAGGAGAAAGCAGAAATAAAGCATTATAACAGAAAGCAAAATAAAGCATATCCTAGTTGTTATAATGTTACAGCCAGTCTGCATTTTGACAGATACGTTAACCAAGAGATATTACTAATAACCAAGTTTATATTTCTAGTTCTGGGCAACCAACTTTTCTTGTGTCATATAAAAGCAACTAAAATATATAAATATAGGATTCTAGAAAGAAAAAATAAAAAGGAATGAAGGTTCTTGCTTCTGACTGTTACTGTACCTTCTATTTCCATGGGTATGACTATAAACAAAATTTCATCATTATTTCCTACTTTCAACCTATGTTAAGAATACTTTAGTGTCCATGCTTAAGCCATGCCCCCTTTGTTTCCATACGGTCTAAGTTTTCTATAGTTGGCAACCCTGTGTGCAGACTGTCTAATCACACAAATCCAAACTCCTTTTTGCATCTCTCCTGCCCCACCTCTACAATGAGGCCACTCACCTACCCAGTCCCTTTTGAGACCATGCCCCCCCACTCACTCCATCCCAGCTCCCTCCCCACCCAGGATGGCTGGCAACCCTATGTGCACAACTATATAAAAACGCACTTAACTTTGTTTTACTCTATTAAACAAACAGATGAGGATAATTTAAGAGCAATATACAATTCTTTAGCTCCAAATGCAGTTTATGGCCCCTAGTATTGTACAATGGTTGGCTTGTGGGGGCTGAGGGAGAGAAGGGGAATTAAACACAAGTGAGAAATACCAAATGAAATTATTTATTGTAAAACACTGATTTTACTGGGAGCTGTAGATCCTTCGAACATCTGAAAAATCAAGCTCTTCTATTTAGGAACCCCAATGTTCATTGAACCCCATGGAAGTCCTTCCCATTGACTTCAATAGGAATTGGATCAAGCGCTAGGTAATAGATATGGATATAATGACCAATGATAGGCACCCAAGATTGAAAGATTTGGCCTTCAACCCTACATTAGTTAAATGGAACATGATATCCTAGCTGCTTGTGGGATTCACTTTTCAATAGCTTTGTAGAATTTCATATGTATCCATTTTATCTTCCAAAACTGAAACAGAAAACCCTCCTGTTGCACATCAGCGTGTCCAATGTAAGAGAAAATTAATATTCTAAAATTTTATTATCCTAAATATGCATGTGTTCTGACAAGAAAAAAAAACAGTTCTATGCAGTGTTGTAGCCACGTTGGTCCCACAGTATTAGACATACAACGTGGGTGTGATAGAAGAGTTGGTTGTAAGCTCAAAAGTTTGTCTCTCGCCAATGGTGAATTGTCACTCTTTTCTCTTGAGAGTGACAATTCACCATTCAAAAATTTCTGGCCATCCATTTAACCACATAATAGGGCATGGGTGTTGCATGCCTGCTATATGGTCAGTGAACAATAAAACAATAAAATACAAGATAACTCTGCATTCATCACAAGATATCAAAGAGTGATTTTCAATATGGAACTTGGCACTGTACTGCTAGCCATCATTTCTATCCAAGCAAGAATATCTGAAATTCCTGTCATGGAGATTTCCAACCTCATATGAAGCTGTCTAGCTGGGTCTCTTTCCCAGTTTTGAGCTTCTGTTTACTTTTTCCATTTTTAGTCAATATATTTTATTTTATTAAGGCATAATTTCTGCAACTAGCAACAATAAATTGAGGCTGGATAGGAAGGAGGGAGTGTGTACAGAATGGCAGGCCCTCAAAAGTATGGCCTCAGAGTAGTAATTAACTTTAATATTCCTTTTCTCTTTTATCCTCCTATTTCCTATCAGAAAAGCTTTAATTGTTCATCAGTATTGGAAGAAACTGCAGAGCTACCAACAAACTTCCCTAAAAAGAACCCTATTAAAGCTTAATATTTATCAATAAAGCAAGGTCATTATATTTTCCTCCCTGGATTTTCCCTTCTCTACCCCCCACAAGTCAGATTTCCAAATAAATTTATTTAATCTGATAAATCATTAACATTCCTTCAGTAATAGACTGATATTTGTTAATGCAACTGAAGTTTGAAGTGCACTACTAAATAGCAAAAGATTTATACAATTTGAAGAGAAACCAGAGTATAATCCTTTTAACACTATGAGCCACTATACTAGAAATAACTTATGTATCTATAAGTGAAAAATTGACACATTTTAAAATAATCTTCCATGATATAATATTGCAGTGCTGGAAAAACAAGGTGTGTTATGTCAGGCAGACAAAAGTCTTTACAATATATCATTTTGGACCATTACACTGTGAAGAGGCCAATTCTGAGCTCAATTTTTTAAAGTGTATTTTTAAAAATCTGTGCACTGTAAGACGGAGAAAGATTTTGGTTTAATCTTGGTTACACCAGTGAAAAACCAGAGTAATCCTGATGACAGTGGAGTTACACTGTGGAAAATTCTGAGATCAAAATCTAGACCTTTGTAAATAAATGGCAAAGATCCAACAACATCACACTAGAACACATCAAAAACAGTGTTCAGCATGGAGTTTTTGAATGAATCTTTTTGTGAGAACAACTGCATAGCACAACTACATGTATTCTCTATATTCTGGGGCATATTCTGATGCTCAGTGGGACACATCAGCTGGTGCAAATGATAGCACTATTTAAGTCATGAAGCTATGACAACTTCCACCATCTATGAATTTATATGAATAAGGATAGATATTCATTTATGTAATAGTCTCAGTGAAATCACTGGGGCAACATAAATGGTAAGGTTCTAGTCAACAAGTGCAGGCCACGTTCTGTCATGTTTAAATGGTAATATATTTCATTTCACAAACACCACCTAAACAAAGTTGTCATGGTAGGTTTTTCAGACTTGTGTCAGCATCTCTATTCTCTGCCATCAATTTGCATCAAAACTAAATCATTTAAACATAATGATAGATCTTACCCATCTATGTTCATCCTTACTCATGATCCCAAAAGAGCAGCTTGCTCAATACTGTATCTTAGGCTAAGTATTTTTATGCACGGGGCCAGTTCACTATAGTGACAAACTTTACAGCACTCACAAATACAGCATGACAGAGATGACAAACACACTTCCATTATAAGCTAGAGACAGACCCAAGCAGCCCTCTGAATCTGGACTCAGATTTCAGCCTCCATCAGTGTTCAGGGGTGTTCAGAATGCTATTAAGAAGATCTTTTCAGTCACTAATAACTTACTTAAACTTTTCACTTTTCCATAACTTGAAAGATAAGCAACTTGCAACAAAATGTCAGACCACATTTTCATCTTGCAACAGGTACGGTTTAAAAGTTCTGCTCAAAGTTTGGACTGGTCTGTACAATTTTTTAGATGGGGCTTTGATCCAAAGCCCACCGTAGTCAATGGAAGTCTTTCAAGATGCCTTCACTGGGCCTCGCTTCAGGCTCACGCTGGGTCCGCTCTCATATTACAAGTACCCTTCAGATATTTTACAGATTTTATCTACTCCCCTTAACTATAGCAGAACAAGCTACAGAATGCAAGTAGCTTTCAAGAAATACGTTCCAGCTGCCCAACATTCTTTTTTTGCTCTTCTACCACTTTAGTCTTCATGCCCTTTTCTAAATGCTTCCTTATGGCAGGAGCTCACTCCCTTTCCTTTCACACCAAATGTTTTCCCCTCTTTAATCACACACACTTCTTCCACAAATCTTTATAACTTTGATTTAAGAAATAAAGAGCCTGTAGTACTTCAGGATTTGGAATCTCTGTGTCTCTTTAAGAACAGAACCTTACATCTTTCATGTTTGTACAACATCAGACACACACTTTGTACTCAAGAGTAACATTAAAAAAATCAGTTTGAGACTTTCTTTTGATGGAATGATCTTTAGTATTGTGATGAGTTGGCACTACAGTCGGTAGTCCTGATCCTGAATCTTGTAAGTTGCAATATGTGGATAGACACCTGCACAGAACCTATGGAGTTCTATGTGCAAGATGAAAGAATAATATTTTTCAGAATTGTATTTCCTTTTTATAACAGGTATAAGCTTGTTTGCATAAAAAAGTTTATTTATTTAGACAAGGAACTATGATCTTAGAACTAGCATCAATCTTAAAAATCAGACCAAATTGTGCTCCACCACAACATCATAATACAGAGAAATAGATCTTTAGAACTCTTTTTATAAGCAACTCTAAGGATTTAAGTCCAATTTAAGTCTGATTTTTCTAAATGTGCTTTCTTCTAGTCAAGTAATATTGACAGTGTTATACATGCATTTACTGGACTAGACTCTCTACTACCTTGTACATTGTACAATCACTTACAGCTCTGCAAAGTGAGCATAAAATGCTGCCAAATTAAAATTCTCCATTCATTTACCCGGATGCCAATAACAACCACTTGAGGTAATATTCTATATTTGTGCAAGCCAGTACAGAATCGGGGCTACTGTGTATTGTATATGTCTCTTTAAACAGACTGTTGAAGGCAATTAACAGAATAACTATTTTACTAATCTCACTCATTTTTATTAGTGAAAAATCCAAGAGCCCTTATGCTGAACACACACTTTAGTAGCCAATAAATACTGGTTTAAGGAAGCAATTCATTAGTTTCACTTTTAGCTTTTTAGTTCTAGGAGTATATGGAATTGTCTTTTTCCATCAAGGGGAAAAAAAGCACTGAGTTATAGCTATAACATTGCTATTTATTTAAACTCTGTTCTGTATGCCAAGATATCAGTATCAGGCCCATAAAGCTTCTGGAAGTGTATTATTGAGGCAGATTTTTCTTCTTAATGTCTATTTTTAAGAGAGACAAACAGGTATTTTTTTTAAAAAAAGATGGAATGTTGCTGTAAATTTAAGTAGTCAACAATATTTATGAATATAGGGCCAGATTTGCCCCAAAATCGTGGCTACTTTAGTTCTTACCACTAGTACAGAACAATACTAAAGCTATTGAAGCTAGCCATGGGAAGATCAACTCAGACCATGGGAAGAGAGGAATACTAGTAGCACCTTAGCGACTAACTAGTTTATTTCAGCATAAGCTTTCGTGGGCTATAGCTCACTTCATCAGATGCATAGAATGGAACAGAAGTCAGATGCATTTATACAGCCCTCTTAGAATTGGTATGCTAATGTACAATTTCTTTTTCTTTCTTTCTGTGTGTATAAATGCGTCTTACTTCTGTTCCATTCTATGCATCTGATGAAGTGAGCTATAGCCCACGAAAGCTTATGCTGAAATAAACTAGTTAGTCTCTAAGGTGCTACTAGTATTCCTCACTTTCTTTACGGATAAAGACTAACACGGCTGCTATTCTTGAATCTGTCAGACGATGGGGATTTTCTGGTGGCTGATAGCTGACATGGTGGGTTTTATACTATCCACTTTTTCTCACAGCTATAAAAGTAGGCGTATGGTTGGAAAAACTTGTATCCTAACAATCCTGGGATCCACTTGAGCCTCTTGGGGCCATTGGCAACCATCACAAATTAGAAACTGCCCTCAAAGCTGCTCAAATTTACCATCCCAGCACTCCTGAGGGGCTGGTCCAGTGTTGTGTGTGTTTCTGGCAATATAAAACAAGATTAATTTCTAATTAAGCCATGGAGCAAGTGAATTGCGAATGTAAAATTTGCACTTACTACAAATATGTGTCTTACTACATGAGCAGGGGCCATCAGCATTTCTATCCATTAAAGATTGGTGCCTCAAAAATCCATCAGTTATTTGCACACCATATGCAAGAAATGACTTTGAAGTAGATCTGCCATGTAGTATCTTACCAAGATTATTACAAACGTTATAAACACTGTAATCAGGTATTCAGCTAAGACCAATAGTCCATCTAGTCCAGTATCTTGTCTGTCCTGTCATTAGTGACCAAATGTTTCAAGGATCAGTGCATCCTACAATGCATTGTTTGAGAAATTCTTTCCAAACTCCCAGGCAGTTAAGGTAAAACCAAGAAAGGACTTAGTGTTGCAACACTGAGAATCACAGCACCCCACTTTTAGGTACCTAGAAAACCATCACAGGAATAATACAGTGATCCACAAAGCTGAATTAGGTGTACAGGCTCCCTATACAATGAGTGGGAAAGGAGGGGTTTGTGATGATGCCCACCTTATAACTTTTACCTCAGTGGTTATAACACTTGCCTGGGATATGGAAGATCGATAAGCAATTCCCCCCTTTCTGCCAGAGGGGAAGAATAGATTAGACCCTAGATCTCTCACCTCTCAAGAGGGTGCTGTAACTACTGAACTACGCAATATTCCAACGTGGGGCTCCCTCAGTCTCCTGTCAAAGCTGTTGTACTCTGGATAAATAATGAAAAAAAGTATTTGAGGAAAGGGGTCTGGGCCCAGGGTGTCCCACCTCCCACGTAGGTGCCCTAGCACTTGACTTCAGAGTCTCTCTCTCAATGACAGAGTATTTATCCACAGTGGGCCAGCGACAGAGAGACAGAGGTAGAAGAGATGAATGAGGCAGCAGGTCAGTGGGAGAGCCAGGAATTTAACCCTGGCTTTCTGACTCCCAGGTGAATGCCCTATCCATTGGAACACATTGCTTCAATTAAAAGGGATACAGTCACTTTAACATTTACGGTTTCTAAATAAAGGATATTCAGAATCCCCATCCCATGAAAACTCTGTCCATTGCACATTTTTCATTTTACATTTTTAGCACATAAAAGCTCACAGGCTAGCATTTTGAAGATCCTTGTAAGCAACAGTGTCTGAGCCCAGAAAAGCAGCACAGCTGCCAAATTTGGGAGACCTGCACAGCTTCCCCTGAAATGCAAGAAGAGCTGCTCCTTAAACAGTCCTGAAGGATAAGGAGATGCTCAGGCCAGAAGCCCCTTCTTCCACAGAGTAAGAGAAGAGAAAGAAGCAGTTCAAACCACCAAGAAAACCAAAAACCACACAACCAACTGTGATAGAGGAAGGCCAGGGAGCTGTGGCAGAGTGTTTGAGGGGAGATATATCAGCTCCAGGTTCATTAGGGCGTGGCTCCCTGTAGACTAGAGAAGCAGGCAGCAGGTTAATTAGGAGCACCTGCTGCCAATTAAGGCCTTAATAAAAACCTCTGCCTCAGGCAGACAGGTGTGGGTGTTTGGAAGGAGTTTGGAGGCGTTGGAGCAGAGAGCAGTTTGGAGGTGTTGGAGTAGAGAGCAGTTTGAAGAAGTGCTGTGGTGAGCTAAGAAAGACCCAGACCTTAAGTAAAGGAACACCTTTACTTGTGTAGAGAGAGGGCAGGAAGCCCCCCACAAGCTGAAGAGTAGGAGAGGGAAGTAGTCCAGGGGAAGGAGTAGCTAATCCCAGTGGTTTACTGCTATCCTTAGGGCCCCTGGGCTGGGACCTGGAGTAGAGGGCGGGCCCGGGTCCCTCCCTCTCCCCTTCTCCCCTGTAGGATACTTGTGGGACAGTTAATAGCCTGTTCAGAGGCAAGAAAAAGGCTCCCTGAATTCCCCCACAAGAAGAGAAAGTGCAGGACCCATCAATATCGTGGGAGTAATTTGCCACACAACCAATCCACTGTCGGAGGTTTCTGTTCTGCATTGTGCAAGGGAATTTACTCACATTTTGATCTGCTATAGCCCAGGTTTGGTGATTTTTAGAATGTGGCAGACATTTTTATTAACTCTGACATCTTCTTAGATGAGGAGTGTAGCCACAATCCCTTTTTTCATTTAGATGCCTGCTGTGCTTATACAATATCTAACTTAAGCTCCATAGTCATTTGCATATTACATTGCAGTTTAATAAAAAGGAGAGCTCAGAGATATATGTGAAATAGAAATACCAGCATAATTATTTGCTACACTAATATGTGGTCTTCAGTTTTAAGACTTAAGATGTTCTGTAGTTTCTTATATCCTGTGTTAACCCAGGCCATGTGCTTTCACTGTGTGGGAAAAAGCCTTTGACTGGGAGATTGGGCCCTTATTAAAAGGTAATTTCCTCTGAATATAAACATTTGTTACTGAGCACAGAATTTGCTACAGGGAATAGTCTGAGTGCCTGCAAGCAAGCACATGAGTAATATTGGTGACATGGATAACCCCATTGAAGTCAGTCCAAGCACTTACACTGGAGCTGTTTAATAGAAGCTAAAAGCACTAGGCAGGTAATTAAAATCTTCAAAAAGGTGGCTACATGTTAAGAGGGTTAATTGGCATCACCACTTTTTACTTGGTTATTGCAGCATTCTCTGTTGCCCAGTTTGGTCACAACGAACTTGATGTGGAAAAAATGCTAGATCAGGTGAGCTAATCCTGGAAGTGGTTCTGTGAAACAATGTGGGTGGAGGAGGGGTGAAATCAGGAGTGCCAAAATCAGGAGTGCCACCAAGTTAAAGTATTTAAAAAGGAATGATATTTAAAGTATTTAATAAATTAAAAATAGGTGACTACAAATGCTGGAAGACAAGCATTTTGCTTTTCTCTCCCATCCATCCATTATGAAGTATTTTCTCCCACTTGTAGTATGCTGAGTTGCACAAGCTCACGTATCACCGTCATCATCCCAAAAATAAAAATACTTCAGAGGTTGAAGTGCATTATAGTTGTGTTTTTGGTTAAATTGTGTCTGTCTTATCTATTTAGATTGTAAACTCTTTGGGGCAAGGACCATCTACTACAGTGGCTCTCAACCTTTCCAGATTACTGTACCCCTTTCAGGAGTCTGATTTGTCTTGCATACCTTCAAGTTATACCTCACTTAAAAACTACTTTCTCACAGACATAAAAATACAAATGTGTCACAGCACACTATTACTGAAAAATTGCTTACTTTCTCATTTCTACCATATAATTATAAAATAAATCAATTAGAATATAAATATTATACTTGCATTTCAGTGTGTAGTATATAGAACCATATAAAAAATCATTGCCTGTATGAAATTTTAGTTTGTATTGATTTTGCTAGTGCTTTTTCTGTAGACTGTTGTAAAACTAGGCAAATATCTGGATGAGTCAAGGTACCTCCTGGAAAACCTCAATGTACCCCTGGTTGACAACCACTGTAGTACCATGTGTGTGTGTGTGCATATGTGCATGCAGTGCCTAGCACAATGGGCTCCCATTTTGGTTGGCCCTTAGAGACTACCATAATAAATATATTTAATAATTCATAATTGATAAGAAGAGTCTTTGTAAGATCAGGGTCCAAAACTGTAGAAACCATTTCTCAATAGAGCCCTCTAAGAGCATGTCTACACTCACTGGGGCTGGACACTGTGGTGACCAATGCACTGGGGATTGATTTAGCTATATGATTCCAGCTACATGAATAATGTAGCTCAAGTCAACATAGCTTAGGTTGACTTAATATGGTGTCTACACCATAATGCGTTGACAGGAGACACACTTCCATTTAGTGAAGACTCACTAAATTGATCGCAGATCGCTCTCCCGTCGACTCCGGCACTCCACTGGAACAAGAGTAGTAAGGGAAGTTGATGGAAGAGTGTCTCCCATCAATGCAGCATGGTGTAGACACCACAGTAAGTCGACCTCAGCTATGTAGACTTCAGGTACATTATTCACGTAGCTGGAATTGTGTAACTTAGGTTGATTTAGTGCAGACAAGGCCTAATTTTTTCTTCCATCTTGAGTGATATCCTATCCCACAGAAGTCAATGATAAAATGCCTATTGACTTCAACAGGGCCGGAATCTCATTTTCCATACTTATATTTTGAAATTGCCTTACAGTGGAATCGCTATGATGCCTATACACTTTGTAGGTAACAGAGACAGTAGTGGTAGAATACACTGTTCAGTGATATTTTACATTCACTTCTATTCATATTTGTACATTTTTAACTATTGTACTTCAATATCCTAAATGTAATCATTTAACATTTCAAATCTAAGTGAACAGTTTCAAATCTACTTTAATGAATTATAGTCTCCAATTAGGAAAATTTTGAAGTTTAGTCTGTTCTTATGATCAAATTGTATGTGTGTTTCAGGGGGGTAGAGGGGAATACATTATAGGTTGCAAATCATTTAAAACTGAATGGTCTATGCAAATGTCACATTTGCAAGATTCACAAGTATGACACAATATACAAATCTTACTTATCTTGGAAATTAAAAGATAGAGAAGAAAAATATTATAAAAAGCCAAGATACTCCTAATGCACAATGAGATTAGGTCAAACAGTTAAAAATACTAGCCTGCCATTCATAAAAAAAATCCCTCCAAACAACTCATCATACACACACAACTCAGGATTTTTCAACTCCAAAAAAGGGAGCTAGATAATACAAGCATAGAACACATTTTGTATACTTTTCTTTGGGATTTTCTTCTTTTTAATGACACAGATAGCATGGTGCTCCATATTTATAAAAATAATTCACTACACTACTTAGTTATGTACACAAACACCTAGATGACCTAGCAGATGAAAAACCATCTGGTTCTCTTTCAAAAAGCTCCTTATACATTATATGATACACTTATGGAATTTGGGGGTGGATTACAATATAGTGCTGCCAGGAATCAACATTTGTATTGTCACATAAGAGATTAAATGACCTGACAAGTCGGTTTATAAATATCTTTGTTTTGTATAAATCTAATAAAGTATTAAAATTAACATTTAATATGATGGAGTTACTAGACATTAGCATCACTTCACGTACAAGATCAGATAAAAGTTTATTTGTGCCATATTACTTTAGTTTCCTGTAGGGTGTATATCACTTTCCTATTCACTATCGTTTCCCTAATAATTTAGATTGCCAAACTTCAGTAAAGGTAAGAGCTGAGTCATGAATGCAGAATCTTTAGGACTAAGTTCTCCCAACACTTCCACTACAAAGCAATACCTAATACAAAAGGTAGTGCACAGCCTCTCTAACTTGAATTACTTACCAAATGTTCTGCAGTGCTGTTGTAGGTTCATAGCTAAAGATCCCTTGCAGGGGTTGCCCCTAGTATAGGTCCTACCCTGATCTACAACCTTCCACTTGTTTTTATAAGAAGACAGAAGGAAAGTGGGAAGGCAGAGGAGTTTAATTTCTTCTAAACTACAGAATTTCTTCTATTATAATGAGAGCAGTGGCCATCATTACTGTTCCCGCCCTCAGCTGCCATTCCAAAGTTTCACCCCTACCAGAAACATTTGGATAGCTTTTACTTCCCAAAACCAGTTCTGACATGGGAAATCCCATACTCTACTCCTCAACTGATTGCACAGTCCCTGTCCTCTTTTCACTGCCATCAGCTGTTATTGCGAGCCCCTCCACTGGTATTACATCATTAATCATCTCCACCCACCCACCATTGGAACTGAATTCTCTCTCCCACCAGTCTCAACAGCTGCCAACACTGGTTCCTCATTACCTTTCTCCTTAATCCGTCCACACCACCTTCTTCTCCCAATCTCGCATCTAAATCTCTCTGCCACCTGTCCTTCGCAGCCACCCACAATAACTATGGGCAGAACTTTGCTCTCAGGACTCTCAAGTTCCAAGCATATCTTTAGACAACCAAAAGTTTGGAGACCAGAGAGGAGTATGGAGAAAACCTATCTTTACCATGTGTCATATTCCAAACCTCGGGGTAGGATGTAATTTGTAGATCTTGGCTCAGGGTGTTTTTTTAAAAAAAACAACACCACATATTTTGTTTATTAATTGATTGCAAATGTTACCTTGTTTTAACCAAAGTAAACTATGTTTTAAGTTTTTGAAAAATGTCAAATTAAAAAAAAATCATTAAGATTTATTTTAAAAACAGGAGAGGAAAAAAAGAGTAAAATGCCTATTTTTTATGCTCCATTTTCAATCACATCACAGATTATGTGGTGCAATTTACTTACTATATGTAAACTGATGTGGTAGCTCTACTTGTGGTAATATTAGAAAACAAGTCCTATCTATAACAAGTTATGTCTTTCTGGATTGACTGTAGTGAACTCATGATATCATCATCTCTCAGTTTATATTTTGTCTTACTTCCACCATCACAGATTTAATTTCAATAAACCCTAAATTGTCAGGGACGTTAGAGCAACAGCCAAAAGTATGAATGGTTATGGGTCTTATCCTTTTCTCCTTGAAATCAGTAACAAAACCCCAATCTCTTCTATGATACAATACTGAGGCTTAAGGGCCAAAATGTATACTATTGAATCTAATGGGATTTTGCAATAGATCTCAAGAAGAACAGGACTGGCTCCTTAAGCAATAAATAGGTGCTGCCAATGAATATTAAAATCATTTTCATCAATTTCCTGGTTAAGGTTACGAGGACAACTTTTACAAGTGAAATACCTGTGGCAGTGCTGAATTGAGCTGTCGCTGGAGGGAGTCTCTGTCGTAGATGACATCCTGAAGGCGTTGCTGTGCAAGCGACAGGCTTTCCTGAGTCTCCCGAAGGGTGTCAAGGAGGCGGTCCCGTTCATCTAGCATGTTCACCATCAGTTGTTCAAAGTGAGAATCCGAGTCCGACCCACTACTCTGGGACCCCCGTTGACTCATTGGGGTGTCCTCGTTTATCGTTGGCATCACCTCACACATCATTTCTTTAAAACAAGAAGTTGGGAGGGGGAAATGTTAGGTAGAAAAAACATTTAGGGGAACTTGATATGAGGAATTTAATATAGTCACAGACACTACTAGCACATTATTGCAGTGATTCACAACTCAACTTTCCGTTTTCACCAGTCACATGTCTGACAAAATAACTGACCATTCATTCAACATTGTAAAAATGTTGAATGCACTTCCTATATAAGGGGATGAGATATTTAATTAATATGAATGGCTTGACACAAAAAACCATGTCAAAAGTTTCCTTTTTGGTTTAGTTTGTTTTATCTTTCCTTTGCCCTCTATCATTTTCCGCTTGTTTGTATTGATGCCACTAATTGCAGAGTTTGGTCCTGCTGCAGGCTTTTTCTACAGCAGACTCCAGATTGACCATTGATCTAGTAGCACGCTGCCTTAATAATACAAGGTTCATCTATCTTTCTACCTAGTTATTCATTCCCTCAAGGGGAATTACTTTAAGGTGATCTCTCTGCGTAAGATGTCAAAGACTAGAGGCTCACTGCTAATTACTATCCTTGTGTACCTTGTCCAAATTGAGCCACTAGGAACAGGGCCACAATCGCATGAAGCCAATTTGTTCACATAGGCTACCGCACAAGGAGTGGCTTCAGGAACAAAGTCAATTAGTTTCACTTGGCTCAGCATTTCCATTAAGATGCCTCTCGTGTCAATCTCATAATCTAGATTTAGACACATGTGGAATCCTGAACCTTAAGATACTAGGTGCTTGGTGCAACACACAAAGCAACAACCAGGACATTGCCGTTCTCAAAAGCCATTTATTGTAGAAAACCTGAAAATTCAATCTAAGTTAGCATTATGCCTAAAATAAACATTTACCTCTATGGAAGTCTGCAGATAAGGTCACCACCAAAACCTTAACTTTTTCCTTCCATCACTACAAAATTATACTTATGTATAGCAACTGTAAACTAGATTTGGGACTAAGGATTAGTCTTGGATTTTAACTCTTGGAGTCCTTATATATCCGCAAGTGTGCCTACGGAGTTTGTAATTTCACTAGCTGCAGGTGTAAATCTTTTTTTCAGTTTAGGAGTTTGCCTGTATATGCTAGAGCTTCTGGAAGACTTGTACATAATACAGTAAACCCTCGATTTAACGGACCTCGATTTAACGGACTTCTGATGCAACGGACAAAATTTCTGAGCAAGTCTGATGCATCTGAAATCCATTTCTCGCGGGCTGGCTGCTGGCTCCCGGCTGCCGCCCGGGTCCCGCCAGCAGGCGGGC
Organism: Sternotherus odoratus; assembly: GCA_032164245.1. Lineage (NCBI taxonomy): Eukaryota > Metazoa > Chordata > Testudines > Kinosternidae > Sternotherus > Sternotherus odoratus. The sequence continues at coordinate 63,009,213 of JAVMKO010000001.1, forward strand.
TGCCAGCTCCCGCCCGCGGGCGGGCTGCCGGCTCCCGCCCGAGTCCTGCAAGCGGGCGGGCTGGCTGACATCTCCCGGCTGCCGCCCGGGTCCCAGCAACAGGTGGGCTGCTGCTCCGACAGCGCGGGGTTTTTTTTATTAAATAACGGACTTTTTGATTTAACAGACACCCCCTCGCCCGAATTAGTCCGTTAAATGGAGGTTTTACTGTACATAAATTTCAGGCACTTCCATTATAAACCTGCAAACATGCAAAATCTTCACCATTTCACACTCTTGATAGTGTATGGATTAGTTATGCATATCTCTGGTTTGGCCTCAAGTAGCAAGGAGGTAAAGGTAGCTGAGCCACTTGCCCAAACACACACACAAAGCCTGCTACACCCTTCATTTGTCACAAGCACAGATAATAATGCAGCTACCATTTTTTTCCTAGGATTTGCTGGGACGTTCTTGGCTACATTCTAAGCATTTACACAGACTCTAGTAGATTTCAGTTTCTTCTTAGCAGATGTAGAGTGATGAGCAGAGTAAACAGGGAACATTATTACTATCTCAATATTGGTTATGGACCACTACCATGCAGGTTGGCTAGTATTTTCTTTTTGAGGGTCTCTGGTGTTTAGTCATAGGGTTCTCTTTGAATTTTGAGGGTGTGGGGATATGAGAAGTGGCAGAATAAAGGTTAAGTAACCATCAGTGCATTTCTAAGATTTTTAGGTCAGTCTTTGTTTTTTGTTGTTACTTGCTTTTGTTTTTCTTTATAATCAGTAGCTTTAACCTTGAATTTCCAGCTTACCACATGTTTTTGGCAACTTGAGAAGCCTTAAGTGTTCTATACCATAATTAACTCGGGTATTTTATAGACTCATAGATTTTAAGGTCAGAAAGACCTGTTATCAATATCCAGGCTAACCTTCTGATTAACAGAAACCATAAATTCCAGTTGAACTATTGTATATCTTGTACAGAAAGATATCCAATGTTGACTTAAAGGCTTAAGTGACAGGGAACCCACCACAGGTAAATTGTTCAAATGGTGAATTATCCTTGTTATTAAGAATGTAACTTATTTACAACTTTACGTCTAGTTTAACAGTTTTATTCCTCTTTCTATTTCCTTATGCATTTTTTAATTGTAACAATTGTTCAGAATAACTTATGGAACCCACAAATTGAATTGCCATGCCAAAGAAGCACCTGCAGACCCCACAAAAAGGCCAGATCCAAAGTCTATCAAAGTCAATTGAAAGACACCCTTTGACTTCAATGTGATTTTGATCAGACCCAAAGTTTGAAGGGAAGACCTACCGAGCTTACAAAATGTGCAGGAGTCTAAGAGCCACAAAGACAGAGGAAGAAAATAGGGTGAAGTTTCTGCTGAACTTCTAAGAGGAGCAATAAGTCTCAACCTAGGTAGAGGGAGAACCAATGGTCTTTAAGCTACCTTTGTGCTCTCCTGATCCTGGGCTGCTGTGGTGGCTGGAGATGCCCCCAACATAATTTAGACACCTCTATGGTTTGGGATTACTAATTCCTAACTTTTGGTGGAACTTCAGCAATCAATAAATTCACATCCGAAGACTACATGCTTTTTAAGGTGTACATGGATCATCAGATACTAATTTGTGATCCAGCTCCTGGGTATTAAATACAGTGGAACCTCGCAATACCGTGCCCCGCTATAGCGTGAATCAGCTTATAACATGGGGCGTGCAGGGCTCCCGATGGCAGCAGCGCACGGCATTTTGATGTCATGTGACCCCGCAATACCATGACCCCGCGTTTATCGCGATTGGGTATTTTTGGATCCCGATCGTCGCGGTATCGCGGGGTCCAACTGTACGTGCAACTATAATCTACATAGACCCAAGGATCTGAATGAATCTCAAAATCTATTCCATTATTTTTTTTTTTACACCAACACCCTTCAATTCCTAATAAATCTCTGTGTGCACACTGGATTGAAGACATGAATACACAAATGGTCTATGCACATATTCCCATCTCTCTTCTAGGCCTCTGTGTGCACGGTGCTATGTGGAGTGCTAAGATCTGTGTATCCTTTACAAAGGACATTGCTTCCTTTAGTAATGAAATAATTACCCATGGCTACCTCTGCCCAATAGTCACTCATCTTAGAAAGGACTTCTCTAAGAAGCTGGTTTTGAGCTGGAAGGGAGGTGGGGAGGACATATAAAACCAAACACACAACCTCTGCATTTTTAAAGTGTCAAATCGCTCATTTTTGGAATCTCATATCTTAGAATACTTCAGCAGGATTTGCCTTAAACCATAATAATTTTCCTTGGCAAAAGACTTTCCCTGCCAATCTCCAGACAGACCAGTGAAGTTGCAGTGTATCAAAATCAGATTTAGAATTCCATAGGAGACTCAACTGCAGCTAAGCAATCATTTTCAACTGCCTCTGGAGAAGGGGAATCTATTAACTTCAAAGGATCTACTCACTGGTCATAGGATGCCATAATTGAATTTAAATGTAGAAATATAGAACTCAAAGGAAATTTAAAGAAAGTTAAGGAGAAAATAAGGCTGTGGGCCAAATCCTACTAATTTCACTCAGACAAGTAATATCTATTCCTTCCATGAGACTAGTTGCATAAGTAAAGCAGAAGGATTTGGGCCACCAACCACTGTGGAAGCATTTTAGTAAAACTAAAGAAAACCCTCTTTTAATAGCACCTCCTAACAGCCCTCCTAAATAGCACATTTTCATGTTTCAACTACTGTTTATTTAAAAAAAATGTAGCCTACACTTTCAGAAGCAACTTGCAATTTTGGGCATCTCCATTTCTGAGTACTCAGTTTGAGACAACTTAAATGGGGCCTGATTTTCATAAAAGTGCTGAGCCATTCTTTCTGAAAATCTAGCCTTTTTAGGTTGGGAAATTGGCCACACAAAAATGGAAGCTTCCAACATGGTTACTTTTGAAAATTTAGACAGTTATTCATTTTAATTACATGAGCCTCAGAAGAACAAACCAGGATTACACAATATTGCTAGAAAGGGGAGTCTCTAACAGTCTCAAATTTTTGAGAACTGCCTTTCATAGCTGAAAGTATAATGTTGATAGTTATTTTCCTGCTTTGCTTATCATTCCAACAATTTCACATAAAAGAAAAATGTGAAGGAAGATTGAAGATTGTTTTACCACCAAACGCAAAGGAATTGTAATAAAAAGAAATGTTTAAAAAATTCTATTTTTTTTTATTTTCTTTACAAAAAAATAAGACTCTAGGTGGGTGAAAAGCTACATATTGAATAACTAAGCCTTTATGGCAAGACAAATTTCTACTAGGATTTCTGAGAGGGATCATCAAAAGAAAAAACGAACAGAAAATGTAAAACTTTCTCAGTAATCACAATTGTCACTGATTTGTTTACAATCTAGGTGATAAACTTTAAATATGTTGCAAAGCACTTTGAGATTCAGATCTTTTGGGAAGTTATCCTTCAATATACAGTTCTGCACCTACTATTGGTGAGTTTTTTCCTCTTTGTCAATTCCCTAATTTACCATTAATGTTCATTCTGTTCTCACCAGGAAAAAAAAAAAAAACATTGCTTTTTTTCTGAAAACAACTCCATTGGGGAACACAGAGTGGACTCAACAACTTGGTTCCTGATGGTGAAACTCACTAAGGCCTCAATTCTGCTAGCAATACTTAGGCAAATGACTACTGTAGTAAATGATTAAGGATGCAGATCCTGAATGATTATCACCAGGATTCTTTGGTGACTTGAATCCTTCACCATAAACAATCTCAAAAATTGTGGTTTGATGGAGACAAAACATTTTTTTTCAAGGTGGTAAAAAAAAGTTAAGACTAGACATCTAAGTGTGACATATTATTTGAATAAAAGGCAGGATGCACAGGGCTATGGTACAAGAGAACCTAGGAGACACAGAAAGTATGAAAACTGAGGGAAGGCATCCAGGTGGCATGTGAGATTTAAGGTGCACCTTTAATTTCCACTAGGCTTGTTTAATATTGTGAATATTTAATATGGATAGACAAGAGCAGAAGGCTATGAAGGTAATAGGTGTCTCATGAGTACCTTAAACATTGATAGAGGAAAGATAAAGGGAGGGGGAAAGTACCACAAGTCTTAGGATTGTTTTTGCCAGGTGGCTTCATCTCCTGTAAAATAATCACATGTAGTCACTGTTATAATGTGAACTGATGTCTGAATTCATACATCATAATAAATAATAAAAAGACTATTAGGCTTCTTTAAAGAGGTTTTCAATTTAAATCTTTTTTTTACTTGCAAAGAAACTATTTTAATGTTTAGAACTAGAATGTTTAAACCCTTTGTTTGAACAAGAAAGGAAAACAGGACTAATCCCACAAAGCAGCTTGGGTCCCCTTCAGCAGCACCACTGCTTTCCTGTGCCCAGTACATCACGGACTCTTTGGAAAGAGACACAAATACTGCTCCTTGGATTCATCAACAGTTACTCACAAGGACATTGATTAAAACCCCTTTCCCCAGAAAAGGCCAAGGCTTTATAGGTGTTGAGTGCCCTCAACTCCCGGGAGCTGAAGGTGTGTGAAAGATCATGGCTAACCTTTGCCCACCAACAGCATATGAAGGAAAGGTGTAGGAAGGGAAGCACTCAGCGCTTCAGTTAAAAAATTATGCACTGAATGCAAGTTCCTCATACCTGGGTAGTCATTACAGTAATGTGCTCCTTTGAGCCTTCAGCTCCCCCATTACCAGAAGTAAATCAGTTTTAGTTTTGCAGTTTACCTTTAATATTAAGGAACTAAAATAAGGCTAATTTTAAATGATGTTTTATTCCTAATACTGATAGCACTGAATTACTCAACTAAAGAATTCCATGCACATTATGAAAATACATACATTTAGTGTACCTTTGTGTATTGTTAGATAGTGTTCATTCTATCATTTCATAGAGCAGAGTTTTCTATCTGTAACAGTGTATGGTGAAATAACATGATGCCAATCTGAAGGTTTGCACATTTCAGTGGTTTCCAGTCATCTGACTAGAACCTGAAGTCAATGATAGTATTTTCAGTGACTTCAGTGGTCACTGGATCAGGCTCCATGAAGATGATAGGAAAAACCACTGAAATGTGCAAATCTTCAGATTGATATCATGTACCTTCAAACAGGAATGTGTAAACAAAGAGTATCTGACTTGTCAGCTTTTATTAGCCAGATCAAAATGAGTATTATTGACCTAACCTTGGAATATTAAGTGAAATCCTGTACATTTTCCCCCTGTGGTCACCAGAGATTTTAATTGACAATTAAAACAGATTTTGCTCAAAAGTAGTCTGTTCCTAAAAATAGCTCAATGTCACTGCATTACAGATCTGTCACGTTATCCAACTAGCTACCTGCAAAAGGTCCTCACCAAGAACAATTGTGTAGACCATGTGGGGTTGCAGACCTCAGTTTATAATTACAGATGAAGTGACTGGACATGAATTGAAACAAACTGTATAGTTCATGGCCATCCTGTGGGTACAGTTATATAATAAAGCTCCTTTTCAAGATCACCCCAAATAAGGATTATGTTGATTTTTTTTTCCTTTTTGTATTATGCTCTCATATGTAGATAATCACTTTCACATTTGGGCTATAAGAGCACATTTAAAATTTGCTTTATTTTGAATGATTCTCAGAAGACAAGGTATTTGAAATATGTATCTGATGCGTGCAGTAGAGGAGTAAAAAGTTCTCATCTTTCTTCTGACTTGACCCCACCCAACTTGAGTCCCTCTGGGTCTCAATTATAAAAAGAAGTTGTGTGACCACAACAAAAATATCTCCACTTTAGGAGTAAATCAATGGTCTGGGACTTGGTTTGCCACTAGTACTCCAATCACTTGGGGAGAATTTGGGAGGTCGAATCAGAAATTATCTATCTGTAGCTTGACAAAAGCTCCTATTAGAAGAGCATTCATTTAGTTCACCACAAAGACTTCCAGCTTCTAGGAAATGTTTCTAATTTTACCCCCATCACCTTTGTACCTAACTTCAGACTTAAACCCCATGACTTTGGTATACCCAGATATTAATTTTCATCCAGATTTAGGAGTCAATTTCAAATTACTTTTCCCCTTAGCAATACTCTAAGGGGAAATTCAACTACAGAACGCTCTGATCTGAATCTGTCTACAGTGACATCAGCTTTAAAGACTCACCCTACACTCCAACCTTTTATTGAACCATTTTTTACATTTTGCATTTACAACTAAAAAAATACATATAGTGATTGGTACAACTAGTTCCTAAATTGCAATGATTTATTTTCAGATGCTTTCAGCAAACACCTCACTGAACCCACACAGTGTAATTCCATATGGAAAATCCTTGCCATTGTCTGAGTTGCATTACATACATATTCCTCCTCCTAGTTAACTCATTCTCTCCCACAATCTTCACTAAACTGTGAAATCACCTTTAAGAGAAACATTTTGCACTTTTCACTCACAGGGGTAATCAACACAGTATATTAACATATAACCTGTTCCAATCACCTATTCTGCAAGAGATCACTCCCACCCAAAAATAAGTTGACTTCAGGAGGGTGGGGGGGTTTACAGTGAAATTCTCTCATCTCCTGGAAGACCAGTACAGAGACACATTCAAATAAAACAAGCAGCAGAGAGGAAGAATTTGCATGTGTATCACATCACCCCTTAGGGGGCTGGGGTTAAGGAGGGATGGAGGAGCTCAGATATGCAGGTTTCAGTACCTAGTGGCTTTTACTTCGGCGTCTGCTTATTCCGTTGATCAATGACAACCGCAGTCTCCCCCGGCTTTGATGGGAGCTCACACAGATGGGCAGTCCCGGAGCATCTTCCTAGCAATGATGACACAGGCGTTGCTCAGCGAAAACCCAAGCCCCCGCGCTCTTCTCCCGGCAGCAATATCCGCATGGATCCTCGGCATTCTCCTCGGCCACTCCGTCAGCAGCCAAAAGGAAAAGCGTCCATGGGAAAAATGGCATATTACAAATTTTGCTTTGGGAAGCAGAGCTCGGTTCAGACCATTGTCGGGAGGAAGAGAGGGGGGAGGCGGCTCTTAAAGCTCCAGCGGCCCCTTTCAAGCAGCAGCATCCTTACAGCTGGAGGCTGGGGATTAGGGGGAGGGGAGGGGGGGAGTGAATGTCTCTTTGGTTTTTATTAAAAACGAGATGGAGCGTGGTCTGAAATCCCCTGTTCTTCGCAGCCTGCCCTCCCCGCGGGGATCAGTCAGGCAGCACACACAGGTTAGAAGACACAAGAAAAGCCACTATGAGAAGGAAACTTGCTGGCCCTAGCACACTCCTGCCTCCCAGCCCCTCCGATCCCGGGGTACCGCTGCTGCAGTCACCTCCGCGGAGCTGCCCTGCTGCCAGCTGAGCAGGCTGAAGGAAATTCACGTGTAAGGGGCGTTTGAGGCGGCGCCCAGGATCCGCAGGAGAGGCCCGGGCCGGTATTGGGCGGCAGGGGCCAGACTCCGCGCTCAGGTGCGCTGGGCGTGTGGGAACGGGCGAGAGCTGGGAATGGAAGCGCGTCCCGTCGTGCGGGGCTGGCTGTTCCCCGGCGGGCGGGTTCGAGGGCCGCCCGCGCTGCCTGAGTGGCTCGCATTTGGAGAGGTCAGGCACATGCCCCTACATCTCCCCTAATCGGCTCTGGAGCGTGAGAACATGGATCCGCTGCTATAATCCGGCCGCGACAATAGCGGGTCGGAGCGGACTAGCGCCGCCCCGTCATTCAGCCCGCGGTGTGTGTTCAGAAATAGGACCCATCACAAAGCCACTTCTCCCCAGATCGGGGGGTGTTGCCCACAGCCCCCCAGGGGGCGCCCGCATTGATGACACAGGGGGCCAGGTAAGGAGAAGGGAGCTGGGGGGGGGGGGTGTTTCTCTTCCTCCTCAGCCGGGGCTTCCCCTGGAAGCTGCTGCAGTGGTTTCCACCAGCCCTTAAATCAATTCTGAAGTAATCACGTCTGCGCTGCCTGCCTCACGCACACCCCGGTCCCCAGCTGCGGCGGCTGCTCCGCGGCTCGCACCGTGTTCACTCCCCGACACCCGCCCCTCCAAAGAGACAGCGCGAGCAAGACAAGAAGAAATGCGGGAGGGAAGCAGGGCTGGCCTTACGGCGAGGCCAACTCAGGCGGCTGCCTCAGGTGCCAGCTGAGGGGGCGCCAAGAGGACCCAGGGTGTAGGAAACCGCGTCTGCTGGTGCTGCATCTGTATTCTCTCTGCACAGAGCTGGGGGAAGGAGGGCACAAGGGACCTTTCAAAGTGTCGGCCGACTCGGCCCACACGGGGAGATATGGGGGGCATCGTTTGAGCTCCCCGCCTCAGGTGCCAACATGTTGTGGACTGGCCCTGCTTGTAACACACCTTTGAGGCAGACAGTCTAAGTGTCTCTCCCATTTATCTCCTTAAAGCCACAGTTCTCAAAGTGGGGGTGTTGCACAAATGGCTTCGTTTCTTTGGAGGCCTGTCCCAATTTTACCTTCAAAGAACAGGTAGACACAGGAGATCTTGAATACAAGTTTATTTGCTCAGCAAATTGAAGCCACAGAGTTAACGCTCAAATTGTGGCTTGGCCCTGTACATTGCCAAGACCTTTTTATATACTTCTTTAGATGAAGGAGGGGCAAGAGGGGCCCCATGCTAATTGACAAGTAAAAACATGATCTAGTTACTTATCTGTCTGGAAAGAACAGGACATACAAACACAAAGTTCCTGTCTTGAAATGGTACATATGGAGTAAGAATACATGCAGATATGAGCTAAAATATATGAGGTAAGCCAAACGTATAAAATGTACAGGACAAGATATGAGTTTGAACTCTGTGAGGCCCAGTGGTGTCTCCAGGAATGCATAACACAAGATAAGGACTTAGAGCAACCCAGAGCTAGTTACACAACTTCAGTAAAACATTTTCTTATAATCTAACTTTTTCTTACAGGGGTCCTGCACCCCTGTGGGTCACCACCCAATTCCAGGGGGGTTGTGAGGTCTTTTAGCCGCCGAACTGTGCCACACTGATTACCACCTCATGCAGCGGGTTTTCAGTGGACATGCCGCACGTTACGGGGAGTCCTCAAAAAAGCCTCTGAATTGATTACTTCCACACTGGGCGGCTTTTCGGCTGACATCGTGAAGCGCACGAAAAGCTGCTGAATGCAGAATTCGGTTGCATTTCGGCACACATACAAGGGTCACGCCGAGACACCGTGGAGTAAAAAAGGGTCACGGTTCAGGAGAGTTTGAGACCCGCAGCCTTAAAGGTTTCTCTTCTCTTAAGGTGTGTGGAGAGTCAGGGACTTTTTGCTGCTCCCACCCCCTTCCTATACATATAAAGCCCTGGATCTAAATTAGCTGTTACCATCCAAGAAAGGTCTTGGAGTCACTGTAGCTAGTTCTCTGAACACATCTGTTCAATGTGCATAACAGTCAAAAAAGCATTCTAACAATGCTAGAAACCATCAGGATAGGGATAGAAAATAAGACAGAAAAATATGCCACTAAATAAATCCAGGGTATGCCCTCACCTTGAATATCGTGTGCAGTTCTATTGGCCCCTCTCCAAAAAGTTGTATTAGAATTGGGAAAATTACAAAGAAGGGCAACAAAAATGATTGGGGTATGAAACAGCTTCCATATGAAGAGAGATTCAAAAGATTGACCGTTCAACTTGGGGGGATATGATAGAGGTCTATACAATCATGAATGGTGAGGAGAAAGTGTTATTTACCCCTTCACATATCACAGAAGGCAGGGTCACCCAATGAAATTAATAGGTAGCAGGTTTACAGCCAACGACAGGAAGTATTTATTCACACAACACACACTTAATCTGTGAAACTCATTGCCAGGGGATGTTGTGGAGGCCAAAACTATAATTGGGTTAAAAAAAAAAAAGATATTCATGGAAGGCTATTAGCCAAGATCAATAGGGATGCAACCCCAGGCTCTGGGTGTCCTTAGTCTCTCACTCCCAGAAGCGGGGACTAGATGACAGGGGATGGATCACATGAGAATTGCCTATTCTGTTCATTCCCTTTGAAGCACCTGGCATTGGCCACTGTTGGAAGACAGGACACCAAGGTAGATGGACCATTGGTCTGATCCACTGTGGCCATTCTTATGCTTGTGATCACCTAAGCATTCCAGAGCTCCCATCCCCAGGGCTGGAGCACCCACAGGAAAAAAGATTGTGGGTACTCAGCACCCTCCAGTGGTCTCCACCAATCAGCTGCTACCCAGCACCTCCTGCTCTCCAGTGATCAGCTATACAGCAATGGGCAGGAGGGACTGGAGGAGAGGGAAGAAGCAGGGGCTGGGGAGTGGTGGGGCAGGGTGGGGCCTTGGGAGAAGGGGCGGAGCAGGGCTCAAGCACTCCCTGGAAATTTAAAGTCAGAGCCATGGAGTTGGCACCTATGCCCATGGCCTGCTCAAGAACAAAGACTAACCCACTACCTCCTCACCACAGCTGCAGGGAGTTGGAAAGAAACCCTTTTGGCTACACCTCTGTTCCCATCACAGGTTCCCTAAAGTGGGAGACACGGGCACTTGATTGTTCTGTCAAGGTCTATTGCACAAGGCAACTACAGAGTTGCACAGCATCACATGAGTGTGAGGTCACCATGCTAGCAGGACTACCCCAAATTCTGGCAAATGTGAAAAATAAACCATTTAGTCGTTTTGGCCCTGGGAGTTAGGCACCTAAATACCTTCAAGTATTTAGGCCTTTCAGTCACAGCAATCTATGCGGTTTCTTAATACTAACAGCTAAAAATATTTTTAAATGATATTTATGTAAAAGGAACATTGTTCATGCAGATTCTCAAAACTCTGGTGTGAATACCAATAGAAGCCCTCTCCCTCCCACCCACCCAGACATACACAAGCAGGGTCTTCTGGTGAGCGTGGGTTTACTCCTACCAGGAAGGAAAAAAAAAAATCAGGGGCAGGGGAAATGAGACACACACAAATCAAACACACACACAAAAAGAAGAAAAACTGGACTGATATGGTGCAAAACAACTTGGGGCACCCATGTGTTAATCCACCCCAAAGGTAGGGAGCTCTTACAATAATGATTTATAATCATGGTTTTCTAAAGTTCCTCCTATTGATGCCAAACCAGCAATCTAGAAATTGGGGACCAAGCTTTAGCTTAAATTTCATATATCAAGTTAAGAAAAGGCTTTGTTCATGATTTCTAAATTGCTCATTTGGCATCAATAGGGAACTTCCATTTTACAAGTCTCCAAGAAACATTTCAGAAAGTGAATTTTATTTTTAAGTTTCTCTGGAAACATCATTCATCTTTGTGAGAAGGAGAACACCACACACACAAAACCACTGAGCCATGCAATCTATTCTATTCAGATTCTTACACCAGGCTCACAACTGTAGTAAAAGTGCTCAGAGATAAAATAGAAGGTCTGGCCTCCACATTTGCTTGTTCTATTGCTACCCATATGTAAGTGAATGGTGAAATATGAATAGCTAAGAATACAAAAAACAGGCACAAATTAAAAATGACAAGTACTAGTCTGTAAACCAGTGGGCTGGTGAGCAGGAAGTACTGATGCCACAGCCACACCAATCTGGTTTAGGTATTTGCCTTGAGGCATAATTTACTGGTTTAAATGAAAGTTTATGCAAAATACCAAGATAAAATAGGTTTAAGATTAGCAGCCCTGTTAGTCTGTATCCTTAATTAAGACGAGGAAGACTTTGTAGCGCCTTAGAGACTAACCAGTTTATTTTGGCATAAGCTTTCATGGGCTATAGCCCACGAAAGCTTATGCCGAAATAAACTGGTTAGTCTCTAAGGCGCTACAAAGTCTTCCTCGTCTTATTTACAAGATAGAATAGTTCTTCTGACCAACATGGGCTATAATCCCCAGAACCAATCCGCTCACCTCTCTCAGCCCTTCTCGGTCCATGCCATGGCCCAGGGACTTCCACAGCAGCTTTTATCCTCCAATACTTGATACTTTATGCTCCCTGCAGTTCCCAACTCCACCAGCAGGCCATCCACTATTTTCCAGCTCACCTGAGCTCTTGCCGGCCTTTATAAGAACTAAGTGCTCTTCCAGCTACCTCCTGACCCCTAGCCTCAGCTGTGACGTAGCTGATTGGTCACAGTTGGCGGTGGGTCCCCATTTCCCTGTACAGGGAGCAGTCACCCTGTGACTTACAATCTTAATAGCAAGTGAGCATTGTATAAAATGGTCCTTTGCATGTCACCATTAAATGTGAGGGTCCCAATTTACTTACTATTAATTGAACCTTACAACACTCCTGTGAGGCAAGCAACTGGAGGCACACGGGGAAAACTGACTTGCCACTAGCTCACATGCCCTTGGAGAGGTCAAGTCATTCTCTTTGCCCGATTCCTTCCTATGCTCTAACCAATACACAGCCCTCCTTCCCATTCATATGATTTATAAATATATTGTTTTATAATTCAGAAAGTCTCTCTCCCTTACACCCCATCAACTTCCTTCCCTCCTACTCTTTCTGTGCTGAATTTTTCTTTTAAAAGCGGAAAACTATTATTGCTACTTGTGAGACTGCTCTACTTAACCTGCTGCCGCAGCTCTCTGCTGCCAACATCACCAATGAGTAAGTGGCTTCAGAATAATTTATAATACTGGGGTTACTGTATAGTAAAGAAGTTTCCCCCTTAGTGTCAGTTCATGGCAACTGTGCTGTATTCCTCTGTGGCCCCAGGAGTGCAACTACTCCAACCTTCACCTTTCTTGGATAGGGACCTACATATCTCTCCCACCTCAGCCGGGTTTCTCCGGGCTGCATGGATCCCTGCTTACATTGTAATTCTGCTACCAAGCCAGACTGTCTAAATAGGCCAACAGCTGCACTTTGCTTTTTCTTCAAAGGCTATGAACAACGAGTTACCACATAGCTCTTTATAAGTGAGCACAGTTATTCTTAAATTGAAAACAATACAGAGAAAAAAACAAGTTCCTATAAGCATGCTTAAAGATTACTAGCCTTAAGAGACCTCAGAAGTCAAAACTTCCTATCTATCCCAAGAAGGATTCCCCCTCTGCCTCAAAAGGAAAGAAGCCCCGAGTCAGACTGAAGTTACGCTATTTATCCAGAAGTCCTTTTTTTGCCTGTTGGTCCCTGGAGAATCCCTCTGAACTCGTATAATGTGAGCCTCCTCAGGTAGTGGTACTGCTTGGCCATCCCACAAGATTGTTTCCTCCACTAACAGGGACTCCTTCAGTATGTCAAGACCACCTGCAGAGTGAGAGTCTTCACTATTAACAGGTTTTATTTAAAAGTTGCTGAAGTCAGAGACACTCCATTTAGCTATGCAACACAAACTTCCCCTGGGCTGATTTTGACTGAAAACACAGAAAGGAAGAAAGACTGTATCCCATTAACAATTCCCCTGAGCCATTCTTTCCTGTATTGAGCACATTGTAAGTCTTGGCACAAGACCAGATCTCAGATGCACAGCTGTATTGCAAGGTTATATACATTTTCGGCATGCAAACCAAATCCATTCCAAGTGTCAATGAAAAAAGGATCAAACACTCAAAAAATCTCACAACAAAAGTAAGTTCTACGTTCTTGCATTATTGTATATGGCTCATCTCTGGATTACTGTTGTGGGGGTCGGTTGGCAGTTTTTTTGGAGAATTTAGCAAAAAGATGCCCCCTGCTCCTCAAATCTTGAATCTAAAAGTACATGATAAGTGGATACAGAGAGACAGGGAGAACACAATCAGGCTATATCTACACTACAAAATTACTTGGGTATAATTTATGTTGCTTAGGAGTAGGAATAATCCACACCCCTGAATGATGCAAGTTATAGTGACCTAAGCACCAGTGTAGTCAGGAGAAGTGCGTCTGTTGACTTCAAATGTCTTCATCAGAAGCACCAGAGCAGTGCAGCTTCACCGTTGTAAATGATGTAGTGTAGACATAGCTGGAGACAATACTGGTCAACATGTTAAGCAATGCTTTCAGCACATCAGCCAGCTATTATTTGTAGGCACCATGGGAAGAGTGTTAAGGAGGTATTTGAAGGAGAACAATGTGGTGGTCTTGTGGCTATTAATGCAAAAACACCCTTGTGCTTTCTCCCATATGTGAAGGTAAGCATGGAAAAAAGCACAAGGGTGTTTGTATGAAAATTTAATCAAGTGGGCAATGAAGGCTGGCCCTACTGGCAGAGTGGAGGTGAGAGCTGACATTGTCAGTGCGTGAAGTGAGATAGGGAGCACGAGGAGTCCGAGAAAGGGACCTGAAAGAAAAAACATGCCATTCATGTTTGATGTGATGGAAAAGGGGGAGCCAGCAGAAGGATGCAAAGAGAAGGTTCACATGACAACGTGCCAGGAAAGTGATATCTGGAGCTGTGTTGGTTGAATAGCTGTAATTGGGGCAAGATTACCTTTGTCAAAGCCAGAGAAGAAGTTGTTACAGTAGTCAAAATGATGAGGGCCTGGATACGTGTTTTAGCTGTTTGGATAAATAAGAAAGGCCATTCAACAGGATTTAGAGAGAGCCTAGATGTGAGCATCTAGGTAAAGGGCTGAATCAAAAATGATACCCAGCTTATGGATCTGAGTGATAGGAAGGATAATGGTCCACAGTAACTGAGAAAGGAGTAGGGAGATGGCTTAGGGGGAGGGAAGGAAGGAAGATTGAGAGCTCTTTTTGAGTTAAAGCTGACAGCTGGATAGTCACAAAGATGTCAAAAAACAGGCTGATATTTTAGTTTGTACAGGAGACAGATCCGTAGTGAAGAGGTAACTATGAACCATCGGCACAGGGATAATAGCTGAATATTTGTTTGCAAAGACGACTGCCCAGAGAGAATCACTGTAGTGTGAGGAGGAGATCAGAGACAGAGCCCTATGGAACCGAAAGAAAATTCAAGGGGGAATGAGAATCCTCCAATGGAATATACTAAAGGGCAATTCGACAGGAGGAGACCCAGAAGAGGACAAAATGTCAAGCAAGCCAGTCTTGGGGAGTGAGCATTAAAAGCTAAGGGACTACTGGTTTATCTATCTTCTGTTTCTCGTGAAACTTCTCAAAGGTGCTTTTACTGAAGACCTATTTTAAAGCTTTTGAGCAACAAGTATCTCCTGGAAAGTCCCAAGTTACTGGAGTCACCTATATGTAAAAGCTGGAGTACTGAACTGATTCTTACGTGATCAGCAAGTCCAGTTTGCAATACTATTTTTTCTGTTTGCCTGAATGTGTTCCTTCCCTTTTCTATTGTCTCTAATATTAGTAATTAGTGTTGCTTCTAACTACTGGGAGTAACAAGTGAATTAACAGTTTAATTTACTCTATTCTTGAGACACTCCCTATTAAAAACTGCAGCAAAGCAGGAGTAACAGTATTTCACTCTGTTCCAATTAAATCAAAAAAATGAAGGGTCAGAGTCATGTATTAAAGTAACTAACAAATTGCATGAAGGTCGGTGCAACCATCTCATATGGACAAATTATGAAACAATTGTTCATTTTGTGTTTCCTGAACCTTCCTATTAAGCACCTAGTACTGGTCTTTGTTCAAGGCTGGCTACTAAGCTAGGTAGACTCTTGGTCTGACCTGCTAACATTTTTGTATATTTCAAGAAAATCCCTAAAATCCTGCATTGTCAAACCAGATCTCTAGCACATGAGAGAGGAGTCAACATTTCAGCATTGAAAGTAGTCACCACTGAGCAACATGAGGATATAAACATCCAAATCCTTCTCTCAGGAAGGTTAAGCAATGCAGCTTCTGTAGACTTCCAACAGAGGAAGTGAGCAACTGCTACCAAGAATCAATGTCTCATGATATTTAAAACATTTCTCCCCCTCCCCACCACTTAATCTTTACAATAAATCCTTTGGAGGCTTGCAGCTGAAATCTGTTCCTTTATCCCCTTCACGGCACTCACACACTGGTGTGTTTGATGGGGGTGTTAGAAGAATGTTGGGCTCCTGGCATTAATATCTTTCAATGCTGAATTTTTCTTTTGAAACAAGAAAAACAATTATAGGAATATTTCAAACTGATCCTACAATAAGATGTGCGGGATAAGAGCCTTATAGAAAAGGGTAGTTATTCTACTCACTCCAGAGAGCATTTCTGTGATGGTCACAGAACAGACTGGTGGAAAGACAACTGGGAAGGAAAAAATTGTTCAAAGTGACCAGTATCTATAGAGTTGTCTTTTAAATTAACAAAAACAGGGGGATGGAGGGAGAGGCGAGAATTATGGCATATAAACTATACCTCTACATGGCCATAAGCTTGGATTCACAATCAGACGATTCACAATCAGATCTGCTACCAGACCAACAAAAAGGGAGCATGTTGAGGGACAGTATATGCTGCTGGACAGGCACCATGGGCAGCAGAAATACCCATTCACCTTTTGTTTGAAAGCTAGTGAAGGCTAGAGAGACCAGATGTCCTGATTTTATATGCACAGTCACGATTTTTGGATGTTTTTCTTATATGAGCTCCTATTGCCCCCCACCTTGTGTCCCAATTTTTCACATTTGCTGTCTGGTCACCCTAGTGTAGGCACATGTGTATTCATACACAAAACACACTACATTGTGTATCAGGTAAGGCTGCTACGCACAATATATACCTGGCACAAAATCTCAAAAGCAAGAAATTGAGAACTTAAGTCAGTAAATGGTGTGCAGTTAAATATTTTGTAGCCAAAGAGAGAGACTTCACAACTGGCACAACCACCATACTCCCCAGTGTTAATTCATTTCCTACAGGCATGCCAGCCTTCACGTACTTCCCTTACCAAACTCCCCACCACAGACTGGTCAGGCTTCCCCATTTCTGTCAAGTTCTGGGAAACACCGCTAACTTCATCATGGGGCCATCCATGTGTATCCAATTTTGAGAGCCTAAGTATCACTAAATGTGAAGAAATACAGACAACTAAGATTACAATGACAATGTTAACTCAGTATTATTACTCTCATATATTTTGTGGTATATATTTTTATAACATAGCACTCTATTAAGCAATCCAGTGATAAGCAGGCAGAGAACATATTCCATGCCACTGTCTGTTGCATCCTTATATTTTGCTTTCATTTAGTGATATTAAGTTCCTGTGCAACCTTAACATTTCTTTAACTCAGGAAATTAAATGAAGACAAATGTGTTTAAAAAGAAACATTAAGGAAGAATAAGGGAGACAAGAAAGCAAATACTAAGATGAGAACACATGTTTGCAATATCTTAGAGTGTCACTGCTAAAAACTACTGAAGTTTTCTGCTGTGCAGGTACAGTTACTATCTAAACTGTTCCCAGACTTAGTCATGGACAAGGATGTGTATGATATTTATTTACATGGCAGGTACTAAAACTTCAGCTATCATCAGTTATTAAAAAAAAAAAGGAGGAGGGGAAAAGCAGGAAAAATAGTGAACAAGGTTGGGTGCTTTTTGTTTTAAATAGGAAAAATATTTTCTTTGTAGACTGCAAACAGCAGAAAGGAATTACTCCCCCTTTCCCATAATAAAGTAACAAGTAATTATTAATAATAATGAGAATACAAACCATAAGAACACTTTTCAACTCAGACCAAGCTTGCTATAAACTTGTGAGAAGGCAGGAGTAGCACTGAAAGCAGTTTTTCCACCTTAATCATAGTACAGTATTTATAACAAACACTACTGTAAAATACAGCAAATGGAATTTTCCATTAATAAGATTTTTACAAAAATAAGAACTTACTAAGTCATCTTTAGGTTCCTCCTTCACTCGACTTGATTTTGTGTATCTTGGTGGATTTTGTGCTCCTCCATTCTCAATGTCCATTCTCTCCTATGGGAAGAATAATTTTTGAGCTTAATAGCCCAAAATTTAAAGTTGGTAGTCATTTTTCTCTGAAACAATCTCTCATTTCTTCAAGGCATTCTTCTGATTCTTCCTTAGTTTCATAAGATGAAAACAAGTCTAACGTAATGCACACAGATGAATGTGTTGTTTTCTATTTTTTTTATAAAAAAAAAACCTGCCCAAAGTTAGCATGGGAGGAAATACTCAGAAATTTTACAGAAAAAGCAGTTCTCCAGAGGGTTACTTGAAAACTTTGTGCAAGCCAGCAAACAGCTGTATGTAATTAGCCAATTAGACCCTGCCTAGCATTCTCATTAAGAAAACAACTGTTATTTCTCAGTTGGTGATTAATAAAGCAGGCCAAAGTATATTCCAGAGTCACAATAAAGCAAAGAGATGGGCTTCCAACTCAGTTCTCCAAAACCAAAAATAAATTACAAAGCTGAATGTTTTTTTGTGCTGCCACCTTATGTCCTTCAGGCCAGTAGAAAGGTGAAGGTACTAGAGCAGGAGTCTGTGTTCTATGCCATGGACTTGTAACTGCTATATGCTTCAGTTTCCCCTATTTATAAATCCAGGACAATGTCCCCTTTCATCTTGGAAAGGGGTTACAGTGTGTTAATACATTGGTATTAAGTCGGTTTTTAACTCAAATTAAGATAACTTGACTGACCAGAAGCACCTATTGTTGTTGTCTAGACAAGGTGGAAGACATGCTCTTGAGAGGGTGTGGACCTGGCCCAGATCCACAAAGAGATTTAACCACTGACTGCTTAACTTTTAGGTAACTAGTCACTCAGGATATGTCTGCAGTGCAGCTGGGAGCAAGTCTCCCTGTCCAGGGACACAGACTTGTGCTAGCTTGGTTTAAGCTAGCCTGCTAAAACTAGCAGTGTACATGGCGTGGCTCTGACACCAGCTTGGGCTCTCAAGCCTACCTGACCCCTGGGTTTCACTTCAATCTGGGAGGAGCACTCCTCGCTGCAGTATAGACCAACCCACAGTGGAAGCCACAAACCCCAGCTTAGGCACTTAGCCTCCCTATACAATGCAAGGGGGGCTAGAGAGGTACCTGAGAATGCTATCTACAATAGCCAGCCTGCTAGGCAGGGAGCTGCCTAAGCTAGCAAATAACAGATGCTGCGGATGGAGGTGTCCTAAGTCCCACCCCTCTCTGGGATTTAGGCACCTAAGTATAGGCTGCAAGAAGGCACCTCTCTGCTTGGAATTCACAGCTGGGAACTGTTCTTCTGGAGTCAGGTACCTGAGCCATTTCTTGTAAGAACAGAGGTGGAGCTGCCCAACTTCACACAAAACAGCCAAGGGGAAAGGCAGAGGCCTCTCTTACAAACCTGCAGCCCTGTTCTTAGGGAACTCAACTGGAATGTGGGAGTCTGTGGTTCAAGTCCCCTTCTGCCCAAGAAGTGAGTTGACCATGGACTTTCCACATCACAGGTACGTGCCCTAACCACTGGACTATAGTCATAGTCTCCTCCTCTCTCTGGCCCAATGCATATTTAATTATTTATACACAGCTTCAACAAGAGAAATTAAGAAAGCTTCCACATCAGAATACCCAGGCTTTAGGGCACTCACCTGACAAGTGAGAATAGCCCATTCCAATCCCCATAGGGTGTGAGTAGGGGAGGCTGGGAGAGGCTGTGCCTTCCCAACAGCCAGTCATGGTGCCACCCACATTCCACCCCTAGGCCCTGCTTTGGTGGTGCCACTGGGCTTCAGGGGCTGGGGCGGAGGCTGCAGCACCACCACCACACGTTCTCCCTCCTGGCGCTCCAGGGCTGAGGCTGCAGCTGTCCATGCTCCCTCCCAACACTAGGGTTGCCAACTTCCTAACTGTTTAAAATGAACACCCTAGCTCTGCCCTTCCCCTAGGCTCCACCCCCATTCACTACATTCCCTCTCCCTCAGGGGCTCACTCTCTCTCACTTTCACTAGGCTGGGACAAGGGGTTGGGGTGCAGGAGGGGATGGTGGCTCTAACTGTGTGTGCAGGCTCCAGGGTGGGACAGAAATGAGGGGACTCCAGACTGGGTCAGGGAGTTGGGAATGTGGGAGGGGGGGGAGGGCTCTGGAGATGAGGGTTTTGCGGTGCAGGAGGGGGCTCCAGGCTGAAGCCATAGGATTCAGAGTGTGTGAGGGGATCTTGGGCTTGGGCAAGGGGGTGGGTTCTCAAGGGTGAAAGCTCTAGCTGGGGGTGCAGGCTCTGGGGTGGGCCCAGGGATTAGAGGTTTGGCATGCAGGATGGGACTCTGGGTTTGGGGTTGATCAGGGTTGGGGCACAGGCTTACATCCAGTGGCGCCCAGTCAGCAGTGCAGTGGGGCTAAGGCAGGCTCCCTCGCTATCCTAGCTCTGCATCCTGGAAACAGCCAGCATGTCTGACGCCTGGGTGAGGAGGCCAGGAAGCTCCCTATGGTGCTCTTGCCTGTAGGCACCACTACCCCAGCTCCCATTGGCCATAATTTCCGGCCACTGGGCATGAGGAGCTAGTGCAGGGGACGGGGACAGCATACAGAGCCCCGTCGTCCTCCTGCCTAAGAGCCGGACCTGCTGGCTACTTCTGGGGAGCAGCATGGAGTCAGGACATGTAGGGACTAGCCTGTCTTAGCCCCACAGCACTGCCAACCAGACTTTTAATGGCCCTGCCTGTGGTGCTGACCAGAGCTGCAAGGGTCTCTTTTCAACTGGGCATTCTGGTAAAAAAATGGACACCTGGCAACCCTACCCAGTGCTCCTGGGCTGCAGTGGTGCCTCTGCATGTTCTTCCATCTGACACTCTGGGGAAGCTTCAGGCACTAGCCAGCCTGGTGAAGGGGCCGGCAGCTGCAGTTGATGGGGCTATGGGGCATGAAGAAGGGGCAAGGCCTTAGGTGGAAGGGGTGGGGATGGGGGAAAGCCTCCCCCAACGAGCGGTTCACATGCTGCCCCTGTAAATCCTTTTTCATTGGGGGCTAACGGTTATAATGGAGATCTCTCTACCCTTGAGTATTTTGTGGCATGCTCCGAGCCCACCTATTGCTTCCAGTCCTGTTGGCAAGATAGACATTTGCTTTCTCTATATCTCTTCACTAGGCTTGAGGATCATGCTGGGGTTTAGTTATCTGCGTGTCAGACTGAGGAAGCAGTGTGAACCACCCCCCCCCCCCCCCACACACACACACAAAAACTGAGACAGTTAAACTTTTGCTGTAAAAGTCCTTAAGTGCTTCTTAAGTTAGGTGGGCAGGAGTTTTGTGGATGCTAATGGTGCCTAACTCCTGGATTTAGGCACTTAAACTCTTAGGCACCTAAACTCTCCCCTGGCACAGGGGGAGAGAAGAAATTCCAATCATAAAAGGGAATGTGATAAGAAACAACAAAAAATAGGCCAAGGAAAGACCTATGAAGGGAAGAATGAGAAACTTGAACTTGATACAGAATTTTTTTCATCCAGGAAGGAAAAACTGTCCATGTAGAAATGTCCGAGATGTAAGAAGATATTAGTGCTCAGCAGACCTCCCTGTGTGCTTAAATTTAAGTATGTGGCTAAGTTATTGCAGAATTAGGCTTTAAAATGTATTATGCATTTCACCATCCAGTCTCCAGAACTGGTTTTTTGTTTTTTTTTTAAAGGAACAAATTTAACAGGTAAGGTCTATGTGAGCAATAAATAGCCAAATAAATAACTCTCTAGTTTAAACATCTTTATAATAAAATATTTTCCATCTAAATGGTTGTAAAATACTTAGCTTAACAGCAATTAAAAAGTAAGCATGTACATGTCAGCTTACTGGAACTTGTGCTGTTTAAATAGAGATATTCAGCAATATGGAGTTTATAGGTAGCATGTATTGGCCCATGAGCTATGGGTGAAATCCTGAGCTCATTTAAATCAATGGCAAATCTCTCATTGACTTCAATGGGATGAGATTTTGCCCTGTTTAACCTCCCTTAAGAATCATTCATTAAAATGGTTTGGCATTCCCTTTTCTGGATGAGATTCAATATCTGGATAGCTCGACTCTGACATTACAGTTGCTAGCATTTGTTAATCATCATTCAGTCCTATCTCTGTAAAACAATAAAATCCCTCACTCCTTAGTTTTATCACCTTTGTATGAAGTACTAGATATGTATAAAAAGTGGATTATAATGTAAGAAAAATGAATTTGATAGCTGCTAACAAAATAACACTAAACAGATGGTCCATATTTTAAAACCCAACTTGTCTGCCAATTTCACACACATTATTTGTAAAAATAAATATACTGACTGTACACAAAAGCTGAATGCTTTAAATAATTAACCACAGAAGGGAAAAGGAAGCTAAGAAATGAGACTGAAATATATGTGGTTATAATGCTATTTCACAGTGAGGGTGCATTTAAGGTAAATTTAGGAGTAAAAGAGCTTTGGGGAAAATATACGAAGATATGAAACCCACTCCACAACCCATGAAGCTCCACTGCCTGCCTCCCAGTCTGCATCCTTCTTCCACTGGTCTCCTAACTGGCCTACTCAGCCTGGCTCCAAGATGTGCCTCTATATGAACCTATTTAGAGTTGGAGTGTAAGTGCATGAGTGTTCTGCCCTCTGACCCCCATCTATAAAGCAGAGCAGGGCCCTCCACAGGAATGTATAATTCACACCTAAAAGAAGTGAGTCAGTCAGGCACCTTCACTATTCCAGGGTTTCTGCTAAAGTCTGGCAGATCAAGAGTTGTCATCAATGGAAGTGCTAGGTGGGGGTGGCTCAATTACAGAGTGCCCAAAGCATGTCCGTTACCCCAAGCTGGTGGGGTAAGATTTCACCAACCCAGTAACAAATGTGAACTCCTTGGATCACTGTAACAGTCTTACCATGGAATCACAGACAGTCCCCTTAGACTCCCCTGTGTATCTTGTCACCCAGGCATCACTTACACCAAAAATTACTAAGTATTCAGGTTGTCCACAGTCCTGAGAGACCAGTCACTTACCCCAGATCAATTTGTACCTTAGATCTCATACAAAGACAATGCTTACAGCCAATCCTATACTAAGCTAATTAAGGATTCATTAACTAGGAAAATTAAATGAGAGAGTTATTTACAAGTTAGAGCAGGCAACTTGTATGCACAAGTGAGTTCAGTCTATGGTTCTAAAAGGTGACAGCAATACATTTGTCAGCATTGACTATCTTTTCAGGGTTTAACACAAGTCGATCCAGAGGGATCTCTGCTTCTTGTTTCTTAGCTCCAGCCCTTGTAAGAGCAAAGAGAGGAAAAAATCTTCATGTCAAGTATTTTTATTTTCTTTTTCCAGCATTCAAACTGAGGGGATGAGGCCTTTTGCACACACTTCTCCATGGGTAGATGGGGCAATCAACAAAGCTTTTGTCCTTCAGTGGCCCACTTAAATTTGATAACACTCCTCTTTGGGCAGGGGGAGCCATTCTTCCCATCTGAGCTTACAACTTCAGAGCAAGCATTTTTACAATTATAAAACAAACATATTTTACCTTGTAGCATGGAATAGACATTACAAGATTAATTCATGCAGCAACTTACAGAGTCCAAACAATCCTTACAAGTCCAACCCCTGAACAATAGTAACATATAGGTGAGCTGGGTTTCCAGCTATGAATTTGTCACTGACACCTACAGGCTTGGCAGGAGCTGGCACTTGGTTTACCAGCAACACACAAGGACTCCCCCATCACTACCAAAAAGACCATACATAACTGTGGCAGGGTCCTCTCACACCTGCTTCTGCTCAGATCTACAAACCAATCAGAAACCTTTATGCTGGTAAAACTCCCAGTGCAGTTTACTTGCAATGTTGGTTCCACTACCCTTGTACAATATAGAGTACTATTCCTACAGTCTTAGGGAGTCCTCAGCTCCTGAGGCAAGCAGGAAAAAGCAATCTGATCTCCCTCTTCTCTCTCTACCTGCTTTTCCCCACCTACTTCCTTCCTTTGCCTTTTTGTAGCCTCCACCTAATGGTTTAATTAGCCTCTCAGGTCTCCTCCACCTACCCATTAGGTACAGCTCTTCTTAAGAAGGTCTGTTCCGCAGTGTTTAATGGGAGCTATCATGACCAGAGTGCTGACTCAGCCATTGTTGACCATCAGGAGTGGGTGGGTGAGGTTCTGTGACTCACAATATACAAGAAGGTCAAACTAGAGCAGGGGTGGGTGAACTTTTTGGCCTGAGGGCCACATCAGGTTTCCAAAATTGTACTGAGGGCCGGGTAGGGAAGGCCCCGCCCCCTATCCAACCCCCACCCACTTCCTACCCCTTACTTCCCCCCTGAGAATACCCAACCCATCCTGCTCCTTGTCTCCTGAGCGTCCCCTCCGAACCCCCCCCAACCACCACCTTGGGACCCCACCCCTTATGCAACCCCCCCCCCAGTCCCTATCCCCTGTCTGCCCCGACCCCTCCTGACAGACCCCCGGGACTCCCCCACCCTATCCAACCCCGCTGTTCCATGTCCCTGACTGCCCACGGCACTCCCTGCCCTTTATCCAACCCCCCATCCCCTTACCATGCCACTTACCCCCGCCTCCCCCCTCTCCCACAGCCTCAGTGCGCTGCATCCAGGAGTGGCCCTGAACAACGTTGCAGTGGCGTGGCTCGGGGGGTGGGGCGTGAGCTCCAGCCGCATGGCCCGCCAGAGCTCACAGTACTAGATATGTATGTTGTTTGGTTTGGCCTTGTGAGTTCTGTTTTTGACAGACTCTGTTGCCAGCTGGAGGAGAACTGGTAAAAAGTATATTAAAGAATTGAGTTTAAAAGGTCACTGTAGGCTTAGTGAGTTCTTAAAGGGGGCCCTAATGAAGGAGTAATTGCAGTGGGATGGCCAGAGAAAACCCAAGCCATGAGAGGATGCTAAGGAGGCATTAAGTGGCTACTGTGGTACAGTCACATTTTCAAGCTTTTCTTTGCAACCCTAACAGCTAGACACTTTAAAAGAAAGTAAATTCAAATTCTGATGCAATCACAAGACTCCAGGACCTTTGACATGGGCTTATGAGGCCTATGCTTTATCCAGCCCTGCTGACTACAAGCAGAGGGAGGAGAGAACAAGGAGAAAAATAATGCTGTTTGTTGGAGAACATTTTCCAAGAGGCAGGACACTTCATTTCTTTTTTTCTGTTCTTCAAATGTTTTGTTGAGAAAAAGAGCAGTTAGTGTCAGAGATAAAAGATTAGTGATGGGAAACCAACTGAAAGAGATTTCTTCTGAGAACCTGAAGGAGGAATGGAGGATAAATCAAGGTTTATTTGCAGCAATCTTCTATGAATCAATAGGGAACTCAGAAGAATCTGGAAGAAACCTAAAAATAGCATGGGAAATAGTTAAACATTTGGCCTGTCTTCCCCATCAAACAGTAAACTGCAGCAGTTAATCCAGCCAAAGGTAAAGCAACCATGCATTCTTAAACATCACCTTCATGATGCAGAGGATGGCCGATTACTGAAATCAGGAGACATTATTGGCAACAAACCAGTCATTCTGAGTCTCATTTAAATCATATGTTTGTCTCTGCAGTCTGGCTCCCAGCAGATCCCCTTCCAGGGATGAGACAATTTTTGAATAAGCAGATTAGCTGGATGGTTGCAGCCATACCTTTCATACAGGCATTTCATACCAGGATGAACCATTACTTATCTTGTTCATTTTTTATTGATGTACTGTTGGTGAAATATGCTGGTTTGATCATCCTAGAGATCTAATTCCTATTAGTCCACAAAAAAAGTGCAGCACAAGATGCAATAGTGCAAGATTAAATAATTTCTCCCTCCTAGTCAAATCTAAAGATTGGCGTATAAAGAAGCATAGGATAAAAGGCATCTAACCTCATAGCTTCCTACAACCCCTTGCACTCACTTGTAACATAGCTGTACTTATGCTTGGGGAAAACTAGCACATCTGTTTCTTGATTTTGATATAGAAATTGATTACCGTAGGCACTTTTTCTTACTATAGTTCCTGATTCCTGCTGTATACCCTTTTAACAATCCTCCTAAACAATCCCCCTCAAGATGGATTATTTCAAATGAGCAGATTTATTTAAGTATATCTTACTATAGCAGTATGGTCCATATTCTCAATTCAGTTAAAAAAGGTTGCAAGATTCAATTTCAGCACAGCATGCTAGATATTTGTTGTAATAAGTATGTATGCATAGATGTCTCAGCTTCACATGCAAATTTTGTAAAGGTCTGTGTTTGACATCTCTAGTTCTATTCTTATAGATAGCAAGTGAAAAAAATCCAAATTTAGGAGCTTATCTTTAAGGGATTTCTTTTTATACTTGTCATGTCAAACAGAACAGATATCAGATTTCATATGTTCTGTAAGATTGAATATCATATCAAAATGCATGTTTCTGATCAGTTGACAATATTAATAAGACACTATCCCAGTGTAGCTGATGAGGCAGCCAGTTGGCACAAATCCTCAGCTGGGGTAAATTGTCATAGCTCAATAGCCTTAATAAATGCATAGATTCTATGACCAGAAGGGACCGGTCACCCGTTCTGAACTCCTGCATAATAAGTTATAGAAGAAGGTCCCTGAATTAATTCTTGTTTGAACTAGAACATATTTATCAGAAAAACATCCAATCTTGATTTAAAAATTTATAATCCACTACAACCCTTGGAAACATTTTTCAATGGCTAATTACCTTCACTGTTAAAAATGTCCATCTTATTTCTGGTCTGAATTTATCTCACTTCAACTTCCGGCCACTGATTATTATTTTTTTATAAAACTTTGTCTGCTAGACTGGAGAGCAAATATTTGTTCCCCACAGAAGTACTTACAAAGTGTGATCAAGTCACCACTTAACTTTCTCTGTTAGACTCAATGACTATAAGCCATATTTTCCATTCTTTTAATCATTCTTATGCCTCTTTTCTGAACCCTTTTCAATTTATCAACATTGTTCTTGAGTTATTGGCACCAGAACTGGACAGTATTCCAGTAGCAACTGTACCAATGCCAAATACCAAAAGATAGCATTAGCCCCTTTGGCCACATCATTGCCCTGGGAGCTCATGTATAGCTCATGAATAGCCACCAGGACTCCCAAAAATTTTTCAGTCACTGCTTACCAAGATAGTCCCCTATCCTATAAGTGTGGCCTAGATTTTGTTTTGTTTTCATTCTCCCATATTAAAATGCATATTACTTTCTTGAGCCCAGTATTGTTGCACAAATGGCTCGTTTCCTTTGGAGGTGTCCCAATTTACCTTTAAAGAACAGGCAGGCCTTGGAGAAAGCTTGAATACAAAAGTTTATTCGCTAGCAAAGTGAAGCCACAGAGATAGCTCTCAAATTATGGCTTCCCCTCATACATCATTACAAGACTTTTTATATGGTTCTTTACATGGAGGAGGAGGCAAGAAGGGCCTCATGCAAATTAACAGGTGAAAAACATGACGTTGTTTCCTATCTATTTACTTATTTATCTGGAAAGAACAAGACATACAAACACAAAGTTCCTATCATGAAATGGTACATATGGGGTAAGAATACATGCAGATATGAGCTAAAACATACACGGCAAGACAAACGTATGAAATATACAGGACAAGATATGAGTTTGAATCCTGTGAGGCCCAGTAGTGCCTTCAGGAATGCATAACACAAGATAAGAACTTAAAGCAGCCCAGAGCTAATTACACAGCTTCAGTAAGACATTTTCCTATATTTTAACCTTTTCTTACAGTATCAGTGATCTGTTCTCTTCATTATTTACCACTCCCCACAAGTTTTGGGCTATCTGCAAACATTATCAGTAATTATTTTGTTTTTTTCCAGGGTATTGAACAGAATATTAAATAGCGTAGGGCCAAGAATTGATCCCTGCAGGACCTCAATAAAAACACACCTAATTTGATGTCATAATTCAATGACACTGTGACACTATACAGCATCTAAGGATCTGACCCTTAGTGTCTGAGGATGACCACTGTTTGTGGGATGATTGCATTGTTGACTAAGAACAAACTAAAATACTGGGTTACCTTCTGATTTCAATGCAACTCTGTAGTATAGGATTGCTCCTAAAAGACTGGGAACAGAATTTGGGCTACTATATGCAAAGCAGATCAAATAAATATAGAAATTAAATACATGAAGTTAAAGTACTGGCACCGCTGCTGCCCAAAGTCAGAAGATTGTATAACCTGCGTCAGGTATATAGCTACAGAGACAAAATATTTAAAATTCAGAAGAGCTGTAAACTAGCAACCCCGGATTAGAAAAAATGCAACAAAATTTCCCCAAACTAGTACTAATGCAGCATTTTGATTGTGAGATTAAGAACTCAGAAGTCAAGACATTCCAACATTATTGATTTGATCCCATTACACACATTCATATTTCTATTCCTTATTTTGGTTGATAATAGCAATGCAATAAGGTATTTATTTAAGTATACCATAAAACATCTAAAATGTATAATAGTAAATATGGTGTCTTTAGAAATGTAATGTCAAGACAAACTTTGGAGTGCTTGATCTTGAAGCCTTAATATTGTATTAATGCTAGTTCACTTGTATCCAGCATTTGATGTGCTCATGAAAAAATTCTCTTCCACTAAAGCTGCCTTCTGGAAAGAATTTGGAATTAATCTGCATTTATTTGGTTTCTGAGAAGTTTCCCTCACTGGAAACTTGGTTTGTATCTTTCATTCTTTGTCACCTCAATACTCATAATTACCATATCTAAAGCAGTTAGCCAGCAGTTAGTGTAGTTCTCCATGTTTTGTATAAAATTTCAAGCAAATCATAGCGTCAGAGAGAAATATCAGGGAAACTGTTTATTTATTCATATTTACTTAAAGTGTCTTTTCAGAGTCGAGGTACTGTGAAGTCATCAAATTCATCCACAATACTCATTAGGTCAAATAACCTCAAGGTGATGTCAATCTTAAGAATGTAATAGCTAATGAGTTATACTACATAGATATCAGAGATATCAGTATGTCATGTTACTTTAGCATTTCACAATGTGTCACTCTTTATAATTTCAGTTTTACACCAAAGAATATGATAACCCAGTTAGCCAATTAATGCTTTCAATTGTGGATTTTTCAGTAATTCAAAAACCTCTTGGAAATAAGGGAATATGTATGATATTTAAGTATCATGTCTTCCTTCAACATTCTGTCATGCTGGATTAAAATCTGTCTTGGTATCATAAAGAAAGGCTTCCCCTCCCCTCCCCTCCTTTAAAATGATGTGCTAACGAAAGAAGTACTCACTGATGAAACCACGGTTACAATGAAAATAAGTTGTTTCTGCTCAATTTGTTGTGTCCTTCATTGTGGGCACATGTCCAGCATTCTAAAGCACCAACACTTCCTCTGATATGTTGAAAGAGAGGGTTTTCTGAGTTCAAATATCTAAATATGCCCCTATAACTCTCAGTTAGTGGAAGAGGAGCAAAAACAAAAACCCTGACATGGCATCACTACTTCTTTGTGAAAACGTATCAGTTATCATTGTTCATGCACCCTTGTCATAATTCAAAGCCAAATCAGAAAAAAATATCTAGACAGTTTTCCTTCTTAGATCCAGGATTAACAGGCAGATCTGAAACCCATGGGTCTAGTGATGAAATAAGTTACTACTCAGCAAGAATAAGGGTAGTCAAAACTGATCAACAATTACTGCATGAAATCATGTCTCCTTTCAAATCAAATTAACTATCTTCTGCGTCATAACACCAGCTGCAATGGAAAATCCTAGTGCCTCACATTCAGATTTTTCAGGACAAAGGTTTCTTTAACCTCACACCAACAAGTCTTGAATTGTATCTACATGCACTTGTATTCCACATCAGCACATTTAGGGTTAGATCTGGACACCCCCATTTCACATTAAGTAGTATGGTAATCTGTGATTAGTCGTGGCTTGAAAGTCATGATCTAATTATGGAGTAATGAACTACTAAGTGTGAGTAAGAGCACCAGAATTTAGTTTTTAAGTAGCAGAACTCTTCATAACAGGTTTTTTTTTGTCTCCCCCCCCCCCTCTGTCTTCCTTCCTCTTCCCCTCCTCCCTCCCCCGCCATGGATAAGAGCTGGTTGGTGTAGGTGAACACTGATATTCATGTCAAATTCAAGCATTGCCTAGTCAAAACAGAAAATGTTCTTCTGTTTTCCCATCATAAAATGCTGTACAGCTATCCTGAGAGAATTATTATAAACACACAAACACAAAATATCAGGCTGACGTTTAAGCAGCAGAGCAGCAGTTTAGTGATGTAGGACACAGAGGCTAAAGAGGTTTTTCACATAGGAACAGAAGATTTGCCATACTGGAGCAAACAGCTGGTCTATCAATACCTGTATGGAACTTCTATACATGGTCAAGAGCTGATCCCTCAGGGAGGTGGATTACAATACACTGAGAGGAGAATCCCTCCCATTGACATAGGTACACTGAAATGCCACTGTGGTGCAGCTGTGCCACAAGGTGGACTAGTCCTTGAAAGTTGCTGTGGATTAAGGTAGGGTGTACATTTAAAGAGCAATCACTGTTCCTGAATAATACCAGATGTGGACATTACTATTTTGCAACAAGAGTTCCTGCTTACCTTAATTCATTACAAAATGGGGCCATATCTATGCCTTGGTCTACACTAGGGGGTGGGACCGACCTAACAGGTGAATAGCGTAGCTGAAGTCGATGTATTGAGGTCAACTTACCTCGGTGGAGTCGACTTACCGGCGACTCTGCCTGCGCCTCTCAGCACGGTGGAGTTCTGGAGTTGATGGGAGAGCACTTGGGAATTGATTTATCGTGTCTAGATGAGACACGATAAATTGATCCCCGAAAGATTGATCTCTACCCACGCAGCGGGTAGGTAGCATAGACCTGCCCTTTGCTACAGAATTATGTCAGTGTTCAGCCACTGCAGTTATTACATTGTGTGTGGGTGTCCATACTACACGCCTTGTGTCGGTGGTGCTCATCCTCACAAGGAAGCATTTGTATCAATGCAGAGAGTAGTGTCCCATGGGTAGCTATCCCACTGTGAAACTCAGTCAGCCATCTGTGACAGAAGCATTAATTCTACACAACTCTGCATTATTACGATGAATGTTGCGAGCATGGGCTGCCTGATCCTGCAGTATTTGCAGAGCCACAAGAGGAGCTGTGGAGAGCATGACAAATTCCTTGGAGGCTAGATTGCTGAGAGATAGGAAAAAACAATTCAAGGCTGATGAAAGTGTTCACCGAGCAGCTTCAGATGGTGGAATGCCAGGTCTGGGCCTGAGAAACAAGTACAGCAGACCCTCACTAGAACGCACGTCTATATAGGATGAATTTGTGTATAGTTCAGTCATGGCCATGGATCCCAAATTTAGTTACTTTAATTGGAATCCATGATAATGCAGTCCCCGCTATAACGCCGTCCCCGCATTAATGCACATGGACCCCAAATCCTGCGTTCTAGTGAGTGTCCAGTGTACTGACTGGTGGAATTGCATTGTCATGCAGGTTTGGGATGATTAACAGTGGCTGCAGAACTCTCCGATTCCCAAGGCCACATTCCTGGATCTGGGTGCAGTGCTCACCCCAGCCCTCCAGTGCAGCAACACCAAACTGAAAGCCGCACTGACAGTGGAGCAGCAAATGGTGATTGCATTGTGGAAACTTGCAACTCCCAAATGCTACCAATCAGTCGGTAATCAATTTGGAGTTGGTAAATTCGCCATGGGAGCTCTTGTGATGCAAGTGTTCAGGGCCATTAGTCGAGTCGCAGTCCTTCTTAGCAATGTGCAGGACATAGTGGATGGCTTTGCAGCAGAGGGGTTCCAAAATTGCAATAAGGAGCTGGATGGCATGCATATCCCCATTTTGGTACCAGACCACCTCCCCACAGAATAAATCAACAGAAAATGAAACTTAATAAATAGAAAAGTAGCCCTAACAGAAAATGTATGATCAGATAAGGTACATTTTTTCCCCATATGGAGAAGAAAGCAACAAATTTCATTTTCTGACTGAAATCTTCAGGCTCCTTTATATTCTGCAACATAGAATAAATGAACTATCTGGACACCAAACTGGAGGTCTCTGCCTGCATAAAAGGAAGGAGTGGCAGTCCTCTCACAAGTGCTTCCTTAAAATGGCATAAGAGATTCTATGAGTATCTTCTCTCATTGATGTCCATATCCAACAAGCATTGCTCACAAGCAAAAAAGTTAGTGGCTCTGGCTACCACCGCTGCCCATTCTTCGGTAGCACTGACAGGCAAGCAGTGTTTTCTTCCTGATTCATCATTCATCACCAGCTTTTGCAATTGGAACATTGGTTTAACTAACTTTTTTTTAATTAAGCCAAATCAATATAAGCAATGGTAAACCTATATATGTATGACCACACAAAGGTTTGCACCGGCATAACTAAATTAACGTAATAACAAATTGTAGTTAAACAAAAGACTTTGTTAATAATTCTGAAGAACATGTTCAAAGCCTAGAAGCCAGCTATCTCCATTTTAGCTGAATTTGACTCTGCTGGACTAACAAACGTAAACAAGAAAAGTCACCACATATACAATTCTATACAATTCTGCTGCATGGAGAAATTACATAACTAACTGGTGAAAAAACAGAATGATAGAAAGTAAATGTGTGGGGTGAGAGCGGGAAGAGAATGGGGCCATGTTGTCTCCTTTGTGGATATATGGGTCCAAAAGTGGATTTTTGGAAACGAAGTTAATCTGAACTTAGAATGAAGGGGGGAAATAAGCTTCCCTCTCTCTTGACCTTGGCTCTATGGGGCAGAGACAGATCAGTTTGAGAAGAGTGTGTGTGTGTGTGTGAGAGAGAGAGGCGTGTGTGTGTGTGAGAGAGAAAATCAGAACTATTTTAGTTTAAAGAAGTATTACTAAAAATGGTGGGTCAAATTCACTTCTTAGGCCTTGTCTATACTATCGCGATAAGTCAACCTAAATTATGCTACTCCAGTTATGTAAATAATGTATGCTACTCCAGTTATGTGAATAATGTAACGGAAGTCGACAAAGCTTAGACTGACTGTCGACACCGCAATGTGTCAACAGGAGACACTCTCCCACTGACTTACCTGACTCTTCTTGGGGGGCTGGAATTCCAGAGTCAATGGGAGAGTGCTCTGCCATTGACTTAGCGAGTCTTCACCAGACCTGCTAACTCAACACCCTCAAATTTACCCATAAGTGTAGACGTGGCCTTACTTGCAATAGTATCACTTTAAAGTGGTCCTTTCTGGACCAAATTCTATCAGTGGTATAACTTCATTGACTTTAGTATAGATTAATTTGGCCCCATGTGTTTTATACCTTTTTGCAGCTAGAAAAATATCTGCTTTTTCAATCATAGTCTTTTCTGTTGTAAAAACGGTAACTCAGAGGAGGTATGTGGGTGAGATTTGGTCTATCAAAATTGCTTACTAGAGTTTTAAATCATGAACAAACTGTATGATTCATTTAATTCCAATACTATATTATTTCTATAGCATGTGTCACAAATTGTATATGTTTTATTTTGTTTCATGTGTAGGAAGGTTCTTGTAAAAGCCTTTGGTTCTAAATCTCTGTTTCCTGGAGAGTACTGTAGAAGCATTTTCATTCTTACCTCATTGTGTTGGAAGTGTGAAAGGAGGATACTGAAGCTAGGCACTGTTTTCTCATCAAATGCTGTGTACAGCCCCAAATCTGTAATAATGGAACAAATTATGCAAATTTCCCATACTAAAAAAGTGGCATGTTCATTTTACTTTGCTAAATATATATTAGGATGTTGAAAATGTACCATAAATATTCTCATGGCTATGAGAGTAGAACATTTGAGGGACCCCAAATGCTCAAGTTATGTGGAGGCATGAGGCATAATGACTTTTGGAGTGATAGGTAGTCCTTGTTTATTGTTAAAAAGGTGCAGCTTGTGCTGTGTAATGATCTGGGTCACACTCTCCAAAGAAAACCCCATTCTTAGGGACACTGAATACTGGCAGCAATCTGGGTCCACTGTCCATTACCTTCAGTCAGTTTGACTGCCTGGTATACAGAGGGAAAGGATAGAAAGAGGATTCCTGAAACAACTCTTCACTCTAGCGCTCCATTCAGAACCAGCTGTAATTTAGCCCTAAGAGCTTTACGTTTTGGAAAGAACAACAGGCATTTGTCTCAATAATTTTGTTTGATAGTAGGCACTTCTCACTTGATCTGCGCAAAACTTTCATAGTGAAACCTGAAGCTTGGGCCAGCTTTGCTGAACTGTTTGTGAACCTGTGTTTAAACCATATCCACAATTAATTATGTGGAAGTCAGGCAAAATTGTTGATATCACTTGCATTTTACTTTATTTGTGGATTCACCGAGTAAACATTTGGGGTTGCAAACCCACATGAACAAACCCAACAAGTTTTACACTGTTCTACTTTCCACTCTGAAACAGACAATGTTTTTTTTACAACTTGCTCTGACAAATAAGGCATCAACGGCTTGTGACTGTTTTATGCTTCTATGACACCACAGAATATTTGCTAACTTTGTCATATGCTAGTAGTAAGAATCAAGTGGCTTTATCTGGGCATTGAAAATAAGTCTTTAATGTGCTACACTTTCTTTCAGTTACAGCTCTGGTTGACTAATTTGTTATGTTGTGTCATTTTTTTTTTCCTGCCAAAAAGAATTAGTCATGAGTAAGGTAATGAGCCAAACTGTGTGGGTGTATCACTGCCAGTACATAGGGCAAAATCAAAATATGCTTATCACAGCTTCAAAACCCCAACTTACATGTTTTCTCTCTTGACAGTCACAAGATAAAACAGAGCAGGATGCGGACTCAGTACTAGAAGAGAATATTACATGCATTTAATACTTGTCTAAGACGATCTGTGATTGCAGTGTCAGAACTGAAACAAATGCAATTTTTAACAGCTGCTGTAAAGATAGAAAAAGCCTGAGTGACTTAAACCCACAAATTAGTTCATGCTGTATATACTACATATATGAGATGCACAGTTGAAAGATGCTCATTATGCCCATTGGCAGTTTTATTCTGAATCCAGAAAATGTCTGGTATATTCAGTATATTGTTGAGCTGATAATGCTACGTAACAAGGAAGAAAGCATTTTAGTTGGAATCTATATCATAAAATAGATCTATCCAGGTACCATATAGCCCTCAAAACTGTAGCATAGGCTCCTTTAGTGACACATCATTGTCATTCTAAGATAAAAGCTGTCAGACACTGAATGTAAACACTTCTGTTGCTCAGGCAAAAAGCTAAACTATGGCTTTAACTATCTATATCTTATTGGACAGCATAAAATAAATGACTCTCTGAAGTGGATGAAATGAATGCCAAGATCAAATGAAATAAATTAGATATTTCCTTTGTACCAGGATTCCAAATGACTGAAAAGGAACATGACAATTTTACAAATCATTTGCCTACAGAATGATTCAGAACTGTTGCAGGCAACATTCTTCTCTTTCCTTATAAGGACACACACGGGATATACATAAATATTGATTAATATCTTGCAATGTTTGAATCATGATTTAAAAAGATTAAATGACAAACCAAGAGATAAATGGTAAGTACAATCCCATGGATCACTAAATGTATTGTGTTAGTGAAAGCAAAGGAAAAGGTAAGGCACGATGTGCTTTAATGTTTCAATCTAGTCACAGTTTAAGTCAAAACCTAGCAACATTATTTTAAAAATAAGGTAACTAAGATGAGGTGCCTGACTTGTTTCTGGGACACAGCTGTAAAACTACAAAAAGACTCAGGGCTGGTTACACTTGCAGCTGTAGAATGCTTTGGGTTAAACCAGCCTTTGCAGAGCACACTAGGGAAAGCATTCCAGTCTGTCCTCACTGACAGCTGCAAGCATACTGGCATGGCCACATTTGCAGCACTTTCAGCGGCATGGGAAGCAATGCATTATGGGCAGCTATCCCAGCATTCAAGTGGGTGCAACGTGTTTTTCAAATGAGGGGGTGGGGTGGAGTGTGTTGTGTGAATGTAGGGGGAGTGTGAGGGTGGGTTTTTGGAGGGCTGAGAGTGTGTCAGCACACTCTCTTGTAAGTTCAGACTCCCCTGCCTCTAGCTCACTCACTCAGTAAATGTTTGTTTTGTTTCCTTTGCCTCATAGCAGATAAGCAGCCACTGTCTGAAACGGAGCTTTGAAAAGGCACTTCCACATTCCTGCAACGATTTTACAACAAAGGAAAGAGTGACCACTTGATTTAAGGGGATTATGGGTCATTTCCGGAGGTCAATCAGAGCGCAATAACCTAATTCCTCATTCACAGTGAACCTGAACGTCTGACCTAATACACAACAGCCATTAATCCTCTCAGAGGGGTGGAGTACCAGAAGCACTCCAGCCAGGGAGTCAGAGCGCTCTACGTGCCTTGCCAGTGTGGACGGGGAGTAAGGTAGAGTGCTCTGGGAGTCTTTATTGCGGTATGAAGTGCAAGTGTAGCCAAGCCCTCAAGATACAAAGAGGAAGAAGGACTGTCCAATTGCTAGATTTGCTCTGTTCAGGAGTGCAATGCCTGAGGGCATGTCTACACTTACAGCATTGCAGCTGTAGCTGCACTGTGCCACTGTAAGGGCTTTTTTACACTTACAGCTTTATAGCGGTTTTGGTTATACCTGCCCTCGTATACAGCTATGGGGATAGCGCTATAGCTTGTCCACACTGAGACCCGTGGCCACATTTGCGGCACTTGCAGCGGCACGGGGAGTGGTGCATTATGGGCAGCTATCCCAGCATTCAGCTGGGTGCAACGTGCTTTTCAAATGAGAGGGGTAAGGGGTAGCGTGTTGTGTGTATGCAGAGGGAGAGACGAGTGCAAATGTAGCCACGCCAGGACATGCTATAGCGCTATACCTATTGTGGTATATGGGTACAGCTATAACCAAAAGTGCTATAATCCTGTAAGTGTAACAATGGCCTCAGTCAACACACTGTTTTTAGCAGGCTTCGTATTTCACTCTTCTATTTCATGCTGGCTCACTCCATAAACATTTGCATTGCTGAGTTGTGGAGTTACAGCTAAGCTTTGAAAACATACTTCCGCATTCCTCCAGACGAGTTCAAAACAAAGGAAATGGAGACTTAATTGCCTTAAATGGCTTAGAGGCATTTCCAGTAATCACTCAAAGCCAATGTATTGCTAATATCCATTCACACTGGAGATAATACAGACCACTCAATACGCTATAGCTGTTAATCCTCGGGGAAGTGAGGATTACCAGGACCAGTATAAATGTGGACTTATAGTGCTCTACGTGCCTCACCAGTGTGGACGGGTAGGAGGTTATAGCGCCCATGGAGGCTTTATGGCACTATAAAGTGCCAGTGTAATCAAGCCCTAAGACTTCAGTATAGACATGCCCATTGACCTAGCACTGTCTACACTAAGGGCTTGAGTCTTCCACACTCGCATCTTTACCTTTAGGTTAGATGTCTTTTTAATGCTGCTTTAATTAAGGTCTTGTGCTGCTGTTTCCAAACCTTTGGTTGGAGAGAGAGGTCTCATTTCTTCCTCCAACCTGTACCAGTCTGTTTTTTTTCATTCTGCAAATGCCCCTACTCTCCTTTCATCTGGCTTTTCACAAGGGTAGCTGACCTCTCTCTGAGTTCCTTTTGCATGTGCTGGACCTGCACTTGAAATACATCTCCCATATACTCCAGGAGCTCAGTCTGGACTGAGGGCTAGAAATCTGGCTTCTCTTTCAGGCATTCCTACCTTTCTTTCAGGGCTTACTGCTTGGCTTCTTGCAAGGCAGAAGTTCCCTTCGGTGCTTCTCAACCGAAGAAAGTTGGGATCTCACATGCTCTCCTCTCAGGGCTGTATTAGTGGCCTTCATTTTCTACCAGCTCCTGTTGTGAGTTTTGCTGTACCCTCAGATCTTTCTGTAACAGATCTTCCTTGTCTTCTATCATCTTCAGATGGGCTAATTCTTGCTCTCATTTTATGGTTTACACAAAGATCCAGTCCCTTGAGGAGCGTATTTCCTGCTTTTTGGTCCTCCAAGTGTCGAGCAGTGCCATTTCTGCCTTGACCCTGTCAGCCATGTTATTATACTATGAAAACAAGACTAACCAGCTCTTATAAGAGATAAGGCAAAAACGCCACATTTATTGTAAATATAATAAAAAGATAGAAAAAACCCACAATTCTATATTACTATTATTCCTCTATGTATTCATATATCCATTCATACAATCATTCATACAAGTTCTGTGCAGACGTTATAGTTACCAGCCTAAGAAGTTGCTCGGGACAGAGTACTGGCGAGGTAGTCTGTACACGAGTGGAGTGGAGTCCGGGTCAGATGCTCCTCCGATGCTCCTGGCGGTTGGTGGCAGAATGAGACTCAAAGTTCCCAGTCTTTAGAGTCTATCTTTATAGGATTTTGTTCCTATACCAGTCCATTGGAGTCACTTTGTCATGCTGTTTGTCATGATGACTCCACGATGGCTGTCAGGTGCTTTGTCAGTTCTCTCCTCCTTTGAGATGTTCGAGTGGATTCCAGTTTGCCCTCTGGGGGGTCCCTGGTTGTTTCCACTTGACACCTTCTTTGGCCCAGGATGCTGGATTCTTCTGCTCCTAGGCTGGCAACTCCCTAACCATTCATTCATCATTTAAACCAAGCACTCATTCACATGTCTTCTTTAAATTAATCACATTTATCTTATTGTCTCCTTAACTTTCAGGGTGTTACTAATCTATTTGAGACTCCCTGTTGAACATAAAACTACAGAGGGTGGGAGTCTCTATGTACTGTTACTTTTGTAATGTAGCATTTGCAAAGTATTGCCTTGACAGCAGAGTCAATTAACAGCTTACAAACTTTAGCTTACAAACTTTACATAGATATCGTCAGCAACTTGCCTTCTTTAAGATGGCTTTCTAATATACCTACCATGTGACCCTGTCTTCTAAGTCTCTTATTTCCATTAAAGGTTGAAGAGACTGCCACCATTATTGCAGCTTCTATTGTGAACGCTACATCTGTATTTGGGGCGGTCAACATCAAGTCTTTCACTGGTAGGTGAACCTGACTCCTTGCATCATTTTCCAAGATACTTTAACTCTTACCCCACACAGGGGTGCAAGTCCCTTGGTAAATTTTGACTGTTTTCCATTTCACTGTCCATGCTTGTAGGCCTGCAGCTCCACCCCATCCTGTCCCACCCTAGTTAGTTCTTTCTATTCCTTAACTTGTTCCAGAGGGTGGCTGTTGATTTCAGGTCCTCATCCTTCCTCTGCTTAATCTCCTCACTTTTGATCCTACTGTGGTAAAGAGCTTCCTTCTCCATCTATAGCCTCAAGAAACTTTCTTGCTGCTTCTTCAGTTTCTTGAAGAGCTTGTTCAGTTCTTCTTGTAGCAGAAAGATCTCTGCATACTTTGCTGTCTCCAAACTCTGCAGTTTCTCCTTTTGCAGCCTCTTCTCCTTTCTCCATTTTCCATTTCACCTCCACTTCTGATCTCAGCTACTAGCCCTGGGAGGGTTAGCTGTGCAGATCATGCTGTTACCCAGGATCTGCTCCAGTCTCCCCTGAACATTGTCTGCTCAGTCACACTTCAGGTGCAGCTCCCATTCAAAACTTTCAGTGCAGCTCTGCCTTTCTTCTTCAAGATGTGCTGTCCATCTTTGGTGCCTTTCATCTTCGGTCTCAGCTGGTTGATGATATGTCAGCCATTTTAATCCCGTCTGGCTGCTCTTTCCAGAGTCATTCTATCAGGAGTAGTAGGGCTTGTCCACACACTTTCCATTTCAGATCTTGGGTATTTGTCCAGGAGGGCTAGTTGATTTTTCACCTTGGCTGCCTGGCACATCTTGGATTCCACATCCTGTTGCCATTCAAACTGTGCTATCCTCATTTCCAAAGAAGTAGTTCTGTACTTAGACAGCATGATCAGGTCCATCACCTGTAACTTGGCCCTCAAGTTTGTATTTGCTTAACTAACGTGTCAGTTTGCACTTGTGGTTCAGTTGTTCCCTATTTGTGCTATTGCTGTGCTCCCCCTTGAGTTCAGCTATTTGGATCTCAGAGCATTGCTTCTCCCCTATGACCAGGGATCTCTGAGCTTGAGTGTCGGCCACCATCACAACCAGTTCTTCCCAGTCAGAGGGTGTCTGGTATTTTCCACTTCGTTCAGCTATATACATCTTCTGCACCTGGAGCACTGTAGACACAACCTGCCCACGCAGGTGCTGGAGTTGCATCCTTAACTGCTGATCTCTTAAGAGCTCACACTGATTTTTTCCTCCTGCAAGAGGCCAAGTTCCATTTCCAATGCATTAATCTGCCCCTTGATCTTAGCCATTACTAAATGACTTCAGGACTTACATTTCAATAGGAAAGCCTGCATGTGGACCTGCAAACTGACTAGCTGTGCAACCATATCATTAATGCTCTTGTCATGTGTTCCTGGTACCCTAGAAGCTCTGGACTCAATTTGACCTTCCCTGGACTTCAAAATATCAGACAAGGGGCTCATCGTGTATAAACAGTGTTCAACCGACCCCAAGGACTTTCCAGAACCTGCAGGAGGGAGAGGAGAGAAGTGGAATTACATAGAGCTTTACAGCCTCCTCTTCTTAACACATACTCATTTTTCCCTCTTTCATCCACCAATAGGGTCTTAGTGAATGCATCTACTAGGAAAAGCTGTATGATGAAATGAAAGAAGTCCAGAGGGCTCTTTGGACCTCATTCAGCTCCACTGAAGTCAAAGAAATCTGTCCATTAACTTCAAAGAGTGTTGCATCAGGCCTGTAGTAAACATGGCATGATATTGCCTGAACTTCACTGACTAATACCTTGTGTATTTGGCTTCAGCAGATATTTTTGTCTTAATTAGATTTTATATTTTTATGCTCAATGCATCTTTATCCTGTTTCTAGTTACCCTGTTTGTATATTAGATCATGTTTCTCTTTAAATGAATTTAGTGCTCATTAATTTAAACCTGAAGACTAATGTCTATTAACTTCAAAGAGAATGTGTTCAGGCTTTAACCCACCCCACCACTTCATGGTAGATAAAGAATTGGGTTGAATCGATTCTAACCAAAAGGGCCAACATGTCTATCCGAGTCTGATAAATACTACTTTTCTGGGTTTAGTGCATATTAGTTAGAAATTAGCAAAGTGCTACTTTATTATACCAATTTTAATCCTTAAACTTTTTATTTTAAATATTTTATCCAAACTTCATAACAGATTGCATAGTATAAACATAGCACAATGCGAAAAGCATGTGAGATCATTATACCAAAGTTAGATCTGTGATTGAGAGAGTGCTTTGCAGATTTGTCCTATTTTAGTTTATTTTTCCACTAAAAGGTCTTTTATGTGCATTTTATCTGTTGACCAATTGCAGGAGGAGGACTTAACTGGGGCATTAGTACAAGCTAATAATTAAAACAGCACAAATTAATGAGATTGTAAAGCTAACCATAGAGGTAAATATGTGTATATGCATTGTGTGGCATGAAAAATCATTGAGTCATATAATTGAAATCTGTCCCTCTTGAAGTGGAGAAGCAGGGGAAGGAAGGATAGTTGTGTACTAAAGGAGATATGAATTCAATTCTTACCTCTACCACTAACTTCTTGTGCAACTTTTGGCTAATCACTTTGGCCCAGCTCCACAGCGAGACAAAAGCATTGTGAAGCTGAGTGGTGCAATGCCTTGAAAATCACAAAAACAACACTGTGATCCATAAGCCACCCTAAGCTCCCCTATATCGTGAAGAGGGAGAGACATCCTAGCATGGGATCCACAAAACCCTGCATGCTAGGAGGGGAGCTGCGTAAGCTAACTAATGGGAGATGCTGAGGAGAGAAGTGTGTCCTAAGCCCCTCTTGCACAGATGGGTGCCTCCTTAGGAACCCGTGTCTGCGAGCTATCAGTAAAGTAGGGGAAAAGGCGTGTTCCTCTGCTTAGCTTGCATGCAGGGCCTAATCTGGGGTGTAATCAGAGGCCCCTAAAGCCACACACAATGACGGAGAGAAGGTGCTTCCTTGTAACATTTATCCCAGAGGGTAGGGTACTCAGCTGGAATGTGAGAAACCCCTGATTCAAGTTCTCCCCTCGACCAAAAGTGGGAAGTGGCGCGGGCCAAGGGATGCACTGGCCGCCACTTCCTGCAGCCCCCATTGGCCTGGAAGGGTGAACCGTGGCAGTGGGAGCTGCAATCCGCCAAATCTGCAGATGCTGCAGGTAAACACCCATCCAGACCCTCCAGCAGTTTTCCTTGATGGGCCATGTGCCAAAGGTTGAAGATCCCTGCTGTAGGGCGTAGGAGGGAAATAAGCATCCAGCTGCTTATAGAGGGGCTCCGGTGTGTGCATGTCCAGAGGCAGAACCACAGATACTCAGTCAGTGGGGCTGGAACACTTTTTACAGTGAGGGTGCTGAAAGCCAGTGGTCCCCAAGCTTTTTTACTTTGCACCCTCCCCTTTACCTCTCTCTGAGTCCCCTCTCCCCAAAGCTGGGGCCAAGACCAGGCCATGGCTCTGGAATGGGGAGGGGAATGCAGACAGGTAAGGGAGCTGAGGCTGGAACCATAGCTGGAGGCGGGAGCTGAGCCCTGGACACGGGTCCTGCAGCTGGGACCCTGGCCATTAGACTGGCAGTGCTGTGACCCTGCGGAAAACCTGGAGGTGCTGCAGCACCCCCCCATATCAAAGGTTCCCATGTATATGTATCCAGTGAATTGTTACCCTGAAAACTTAGGTGCAGTGTGAATTTAAGTGCCTACAGGGTTAGGCAGCAACCAAGCAGGTTTTTGTGGTGCCTAAATCTGGGGAGTAGGAAACTAAGTGCCTTTGTGGATCCAGTCCTTAATCCCTTTGGGTCGCAGTTACCCATCAGCAAAATACTTCTCTCCTTTACAGGAATATTGTGAGGCTACCAGATACTACAGTAATGGGGGACTATAGAAAGAGCTACACGGAATACAGGAGCTGAGTCATTTAAAAGGGCTTTCAAAATAAATGTATGGACTGTTGTTTGTTTGTTTTTAATAAAAATGTCTGGTACTGTATGTAACCTATGACTGTCCTAATTGTGGCTTTCAGCTCTTTCTCATGAAAGGTGAGGACAGATTTTGGTCTGTTGGCGGTTGACAGTGTTTTAGGTTATCTATCATCCTTCTATTTTGACTTTAAAATTTTTATTCTTCTTTTCCCTTTTCCACAGAGGACCGGTGCAGCAGGGAAGAAGGAGCTTATCTCAGATTGAAGCAGCACCTCTAATGTGCAAAATTTGTAGCTTACCTGAAACTTATCTGAAAAACCAAATATATTGACTTTTTTGAAACTCTGATATAACTCTCCATAGAAAGTCTTAGATGCACACAGAAAGGCTAAGAGCCTGTGAACATTTTCACATAGACTTGACTTTGGGGGGACACTACTCACAGTAGTAAAGTAAAAGTTAAGTATATACATAAGTGTTTACAAAATGAGGGCCTAACAGCTAGAATGGGTAAAAAGACTAATGTCTGAAAGGGGAAGTGTAGCAGGGTGGCGACTCACCTCTGCAGCGCCTCCTACTGGTCCATCCGGGTCCATCACCAGCCTTTGTAGCGCCCTCTGCCGATGTCCCACTTGCTGCTCTTGCCCCATGTCCCTCCCGGACCCTGATGCCCTCTTACTAAGGGTGCTGCACCCTTGCAGTACTCCCACTAGTCTTAGGGTCTCCCCTCCCTGGGGGACCCCTCCACCCCCTATCCCCACCTTACCTCAGAATGGGCAACTGCCAGTCACCACTTGCCCCTGTTACCAGAGGCAGACTGCAGTATCATTGCCACTCATCAGAGGCAAGGGGGGTTGGCCTGCTGCTTCTGCCTCTAGCCATGGGCTGCCCCCTGCAACTCCAGTACCCCTTTGTTGGGCCTTCCTGTAAGCCCAGCAGCCTGGGGCTCCCAGGCAAGAGTCTCCCCAGCTCCTCATGCCTAGCCCCAGCCCTGCACCACGCTAGGTACTGCTCAAGCTCCCCACAGCTAGGCCTGTCTGTCTCCTCTGCTCAAGGAGAAGACTCACTGTCTCCCTAGGCCCCTCCCTCACAGCCTTTATACAGGCCTGCGAGTGTTTGGGGCGTGGCCACCCAGCTGAGCCCTAAACTCCCAATCAGGCTGGGAGTTTTGCCGGCTCCCGGCCACAACCCCTTCCTGGGCTGTTCCAACCCCTTCCGGCTGGGAGCAAGTGGTCACCCCGCTACAGGAAGCCTACAAGTTAAGGATGGGAATTTTAATGCTACTATCATCCTACTCTGATGGAGAAAGCGTTGCAACAGCAAACCCCCCACCCACAGTTTTTAGACAAACAAACAAAATGAGAGAAATTGCAATGCTGTTGCAAAATCTTGTTCAATGCATTTTGATTTTTCTCCTCAACCTGTAGTGAATATTATACATTATTTCATGATCAGAAAGGGCATTGCCTGGATGTTTAGAACGGTGTATACTAACACATCCTTTCCACAGCTGAAATATATTTGTCTTCTTTCTTACATGGCCCCACATTCATCATGAGCACATCCCACAAATAAAAATGACAATGGCACTACTTTTTTTGCCCCCTTTTCTGTTGTCA
Organism: Sternotherus odoratus; assembly: GCA_032164245.1. Taxonomy (NCBI): domain Eukaryota; kingdom Metazoa; phylum Chordata; order Testudines; family Kinosternidae; genus Sternotherus; species Sternotherus odoratus. The sequence goes on from JAVMKO010000001.1 coordinate 63,053,726, forward strand.
AGAAGCAGGATTTGGGAAGTGGGGGGAATATGTATCGGTATGACAATAGAGGTCCTGCCCAGGGAAAGCCAGGGTGAAGTTTTGGGTTCCTGGGGGTGGGGAAAAGACTTTCGTTCTGATCTGTTATTGATGTTTGTGAAACAGGAAAGAAATGAAACTGCAGCATACCCTCTAAACATCCCTCCCCCTCACTAAATTAGAACCTTGTTAATCCATTTTGCTAATTCACACAGTATCCTTTCCTTTCAATAACCCCCACATACAAAACATGTGAGATACCTGCATTCTGCCTTCCTGACTTCTGGTCCCATGCCCAAGAGCATCTTCCTCTTCCTTCTCCTACACTGCCACCTCAGAGCCTCGAGGCATTTTCTCCTTTTTCTTCTGCTCATCCCCTCGGTAGAATCAAGGGGTAGCTCTTGTCCTAGGAATGTCCCTTCCTGCTCCCTAATCTCCATGGCAACTGCAGTGCTGTCTGATTGTGAAGTCCCGTCATGGAGCCTTGGATCCTAACTCCCAACTTGTGCCCAAAACCATGGTTCCTGCCCTAACCCCATCAGTGTAAATCAGCCCTTTTCTGAAAGACTACCTCAAGAAATGAGGGTCATTTAGTCTCCAAGCAGACTCTTTAGCCTCTTCAGTGAGACTCTCAACCATTGTTATAGCATTCTTGTTATTTCTGCACCATAAATACATAATTAGGAACTGGTCTGAGATCACCAAATTCATTCCAAATACTGTGTTAACCGTCTCCTAATGACTTTTGATCTAAATTGCATTTCAAGCAGTGACTTAGACTTGAAAAGATCCATGGCTCTGAGCCATCCAGTTTCTTTAGTTGAACAATTCTAATTAACCCTTTGATATCATTATTCCTTTCAGGACCCAAAAAAGTTTGAACCCTTTAATTTTGTTTCCAGATTAAAAGATCAGAAACTAACAGATCAGAACTTAAAGAGGTAATACAAAAAGAAGTCAGCCTCAGAATCCACCTGAACACCTTGGAATTCATCATGCTTAAAGTTAATTTCTACCACGACCCAACTGCTAAATGAGAAATGGGAAACTTGCTCCCATATATTTGTCACCAATATAACTAAACCAGCACAAACAGCTATTTCAGAATGAATGGCTTATGTCCTAAAGTTAAATCTGTTCCTAATGACAGTATTTAATCCAAAATAAACTACTCTCAAATCAACCTAAGAATGTCTACACTGCATTGTTTTAAATACATCAGTTTATATTTACACCTTAAGTTATACTGCTGCAATTTTCTCATTTAGCCAGGCCCTGTGTCTCCCTTGCTGCTGTTCTTCTATTCATTAACAGTTGTCTGCATCTCTGCTGTTTTCATCTTCTAACTTTACTTTTTGACTTGCTTTTTGCTGCTGCTGCTACAAGCCATCATTGTCACACTCCATTTGTTACACAACCTTTGCTGCTGTCAACAAAAGGCCCAAAGGTTCATTTCATTGTGTGCCCTAGGTCCAAATAGATTTCATAGCTGAGATAGTGGAATATTTCAATTTAATTATACTTTTCCCTCACTGCCTCCCCTCCCCCCCAGTCCCTCCAGGTCTCCCAACTCTGAGATCTGAACAAGCACTGTGTTTTTAATATGGTTATGAAAGAACTTTGTGCCTGAAAAAGGCAGATCTTTGTGAAAGCATTTAGCTGTATTGACTTCAATTGATCTCTGTGTGGACATGGATCTCATTGCAGAATCAAGGCCTATGTGAGATATAGATGTAGATGATGGAATATTTTTTGAAATCCTACAGTCTAGCAACCTGATGTCTCTTTTCAATGCCAGCTCTGACAATCCCATTATCTATACATTGTACAACACTACTTGATTTTTTTCAAAAGGTCACTTTTGTTCTTAACAAAATCTGCTTTCTTTAAAACTTCCTGTATATCATCTTTTCCATAGCTGCTACAGTAAAGGGAAGGAGAAAATGAGGAAACAGTTTGATATCCCCCTTAGACTCTCTTTATACCCCTTGGCAAGTGTAAATTCAGTCAGAATTGGATTAAGGCCATGCTTAAATTAGATGTTTCCTTTCTGATAAAAGCAACATTGGAGAAGGAAAAACTACTTTACAAAACCCAGAAGTACCCTCGGAACTGGAACCATGTGCAGCCTTCAAAGCTCAAAAGGAAAAGTGTTTATGACTTTTCAAAATGCAAAGGAGGTACAGCCTGAAAACTACACCCGTCATGAAGATCAGCAGAGAAAGCAGAGCACAATACCATGGAATCTGGACCATCTCCTTTGTGCTGCTCTCCAGAGTGCACTAGGAGATTTCCTCACACTGACTTCACATATCTCTTTCCAAGGCGGTGCAGAGCAATCCAATAGGAAATTGACAAAAATCATCCCGATTCCAGAGCACCTTCTGCCCTTGACATCCTATATAATAGGGGTAGCCAAACTGCAAGCTCTTTTACCACTGAAGTGTGGCTTGCAAAGCCCACCATGCCCTCCCATTCTCCACCTACCAGACTGGGTGGGGGGAGCTTGGGACTTCTGCTTACCATGGGGTGGGGGCTTCTTCACTATGGGGTGCATCTGCTGCGTCTCGAGGCTTCAGCAGGAGCGGAACTGAAGCCCCAAACCCCGTCAGGCACCTCCCACAGTGATGGAGCCCTGAGCCCTAGCAGGTGTGCCCTGGCTCTTGAACTTATGAACACTGGAAGGTCAGTAAGTTTGGCCACCCCATTATATAGACCACTTGGGCATCATGCATGCAACAGAGCTCTGTGGTGTCCCATGGGATAGAAAGTATGCTGAAGAGCTGTTGATATCCCCTTTTGTGCTCTGCTACCAGTACAGGGCTAGCTGCACCTTTGTGGTCTCTGAGTGAACCCCTTCAGGTATCAGGCTTTGTGCCTTTATCTATCCTGGGTTTGGCACCTGCAGTTCTTCCCTTTGGGAGTCGGTGACCAACAGTGAATGTAGTGACCAGACAGCCTTCTAAGGACCAAAGTATTGTTTAACCTTAACAGTAGGAACTTAGCATAAGATAAGAGGGAAATGATTTAATGTAAACAGCCTGCATGTATCTCTCATACTTAAACACTACGAGCCTGTGATGATGACCCAAGTAGGACTAGCATCTTCAGACACCTGCAGCCAGTATCTGTATTATTCTAACCAACTACCCAACAACCTCTTCCCTCCCTACAGAGAGTTATTTTATATTTAACCCAACTTCCTTGTGTTTTCACTTCTGTCAAACTAGTCAAAAAACAGTTGGATTCAGCAGAAGATCAAGCTAGTCTCCTTAGGGCCAGTGGTTCTACCATTGTTTTGTTACAACCCTCAACTATTTGTGGGGAGGTTCTTATCCTAACTCATTGTTTTGCCTTTTGTCCTGTTTCCCAAAAGCCTTTTTGATTTAACCTGATATAGTCATACAGTACACATCCCAGCAACCAGGTTAGCATACAGTATTAATTATTACAGATCAGCATTATATTTGTCACTCTCCCCTTTCAGTTCGATGCAGTGTAATTTCCTTGCCTATACCAAACTGGAGGGTGCTCATTTCCTTGCTGTGAAGCTTGAGCATTTGGTAGGGATTGTACATCTCTTATTTTTTCCATATTTGCTTTATATGTTCACATCTACACATTGCTGGATATGCAGTCCTACTGGTTAACTTGGCCAGGATGAGATTTTCAAGGTTGCTTGGGGATTCAGACACTGGACAGACTCTCAAAGGTATTTAGGCACCCATCTACCTCTTTAGTCCCCCATTTAAGGGCCACTGACATTTCTAAAACTTCTACTCAGCTCACACCTAGTTCCATAGGTACTGAAATCCCATAAGTGCTTAAGTTTCCACTAACTGGCATTTTCAAAGGTCTAAACCCAAAATTGGTCTAAACTTTTCAAAGGTCTAAACCCCAAATTGGTCTAAACCCAAAATTAAACAGCCTCTTAGAGTCGGTATGGTAATTTCCAACTTTTTATGCTTTCTATGTATATAAATGCATCTTACTCCTGTTTGCTCCATTCTATGCATCTGATGAAGTGGGCTATAGCCCACAAAAGCTTATGCTGAAATAAATTGGTTAGGCTCTAAGGTGCTGCAAGTATTCCTCATTTTCTTTATGGATACAGACTAACATGGCAGCTAATCTTAAACCTAAACCCTGGTACTGCACCACAGGTGATGAGCAACTCAGAGCCCTCACTCAAGACAAAGGCCCAGAACCCCCAAAGTAGGATTCTCAAACTAGATGTTCCTCTACCTATCTCACCAGTGAGGCCTGATCTTGTAGGCAAGCTCAGAGCATGCCTAGGGCCTGATACCTGTCAGACTTCATAGCAGTAGGGCCAGATGCAGGACACTGATAGGTGTGTGGGCAGCACAAAAGATAATTGGGGACACAGCGTAATGTTAAGCAAATGACCATGAAATTGAGCAGGAGACAGAGAAAAAGTCTGTTTTGGTTTCTAGGGCATGGGCAACCTAATCAGTTGACCTGGCTTAGGTGCCCAATTGCAGGAGACAGTCTGTGGCTGAAGGTCCTGAGGGAGTATCTATCTCTAGCCTGTCAGTCAGGTGCCTAAGTCCCTCTCCTCACTTCATTTTAGTAGTTCCCTTCTGGCAAGCTTAGGCAACTCCCTACTCAGCTTCCTGACATCTGAGGACCCCTTTCTTAGGCATCTATGTCTCCCCCTGCATGTAATGGAGAGCCAGGGAGCCTTAGGCATTGCAATGGTGAATGGAGCAACACCTAAATACCTTTGGGGATCTAGGCCCATGTTGCTATTAAAATTAATGAAAGTTAGACATCCAAAGCCCCTGAAAATCTCATTTTTGGAAAATAAAACTAATCCATTTTAAACCCTTAAGTGGTAAATGTCTGGTTTGTTTACATGATATATGGAGAGCTGCATGCCATTTGTGTATCTTATTTTAATGTATGTGAAGATAGCTCCCTCCCCAAAGAGCTCACATGTAACAAAACATTAAAGGATGTGCAAAAAGTAGTAGTATCCCCATTTTGCAAATGGCAAACTCAGGCAGGGTGATTAATTTACTTGTCCAAGGACTCTCAAAAAGTCTGTAATAAAGCCAGGACTTGAGCCTAGATCATCCAACTTCCATTCCAGTGCCTTAACCACAAGACCATGCATGTTCCTTTGGTTTCTATGCCGGTCCACTGAGGGACTTTCATTAACAAAATGGCTGATCAGTCAATATTAAAATTGCACAGTGACTTGAATGGTTATTAGCAAATAGCCCTGTAAGAAGGTTGCCAAACTACTTTGGAAACTTTAAAAAAAATTGTATTAAGGTTTTGAGAGTTTAAAAGACCAGACGGTACTTATGACCCTATTCTATAAAGGTAACTAGAATCTAGGAAATCACTATGAATTATAATGATGTCTCTTTCTTTCTTTCTTTCTTTCTTTCTTTCTTTCTTTCTTTCTTTCTTTCTTTCTACTAACAAGCAGTTAACTGAATTTGAATTCTGATATCAGTTATGTAGTAACAAATATGAGAGGAAGAGTATTAAAGTGTTACTAAGCATTTGGCCAATGAAATGTCTTGGTATTGGAATATCTTTTTTTCAGTCCTTTTCTCATCCTCTTTATGATGTAAATAGAACTGTCTCATAGCAACAATTAACTCTGTCTATTTGAGTTTCACACCATTCCATTCAGACTTGCTGAGCTTTGCATAAAGTTCAGAACTCTGCAGAAATATCAGCTTGCAGGGTAGGCATGAAAGTCAGAGCGTAGCATAAGCCTCGGGACGTCAGCATATTTCAACGTGTAAACACTGGGCTCGAGTCTCCTTTCACTTAGTGTACAAAAATACCACTAAAATCAAAAGAGCTACACTGGTATAAAACCAATGGTAGTCAGAAGAGAATCAGGCCCTTTAGTTATAAAGAGCCTTTTTGTTTCAAGCTTAGGAGTAGGGTTGTGGGAGTTTTGAAATTATGTATTATTTACTATGTTGTGCAGCAAAGAACTAAAATTAAAGAAGCAGGAAAGCAACAGCAGCTCTTAAAACTAATTTAAAAATATGAACCATTTCTCCTTGCCACAATTTATTTGATGAATTCATTTTTTTAGATTTACAAAAATCCTGAAAATGCTTTAAAATAGTTTGAGATCTCTCTCTCCCCTACACTTCACCCAAAACACACCGATTGTAGACTTGTACTCCAGAAGCATTGTGGGAATTAGGGATTGGCAGGGCATGCTGGCGAGGGGGTGGCCATATATAATTCGCAAGAGACTGCTTGGGGGTTGGTCTTTCAAGCAGCTCCATAAAAAGCCTGAGAAGAGACCTAAAAGGGAATCGCAGAAAGAGGAAGGTGATACAGAGCTCAATGGGAAAATTTGGGGGCAGGTTACAGATGGTATATTGAGTACCCTAATTTGGGGTAGAGTGTAGGAAGTATCCCTAGAGGACAGATAATTTGAAATAGTTTGGGGAGGACAGACTAGATAGCCACTTCATTTGTCTGAAGCCCCAGAGAAGTAGCTTTTGGAAGATGGAGAAGGTGAGTTCCACTATGAGTGACAGTATGTCCACACTATGAACTGAGGTCAATCTCGGAGATCTTACTAAGAGGTTTTGAATTTTTTGGCTCTAACCTTTGCAGTTCACCTTTATGGAGTCTAAAAGACAACACAGATGGGAGGGAGGACTCTGGGATTCATTATTGCAAGGTGCAAACCTTAAGTTGTAGAAGAAACAGCAAGTAGCAAAACTGAAATAAATTGGTTCAGCTGTCTGATAAGTCAGCATACTTTTCTCCTCTCTACTCCACATCATTTAAAAAAATTGTTTTATTTGTGCTTTTTTTTTTAAAGCTTTGTGGAGCTTGGATCAATATTTTATTCTCCTAGTACAGAGAGTTGTATTGCAATGTCATTTGAAATCTCAAACCCTGTGGTACTTTTTGGAATATTTCTTCAGCATGAGAATTATTTTTTTAACTGGAAAACCAGGAAGATTCTCAGATCCTTCTCCAAGTCAATGAAACTATGTAATTTATACCAGCTGAAGATTGCCCATTAGGCGCTTAACCATAAAAAGCATATGGTCATTAAGGAGTTAGAAGACAGAGCTCAGCTACCAGGATGAAAGGTGAGGCACAAGACCCTACAGATATAATAGGTAGTGCTCAAAATACATGACAGCAATAGCTTTCAGGAAAACAAAACTGTTTTTAACTATTTATATTATAGAGGATTTAAAAGATGATTTATATTAAACACTAAGAGTCAGTGCATTGCGTTGGTCTTGCAAAACCATGACATCTCCAATACACCATATGGGCCCATTTGCAAAAGAAGATTATGTTTAACTGATCGTCTATGAATATTTTAGCGTTTTTGGCATATGGGGAGTTTACTCAGTTACACCATGAACAACTTAAGCTATTGTGCCTCTCTCAAATTTATATATAGCTATCAGTAATGTTACATTTAATTTCTTAAATAGGCTTTATCATGCCTTTGAATTTTCCTTGATTGGGGTTTTTTCCAGATGAATGGGTGTGCATTGCTTTTTTTTGGTGGCTAAGGGAAGTATCAGTTTTTCCCATTTATGAGTAATCTCTCTTCAGTTATTAAATGGTGTTACTCTCCAGCTCAGGACCCCTCCCTCACAGTCCAGCAGATATTGCCTTTTGTCTTTTCAGGTGCAGCATATGCAGTGGGGGGGGAGGGGTCTACCCACTTCTTTTATAGCCCTGTTCCCACTTTCAGAAGCGTTTTCAACTGGGAGTAAGGCAAAAGGCAGGCTGGTGAAGAAAAGAAACTCCATGCTCTTTGCTAAAATATACATTTTTCTTCCAGCTCCCTTCCCTGCCAAAGAATGGCCATTTAGCAGAGATTTTCAAACTATGGGGCAGACCCTCCCAGGGGAGGAGGAGGATGTAGGAATATTTGGGGCAGTGCCAGCCCCGGCAAGGGAAAGGGGTTGATAGCAAGAGCCCCTGGCCACCAGTCCCATCCTCCCACCCCAGAGAGGGTCATAACCAAAAATTTTAACTCAAAGAGGAGCACCTCAGCTCAAATGTTTGAAAATGGTCAACTTAGCAGCTAATGGTATATCAACCTTATTGACCCCTATCTGAGGCATCAGCTTGTCCTTTGTCTTGGAGGAACTGGTTTAGTTACTCTCTGGATTCATCTGGGAAACACACTTCAGCCAGGATTTCACCTTATATGCAAGCTTATGAACATAATGTCACTATGTGCATTCTGCTGGATATTATTGATCAGCAAATTATGAGTTTAAGTGATACCTCACAAGTCATTCCTGTGATGTGGTGCTGAACTCACTGTTAGATGACCCCACTGCCTAACCATTCTGGGGATTAGCTTCATGAGGCCAACACCCTTTCCCACAGTTGTTCACTATCTCTCTCCCTCCCCCTGCAGACCCTCTCTTGCTCCATGAATTGCTGCTGCCTCTTAATGACTCAGCCCTCCAGCCAAGTTATTATACACACTTTCCCCTCCAAGTTTTCAAAGGATTTCCTCCTCAGTCTTAGGGCTGGTCTTCACTAGAGGGGGAGATCAGCTGTAGATATGCAATTTCAGCTACATTAATAACGTAGCTGAAATCGGCGTATCTACAGCTGACTTACCTGCCGTCCTCACGGCAGCGGCAGTCGGCAGCGTGCTCCCCCGTCGACTGCAGCTTGCACCTTTTGGCGAGCTGGCGTTCTGGAGTTGACAGGGGCGCTGCTGGCAATCGATCACCAAAAGATCGATCCCTCCCCAACATAGTGAAGACAAGCCCTTTGGCAAGCTTCCAATTTCTTACCCTATAGTACCACTTCCTCAATGGCTGGCAGAGGAACCTGGGCCCACTCTCTACTCCAACTGCCAGCTCAGGGGCTCTCTAGTCAGAAACTAAGTCTGTTCTCACCTAAACCTTATTGCCTTTCCTTTATCATTGGTTTTTCCCGTCTCTCTGGATTAGCCAACCTCACAACCTCACAACTCCGTCCTCCCAAGGAGTAACTTGTCTCTGTAGCTCTAGAGCATACCTCCTTTCCCCCTCAGAGTGACTATAATGTTACCCAGTAGCTCTTTTTAGTCCTACGTTCCTGTCTTTATAAACCCTGCTCTTCCACCTCAGCTGGGCTCCCTCACTCAGTCAGGAGATTATTTAACCACCTGATTCCCCTCAGCTGTGGCCTTTGAGATAAATTAGCCCCCTTCTCAATCTACATTAACTCTTTCAGGGCAAGCAAGCGGTATCACAATGCTTTGTACAAACATTATTACAGTAGTGTGTTGGGCATGAATAGAGGGTATATTCTGTCACAGTTCTGTATAAAATGAGAAAAGGTTTCCACACTTATATTTTAAATTCTTAGCTAAATTAAATGTTATCATGTGTAGATGCTATAACCAATGCTAGATCCCTGGGCAGATCTCCAGACTATATTTGTAGAAGTCTGCTCATAGAGGTGGAGTGAAGGGAAGTTGGCCAGCCTATGTAAACAATTTTTTGTAACATATTGCATAGACAAACAAGAGAAAGGAGATTAAATACGCCTTTATGTGCCTCACCCCAAAGGCCAAAGAAGGGAATGGAAAGGATCTCCTTGATTTCAATAGACTTTGGAATACATCCTATATCATCTCTCTCTATTCTCCTCCCACTAGGAATTATTCTCTTGTTGAAGTCACAATCAAAAACTCCCCTCTGGAGCCATAGAGGTAGTTATTTTTTATTTGAATACATTAATCCAGCTAAGCAACTGTACTTTTAAAAAAATAGAATTGGCATATATTGTTTTTTAATTCTTATCCAAATCTTGAATATGAGGAGGAGCTCTATCAAAGCAGCATGAAGTGGAAATGTTTGTTGATCTTCCTAAAAAGCTAGCATGTTCTCAGAACTGCAGCAATAATTTGCATCGATAGCAAGATTGTTATAACAAAGTTCGCATCAGAGATGACTCACTGATTTATTTATTTTTTTACTAGAAAACAGGACAGGACAAATTCATAAAAGATAAGCAGGTAGATGAGGAGGGGTTTCTATTCATTTTCAATGAATGAGAAACTGTAAAACAATTATTTATCAGCATTTTGAATTTTACTGAATTGGTTTAATGAATTTAATCTAAACACAGAATGTCAAAGAGTCAATCTTTTAATCATTTAACTTAGTTGCACATGCAGTTTCATTTGTTTGGCTAGCTCTCAGCTCTACCCCCTCACTTTGAGTTTTGGGCTGTAGGAATGACTTTTCAGTAACAACAGAGGAATGCTTAGATCAGTGCTGAACACTTAGACCTTTAATGTTTCTGTGATCATCTTACTTTGACATATTTGATTAATGTTTCTATTTCGTATAAAAATGTTGGTTTCCTTTTTAATCATGCCTCATTTTATGACATTTCATAATGTTATATATTTTCTAACTGAACTATTGCTGCCACAGTCATCTCCTGTAGCCTCTAGAACTGCTATAGTAGGATATTTTAAAGGGCAGTCATATTAGGTTGCTTCCATTCCTCCTCAAATTACTGTTCTTTTACATATTACCAACCAAATCTCTCACACACACTTTATACAAGGGAAAACAGGCTAAATTATGACTGACTCTTTGTAAGTAACTTCCATGGGACTACTCACATGCTTAAATTTAAGCTCTTGCATAGCTGGGTATACATAATGCCTTATTAATCTTTGGAATATAACTATAGGTAAATTTTCTTTTGACATTCACATGATCAGACAAAACTCAAGTTGCTTCAATGGCATTTCATCCACTCATATCAAGGATAAATTTGGTCCTAGGAATACCAATAATAAATTTCCTTGTCGTTAAAAAAAAAATCCCTAACCAATCCATCAAAAACATCAATGTGGTGCTACTGTTTGAGTTATGACTTGGTGTCGCATTTATGTATGGTTTATTCATCACTTCTTCTGTTTAATGTTTGTCAGACAACAATATCTGGCAGTAGTTATAAGCATCTCCAGAAAGGTATTAATGATGCAGCTAACTAGTTCATCATTTGCTTTGAATGTGTTACTTTTTTTTAATGTATAGTAAATTATATTATTTGTATGCTTAAAGTTAGTCTTCTACATAAAAATCAGGTTGTAAACCTATACTTACCATGAAGGATCATGAATATATTGACAAGTCAGTCAAGCAAAAATTGAGAGCTTTATTAATTCACTTCAATTTGACAACATAAATGGTTTTAAATCTATATTCAGCATTGTGCTTTATTTTCGCAGAAAAATGATAAGAAAACAAGCTAATATTTCTCTATTATTATTATTCCTTAGGCTGAAGTAGCAAAGTATGTCATAGGCATGATCAGCATCATAGTGCAAAATAACAAAACATGAGAATTTTAAAGAAAAAGCCTGCCACTTATATTCAGAAAGGACATAACTAATAAAAACAAACAAACCTCCCTCCAAAATGGGGGAATAATGTACTGAAAAAAGCATAATTAAAAACTTGCATTTTTAATTAGGTGGTCCTGATACCCATATAAACCACAATGCACCAGGGAGCCCCATAAAGAGCTTAATTGAAATCAATGGGAGTTTTGCCATTGACTTCAATGGGAAAAGATCCAGACCCAAAAGGAAGTAGTTTTATTTCAAAAAATATAATATGCTGGGCACTCACTAGAAATACACTTGCTATTTGAATGCTGCAGCTTTTAGTAACAATATTCTGCACTCCTGTTCCACTCCCCCCTTCAAAAAATTTTAAAAAATATTAAAATGGCAAAATTGGCATATGGTAGTCAAGAGGGGATGGGATTTTTAGTTGTCAAACACTAACAAATCTCTACTGAGCATGTGCAAACTGTGTTTTTCCAGAGACTTATAACTTGGGCAAATTTAGGAAAAATTTTACAAAGATGTAGCAGGCATATCCCCAAAGACAAGGGTGCCCCCTGCCAAACTTCAAGCCTTTGCTCTGAAAGACAGAGGCACTATAGCTTCTCTACAAAACAGTTGTAAGTATTTTTTTTAATATGGGCAAAACACCATATTTCCCAACGTCTGAGAAATGGTTTGTGGTGGATAGTCTATACCTTCCCACACCCTGAACACTAGGGTAGCAGAGTGTGGTTCTCTCCTACTTTGCAGACCACTAACTTTAAGCTATTTTCCCAGCCTAAGTTAAATCCTGTCTCCCCAAACCCTTCAAACTTGACCAGTTAGGACTTGGGGTCCGCTGCCACCATTTGTGTGAATCTCCAAGACCCTGGAGGGGGGCACACGAACACCCCCAAACCCCCTTTCCCTCTCCCTGAGAGATTGGGGCACTCAGAGGCTGTTCCACTCCCTCTCATCCCCCTCCTTCTTGTAGATGAGATACAATCTCTGAGTTGCAGCCCTTCTCTCCTGCCTTCAGGAGAGAGACTCAACACACCAGCTCATGCTGTGAGCCTGCCTCTCAGACACACAGACTTCCCTTTACCCGGGAACTGTGTCAAATTTAAAGCTAGGACAACTTAAGGGAATAACCAAACACTTTTTATACTAAAAAGATTTAATAAAGAAAAGAGAACAACTTACAGCTAATGCAACTTTACAGATATAAAGCTTCTAACCCCTCCCTCTCTGGGAAAGTCAGTGACACTCTAGATCCGGTACAAACTTATGAAATCAATGTTACTTACAGATAGTCTAATCTTTAGAAAGAGAAGGGTGCTTCATCTCTCCCACAGCTAGGATAGAGGAGAAGAGCTTTCATAGCTGAAAAAGATGGAGCCAGTCCAAGCTCCAGACAGAATTGAAGAGACTTCCTGGTTCTTCCTCCAGGTGGGCTCTCTACGTCACTTCCCCCCTTCCCTCAGTTAACCCCTAACAGGTAAACCAACTCTCTAAGACTCTTAATACTCATGACATGGCTGATCCATTTTTAGTTGAAAGTTTAAAAAGATCAGCCATAGGCAAAGACATAGCCTGGAAAACTTTAGCCTGGATGGTCTAAAGCTGGGCGAAATTATAAGCAACTGAAAAAGAGGGTCTTATAATGGAAAGTGTTATGCAACCTAAACTATAGGTGTCACTACCTGCACGGCCTATGGCACAGTTTCATTACAAAACAGACGCCATAACTAATTTTCTATCATCACAACCCTTTGTGCTTTTATTTGGCTTTCATTTTATTCTGTACACGTGCAGCCCGATATAAGTTATACTATAAAATATTCAAATAGCATATTGTAGGTCTATTGCATACACCCTCTCATAGCAAGGGATGGCCTGGCAGGAACCCTGCTTCACTCTCCCTCAATCATTGTGAGAATAGCCCACTTATTCCCAGAGGCTTTAAACTAATATGCCCCCTCCCTTGGGGCTAATCTAATCAGATTAACTAGCTCTGCCCATGAAGGGCGCACTTTTTAGATTTAGGGTTTCCCAGGCCTCCTTTCTGGGGCTGGATGCTTCATGCTGTGGCTTTCCTAGCTTGTAACTCTCCTCTCCAGGTCAAGCTCTTCATGGCCCTCCTTTTGGGGGAGCTTTGTGCTTTTAGTTTTGACTTCACAAGCCTCTTTCCAGTTCAGAGGTTTCACACTCCTCCTTGGGGCTATGTTTCTAGGCGTGCCCATGCTGTTCTATAGACTGTCCCCTTGGGTTTATGGTTTCATGGCACTCCTCCTTACAGCTTGTGTCCCAGCTGAGGTCTTCCTCTCAGGGCTTGTCTATTCAATCACTTAATTTGCAGCAAGCTGGGGGGTAAATCCACCTTGCACTAGCCTGCCATGCACTAACTATCCCTATGGACCCTGCTACAGTGCACTAAAAGTTCCCTTGTGTTTTAAGATACCCCCTGGCTTAACGCAGCTCCCCCTCACCAACTGAGCTTAGGTCCTTTTTTTGAGTCACCCACCCAGTCAAGTAATCAGTCTCTGACTCCTCCCCAACTGGGTCTAATAAGACCAAACTTCTGTCTGTGCGGGCTGAGAAGGTGCAGAATCTCAGGAGGAGCAGAAGTGGTGTTGCAGGGGGCAAAGCTGATTTGGGGGTTTGGAAGGTGCATCATTAATTTTGAGGTTTTGGAAGCTCTGTACCATCAGGCGACAAAGGTAAGAGCTCCTGCAGCAGGGGCCAGAATCACCTCACTCTACATCTGGGAGAGTTGGCACCACTGTAACTGCTCCATACACTGGGAGGGGGCAGAGGGACTTCAAAAATCGACAGACAGACCCCCGCCCCCCTCCCAGGACAAATTGGTCTCAAAATCATGAGATTTATTTTAAAATCTCGTGGTTTGGAGTATGGCAATACTACACTATGGAAGAGAGGGTGGAGGGCGGGACATGGCTCCCTCCTGGCTGAGGTCTAGAATCAGCTACAGAAGCAGGTTTCTTCCATTCAGTGGGTTGTGTGGGGTTAAGGGTCCCCCAGACTCACCAGCTGTACCAGTAGTCTCCCAGTGGAAATGAGCAGTACTGTATCCTGTAGTACATCAGTCACACTACCATGACATTATTAGTGGGTTTTAGCACTGTTAGTCCCTAAATACAAGCTGCCCATGTCTGAGTGCATTAGATTATTGGAAGATACCTTATTTAAAATGATATGGGAATAGACCAGTAAGGTGTGTTTCTCAGTTCTTCCCATGTAAGAAGATTTTAGGGCTAACTTTAAGGCCAGAGGAGGTAGTTTGGGTGGCCATTTACACCATGCTCTGTGTCTAAGGACAGTAGAGGGAAGCCAGAAAATAACTGAAGTAGTCACTGGGGGACAGCAAAAGATGGTGTTGGGGAGCAGACACTATCTGGGATAGGGCAAACATAGGGACTTCCCAAACCATTTCCCCTCTCTCCAGGCCCAGGGAGCAGCTGCAATAAGGTCCTATTCTACCCCTTTCCAGGCCTGTGTGGAGTGAGCATTAGCCTGCTAAACCTAGGTTTGTGAGTTCAATCCTTGAGGGGGCCATTTAGGGATCTGGGGCAGAAATCTGTCAGGGATAGTAGGATTGGTCCTGCTTTGAGCCAGGGGGTTGGACTAGATGACCTCCTGAGGTCCCTTCCAACCCTGATATTCTATGATTCTATAATTCATTGCATTCTTCACCTCTTCTTCCAAAGCCTTGTGGTGCAGTAATAGAAAGGGGAGGAGAAGAGAATGAACTCCTCCTGAGCCATTTTTCACAGATAGGGAGGAGGGAGTAGTGCCACCCTGAACTGCCGGACATTGTCCTCCTCCCCCACTCCTCTTGTGAGAATGGTGGGGGCCTCTCCCCCCCCCCCCTTACCTACCCTGTCAGGAGCAGAGAGGAGTTTGGGAGTATGAGGTCTGTGTGGAATGAGAGCTGTACCTGAGTCATACCCAGGAGGCAGCAAAGTGGGGAGGGCAACCAGTCCTGGGGAATTTCCCTCATGCCAGGATGGAAATTGGGTGAGGGCAGGAGTTTCATGGCTGGAAACTGGCTTGAGTAAGAGGTCAAAATCACATTCAAGAGTTAGCAACATGGTGTCAGGTAGGGTAGACCACCTATAGTCAGAGAAGACCTGCCCCCTGCAAAAAACAAAGGGGACCCACTCCCTACCCTGACCAATCAGTGGCATGTATATTTTTAACAGACCGAGGGAAGAGTATTTTACTGAGGGGATGTCATATATATTACTGGTCACTGATTGTACTACGTAGACTGTAAGCTCTTCAATGTGGGATCTCTTTGCTACATTATGCCTATTATCAGGGAGGTAGCCATGTTAGTCTGGAATAGCAGAGGTAACAAAGAGTCCTGTGGCACCTTAAAGACTAACTAAAGTATTGAAGCATAAGCTTTCGTGGCCTGATACCCACTTCGTCGGACTCTTTATTATGCCTATTGTGTGTCCCAGATCCATGAGTGGGGCAGCTAGACACTATCCCAGTACAATGATGAACAACAGCAACAGATTAAGGTAGAACAATTTAAGGGTAGTGTGTTAAAATTTTGGCATCACAGCAATATAGTTTCAGCTGGAGAGAGTTTCAGCTGGAAAGGGTTTATACTGTCATCAATATTCCTCATTTACATGTATCGGAGTCATAGGGGAATGTTTGTAAACTCAAAACATACTATTCACAGGGGAGAAAATATGCAGACTTGCCTAATGTGGTGCTGCTTATAATTGTCTCCTAGGCACTGCTTTCCTTTCATTAGGTTCTCAAAGGAAAGAGCCATAAGGGAGGGGAATGGTAACAAATTAGAAATGTGGACATTACTGATCAATTCTGTAAGATCCACTGCAGTCAATTAGAGCAGAGGAAACCTTGTCCATTGCTTGGCAAAATGTTTGTGGCAAACTGGAGCGACAGGGATGGGGGAACAGCTTAAAGGAGCAGTAGTATATACAGGATAGCTTTAACCCTTGCAGATCTGAGGATGAGTCCCTTTGTCATAAACTTTATGGGTCTCAGTCTGGAAGGCCTTGCTTCCTGCAAAATTTCCAGGCTCCCAAACCTTCTCCCACTTGAGGAATGCTTCCTAGGGTACTCTGCAGAAAGAATTTTGAGGCACCTTCTACCTCCTATAGGTCCGACTCACATTTACACCAGGGCAAAAGAAGTGTTAAATGCTAACATTCTGATTGGGTAGCATTTTACATCCACTGTGCAATCAGTTCACCATGTGTAAATGACTACACAAAGTGCAGGGCTATGGAGAATCGGGACCTATTTTTCTTGGTCCAAAGAATTTAATGTCAGACAAAAGAAATCCTTAAAAAGCAAGTGCAAAAGCAAAGACAACTGCTGTCACTTCCATATAGCTATTTCAGTATGGATTAAGTAAAAGTGCAACATTACTTTCTCCTTTCTGAGGCACAGTACAGAGTCAAAAGAGACTGCAGCATTTCTCATATATTTATTAGAATATCAATTGTTTGATTATAGTCATTTCTGAGCATAAAGTGTTTGCTCACATTCATCTATACATTCAAAATATTGACAGCTTTTATATTAGATTTGTATCAGAATGCTATGGTTAACCAGTTTGATTCCCTCCAGTGAATGGAAGAAATGAAAGATTTTTAAAAATGCTTTAAGTTGAAAAAGCTGGTGGAAAGACCCAGTCTCCTCTCCCCAAGTAAAAAATGTTTGCACCAAAACCAAATATGATTGAATGGTGTTTGGTTGGTGGTTTTTTTGTTTTTGTTTTTTTGGTTTGTTTGTTTTTTGAGGGTGCAGGGGGTGGGAGTTGTCTGCTTTTTCACTTTCTAATTCACCAAGAAACCGCTGCAAAAAACTGACCCCGTTACTAGGATTTGGATTAAATTGGACAGATGAATGGATGGATAGATGTAAAGGTAGATATGCAAAAAGATAGCTACAAAATATTACTTTTTTTTTTAATACACAGCACTGTAAGAAAAATTCCTCTGTCAATTGAGGATAGGATCAAGAACTCTTCCTTGAAATTCTCTTTTTATGATAAGGATTTAGATGCAAGAGTATATCAGTATTTGTTATGTGGTCTGATAAAATGATTTATCCAGACATAATATAAAGTGATAAAGCAGCAGTCGAAGGATCACCACACTCCCTTGAACTATAGGTTCAAATCCTGACAGGACTGACTCAGCCCTTAATCCTTCGGAGGTGACAGACTAAGCTGGCATGCAATTTAATACATTTTGGTCTTTTATGAGGTGTTAAAACTGCAGCCCTTTCTTTACTATGTGAATTGCAAAGATCTGATAAGCCCTTTCCTAAAATTAAGGGTTTACCCTAATTTCCTTGCCCAAAACTTTTTCTTCTTTCACTGAATTATATTATGCTCCATGTGTCTCCTGTTTCCCTCTCCAGCTGTTATGTATTTCAGTTGTGGTGTGTTATACAGGCTGAAAAGCATTTTGGCAGGAATATGCTTTATAAATGTATTTTTTTTTAAAAAAAAAAAAAACCTACCCCCCAAACCCTTAATTTGAAGATAAAAGGACTGATTCTCATTCATATCCATACATACTTCTCTAGCAGTTTAAAGGGGCCTTAAAAGATATGAGAATCAATCAAGGCCAAAGAGTTCATCTTCATTATATTGCACTGCGTAACATCTGTAGAAAGATATGTAAAACTTAAATAAACGAAACAAATGTGCATGCACCAAAGGTGAACTCAATTGTAAATGTGACTCCTATTTATTCTATCCCCATCATCAGCTACCCTAGTTAACTGACAGACTTATTAAGCATTTCTCCCATCAGGGGTTATATCAGTTTAGATAGTTCAAATTGCTTTTTTCCTCTCAAAAATAAATTAAATGACTTAACACTTGCAGCAAAAGACTCTCTCTGTGAAATATATATGGTAGGTGCCCCAACTGGCCAAACCTGACTTATCTGAAGGTTGTAACTGCTATCAAATGCTATTGTAATTAATTGGAGTAAATGTTTTGTCTTTATTTCAATTTATTTTCTCTAACTGGCAATTATATGTGAGAGGGCAGACTTCTTGCTTTTTTGAAGGGAATTGGTGGTATGTAATTTCCTCTCAAGTGCCATATGCAGTTTTCATTATTTGTGGAAGCCAAAAATTAAGAAACATTCTTGAGTGTTTTTTTTTTAAAATTCTATTCATCCCCTTATGTGTTTGAGAATACAAAAGCTCTGCTGTTCAATTCTGCCATCAGTTACAGGTGTGACTACTACTGAGGTCACCCAGTAACAGCGCTAGAAAGCACCCCTCTTCTTTACCTCATTCCTGAGGATGAATCCTGGATAATTGCAGCCTTTCCCCTTACTAGTGTGCCCCCAGTGCAGGAGTTGCCATGGTTCACGCTGTAGGAATTTACTAAATTAGGTGGGTGATGGGTGTGATGCGTTAGATCACAAAAACCCCTTTGGGACTGCCAACGGATGTGCCAAGATGACTCCTGATCCTGACTTCCCTGCCAGCTTGGGACTCCAGAACCCTGCCTGGTTGTGCCAAACATACTTGCTGGTTACAAATAAAGACCCAAGTCTGAACCACATCCCACAAACTTCAGGCTTAACTGAAAGCAGCATAAGAAGTGTTTCTGTCTGCAACACTCAGATGCCCAACTTTCAATGAGTTTACCCTGTATAAAGCTTATACAGAGTAAACTCAAATTGTTCATCCTCTATAACACTGGTAGAGAGATGCACAGCAGTCCCCCTTTCCTCCTCCCCCTTCCCTGCTGCAGATAATACATACTCTGGGTTAACTGAAAAGTGATTTTATTAAATACAAAAAGTAGGATTTAAGTGGTTCCAGGTAATAACAGAGAGAACAAAGTAAATTACCAAACAAAATAAAACACACAAGTCTAAACCTAATACAGTAAGAATCTGAATACAGATAAAGTCTCACCCTTAGAGATGTTTCAATAAGCCTCTTTTACAGAGTAGCCTCCTTCTAGTCTGGGTCCGGCAATCACTCACACTTTCATGGTTACATGTTCCAGTTTCTTTCAGGTATCCTTTGGGGTGGAGAGGCTATCTCTTGCGCCAGCTGAAGACAAAATGGAGGAGTCTCCTAGGGGTTTAAATAGACTCTCTCTTGTGTGTGGAGACCCCTCCCTCCTCATGTAGAATCCCAGCTACAAGATGGAGTTTTGGAGTCACATGAGCAATTCACATGTCTATGCACGACTCAGAAATTACATATAGCAGTCATGGTTCACATGTTACTTTGAACGTCCTCAAGTAGACTTCTTATGTGGATTGGAGCCTCCCAAGATCCATTGTCCATTAATTATTTCTTGATTGGGCACTTAACTTGCAAATTCCTTTCTAAAGAAGCTGCCCAAATGCCTTACTAAGGCTACTTAAAATCAAACAAGTATACAGCCAATATTCATAATACAAAAATGACACATGCTTACAAATAGCATGAATATATTCATTAGATCATAACCTTTGCAGAGATGTGTTACATGGCATGTTTAACATAAAACATGTGCCAGTTATGTCATATATACATTCATAAGCATATTTCCATAAAGAATTACAGGGTGCAACATCACAATGGATAGAGTTGGGTAGATATTTGAAAATATTAATGACTGGAGGAAGGTGAGGAAGTTTCAGTCTGATAGTGATGATAAATTACAGCTGAGGGATAGGGGTGGTGTTGGGGGTTTTGTTTTTTGTTTAAATAAGAGGAATTGTTGAGTCAGTTTGGACTGAAGTATTAAGGGGCAAAGGATCAAGTGTTTTTATAGGAAATCTTTACTAAAAAAGCTGCTGAAATCTTATAAGATACACTAGAGATAGTTAACCTTAGCAGGCTAGGAATCGCAGTTAGAAGTTTATCACAGATCAATAAGAACAGAATAGAAGATGTATTGTAGAGAATCTATTTTTTAAATTAATTTTGTCTGAGTCAACTAGCCATTTTGGACTACATATGAGCCAATGAAAATATGCTAAATGAAACACCTAGTAAGGATAATTTGGGAAAATTTGGGAAATAGTGATACAGGTCTCAATTTTAACCAGTACAAAAATTTGGGGTGTACAAAGAGATTAATTCAATTTCTTTAAAAGGTTAAATTTGAGGGTTATCTAAATGTAAATGAACTGGCAACGTTTATTAGCAGGCATTTAAGTGGTAAAGGGATAGTACAGTTGATTCAAGAGGAGTGCTTCCTGCTACACAAAATGGAACTGACCTTCAAAAATAGTATTAACAAGTGATAAGTAGTTAACAGTTAAAATCATTGCTTGTAAAATAAAAGCTTTTTAGTCACAACAATCAAAATATTGTAGCATTGTTAGTTTTTATAAAATGTAAAAAATGTATTCAGAAACAGGAAAATGAATAATTTAGCTAAGGATATTTAGAAAAGCAATAAGAGATTCATTAACTTTATTGGACCAAAAAAGAATGCGAGAATAAAAGTAAGGAATTATTGGTTACTGAAAAATGATCTGGCAAAAAACTAAATGTTTCCTTCACATCTGCTATTTGTTCATCAGAATAGTCACAATACAGCCATTGAGGAGGTAAATGGCATCAGATAAGTCTGATGGCACTTTTAATAACTAACTGGCCTATAGTTTATTTATTTCAATTTGTAAACATGCCAACAGGAACCCATCCAGCAGATTCTGCCACCATTATTCATGTGAAGTAGTACCCTCCCTCTGGGAGAAGTTGCATGTCTTTCCTCATGCAGTAAGGGATTACTCAGCATGAGTAGGGTGGAAGAATCTCACTCTACTGGTTTAAACCTTAACTTTCACACTGAATGTGTCTTGGCTGCTACTGTGATTAACGGGGCTTTTTTTAAGAAGAAGTCACTTTCACTGTTCTGCTATGTTCCTTATTATGGAGTTATAATTTGTGGGTGGAGTTAGCACAGTCCGGGAGACAATTAGCCCAGATGGCTTTTTATGCTGGTGAACTGCAGAGTCATTTCCATCATCTTGAGCTTTTTTGTCACATATCTAACAAGAATGTTGGACTGATTATGGTTTGTGAACTACAAAATAAATCAATATGATGCAATAGGTTTCTTTTGTAAAAGTAGGCTGTTCACTATAAATCATCCATTTGTAATTTCAGTATGGCACCTTGTTCTCTTCCATAATCCTGGTATTCTGGTAACAATAGTTTCACTTTTTTTTTGTAATGTGAACTGACAGCTCATGAAAGTTGCCAGAATATCTGATCCCTATAGGGGTGAGTGGGGCCAAAGAGGCTCCTCCCATGACAAAAACATTTTACCGCCCCTTGACAAAAGGTAGGGAGAGGCAGACTATAGAGGAACAAGGATCGATTAATTATCGGAGACAATGTATGCAAGAACTGGAGTGCAGGTCATAGGGGCAGAATGAGGGAACCAGAGGAGGCCACTGAGCAGAGAACCCTGGACAACACCCACTATTTGGGGAGAGACTCTAGAAAATCAGTGGAAAATGCCTAAAGGAATTCTGCCCGCATGTGTGATTTAAGGAATGAAGCATGCTCCATGGTTTTCTCTCTATGTCACTGCAGAAATGGCAGGTGGTAAGAGACTGTAAACCATACTAACAATATCCCCATCCTCACAGCTATGTGAAGGTGGCACCCACTTATGTCCCAAGCAGACTTTGTAAGCAGCATACACTGAAAGCTGGCCTATTGGGGATCTTTGCCCTTCCCATCACTTTGCATCATGGAAGGACATGATATTGAGGAACTGTAGGGTATCAGGCATGAGTGTGTATAGTTCCCAAGGCACAGTTCAGAGGTGGAACAGCTGGAGAGCATTACGCCTATGTGAATTCATTGCAGATGTCACAGTTGGAGAGTTAGCTGTACCTCAACCCATCTCTGGTCTTTCCTGAGCACACTTTTTCAAGTGACAAGCTCTACACTTCCACTCCTCTCAGGATGAATTCCGTGATGCTCGCATTCAGAGACCAGGTCCACAGGATGCAGCATCTGGGATTACGGACGATGTTTCCTCAGCAGATCTAACTGGGTTTGGCACCTGCAAGAGACTTCCTGCAGGAGCAGTGATCAGTAGAGTAATGCAGTGACTCAGACCACCAGCTTCTCCAAAGTATTGTTTGTTTATCCATAGAAACATAACGAAGAAGCTTAGGTACATCTCATTTTTATTTAAAGTTTAGCACTTCCCTCAAGGCTTAGGCAGGCCCAACTCATCCAGGTACCCCTGCTTCTGGGGACTGGTATTCCATCTACATTCCTGCAGACACTGCCTCCCATGAGCTTAGATTTTTGGTCCACTTTTTCCACCTAAATTCACCCTTCCCTGTCAGAAGCTAGAGATTTAGCTGAATCAGAGGCAAAGCACTGAAGTAATTTAACACCTTCTATTGTCCATTAAGTACCAGTAACTGAGTTATCTAAAGGCTATTGGCTGCCTTCCTGCGAACATGGTGTGAGCTCCTACAGAAGTTAACCCTTTGAACCCATGTATCAGACAGCACAACAACTATCAAACAAACAGAGGTGCACATAGCTATGGTATTTTTATGAATAACATCTCCAGTGTTCTTCACAGTAGGTAGAGACTTGGAGAGGAGCTGGACAAGAGGGAACCAAGGGGAATTCTGGACTGGAAAAGGGAAGGGAAAGGAGGAAGTAAAAAGCATAACAGGGAAAGGACAACAGCACATAAAATAAGCACAACAAAAGAAGATCAAATGGAAGAGGGAAGAGAAAATGAACAGTACAGGGTGGCCAGATCATCGTAGTTTCTCCCTCTAACCTACACTTCTCCCTTTAGCGGCAGCAACAGCACTGCACCCACCTTTAGCAGGGAAGATGGCCAACAGAGGAAGATCCTTCCAAGAAGTGAAAGGTGACAGAATGACAGCCATAGAGTTGCCTTCAGTTTCATACATTCATAGATACTAGGGTCAAAAAAATCCAATCATTTGTACCATGCCGAATGACCTACATTTTGCACAGCTGCTCATTAAATCATTCCCACTAAAGTCATAGACTTCAGTATCGGTAGTGATGCTGGCATGACTACTTCCCCTGGTTATTTATTCCAAGGTCAATTGCTTGCATGTTTTTTTTCAAACATGCCTCTAAATTAAGGAGACATAATAGCATACTGTGTGTGTCATTCATCTGAACATGTAATATTCAAAAAGGCTTACTGTTTCCTTTATCTTTTGAAATTGCTTGTGAAAGAATAGTGTTCATTTGGGGTCAGAGTTAAGGTTTTATTGAAACATGCATTATTTAAAGTTTGAAAGAATAATTTTTCAACTATGAGGACAATGTAAATTTTATAATGTAATTCCTGGCATTTAAGCACAGTTTTTAATTAATAATGTGAAAGGTCAGTTCAGTGTTTTGTCTTCAAATCCTTAAATGCCTTTTCTGTCATTTTTGTTTTGAAATAAATGAGAGGTATCCACTATTTATTGAACGATTTTGTCCCTTTTTAAAATTACAATGCAGCTTTGAGGATAACTGCTTCTTTGAGCTTGCCTCTGCATGGACATATATTTAGATAGCTGGCAGATATTGAAAAGCAGTTGTGAAATTATGCTAGACTGACTCTTGTAGCTATGCAGGATATATAATTCTTTGACCCCTTTCTTTTGGAAAATGAATGGGTATCTTGGGTTGTATCTGCCTCTCACCATCACATGTGCAAGTTTACATAAAGGCAGATCTCCACAGTATTTCCATTGCAGGTATGTTCCCACCCCATTCTCTCCTGGTTCCACCACTCATGCTACAAGGGGTTGGCTTTTATAGGGAAAGAGGATGCTGTGCAAGCAGCAAGAACTATGAAGGAATACTTTGGCTTCAATGGGCCTTAACCATAGGCTTAAAGTTAAGCAGATGGTTTAATGAATTGGGGCCCTCATCATTAGTCTACAGCTTCCATTTACAACAAGCTCGATGCACCCAATTCCCCAAAGATTTTCACTATGCTGAAAATGTTCACCTTGCTTTCTTACCTGGGAATAGCTCTGATGTTATCTGTGAAAAAGCCCTCTCAGTCCATTTGCCATAGTTCTGAAACACAGGGCAATGTAAACAAAACATCTGGAAACAAAATGAAATACACAGTATAAAATGTAAGATAGGTTTGAACTGATAAACTGTGTTTGGTAACCAGTTATATTTATTACTAACCCTCCAGCTGTCACCTAACATAAACATGTCTTCAAAAAGAACCATTTCAGTGTCAGTAAATTCAGTTACAGCTCAGTGGGTATAGCTAATATTTTCCAATGATATCCCGGGGGGAAAACTAACCAGATTTATACTTAATGATGTATCCTCCTATGGTGGCAATGGCCAAAAATAATTCATGAGAGAAACTGGGAAGTACAGAAATCAGACTTGGGACTTAACAGAATCTTGCCATTAAAAGAAAAATCAATGGGAAAGTAGTTAGTTCTTTTTTAGGTGTGTTTGCTGTTCTAACAATCTATATAAAACAATTCTGATAACTAAAGATATTTTTAAAGCTCTCTTTACTTTGTTACCATATTTTATTTATTTACCTTAATCTTCTCATTAGCTTGTCATTTCATGGGCAAACATGAAAACGCTTTGAATAAGGCTTATTATATTCACGGCCATATTCTCACTTCTACTACCATGAATGTAAGGAAACCAAACCTGCCAGGCCATAGGAAAGAGATGGTGGCATGTCCCCTCTGCAGGGCCATGGATCTGTGACCAGGAATGGGAGCATTCAAGGATGGGGAAGGGATGCACATCATTCATTACAAGGCCTCTGGAAAATTCAGTGAAAAATTAATGCATCCTGAGATAGCCCCAGGCTGTGTTAAGCAGCTGCAGCCTGGAAATTACCTGGAAGCATGTTTCCTCTGAAGCTGACCTGTCAGAAAGCTGTGGGATGGTGAAGGCAAAGGGAGTACAAATGGGACCCAGGGTTTCTGGGACTACAATCTCTACCCCATTCTGCAAAGGTGTAGAAGAGAGTTTGGAAAGGCTCTCCATTGTAAGCTTGAGCTAAGCCCCATTGAAATCAATGGAGAAACTCCCACAATAGATTTTTCAAGCAATTAAATGGTTCATGGATAATTTGTGTAATTAAAAGGAACTCCTCCTGTTTGTGAAATCTATATATATAAAAGTCAAATGGTGTATGCGTGTATGTAAGCTTTCTCCTTCCACACCATTTGAGCTAGGGACTTGAAATTTGGTACAGTTAGAGGTCTTGGGGTCCTAATCAGGGTAAGAGTCGAAAATTTTTCAAATCTCACCTCTGACGCCCCCCAGGGGTGAAATTATTTAAAGGCCAATCACATCAGCTGGGCAGCTGCTGTTCTCTGTGACATAGTTCTGATGTCATAATACCCCCTCCAACAGACACCGCACTCGCTCAGCTCTCTGCCCCTCCCCCCTCCAATGGACCCCGGAATCCCTCAGCTCTCTGACCCCTCACCCCTCCAACGGACCCCGGAATCCCTCAGCTCTCTGCCCCCTCCCCCCGTCCAATGGACCCCGGAATCCCTCAGCTCTCTGCCCCCTCCCTCCTCCAATGGACCCTGGAATCCCTCAGCGCTCTGCCCCCTCCCCTCTCCAATGGACTCCGGAATCCCTCAGCTCTCTGCCCCCTCCCCACCTCCGACGGACCCGAGTTGGGTTTGGTCGGAGGGTAAGTGAGGTAGGGGTGTCGGGTTTGGTCGGGGGGTGAGGTGGGGGTGTTGGGTTTGGTTGGGGATTGAGGAGGGGGGTCAGGGTTGGTCGAGGGGTAAGTGAGGTGTGGGTGTCGGGTTTGTTTGTGGTGGTAGGTAGGGGTGTCGGGTTTGGTTGGGGGGGGAGTGAGGTGGGTGTCAGGTTTGGTCTACGGGGGGTGAGGTGTGGGTGTTGGTCAGGGGGTGTTGGGGTTGGTAGGGGGGAGACGTGGGGGTGTTGGGTTTGGGTGGGGGGGGTGAAAATGTGAGTCGGGGTTGGTCGAGGGGTAAGTGCGGTGGGGGTGTCGGGTTTGGTCGGGCGGTGAGGTGGGGGTGTCAGGTTTGCTCTCTGCCCCCTTCAATGGACCCCACACTCACTCAGCTCTCTGGCCCCTCCCCACCTCCGACTGACCCGAGCAACGCCGGGTATTTTCGCTAGTGTATATTAAAACTCTGCACCTAGCCAGTTAAGCTAACAGTAGCCTACCATTTATAGAAAAGACAGCAAGGGTTGTGTGAGCCAGCAAGGAAAAAGGGTTGGTTTGTTTTTCAACTCCCTAAACCTGTTTATCTTCTACATTTCCATAGCCTGTCCCCTCTCCCTCAGGATATTTAAATTTTCCTTAGCTTCCTCAAGTCTGCCTCTTAACTGTGGCTATGCTCCTGAAAGTTGTTCCATGCAAGCGGACTTCAGTAGGACATTTTATGGGAGCAAAGGTCCACCCATGTGGGAAAAAATGGCGGGATTATGTTCTTCAGGATCATGCTTATCCATTCTGGGAACAGAAACAACATCATGTGATTTACATGATCACCCCCCCCCCCAACGAGAACAGCTCATATTTCAAATAATGGACGTCAGATACCTGCAGCAAACTGATCAAAATTGATCCAAAGAGGAGGCCTCTTTTTTCCCTTCTACAAACATAGGTGCTGGCGATACAGCAGCAGCCCCTGGCTTGAAGTGGTTTCCATCCTATACAGGGTTTACAGTTTGGGTCAATGGTTCTCAGCACCCCCACTATACACATTGTTCTAGCTTCCTGGTCTACAAATAACTTGCATAACAAAGTACATTAAATGTTAATGTAAATAAATGTGAGATAATCCTGATCTGTTCATGGCCATTCTGCAACCAGAAAAAGTGACTGAATGTGTTGATATCATTATTTGTTGAGACTACTTTTCAGTTCTCATCACAAACCTGCTGCTGGTTTTTCAGATCAAATGGCTTTGACAGATACGGCTCCCTTTTATTTAAACACTCTACTAATGCTCTGGACAACTGAAACAAATTAGTCTCTTTTCAATGAGTTCATTTTTGTAGCTTACCAATTTTGAGCATACCCATTTAACATTTTATTATGCTTCAGTATAGCAGGTTGTGGCTCTTCAAAATGTGCGTTGTTAAATAATAATGATGTCGGGGGAAATTATTTCATTCAGATCAGTTAAAGTTCTTTTAAATGTCCCCTTGACACAAAGATGACACAAATACCTTATTCACTGAAGTGAATCTGAGAAAATGTGAAACATTTCATTGTGTGAAAAAGGGAGGGCATATCTGATAAAAATGAAGGTTTGCTTTGAGATAGAACGTCAGAAGAAAAAATATCCTGGAAGCTGTAGAAAATAAACAAAGTCATTAATCAGGGTCTCTTGACAGTAGCAGAGAAGTTGATTGGATCCTAACATGTCCCCTGCCACCAAGCAGTTATTACTGTTCAGCACACAACAGACAATAAAACTTCCTGATTTCTGAGTTACACTTGCCTTAGTTATGGCCCAGATTGTGAGCAACCCCTGGACCCGCAAGAAGTCATCTTCCTTTTCTCCTTGGCTACTGTGAGGTGCACAACAGACAGCCTTGTACTCAGGGGAATGCATTGTCCTACTCCTGTCCACAGGACTCAGAAGAGGAGAATTGTGAAGAGGGAGAGAGAGTCAGGGCCCAATTTCCCACCATCCCCTATTTCCCTCATCTTTGCATTCTCCCACAAAGTGAGGTTGGTGCTCCAAGGGGAAGCAATCTGCTCCGCCTTAATGAATAGAGCAGATTTGTCATCCTCCAAGCTCGAGAGCAGCCCCAGAGAAATTGTGTTTATTTAGGCCCTTCTCTGCTCCTCCTGGAGCAGCATGGCCTTACACAGGGCTGTGGTTTTAAAGCCACAATCTAGTTTAATAGGTATATAAGATCCAGTAAAGGCTTCAATTACAACATTCAGCATGTGTGATAGCAGAACATGTCATCTGTGTACACAGCTGTGGGGATCTTGTGTAGCCAAGAAAGACAACGTCTTTCTGCGGCTTCTAGGTTTCTTTTCTCATCCTCTCTACCACTTATAAGCAAGCGCCATCCCAGCAGTTGATAAAAGGGGGTTCAAAACTACAGCATTGCCTTTCCTTTTTTCTTCTACCAGTTATTGTCTACAGTATGTCTAATCCCCATATTAATATTTGAGGCCACCCATCACAAAGATATTGCAATGATGGTAGAATTCCACCCTTCCCAACTCCATCACATCCCAGATTATTTCCATTTTACCTATTAGATCTTTGGCAGGTATTAATTGACATAAGATCATTTTAATGTTCAACATTTAACTTGTTTCATCTGAGAGATCACTCAAAGGGCCTGATTCTGACTTCACTTACAAAGTGTATATCCATCTACATACTCACCTACTCTGCTATAGTATCTAGGCATTTCACAAACTGTAATGAATTTATCCTCATATATTATTCCTGTTTTATAGATGAGGAACTGAGGCACAGGAGAAATAAATGACTTGCCCAAGGTTACATGGGAAGTCGTGACAAAGCTGGGAATCTAACCCAGATCATATGAGTTTCAATCCGAGGCTTAGTTAATTATTATTGTTTTTTATTATCTATTTGTATCAACCACAAAACCAACCTCCCTAGACTGGCATAAAACCAGTTGAGATCAGAATCAAGACCAACATTTTTACTCTCTCACCCATTCATTTATATAATATCTACTACATTATCCAAGAACAACCACAAGACACAAGATTTTAGTTCAGCAAGCTGTAGAGATTAACCACCAGAGACATGCTAACGGATACAAAAAGCACTTCAACCAATGATCATTCACCGTCTGCTAGTTCCCGTCTAACAACCATCACCATAGCAACAGTATAACTCCACACTGGCATCTGACAGATACGTGACATCATCATCACCCTACCCACGTTCATACAAAAGTGAAAACATGGGGTACCAAAATAAAACTATAAAAACATTGTTTAGGTGAACATACATTCGTGGAAGGAAACCGTCAAGGTATTTGCTAACAAATTGTGATTTCTGGACTCCCTTTTCATAATAATCCTTTGTGGGTTTGAAACAGAATGATATCTTTGTAGTGATTGGTTAATGAACTTCATGAATTTTGAAGTTCAAATTCAATAATTCGGGATGGACTACGTAGTTATACACTGAGTTTAAAATGCTGAAATGAAGAGACCAGGTGCAGCTATGTGGATATGCACCAGTTGAAGATCAGACTGCAAAACTGTATATCCATCTACATACTCACCTACTCTGCTATAGTATCTAGGTATTTCACAAACTGTAATGAATTGATCCTCAGATATTATTCCTGTGATGGGAGTGCCCAAAGACAGAGTATTAAGAAACTAAGGGGGGAGATGGAAATAATACATTTAATATTCTGGTTGAATAATGAGTTAAACTACTTGGTTCTAAAAGAAATCCTATTCTATTTTGAATCAGAGAGGTAGCCATGTTAGTTTGGAATTGCAGAAGTGACAAAGAGTCCTCTGGGACCTTAGTTAGTCTTTAAGGTGCCACAGGACTCTGTCACTTCTGCTATTCTATTTAGTTCTGGATATTACAAACAACAACAACAATTAAGTTCTGTGAAGTTAGACATGGCCAATAAGATGGTGGTCATTATATGGAATATGCAGTACTGAAGGTTTAAAGCAGTGGTTTTCAAACTTTTTTTCTGACAACCCAGTTGAAGATGCTTGAGACCCAACAGAGTTGGGGATGAGTGGTTTGGGGTATGGGAGGGGCTCTGGGCTGGGGCAGAGGGCTGGAGTTTGAGAAGGGTCAGGGCTCTGGGCTGGGGGTGCAGGCACTGGAGTGGGGCCGGCAATGAGGGGTTTGGAGTGCAGGAAGGGGCTCCATGTTGGGGGGGGGGAATTAGGCCTGGGACAGGGGATTGGGGCACAGGCTTACCTCTGGCACCTTCCGGTCAGCGGCGCAGCTGGATTGCAGATTCAGACTTCCTGCCTGTTCTGGCACCATGGACCTCACAGTGCCCCAGAATTGGCCAGCAGCAGGGCCGGCTCTTAGACAGAGGTGTGCAAACGGCTCTGCGTGGCAGTCAGTGCCCTCCCTTGCCCCAGCTCCTGGCCAGTAGACGTGTGGATCCAGTGCTTGGGGCAATAGCAGTGCATGGAGGTCCTCCCCCTTCCCCCGCCTAGGAGACAAACCTACTGCTGGCTGCTTTCGGGGCGCAGCACGGTGTCAGAACAGGTAGGGACTAGCCTGCCTTAGTCAGGCAGCACTGCTGATGGGACTTTTAATGGCCCATTTGGTGGTGCTAACCAGAGACATTCTGATCCAGTGTCTTATATTCCACGACCCGGTACTGGGTCACAACCAACAGTTTGAAAACCACTGGTTAAAAGCAGCCTAAACTGGGAGCCTCTTTAGGGTCTCCAAATCTATGAAGGCCCAGGAGATAAATTGTAGATATGGGTCAAGGTTTGTTTGTTTGTTTTTTAAAAAAGGACTAGTGATTTTAGGTACTGTGATTTTTCAGGTGCCCAAGTTGAAACTCCTTAAAGGTGCCTGATTTTCTGGAGGTGGGCGCTCAGCAGTTCCTGAAAATCACTAGTCATTTATAAAAATCTTGACCATAAATCTTGATCATAAATCTTGACCAGCCCTCTGTGGTTCAGGACTATTTAGAAAAGCTGGACGAGCACAAGTCCATGGGGCCGGATGCGCTGCATCCGAGGGTGCTAAAGGAGTTGGCTGATGTGATTGCAGAGCCATTGGCCATTATCTTTGGAAACTCATGGCAATCAGGGGAAGTCCTGGATGACTGGAAAAAGGCTAATATAGTGCCCATCTTTAAAAAAGAGAAGAAGGAGGATCCAGGGAACTACAGGCCAGTCATCCTCACCTCAGTCCCTGGAAAAATCATGGAGCAGGTTCTCAAGGAATCAATCCTGAAGCACTTAGAGGAGAGGAAAGTGATCAGGAACAGTCAGCATGGATTCACCAAGGGAAAATCATGCCTGACTAACCTAATTGCCTTCTATGATGAGATAACTGGCTCTGTGGATGAGGGGAGCAGTGGATTCCTTGACTTTAGCAAAGCTTTTGATATGGTCTCCCACAATATTCTTGCCAGCAAGTTAAAGAAGTATGGGCTGGATGAATGGACCAAAAGGTAGATAGAAAGCTGGCTGGATCATCTGGCTCAACGGGTAGTGATCAATGGCTCCACTGTTTAGCTGGCAGCCGGTATCAAGTGGAGTGCCCCAAGGGTCAGTCCTCGAGCAGGTTTTATTCAATATCTTTATCAATGATCTGGAGGATGGTGTGGATTGTACCCTCAGCAAGTTTGCAGATGACACTAAACTGGAAGGAGTGGTAGATACACTGGAGGGTAGGGATAGGATACAGAGGGACCTGGACAAATTAGAGTATTAGGCCAAAAGAAATTTGATGAGGTTCAACAAGGGCAAGTGCAGAGTCCTGCACTTAGGACGGAAGAATCCCATGCACTGATACAGACTAGGGACCGAATGGCTAGACAGCAGTTCTGCAGAAAAGGATGTAGGGGTTACAGTGGATGAGAAGCTGGATATGAGTCAACAGTGTGCCCTTGTTGCCAAGAAGGCTAATGGCATTTTGGGCTGTATAAGTAGGGGCATTGCCAGCAGACCGAGGGAGGTAATTGTTCCCCTCTATTCAACATTGGTGAGGCCTCATCTGGAGTACTGTGCCCAATTTTGGGGTTCACACTACAAGAAGGATGTGGAAAAACTGGAAAGATTCCAGAGAAGGGCAACAGAAATGATTAGGGTCCTGGAGCTCATGACTTATGAGGAGAGGCTGAGAGAACTGGGATTGTTTAGTCTACAGAAGAGAAGACAGAGGGGAGATTTGATAGCTACTTTCAACTACCTGAAAGGGGGTTCTAAAGCGGATGGATCTAGAGTGTTCTCACTGGTAGCAGATGACCAAACAAGGAGTAATGGTCTCAAGTTGCAGTTGGGAAGGTTTATATTGTATATTAGGAAAAACGTTTTCACTAGGAGGGTGGTGAAGCACTGGAATGGGTTACCTAGGGAGGTGGTAGAATCACCTTCCTTAGAGGATTTGAAAGTCAGGCTTGACAAAGCCCTGGCTGGGATGATTTAGTTGGGGATTGGCCCTGCTTTTGAGCAGGGGGTTGGACTAGATGACCTCCAGAGGTCACTTCCAACCCTAATATTCTATGATTCTATGATTACAATAATAAATATGAATGCATCAAATGCCGGTTTTTTCGTTAGTTGGAAATTTATTCTTAATGTCTTCCTCAAGTTATTGGGGGTTACCTAAAACATTGTCAGATTGCTTTCTTCTGTCTGGGAACTCTTAAATATTTAAGAGCTCTGGGCTGGGGCAGAGGGTTCAAATTTGAACTCTTAAATATTTCAGTGCCCTCACAAGGCATTGTATTGACAAAAGTATACATTCTGTATCTTCAGCAGACATTATAAAGAACATAAATCGGTCAGCATAGTTGCAGAGAAAGACATAGTACTCTTAAAATCTAAAACCACCAGTATTGTTTTGTGGATCAGGGTTTCATTTATGTGCTCTTGTGTTTGTTTGTTAATTTATGGGGGGTTGTTTTACTCCAGGATTCCAGTTTTTACTACCCCAAATCCATTTATACCTATCCCCTACCCACATCAGACTTTTCTGGTTCAATATGTTACAATATCTATATATGGATATAGCTATACTATATAGACTACACAGACATAAGTATGTTGGCATAGCCTTGTAGAGTAGACATAGCATACACCAACAGAAGAGGTATTTCCATCAGTGTAGAAACACCACCATCCCATATAACGATAGCTGTCTGAAGAAGTCCTGCTCTGTCGACAAAGCTGCGTCTACTATGGGGGTTATGTTGACATAACTACATCAGTCAGAGGCTTGGTTTTATTCACATCCTGACTGATGTACCTATGCCAATGTAACTTATTGTTTAAACCAGGCTCCCCTCTCTCTCTAGCTCTCAGATTATTTTATAAAAAGGGGAAGTTGGAGTGATTAAATATTAGTGGCCCCAATATTTAGATTGCCTAACACTTTCCACTGTAAAGGATTCTTGTGACCTTTTCTTTGAGCAATTCTCATACTCCTAGAATTTGCAACAAGTCTGATATTCAGCAGGAGGAATCCATTTGGACTACAACAACTTTTTTGTCCACTGAAATGTCATTTAGATTCAGCTGGGATATGAACTTGTCAAAACAGCCATTTCTCTTCTCTCACTCATGTTCATAAGAATTTTTGCCAGACTGCCCAAAACACTAAACATTTGGAGCACAGGCACTGACTTATTTGTCCCCAGGGATGCTCCATTCTTACTGTGCCCCAAGGCCCCACTCCTTCCCGAGGCACCGCCCTCACTCTGACTCTTCCCATCTCCTCTCCCTGCCTGAGGCCTCCACCCACCTGACAATCACTTCTCCGCCTTCCCCATGCCACTCTCCCAGCTGCCAAACAGCAAATTGGCAGCACCCCCACCGAACAGCACCCCACTATTTTTCCCATGGGTGCACCAGCTCTGGAGAACCCACTGAGTGGGTGCCTATGATTCCGAGGCCAAGTTCATATTGCTGCTCAAGCAGGAGCAGTGCCACCACCACAAACTTCACTGGGAATACCAGGGAGCTGCTGGAGCAACTGTATCGAGGTTGGTGGGGAAATAGAGGATGCACGAAGGGGCAGAATTAAGGTTGCCCATTCAACTATGAACTTAGCTTTTCCTATCTTTTGAGTGCTTAACTTTGCATCCTAAGGAATGTTTTTAACATTGGGGTTTTTTCATGTGTAATTGTATTACAAAAGTGCCCAGATCAGGATTGAGGCCTGTTGTGTTCGGCATTACAAAAATACTAAGTAAGAAACAGTCCCTGTCCTGAAGATCTTATCTATTTTAATACAAGACTCAAGAAACTGTGAAACCTATAAAAGATGAATTATTATTATGCTACCAATGCTTCCTTTCTGGACATCATTCATTAGTGCAAGTGAAGAGTATGTTCAACGGACAGACAAGATATAGCAGATGCAAATTCCAATGCCCCAAATCTGATCCATTTGGACTCTGCCAACTCATGCATGGATAGGAAAGAAACACATTGGTAGGGTCATTTCTAAGGCTGGGTTCCAGTTATAATAAGCTGGTGCACAATTTGCAGCCCATGAAGGTTGATTGAAGAGATTTTCATCCTTGGCAAATACTTTATTTTGCCTCTAATTTCTCCATTGATCTTTGTGAATCAAAGGCAGTTCAGACAGATGAAAAAAATGTCATTATGCCATAAAAAAGGCAAAAATGTCTCAGAAAATGAAATGCATGATATTTCCCTCTGCAAACTTTTGTTACATTTGCAGGAGAAAAAAAAGGTGTTGAACAAGTTAAAGATCTCTAAATGGCTCTGAGTTAATTTCAGATATTCTTATGAAAGTTAATAATTTTTTACAACAAATTTGGTTCACTACTAGGGTGACCAGACAGCAAATGTGAAAAATCAGGATGGGGGTGCAGGGTAATAGGAGCCTATACAAGAAAAAGACCCAAAAATTGGGACATCTGGTCACCCTATTCACTATCAGCATCCAATTATAAGACGACATAGGTCAAATAACTCTAACAGGCAATACTGTAATTTTTTTCCCTTGTTTATTTTGGAGGAGCAATCCTCCATAGTCACATCCATTCAAGCTATTAGTGTAAATATGGTACACACACAAAATAGGTATAATAGACATGTTGGGAGGAAAAAAAGGAACAGTTAGCTATATACAGGTACAGCTATATACTGTAGATCTTTACGTTGCAGCCCAAGTAATGACTCATTAAGTGAAATAGAAAACTTAAGCAATGTACTTCCTCTGGTATATAAAAAGTCTAATTTCAACACCATGCCTATTAATAAAAGTAATAGAAAACAATTAACTAAGAAGACTAAAGAACTTTGGAGTGCTTAACTTTGCATCCTAAAGAACGTTTTTAATCTCAGGTTTTTTTTCATGTGTATTACAGAAGTGCCCAGATCAGGATTGCGGCCTGTTGTGTTAGGCATGGCAGAAATACCAAGAAAGAAACAGTCACTCCCCTGTGTAAAAGTGAACAAATATTGAGTTGCAAATGTGCTACTCTTTTATTACTGATCTATTTTGAGATCTTTTTTGATCAAAATAAACTGGAAGTGTATAATCTGGTTATGCAAATTGGCACATAGCAGCCAAGAGAAGAGACACTCACTAATGATTAAAAGTACTATGTACTTAAATGCTTTAGAAGAAAACACAGTATTTTTCTCTTTAAGAAGAATTTTTCAATACCATCCTCAGTTAGAAGACTTGATCCATGAAGATGCAATTCATAAACACTCTGGAATATAGTCCATCTTCAGCATTCACTATATCCATCTTAGTACTACAGTTCTCCATCGGTTCTGCCAGAAAGCCATGTAAATCTGTTTGGAATGCCACAAGATGCAAAGCACTGTTAATGAAGAGAAGTAACAGTATGTTTATTTATTTATTGTTTCAAATATTGCATAATTTCATCATACTTCCATAACTCCAGGATTTTCATTAGACAGCTGTAAACTTGAAGCAGACTAAACAAGTTTATGTAAAACTACTGAAAGACTGAGTTTTGGAAGGGGTCTGACCTTTCCCTGGGGAAATGTTATCCTATAACTGCCTTTTGTGGGGCTTCTTGCACCTTCTACTGAAGCAACTGGTTGCTGCTGGAGACAGCACGTTCAAGTAGATGGACTATTGGTCTCATCCAGAATGGCAGCTTGAACGTTCCTTAGGAAATTACATTTTAAAAGTGGTATTAAAATAATGTTACGATTGCACTCAAGAGTTAGGAAATGATCAAGGTAAGTTTATTTCTGTAATTTTAACAATGTCCCTTGAGGCAGGGCATTAGACTAGTCTTTAATTACGTAACCCACATTATTATTTCTCTGGAACCCTGCCTTAGCATTACTGAATAAAATAATAATCTACTATATGTGTTTTGACAGGCTCATAGGTATCACTTATAGTAGTCAATCAAATGATAACTCACAGCTTCTAATCTTTCAGTACTGCAATCAGCAATTTCTATTTTAATTTTATTTATAAGCCTCAACTTATACTATTAAAAACAATATTTCTTCAAAGATTTAGCATATAATTCAGGAGAACTGTCTTTTGGAACTATTCCACATTCATTAATACTTTGGAAAATACTGCAGTCCATTATCAAAATTAATTGTGAGATTCACTGCGAGTTCTCTTCAGATAAAATATTACATGGTCCAAGCATCTGTATAAGGAGCGGAGGGGGAAGAGACTATGGGCCCATAGAGGCAACCACAGAAAAGTGTTGGGGGGAGAAATGACACGAGTGGACTCATTTTGCTCTAAATATGGCAAGGGATGAAGAACTGGCTGCACACTGGAGCTCAGTTCCCCTTCCCAATGCTCCTTAATAGCAGCATGGTCTACATTTATGCCAGACGTGTGTGTGTCTGTCTGTCTGTCTTCCAGGGCTCCATGTCCACCCAACACATTCTGGGCTCTCTGTGGCATTCTTGCAATGCCTTGTCCTACTTCCAGCCATATTCTGCATTATCCCCAAATGTTTTGTATCTCCATGGCCCTCGGTGTTCTGTCGCCCCATCTGTGTTCTGCGTCCCTGTACCATTTGGGGGCATTTTCCTAAATTGGGGCCCTCTGATCAGTATCTTCCTATCTCCAGAGGTCTTCTCTGCCTCCTCCCATGTACTCTAGGCCTTGGGGAGGATGTGGAGGCAGGGAGGGAACACATTTTTCCTTCCCCTTCCTGTGAGAGGAGCCTGGAGGAGCAGAGCTGGGCTCTTTCATCCAATTCTCTCAACTATCTCTGAGGGCATGGTTACACTTACAGGATTATAGCACTTTTGGTTATAGCTGTCCCCATATACAGCAATAGGTATAGCGCTATAGCATGTCCTGGCATGGACACATTTGCGGCACTTGCAACGGCACAGGGAGTGGTGCATTATGGGCAGCTATCCCAGCATTCAGCTGGGTGCAACGTGCTTTTCAAACGAGGGGGGTGAAGAGGAATGTGTTGTGTGTATGCAGAGGGAGAGAGCGAGAGGATTTTCTACGGGCTGAGAGTCTTGTCAGTGGGTGTCCTTTGAAATTAAGAGCCTGCTAGTTTTCTCGGTCACACAGGCTCACTCCATAAACATTTGCAGTGCTTATCTGCCGAGTTAAGAGAGAAACTCTGAAAGGGTACTTCCGCATTCCTCCAGCCAAGTTCAAAACAACTGAAGAGACGTCAATTGCCTTACGTGGCTCAGAGGTGTTGCCAGAGATCACTTATAGCGAAGTAATATTAATGCCCAGTCACACTTGCGATAGTGAATACGCAATAGCTGTTATTCCTCAAGGAAGAGAGGATTACCAGGAGCGGTATAACTGTGGGTTTATAGCGCAATACATGCCTTGCCAGTGTGGACGGGTAGGGAGTTATAACGCTCCTGGAAGCTTTATAGAGCTATAAAGTTCCAGTGTAACCAAGCCCTTAGTCTCCACACATTAGCTCATAAGCTATGAAACAGCTCCCACAAAATGAGGAGGAAGTACAAAGCCTACTGCTTCTTTACACACTTATGGGGCTGGGACTGATCTCTCATGGCCTTCCTCCCCTCCCCTTAGCCACAGTATCAAAGTTGTGGGGAGGAGGGAAATGTTGCTGCCGTCCCTGTACAGATTACAGAAACCCAGCATACAGTGAATGTGGTGTGTGTGGGTGTGGGTGTGTGCAAGACTGCCTTTATTTTTTGTTTACACAGATTGTCTCCTTGCTCTAAGCCTAGGGTTGCCAACCTTCTGGTTACAGAAAACCGAACACCCTTATCTCACCCCTGCCCCTCCCCCGAGGCCCTACCCCTGTCCTGCCCGGTCTCTAAGGCCCCGCCCCCGCTCACTCCATCCCCCTCCTTCACTCACTCTTCCCCACCCTCACTCATTTTCACAGGGCTGGGGGAGAAGTTTGCGGTATGGAAGGGGGTGAGGACTCCTGCTGGGGGAGAACAGGCTCTGGGTTGGGATGGGGGGTGAGGGATGCAGGAGGGGGCTCTGGTCTGAGAGGTTTGGAGTGTGGGTAGGGGTGCAGGCTCTGGGAAGGAGTTTCAGTGTGGGAGGGAGCTCATGGTTGCGGCAGGGGGTTGAAGTGCAGGAAGGGGTGAAGGTTCTGGCTGGGGGGTGGGCCTGGGAGATGAGGGGTTTGGGGTGCCAGAGAGGGCTCTGGGCTGTGGGATGGAGCCAATGGGTTCGGAATGCAGGATGGGCTGTGGCCTCTGAGAGAGAGAGTTAGGATGCGGGAGGGGGCTCAGCACTGTGGCAGAGAGATGGCAGTGTAGGAGACGGTTTGGGATGAAGGCTCTGGGAAGCTCTCATCTTAAGCATCTCCCAGTCCGGAAGTGGTTGGCATGTCCCTGCAGCCCCTAGGTGGAGGCATGACCAAGGGGCTTCACCGTGCAGGCTCTGCCCCCGCAGCTCCCATTGGCTATAGTTCCCGGCTAATGTAACGCGCAGAGCCTCCCTGGCCATCCCAGCGCCTAAGGGCCACAGGGACATGCTGACCACTTCCGAGAACCATGCAGAGCCAGGACAGGGAGCCTGCCTTAGCCCTGCTGCACTGCCAACCAGACTTAACAGCCCAGTCAGCGGCGCTGACCAGAGCTACCAGGGTCCTTTTCGGCCAGGCGTTCCTGGCAACCCTAGCAAAGCCTATTATTGTTTTCAATAATGCTTCCCTATGGTTGTTTAGATAGTAACTTTTACTGAGAAAGTGCCAGCATAAGTTAAGATAAAAAAAATTAAAGGCTAATGTTTTAAATAAATGAAAATTAAAAGACAGAACAGCTGCTGGTGAATTACTGATTATAGCTCTGAGAAATTGAGAGGGGCCAGAATAGGAAAAGAGGGTTATGAATCTTTAGAGAGAAAAACCATATTGCCTATTATAAATAGATGTACGAATCATTCACAATAATGAGCAATTTTCCACCTTTTCTGCTATTTATTTTTTGGAATAAAATTGAATAGTAACAAGTATAAAATAAATGAGAGGATAATGAGGAAGATGTCTTTTCATTTCTAGATATAAACAGCATGGCATCACCAAACAACAAATGCTCTGTGGATGAGATTACAGCTTTCGATACATTGCACCCTTTTTACTTTATATTTAAGGGATGAGAAGCTGCATGTTGGCCTCAAGGGTGTGACAGCACAAGGACAGAGAGGATAGGAGCAGGAAAACCAAAGGCCAGAGCAGCCACCTTGTAGCAACTTGAACCTAAAACCAATAGTTCTCTAAGAGCAATTCTCTTCATTAAATAACAACAAATACTTCAGTATTATAAATGCAACCCTAATTTGGTTACAGTGGAGACATCTTGGGGATTGATCCTGCAAGCAGCAGAATATTCTGGCTCCATTCCAGCAATTCAATTAAACATGTGGATTGGGGCCTAAGTGAAATTTGTCTTGAAGAAAAAAAAGAATGTGATAATGAGTAAAAAATGCTAAAATCCTGCCAAAAACGTAGGTATAGTATCAATGTAAACAGCACTAAGAAGGCTAAACTGAGACCTATAGAGTGGCACTGCCTGCATTCTTTTCCATTCTCATTGCAATTTAAGATTTTTTCCTATTCCCTTTTCCTTTACTATAAAATGGTTCATACAGAAAGCAAAAAAATCCAGGATAACACAGAGCCACCTGTAGCGCAAAGGGGAACTCAGACTCATGGAATTTAAACTTTACTTTGCCGTCTGTGTTTGGTTTATTAAGCTTCATTTGAATGTCAAATAATGGCACAGACGTTCGATGACAAGGAGCTCTTATTTTTCAAGAGGCATAAATAGCTGAACCCTGCAATTTGTGGAAATTCAATATACTGCAGATAAAGGAGCAGAGGGGCTATTCCTGAGGTAGCACAGGTGTTAGTATTACACTGGCAGCCCAATGGTAGGGAGAACTGAAAGCCATTTGAACAAAAGAGAAAGTTTTAACCAATATTTCAAAATACAAAGAAAAGTGAGTAACGTTTAGAAGATATTACACTAGACTAGAGCACCTGTTGGACTAACCTTCTCTCCCCAAACACCCACTCCAAACACATGTAACAGACACACAATGGAGAAAAAAGCTGATATCAGCTCTTGAACTCACCACATGCTATCCATCAAGCCTACTTAGAGGATAAGGATTTGGCAGCTAGGAGGGCTGCATATCATCTAGCAAAACAGATGGTTCAGACCGGACTTCAAGAAATGAAAAACCAGAGGTGGGGAAAGAATGTGGTGGAGTTACAACTGGCAGCAGACCACAAAGACCTTAAAAGCTTTCTTTGCTGATTCCTGTGCTGTGCATGGCCCCAGGTGCAACAGGATAATCCCTCTATTCATATGGGGATGGCAATCCACTCTCAACTGACAAAAAAGAAATACTTGCTTGATGGATGGAACATTTCGCGTTGCCACTCAGCCACCCTTTGAACATCTGGGAGGAAGCAATCGATACTGTTCCCCAACACCCACTAAAAGAGCTTGTATTAGCACCCCTTCCTTATACAAGACCACAACAGTAGTCAAGCAGATGTCACAAGGGAAAGCACCTGGACAGCATAGCATTCCAACAGAGATTTACAAGCACTGTATCTACCATATTGCAAGGCAATTTACAAAGCTCTTCTGCATTATCTAGGAGCAAGAGTCAGTGCTACAAGATTTCAGGGATACCAGCGATGTTCATTTTATAAATGAAAGGGCATTAGGGAAAACTGTAATAAATCACTGCTATTTCCCTACTCTGTTCCTGGAAAAATCCTTGCATGGGTTATATTGAATGGACTTGATATCTATTTTGTGGAAACCATCTTCCCTAAGTCTCAAGGTGGACTTTGGTCTGGATAGGGCACTACAGACATGGTGTACATAGCCCATCAGCTTCAGGGAAAATGCTGAGCGCAAAACCACAGCCTTTATATGGTTTGTTGCTTTAACCAAGGTTTTTGAGTCTTTAAAGCATGAGGGTCTTTGTAAACTTGTGTTGATTTTTGGATGTCCTGCAAAATTTATTTCTGTCATTCGGTCCTTTCACAATGGTGTAATGGCCAGACTGGTGGAATTGCAAGATATCAGATCCCTTTCCAGTCACTAATGCCACCAACTCAGGCTGTGTGCCGACACCCAAACCCTTTTTTTTTTGCTCTGCTTATGGATACATTCCATAACTCTGACCGAGGAGCATTTATTCAGTTCTGCACCAATGGGAAGTTGCTTAATGCGCAATGCTTCTGTGATCACACAAAAGTGGCAGATTTACTTATTAAGGAGTTTTTTATTTACTGATGCCTGTGCACTAGTTGCTCACTAGATCGATGGCATTCAATTTACAACTGATCACTTCTCTTGCGCAACCAATCATTTTGGTTTCACAGCCTAAAAAAACTGAAATATTGTACCATGCTGTGCTGGGGTATGAGCATGTCCACCCAACTATTTAGATGAACAGTGTCTCTCTCAAGTCCATGGAGAGGTTTGTTACCAGGGAGGCAGGCTTTCCCAGAATGTCGCAACTGACCATGAAATTAACCATCTCATCGTCAAGGCAAGCTCTTCATTTGGAATGTTGCCACACTACCTATGGAAAGATAAGGCTGTCAAAACAAGCACTAAGCTAAAGGTCTATCAGGCAGTTGTGCTAACCACACCTCTATATGGTTGTGAGGCATAAACAACATATGGTCACCATCACAGGGAGCTTGATCAGTTCCATATGCACAGTCTTTGGTTTCTTTTAAGGGTCAAATGGTGAGACCAGATTCCTAATACCAAAATCCTTAATCACTGTCAGATGTCTGGCATTCAGAGCATTCTCATAACAGCTCAGCAGCTTTGGTCTGGACACTTTGTACATATGGCCAACTTGAATACCCAAAGCCATATTTTATGGTTAGTTAAAGCAAGGCACCCACTCTCATGATGAGCAATACAAACAGTATAAAGATACGCTGAAGTCAAGCTTCAAAGCATGTCAGATAAATCCCGAGTAACTGGGCAGCAACAGTCCAAAACAGAGCAAGGTGGCAACAGATTTGTCACATGTCCATTAATTGCTTTGAATCAGTTCCTTATCTGAAAAGCATGAACAGTGCAAAGCGAAGCTACAACAGCCTGAAATGGCCATGGACAATTTTGTCTGTCCCCCAGGCCAACATCTTTGTGGTTTATGCATTGCTATGATCTCCCATATATGTGTTCATTTATAGTGTTCACTAAATCCATGTATGTCGACACTGATGTTAGACTCCATCCAGACTCCAGCCACATAGCTCATGTTACTTCAGCAATACACTC
The DNA here is from genome assembly GCA_032164245.1 of Sternotherus odoratus. Classification (NCBI taxonomy): domain Eukaryota; kingdom Metazoa; phylum Chordata; order Testudines; family Kinosternidae; genus Sternotherus; species Sternotherus odoratus. Next base: position 63,096,538 of record JAVMKO010000001.1, read on the forward strand.
CTTTCTGCAGTCTACAAACACTTCCCAAGTCTTAATGAATTATGTAGATTTTACTCTACAGTGAGCACTGTAAATAAATATATCAGTTACAACAACTCACTGTAAACTTCTGGCTTTTGTTATTTACTGATGTCTAGTAAATATCAGGATTCAGCTGGCCTTAGGATCTCTGTACAATTGCCTGAGCCAGGTGTGACAGAGAATTCTAATTAAATGTTACCAGTACAAAAATGTACATGTCTTTAAAAGACAGGACTTCATTTTCAACAGAAAGGCAAGGCACATTATTTATAAGCCAACGTGGGTGCACTTTTAAAATTCTCCTTTCACTTCTACTAATGTAAATCAAGAGAAACTTCATGGAGTTATACTGGAGTAAAACCAGTGTAAATCAGAGGAAAAACAGGCTATATGCATGCTAACGTTTGGAGGCAGTTTATACAGACCTCTTTTATAATGTATTCATTCTGTTAGTTCCAGATAAACTATTCCTGATAAAGTCAATCAGATCCAGAAGATTACCTCTCCTGACAGCTTTACTGCATTTAAATATGTGAAATATTTCCTAACACTTTTATGTAAATATCATGGGCCTTATCCTGGGACCCATTCCAGAAGCTGCTGCACCAATACAATAGCTGGAAAGATAGCCTAATCAGCTATCCAAGGATTCCCCTTGTATATTAGAATTTCTAGGTGGCATAGGTCTGAGGTAGCCGCTCATGTGCCATGTACCCCTCACAGCACCCAGATCAGTGAGTATTGGCATGGAGTCTCTATCTCTGCCAGATCTCTAGCTGCCAGAATAGCACTTTGGGGCATTATTCAGAGCAGTTGCCCTGTCCCACAGAATTCTCAGAAGACCATAATGAGAGCTGAAGCCACTTTTTGCCCCTCCCTGCTCCTGCACTGACCAGATAATCCAGCCACAGCAGATTTTTTTTTTAACAGGGAACAGGAATATTAGCCATGTATTTGATATATTTTATCTGTCTTTTAATGAAATGTTGTGACTGAGAATGTGGCAAAGAAGCAAGAACGATGCACTCAGCCAGCTCGCCAAGGATCACCAGCAAGTGTTTGGTAGACCACCAGTGGTCCATGGGTCACAGCATGGGAACTCTGCACTAGAAGATATTTTTTCTATGACTAACGTTTTGTTTGAAAATAACGTATGCATAGACAGATTCCATGCTATTGGAAAATAATGATGCAATATATTAATAGGGCACATCCATTATGTTCATTGACTAAATTAACTTTCATCAGTGTGCCAGGAAGTTAGAATTCCTATGGGGTAAATGTTGGTACATGCAGATGGCTGGTAACAAATGGAAGCAATTACCTAAGGAATTGAGTGAATGTTTCGAAGAATGCTTTGTACAGGATGTGCAATAGACAGGTTTCATTTCTCATCAGCACATTGGGAATTTATGAAAGTAACTCCCATTAACGTGTGAAATGTATGTTTGAATTGGCTCTTCCTGTACATGAGGTGATCTCACCTCTAAAGGGCTAATGCACAAAATGCTGAGAAACATACCAGAGAAATTGTAAAAGGTACACAGGCTTTGATCTTATTTAAGAGAAAGCCAAATGTGAATCCATTGTTTCCAAGGTAAATGCTTCTAGCCAGCATATAAGCAAACACAAATAAACAACTGCAAAAAAATAATTCCTGAAGAACATGTGTGGGGACAGTCCTATATGAAATATTTTCAGTCTAACACAGTCATTAATAAATCACTGACTTAATCCGTCATACATTGTTGAAGTTCTGATGGCATTTATCAGAGGGTGGAGCATCTGACCATGATAGTTGGAGATCAAATCCAGGTGTAAGAGTGATATTGGAGTTGCCACCACCGGGTCCAGAAGAGTGGAGCACCAATATTGGCAAGGCCATTCTGGGACTATCCATGTAACTCAGCTTTGGTCCTGCTTGATCTTAACAGCACTCAATGCAGAAATGGGACTTGTGAGAAAGCCTAGTAAAACATGCTTGATTGGGGTTGTAGGAAAGCATCTGTGATTGAGCTGGGGCAGTGGCTTTGTAGGGAGCAAAACTGATATTTTATGTTGGCCTTCTTTGCAAATAGGTCTGAGGAGTCCCCCCACTTTTGGAAAATGTGTCTGGCTATATCTGGGCAGAGACACTGTTGAGCACTACTTGGCCTTTCCCTTATCAGGCAATAGTGCTCTATTGGAGGTTCCTCCTACTACATGCCTGGTTTGAGATATCCAATTGTGGAGTCTTTGTTAAATATTTAAACAATATTTATTATGGAAAAAGAAATCAAGCATTGAAGCTCTGTTCAGGCAGAATCATGGTGGGGTCCCCTCGCTAACAGATAACTCCAAAGATTTGGAAACAGTATACACATACACACTGTTTTCCACCAAAATCTGTTCTCTGACCTTAACCAACGGTGTTAAAAAAGGATTAATGAAAACCACAAGAGTATCCTATGCCAAGGCATCTCCCAGCCCTTATTACAATCTGAAAACCAAAACCAGGTATTAATGAAAATGTTGGACTATCTTAACAATAGGCATCACTACCTACATCACCTATAATAAACTTCAGACTTGAAACCTAGACACCCTAATTCCACAGATTAAAGTCAGATTCAGGCATGGTCAAATCAGTGTTTTATGTTTCCACAGCACATAAATAAAGTACCCTATGGAAGAATTTCAAGGAAAAAAGAGGCCAGCTTCTTAAATCAGATGCACTGATTTGTACAAAGTGAGGATCTCCCCTATTAAAAATTTCTTTGCTTTACATTAAAGAACATTAAAAAGCAAACTGTATCTTGTAAATAATTTCTCCTGTCACCTCTTATGTTATTGTTCTCCCTGTCTATTGTCTTCCACTCTGAACACAATTCCATTTCATTGTTGGGTTAAATGAAGCCTGCAATTATAAAGCACTTTGCAATCCACGGGGATGAAAACATGACAAAAACAAGATATTTTATAACTAACTCACCCCTTCTCCTGAAAATGAAGCTAACAAAAGAGTTTAGATTAAAGTGATGATAAATAATAACAAATAAATACACCCTTATACAAGATCATAGCAAGTTGACAAGAACATTCAAAGTTAAGGAAACAGCAAATAAAGATTAGTAATGAATATTTGCCCAAACATTGTTGTTACATATACTGGTCAAAGACTTAACGTAAGCCTCAGTTGCTTTCTGGAGTTTTAATGAAGTAAACTCTTTGCATCCAAGTACAATAGTTGTAAATTCCATGGTGTTAAAATAAATTTCCTTAGTGCAAAGTATTTTGACAGTTCTCCTATTTGAAATTTTCAAAAGAAACTATATAGATATAAAAGAGCCCTAGTTCCTTCTAGATGCCCAAACATCAGCAGGAGCCAAAAATGCTTATTTCCATTTTTGTCTGGTTACCCGGGGGTTCTTTAAACCCAACGCTCTTGGTAACTTTACTCTGTGTGAGCTGATGTCATGAAATAAATCAGTAGAGACTAGGTTTGACAACTGTCTAATCACACAAACTCAAACACCCTTGCCCTGCCCCAAGGACCCGTCTGTGTCCCACCCCTTCTCCAAGGCCCTGCCCTAGCTAACTCCATACCCCCCTCCATACATCACTCACTCTCTCCCACCCTCACTCACTTTCACGAGGCTAGGGCAGTGGGTTGGAATGCAGGAGGTGGTGCAGGCTCTGGGCTGGGGGTTGGGGAGTAAGGGTGGTGGTGCTTACCTAGGGTGGCTCCCAAAAGCAACTGACACATCTCTCTGGAAGTGGCTCCTTGGATTAAGGGGAGCAGGGCTTCTCCTCACACTGCTGTCCCTGCTCACAGGCACTCACGCCGCAGCTCTCATTGGCCAAGGTTCCTGGCCAATGGAAGCTGAGGAGTTGGTATTCGGAGTATGGGCAGTGCGCAGAGACCCCCTAAACTCCCTCAGGGGCTGTAGGGCTGTGCCGGCCACTTCCAGGAGTGTTGTGGCGCTAAGTCAGGTAGGGAGCCTGCCTTAGCTCCGCTGCGCTGCCAGACTGTTAATGCCTAAAATCTTCCAGTTTGGCAGAAGTAGCTACTGGAAGATAGAGCGTGATTCCAGGAGATTACGGGCAAAACAGGGAGGGCTGGCTACCGTAATGGAGACATGGCTGTCCTAGTGATAGATGGCTTGCATAAACAGTAGGATACAGGAGTGCGCTCACTTCAAGCTACTCTTGTCTCAAGTATTTCTACATGTTTCCATGTGTGAAATATTAATAAGTGGGCAGACCCATCTGACATTAGCTGAAATCTGAATTTTAAACTAGGAGACGATTTTTGATAATCTAGAGCCCAGTAACATGTTTAAATCACTACAAGCAGCTGGAATTCCAATTATGCTTACTACTGAAAGCAGCTACAAGGAGGCCTTTCTGAAACCTTAGCAAAACGAATAGACCAGGATGGGAGGGTCAAGTGAGTGACCTCAAGGAGTGAGCATGACCTTCTGCCTTCCTGACTTGTGGTGTTTTTTCAAAGCATGTGGTTTTTGCAAGATTGAAAGTCTTGTTGCCCAAATTAGATAGCAATAGATAGCAATAGCTAGTTAACTGGTGGAAAATTCCCTGCCTGACAGGCTGGAAATCTCTACACTTTATTTAGCTTCTGCTTTCCAGTGTTGGGTGGGGGGGAGGGGTGTATGCGTGGGGTTGTTATGAAGCTATGTAATACTAACAAATTGGATGCAAAAAATAAAATAAAGTATGAGCTCGATGGACACTTGGATGCTTGGACATCTCAAATTTCCCAGCCGACAGCCAGCTGGCCACTGAACATTTGCAGTTGTCCACTTGAGGCCTCTTCAAGACCCTGAGTAAATATTAATCTAGGATTTTTTGGGGATGTTCCACTAACCTGTTGTGGAACACATACTAGAATATGAATTGGAAGTCAGTTCATTTAGGTGCAACTCAAGATGCTGACTTTGACAACTTTTAATGGACAGTCAAGCTCAGAGGTGTGGCGCCAGGGACTGAGGCCATGCTATTTTCAGTGGAAGGCCCTTTGAACCTAGAATGGGCTTCTGCCAGAAGTCATTTTCCCCCTTTTCCTCAATGTGTGAGTTCAATAAAAAGGGTTCCCTTTTTTTGAAGTGTGCATGTGCAATTCATTTAGCTCTATTAAAACTGTCATTTTAAAATTTATACATGAGCTTTTCTAACTGGTATGACCAGCAACAAGTGGTGGCTGCATTGTATACATTGAAAGAGCTAGATAACACCAGAATTAGCAAAGATGCCAATACTGGATTTCAAGTCTGTTGCCTTATTTGATTTTTGTTTAAGGAAATCAGGCAGTTGGAATAAAACTCTGCAGAGTCAGCGTACAGAACTTCTACTTTTCAAAAGCTGACTTTTCCATCTTAAAGTGTAATCCAAAATTTACATTTTGTTTGGAATAAAAAACCCTCCTAAAAATCCCTAGCATCATAAGGAAAAGAGATGGTTAATCTTATAGAAACATGTCTTGTTAAAAATCTATTTCAGGCTATAACTACCATGAGATTACTTCATTTTATGGCACTCCCACATATTTTCTCTTTGTAGATACAGCACTTCAAGCATAACTATTTACATGTTTGGTGCACTAACATCTTGGATTGCTGTTAGCAGTAGCCTTGACTTCCTCTAAATGGGCATGTAGTGGGAGGAATGTGGGAGTAAATGGATTGTTCTTACTTTTGATTTCTGGAGGCCAGAAAAGGATTGATTTGACCTCTCATCCTCAGGGGAAGTCTTTGCAACACAGGATTTAGGCACATTAGGGAAGCAATGTGTTTGCAAGAAGTCTGTTCTGCCACTCCCATGCTGTACTTACTCTGAGAATAAGTAGGATTCCAGTCACCAAGAGCTGCCAATATGGCACCTTTCACTATCACTAAATTATCACCATTTACCAAATATATCGATCAGAACCATCCTTGTGAAGTACCACTCCTTTCCTTTCTGTACCTATTTATAGGAGATAACCAGGGTAGCTACAGATCTTAGAAGGATTTATTGGTCCTTGCAAGGAAATGTGTCTATTTCCAAATAGAGTTTCAACTAGAAAAAAAAATCATGCCCACTTTCAAAGCTAACAATTTTGCCAATATTCATTACAAGTTACACAAAATACCTTGGCATACTGGACTTTATTGTATCAGTCCTTTGCTACAGTGTACTAAAGGAGACCCATGTTCAATTCTCCTCGCTACCTCGAGAGAGGATTAGAACAGGGGTGTAACAGGGCACACCCCACAAGAACCCCCTTGGCTGAGTAAATGTGCCTGCACTCTCTTGGTTTGTCCCTGCTCCAGGATAGAGCAGTGGCCCTAGGCTCCCTTCCTGGAGACAACATCTTCAGCCTGTCATATCCTTTCTTGTCACCGCTCTCCATTTGGGCCACCACAGTTCAGTTTCCACTCTGGGGTATCTCAATGTTCACACCACTTCCACCAGTGGCTAATGAGGGGATGGAGGAGACCCAGGCCTGTCCACTAATCCAGGTCCCAAACCAGGGACCTCATAGATAGAAAAAGGGACACAGTGGATCACTGCTATGTCACACTGCTGCTTTAATTGCTTGGCCTACTTCCCCATGGCTCCACATCACCATCACTCTCACCTCAGGGCTTTGTCCTAATGGAGTCCCAGCAACCACCTCAGGTCTCCTTCTCGCTCTCCACAGCTTCTGGCAGGACTGCCCTCTCTGAGGCTCTGCAGCCCCATTCATCAGCCAGCCACACTCCTCCAACTCTAGCAAGGAACTAAACTGTGTTTGGCCCTGTAGCTCTTCTTATACTAGGCTGCTGGGCCCTTATTGGCTGTGTCCCATACAGCCACTCTAGGCAGCTTGGAGGACCCTCTCCACTGCCCTTTTCTGGGAAACCTTACATCAAAATATCCCATAGTTCAGTGGTTAGAGTACCCTCCGGAGAGGATATAGATCCCCTGCGATGGGGTGTGGCAGGGCCATGCGGCCTCCAGAAGGGAGACTCAAAGGATCTGGTATACCCCATCACAAAGGCTCTGTCACCTCTTAGAAGAGTACTCTAACCACTGAACTATGGGATATTCTGATGTAAGGTTCCCCACAATCTCTCCTGTTTAAACTACTCCACTGTGGACAAATTATTAGGGAAACTTTGGACCCGGGGGACTGGACCCTAGGGGTACATCTAAACAGCCTGTAGCAGCAAGTCTCAGAGCCCGGGTCAACAGATTTGGCCTCATGCTTCGGTGTTAAAAACAGCCATGTAAAAGTTGCAACTCAGGCTGTGAAGCCCAGCTCCCCCCAGGCTTCAGAGCCTAAGCTGTAACATCTATACCACTATTTTTAGTTCTGTAGAGTGAGCCCCCCTGAGCCCAAGTCTGTTGACTGGAGCTCTGAGACTCTACACCTTGCTGTCAAGGTATACGTTAAGTCCCCCCAGGTGCGTGCCCTCACCACCACACCACAGCATCTGCAATAAAACTAGACAAATCTTTCTTTCCTTTTACCCAAGCACCTGCAGTCCCATCCCGATTACTTGTATCAAGCAAATAAACTTAATGTGTATCTGGAGCATTTTATTAAACACAAGAACACACAATCAAATCTAATTATAGCATGACCAATTATTCTGAATTATTTGGCTTTACTGGGCATGATTGCACACTGAACGAAACATCTGTAGCCTAAACAATAAAATTGACACAAGCAATTAAATTGTTTAAAGAACATGCAACTCTGTATAAGACAAAATCACTTACAAATAAATCTTGAGGGAAAAATAGCCAATGCAGACCTTGCTGGTTCTTAACCAACTCTGAAACTGTTCCCTGTCACATTCAGCCTTACCCTGAGCCTTACACCCTGCCTAGCAATTTAAGATTTGTTGTTGTTCTGACAGGACCAGAATATGATATATAAAATGTTTTCTCTCTGCTGGTCACCTCTATATGTGTGGCTGTTTGATATGTAAATACAATGTATAGCAACCACCACAGCTGTAATGGGCTTGTGATATTCCACTAGCTGTCAAGAGTCTCTTTAGTGCAAAGAACCTTGGTATGGAGCCAAGAAGAGGAGAATTATGCAAAGAGCAGTAAATTATTGTCACTGCCTCTGAAAACAGAACATTTTCATTCATAGTACTCTTATTTCTAGTATTGAGAAGCAATGTTAGAACAGTCTAATATCTACACAGGAATTCTAGAGTAGTCTGACTATATTTTAGATTATTTTGGATGAGATGTAAAATCCAGGTTCTGACCACTTATACTGAAGTATGAAATGTTTCAGTATTATTCAGCATTCCTAGATTGCCTCTGGTTTCAACCTGATATGAGATTCTTCTTTACTTCATGTATTAGGCCCCTATCCTACAAGATGTTCCTACAGACAATTGCAAAAGTACAGTCACACCCGGGAGCACAGAGCAGGTATTTAAAATAAGCTGATGATAAAATAGAATGTTCTTAAAAATGGCCACTGACAGAGATTCTACAACCTCCCTGGGCAATTTGTTCCAGTGCTTAACTACCCTAACACTTAGGAAGTGTTTCCTAGTGTCCAAGCTGAACCTCCCTTGCTACAATTTAAGTCCATTGTTTCTTGTTTTATCTGTAGAGATTAATGGGAACAATTTTTCACCCTCTTCCTTCTAATAACCTTTTTATGTACTTGAAAAGTATGATCAAGCCCATTTCATTCTTTTCTTCTCAAGCCTAAACAAACTCAGTTTTTTCAATATTTCTTCCTAGATCATATTTTCTAGACCTTTCATCATTTTGTTGCCCTCCACCAACCCTTTCTAATTTGTCCACATCCTTCCCAAAAATATTGCAGTCAAAACTGGACACAGTACTCCACTGAGGCCTTATCAACACAGAGCAGAGCAGAAGAATTACGTCTTGCTTACAACACGCCTGCTAATACATCCCAGAATGATGTTACCTTTTTTTACAACAGCATTTCACTGGTGACTCATACTTAGCTTGTGATTCACTGTGAACTCCAGATCCATTTCTGCAGTACTCCTTCCTAGGCACTCATTTCCCATCTTGTATGTGTTCAACTGATTGTTCCTTCCTAATTGGAGTACTTTGCATTTGTCCTTACTGAATTTCATACTATTTAGTTCAGATCATTTCTCCAGTTTGTCCAGATCATTTTGAATTTCAAAGCACTATGCAGATGTTTCTCTTCAGGTCCTCTCTTGTGCCGTGAGGTTGGCACAAAATGATTGCCATGTTCCATCCCAGATTGTCTTTTAGGGGCAGGTGAATGATCAACATGACCCATATCCACAGATACTTACACATACTGAGAAGCACTGTACTCCATAAATGGGCTTCAAAGGTACTGTTTAAGACTAGTAAGCATATAGAATCTGGTCCTGTGTGAGCAGTCTATCAAAAAGGATCCTTTAAGATAAAAGGTGCTGAATAAATGGAAGTTATTTTTATTACTTATCTGAGCTTAGCACTGTAAGCAAGGTAGATGAGGTTTTCAAAAAAAGATGTATTCTTATTCAGAGAAGTTAGGCTAACAATCAATTTTAGTGTACTTGTGATTTTCAGGATATTCCCTTCCTTTCCTAAAAATAATTATGGGTGTTAAAGCCAGATATTCTAAATACATAAACTTTAATTAAAAACTAGGTGTTACTATTAGATGGCTAATTTTCCCCTTATTTCTTAATTAATTTAGCTACCGGTAGTCTGATCCCTAGGTTGTCATTTATTAAACAGTTGATTTTTTTCCCCCATCTAACTCTAATTTTCATTAGCAGGACCACATCAGAGGAGACTTCATACCACTGTACTTTTAAAAATGTTCCAAGATCATAACTGTAGTTTAGGTCTGAACAAATCAAAAATCGACCAATTTCCAGACCCAGATCCAATAACCATGACCCGTGCCGGATAAGAGATTTCCAAAATAAACCCATCACTTTCACCATTATAAGCAGAAAATTTCAAAATGATCTCAGAAGGATCTGAATAAAGACTGTGTGCTAAAAGATATCTAAGATATATGCTAGATTTTGAAAGAAGAGAGAGAAGTTATCTGCTAGATGTCTGGCTAATAAATATTTATAGGTAACCTGAATTACACACTTCACAAGGTTGTAAACCCAAACTAGTTTGCTTTTAGAAATTACAGATTGCTTATTTTTATTTCTTTTATTGCATGCTTTAGAGTTTAGAGTCTGAAATTTTCAGGAGACACAGTAAATCCCATTTGGATAGACATTAGGAATATTAATGTATTCCAGTAATTTTTGCACATTTACTGTGCCATAGACTTCTTGGGCAGTATGTAGAATGTATCATGATTGGTAGACTATTTTTCCAGGTGCAAAGTGCGATGGGGTGCCATACTGAGAATGCCTGGGTTAGTGTTTTTGTTGTGTGGTATGTGGTTGCGGTGAATATTTGCTTCAGATTCGGGGGCTGTCTGTAAGCCAGGAACCTATCCTTGTGACAAAGCCCAGTACCAACTCTGTCCACATATCTATGCAAGGGGCACCATCATAGGACCTAATCACATCAGTCACGCCATCAGGAGCTCATTCATCTGCACATCTACCAATGTGATATATGCCATCATGTGGCAGCAATGCCCCTCTGCCATGTACATTGGACAAACCAAACAGCCTCTACGCAAAAGAATAAATGGACACAAATCTGACATCAGGAATCATAACATTCAAAAACCAGTAGAACACTTCGATCTCTCTGGTCACTCAATAACAGACTTAAAAGTGGCAATTCTTCACCAAAATCTTTCAAAAACATTCTCCAAAACTTCTGAAAACTGGAATTAATTTGAAAACTGGGTGCAATTAAATTAAGCTTGAATAAAGACTGGGAGTGGCTGGGTCATTACACAAACTTCAGTCTATTTCCCCATGTTAAGTATCCTCCTACTGTTACTCACAGCTTCTTGTCAACTGTTTGAAATGGGCCATCCTGATTATCACTACAAAAGATTTTTTTTCCTCCTGCTGATAATAGTTCACCTTAATTCATTAGCCACTTAAAGTTGTCATGGCAACCTCTACCTTTTCTTGATCTCTCTCTGTGTGTGTATATATATATAATATGTATCTTCCTACTGTATGTCCCACTCTATGCATCTGATTAAGTGGGTTCTAGCTAGGGTAACCAGGTGTCCCAATTTTATAGGGATAGTCCCAATATTTGGCACATTTTCTTATATAGGTACCTATTACCCTCACCCTGTGACCTGATTTTTCATACTTGCTATCTGTGCACCCTAGTTCTAGCCCATGAAAGTTTATGCCCAAATAAATTTGTTAGTCTCTAAGGTGCTACAAGTACTCCTTGTTCTTTTAACTAAAGACTGTTTGTCTTAAGTTTGTAGTAGTGATGGAATAGAGTGCTGGCTTGCAAAAATCTCTCTGGTAACTTCCATAAGATTGGCAGGTCCTCAGTCCATAATGCAAGATACTATTTTTAGTTGTAAATCCACAGTCTGGAGAATTAGAGGAAGAAAGAGGCAAAATGGAGATATCTCTGTGGATTACCACGGACTCGCAGGGGCGAAAAAAAATTGCAGGCCTGTTATTTACCAGGCTGCACGTGGCAATAAACTATAGTGGTAAGGGATGCAAGGAGAGTGTGGGTCAGGACACGAGCTGCAGACGCACACACACAACTAAAATTAATCAATTTAAAGTTTTATTGGGGATAATTACAAGGGGTAAGGGAGCAGTTTTTTGATTAACTAATAGACTTAATGAAACTTAAAACACAATGACTAAAATACCTACTAACAATATTTACAAACAAAGATGCAACATTTAGTAATAATTGATACTTACAAATACAAAGCAACATGTAACGACCGGCAAACGTAGAAGCTCTGTTTGAAAACACGTGAGCTGAGAGAGAGGCTTCGAGTTGATCAGGCTCGGTTACGGGGATACACGGATACACGGGATTCATTTTCGTTTTCCTCTCTCTGTCTGCACATGGCAGACAGACCCATAAGTACCAACTATGACATCACAGAAGTGTCATAGGGGACAGGACCCAAACCTTGTTTGTGTTTGCTTCTGATTGGCACAAGCAAAGTTTACACCAAGTAGGGGAGCAGGTGCCTCAAAGTCTGGCTTCGCCCCCAAAGGTGAGGGTAAGCACATTGTTATAGAATCCGGGCGAAACTGAATGACAAAAGAAGAGGCCAGGGCAATACCGGTATGGGCAAGTGTTTACAGGATGCAGACAGAAACTATCTGAACAATCTCCACTGTCTTTTATATCCTTCACCATCTGCATGGAAATGTACTGTCCTAAACAAAGCTCACAACCCCTGTGTATGGAAAGTTAGTGGCTCAAGATGGAGTCCAGGGTCACATGAGCATATAATTCACCCCTACGTGTTTTGCTGACTCACAGTGGATTGGCTCCTCACTGTCTGAGGCATCCAGAGGAAAGGCCTACTGGGTTAGATGAGATTCTTCAATGGCCTATTGTGAGAGTCCTTAATGGGCTACCAGCATATAACTGTCTAGCCCTAATATAAGCCTATCTGGGGTTCGGGGTGCTACCCAGGAATACAATACATGTTTAAGATTCAAGTACATAGCGAATATTCATAACTTGAGCTATACAGATGATACATACATATAAACAAGATAATCATAACTTTTCTATTGATATCTTAAATGTCATTGTACAAGATTTATGGTACTCATGTAACAGTGGTAAGAGTGGTGATATAAATGGCCACCTTTCTTACACACAGCATCACAAAGTGTGTAAGAATAACACAATATCTATAAAATACTCTGTCATAGACTGAAATAGTTGCACCACCAAAATTTGGGAGCGCAGCAACACTGCATATTTACAGCACTAGCTCAGGATTTCATATTTACACATATTGTTGAACAGCCTGCATACTGGGCTATTCATGAATCTACTCCTAAGAATGGACAATGATAAACTGATAACGTTAACACTTGGGATATTTAAAATCAGACTGGATAAAACCCCAGAGCAGGGGATGATTCTGCATTCTTCATTGTTTAGGAGGAGGATAAATTAAATTAAATTATATCAAATCAAATCAAAATCAAAGGGGGCCTTTCTATGTGGACTTCATTGCAGGACTGGGGTTGTAGAGTACAATCTATGAAAGAATTGAGGCATTGCAATGCTGAGCAACACAGCACCAAACTAAAAACCTAAAAAAAGAGAAAAATTACAGCAAAAACACTGTGATCCACAAAGCCAAGTAAGTTGCTGAAGCTCCCTAAGAAATGAATGGGAGGAAAAGGAGCTTTAGGATGTAAGTCACAAAATCCAGCATGCTAGGTAGAGCCCTGCCAAAATTAGCCAATAGAAGACACTGATATACTAAGACCTGCCCTTTTTTTCAGAGATAGGCATCTAAGTCCCAGCTGCAATGAAGTGCCTAACTCCATTTGCGATTGATGAATGAGAACCCCCTCTTCATCTTGAGTGCCTACATAGTTTTCTGTGGGAATAAATTAGGGGCCTGCCTTACTCCACAGAAAATAAGAGGTGGTGGTGCCTACCTTATCAATTTTGATCCAGTGGCTAGTTTCTGACTTGGATTGTGGGAGACCCAGGATCAATTGCCTATCACTCTTTGGAAGAGGTGGAGAAAGGATTTGAACAGGGATTACCTGCCTCTCTGTAGAGAGGCACAGTCTGAGTGTATATGTGTGTGTGTGTGTGTTTGTGCATGTGTGTGTAGGAGAGAGAGAATAACTCTGCAGTCTAGTAAGTAGGATACCAGGCCAGTAGACCCTCGGTCAAGTCCAGACATTCTCTTCTTATCTCATTCTCTTTCTTTATCCAGAGTGCAACAGCTTACACAGGAAAGACTGAAGGAGCTCCACATCAGAATATCCCATAGCTCAGAGGTTAGCACACCACCGCCTCCTCCTTCTGGATTAATAGGGCCCACTACAGTAGGCACCTGCTGACTGTCCCTACCCAATCAGGCCTCTGATTCTTGGGCAAGTTAGGCAGCCCAACCCCAGGTTTGTGAATCACTCTGTGACTTTGGTGGTAGATAGGTGTCTGGAAGCCTACAGTGAGGCAGCAATGCTTGTGCTTAAAGCCAAAAACCTAGCTGTCTAAGGAATTTTTACTTTGAAAAACAGTCACTAAGTGACTTTAGGCCTACAGGGTTCAGCGAGAGTTTTGTGGCTCACAGTGGGGACGTAAGCACATACAAGTCAAATTTTGGCATCTAAATCTGGGTTTAGGCAACTAAGTAACTTTGTGGATTGTACCCTTAAAGACCACAATTTTATTAGATATTAAAGGTATTGAAACAAATGAACATATATTTAAAAGCTAATTAGAGATAGGGCTCATGTCCCCATCCAATCACCACACAAACTGGATATGGTTGAATGTCTGAGTACCAGAGAAGTCTAGGACTGATTTGGAGTGACAGAGCATGGATAAAGCTTGGAAAAAAGTCTGATCACCCTTGCTACTTGGTTCATACACATTCACTTACTATCATAAGAGCTAAATTAATACAAAATGGACCAAAACCAGTTATAAAATTGAAAGTCATCTGAGTTAAATATGAACAAAGACAAAAGCAACAACAGTGGGTATAAAGGTCAAAATTTTCAAAACATGGCTGCCTAATAGGCCATAAATCCACACTTAGGCACCTAAGTCTGTGTCTTGATTTTCAAAAATGCTGAGTACCTGGCAGTTGACATTAACCTCTCTGGGAGCCTCCAGGTGCTGAGTTGGTTAGAAAATCAAGTCATTCATTTGGGTGCCTAAATATGGATTTTGAAGCCTAACTTTAAGCAGCCATTTTTTGAAAATTTTTTATCAGAGTCCTGAAAACATTGAGTAGAAGGGTGCTTTTTTTAATTTCTCTATAAAAATAAGCAAATGTAAATCAAAGAATCATTAACAAAGTAAAGAGAAATGATTAATGATCAATGAAAGCTAATGTTGTCTAACAATATAGGATATTTTTCAATTGTACTCAGAATACAGAAGGTAAAAGGATAAAAAAAATCTATTAAAATAATAAGTAAAAGGATATTGGAGACAACAGATCGGAAAATGATAGATTTGTTAAACAAAACTACTTTTCTTCTGTTTTGGGGGGTCATATTTCCTATTAAGATGAGAAAGAAGTTAGTATGCAGAAATGAGTAATTTTGCAGTTGCTACGTGAATGGAGTAATAGTCTCTCTTTAGGCAGCTATAGCACCTGTTTGGTCTATGGAAAATCCATCCATCAGTTTCAAAGAATAAAAGTACAGAACTTCAATAATTCTTAATATTTGTAATTAACAGATAGGTCAGATTGATGAAAAATGGCTTACAATGAGTTACAGTCTGGTTAGATTAACATCAGTCACTGAAGAAAAATGTAGAAATAATATTGGGTTGGGGAAATGACGACACACTACAAAACCTAATATGAATCAATTGAGTTCCATGAAAAAGAAGTTTTGTTTAGATTTTTGGAATCTTTTGAAAAATAGTCCTGTGGTCATGATAAGCAATGGAAATGGAATGGAGAGTCATTTTTGCTCGCGTTGTATAACAACCAATAGCAATTACTCTCTACCTGTGGCTCTCAACCAGTTGTCCGTGGGTGGTTTATGGCCCAATCAGCACAAAGCTTCAGCCCATGTGACATCCTCAGAGCCATACATGTAGTGGATGTGGCCCACAATGGTAAATAGGTTCAGAACCACTGCTCTATACACCACATAGCACCAATGGAACACTCCTTACTAATAGCTTAATAATATATTTCACAAATCCAATATCAGAAAAATGAAAAATCCCCTATAAAATGACCAAAATTCAAAAGGGTAAATAGCATGGAATTTCTCTTTATTTCATGATTTTGCAGAAATAGAAAAAGAGCTTCAAGATTTGTGAGCAATACACCTGAACAACACAAACTCATGCCCATAAACCCTCTATACCAACAGTTCCCATACTGTAGGTCAGGATCTCAAAGTGGTCATGAGATCACTTTAATGGGGTCACCAGAGCTGTGTTAGACTTTTTGGGACCTGGGGCCAAAGCCCAAGCACCATCTCCTTGGCAGACGTGCCAAACCCATGAAATAAACCAGCAGAAATTGGGCTTGGTTTTGGGCTTGTAAGTTGGTTAGTTTTGGCCTGTTTGGCTTGTAGCTTGCTGCTGCTTCTTTTTTTTTCTTTTTCTTTTTGGATCGGCTCCTGGCAAGCAGAGGCCATGGGGGAGGTGGGTGCAACCAGGAGAAAGGGGGGGAGTGTGTCGAGGTGCACAGCGGGCCCACTACAGTCCCAGACCTCATGCCGGGGGGATCTAGTCACATAGAGTGTTGCGGTTGTTAGGGATTGCCTTGTTTTGGATTTGTTTTGAAATGGATTAGCTTGATTTTTGGCTTATTGTGAAAGTTGGGGTGCTGATTTACTGTGTGAAAGTTGGCAACTGTGCTTCCTGCATGGCGGGGCTCATGCTTCAATTTCAGCCCTGAGTAGCGGGGCTCAGATTACAGGCCCCAGGGTATGTGGACAACCCAGGGTCAGTTCCTCCCTTTGCCTGAGGGCAGAGAAAGGATTTGAAAAGGAGCGACAGGGGAGGGGGAGAAGGACAGAGAGAGTAACCTGGTGACTAGGGCACCATTTTAGGAGGTGGAGGACCCAAGGTTCAGTCCCCCTGTTCCAAATACTCCATCTATACAAGTGTAATAGCTTTAACAGGAGAGACAAAGAGCTCCATTTGAAAACATCCCAGGGCCTAGTGGTTAGGGCACTCTCCCGAGAGGTATGGGAAACCCCTGTTAAAATCCAGATTTTGAATGGGACCCAATCTGGTAGGCAGCCTCTGAGCATGCCTACTGGATTGGAGCCCTCAGACAAGACAGGTGAAGGAGCACCTATCTTCTCCCTGATCACACAAGATAGGCCTCCAGATGCCTAGAGTGAGATAGCAGTTCGCATACTCAGAGGGAGAAACATAGGCAACTAGGGAACTTACACACGGAATACTGAGGTGCTGAGTGAATGTGGGCGACTACAGAGTTAGACCGCAGCTGAGCAGGGATATTGTTGAGTGCAGCTGAGCCTAAAACTGGGATTTAGGCACCTATGTCTTGCCAAGTTCATCATGAGATGCAAGCTCCCCACTGGGCACACCAATTTAAAGCAGCACCACACCCAGACAGAACAACAGATGCAAAACCTGCAGACATGTCCCCACTGTTACAATAATTGAAACCCCTACGACACATCTTTCAGGATTCATTGCTCTTACACATCACAAGACATGGCTTACCTCATTTGGTGCATCAAATGCCCCAACAACAATTATGTGAGTGAAACCAGACAATCACTACGTTCTTGAAGGAATGTAAAAAGAAAAATGATTCAACAAAAACACCCTATTACTCACGGGAAAACACCTTTCACAAAGCAATCACTCCATATCTGATATCTCCTACCACCTTTTCTCTTCCCCGCCAGCCACCGCAACCCATGTATGTCCGCCAAAATGCCACTGAATAGAACGCTTCTGCTTTTGGCGGCATTTTGGCTGACATGCTGCGCGCTTCAGAGTGTCCGCCGAAAGGCTGCCAAAACTGGAAACATTCACTTAGGCGGCTTTTCGAAGGACCCTCTGAAGCACACGGCATGTCCGCTGAAATGCCAACGAAAGCGGAAGCATTATATTCGGCGACACTTCAGCGGAACAGGGAGTTTGTGACCCCCTGGGAATCGGCCCACGACCCCCGAGGGGTTGCAAGCCTCAGTTTGAGAACCGCTGTCCTACAGCATGGGTGAACCCTTACACTTAACAATCTGTCCCATCTTGTATTTATCTCAGACACTCTGGTTACCATCTCCAATCCAGACCTGATGGAGAGCTCTGTGAAGATAAGAAGTTCTGTCCTTTCCAAAAGCAGAAGTTGGTCAAATAAAAGATATTACCTCACCTACCTGGCGTCTCTCTAGAAACATACAGATAGGCAGACTTAATATATAAACTCTCCGTAAAATACCTATAAAAGAGAGATATTTAATTAGTAAAGAATGTTGTGTTAAATTATCTTATCACATTTATTTCATGCCTGTGATATACCTTAGCTGATGAAATGTCCATATAGTATGACACATGTTGGCAAAATGACGATTTAAATAGGCTATCAGTTAATGCACAGGAAAATATTGGAACTCTTCTGCTATGGAACATTAGCTGAAATTCAATTGGTTTAGATGGAGTGCAGTAACTATTCAAAGGAGGTTAAATAGTTTGATGATCTTGAGCCTGATTCCCATTTACACTAAAGGAGCTTTACAGAATTTTGGCAGCCTAAATGGGCTTTAAACAAATTACATTTACATTAATTTTACAGCCTCTTCACATTTCCAAAGTACCTTTAGTATAAACTAGCAAAAATACCCAGCGTTGCTCGGGGTATTTGTAATTGGAAACTGGGATGTAAAAAGACTACAATGTTTTTTATTAATACAAATTTTGTCTAAGTAATTTCATTTTGTCTAAGTAATTTCATTCTCTTGCATTCAGATGTGGTTTCTCCGATACATTTTCGCTTTTTACGTGGCATAATGAATAGGGTCCTTTTTAAGAAGAAAACAGTGTATTTAATTATGTTTGCGCTACACAACACTAAGCTCTCTGGTTATCTGTATTATTACATCATAACTATGTCACAGACAACAGCATGTGTCAACCTGCTGCCCGGTGATGTTATGTGAGCTGTGTAGTTGATGTGAATGGGCTTTAAAGAATTTCACCCCTGGAGGGTGTAAGAGGTGAGATTTTAAAGATTTTTGATTCTTACCCTAATTAGGACCCTAAAGCCTATAACTGTACCAAATTTCAAGTATCTAGCTGAAACGGTGTGGAAATAGTAAGGGAACATACATACATACACACACATGCGCATACACCATTTGACTTTTATATATATAGATAAGAATCAGGTCCCTTGCATTCAATAGGATTTCTACAAAATGTATAATAGGCCAGAAGCTCTACATTTAATGGGATCGTTGGTGAACGTTGCAGCTTTTGAGAAATTATCTAGGATCTCAGTTTATAACAAGACATAATGACACTTTGTCTTGATTTTAAACTAGAGACACTCTCTTTGCACCCACGAAGTTGTACGTTGAATATACTATGTTGCTGACATTTTGTTATAGATCTTCAATCAATTAAACTATTAGAGCATTTCAAGATTGTTTTTTCCAAAGAAGAGATCTCATTTCATGTTACCAAATACTGTAGTTTCTATACTAAGGTCCCTTCCTTAATGTTATGTGTCCAGGATACTGAAGAAAAGAAGTTGTTTTGATTTTGAAATTTTGAAAAATAGGAGTGTAAATTATCCCGAAGTGTTTTATAAAGCAGTAGAATTTCATTATTTTTCATTAAAGTCTGGAAGACTTATTTTAAATAACTGAATTTTATAAATTACCAAGTACACAAGCATAAAGCAGGAGTAATGTAGCATAAAATATTTTGTATATTTAATTGAGAAGTAGAATTTAAATTAGTTCTAATAATATGGCATTATAGATAAGGAAATGTTCTGCATGACTTCTTAGTTATTTGAAATCTCACTACAGCACTCAGCTATTAAATCTTTGATGAAAAGTAGGGAGAGATCATTTTTTGTTGTTTGTGCAATTTACGGGTTCACCAAAGTGCTGTTTAGTGAGTTTCTACTCTACAACAGCAAATTAATGGTAGGGAAACCAGGCAGGCAAAGAGCTCAACAGGCAAAACATTTGCAAGATACCAGACACTGTAACAGTGTGACTATTCCAAACTGAAGTTGAATTAGGCACAGGAATAATAGATTATCATTAAGTAAACTAGCCAGTTAAATTAGCCTATTTTGTATTATGCTGTGATTATAATGTGCTATACCTGGGAGATACCTGTATTTGAATGTTAGGGTAGCTCATGAATATTTGGGAAGCTTGGATTTTGAAAGAAAACTTTCATACTCCCTAAAATGGGAATTTTAGGTGCTCTAAAATTCCATTAGAAATATGATCAGGAACTTTCTAATCAGTGCCCCAGAGTTTCCCAGTTTCATACTGGAGACTTAGTGGCACCTTGTTCTTGATTCAGGTTAAAAAAATCCCATTTTGTGAACGTTTGGTGTCACAATGATTGGTTTTTTTGGATAATCCCTAGAGAGTGTTGAACATATTTATCCTGTGCTCATTCTAACCCTGCAGCTCACCTGTAGTTATTTCTTGAGCCTCTGCCTTTGTGATATAGTCAAGACTAGCCTCTCTTCTTGTGTGTTCTAGAACTAGTTTAGAATCATAGAATATCATGGTTGAAAAGGGCCTCAGGAGATCATTTAATCTAACCCTCTGGTCAAAGCAGGACCAAACCCCAATTAAATCATACAACAGATTTTTGCCCCATGTCCCTAAAGGGCTCCCTCAAGAATTGAACTCCCAACGCTGGGTTTAGCAGGCTAATGCTCAAATCACTGAACTATCCTTCCTCCCAACATACAATAAAAACATATCAGCCTCCAGGAAAGCGGCATGAGATTGATTATAATTTGTGAGAGGTTCACTTTTGGGATGCAAATAGGCAGACTCCATATCTTTTCATTTGTTTAAGGGGTCAACAGTTCAAGCAAGGAAGTAATCACCATTAAAATAATCTGCAGCATCATTACTCTATTAATGTGATTATATGATTACAGATTGATCCTTATCATGTTCCCAAGGAAACTAATATATTGATATATGTTCTTTGTGACCAAGTAAATACATTGCTTTGTCTACTGCAGGCTGGGCTTTATGCACTGCCTGCCAAATACATTTTAAGATCTTTCCAGCATACATTTATAACTCTTTGTACACATCCCATACATACATCAGCATAATTTTCAGGACCAGCATGTTGTCAGTTTGCATATGATACTTTACATGACACCTTTTAGATACAGATTATGACAACAGTCTATTGGGGCAATGAGTGGCTTGATGTGGGTCATGGTATAGAGCTCCCTCTTCCAGTTGGCACTGAAGGACTCTCAGGGTCACACTGACACCTTCCATTAAAGCACTCTTCTTTCAGTCACTTATAAATTTGCCAAACTTTAGCAGTCCAGGATGAAAATTTTGTGTGCCAGGTGTCTGCCTCAGGCTGAAGGTTTTCGGAAAGTCTAAGTCAAAATGAGGTAACAAAGAGTCCTGTGGCACCTTAAAGACTAACTAAAGTTTTCAAGCATAAGCTTTCGTGGGCTAATACCCACTTTGTTGGATGCAAGCAGTGCTAAGTCAAAATGGTTTAGCCATTTCCGGGAATGAGATTGTTTTGTCTATGTTCAAAAATGTCTTACAACCGTTTCATTGAGAAGGTCTAATGACCCCATACTTTGGTGACTTGAAATTTGGCAGGACAATTTCCTAGTGTCAGGAATGTGCCTTTTTGCCATCCTTATGAAAATCTGGCTGAATGTGACCAAGTTATAAGCCTTTGAAAAATCTCAGTTCAAACACATTCAGAAGAATTTGGCAGCTAAATTCTCCAAAGATTCCTTCTGTATTGAGCATGTTCCATCCCAGAACTGCAGGCTTAGTAGGACTTTCTATGCAATTGCTCCTCCCTGCTGCCAGGGCACTTTGTGAACAGAGAGTAAGGATACTATTTCTCCTGTATTCTCAATGCATCCTCTGCTGGTATCCAGGCATTAAGGATGAAGAGGAGGAAGGCAGAGGGATGAAAGAGAATAGAAGAGAAGGAGAGGGGGTTGAGAAGCCAGGAGGTGGGTGGGAGCAGAGGAAGTTGGGAGAGTATATTAATTCAGAGGAAGAAGGATTCAGGAGTTGAGGAGTGGGATAGAGGGTAGATGGGGGCAGAACCCAGGGGGTAAGCATTACAGAGAGTAGAAGGGGGCAGGAGCCAGGGAGGTTGGTGGGGGTGGGAATAGAAGCAAAGGGGGACAGGTGTCAGGGTATGAGGTGGGTGGATAAGAGGAGAAAGGGGTGAAGAAAAGCTGGGGGCACAGAGGAAGATAGGTCTGTAACTACTAGAGCCCACTCCCCTCCAGAACTTGGAAATTAACTCAGGAATGTATTCTCTAATTCCTTTGCTATCAGCAAATATTTGTGAAACTCGCAAAACTTGTGTGTCTCAGCTCCTGCTAGTAACTGCTTCATAGAAAGGATAACAGCCTACTACTGCTATCAGTTATTCTATTAACTCAAAGAGTAATTGTCTGTGCCGTGGATCTAAAGATTCAAAACCTGCTCATGACCGGAGTTGGAGGTCAATATTAATGTGGTGGAATTTCAGATGGCGGCGTGGGGTTGTTTTTTAAAATAGGAAATTACACTTATTAAAAAGTATGTTAAAATAATGTTAAGTTTGCAAAGTTAAGTACTCAAAGTTAGGAAATACCAGAATTGAGGTTGACCATACAAATAAGGCAACCTTAATTCTGGCATTTTCTAACATCTACGTGCTTGGTTCTGCAACTTTAAAATCTTTTTAATATAGGGTTTTTGGGTTTTTTATGCAACAGATATGTTTGAAAAAATAAATAAAAATACAGGTCTACTCTCTCCAAAGGGGGTCTCTCTTGTCCAGAGTTATTACATTTTGTATATGAGAGAACAGTTTATTTTTGAATCATAACCCTATTGCCTGTTGTGCTCATAAGATACTCTATGAAACTAAAAAGATATCCTTAGGCACATATACATTATTTCAGTATTAAACCTAGTATCTTTCTGTCAGCACATTAGCAACCAGTCTCTGGTTTTGAAGGGCACAAACTCATCAGCCTGCTAGAATGGTCAAACATCACATAATGACTGCTAGGAGCACTACAATGTTTAGTATTACTTACACAGAAGCAACTTCAATGGTAATTTAAATGCACTAGGCTAATCATCTACATTAAATCATAATTACATTCAAATCATAGAATCATAGAAGATTAGAGTTGGAAGAGACCTCAGGAGGTCATGTAGTCCAACCCCCTGCTCACAGCAGGACCAACACCAACTAAATCATCTCAGCCAGGGCTCTGTCAAGTCGGGCCTTAAAAATCTCTAAGGATGGAGCTTCCACCACCTCCCTAGGTAACCCATTCCAGTGTTTCACACCCCTCCTAGAGAAATAGTTTTGTCTAATATACAACCTTCACCTCCCCCGCTATAACTTGAAACCATTTCTCCTTGTTCTGTCATCTGCCACTACAGAGAACAGGCTAGCTCAGTGATGAGAACCAGTGACTCGCCGGCTACAGCAGCCTGTCATGGTAACCCTTCGGCGAGATGGGAGACAGTTTGTTTACATTTACCATCTGCAGCAATGAGCACCTGCAGCTCCCAGTGGCCATGGTTCACTGTTCCCAGCCAATGGAAGCTGTGGGAAGGGATGTGGCCCACAGGAACTGGACACAAAACTGGACAAAATACTCCAGATGTGACCTCACAGTGCTGAATAGTGGGGAATAATCACTTCTCTCAATCTGCTGGCAATCCTCCTACAGATCTAGCCCACCCAATATGGTGTTAGCCTTCATGGGAACAAGAGCACACTCTTGATTCATATACAGCTTCTTGTCCACTGTAATCCCCAGGTCCATTTCTGCAGAACTGCTGCTTAGTGAGTTGGTCCCCAGTCCATAGCAGTGCATCTTCCTTCCTAAGTGCAGGACTCTGAACTTGTCCTTGTTGAACCTCTTCAGATATCTTTTGGCCCAATCCTCCAATTTGTCTAGGTCACTCTGGCCCCTATCCCTAGTATGTCTACTTCTCCCCCCAGCTTAGTGTCATCCGCGAACTTGCTGAGAATGCAATCTATCCTATCATCCAGATAATTAATAAAGATGTTGAATCAAACCAGCCCCAGGACAGACCCCTGGGCACTCCGCTTGATAATGGCTGCCAACTAGACATTAAGTCACTGATCACTAGCCATTGAGCCTGACGATCCAGTCAGATTTCTACCCAACTTCTACCCAGATTGCCACACTTAAGGTGTGGCCATCTGGCCCTTATTATTTGTATTACAGTATCACTCAGAGGCACCAATCAGGATTGGAGTCCTGTTTTGCTTGGAGCTGTAAGAAACAGTTCCTGCCCCAAAGATCTTACAATCTATTATTTCGGTGCACAAAAGATTTATGCATATAACTTCCATTCGCATGAGGTATTGGCCATTTGAAGCAAGGCACTAAAATGGATAATTCTTTAGTACTAATAGGAGTTAGTACGAAGGCAATGAAAGGAAAATAGAACCCACTGATTTCCCCTGGATTCCTTAGCAACAGCAATAGCAAGTTGTTTATGCCAATCATTTTTACTAAGAAAGGCAACTTCCATTCCCTCACTCTATTTGTACAGGAAACCTCCTGACATGTACATTTCTGAAACACAATAACTTTGCTTTGATTTACGAGAGGGTGCTTAAAACAGACAAGTCACCCCTCTTGAGTAGCACCACACTCTACTCAACTACTTTATTTTAAACCAATTTAACCCTGACTACATGAATAAATGCTGAATTTGTCCAATTGTTCTTGGTCCCCCTTCCCCATACAAGCCATTATTTCAAACTGCAGTGAGCACTTAATGGGGTTAGGTAGTAGTAATACCACAACCTGTTTCTTTACAGTGGAACTCAGCCAATAACTTGTGTGTCAGAACAAAAGCACAAGGTCATTTCAAAATCCTTCCTTTCAAATTATCTCTCTTATCAAGGAGACAGTGGGTACCAAAGAATGAAACTACTGCAGAGACTGAGGCAGTCATTAATTTATTCTCCATCTCTCTGTTAAGGGTCACTGCCTAATTCTTTATATCCTCACAATGTATTAAATACAGATAAGGCAGGACTGCATGTAACTTAATTTGAATGAGAGAGCACAGTGAAACAGAACAAAGTCATTCTTAAAATAAAGGAGCGACAGGAATTATAAGGCAAAAAAATGTAAATGTCATTTTTATAACTTTCATGGATAAGCGTGTAAACATTCAGGTACGGTTTATTGTAAGTGACTTGGGTGAATAAAATGTGAAAACTGACAACACTTTGTGAAAATCAGAGACAACACACTGCATGCATCCGATGAAGTGGGTATTAGCCCACGAAAGCTTATGCTTCAGTACTTTAGTTAGTCTTTAAGGTGCCACAGGACTCTTTGTCACTAACACACTTTAGTATCTCACTTACTAGCATATACAAAATTAAGACATCAGTAATGGCAGGAGGATTATTTAGGGTCAATCAAGCAGAGTGTTTTTATTTTATTTTTTACAACCTACATGTGATTTTAAAGAGAACTGACCATATATACTTGAAAGCAGGTGGTAGGCAAATATTTCCATGGAAAAATCTATCTATGAAGAAGGAAATATATGTATGTGGTGCTCAAGGACATTTCATGGTGTTAGCATACATTACCTTATCAGCTGTAGTACAAATTCTTTCCTGTCCTTCATGGCCTCAGAGGAACCTTATATCACTGATGTCCCTCTAAAATGCTATACTGCATGCTGTGACCAATTCCAGAAAAAAAAAATGGGGTAGATGATGCAAAGAGGCAGAGCTGATGGACTTCTGACTATGAGAATCACACTGTGAGGGGTGGTGCTTTGCTCCCTCCTTCAGCCCCTATAGCACTCACCAGTACAAAGTCTGTCCTAGCTGCTTAGCCTATGGGTCAAATTCTGAAGATTTTTTGAGCAAATAATGGAAGTAGCTCCTTCTCCATCTCAAGAGGTGTAGAACTGACTAAAGAAATGTTTGGAAAGTGAGGCACCCAAAGGCATCTTGAAAGTCAATGAGACTCCCAAGCTACTTAGGAACTTTAGAAATTTTTACTCTGTATTGCCAACATTTGCTACACATGCAGCCAAATCATCATACTGATTCAGAAGCAAGGTTGGAAAAGAACAGTCAGGGACTGTCTACCCTGGTCCATACTTGATGGGAAATTTACATATTCCCCTGGAAATACCAAGCACTGTAATTTGAGTCAATCTGTTTTATGATATTGACCAGCATATAAAGTCCATTTTGCAGTCCTATTTATAGAGAAAATCAAATTGAAAAACTAGGAAAAGTTTTATTTTTATGTTAAAGGAAAACTGAATAATTTAAATACAATTTCTGTGGCATTTTCAATGATGGTACAAGCATGAAATAGTGAATTCACTTTATTTGAATTTTGGGAGTTTTATTATGGACTAGCATAAGTGCCCGGCGCTGCTCGGGTCAGTCGGAGGTGGGGAGATGGCAGACAGCTGACACCCCCTGACCAAAGCCAACACCCACACCTCACCCCTCACCCACCCCGACACCTTCCCACCCCCGAAACCCGAAACCCCCACCTCACCCCCCGACCGAATCCGACACCCCCACCTCACTTACCGTCCCACCAAACCCAACTGGGATCCGTCGCAGGGGAGGAGGGGGCCCAGAGCCGAGGGATTCCGGGGACCTTCGCAGGTGGGGGGGGCACAGGGCTGATGTAGTCCGGGGTTCTGTTGGGGAGGTGGGAGGGGCAGAGAACTGAGGGATCTCCGGGGTTCCGTTGGGGAGGTGGGAGGGGCAGAGAACTGAGGGATCTCCGGGGTTCTGTTGGAGGAGGGAGGGGTGAGCTGAGCGAGTGAGGTGTCTGTTGGAGGGGGGTATTATGACATCATCACCACCTAACCGCCCAGTTGATGTGATTGGCCCTGAAAGACTTTCACCCCTGGGGGGCGTCAGAGGTGAGATCCGAAAATTTTTCGACCCTTACCAGCATCTAGACCCCAAGACCCCTCACTGTACCAAAATTCAAGTCTCTGGCTCAAACGGTGCGGGAGGACTTCGCAGTCATACGTACATACATACATACATACACACATACATACACCACTTGACTTTTATATATATAGATATCTAAATTCAATTTTTGTTCATCCATGGAACAACATGGAAGCCTTCCAGTGACCAATGTAGTAACACCAATATAATAAGCAAACAGACAAAAGGCCAGTGTTTTGAAATAGAGAGGCCCAGGTCTCTGTGCATCCACATTTGGATACATATTGGAAAATATCTATGTGCATATGTATTTAAATAATCTGCACACACAAACGGAGGTGATTTGTGGATTTTGGCCTATCCTTTTAAAACACTTGGCCCAAAGTATTGGCATTATATTTACAAAGAAACAAGATGGGTGTTGTGTTTTGGTTAACATTTCTAATAAGTCTATCCCATTAATGTGATTGCAGTTTAATATTGTAACTTAATATTTTCTAAAGCAAACAAAATGTTAACCAATCCAAAACATACAGAACATTCTAGTAGTTAGAAAAAAGAATGGTTGAGCTATATACATTAACTAAAAAAACCCAGCCTTGCTACAGGATGATTAGCCATTTAAGTGGTCAAATGACAACAAAACTCAATGAGGATTAACTTGGTCCAATCCCTAGTTCACTGTTCCCTTGTGTGGTTTCATAAACATTAGTAGGAAGTCCACATTTAGCATTAACTTTCTCTTATTTAATCTGTCCATTTCAATGGACAACTGCTCTTTAGTTTGCCTCTTTTCATAGGCATGGTCACCTTTATGTAGATGTACTGTTTGGGTTTTTTCCCTCAGACTTGGCATTTTGTATGTGTGATTATTTTTTAAATAATTCTGAATGAAAAATTGACATGTATTATTAGAAAATATTATGACACATTTGCACTGTTGTGATTATTTAATGAGGGGGAAAATCCCTCCAGGAATCCCTCCCTCCCTCTCAACCTAGGAATGATTCTTTTTTTAATTAACATTTCAGACAAATGACATTTGCTATTTTAAAGCAATACTGAAGCCTGTAGTCATATCTTAGGCCTTCTGAAGTTAAAAATGTGAGGGCAGCATGACTGTCCTTTAATGATTAATTTGTGGTTGTGTAGTTTTAGCTCCCTCTTTAAAATTATGTCTTTGTAAAGCATACATGATATGGCTTCATAACTTACTGGAGCTTGAAATACTGAGTTAACTATTCTGAGGTTCGAAAGATAACATGAACTGGGACTGAACTGGTGCACATGCTCTTTACAGGGTCACTGCACAGGGCTGAAATCCAGAGTATGTGTTTTAATATGCCTCGGTAGTACCTACTGAAGAGGGGAAGTCATTAAGGTGCTAGGTGCAGGTTTGTACTTCCTATGAATTTATTTGCACTGTCCTTTCAAAGTAGTAATGAGAATAAAAATGATGAATGGGCGAAATGCATTCGAGTTACTGAATCCTCAATTTTACCCCATCCATCATTTTTCAGATTCCAGTAATATTGGAACAGTATCAGTAAGTTATTTATTTAGGTTGTTTTGTTAATCAATCATTGGGAGGGGGGAGGGACAGCTGAAATTAGAAAGGAGGCTGTGTATGTCCTCTCCTGAAGAGACACACAGTGCATCTTTTGTAGATAGATAATTTTAAAAGAGCACACCCAAGGGGAGATGCATGATCTATTGACATCACACACACAAACCTTAGAGGAGCAGGCCTTTTGAGCAGCACTAACTTCTTCCTATGAAGAGAAAATAGCAAATCACGTGGAATATATCTGCTCTTAAAGCTGGCCATGAAAGCCCTGCAGAAGCACAGAATCACCTTCACACTTATGCACGTCTGTCCCCAGCCATTCTATCCATTAGCTGAGGCCAGCTGGAGGAGGTAGAGCATAGGGCCAGCATAGCTGGCTTTGCAGCTTCTACACAGGGTTTCTGCACTTCGGGCTATTCCTGTAGCCAACACCATGTTCCCGTAGTGCAAGCCTGAATGCCTTCCAGTGAGCCAACACTAGATGCACTGATCATAACATGATCTACATGGCCTGAGAGATTCCAGGTAAGGAGCAGTCATTCCACTAATTGCAGACAGACACAAGCTTTGCAAGAGAAACATTTCTTGGCCCAGACTCTGAATGTTGTGTTAGCCACTCTGTGCTGTCCCACAGGCACAAATAGCCCATAAAGCCAGCAGATCACCCTAATATAAGATGACATGATAGTTCCAAGGCCACCTCTCTCCCTGCAGCCATACTGGTCCTGGTACTTCTACCCTGCTGATCCCCTGCTACCCTATTGTTTTCTTTAGGCAAGTGATACAAGTCACAGCCATCCTCAGGCACTCTAAGTTCTGTTGGGGGATTGATCTTGTGCACAGCTAGTCTAGGCCTGGGAGATCACACAGGTGACCTAAAGTGACCTTTTCATATATCCCTCCTGAATTGTGTGTGCCCTGATTTTAATCAAGATAGATTCCATTCTCCTTTCATCACCCACTCAGCTTTTCTTTCAGTTCAATGGTTTGTACATTGGATCTCCAAAGAGATGAGCATTTTTACTGCATGGTTTGAATTTAACCAATGAGGTGAGCAGTGAGGATAAGTTGCCCACATAGTTGGAGACAAAATATGCAGTAAACAATTGTCACTGTCCCAGCTAAACAAATGGTTTGAGAGCTATTTCCTATCTGCCCATTTAAGTGGTCTTCTGTAGATGATCTGTTCTGAAAAAGCACTGATACATTTTTTAAATAAACTATTTGCATAACAATGTAATGCCATTTGCTGATTATTATGTATGTACCCCAACGATTATAAGTAGTTAAATGTGTATTCTATGTGATTAAGAATACATGATAGTTTTATTACTTACTATGGCAAGTATAAATCCACTTCTAAATAGACAATAGTCCTTTTTCTTGTAGCAAATACTAGATTTTTCAAACATATGAACAGATCATGACATGGAACATACATTCACATTATGATCTGAGTCACTAAATGAGCTTATGATTTCAATACTCCTTTTAGGAATCCTACTCCAAAAGATGTAAAGGAATTTGTATATGTGTCCAGGGTCTCTATTTTCTACATGAGTTGACCCACCCTTGTATTAACTACAATTTAGTGCAACAGGAGGACGGACAGAAGAGCAGGGTGCTATTTTAAAAGCAAAACAAATATAAAACTATTGGAAATATTTACACTGCACATTGACATTTTACAGATCTCTCCAGGGTACTAGAAAGAAAATTGGCAATAAGAAGAATGTGGGTGGTTCTGAGCTAATGTGCTACCAGTGTTTCTGTGCAAAAGAACTAAACTAGAACTAAACTAGAACATAAAGTGATTACTGAAGTTGACATCTGCATAGAACATCGGATTTGAATTTAAACTTTCTCAAAGCTCCAGAGTGTTTTGGATCCAGTTCTTTTAAAATACGGGACTCATCTCCAGTTATGAAAGACAGTATTAGAATTTACTCTTATTACTAAATGGTAAGGTATATTTGCAATAAAATCCATTCAAAAAGTTGTGATTGATAGGGTTAGGACAATAGGGAATCCTCCTAACCAAAAGCTGCCTTTTTTGGCTCAGCACAGCAAACCATGTGGATGGCAATGTGGGCTTTCCCATCAGTGCAGTTTGTATCAGCACCATAACTTAGCGGTACCTGAAAAAGTGACCACCAATGAGATACCAAACATATCCAAAGCACTGGTTCAATAAAAGCCACTATGCTATTCTTTTGAGCTAGGTGAAGGAAGGAATAATCAACATAACAAAATAATACAATGGAGGTCATTATAAATGCCATTTTTCATTACGGTTTTAGCATATTCACTGCCATTATATATTAACAAAACGGGCTAAGCTGCCCACTTGACCCATAGGGGAGTAAGGAGGAGCAAACACAAAACACAAATCAAAATAAAAATAAATAGCAAGACCTTGAGCAAGCTAATAATTATAGTAATTATTACAGGGAATTAACACAACACCTCAAAATGATCATGGTTACTAGTGTTTTTATGTATTAATAATTACATTAATGAATGTTAAATAAACTTTGTGTAGAGATTGTTTCCACTTATTGTTCACAAAACAAGACTCTAAATTCAAACTCCATTTAGGTTTTATCCTGATTTTCATATACATAACAACATGAAAAGAAAAGCTCAAATCTATAAAGTTATGCTATATATAAAAATATCCATGCGTAAAGGGTTAGCCATCTAAAAAGCCAAAATATGTTCTGAACAGCAGTGTTCATTTCTTAAGGTGGCTTCAGTAATTAGAAAAAATTTCAATTTCTTGCCAGATTATTTAAATTGACTTGACTTTATTTCAGTACATAACAGGGGACACTCACCGCTCATGAGTACCTCCTGTCAGCTGGGTGTGATACTGCTCTCTGTCCTGCTCTTGGCATCCCCTGTACATTGTTGATCTTGCCCAATGGGTCTTCAGTGGCTTAGCCTTCCAGCCAAGTCACTCAAACTAAAATGGATGAACCCCTTCCAGGGAAGCAAATAGTTTGATATGCTGTCTGCCCTTACCATTGTTTTCAGTGCCATCTCTGGCTGTCTTTCACTTGGGCTTCCCAACAGGGCCTTTTCTCTTTCTTCCCACTACTTCACTAGTAGAGAAGTGGGGAGACCTGCGTCTGCCCGCCACTGCAGGTTCCAGTCCACAGATCCTACACACAGCGGAAACAGTTTGCTCTTGCTATTCCCTAGTCTTCTTCTCATATAGCCCCTTTCTCTTCACCCTTATGCTGAAAATTTCAGATTTTCCTCCTCTTTGCTGAATGCAGGTACCACCCAAACTCATCTCCTGGTTCTCTTCTTGAGCTCCTGTGGCCCTTCCTTGCTTCTCTAGTCCTAGCCAAGAACTGACCTGCTCAGGTTCTGCAACTCCTTTTATCTGATCTTGCTGGGCTCTGATTGGTTGCTTCTATGCAGTCTCTCTAGGCTAGCCTGGAGGACCCACCTTATCTGCTTCTTTCTTGGCGCCAGGATGTGTTAGGATTGTGGAGTCACAAGCAGGGGGCCTCAAAGGGCCCGGGACCCTGTCACACAATAGTTACCAGATTCACCCTTCAGATAATTTTATTTGAATTAAAAGGATTATCCTGAGGCTAGTTCTCTTCCTATAATCTGAGTGAGCATAATACTATTCAGAAAGTTGTCTTCTTTTACATCGTTGCAGAGTTAGACAGTTGCTCTGTTTAAGAAATGCATTTAAAATGTTATGGACAGGGACCTAGTTGTTTCCATTTTAATTCAACCATCACTGGCTGCGGAGAGTGCAAATTCACTAATAATTTATCTGCACCATTTTTTGCAAAGAAAACAATCAGTTTCAAAACTGTCATTTTATCAAGAGGAGAAGAAATCATGAAAAATAGATAAAACGATGGAAACAAATAAAACTTAGTAATGCTCCCTCAGAAAACATATTTGCGCATTTATGCACATTTCAAAATTATTCTACAATCATCTTGGAAATGTTTCAAAACAAGGAGGCCCTTTAAATGACTCATCTTTGTATGTATTGTAAATTCCAAGCAAACAGTCAATGAATCTGCACCATCAATCTGGCTCAAAGACTGACTAATTCAAATATATAGATTTTATAGCCTTAAGTTGTGTAGGAACAGATGTATTTGTTGCATATGAGTATACACACACAGTAAGACACATATTGTTTAGGCTTTATAAGGCCTTTCCTTCATCAGAATAAGAAATTCTTACCTTTCTCAAAGTTAGGCATGTTTCCAAATCTATTTTCTTACTATCAAATTAGATATTTAGCTCCAAGAACAGCTCTTTATGGGTGAAATCCTGGTCCCAGTAAAGTTAATTGGTGTTTTGCTACTGATTTCAGGGGAGCTAGCATTTTACCCTTTGATTCTCAAGAGCTACTTCCTTTGAGGCCTATCATAAGAATAGACCGCGTAGCCAGAGATGCCGACTTCCTCAGTTCCCGTGAGGTGCTCGATCCCAGCTCTGCTCCAGTCCCTGCTCCAACTCCACCCTTTCCTCACCTCTTCCTGCCCCTGCCCACCTGTTCCCACCCTCCCCCCATTCCCATTCCACTCCTTCCCTCACCTCTTCTGCACACCCCCCCCCCCACTCCTGAATGCCACAGAACAGCTGATCGCGGTGGGTAGGAGGTGCTGGGAGGGAGAAGGAGGAGCCGATCACTGGGGCCTCCCAGTGGGTGGGAAGCCCTGAGGGGAAAAGGGAGGAGCTGATCCATGGGGCTGCCGGTGGATTCTGAGTACCCACTATTTTTTTTTCATTGGTGCTCCAGCCGGAGTTGACGCCATTGAGCATGGTGAACAGTAGTAGGTTGGCAGCTGTTATTGCAAACATTCATTCTAACATACCTCAGAAACATCTGTCTTCCCCTCTTCTCCTTCACCCCCATACTCCCCACTCCACCCCTGGCAATAATGATACGCAGATATAAGACTCACTGGGTGAAATCCACACTTCATTGAAGTCAAAGGCAAAAATTCCATTTGACTTCAATGGGGCCAGGATTTCACCCCCACTTTTTCTTTCTCTAAAGCTGTGTTTTCAAAAGTCAAGGAAGTAATACTGTAACTGTAAGTGGTAATTAGAGATCTGATTAGAATGTGCAGAGAAAAAAAAAGGAAGGTTCAAAAACCAAACTGATTTGCCATTAGAGCAGCAAATACATTCTTAATGCATTCAATTTAAAATAAGCTTTGGGAAGCAGACAGTTGCAAACTGTAACAATTCTCATTACGCTATGTCATAACATTAAGAAGAAAAAAACAGGACAGGTTTTTAATAAAACAAATGAAAATGTTGATTGTCTTCTGTCTCTGAAAGTTATTTGTAAAATGTACAAGTGAGAGTATGCAAATACTGAATTCTAATTACCATCAATTTCATCCTGATTATACTATAGTTAATTCCATTTCACAGTGACATCTAAGTGATACTACAGTGGTTCCATTCTGTTGCCCCCAGTGCTAAAAATTACAATGGAAAAAAATGCTCATTAAACACACAAAATAACATGCAGGTCCTCACCAGGAGGATAATATGGTTCTGTGTAAAGTGAGAGCCTTATAGAGTTCCAGGGAATGGATATTTTATATGCTGATTCCAATATCTGTATCACTTTGGATACAGGCTACAGATTTCTGTTTCTCCATAGCTGAGAAGACCATCAGATATGGTCTGGAATGGCGATAGCGGTGGTGATTCCCATATTGTTTGTTTGCTGACAGGGTACTATAAAGTGTTTGAAGGACTGAGAGGCTGCCATTCTCCTCAAGCTCTGAAGGGTCGAGGTGACACACCCTACAGACTGTGATCGCACTACAAAGACTGAAAAATCCGATAAGAAGGTCAGAGAGGAATGTGTTTTGATGTCTGTGCTAAAGTATAGAAAATTGAAACTTTATATTTAAATGTACTTAACAGAAATGAGGTGGGGAAGTCTGTTTAAGGAACACCAATTGATTTACTGTCTAATAGCTTTTATGTAACAGTTGCTCAAATATTCTAAATACTACTGTATTTACAATGTTTTAGAATAGTGCTTCCTGAACCATGGCTCCCTTGGGGACCCATAAAGTGTTCACAGAGGAGCCACAAGCGTTTGGGGGAAAATTGTTATTTTCAAAATGAGAAACCATGGATTTAAAGTGGATTTAAAAAGCATCTGTGTCTGATCTATGGGTCTGTGTCTGATGCTTCTGCTACTAGGAACCTCATTGTGTCCTCTGCTCTTGAAGAGGGCCTTCAGCAGACAGCCTCCCTGCAGGGGAAAGCATTCAGCAGGAAATTTCCCTGGGAAAAGTCCCTGCTGGAACAGAGAGCACAGAGAGGCTCCTGGGGCTGGCAGCACCAGCATTAGCATATAGAGAGGATGATGATTTTAATCAAGTTAAAGAGGAAAAGGAGACAATAGGGTGGTAGTTGCATTATGTTTGGATTTTCATGTTTCAGTATCACTGTGGAAAGTCCACAGCCACAATGTGCCCTTTGTTTTCAAGTGTCAGTAAATGAAAGTGTGAGGCCAGGAAAGCTACAGTGAGGTTTAGAAACCATCCACCTGGAATCTGTGCTGCAGTGTTTCCTTTGGAAACAAGAACTAAAGCAGCCAAAAAGGTCATGCCTAAAGACGCAACTGTTCCTCAAAAAGTCGGAGCAGGATTTTATGTTGTCACACACATTTGTGAGAGTTGTCTATTTCTGTGGGAAGTAGAAATACATAGAATTATGATTGGTGAACAAGCAGCCATAGCACTAAAAAACATTCCTACATCAGGCGATTCCATATGTCGACACATTGATGACCTTGCAGAAAATGTCCTAGGCAGTGTTTCCCAAACTGTGTTCTGTGGAACACTGGTGTTCCACATGATATGAATTGGTGTTCCATGAAAGAATCAATCTGAAAAAAGGGTCTTTACATATTTTTAATTTTAAATTTGGCATATTTGAAGTGGAGTTTATAACTCTTTTTGAATTACAGTAAACCCTCGATTTAACGGACCTCGATTTAACGGACTTCGGATGCAACGGACAAAATTTCTGAGCAAGTGTGATGCATCCGAAATCTATTTCTCGGGGGCTGGCTGCCGGCTCCCAGCTGCCGCCCGGGTCCCACCAGCGGGTGGGCTGGCTGCCGGCTGCCGCCCGGGTCCAGCCAGCAGACTGGCTGCCGGCTGCCGCCCGGGTCCCGCCGGCGGGCTGGCTGCCGGCTGCCGCCCAGATCCCGTCAGCGGGCGGGCGGGCTGGCGGCTCCCGCCCGCAGGCAGGCTGCCAGCTCCCTGCTCCCGCCCGGCTCCCACCTGCGGGCGGGCTGGCTGCCAGGTCCCGGCTGCCGACCCGGTCCCAGCAGCCGGGACCCGGGCGGGCTGGCTGACGGTTCCCGGCTGCCGCCCAGGTCCCAGCAGCCGGGACCCGGGCGGGCTGGCTGACAGCTCCCGGCTGCCACCCGGGTCCCGGCAGCGGGCGGGCTGCGGAGCTGCCGCCCCGACCCTGTGGCGGGCGGGCTGCTGCTCCGACAGCTCGTTATTTTTTTTTAATTAAATAACGGATTTTTTGATTTAACGGACACCCCCTTGCCCGAATTAGTCCGTTAAATGGAGGTTTCACTGTACCATAATTTAACATAAAACACTTTTTCCCGTTATTGATATCATGGCGTAAAGAGAATTTTGACTCTTGCACTTGATTTTTGTACTACTTTATGCACGCTTTCCAGTTAGAAATTGTTCATTCGAGTTATTTTAAATTTGTATTTTGCTTTGTTTTACAACATATAATATATTTGAGCATAAATAACGCAAATTTTATTTGAAAACCAAACAACTACAAAATAATATTACAAGTGTTCCATAAATATATACCAGGCTAAAAAGCGTTCCATGGCCAAAAAAGTTTGGAAAATACTGTTTTTGATACATTTTGCACAGCAGCTTGATGAATCCACAGACATAGCCAACTTGGCTCAGCTTCTGTGTTCTGTGAGATTTGTCAAAGCAGGTGTAACAGTTGAAGAACTTTTATTTTGCAAACAATTGATGGGGAAATATGCAAGATCCTTGATACATTTGTATTGGTAGAGGCCTTAATTGGACTATGTGGTGTGGAGGGGGACTGTGCACTGATGGGGCAGCAGCCGTAACTGGTGAGAACAATGGGGATGCAGCACAAATAAAGAAAGTGGCACCAGCATCAATTTGGACACACGGTAAGATTAACGTTGCCATCCCTCCAGGCTTGTCCTGGACTCTCCAGGATTTAAAGATTAATCTTTAATTAAAGATGATGTCATGTGATGAAACCTCCAGGAACATGTCCAACCAAAACTGGCAACCCTATACATAATTCATCACCAAGATTTGGTATCGAAGGAGTTGCAACCTGACGTACATGAGGCCCTCAACATTGTTATTAAAGTTGTTAATTTTATAAAATCCCATGCAGCAAACACAACATGTTTTAGTATGTTGTGCAAAGGAATTAACTTTGGCTACACTCAGGTTCTGTTTTACAGTGAAGTCAGGGGATTGTAATGGGGAAAAGGGTGACAGCACAGCTTTGAATTGCATGGTGAAATCAGCATTTCCCCCCTTGGGAGAACAGATTATGATGGTGCACCCCATAATGCTTTATAGAAATATGCTTATGAGTGTAAATATGACATAACTGGAATATGTTTTATGCTAGATATGCCATGTAACATGTCTCTGCAAAGGTTATGATCTACTGAATAAATTCATTCTATTTGTATGCATGTGTCATTTTTTATATCTGAAGTTATGAGTGTTGGTGCTATGCTTGTATTTAAAGTGTTTGCTGTAGGAAGCACATAAGGCAGATTGGGTCAATATAGTGTGAAGGAGTTATTCAAGTAATAGGGAGTACTTAGTTAACAATGGACCTTGGGAGACACTAATCCACATCTAAGCTTTCCTGGGAATGTTCAAACTAACATGTAAACGATGGCATTGGCCTGCCAAAAGCTGAATTATTCATAAATATGTGACTTGCCCATGTGACTGTAAAACTCCATCTTGTGGAGGGGATTTTACACAGGAGAAGAGAGAGGTTTCCACCAACAAGCAAAATACTATATAAGCCCCTGGAAACTCCTCCACTTTGTCTTCAACTGGCTCAAGAGATGGTCTCTCCACCCCAAAGAGGTGCCTGAAAGAAACTGGAACAAAGGACAGTAACTATAAGGGTGTGAGTGATTGCTGGACCCGAACTAAGAAGGAGTCTAGTCTATCAAAGAAGCTTATTGGAACATCTCTAAGGGTGAGATTTACCTGCATTTAGTTTCCTATTGTATTAGGCTTAGACTTGCGTTTTTTATTTTATTTTGCTTGGTAACTTACTTTGTTCTATCTGCTATTCTTTGGAACCACTTAAATCCTACTCTCTTTATATTTAATGAAATCACTTTTTAGTTATTAATTAACCCAGAGCAAGTATTAATATCTGGGGGAGCAAAGAGTTGTGCATAGCTCTCTATCACTGTGATAGAGGGTGAACAACTTATGAGTTTACCTGTATAAGCTTTATATAGAGTAAAACAGATTTATTTGGGGTTTGGAGTATCCGGGGGTTGGAGATAGGAGCACTTCTTACGCTGTTTTCAGTTACGCCTACAGCTTTTGGGGGACATGGGTCAGACGTGGATCCGGGTGTCTGACACAACCATACAGGGTCTTGAACAGGCTTAGAGGTAGTTTCAGCACATCAGGTGGCAGTCCCAAGGGAGTCTCTGTGACCCAACCAATCACACAGACCTTGCAGATGAATAATGTGGATTTACTTCTTGATGATGTTAGTTTACCTGGTAGGCATATCTGGAAAACTGAATCCATTGAACCTAATAATTCAAGGTAGGAACACACATTATACTAGATATGAAAGAAAAAAGCTGGGAATTAATAAAGAAGTTCTGTCTTGGAGACACCACTTTGAAAAGGGTGTTATTGAGATGTTTCCAATGTTGTAAAATTTGTTTAAACACCAGAGTGAAAGTGATCTAAATGCTATTAAAGACTAAATATTAACTAATGTGTCTGGAATGTGTTCCTATTTTAAATAATATTTTCCTGGAATTGAAGATGAATCTCCAGATACTCACTGGATTCAAAACCTGTTCTCAGTAACAGTTGACTCAGTATTTTGGTTCAAGAACATTTCTTGACTTGTCAGATGACCACACACTGAAGACCACATTTTCAAATTGAACAAACCATGAATTCTGGATTTCAGTTAAAGGAAAGTATGAAGAACTCAGTGATGAACCTATGAAAAAGTGGCTTCCATTCACTTCCAGTTACCTCTCTGATGATGAGTTTTCAGCAATGATTCTGTGAAAAATGAACATAGAAATCATTTAAACTTGGAACATGACTTACATCTGGCAATATCAGATTCAAACAAACATTGTACAACTATGCAGTTTGATACAGGCCCCTTCTTATTATTAAAATATTAGGCTGTGACTGACCGTATCAAAAAACCACCATTTGATAAAACATGGTTTAATTGGAGTGTATAATTAAACAAACTGTATAAAGTTGAATAAATTTACAAACCAAACCAAACTCTAGTGTACTTCTTGAAGCTAATGTTCTGAGTCAGCAAAAAACCCAACCAAACAAATAAAAAATGGTTTGGTTGCGAGGAGCCATGACGTTTTAAAATATCCATCAGGGAGCCTTTGTATAACAGTTTAGGAACCCTGGTTTTAGACCATTTTCAAAGTATTCTTGTGAATTAAATATTTGTTTTACTAAGAAATCACATGATAGTCTCTCTTTGAAACTGACTGGGAACTATCAACATCTATTTCTCAGGCTTCTCCATGAAATAGCTCTAAGGCTTAACTCTGAATAAAAATTTCTGAAGCGTCTGGGAAAGACAGAACTTTGGTCTATGCCTTAGCATGACTTAAGCTGAGGTGCAGGAAGAAGTGAAGACTAATTCATCTTACTCTTCAATTTCTGAACCTCAGCTCAACAGCAATGCTGAAGCTGAATGAAGCCTTTTCACCACTTTCTGTCTTGAACAAATCTAAGATTACTCACTCTCCAGCCACATAATATGACTCCTCCCATTTCATCTCTCAGTGCTACAGCAGTTACTGCTGCCAGTACCCATTTGAACAAATCTGGTGTTAGCATGCATCCTTTTCTTACTTTCACTATGCTATCAGCTTCTTGTTTACTTTGGCCACACTCACTGACTTGCTGTCGTGTAGATCTTCTCTACCAGCTTGATCAATTTCTCAGGGATCCAATTCATTCTCAAAACTTTCTATAGCCAAATGCTTTCTGCCAAATGCTATCAAAAGCCTTTTGGAGTCTCTAAAGGTGTTATAGCAGGTTCATTTGGGTTCTCTGTACTTTTCTGATAGCTATTTTATCACGAATAGCTGATCTATTGCACTTCATCCTGGTTGAAATCCAGCTTTCCCCTGCAAGCCCCACTTCCATGCATCTCTTCTTTCTTCTCTGCACCATCTTGGTGAATGCTTTTCCTGGCACACCCAAGAAGCTGATTCCTCTGTAGTTCTTGAATATCACCTGATGGCAAATGAAGAACATGACAGAGTACATATTTGTGAATCGCATATGGAAATCAAGTGTATTGCTGTGCAGATCATTTGAGGCCAATATTGAATTAAATAAAGTAATATTAGCATCACAGAGGCTGAGAGCAACTGAAAGAATGCCAAGAACTAAGATCTAGGACATGGAAATAGAGACGAACATGAGAAAGAATACAGAGAAACTGTGTGGGAAAATCTCATGTCTCTGGTGAAAGAAGACATGAACGTTGCAGTATAAAAATGGGTTTACGAGAGTGGCTGCACAAGTGGGCTACAAGGCCCAAATGAAAAAAAAAACAAGATGGAAAATGGATGAAGTGCTGCAGTTGAGTGACAAGCGTAGGAAGATGACGAAAAATAAAACAGTCTTAAGAGCTGAGTACAATAGGTTGACCAGAAAGATACAAGAGAAAACACAGAGAGAGAGAAACAAGGAAATTAGATAATAATATGAAGATGCAAAAGAATATGTTAACAGAAATGTAACTCAGGGATTGTTGAAGATGTCAGCAGTGAAAGACAAGTGCAGGCAAATAATTGAAGATGAACAAAGAAGAATAAGCAATGGAAAGAATATTTTGAAGAGCTGTACAATGTACAGAACACACTAAATGAAACAATCCTGGAGAAATGAAAGACAGCAGAGGTCAGGATTCTTAGAAGAAGTAGCAAAGATCTTGAGAGAATGCTTGCAAAAAAAAAAGGAAATGACAACATAACCACATAACTACTGCAAGCAGGTGATGCCCAAACTATTCAACAAGATTTACAAACAAGAGGAAGTTCAGAATGAATGGGGGAAATCAATAATACCACTGATCTATGAAAAAGGAGCTAAACAGAGTGAAAGAACCACAGTGTTATATAGAATCTTTCATCATCATTACCCCACCCTCCTCTCACTACATTGGCATTTTTATAATTATTTCAAGGTTAGTAGTAAAAACTTATCAGGAGGCTATTTTAAAAGAAGATTTTTTTTCAGGATGGGAGCACACTTTGGGCTTGTAAATCTTGATAGTACCCCTCTAAAGTACAGTGCAACAGGAAAAAATGAAATCCAGCCATTTGAATGAGACCGGAGCCATGTAGCAGAAACAAGCAAGGCTGCATAATCCCTGATAAACTTTCCCAATCCTACAGCATTCCTTCTACTCCGTTGTTTTATATGGTTCATTTAAGCAACCAATTTAGTTTTCGTCTAGATGCATCGTTTGATGAGTTTAAATAGTAGTACATGACTTTGGCCATAGCAAT
Organism: Sternotherus odoratus; assembly: GCA_032164245.1. Taxonomy (NCBI): domain Eukaryota; kingdom Metazoa; phylum Chordata; order Testudines; family Kinosternidae; genus Sternotherus; species Sternotherus odoratus. Next base: position 63,137,766 of record JAVMKO010000001.1, read on the forward strand.
GTAATCTCCACAACTCACACATAATACACTGAATCTATGATCAGTTTGTCCATATGTCAAAACTACTTTATAATATATAGACAATAATTCTTCGAAAGAAAATTTGAGACTTCTTTGTTACTGCTACTTCATCCTCCCCCTCACTCTTATGCTATTTGTCTGTTTCATCCGCCAGTTGTATCCTGTTTGATACCAAAATTGTAAGCTTTCTGAGGCAGGAACTGCCTTTTTTGTTACTTTGTTTTGTACAGTGCTTACCACAATGGAGCCCTGATCCTTGACTGGGTTTCCTGGAAGCTACTAAATTAACATAGGACCCAAGATGTAGAACTACCTTTCTCAGTAGTGCCCAAGGCTGTGTGCATAAAGTATAGCTAAGTCTGTCATGGCTACTATATTTGCCTACATCAACACAGATACTTCTAGTTGCTAAAGGGCACTGAAGTAATTATTTGCATTATACGAGTGCCTGACGCCCAGTCCTGGATCAGAGCTCCACTGTGCAAAGCACTGTACAAACACGTACCAGAAAGACAAGTTGAAAGCAGATTGTATCAGGAACTGAGAGCTTTCTTGATCCCCCTACATTCCTACAGAAGGCAACCTGGGTAGTTACAAGCAACTGAGAACACCAGTCGGTGCTGGTGCTTCTTGTTCTAAACCTCACAAAACTCTCATGTAATACTTATCAATGTGCCTGGTGGCCTGATGGGGCAGAGACCCTTTATGGTGTATGCACATAGATATATAGGGTTATATTTAAATATCTTGTATAGATTGTACATCTTTGGGGGCAGGGCTTACTATTGCTATGTACTTTACTCATATTTTGAAGATTCCATAGTATGAAAGCGCTAAAGCAAAACAATTCATTCTTGTTTCTCTATATATCAGTTTTACTTTAGAAAAACAATAATTTCATCTGTATTCATTATAGTTCCTGTGCAGTTTTTTTCTGTCATATTATTTTTATATCACTGTGACAGTGTGGACTAGGTCCGGAGGCCCCCTGCTAGAGGCCTTGCGACCCTGCCTCACCCTGCCCCAGAAAAGAACAGAGGAGAAGTCCTTCAGGCAGCCTGGCATGGCTGCAGAGGACCAACCAATTAGAGGGGCTGAAGGACTAGCCAATAGGGCCCAGGGCCGTATAAAAGGAAGCAGCAGCAGCAGAGCAGTCAGTTGCTACATGAAGCTTGAAGGAGGAGTACTAGGTGCCTGGCTGGCTGAAAGAGCAACAGGATCATGGACTGGTCGGTGTGGGCAGGTTGAACAGAGGGTACTGAACCCAGAACCTAGGCAGACAGGGCACAGGTACTATGATGGGCCCTAGTGGTCTGGTTAAAGATTGAGCCCAGGTAGGGCTGCCAAAAGGACACCAACTGAGGGTTGGGCTGTTAAAGAATGCAGTGCCTCTGGGGGTAAGCCTTGGTGCTATGGCACAATACCAGGTCTGTGAAAAGGAACTAGAAACTGTACACCCTTGAAGGGTGGACACCATGCCTGACATGGCCAGAGGGCTGAGTCGCAATCATCAGTCCGGGGGGCCACTTGCAAGAGTTGGGTGCCACCCCATTGTCAGAACAAAAAGAAAAGCAGCTTTGCACCCAACTAGAAGAGGGGTGGCCGTGAGAGACAGGTGCTAACGCCATTACAATCACTATCAATGGGCCTGGAACCTAATAAGTAAAGATGTGGTCCGTGTCCAGAAGAACTTTTAATCTAAGTGAGCCAGAACTGGTGAGTGATGTTAGTAAATACTGGAACAGAGGAAGAAGATGATAGATGCACTATTTCTTTAAATCTGTAGGGAGCGGCCAGGAAGTGTCCAGAAAGTTCTAACCTTATATGCCTGTGGCAAGCACATTGCCTACTGCATGGATTCATGCAGGCAATCATCTTGAAGAACCATAGTTAACAGGGTAAGGAACTATTCTTTACCTCTTCTGAATAGCACAGAAGGTTTGTCAAACTCTGTGGTTCTTGGAGGTTATTTGTAGATTATTCTTTGTTCATTAGAATATTCATGTTTGTTTTCTGTCAATAAATGGTCATTTTTACAACATCCAGGACTTTGAATTTATTTAACCAAGAGCAGGACACACAATATCACAAAGTGTTAGCATGAAATATTTATACAATCCTTTCCCAATATCCTACGATTTTCTTCTTTATGTCTCTGGGCTACAACAGTCTGTACAGGAAGAATAAGACATGCTAATGAGTTAGTCTCTCACATTACTTTGCACAATCAACAAATACTTATATTTATTCTGTACCAACAATCTTGTGACATAAAAGAGCCACTTCAAACTGATATGTGCCTTTACTCCTCTGACATTTGAAAACTTCCCTACAGTTTATCTCTTAGAAGAGCTGCTGCTTACCCAGCAGAAAGAATGGTTGGTTAGTTTTGGATAAGGTGGCATACAGTCCAGGCACAGGATAAAGCCATAAAATGGGCATCGCTGGTCTAAGATCTAGTCAATTATAATGCGATCCACTGACAAACTACTTAAGAAATAGGTAAAAATATTTTCCATTCCAGCTGTCAAAACTATCAGTCCTCAACAATGAATCTGAAATCTCAGGAACTAATGCCCTGTCAATAAAAAGTCACGGCCCAATACAGTGTTTCATCGTTTTGTTCCACATTATAAAAATCACCACTGTAAAAAGTGTGTTCTGAATAGTTTATTCTTCAGACTATGGACTCCTGGTCAGCACTAAGTTTCCACAGAGTTCACATGATCTTCTAGAGGGTGTTAAAGTTATAGCCAGACCTAGATTATTAAAATCACTTCACCTCTACATTATCTACATTATAAAACACTTGGAGTATGGAAACTGATTCAAACCCTTATTTTCAGGACATAAATCCAGGCTAAGGTTTTTACTGATTCTGTGGGGGAAATATTTTGCACATAGACAAAAAGCAAATGTCCCTCCTCATGCCGTTAGATCTGTCTGTAGATTTGGTATTGTCAACCACAAAGTTGTGATAGACAGCTGTTTTTCCTTCCTGAAAGAATTAGTATTGTCAACCATACCAGTTACATGATCCTATCCTTACACTTAAAAGGAGCATTATAAGGATCAACCATTAATGTCTGTATAATGCTTGAAAAGAATAAGAACAAATTATTATATATATAGTTTATATATAAATATTTCTGCTTTCTATGGACATTTTGTCAGTACCTCCTAGAAAATTTCTTACTCCCTTTCCTCTGCCACCCCTTTCCTTATCCTCAAGATGAACTGCTAGAATCCACCCCTGCAAATTGGTATTATTATTATTAACAAGGACATGTAGCTCATTTTGAAATTATAATCAGGCATTTAGATCAGATTTTCCACTGGACAAGCCCACTTTAACATACAGTGACTGCTATCTCTGTATAATTAGATGATAATTCTAATTAGATTGCAACAGAGTTCTGTAATAAGAAAGAATGACCATGCTGTAGAAAACTTGAAATTTGCAAAAGCCTAAAGCAATTATTAGAAATATATGAAGTGGATTTTATAAACCTAGTAATATGTGATAGCTGAAAGCATTTTGCATTTTTGTTGTTTATTGCTGTAATTTAACAAAGTGCACAAATGCTCACTGATCACCTACAAAATCTAGAATGGAGAATGTTAACACAGTTTTGACCTGTTTTTTCAAAGGTGCTGCGCTTCTGAGGATCCAACTGAATTCATTGGGATTTGAAGGTACTCATTTCTTCCGAAAATAAAATAATTTTTGCTTAGAAAACAGGAAACTAGCTTTAACTCTTTCATGATGGAAAAAGCTCAGTTTGGTTTGTAATCACCCTACAGTGGAATTGGATAGGAGTTTCTTAACAAACCTTGAAGCCACTTTAAAAATTGTCTAAAGTCATGAAACCATTAAGTCTTCAAAGGCATTTTGATGGATATTCAAAGTGTTTCAAACAAATTTGTCATACGTACACAAAGTGCCAAGTCTACATTGGATAAGTATATAGCACATCACACTTTCTTTTTAGAAAGTAAAAAGCCAATAAATCAGAAATTGATGACATAGCCTACCCATATCACAGGATTTTATGACAATTTATCAGGACAGCTGGTCCTTCCCAGGTAACAGCTCTTTCAGAGTTTTGGGTCCCATACCCTAGCTGTCATTCAGACAGAAAGGATCCAACCCCACCTTCACTGGAGAACAAATGTCTCCAAACAATACTCGCTAGTGCCGCATTGGCTGCATATTACAGTGGTGGAGGGAAGTGGACTCTTCCCATGACTCTTAAGGCAAGCAGTTTAAAAGTAGCAGCTATCTCTCACGATTGCATTAATGGTGAATTAAACACTGAACATACTGCAGGCAGGTGACAATCCAAACTTGTCCAGTGCTAAAACTTTTTAAATAGTGAGTCTCTGATTAGCACAAAGTTATTAGATTGGTTTACAGCAGATTGTGACCAAAATCTGTATCTAAGGCAAGAATGTATATGCAGAGAACTATCATGAAACAAATTAATACAAGTAAATTATGAACCCTCCAGAAGGAAAATTTTAAAAGTGCTGATAGATCCTTAATGGCAGTAGTGCTGCCAGATGCTCCAAAATGACCCTAGAGTGCTGTCTTTAGATGTTTGGCTGTGTGTGTGTGTGTGTTCCCTCTGTGTGCCATCCCAGCTCTGCACAGACAACTGCCACAGCAGATTTTGAGTGAATCGCCCAAGGACCACAAGATCCGTTAAGGTACAAAGGTGCCTAGCCACGATTATTGTCAATGAAGCACGGTAATAGGACTTGGCAGACTCTATGAGGATACTAAGATATGTATGCTCATGACAACAGACACAGCTCAGTGAGTGGCAGGACTTTCCATTCCCCCCTAAGCTGGCCAAAGACACTCCCTCTGAGATACTTCTTTATACACCGATACAAACAAGTTATATATTGTCCCTCTGAAGTGCCAGGTGTCATCCTCTGACATATCCGCGGGCCGCCCATTACCTTGTGCATATTGGTTCAATCAAAACATCTCTATCCATTATGCTGTCATTCTAATCTTATCTTTAACATGTGTTCCGGTTATCTTTGGGGAATGGGCTTGCATCAGGGTGTTCTAGTACCATCCTTCTGGAATGTGTTTGCATGTGTCTTCTTGTGCCTAGCACTGCTTAGGAATATGTGTTTCTACATTATCATCCCTGTTCTGGCCAGATTCTGTGAGCAGGCCCTGCCTTTTGCTCACAACTTAACTTTGCTTTATAGCAGCAAAACTTTGACCACTACTTTAGTTTAGGTCTCAGGTCTTATACCAGGACTCTAATACAAGGACTTATGTTTCAGTCTCTTTTCCTACTACAAGTGCCAAAGTGTACATCTAAAACTTGCTGAATGATACAACCAGGTTGAAGAAGTTAATTCATCAGACAGGGACCTGAACCACAAAGTTTCATAGAATCATAGAATATCAGGGTTTGAAGACACCTCAGGAGATCATCTATTCCAACCCTCTGCTCAAAGCAGGACCAATCCCCAACTAAATCATCCCAGCCAGGGCTTTGTCAAGCCTGACCTTAAAAACCTCTAAGGAAGAAGATTCCACCACCTCCTTAGGTAACCCATTCCAGTGCTTCACCACCCTCCTAGTCAAAACGTTTTTCCTAATATCCAACCTAAACCTCCCCCACTGCAACTTGAGACTGTTACTCCTTCTTCCGTCATCTGGTACCACTGAGAACAGGCTAAATCCATCCTTTTTGGAACCCCCTTTTAGATAGTTGAAAGCAGCTATTAAATCCCCCCTCATTCTTCTCTTCCGCAGACTGTTTAGCTCCCAGCTCCCTCAGCCTCTCCTCATAAGTCACATGCTCCAGCCCTCAGTCATTTTTGTTGCCCTCCGCTGGACTCTTTCCAATTTTTCTACATCCTTCTTGTAGTGTGGGCCCCAGAACTGGACACAGTAGTCCAGATGAGGCCACCAATGCTGAATAAAGGTGAACAATCACGTCCCTCGATCTGCTGGCAATGCCCCTACTTATACAGCCCAAAATGCTGTTAGCCTTCTTGGCAACAAGGGCACACTGTTGACTCATATCCAGCTTCTCATCCACTGTAACCCCGAGATCCTCTTCTGCAGAACTGCTGCCTAGCCATTCGGTCCCTAGTCTGTAGCAGTGCATGGGATTCTTCCATCCTAAGGGCAGGACTCTGCACTTATCCTTGTTGAACCTCATCAGATTTCTTTTGGCCCAATTCTCTAATTTCTTTATGTCCCTCTTTATCCTATCCCTACCCTCCAGCATACCTTCCAGTTTAGTGTCATCTGCAAATTTTCTGAGGGTACAGTCCATGCCATCCTCCAGATCATTAATGAAGATATTGAACAAAATCGGCCCCAGGACTGACCCTTGGGGTACTCAGATCCAAAGTTTGGGAAAGCTCATATCCAAGTTCAAGGTGTCTCAGATGTGATGTTTTCATTCTCTGTAATATGTTTGTTTGTTTTTTCATCAACATTATTAAGTGTTAAATGAACTACTGCTCTTGATTCTCTCCTCTCTCATGTTGGCATAAGTCAAGAATAACCACTGAAATCAACAGAAGCAAACTGGTGAGAGAGGAGAATCAGAGCTACCATACCAGGATCTGGTGTAGGAAGTAGAAGTGATAGGAATGTTATCAAGTAGCCTGAACATGAAGCTGCCAGCTGTCAGCATTAGAGACTTTGTGAGCATTGTTGTACATTTACTTCATTTAGGATAAAAGGGACAATAGAGCCTTAAGTGGTTGTAACCATATGCAGCACAACCACTTCTGTTTCCACAACTACGCAGTATCATTGACTGCAGTATGGCATCTTTAGTGGACCAAAACACTCTAGTATTAGCGATTGCTGGGTGAAATTATGTGTTATTCATCAAGTCAGAATACCATAATTGTTCCTTCTGACTCTAAAATCCAATAGATCTATGAAATTGCTTGATACTGGCCCATAGGTCAAAATTTTCAAAAGTGCTGAACATGCACAGTACCAGTGGGAGATATGAATGATCAGCATGTCTTACATTCAGAGCACTTATTTAGGTGCCTGAATAAGGATTTAGGTCCCTAATTCAGGCCCATATATTTGAAAAATTTGGACAGGGTCAAAATAAGACTATGTGATAGTTCAGAGGGCAGAAGCAAGAGCCAGATGGGAAGAGTTTTGACATAAGAGAAATAAAATCCTTTTCCCACATTTGTCTTGTTGTAGCTATTGCTATCAAGATGAAAGGAGCTGAAGTTTTATATTTTTGTCAACATCATTTTAAAAACCATAGATCCTGCTACTTTTCTGGAGTTTGCTTTACATTGCTTACCTCCTGTGTCTGACCATGTGACAGGTACATACATTTTCATTAAAAAAACAAATCTCAGTTATCAGCAAGTCTAGCTTTTCTATGCTTATGAGCTGCAATTTTCTATATATGAGATCTAAAGGCAGCAACTTGCTGGACACCAACGGATAATTCTATGTGCAAACTAATCACAAAGAACTGCAAGTCCACAGTACTTTCTTTTTCTTACATTGTTTAAATGTAAGTGTTCATTATAAAACATTGTAAGTAATTAGATACTAATCAGCTGCCATGCAGAATATCCTGGCTGAGGGAATGGGTCATTTTGTTTTTCAGCCAGTTAAGGAGATGAAATGCTTCCGGTAATGGATGCATTTACAGTACTTTCTCCCTCCTTTCCAGCCCAACCCATCAACCATTCCAGATGCAGCACTGGCTTAAGCTTTTGACAAAAAAAGCTCCTTTTTCCTTGGGGTGTAATATCATGTGTTCACTTGGACAACGGACAAGTAGATAGCAAAAAGAATAAAGCTGCAGTTTAGGATGGTAATAAATTGAATACCAACCCAGGATTGTCAGCCTATTGACTGACTTCTGAATGGTGGGGGGAAAACATGTAAACACCAAGAAACCAAACAACCACTACTTCAGCGCTTCATTGAAATCATCTAATGGGTTCTGTGGCCCACTGAACAATGAAAACCAACTTTAATGCCTCTTTCTTCAAAATAAGCAGTTCAGCTCATGATAAATTACTTTAATAATCCTGCTTGCTCCAAAATAAGCAGCTGTTTAACAAGTGATAACTTACTTTAATAATATGTCTTACTCCGAAATACACATCAGCGGGTAACAAATTGCTTCCGTTAATGCACCTACCTAGAAAAATTAAAATACAAGGTTTTAATGGGAAATTGGCACACCACACCCAAAAGAAGAATCAACACGGAATCTGGGAAATAGTGTGAGTCTTGAGAAAATGCTGATAATTTTAGGGCCCTAAAATATTCTGTCAGTTTTTCTTTGTATTTTTTTAAATCATCTTATTAAACTCAGGAGTAGAATCTATCTATATATATAAAAGTCAAATGGTGTATGTATGTATGTATGTATGTACGTAAGCTTACTCCCTCCACACCGTTTGAGCTCGAGACTTGAAATTTGGTACAGTTAAAGGTCTTGGGGTCCTAATGACCGTAAGGGTCGAAAATTTTTCAAATCTCACCTCTGACGCCCCCCAGGGGTGAAAATCTTTAAAGGCCAATCACATCAGCTGGGCAGCTGCTGTTCTCTGTGACATAGTTCTGATGTCATAATACCCCCTCCAACAGACACCGCACTCGCTCAGCTCTCTGCCCCCTCCCCCTCCAATGGAACCCCGGAATCCTTCAGCTCTCTGCCCCCTCCCACCTCCAACGGAACCCCGGAATCCCTCAACTCTGTGCCCCCTCCCCCCTCCCAATGGAACCCCAGAATCCCTCAGCTCTGTGCCCCCTCCCCACCTGCGACGGACCCGAGTTGGGTTTGTAGGAGGGTAAGTGAGGTAGGGATGTCGGGTTTGGTCGGGGGGGTGAGGTGGGGGTGTCGGGTTTGGTCAGGGGGTGAAGTGGGGGTGTCGGGTTTGGTGGGGGGGGTGGGAAGGTGTCTGGGTGGGTGAGGGGTGAGGTGTGGGGGTTGGGGTTGGTCAGGGGGTGTTGGGTTTGGTGGGGGGGGTAAGGTGGGGGTGTTGGGTTTGGTTGGGGGGGTGAGGAGGGGGGTTGGGTTTGGTTTACGGGGGGTAAGTGAGGTGTGGGTGTCAGGTTTGTTTGTGGTGGTAGGTAGGGGTGTCGGGTTTGGTTGGGGGGGAAGTGAGGTGGGTGTGTCAGGTTTGATCTATGGGGGGGTGAGGTGTGGGTGTTGATCAGGGGTGTTGGGGTTGGTAGGGGGGAGACGTGGGGGTGTTAAAATGTGAGTTGGGGTTGGTCGAGGGGTAAGTGAGGTGGGGGTGTAGGGTTTGGTCGGGGGGTGGGGTGAGGTGGGGGTGTCAGGTTTGCTCTCTGCCCCATCCAACGGACCCCGCACTCGCTCAGCTGTCTGCCCCCTCCCCACCTCCGACTGACCCGAGCAACGCCGGGTATTTTCGCTAGTACAGTATAAATAATAAATAGCACATCAGGCTTTGAAGAATTCTATGCCTGTAAAATATTCTTAGAAGCAGTACAAACTGATGGGCGTTGCTATAATGTTTTTAATCCATTAATCCAGGGCCAGATCCCCAGCATGTGAAAATTGGCTTCGTTTCATTGGCCTTTCGGCTTTGTGTCATGAACAAACTGAAAAATAATCTGTTTGGAACACTCAGGAGGACACATTATTTAGGATGTTTTCATAGTAAAAATCTCATAATTATTTCATTTCTCCCCATACACAAAAAATGTCTGTGTAAAGTAATGTTTAGGAAATGTGCAGTTCTGGCAACTAGGTTGGCGCAATGCTACTATCAAAGCAGCATGCTCCTTTCCCTGGGAGTAAATTTTATTTTCTTTCTGTGAGACAAAAGCAGAATCTTCACTAAATGGGCTTGTGAATGAGTAACTGAATTTCTCTTCATTTATTCTGCTCATTCTTCCAGAAATTATTGAGATGAAAAGCTACATTCAAAGCCATATTTTGATAAAATAAATGACAACTTCCACTAAGAACAGCAAATTTGTGGATAGATGGAAATGCACAGCAGATCAGAAGCAGAGGAGACAAAAGCTTTTTTCTAGTGGAGTGCATATTAACCCCACAGTTCAGTGTTAGATGCTTTACTGCACCAGGGGAAGTCCATCTCATTAAAGTTCATTTAAAAGGCTGCAAAGCTTTCTTTTACCAATACAAGGGATGCTGTTAATTGGATTTTAAGCTCATCACCTATCATTTTGTAGGGATATAATGGCAACTGGTGAACAGTGAAAAATAAAGCTTATTCCAAAAGAGAACATAAAAAGACAGTTTAACGTTTCAACAGCAATGAACCAACCCTTTGAAAATTGTATGTGCCTTCTGTGTGTGATTTTTTGCATCTGTGTAATAACATGGAATTTAACATGTCCATCTATCTAGACTATATGTCTTTGCAATTAACTATGGTTTTTTCCTCTTAGAAATTAATGGCTACCTCCACATTACACACCAAATGGTAGGTCTAAGAAGTGGAGAGGGTGCAAATTAGATCAAGGAAATAGTGGAAACAATTATCTCTTGTGGTCTGAGTTGCTCTTTGAAACACATTCATTTCTTGTAAAGTACCATAAATCAGCAAACAAGGAAAGTAAAAAAGCTGCCCAGGCCCATTTTAGCTTACACCCTAACAATTTATGTACACTTTACACTTGGCTATATTTTCTGCTGAATAATGAATGAATTCACTGCTGAATATTTCAGTTAATAATGAAAATAGTGGAAGCCACTTGTCAATTCACTTGTGTGCGCTTAGTGTGATGGTTTCCTCTCTCCCTCCAACAAGAAAGGGGAGTTTGGGCTGATTGCTGTAGAACCCTCAAATTGAAAACTTGTGTGGCTGGTCCAAAGGGCAAATCCAAACAGGGTTTTTCTAGCTAGAACCCCAAAATACTACTTTTTCACAAGTGAATGAGGAAAGGAAAAAGGGTGGGGCACAGGGGTCTTGCCATTGGAGTACAATAAAGATAGAGAAAAAAGGTACTCAAAGCCTCTTTGTCCCCTTGTTCCAGGGCATTTCTGGTCATAACATCTCTCCAAACTCAAAGAACAACAGGGTCAGCTTTGAACATGTCAACTCCAAGTATTCTGTTAACTCAGGCCACAGGGCTTCAAAAAGTTGGCCCTCACAGCTAGTTTTTAACACTGTTGGCCTCAATCTGAGCCTCCACTCCTCCTACCACCTCACGTTACAGGCTTGTTAGGAATATAAATTTGTTAATGTTTATAAACCACTAAGACACTACGGTAAGAGCTCCATAACAAAGCCCATGAAGAAAGAAATAATTCTGTATTTGTTACAGGGTTGAATAGTGTGCGGTAAATAAAAGCTAGGGTCATGCATTGAATGATATGGCCGAGGCCACACTTTCAAGGATTAAAGAATATTGAACAGGTGGTCGTTCTGTGAGCACTATCCATCCTGTGCACTGAATGAGTCAGTAGTCTTGTAGGGAAAAAATGTATGTGAAAATGTAATTAAAGATAGCATAAAACATACACACAAGAGATTAATTAAGGTTGCACAGGCAACTTTAAGAATGGGATTGCCTAACTTCTGAGATCTTTGCTTCACAACCTTAAGTTCCTCTAATGCAGTATTTTTGCATATAATAGAATGAAAGCAATGAACAAGCAGTACAAATCAAGTTGAGTGCCCTGTAGTTCCACAGTTCTGTAATTATTTTATTATTCAGTTTGTCAAGTCTCTTGCATTGTGGTTTCTTGTCGCTTCTCATGAGAGAGGGAACTAGGGTTTTAGGCCATATGGAAGAGGTGTATTTTAAAGGAAAGCATGCAAGGGGGGCAGGGTGGAGGAGTTGTGGACCAAGTTGGGGCAGGAGGGTGTGGAGGATGCAGGAATAGAGGCTACATAGAGTTCCACCTGGAGCTAAGAATGGGAGACATCAGGTAAGGGATTAGTTAGTTGCCCATCTTTCGTGGAACATGGGGAAAGGGCTATTTATACTTCAGTTTGAATTATTCAGTTTGAATAATATGTTACTCCATGATATGTTACTCCATTCGCCCATGCATTTCACTGTATTTGACAGTGAAATCACTTAATTGCAATGGGACTATTATGGGTTTACAGTGTGACAATCAGGCCTTTGAAATGTAATTATTTATGAAATGCAGATTGTTCAGTAGGTACAATCTCTTGTATTTATGTAAGGCTTATTTAGTTACAAGACCTTATTTAGAGGATATGTTACATGTAGAGAAGCTATATAATTAATACTGTAAAGTGAATGATTAAGGGCTGCATTCTGATACCCTCACTCAGTGTGAGTAAATCTTAGTTTTCAATGAGATTACTCATGGAGTAAGGATCTAGTAACACTGAGTGTCAAGAACAACTCTTTTGGGTCCAGATTTTGTGTCAGTTCTGTGCTGTGAACCTCTGTTAAGTTAAAAAGAAATGTTACTGCGTGCTACTATCATCTCTTAACATAAGCCCCACTCACCAATAACTTTTATAATATTTTAATAATCAGGGATGTTTCTTCATGTCCATATTTGATGCATAATTATAAGTGAAAACTGATCTCCATTCTACAAGCCATGGAAGTCTTTCTTTAGTCCTTACATACATTATCCACCTTACATTGCAAAAGCTGCATTGTAAATTGCATATCAGCATGGGATTTCTAATGACTTCATTCCAATGTTCAAAGAATAGTTACTTGCTCTGAAGTCTGGGACTTCAATTTATGTTTGTTGGTAAATACGGACAATAAAATCAAATGTGATTACTATCCAACAAGTCATTTCTTTGGCAAGACATTAAAGGGCCGTATCTTCAACTGTTACAGTTCAGCATCTCTCTAATTTACACTACCTAAAGTCTGGCCCAATATGTTTCATATTTGTCATGGTTTATTTGGTTACATTTTTAAAGCAGTATTACAGGCACTCTTCATAATGCTGTAACAACAGTATTTTATAATGCTAACAGATTTTCCTTATGGTTTAGATTGTGCAGTGGTGGAACCAGGGCTGGCCATACCATGAGGCGAACTGAGGCGGCTGCCTCAGGTGCCAGACTGTGGGGGGAGGGGGTGCCACAAGGATCCAGAGTGTAAAAAATTGTGTCTGCTGCTGGTGCATACGTATTCTCTCTGCTCTAGATGCACAGACATGGTGGAGTGCTGTGCTGGAGGAAGGAGGGCACAAGACACATAACAGGCAGGCAAAAGAAAAGGTGAGAGGGAACAACAGAAAAACAGCAGGAGCTGCAGGGAGAGAGAGAGAGGAGGAGAAGGAGTCTCTTATGTATCTCTCTAGCATCCCCAGGAGCCTGGACGGATTAACACCAGCTTCTCCAGGAGCTTCCGGTTTCCTGCTGCTTTCCTGAACCAACTTGAGGAGAACAGGTAGTCAACCAGGGGTGAAAGTAGGTTAAAGGACTTACCGGTACGCCAGAAGTCCTGATCAGGGGGCGGAGCCTCACCTGGAAGAGGCGGGGACTAAACCGGAAGAGGCGGGGGCTTAGAGCCCTAGGCCCTTTAAATTGTCTCCTGAGGAAGCCGGTCTTGTACGGTGCACCGGCTCTTGCGAGTATGCTGTACCAGAGCATACCGACTTACTTTCACCTCTGTAGTCAACTGAAGTAGTAGGAGCCAGTTAGGCCCTTAAGACACTGATATCTTCCCTCACTCAGGCCCTGCTATGAGACTGCTTATTTGTCCCCTTCAACTGAATGTTGAGAGCCACTATAGCTGGCAAAGAACAGCAGTCATTAGGGAATAGGGTGACCAGATGTCTCGATTTTATAGGGACAGTCCCGATTTTTGGGTCTTTTACTTATATAAGTTCCTATTACCTCCCCCTCCCCCCCAGGACTCCCTCTCAATTTTTCACATTTTGCTGTCTGGTCACCCTATGAGTGAAAGAAGAAAACACCCCTCTGGGACAGCATTTAGAAAAAGAAAGCAAGCAAAGGAAGCTTTTCTATCAAAGCAGGAAGGAGCTCTCCTGAGATACATAGACACAAATGTTCACAATGAGCCTTCTGGCCCAGTGAGTATCTGAGTGGTGAGGAGATACCTTCTAGTTAGTCAGAGTGCAGGTGACCTGGCACCTACTGCAGCATCCATATCTCCATCTCAAATGGATGTAACCATGCACATTCCTGAAGAAATTTTAGATCAGAGAAGAGTGTGGTGGAGGCACAAGAAACAGCTGCTGCTGAGTTTAGTTCCTTAAGTCTAGATGATCCAGGACTGTGGACCCTATTGAGCAGTAGCCCGAGAGACTTTCTTGTACTCTCACTATACCTGAAGAAGAGCTATACCAGCAATGCAGGACACTTGACACAGTGTTGACACATGATGACATGATGATATTGATTTAGGTGATGAACTGAAAGCCCTTTCAAGATACATTTCAGCAGGATTAACTCCAAAGGCTATTCTGGAATATACATGCACAAATAAGGTGATCACCCTCTTTCCAAATGCTTTTGTTGCTCTGCACATACTTCTAACACTTCCTGTAACAGTTGCCAGTGGAGAACACAGCTTCTCCAAGCTGAAGCTAATAAAAACACATATACACTCGACAATGACACAAGAGAGTTTTGTCGGCCTTGCAACCATCTCAATAGAGCATGAGCTGGTCTAGACTGTGGACCCTCAGGAAGCAGTTCAAATCTTCAGGCATTTGAAATTTAAGTGTTACTTAACATTATTCAACAAGACATTTTACATTGTTAGTTCTCCTTTATTGGGGTAGGTAGCAGAACAGTAGCATGAGAGGATTACAATAGGAAGAAGGCAGAATTGAGACCTTTCAAAGTATTGGCCCAAGTGAGGGGGCATTGGGGTGTCATTTGAGCTCCCTGCCTCAGGTGCCAAAATGTTGTGGGCCGGCCCTGGGCAGAAGGCAGTTTTTGTGGTCCAGTAATTAGAAGAGTCTTGGCTCCTGGCTGTCCTACTAACTTGCTCTGTTATCTTAGACAAGCCACCAAACCTCTCTGCTTTTATCATGTGTGTAAACTGTATAAAAATGTGTAATATCTACTTATATGTAGTGAGCTCTTATTAAATCAGGGGGCTTGATACCTTCCCCCTCCCACTCTACTTCCTCCCCCCCAGCAACATTTTCAAAATAATATGATCATCTTGAGAATACCAGCACCTATTGCTGTGAGTTAGTTATTGTAATGCATATGCACATTTAACATCTTAGCTATCAGAACAGGACTGTTTTTCCTATTCATTTTTTCCTTATTGTTTACCTGAAAAAGCATTTGCTATCACCTTGTTCCCTTAGGCCCAGTAAAAGTGATGGACTTTTTCACCCACTCCTAAATCCTGTTCATTATGTTTCACTATTGAGGCCCTCCAGTCCCTTCTTCCTGAGCACTCCGCTTTGTTGGGTTCAATGTCATCATTACTACCAGCCTCCCTAGGCAAAAGATATTGTACATCTGATGGCTGTGTTATGAACCATGCAACTTACCAGGAACAGCTCATTAAACATTTTGGGGACATATTGCCTCCACTCTGATGCAGAGACTCCTGAAGCGCTTTTTGAGAAGATCAAATGCTCTCTGACTGTTCAAGCACCACCCAAGGATGCTCTCAGAACTGCTAGAAGGTTTACAATGGGTGAAGAACCAAGTTCTTTAGAAGATGTCTCCTGTGACAGGCACAAAATACTACTAGCATATGCCTTCTACCATTGTCATGAACAGATGTGGTCTTGTGAAAATCTGTACGGTCTGGATATTAGTGGTCTTTTCTACCCACTCTATTTTGGAACAGTATTGGTGTGGTACTGAATATCTAGGAAATGTGGCAAAACCAAGGGAATCTTGCTACAAACACCATTACACTAACCTCAGATTGGTACATCATCATCCCCAAGTGGGTTTCCTACTCCAGAAGGCTGTATTGTCTCTCCTAGGAACTCTCCAAGGTATCTGGCTTACATGCACTGACTATAGCATGCCAAGCACTGATGGAAAGTATGCTAACTCCAGAGTTCCTGCATAACTTTTGTCCCTGTCTTCTTGGTTCACTCAGCACCCAAACAAGTGAGACCCCAGAACAACTGCAGACAGATTCCAAAATATCACCTATGTATCTAAACATGTGCCGAGACCCAGCCAGAGAGCACAACAGTTATCTTAACGTGTATAAGCATTTGAAAATTCCAGCCTAAATGTCTTAACTAATGTTCCAAAGGAAGGCTATGCCAGTGCTGCATACCAAACCCAGGGCTTCTGACCCCCAGACTAGTGCCTTAACCAACCTGGGCAGTTGTTGAAGCAATGACTATCTACCAGATCTGCAAACAAAAATAGGTAATTAAAAATAATTACTCCGATTTGTATTTGGACTGGGGGTGGAAACTGCTGTTAGAATTCAATTCTACAATTGCAAATTTTACAAGCAGAAGTACCATTTGTCAAGAGGGAGGCTGAGCCTTTTGAAAATCTGATCCTATGTGTTTGCACAGTTTTCAGTGTGTTTATTTAAAGCACACCAGCTATCAACTATTTTTGCAACAAATATTTTTATACATTTTTCTCTCCTCACTCACCTCCCAGAATAGCAAAGTTACCATATCAGTTACCAGCCCTAACGTATTGCGAGCTGAGATCTTCAATTACATTATTTTTAAAAGCCTTACTTTTAAATGTTAAGCTTTATCCTTTTCCCACACTTCTATATCTAAAACAGATCTGTTACATTAAAATAGTTAGGACACTAATCCATAATTTAAATTAGTTTCTTTGGGATATTTGTGTTGGGAGCAGTGTAGAAGTGAGCAAGTTATTTTATTTAGACAGTTCAGAGTTCACACACGCACATACACACCTCTGTTTTTATTAAGGTATTCTGCAGGTATCTGGCAAACAAATTTTTCCCCCTTTTTAAAAAAAGGATTTTTAAGGTCGGCTTTATCAGGCTTAAACTTCCAGTATCCAGACTTTTTGCTGGTTTATTTCACAGCTTTAATTAGGTTTGAACATAGGAAGGGAACAGAATATTGGTTGTTAGTGTATAAAAAGAAAATATTTCCCCCTTCAGAATATAAATAACTATACAAAAAAACTAATAGATTATAGTTCTAGTAGAAGAGGAGAGTGCCATTTTATGATTCATGTCAATTATTAGGGACACAATTAGTTTGGCAAATTAGTGCAAGACCTTGGGAAAATTCTATTCTATTTATAGAAGAGCTCCAGAGCGAATTCTGCTCTTTTATATTAAGTAGCAAAATTACAAGTGCAGAACAAGCACTTTGTAGGATCTATGACACTTGGCAGGAAATGGGAATTGATTCTAAGCCAAGGAAATGGCAGCAGAAGTGCCCCTGCTTTGGAGGAAAGACAAATAGTGAAAAGGAGATCTACAACAAACATGAGAAGCAGCTCAAGGAAATTGTGACCCAAAGCATGTGCAAGGGGCAGAATGTGATGGAGAAGAGTTAACATGGGAAGATATTTGGGCAGTCTTCTGGGAATAGCAACATGCAGCTAAACAATTACAACATATTCACACAAGTAAGAAACTATTCTTATGGGAGAACTGTTAGGAGATTTGTCAGTATTTACTTCATGGTATTTGAAAACAATTTTACCCACAGGTGTGGGTGTTGGAGGAGGGGTGTCTCTCTCTTTCACTATCAGTCCATGAAATTCTGTCTATTAGGGGTAGTTTTTCAGAAACTGAAATGAAGTGGGGTGTTAGTGGCTAAGATGTCGGAACTGGGGAGTCCTACATGCACAGGGCCTCAGTGTCAAAGGCCCAGCCCTATCCCCAAATGCCTTAGATTGATGAGGAAGCAGGCAGAGAGAGGAGCTGACCCCACAGCCACAGATGAGTAAAGGACTGGAAAAAAATCCCACCCGAGCTTTTTTCTGCCAGTCCACTTATCACAAGAGCACAGGCACCAATTTTTGCCGGTGTTGGTGGGTGCTTTATGTGACAGATCGCCTTCTCACCCCTCTTCAAACACAGGCAGGAAACTCTTCTTTGGCTCCAACAGTGCTCTTTATTTCACAGTGCTAGGTCCCACCACCAATATACACAGCTTTATACACAGCTCTACAGCTTACAGCTCTAACACAGCTCTATCTCTATCCTTCTCTCTCACTCCTCCACACTACCATACCACCACCACTCTGGGCTTCCTGCCTGGCAGGCTTATATCCTCCTGATGAGGCTGCCAGGTGCAGCTCATCCAGCCTGAGCCCAGGTGGCTGATTAGGCTTTCTGCACGGGAGGTTTGCAGAGGGCTTTTCTCCCTTTTAAAGGGGCGGCAGGCTGGGTCAAGCCCACCCTGCTACAGTTATCATCTTGGAAAATTAGAACATAACTACAATGGTGCCTAAGGTAGAGTGGCCTCTCCTGATTGAGCACCCATAGCTTCTTGGGTCCTGGCACAACTACATTACTATAGCTATGCTACAACCCTGCTAAATTCCATTGGGGATCTGGGCCTAAGACTGGAATTGCAGGCTGTTTGAACTCTCAACGGGCCTAAAGCAGGGGTGGGCTAACTTTTGGGGCCGACGGCCAGATTGAGGTTCAAAATTGTATGGAGGGCCGGGAAGGCTGTGACTCCTCAAACATCCTGGTCCTGCCCCCTATCCAACCCCCATCCACTTCCAGCTCCCTGACTACCCCCCTCAGAACCTCTGACCCATCCAACCCCCCTCCTTCTAACTGCCCCCTCAGAATCCCACCCCCTTATCTAAGCCCCCCTGCTCTTTGTTCCCTGACTGCCCCTTCCTGAGACCCACCCACCGTAATCACCACTACCACCCAGGACCCCACCACCACCTAAGCCTCCCCCCGCCCTTGTTTTACCATGCTCATCCAGGCACTCCAGCCCCAGCGCGGGGCCCCATGGCTTGGCCCGGGCGGAACCCCACTCAGCCCGGTGCCCCACCCCGGGATCGTGGGGCCACTGGCACTGCTCTCCCAGCCCAAGCTCGCAGGCTGGATAAAAATGGACAGTGGGCCACATATGGCCCATGGGCCATAGTTTGCCCACTTCTACTCTAAACCCACCTTGCCTTAGTGGCTACTGCCAGTCATCATCTAGCCCCCTTTTACTGGGGCAGACTGCAGCTTCTAATGCAGTTTCTAATGGCCACTCACCACTGGCAAGGGGGTAGGACCTGCTGCCTTTGCCTATGTCCAAGCTGCCCCTCTGCAGCCCCAGTACCTTTTTGGGCCTTTAACAAGGCCTGCAGCCTGGGGGTTTACCAGGCCGGAGGTCCCCAGCTCCCTTTGCCCATCCCCAGCACTGTTCTGCTTCAGGTACCTTGCTCCCAGACAGCTAGCCCTTCCCACTCCAGGGCTAGAGTGAGACTCCTTCAGCTCCTGGCCCCCAGCCCTCTTATCAGGGCCAGCTGAGCCCTAACTGAGCTGTCCACACCTGTGGTCAGCTACTCACTCAGGTTCTTTCACTCCTTTTCCCAGCTGCAGCCCTCTCCCGGGCTGCTTTCAACCCCGGTTCTGCAGGAGCGGGGCAGCTGACCCACTACACTTACATTCCTCGCTATAAACCAGTCCAGACTCAGTTTTGCGAACCTTACTTTTAAGATTGTGAACCTCATCTGGTTTCATCACACAGCTCTGCTGTTGGACACAAATCAGTAATTTAGAGATCACTGGCAACACAGTAACTCTAACATGCCACCTGTCACTGCTGCTGTCTGAGGAACTCAAGTCAGACAGGCCAAATGTGGAGCCCAATTTAAACTGTGCTGACACCAAATGGATGTCATATCACTATTACTATTATAAGTTGGCAGGGAAAAATTGTTCTTTACCAAAGAGGGGGAAAATAGCTTCTGTAGTTGCCAAGCTCTATAAAGACTTCTGCTTCTTACTGGTCCCTCACAAAACCACACAGACCACACAGCCCCTATCAATTTACATTCACTGTGCCTTTTAAAAAGCCAACACATTTCAGCTCAATTTAACACTTATTTAAAGCACAGCACTGAACTAGTTTATAGTAAAAACAAGTTTATTAACAGGAGGACATTGGCTAAGTGACACCAAGAAGAAGGAATGAAGATAGAAATGATTAAACAAAAATAAAACTCTCTCCTAAGATGAAACCTTAATCAGCTATTATTCTTGTTCAGCATGGTTTCACTATTCACAGAAATTTCTCCAGCTTGACTGGCTGTTCCAGACAGGAACCAACCTTACAACATCAAAATGCTGGTTTCTTTGTTCACTCAAGAGATGGATACCCTCCAAGTCTTTCAACAGCTCCTTATATCCCCAAAAGTTTATCTTTAACTTCAGTCAGGAAGTCCTTCTGGGGGCTCACCTTAGCTCTTCTTGCTGAGTACCCCAGGGAGCTGAAGCCATATTGATTTCACAGTCTCCTGTGATTTTTACAGTGCAAATGCCCTTCCTGCAATCTCTGAGTTTGTGCTTAATGTAATCATTTACCACTTGTGTAATTCCTTCTCGGATAAATTGCAGTGTATGCAAGTTAATTACTGGGGACCATTTTCACTGATATGACAGTAATCTGCTCCATTGGGAGTTATTGAAGAGCCATTCAGGGGTAGTAGCCCCCTGGTGCCAACACATGTCAGGCTGGGATGGCCACAGACACCAGTTGTGGTGCCAAGGATGTCGCACTGACACATATGCCAATATTCATTTGTATAGCAGCAGGCCATATGTGATGTCCTCCAGATTTGATTGCTAGATGAAATACCAATAGCTGTGGTAGCGCCAGATGCTTCTTGTAGATGTCTCCTTCCAAGTAACCTGGAGAATGGGCAGCTACCCAATTATCAAATACTAGTATAAAAGCCCGTGTACACGGGCCAAAGTGCTGAATGCTGTTTGTCTGGGCCGTATCTACGGCTCGTGGACATGATGGCTCTGGACAAAAAGGGTCTGTCCCCTCTTCCCAGAGAGTGGTGAGAGTGTGCCTTGCTTCTCTGCTGGTAGACTGACCACCAGACCCTCTTAGCTGCTCTTAGCCTCCCCTTCCGCTCCTCCTCTCTCAGGATCCTTGCCCCAGGGACTGTTCCCCCTCAGCTGCTCTTAGCCTCCCCTTCCGCTCCTCCTCTCTCAGGATCCTTGCCCCAGGGACTGTTCCCCCTCAGCTGCTCTTCCCACACTCCCTGCCCCCTCCCTCAGGGTACAGCCTGGGCCTGCACCCCTCCTTTCCCCTGGAGATTGACTCCCCTTTCCCACCTGGCTGCCCCCTCCAGGCTCCAACACCCCACCCCCCTTTCAGGCCCTGTTACCTCTCCCCACTGCAGGCCTTATACTCCCCCTTTTTACCTACCAGTGGGGGGCCTTATGCTTCTCTCCCCTACTACTGACCCCCCTGCCTTCTCCTCCTTTCACTAGTGGGGCTCCTGTCCTACCAGTGGGAGCCCTGTGCTCTCTCTGCTCCCTCGCCGCCACCACCACCAAGAGCCCGCTGTCCCTCCCTCCCCGCGGGGTTCCCTATGCTCCCCTCTCTCACTCTGCTGTCCCACCCGACGACCCCCTTCTCTTGGCCCCGGGCCGGCTAAGTCGCCTGCGTCAGCCCTGCTGCCGTTAAACCCCAACGGGTGAGCCCCAGCAAACCCCTGGCTTCAGAACTGTCACACTCCATTTGAATCGCCGTCCTCGCTTCCCATTGGAAGAGAGCCAACACTCCCCTAGAGCCCGAATGGGGGGATCCACCTCTCAGAGCAGCTAGGACCTGTCCCCCTCAGCTCCTAATTGGAGGAGCCGTGAGACAGAGGCAGGAAAGAGAGAACAGTGGACGTTTGTCTGGGCCATATGTTCGGCTCGCAGCGGCGCATGCGCGGCAGCCATTTTGTGCCGCCGAACTACACCTCCCAGCATGTTCTTGGTTCGGGCCGTCTCTACTGTGCATGACCGCTTCGGACAAACTTCCTCTGGCCTTTTATTATATAGGATGGTGGTATCACGTTCCAATACCTGTAGATAGACAGCAAAAGAAATGTCTTCAGTCTGTGCTCCTTTAATTCAAAGAGGCATTTTATTCTCCTTTCTAAACTTAGTTTGTTGCACAGATTAAGCAATTGACACAGTACCATTTCACATTTCTTAGACATGGCCACCAACCTACTTTTCAATTTTTGCATGGTTTTATCAGGTCCCCTTGATATCCTCCTGAGAGAATATCATGTACCAATTATAAATCAGATCCTTACAAAATTTGCTCTGGACCACCTATACTGCTTCCTTATTCCCGCTATACATGACTAAGCAAGTCTCCATTGCTGAGGTTAATTTTGGTTTTCAAGGTTTTTAAGGGCAAGTCCTGTGATAATTCCTTCTCTGCCTGCACCTGTTTTATTGCTTCTGACAACACCGCATTCTGCTTCTGCAGTGCTTGCAAATCAGGTATGGTCTCTGCAGTGCTCAGAATCTTATGTGAGGACACTCCATCATGCCTCCTCCTCACCTCCCATTGGGCACCTGTGTAGTAAGAGAGTGAGCTACAGACTTTTCATATTAAGAGTGCTCCATTTAACTATGATTTTTAACCTTCAAAATGAGGGAAGTGGAGGGCACAAGCAAGAAAGATAATAAGATAGTAGGGATGCATAAGCTAGTGGGGAGCCTGCAGAAGTAAAATCACGAGAATCTTCCATTCTGGCAAATTCCATAAGGGCATTAAAAACCCATGCAGAATCAGAGAGAAAAATAAAAGGGAGTGTAGAAGGAATAAACCATTACACTGCACAAGCCACAGCAGTAAGTTCAGCATATTGAGACAAGTGAGGGGGCACAGGAGAGACAGAGGAAGAGGGATGGGTCAGACAGAGAAAGGACTGGAATGGTCTGTAAAAATAGAATGTATTAGAGAAGGGAGGTCAAGGCTGGAAAGACTGAGGTAGTGGGGCTGGGGAGGTGGGCAAAGGTAGGCCAACAGCCTGTCTTTGCCTTCCTAACTTTTCACCTTTCTCCTGGTTACATCTATTTTGATATCTTCCTAGTATCCCTTTTATTTCTCCTAAATTATGAACAAGAGATTTGAGGGTTCTTACACTCAATACTTTTTAAAAATTATTTATTTTGTTCTAGTTTTAATCCTTCCTTTAATTATTTCATTTGCTTATTCATCTGTACCTTATTATTAAGGCCCATACAGGCCACATGGAAGCCCCTGAACTGCTTTTGATTGGTCTTTCCTGTCTTACCTTTGTCTTATCTTGCCTATATCACTTATAAATATAACCCCATGGATCCTTTCTGTGCTGTGTCCAGCAAAAATGAAGCACATCCATATTCCATTACATATTAAATTTAAAAAATGCTTGAGCAGTTCTTTATTTTTTGTCAGTGTTATAGAGGTTTCACCTATAAAAGTGTTCTTCTATCATTGGTCTTTAAACAATTACACAGCCTTGCTGCTAGCATATGCTGTACATGCTAGACTGTTAGCCATCAGAGTCTTAGCAGTAATAGATGATAGCAGTATAGAGATAACAGGCTGCAGTCTCTGTTAAGTGGTTTGATTGATATGGGCTATTCATATCCCATCTGGGGTGCCAATTTCTTAGCTATGGGGGTTATCAGCCATCACTCTTATAGAACCCCAGCAAGATTTTGTGGCTCCTCAATCCATGAGAGAGTGGTAACTGGACTTTTTTTTCCCCTAAATTATTTTTCCCCCACCAGTTTTTGCATGATTTACCCAAGACCACTGATGACTCCTAAAAGATTAGAGCATCAACAATCCATCTGAAAATCCGAGAGATCCTTTTCCTATGAAGTTTTGCACATGTAAAAGTCAGCGTCATTATCATGTGACAAAGTGCACATAAGAATTCTGAAAAAGCTTCTCCAGAAAGAGACAAAAGTGGTGGCCCTTCAAAAGTCAGTCTGTTTGTATTACTGTAGTATCTATGACCTCTTGTCGTGGACTAAAACCCCATTGTAGTGAAATAAGCTCCACACTGAAAGCAAGGAGACCTTGATTGATAGTTTCGTCTGTGCCTCTGACTGAACCTTAAACTTTTGCTTTGGCCAGCTCACCTCTCATTGCACACAATACACTAGCCAGGTATGAGACTCATTATCAGAAACTGAAACAATCACATACTATAAACTTGAATACGTTTTACAGGAGTCTATCAAAACCACTGGCTATTTAATCAGTTCTGATGTCTGATAAGTAAAGCTGATAAATAAACTGCAAAACATTTATTAATTTTCATTGTCTAGGTTTAGAAATGGAAGAATATTTCCTTTCATAATCTTTGGGGAAGTGTTTTCACTGACAATTGCTGTTTCATGTATACTCTTTCTCCCTACTGAATACAATAGAGTAAAATCTTTTTTTATAATTTTTCTTTTGTCACTAACTTTTCAAAAGTTTAAGAAGTTTTCAAGAGTTAGAGCAGCAGAAGGTTTCAACCAGCTCTCACGGAAGAGCTGGTAGGTCTTTCCAAACAGCACCCGCAACACAGCTCCTTGATAAGGTGTCAGCCAAAAGCAGAAGATTTTTATATTCTGCAATAAGTTCACATCTCAACAAATGCATGGGCACTCTCTGGCACAGCTCTTACTGTTTATGACATAATTATGAGGTCTGTGGTGCTTGCTATTATCAGGACCTTGCAAATGTCTTATGAACTTCTTGCATACTCACCTACTCACAGAACGTTTTATGTGTAATCCTAGCCCCATGGAACTCAGTATTGCCATGGACGTCAATGGAGTCAGCATTTTACCCTCCTCCTCTCTATTTGTGCATAATTTCAGCATTTGTAAGGCATACAGGACAGTATGCTATACGATTCCAATTTTTTCCACGGGTGAAAATTGCTTTCACAACCCACATGAAGGAAGAAGTGTGTGAATCTCGGGCTAATTTCAAAGAATTTACAAGAAAATCTTTCCTCAAAGTCTTACCTTAAGGCACATGGAAGTGCTCCAGATCTAACCTAATTCCAGTGAAAATTCAGACCTGGAGGTGCTTTTTCTGAAGAATTCCATCTGCTGGTGATCATCTCTCTGGCTGCTCATTGTGAAGATTAGACCAGTCTCCTTTTTGTCAGATATTAATACTGGGTGAAGTGGTGAAAGTTTGTTGTGTCCTGTGGCAGGGTGGAGTTGACCCAGCCTGCCGCCCCTTTAAGAGGGAGAAAAGCCCTCTGCAAACCCCCGGTGCAGCAAGCCTAATTAGCCACCTGGCTTGCAGCCTAATCAACCTGGATGGGTTGCACCTGGCAGCCTCCTCTGGGGGATAAAAGGCTGCCAGGAAGGAAGCCCAGGGTGGTGGTGGTTGTTTGAGCTACCCTGAGTTGGGTTTGTATGTTAGCTGGACTACCTAGAGTCCCTAGAGCTGGGTTAACTGTTAGCTGGACTACCTAGAGTCCCTAGAGCTGGGTTAACTGTTAGCTGGACTACCTAGAGTCCCTAGAGCTGGGTTAACTGTTAGCTGGACTACCTAGAGTCCCTAGAGCTGGGTTAACTGTTAGCTGGACTACCTAGAGTCCCTAGAGCTGGGTTAACTGTTAGCTGGACTACCTAGAGTCCCTAGAGCTGGGTTAACTGTTAGCTGGACTACCTAGAGTCCCTAGAGCTGGGTATTAATGAGCTATCAAGAGCTGAGTGGGTATTAATGAGCTATCAAGAGCTGAGTGGGTATTAATGAGCTGTTTATTAATGAACTGTTTAACCTGTATATATTGGTGGTGGGGTCCTGCACTGTAAATTAAAGGGCACTGTTTGGAGCAAAAAAGGGTTTCCTGCCTGTGTTCCTGACGAGGGGTGAGAGAGCGGTCTGTCACACATGGTGTCAGAGGTGGGATCGCTACACCAGCAACACAACTGGTGGCCCCAAGATGGAGGGAACCCTGCAGTGTCTCAAGGAACCACCAGATGCAGCAGGCTCAGTTGGAGCTGTAAAGGTACTGCGGGACTCTTTGAGAGGGCAGCCACCACAGCCGGGTGGGAGCAGACCACCCGGGCCCTCAGTCTTGCTCCGTACCTTGTGGGCAGAGGCCCAGGACTTGGGGACATTATGGACTCCCTGATATTGGAGCAGTTTTGCTCTGCCTCCCCGAGACTGTCCGTACCTGAGTCAAAAGGCACCAGCCAGAGACGGTGAAGTCTGCGGTGCAACCGACCAGAAGTACGTGGAGACAGAGGGACCTCGGGGAGAAGACGGACCACGACGGGTCTGGGATTTGGGGCGATGGCCCATGGACTGGGGTTTGGGGGTGCCCACTCTGCGGGTACGGGTGGGGAGGAAGTCCCAACCGGGGGCAGTGGACTCAGCCTCCCCATCACGCTCCTCTGCAGAGTATTGGTCTGCCCTGAGTGGCTAACTCCAGGGGCCTTTCAAGAGTTAATCGAAGGCTTGAAGGGTCTGAGCCAGCCCTATGGGGCTAGGCTAAGGGGGGAGGTGTGTGGCAGGGTGGAGTTGACCCAGCCTGCCGCCCCTTTAAGAGGGAGAAAAGCCCTCTGCAAACCCCTGGTGCAGCAAGCCTAATTAGCCACCTGGCTTGCAGCCTAATCAACCTGGATGGGTTGCACCTGGCAGCCTCCTCTGGGGGATAAAAGGCTGCCAGGAAGGAAGCCCAGGGTGGTGGTGGTTGTTTGAGCTACCCTGAGTTGGGTTTGTATGTTAGCTGGACTACCTAGAGTCCCTAGAGCTGGGTTAACTGTTAGCTGGACTACCTAGAGTCCCTAGAGCTGGGTTAACTGTTAGCTGGACTACCTAGAGTCCCTAGAGCTGGGTATTAATGAGCTATCAAGAGCTGAGTGGGTATTAATGAGCTATCAAGAGCTGAGTGGGTATTAATGAGCTGTTTATTAATGAACTGTTTAACCTGTATATATTGGTGGTGGGGTCCTGCACTGTAAATTAAAGGGCACTGTTTGGAGCAAAAAAGGGTTTCCTGCCTGTGTTCCTGACGAGGGGTGAGAGAGCGGTCTGTCACACATGGTGTCAGAGGTGGGATCGCTACACCAGCAACACAACTGGTGGCCCCAAGATGGAGGGAACCCTGCAGTGTCTCAAGGAACCACCAGATGCAGCAGGCTCAGTTGGAGCTGTAAAGGTACTGCGGGACTCTTTGAGAGGGCAGCCACCACAGCCGGGTGGGAGCAGACCACCCGGGCCCTCAGTCTTGCTCCGTACCTTGTGGGCAGAGGCCCAGGACTTGGGGACATTATGGACTCCCTGATATTGGAGCAGTTTTGCTCTGCCTCCCCGAGACTGTCCGTACCTGAGTCAAAAGGCACCAGCCAGAGACGGTGAAGTCTGCGGTGCAACCGACCAGAAGTACGTGGAGACAGAGGGACCTCGGGGAGAAGACGGACCACGACGGGTCTGGGATTTGGGGCGATGGCCCATGGACTGGGGTTTGGGGGTGCCCACTCTGCGGGTACGGGTGGGGAGGAAGTCCCAACCGGGGGCAGTGGACTCAGCCTCCCCATCACGCTCCTCTGCAGAGTATTGGTCTGCCCTGAGTGGCTAACTCCAGGGGCCTTTCAAGAGTTAATCGAAGGCTTGAAGGGTCTGAGCCAGCCCTATGGGGCTAGGCTAAGGGGGGAGGTGTGTGGCAGGGTGGAGTTGACCCAGCCTGCCGCCCCTTTAAGAGGGAGAAAAGCCCTCTGCAAACCCCCGGTGCAGCAAGCCTAATTAGCCACCTGGCTTGCAGCCTAATCAACCTGGATGGGTTGCACCTGGCAGCCTCCTCTGGGGGATAAAAGGCTGCCAGGAAGGAAGCCCAGGGTGGTGGTGGTTGTTTGAGCTACCCTGAGCTGGGTTAACTGTTAGCTGGACTACCTAGAGTCCCTAGAGCTGGGTTAACTGTTAGCTGGACTACCTAGAGTCCCTAGAGCTGGGTAAACTGTTAGCTGGACTACCTAGAGTCCCTAGAGCTGGGTATTAATGAGCTATCAAGAGCTGAGTGGGTATTAATGAGCTATCAAGAGCTGAGTGTGTATTAATGAGCTGTGTATTAATGAGCTGTTTAACCTGTATATATTGGTGGTGGGGTCCTGCACTGTAAATTAAAGGGCACTGTTTGGAGCAAAAAAGGGTTTCCTGCCTGTGTTCCTGACGAGGGGTGAGAGAGCGGTCTGTCACAGTCCCTTCAGATTTTAAGTGAGACACATCATCCATGGCGCTGGTCACTGCTTTTAGCCTTTTTTTTAAGTGATGTACCCTCTCAGCAGCTTTTGAATTCAATGATTTTTTTAAAAAATTACAATGGGTATCAGTAGCTGGTGTAAAGTAAGTAACTCCTTTGATTTCAGTGCACCTATGTTCATTTACACCAGCAGAGATCTGACCCAAAGCTCAGAGTTCAAAGTAAAAATATAGGTAAAAATATTGGTCCTATTTATGGTCAGCCCAGTACTCTCTAATAACCAGTGGCAGTTCATGACCTTTTTTGACAGATGAGGTACAAATGACAAGTTATTTCCACCTCTGTCCAATGTATAATTGAATAGCTATTAGAAACTTACCTTTTTCTCTTCTGGTGAAGAAACAGCAGACAGACCTGGGAGCCGGCGTCACCACTGTCAACTCTATCCAGGCCAGCGCTGGGGATGGAGCATGAGGTAGACCCAGGGCTTGCTGGTGGCTCCTTAGATGCATGCATGGACCCTGCAAACTCATGACACATGAGGCCCAAGCCCCATCCCTGCCCCCTGAAAACTCCCTTCAGCCTAGACTTAACTACTACACTCCTGCAAAGGCCTCACCAAACTGTGGTAGCCCAGCAACACCCTTTTAAAGAGTCCCCTGGGTGTGGTAAATTGCCATGCTAACAAGGCAGCCACTTGAGACACTATTAGCTATACCAAGATTTGAGCCTCACTCGGCACTGTTTTTCAAACTGTCTGCTGTTGTGTTTCACTAGTGGATAGAGTGTTGTGACATTTAAAATCAAGTCATGGTTTGTTCTTCAGTCAGTATATATTGACCAATTAAATAAGAATATGCAAAATATATTTTGTAGCCTTTGGAAATTCTTAGGCTGTGCCTCGTTTGCCTGGGCTGACAAACCATCCCTACTGTAAACTACAGCATAACAAGCCCGGATTAGTTTTTGGTATCAGATCTGCTTCTCAGGCTTGCCAGTATCTGGCTCTTGGGATGTCCCTAAACAGATTCTGAAAAACACTGTTACTTTACATAACTATAGGGACTGCTGTTGACCACAATGTATAGCAAGGTGGGAATAAACCTGTGTGGTTTCATCTACATAAAAAATGATAAAATTAGGTAGTACCAATAATTGCCTAGCTCTGGCAGGTTTTTTTAATCTTGTTTTCTCTGCTTACATAAATGAGCCAGCAGTTTTTGTAGTTTGATTATCTTCCATTCAATGAAAGCAATTGCCAGGCTATTTAACTGCTTGCTCAGTTTTATCCTCCAGCAAGCTCTGTAGCTTGTAGACTCTACAAGATTTTTTGTGTTTGTTTTTTATGTTTGAAACATGAATTTTGGGATCTTAAACAAGCACTCCAGACCAAATAGCCAACAGCAATGAGAGTGAGCAGTAGTTTCCAGTCCAACTACCACATTACCTTACATCTTCTTTCACCCTTCTTGTAATTGCTTATCCTAACACACCTTTATCTTCCAGCTATCAATAGGTAAATTATGGAACCTCCCATATAGTCAATTGGATTCAATGGGCCAACTTTATGGGTCATGTATAAGGGAGTGTAAACTACAAATTTCTAAGTGGGTAGGAGTATAAGGAGACTAACAGCTGAATCCAGATCCCATTAAGGTCAATGGGTTTCCCCAAGAGTGCAATTTACACACTGAAAGGGATTAGAAGAAGCTTATGAGTTACATCAGCTTAGACCAGGGTGGGCAAACTTTTTGGCCCGAGGGCCACATCAAGATTAAAAATTGTATGGAAGGCTGGGTAGGGTAGTGAAGCCAGGCCCCACCCCCCCTATCCAAGCCCCCTCCCACTTCACCCCTCCCTTCAGAATCCTCAACCCATCCAACCTCCCCTGCTCCCTCTCCCATGATCGCCTCCTCCCGAGACCCCCCTCCCCGCCACCCCTCCGGGACCGCACCCCCCATCTAAGCTCCCCTCCTCCTTGTCCCCTGACCACTCCCTTCTGAGATCCACCCACCCTAACTACCGCCCCAGAACTTCACCACCTACCCAAGCCCCCCGCTCCCTGTCCCCTAACTGCCTCGACTCCTATCCACCCCCACTCCCAACAGACCCCCGGGACTCCCTGCCCGTTATCCAATGCCCTGACCCGGCCCTGACCCCTTTACCATGCCACTCAGACCCAGTAGAGTGGGACACTCTGCCCCACTGGAGCTTGCAACCCCGCCCCTTTACCACGCTACTCAGAGTGGCAGGAGCTCAGGATCCGTTGGAGCCAGCCCTGCCGCGACAGTGCTGCCCTGGAGCAGCAGGCCATAGTGCTGGTGGCACGGCCTGGTAAGCCTCCAGGAGAGGGGTCAGAGCAGCCTCCTGAGCCAGTCAGAAAGGGCCCGCGTGGGGGCAGGATGTGGCCCACGAGCCGTAGTTTGCTCACCCCTGGCTTAGACTGATGTCTGAATTTGGCCACATCTCCTTAGTATCCCTCACATGGGCAGTGAAGGAATTAAGACAGTCAGGTACAACAATTAATTCATCCTGGTGATGGAACACTTAAAATAAAGCACTGCCTGAACTTTGTTCCAGAATGGGTATGAATGGGGGGAAAGGTGAGGGAAGGGGGTCAAGAAAGCAGTGCTGTGTTCAAAGCTTGTTTTTACAAGAAATACCCTTCACTGTTGTTCTGTATATCCCTGAAATGTTCTATGTCTGTATTACCATGATGATCAAAACCAACAAGCCACATTTCTTAGAAGTCCTTGAGTTCTTTGTTGTGAATGACAGCTAGGACTGTAAGCCTTTAACATGAAAGTCACAATCTCATTCAATTAAAAGATGGTAAGTGAAAACCAAAGACGATCCAGACACTAAAATCCAAAGATGTGAAAATTGGCTATAATTTGAGGCAGGTGATGGAATGATTGGTACAAATTCATTGTATGCTGAATAGCACAGCTTCTCTATGCATTCCTGTGAGTAATATTAGACAACCGTAGATATAGTTATAAAAGCCTTGAAATTCACTTTTGTTGGAAATGGACATTTTTTTTTGTTAGCTTTAAGATACACTGGCTACCCCAGATAGCCATTAGATCAGCACAAGACACGCAAATAATGACATCATGTATCTTTGAACTTTGAAAAACTATGAAGGTGTTTATCTGCTCCGGAAGACTTACTATAGGAGGTAAGAACAGACTCCTTCCTACAAGTTTCTTTCAAAGAAAGAAAAACGGGCCAGTGTGCTTTGTCAAGTATTAATGGCTTAATTAATATTTACTTAGTTATCTTTCCTTGTAAAGATTTCCAAAGCACCCTTATAAATTAAAGTACAATTTATTCCTTTTTTTAAAAAATGACTTCTAAACACACCTGTGAATACTAATCCCAGAAGATGGTGAGAGTTATTTTGGTTCAGACTCCTTTAGAATCATCTCTGGAGTTGGCCAAATAGCATTAGTGCCCCTCATACGGCATTTGCTTCTTATGTTCCAGATATATTGAACAATATGTTCAAAGTCCACCTTGATTTTTCAGTTAAGTCATCAGGTGCTGTCAAAAGGTGGCAGTTGCATGATACAGTGATCGTTATTGGAAAGCACAGCAGAAAGTTGCATATTCAGAGCAACATAGGCTTGCTTTTTAAATATCCTTATTTTCTTCTAGTTCTAGGGTTTGGCTGCACTCATTTTTTATTCACCCTCCCTCTTCAGAAGAGTTTGGCTATTTACTCACCTCACCCTTTCTTGGTGGTTTTGGAAACATTGTTGTTTTGCATGTTTAGGGGTCCTTGCTGGATTCTTTCCTTTTTTAGGAACTGGCCTTTTGAACTCCTGCAGGGTTCCTCCTCAGCCCTCTCTCCAGCCCGGTTATCTATGTAAAGGGGAGTTGAATGGAATGCAGGAAGTGGCAGAAGGAAACAGTGTGTTTTAAATTATGACCACATGGGAAGCGGTCGCTGGATGGAGTTATTTCTCCAAGAGTGCTCTAATTTTTTCGGCTGTTTTTTTGGGAGGGGGGGTCTGGGGGGGAGGGTTTGAGGGAAGTGCACAGGTGCTCTTTTTCCACCCCTCCTCATGAGCCTTCTCTTGTTGCAGCCTCTCCAGGCAGTTCTGTTGCCCCAACTAGCCCTTGCCTTTATATTTCCACATTCCTTTTAACTCTTTTCTCTCCCTCACCTTGGAGGTCTCCTATGGAACCACCATTCTCCTGGCCAAAGACTAACAAGAATCTTCTTTAAAAAAAGGTCATAGATATACCCGAATTAACCAAAAGATTGCTTTAAATTATAGCATTCCCTCCCTAAGTGTGCACTTCCAATCTTACCAGTCAAATCAATTGGTTTCCCTGCTTTCTGGGGATCTTTAGAAGGTCCAGAGCAGCACCATCTTGGAACAGTAATGGCACTAAGGGATATTATTTCAACAGAAACGAAGGCACAATCTCAGCAGGTTTTTTTCTTTTTTTTTAAATAAAGAAGGGTGAAATGGGCTAAGGGTTCTGATGACTGTTGAGAGGTATATTTTTTGGAGTTGCTACTTCCCTATTGTCTAATTATTTTTATAACCATTTGTTCATTTGCTAGAAAAATGCAAGGTAATCAGTTAGGGATTCACAAAAATAATTTTGTTTAATGAAGTTCAAGAAAAATAAGTATAATTAGTTAAAAGCTTCAAATTAAATGTCGAGATCTGGCATATGTCCCACTGTATGAAAGCAAGTGGTGATCTGAGAAGAATTCATTAGACTCTAACAAGAAGCTCAAAATGATTGCAAACACATGCCAATAAGTGATTTCATATCATGTCTGAAGTCACCTGGGGGAAAAAAAGTATATCGATAGTGCAAACCACTGAGATCAAAATATAGGGTACTGTTTTCCTGCAGTTGTACAGCTTTATGTTATAATACTATAATAGTTCACATGCTGAGCAGCCTTTCAGAGGCTGAGTGGGGATCAGAGGAAAGATGACTGCAAGAAGTGGAAATCTTACATCATTCTGCTTCCACCATTTGCAGGAGCCACCATGCCTAGAGGAGTGCTCTATATAAAGGAAAATACCAGCTTTTGTATATTTATTAAAGGCATTTATATAGTACTGTTAATTTATGTGTGTTTTACAAAAAGAGAAAAACATGTTCTGTGCTCCAAAAGACTTTCTAATCTAAATAAAGCAAGACATGAGATAACAGTTCAGGAGCAGGAAAATAGATCAGGGAGGAAGAATTACTTGGATTGTTGAATGGAAGAATTTAGGAGACGATCATGTGTGGTTGGTGAATTGGGGTGGTGAATTGGGATGATCAGTGATCCAGGTCTAAGGAGCAGCAAAATAAAAAACAAAGCAGAGTAGGGAAAATCCCAATGGGGGGCGGGGGAGGAGAGCAGATATGCAGATGAGGTTGAGATTGTATAATCTCTTGTGATGACAACCTTGGATCCCATGCATTATGAGACAGGAAGTTAATAGAGGAATTTGGGATGGAGAAGATGTGGTCAGAACAAGTGAAAAGGGTGTTAGTAGTTACATTTTGGACAGAGTGGAGTGGGGAGATGAGCAAGGCAGGGAAGCCGGAAGGAGAATCAAGGCAGAAAAGGACCAGGAACAGACAAGGGTTTAACAGTGAGAACAAGGAGGAAAATACACATTTTTGAGCTAGTAAAGAGGAAATGGCAAAAGATTGGAAATGGAAAGGAAAGGAAAAGTTAGTCAAAAGAGTGCACTGAGATTATAGGTTTAAGCATCATCAAAACATACTTGAGGAATCAATTAATTTATAGCAGGGATCGGCAACCTTGGCACGCGGGACAGCAGGGTAAGCATATTTAGAGGGCCCTGCTGGTTTGTTTACTTGCCGGTTTGCTGATCACGGCTCCCACGGTTCGCTGTCCTGGTCAAATGGGGGCTGCGGGAAGCAGCGGGAAGCGGCGACCAGTGATCGGCGAACCGGCAAGTAAACAAACCGGCGGGGCTCACTAAGGGTGCTTACCCTGCGGTCCCGCGTGCCAAGGTTGCCGATCCCTGCTCTATGGCTGTATTATACAAAATAGTAGAATAGATGATCTTAGCGATCCCCTCAAACTATGAATATTCTGCAAATAAGATTCATCCTGTCATACTGAATGTATACACTAACCTCTAATGTCCGACTTGCTCAAAAAAGGTGCTAATTTTTAGTGGTTAAATACCATTACACAAATTTTCACAACTTGTAAGTCTATGCCTCAGTTTCCCCATCTAAACACAGGCCAATGATAGCTGCTTCCCATGTAAAGTACTTCTGGAACCTCTAAGTGCTAGGTATTATTATCTCTAAAATGCATGTGATTGTATAGCCTTTAAAAGAGATTGCAATCTACAGCTAATATAAGCCCAATAATATAATAGGTCTCTGCTAGTTTCTGCTAAAATAGGGCCTAATCCAACTCCCAATGGCTTTCCCAGTGGAAAAATCTCTTTAATTGGAATTGGATAGGGTCCACAGAGGAGGATCATATATACATGGTCATCATTATTCATGACCACTTTAGAATAAAAATGTATCCTGGCATGGAAAATACCTAACTTGACAAATAGCTCAGTGCTGGCCTCCAGCAGCAAAACAGATTAGAGTCCAGCCTTCCTAATTTCTCACATTCAGCAAGGCCTCCACTTCCAAGAGCAGCTGAACCATTCCCTGCTAAGCAAATTTGTTAAAGGTCAGATATGATTGACCAGAGGCAGATTTACATTAAACTTTGTTTTAAAATAGATCTCCAATGTTTCATTTGCCTCTCCTTATTTTGGCTCTAAGCATGAGTCATTGGTTTCTCCATAGCCAATTCACTCTGGACTTTGTAAATCAGTGAATACACTGAATGGAATTGGGAGTTACCTACTGAAGTCATTTGACTGTGCTACCGTTCAATCACACCCTGCCGTAGTCCAATTCCCCTATTTTCTTCCCCAAGTGTTAAAACACAGTTATTCTCTCCTGGAAACCATTTTCTGTTATTAGGAATCCTCTGCTCTTCCTTTGTTACAAGGGGCAAAGAAGAGCAGGAAAATGACATTGCAGTGTTTCAAAAGCAGCTCCAAATAATTAGCAATGTCAAGCTTACAGTTCTCTGAATTTCTGATACAAAAGTCAAACCCAAAGGAGTATTAAAAAGGGACTCTGCAGTGTCAGATTTTGGTACCAACCCCAACATTAGTAAAACTCTTCTAATACATCATGGGTTTAGAAGTTCCTCATTTCTTTAGCTCTATTGCCTGGTCTGCCTAGCGGAGAGGGTCGACCTAAGATACGCAACTTTAGCTACAACGCATCTTAAGTCGACTTACCTGCCGTCCTCACGACGGAGTCGACTTTGGGGACTGATTTATTGCATCCTGACGAAATGCAATAAATCGATCCCCAATAGATTGATCTCTACCCGCTGATCCAGCCGGTAGTGTAGACAAGGTCTTAGGTTCTTACTTAATAAAACTTTATTTTTGTTGCATCTTTCATGCAAAACATATCCCAAAATGGTTTATAGAATTAATTTAGGAAGTTTGTAGCAACTTATCCCAGAAAAAGAAAACGTTGGATAGATGGGGCATGACAGCAAAGGAAAAGGAATACACTTTCAGATGAGAATTGAAAATTGAGTTGATGAGGCAGAGACAAAGATTTTATTTATTTATTATTATTATTATTTTATTACGTAGGAAGGATTTTCATTGCTATAAAGTGATTTCACACTAGGTTCTCACTGATTCTTAGCTATTCAGGCAGATCACTTAATCAGTTGCCCTCCTACATCTAAGTGGGAATCTAGACACTTTTGAATGAGAAGAAAAATCAAGCAGAGAAGAAAAGTTATTCAGACTTACAAGAAGATTTACAGTGAAGTCTGTCCTTTGCCATCTCTGCTTCATTGAGCTCTATATTTGTGTATCTGACATACACGTATCATGCATCACTGGTTTGTTAATCTGATTTTTTTTTTATTCTGGTTTTACTTTTGTTTAAATTAGTAAATTATAATTCAGTCCTTATGGGTTGGCCACAAGTAATTATAACACAACATCAAGCAGTTCAGAAACACTGCAGTACCTCTTGTTGGCTGAAACATCTCATAACCTTGCTAATATTCACACTTCAGTCTCATAATAATCTCACAAAATTCTGTCACACAATGGATTGGTTTTGAAAGTTTATGTTATTCAATTTTGATTGTCTATTTGACAGACATCCTCGTTACTTAGTTGAGAACTGCTGAAGATTTGCAAACCCCAGCCCATTCCCTGTTCTACCTCTGAATAGGGAGACCTGAATCATGCATTAGATCCCTGCATGAGGAACTCTCTCCCCCTTTTCTAAGGCATCATGGGAGTTGTAGTCTCTAAGGCTAGACTGCAGCACATAGGCTTTTCCCCTGGAACACTCCCAATAAAGTTCAGAGGCCCTTCTAGTAGAGAGTGCATTCTTCTTGTAACAAGCTTTAATACAGATATAGATATAAACCCGTTACAAGAAAAATACAAACTTGAGAATAGCAAAATAAATTATTCTTTCCCCATTATCACATTTAAAGAACAGTTGGTGAATCATACTAATTGAAGTAATTTAATTAAAACAGTCTGGCTAAAATCAAACATTCAAAGTATAAAATGAAAATAAATTATTTTCCCCTCCCAATTTCCCCTTTCTATAATTAAGACTGCCAGGGCTTCCCTGTTGGAGGGTTAACAATATCACTAACCTGCTGCAAAATGCTTCAGAGTTAGGGAAAAAACTGGCTTTCTGCTCCTGGGCTCAGCTTCTCCCAACTCACACAGTGCATGTTGCTCTTGTAAAATAGCTGCCCTGACTGCTTGTCTTCATTGAGTCTGAGTCCAGCTACAGGGAACCTATTGAGCATACCCAAAATTACCACACCCAATTCCAGAAACTTGTGGATGTGGTGTGCTAAGGGAAAAGAGAATAGGTCTTGGTGATGCATCTGCCTAGTAACAATGACCCAGCCACAACTCACTCCTTCCCATCATCCCTCGAATAGATCTTTAAAGGGTCAACTCCTGATGTCAGTGCTAAAAGCTGACTGCTGAGAAAAGATGTGGTGATAAGTAACATGCAGACTTTCCCTTGGGCGATGACCCAAATCAGTCAATTGACCACTTTCTGAAACTGAGTACCTATGTAAGGAAGTGTACCTGTTTGTGTATGTGTTTTAAAGATTGGCACCATTAAAGGGTGTGTCCTTGTTTTGTAACAAGTTCCAATAGAGGTTGTTCTAAAGTAGCTTTGAAATGGAAAAAGTTGCTGTTGTTAACTAAGATGGTAGAATACAGTACAGGTGTCTCCCATAGTTAATGGTTTCATATTGTCTTTCAAGTTCTAAGTGTATATGAACATAAAATGAGACCAAGTATGCAAGCCTTTTGAACTGTACTCAATCTATGCAGCTTGTCATAAGTGTAGGAGCTTATGTTATATAGCGTACAAAGGCTGTTTACATGTATTTTCTGTGGGGGTGGAGGTGAAAAGAGAAGTGGCTCTCCCCTTGAGGGAAGATGAGCCTCACTCAGCAACCTTCACCACAAAGTGAATGCATGCACATATAGAGAAACAATTGCCATGATGAGATATTATGATGAATCAAAATAAGCTAGAGAACCAGTTCAGTGGCAACCGCAGGTTTTTTCAGTGGTGTCTCATGTATTTGCACTTCAGAACAAAAACTAAAAACATGAAGTGACGCACAGAAGTACAGTGAAGTGTCTAACATATGCACTGACGTTTTAAAAATATGCACACAGAATATTAAATAAAGCCCTCAAGTCCATTTGGTTGCTGACTAGAACCAGCAGTGCCTTCTGATTTATATGCAGCGATGATTTCACAGATTTTCTAGTACTGGAATATGCACACTGGTGAAAAATCTGATCAGCTAGAGAGAGCTATAAAAGCACTAACTTTTAGAAGTGAATGGTTTTGTGTGTATTCTCTTTTCTTTTCCTCCTCATTCTTTAAATATCTTCTCTCTGCTTCCATCTTCCACTTTTAAGCCCTGTTCATTCTCTCTCCCCTTTCTGTGCATTTATTTCCTCATTTCCCTTTTAGTTCTTGTCTTTTGGCTCTTTGTTTCCCCACATAGCCCTTTACTCTGCTTTGACTCTCCCCCCTCACCCCCACCTCAGCTCCAAGTATGACCCTTTGGCCCCAAAATGATCTGTCCCTTTCACCTATTACAGTTATTTGGTTTCCACTGGCTCAGTCACCACCTGGACCCATTTTCTTTTCCCTTCAATCTATTTCCCTATTCTCTAACTCTACAGTATTGCCATTTGCCCTCCCTCTTCCTTAATCATTTTCTTTCATTCCTTCCTTCCAAGTCTTTTTTCCTGCCTTAGTAACCATGACTCTGAAGATTCCTCATGATTCAGGGCATAAATAAATCTCTCATTTATGGAAGTTAGAAGGAAACTTTACCTCAGTCAGTGATGAACTTGAAGATTTTTTTGGCACTGACCTACTTCAGTGAACACATTTTTTTTTTCTGAGGCAGAAGTTCCTGGCCACTGACAGAGGTAGGATACTGGATTGGATGGACCACTGATCTAATCCCATCCAGCAATTCCTGTATGTTCTTATCCATCCATAAAGATGCTGGTATGAGGCTGGGGTGATTTACTTGGTGCTTCTCTGTTAAGGATCAGTATATAGAAACCTTCTCACAGCACAGCAGTAAGAGTTGCAGAATAGCCATAAGTGGCATTGCAAGAATGATGCCATGTAATAGATGTAGCCATTAGAAAACTTTATAGAGTTTAAGATTCAGAGTTTAAGTCCAGAAAAAGTTATTAAATCATCTCATCTGACTTCCTGTATATCACTGGCAATTACATTTCATTCGTTTACCCATGTCCTGAGCCCAATAACTTGTGATTGGCTAATGCTTATCATCCTGAAAGGCATCCAGTCTTGATCTGAAGACTTCAAGACTATCCATCACTTGATAATTTGTTCCAATGGTTAATCACCCAGAATGTAAAAAATGTTTGCCTCGTATCTAATTTGAATTTATCTGGCTACAGCTTCCAGCCCATTGGCTCTTGTTCCTTTCTCTACTAGCTTCAGGAGCCATTTAGTGCTCAGTATTTTCTGCCCATGAATGAGAACACAGTTATGCACTAGAATCAAGTCACTTCTCATTCTTCTTTTTTTTCTGGATGAGCTAAACAGATTGAACTCTGAATCTCCCACTGTAAGCCATTTCTTCCAGCCATTAAATCATTGTTGTGACTCTTTTTCTGCATTCTCTCCAGTTTTCTAACTTTTTTTTAACGTGGACACCAAAACTGTATACAGTATTCTAGTATCAGTCTCACCTATGCCCTAGACCAGAGGTTTTCAAACTGTGAGGTGTGCCCCTGTGGGGGGGCATAGGGGTATGTTTCAGGGAGCATGGGAGTGCCTGCCATCAGCCCATCATTTATTTAGCAACAACTACCTTTCCCGCCTTCGCAGTGGAAAATGGGTGCAATCCGCCCCTCCCCCCACTTCACTCTGCTCACCCAGTGCTCATATCGGGGAGTGGGGTTGGGACACGGGGGCAGTAACTTTAGCAAATAATAGCCTGAAACCAACAAATTAAGATGACATTTTGAAACAATCCATGATGATTTGCTAGGAAAGAGCAGAGATTTTGTTTTCAAATGAAAGCTAAACAAAATTTATAAACAAAAAACACAATGGAAAATGTGGTATCCACCCCTGCAAGTGCTTTAAAGGCATCATATCACGCCGTGAACCACAAGTTGCTAAGAATAAAAAGCTTTACACAACTGGGGAAAAGCTGATTCTCCCAGCTACAACTGACATTTGCAAGATGATGCTTGGTGACAGTGCAGCAGAGAAGTTAAAAATGATCCTGCTGTCAGACAACACAGTCAGCTGCCAAATCTCTGACATGTCAGAAAATAAAAAGGCACTGCTGATCTGTTGGTTGCAATCCAGTTATTTGCAATCCAGTAGGATGAAACATTGGCTACATCAAAGAAGCTCATTTAGCTGCTTACATTTGATGCTCTCATGGAATATCAATACTGGAAGACTTTTTGTTCTGCTAGCCAGTTAGGATGCGATAAACTGGATCTAAACAGTTTAATGTTTTTCATGACTTCTTAACTTTTCATGAGTTGAAGTGGGAAGCCTGTGTCAGAATCTGCACAGAAGGAGCCCCTTCTATGTCTGGAGGTAGGGCAGTCTTGAAAGCTGAAGTGTTCATAATTGCTCCACATATATCATGGATTCATCATATGAAACACCACGAAGCCTTTGCAAGTCAAAACATGGATTGGGAACTTACTGATATTCTGAGTTCCATTAAAATCATGAACATTACCAAGATGCATCCGACAAAGGCACATCTCTTTGCAATATTTTGCGTAGAAATAGGAGTGGAGCATGCTGCTTTGTTGTTTCACAAAAAACCAGGTGGCTATCCAGGAGGAAAGTGTTGCAATGCGTTTATGAACTAAGAAATGAAGTTCGATTATTTTTTTTAATGAAACTGAATTTCAGCAACACAGACAC
Source organism: Sternotherus odoratus (assembly GCA_032164245.1). NCBI lineage: Eukaryota > Metazoa > Chordata > Testudines > Kinosternidae > Sternotherus > Sternotherus odoratus. The sequence goes on from JAVMKO010000001.1 coordinate 63,178,431, forward strand.
ACCTTGTGATCCCCACTGACTTGTACTTTTGGCTTACCTTGCTGATATTTTTAACAAACTGAATTCTCTGAATGTCTCGTTGCAAGGAGAGGAAAGTACTGTTTTTGACAGGCACAGCAAGATATCTGCATTCAAGAGAGAGCTAGATATCTGGAAAACAAAGATTGAAACTGGTTTAAGTGTTCCATTCTCATTGTTAATTGATGCTACCAATGAAACAGAATCTGAACTATTGACTGTCGTGGAGACAATCAAGAATCACTTGACTTCTCTCAGAGCCACTTTGGATAAATATTTTCCGGAAGGAAATGCGCCTCTGAATGACTGGATTATCCAACCTTTTGTAGCAGAAGAAGTGACCCTGTCCCATCTCTCAAATGACATTCAGGAGAAGCTGACTGAACTTCAGAGTGATAGGACACTGGAAATTCAATGTAAAAAACTGTGTTGGGGGATTTGGGGTTGAACGTTGGCTCAGGATATCCAGCTTTGTCAAAATGTGCGATCAAAGCTCTTTCACAATTTGGTTCACCTTATTTGTGCGAGATTGGATTCTCTTGGCTGGCTGTGCTAAAGACAAAGTACCATTTGAGACTGAAAGTGGAGGACAACCTCAGAGTGACTATTTCAAAAATCTCACCACAAATTGATAAACTGTCTGCAGAGAAACAGGCACACCCTTCATGTTAAGGATTTGTGTATTTGAAACTTTCAGGTGTAGATTGTTTAATTTAAAAGTTCTGTTAAGGTCAAATCTGTTAGGTTTATAAATAGGCTATCAAGCATACTTTTGCATGTGTCTGTTTGTCTCGGTTGGGGGGGAAGACGACCATAAACTGTAACTGAAAGAGGGGTTCAGCTCAAAAACTTTGAAAACCACTGCCCTATACAGAGGTAGAATCACCTCCCTGATCCTTCACTATATGAACAAGGGAGCAGTGAGTAGGATTACATTAGCCCTTTTTGCCACATCACCACACTGGAAGCCCATGTTCAGTTGCTTGTCTATTATGACTCCTGATTCCTTTACAGAGTCACTGCTTTCCAAGATATTATACAGCAGTTTTCTTTTAACAGTTAAAGGGAGGGGGAAAAGCGAAAATAGTGATGGCTACACAGAGGCTTTTTTAAAAGGTTAAAAATCAGTCGAGCTTTCGCATGGTGCTAAATATAAGAAATGTGTAAAAGAAAATAGGTAAAGAAAGTGTCTGTGATGATTAAAAGTCACAGAGAAAAATAGAGCATTATCTAAAGTGAATACTGTAAAGATCAATATATCCTCATTTATTTTAAAATTAACCATTGTCTATATATTTCAATATATATAGAAGTCTCGTTTGGAAAAAGGGTTCTCTCACTTGAGAAGCTGAAATGACTAATTTGCAGCTATTTGAGGCATTACTCTACAGACTGTCTGATTTTAGGTTAGCCCTAAAGGTACTTCAGCATGTATAATTTGTAATTCATTAATCCTGGGAGAGAATTATGAAACCACTTTGAGAAATAAATATGGGTACTTTTAAGTGCAGCCTTTCACTAAGACATATCAGGGGGAATAAAGCATTCAAATGTCTTCCCCCTTCCCTCTCCTCCCATTAATTACATTTTTTTTAAAAAAGTATTTAAAAGATGAATATTTAAATGTACCTGAAAATTAAAGTATATTTTTAACTGGCTTTATTCCATTGTAAGATGAATATATATGGCTTTGCAATAAAGTTTGCTTCAAGAGTCCATTAAATAGTAGGAAAGGTGTCTCCTTTATGTATGTATTTTTTAGAGATATACACTCAGAACAGATTTAATTGATATACTTACAAACACATGCACACATGCAGAATATTAAAACAAAGACAAAATCAAGCACTTTAAAAATACAAGGATTTTCCCACAATGTTGTTTTCATTAAGCTGAGTCCAAGCTTCAAAATAGGGTCCAGAGTGTCTCCAAAGTTCAGGACTTAGATTCAGCTTATTAGTGCTCATTAGCACAATGCCAGACAGCATTGCATCTCACATGTCCATTTCTACTCCTATTAAAGGCAATGTGAATCTCCCATTAGCTTCAATGGGAGCAGAACTGGCCTCACGATATGATCATTTGCGTTTGCAGTACTACCTGCTAAAGCTGCCTGATGCTTTCCATTGTAAGATGCAGTCTTCTATTGCTTATAGCTTTGCCAGACTTTAACCACCTGAGCTGAAATTTTCTATGCCAGGTGCTTTCCCCCAGCAAAACTATTTTGGAAAGTTTCAGTCAAAAAACTTCTATCACTTCCAAGAATACGGTTGAGAAACAAATATGGGTGTTGCCATTTTTAAAAAAAAATCTTATAGTTTTGTTGAGAAGTTCTAGTGTCCCCATTCTTTGGGAGGAGGGACTTGAAATTTGACAGGGGTTCCTTTTTTTATTAGGGATGTGCCTTTTGCTGTCCACGTGAAAATTTAACCCAGTTATAAGCCTTTGAAAACTCTAATTTTGCATACCATCAGAGGAGATGTCTTAGAGTTTAGCTGCTACGTTCCCTGATGATTCTGTATGCACTGAGCATGCTCTAAGATTTGACCACAATGCACATGCACCATCCCCACAGAAACTTAGCATGCTCCAGCCCAAGGCTACAAGGCCTCAACAGGACTTTCCCTGCAATTGCATGTACTGGATGCTCAGGGAGCCTGTCTTTCCTGTGGTCTCAGTGACACTCTCCCCACCTTTCTGGTACCCAGGAAGCATAGAAGAGGAAGGAGCCTAACTTAAAGGAAGAGGGGATGGGAGCTGGACCATAGTTGTCAGGAGAGGAGTAGAAGGGGTAGAATAATGGGACTTGAGGGTAGCAGTGAGGGAAGAGAGAAACTGGACTTGGAACATGGGGGAAAACTGGAACTGGCTTGGCATACTGACAGACTGGGAGCTGAAGTGGGAGCCTGGAACTGGCTGATTTCCAATGTGATAGTGAGCACGTCTCTCACACCAACTCTTCACAGGTGATCACTGTGTGTTTTGCTCATCTTCTGGGTGCCCAGCTTAATGCCCTGGAGTCTGATTTGTCAAAAGTTCAGAACATAAACTGTCTCCTCAGAAAATTGCAATTTGTTTTTACTTTTTTCCCCCCAATCAACCAGCATTGAGAGAGAGAGAGAGAGAGAGAGAGAGAGAGAGAGAGAGAGAGAGAGAGAGAGAGAGAGAGAGAGAGAGAGAGAGAGAGAGAGAGAGCACACAGGTAAAAGAGAGAGAAATGCCACCAAATGGTAAAGTCATTAAATTAAGTTGAAATGTAATTAAAATGCATAGTTAAATCATCTCAGGTACAGATTGAGCATATAAAATGAAAATCAACTTCAAGGTCATTCACATAGATTCATAGATTCCAAAGCTAGAAGGAACAGCCATGACTATCTAGTCTGACCTCCGGTACAAGACAGGCCCTAGAACTTTCCCCAAAATAATTACTAGACCATATGATTTAGAAAAACATCTAATCTTCATTTTAAAATTATCAGTGGTGAAGAATCCACCATGATCCTTGAAGAAAGCGAGGAATTCTTGTAGCACCTTAGAGACTAAGCAGTTTATTTCAGCATAAGCTTTCGTGGACTGTAGTCCACGAAAGCTTATGCTGAAATAAACTGCTTAGTCTCTAAGGTGCTACAAGTATTCCTCGCTTTCTTTACGGATACAGACTAACACGGCTGCTATTCTTGAACCTGTCATGATCCTTGGTAAATTGTTCCAGTGGCTAAGCACTATTCATTAAAAATGTACACCTTATTTTCAGTCTGAATTTGTCTTTCTTCAAATTCTAGCCATTGGATTGTATTCTAACTTTTTCTGCAGGATTGAAGAACCCAATTTAAATATTTGTTCCCAGTAGAGGTACTTATAGATTCATAGAATGTAGGGCTAGAAGAGACCTCAAGAAGTTATCAAGTCCAGCTCTCTGTGCTGTGGCAGAATCAAGTAAACCTTGACGATCCCGGATAGATGTTTTTCCAACCTGTAATAAAGGGGGAATCCACAATATCCCTTGGAAGCCTACTCCAGAGCTTTACTACCTTGATAGTTGGAAAGTTTTTCCTAATATCTAACCTAAATCTCCTTGCTGCAGATTAAGCCCATTACTTCTTGTCTTACCTTCAGTAGACATGGGCAACACTCAGTCTCAATCCTCTTTATAACAGCCTTTAATATGTTTGACGACTCGTATCAGGTTCCCTCTCTGTCTTCTTTTCTCAAAATTAAACATACCATTTTTTTTAGCTTTTCCTCATAAGTCAGTTTTTATATATGTTAATAATTTTTGTTGCTTTCCTCTGGACTCTCTTCAGTTTGTCTACATTTTCCTAAAGTGAGATACCCATAACCGGACACAGTATTCCAGCTAAACCTCCCCAATATTAAATGGATTGGGAGAATTACCTCCTGTGTCTTACCTGTAACACTCCCAGTAATACACCTCAGAATATTAGCCTGTTTTGCAGCAGCATCACATTGTTGACTCATCCAATTTGTGATCCACCTTAACCCCATATTCTTTGCTGCAGTACTAACATCTAGCCAGTTATTCCTCAGTTTATAGTTGTACATTTGATTTTTCTTCCTCAAGTGTAGTACTTTGTACTTACCCTTACTGAATCTCATCTTGTTGATTTCAGACCAATTCTCCAATTTGGTTGTTCTTAATTCCAATCCTGTCCTCCAAAGTGCTTGCAACCCCTCCCAACTTGGTGTCATTTGCAAATTATCATCTGCACTCCATTATCCAAGTAATCAATTGAAACACTGAACAGTACCAGACTCCTCTGGGACCCTACTAGATACACTCTCCCACCCTGACAGTGAATCATTGACTACCACTTTGAGTATGGTCCCTCAACTCGTTGTTCACCTACCTTATAGCAATTTCATCTAGATCACATTTCCCTAATTTGCTTTGAGAATATCATGTAGGACTCTATGAAAAACCTTACTAAAAATCAAGATATGTCACACCTATTCCTCTCTATCCAGGTGGCCAGTAAGCCAGTCAAAGAAGGAAATTAAGTTGGTTTGGCATGATTTGTTCTTGACAAATCCATGCTGACTATTTCTTATAACCATATTATCCTGTTGATGCTTAGAAAAAGATTGTTTAATAATTTGTTCCAGTATCTTTGCAAGTATCAAAGAAGACAGACTGTAATCAAGTCATCCCTTAAACTTGTCTTTGTTAAGCTGAATAGATTGAGCGGTTTGAATCTATCACTATAAGGCATGCTTTCTAATCCTTTAATCATACTTATGGCTTATCTCTTTCCCCCTCTCCAATTTATCAACATCCAGCTTGAATTGTGGGCAGCAGAACTGGACACAGTATTCCAGCATTGATCACACTAGAGCAAAATATAGAGGTAAAATAATCTCTCTACTTAGGGTGACCAGACAGCAAGTGTGAAAAATCGGGATGGGGTGGGGGGTAAGAGGAGCCTATATAAGAAAGAATCAGAGAGGTAGCCGTGTTTGTCACTTCTGCAATTCCAGACTAAGACTCCTGTGGCACCTTAAAGACTAACTAAAGTATTGAAGCATAAATTTTCATGGGCTAATACCCACTTCGTCGGCTGCATGCACTTCCACTGCATGCAGCCGACGAAGTGGGTATTAGCCCACGAAAGCTTATGCTTCAATACTTTAGTTAGTCTTTAAGGTGCCACAGGACTCTGTCACTTACACAAGAAAAAGACCCCCAAATCGGGACTGTCCCTATAAAATCGGGACAACTGGTCACTCTATCTCTACTTCTACTCAAGACTCCTCTGTTTATACGTGCCAGGATTTCATTAGCTCTTTTAGACCCAGCATCACACTGGGAGTTCATGTTCAGCTGATTATCCATTTGGACTCCAAAATGTTTGCAGAGGCACTGCTTCTCAGGATAGGGTCCCCCCTTCTTGATCCTCTATGTATACATTTATATTTAGCCATATTAGAATATCAGGGTTGGAAGGGACCTCAAGAGATCATCTAGTCTTATCCCCTGTTCAAAGCAGGACCAATTCCCAACTAAATCATCCAACAAGGTTTTTGCCCCAAATGGCCCCCTCAAGGATTGAACTCACAACCCTGGGTTTAGCAGGCTAATACTCAAACCAGTGAGCTATCCCTGCTCCCCACCCCACCCGCTTGTGCCCAGTTTACAAAGTGATCCAGATATCTCTGTATCAGTGACCAGCTCTCTTCATTATTTACCCCTCCCGCAATTTTTGTGTAATTTGAAAACTTTATCAGTGATGATTTTATATTTTCTTCCAGGCTATTGATAAAAAATGTTAAATAGTATAGTCATGGTCATTAGTCCATCTCATCTGGGGTCACAGTTGTCCTGACTAAAATTAAAAGTCCCAAAATATCTTAACACAACAACAAAACCTTCTACCCTCTCTGCCTTTTTGCTGTTTGAGAAGAGTGCCTGTGAAGTACTGCATGGAGAGCTATTCCAGTTTCTTTCTTGCTTTTAGTCGGGGTCTCTCCAAGCTTCAAGCCTGTATAAGAACCTCCTTCCCACTCCTTCCCCAGCTGGGCTTTATCACTACTTAAGCCTGACACCTTTTACCTAGTAATCACCTGATTCCTCTCAGGTGGGGCCCATTCTGTACTTTCCAGTCCTTGTGGCAAGTCACCATGTTACAGTTCCTAATATACTTTTAAAATGCCTTATTATTGTTCTTAACTCTGTTGGCCATAGATTTCTCTTTGTGTCCCTTTGCATCCTTTGCTTGCTACAATTTTTAACTTCTGATTTATAGGCATTGTTATTAACTTCCCCTTTTGTCCAGAAATGGAGAAAAGGGGAAGTTAATATCTCTATCTATCTATCTATGTAAAGCATGCCTGCACTTCCTGTCTAAACCATTTTTTTCATCAGTACCACCCTTCTTCCTCGATTGTGTGAGTGTGGCATCTAGTTCAGTGTTCTTAAATGGTTCCCAATAATCATTTGCATTTTTCTGATTAAATTCTTCCTCCTGGTTGATTTGGCTCATAATTGTTTTCAGCTTTGTGCAACTGGCCTCACTAAAGCACTAAGTATACATATTAGTGGCCTTGCACATGATGAATGTCATCAAGTTGTGATCACTGGTACCTAAGCTACCACTAGTTTTCAGTTCTGTGATCCATTCCTCTTTATTGGTTTAGGCAAAGTCTAATAAAGAATTTGCCAGTGTTGGCAACCATGATATCACATGTTGTGCTGAACCTGGAAGGAAATCCACTCACTCAATCTCTAAACTCCCTCCAAAACTCTCCTTAGCTGCTTCCATTAGCAGATCTCAAGTTCACTCGGCTTTTTATACCAAGGCTTCCCTTTTCGCATAGCTCAGCTATGCAGCCCATACACAAAGACCAAACACATCAGTCACCACTGATACAGAGAAAACCCATTTTGAAGTCCCCCGACTCCTTTTTGTATCTGTGGCCTCCATTTTGAATAAGCAAGAGTCACTCCACTAGTAGATGGAAGCTGCAGATCACATGGTGCTAAATATAGAATTGGTAGGAAAACCAAATTGATTGGGGGGGGAAAGGTGGTAAAAAACAATGATTCAGCAGATCATAACACTGTAGGTAAATAAGGGTTTCTAGTCTAAAAATAGAACTGGCAGTTAGTAAAAGAAGGTAAACAAGTAGGACTATGTCATGTAAAAATAGAATTGAAAAACAGTATAAAGATCAGTGTGTTTTTTGACAGTTAACAATTAAGAAGACAGGTCTGAAGCAAACTGAAAATTGAAACAAATCATATTTTTTTCAAAATATACTTTGACTTCATTTCTGTTCTTTGTTCCCCAGTCATTAAAAAGCAAATGTTTCCTATGAAATGTAATTATGAAATATATCACTATAATGTTTTGTAACCACTACCATTGTAAGAAAGAGCAAAAACTAATCTACAACTATAGAGAATATATTAATCATACAGAAAAATCTCATCTTAAATATTTAAACATGTTTAGAACCATCTTACTAATGGTTTCTTCCTTTACAAAACAAGATATTTAAAAAAAACCACCAAACCATTAATATGGTCAAATGAAAAGCATGATTACAATTCTCAAAGCTGTGTTAGGTTGAAAGCGAATATTCACACAAGCAAAACCTTGATAGATATGTTCAAATACAGCTTTTAATATTTGGCTTGTGACAGATCGCCTTCTCACCCCTCTTCAGAAACAGGCAGGAAACTCTTCTTTGGCTCCAACAGTGCTCTTTATTTCACAGTGCAAGGCCCCACCACCAATATACACAGCTTTATACGGTTCAGCTCTTCAGCTTACAGCTCTATCCACAGCTCTATATAGCTCAGCTCTATATAGCATAGCTTAGCTCAGCTCAGCTCAGCTCTTGCTCTTGCTCTTGCTCTTGCTCTTGCTCTTGCTCTTGCTCTTGCTCTTGCTCTTGCTCTTGCTCTACACTACCATACTACCACCACCCTGGGCTTCCTGCCTGGCAGGCTTATATCCTCCTGAGGAGGCTGCCAGGTGCAGCTCATCAAGCCTGATTGCCCTGCAGCCCAGGTGGCTGATTAGGCCTTCTGCAAGGGAGGTTTGCAGAGGGCTTTTCTCCCTCTTAAAGGGGCGGCAGGCTGGGTCAGGCCCACCCTGCCACAGGCTTTACAAATATATATATATATTCGGTACTCCTCCCAAAAGATTATACTGTGTATCAGTGGTTCTCAACCAGGTGTATGAGTATCAGTTGGAGTATGCAGAGCTCTTCCCAGGGGTAAATCAACTCATTTGGATTAATGTTTCTCAACCTGGGAGTCGTGCGCTCCGGGGGTGGGTGGTGGTGTCACGGGACAGGTTTAGGGAGGTTGCAGGACTGGCGTTAGGGGATGGCAAGCAGGGCAACTGCCTGGGGTCCCATGCCCACCTGGGGCCCCACAAAGCTAAGTTACGTGCTTCAGCCCCAGGTGGCAGGGGTTGGAATTCAAACTCCTGAAAGGGGTACAGCAGTCTGGAAAGATTGAGAACCCCTACTATATATTAATGATAAAGTTAGGTTATAATGGGCTAATAAATGTTTACCTGGTGTTTTAATTACAAAGTTCAACAGGTTGCTTATAACTGTGGCTTATAACCTTCTATATCTCCTTCTTCTGATGCGCTTACAGCTATTTACAACATACTACTCATGTCTAATACACTTATAACAACTATTAATTATTTATAAATAGTTTGTAAAGGACAAATAAGTGTTCTCTTAATATAAAGTGTGATTTCTAAAAGTGCCAGGAATTTCACATAGGTATATGGGTCTCAGAGTCTTTGTTACACATCTATATATATAAAAGTCAAGTGGTGTATGTATGTACGTATGACAGCGAACTCCTCCCGCACCGTTTGAGCCAGAGACTTGAAATTTGGTACAGTGAGGGGTCTTGGGGTCTAGATGCTGGTAAGGGTCGAAAAATTTTCGGATCTCACCTCTGACGCCCCCCAGGGGTGAAAGTCTTTCAGGGCCAATCACATCGGCTGGGCGGTTAGGTGGTGATGATGTCATAATACCCCCTCCAACAGACACCTCACTCACTCAGCTCACTGCCCCTCCCTCCTCCAACGGAACCCCGGAGATCCCTCAGTTCTCTGCCCCTCCCCCCTCCCAACGGAACCCCGGAGATCCCTCAGCCCTGTGCGCCCCCCCCCCCCACCTGCGAAGGTCCCCGGAATCCCTCGGCTCTGCCCCCCCCCTGCAACGGATCCGAGTTGGGTTTGGTGGGACGGTGAGTGAGGTGGGGGTGTCGGATTCGGTCGGGGGGTGAGGTGGGGGTGTCGGGTTTGCTTGGGGGGGTCAGGTGGGGGTGTCGGGTTCGGTCGGGGGGTAAGTGAGCCGGGGGGTGTCGGGGTTGGTCTGGGGGGGGTGGGAAGGTGTCGGGGTGGGTGAGGGGTGAGGGGTGGGTGTTCGGTTTGGTCTGGGGGGGGAAGGTGTCGGGGTGGGTGCCCAGACCAAACCCGACACCCCCCCCCCGCCTCACTTACCCCCCCCACCAAACCCGACACCGCCACCTCACCCCCCCCCCCCACCAACTGCTGGGTTTGTGAGGGGGGTCCTTGAAAGGCAGCCTCATGACTGTGTCCCCACCTGGTGATTGAGCCAGCAGAATCCTCCCCTCATTAGATGAAGGGCTTTTAGGGCCCCCTTATGCCATTCTGGCCCTTTCACCTGGTGAACGGGCCAAATATCTCTCCAGGTTAGGGTGACCAGATGTCCCCATTTTATAGGGAAAGTCCCCATTTTTGGGGTCTTTTTCTTATATAGGCTCCTATCACCCCCCACCCCATCCCGATTTTTCACATTTGCTGTCTGGTCACCCTACCCCAGGTGCTGCCAACAGACCCCTTCCTGATCCATTATGCTACACTTTCTCCCGAAACCTAAGTTACTCAGGGCTCGTCTACACTGGCATGTTTCTGTGCAGTAAAGCAGCTTTCTACGCTCAAACTTCAGACGTGTACACACTGCCAAGCCACTCTGTGTGCAGAAACTCCTCAGTTGCAGCCCTGCAAAAAAACCACCTCGACGAGAGTCATAAGGCTATTTGCACAGAGGCTCGAACGCTCTATTGCCAGTGTGAACACTTGATTGCTTTCTGTGCTGTCATTGGCTTTCAGAGCTGTCCCATAATACCTCAAGGGACCGCTCTGCTCACTGTTTTGAACTTGGCTGCCCTAGAGACATGTGCACCTCCCCTTTCAAAGCACCATTTTTGACAGCTGTTGCCTGCTGTGCTGATCTGCTCTGGGAGTCACAAAAAGCAAACCATTAATGTGGAATGCTCGGGTTGTTGAACACAGAGGCAGGTGTGTGTGTGTGTGTGTGTGTGTGTGTGTGTGTGTGTGTGTGAGAGAGAGAGAGAGAGAGAGAGAGAGAGAGAGAGAGAGAGAGAGAGAGAGAGAGAGAGAGAGATTGCTCTGCGGAGACCCCAGGGAGGCGGAGGCGGTTTTCCCCTCCCCCTGCCTCAGGAGGACTAGTTGCTTCCTGCCGCTGTCTGAATTTACTAGACAGCATGCTAACACACTCTGTCCCCCAAAACACACTGTCTCTCTCCCCCCTCCACACACACACTCCCTGTCACACACTCTTCCCCTGCCACTTCAGTTGAAAAGTAGCTGGCAATGTAGTAGGATGCCCATGGGAGCAGCAGGCAGTGTAGTAGGATGCTCGTGGAACAATGGGATTGGGAAACCTGCATTATGTGACTCTGTGCCTGCCCCATGAGGCATTGCAAACCCTTCTCAAAGCACTCTGAGGCCAGTTGCACAGTGAGATAGCTACCACAATGCACTGCTGTCTTTGCTGTCACAAGACCTGCTAATGTGGATGCGCTCCAGTATCACAACAAGCACAGTGTGACCACACAACAGTGGTTTAATTCCAGTGTTTTAATAAAAGCGGTATAACTTGTGGTGCAGAAACTTGCTGGTGTAGACATAATCAGTTATTATGGTATATCAGAGATGTGGACAAACCTTTGAGGAAGATATCAATTTATTGGAGCTGAGTAAATATTTAAACACCTTCTGAGAGCGTCCACACAAAATGCTTCCGAATTCAAGTTCTATAGAGCAAAATATGGAAAGTAAATGGTGACAGGGGTGACAGGTTTGTAAAATTTTGGGTGATGCCCTGAAGGGGGCCAAGCAGAGCTATCCCGTCCATAGGATGGACTGGGGCAACTGTCTGGGGCCCAGTGTTTTTTTTTTGGGGGGGGGGGCACATTTCAGAGGCATGCATGGTCCAGGGTGGCTTGGGGAGTTAGCGCGGGGCCAGGCACTGGCAGCAGCGAGCAACTCAGTTTCCCCAGTCTGTCCTATGGATGGGACAGCTCTGAATATATCAGCCCAAACATTGGTGGAGCCGGGCCCATGTTCCTGAATAATGGTGGAGCAGGGGCACCACGGGCCCATGTAACTCGCCACCTATGAATGGTGAATTCAGCTTCTAGGCCTTTCTGGTCAGCTCCTGGCGTGCCTCTGTTTTGACTCAGAAAGGGAACATTTTGTTTCCATGTATCACCCTCAGTCTGGCAGGAAATAAAAAAAAACCCTATGATTTTCAGAAACAGCTTCTTCAGCTCTTTAGTGGCATGTGCACCCACCACCCCTGGGGAATTGATCAAAGGATTAATCTGCCTTTTTACAAAAGGGAAACAACTGCCTGTCTTTGTTGCAGAAATCTGCAAAGTAGGACTGGATTAACTGAGGGAGAATCAGACTCCCTCTAGTTCTCCACTAGAATAAGCAGATCTTAAATGAGGATGTGTAATTGCACACAGAGACCACGGTCAACAGTAGATAGGTCTGTCTGTTCCCAAGCATAATCCCACAGTATGCTCAAAGCATTACTGATTATTATGACCGGCACACGGAAACAGTCACAATGATAATGATGATCCATAAGCAGTAAGTCAGGCATCAGCAGCAGACTTAGAACCAACATCCAGGACCACAGGCAGGACCTCACTCTTATTAATGTGCAGCCAAATCATTGCTGAATCTGTCTTGTAATCATAGAAAAGTGCTGCTTATAGCAAACACTAAACCTACAGAACATTACTTGACATTGTCCTTAGAAGTTTATTCTATATCTGTTGGTTTGTGGTGGGGGGTATGGCAATAGAAAATCTTCCGTAGAAAGGAGGCTCTTTTTGTGAAAAAGGTTGTTTAGTCTAAAATCCAATTTTTTATTTAAAAAAAATCAGTTTTGACAGAAAATTTCCAGCCAGCCTTCATAAGCATGTTAGTGGGTGTTATGAGATACGTTTAAATGAGTAAGTCATGTATAGGAGGATTGTGTGATATTTGGATATACACAACATCTATATCTAAACTCAATCATTTTTTTTAAGCAAATGCTTTCATTTAAAGGAAAATAAGGGGAGGAAGTTTCACCCAGGGCGCAAAATATCCTTGCACTGGCCCTGCTTATAAGAGACTTTTTTCATGTTCATAATTAAAGGAATATGAACCAATTGATGTATTTATATATCAGCTAAGACCTTAAAGCTAAAATATGAATTTGGGGAACTGTGTGACTATTAAAAGTCAGGCTTGTACAACAGAGCATAGGAAATACAAAGTGATTGAGCAAGGTACAGGCTGCTTCAGGAAGCTAATTTAACTTTAATGAGCCATAGGGGTTTGTTGAGACAGTGAAATTGAAAACATACAAATTCAGCCTCTAAGAAATCCACCTCAGAATTAGCCACTGGCCCTTGTGGAATCTTTTCAAAAACGCAAAATGAAAAGCAGAAGGTAACCAAAATCCTGTAGCAACCAAAATTGTGTTATTATAAAATAATATTCCTATCCCATGGGCATGGTTGAACACATGAGCCACAAATTGCCTGGATAAATGTGATAAATACAATGGGAAAACTGATACTTTGGTTATATCATACAGTTAAAACTAAGAGTGTTTACCCATTTGGAGAACAGTAATGAAGTGATACATCAAGATGTGTCTTTTAAAATGGATACTCAGGCACAATTCAATGACATTCCAAAATGTATAAGTGTGTGTGTATATGACTGACTGTTACATATAACACTGCCACTAAAAAAAGTGTGCTGTATCCTAAAGAAAATTGTGTTTAATAGAAATCATAGAAATGTGGGCTGGAAGGGACCTCAAAAGATCAACAAGTCCAACCCCCAGGGCTGTGGCAGGACCTAGTAAACCTAGAACATCCTTGTTAGGAGTTCATTCAACATGTTTTTAAAAACTTCCAATGATGGCAATTCCACAACCTCCCTTCTAAGCCTGTTCCAGAGCTTAACTACTTTAGATAGAAAAATTCTCTTAATATCTAACCTAGATCTCTTTTGCTGCAGATTATACCCATTACTTCATGTCCTACCTTCAGTGGCCACAAAAAAATATTGATCTTTAGAACAGCTGGTAACATATCTGAACAATTTTATTGGGTTTCCCCTCAGTCTTCTGTTCTCAAGATTAAACACAAGAATATTTTTAACCTTTCCTTATAGGTCAGGTTCTCTAAACTTCTTTTTTTCCCCCCTCTCCTCTGGACTACCTCCAGCTTGTCCACATGTTTCTTAAATGGGTTACCTAGGAAGGTGGTGGAATCTCCTTCCTTATAGGATTTTAAGATCAGGCTTGACAAAGCCCTGTCTGGGATGATTTAGCTGGGGTTTGTTCTGCTTTGAGCAAGGCGTTGGACTAGATGACCTCCAGAGGTCCCTTCCAACCGATATGCTATGATTCTATGAAATTGTGGCATCCTGAATTGTAGTTGAGGCTTCACCAGTGCACAGTAGAGTGGGATAGTTACCGTCCGTGTCTTACATACAACACTTCTGTTAATACACCCTTGAATGATATTAGCAGTTTTTTAGAAGCTGCATCAAATTGTTGACTCAGATTCATAAGAATGGTCATTCTGGGTGAGACCAAAGGTCCATCTAGCCCAGTATCCTGTCTTCCGACAGTGGACAATGCCAGGTGCCCCAGAGGGAATGAACAGAACAAGTAATCAACAAGTGATCCATCCCCTGTCATCCATTCCCAGCTTCTGGCAAACAGAGGCTAGGGACACCATCCCTGACCATCCTGGGTAATAGCCATTGATAGACCTATCCTCCATAAATTTATCTAGCTCTTTTTAAACGCTGTTATAGAGTTGGCCTTCACAACATCCTCTGGCAAGGGATTCCACAGGTTAACTGTGTGTTGTGTGAAAAAATACTTCCTTTTGTTGGTTTTAAATCTGCTGCATATTAATTTAATTTGGTGACCCCTAGTTCTTGTGTTATGAATAGGAGTAAATAACACTTCCTTATTAAACTTCTTCACACCAGTCATAATTTTATAAACCTCTATCATAGTTGGGATTATATTTTCCAATGTGCATTACTTTGCAATTATCAACATTGACTTTCATCTGCCATTTTGTTGCCAAGCCACCCAGTTTTGAGAGATCTTTTTGTAGCACTGTCTGCCTGGGACTTAACTATCTTGAGTAGTTTTGTATCATTCACAAATTTCATCACCTTGCTGTTTACCCCTTTTTCCAGATCATTTATGAATATGTTGAATAGGACTGGTCCCAGTACAGACCTACCCTTTGTTTCCTATCTTTTAACCAGTTACCAATCCATAAGAGGACCTTCCCTGCTATCCAATGACAGCTTACTTGCCTCTGGTGACGGACCTTGTCAAAGGCTGTCTGAAAATCTAAGTACACTATATCCACTGGATCCCCCTTGTCCACATGGTTGTTGATCCCCTCAAATAATTCTCGTCAATCATGTTGACTCTTCCCCAGCAAATTACATTCCTCTAAATCTCTGACAATTTTGTTCTTTACTATAGTTTCAACCAGTTTGCCTGGTACTGAAGTCAGGCACTTACTGACCTGTAATTGCCGGGATCACCTCTGGAACCTTTTTTAAAAATTGGCATCACATTAGCTATCCTCCAGTTATTTGGTACAGAAGCTGATTTAAATGATAGGTTACAGACTACAGTTAATAGTTCTGCAATTTCATATTTGAGTTCTTTCAGGACTCTTGGATGAGTACATCTGGTCCTGGTGACTTATTACTATTTAGTTTATCAATTTGTTCCAAAACCTCCTCTAATGACACCTCAATCTGGGACAGTTCCTCAGATTTGTCACCTAAAGAATGGCTCAGGTTTGAGAATCTCCCTCATG
Organism: Sternotherus odoratus; assembly: GCA_032164245.1. Taxonomy (NCBI): domain Eukaryota; kingdom Metazoa; phylum Chordata; order Testudines; family Kinosternidae; genus Sternotherus; species Sternotherus odoratus. The sequence goes on from JAVMKO010000001.1 coordinate 63,194,146, forward strand.
CCCTCAGCTGTGAAGACTGATGCAAATAATTAATTTAGTCTCTCCACAATGGCCTTATCGTCCTTGACTGCTCCTTTAGCATCTCGATCATCCAGTGGCCACACTGGTTGTTTAGCAAGCTTCCTGCTTCTGCTGAACTTACAAAATTGTTTGTTATTTCTTTCTGGGTCTTTGGCTAACTGTCCATCAAATTCTTTTTTGGCCTTCCTAATTATAATTTTATACTTCATTTGCTAGAGTTCATGTTCCTTTCTATTTTCCTCACTAGGATTTAACTTCCAATTTTTAAAGGGCGCCTTTTTGCCTCTCACTGCTTCTTTTACTTTGTAGTTTAGCCATGGTGGCACTTTTTTGGTTCTCTTACTATGTTTTTTAATATACATTTAAATTGAGCCTCTATTATGGTATCTTTAAAAATGCTCCATGCAGCTTGCAGGGATTTCACATTTTGCGCTGTACCTTTTAATTTCTGTTTAACTAATTTCCTCATTTTTGTGTAGTCCCCCTTCTACAGTGTTAGGATGCTGTGGTGTTTAACCCCTCCACAGGGATATTAAATTTTATTATATTATGGTAGCTATTACCAAGTGGTCCAGCTATATCCACCTCTTGGACCAGATCCTGTGCTCCACTTAGGACTAAATCAAGAATTGTCTCTCCTCTTATGGGTTCCAGGACCAGCTGTTCCAAGAAGCAGTCATTTAAGGTGTCAAGAAACTTTGTCTCTGCATCCTGTTCTGAGGTGACATGTCAATATAGGGATAGTTTTTTATTATTATTTTCATTATTATTTTTATTTTAATAGCCTCTTTAATCTCCCTGAGCATTTCAAAGTCACTGGTCAGGTGGTCGGTAATATATTCCTACTGCTATATTCTTATTCTTAGAGCTTGGAATTATTATCCATAGAGATTCTATGGTACAGTTTGGTTCATTTAAGATTTTTACTTCATTTGATTCTATGCTTTCTTTCATATATAGTGCCACTCCCCAAGCAGCATGATCTGTTCTGTCCTTCCGATATATTTTGTACCCTGGTATTACTGTGTCCCATTGATTATCCTCATTCCACCAAGTTTCTCTGATGCCTATTATATCAATAACCTCGTGTAATATGAGGCACTTTGGTTCTTATTATTTAGACTTCTAGCATTGGTCTATAAGCACTTTTAAAACGTGTCACTTTTCAGCTGTCTGCCATTACATGATGTAATTGAATGGGACTTTTTTTTTATGTGACTGTTTCTCATCAGTTCCTACCTCCATTTTATCATCTTCCATCCTCTTCTAATAGTACATAGACAATCTCTATTAATAGATCCTCCCCTAAGGGATGTCTCTGTCAGAACCACATGCTCCTCTGCATCTGTCGGCTTTCCCCCAGCCCTTAGTTTAAAAAACTTCTCTACAAACTTTTTAATTTTAAATGCCAGCAATCTGGTTCCATTTTGGTTTAGGTGAAGCCCATCCTTCCTGTGTAGACTCCCTCTTTCCCAAAAGTCTTCCCAGTTCCTAATAAATCTAAACCCCTCCTCCCTACACCATTATCTCATCCACTCATTGAGACCCTGCAGTTCTGCCTGTCTAACGGGCCCTGTGCGTGGAACTGGAAGCATTTCAGAGAATGCTACCAAGAAGATCCTGGACTTCAGTCTCTTACCTGGCAGCCTAAATTTGGCCTCCAAGACCTCTCTCCTATCCTTCTCTATGTCACTGGTACCTACATGTACCATGACTACTGGTTCCTCCCCAGCACTACACATAAGTCTATCTAGATGTCTCGAGAGATTACAACCTTCACACCAGCCAAGTCACCATGCGACAAGTCACCATGAAGCAAGTCACCATGCAGGTCTCCTGGTCATTGCAAACCCAGCTATCCATGTTTCTAATGATCAAATCACCAATTACTAATTCCCATCTCTTCCTAATAACTAGAGTTGCCTCCCCCAGACAGGTATCCTCAGTGTAAGAGGATACCACTGTGACGGGTTGAGATCACAGAAAACCCTTAGGAGCTGCCACCCAATGTGCCAAGGCTACTCCTGCCTCAGTTTTCCTGCCCCAACAGCTTAGGACCTCAGTACCCTGCCTGGTCTGAGCCACATCACCTAACAGCTCTGGGCCTTCCTGGAAACAGGCAGGAGGTATTCTTACCTCTGGCACTCAGATGCTCAACTCCCAATGGGGTCAAACCCTGAATAAAATTTGTTTTGCCCTGTATAAAGCTTCTACGGGGCAAACTCATAGATTGTTTGCCCTCTATAACAATGATAGAGAGATATGCACAGCTGTTTGCCCTCCCAGGTACCAACACATACTCCAGGTTAATTAATAAGTAAAAAGTGATTTTAATAAAGACAGGAAATAGGATTTAAGTGGTTCAAAGTAGTAACAGACAGAATAAAGTGAATTACCAAGCAAAATAAACAGAACACGCAAATCTAACACTATTACAACAAAAAACCTCACCCTCTGTGAATTCCTTCTTTCAGGCTAAACTCCATTAGCCTGGGTCCATTAATCACTTGCAAACCCCCCCGCCCCGCCCCTTGCAGTTTCTTCCAGGTATCCTTGGGGGTGGAGGGCTGTTCTTTTAGCCAGCTGAGAACAAAATGGAGAGGTCTCTCCCAGGTTTATATAGACTTCCTGTGGGTGGAGAGCCCCTTCTCCTTCCTATGCAGAGTCCACATGGCCTCTCAGAGCACATGGCTCAGTTGCAGGTTTGAACCAGACTCCTCTCACCACCAGTCAGGCCGCATTCCTGAGGAGGCTCGGGTGTGGCTGGGCTTCTACAAAGTTCGTTGTTTGCTTGATTGGCTCTCAATTGGGCTCAACTCAGAATAGTTTTTTCTCAGAGAGCTGTTCAGCTGCTTTCCAAAGTCCACATACAACCAACCAAGCAAATAGTCAATATTCATAACTCTGAATACAACACAGACACATACATACAAATAAAATGAACGGATCCAGTGGATCATTACCTTCACAGAGATATAACTTTTTAGCAAAACCATATTCCAGTAACATCATACATATATTTACAGGCACACCCCCATAAATCCTTATGGGGTACACTGTCACAACCACAACATCATCTGGAAGGAAGGACCCAACTATGGGATCATTTCCCTCTGCTCCAGTTGGATGTTCTCCTTCCCTGAGACTTTCATCCTCCTCAACAGCACAGAAGCTGTTTGACTGGGAGTAAGACCATCCTACTATGTCCCACAAAGTCTCATCTGTTCATTCGAGGGCTGGGCATATGACTCAGGAGAAGAAGCCGAGGGAAATGGGCCTATTTAGTCTGCAGAAGAGAAGAGTGAGGGGATTTGCTAGCAACCTTCAACTACCTGAAGCAGGGATTCCAAAGAGGCTGGAACTAGGCTGTTCTCAGTGGTGGCAGATGACAGAACAAGAAGCAATGGTCTCAAGTTGCAGTGGGGGAGGTCTAGGTTAGATATTAGGAAAAACTATTTCACTAGGAGGTGGTGAAGCTATAGAATATACTCTGTGTTGATTGTTGCTTTTCATATGATCATGTTTTTCATATTATTAAATTCATCTTTTGCTAATTTTAAACTTTCTTAAGGCATGTGGAATATGTTTTGGAAGGATCTGGATTTTTTTGTTTACAGAATATCACATAAAGATAGATAAATGACCAATCATTGGAAGACATGCAACCTTAATTCTTGCAATGCCTACTTTTAAGTGCTTGACTTTCAAACCTCAATAACATTGTTTTAACATAGTTTTTTATGTGTAATCACTATACTAGGCTACAGACAAGGTCATCAGCTTGGGTAACTTAAGTGGAATTTTTGTAATGTCAGAGGTAACTCAACCAATCACCCCCCTTTCTCTACAACTAATTTGCATGCAACATTCATCTGTTTGTGGTATGAGAGACTCAGTGGTATGAGAGAGTCTGGACATGTGTCAAGAGTTCTGTTTGGCAGATTATTTGTCACTGCTCTTTATAGATTATGTGGCTGCATACTTGCTTGGCCATCAGTGCTTAACAGGCTCCTTGGGGCATAGGTACACATTGAAGTGGCAGGCCTGAAAGCATAAGGGCAGAGGGACTCAAAGATTAAATTTTCTCTGCCCCCTTCACCTGACACAGGTGTCATTAATACAGCCTTCTAATCAAAAAAATTCACAAACACACTTTAGGTGCTTTGTACTGCTCTGATTCCTAGAATCCAAGGCCCAAGAAGAACCATGGTGATCATCTAGTCTGACCTCCTGTATAACACAGGGCATAGAACTTTCCCAAAATAATTCCTAGAGCACATCTTTTAGAAAAACATCCAGTCTTGATTTAAAAATTGGCAGTAATGGAGAATCCGCCATGACCCTTGGTAAATTGTTCCAATGGTTATTTACTTTCATTGTTACAAAGGTCCATTAATGGCTATTAGCCAGGATGGACAGGGTTGGTATCCCTAGCCTCTGTTTGCCAGAAGCTGGGAATGAATGACAGGGGATGGATCGCTTGATTATCTGCTGTGTTCATTCCCTCAGAAGCACCTGGCATTGGCCATTGTCAGAAGACAGGACATTCGGCTAGATGGACATTTGGTCTGACACAGGATGGCCGTTCTTATGTTCCTAAATGTATGCCATATGCGATTTATTTACTATGGTGGCTGTGTGTTGACATAACTTAAATTGACATAATTTTGTAGTGTAGACATCCCCTAAATATGCAGATACATAAATATCTTAAACGTATCCTTAACACATCATTTAATCTGTGTGTGTGAGAGAGAAAATATTTCCACTTTTGTGTGACTCTAATAGCTAATGCATTATTTATACAAAATGTATCTATCATTTTGGATCCTAAACTAATGATTTCAGTGATTAATTAACTACTCATATTGAAGATTTTCACATTTAATCATACAGAACACTTTTAAGAGCAAAACAATATCTGTGGAAGATAGTAATAACAACTATTACCTTGTAACAGCCACTGTCACAAAACCATCTTTGATTTTTCTGTATGATAACATCCTTTGAATCTTTAGTTCATGCTTGACCCATTTTTGACAGAACTCTGCATCACAGGATGTTTTGAATCATGATAGCTCCGAAAAGGAAAAGAGCATTTTAATAAAAAAAAATCTCTAACACTACACATCTCACCATTGTTTAAAAAATGAACTGCAAATAAGGTAATTGTCATAAACATTATTTAGCCCAGTGCTTTTCATGTATCTACATTTTTTTCTTCTGGAATTTTTCATATTTCTCTTCTATTTTGACAATCGAATTCTGTAATCTTGAGTACATGGTTTTAATTCATCAGCCAAACCTGTTCCCTCATATCTCCTCCCAAAATCTTTGTGACAACATATAATGGGGTCTGCGAAGGCTGAGCAAAGGCAGAAGGGAAAGGGGAGCCTCTCCTGCCAACAGGCAAAGAGCCTGACCACACTCCCACTCAGCTGCTACAACTGCCAATCATGGAGGCAGGCACCCTCAGCTGCAACCAATAAGGGTAACAAGGCCTGCTATAAAGGAAAGAACTCAGAGAAGGAGGGGAGGCAGAAAGGTTTGGGACAATGAAGGCCCAACATGCATGCACCAGGCTGCCTCCAGAAACACAGCTCAGAGGACCCAAATCAGACTAGTAGACCTAATTAGAGGTCAGAGGAAAGAACTATCCTGACCAGGTGTTAACTAAAGAAAGCCAGTCAGGGAGCAGTAGAGATCCCCTGACAGACCACATCAAGGACCACTGACAGTGTAGTACCAGAAGTGAGTTTGTGCACTGGCATTTTGCTGCAGAGAAGGGAAGCAAAACAAAAATAACCCCAAAAATTCTTTCATATATTCCAGCAGACAATAGGCATGAATCATCTCCTGAAATGGCAGGCAGACTCATAAACCCAACAACAGAGGCAATAACAGCTGTTTGAACAGATGACAGCCTATTAGCAACAGTTGTTACAACAGGCAGGAGCTAGTACCTAGTACCCCTCGTCCCCCCCCCCCCCCCCAGAGTTCTGACCTATGGGGAATGCATCACCCTTAATTCGGGGAAATGCTTAAGATAAAAACATACAATGATCCAGAATCATTCCTGAAAATCTTCAAAAAGGTAGCCACAGCTTCACACTGGCCCCAGTCTCAGTGCGTGATCCGCCTCACCCCATTTTTCACTGAGGAAGCCCGAGCTGCAAACTAGAAACTCAACAACATTGCAGTCCAAGACTATCAGCAGGTGAAGATAGTCATACTAGACAGACTAGGCCTAAACGAAGAAGCCTACCACCAGCATTATTGCCAAAAGTGAAACCCTGCCACTCCCAAAGGCATAACCTCGGGCAGTCACTCAAAGGCTTAAGGACTTGTGGTGTTGCTTAAAACCAGAGACAAATGGGAACCTAGACATCTGAATTCATTGACCTAGAACAATTTGTACAGATCCTTCTATCCACGAGCTGAGACTGGGTTTGTAGGCTCTGCCCGGTAACCCTAACTGAGGCTACCCACTTCATGAAGGACTATATAGTTGTTCAAACCATTGAGGGAATGACAACGCCAGGTACCAGGAAGAAGATGGGCTGAGGACCCAAAAGTGGTGGTCTAGAAAGGCCTGAGACAGCAAAGGGGCAACATCCCTGCACCAAGCTGCCTCCAGAAACAGCCCAAAAGGATCAAAGCAGGCCTAATTAGAGTTCAGGAGCCAAGAACTGCCCTGACCCAGGGCTAACCAAAGAAAGCCAGTCAGAGAGCACTAGAGATCCCGAGAAAGATCACACCAAAGACCGCTGACACAATATTATGATTAAGATGAATTCCTTTCACAAAATTGCTGATGAGAGCTTTAAAAGAAAACTGTTTGAATTTTTGCCAATGTTGTTCTTTGGGTTGTTATCTGGAAGATGCTAAATTTAGCGTAAGTTCCATGTCAGACTGTGTACTCATGAATGTACCATGGTTTCTGCTTTGCCATTTTCAGGAAACCTGTCAAACAAGACACAGCACAAAGGCAAGAGCAGACCTTTAATTTTCTGACTATTTGTGCTGCATCTGCGTCCTTCTTACCTGTCTTCTGTTGAATCAGCTTCACTTGTAAGGTTTTTTTTTGGAGTAAATTGGTTCAATTGCAGGTTTTCTGATGAGAATGTTTTAAGATGCGATGTTATCACTTTAAGATAGAGATTCAGCTTTTTTTATTAAAAATAACAGCATCTTTCACTCTGTTTACAAATCTTTCAATGCACATTGGCATTATTTGAAATAAAAAAATGAAGTAAACAATCTCTGGGAGCTGATAAATATTTAACATTACTGTTGGCTTTGTCTTAGCAAAAGTTTCCTCTAGTCCATTTCATTTTGTAACTGAATTACTCTTAGATGGATATGGTAAAGAAAAATGCCTTTGAAGTGGGTGTGTACCTTTGTTCATGTTAATCAATTACATTTAAATGTCACAAAGTGTCTGAACAAACAAGTGTTTAGTTCATTTGTTGCCATGATCTTTAGTGTGATGCACTGGTGTTTTGAGTCCCTCTGAACTGTCCTGTGCAATTAAGCTTTGCTTTACTTGTAGCTAGTTGTGCAAATGATGCACATGTAAGCAGGAAGCAACCTTGTAATCAGCTGAGAAAATATATTAACGAGAAATCACTCTGTCCTTTTCAGTGATTCAATTAATCAGAAACAGAACTTGGGATTTTTTAAGGATGTCCCTAGCACTCTGCATCCTAAGTCATTAGGAGTCAAATAACTACAGATAAGAAAACAAGAGACCCCAAATACTAATTCTTTTAGTCTCTTGCTGTAGTGTATAGGAAGTGGGTAGTATCCCTTTCAATATTCTGTGGGTCCTCTATTGGCACTGTCTCTTTCTTCTGTGTGTCAGAAGCTAGTGAAGCCACCTGAACCCTGCCAGAGCAGCAGTCTGTAGGGGTAGGTTGGCCTTGAATGTCACATATAGTTAATAAACATGGTATTTGGTCCTTACTGTGCCTTCTTTCCTATTATGTATACTGTATAAAGAGCAAAAGAGGCACCATTTGCCATACAGTAAAAGTTAAAAGCGACACCGCCAAAGGAAAATGATACTGAAAACAGTGTCAAGAAATATTATTTTTAAAAATGGCTTTTTATTCCTTTGCCTGTATTTATAGTTTCTTCTTTTCATAGCATGGCATAAATTCACAAGCTTTAACTTCAGGTAAGGGATATCACAATACAGGATCAGCCTGGGGCACAAACATTACTAATATACCAGACTTTCCAACATTAAGTCAACAACAGCTCCTCTGGCTTATTTGAGGCAAGGAGACTGAGTGGCATCAACTAAGTCTTCATTGAAGAAGGTATTACTCAGCGGGCATTTTTGGAATACAGGGTCAAGTCCTTTTGCAGGTATGGTGTGTGTTTTTCACGTCCAGTATAGTGTGCAAGAAATATATGAAATTTCCTGCAGATATTTTTGCCCTCTCCGTTTTATAGTTTGGTTTTGGGATTGACAATGAGTAATAGTTAACTGTTTTTGGTGAGTAGGTTAGTGCTAGTACTATGTACTGAAACAGTCTCTGACCAACTTCTCATGGACAGCTGTCCCATGTCATGCCATTGACATTTTCAACAGTCCCAACAGAAAAGGAAAGTCTGAAGGGTGATTGGAACTTCACTATCTTCTAAGCCCTATACTACGGTTGTGTCCTAGAGAACAGGCACGGTTGCTGCCTCTGTTGTACCTGTTCTGTGGCTAACTGGAGGATATTGGAGGGCTGAAAACCAAGGGCAGGAATAATGGTCTAGTAATTGGCATTGGACTGTGACACCTAGGCTTAACTCCTGCCAGTGCAGTGTTTTTTTGGCATTGGTACTTCCAGGAACAACCAGAAAATGGAGAGGCATGTGAAAATGAAAAGCACCTAAAATTTAACTGAACTTATTTTAAAACTCAACAAAAGGTTCTCTTGGATTTGGACAGAATTTTTGACAGGGTTGGTTCTTCTTTGATTTGAACCAGTTCTTCTCTTTCTATGTAAAAATACACGAACAACATGTTTCACAGGGTTTTACATTAGATTCAGAGTTTTACATTTGGATTCATTCATTCTCTGCTTCTCACTTGTTGGACCACACAGCCAGCTGCAAATGTATGTAGTAAACAAAGTGTATGGTTTGTACTCCTGATGAATTTTTAAAAATGAATTCCACGTAGTGCTGAACTAATACAAATCGAGGTACAGCTACTGTTGTTTGTACTTTCTGTTTGTTGAGCATCTTCACTACATTGGCATAAATTTCTTCATTTCTCATTCTACTGGAGGATTAGCTATAATCAGTTTTGGCTCAACCAAGCATGAATATTCTGCAAAGGATTTTGTAAATTGTAGTTCACTGGGTAGATAATCATTGAATGGCAGAGTTTTTTTCCTTTTGGAATCGTTTTTGATCATATTCTATCTTGTTTTAGAAAATATATAATTTACATATTTCTGTTTTAAATGTAATTCCAATCCACAGGGAGGTGATTCATATGCGGGTGTGCTGGAAAGTAAGAAATAATTTATTTATGGTGGATTTTAGCTGTGTGGTTTATGGGCAAACCCATGCTGGAATTCCCTGCAGCCTGTTCTCTCTCATTATGTAACTGCAATGTCACACAACATGAAAAAAAAATTCACATATTACTAACCAAGAGGATGCGATGGAAAACAACTGCAACAACAACAACAAAATCTGTTATTCCAAAGAGATTTAATGTTCAGAGGCTACTTTAGATGAACAACTTAACTTTACTATTAAAAGAAGTAATTCATGTGTATAGATGGGAGAAATAAATCCTTGAACAAAAAGTAGCACAATGGTCTTCTATACCATATTAGGGACTAAGGGCTGGGCTACATTACAGAAGGGGATCGACCTAAGATGCACAACTTCAGCTATGGGAATAGCGTAGCTGAAGTCGGAGTACCTTAGGTTGACTTACCTGGCTGTCCCCATGGCGGCGGGTCGACCATGGCCGCTCCCCCACTGACTCCACTTACTCCTCCTGCCAAGGTGGAGTACACGCATTGATTTGAGGATCAGTTTATCATATCTAGATGAGACGTGATAAATCGATCCCTGATACATTGAGTGCTACCCGCTGATCCGGCGGGTAGTGTAGCCATACCCTAACATACACAAGTCATCACAGTGAAGAAGCCAACATATGTGACAGGGAGTATATTTGGTGAGAGATGTTGATGGAGTAGATTGTTCACGATCCATGCATAAGAAACAATGCAGGGAGAGACTGTTCTTGGTACAATCTCTCCAGTGCTCCTTGTAGGGTGCAGTGATTCCATTCAGCTCTCTGTACCCGTGAGTGCAGTAACTGCCATAACGTATCCCCCATTGGATACTTCTTAATACACAAGTGCCAGCCCAGAAATCAGGCTAAGTGAGAGGTTTTGAGTAGAAAGTATTGTCATTGACAAATGGCCTTTTTCAAAAACGACACTGCTGACCTTTTCAACATTTTTCATGTGATTTTTTTTTCTTCCAAATTGAAGCCAGTGGACTTTTTTTGTTTTCTCTGGGTTTTGAGATACAAAACATGAATGAATGGCTATTTTGATGAACACATTACAAAAAATAAAAAGGCGCTTCACAAACCCTATGAAATGAAACCAGCTTCAACACTTGACGTATTTTTCCATTTTTCAACCAGCTCTATGAGGGGCATTTCTGGAAGCATTGGCTCCTTAAAGCAGACCCTGTCTTTTTTAGAAAAGCATTACTATTTCAGTTTTTCTGCATTACAAAGGGCAGCCTCCTTGATTTAGACAGCACAGAATAAATGTAACATAATGGTTGCTGGGAAGGGTATAGAATTACAGGCATTTCAGAATGGTAGAAATGAAATAGCCTTAGAAAACACAGACAACACATTTCATTAGAGCATTTTATTAGATTTAGATCTTGCACTAATTTTTCCTGCCAGAGACTGATGAAAATCTGTCCCAGATGCTGGGCAAAATAAATTTAAAAACATGAATTTTCCACAGCCAACAAATTTTACAGTATTTGCTTGAGGGGATCAAGACAATGACTTTTTCTACACAGGAATGTTTTTGTAGTTTGTGGTAGGGTCCACCTCCACTGCTTATCCCCGTTAAGAGCCAATCATGGCACCACTCACCCTTTCTCACTTTCCCCTGGGATCTTTAATCGCCTTGTACCTGAACTTGTACCTGAATACGCCTTGTATTCTGACCTTTCCAGGTCTCTTTTTAATCAACCTTGTCTTGAGGCTTTCTGTCTCAGGCCATCTTCCCTTCTGAGAGGCTCTTGATCAATGGTGTGCAACCTCCAGCCCATTGGCCCATCAAGGTAATCCACTGGTGGTTTGTGTGATAGTTTGTTTACATTGGCCGTCCGCAGGCATGGCCACCTGCAGATCTCAGTGGCTGCAGTTCACCATTCCCACCACTGGCTGCAGGTTGCCCAGCAGTGGCCGCAGGTTTCCCACTGATGCTCTTGACACTCAACCAACACCCACAAGGAGGCCATTGACAACAAACATAAACTTAAATTCAAAGAGAGACAAAACAAAAGGGTCTTCCATCCCTCCTGGGCTACCCTTCCACCTAGTCTGGTTTTCCCACTGGTTGGATCCTTATTCTCAATCTACCTCCTAGCCATCTGCCTGGGGTTTGATCATCTCTAGGGCTTATCACAGGAATCTCCTCTCCTGACACCCTTTCATTTTAGACTCACCTTCTCCTCCCCTCCCCCCCCCCAAGGAGCTCTCCCAGCTTAGTCTAATAATTGACCCCCAGCCCATCAAATTTCTGACCCTAGCCCATCAAAATCAGGAAGAGGGGAGCAAGCAAGCTCTAGCTGATCCACTACAGGTGAGGCTGAGCTCAACTCTCCTTAAATGGCCAGTTTGTAGCACAGTTATATCTATATAATCCCCCAGGTGAACTCTTTTATTCTACCATAAGAGTGTATTTTTCCAATTTAGATGAAACTCCTTTCCAAGTGATAGAAACTAAACTGTAAAAAATACAAGGCAGTTTTGTACCTGGGGCAGGCTGTTATACCAGTATAGCTATTATAAGGCTGCAGCAGCACCACTATAATTAAGAATTGCATCATGACTTCTGGTTCAAGGTTGGTCTTTCTAAGTCAACTAAAATTGATATGCTTGGTCAGCTTCTTTTGAAATATCATCGCCTCAGGAGGGTGCAGGTTAGGGTTAGTGACCCAAATTTGGGGCCATTGAACTAGGAGTTGTGGAGATATAAGCCATGGGAAAAATAGCCTTTTTTCAAAGTTTCTGGGTTTTTATTTTTTATTTTGTGTTTGTTTTGCACAGAGCTAGAGATCAAACTTTTGATCTGATGCGGGTCAAAATGGTCTCAATTTGTTGAGTTTTACACAGGGTAGTGCCTGGCACCCACTATATTTTGGGGGACTCAAATTGAGAACAGTATTGAAGAACATGTTCATTTCTTCACTTGCGTGTATGTGCAGTCTGGAGAATTACAGTACATACACACTGTTGGAATTTTGTGGTTCCCAAGAAGTCAGAGGCCGGGCAGAATCAAGGGTCTTTGATATTTTATTCAATTCAATTCAGTTCAATTCAATTGAACTCAATGTGCACAAAGGGAGATCCCCTGGTAACAAACATCAGCCAGAGTCCCTAGCCAGAAGCCCCTCCCCTTGCTATATGTATAGCACATGGCACTTACATAACAAGTTGCATAACACAAACTTTTTAACCAATCATATTCAATCCCTCCATACATGGATTTTTTTTTCATCACATACCCATACCCCTTCACCCCACATGTTGAGCTCACTCCCCCTCCCCTGGCCTCTTCCAGAATGTTCCTAGGGTGGTGAGCCACGCCAGGCCTCTTTATGCATATGTATCTTCCAAATAATATTTTGTTCAAAATGAACATAAACATACCTTTCAACATACCCTTCAACACCAATAAAGGAAAAAAACAGGTTTTCTATGCAACCACTTTATGCTTATGTTGGTAGTTCAAGGAAATGTTCTGACACCAGTGTCCTTGGTGAGCACTCCATCATTGATGTTTCTAGTCTGAACCTTTGCACATGTGCACAATAAAGATTTAATAACTCCTGTTACTTGCTATAAGAACAGTCAGCAGCCCGTCTTACCACAATTTTTATTATACCAGGATAAGTATAAGCTGAGGAGGATCTGGTGCCAGAGGACTTTGCGGGAAAATTGGGGGAACAGGAACAAGGAGAGGGACCAAGGAGCTCCCCGCTGCAAAGCGGGTGGGAAATGAGGACAGGTGGTAGGGAAGCCTTGGATTGGTTGTATAAGAAAAATTGTATTTTATTAGCCCAACGGGTGGAGATGGGATGGAGGATGAGATTGTCTGCTTCCTGATGGATTAATGTGGTATTGCCAAAGACATGGAGGTTTGGAACTGACAGTGCAGGTACATTGATCACTGAGGAGGAGAAGAAAAATCACTCTCAGGGTTGCCAACATGTGGATTCTGTGCAATTCCTGGATCATGAGGTTGCAGGAGAGCCAGGAGTACGCCATGACATGGAGATTGCCTTGCTGGATGGAGTGAGATGGCCTGCATTGGCATCATGTTGTGCCCAATCATAGAAACTCAGGGTTGAAAGGGCTATCAGGAAGCCATCTAGTCCAACACCCTGCTCAACGCAGTACTAAACTCCAACCAGGGCAACCAATTTGCATCTGGTCTCATGAACTTGTGCATGTCCAGCTTTTCTAAATATCCTTAACATGTTCTTTCACCACTGAGGGCTGCTCACCTCCTCCCCATACTGTGCTGCCCAGTCGAGAAATCTGGGAGCTGACCTTGTCTGTGAAGAATGAGGCAAAAAAAGCATTTAGTACTTCAGCATTTTGCACATCATCTGTCAGTAGATTGCCCATTCAGTAAGGGTCCCACACTTTCCCTGAACTTCTTGTTGCTAGCATACCTTCTTGTTACCCTTCACATCCCTTGCTAGGTGCAACTCCATTGTGCTTTGACCTTCCCAATTATACCCCAGAATGCTTGAGCAGTATTTTTATACTCTTCCCTAATCATCTGTCCAAGTTTCCATTTCTTGTAAGCTTCCTTTTTGTGTTTAAGCTCACTGAAGATTTCTCTGTTAAGCCAAGCTGGTCGCCTGCCATATTTGCTATTCTTTCTACACATCAGGATGGTTTGTTCCTGTGTCCTCAATAAGTCTTCTTTAAAATATAGCCAGCTCTCCTGGACTCCTTTCCTCCTCCTATTAGCTTCCCAGGGAATCCTGTCCATCAGCTCCCTGAGAGAGTCAACGTCTGCTTTCCTGAAGACCAGGCTCCATATTCTAACAGTCTCCTTTCCTCCTTTTGTCAGGATCCTGAACTCAACCATCTCATGGTCACTGCTACCCAGGCTGCCACCCACTTCTATTTCCCCAGCAATTCTTTCTTGTTTCTGAACAGCAGGCTGAGAGGAACATGGCCCCTACTTGGTTCTTCCAGCACTTACACCAGGGAAGTTGTCCCCAATACTCTCCAAAAACTTCCAGATCCTGTGGATGTTCCAAGGATTTACTCAGGCACAAATGAACTGGGCCTTTTTCCTGGTGTACACCTCATACAATACACGAAAGCAGATCTGAGCTGCATTAGATGTGTGTGTCAAGGAGCTGTCATAGTTTTTTCTGATTTGCTGAACATCTGAATAATTGCTACAGTGACAATATGAAGACTAACTCCCAAAGCCTTGTGGGGGGCAGATCTTGGACCCATTCTGGGCACCCCAAACATATACAAATCTGCCAACCCTGGACACCAGAGAAGCACCTGGAGCCAGGGGAGGGGGCTTTTGCATGTGTTTGGTGAACACAATGGTAGCCTGACTAGCTTAAAAAGCAAGAAATGGATGTTTGCAACCTCCACCCAGTCTGCAACTATCAGGCAATGTTGCAGAGAAGTGGAAAAAAATCAGACTGAGATCTGAATTGTGTTTAACAGCCATAGCGGCAGAGGAGAAAAATGATAAAGTGAAATCATCAATCTTTTTCATGTTGTTGGGGAGGAAGCATTGGATATTTAGAACAACTTTAAATTTCAAGAAGGTGAAACCATGTACTTAAGTAAAGTACTGACTAAATTTGAGGAACATTCCGTGCCAAAGAGGAATAAAACCTTTGAAAGACAAATTTTTAATATGCATGCAAAAACCTAATGACACCATAGAGCAATATGTCACCAAATTAAGGAAACTCAATAAAATCTGCAACTTTAGTGAACTAACAGAGTCTCTGGTCAGAGATAAAATTATTTGTGGCATTAAAGACAATGTGTTAAGAGAGACTGCTCTGTGAAGGAGACAACTTTTTTAAAAAGCTCTCCAAATGTGCAGAGCAGCAGAAACTGTGAAAGCACAAGCCAAAAGATGAATTCACCAGAAGGGGTTATCTCTGTACAGTAGACTCTCGATTATCCAGGATTGGGTTAATCAGGTTGTAGATTAACCAGGATGTCAAAAAAATACACGTAACTCGCAGGGCTGGCTCTCTTGCCACCCCAAGCACACACACACACACAAATCCACCAGGGCGCAGGGTAGCCTGTGAACCAACACCCCTCCACCCGGCACAGGGTGGCTGGTGAACCAACCCCTCCCCCTCCATATTTCCTATGGATGGTGATTATCCGTGATTTTATTAACCAGGATTAATTTTTTTCCTATCATCCTGGATAATTGAGAGTCTACTGTACTCAGTACAAAAGAGTATAGTCAGAGTAGGTCATATCAAAGCGTAGAACCACTCGCTATGAAAACCACTGGTAGGTTTTCATAGCGAGTAGGTACAGATGGTTATGTAGAGGGTGTGGATCACAGCATGGTCCCAAACAGTGTGTTGCCTATGGGAAACTCTGTCATAAATGTGGAGAAAATAAATATTTTGCAAAATTCTGCAGATCGCATATGCAGAAAAGTCAAGTGTATTCAGTTAAGGACAATCTAGTTGAGGAGTTTTCCATAGACATACAGGGATCTAGCAAGCCTGATGAGCAATACCAGGTTTACAATAGTGCTGTCTATGCTGAGAGTTAGGTCAGCATAGCTATGTCTCTCAAAGGTGTGGATTTTTCACACCCCTGAGAAAGGGAGCTATCTTGATATAAGAGATTGAATG
This sequence comes from Sternotherus odoratus, assembly GCA_032164245.1. Taxonomy (NCBI): domain Eukaryota; kingdom Metazoa; phylum Chordata; order Testudines; family Kinosternidae; genus Sternotherus; species Sternotherus odoratus. Next base: position 63,210,331 of record JAVMKO010000001.1, read on the forward strand.
GATCCCATGTTGCAAGCTGGGGTTTGTCTGCTGGGACAGAAAGTTGAGCATTTGAAAGGAGGTTAATTACTATCCCTAACAGACTTCCTCACACCTCTTTAAACAGTTGGAAAGCTGGAATCTAAACTACACCAGCATCTACTTGAAGGAAGAGTGGAACAGTCAACTCAGTACTGCATGCAATACTGAATTAATCTAGGAAATATCACCTGCTTGACAGGGGTAGAGCTGTCTGAAATTAAATCAACAGCTAGAAAAAAATTAAAAAGATGGTTGGTATGATCATGAAATCTAGAATACTACAAATTGTTGCTTTATTGCTAATATTGTTAACTTTGAGTGAGGATTTGTGGGATTTGCCCCATACCTTCATCTACATTAAACAACAGACCAAAGTAGACGGTAATAAAGTCACTGCCAAATATATGTGTATATATATTGGGGGAGGGGAGTTAGGAGGAATCTTTATTGGTCTTTCAGGAAAAATCTTTGTTTATTTTGTGAACTTCTCTAACACTTAATAGATCACAGTTGATTGATTCTGTGAATTCTTATTGATGACATCTGGCTAGATGGCCTAGTAAGTCTTCTGCTGTAACTCAGCAAGGAAATAAAATTTCAGCTAGTCCTTCTTTCAAACACCTCAGATGTTACAACAATAATAACAGCAGTGATAGCCATTTATTTTTATTCCCCTTGATTAAAAAGAAGCCCATAAACTGTGACAAAACTAAACCCATAAATAGCAGCCTCTGAGATTATTTCATTTTAATACAGTGTGATTCTCATGCATGACTAAATTGCCTTACTTGCCTGCAGGAACAGCTGAAGGGACCATTCCAACCAAGTTAAAATGAATATTGATGAACTTTCAAATGCCAAAGTGATTTACATATAAGTTCAATATTCTGTGTAATTTACAGGTAAAGGATTTAGCTTTAATTAAGATTGGTGAAATATTCATGACATGTCAGAGGAGTATTATCTGGAAGGGTACAGTAGTTATGTGGAAGTCATGAACAGATAATACCCTATTATAATTAACTGGAGCCAGCCATTCTTCCTTTATATTAGCCTAACAATGTTATAGTTACTAATAAAATATTTGACAGAGCTGTTTCAGCCTCTATTTCTGGGACAATCTCAGATATATTATTTTACTGAATTTATAAGCAATTATAGTTCAATATTCTTACTTATATGTTTATGTGTGCATATACACACAGCTCTTATATTACATGTATTTAGATAGTTACAATATATGCACTGTATACTTTTCCACACTCTGTAAACAAGGTTTTCTTTGTAATAGTAAAGGAAATATACATTGAGAACAGAGAACCATCACAGAAGTGCAAAGTCAACTGTTTAAATATTTATTTAGGTTTACCTGATTTTTTAAAAGTGATTTAGGAGAGACTTTGGTAAAATAAAATGCATCATTGGGGATAATTAATTAAATATCCTCTTTTTGTCCATGTAATCTTGTTTTGTCACAAAGAATTATGGTATGTCACCTTTTGTTATATTGCATCAAAACATGAGCCAGTGAATTCCCTGTGGTAAAATGTATCCAAAATACAAACGTATTTAAAACTTTGCTTTACACGAACTAAGTGAAATGTATGTTGAATACCATGATGGAGCTAATTCATGTCTTGGAACACGTATGTAAACCATATACGCTATGGTACATAGTGCATGTTTAGTACTGAGAAAAGGCAGAGGGGGGACCTAATAACAGTCTTCAAGTATGTTATGGCTTGTTATAGAGAACAGTGATGAATTGGTCTCCATGTTCATGGAAGGCAGGACAAGAAGTAATGGGCTTAATCTGCAGCAAGGGAGATTTAGGTAGCCCGACTTCAAAGTAGCTCTATTTCCAAAGCATCACTGGTAATTAGCTATACAGATTAACATACTGCAATTTAACCTTTCGGCTTATCACAAATTTATACGTACAATTAGTATCACCTCCAATTCTCTGACAATAAAGGTTTGTATTTTAAAGTTCTAGCCCATCTAACATGGAATGCCTCTAATTACCATTTATATACTTTTTAAAGTCTCTACAGGTTGACTCTGGGTCATTTAACCTGCAAGATGCTTAATCCTTTTTGGCCATGCATCACACTTTATATAAGATTCATTGCAAGTATATAACAGCGGTAGCAACAGTGATTTTTATGGTCATATTTTAATCAGATAACGTCACAGCCATCAAGAAAAGTTCATCTGTCTTATTAGGAGTCATGAACATTGTATGTGTAGCGTGTCCATTTTGTTTTGATGACTGTTAATAAATAGAGGATAAGGATATTACTGTCTAAGGCGCTTTCGCTGGTAATAGGTTCTGCTAACCTACAGAAAATTATGCCCTGAGCCCTAGGAACAGGGTAAGGGTGGGTGCCCTCAGTGTAAGGTTATGCCTGAGCCCACAGAAGGATGAGGGTGGGTGGCTAAATTAAGAGGGTTACTTCTTGAACCCTAGGAATTGGGTAAAGGTGGGTGTCCCTAGAGTGTGTGAGTAACAGAGAATTTTGTGTAGGTAACATTCTTACCAGTCTGGTTGGTCCCCAAAACATCACATCCTCTAGTCTCCCCTCCCACCCCCTGTTAACCTTCTGTCCTGGCAAGCTGGTAAAAGCCTGGGTAAATATGGCCCAAGAAATTCACTGTTCCTCCATCAAGCTCACTCTTAATCTTGGACTTTTGATACATGGTCACTAGTGGTAGTCTGGAAATGATATTTTTCCCTGCAAAAAGTTGATGAAAACATTTTTTGTAGTTTGTGAGAAGAAAGCCTTCAAAACCCCAAATGTATTTTTGGATAAATTTCCATTTTATCAAAACTTCCACGTGAAGCTGCTGATGAGAGAGCTTCTCCTCCTCTTCCTCCTCTTTTGCCCTAGCGCGGGGCTTTTCTGTTTCTTTGTTTTCTGAATTTTCCAGGCTGGTCACTTGCCCAAACTCTCCCAACAGTCAGATTCTGTATGGTACCCCTATGCCCCAGCCAATCAGGTTTGTGCAGAGTAGCCGGAACGGGGGACAAAGGAGGGCAGCAAGGACACCAGCACCAGACAGTCTGGACTGACGCAAGGTAGGGAGGGGATTGCGTTGGCAATGTGGGGACGGGGGGAGAGCTGTTCTGTCATATGCTACATGAGGTGCAAGGGAATCTGTGGAATTGCTGCTAGAAATCCTGACCTGGGTTTGTTCCTGGCTTTGCCTGGGTTAGATAAAAGTGCTGTTCTTTGGGTAAGTGTGGTGCCTGTTCAAGAGGTTAATCCTACCCCTTCCCCCCACCACAAGGGTATTCAAGTATGTTATGGCTTGTTATAGAGAACAGTGATGAATTTGTGCCAAGTCACATGTCTGGACCTAGACACCCCCTGTCCCCACTCTGCACACACCCCATTTTCTATCCAAAAATAATTTGACATTTTTCAACTAACTCTAGGGGTCACCCAACGTTTATGCATTAATACAAAATATTTCCTGTATTCAAATAATGCAGCCAGTAAAGGTAAAATCTGTCTGAATGTAATAAGGCTGCAGATGACAGTGGCAAGATAGTCATTGACAACTATGAGTTTCTTCAGTGATATGAAGAACAAATACTTTTCAGTATGCCTAAGCAGCAAATCTCTATGGCCAGAGCTGAAAATGAGATGGAATGAGAGACAGTAGCAGCCCTGCTGTGTTTAAAACTAGCTCAATATGTAAAGTCCATGAGGATTGGGAAGGGGTGACCTACAACAAAGAAAAATGTCTAGTCTTTTGTTTATAGCAGACAAGACGTGGAAGAGGTTTAATCTCCCTATCTCCTCACCTCTTCTGAAGAAGGACTCATCTATGCACACACCAGGTGCACTGCTTTAACAATACCAGTATAGATAAAGTGGTACAATTACCCCTTATATGGATCCAGTCATAGTGTTATGAATGTGCTTATAGAAGTGTAGCTTATTCCTATGGAAACCTTTATACTGGTATAACTACATCCACGTAAGGGCTTGTCAGTATAACTAGATTGGTAAAAATACCACCCGCCTATCCAAAATAGTTATACCAATAAAACCTTCAAGTGTATATTGAGTCTTGGTTATTGAAGACTTGGTTTAAGGACCTGATCCTACAAGAGAGAAGAAAAAAAGGTACAAGAAATTAACACCCTAGGGCCAAGATTTCCAAAAATAGAAACCTAAAGTTAGGCTCTGTCTGCACACTAAGCTGCACTGATTTAATTAAAATCAATTTAAAGTTTCATTGAGTTAACCCTTGTATGAACCCTCTTACATCAATTTAAACCAGGATTCCTTACTCCTTTCAGCTAAATTGATAAGCCAGGTTTACATTGATTTAAGAAGGTTCACACAAGGGTTTGTATTGGTCTAACTACACTGATTGCGTTAAAAATACATCTTTGGTTAAACCAGTGCAGTGACTGTGTGGGGGTCAGACCTCGGGCTTTCAAACCTATATTAGGGACCAGCCTGTACTTCAAGAGTGCTGAGCAGCCAACAGCTTCCCTTGAGGTCAAAAGGAGTAAGGGCAGTAGATTATGATCACTGTTATTCCCATTGAACATGCTGTCAGAAATTCAGGTACCATATGTGGTGGAATAAATATTTCCTGGTCTACCTGACTGCGTAGCTAAGGACAAACCAGATTCCTCAGCCAGTCTAACGTGTTTATTTTTATTTTCTCTTTCAGAGGGTGGTTCATAGGATATTAGGACTTCAGGAGTCCCCCAGTCTGCTGATTATTATTTCTTTCTTAAAGCTGATGTTTTTAGCTGCGTGACACATCATGCCCAGTTATGTCAGTGGACAATCTGAGTGATGTGACCAGGTAGAAGTACTAGAGCAAGGACTAATCAGACTGGGAATTTAGAAAACCTAAAACACCACAGTTTCCTGCAAACCTAAAAGAGAAGTCTCCTTCATATGGGTTTTATGAGGCTGAAATTAGTTTCTCCCTTATATACAAAATCTATTGTTTTAATCAAACTTTCTGTTCTTTACATGCAAAGAAAACAACTTGTGTTGAATTGCCTATTTAGCTGTGGTAGTATTAGGATAAAGAAGCATTGATTATCTTCCTAAAGTAATAAATCATTGCCTACTGTCTAAGTTTGTAATACTTTTTTCCAAAGAAGTTTCACAGCTCTAATCTTACAAAGTCTACATATTTTAAAATGTAAACTGTACTAAATGCATTCAGGTCAAGGTATAGTGGCTTACTTAACGAATGCTTCCCTTAAGGGCATCTCTACCTGTATGCTGAATATATATCTATACACCTCTGTGAGTGCTAACACAACACAACACTGCAGCAAAACAGAAATCAAAGTGGGTAACCTCCTGAATATTTTTCTTGTGGGAAATATATTACCTGCATTTCATGTTAAATCTCACTTGGCCTCTTTGTGCCTCATGAATCTTTGTTTTACACACGCCCACCCATCCCTCTAGCTGAATAGAACATTTAGAGAAACAAACAACAAAGCTTTGGGGTAACATTTTTAAAAGGTCCACAAGTAATTTAAGAACTGGATCAGACCAATGGTCCATCCAACTATAGGCACTGACTTTGTGGTGCTCCAGAGCTGGAGCATCCACAGGGAAAAAATAGTGGGTGCTTAGTACCCACTAGCAGCCCCACAAATCAGGTCCTCCCAGTGCTTCCTGCCCACTGATTAACTGTCACATGCTGGGGTGAGGGGGGAGGCTTGGAGGAAGGTGTGGAGTGGGGGCAGGGTCTGGGATGGAAGGGGGAGGGGGTCAAGCACCCCCCAGGAGCTCAGGAAATCAGCACCTTTGCATCCAGCCCAGTATTCTGTCTTCCAACAGTGGCCAATGCCAGGTGCTTCAGATGGAATTACCAGAACAGGCCATCATCAAGTGATCCATCCCCATCACTCATTCCCAGCTCCTGGCAAACTTAGGCACCTAGGTGCTTTTGGAAAATCATGCTAGCAGCTGGATCAACAAAAGCACCTGAGTGTGATGAATCTGCTAACAGCTCCTATCAGCTCCTTCCTCGGTGCACATCTATTTCCCCTGGCCAGGTAAGGGGAAAGGTCCTGACCCAAGAAGAGGCTGGGCTCTTTTAGGAATTGCAGAAACAACACCCACTTTTTATCACAGGAGCTGCAGAGAAGTTGGCCGTAGAGTGGAATAACCCAGAAACTGATTGCAGAGTGGCATGTGGAAAAGGCTGGGACTGCTGGACATGACAGCTGGGTGTGGCTCTGTGTGGGGCTTCTGAGGGAGTAGCAGTAGCTGGGCAGGGAATCAGTGCAGATGGGCCCTAATGAGAGACACTAATTGAGCCTGGTGGGGAAACCTGCAAAGCACCTGTTTGCTGAATAAAGACTCTGGGGTGGACTCTGAAATTCCTCCAGCACAAGATCTGAAGAGCTCTCATTCTAAAGTGGACTGCCCCAGAGACCCAAGCAAGAACTACTATTGCTCACTCAAACTGTAACCATTTAAGCCTCTGTAGCTAGGTATTGCAACTCTTCTCTTCCCTGACAGCCCTACTAAAATACCCAGTCACTGAGTCATGGGTCTGAGTGGTTATTGGGACTCCCCCCGAGCTGGCACCTACAAAGTAAGCTGCTAGAGTGCCTGCAGTGCTTCCCTCTAAGTGGTGACACATCTGGCACTTCACAGACTTGGTGTGCTCCAGTACTGAGCAGCCTTGATAATTACATTAGACTCAGCATTGCAGTGCCTCACATTTAAGCTTGTTGCCACCCAGAAGAATCCATAGCACTGAGTTCAGTGCCCAAACTCCCTGTACAAGGTTGAGGGGAGTTAAGTGCCTAAGTCTGGGAGCAATAAAATAATCTGCCTAATGGGAAACACTGAGGAAAGGGGTGTGATGTAAGTTACACCCCTCAAAGGGAATTAGATATAGCCTATGTCTGAGCCAGAGGTAGACATGCCTGCAGAGAAGGCATGTCTACAGTACAAAGAGCTACTGCAGTAATTACTGTGGAGTTTCATGTCCACACTACCCCTCTACTCTGTCATGCACATCCTAAGTGGAGCCCCACCAACCACCCTTGTGTGACAGCCTGAGTTGTGAGCCAGACTTTCCTGTCAATTTCACAGCTCCAGCATGGTGCCATGAAATTGACAATACGGACAGCCAGCAGTCCCTGTAAGTAACCTGCAGCATCTGCAGGGACACTGTGTCCCCCTTTGCTACACTGCCATAAGCCCTACGCCTCTCGTGGAGGTGTAGTAGGGCACTTCCATCAGCGGGAACAAGGTTGTAGTGTGTACACTGACATAATTAGGTCAACGTAAAGCAGCTTATATCCACCTAAATCTCTAGGGTAGACCAGGCCTTGGCTGGACATTGGCTAGACATTGGCTGTTTCAGTCACAAGTGGCACTAGTTGTTCATGACTCTCTTTCAGAAGGCAGCAGGCACATTTCTTTGACCTTGGGTTTTCTAACATAAACATGAGCAACAGGTATATTTATGGTTTTTGGTTTTTTTTAAAGACACTATCCCAACAAGACACTCCACTGCACATGCTTCTCCCTCTGGGGAGAAGAGAGAACAAACAGAACATGACAGATGTATAGTCACATTGCTTAATGCACTGCTGGAAGGCATTCAGATACTACAGTGATTAGTACACTATAAAAGCCTTTATAAAATAGAGCGAGGTGCCTTCCTTTGCTTGAGATTCACCACCCATGAGCCCTTTCTTGGATTATGCACCTAATCCCCTTTTCATAAAAATTGATGATGGTGCTGCTTGTGTTATCCCCCCCATCCTCCTCCTTTTAATCTTTAGTACAGAGGTTAGAGCACTCGTTCAGGTGGTAGAAAATCCAGGTTCAAATTTCCCCTCTGCCTGATGTGGAATAAGGATTTGAACCTAGGTGTCTCACTTCATGGGAATGCCCAGCCACAGGGATATATTGTATTCTGGGGTTGGGATCACTCAGTCTCTCCTGCTGAAGCTGTTCCATTTTGAAATACATAGGAATTGAGCCAGAGAAAGAGTGAGAATGACCACATAACTAATTGGTAAGGCACTCCCGGAGATGTGGGAGATCCACATTTCAATCTACTTCCCAAAGACTAATTATTTCTACAAAGTGGAACAACTTCAATAGGAGAGACTGAAGTAGCCCCCACATCAGACTATTCACAGCACGGTGGCTGGCACCTACCTGAGTGGTGGGAAATGTGGGTTCAAGTCTGTGCTCCACATCAGCTAGAGTGGGGAACTGAACCCTGGTGTCCCATATCCTGGGGGAGTGCTCTGAGCTAAAGGCTAAAGTAGAGTAGCAGTAACATGACCGGTTGTGTTCTGTGCAAGGCCCAAGCTGGTGGACAGCCTCTGGGCACACCTGTTAGATTGGACCTCACAGGAGAGGTAGTTGGGCAATGCCTAGTTTGAGGCTCCCTAGTGGGTTTAAGCCTAAGGTACGTGTCGAGCTGCTCAGTGGTGTCAGAATGGAGACTGCTATGGCAGAAATTAGCTGTTGTGTGGACTTTACTCCTGCAAATGTAGATGCATAGGGAGTTTAGGCACATACAAGGTTAGACAGCAGCTGGGGGTGGCAGGGAAGGTTGAGAATCTACATTTTGGACTTCTAAGTGACTCAAGAACCCTTTAAAAATTAACCTTAGTTTCTAAAACTCAGTCTGATCCTTCCCATTGCCTGGCTTTCGATCCGGCTTCTTTTCTATTGTCTCCTGGTAACTCTTGAGATTGATGGCTAAATTAGAGTTTTGCTCAGCTAGCATGGAGTCAGTCCAAGTGTCATTGAAGTCAGTGGGAGCCTTTCCACTGATATCAGTGGATGTTAGACAGAACCATGCAACTAGCATTTAACCCTCCATCCTATTTAAAAAAAAACCATTGGGGGGGAAACTATCTTTGAAGTAAAGCTCTTTAAAAAAAATTTATATTTTGCCCACTCTGCTTTCTAATGCAGATACTCTTGGAGAGATTTGGTGACTAGCTGACTAAGTCATTGTGACTGATGACTGATGTTGGATGGAACAGATGCATTTTATTTATATTTGAAGGAAAACAATTCAAGTACTGTGTATACAATTCAGTATAAGTACTGTAATCACATAGTATCCTTTCACTTGGATAAAAATGAAGTCAGAAAACTCAACGGTATTTGAACTTAATCAGCAACGGGAATAAAAGCCAGTCAGTGTGACATTACTTCATACGTTGACCTCAGGAAATAGATTCCACATGATCACTTGTAGAAGCAACCTGTTCAGTTGAAAACACCTTCAGACTTTGGAATTGCCTGTGTCGTGGCTCAGTACCATTCCAGTCCCACAATGCAGGCAGATAATTTGGTCCTCCTAAATCAACATATATCCCACAAGCCATGGGGGAACTCTAATATCCAAAAAGCATTAATACTATTATCTCTATGCTATTCCAGGGTTTTCTGTGCCCCGTGACACATCCCTGTGTCCCATCTGTTTCAGGAGTCATGGCTGTTTTGCCATTAATGATTTGTTTCATTGTATTTGGTGTTTTTCCTCAAAGCCTCAGATCCTGGAATCATGTGAATGTGAGAATTGCAACTTTTATTTTTTTAAAAAGTTTCTACCCGTCACTGTTGCAGAGAACAGTTTGAAATTGTGACCCAACTTCAGATTCAAGGTTCAAAAACCAGAAAACAAATCAAATGAACCCGAAATGCTTGTTCACTTTTTAGAAAGATTTTGCAGCTAGCTCATGATTTCAGAAAACGTAGGGATGGAAGTACTGTATGGTTGTTCTCTGAGCGTATTTGACCCAAAAACATCAGAGAAAGGAGGTGAGGGAACAGCTGAGCTAAGGATTTGTTGTTCTGTTCATTGGCTATGCAGTAGATAGCCACATAGATTAGATAGATTAAAGAGGTCAAACTGAAATCTGAATTTTTTCAGAGAATGAAAAAAAAAATCATTTCTGCTGAACCAAACATATAGTCCAACGCAGAGTGTTTTGTTTCCAGGCATTTTTCAAGGGCTAGCTTCACACATCAGCTAGAGCGGGGTAGGCAAACTGCAGTTTGTGGGCCCCTTCTGCCAAGCCCCTGGGCTCCTCCTACCCCTCCCCCCGCTTCCCCTCCCCCACAGCCTCAGTGCACCATGCGGGCAGCACTCTGGCCCGCTGCTCCTGGGCAGCGCTGCAGTGGCATGGCTGGCTCCAGCGGGGCCTGAGCTCCTGTGAGGCAGCGACTATAAGGATACCCGATTCCCCTTCCTGATTGGGAAAAAACTACATTGGGGCTGTCAGCTTGTTACAGGAACTGAACTAGATACCCCTTCTCTGAAAGCACGAGCTGCTATAACTTGAGCTAAGAGCCCTGGCTCTCCTGTGTCCCTATACTCTGTAGATCAGCAGAAAGGCTTAGCTGTAAACAAACAAACAAAAAACATACTCTCTCTCTCTCGCTACAAATTATAGAAGCACATGCCCACTGATATATCGCTACCCACGGTGGGGCTTGTATCACTCTGGGTACCTCAGCACAGCGAAGAGGATGCCGTAGTAGTAAGTCTGAGAGTCCCACATCTACACACTCAGGCTTACAGTGCTAAAAATAGCTGTGTAGATGCATTGGAGCTCACCCCACCCCCTGGGCCTCAGAGCCTGAGCTCCAGTTGGAGCCCAAACTTCTACAGTTATTTGTAGCACCATAGTATGAGCCCAAGTCCGCACAACTGAGACTTGCTGTCACAGGATCCTGCCTGCTGTGTAGATGTACCCTTATTTCACCAGCTAGAAATCATACCCCTAACTGAAAATTAGCTCTACTGCCACCTTGTGAATAGACAAGGACTCAATCATTTTAACTTTAATATGAAATATTCAGTATCTCTATATAAATAGTTATGCTGAAAGCTCCATTTTTCTAGCAGCAATCCATTTCCCATAACAAATGTGTGTTTTTCTGGAGAAAGATCGCAATTCCCTTCTTTTGGCATCTAATAATCTTTTGCTAACAGAGGATTTAAGGAAACTAAAAATAAATTCTTCAACACTATGACCCGAAAAGTACCCCAAGGCCAGATGTCACCCTGTTGGCATGATATCTACCCAAATGGTGGCATGTAATATCTCATTGGAAAACTAACAACTTGCTGATCATTAATATTTGTGTATGATGTATGGACTGCCAGCCCCCAGAGACTTTTACAGATGCGTTGGAAATAGGTGACTAAGGCCTTGTCTACACTAGAGATCTTACAGCAGCACAGCTGTACTGGTGCAGCTCTGCCTCTGGAAGATCTCCTGTGTAGCTTCTCTATGCCAATGGGAGAGAGCTCTGCTGTCAACATAATTAAACCACCCGCAGTGACATAATGCTGTGCACCCTACCACTTATGCTATCAAAATTTATGTCGCTCAAGGGGGTGTTTTTTTCACACCCCTGTGTGACATAAGTTTTTCTGACAAAAGTGGTACTGTAGTTATGGCCTAAAAGATGTTTAAACTGGGCATGTCAGGGGGAATTGATAAACAGGTATTTTACAGACAAAAGAAAGAGACCAACACCTCAAACCAGCTGTGGCCAAAGACAATGGGTTATTTATGTGTACTGGGCCCCATTATAAAAATCACCAGTGGGAGAGAAGACAGCATGGCAGCCACACCCAGCAGGGAAAAGGAACTTTATCTGGGGCTACATTACAAAAGTTTACTAGACTATAAAGAGAAGGAAAGAGAGCCCCTGAGTTATCTTTCACCAGTGGAGACAAAAGAACAGAACCCTGAGTTCTGAGAAGGGTCCTGGCCAGAGGGATTAGTTTCACAGAGAAGTTTATTTGGACTCTACTCCTGTTCCAGATAATTGCGCCGGTGTCACTGTGATACACTAATTGCTGCTTAACCCAGTTGTTGTGAAAACTGTGATTTCCTATTCATGTTTCTGTTCCACGTTCATCTTAAAAACATCCTCACTACCTTTCACAACCCTTCACTTCAGAACGTTATTGTGGGGCTTACCTTCAAAGCTCTTAATCCACAAAATTCACCAACATAAAAAATGAAACTATATTGAAACTTCAGGTATGGTTCTCAAAAGGATGTCTCCTGGGTGCTGAGACGTTTAAAGGAATGGTTCTGCTGGTGCCACTGGCTAGAAAGCTTTTCTTTTTATTAGAATTTGCAGAACCTGTCCCAGAACACCAGACACAAAGTGATGAAAAATACATTTTAAAAATCAGAAATAAAAAGCTGGACAATACTCAGCCAAACACAAGTATTAACATGCATCCCTTCAGTCGTAATGTTTGGTTGAATACACACCTGCTGTAATATAATATATTAAATACAATTACAGGTAAGGCAGGGAAAGTTGTAAAGTAAGTACAATACTTTAATGCATACACAAATTTATACTCAAAGAAGGGGCAGGATATTTCTTCCTGAGGTATTACTGCATCTTTCTATTTTTGTGTCATTTTGATTGTCTTTACTATATCATTTCAAAATCCATCCCTGATCTCCATCTCATCATTTACAAATTCCTTTGTGGTTTGGAATAACATTTTTGGCACCATTCAATAGCCAACAATCCAGGTTTCTACTCCATAACATTCTTCTTTAATTGGTTACAGAAACAATACAGCACAATAAATTAATTATGAGAAGTTACTTCTGGGAGTAGAACCCAAAGTTTCCTAAATAACTCCATTAGCTGGTGCCAGCAGTGGATCTTTGTAGTATTCAATTAAATCAGACTTCCTTTCATACTATATCCTCTTCTCCTTAAGTATAATTGATAATCACCATATTTTTTCTATTAGGGTTCATAGGTTCATATTCTGAGACACTCCTTCCTGATTTTTTCCTGCTGGAGCATAGAATTGGATAAGAAAATAAAAGGGCATATTGCTGTCTGAACATTTCCATAGGACTGAAGGGGATGAATCTGTAACAGCCTGGCTCGGTGCCCACTGTACTGTCACTGGTCTGTTGAGACTGACCCAATTGCTGGGTCCCACATGCTTTCAAGCCTACTGGGTCTGAGGAAACTCTAGTCACAGTTTGTAGTTCTGGGGCCTTAGGACACAATCCTGAGCTTAGGCATCTTGCCTGATGCTGTTCCTACAGATGTGAGCCACTTCCATGCAACTACCCTAGACCCTGAAATCCGTATCTAAGACCTCCCAAACCCCCCATGCACCGCAGACACTTACACACCCCACCTCTCTCAGAGCTCCACCTAGGCTACAAGCACTCGCATCAGCTGGATCAATTTTACCACCACTGTGATGGACCATTGCTAAAGCTTGGTTGGTGGCTTTGTGACAGGGTGACCCTCAGGTGTATTTCCAATTATCGCACAATAACCCTACTCTGTGAGGTCTGTTAACACTTGGCAAGACATCAAAAGAGCCATTATGTCTGTGCTGCCCTGCTGGGATAATGCAGACGTGCCCAGTAGCTTCACACCAAGTAGCATTAGGGCTCTGAAAAAAATTCAGAACAAAATAATTCTTACAGAAGATTCATTTTGGGGAAAATGCCATTTTTAAACAGAAAATGTATGTTTGAAGAATGATGCTCATGTTGTTCTGCTCATTGCACAAGTTAGTGTTTACTGAGTTTTAATAAACTAGGACATGGCTGCTAACATTTTAATAATCATCATGAAAAAATGTGTTTTCTTGTCACATGTTAGGAAGTGTACATGAGGACCATACTTCTGATTCCCTAAAATGTAACATCTTAAGCCTTGTCTATACTATGGGGACTATGGTGGCATATCCATAGTGCTGTACCTATGTTGGCATAACCCTGTAATGTACAGCCTATGAGGATGGAAGCATTTTTTTCTGTCACTGTAGGAACACCACCTCCCTAAGTGAAAGTCCATAGGTCAGCAGACACACTCTTCCATTGACCTAGCTACATGTATCTGGGGTTTATGTCAACATAACTATGACACTCCAGCTTTTTCACACCACTGAGTGCTTTAGCTTTGTCAATCTAAATGCTAAGTGTAGACTAAGGCCTGGTGTACATGGGAAGGTTACACACCAGTTTACTTTAAGGTGCGATTTAAAGCCAATTTAATTAAACCCATGCAAAATACTGTGTGGATCCTCTTATTTTGGTTTAAGAGTGATTTATTGCAGTTTAGCTTAATCCAGTTATAATCAATGAACCTGAAACTAAATTAAGCCTGGTTTAAACCACAGTTGGTGTCCACACTGTCTTGGCATCAGGTTTTAGTTCAATTGGCTTAAAAGCACATCTTATGTTAAACCATTTCAACTTTCTCATGTACAGAAGCCCTTAGAGAACCTACTCCCTATGCAGCTGTCACCTGCATACAAATGCAGAAAGCAGTGTGTGTGTATATTGCTCATGTTTAAGATCCACTCCTGCAAGCAGAAGGAAGTTAATGGGATAACTGGGATCCTTAAAATTAAGCACATGCATACACGTTTTCTGGATTAGGGATTTAGTATCCGCTCAGACACAAGTGAATGAGATTGCTGGAAAAAGGAGACAGGATCCTGGGTATAGCCCTATCTAAGTACATGCTTAAAATACTTTCAGCTCCTTCATCTCTGCCTAGCAAAAGAAGGGATTCCTTTAACATAGGTGGTGTTTAACTGTGGTTGAATGTGGCTGCCTAGAAGTGGGTATCTTTACTGAATTTTAGAACACATTGGGCCAATATTACTGTCAGTTACAGTGGTGTGAATCCAGAGTAAATCCACTGAAGTTATAAGGGTATGTCTACACTGGCAAGTTTCTGCACCACAAGTTATACCCTTTGTATTAAAATACTGGAATTAAACTGTTGTTGCGTTGCCACACTGTACTCCTTGTGATGCTGGAGCGCATTAACATTAGCTGCTCTTGCAACAGCAAAGATAGCAATGCATTGTGGTAGCTATCCCACTGTGCAACTGACTGCGCGGTGGTTTGGGAAGGGCTTGCAATGCCTCATGGGGCAGACAGAGTCACGTGATGCAGGTTTCACAATCCCCTTGTTCCATGGGCATCCTACAACATTGCCAGCTGCTTTTTAACTGAAATGTGTTCGGGGGAGGGAAGAGTGTGTGACATGGTATGTGTGTGGAGGCAGGACCGGAAACAGGGGGGTACAACAGGTACAGCTGTACCGGGCCCCAGATTTAATGGGGGCCCCCCTTAAATCCGGGGCGGGCCCGGTACGCAGCTGTACCCCCTTGTCGCCGGGCCTTTGAGCAAGGCGCGGCTCTGGGCAGCCGCTGCAGCGCTCATCAGCCCCCTCCCCCGGCACCCAGCAGCCTCCCCCCGCCCCCCTTTGCTTCTGCGTACGTGGCCCCAAAATTCCTGTCGCCGGCCCTGTGTGGAGGAAGGGAGACAGTGTGTTTTGGGGGACATTGAATGTGTCAGCATGCTGTCTTGTAAGTGCAGACAGTGGCAAGAAGCAACAAGTACTGAGGTAGGGGAGGAGGAAACCCCGACATCAGCCCCCATCTCCCTCCTTTGGCTGTCTGCACAGCAATCTCTCTTTCACACACAAACACACTCCCCTGGCAATAGAGTGCTGGAGCCTCTGCAAATAGCCTCATGATTCTTGTCAAGGTGGGGTTTATGCAGCGCTGCAACTGAGGAGTTTCTGCTCACAGAGTGGCTTGGCAGTGTGTATACGTCTGCAGTCTGAGTGCAAAAAGCTGCTTTACTGTGCAAAAATGTGCCAGTGTAGCAGGGTCGGCTCTAATTTTTTTGCCACCCCAAGCAAAAAAAAAAAGCGGGGGTGGGGAGGGCCCCACCGCAGCGCGGCCAGAGGAGCAAGGGGGGGGCGGCGCTACTGTGGCGCGGCCGGAGGAGCAAGGGAAGTGGGGGCGCAGCCAGAATGCTGCCCCTTACAGAGCGCCACCTCAGGCACGTGCTGGTGCCTGGAGCCGGCCCTGCAGTGTAGACAAGCCCCTAGTGTTGTAGCACCAGATTAAGCCACTGATCCTGCAAGGAATGCCAGGCGAGTGGAGCACTTCACTGGGGCTCAGCAGTGGCACAGACACAATGTTCTTGGTAGGATTAGAACCTAAAAATGCTGCGAGATGAAAGGCCTTTTCTCTTTATGGATTCAATCGGATTCTATGCAGATCATGCTTGAATCATGCTACCCAGGCACCCCCGTTAGTTGGGACTGTCTGATATTTTTCACCCATCCTGTTTTAGAACATTTTTTCAGTCTATATGCTTAGGAAAAGTCACACACACACACTCAAAAGAGAGACTCTTAGTTATTAGCAGTTTCCTTGCTGTTAAACCTGAAATATCACTTTTGTTAACTCAGGTGGGAATTAATTCACTCTCTCTTTTCTTTACCTGGACTTCTTCATGGTAACAATAATGTAAGATTGGAGTCTCAATAATCAGAACTATTATGTAACCAAAAATAAAAAGCAAAGCTTGCTTTATAGCATAATTATGCAAGCATAATATGAATTATTCTAAAGTGATTAATATTTAATAACGATTGCACCCAAGTGCATTATGCATAATTGGAAATCTGTTGGCAAGGTCAGCTACATTTCTTGGTTTAGTAAGGTCTATTTGGAGAACGTGAGAGGACTAAAGCAGAAATGCACAGGCAGTTTACTTCCATTTGAAAGCATTTAATCCCCACCATTTGAGCTGGTTAGCTGTTGTGCAATATAATCTGGTAGCTTTTAAAAGTTAAACTTGAATTTATCTTTGTTCTACGTTCTACTCTGGTTCAGTTATAGTATTTGTGACTACATCATCCTCTCTCAACTTTTCAGTTCAGTCGAATAATATCCAGGTATCTTTAGTTATTTTCTTTCCTACTTTGTTTCATCTCATACCAAGCTGTTTGTTCTCTATTTTGGTAGCTATTTCAAGCTAACAGTTCTCATTCTTTCAGAAATGTTATTGGGGGGGGGGGGGAGCTGAGGTTCCCAATCCTGCAGTCTTTGTGCCAGACTCTCAGGAGGCGTAAATCAACATAACTTCATTGACTTTAGAAGAGCTGCTCTTCTACCAGTTCCTACCAGCTGAGAACATCATTGTTTGTTTGTATGACAAAGACCACCATTGACCTATATGGCAGTTGTGAATTTGTAAAGTCTGCCAAACCAAGTTATCCAGCACTGCTTATATGCTGTGCACACAGCGGTCGTTAACATCACATATTACATGCTGATATTTCTTTGATCTATTTTGTCAACAAGTAAGCACATGTCTTGGAACAAGAAAAGATGTATTTCGGTCAGCCAAGAGGCATGTGTTTGATTAGATTTTCACCTTTAGGGTCAAATTCTTCTCTTAGTGCATAAGTTTTTCTCCCTTCTGACCTGGCTATCTTGAGGCTGAACAATTCCCTGCCTTCACTCTGATATCCCAACAAGAGATTCTGCTTACTTTTTCTTCAGAGGGATAATAGGGTCACTGCCCACCATTATAACCATTACACCATTACACAGCACTTCCCATGCAAGCCTCATTTATTCTGAAGGTAAAAACATTACAGAGAAAACATATTAAAAACAATAACAAAACCTACAAGCATGCTAATAAGCATACCAGAGATCACTCCAACCCTAACATGAGCTCTGGCAGGGGCAGACCAGCCAAGGAGTTTCCTTGTGGTTTCAAGTTCATCACATCTTCAGCTCAGAATAAGCAAAATCTTATGGGTCCTCCATAGGCCAAATTCTTCCAACCCTTCCCTAGGGACTGTGGGCCAGAGGTGCTGTCCATTGGCTGGATCAGCAAGAAACCCATGAGCCAGTTTACACCAGACTATTTATCCGAAATCTTCTCTTGATCCCTAGAGAATCCAGTTTGAACTAGGATAGGTAGCTTCAAGGGATGGTTTCAAAGATCTGATAACTGGAGGAATTATATTAGCATTGCCCATTCCTAGATAAATTATATACTACTAGCATAAGTGCCCGGCGTTGCTCGGGTCAGTCGGAGGTGGGGAGGGGGCAGACAGTTGACACCCCCTGACCAACCCCAACACCTGCCCTTCACCCACCCTGACACCTTCCCACCCCCCCGACCAACCCCAACAGCCCCCGGCTCACTTACCCCCCGACCAAACCCGACAACCCCACCTGACCCCCCAAAACAAACCCAACACCCTCACCTCACCCCCCGACCAAACCCGACACCCCCACCTCACCCCCTGAGCAAACCCGACACCCCCACCTCACCCCCCGACCGAACAGTGTATTTAATAATCTGTGTGCTACACAGTGCACCGTGAGCCGGGGGGGGGGGGTGTCGGGTTTGGTCGGGGGGTCAGGTGGGGGTGTTGGGTTTGCTTGGGGGGGTCAGGTGGGGTTGTCGGGTTTGGTCGGGGGGTAAGTGAGCCGGGGGGTGTAGGGTTTGGTCGGGGGGGGTGGGAAGGTGTTGGGGTGGGTGAGGGGTGAGTGTTGCGGTTGGTCAGGGGGTGTTGCGGTTGGTGGGGGGTTGAGGTGGGGGTGTCAGGTTTGCTTGGGGGGATGAGGTAGGGGTGTCGGGTTCGGTCGGGGGTAAGTGAGCCGGGGGGGTGTCGGGTTTGGTCTGGGGGGATGGGAAGGTGTCGTGGTGGGTGAGGGGTGAGGTGTGGGTGTTGGGGTTGGTCAGGGGGTGTTGCGGTTGGTGGGGGGGGTGAGGTGGGGGTGTCAGGTTCGGTCGGGGGGTAAGTGAGCCGGGGGGTGTCAGGTTTGGTCTGGGGGTGTTGCGATTGGTGTGGGGGGGTGAGGTGTGGGTGTCAGGTTTGGTCGGGGGGTAAGTGAGCCAGGGGGTGTCGGGTTTGGTCTGGGGGGGTGGGAAGGTGTTGGGGTGGGTGAGGGGTGAGGGGTGGGTGTTGGGGTTGGTCAGGGGGTGTTGCAGTTGGTGGGGGGGTGAGGTGGCAGTGTCGGGTTTGGTCGGGGGGTAAGTGAGCCGGGGGGGGGTGTCGGGTTTGGTCTGGGCACCCACCCCAACACCTTCCCCCCCCCCAGACCAAACCCAACACCCACACCACACCCCTCACCCCCCCAACACCTTCCCACCCCCCCAGACCAACCCCGACACCCCCCCCGGCTCACTTACCCCCCGACCAAACCCGACACCCCCACCTCACCCCCCCAAGCAAACCCAACACCCCCACCTCACCCCCCCACCAACCGCAACACCCCCTGACCAACCCCAACACCCCCACCTCACTTACCGTCCCACCAAACCCAACTCAGATCCGTCGCAGGGGGGGAGGGGGCCCAGAGCCGAGGGATTCCGGGGACCTTCGCAGGTGGGGGGGGGACACAGAGCTGATGGAGTCCGGGGTGAGGTGGGAGGGGCAGAGAACTGAGGGCTCTCCGGGGTTCCGTTGGGAGGGGGGAGGGGCAGAGAACGGAGGGATCTCCGGGGTTCCGTTGGGAGGGGGGAGGGGTAGAGAACTGAGGGATCTCCGGGGTTCCGTTGGGAGGGGGGAAGAGTAGAGAACTGAGGGATCTCCGGGGTTCCGTTGGGAGGGGGGAGGGGCAGAGAACTGAGGGATCTCTGGGGTTCTGTTGGGAGGGGGGAGGGTCAGAGAACTGAGGGATCTCTGGGGTTCTGTTGGGAGGGGGAGGGGCAGAGAACTGAGGGATCTCCGGGGTTCCGTTGGGAGGGGGAGGGGCAGAGAACTGAGGGATCTCCGGGGTTCCGTTGGGAGGGGGGAGGGGCAGAGAACTGAGGGATCTCCGGGGTTCCGTTGGAGGAGGGAGGGGTGAGCTGAGCGAGTGAGGTGTCTGTTGGAGGGGGGTATTATGACATCATCACCACCTAACCGCCCAGCCGATGTGATTGGCCCTGAAAGACTTTCACCCCTAGGGGGCGTCAGAGGTGAGATCCGAAAATTTTTCGACCCTTACCAGCATCTAGACCCCAAGACCCCTCACTGTACCAAATTTCAAGTCTCTGGCTCAAACGGTGCGGGAGGAGTTCGCAGTCATACGTACATACATACATACATACACACATACATACATACACCACTTGACTTTTATATATATAGATTCCACAATAACACATATAGAACTAACAAAGAGTCCTGTGGCACCTTAAAGACTAACTAAAGTATTGAAGCATAAGCTTTCTTGGGCTAATACCCACTTCGTCGGATGCAAACAATGTCGCATCCGATGAAGTGGGTATTAGCCCATGAAAGCTTATGCTTCAATACTTTAGTTACTCTTTAAGGTGCCACAAAACTTTGTCACTTCTGCTATTCCAGACTAACACGGCTACCTCTCTGATTCTTGACATATAGAACTGCATTTGTAATACAATGAATTGCAAAGGTATTAAACCTAATTCAATAGGATATAACTTAATTTAACAGAGTTCTTTAAATCCATAAGGTTTGTCCAGGATATTGTCAGTCTGTTGCAGGCCTAATAAAATGTTTCGGTAGGTTCATAGATCTTAAGGCCAGAAAAGATCATTCGTCTGACCTCCTGCATAGACAGGTCATAGAATTTCACTGGATAATTCCTACATCAAGCCCATAACTTCTTGATTGTGCTAAAAAGTATTCAAGCATCACATTTACATTCAATAAATTGTACTACATACCTGGAAAAGGCAGGAAATCTTTCAGATCAGATGGCTTAATCCCAAAGCAACTGCCAGTTGAATTAGATTTAGTGGGTAGTTCATATGATTTGGTCGAGAGAGAGTGGGATGGGATCCTGGCAGGGACTGATTTTTCTCCACAGGCTGAATCACTACCGTCCATTGTCAAAATATATTCCTTCTTCAAATTAGTAAATCAGCCAACAAAACACATTTCTGAAGTAGGTAAAATGTCCTAATCTTCCAATCAGCCGCAGTGCCCTGCACCCTCACAGAATCTCATGGCCACATGGGGGTGCAGAAGTGTGTCCCTAGTGGAGGTCATTGAAGGAGTGGGGGCAATGTGCTAAACAGTGAAAAAGTCAGTTTGAGAAGATAAAATACTGCAGCTGGAAAATGTACAACAAACATTTAGATCCCTGTTTGATATTTTTCTGGAGCCCATTTATTTCCATATTCCTCCTCCCTTGTATCGGGCTGTTTCCATGCAAGTTATGGTAAAGCTCCAATTGACTTGCAAAGGAAGCATAATAGAGCCATAGTGCTTTATGGAAAGCATACATGACCTATATTTAGTCACTCCCTTAAGTAACACTATGCACAGTGTAGAGTACTCTGAACAGGCATATAAAGCACAAGGGAATAGGGAAGTCTGAACCATTTTGCAGGCAAAGCTTCAGCACTTAACAATCCTAGTGAAATCCTATTAAGGATTCTGTTATGCACTGGCTCTTCATTTTGGTTAGACATCCCATAAACAGCTTCATGGTACAATAAGGTCAATATATCTTCATAAGTTTTTATTTTAGGTATGTACTTACTTTACAGCATTAGTTTACAGGAGGGTTAAAAATGCAACAATAAGACCAGACGTTTCAATACCATAATCATTTAAGTCAGCTCCAATTCATTTTAACACAAAAATTCAAGTTAATTTATTGACTCAAAAAAAAATTGTTTTGTTTTTTGTTTATTTTTTTTAATTTAGCATAGTTTCAAATAGTTCAAATTACTTTTGGCCATTCTATTTTGAAAACATTTGACAGTACCCTTACAAGATTATTGGTATTGTCACAAATTAGGTTACTATAAATAGGTGAATAAGATGAGGAAGACTTTGTAGCACCTTAGAGACTAACCAGTTTATTTGAGCATAAGCTTTCGTAGGCTATAGCCCGATGAAGTGGGCTATAGCCCACGAAAGCTTATGCTGAAATAAAACTGGTTAGTCTCTAAGGTGCTACAAAGTCTTCCTCGTCTTATTTACGGATATAGACTAACACAGCTGCTAATCTTAAACCTATAAATAGGTTGTGTTCCCACTGTATGCACAGACAGTGTCCACACACAGACAAAACTTCCAGTGATTTAACCAAAGGTGTTCTTTTAAACCCATTTAGTTAAACCAGTGGCATCAGACAAATGGGTGTGGACACATTTCAGTTTGAGAGTGGTTTATTTCAGTGTAGTCTAAACTAATTCTAATCAATGTAAAATAAACAAAAACCTAGTTTAAATCAAATTAAGAGCCTTCATACAGGCCTTCAAACCTGTTCAAATGTTCAAATACATTGTTTTTTTAGAAGTCACACCTTTAGTTAAACTAGTGCTACTTTTTCCTATAGGCAAGGCCCTAGGTAGAAAATACAGAGAGCACCAGCTCTTCTATTGCTTTGCACCTTGTGTAGTCCTTGTATTTATACAAAGTGGATTGTTGCAGCACACCCTCCTTGGACCCTCCTGAGACCCTATCACCCTAAAAGTATCCCAGCGCCCGAGGGCAAGGAGCTCACTGCTGTCAGATAGTGAGTTTCAACTGGCCTGATCAGGTCAGTGTACCCCATTCATTTATGCCGCAAACTGTATCTAACAGGTCTTGTGAGGTGTCATTGGAAAACCAACAACGTACTGATCATTAATATTCTTGCATGTTATATGTACTGTATATGCCCAAAGGACTGTACAAAAGCAAAGAAAATATAGGACTAAAATGTGTTTGAACCAGAAAGGTCTGGGGAGTGGATAATCAGTTTTTTTACAGACAAAGGAAAGACTGTTGCTTCCCTCCAGGTGCAATCACAGACAACTGGTAATCACAGCCAAGTGGCCATTCATTACGGTAGCATATCAGAGGCTGCAGGGCCAGATAACTCTGCATTGTAGAAAGCACCAGCAGGGAAGAACCAGCATGGAACTCTCTCCTTCAGGCTCCATAGCACTTCTTGTCACAGCAGGGGTGCAGAGCTTTGGGAGGATACATTTCAAAAGTTCACTGGACAAGAAAAGAGAGGGAAGCAAAGAACCCCACGTTATCTTTCACCTAGGATGAAAGAGGAACCAAGCACTTTCAACTCTGGGAGATTGTGACCAAGAGGATGGTCGGCCATCTTGCTGGAAGGATTGGAAAGAATCTTACTTTGAATCAAGCCTATAGTTTTGTTAAGGCTTAGTCACTAGAAAGCATTTTTCACTTATTTTCTTGTAACCCTTTCAGACTTTATCCCTCTTACTTGAACTCACTTAAAATCCTATCTTTTGAGTAATAAGATTGTTTTACTTTTAATAAACCAACCCACTGCTATGTTTGAATTGAAGTTAAAGGAAACTGCTATGGTTTTGTCTCTTTAAAGGAGCGATGGACATTACTGCTTCTCTAAATGTTGTGAGAAAGGGTCAGACATTTCAGGAGAGATGGTTTGGGGAACATTCAGGACTGGGGTGTGTGTTGGGGTTACTTGTGTAGTAGTAACTAAGGCTGATGGAGACAGAAGTGTGACTGTGGAGTAACAACCAGGCTGCTGGAGTCAGAACAGCGGAATCAGGGCTTCTTCACACGCAGACACTCCGTGCATACTTGTATGCTGCCTGGAGCATCCAGACAGGGAGCTGCTGCAGCAAAGCATGTTATGGTACTCTGGATTACACCACAATTGGTGATGTAACCTTATTGGTTTGGGTTGCATCCCAAAATGTAACTAGCCCACTATGGCACAATGCAACAGTGATTCTTCCTCTCTTTCCCTCCTAGTCCCTTCAGTACTCCTAAAACATGCCTACCTTCTTTCAGAGAGCCTCTACCAAGTAATAGTCTCTACTTTGAACAAAACAAAAAGAGAGAGTGCTGGAATGGGGGGGGGGGTATGGTCCGCCTACTTTTTACCAGCTATAAGGGGGTGAGTGACAGGGGGAGGAGCAGAGAAAAGCAAGTGGGGGGGGGCAGGGCCTTGGGAGAAGGGATGCCATGATGGTGGGGCTTCGAAGCAGAACAGCACAGCGATGAGGTCATGGTTCTGGCACCAGTGTCCCCACCCCACTTTTAGGAAGTTTTCACTACCCCGTGTGGGGGTGGGGGAAACCTTTCACTTTTTCCTCAGCTAGCCTTCTGTCTCATTAATTCAGTGACAAGGGACTTTCTCCCTAGAGGTCTGGCTCCTATCCAAGCTAATGACCCTCAGCACTTCTTTCTATAATTCTTCCCCCAGTCTAGTTTTCCCTAGATTGGATCCTTATTCCCCATCTGCCTGAGGTTAGCCTTTCCCCAGGCCTGCCAAAGAAACCTCCTTCTCTTCAAGAGCAGTAACAAAAGACAACCTGCCAGTTCAGCTCTCCTAGTCATGGAAATCACCCAACTCTTCCCCAGCTGGGTCTGACAATTGAACTGTGCTACCTGGGCCCTAGCCAATCGGGATCAACTGGAGGGGGTAGCTGATCTGCCCAGGTCAGGCTGAGCCCAAGTCCCCTTAAAGTGCCACCCGGCCTGTGACATGGATGTATAATGCTACCAGATCAGAATGATAGTGTTTGACAGCCATTTTGCACTCACATTGCACAGGTATAAATGACCACAAAAAATGCAAGGCAGTGGAGAATCAAGCTCACAAATGTACCCTCTTCCTGTAATTTACTGCTACTAGTGACATAAGTATCAGCAAAACATAAGCATAGTTTTAAGATTTTCCTGACCTCGACTGATCCTCATATTTTCCCCATTCTCCAGCCCCAGCAGAGAGAGAAATAACAATGCCCTGCCACCTAATAATTCTCTTGGATCTTGAATTGGAACCAATAGCCCTTCCCGCTCCTGGCCTGCCAAGCAAGGATCAGCAGAAATACCTTTGCTCCTTTAACCCTACTGTCATGTGCTGGAACCCTGCTTAATCAGCACACAAGCCATATGTCCAGTCCCTTTCCAGAATCCTAAAACCTGCCATCTATGTCCGTGAGTCATAGGTGAAATAAGGCCTCTCTATCTCTTTGCCCGTTACCCCCCAGCCGGGGTATGGGCCACCAACTGGTGTTGGTGTTTCAGTAGCAATTGGTTCCCTTACAGGGTGGAGTTGCTAGCCCCACGCCCATGTTAAGCCTACAGCGCCTGGTATTCCCAGGAGGTCTCCCATCCAAGTACTAGCCAGGCCCGACCCTGATTAGCTTCCGAGATCAGACAGGATCGGGCATGTTCAGGGTGGTTTAGCCGTGAAATAAGGCCTATGATGATATAAATTCCCTTCTATTCTACAGCAAAATAACTATCTTAAGAAAACCCCTAAATAAACTGTGACAACTTTCCCCAACCTTGCAACATATTGTAGGCCCATGCTCAGCCACAGCCAAGGAAGCAATGCAGAGTGATTTTAGCAATCAGTGCATACCTTGTTCCTTGGCTAGATGATAGGAGGTTTGTTGATGCAAGAGGTTGTCTGCCTCTTTCTTCCCTAGCTCTGACTAGATCATTCTAAAATCAGCTACACAAGAATAATCGAGCTTAATATGCAGTAAGAGCCACGACATAGGGGCTGAAACACAATAAATAAGAGAGCAACTTCATGTGTTTAGTCTAAAAATTCTCACTTTGCATGTTTGATCTTGCCAGCAGCACGTTGCTAACTGCGTCATTTGGTATTGTTAGCAATGATACAAAGCCCGTATGTATGGCCAATAGACAAGTGTTTAATCTCCTGGCTTTAAAATAAACAGTTCTGTCTTTCTTTAGCATGTCTCTTTAGATAATGAAAATGATAGGAGGCATTTATCTGGTTTTGATCACAGTTATATGCATTACTGCTTCATTCATAGCATTAAGTGTCTGAACAGTGAAATTACTTCCCCAGTGAAAACTCATCTTTAAAATATAGTAAATCAGGGAATACATCCCAGCAAAATGAAATGAACGAGGAGAGACTGTTGTGAAAAATCTATCTGTAAAATAGATCTTTAAATATTGGTGTTGTGGACATGTCCATAGAAATATGCTCTGTTGTGAACCTGTTTGGGATGCTGGCAAGGGTCCGCTTGATATGTTAAAAGGAACGAAGTATTCTGTGTTGTCATCAGAGTGTTGCAGCTGACCCCAATGGTCCCAGGTGAACCAGATATTATAAACTAGCCATTTACCTAACAACTCATCTACCTTGGGGTAAATCAGACATTAAATCCCAGGACACCAGCTGACCTAAACTCATCAGTAAGGAAACAGCAGGGTTGCCCATTAGCTGCAGATAAGGTACAAACAGCTAAACATTTTACAACTATAATAAAGAGAATTTTTTTTGAGGAGAGTCCATTAAACACAGTATCACTTATTATTTAGGAGTATTTTTTGCTTATATTTAAAGTATCACAGTGAACTGATTGTGTTTAACCTGGCTCAATCTGACAGTGCCCATCTTAAAAAAAAAATCTTTAGGTTTACAAAAAAGGTACCTTTCCACCTGGCTCAGATTACACCTAACATACTTAATGCTACGTATAGGGGCTGATCTTCACTGGGGGGGAGATCAGCTGTAGATACGCAATTTCAGCTACATTAATAACGTAGCTGAAACTGGCGTCTCTACAGCAGACTTACCTGCCATCCTCACAGCGGTGGCGGTTGGCGGCGCGGTCCCCCGTTGACCCCAGCTTGCGCCTTCTGGTGACCTAGACTTCCAGAGTTGACGGGGGAGCCGCTGGTGATCGATTTATCGCGTCTTGACGAGACACGATAAATCAATCACCAAAAGATCGACCCTTCCTTGCCGTAGTGAGGACAAGCCCTAAGTTTACCAGTTTTTCAGAGGCAAAAGACAAGGCTCATCAAGCTTCTTCTTTTCCTCAAGCCAATGCCTTTAGAAAATAGTTGGGTCTTACATGACGCCCTGAAAGCTATCAGATTCATTAACTATCATATCATCTAGAGGAGAAAAAATTCAAGAGTCAAATATCCCCCGGAGATTACCAGGCCCTTTCACACATAAATGTAGAATATGTTTTCTCAAATGTCCAAGCCATGTCAGATCCTGTGAGAAAGATAGTTATAGCCTATATATAGATTATCCATACCAAGCTTTATAGACCAAATTCAACACCTACAGGCTAACATGCTCATGAATATATAGTATATATTAGGGCTGTCAATCACAGTTAACTCATGTGATTAACTCCAAAAAATTAATCACAATTAATCAGTTTTAATCACACTGTTAAACAGAATACCAATTGAAAGTTAAATATTTTGGATGTTTCTACATTTTCATATATATTTAATTCTGTGTTGTAATTGAAGTCAAATTGTATATTTTATTACTAATTGCACTGTAAAAATGATAAACAAAAGAAATAGTATTTTTCAATTCACCTCATACAAGTACTGTAGTGCAGTTGTGAAAGTGCAATTTATAAATGTAGATTTTTTTTGTTATACAACAGCATTCAAAAACAAAACAACATAAAACTTCAGTCCTACTTCTTGTTCAGCCAGTCGCTAAGACAAACAAGTCTAAAACAACAATGCTCCGTGCATCATGAGCCTTCGAAGGACACCCGGCATGACAAACTTTGCATTGGATATCATGCCATCATATTATAAGGAAGAACATAGGGGTGCTGGTTGTTCCCCCAAGGTACAGAGTGTCACAATGCCACCAGCAGGTTGATTTTCTTTTCTGGTGGTTCGGGTTCTGTAGTTTTGCATAGGAGTGTTGCTCTTTCAAGACATCTGAAAGAATGCTCCACACCTTGTCTCTCTCACATTTTGGAAGGTACTTCAGATTTTTAAACCTTGGGTCTAGTCCTGTAGTTATCTTTAGAAATCTCACATTGGTTCGTTCTTTGCATTTTGTGAAATTTACAGTAAAAGTGTTCTTAAAAAGGAGTTCACCCAAGGAGTTCAGTCACAAATGTAATTAACATATTATTTTTTTAACAAGCGTCATCAGTATAGAAATATGTCCTCGGGAATGGTGGACAAAGCATGAAGGGGCATGCAAATGTTTAGCATATCTGGCACATAAATACCTTGCAATGTTGGCTACAAAAGTGCCATGCAAATGCCTATTCTCACATTCTGGTGACATTGTAAATAAGAAGCGGGCAGCATTATTTCCTGTAAATGTAAACAAACTTGTTTGTCTGAGTGATTGGCTGAACAAGAAGTAGGACTGAGTGGACTTGCAGGCTCTGAAGTTTTGTTTTTGAGTGTAGTTATTTTTGTACATAATTCTACATTTGTAAGTTCAACTTTCATGATTAAGAGATTACACTACAGTACTTATATTAGGTGAATTGAAAAATACTATCTTTTTTTACAGTGCAAATACTTGTAATCAAAAAGAAACAAAGTGAGTGCTGTACAATTTGTATTCTGTGTAGTAATTGAAATCCATATATTTGAAAATGTAGAAAATATCCAAAAATATTTAAAATGTATTCTATTATTAAGTGTGATTAATCATGATTAATTTCTTTAATTGCTTGACAGCCCTAATATATACACACACCCACAAATGTATACCAAAATGTCTTATATAAAAATCAAGTAAAGCCCTTCCTCTCCCTCCGAAAAACATATTCTTGTTCAGTTCTCAAGATCCCACGTTACATGCATGCTAAAGTTATAACTGCCTTGTATTGTCAGTGACTAATCAGCTTCTCACTTTGTGAAGCTCACCGTTTAAAGAACTAACCTGCTCGTAGTTAGTAACTAGCTGATGCACATGGTATGAGGTTTTTAAAGCAGATCTCATGTGTAATCATTAGTATATCAAATGCAGGGCTGGCTCTGCCTTCTTTGCCTCCCCAAGCAGCTCAAGAAGGAAGATGGTTGAGCTGCCGCAGCCATGCCACCAAAGAGGGAAGAGTGGGTGTCGGCAGCAAGCCTGCGGCAACTTAGCCAAAGACATTGTTGAGCTGCCACAGGCGTGCCGCCGAAAGCCGCTCTTCCCTCTTCGGCGACATGCCTGCGGCAGTTCAACACACTTCCCTCTTCAGTGGACCTCTTCGGCAGACCTGCCGCAAGCATACCGCCAGAAAGCCATCTGAGTGTCGCCCTGACCCGGAATGCCCCCACTCCCCCCCCGTCATTTGCTACCCCAGGCATCTGCTTGCTAGGCTGGTGCCTGGAGCCAGCCCTGATCAAATGCTTCTGAGAATGTACACTTAGAAACAATGGAATCAAAGCTTTGAATACAAACAGATTGTTAAAATCATGTAGATTTATGATTTTTTTTGCAGCAATTCCACAGCAAGTTAAGCCACCAGTACAACTCTGCATTCCTTAGTAATGATGTATTTATCTGTAAGCAGCAGCATTCTTTACTGAGGATATGCAGCTTGGATTGCATCTATAGCTCAGTAGGAGTTCTCCTGGACTCTCACAAAGCACAGTCTAAATGCAGATGCAATTTTATGTGTCTTTCCCTATGGGACAATACGTATCACATAGCAACATCTGCTAATGAGCATGTTGCAAAGCTAGCTTCATACTCCCTCCCCCACTCTCCTTCTCCGGGGATGACCTCATCCACTTGCGGGAAATGCATCCAACATCTGAACTATCACAGTTAAATAGAAAGGCTTGAAAATATGGTGGTAATGTTATAAGCAGGCAACCAGCATTTTGTACAAAGGTGATTAGGAACATGCTTTTGAGGTTAAAATGACTAGCGCTGGTGCAATACTAAACCCTAGTTCACTGCTACTTACAGAAACCATATAATTAAGAACTAATTTAGAGTAGACTCCTTCACAGCTCCAGTGCAGCAAAGTTTTGAACTGAGAGCTCAGGTTGCTAAGCACCTTACATGAATGAAGAGCTCAGTAGCTGTACAAGCTAGAGGCCAAAGTTTGCATGCTCTTGAGAGCAGGGATGGTGGACGATAGCCTCAGCTTGGCATTGCTCTTTTGTTTTCCAATGGAGCTCTGCTGATATTCACCAGCTGAAGATCTGGCCCCTTATCTTCTTCTTCGTATTGTGCAGCACTGAGCACACTCTCTGCATAACCCATAATAAAAATAATAATGAACTTGAAGACACTCACTGCTTCTATTCATTAATCGGCCTGCAGAATGGTATATATTGCATCTCCTTGCTTGTCTAGGGCATTATTCCTCAGGACTCAATCCTCTTTTCACTTATACCTGCGTAGATCTGGTGTTACTCTAGGGACCTCAGTGGAGTTACACCAGTAAAAATCAAAAGTAAGATAGAGAGGAGAATCAAGCTCTCAGTATGTATCTTATTAGCTAATCCGTTTGTCTGCAATTGCTTCCTGCTTCAAACAAAAGCCTCTACACACATGCTTAGGGCCCTACCAAATTCAGAGTCCATTTTGGTCAATTTCATAGTTATAGAGCTTAAAAAATCATAAATTTCATGATTTCAGATATTTAAATCTGAAATGTCAGTGTTGAAATTTAGAAGTCCTCATCCAAAAAGGAGCTATGATGGGGGGGGGGGATCACAAGGTTATTGTAGGCAGGGATTGTGATACTGCTCCCCTTCTGCACTGCTGCTGGCAGCGGCGCTGCCTCAGAGCTGGGTGGCCAGAGAGTGGTGGCTGCTGGCAGGGCGCCCACCATTGAAGGCAGCTGTGCAGGAGTAAGGGTGGCATGGTATGGTATTGCCACCCTTATTTCTACACTCCTGCTGATGGGTACTGCCTTCGGAGCTGGGCACCTGGCCAACCAGCCACTCAGCTCTGAAAGCAGCCCAGAAGTAAGGGTGGCAATACTGTGACCCCTCCTCCTCAAAAAACAACCTTGTGCACACACACCTGCAACCCCTTTTTGGGTCAGGCCCCTCAGTTTGAGAAACTCTCTCCCCCATGAAATCTACATAGTATAGGGTAAAAGCACACAAAAGACCAGATTTCACAGTCTGCGTGCGTTTTTCATGGCCGTGAATTTGATAGGACACTACACATGCTGAACAGGTCACAAAGCCCAGGACCAAGTGCATGAGAGTGGGGGATATCGCTATCTTGATTGAGAGGATCCAGCTGTGGAACAAACTTCCAGAGGAAATTTTAGGTGAATCCAGAGTCTGACCATTTTTAAGGAAATGCTACAAAGCTTTCTTCCTTCAGTCCTCATAAGAACAAGAATGCCCTTTACAATATCCACAAACCCTTCTACTTGCCTTCCCCATTTAAAAGAAAAAATAATCGGTTAGACCAATTATGTGCAAGAATTGTTGCCTAGTTACTGAACTGAGAAACTGCTGAGATTTTATGTATACTGTGGACCATCTGAAATGTATACAGTGCACGCCAGGAGGATGGCAATGCAAAGGTGGCATAAAACTCACTTTTGCCTTCCTCTGATCCTCTGTGCAGGGCTGGGCCACCACCAGCTACAAACTGTTTCAAGCTTGAAACAAACTTCATCCCAGATTGCTATTGCAGAGGAACATTCTGGCCATATCTCATCTTCTTCCACCATGCCTCCTGTGCCATGCCTCCCTTTCTCTGCTATCCTGGCAGCAGGGAGGAGTGGGTGCATGAACTTGTATGCTGGCTCTAGGCCACGGATGATGACTCCTTGCAATGGAAGAAGGTCTTTTTAAGGATAGTTAAGCCATTTTGATGGCCAAATTCTGCAGGAGATGAATCTCCTGAGAATATAGCCCTTTATCCTTATGCCCAACAGGAACTGGCCCACACTGAAGGAGGTGGAGGGCCACCTTACCTCAGAGAAGCTCCAGGAAGGCACAATTTCTCCCATAAATCCTACAAACACGCTTGTAGAGTACAGCACGCTTCTCCCCAGAGCGAATGAGGCATGGCCTCAGCATCCCTTTTGGGATCCCAGTGTGTGCTGGCATGGAACAAATCCTGTGCCAGATGTGCACATAAATTATAACTCTGCCTGAGACGATCTGAGGGGGAAAGACACTATAAAAATTAAAGCAGGATAATGGTTCCATTTGACCAGCTAATTCTTTTACATTTCGCTGCAGTCTAATCCTCTCTTTGCATAATGTGATTATGCTGCTAAAAATGCAGTAGTCAAGAGCGTTCTACTATGCGTCTGAAATGCCAATATTAAAGGTTATCATAAACTGCAGTTGTTAGTATGTAACATACCACTTCCCAATGTACTGCTAATTGAATGGGTGAAATCTTTGCTGCTCAGTGGGTTAATTTATACAGTGCTTTTATCACCACGCTTTTTGCAGGTTTTGTGTTTCAGGTTTTCCTACAGCAGTGCTCACCTGCTCACCACTGTCTCACCCCAGCCAATCATGCAATTTAGAAGCTTAATAATGTACATTATGAATGATCCAGGTCAGAGGGTATAAATTATAACACAAAATCTATGTCTTTGAGACATTGGTATTTCTCAGAAACCAGTCAAAATACAAACACTCAGGGGAAAACGTATGCCAATGGCTAATTTATCTTTCTGTATATTTTGTAAATGTAAAACAAATCAGATTCTCTCTCACTCTGAAGGATGACTGGGCTTGGGAACCTACATAGACCATGTTTTCATCCCATGGAGACAGAAGACCAGGAAAATGGCTCCCAGTGTCCCAACAGTGACCCCCTTTTGCTGATTAAGGACACAACTTCCCCTAGACACTGTTATATTTCATTATACCAGTTGGCAATAAGATGTAATATGACATGTGGAAACCCAGTCATGCACAGAGAAACGCTCAAGACAGGATATGGACTGTGTGGTGGCATTGTGAACAGTGCTGTGTTAAGAGCCATTTTGAATTGCCTCCTGCCCATGCAAATAGTTCACCACAGCCCTTACGTTTGATGCATTTTTTATGCATCTGTCAACTCCTGCTTTTCTGTGGTGCTTAGATCAGGGTATTCATTGTCACTGCTTTGAAGATTCTGATGAAATGTCCTCTCCCCTCCCCCTGAAGTAGCAACTGCCTTCACGAACCTGCCTTTTACACTGCCACACACACACAAATGGTGCTCCCTTGCTATGTTAGTCACATCTTTACAGTTCTGTGATAGACACTGATGCTATTTTATTTTCCAGTCTTGAGGGGAGGAAAAATACTGAGTCTCAGTGGGACGTGAGGAAGCTTTTGAGGCAGCTAAAACTTCAGTTCTGATAAATAAAATTGATTTTCTTTTACACCTGAAAGAAATCAAGCCTCATTGTTTGAGGCAGAAACATTTAAACTCTCAAAACAAACTAGCTGAGTATCTTCCAGGTGTCTACTGCTGGCTCAGTACTGGAGTAGAATTGTTTTTAAAATGACAGATTTTTGCTTTAAGAGTAATCACTTGCAAATATTGATGTCTCCATAAAATATTAATATATTTGATCCAAAGCCAAAGTTTGCCATTCAGTGAGTGCAAATTTCTTTGAAAATGGTAAATTCTCATACATAAAATAAGAGCTTTTACAAATACATCGGAGGCAAATAGTATTTGCATCAAATCTAGTCTCAGGAGCCATGAGTGGATGCTTCTACTTTTGCAAAATCTTGTTCAATCCATATAGGGCCAGGGAGGGGTCCAAGTTAGCAAGACCAGAATTCTAGTTCTTTGTGGTGGGGACCTGTGGCGGGTCTGGCACGGTAGTGCCCCTTTGTGGCAGGGGTGGGATGGGGTGTGGGATCTTCGCCACTCTCCAATCCCTACTCCCGTCTCTTGACGGGCAGACTTATGCAGCCTAATGGTCTGTCTCTACACAATCACCCCTTTGATTTGGGTAGTGGGCCCTAATGGCCAGAGTCCATATAAATCTCTCCAAATATCAATATCGACCCAGTGACCAGAGTCCATATACCTTCCTCCTCACAGGTCGGATAGTGCAGCATAGTGACTGGAGTCCAGGCAGCTCACCCCAAGGGTCAAGGCAGTGTGGCCCAATGGCCAGAGTCTATATATCTTCCCCCTCACAGGAAGGGTACTGCAGCCTAGCAGCCAGAGTCTATGCAACTCACCCCAAGTATCACGGAAGTGAAGATGCAGTAGTAGGGGGACCCAGGACCACCCTCTCCACCAGGTCCCAACCCAGGGCCCTGCTAATGATGGGGTTTCCCTTGCCCCAAGCTCAGCGGAGATATACCCACAACACGCTAAGTGTCTGAGCATCTCTAACACCATTTGTCTCTAAAGTTCCCCTGGGTCACTTCCTACCATAAACACAATGTTCTCCACTTTAGGGGTGGGGTCCTCTGGTCTGTTCCCCCTCCTGTGGCATTCTCCATCTGGGCATCAGGGTGCGTCCCGGCTTGACTGGCCTCTGGATCCTGGAGTGCAAGCTGTCCCTCCTCAGGAGCTGGCAGCATGCCTCCTTCTCCTCCAGCAGTCAGCCCAGACTGAGCTGCTCTGCGGGCTTTTATACCTGTTCTCCAGTTGGAGCATGCCCAGCAGAGTTTCTGGAACATGGCTTTCTCTGCTGGGAAGGAAGGGTTAACCCCTGCGGTAAGTCTGCCCTGTTACAGGGCCTTGTTAATAAAGAGCCCATCACGGTGTTAATGTGATGCTAAATGTAATATATATATCACGGTAGAGTCAAAAGTCCCCTGTTAAACAGTCCTTCCTTATTTAACAGAACACTGTAGCTCATGCTTAAGTTTAATCGTGTGCTTAACTCTCACTGACTTAGAGTTAAGCATACTTCAGTGCTTTGCTGAAGAGGGGATAAACTTAAGTAAGGCCAGGGGAAATGATTTGCTGACCTGGGGCCTACATGTGCTATGTCATCATATAGGAAGAGACAATCCCTGCTCTGGAGAGCCTGCACTCTAAAAGACAAAACCCAACCCAAACCAAAAAACAGATAAAAGATGGAGGTAAAATGTAGGGATTTGAGCAAAGTTATCAAGGTGAAAATTAGCACATAGCATGTTAGTTCCTTTATTATATTGTTGTCCCTTTTTGACCGAGCAGCTAGTTCCAGTTATGAGGAGAAATTGGTGATAGGTATTTCTTTGATGCAGTCTTTCATTATTTAGAAGGTATGTACAAAGTCCTGCTTCACTGGGCACGGGAGAAACCAAGAACAAAAGGAGCAAAGACAGCTTATTGCCCCAAACCTCGTCAGCTGACTCCCGCCCCAAAAGTCCTCACTCTCTAGCTTTTTCAAGTCCAAGAATAGCAGCCGTGTTAGTCTGTATCCATAAAGAAAGCAAGGAATACTTGTAGCACCTTAGAGACTAACTAGTTTATTGCAGCATAAGCTTTCGTGAGTTATAGCTCACTTCGTTGGATGCACAGAATGGAACAGAAGTAAAATGCATTTATACACACACAGAAAGAAAAATAATGGTCCATCTACATTTAACAGCCCTCTTAGAATTGGTATGCTAATGTACAATTTTTTTTCTTTCTGTGTGTATCAATGCATTTTACTTCTGTCCCATTCTATGCATCCGACAAAGTAAGCTATAACTCATGAAAGCTTATGCTGCAATAAACTAGTTAGTCTCTAAGGTGTGTGGCAAATTACTCCCACAATATTGATGGGTCCTGCGCTTTCTCTTCTTGTGGGGGGAATTCAGGGAGCCTTTTTCTTGCCTCTGAACAGGGTATTAACTGTCCCACTAGTATCCTAGAGGGGAGAAGGGGAGAGGGAGGGACCCAGGCCCGCCCTCTACTCCGGGTCCCAGCCCAGGGGCCCTGAGGATAGCAGTAAACCACTGGGATTGGCTACTCCTTCCCCTGGACTACTTCCCTCTCCTACTGTTCAGCTTGTGGGGGGCTTCCTGCCCTCACTCTATACAAGCCAGGTGTTCCTTTACTTAGGGTCTGGGTCTTTCTTAGCTCATCTAAACTCTCCAAACTCTCTCTGCTCCAACTCCTCCAAACTCTCTCCGCTCCAACTTCTCCAAACTGCTCTCTGCTCCAATGCCTCCAAACTGTTCTCTGCTCCAACGCCTCCAAACTCCTTCCAAACATCCACACCTGTCTGCCTGAGGCAGGGTTTTTTTTATTAAGGCCTTAGTTGACAGCAGGTGCTCCTAATTAACCTGCTGCCTGCTTCCCTAGTCTACAGGGAGCCACGTCCTAATGAACCTGGAGCTGATATATCTCCCCTCAAGCACTCTGCCACAGCTCCCTGACCTTCCTCTATCACAGGTGCTACAAGTATTCCTCACTTTCTTTAGCTTTTTCAAGGTCACACTGTGCTCATGGGCCAATGCTTGGCTTTCTTGTTCTTTTTGCTTCCAACTCTTTCCTTTTCCTTCTATGTTCTCAGTTTGTGTGTTCTCTATTCACTCACTCTCAATCTCTCAGCAAAGCCCCTCTACCCACACTGCCCAAAACTCCTGGGTGAGTTCACATAACCCTTTTTGTGTTGGGTAGGGGCTTGTGATTAATTTATCCTTATAGTTATGTAAATTGAAGGGTGAGTTCACACCCATCAATCTCAGCAAGATTTTGCATAACAACCCATAACAAGATTTCACCCAGCTCATAACAGTACTTAGGCATATAAGGACTGCCTTTTTAAATAGCCTGTACAATTTGACTAGCTTCTTGTAGACATTGTTACATGACAATTAATAATTAGGGCTGTCAAACGATTTTTAAAAGTAATCACACTATCAAACAATAATAGAATACCATTTATTTAAATATCTTTGGATGTTTTCTACATTTTCAAATATATTGATTTCAATTACAACACAGATTGTAAATTGTACAGTACTCACTTTATATTTATTTTTTATTACAAATATTTGCATTGTAAAGAAAACAGAAATAGTATTTTTCACTTCACCTAATACAAGTACTGTGGTGCAATCTCTTTATCATGAATGTTGAATTTACACATATAGAATTATGTACAAAAAATGCATTCAAAAATAAAATAATGTAAAATTTTAGAGCCTGCAAATCCACTCAGTCCTACTTCTTGTTAAGCCAATCGCTCAGGCAAACGAGTTTATTTACATTTTCAGAAAATAATACTTCCCAATTCCTGTTTACAAAGTCATCTAAAGGTGAGAACAGACATTCACATGGCACTGTTGTAGCCAGAATCACAAGATATTTATGTGCCAGATGAACTAAAGATTCATATGTCCCTTCATGCTTCAACCATCATCCCAAGGGATGTGCGTCCATGCTGATGATGGGTTCTGCTTGATAAGAATCCAAAGCAGTGCAGACCGATAATGTTCATTTTCTTTATCTAAGTAAGATACCACCAGCAGAAGGTTGGTTTTCCTTTTTAGTGGTTCAGGTTCTGTAGTTTCTGCATCACAGTGTTGCTCTTTTAAGACATCTAAAAGCATGCTCTTCACTTCGTCCCTCTCCGATTTTGGAAGGCACCTCAGATTCTTAAACCTTGGGTCAAGTGCTATAGCTATCTTTAGAAATCTCACATTGGTGCCGCCTTTGCATTTTGTGAAATCTGCAGTGAAAATGTTCTGAAAAAGAACATGTCCTGGGTCATCACCCGAGACTGCTATAACATGAAATATATGCAGAATACAGGTAAAACAGAGCAGGAGACATACAATCCTCCCTGAAGGAGTTCAGTCACAAATTTAATTAACACTTTTTTTTTAAGGAGCATTATCAACATGGAAGCATATCCTCAGGAATGATGGTTGAAGCATGAAGGGGCATACTAATATCTGGCACGTAAAATACTTTGCAATGCGGGCTACAAAAGTACATGCAAATTCCTATTGTTAGTTTCTGGTGACATTGCAACTAAAAAGAGAGCAGCATATCTTCTGTAAATGTAAACAAGCTTATTTGTCTTAGCCATTGGCTGAACAGGAAGTAGGACTGGGTGGACTTGTAGGCTCTAAAGTTCTACATAGTTTTGGTTTTGATTGCAGTTATGTAACAAAAAAATCTACATTTGTAAGTTGCTCCTTTGCAACAAAGAGATTGCACTACCATTACTTGTATGAGGTGAACTGAAAAATACTATTTATTTTATCATTTTACAGTGCAAATATTTGTAATAAAAATAATATACACTTTG
Organism: Sternotherus odoratus; assembly: GCA_032164245.1. Lineage (NCBI taxonomy): Eukaryota > Metazoa > Chordata > Testudines > Kinosternidae > Sternotherus > Sternotherus odoratus. The sequence continues at coordinate 63,248,072 of JAVMKO010000001.1, forward strand.
ATTTCAATTGCTACACTGAATACAATATATATGAAAATGTAGAAAAACATCCAAAATATTTAATAAATTTCAATTGGTATTTTATTTTTTAACAGTGTGAATAAAACTGTGATTAACTTTTTAAAGCATGATTTTTTTTGAGTTAACTGTGATTGACAGCCCTATTAATAATAGAAAGAAAATAATTTCATTTTTTAGTGGACCTAATGACTCAAATTACTTAGCTACTGAACTCAATTTAAATCAGTCTTTGACAATAAAGAAATAGGAATAATTAGGAAATGAGGAAAACCTAGCACCAATAATTGTTGAGAATGAGCAGGTCTTGGAAAATATTGGCATACACATAACAGCTGATCTGTACCCTAAAATAGAGAAAGTTAGATAATAAACTTATTGTTCTTTTGAAAACTATAGCCCTGATTCAACAAAGCACTTAAGCATGTAAGTAGCCCTACCGACATCAGTTTAAGCACACGTTTAACTGCTTTGCTGAATCAGACCCTATACATGGTAAAAATACAGAATAAATGAGAAAAGGAAATGTAGTTTCTTTAAAAAAATTAAAAAGGAGGAATGATCCTGGTAATTACCATCCAGTAAATTTAATTTCTTCGCCTAACAAAAAAATGGCACAAATTTATGGGGCAAATCCTGCCTAGGCCTCTGTGGTCATAGAGACTGCTATGGGGAGCAGAATCAATACAATTCTACTGTATAAGAATTAGAGGAGTAGATTCCAAGGTCTACCTTTACACCTTACCTTAATTTGCACTATGCAGAAATCAGTCAGGCCCCAGGTTTTAGCACTATAGGCAGACACTACTTCATCCACTGTTGATAAACACACTGGACTGTTGATAAGAAACCATAGTCTAAGAGCATAACATTTTTTAAAGACAGGAATAGAAGAATAACTTTTTTTTTTCAAATTTAATGACAGAGGAAATTTTTAACTTGGCAGAGTGTGAGTACCTGAATTTGAATTTTGGCCAGGACATCTGTGGTTCCAGAGTGGGATTTCTGAGTTGTTGCCAGCTTATTTTTAACAGCATGAGAAAAAAAAAACAGTCTGGGATTTACCTATGATTCTCATAGGCAGCACTGCTATACTCAGTGGGTTTCCCATGTGCACACAACATTTGCATGAGCAAACTCTGTTCTTAGCCATACAGTTATCTGTTTTGTACACCCAAGGAGTCATTTTGCATATATAAAATCAGTTTCCTGCATTGAAACCTGGGGTCTGCATAAGCAATATGTGTTTGCACACATTTTGGGAAGCAGCTGAAGCAAACAAGTTTGAGTTAGCTGGCTCGAACAATGATCTCAAGAACTTAATGCCTGCGAGACAGAATTCCAATTCTTTTGGAATAATGCAGCTAACACTTTTAACCTGTTATGACAACAGGAGTCTGGGGCCCTCTTTTTACACTGTCAGCAATGCCCCAGTAGATTCACAGGAGAGATTTTAGCTTTCTGCTATGCCAACAGTATTGCTCCAGCAAAAGCCGGTGGCAGCAACAGCAGCTGCTGCTACTATTTTTCATTTAATGAGGATTTGTGATAATTTCAGGTATGACCTTGTGATTCATCTCCATATGCCTATACCTGGTTTCCCTGTGAAACTATTGTCTAAGCCTCAGGGCTGGTGACAGGGGGGACAAGGGGGACAACTGTACTGGCCCTGGACTTAAGGGGGGCCCCCAAAGTAGTGCGGATGCTCGGACCTCTGCAAAGGTGCGGCGCACGTGCCGCGTGGCCGCGGCTGACCGCGTGCAATCCTGGGCGCCGCCGGCCACCCCAGCGCTGCGCTGTAGCGCGGCAAGCGCCCGCACGCACCGCACGGCTGAGGCTGACAGCAGACTCTGACCACAGCGGGGGCCCGGGGAAGCGCGCCCGGCCGCCCTGGTGGTGTGCGGTGCTGACGGTGGCGGAGCGGAGTGGAGGCACCGAAAAGGGGTCAAGGGGAGCCGGCCTCGCCAAGGTAAGGGGGGAGGGGGCCCGGCCCCACTCGGGGGGCGGTGGCTCCGGGGGGGCCTTTGGGCAGGCGGGTGGGCTCTGCAGTGAGTTCACCCCTGCCTGGGGAGGTTCATTCATAGGCGTGGCTGGGGGGAATGGGGGGCAGGTAAGGGGGTGGGGGGGGGAGGCCAGGCTAGGTGGGCGGGGAGGGGGGCAGGAGACTAGGCTGGAATCTGGGTGGGTGAGGCGTGGGTGTGGGAGGGAAGGAGGTTTGGTGGGAGGGAAGGAGGTTTGGTGGGGGGGAGGCTGGGCTGGGTGGGCGGGTCAGGCATGGGGGGCAAGGTGGCTGGGCTGGGAGCAGGGCCGGCGACAGGGTGGTACAACGGTTACAGCTGTACCGGGCCCCGGACTTCAGGGGGGCCCCCTGAAGTCCGGGGCCGGTACAGCTGTAACCGTTGTCGCTGGGGCTGTGAGCGAGGCGAGGCTCGGGCAGCCACTGCCGCGCTAACCAGCCCCCTCCCCCGGCACCCAGCAGCCAGCGGCCGCAGCACATGCGGGGGTTGGGGCCCGCAGGAGGTAGGAGACAGGCCGCGGGAGATCGCCGGGGGAGGGCCGCGGGAGATCGCCGGGGGGGGGAGGGCCGCAGGAGATGGGGGGGGAGGGCCGCGGGAGATCACCGGGGGAGGGCCGCGGGAGATCGCCGAGGGGGGGGAGGGCCGCGGGAGATCGCCGGGGGGGGGAGGGCCGCGGGAGATCCCCGGGGGAGGGCCGCGGGAGATCACCGGGGGGGGGGAGGGCCGCGGGAGATGGGGGCGGGAGGGCCGCGGGAGATCACCGGGAGGGCCGCGGGAGATCGCCGGGGGGGGGAGGGCCGCGGGAGATCACCGGGGGGGGAGGGGGAGGGCCGTGGGAGATCGCCGGGGGCGGCCGCGGGAGATCGCCGGGGGGGGAGGCAGGAGATCGGCAGGGGGGGGGCGCGGGAGGCAGGAGATCGCCGGGGGGGGAGGGCCGCGGGAGATTGCCGGGGGGGGAGGCAGGAGATCGGCGGGGGGCCCCGCGGGAGGCAGGAGCTCGGCGGGGGGGGGGGGCGAGTGGCAGGAGACCGGCCGGGGGGGGCCGCGGGAGGTAGGAGACCGGCGGGGGGGCCCCGCGGGAGATCGGCGGGGGGGGCCGCGGGAGGTAGGAGACCGGTGGAGGGGGGGCCCTCGGGCGGCGGGAGATCGGCCGGGGGGGGCGCGGGAGGCAGGAGACCGGCCGGGGGGGCCACGGGAGATCGGCCGGGGGGGCGCGGGAGGTAGGAGACTAGCGGAGGGGGGCCCTCGGGCGGCGGGAGATCGGCCGGGGGGGAGCCGCGGGAGGCAGGAGACTGGCAGGGGGGCCCCTCGGGCGGCAGGAGACTGGCGGGGGGGCCCCGCGGGCGGCGGGAGACTGGCGGGGGGGCCCCGCGGGCGGCGGGAGACCGGGGGGGGGGCCCGTACGGTCTGCCGTATGGGGCCCCAAAATTCCTGTCGCCGGCCCTGGCTGGGAGTGGGAGGGGGGAGGAGGTTAGGTTCGGTGGGATGGGATGGGATGGGCCGGGCCAGGCAGGGGTGGGGGAGGGAAGGCGGTTAGAGATGGGGGGAGGCTGGGCGGGGGTAAAGGAAGATCACCCCCAACAGCGGGGTGGGCCAGGCAGGGATGGGTGGGGAGGGGAGGAGGTTAGGCTGGGGGAGGAGATTAGGTTGGGGTTGGGTGGGCCGGGTCAGGCGGGGGGGGGGGGGCGGAGGGCCCCACAAACAATCAGAGTAGGGGGGCCCAAAATTTCTGTCGACGGCCCTGCTAAGCCTTCCCCCACCTGTGTCAATCTTTAACTTGCTTGGTTAAATAAGGCTCACATTATACACGAATCGACAGCCCAAATCATAAGAGACACTGTTATTAATTCAGTACCCGTGGCTGTGCCTTTCAAAAGTCTCCCTGCCTTAATCAGTCTGCAACTTCTAGGATCCTCCTTTTGTCCATAAGTTATTTTTAACAAGCAGCATTTGTGATGTTTCACTGACAACATTCTAGAAGAAGCAACTGTTTCATTGTTACTATGAGATGCAACCTTTCACCTCCAGAGCTTACTCCCTAACGTGTTCCATCATTTTATTCTCCAGACTTCCTATATTTATGCAGACTGCTGATGACTCAGATTTATTAATGATTTATATCAACAGGGGCTGACTATGACTAGACTAAGAATAATTACCTTAGAGCATTATGGCCAAACCATATACAGTAGACTCTCGATTATCCAGGATCATAGGGAAAAAATTAATCCTGGTTAATAAAATCCTGGATAATCCCCATCCATAGGAAATATGGGGAGGGGGAGTTGGTTCACCAGGCACCCTGTGCCAGGCGGAGGGGGTGTTGGTTCACTGTCTGCCCAGTGCCCTGGTGAGTTGTTTTTTGTTTGTGCTTGGGGCGGCAACAAAGCCAGAGCCGGCCCTGTGAGTTATGCATATTATTTTTTGACATCCTGGTTAACCCAATCCTGGATAATCGAGAGTCTACTGTAAAACAATGGTCTGTAATGCAAAAGTGAATCATTTCTCTTTCATATATATGCATACAAATACACACAAAACATTGTGAAGCAGGTGGTTTGCTACACACACAACACACCTGACACAAAGCCACAAAAGCAAGTGAAGATACACCACTTGACAGCACATGGCTTCTATTTCTCCACTCACAAGCACATGTCTTACCATTACCATGCCGGCCATGGAGTTGAAAGGGTCACCTGGGCAGCGGGCTTGGCCCAACCATTTCTTGGCCAAGCCAAACCTGAGTAGGGCTATGATCCTGCATGCCATGTATCAATGCCACTTTCTCAAATTTGGAGTGAGGGGGGATGATATAGAGGCTCATAGGCCAGGCTGATGGGGCTGAGAGTGGAAAGGAGGGTCAGATGGCAGTGGGGGGTGGAGAAAGGAGGGACCAAGCTATGCTCTCTCCCACTTAAAATGGTGCTCCACAGCTCCTGCCCACTGTAACACCACAAACCATGAGTGAATTATTCCAAAGTGGGTGTTAATCGAACCCTTATGTTACACCACTATTTATTCTGTATATGTCACGTGTTACAGAAAACAGTATTTAAGGGGTACTTAGAGTGTTAAAAAAAATAACTCCCTTAAAATATTTTGAATCCCTGTCTCTTGGATGCCATGAGTCTAACTACAGAGGGCTCAAAGGGAACAATACAACCCTCTAAAATAGCCTACAATGACTTTCTTCACATAAAAGGGTACTATTTTGAAGGCTATTATCTCAGGATCTTCCTGATTTTGAAGCCAGAGGTTGGTGCTATTCGGAAGCTGGGAATATCCCCTTCTGAGACTATCAACTCCTATGGGGTCAAAAGACAGCAGATTTTAAGATTATCTTGTTGTTCTGCATAGAAAAGCTGTCACTGGTTTCAGGGCTGAATCTTGCCTGTTCTTGGTGGTGAGACAGGAAAATCCACATTTAGGGGGGGGAAGAGGAACTAGCTTTCAGGAAACATGTTTTGAAATTAATGGGGGATGTTTGAATCAGTTCAAAGCCTTAGGGTGTTAGAATAAGTCACAGGGAGATGGATTAATAGGCAAAGAGCAGCGAGGCAGTCAAATGTGCATGCTAAAATCACTTATCACCTGGCTTTGCAATTTTGCTCATGGCAATCCCCTTGTATTCATACAGACACATCAGCAAGTTCTGAAATCCCTTTTCTCCTTTAATTTGAGTGCTATGAAGGTGTGTGAAAATGAAAGGCTAGCAATCTTCATGAAATAATCAAATAATATATATTTATTTATTAACCACTGCCTTTCATTTCTAAAGACCCCACGTACTTTTAAAAACTATTGCCTTGATCATCTTAGGTTTGCAGGTTCAGGTCTTAAATACATACAACACCATTTCCGAAGTGGATGGCAGCAGCCAGTCAGATTTTAGTGCTCAGAACATTGTATAACAGAGGGAAATGATGGCCAAGAACATCACTGCCAACCCCAACTTGTATTCAAAAGGCTCCAGAATCTTTAATAGTTATGACATGCAGCCGGAGCTCGAGATTTTAAGATATCATCCAAATCATTATCTGTGGTCAGATAAAAGATAGACGAGGAAAGTCTTCATACATCCAAATAAACGTGGAAGGAAGAGAGAAGCTATACACTCGACACTGATAAGGTTCCGATTACACAGAGATGAATAATACAGGTGAGAGCTCCACCCTGCCCAAAATACTTACATTTAGGTCTGCCAAGTGAAACCCAAACACTCTATGCTATTTTCACATGATTTATTATGTTTACTGTTGATCATCATCATTGTGCCACTGAGTCACAAGAATTGTGTGATTAAGGGCCCGCTCTTGAGAGCACTAGGAGGGGTTACTGTTTGGTTTGGAACTGGTTTTGCACTGAACCATTTGAACCTGAACGCCCTTGGGTTTCTCCACTTCTATTTCCATTAAGAAATTATGTAGGATTTAGTTTGTAATTGATCAATTGATAGACTGTCACTTTAACGTATTAGTGAATGACTTTACAATCCCAGACACCAATACAGGTGCTTCATGGATCCTAGTAGACAAGTATTTGAAAGGTTTTGTAAGTTCAATGTAAGTTTGGTAAATAAATTCTTTTAAAATTGTAATGAAAATTGAATCCTAGTTTTCAACCCTCTGTGGAGCTGGTTGAAATATTTCAATAAAATTTTGAAAATTTCAAATTTTGCTGATCAAAAGGGGAGAAAATGGAAATGCTGGGATCTCCTTCCTTTTTCAAAACACTAGCACTATATAAAGAAATACACTGTAATGTAAAATATGCACATAGCTTTATGACCCTGACTTATACTATATTTACATGAATAATTTCCAGTAAATACCTGTTATGAGATCTTTATTTGTATTTATAAATGCAATATTATAAAAGCAATATGAAACAGCAGGCCGGGTATGCATAGAGGATATTTGCTCTTATAAGTTGGTTGACATTACTTAGTCCTCAACAGCATGTGCTTTGTCTGATTATGTAGCAATAGCCAAAAAATATACTGCCTGTCAGGTCTGATTAATTTGTAATCCTACATGATATTTGATATGGTCATTAAACAGTTAAGGACACTGTATAGGGTAGTTTTCATACCACAGACTTCTTATTTTTAATCCATACATACATGCCACACACACACACACAAAACTGGTGGGGACAAATGCTGTTGCTCAGCAACAAGAAACTGGCAAGAGCTCAAGAGCTCCACACATCTTCCAGAGACAATAGCTCTCAGAGCTCAGCAATCAATAGCATTTGATGAAAGGCAATGCCCAGTTTATCAGACCTGCCATCTAATAACACCTCAAGTGTATTGTATGTGACATATGTAAAAAAAAAAATACCTGAGCTACAGCTGGTCGAATAATTCATCACAAATATCACCCTATTATCTGCTTGGGAGCCAAGCCCGATTACTACAAACGGATTTGTTACTGGTAGTGTTCTGTGAATAATTTGTGGGAAAGAAGTCACCCTATGGGCTACTCAATAACTATTCATTTTAACTATTCACAATTTGAGGGTGTGATTGGTCACTTAAGTCTCTTATGGAAATACAAAAGCATAAACTATCCTCTCTCCATTCCCATAGCCCAGGGGGTAGGCAACCTATGGCACATGTGCCAAAGGCGGAATGTGAGCTGATTTTCAGTAACACTCGCGCTGCCTGGGTGCTGGCCATCAGTCAGGGGGGCTCTGCATTTTAATTTAATTTTAAATTAGGCTTCTTAAACATTTTAAAAACCATATTTACTTTACATACAACAATACTTTAGTTCTATATTATAGACTTATAGAAAGAGACCTTCTAAAAACGTTAAAATGTATTACTGGCACACAGAACCTTAAATTAGAGTGAATAAATGAAGACCCGGCACATCACTTCTGAAAGGTTTCCGCCAACTGCCACAGCCCCTTATCTTCTCTTCCAACAACTTGTATCTCCTTTTCTTCCTTTGTATATTCCCCTCTCTGTGGCCCTGGCACAAAGCATATTTTTTTGGGGGGGGATTGGGGGATGATTTTTGAAACATTTTAATGACTTACCTGGGTTTTTAAAGATTTGGGATTGTTGAAGACTCAAAGTCAAGTGAAACTTTATATTATATTTTCATCTATCGCACTTTGCGGGCCCCCACAACTGTGATATCTGAGCACCTCATAATCTTTAATATATTTTATATTCAAATTCCCGTGAGGTAGGGGAGTATTGTTTTACCCCATTTTATAGATGAGGACCTGAGGCATAGGAAGACTAAGCGACTTGCCCAAGTCACACCCAAGTCACGACCTGACACACCCACCTCACTTCCCCCCCCAACCAAACCCGACACCCCTACCTACCACCACAAACAAACCCAACACCCACACCTCACTTGCCCCTCGACCAACCCCGACCCCCCTTCTCACCCCCCCAACCAAACCCAACACCCACACCTTACCCCCCCCACCAAACCCAACACCCCCTGACCAACCCCAACACCCACACCTCGCCCCCCACCCCCTCTGACACCTTCCCACCTCCCCAGACCAAGCCCAACACCCCCGGCTCACTTACCCCCCAACCAAACCCGACACCCCACCTCACCCCCCCCCCGACCAAACCCAACTCGAGTCCGTCGGAGGTGGGGAGGGGGCAGAGAGCTGAGCGAGTGTGGGGTCCGTTGGAGGGGGGAGGGGGCAGACAGTTGAGTGAGTGCAGGGTCCGTTGGAGGGGGGTATTATCACATCATAACTATGTCACAGAGAACAGCAGCTGCCCAGCTGATGTGATTGGCCTTTAAATAATTTCACCCCTGGGGGGCATCAGAGGTGAGATTTGAAAAATTTTCGACTCTTACCCTGATTAGGACCCTAAGGCCTATAACTGTACCAAATTTCAAGTCTCTAGCTCAAATGGTGTGGAAGGAGTAAGGGAACGTACATACACGTACGTACGCATACACCATTTGACTTTTATATATATAGATATAATTATACACACACACACACACACACTATAAGTTTTAAACAAACAATTTAATACTGGTACACAGTGATGATGATGTGAAGCTTGCTTGAGGTGGAGGAGTCAGAGGGTGGGATAGTTCCCAGGGAATTCATTACTGCTAATGAACTAACAATTTGCTGAGCCCTCAAGGGTTAATTCTCACACTCCAGAATGCAACACTCTAGAATGTCAGGCTGACAACTCGTGACTCCCCAGGTAATAAACGTGTGACCCTCTCAGGGGTCCTGAACCCCAGTTTGAGAACCCCTGATTTAGCAGTAAGGCATTCCCTGGGACATATCCCACCCTCTGATTCTTCCACCTCAACCAAGCTCCACAATCATCATCACTGTGTACCCAGGGTCAGCTCCAGCCATTTTGCCACCCCAAGCGGTGCAAAAAAAATAAAAAGACTCTCAACTCGAGCTGCCACTGAAACACTGCTGCCAGATGAAGCAGCAAAGCGGGTATCGCCTCTGAAATGCTGCCGAAAGAAGTGGAACGCCGCCCCAATTACGGACAGCAGGCCGCCCATCAATGTTTGCCATCCCACGCACATTCTTGGGACTCTGGTGTCTGGAGCCAGCCCTGTGTGTGCCAGTATTAAATTGTTTTTTTTTTAACTTATACTATGTGTGTGTGTGTATTGTGACGGAGTCAGACCAGAAGGGTATAGGAGAGTGCTGGAAGGGAAGTATATCAGCCTCAGGATGAGCAGGTCCCTGTTCCCTGGCTAGCCAAACAGAGAAGGTTCTAGAAAGCAGCAGAAACAGCTAGCCTGATTGGGACACCTGAAGCCAATCAGGGGCTGGCTGAAACTACTTTAAAACCCTCCCATTTAGTCAGGTGGGGGTGGGTGTCAGGAGTTTGGGAGGTGTTGGAGTAGAGAGCAGTTTGGAGGCGTTGGAGCAGAGAGCAGTTTGGAAGGAGGCCCTGAGGTAAGGGTGAAGTGGAGTGTAAAGAAGCAGGGACTGCTGTGGGGAAGTAGCCCAGGGAATTGTATTGTGTTTGGTGGTTAAAAGGTCAACCATCTTAGCTGATACTATTAGGTTCCCTGGGCTGGAGCCCGGAGTAGAGGGCGGGCCCGGGCTCCCCCGTTCCTACCTTCCCCAATTAATCACTGAGACTAGGGAGACAACAGAGACTGCCAGGAAGGATAACTTCTCACTAGCTTATGATGAAAATGGCTCAATAGGCTGTGACCTTGTCTCTAGAGAGAGAAGGGCTACGTGGATGGTCACAGTGAGCCTCTGAGGCTAGTGAAATCTGCCAGGAAATGCAGGCCCTGCAAATATAGACTTGAAGCTTTGTCACAGTATATATATATAATAGTATTTTGTCTGGTGAAAAAAAATTCTCTAGGGAAATTTAATTAATTCTTATGGGGAAATTGGTTTAGTTTAATATTGTTTCACTTAAAGTCACATTTTTCAGGAACTACAACATTCCTGTATCCCATTTTACAGCAGCGTTAATCTAGATGCTTGCTGTAAGGGAACAATCAAACATTCTCATATAGTGAGAGTACCCTCAAGTTTTTGGACACTGGTTCTAGCTATAGTTAAGAACAGAGCTACAAAGTGGCTAGCACTATTAACCCAAAAGATCTCTGTTGGGCTAATGGCAGAAGACCACTCTTTCAAACAAAACAGATGCTTGATTGTTCAGTTGATTCATGCAGAGAGATACAGTGGAGACCCTTGTTTTGGAAAGGAGTTCTGGACACTAACCAACAGAGACAACAATTGAAGGATGTAGTAGTCCTAGAAGAACTGACAGTTAATCTTTAGGAAGAACCTAATCCCCATTAGTAGGAAATTCCAGGAATTTAAGGAACAGTAATGTATCCTCACTCAGGCCAAATCCCCTTCCTATTAATGGCAATGGTAAAATTTCCATTGATTTCATTGGGAATAGAATTTGGATCTAACTAATAGGGTATTGATTTAAAGGGTTAGTATTCCCCAACTATGCAGGGAATTCTGCTGCCATACTTACACGTAACTGTATTGTTCCAATCTTTGCTCAGAAGAATTAAAAAAGCTATGTTAAGGAATATTAACAGTACCAAACTGTATAAGAAAAATATGGGATTTATCATCATCCTCATTTCATTTTTATAACTTTAGTTTCCATGACAACAAAAGAGGTGATTCCATCAATCCAAGAGCTCGTTATTTTAGTCAGTTTGCAGTTTCCTCTTGAGAAATCAGAGTATTTTTTAGTCTCCTGGAAGAAATTCATAAGGCAACGGATGAAATCTGAAGCAGAAAATAATTAAAATGAGCACACAGACCCCCACACCCAATAGAAACAGTGCATCTTTTACAAAGAACACCTACTGAGCCATAGATTATTAGTTCTTTTTCCACTGCTGCACCCACCCCACCCCCACCCAGACTCAGTGGATTTGAATTATTAAAATTCCTTCTGCTGATTCCCTGAGTCAACAAAACCTGCCACAATTTGAGATCTCCTTTAAAAAAAAAATCCTTGTAAGGTCAGAGAGACACTTTACCATACTTTTTGTGTCTGAAACACCAAGTCTGTTGTGGAGGAAAAACTGAGTCCTCACTCTCAGGTTGGAGACAAGAACTCAGAGACAGCTTTATTCAGCAGGCAATTGCCAGGGAAGAAATACAGCTAGCAGAGAAAGAGCATCTCTCTCTGCCTCAGTTTCTCGTCAAAGTACAAGCAGTTTGATACAAGTATTTATACCCTTTTCATGGCCTACACTAATTAAAAACGTGTACATTTTATTTATGTTATGTCTTGCCTTTTCCAATATTTTCTCACTTCTGTTCTCAAACATCCTTATCTTCAAGGCTAGGTCACACTAACGCTGCTCTGTGTTTCTCACCCGCTGCATACACAAAGTCTACTTTCCCGAGTCTCACATTATGAGAAAGAGTTAGCTTGACTGTGCTCTGTCTGTGCTCTGTCTTATAGGCCTATAATCAAATCCTTTACCCCTTGTTTCCACACTGTGTGGGTAGTCTCTGCAGCAGCAGTGAGTGATACAGTGAACTCCCTGAGTACGCTACTAGTATGAAGCCTTCACAACAAAGGGATATACTCCGTGCAAGGGAGCAGCACTCATTGAAAAAGAATAGCTTTCTTTTGACTAAGCAAGGCCCCGATCCCGCAAAGATTTATGCAGTTGCTTAGCTTTATGTACCTGAGGCATCCCATTGACTTCATTGGACTTTCAACTTCATCGGTGGCAGGTATTGAAGGCTAGGGGAGGCTAAGCCTCTCCTAATCTAGGACATGGCCCTGCCCATGCTCCACCCTGAGGCCCCCATCCTCGCTCCTCCTCTCCCTTGAAACTGATGGGGGCTCAGCTCCATCTGGTGGCCGGGGCTGAGGTGGCATGGGATGGCTAAAGGCAGTCCGGGGCTTGGACCAGCCAGAGCGACTGGGGCAGCCCGGGCCAGACCTGGGGGCCTTCTGGCTCAGGGCTCCAGCAGGTGGGAGGTTGGAGCCTCAGGTGGAAGGGATGGGACTAGGGAGGCAAGCCTCCCCGAAGGGGGAGTTTACCCACCACCTATGTTCAATGTGCATAAAAGGTAACATGTGCATAAGTCTTTACACAATGAAGGCCATAGTCAGTCTTATTACATGGCAGGAACTAAAGAAGGTTTTTCCTTCCCAGGGATCTGGTTCCTTCACTGGGAAAAAAAAATTACATTGTCTTTAGCTCCATTATTTATCCTCTTGGAGAGTAATGTTGCCTTGGAAAACAGAGCACCTCTTCTATGGAATAATTCCTTGGATCTCGAAATATGCAGGTGACAATATAGAAAGCATCTAAGGGAGACAACCAGTCCGGGCAAACAGGATTTTTGGATCATGAAAAGTAAACAGGCAACAGTCAATTTTTTTCAAACTGCAGTATTGTACTACAAAGAAATTCCACGTCCACATCCTCGTGACAAACAACTTGCACTTCATTCCTGGGTCCTAAGAGGTCACGGAAGCAGTGGACCTCTTGATTGAATTAGATCTTTGCATGGCACTGTTTCTTCAGCATTCTTGGTATAGTCATACTGAACAGTCTTTGTTCTGTCAGGAAGACAGCATTATTTTGACATTTTTCACGAGTGTGGCAAACACAGCAATGTTCCTTTGCAGCAAATGTATTGTTTGCAACATAAGAACAGCATTTCTAAGCTCCTGATGTAGGACCACAATAGTTAGTGATGAGAAACGCCTATTGGATCTCTGAGTTCAGCCCCACCATTCCCCTCTCTACACCCTTGTGGTTCTTGATATAGGGCCAGATTTTCAGCCCCAACAGTTGTGAGCTGGATGACTCAGCAATACAAAGCAGCCAAAGATTCCCCGACAGAGCAATTATTTGGTGGTGTATAGCACCACAGTAGGCTCTACCATATAGGGGACTTATGGAGGGAATATTAGGGACAGCAGATGGCAGGGCAGACTAGAATTCTTAGTACTCTTTCTGATCTTTGGCTAACACCGCAATCCATATAGGACCACAGCCCATTGCTTAATTTAGAGGTTGCTCTAATGGGGTTGTCCTCAGCCAAGGATCCGGTGGAGTGCTGTGCTCTCCATCCACTTTCTCTTGTCCTTAGCACACCCATTCTGTGGAAAGAGATAGAGAGGGAAGCAGGTGAATATTATAGAGTCAACAACAACTAAGGGTTCCCCTCTGTCAGATAAATAAGAATTCCTCTCCATAAGGTGGTTAATTTGCATTGCTAGGGCACTGGACTGACTGAGGCCTGAGCATCTAGCCCAATGTTGATAATATATAGCTCCATTAAAAAAAATCAAAAATAAACTATCCAAATTCTGCATGAGCTACTTCCAACAGAGTAGTTTAATGTTTGCAAGCAGTAACAAGAAATGCAAAGAGAAATGCTCTGAATACATCTTTTCACCTCCCAGGTTTAACAAATCCTTGATCCTGCAAATACTTATGCTGGTGCTTAACTTTACACAGTGTAAATAATCCCAGTGATTTAAATGGGACTGCTCATGCTGTTCTGCACATGCATAAATCTTTGTAGAACTGGGGCCCAAACTTGTAAACTCTTTGGAGTAGGGACTATCTTTTTAGTTCTTATTTGTACAGCACCCAACACAATGCCCCATCTTCATGGTTTTGAAAAAACCAAATAGTGATGTTCAAATGAGCTAAATAAATAGGACTCTGAAAACTTCTTCTTTGCACTTGATTGTGAAAATAGTTGTAAGACACTTTGTTTTATAAAAGTTTTAAAATTTATAATAAATTTAGACCAGAAAATAGCATAATTAGATAAGCATTAAACTTACTCTCTAGAAGAAATTTCAAATCTGCATGCAGCAACAGTCTGATAAATGCATTATTGATTAAATGCAAAGAGATGCACATTTACTCAGGCTACAAATCCATTAACTTTGCTTTGAAACAACACTTCTGCCCTCTCAGGAAAATCAGATATTGTTTGTGGCCTTGCAAATAAAATCTGAGATAATTATATTTCAATGAGTTTTTGTACTTTATTTCATTGTCATGCTGGGGTACCCAGGAATGTTTCACTACTTTGCAGGGCCAGCGACAGAAATTTTGGGGCTCCCTACTCTGATCGTTTGGGCCCCCCCCAGCCCAGCCGGCGCTTCCCCCCCCCCAACTGACAGCGGCTGGGCTCAACCCCCCCCAGCCCAGCCGGCGCTCCCCCCCCCGCCCCCTTGCCTGCCCCCCAGCCCCCCCCAGCCACGCCGATGAATGAACCTCCCGGGGCAGGGGTGAACTCACTGCAGAGCCCACCCGCCTGCCCAAAGGCCCCCCCAGAGCCACCGCCCCCCGAGTGGGGCCGGGCCCCCTGCCCCCTTATCTTGGCGAGGCCGGCTCCCCTTTACCCCTTTTCAGTGCCTCCGCTCCGCTCCGCCACCGTCAGCACTGCACACCACCAGGGCGGCCAGGCGCGCTTCCCCGGGCCCCCGCTGTGGTCGGAGTCTGCCGTCAGCCTCAGCCGTGCGGTGCGTGCGGGCACTTGCTGCGCTACAGCGCAGCGTTGGGGTGGCCGGCGGCGCCCGGGATTGCACGCGGTCAGCCGCGGCCGCGCAGCGCATGCGCCGCGCCTCTGCAGAGGTCCGAGCATCCGCACTACATCGGGGGCCCCCCTTAAGTCCGGGACCCGGTACAGTTGTCCCCCTTGTCCCCCGTCGCCGGCCCTGCTACATTGTCTCTAAACTGAAAGCACCAAAACCAAGTGACACAGTTAGATTTTTGCTTTCATCCTAAAGTGCCCTGGGATATACTTTACAGTTTACATGCTCTATGAAAGGGCATCAGTGTGACCCCACGGTAAAATCTACAATATGCCCTCCTGCACCATTGTCACTCCACTGAAGAGATTTGCCTTTCAAAGGACATGTCCCTGGGTGTGCATGGCAGAGGTGATGCACTTGTTCTCCAGAACCAGAGGGAAGGTGACAGCTGCTCATTACATAATGCTCTTTGTGTACACGGATTCCTGGCATTCCCAGCCATGATTGGTGGACTTCAATAGCTCAGACATCGGTGAGAGGTTTATTGCAGTAGTGGGTGGGTGAGATTCTGTGGCTTGCGTTGTGCAGGAGGTCAGGCTAGGTGATCATAATGGTCCCTTCTGATTTTAAAGTCTTTGAGTCTATGGGAGGAAGAGTACAGTAGTTGCAAGTTATCTGAAGAAAAGAAAATGACAAACCAGTAGCTAAAACATGAATTAATTCTAGTTTCTCCTTTCCTGACTGAGTCCTGAGGAGCCTGTTTTTGCCACGGTTTCTTGTATCAGGACTGCCAACCTTCCTTTGTTGCAGGAAGAGAAAAGATTACATTCAGAGTTCTATCAAGCTTGCTTTTATATCTTGAAACTCCTTCTTTGGCCCATAGGGTTCAGAGTTCTGTCTCACAAACCCTTTCACTCACCAGCAAGTGAGAGAGTGGAACTGAGGTGAGATTCAGTCCCCCTTGAAGTCAAAGGCAAAACTCCCATTCACTTTAGTGGTGCAGGATTTCACCCCAGGAACTCAGCTATATGCCAGTGCATTGTACTACCAGCAAATGTTGTTGCCAGGCCCAAATTGGATTTTTATTTTAAGATAGTAAATTATTTATATAATTTTTCTACTGCAAATGAACTCTCTGTGACAGAAATTTAATTTTCTTTTATTAAAAAAAATCAGACTAATAAATCCCTTGCTTCTACGGGCTTCATTTTTGGAATGACGCCAATGACTTTGCAATATCTTTTTAAATGGACACTGTGCACTAAAAAAAAAGGGCAGAAAATTAATTCACATGATTTCACGTCACTCTTTGTGAAACATTAAAATTGTGATTCTCTATAAACATACAACAACAATAAATAAGGGCCCGATCCTACAACCCTTTACTGCTGGATGTAATGTTCAGTCCACCCATTAGATCATTTGTTCTCAAACTGGGGGTCAGGACCCCTCAAGGGGTCACGACCCAATTATGTGGGGGTTGCGAGCCCCTGCTGCTGGCAGCCGGCCCCGACCCTAATCCCTGCCGGCGGAGCCCCGAGCCCGACCTGGCCCCTGCCGCAGCGGGCTGCCGGCGGCGCCCAAGCCCTGGCCCCAGCCCCTGCCGCACCGGGCTGCTGGCAGCAACCCAAGTCACAGGCCCTGCCACGGCGGGCTGCCGGCGGCACCCCGAGCCCCGTCCCCTGTCCCGGAGGGTTGCTGGCACCCTTACCTGAGCCCAGCCCCTGCCCCTGGGGGCTGGCACCCCTACACCCACACACACCCCAGCTCAACCCCTGCCCCGGGGGGGTGCTGGCACCCCCCCCAGCCCGGCCCATGCCACGCCCCTAAGCCCGACCCCTAAGGGGGGTCGCACTTAGAGGCCTGGCATCTGAAAGGGGTCACCAATAGAAAAAGTTTGAGAACCACTGCATTAGATGCTCAGTCCACCCATCAACAGTCCCGCATTGAGATCTGCTTCTGAAGACTCCTCTGACTATAGAAAATGGAATGCTCACCTAAAGTCCCTTGGGTCTCCATCTAAGCACAAAGGTCTGCGCTGGTGGATCCAGCAGTGGAGAACTAGAGCCTGTGAAATAACTGACAGTGATGAGTGGTAGTCAGCGTCTGAAGGCAGCAGGCTGCATACTAGTAAGTTGCCAATCTGAAACTTTTAGGTAGACGTTTACCTAAGCTCTCTTCTGTACTACAGCTCCATATCTTAGCCAATATTTATTAATCTACTAGCCACACTGAAGTCAGCAAGCTGGGTTTGACTGACTGAAAAAGAGAACAAATCAGGGTGCGTCCCAACTATTTATCCTGCTGACTGGAAAGGAAGGGTCTACAATTTGGTTTATTGGGACAGGACTATGAATAAAAAGATGTCTCTGTTAGGTGTTAGATCAGAGACATCTAAAAGGTGTTAGCTGTCTCTGAGGGAGGTTGGGTGTGCTTTTTCTCTTGATTCCTGAGAGGCAGGTTGGCCATGTGACTCCCAGATCATGAGGCACAAAGAACTAGACAGACTATTTTATTCACTCATGAGAACTAGGCTCCTTGCCAGAGACGAGACATCAAGCTAAGATTGTTCGTTTCTCTTCATGTTCCTTGTGGATGAAGCAAGTTGGTCTCTGTTAGGCAGTTGCCTCTCCCTAGAGAATATACTACGGAAATGCTTGGCCTTATTCTGCACATGATGGTCAGAGTGGAGCAGTTCAATACTGAAAGTTGTTTGTCAAGTTTTTCTGGTGCCACACTACACTTTCACGTCACCTAGCCCAGGGGTCTGCAACCTTTACCGCTCAAAGAGCCATTTGGACCCGTTTCCCACAGTAAAGAAAACACTGGGAGCCACAAAACCCTTTTGACATTTAAAATGAAATAACACTCTCTTCTTCCCTCCCCCTCCCCTCCAGCCGTGCTCTCGCTCTTCTTCCCTCCCCCTCCCCTCCAGCCGTGCTCTCGCTCTTCTTCCCTCCCCCTCCCCTCCAGCCGTGCTCTCGCTCTTCTTCCCTCCCTCCCCCCCCCCTCCGGCCGTGCTCTCGCTCTTCTTCCCTCCCTCCCCCCCCCCTCCGGCCGTGCTCTCGCTCTTCTTCCCTCCCTCCCCCCCCCTCCGGCCGTGCTCTCGCTCTTCTTCCCTCCCTCCCCCCCCCCTCCGGCCGTGCTCTCGCTCTTCTTCCCTCCCTCCCCCCCCCTCCGGCCGTGCTCTCGCTCTTCTTCTTCCCCCCCTTCCTCCCCCTCCTTCCTCCCCCCCGCTCCGGCCGTGCTCTCACTCTTCTTCCCTCCCCCTCCCCTCCAGCCGTGCTCTCGCTCTTCTTCCTCCCCCCCCCCCCCAGCTTGCCTTACCTTGCCTTGCCTTGTGCCCCGGCCCCGGCCCCGGCTCGCTCTTATCCGCCGGCTCCGCCGCGCTTCGCCTCCTGCCCCGGCCCCGGCCCGACTCGCACTTCTCCGCCGGCTCCGCCTCTCCTCGTGCCCCGGCCCCGGCTCCGCCTCCGTTCTTCTCCCCCCCCGCCGCTCGCCTCTTATTGACCCCGCCCCTCTCTTTCGGCTGCGGCTCCGCGCACTGGTTGGACAGTGCTGGCGGGCCGCATAGAAAACAGTCTGCGGGACGGTTAAAATTAGCACACACAGGGAGCCGCATCGGAGGGATGAAAGAGCCGCATGCGGCTCCGGAGCCGCGGGTTGCCGACCCCTGACCTAGCCCATACAACCCTGCCTCTAGATTTCAGGTTCTGAAACCACATAGCCCACAACACTTTAAAGCAAAAAGGGGGAGTAATGAAACACTAAAATATAGCATTTTTAAA
This sequence comes from Sternotherus odoratus, assembly GCA_032164245.1. Classification (NCBI taxonomy): domain Eukaryota; kingdom Metazoa; phylum Chordata; order Testudines; family Kinosternidae; genus Sternotherus; species Sternotherus odoratus. The sequence goes on from JAVMKO010000001.1 coordinate 63,266,893, forward strand.
TGATATTTCCTCTCCAAGTACAATAGAATCAATATCAGCCTTAAAAATATATGGCCAGTGAAAAAGGTAAAATACCTCAGTTGTGCTGACTAAAAAGTAAAGTAAATTTCACAACTTTCCTGTTTTTAAAACTTTTCTCCTCTATACACAAATAACTATATCCACTCTATAATTGATAGGGCCAAATAACCAGATTATGGACCCAGGGCAAAGTTAGATACTGAAACATGTGACATTTGGCAATTACCGGTAAGTTGTGCATTTAGGTTTAAAATGGCATGTGCACACAATCATATTCCCCTCCCATAGCAGCATTAATGGTTCTGTTTCTAAGACGTTGAAGACCCTTATGTTGACTGTGTATTATTCTAGGGCTGCTACTCCTAGAATAATTTTTATTAATCCAAAAAGGTATACCAGAAATGCATTAGTCATTACTAGTTACTGTTCATCAATAATTCTGCTTATTTAAAATATTTCACTAATCCACTAATCTATTTGAGAGAAGGAGGAACCAGTGGAGGGATATAAAAAAGAAGGATGATATGGTCAATTTAAAAATGATTCACGAACAAGAGAAAAAGAAGGGTAAATTCAAAATAGATATATTACTCACAACTAATAATTTGACCATGTTCAATCTGCCTCCGGTAGCATTATTTAGATTCAGAGGATGCTATTACAGATAGTGTAGGGCTTTTGATTTTTCATTTTTTTAACTAATAAACACTCCCAATACAAAAAGAAATAATGTTTATCTAACAAACACTAGAAATTTTAACATGTATCAAACAGCTTGCCTACAAGAAGCAGTAATGCAGGCTACGGGCCTGTGATTTCTAAAACGTACTAACGTTGCACATTAATAGAGTCTGTGTAGATCCTTCTAGTGTGCACTAAGGGTCCCCTAGTGTACTTTTATGTAGTGCTGTTTAAAACTCGGGAATGTTAGATCACTCATGACAGCATATGATACTAATGAGTAATATATATTACTAATTAGAGCACATAGAAAGAGAAAGCTCTGAACACCCTGATTTTTGACATCTACATAAAACTCAATAACTGCTGAAAATAAACCCTGACAAATTAAATGAATCAATCACAAAATACAGAATCCCTAAAATAATGCTATAAATCCATATATCTGAATATAAAGTAGTTAGATCTTGGAATAATGTATACTGGGCTAGATCAACAAAGGGACTTAAGTGCCAAATAGCCACTTTCTCGGCACCCAGTCCAATATTTGGACACCACTGAGATTCTCCAAACCCCTGCTCAGCTGCTGCCTAGCCCTATAGACACCTAAGTTTCTGCTGGTATAGTCCCCATGATGCTCACATTTCTGCCAGTGGACGTGTCCTTAAATCCTGACAGTACCAAGCCACTTCGTTCCTACCCTTTGCCCAGGTGGGATTTACAAACTAGCCTGCAGGGCTTGATCCAGTAGCTATGCTTGGAGCATGTCTAACCCACACAAAAAACATCTGGGGATGAGCAGATCAGGCACTTTTGTGGCTGGCCAGTGTGTGCCTGTGTGTCCCAATAGCCCAGGGTTAAGGCAACTGGAATAAGGGAGCCAAGAGTTCCAAGCGCTGCTCCAAATCAAGCAGAGAGGGGATTTGAAGACAGGCCTTCCACATCACAGGCGGGTGCCCTAACTATTGTGCAATTGACTACACAGTAGTGGAGGTCTCTCGCTTGGTGTGTGTGTTTGTTTGCAAGGAAGAACTGATCTGGCTTAGGTGCCAAGTTAGGAGAAAGTTCACAGCTGAGAATTCTGAGCACAGGGAGGCACCTCCCTCCTGAGTGGTATTAGGCACCAAAGGGACTAAGCTCCACCCCTCTTCTCAGCATTTCCTACTGGCTATCTTAGGCAGCTCCCTGATAGATTTGCTGGTTTCTGCAAATCCCTTCTTTAGCCTCCTAACTCTTCCCATGCATTGTACAGAGAGTATAGGGGCCTAACTCAGGGCTGTGAATTCCAAGGGGTGACAGGCACTTTCTCAAGTCTCTATGTGAATCTAGCCCATTGTCACTTCTGATGCAGTTGCTTCTAGATGCAATGCATATTTTCAGTAATATCTGCTTTGCCTGTATCACTCTCCCACTAATTATTTTTTCTTAAGTGTAGCTCCTGCCTACGGGTTATAGTCAACCAATCAAACCTGGATGCTAAAACACTGTGGTACCCAGAAATTCATATTCTATAATCTACTAGAATTTCATTTTTAAAAAACCTAAACTTTATCTGGAACTAACTGAGGCATTCTCCAGATGCTTCATGTTACCAAAATGATTTCCTGTTGTAAAGAGCTTGTTGCCATTAGACCATTTTTAGTTCCCCATCCTCCAATGAAACTGAATCATCCCTTCAATTACTTTTTTTCCCCAGCAATATTTTCATAAATAGCAGCATTAAGCTATTTGTCAGTCAAATTATGTAACCAAGTGCCTGGTAAAACTTCACTTGGAAATGTGCCATTTGCTCAAAAGACTCATGAGACAAAGCAAATTTGTAAGGTGACAAGTTATATATAAATTCTCTCTCTCTTCTTTTTTGGCTCAGAGGGAGACAAATCAGGGAAAGTGCATAAATAGCACACGAGTGATTTGTTTCTTCTTTGGCAGCTTTAGTTATCATAAATTTACAAGATTAAAGGGTCAGACTTCATAAACAAATGTAGTTTAAAAACGTGCTACTTTAACATATTTTTCTAGGCTCTCTTTATAATGTTGTTTATCATTTTATTTATTTTGCTAGAACTGCAAATAGAAGTTGGACCTATAAATAGTATTGAATCTCTTGAACTGTTACATCTTTTTCTAAGGGCTGCTTCCTTACTACTGATTTTCACTGGGGAAAATCAGCTCTATGCCTCCACCCAGTGGGGTTTCCTTGGTAAAGAAAGAAAAGCAAAGGCCCCTGAAAAGCAGTTCTACAACAGGTACAAACAGGACAAATGTAGCTGTATCATCTTATTTCCTCCCATTGTGTGTGTTTTTTCTGTGTAGTGGACCTGCTGAAGTGTAGAATTTTGCTAGATTTATTCACCAGAAATGCAAATGTGTGATCTGATCAATTAATACTGGGTTTTGTGATGTATTTGCTGTTGCTGTAGATTCAGTGAATCGTGAGAAGTCCAACAGCCAAATAGGCACTTTGAAAAATTTGAATTGTTTAATTAATCCTGATATGTTTAATGTTTGGAAAAAGGCTATTTTAAATGAAAACTTTTTATGTGCAATCAAAGCTGTGTTGACTTGCTGTAATAACTACTAGCCTAGGTCAATGAAACCAGTGACCCAGAGATATTTATTATAAGATGTGTGTGATGGGCTAAATTCCTCACACTTCAGCTACATTCTTAGATTAGCACTGTGCTTTTCTACCAAGAGATCCAAGGTCAAAGAGGTGACGAAGATAATACAGAAAAATAAGATTGGTGTCTGTGTTATGCTGGAGCTATAAAAATGAATTACAGCACAAATAAAAGAGATCATCACTTACTATAAAAGCCTTCAACACTACTAGACCTGTGTTGGGTATTCATATCGGTGAGCAAGCAGAGAAACCCATCAGGAGGAATCTCAGTCTTAATGGAATGAAACCAAATTGTTAAGAGACAGGTAGATCTCTTCTATGCTTATAGCTACTAATGCTTCATGAAATGGATATATTGGTGCTCAAATAGGGGTACTGTAATAAGGCTGGCTTTTTTGTTAGAACATGGGTTAATTAATTTTAATGTGAAAAAAACTTTCTCGGATTTTACTGTCTAAGGATGACCATGCACAAACTGATTCAAGAGATTTACATGTAGAGTTTGCATTGCATTACATAGGGAGTGCATTGTACTACATAGAGAGTTTGCATTGGTTTTGTTAAAGGATCATAAAGACAATGGCTTATCTCAATTATCTTGCTGGGTTGTTATGCTAATTCCAGTGTGAATGTATTAATAATGCTGACAAAACCTGATGCATATATTAAGGAATGTTAAGGTGACAAGGTAGAATTATGCGATGCATGTCTTGCCAACTGCTGTGGCTACAAAACAATAACCCTGAAGTAAAAGAACTGGCATGTCTTCCATATTACCACTAACTAATGAACTATCCCTGAGTAGTTTAGCACATTACCACTCACTTTAGAAACAAGCCAGGGACTCCTTTGCATTGTTTCCATGTAAAAAATAATTACATATTATGTTTATTTGCTGAGAATTTGCCCAATTCCAGTTACATTCCCTCCACCGAGGAATCCTACCAGAGATAACCATCTAAAAATGTTTGTATATAACACAGGAGACTGCCTGGATCAGAGGGTTTTAATCCTCAGTTGGAAGCCCAGTGGATTATAGGTTCATAGTTGTGCTGAGAGACACTGACTCATTGTTTGAGCTTTAGCAAATTATGTTTGGCATCCTTATACCTTAGTGAAGCAAACTAGGAAAATTGGGTTAAAGAACAAAACCAAACCAGGATCTCAATAAACAAATTGACTTTGTACAGTTTATGAATTCTGACTGATCTTGTGAAGTTGTATTATCTGTGGATGTGGAGCCACCATTACTGACAGGTCCTAGAGCATGTATGTGTAACATCAACATCAACAAGTCATCGGTGGGTGGGATTGAACCAGGGTCCTCTGGAGCTCAGTGCATGAGTTAAAAGCCACCTGCCTATTAAGTAAGGCTGTAGAGCAGATTAATTTTATCTCTCTCTCTCTAAGTAGTTTTGGTGCCACTAGATCAGACAAAATACTATAGCCAGAAGGTGTGTGGGTTACATATGTACCATACAAATTCAGCAGAAGGTATTTGCCACTTATAGGCCCTATTCAGGTGCAGACATCTTGGACAATGGATAAAGCTGCATCCTTTGACAACACCGTATAGTTGATTCCTCTGAAAAGGCGGGGAGAAGCTGAAGCAGTAGAAAGTTCTAAGAGAACAAAAGAGGGCAGATGACAAGGAGTGGTTTAAAATAAAGAAACACACAAGAACAGAGGCCAGCCAGGAAGAGAGAGCATGGGGCAGGAGAGAGCAAGGTCCCAGAAGCTGGGAAGGGGTTTCATGAGGGAGAGAGACCAGCTTGATCCAACAATCTGGATGAAGAGGGGACACCTTACCTGCTTGCATTCCTGGATCTAGGAGGTTTCCCCAAGGGCTCACATGGGTTGGGTGAGATAAAAAGCAAGGGACATATCTCTAGTGTTTTGTATGATATTTACTCTTCTGTGCCATGCATGATTAAGTATAAGAGATCATAAAGGTATTATTCAGTACAAAGTGCCTGCGTGTGTGTTGACTGTTCCACAATAGCAGTGTGCTGCTGGGGGAGTTAAAATCAGAAGCCTCCCCTCTTTGGGGTGGAAGTCTGGGAATGAGTTGTGTTGAAGTAAATGGGATAGCTTGGGGGTCAGTGCTGATCCTGGGGGCTTAGGACAGTTGGGCTGAGGAGCTCCTTTTCGGAGATGGGATAGCAGACAAACCCCATGCATGGGAAGTGTGCCAGAGAGACCAAGGGAGGAAGCAGTGCTGCAGTTACTGAGTCTCTCGAAGTGAGCCCAGACCATCAAGAGCCCAGAGGCTTGGATTCCCTTCCCAGCAGCCTTAGCAGATGGGGTGTTCATTAGAATCTGTGATGGACCCTCCTGAACGTCACTGACTGTAGTGAGTTCCAAAGAAGCTGTGCCAATGACTCCAGTATATGCTGGTTTGTTTTATTTACCATAAACAGACAATACCATTCAAAGCATGAGGTGGGTCTTCCTTGATTGATTGATTTTAAGAAAAATGGTATAAAGTTGTCCTATTTCTGCCTGAGTTCTTTTGCATAATCCCAGACACCTCCCATGAAAGCAGGAGACTAAAAGGCAACCTGGATAACTTCTCTTAAGCACTGATCCTGCAAACACACACGCATGTGCTTAACTTTACTAAATTTAAGTTCAACGAGACTACTAGAAGTAGTTAAAGTTAAGCCAGTGCACAAGCATTTGCGGTATCAGGGCCTTACATTCCAGATTTCCCTCATACTTTAAAGCCCATAGCAAAATAAAACAGCATTATATACAATATTTTCTGATGAATTTAAAAAGTATCACACTGTACAGAAATTTTTCTTCACAGGGCCATTTAGCAGAAGAGGTCAGGCAGAAGGAGGGAGGGCTTGACAGTGCTGAAACATACACATTTTGTCAGAGTTCTATGAAGAAAAAATTGGAATTTCAATTTCATTTTCTATGTAGTCCAGGTTGGTTTGAACCTGAAAATCTATTTAAGTGGAAATTTAGACATTGGAGAAATGCCTAAAGTTCATATTGAACACTGTATGGCAGAATTCTTTGTAATTAAGAAACTATCAACAAAATGTTCAGTTGGAGCTGAAACGGATTCAAGGCCAAACTCAACAATAAATGCAAGCTCAACTCTAGGCACTAACGAGGAACATAAATTGGAAAATAGGCTTGGACACAAATTGGAAAATAGGCTTGGACACAAATACAGATCAGAATCTCCATTAAACTTTTTTAGAGGCATAATAAAGAGCAAACTTAGAAACATTTGAATGTTGTGCTGAAAAGTACAGGATTTATAGTAGTCTGCTAGTGGCTACAGTAAGTAAGCTATGTGTAGGGACAATTTAAGTGACACCCTGCCTTTCCAACATATTTCAATCATGTTTCAGCCAAAACTTGATATTTTTTTCTGTTGAAAATATGGATAAACTAAAAGGAAATACTGGCTCATAGATACAAATACTTATTGTAAAAAAATAAAGGCAATGATATTAAAATGTACTCTTAGAGAAAGCTGCAAACTAGGGCTGTCAATCACAGTTAACTCAGGCGATTAACTCAAAAAATTAATCATTAATGAATTGCACTGTTAAACAATAGAATACCAACTGAAATGTATTAAAAAAATTGGATGTTTTTCTACATTTTCAAATATATTAATTTCTACTAAAACACAATATAAAGTGCACAGTGCTCACTTTATATAATTGTTTTTATTACAAATATTTGCACTGTAAAATGGTAAAAGAAATAGTATTTCAAATAACCTCATATAAGTACTGTAGTGCAATATCTTTATCCCGAAAGTGTAACTTACAAATGCAGATTATTATTTTTTATGTAACTGCTCCCTTTGTTAATATTCACCCCTTCTTGTCAACTGTTGGCCATAGGCCACACCCACCCTAATTGAATTGGCCTCGTTAGCACTGTCCCCACCCCCACTTGGTAAGCACATCTTTTCATGTGCTGTATATTTATACCTGCTACTGTATTTTCCACTCAGTGCATCTGAAAAGTGGGTTATAGTCCATGGTATCTTACTCCCAAATATATGTGTTAGTTTCTAAGGTGCCACAGGGACTCATTGTTTTTGTATTGACTCCGGCCGCTAGGCCATGCTGCCCTGAATACAAGGACTGCTGCTTTCACTCTGACACTTGGACCTCAGAGTGCCGAGGTCCGAGACAGTTGGGTAGATAGTAACCACGATGTTCACACACCCATTATCCACCCCGGCAGGGGACGCAGTGTGCATACACTGCAACAGATGGAGTTTGGAGCTACAAATTCATATGTAAACTTGCATTCAAGGATCAAATTTTGGTTTTTAATCTGAGCTCATTTCTATGTCTTCTGAAGAAATCACTTAATGTCTATGTTTTTCTGTTTTTCTTTTCTGTAGCTATCACTTTTCTAATTCCTATTTAGTGAAGCATAACATAATTTTACACAACATAAACACAGTCATCTAATAATTCCCAGCCTGGAATTCTGACTGTCATAACACTACTGAACTGTTGAATTGTCTTCCAGATGCAAGGCAAATTAGGGAAATTCTCATAACACCAAACAATTGAGGGGTTTTTGTTTTGTTTAACTTGCAATATTAAAATCACCTTTGAGCTAAAACCTTATCATGAGAGTTTCAGCCCAGGAGGAAAACACTTTAAAAAATGGAGTGAGTGAAAAATAGGGGTTTTGAATATAATGGCTCTTTCCACATGTGTTTATGATTATAGTACTGACACTTCATTTGAGAATCCCACCATGGGGTCAATCTGCTCTGGCAGCCCCTTACTCGTCTCTAAGAGCCCAATGCAAAACGCAATAGGAAAAACTCCAGCTGACTTCAAGGGGCTTTGGATGAGGCTTGAAGTGACTTGCTAGACCAGTGGTTACAACTTGTGGTCCATGGACCCCTGGGAGTTCTCAGACTAAAGATTTCCACACCTCCATTCCAAATTTGTTAGGGGTCCACAAATGAAAAAGGGTTGAAAATCCTTGCTCTGTATTAATCTGTGGTGTAGGGAAGTATTACAGAGTGTGAGGCAATGGCAGTTGAGCCAGCACTCTGACCACCGCAACTCCAAATAGTTATCCCATAGAGACACCTAATGGAAGTGATCCCAGTTGATAGACTGGGATAGTCTGGAGGGAATTAAAAGGTTAATTAGCTCATTAGCCCAGATTTCACAAAAGGAGAAGGAAGGAAGAAAGAAGACTACAATGACAACGACAGAAACAGAGACCGCACTTGCCAGCCCCTGGAGATCTCTCCTCTCTTTGTCTTAGAAGCCGAGGGCTCCAAGTCACTCTTGGAATGTGGTAGCATGGTCTGTAAAGGAGGTAATAAAAAATAGTATAAATAAAGAACACAAGGTGCTTTGCCTGAGGAATGTCTCTGAGCTGTTTGTGGGTCTTGAAAGAAGGTAGGAGCAAGTCTATCCTGCCACAGGAAGAAATATGAATACAACTCTTTGTGGCTGCAGTCATTATTTAAAACCCATTGATATAAATTTACTGGTGTAAGTGAGTGCAACTCTGTCATCAGCGAAGCTGCTTCTGCTTGCACTGCAGAAAACCTTCTTGCAGCCTTTACAAAATGGAACTAATCTTTCATCGTAATTCCTCTCCTCTGCTTACCTCCTCCACTTCCACTGCCCATTCTTCTTCCATCTCTGTCTCCCTTGCCCAGCATCTTGCCCTTAGAGACTTACAATTATTTTACATTTCTCTGTTGTAGCTGGTTGTTAACTGAACGTGTTGCATTACTTTCACAGATATCACTACCTGAAGACTGAAGGGCTCTCCAACACTAATTCTACCATTACATTGATCAATTTGGCAAAGTGGAAAGATTCCATCCAATGGGGATTTGCAAAAATGTAGCAGCATTCACAGACCAGGCATGAAGTGGTAGTGATGGTTCAGAGTGCATAGCAAAAATCCTTACAAGAACACTAGTTACCAAAAGGCACCAAGGAAACCATTAAAAGCAAAGACCTTCAGAGTTGCATGGAAAGTCCTAGTGACGGTAAGCAAACTACCTTATCTTCGCCCCCATAATGATGTTCTGAGAAAATAAAAATGCCAGACTACCTTATCCCTTCATTGCAGTTTCATGTTAACAATGTCACTCTTGGGCATACAGTGCTTCTGGTGAGTCTGTCCTTGTTCACTGAGAAAGCACATTTGAAGTACTCCATCTGCAAAGAAAGTAAGATGAAACGCTAACTTCTCTGTGCAGGACAGGTAAGGGACTGATAATTAAAATGTGAATTTCTATGCTTTTGTGTTTCTTTCAAATTTAACCTTAACACATTGGGGTTAACAATTGCGTGGAGGCCAGGTAGGGAAGGTTGTGCCTCCCCAAACAGCCTGATCGCACCCCTTATCCAACCCCCACCCACTTCCCACCCCCTGACTGCCCCCCTCAGAACCACCGACCCATCCAACCCCTCCCCCTGCTCCTTGTCCCCTGATCACCCCCGCTGGAAACCCCCCCACACACACTCTAACTGCTTCCCCAGAACCCCACCCCATCTAAGCCCCCCTGTTCTTTGTTCCCTGTATACCCCCTCCTGAGATCCCCCCCCAGGACCCTCCCTTCCCCCCCTAGATCCCCCCACCATAACCATCACCCCCCCCCCCCCGGACTCCTCCCACACACACTTACCATACTCAGCCAGGAGCTCCTCGACCCGACCCGGCCCCTGGCCAGGGAGCGCAGGGCCCCGCGGTTTCCTACGCTTGACCCGGACCCCAGCCAAGGAGCGCGGGGCATGCCCGGCAAGGGAGCACGGGGACCTGAGGCATATTGGCCAAGCCCCGGCCAGAGAGCTCAGGGCCCAGCCAGTGAGGGCAGGGTCCTGTGGCTCCCCACTCTCAACCCAGCTCCCAGCCAGGGAGCGTGGGGTGGGCCTCTGGGCCCATGCCCCAGGCCCAAGCTTGCAGGCCAGATGAAAATGGCTAGTGACCCACATGTGGCCCATGGGCAGTAGTTTGTTCACCCCTGCACTAGCGAATATCTCCAGTCCCACTGTCCCAGACACAACCCTAGGAACTTCCATCTTGTAATGTCCAGTTATGCCCGCTGGACACTGCAAGCTTATGTGAGTTTATAAATTTAACAAAGAAACTGATATCTTCAAAAAGAATTGCTGGACAAATGCACCATGCCACTAATGATATACCTGAGATACATCAATAACATTTTCATCCTCTGGATAGATGATCTAAACTCTCTCATAGATTTCCACCATGATGTCAACCATCACCATCTATCCAATGAATTTTCTCTAGAATGTTCCCACTCGAACAGCCACTTCCTGGATACCACAATCAGCTTCAACAATAGAACCCTTCAGATAACTATATACAAGAAACCCAAGCATCACCATGCCTACCTTCACAGATCCAGTAACCATCCCAAACAAGCCTAGAAATCTGTTATCTACAGCCAGGCACTCGGATCCCACAGAATATGTTTGGAGGAGAAAGTCCGTGATATACAGCTTAACACACTTAAAACTATATTCACCAAACAAGAATGTTCCACCAGACCAGAAAAGTTTTGAATGCATCATGGAACAAGCCATTCAACTACCCTAAAAGAGCCTCCTTCAATACAGAAATAACATCCTCTTTAACCATAAGCCCCTAGTTGTCAACTACCACTCCACATTGGAATCCATCTGGGCTATCATTAAGGACACAATTTAGTCTTGGAGGTCACAGAGTCTGTGACTTTAGTGAAATTCTGTGGCCGCACTTTGAAATTTCCAATGTATCCATGCCCTGAGAGCAGTACCTTTTACAGACCTGAAGAAGAGGTCTGTGTATCTCAAGATCTTATCTCCCTCACCAACAGAAGTTGGTCCAATAAAATAAATTACCTCACCCATCTTGTCTCTATATTACAGATTAACATTTTTACAGACGGTAAACCAAAAAAGTACGTATGCCACAATTAGCGTGAAAATGCCTTTCCTTTTTCATTTATGTATGCATTTAATTAATAGTTTCTTAAATAGAATGAAAGACGTGCTGACTTAAAAGATAGAAATTCTATTAAGGCATATGTACAGCCTGCATGATAAAATAAAGCACATTGCTTAGTGTGCACAGTAAAATATAGCATTTGATGCTCTGTCTACTGCATTGCTTCGTAAATATGCAGCTCTGCATATGCAAGTTTGTGCAAACAGGGGGGGAAATATGACAATTAGTAAATATCCAGAATATATTTCTGAGGTGTTTTTACCCTTGGGTGAAGTAGGAAAACAGTAATTCCCCTGGTAGTCATGATGAGCCTGGGTGCAAGCTCCAACAAAGATGAGGCTGAGCTGAAAAGGGTCATGGTTAGCAAAAATATACCCAGCACTAATTCATCATTTCGGAGCGTGAAGACAGTCAGTGTAAATGACTGATGTATATGACAGCAGTTGTCAGACTGCTTTAATCACACGTGCAGTGCTGGTGTATGTGAAATGTCATGAAGGAACATTCAAGAGTGCCAAGCTGACTACGCTTTATTCATTTCTACACTCCTTGCACAAAAGAAACTGGATCAGTGTTTGAAACTGTAAAAATAAGCTAAAAAGCTTAACTCTGAATATAGGATATTATCTTGCAAAAAATATATTTACCCATTTTTATTGCATTTGAACAAACCTTTAACTGGCAAAGGAAGGAAACGAATCATAAATATTAACAATGATTGAAGATAAAATGTGAATGCTTTCACTGAAATCTAGCATTATTCTATTAATATACAGGATTACCATCTGGGCCTCCTTAAGAGGGCAAACCCCATATTTGAATCATGATACAGGCTGGGTACTTATAGACCTTGGATCTAAAACACAGTGCAAATTACAGCATAATTTGTAATCCTCCCATTGCTAGAGAGGAGACTGAACCTCCGCTTCAATTTAGAGTTCCTTTTACTTTTAGATTAACATAATATATGTGTGTCAGTCATTGTAGGGTATGTAGTTTCCCAGACCTGGTATGCTTAGGGCCGCTCTCAATGAAAATGCCAAGGTCAGGGCAGGCTGCAAAAAAGAGAGCAGACTCTCCCCAAATTGTGGTCAATACTGAAGTTAGACTAACTATACTGTGCTCCTAAGCCCCCCACACTGGTTATCAAGAACCTAAAAAAGAAATCACACAGCCCCCTTTATTGCATTCCAGTTCTCTGGCTCCCTATCAGCACCTGTGAAGAGAAAAACCTCCTCCGAGACACTGGGGTAACAGAGGGGGTCTCTCCTATGGCCCCTTAACTATAAGCTGCTTCCCCAGCCTAAGTTAAGTCTTTTCCCCAAAAAACCCACACTCTACCAGTTGGGAATTGGGGTTCCGCTGCCACCATTCATGTGAATCTCCAAGACCCTGGAGGGGGGCAAACGAACACCCCAAACTCCCCTTCCCTCTCCCTGAGAGATCGGGACCTTTAGACACTGCTTCACCCCTTCCCCTCCCTCCCTCCAGCCTGAAAGCAGAGAGAGAGACGCAGCACACCAGCTCACGCTGTGAGCCTGCCACTCAAGACACTGCTCCCCTTCCACCTCCCTTTCCAGCCTGAAAGCAGAGAGAACTTTAAGGGAATAACCAAACACTTCTTATACCAAAAAAGGTTTAATAAAGAAAAGAGAACAACTTACAGCTAATACAACTTCACAGATATAAAGCTTTCTAATCCCTCCCTCAAGATTTTACCCCCTGGAAGGTTAGTGACACTCTAAATCAGATACAAAATGTATGAGATCAAAATGCTACTTACAGATAGTCTAATCTTAGAAATAGAAGGTTGCTCCATCTCTCCCAAAGCTGGGAGAGGGGAGAAGAGCTTCCATAGCTGGAAAAGAGGTCGAGTCAGCCCAAAGCTCTGGGACAAACTTAACTGACTTCCTGGTTCTTCCCCCAGGTGGCTACTCTGACATCACCCCCCCCTTCCCTTAGTTAACCCCATACAGGTAAAACAACAACTCTCAAGCACTTCACACTTATGACAGCACCGATGTCCAGTACAGTGAGAAGTTATTTAAAAGCTCTGCTCACATATACAAAATGTTCTTCTGACCCCAAAGAGTCAGCCATGTTGACAGGTAAATATTAGTTTGACTCTTACCCAAAATACCACAATGCCAGCCAAGCTTGGGAGTCCCTCTGGGATACATCCACAGCTTAGATGGGTCATTCAATCCTTTGTTCAGAGCTTTGTTTCTAGAGGACAGAATCCATAGCCGCAGCCTCATTAGACAGTGTGCTGTGGCCACTGCTTTTTACACTAACCATAATTGTCTTACTGTTTCCACATTCTCCCATCTGCCGATTGCCTATTTTTAAGACTGCAAGCTCTTTTTGGCAAGAACCATTATCATTATGTTATACTATAAAAACAAGACTAGCACGATCTTATAAGAGGGATAAGGCAAAAATGCCACATTTATTGTAAATATAATAAAAAGATAGAAAACCCCCACAATTCTACGTTACTTATTATTCCTCTGTGTATTCATATATCCATTCATACAATCATTCATACAAGTTCTGCGCAGATGTTATAGTTACCAGCCTAAGAAGTTGCTCGGGACAGAGTACTGGTCAGGTAGTCTGTACACAAGTGGAGCGGAGTCTGGGTCAGATGCTCCTCTGATGCTCCTGGCGGTTGGTGGCAGAATAAGACTTATTCCCAGTCTTTAGAGTCTATTTTTATAGGATTTTGTTCCTATGCCAGTCCATTGGAGTTGCTTTGTCATGCTGTTTGTCATGATGACTCCGCGATGGCTGTCAGGTGCTTTGTCAGTTCTCTCCTCCTTTGAGATGTTCGGGTGTATTCCAGTTTGCCCTCCGGGGAGAGGAGGGGAGGAAAGGGTGTCCCTGGTTGTTTCCACTTGACACCTTCTTCAGCCCAGGATGCTGGATTCTTCTGTTCTTAGGCTGGCAACTCCCTAACCATTCATTCATCATTTAAACCAAGCACTCATTCACGTCCGTCTTTAACTTGATCACATTTATCTTATTGTCTCCTTCACTTTCAGGGTGTTACTAATCTATTTGAGTCTCCCTGTTTTTCATAAAACTACAGAGGGTGGGAGTCTCTATGTACTGTTACATAATGTAGCATTTGCAAAGTATTGCTTTGACCACAGGCTCAATTAAGGGTTTGTTATTACAAAGTGTCAATCTCAGTTATAAGGTATAGCCTTGTTACAAAGTAGGGCCTTGGGCCTAGAGTTAATCAACAGTTTATAACACATTTATATAGATACAGTCAGCAGCTTGCCTTCTTTAAGATGGCTTTTTAATATTCCTACAATTATATATGTGTACAGTGCCTGGCAGAATGGTGCCCCAGTCACTAACTGGTGGTCCCTAAATGCTTAAACTCTAACCCTATATTAATTAGGGCTGTCAATTAATCACAGTTAACTCATACAATTATCTCAAAAAATGAATTGCAATTAATCACACTGTTAAACAATAGAATACTAATTGAATTTTTTCTGATGTTTTTCTACATTTTCAAATATATTGATTTATATTACAAAACAAAATACAAAGCATACCGTGCTCACTTTATACTTGTCATTACAAATATTTCCACCATAAAAATGATAAAAAATAGTATTTTTCAATTCCCCTCATACAAGTAGTGCAATCTCTTTATCATGGAAACAAAACTCTCAAATGTAGGGTTTTTGTGTTACATAAAGTCCACTCAGTCCTACTACTTCTTCAGCCAATCGCTAAGACAAACAAGTTTGTTTACATTTACAGGAGATGATGCTGCCTGCCTCTTATTTACAATGTTACCTGAAAGTGAGAACAGGCGTTCATTTGGCACTTTTGTAGCTGGAGTTGCAAGGTATTTATGTGCCAAGATATACTAAACATTTGTATGCCCCTTCACGTTTCAGCCACAATTCCAGAGGACATGCTTCCATGTTAATGATGCTTGTTAAAAATTAATGCATTAATTAAATTTCTGATTAAGCTCCTTGGGGGAGAACTGTATGTCCTCTGCTCTGTTTTACCTGCATTCTTCCATATATTTCATATTATAGCAGTCTCGGATGATGACCTGGTACATGTTTGTTTTAAGAACATTTTCACAGCAGATTTGACAAAACGCAAAGAAGCTACCAATGTGAGATTTCTAAAAATAGCTATAGCACTCAACCCAAGGATTAAGAATCTGAAGTGCCTATCAAAATCTGAGAAGGACAAGGTGTGGAGCATGCTTTCAGAAGTCTTAAATGAGCAACACTCGGATGCAGAAACTACAGAATCCGAACCACCAAAAAAGCAAATCAACCCTCTGCTGGTGGCATCTGACTCAGATGATGATAATGAACATGTATTGGTCCGCTCTGCTTTGGATCATCATCAAGCAGAACCCATCATCAGCATGAAGGCATGTCTTATGGAAGATGAAGGGACATATAGAGCTTTAGCACATCTGGCATGTAAATATCTTGTGATGCCGGCTAAAACAATCCCATGCAAATACCTCTCTCACTTTCAGGTGACATTGTAAACAAGAAATGGGTAGTATTATCTCCTGCAAAAGTAAACAAACATGTTTGTCTGAGCAATTGAACACGAAGTAGGATTGAGTGGCTGAGTAGGCTCAAACGTTTTACATTGTTTTATTTGTGAATGCAGGTTTTTTTGTACATTATTCTACATTTTTAAGTTCTACTTTCATTATAAAAAGATTACGCCACAGTATTTGTAATGGGGGAATAGAAAAGTACTATAACTTTTTTTTTACAGTGCAAATATTTGTAATAAAAATAAATCTAAAGTACATTTTGTACTCTGTGTTGTAACTGAAATCAATATACTGGGAAATGTAGAAAACATCCAAAATATTTAAATAAATGGTATTCCATTATCGCAGGGCTGGCCAACCTGAGCCTGACGAGGAGCCAGAATTTACCAATGTACATTGCCAAAAAGCAGTAATATGTCAGCAGCCATCCCCACCCCCACTCACAGTGCCTCCCACCTACTGGTAGCCCTCCCCACACCTCCCAATCAGCTGTTTTGTGGCATGCAGGAGGCTCTTGGTGGGGTGAGGGGGAAAGAGTGAGGGCATGGCAGGGTCAGGAGAGGGGGCTGGAAGGGGTGGATTGGGGGGCAGGGCCTGTGGCAGAGCCAGGAGTTAAGCAGTGAGCACCCCACAGCACACTGGAAACTTGGTGCCTGTAGCTCCAACCCTGGAGTTGGGGCCTACACATGGAACCGCATATTAATTCCTGAAGAGC
The DNA here is from genome assembly GCA_032164245.1 of Sternotherus odoratus. Lineage (NCBI taxonomy): Eukaryota > Metazoa > Chordata > Testudines > Kinosternidae > Sternotherus > Sternotherus odoratus. The sequence goes on from JAVMKO010000001.1 coordinate 63,283,483, forward strand.
CACATGTGGCTCTGGAGCCACAGGTTGGCCACCCCTGTAGTATGTTAAAAGGGACAAACAGGCAAGGTTTTCTCTGTAGTTTCAGAACCCTGTTTTCCAGTAATAGTGGTGAAAACTGAGAAGTGATTTTTCAGTGAGAAAAAAAAATGGATCAAATAGTTTAAATGTTTATTTGTCATCGTTACACACATAACATTTTCTGTTTTCAGTATTGGCCTGGTGGTAAGATGCCAGTGTACTGCACTGAGATTTGGACCATGCACATTTAAGTATGAGATGACTGACGCTCTAGGCAAGTTAATTTTGACAAAGAAGTGACAGATTCTTAACTTGCAGGCAGGAAGCGTGAAATGTAGCAGCAGGCTCTGTTAGCCACCAGACTATCAGCATTGTCAGTGGTTGGAAATGCAGGTGTTCTCAGTACAAAGGGAAAAGGGCTCCTCCTACATGCTAGCAAAAATTTCAGTGGGGAGCTCTGCCTCTGTTGCACCACTATAAACAGAGTTAAGTGAGATACAGCTGTAAATATTCTGACTGCACATTCTCAGCTTTAGGCATACACACAGCTCATGCTGTGAACACAAATCATAGAACATCTCTTCTTTATGTATCTTTAAAAACCATATTCTGTGATTTGAATGTAAATTGTCCTGTGGGACTAACTGCTTTAATAAAAAGGCATTAATAAAATTACACAATAAAACCAGCATGACCAAATTAGCATTTTGTACACCAGTAATTTAGTCATTTTATACACTAATTCTAATGTTACAATATTGCTATCTGATGTAGGATCTGAAACTAAAAAAAACAAATAGTAGAAATACAAGGTTTAAAATATTAAATTATTTTCACTGTCTTTAAAACAAATTGGACTTATCTGCAAAATGGGTTCCTGAAATTCCAGTCCTGAACAGAAGTCACAAAGAGTCCTGTAGCACCTTAAAGACTAACTAAAGTATTAAAGCATAAGCTTTCATGGGCTAGTACCCACTTCGTGGGATGCAGAGATTCGTCCTGAACAGAGATTCATAGGATTCCTCATCTTGGTTGAAACTGACTTGTTAACTGACTAATTCAGATTTTGGGGATAATCCTATTTTTGGAAAATATGCAGGGAGATGAGTGCAAATAAGAAAATAGTCATCTGAACTGGTATTGATTGTTAGCTATTATCTGAAAAGACGGTTACCTTTCAAAACTGGCGTTCTTCAAGATGTGTTGTTCATGTCCATTCCAAGAAGGTGTGTGCACGCTGCACGCACACCAGCCGGAAGGTTTTTCCCTTAGCAGTATCGTAGGCTCAGCTCAGGCGCCCCTTAGAGTGGTGCCACTGCGGCGCCCAATATAGGCCCTGCTGACCCTGCAGCCCCTCAGTTCCTTCTTGCCGCTACTCCGACAGAGGGGTAGGAGGGTGGATATTGGAATGGACATGAACAACAGATCTCAAAGAACACCAGTTACAAAAGGTAACTGTCTTTTCTTCTTCAAGTGATTCTTCATGTGCATTCCAAGCAGGTGACTCACAAGCCGAAGTTTCAGGTGGCGGGGTCGGAGTCCACTACTGCCAGAAGCACTGCATGACCAAAAGTCGCATCGTCCCTGGCCTGCTGAGTAATGGCGTAGTGTGTTGTGAACATATGGATGGAGGACCACATGTCAGCACAGCAAATCTCCTGAGCAGGGACTTGCGCCAAGAACGCTGCCGATGAGGCCTGGGCCCTGGTGGTGTGGGCTATGATCGGAGGAGTAGGCACTCTTGCCTGATTGTAACATTCACGGATGCAGGAAGTGATCCATGAGGAGATACACTGGGACGAGACAGGGAGGCCCATCATTCTATCTGCCACCGCCACAGAGAGCTAAACGGACTTCCTTAGTTCTTTCAATATAGAACGCTAGGGCCCTTCGAATGTCCAAAAAGTGTAACCTAAGTTCCCTTACAGAACAAGTGTGGCTTCCGATAGAACACTGGGAGAAAAATGTCCTGGCCCATATGAATGGAGAGACCACCTTGGGGAGAAAAGCCGGATGTGGTCTGAGCTGGACCTTGTCCTTGTGAAAAACAGTGTAGGGGGACTCCAACGTGAAGGGCCCTGAGCTCTGACACCCTCTGAGCGGAGGTAATAGCTACTAGGAACGCGACCTTATAGAAGAGGAACAGTAGTGAACATGTAGAAAGGGGCTCGAAGGGAGGGTCTGTAAGGATAGAAAGAACCAGGTTGAGATTCAAGGCTGGAACAGGTTGTTGCATGTGTGGGAACAGCCTCTCCAGGCCCTTGAGGAAGTGGCTGACTGGGGGGTTAGCCATTTAGCATCCAGGCTGTGAGGTGGAGAGACTCTAGATTCAGGTGCCGAAGGTGGCCGTGATTTTGCATGATTAGGTCTGGATACAGAGGCAACTGGAAGGGCGCCCTCACGGACATCTGCAGAAGAGATGTGAACCAGTGCTGGCGTGGCCATGCCGGCACTACCAGAATGACCCGAGCCCAGTCCCTGCAAACCTTGAGGAGCACCCTGTGAATCAACGGGATTGACGGGAAGGCATAAAGCCGGCCATGCACTCACCAGTGGGAGAAAGCGTCTGTCATCAACCCTGGGCTAAGGCCCAGGAGGGAACAGAACCTGCGGCACTGCGTGTTGTCCTGCGTCGTGAACAGGTCTATCTGGGGAGCCCCCCAGAGATGGAAGATTGAGATTGCTACATACCTCCGGAGGGACCACTCGTGGCTGTGGAAGGACCAGCTGAGAGAGTCTGCCAGACTGTTCTGTACCCCTGGTAAGTAAGATGCTGTCAGGTAAATATCGTGCTGCATGCAAAATTTCCACAGTGCGAGGGTTTCCCGGCATAGGGAAGAGGAGTGCGCACCCCGTTTGTTGATATAGAATATTGCCGAGATATTGTCTGCGAGGGGAGGAGAATTGGATCGAATACTCCCTTTCTACTGTGAGAAGTACCCAGGGGTCCGAAGTCATATGGGACCATGCACGGTAGAAGGGGGATAGATGGGATAAGAAAGTAAGAGTGGGAGGATCCAATGTCCTGACAGGTAGGCCGTCCCCGACCGTACCATCAAAACTTGGGCCTGGGCCCCGACGGGGGTTTGGGTTGGCCCAATGACTGCCCTGTGGATGGCGGTTGCCTCCTCCTGCCATTTCTGCCACATCCACGGGAGGTGTCTGGGTGTTTTAGGGCTGGTAGGGTCTTGAGGCAGCTTGCGGCCTGAAATGCCTATGCTGTGTAGCCGGCGTATGCAAGCCCAGCAAATGCAGAGTTGCTCTGGAATCCTTCAAGCTATGAAGATGCTTGTCTGTTTTCTCGGAGAACAGCGTGGGGCCATTGAATGGGAGGTCTTGAATTGTTTGTTGGACCTCGTAGGGGAGGCACAACACCTGCAGCCAGGATCCTCTGCACCTGACTATCCCCGTGGCCAATGTGTGGACCTGTCCGGACTTGACTCACCCCGTCGGGGCAGGAGTTGAAGAGGCCTTGTGTGGAATGGGCGCTGGCACCCTATTGCACTTATGGGCACCATGGGCCCCTTAAGATCCTTGTGGGGTGAACATCACCTCACCAGCCCCTTCCTTTTCACGGGCACTGGCAATGGGGAGGGATGCCGCACTGAGGCCAACTTCTTGTGTCCAGAATCAGAGATGTAGCTGTGTTAGTCTGGAATTGCAGAAATGACAGAGTCCTGTGGCACCTTAAAGACTAAATAAAGTATTGAAGCAAAAGCACTCAGAGGCTTGCTATATGAAAGCCTATGTGATATATGCCATCATGTGCCAGCAATGCCCCTCTGCTGTGTACATTGACCAAACTGGTCAGTCTCTATGCAAAAGAATAAATGGACACAAATCTGACATCAGGAATCATAACATTCAAATACCAGAAGAACACTTCAGTGTTCCTAACCATTCCATTAAAGATTTGATGGTGTCGATTTTGAAACAGAAAATCTTCCAAAACAGATTCCAATGAGAAACTAAGGAACTGGAATTAATTTTCAAATTGGACACAATTAACCAAGGGCTAAATAGGACGTGCGAATGGTTCTCTCATTACACTAATTGATTGCATTTCCCTAGTTAATTTACCTTCAATAGTTGTTATCTCGTGCAGACACAGAGATCCATTTCAAAAGGTATTTTTTTCTCCTGCTGATAATGGCCCATTCAAATGTAACAGCCTCTTAGAATTGATATGCTAATGTACAATTTTTTTTTTCTATTTTTCTTTCTGTATGTATAAATGCATCTTACTTCTGTTCCATTCTATGCGTCCGATGAAGTGGGCTATAGCCCACGAAGGTTTATGCTGAAATAAACTGGTTAGTCTCAAAAGGTGCTACAAAGTCTTCCTCATCTTATTTACGGATACAGACTAACACGGCTGCTAAATTTAAACCTATATGAAAGGGGTCACCAATGCAAAAGTTTGAGGACCACTGACCCTAGAGGGGAAAGCTGTTAAAGCAATCACTTGAGGAAGAATAAAGCAAAACAAAACATTTTCTTTGAAGTTACAGGATTTGTTGGAGATACTCAGAGACTATAGTGATGAGGCCATACAAGTAGCTCATAAATAGAATGAGAGTGACTTTTGTTTTCTATTGAAAAAACCAGAAACAAACTCCAGTTCTGTATATTGCCAGCAACTGGGGAGAGGGGGAATAAGCGCTAGTTGAAGAAGCTAGGATGACTCCATACTCCCACCTCATCCCAAACAGTTGCCAACTTTCACACGGTAAATAAGCACCCCGACTTTCAAAATAAACCAAAAATCTGGCTAATCCCATTTCACAACAAGGCCAAAAACAAGCCAATCCCTAAGAATCCCAACATGAGACTAGATCCCCCCAGCGTGCAGTCTGGAACCGTGGTGCTCCCCCGCCCCTCCCCCCAACTCTCTCCCCACCTTACCCCTGCTTGTCAGGATCTGATTAAAAAAAAAAAGCACACATAAAAGTCTTATTTTACATTAACCACAATTTTCATACTTTTTCTCATACTCCCTTAAGGTGTTATTTGGAGTTATTTAGAGATTTCAGCAGGCCTCCACATAGTGATGGTTCTCATTGTTATGAACCACCAGTTCAGCAAAAAGTTCTAAAAACAATACAGTAGCAAAAACTATTTGGCAAGGAAATAGGCTTTCAGTCTTTCCCTCCCTATCTTTTGTTAGATAGCTTTCTCTAAACACCTTTGTCCATCAATCCACTTGAAGCTGTTTCTAATAGCTCTGATCAAAATATTTAAAAATGCCTTTCTGAAAACAGACACATTACCTCCTAAACCCAAGAGCATGCTACAGTGATTAAAGTTTTCAAAAACTATATATTCACTTTATAACTTGTGGTGATGACACAATTTACCAAAAACCTGAGGGAGAGAAAATCTGATATCCAGGTTATCCCAAATTTTCACCAACTCGTTATTCATGTAAGGTAACAGTCTCTCTGTTACTCCTAAACCCATTACTGTTAGATTCTCAGGCACAACCTGTGACACACAGTAGCTGTGGGAAACACTTTGTGTTAAGTGTATGAATGGTTTATTACTTGTAACACTATGGGCGTGGTATTGTATGTGACTTAAAGTTGGGGAAGGGCTACAACACCGTCAGGGGCTACAAACAGTAGATGGTGATTAAGGTGAACCACTCTTAGGTTATCATCTTGAGACCAAAAGACCAGAAACATCATCAAGGTACTTGATCATGGCCTTGGATAGGTCAAGAGACTACGATCATAAGTAGTCTCTTGACCTATCCAAGGCCATGATCAAGTGTCTTGATGATGTTTCTGGTATTTTGGTCTCAAGATGAAAACCTTGTCTGTGTCACTTAGGTTATAAAAGTCTACAGAGAGCCTCCCTGGGATGGTTTGCATATACTGGCTCAAACCAGCTTTTCCAGAAAGCAACAGAGAAAGAGAGGGCTTTTGATATTAAAAAAAGCTAAGTTTAAGAAGGGCTTTATTTCTGATCCAGCAAGTGGAGAGGCCCTTTTGTCCAAAGGGGGACCACAATCCTTGAGAAAGAATTGGAAAGTCATTGGCCCCACTTAGAGCCCCATAAGACTGATAGGTGGCCCCATTTAAGCTTTTAGCATGCATGTAGGAACTTTTCTTTTTTAATGTTTTCTCTGTATTAATTTTACATTAAGAATAAAGGTGCTTGCTTAGGGAAACAAAGACCTCTGTGGTAACCTGTAACTGTTGGAACTATACTGTTCCTAGCCCTCAGAGAGAAAGCAAAGTGTAGGTATTGGCCTTTAGGCAGACTGGCTGGCTGGGGATATTACAGTGTAAAGGAGTTACACAGTCACAATGCAGGGAGTTGTGCAGCCTTAAAACCTCCCCATAAGAAGGAAGACAGACAAGGGTCCCTGCCCAAAGACAGGACACCTGCCAGGGACGGGAACTCCTGGAGCAGACCACAGCAGAGGGAAATACGGGTGCAGTTACCCTGAAACTGTAACATACCCAGATACAGAAAGCACAACTTCAAGTCCATTTTCATCATTAAGTGTTACACAACAAAATTGGTGGAGAAACAAGAGAAGGAAAACAGCGAAGGGGCAGTAAGAAGGCTGGGGCTTGCTGAAACAAAATTGTGAGAGACAGTGAAACACAGCTGATCTGTACTCTGAATGGGGAGAAAAGCAGCCTGCACGTACTATGATGCAATTATCCCCCCCAATTCTAGTTCTTTAAAATTAACACAGAAGAGACCAAGCAAGCAGCAAAAAGCTGGCAGGAACATTCAGCCGGAAGGAAAGCAATTAATGTTCTGGCCCACTAGCCAGCACTCAAGACTCCTCAGTGGTAAGAAGGAATAGGATGGCATTCTTAATAAACCCATTCCAAAAACATTTCGTAGACAGGAATGCTGATTGGACTAATGCAGGGCTATACTTTATGGGACCATTATACAATGAATCATATAGGAAAAAATTTCAATTACAAATCTTAAAAAGAAAATTAATAAGTGACTGAAGGCAGAATTCTGAATCTTTAAATGAGAATAAGAGACTGTCAGAAATGTTTAGCAGAGTAAAATTTTACTCCATTGAAGTCTTTATAAAGAAGATTTTTGGGTTTCAAATGTACCATCCAAATGTTTTACAGGGATATCTTATATCCCACTACCTGAAGTGGTGATAGGAAATTCTCAGAGGTTATGGATTCTAATGCATGAATCAAAGGTTTCAGGCTTGTGAAATTTCTCCTGTATGGTTTGATGACAAACATGATAATTATCTGTTCAATAGTTATACGTGTGGGTTGGGGAAAAACAATCCATGCAAACTCTCTTTCTTCAACTATATACAAATCTGTCAGGAATGTGTCTTCCATCTATTTAATGACAGACATATGCAACAGCAATATTATAATTATGTTAGTACTTCATCCATATAACTATATGGAGTGACATTAGTTGACTATATATTCATAAACCCATTTTCTTCAATTTCATCCACAGTAATTTAAATTAAGATTAAAAGTTTGTTTGGAGTGAAGATGCAAAAACCACTAGGATACTTTAATTGCACGTGAATAAGTTGCATCATATTCATTTTTAAATTAAAACAATTCATGGGTTAATTAACTATACGCAAGAAAAAAAATTGAAGGGCAGAAAAAGTAGATATGGGAAGTGTGGAGAACACCAAGCATAAATTCAAAGCCCATTGCACTTTCAGAAGTAAAAGGAACTGAAATGTAGTTGAAGATACTCCTTATTTATATCCTCACAACTCGGTACAAGAGGAAAGGGTGTAAACAGGAGAGTACCTCCAAATGGAGCTGCTCTCTAGAACACTGATCTGGTGCATTCATCCCAACAACACAGATGATCAATACAGACCGTGCTTGAGAAAGTTGAAGTGCTAAAAATCATACCCCAGAAACTATAATCTGTTTTCCAGTCATCAAAACCATCCCAGCAAAACCAACTTGGAGCAAAAATGCTGAAAGGCACTTCTTAATGAAAACCATTCCCCTGCCACTCTGCAGCTTTCTATGAACAAAGATTTTGTGAGACTAAACTTGGAAAATTTCAGCATGGAGGGTTAAAGTTACAAATAACTGAAAATAAGGAGGTAGAATGGAAATACTGTTAAAATTAGTGATGGTGAGTGTGATGTGCTGACTGTATAATAAAAGACGACTATTCAGCTATACAAGAGTCTTTACTGTCTCTACTGCAGGTAGCGCATTCATCTGCTAAAAAAGATTCTTAAGAGAAAAGCTCACACTAGTCTGTTGCCAAGTTCTATAGAATACTGCTTGAATGAGATTACAGCAAAAATGCAGAACCAAGAGGGTAAGCTGTGTGAAGAGCCAAATCCTTAGGGCTCTGAGAAATGAGAACTGTCTATACCCAAATGTAAGCAATTTCCCTCTGGAGTAGCAATTCTCAAACTGGGGTTCACAACCCCTCAGGGGGCCGCGGGGTGATTCCCAGGTCACGAGCTCCCTGTGCCGCCAAAGTGCCACCGAGCCAAACACTTCCACTTTCGGCGGCATTTTGGCAGACATGCCATGTGCTTTACAGTGTTCTCCAAAAAGCCGCTGAAGTGAAAGTTTCCGGTTTTGGCAGCTCTTTGGCAGACACTGTGAAGCGCACAGCATGTCCGCCGAAACACCACCAAAAGCAGAAACTTTCACTTTGACGGCTTTTTGGCGGACATGCATGGGTCACGGCGGCCCGCAGAAAAAGGGCCACTGACCCAAGAAGTTTGAGAACCACTGCTCTGGAGGGAGCTTAAAGTCAACCAATCAGATTTTATAGTTTACCTCATGAAAATTTCAAATAAAAACAAAGACCGCACTTTTATTTCAGAAGATACTAAACATCTTGTAACAATATATTGTGAATAGCATAAATATTTCTCTAGAATTTTGATCTGCAGATCTGGTGGTTCTGCCTACTGCACAGTGTATGGCCTGAAGAAGTCTTTCCATCACATTCAGTTCCTCCTTATATGGAATGTTATCAGTGAGAAATTCTAAGTTCCCTCATTGCTAATTATGCATATGAATGTGAAGGGGAACCCTTAGAGCAGCAGTGTCCAATATGTTTGCCATTAGATACATGTGGCTAATAGGCTACTGAATTGTGGCTAATGCATGTGGCTTTTTTGTAATGTGGCTAATAAAAATTCAAAACCACCAGTGTGGCCAGCATCGAATTTCTATTGGACAGCGCTGCCCCAGAGAGTCTACAGCTTAGTTTTTTTGAAGCCTTTCCTTTGAGAACTGATCAAATTTGAAGATTTATCCAGGTCTGGAACAGACTCTCTTCCCCTTTGAGTCTGAATAATCTTTATCAGATGGAGAGACTCATCCGACATTTTTTATTGGCTGTCAAAGCAGGGGGAGATAGACGTTTGACAGGGGATTGAATTTCTACATGAAAATCTAAGAGGGTAGTTTCCTTTTAGTGATACTCTCAAAGAACATCTCCTTTAAAAAAAAAAAATCTAAGTTATAAAACAATACTATGAGATCAAAGAAAACTTTATACCTTTTTAAACAAATGTGGCTTAAACCACAAAATATATTGCAAATGAAAGATTATTTTTTCCAACTGGATATGAATTAATGTCTCACAGTGCTCAAAGGGGACTCATTACACCTCAAATGAACTTTTTTGTTCAAACTTCAAAACAAGTTTTATAAATATTTACCACTTTTGGAATAAACCTTTGTGAAGTGAGGTTCTTCATTTCTGTATTGCACCACATTATATTGGACCATACTATGCTTGTGGCTATTTAAAATTACAACCTTAAAACTGATTTTCTGAACGTTATGGAAGATGGAAACATGGCAACATACTGTTCTGAAATTTTTTTTAACTGCTGCCATGGTTGTAGGCAAGTGTAGAAAAATTAGCATTTTAAATTTAAATAAACATTAAAATTTACATCCAGAGCTAAATATTAGCATTAGTAAACATCACCATAGCTGAACTTAAAAATAAGCCCATATTTACAAGCTTTGGCTGAATGTTTTCAAAGAGGAAAAATTCTAAGCAGAAGGAACCATTACTATTAGATTTAAAGCGATAGCACAGAAAAATGTTAAACAGATGTACATGGAGTTCAAATTTATTTATGAAAGATCTGTTTCAAGAGTCCTAAACAAGATATGCAAAGATATTTAGCTAACGTGTGGAATGACTAAAACACATTCTCTGTGCAACTGAAAAAACCTAGCTGAGAGTATACTAATCTCTGGGAAATCTTATCCTAAAAGGGGGCACTGGAAGTGGTCTAATGTAGTGATGCAAATGAGACTACGTCTTCACTTCTCAAGCAGTAGCCAAAATGTCTTATTTCCCTTGAAGAAGTCAAAAATTTATTTATTTAAAAATCTACTGGTATCGTAGAATTGGCCACAGCATTAAACATAATTAATACAATACCTAGCTCTTATATAGCACATTTCCATCAGCAGATCCCATAATGGTTGGAAAGTTCATTAGCCGTCACGTTCACATAGTTTACCAACCCAATTTCCCTATTCAACAGACTTCATTTCAGCAGCCAATAACACAAGAACTGCTATAGCTAAAAACAAATGCTTTATGCCATCTGAAAAGCAGCATGGAATCCCAGCTCTCAAAATGGTAAAAGGTCTCAAAGTAGCAATTTGGGATATTGGCTGGTAAAAATCAACTACAGAACGGAAGTGGAGAATAAAGCAACGTGCTAATTAGAACATTTCTTGTAAAGGTTCAATATCCCATAGTCTGCTTGAGCTAGAAATATTATTTTCAGACAAGTACAAATGTATTCAGGATCAATGACTTTCTCCAGCACAATCTTGGACCAATAATCAGAACAAACAAAAACAGTTGCCATATATTCTCATTAAAAATGTCACCTATAATAAAAATTACCAGTCAATGCATGTATTTAGTAGATTGATTTAATTCAGTGAAAAAAGATAATCTGGTCTATGTTTTAGGTTGTATTTTCTGAAGGAGAAATTCTATTTGTAAATTTAGATTTGGCTGTCCTTTTTTGGTCCTTTTACTTAATATTTTATAAGTTTCCATTTTCTTTTGCTTGTAGCGCCTTATAGCTTCTTCTCTTTCTTGTTTTCTTTTCTCTGCTGCCTGAAATAAAAGCAGCAAAAATGTAACTGACAAGAGTAAATAAGAATCAGTACAAACCTTACATGTGATTTTTAAATAATACAAGCCTCCTTGTGGAAATATTGGAAGTTGGGTACCGTGCTGGTTTTATGGCCATCACCACTTTTAAAAGAATTTTGAGAACTGAAGAGGAGTCAGATATTATTGTAACAGAAACAAACGTTATATTTGCCTAAACTAAGCATTGGAATGAATATTGTGTTGGCAACTTCACATCTATGGCACAATGGTACTCTCTACAATAAAGCTAAAGCTCTTTTGTCTTGCACACAGACCTTTCCAAAGGGCCGGTTGAGGCTGTAGAATGAAATCCCACAGGAACTAAAGACCATCAAAACCTCACCACCTTCCAAGGGTAAGACTTTTTTTTTTTTTAACCTGCTTTCTGTAACACATACACTGCAACATACAAATTTAAAAAAAAAAAAAAAAAACTAAAACAAGAAATAAAAGCCTCCCCACTAAAACAAGACTCTACTACACACTTCTCCCACTGGGGAGAGAATGAGAAACAAACACGTAACAGATGTAAGTTGTGTCACATAATGCACTACTGGAAGGTACTCACATACTACAGTGATAAGCATGGCATAAAATTCTTTATATAATTGTATTCAGCCTTTAGGGCCAGTTTAGGTGCTATTATCAATATTTTGTTTTACATCGAATAAATTACTAAAACAAATTATAATTTTAATGAGCATGCTAACTAGTTTGATACACTGAAATCATGTCCGATTAAAATATGTGTAGCTGTCACTAATCAGACTAAAGGTTTGCTTCACTTCATTTGGATGGCTGCTCTAATGGGATTTTATTCTTTGAAATGCAACACTATAAAGGCCACAAAGATAGATGTCTTAGCAGCAGTTTACATGTCAAGCGACGCTAGTTTATCAAATGCATTTTATATTCTTTTCATTGAATAAATAGGCTTCAGAGTGTTTTGTATACATTAAAAAATCCACATGAAAAAATGTTATGCAACAGAAATATTTCATAATTCAGCAGGTGTTTTATTTTGTATAAAAATATAAAGTGAGTTAAATCTAAAGAACCCAAGCAAATATTTCAAAATAGGAATCCCAAAGCAGCTGAACAATCTAATTAATGGTAAATACTAAGTCCTTTTCATATACACAAAGTATCCATAAATGAGTAATTTATTAATGAACATTACTGAAAAAATAGTAAAGTGTGTGGCACTGAACAAAACACAAAATAATCAAACCCTCCTAATCAATTGCATTTCATGCAGGCCAAAGAACCATCAGAGAAAATTTGCTGACATTGGGTTTGAAACAAGTTATTCTGGAGCAGGAAGAATAACCCTGTTCATGTGGAATATGCAGGATGGCTTGCATCTACAGGTATAGATTTTGTAGGCTCTTCTTGGTGATACAACTACAAGAAAACACATTTCTATGGAAACGAAATAAACCTGACTTTTGGTTTGGACAGATATGCTGTCTCAAGAATCATTGATATTGTGAAACTTGATGTGTCAAGATTTATAATACTATATAGCACACAGAAGTAAGCAACAATGATGGAAGGCCTTATGCCATCTTGTAAAACCCCTGGTTTTCTGGGGTAATTTTACCTTGGCATCATTAGGAGGATTTTGCATGCTCTGAATAAGTGGAACACCTGAGAAAAGCTAAGAGTCCTCTCTTTGAAGGATCACCCCCTTTCTTTAGAGCAGGGGTGGGGAACCTTTTTTGTGCCAAGGGCCATTTGGACATTTATAATGTCCTTCACAGGCCGCTCCCTCCCCCGCCCCCCCCCCCCCGAGCCGCTCACCCCCCTCTCCCCGAGGAAGCCCAGGCTGGCAACGGGAGCTGAGACCCCAGCTGGCAAGGGGCCAGCGGGGGAAACCCCAAAGCAGTGGCAAGCGGAGTGCTTAGCTCTGCACTGCTTTGGGGTTTCCCCGCTGGCCCCTTGCCAGCCGGGGTCCTGCTGCCTGCCCCAGTCAGCTCCCGCTATCAGCCTGAGTGTAGGGGGTGATGTTGCTTTACCCCCCGCCCAGCCTCCCATTTAACTGCTTTTCTTCCCCCACCCCTGCCTGGCCCGGCCCACCCCACGGAAGCTAACCTCCTGCCCCCTCCCAACCCAGCCTCCTGCCCCCTCCCAACCCAGCCTCCTGCCCCCAATGCCAGACCCACCCAGCCCAGTCTTCCCCCCACCAAACCTCCTTCCCTCCCACACCCACACCTCGCCCACCCCATCAGCCTAGTCTCCTGCCCCCCTCCCCGCCCAGCCTGCCCCCCCCCACCGCCCTCTTGCCTGCCCCCCAGCCCAGCCTCCCCCCCCACACCCCCTTGCACACCGCTCCCCTCCCCCCCGCCGGTCTCCCGCCGCCCGCGCCTACTTGTTTGTCCGCTGGGTCCCGCTGCTGGGAAGCGACTCCTGCGAGGGCAAGGTGGAGCGATGCACCCCCAGCCCGCGCAGACGCTCTGGGACAGCGCCGCGCCTACGCACTCCCACCGCAACGTTGGTCCGGCCCTCTCTATGGCGCAGGTTTTCCAGACCCGCCTGCGGGCCGGACTGGATCATTTGGTGGGCCGTATACGGCCCGGAGGCCGGGGGTTCCCCACCCCTGCTTTAGAGCCTGTAGTTCAACAGACCCTGCTGTCAGGCATAAGCGAGACACAGGAATGGAAATCCTGCCTCCAGAATAGGTGGAAGTGAAGACTCTGAGACCATGCTACTAGGTCTGAGTAGCAAAGCGTTTTTGATCAGTGGGGGTGAGGATGACTTGCTTCCCCCTTCATTATCTGAATCACTTTTCCCAGTGACAAAAGAGGAGGGGGAAGCAAAGAAAAGATGATTCCGCTACCTCTGAGCCAGAGCCTCCATTTTCAGAGATTACTGGTAAATTTCCTTGGTGAAGAGTCTCACACCTTTATTTAACTGCATACAAATATATCCCCCAGGGAGTGAGGTGGGAAGGCGCTAGATCCCTGCATATATATTGGTCTGCTGTGTTCAGGGACCATTCCAAGTTGTCCATCAGCTTCGCATGTTCACTTCTATGGTGAGCGAGGAAAAGACCTAATGAAGCCCTGAAAAGAAGCTTGAGTTGCCTCTAGTGTTAACAGCAAGAAAGTGCAGCCCATGTATCTCCATCTGGGGGAGAAGTCAGGCCTCAATAGATCTGGAGAGGCGAGCAGTAGAGTGGAGAATAGAAAGATGTGTACTATTTTAGTATCAACCAGCAATTAACATATGTTCTGATTAAGTTTTATTCTAGTTAGTGTGACTGTTAAAGTATTCTTTAGAAAGTGTCTCTTTGTTATATAAGGGGAATAAATAATATAAAATTCACATTATATAGGTACCCTCATCACATAATATTCTCTCCCCTTATGAAAACCCCATATCTCCGATGCCTAATAATTTCCACCGGTATTTAGTGATTTTTTACCCATTTTAAGAAGAGATGACCAAAAACAAATGCATTATCCAAGGTGAGGCAGTTCTATTGATGTATATAAACGTATTACACTTTACATACTTCTGACCCCTACTTAATTCTTTTTGACCACAGCATATGAAAAAGATCTTAATTGAGCTCTACATGAACAGTTCGTTTCCTGAGCTAATTCTGAACCAGTCATGTGCGAATAAATTGTTCCGTCATTTTTCCTTGAAGGAAAAAAAAAAAAACTTTACACAAATGACACTTTTCTCCACTGTGTGAGAATCCCATGTGAATGTATGTATTCATATTCCAGTATTTTACAGTGTCCTACTGGGCTGCCTACACATTTTTAAATAGGCCAAGTTTTAAAAAGCAACCAGTAATTTTGACCTGATTTTTTCCAGAAATTGCTGAGTACCAGCACTTTTTAAAAATCAAACCTTCAACATGGCTCAAGTTAGCCACCCAAAAATCAACAGTCACTTTTATCTAAATGTTTTATCGGCAACACAATCCTGCCCCAAAGATCTCAATTTAAGATTTGTTCACCTCTTTCTTCTTGGCACGTTCAGCCTTTATTTTCTCATATTCTTCTTTTGCTTTTTGACTTGAAGTTTTCTTTTTAAACTTCCTTTCAGTTGTAGCTGGCCTGTAATGGACAAGTATACATGTAATTAACTTATGGGTCTTTAGATTATCACAATCATAACTGTAGCACAAAGCAGGATTGATCTAGTATAGATTATTTAGGAAGTAAGTGGCTCTAAGAAGAATCCATGAATATTTACTTAAAAAACAAAACAAACAAACAAAAATTTTCATAGCAAAAAAAGACATTTGTTTCTTCATTCTCGTGTCTGCTTGGACTGCAATGTGTTCTTGATTACAAAAATACTAGAAACTTCACTACCCAAAGCACACAAAGTTGTGCCATGAATGCAGGGGACTAGACTAGATGATCTCTCGGCGTCTCTTCCAGTTGTAGGATTCTATGATGCTAACCTGATCCAAACTTTACGTGGCTTATCTATTCATCACAATCATGATGGGAATCAAGGATGGCAATTCAATAAATCAAGTTTCTCAGTATATTCTTAATATACAAGGGGCTGAACTACATGGAGCTGTGTGCACAAAGAGGAAGCACAGTGAGTTGTTCTAAGTGGTACAGTGCCTCTTGTGCCTTGTACATATGGCCCACAGAACTGAGACGTTGCATTAGGGATACTTCTGCTCTCACATCACCACCCTTTTCCGAATGCAGAGAATTCCATGTAATCTGGCAGGAGACGATGCAGTTTAGCATGGGTAGAAGTTTCCTACCACCACCCTCCTCCTCCCGCTTTGTGGGATTTTTCTGTGTAGTAGAGTTATCTACCTTCACGATTTTGTTCAAATTCCCAATTTTTACATTACTTAAATAGCATAGGTAAATAAGGATTCAAGCCATTACCAAAATTTAAACCTGTTACCTTTGAAAATACTTCTGCCAAACAAAGTAACAAGTGTACAAATTCCTTGATGCTCTATTGTTTAGATTTCAGAGCTGACAGCTAATCAGTTCCATCTAGCAAACATGATATAGGCTCAGTCAAAAAAAATCAAAAAGTTCAGATACTATGTCTTAGAAATCATGCTGCCATTCAAAAGTATCACATTTACTTTCTGCAGTAGTCATCTGTTTATTTTCAGTTCCATCATGTGGCAAGACTGTGTACTAACACCTAAAATTGAGAGCACACCATTTTGAAATGTGCAACTATTTTAAATAGTAATGCAGTATACAAAGACAAATGCCAAAAATAAATAGAGTAGAAACACTATAGACCAGATTCTATTTGATATCCCATACACCTTAATACAGAACGTGATAAAATGGCAAATAATCCCAAACTATATTAACTAGGATTCAAACGATTAAAAGAAAAAAATCGCAATTAATCGCAAGATTTAAAACTCAGAATTACAGTTTTAATCACACTGTTAAACAATAATATAACAACTTAAATCATCAATATTTTTGGATTTTTTCTAAATTTTCAAATATATTGATTTCAATTATGACAGAATACAAAGTGTTTATTTTAGGTTATTTTTTACTACAAATATTTGCATTGTAACAATAAAAACAGTATTTTTCAAATCATCTCATACAAGAACTGTAGTGTAATCTCTTTACCTTGAAAGTGCAACTTACAAATGTAGAATTATCTTTTTTTTTTACATAACTGCGTTGAAAAGCAAAACAATGTAAAATTTTAGAGCGTACAACTCCACTCAGTCCTACTTCTTTAGCCAATCTCTAAGACAACACAAGTTTGTTTACATTTATGGGAGATAATGCTGCCTGCTTCTTATTTATAATGTCATGTGCCTGTTCTCACTTTCAGGTAACATTTGAAAATGTAGAAAAATACCCAAAAATATTTATAATAAACTGTAATTGGTATTCTATTGTAGTTTAACAGATCACAAGTATTTATTTTAATCTAGTTAATTTGTTTTGCAATAAGTACTTGCATTAGCTATGATTGACAGTTCTAATATTACCGTATATTTCGGCGTATAAGACGCCTTTTTAACCCCCAAAAATAGCCTCAAAATTAGGGGGGGCATCTTATACGCCGGATATATTAAACTCACCGGGCAGCTGGAGCTGGGGCGGCTGCAGGTGGCCCGGCGGGTGGGGCGGGGTGGCGCTTCCCCCCCGAGCCCACCCGCATGTGTTGGGGCCGGCGGGGAACGGGAGCAGCTCGGGCACGGGGCCCCTGGGAGCGCCCGCCCACGCGGCGGGGACGGGAGAGCGGCGCGCTCCCAGCAGCCCGCCCGCGCGGCGGGGACGGGAGAGCGAGGCGCTTTTTGTGTGTGGTGGTGGGGTTTTTTTTGTTTTTTTTTTTGTGTCCGGCTTTTTTATTTAAAAACTCGGGGGCGTCTTATACGCCGGAGCGTCCTATATGGCGAAAAATACGGTAACTGTCATGCATCAATTGCACATAGCACATGTCATACTAAAACATTCATACCATCAATAAGAGCAAGCATTTCTGGAGACTGAATTTCAAGGAACTGTAACACATTAATACGAAGTGACTGAAAACTATACTTGTACAACCATATTAATTACTGTAATAATTTAACTGTTGCACTATAATGCATTAAGTATTTTTAAAGATAAAGTGATGGATTTATATACGTGAAAACAAATAAGATACAACAAGATTTGTAATTAGCTCTGGTCAAAGTTCCAATGAGAGCAAAGTCCTCAGAAGTGAACATCATCACTAGAACACCTCCGTGAAATTCTCTCTTCAATATATGAACTACTAATAACACAATTTTAAGTCTCAGCATCCTACCTGTGAATTATACTGCATAACAAGGGGGTAATTGGAGAGACATTGGTGATATAATCCATCACAGAGTATCATCATCTAATATAATGCTACCATTCTATAATGACGTTTTACCTCAATTCAACCCCAAAAATAGTTGAGAAAAAAAAAAAAAAGAGATGCATAATCTCAAGATACAGCTGAATATACATTTCTCTCCATGAGAAGGTGTCTATTATGCTGAGAAGACCAATTCAGTAAAGCTGAGATTGACACACAAGAACAGCTATACTGGATCAGACCAAAAGTCTGGTCTAGATGGATTTCCAACTGTAGCCAATGCTAATTGCCTCAGAGGGAATGAACAAAACATCAAGTAATTCATCCCATTGCCCATTCCTAGCTTCTGGCAAACAGAGTTCTAGAGACACCATCCCTGCCCATCCTGGCTAATAGCCATTGATGATCTATCCTCCATGAATTTAGCTAGTTCTTTTTTTGAACTCTTTTATAATCTTGGCCTTCACAACATCCTTGGGCAAGGAGTTCCACAGGTTGACTGTGCATTGTGTGAAAAAATATTCTCTTTTGTTTTAAACTGCTGCCTATTAATTTCATTTGGTGTTCCCGAGTTCTTTTGTTATAAGAAATAAGTCGCACTTTCTTATTTACTTTCTCCATATCAGTCATGATTTTATAGACCACTATCATATCCCCCCACTTTAGTCATCTCATTTCTAAGCTGAAAAGTCCCAGTCTTATTAATCTTTCCTGATATGGCAGCCATTCCATGCCCCTAATAATTTTTGCTGCCCTTTTCTGAACCTTTTCTAATTCCAATGTATATCCTTTTGAGATGGGGTGACCAGATCTGCACACAGTATTCAAGATGTGGGCGTACTATGCATTTATATTCACACAGTACTAATATATTGAGACAAATGCAGCAGGAGAGATGTGAGTGGAATCACTGAAGAATTTAAAGAAAGAATGGATGTTATCAAATTAAGGTTTAACTGGATGTTGAAAATGAGAAAGTTTGTTCTGATTTGAAAGTTTCCTTTCCTCATCCATTGATCCTTGAATATGTGAACACCTTAAAAGAGGGGTTTGAAAACTTTGGGTCGTGACTCCTCAGGGAGTTGTAAGGTTATTATGTGGGGGTCACGAGTTGTCAGCCTCCATCCCCAATCCCTGCTTTGCCTCCAGCACTTATAATAGTGTTAAATATAAACAATATGTTTTTAATTTATGAGGGGAAACACTCAGAGGCTTGTTTTGTGAAAGGGTAACCAATACAAAAGTTTGAGAACCGCTGCCTTAATTTGATATGCTCAAGTGAAGAGATGTAGCCAAGTGCGATAAAATAATAGTGTTTGGAGAATGCAATATGATGTCCAAGTTGCAGCTGTCAACAGAATCAAGAAGAATAAAAGGAATCAACAGAAGCATCTCTCACATCAATATTGTGTAGTGGGATCCTGCAGCAAGTAGATCTAAGCTAAGTTATTTAAGTTACGCTATTCACATAACTCAAATTGTGTAGCTTAGATCGACTTTTCCCTTTAGTGTAGACAAGGCCTCAGACACTCACCATTCAGACCGCAGCAGCTGAGTCCTCCTGAACCAGGATATCCTCTCTGCCCTGCTCTGCAGAGATGGGGTGCAGAGATGGGGGCCAAGGGACACCCTGACATCAGCTCCCTCCTTCCTCTCCCACCGTGCTCTGCACAGCCAGCAGGAGGGTCTGGGAGCAGCTATAAGATGGAGTAATGCAGAGGGAGGGGCACTGAACACATTACTTAAACAAACCAACCTTGGGACCTAAGATGTGGCATCAGGTGACTTAAGAATGAAGGGGAAAAAATTGTTTTAAAAATGATACTTACTTTACTGTTGTGATACATTTTTCTTCTGACAAAACTACAGATCTTTTAGATTTTGCTTCTCTCTCAAGCATTTCCTCTTCAGCTAAATAGAGATGCTTCAAGTGCTCTGGGTAAGAATCTGTATATCGAACTTTGCTTTGAGCATGTGCCTTTCCTTCCTTTTTTAGTAATTTCTTGTATTCCTGTTGGATCTTTTGCTTTCTCCAAAATGCAAATCCTCGTCCTGAAGCCATTAGAAAGAGTGAGTTAGACATACACTATCTAAGAAGGTAACTTAAATAATAATAATAATAATAATAATAGTTTACTCTGTTAATGCATTTTTCACTCATATGAATCAGAACTAGAACCTTAACTGCTACTATAGACCAAGGGGTCTCAACCTTTCTTTCTTTTTTTCCTGAGTCCCCTCCCACCAACATGCTATAAAAACTCCATGGACCATCTGTGCCACAATAACTGATTTCCTGCATATGAAAGGCAGGGCTGGTGTTACAGGGCAGTTGCCTGGGGCCTCATGCATAGGGGATACTGCTAAGCTACATTGCTTGAGCTTTGGCCCCAGGTGGCAGGGCTCAGAGCCCTGGGCTTCTGCCCTATGTGGCAGGGCTTTAGGTTTTTATCCTGGGTCTCAACAAGTCTAATGCTGGCCCTGCTTGGCAACCCCCCACGGGTCCCTGGATCCCTAGTTGAGAACCACTGCTATAGATAGGACTCCATTGTTTTAAATTGTGTCAAAAAATTGAGAAAGGCTTCATAATATTAAAGTGAAAATGACTGATCCCTACATTGGCACTTAGGCTGCTAGCACTGGTGAAGCAGCACCAAATAGGAAAGTAGTTGCAAAAAAATGGTAGCATGGGTACAGCTACCATTGAAAAATACTTGGATAAATACACCAGATGATTTATAAGGTCTCCTTACTGCTTTTACAAATCCATTTGTGAACAGATTTTACTTATCACAATCTCTTCCTTTCAGCCCCATGTATGAGATCAAAGGGAATTCATAAAGATAGTCTCAAAGAAGCATTGCTAAAAATAATCTTGGGTGACCAAGAAATATGCAACTACAACTGGAACACAATTGGCTCAGTTACAGAACTACAATGCTTTAAAGTATTTGTTTAAAATTGTCTTATTTCTCTTTCTTCATTTATTTGCTTTTTATAACTGTCCAGGGAAGAGCTCTCTCTCAAATCTAGAAATATATGCCACACTCGACTATTATTAGCATTCACTGGTCACTCAAAGAAAAAATAAATAGTTGTTCCACTTTGTATAGCCATTTATCAGTTAAAAGCAGTTAAAAATCTTTTCCATACAGAAAGATTAAACCCATTCTGGCACTTGTATGGAAATTACATATGCAGTTAACCAAGCTTTTAGTTGAATCATTCCTGCTCAATGGTCAAAATTTGAGAGTTGCTTGTCTCATCCTTCAGTATTTTCTCTAAAACACTTGATGGTGGACAGTCAGACATACGTGTCTCCTACTAGGACTGAAGGAATGAAACAGGTGTATTCGCAACATGGGTATTTCTTTACATCCAATTAACCACTGAACTGGCCTGAACCCAAAGCAAAGAAAGTTTGGGGCCCTTCAGCATTCTGGGGCCACAAGAGTTCACTAGTTACAACCCCAGCAACTCCCCATTGCAAGCTGGGCCCTGTTAGATCACGACCAGCCCTATCTAGTTACAGTTCTCGAGTGAGCTTAGACCCCGCTGGGGGACGGGGGGACCCAACAGAGCCCATGTCCCCTCACACCAGCCCGCGGGGGAACCCTGCTTCCAGAAACCGGGCGGGGCACGGGAAGTACCGGCCAGGAGCCTCCCACTCCTCGCCACTGTAACGGTCAGAGACGCGCCGGGCTTGGCTGCAGCCGGTGAGCACAGGGCAGCCCGGCGCGTGACACTACGTGCAGCGACGGCAACAAGCCCCGAGCGCCTGCGGGCTTCGCGAGCGCCGGGCGGGGGTCGCAGGGACGGCCGTTGGGAGGAAAGCGCGAGACCCCGCTATCCTCCGCGCGCTGCCCCTGAACGCTGGAGCCCGCGCGAGGCCTCGGCGCGCTCCCCTCCCCCAGGCGCGGGACCCGGGTCGCTCTCCCCACTCACCCTCCCTAACGTTCCCCACAAAACTCTTCCGCGGGTCCGGCCTCCATTGCCGCTTTCGGCGGGGACCCTGGCCCGCCGCGATGTTTTTCTTCGGGGCAGCCCGGTTCCTCATAGCCGCCGCCGGGGCCATCAGCCTCCCGGTCCCTCACACTCGTCGTCGCGCTCTGGACACGTCACCAAACAGCGCCAGCGTCCTCGCGTATGGAGGGAGAACGGCTGCTCGGTGTTCGATTCGCCGGCCTACCCAACTGGGGCGGGACGGAGCCCGAACCACCCGGGCGGCAGGCATCCCAAATCGAGCGCCGAGCGAACTTCCCTCCTTCGCCATGTCGCGTTCCCTCGGCTCCCTCCCGCCCGAGCCCATAGCGGAGGCGGTGGCGTCCCGGCTGCGGGCCGTGGCGCAGTTTCTGAGGCGGGCGCTGCCGCTGTGCCAGGCCCACACGGTGGAGTTTTACACGCGGGGGCTGTGGGAGCAGCTGGTGGCTCTTTCCCCCGAGACGGTGCTGGGGGCGTTGAGCGGCGCCGGGCTCCTGCGGCAGCAGCAGCGCCCCCTGGAGGAGGCGGCCGGCACCGCCAGGGCCGGGCTGTGGGGTAAGTGCCAGACCCCCTCTGCGGGGCGCGATCGTCGCATGGGGCGCGCTGGGGTCACTCTCGGGCTGACTCTGCCCCTCGTGGCATCGTGACGGCGGCATGATGGGTGTCCCGCGCTCCCTGGCGGCCGGCACAGTGTAGCCACGGGGCTCCCTGCTGGGTTTCTTCGTCAAGCCCCAGCTCCTGTATTCGGGTGATGCCGTAGACGCTCAGCTTCCCTTTAAAAGAAATGCCTGGAGCCCTCCCGATTGCGAGAAAAGTTTGACCACGGGACTTGCACCTATTAAAATCTCAGACGCCAGATGATAAAGTTTAGAGGCAGGACAGAGGTTAAAGGATCATAGAGTGGCCAGCTAGAAAGTATGAAAAATCGGGACAGGAGGTGGGGGTAACAAACACCTATATAAGAAAAAAGCCCCAAATATCGGGACTTCCATATAAAATCAGGACATCTGATCACCTTAAAGAATCATGATTTTTGGTCGCATGTGGCTGGCACTGCTCCCTCCATGGCATCAGAGTGTAGAGACTGCTCAACATGTGGCTGCGGAAGGGAGATCTGTCCTGGGTTGTCTGCTGCAGGGACATCACTGCCCCCCACTTACCACAGCAAGAGGGACAATCTCAATGTATTGTAAAATGATGGGACAGTTTTTTGGTGCCTTGTTATACTAGCATGTTCAAAACTTTATCACCTTGCTATGCAGCATCACAAATTGATGGTGTTTGGTGGCCCATTCCAATGAATTCCGAGATCCATAAATATCTACCTTCCCTGCAGCCCCAAAAGCAGTAGGTACTTTCAGGATTGCTGCTGTTTCAAAAGAAAGTAAATCAGGAAACTCCTGGAAATACCATGGAGCATACAGGCACAGACTCTAGAGATAATTTTTGTATTCATACAGGAGACTAGTAATGGTAATGCACAAAGGGCCACCTGGGCTGCTGAATAGGAATATAGCAGTACCTCTTTGTCCCCATATTGCTGGTGCAGCAGTTGATAAATAATAATACTTGTAAGAGACTTAAGGTTAACAAGTTTTCATGCTAGCTGTGCAGCAGCAGTTAATTGACAGACTGCTTGTAGTTTTCTCAAACAGCAGCAGTGTGAAGTCCACAGTCTTGTGACTAGCCTCAATGAAACTTATCAGAGTCTTGGTACCTTCTTTCTGTTTATGCTTTGCAAAGTTAAGAGCAGCTGCAGTAGATAGCCTGGGAGCATAATGTGGTAAAGTCTCATTCTGTGGGCAAGTTAGTGACAGAAAGGTCAGAGAGGTGTCATTTGATTCATAAAAACCCACAGACTCGTAATTTCAATAGTATCATCCTCTGCAGCATGCCAGGAGGACTCACTGCTCTGGCCTGCCTCCCCTCTCCTATTGGCTTCTTTTCATGAAACCTCCCTAGGGCTCTATTAATCTGGGTCCTCTGGTTGGTGGAAATGTGGATAATACAATGTCATTGGAAATGGGCTGAGTTGCCTTTTCACCCCACAAACACAATAGTACTAAACACAACAAACCTAAAACAGTTGTGTAGCTCTATATTAGAAGAAAACATTTAAAAATCATGTTTCTTTTGTGAATTATACTTTGAAAGAGGGATGCATTGCTTACATATATTTTTAAAAAAAAGACATTGATCTTTCATAGTCCTTGGGAAGTTAGCCTAGACATGTAGGACTGAAAACATTTATTCAACAAAGTAATCATTATTGTTGTCTCCATCTCTGGCACCATTCCTAGACACACTGTCACATCAATCCTTTTCCACACCACACTTACACATTTCTGTACGAGACAGGCTGCTGGCCATATGTTTGCAGGGAGATGAGCATCTGCTCTTTGCACAGGACCGTTTGATTAGCTGAAGGAGTCATTCGGGAATACATGGTATTTCATGGATAGCTGGTGTGAGTAGTCCATTCTCCAGGACCCATACAAGTCTGATATAATTTTGGATGTGCTCAGTTATCCCTGAGCCATTCCATTGCTTGATAATTTGCCCTCCTGATAGGTTAAAAATGCACCCATTGACAATGACAGTTTTTCTCCATTTGTCTGCTTCTTGAAAAAAATCCACCAGTGTAGCATAATATTGGTCTTCAAATGTTAAACTTGGCATATGAACTCCCCCAATGCATTTACATTTCATCAGTGATTGTCCATCCACTTTCCTAGTGGCAACTGCAGTCAATTGTCTTACCACTTCCCCAATGGTGAGCTGGGGGCTTCCAGGCCCCCCCTTTACTCCAGGTCCCAGTGTACAGTTCCTGTGAATTGGTGCCTCCTGCTGCACCTTTACTATCACTGCCTTTCCCGTGGCTATTTCCCCACAGCCACAGCATCCTCCTTTTAGGGTATGTCTTCACTACAGCAGTAGGTCGATTTCCCTTAAGTCGATTTTCTAAAGTCTACTTTAGAAAATCGACTTAGTGTGTCCCCACAAAGGACAGCAGGTCGACAGTGGTCGACACTGTCTGTCCTTCAACTTTTGCAGGGGTCGACATAGCCCGCATTGCACTGTGGGTAGGTAGCCCACAGTGCCGGGAGTGCCGGACCCCCCCACCTGCCCAAGCAGCCCCGCGCCAGACCCCCCCCCCCCGCTCGCCCAAGCAGCCCCGCGACCCCCCCCGCCTGCCCAAGCAGCCCCGCGACCCCCCCCCGCCTGCCCGAGCAGCTCCGCGAACCCCCCCGCCCGCCCGAGCAGCCCCGCGAACCCTCCCGTTCGCCTGAGCAGCCCCGCGCCGGACACCCCCCCCCCCCGCCCGAGCAGCTCTGTGAACCCCCGCGCCCGCCCAAGGAGCTCCACGAACCCCCCCGCCCGCCCAAGCAGCCCCGCGAGCCCCCCCCCCGCCCGCCCGAGCAGCCCGGCGCCGGTGGGCGGGGGGTTCGCGGAGCTGCTTGGGCGGGCGGGGGGGTTCGGCATGGGACTGCTTGGGCGAGTGGGGGGGGGGGGGGTTCGCGGAGCTGCTT
Source organism: Sternotherus odoratus (assembly GCA_032164245.1). Taxonomy (NCBI): domain Eukaryota; kingdom Metazoa; phylum Chordata; order Testudines; family Kinosternidae; genus Sternotherus; species Sternotherus odoratus. The sequence goes on from JAVMKO010000001.1 coordinate 63,308,979, forward strand.
GGGCGGGCGGGGGGGTCCGGCACGGGGATGCTTGGGCGAGCGGGGGGATTCGCGGGGCTGCTTGGGCGAGCGGGGGGATTCGCGGGGATGCTTGGGCGGGCGGAGGGGTCCGCGGGGCTGCTCGGAGGTCGGAGGCTTAAAGTCAGATGCCTCTTCGCTACATCACAATCGACGTAGAGAGGTCGATTTTAGCGCTACTTCTCTCGTCAGGCAGGAGTTATAAAGTCGATTTTGAGTGCCCTTTAAATCGACTTTAAGGGCATGCGTGTGAAGACAAGTACACGTTTATTTCGACTTAACGTCGTTAAAGTTGACCTTAAGTCGTAGTGAAGACATGCCCTTAGTCTCAGCAGCCTGCCCAGAGCGCCTTGTCTTCTCTCTGGGTTCCTGCCTGTACTGAGCTGTCCGTGGTGCTCCAGTGTTGCAGCCTACTCTGGACACAGTCATCCCTCTTTGAGCGCCAGGCAGCTACAGACAGTGCTCTGCCCTGAAGCTCTTTATATATGGGCCTGCTGGGCCCTGATTTGCCTCTCCTCACAGCCCCTCTCCTATTGGTTTCTTTTCATGCAACCTCCCTAGGGCTCTATTATTCCTTATTGACCACTGTGGGAATGTGCTCCAACATAGCATAACATATGCCACAGAATTTCACTTGATAATTTCTTCATGAAGACTGAACTTCTAATTGAGTTAGAGCATGTCTTTTTGAAAGACATATCGTCTTGATTCAAAGACTTCAAGCGATGGAGAATCTACCACACTCCAATTATTCATTACCCTCAGTGTGTTTAAAAAAAATATTGTTCCATATTTAAAGGCTATTTTTCCAATTCTTGTACCAGCCCAACAAATGTTACTTTTTTCTTTGCTTGATTAAAGAGCCTTCTACTGCCAGCTATCGTCCTCCATATAAACTGTGATCCTAGACTGTGATCAAGTCACCTCTTAATTTTCCTTCCCTTTACTAAACCAAATAGATTGTGTTTCTTTAATCTCTCACTGCAAGACAGGTTTTCCAGACCTAGAACCATTTTTGTAGCTTTTTCTGAATGCTTTCTAAATCGTCAACATCCTTTTCGAAGTGTGGACTCTTCAAAGTGTGAACCAGAACAGAACACAGTATTCCTATAGTGGTCTCACTAATATATATGGTCTCACTAATGCCATATACAATGGTAATACGATGTTCTTATATCTACTTAGTATTCCCCTGCTTATACATTCAAGGATAGTATTCACTCTGTTAGCTAACACTAATTCATATCATCACTGCTTTCCAATATAGTTTCCCATCTTATAGAGTGCTCTTTTTTTTTTTCTTCATCTATGATGTTGCATTAGGTATGTTAAAACACGTGTTGTTCAAATGACCCCAGTTTACAATGTGATCTGGATTGTTCTGCATAACTATTACCTATCTTTATCATTATTTACCATCCACCAATTTTTGTGTCTTCTGAAAAACTTTACCACCAATGATTTTATGTTACCAGCTCACTGATAAAGATAGTAGGCTAGGAACAGATTGAGTCAGGAGCAGATCCTAGTGCGGTGTTGGGCAAACTACGGGCCACATCTGGCTGTCTGGCCTGCCTGAGCTCCCGGACGGGGAGGTGAGCCCCAGGCCCCCTCGCCCCCCCCCCCCCGGTCCACCTTCTCCTGCAGCCATGCTGCTAGCGCTCCGGCCAGCTGCTCCTACAAGCAGGCAGGATTGGATAAGGGGCATGGGTTGGGGGTGGGGGGAAGTCGGAGCAGGGCGTGGTTGGAAGAGGTGGAGGCTCGGGGAGGCAGTCAGGGGAGGAGGAATGAGGTGGTGGAGTTCTGGGGAGGAGGTTGGAGCAGGTATGTGGATAAGGATTAGGGCAGTCGGGAAAGGGAGCAGTTGGATAGGGCGTGGGGGTGGATAGGGGTTGGGGCAGTCAGGTTCAAGGAACAGGGAGGGTTGGGTAGGGGTGGAGTTCCAGGTGGATGGTTGAGTGTGGGGTCATTAGAGGGGGTGGTAAGGGGACAAAAAGCAGGGGCTCCATACTGTTTTACAACCCATGTGGCCCTTGGGCGAAAAAGTTTGCCCACCCCTGTCCTAATGGGAGCCCACAAAAAATGCCCTAGTTGTATGATGATTCCCCATTTGCAATTACTGTTTGAGATCTATCAGTAAGCCATTTTTAATCCATTTAATATGCTACAATGATTATGTATATGATGTGCAGTATATATAAATATAAGTAATGAGCCTTATACAAATCTAAATAGATAATGTCAGTCAGCCCATTTACCTTTTTCAACTATACTGGTGCTCTTGTAAAAAAAAAATGTTTAGTTGACAACACCTATTTTCTGTAAATCCATTGTTTTGTATATATATTTTTATAATTATTTAATTCTTTACTGATTGCATCCTGTATCATCCTTTCCATGATTTTTTCTGGGATCAGTGTCAGTCTAACTGACCTACATTTTCCTGGATCATTCCATTTACCCTTTTTAAGTATTGATGCAGCTTTTATTTCCAGCCCCCCTGAGAATTCTCGATTATTCCAAGATTGTTAAATGTCAGCTTTAATAGATCTGAATGCTCCTGATGGAATTCTTTCAAAACTTTTGAAAGCTAAGAAGTGAGCAGAAAATGTTTGGTAACATTCTGGTCAAGAGAGTGAGTGGGGGAATCAGTCCAAGGAGAGAAATCAAATAAGCTTGTTAATGAAAAGATGCAAGAAGCAGTGAGGTCTGATCAGTCATTTTAATAAAAATATAAGGGTGAAAAGACTAAAGAAAGAGCCAGACATTGAAGCTGAGAAACTGAGAAGGAACCAGAAAACAATATATAATGACATCTGGGAGAGATGGAAAAGCAAAATGGAGGAGATTGAATGGTAGCTGGGAGAAGAGAAGGTTGGTCATCAGTACTGAGACCAGTGATGCTGTTCAACATATCAACAATCTGGAAAAAGCTATTTGGTGATATATGCTGATGATTCAAAATTATTTAAGGTTAGGGAGGATTATAAGGAACTCCATTTGAGTCTAAAAACTTAGCTTGTGAAGTTGTAGACAATTATGCATTGGAAGGAACAATTTTAAATTGGTGTGCCCTGTGGCAGGGTCTCAATTACAAGATCCAGGCATCATTGTGGATTTCTCAGTGAAGATATCTGTGAAATCTGTATCAGTGGGTTTTTTAAAAAAGTGAATGAAAGGTTGTATGAAGAAGAAAACAAAATATGATAATGCATTTATTTAAATAGATGGTTTGTTTCAATTTAAATAATGTGCTATGTATTGGTCATATTATTTCAAACCCAAGATAAATAGAAAAATAGAATGGAGAGGAGAAATGAAAATGACTGAAGGTATGTATAGTAGCTATTCAATATTATGAAAGATTTAAAAGACTATGCTTATTTTGTTTGGAAAAAAGACTGTGAAGTTATGATGTATAAAATACTGTAACTTATAGAGGTGCTGGTTCAGGGAATGGATATACTTTCAATGCACAAAGGAATATGACATCGAGGTTATATATCCCAAATGCGTTACTGCAAATCTGGATAGAATTAGGTTTCCGATTACATATGTCAAGACCTTCATCTTCTAAGAGTTAATGAGAAGTTCAGGTCTGATTATATGTACAGAATCCCCAAATTGTGTAAGATGACTGGCATGTAGAAAACCATTTCAGGCGCCCCCTGTTTTTATTTAAATTGCCTTATATTAAGGGGACACTAAATTAAATTTAAAGGCAACATTGAGAGTGGATTAAGCAAAATGGATTCTCTACACCAAGTAAAGATTGATAATAAAATTTCAAGTATTTCTGTAAAGTAAAAGGTTGCATTTTTGAAAACTGGCACCACAATTATTTTGTGCAATATTTTGAACTGTCATATGGATGCCAAATGCTTAATACAGGAGGGTGATATGTTCTATTAATTGATTCCAAGAACAGTCCCATGTAATTTCCATATAGATCAGATTTTCATATAAGGAACATATAAAGGGTGTGACCCTCATTTCATGTAGTTTACATAAATTCAGATTTTAGATCTAGAGAATGCCTACTGTATTTTTCATGCATCTGAGATCCTACATTTACCAAGTTACATCTCATTTATCTAGCCATGATTTAGATCAGGGATTCTCAACCTTTTTCTTTCTCAGACCCCGCCCCCTCTTTCCCCAGCACAACATGCCATAAAAACTCTACAGCCCACCTGTGCCACAATAACTGATTTTCTGCAATAAAAGCCAGGGCAGCAGGGGGGAGGAGAGTATCAAGCAGGATATGCAACAGGGGCCCCCATGAAGCTACATTGCTCAGGCTTCAGCTTCAAGTCGGGATGGTGGGGCTCAGGGACCTGGGACTTTGGCTTTCTGCCCTGGGCCCCAACAAGTCTAATGCTGGCCCTGATTGGAGGCTTCCCTGAAACCTGCTCAGCCCCCTGGTTGGGAAGTACTGATTTAGATAGCTGTAAAGTTAGACACAGATTTTTTAAAAAGTCTGTAACCAATTATTTTGCATTTTTATACTATAAATTGCTCAAATATTCATGGTATAATTTTAACTTTTTGGCACATTTATTGTTTGCCTGAAGATCTAGTTACAGGCGCGTGAGCTGACTGGTTAATGGGCATACTAGATTTCATGGGCAATTTTAACATTAAAATGCTTTGATAAATTCTCGCCTGTGACATTTCAAAACATATAGTACAATTCTGTACTCTGAGGAAACATTTCAGCTGTCTTTGATGTAATTGGGTTTTGTTTTTTAGCTGCTGGCTAAATAACAATTTAAATTGTTAGGATTATGTATACAGATGGTAGCATTCTAATATTATATGATGATCTAAATATTTATGTGTGTTGTCCTGCAACGTATTATTTAGTGATATAATAGAATTAGATGAAGTTAAGTAATAGATAATGCTTTTACAATCTCTTAGTTCCTTTTATTTCAGTGTATACTTGCAAAGATACCTTTTAGCGATACAAAAGCAGATATCAGAGAGAGTACTGTATTTTGGTATTCCTGTATTTGTGGAAAAGCCTTTTTTTCCCCGCCAAACAGTTTTGCCTAAATGGATAAATGGATTCAACTAACAAGTTGTATTTGAGGTTAACATTGGCACAATAAGGACACGACTATTTTACAGATAATTCTCTATTGAGCTCATTGCATGCATTTCCAATACATTGGTGTTATTTATTTACAGTTTTCATATACTACTACGAAATAAGCCAGACTAGCCTATACAAAATAGGTCACTGAGCATAAGTGGGCAATATATATATTTACCTTATTTGTTTATAGATAACAAATTGCAATTGTTTTCACTTCCCCAGATTAAATGCAAATATTTCATCTAATCTTCATCAACAGCTGAATTGCTCTTAGTAGAAAGAACAAAAATGTTTCAGTCACTAATGCTTGGTTTAGGATTATAATACAGATGTAGTCTGTGTAATATTTCCCATCACATTGTTAAAGAAATGCATACATCCGTAGTTAACAAGGGTTTATTTTTTCATAGATTCATTATAATGAAATATTTTCCAAAACTATGCTATTATTCCTCTTTGAGGGGAGGAAAGAGTAACAGTACCATTGTAATGACAGGGGACATATTTCCCCCAAGTTTTAACTTTATTTATTGATGTTAGAAACCAGTATATTTAAAAGATAAGAACCTCTCAGGAATACCTCTAGCTAGCCAGATGTTGAGGAAGGAATCACTCAGAAACCAAAATGTGTTTTCAGCATATATATATAGAATATATATGTTACAGAGATGAAAGGTTATTCATATCTGTTTCCTATTCAGTTTACATATACTAAAGAAGTATTTTAAAATATAGCTTAAAGACTTTAAAATCTATATGTTAAAAAGTGCTTAGTTAATTTTGGATTATTATATGCAAATGAATGAGAGAAATAAATTATGTAGGAAAGGGTTCCTTATGATTGCCCTGAGACCAAGATATATATTTATTTAAATTTAGTAATGGCTAAAAAATACTATATTCTTGAAATCCTTGTCTTTATAACTCATGATTGTATATGCCAGGTTTATAAAAATGCTGAAAGAAAATTTACTGGATGTTGGTTAGTCTGCTAGAAATCTAATTCTAAGATAAATAATTTTATATATATGTTTATAAATTTATATGTATATATAATAATAGATTGGATTGGAATTTTCACAAGTTTCACAAGAAAAAGTAGTAACAACAATGCTGTACCACTTAAAACACCATAATGCCTGTGAAACAAAATTGGAACACCTCCTCCCCAACAGGAAAATCAGGTTGTTTTTTCCTCCTGGCAGCACTGATGAACAGCTGGCTAGTAGAGAAATCCCTCTGCAGTTTGAGATTTAATACTCAATCTCTGCCATACTCCCAACAATTGCTGGTTTGTAGCCTTGGTTGTTGACTCCCGACCTTTAATCTGGGTCTCTTGCTTGACTGATTAGTGACTTGTCTGTACTGTATCAAACCTAAGGATTTCTATGCAATTTTTATTGCTTTTGGCTATACAGTGAAACCTCGATTTAACGGACTAATTGGGGCGAGGGGGTGTCCGTTAAAGCCAAAAGTCCGTTATTTAATAATTTTTAAAAATCATTAAATAATAGGACTTTTGGCTTTAATGGACACCCCCTCACCCGAATTAGTCCGTTATATAGAGGTTTTAGGAGCTGTCAAACGCCCCCCCCACCTGCCTGGCTCCCCGCAACGGGGAGCCGGGCGGGTGGGCTGAGAGCTCCCGCCTGGCTCCCCGCTGCGGGGAGCCAGGCGAGAACTGTCAGCCCGCCCGCCCAGCTCCCGCTGCGGGGAGCCAGGCGGGAGCTGTCAGCCCGCCCGCCCGGCTCCCGGCAGCGGGGAGCCCGGCGGGAACTTTCAGCCCGCCCGCCCGGCTCCCCGCTGCGGGGAGGGGGGGGTTGACAGTTCCCACCAGGCCCTCCGCTGCGGGGCCGGGCAGGAGCTGTCAAACCGGCCGCCCGGCTCCCCTCTGCGGGGAGCCGGGCGGGAACTGTCAGCCCGCCCGCCCAGCTCCCGCAGCGGAGGGCCGGGCGGAAGCTGTCAACCCCCCCCCCGCTCCCGGCAGTGGGGAACCCGCGAGGAGCCGGGCGGGGGGGTTGACAGCTCCCGCCCGGCTCCCCCCAGCGGGAAGCCCGGCGGGAGCTGTCAAACCCCCCGCCCGGCTTCCCGCTGCGGGGAGCCGGGCGGGAGCTCTCAAACCCCCCCCCCCCCCCGCCCGGCTTCCCGCAGAGGGGAGTCGGGCGGGAGCTGTCAGCCCACCCGCCCGGCTCCCCGTTGCGGGGAGCCGGGCAGGGGGGCGGGGGGGTTGACAGCTCCCGCAGGGGTCCCTGCTGCGGGGAGCCGGGCGGGAGCTGTCAACATATAACGGATTTCCCCCAATAACAGATTTCGGATGCATCGGAAATTTTGTCCGTCGCATCCGAAGTCCGTTAAATCGGGGTCCGTTAAATCGAGGGTTTACTGTACTTATTTTGTGGATTTGTGTGTATTTCATGGCATTCTGCTGCAGTCCCAGGGAATTGAAAATAAGTTAAATGAACAAAGCTTTATTTTAAAAACACACATTTTTATTTCTATTTAGTAATGTTGATAAGGAAACAAAAAGAATCATGTATGGTTGCACTCCTTGAAACAAACCTAGGGCTGATTTTTTTCTGGCCAGTGGTGTAGAGAGAAATTACTAGGGATGTTGATTAATTGCACTTAATTCACAATTAACTAAAAAAAAAATTAATCACGATTAAAAAAATTAACCATAATTAATTGTACTGATAAACAATAGAATCTCAACAGAAATTTAGTAAATATTGTTGGATGTTTTTCTACATTTTAAAATATATTGACTTCATTTATAACAGAATGCAGTGCTCACTTTCTATTATGCTCACTTTCTATTATTTTTATTACAAATATTTGCACTGTAAAATGGTAAACGAGAAATAGTATTTTACAATTCACCTCATACAAGTACTGTGGTGAAATCTCTTTGTTGTGAAAGTGCAACTTACAAATGTAGATTTTTTTGTTACATATCTGCACTCAAAAACAAAACAATATAAAACTTCAGAGCCTACAAGTCTATTCAGTCCTACTTCTCGTTCAGCCAACCACTAAGACTAGCATGTTTGAATACATTTATAGGCGATAATGCTGCCCGCTTCTTATTTACAGTGTTACCTGAAAGTGAGAACAGACATTCACATGGGACTTTTGTAGCTGGCATTGCAAGGTATTTATGTACCAGATATACTAAACATTCGTATGCACCTTCATGCTTCAGACACCATTCCAGAGGAATTGTTCCCATGCTGATAAAAAAATAATGTGTTAATTAAATTTGTCACTGAGCTCCTTGGGGGTAATTGTATGTCTTAGGCTCTGTTTTACCCACATTCTGCATATATTTTATGTTATAGCAGTCTCGGATGATGACCCAGCACATGTTGCTCATTTTAAGAACACTTTCACTGTAGATTTTACAAAACGCAAAGAAGGTACCAATGTGAGATATCTAAAGATAGATTCAACACTCGACCCAAGGTTTAAGAATTTTAAGTGCCTTCCAAAATCTGAGAGGGACAAGGTGTGGAGAATGCTTTCAGATGTTTTAAAAGAGCAACACTCCGATGTGGAAACTATGGAATCTGAACCACCAAAAAATAAAATCAGTCTTCTGCTGGTGGCATCTGATTCAGCTGACGAAAATGAACATGCATTGGTCCGCACTGTTTTGAATTGTTATCAAACAGAACATATCATCATCATGTCCTCTGGAATGATGATTGAAGTATGTATGGCCATATGAATCTTTAGCACATCTGGCACATAAATATCTTGCGATGCTGGTGCCATACAAATGCCTGTTCTCACTTTCAGACAAGAAGCAGGCAGCATTATCTCCTGCAAATGTAAACAAACTTGTTTGAGCAATTGGCTGAACATGAAGTAGGACTGAGTGGACTTATAGGCTCTAAAGTTTTACATTGTTTTATTTTTTAATGCAGTTTTTATGTACATAATTCTACATTTGTAAATTCAACTTTTATGATAAAGAGATTGCACTATAGTACTTGTAATGGCAGAATTGAAAAATACAATTTATTTTGTATTTTTTTACAGTGCAAATATTTGTAATTAAAAATATGTCTAAAGTACATTTTGTATTCTGTGTTGTAACAGAAAATATAGAAAACATCCAAAATATTTAAATAAATAGTATTCAAATATTGTTTAACAGCCTAATTAATTGAGTGATACATTTTTTAAATCATGCAGTTAATCAAGGTTAATTTTTTTAATTGCTTGACAGGCTTTGAAATTTACATTTGATTTTTTAAATATAGAAGTGTATTATTTTGTAAAATATGAAAAAATTGTTATTGGGCACTTTCACAGTGAAAGTAAATACTGTACAAGCAAGGGGAACCCCCTAACGCAGTTTACGAGTTTAAGATTCACAGTCTGTCTTCCAGTAAACTCCAAAGTCAGCACAACTATGTGTTGCCCTCGACTCAAAGCTCATGGCATTTGAGTCCAGAGTAAGGTACTGTTAAGGGTGAGAGACGAGTAGCAAAATCTGGCTTTTATTAATAGATATTTGTCCAGTCTAAAATAACAGGATTATAACAAATAATTTAAGTTTTTATATAAAGCTTTTGCCTCTTGAATTTGGTAGATTATTTTCTATTTTTCACCACCAATGTTAGAAAGCAGACTCAAGATTTCTAGGCAGATGTGCACCCAGCAGTGCATATATGCTGGCCCTTATTGTAGTGCTTGTGCTGTTTACTATGCAACTTCTAGTATAATAATAAAAATATATTTTTATAATAGAACTTTTAATTATAATGATAATTAACATTTATTTAGCATGTTACATTTTCAAAGTGCTGTACAAGCATTAATTAATGACTGATAATGGGTATAGGAAAAATATTTGCGTAAAATCTTGAAAATAAACACTTCATCATGGAACTATCAAGAAAGTTAGGTACATTTTTCTGCTTAGTACTTTTATGTCCCTTTGTACCAAACTTCTCATGAGGATTACTATTGCAATATATATATAATTATACACCCAACCCATTACATTAAAGGAAGTTTCTTAAATTTGCATAGATAAGCACTCAGAAGTTAAAAAATGGCAGAATTAAGGTTGCTCAAAAACTCAAGAGGTAATAACAAAATGTTTTTAAGTACATCAGAAGCAGGAAGCCTGCTAAACAGCCAGTGGGGCCCCTGGACGACCGAGATACAAAAGGAGAACTTAAAAGATGATGAAGTCATTGCAGAGAAACTAACTTAATTCTTTGCTTCAGTCTTCACGGTTGAGGATGTTAGGAAGATTCCCAAACCTGAACTGTCTTTTGTAGGTGGCTAATCTGAGGAATTGTCACAGATTGAAGTGTCACTAGAGGAGGTTTTGGAATTAATTGACAAACTGAACTGTAACAAGTCACCGGGACCAGATGGCATTCACCCAAGAGTTCTGAAAGAACTCAAATGTAAAATTGTGGAACTATTAACTATGGTTTGTAACCTGTCATTTAAATCAGCTTCTGTACCCAGTGACTGGAAGATAGCCAATGTAACACCAATATGTAAAAAGGACTCTAGAAGTGATCCTGGCAATTAAATAATTAAATTGTCAGGCACATAAAAGAATATAAATTGTTGAGAATCAGAGAGGTAGCCATGTTAGTCTGGAATAGCAGAGGTAACAAAGAGTCCTGTGGCACCTTAAAGACTAACTAAAGTATTGAAGCATAAGCTTTCGTGGGCTAATACCCACTTCGTCGGATGCAAGCAGTGGCAAGGGAAAATCATGTTTTACTAATGTATTAGAGTTCTTTGTCCATGTAAAGGGAAATCATCTTTTACTAATCTATTAGAGTTCTTTGAAGGGGTCAACAAACATGTGGACAAGGGGGATCCAGTGGACATAGTGTACTTAGATTTCCAGAAAGCCTTTGACAAGATCCTGGGGAAAAATAATATGTATACATGTAATTCAGGACTGTATCATAATGCATTCACACAGTGGAATATGTGCACAGGAGTCCTTAATTCTGGCACTTTCTAACTTCTGAATGCTTAATGTTGCAACCTTTTAACAGTTCTTTGTGTGCTTAATTTCCTCAGTGTTAATAAACCAAACAGAAATTCCATTATGTGGCATTATATTGACATCCATATGGTTTGTCAGCAAAGTTGGAACCTTTAGATCTACAGCACAGACCTTTGTCACTTGAGCTAATTGAATAATTGGTAGCAATAAGAGGTTATGGTCTTCTATGTGGACCACCGCTAGAGGGGGGATGAGATACCCACTTTGCTAATGGTTTTCACAGACATTTGCTAACAACAGAGAAATGCTGAGGATCAGGAACCTTGTGTTCCACTCCGTGCACTACATGCACATCCAGCATGAGGTGTGCTACTAAAGGTAGATAGAAAAAATGGCACAGTGTATATGTATATCTTCTATATATATAAAAGTCAAGTGGTGTATGTATGTATGTGTGTATGTATGTATGTATGTACGTATGACTGCGAAGTCCTCCCGCACCGTTTGAGCCAGAGACTTGAAATTTGGTACAGTGAGGGGTCTTGGGGTCTAGATGCTGGTAAGGGTCGAAAAATTTTCGGATCTCACCTCTGACGCCCCCCAGGGGTGAAAGTCTTTCAGGGCCAATCACATCGGCTGGGCGGTTAGGTGGTGATGATGTCATAATACCCCCCTCCAACAGACACCTCACTCGCTCAGCTCACCCCTCCCTCCTCCAACGGAACCCCGGAGATCCCTCAGTTCTCTGCCCCTCCCCCCTCCCAACGGAACCCCGGAGATCACTCAGCTCACTGCCCCTCCCCCCTCCCAACGGAACCCCGGAGATCACTCAGCTCACTGCCCCTCCCTCCTCCAACGGAACCCCGGAGATCACTCAGCTCACTGCCCCTCCCTCCTTCAATGGAACCCCAGAGATCACTCAGCTCACTGCCCCTCCCCCCTCCCAACGGAACCCCGGAGATCACTCAGCTCACTGCCCCTCCCCCCTCCCAACGGAACCCCGGAGATCACTCAGCTCACTGCCCCTCCCTCCTCCAACGGAACCCCAGAGATCACTCAGCTCACTGCCCCTCCCCCTCCCAACGGAACCCCAGAGATCACTCAGCTCACTGCCCCTCCCTCCTCCAACGGAACCCCGGAGATCACTCACCTCACTGCCCCTCCCTCCTCCAACGGAACCCCGGAGATCACTCAGCTCACTGCCCCTCCCCCCTCCCAACGGAACCCCGGAGATCACTCAGCTCACTGCCCCTCCCCCCTCCCAACGGAACCCCGGAGATCACTCAGCTCACTGCCCCTCCCCCCTCCCAACGGAACCCCAGAATCCATCAGCTCTGTGCCGCCCCCCACCTGCGAAGGTCCCCGGAATCCCTCGGCTCTGGGCCCCCTCCCCGCCTGCGACGGATCTGAGTTGGGTTTGGTGGGACGGTAAGTGAGGTGGGGGTGTCGGGTTTGGTCGGGGGGTGAGGTGGGGGTGTTGGGTTTGCTTGGGGGGGTGGGAAGGTATCGGGGTGGGTGAGGGGTGAGGGGTGGGTGTTGGGGTTGGTCAGGGGGTGTCAGCTGTCTGCCACCTCCCCACCTCCGACTGACCCGAGCAGCGCCGGGCACTTATGCTAGTATATATATATATACACACTATGCCTTTCTCTTACAATGGGAAGACTACTGCTGATATCAGAGGGCTTGGATCAGAGCCCAAATGAACTCTTCACATACACCCTTCTTACTGGAAAGGGAGTGCATTTGGACTACGATCTGAAGTTCACTCATTTAAGTAGAAAGCTTTTTTACCATTAAAATAAATAAAAGACAGTAGCTACTACAATCTCTAGAAATCTCCTTTCATGTTCTCTTTTCTGTGTTTCTCTATAGAAATTATGGGAAAATATAGAAAACAGTATGAAAACGACTCTAGAGCTTTTAGAAGATATTTTTTTAATGGTAGTAAAATTCTTTAGGACCTAGAACAATGGTAGAAGAGTACTTTTATTTTAAAAATTAGAATTTGAATGGGCATAGATAACTTTTCCTAATGTAAGAGCTGTTCTTTAATGCACAGAAAATCTGAGTGTTATAGCATTCGGATTCTCAATACGTTGGCTGATAGAGTCCCGGAGGTGAAGTTTTTTAAGGTAAAAGGGACAACTCATAGGACAAATCATTGCAGGCTGATATTCAGAGCAATGATTGTTATATCACGAAGGCAGCTTGTTGTCTGTCTTCTTTACAAGATGTACTGTTTCTAGACATTGACCACTTTAAATGACTTTTATAGTTTGTTATAATTACAGTTATTTGTATTATCATGGCATTTACAATCCCTAGTTATGGACCAGTATCTCATTGTGTTAGGTGATGTGCGAACACAGAACAAAAAGTGAGAGATTGCCTGTACGTTGTTTCTTGTTTAAATATAATTTAACTTATTTTTTTAAAAGGTTAATTTGAAGCCTACAGTATTTTCTAATTCAATGTCAGTTATTATTTCCAGGTCATGTTTTAAAATCATTTGAAAATTTGCCACCTTTGAATTAAATGGATGTTGCCAACAAACAGAGTGCTTTGTTCGGGTGCATTGACAATTGGGAACCTAAGTTAGACTCATACCTAGAGTTTGAGGTCAATGTATATGTAGCGAAGTCGGTCACTCACCCGGTGGCGCCCCCGTCTGGTCGTCTGGGAATCAGCTCTTTACCTCCGGAGCACCCTCTGCCGGCCGACGTCCGCTTCTTCACTCTGGCCCCGTGTCCCTCCCGGACCCCGGAGCCCCTTACTGAGGGTGCTGCACCCCTGCAGTACCCCCCTGGCCTTAGGGTCTCCCTTCCCTGGGGAACCCACCACCCACTATCCCCAACTCGCCTCAGATCCAGCCACTGCCTGTCATCACCTGCCTCCGTTCACTGAGGCTGACTGCAGTCTCATGGCTACTCATCACTGGCAAGAAGGGGCTGGGCCTGCTGCTCCTATCTAGCCCAGGGCCGCCCCCTTGCAACCCCCAGTACCCCGTGGCTCGGGCCTTCCCTAGGCTCAGCAGGCTGGGGCCCTTTAGCTAGAGCTGAGTCGCTCCCTGGCTCCCAGCTGCTTCGCCCTCGCCCTGTCCCAGTCCGGGTACTCTACTAATGGCTCCCTGCAGCCAGGCCCTGTCTCCCTCCGAGTACAGAGGAGACTGACCAACTGCTTCTCCCTGCCTCTCAGGCTTTTATGCAGCCTGAGAGTTTGGGGCGTGGCCATCCAACTGAGCCTAACTCCCAATCAGCCTGGGAGTTTACAGGCTCAGAGCCACAGCCCCTGTCCTGGGCTGTTTCAAACCCCTTCCTGGGACTACCCCAGCCCCTTTTCAGGGGGGGGAGTGGGTAGTCACCCCGCTACAGTATATCTTACTGGAAATTCAGAACTATAGAGCAGCTGAGGAAGTTTATAAATATAATGACTGTACATTTGTAAATGTAATGAATATATTTCTTCACTGATAACTGATTAAAATGTTGTTTTTGGGAATCAACCTGGGAAGAAAAAATTTAATTAGGGTTCAGAGTCCAGTAATACACAGTGGTGAGAGAGAGGGCATTCACAGCAGGCAAGATGTTAAGCAAGACAGAAGGGATGACACTTTAGAAAAATTCTGCTGTCTTTGAAATACGCCTCTACCTCAATATAATGCAGTACTCGGGAGCCAAAAAATCATACTGCAGTATAGTGAAACCACGTTATATCAAGGTAGAGGAACATGCAGCCACGCCCACCACAGTGCTCCTTTACCGCATTATATCAGAATTCGCCTTATATCGGACCACATTATATCTGGGCAGAGATGTACTTCTGCTGAACTGAGTGGATTACCCCAGATTTATATTAGTGTAACTGACTGCAGAATTTGGCCTAAATTCTATAAGGAAAGTTTAAATGTGAAGAAATATGATGAGTTGTCCAGTTTTGAAGGGCAAAATATTAATAATCTTTTGTATTTCTTGTTTGTTGTTTATTGTTCTCCTGTGAAGAGTGGAAGAACAATTTCATTGTTAATTACTGTTAACATGTAACTTTTCCCTCTACTTTCCACACAGATAACGGCAAGTTTTCCAACGTGTTCTGTGAAAATTCTCAGAAGCTGGTCAACGTGCAGCTCTTTGCTCTCGCTGCTAAATACCATTCCTTGCCAAGCCTTGAAGTGTGTACCCCATTAGAACAGATGCTTGGAGCACTGAGTGGAAAGCAACACAAGAGATGTGGTATATTGGAGTTTATTTTATCTTACAAAAATTCTCAGCAGGTGCTGTGGTGGCTAAGGTTAGATGCGTCTCTTGCTTTACTGCTAAATTTACTTTTATTATTCACTACTTACTCCAGTGTGCAGATTTATAAGACCCCCCCCCCCGAAATTTGAATAAAAGGCATCACTGCACTCCCATGCCTGTAGATGTTTCTAAGACTCAGCCTTAGAAGGTTCTAGCTAGGAAGGCAAACAGAAGGGAATTAGACATGTTTCAGAACATAGGCAAACTTCTAGTTCTATTTCCTTATTGGTTCTCCCTGAGAAGAGAAAGTTTTGATTGGTATTTTTGCTCTTCTTAAAGACTTCACTAGGATGGCTTTCAGCTATATCACCTCAAGCTTTTATCTCCTCTCCTCTCTGAAGCACCAGACAAGGGGCTTGAATTTTCATCAAATCAATGGGATTCCACATGGTTACAGGGATTCACCTTAGCAGACACTGATGAGTCTAGGTCTGTATTCAGATAAGAGACCTCTACAGAAAACCCTGAAGGTGCAGACAGTGGTGCATGTGAATTGTTTTGGGGGGCTGGAACTTGTTGTCTTATGTGTTTGTACAGCCCCTACTGTAGTAGGGCCATTTTGGAATAAAAACAAAAAAAATAAGTGATTTAAGGTCCCTTTACAGCATGCCCAGTAGACTTTTTATCACTCTGTAATATAGTTTTGCTCATTTTGGAACTTCATATATGGTGTGGGAAAATCGCACATTCTCCTTGCTTTTCCTGACAGACCTGGGGCCACTATGACAATTTACATGAGGAAGAATGTAAGTGCCTATTGGGCTGCCTCCCTTGATTAACTGAGCCCATGCTGAACACTCAACCACATATTGCTGTAACAAAGAAGCTTTTACTTTAAAATGTCATTTGAGCATGTATGTTTTGAGGCATTCTAATTAACTACTTTGTGATGGCCCAGGAACATCAGACATACAGGAACAGTCTATATCTACAAACAAAATACGTGCTTAATGTTAAGAGTTAAGATTAGCAGCCGTGTTAGTCTGTATCTGTAAATAAAAGAAGGAAGACTTTGTAGCACCTTAGAGACTAACCAATTTATTTCAGCATAAGCTTTTGTGTGCTATAGCATCGGTGAAAGTGGGCTATAGCCCACGAAAGCTTATGCTGAAATAAACTGGTTAGTTTCTAAGGTGCTACAAAGTCTTCCTCGTTTTAATGTTAAGAGTGTGAGTAGTCAGATTGGTTTTCATGTGACTACTACCGCATCCTTAAAGTTAGGCACATACTTAAGTGTATCAGGGCTTAACGTAACTTGAAAACATGGTACTACTCTTGTGCTCAAAGTTAAGCACATAATTAAGTGCATAGCTGGATTGAAACCTTAAAGACAGGATTGACACCGCAAAGGGAATTGATCTTCCTATTCCCCATCTCTTTACTTGGGCTAGAGTCTGATCTCAAGTGCTCTGGTATAAGTCTAGTGTCTGTCCGTTAACTGCAGTTACTTATATTGAAGTAAAGTGGCGTGAAAGGTGACTACTTTGCACTGGAGTTACTCCAGATTTATCTTGTTTTAACAGATCATAAATTGTCCTCTCTTCTTTACTTGTCTTTCACCGCAATCATTTTCAAGTACACTATCCACTTCCCTCCCTAAGGCTCACAATCTTGGAATTGTCTTTGACACTTCTCATTAACTGCTCACATCCAGGCTCTCAGCATTCTCCTGCCTTTTTGTCTAATCTGCTTCACTGTGTACCTTGTGTACACTGTGTACCACTGAGTCCCTTCTTCTTCACCATTTCAATAATGGGGGTTGGTCATTTACTGCTGTGATTTTTTTCTGTCCGACTTCCCTGTCTTTCATCTCTCCAGACTATCCAAAACATTACAGCTAAAATCATCTTCCTCTTCTGGTGCTATGAACATGTCAGTCTCCCTGAGTACCTTCACTGGCTTCTCTTCTTTCTTGCATCCAACTGAAGCCCTTTGTCCTTGTCTTTATGGTTGTATACGTATAGCTCTTTTTTTTGCTTGCATCTTGGCTCCTTTTTTCTTTTCCATGCTCCCTCAGGCCCTGCACTGTGCTTAATTCTCTCTGATTAATGTTTTCCCCCCCCCCCTGCTTTTCCCACTCTTGACTTTGTACCCTTTTTTGCTGCTGTCCTCCAGCATTTGGATCAGCTCTTCTCTTCCCCCACCCACCTGGGAATATCAAGTGTCTTTTTCCCGTATGTCTGTACATCAACATGAAAGGATAGAGACCAAATAATTGTTTTCTATACACTATAAATGAGCTCTGTGATTGTAATATAGCAATTATAATACTGTGCTTTATTGCATCATAAGAAATATTACAAATATTTCATGAATTGAATGTTTTACTATAATTGGAGTCCTTTGTAGAGAGTTGCCAAGTCAATGAATCTATATGAATTGCCTGGCAGTCATCTGGTTGAGGCAAAGTACTAAACTACAGATTTGTAATATGGGACTTTTCATGTGAAAACTGGGATCTCTAATCTTCTTTTAGACTTCCCTGGACTCATTCCTATATTTCAGAAAAGATCCATATATGCTGTCCTTTGTGAAATGTTCAGGAACAAATTAGAATCTTTAAAGAGGGCCTTACATACAAAGGAAAAAAAAGTCAATTATAGTATGCAAAATTATTCTTCAGCATAATTCCATTCATTGTTCCAATGTCTTTTGTAATGTTCCTTTTCATAAGAAAAACATGTTTGAGAAACACAAACATCTCCAGAGTTCTCTAACCTGTGAAAAATAAATTTAAAACCTTGTAATATGGATGCACATAATAGTAACAACTTTTACGGTGGGTTGTTTGAAAAGCAGCACACCAGGTCATTAAAGTGCTTTTGAAAATCCAATCCTTAAATCTATAATAGGGCTTAAAAGTTATAGTGCAGACAGGGCCATTTGGAGTGCAGTTCTGAATCCAGGTCTTAGCATAGTTCTCTGTGTCTTCCTGGCATAGCTTATTGTGGGCCATGTCAGCTCTCCAGCTTCTCTGACCTAAGGGTATGGAACGTAAAAGACCCTGGTCTGGGAAGGGGATTTGGAACACGGGAATTCCTCTTGGTAGAAGATTAGGATGTGAATGTAGGAAGGGAGGCGTGCTGGAGAAATGGAGCCAGAGGCATCATTTGACCCTTCACAAATTAATGCTGCCCTAGTCAATATAAATTTACCCACCTCTCCGCTCCATGCTTTTATCTCCTCTGCCAAAGACTGGTTTTGTGGTTCTGGTTCATCAGCCAGCACAGCAGGGAATTCCCTCATCAACTTGACTCCTGCAAAAGTTGTGCTGACCAAGTGGAGAAGCTGATATACAGGCACATGGCCTTTGTGTAGATGGACCTCGCCTGTGTAGATCCTGAAGTTCCTTTCGGAACATAGACATCTGCTGGTTTCAAGAGTCAAACTCTTGGCATTTTCCACAGGAGGTGAGAGTGTACAAATCCTTCTCCCTATCGGAACAGTGCCTAGGAAACTCTTCAAGGAGAACTTCACAAAATGTCCTGTCTTCAACATGCTATTTAGTTGACTTATATGAGGGAGAATATAGGTCTGTTCATTACTGAGATAGGAGTTGTAGATGTATATTAAATCATACGATTAGTGCCATTTTCCAAAAATAAATCACATTTAGCCTGTTGTTAGCATGTTATAGGAAGAATGTTTCAGAGAATAAATGAGTCTTAGCATTTTCAGGAAGAGGTTTTCTTTGTTTCTAAAATTAATAATTTTTGCTCAAGTCAGCTATTCACATTTTAAAGAGAGACTAAAAGCAAAAATTAGATGAGTAATTATGAGCAAGATCTTGAGGGAACAGCAAGGAACATTGCAAAAATGTTTTAAAGAGAGATTTTTAGCTTTTAAACTGGGAAATGCCCTGCAGATTTCCTCAAACTTTGCAGTTTTCCCCTGGCTCTAGCTGTAAGCTTTTTCATTTAGTTTGCAGTATATCATATATTATCACAGCATGTTTTAAAAGTGGAAAAAGTCACTTCAGACACTAAAAATCCTTACAAAAAAACAATCATCTTTAAACTAATAATTTTATATTTTCCCCCTTTCCCCTCCTGTTTTGGGTCCTATGCTGATGAGTAAGCACAGTGACCAGACTGTAAAAAGTGTGAAGAATGAACATAAACACATTTACGAATCATTAGTAACTATGATGATAAGCACTTTTTATATGCAGGTAAATGTGTAGGTAAAAAGAGACACTAATTTTGTGTCGGAACCTTAGCTGGTGTAAATCAACCTACCTGCAGGATTTGTCTCTTTGCTTTCAAAGTGCTTCTATTCAGTTTTAGCATTGGGGTCTCAGACTTTGCTCGTTTAATATTTTAAGTGCCCACATCTGGGGTTTGACATTTACTCTGAAGAGCATGGGTAGTGTATGGTGTATATTTCATTACAGCAGGGGTGGGGAACCTTTTTTCTGCGAAGGGCCATTTGGACCTTTATAATGTCATTTGCGGGCCGGTCGTCCCCTCCCCGCTCCCCTCCCCCCCCCGAGGAAGCCCAGGCTGGCAATGGGAGTTGAGACCCCAGCTGGCAAGGGGCCAGCGGGGGAAACCCCAAAGCAGTGGCAGGCAGAGTGCTTAGCCCTGCACTGCTTTGGGGTTCCCCCCGCTGGCCCCTTGCCAGCCGGAGTCCTGCCGCCTGCCCCAGTCAGCTCCCACTGTCAGCCTGGGTGTAGGGGTGACCTTCCTTTACCCCCACCCAGCCTCCCCCCATCTAGCCACCTTTCCTCCCCCACCCCTGCCTGGCCCGGCCCGGCCCGGCCCATCCCATGGAACCTAACCTCTTCCCAACCCAGCTTCCTGCCCCCCATGCCTGACCCGCCCAGCCCAGCCTCCCCCCCACCAAACCTCCTTCCCTCCTGCACCCACCCCATCCAGCCTAGTCTCCTGCCCCCCCTCCCCGCCCGGCCTCCTCCCCACCGCCCCCTTGCCTGCCCCCCAGCCCAGCCTCCCCCCCCCCCCTTGACCGTCAGCTCCCCGCGGCTCCTCCTTACCCCGCCCGGCTAATGGTGGCCATACGGTGCCGGCGGCTCCCCCAGGCGCTTCCCGGCCCCTTCGCGGAGCCGCCCCGGGCCGCCAGGTGGGGGCGGCTCCGTGTTCAGCGAAGGAGCCGGGAAGCGCCTGGGGGAGCCGCCCCCGCCTGGCGGCCCGCGCGCGTCCCTGGCCGGCGGCTCTCCCAGGCGCGTCCGGCCTTTTCGCTGAGCGCGGAGCCGCCCCGCGCCGCCAGGCAGGGGCGGCTCCGCGTTCGGCAAAGGGGCCGGGAAGCGCTTGGGGGAGCCGCCAGCCAGGGCCGCGCATGGGCCGCATGGAAGACTTTGGCGGGCCGTATAAGGCCTGTGGGCCGGAGGTTCCCCACCCTTGCATTACAGTATTGCTGGTTTAGATTTCTCCAAGATTTCCCTTATTCGGGCAAAACTTACATTTTTGTCAACAAAGGATTTTATCTGAACAGGGAAATAGAATATATATTATTTTGGGGAAAGTTGTCTTTGAAATGGAAAAAAAGTTGTGAAAATCAATGAAATGAAGATCCTAATACTTTGTGTGATCTTCTGGTACCCCTTCAGATCGTAACCTGTCTGAAGATACAGAAAAGCTGCAAGATCTCATCTCTCAGCATAAGATTGCATCAACACCATGCTCGTGCAGGGGAAGAACCTTAAATTTCTCAATTGGAATAGTTACAATTTTGGGTTTTTTAGGAGAATCTGGGCCTTAACAAGTATTTTTACATTTAATGAGAACCTGAAGAAGTTCTCAATAAAACAATAAAAATGAAATGACAAACATTGGTTTCTCCCATGTGCTTTTGTTTCTTAATTTTAAAGTTTATGATTTTCTTTTGTTTGTTCATAGATTCTATATTACATTCAAAATATTATTATAATAGTTTGTTATACAGAGCCAGATGTTTAAAAAGTGCAGAGATCCTTTGGATCTTGGAGAGAAGTGGGGAAAACTCTAGGATTCTCATGAACTCAGTTCAACCTTCTATAAATAAGTAACACATTGGGCATTGTTCCCAGCATGATCTGATTAAGGCATGAATGTAGTTATTGTCTGATGATCCGTTTCTGAACAAAATAAGACAGTAATACAGGAAATGCAGGAAAGAGAAAGGTGTATTAATCTGACTAGTTATGCA
This sequence comes from Sternotherus odoratus, assembly GCA_032164245.1. Classification (NCBI taxonomy): domain Eukaryota; kingdom Metazoa; phylum Chordata; order Testudines; family Kinosternidae; genus Sternotherus; species Sternotherus odoratus. The sequence continues at coordinate 63,330,526 of JAVMKO010000001.1, forward strand.
GAAAAGTGTCTTTAACTGTTCTGTTCTCTGTTCTGTAAGTGTGCTCTCAGAGTTCAGTTCCGCATATCTTACTTCACAAGTATTTTATGTCTCTGTGTGACTCCACACAGACAAGTATCCAGGCCCGCCAACAGAAATTCCAGGCCCTGGGGCCAGGGCCATCCCTAGGTGTCCAGGGTAGAAGTGACAAATCCGTCACTTCCAGGACCACCCATGCCGGCTCGCAAGGCTCCCCAAAGCGTGGGGCCAAGAGCAGTCTCACACGCCTAGGCACCCTGAGGATCGCCCAGCTCCCTGGACAATTGCCCCCTTTTGCGCCCTCCCCATCTGTCGGTGGGCCTGCAAGTATCATTTCTTCGCCTCTATAACATAGCTATCTCCTGCAAAGTATTTTAGTCCTTGGGTCTGGGCAAGTAGGGATAAGTAGATGCTGTGTGCCTGCTATTTATCCCATCCCCGAAGTCAGGGAGTGGGCCTTGGCTCTGTCTCCTCAGGACAGCTGAGCCAGTGTGAGGGTAGTACTATGTTGGTAAGGATCAGGAGTGGATTACTATCCCTTGCAACAAATGGGGAGCAGGTTAAGAATTGTGTTTCTCTTGCCTCCATTTCCTCAATATAATTGATGATGGCTTGAAATGTGTCTGTTGTGAGATGATCAGCAAACATGCAGTCTCTAAGGTGCTACAAAGTCTTCCTCGTCTTATTTACAGATACAGACTAACACGGCTGCTAATCTTAAACCAGAATTAATAGAGTGATCATCATTTTAAAGTGCCAGAATCAGAAAACTGTGCTGTGAGAATGTTTCCCAACACTGCCTTTATGTTTCCTCTGAGTATAGGTAAATGTAGTTGTAGTAAAGTACATGGAAAAGAGCTAAACTAAATTCCTGTGGGGAGGAAGGAATAAGAGATCACATTTCGTAGTAGCAATTTTTTGTCATACTAGATATTTTATTCTGTGTTTTGTTTGTATTGCTTACAATACTACTGGTATTGCTCTTATGTCGTTCAGTTTCACTAATTTATCTTTGATTCAGAAGTATTATCATAAAGCATTATTACAATTTCTTAGTGAAAACAAAACTGCTGCAGTCCAAAACCACCAATATATTCAGATGTAAACTTTTAAAATATATATATTTATGACTGGATGTTGATTTTATTTGACGACTATGAAGGTCAGACTGAACTGTATTAATATTTCTGTTTTTCTGATCTCTTAGAAATCAAAACAGATGAGTTTATGAATAATAAAAAATCTCATGAAGTGCAGATGATGTCAGAATTGATAGACAGCATTGTGAATTTTTGTGGTATAAAGCAGGTAAGAATGTACTTATTTCAGTGTGTATTACCATATATTTTACAAATACTTGGGTCATCTTTTCTATCTTGTTCAAATCCTAGATTTTGATGTAGCCTCACTGTGGATTTTATTTTTCATTTTAGTAGTACTGACTGAAGGGGAAGCCTTAGAGCAAAGCTTTGGGGCTCTTTACCCATCCTGTTGTTAGCTTCAGGTAAATAACCTCTCCAGCCATTATTACAATTATAAATCATGAAAAATAATCATGATTTTATATGCTGAGCAGTTAAAAGCTGCACTGCGGGTTGCCAGGAATTTTGTGTTCCTTGTATGATACAGTAAACCCTCGATTTAACGGACCTCGATTTAACGGACTTCGGATGCAACGGACAAAATTTCTGAGCAAGTCTGATGCATCCGAAATCCATTTCTCGCAGGCTGGCTGCCGGCTCCCGCCCGGCTCCCGGCTGCGGGCGGGCTGCTGTCTCCCGGCCGAGTCCCGCCAGCGGGCGGGCTGCCGGCTCCCAGCTCCCGCCCGGCTCCCGGCTGCGGGTGGGCTGCCGTCTCCCGCCCGAGTCCCGCCAGCGGGCGGGCTGCTGGTTCCCGGCTCCCGCCCGAGTCCTACCAGCGGGCGGACTGCTAGCTCCAGGCTCCCGCCCGAGTTCCGCCTGCGGGCGGGCTGGCTGCTGGCTCCCGCCCGGGTCTCACCTGCGGGCGGGCTGGCTGCTGGCTCCTGCCCGGGTCCCGCCTGCAGGCGGGCTGCCGGCTCCCGGCTCCCGCCCGAGTCCTGCCTGCGGGTGGGCTGGCTGCCGGCTCCCGCCCGGCTCCCACCCGAGTCCCGCCAGCGGGAGGGCTGCCGGCTCCCGGCTCCCGCCTGAGTCCCGCAAGCGGGCAGGCTGGCTCCCGGCTCCCGCCCGGGTCCCACCTGCGGGCGGGCTGGCTGGCTGCCAGGTCCCACCTGAGTCCCGCCAGTGGGCGGGCTGGCTGACGGCTCCCGGCCTCCGTCCGGGTCCCAGCAACGGGTGGGCTGCGGAGCTGCCGCCCCGACCCTGTGGCGGGCGGGCTGCTGCTCCGACAGCTCGTTTTTTTTTTTTTTATTAAATAACAGACTTTTTGATTTAACGGACACCCCCTCGCCCGAATTAGTCCGTTAAATGGAGGTTTTACTGTATTGATAAGATTAGAACAGTAACTAATAGGGAAGCAAAACTTCATTCTCTACATTCCATTAGGCACATAAAAATAGCAAATAAAACAGAATACAGTATCTAAAAAATTTTAAATGTAAAGTTTTCTATTTTTGCACTAAAGAATTGGAATTTTCCCCCTTTAGTGCCATGCACCATGATACAAAACACTCATTTGGTGAGTGAGCCTTGTTGGTCCAAGTAACAGAGTCCTGTGGCACCTTAAAGACTAACTAAAGTATTGAAGCATAAGCTTTTGTGGGCTAATACCCACTTCGTCGGATGCAAGCAGTTGAAGTGTCCAGGGGCAGGTATAAATAAGTAGGCAAGAACTAGGTAGGAGATAACAAGGTTAGTCCAATCAGGCTGAACCAGCTTGTTATCTCAAATAAGGGAGGGTGAGGTGTTCCTCCAGCAACTGAACTGGAGGTGTGAACTCCGAGAGAGGAGAAGCTGCTTTTGTAATTTAGCAACAGGTCCTGGCTCCAGACTTATAAGAAGCATGTCAAAGTGACTTCAGCCACTCCTCTACTCCCTGGTAACAGTCTGGTCGTGGATACGATGGATGCTCAGCAATTTTATATATATGTTAAATATATGTCATATGTTTTTTGTGGGACTCAGTAGGTGAGGCAAAGAAGAAGTTGCCCACCACAGCTTTCTGGATACTTTCTATGGGTACGTCTACACTTTGAGCTAGGGGTATAAATTCTAGCTTGAAGATACATACCTGTGCTACGTAGATGAGAGCTAGCATACTAAAAATAAAGCTGTGGTGTGAAGGTTAGCTACCCCAAGTAAATACCCATTTGAGATGCTAGGAACATACTTGAGCAGCTAAAGCTTGCCACTGTTTGCATTACCATTTACTGCATTCTGTTTTTAGTGTGCTGTTTTGACCTGAGAGAAAAGATTGGAACCACCTCAATGTGCTAACTCTGATTCCTGATGCCACTGGTGCAATCAGCCAGCACTCTGTCTTTATTTGATTGACAATCGACAATAAAAAATGCGTATTTTTAACCAGTGAGTATGTACATTTGTTGGTTTCAAGCATCTTTGGCCAAATGATTGATTCTTTTGGTGGCTGTTTTGAAAAAAATAACTTATGACCATTGATTTTAATGAAAAACACTGCTATACAGTATGTCACTAAATATGAAATGCAGATGGCTTTATGTTAACTTTATTCCATCATTCAGTCATATACTGTAACAGAATTTATTTGTTCAGTTACAAATCCCTAATATATTAAAAGAGCTTTTCAGTTACATTTTTTTAAAAAATTCTTCTTTTTAGTTATTAAAAAGCAACCTCTTTTGTTTTAGTTACCTTTTAAACTTTAAAAAATATGAATTGTAAAGTTTTAGGAGAGTTTTTTCCTTATTGATTTCTTTCAATCCTGCTGACAGAACAAAATATATATAACATTTAATTAAAAAATATAGAGCAGTGAAAACACAACACATGTTTTACAACAGCACAGCTGTCCTCAGGGTGTTTCTTTCAGAAATTACAGATCACTGAGGGATTGAAAAGTGCCCTTAGCTTCACCTCAGTACCTATGATGTATAATGGGTGGTAGAGGATATTGTTCTCTTGTGGTGCTTTATTATATATTATAACAAATAGTAAAATGGGTACGAAGGCAGAAGTGTTATGCTTATTGTAATATTTTCAAGTTAACTGTTTGAGTTAAGAATCAGAGAGGTAGCCGTGTTAGTCTGGAATTGCAGAAGTGACAAAGAGTCCTGTGGCACCTTAAAGACTAACTAAAGTATTGAAGCATAAGTTTTCGTGGGCTAATACCCACTTCGTTGGATGCATGCTGCAGAGCCACTGCATGCATCTGACGAAGTGGGTATTAGCTCACAAAAGCTTATGCTTCAATACTTTAGTTAGTCTTTAAGATGCCACAGGACTCTTTGTCTGAGTTAAAACATTTTTTTAAAAAATTTAAAGTTTTGTTACTTTAAAAGAATAAGTTTTCTACCTCTTTTTAATATTGTTTCTAATACTCACTGTTACTGAAACATTATATAAATGGAACATTATATAAAATGTCTTTGTTTCATTCTGAAAATAAGATGGTGTAATTCTAGTTTTCTCTTACACATATTTGGTACCTTTTCTTTGGAGGATGCCGTATACACAAGAAATTGATTCAGTGTATGAAACAAATAAGATTTCATTCTACATTCATTATGTATTTATTTTGTGGCTTGATGTTCGGAAATGCTCACAGTCTTCTGGAAAACGATGTTCATGCCTGTATTGGGCCAGGAACTATGTTTAAACAGTACCCAGCCCAATATGGGCAGAGCTTTTGTAGTTTATTATGTCAAGGAAATTTCATTATAAAAGTTCATGCTTGGCATGTATATCCTCGTATATTGAGTATTTTTCCTTATTTGAAAATACAGCAGGGAATAATTTAGTCCAGTATGTTTGTTTCAGCATATAATCACTGCCTATTTTAAACCTATATTTTCTTTTTACTTTGCAAAGATCACAACTGTTAAAAGTGTATAGTGTTTATTTGTATGTTTTTTTCCACCAGATAATAAATGAAAATATCTTTCTAAAACAGTTGTACATCTTTACAACCACTAGAGGTCATGATAATAGGTTTCTAAACAATTCACAATATGAATGTATGTGCACTTAGTTCCTTTCATAGGAATAGTAATCCAAATGGTAAGTGAAGGTTGGGATGTGGGTAGACACATGACACATTCTACATTACAGTATCTATCTATCTTTGAATTCCACCTGTCATTATTTCTTAACTAACTGGCAAAAAATTCCACATTGTCCTTTCTTACCTTTCCTTTAGATCTTTGTGGGAGGCATCTGGTGCGATGGTGGAGAGGGTGGCAAGTAAACTATTTTCACAGGTTACAGTCAAAGGCTATCTCATCCCTCTTCCACCAGAAGTGTGTATACACATCACCCAAAGAATTTAAATATTAACTTGGAAAATGGAGAAACTGACAGAAAGAAAGCAACAGGAAAAAAAAACAACCACCCATATTCTTAATCCTTGCATAATACCTCAGTCATAAATTCAGTCCATAATTAGTTTTTACCCTAATCATAACTACTCTCTGCTCTGTGTAGTCCCTTTCTTGACTTTTATCCAAAAATACCTTGGTTACTAATTCTTTCTTGGATTTCTTGGCTTGATTAAAAAATATAGCATCCTCAGGACTTCAGAAAATAATTTTTTCCTTTTCATTCCAGCCTTGCTGAATTCAAAAGTACTGCCTGGTAACTAAGTATGTGCAGTTCATCTTAAGCCTGGGTCAAATCTTTTATGCCTGTTCACAGGGTTTGGCATAAAATCAGAGCAGATGTTCAAATGAGACATGTTAGAGTCTAAAAATCCTTGGATCGAGCTATTCAGGAGCATATACCTAACACATAAGGTTTTATGTACAGTCCATATAATTCTTACCGTGTTTCCCCGAAAATAAGACAGTGTCTTATATTAATTTTTGCTCCCAAAATTACATTACATTATATTACAGCGAGAGGCAAAACTGGAAGTACGTCTTATTTTCGGGGGATGTCTTACTTTCGGGGAAACAGGGTAGCAGGTATTGAATGGGGGAAATTTTTGTGACAGTCTCCATTCTGTTGAGAAATGACACTCTGTGACTTACTCTGAAATCTTACGAAGCATTGGGCTGGGGCCTCATGTACCAAATTCACATAGCGCAAAACACGGGATTATGCAAAGTTGGTGTAAAGTTCTTACTTTCTGTCCTGTTCCTGCTGCTATTATGTGCACTTCTTAACTGCATTATGTTAGATCGGCCATGAGTTGGAATTATCTTACAGTCACACAAAGCTAAAAACCTAGGCGTTCCACCCATGCACTGTCTTCTTATCAGTGGACATCAGGAAAGGTGTCTGGCATTTGAGTTCCTTCCTAAATCATCTGTAATATATCAGTGAGATCACCCTTACCGTGGAATGATCTTCTTTCGGTTGGTTACACAGATTTAGCTTCCCTGGTATACCAGCAGTGGTCCAAAGTGGCTACACTTGAGAATATGACCCATTATTTTTTTTATTTTACTTTTTTAACACAAAATGAAATTATGCACAAAAGTACATTAAAGGACTTCTAAGTCTGGAGGCTGAAAGTCGTGATTATTTCATTGACTGTGTTTCTGTGGTAGAACTAAACCTGTTTTAACATATTTGTATTTTAAAACCAGAAGCTGAGCAGAGTAAGAATTAAGTAAATTATGGAACCTATACTTCTTTTTCTTAGGGAAATGTTTTTTTATTCACATGTGTTATTTGTTGTTCATTAATATGGTACATGCTATTTTTAATTTGTTCTGTTATCTTTACTCTAGGTGATTGACCTGGGCTCTGGAAAAGGCTACCTAAGCTCCTTTTTATCCATGCAGTATAATCTAAAGGTTTATGGAATTGATTCCTCAAACACCAACACTTATGGAGCTAATGAAAGGAACAGGAAATTGAAGAAACATTGGAGAGCTTATCAAAGTCGGGCAAGAGCAAATGTCAGAGGCCAAGTGTTGGAAGAGCCAAAGGATAGGGCAGTGCAAGATGAAATGAAATGTAGAGCAAATATCAGTGAAAAGCTTTTAAGTACTAACAACAGTCTTTTAAGTCAGGACCAGATGGCTAGCTCAGATTCAGTTCCTTTGGAAATTACTGGTGCTCTCACAGTCTCTGCTATGTTGAAAACCAGCAAACAAACTGAAACTCATTTGGTGGCCCAGACACAGTCTGACGGGAACAATATTTCTGAAAATGCGTTTTCTCTTCTAAACATTCTACCTGCTGATGCTGTGGAAGCTGTTTCTTCATCTAAATATAACATGGAGCTCTGTGAAGAGGAAAAAGAGCAAAGAAAAATGGCTTCCATCAAGGCCAAAGCAAGCAAGTCAAATGACTCAAACATTTATTTGCCATTGACCTCATACATCACTGCAGAAACAGAACTCCATGATATCATTACAGATCTGGAGGTTATTTCACTTATTAGCATTATTATTTTTGAAGTACCAGTGTCTGATTCTCCATTGCTGTTGCACCTTGTGTATACATTTTCACCTGTGCATAGTGATTGCTAAGTGGGTGTAGAATGCTGTCAGCAGTGTGACTGGAGAATTTTGATTCGGTAACACTTCACACCCACTTTGCATAACCATTTTTTACTGATGCATTTCTTTTCTTATTTCAGAAGATGTGCTGGATTACTTTTGGCTAGGTGAATTAAGCACTACTTAGAGCTTATGAAGTGACTGAAATGACCACTTAAAACAAAGTTAACAGCAACTGTGCAATGATATTCATCAACTGTCCTGTAACTTTACTATTCTAGTTACATTAAACAGGTGAAATTGCAAGGAGAGTAATTTATATCTACAAATTATTCATGAGAATATATTTTGCATTAAAAACAACTTTTGTGAGATTATTGTTATTTAGTATTAAAATTTACACAACCTGAAATTGAAATTTAGATATGAAATAGTTTATATGGTACAGTAAAATAACCCCTTTTATGGAATTGCCAAAAAATCATATAAATAAGCATCATTTTTTACGGTTTGGATTTTTGGACTTAAAGATAATAATTTAATAATCAACTAAACAACTGAGGCTTGATCTCCATTTCCCTATACCTTATGAAATCATTTACACTGGTACAAAGGGAGCACAAAGAAAATGCTAACAAGTAAGAATGATTGTGTTTTACGTCCACTACGTGCTCTCTTTGCACTTATGTAATGATTGCAAAAGAAGGTGAACAGAGAGCAGGCCCCTACTTTAGATTTTGGAAGCAAAGTCACTCTGTGGTTGTTACAAATAGTAAACGGTACTGCCTGGCAGGATATGTGATGAATTGTACCATTACAAGGCTTTAAAAAACTTTATTACAAGTGGTTAATACTTTGTTTTAAAACAATCAACTGATTTTGCAGTACAGACAGTCCTCGGCTTTATGACGTTCGAGTTATGATGAACGGCACTTACTACTACGTTTATAAATTGTCATTGTGTTTTGACTTTGACGTCGGTTTCGACTTTATGATGCTTGACCCATCATTGTTCCTATGAGAAAGTTGAAATTATGACATTTTTTACTTAAAACACAATTTTCAGGAACCAATTGTATCCTAAGTCCAAAGACTGCCGATATTCCTAAACACCTAAAATGTTTGGAGAAAAACTGCAGTGTTGATTGATTTATTTGGCAAAACTTTAAAATTAATTTGAATCGCTGAAACAGTATCAGGGTTTGAATATATGTGCATGTGTAGCCCAGAGCTAATGCTGAATTAATTAATTCTGTTGGATAGATCCACTGTATAAGTCAAGGGATTGGAATCTGATCTCGGTTACACCAGTAATGGGGTTTACAAATATGGAATTGAAGTAGCTCAGAACAAATTTTGGCTTTTGTACTGTTTTAACACAATTAACATTGTTACTGACAAAAATAATTAATATGGTTTTTAGGTCTCTTGCATCTGGTGGCCATTTTCTACCACCTTTCCTTTGGGAGAATTTGTTCTACTTTTCTAGCCTGCAGATTTAAAGCTGTTCTTGCAGGGGCATGAATATCCATCCCTTACCCTTTTAAGACTTTTTCACATTGCTATTAAGGGAGAAGGTACTGCAGAGTGCTGTAAAGCTCAGCTAAGGGAAGAGGATTGCACAGATGGCACTTATTTCTTACAGACTGAAAATTCCAGAGAGCATTGGAATGGAGTAGAAGGATAGCAAGGAGAGAAGTAAGGGTGAAAGAGAGGAGAAAAGAGATGATAGTATAATGGAGGAAGGAAGAAGAGAAGTATCATGATGAAAAGTGAGACAAAAGATAACTGGGATGGAGAAATAAAAGAAAGGGACAAAAGAACGAGTAAGGGAAAGGAATACAGGAAATAGAGAAAGAAGAGTATATTATCCATAACTAAGACTCTGTGCTTTCACTGAAGTCATTAACAAAACTGTTGACTTCAGGGACTCTGGATTAGGTTCTTTAGCGAGGAGAGATACTGTAGAGACAGAGCAAACAAGACAGATGCAGAAAGGGCAGTCGCAAGCAGCACTTATTTCCAGTCACAGGTGGAAAGCACTACCAATGTCTGTGGAGACATTGAGAAGTAGCAGCAGTGTCGTGGGTACATTCGGTCATGCAAATTAAGGTAGAAAATTTTGAAGTAAAACAAAAAAAAGTAAAAAAAAAATAAATAAAGAAGAAAAAAGTCAAAAGAGAATGGATGGTTATTTGGTGGTAGGTCTCTGCACTGCCATGCAAGTGGCTCAAGTTCAGTTAATGGTCCTGGGCTTTTGCTTTCTCCAGGCCAACAAAAGGAATAGATAATAAGGAAAAATTAGAGTCGCCTCACAGTTTCAACAAAAATACAGAGAACACTCCCACCCTCTCACATTTGTTTATAGGAAAGGTTCTCACACTTTGTTGGCATTGAAATGCTTTAGGTGTTCTTCAATAAATTTCCAGAACAGGACACCAGGAGTCTCCATGAGCTTGTATATTTAAATCTCACATCAAGTTAACAATTTATAGCTTGTCTGTTTTTACTGTTCTTGTCTCTTCCTTTAGTTGAAAAGAAATGTTTCTTGCTGTTTATTTTTAGGACTGTATAATGGTGGGACTACATACATGTGGGGATCTTGCTCCGAATACACTGCGAATCTTTACTGCTAAGCCTGAAATCAAGGCAGTTTGCAGTGTGGGCTGCTGCTACCATCTGTTGACAGAAGAGTTTGAAAACCAAAAAGGTACAGGAATTCTGCTGAACTCAAGTTTCCAGTCTGCAAGATGAGAATATAATTACCTTTTGATATATTATATTACCTAACAGCTACCTTTTCTCCAGTGGTGTAAGTAGAATTAATTTCTTACTGGTACATTGTACCAGCTAAAGCGGGGGAGAGGGCATGTGACCTCCCCAAAAGACTCCTCACATGACCCACCCCGGGGCCTCCACACTCTCCTCCTCCATGATCCATCCCATGTTACCTGGGAGTGGAGTGCTCCCAGTGGGTGGACATGGCACAGCTGCTGTATAGGCTGCTAAGAGAAGAGGAGGGCATGCTCCTGGAACAATAGCCAGTTCACAGTCACACCTGCTTTGGGAATTGCCAGCAGAAGAGTTTCAAACCAGGTCCTTATGACAACAGAGAATATTTTTCCAGACACGCTGGCAACCGAGCCCCACACTGGCAGCTCCTTTGGCTTTACTGTCTCCAGCCCCACCCCGAGCCCTTCCATGTAGCTGTATTCTGAGTCCTGTCTGGGATCTGCACAGCAGTCCCTCCAGAGGATAGGGTTGTGGGAGGGGCGGGGGACATAAGGTGACCAGACAGCAAATGTGAAAAATTGGGATGGGGTGGAGGGTAATAGGAACCCATATAAGAAAAACACCCCAAAATCGGGACTGTCCCTGTAAAATTGGGACATCTAATCACCCTAGGGAGGCCAGGCTTGGCCTGGGGGCAGTACAGCTGCACCGGAGGAGCTGCCGGCATGGGGTTCTGCTCCTTTCATCGTTGCGGTTCAGGGCTCTCCTGGGAACTACAGTGGCAAAAGGAGCAGAACATGGGACCAGTGGGTGGTCCCACTCTGGCAGCTTCTCCAGCACGGCTGTACTGCCCTAGCCCCACCCTCCGGCAGGGCTGTTTTACAGACCCCGGACAGGAAATGGAGGCACGCAGCTGTGTGGAAAGGCTGGTGGCGGTAGGCCCCTCGTTCTGCTCTTCCTGTGTTTTTCTAATACGTCATACTGGCTATAAATTTACAGGTACGGCATACTGGACCATACCGCCCTACTTGCACCACTGCTTGTGTCTATTCTTTTTCAATGGTTTATTTAGAACTGTTTTTAATTACATTCTGTGAGACATTCACTCCTGGATGCCTTGTTGCTTTCCTGTTATGCCAGCATTTCCAATATTTTTCCTGAAATTAGGTACATTAATGCAGAAGGTTTTTATGTGGTTAAAAATACAGCTGTTTTTATTCCATTACTTCACTCATAAAATGTGGATTCTTTTGGTCAATATGTTTTTATCCTTTTAAAATATTTTGTGCCAGATTTTGCCTTGGGCTATGTGCACACAACTTCCATTTACTTTGGGTTGCGCATGCATAACTAAGAGTAGAATTTGGCCCTCTGAGTTTAAGTAATTGCTTTAAAAAGTGCCCATCAGAGTGTAGCACTCTGGGCAATTGCCAGGTTAGTTTGTGAAACAGTACATGTATAACAGATTTTCCTGGAGTATAACGCTGAAAGTTGTCTAAGGATATCTTCACACTGAATTAAAAGCTTTCCTTCAAGGGTTAGTTTTTTCATTTCTGGGACAAGGTTGATATCTTTAGTTGTAAAGTATAGCCTTCAAAGAAGAAAAAGCTGAAGACTGTAATTGCACAAGTTTTAGCAGTGTATACTGTAGTATGTGAAACTGATGGACTGTTGTGTTATCACAAAAAAAATCTGGTTATTTTTAATGTCTTCCATTCAGCTCTTGCAGTGGTATAATCGTTACTGTCAAAAATACAATGGTGAATTACAAACTGAAATGAATTTAAAATTTCAACAAAGCACAGCAAATAACATGGTGTTGGATAATATTAACAACTAACTATGTAGGCCTCTAAAACTGATATTGGTAACAATTAAGCCAAAGTCCTAGTTAGATTAATGTATGTGAGAATTTTTGTGACTAATGAAAAAGGGTATTTGCCTCAGTAAACAAATAATTGTTGGATTTTGCATTTAAATGAGAAAAGCTGGAAAGCTTCGGAGTGCAGCTTTGTTATATAACATACATGCTTTCTGTGAAAGTGAGAAAGGAGATGAATTCCTCTTTTCCCAGTCCAATAATCTGTGACAAGAAGTACAGTAGCTACCCTGCTGTACTTCACCAAAGTCTTCTACTACATCTGAAAATGATACATGCTAACTGTATCAGCAGTGAAGTAGTTAATGCTAACACTTAAATTGTCATCAAGGGTGAACGTTAACATTGTAATGATTACAATACGATGAATGGGGTAGTTTTTGTCTCTCTCAGCTGTCGTTTCAGGTTTTCTGCAGACTCAGGCATACATCAGTTCCTCCATTTACAACCACAAGGGCTAGAGTTACTTTTGTAATGAAAGTTTAGATTCCTGAGTATGATTATGCAGCAGTTTAAAAAGAATCTATGGTGCATCAATGTAAATTCCTTCATAATCTTATTCTACATGAAGTCCTGCTTACAGGAAATAAAAGAACAAAGAAGGGAAGTGAAACCAGGAAGGGAAAGAAAATATCATAATATCTACCCATAATTTGGGATATATACTAAATAGAAATAATAATGCACAATAATTTTTATTCTAGTAATGAGGTTTGGTCCACTATGCAAGAGAAAGGGGCAAGCTTGCTTCTTCTTCGAGTGATTGCTCATGTGCATTTCTTCTAATTAGTTATAGTAGTGTATAGTTAAGGTTGTATATAGTTTGTCTCGTCTCCGGCACAGGGGTATGCCTCGGGCTCCGGGGTTTAAGAACTGCGAGGAGTGTGGGAAGCCCATGCCAAATAGAGACCCTCACTCCCAGTGTTTAAAGTGCTTGGGAGAGAGTCGTCAAGCGGAGCGGTGCAACATCTGGAAGAGCTTCAAACCGCGTACTAAGAAAGAGAGTCCCGCTTGAAGTTGATCTTAATGGAGTTGGCGTTGCAGCCCCAGCTAGATCTCCCATCCACCACGGTGCGCAGTGCCCCAGCATTGGTGCGGGACCCTGCGGCACCGAAGAGGGATCAGAAGACGCACCTGCACTGATCTCCACACTGTGCCGGGGGCTCCCGGAGGCATCGGTCGCAATCGCCGGTGCCGTCAAAGAAACCGAGAGGTCGCTCTCTGGCCCGCAGAGCCCAGGGTGAGCCCTCATCGGTACGGCAGACTTTGGGACATACTAGTGAGTCCCGTAAAGTGCCAAGAGTGTCCACCTCATTGCGTGCGCACACTTCCCCGGGTGCCGCGACATCTCCGCACGAGGTTGCAGAAGAGCTGGATATGCCTTCGACCCCGGACACGTTCAAAGCCGCTCGAGAGCTAATTGATATGACACGGGACTTGGCTCCGGCACCGCTTGTGGCTCCGGTACCCTTCGTGGCCCTGGCAACCAGGTCTGTAGTGCCGATTATACCACCGATGCAGACACCGGTGCCGTCAACATCCGCGCCATCGACATCGTCCGTGTCGGCACCGACGGTGCAGGCTCCCTCGGCACCCATCCCACCGGTACCGACAGAGACAGTGCAGCCTCCTCCACCGCCGGTAGTGAGACATCCCAGTAAGCCGACGGTGCTTCAAAGAGCCTCACGGCACCGGAAGGATCCGCACCACCATGGTCCGCGTCGGAGTATTCATCTGAATCCAATGCAGCTTCTTCTAGGTCCAATCAAAGTCACCGCACGTCTCGCTTGCACCACCACTCGCGGCACCGACGCTCATCCCACCACCCAAGCCTCTGCAGGGCCAAGGTCCGGTGCAGTGGTCCTTTGGACACCGTGGGCGTTTCATCAAACTCAAGGGCCGGCTTCAGTGTCGGCGTCGCTGCCCTCGGTGCCGTGTGGCCCTATCTCGGTGACAGTGACGGCACCACCTACCGAGGTAGCAGCGGAAGACCCGGTACCGGGCCCTTCGGGACTTGACGGTCCTCCCTCCAGGGTAGCTCACCAAGCCCAGGAGCTGTCTCCGTATGAACCAACCCCAACAGAGCCACACCAGGAGGACCCCCAGTTTGCTCCCTCCTCCTCTTCCTCACCTGACAAGGCGGTGGCAGGTTCCTCCTCTTCAGCCCTTCCCCCTATGGACATTAGAGGACATCAGGACCTCCTGTGCAGGGTTGCCCAGAACAGTAACCTTCTGGCTGAGGAGGTTAAGGAAGACGTGGACCCCACAGTGGACATCTTGTCCTCTGATGGGCCAGTGAAAATTGCCCTCCCCTTCATCAAGACTATCCAGACCACGATGGATACTCTATGGCAAACACCGTCATCCATTCCACCAACTGCTAAAGGGGTGGAAAGACGATATTTTGCACCACAGAGGGGTTACGAGCATCTGTTTACCCACCCTCAGCCGGGGACCTTGGTGGCCGATGTGGTTAACCATAGAGAGCACCAGGGGCAAACGGGTTCTACGCCCAACTCACAGGATACCAAGAAGCTAGATCTTTTTGGTAGAAAAGTTTATTCCTCGGCAGCCCTGCAGTTGAGGATTTCGAACCAGCAGGCAGCCTTGGGGAGATATGCCTTCAACTCGTGGTCGACTTTGGCTAAATTTCAAGATCAAGTGCCCAAAGAATCGACCACAGAGTTTAAGGCCATTGTCGAGGAAGGCAGGGTGCTGTCTAGAGCCGCTCTCCAGGCGGCTCTAGATTCGGCGGACTCAGCATCAAGGACTATGGCGACAGCTATAGCGATGCACCGCAGGGCTTGGCTGCAGGTCTCCGGCATCCCGCCCCCAGTCCAGGCTACTATTCAGGACTTGCCCTTTAACAAGCAAGGGTTATTTTCCCAGGACACGGACAAAAAACTGCATAGCATGAAGGACTCGAGAGCTATGCTACGGTCTTTAGGCCTACATACCCCACAACCACTTAGGAGACCGTTCAGACCCCCTCCTGCCCTCCAATCTCGTTTCTATCAGGCTCCCCCTAGACGGGATCAACCTAGGAAGGGTGGTAGAGGAAATAATAGGGGTCGTCTGCGTTCGGCCTCCAGACAGGAACAGCAAAATTCGGGCTCTAGACAGCCGTCAGGGGGCAGACCTAACTTTTGAAGCTGCGCCCGAGGATGACAAACCAGCTTCCCCTTCTGTACCTTCCCTACCCTTTGTGAACCGTCTGTCCCACTTTTACCAAGCATGGTCTCGAATCACTTCGGACAAATGGGTCTTCAGCTTGGTAAGAGTGGGATATTCTATCCAATTTGCTTCCCTCCCGCCCAACCATCCCCCCTCCCCGTCCCTCTTCAGGGACCCCTCTCACGAGCAACTCCTGTCGCAGGAGATCTGCACCCTCTTGTCTTTGGGTGCCATAGAGGAGGTTCCTCAAGTATTTCGGGGCAAGGGATACTACCGTTATTTCCTTATTCTGAAGGCCAAAGGTGGTCTATCTTAGATCTGCGGGGCCTCAACTCCTACATAAAGAAGCTGAAGTTCCGCATGCTCTCTCTCGTGACCATTATCCCCTCTATGGATCGCGGAGACTGGTTTGCCGCCCTCGACCTAAAGGACGCTTACTTTCACGTTTCAATCATCCCCAGTCACAGGAGATTCCTAAGATTTGCGTTGGGGAGTCGTCACTACCAGTTCACAGTGCTCCCGTTCGGCTTCTCAACTGCCCCAAGGGTTTTCACAAAGTGCATGTTGGTAGCGGCAGCATTCCTGAGACGGAGGCAGGTACACGTTTACCCTTACCTGGACGATTGGCTCATCAGGGCCAAGTCAAAAGAATTGGCAATTCGACACATAGCTCTCACCAGAGCTACATTCCTCAGGTTGGGTCTTATGCTAAACGAGCCAAAATCGACACTCGTACCTATTCAGAGAATCGAGTTCATTGGGGCAGTGTTGGATTCTCAACAGGCGAGGACGTTCCTACCTCCCCCTCGGGCCAAGGCAATTTCGGACATAATCCATTCCCTTCTTCAGTTTCCCACTACCACGACCAGGAACTGTATGGTTCTCTTGGGCCATATGGCAGCTTGCACGTACGTGGTGCCATACGCTAGGCTACAGCTTCGACCCCTGCAGACCTGGTTAGCAGGCATTTACAGGCAAGGCAGAGACCCCTTGGACCTTATTGTGACTCTCCCAAAGCACACTTTGCGCTCCCTCCACTGGTGGCTCCAACCCCACTCCCTCGGGGTCGGGGTCCCTTTCCAGAAACCTCAACCATCAATGACCTTGGTGACGGATGCTTCCGCCCTCGGCTGGGGAGCACATCTGGGAGAAGCCAGAACACAGGGCCTTTGGTCCCAGAGCGAGCTGTCCCTTCACATCAACGTCAGGGAGCTCAGAGCGGTTCGTCTAGCGTGCCAGACATTTCAGGACCACCTACAAGGCAAGTGCGTGTCGGTTTTGATGGACAACACAGCCGCAATGTTCTATATAAACAAATAGGGTGGTGCTCGTTCCTCTCCCCTGTGCAGGGAAGCCCTCGCCCTCTGGGATTTTCGCATTTCTCACGGGATCTGTCTCCTAGCTACTTATCTCCCCGGGGCTCAGAATGTGCTGGCAGACACTCTCAGCCGTTCCGTTCGGGGTCACGAATGGTCCCTCAGACCGGACATCACGCACTCAATCTTCCTGGAGTGGGGGTTTCCCCTCCTGGATCTGTTCGCCACGAGGGCCAACAGGAAATGCCAGAGATTTTGCTCCCTTCTCAGCTTCAGTCCAGGGTCGGAGGCGGATGCCTTTCAGATCCTTTGGACGGGGGGCCTACTCTATGCATTTCCCCCATTTCCTCTAATTCACAAGGTGTTGTTCAAGGCCTGGCAGGACAGGGCGTCCCTGATCCTCATAGCGCCGGCTTGGCCTCGTCAACATTGGTACACCTTATTGATGTCTCTGTGCGTGACGAGTCCCATAGCCCTTCCACTGTCCCCGACACTGATCTCCCAGGACCACGGGCAGTTGTTGCATCCCAACCTGCAATCCCTCCACCTTACGGCGTGGAATATCCGTGGCTGAACCCCTCGGAGCTTCAATACTCGAACCCTGTCAGGGACGTCCTCCTGGGTAGTAGAAAGTCCTCAACACGAGCAACCTATGCATCCAAGTGGAAACGTTTTTCCTTGTGGTCTCAGGGTAAAGGGATGGATTCTACCTTGGCTCCGATATCTCTTATCCTGGATTATCTCCTTGACCTTAAACGGCAAGGCTTAGCGCTTTCCACTGTACGTGTACATCTGGCCGCCATATCAGCATTTCACCCGGGCATTGGGGGCACTTCGGTCTTTAGCAACCCACTTGTGGTGAGATTTCTCAGAGGACTGGAGAGGTTGTACCCCTTGGTTCGTCACCCTGTTTCCCTGTGGGACCTTAACCTTGTTGTAACAGCTCTAATGAAACCCCCCTTCGAGCCCCTGGCCACCTGCCCACTGTCTTATCTCTCTTGGAAGACGGCTTTTCTCGTAACTATTACCTCTGCTCGAAGGGTTTCCGAGCTCAGAGCTCTCACCTCTGAACTGCCATACACTGTCTTCCATAAAGATAAGGTCCAGTTAACGTCCTCACCCAGCCTTCCTTCCCAAAGTGGTTTTGTCTTTTCATCTAAACCAAGACATATTCCTCCCTGTGTTTTTTCCTAAACCCCATGCCTCTAACAGGGAAAGGATGTTTCACTCCTTGGATGTGAGGAGAGCTTTAGCCTTTTATATACAACGCACAAAAGCTTTTCGTAAATCTCCACAATTTTTTATTTCAGTAGCAGAGAGGATGAAGGGGTTGCCGATTTCTTCTCAACGCCTCTCGGCGTGGATTACATCATGCATCAAAATTTGTTATAACCTCTCGAACATTACTCCTCCGGCGTTAACAGCCCATTCAACCAGGGCTCAGGCCGCATCCACAGCGTTCCTGGCGCACATTCCAATTGTCGACATCTGTAGAGCAGCGACATGGTCTTCGATTCACACCTTCTCTTCGCACTACGCCATCGTGCAGCAGGCTATGGAGGATGCTTCTGTGGGACAAGCAGGAATTGGGCACTCCTAACCCTCCTCCGAGATGACTGCTCATAAGTCACTTGTTGGAATGCACATGAGCAATCACTCGAAGAAGAAGAAACAGTTACTCACCTTTCGTAACGGTTGTTCTTCGAGATGTGTTGCTCATGTCCATTCCAAACCCCTCCCTCCTCCCCTCTGTCGGAATACCGGCAAGAAGGAACTGAGCGGGGGGTGGGTCGGCAGGGTCATATATACGTTGCTATAAGGGCGCCACTCTAGGGGGTCTCCCCTGCCGACCCTACGGGTATCGCTGGGGAAAAAGCTTCCAGGACCGTGCATGCGTGGTGCGCACACACTTGTTGGAATGGACATGAGCAACACATCTCGAAGAACAACCATTACAAAAGGTGAGTAACTGTTTCTTTTTTGTGGAAACCATAGTATTAAATGCTGTAATAAATATTTCTGCAGTAAAATTTTGAATTTGCTAATTTCCTGAGGATGCCTGGAATAGTTTCAGTGTGGTCTCCCAGGAAAAGAAATATGTTTCCCTCCCCCCCCCCCCTTTTTTTTTTACAATCCCTGATATCAAGTGTTTCTTCCCCCAAATGTTAATTACGTATTATAAAGAGGGCAAAACATCCTGACCTTTCTGTGGGTGTACTTGTTTTTCCAGAGAAGCCTTTAAAGCCTTAGGAAACTAATTCTACATTGCCATCACTGCCACCAAAAGAAGTGTGATATTCATTGTAAGTTGAAACAAAGTTATGCAGGTGCACAGTGATAGAAGATGTTTGCTCTCTTTTTTTTTTAAGTTGTAGAAATGAAGCCAGAGTATGTATTAGAATTTCTAGTTTAATTTCTTGCAGCTTGAAGTATGTAAGTTACTCTAATGAAGAGCTCCTTATGAGGAAAAAAAAAAAGGAAAAACATGTTTCTTTTCCTGGGAGACCACACTGAAACTATTCCAGGCATGCTCAGGAAATTAGCAAATTCAAAATTTTACTGCAGAAATATTTATTACAGCATTTAATACTATGGTTTCCACAAAAAAACAAGGTTGTCCCTTTTTCTTACATAGTGGAGAGGCTACAGCCAGTTGCAGTCCTTGCTTTCAGACGAATGCAGAGGCTCCCCGGGGGCTCATGCACTCCCAGGAAAATAAATTGTCTCAGAGGGAGTGGGGAGGAAATGGGACCATGGGTCTTCCCTACACTGGAACTGCCCAGGTATACTGCACCTTCAAGAGGCATTTACCTTCTGCACTACGGCTAAGCATAATCCCTGACACAGCTGTCCGTTGGCCAATGCAGTTTGGCACTGCCTCTCAAGCAGGCCAAATGGTGTCCTTCCAGAGGTCTTTTATTCGCTTTTCCATGTGCCTAGAAATGTTTCTGTTTCAAACAAAGTCACAGCCTCAGTTTGTGGAAAGTTACTGGCACAAGATGGAGTCTAGGGTCACATGAGCATATCACATGTCCTTGCTGACTCACAGGTGCAGCCATTGGCCCTATAACCTCCAAGATGTCCATAGGAAGACTTACTGGGTGAGATGGGTTTTCTTCTATGGCTTTTTTGAGAGTTAAGTGTCTTTAATGGGCCATAAATACACAGTTCTCTGGCTTCATTGTAAATTTTACCTGGTGAGTGTTACCCCAGGAACAGACACAGTTGGGATAAAGACATATAGCCAATATTCATAACTTCAGATGAGGATAAATGGATGTACACAGGATAATCTTGTTCAGCAAATTGTAACTTTTTCATTGACACCTTACATGTTATACTTTGTACAAGGTTTGTTGCAGTTGTCTAACAGTGGCAATATCAATGATGTACATGGTCATATTTCAGTCATACATTATCAGAGGGTAAAATTAGACTAGGGGAAAAACATGTATTTTTCAAATCAGTTACTTGGCTTACTATTTCAAAACGTGCCTTTTCCCCTAGTTTAGAGGTATCCTTGTTGAGCCCAGGAGGATAGTTCTGGAAGGGAGGGGGAAATATAGCAAAAGAGAGTGCCTGCTCTTGAGAAATTTGTATCTGATAGCCCTGACATAATGGACCCCGTGTGAGTTTGCCTGCCATGCCACGCCACATAGGCTTCACACACTGCAGTACCAATTGGGACTGACATTTAAAAACGGTTGGTCTTGTAGATTAGCGCTCACAACCAGATTTGAGAGCATAAAAGCTGTCTATTCCTTCTGCCAATTGCAAAACATTTCCCTACCTATCCTCCCTCCTACAAATGCCAGATAGGTGTTGGTTGAAATAGATGTGCCAGCCCTCACAAAAGATGAGTGGACAGCTCTCCAAATTGAGAGGCTTGTGTATCTCTTGGCACTTGTTTTCTATCTAATGCCAAAGGTTGTCATACATGAGTCCAATAAATTATTGTTTCTTCACATCATATTCATTGTGCATGCTGTGGGTAGACAGAGGATTTCTCCTTTTGGTGATGCAACATATAGTGTTTAGTGAGCCTGGGTAGTGGATTCATCAGGATGTGTGACTATGCAGTGATTACTGATCCACCAGGATTTTTGCATTTACTTTTTCACCCAGATGGGGGGTGCTGATGACAAGCATGTATTTTTCTTAAATTGGAAGATTAGTAATTGTGTTGTCATAGCTTTGCAGGGTTGTATTTACCCCTTTCCCAACGTTTGAGAATTTAGGAGTGGGTGGGGTTAAAGTATATGGCACAATTGGACAGGGTCTTGTGTCCTATGATCAGTATATGTATGGCCTTTTTTTCTGTCCCCCAAACGTGTGCTTAATCCTCCTGCAAAAAGATTTGGGCAAGAATTTTGGGAAAGGGACTACATCTCCAATTATTCTGGGAAGAGTTTTCGGCCCCTAGAACTGAGAGCCTTCTCTGTGATTTACTAGGTGGAAGGTATTGAATAATCTTGAGCTCTTATTCAGTTAACACCTGCCTGTAAATCTTACTGGTGTTATCAGAAGTACCACCAACTATTATGTGTCTGTTAATAAGGAATATTTTGACAGCTCTTGAAATAACCTTACTTTGGCTTCCTCATTTAAGTAGAATTGGTCATTTATACAGAGATTTCTCTTCAGATAAATGTACTTCGTGATTAGAATAATTGATTCCTTTGGGGTTTTCCTTCACTGTTTCAGAGTCTTTGTGCTCTAGATTCACCCGATCACGCAGCAGTTGCTGGCAAATTGTATTGTTTTAATATTTTTAGATACTGTTTCTGTTTCCAAAATTAAAATTGGAATGTGATTGAGTCACTTACTCTCAGAATATACAGTAACCTTCTCTTTAGTAGGATTTTACTATGTATAAATAAGTAAGGCAGTGTATCAGGAAAATTTCTGTTTCCTGTTGATCATTAGGCTTAAATAACCTCCCTGGATCAATTTTGCATCAGTTTTAGATCTGAGGCTTTTGGGGAGCCTTCCTACCCATCGTTACCATGTGTCTTGAAGTAATGGGCCAGACAGTGGGCACTTGATTATGACCTAAGAGAGGTGAATAAAAGAAGGGAAATGTGAATTAAATATAATTGTAAGGGACTCCCCATTAACTTCTCTTTGCCTGTCAAAAATATAAACTTTACTGGTTGGTCACCAAAAGAGTTGGAGTTTTCAAATACAGTGTCCATTATTATGACAGCAGATGCACCAAAACTGCCATCTCTAAAGAGACAAGGTGGATGAAGTACTATCTATTTTTGGACCAACTTCTGTTGGAGAGAGAGACGAGCTTTTGAGCCACACAGAGCTCTTCTTCAGGTCTCTGTCCCTGCAGCACAGCAAAATGCAAGGTGGAATAGATTATTTAGCATAAGTAGTTAGCACATATTAGCACATATTGTAAGGGACCAATATCTACCTTGTCTCTAATATCCTGGTACTGACACGGCAACAACTACACTGTACATTGCTAAAGAGACAATTATTCATAATTATTTCATAGTTTGATTGTAGAAGGTTTCTCCTAGAATCTCACTACCAGGTGTATTGTGAGTAGTCCCATTGATTTGAAGGGGACTTAAAGCCTCTGCTGATAATAGTATGACTAGTAAAAACAGTCCTGATAGTAAGAGTTTGAAAGATGAGGCAATTTATCTATAGTAGTTTAGTAATAAAGGGATATGTGCCAGACTGATTAATTTTAAAGGCTTACTAGAAGTTTTGAAGAGTACCTTTTCATAATTTTGAGAGACATTAGGAAAGAGTAAATAAAGCCTCGGCACAGGTCACATATAATTATGGGCATAGTCCATGTCTGAATGAGTGCACATTTACTGATTATGTATGCAACAAACTTTCTGCAAAAGAACAAGAGCCTCGAGACTCTTAATCCAGGTTAATATAAACTTCGGCTCCACTTGTTAACACTAACTTTTAAAAGCTTGTAAACATAATTAAAGGAAATGAAAAGGATGCAAAAGAAGGATACTTTATTTTAAGATTTTCAATACATTTGTGTATTTAAATAAAAAAATGTTAAATAAATTGAATGCAGGGAACAAAAAAGACCCCCAATACTTAGTGGCACCTTACATGAACACATGACAGACACATTATGGTTACTTATTATTGCATTCTGTTGAAACGTAGAAGGATTAATCATTGCTGTAGAAGTATTACAGGATAGTAGCCTTGTATTTTGCTTGGCTGCCTTCTAAACATTGTAAATATCTGCTTACATTTTCAAAAATATTACATGGTCTCTGTCTTAAAACAGCCATCAGTGAGACCATGGCAACACATGAAAACTATTCCAAGCAAAAGATCAAAGAGCCTGATTTTCTTTCCAGACCATCTCTAGATATTGCTGCACAGGACACATTTGCGATATTTCATTGAATTTGTGAGAAACCTAATACATGACTGTAAAAAAAATACAGATATTTTTAATCAAAATGTATCTGAAATAACTTGGAACATTTAAAAATCACAGTCTTGTTAAATTTCACAATGTTGGGACTCTCCAACAATCTCCGTGAAGTGACTAGTTTTAAAAAAGGGGTTTTTTAATTTTATTTTTTCATGAATGAAGAGAACAAAATGGATTTCAAATCTTGGATTTAATCTGTATTTGTAAATCTTTGTGTCAAGTATGGAAGGGAGTACCGTATTTTCCGGCGTATAAGACGATTTTTTAACCCCAGAAAATCTTCTCAAAATTCTGGGGTCGTCTTATACGCCGGATGTAGTCTTATAGGACTCAGCGCGGGGGTGGGGGTGAGGGTGGGGCGAGGCGAATGACACCAGGGACACGGAGGGGAGCACCTGGCTAGTCCCGGCTGTACGTGAGGCGCCCGCAGCCCGGCCGGGGCGCGGCGCAGCGACCCACGCGGCTGCACCAATTTTTTGAGCCTCATGAGTCCGGTAACTGCCCCCGCGGCGCCCCCCTCACCCGGCCGCCCCGGCGCCCCTCGTCACCAATTGTCCCTGGGGCTGCGGCTCCCCCGCGCTGCCTTTCACCGGCTCCCCTCGCTTCCCTGTCACCAGACCCCGCTGTGCCCCCCCCCCCCCGACCCCACTCACCCGGCCGCCCCGGCGCCCCTCGTCACCAAATGTCCCTGGGGCTGCGGCTCCCCCGCGCTGCCTTTCACCGGCTCCCCTCGCTTCCCTGTCACCAGACCCCGCTGTGCCCCCCCCCCCGTCAGCACCGCTCCCCCCATCCCCCCTCACTGGCTCTCTGGTCCCCCCCTCCGGTCCTCCCCCCTCCGCTCCCACTCAGCAAATCTCCCTCCCCCGGGTTTCACCTCGCCAGGTCCCGCCCTCCGGCTCCCTCCCTCTGCTCCAGAGCTCCTACTCCTCGTTTTCCTTCTTCAGAACCTGAGCTCCCCCGTCACCAGACCCCACCCCCTCGGTTCCCCAGCCCACGCTCACCAGAGCCCGTCACTCGAGTGCCGCCCGGGGCTTCCCCTTCTTCACTCCACAGTCTGTAGTTCCCCCATCCTCTGCCCCCCCCTCCCGGGGTGCTCTCCCCTCCCCCAATACTCTGTGTCCTCCCATGGGATTCGCCCCCCCCCCCCCACTCACCACAGCCTCTGTGTTCCCCCCAGGACTCTGTTGCTCCTCCCCAACAGACCCTCTGTGTCCTCCCCTCCACCCAACCCTCTGTGCCCCTTCTTGGGGCTTCCCCCTCCACTTGACCCTCTGTGCCTCCCTCCCCCCCCCCCCCCCGTCCTCCCAACCTGATCCTCTGTGACTCCCCTAGGGCACTGTCCCCTCCCCCATACCCAATCCTCTGTGCATCTGTGCCTTCCCCTGGGACTCTTTCCTCCTCCCACCAGACCCTCTGCACCCCTCTTGGGGTGCTCTTCCCCCCCCCCGACTCTCCTTCCCACCCCAATCCTCTTCCCACCCCCCAGGCTCTCCTGTTCCCCTCACCGATCCTCTCTGCCAACCCCCTCCACTCCACCCGGACTCTCCCTTCCTCCTCATCCGATTCTCTGTGTCATCCCCCTTCGCCCCACTCTGTGACTTCCTTGCGCTCTGCCCCCCCAACCCTTTGTGCCCCCCAGTGCACTTTCTCCCCCATCACCCAATCCTCTTTGCTCCCTCCATACCAGATCCTCTCCCCCCATGTTGCCCGTCACCAGGACCCCTTTCTCTAACTCCCCATGGCAGCTCTCCTGGTTCAAGTAGGCTTTCTGATCTGACATTGGTGTTACTGGTACTAGGGGAGTTTCAGGTGGCTGCTTAGCCTGTCCAGTATGTGTGGTGTGTGCAGCTCTGCAGAGTTACATACATTAGCACCTATGTTCTCAGCACTATTTGGTCTTGTCCTGTAATTAAGGGCTCCAGTCTGGGCTCAGAGAAATACAAGGTGTGCGTGTGCTATGTGTTTGCTAGACAGTGTGCGTGTGTGTTTGTACTCACTGCAGCAGCCTGTTGCTGCCTCTTTCTAAATACATCTACATGTCAGCCCCAGATTGGCTGTTTCTGCATCTGGACCCGATGATGTTTATCACTTAGTAACTATGTCTCTTAGGCACTGAGTTGGAGGCGGCGGCGGACGGGGGGCGAGTTAGGGGAGGGGCACCCCCAGAGTGACTCCCTCATAGCCCTGGGGCACCCCCCAGTGCGACCTCCCTTGGGGTGAGTTGGGGGGAGGTTTGAGTGGAGTGAGTGGGGTTGGGGCAGGGGATTTGAGATGTGGGGTGAGTTAAAGGGTTGCGGGGGTGGAGACTGGAGGTGGGGTGGGGCAGGGGATTTGGGGCCGTGGACTGGAGTGAGTTAGGGGGTGAGGTGGGTGGAGATTTTTGGTGGGGTGATTTAGGAAGTGGAGGCTGGAGTTTTTTTAATTTTTATTTGGTGCGCGTTGGAAGAGGGGTAGTCTTATACGGCGAGTATATCCCAAACTCTATATTTTAACTGGAAAAGTTGGGGGTCGTCTTATACGCCCGGTCGTCTTATACGCTGGAAAATACGGTACTTTCACTGTTTACTGACTTTACTGACTGTTAATGAGAGTAAAGATAGTTCTTAATATGTTACATGGTTGACATAAAATTGTTCTTAAACTGCTGTTAACTTTATACAGTTGATATAAAATATTTTACTACAGTATTTGGTTCAGAATCTTTTTTTTCTAGATTTTCCTCCTTTAAAATTAGGTGCGTCTTATATGCCGGAGCGTCTTATATGGCGAAAAATACGGGTGAAAGCCAGTTTTTATATCTGGTGAAAGCCAGTTTTTCCACAATAAATGATGACTCATAGGTGCTTACATTGAATATTGGAAATGATTAAGAAAATGCCAACAGTTTAAATCATTGGAATGGAGGGATCTATTTTCATATAAACTTTTTTCACTAAAAGGATACATATAGTTTATGAGATTTTTAAGATGCACACTACAGACTCAAAGAACCTGTTTGAACTTCAAAATCTGTAGCTGTTGCTAGGGAGAGTGGCAGTTTAAGTGGTTCCTCCCTTCTCTGCAGAGCCTTAGAACTGGGATTTGGCCTGTTGCCGGATGCCATGATAGTTATGCAAAACCAGGTCTTGTTATTTGTTTTCAGTGGTGTCCAGAGTGTACCAGGCATCGTGTTTGCACAAACAGGCAGACACACAAAGACAGACTGTCCCAAACATCTTTCAACCGAACAATGAAGCAAGATATTTTCTGTTGAAACCACTTCAGTGAAAAAATAATAATTAAATGAAAGGCCAATTCTTTGCTAGCTGCAGTGAGGAAGTACCATAAAATGGTTTATGAAACAATTGCAGTTTAGTGTTGTGTAATCATTTTAAATAACTTTTTTTACATTTACTTAAAATTGTTCTGGGAGTTCATTTTCCTAGCATTGGAAAAAGTATGCATGTGAAGAAGTTCTTTGCATGACCAAATCTGGCATAAAGTTTTTCATTCATATCTTCTGATAGGATAGACTATACAATTTTAAAAGCATGGTAGTACATTGTTTTTGGTTTAGGGCCAACAGCACATAAAGTTCTGGTATCCCTTTATAATATGCAACATCTAGGATTTCAGGGCTACAGAAAATAAATATTTAATTACTTTTTTCATTTTGATCCAAGTTTAACTCTATTTGATATAGGTTTGCTGTAATTTCATGTAATATTAGTGAAAGTTATTTAGATGTATGAAAAAGAATCCTTTAATGATCCATTCTCTGAAATGAAACAGATATTGGAAGAGTCATAACTGTTCAGTCTGAGAATGCTGACTGAAAATCAAGTAAACAATTAAAAAAATTCTAAATTAGAAGTCAAAATATTCAGAAGAAACAAAAATTACACAGCACAGAAGAAAGATACTCAACATATATATTAAAATAATAGCTGGTTTTGAGGTCAGTTGTAGTGAAATATCTGATATAGGGGATGGGAAGGTTACCATGACTGGCATTATTTTATGATCAAGGTCATTTTTCAGTCCCGAGAGTAGTATTTTACACAATATTGTTCAGTCAAACTGTCACTATATCTTTTTATTACACCAAGTGTTTGTAAATCCTCCCTGGACCTACCTAAGAAACAGAATATGTGCACTCTGGTAGCCATTGGATTTGTCAAAAGCATAGTGTACTAGCAAAAATACCCGGCGTTGCTCGGGTCTGTTGGAAGGGGGGGAGGGGGGAGAGAGCTGAGCGAGTGGGGGGACCATTGAAGGGGGGAGGGGGGAGAGAGCTGAGCGAGTGGGGGGGCCGTTGGAGTGGGGGGGGGTGAGATTTTAAAAATTTTCGATTCTTACCTGAGGGGGGAGAGAGCTGAGCGAGTGCGGGGGCTGTTGGAGGGGGGGAGGGAGGAGAGAGCTGAGCGAATGCGGGGGCTGTTGGAGGGGGGAGGGGGGAGAGAGCTGAGCGAGTGCAGGGGCGGGGGGAGAGAGCTGAGCGAGTGCGGGGGTCGTTGGAGGGGGGGTGAGATTTTATAAATTTTCGATTCTTACCTGAGGGGGGAGAGAGCTGAGCGAGTGCGGGGGCCATTGGAGGGGGGAGAGGGGAGAGAGCTGAGCGAGTGTGGGGGCCGTTGGAGGGAGGGAGGGGGAGAGAGCTGAGCAAGTGGGGGGGCCGTTGGAGGGGGGAGCGGGGAGAGAGCTGAGCAAGTGCGGGGGCCGTTGGAGGGGAGAGAGGGCAGAGAGCTGACCGAGTGCGGGGTCCGTTGGAGGGGGGTATTATTACATCATAACTATGTCACAGAGAACAGCAGCTGTTAAGCTGCTGCCCAGCTGATGTTAATGGGCTTTAAATAATTTCACCCCTAAGGGGTGTAAGGGGTGAGATTTGAAAAACTTTCTATTCTTACCCTGATTAGGACCCTAAAGCCTATAACTGTACCAAATTTCAAGTCTCTAGCTCAAACGGTGTGGAAGGAGTAAGGGAACGTACATACACGCATACACCATTTGACTTTTATATATATAGATATGATTTTTGAACTAATGCCTGTTTTTCTAGCAGTAGTAAAGAATTATAAAATGAATCTTTGTGGAAACCTTAAATATTATAAAAATGATTAATTGCACATGCTCAATATAGAAATGTTTTACATTAGGCCAGTGTTAATGTACTATATTTTGGAAATAAGAAAAATGTTTAATCAAATTCTTGTCTTCCAGTTTTTAAAACAGATTTTAGTTGTCTGAATATGTCTTAAATTCAATTTTTCTCCCTATTATTTTACATTCTTATTATCCCAAACCAGCCAACTAAATATTTTGTCATATTTGACCAGGGGAAAAAAGTATTTGTAGCTTTCATACTAACAACAAATCTAAAAAATGTGAGATTTGTTTCTGAAGATCTATTTTGCCATGATAGAGATGGAAAAATGCTGACTACTAGCAGCAAAATTTATGAGAAACTGGAGATATTATATATATTTAATATTATTTATGAGAAAAAAAGTGTTCTTAGAAATATGGTCATTCATTACACTGAACACTACTATTGTTGTACCTCTTTCCCCTATCTTTCATATGTTTGTCTGTTTTAGTGTACATTTTTCAGGCAGGGACCATACATTCTTTATCTGTACAACACTCAAGCCAATTGTGAGTGCTACCAGAAACATATTACCACCTCATCCCCACCCACCCCAACACTCCTTCAGAAAAAGGTAATTGTCTTCTTCAGTAAGAGTTCTGTCACAATAAAAACAGCAGGATCTGTCCTAGTGTACAGGAGTTATTTCTGAACTTGAAATTCATCCATCTCTGATTTGGAAGCACCTCTGGTTAACAGCAACACAACTGCACTACGTAAATGTTTAGGAAGTAAGTAAAAAGAATCCCATATCCAGCTGAGTTTGTCTTTACAGACAAGACAAATGGCTTGTTACAGAATTTGAACTACAAGCCAGGATAATGTGAGAGTGCTCTTTTGTTAAAATTAAGGAGAAATAGTTGAGTTAAATGGTATTCTGACTGTTGGATGACTATATATTGAATTCAAATGATTGATTGTAAATGTTTTCAAATCATAGTATTCCAGATTTAAAAAAACATTTATTGAAATTAAATGTTTTACATAAGTTACTTTACATTTTAACCAATTGTAGAGATTTAGCAAAAAATTATTTTTGTAATGGAGTTAGTCTACAGTTGAAGCAGAGAACTGTTACCTTCAGTGACTGAGGCTTGATAGATATATCAACAAATAGATCAACTCCCCTTCCAGTGCCCTAACCAACGAAACATGGTGCCTCACCAGCAAGTATTGCATCAGTCAACAAGCGTTCTTAAATCCCTATCACCCCATATTACTGGAGAAGAAATTTGACTTGCATACGTGACACTGTAGAAATGGATGATCTCACTACACTGCATATTCTAGTTCCTCATGTGCAGAGGTAAACAGAGACAACATTCACTCATTGCTTTAATCTTCAAACCAAGCAGTGTAATAAATCAAAGTTATCAATCAATGAACAAATATAGGAAGTGTTACCAAAAAGAAAAGGGATTAAATAATTGTAATGAGAGATTAATAAATTGATCATTCAAATCTTTGCTAAAATTATATATAAAAAAATCTTTTAGAACTGTGACTTAATCTTAGGAAATTATTACTAATCAGATTTAACCTAATACCAACACTTCCTAATCCTGGTGCACACTGTTATAACTCTGAACAACTCTACTCTCTTAACATTAACTGGAAACACATACAACTATTAGTTCTGACATAGCCACAATATACTGAGTATTAAAAAATCCTCACTCATATGAAGATGTATTAAATGCTAGTCTACTTACAAATGTCTTGAATACAGAAACGTTTACTAGTTACTACACAGCATTATACTCTGAAACCTGAAATTGCAAACCAGGCAGTAGAAAGTAAAGAATGGTCAGGGACAAGCAATTCAGTAGCTTCAATATGAGTCAATGACAAAGATTTTCCATACTAAAAAAACAGAGAGGAAGAGAGAAAAACCTGGACACCAGCTATATATTGTGCCAAATCCCCATTCTCATAAAGAATGACAGAGTAATTTTCTTAACTGCAAAATAAACTGGAAATAAAGAATACAAAAAGAGAAACTGTCATAAAAATATATAAAAGTTTGAGTATGCTACACAATATTTTATATGACCTCATTACAGTGTAATAAAATGTTTTTGAAAAATATTTTTAATTTATAAAGTGATTTTCTTCTCCAAACATTTACATATGTTAATGAGTTAAACCTCACAGTGCTACATGCTGTACAGGGGAAAAGCTGTAACTTGCCTAACATCACACACAAAGCCTGTGGCAGAGATAAGATTAGAACCAAAATCTCCAAACTCCAAAGGCAAAGTTTCTATACTCCCTTCATTGACCTTTGTATGATCCTGGACAAGTCACTTCATCTTTCATTGACTTTGTTTCCCCTCCCACCTCTTTTCTGTCTTGTGTATTTGGATTGTAAACTCCTGAGTTAGGGACTATATTTCACAATGTGTTTGTACAGAGCCTAGAGCAACAGGGTTCCAATCTTAATTGAGGTCTGTAGACCTTACTGTAACTTCTATATAATAAAAACTGATGATTTTGTGTTAGCACACGTTCACTTAGCACTTTCTTTAGTGTTTTTGTCTCATATATGTATAAAGACATCATGTATTACTCATATTGAATTTTAGGAGCAAAATTCATTTTGTATATGGAAACATTTTAATCAGATATATTAAAAAGAATCTAAGTAGCAAGAACAAGACGGAAGGAAAGAGAAAAAAAAGAATGAAGGAGGGGAAGGGAAACAAAAGAATACTATGTACAATTGTCATATAGCTCATGCTGCTGTTTCTGTGGGGTATTTTAATCATATTTCTAGGAATGCTGACCATATTTCTTCAAAGAAAGCAAAGCTCAGATTACACAGAAGGAAACACTCTCAAGACTCTTTAAATCACGCAGTTCGTTACATAATAGAAATGAAATTGGTTGTTTACCTTTCACTTTTGCAGTTTTTCTAACACCTTTAAAAATTAAAACAGGAATCAGGGAATAGATTTATTTATTTTTACCGCATCTGTTATGACTGGTTTTATCTTAAGCACTAATATAACATGAACCACCCAAGCTTGAAAATGATTTTTATGGTTGTTACCTCCCAGGTATTAGTCTTTTGTAATTAAATAGCTGATGAGCAGACCTTAGGGCCAGGTTTGTAGATTCAGCTGTGTACAAGTGTTAGGTGCTATATCATGTTACTCTTCACTATGTGTCTTTGGCCAGAATCCCAAAGCCATCCCTGCCAATAAGTATGTGATTAATACAGAGCTTTTTCGACGTGCTTGGCAGTTCTTGTACAATTACCTCACACTGACAGCTGTATCTGATCTTCAGTCAGTTGTGTGTTTTCTGCAGGCTTTCAACTTATTTTATTTTTTGCCTTGGGGTATTTTATAGCTGGCCAGAAGTGGTTAGAAAATGGAGTCTTAAAATATTCTTGCTGTTGCTGCTTTTTTTTTTTTTTTTTTTTTTTGCTTTTGCTTTTATTTGCACTTCATTATTTTTTGTGTCCAAAGAAAGGTGTAAACAAAATTAATAAGTAACTCACCTCAAGATTCTGTATACTTTGAATGTGAGGAAATGAAAACATCCATTTCAAGGAATCCTTTGAAAGATATCTCACCGCCTTCCCCCACTTCTCTCCCCACCCACCATTCATCTCAAATAAAATAATATATAAACAGTGGTAGAGAGCTCTGTCTTTCAGGATACTCCAACTCTTAAGTCAATCTGCACTGACTTCTGACAAAAACAAAAGAATACCTAATTATATTTTTGTAGGACTTTCTGTTTTAATATCCAGACCCAGCATATAACTTGGTCAACAAGCTCAATAGCAATTTTCTTTGTCAATATCTGCTGCACATTTGTGATTATTAATAGTATTTATTTATATAGCAGCACAGATCTACATGGTGATTTTGATCAGAATGTCATACCATAATTTATTATTTCACTGTGACTTCTTAGTTATATAAATAAGGCCAGAGGTTTATTGTGTGTGTTAATGTGGATACTGGCTGGCTAATAATTAGAGTTCTATTTGGTACCTCAAAAATAAGGCTGGTATTTGGATTCTTGTTGTTTAAAGGGACATTGTTAACTCAAAAAAATCAAATTCTATCTGAAAATCATATACTCAAGTGTAGCAGCACGATGACTCACCCCTGGGGCGCCTCCTGCTGGTTGTCTGAGAATTAGCTCTTTCCAGCTCAGAGCTCCCTCTTCAATCCAGTGTCTTGCCTCTTGCTGCCTCCCCCCCCCCCCATATCCCTTCCGGACCTCGGTGCCCCTCTTTCCTGGACTGCTGCCTCTGGCAATACCCCCACAGTCTCAATACCCCCACATTGCCTCAGTCTGCAGCTTCTGCCAGTCAGCAATGAGCTGGGGCAGTCTACAGTGTAAAAACCAGTCGTCACAGGCAAAGGGGGGGGGGGTGTCGGTCGGACCAGCTGCCTCTGCCCAGAGCTGGGCTGCCTCTCTGCAGCTCTAGTACCCTTTCATTGGCCCTTAACCTGGCCCAGAGCCTGGGGCTTTGTTAGGCTTGAGCTCCCCAGCTCCTTCTGCCCTTCCCCAGCACTGCTACACCCTAGGTACCCTCTTTAGCTTCCCAGGCAGCCAGGTCCTCCTATCTCCAGAAAGCTAGAGAGAGAGTGTTAAGCTCCTGGCTCACTAGCCTTTTATAGGGCCAGCTGTGGCCTGATTGGGGTGTGGCCCCAGCTGTGGCTGCCTTCCCCATCAGCCAAGAGGACGGAAAGACGCTACTTTGTGCCATCCAAGGACCATGAGCACTTGTATGCACACCCTCCCCCGGACTCTCTGGTTGTTGATGCAGTTAGCCAAAGGGAATGGCAGGGATTCCAGGGATCTACCCCAAAGAACAGAGAGGCCAAGAAGCTGGACCTCTTCAGTAGAAAGGTTTACCCCACAGGGGGTCTGTAACTACGGATAGCGAACCGACAGGCTATAGTGAACTGCTATGGCCACAACACATGTTCAGCCCTAGCCAAGTTTATGGAACTCCTTCCACAGGATGCGAGGACAGAGTTCTCTGCCTTGATGGAGAAGGGAAAGTTGATCTCCTGAGCCTCTCTCCAGGCCACTCTGGAGCGGCTGATGCAGCCTCCCTCATGTTGGCCACTGGAGTAGTGATGCAGCAGAGGTCCTGGCGACAGGTGTCTGGTCTCCCCTATGAGGTCCAACAAACTATCCAGGACCTTCCCTTTGAAGGGCCCACGTTGTTTTCCAAAAAAACAGACAAACGTCTTTATAGTTTGAAGGACTCCACACCTCCTTTGCACTGTCTGGGCCTGCATACACTGGTCACACAGCGCAGGCACTTTAGGCCACAAACCATCCCACAACCCTATTAACTGCAAAACCATCCAGAGGCTCCACGCAGGTGGAGTGAAGTGGCAAAAGGAGACCACACCCGTGTGCTGGACAGTTCTCTGGCCAACCGAAACCTCCTTCAGGGCCTGGATCCCAGTTTCGATGGTGCAGTCGAGGATGACCTACCAGTCAGGACCTTGGATCCTCCCAGCCTTACCTTCTCATCCCTTCTATCCCCCTTCTGCCGTGCCTGGTTCCAAATTACTTCGGACCGTTGGGTGCTTCACATAGTAGAAAGGAGATATTCCATCCAATTCTGTTCCCCTCCACCCCACCAGCCCCTTCCCCATCCC
The DNA here is from genome assembly GCA_032164245.1 of Sternotherus odoratus. NCBI lineage: Eukaryota > Metazoa > Chordata > Testudines > Kinosternidae > Sternotherus > Sternotherus odoratus. The sequence continues at coordinate 63,364,416 of JAVMKO010000001.1, forward strand.
TCTTCAGGGACCCCTCTCATGAGCAGTTTCTGGTTCAGGAAGTGCAGTCTCTCCTTGCGGTGGAGGCAGTAGAGGAAGTTCCTCAGGGGCAAGGGTTCTACTCTACTCTGAGGAGGCCTCAGACCCATTCTGGACTTACAGCGTCTGAACAAGTTTGTGAAGAAACTCAAGTTCCGCATGGTCTCCCTGTCCTCAATTATTCCCTCCATGGATCCAGGAAACTGGTATGCCTCCCCCGACTTGAAGGACGCGTATTTTCATATCACGATAATACCTGAGCCCAGATGGTACATCCGGCAACACCCACCTCCAGTTTGCTGTCCTGCCATTTGGACTGTTGACGGCTCCGAGGATCTTCACGAAGTGCATAGCAGTCGTGGCAGCCTTCCTGTGCAAACACCATATCCAAGTGTTTTCCTACCTCGACCACTGGCTCATCAAGGGCCACTCCAAAGTCCAGGTGGAAGCTCAGGTAGTCTTTATCAGACAGAACTTCCTCCAGTTTGGTCTCCTGCTGAACGAGGCCAAGTCTACCCTATCCCTGTTGAGAGGATAGAGTTCATAGGGGCAGTCCTGGACTCCACTCAGGCCAGCGTGTATCTCCAGTCATTGTCCAACATCATCGTGGGTCTCAGGCAATTTCTGACCACAACAGTGAGGAGCTGCTCAAGGTTGCTGGGACATATGGCTGCATGCATCTACGTGGTGCATAATTCCAGACTCCGGCTCTGCCCTCGCCAGTCCTGGTTGGCGTCAGTGTACCGACCATCTCAGGATGCTCTAGATACTGTGGTGATGCTGTCCGAGGTGGTGTTGGACTCTCCGTTGGTGGCTTGACCCGAGAGAGGTTTGTGCTGTTCACCAGCCCTCAGCCCTCCCTATCATTGGTGACAGACGCCTCGGACCTGGGTTAGGGGGCCCATCTGGAGGAACTCAGGACTCAGGGCCTTTGGTCTCCGGAGGACTTCACCTTACATATCAACGTCAGCGAGCTGAGGGTGGTGCGCCTCACTTGCAAAACTTTCAAATCCCACTTGGTGGGCAGGTGCATTCTGGTTCTTGCGGACAATACCTCGGCGATGTTCTATATCACCAAAAAGGGGCGTGCACGATCCTTCCCCTTGTGCTGGGAAGCCCTCGTGCTGTGGCACTTCTGCGTGAAGCATGCAATTTACCTGATGGCGTCTTACCTCCCGGGAGTGCAGAACAATTTGGTGGACACTCTCAGTCAGTCATTCCATGGTCACAAGTGGTCTCTCCAGAGAGATATAGTGGCCTCAATCTTCCATCTCTGGGGCTCTCCCCAGATAGACTTGTTTCCCGTACAAGACAACAAGAAGTGTCAGATGTTCTGCTCCCTCAGGGGACACAGTCCAGGGCCAATGGCAGATGCCTCCTCCTTCCCGTGGGGAGGTGTAGCTTGGCGACGACTCACCCCTGAGGCACCTCCTGCTGGTCGTCTGGGAATTAGCCCTCTCCAGCTCCGGAGTGCCCTCTGCAGGCCAATATCTGCTTGCTGCTGGCCTCGTGTCCCTCGTGGACCCTGGTGCCCTTTTTATCTGGGGCGCTTCCCCCTGGCAACCCCCACACTCTGTCTGTGGGTCTCCCCTCCCTGGGGAACCCCCACCCCCTATCCCCACCTTGCCTCAGCCTATGCGCTAATGCCAGTGACCATCAATCCCCTTTCACTGGGGCCAACTGAAGTCTGTATAAGCCAGTCATCATAGGCAAGGGGGGGTTGGGCCTGCTGCCTCTGCCTAACCGTGGGCTGCCTCTTGCAATCCCGGCCGGAAGCCTGGGGGGTTTCCAGGCTGGAGCTCCCCAGCTCCTCTGGCCTTCGCCTAGCCCTGCTCCACTCCAGGTTCCTTCTCAAGCTCCCCAGCATCCAAGCCCATCTCCCTCCACAGCTAGAGGAGACTGACTGAGCACCAAACTCTCAGTCCTTTTATCAAGGCCAGCTGGGCCCTAATTGACCCAGCCACAGCTCCAGCTGCTTTCACTTTTGCAGCCCTTTTGTTTTAGGGCTATAGGTGGCTGTCTGCTTTATGCCTTCCCACCGAAATCAATGGTTCACAGAGTGCTTCTCAGAATTCAAAGGGACCATGTACGGGTCATCCTGATAGCGCCAGCATGGCCACGCCAGCACTGGTTCACGTCACTTCTGCAGATGTCTGTAGCAGCGCCCCTCGCATTGCCCCTGCTCCCAGATCTGATCACGCAGGATCACGGCCGCCTCCGGCACCTGAATCTAGAGTCGCTCACCCTCCCAGCCTGAATGCTCCCTGGCTGAACCCTGCTGAAATGACCTGCTCCCACCAAGTTAGACAGGTCCTCCTAGGTAGCTGGAAGCCTTCCACCAGGGCCACATATGTGGCCAAATGGAAGTGCTTTTCCATCTGGGTGGAGCAGCAGGGGCAGGCTCCATTGTTCGCTACGTCCTGCTCATATTGAACTACCTAATCCATCTGAAGCAACGGGGCCTCTTTGCTTTCCTCGGTTTGAATCTACCTGGCCACCATCTGTGCCTTCCACCCAGGAGCAGAGAGCTTCTTGGTCTTCGCGAACCCCCTGGTCAGCGGCTTCCTTAAGGGCCTGGATAGGCTCTTCCTGCATACACGGCAGCCTGGCCTGGCCTGGGATCTTAATTTGGTCCTCTCCGCCCTCACGCCCCCCCCCCCCTTTGAGCCTTTGGCTACGTGCTCATTGCTGTATCTGTCGTATAAGGTTGCATTCCTCTTGGACATTACCTTGGCCAGAAGGATTTCAGAGCTCAAGGCCCTCACGTCACAGCCCCCTGTGACGGATCGCCTTCTCACCCCCCTCAGGAACAGGCAGGAAAACCCTTTTTTGCTTCAAACAGTGCTCTTTAATTTACAGTGCAGGACCCCACCACCAATATATACAGCTTAAAACAGCTCATTAATATACAGCTCTAAACAGCCCATTAATATACAGCTCTGGATACACCGCTCTAAACAGGTACAGGGGGAGGCTGAGTCCACTACCCCCGGTTGGGACTCCCTCCCCAACTGCACCCACAGAGTGGGTATTGGATAGCTCAACAAACCCACACTCAGCTCTTGATAGCTCACAAACACACTCAGCTCTTGATAGCTCACAAACACACACAGCTCTGGATAGCTCAAACACACACACAGCTCTGGATAGCTCAAACACACACTCAGCTCTGGATAGCTCAAACACACACTCAGCTCTGAATAGCTCAAACACACACACAGCTCTGGATAGCTCAAACACACACACAGCTCTGGATAGCTCAAACACACACTCAGCTCTGAATAGCTCATGCCACCACCACCACGCGCTGGGCTTCCTTCCTGGAAGCCTTATATCCCCCAGAGGAGGCTGCCAGGTGCAACTCATGCAGGTTGATTGGCCTGCACCTCAGGTGGCTAATTAGCCTTCCTGCCAGGGACGTTTGCAGAGGGCTTTTCTCCCTCTTAAAGGGGCGGCAGGCTGGGTCAAGCCCACCCTGCCACACCCCCTACACTGTTTTTCACAAGGATACGGTCCAGCTCATATCACATCCGACATTACTTCCTGAGGTGGTCTCCCAGTTCCATATGGGCCAGGACATTTTTCTCTCTTGAGTTTTATCCTAAGCCACACTCTTCCAACAGGGAGCACAAGCTACTCTCTCTGGATGTTTAAAGGGCCCTGGCATTCTATATCGAAAGAACCAAACCGTTCAGGAAGTCTGTCCAATGCTTTGTGGCTGTGGTCGACAGGATGATGGTTCTCCCTTTCTCGTCCCAGTGTATCTCTTCATGGATCACGTCCTGCATCTGTGAATGCCACAATCAGGCTAAGGTACCTGCCCCTCCAATTATAGCCCACTCCACCAGGGTCCAGGCCTTGGTGGCAGCGTTCCTGGCTCAGGTACACACTCAGGAAATCTACAGGGCAGTCACCTGGTCCTCAGTGCATACATTCACGTCGCACTATGCCATCATCCACCAGGCCAGAGATGACACAGCTTTGATTCTGCTTGTGAGTCAGCTACAATGGAAACAACGTGAGCAAACACTCAAAGAAGAAAAAAGGGTTACTCACTTTTTTGTAATTGTTGTTCTTCAAGATATATTGCTCATGTTCATTCCATTACCGGCCCTCCTGACCCACTGTTAGAGTTGTTGACAAGAAGGAACTGAGAGGGTGCAGAGCTGGTCCTACTGGGTACCACTAAGGCAAAGGTCTCTGATAGCCACACGTGGGCACATACACACCTACAATGGAATGGGCATGCACAACACTTCTCAAAGATCAACATTTTTTTCCATGAACTTAAATAATCTGGTCCAAGAGTTTTTATGTTTCCCGTTTCTACACTGTGTCCAAGACTGAAGAAGAAGAGTGTAGACTCAATAAGTACATTGGGAAGTACAAATGGAGAATTTGGGTAGAAGGAATTTGTGAAAACTGAGACATTGGAAGGAAATGGACAGGAGCGCTGGAGCTTGAATATCAACAGAAAAAAATTGGCAAGAGGTGTGGGTTTTATAATGTACTAGCGAAAATACCCGGCGTTGCTCGGTCCGTCGGAGGTGGGGAGGGTCAGAGAGCTGAGCGAGTGCGGGGTCCGTTGGATGGGGGAGGGGGCAGAGAGCAAACCTGACACCCCCACCTCACCTCCCCGACCAAACCCGACACCCCCACCTCACTTACCTCTCGACCAACCCCGACTCACATTTTCACCCCCCCACCCAAACCCAAACCCCCACGTCACACCCCTACCAACAACCCCTGACCAACACCCACACCTCACCCCCGTAGACCAAACCTGACACACCCACCTCACTTCCCCCCCAACCAAACCCGACACCCCTACCTACCACCACAAACAAACCCGACACCCACACCTCACTTACCCCTCGACCAACCCCGATCCCCCTCCTTACCCCCCAACCAAACCCAACACCCCCACCTTACCCCCCCACCAAACCCAACACCCCCCTGACCAACCCCAACACCCACACCTCACCCCTCACCCACCCAGACCAAACCCGACACCCCCACCTTCACCCCCCGACCAAACCCGACACCCCTACCTCACTTACTCTCCGACCAAACCCAACTCGGGTCCGTCGGAGATGGGGAGGGGGCAGAGAGCTGAGCGAGTGCGGGGGTCCGTTGGAGGGGGGAGGGGGCAGAGAGCTGAGCAAGTGCGGGGTCTGTTGGAGGGGGAGGGGGCAGAGAGCTAAGCGAATGCGGGGTCCATTGGAGAGGGTATTATGACATCATAACTATGTCAGAGAACAGCAGCTGCCCAGCTGATGTGAATGGGCTTGTGGCGGGGTGACCACCTGCCCCCTACCGGAAGGGGCTTGGAAAAGCCCCAAAAGGGGTTTGGAATAGCCCAGAAGGGGGTTAAGGCTGGGAGCCAGCAGGCTTTGCCTGATTGGGCATGAGGCCCAGCTGGGCGGCCACGCCCCAAACACTCCCAGCCAGGATATAAGGGCTGGGAGGCAAAAAGCAGTCTTCTCTGCATTCAGAGGGAGACAGGCCTGACTGCAGGAGCTGAAGCCAGGTACCTGGGTTAGGGCAGAGCTGGGGCAGAGCAGAAGGAGCTGGATGGGCCCTAGCCACGAGCCCCAGGCCTGCGGGCCTGATACAAGGTCCGATCCAGGACTACCAGGGTTGCAGGGGGCAGCCTAGGGCTGGAGATAGCAGCAGCAGGCCAACCCTCCTTGTCTGGGATGAGAAGCCATGATACTGCAGTCCGCCCCAGTGAGCGGGGGCAAATGGTGACTGACAGTGGCACACTCTGAGGCGAGGTGGGGATAGGGGGTAGAGGGTTCCCCCGGGGAGGGGAGACCCTCACACCAAAGGGGGTACTGCAGGGGTGCAGCACCCACGTTGGAGGGCACCGGGGTCCGGGAGGGACACGGGGCCAGCAAAGGAGCGGGGCATCAACCTGCGGAGGGCGCTCTGGACGCTGAAGGAGCTGATTCCCCAAACGACCAGCGGGAGGCGCCGCAGGCATGAGTGGTGACCCCGTTACAGGGCTTTAAAGAATTTCACCCCTGAGGGGCGTCAGAGGTGAGATTTGAAAAATTTTCGACTCTTACCCTGATTAGGACCCTAAGACCTCTAACTGTACCAAATTTCAAGTCTCTAGCTCAAACGGTGTGGAAGGAGTAAGCGCACATACATACATACACACATACATACATACACGCATACACCATTTTACTTTTATATATATAGATGTATAACATCAAAATATTTTTTAAATGCCACTTTTCAGGAATAACAATGCACACAACATACATTAAACAATATTACTTAAAAGTAGCATTACACGCATTGGTTAATATTTATTGCATTGTACATTTATAAAGTTACAGCAGCCATTCAGTTTCACCAAATGCTGTTTCTTAAGCAGTGGAAGGTGAAAGATCCTCATAAGCCTATAGAACACACTAGATGATGTCACCATGTTGGTCCAAGTGAACGAGATGGTACCAAAAGGATTCAACAACACTAACTATTATAGCAAGACCAGTATAAAAACGCGTGGCAAAAATGGAGAAAGATAAATCCAGTTTGGAATCCGATTTCTATTTTATTACTTTCAATGGCAATTTTGGTAAGAATGCCAAGTTTAAAGTGTCGGTGTCACTTTCAAAGCTATTAAAATGCTTCCAGACTATACAGTCTCTGGGTTTAGTAATATTATAGTTATGTCAGTGCTAAATTAGAATGAGCTTTCTTTCTTTTCAAGTTCTACTCATGCTGAAACACTTTAAGAGACTGATATTTCACAACACTTCAGTAACAAATTGCCTTGGCCAAGGTAAAGGTTAAAAATGATATAAATGACAGTTGTTTTCCTTTAGAGAGTATAATTTCTGAAACAAAATGCAATCCTGAGTAGAGTTGGCAGTTTGGTCTGTACATTAAAAGGTTATTTCTGCCTTCTGTTTGCCACATACCATATACAAACTGATGGACTCAGTCACTAGAAAATAAATCACATTCACCTCCATCCATTTTTAGTTATGTATGTATTGTAATTTAATGCCTTAAAAATAGTATGAGAAGAGAAAGGCCATCAGTGATTTGATTGAAACAAGTGTCCTCTATGTTTATATTATGTTGCATAGTATAATAACTGATTTGTGTTGACTGTCTGTCATAGATCTGAAGAAAAAGAATAGTGTTCCAAACCATAATTTATAAATCATCTACATGTTATTGAAAACAGTAAAACAAGAAATTGGATTTGTACTCTTTAAAATATACCATTGGTGATATGAATAGTCATTGTCTTGCCACCCAGTATGAATTGTGTTTGCTATAGTGAGTAATATTTAGTGTTAAATAAATTAGAATGAGTCTGTAAGAAAAGTTTTTTGTAAAAAAAAAATTGACTGCATTAGGGACTGTTTGCTTAGTAGTAAACCATTCTGTTTCAGAAGTTGCAGAGGAAGACTTGTGAATATGTTTCTATGGCAGGGATCGCCAACCTTGGCACACAGCACCGCAGGGTAAGTACCCTTAGCAAGCCTAATGGGGGCTGCAGGAAGTGGTGCGGTACTTCCTGCAGCTCCCATTGAACCGGGATGGCAAACCGCGGCCAGTGGGAGCCGCAATCAGCAAACCGGCAAGTAAACAAACCGGCGGGGCCCGCTAAGGGTGCTTACCCTGCAGTCCCTCGTGCCAAGGTTGCCAATCCCCGTTCTGTGCATAACATTTGAGAGTCACTGGGAACTAAAAAGAAAGAAAACAGTTTAATAAATGCAAACGAGTTTTCAAAAACACTGGGTCAGTAAATAAACAAGTATCTATAATACACTGTGGAACTTTCTCGGCTAAAGGAATAAAATATAATGGCCTTGATCCATCCCTGCTTTGCACCTTTTGGAATCATGTATGTGTGTGCAAAGTTAATTTAAAATGTTACGAACTAGAAGTGTGGTATTTTATACTCACTGTACAGTATATGCAAGGTGTAGCATAGAACACATAAGAGGGAGGCCCACTATTTTCCTATACATTGATCCAAACAATACACTGAACTGCGTAAAATTGATGACATTAGTCCCATCCTTTTTAAAAAAAATTCTGTGGCTTATTCTACATATATGAATGGAATAACAAATACAAGCAAAGGCTACTTAGGACTTTGCAATCCTTTGCTCTTACACACACTGCCAAATATTTTTTTCTATAAGCACCAAAAGAAGCAGTGAATAGGGTATGTTTAGTGTTACAGCCCCTCGCCACATGATATAAGTTGCACTATTTTCTATCCACGCATATTTGTTTTGGTTAGTTATACAACTCTTGGTAAGCCATGAAATGCTGACTAAACAAATCAGCGTGAGAGACCTACTTAGTGGAATGGCTAGGTTGACAAGGGTGAGTATGAAGCCCATGTCCCTCATTACAACATGCTGAAAGAATTAAAATTTATTATCAGGGTGGGGGTAGTTGACAAAAATCCAAAAATATATTTTTTCTGGATAATACTTCTTGCTTAATCGAATCATCAGTGACATTTTATATAAATCCAACATCCATTTGCATCTTCCCTTTTCCCCATAGGGAACAGTTAAATAAAGGAAAAGAATTCCATCAACAACAAATGAAGCTGACATAGAATATAAAATGGACATTCCAAATGTAAGTGCTAAGGTAGTTGCAATGCTACAAAAAATGTAGAAAGAGTAGTTGGAGTTAAAATCTCTCTGCAAAACCTTACAGAATAGTAGTTGAAAACAGATTGCCAGCCAGTCTAGAAGACCATAAAACTGGAATTACAAAATCAAGATCAGACAACAGTAAACACACAACCTTCATGAGAAAATTAATGCATTATGAAATAATCCAGATGCAATAGTATTAAAGTATGTAACTAGTAGTTAGTTTCCCAGAAGAGATGGAAAGACATAATTCAACGTACTTTGAAAAAAAATCATTCTTACAAAACTCTTAAAGACTTTTTTCCATGTTTGGTTGATAATAGTTTTTCCCCTTGTGTGTGTGGTAACTAGCTAGCCCTTAGAAATAAACAGAATGGAGAATTAGCTAATTCAAATAATTGCTTTTTAAAAAGTACTCCATAAACACATGAATGTTACCTCCATTTTGTCTGGGTTTAGAAGTAGGACTTATGCTCTTTGGCTATAAGAAGGGGTTGTTTTCATCACAGTACATCAGAATGCTTTACCTGGCCTGGCATTGTGCATTTTTGCATAATCAATGCCTTGGTTTGTGGTGTTGGACCATTAGTCTGGATGTTAGCTCATTTACAACTAATGTGTGTCTTTTGCGCATTGCACAGTCTATAACACATGGAGAACAGTGACATGCATCTTGGAACCAGTCGAACATCCCTTAATTTTAATTGCTTAGATCATGATTTTCCAAATTGTTCTATTCAGTATTAGGCATTTAATCAGTGGGGCTTAAAGCATGTGCTCAGGTCCCTTACAGAATTGGGAGCCTTGTGCTCATGTGAGATGGCATTGCTTCCATTCTGTTATACCTCATTTGAGCCCTTCCTCTGTATATTGAGTGGTATTAGAGATGCGCAATGGCCTATGAAGAGCCGATAAACCTCAATAGAATACAATTGATCCTGAATGTGAGATGCTAGCTCTTTTGACAGCAGCTCCTTTTAGTATGCTCTTTCTGGCTATTCCTTCTGCTACACACGTGCTGTGGGATCTTTGTAAGTTGTTAGCCTACATGTCAGGATAACGGTTTCATTAACAGTGAACAGAGTTACACTCCACTTCAGCTCTTATTCAGTGCTTTATCCCATTACCTAGAATTACTCACTTTATGTGAAGATGTATAGAAAGAAGAGTTCTGATTTATCTACGTCCCTTTAATGAATTGTAAGATGGCTTGTTAGTTGCTTCATATACAATAGACTGGCTCTTTCACAATTATATGATGTACAATGATTTGCTATACAATCTTTCATAATGTATCCATAAAGTATTCCTGAATATTTTCAGGGTTTATATATTGATGTTTATTGAACTCCCAATTCAGGATTCTGTTAAAGCAGTTTCTGAGATCCAAACTTGTTTTTTCTTAGAACCAGACATATTGATTCATACTATAATTATCCTAGTTGTAAAGGACATTTCACTGCAAAATATTTAAAAGAAAACCAATATCACTTTTAAAATAACTGTAAACATGACTTTTAAATCTGAATCAACTCAGTCTCCCTTCTACTTCCTGTGGTTTTGAGGGTAAAAATAATGTTGTGAGCAATCAGGTAATTAGACATAGTGTAATGTTACTAGTGCCTACAAATAATGGGAGGCACAAAAAGGGTGTCCAGGTTTTAAAAATGTGGCTCATAAAAATAGATGCTTAATACAGGCTTATCTATTTGCTGAATTGTTTTGAACACCCACAGTATGCTTGGGAGTATACAAGACATGGGTTAAGATACTTAAAACCTGCCCCAAGGAGCTTACATTTTAAATACACTGGCAAAATAAATCATATTGGGAGAGCCAGAAGAAAGTTCAGTGTTAGAGCATTATTTTTCCTCACTACTCGTTTCAGTATCATGAGTGGATGAGAGCACATTTACTAATTATTTTGTTCAGCGAAAATAGAAATGGTTTAGATTAACTTATCAGTGGTGCAGTTCATAAACGTTAGCCTAGCTCAGGTTGTAGTATTTTTAACTTGTATGGGTGATGACTGATCCTGGAGTGGGATAATGAAAAGACACTCACAGAACAGAGGAGAAAATAAAAATTCTGTGATTAAAACCCACAATTTCTTTCCAGAGCTTGCTAATTTTTGTTTGAAATATTTATAATGCATGCATATAGAGAGTCTCATTATTGCATACTAAACAATAAAACCATAACATTCATTGTTTTCTTTGCATAAATGTATTTCACAGAATCTTAACTATCACTTTAGCATAAATAATCTGCCAAATTTTTCTCTCATGTAGCCAATAGTAACAGCAGTGATTACATTGACCGGAATTATTTTATATACAATATTGTCTTGAAACTGTTTTTGTGAATACTCTCTGGGATTCTAAAGACATAGTCTCAGACATGAACCTTAATTTTGTCAAGATAAATTCAGTCAGTCCAGTAACCAAGCAAGCCTTTCCACAAGGTACTGAATTTAAGGATAATTCGCAATTTTACCCACATAAACAGCATGCAGATCTATTCCATTCTGGAGTCAAGCTTAATATCTATCTAAGACACCCCTGTGTTCATAGATTTTCATAGTATGATGGTTTTTCTCATATTTTTATGACAGTCCATCATACAGTTTCAAAGCACGGTATGTACATTAATGGATTAAATCTCAGAGCACTTTTGTGTGATAAGTTAATAATATTACTATCTCTGTATTATAGATTCATATATTCTAAGGCCAGAAGGGACGATTGTAATAATCTAGTCTGACCTCCTGTATAACTCAGATCATAAAAATAATTCTTAGAGCAGATCTTTCAGCAAAAAAAACATCCAGCCATGGTTTAAAAATTGTCAGTGATGAAGAATTCACCACAACTCTTGGTAAATTGTTCCAATAGTTAATTACTCTCACTGTTAAAAATGTATGCCTTATTTCCAGTCTGAATTTTAATTTACAGCTATTGGATCGTGTTCTACCATTCTCTGCTAGACTGAGGAGCCCATTATTAAATATTTGTTCCTCATACAGGTATTTACAGACTGTAATCAATCACCCCATAACCTTCTCTTTTGTTATGTTAAATAGACTGAGTTCCTTGAATCTACAATATGAGAGGTTTTCTAATCCTTATATCATTCTCATGACTCTTCTCTGAACTGTTTCCAATTTACCCACATCCTTCTTGAATTGTGGACGCCAGACCTAGACACTCTTTCAGCAGCAGTTACATATGCCAAATGCAGACATAAAATAACCTTTCTACTTGTACTTGAGATTCTCCTGTTTATGCAGCCAAGGATTGCATTAGCCCTTTCAGCCACCACGTCACACTGGAAGCTCATGTATCCACCACAGTCCTCAAATCTTGTTAAGTTTCATTGGTTAATTGGCTTAACCCAAGCCACTCAGTCAGTTTTGGGACAAAGTTGGGAGTGGAGCCTTGAACTCCTGATTCACAGGTGCTTAAACAGTAGACTATTCTTCTATAAAGCTAACTAGGATATTGGGTATAGTGACTAATTTTAAGGTGAATACATTCATAAAATCACATCCTAATTTTACCTCCATATAAAATCACACATTTACAGATCCCTTCACTTAAAATAATTCAAAAAAAGCAGAATTTGAGTGAGAATCTATATGATACATTCTGCACTCAATAGTGACAAAAGTACAGGGAATTGTATGTCATAAGAGATTACACCTTTGCTGTTATTCTGAGATGCAGTCCGCTGTGAACTGGACTGCAAACAAAGATTATGACTATAGATCAGATAAATTATCTTAAACATATTCTACTATTCTTTCCTCTTTTATTATACATAGGACTCCATTGGGTATATCTACACTGGAGTTACAAGATGTGATTTCCAGCCCAGTAACAGCCCAGTAAACAGACTGGTACCAGCTCTGCTTGAGCTAGCATACTAAAAACAGCTGTGTGAACATTGCAGCACCACTGGGGGCTTAGGCTAGCCATGAGTTCAAGATCTTAGCCTGATCTGCCGCCAGTGCCACATTGTCTACAATGCTATTTTTAGCATGCTAGCTCCAGCGGGGCTGGCACAAATCTGTCTTCCCATTCTGGGAATCACACTTCGTAGATACAGTGTAGACCAAAGGCTTCTGTTGGTCTTTTTCCCCCAAACATCATCTTAACATTTTAGGGAGCTCCTCTTTTTCTTCTCCTGGTTGCCCTTCACTAGCCACATTCTTTAATACTTAGAGTTTCCACTGTTAGTCCATTGGTCTGGGGTCTTTTTATCCTTTATCAATTTTGATCTTTTTCTGCCTGCTAGGTCTTTTAAAAGAATTCTGCGTGCAGGACTGTATCCCATTCTTTGAAGGCATGTAACTTTTTATAAATCTTAAGACTTTTGTATTTCCCTTGACCTCTTTTTAACCTCTTCTCCTTGATTAATCTTAAAATATTTCAGAGCCATCTTTCTAAGTTGAAATGCCAAGATCCTATCCAACTTGTTTTCCTTTTTAAGTATTAAAATCACATTCAGAATGATTTAAACAATCAGCTGCCATCAAAGTGTTTTTTAAAGAAAACCTAGCAGAATTTTTCATACACCCAGGTAGTATTCATAATGTTGCCAGTTTAGCTGTCCCAGTGTTGCATTAGGATTAAGCATTAATTTAAGAGCATTGTTGCTTGAAACATTAATGAGACTGAACCTAACTCAGTCACAGTCTGTGATGTCAATGCCCTGGTGTTTTGAAGAAGCAACAAGAGCCTTTGCAGCTGGTCCTTTCTGGAAAACAAACATAATGGCTAACAACAAAACAGGCCATCAGCACTTTAGTAAACAAGCACACATTCTGTAATGACTGGCCAAAATACTGTTTAAAAATTGTTTACTGTAAACAAAAGGCCAGCAGTAACTGATACATATGTCCTGTTACATTGACAGGCTGCCCAATTTAGAATCTTGGGATGATTGTCAATGTGCTGGTTGCCAACATTAATTACAAACACTTTTGTCATCTCTGAAAGAAAGAAAGAAAGAAAGAAAGAAAGAAAGAAAGAAAGAAAGAAAGAAAGAAAGAAAGAAAGAAAGAAAGAAAGAAAGAAAGAAAGAAAGAAAAAGAGGACTGTGCAGATAATTCACTTGGTTAGGTTGTGGAGGAATACGTGTGGAAAATGTGAAGATTTCAAAAATGGAGCCTAAAGCAAAAACATCTGTTATTGAGAAAATACCTTTTTTTCATAACATTAATATGCTTTCTGTTATTGGATAGAAATAACAGTTACACAGCTATGCTCCTATGCTCCTACTACTGTTTGTCTTTCTCAATAGATGATTTACTTTAAGAGAAGAAGAATTTAATAAAGTAACACACTATTTTTCTCTCATCTGCAGATTGCTCTCCGGGAGGCTTGTGGGGGTTTCCCATGTGCCGGTATTTAAAGGAAGAGGGCTGGTGCTGTGGTCGCAATGCCAGAATGTCAGCGTGCTTAGTACGGTTCCTTTTTTCTTTTTCTTTTTTTCCCTACTGGAAGTTTTATCCAGATGTTGTAGAATTCATTGTTTTTGGCTTGTAATCCTAGAGCTATGACTTAAATCCCAGACTCTACAGAATAACATCATTAATGTTGTATGCATGATAAATTATAGGTAAAAAAATTGTATTAACCTTCCAACTTTGCACGTTTTATATTTGCAGAGGGCAGGAAATGATGAAGATAGACAAAAAATATTTTAAAAATGACCAAAAAGGCCACAATTTTGTTGAATTGAATTTAAGAAAAGTAATCTCTCAGGGCAGTAGGTCATGGCAGTGGTTTAAAAGGGATAGTATTTCTTCTACCATCACTGACTTCCCCAAAAAGGTTCATTGTTCATAACACTCAATGTCCTAACTGTACAAGACGGTAAACAGGCCTTTCTAACCCCAAAACCAGAGTAGGCCTGCACACTTATACAAGCCTTTACACCAGGAAACCATCTAACATTGCACCAAGAGACAGAGTGCTCCTGTATACTCATTTTACCTCAGCACAGAATGATGGGTTGGTGCGTAATCTGATGATAAGAGCATGACCCTAAATCTTCAACTACTGTGGCATTAGAAAAACGCCACCTCTAATCTCTGTTGATTTTTAATCCCTTTTCCCAGGATGCATCACAATAAATGCTGTCAGCCTCAATTTCAGCTGCTCGCTCACACAGATACCTACCAAAAATCAACTCAGGCCCATATGTCATTATTAAAGAGATTAGAGATTTTAAGACTAAAACATGTCAGGACAATTATATAAAATGCTTTCAGTCCTAAATGTGACATCTTCAACAAACTGCATGAAACATCTCAAGTGGTTACGGATATGGACCAAAATATAAATTCTAGAATCTCTGTACATTACCCTAAAGCCCTTCAATAAGCTTCCCCCCCACCCCCCCCAAAAAAAAAGTTTTTGCCATCTTCTGTTGTCCCAATAATATATCCATTATACCCTAGATCAGTGGTCCCCAACCCCCGGTCCGCGGACCGGTACCGGTCCGTGGAGCAATTGGTACCGGTCCGCGGCCGCCTTCCCTTCCGGCGGCTTTTCGGCGGACATAGAAGAGCCCGCCGCCGCCTTGTCTTCCGGTTAGCGTTCGGCAGTCTTTACTTCCGGGCCGCCTTCACTTCCGGCGGGTTTTTGGCCGGCACAGAATAGCCCGCCGCCTTCTGTTCCGGTTCGCCGTCCGCTGACTTAAGTTTCCGGCTGCCATCAGTTTCGGCGGCTTTTCGGCGGACATACAAAGGTCCGTCGCCCCGAAGGAAAAAAAATAAAAATAAACTGACCACCGGGCCGCAAGCAATCAGTGTCCCGCGTTGACCGGTCCACGCCGATAAAAAGGTTGGAGTCCACTGCCCTAGATCAAATGTCATATTGGCCCATTCCTTTCCTTATAGAATATCCATTTCCCTCTCTTTCTTAGGGCTGGTCTAAACTGAAAACACTACAGTGGCACAGCTGTACCACTTTAGTGTGTCAGTGTCGACACTACCTATACCAATGGGAGGGATTCTTCCCTTGGTATAGGTAATCAACCTCTCCGAGAGGCAGTAGCGAGGTTGACCTAGAATTCTCTACACAGGGAGTTAGGTTGGCTTTACTCCACTCAGGGGATGTGGATTTTTCACACCCCAACTGACGTAGTTAAACATACCTAATTTTCTAGTGTAGACTAGGCGACGAAGTAAGCTCAGGCTGCCTTTTGACAAAGATAGAATGATCTATTTCAGAGGCAGACAACCAGCTGGAGATGCCTTTGTCCACACACACACACACACAGAGCAATTGTTTGTTTGTTTGTTTGTTTGTTTGTTTGTTTGTTTTATGCACCCAGTGCACTTATCTTACCAGAAAAAAAGATCATCATGTGCCCCTTTCCAAACTTTCTCCTTTAAATGATTGGAAAGGTGAATACCAAGAAGTTCTCTTCTGCCCCTAAGTGCTATTATTGTGCTAGAGACTCTCTCAAGAACATGCACTGTGAGGGCTTGTCATTTCATCCCAGAGGCCAAGGGAATAGGAAGTCAGAGCAGTGCAGTTAGAGCACTATTCCCTCTGTAGGGAGTGACCCAGCGAGGGTTCCCTGGGAGCTTGCAGTGCACTGATAACTATCCCATTCTTGTTACTTGCATGGCAATTCCCATTTGCTGAACTACAAAAGACCAAAGACACCATAGGGACTGGATCAGAGTCCTGCCTGAGAACTCACATTCACATCCAGAGCACTCATTGGTCTGTGCCAGCATGCTAAACATCTGGCTTTAACTGAGCTGTGCCTCAGCATCACCTGATTCTCTTGTGGACTTTATTGGCATATTTACATGAAGAGCAGCCTCTCTCTCTCTGGCAGATGCTGGTCATCGGTATTCACCAGGTCATTACCAGGGAAATCATGCAGCAGCAGGAAAATTTTCAGCCAGGACAGTAGTAATACTGCCCTCCTTTCTAGCTGGGGTTCTCATTCACCTCTGAGGGGGACACAGAGACTTGTGGGCTGTGGAGGGCCTCTGCTCTGCATCTGGAAGAGAGGCATCTGGAGTAGGGCAGAAGTCAGCAGTGACCGCAGGGCATACCTGCAATAGTCAATTATTCATTGTAAGTAAAGAAGGGAAGTGGCTCATATGTAGTGTAAATCGAACCTGCTACTCTGTAAAAGGTAGGAAGGGAGAACTGCAGCTACTTGGAGTGCAGCTGAAGGGAAGTCCTGGATGCAGGTTGGCAGCATAGATGAGCTCTGGGACAAGGGAATGGAAAGGGTGATAGAGAGAGGAGCTAAGATGGGGATTTGGGGTGTAAGGATGATATGAGGAGTACGCTGTGAGATATTTGTTTATTATATTGTGGCGGTGCCACAGAATATGTTCACTGCATATTTATCTTTGGTTGCACAGAGAATTTGACTCTTTGGTTTGTAATTCCTATAAGTATGATATCTTTCTAACTGTAGAAAAATCTTCCACCCGTTTCATAATTTTGCTTAATTCTTTGTCACCTTAGATCATAAAAATCAAATACTCTCATACCATCAGGATTCATGGGCTGAAAAATCTATTTTGAAGGATCTACATTTTAAATTCCAGTCTCTCTAAAGTTTTTATTTTGTTTAACTTTAAGAACTGCACGTTGAAAATGAACATTTGTGTAGTCGCTAGAGACTTAAAAAGATACTTTAATGTATTCTGCATTAAATTAAAATATTATTTAAACTATATATTATAATATCTAAAGCGAGCTGTTTTTATTTTTATACTTGTATAAAAATATAGCCAAGAAAAAATATAATTCTATTTTCCTTAGTGCTCTCAAAAATTGAAGAGGCTATATATAGATATCTATATCTATGCATTCCTTTATCATTGCTTGTCCTATAAATAAATCCTAAATAACAGAAGTGAACTGATTAACAACCTCTAATGGTTTTAACACTCGTAAGTGTACAAGCTCATGTTATATCACATAATTAATCTTGTAAAATGTCATTTCCACCAGGCTTTATACAATGTGATTATAAAATGCCCTGATTAAGAATAAACTTAGCAGTTTAATTTCTTTACTTTTAAAGGCTTTGGAACGGGTTGCGGTCAGCCAAGTCGTAAGTAATGTTGTTTATTTTAACCCTTCTAATGACAAAACTGTTTTCTCTTTTTGAATACTTTTAGTACATGACCTTCTCCTGAACTTGTGACTTACTGAGTTCTAAAACACTACAATTAACAGAATATAAATCAAAGTCAGATTGATATCATGGTTCAGCACCACGGAATTGCGTTTTTATTGCCTTGTCTGCACATAGTGATGCTATTTTCTTCAGACAACTAAGAGTCAGCTAACATATTTTAGAGAAAGTACAATATTAATATAGTTGAAAATACCTTATTTTAATAGTAAGCTATTTTATGCTTAGTCATGGTGGTTAATATTCTTCACCAAATCCAAACGTGCTTCTTTTGAAAATTAAAGTATAAAATTATGTTTCCAAACTTTGGGTGCTTTCTTACATGGACTGATCCAACACAGGCACCTGGCCCAGTGCAGCTCATCTTGAGAGGATTCACTGACCCCTTTCCTCTGAAGAACCACAATGTTCTTGAGTCTAGGAAGATGGTCACTAGGAATAAAGAGTTCAGGCTCTTCCCAACTCATTAAATTTTGGTAGCTTCTGCAGAGATTTCCAACACTTGTGGTGTTTTTGAGGCAAAAACTTGTCCACACGGAAATAATATTAAACTGCAAAAATATTGTTCATAAAATACTATGGGGAACCGTGGAAAATGTTAGTTTTCAAATTTTTATTAAAATTTATTTTAATAAAGGAGGAAGAGATGAACTTTAGGTACATCTAACTTTTAAAACAAGTTGAACAGTAGTAAACTAATTTCTGTTATTGAAACAAAAATGACAGTGTAAGACATCCTGTGTATCTTAAAAATCTTTTATGATTTATATAGCAAGTAAATTATAAAAGCTCCTAATACTATCTAAAAGGCCTTGAACACACAACTTTTAATTAAGTTAACAAACACTTACTGACATACTTGGCTCTCTGGGATCACATTTCATGGTTAACATTTGGTTAGTAAGTAAGAGAAATTTAACAGTGTTTTGCTCCACCAGAAGCCTAACCTGATACTTGGCTGTGTTCCTGAATCTGTTACAGCACACTGAAGACAAAACTCTTAAACCATGTAGGCCAATCCTCTTATCCGCCCAGCTCTCACCGTTGGGTCCATATTTTCTCAGAAAGCAGATACAAACTCAGCACAGGAGCATGATTGTTGTGAACCATACCTGCTAGCCTGAGATCTCCGAAAGCCTGAGATCAAATTAGCATAATATTTTATTATGCTAATAACAGCATAAAAACAGCATAAGCTGTTTGAAAAATTGAAATGCGAAGACCAGGATGAGCATGAATATTTAATAGGCTTTTTTCACTGAAAAATATTTGTAACTGCATTTTTATTTGGCTATAATTTATGGACAGATATTAGGTAACATAAAACCAGAAGCTATGTAATATTTTTCACTATAGTATAAGTAATCTACAGTCATGTAACCACAAATACAAACGGCAAATCCCAGATGTCTTCCTAATCTTTCAGGGTAGTGACCAGTAACTTTTTCACTTAGTACTACTGTTGTAGGAGACAGGGAAGTATTGTGACTGAGAATTTCTGCATGATTTATTGCAGCGACTTGCTTCTGGCGGGAATATCACACTTGTCTCTCGCTTTTTAAATCCCTGTCTAAATTCTGTTCTCTGAGTCCTTTAAATCATTATTGTGTAATTTATCATTTTTTTGTGTATGCACACTAACTGTACAAGTATTTACAAGTAGACTAGATTTACAGGCCAACTTATCCCCATTGTAAGCCCATTGACTGCAGTGGCTTTACACAGGAGATGCATTTGGCACTACATTTCTAACTGACAAGCATTAACTTTTCTTAAGTAAACACATTTTTCATACCTAACGGTATGAAGTTTTAAATGCACTGCACTGTTTTTATAAGCACAGTACTCTTTGCATGGATATCAGTGTTTCATGGAACCAAGATAAAGTAACTATAAATAAGAAAATGTTTTGACACAGGTAGTATGTTTTCCTTTTGCCTCTTTTTTTATTCATTGGACCAGACTCTGCTCTGAAGTTTGAATTTTGGAATAATTCCATTAACTGCAACAGAGTTCTCTGGGCTTACAAATGAAGATCATAATTTGGCCCATCTTCCTTTCTTTTTCTCTAATCCCTAGCCCTCCACCCACTTCCTATCAAACTCTGCAGTTTCCTGTGTTTATTTTTTCTCACAATTATGGTTATGATGTCGTCTGACCCATTTTAACTTGCAAACAGGAAAATTAGTAAATTGTCCTCTCAACAAGTTAATAAGACCAGTTTGAGAGAATACAAACCAGTAATTAGGTAAGGCAGCCAATATCATTCTAGTTACTCTGGTCTTGATTTTCATGCCAACTCTACATTCCTGCTGTTCTTTGCTTTCTTTTTTCCAGCTGCCCACAGAATCATTGTTTTATCGAGCTGTTCTACAGGTTATTATAGAGGAATGTTACGGTGTCATCAAAAGGTATGAGATTCTGAGACTAAGGCCTAATTCTGCCTCTCTTACTCTG
This sequence comes from Sternotherus odoratus, assembly GCA_032164245.1. Taxonomy (NCBI): domain Eukaryota; kingdom Metazoa; phylum Chordata; order Testudines; family Kinosternidae; genus Sternotherus; species Sternotherus odoratus. The sequence goes on from JAVMKO010000001.1 coordinate 63,384,728, forward strand.
CAGGTTGTAACTATTAACATGAGAGTTGCAGAATGAGACCCTAAATTCTGTCTGTGTCTGTTTGTATTACGAATGCAGTCAGTAATAGAGGGCTCTTTCATTTGCGCTGAATCCATATGCAGAGGATACCATCCACACAGAGCTCTTACCCTTCCAGCATTGCAGAGGCATTAGCCCTATCCTTGGCACTGGACATGTAGGCAACTGTGGCAAATTCACTAAAATCTTAGTGAGGAGTGAGTTAGTGGCTCCCACGATGGGAGAGAACATAAAGAACAAGGAGGATCAAGTCCTGCAAGATTTCTGCTGCCTCCCCCTCCCCTGGGACTTCCAGGGTGGACTGGAGGTCTTGCTTGATTTGACCTAGAGCCATAAAAATAGCCCTGTGCTCAGGACAACTTCCTGTTTTCCAGTCTGTCCAGTGGTCGACTCACCCTCTCTCCCTTATATAGGTTGCTGTTTTGGAGCTGGAAAGGAGTTTTCCCCCATACCAGTAGACTCACTGAGTCTGGTCTGGTTGGGTTTTTCACCTTCCTCACAGTGGAATCTAGGGGATGAGTTTTTTGTACAACTGGGATTTTCCCACCCAGAGGGCACAATTGGGAACCATGTGAGAATCATTTAGTTGTCACAACTTTTGACAGGTTCCCAGTGCAGGAACTAGCTGATTTAGGCTCCATATTCAAGAAAGAATGGTAACATAATGAGCATCCCAATGACATCTCCTTACAAGATGGGAGCAACATGTCTATTCCCTTGGGGAGAAGTTCAAACTAGGGGCTAGATCACTACCCTGGGAGGACCATTCTGTCAATGCCCTTTATAGCAGTCTTTGCAGCCGGGTGGGGGTTATAATTCCCTCTTGCTTCAACCCCCAAAAGTGGGAGGGATGCCCGGAGAACCTCCTGGTATGATGATTGACTCCCCCGGCAATGAGAGCACTCCCTAGAACTAGCAAAGGAACAATGCACTGGGTTCTATCTCAATGGTAAGCTTGAAGATAATTTGACTAGTAAAGTTGAGGCCTTGTTAAACCCGTACCATGTGTTCTTGCCTTTTTCCATGTGGTGAGAACACCAATACAGCTTTGAGCTATACAGACTACATCTGAGAGTCCCTATTTATCATAGGTCTCATAGTTAGCTACTGACTTGAAGGCCTGACAGTGCATATTGAGTTGAGCAGTAGGGAGCCCAAGAGCCAGTGTGGATGCACAGGACCAGTGGCTAATTGTCTTTGGCATTTAGAATGAGAGCATAGCTTTTTCCGTCGATGGGCAACCTCCTAACAGAAAAATGTCTTCCTTTGCTTGACATTAGGTATAATAAAACTACACAGAAGATTTAGCAGAACATGAAAACTAGGCTGTAAAAAATGAAAGTGTAGGCTAGACCAGTATATGTTATCTATTAAAGTAAAGGTAACATGGGGGAAATAATAAAGATAAATGAAAAGAGGTTTAGGCTCAATTTTAAGCTTGCAAATGTGAGACATCTCCAATTTTGATGAAGTAGCTGGAATTTTCTTTTTCTCCGTGAAGCCTTGTGGGACCAGTTCAGCAGTTTTTAAGATGTCAGGTTCGTTATCCAATAACACTTAAAAAGTAGTTTAAGACAATTAAAAGAATGAATTATGATGCCTTGAGTCATTAAGAGCCCATTCTGACTTTTTAGAGCTTCATGTATTCAGTATATATCTTTCTTGTTACAACTATGCTGCTTCGGATTTGTAGGACAGATACACTAAATGCATATTTTTTCCAAATAATCTTTTAAATGCATAGCCATTAAGTTGTCTTTGGATGCATTTTCCCAAAGGTTTTATTGCATTAGAATAATAAAAAATACAGTCACAGGAATTTCCTATTTCCCTAAAAATAAAATTAAAATTGAAAGTTAATTTATACAAATAACTTGGAGCCTGACCCAAAGCCCAGTGATGTCAATGGAAGTCTTCCTGTCAACTTCAATAGGCTTTGAATCAAGCACACAGTTGAAAAAGAACAGTTTTCTATGCGTTTCCAGTTAAATAGTTTGTAAGAAGATATACCTGTCAATCTGTCCTACAATGACTCAAGAGCATGAGTACCAACCTCAGGACAGACTGCTAAGAGTCATGGCACAAACCCCAAATTGGCTTTAAGTTCTATACTTAGATTTCACCAATCAAGCATCAAGTGCAAACTGCAGGTACTATAATAGTCTAACCATGGAGCCACACACAGCCTCCTTGGATACCTCAATCCATCTTGTCACCTAAGCAAGCTTGCTTTTGTGATAGATGATCCCTTACACCAAAAATCACAATGTTCAGGTTGCTGCCAGTCCCAAAGTACCAGACACACCTCAAGTCAGTTGCGCCTTAAATCTCACACCAAAGACAATGCTTGTAGCCGACTCAATAATAAACTATGTAAAAATTTGTTAATTAGAAAAAGGAAATAAGAGAGTTATTTACAAGGTTAAAGCAGGTAAACATACATACACAAAGGAGTTACAGTCAAGTTTCAAAAGGTAATAGGAGCATCTATAATAAGCAAGCTATTGTCCTTTGAGGTAATCCAGGCTAAACACTGGGGACCTCTTGCTTATGCCTAGAAAAGCTTGCCCTTGAGAATTCAAGCAGCACAGAGATAGTGTTTCTCCTTATCAGGGATTTTTATTGACCTTTCTCTGAACTGCAAGCTGATGGGAGGAATTTATATGCACATCTCCTCTTCATGGGAGGGATTGGGAGACCAGTAGAGCAATTAACAGTCTTTTGTCCTCTGATGTTCCACAATAGTTCGTCTGGTATCAAGCAGTCTTCTGTGTTGGGCAGGACCTAACACCTTGTCTTGGAAGCCAGCATTTCACATGAAGGGCACGTTTTTACTGGCAACTTTAAACCACTGCCATGGCAGCACTTTAATGTGGCTTGTATAGTCACAGCACAGCGCTAGGAGTGAGTTCTTCCTGTGCTATAAAAAAAACACATCCACGAGGGGCGTAGCTACCAGTGCTGGCGGTGCGGCTCCCAGTGCTAGTGCACTGTCTACACTGGCACATTACAGCACTGAAACTTGCAGCACTCGGGGGTGTTTTTTCACACCCCTTAGAGAGAAAGCTGCAGTGCTGTAAAGTACCAGTGTAGAGACACCCTGATTCAAATCCCTTTCCTGTTTGGTGATTTATAGTTACAGAGACATACAATGCAAATACTCAAATACTATCTTAAGATAGGTGCTACAGCAGGGGTGGAGGGATAGCTCTGTGGTTTGAGCATTGACCTGCTAAACCCAGCGTTGTGAGTTCAATCCTTGAGGGGGCCATTTAGGGATATGGAGCAAAAATTGGGGTTGGTCCTGCTTTGAGCAGCAGGTTAGACTAGATGGTCTCCTGAGGTCCCTTCTAACTCTGAATGAAATTCTATGATTAATGCATACAGCAACTTATAAGCATTCAGTAAAGTCTAAATACTAAGCACACATTTTTATAACGCTAATACTTATTTTAACAGTACCAACACACAGGTGAACCAAACTAATTCCAGCTTCGTGTTTGGCAGTATTAAAGTGAGGCATGGGGACCTTGGCATAAATTGGCACCTGGTTTGCAGTGGTATAATACCGAACTAATATTTTTTGGAGTCTGTTTATGCATAAATAATACATGAAAGAGAATATTTGTGAGTAGCTAATGTCTTTGAGAACATGATTTTTACAGTACAAGACTACCAAGGTCAGCGCGACCTGGAGCTGTGTGTTATGTAGGTGATGGCTATGAAAGTTAATTCAGACTGAGGGCTGACAAAATATATTCATAGATTTTTTTTCCTAAGGTATTTCAAACAGAGATTTCATGTCATTTGCTAATGTGAGTGCATCTTCTGTTTGCCTTCTGGTACTTTTTGTGCATCGCTTTACCACTTTGCCTGAACCAATTCAAATATTAGACAAATTTCTGAAGAGGCATCCCAAATTGTAAATCTGGAAAATTCTGACATTGCCTAATTTAAATGAGAATCACATCAAGGAGAGAAATTTGCAAAGCAAAAATAAGATCAAAATCACACTTAACTTACTGTATAGTCCTGGATCGACAGTTGGTGTTGAAGAAGTTCTGCTTTCATAAACACCGAACTCTTGCTATTATTGTCAGGGGAGGCATTGAAAATGAATACTGTGTAATGGAGTCAATAAAATAAAATTATTAGGAGAGAAATGGAAATAAAAAAATACCACCTTCACCTCATTCATAATTTCAGGTATTCATGAGTAATAATATTTTTGGTCTAAAAACTTCTTTGGGTATTGGCTCGCTTGCTTTAATGTATTTTTAGATAAAAGAAAAAGTAAAATTGAAATAAATTATTCTAACTTCATAGACTATCCAATTGGATATGTTTGTAATGGATTTGAGATTTGTGAAACAATAATATGGAACTTTTGTGTTGTAAGAAAATTAAAAGAATAACCTCAATACTACATTTGCAGTGATCGGCATGTTGGTAAAATTTTCTCCAAGTCTTCCTCTTTCGTGGATTATGTCAGAAAGTCTCTGAAGAAGCTTGAACTAGATGAGTCAAAGGTAAGCAACTGATTTCATATTGCATACAATTCACATATCAATGTAAACTCTTAAGAAGTGGCCAGCATTTTGATGGAGCTGTTTGTATATATTATGGGAGCAGCTATTATTACTAGAATATACATCCACATCTTCAGCTCTTTGTGAATTAAACAATATTTATCCATGACAAATTATTTCAGTTTGTATATTCACTTTGGGGATTAACTACCACTTTTATTTTCTTCGAAATTCTTCCATTTTCATTTTAAAACTTATGATTTGTGAGTTGCCCTTTTATTTTTATTTTTGTATGATTACTAGTGGTCGACTCTAAATCATATTTTTGAACACCCTCCCCCCCATTTACACTCTAAAGCCTAAGTGTTTATAATTAATGAACATCTCTATTTAACCAGATAAATTTACAATATCCTTTTCCTTCTCCTTTGTTCCCCAAGACATGTGGTGGAGATGGGTACTCCACCACAAAACTCTTGCATCCTCTTTGCGGCCTAAAATAATAAAATGAGTACTAGACTGTAGATACAGCATCAAAGCCAGGAACAAGGTTTAGCTGAGACCTTTACTCATATGGGCTGATAATGCTTCCTGGTTCATTCAATTTTCCTTCGAATATTACCATGCTCTGATAGCGTGAAAAGACTCAGTACAGGGTTTCGCAGATCTAGGGTTAAAGCACCTAGATGCCTTTGTAATCCAGAGAAGATAGGTGGACTAGTCTGATTCTGTGAAGGAGGTGGAAATAGAACTGTGGGCAAGAACATAAGAATGGCCATACTGGGTAAGACCCCATATCCTGACTTCTGACAGTGACCAGTGCCAAATGGGTAATAAGTTGAATGGCAGTGTCAGTAGGAAAACCAGAGTAATTCCTTGCTTTTCCTGTAGCCATGTTGACTAAGGTCTTAGATGACTTGGTATAAATCAAACCTTTCCTGCTCGCTTTTTATGTAGATACTCAATATGGCCTCCATGACCATAGTAACTGAATGCCTCCTTATATTATATCCATATTACACATACTGTCATCCAGAGTAAATAAACACACCTCCCACATGCTTGAGTTTCAGATCAAGGATGTGGATTCTTTTACTTGTGCTGAAACTATGCCGGTCAGCATGCCATAACTTTCTGATTTCATCTGGATGCCTGACTAACCTAATTGCCTTCTACGATGACATAACTGGCTCTGTGGATGAGGGGAAAGCAGTGAATGTGTTGTACCTTGACTTTAGCAAAGCTTTTCTTTCATATGGTCTCCCACAATATTCTTGCCAGCAAGTTAAAGTATGGACTGGATGAATGGACCATAAGGTGGATAGAAAGCTGGCTGGATCGTCGGGCTCAACGGGTAGTGATCAATGGCTCCATGTCTAGTTGGCAGCCGGTATCAAGCGAAGTACCCCAAGGGTCGGTCCTGGGGCCGGTTTTATTCAATATGTTTATCAATGATCTGGAGGATGGTGTGGATTGCAACTTTGCAGATGACACTAAACTGGGAGGAGTGGTAGATACACTGGAGGGTAGGGATAGGATACAGAGGGACCTAGACAAATTAGAGGACTGGGCAAAATAAATTTGATGAGGTTCAACAAGGAGAAGTGCAGAGTCCTGCACTTAGGACAAAAGAATCCCATGCACTGCTACAGACTAGGGACCGAATGGCTAGGCAGCAGCTCTGCAGAAAAGGACCTAGGGATTACAGTGGATGAGAAGCTGGATATGAGTCAACAGTGTGCCCTTGTTGCCAAGAAGGCTAATGGCATTTTGGGCTGTATAAGTAGGGGCATTGCCAGCAGATCAAGGGACATGATTGTTCCCCTCTATTTGACATTGGTGAGTTCCCATCTGGAGTACTGTGTCCAGTTCTGGGGCCCACACTACAATAAGGATGTGGAAAAAATTGGAAAGAGTCCAGAGAAGGGCAACAAAAATGATTAGGGGCCTGGAGCGCATGACTTATGAGAAGAGGCTGAGAGAACTGGGATTGTTTAGTCTACAGAAGAGAAGACAGAGGGGAGATTTGATAGCTGCTTTCAACTACCTGAAAAGGGGTTCTAAAGAGGATAGACCTAGACCGTTCTCAGTGGTAGCAGATGACCAAACAAGGAGTAATGGTCTCAAGTTGCAGTTGGGAAGGTTTAGATTGGATATTAGGAAAAACTTTTTCACTAAGAGGGTGGTCAAGCATTGGAATGGGCTACCCTGGGAGGTGGTAAAATCACCTTCCTTAGAGATTTTTAAGGTCAGGCTTGATAAAGCCCTGGCTGGAATGATTTAGTTGGGGATTGGTCCTGCTTTCAGCAGGGGGTTGGACTAGATGACCTCCAGAGGTCCCTTCCAACCCTAATATTCTATGATTCTATGATAAGCATGCCTCTTGTGACTTCATTATAGATCCAAATGAACCACTAATCTGCACAAATATGGAGATATTTCACCTTTTTTATTTAAAGTTATGTAGATCAGAAAAGCTCAGTAGTGTGGCAGAGATAACATAATAAGTGGCTTTTGCTTAATAATTTAACCCCTCATCATTTTCAGCATCCCGCACTCTTATTTTCCTATGCCCCTTATTTGGAGGTTTTTGTTCAATTGGAAGATACAATGGTGTAACAACAGCAGACATTCCTTTTGCTCAAGGAAAGAGTGTGCTCTACCCTCAGAATTTCCAGCTGGTCATGCTATGGAAGCATAGACCTAAACTCATGCTCTGAATTGGGCTACCACTGGACTACCATACTGCTCTCAATAATAAAATGAAATATTTTAGCCACAGCTGTAGAAGACTAGAGGAATAGATCCAATTCTGTCTATATTTGAATTCATTATATAACCAGATTATGTTTGTGTAAAAAGTTCTAATAATGGAGAGGGGCAATTAAAATATCTAAAGAGGATATTAAATAATGCACAAAGTGTACAGTTTAATATTAAATCTATGTTATATTACATTTACAAACTTATATTTAAACAAATCTGTGCATGGAGAACAATATATATTAATGTGTTTCTGATTTTATAATGACCGCCTGTTAATCTTCAAAATTGTGTAAACAAGTGAAGTGTCTAGGTAATCTAACATGCTTCTGGATTGGTTCTCAGTCCTAAGAAATTACTGTGAGAGATGTGGAGTAAGAGAGAGAACATTTTCAGGCTAGTTATTAGCAGGTGCATTCCAATGCAGGAAGGGCTACATATGAGAGATTTATATGTGGTGTGGCAGAGTGGGCCTGACCCAGCCTACCACCCCTTTAAGAGGGAGAAAAGCCCTCTGCAAACCTCCCTTGCAGAAAGCCTAATTAGCCACCTGGGCTACAGAAGGCTCAGGTTTGAGGAGCTGCACCTGGCAGCCTCCTCGGGGATATAACCCTGCCAGGCAGGAAGCCCAGTGTGGTGGTGGTATGGTAGTGTGGAGGAGTGAGAGAGAAAGATAGAGAAAGATACAGAGCTGAAATAGAGCTGAGGCTAGAGGCCTGACAGAGCTGAACTATATAGAGTTGTGTAGAGCTGCAAGCTGTAGATCTGTGTTAGAGCTGTAAGCTATAGAGCTGTGTATAAAGCTGTGTATATTGGTGGTGGGGCCTTGCACTGTGTAATAAAGAGCACTGTTGGAGCCTAAGAAGAGTTTCCTGCCTGTGTTCCTGAAGAGGGGTGAGAAGGCGGTCTGTCACAGTGGCTGGAGTCCAAATAAAAGATGATCAAAAATGGCAAATTCCTAGAAGTCACTTATGAAACAGGGCCGTGAACATTTTGCCATTTTCTCACATTAGTAATGTCATCTGTATGGCTATATAGTTTGGGATCTGCCAAAAAAAAACATTATAAATTCTTGCTTTTATGTGATGTACAGTTTAGGATAAAATGTGCTCCTGATTGGCCTGTGAAGATTCTAAATAGTTGTTGCTGCCTTGAATGTTGCTACATTAGATCCATTTCGTCCTTTAGTGGACAGTCAAGCCTCCCACTTCCCTGGGGCTAAAAAATAACCCTGGGGGAGGCACTACAGTGCTTACCTTTTTGTGCAGTTCTGATAGAATGATGGACAGGACGAGGGGAAGTGAGGGAGGGTGTGGAGGAGTGAAGATAGTATTTTTCTCAAAGATGTTTTTTTGCCTTTGCAAACTTATTGGTTCTAGTCAATTGACATACATACACACAATTTTGTAAGAAGAAAGCACCGGCAGCCAGCTAGAAAGAGGAGAGGAAGTGCTTATCTGGCAGAAGATTTCTTACTTTCTAATTCACCAAACACCCTTTGTCACCTGTGATCATAATGGAGTACTTCTATTACTTTCACATTTATGCAGAACAGACACACCTTGGGTGATTGATGCAGGGGCTCATACCAACTCCTTCCGCCAGAAGAGTGTCCACCCTTCCACTTAAGGATGCTTTGATCTTTTAAGAAAGAAAAAGAACAGAAGGATGAACAGAAAGGGATTTTTTCTCTTTCCAGTGTTGCTACAGCTGTCCAGTAGGAAGCAGGATAGGGAGTAGGGCTTCTTGGAAAAGGGAAGAAAGACAGTTCATTTGCAGATGTTTTGCTGCTCCTGAGCATGCACGGATATGGATTTTTTGCCTACCATGCTGACCTTCCACCTCAGTAGGTCAGTCAGGAATACAAGTGTTCCTCCTGGGGGAATTCTGTGCCAAAAAATGAAAAATGTTGCCCCTCAAAATTAAAAATTCTGTCCAAAATAATTTAAAATTCTGCAGAATTCTGCATATTTTATTTGTCAGAATAACACAGTGTAATCCGTCTGATTTCAATTATTTTGGTAATTTCTTTAACCTACAATACAATGATGAAGAATGGGAGTGGGGAACATTGGAGGCAATCCCCAAATCTGCTCTGTCTGATAGTAATGTAGGTAGGTTTGACCCTTTATTTCTAGTTATTAGTCAACAAATATATGCAGCCATATGCTCAGTATTACATCAGAGGGAACTGAAGAGCAAGTGAGGGCTGGGGAATCAAACTCACAATTCATATTGGCTACTGACCATCCCCAGAAAGGTCAGTAGCAAACAGTTCATGGAGCACATTTTGATAGAATATTTTTTCAGTCCAAAAATGTAGACCAGTTCTAATCATGAAAACACCATAAGTATTTATAAGGCCACTAGTCTAAAAGCCCGTGTACACGGGCCAACGGTAACGGCTCACGGCCCCCCCACTCGCTCAGCTCTCTCCCCCCTCCCCACTCCAAGGGCCCCCCTCCCCCCACTCCAAGGGCCCCCCTCCACTCGCTCAGCCCCCCTCCCCCCACTCCAAGATCTTCTTATAATTTAGTTTTTATGAATGTATCATTATAGTATTGTGTATTTTTACAGCTCCCTCATGATAGCCTATGTTTTACTGTGCATGTCATACCATTATATTATTAAAACATAATGGGCTAAGTTCAGTGCTAATATATACTCCATGTTTGCCACTAAGTTGTCCTAGTTTATGCGTCTATGCGTTTAAAGAAAGCAACAAGCCCAGTTTTTAATTTTTCTGTCCTAGATGGACATCTAAATGTGAAAATCTGGAATCTCTTGGTAGTTATGTAATGGTAGTTATCCCCCCATGTTATTATAGAAAACAATGGGAAATGTGTTATGTGGTATATGTTAATTGTTTTATATCAATACAGTAGCACTGATTAATGCAAAAAGATTACATTTTATTTAAATCTATTTTTCAACCTTCTTTGCACCCAGTGTCCTAGCAACATTGCTATTTTTTATACTTTTCAGGGTTTCTTTGTGGCAGCCTGAACTCATGAAGGTGTTAAGTCATTCAAGTATAAATTCTTCATAGAGATAGCTTTGTCAATTGATATTCCACATGTAGAGAAAACATATTAAAAAATCACCTTGAATCCATCTAATCACCGCATCCAAACATACAAGCTACTGTATTAGTTATAACTTACTTTTTCACTAATGATGATTACTCTGTCTTGTAGTCAAAATATTTCACACACAATATAAGAACTCTTCCAGAAGCATCCAGTTAAGTATGTACTATGGAGATGCAGTAGCAATTCCACAGCTTAGGCTGTGTTATCTTAAGAATGTGTTTGTATATGTTGCTGTAAGTTTGATTGATTTTCTAAACCCATAGTGTTGCATCAAAAAAGTTGACTGTGCCTAAAATTTTTCATTTTCAATTTTGCACAATATAATGTTAGTGGTGTTTAAATTAACAGCACAGCAGTAAATTGCATACATGGAAACAATAACCCTGCAGCAAAAACATTTTCCTCTCTTTAAAAATAATTTAAACTGCTCTGATATTTGTCGTGTTGCAGTCTAGAAGTCAGAATGAAAAATAGTCTGAATCTCCTGATATCGCTTTTTTATGCAGCACATAAAGAGAAATGTTTATTATCACATAACCTGCTGTCTTTTATTATTCTTATGATATGGGATGCTTTTTATTGATAAAACCTTTCATTTGTGCAGTATATAAAGCAGTAGTACGGTACTTTTAATCTGTACAATAAAACAAGCTTAACATTCTTTGAAGGAATTGGATGCCATTCATTTTTTTAAAACTACTTATGGTGTAATAATTTAACTGGTACATTTCCTGTATGATCATTAATTTGAACCAGGATATGGGTAGTCTCAAGGGGACTTGATGTTCATTGGTATTGCAGTGAATTTTTAACCTATTTAGTCTTAGTTAAATTTGCTGTTTATTTCAATTTTGCTACATTAACATTTTGCCTTTGTGAATTCCAGAGTATTTAATTTTTCAGTGGTAACACTAACTAGATTATGACTGTTACTGTGTAGAGAATATGTTGGTCATTCTGTTAATTACAATTCATTACCATTTTGTCTTACAAAAATGTATCCAAAGCAATTTTTGTCATTTCCTTGAACATATTTTTAAACAATTGATACATGTCTTGTTAGTACCAGCATCACCAGAGCGATACACAGTCTATAGCCTCCTGGGTGGAGCAGACAGCAATGAACAATGTATAGACTCTGGCCCTCAGGGTGGGGAAGAGCAACAAATAGTCCATAGCCACAACCTCTTGGCTGGGGAAGACAGTAGTTAACAGTCTACAGCAGGGCTGAGGACCTAGAGTGATCATACAGCCAATACCCAGCTATGGGGTTGGCAGCAAAGTGGGGAAGGATAGTGGGACCCAGGCCCACCCTATTGCACCACATCCGAGCCCAGGGCCTTACCAGTGGCATGTGGTCCCACCACTGGGTCAGTAGGGATCCTCCAAAAGCACACTGGCTGCAGCTTCAGCAACACAACCAAACTAAAGTCTGGTTTCCCCTGGGCAACTTCCTTCCTGTACCTGTTTGTAGGGCCCCATTGCTCATGGGTCTTCAGTCTTCTTTGAGTACTCAGCAGCTGGCACTCCCAGCAGTTCCTCAGGTCACTCGACTGGCAGCAGTCCCAGCAGCTCCTCGGAATACTCGACTGGTGGCAGTCCCGGCAGCTCCTCCAGTTAATCAACTGGCAGCAGTCGCAGCAGCTCTTCCTCCAGGAGCAGGAGTTGGTACAGTTTGGTCTCTGGCCCAGCGGCCAGCAGCAAGGCAGAGACATCTGACTCCTTCCCTGGCTTTCCCCCAACTGAGCTGGACACCCTTCTTCTTATACTTCTTGTTCCACACCTTTGCTTCTGGCACAAGAGATGAGCCTGGTCTGGCTCTGCCCCCCAATGAGCAGGGAGAGGTCCCTCACTCTCAGGCTCAGTGGGAGGCCACTCTGCCTCTCTATATGGATATAAACTGGCATGAACAAGTTTATGCTTGAAATTAGACAAAGGTTTCTGATCATCAGAGGAATCAAATTGGACATGGGACATCAAACAACATTCCAAGGAGAGCAGTGGGGGGCAAAAAAAATCTATCTGTCTTCAAGACCAGAAAGGTGTGTGAAGACGATGATATGATGATACTGCTTACAAGGGCATGTAGCTGATCTGTGACTGCTAGCAATAACTATCCCCAGTGGCCAATGATGGTACATTGGATGGTGAGGGCACTGAATTTACTACAGAGAATTCTTTCCTGGTGTCAAGCTGCTGGGTCTTGGCCACATGTTCAGGGTCTAACTGATCACCCTGTTTGGGGTCAGGAAGGACTTCCTCCCCCATTTTCTTCCTTCTCACCCCCCATCAATTTGACAGAGATCCTCAACGTGGGGTTTGTTTTTGTTTTGTTTTGTTTTGTTTGCCTTCCTCTGCAACATCAGGCACAGGTCATTTGCAAGTTTAAACTAGTGTAAATGGTGGATTCTCTGTAACTTAAAGTCTTTACATCATGATTTGAGGACTTCATTAACTCAGAGGTTATGAATCTATTATAGGAGTGGGTGGGTGATTGTCATGGTGCTGTTCCTGGTGGGATCCAACTGTGAGTGTCAGATCAGGACAGATTGCTTCCAAAGGGGCAACTACAGCCCAAAGCTGGGGTTTCTTCACACTAAGGCAAACCAAACCAGCTAAACAGAAAAGACTTTGGTTTCGCCCCACTGGCTAACCACAAGTCACACAAGCAATTCCCTTAGACACTCCAGCTTCCCAGTATCACCACCATCAGCCACCTGTCCTGGGGATCAATGGTTATGAAAACCAATCCCCCAAATAAAGAAAACGGTTCTCCCCAATTCCAAAGAATCAGGCCCCAGACCCAGGTCAATATACAAATCAGATCTTCCCACAAATCACGCTGTTGCCAATCCTTTAGAATCTAAAATCTAAAGGTTTATTATACAAGGAAAAAGGTATAGGTGAGGGTTAAGAATGGTTAAAAGAAATCAATTACATGCAGTAATGGCACATCTCTTGGTTCAGGCTTGCAGCAAAGGTAGAATAACTGCAGGTTCAAATCAAAGTCTTTAGAAAGCATTCCATTTAGGAATGGGTCAGCACCTTAGTTCAGATTTCACCTGTGTAGCAAAGTCCATTCAGAGCTGGAAGCAAGACAGGCTGAAGGTAAAGACAAAATGGAGGACGCTTCTTCCAGCTTTTATAGACTCTCTCTTCTGGGCCAAGACCCTCCTCCTTCTTTTGCAGAGTCCGGTTGCAAAATGGAGGTTTACAGTCACAAGGTCCAATCACCAGACTCTCCAGGATTCAGTTTCTGACCAGGCAGTTGACATTCCTAGAGCAGCTCAGGTGTGGACAGGCATATACAAAGTCCATTGTGTGGTTGATGTCCCTTAATGGCCCATCAGCCAGGCCAGCCAAGTTAACAACAGCTTGTCTGAGATTTCACAGGCACCTTATATCCAGTATTCATAACTTTAATTTCAAAAAAGATACACACATTAATGGCATATTCATAATTAGCCCTCCATAATCTGGTCACAGACACCTGTTATGACCCCCTGTACATAAGATTTGGTGCCACTATAGGATCCTGGTTGCACCAATGATCTATATGGTCCCAAATTATTTCAGTAACGTGACAGTGATCTTCTGTGCAAGAGCTTAGACTAGATGATCATGATGGTCCCTTCTGGCCTTAAAGTCTATGGGCATGGCGACACTTGCAAATGTAGAGTGCTTTGAGTTAAACCAGCCTTCAGAGAATGCAGTAGGGAAAGCGCTGCAGTCTGTCCACACTGACAGCTGCAAGCACACTGGCGTGGCCACATTTGTGGCACTTGCAGCGGCATTGAGAGTGGTGCATTATGGGCAGCTATCCCAATGTTCAAGTGGTTTGTAACATGCTTTTCAAATGCAGGAGGTGAGGGGAGTGTGACAGAGCGGGTGTTGTGTGTATGTGAGGTGTCATAAGTGTGAAGTGCCTTGAACTTGCTGTTTTACCTGTAAGGGGTTAACAGGAAGCCAAAGAAGCTGTGACGTATTAAGAATGTAAATTTCTTGGGACAAAGAGCAGTTAGTTTCAGTTCTGTCCGGAGCTTGGATTGGCTCCATCTTCCAGCTATGGAAAATCCCTTTCTCTTTTTTCTTCCTATATCCATAAGTTAGAGAAACTGTAAGTAACATATTAATTTTATAAACCTTTATACCTAATTTGAAGTGTCCCTAACCTTCCAGGAGGGATTAGAAAGCTTTATATCTGTGAAGTTGTATTGTAAGTTTTCTCTTTTCTTTATTAAACCTTTTTTGTTATAAAAAAGTGTTTGGTTATTCCCTTAAAGTGGTCTTAGCTTTGGATTTGACCCAGTTCCCGGGAAGGGGGGGAGGAGGGGTCTGAGTCTCTGAGTCTCTCTCCTGAGAGCAGGGAGGAGGGGCTGGGGCTTGGAGATTGTATCTCATCTCTCTCGGTACAAGAGGGAGGGGGGAGAAGTGGTGGCTTGAAGCCTGAGTTCTTTTCTCTCTCGAGAGGGGGGTGTCAAGGTACCCACCCCATAGTCTTGGGGTGATTACTGAGTGGTGGCAGCGGAACCCCAATTCCCAACTGGTAGAGTGTGGGTTTTGGAGGGAAAGGATTTAACTTAGGCTGGGAAAGTAGCTTACAGTTATTTGGTCTTGCATGAGAGACCCCCCTCTGTACCCCAGTGTTCAGAGGAGGGAATATTCTCTCTACCACATGAGGGGAGAGAGAAACCAACATAGCTTCAAAAATCTGGAAGTTAAATGCCTTAGCTTTGTGGGTGGTTGTTTTTAATGATAAAACAAACTGGGAAATTCCAGACAAAAACTATGTTGAGAACATTATGACCTATACAACTACACAGTCAAGGGAGGAAATGCCAAAATAACAAGTGTACACTTTACTCTCTATCTCCTTATGTATAAGTGTATGGGAATCTTTAATTACATGACTGCATAATATTCCTCAAGCACTATAACATGATTTTTTTCTACTTTGAAATATAAATGGGTAACATCTTGTGATGTTCTTTTTTTTAATGCTGCTACGTTCGTCATATTCAGCATAACTTCAGCAGCCTTATATCTAACCAGCTGGACTTGGGTCCTGAGATGCTGTTACATACCTAGCTACTACTACTTCTCCGATGCCCCACTCTGACTTTAAACCTACTACCATTTCAGCACCCGCCCTGTCCTTTGTGTTTCTCCAGATTAGATTCTAGTGATGATGGAGTCTGTGAAATTGAATGCTGCTGTACATTTTTTAAAGAAAGAGAAAACAGACTTCGCCGTCTACTGACTTATGCCAAAATATTGTCAGTTGTCATGCATTGGTTTACAATCATTACTGGGCTTGGAATTTATCTGTAGGGTATTTGTTTTTATATTGAATTGTTTCATTTAGAGACGATGTAGTGCAGAGTAAAGGATTAATCAGATTAAACCAATGGTGATTGCTGAGCACTTGTTCGTGGTCCATGAGAGCTGTTCTCCTTGTTTCCAGCTGCTAAATTTCATTAAAAGAATCTAAAAGTATATCAACGCCTTTCCTGCTATTATATTTATAAGGAAGCAATGTACTGTAGTTGCTATGTGATTGTGAATGGGAGGGAAGGTGGACCCCACTCACTGTAAGAGGAAGTGTCCGTGACTTCTATTCAAATGTGGTCCATGATATAAAAAATATTGGAGAGTGAGATTATTATTAATGTATGTCCTCCAGTCTGCCAACAACATGAGTTTCATCAGCCTGTTTTTCATCTTCTCACACAGTATCTTCATACTGCTTTCCACAATGTCTCTTAAATGTGAAAGGCTCACCTTGAGCTAATCTGTAATGCTGATACCCCAGTGGTTCTCAAACTTTTGTACTGGTGACCCCTTTCACATAGCAAGCCTGTGAGTGCAACCCCACCTCCCTTATAAATTAAAAACACTTTTAAAATATATTTAACACCATTATAAATGCTGGGGGCAAAGCAGGGTTTGGGGTGAAGGCTGACAGCTCACGACCCCCCCATGTAATAACCTCATGGCCCCCGGAGGGGTCCTAACCCGCAGTTTGAGACCCCCTGTGATACCCGTTCCTTTAAATCTCTCCTCAGGACCACAGTGCTGATAAGAAATCATCCAAGAGCTAGATTGAATGGAATAAAGATGAAGTTAGTTGGCAATTCATCCACGTATAACCATAAGATTTGGGGGTAGATACATATGTGTGTATATGGAATATACATAGGATTGTGTCATTGTTCTGTGTCACTTATCTTCGGGATCAGGATTATTTCTTCATAGACATTTGTACAGTACCTAGAACAGTGGGTCCATGTCTCTATTAGAGCTTATCAGTACTCATAAAAGAAAATATCATGCAGTAATAAATGACATGTGATGTTACATTGTGTCATGTTATCTTAAGAGGAATAGAAAAGGGGGTCATGGTTTTGGTAGATATTTGTGCACAGTGGATGGTTCTCTCACTTGAGAATTAAGGCTTTGTATTCAGGGCAGTAAAATAAGAAAGCACATCTCTGTTTATCTAAAATCCGCTGCTCATTCTCCCACTACAGAGCAGTACTAGATGTATCTCCTTGGCAACAGTTGTTCTAGGGAAATGGTGGAGGATTACATAATGGGGTTGATAGTGTAAAGGAAAATTAAAGGAAAAATCATGATCTGTAGCTTTCCTTTTTCAGAGGGTGCAAGAACCACGTGTAAAAAATCACATTATTTTCAATAGTGCGTTAAAACTTAAAGTAACTTGCATATATCCCAAGGCCAACTAAAATGTGTGAATTTGTGGATGAAGAGAAGGGAAGAGACTGATCACAGTGAAGTTTTCCTGTATTGCCTGAGAATGTTAGGAGCACATTCCAGTTCTTTCACTGCAGAATTGGAGACTTTAGGAAGAATTGGCAAGTGCAGCAAGCATACTCTTTGGGCTTGTCTACTCTAACTGGGGAATTGATGAGCGGCAATTGATGCATCAGTGGTCAATTTAACGGGTCTAGTGAAGACCCATTAAATTGACCACAGATCGCTCTCCCGTTGAGTCCTGTATTCCACCAAATTGAGAAGAGTAGGGGGAGTCGACAGGAGAGCGTCTCCCGTCAACATCTCATAGTGTGGACCTCGCAATAAGTAGGTCTAAGCTGCGTCGATTTGAGTTACGCTATTCACGTAACTCAAATTGAGTAGCTTAGATCAAATTTCTCCTGTAGTGTAGACAAAGCCTTTGTTTCCTTTTGGGATTGCATTCAGAGTTTAATGTCCAAATGTCACAGAATAATATGGTCTCTACATTCATATAATATTTTTCACATTTTGAGCGCACAACTATTTACATTTGCAACTCTGAGACCCATGTGTGGAATAAACATGGTTGTGTGCACAAATCAAGTAGTTAGAAATACTGTTTGATGTACATATGTAAATCAGACACTTTGCATATGAAAAATGTACATGATAACTTGCTCATGTGTAACTGTTGTGTTGAGCATCCTTTGAGAATTTGGACCAGGGTGACCAGACTCCTCCCCTCTCACTGCTCAGAGCTCTCCTTGATCCCAAGCTGGGAGGCAGCCCTACGCCATACTGGGAGGATCCCCAAGGTAGGATCCTGCATCCTCCAATCCCACTCCTCCTCTGCAGGATCCTGTAGCCACTTGATTTTCCTCTCCTCAGCCCATGGTGTTCTCCAGTAGCTGTCCCCCTATCTCCAGTCTTCAGTGGGAGGGCTTCACCAGAGATCTTATCTCCATTAATTCACTCTTCCTGTATTGCGGGGGGTGGTAAGCCATTATTGTTGGAGTACAGGCAGCTCTGTTGTGCCACAGCTTCCCTGTGGCTGCTGCCTGTAACACAAGCAGCATAATGGCCTCTAGTAGCCAAAGGGGGAAGCTGTACGTGACACAGGCAAAATTCCAGAGCTGCCTGTGTCTTCTCACCAAAACTAGCCCCAGACTACAGCACCTGCAATATTACAGGCTTTGGCAACTCCGCACCAGGCAATCTGCTGAAGAAGAAGGAAACTGCAGAGAATTACAAGTGAGAAAAAGTAATATGGAAGTATAGTTCTTTCACAGAGGTATAACCTGGAGCACAGAGAAAGTGTGTGACTTCTCTAAGGCCTGACAGCGAGTAAGTGGCAGAACCAGGAATAAAACCTAAGAGGCCTGACTCCCACTCCTTTTACTATGACATATTATACTTCCCCTTAGCTCTTTAAATGAGCCCTTTTGTACTTCTTGGTAAAAACTGACGTGAGATGCCCACTGTAAGAAATAGGAATGTTACCTCCACTTCAATGTATAACGTTCATTTAAGAATGCTTTCATGTTTCTGAATAATGAATATATCTGAATATTTAATGTTAGTGAAAAGGCTAAAGTTGATCGAAGAATTCAGGTAATTGAGAATGGAAAAATGGCTCATTATAAGCCTTAGAAAAGTACTTATATAATCAAAACTAAAGTTCATTTGGCATTATCACTTTTAATTAGAAAGAATAATGTTGTTTCAGAAATTGCCTTAGCTAGGTAATAGGAATGGCTTTAATTGTTGTCACCCACTTTTTTTTCCCCTTTGCAGCTCCCGGACAGCTCTATAATGGATTACTATGAAAAATACAAGCATAGAATGAATGAGCTGGAAGCATTTAATATGGTAAAAACAAAGGATTAAAGACATTACCTTGTATATATGTGTTAGTCTAGAGTAGAGCCCTGTCAAATTTTATGTGGTGGTGGACCATTTTATATTGTGATATACTGTCTACAGAAAAACACTTCACGTCGAGGATATCCTATTCCAGAGCTATATCAGGTATCAGTAAAATAATAAAGAAAACACATGTAAGGTTCTTTTTCAAGGGGGATTATGCTTGTGAAGAAAA
Organism: Sternotherus odoratus; assembly: GCA_032164245.1. NCBI lineage: Eukaryota > Metazoa > Chordata > Testudines > Kinosternidae > Sternotherus > Sternotherus odoratus. The sequence goes on from JAVMKO010000001.1 coordinate 63,404,005, forward strand.
ACGTCAGACTCCTTTTAAAACCAAATTGGTCTCCATGAAGTTATTTCACAAAAAATTCTTCCAGAAAGTTATTCCCCTCTTCAAAAGCTTTCTGCCACTTATAGTATGATTTGCATATAAGGTTATGCCTCAGAGCCAGCCAAATAAAATACTTTCCCTGTTTATAATATTCCACGGTCTGTTGATCTTTACTAGATTTTTCTGAAAATGTCAGCTAGGGAAGAACTGGCAAGGTGGCACTTGTAAAGGTTTTTCCTCAAGAAAATGATTCACCTTCCTAGAAGTGTTTCTGGGGGACAGAGTTGTCTTTTTAGTAGTATGTTGGCTTCTTTTCCTAAAGCCATAATTGTGTCTAACCTTTCTTTCAGCTGAAAGTTGTTCTGGCTCCCTGTATAGAAGTTTTATTACTTCTGGATCGTCTTTGCTACCTCAAAGAGAAGGTGTGTTTACTATATATTTTATGTTACCTAAAGGCTGTTTATTTTAACCAAATTATTTTGTGAGTACCAAAGAGTCCCTATTGCAGACTTACTAGTCTCATCAGTGTTGCAAAAATTTAAGTATTCGTTCCATCTTTGTCTAAACATATGCCCAGCAGATGTTTTTTTATTATTATTTTAAACAAAGCTGCAACAGTAAAGTTTATGTTCATTTAATTGTATGGTAATTACTAGTCAGCAGACAGTAAAAAAATGGTAAACCCTTACAAATCTTATTCCATACCAACTATTGGTTTATTAATCATTAAAATGAATATTAGAAGTACTAAACAAACATTATCTTGTGTATACTAAGCTTTCAACCAATGATATTGTAAGGACTGATCTTCTGCCCACTTATCTCAAAGACAGTCTTTCTGTTGATTTCAGTGGGCTTTGGATCATGTCCAAAATTCAAGTGGATTATTTTTATACCCACTTAGTTAAAATATGTAATGAAATTTCAATTATTTAATCAATTGAGTTACACCTGACTAATATACATCTGAACTGGCCAAATACAGACCTGGTGTACAGTAAGCTGATGTAACTGCCCTGATTTCCATTGAATTACACCAATAAAGTCTCAGCTTGTCCTAATTAACTCAAAAGTAATGATTATACTTATGCTGTTCCAATAACACATTTTCCATCCAAGAGTAATTTGTTAGATGGGTATGGTGGTGTCTTTGAAGCTCCTACTGTGGGCTATATTCAAAATAAAGCTTTGTGACCTTTTCATATTAAACCCATTCGTGTGAGCAGCTCTTTTTTCCATTATAAACTTTTCATTTTAATAGCTCCATTTTATCATAAGGAAAGTTTCATTTTATTCTCCTCTACAGTACTCTTGGAGCAAATGAGTTATAATAAATGTTTGCTTTTGTTCTAACTGGTATTTTTACAGAGAGAGGCGTTTCTGAAATATCTAATGATGTATTTTCCCAAATGCCAACTAGCTATAAATCAGGGGTGGGGAACCTTTTTTGTGCCAAGGGCCATTTGGACATTTATAATGTCCTTCGCGGGCCGCTCCCTCACCACCACCACCCCCCAAGGAAGCCCAGGCTGGCAACGGGAGCTGAGACCCCAGCTGGCAAGGAGCCAGCGGGGGAAACCCCAAAGCAGTGGCAAGCGGAGTGCTTAGCTCTGCACTGCTTTGGGGTTTCCCCGCTGGCCCCTTGCCAGCCGGGGTCCTGCCGCCTGCCCCAGTCAGCTCCCGCTATCAGCCTGAGTGTAGGGGGTAATGTTGCTTTACCCCCGCCCAGCCTCCCATCTAACTGCTTTTCTTCCCCCACCCCTGCCTGGCCCGGCCCACCCCACGGAAGCTAACCTCCCCCCCTCCCAACCCAGCCTCCTGCCCCCCATGCCTGACCCACCCAGCCCAGCCTCCCCCCCCCCCCACCAAACCTCCTTCCCTCCCGCACCCACGCCTCACCCACCCCATCCAGCCTAGTCTCCTGCCCCCCTCCCCGCCCAGCCTGGCCTCCCCCCCCCACACCGCCGCCTTGCCTGCCCCCCAGCCCAGCCTGCCCCCCACACCCCCTTGCACACCACTCTCCCCTCCCCCCCCCCCCCCCGCCGGTCTCCCGCCGCCCGCGCCTACTGTTTGTCCGCTAGGTCCCACTGCTGGGAAGCGACTCCTGGGAGGGCAAGGTGGAGCGATGCGCCCCCAGCCCTCGCAGACGCTCTGGGGCAGCGCCGCGCCTACGCACTCCCACCACGACGTTGGTCCGGCCCTCTCTATGGCGCAGGTTTTCCAGACCCGCCTGCGGGCCGGACCGGATCATTTGGCGGGCCGTATATGGCCCAAAGGCCGGAGGTTCCCCACCCCTGCTATAAATCATGAAGAGATCTGTATATTTCCTAAACTGGAAGATCAGACCTTCTGCAGTTAACACTTCCCTAAATTGACTATACCAATAGATTTAATCTTTCACTGGGTACTCCTGGGGGAATTCTGCACCACTTCACACTGCAGAATTCATGTTCGCTGTAGATTTCTTTGCTTCCCCACAGAAAAGAAAAGGGAAGACCCAGTCATGCACTGCTCCCCAGCAGTACAGGCATGTCATTTCCAGTGCTCAGACCAGTCAGTGGAGAGGTAAATCACCCTGGGGCTGCGGATGCCCATGAAAATAGTGGGGGGGAGGGAAAGAAAGAGCATTGTGGAATCATGTGCCAGTGCTATTTCTGTGAGCACAGAGCTGTCGAGTGAGGGAGTATGCCATCCGGCTTGCTGATGCCTGAATCCCCCATACTTGGATCCCTGCTGGCTGAACCTGCCTGCTCGCACCTGGTGCACCTGTTGCAGAGGGCAGGGCCCCCGAGTGTTTCAGGCAGGGCCGGCGACAGGGGGGTACTATGGGTATAGCTGTACCGGGCCCCCCGACTTTAGGGGGGCCCCGGTACTCAGCTGTACCCGTTGTCGCCGGACCTGGAGAGCGGGGAGGCGGCGCGGTTCTCCCCCCGGACAAGCGAGCCTGGCTCCAGCAGGAGCTGTGAGCCCGGCCCGCGACAGCAGCACTGTCCGGGGGAGGGGAGGGAAGGGGAGAAAGGGCAGCTCACGCAGCTCTCGCTGCCCAGGGGGGGGGGGGGGGGCGGCTGGGCTGGGCTGGGGGGGGCAGCCACTGTCGGCTGGGCTGGGGGGGGGGGCGGCTGCACTGGGGGGGGGGGCCCAGCCACTGTCGGCTGGGCTGGGGGGAGGGGAGCCCCGGCTGGGCTGGGGGGGGGGGGGCCCAGCCGCTGCCGGCTGGGCTGGGGGGGGCTCGGCTGGGCTGGGGGGGGGCCCAAACTATCAAAGTAGGGGGCCCCCAAATTTCTGTCGCCAGCCCTGGTTTCAGGGTCAGTGTCGGGTGCAGCGTCACCACCAAGTTCCTGGCCAAAGGGTGGGGGGCTGCAAGGTGTTCTCCTATCTCCATGCAGCCAGTGGCCTGTGCTCCCCACTGCCATGCTGGAACCTCCACATTTATTTATTCACAAATATAATTTGCTTAATTTAAAATATCATGCACTTAAAATTATTTTTTGGTGCATACTTTTAAATGTTTTGGTTCATAATTCCCTGAGGAGTACCTGGTAGACTCACAAATTGTATTTTACTAGACAGGATGAAATAGAAATTATGGAACCTATACAGCGTGTTAGGGCAAAATCCAAGTCCGCTTACTTAAGTGAGAAATCTCATTAACTTCAATGGTACTATTTGATTGAGTAAAGTTAGTAGGATTTTGTCTTCAGTTTCACTGCTTGTAATTAATAAAAGAGGAGATCTGTTTAGGGAGTGGTAGACTCACATGACAATATGTAAGAAATCATTTAAAGACATTGAACCACAGACTGTTTTACTTTTCATAAGCATCATTTTGTGAGTTTACAACTGTTTCATGTATTGCATAAAAGTTAGTTTCCTTTTTTTGCAGTTTTGTACTTCAAAATATGGACCCATTCCCATATCTTAGCTTTTAAGTCAAACACATTTTTATGAGCTTTAATCATATATCATTTTACAGGACAACATTGCCTGGTCTGGACTAGTGAAGTTATTTGATCCTGTGAAATCCCCCAGATGCTATGCAGTTGTTGCTCTGAAGAAATAGAAGTATGTTCAAGTTGAAGCAAATTGCTAGATAGTTCACAGCTAACAGTTCTGATACTGTTGTTACTTTTGATCCCCACATTTCTTTTGTTATTAGTTTGTTATTATCTAAGTACTTCAGTGATGTATTATGTAACCATCTTGTTTTTACTTGAAAAATAAAGGATTAAGTGTGAATCATGAGAAATATATCCAATGTAAAATTGAAGTCATTTTATATTTCAACATGTCCTGGTCTAAATTATTAAAGTAATGTTAAGCATCTGATTTTCCTAGAAAATTTCAGAGGCCCATGTTGTGTGATTATTTTTAAAGAAGAACTCTATTGATGGTAATAGCTTAAAAACTGATGGGATAGTTTAGTTCAGACTTATGGGGATATGCCCATTCTCTTAGAATCGAGAGATCTTCTAGTCCAGTCCCCTGAACTCATTGCAGGACTAAGAATTATCTAGACAATCCCTATTTAACTGGTTTTTAAAAATCTCCAATGATGGAGATTCCACAACCTCCATGATCAATTTATTTCAGTGCTTAGCCACCCTGACAGGAAGTTTTTCCTAATGTCCAACCTAAATCACTCTTACTGCAATTTAAGACCATTGCTTCTTGTCCTACCCTCAGAGGAGAACAATTTTTCTTCCTCCTCCTTGTAACAGCCTTTTATGTACTTGAAGACTGTTACCATATCCCCTCTCAGTCTTCTCTTCTTCAGACTAAGCAAACTCAGTTTTTTCAATCTTCCCTCATAAGTCATGTTTTCTAGACCTCTAATCATTTTTGTTGCTCTTCTCTGGACTCTCTCCAATTTGTCCACCTCTTCCTGAAATGTGGCACCCAGAACTGGACTCCTCTTGAGGCCTAATCAGCACGAAGTACAGTGGAAAAATTACTTCTTGTGTGTTGCTTACAACACCCTGCTAATACATCCCAGAATGATGTTTGCTTTTTTTTTCAACAATGTTACATTATTGGCTCATTTAGCTTGTGATCTGTTATGACCCCCCAGATCTCTTTCTTTAGTACTCCTTCCTAGGCAGTCATTTCCCATTTCGTAGGTGTGCAACTGTTTCCTTGTAAGAGGAGTACTTTGCATTTGTCCATATTGAATTTCATCCTATTTACTTCAGACCATTTCTCCAATTTGTCCAAATCATTTTGAATTTTAATCTTATCCTCCAAAAAGCACCTGCAACCCCTCCCAGATAGGTATAATCCACAAACATTATAAGTGTACTCTCTGTGCCATTACCTAAATCACTGATGAATATACAGTGAAACCTCGATATAACGGACTAATTCGGGCGGGGGGGTGTCCGTTAAAACCGAAAGTCCGTTATTTAATAATTTTTTTAAATCATTAAATAACGGACTTTCGGGTGACAACGGACACCCCCCCGCCCGAATTAGTCCGTTATTTAATTAGTCAGCCCACCCCACCCCCTCCCCCCGCCCGGCTCCCCGCTGCGGGGAGCCGGGCGGGGGGTTGACAGCTCCCGCCTGGCTTCCAGCTGGGGGGAGCCGAGCGGGAGCTGTCAAACCCCCCCGCCCGGCTTCCCGCTGCGGGGAGCCGGGCGGGAGCTGTCAACCCAGCCGGCTCCCTGGGGCAGGAGCCGGCAGCCCCCAAAACGGATTTCGGATGCATCGGAAATTTTGTCCGTTGCATCCGAAGTCCGTTAAATCGGGGTCCGTAAAATCGAGGGTTTACTGTACTGAACAGAACCAGACCCAGAACTGATCCCTGTGGGACTTCACTTGATACACCCTTCCAGTTTGATTGTGAACCACTGAGAACTACTCTCTGGGAACAGTTTTCCAACCAGTTATGTACCCACTTTATAGTAGCTCCATCTAGGTTTCATTTCCCTAGTTTGTTATAAGGTTATGCGAGGCAGTATCAAAAGCCTTACTAAAGTCATGATATACAGGCATGTCTTACGCGAGTCTTACGCGAGGGTTCCATTCTGGGGACCCCGCGTATAGCCAAAATCGCGTATAGTCAAACACTCATTGTTTGACTATATGCGATCCCGCCACAGGCTGGCTGCCGGCTGCGGCCCAAGGGGCTTCCGGCTGGGGCCCCGGTCCCCATCTGGGGTGGGCTGCGGCCCCGGTCCCCGCTGCGGGCAGGCTGCCAGCTGTGCCCCAGCGGCGGCAGGGTGCCGGCCCCAGCCCCTGTGGCAGCGGGCGGGCTGCGGAGCTTCTGATCCCGGCCCCCTGCCGCAGGCTGCCGGGCTGCCGGCCCCAACAGCTCGTGGGTTTTTTGTTGTTTTTTTTGGCCAGCCACGTAAAGTTAAATTCGCGTATGTTAAATACGCGTAAAACGCAACTGGCGTGTACCACAAATACCACCCCTCTCCCCATCCACAAGGCTTGTTACCCTATCAAAGAAAGCTATCAGGTTGGCTTGACACAATTTGTTCTTGACAAATCCATACTTACTGTACTTATCACTTTTGGTTTTGCAAATTAATTGCTTAATTTGCTCCATTATCTTTCCGATTACTGAAGTTAAGTTGACTGCTCTGTAATTCCCCAGGTTGTCCTTATTTCCCTCTTTATAAATGAACAATATATTTGTCCTTTTCCAATCCTCTGGAATCTCTCCTGTCTTCCATGGCTTTTCAAAGATAATAGTTAATGGCTCAAATATCTCCTCAGTCAGCTCCTTGAGTATTTCATCAGACCCTGGTAACTTGAAAATATCTAACCTGTTTTAGTAATTTTTAACTTGTTCTTTCCCTATTTTAGCCTCTGATCCTACCTCATTTTCACTGGCATTTACTATATTAGACGTACAATCGCTACTAACCTTTTTGGTGAAAACAAACAAAAATGTCATTTAGCACTTCTACTGTTTCCACATTTTCTGTTATTGTTTTCCCTGCACGTTGAGAAACGGGCCTTCCCTGGTGTTACTCTTGGTTTTAATTCATTTGTAGAATGTTTTCTTTTTACCCTTTATGTCTCACTTAGCTAGTTTAGTGTCTTGATAACTCTTGTTAACACATCTCAGTCAGTGAAATCTAAGCATCTGTAAAGCCAACAGACATTTTACCACTGACTTCTGTGGGACTAATATTTCATGTTTAGGTGTTGTGGAAATCTCAGTTTCAACTGGATGAATGGAATCTATGCTGAAATTGAAGGTAAAATTTCCTTACTTTGTTAATTGTAGACTTTCACACTGCTTAATAAAGTATTTTAATGTTGTTTTTACTTTCTATTCATAATTTCAATAAAATATTTAAAAAGAGGTAAAACAAGCTATTGAGTGGGCAGCATGTGATACATTCTTGTAACTGGCAGATTCATGATGCTTTGGAGCCATTGGGATAGTGCATAATATTAAGGATATTTCTTCTGCATGTTCTTAATACTCTTTTGTAATGTTGCTAATATAATATGGCTGCTACATTCCAACCCAGAACCAGCTACACATTAGTATCCTAGACAGGCCAAAATGTTCTAGGAGCCTTCAGAATTAAGGGTATTATATAAATGTAATGATAAATGTGTTGCAGTTCTCAAGTTAACTGCACCTCTGCCCCCCTCTCTGGTCTACTCAGGGGCACACCTTTATGTTTCAGGTGTCAGCCACCACCACTCTGTAGGCAAAACCCTTGTCCCACTTCCTCCAGACTAGGATGTTCTTCTTGCAGTTCTTCTGCAATTCACTGTGTTTATCCCAGCAGCACTGACCTGAATCCAGCACGTTCTGTCTGGAGATCAAAGACAGGGTGAGGAGCCAGCTTTCAGAGCACAGTACATTTATTTTTAGGACAAAAGCATTACAGAGACAACATATCACAAAACAACACACAGTCTGCACGCATACCAAATTTACCAGATGTCATTCATCTTCCACATGGCTTTCCAATCCGTCAGACGCTTCCAGCAGGCTCGCTCTTTGTCTCCTGGGTCTCTTGCATCCAGTCTGTAGCAGTATATGTAATTCACCACAATGGGTGATACTTCTCTGGAGTTATTTCCCTGGCCCAGGGTCTGCTGTGATTATCCCCCACTGACCTTAGGCCCTGGGGGAAATTTGGTAACCCTGTCTCATGGAGCTAGACTACAATCCCTAATTTCCAAAAATACATATAACACATATAGTTACAACATTTTATTACTAATCCTGGTGCCTATGGCATCTGGCACACCTCAGTATACTAGTCTTTTGAAGTTTCCAGGCTTCCAAGGTTTTGCCTCTCTCAGAAAATATTATACTTTAACCCTATACTTACTTCCTGAATGCTGCAAAGATATATTTGAGTGATCCACATATTATAGCAGATCTTACAGGTCTCATTCTTGTTTGGTACCACATTGTGCTAGGTGCTATATAGACAAATAACAAGAGGCAGCCTCTGCCCCAAAGAGTCTGCAATGTAAATAGAAAAGCCAGACAAAGGGAGAATTCTTATCTATACTTTTGCAGCTAGGAAACTGAGGCAAAGAGAGATTAAGTGACTTGCCTTCGATTGCCATGGGAGTCAGTTGGAGATATGAGAACTTTTCCTGAGTCTCAGTCCAGTGCTTGAACTACAAGACTGTTCTCCGCATCTAGGAGACATACCTTCTAATCCCACTGATGGGCAGCATGAGCAGTAAACTGCCCTGAATCATGTCTGTGATTCAGACATATTTACCATCTGTGCTGCTTGATTCAAACAAACAATCCTGTATTTTCCCTAAAAGTTTATTCAGGCCAGGGGTGTATTAATAGTGATGCAATTCCCTAAATTATGTTGACCTAAGAATCCTATGGGGATTGTTTTACAGGAACTGGGCCAACTGCAGAATTTAGGTGATTAGATTTAATTTGAGTTTTTTGATCAAAGTTGTTTTCTGTAGATCCTTGTCTCGTCTATTTTAAATGCCCAAGTACTGGCCCTTCAATCACTTAGGTCTTCCACTAGCATAGTTTCAGGACCGAGAACGAGGAACTAATCTTGAGATCTAGACAAGCTGTGGACCGCCACAGGACCCAATGGGGTGGAGGAAAGATAACCTTTGCACTTCCCTGAGATTGCCAGGGGGCAGTTCACATCTGCTGCAAGTTAAACAGCCTCAGCACTGCTCTCATGCCTGATGGTAACTGTCCCCAGACAGCTATTGTGTTGTGCAGTATTCTTGACACCCTATACCCTCAGGTTATGCCTGTAGCTCTAAAAGATGGTCACAGAGGGGCAGGTATGTTGCCTGTACTCCACCAGGGCACTTTCCCATCGATAATTCTCAGCTGCCCTCTTAGGGTAGCTGTATGGACCCTTTGTTCCACCAGAGTGGAGTGTATCAGGGGCGATGATCAGTCCTGAATGTGCCATGGATAAACTGTGACTAAGTTGAATCTTCCCCAAACTCCCCAGGCAGTTAGTTGTACTTGGCTGATGAGGCCATTGGCTGCATGTGTGGGAACTTATTTGTTGATGTATTTATCTCTGTGGGTTGCCTCATTAAGCTTGCAGATGTACTGTCAATGTTAAATGAGTGAAAATTTTCTATTTTAAGTCTGAGTGGCTTTTATTAGAATTTTCCAGTGCACGACACCATACGAGTTTAATATGTTACAGTGCATAAAATACAATTAATTAAATATATATATAGGAGAAATGGACAAACAAATAACAGACTGTAGTATAATAAGTAAAATGAAAGGGTAAGAAGGAAAGTGGGAACTGGAGGTTGGGCTGGTTAGGAGCAAGAATAAAGGAAAACTTGCCTGATACTAATTGTTTTTGACAACTGAACCAAATATAGTGACAGCCATAAGAGTGTTTTTAGGGCTAAGAGAAAATAATCTTAGCTCTGTGTATGTCTGCAAACAATGTCTGAATGTGAATTAGGTAAACCCTCCTAAGCCATTCAGCAAAAAGAAAAATTAGAGGTGTCTCTCCAACAAGCCACGTCTATGGGCTGGTCTTCACCGGGGGGGAAGGGGAGGAAGGAATCGACTGAAGATACGCAACTTCAGCTACGTGAATAGCGTAGCTGAAGTCGGCGTATCTTCAGCCGACTTACGTGTTGTCCTCATGGCAGCGGCAGTCGGCGGCGCGCTCCCCCATTGACTCCAGCTTGCACCTTGCGGCAAGCTGGAGTTACGGAGTCGACGGGGGGCATGCCGTGGATGATCGATTTCTCGCGTTTTAGCAAGAAATCAGTTGCTAAAAGATCGCTTGCTACCTGACAATCCGGCAGGTAATGAAGACCTACCCTATCTTGCACTGTATATCGGGGAGAGATGTAAAGGTATTGGTTGTTCTAGTGTTAGGCTACTTATCTTTAAGATGTGGTTCCCAAATCACATGTGATCCTCATTAGGTTTATGGAGCTAATCTGAGCTCCTCACGTTCCTCTTGGTCTTTGGAGTTTCAGCTCAGAGCTGCTGAACACACGCAATTCCCATGGAAGTTAATGGGAACTCTAATTGTTCAGAATCTCTGAAGAGAAAATGGAGCATTCCACAAGTAAGTGTGTATGGGGAGCGCTAAGGAATCTAAGGAGCTGGTTGATTCCTTTTCCTGAGAGGAGGAATAGAGATGAGAAAACCTTTTCCTTCACCTCCTAGCAGCTGAAGGTAAGAAAGCAATATTATGTCCAGTATAAGAATATAAGAACATAAGAATGTCCATACCAAAGGTCCATCCAGCCCAGTATCCTATCCACCGACAGTGGCCAATGCCAGGTGCCCCAGAGTGAGTGAATCTAACAGGTAATGATCAAGTGATCTGTCTCCTGCCATCCACAACTCACCTCTGACACACAGGCTAGGGACACGATTCCTTACCCATCCTGACTAATAGCCATTAATGGACTTAACCTCCATGAATTTATCCAGTTCTCTTTTAAACCTGTTATAGTCCTAGCCTTCAGAACCTCCTCAGGCAAGGAGTTCCACAGGTTGACTGTGTGCTGTGCGAAGAACTTCCTTTTATTTGCTTTAAACCTGCTGCCTAGTGATTTCATTTGGTGGCCCCTAGTTCTTAAATTATGGGAACAAGTAAATAACTTTTCCTTATTCACTTTCTCCACACCACTCACGAATGTATATACCTCTATCATATCCCCCCTTAATCTCAGTCCATGAAAGGAGCTTCCCTTTTATCCCATGAGAACTTAATTTACACAAGAGCCTTTGGTGAGGGACCTTGTCAAAGGCTTTCTGTAAATCTAAGTACACTATGGCCACTATATAATTTGTGCTATACAATAATTGTTGTATCATGATATTGTACTGTGATGCTGCATCAATATATGTTGTCCAGTCATGCTGGTGAAATGTAATGATGTTGTCATGATCACATCACAATTAGCTGGTATGTTGGAACACAATTATTTTAGTGTTCAATGTGACACCTTTCAAAGATGAATTGGTTGTCCTGCTTTTCCAGGCCAAGAACCAGAAACACATCAGGTACATGCCCAAAGAGGAAACCCGCAAATAATCAATGCTTTGAACTCAAGACTGGTGCTAACACGACTACAACAGTGTTAAAAATATCCCAACGAGGCCAATGTAGATTCAGGATGCCCAGCCCAATTCAGTGTGAACAGAGTCAAAACTCTACAATGAATGCTGCAAATGTACTTAATTTTGAAAACTTTAATGTGTAAAGTTCTGACTAAGTTCCAAGTACAGTTGGTTGTTATATAACTGGCCATGGAATCAACTCAGAATAGCAGGCACAATCTCTAGAATTAGCCCAAAAAAGGTCTGAATAAATTTCCGTGGGCTCCTTATCAACTTTGCAGGCTCTTTCAATAATCAGGCACTTTGTAGTCTATACCAACAAGGACAGAGGCAATGTGCTTCTTAGACTAATAACTCTTTCATGAAAATTCTGTCAGATGTTCACAGTCAGAGAGGTCATCAGAAGACTGATCTCAATACAGTTTCTAAGCTTCAGATACCTGAACACCAAGGAGAGGAGTAAATTTCATTAAGACGATCATGGCCATTTTCAAGGATTCTGCCATCAGGAAAACAGGGTCTCACATGTGATGAGCTCTTTTCAAGTTTTAATACTGAAAAGATTACAGTGGGAAAAAATTGCTATTTTCCTTTCACTGCCACACAATGTGCCATGTTCATCCATATGCACTACTTCAAGAACTATTGGAAATATCTGGTCTTTCTTCCAGTATTTATCTGTGTGGATCATGGTGCACATAAGCATTGCATGTGAAGGCATGGAACGTCTTGGCCAATATTTTCCATTGCATATCCTTGTGCCCCTCCACTCAAGGATATATAGGTATTGCAGTCCCAACAACATCTCAATTTCCTCTTGCTGCCTTTGGCAGTGAATCAGGACTCAAAACCCTGCAGTATAAGTCTGCTATCTCATAGCACCTTTCCTCACCAACAAAACAAAGGTGGTAAGGTTATAACTTTATAGTTTTTGCTATAGTTAGTTTTCATTAGATATTAGATACTCTGAATATTTTTGTGGTGTCTGCTATGTTGACAGCCACCCTTTTCCTCATCTTGGCTAGACGACTAGCTGGTTGATGCCCCAAGCCAGAGCATTTATACTTCTTCATAATGGAGCCAAAATATTTGAACTTCAAGCCCTATCTGTCTTGTGCCTGCCCGATATGCCAGTCAGAAATGGATACTAAATGTCCCTGTCTTCTGGAGAGCCACTTTATCAATGCTTGGTATGTTGGTCCTTTGCCACCAGGACCCACCAGTCCAGAGGCACTTGTTGAAGATCTGGTTCTAAGAGTAATCTATGAAGATGGTATCATATTTCAACAGTCATAGGCCAGATTCTAAGAAGTGACCAGCTGCTATCTTCAGTAAGCTGAGAGTCTATCCCTAAAGCCCTCTTGGAGTGGTCCTTAGACTCCAAAAATGACCCAGTCAAATACCAGATGGTATATATTCCCCTGTCCCCCCCTTTGCCAATTTCCTTTCCTTTTATTCAGCAGCATAGGCTGAATTCACTTTGGACCAGTGCGTCCTTGAATCATCATCAAGGATTATTCTGTGCAATTCCAGTCCCTAGTCACTCCATCCTACCCTTCCCCATCCCTCTTCAGGGACCCTGCACATAAGATTTTACTAAGAGAAGTGAAATTCCTACTTCAGCCAGGCATCATAAAATAAGTTCCACAGGAGTTCACAGGCCAGGGGATTCCATTCACACTGCTGCCTCATCCCAGAAAGGAAAAGAGGCGGGCATTCAATCTTCAACAAATTAATTCACAATTTAATCCAGGATGGCGATTTTATCTTCCAGCTTGCCTCCTTAAATCCGTAGCACTGATTCATGTCTCTTGACCTACAACATGCCTAATGCCATGTGACGATACACTCAGCAAACAGACCATATCGCACCTTCACAGTGTGAGATGGTCATTACCAATAGAGTGCTGCCGTTTACTGTCTTCATAACACCAGGTGTCTTTATAAAATGCCTGGCAGAAAAGGACGCATTAAGGAATACAGTTAACCATACCTCAAGGTTTATGTCATCTGTAGGGCCCTACCAAATTCATAGCCATGAAAAACACGTCACGGACCTTGAAATTTGGTCCACCGCCATGAAATCTGGGGGGTTGTGCTTTTACCCTATACTATACAGATTTTACAGGGGAGACCAGATTTTCTCAAATTGGGAGTCCTGACCCAAAAAGGAGTTGCAGGGGGACAAAGGTTTTAGGGGGGATCATGGTATTGCCACCCTTACTTCTGCCCTGCCTTCAGAGCTGGGCAGCCAGAGAGCAGCAGCTGTTGTCTGGGCGCTCAGCTCTGCAGGCAGCACCCCACCAGCAGCCGTGCAGAAGTAAGATTAGCAATACCATTCCATGCCATCCCAGCCTTCCTTCTGCACTGCTGCTTTCAGAGCTGGGCGGCTGTAGAGTGGTGGCTGCTGACTGAGGGCCCCCTCTGCAGGCAGCAGCGCAGAAGCAAAGGTGGCAATACCAGGCCATGCTTACTTCTGCTGACAGCAAGTCTGCCTTCAGAACTTGGATCTGGACAGCAGGCACCACTCTCCAGCTGCCCAGCTCTGAAGGCAGCCACCACCTGCAGCAGCACAAAAGGGTAGCAGCACCACAACCCCCCTATTATAACTTTGTGACCTCCGCCCCACAGCTCCTTAGTGGGTCAGGATCCCTACAATTACAATGCCATGAAATTTCAGATTTAAATAGCTGGAATGCTGACATTTATTATTTTTAAAATCCTAAGACTGAAATTGACCAAAATGCACCATGAATTTGGTAGGGCCCTACTCATCTGGGTAATATCCCTAGACATCTTGAACACTTTAAATACAGTTCTCAATTTTTTTCAACCCTTGGGACTGGACATGAACTACAAGAAATCTCTGCTAAGTTCATTCAGTCCATACATTTCAGAGGAGCAGTTCTGGAGTCAAGGTTTCAATTCATCACAGTTAGTCTCAGGCCTTCAAAGAAATCCTCTCACCATACCAAGAATCTGTCAGACTGTTAGGGACACATGTAATTGTGCACCTATGAGATGCTACTTTCTAGACTTCACCTGCCTCTTCCTCAAGGCTGGCTGAGGTCTCTGTATCAGCCCAGCAGACATCCCATGGACATTCATCTCATGGCCCAATGATGATGCAGTCCTCCTGGACTGGGAGAGATCCAGTAACAGTTTGCAAAGGAGTGCCCATCTGTTTCCCCTTCCTATAGGACCATTGGTGACAGATTCATCCATGCTGGGTTGGGAAGCACAACTAGACCTTTTACAGACACAAGGCCTGTGGGTTTCCCAAGAATCCATTATCCCCATAAATGTTCTAAAGCTCGGAGTAATATGTCTATCTGGTAAAGTCTTTCTTCCACCACTGAAAGGAGTCACTCTTCAGATTGTGACACACAGCACACTGCCATGTACTACATCAACTGCCATTTACAACCAATTGTCCTAGTCAGTGGGAGCCATCAAGCTTCTAAACCACCATTAATGGCCAAACTTTGGATAACTACAATAGGACCTCAGAGTTATATTTAATATGTCTGGCTTTAGATACACGAATGATACATACATACAAATAGGATGAACACAAGAAACCTTTTGCATAAAGCATATTTGAGTTACATTATATTCACACACATAAGCATATTTCCATAAAACATTATGGAATGCACTGTCACACCCCATTCAGAGCAGAAACCTCCATGAGATCCAGCTTCAAAATTAAATGGAAAAGAATACAAAAGTTTGACCCTTTGGAAGCTCCTATTCTCAAAATTTAGGCTCTGTTTTCCATCACAAACAAACAGGCTCAGCATAGTCAGGGTCCATTTGCCCATTATATCTGCATATCCCTCCCCCCCACTTTTTAAAGCTATATACTATGTTTTCGCACTCCACTATTACTACATTTCTAAGGGGTTCAGTCAGTTCATGTTTACCCCTCATTTCAAGAACCAACTTCCTCCTGAGAGCTCAATGTGCCTGGGACCTCCTGCTATTTTGAACACCTAGAAGATGGCTCCCTCTACCAGCTCTTTCAAGACTGTTCTCCATTATCTCAACAAAGAGAGTTAGCGAGAATCAAGGTCTAATCGCAAATTCCGCTGCATACACTGTATAGGCACTGCCTACCCTCCTCCCCATGTTCCATAACCTCCTCACCCAGATGCCCAAGAACACAGGGGGCAAGGCTCCGGACACCCAGATTCTCCACTCCAGAGGATGGCCCAAGCAACAGAAGGCTGTCATTCAAACAGTTGGATTCTTACTGTGGCTACAATAAGCAATGTGGCCTCGTCCTTCCCTCCTCCCCTGTCACAACGTAACCTATCCAGTCATGAAACTGGTTTTCAAAGTCTCTGTGATGCGCAGCACACCTTGTTGTGGTCTTCTAATCGCCCTGGTGTCAGGCTGCTCAAAATCGGATGCCAGGCGATTTGCCTCAACCTCCCACCCCGCCATAAACGTCTCCCCCTTACTCTCACAGATATTAAGGAGCACACAGCAAGCAGCAATAACAATGGAAATGTTGGTTCCTCTGAGGTCTGACCAACAGCGCCAGCAAGCTTTTAAACTTTTCTACCACATTCTACCACCATTCTGCACTTGCTCAGCCTATAGTTGAACTGCTCCTTACTACTGTTCAGGCTTCATGAGCCATGGGAGCAAGGGGTAGGTGTCACCGCGTGGTGCTGTCAGCTGGGAGAGCAGCCTGAGGCAGAAACCTCTAGCTTGCAGAAGAGCAGAGTTGCAGTGGAGATGGTGGAGCTGTACACCATGCCCTGGAGACTGCTAGGAGCCGGGCAGGGAAGACATTCCCAAAATCCCCAGCCAACCTACATGTCCGATGGGAATGGCTACCAGTCCTACTGCACCATCTGCTGCAGAGTTGCAGGAGAGCAGAGTTGCAGTACACCATGGACAAGGATGGCTAGCAGTCCTACTGCACCATCTGCTGTGAAGGCACCCAAGAGCTGCTGCTGTGTAGCAATGCCATCTGCTGCAGGTGCTTCCGTGTCAAATGCTTGGAGGTCCTGGTAGGGCAAGGTACCCTGTCCAAGGCTAAAGAGCCAAGAGCCCTGGAGCTGTTACATGTGTCAACCACAGAAGTGATATGCGCTGTTACAGCACCGACCGGACTGAAATGTATGGCTGCAAGACTTCTGCACCAGTGACAAAGGACAGGAATATGATGCACCTAAAATCTTAAAAGGCCCACACATTTCGCAGTCACTACCATTGATAACAGAACGTCAGTGATTGCATTGGCTACCTGGATCACAGCAGCCCCAAGAGTAGACTTGCCCACAACAGCAGTGGTGACAGTGAACTGAGTGGCCTCCATGCTTGCCAAGGTATTGCATCTGCACAGGCAACCCAGGAAAAAATGCACAAAACAATTGTCTGCCGTTGTTTTCATGGAGGGGCGACTGACGACATGTACCCAAAACCACCTGTTCCAATGTTTTTGCCCCATCAGGACAGTGGAGGCTGTGAAAACTATGGGATAGCTACCCACAGTGCACCGCTTTGTAAGTTAATGCTGCCATAGTAGTGAGGACACACTCCGCCGACTTAATGCGTTTAGTGTGGAAATAAGCAATCAACTGTATAAAATCGAACTCTAAAAATCAACTTCTATAAAAATCGACCTAATTTCATAGTGCAGACATACCCTTAGTCACCATTTTTATCAGTTGTTGAAAAAAAATCTACTAATTCACTGGAAACACCTGACAGAAAAGTATGAACTTCCTGCAAGTAGCATGGAGGTCAATATTTTTAAATTGCCCAGCAATCTAGAAACCAATTGCAAAAGTGAAGAGATTTTTAGGTCCACAATCCAATTTCCTATAATCTAGGAAATCAATTTATTTTCCACTTAGTATTTATTATTCCTTAACTACTGTATAATCTATAGTTTCATCTTTTACTGCACTTTTTGATTTCTTGATAGGTTTATTATTCAATTACATACTTTCAGGCTTGTGTCATTAGCCTAGGATTATTCACAGACTAGGACAGCAAGTAAGGGATTTCCATTTTTCTAATTATGGGCATGTGCCATCAATTCTAAAGCAGAATTCTCCATTTATTTCAGTGGACAGTTCAGTTTAAACAATGATGGTGCAATTTTGCTCTGAGAATGTTCAAAGGTAGTAGTCTACTTTTAAACATAACTGCAGAATAAACCACTACACATTTGTAAATTACATGTTTAGTGCAAACTCTTAACTTAATTGGAATCAAACTCTTCTCGGTTTTTAACAAAATCTCTGCACCCAAACCAAGTTTTTCATGTTGATAAAGGTATTGTCAGGGCAAAGGTATTGGGTTTCACATGGAATTTATCAAGCAAGTCAAGACATGATAAATCTACAAGTTAACAAATCAGGTTGTTAGACGGAAACTCACATTGCATTAACATACAAGCCGTCAACTCTTTCATAAATCAAGGATGAAAAGAATAGTTGTCTCCTTATTGAATAACTCAGTAGTGTCTGGCATTGAAAGAGGCAATTCCAAATCAGAAGAAGCAGTGATCACCTCATCTGATTATTTAAATCTTGACAAACAATAATTAAAATGTACAGTTATAAATCTACATTGTTTATTACCTCTACTTTTATTAGAGCCATGAATGAAAACTGACAATGCAAGCTGCCATGCTGTTTCTCAACTATAAATTCTATATTCAATTGTTAAACTTGAAAAGGCTGAAGTCATCAAGAGGACACACAGATGTTAGAATGTACAAAACACAAGAGCTGCACATTACTCAGATGAATGTATCAGTTGTTATCCATTCAATTCTCCAATGCATCGCTCAAAGAACAGACCTCAGAAGACATTAAGGAGATGACATATAAACTTAATTTTGTTAATTTCAAGATCTTGGATTGTAGACCAAGAACTGACTGGCTAATGTTATAATAAAAAGTCATAACTTAATGAAAGTGGTGATATCAACAAAATTGTTGCCATGTTATTAAGAAAAAACATATACACATACACCAAAAAGTGCTGAATAAAAAGCTTTTAAAAAAATTGTATAGTACAGTGTAGTTGTAGCTTACAATACAGGCTAACTACTTATGCTAAACGCTCTGTTCCACCTTTCCTTTTGTTCTGATGCTGGGAATACCTTGCCCAAATCTGAAGAAGAGCTCAGTGTTTCTCGAAAGCATGTCTCTCACCAACAGAAGTTGGTCCCATAAAAGACATTGCCTAATCCATCTCATCTCCCTTTCAAAAAATTGTAATTCCTCCTCCTCTTCCTCTGCACAACCTTAGTTTTTATTCATTTAAGATCACAAAAAAAGAACCTTTATTCCAAAGTAGTATACTTAGCATGTGTGTCATTGCGATTATTCACAGACTGAACTAGGTTAATTAATTATTTTCTGGACAGAAAATCATTAGCAAATTCATTATTTGTTTTCTGTACAGTTGTACATTTTCACATTTCACATTTTTTTCTTATTACTTTAGACCTGACAGCACTGTGGACCTTGATTAAGCAAACTTTCATTGAGCTTCTTTTTTTAAAAAAATGGTTTCAGATGGAAAGTTTTGACCAGCTTCAGTACGAACATGCTCATCTTTGTAGACAAAACTATAGAGGGGGGAGTTAAGAAGTATTTGAAATAACAGCTTTTGAAGGGGCATTCCCGGTATGTGGGTCAAGTAGGAGAGTTGGCAGGAATACCGATAAACCTCTGTTATCCAAACCTTTGTTATCTAAATTTCAGGTGACCTGAAAACAATTTTATCTCCTAAATCTGCAATTCAAAAAGAAATCAAAATTCAATGCTGATTAACAAGTTTTCTAATGGTTTCCAGATAATTGGGGTTTATCTGTAGCTGAAAAGTGGAAAATTCCAGACCTTCGGCATTATACAGCATCATACTGCGCTAAAAGCTCAGAGGGGAGGCTTTGGAAGCATAGCTGAATATTAATCAGAGGCATTTTATTATGGATGTTTATGTAGGACTGGCTTGACTCTGCGTTAGTTAAATCCATGGCAAAATGTTCAAGTGATTTTTATATTTGAGCAGGATTGCATCCTAAGGCATTTTTTAAAGAAAAGCAATGTGATTATTAATGTATAGCTGTACATAGTAAGGTAAAAAATTCCATTTGTGAAGAAAAGGAAGGTTTTTTTAAAAATTGATATCTTGATATTTGGGGTTACATATAATAAGACATTATCATTATATTGTCTTTACACATATATGTACATATCTTAATGTAGAATTAACAACATTAAGAAACATTATATGTTGAGCATATCTTGTTTCATCATTAGTATTTCCCATTTATTTTTCAGAATTATATAAACACAACTTTAATATGAATGGGTGGAGAGGTAGGGGTGTGAAAAGAGACTCAGGAGACCAGAGAGAAAGGTAAGTGGGGGAGGCGGAATGTAATTGAAAGTGGAGGAGGGGGAATGTAACTGAATGTAATTCAGTTATTATCCTCTCTGTATCTCCTTCTTGACTTTCCTATAAGTATAGGATTACCGTGTTTATATCAAAGCATCTCCATGATTTCAGTACAGAAGAGGGAGTTGTGTACTCTTCTTCTTTTTTCCATACTGAAGCCGAGTGGTACATCTGTTTCTGTGAGCTGTGGTTTAGTCACTGAAATCTTTTTCAGATCACTGTGGCAAGCTTCGAACAGTATTTTGTTTGTTTTTTTCTTATTACATGTAGTGTCTTTTTAAATCCTTTGGAGTCTTTTACTTCTGTTTCCTCCTCAGTCTTTTACCAATAATTAGGGACATTCAGTGGTTTTAAGAATAACTTAAATGAAAATATTAAGCACCATCAACTGTGCCTGCTTCCATTGAAGGCAACGGCAAAATTCCTATCGACTTCAGTCTGATTCTTCTCATGAATAAGGCAAGCAGGATTTGACCATAATTCTTTAAAAACCAACTTCTGTTGAAGTGATTTTTTTTCTCAAACATCATCAAACTGAGGATTGAATTCTACCTTATAGAAATGGTGTGATCTTCCCCCTACTCACCACCTCTATCAGTCCTTGGATAGCAACTTGTCCCTTATTTATGACCTTATATGTTAAAGTAAGAGAAAATAACATTACAAATGCCTACTTTATGCACAGACCAAGAATTCAATCCAGAACCCGTAAACATAGACTATGAGCCATACATTTTCACTGATTTTAAAATTCCATTTAAGTCACTACTGCTCAGACTGGATTCCCAGGGAAAATATTTTAAAATATTATCTTATTGAAAATTGTTTCCATAGGGACGTGAAAGTAATATACTTGGAGGTAGGTTTTCAGTGAAATGCCTGAGAAATTAAAATGATATTTCAGGTTGTCAGTATGAAAAGGGTTTGCATTTTTTTTTCATTATGATGATGTATTATTTTAGTTTACAACAATCAAACTTAGTCACAAATTTATCAGAACTATTAATTTACTTCTACTGTCTTACTGAAATATTGCTGTTTTATAGGCTGCTTGTTATTTTTTCTTTGGTTATAAGGAACGGAAGGTTCAGTAAAGGTGCTTTGTTAGCCTAGGAACATTAATGTTTTTAATAAGTAATTTTATTGATGGAAATATAAGTATTGTGAGATGGTAGGTTAAGTCATGTGATGTGTCATTTCTCCATTAAAATATCTTCACTATAGCTGTTTCAAATATGGTTCAGCCAAAATAAATCCATTCTAACACGTACAGTAAGAGATTATAATTCACAGCATGCACTTAATTTCTGTATCAAGCTAGCACCAGGACTGGGTGATGTCTTAATTCGCTGCCTTGTACCAAACTAGGGTTTAAGAGCAATTTCAGGGTCCTTACTGTCCAGTTCTAGAAAGGGAGTTTGAGGTGCTGGCAGCTTTACCACAGATTTCTGAGTTTGACTTTAGGAAAATCATTTAATCCCTCTGAGCCTCAGTTCTTCATGGGGTTTGTAATTCCAATGGGGTTTGTAATTCTTCCTTTCACTCATCGTTGGTCTTGGCTATCTGGGACAGAGGCTGTCTTACTATGTGTATGTTCAGCACCCGGCTAAAGGGGAAGCCAGTTCTGGCTGGGACATACAAGCAATACTGTAAAACAAATAATAACCAATAACCCATTGGCTAAATCCTGCTTATCTTACTTAGGTGACTTTAGCAGGACTACTCTCTTGGGCCAGGTAAAAAGATTCAGCTCCAATGGCCAACAACAAAACAATATTCTAATCAAATAACTTCCTTTGTCTTGCTGAGGAGATACACTGCATTTTATTATTATTTCTTCAGAATATATATATGGAAAGTGATGGGCACCATAGTTGAGTAAACCCTGCCAGCAAAGCCAATCTCAGTAAGGGCTTCTAAGCATTCCCATTGCTGCTCTCATTTCCCTGTAGCGCTCCTGAATTTCCCTCCTCCATGTTGGTTTCTGCTCCACATATCCATCCTGGAGGGTTAATCCACCTTGGGTTATCATGACCACTGCTATGTCAGGAGTGGGGATCAAAACTCACTGTTTGTAAATGTGAAGATCTTGAATCCAGGCTTGCAGGTTCTGGTGTTACTGCCACTTCCATAGCACCACCTGACAGCTTTAGTAGTGACTAGGGAATTGGGAGCCCTAAGGCCTTACACTTCGCTAAAGTTACTGACCACAGCAGGGTTTCTCAAACTGGGGGTCGCGACCCCCCCGGGGGGGTCACCAAGCGCTCCCCGGGGGGTCGTGAGCTCCTGCTGCCGCAACTCGCAGCGACTGGGGCCAGCGCGCAGCCGGCAACCCCCCCGCGGCGGGGATGGGGAGCCAGCGGCGGGGACGGGGAGCCAGGGAGCAGCCGGCAGCCCGCCCACGGCGGGGATGGGGAGCCAGGGAGCAGTCAGCAGCCCGCCCGCGGCGGGGACGGGGAGCCGGGGTGCAGGGCGGGGGTCAGCTTTTTTTTTTTTTTTTTTAAATTAAAATAAAAATCAGTGGCTTTTCGGCGGAGGGGTCACGTCCCCCCCCCCCCGCTGGAGCACAAAAAGGGGTCACGGTCTCAACACGTTTGAGAACCGCTGGACCACAGGGACCTTACTGGAGGAGCTTCTAAGGCCCTGATTGGTCAGGGTACACTATGTAAGACTGAAAGAGACACAGGAAGTTGTCTAGGCTAAGAGGTTGTCTGGCTTGCTGAAGCTATAGATAATCCTGCTGTTTGCTACCTGACTCCCAACCTCATCCGTGACTTTGACCCTGCCCTTTTCCTGGCTCCTACCTTCAGCCTCGATCTAGTCCCTGAACCCTGTTGCCCTGGTTTCGGATTGCTCCAGCTCTAAATCCTAGATCTTGGCTCCAACTTTCATCTCTGATACCTGGATCTTGTCTTTAGCCTGACTCATTGGCTTCTGGTTCCTGAATATCATGCCAAAAACCACATCAAACTGCTCCCTTCCTCCTTGCTGGTACCAGTTTTCCAGAGACTCTGCAAGTAAAGCAGCTTGACATTCTCAGAGGAAAGGAACTCCAGAAAGGCAACATATTTATTCACTAGTAATTTATTATTAACAAGTAAATGATATGTGTGGAGCGGCTGTCACTGTCTAAAGATCTGGGTGTGGCTGCAGAGACCACAGCTGATTCTCCATTTCAGAAGGTGGGCCCTGGACTGCAGAGGGTAGATCAGGGTACAGGTCCTGCTTTCTGTGCTCTGTAAGGCTTGAAATTGAAACAATACAGTTGTTAAATGCAAGATCTAATCCTTTTAATCTGCAGAACACCACACACTGAATTCCAGCTGCTCGGTTAAGGGGGACACAAACCATTAAGAGGCTTCTCAGCCCTCTTCCTCTTTTCATAATAACTATTTCATTGTACCAAAGACTCACCTGCAGTCTGGCAATTAATGTTTTCATCTGCAAGAAGTAGAAGGTTTCTCTGTGCTCCTATTTGTTTTTTCCTTCTTTCCTGCACTTTGTCTCCTAGGAAATGTACAGTGAGCGTTGGATCAGGCCCTAATTGCTGTGTTTACTATTCCACAGTGTACTGACTGGCTTTTAACTGAATGGCAGTGACTGCTTCTTAGTCTGATAATCCATATTATGGTCCCTGAGGGGGCTAGAAAACACTATAAAGACAAAGGAACAGTATGCATACAGAAAGCTGCCCTAGATACTGTAGGATGTATATGTAAAATCATAAATATGCCTACCCATTAGTGGAAAAGCCCCTTAGATGTACACTGCCTGCATTTATCACTGCATTTGTATTCTGATATGGTACTTCTCAACTCCGAGTGTTCTTAAAAATGCTGAGAGGTTGACCTTAGCTCTCTAAGTTCTCCTCAGGGAAGCTACCCTATTGTACTAAGAAGATAATCTTTTATCCTTAATGTTTAAGTTCCCATGTATTTGACTTCACTAAACTTTACCCCTGGGGATGTTTTTTTTCCAGCAGTTATACTGAACAATGGAACTGTGGGGAGATTGTTCCATTTTACAACTGAAATAAAAGTTTGAGACTAACGGTTTCATGTAAATTAAATAAGAAAGCTACAGTCTGGACCTTCTTACAGAGCACTAATTTGTCATTCTTATATGGAAATGTGCCTGACTATTCTGAGTAGGTTTTCAGGGATAAATTACCAATGACCCAACAGTGTTATTCATACACTCTATCATCTCAGTTCTGGCAGCATAGCCTACGAACAAAAAGCAAGTGCTGCACAGAAGAGCATGAGTTGTAGGGGTCGACCACACACACCTTCAAACTGAAGAAAATGACAGGTGATTTTATGTAAAACAAAAATATTCTGGGAAATGTAACAATTTAAGAGATCAATGTTAATTTATTTTAACGTTTTATCAATGAATACTTTTAACAAAGTTTTTTTAATGTAATGTTGCCATCTAGTCTCTGAAAAGCTGTTTATATGGCCCTGGTCTTAAACATGTCAGCTTTTGCATCTCTGCAATTTGTTGCTAAGAAAATGCCCCAGATACACTCCAGGCAACAAGGGGCCCGTTATAACAGAAAAAGGAATGTCAGAGTAAACACTGTCATCTGTAGAAGAAAAATAAGATTCTCACAGTCTGTAGTGGATGTCATTTCGTCTGCAGAAACAGTATCTTTTATCCAACATGTACGTGCCTATTACACGAGCCAGAAAAATATTGACTAATATTTTTTTTAAGTTATCATTTTAGTCAATTTGGTTAAAATTCGCCACTGTGCAGAGGATCCAAACACCACCTAAATCCAATTTAAGCCTTAATTTGAGGGCTGCAGCTGAATTTAAGTTTGACGCTGGCTCTTTGCCTACTGGAGAGTTTCACTCTTTTTGAATTATTTAATAGCAGATCATGCTTTTTTTTCAAATGTGTGAGTTCAAAAATCATCATGAATTTTTTCAGGGAATAATTCTTGGCGTACAGATTGTTCACAAACAGTTTATAGTGAATACTTAATTTTTCCATTGCTTTGTATCCTGATTGGATGACTAATTTCACTGACTGAGGCCCCAGTCCAGCAAACACTTAAGCATATGCTTGCCTTTACTACTGCAAGGTATCCTACTAAGGTCAATGCGATTGCCTATGGTAGTAAAGATAAATGAATATGTATTTGCAGATTCGGGGTGCAATGCAATACAAACTGAAAAGTGTAAAGGAGGAATTTGATGGCAGAATGTAATATATGAAACTTGTTTTTGACACATTCAAGCATTTGATCAAAATTAACTTTTGTAAATATCTTCCAATAAAGATAACGTGCTATAATACATATGGACAGTGGACACAAGCTGCAGAAGTGCCCCCAAATGAATATTTGCAGTACATATTTTTGTAGTATTTGTCCAAGACATGTATTTTTAAACAATTAATATTTATATTTGTACCATGATTGAATTAGTAAGCCATAAACCAAGGACAGAGATGAAGAAAATTGATGCCAGCTAGTATATACAGAGATGCACAGGATAAGTGTTCAAAAACACACACACGAAAAACTGCCCAAAATACAGTGGATCAGACATACCACAGGATGTGTTGGAAACATAGTAACATGAAAACATTTTATACTCTTTTTAACTAAAGCAGAAAACAAATTAATTGATGAAAAGATGCTGACCATTTTAAACAAAGCAAGCTTTAACCACACTAAGTGAATAGAAAGCAAACAAGAATCACTTCCAGTTAATGTATCTAATTTTACACGCAATATATTCTACCGTGTTTTATAAATAGCTGTCCATAATGGGGAAAGTTTAAGCCAAATAAATGGGTGTTAAAGGCTTGAGGCAACTTGATAGATAGTTGTGGGATACAGCTATTCCTTATATAAAAATGATCATGGTTGTTCCAACATGGACAATATATACTAATCTTATTACCAGGTACTGTTAACAGTGAAAAGCTCTTTTTTTTTTTTTTTTTTTTTTTTTTTGCTTTCTTCCTCCCCTCTTCCCCTGGACCAGGTGATATAAATTTCCCATTGTATTTGTCAAAATTTTCCAAAATATAATTGATTTTTTTTGCAGAAATTTTAAAAATTTAGCTAAAAAAATTAACAAAATTTTCATCAACCTTTAAAATGTTTTCTGATCAGCTCTAGAGTTGGTTAAATAAAATATATTTCAATAATTTCCCCCTAAATTTTGATCCATTTTTTTACTCAAAATTCAAATTTTTTACTTTTGTTTTGCATTGTCAAATTACTTCTAATTTCAAACTTCATATGAATCCACAGCCCATGAAACCCTGATGTTTGTGTGCCAGAAACAGCTTGGGGATGAGGGTGGTGTGTTACAATCAATGCAATAGAGCTAAGCATCATTCTGCAATAGCTTTGCTTTTTTCCACAGTTTTAGCACCAGGAAGATTAAAAGAAGGACATTCTGAAAACCCATTATAGGCTTGGCTAGAAGTTCTCTTGGGTTTGTTATTGTTCCTTATAGCACCTTTAATAAATCAAGGGGCAAACAATGAGCACACCTTCAGTGACTATGCAGAAAAGAGGCTGTATGAGGATACACACAGTCACTCCATTATGTTCCTCTGAAAAGCCACACACAATGGAAATGCCTGTGTGCAGGGACTGCTTGCCTCTACCTCATCCCCTCCCCCCCCCCCCCCACCATTGCCAAGCCCAGCTAATCAAAAGTCATGAGTCCGGCTTTAAAAATCACAGGATTAAAAGATGCTCGGTTCTTTTCAAACATCTCCACAATCAAGAAGGCTAGAAAAGTATTATGTTTTTGTGTGCCAGCAGTCTTCCAATCACTTGACTCCAGGAGCTGGGTCTTTACGAATAACACCAAGTATTATGAGACTTTTGATAAAAGCATGAGATTTGGAAACACTGCTTCTCAAAAGGTAAATCACAGGTATATTATTGTGGGAGAATATGAAGTAGCACAGGGAGTCTGATTGGGTTGTTGCCTGAATCCAGGTCAGTGTGTTTTGGTAGGATCCTCGCTGACCTGTTGGCAGATTCCTCTGCCATTGTTGAGGGTCTGGTCTGGGACCAATGGAGTAGGGTGGCACCGGGTCCCCCTACCCTCTACTGCTAACCACACCCCTGGGGTAGCAGCCACCTCACATTAGGCCAAGAGGCCTATGTTTATCTTCCCACTGCTAGAGCCAGGATGTTAGACTATATGTTGCTTGCTCTGCCCTGCCCAAAGCTTGAGCTCCTAAATGCTTGGTTGGCTTCACCCTACCCAAGGATTTGAACCTTAAGACTCTTTGTCAGCTCTGTCCTACCTGAGGGCTGGAGCTCTAATCCCTGATGGGGCAGCACCCGAAAGAAGTAGTGAGGCAGAATGGCCTCCCACTGTGCCAGAGTGGGAGGCACTGCAGCTAATCCACTATAGCAAGCAGTAAGGACACCAGCGATGTTTCCTATTATAAACCTGTCTATTAGCAATTTCCTCCTATGCTTTCCAGGAAAGTTAAAATAAAGAATAACATTTTTGATTGCCAATGTTTTTTTCTTTATTGTAGTAGTAAGTGGTGAAAGGTTGAAAAATCACCTCTTTGGCACAGTAGGCTTTTCAATCTATATAAAAATAAGTGTAATGTCAAGATATCAATCCTATCAGGCAGAAACCACTGAAGTGGTCACCTCACAGTAACTATGGTATGTTACTTGTGTTCTAGAATAAATGCAGAATTCCTACCTCAGCAAAGCAAAGAACCGTATATTCTGTTAGGGGTGTTTTTTTAATGGCATTTGTGTATGTATGTGTGACCGCGTGTGGTATTATACATTTTAAAAATCCTACCTCAAGTTTGAAAATCTTACTATTAAAGGAACTTAATTGCAAACTGTCGAACTAATGCTCACTTTGTCCTTTGGAAATTTTGTTCAAATTCACTCTCGTGATTCAGGATGGCCATTAATATATCCTGGGCTTGCTCCTAGTTCAAAGATTTGTCTATAATGTTACAATCTTCACTTAAATTGCAGTGTTCAACACAGATGTGACAGTATCTTGGTGTGAATTCCTACCTCCACCCTCGAGAAAAGTTCAATCAAGTAGGTCCACAGCAATAGCAGACAATACAAATCTTTCCTCTTCAGCAGTATGACTGCATCATCTTCAGCAATCTCCTAGTCTTCCATACCAAGGATCTCGGGAATCCATTTTGCTCCCTACAAAAATATAGATTTTAGTGTCTGTGGGAGGATTTAATCCATAACTGGGAAGCTTCCTGTTCACACAAACAAAAATCCTCCCTCCCACACCCAGCCAGAATAACTATGCTAGGTTCTGGGGAACTCTGCTGTGATGTTAGGAGATAAAAATCCCCACCTCTCCACATCCCTCTGCCATGATGTGAAGGGAAAACCGTTGTTCTGTGACTGTTCATTCGATCATCGCTCACTACATAGGAGAAAAGAACAAAGGATCTTTGCAATGGTGGCTAATTCAGCATGGGCCCCACCCATTCGCCATCCCATCACCCACCAGATCATCCCATAGAGAACTCTCATGGAGCAGCATGTTCCACTGCATACTTTATGTCCCCCTGCAAGACCCGCTCCCAATCCTATTCACAGTAAAATCTCAGCAGGATAATATCTGAGCACCTCGTAAACATCAATGAGCTGAGTCTCACAACCACTTGGATAAAAAATTCTGCTGGCCTGTGACGGAGTATGAATATGGCATGCGATAAACACTGTGTTCAGTTAACTGGAGTTACTTTATTAGACTTCCAGTATATCTTTCCTGACTTTTTTTTAAATTCTATTGCAGCCTTATGAAAGGGAGTCAGCACTGGAACTTGATGTATTGTAGGTATTTGTCACCATGCCTTAGTGGGTCACAGCGGAGAATACCAGATTCAGGGCAAACTGCTGAGAAATAGGGAAGAGTCACCCCAAACTGGTGGTTATTCTTCCATAAGATATACAAAAGTAAACATCCGTCTCACCACACTGGCTAACAAGAAGTCAAAAATGTTAGCCAGTGTGGTGAGACGGATGTTTCCTTAGGCATCCCAGCCCCTATTTTACCACCCAGACGCTAGACTTTTTGATGAGTGGTCAATGAAAAACAATTTCATCAAATCAGAGGGTTCTTCTGCTCTCAAGAGATTAGTCACATACCCAAGTCAATATGTAACTCAGATCTTACCCAATAATCATGCTGCTACTACTCATTTAATAGTTAAAATTTAAAGTTTTATTTTTAAGAGAAAAGAAATGGTGTTAAAATGGTTAATCATTTATGTACAATCATTGCAAAGTTCTTATATCAGATTTGTAGCAGTGATAGAATAAACAAACTGCTAGTTTGCAAAAGTCTCTCTGGAAATTACCCAGACAGTTTGAAGGTCATCAGTCCATGTTTATAGCATCCTTGTTAGAAATCCAGTCCAGAGAAATGAAGCCAAAATGAAGATGTTTCCAGGGTCTTTTATACCTTCTCCCATGTGGATGGAATTATACTGTCCTAAACAAAGTTCGGAGTCTCAGTTAGTGGAAAATCACAGGGATAAGATGGAGTCCAGGGTCACATGAACAAGTTACCTTACATGGCTTTGATGACTCACCGGAGCAGTCATTGCCCACTTGAAGGTTACGGTGGCCCTAGGAAGACATTTTCGTGATGGGACAAGTTTCTTCTATGTCCCATTGTGAGAGTTAAGTGTTCTTCAATGGGCCATCAACTTGAATTCATAATGTGTTGGCTAGACTGGATGCAAACTACCTTGCAGGTATTATCCTAGGAACAAACACATTTGAAATACATTTACATAATCACTATTCATAACTTTAGATATGAAGATGATCATGTATATAAAGAGGTTCAACATGCTTAGCAAATCATAGGTGTCAATGGAAAAGTTAACACAATATACTTTGTACAAGATTTGTTGCCATTATATAATAGTGGTAGCAACACTGATATACGTAGTCTTATTTCAATCATACAGTAGTTCATTGTTCAGCTTTTTACAGCTGTGTTTTTGTTGATGCTGTATATATAATATGGTAACTGGGTAACATTTTAACTGTTCCAGAGTATAAATATATACAAAAGAAAATAATTATCTATTGAGCCATCCACACTGAGCCATAATTATCTGTTGAACTCCCACTGAACCTGTGCACAGTATGCTATATGAACATGGTATACAAGATAGTCTTGAGAGTTCTTCAAGACAGGGACTATTTTAAGACAAGATTAAAGTAGTGAGTGAAGCAAATTATGGGAGATAATGTACCTGTCTGATTATAGGCGTTCCATCTGCTGTCTTAAGGAGGGCACACTGTGTAATAGTGGCCACTGGAGCCAGTAGATGCAATGTAAAAATGTTTGTAACCCTGACTTATGCTAATAACTCTGACTTGGGTGACCATACATCCCACTTTAGACAGGACAGTCCCTTTTTTGGCCCTGTCCTGGCCATCCCAATTTTATTTTTTTTTATTACAAAACTGGGCATTTGATCTGTTTGCTCTTGATCATTAGTTGGCAAAAGACTGGACAAATGCCCAGTTTGTCAAAAACGTGGGGTGGGACCCCCTAGCATGGCACAGAGAAATGTGTGGGGGACAGGGGTGAGCGGCAATGCCAGCCCTGTGCTAGAGGTCTGCCCCACATGCAGGGGGGAGAGAGGGGCCTTGGACGGCCCTGCAAATGGGCATGCAGCAAGGGAGCTTGGACCACCAGCCCCAAGTATGGGCATGCAGTGAGGGGGCTTGGATCACCAGCCTCATGCACAAGGGGGAGAAGGGATTGTTCAGACTAGGCTTACATGCAAGGGGGAGGCAAGTCATGGGGGTGGCAGGTGGCTCGAGTGGCTTCATGCGTGCGGGGGTGTCAGGAGGGGAGGGGGACTTCACCCTGTGCTGGCATGAGGCAGGGAGGTCTTGGGCCAGTCCCATGTGGTGCTGGGGGGAGGGTAAGGAGGGAGCCTTGGGCTGGCCCAGGGGTGTCACCCTAACTCTGACCATCTGCAGGTGACTGGGTCAGATTATAAAGTCTAGTGCCTTACCCGCACTCCTGTGCATCACACTGATATTAGGACATCATACAGAAGGACAGGGTGTTTCCACAGATTGCTACTAGGAGAATGCAAAGCTTTATCTAAAGTAAAGAAAATACACAAATATTTGCCAAATGCAATGTGTTAATTTAGAAACAATCTCAAATGCACAATCCAAATGTAGCTGCTACCAATATTCTCTCCTCCTTCCCCCTCCCACAGTAAAATTGAGGAATTATCTGGATAAATAAAGAATCCCTCCACCATTCAACAGCTTACCGTATATGATCTTGGTTTATTTGAATGGAGGGGCATAGAAACATATCACCCCTCCACTGTTCCAAAAACACTTACTCTTAAAGTAAAACTTAAGGATAACACAAGAGTTGGATTTTGTTTGGGATACAAGCCATGGATCTTTTATTTTAAAAATAAAAACATTTAAGAGCCCCTGGCCAGTCCAACTTTCATTGTGGGGAAGCCCAGAGAGTTGAACCTATGTTAACACTTAATTTAATTTTGTGAAGGATTTCAGAAAAAAATCACTGTCTTCTGCTCGGACATCCCATTCAAAACAAACCTCAATGAGTTATGCTCCAAAAGCTTCACTTTTTATGCCCAGATTGGAAAAAGCAATCTTCACTCTATCAGACCTTTTATAGCTTTTCAATCCCTGTGCAGAGCATTTCTGACTTCTTCCACACTTTGAGGAAAAAGTGAAGCTGGAAGATAGTGCCAAGACAGCTGATCATATGGATAACTCATTTGAAGTAGCTTCCTCCTAGCTTCTGGCCCTAGACATAGGTATTTCCCCTCTAAAATGTGTTTCCAAACATGCTTTTTAATTTTTACATGGAAGTGTAATACACTGTGGTCTGTAGAAGAAAGCTGAACCCTGACCTCCATTTTTTTGTTCAGTTTGAAGACATCCATCTTTCTATTTTCATGAAAGTCTCTTGCAAATAAAACATTCTTTTGTTCATCCATTGCCCTCTCCCCTCTTTGCAGCAATGACTTCATAGACAGAAACTATTACAATATGAACTACACTGATCACTGTATCTAATGATAAGGAGGGGGTAAATCATTAATTTTTAAAGAGAGTGTCTAATATTATAATTTAACAAAATTAGCCCTCAGACAGAAAACAGCCATCTGTCCAGTGTGAGTATACAGGTCAAGATGCAGGAAATGCACTCTTAATTTCAAGAAACACAG
Organism: Sternotherus odoratus; assembly: GCA_032164245.1. Lineage (NCBI taxonomy): Eukaryota > Metazoa > Chordata > Testudines > Kinosternidae > Sternotherus > Sternotherus odoratus. Next base: position 63,436,238 of record JAVMKO010000001.1, read on the forward strand.
GAAGCTTCAAAGTTGTTAAAGGTAAGAGCTATTTTTTCCAAATCAGTTCATAATTTAGCTATCTTAGACACTACTATTTCGTAAAGAAGTAAACACCTTTTAAAAAAGACCTCTCAATTTCTCCTAATTATTTTATCCTTGTCAACAATTATTTTTATCTTTAACAAGAAACTAGTTGTTAAAACTGAAGCTCCCCGCTGTTAAATTGCTTTTGCAAAATAATTCTCTATTGCTTTCAGTGCCTCCTGTACCTGATTTGTGAGCACAGAACACATGCTTCATTAGTCCTTTTCACAGGCTAAGTATCTGTTGTTCCAAATATAATGTAAAGCAAATCACTTTTTAATGGTCAAGTTGACTAGATAGGAAATGTCATAGTTCCAACAAAAACTTGTAGTTAATTAAGCCAATTAGCACTTGATTTAAGTACCTCTGGAAAGCTAAAACCCAAGAATAGCTCTCAGGAGATGGCAGGAGACTTTTTTGTAGACAGAAATGTTATGGAAGGGAAGGGAAACAGGAAGAAGTTTAAAGAGTGTCAGAGTGTTTTAAAATGTGTTCACTTTTTTTCCAGCATATGTCAGTCTGAATTGCACTTCTGTGTTTAGAAACAAAAACCAAAACATAGTATGTCTTTGTTTGAGAAGACAAAGCTGGACTTTTAACTCAGAAGACCGGGAATAAGACTTCTCCCAAGATCCTGCTGATCTTGTGAAATTAACTGAACTGTTAATTGCACTTTTGACTGCCTTCCAAAAGAAGATTTTTGACTGCTTGACACTGTTAAGACATAGCAATTCATTCTATTCTCTATTGACCTTTCAGCAGAGTGCAAAAAAAAGGGAGAAAAAAGTTTCTTGAGCCTTCAAAATAGAAAAGCACCAGATTCTCTCTAACACTGAGTTTCCCAAAGAAATGAGTAGTTCAGGGATTTAACTATGTGATAGCCCATGAGTTACACAAGGTATATACAGTCTCAGATCAGAAGTTGTTCCAATTTTCCAGTGGTTCTACTAAACTTAGTTCATTCATGAGTATTTAATGAGACAATGTATCTGTTATAATATTTATTTTGATCTACATGATATTTGGCTTTCATTTGAGGAATTTCTGAAAGTTTTATAAAGATGGAATAAATCCGTTGCAGTCATTCTTTACATACATTTGGACTTTAGCACTTGTTTACTGTATACTTGGTCTGTGTTTTTTTGTTTTTTTAAACTCTGAAGTGGAAAGTTACTCTCATTGATCCAAATAAAGTAGATTTAAATTAGCACAGTGAGGTATGTAATGTCTATCAAAAGTGATGTTCTTGTATTTAAAAACAGAGCAGCTGCCTGTAGGGGTAGGGTGGGAAAGTGTCAAACCCACTGAACGAAAATTAAACAAATGGGAAGGGGCTTTTTGGCTCTATTATTCCTTTTGTGCTCACACTGGGAAATAACTAATTACAAATGAAAAGTTGAATCTAGAAAATTAACATCCTTTTCACTGTTTTTTCATTTCCGCCTCATGGATTTGCTGCAATCTTTTCATTGATTGTTCCTAAATTTATGTTCATTCCCTACATATTGCTCTGTCCCTCCCCCAGCTGGATTCAGAAAGCAAAATTTAGGCCCTGATCCTGCAGTCAGCTCTGCGGGCTGGATCCTCGTATTCTCATGGACTCTCATGTATTTCAGTAGGGTTGTGGATGGGTGCAAAGGTCCACCTGCATTAACACCACCTCTTGAACAGGGAAGGAGCTTCCATCTCCTGACCCTTTACATAGGGCTTTGTGTAGGGAGGAGGAAAGAATATGGCTTTTACTTTCACTAGAAATGCCCCCCCCTCCCCAGTAGGAGGTGCGAAGCCTTGAAATTGTTTATATATTTTTATATTGTAAAAGTCATATTCTATAATAACATGCTTAAAACAAGAGAACGTAATAAAACTCAATAACTACCTAGGAGAGAATGTTGCTAAGTCTCATTTCACACATCTAAATGCTTGATAACTCTCTCTAAAAATGTGGACACTTTCATGAACTTCTAAGTATAGATATCACATCAGGGAGCTCTAATGAGTTCTCCTATTATTAACACTTCATTACTTTAGCAAAATAGTCTACACCCCAAGTACTAGGGGTGAAATCCCGGCTCCTCTGAAATCAATAACTTTAATAGGTCAGGATTCACCTTTGTAGGTAGTATTATACGCAGTTTAAAATAAGCTACACTTGTCAAAATAAATAAAGTTCATATTCCTGATGCTCTATGTTTAGTGGGGGAGGGGTCATTTCTTCACAAATGACTGAGTTCTGCAAAGTGCTAAATACCCTCAACTTCTATTATCTACAGCTATCTGTTGACTGTTGCTTTAAACTTAGGCTGTAAGCTCCTTGGGGCAAGAAATGTCTTTTTTGTTGTGTGTTTGTACAGTAGCTAGCAATCTTTGTCCATGAATGGGTCTCCTAGGCACTAACATTATATAGATAAATAATTATAATTAACATTGACTTCAATGGAAATTGTGGGCACTCAACATTTTGCAAGATCGGGGCAAAATTTGGTTATTCATAACTTGTCTCTTAGATTTAAGCCTTGTCTACAAGCACAAGTGGCACCAGTTTTAACTAAAATTGTTGATGTTGATTTCATTAACCAGTGCAAATCCCTGTGTGGACACACTTAAATCAGTTTATCACTGGTTTATATCAGGTTAAATTCAGTAACCAACAAGGACTCATCCATCAGTATGAATAAGTGAGGTTCTAATGCACTTCTCATCAAGATAAAGTCTTCTCATTTTGGAAAGCCTACAAAATACTGAGTTCAAATTCTGTTCTCTGATAAGGAATCAGACAGTTGTGACTGAGAATAGAGATTTTACTTCTGGTGTTTGTGTGTTCCCTTTCTGGCTGCAAAATTTGAAGCTATAAAGGACTGCCCTCATCATTGTTCTGACAGCTGCTGACTCTTCCACATTAATAATAGCTTCAGTTTAAAATACAGATAAATGATTAAGGAGGAAGTCAGTAGGAAATAAAATGTTTCAAGCTGCAGAGTGGGAAATTAGAATACCAAGGGGAAAAAAACCCACAAATATTAAAAACTTTTACCTATTTATTTTAACGCTATTGCACATTGACTCCATTGTCTGCTTCTTCTAATCTCACCTGCTCTCATTCCCTTGTGTCCTAGACTATTTTGCAGCTGCTTTACATCTGGATCCATTGCATGTTAAAGATCCTATTTGGCAGGGATGGAGAGGGGAGATGGGTTCATCCCTGTGGATCTGCTTCTATTTGCTTCCTTGCCAACCCCAAAGGCCCTATGTTGCAGTGATACTACTGAGATTGTCTGAGGAGGAACCCATCGAGACCACTTTGAGCATCAGCCAGAGGGAAAGTGCTCAAGAATTTTGTGCAATAGCTCTTGGGAACTGATGCCCCAGAACTCCCAACACCTGTTGCTTTGGGGGAGCTCAGAGGCTGAATTGGAATGGCTCGTCTGCACAGCAGAGCTAACACTAACCACTATGCTGCCATTAAATCACTGGCTCTCTTTTCATATTGACTGACTTTAGAGGTCAAAGGTTGAAATGAACAAATGTTTTATTCCATTGTGGAATACACCACTACGTTATCTTTATTTCCAGATGTCTGGGTTTTCTAAAGCTTCCCATCTGCCATGAATCTTTCTTATCCGGCTTTCCAACTGGAGGGGATTTGAGTCAATCTGAAATGTGGGTGCAACAAGATACCTAGGGCTCTGCTGCTGTTCATATCACATAGTTCTATCTACTGTATTAATGGATCTATATTGTGGTGTGGAAGAACACTTAAGAGCCAAGAGAAAATGTTCCATCAAGGCCTACCTATCTTATCTGCACAGAGGCGGACATGGGCTAATTTCAGAATATGGAGGAGTTTTGTTTTATTTAAAGTTTGTTTAAACACATTGGCAACATCCTTAATTCAAAAAGGGGGACCCTTTTAAAACTGTGTTAATGTTAATTGCAAATGAAGGAGTCTCCCTCCAAATGACTCAACTGGTCTACTGACTGCAGGATTTCATAGCGGGCTACAGTAAAGCAAGCACAGTTTTAATGGAAAACATCCCATTTTATCACATTGACACACATCATCATGCAATACAATTATAATTATCTCATTACCCTAATGGACATTTGTAGCAGAGCGGCAACTCACCCTGTGGCACCTCACACTGGTCTGTCCAGGTAATCGCTCACTCCAGCATCCGGAGCGCCCTCTGCAACCCCATACTCCTGCTTGCCACCGGCCCCATGTCCCTCCCAGACCTCAGTGCCCTCTTACCTGAGGTGCTGCACCCCTGCAGTACCCCCAGTCTCAGGGTCTCCCCTCCCCAGGGGAACCCCCACTCCCTATCCCCACCTTGCCTCAGTCTAGGCAACTGCCAGTCACCACTTGCCCCCATTCACTGGGGCAGACTGCAGTGTAATTGCCATTCATCACCGACAAGGGGGGTTTGGCCTGCTGCTCTACCTCTGTAGCTATGGGCTGCCCCTACAACTCCAGTATCTTTTGTTGGGCCCTCCACTAGGCCCTACAGCCTGGGGGTTTCCAGGCCAGGGCTTCCTCAGCCCCTTTTGCCTTACCCCAGCCCTGCTTATACCCTGTCAAGCTCCTAGTAGCCACACCAGTGTGCCTCTCAGCCCTTTTATAAGGGCCTGCTGGTCTGTTTGGGGCATGGCCACCCAGCTGAGCCTGCTTCGCAATCACCCGGGAGCTTGCTTGCTCCCAGCCCCAGGCCCTTCCTGGGCTGTTTTAAGCCCTTTTGGCTGGGAGTGGGTAGCCACCCTGGTACAACATTACATATTGTGTTTATGTCTACTCAAATGTTGCAGAGGATTGTGTTCTACAATGTTATTTTTGTCAGGTACTTCATGAAACATTCATCTACTGTACATCATAATTCCACTTATTTTCATGTCTATTGACTCCTTGAGCTCCCTGAACTCTGAGCCAAGAAGCATGCCAGTTAGGATGCCTCCTGGGAATTTGACCTGAGACTACCAACTCATTTCATGCAGGCTATTAAATTGCTGTAAAATGGTAACAAAGTTAGGGCTGAATTTTAACTCTTGCTTGACCTCTCTCTGAACGACTCTCTCAGGTGAGAGACCTGAACCATCAAACTTGGTGAACAATTAATATTCTAGACCGAACTGTCTGCCATCTGGCTGAGATTTAACATGCATTTATACTATAACATTATTTTAAGTCAAAGAAAGAGAAGCCAGGGGGAAGAGGAAAAGATGTTTTGGAATCAAGTTTTTGCACATGGATATGGAGCAGAGGATACCTACAAGTTCTTAAAGAAGGGACAACATGCAGAAGAGAGTGTATTGGTAATTAACAGTGCTGCAGATTTGTCATGACATTTTGTGTCAAAAATATCACAAAGCAGCCACATTAAAAATCACAGGTTTGGGGAAAATAGTGTGCAAAATCACAGCAGCACCATTTAAAGTGTGGCAGAGGGGCACATGAGAAAAGGGGGATCTTGTCGTGCCCCCTGGGTGTGAGGCTCTGGGGTGGGGGGTTGCAGTACAAGTCCTCCCTCCACTCACCTCATACCCACAGCCACGGGGCTGTCCTGGCTCTGTTGGCTCCTGCCACAGTGGGAAGGTCAGGTTCTTCCCCTCCTCCCCCCATAATGCTTGAACCTGTCCCCTTCCTGGATCACCTGTCCCAAGCTGGGCTGTGGCGGTAAAAGTCATTAGCCGTGGCCTGGGTGCCACCCCCTTTCTGTACTTTCCCCTTTTGTACTTTAGCTTAACCCCTTCCTAGATCACAGACACAAAGAGAGAGCTGCAGCTGTAGCACTGCAGTGTAGAAATTTATTACAGCAGTGAAAGGAGTTCGTCCCTCACTATAGTAAATCCACCTCTTTGGTCTGTGATCTAGGAAGGAGTTAAGCTAAAGTACAGAAAAGGGAATGTAATAGCATTTGTACACAATTTGCTTAGTAGCCTGTCACAGCAAGGTTCCTCCTTTGCCTCAGCATTTTTCCCTTGGGTGTTGGGGAGCCTGGAGTAAATCAGCCTGACTCTGGAGGATTTTTCCTCTTCACTCATGTTTTATTTTTCCTTATTTATATGGTGGGCCTCAGGGTAGGCTGAAGACATTCTTTTAAGGAGAACAGCCACACCTCAAGTTCAGAACACAAATAGAAATTCTTTCCCCTGCATCTATTCCAGTCCTTCCCCGAGCAATTGTTAACTTGGGTCAGGTCTACACTAAAAGTGCTACATCCAGAGGTGAAAGTAAACCAGTACACCCCGGTCCAGCATACCAGCAAGAGCTCTTTAAATTGCTGCCAGAGCCCCACTGCTGGAGCACTTAGGTAGCAGCCACAGCCGGGACCCTCAGGGCTCCAGCGGCGATTTAAAGGGCCCAGGGCTCTGCTGCGGTAGTGGCACTGCGGTAGCAGTGGCGATTTAAAGGGCCTGAGGATCCCATCACCACTACCACCCAGGGCCCTTTAAATCGCTGCCTGAGCCCCACTGCTGACAGAGCCCTGGGGTAGCGATGGCAGCCGGGAGTCCCCAGGGCTCTGGCGGTGATTTAAAGGGACCAGGGCTCCACTGCAATAGCAGCAGCTGGAGCCCCGGACCCTTTAAATCGCCCTGAGCTCTGGGATTCCCAGCTGCCACTGCAGCTGGTACCTCTAGGGTGATTTAAAGGGCCCCGGGCTCCCAGCTGCCAGTACTGCAGCCAGAGCTCCGGGCCCTTTAAATCTTAATTTAAAGGGTGCGGGATTTAAAGACCCCGCCTCTTCTGGTTGAGACCACACCTCTTCCACGTGAGGCCCCGCCCCTGCTCAGGACTCCGGCGTACTGGTAAGTCCTTTAAGTTGTTTTCACCCCGGCCTCATCGTCACAGCTGCACCTATGCAGCGTCACCATTGTAGTGTGTCTGGGGAAGACACTTTATGCCAATGGGAGAGCGCTCGCTCACTGGCATAATTACTCCACCTGCGCGAGAGGCGGAAGTGGTGTGGATGCACTAGTATGGACAACGTTTAGGTCACTGTTACTTGTATCACTGGGGGGCAGAGGAGGGTTCACACCCCTGAGCAATGCAAGGTAGATCAACTTAAGTTTCTTTCCGTGCAGGGAGGGAAGACAGTCTTCCTCCCAGGGGGAACCTTTCCTTCCTGCTGTCATCACCCCTGCTGTAACTTGTTTCTCATCTCTCTCCTCCTCTCGCTCTCTCACACCAGAAGGGTTTTTTTTAAAGGTCACTGGCAGCCCTTAACTGCTTTCAGTGTCTCTAATTTACCTGAGGTAACCTTTTTTCAGCTCATAGGGAACAGAGCCATCATCATTCTAGGGCTGACATATTTGCCCTCCACCACTCTCATATCTGTCAGTTCTACCTGTCACACTCGTTATAATTACAGTATTGCATCCTATTCTCCACCTCTAACTCTCCATGTTCAAAGTATAAGTTAATACTGCAGCAAACCACTTTAACTTCTGCTTTTTGCAGTGACGGTTGCCATGGGAGCATTTCACAAACAGTTTCTTCCCAGTTGTGCCACTGCTCCAGTCCAACATGTCCTCCCCATTCTTCTCAAAACCCAGGCACCAGAGGTTCCAAGTGTGCAGTGTCTGTATGAAGGGGGTTGTGAGAGCCCAGGGTGGGAATGAACACAATGAAAGCACTACCTCCTTCCTCCTCTACCCACTTTATGAGGTTTGGGGTCATTCCACCCCATTTTGCCAAAGAAATATTTCAATTTTTTCCTAAATGTGAAAATATTTATATTTATATTAATAAAAATATTGCAGGAAGGAGGGTCCAGAAGTGGAGGCTTCTCTGCTGCCTGGCTGGGCCGCTGCCAAACCCCAGCTTCCAGGCGCTGCTGCTGCGGCCTTAATGAACGAGCTGGGGCTGCGCTTCACAGGAGCCCTCTGCAGCAGCGGCCAGGAGCGGTAAGTCTCCCGCAGAGGGAGGTGGGAGGGTGGCGGCGAGCCTGGCTCACAATTTCCTTGCTCCACGAGGGGACCCAGAGACAGATGGCATAGCCCCAAGCTGATCGAGCCTGCTGAGAAAAGCTCAGAACTAGCACCTAGTCCAGATAGCTCTGTTGATGCACCTATCTTTGACTGGAATTTAAAGCAGCAGTGTGTCTGGGGAGGGTGGCAGTAATAGTAGTTTTTCATTCTTGATCAGAATGAATTTCTCTCTCCTACCCCTGTCCCTTCAGGCACAAAGGGGTGAAAATTGTAGTTATGTATCTGGGAATCTGGCCCATGGATTTGGAGTGACACTTAAGGTGACAAGACTGCAAATGTGAAAAATCAAGATGGGGTGGTGGGTAATAGAAGCCTATATAAGAAAAAGACCCAAAAATTGGGACTGTCCCTGTAAAATTGGGACATCTGGTCACCCTAGTGACACTATTTACCTTTCTGAGCATATCACTTCTCTAATTTGTATTGACTATTGTTTTGTTTTATATCAAAATTGGAAAGTTATTTTCTTTGGGATTTCATAGATGATTTGTGGATTAACATTCTGCCACATTTTGATATTTCTTTATTTAAAATGTTTTGGTCAGACTTGTTTAAAGGTACATAATGACTGTCTCTCTTTCAGACACACACAACCCTCTCACCCACCCACCCCACTTTCCAACCTACGTCTGAATCTTTGAACATTTTATGCTTATGGAATTTAGAATGAAAAGTGATAGATAAATGTAATAATTTAGAATTAAAAGTGATAGTAAAGAGATTTAATATTTTTCTAAAGAAATAAAATTGCAGCTACTGTAGTTCTACAGCATTTACCAAGTTTTGTCTACATAAATATCTGAAGCAGACAAACATCTGGGGTTACAATGGAGACGGAATTTTAGATGAAATTATATAGTGTCATTATAAATCTTTGAACGAGACACAAACTCTTTGACACACAGTATTATTTCTTGAAATAAGGGTATTATTACATGTGTAAGCAGCTGGTTAAGAGACCGCTTCTACCTAGTACTAGCTACCACTTCTAAAACAATACTCTTGTTCATAACTCCACCATAAATTGCATAATATATGGATTAATTGCAATGCTTTGCTTTGTTGAAATTGTTATTTCCTATAACAAGAAACAAGCAGTAGAGGTCACTATTGCCCATGTTCCATCAACTTGCAAAACTTGCTAAGAGATTGACTGGATAACAGTTCAGATAAAACAGATTTAATCCAAACCAAAACATCATGAGTTGTTGGTAGTAAAAGGCTGTATTTGGGTAGAAACATATTAATAGCACATATTAATGTGGTGCTTCAAAGACAAGAATACAGATACAAATAATCCTGATGAACTAATCAGTTCAAGATGTTTGATCTTACTTTAAAATGAGCATTTCTTAAACTGTATGCAAATTCTCTCTGCTTGTTTCAGTACCCTTTACTAGTCCCTGTATTATTCCATTACCATTGCAAGACACAATCTTAGTGTATCATGGATGATCAAAAGCCACATAGTCCCTGAATGGAAATTGAATTCCTAATTTTTAGACATACAGTAAAGCCTGGTCTCCACTCTGGAATATTACTGTATCTGAACATGGTTATGAACAATAGCATGAACTGACATGGCACTGAACACAGCGTAACAAACAGTCAATGACAACAAGAGGAAGCCATGATGTCGGCTAACAGTGATTAAACCTTATGGCTTGTCCTGTTCTGTGCTAACCACTAAGCTGCATTCAGACATGATAAAAAAATTGTAGCAGTTCTGTCAAATAAAATAGAGTGGACCAGGCATAGCAGTGAGCTTAAGCCCTACAATATGGTGCAAAGCCACTGGTTGATTGCACTAGTGCATGTCTTCCATCATACAGTATGGTTTAAGCTACTATGTAATATCCTAAATAATGCAATAAATGTATAAATTAACTATTTAAACCTATAGGGTGAAATCCTGGCCTCACTGAAGTCCATTGAAACTTCACCATTGACTTCAATGAGGCCAGATTCCACCCTACTCCCTGTAGGGATACGGATCTGTAGAAAATCATTCTTATTTACTCCATAGATTTGACCAAGTCTCAGCACAGGAAGGAATTTGCTCTTCCCTCCACCCCATTTTGGCCATTTTTTAAGCAATAAGACTACACAATAATTTGTAAAGGTTAAGCCATTGCAGATGCTTTTCTAATTCTCTCCATCTTATATGTAATACACGAAACTCCAGTTTCTGAAATTATACCAGTTATTAGTCTATAGTGTGCAATATATTCCTTTCATTATGGTCTGTTCAGGGGAAAAAAAACTGATTGTTTGTTAAATGATCACAACCTCATTTAAATGATGGCAGTAATGGTTGTGAAGACATTGCATTGCCTAAGTAGTATTCTAAAGCCTGTATAAGTAAAAAGCATTTTACATGTGATCCCTGCTACCATTCACTTGGATTAAAGGATCTTTATTTTTAAAATCAAGCTTAAAATAAGAACAAGACAAATCAGACTCAACAAATAGTCAAGGTGTGGTTTCAACTAATAAAAATGAGGAAATTTAAAGTTAAGGCTGGAACTCTGTCCTTAGATCATGTTGTGCTTAGACACTGTTACATCTTTCATGCAGCAACCAGGGCTCCTGAAAACAGGGAATGACCCTTTGAGCATCGATAACCAGACTTAAAGAGGTGACTGAAGGGTTACATTTCACCTGAATTCTGAATTAAATTTGAGACAGATCCTTACAGATATTTAAATATAATTTGGATGTGTGATTTTTAAAAATATGTAAATAGTGACTGTTTTATATTTGTATTGTGTTATAGAACAAAAGAGTGCAAACATGAGAATAGTTCACTTTCAACCACTGAGATGCACACCTCCCTAAATGCTTCTATTTTGCTATTACAAAAACCTCATTCTTCACTCTACTAGAGTGTTCCTTTCAGTGAAAGTAAAGCTGGTACCAGTGTAGAATCTATTAATAAACATTTTATATTTGTAGTAAACAGCTGGTGAGATCCTTCTCTCCAGAATTAAAGCTAGGGACATGTCCAGAAGGGCCCTAGATCATGCACAAGGGGACCATCCAGACACACACTTCCTTCCTCCCAAAATGAAAGGTCTGTCCCCCACCTCTCTTGCTTGGGTCTTAAGAGAAGGTGCTGGTGTGGGTCCTAGCTGGGAGAAGGGGTGGAGATGGATGTGTGAGGGGAGAGCAGGAGTGGTGGGCTGGTTTGGGGAGCACACATGATCACCCCTTCATTCCTGCAGAGATTCTCAGAAGGTTCTGAAGGCAGCCTAGGGCCATATGAGCTTTTAATTCTGAACCCCCTGGAGGTCTTAGGGTCAACCAGAGGGAATCCCAGGTAGCACAGCTGCAACAGAGCCATGCTGCCAAGGATCAGAGGTTGCCTGGGGCAAGAGCCAGTGAAGCTAAACTAGATCTTCTGCAAATTTCCAGGAATCTACAATGAACTCATGGATGATACTGTGTTCCTTTTTGCATGGGGGCTTACCCTGCCCTTCCAGTGGGATTTTGAGTGTGCGCACGCGTGTGTGTGCATATCTCTACAATGATATCTTCAGAGAGATTTCTTCCACTAGGACCCTCCCTCCCCCCCGGGCTTTATCACAAGAGGTGATGATCTGGCCCATCAGTCGTAAAATACTTATGACTTATGAGGAGAGGTTGAGGGAACTGGGATTGTTTGGTCTACAGAAGAGAAGACAGAGGGGAGCTGCTTTCAACTACCTGAAAGGGAGTTCCAAAGAGGATGGATCTAGCCTGTTCTCAGTGATACCAAATGACAGAACAAGGAGCAATGGTCTCAAGTCGCAGTGGGGAACGTTTATGTTGGATATTAGGAAAATCTTTTTCACTAGGAGGGTGGTGAAACACTGGAATGGATTACCTAGGGATGGGTAAGGTACCTAGGAATGGGTTACCTTGACAAAGCCGTGGCAGGGATATTTAGTTGGGGTTAGTCCTGCTTTGAGCAGGGGGTTGGACTAGATGACCTCCTGAGGTCCCTTACAACCCTGATATTCTATGATTCTATGATACTGCCTTCTAAAAATAAGTCCTTTTGAATCTAATAGGAATAAATCTAATGGGATACTACTGAAATTAAATGAGCTTCTATCAAAATTATTCTTTAACATAAATTATTGGAATAGTTTCCATAGAATTTTTAAATCAACCTCTAGATTTAAATAGAAAAATGAATCAATGCTATTAAAAATAGCTTTCTTTATCAAATTCAGTATGCCTTTTCCATAAAGGGAGAAGAAAGATAATTCATTTCTGAAATGATACAATCATTCTTCATCATGATGACAATTCTAATAATTATTTAAAATTTTCCAGGAATGCACCTCATACCTTCAAACCAGTCAATATTAATATATCCTATGTGTTCACTCAGATGAAAATATATGTTCACAACATATATGTGTGTCTGTGTGCATATACTGTATTTCCCTAACATTCTGTAGTTTCAAAGCCAACCAAAAAAAAACCAAAAGTAGTTATGTGGTAAAGATTAAAAAGAAGATGTAAATCCCATACAGAAAACTGTAAAATTTTACACCTCACAGCTGCCAGTCATAATCTACAAGGAGCCAGAGTTCTTAGCTATTCATTGCAGGAACATAGACTGGGCTCTCTTTTAGCAAACATTCTTGTCCTCTTCAATTTCCACTCATATGTAGAAAACTTCATGCTGCCTGCTGCAGAATTATTTTGTTTTTCTGTTTGAAAGGATTGTGGTGGCTTGATTAGATCCCTTCAGATTACATTTTGCTTGTTATTACAGTTTATATATAAAGTCGGAAATGTATCATGGTGTGTAAGGCAGACTAAGCCTATGTCTGACTGGATTTCTATAATGTGGAGTTTACAGTAGATAAGGATATGATGGGGTTTTTGGTTCTTTGTAATTTAAATGACTTTATCTTCCAGTTAGCACTATTTTTAAAGCCTGTTTCATTATTAAAATGAATGATATTTCTAAAAATATAAAAACTTCATTTGCATTTGACAAAACTGAAAAAAATAAAAGCCCCTGGTAAATTTTAAGAAATTAATTTAAAGAGAAGCAGCACTACAATTAAGATTGCCCCAGTCACAATTAACAGCCTGTGTTATACCTAGGCACTGCAAAGAATTCTGAACATACAGGTAAATTCGACATATACCAGGAGTTGAGCGCTAACACTACATCCTTGAGGCTGCTGGGTGTGGCAACCCTCTTCCACTTAGGCAAATGAAGGCACAATTAAATGTGGTAAGTGAAACAATTGAAAACCTCTGCACAAGAACTAGACCTCACACAAGCGTGGGCAATCCCAGTGGTTTCCTGGGAGTCTGATGACAAATGGACCGGTTAGTTGCTGTGATTGCAGCACTGGAGGGGAGCGGGGCAAGAGAGAGACACAGAGAGAAGAAACAGCAGATAAACTGAGAAAGAAGTGTCAGAGAGCCAAGGAGACAATCAGAACAAGCACCAGGAATGTGCCCCTGAGAAAAAGCCTAGAGAGAGAGAGGCTTTGGGGGCTGACTTCTGGCTGAAGTGGGCTTGAAACTGCAAGCAAAGAAACTGTCTCCTGCTGTTTGAGACAGGGCTTTGTGTACTTTCTTTGGTCATGTCACTGGGTTTACTCAGTCGAATGAAGTCAGCAGAGATGGACCATACGTATGCTGGGACGATGTCTAGGGTCCACTTGCACACACTAGAAATTCCATCTAATTTACTTTCTTTGTTAAAAGATCATATAAGAACACTCAAGCAAAGTGAAGTGAAAAATAAATCCATTAGCTTGTCTGATATAGAATACTATTTTGTCACACAGCAGATCCGGATTTAAGAGCCTGGACTTCTCAGAAGTTTTGCTGAATGGGAACTGAGTAACAACTGGGAACCACAATCTAATCTATCACAGCAGTGTAACCCCATGGTGTCACTTGAGTTCATGTGGATTTAAACTGATATAACTGGGCCCAGCTCTTCTACCTAATCTGTGGTCTTTTCCACAACTCCATCCCTTTCTTACACTCTCTGACTCCGTTCATCATGCAAATAGCTTGTAAGTAAGGCTGTACTTGTGCAGAGAGGGTGCATACTCTGCACAGTCCACTTCTGTGGCAGAACCACCTCAGCTCTGCAGCCAGGAAAGCCTTCACACCTGCAACGGAGTGACTGCCCATCAGATATAATTTGATATAAAATATCAATTATAATATCAGAATTTGATATACAATATCAATATCCGGAAGGACACCAAGGCTCTTCAAAGTGCTATGCTATATGATGCCCAACACTGGAGGTAGTGTTCCACTGTTGAAGTACAGTAGCAGTTCTCTTCAGAAAACAGATTTTTATACTTGTTTTTCATTATTCCCATGAGTTTTGCCTAATGTAGGATGCTAAAATAAATTGTACAACTAATGGGGGGAGAGGGAGAGGGATAGTTCAATTAATCAAAGTACCTTTCCCTAGAAAAAGTTCCGTTAAAAGAAACCATCTGTCAAATTATCATTTGACTCGTATGTCAAGGCTGACTGCTCAGAAGGAAGAATCTCCTGCAACAGTGGAAATAGATTCAGCCCAGAACCCAAATCTATGCCTGAAATTTTGAAAGAGTTCAGAATGCTTGTGCTCCTGGAATTTTAATCTCTTCTGGCACAATAGGGAAGAAAAGAATGCCTTTCAATGTTGCATTTTCTGTGGCAGGAAAACTGTACACAGCACACTCCTTGCCCTATAACCAGAATATTACATTGCCCATGGAAGTACTTAAAGTGCTGCCTTTTGTACAATAAGCAATTTTTCCACTTATTCATCCATTGGAGTAAGCTTAGGAAATTGTCTGAATCATTTCTCTTTGAAATCATTTTTTGATAAGGAGCTATTTATGTTTTATAGAACACATTTTCCAACAAATTAACTCGAGTTGTGAGGGCTTTGGAAAACATGCTTTTCTTAATGTTTGCCAAGCTTGGTAGTTAAGCAAGAGCTAAATATGTTGTTGCTTTAATAAACCACCACTGCTTCATTGTGCTGTCAAAGAGGGGGAAATGTAACATACCTCAAAATGCATTCTGCCCTTTGAAACCACAGGATCCTTTATTATCTCAGTCAGTACAAATATACATAACATCCTTATAACATAGGGCAGAGACTCAGGGATTTGCATAAAAGCAGAGTCCAAAACAAAATATCCCTCTCCGCCCCATACCACAGCAACCCCAGCCAGTAAGGGCAGGGAGTGTCTAAAAATTACCTTCTCTGGGTAACAAAGTGTGGGGGGAGGGGGGAGTATACAAAATTTAACCACTGTGCATTCCCTTCAGGGTATGCTTTACATGCCTTCCTGGCAGCATTACGTATTGTCCCAACATTTCAAGCATCACAGACAAGTCTTGTTTGGCTGTAATGCTTTTATTTGGTTCCAACATTAATAATTTTTTTCCTACCCAGGAACCAAGATTTTTAGTGTCTTCAGCTTGATTTTGCATCAGAAACTTATTGTGTAATGACTGAGATACACCTATATTTCAAATTAACCATTTAACTATGACAAGATCTTTTAAGCAATTAATTCTAGTGTAATTGGCTCTAAATTCATTGACACTAAACATTGTAATAACTGGTACACTGGAGACGCAGCCTCCGAGGGACTAACCAAAATGCTCCCTAGCTTCCTATGCTGGTAACTTGGGGTCCCAAGATAATCATTTGTGAACTTCCCCCATTCTTTTCTCATACTGGTGGGCTGATGGCTGTTACTGTTTGCCCGTTCCAGTACTAGCATTGATTCCTTTGACCCATATCCATGTGATACCTCAGCATCTCTTGAGAATCTCCAGCAGTCCGGGAGCCATTTGTAATAGTGAGTCAATAAGCATCAGCATTCGGATTTAGTGAGCTGGTTGTTATAGGTTGGCTGCCCTCCAGATGTTGTTCACCCATGTTAACAGGCACAGTTTTATTCTGACCTTGAGGATTAAGGAATTGAATCTGTATGTCGTCATCTGAATTTTCTGAGGAGTCTTGTTCCTGGAAAACTGGAGAACGTGTCACTATTTTCACTTTTCTTGAATTTCTTATTGTTGTTGGACTATCAGTAGGAAAGCAAGCACAGAGCATTAAGAGACCCTTGCTCTTCCCTGCTGATTCTCTTGAACCACTATGTACACTAGATGACCCCCCATTTTTTGGGTAATAATGTGGATCTACTTGTCCCAGTAGCCTTTTAATTTTGCTTGTCCCCCATGCTCTGACAAATTCTGGACAGGCACCCAATATCCTGGGGAGAGAGGGGCACTGTGAGTTCATAGTAACTCTTGTTTCTGGCAGCTGATTTCCTGGAGTTTTCAGTGACTAAATCAAAACCTTCTCTCATCTGTGGTGATTATGTGAAAAAATAGAAAGCACAGTTCTCCACTACTTCCTGATGCCCTATTAAACTAAATATAAAGTCAATTGTCAAGCCAAGGGCTTTCCCATACAAAAGGTAAAATGGAGAAAATCCTGTTGTTTCATTACCTGTACAGTTATAAGCATATATGAGCTTGTTTAAAGACTCTTTCCAATTAGATTTCTGGTCTTCAGGGAGAGTTTTCAGCATTCCTAGTAGTGTTATATTAAACTGTTGAGTTTGCCCTTTTCCCTCAGGATGACATGAGGTTGTTTTCAACTCTGCAATCTGGCAGTACTGCTGCAGCCTATGGAACAGCCGGTTTTCACATTCACCACCTGGGTCATGATGATTTTGTTTAAATTTTAAAACAAAATAATTAAAAATGTCAGTTGCAGTTTTCCCAGATTTGTTCCTTGTGGGCTAACCCTGTGCAAACCGGGTAAAGTGGTCCATAACAATAAGCATATACTTATACCCCCCACTGCTTTTCTCAAGATGAAGAAAATCAATTGAGACTAGTCCAGGTGGTTCTGTGGTACTGATAGGCTATAACTGGGCTTTGGTATGTTGGTTCAATCTCTTCCATTCCAGACACCAATAGGCCTGAGTTACATAGTGTTCAATAACCTCTATATGGGGCCAATAGAAACTGCCTGTAGCAAAGTCAATAACTTCATCAGCACCTAGGAGACCCATGTTTTGAGATGAATACATAGACTAGTCTGTGGCACCTTTCAAGTACTACCAACTGATTCTGAGTAGTGGTTTTGCAATAAAATATACTATTTGTGTCAAGGTACAGTTTAACCCACTCACATCATAGAGCAGAAACCTGGTTAGGGTCTGTAGCTTTCCTTCCTGCTGGCCCTGATCCTTTAGCTTTTGCTTCAAGAATTCCTTCCTAGGAGATGGGTATATATATATATATATATAGATGATAAAGATGGATTTTTTAAGCTCAGCTCCTATTCACCAGCATGCACCCCATTCAAAGTACACATTTCTCCTCCCATGTTAGTTAAGCATGTTGCTTTGGTATCAATGAACTAGCTGTAAGACCCAGTGGGCCTAGAACTCCTGAACTCTGGGCTTTCACCTCAGCTTGATTTTGACTTTGCCTCCTGACATGGACCCTGACCTTCAGTATTGACCATGACCTGGAACTTGACTATAAGTTCCTCCACTACTCCCAGCCTCAGATTTGACCCTGCTCTGACCCTTGATCCTGACTGCCCTAGTTAGGATCCTGTTAGGATCCCTTCAATATTATAATTGTACTCAGAATTTCCAGTTCTCTGTTCAAGTAAATCTATACAAGATTTTAACATGTCTAGTTGTACCAGTCCCAGGGATTTCTCAATTTCTTGAGGGTTTTTTTGTTTTGTTTTGTTTTTTGGCAGCTGTCTCTCCGTGGGACCTTTGGGGCTGGTAGGGCATTTGAGGTCCTTTTGGAATGACTAGGTATAGTTTCACTTCTGGTCCATTCCTTGGATCCTCCTGATGAGATGACATCTAGGCCAGTAGAACTTCTCTGATAGGACCGACATCCATTTTTAGCTCTTTTATTTCTGTTTAACTTGTCTTCAGTTCTCCAATCTCATTTATCAGGTTCATTCCACATAAGGATTTTCTTCTTTTGGGTGCTATTACCTCATCAGTCTCTGGCTCACCAACAACAGAAGCCTGTTGCATGACATTCGGTTCTGCAACTTTTTCTCCTCCCCTCTTGCTATTTTGTGCTGTTTTTCTGTTTCCAAGGCAGTTATCATGTTCAGACTCACTAACAAATCTTGATCTGTGACTGAGCTATCTCGAAGATAGGGCAACATCGCATTTTGAACAGTATCACTCTGTAGACCAGTGGAGATTGAATGGAGGATCATATTTTGCACTGAGAGTGGATTGTAACTTCAGATTGGAATCACCCTGCTGTGACGCAAACAGTACTTTTTGTCATAAATCCAAGGCACATACCAGAAAATTTCCAGGGGTTTCTTTGGGACTCTGGAGTGCCCTGGCAAGATTATGATTCAGTTCAGTTGCATCTTTCTCTGGATAGTAGGACCTCAAAATTCTCTAACCTTCGGTAATGTCATGGTGCTATTTCCTTCTGTATAGCTCCGCAGACTCCTATGAGGGCAGTTTGCTTTAATCATTGCCTCCATTACTTCAGGTTCTAATTAGCTACTTTATAGCAGGGGCATAGCCATGGGTGATGGCCCACCCACTTAGCATCCAGGCCTACCTCAGCAGACCTGGCTCTGCTCCAGCCCCAGCACTTGACCCACTCTGCCCACCCACCCTGTGCTCCAGATGGGGAGTAGTGTCAGAGCCCAGGGGATTGCCTCACTCCACCTGCCCACCCACCCAGCCCTCCAGCCAGGGAGCGGGGTTGTGGCTTGGGGGCTTACTGCGCTCCATCTGCCACTCCATCCGGAGAGCAGGTTTGGGCACAGGGGCTTACCCCATCCACCCGCACAGCGCTCCAGCCAGGGAGTGGGGTCTCCCTCCGCTCTGCCCACCTGGCACTCTAGCCAGGATGCAGGGTTGGGGCACAAGGGTTTGTCCCGCTCCAGCCAGTGGGTGGGGTCAGGGCACAGAGGCTTACCCTGTCTGCCCACCTGGCACTCCAGCTGGGGAGCAGGGTTGGATGCAGGAGCTTGTCCACCCGCAAGACCCCATGTTCCAACCCTGCTCCCCAGCTGGAGCACTGGGTGGGACAAGCACCATGCCCCTACTGTGCTCCTCGGGTGCACGCCTGGGGGGGAGGGAGACCTGGCCAGCATGTCCATTGCCCCTCTGCAAGGCCAGCTGGAGAGGGTGGGGAGGAAGCAGCCCTGATCCCTCCCTTCCCTGCCCTGTCACTCTCACTGGGATTATAGTCTCTCCTGTCTTCAACCCTAGTGATGAATTGGTTATCTGCCCCATCCAGTCCCTTATGTCCAGCAACAGAAAGATGCTCTAATCTTCTGTACTAGCAACATCCTCACTGTTTAAGTGCTGATTAATTACCTAATTAAAGTTAAGCAGATCTTTCCTTTAACTCTGCTTCAGTTCTCTCCTGAAATGTTCAAATGATCACAAATAATGTGATCTTTACTCTATATAGTCAGTAAAACTTCCCCTCTAACTGTATGTGTAGATTTTCCAGCTCATCATTAGACATCTTTGTTTCCTATGTTCAGTATCTCCTCTGTACCACTCCCAAGTGCAGCTGCAGGGGTTATTTTCCAGCTTCAGGGACCAGCAGTTCACAACCCCTCCTGGCTGGCTCACCAAATGTAACATGCTTCAAAACAGGGATGCTGTCCTCCAGAAACACAGCATTCTTCATTTTGTCCGTTAGTATATAGATGCATCTATATCACAGAGTGGAGACTCAGGGGTCTGTGGAAAAAGAGCTCCAAACAAAACATCCACCCTTTCCATAAGACTGTAACCCCAACCAGCAAAGGCAGGGAGTGTCTAAAATATACCACCTCTGAGGAACACAGTGAGGGGTTGTCCAACAAGTTCAACCACTGTGCACTCCCCTTTGTGTCAAAAGGAGGACCCCTTTGTGCCACTGGGCCCTCCTTTTTGTATATACCTCAAAGAAGGTCATTATATTTTTCTTCTCTCACCTTCTGCCTCTCAAATGCAAAATTATACCCCAATCCATTGATTTATATTTATTTGTTTGTTTGTTTGTTTGTTTGTTTGCATTCTGGAAAGGTCTAGAAATCTCAACCAGGATTGGGCCCCCATTACTCAACCATTACTCAAGGCCTTGTCCCTGCCACAAGGGGCTTACAATCTAAATAGTCAAAACAGATGTAGGATGGGGAGGGGGAAGAAGTAACATGAAAGCAGAGTGCTCGAGGTGATGCACTGGTAACATTATTTCCATTAATATGTATCACTTTATTTGATAAATATATAATTTAGGGCTAAGTCTGGTCTAATAGTACTTCCCCTTTGTCTGGTCCCTTTGAAACATAATCTCACCCCAAATTTTTAAATTTTGGAGCAATAGAAAGCTTTAAAAATATTCTAGTCTTATTTTCCAGATGCCTGGAAACTGATTTAACCATGAAACCTCAACAAAATCAATCTAGTTCACATACATAATATATCACATATGTACTATTATACATATAACCATGCCATCTATTTCACATCTTCTTCTTGTCATTCAGTTGATGAAGAAAACGATCTTAAGGACCTAACCAGGAGGGGAGGAATAACATGGAATTTCACAATGGTGAATATGACAGAGAAGTAACAAAAAGGACATGAGACCCTGGAGAAAAAGGGGATCAGTGTTGGCTCTCTACCCTGTAAAATGATCTGTTCCAAGGATTCCCAACATGTGAGAGTCTTCTTCATCCATGAAGTTCGGTATGAATTTGACAATATGATACTTTCTTTCACCTTTCCCAAGGTTTGTTCTTCAGTATTTGGAGAGGTTGCCCTGTCTTTTTCAGTTTATTTTATAACCCAAAGGAGCAGACTGCTCTAATTGTTTTCAGGAGGTTTACAGGATTATCATACATCCATTTTCACAGTTCTGAACACTTCCACAACTGGGCAAAGTCAGCTCAGAGATAACATAACTAGCATGTCTATTATTGACATCTCCCCTTGTGTGGTTCTGGGTCATCAGTCTCAGCCCTGCCATGATCTGACACTTGCAGCTCTGTAACCCCTTCTTGTGCGAATGTCTCTTTTTCTTCTTCTTTTTCACCATGTATCATTTCCAAATGCTTCACAGTTTTGCTGCACAATCTTGTTTTTTTCTACACTTAGTGCATTTGGCTTCTCAGACTGCACATGTTTCTGTAGGCATTGGGGTGTTTTATAATATCATCCACACTTAATTTCCCCCCTCATTTTCATCTGTCCCCAAAGTCTTCAGTCACAGTGGCTCAAGTGTCCTTCTTCAGGATGGTTTTGTGGAGCTTCATTACACAGAAATTTGTATCCTTATGTATTCCTCCTTTGATATTTTCTCCTGAATAGGCGAGTTTCCCAATGGAATGAATTCCAAAGAGTTTATTTAATGTTTCCGACACACTTTCTGGAGGAAGGTATGAGAAAGAGGGCCTGGAAATGAAATTTTAATAACTTGTGAAAAGTCTTAGGCTGCTACAGTTTTATCCTCTGAAAGAAAAAGGGCCAGTTAGATGCACTATTCCAGCTGGAAAGGAGAACTTCAGGGTCTTCTTATGTGGATGATGTAAGGAGAAAGGTTTAGACACTATTCTATAGCCCAGTGGTCCCCAACCTTTTTATCACCGCGGACCGGGGGACCGGGGGACCGCGGACCGGGGGGGAGGGGGGCCGGCGTGAGGGCGGCCCGGCGTGACCGGGGGACCAGGGGACGGGGGACCGCGCACTGGGGGAGGGGGGGCGCTGCTCCTCGCGGACCGGTACCAATTGATCCACGGACCGGTACCGGTCCGCGGCCCGGGGGTTGGGGACCACTGCTATAGCCCACAGACATTATTACATCCTTTTCACCACCCATGCTCTTTTTTAAAAAAAATCACTTTCCTACTCTTTTCCTCTCTCCCTCTCTCCCATTCATCCTCTCCCTTACTTTCAGTGAGAGCTTAGTTCTGATTTACACTAAGGCCTCTCTACACAGCTGACAGAGTGTGATTGAAAATCAGGTGATGAATGAATGTGAGTGGAAGAGAGAGAGAGATAAGTAAAGATAAAGATGAGAGAGAGCGAGAGAGTGAGCATGCAGGATATGGGAAAGTGGGAGCCCTGTAAACATTTCCTGCTTCCACTTAGCTGATGGCATGGCATTGGAAGAGGGAGCTTTGGAATATTGCCTGCTGGCTGAACGTACTGGAAATGGCCTCAGGAAGGGAGAGTCCTAGAGTTCATATCCCACTGGCTGGTAGCATTGAAAGACAGGTGCCCTGCCTCCTGCTCCCTGCTGTGCCTGCCAGTAGGATGTGCAATCAGACAGTTTAACGGAACTCTAGAGCAGCGGTCGCCAACCAGTGGTCCGCGGACCACTGGTGGTCCGCGAGAAAATTTGGGTGGTCCGCGGAGCCGCAGCCGGAGGAGAGGGGCGGGGTCAGTAAGAGAGACGAGCCGGGGAGGGGGAGAAGAGCGGGGCCGGAGACTGAGCCGGGGCCGGGAGAGGAGAAGAGGCGAGCGGGGTGGGGAGAAGAGCGGAGGTGGAGCCGGGGCCGGGAGAGGAGAAGAGCGGAGGCGGAGCCCGGGCCGGGCAGGAGAAGAGGCGATTCGAGGCGAGGCGAGCCGGGGGGGAGAAGAGCGGGGCCGGGGGAGGAGAAGAGAAGAGGCTAGGCGAGGCGAACCGGGGGGGGGAGAAGAGCGGGGCCGGGGCTGGGGCCAGGGGAGGAGAAGAGAAGAGGCTAGGCGAGGCGAGGCGAACCGGGGAGGGGGGGGGGGAGAAGAGCGGGGCCGGGGCTGGGGCCAGGGGAGGAGAAGAGAAGAGGCTAGGCGAGGCGAGGCGAACCGGGGAGGGGGGGGAGAAGAGCGGGGCCGGGAGAAGAGAAGAGAAGAGGCTAGGCGAGGCGAACCGGGGAGGGGGGGGGGAGAAGAGCGGGGCCGGGGGAGGAGAAGAGGCTAGGCGAGGCGAACCGGGGAGGGGGGGGAGAGAAGAGTGGGGCCGGGGGAGGAGAAGAGAAGAGGCGAGGCGAACCAGGGAGGAGGGGGGGGGAGAAGAGCGGGGCCGGGGCCGGGGGAGGAGAAGAGAAGAGGCTAGGCGAGGCGAAGGGGGGGGGGGGAATAGATTTTTTCTATCATCAGATAATCCGTTTTTATCTGACTGTGGTTTGTGTAAATTATTTATTAAATACTCGAATTGGTATCTTGCCTTTGACACAGCACCTCCTTTTTTTTCAAATCTGGCTGAGAATGTGGGAGTGTCTAATATTTCATATTGCATTATCTGGCTGCAGTTTCAATGCTTTTGTGAGGTATGGGGATAAAACCATACAATTTGATTTGAAAAATTGCCAAGAGTCAAGTGAGGGAAGTAGCAACACCCAAGGGCTCTGAGCCTGATCATTTTGCTGTTACCTACTGCATTCTCATACCCCTCTGGTAGCTTTATTGCTATAGCTTCCAGAATAAGAATGAATGCAAGAAAAAACTGAAGATCTATCCAAAATGTGGAGCTAATTTCCTGTGGCTCTTTGGGGGAGGAGGTAAGTGGCGGGAGCCCCGCATGCCTGCTGGGAGCAGGGTGCTTTCCCACTTTGCAGGGAATAGCTACCATCATCTCTATTTTTAAATTAGCAAATTGCATTTTAAATAGTTTTCAGGACATTTAAAAACTTTTTTCTGTAATAAATGAAAGAGCAGTGATATTAGATGAGTTGTGTGCCAGGAAGAGAAAACTACCAAACAAGGACCTAAAGCGATCCCCTGTCTTCACATGCTTGATTTCATTCCTTAATAAGAGCCATTCATCAGTAGGTATGAGATATGAGGCTTAAGGGCCGCCAAGACAGAGAGCCTCCAGCTATGGTGGCCGCTCCTGTGCCCCCCCCACTGAGTCCATAATTGGCCCCACACCCCAGGAGGTGATGATGGCTAGGAGAACAGGTCTCTCACCTTCCTGCTGCCTGCGGGGCATGCATAGTGCAGGGGCATGGAGCCTGATTGCAGGCACTAGCAGAAGAAGGTGAGGGGAATAGACCCTCCCCACACCTCCCCAACCCAGATCCAGCCACCGACATACCTGCTGGATACTTCCTGGCTCCCCCTCCCCTGCAAGCCCTGCTCCAGCTCCCAATGGGAGCCATGGAGCTAGTGCTTTTGGCTGGAGAGTCCCCTTGGAGCCAGAGACCTCCAGAGCTGATGAGTGTGGCCAGGGAAGGGGGGCAGGGTCAAGTGTGGATGAGTGTTTGGGATGCTGGGCTGTGAGGATTGGTGTGGACTGTGGAGGATGTCTGGTGGAGGGCGCAAAATAAAAAGAACAACAATATCAAGACTATCAAATTATTCATTTATTTTCATTAAATATATAAGGTAAATAATGAAATTACAAACCAAACATATATTCTAATATGCAATGCTACCTTATGCAATATTCATTTTAAAAGTTTAAAATAAGCAGTGCTCCAGGAAAAGGGAATGGGGGGGGGAGGCAGACGCGCAAGGTAAAATTTTTGCCAAGTTCGCTATTTTATAGCAGCTTCCCTCTCCTGCAAATCTGGGTCTGTGTCCATTGCTCCTTTTTGCTGCTTCTCTCTGGTCTGGTGCTAACCCCTGAGGGTTATGTCTGCTCTTAGTCAGCCCACTTGACAAGTTTGATTGTCCTTGATCTGTCTCTCCTTCCTCATTCACACCTCATTCATTCAACAGGGCACTTGATTATAAAGTGTGTGTGTGGGGGGAGATCTTATTCTACTTCTAGCAGAGACATTTTTCTTTTACCTTAATTATACTGCCTTGGGGGCTATAACAGATTACCAAAGTTCAATACAGAGTTTCTAAAACAAGGTTATATGAAAAGGCATAATACAAAAGTCATTTAAAAGTTAAACAACCCCCCCCCCCGCTCTTGCCACTCCTCCCTCCCCCCCCCCCCGGGCCTTTTTAAAAAAATTCATGTTAGTGGTCCGCGGGATTCAAAATTGTGAGTTTAGTGGTCCCTGAGGTCCGAAAGGTTGGCGACCACTGCTCTAGAGTACTGTGCCTCCCCCGCTATGATGTGGTCAGTTCTAGTCACCCTGTCTCAATAAGGCCATAGCTGGATGTAGTGATTTACCCCTTTAAGGGACAGTCTGAGTGTAAATAAGAAGCACCCCTGCCACACCCTTGGGACTGGAATATATAAGCAAGACAAGGAAACTGGGCAAGGGAGAGAGAATAAAAAGTTTTGCTGGCTTCTGAGGATGCTTTTGTGTAAAAGAGTTTCATAGAATTAATATGATAGATCTACCCTATTATTCTGCTATTAGGGTGTAACATTAAGAATGAAATATGGTTTTTAAAGGAGGATGCAGAAGCCTATATTTGATTTAGATCCTCTAATTCTGTTCTATAAGTACTTGTATTGTCCAGTTTAATTACAAGCGATGAGCCTGCTAATTTTGTTTTGTTAAACTCTTTGTACTGCATAAATCTGGAGAGAGGCTAATGAAAATGTTCCTTTCTCACCAGAAACAAAGTCTGTAACTGAAAGACTTTTCAGAAGACTTTTTCTTTGAGGAGGTGAGTCATCTAAGAAGAAGCAAATAAAATGAAATGATGATCTAGAAGCTAATATTTTGTTTATTCCCAAAGGAACCATAATCCTCTTCACATTGTTTTCCTTTCCTTTGCATGTGTTAAAGTGTAGATCTGAATTAGACATGCTCAGGATGCAAAGTGAGTAGTGCATGGTAATGTAGCATATTGTTGTGGACGTATACAATAGAGAGAAAAACTTTAAATTATACACGTGGAATAATGTTTTAAAATATTAAATAGCAAAACCCCAAGCTTAAACAGTGATTGGGAACACTCTGCCCCGCAACCAAAAGCAGCCCTATGATATAAAAAGCCATAGGAGGATACCACAGCAAAGTGGTAGCTTTGGAAACTTCTTGACTCCATACAAGTGGTGGCACCAAATGGGATGTCTGGGGAACCTTGGATTACATCCCAACTGACGGAGGCAATGGAAATAATCAGGAGAATTAAGAGCCCTGGAGCTCTGTGATCCGGGGAGCCCATCAGAATCAACTGGCAGAGGGTACACCACACCATATCTTACATCACGCATGACACACTGATTACTCCAACTCACTGTCAGAATCTGTGTCTAAAAGGTGTTATGTAAGGTACCATATGCAAACTGGTAACATGCGGGGCATTAATATTATTGTATGATCTGTGTACAGAGAATTATAGCCGTGTTCTGGAAATATATTTTTAAACGTGTTTGTCAAACCATGCATACCCCAGCAGGCCCTAGACAAAGAATGTTAAAAGTGCCTAAAAACCAACATCAGAATAAATAATGCAATTCCTAATTCATATGCTGGTCTTTCTTCTGTCTAGTGAAGAAATAACTAAGGATTCTAGCGAGCCTACAGGCTATAATGAGATGTGTGTGGAAAAATATGCTTAAGTATAGAATCACATATAGATCTATGCCTAGAGATGAAATGCTGATAATGTCTGAAAGAAGCAACTGTAGGATAATCCTTCCCTCTAATCAAATCTGCACAGGAGTCTGGAAACCAACGGGTAGAATTTATCATACTTCCTGCAGTGTTTGCGGTGAGCTGAGATTCACCAGCATATGGGAATTATGCACACAAAGCATCCAAACAGTAAGAATCCATCTCTGAACAATGCAAGTAATAGTGAAAGCCAACTTTTACTAATAAAAACAAGTTTCACTTTTGAAGAAATCAGCACAAAGGTACAGTAATTCCACTCAGCTATTTCACTGGACAACATGGACGTGATGTGTGTTAGCTAAATAAGATGTTCATACCAGGTGCAAATGACAGACACAACAGGCATGATGACAGATTGAGAGCTCTTGCAAATCTCAACAGGAGGGTCAATTTATTAAGGGCTTCAGCACCTCCAGCTGCTACATGTCAGCTGATCTACTTTGTTAATAGACACAGTGGTACTTTCTGTGATTTTGTTACTTTGTCTTTACATTTTTGACTGTCAGGTTGATGATGTATTGGGAAGATAGTTGAAAAGCTTCCTGTAATGTAGAAACTTAGCAGTGATCTCAACTGACATGTTGCTGTACAATTTTCTGGTCTTGTCATTTGTACTGGGGCAGATCCTATCCCTGGCATCATCTCTGTAGGCTGAGCAAGAGGAAGGCTTCCTGAGAAGGGGTCAATGCGGAGGCTGTATATTCCTCTGTGGTATTACAGAGTCCCCATTCCACATGAACTCTCTGTGCAACAATGATCAGAGGAAGAAGGGAGTTGGACAGGACTTAGGTGGGCTATTCATGAATCCTGGATGACTGTGTAAGGATTTGGGGAGGCTACACCAGCCACAAGGTGGGTGTAGTCTCTGAGAAGTAGCAATTATAGGTGGGCTACTGCATGAATCTGCTTGTCCTCTCCCCGGATGTCGTGGTGCCAGGTTCCAGGATGCTTCCAGCCCCTGGGCTGTATCAGTTTCAGGGCAGTAGTTTTGCAGCCTTGAGGGGATGAGAATCCCACCATAGAGCACAGGACAAGTGCCTGGCCCAGTAATTTGCGCTGGGTGCTGGGCAAAGCACCTTCTTCATGGTGGTTAACTAAACTGTTCTTAGTAAAAGTTTAGTCATAGCAACCACAGCACAAGAGCTGGTGTAGTGTGAGCGGGACACTGTAGCAACTGATGGGAAATGGGCTTTTGAAGTCATTTTAGCTCAGAGTATCTTACTATTGCAATGCCACTTTTTTATTTGTAATGAAACAAGTTCTCGAGGCAAAGGATGCAAAATCTCCTCATCCACCATGTTGTGTAATCCCTCAGATACTCCTATTGAAAAGCAGCAGTTCAAAATGAGGTCTGGATCTGTAATCCTTGCTCCTGGGAGTAACTGAGATCAGTAGGAGTAAGAATTACTCAACAGGAGTAAGAATTACTCGTAAAACAAGTTAGCGGTGTAAAATTAGTCCCTTTTGCAGGTATTAAAGAGGAGCTAAATTTGTAACATCTCTAATGAATGGAAAGAATTACTGTTTTATGTTTTATTTTTACTAAAGCAAGAACACTAGAATCAGGCACTTTAGGGTACCAAAATAATCTTGCAGTGTGTGAGGGAATGAGAAAAGTTACAACAGTTAGACACAGTGCTGGACCATCTCCATCCCAGCCTCTCCATTGTAGGCATTGGTTCTTAGCTTTGTCTCTGGCCCCCAAGAAGCATTTATACAGCAAGTCACCCATGGTTAGGCAGGAAACAATGTCACAGGAACTGCAGTACATAAAAGAGTCCCTCTCTTTTGTTTCAAAAATGTATTTCTTCCGGGAAGGAAGCGTTGCCGTTTTTCCACGTACAAAGAGCAACCTTACACTTCCAGTCTCAATGGCTTCAGGCTCATTTGTGCTTTTTCCACATGGAACAGCACTGAAGGGTGGTGCAGAGATGTCCCACCCTGCCTCAAAGACAACATAAAAGAGGCAAATAACATCCTGTAGCTCCCAGGTGCACAGTTGCTGCACAGCCACTGCTAGCCCCCCTCCCCTCTCCTTGATGGGAGACACCTTCCTGTTCCACTGTGCTGCTCCAGTTCTGCTATGCATGAGGGAGGGAAGGGAGCCAGAGTCATGCCTCTGGATGTAGTGCCTGAATGCCACTTGACCCTAAATCTTTAAAACAGGACAAAGGCAGAGGAAGTGGTGACTGTTCCCCTGCCTACTGTGTACTTGCAGACAGGGCCCCTTTAATTTGAGCATGAAGGGAAACAAACAAACAAAAAAAAGAACAAAAGAAAAATCTCCAGGAGACAGCACACAGTGGGTCTTCTCTAGCATTCTGTATTCCCTTGAACTTCCACATAGAGGTCCTCACCAGAGACAGGCAAGCAGACTGCTTTGAATGATAAAGGTGCAACATATAAAGGGTATCCTAGTTACATAGCTTTATCCAGTAAAAATTAGAACACGGTTGTCCCGATTCTGCCAGCCCTTTGTGTACAGAACTCCCATGACTTCTGAGAGAGCTCTGCACAAGAGATCAGGCCCCGTAAGTTGTTATGCTTTCCATGTTTCTGATGGAAGTAGGTGTAACAAAAGAATGTGCACAAGACCTTTTTCCCCTTCTTTGTAATGTACAAAATATACATTAACTGAAGGCAATAGGACCACATGTGTGTAAAGTCCATGTATATGTGTTTGCTTTAGTTATTTTTAAGGGCCTGATCCAGCAAATATACTGGGTAAATTTTTCCAAAGTGTCTTAATGAATGGATTAGAGTCTAAATTTAAATTTCAGAAATGACTTAGGCACCTAGTTATCTATGTCTCACCAAAAGTCAATGGGACAAAGGCCTTAAATCATTTAGCTGGTTTTGAAATTTTACCCATGCTGTCTTTTCCAAAAAAATCTGACTGTTAGCACTTGTGTGAATTTAAGTATGCTTAACAGGGCAGGGTATAGCCAGCGTAATTGTGGTTCAGCATATTGAGTCTATTTTTTTAGGCTTGCAAAGTTTACCAATCTTTGCTTTCATACTTGAAACCATGTTCTTCCACAATGATTCTACTTAAAAATCCCCTTTCTAGCTAAAGTGATGCTTGTGATGTTAGCGATAGAAGGCTAGTCCCCCAAAACTAGACTGGTACAAATGGGTGATGCATGTACAATACATATGGTATTTTAAAAATAGATTTTTTTTTTAAATCTCTTCCCATCTCTGCTCCTTTTTTGACAATCTCTATTAAGTTGAATGGGAAACCAGATAAAGCCAGGAACTTTCAAACACAAAGTGGTATGGTTGAAATTAAGCAGAATGAGTTCACCCATCCCTAATGTTGTGCGTCTTTTCAATGTCTAGTAGACAGCTTTGCTTTTATAAAACTTGAGGTTTTGTCAACCGTGAGAGTAGAGTATAACTGAGTCGTGGTCATTGTTGCTTGTTTTAAGGAACTACTTACTGTGCATGTCCATGCACAATAACTTTCCAAACAAAATGTCAAGTATTTGTTTTATACTGATCCAGGGATCTCTTCTAATCTCAAACTAATCTCCAACTGTGCACAAGCAGAGCAAAAGCTCTTGAATGGACTGTGTACAGTGATCCACGCCTGCGCATCTGACATTAGAATAATGGACTTTGGGTTGGATCCAGCAGAAAGTGGCCTCTATGACCGATGGCTCCTGGAAGTTTCATGCGCTTCCTGGCTCTATAATAAAGAAGGCTACTTTTGATTCTGATGGGGAAAAAAAAATCTTCCTTCTTCTACAGCTGCAGAATGCCAGCCCCTACATCCCATGCTGCTGCCCCTTTCCTGACTGGCACCGTGTAGCAGAGAGAGCTGTGGATTTCACTCTTTATCGCTATAGCCAACTTGGTGTGAAAGATTAATAAGCAGATGACTCAGAAGTGAACATAAGGCTTCCACAAGAAAATGTATACAAGAAGAGAGGTGTTGAATGCTTTCCCTTTGTGTACAGTAAATCAGAAAACTGGTATCGGGCATTTGTTCAAAGGCTTTTGTTTTCCCATAAATCACCCTTGCAATATTTGAAAATAAAATTGGCCATGGCAAGCAGGCGTTTTAGGAATGACACTGCGTGGACTCCAGTAAGCATGTTCAACAAAGACATTGTTATCCTACCCAGGGCCGGCGACAGAAATTTTGGGGCCCCCTACTGTGAGCGTTTGGGGCCCCCCGTCAGCGTTTGGGCTCCCCCTCAGCATTTGGGGCCCCCCCTCAGCGTTTGGGGGCCCCCCACCTCCCCCTCCCCCCGCGCAAAGGGCTGGAGCCCTCTCGCAAAGGGCTGGAGCTCCCTCCCCCCCCGCGCGCAAAGGGCTGGCCCGGCTTTTTCACGTGGGCGGGGGAGTTGCATGCAGCCGGGGAGCGGGAGCGGCGCGCCCGGCCACTCAGCTGAAGCCGCCGGCATGAAGGGTAGCAGGAAGCTACCAGGAAGCGGATCGCGGCGCCGGACACAGCCGCGGAAAGAGCGGCCAGCGTGGATAACCAAGGGTAGAGCTGTACCGGTCTCCCGACTTCAGGGGCCCCCCCTTGAAGTCGGGGGCCCGGTACAGCTCTACCCATTGTACCACCCTGTCGCCGGCCCTGATCCTACCCTGGCCATTGCAGTCGGCCAGGGATGAAGTCTAAAGGAAAACTACAATGGAATAAAACAGTGTCTATGCACCCGATCAATGTAATACATGACTAAGGCAGTAACAATTACTTATTAATAACACATTGTATATTAAAGGAAAATTACTTAAATGAAGTGGGAAGGGAACATATTGTTAGCCTCATGACATACATCAAAATAGGAAGGTCATATCTGCAGCCAGAGACTAAGGGTACGTCAACACAGCAAAGAAAAACCCACAGCTGGCCCATGCCAACCAATTCAAGCTTGTGGGGGTTGGGCCGTGGGGCTATGTCATTGCCATCCAGGGTCCTAGAGCTCAGGCCCATAGCTCAAGCCCTGCAAGCAAGGGTCAACTGGCACTGGCCAGCCACAGGTTTTTCTTTGCTGTGTAGACATACCCTCAGCAAAAAGTAAGGAATTCTCCTGCTTTGCAGATACCTCCAATACTGCTGATCCAGGTATAGATTAGGGCCCTGATTCAGAGAAACTTAAAACAGGTGTTTTAGCCTCAGTAATTCTAAGGGACTTCAGCAAATACTTAATTTTAAGTATATGCTTTACTGAATAGGGACCTATGGCCTTGATCCTACTCCCACAAAAATCAGTGGTAAAACTCATGGACTTCTATGATGCAGATCATACCCTTAGTCAAGATTCACAGATCTAAATTAGTCAGAGCCCTGGGCTTTGACCAAGTTTGGATCCAAGGATCCATGTCGGGCAGTGGGAGCACTCCCACGTCCACAATGTGTGTTTTGAAATAGCCTGAATGATATTCAGTAAACTACTGGGTCCAAAACAGGCTCTTTAGAACTGATTAATACGTTATCTCCTGAAGGAACATAGGTGCTGATTCAGCAAAGCACTTAAGCTTGTGCCTATCTAGAGGTAGGTGTATCGCCCCATTAAAGTTAATGGGCTGTGTAGCGGGGTGGTTACCTGCTCCGGCCCTGAAAGGGTTAAAAGACAGTCCTTGTAGAGGGCTGGGGCTGAGAGAACAGGCTGGTGACTGCTTGGGAAAGCAGCCACAGCTGGGGCCAGGCCCAGTTAGTAGGCAGCTGGCCCTGATAAAAGGGCTGAGAGTTTGGAGCTAAAACAGTCTCTCTCTCTAGCTTCTGGGAGGGAAGGGCCTGGTTGCCTGAGACAAAGGGTACTGAGGGGGGAGCAGTGCTGGGGAAGGGACAGGCTGAGCTTGGGAGGTCAGGCCTAATGACCTCCTAGGCTGCAGCCTGATACTAAGGTCTAGAAGATACTGGGCTGCAAGGGAAGGGAGCAGGTTCAAACCCCCTTGCTGCTGCTGATTGGCTCTTACACTGTAGTCTGCCCCAGGGAGCGGGGTCTCATTGTTGACTGGCAGTAGCTGCAGACTGAGATGAGGTGGGGTAGAGGTTGGGGATTCCCTGGGAAGGGGAGACCCAGAACCTGTGGGGATACTGCCAGGGGGCAGCACACCAGATAAAGGGGCACTGGAGTTTGGGAGGGACATGGGGGCCAGCGGGAGGCGAGACACTGGCCTGCAGAGGGTGCTCTGGAGCTAGAAAGAGCTAATTCCGGACAACCAGCTGGAGGTGCTGCAGGGGTGAGTCATCATTCTGTTATAGGCTGAAACACATGCTTTGCTACTTAGGGATGAGATTATTCATTGGATTTAAATTAAACGCAGTTAAGTACTTTGCTGAATCAAGACCAGAAGGAGGGAAATCTCCAGTATTGCTGGTACAGCTTGCTCCCACCATCCTAGCTGCCACACTGCTGTCTGTTGATTCTTTTGTAAATATACACTGTAGGTTATTTTATTAATTAATATGACCAAGTGGTCCACATCCTACAGCCCTCACTCACTGAAAATTTTCATTGATTTCAGTGCAATACTTTACTACAGTCTCTCTCTCTGTGTGTGTGTGTCTATCCCCCCTCCCCCCCACACACACACAATCATGCAGGAGGGGGGGGAAACTGATTTCATAATGTAACACATAGAGCCATGGCTCTATCACTCTATATTGCAGAAAACAAATTGGTGTGAAAGATTAATCTGCAGCTGATTTCAAAGAAGGGATAACATGTCTATGGGGAAACATGCAGCAGAGACCTTTTCAATGCTTTTTCTTCTGTGTACAGTAAATCAGTTAACTTGTCAAATCCTTTATCAGGAACTGCTTGAAAACTTTTTGTTTTACCATGAAAAAGTCTCAGTGTCTGACAAAATGGCATACAGTTGTGCACGGCAGATCTCTTGTTAACGGATTTGTTCATTTAATGAGTATGGTAGTAATTAATAGTCTGATTCATCACACAAGATTCGTGGCCACATCAAATTATTTCCTCCATTTAAAAACAAAAAATGCAAGTTACTGTGTGGAATCTCTGTGTGAATCAGGAAAAATGTCATATGCTTGTATTTGACATAAAAGAACTGATCACATGATTAGCATCTGGAATTCATGGCACATAAATTCTACAAATCACCATTTTTTATATTCCCCCAGCAGCTTCAAACTGATGTTACATGAGATAGTCAGCATTTTTTAAAATATACTTGATTCTCTCTTGTGTGCAGATCTTGCTGAGAAATAACCAATGTTATATATGAAAGTGACTTGCATATGGGGCATACTGTAGATAAAAATTTAACAACCAGAGCTTTGTATTTTTTTCGTTCGTTTTAAAGATATGATGAACTGATAAAACAGTTGACTGAGAGCTTTAAAGTATATTTTGTTCATTGTTTGAAACACATGGGTATTTGATATTGGTAATTGAAGAAGTCAGTCCAGAACAGACAAGATCTGATATTTTTTGTTACCTTTTTTAAAAATGTAAAAAATAGTTTAGAAAGATTTTAATAGTGAGTAATATGTGTTGGCTGGTAGGTAAATCACAGGACTAAGAATCAGAACTCCTGAACTCTTTCGGGCATGTTGTATAACTTACCTTCTTGTCTGGTTGTCCAGCTGTAAAATGGTATACTACCACTTGCTTTCTCCAAAATAGTGTTGTGAGACTTAATTAGAAGTCATAGAATGCTTGGACATCTTGAATGAAAAGTTCTGAGGGTTCTTATAACCTAAAGTTTACCAGTGAATAATTATGTAGCCATTAACAAACCATATAAAGTCTCTCAGCGCTTGCAGAACTTGTGTCAATAGATATACCTCAGCTACTTGATTATGCAGCTTGTTAATAGCATAAATGAACAGCAGGGCTGAACTTTTATAAACCTGATCCATTCACAGGAAATGGCAATGAATGGACCCCAATTACCTCAGAAATGCAGTCTCCAAGACGCCCTATATCCCTGGTCTATCACCAAGACAGCCTCTCCTGCCATCTCCTCACCTGTAGAAAAACCTTCCTCCTTGGGCCCTTGATTCCTTCTTTAAGGTCTGCTGTGGGGATCCCCTGTCTGCCTTCAAGGGGGATAAACCAGGCAGGGACACAGACACCTCTTACACACTCTATAATGGGCTTTATCAAGATTTAGGAGGCATCCTGGCCAACCACCACAGGAAACTGGAGCAGGAGCTGTGCTTTGGCATGTGCTGTAGCCTTGTGCCTAAGTGGCAGGGGCAGTAATGTCCCAATAGCCATAGGATATGACTACACTGTGGTCCAAGGTGTGACTGCAGCACAGGTAGACATATCACTACTAGTGTTACCCATGCTAGCCTAGCTAAAAATAGCAGTGTAGATGCTTCAACACAGGCTAACAACGTGGGTACATACCCAGGGTACAAGGAGTGCTTCTACAGCTTGCACTGAAACCCACAGTTCCTTGTCTTCGCTGCTATTTTTAGTCCTGATAGCAGAGATAAAGCTAGCCTTGGATTGCAGTGTTAGGATGTGACTTCTAGGGAATGTTGCCCTTCTCCTCACCCCGTCGTACAGACATTTTCATGTAATGTATTTGGGGAAAGGCGCCAGACTGATACCCCAGGAGACCAAAAAGGTGTATCCCCGGAACAGGCACAGCACCAGTACAACCACCTTCATGTTGACTTGCCACGTGCATCAGTCCTGACCTGGAGTGGTCACCTCTAGGGGTGAGCAAGGGAGTTTGTTCAGACTAGATAAGATTTGTTAAGTTCCTTACCTAGCACTGTAAAGATTGAGGACAGCAGTGATCAATATTTCATATTGAAATGTGAGGCAATGTGATTAACGGAGCAGCTATCTTCTTCTGCTTCTAGCAAGGACTCGAAGCTGCATTTTTACAATATTACATTTTTTATCCCATGGAAGGGTGCGCCTTAATTTTGTTAGGAGCTTTTACCCTAGATTTGCATAGGCACAGTAGAAAACGGTCATGTTGTCAGCAAAATTTGACTATGATCTTGCATTCACATATCTTGTGGCACTGAGGCCCTGACTCACCAAAACACTTAAGCAGGTGCTGAATTTTAACCAAGTACTAAGTCTATTCTTATTCAGCAAAGCACTGGAGCACATGCTTAAATGCTTAACTGCTTTGCTGAATCTGGGCATTAGAAATCATGCAAAGACATTTGGTGCTTATCTAGGAGTGATCCTGAGTGATTCATAGAGAGAAATGTTAGTTATCACCACAAAAGACTCTATATTTTGATGATAATAACAGGAGGAAAGGGAGCCTTTTATCACAAACCCAGTGATTTTTAAGTGTCATACAGTTTTCAAACTGAAGTACACTATTCTCTTTCTCAAGCTCATTTTCATTTTTCAGTAGTTCAGTAAAATTAACATGTAAATATGTTTCAGTGTGTTCCTGCATTTTCCCACCAGATCAATAATTTCCAGCATTCTTGAGCTGGTCTCCACTGGGGGGGGGGGGGGGGGGATCGACTGAAGATACGCAACTTCAGCTATGTGAATAACGTAGCTGAAGTCGGCATATCTTCAGCCGACTTACCTGCCATCCTCATGGCGGCGGCAGTTGGTGGCGCGCTTCCCTGTGCACCTTGCGACAAGCTGGAGTTAGAGTCAATGGGGGTGCTGCGGGCAATCAATTTCTTGCGTCTTAATGAGACACGAGAAACCAAGCGGATCGTTTGCTACCTGCCGATCCGGTGGGTAGTGAAGATGTACACCTATATTAGGGCCTGAACCAAACGCCATTATAAAATCAATTGAAAGGCGCCCATTGACTTTAAAGGGAGTTGGATACGACCCTTCATGAGTCATTCAGAGCACTGCACACAGTTAGAAAGAGCAAGATACATGCTGATGCACTGCCCATCACTTGGTGACAGGGCCGGCGACAGGAATTTTGGGGCCCCGTACGGCAGATCGTAGGGGGCCCCCCCATCTCCCGCCGCCCGCGGGGGCCCCCCCGCCAGTCTCCCGCCGCCCGCGGGGGCCCCCCCCGCCAGTCTCCCGCCGCCCGTGGGGACCCCCCCCGCCAGTCTCCCGCCGCCCGCGGGCCCTCCCGCCAGTCTCCCGCCGCCCGCGGCCCCCCCGCCAGTCTCCCGCGGCCCCCCCGCCAGTCTCCCGACGCCGCCCCCCCCCGGCCGATCTCCCGACGCCGCCCCCCCCCCGGCCGATCTCCCGACGCCGCCCCCCCCCCGGCCGATCTCCCGACGCCGCCCCCCCCCCGGCCGATCTCCCGACGCCGCCCCCCCCGGCCGATCTCCCGATGCCCGCGGCCCCCGGCCGATCTCCCGATGCCCGCGGCCCCCGGCCGATCTCCCGACGCCCACGGCCCACGGCCGATCTCCCGTCCCCCCCCCCCCCCCGGCTGATCTCCCGACGCCCACGGCCCCCGGCCGATCTCCCGCCCCCCCCCCCTCCCCCCCGGCCGGTCTCCTACCTCCTGCAGGCCCCAACCTCCGCATGTGCTGCGGCCGCGTGGCCGGCCGGGAGACGCAAAGGGGGGCGGGGGAAGCTGCTGGGTGCCGGGGGAGGGGGCTGGTGAGCGCTGCAGCAGCTGCCCGGAGCCGCACCTCGCTCACAGCCCCGGCCACAACGGGTACAGCTGAGTACCGGCCCCGGACTTCAGGGGCCCCCCCTGAAGTCCGGGGCCCGGTACAGCTGTACCCGTTGTATCCCCCTGTCGCCGGCCCTGCTTGGTGATTACCTTTTCTGTTCATTCCCTGCCGGGCACCTGGCACTTGCCACTGTCGGAAGACAGGATATTGGGCTAGATGGACCTTTGATCCAACCTGTGGCCATGAGGCTATTCTTATGCCCTTATGGAAGGGGCACAAACTTTCTTTCCTCACCCCTATTATGCAAGCAGCAGGTCTCTCACTAGAGGCTTAAGAAAACACCTAGACAGGGAAAACCACTTCCTCGCTAGTCCTCATACTATGGACATCAAGGGATATGTAGCTCACGGCATCTGTCTGTTCCTCTTATCAGATGGTGCCCACAGTGTGATCAGCAGCATGTGCTAGTTGGGAGGAAGAAGGTCTCAGAGCTGCAGTAAACTGCCTGACATCAGTCCGAAATGCCCACCTTGCCCTGGCAAGTGGTATACCTGCACACCGTTACATCTGCTAGAATCTCTGCATGCCTCAGTAATGCTGAGCAGTAGAGGATTTACCCCACAGCCTTTTGTTGTATTATTTTTGCGACAGTCTGTTCAACATACTAAATGGACTGTCTCAACAATTAATTATCAGCTGCTTTACCTGCAACACCTAGTACTATTTAACTCCTACTATGACTTATTAACAAACATAATGGAAAATTGATTTTTTCCCCCTGCTTTAAGGGCAGAAAGGAGGGAATCAATGCTGATTAAGAACAGGGTAAACAGAGTAAAAGCCAAGAAATCAGGATGCTATACACAAATTCCACTGGACCGGAGAGAAAAAACAACACTATGTATCCTAAACTGTGAGGACATAGTCTTTCTAAAGCCTCCTAAGTCTTTGCATTAATAGACTAATCCCTTGCTTAAACGCTAAAGCAGATTGAAAAGACAAATGGAATGTCTATAGATGTGAAAGAGACAGTTGCATCTCCACACCTGTTAAGGAACACAATCTCTTTTTGTTATGAAGTGTCTTGAATTTAAAATACGAACCCCATCAATTCATTAAAAGAGTCTTTACAAATATTTTGGAGCTATCGCTAAATTAGTCATTTTATTGTAGTTGCTTATCTGTGGCTTTGGCAGAGAGAACATTTGCTGCAAAATGTTCTTTTAAATACGTTATTCCCATTCAAAGCTCCTATTCCTCAAAGAAAACAATGAGACATTGTGTTACTCTTTCTGGGCAGGCTGCGCT
This sequence comes from Sternotherus odoratus, assembly GCA_032164245.1. Taxonomy (NCBI): domain Eukaryota; kingdom Metazoa; phylum Chordata; order Testudines; family Kinosternidae; genus Sternotherus; species Sternotherus odoratus. Next base: position 63,474,637 of record JAVMKO010000001.1, read on the forward strand.
GTTTACATACCGAGCAAGATTCTACATTGTGGCACTGTATTGGGAGGAAGGGGGTAGCACTGCCCATCAGGGGCTGTAGAAGGCACTGTATTAAACTATCTGTTCAATCTTGTATTTGTGGCACTCTCAGTGTCTTTCCCAGACCTGATGAAGAGCTCTGTGTAGCTCAAAAGCTTGTCTCTCTCACCAGTGGAAGCTAGTCCAATAAAAGATATTACCTCTCCACCTTGTCTCTCTGTACTTCTTAGGACAGGTCATTGTCCACTGCCCTCTATACCTGACTTGTCCTACTGGCTAATGCAGAGAACATACAGACATGCCCCCTCCTCCTCCCAGACCCTTCCTCTCTCTGTGCAAAGGTTAGCACTGACCGCAATTCTGCCATCTCACAACAACTTCTGCAGAACTCCAGCAGAAACCTTTCTTAGTAAGGTGAGTGCTCCATCTGGCTTCCCTTCTGAGAACAGTACTAAGAAATGGTGCCATACTTTTGCTGAGCTCCCTGTCGGAATTCAGAAACCTGTTCAAAATCTCCCAGAAGCTGTGGCTACAGCCAGCTGAGAGGGGAACTTTGGGATAGGTCTCCAGAGCCGTGCAGCTGTGGAGTACAGTGCTATTGTGTGGGCACAGGACAAAACTGCAACTGGTCTTCACTGAAACAGTGTGAGAACTGTGGACATATAGCACCACTGGCACTTGCACGGCTGCTCTCCTGATGTTAAGTTATCAATAAGTCAGTTCTCTAGTGTGTACAAGGCACCAGTTTCTCTATTTATATGTGTTGTCTGATATCCTTTCGGGCATTTTTTTTGGTATTTGTCTATTGATGACAAAATTAGAAAATGAGACTTCAGAACTCTGTAAAGTCCATCTAAAACATTCAACTTGAAAATCTTCAGTAAAAAGAAAACAATCGGAGAGTATGAGTCAGATAAATATGACCCTTTGAGCAGTAATTTTTTAATAGGGAAACTTATTTTTGCATGTTCTTTGCCCCTAAAGGCTGGTATTTGAAAATGTTCTTCATAAAAAAAAGTATGAGAAACTTTCTCTAAACACTAGTTCAAACATAATATGGCAATAAAGAATGTAGAAAAATTGTTTATTCTCTTTCGCATAAATAATTTTAAAGCAACATTCCCAAGAAGAGCAAACAGTGGGAGATGAAAATATTTGCAAATATCATGGACCAGCTCCTCAGCTGATTTATGCAAGGTCAAAGGAACTGGTTCTGTAGTCACAAAAAATTAGACTCACAATTCAACCGAACCTTGCTGTTACCTTTTATTAAACAAATATTTTTGTGATCAGTTCTTGTTTGCATGGCTGTTTGGGGAGCAGCTGTTATTTGTATGAATACAGGTATTCATGCCCAAATGAGCATATTCATGCCAAAAGTGTTCTCCTAGCCAGCCCTCATATAAGCTGCACTGTATGCTGGGGAGTGACGTTAGGAATACTGGACAGCATTTTAAAATTGCTGGCTTTCTCAGACAAAATAAATACAACATCAGCATGTGCAGCAGTGAGGAATGGGGGTGGGGAGGAAATGCTCAAGGAGTGGGAAAAGATCCATTGCCTGGAGACATTTGGAACATGTGCCCTTCCCTGGAACAGGTGTCTGATGTGTGGCTGGAAGAGAGTCAGATGGAGAGGGAGGAATGGTGGGGAAACTCTGGGCCAGAACATTAGCATTAATGCATTTAATGTAATGAGACAAAATGGATATGTGAACCCACCCATTGCAAACAGCACTACACATGTGCATTTGTTTAGTGATGGCGAAGTAACAGCCTGATGCAAAATGGAGATCAGTGGATTCAAAGCAAACTTTTGGCAGGTATTGGAAAGAGTGTTCAGTTTTGTACAGGGGATGAAAGAACGCACAGAAGCTCCCTGAAACGTTGGTCTGAGCATGGGCACTCAGATCAGAATCTGGTTGCAGTCTTGCATGATTAGGACCATGCATGTTCACATATGCACACAGTTACATGGTATGAATGTAACAAGAGAAAACTGAGTATAAAATCTTTCAGAATGCCAATAATTTTGCTTTACATCTTTCTCTCTCCCTGAGGCAGAAAGAAGCTGGCTATTTTAAAATAATCTGGGACCCATTTACATAGCCAAATGTAATGCTCGCTCTTGCACAAAATAGGGCAGTAAAACATTTAAAATGTCTCAACTTCCCCTAAAGTGAGTTGGCAGGTCTCAAAATGTAATTGTACATAGGGATTCAGTGTTGAGCATGTGTGTTTCTAGTGGGGTTCTGCAGGAATTGATTCTTGGCTCTATGCTATTAAGCATTTTCAGTGGAAGAAAACAATTACCTGGAAGAAAACAGTCATCACTGATAAAGTTTGCAGATGACACAAAGACTGGGGATGTTGTAAATAGATAGGACAGGTCACTGATTCAGAGAGATCTAGATCCCTTGGTAAACAGGGTACAAGCAAGCGATATGTGTTTTAATATAGCCAAATGTATACATCCAGGAACAAAGAACGTAGGCCATACTTCAAGATGAAATGAATAAAGGGTTGGTACACAAGGCTCACAGTGAGAGACTCATGGGGCTCAGTGTATTTATCTTAACAAAGTTAAGGGGTGACATTTGACCATCACAGTCAATAAGTACCTACATAGGGAACAAAAAATTGATAATAGCCTCTTTAGTCAGTAGACAAAGTTATAACAAGATTCAATGGCTAGAAGCTGAAGTTAACCAATGGCTAGAAGCTGAAGTTAAACAAAGGGGGCTTACCTTTGTCCCTTCAGATACTTTGAGCAGTTCTTCTTGGGTAGGCAATGGAGGAGAGTCCCGTTTGCCTTCCCCTCCCCGCTTAAATAAGATTTACATAAGGCAGGAATCTTTTGTTTTCTAAACTTGACCCTCCTCTCCTTTTAGTGGAAAGTTACAAGAAGTTCAAGATAATGTTTCGTATCAGGTGACAAGACCACCTGACCTATTAGTGTCACAGCTACCTCCCAGGACGCCTTCCAGGAAGAAGAGAGATTAGTATTTTCAGTCTTGTTGTTTCTTCCTAATGGTCTATCAAATCTGATGGCCTGTTTTCTGATGTGTCTTCCCAGTACACACCCAGTTGTAATTGTTACATAGTCCATATTCCTAACTTTAGATACAGAAATGATGCATGCATCCAAATTGTATAATCACATTCAGTAAATCGCAATAACCTTTCCAATGACATCTTACATGAGCAATCTGGCATAAAACATCTTAGTTATGTCATACTCATATCATAAGTACATTTTCATAAAGCATATGAAGTGCAACATCACACCACCATGGAAGTGAGTTTTTATTCTGGGGGTACTTCAATATCCTAACTATGGCCACAGTAACTGCTGCTATTATTCCCTTTATTAAATTGACATTGAAATTCTGTATGTCATCACTCATACTATGATTATTCACAAATTCAGTACATTTACTTACAAATAGGTCCCAGTCAGTGTTCTTAAAATTCCATTGGGTAATTTTCCATTACCTTCAACTTTAACTTTCTCGTGAAAATTAATAAGTGTAGTCAAATGATCACTCCCCTTCTTCCATATATATTTCTCAGTTGCATTTACTTGTGACATCTGCTGTTATAATTCCCAGATGAAAGCAGGAAAAACTACCATTTGTTGCATTAAATCTAGTTGGGGTGCCATCACTTAAAACCATTAGATTATTTTCATCAATGTAATTTTCTAAGCATGCACCATTTTTATCAGTTGTCTTCCCCACAATTTATGATAATTTCAGTCACCTCATATAATATAAGGTCTTTTAGCATTTTTCACTCTTTTTGGCAGCTCCAAAGTTTCTAGTTTTCCATATGAGTTACAGATCTCATAAATCCTTAAAGAAATATTGCTCTTCAGAATTGGGATCTGGACAGCATTATATTCTAGACTGACTTCTTCATTCTCTACAGCTATATAGTTTGCCGCCTCCTCTTCCTAGTTTTCAATTTCGCCTAAAGGCAATATAACATGGAATTTTAAAAGAGAGCTTTTCAACCGGCCATGTTTCCTGGATACAGATGACATCTGGTTTAGTTTTCATTTCCAGGATATTTTCTTTTAGTTCTTAACCATGTGTTATCAGACTGAGCATTCCAACAAAAGACTGAGATTCCCATACTAGTCAGATTTCTCCATTAACTTCATTCAAAATTGCATGAATATGGTCCACTGACAAATTGCTAATATACAAGTAGTTTTTCACTGCCCTTGCTACAATTTTCACTTTTTCTGATTTTCCTGCCCAGTTTGTGATGTATAATGTATCACTTCAATCATAAATGCAATAAACCTTTCTTTTTTCATTACCAGTATATCATCGCCTATCCTTGCACAGTGTTCTTTATAGAATGAGGTTGTATCTACAGTTCCCTTTTCCTGTTCTGATTGTCTCTTCCGTCTCCACCTGATGCTTTGAGAGTCTCCTTACAGCTTCCACGTAAGATATGTTAACAAATTTTGTCATTTGTATTCTTTAGCTTGCCTTGCAGCAATACACCCTCTGTATGCCAATGTGATTACTATCAGTTACCACTTTGACCGTATCCCTTCTACCCAATATTTATAGGAATGCCCCCCCCCCCAACATTTACCACATCTTCTTTTCCCTCTACATGCCCATTCCATTGGCACTTATAACTCCTTAGAGGAGGGGTAATATATGGCTTAGTTCTGAATAACTGAAATCCTAGTGTACTAACACTATATCATCTTCTCCTATGCGATTAGTTATTCATCACTGGTCAACTCTAATGGCCCCACCATATATTGCCACCTTTAGTTCAGTCAAATACTTTGGTAGCTAGCAACGTCCTTTATCTTTCCCTAGCATTTTAGTTTTTAGCAATTTATCAGAGTTGGTTTTACATTCAACTAAAAGATCACCTCCTTACAGCTTCCTAGCTCTTCCAACATCTGCTCTGCTTTTCTTAATCCACTCAGCTACTTTCACGGGGTTAACATCACCTAATCTTATTTCTTTGGCTAGGGATTTTACAATTACAACATTTTGGTTTATTTCCTTCATCAGTTTTGCTTTTTTGCTGATATCATCATCATATTCTGCTTCTACTCTTTTTTCTTCAGTTTACAGAGTGATTTCATTTGAGGTCAGAAAATGCCTGCCAACCAGCCTCCTTCTTTCAGCCTTTTGGTTTTATAGTGCTGGTCCAGCGCATCCCCAACCTGGGCTTCACTCTCAGTTAACCTTGGCCCTCCCTCTGTCAGGTGATGCCTGGTAACCTACCTGGTGTCTCAGGCTCTTGTTAACTCTATCAGGGCTGGTGTGGGATGCACACCTGCATCACAATCTGCAATTAGGAAGTTTACACTGTCCACCAACTCTACAACTCAACAAACATGCATTAAAAAGTCTGTCTACTCTCACCTCAAGCTATCTCAAAAGATGAGGCTCTTCAATACATATGGATTAATGCAGCAGTCTGGAGCCTATATAGATAATATGGCAGCAACAATGTCAGACCAGAAGGGAATGCCATCAAAATGATCATCCTTGACCCTTCAGACAAGACTGAAAATCATTTTTACCTACACCACTCCTCTTGTACTTCAAGCAGTAATGCGCACACCGACTTGAAGGTCAGCAAATAAATAGTAATACTAGTTCTCTGACGATGTTTAGCAGCAAATTAGTTGACAATGGCAGAGGTGAAGGGATGACTAAACGCCAATCCAATGGCTCAGATACATAAACAGCAAGAGAACATGTGTGAAGCTGCCAGAAGAATTAAATATTGTTGTCTTTGCCAATTTTTTCCAAAGTTATGGAAGAAAAATTATGATTTGACTGAAATATTTCTGATGTAAGTGAGTGTTCATACATGGCATGGTGTGATGGGGTGCGCAAACCCCACATATGGCAAGGCAAGGGTTAATGAACTGCTTTGGGCTCAGTCAATCCAACTCCTCTTCTCCAGCAAGGAGCATCAGGCCTGGTGGGAGAAACTAAAAGGGAACAGCCCGGCTTAGCTTGTGGCAGAGCTGGGAGGAGAGTCGAGTCCTTAGCTCCTGGTGATAGCTTTGCTGAGAGTAGGACCTACTTAAATGATTCGTGCCTGTTTTTGCACACACACCCTTTGAGTCTGATACAGACTATTTACTTTGGGGCTATTAATAGTGATTTACCAGTGGGTGCTGAACAGGACTGTGGCCTGCTGGGAGCTCTCTAAAGAAAAGAGAAGGCCTGCTGCAGGCTTGTGTTAGCTCTTTTTTGTTTCTTTTTCTGTTGGATCTGGATAGCCCTGCAAGGGGTGGACTTCCACAGGACTTATTCTGAGGGCTGACTTTCCAAGAGCTGGATCCATGGTGTTCATTGCCTGGATACTGAGGACCAGACAATAAGGTGAGTTCAGGGCCCTGTCACAGTCGAAGGGAATGTGGTGGAAGAGCAACCCTGGAACATATGGCTAAACAACTTCAAGCTATGCAAGGGGACACACTGTTAGTAGAAGAAGCAATTTATGGGATACAATGACTTAACTTCCCCAAGCCAGTTTACGAGGAAATACATTTTCATTTTATTATACCCGTTAGGTGCATGACATTTGGGTAATAGGCTGAATTATTTACAGTAATGGGTTTCATAATTCTTTTTTTTTTATCATTCTTTTTCACTTGTTTCTCAGCTGATAGAGTTAGCAGAAGGTTTCAACTGCACTTCTCTGATTATATACTACATTTTTGACTGAACTAGCTACAGCTGTACTTCTGCTCTTTCTTGTCCTCTTTTCTGCAGGTATTTGAATGATTGAGGCCTTGTCTACATAGTGATTGTGACTGAAAGCACCCCTGTATTCACCCCATGCACCATTGTAGTCTTTGTATAAAATATGCCTTGTGAGATATTATTTGAAAACTAATAACTTGCTGGTCAATGTTATCATGGTGAAATGTATGTAGAAATATTATATGTAAAGTTATGAATTCCCCTGTATGATGATATTAGCACATATTCAAACCCACACACCCCTGAATAGTCAAACGTTGTTAAGGAGGTCTATCCTAAACAAAGGAATGTCTATTTCCCTCAATTTACATATAAGTAGTAAGCAGACTGCTTGAGTCTGCAAGGGAGGGAAATGGCAGGAGACAAGGCAAATCCACATTTCAGCATAGGGAGGGGAGAAAGAGCATGAAACCACCTTCACCACCTGGATTTACTTCATCTTTTTTACGGTTTGAATAGATTTTAGCTTTGAAAGGTAAACCTTGGAAGAATCCACTTCCAAGGGTGATTGGACTATGAAAGTGAGAGGCAAAAACACCCCAAGGCATCTCTCTTGTTCTCTCTTTTATACCTAAGAAGACAAAGAAACCCTCCCTGTGACCTTGGGAAGATCCTGACTTGAGAATTTGATCAGAAATGTTTTGGGGAACATGTGGGAAGGATTTTACATTGAACCAAGTCTAGCTTATTAAATTTTAGCTGCTGGAAAACATTGTATCCTTATTTCTCTTATAACCATTTCTGACTTTAATACCCTGTACCTGCACTCACTTAAAATCTATTTTTTTAAAAATCAGAATTATCCAGTGTTGTGTGTAACCTGAACTGTTTTGTAACTCCAGTTAAAATAGCCAACTGTGGTATATTGACCCCTTATAGGGGCAATGGACCTCTAATATCTGAACTGTCCCAGAGAGGGCTGGGCAGTGCAGAGCACATGCTTTGGGGAAAATTCAAGATTGGAGCTAATTGGGGCCATCTATAAGTAGTAACAAGGCTGGGGGAAGCCAGAGAGTGATTGGGGTGTTGTGTTGACAGGTAGCTGGGGTCAGAGCTGCTTTGGGCCAAGGCTGCACACTCAGGGTGTGACCTGCATGCTGGCAGACTTTTGGTGAGCTACAAAAAACAGCAACATGCTGGCAGGCTGTTGTTTGGGAGCTACAACAGCAAAGTATTGTGAGACACCCAAGGTTCTGAGGCAGGCGGTGACACACCCACTCACTGGTCTGGATTTCATCCTGAGATGTGACAGGGATATTAGCTCAGCAAACCCATCTAGCTACAACTCAGCTGACAATTTCACTGAGGTACAACTGAACTTATACATCTCATTACATCCCTCCCCTCCCCCCAGTCACCATTCAGCATAACTGCACCTGTTTTCCCCTTAGTGCTCCAGCAAGGGGATCTACTCTCAGTTTCCAGCTCCCTAGCTGTTGCCTCTCTTTGGTGGAGACACACATCCCTCTCCCTTCTGACCAGGGTATTTCCAGGCTGCACATTTCCCTGCCTTTACTGTGAATTTCCCAGCAGACAGGTTGTCCAAGGACACCTTCTTGCTCCTTCTTCAGGGATGGTTAACAGGCTAATTGTACAGTTATACAGCACCACAGAGCACTTCCTATGCAAGCCTACTTTATTTAAGGTAAAAAGCATTGCAAAGCAAGCATATTAAAAACAAGAAAGGAGCCTACATGCATGCTACTAAACGTACCAGAATTAACTCCAACTCTAACATAGATTCTGGCAGAAGCAGGCCTTCACAGCCCTCCCTTCCAGGGGATTCCTTGTGTTTACCAGTTCATCACAGCTTCAGTTTAGAATAAACCTTCTGTCATATGAGGTCTCAATAAGCCCAGTCTTTCCAACCCTACTTTAAGAATGATGGCCCTCTGTCACGGTTGCCTCCCCACTCTGAACTCTAGGGTAAAGATGTGGGGACCCGCATGAAAAAAATAAATAACCCCCCAAGCTTATTTTACCAGCTTAGGTTGAAACTTTTCCCCCAGAACACAAACTTCTCCTATGTTTGGACTTGGTACCACTGCCACCACCAATTTAAGCCCACAAAACAATGGGTTTGGGTAAATTGGAACCCCTCTTTAACACCCCCCCAAATCTCCTCCCTATACCTGGGAGAGACTTGAGAAAACAAAGGAAACCCTCACTTTCTGTGAGACATGCCCGATCCAAACCAGGATCTATCCAATGGAAACAAGCAGTCAGAGTCTTAAAAGAAAGATTTTAATTAAAGAAAAAAAGGAAGGAATGTACAGAAATCAGTAGAAAAAAACCCACTTGCATCATACAACATCACTGATCCCCTCCCTAGGAATTCTTCCTCTGCTAAAGCTTAACAGTATAAGAACACCATGGATCAATTATCAAGTGATACAGTTTAAGCATACAATTCACTTACTACTGAACTTGACTTGTTAGAAGATTATAGATAGGTAGAGTAAAAGACATAGGTGTGGTTCATCCCATAGCCGGAGAGAACAGCGCGAGAGAGATAAACCGAAACTAAAAACTCTCTTTGTCTCCGAGGTTGATTAGCATCTAGGGTTCCTCATCCCCTCTCATGTTACCTGCAGGTTAACCCTTTACATGAAAAAAGTAATTCTAGGCTACTTTATACTTATGACACCCTCTGTGTGCTGGATCAGAAAGTAGGCTCTGAGCCACTTTCAAACCAGGTTATTTATCCAAAAACTGTCTGTTGGTCCCCTGGGAATCCAGTTAGATCTAGTATATGTGTACCTCTCCAAAGGGATGGCTTCAAAAGGTTGATAACAGAGGAATTATAATAGCATCCCCCCTCTCTACTAGAGATTGCTAGCACATTAGCAGCCCCACCACCATCTTCTAAGATCTCTTCGGTGTTCTCATGCGTGTTGTGCTAAATACAGCACATGGGGCAATTAATGATGAGAAACATCTTGTTTTATCAAAAAAGGCATTGCCACCCCCCCCTTCAGTCTCCATATGCACACTCCCCTGACATTCTGCAACCGCTCAGAGTAAAATTCAGCCACTCCTTTCTCTTGTCCGATTGTCTAGTGAAAGACTTCATAACTCCATGAATGTCTGTAGTTTTCAGGGCAGCAAACACTCCCTTGTTCAGTTCTGCAAACAGGCCCGACTTTCTAAACATTCTGGCATCAGGAATAACTCAAAACCACCCCATATTAATATTGGTGACTTTTACACAGTGATCAACCAGGTCTTGTAGCACCAGGGAGAAAGACCTCGTCTTGTTTATAAAGTCTTTGACCTGACGTGTCAGGTATAGAATGGACATGTGTTCAGCAGTCCATCTACAGTTCAGAAACCCCACCTGTGCACAGCTGTCAATAATCTCATGTACACTGTCAGGCTTTATGAGATGTCACAGCAGTTGCCTCCTCATAGAATTGCAAACCTCTATGTGACAGCCCCAGTAATCAATCTACCAACACCAAACTGATTAGCTGCTGATTAATAGTAATCAGCAGCGCTGAACTTCTGGATGGTGATGGCACCAGGCTTCTCCATGCTGAATGGAACTCCCGGGTGAGCTCTGTGTAGATTTCTAGGAAAGTGGCCTTTGTCATCCTGCAGTTCTGCTGCCACTGTTGGAAATCCCAGTTCTACATCACAGCTCTCTCCCACCACTCACTGCTAGTTGACCAAGCTCAGAAGCAAGCGCTTCATTGAATAAAGCTGCTCTAGATAAATGCCTTGTAGAACTAACTGGTCAGTGGCTGCTTCCTTCATTAGCCATGCTGCCAGTGTATAAAAAGCCCTGTGGAACCACCGAGCCAAATCCATCTGCCTGCGCAACTGCAGAAGACATATGCATCATTCTGTTTTTATGGATGACTGTCATGGACACAGATCACAGCAGTGTGTTCCCTATACTGCCCAACAGCAGTTCAAAAATGGGACTAGCAAAATTAATGGATGCTAAGAGAGGAATCACGGGAGTTTATTAGTTTGGCAGAATTTCTGTAGTTCCCATAGTGCACTTTGAGAAAAATCACAGAGCACAGCGCTGAGCAGTAGAGCATTGCCCTGAATGCTAAGTGGTTACTTTGAAGAAGTAGAGAGTTGTATGGATGCAGTGATTAATAAGAAAAGTTCCTTAAGCTGGCAACGCAACGTGGTATGGACACACTTCAGTTTGATATAGTAAAATCACTCAACCTAGAGTGAACAAACAGATTGGTGAAATATCCCTGTGTAGACATGAACGATGTGAGGATAGTGAGCATAGTGAACTTGAGAGTCATCCGAGTATTGACAGGACCCAAATGCTACATTCTAATGTTCACACCAAAAGTATCTGCATTCAGAGAGGCATGATTCCTCCATGGGGAAGTAATCTGTTACTTGCTCAGACCAGCAGATTATCAATCCTATAGCAGTCCAGACCACTCCCCACCCTTCTATGCCTTCTCTCCACGCATATATATGGAATGGAAGTACTGAGCGTGCAGCCCCTGCTTCTGCCTCTCTGTGTGCAGCAGAAATGTGAGGCGGCCACACCAGCTTTCAGGGATGAATGTCTTAGTCCCCCTTATGCTTATGTGTGGCCACACAGACCAGCCCACGATGTATCCTCAAATAATTGTACCCTTCCCTGGAGTATCTCCTAAATCCACAGTCTTCCTCAATTCTCAGAACAATCCGTTATTGAAATATGCTAATTAAAGCAGTTAGTTCAAATTTAGGCTATGATCTTGCGTTCCACCCTCTCTCCATTGACTAGTTAGACTACTCATGTAAGTGAAGAGTAAGTTTCAAGATGAAGCCAATGGCTGAGAGTCTGAGAGATTATTTTAAGTGACTCAGTTGTAAGGCCTTCCTAACAATAGTAATTCCTTCTGCATGTTATAGCTAGATCAAAAGGGATAGATTCCCAGGTGTGGTGAAACTTTAGAATACCTCAGTCAAGAATCTTGGTACAGAGGATCATGTGGTTTACACATGGTCTAGCATAGTTTTGAAACAGCTAAATAATTAGAAATAGCACATTTCGGAGGCTACAAAGTATATTGAGAAAGGGAAATATCCTCACCCAGATTTTAACTCCCAGTGTTGAAATATCTTCAGGTTGTATAGTGTTGTAGCTATTAGAGTAAAATAAATAGCTAATCAAAAAGAAAAGCTGATACACAAAGTATTTAGGATTTTTAAATTGAGAAACTTGAATTAGGGCTCAGATCCCCAAAGGTGAATAAATCTTGGATTTAGGTGCCTAAATCCCAGTTTCAGCTCCACTACAACCTATAAAACTGCCAAACCCTGTAGATGCCTAAACCCATGTAGCACCTATGTTTTCAAAGTAAAAATTCGCTAGGTGCCTATTTTTTTTCATCTCTGGGTATGTGCACTCTGCCTCCTTCTGGGCATCTGGATCCCTATCTCCCACTTCAACCACAGAAAGATTCACAAACTGAGAAAGATAGGTGTTCGGCCACCTACATTGTATGTGGGGCCCAATCCAGTAGGTATGCTAAGAGCCTGCCTGCTGGATCAGGTCCCGTTCAAAATCATGTCCAAAAAAGAGGTGATGGTGTTGATCTTTAACTCTTACGTCAGTGCTTAGCGCACTTGCCTAGGATGTGAGAGATCCAGGTTCAATTCCTCTCCTGCCCCCACTAAAAAAGGATTTGAATGAAGGTCTCTTACTTCCCAAGCACTTGCTCTAACCACTGAGTTACAGGATATTTTGATGTGAGGGTTTCTCAGTCTCATGTTGAAGCTGTTCCACTGCGGATAACTAATGATTGGAGCAGGGGGAATTTAGAGTCATTCTCATTCTCTCACTCTCTTTGACCCAATGGCTGTAACGGTCCTGTGGGTGGTTCTGGTTTGTGGATCACAAGCAGAGAAAAGTATCTCCCTGCAGCCTGGATGTAGGTACCTGGCTCTGAGAGAGGGGCAGGGCTTAACACACAATCCTCTAGTAGGCATCTCTCATTGGCTAATTTGTGGCTGCTCACCTAGTGTGCTGCCTTTTGTGGATCACATTCTTAGGTGCCTCTCTCTCCCCATTCCTTGTATAGGGAGCTCAAACATCTAACTTGGCTTTGTGGATCACAGTATGGTTCCTGTGTTAGTCTGGAATAGCAGAGGTAACAAAGTCCTGTGGCACCTTAAAGACTAACTATAAAGTTTTGAAGCATGAGCTTTCGTGGGCTAATGTATTAGCCCACGAAAGCTCATGCTTCAAAACTTTATAGTTAGTCTTTAAGGTGCCACAGGAGTATGGTTCCTGTGATTTTCTGGGTGCCTAAAAGTTAGGCACTGTGACCCTCAGCATTGCAGCACCAAAGTCCCTCTGTGAATCCCAGCCTAAGTTCCTATTTTTTTCAGTAAAATAGCTGATTATTTTTTTTCACAGCTGTAAGCAACTAACACTTCTGGATGTTAGATCCATCGTTTAATCTAAATCTAATCTAATCTAATCTATTTATCTCTCTTTAATGTAGAAACCTGCCTTTACTATCCTTGGTCCCTACCAGAGAGGGCAGAGTGAAGCTGCATGAATGCATGTAATTACATATCCAAAGCTAAAAATGTTTTTTCTCTCTCTTCCTCCATGAATGTTATCAATTCTGCAGCAATACTCTAGCTCCACTGACTGATCTAAAGTAGGAATTGGCGTCTCCTGGAAATATGCTTCCTATAAAAGCTACTTTACTGAAATCCTTGCTGAATCTCTTTATGTTATTAATATAAGTTCATTGCATGTTTTGTTTATATAGATGACAATTTACATTTTACTTTTTCTTACCAATTTCCACTAGATTTTACTGTTTTATGAAAAATGGTTTGCTTTTCTTAATATTAATTTTATTATTATTACTACAGAATGATTAAAAGAAGAAAGACTATGATGCTGATTCCCTTGAGAAGAAATGGGATCCTGGCAACATGCTAAAACACCCCTTAACCCCCCAAAATCCCATAAAATTAAGCAGCTCTATATCTGTGAACCCCTGAGTTAATTTGAAAAAGGCATTTGGTTTTTCCACACTCCATCTTCTTCTGTAGGTAAATTAAGGGCCAGATTGTGAACCTGTTGCTCACCTTAATAAACAGTTTCTGACGTAAGTAATTCCACTGATGTTAATGCAATTGCTTGTGAAGTGTTCAGAGTCTGGTCCTAGATTTTGATTATAAGGAGTCTAGCAGTCCCTCATCTGACTTGATCTAGCTTGTATTGTAGTGTAATTTTCCAGTATATTTACTCCTCAATTAGCCAATCAACAGGAAACAAAGATATTTTATAAATCCCCAAAATGATTAATTCCATTGTGTGAATTGTAAAGAGATTTTTAGAACTCTTACTCATAACATAACCACTAAATGGTTTATTTGATTTGGACCACAATGGCCCAGAAGTACAAATCTATTTCTTTAATAATGGATGGAGTGGCTGAAAGGGGAGTTGTGAAGGTTGGAAAGATGTACTACTTATTTGCACGTGAGATACAAATTTCAGACATGTTTGTACCCGAATACTTAGATGCTAATATCTAAACTGTATTCTTAAATTTATTCACTCAAATTTGGGTTATTGCTGATTATGCACTATATGTATCTTATGACTTTAAAAACAAACTTTGTATTTGTGGATAAACTAAGCACTAGGCACAGATGTACAGACACTCTTTCTGTGTACTATATACTTTTTAAACATTAGCTTTAATGAGAGAGAATTAGAAGAACATTAAGTGATTTACTGTCAGTGTTCCAAAATTCCCAGTACACTCCTTCATTTAAGTATTCCAATTAATTTGGTTACTTTTTTTTAGAACAATCTATTTATCATTGATGTTAAATAGTAATAACACAGCTAAGTGGTACTTTTCAGTTGTACCATATTTTACAGTTTGAGCTCACTACGGCACATCATTGCAAACTACACTGTGTTCAGAATTATGCATATGTTGCAACACCTGCTCATCTGTGCAGGGCTGTAACAACTGATAAAATATGGATATAGACATATTTTGACAATATTTGCATTACCATTTAATAGTTCAACCGTTCTATTAAATACAAAATCATTAGAGCTTTTCTGGGCTCAGTCTTTCTATTCTTCCTCTGCCATAAAGGAGTTGGCACAAATATTTTCTGAAAGCCATTGCTCAGCATGGTGTGTAGACTCTGAAGTGTCTATTGAAATCTATCTTTGGTTTTATACCACACTCATCAACATGGTATCAAACTCAGTGACTGAATAACCAAATCTGTCACTGCGACAGGCATGTGCTTTTCTACATGCTGTGCCCCAGCTTTATCTTCCAGGCAGGTTTAGCTGAAATATGTTGAAACACAATGGCTCAGATCCTTTCACATTTTATTGGAAGAAAAGATTTCCATGTTGGTGCTAAAGCTGTCAAATTAATGGTGCTCAGCTGTATTTACAATAAGCCATATAAATGTGCCTACTAACCTATACAATAGAGTATTTTTTAGGTGGAATAACTCAAGTCATCTTCACAATTACTGTTATTAATATGTGTTGTTACAACCTTCTTCTTTTCTTCCCCATCATAGCAGAGTCTGTGACAACGTGAATTTATTGAAAAAAAAGTTATTTTGGAAGAGGTTCGTTGGTGTCGGAAGTGAATTCCTAAATTACCTCACTAGATACCTTGTGATTATCACCTGTCACATAATTCATTCTCACAGTAGGCTTACTATCTGACATGTCCTGATCATATGACAAAATAGATCACAATGTAATGAATAACACCAGTGCATTCACTATTTTTAACCAACTGAGCAACAGCTATGGCTCAGCAGTCATTACCTTGTCTTTTACACAGGGTTTGTTGGGATGGCTCACCAGAGGAGCAGGGTCTGAACTCAATCATCTTGTTACAGAGATATACTATACAGAGCTAACCAGGATTGTCTGGGCAGGTATATAAAATAGGTTCCCAGCTGATTTTTGGAGGCCAGGTTCTTTTTGGAAGCTGAGCATGTAAGATCTAGGCGCTGTACTCGGAGGAGCAGTTTGATCGCTAAACCCCGGTTCAATGAGGCCCCCTCAACGCTGTAATGTGCCCACACCACACCCTCACTTGTGCAATTTCTGTTCCCCCGTGATACAGACAGGCCTGTAGCGAAGCATAGGGTAACCAGATGTCCTGATTTTATAGGGACGTCCTGATTTGGCGGTATTTTTCTTGTATAGGGTCCTATTACCCTCCACCCCGTCCTGATTTTTCACATTTGCTGTCTGGTCTACCCATTTATGTCACTGAGCCGGTAGGCTTCACAAGAACACCTCAAGCACTGCCGATGAGAGATCTTAATGGACTTCATCCATCGCGAGCCGCGAGAGAACTGCGTAAAATAATAACGAGGAGGGGGGATAAATTATTTGTTCAAAGCTCCCCCACCTATTGCATCCGGCTGGATGTGCGGCTTCCCCCTCCTCAGGGACCGCCTGGAAACCGTTCAGAGACACGTTGAAACGGGGGGGGTCGGTGTAAAACGGAGGCAACGTTAGCAAACGCTTTGCGGATCCGCACCCGTTTCACGTTGCCGGACCTCCGTGTCCCGTGCACGAAGCGCGTCTCAGCGCAGGACTTCCCGGCGCCGGGCGCTCAGCACCCCACACAGCGAACGCCTGGTTTCGCCGCCGGCCCCCTCCCCGGGAGCGCGCAACCTTTCGGGCTTCCCCGCACCACGCAGCCCGTCCGGCGACTTTCCCTGGGGCCGTGAGTGTTTTGCAGCTGTAACGCCAGGCAGCGCGTGCCGCTAAACGCTGCCTCCCAGATCCCGGGCTGCTGGGTGCACCCCAGAGACCCAGCGCAGGCAGGTGAAAGCTAAAGGATCCTCGTTCCCTCCCCGCCCAGGCTCCCGGTTCCTCGTGTGGTTGGGAGGGCAGGGGGGTACCGGTGCCAGCCGAGCCCGGCCCTCGCCCTCTCCCCGGGGCGCTCCGGCCGCCGCGCCTCGCGCTGTGCAATTGAAGGTGAAAACGGGCGGGGGGGATGGAGTGAGGAAGAGCCAGGCAGGGGCGGTGCTGGAGGGGAGGCGGGGAGAGGGGCGGGCCGGAGGAGGGTGGCACGCACGCGCGGTGGGAGCTCGGGGAGAGCCCCACGCGGGTGCTCCCGGAGCCTCGGCAGCGGCGCTCTCAGTTGAGCCGCGAGGGGGGCTTTGGCCGGAGCCAATGAAGAGTGACTGAGCGGCGCCCGGCTTGGAGGCACCGGCACCCCGGGCGGCGGAAGAGCAGCGGCTGCTCCGGCTCCCCTCTCCCCGGCGCTCCGCGAGCTGCCATGGGTTAAGGGGGCGCAGCGCAGGAGCGGGGAACAATAAACCGGCGGCTGCCGCCGGTGGGGAGCGCGGCTCCCGCTGCTGCCCGAGGAGGCGGAGGGGGATGCGGGGCGCGCCGAGCTGAGCCCGGAGCCGAGAAGTGGCCGGAGCCCGGCGGGGAAGGCGGCAGCCGAGCGAGGGGCGGGCGGCGGTGGATGCTTTTCGTCGCTGCCCCGGGGCTGGAGCGGCGGCAGGGGAAGGAGCGATGATCGCAGAGTTGGTGAGCGGCGCCCTGGGGCTCGTCCTGTATCTCAACACCCTGGGGGCGGATTTCTGCTACGATGACAGGTAGGTGGAGCGGCGGGAGGAGCCGCGCCGGGAGCCCCGGGACAGCGCTCGGGCTCTGGGAACAACTTGGGCAGCCGCCGCCGCCGGCCGAGAGAGCAGCCCCCACCTGGCTCAGCGCTGGCGGAGCCCCCCTCGCTCCGACCGCCTTCCGCAGGCGCGGAACCCTCCTCCCCCTACCCGGCTCCTGTCCGGGCTCCCTGGCTGGGGGCCGGGGCGGCGCGCGGTGAACACTCGCTCACCTGTTGACGGAAGGGTCAGACAGAGCTTCATTCTGCAGCGACTGCGGAGTGAAATGCTCCCCTCGCCGCTCTTTTTGCCTAGCTAGCATAGCTCGGTTCCTGCCATAGACCAGCCCTCTAATGCCCAAGCTGCCCCGCTGTCATGACTCGTGTAGATCAAGTTTGTTTATTCTTAGTAGGGAATTAAACAGCAGCAAGAAGAGAGAACAGAAAAGCGGTGCTGACGGGGGCGAGCAAGTCGAGCTGCTGTGTCCCCTAACAAACTGCTGCAGTTTTCACTGCCTCCCCCCCCCCCCGGTTTGCAAGCGCTTAAGTTTTGGGGAACGGAAATCTGCTCGGTGGGCATTGAGTGCATGTATTTTGTGTGTGTATCTCCACTTCTCTAGTTTGTGTGTGTGAGCGTGTGTGTATATGTTACTTAGTGTAAGAAAAACCCATTAAACGAGGTAACGCCTGGGCTGGGAAGGAAGATTCCTTCCTCCCCTCCAGTAATAGATCTCTTCCTTCCAGTGATTCCTCCGGGTTCTGTGACCATCTGATTTGCGGAGCCTTTGACAGTTCTCGAACACACACAGACACACACACACACAATAGAGTAGCAGAATAGAGCTCGCTGCTTTAGCTTTGCACTGTACTTATTGCAAGTGCATACTGCGTGTGTGTATGCAGTGCCCGCTGAAGAGCTGATGAGCAGGGCTAAACGCCTTTAGTTTTAATTTTCATTGTGTAGCTTTAGTTTGTGTGTTCAACATTCCTTTATGCTAATTAGGAAAGATGAAGTCCCTGGGGCTTGAAGTTGTCTCTTGCATTCAGGTTAGTTTGGGCAGCTAATGAGACCTGAACTGTGTTGTCAAAGAAACTGCATCGATTGCTGGAAAATGTCGTGGTTGTGCTGTGTGTCTACCTATTTCTTTCCTAAATGTACTTGTGTTTAGAAACTGATGAAAAGCTCCATTAGCAATTAGGGAACATTCCAATTTGTGCTTTTTCCGGTGACTTAATCTGATTACAATTAAAACAAATGCATCATTAAAATATATTGGGGAGAACAGCACGCCTGGCTAAACTTATTAACCATCCTGGGGTGTTTCATGCTCCATTGAAATTGAAGCATCCAAAAAGTGATCATAGATTTACTTTGACAGCTTTTCATCAGCCTCTTACTGCTTTGGAAAGTGAATTAATCCTCTGGGTTAGGGTGAGCGGGTGATTGGGATTGGGGTGGCTTTATGTAGAAGCAGTGTAGCTTGAATCCTCCTATCTAGTAGTAACTGGCCACCACAGTATATTGGAGCCCTAGACCTAATCAAACTTAAAAAGTGAATATACGTGTATATAACTTGTAGGTCAGTGAGTGATGTTTCATATGCACATCGATCGGCAACAAACATTTCTAGGTGGAATCTAAGGGTATTAACCTTTTGGGGTTTTTATTTAGTTAGAGTGTGTGAGGGGCAAAATTGAGAGTGGGAAATGATTAAGGCACAGAGCTATTGCTAGATAACTTGTTCCAAACTTTCAAGCACGTTAATGGGAAGGGAAAGGATCAGTTATGGCTTTGATTAGTCAATTGCCTTGGGAAATAGTCTCTGTACTGGAGTCAATTAATTACTGAATTTGGAATTTTCTTGCATTCTCTCACACAGTATAACAATGCACCTGCCATATTTAAGCTCTAACCACAGTTTCCAGAATAAACCCCTCTTTTTGAGGGTTCCTACTATTATACTGAAGCTGAATGCCAAGTTTCAATTGTGACCCAACATCTTAGCACTCCGACAGTTTACTTTACAGTTTCAAACTGTAACCATTCAAACTTTAATCCTTCAAGTCAATTACATGTATTTGAAGTTCTGTGAGGTTCTTAAAATATTCTAGTTTGTCAGCCCTCCAGTTTTATATAATGATTCTTGTTTGTTTTAAAATGCCCTTAAAAAAGTACAGAAAGAAAAATCTTCTTTCATTCTGAAATATAAGGTCTGATTTAGCTCAACCGAATATGGGGAATTTTTTAAGAACTGTGGGAATTTTGGAATATTTATGTGAACTTAAGTATCATGTATTGCAAAACTGGATTGTTTAAGGACGTGGTATAATCCTTTGCTTCTACTGGCCAATCCAAATTAGCAGAGATTGCAATATAATTTGAAATCTACTTAGCATTATTGATGTAGAGGTCAAGATCTCTTGATACTACCATAAGTGTGCCCTAATACCACAGGGGTTCTTAAACTGGGGGTCGGGACCCCTGAGGACATCACAAGGTTATTATATTGGGGGTCATGAGCTGTCAGCCTCCACCCCAAACCCCTTTTTGCTTTCTGCATTTATAATAGTGGTAAATATATTAAAAACTATTTATATGGGGGCAATGGGTTGTACTTAGAGGCTTGCTATGCAAAAGGGGTCACCAGTAGGTTGAAAACCACTACATTAGAAAATATTAGTGATGTTTAATTACAGGCCATCTCTGAAAGAATTGAAAAGATAATCACATGGGTATTCTCTTAACATTAATCTCACACTGTTTAAATTAAATTCTAAAGTACGGCTTTGTTTGTCTTTAGCTTTTAAATAAATTAAACATTTCTAGTAATTGTAACTAAAATATAACAATTCACTAGGGTGCACTGAACTCCAATTAATGACAGCTCTGTACAGTAGGTCATTTAATTAGCACATTTTCAACTACCACACTGAAAGGGACAGGAAAAACGAATGTTGCAAGATAGTAATAGGTTTTCCTAGTTTACCAGCATGTTTAAAAATAGGATTCTCAGACCTAAAATGTTCTTTTAACTGTGATCGCAGAATGTCACTGCCCTACAGGAGCCTTCTTGAAAAGTAACATTAGATAAGGAGGTCAGTGCTGGAGCAGCAGGACACAGCACCCCATGTGGGAGATGGATCATGCTTCTAACTTTAAGTGAATCAAGACTGTGCATTTAAGCCTGGAAACTGTAATGTTTGTTTCAGAAGGGCATCATGTTACCGTAACTTTTTCTATTTCCTTTTCTACTACTTTGAAATTATATCAGAATCTGTTTACTATATAAAGGGTGTCTGTAATTGCTTTCTGTATATGTTTTTATGTAGGTTTATTAAGATTAAGTGGCATCGTAAAAACTTCTTATAGCAAAATCAATTTCCCTATGGTAAAACTTCATATTTTAGAGGTTTCGTGGCACCATACCGAAAACTGTGCATGATGGGGATATACCAAACTCACCTAGTCTAAGCTTTATTGTTTTATATCAAAGGGCTCAATATTTCTATTTTTCTCTTCTCTCACTCCATTCATCCAGTTAAATTGAAATGGAATGAATTTAAAGTCTTTGGTTAAGAAACAGAATAAGAAAATCTGTGCATCCCTTCCTTTAATCATAAATCCATATAATTTATGTGAAGTGTACTTGAGAGCTAGACTTGTCTGTGGAATATTAATAAGGAGAATGAACACATGTTGGTTTTCTTATGGCTGCGACTGGGTATTGAAAACTTTGAATGAAGTAGTGTCAACTAAACCAAAGTTCAGTATAATGGAGGGAGTCCCACCGTTTTTCTATTCCCCGCTAATCCCAGAAAATTCAAATGATGCATGCAGAATTTACAAAAGCAAGTTTCTTTTACTCCCCTCTGCTGTAATTTTCCTAAAGGGTCTTGATGTTTCTAAATTGCATGCTGAGATCATGTGGAAAGACTCCCTCTCTTCATCTAGAAAACAAGATAAATATTTTTTTCCAATTATCTCCTTTTTTGGCCAGTTCATCATTGGGTGATAGGGAGGTTGGGGAGTAAAATACTTAAATGTTTGTGTGATACCACATTGAGCAGACATTGCTGGTTAACACAGGTATAGCTGAGCAAAATCAGTTGGAACTGATACAGCTGTATTGGGGGAATGTAATTTCCATGACTGGGCTGTGTTGAGGATTTCCTTGCGGTTTCTTGCCGTGTGTTAAATCCAATTCCTTGCCAGATTCACGGTAATGAGAATTGCACTCATATGTGCCAATATGACAGGGGAGATGTCTACTGCTGCGAATAGAGGCTAACACACTTGTACAATTGCTTTTGCTTGCCACTTGTGCTTGACTTTAAATAGCAGTTTTTGTTTAACTGGCTATCGGGTGCTTTGTTGTGATGGTGTAGTCCTTGGTGTAACTTATGCTAGGTCTCTGTTAGTGTTCAACTGGGGTGTGCAAGATTTAGTGCTTCTGGTTCCTGAGATCACACACAGCTACAGTGATGATCTCAAAAACATCTCCTCCATTGAAGTGTGTTTGCTCTTCTACCAAGGACTTGAAGAAAGGTTCATTTTAAGGATAGTATTAGTATGACCTTTTGACCTTAAGTGATGAGGTGATTCTGTAGACCATTCACAAAACTGATGCATTTGAAAATACCTACAGTTTTTTTAAAACAGATGTTCTTTGCATAGACAGATGGAATTCCATTGTTCACCCTTACTTAACAGTAGTTATCATAGGCAAATGTAGACTGCATGCTATTCCCAAGTTTTACAATCTTGATTTATAAATCAAGAAGTTAAAGTGAATTACATGAGAAGAAATTCTTTGTGAGGTAGCCTTCTTATGAACTAATCACTTGGGGGAAAACAGCAATTTATATGAATAATAGAAGGTGTGTTTCCTACCTTTATTGTTTAGGAGATTTATTCAATCAAAATACAATAGATAAACTAAAAAGTTTATGCTCTCTTCTGTTTTGTAAGCACAAATTTAACTGCCATGCCGATGGGAAATGATTTCAAACAGCTCTCTTCCGTAGTTTCTGCTTAATGCTCCAACCTGTGTCAAGTCTTAGTACACATTTTAAGATATTTATAATCCATAACGATTGCTCAACTTAAAATTAATCTAAATCCATACACGACTGCACTGTACCTCTGTTGGGCCTGCCACTTGAGATTTAATCTAGCAAGTGACCCAAATACATGCACTGGAAGAGCAAGTGTACGTACGCTGGGGAAAACTGCTTCCCATCTGTCTCTTAGTTGATCTTTATGTATATTTTATTATTAATTTGAATTTATGATTTTTAGAGTCCTTTGTCTTGTCATCTACACTTAATTTTTCAGTTCTAATTCACTCTCCTGGAAGCACTGAGGTTCCTCCTATTATAATTGTCAAAGGGTACAACCTATCAGATTCCAACAGTGGCAGGTTGTACAGTTTATCTTCCTAACCCTTGTTTTTTCCCTCCCTGTTGCTCGACATTCTAAATGTGCTTATTTAAAATGGTCATGATGATAGCAGTTATTTGAAGCTGTGGCCTTTAACGCATTGATAGAGGTGAATGTACTCCAGAACAGATGCCTGCATAATCTCAGCTAAAGGGACTAACCATTTTCAAGTGGTATAATTAAAAGCAACCAAGCAAACAAAATACCTGATCATGAAGCCTGATGAATCTATTACATTGACATTTCTCATATTCTTCCATTTTCCAGTGTTAACACAGGATGGCACCCACTGTAATACTTGTTTGTTTGTTTTTCAAGCATTACACATTGAATGAGTTGGCTTTTGTTGCTTGATTCATCCAGAAGAATGACATTCGGGAGTTTTTAGTAAGGATGCCATGGAATAGAATCAGAAAGTCGATTGCTGTTTGGCATTCCTATACATCACAATATAAGAGGAAAACTTTCAGATTCTCAGTGAATGTACAGCAGTCACGTAAAACATGAATCCTGTCCCCCTCTAATATCTAGTCCTGGTCGATAACTGCTTTTTTCTAGATTTGAGTCATTCGGCTAGTTACCTGGATCACTTGATTATTACCTGTTCTGTTCATTCCTTCTGAAGCACCTGACATTGGCCACTGTCGGAAGGCAGGATACTGACCTAGTATGGCCGTTCTTATGTCCTTACCTCATCTTTAGGAAGCTCATCCCGCTCGTGATAGAGTTCCAAATTCAAGTGCTTTATGGAATATTAACATCATATTAGTTTGCCAGAGTGGAAGCCATTCATAAAGCTTAGAAAATCCCCTCTATTTCTTGAACATCTGATATATCTGTAAGAAAGGAGTGGTAAGTTAGAACTACCTGTGCCTCCTTCCACACTTTCCTCTTTTATTCCTCTTCTAACTTTGAGATCTCTGAGGTGGCTTGTGGAGAAAGATTTGTTACGGATTCATGGAATCATGCC
Source organism: Sternotherus odoratus (assembly GCA_032164245.1). Taxonomy (NCBI): domain Eukaryota; kingdom Metazoa; phylum Chordata; order Testudines; family Kinosternidae; genus Sternotherus; species Sternotherus odoratus. Next base: position 63,498,441 of record JAVMKO010000001.1, read on the forward strand.
TTTAGCTTAACTGTGCTTGCTGCTGAAGCTCTAGGTTCAGTCCTCTTGATAACCTGTGGTGGAGATTGTTACAAACATACAGTCAAATTTCAGGTAGCAAGTAAAATAATTTTGAAGCTCTTTCACTTGTTTAACTGATGCCTCATTTGCTTAAAGCATATTGACACCCTTCTTTGGCAGCATGGTCCCTTCTTTGGCAGCATGGTCAATTAGCTTTTAGCTTTGCATTTCCCCGCTATGTGTGTTTTACAGATTTGTCTGAATTTTTATCCTTTAAAAAATAAAAAAAGTACTCATCTCTTTATTTTTCATTTTGAGTATCCCCCAGTATTGTTGATCTAGAATACCTGTATCTTTATGTGGAGTTTCACATTTTATATTGGTAGTCCTACATTTTGGTCATGGACATCCTGACGTCTAGCATGGTGAAATGGTTTTGGAATGCTTCTGGATTGTTGATCTCTGTTGCTGGCCTTTGAGGTTTGGCAACCTTTTGAACTGCTTGTGCTCTCTTGACTTGCATCATGAATGGTCACATGGATTCTGCTTATCTGCCTTCAAAGATCTGAGCACATTCTGCGCGTGATTTGTTTATGCCAACAAGACACCATGCAGTGCTGCAAAGTTTGTCCATCTCTATCTGTTCAGATTCTCAAGTCACTTTTGTTTGGACCTTGCTTGGTCCTTTAGGGTTAAAGAAAGGAATTCATAGTTTTGTTTTTCATGAATGGATCAGGTGGTGTCTATAAACATGCTGCAACTAAAAATGGTTGAGCTGACAAATGGTATCACTGTGCCTTCTGTTGATGCTTCAGCACATTTGATGTAGTAATTGAGATGGTGTTACTCCTATTTGATCTGATGAACGTGTAGCTTATTAGGAAAAAACAACACTGAGGACTGTAAGGATGGCAAAGTATAGGAACAAACAGACCTAAGTCTGGCCTTCAAATGAAGGATCTCCGTGTTCTATTACTGCTTTTTGTTTTACATACTGAGCAAATCTACACTGAAAATCCAACAAAACTGTTGGGTACTCCGGTTCCTTAAATGTGACTGCTACTCACTGTGTCTGGTATTCGCTGCACTCCAGGGTCTCCTGTTACTTTTTAATGCAGAGAGAAGGAAAAGTAGTGAGGAAATCCTGAATTCTAATCCTTGCTCTGACATCTTCCTATGGCCATGTGCAAATTACTTAATCTTTCTGTCTTAGTTTTTCCATCTGTAACATGGGGCTGATTGGCACGAGGACAAATCACCATGTAAATGAGTATTTTCTTTTAGTGCTCACTCACCTCCTTTATGGTCATCCCCTTACATTGTATTCTCAGTTCTTGCCATTTGTTTGTGTTTCCTAGCATCAAAACTATTTATTTTGATTATGCTCTATATTTTTAGTTTATTTGCTCATTGGTGGCCTTTTCACAAATGACTCGTATTCATGTTTCAACACCCTTACTGAATCAGTCTAATATCTAAAACCGTGTGTGTATAGTATAATATATGAATACAATAAAATAAAATATCGGTGTTTTTCTTGCTGCTCACCTTTAACTTTTTCTCCAAACAAGAGACCTTGTGTTTTGGCATCTGCCATTCCAGCAGAGAACTGGATGAACCTCCCTTTGAAACCAGTCAACGTAGCTCCTTAATTCATCTGTAAGGGTCATGTTTGAGTGACTCAAAGAACTTCCTCCTCCCCAGGAGCTAAGACCATTGCCTCGGGAATGCTTTCAGTCCCAGCTGCTCCAGGAAGCACAAGACCGACAGGTAATTGAAGCAGGATTTTCCGCCTGGCAGTACAAAGCATTGCCACTACATGTCTGGTCTGTGGAATCCCCTTTTTATTCATAGACCTGTCTAATAGACAAAAGAAAGCTTGAGGTTTTGACCCACAGACCATCTTGCCTCCAGCACTCAGCACTACAGGTTTACGAAAATCCTTTGCTGTCTGAATTTAACAATGTAAATCTTCAGCTAGCTAGTACAGTACTCACTTGGTAAGAGAGCAACAAAAGCACTGCACACAAGAAGGTCATTGTTATAAACTCTGTAGCCATGTCTCTGAGATGTCATCTTCACATAGTGGCTAACTTAAGTGCTTATTTCCATGTAGAAGCCTTGCTCATTTGTCACTCCCTGAAATAGCACTTAGGCTCTTCCCAATAACTTTATCAGAATGATGTTGATTAGTTAGCATCAAAAAGTCAGAGTCCATTGTTTGGGATTCTAGGTGTGGGTAGCAAAAAGCTCTAAGAAATGTTTCTCCTTTTCTGAATTCATCTACTAAGACTACAAATTAAGTGGTTCTAAGATGGAGGAATGAGTGGATGGGAGAGCGAGTGAGAAAAGACCGTTGTAATCTGCAAAATCTTAACTTTTTTTAAGAGGTAAGGTTTGTCAGCACTGCAGATGATACAGTGGCGCAGCCATAGAGTTGTAGTGTAGACAGTAGAGCGATGGAATGGTTTTTTCCATCCCCCCGCTGTTAATCCATCTTCTCAAGAGGTGGTATCTAGGTTTACGGAAAAATTCCATTGGCCTAGGGTGCTTATACTGGGGTTTAAGTCACTTTAATTAAGTCACTGAGAGATAACAAGTTTGGCATAAGTTCTAAGTGTAGACCAGGCCTTGATGTTTGCAACAAGAAAACAAGTAGGGTGACACATGAAAGTAAACAAGGAAATTCCCTTCACATAGGGTTCAACCAAGCCCTGGGGAACCTTGTAGCTTATAGGTATTAGCTAGGTAAGGCATAGGTATAAGTTAAGGCTGTAACACAATGAGCCTATATAAGTATGAAGGCGTATAAGACAATAGCTTAGCTAAACTAAACCAGGACTAAAGCCCCCAAAAGCTTTTATGTAAGCAGCTAGCCAAGAGGAACCCTAGATCATAAGATATCACAAGATTAAATGTGGTAACAAACAAGTAAGATTAAACTGCTGACAAGTAAACAGAAGATGCCAGTTGCTATCCGATTTAGATATATTAAGGTAGGAACAGCAGCAGATGAGTGATCGCAAGAATGCCATGGTAACTAATTGACCTATATGCTAGTAACCTATGGGGGACAAGCACCCCAGCATTAGTAGGGTGAGGAAGTATAGATAAAGAAACCCCTACTTTAGGCATAGAGAATGTCAGTGTTTCAAAAGCATTCCCCTCTATCTGTCTTTCAGATAAACACTTGACCTGATTCAGATCTCATTAGTCAATGGAAAGATTCACACTGACTCTCTCTAATGGAGTCCGGATCAGGTCCGTAGTTCTTCCTCCAACCATCTGTGCAAAAGGGATAACAGAGTTGAAGTTGTTTACTGGGAGCTAGGTAATATTCCCTCTGTACCTGTCACTGACTAATGTCCTAACCATTTTTAAACTTTGCTCTGATATTTTAGAACTATTAAATTGTGATGGTGGTGATTTCCTTTTCCTATCACTAACTTCCAGTTGACTTCAGTTATTGTACCCATTTTAGGTGTGATTCTGCCAAAGTGTACTTTGTTGTATTTATTATATTTTGTTATTAGACTGCTCACATCCCTAGTGTCTCTGTTCAAATTATTATGCTGCGATCAAACATCTGATTTGTTTTATAATCAAGTTTGTGATAATTTTCATGCATGTATGTGTGTTTCTGATAAATTAAATGTCTTATCTGTAGGCATGGATTTGTTGTATTGTTACCAGACAAAACACACACATCCTGGAACTGAGAGGTAGAGGTTTGAACAACCTGGACCAATATTTTCAAGACTGACTAGTGATTTGGGTGCCCAACTTGACAACTTAGAGGCCTATTTCCCCCCCCCCCCCACACCCTTCCAAAACTCTCATCCTCTGAAAGTCAAGCAGATAAAATCACTAGCTACTTTTGAAAATCTTTGCCTTAGTCTTGTGGAGTATGTCTACACAGCAAAAAAACAAAACAAAAAAACCCGCTGTTGGCCTGTGCCCGCTGACTCTGGCTATGGGCTGTTTCATTGCTGTGTACATTTCCGAGCTGGAGTCTGGGCTCTGGGACCCTCCTACCCTCAGAGTTCTAGAGCCTGAGTCTGGAAGTCTGTGCTGCAATGAAACCGTTGAGCTCCTTGAGTTCAGGATTTTCCTTGCTATGTAAACATACCCCATGTCCTCCCGTAGGACTCCAAGGGAATTTCTATTTTGTTTTTGTCATGTGAGTGCTATCGCTTAACTGATGGGAGTAGAAGATCCTTTACGTTGCCTGTGGGCTGACCCCTCGAGTGTGATACCAGTGACTCTCACGCAACAAACTATCACACTAAATAGTACACCGCTGCACAAACACTTGAGGAAAACGGCTTCTTAAAATGCACTACACATACGCCTTTAGTCTGGTCTGCACCATATCAACTCCCCTTCTGTCCCGTGCATACTTAAAGCCTTTTGATGGTATCATAAAACCAAATTGGGCACATGGCATTATACAACATAACAACACTCAAGGGCTGCAACAAGTTAAATTTGTGACTAATTGGCCCTTCTGTTGCAATGGATTTGTGAAATGAATGTGTACTTTAAAAGTGCGATTCTACTCTGAAATTGTAGTAAAAATGGCTTAGTGAGGTTATAATTGTTTCTCAATGCATTTGTATTGGGGTTGTCTCATTGACAATTAAAATTGTTTTCCTAAGTGCTGTTCATGCAGTGCCGCAGCAGTGCCACTGTAGTGCTTGTAGTGTAGACATACCCTAACAGATTAAACCTCCTAACACCATGGAAGTCTTAGTCTCACAGATGGAGACACTAAGTGAAAACCTGGTGCCAGTTGAAGTCAGTGGGAATTTTGCTGTTGACTTTAGTAGGGCCAGGATTTCACCAGTAGCTGTGTGTCCCTGAAAGCAGTGACAGAGCCAGGACCGGATTTCTGGTTCCTAGTCCTGTGCTTGGTTCACCACTCTGTGCTGCCTCTCAAACACCCTCCGAAAGCCTCCACCCCACCTGAATATTTATTTTCACATACATGATCTGACTTCTAAGATTTGGTCTAGTCTGGAAAATCTTCTATTACAATCTAAGATCCTTGTCATAGTTACATTTCATAAACATGTATTTAGGCCCTGATCCTGCCACGTGCTGTGAGCAATTGGATTGCTGTGGGGTCCGACTGTGGCTCTAATTGCAGGATCAGGGCCTAAATAATTACAGGTGGGTGAGTCTTAAATCAAGTCTCAGCATTTATATACTTGTACAAGTGGAAATTTTTAAAGGTTATATTTTTAGGGAAGGAAGTATTTGTTTCACAAGTTAACGTCAGTTGCAGTAGGAATTGTGAAAAGTGTTTTTCATTTAAGCAATTAACTGTTCTTTATTTAAACTTGCTGATCTTTTACAGTATTAAAATTAAAAAAACAAACAACCTCCCCCACAAATAAACATTAATTCAGATCAAAGACCATTTTTTCCTAGTAGCTAAATAAATAAATGACAAACAAACAAAAAATAATCTAAACACTGCTTGGATGCATGTAATGAAATTTGCAAAAAGAACAAGTGCTAAGCCAATGATGAAAAAATGTTTGGATGCATGTAATGAAATTTGCAAAAGGAACAAGTGCTAAGCCAATGATGAAAAATGTTATCGGGCAAAATGGTGTATTTACGTGTAGCAGTTTTTCATAAAAGTTCCATTTGTTTATAGCTTATACTTATAGCTTAAACACTGATGCACCTGAATGCATTTTGTATGCTTTATATGAAAAGGCATAGCTTTATGGCATACCCCACATAACTATAAAGTATTCCTCCTGTTTATCAGAATCATTCAGAACACTAAACCCCCCCAAACTCACCATTTTTTAAAATTAAAGTGAAATCTTCACTTTGAGAATATTTTATGAAGATGTTAGCATTTTAGGAATAAGGTTAAAATAAGGCAAAAGACCAAAGAGAACAGGCTATGATTTGGTTTCATACTCACCCTCGGCTTAAAAAAAAAATTCCAGAGAGGCAGGTTGGTTCAGTGGCTAAAGCAATGGGCTAGGGCTCCCACAACGAGCCAGTACTGAGAGCATGCGGCGTCGGTCGGTGCTATGCCTGGCTAATGAGACAGCTTATGGTGTCCGATGCCATCAGGTGGTCCAGAGACGTATACACGGAACACATCACGGGACATCGCCAGTACCAGGTCGAGTAGCCGAGACCGCCGACCAGGGAAACAACCCACTCCCCCTTCCCTGACAGAGGGAAGCACTCCACCCATGTACTTATTGCCTACACCACCACTGACCTGGACTCTCGCCACACCCCATGGGTAGAGTACCCGAGCACACTTACACACTGACGCTTTAAAAAACTTCCACACCCCAATCTGCATCTATGCTGGATATGTGATTATACATGTGCCTTGTAAACCCTGTACTTGTTACCTACAATCGCCCATAACCCCAGCCTGACTCCAAATGTCCAGTACCTTACCTATCAATCTGTGTATGTTTTCATGTTTAACATTAGCTTTAATAAAAACTTTAACTCTGTTCTTATCTACTGTATCCGGTTCTGCCACTGACTGGCTGGATGACCTTGGACAGATGACTGCATCTCTTGATTTCTGTTTCCCCTCCCATCCTTTGTTTTGTCTTTATATTTTTATTTTTTTACTGTAAACTCTTTGGGGCAGGGATTATTTTAGGTTATGTCTGCACTTAAAATGCTACAGCAGCACAGCTGTGCTGGTGCAGCCACATCAGTGTAGAATAGACTCTTACTACAGCAACAGGAGGGGTTCTCCTGTCACTCTAGTAAATCCACCTCTCAGGGAGCTGGTAGCTATGTTGATGGAAGAATTCTTTAAATCTCTTTCCAGAGGGGGAAGGGGGAGCAAGGAGAGAAAGGAGGGAAACGGGTGGGAGTGCTGGTGCTCCAGAGAGGGAGCCTGCAGTAATAGGCCCTCACTGAGCAAAGCAGCAGAGAGAACCTGCCTGATGCTTGGGAAGGAGCGGGCGGCCGATCGGGGACACTCCAGGACAGGAGACAGGAGGAGCACTGTGCCAGGGAGGAATCACCCGAGAAGGACCCAGTATCCCTGCTGTCCAGGGCTGTGAGTACTGGGGCTTGTGACTCTGCATTGGGAAAAAGGAGGGAGGCTTCTAGCTAGTTGAGTGGGAGGTGGTTGCTCTGTGTGTCTTTGCAGAGAGCAGCAGAAGAGGGCAGGGGGGGGGGGGCGGGGAGGGGGTTGTTGGGGAAAGTTTACTGGTGCTGAAGACGACCAGGAGCACCCAAGACTCCCTGCCAGATTGGAACTTTGCTCAGGACTCCTGAACTCTGTGTGCAGACACATTGCTCGGTGTCTGCCCTTTCAGACTGTGCTACCACTGAGCTTGTGGGGCCTTGGTTTGGATGCAACCCTGTAATACTGCTCCTCCCTATATTTCCCCTTGTTTTTCTCCTCTCATCCCTCTGTAAGTAAATATTTCCCTTTCTTATATGCATTGTAATTTGAGTGTGTGTGTGCTTTCACTCGGGGGGGATTTGGAACAGATGCCCCATGGGTGAAAGGGATATTTCCTTCTGCATTCCTGTGCACACCTTCTCTTGGCCAGAGCTCTCTGTCTTGGCCATGAGGGTGCCAAAGTTACATCTAGTGTAGACCAGCCCTTAATATGTGTATATACAGTGGGTAGACTAGTGAGACCAAGTGTCTGTAAATCCTAGTGTAATATAAATAATCTTTTTGAGTTCTGAGGAGGGAGTTTACTGGCAGTTCCCTTCTATTTTTTTTCCCCTTTCCCATAGTCAATTTACCTAGATTAACATCACCTTTGGTAGTCCAGCTCAGTCTATCTCTTCGATATGCACCTTCTTGTAGATTCCTACATGTGCAAACATATTGCTGTCAGTTGTGTTCAACTCTTAATGTCATTAGTTTAGCTTGAGTTGAACCAGTAGATTTGTAGCCATTCACTATAGGGTCTGGCATTGCATGGTTATCTTAAGATAGGCTCAAATAGCTGGAGCTTCATACCCCATAAATAGAGTTAAAAACAATAAAAAAAGGTTTAAATGTATGAAGGTAACAAGCTGCTTTCTGTCTTATAGACATTAAAGAGCCAGTTGCAGGGCTCTTTCTAAAATGAAGAAAATAACCTTCAGTTTAGACCTGCTTATAAAAAAGTAGACATCCCTGGCCAAAAACAGTGAATTGGCCGAGGTATGATGTGTTTGTAAAAGCAACTATGCAGGAAGCCCTTCACCTTTGGGGGACTGGCAGCTCCTTCCTTTATCTTCTCTAAATATTTCAGTCACATTCTTTATACAAGATCCTTTCCAAGTATGCTCTTCTGACTACAGCTGGTTCTTCCAGCATTCCTGGACAGGATCCTGTGTAAAAAGAGAATAATATCCCAAACAGACAAACCTCTCTTGATTGCTTTGTGTCTTGATTGCCTTATCCACTAGCCTGTGGTGCTGCACAGGCAAATTGCTTTATCTTCTCTGCCTGTTTTCCACATTTGTAAAATGAGGATAACACCAACCCTGCAGTGCTCTTGTCCGGTGTATGCTATTTACTGGCATTCTGACTGGTTAACTTGGAAATGGGTTCAGTTTAGTGTGTGGGTGCTGGTGGCCTGTGAGCAGTGCTTAATTTGTGCCAGGCTTGCCAGGGATGATCCCTGGCATCTCTAGGTTTGGCGGCAGCTGCCACTCTCTGGCCACACAGCTGGTGCTTAATTTGCGCCCAGGCTCAGTCCCGGTACCTCTTTCATTACAAATTAAGCAATGTCTGTGATGTACAGGAGGTCAGACTAGATGATCTGCTGGCCCCTTCTGGCCTTAATCTCTGACTCTAAATGTGTAAGAAAGTCAGTTCATTGCTCAAGAAATGCATTGAGGGTCTTCGCACTGCAATCGCTATATCAGTGTACCCACAGTGTTAGTTAGCTTTTAGGGAGAAAACTTGTCTGAGGAGAATTGGTGAGTAGCACAACTCTGCACATCGCACTGTGAGCTTGATATAAACACCTTGACAGATTGTGCTGCAGTAGCTTCAATCAGGGTACTGCCTGCACATGTACAGTTTCCAAAAATTTTATACTACATATGATATTTAAAACTACTAAATAGACTCTATGCTTGTTCTACACGTCATGGAGATTAAACTTTTAGATATTGTACTGTAATTTATTATAGATAAAATAGATTAAGAAATTCCAGTTTGCAGTACTTCATATACTGTATTAACTGGCAAATTTATAATCGAGTAAGTGAGCGTATACTACAGCACAAATGTTAAGGTCGAACTTCGAAATCTGAGGGAGCCCAACACTTCTCAGGATTAGTTTCTAAATGAGTAAAATGGCTCAAAGCATGCAAGTAAAAATGTTATACTTACAGGTACAAATAGAGGAATTGAAGGGTATAAAACTTCTTGCTTATATTGACATGTTGCCCAAATCATAATATATTGGAATTTTCATGCATAACTAGGATTAAGATCAGCTTGTTCAGTGATTAATTTTCTCCAGCTCTAATGTAACTCATACAATGCCTCTTATGAGTATAACTTACATTAAACCTTCTCAGTGCAGGGAGGAGGCATAAGGACATCTGTTCACTAAGTAGCAGAGTGGGAGTGAAGATTGAGCATTTCTGTTAAAGAAGTGTTCTGAGAGCTCTCTTCTAAAGATGGTATGCAAAGTAAACTAGAGGAAAATGGTTATGTGTGGAGTAAGGGCTTCAGTGCAAATGGCAGACTTGAACTTCAAATTTGATCATATTGTGTGGTCGAGAAAAAAAGGTACTGGGGTGGGGGAGGGGGACCTCATTCATCTGTTTTCACTAGGTTTATTGTTGACTTTACCTGCCACCTTCTGACTTCTCATGGACTAGGATCCGACACAGAATGGCTAAGGGTGACAGAAATGGTCTCATAAGACGGCAAATGTTGCTAGACAAGAGGCAACGAAATATCAAATTGTTTACAGCACAAAAAGACACTGAAATCTCAGAGTCTTTTATCGGGGTAGAAGATGCATGTTTGGAGGGTATGCTTATCAAGACAGAGACCATGTCAAGTACTATGCTTGGCACAAAGGAAACCTGGTCCTGCCTGGGCTGCTTCCAGTGGTGCAAATCTTTGATTACACTAATAATAGTGGATGCTCTTTTGTTCACTTAACCCTACTTTCAATGCACCAGCTACATCAACCAGTACAGTGATTGGGGATTGGGAAGGAGGGCTAGTGAGAGGGGTGCATGACAAAGGAGGGAAGCTTCCAAAAGAGCGATTAAGTTTAATGTGACATGGGACTGACTATATTTGTATGCCCTTGGAAATCTGTAAGCAGTTTGGCATTCTGTTAAACGGAGTAGTTGTGCGTATCCCACGAGCCTTAATTTATTTACCTATTGCTTCAAAATTCAGTAAACGTGTGAGAATCCAGCTCTTCAGATGAAAAAGCACTTTCAAAGCATTTACATACAGTGTGTTGGGTGATGGCTCTAACCTGATAAAAACAAAATGTCTGATCTAATGCAGGGGTCGGCAACCTTTCAGAAGTGGTGTCCTGAGTCTTCGTTTCATCACTCTAATTTAAGGTTTCATGGGCCAGTAATACATTTTAATGTTTTTGGAAGGTTTCTTTCTAGAAGTCTATAATATAGAACTAAACTGTTGTATGTAAATTAAATAAGGTTTTTAAAATGTTTAAGGAGCTTCATTTCAAATTAAATTAAAATGCAGAGCCCCCCAGACCGGTGGCCAAGACCCGGGCAGTGTAAGTGCCACTGAAAATCAGCTTGCATGCCGCCTTTGGCACATATGTCATAGGTTGCCTACCCCGATCTAGTGACATCATTTTGAAGTCTGAAAATAGTTTTGAAATAGTGCACAAAACCCCAACCCATGAACCTTAGACTCTGCCAATAAAATGAGCTATGTTAGCCTCTGACAGGGATACTACAGAAGCTCTCATGTAAAGGGCACTGTGGTGTCTAGAAGTTTCTCACTTTTCTCCTCACCCTTTCTCAGAATTCTTGTAGTGTCTATGCACACCTGATGTCTGGCACAGCTCAGTCTTAATCCTAGTCCCGAAAACCTGGTCTTCACTGACTTAATTGGAAGTTCAAAGTCTCATTGCAATTGATAATGCATCATTGACGATGATAGCTATTCTACCACAACTACTTTGCTGTTGATTTTTCTGGCATTAAGGATCTAAATTCCATAACTGCTAAATGTGGGAAATCAAATACTCTCACTTATGCTATGTATTCTCTGAAGGACTTTAAGTGAGTCAGCTGGTGCAGAGACTGCATTTCAACTATTATATCAATAAGTGACTAGCCTCTCCTTTAATTCAGTTTAATGTAGAATTAATTGGACCTTGCTACCATTGTACTTAAAGAAAAACATACTTGAAATGAGCTGTGCTATGCAGATTAGTAAGAGGCCTAATGTCTAAGCAGAAGCACTGTGTTTTCTCAAATAGGGAATATCTTAACTTTAGGTTACTGAAATGTTGGATTCTAAATCTATGTTGGGGAGGATGATGGCTCACCTTGTAGCTTCCAAAAAGTGGTGTCCAAGGAAGATGTAGTAATCTCCACTGGTGGCCATCTCATTAGACACTGATATCATCCAGTTCAAGGTTTAAGGAAACTGCTCTGTAGTTGCTGAGTGTGAATCAGGAAAGAGATAACATGGCAGCTTAGGCCTTGGCACTCTAAGCAGTTGGGCCTACGTCCAACTTCTCACATGTTAGTACTCCCAGTGGATGAAATTCTGGACCCACTGAAGTCAACGACAATACACATGCTGCATTAGGTGGGACTGTTTTAGTGCTTAAAGTTAGGCACATTGCTAATTGTTTGCCAAACTGAGGCCCTGCAAAGAAACAAGAATAAGACTCATTTTGAAGTCTGATCTGAGTTGCTATTGCATGACTGATAGAGAAGGTGGGGAAACTGGTGAACCTTTTGGCCGGCCATAAGCAAATACAATACAGTATGTTAAACATAAGTAACTACAATTCATAAAATGTTTGGCTCGTCCTAAATAATGAAGTAGGGAAAACATTTGTGGCCTGTGCTTGTTCTTGTAATATTTTTTTTTTAAATTTTTTGGCACAAAGGAACACAAGGAATTAATATTGGCATCTTTCATTATTCAAAAGAAGTCAGTAATGTGATTCTTCTTTATAAAAAAAACCCAAAATCCTAAACAGAAGCTGCAGGCTAAAAAATAGTGTCTACTTCTGAATCCTTAGAAGTTTTGTAATGTTTGGCTTTTTACATAATGATTACAGCAGTTGAGGTGTAATAAACTAACAAGTTTCTTACTGCACTTTAAAGTAAAAAATCCTGGGGCATATCCTCAACTTGTATAAATTGTCACTGGCATGTAAAATTTGGTAAAAATGAATGCAGTATAAAGCTATTTGTTTTAATAGATCAGTATGTCATATATATGTGGCACATGTACGGCTAGCTTTGTAGAGTCCAGTTTTGTGTTTCTTGGCTAGAAATATCACTGAACTAATATCCCCTTAATCCCATGAGATTTAGATTAAACACAATTCCCCATGTTTTTAAGGAATATTAAATGTAAATGAATACTGTAACCAAGCAGTTATCACAAAGTCCTCCTGCAAGTTGACAATCCTTTGTGTGACTATGCAAACTGTTACACGATACTGCATGTGCAAACAATGTTATCAATGGACATTTATGACAAACTTGGTAAAAATGGAGGCACGTATAAGAGCTGCAGTTGTAGTTTGCTCTCTTGTAAGATGAACTTTCATAAAGAGGCAAACACTGAGGGCTTGTTAAGAAAATAATGGCTGCTGGAGTGTACTTTCAAACGGCTTTACTTTGGAATACATTTTAAGGCTCTATCCAGCTCTGTCCTGAGGAAAACGGTTTTAAAGGCTGGTACCTCCCCCAGTTTGCCAGATTACATGGATATTCTTCGCTGAATCCTGCCTCTCTCCTTAGAGGCTTCAGTTAAGTTGTGTGAATTGGAAATCCCTGGTTTGAGACAAGTGCTTTAACCCCTGAGCTACGGAGCCAGGTCTCAGGTGCCCTCAGCAAGAGGTGGAGGTTGGTTCTGGCCAACAAACGAGTGACCAACGAGACTACAGACCCATCCAGAAACTAGCTAGGCCCCAGCGAGATTTTAACATACCGTCTCCTTCCCAAGGTTGGTGTCAGCCTCTGCCCACATTTCTTGCAGGGATGGAGCGGGGAAGACACGTGCACTTCTTCAGACTGCATAACCACATTGGTGTGAGCATGGAGAATGGACAGGGATAAGCCATAGTTGAAGAACCTGGGGAATTAACTGACAATATGAGCGCCATACCCCTGCGCAGCACAGCAAATCTTGTGTGCTCAGGTTTTCCTCCCCGGGAATAGAATGTCTCTTAACTTCTCATGCAACATTTGCTGCTGCAGTTTGTGTGTGTGGCACTTCATCCTACATAGAATACTGGGGAAAAATCCATCCCTGATAAAGTTCCATTGGCTTCAGTTGATTTGCCCTCACTATACATTGCTACATGACCTCATAGTCTCCTTTATTGGTGGGTTTGAACAGCTGTGCAGAATCCTTGGAATAATACTAGCATGAGGTCAGTTTGCTAACAGAACTTCTATTTATTACTGAAAGAGGGTGCAGGAGTAGGTTCTCCTGCTGCTGTGGGTTCAAATAGCTTACATCTCCCCAAAGTAGGAAGCAAACATTCTTCTGCTTCATCTCAGGGTTACTTCATGAGACGGGGATCTTTTGGGTCTGTCAGACCCTCTAAGGGCTGTCTGTGGGTGTCTCGAACTCAGCCCCAGCCAGCATAGTAACTCATTTACAATATATGCATGCTTACCTGAAGCTGAAGAAGGAAATAATTTACAAATTAAATGAAACAATAACTGCGGAGGCAGTTACCCCAGGATTTGAACTTTACTGTAAGTTGTTACAATGCAATGTTGCCAAACACAGCTGGAGGTCAAGGTAGCGCGCTCATGGAACAATTCAAATGATGTTTTATATAATGGTAGAGTATCTCAAAGACAATAATAAACCATTTCATGAAAGCATGTGCTTTGACCATGCAGGAAAGGCTAATGGCTTTTTTAGTACAGTAGTATCTTTTCATATCTCAGTTTGGTGTCATAGTTGGAATGCTGTTGTCATATCAGCTACGGTAGCTATTATCAAGGAGAGGCCAATCCAACTTTTAAGAAATAATCCTGGTGCAAGGCCTTGTCTCAAGTCAATTTAAAAAATAAGCTTTTTTTTTTTTTTTTTAAATGGCATTTTAAGCAAAGACTACATTCTGTCAAATTTATTACCTTACTTCTGTTATGGTGACAGAGCCCCATTTTGGATCCAGGCCCAGGTGTCCTAGAGATTATACAAACACTTTGAGACCCCCACATAAAATTGCTTGTAAATGCAGAATCATGAACTTCAAATGCTTATGAACATATTTAACTTTACATTTGTAAATAGTTCTGTTGAAGTTAATGAAATTACTCACGTGTAAAGTTGGGCAAGTGTGCATTTGCATAATCATGGCCTTTTTGGGGAGAGGAAGAGTATAAAAATTTAGTGAAAGACTTTACTTGTTTTTTAATTTTAATGACTTGGTGCTACGGATACTGATAGAGTAATAGAAATCTAGAACTGGAATGTTGGCTTGGGATAAACATTATTTTGATGGAAAACACATGTACTAGAACTACGCATTAGAACTGCATGGTTAGGTGTCTTAAGGCATGGATACACTTGTGAGTAAGAGTACATTAAAGCAGCCCCATGTGCTCTAACTCATGATATGTCTTATGTTGGCAAGGCAAGGAGAGTGCTCTGATTCCACGGGTGGAGGGCTCCTGGTAATCCTCTTCTGCGAGAGTCATAATGCTTGGTGTGCCCGGACTGGAGTGCCGCAGCACCAGTGTGGACACCTTGGCCTGTTAATGTGCTCTGATCAGCCTCCAGAAACATCCCTCAATACTTCTTCTAGCCACTCTAGTCATCACTTTGAACTCTACTGCCCTGCAGCGACCACCATCAGACCCGCCCTTTAAATTCTTAGAGAATGTTGAAAAACCCCTTCCTGTGCTCAGCCAGGCGATGGAGCGCATCTTTCCAGGTGACCATGCCTCCACGCGCCAAGCGATCCCCGGTATAGAGCAATGGCGAGGTACTGGACCTCATCAGTGTTTGGGGGGAGGAAGATGTCCAGTGCCAGCTGCACTTCAGCCATAGAAATTACGATACCTTCGGGCAGATATTAAGAGACAAGATGGAAAGAGGCCATGACTGGGACACACTGAAGTGCAGGGCTAAAGTGAAGGAGCTGCAGGATACCTGCCACAAAGCCCATGAGGCAAACTGCCGCTCCAGTGCTGCCCCCCGCGACCTGCCATTTCTACAAAGAGCCAGATGCAATACTGGGGAGTGACCCCATCTCCACTCAGAGGACCACCATGGACACTTCAGAGCGCAGTTCAACAAGGCAGGAGGACGAGGAAAGTGGGAGCGAGGGTGCTGAGGAGGAGGAAGACACTGGTATCCCTACGTGTATGCAGCCAGGAGCTGCTCTCAAGCCAGGAGGAAGGTGGCCAGTTACGGCGGCTAGTGCTTGGGGAAGGACAAATATCATAGGATGTGTCTGGTAAGTGGTTTTTATTTTGGGAAGGAAGCTATTTGGTGCGGGCTCTTGGGGTGAGGAGGGTTGGGCTGCATGCATGCCTAGATGTGGAATACGGCGTTGCTGTGCTCTCTCACATCACGGTAATCGGCCTCAGTTATCTCTTCAAAGGTCTCATCCAGAAGCTGTGCAATGCGCCTGCGCAGGTTCTTTGGGAGCGCTACTGTACTCCTTCTCCCAGTCAAGCTAATGTGTTCACACCAGTGTGCCATGAGAAGCGGGGGGACCATTGCTGCACACAGTCAAGATGCATACGGGCCAGGGCATTAGCAGCATTGTAGTAGAAGACCCTCCCTTACTTCCCCGGTCACCCTAGGAAGTGGGATACTGTCCAGGAAAATGTGGGGACAATGTTCAATATAGGCCCCCCCTGCAGCTGTTGGCTCTCTCCAAGTGAGTGACCAGATGTCCCAACTTTATAGGGACAGTTCCGATTTTTGGGTCTTTTTCTTATATAGACACCTATTACCCCCTGCCCTCTGTCCTGATTTTTCACATTTGTTGTCTGGTCACCCTATCACCAAGGCACAAAGCACCAGAGGACAGCACGACAATCCGAAACAATCAATCTCCCTTGACTTTGAGCTTACTAACTATTTTGGAGCTTCTGTGGGTTGTGTGTGATCACTTTGGGATGGAGAAATTCTATTTTGTAGACTGCGCTTGTCTTTAAGTACGGGCAAAGCGTTGCTCTGTCTGGTGTGAACAATGCTGCCTCTGTTAAATGTTGCATTTTGCCTTTACAGATGGAATCTTGAGATCTCAGCCGTCCGTGTTATCACCGGCCGAAAGACTACAAAGAATTAGGAAGAGGCCACGTAGAAGCAAAGAAGACATGCTGCATGAAGTAATGCAGCAGTCCCTTAATGAGTATCTAAAAGTGCAGGAATGGAGGGAGAGTGAAAGGAGGTTTCTCCCAACAGAATGCAGAGCACTGGCACCAAAGCGCGGATTGGCTGATAAGCATTATAGAGCCCCAAACAGACTCGATCCCAGTGCTCATCGCCATGCAGACGGAGCATTACCGTGCCTATCCCTCCAACCCCCTTGCAGCTCTTGTCCCAAAACTCTTTCCCTTGTGCCCCCATGTCACCTCCAACCCACTTTTCTTAACATCCGGATTCTTATTGTCACCAGCTGCCTCCAGCACCTGTAGCTTCACCGCCCAGCCCTGCAAACTATAACTCTTACCCACTCCACTGACCCCCACCACCATGCATTTTAGCCAGCCAGAAGTGCAGTGCTCATTGCACAGCACTCCAGTCAGGAAGACTGAGTATGAGAACAAGTAGTGTGACCAGATGTCCCAATTTTATAGGGACAATCCCAAGGCTTCCATCAGCATGGGGCATCTGTGCTAGCAGGGCTACAGCGGTGCAGCTACATCGGTACAGCTGCACCTCTGCAGCAATTCTAGTGTAAACTAAATTCCCTGGAATTTCTCGGAGCCTTTCAAAGGCTGAGGGGTGTTTATTGTAAGTTCTGCCTGAGTGAATCTTTCACCCTTGCCTTCACAAATGCTATGGAGGGTACAGCACGTGGATATAACTGCAGGGATGTTGTCGTTGGCCAAGTCCAGCTTCCCATACAGAGAGAGCCAGCAGCCCTTTAAACTGCGAAAAGCACAATCCACAGTCATTCTGCACCGACACAACCTCTTATTGAACCACTTCTTGGTGCTGTCAAGGTTCCCAGTATAGAGTTTCATGAGCCACGGCATTAAAGGGTAAGCGGGGTCTCTGAGGATCACCATGGGCATTTTGACTTCGGTGATCTTCTGGTCTGGGAAAAAAGCCCCAGCTTGCAGCTTCCTGAACAAGCTAGTGTTCCAAAAAAATATGTGCATCATGCACCTTTCCAGGCCAGCCTGCGTTAAGATCAGTGATCCACAAGTGCTTGGAGAACCACAGAGAAATACCCCTTCCAATTAATGTCCTCGGAGGCTAGGTGGGCTGATGCCAGAACTGGAATATGCGTCCCATCTATCGCCCCTCTGCACTTAAGGAAACCCATTTGTGCAAAGCCAGCCACAATGTCATGCACATTACCCAGAGTAATGCTTCTTCTGAGCAGAATGCGATTAATGGCCCTGCAAACTTGCATCAACACGATTCTAATGGTTGACTTTCCCACTCCAAACTGGTTCGAGACCAATCGGTAGCTATCTGGAATTGCCAGCTTCCAGGTTGCAGTAGCCACCCACTTCTCCACTGGCAGGGCAACTCTCAATCTCTTCTCATTGAGCCACAGGGTGGGGGCGAGCTCCTCACACAGTCTCATGAAAGAGGCTTTTCTCATCTGAAAGTTCTGCAGCCACTGCTCGTCATCCCAGACTTGCATTCACACCACTCGGCGCTTGTTTCCCGAGCCCAAAAGTGGCGTTCCACGGTGGTGAGCATGTCCATGAATGCCACATGTCATGTGTTACACGAGTCAATATCGTCAGACTCCTCACTGTCAGTTTGTAGCTTAAGGAGTAACTTGATTGCCAAACGTGACGTGCTGGCGAGATCCATCAGCATATTTCTCAGCACTCTGGGATCCATTCCTGCAGAACAAAAGGGAAGACAGAGCATGCAGTACAAAAAATGTTGAAAGATGGCGCCAACTTTGCTGGGATGCAAAGCGATGCATCATGATGCATCATGAGGTGTTGGGACAGGCCCCAGAATGCCCCACACCCCATGCCCCCTTCTTACAAGCCACAGCTCCAGAATGGGAAGAGGTGCTCTGTGGGATAGCTGCCCATAATGCATCACTCCCAATACCACTGCAAGTGCTCCAAATGTGGCCACGCCAGTGTGGATAGACTGCAACCTTTCCCTACTGTGCTCTCCAAGGGATGGTTTAACTCAGTGCTCTACATCTGCAAGTGTAGCCATGCCTTTAAAATTGGAAGAAATTGGAATGTAAACACTAATTAGGAGAGCAACATCTAAAATGTAATTAAAACATGCAACTCTGCCTAATGCAGAATAATATCTAATTACAGTAATGTTTAAAAGAACAGTAAGTAACAAAGCATTTAAAGTACATTTGAATCTCCATCTCTCAATTTTCTCTCCATAATTCAGAAAGCCATAGGGAGAATCTATTTTATATCTATCTCATCAAAGTACTTGCCTTTAGGGAGGCTGAGGAGTTGATATTTTCATTCTCAGGGCTGTGCCTTTTACTTTCCTAGGTAAAAAGAAGACATGACATGTGCTGGTTACAGTTTCCTATTGCTGGTCTTTACCTTATAATCAGGAATGTCAGACTTAGGACTTGTACAAATTATCATTTACTTCAGTATAATTTCAGAGGTGTGAAAAAGCAACCTCCCTGAGCAACGTAAGTTACAACAACCTAAGTACCAGTGTGGACAGTGCTATGTTGGCAAGAGAAGCTCTCCTGCTGATAGCTACTGTAATTATGCCAACAGGAGAGCTCTCTCCCATTGGCATAGGGCATCTGCGCTACAGCAGCGCAGCTACATTGTGCAGCTGCTCCTCTGTAGCAATTCAAGTATAAACTAAATTCCCTGGAATTTCTTGAGGAGCCTTTCAAAGTCTGAAGGGTTCTATGAGAACTATGAGTTCTGGCACCATAATAGAAGGGATGCGGGTGTTTGTACCTTTTATTAAAGACCTCACTTATCTACAGGAGTTAAGTACACTTTTCTTCTTTTAAAAGAGTTCTAAACAGTTTGGCTAACAATTGCTTCCCCTTCTCAGTCACTCAGCTTTGCCTATTGACTCTTCACTGTAGTTGTTTCACTATTTCTTTAGTCTTAATCGTCTAATGCCAACTAGTCTGAATTTTTAATGTAAAAAAAGCAGAAAAGATCTCTTGAGCAAACAAAAATCTGTCATCGCTGTGAATCATGAAGAATCACAAACAAGGCACAGGCCTAACTTATTTTTGAGCTTTGTACATCACCATTAAACTTTACCACCATCTTATTTATTTTTTTAAAAACCCTATTTTGAATCTGATCTTTCTTCCTGTAACAGCTTTTCCTGCCTTCTGCCTGTAATATCTGGGTGATAACAAATCTAATAACCTGCTTTGGTGAATACAAGGACCAACAGTTTCTGTTTCACATTACAGACATTCATACACACCCAAAATTAAAAAATGGGACAACCCATGGAAGGCGACAAAGCGTGTATAAAATATTGTATGTTATTAGTGGACTCAACAGATATAATATAATCCCCATAGTAAGCTGGAAGCACAGAGGTAATATAGCTTTACCCTGTCAGTAATAAGATAAGGGCTATCCTTACATTCCATGGCTGGGTATGGCCATAGAGACAGTTAGCTTTACCAAGAGAAGTTCCTTGCTGAAGGGGTGGGAGCTTATGCCCCAACATGACCAATTATATGTAAAGACTGTAGCCTTGTTTTATATAACTACAGAGTATTGGCATTTTTGGCCAAGGGATAAAGTGACATTCATGCACTGGCCCACTGGGAATGTGATATCGCCTATACCAACCGTGTACTTGTGGCTCCAGAAAGTATAGTATGGATTAATGATACTGAATTGCACCTTACAGTTACATTCATTCCCAAGCATGAATGCTAGCAGGAGGAAAAAGTGCTTGTTTGTAGAGGGGGTAAGGCTTGGATTTGATTGTGACTTGAATTGTGCCTTAATAGTGAAGTGCAATGAGCATCTTCAGTGGGTGTCGGGGGGAGAATCAGACTAGTCAACAGCAGGATTAATCATGTAGAACTGGCAGGCTGATCTTCCTGCATTGCAGGAATGGTGGGCAGGCTTTTATGGAACATCTTGTATTTTAAATGATGTCTTGCTGTCCAGGAAACCAACACTTTGTTTAAAGGTTCTCATGATTTTTGGCTCCCGGTTGGATTTTTGAACCATCCTTTTTCCATAAATAAAAATGTTTTCTTTTATGTACTTAAGACAAACAAGTACTTACATTTATAATATGCATTTTCCATTTCAGCTGTGAATATTGATGACCTTTATTATGGATTTTAGACTGGGCATGTGACTATGAACTGATCCAGAATCAATTTATTACACAAAGTTTATTGTTGGAAGGATGAAGAAGGCTGTATTTCTGATAATTAAAACAGCTGTCCTGCAGTATTTTCTAGATATTGATAGTCAACTTATTACCTACTCTTTAAAAAATATTCCCCTCCCCGCTGGGGATTCATTACTTTCTCAGTGAAGGTCTCACTGAATATCTGATGTAACTGGGTTTTCTTTGAAGATGTTCTGTCCCCACTTCTCTAAAATAAAACCTAAAAATGAAAATTCAGATGCTTGCTTGTAAATTTCTCTTAATATTTTCTACAAGTGCTTTCCCCCCCTTCTTCATTTTGCTATTAGCAGCTTGGAGACTATGTGGGTCTCCACCAGATTCAGTAAAACCTGGCCATTTACCTTGGAGTCCAGTATGTTGAGATTTAAGAAAGAGAAGTAATTCTTGAGGGTAGGATTGCCGATTTCCACAACCTAGTAGTGCATATTAAACAGTCTCCCTCTAGTGCTAGAAATCTTGAAAAAAGGCATAAACACTCTCGCTCACTCACTCTTTTGGCCAGCGGAGATTCAACTTTAGTTCAAAAGATGGAGCTTTACTTTTTTAAACAAAAGTCTGATAGCCCTTTGTCTCTCCTGCTTTCTTTGCACAAACGTGACTTCTTAAGTCCCTTCTCTTTTTATAAAATGTCTGAAACGTATTTATATAGTAAGGAAAATAAATGTCATGATCAGTTAAGTTTTTAAAGGTTGAAAGTAAAGTGAGGGATCTTGTAAGAACTGATCAGTACTGCAGATGTCACTCTGATGGGTGGGGGGAGGGAGGGGGTCTCATTTGCTGCACTTAAATTTCAAAGTCCATTTTTTCCCCCCAAGCCTTGATTAAACAAATCAAGAAGAACACTTTAATGAAATTCTTGCAAACTTTTGTCCTGTGTTTGGATGGGTCCTCATCCAAAGCCTATTGAATCCAGTGGAAGGACAGTGTGGTCTTTGTGTCTGGACTTGATGCATAAAGTCCTGTGTAACCTTCAAGCCTTACCATGCTGTAACTGAACATTATAGTAAAATAATTTCTTCCAGTTCCTATTGCCCTTAGCAAATATCTTTTTACTTGTTTAAGCATTTTTTTCTTGTATATTGTCAGAGCATATGGCTAAACCACCCTGAACACGCTTGATCCTGTCTGATCTCAGAAGCTAAGCAGGGTCAGGCCTGGGCTAGTACTTGGATGGGAGACCTCCTGGGAATACCAGGTGCTGTAGGCTTAGCGTGGGGCTAGCAATTCCACCCCGTAAAGGAACCAATTGCTACTGAAACACCAACACCAGTTGGTGGCCCATACCCCAGCTGGGGGGTGATGGTAAAAAGAGAGAGAGAGAGATTGTCAGACAGTGTGGGATACAATCCAGACCAGTGAGGGGTTTTCACCTTCTGCACTCTAACCCTGGGTACCTTTCCCTGATTTGTTGCTGTGGCTCCCAAGCTGGGCCACTATCAATTAGCCTGCTAGCATGGTGGTCACACTGAGTGTCTGTGTGCTAGACAACCCTGGTTTGGCATTTGTAACCCTGGAAGCCTGTCTACAGCTCCACTCTGCCTTCCATCAGCCTTGGTTACTGCTTGCATGGTGACTCCAATACACTCCCAGTCCCAAATCTTCCCAAAACCCTTTGCTCTGTCATGTCCAACCCTCTCTTGGACAGTTCAGAGAAATAATAAGGTTGGTTTGTTCCTCTAAAGACCCAAACACGCATCACAGTAACCACACCCTTCCTTTTAATCACAATGATGCATTGGTTTATGTTAATAGTAACAAATTTATTAACACAATATACATAGGATTAAGTGATGCCATGTACAAGGAATAAAGTTAGAAAGGGTTACAGGCAAACAAAAGTGAAAAACATCTAAAAGTCTAAAATTTTATTTAGCAAGATACAGGCTTTGTTCCAAGATGGGTCCTCACTAGTCATTCTTTTTCCCAGCCACGCCTAACTTTCTCTGTCAAAAGCTTCCACAAAAGCACAAGGGGCAGGTTCCCCTTATGTCTAGGTGGAAGATCTTTGCTTCAGTAGGTTTCTCACCTATATTCAGTTCCAGAGACTTCAACCTTTGGGTTGAAGGACTCATCTTTCTCAGCTTGCAAGTGCTCTGTTCTTTTGTTTCTGTCTAGTGATGGATGCCCGAGATCGCTTCTCTCCTTTCTTATATCTTCCAAAGTTCAATGAACATGTTTCAAGAAGCAGAATGACTTCATGCTGTTCCCTCCTGTGGGCTTCCAATTCCCTGTATAATTTCTATGTAAACGGGGCTTCTGTTGTTTGATTTCACTATGGCTAATTTACATAGGCAACAAGTAGATGTAATATTCCCTCTCCAGCACTTCATGGTGGCTGT
Organism: Sternotherus odoratus; assembly: GCA_032164245.1. Lineage (NCBI taxonomy): Eukaryota > Metazoa > Chordata > Testudines > Kinosternidae > Sternotherus > Sternotherus odoratus. Next base: position 63,521,520 of record JAVMKO010000001.1, read on the forward strand.
GGAAAGGGACCTAAACCAGCTGATGTTTTGACTGTCAGGCAATATTTTTCATACTTCTTGCTATTTCTTAATATTTTCAGTTGCCTGTTTATCAAAATATGCATTGATACGATGACCCTTCGCAAACTGTAGAGCTGCTACGTGTGACTCAATGTTTGCCCTTCCCATGATTGGTTTTTGAGTTTCTCTGAACATCCAGGAAATGTGACATTATGCATAATATGAAAGATAGGAATGCAAAGCTACGTGACATGCAAATCTTCATGCAGTGCATTTTTCATTCTGTAAAATAAAAATGAAAAATGGCAGTTTGTAGGAAAAGGGGAAACTGTCCATTTGGCCAGTCATTTTCAATGGGATGGCAAGGACCAATCTGTACAAGTATATACAATCGCTCAGGTGATAAAATTGAATCTTGAAAGTGACTTTCATCAGGTGGGAAAGTCAAGCCTGTTTCGTCAGGGAGGTAGCTTTGATCTGGGTCATTGCTGACCTGCTTATCTACAGGGCTTTTGTTTTTTTTTTCCCCTTTCAAGTTCCTCTGCTGGTTTTGGGACACAAGCTACGTTTCCCGAAAGCAGCCCTTTCAGCGCTGAAGCATGCCCAGTAGCTGTGACCCCTCCAGGATGGGGGTAGGAAACTTCTATTAGAACCAGCCATAGTGGGCATGCTCAACTGGTGTGGGATTTTGCAAAGGCATTGCAGGACAGGTGGGTGTGGGTTCCTTGGGGCTAGGGTTGCTAACTTTCTAAGTGCAGAAAACTGAATGCCCCCACCCCAACCCTTTCCGGAGGCCCTGCCCTTGCCCCTTCTCTGAGCCCCGCCCTCACTCACTGCATCTCCTCTTCCTCCATTGCTTACTCTCCCCCGCCATTGCTCACTTGCTGATTTTTCACTGGGCTGGAGGTTGGAGTGCAGGGGGCACAAGGGCTCTGGCTGGAGGTGTGGGCTCTGAGGTGGGGCCAGGGATGAGGAGTTTGGGGTCCAGGTTGGGTCTCAGGTGTTCAGATTGTGGGAGAGGGCTGGGGCCGGGGCTTGGGTGCATGGGGGCTGAGGGCTTTTTCTGGGGTGAGGCTAGGAATAAGGGTTTTGCTGTGCAGGAGGGAACTCTGGATTGGGGCCAATGGATTGAGAGTATGGGAGAGGGTGTGGGCTCTTGGAGGGAGTTTGGGTGCAGGAGGGGGTTTTGATCTGGGACAGGGGATTGGGGCATGCAAGGGGGTTTGGGTGCAGGCTCTGGGTGGCACTGACGTCAGGCCACTCCTGGGAAGCGGCGTAATATACTTCTGACTCCTAGGTGGAGGGATGGCCCAGGGGTTCCCCACACTGCTCCTGCCAGCAGGCATGGCCCCCGCAGCTCCTATTGGCCACAGTTCCCAGCCAATGGGAACTGCAGAGCCGATATTTGTGACAGTGACTGCAGGCAGGGGCAGTGTGCAGAGCACTAGTGGCTGCGCCTCTCCCTAGGACAGGGGTGGGGAACTTTTTTTCTGCCAAGGGCCATTTGGATATTTATAACATCATTCGCAGGCCATACAAAATTATCAACTTAAAAATTAGCCTGCTATATTTGGTCAAATATTTAACTAACTTACCCCTAATGTGATGGCTGGAACTGCTTCTCTTTGGTGAGGCGTGTGGTGTTACCTGGTATTGATGATGATGCTACTCGCAACTGCTTTTCCAGGTTTGCGTCGGTCAGTCTGGAGCGCAGTCAACTCCGGGGCACACACTTCCCCCCCCCCCCCCTTTGCACCCCCTGGCTCCGGGCACAGCCCTGCTGCGGGTGAGGGACACCACTCCCCCCCCCCTTCCTCCAAGGCCGGGCACAGCCCTGCTGCGGGTCAGGGACACCGAGACTCCTCCCTCCTCTCCCAGGGCCAGGCACAGGCAGCCGTGCTGCAGGTCAGGGGCACCTCCTTCCCCTAAACTCTGGGCACAGCCCCACCGCGGGCTGGGGACCCAGGACCCCGGCTCCCACCTGCAGCCCTCACTGCTTAGCTGGCAGTTCCAGCCTGGCTCCCAGGGTCAGCAGCCGCAGGGGCGGGGGTCTGCACTCCACCTGCTGCCCCGGCCAGAAGTACTGGCACCAGCTGCCATTGGCTGAAAGCAGATGGGGGGGGGGGGGGGGGTGTCTGCCTGCAGCTCCCATTGGCCACAATGTAGCCAATGCTCCTGGTAAGTGCAGCAGGGAGCAGAGACCCTCCTGCTGCTCCTGTGCCTAGGGGGCTGCAGGGTCCTAGTGTCCGCCTTTTCCTGGAGCAGGGCCAGAGGGCCAGACCAAATGATTTTGCGGGCCTTATATGTCCCGTGGGCCTGACGTTCCCCACCCCTGCCCTAGGAGCTGGAGAGACATGTTGGCGGCTTCTCAGGAGCTACGAGGAACTGGGCATAGAGCCTGCCTGCCCCCTTGTGCTGTGGCCAATTGGACTTTTAGTCGCCTGGTCAGCACAGCTGCCAGGATCCCTCTTTGACCAGGTATTCCAGGAAAAAAACGTTGCCTGGCAACCCTTTCTGGGGCCCCTATAAAAATGGGGGCTGATAGCCATTTTAGACAAATGCATCCCATGCAATGACATCAGCTCTGAGGCAGTGAGGGGTTCCCTTGCCATGGTGACTAACCCAGTTACTTGTGAAGGTAGAGTTCCAGAATTGAGTGGTGGCGGCGGCGGCGAGGGGGGCAGGTGGCAGAGGAGTAGCTGAGACAGCTGCTCAGGAGCCCTTGGAGGGCCCCTGCAGGCTCAGGGTTGCTCGGTCCCACAATATATGCCAAGCACAAGCTGCTGCCATTGTTTGTGGTCTGCTGAAACGTCTAGGAAGAGCAAGGAGCTGGTTCCCACCGCCTGCTGAATGGGCCTCCAGAATGGTGGCTCTCCCATGATTTCTGATTAGTGGAACCGCCAAATGGCAGAGCCCCTTCTCCCATTGCCCAGGCAAATTCAGATGTGGGCAGCAGGAACAGGCATGCTGCTCTCTGTAGAGGTTCTGACTCAAGCTCCGGTGACAGCAGCAGTGGTGCAGGGCCTGGTTTGAGGGGAGCAGACAACCCAGCTAGAGCCCCGCAAATCTGCGGATATCCTCAGACCATGTTTGCTGATCACTGATCAGATGTGGATACAGATGTTGTAGCCATACAGGGCTCTAGTCATGGCATGGAGCTGGGTAGTGGGGGATGGGGAACAGAACAGGGGTGCAGAGAGGATCAAGTGTGGGGATGGGAGAACTGTGAGTCGATTTGAATGTGATAGTATGTTAAGGCCCACAATAAAAACCTGCACTGGGGCCCATCTTTTTGTTCCTCTGTCATTGGCAGATGCCCAGTCATCATTTGCTGACTGTTAAAATTTTGCTTCTGCTTTTCCCCTTGTGTTTGCCTGCACCAGCCCTTTGTGTTATCTCTGAATGGGAGAAGAGGCATCTGTCTGTGCCACCTGTGGCCAAGGGCCAGGAATGGTGGGGAAGGTTAAGCTTTAGAAAAACCTCTTGCCTTTTCTAGATCTCCTTCAGGGTTGAAGGACTTTGCTTTTTGGGGGGGAGGAGGGCAGTCTTCTAGTTACAAAATTATGCTTAAAACCAAGATTTATGAATGAGATATCTGCTAACTGTGATTTGGGGCATATGCCATCATACTGGAAACTCTAATGTGCAGAAAGCTTGGTTCAACACAGCAGTTTTATAGCCAAACAACTCATGTTGCTTAGATGGAGGAGCAGAGGGCATCCAGGGATAGAAGCTTGACACAGCGACTTGACTGACCTGACAGCTGCAGAATCGGAAATGTTTTTCAGAAGAGGAAAAACCTGAATAGATTAGGTTTGACTTTTTAGAAATATTTGATAATTTCTGGCATATGTGGCTGTCCTTTCCCCCACCCTGCCCTCTTCCTTTCTTTTCTTTCCCTCTCTTCCCTCCCCATGCCTGTCCTTGTTTTTGTTTTTGTTTTAAATCCCCTTATTTTTGGGAAGGGGAGTATTTAAAATCCTCCCCCTCAGATCTATTAAAAATAGAGAGAATATCAGGTTGAAATAAAAGATGGTGTTTGCATACCATACCTCATCTGGACAGTCTGTTAAGCCCACTGAGGTAGGCTCCTTTTAGCTTAGGTAGAGGATGGGAAATCCTTGAAATAAAATCCTCCTCTGACTATCCCATGGTCAGACTGAGCCAACTTCACCCTCCATGTCCAGAGATCTCCTTTTGCTTTCTCCTGGATCCATTGATTAAATCTCTTGAGCCAGGCAGCTTCCAGGTGTTGGAGTTCATTGTATCCCAGCCATCTGAAGGTAAGTACACAATACCTACCAGGGCTGGTAAACTCTTGTATTCCCTTACACTCCAGCGGACTGTCAAGAGTGGGACGAAGGTCATTTAGGGATATTAAATAGCTGCCTACTGGTTCAAGTACTGCTTGGGTCTAACTCATTTAGTCCTCCGAGATAGGCCGATTGGATTTTCCTCCAAATGTGTCTGTCTGTCTCTCTCAGATGAAATACAGATTCCATCTCTTTGGTCAAACTACTATTGAATGTGACACTGGAGCACCCTAGATTATTTTGCCACTGCTGTAATGGCACTAATGGCTGCTTTGCCTGAGAGCTTGTACCAGTGTGGATACCCTGGTGTCTGGGCTCTGATGCCTGTAATTCCCAGGGTAGACAAGTCTTTAGTCAGCAGACAATCTATACATGCGTACTTCAAGGGCAATTTTTTTCCCTCACATTCTAGAGCCAGGGTGCTTCAATCTATTTTGTGCAAATATTTCCCCCTCTGGCTTGGCCTTCTGCCTTATTTCTTGGAGGGAAGAGGAATTTATTGTTTGCAGTGCACAGCCTCTCAATGAACTGATCTGATTAAGTTGCGAAGTCCTTTTGTTAATATGTGAATAATCATATGTGCAGGATTAGCCTTCTGTGGAGCTGTTCCACTTTTTCTTTTTTTTTTTTTTTTTTTGCCTACCAAAGCGACACATTAAATGCTAATATGAGCCTTGTGCAGTCAAACATGCCAAATGAATGCACAGATGGAGAAAACCTGTTATTTTTATGGGCTTCAAAGTGGGTGTCCCCACAGTACAGATGTGTGAGAGCAGTAGAGGAGATATTTGTATGCTCAATTCCAGCTTTTCCTCTCCTGTTCTGCTTTTTGGTTAATATTAAGGGATCCAGTTCTTTTCCAGCTCTGCTGGGCTTCTGCTGTAAATAAGTGGGTAGAAGGAACAAGAAGTGAACTGAAAAGTTTCAGAGAAATGTAACTCTTAACTGACTGAAATGTGCTTTCAAATTACATCTAATCTATTCTGCTTTTCAAGTAGCTTTTTTTTTTTTAAAGGGATGCTCAGATAGTGCCTCCTAATTTTAATCTATTGTAAAACAGTTACAATCCAGTGGGGAGTATCTCCTCGGCATTCTACATCTTTCCATTAAAGCTCTTCTTCACTGTCAGGGAAGTTCAACACTGACTATAATGTACGACCCACAGTTTCACTAATAATCCCTTTCTTCAGAATGCAGCTGACCGTATTACAGTGTTGAGGGGATGATGTAAAAATTAAGGACCCTCGTTTAAAAATTTGGCAGAATGGAAATGCAAGAAGAAACCCACTTTGTCTCTTCTTAGGGGAACACAGAAACAAATCTCTTATACAGATCTGAGTAGATACATCTTGTAATTTCTCTCTGTTTTTCTGTGATTGTTTAAAGGGGCTTCCCAGTGAAGTGAGAAGATTGGAGCTGTCCTTGACCCATTCTTGAAATTTACCCTCTTTCCTTGGGCAACAACTGAGTCACTTCCTCTTTTGGAGGGTGGGTCAGGGGATGCTTTCTCCTACTTGACTCTCATCTGCTCTATCGTGGTGGTGTGTGGCCGGGGTAGCACTTTAATATTTTCCCCTTTGCTTTTATGTGTGTGCTTAAGAGGGATAATGGGGAGAAAATGGCATTAGTTCCTGTCCTGGTGTGCACCTGCCTCCTTACCTATTAATCCAGGATTTGGGCATCTACACACATCTCACTTATTGGCCTGGAGTGTGGGTGTGCTATGTGGAAGAGGGGAGTATAGTTGGTGTGCCGTCTTGCAGAATTGGGTGTCCTGGTCCCTTCCCCTTACCCCTCAGTTAATCGATCTAGAGGAGAGACCTCTTTGGAATGCCCATGATGCTGTCTACCCTATGATGACACATGCCGACAAGTTTCACTCTGGTAGTTAGGTTGCCACGGGAGTGTCACCTCCTACTGTGATGTCTGAGACAGGAGCCCTTTGTAGCAGGGCTTCTGTGATAACTAAACAATAGCTAAATACCGACCCATTCTTGGACAACCATTGGCCCTGAAAAAGTGAGGCACATCTGCGTTTTAACTGGTTTCTCCTCCTTATCTATTGTTGAGAAATGGCAGATGTGATGAAGAGAACAATCAACATTTTCTTCATATTTTTTAAATCATAAAATTGATGGCTACTCATAACACAGTAAAAAGCTTATAACTGGAAGAAATCAAAGAGGCTGACTGGGCTTTAAGGAACTCTGTCTTCATTGACATTGCATGTGATGCGTGTTCATAGGTATGCAAGTTAGTGGGTTCCAAATAATATGAATTCTGACCCTGTTGGTGGTAGAGGAACATTCTAAGGTACTGAGAGTCTTCACTGGGGCTTACATAAATGTCTCTTTGCCAATATGAAACCTTCATGTCCTGAGAATTTCTGAGGAGTACCAACTCCTGATGAGGCCAACAAGAAGCCATTTGGGTACCCTCCTGTGCAGACCACCTCTGACTGAAGACTTGGGCTAAGATTTGTACCATGTAGAGTAGCATAGGCTGTTTCACTGAGAAACTTTGGGAATTAATCCACTTCCAGAGAGAGCTGAGTGCTTACTGCTTTTCAGGAGTAGGCCTTTAGTTTTGGTGACAAAGGAGATGGGCAGGAACTGGCTAAAAGTGTTGCTGATGTGGAACCTGTCAGAATAAAAGCTTGTTTTGTAGTTTGAAAATCCTTTCTTTCCCTCTTGTGATTAGAGGAGGACAGTACTGTTTTGTCCTATGGTACACAAAGAAACTTTAATGGTGACTCGCTGTTTAAACAAAAGTAAAAGTACTATTGTTTTAATGTATGGGAGCAAATGTATTTGGGGCCTACATGCTTTTATAAGGATAGCTTTAAGGAGTCTTGGTTTATAAAAGAAAAAGTTGGGAATTAATTTTGAGATCTTAAAAATGTTATTTTTATAAAAGCAAGCAAATCAATTCTATTGATTTCAGCCAGACCTTTGACTGGTACAAATTAGCATAGCTCCATTGACTTCAGTGGAATTGCTGACATACTAGCTGAGAATCTAGCCCTATTTTTAACTCTTGTAGTTGAACATTTCAGTGGTTGTTACAATTATGAAAAACCATGGAAAGGTCATACTCTGTTACGGATATGCAAAACATGCAGGTTTGTATTTGCATGATAAGTTTGCTTTGTCTTAAGACAATACTTGAAATAAATGACCTCAAAATTTACTTAGAAGAAATTGAAGTTGGTGAATTAAGCTCCACTATCTTTTTCCAATAGGTGCTAATATGGATGAGGGTGTCACTTCATATATGAACATTTTAAATAATACAAGAATCTGTGGGAGTACCTGTAGGAAAGCAGTGAGTATGAGAAGAAAAGTGGGTCTATGTGAATGATAAAAATTTCAATCTCTTTCTTATGAAGCTCTTCAGAAGTGGTGAATTAGCAGCACATCACTTTTTAAGATTACAAGCTTTCCCACAGTGCTCTCTGCATGCTTTTTAAAAATTTTTTTCCCACTCCTAAAAGGACCATGACATGATTTTAAAATGTCAATATAAAAGCCTAAAATGTGTTGTGATGCCTTAATGGTTGATGTGATTCATTTGGGTAGATCCAGTCAATTGAAAACCACTCTGAAGTTCACTGCCTGTGTGTGTGTGTGTGTGTGTGTGTGTGTGTGTGTGTAATAAAAAAATTACACTCCTGCAATATTAATCCTCCTTTGTGCTCTTAATTTAATCATCAGGAAGGAGGTAGCCATGGACTGTAAATGTATTTCCTTTGCATACAAACAAGTATGACAATTGAAGTGACATCAGGAGAATATATTTTAAAAAAACCCTAATGAACTCTCATGCTAGCACTCATTTTTGTAAATCTATTGCAGTGCATGTTGCCTAATGGAGATGTGGAGTTGTGTGCAGGTTGAGTCCAATTTTAATGACAGAAGGATACAATATGAATGTCAATCTTTTTCCCTCTCCGAATGCGTTGTTAACAGCCTACTTGATTTTCATCTTTAAAATGCAGAGGGGTTGGGAAGAAGAAATGTGAACAAATGGAATACATTTTTATTTACAATGAATCAGAAGTGAAGGGTATTGCTGCAAGGCACTGTGCAATACAGCAAACAACCTGCCTGTTTATACCTATCCTCACTTTTTAAAAAATGACCATGTCTCACTCTATAGTCTGAGGAATCATCTGTTATATTTATTGATGGGTTTGGGAGCCAAAAGTCAAGATTAAATTATAATTAAAAACTTACTTCCAATGACACTGCAACTCTCTAGGCATATTAAATAAACTTGATCAGATTGTCCCATGCTGTCCAGACAGTTTATTCACGATTGGACACACATTCATTTGTACACCTGTGCATTCTGGCATGAAGGGGGAGGTGAAGGAAGCTGTACTATTGGGAAAGAATTATTTAGCATTCTTTTGATTCATTTGGTTTTTTAGGAGATGGTTGGTGTCAAGGTTGAATCCCCACTCTGTCACTCCGAGTGCAGACAGTGAGAGCTTGCAAGGATTCTAAAAATTAACACTTTCCTCTCCAGGCTCCTATCAAACTCCTAAGGTTACAGCTTTTCTCCGACCTTGGCTTGGTAAATGCTGCCACCACCTAAATGCAAAAAGAAACCCTTGCACCCAGGAAGGAGCACTTGGGAATTCCTCCCCATGGGGTACCTTCAAGCCCTTTCACAACCCGCCCGGGAAGAGCAGAGAAAGAAAACAAAGGAAATTAGCTGTTGCCCCCAGCTAATCAAACAGCATATGCACAAACCTCTGGGGCCCCCAAAATCCAACCCTGTTCTTAAAAAAGGTAAATTTTATTAAAAACAAAAAGAAAGAAAATACATCTGGATCTTAAGCTTTTTTGCTAGATCTTAAAAGAAACAATTACAAAAATTAAGCACCCAAAATAGCTTTCTTGGGAGTTCAGCTTAAAGGTTACAAGGAAACAAAAGCATCAGGGGTTAGCATGGAGGAGATCCACAAGCCAAAATAAGAAATAAACCTGATAGCATCTAACTAAACATTCCCTATCCAAATTATTTCTTATAGGTATGGAAGATACTTTTTCATTCCTGGTTCAAACCTTACACAGTATTTCTGCTTATAGCATTGTTTCTCTGTGTCCCTGCAGCTCAGAGAATAATAGACAACGGGAAAGGTTTCCCCCCCCCCAATTTTAAAAAGTTTTACCTTCCCATTGGCTCTTTTGGTCAGGTGCCTACTCCTTTTTAAAAAAAAATAAAAAAAAATCTGTGGGCTTGGTTAACCCTTTATAGGTAAAGCAAGCAGAGAACAGACCAAGAGGGATTTTACAGCTAACTGGCTGGGTGTGATATGGGGGGAGTTACTGCCTCCCCCCCATATCACATGTTGGTATTAGCAGTTGAATATTAAGCGGTGGTAACTGTGCCTAGGTATGTTAGAACGAGATTGCTTATTTCATTAAAACCTTAATTTGTGTTTTATGGGGAAATACCATAGGCTGTAGCAATTATAATACTTGTAAGATTGGGAGAAAAGGTGCTTTGATGAAACCCTTGCAAATGAGATTGTCAATACACATTTAGTCATTCCTTTGTGAATCATCTTGAGTTGAATTTGCATGATTACAGCAGACCTAGAAAACCTTTTACAACCATTATCAAATGATGCCATCATATCAACTGCTGGAGATAATTTGTACATTTATCCCCAAACCTCTCACTGCAGATTCTGCCCTCTTAAACCCGCATCCTTTTCCTTCATTACCCGTAAAGGTGACCTACAGTTGTCTAGAGAAAATATTGAGGGATGGCCCTCTTGTAATGCACATGTCAAAAGGGCCTCTCATTTAAGGTCAATCTTGTACTCACTGAAGTCAGTGGGAGATTTTGCTACAGGTTTTGGGTTCAATTTTGCAAGGCACAGAGCACCCACAGCTTCCACTGAAGTTGATCGGAGCTGTAGGAAGTGCTTAATACATCTCTAGGTCAAGCCCTCATTTGGAAGCAGGATTGATCCCTTAAATCTTGCATGGGAAAATGTGAACCACTGGCTAATTGGAGGTCACAGAGACCTGAATCGAGTTCTCTACATCTCACCTGGTACTTCTTAAAAAAAAAATCACAAATCAAAATCTACTCTGACCTATCAAAGTGCCTTCTGAAGGTATTGGTGTGGAAAGCTGAATCCTGAGTTGTATTAACTAAGGGAGTCTCCGCCTTGCAATTAATATTGTTAGAGAAAAGTACTTTTGCAGTTGATAGAGAATTTATTGAGACTTGCTCAAGGAAAATTGCTCTAAGAAAATCTAAAATTGCACTGTAGGCCTTTTGTTTGTGGGGGTGGAAGGGTGTTGAGGGAAATCAGTAAAGTTCCATGGCACAATGTAATTTTTCTTTCAGCTTGTGAAAGTGGTTAGCAGCTGCTCATTGCCCTTAGCAGTTTGTTTTTAATTGACAAGGTTTCCATCCCAAGAGCTTTGAGTTGCACACTGATGTCTCACTAGGCTAGACTGGATATGTGTAGTTAGGCTTGGAAGGATTAGATTTTTATCAGTGAATGCTGATCAATGTTGATTTCATCATCCAAACATAAATGGAATATTTCCATAGATAATAGAAATTTACAGGAAGGCAAAGTAAGAAAAATGCTACTGGAAGTTTGTTTTAAAACTGATATTCTGAGGTAAGTATTAAAGTGTTATATAAAAAACACTGTTGTTTCTGAAACATAAATTATTAAAGCAGCTATCGTCTCAGTAATACACATATAATAAAGGACTACTGAATTACCATTTTTGAAGAGAAAAAAACACTTAAGTGAAAGAACACACATTTTAAAACCAGCTGATTTACTCTTCATCTTATTTCACATGTATTTCATAGTCACATACACTGCATTTTTTTTCTTGTAACACATACTGTTGGAGGGAAAAAATGCAGAAAATCTGCAAATACTCGTTTCAAAGGTTGTGGCATTAGACTAGATTGTCTGCTCTGTGCATAGATGCAACTTCAGGGTGTACCTTTCCCCTCCCCTCCCCCTTGCATATATAGGGCTGTCTTCTGAAGTTTTAATGTGGTTCATAGTTCAAAGCAGCTATTGTACTCACCTGATTTGATGCATAGGATTTGACACCTCTAACAGAATATTGATGAAAGTATCTTAGCATTATGTTTTCAGTGATGACTAAAATACATTTGCCATTTTTTACAACAATTTACATACAGTTGAAGAATATTTTTAAAAATAACATTGCTGATAAATTTGTGGTGGCTGAACTAAAAGATGAGAGGGACTTCAAAAAGAAATACTACAGAAACTTGTATTAAAAAAAACAACTTTGTATGTTTCTTCAAAATTTTTGATGTTTTAACACATCAGCTGATGATTCATTTCCTACATTTCAGTAGCCTTAACCTCTCTCTCCCTAGAATACTTGAACACAGTTAGGAGCATAGAAGTATTTTCAAGTGTGTTGTTATGCTGTGTACACTTTCCTATATTGCGATACTATTGCCTTCAATGTCCTCATTTATTGTCTTATGTAACCATGCTTCTCTATCTAATGTCTTTACTATATAATTTAACTAATCACCTCTCTGAACATGATCTTTTGTTTCAAGTTCATGGCTATTACATGTAGCAGTATCAAAACTCCCTCCTCCCAGGATTTTGTGCTTTTTGGACCATACTTTTTCAGATGACACAAAATTCATTCTCACCAAATGATTATGGCTTCTATTTTAGCTTAATTATGATAGGCTTGAATATGATGATAGAGAAGTGACAATTTATAAACATGAATGAATGAGAGCCTCATAATGAATTCCTTGCAAGGCTGATAGATACTCTCTCCAATTTCTAGAGGGCAAAACTAAGGCCCTCAGCCGTTCTTGTCCTTATTAATTTTCTAGGTGGCAGACATTTTCTCAGATGTTACTGAGATTACTAAATTATCACCCGAGTTCTTACCTAGCGTCTTGGTTGGGACTGTACTCAGGGTGGCTGTTCCCTCCTGCCACTGCAGCCACATTATATTTTTTGCACACTAGCTCAGTCAGAGCTAGTGCAGATATGTCTCCTTAAGCTAAATTTGACACCTCCAACTTGAAGTGTAGACATACTCACTGTTTGTGTTGCTCCTGCTTCCAGTTTGTTTCCACTGTGAAATTTGTGTGGCTGTATAATGTATTAAAAACCAAGGCTGGAACCCCAATATGTAATTAATATGTACACCTTATAACCTTGATAGCGATTTAGAACTAAGATCAAAACCTGTATAGCTGGATCACAGTTAATTTTCAGTCTTTTCGAATGTGGTGGCTAGTGTGAATGTTCTGTGCTGGATGGAAAATCAGATCTGCACAACTGTTGGTGACTGTCTCCCTCCCTCTGGGCCACAGCAGCCAGCTTGGGCAACTGAACTTAGGATCAGAAATTCAAGCTTGCTTCTTTTTGTATGCATTGTCACCAGTAATAAAGATCATGCAGGACAAATTACATACTTGGTTACACGTGTGTGAGCCTGTTGCCTTCAGGATGATTGGTATCTGGAACTTAGTGATGCACAAGAAGGAATAGACTCTGTCTGTCTCTCATAGCTGTATTAGCTGTGCAGAGTTAAAAAGCAGGAAGAGTATTCTTCGGTCAAAGTGAATAGATAGAACTCTGTATACACACAAGGAACTGATCTATTGAGTATGAAGCTATCACTTTATGCATAGTGGCATTTTTGCACTTCAGAATGAATAGATTTGGGAAGCCCTGCATCTTAATTAAATCTTTTTCCCACAGTGAATGAGGTAGTTCCGACCATCCTATGGAGATCTTGTTTAATATTTGATAATAGAGGAATTCTACTTAGAGCATGTAATTGTGGATAAACAAATTGTAAGTCATTTCTGTGCATTTCCTTCCACTTAAATCTCCAATTGTCTCTGCTATTTTGCATACTTTAGCACATTATAGCTGAGGTTTTACTTTTATCTGAAACCCAGACCATTTTCTCAATTTAATGAATACTCTCCAGCATTAGGAAGTAACTTTTTAAAAAGTACTATGTAATAAACCAGGGGTTGGCAACCTTTCAGAAGTGGCATGCCAAGTCTTCATTTATTTACTCTAATTTAAGGTTTTGTGTGCTGGTAATACATTTTAACATTTTTATAAGTCTAATATATAACTAAACTATTGTTGTATTTAAGTAAATAAGGTTTTTAAAATGTTTAAGAAGCTTAATTTAAAACTAAATTAAAATGCAGAGCCCCCCAGACCAGTGGCCAGGACCTGTGCAGTATAGGTGCCACTGAAAATCAGCTTGTGTGCCGCCTGTGGTACGCATGCCATAGGTTGCCTACCATGTAACAGACTATCAGTTTTATAAATTAGCTTCCAATTGACTGATGGGTGCACCTCTAATCCTACTGTCAATATGGATGAGATGAGTATGCTACTGAAACAAATAAAAGGATGAGTGCATTCCTGCAGAGACCATGTTCCCAGTTTAGTTAGTTGAAGGCAAAATTAGTTATCACTTAACTTAGTATTCTTGATATACAGTAGAAGTGTTCTCCATTATATATGTTTCCAATTCCAACAACTTCAGCAAAATGGTTAATTAATGTCTGTACTCACAAAACTTTATTGCGTTTGAATTGAGTTCCTGATAACACACTTTCTGCCATTTTTCCACTTTGGGATACCCATAGTAATAGTTTGTTATGCTAATAACGTGTTATTGAATTGGAAGCTATGCACAGTCCTTGAGCAATGAGATGTAATCATTCTGCCCTAAACAACACTGGGGCGGGGGCTGCCTTGATTATCATGAGGTCTAACAATAGATAATAGCTAAGGAAAATTATAGTTTCCCAGTTGCTTCTAAGTACTCTAAAGGAGACTAACTAGAATGTGTTTTGGTTAATAATGTAACTTTAGTGCATTTCCTGAAGCCCATCTCTGAATTGTTGAACTCCTGCTCTCAGGGGATAGGCATTTGTGACCTAAAGAAGGAATGTGTGTGGAGGGTGAGGTGAGAGAAGATGGAACTAGCAGATAAAAAAAGAGCTTAAAGACCATGGGAATACCCTGTCCACAGGGTGGATCATAGGAAATGTCCGTCCTTCCCTCCTCCCTCTTGACTACACAAGAGAAGATAGGTTCAGAGAGAAGCAACTATCCTGTGAGAGGGCAATGACAATGTGCTCTTCCAGAATAAGGCTGGACCCAGGGAAAGGAGTACTTGAAAGAACCCCTGTGTGCTTCCCTCACAGATATTGGGATGGTTGCCTCCCAAAGAAGAGGCAGTGGATGTAGTTCACAAACATGTCACCTCCTCTGAGAACCATGCATATCTTGAGGAATCCATTAGAAACTAGGACCTACCTAGTAGTTGCCTCTGACACTCTGAACGCTATGTTGGGTAATTGTGGCATGAGGTGTGGGGGTAAGAGTGGCAAAAGCATCCTAAAAGTGAGGGAGGGCACGGCTCCCCGACTTCTTACCCTCCCCCCACTCTGGTGCCCTGGTGAGAGGGTAGAACTGATTTTTGGTTTTGAGTATAAAGCTGTTGTTAGATTTTTTGGAGAGTTTTCGAAGTACTGAGGAGGGAACAGATATCATTCTACCAGGTCCATCACGCTCCACGTGTGAATTCTTGATTCTGGTGAGGAATCAACTTAGAAGTATGAGGAAGGTAGGTAAGGAAGGAGGGAGACCATGCCATGGAAGCTCCTAACCCCTTTTATTAATAGGGAATCAGCCCTCTCCTTCCCTCCCAAATGTATGGTGTATCTTGAAGAATCTCTTCATAGCTATCTTGACAGGAATTCTAATGGTCAGTATTGTTTTAATTTGATTTCTCTGCTCTAACATCAAACTTGTATTGTGGTTGATCTAATTTGAATTGTGTTTTGTATTTGGGGCTTGGTATTTTTGAGTCTGGTGTTCCTTGCAAAACCTTTAATGATCAAAGTTAATGACTTGCTGAGCTTTGCATTGCTAAGCAATCCAAATTCTTGTCATTGTGTTGCATTGCTATCATATGACACAAAAGTCTCCGAAAATGCCTTGCTGGGAATTGGCTAGAATGCTCCAATGTCTTGGTCATCCTCCTCTTTTTTTTTTTTTTTTAAAAGAAAATTGTGCTTATTAAGTATAATAACATTGTCTGTAAGCAGAAATAACATGCTGTCAGAAAATAACTTGAGAAAAGTTTATAGTAGGCCATGTTAAATTGTAGAGGAAAGGAAATTCTTGGCGAGAAATTTAGGAATGTTTCCATTTAAGACTTTCTGTAAACATTTTTTTAAAGGCAAAACAATTCATGCACTTATTTGCTTCTCAAGTTATTAAATATCTTAGTCCTTTTTTGTAAATTATCAGATTTTATTTTTGTTGACTTTAAACCCAATAAATGTGGGATTTGGCAAAGACCTTGTCTGTTTTGGATATATTACTTTGGGTTACTTTGGTTACTGTGTGTACTCCACATGGCTTGAGGCACAGTCAGGAGTTCCTATCAGACAAACCAACAAATGAGGAGATAAGGCTATGCTTAACAAATATGTAAAGTAAATGACTGTGGACTCATTTATCTGACTGCTCTTGTACATGTGCATTAAAGAACATAATGAATAGCTGCACCATGGGTTCATGTAAGGTTTAACGTTCGTAAGTTATTTTTTTCTCAAAAATGCATCAAAAGAATGAATCACTTTTATGTGTATAAATCAAAAGATTACTTGTGCGTGTAGCATAGAAGTAAAATGTCTGAGTCCCCTTGTGGCTAGTCCACAGATAATAGCCTACTCTTTCTGGCAGAAAATGGAATTACTTTTTTAGTGGTAGAGAAATGTGCTTTTTTGCTTGAAAAAACCCAAACCTTATGTATGACCTGTGGTATAGGGATGATTACATGTGTGTGGGGTGTTCTATATGGGCAGAACACACTGCATCTCTGACAATGGCTGCCAGTCTGTTGATTACAGTTACTTTGACTGCATTGGGCAAAAGGAAGAAAATGTAACTGATTGCTTTATCAGGTACACTTGAAATTGGGACATACCTGGAAAAGCCTGAGTCTACTAAAGTAGAAATTATGTTTGTAGGTAAGAGAAAACATCTGGAAGATGTGGAAGGATTGTTTGCCATGTGTTATTTGAGTTATCATTTTTAGGATCTGGTTAGATTCCCAGCAACTCTTTGATTAGCAAACAGAGATAGCTATGATGGCTTCCTCCCAGCCTCATCAATTCTTGGCAGGGGACTATTGACAAGATGTTTCAGATGTTGACCTTTCAACGGTGATCCATCTAGATTAGATTACTGCAGTGTGATTTTTATAGGGCTGCACAGTTAGATCCATTTGGAGACTGAAGCTGGCACAAATGTGGTGACCCACTTGCTATGTGGTGTTTCCCACCATTCCTCTGGGATCTGCACCGCTATATCTGGGTTTAAATATGGAGCCTAAAGAAGTGTGTGTGTGTGTGTGTGTGTGTGTGTGACACAAAGCCCTAACTGATGTGGGACCTGCCAACTTAAGAGACAACCAGAGTCTGTGTGCTGTAGCTGTGATCAGAGGAAGTACTCAAATTGAAGTTCCATCTGTTTGAAAGAAGAGGGGGTTACTACCAAAGCTTTTGATGACTTCAGAATTTACATGGTCTTCCTTCCTCCTTCCCTGGGCTGGACTAGTCTGAATCTTTAAACCTTTGGGGGCATTCCCTAAAACCCATGTGTTCTCTCTGGGTAAAGAGGGACGTGTCTCTCTTGCTCTCTTTAAAATAGGTTTTCATCCATGGTCAGTGGGCATTTCACATGCATTTTGTTTTCAAACTAGATCATTTACAAAAAAGAGAGAAAATCATTTTCAAATAAAACATGCATACCATCTCCAGTCTTGTACTTGGCAACTTCTAAGTCAAATAGGTTTATTATCAGTGAGGTGACATGCTTACTGTTCTCTATTCCCTCCCCACCTCATCCAGTCCTTGTGCCCTGAATGTCATGATACCACAAGGATGTCGGGCCATTATAAATATCCAAATAAGACATTCAGCTCGCTGCACAGCCAGCCCTTGATTTCGCAGCACCATCTGCCTCTTTTCCAGAACAGTAAATGAACAAAATCAGGAATGAGAGGTTTATGCCATCTTAATATGATTTCATGTAAGCAAACACTACAGTTGCTGCAGGGAAGGTATAACGTCACCTCCTAGAACCTCAATATGGAGAAGCAAGGCCACGATATGAAGAAATCTGAGAACTGACTAATCAATATTGGCAGGTTTTCTACTGAGCCGGTTGGCTTCAAAATCTAGTGACTAATCGCGTGCATCTTGACCTTGAACAGGATGGTAGACTATCTGTTTTCTTTTCTAGACAGTGATTTCATTTTGATTTTTGTCTTCATTGTAGTGAACCAGGAGAAGTATGATAAACAGGAAAATCTGTTGGGAAAACATGCATAACATATTTGACTCTCTAGCCTTTTCCTTTAGCATTTTTCTGCTCTGTGCAATAATTGCCCACATAGAAATAAAAAATAGTGTGTTTTTCCATTCAAAAGATGGAGTTTAGAAAATAGTAAGCTTTTTTATTTAAAGGGATATGCTTAAAATTCCAGTATCATCAACATTTTTAGGTTCTGATTGATAAGATATATTTCATCTGAAAATCCAGCAATTCAGATGGTCTATTATTCATTTCTTTTGGCAATGGGTACTATTTGTGTGTGTGTGTGCAAACTAACCATATGGGGAACTCAGCTGACATAGATCTGTAGCACACTCTAAAAAGAGATTCCTAGGGTGGTTTTACCCTTGTGCAAATTGTAAGTAACTAGGAGGTAGACTCTTTTTAAATCTTGTATGGAGCTGAGCAAGCTCTCAGTGCTTAATAATATGCCAATGAGCTGGTAAAGAAAAAGGAAACAATCTAAAAAAGCCTTATGTAATTTTGAGCTCCTTTGGAAAGGTAGGGTTAAAGCAAGGTGCCACATGGACAATACAGCAGATCTAAAACTATTCAAGTTCTGGCTTTAGGGGATGGGGGTTGGAGAGGGGAGAACTTAACTAATTGAGCATGCCCAAGTTTTAAGAGTTAGCTCAAAACTTATACACATTTACCTAAAAGTTGTCCCACACATTTATAAGTAGCATATATCTTCTCTTCTAGATCCTTTGTGGTTTAGTGAAGCCACAAACTAAGTAACTTGAAGAGGTTGTTAATTTAATTTTTTCTTTTTCCCCCCTTTGGTGCTTTTAATGGAAGCATAGAGCACAGTGCAGCATTCACATAAAACCACATAGTGTGAAATAGCAATGAGTTTTTTGCTACGTTCCAAATTCAGACTGCGTGTTGAATTCAAGGCATCAAACTGATAGTGGTCGACCTTCTCATGACAATTTGAGCTAGACATCTTATTGTGTTCTCCTCTCCATGCTCATTTAGCTGAAATTGATCAGTGTCGATCACCCTTATGAAGATAGCGCCCCCTAGTAAACATTGCAGTGGTAATTCTCCACTGGTATAGCTTCAGTCGTGGTAGAAATGGGACAGAAGCTGTATTTTTGGGTTGGTCTTCACTCCTGTGGTGCGGGATCAATCTTCTGGCGATCGATTTATCGCGTCTTGTTTAGACACGATAAATCAATCGCCCTGGGTTCCCCCGTCGACTCCAGAACTCCAGCTTGCCAGGAGGCGCAAGCTGGAGTCGACGGGGGAGTGCGCTGCCGACTGCCACCGCCGTGGGGACGGCAGGTAAGTCGGCGGCAGATACGCAAACTTCAGCTACGTGATTCACCCCCCCCCTCCCGTGAGGACAAGCCCATAGACAGGATTTGGCCATTTTGATCACTAAGTTGTCTAATTCTAATTTCCATGCTTTGTTGAGCCATTGCCCTCTGGAAAGCACTACAAGGCTTTATAATAGAAGGCTCTATCAGGGAAAAGCTATGCCTCCCATCTGAACCTGAGTATGTAGTGGGAGAGATTGGGTGAAATAAGGAAATGGGCTATAAAACTGGAGCAACTGTATCTCTCAATTAAAATTGTGAAAATGAAAATTGTGTGGTCAGGTTGGGCCACCTGTGCCTACTTAGTGCAATCTCTAAGAAAGCTGTGATTCCACTCTGATCACTGCTGGTCCTGAGTTCACAGCAGTTTTTAGCCCTCAGCTACTTTCCATAATTAATTCCTAGCTCCAATTCCTTTCTCTCTCCAGGGGAAGTCACCATTGCAGCAGTGTCCTCCAATATATTAGCACACAGTCTAAGGTCCTGAGACAGAGGGCAACAGATACCAATGGAGTTTGGAAGGACTGTGTTGAATGTCAACAGCTGTTTGTGTCTGAAAACCAAAGGGAAATTAGAATTTGTGGATGTAAATAAACCCACAATACTATGGGTTCAGCTTTGTGCAATATTATGTGTTTAGCTGCTGGGTATGTTGTTGCTGGGGCCTGAGCATTAAAACCTCTACCCATGTGGCTTCAGTGGAATTTCTCACATGGAGAATCAGGAGGTACAAGGTGAGAGTGGCCAACTGTCTAATCACACATACCCAAACACCCTTGCCCGACGCCCCCACCCTGCCCCTTCTCACAGGCCCACTCATTCCATCCCATGTGAAGTGTGGGAGGGGGCCCTGGGCTGAGCCTGGGTCATGGGTTGGGAGGGGGTTCCAGGTACAAACTCTGGGAGGGAGTATGGGTGCTGGAGGCGGAGCTCAGGGCTGGGGAAGGGAATTGGGGTGTGGGTGGAGGTGAGGGGTGTGGGCTCTGGGAGAGGGTTTGGGTGCAGGAGGGGGCTCAGGGCTGGGACAGAGGGTTGGGGTGCAGGAGCGGATGTGGGGTGCTGGCACTGGAAGGGAGTTTGGATGCAGGAGAGGGCTCTGGGGTGGGGAGTTGGGGTGCAGAAGATGAGAGGTGCAGGCTGCAGCTGAGAGGCGCTTACCTGGAGTGGTTCCCAGTCAGCGTGGAAGTGGGATTAAGGCAGGGTCCCTGCCTGCCCTGACCCTGTACTGGTCTTGGAAGCAGCCAGCATGTCCCTGCGACCCCTGGATGGAGCAGGTGGCTCTGAGCGCTGCTTACTCCCACAAGTGCTGCCCCCTAGCTCCCATTGGATGAAGTTTACAGCCAATGGGAGCAGCGGAGTCAGTGCTCAGGGCGGGGCCAGCTGATTCTGGGAGTGGCGTAGAGCCAGGACATGTTGGAGCCTGCATTAGACCCAGTGCACTGCTGGACTTTTAGCAGCCTAAAATCACCTGGTTTTGCTTCAGTAGCTTTTGGGAGATAGGGCCTGATTCTGGGAGATTCCCGGTTTGGCAACCCTGAGGTCAAATGACTAATGTACAGTAGAACGTATGTGTATCTTTACTACTGACTGCGCATCTTGGAGAGCAGTTGCATATTTAACAGCCATACTCACACACCTAAACCACTCACTTCTCCCTCCTCCTCCCTGGGCAGAAATCCTACTCTCTCCACATCTCACCTTCCATTTCAGTCATTCATGTCTCCTACCTTATCTTGCTTGCATACTTTCCTGTCTCCCTCTCGCGTGTCTCCACTGTCCTGGCACATACCTCTCTCTCTCCATGTCCCACTAAAAAAATGTTTACTTGGAACTACTAAGTTAATCATAGGAATAATATTTATAATTACCCTGTAGAACCACATGACACTCTTGCTGTGGTCCATCTTCCCCTTATTGATCAACTCATTTGTTGTGTCTCTTCCCAAATCACTGTGTAAGTGCATTGAGGCAAGGACAAGACATTGCTGTGCTTGTAGAGCACGTGACACAGTCAGGCCCGGATATTGAATTGGGTTTTTTAGCTTCTATTGCTATGCAAATAAGCTATTAATAACTTATGTATGACAAAACTGGTGGTTAACTGTATACCATTTTTAACTTAGTTATACTGTTATTTAAATGATCATTAACAACTCTGAAAGGATTTAGGATGATGAGGATTGTAAGATATGAATGGCCTGACGCTTTTTCAAAGGCTCTAACCACTTGCAGCTCCTTCTGATTTCTGTGGGATTCTAGAAAATCAGGCCACTCGGCTTTTAACTTGAAAGTATGTGTTCCTTTTTCCTCCACTCTGCTGAATCTTTTGAAACTAATTGTGCCTGGGTTGAAGCTGCTCTCTGACGAAAAAATTGTTACTTTTTAAAAACAAATACATTCTCTTCTAAACTGATTATGTTAAAACACTGTTTTGAGCAGAGAAGTGTTTGTTCTGTTAAAATAAATATTAAAATAAATCTTACTGTTCTTTTAAATGTTCATAGCACAGTATCAAAGGATTTGACATGTTTTCTTCAAACAATCCTATAGATGTTGTGTGAAGAAAGTCCTTGGTGTAAAGGAAAACTCCATGTAGTCACAGTAATAATCAAAAACATAATCATAAACCTTATCTGGTGGAGATTTACACCTGATAGGTAACCCCTGAGTACTATATGGAACAGAAGTATGCTGCGTTAAGAATAGGTAATAAATCCAGATGAGGGTAATACCTAAAGACACACCAGAGTTACAATAGCCAACCAAAAGTATGTGGGGGAGACACTGTCAGAACAACTCCAGCATCCCAAACTGATTGATTCATGATGAAATCCAACAAACGCTGGTGCTTAGAACATGTAGAATTTAGCATTCAGTGTTGCCTTTTATGTCTTTTGTCCCTTATCATTTTATACTGTTTTGTGTTTAAATGGGACTCTTGGAGAATATGGGTAGTAGGATGTAGAGCAGACATGTTCTGAGTTTTATTCTTTTGCACTGGCATATTTTTGTGCCTATTTAGACTAGTCATCATTAATCTTTCTGTCTCACAATGTGGAATTTCTGATGTTAAGATATATTTTTATCGGGGCAAGTCAGTCATGTGACTCACTAAGATTAACAATGCTGATACAGTTTTAAAGCGTTACTTTAACAATAGTGGGGCTTGTGGAGAAAGATCTCTATGCTCCATGCTGGAAATCTAATCCAGTATTAATTCCTAGTTAAATCAGGGAATAACAGCCCTTCTGCCTTTCTCCTCCATCTCCTCCCTCAAACTTAAGAATGCAGGTATGAATAAAAGCCTATAGTTTACATAAAAGAAAACTCTCAATGGGCGCGTGTCCTTAGTAGTCATGGGATTTAAAGTGGTTGTCTGCTGAGATAGAAAACTCCATCAAATCCATCATTTCTGCTTCACATTCTAATATGCCCAAGGTGGTGGTAATGATTTAATTAGGAGCCTATCAATCAACTGATGCCTTTAAGCACCTCTCATAGTTAAAATGTAAAAATAGATCAGTATGGGATTTCTGAAATAAAGAAACCTAAAATAGCTAGACCTAAGCAGAAGAGCGGAGAGCCAACAGCAGAGACAAAGGGAGTGTCTGCATTGCCATGTCCCAGGATATGATTTTAACACCACTTCCCAGCCCAGGCCTGTTTTTATGGAATAGATGGTGGGACTTTAACTATAGCCCAGTTTTATGGAGATCTATACATATCCCACATCATAAAAATACTTTGGGACATGAAAAAAGAATTTTTAGCGTCGTTTGGGTGGGAAATTATCTATGACATGGAGCTATGTCATTGTTGGGTCCCCTGGCATCATTTTAGTAATTGTACGGATTCTCTGTCTGTGCCAGTCTTGCATGCTCCTCTGAGTCTGTATTGATGGAACTGAGAATGCAAGATGGTGGGAAGCTATTTAACAGGTGTGGGATGCTTTTCACAAATGGCTCCGCAAACGTACCCACATTAATAAAGATCTCTACTGAGGATGAATTCTCTTGTAACATTCTAAGAAAAAAGAATCGAGACCAATCTTCTGAGGTGTGTATTTTTCAGTTCCTCCACACTACTCCTAAGTGACTTAGTTTATTAACTTGTTTTATAGGGATTCCTAAGCAGGTAACATTATAGCCCTGATAGATATGACAATGGATATTTTAAATATGTGCTCTCATACTAAAATGACACTAATATGAGAGTAATACTAATAATTAGGCTTTGTGTGAAATACTGTTTTGAAATTGATATTCATCCACATTCGATTAATGCAGCGCTGCTCTGGAACTCCATAACTTGATATACTGGTTTTGAACTAACAGCTAACCAGGGAGCTTTTAAAATAGCAGCACTATCATTTCCTTAGAAAAACAAAACGAAATCTCATCCTAACCTACATAAAAAGCAGGAAGCAGGTGCTACCATAGCAGCACATCTGAAGTAAAGGGGAGTTTCAGACTAGTTACACTTTCATATTAGCATCAGTTCAGACTGGGATAAAAAATGCAGCTAGAATTGGATGATTTATGTACTTGGAAAGGTCACCATTCTACATTTTAGTTTGCAGAGTTGTCAGGTACTTTTAAACACAAGGTGCTTGTCATACTGCTGATGAGATAGCTACACTAGTGGATCAGGTTTTGTTTTCAGTTGTACAGATATAAAACAGGAGTAACTTTGGAGATGCCTTGGATTTATGCTCAGAGCAGACACTTTTCTAGTATATGCTAGTTTTTCTAATGTCACAAACTCTTCACCTTTGGAAGAATCCTGTCATTTTGTAACTCCCCAAATGCCATTTTCTGGCGGTGTACCGCGGATTCTGTGGCATTTCTGTGGGAGGTCCACGGGTTCCGTGGCCTTGTCATCCCCGCTGCTGAAATGCCACCGAATCTGTGGCAGCCCCGGACCTCTCGCATGCGTGCCACTGAAGACAGCCCGACTGCTGCCCTGAAGGCAAATGTCAGGCCGCCCCCCGCGGGACTTGTAGTAAAGTCCTTTAGTCAGCAGCAAGACCACCAGGCTGTATTCTAGAATTCTAATCACCTGGCAGACCTGATCACAACCTTTTGTGGGATATATGTTGGTTATATTGCCTAATAAGTACAGGGGATTTCTCCATTTAAGAAGGCTGGAATTAGCATTTTAGTATCTTTTGCACAAGCAAGAATGAAAATCCCTTTACAATATTTCCAGAAAATGTTTAGAGCAATGGGTATCAGTAGGCAAGACTTCAGTCTACATATTAGGATTGTGAATTTAGCACAACAATTAATAAAGTGACCACAGTCTACATAAAATGATTAAATTCACTGAGTATATCTTTAGTTTATCTATTGCCTAAATGTATACCCGACCATAAATTTGTGACCCTAAGAATGTGACCCTAAGAATGTAATTGCTTGCAGTTTCATTAGTACCCTATCCACTTGCCTTAATCCAGCCCATTTCTAAACTCTTAAAGGATCAACTACTTAACTACTACTAACACGTCTGTTACAGGAATAATGATAATAGTAACAATTATCATCACTGTAGTGTCCCGGAGCCCTAGTTATGAACCAGGATCCAAGTGTGCTTTATAAATACACAATAATATGTAACATTTCTAATTTTTGTGACAGAAAATATTTTTCTTCAGTTTATACTGTGATTTTTTGACACCACTTTGTGCAAAGTCAATTACTCTATTTCTTCTTATGGTCAGTCAGTTTCCCTTGTTTGTCTGTGTGTTGGCAGATTTTGTGTGTGTGTGAAAATGTGATTATAAAGTCCTATTTGCAGAGGAAATCAAAGGCAGGTGTATTAGCTGGAATAACTGCTAAGTCCATTTAACACCCCCCCCCCCCCCCCCAACAAACTGAGTTTTAAGTTGTATCCCTTTAAAACACAAAAGGAATCTTTCAGCAAAGAAATGTAGTATTAATGTATAAACTGTGACTGTGGTGGGTTTTTTGATTTTATGAGTGAGCTACATTTCTCTGTGATTGCTGATTAGCCTTCACTTCTAATCACACAGGGAAAAGGGCATATCAAACACTCCACAATAGAAAGGGAAAAATAAGATTGAAAAAACCATGTTGAAGACAGAACCTGTCTACAAAGGTTGTGTCTTCCCATACTTGTTTGGCCACATAATACTACCTAATTCTTTGTAGCACCTTTCTTGCAAAAGTTCTCAAAATGGTTTGTCATTTAATACAGAATGTTGAAAACTCAGACTCAATGTCACTTCTCGTTTCCTCTGCTTTTACTGAGAGTTTGTTGAAATCATTATCATTTTAGGCCAGGCTTGAAGATCTATTTTTAGTAGGCTTTTTGCTACAAGCAAGTCAGTTGTGGAGCACAGTAATCCAGTGCTGAAGTTTTTCATCTAATGCAAAATTGTTTCAAAATGTTGAGTAAAGATGAAAAACTCGGTATTTTTCAAAGCACAAAGGAGAGTATTCACATCTCCCGGTGTATTCCGACCTTTACTAGGCTTCCAGATTGTCCAAAATATAAAATGGATAGAAAATGACAACCGTGTGTCAGTACACTCATTGGTTGCAGCCATTTATCTCCTATTGTTCAATGTTCCCTCTAATTTTTTACATCCATATGTGGAAAGAATGTTATGTGCACCAATATGGAGGTTATGTGTGGTGGGGGTGGGTCTGAGGGGCTCAGTGTGGGAGGGGGATTAGGCTGGGTCAGCAGGTTGGGGGTGTAGGGGGTGAAGGCTCTAGTTGAGGGTGTGGGCTCTGGGGTGGGGCTGAGGAGGAGGGGTTTGGGGTGTGGAAGGGGGCTCAGGACCAGAGGACTGGGGTGTGTGGAGGTGTGGGCTCTGGGGTGGGGCCAGAGATGAGGGGTTTGGGGTGCAGGCTGCCCTGGGCTGCGGTGGGGAGATAGGACTCCCCACAGCCCTCCTTCACCACAGCTGCCTGGGATGGGGTAAAGGTGTCTGTCCCCCTTGCCATGGCAGCTCCCAGGCTGGGGGAAGGGGAGAGGTGCCTCTCCCCATCTGCCCATGATAGTTTACTGCACAGACACACAGCTTAGAGGGCATTTAGGCTGTAACTCTTTGTCATCCGAAGGACTCTTGACATGATGTTCTAGATGGGTTACTCTTTTTATTGTTGTTGTTGTATCCTTCCCATCATTAGCCTCAAGATCTTACTGATCTTATACTAGATCTTACTGATCACGTTTTAGACAGTGACTTGCATAATGGTCATACAATGCAACTGGTTATTCACTGGGAATGGGTGAACTCCAGAAAAGCATCTTCACAGGGCATTAGCTCCTTCAAAACCCAAATCCACAAGGCCATTGAGATCCAGTCAGATGGTTTGCAGGTCAGTCAACAGCTTCTCTGCTTTCTCTTCCAGTCATGTGACTGGCTTCAGTAAACTAGAGGAAATGCTTTATGATGACACAGTTGTGCAAGAATTTAAAAAAAAATTGTCTTCCTACCCCTCATTCTCTCTGGTGAATTGTTTAATTTTCTGTCAAACTCCTGTGTCTTTGAATAGTTGATATTTTTCTTACCCAGTAGACTCAGTTTTTAGGAGTAATTTTGTCCGTATGATCTGCATTTTCTTGAAACTCTGTTCTAGATGGTTATCCAACTCCTTATCACCAGCATTAACAAATCACCCCAAACTCTCATGCAAGATTCCATCATCCTGAGGTAAGCTATTCTCAAAGGCAGCACAAAATGCTGTTCTGCAACATCCAAGTATTACTCATTTGCTCTTATTCAGAATCATTTGTTCATCTCAATCTCAACGATTTGACTGAGCTGACTGCAAATATCAGATCCTGCATTAGAGCCCACTAGGATGTTCCTTTCTAGCAGTGTATTCTCTTCTGCTGTGATTTAAGCAAACATTCAGCTCTTTAGTGAAGATCTTCAGGGATTTTTCACTATTATCTCCAACTCTTTGTAAATGCCATTCACATTCCTGCTGCTCCAAACTACCCTTTGCATACCAGATGAAACTGTCTACTCATGTGACTGTGATCAAGATTCCATTTATCTGTAGTCTCCAACTTTTCTGATGCATTGAGCATAATACAGGGTGTGATCTGGTACCCGTGTTTATCGCAGACCATCTGTTTTCCAAATCACTAATTCTGGTGTTCATGAACAGCCCAGTATCCCTTGAAAAGAGTGACCACACGTCTGTGTGTAGGGGAAAGGCTCATCAAGAACTTTCGGTGCTGGTTCTAGAGCAAGCATGGATGCAGGGAGAGAACCACAGAGTTTAGTTGCTCAAGATGGAGGAAATGGTGGAATTGGTGAATGATGAAATAGCATCAGTACTGAAACGTTTGAAGATGGACATGTGAGCAGAAGAGCAGATGTCACTAGGTATAGCTTATCTAATCTTTTGGATGCCTGTATCAGAATATGTGCACAGGCTTGTCAGTAAGCCTGTTCTGTGAATCTCAATGTTTGCCTTAATTGCTTGGAATAAGGTGGTGACCCATTAGGTGCAGGCAGCATTACGGCAAAAAAAAATTGCAGACCTGTTATTTACCAGGCTGCATGTGGCAATAAACTATATAGGTAAGGGATGCAAGGAGAGTGTGGGTCAGGACGCGAGCTGCATACGCGCACACACACACAACTAAGATTAATCAATTCAAAGTTTTATTGGGGATAATTACAAGGGGTAAGGGAGCAGTTTTTTGATTAACTAATAGACTTAATGAAACTTAAAACACACAATGACTAAAATACCTACTAACAATATTTATAAACAAAGATGCAACATTTAGTAATAATTCATACTTACAAATACAAACCAACATGTAACGACCGGCAAACGTAGAAGCTCTGTTTCAAAACACGTGAGCTGAGAGAGAGGCTTCGAGGTGATCAAGCTCGGTTACGGGGATACACGGATACATAGGACTTGTTTTTGTTTCTCCTCTCTCTGTCTGCACATGGCAGACAGACCCATAAGTACCAACTATGATATCATAAAAGTGTCATAGGGGACGGAGCCCAAACCTTGTTTGTGTTCGCTTCTGATTGGCACAAGCAATGTTTATACCAAGTAGGGGAGCAGGTGCCTCAAAGTCTGGCTTTGCCCCCAAAGGTGAGGGTAAGCACACTGTTATAGAATACATGCGAAACTGAATGACAAAAGAAGAGGCCAGGGCAATACCGGTTACAAGTGTTACAGGATGCAGACAGAAACTCATCTGAACAGGAGAGAGAGAGAGACTATATATGTATTCTCTATAAACTACGATACTAGTTTGGCTCACTACATTTTCAATCATCTTTCAGAAAAACATATTGATTCTTTTGTTCTAAAAAGTGAAAAATCCTGCTGAAAAACTGTTATTTCCCTTTTTACAACTTACTCTTGAGAATGTGTCAGTCATGAATGCTTTATGGATGCGCAGAACCATTTTACTCACCCTGTCACCCAGACCAGCTGTGCTGTAGAAAGAAAGGAGAATCTATTTAGAAAAGAGTGCTAGGAGTACAAGGGCTGCACCATGGAGATCTCCAGCATCTGCCCCACCCAGAGAGACAAGCTAAATCATCCTGTGGCTGATTTGTTTTGTGACTCTGCTTTCAGACTGAAGGAGAAAGGATAGTTCTAGATAATACTCAGTGCATGAGCAGAGTTCAGCAGGATAAAATTCCACTTGGCTACCCTAATAGCCGCACACATTTTCTCTCAAAAATAAGGTTGCTAAACACATTATTGTTATGAGTTGGGTTAAAGCTAGTTGAAGCCGGTGAGTGTAACAGCTGCCGTTCATTACTGATCAATGTAAGAAACAATTAAGCTCCTTTATTGAACAAGAGAGTTGAAATAATAGCTTCCACCCTAACACAGGCACAAGTAGGCAGCGGGGTTTTGCTGATTAGTGTTTTGGGGGAATATGTGGCTGTCTGTGAAAGATGTAGAAGTAACAAGCATAGAATCTGAGAAAGAAGCAGCAGAAAGTCAAGGGCTCAGCCAGAAATAGCATTGGGAAGGTGGCCTTGAGCATGTGTTTGAGTTAAGAACTAGCTGTAGAGTGGCTTGGAACTGTGAGCAAAGAAAATGCCTGCTGTGTTCAGGGAACTGGGATTTCGTACATTCTTAACAGGGTTGCATAAAAAATTTCTGACTCATCAATTTCTCCTCCTCACCTAAACAACCCACTAGACTCCAAATTTTGACTAAGCACTCAGGTCAAAAGAGTGCTAAGAGTGTATGTTGTTTGGGAAAGACGGAAAAATCCTGATAAAGGAAAAAGGTTGCTCATACAACCTGCCAAATTTTCAGATTGACTGCGGGCTTGTGCCCAAAGCAACTGGTGGGGCTGCCCATAACTATTTCCATTCCTCTCCCTCTCCACCATGGCTTCCTGACAGGACTACATCATATTATCAAAGTGGAAAAAAACTGGGATGCTTTACAGAAAAGGGAAGGATGGGAGAAATCAATAGTGATCCATTTATGACTTGCCTTACGGTTCTCCTGTAGTCCCAATCTTTCCCCTGTTTACTCTTACTGGCAAAGTCTGTAAATATCCAATTCCAGGGAGACAAACTAGACTTTTAGACGGAAGTAATATAAAAAAATATTGGTGACCCTTTTAGACTCTTTTGTAGGGAATTATAGTTCTTGGAAGTTATACCTGTTTTACCTGGTCTTTGTTTGTTTTATTGGGCCAAATTACATTTCAGCCATTTGTTTGGTACTGTGGGGCTGTCAGCCGAGCACTAGTTCCATCTACCATGTTAACTTTGCCTGTATATGAGGTGGTGGAGGAGGGGAGGGATGCAGAAGGTCAGCTGGGAAAGATGCAGTGAGTTAGAAGTTTTAGCTGGAGCAAAGGGCATTTTCTCCTATAATGGGAGTTGAAGGGAGGGCACCAGATACTGAGCTGTGTTTTCAAGATTATTAGTATTGATCACCTTTGTTGTTTTCTGATTATTATATTGCCTAATAATTGCTGCAGGGCTTTTTGTCTTAAGTTGATGTTAGTGTAAAGTTTGCCTGTAGTTGCGTATTTTGGTTCTCACACTACGTGCTTCTTTATAACAAGGATCTTGTCATATCCTATATTATAAAAGACAAGCGAATGGTGTGTGAAGCTGTCATGTGCATAGACACGGCCCGGATGAACGGCATGCTGGGGGTTGTAGTTCGGAGGCACAAAATGGCCGCTGCACATGCCTGCCTGAGCAATCCTCACACGGAGTTAGAGCACCAAGTTATACATATAAAGTTAGCTGGGCTGTCGGGCGCATGACGAGGAGTTGAGGGGGGAGGGAGCTGAGCCGGGGGGAGGGGGCTGGGTGAGGGGGTGGTCGTTGCGGGGGGTGGGGGAGCACGAGCCCTTACGGTTGGCCCGTGTACACGGGCTTTTACACTAGTATAACTATATTTTGGTATGCATAGCTATATTTTAGCACAGAACAGAGCAAATCCAGAGGATGTATTGTTTATCAGTTAGGAAGCCAGGATGATAGTTTTGCTCTAGTAGCATATAATCAATATAGAGTAAAGAGCTATAGTTAGCAGCTTGAGAAATTTGACAGATTTTTCCCTATTATTACAATGTGTGACCTTTTCATCTTTTCATCCTGTAAACAGGCTAAGTAACCTTGAATTAGTAGAAACAAGCAATGCTGTGCAACTTCTAATGGCATATTTCATCTAGCTATGTCAAAGATGGCCAGATAAGATTTATCATAGGAAATCTTTTTGCATAGTCTACTAGAGAGAAGGTTGTAGCCAAGGATACAGTAGCTTCCTCTTGAAATGAATGATAAGAAGGACATGGACTGTAAATCTGATAGATTCTGAAAAACTTAGGGAAACCTTGAATGCATATTTGAAATATATTAATAATACAAGAGCAGACCTCCTTAAGGGAAACTTCATTACCAGTGTCAGCATGATGCAAATGGTGATAAGAAGGTATTAAATGGTGATATGAATTTTAGCTAAATATAGGCTATTAAGAAGCTGCAGTTGAAAAGCTTTAATGTTAAAACACTGCCCAAAACAAATATAATGAATAATACTTTTCAGGTTGCCTAATACAACTAAAATGACATCATCGTTCGTCAATACTTGTCATGATTATCTAGTCTGAAGTTAAATCAAATCAAGATTCATCTCATACAAAACCTAATCTAGGATTAATACAGATATAGGTTCAGTAACCTCATCTGTGTACTCATCCTCGCCCCCTTAACTTTCTGGACCTTTTCTAAAAACCTTTAATCTGCTGTTAGCTAAGATGCTCAGCAATTATTTTGTTACCTTGGGTGGCAGAGCTTCCTCCCCTTACTTGTGCAAATAAACCATTTAGCTTTAACAGGACTTCTTGCATGATTGTGCACGATGTCTCCTGAAGAACACTTCCACATCACTTCACTAAAGACTTGTCTACACTTGCAATTTACAGTGCTGCAACTTCCTCACTCAGGGGTGTGAAAAAACACCTCCCGAGCGTAGCAAGTTTCAGTGTGGTAAAGCATCAGTATACCAGTGCACCTCCCAGCGCTGGTAACTATGCCCCTTGTGGAGGTGTTTTTTTTAGAGTGCTGGGAGAGCTCTCTCCCAGTGCTGCCCTGAGACCATGTAAGGCATATTAAAGTGCTGCTGTGGCAGCGCTTTAGTGTTGCCAGTGTAGACTAGCCCTTAGTCAATGTAGTTATTCAGGTATAAATGAAAATGCCTCTCAAATGATTTACATGAAGCCAGTAAATAGATTAAATGGAGACACTTTCGTTTTTAATTTTTCTTGGAAAGCTGTGCCACATTCAGCATAATAATGTAATGTCCTGTGTTTTGACTAAAGAGAGCTACCTAATAGTTAAGATGTCAGAATTTTTGCTAATAAACTGAGTGTTAAGTTAGGTTAAGGCAATAGTTGTTCTACAGATCCAAGTTATAGATAAGATTTTTTTTTATCACCAACCACACAGCAGATTTTAAAGAGATACAGACCTACATAGTACTATAATGAACAGAATGGAAGAGCAATAATGGAAACTAGTGACACATGAAACTTCAGGATCATATTGGCCAGTGAAAAAAGCCACTAAAGAGTAAGCAAATAGGAGGAAGGTGCAAGAGTGGGACACAAGTACCCAGCTGTGCCATAGTTACCTCTGTCATCTTGGAAAAATCACTTAATCTCTCTGAGACTCAGTTTCTCATTTGTAAAATGCGGATAATCTTTTCTGCCCTCACAAGGATGTTGTGGAATAAAAAATAAATTTATTATATAGTGTTAATTACAGTATGGGTGACTGTGGCAGAGCAGGGGTAAAACCCCTGCTGGCTAAATCCTGCTTGCTGGCAGGAGGGCTGGGGCAGAGTCTTGGAACAGCCAGCAGGGAGCCCAGCTGGGAGCCCTAATGAGGACTAGCTCACAGCACCAGGCTCGGGTAAGTGAACACAGCTGAGGCTGGAAACTGAGAGGGATAGAAAAGCCCTGAGTCAAACTCAGAGGCAGGCCAGGAAGGGGACAGGAGACTGCTATGCTTTCTCTTCTCTGCAGGCAAGGTGCCTCAGAGGCCTAAAGACCCTGAACCCAGGTACAAAGAGGGTAACTGTTGGAGGACAAAGGGGAGCACTTTCTTGCACTGAAGCCACTGATGTACACTGTAAATAAAGGACACTAGGGTGAAGCAGCAGAAGCGGGTGTGAAGACTTTTATTTCTAGTAGCCAGAACACAGGGCACAGGGGAAAGAGAGCGAGACCTGTGCAGACCCTGTGACAGTGACTCATAAGAGCCTATTTAGCACTTGTATGATTCTTTTCATCCATGCATGACCTCCACCTTGAAGCTCTTAAAAGCCATTTCATTTTTCTGATGCAGCCTCGCACAGCTGTAGTACATTGTCATCATGAGTTGCCATTGTTTAGACTGCAAGCTATTTGGGGCAGGAACTGTCACTTGCCCCAAACTGTGTGTCCTGTAGGCACTACTGCAGCATAAAGGTTGGTATAAGTCATTCCATACAGGTACTACATTGTGTTACAATGTGCAGTCAGGCTCTGATTACTTTGTGATACTGTTTCCATCTCTATCTCTAAAAGAGGGAGAGCGAAGGAAGAATTTGCCAGGCCTGTAGATTCCATTATATATCCAGCCCTGAAGAGCCACGTGCAATTCAAAACTGGTTGAGTAGCCTAGCAGTGAAGTTATTTTTAATTCAGGGGTTTATGTGAGTAAAGGTTTGGCCAGTGCTAGTTGACAGATACTGAATGGGTTGTATAAAGAAAATAAATTGTAGCCACACAGTGTTCCGAGTGGTCTGAAAATGCCAACCAACCCATGGTCACTGAACTGTGAATGTTTAATCACTTAATGCAAAATGCAGTGATACTGAAATATAAAGGATGAAACTGCTGAAGTGTGTGCTATTGGCCAACAGGATTACTGACTGAATATTTTTCATGGTATTAAGTAATTCAAAACAGGCAGTTTGTTTCTGTTACAATCAGTGTTTAGTAATTACACCAAAGAGATTAAATTACAAATGTTTTACATATTTTACGTTGCAGTTCTTTGACAGTTGGCCTGAATAAGCATTCTGCTTCCTATCCTTCAAAGTATCCTAAAGGGATCCAGACTCCAGACTAGTATTTTTTGTTTTTCCAAAGACTAAATGCCCTACCAAAGACCTGTCCTGATGCACCTACAGGCATGTCGCGTCTTACGCGAGGGTTCGGTTCCGTGATTTCTGCATAAATCAACTTAAGTGCATAAAGCGGAAACCACGTATAACCGAAACCCCATTAACTTCAATGGTGGGCAAAATTGCCCGCCCTAAAGAAAGATTTTATATTTTTGGTTTTCCCTTACTTTTTTTTCCCGGACGACCGTGTAAAGGGGAAATCGTGCAAGTTAAATGCACTTAAAAGGCGACATGCTTTTATTAAAAAGAAAAATAACATGGGTGAGGGGCATCAAGTTTCTTATGGGTGTACTAACCCTTTTGGCCATTAGGATGGAAGAAACTGAGCAGTGTTCACCTGGGTGGAGTGCCTTTGAGGATGGGGAGCGGGGATGGGACACAGGTAAAAGTTGCTCAGAGAATCTAGTCTTTCAGCATAGAAACTTCTTTATAATAAATATTCCCAGAGATGAAGTAGACAGGATTGCAGTTAAAGAATAGATTTAACTGTAAGTTTCAAAAGTTTCCCAGGGGAAAGGTGAAGATTGGCTGCTGCGTTTGATGTGGCATCTTAGGACTGTGACCTTAAATCTTCCTATTTAGTTTTACAATTCCTCCCCTTGAAAAACTATTTTGTTTAAAGTGGGAGAGAACTGAGTGCATATACTTAAATGCTAGATGTATGTGACAAGTACTACATAAAGGTACTTGTAATAATAAAGGATTTAAAGTAAATAAAATATTTCAGAAGTTTATTGACATTAGACTGCACATTGCCCTTGAATAATGTCTCCTCACCCTTCTTTCCAGAAAGCATCTCCTGATTCTTTCCAATTCATGTTTGAAGTGGAAACAATCAGTATCCAATCAAGAGAGCTGCTATATGAGATCAGATTTTATTTTTAAACTAGGTTTTTGCATGTAGTTTAGGGAAATGGAGTTAAAAAGGATTTACCATATATTCTTTACAATTTGGCCAGTTGTAAAATGTTATGGAAAAGTATATTCTAATGTTCCTTTTGGGTCTTTTTATTGTAAATTATGTAGTGACTTTATTCAGAAGTGAATCACATTAAAGAGTAATGCTTTTCATATCATACACTTGGTGTAAACATGAGCTTTTTACATTCCAATTGAAGGTCATGGGAAAGAATAGCTCAAAGTAGAATTAATTTTTTATTTAAAGCATCTTTCCTCTTGAAACAACTATTTTGTACTATTTTTTGTGTGTGACAACATATCATTATGTTGGTTCAAGTTATTTAGGACCACTCCTTTATATCTAGAAATGTTCTTATTTGAGCAGGTCAAGCAGATGGAACCATTCATTGGAACTGACTGTAGAAGTAAAGAGGAAGTACTTCTCCGACTTGGAATGTAATGGGAAATACAATGCTGGTGTGAAAAAAAATGTACTAGCAAAAAACTTCAAAGGAGCCAATTGCTCTATTTCTAAAAGTGAACATTGAGCTAAAAATGGTGCCTGAGATCATTTAGCACAGAGTAAGTCTTACCTAACTTTTTCATGCCTCTGTGAAATCATCTTGGTACTTCCATCTTCAGTGACGCTACCCCAGAATGCACACAAAATACCAGGAATTGCAATGACATTTCTGATACCTAATATTCTGGGTTAACATCTGTGCACAGGGATGTACCAAGCGGATATTGAAAGAGTAAAAGGGTTAACACTTTTTTTTTTGACTGAATTCTGTACCTCCTTTGACCCAGTTTAGATGAGCTCTGCTAGTTCAGTTTTAAGTTTTTGGTGCAAAAACAAACCTCTTCCAAAAGTGAACTACCATAGACTATGGCAACTATTCAGAACCATCACTTAAGTTGCTTATGTTCTACCAGAGTTATAATGATAAATGTTCTACAGAGTAGCAATTGATATGTTACAGTAAAAATAAACATAGGTAACATTTATTTTATATCTTCAACACAGAGTGTATCAAAATTGTTGCTTTCACTTCTCTGGTAATGTGGGGAGTTGGGGAGAGAGACCTT
The DNA here is from genome assembly GCA_032164245.1 of Sternotherus odoratus. Classification (NCBI taxonomy): domain Eukaryota; kingdom Metazoa; phylum Chordata; order Testudines; family Kinosternidae; genus Sternotherus; species Sternotherus odoratus. The sequence continues at coordinate 63,557,269 of JAVMKO010000001.1, forward strand.
TTGCATGGCAACACATCTATAGTTTATGCATGAAGCTTATTAATCCTGTTTGTACAACTTGCTAACATGATCATTTGAGGTGCCATTCAAAATACTAAGCTCTGTTTTCAGTATCAATAGTATGACTGAAGGTTATTTGGCTCTTGTATTCTTAATAAGTTTAATGCATAATTATGCAGCTTATTCTTTGGAGATCTGGTATATATTTGAAGGGGTATAATATGATTTAAAATCTCTACCATCCTACTTAAATAACAAAAGTTGAATCCTAACACACATTCCCATTCTCTTACCTACTTTAAGGTAAGGGAATTTACATTAATTTGCATGATAATCAGTTCATATCTTCAGATATTGCTCAGTTTCCTTGATCTTCATTATTGTTAGACTTTGTGACCCAAAATAAGCAAGAAATTGATACATAAGCAAATATTATATTGATCCACGCATGGAGGTAACCTATACATGATTTTTTAAAAAAGTTAGTTTTTAAGCTCTGTCATGACACAAAGCAAACATCGAATAGCTGGTATTGACAAGTGATAGAGAACTGAGAGAGATTCTCTACGTGAATCCACACTATCATCTGTCCTATACTGAGGAAAAATACTGTTACTAAGCTATATGGATACTGCACCTCACTGTTCTTGGCCTGAACTCGTTGGCATACTTTTCTGTTACAGGTTTGGTCTCAGCATGGACTGGATAATGAATGAATGGAGGCTGCTTTTTTGTCTCTCCACTGAAGAACATGAGCCCTACTAGCATATATAATTTGCTAAAATCAAATAGAGAGAGAACAAAAGTAGCTATGATGCTTTTCTCTGTCAGTTGTCTTCAGTTACTGTTTAGGGTTGCCGACATTTTAACATTTAAAAACCTGCACATGCAGTAAGTGGACTTTGGGTGTCTGGGCAATAGATCTGACTGAACACTGTCAGGTTCCCTTTTTAACCAGAACTTCTGGTCAGAAACCAAACACCTGGGCACTCTTACTGTTGGTAACTAATGCAGCTAGAAGCAACTGAAATGTTTTCTAGAAGTGTCTTACAACTGATAAATACTTCAGTTTTAGTTCTTTTATAAATCTTCATGTTTTATACTAAGTCCAAGATACCAAACTAAAGATTATTCATTGGAGTCACTTGTTTTGGCTTCCAGTGCCCGCTTAAAATAATAATAGAGAAATTCTGAAAGTCCCTGATGTTGGATCAAAATGGTAACTGTGACAGTTGTCTATACTGACCTTAACAGTAGGGTACATCTAGTTCTATGCAGCAGTAAAAAAGCAGGCTGCATCCACACTGCAGTGTGTAGGTACATGCAGTAGTGAAAGGCACTGGTGTGTGTGTGTGTGTGTGTTAGTGGGGAGCTGCTGGAACCTTTCCCTGCTGCTTCTAGCTGCCAGAGTCATTCCCAACAGTGGGAAAAGACATTAGCTGCAGGGAGGCAGTGGAACACTACAATAATGAAAATAGTAGTATAGATGTAGGATACAGCTTCAGTACATAGAGAATATACCCTAAGATACTGGTGTGTGTCTACTGTACTTGCCTAGAGCAGTGCCTTGGTGACTACAGTGCTGTTTATACCCATGCTGTGTGTGTGTGTGTGTGTGTGTGCAGTGTATGTATTCTACACACCACTGTAAGTGCAGACATAGTCTACATAGCAAACCCTAAACATACCTCTGTGCAGTGAGAAGGTGGTGAACCAGTTACCGTCTGAAGTCAGTTTTCCTTAAACAGGTTGCTTGACCTGTTGGTGAATTCTTATGCAGTTCCCCCAGCTTCTTCCTCAAACAGTAATGCTAATGTTACGCATTTGAACACACAAAATAGCAAAGGATTCCTAGGATATTGCCACCACTAAAAAAAGCCTGTATTTTATTTCTAATGGGCAGAATCTGCTTTAATCTTCTGCTAAGTTACAGATAAGTGTGAAAATTAGTCTTCTAGTGAGCTGAACTGTGGACTTCCTCCAGCTCAGGCTTTGAAGAAAATGCTGTGTGTCCATTGTTATAGCTTCTTATGGCAAGATCCTGCTGTGGTACTTTCACAACATTTTCTTTCATTGGCTCCTAAGTATAAAAACAAATAGCTGATTAACTAGGGGAGCTAGTTATAAAATTGCTAGTTTCCCACAGCATGTGATTTTCTTATAATATTTTGAACTGATTAATGTTTTTAACTTTGTTTGATCATAAAGCTTTCATACTGGTCCCAGAGCAATGTGTTTAAAACCTATGTATACTAATTGTTGCTGAATATTGAGCTGATATTAAGTAGATTTGTCTCTGGAATATGAAATGAGCTTCATAGGTATAAACAGATTTCTTTTGTCTGCAACAGATAGTTCACATCATTGATGTCTATCACAAACTACAAGAGGAGTTGCCCATTGGGTTTCAAATAAAATTAGCTTTCCACAGCTGTTGGCCTTTCGGTGCCAGGAGGCCAGAGATGGAAATTTTGTTTTGCTTTTCTTATGAAAAGAGAACCCCAAATACACTTGTGAGTTTTGCAAAATTAATCCTTGAAATGCATTGGAGTAAGTGTGATCTTCTGGATGCATTCCATTGTTTTGGTTTTGGTGATTCAATGATTAGAGTTATCAGTTATATGTAAAGTAAATAAATTCTCTGTTAAATTTGCAGCACCATTACAATTAACTATTTATTTCCACTAACGTTCATCCAGTTTTTTAAGCTTTGTCTCCTTCTGCACATTCATTGAATTTAGGATGTGCAAAAAGGATTCACCTGTAATAAGAGCTGATACCCATCACCTAAGCAGAAGCCAAACTTCTTGAGGCTTGGACCTAATTTGGTTGGCTTTTTCCTGTTCCTTTTTGTGAGTAGGATTTTAAAAGCATGGGATAACTTGGTATGCATTGATTGTGTCTTTCTGGAGATTACTGCAGCTTTAATATATAGCTGTTTCATCCTTGTGGCTTGCTTAACTACAGATTTTTCCCCTTAGGCTAATTGTATAACCGGGATGATTATGATGAGAGGAGAATTTTTTTTTAAAAAAGAGTGCACACGCAAAAAGCAACCAAAAGCTATATTTACTTTTGAGCTATTTATATTTTATTTTACTGCTCCATTTAGGCGGATAAACCTGTCTTCTTATAAGCTGTCGTCTTTGGCAGAATGTGATCTTAATTTGATGTATTTCAAAAAGAGACTCTAGATGCTTGGTTCTCTAGATTTTAATACCTGTCTCCATCTCTCTTTGGATGGATTATTTTAATACTCTTCATTTAGGAGGTGGGGAAAGAAACCTTATTTAATACAGTTCACCCTCTCTAATGAGGTTGGCAACCAAAGAATTTGCATGCTATAATGAGGTGCTTGTGTACAGTATTTTTTATAAGAGGAATGTATAATGAGTGGTAATGGAAAAGGGTATGGTGGAAGCAAATAATATTGCAAACGTGCAGCCTATAATGACTCTTTACAATCTTTCTCTTCTGAAAGAACACAATGGAGAGATTCTACTTAAAAACAAATTTAAAAAACCCTTCCTAAAATTTGATAATTTTTTTGTAATCTAGTTAGTGTCATCTTCTAAGAGAGATCTGTTCACAATTCTCCACTACTTCCCATGTGAAGATTGAATGTTTAACACTGATCAAGTGTTCTTTTACAGCAAATTGAATGAGGTAAAGTAAGACTTTGCCTATCTATTCCATGTTTTGACAGGGATGCAGTGCTGACTTTCCACTCCTTCCTAACACTCCACATTCAGATTTAAGAGGAGTACATGTGAGATTGCATGTATGTTCCTGTGTGGTGTGGTGCAGCAGTGACTCTGCCTTGGATTCCTGGTCTTCTGCTCTTCCCAGCCTCTGACACCTGAGCTGAGAGGATATAATCTTCCAGATAGATCAGGAAGCAGTTTCACCTCTTTGGGGATACCCAAAGTCCAAAATCAACACAAAAAATGTTCTTTTCTTCCTGAAGAGAGACCCTGAGAAGAAGCATCCTTCCTTCATTCCTGGCCCCTGCTACCAGCCTTCTCTCTCGCAGCCTTCTCTCCCACATCAAGATCTGTTCTCCCTCATAGCCAGGCAACTCCTGAATTGGGCTGTCTCTTTTTAGCTCCTCTCTTGAAGCAGGTCACTTGCTTCATGTGTCATGAGATGGGGCTGTCCTGTGCCTATAGGAGCCTGCTAGCCCTTTTCTGACTTGTGCGGTGTTTGTACACCTCATCACATCCTGGTTTGACAATGAGTAGAAACACTATCATAGTGGCATTGAAGCTTACCACTGTTGGTCTCTACAAAACCTTCTCAAGGAATGGATGAGCATGGAACTAAAGGTTCATGACCTTAATGTGTATACACATGGGCTAAGTGTTCCTGTTGTCTATAAGTGTTTTGCCAGAGGAGTGAGCTTTCTGGACCAGAATTAGGGTAGACTAGGTAGTATGCAAGATGCTTAAAAGTCCCAGCTGTGGCTAATACTTTAACGTTTGGGGGGCAAGTGCAAAGGCAGTCTTTGCTCCTTGGTTTATGGAAGGAATTAAGGGATGAGGCTCAGGAGCTGTAGGAGACGGCACTGTGGTAGAGATTTTGTTAGTAGATTTTAGATGACACCTCTAAATACAACTTGCTTGTCAAGATGTCATAGGAATGCTCTGGAGAATCAGCTGGTAACTTTTTTCTTTAATTCACTTTGCACTAACTTTGATATGCATCCTGGTAGGCCAAACGCTTAAGAAATATTGCCAAGTAGTCTTGCATCTTGGGAAAAGCTACTCCCTCCAAACTGTGCAGTCAGATTTTTTTCCTCATTAGCTTCTTCCTAATCATGTCCTTCCAGTCTGAACTCTCTGTTTAACAGGGTGTCAAGGTGTCTTTCCCCACCCTGAACTCTAGGGACACCGCATGAAAGAAGAAATCACCCCCCAAGCTTATTTTACCAGCTTAGGTTAAAACTTTCCCATCAGAACATAAACTTCCTCTATGTCTGGGCTTGGAAAATGCTGCCACCACCAATTTGAGCCCCCAAAACCATGGGTTAGGGTAAATTGGAACCCCTATTGTAACACCCCTCAAATCTCCTCCCTTTACCTCGGAGAGATTCGAGAACAAAGACCACAAACCCTCACTTTCTGTGAGACGTGCCCGATCCAAACCAGAATAAATCCAATGGAAACAATCAGACAGAATCTTAAAAGGAAGATTTTAATAAAAGGAAAAGGAGCATAAACCCCGTGTACAGAAATCAATAGAAAAAATAACCCCTTGCATCACATAGCATAACTGATCCCACCCCCTTTCCTGGGAATTCTTCCACTGCTAAAGCTAACAGCAAAGAAACACTGTGGATCAATTAGCAAGTGATACAGTTCAAGCTTCAAATCACTTACTGCTGGACTTGGCTTTCTTAGAAGATTATAGAAATGTAGAATAGAAACATGTGTGGTTCCTCCCATAGCCAGGGGAACGGCACAGACAGACCCAGAGCGAGCCGTGGAGAAACTGAAAGTAAAAGCCCTCTCCTTTGTTCCTATGGTTGATGACGTCATCTCCCTCTCTCGGTTGCTTCAGGTTAACCCTTCACAGGTAAAACAGTAGTTCTAAGCTACTTCATACTTATGACGTAGGTAAAAAATGGAAACCGTGGCTCTATTCTTGGTGACTGGCCTCATTCAGTTAGATGGCTTTGGTTTCTGTAATCCTGGTAGCCCTTAATTAAATGTAATTAAAATCAAGTAGCTTCAGGTCAGTTCAGGACCTCTCCTTTGCAAACAGCTCTTCCAGAGTAGGGTAAAAAAAAACCCACAATGGTGCACCATATGCGATCAACATTTTTCCATGTCCTCTGACGGTGTCTCTGCATGTGAAACCAACCTGACCTCAGTGCCAGAGTTCCCTCTCTTAAAAACACAAGGCAACTCTTTTTGCTACATCAGATAGTGCAGAGCAATGGTGGCACTTATGGGGGAAATTCTGGGACAAGAGGAGCCAGTAGAACTTCCAAAGCCAAGGCACCCTGGAAAAATAGATCTCTATATTTTTCCCACCTCAGAGTTTTGGACAAGGCTACTGAACTTCTGTTTCAGCATGTATGTGAATTTCATTAAAGTACCTCTGAGAAATTTATTAGGGTAGACTGTTAATAAAATGTACTATTAAAAGTCCAGTTGTGACTTAAACTTGAGTTTTCTTAGGAAACAATAAACCTTTCAGCCTTTGAAGTTTTTGATAAAATGTAATATTACCTTACCAGCAAAATACACATGGTAAAATAATTTTAAAAATTTAAATTGTGTTCCTGATGAATTTTTCATTTAGGGTGGGTTTTCTGCTTATTATTTACAAGGTCAGTGGCAGATATGGGGATCATAGTGGACCATAAGCTAAATATGAGTCAAGTGTAACACTGTTGCAAAAAAAACCAAACCCCATTCTGGGATGTATTAGCAGGAGTGTTGTAAGCAAGACTTGAGAAGTAATTCTTCTGCTTACTCTGCACTGATTTGGCCTCAGCTGAAGTATTGTGTCCAGTTCTGGGTGCCCCATTTCAGGAAAGATGTGAACAAATTGGAGAAAATCCAGAGAGACAGCTACAAAAATGATTAAAGGTCTAGAAAATATGACTTGTGAGAGAAGATTGAAAAAATAGGGTTTGTTTAGTCTGGAAAAGAGAAAACTGAAAGGGAATATAATAGTTTTCAATGGCATAAAAGATTGTTATGAGGAGGAGGGAGAAAAATTGTTCTTAACCTCTGAGAATAGGACAATCAGCAATGGGCTTAAATTGCTGCAAGGAAGGTTTAGGTTGGACATTAGGAAAAACTTCGTAACTGTCAGGGTGGTTAAGCACTGGACTAAATTGTCTAGGAAGGTTGTGGAATCTCCATCATTAGAAATTTTAAAAAGCAAGTTAGACAAACACCTGTTAAGAATGGTCTAGAAAATACATAGTCCTGCCATGGGTGCAGGGGACTGGACTAGATGACCTCTCGAGATCTCTTCCAATTCTCTGATTCTATTCTATGCACAGCAAGTCATGTTCTTAACAGCTAGTTGGGGGAAAGATTCAGGAGCTGTATGATATTTAAGCAGTGTGGTATTGGAGAAATTTGCAACAAGTTACAGGCCATGCTTGCGGTATGATAGCCAGAGGATATTACACTGTAATCCCTTCAGGGCAGGATTTGTCTCTTGTGTGTATTTTTACAGTACCCAGTGCAATGGGACTCCAGTCTCAGTTGTGGCTTTGGGTGCCATCTCGATATAAATACTTGCTATTAAGGAGAGAGCTAGGGAATGCTGTTGACTTAGACAACTAAAATCAGTTTTAGCAGCATTTATTCTGTGTTTCCTTTCATCACGCCTCTTTCTTTTGACAGTAATGTAGAACCCCACTGTTCCAACTGTGTGCTGGTGGCTTAACATTTATCATCCAGTTGATTCAGAGTGGTAGTTCTCTTGTATACTAGTAGGTTTTGTGGAAACATTTGGTGGCTTTTGTGGCATGGAACACTGTGTTCTAGTGTCTAAGCAGAGGCCAGCAGATTTGTTTAAACTTTAACCAGAGGCTGATTCAAACCAATTACCCAGAGAATGAATCCTGGCACCTTGCATCAACGCTCCATGCAGATACAGTTAGAGACCACGAAGGCGTCCACCTATTCATTTAGTTTTAAGGAGTAGTATTGTTGATGACTAAGAGGCAGTTTTCTTGGCCAGAGGAAATGGTGCAGACTATCTACATAGGTGAGTTGGGGGAAACAATCTGAATGGAGGCACTGAGCACAACAAACATATACATATTCCTCTACTACAGCTTGTTGTCTCTTGCTGTTTTGAATGCTCGGAATTCAAACTAAATATTATGCATATCTTTTTTTCCTTTTCAGACCTCTAGAGAAAACTGAACTTAACTAAGAGAAACAATGTTTGCACATACATGGATGGTTTTGAAATCTATTGCTTTTAAGTATTTTTCTTCAAGTTTTATTTTAGTTTAGAATACATGCAGTGTGCTGGTCACATCCGTGTTGAATATCAATTGCTGATTCTAGATTCCCTTTCCCAAACAATTTGAGCATTTTAAATCTCAGTCCTGCAAGCTGTTCTTCACAGTTAAGCTCCTATTCCTGATCCAGAACAGTTTGTAGAATGGGGACTTTAATGCCTAATGAAATGGTCCATTTGGTCTCTCTCTTTTCCATCTTTTTTTCATACCTACATTACTGGGATTTAAAATCAATCAGGCCTTGGCTACACTTGCAGATGTAGAGTGATCTGGGTTAACCCAGCCTTCAGAGAGCGCATTCGGGAAAGCACTGCAGTCTGTTCACACTGACAGCTGCAAGCACACTGACGTGGCCATATTTGCGGCACTTGAAGTGGCATTGGGAGAGGTGCATTTTGTGTGCCTCTTCCCATTCTGGCACCGTGGCTTATGGGAAGATGGTGCAGGGTGCAGGGCATCCTGGGTCCTGTCCCAATGCCCCGTGATGCATTGGTTCACATCCCAGCAATCCCTGTGCTTCTGTCCACATTTGGCACCATCTTTCAATGGTTTTTGAGCAGCATGCGTGGTCTTCCATTTTGGTCTGCGGGAATGGAGCCTGAACTGTCGAGGAACATGCTGACGCATCTTGCTTAGCTCGTCACAGTTTGGCAGTCGAATTACTCCTTAGGACACTGAGGACTCTGATGATATTGACTCGTGTAATGCGTACAACACGAGATTGCTTGTGGCATTTATCGACATGCTCACCACCATGGAACGCTGCTTTTGGGCTCAGGAAACAAGCACTGAGTGGTGGGATCACATTGTCATGCAGGTTTGGGATGATGAGAGTGGCTGCATAACTTTCAGATGAGAAAAGTCACTTTCATGGGACTGTGAGGAGCTCACCCCCACCCTGCGGCGCAAGGACAAGAGATTGAGAGCTGGCCTGGTGTGCTGAAGCTTGTGGCTATTGCAATCTGGAATCTGGAAACTCTGGAATCTGGAATCTGGATCGGTTGTTAACTATTTTGGAGTGGGAAAGTCAACCGTTGGAATCGTGTTGATGCAAGTTTGCAGGGCCATTAATCTCTGCATTCTGCTCAGAAGAAGCATGACTCTGGGTAACATGCATGACATTGTGGCTGGCTTTGCATAAATGGGTTTCCCTTACTGCGTAGGGGCGATAGGTGGGACACATATTCCAATTCTGGCACCAGACTACCTAGCCTCCGAGGATGTTAATTGGAAGGGGTATTTCTCTATGGTTCTTCAGGCGCTTGTGGATCACCGTGGGAGTTTCGTTGACATTAACACAGGCTGGTTCAGAAAGGTGCATGACGCACTCATCTTTCGGAACACTGGCCTGTTCAGGAAGCTGGAAGCTGCGACTTTTTTCCCAGACCAGAAGATCACCGTAGGGTGGGTTTCAAAATTCCCGGGAAATTTAAAGGGCCGGTCTGATGGTTGGTCACCCGAGGGCAGAGCAGTAGAGTTCAAAGTGATGACCAGAGTGGCTAGAACAGGCATTGTAGGACACTTCTGGGGGCAGATCAGAGCACAGTAGGTGTCTACACTGGCACCTCAGAACTCCAGCAAGGGTGCATCAAACGTTATTCCTCTCGCTGAGGTGGAGTACCAGGAGTGCTCTAGCCACGGAGACAGAGCGCTCTACGTGCCTTGCCAGTGTGGATGGGGAGTGAGGTAGACTGAACTGGAGGGTTTTATTGGTTTTAACTTGCAAGTGTAGCCAAGGCCTTAGTGATGTTAGAATTCTCTTCACATTAAACGTCCGTGATTGGAGTTCTCTTGGCTACATTATACTATAGCTGTAATGTTGCCAATCCTCAATTTTTATCGGGAGTCCCTGCTCATGGAGTCATGTAATTACATGAGAATCTGAGCTTTTTTATTAAAAAGAAAAGAAAAGTAAGTATGTAGCCCTTACAGTTGCAGAATAAAGCTGGAAAATGTGAACTCTAAGGCTAAGACAGCAGATGGCAAAAAAGACTCCATATATAATATTTTTAGAAATGTCACGTTTTTGACTATTTATGTTTGAAGACTTATAGTTGGCAATGCTGTAGCTGCTTTTCTTGGTGATAACATGCCTGGGTAGTGTTGTTCTTTGTCTAAAGAGAAATTTGTATCCTGGGGCTGAGGAATTTTATTGTTCTGTGGAACTTTATCCTTTCTACAACTTCATAGGAAGTCTCTTATCACAAAGGTGTTTGCTAATACTTATAGTTCATTGTACTAATCTTGGAGTGAAGTATAATTCTAAATTTTAAAATTAATTTTTACAACACACAACCCTCAATGTGTGCCACCTACAGTGCCTAGCTAAAAGAAAGTTATTGTTGTTGCATCTCTCTTATCTCTTCTGTTAAATTTTCCCTTCTTAATCCAATGGGAGGATGAGCTTTGGACCAAATGGGCAAGGATCCCTTAGACATAAACATTTAAACCTTAAACCTCCTGGTTTAAAATACACTGAAGATGCATGGGGGCCTCATAACCATGGTTACACTAGAGAGGCTGCCAGATGCAGAAGAGAAGCTAGCCAGATGTGTCCTTTGGGCCTGCAAAACCATGGTTCCTTGTCCTTCTGGGGCCTAGAAATACAAGGGAGCTAATTTTAGTGCTCGCTTTTCAAAAGTTTGTCCTCTTTACAAGAAAGACATTGTTGAAAACATGAACTAATTTGTAGGTTTGAAAGTGTCTCATGGCACAGGCGCTGACTCCATGGGTGCTTTGGGGCTGGAGGACCCACAGGGAAAAATTGGTGTGGGCAGAGCATCCACCGGCAGCTCCCCGCCCTGTTTCCCCCATCCCAGCTCACCTCTGCTCTGCCTCTGCCTCCTCCCCTGAACATGCTCCCCTGAAGCAGCTGTTCTGCGTGGCAAGCCTGGGAGGGAGTGGAGTGGAGGGGAAATGCAGCATGCCTGGGGGAGGAAGCTGGGCTAGGGAAGGGGCAGAGTTTGGGCAGAGCTGGGGGTGGGGTGGGGAGCATGAGCTCCCTCCGGTGCCAGGTAAAGTCGGTGCCTATGTCTTATGGTTCTTCCCTGTTCAGTTGTTTTGACCTTCACAACATCCTCTGGCAACAAGTTCTTCAGACTGACTGTGCATTGTGTGAAGAAGTCCTTCTTTGTGTGTGTGCGTGTGTGTGTTAATCTGCTACTTATTAATTTCCTCAGGCGACTCCTGTTCTTGTGTTATGTAAAGGAGTAAATAACACATTGCTGTTCACTTTCTCCATTCCACTCATGATTTTATAGATCTCAAACATATTCCCCTTTAATAATCTCTTTTACAAGCTGAACGGTCTTTTTAATCTCTCCTCATATGGAAATTCCAGGCCCTTACTCAGTTTTGTTGTTTTTCTCTATACTTTTTCTAATTCTAATATATCTTTTTTGAGATGGGATGACTAGATGCATACAGTATTCAAGGTGTGGGTGTACTATGGATTTATAAAGTGGCATTATAATATTTTCTGTTTTCTTATCTATCCCTTTCCCAATGGTTCCTAACATTGTTAGTTTTTTTGACTGCCACTACACACCGAGTGGATGTTTTTAGAGAACTATTCACAATGACACACTCAAGCAAGATCTTGGAAACACCTAATTTAGACCCCATCATTTAGTATGTATAGTTAGGATTATGTTTTCAAATATGCATTACTTTGCAGTTATCAACATTTAATTTCATCTGCCATTTAGTTGCACAGCCACCACATTTTGTGAAGATCCTTTGTAACTCTTTGCAGTCTGCTTTGGATTTATCCATATTGAATAATTTAGTACCCTCTGAAAACGTTGCTACCTCACTGTTAACCCCTTTTTCCAGATCATTCATGAATATGTTAAAGAGCACTGGTCCTGGTACAGATCTTTGGAGAACCCTGCTATTTACCTTTCTTCAGTGTGAAAACTGGCCACTTATTCCTACCCTTTGTTTCCTGTCTCTGAATCTGTCACTGATCCATGAGAGCCCTTAAGCCCACACTTCATGATTAATGGAGCTACTCAGGAGCTTAAAGTTAAGCACATGTGCAAGCGCTTTGCTGGATCAGGATTTATAAGAATAAGATGCAGTATGTAAGGGGGAGAGAAGACCGCTAATGAGGTGCAAAATTTGCTTTAAAATACCAGTCTTCTCTGAATCAAAGATAGGAAACTTAATACGTACACCAGCAGCTCCCCCTTTTCTGTTGATTTACCGAGGAATTAATCTTTTATCTCAAGAAGTGTTGCTCCTAAAAGATCATCGTCTGGGCTTATCTCTAATATTTGATTCTATTGTAATTACTTGTCTTTTCTCTTGAAAAGGTAGAACTCTTTTTGAAGATAAAAATCAGTTTAGCTTCTCATACAATCCTACAGGCTAATACTTTATTAGCATTATTTAAAAAGGAAAACAAATCCCTCCCTGCTCCCTCAGCTCACATTTCTGCCTGGTTTCATTATGGAACAGGGCTGAAGATTAGGACCAAGAACGCTCTTGCTCTCTATCCAGGTTTTAACAATGAGAACAGCTGCCTTTTTATTTTATTTTTTTTATTGTGTTTTAAAGATGTGTATTCTGGCTTGGATCACAAGCGAAACTGAGTGTATTTGATTCATTCTATTCCCTAGTGGACATTTGTCCACATCAGAGAAACATCCCACATTATCACAGTATTGGCAGCCTTTCCTCCATAGAGGTTTAAGACTGGAATAGAAGAGTAATTGTAGATTAGGAGTGAGGCGTATTGACAAAGCTTTGATGCTTACATAGCACCTGCGTTCACTATGCCTTGATGTGTCCTTTGCTGTTGGTTTATTATTTTAATACTACAGTAACCAAATTCACACACTGTTGGGCATGAGAGAGAGAAAAGAATTCCATAGATTATTAAATTGTTGGTTTGTAAATTCAGCTACCAGACTCCCACTGATGAGTGATATGGTCAGTCCTCTATGTACCTCACTGGAAATATAAGTATCTTACTGAATATATTCTAGTGGTAGCTTTAAAAAAAACAACACAGCAACATTCAGAATAAGTTTATAAATGCCATCTAGCAATCCCTTTCCCCCTCATCTATCACTCTCAGAATTTGTTAAAGGAATAACTCTGTAACAGAGTATTTTTATCTATTAAAATATGACACACTATCTCTGGGAGACAGGCTATCACTGCAGTAAGTGAGCACTCACAATACATTATGTGTTACTGTAGGAGCACCCTTGTCCTTTAGAAGAATACAGTTTCTATTCTGTATAGGTTTTCATATTGCGCTGATCACAGTAGCATCTGAGGATATGTCTACACTGCAGTGAAACACATTTGATTGGCCCCTGTCAACTGACTCAGGCTCGAGGGGCACATGCTTTGGGGTTGTAAAGTTGCAGTGTAGACTCTCAGTCTCTGGGACCCTTCCACTGGAAGGGGTCCCAGAGCATGGACTCCACCTGGAGCCCAAACAGCTACACCTCAGTTTTACAGCCTACATTCCAAGCCCCACTAACCCGTATCAGCTAACATTGGCCAGCCACATGTGTTTAACTGCATTATAGACATACCCAGAGTGTCTTCCAATAGTCAGTAGTGCATTAAGCAGCATGACTACACATTGTTAAATAGGACTGATAGGTCAGCAAATTGTCTGGAGGGATGGTTTTGCATTCATTTGGATACCTTATTCAGAAGTTTGAGATTCTGTTTTGTGAATCTTTTACTACAAAAGATCTTCAAAGAGTTCTTTTTTAGTGAATAAATCTAAACTAACTTTCTTACTTTAGATATTCTAACTAAGGCTTTCTTCACTCTGGTTTGCAACTTGATTCAATCACATTCTGTTTTTGCTCTTTTAAAGGTTTGGTTTCTCTACAGTGTGATTTTTAGCATCTGTCAGAATCCTCTATGGACTGTTGAACAATGGGGGAGACAGAGACAAACCATTGCCAGCTCCACACAGATTGAAGCCTGCACTTCAGAATCTGCTTGGCTGTAATGTATCCATCTAGCTTTTAGTTCCTGATTGCTCAGTACTGGGAATAGCATCAAATTCCAGCCCGTCATGATCTGCCAGGTCACAATTAAACTGTCTAGTTTGGGAACGAAGAAGGAAAAATAATTTAATAAGTCCATATTCTGCAATCTTGGGAAAAGACAGGAATCCTGTAATTAATTAAGCGTGCTATTTTAGTCACTCTTGATTTAGGCTATCTCTACGCTTGCACTTTTGTCAGCAAAACTTTCCTTAGTATGGGGGGTGAAAAAACACGCCCCTGACAGACATCAGTTTGACTGACAAAAGCGTTGGTGTGGTCAGCGGAAGACGCTCTCCTGTCACTCGTTGGGGATGGTTTAATTATGCCTGAGGGAGAGCTTTCTCCTGCCAGCATAGAAGGGCTAGGCAGGAGACCTTACAAGTGACACATCTGTGGCTCTCTAAGGGTAAGGTTACACTACAGGATTATAGCGCGTTTACCTATTGTGCTATATGGGACGCGCTATAATGATAGTGCTATGTCGTGGCCACATTTGATGCTGCTGCCGCGGCACCGGGAGTGGTGCATGATGGGCAGCTATCCCAGCATTTAGCTGGGTGCAACGTGCTTTGCAAAGGAGGGGGGTGATTGGGAACGGGGAACGTGTACGGAGGGAGACAAGTTCAAGCTGTCACTGATTTCTCTCTATGGAAAAGTAGCAGGCTCTGAATTTCACTCAACACAGCTCCATCGGTAAGCACTTTCACTGCTTAATTGCTTCTGTTAAGAGCGGAGTTCTGTAAAGGAAATTACGCATTCCTAATTCTGTTTGCAAAACAACACTGAATACGTCAAATGCCTTAAATGGCTTCCTAATTGCCTTAAATGGCTCAGAGGCGTGCCAGAGATCCCTTATCGCGTAATGACTGATTACACTGGCCCTAACACACTACAGGGCTAGCGCAAAAAGCCTTATGACTCTCGGAGAGGAGGTTTACAAGTTGCGCTTTAACGGGAGACTTTTTGCGCAAAATGTGCATCGACAGTGTGTATGGTTAGAGAGTTATAGCGCTCCTGGAGGCTTTTTGCGCTATAAAGCACCAGTCTAACCATGCCCTAAGGTGTGTAGATAGACATTGCCTTACTGCCTCAGAGCTCTCTTATACTGATGTCAGTGGGAGTTGGCACCTTACAGAGTCAAGCTGTTGCTACAGAAATTGGTGTGCTGTTGCCTACAATTACAACACAAGGATGTCAAAATATTCAGGACCCAGGTAGTGGCTCCTCTCCCTCCAGCCATGGGGTCTTCAGAGAAAGTTTCAGAGAGACATCAACCAGAGTCTCCAGTCAGTAGGGGGAAAAGCAGCCAACGCAGAGTCCTTGGGACATTCAGAGAACTTTCTATAGTTTTGACTGGATTTTCTCTGCCTTGTGTTGCCCGGATATTTGCTCTAACCATCTCCTTCTCCCTTCTGTCTTTTTGTCTCCTCTTCAATCCACACCTGCCCCTCTTTACCCTCTTCTCCCCTGCCCTTTCCTTTTCTTTTATACTCCTCCTATGTAAATCCACCCCAAATAACCCTCAGACCCATGGGACTAAATGCTGATTGTTACCATCATGTTATTTACTTTGCTTGTGCTCTACCCCTCTTCCCCTCTGTGTCTGTCTTGTCTATTTAGATTGTAAGGTCTGTGGGGGCAATGACTGTCTCCTGTTCTGTACACTGCTTATTACAATGGGGCCTCATTCTTGGCTGGCCCTTAGGCACTACTGTAATAAACATGATTAATATAATTAGGTCCCTAAAGCTAGGTCCCTCAGTACATTTAAGCAAGTGGGAGTTTTCAAAGGGGCTTCAAGCTCCTATTAAATGTCAGTGGGAGTTGGTTGTCTTACACCAGAGGTGGACAAACCTTTTGGCCCGAGGGCCACGTTGGGGTTCAAAATTGTGTGGAGGGCTGGGTAGGGAAGGCTGTGCCTCCCCAAACAGCCTGGCCCAGCCCCCTATCCAACCGCTACCCACTTCCTGCCTCCTGACTGCCCCCCCCAGAACTTCCAACCCCCTCCGCGCTTCTTGTCCCCTGATCACCCCCTGTGGAGACCCCTCACTCTAACTGCCCCGCAGAACCCCACCCCCATCTAAGCCCCCCTGCTCCCTGCCCTGACTGCCCCCTTCCAAGACCTCTCACCCTAACCACCACTACCCCGAGACCCACCACCCTATCTAAGTCCCCCTGCTCCTTGACCCCTGACTACCTCCTCCAGAGACCCCCTCCCCCTAATCATCTCCCAGGACCCAACCCCCATGCTCCCTGACCCCGTCATGATCCTTTTCCATACCCCGCCCCCCTGACAGGCCCTGGGACTCCCACGCACCATCCAAATCCCACCCCATTCTCCATCCCCTGACTGCCCCCAAGACGCTCTACCCCGCCCGGCCCCAGCCCTCTTACCTTGCCGCCACTCAGAATAGCGTGTCTGGCCCAGAGCCAGACACGTGGCCGCACTGTTCCCCCGGAGTGTGCAGCGTGTCTGGCCCAGAGCCAGACATGCAGTCACGGAACTCTGCCCCCTCTCCCTCAGTGCTGCTCACATGGTCCGCTGAGGCCGCGCAGGAGGGGGTCAGCATGGGAGGGGCCTCCCCAGCCGGCCCTTGGGATCCCTCAGGGGATCACGAGGTTATTAGATGGCAGGTCATGAGCTGTCAGCTTCCACCCCAAACCCCACTTTGCCTCCCACATTTATAATGAAGTTAAATATATTAAAAAGTGTGTTTAGTTATAAGGGGTGTTTCACTCAGAGGCTTGCTGTGTGAAAGGGGTCACTAGTGCAAAAGTTAAGAACCATTGTGCTAGATACTCAGAACTTTAGAAAATCGGGCTTTCAATATGGATCTAGGATCCTAAGCGTAGTCTCAGTTTTGAAAATTTGGTTTATCTCCAAAATAAGTTTCATCTTTAAGTGATTTAAGGGGGAGAAATAAAGCACAAAGTTCTTGTTACTCTGCTGTAGATGAAGCAATTCATGTTAGCCACTTGTTGCAGCATTTTGAGCAAGCAAGTTTTAAATAAATCCTTCTCAGGTATTACTTGAGTATTACACTCATTCATATGAGTGTAGAAAATCTTTGTGGTCACCTTATCTGATGAAAGCCTGTTAAATAAACAAAATGCAATTCAAGGCAATAGTCTTTTTTTTAAGATGCCGTATTACCTATTGCAACCACAGGAGAAAGAAACAATGCTCTTAGCTGATCATAAACTAGTCATTAGTTTGGTGGTTTTTTTAAACTCCTAAACCCTTTTCAATTCAAACTCCTTCTCTGATGTGAACTTACTGTACAGTGTTCCTGTGAAGATGACGGAGACTTCAAGTGGTTATGAACTGGCAGATTTAAAACACATTTTTTGGAGAATGTTTTGAGGGTATATCCTGCTGACTTGTTCAATACCACTATAACTATCCCATGCAACTTTTTGTTATTGATAACTTTGAGAAAAATCCTTTTCATTTTAATTCACAACTTTATTTCTCAAATTATTTTTAAATCCCAGATATCTTCTCTGGAACACAATGAGGGCTATTAATTTCAAAGTTGCTAATTAATTGAGCAATCCACACAGTGTAATCTACTCTTGTTAGAACACCTGCTCCTTAAACTCTTTGCCTTAATATTTAACCTAAAAATGCTGCTTGTTTACCATGGGCAATGTTACACCGAAAGAAACTTTTGTAGTTTTCCTTCTCAACTGTGCTTCGCTTTCAAGCCTGAGCATACAAGAAAATATCTTTTTTGTTTGTTTTTTTTAAAGAGTTTCAAAGAAATCCAATAAGTGTTTACCTTTAAAAAAAACAACAACAAATATTTAGTGATGGGTATTGGAGAAGGGACCCCCCCAAATTCCTTTTTTCTCTAATGATGCTGCATGTAACAGATGCTGTGTAATAATTATCAGTAACAATATATATTTTTTGCAGTTACCACAGACTGCTTCTTTTGGTCTTTAGCAGAATTCTTTATATGATAAACATTTTACCTTTCAGGAGAGGAGAATATGATCCAAAGTCCAAGTTGTTGTTGATAGTGACATTTAAGCTTTTTTTTTTTTTTGGTGCAGATGGCAGAAATGGGAACTGGTATGTGAGATGTAGAACATAAACTGATACAATTTTAATTTCATTAACAAATAGACCTTGTTAACATTTAAAGAGTAAATTTAATCAAATTAATATTTATTTTTTTGTTGTGTTTTTTGAATAACAACAACATTGTGGTGGTAACTAAATAGATTAAAGCTTGAATGTGACCGAGCTGAAACTTTCATACAAATGTTCATTCCACTACTACCGTACTAACACTGAAATATACTTAGATGAACACCTTTAAGTGCATGTTTACCTGAGGACATTCAGGAAAGTTCAGACAAGTCATCTAAAAGTCTGAAGTCAATACTCCTAAGATAAAGTGCATTAACCCTCGTGTAGATGTTTTCATTCAGAAGTAAAGTGGTCTCCAAGGAGGATTAAGTTACAGTGAACTACCATCACTTTATTTCTGACTGAAAGTATCCTCATATGGTTTAATACTCTATAACTTATGCACATTGCCCTCATACCTTTAATTGATTGTCCTTAATTTTCTGAATGCCCTAAGAGAGACTACCTATAGGAAGAATCAGAGAGGTAGCCATGTTAGTCTGGAATAGCAGAGGTAACAAAGTCCTGTGGCACCTTAAAGACTAACTATAAAGTTTTAAAGCATGAGCTTTCGTGGGCTAATACCCACTTCGTCGGATCCATCTGCATGAAAACATGTACCTGTAATCAGTTTTTTAATGTATTTAAACTTGTATGTAAGAGTTTATGAAATATACCAGTTTATTCAATAAACTGGTCTTCACATAGGAAGAGACCCCATTGCATGGTCCTGTATGGCAGGGTTATTTCCTTTCCAACTTTTATCTGTAAGCAAAGCTGAAATATGGAAACTTGGTTTTTGTAAAATGTTGAGCCACTATTTCTGACCTATATTATTCCTAAATATCTATTGCCTTGAGTTTTTAGTATTATAATAGTATGAATCCTGGAGTACTTATTTATGTTTTGCGTAGTCCTTGCATGCTCAGAGCTCCCATTTCCTTCAATGGGCAATTTTCCAAAATAAGGATTTGAGAGGGAGCTTTTTTTAAGAGTCAGATTCTCATTTGTTTTGTCCTGAGGTTTTAAGCTGTGTTGGTTGAATTCATAGATGGAGAAAAGTTTCAGAACTGCCTAAGATTTTGGCTCTGTGCTCTCAATACCGCAGTGGGAGTTTCACTGTTAAATCCCTACACAGGACGTTGAAAATTGACCACCTATATATTGTTGCCAACATTTCATGAGACTCTCAAAGATCTCCTGATGAAATAAGGTTGTTTCCTGAAAATCACACATGTGCGTGAACAGGCCATAGTTCCGGAGAACTCAGAAATGAGAAAATGGACCAAATATAAGAAAAGTGAGCCAAAAAAATGAGATGGTTCTCCAATTTTTTTTTTTTAATTCAAGCTCATGATTTATTTTGGTCAGTCTTATGAATGTTCAGCTTGCAGGCCAGGCAGTACTGCATATTGTTCGTTACATGAGTCTTGTGATCTTTTCTGCAACTTAACAATCAAGTTTTATCAAGACTGCTCTTCATTTCGAGAGGATGACTGGACTCAAGGTATTTTATTAGAATCTAACTTACAGTGGCCAAGATTAAGTGATGAAGATCAAAAATGATGAGTGATTTTTGGCTGCCATCTTTCTTCCCTCCTGTCTCAATCTTTCTTCTTGCTCCCTCTGTGTTTCTTTTCTCTTACCCTTTGGTCTCCTGTTGCCTCAGTTCTCTGTCTTGCTGTCTCCGGGCCCCCATCCCATCCAACCTCATAACTGTGTCCTTCTCCTTTTCTCAGTTTCCCTCTCTGTTCTCCAGGCCTCTTCGTTTGCTCCTGTTTCCCTTTGTTTTTTCCTGCCTGGCTTACATACAATAAATAGTAGGACAACTTGTTTGTGGTTAGTTATAGGAGTTGGTCATCTTAAAAAAATAACTTAAAAAACCCTCAATGCACGGCTTCCCCTGCTTCCAAAAACCTTACCATCACCAATAAAAAACACAAACAAAATAGCATGGCTGATGCTATTACTGATGATTAAATTCCCTTACAGTGGAACTTGTTAATTCCTTTTTAGTGGGAGATGCCAGGATGTTGTGAGAGAATATAGCTGCCAGTCTTAATACTCTGTGCTGATAATTGGATCCTGCATTTTATGTATATAATTATTTTTTGCTGGCTGCCAGTGAGACAGGGTTGGCCTCT
Source organism: Sternotherus odoratus (assembly GCA_032164245.1). NCBI lineage: Eukaryota > Metazoa > Chordata > Testudines > Kinosternidae > Sternotherus > Sternotherus odoratus. Next base: position 63,577,570 of record JAVMKO010000001.1, read on the forward strand.
ATTTATTTGTTGTACTCAGAAAAGAATAACTGCTAATTAGTGATTGCAGTACACTGACAAGAGTCATTTGATTTTGTTAAAAGGGGTGGGAGAGAGTAGAAGAGAGGAGTGGAGGGCTTCGGGATCTTAGTATTATTTGCTGTCTACATGGATGGGATGCTTCACTGCTTTACATGGTTACCCTGTGTATTGTCCCATAGGGTTTTGGTAGCTTGACCTCCTCTTCAGTCTGTTGACCCTTGTCTTTCTGTTCAAGCTTGGGCCTGTCTGATGCTAATTAGGGTGCTGTTCACAGCTGTGTTCTCTTGAAAGCAGGGCCCTGTCCAAAGACTACACTGGTGGTCCTGAACAGACCAATGAAAAAGTTTGGTTGCAACAGTCTTCCTCCTCACTTTGGGTATTTGAGTGTTTAGTACATATTTTGTAGTTAGGACTTGTGGCAGTCTAAATCCCTTCACTTATCACAAAAGCTCAAATACTGCATTGATGAGGGCCATATATGTATCAGAGAGCACATTAGTAAGGAACAAATTGGGTGTCCTCTGTGTCTTCAGTTAAGTGCAGTGGTAATTCTTTTAATCAGAGCTGTCAGTTCAAAACACACTAATGAGAGAATTAGATAAAGAGCTATTGTATCAGAAGCACAGACAGTAAAGAACCTTTTGTTTCATGGCCACTATTTTGTTTCTAATAAATGTAATATAGGGAAAATAATAGGCATTTGGTTTCAGTGCTTCAGACACTAAGGTTTTGTGACAGCTAGGGAGAAGAGCTGTCCATGATCAATATATAATTGTCACTTTGATTCCCCCCCTCCCGCATGTTGCCATTGTCCATTATGGACTCTATTAAAAAATATGAATCTTGCTGATAGATTTCTCAACTACATTTCTGGCCACCTACTGTGGAACTGTCACTCTAGAACAGACTGATAGATCAATTAGCTAAGCTTGCCTGTGGCAATGGCCTGTGTCAAATACTTTATAGTAGGAAAGCAATTTCCCTCTGTCTAGTTTGTTTTCTTTCTTTCTTTCTTTCTTTCTTTCTTTCTTTCTTTCTTTCTTTCTTTCTTTCTTTCTTTCTTTCTTTCTTTCTTTCTTTCTTTCTTTCTTTCTTTCTCTTTCTTTCTTTTTCTTTCTTTCTTTCTCTTTCTTTCTTTTTCTTTCTTTCTTTCTCTTTCTTTCTTTTTCTTTCTTTCTTTTTCTTTCTTTCTTTCTCTTTCTTTCTCTTTCTTTCTCTTTCTTTCTTTCTTTCTTTCTTTCTTTCTTTCTTTCTTTCTTTCTTTCTTTCTTTCTTTCTTTCTTTCTTTCTTTCTCTCTCTGTCTCTCTCCCCCCCCCCCCCCCCCCACCAGCATTGAGTAGGGAGCTCAGCTGCTGCTGACACCTGTCCTGGAGTCTCAGCTGCTGGATCTGGAGCCTGAACTGTTCAGAATTGTGAATATTTCAGAGTTACCTCCATTCCCGAGGTGTCCATAACTCTGAGATTTTACTTTAGTTATGTCTGATTGGCGAGAATAATTCTCAAGCAAGGAAGTTTCTTCTCTCAGCTGACCAGATCTTTTAGCATTGACTGATAGGATCCAAGTAATAAGGCCCAGAGCTCCCAATTAAAAGGAACTCTGTGCAGTCCTCTTCACTCAAAACCTTCATTTGCAAAAGCACTTAGGTCTCACCAGGAAAGGCTGTAGAAGAAATTCTATAACGCCCAAGGTCCTGCCTGATATATTTTCTTGACCAAGACAAATTCTCTCTACCTAATAAATGGTCTATAACTCAGATTAAGCTGATTTAGGGCATGAGTTCTTCAGGATTTGTTCACTTCATGCATACATATGTAGTCTGATCTACTGGAAAACTGAAGCCCCTGTTCATCTCAAACCCTGCCTCCCCCATTTTTTTGGCCTTACTTTAGAAGACAAGAAAACGTGACTCATACAAAAGAGTTTCTGAAATTATGATGAAATAATAACTTGGTACCACAGAACTTTTTCTGGAGGTCTGGGGGAGACCACCAGGAAGAAAACTAACAGTTAAGAGACTCTGATTAAAACACTCCATAAGGGATCTCTTTCAGAGTCATGCACAAAAGGAAAAAGCCTAAGAACTACTGATAATATACATTTCAAATAATTTCTTCCAGAGTGTGTGTGTGTGTGTGTGTGTGTGTGTGTGTGTAAATAGCATGTCCCCCTCCTGAGGGGTGGGGTGAAGCAGTGTGTCGTCCTCCTGGCTCTGGGACGGGTGAATGCAATGGAGACCCCAGTGTGTTTCATGCTTTGTTGGCTCCTTGGGCTGGCAGCCCCAGCATTTTGCTGTAAATGGCTGCTCCAAGCATGGCGGTGGGGGTGGGGTCATGCAGTCCAGATGTGCCTATCTATAAGATTCAATACAGTCACAGTACAATATTTGACTTTTTATTTATTTTTTCGTCTTTGCTGCTGCCTGATTGGTTACTTTTGGTTTCACATGGTGTCCGGTTGACCGTTCAGTCTGTAACTCTGGTGTTTGTATCTTTGAGTTTCTACTGTATTCAAAATTGATTTATGTTTTATTATGTTAAGAGTCTTGACAGGGCCAGTTGATTATTTAGGGATGTATTTCTTAAGGTAAATAGGATGCGGGACGGGCAAAGAAAATCCTTTGGCCAGTAGTTAGCCTGTTAATCAGTTGCAAGAAGAGAGTGCTCCTGTGGAAGAGGATTATTTAATGTGATTTGCCAAATACAGACTCACAACAAAGGGCAATACACTATCTTACATATGGTTGAAGACTGTATTTTTGGTATCAGTTATTTAAACATATAATGCAGAAGTCTTTAGAAGTTGCAAAGCCCAAGAGCTGTAGAAAAAGGTTTGGTATAGAATCATAGAAATGTATGACTGGAAGGGACTTGGAGAGATCATAAAGTCGAGTCCCTTTGCTAAGGCAGGACCAAATAAACTTACGCCATCGGTGCAAGGTGTCATTCCAACCTATTATTAAAAACCTTCCATGACTGTGATTCCACAATCTCCCTTGGAAGCCTATTCCATACCTTAACTACCCTTGTAATTAGAAAGTTTTTTTTCTAATCTGCAGCTAGCGAGATTTAGGTTAGATATTAAACCAGTTACTGTTTGTCCTGCCTTCAGTGAAGATGGAGAACAACTGATCATTGCAGTCTTTACAACAGCCCTTAACACGTTTGAAGACTGTTATCAGATCCTCTGTCTCTTTTCTGAAGACTAAACATGCCCAGGTTTTTTAACCTTTCCAATAGGTCAGGTTTTTGTAAACCTTTATCATTTTTGTTGCTCCCTCTGGACTCTCTCCAGTTTGTTCACATTTCTTTCTAATATATGGTGCCCAGAACCAATGTTCCCTCGAATTTTTGACAGGCCGTGTGTGCAAAAATTTTCTTCTGTGCAAATTTTTGTGCACACAGTGTTTCGCCCTGTGCTCAGGGCTTAGGATCTGTGTGTGCATGCACATGTGCACAGCTTGGGGGGAGCAGTGACCAGAACTGGACACAGTACTCCAGCCTGAGATTTCACCAGCGTGAAAGTAGAGTAGGACAGTTACCTCCCATGTGTTTCTTATGACGCTCCAGAATATTAGCCTTTTTTTTTCCCCTTCCAACTGCATCACATTGCTGACTGTCATTCGATTTGTGATCCACCTAGTCAATTGCTCTCCATGTTGTACTTGTGCATTTGATTTTTCCTTCCAAGGTATGGTACTTTGCACTCATCTTTATTGAATTTCATTGTGATGATTTCAGACCAATTCTCTAATTTGTCAAGGTCATTTTGTATTCTAATCCTGTCCTCCAAAGTGCTTGTAACTTCTCCCAGCATGGTGTCATCTGCAAATTTTATAATCAAATGGACCAGGGACTCATCTCAGTAAGACCCCCCTTAGGTACACACTCAATTTGATAACAAACCATTAATAACTACTTTATGAGATGGTCTTTCAAGGAGTTGTAGAGCTACCTTATAGGAATTTCATCTAGGCCACATTTCCTATTTTGCTTCTGAGAATGTCATGTGGGACTATGTCAAAAGGCTTAGTAAAATCAAAATATGTCATGTTTAGTGCTTCTTACCTATCCACACGGTCAGTTAGCCTGTCAAAGAAAGTAATTAGTTTGGTTTGGCATGTTTTGTTCTTGACAAATCTATACTGGCTATTCCTTATAACCCTGTTATCCTAAAGGTGCTTACAAATCAATTATTTAATAATGTTCTTCCAGTGTCTTTTCAGGTAAAGGTTAGACTAACTGGTCTATTAATTCCTGAGTTCTCTTTGTTCCTCTCTTTTAAAGATAGCTCTTATATTTGCCTTCTCCAGTCCTCTGGGACCTCGCTCATCCTTCATGAGTTCTCAGAGATAATTGCTAACTGTATGCGTGCATCTGTAAATTTTAAACTAGGAACGTGTGTGTAGATTGTATTTTGCTTTAAATCTCCCTCTATGCCAGGGATTGGCAACCTTGGCACACAGCCCCCCAGGGTAAGCACCCTTGGCGGGCCCGGACGGTTTGTTTACTTGCTGCGTCCTCAGGTTTGGCCGATCGCGGCTCCCACTGGCTGCCGTTTGCCGCTCCGCTCCAGTGGAGTCTGCGGGAAGCGGTGGCCAGAACCGCGCTGCTTCCAGCAGCTCCCGTTGGACCGGAATGGTGAACGGCGGCCAGTGGACGCCCCGATTGGCCGAACCTGCGGATGCGGTAGGTAAAGAAACTGGCCGGGCCCGTCAGGGGTGCTTACCCCGGGGGGGCATGTGCCAAGGTTACTGATCCCTGCTCTATACTGTGAACTAATTCTTCTGATCTTTCTGTGATCACATCACAGCCCCAAACTGCTTTGAAACAGGAAAGTTGTCAGTTTTTTAAAAAAGAGATTTTTGTCTAAGACATTTTACTCGTAACCTAACTGTGTCTACAGTTATAAGATACCTTATTACTAAGCAAACAGGAATGTCTATAGTACCGGAAAATGTCATGACCTTAAGGTCCCTTCCGGTGTTTTCAATAATAGTGTTGCCTTCCTCTTATTAACCCAAGAGTTTCAAATCTGCTTGAAGCTTTCTCCCCCTGTTCAACACCTAAGGTTAACTGATATCTTCCTGAACGTACTTTACTTCCTAACTCTACAAATACCTTATAATATAGTGATATTTCCTCTTTCTCTGATAGAGAGCCCTGTAGAGCAAGGAGTCCTCTACACATTCCTTTTCAAGTTTTTGTCTTCTGGTATCCTGTTGGGGGAAATTTCTGTTCAGCGTTGGTCACAAAATTCGGAACTGACGTCAGCTGGATTAATTGATGATTTGATAGTCAATTTTGTAATTGTGCAGTGTACGTCCTCAGTACTCAGGAATTTCTCCATTTGAAAAGGCCACACGTCAATCCACTCCAGTTTTCTGTGTCCAAAAGCGACATGCCGAGAACTTCAGAGGAAGGATTTGGAACCTTTATAGTACACCTAATTGTGCAATAACATCATAAAGTGGGCCTCATCCTCCCTGATTGAATGTACCTTGCTATCTTGCCTGCATATTTATACCTGCCTCTGGAGATTTCCACAACAATCATCAGACGAAGTGGGTCTTCACCCACGAAAGCTTATGCTTCAAAATATCAGTCTATAACACATGTGTCAAACTCAAGGCCCGCGGGCCACATCCGGCCCGCCATACAATTATATCCGGCCCGCGAAATCGTTTTATATATCTGTTTTTAATGGCCCTGTGATATGACGCCCCAATAACACACACTACAAATCCCATGATGCAGTGCAATTGCCGCCAACGGCAAGCCGCGGTTCAAGTTCGCGGTCTGTTGATGTATACAACGCTAATATCAAATCAAAGCTAGACCCCAACAATGGCCAAGAGAAAAATTGATTCTGAAAACCGAGGCTTTCAAAGCCGGTGGGAGAATGAGTATATGTTTACTGAAATTGCAGGTAAACCAGTGTGTCTCCTTTGCGGGAGTAATATCGCTGTAATGAAGGAGTATAACCTAAGACGGCACTACGAGACGAAACATGAGAACAAATTCAAAAACCTGAGCGCAGGACAGAAGCTACAAAAGGTAGAGGAGTTGAAGAAGAATTTGACATCCCAGCAGACGTTTTTCACCAAAGCAAAATCACAAAGTGAAGCTGCTGTGAAAGCAAGTTTCATTGTGGCCGAAGAGATCGCCAAATCAGGACGGCCGTTTACCGAGGGGGAATTCGTAAAGAATTGTATGATGAAAGTGTGCGACGTCCTTTGTCCAGATAAAACGCGAGCATTTGCAAATGTAAGCCTCAGCAGAAACACTGTTGCTAATCGGGTTTGTGAGATGGCGACTGATTTGAAAACACAGTTGATTGAAAGAGCAAAAGATTTTGTTGCATACTCCCTTGCCGTGGATGAAACTACTGACGCGACTGACACTGCACAGCTGGCGATATTTATCCGTGGTGTGGATTCCAATTTGTGCGTAACAGAGGAAATACTGGACATTAAATCGATGCACGGGACAACGAAAGGAGAAGACATCTTTGGAAATGTATTTCAAAGTGTAACCGACATGAAACTGCCGTGGGAAAAACTCGTTGGACTTACAACAGATGGCGCACCTGCTATGTGTGGTGAAAAAAATGGACTGGTGGGAAGGATGCGCTCAAAGATGCGGGAGGAGAACTGTGCCGGTGAGTTGACAGTGTATCACTGCATCATACACCAGGAATCGCTGAGTGCTAAAGTCCTAAAAATGGATCATGTGATGAACACTGTAACACAAACCGTCAACTTTATCAGAGCCCACGGTTTAAATCACCGCCAATTCCAGTCTTTTCTGCGGGAAATAGATAGCGAGTTTGGCGATATGCCATATCATACGGAGGTCCGGTGGCTAAGTCGGGGAAAAGTTCTCAAAAGACACTTTGAGCTGCGAGAGGAAATCTGCCAGTTCATGGACAGTAAGGGGAAAGACTGCACAGTTCTGCGGGATGAAAAGTGGAAATGTGAGTTGGCGTTCCTGGCTGACATAACGTCGCATCTTAGCGCTTTAAACCTTCAACTCCAGGGACGAGAGCACATAATAACCGATATGCATGATGCAGTGAAGGCATTTCAAGTGAAGCTGCGCTTATGGGAGACACAAATGCACCAATGCAACTTGTCTCACTTTCCCTGTTGCCAAGTAATACGGAACCAAGAAAGTGCCACAGTTTTCCCAAATGCCACCTTTGCTGAAAAACTCAGCGCGCTGCGCACTGAGTTCGCACGGCGCTTCAGTGACTTTGAGGCACAGAAAAGTAACTTCGAGCTGCTTCGCAACCCATTTGCAGTCGATGTGGAAACCGCACCTGTAGAAATGCAGATGGAGCTGATAGAACTGCAATGTAACGGGACACTGAAGGCAAAGTACGACACTGCGGGGCCAGCACAGTTCACTCGCTTCATTCCTGAAGCGATGCCGCAGCTCCGCCAACATGCGGCTCGAATCCTGTCCATGTTTGGCAGCACATATCTGTGCGAGCAGCTGTTCTCTGTGATGAAAATTAACAAAACGTCACACAGGAGTCGCCTCACTGATGAACACCTGCAATCGATCCTGAGAATCTTCACAACACAGAACCTAACCCCAAACATAAACGAACTTGTTGCAAAGAAAAGACTCCAAGTATCAGGCTCTGACTAAATAGGACAAGAAAATGGAATGTTATGATTTGTTATGATTATACTTTTGCTTTAAATTCAATTTTTTATTTATATTTTCAGATTTTTTAATATTCCAGCATGTACAGATTTTGAATGTATTGTATTGACAGGATATTTTTTTATGAAGAGCAAAATATTTTAAGTTGAAATGTATTTATTTTGGAATGATATCCTGTATTTTGGTTCATATTAATGGTTAAAAAACAAATATTTAGTCTGTTAAATAAATGGTTATACTGTTCGGCCCGCGAGTTTTGAGTTTTGGCCCCCTGTGCAATTGAGTTTGACACCCCTGGTCTATAAGGTGCTATAAGACTCTTTGTCATCATAAGGTTTATCCATCTGGTGGTTGGCTGATGGGCTGAAGCTTGAGGAATGATAGCCTTGTAAATGTATCCAATCTAGTTTAATTTCAGCTGTCATACTTATTCATATCACAGATCCTTTTTAATCCTTCTAAATCAGGGGTGGGCAAACTACGGCCCACGGGCCACATGTGGCCCGCCGGCCATTTTTCATCTGGCCCGCAAGCTTGGGTCGGGGGTGCGGGCCCAGAGGCCTGTGCTCCCAGCCCAAGGGCTGGGCTGGCCTGCTGCAGGTCCCTGCACTCCTGGGCCTGGCCCGCCCCATGCTCCCTGGCCAGGAGCCGGCTCAAGGGCGGGGAACCGTGGGAACCCGCCCTCCCTAGCCGGGCCTAGTGCAGCATGCGGCGTGCCGGCGGCCAGGCGGAGCGCAGGGAGCCACGGATCCCCGCGCTCCCAGGCCAGGGGTAGAGCCGAGCGGGAAGCCACGGGGCCCTGCCCCTCCTGGCTGGGCCCAGCACGGGGAGACGCGGGGTAGCCCACCCCAACTCTCCCTGGCTGGGGGCCGGGGTGGAGCGCAGGGCGCCACGGGGTCTCGTGCTCCCTGGCCATCCAGGTAGGGTCGGGTGGAGAAGCGCCTGGCTGGCTGAGTATGGTAAGTGTGGGGGTGGGGTCCCGGGGGGTGCGGGTGGTTAGGGTGGGAGGATCTGGGGGGAAAGGGAGTTCCCCAGGGGTGGTGCGGGTGGTTAGGGTGGAAGGATATTGGGAGGGAGGGGGTTCCGGGTGGTAGTGGTTAGGGTGGGGGGATCTTGGGAGTGGGTAGTCAGGGAACAAAGCAGGGGGTCTTAGATGGGAGGTGGGGTCCCAGAGTGGGGTGGTTAGGGTTGGGGGATCTTGGGAGGGGGCAGGCAGGGAAGAAAGACTGGGGGGGCCTAGAATGGGTTTGGGTTTCTGGGTGGGGGGCAGTTAGAGTGGGAGGGGGGTCTTGGGAGGGGTCAATCAAGGTACAAGAGGAAGCGGGGGGAGGAGTTTGGATGGGTCAGAAGTCCTGAGGGGGGCAGCCAGGGAGTGGAAAGTAGGTGGGGGTCAGATAGGGGGCGGGGCTGGGCAGTTTGGGGAGGCACAGCCTTCCCTACCCAGCCCTCCGCATGATTTTGAACCTCAATGTGGTCCTCGGGCCAAAAAGTTTGCCCCCAACCCCTGTTCTAAACCATTTGTCTCAATATCTCAAAGGAATGAACCCCACTCATTAATTATGTTTACTTCTCCCTCTTCCACCTCAAAGCGACTTATTATTTCTGTTGGAGCCTCCCCATAAGTTTTATTTGATTAGTTAGAAGATGAGAAGATGGCTTTTTATTATTCTTACCACATTTAGAAAGTTTTTTGTTTTATACTATATATTTTCCCTGTAAAGTGTGACTGGAGTCATTAAATAATTAAGCCTTTTAGATTTTATTTTAATTAGAGACAGGCTGGTGCTCTGCATTTTGTGGAATTAGTTACACTGGTGCAAAGTGGGTACAAAATGCTACCAGTCTACATTGGCAGTGGTTTACGCCATTTCTCTACTCAGTGTGTCCTGCTGTACATCCATACGCAAGGTGGGGAGCAAGGGAGAGTAAGGTCTAGGGTGTAGTGGAGCACCAATTGTCCTTTTCTGTGTAATGCTGTTTAGTGAACAGATGGATGAAATATATCTAAAGTACCTACCACCCAGTGATGTCTAAGTATTTGTTTATTTACATATATTGTAGCCTCAGTCATGGACTAGAGCCCCAACTGTGTACTGATACAACAGTTAGAAAAAATCTGACTTTTCAATCGTCATTTTACATAGTCCTCATACCGTCTTCTTTGTACCTTTTCTAAGTTTCAAGTATTAAATGGTAATATTTCTAAACTCTCCTCATGGGCAGATTTCTACCATTTTCTCATTTCCATTTTGCCAATCATTTTCACTGCCCTTCTCTAATCCTCTTCTCTTTGTGCTATAATCCCTTTTAGAAGTGACCAAAGCCGAATGCATTAAGATGAAAGCGTACCATTGATTTAGTAAATGGGAGTATAATACTTTTTGTATTTTCTGATCCTTTAATTTAGGCTCACTTCTTATCTGTTGCTTTAGTCCTAACTGTATTGAGTGGATACCTTGGAACTGACTCTCTTTTCACATACCCAGTTTTTACACTAATAACTGCATTTACTTCAGTAGTTTTACGGACCAGTTCAAGTAAGAGAAGAATCAGGTCCTTTGATGGTACCATGCAAGAATGGCCAGACCTTTTGACTGAAAGGTTACAACTAAGGGCTGATCTTCACTCGCGCGGCGCGGGATCGATCTTCTGGCGATTGATTTATCGCGTCTTGTTAAGACGCGATAAATCGATTGCCCGGAGCTCCCCCATCGACTCCGGAACTCCAGCTCACTGGGAGGCGCAAGCTGGAGTCGACGGGGGAGCGCGCCGCCGACTGCTGCCGCTGTGGGGACGAGAGGTAAGTCGGCAGCAGATACGCAAACTTCAGCTACGTGATGCCCCCCCTCCCCCCCAGCGAGGACCAGCCCTTACTGACAGTACATCGCTGTGTACACGCAGTTTAAATTGCTCTTCCGATGTACATGTATTTCATTTCCCTAGGTAAAATGTATTTGCCTTCAAATGTACATTTTCTTAGGTGCTTTAGGAGACCCATGCAATCTTCTCTAGTCGTGATTAACCCTAAAAAATTTTGTGACATCAGCATTTTCCCATCACCTCCAGATCATTAATAAATGCATCGAACAAGGCAAGTCCTAGCACAGCTCCCTGGGGCACCCTTTTTCCTTTTTGAAAATTGGCCATTCATGCTTTCATTTTCTGTCTGTTGTCCAGCTTTCAGGCCAAGACAGGACTTTGCTTTTTACTGTGTGGCTATCAAGATTTTTTAACATCCTTGGGTGCAGGACTATATTCACTAATGCTTCTTTATCCACTATTTTCTTAACTTTCTCAGAGTTTCTAATGGCTTAGAGAGACAATATTTCACTTGCAGGAGCTGTACTACTTTTTAAAATCAATGTAGTACTTATCAAAATGCTATATATCTCCATGTACTATGTAGCTCATGCTCCACAACACCTAGTTATTTTTCACTTGTAAGTGTACTGCATCTTAAGCTGTAATACAAAGGGTAAGCAGAAATTGTTAATCAAGTAGCAACTGTCTGGGAGTGAATGATGCAGCTGGAATTTTTCTTGTGAACGTGTAAAACTAATGTTCCTTTTACTCTATGCTCAGTGGGCCAAGGTGGGCTAGGGGACAGTCCAGAGCAGCAGTCAAGTGTGCACAGGTGGTCTGGTAGCAAGGAGATTGATTGGTATCCAAGTCAGTCAAGACAGTGGCCAGAGTTCTCGCAGGGGTCAGCAGCTGGAAGATCCAATCCAAGGGGCTGGGACGGTGGGTTAGGGAGGTGAGGTGTCAATGACTATATATGGTCAGGTGACATGGCAGGACAAGACGGACTAGGCAGCAACCAGCAGGCAACCATTTCTCTTCTATGTGCGATTTTTATATAGTCCAGATACCCAATGAGAGTGCTGCCTGTCCATCCAATCAGGGGCCTGGAGTGTGGCTGTTGCAGGCATTTAGCACTAAGGCTGTTGGTCAGGATCAGTAGTTCAGTGGACTGCTTTGGATGCTGCCTCGGACTTCCTGGGCCTCCGGTCAATACAAAGGTCCTGACACTCTAGTTAGTACACAGGGGAGAACAAAAAAATGACACTTCTGTGTCTAGTTCTTCAGTCACAGGTCTACAGCCAAATAAGCTGCAGTTAAGTGAAAAGAGAATTGAAATTTCCACCTGAAGGTAACTTAGTGCATATAAATTATCCATGAATCAAGCCCAACCTATGCCTCGGGTAATCAAACACACTGGAAGTAATAAAAAATAGTTGTTTGTTTTAGAATATACTGCAATTGTTCAGAATGTGTGTCTTCAGGGTAGCAGTCCTGTTGCTATGTCATCCACCTAGCACAATGTGACCGCTCATTAATTACTTGAATAGTTAACCGAGGTTTTTGAGAGATTTCACCTCATTCCAGTATCTCTTATGGGGTGAGATCAGAATAAGACTTCTTTTCTGGTTTATGTAGATTATAATTTAAAAGGAGGCTTTCTGTGTGAAAAGGAATCTCTTTATAACTTGGGTGTAAATATAATTTGTACCAGAGCTGGTATGCAGAAAAAAAAGTGATGATTACCTTTGAAATGAATCCATTTTAAAGATGTCTTTTTTTTTTATTGCTTTAGAGAACTGTGTTAAAAATGTTTCCGCAATGTTGCCATTTTTGCTGTTTAAGAAATGTTAAGCATGTGCCTCAAATATATGATGACTTAAATCAAAGCATGTTTTCCCCTTAGTACCCTGTGGTGTTTGTCATATAAAATGCCCCAAAGTGTGCTAGGTGCTTAATTCACACAGACAGTCTGTCGTTGTAAGCTCTCTGAGACAATGTACATCTACACTAGACATGACGAGAGGAGGAAATAAAGCATGGGAAGAAAATGAGATGAGGAAATGTGAAGGGTAATGTCAATAAGATCATGCGGTTACTTAGTTTCTTCTACTTCTTCTCTTCGCTCCTGGTGGAGCATAAGGCACCAACCATTCTTCTCCATTCGCTGAAGATTTGGTTGACCTTTCTGTAGCATTTGTTTTTTACATGGTGGGTTGCTAGCCCAACACAAAACCCTCCTCCTTTCACATCTTGGGCTTGGGACCAAGCAATGGCAGAGTTACTTAGTTTAGTGAAGTATAAATTTTGGTTCTACTGTTTTAAATATGTGCTACCCAACAGCTGTGGCTGGTGGGTGTTGTGCTCCACCATTTTTTTTCCTGTGGGTGCTCCTGCCCCAGAGCACCCATGGAGTCAGCACCTATATCTCAGCCAATCTGACGTGGAGGAAAATTCCTTCCTGACACCAAATATGGCGATCAGTTAGAACCTGAACAAATGAGCAATACCCACCAGACAGGTGCCTGGGAAAGAATTCTCTGTAGTAACTCACAGCACTCCACAACTCGCAGCACTCCACATCTCCAAACAGTTGGGGATTTTTGCTACTGGCAGTCACCGATGGGCCGTGTGCCGTTGTATGCAGTCCCATCATACCATCCCCTCTTGCCATACCTTATCAATTTCAGTCTTGAAGCCAGTTAGGTTTTTTTGCCCCCACTGCTCCCCTTGGAAGGCTGTTCCAGAACTTCATTCCTGCATGTGTCACTGACTTTTCAAAAAGTTGCAAATGGTACTTTGTTTTAAACCACAGATCCTAGGTGTGTAGTTCTCCTGCAATCTTTATTGTGTCTCTAGACCAATGGTGGGCAACCTGCAGCTCATGGGCCAGATGCAGCCCATCAGGGTAATCTGCTGGCAGGCTGTTTCTTTACATTTGCATGGCTGCCCACAGCTCCCAGTGGCTCCGGTTCACCATTCCTGGCCAATGGGAGCTGCAGGAAACAGTGCAAGCCACGGACTGTGCTGGCCGCTGCTTCCCTCAGCTTCCATTAGCCTAGAATGGCGAACTGTGGCCACTGGGAGCTGCGGGTGGTTGTGCAAATGTAAACAAACTGTCTGGTGGCCCACAGGCCGCAAGTTGCCCGCCACTACTCTAGGCTGTGTCCATGTGAGTTGACAGCAGTGCTGTGCTGTAAATATTTTAGCTTTTGGAAAAAATTAACCATCTACCAGGGAGGGTGTTGACTTTCACAGGAGTAGTATGATTTTTCTCTTTCTGCTGGATGTATTTCTGTTGTCCCCCAGAGTGTGGAGTAGGGCGACCAGACAGTGAGTGTGAAAAATCAGGACAGGGGGTGGGAGGTAATAGGAGCCTATATATGAAAAAGACCCAAAAATCAGGTGTGTCCCTATAAAATCAAGACCTCTCGTCCACCCTAGTGTGGAAAGGGTGGAGCACTGTGTTGCGCTTGTGAATTCAGTACAAGGGCAGGGTGGTGACTTCACTGGAGGCCTCATGCAGGGAGCGGAGAGAGGCGGAGAGAGAGAGAGAGAGAGAGAGAAAATATATATCTAACATTTGGAGCTTGATCCATTCCAAGGTCTGTTACTACTTCAGAAGCATTTTTGTGAGCCCAAGAAATGAGCCATCTGTAGCTGGACAGTTCAGCAGTGTGGAGGAGGGATATAGTCCATCAGAGAGAGGGAAATCTTCCTTGCTTAATTCTAACAGTCCCCTCAGACATCCTCAGGCTGAACTGAAACAAATGAGAGCGATAACTGCTGAAGTGATTAGCATAGTTCACAATGCGCTTCATAACAAGCTTACTTACAGTTGATAAGAGTCTAAAGAGATTTTAACCCTTGTGCTTCCTTTATCAGGATAAGAATTTGACTCCTCTGTTTTTATCTCCAGTTTAAGGTGGAAGAATTTGGTGTATTTTTAAAAAGCTCTCTCTCCTTTATTTCCCTCATCATGGCTTTGTGGTTGCAGGAGGCAGTATTGCAGGTCTTTTCACTTGTCAGCTGCTGTCCCTGTTGAAGAGAGATAATTGAGCACCTGTGACTCCAGAGCTCAGTGGCAGAGTAACAGCTTGAGCTGGTGTGTGGGGCAGGGCACAGCCCCACATTTGTTAAGCTATTGCAAGTTCCCTGGACATGCACTTTCTCCACAAAGTCTTTGTATGGCCCTGTTCACTGTCTGCCACTGAAATTTGCCTCCCCTTTGTTTCAGTTGAAAGCTACGAATGAGGCACATTTCCCCCATCCAGCCCTCCCACATCCTCTGCAAAACATAGTTCTGTATCATCTCATCAAAAACTATTCAGGTGGATTATTCACTAGAAGGTGACATTTTATAGGTTAGGGCAGCAAAAGAGTGACTGACCTGTGCTGTTCTGAACTGATACAGTATCTCTTGTAGGCCAGAATGCATTTTATTTAAAAGTACTTTGGCGAAAGGGTTTCACTTCTCTGTTCTGTGGTATTGACCAGATGGAAGAAAGCTTGCAACTTATTTATGGGATTTAAAAAAATAAATAAAAATGCAACATTGTTAATTATCAGCTTGTTCTAAATCAGAGGTGGCCAACCTGAGCCTGAGAAGAAGCCAGAGTTTACCAATGTATGTTGCCCAAGAGCAGTGATAGGTCAGCAACCTCTCATCAGCTTCCCCCCTCCCTGCTCCCAGTGCCTCCCACCCTGTAAGCGTGCGGGCACTCACCCCGGCGGTGCCTCCTGCTGGTCGTCTGGCGAATCAGCTCTCCAGCCTCCGGAGCACCCTCTGCCGGCTGATGTCCTGCTCCTACTCCAGCCCCGTGTCCCTCCCGGACCCCGGTACCCTCTAGCTGAGGGTGCTGCACCCCTGCAGTACCCCCTCAAGTCTTAGGGTCTCCCCTCCCTGGGGAACCCTGCCCTGTGTCCCTGCTGGACTACAGTGCCCTCTTTGGGGTGCTGCACCCCTGCAGTATCCCACTGGTCATAGGGTCTCCCCTCCCTGGGGAACCCTCTACCCCCTATCCCCACCTTGCCTCAGACTTGGCCACTGCCAGTCACCACTTGCCTCCGCTCACTGAGGCAGACTGTAGTATCATGGCCTCTCATCACCGGCAAGGGGGGTTGGCCTGCTGCTCCTAATGCTAGCCCTGGGCTGCCCCCTGCAACCCCAGTACCCCTGGGTGAGGCCGTCTGCCAGGCCTTGCAGCCTGGGGCTCCCAGGCTAGAGTTTCCCCAGCTCCCAGTGCCTAGCCCCAGCCCTGCACCACCCTGGATACTCACTGAGGCTCCCTGCAGCTAGGCCTGTCTTCCTCTGGATACAGAGGAGACTGACTTTCCTAGGCCCCTGCCTCTCAGCCTTTATACAGGCCTGAGTGTTTGGGGCATGGCCACCCAGCTGAGCCTGCTTCCCAATCAGGCTGGGAGTTTGCTGGCTCCGAGCCACAACCCCTTCCCTGGGCTATTCCAGCCCTTTCAGGCAGGGAGTGGGTGGTCACCCCGCTACACACCCACTGACAGCCCTCCCCACACCTCCCAATGTGTTATACAGGAGGTTCTGGAGGGGCGTGAAGGGGAAGGAGTGAGGGCACGGCAGTCTGAGGGGAGGTGGCTGGAAGGGGTGGATTGGGGGCAGACCCAGGGGTTGAGCAGTGAGTACTCCCCCAGCATGTTGGAAAGTTGGTGCCCGTAGCTCCAGCCCTAGAGTTGGTGCCTATATAAGGAGCCGCATATTAACATCTGAGGAGTTGCATGTGGCTCCGGAGCCACAGGTTGGCCACTCCTGTTCTAAATCATGGCCGAAGAGGTAGGGAACAAACCCTGAAATGAACCCTGAAAAAAGGAGTCTGCAGAAATAGTTTTAGTGGATTACTCAGAAAGCTTGTTCTGTGTGCTACCCATAGTCTCTGATTTACAAGCTTCTGCTTACAAATGCATATTGGCAGTAAAGGTCTCTATGCTCTCTGTGTTGCATTGAGTGCATTTTAATTCTGATGACACTGAAAAGTTAGTTCTAGCTTTCCCCTACATGCCTCCTTTTCACAGAGACTGTTGAGAGTACTATGTGAAAAAATAGTGTATCAGAAGCATCTTGCTCAGTGTTTAAACAAGATTTAGTGTAACAGCTAATGTAGGCTGCCATTAAAAACATTAGTGGCTTGGCAAGGTGGGGTGCTGGTTATATTTCATAATATAACCTGGTTTGTCAGACGGCTGGAATGGAACGTGGAGACGAGATTAGATCGATGTTTGTTAATAATCTCTAAATTATAAGTAAACTTTTGTATAGTGGAAATTTAGATCTAGATCCCATGGCTTCTGGAAATGCTAATTCTAAGTGGTATGCAATTCAAAGCCACCAATAATATTTATGAATATAGTTGATACCACACAATCAAGTATGTACAGTTCTTCTATTGTAGGTAAAGGGTTCAATCCTGTGAGGCGCTGTGACTGACTGCAAGGTACTGTGTATCTACCCCAGGGTGTTGAGCACCAGTCAACTCCTACCAAATACAGTGGGAGGTGAAGGCATCCTGCACTGCTCAGGATAGTAACTAGTCCAGGGGTGGGCAAACTTTTTGGCCCGAGAGCCACATTGGGGTTGTGAAACTGTATGGAGGGCTGGGTAGGGAAGCCTGTACCTCGTCAAACAGCCTGGCCCCCACCCCTTAACCATCCCCATCCCCTGGCTGCCCCCCTCAAAACCTCATACCCATCCAATTCCCCTGCTCCTTGTCCCCTGACTGCTCCCTCCTGAAACCCACCACCCCTCAGGACCCCACACCTAATCCAAACCCCCCCGCTATGTGTCCCCTGACTGCCCCAACCCCTATCCACACCCCCGCCCCTGATGGCCCCCTTGGGACTCCCAGGCCTATCCAGTCTCCCCCTGCTCCCTTTCCCCTGACTGCCCCCAAGTCCCCTTTCCCCATATCCCTCTACTTACTGCCTCTTTACTATGCTGCTTAGAACAGCTTATAGCCCCACTGCCCGGCTGGAGCCAGCCACGCTGCCAGTAGGAGTGGCGGGCCAGAGTTCTGACAGTGCGGAGAGCTGAGGCTGCGGGGGAAGGGGAACAGCCGGGAAGGGCTGGGGGCTAGCGTCCTGGACGGGAACTCAAGGGCTGGGCAGGATGGTACCACAAGCCGTAGCTTGCCCACCTCTGATCTAGTCAATCCTAAAGCCCTTAACTCATTTCACAATGGCTAATTATATTGAGCAGTTGATATTTTGAATGGAGAATTGCATTCAAAGCCTAGCTGTTTGCTGACCTAGTTGATTTGTTATCAATATTTGTTTTCATAATACAGTAGACTCTTGATTATCCAGGATTGAATTAACCATAATGTGGATTAACCAGGATGTCAAAAAAAAAAATGCACAACTCGTAGGGCTGGCTCTGACTTTGCTGCCGCCCCAAGCACACACAAAAAAACCCCCACCAGGGCACAGGGCAGCCAGTGAACCAACACCCCCTCCCCCTGGTGCAGGGTGCTGGTGAACCAACCCCCTCTCCCCATATTTCCTATGGATGGTGATTATCCGGGATTTTATTAACCAGAATTAATTTTTTCTCTATCATCCTGGATAATCGAGAGTCTACTGTATTACTAATAGTCAGCTAGGGCCAGGTCTTAATCCAGTTCAAGTCAATGTCAAAATCCCATTGGCTTCAGTGACGTTCTGATCTGGTCCTTGTTAAGGCAGTGTCAGCACTTCCACTTAGACCTTAAAAAGAAAAGTAACCTTTCCTATAATGTGGGAAGTGAAAACATTGCCTAGCCATTCCTCACCACTAACTATAATATACTAGCAAAAATACCCGGCGTTCCTCGGGTCCGTCGGAGGTGGGGAGGGGTCAGAGAGCTGAGCGAGTGCAGGGTCCATTGGAGGGGGGAGGGGGCAGAGAGCAAACCTGACACCCCCACCTCACCCCCCCGACCAAACCCGACACCCCCACCTCACTTACCCCTCGACCAACCCCGACTCACATTTTCACCCCCCCACTCAAACTCAACACCCCCATGTCACCCCCCTACCAACTCCAACACCCCCTGACCAACACCCACACCTCACCCCCCGTAGACCAAACCTGACACACCCACCTCACTTCCCCCCCCAACCAAACCTGACACCCCTACCTACCACCACAAACAAACCCGACACTCACACCTCACTTACTCCTCGACCAACCCCAACCTACCTCCTCACCCCCCCAACCAAACCCAACACCCCCACCTTACCCCCCCACCAACCCCAACACCCACCCCTCACCCCTCACCCACTCTGACACCTTCCCACCCCCCAGACCAAACCCGACACCCCCACCTCACCCCCCAACCAAACCTGACACCCCTACCTCACTTACCCTCTGACCAAATCCAACTCGGGTCCGTCGGAGGTGGGGAAGGGACAGAGAGCTGAGCGAGTGCAGGGTCCGTTGGAGGGGGGAGGGGGCAGAGAGCTGAGCAAGTGCACGGTCAGTTGGAGGGGGGAGGGGCAGAGAGGTGAGCGAGTGCGGGGTCCGTTGGAGGGGGTATTATGACATCATAACTATGTCACAGAGAACAGTAGCTGCCCAGCTGATGTGATTGGCCTTTAAATAATTTCACCCCTGGGGGGCGTCAGAGGTGAGATTTGAAAAAAAATTTAGACTCTTACCCTGATTAGGACCCTAAGACCTATAACTGTACCAAATTTCTCTCTAGCTTAAACTGTGTGGAAGGAGTAAGTGCACGTACATACACGCCTACATACACGCATACACCATTTGACTTTTATATATATAGATATAGATATGAGAGAGAGAGACAAAAACTGAATTGTCTTTGTGTAAGAAGCAAAGAAAATCTATAAGAAAAAAAGAGAGAAGTAAATAATGAA
The DNA here is from genome assembly GCA_032164245.1 of Sternotherus odoratus. Taxonomy (NCBI): domain Eukaryota; kingdom Metazoa; phylum Chordata; order Testudines; family Kinosternidae; genus Sternotherus; species Sternotherus odoratus. Next base: position 63,596,945 of record JAVMKO010000001.1, read on the forward strand.
ACAGAAGTTTGGTTTAGCAACATATGCCAGCATCTTTCACTGTTTTGATTTGCGATTTCCTGCTGCAGTGCTTTTCATATTGTTTTAGTTCATTTTGAATGTACAGGTTAAACTATCTATCTTAAGGTATTTCTATGGTCACAGTATCTGAGCACCTCACTTTCTCCAGTGTTGTAAAGTAGGGAAATACTGTTTATCCCCATTTTACAGATGGGGAATTAGGAGGCTAGGTGACTTGTTCAAGGTCATACAAGAAGTTTTTTTTGGCAAAGAAGGAACTCAAACCCATGTCTCCTAAGTCTTAAGAAAGTGCCCTAACAAGCAGACTTTGTAATTTGAAACTGGTCAGTAGGTGTTAATTGTGCAGAGACCTGGCCATTGACATCATCCAAACTAGTGCTGCATAGCATATCTTCTCTGCATTATGCTAAGACAAGTTGAGTGCTTTTAAAAAATAATTAAAATAATGTTGCAAAAAATAGTAGAAGGTAGGTTTATGCATAGACAACCCAATGGGTCAAATTTTCTCTCAAATAAAAATATACCCATTTTCTCAACCAGTAATAAGTTACATCCCTTTCTACTTAATGTGCATCATTGTGGTTAGGTATTGAAGGAAATTAGGTACATTCTTCCTGTTTTGTTGCTTTCCTGGGATTTTATTTTTGGTTGCAACCATATTTAAAATACTCTTAATGTGTTTTTTCCCCTCCCTGTGTTATGTAATAAAGAATTACTCCCATTATTCATTCTATCTGTAATTCACTGGGCTTTCGGTTTCCTGGTTGGATCCCGGCATATTTTAGTATCCTGTACAAGCTGCTGAAAGGATTTCTGAAGGGGGACTAAGTTACCTTGTTTTAGTCTAGAGTGCATCAATCAAAGAAAAGTTCTTTTAATAAAATGTCTGAAGCTTGCTCTTTGTGAAGAGAGCTGTTGCAAAAAGTGGAAGTATGTGAGCTTTTGTAACTGTTGTATTACCAATATGATTTGATCAATTAAAAATGCATATAAATCAAAATGCAGTGATCACCTAGAGTTGTTTACATGTGATTTAAATGATATTGTAAGCTGTGACTGTTATGTTAAAAGAACCATGGGATTGATGCAGCATAGATGGCCAACTTTGGGTCCCTGACTTTTTTTCGAGGTATCTTTTAAGGTGTCTTTTATCCCTTTTAATGATGTGTGCATGAATGGCCAGCTGAAAGGAACCATGAAATTGGGATTGTACCGTCTCCTTTACACTCAGCCAACTGTAATCATTCCCTGATCTTTTTTCCCTACAAAACAACTCACTTGGTCCTCTTCAAAGAAAAGCTTTCATCTGAAGGGGAACCTGACTTTCTGTTCATTTGGTCTTCAGTGATGCCTTTCTGTGCCATATGTCACCCTCAGTCAGGGCTGGCCCTAGACCAAATGGCGCCACAGGCATTGAGAGTCTTCAGGGCCTCCTTCCATTTGTTAAATTTTTAATACCTTATTTTTTTTATTGCATTTGTAGCCCATTTCACAACATTGATGCACGATTTGTATGCGTGATTTATCCCTGTCATATAAGATAAATTTGCATGCTAGGATCTGTAAATCTGTATTTATTCATGCCATATATAAGCAAATACAAAAATTAGTTTCCTCTAAGCTTACAAGACTTTTTAATTTGAAGAATAACTGCAATGTACTAAAATCAAGAAATTTAACTGTGCACTAATATTGGATGGGCCAGTATTAAATAGTGTTACAGTAGGTGACAGTCTCAGAATGTTAATCCTAGTCCTTAAACTCACTCGTTTTTCTTGTCTTTGTCATCACAAACTGAAGCACAATGTTAGAGAGATCCAAAGACTGGCCAATGGCATTTTCAAGTGATAAAGTAGCAAGCAATGTCACTATCTCATGGCTATTGTCAATCAAATATATTTTAATGAGCCTGAGCTTTGGAAAGCTGCACTCACTGCTCATGACAGCATGAGCAAAATCCTCTTAGGAAAAGTGTCCTTCAGCTGTGCATCATGAATGAATTGGAGAACTTGAAGTGGAGCATGCTTCCCGTGTGGCAAAATGTGACCGATGTTGTCCAATTCAACATAGAAGTCATCCTCATTAATATATGAACATTTCCCATGTGTCAGCATACGGTGAAGGTCCATATGATTGTTCAAGAGTGTTTTCCTGTCCACCGGCAGCTTACTAAGGTCATACAGAAACCTCCAGGTCTTTTTGTGGTGCATCATTTGCCCAGACCTTTCTTCGATATACAGATGCTCATGCATGACATTGTTGTATTTTCCAAGGAACTCTAGCAAACCAAGAAAATTACCCTTATGTTCAGTTAACAGTTACCTGACAATCCCCAGAAAGTGAAATTATTATTTGCAAGGAAGAGGGTGCATGAACATGTTCCTCCGGTGCAGAGTGTCTACATTGTCAAATATTTCCCAACAACAACAGTTGATTTTGAGTAAACTAGCAAATGACGATTTAGTTTCTCACCATTCTTGAGCCCTCTTTCTCGGTGTGACTTCAATTAGGTTCACTTCTGCTCATTTACTGGAAACGTCATAACCTCGATTTTGCTTAGTCTATTAAAAATTGTACGATCATTATTGGCAGAGTTTAGGATCGCCAGCCATAAAGCAGGATCTGATGTATTGATTTTGTGGTGTGCAATTTTTCTCTCTACTGTTTTTGTCATCATGCTAGGCTGATTCTTCTTCATCGTTTCTCTCCTTCTCACGTGAACCAGATTTTTCTTTGTCATTATTCTACTTTTCATGTGAGACACATTCTTCTTTATCATCACTCTCTGTCACTTTCCTCACATTTCCATTCCTTCTCTTCAGGCAAATCTGTTAATTCCTTAGTTAATAGGACTTCTATCATTTACGCTTCACTCCTCAATTTCTTCTGCATAGGGATAATAGACCAGGCTTTAGTCAGTAGCAATGTTCTGTTTCAGATATTTTCCCCTTCCTTCAAACTAGATTGCAACTGAGTTTTTCACTTCCTATACTGAGCTCCTGAAGTCTTCTTCAGGGTCATCATTTATTTCTATGGGGGAAAACAGATAGATAGTATTAGGGAGAGCGAAAGTCTATGTTCCGCAGTTTTAGACAGTAATCAAACGTGACAAACATGTCAAAAGAAGTAACAGCATTTCTTGTATATTATTGCATAGATAGGTGTTCAATAAATATCTCTGGTGCCTCATTAAATATGTCCTTTATTAGTCACTACAGTACTTTCGCTCTTCAAGTCTTAAAACACAAGTACATTTTCACAATTACCCAATAAAGCTAGGTTTACAATATCACAGCTAGGCCCTTGTTGGTTCTTTATTATATCTCACTGACTAACTGGCAACACCCCACCCTTCATATATCCATGACGGTATGGCTGACAGCATTCTAGGGGGTTCCAGAAAAATGTAGTTCTCAAAGTCTGGAAGGTTCCATGAGATTCTACAAAGGTTCAGAATATTCTAGAAGGTTTGCGAAAAATGAATCCACATATGGAATACCTGAATCATTTTACTTTAAACATTTTATTTTCCCTTTTGTCATTAGCAATAAAAATTGCTTCTTGGGTGGTCGCCTGGGTCGCCTGCCACTAAATCTGGACCTACCCTCAGTCCTTTGCAGTGGTAACAATGGTGCTTCCAGAGAGCTGCTATGGTTGCTGACATGAAATTTGGAAGCCTATTAGAGATTCAGAAGTGGTGATTACTTATGACCTAGCAGAAATAGTGGTACTCTTTTTGTAGCCAGCATCAGATGGGCAAGAAATTCTGTGAATGGTGAGGAGTATCTTGGCAATGACCTACGGGTGAGTAGCCACAGAAGCCCCAGATTTGTTCAGATGTCCTTCAGATTGCAACCTCAAATGGAGTGTTGAGGTGGCTTTGTTGGTGGGTGAAAAAGAGTAATAGCTCCTTTAAGGGCCTCCTCAGATACTCTTTCTCCCAGATCCCGAGGAAGTGGAGTGATGCATTATCTAAGCTCATAGGGATGGCCAGAAAGCCACTGGCTGATGAACACCTGGGGGATGGTAAATAAAGCCTGTCCCTACATCCTGAACCCCATTCAGACCCGAGGCAGTCAAGCTAACTGCTGGTGCCTCTTTGTGGCAGGTGTCCAGTGGTACCTGGGACTCCTTCCCTATGGGTTCTGGTTCCCTGATAAACCTGAGTAGGAAGTGGATTTTGGAGAAGAAGGCATCCTCTGAAGTAGCTGGGAAATGGGATTGGGTCTCCTGATGTCTGGTACAGTGATGGGAAAACCCTATGAGGTCCCAGCAACAGACTGGGGCCCAGCTGTAGAAGAATGCAGCCATCCATCAGGTCGAAATGATTAAGGAAGGAATCATGACCTGCGCTGTACCAGTATTTTGCCAGATAGTTCACAGTGAGTTAAGTTAATAAAGTTGTGACCTAATTAAACCACATCCCATGTATCCTGTCTTTCTTCCTGCATCTCATAAGACAATAAGAACGGTCTTACTGGGTCAGACCAATGGTCCATCTAGCCTAGTATCCTGTCTTCCAACAGTGGCTAATGCCAGGTGGTTTCAAGTGAATGAATAGAACAGGTGATTATAAAGTGATCCATCCCCTGTTGTCAATTTCTAGCTTCTGGCAAACAGAGGCTAGGGACACTCACAGGATGGTGTTGCATCCCAGCCCATCCTGACTAATAGCCATTGATGGATCTTCTCTCTATTTTTTTGAACCCTGTTATAGTTATGGTCTTCACAACATCATCTGGCAAAGAGTACCACAAGTTGACTGTGCATTGCATGAAGAACTACTTCCTTTTGTTTGTTTTAAACCTGCTGCCTATTAATTTTATTGGGTGACCCCAAGTTCTTGTGTTATGTGAAAGAGTAAATAACATTTCCTTATTCACTTTCTCCACACCAGTCAAGATTTTATAGAGCTCTATCATATCTCTCCTTAGTTGTCTCTTTGAAGTTGAAAGATCTTTTTAATCTATCCTCAGACAGATGTTCCATACCCTGATCATTTTAGTTGCCCTTCTCTATACTTTTTCCAATTCTAAAATATATTTTTTGAAATGGGGCAATCATACCTGCACACAGTTTCAAGATGTGGTGTACCATGGATTTATATAGAGTAGTGGTGGGCAACCTGTGGTCTGTGGGCTGCACGGAACCTGGCAGGGTAATCTGATCGTGGGCTGAGAGATAGTGTTTACGTTGGCTGTCCGCAGGCATGGCTGTCTGCAGCTCCCGGTGGTCTCAGTTCACCATTCCCAGCCAATGGGAGCTACTGGAAGTGCAGATTTTAAATTAATTTAGATTTTAAATTGGTCAGATTATAAATTACCCTGACAGTGGCAGGATGTAATTACCCTCTTCAGTGGACCACATTTTAGTGCAAAGTTAAGGCAGCTATGCCTTTTTAGTGGCTACCATTTAGTGGCAGAGAGGGTTTAGAAAAGCTGCCATAAGTTGTGTGGACTTAGTCCTTTGATTTCTCCTTGTGGTTATTGGGGAGTCTTGGCAGGTGCAGGACACTGAGAAAGTGCAGTCCAGGGTTGTAACATTTAGCTTTGGTCCCGTTGACTGTACCAGTTTACATTTCTGAGAGTACTGGATATTGACTGATAGTGATGCTCTTTAATTAATTCTGTTCAGTGCAAGGCTCATGACAGATTTACTACCATCCTTGATTTGATTATGGATGAGACCTGTGAGTATGGATAAAACACCCTCAGGTGTTTAGGTTGAGATGTGCCCCAGTGATAGCTCAGTCGTGTCTGGGGGGGACAAATGTGAAGTCTCATTTACTTGTTCCAGCAGATGTCTGTCACTTGAGGTCCTGGAGATGCTGGGCATTTGCGTAGTGCAATCTGAAAGCTAGATCCGTGCTCCTTTTGTCTGGAGAACACCAATTGGGGGAGTTGACTTTCTGTGAATGGATTTTCTCGCTCTATATATATTTGCAAGCAGTGGTGGTTCAAGCTTTCTCACAACCCAACGAATATTAATCATCTCTCCTCTAGATATTGTTTAGAGTCTGATCCAAAGTCCATCAAAACCAGTGGAAAAACTCCCAGTGCCTTCAATTCATTTTACATGTGGGCTTACAGAGAGATTTGATCTCATTGCCCTCTTATATAAGGAATATAATTTCACATAGGTCTTGGCCTATTGTCAAAGGTCACTACAAAGTGACTTGAACAAGATTTTGGACCCATTAAGTTGCTCCATTGCAATATTACATCATCCAGTGCCCTAGTAACAGGAGTGTGTGTTAGATTTTTAGGTATACTGTTCCCTTTTAAAAATTTAAATGCTTAGCATTCAGCCTGGTGAATTCAGCATTCAGGGATTTAGCGAAATAATTTACATTAACACTGAATGAATGCCCTTAGTATTTACATAGTATTTGAACATGTTCAAAGTGCTATACAAACATTAATTAATTTTCATAGCACTCCTATATGGTGCTGTAGGTGAGGAACTGTGTGGCTAAATCCCTATCCACCATAGTGGAAATTTACCCACAAGGGTATAACAAACTGACAAAACAAGAGCAGTCTAAACTGAACTGTAAGCTTTTGTCCATTGCCCAGTTCACTGAGCCCAAATATTGCTGTACATAGAACAGTAGGTGATTGTGTATACTCGTAAGACTCCTTCTGTTCCTGTGCATAACCAGAGGGTAGAGTGTAATTACTAGTCCCAAATTCCTAATTTTTTCAATTTAATGCCTAAGTGTTTTTCACAAGTATATTGACTGGGTATATCAGTGCCCATGCACACACATTGGCACCTGTTATGTTCATGTTGGCATATTTAAAAAAATAAACTCTTGGTGACAGTAAAACTAGAGAAAAATAAGTGTCAGAGTTCAGGGTCAGATTTTTTAAAATTCTTAGCACCCACAATTGGGCCCATGTTTTCATGACTCGGCATCCTGCAGCACTCAATGTGATGCTTAGAGACCGAGTTTTAAAAGTACTCAACTTCCAGTATACTGTGCTCTTTGGAATTCTGATAATTTATGTTGGAACTTTACCAAATGTTTTGGCACCTAGACTCCATATTAGGTCAAAACGTCAAAAGGAACCTTGGTAGTGGTGCTTTGTGAGGAAACTGAATCTCATCAGGCTAGCATTGCCCACTTCTATCATCACCAAGAAAAAAATTACTTTCTCATAAATTGCCCTAATAATCCGGGCAAGAAATCCATCTGTAAAAAACAGTAAACCAGCCACCAGTACAGTACTCTCAAAAGCAGATATAGGGAGGTGAATAAAAATGGAATAGCCCTTTAGCCATACTGTTAAGCAAGAGGTTGGGGAAAGGCAGAAAAACACACTGTTCTTCAAGCAAAAAAGAAATTTCCAGTGAGTAGTTCAGCCAGTCTTTAGTTCTAGAGAGTGAACACTGTAAAACTAACACTTCAATATTTGATGAGCCATGAACATTAAAAAGTTACTCTACTTATAAAGCTGTCTCATATGTACAATGTGTAATATTTGAAAATGCATTCAGCATTGTATGATTATTCTAGTTAATTAACTAGTATGTTATTTTAGATGTATAGTATGTTTTGTCTGATTTTTGTTTTACTAGGATTACAATTAAAATTCCAAACTATACTATTTTCCAAGTGAAATAGTTACAGTAAAGAAGTGCCAATCAAATCACTGCAGTGTTGCTCAAACAGCAATCCTTTAGCAATTTTATTAATGTAATGAGATTACTGGTAGATGACAGTAGAAGAACCAGTGATCAATCAGATATGGCAACCACTGGTGGTTCTTCTTTGGCAGGGCTGGGCAAACTGCAGGCTGCACCTTGCCCGCCAGCCATTTTAATCCGGACCTTGAACTCCTGCTGGGGAGCAGGGTCAGGGGCTGATCCACACAGCTCTAGTAGCAGTGGCACGGCCTTGATCTGGTGCTCCAGCCGGATGTGACACATTCAGTCACGGAGACCACCTTGGGACTGTCACCTGATGTGCTGAGATTACCTCTGAGCCCATTTTCCCTGCCAGAACCCTGTCTGTTGAGCCAGACATGCTAATCTGCTGCAACACAGACTCAGGTCTGGTCCATGTCTTCAAAGTTGCAGACTTTAACCAAAAGCTGATCAGTGGGTCACCTATCTCCAGCACCGACACTCAGTTTTCAATAGGTTTAAGATTAGCAGCCATGTTCGATTGTATCCGTAAAGAAAACGAGGAATACTTGTGGCTTCTTAGAGATTTACCAATTTATTTCAGCATAAGCTTTCATGGGCTATAGCCCACTTCATTGGATGCTCCCAATGTGATCCAGACCCCAAATAAATCCATTTTACTCTGTATAAAGGTTATATGGGCTAAGATAATAAATTGTCTGCTTTCTATAACACTAATAGAGAAATATGCACAGCTGTTTGGTCCCCCACGTGAATATGTGTGTTGTGTAAATGAGGAGGAACAATATACATATCCAGCATACTGCATGTGCATTGCTTTTACACATTTTTTGTCATTTCTATATCCAAAACTTCACTGGATATCTTCACTAGTTTGTGGTACTAGGATATTGCTGTCAGTGAGATTCAATTATTGCTTTTTTATGTTCATACAGTAGTGTAGGTCACCTGACATTTTAGAAAATTCTTCTACCTTTATTTGATTAGGTCTTGTCCTATTAAATACATCTTCAGATACACATACAAAGTTGAGATTTTAGAGAGAGCAGGTTAGTCATAACAAAGACCAAATATGGTTACAAAACAATATTTTATGGCTTGACTTATATTTATTTGGCTTGTGGTGGTGGGAAGTCACTGTTTTATTTACCAGGAAGAGGATTTTCATCATGTCAGTCACTTCTGTTCTTTCTCAGCTGGTGTCTGACTCCCACATCCTCTTCCTCCTCTGTCCCTAAAGCCCTTTCATCTATTCGAAGGTCATGAAATGACATTATTCTGTTGACTAAATGGAAGCTCTCACTCCTGATTATTTTCTAAATATCTTCAGACAGAACACAAAAACAGGAAGGAACGTTGTTTGCACATCTTATTTTCAAAACTCTGTAGGCTCACTGATTAGAGTCTGAAGGTAGGCTAAATTCAGAATTGGTGCACGCTCGGAGAAATGTCTGTTTTTTTTTAACCAGAAACATATTGAAGTTATGATAGTTCATTCAACAGATTCATTTGCTGGGATGATTTAGTTGGGGTTGGTCCTGCTTTGAGCGGGGGGTTGAACTAGATGACATCCTGAGGTCCCTTCCAACCCTGATGTTCTATGATTGATGCTGAAGTGAATTGGTGAAGTGAAAAACCTAATTTTTAAAGAAATAATCATTTGTAAAAATTTCTAAAACAAGAGTGGATAGAGTTGATGTTTCCAGTGAGAAACTTTCTATATTTGAAACTACTTAGTAGGTTTGTCTTGGAATTTCACTTTTCAAACAGATGATCAGATTTTCTAGTATGTGATATTTTGGGGTATTTTATATATCTTAGGGTGTCCTAAATGATAAATGATTTGAAATGGGCAAACACTGAAATGAAAATGAAAAAGCAGAAGGAGATGGGGAAAGTACTTTATAATTAATCTCATGTTGGGGAGGGGAGAGGGGAAAGCAAAAGGATTTGGCTACTTAAAGCAGAACATATCTGAAATCTTACAACTGCAATATATTTTAGGACTCAGAAACTATAATTCTACAAATTACTGTGCTGAAAGCCACTGTGTTCAATTATAGTATTGAATGTTGTTGTGCATGAAGGGACCATTTATATAGAAAAACATTACTTAATGTTAGATTCCTGCTAGAGACCTAAGTATCCTTTTTAGTATATCTCAGTGTAGTTACCTTGCAATCAGCCAATAAAGCATCAATCTTGTAAAGCAGTTCTTTGTAATAGATCAGGATATGTTTCTGAGGATGCTTGGAAACTTTTGAAATCTATTTACCTTTTGAATTTTCACTCTCAGAATTTGGCACTGTATCCCACTGGCTGAAACCTCCCAGAAGCCAGATCAATTGTACTTGTTTTCCTGGATGTTGGTGTCTAGCTGTTTTTTAGGAATTTTGCTCAAGAAGTCAGAGCAGAGAGGAAATTGATTAGTGAGTTTAGTTGTTTGTTTACTCCCAGAAGATGCATCAAAAATTCTTGAAGAAAAGATGCCAACTTTTTAAAAATAAGTAATAAACAACTGGGTTCTGGGAGGGTGGGAGAGGTGATGGAAACTAAGATTCACTTGGCAGCAAAAATAATATTGAAGGTCAGGATGGGATTTCTAGTATAAGCCCTTTTTGGTGCCAACTTCTGTCCTCCTGTGTTTCCCAAAGGAAATGAAAGGACTGTGCAAATTTAACTTGTTTATCACTAGTTAATTAAATATCCAAGGAGTCTGCTTGTCTGCTGCAAAGCTCTCCTTTTGGTTTAGCTCAAAATGGTTGCTGTTGGGCTCTATCTCATGGAGACTTGATATTTGATCATTCGTGTTCTGTTGGATTACATAATTTAAAGGCATTCAGCCTAAAAATGTTTAGTGTTGCAGGCATATAAGACACAATTATGGTTAGAGTTGACCCACAGCATCCTTTTCCAGTGATGATGTGTGAACCACAAAGAATACAGCTTTTGATTTGCAGAGCCCAGGTTGACTTTGGAGGGCTGACAGTTTAAAAGTGGAGGGTTTTTTGTTTGTTTTTTTTCAGCACAGTTGATCTGCATTAAGAGACAATAAACCTAGAAATTCATTTTATAGTCACTTTTCCAAGAGGAAGCACTCTTTCAGGCCTAGATAAATTACATAGGATTAAATAGTTTTGACAATTCAGCGAATATGTCTGTGTCCAATTAGGAATTACTCTTTGTTTTATGAAAAGCATTTGATTGTTACCATCAGTGTGGTTTAGATCTTCCATTTTTGTAGCTGAAAACAGGCTGTCTAGGGAAGTGAAACAGGGCCATCAAGGAGTTATCAACATTGACTAGCTCTGCCCCAAACAATGAGGTTGGAGACTTCTAACAAATCTTCTCTCTCAAACTCTATGGGGTGGCAGCATGGGAAATTACATCAGGACACCAACAAAGAACAGGTTTATCAGACTGCTCTTAAAAGTGACATATTCTCTAAGCAAGGGAAGCCATTTCTGCACTGGAACTAAGAGATTCAGCAGAAGGAGTTGAGGCAGGAATGACTTGGCTTCCCTTGCATTAAACCCAATGATTCCCCACGGGGACAGAAGGTGAGACCAGAGTAAAGGGGATTGCCTTCAGCAGTTTGTTGTTTTTTCCCCCTACAGCTCATGTTGTCTGAGTAAAAAGTGTGTGCTTAAGAAGTTGCTTTGCAAAGCGTGGGTGTTCCTTACTTTAACACCCTGTAATTCCCTGAAGAGTTAAATCTGCACTGCCTATAGGGATGGTTGCTGGTGACAGTGTGCATAGGCTTCTGGGGAGGCTTGGGCAGTTCAGAACTGGTTTCAGAGTGTAGGGCAGTGAACGGAAGGACCCTCGCAGCCTAAGGGGAAGTCCACGGGACCTGGAAGCCAAATGATTTTGCGGGACAACTAATGAAAGAACAGGGACAGGAGTGGGGTCAAAGGGTCAAACAAAGGGAACCTGACCTGGAACTGAGAGGTGCCAGACAGGGAGTCTGCACCCTGGAAAAGTGCCTGAGGGGCCAGGGCTAGAGACAGTGTCCAGATTCTGCCTAGACCCAGCTGGCTGGAAGCACATGGGTCCAAACAGACTGCCCAAGACTTCTGGTATGTGAAGGAGACTCCTTTTACAAGTAAAATAATCCAGACTCGCCTGATTATGAATGTCTCCTGCAACAGCAATACTCCTCTCCTGCTTGGCCGCAGACACTCCCCTTATTTTCTGAGGGGCCTGTTACTTTGGACTGGGAGGGGAAAGTAGAGGGATCAATGTGCTCCATGCTCTGTTTGGGGCGTGTGTGTGTAACCCACACACCTCCTGGGTGAGGTGTTCTGTCCTATCTAGTGGCACTGAGACCACTTGGAGAGAGAGATAAAATGAGTTTGTTCTACAGGATTACTAACAGCCAGTTGACTTTTAGCTCATGCTGTAGCGGCTTATGCATTAAGCTGCAGAGGTCCCCAATTTGATCCCGCCTACTGACCGGGGTCTGTCACCATTACAAACAGGCTTGGCCCATGCCGCTTGTTCCACCCCTGGCAGCAGCAGGCAAGCATGCACACGCACTGGCTGTTCATGTGGTCTCACTTGCACTCTGCTGTGGGTGGGTGGGGCAGGTGGATGTTGATAGGCTCCAAGGTGGTGCTGGGAATCTCTACGTGGCTCTTAGACAAGACCATCACCACTGTGCACATTCAGCTGAAATGCATCAGGGAAGGTGACTGCAATGCCCAGCTCCATCTGGTTATTGTGTGTCTATGCAAATTAAGTACCACCACAAATCTCCCTGAAATTAATTTGAAAATGTTGGTCAGTATGGATTCAACTGTTGGGTCCATTGCTGCAGATTGGTGATGGTTCACTAGGGAGGACTTGGCCTCAGCTGTTAGAATAGCCTTGCCTGTTTTATTAACAGTAATAAATGAATAATTGAATCAGTGAGAACAAACGGTTTCCTAACAAACTAGCTGCTTAATGTTCCCCACTTTTTAGGAAATACATTTTACTGTAATTACTACTTCACCCTCTCAATTAATCGTTCTCAAACATACAAATATAATCATCTTAGATTTGTCTGTCAACTCCACATGTAAGGAGTTGTATCCACATGTATCTCCACATTTATAACTCATTCTGTGTTAATGTGAAACATGTAAATCCTTGCCTATTAAGAGCATAGTTTTAAGTCTCTCGGCTTTTAGTGCATTGTATCTTAATTTCTCTGATTTGGAATAATTTGTATACTGACATGTAGGTGGCTACATTTGAAGTGGTTTGCCTACTGTTATAAATGAGGTTTCTGGCATAGATGTAAACTAGTAATGCAACCCTACTAATGCAAATAACGGAGATTGGTTTTTTGTTAAATAAAATCAAAACAAACACTTTCCCCCTCCCCAATTTGCATTGTAAAATAAAGTGGTGGATCCTATAGATATCCCCTTTGCTCTGGGTACTGATTCCAGAAATGTGGGAATTCAGCAGAGACCAGTATTTGAGACGATTGATTTTTTTTTGTCCTAATCATTATAATGGTCTAAACACAAAGTTAAAAATCAATTTGTATCTTAAAAGCCAAATAATAATTTCCCTAAATATGAGCACCTAGGGCCAAATATCTTTATATCTGTAAACCCTTTCCTCCAATGGACTGAGAGGAGTAAGAAAATTTAGCCCCCCAAAATCATAAAAAAAAAAAAAAATCTAAACCCAAAACGTTTAATTTATAATCAATAGTAAATGTTTTCTGAGAAGATAGTGCCAGTGATTTGAATAAGTTCTCATTAAGATGTATAATATATTTTCTTCAAGACCCATTAAACAAGCTTTAGTCAGTTGAGCCTGAAAAACATAATCATGAAACTTCAGTTTGAAAGTCATTATGCAGTATCTAAAATAAGTTCTGAATAATTACATACACATCCGAGAGACATCAACATCCTTCAGACAGAGAAGCCATGTAAATAAATACCTGGAAGAAGAGGTGGATTGTTGTTGCTGGCTTTAACTGAATTCCATTAAGACAAAATATGTGCAATGAAAAGGGAAGCTATAATTGGGTATGTTGTAATCAGTTGCTCTGCAAGCTTATCCTCACACCTTCAATACCAAAAAAAAGTAGTAAGTCAGCATGTACAGTACTTGTTACTGTAATTGTAAGCTTTATTCTATTTTTACTTTATTTTATATTTGTTTATTTCTGTACGCTCTCAGAATAAAAATATCCAGATCCCATCCCCATTCTTGGTTAGTGCTTTGAATGGGACTCTGCTGATGTATATTTGTAGAAGTGAGTCCAGTAGCAGTTGAGCTCAAGGAATGGGAGCAAGGGAGCATTGTTACTTGAGAGGAAAATTGGTAGCTTTTGAGATTGAGACAATTACTACTTTGTTGTCAGTTTGTCCTGTCTTTTAAAACCGCAAAGTCTTCAGGGCAGGGGATTATCTTCTGTTCTGTGTTTGCACAGTGACTTGCAGAATGGGGCCCCTTCCTGGTTGGGACTAATACAATACAAATAAATAATAATTTGTTTATATTCTGTTTTTTTCCCACCAGAAATTTGTAATCTTTGAGGAATATTATGTGACAAGACAGCTTTTATGGTAAAATGCATTGCCACTGGCAACAGAATAGAACAATAACTGTATCTTTGCATTTATCATCAGTACTTTGAGTCAGATTTTTCATTGTTCCTCATTAGACAGAACACTCCTCCTGAACCTGTCTGATTCCTTAGTGAAAGCCCTACTAATGGAGATTGTAATAGGAGAAATTAATGCTTCAGTTTCTCTTAATATGGGATTCCTCTATTTCTTAACAAACCTCGTCTTAATTGGAAGGCCCTGATCAATTTTACTGCTCTGAATCTGGGATTTAAATGCTGAGTTTTGCCTCTTAATCGCTGCTTCTGGTTTTTAGTTGGCTATCCATAAGATTAGTAGCATATGGTAGTCATTCATGGACATTTAAATTGACCTTTTGTGGCAATGGGAATTTGTGATTTCAGTGTCCCCAGACCATTGTGACATTTATTGTTTTTGATTGACCAGCACAGCTCTTTGCACCTTGAAGAAGGAAATGAGCAAGAGATCTTGTGATTTCGAGATATCATAGAGCACAATGCCCTCGTGTACTTCTTTGTTCTGTGATAGTTATTGACACTATCTCTCATCTTTTCATAATATTGGACAGCTCCACATTTTAGTCATATGTTCCCTTTGACCTACTCGGAGACTTTTATGTTCTCTATCTTATTCTTGTAATTAAATAGTATTGGAAACATTGGGTGACTCAGCCGTAGAGAAAATGCACATAAAACCACCTCCAGATAACTTGGTGTTTCATGTTGTTAAAGTAAATTTTTCCTTGGCTTCCCTTTTTGGTCCTTTGCATCCCCCTTAAAAAAGCTAATGTTCCACAGCAGAGTGTGGGTATGTTATATTAGTATTTGGCTGAGTGGCTTCTTTTTGTTTAGTATGGGACATCTGTAATTGATAGGTGGTCCTGACTCTGAACAGCTCAAATAAACGCACAAGGCAAAGTTTGTCTAACATCTTTAACTCTTCACGGGAGCTTGGCTACGTGCCACTAAGTCTGACCTAATGGAATTGCTGATTTCAGGGTTGCCCGGGGCCACAACCACAAATATGCACATCTCTGAGGTCTTTGGACCCAATGTTTATTTTATATTTGTATTGCTATTGGAAATAAGTCACCTGACTTGATTCATATATAAACCTCTAGACATTAGCCGACAGAAGTAAACTTTTAATTTAGGATTTCATCTGTGTGTTGGCGTATGGCTTTAAAATAACAACTAAAACCAGCTCGTGTATCTAAGGCCTTGTCTGTCCTAAAGGGAAAAGTCTATCTAAACTATGCATTTAATTTACGTGAATAGCATAACTCAAATGGACGTAGCTTAGATCTACTTACCACTACTAAACACATCTTGTAGTTTTACACAGATTATTTTTTTCTTCATTAAACTTTTGATGGCCTGTAATGCTATGGGAGAGAGTAAAGAGACATATTGAAGCCCCCCACAATGCAGCCTTCCCTGGTTCTGTAGGTAATAGGTTTGTACTTCAGTTTATATGAAGATTCATAGGGGGGCTTGATATCCACTTAAACAAAAGTAGGGGATTGCTCTCCTCACATTTTAATTAAGTGTATTAAATGCCTGTTTTTTTCTAGGGGGAAATAATCTCTCCAGTCAAGGTCGGATATTATATCCCATTGTCACTTCACTTTTAGCTCGTGGAACAGTGGTTTCCCCTATGACCCTTGACTGGAGTCAATGACTGCATCACACCTTAAGCAGGACCACTGTTGTCTGACTTGCCAGGGGAAGAGGGTATACTGCTTTAAGGGAGGATGGAGAGAGTGATAGACACATGTCTATCTTGTCTAAAGGATTACATTCTCTGATAGTAACCTAGGTAGGCCTACACTTTTCAGACAATTCCAGTGGATCCCCGTGTCTTTCTTTCTCTATTTTCCCAAACTACTATACTGCTCTTGAGAGCATATTCATTTTTAAATCTCCTGGAGTTCCTTTCACCTCATCCATTTGCAGGCCTTTTCCTTTCCTGCTCCAAACCAGTTTCGTAGGTTAGCTAGTGGGCATAAGGGGCAAATTTTTCAAAGCTAATATTCCTGGCATTGTCCCTTAACATCTCTCAAGTGTTTGCAGAGAGGTGACTAGTTCTGAACCATTCTTTTCTTTCCTGCCTGTTCTTTCTCCTGCTGATTTAGATAAATATATCCATACAGAAAACACCCAAATAAAGCTAGCAGATTATTAGAGAAGTTCCCAGTCCATCACATCTGTATAGCAGAGCATCCCAGCATGCTATTCTCCTGTATATTTGAAGACTTTACATTGAATACATTTCTAAAGCTTTTGATAATTGTATAAGGCTTTGTATTATCCTATTTGTACACTTTATGTGCATGACTTACTGCTGCGGTTGTTGAGAGGACTAGCATCTTGGTATAGCGTAGCCTTTTGTGGCACTTCAGCTTCAGAGAAAGATACAGTAGTTTTGGTGTGCTATTGTTGTGAAAGGTGGGTATACTTTAATGTAGCACTAGAGAGCTGAGCCAAAGGGTTTGCAAATGGGTCTGGCTTTTAGTAGAATTGCAAAAGAAGCTTCATGTTTCAAGAAAAGCTGAACTTGCTGAAAAGTAGCTGTTAATTTTTGCACGGCATCCCAGTTACTACCAGAGAGAAGGTGATAACTGCAAACTGAAGGCTGGCTCTTAGTTATGGATAGGCAAAAGGGAGGCTAGAGTTTCCGCTTCTTAAAACCATGTTGCAACAGGTTTTATGTTAGAACAGCATATTAAACTATGGTAGGATGTTACAGGAAGATTGTTTCTATGGTTTTGGGCAGGTGTAAACTTGTGGGGTGGAAGACGACTAGAGAGATCATGCTTTAACAGCAACATCTGTAGACATGTGAATTTATAAGATGGAGTATTCACCAAATTTGTCTAGTCTCTACATTTATAGTACAGCGGAGCAAAGACTGATTCCAAAACACACAGCAACAACAAAGCTCATGCCTAAAGATGAGAGATGAACATGAAGAGCTTTCAAACTAACAAACCTAGGCAACTGAACTTGTGCACAACAAATCTATCCTGAGCAAGCTGAATTTAGAACACCCCTGTGGTCATGTAACCTGTACAGAAATATATATCCAGTCAATTGCTCCAGCATGGAATCAGATAGGCTTTTTTTCAGAAATCTGCTACTGTCTCAGATCAGTGCTAATTCATCTCAACTTTGTGCAGTTGCAGTGTTAGAGCCATTAAATAGGCTTGCCAGGCATCTGGTTTTCGACCGTAAAGGGACCCTGGTGGCTGGTCAGCACCACTGACCGGGCTGTTAAGTCTAGTAGAGAGTGCTGCGGGGGCCCCTACTGCTGGCTCTGCAGCTCCCAATGGCTGGGAACTGCGACCAATGGAAGCTGTGGGGGCGGTGCCTGTGGACATGAAGGCAGCGCGTGGAGCCACCTTGGCCACCCATGTGCCTAGGGGCTGCACTGCAGGGACTAGGCAGCTGCTTCCTGAGAGCCGCAGCAAGCACTGCCGGGACTCCACACCCTGAACCTCTTCCCACACCTGAACCCTCTGCTTCAGGCTGGAGCCCCCTCCTGCAACCCAGAACCCACACACCCAACTGGAGTCACACCCCCTCCTGCACTCTGAACTCCTCGGCTGCAACCTAGAACCCCCTCCTGTACCCCAAACCTCTCATCCCCAGCCCCACCCCTGAGTCTGCACCCTCAGCCAGAATCCTCATGCCCCCTCCACACTCCAATGCCCGGCCCCAGCTCCAAGCCCTCTCCTGCACCCAGAACTACTCATTTCTGGCTCCACCCCAGAGCCTACACCCCTAATTGAAGCCCTCATCCCCTCCTGTACCCCAACCTGTTGCCCCAGCCCAGTGAAAGTGAGTGAGGGTGGAGGAGAGGGAGCAATGGAGGGAGTGGGAATGGGGCCTCGAGAAGGGACAGGGGTGTTCGGTTTTGTGCAATTAGAAAGTTGGAAACCATTAAGGTTGATTGAGGTACGATTTCTGCTAATAGCACTCAAGATGAACTGAAACTGTCTTCCTTTTCCTCACCATCCACCACCTAAAGCTGTTCTAAAAATATAGGAATAATTTCAGATTGTTCTATTTTATGCTCAGAAATCTAAAAATTCTGCTGAAAGACTGAACACTTTCTCCTGGTAAAATTGATGGCAAACTCCCATTGCTTCACAGGATTGACCCTTAAAGTTTGGCTGTAGCTGTATTTTAGTTTATCCCTTTCATAAATACACAGTGCCAGATTCTGATCTCTTTGACATTAATGTAAATCAAGGATTATTACAATGTTAATCTGGATTTGCACTAACATAACTGAAATCAGAGTTTAGCCTTATGTGGTCTGATAACCTTTTTTCATTGCATGGCTTTTAATCTAATCTTCATTTGACAGCATCCAATAAAAGCCTTTTGAATGCCCTCCAATGAAAACTTAAATGTAACAGTAATTATTTAGCCTGTATTTTCTAACTTTTACACTCTAGTTAAGAACATAAGAATGACTCGACTAGGTCAGACAAAAGGTCCATCTTGTCCAGTATCCTTTCTTCTGACAGTGGCCAGTGTCAGATGCACCAGAGGGAATGAACAGATAATCCTCAAGTGATCCATCCTTTGTCACTCATTCCCAGCTTCTGGCAAACAGAGGCCAGGGACACCACTCCTTGCAGTTGTGACTTGTATCACTTTTGGTTTCCTTGTACCACCACCAAACCTGTCTCTTTTTTCCTGTTTTTTGAGTTTCTCAGGAAGAAATTAAGCTTGGGTTTTGTTCTCCTAAATTATTCCCCTTATGACTCCTCAGCCGCACACTAGAATTTCCCTCTTGTTCGATGTGTGTAGAATTTTTTCATAGACCAATTTAAACCTAAGCTAAATTGAAAAGTTGTAATTGATTAAAAAAAAACAGCTTATTGCATCACGCTAAACTGGCTTTGTTTTCCCTGCTTGAGTGTCATTCCTTGAGGTTTTCCCTGTTTCCACAAACTATTCCATTGGAAGTACAGAATGGTTTGTGTGCATTTTAACTGTGGGTCCGAGGCCTTAATCATCAGTGAGAATTCCTTTGCCCTCTTTTCTCCCTTGTCTTACTGGAAATAGCTACTGACAGTACACTCCTCTGCATCTCTCTACAAGAGAAGTTAGAAATTTGGTTTATGAAGATTGGAGAGTGGTGATTTTGAGGATTGGTATTAGCTGGTTGCCTGGTTCACAAAACTCTTTTTGACTTCTGTATTATGTGACTTGGAAAGTTTGAAGACTGTGGCTGCCTACTGCTCACACTAGATGCAGTAATATGGGAAAATCACCATAATTAACATCCCTTGAAAATATTAAAATTAAAAAAAAACCATAAATCTTTTTAATCCCTTAAAAGAAAAGCATTTTGATATCCTAGCAAATATTTTCAAGGGGAAGGGAGCAACTACCAGAAAGAGAAAGAGGGAAGTAATTTTCTGCAGGTTGCCTACAAAAATCTTCCAGCTATGGAGGGGGGGGGGGGGAATCGTCTCATTATTGTTACCACTACCTCCTACATTTGTTTATTTAACTGCCCAGGGAAATCTTTTCTTAAATTCAGATTGTAAGCTCTTGGGTAAGGACTGTGCTTTATATTGCAATAAATATAAAGGTCATGGGCAATAAACAAAAATTTACAGACGCTCGTAACCCGTCCATGACTTACTAAAAATATCCATGAGAAAATGGGTAGGGAGAAGCATCCCTCACGCAATGGTTCTTGGGTCCCCACTGCCTGCAGGAAACTGGGAAGCTGTGGGGGCCCCAGCTTGGCGCTCCAGAGTCCCCTTGCCGCTTCAATCCCCTTGCTGCTTGTGGCGGCTGAGAACCTTCAGATCCCCTCACCCACAACAGCCAGCAGCTGTGGGGCCCCAGCTGACAGCTCCAGCCCTGCTGCCTTCAGGCTCAAGTCATGGAAGTCTCTGAAAGTCATAGATTCCATGACTTCTGCGACCTCCAGGACAAAGTCATAGCCTTAATGATCATTTTACTTGAGCAATATGAACTGATGCATTTAGGTACATAGACAAGGTCTTCCAGGTGCAAGTTAACTAAATATGTCAGGATTAAATTAATGTAAGAGAGTGCAATTTTGTGCAGGCAGAGATTTTACTACATTGGTTTAAATTAACATCTTCACTTGAACAGTGTAACATTTGTGTGTAGACCAGGCCTTGGTAATGAAGGGTTTGGGGGGAAATACAAAATTTGAGGAAAGGAGATTATTTTCTGTAAGTAAGCACTTTTTATTCCATTTGAGCTAAGTTAAGTAGAATCTGTCTTTGTCCTTGTTGTGCTTTGAGAAGTTTCCTCTATATTAATTTCTACCTCTGTATGCTCCCATGTATGTCTCACTGACTAGGAATAAAATCCAGGATTTAGTATCTTTGGGATATCTGTAAACCAGCTTACTTTAAGCCTTAACTTTAAAGTTAAGCTCTTACTGAGTGGCGGAGGCCAGTATTTAGAAACAATTATTTGCAATATTCATGTGTTCTGGAATTTAGTTGCAGCAAAATATTTTGTTTAGCTAACACAACTTTTTGTATAAATGAGGTTACTAAAATTAGGTTTTCAAAATTAGTGACTGACACAAATGTATAGAAGAGAAACCCTTTTCTCCAAAAAAACAAACAACCCCTCTCACAGTATACTCAAAAGAACAGAAACGTGTGTGAATGAGTGATTATTGCTGCATGAATAGCACAGCAAACCTAAACTCTCTCAGCTAGTCCTCAGATTTATTTACTGTTTCAAGATTGGATATTTTATGTCTGTATAGTCAGTAGGATGCTTGTAAAACAAGGAATTTTTTCAGGCTCATTTTATAAATCTAGATAAGAGAGTCAAAATTTCTTTGTATCCCTTTAATTGCTGTAGCTATTTTGGAGCCTTGAAATGCTTCATATTTTCTTTAGTATTTTCTGTTGTTCTGATGTATGTAGATGTGGTAAAGATTCAGTATGTAGATGTGGTAAAGTTATTTATTTAATGTTTTCAGATGGAAAATAGGGAAGAGAAATAGTGTAGTGTCATGTTCTACCATAGAACAGTAAATCTAATAAGGCCTGCGGGCCCACTTTTATCAACTAAAATAGATTTGAAAGGTCAGCGGAAGTTCTAACTATGAATTCTGGCTGTGTCAGGAGCTGGCATTAAATTTTATATCAAAATCTTGAGCTATTTCCAATCTACTGGTTGACCTGAAAAATGCTGCAAAAGAATAACCTAAGTTCTCATCATGCAAGAGCTTAATATCTCAGCAGAACAGAATTAGCCATAAAGTATTGTTTGGGTTAAATAGTATGATAAACCGACAGAGGGAGGAGGACAACACATTTTTCTGGTTTAATAATTTAAATATCTGTTTCAATGAGGTTTCTTAGAGAAGGATTGTGCACAGTAAGTGATTCTGTCTGCTCCCTGAGTTTCTCTAAGGGCCGGTCTTCACTACCCGTCGGATCAGCAGGTAGCGATCGATCTGTTAGCGATCGATTTCTCGCGTCTGGTGAAGACGCGAGAAATCGATCGCTCGTGGCGCCCCCGTCGACTCCGGAACTCCAGCTTGCCGGGAGGCACAAGCTGGAGTCGACGGGGGAGCGCACCTCTGACTGCCGCCGCCGTGAGGACAGTAGGTAAGTCGACTGCAGATACGGAAACTTCAGCTACGTGATTCACGTAGCTGAAGTTGCATATCTGCCGTCAATCCCCCCCCAGTAGTGAAGACCAGCCCTAAGACATGAGCCATTCTTCTTCTTGCCCTACCTTTATCTGCTACCTCCTGAGAGCACTTTGACAGTACCTAGCATCAGAAAATACTTAGTTCTCCCACCATTCAAAATACTGTATACTAAAGCAGCACTGTGCTATGCTATGCAATAGCCTAAGTAGGGCCTCAGATTTCATATAATCTTGTGTGGGTGTGTATTGAGGATGGTTTTTGTATCTGGTTAAAAAAAGAGGCACAATGCCTCTTCAGTATATGGGAGCAGTCTCACAAATGAAATTTAGGATAGAATGTACCTGAGCTTTCAGAAAGCCTTTGACAAGGTCCCTCACGAAAACCTCTTAAGCAAAGTAAGCAGTCAAAGGATAAGAGGGAAAGTCCTCTCATGGATCAGCAACTGGCTTAAAGATAGGAAACAAACAGTAGGAATAAATGGACAGTTTTCACAGAGGCGAGAGGTAGATAGTAGGATCCTCCCATTGACCAGTGCTGTTAAACGTATTCATAAATGATCTGGAAAAGGGGGTGAACAGTAAGGTGGCAAAGTTTGCAGATACAAAATTACTCAAGATGGTTAAGTCCAAAGAAGACTGTGAAGAGTTACAAAGGGATCTCACTTAAGTGGGTGATTGAACAGGAAAATGGTAAATGAAATTCACTGTTGATAAAATCAAAGTAATGCACATTTGAAAACATAATCCTAGCTAAACATTCTAAATGATAGTCTAAATTGCCTGTTACCACTCAAGAAATAATTCTTGGAGTCATTGTGGATGGTTCTCTGAAAACATCTGATGAATGTGCATCAGCAGTCAAGAAAGCTAACAGAATGTTAAGAACCATTAGAAAAGGGATAGATAAGACAGGAAATATCATAATGGCAGTAAATAAATTCACTGTATGTCCACAACTTGAATATTATATACAGTTCTGGTTTCCGCATCTTCTAATAGATATATTAGAGTTGGAAAGAGTACAGAGAAGGGCAACAAAAATGATTAGGGGCATGTAACAGTTTTCATATGAGGAGAGATTAAAAAGACTGGGACTGTTCACCTTGGAAAAGAAATGACTAAGGGGGAATATGATAGAGATCTATAAACTCATGAATAGAGTGGAGAAAGTGAATAATAAAGTGCTATTTACCCTTGCACATGAACCAGGGGTCACCCAATGAAATGAATAGGCAACAGGTTTAAAACAAACATAAGAAAGTATTTCTTCACACAACACAGTCAACCTGTGAAACTCGTTGCCAGGGAATGTTGTGAAGGACAAAAGTATAACTAGGTTCAAAAAATAATTAAACAAGTTCAGGTAGGATATGTCCATCAATGGCTATTAGCCAAAATGGTCAGAGACCCAATCCTGAGTGTCTTTAAAACTCTAACAATACTTTAGTTAGTCTTTAAGGTGCCACGGGACTCTTTGTGACTTTAAAACTCTGACTGCTAGAAGCTGGAACTGGATGGCAAGGGATGGATCACTCAGTAAATTGCCCTGTTCAGTTCACTCCTTCTGAAGCATCTGGCACTGTAGGAAGACCTGATACTGGGCTAAATGGACCATTGGTCTGATCCGATATGCTCATTCTTATGTTATAAGATACTTTTTATATGATATGATATGAGAGAAGGAAATGTCTGAACTCTTCAAAATTAGCTATTAAAAGGCTCATATTTGAAGAGGACAATATTTTATAGAGTATCTCAACCTTCTTATAACTAAGACACTTTTAACCTTTAGTTATTAAAAGCTTTCAAAGCCTTTTAGCCAATAAGAAAATCAATAAACTTGAGCACACTTCTTTAGTGAAATCCAGCTTGTGCCCAAAAGCATTCCAGTGTTGTACACTACTGTTTCTGTCACTCCTAAGCCACTCTTCCTTGTTTGGACTGTCGAGAGAATTCTTCATTCAAAAAATTATTTGGGGTTTAGGAACTGGCAATTAATAGGCTACTGGTTACCATCTTACATAGTGATGGTAAAAAAAATCTAAGCACAATTTCTAGAATTCTGAAGTCCATTGTGTATGACTGTATTTTTTACTAATTTCAGTTTTTTTCCTTCACATTCTGGAAATGTTATGTCACTCTGAAAGATAATTCTCTTCAAGGGTAGTCTGAAATTTGTAAAATGTGGAAAGGATACAACACTTTGTATTGTGATGTTAAGCATCACAAGGGGTTATGGCACATTTGTGGAATTGTAACTTCTCTATGCATTTTGTTATGTCCTTGTTAATGTTTTGATAGTCCTTGTGAATGTGTGAAACTAAATCTAGCTCCCTTCACTCTTACAAAGCTATGATTCATGTAGGCCCCAATTCAGGAAACACCTTCAGCATAGAGCTTTGTGGAAAAACTGATTTATTGGTTTGCTCGCAGTTCCCGAAAATAAAATAAAATAAAATTGGGTTTGGGTCTAAGTGAAACTGATTTTTTTTTTAATGTTAAGTAGTGAATCAAAAAAGTTGGAAAAAATTATTTCAGGTCAAACAAAAGTTTTGGTTAGCTCCCCCAATAGATTTTTTTTTGGGGGGGGGGAGGGGGGGTGACTTTCAATAAAAGCAAATGAAATGAAGAATTAGATTCACAAAAGAGGAAGTGGTGATGTTCTCCCCTTTCACAGCCAGTGGTTAGAGCACTCATATAGGAGGAGGGAGACTCAGGTTTGAATCTTTGCTCTGGAGCAGGGATTTGAACACACATCTCACCTGGAATGGAGGAGTGCCCTAACAGCGAAGCTATTGGCTATTCTGGAATGGATGCCTCTCCTATTGAAGCTATTTCATTCTGTGTAAATAACATTCATTAGCACAGGAATGGAACCTGGGTGTTTTCCCCCTCCCAGGTGAGTGCCCTAAGCACTGGGTCACAGGGCTGGTCTTCACTCGCGCGGCGCGGGATTGATCTTCTGGCGATCGATTTATTGCGTCTTGTTAAGACGCGATAAATCGATCGCCTGGAGTTCCCCCGTTGACTCTGGAACTCCAGCTCGCCGGGAGGCGCAAGCTGGAGTCAACGGGGGAGCACGCTGCCGACTGCCGCCGCCGTGGGGACGAGAGGTAAGTCAGCGGCAGATACGCAAACTTCAGCTACATGATTGACGTAGCTGAAGTTGCGTATCTGCCGTCGATCCCCCCCACCCCCAGTGAGGACCAGCCCACAGTCTTTTAACCAGTTGCTCTGGCTCAATGACTATTAGAGAAAATTATGGGGTATATTCCCCGGGACATGGAATATAATAGGAGCAGAAGCAGCATCACCACCCCCTCTTTTTCAACCACCACCCATTTTGTGAATGGTGCCCAAATCTAGTCTGAAAAAAATGGAAATATATTATTTCAGAAATATCAAAATGAATTGTTTTGGCACATGTTTTTTTTCCCCCATAGAATTAAACAATTAGCTGAAATAGACACACATTCACACAATGTTACATCTGACCTAACTGCATTTTTGGTAACAACTTTCAGATTAAAAGTTGGCCCACCTCAGTTTAAGATTTCATGGAATCTCAGGGTTGGAAGAAGGGACCTCAGGAGATCATCTAGTCCAACCCCCTGCTCAAAGCAGGACCACTCCCACTCTCCCTAGTAGATTTCTGCCCCGGATCCATAAATGGCCCCCTCAGGGATTGAATTTACAACCTTGGGTTTAGCAAGCCAAGGCTCAAACTGCTGAGCTATCCCTCTCCCTTTGCTGATATGTGACTGTTTCTGAGTAGGAATGACCTTACATGTTGTTGTTTTCAGTTACTGCACTAAGATAACAGGGTTTGCTAAAGAGCTACTGTTACTGATGGTCCAGGACTTATCAATACTATGACCATTTTTTACATCTTATTCTGGGGTCCATATACCAGCAACATATTCAGTGCATAGTTCTTACTTGCTGTGTTACATTTCATAAGATAAATTATTTCCCTCTTCAGTGTAAAAGTCCTCAGTGTGATATGGGTAAATCTGTTTACACTCCTATAAATATAAGATCCAGAGTATTGGCAGAAATTTACAAGGCACGGTATTAAGTGGTAGCTTGATACTTACTGACTTTATTTTTCTATATTGTAGTCTTTGCCTTTTAAACGGATACAAGTATATCTCTGTGAGAAAGGTGGGGTTTAGTACACATGCCCCTCATCAGTATCTCCGATTGGCTAGGTTAGGTGACTCCCTGCCTACTGTACTGGCGTTTGTGGATCTCAGTCTAATGAGCCTATCAGTCCCCATTCATTGTATAAGGACTCTAGTCACCTAACTTAGGCTTTGTGAATCATAGTGGTGTTCCTGTAATTTTCTAGGTGCCTAAAGGTTAGATATTGTATCACAATGCCTAACTCCTTTGAGCATGCAGCCCTAAATCCTTAGTGCTCATAGGTACTTAAACATTTGACTGACTCAAATTTTAATGTGTTGATGCAGGGCTAAGCTGTTAAGAAATTACATGCACTTGGAAAATTTTTCTCACTTTGCAGAGTATCAATAACTCTTGCTAGTGGTTTTAGTGGCAGCGTCTGATGTTCAGTATTCCAAAAGGGTCTGAGGAATAAAGAAATGGAGCTTTACCAGTACAGCACGTTGCTAGACTTTTGTCTGTTTGACATGAGCCCAAGTGGGACAACATCCTCTTGCATGTATTTAGGTGTTCTCCTTTTGGTAAAAATATGTTCTGTACTTCAAATACTGATTTCATTTTAAACATGTGGGGACCATTAGCAATGTTAAAGGTGGACACATGGTTTAATGTGTTAAATCATTTTAAAATGTCACATCTGGTTTTTACCCTGGTGATAACACCTGGATCAGTTTAGCACTAGCATGTACTTTTAGGACATATGTAGCTGTTAATTTAAAAAACATCTGTTGATTTTTGTGAGTGTGAACTATTGGATCTTTCACATTCTTGGAGGTTTTTGAAACAGTCTTATTTGAATCATGCTTGTGCTCCTAGGTGTGCACAGATCCAGGCAAATAAATATTCTATAGCTGATGCTAGAGATTTTTTTGTTTGGATGGGGAGATAGGAATTGTTTTGCCATCAGAGCTTTTGTCTTTATCAGACTTCCATTTTCAGATGTGTTGATGGCTGACTAAGATTTTTTTTTTTTCAAAACCAATCCATTTTGATACTAGGAGTAAGACATCTCGCTCTCCTGGGATGTCTGAAATGGGCAGGCATTAAAAATTGAAGAAAGTGGGTTCTCTGAACAAGTCTGCAAATCTTGTCTGTGGCTGGCTGAAAGTAAAAATGCCAGTTGTGTTGGAGCTTTGAAAAACAACTTCCCCTGTGACCTGCTGCCGTTTAGAAAGAACAGAGTTTACAGTTCTTCTTCAGAGCTGTGAATGCCTTTGGAGTTTCTCTTATTATGCCCATTAGCAAGATTGGACCAATCTGCAGGATATAACCCAAAGGAAAACTATTAGTACAAGACAGGGAGAAGATAGTACTAGTGTGACATTTTGTAGTTTCTTTTATCCCACAGTCTTTCCCAGAGCCAATAATATTATTTCTGACTGTGCAGAAATCAGAATATTGTGAGTGCAGGAGCCATACTGGGGAACATGTGCTTTCCAGGGTATTGAGAAGAGCTGCTCTTAAAATTGCTCTTGAATTGGTTACTCAGTGATGGGAGCAAAATTTACAGTTATTTCTTAGCTTTTTAATTTAATACAAGTAACAATTAATTTTTGAATAACAAAACAAATTAAGAAGCTTGCTTATTAGTCTCCTTTAGAGTTTTTTATTTGGGGTAAACAATAAGATATTTAATGCAAACTGTACATGCATAGCTGTAAATATAGGGAAACTGGTATAGTGAATGTCCTTGCAGCTCGGTCCTGCAGTGGTGATCTTAGGTGCTCTAGTTTTTGTCCTTTTCCAAGGGATTTGAAATAATAACTCCCAGGAATGCCTTTTTAGCACGTGCTACGATATTTATCTGTATGTGCCCTATTGACTTAAAATGGGAATTAATTCAAATATTTAGAAAGAAAAATACATATCTAAAATTGTTTCTCCTTTCCTCTTGCCCATTTTTGAATTTAGGGACCAGTATTTTCAGGCCTCTGAGTGAGGATTATAATCGCTTCCTTAATTTAGGTCTGTTCATTTCCCCAACTCTTTCTTTTGCTGGTCTCTTCTTGCTAGTGAGTTCCTATTATGATCCCTCACTTTTTAGCACTTTCACCTTTTAACAGGAGTTTTAGAGAAGCAGCTTTCTCTGAGAATATCATCAATGCTATTCCATAAAATAATTATACTTGTAGTGTAAGAATCATAGACTTTGAACTCTTTCTTCAACTGTGTTCAGGTTTAAGTTATCATCTGCAAAGTGCCTCATTCCTAATGGGTAGACTGTTTAGGTAACCCCGACCTCACCATCACGGGGTCTGGATTGCCGTACTGTATGATTATTAAATTTGAGCCACTGATTGTTCTGAATTGTGCAGTTGAAAGAAATCTGGTAAACTTCTAGACTGGTCAGACGAGATCAAGATCTTTCCCATTTTTCTTTACCTTTTCTCCTTTTAGGGGCTGGTATTGGAGAATACTTTCTCAATGAGCTCTGAGGATTATGTACTCTATGAATGTTTGTGTAGTATGGTCTATCTTTAGACAGCAATAGTGAAACTTCTTATTCCTTGCTTTTTAAACGTTGAAGTTTGCAATGTGCCTTCGTACTGCCTGGTTCTTCTGATGTTTATATGGAAATTGTATTCCTGCATCCTTTTGTGCAATAAATGACTAAAATATTGGCCAAGAACGTTTTTTATTAGATTACATAACATGAAACAGTAGTATCTGAATGTTAGCCAGCGGCCTATAGGAGACTGCCTCTTTGCTGCCAGACACTTGACTTTTGTTTAATTGTGTTTTCTCACACTCCAGAACATGAACAGAGTCCTCTTTACTTGTAAACAATTCAGAAAAAAATAATCAGAGGGAATGAATTTTTGTCAATACTGTAGATTTTGGAACAGAGAGGACAGACTGATATGGCTTAAACCATCAAGTAAATGCTATGGAACCAGCAATTATTTTTTAATGAATTTTTCTGGAAAATGCTAGAATATGCTATCTCGCTTGCATGCACTGCAGCTCTCCTGAAACTTCAGAGATATCAGGTGGATTTTATACCTAAGCCGAGTGTGATCAATAGTATACATAAAATTTTAAATCAAGGCTTGCAGATAAAGAGCTCTAAACTGGAAAGGGTTAGAGTTGTGACAGATTTATTGCTAGGTCTGTAAAGAATACTTGAGTGACAGTGGTTTTGGACTGCATGTTAGGTGCTTCTTTGCAAATATGTTACAGGTATGGTTAGCTTCTGGAGGGAAGGAGAATATGGGTGATGTGTATATTTGCGAAGGGAGGTCTTTACAAGAAGTACGAATTTATACCCTACTTTACTCATTAAATGTAGCTGATCTATTGGGGAAGTACTGTGTTGCACGTTCTGTTATTCCTGTCCATTGATGGTCATAATCATTTAATGACCTTGATATTTCAAACTGTTACTTATATGGTTTTTAGAATGGTGTTTATCATTCTTTTCAGAAAAATGACCAAAGCCACACACATACATATTCTGCCTGAGTTAGGGCAGTGGTAGATGCATTGCCACGTTATCCTTCGGGGTTTCTGCCTAGGAGAATATATTTAACTTTAACTTTTAAAGGGGCTTCCATGCTATGTCAGGGTATGGCTACACTATGAAATTAGGTTGATTTTTATAGAAGTTGATTTTTAGAAAGCGATTTTATGCAGTTAATAGTGTGTATCCTCTCTAAGCACATTAAGTTGGTGGAGTGCATCCTCAATACCGTGGCTAGCATCAACTCACGGAGTGGTGCACTGTGTGTGGAATTCTGGATTAAGTTCCTGATTCTGGGCCCGGCAATCAAGCGCAGACTGGTGGGACCACATAGTGTTGCCGGTATGGGATGATTCTCATTGGCTGCAAAACTTTTGCATATGTAACGCCACTTTCCTGGAACTTTGTGAGTTGCTTTCCTCCACCCTGAAGTGCAGGAATACCAAGATGAGAGCTGCTCTGACAGTTGAGAAGTGAGTGGCGATTGTCCTGTGGAAGCTTTCAATGCCTGACTGCTACCAGTCAGTTGAGAATAAATTTGGAGTGAGCATATCTTCTGTGGGGGCTGCTGTGATCCAAGTAGCCAATGCAACACTAAACTTCTGCTAGTGGATGGCTTTGCTGCAATGAGGTTCCCTGAGAGTGGTGGGGTGATAGTGACATGTGTTGTGTCTATCTTGGCACTGGACCACCTTGCCAACCAGTACATAAACCGCAAGGAGTACTTTTCAATGGTGTTGCAAGCACTGGTGGATCCCGAGGGACATTTCACCAACATCAACGTGGGATGGCTGGGAAAGGTGCATGACGCTCACATCTTTGGGTCTATTTGAACAGCTTCAGGAAGGTACTTACTTCCCAGACCAGAAAATTACTGTTGGGCATGTTGAAATGCCTATACTTATCCTTGGGGACCCAAGCCTACCCATTAATGCCATGGATCTTGAAGATGTACACAGGCAGCCTGGACAGTAGTAAGGAGCAGTTCAATTATAGGCTGAACAAGTGTAGAATGGTGATAGAATGTGCCTTTGGATGTTTAAAAGTTTGCTGGCACTGTTTTCTGACTAGGTTAGATCTCAGAAAAAACAGTATTCCAATTGTTGCTGCTTGCTGTGTCTTCCATAATATCTGAAAGAGTAAGTGGGAGACATTTATGTTGGGGTGGGAGATTGAGGCAAATCATCTGGCAGACGATTTTGAGCAGTCAGACAACAGGGCAATTAGAAGAGCACAGCTAGGTGTTTTAAAACCATGCATGCTTTCTTTCTTTTTTTTTTTTTTAAAAGTGAAATAACTGACAGTGTAGCTTGGATGGGGTGGGAAAGGAAGGGAGGAGGAAAGGACAAGGCCACATTGCTTATTGTAGCCATACTATGAATCAAAACTTATTGAATGACAGACTTCTGTTGCTTGGGCCATCATCTGGAGTGGAGTGGCTTGGTGCCTGGAGCCTTCCCCCCACTCACATTCTTGGACATCTGGGTGAGGAGGATATGAAACTTGGGGAGGAGGGCACGCGGTTATACTGGGGATGCAGCAGTGGTCTGTGCTCTTGTTGCCTTTCCTGCAGCTCCACCAGATGCCTGAGCATGTCCGTTTGCTCCCCCATTAGCCTCAGCATTGCATTTTGCCTCTTCTCACTTAATGCTTTCCTGGACTCTTCCACTGTATACCTCCATGCATTCAGCTGTGTCAGTGAGGGAGGACTGCATGAGCTTGGAAAAGATGTCATTATGAGTGTGGTTTTTTCACCTTCTAATCTGCGATAACTCCTGGGACAGAGATGATGTGAAAATAGAAACATTTGCACCTGTAGGGGGAATAAAAAGGGAGAGTATAATTTAAGAAAATACACTTCTAAGAACAAAAGGGAGACTCTTTCACAATGAATCAAGCAATTCACAGAAGACCGCACATGTGCTTTAGGTACAAGGTCACATTTTGCCTTTTATATTGAGCACCTGCTGGTATAGTGAGACATCTGTATAGTGAGATTACCCCTCCCTCCACTGCGTTGCTGTTATCAGGGATGATACCTTTTAGCCAAACGTAAACAGACCAGCATGAACGGGCTCCATTGACTCTTCCTTTACAAAAATTCCCATTTCAACCGGGTGAGCCTGCATGTTATCACTCTCCTGAGGCTAACACAGAGTGATAAAGACCGAATGTTGCCTGAATGCTACCAAAACCCAGGGTCATTCGCTGCCTTTGTGCTGCAATGATTCCAGACTATTTGCTGCTGTCTTGGCTTGGTAAAGTGTCTTTCCATGGAGGATGGAATAAGGCAGCCCTCTCCAGAAACCTTCTGCAAAGGCTCTGAGTACCTCCAGGAAAACTTCATGGAGATGTCCCTGGAGGATTCCTGGTCCATTCCCAGACATGTTAACAGATTTTTCCAGTAGCTGTATTGGCCGTGAATGCATCCCAAGTCTTCAGGGCAAATCAAACATTAAACACGATTGCTTTTAAACCTGTAGTGTATTTACAAAGGTGCACTCACCAGAGGTGCCTTCTCCTGCTCCAGGGTCTGGGAACCTGCCTTGGGAGGGTATTAGCTCCAGCGTGATGGAAAGGTCCAGGCTGCCGGAGAGAGAGGATTTTCTGCTTGCCTGCTGTGCATTCTCCTCCTCCTCCGCTTCCTCATCCACAAAATCCTCCTTCCTGTTGCGTGAGACTCCCCCCTTGCAGGTGTCCACAGACAGTGATGGGGTAGTGGTAGGGTCCTCCCCTAGAATACCATGCAGCTGATCATAGAAGCAGAATGTACGCGGATCTGACTTGAAGCGATCGTTTGTCTCCTTTGTCTTTTGGTAGGTTTGCATGAGCTCCTTAACTTTCACGCGGCATTGCTGTGTGTCCCTGTTTTAGCCTCTGTCCAACATGTCCTGTGCGATTTTGGCATATATATTAGCATTTCTTCTTTTTTATCAGAGTTCGGCCTGCACAGATTATTTTCCTTATACAGCAAGCAGATCAAGTGTCTCCCATTTGGTCCATGCTGGAGCTCGTTTGCAATTCTGGGACTGCATGGTCACCTGTGCTGCTGAGCTCCCCACTCTGACCAAACAGGAAATGAAATTCAAAATTTCCCAATTCCTTACCTGTGTGCCTGGCTAGTGCATCTGAGTTGAAAGTGCTGTCCAGAGAGGTCACATTGGAGCACTCTTGGATAGCTCCTGGAGGCCAATTCCATCGAATTCCTGTACTCTGAGCCTGAACTACTCCAAATTCAATTCAGCAAGGTTGATTTTAGCACTGCTCCCCTCGCCGGCGAGGAGTCGAATTTAAGAGCCCTTTAGGTTGACAGAATGGGATTGGTTATGTAGAGGCATTGATTATAAAATCGACGTAACGTGGCTAAATTCAACCTAACCTCATAGTGTAGACCAGGGCTTAATGTATCTTTCAGTCACTCTTAGCCATGCTCGCTGGGAGGCTGATTTATCTGTGCCAGTGTTGCCATCCCCATATAATCTATATGTTAGCGGAGACCTTGAACTTTGTTATCCTAAAGAACAGTTGTAATTCTGTGCAGTATCTAGCCCCAAATCTGCTCCATTCTCATGTGAATTTCTGTTCCTCTGTGAGTTGCTCTGAAAGGTTATTATCGCACCTGTGAAATCACAAAGGGAGGATCTATTCAGATATCTGAAATCGAATAAAGAGCAGGAGCAGGTAAAATGTTTAAAAACAAAAACTATGCCTTCCCCTTTCCAATCCCCCTAAATAAAAATAGTCCTCTACTAGTAGTAGTGAAACGAAAAAGTGTTTGTGCGTTTGGGAAAACAAACACAGGCATCCGGATTCATGGTGGAAACAGAACTCAATGAAAAATGTAATGTGTTTTAAGAGGCATCAGATTTTTAAAGGATTTATGGCAACCTCTTCATAACCTCCATACGTGCAGAGACAAAAGGACATGCAGACAGTAAGCATGTCATCTAAAGGCATTAGAAGAATGTGCTTTAGACAGTGGAACTGCTGAGCTACATGGCATTTTAAGTATATGCATGAAGTTGCTACTTTATCATATAAGCATTTTTATTAAAGAAATATCACTCTCTCTCACAAGTCCCTTAAAATAATGGCATTAAAAATAATAATGAGACTCTTGAGACCATTTTTTATATTTTTCCAGCTAAAGTGTCTGTTATATCCTTTCTAGTGCAGAAAAAGACTTCAGCTTCAACATTTCAGATCTGAATTTCAGGCCTTTCCTCACCCCTGTCTAAATTTAAAGACTTGATTTTGGCCTATCTCTCTAGTGTGTATTAATGTGCGTCCATGTGGAAGGAGTTTGTGTGGAAAAACATACTGCTGTATCTTGTGTTTCATGTTATTGAAGAACCTTCACATCATAATATTCTAGTAACTCTTTTCTCAATGTATTGGGTAGAATCCTGCCCCCTTTGAATTCAATGGGAATTTGTCCATCAACTTCACAGACTCATAGGCCTTGTCTACACTACCGGCTGGATCGATGCATAGAGATCAATCTATTGGGGATCAATTTATTGCATCTCGTCAGGATGCGATAAGTTGATCCCCAGAGGCACTCCCGTCGACTCTGGAACTCCAGCTCGCCAAAAGGCGCAAGGCAGAGTCGACGTGGGAGCTCGCTGTCAACCGCTGCTGCCTTGAGGACGGCAGGTAAGTCTACCTAAGATGCGTCGACTTCAGCTACGGTATTCACGTAGCTGAAGTTGTGTGTCTTAAGTCAATCCTCCCTGCTAGTGTAGACCAGGCCATATGGGATTGACCTCCTGCATATCACAGGCCATAAGACTTCCCTGAATTAAATCTGGTTTGAACTAAAGCATATCTTTTTTAGAAAAAATCCAATCTTGATTTAAGAATCTGTCAGTCCTTATTAAGTTGTTCCATTGATTAATTACCCTCGCCGTTAAAAGTGTATGCCTTATTTCCAGTCTGAATTTATCTAGCTTCAACTTCCAACAAAAAAAAAATCTTGTTTTACCTTTGTCTGCAAGACAGAAGACACCTCTTAGCAAATATCTGCTCTTTGGTACTTATAGACTGTGATCAAGTCACCTCTGAAGTTTCTCTTTGTTAAGCTAAATTGATTGAGTTCCCTTACACTCTCACTGTACAGCATGTTTTCGAATTCTTTAATAATTCTCTTGGCCGTTCTTTGAACCTTCTGAAATTAATCAACATCCTCCTTGGACTGTGAACACCAGAACTGGATACAGTATTCCAGTAGTGGTCACACTTGTACCAAATGGAGGTTTTATAACCTCTCTACTCTTTCTTTATATTCCCCTTGTTTATACTTCCAAGCACCGCACTAGTTCTTTAGGCCACAGCATTACACTGTGAGCTCATGTTCAGGTGATTATCCACCATGATCCCCAAGTCTTTTTCAGGGTCATTGCTTCTCAGACTAGAGTTCTCCATCCTGTTAACTATGGCCGTTAAGTAAGACTACAGATTCCATTCCTTTTCTTTAGAGAGCAGGACACTCTAAAAATGGATTTTACAAATTGTGAAGCATGTCAGTGAAGTAAAAGGCTGTCCATCTGCTCCTTTGCTCTAGGGTGTTCTCTAACTGTGCCATGTCACTGGAAAGAACTATGAAGTGATTTTTCAGTTCACTGGTGCACGTGTTCTCCACAATATATTGCAGCCTCTTGGTGAAAATAAATGTTGTTTGGCACACAAATTGCATTAGTTGTGGTCTCTTCGTGCCATGTGATGTTTTTGTTAAATGTCTGGGCTTATCTATTGTATAAATTTAGTCCCAGTTAGGAAGGAAGACCTGACACAGATGGCCTTATTGCAAATCTGAACTCAGAGAGACTATCGTTAACTATGCTTGTACAGCTCCTGGTACAAAGGATCTTCAATCTGATCAGACTCTAGGTGCTATTGTAATATAAATAAATGTTTAGTACTAGTGTCCATTCTGTGTTTAGTAGTTAGAACAAGGTATTTTGAAACAAGAATTTTATAAAGATTGCTTCACATATGGGGGTAAGCTATTATTTGAACACTCACCATCTATTTAAGCTGTGTGGGTCCAACACCTTCTCCCATATTGTGATTTGTAAATACAGATTATGGGATTTGTAAGAATAAATAATTTTGCTAATGTTATGGTGGATAGATTTCTACTGAACTGAATGTAGACACAGACTGCAAGTGGATAAAACTAAGCCCTTATACTAAGTTTTACTTTTACAGTAAGGTAGCCACAGTGTAGAATTCATAGAGTAGTACATCCTAAAATGTAAAATATAAATCTTATAAATTTAAGATATTCAAAGAAAAGGTGGAATTGTCTCCTTAACATACTGTGTCTTCTGGCAACACCTCGAATTCTCAGAGAATGCTATGTCAGACAAAATATATAGAGGAAAGTCTATGAATGGGCCAATATAGCAGCACAAAATATGCATACATCTAGTGACTTCATGTAGTTATTGTTCATCCATGACAGTAAGAATCAGTAAATTAAAATTTGAGTATGAAAGGCCAGCTGGGTTTTTAATTCTGAATTGCTCGAGGATCAGTTGTTTCAATGGTGTTTGTCAGTTTGTCAGTTTTTCATATTTCTTTTACATTTTAATTATAACCCATCAAATCTTAAGCGATTGCTCATGGGTTAGACTCAGATGAATGTCATCAAAGGGTGTTTTATTTTAATGGCTTCAGCATAACATCTGTTTCTGATGTTTTAAAAGCCAATTTATATGGAAATTTATTTTAGAAAAAGTCAATAGATACAGACACTTTTAACACCTCTTGTGTTCTAGTAAAAATTCAGACCTCAAAGTCAAATAGCATTGACATAATGCTATTTTCTTGCTTGTGCAACATAAAGAATAACAAAACAAGTACCTGTTTGCATTGCCGTAGCAATATGATTGTATCTTCTCAGTTGTGTCTTTCTGACTGTGATTCATTTCTTTGTTTTTATTTTTTAATAGCCGAGCTATCAAGACAAACCAGGATCTTCTGCCAGAAACCCCCTGGACCCACATATTCTACAATGATTTTTGGGGAACCCTCCTCACCCACAGCGGGAGTCACAAGTCCTACCGACCACTCTGCACGCTCTCCTTTCGCATTAACCATGCCATTGGAGGCATGGAGCCTTGGAGCTACCACCTTGTAAATGTCTTGTTACACGCTGCAGTCACTGGGCTTTTCACAAACTTCTCCAGAATCTTGTTTGGGGATGGATATTGGACTTTAATCGCAGGCCTGCTGTTTGCATCTCATCCCATCCACACCGAAGCAGTGGCAGGAATTGTGGGGAGGGCTGATGTTGGAGCCTGCTTCTTTTTTCTGCTCTCATTGATGTGTTATGTTAAACATTGCTCTACAAGAAGCTACTCAGCCAGCACTTGGGGCTGGATCTTCGGGACAGGAATTTGTGCTGGCTGCAGCATGTTGTGGAAGGAGCAAGGAGTGACTGTTCTAGCAGTCTCAGCAGTTTATGACATCTTTGTGTTTCACAGGCTGAAAATGCACCAAATCATTCCTTCTATATATAAGGTAAGTGACTGCCCACCTTAGTAATTTGTTTTATAAAGCAATCACTTAATTAATCAGATGCCAGCTTTATCTTCAGGTACTGCTCTGGGAGACACCTAAAGTGTCCCTACTTCTTTGAGTAGGTACGCTACTTGAAGAAGTTATTCACCGTATGAGGTAATGATGGTTCTTGAAGATGTGTGTCCCTATGGATGCTCCACAACCCGCCCTCCTCCCCTCTACTTTGGTGTTCTCTATAGGGCGCTGTGGTCGAGAAGGAAGTGGGGGGTTCACCCATGCAGTGCTAATTAGCCTCGAAGCAGACCATGATGGAGGGAGAGCACTTGTGCGGGCTCAGTGGGACACTGCTATTCAAAAATCTCTGATTAGAGGTACAGGGGCGCACAGACACCTAAAGTGGAGCATCCATAGGGGGACACATCTCGAAGAACCGTCGTTACTGCACAAGGTGAGTAACTTCTTCTTGTCATGGAAGGTAAATAGCATGTCATGGATACTGGGAGTATCTCCTCAGGGATGAGCAGCAGCTGCTTTTTATCTTCTGAAAGCTGCCAGTCTCTTCAGATGCTCTTTGATAGCCTGTCTATGCTCTCCTGCTTGCCAGTTCTGGAGCAGGGGTTTCACTTCTATTGAAGGCCAGCAGGGCCCTCTAGTTCTGGTTCCTGAGCACCGTATGGGAGTTAGGGACAATGTCCACATTGCATGGGGTGTGAGATTGCAGTATGTGTGGACATACCTGGCCTAGCTTTAATCTATTTAGCTCCAATGCTGATAGAAGTGAAGGTCTAGCTTCAGCATGATCTAGCTGCCTGAGTAATTACCCAGGGTTCCAGGCAGGCTTGTACAGCCCAATCTGAAGCTATGCAGCTATGTCTTCACTTCAGTCTTTACGCAAGCTAGCTAGACCGAAGCTAGCATGGGCGTCGACCTGACCTGCAGTCATTGAAATGTAGGCATATCCCTAGAGGGGTGAAATTTAATTCCCCTCTACAAGGAAAAAATCACATTTTCTTCTCTAAATTGCAGTAAAGTTGAAGGAAAACAGAGCAATAGATTTAAAAGTCAAGTTAAAGCAAACAACTCACCTTTATCTAAAGATCCACTGTGCTGTGCTCACTCTATTACACAACTCAGACCCGCATAGCAGCATTAGAAGCCATTTCTCAACCTCTTTCTATTTCAGAGTGCACTTTGAGCCTTACCATTAACTTTGTGATGAGATTGAAATATTGCCCCCACCACCTTGAGGGCTGGAAATAATTTGTTAGGCATGCTGCAAAGCCTGTTGGTTGGCTATTTGGGAATAGCTGGTGCACTTGGATGTGTGGCTTGTTGTGGGTTCTGATTTGGAATATGTTTGCTGACCAGGTGCTGGCATTGAGGGGTGGAAGATGAAGGGAAGGGCAGGAAAGTTGCTGCTGTTTTGGTTTGAAATGGTTTTTGTGTGTGTCTTCTAAAATAATATTAAGGATGACTTTAGCCCATAAGTGTTCTTAACATGAAATCCTGGCCCCACTGATATCAAAGGCAAAGCTTCTATTGATATCAGTGGGACCAGGATTTTACCCCTTCTTTTTTTTTAATTTAGTAAATCAATAAATTTATCATGTAAGGCTTCCTAGGGCACTGATACTGAATTTGGCAGAGAATAAAAGAATATATTGGACACAGTGTCCAACCATAAACTGACCAATGGGTTGTGACAAAACAGAGTCAGACAAACAAAAATGGGGAAAGTTCGAGATTTCTCACTAATCTCTGAATTGTGGGGATGTATTTTTAACATATTTATTTTATCTCTTGGTTTACCAGTGTTATAGGCTCTGGACAATATTCCCTAGGCAAATATTGAAAATATCCTCTGAAAATATCCCAGTCTCATCTCTCTTTCTGTACAATCTAAGTTTTTATTGTTGTTTGTTTTCAAATTTCTAATTCTTGTGATTGAAAAGCTAACTGTCCACATGTGAACTGAGTCTGGCCAAAATAGTGATGGAGGCTGCAGACAGACCACTTCAGTGTCTCTGCTGTTGCTCACAACTTTCCCAGGCTGGAATATAGTGAAAACAGGCCAATGTCTTATCAGTTCTTCACAGTTGCTGCTCAGAACACTGTGGACATCATAGAAGTAGTGGGACAATTTCATTGTGCTATCCTATTTGGAAAACTCTGTATATGCAGTGG
Source organism: Sternotherus odoratus (assembly GCA_032164245.1). Lineage (NCBI taxonomy): Eukaryota > Metazoa > Chordata > Testudines > Kinosternidae > Sternotherus > Sternotherus odoratus. The sequence continues at coordinate 63,636,247 of JAVMKO010000001.1, forward strand.
AAAGGAAGTTGAAGAAAAGAGGAAACAGACGTTAAGGAGGACAATTCAGGAAAAGTTACGTTAGAGGGAAAACATGTAGATTGAAGCTGGAAATGGAAAGAAAGTGGTTGTATGAGATGGGCAACTTGAAAATGTGTTAAACTAAAAAGGTGACTAACAATAAACACTGGTAATATTATAGCGCCAATGAGTTATGGGGTGGAAGGAATAGAGTGGAAGGAAGGCCTGGTGCTTAGGGTGTTAGCCAGGGACTTGGGAGACCTGGGTTGAATTCCTTGTTCTGCCACTAGCTTCCTATGTAGTTGTAGGGAAATCACTTCATCTTTGTCTCTCAGTTCCCCATCTGTAAAATAGGGGATAGTAGCACTTCTTGACCCCACAGGAGTGTTGAGAACAAGTACATTAAGAGGTGTCAGGTGCTCAGATATTATGGTAATGGGGACCTTTAAAAGTGCCTAAAATAGATAGGGAATGTGACATTGGGAGGTGTCAGCTCAGGGATATTTCACCTTAGTTTTAGTCCTTGGACTAGTTGGTGTCAGGTAAATTTTCCAAGCCTGGTACCAAGTAAAAGTGGCACTGCTCTATGGCAGAACAGCTATAACCTGTATGCTGGGCATATTGTGATTGTGTGATTGGCTGTATTGCTACTTTGCCTTAACAAACACAGCACAACATTACACTGTGAATTTACTGGAATGCCAAAGCAAAGCAGGACCAGTACTGTCTCTTACTTAGCATCTGTTTTTATGCATTTACATTTTTTTAATGTACAGTGAATTTTTTCCCCTATAGCTGTCTATTAAAATCTAAATTCTGCCCTCTGACACACAGGAATGGATCTCATTGGTTTCCATGGGAGATGCATGTACACATTAAAGGGTAGAATTTGGCTCTAAGTGTTTCCCTTCCTTTTGCCAAATATTGTTGCATCCCAGCAGGCCCCTTTTGGCTAGCTTAAAAGTCTGTCTGAAGCCCAATTTGATTCAGTTAGCTATATTATGACTGACCATTCGTTGCCTGATTTATTCTTCAAATGCAATCTAAGAGCATATTTAGTTAAATTCAGCATCTCTTGATGGAAGTGTACTTAGACACAGTTGAAAAATGAATCTGTAAAAGTGAGAACAGTCAAAAAATTGACTGAGTGGGGACAATTCATCGATTTGTTTCATGTAAGTATGAAAGAAAGGTGGTGTTTTGTTTCATTCCCAACATTTTTAGACCTTAAGCCTTTCACTCTTAAGTCAAATAGACTGCAGATTGATTGATTTGTCATGTATCATATGTATCAAATGATTCTACGTGTCAGCAGCTAGACCTGCATAAGTTAAACCACCACAAAATATGGAAAAAACCCAATACGGGAGAGAGCTGTGATGAAGCTTGTAATTATATAAACTATGCAAATACACAGAGGCCATATTCTTTTGTACTTGCAATCCCCAGCCTGAGAGCAGGGCCATTAATCAACTTTGCAGTATGCAGTCTTCTGTCCAATTAGTAGTATAAAGCTAATTTAAGCCCTTGTACGCTGCCTTTTTTTTTTCTTTTCTTTTAAATAGCGAAACGAACAAGGCAGTGTTAGTGGTTAAAAAGAAAAGGAGAAAGCAGCAATGTTCGTTCTTGATCGGACCATAAAATAATATAACAAAATATGTATCACTTATAGAGCTTTATTTATACAGATACTAACTAATCCAAATTTTCATCACAAGTGTATTCCAATACTTCAGTATGGTAATATTTTTCTAGATCAACATATTGTTAATACAGAGGACTGGAATATTGAGCTAAGGAAACGTCTCTCCCCATCTCTTGTTTGATTAAAAATCCTCCTGGGATGTCTGTCTTATATATGGAATTAGTTACTGGTATATATAGATTGATATGAACCACAAATAGAATCATAGGATGCATTATATAACCCTTTGTGCTGTTACCCTCTTTGCTATAGTGTTTCTTTTTTAAAAAATGGAGGCTTACTTTCCATTTAAGGTAACCATGCAAACCTACTGCCCCATGAATGACATGGTTAACCGCCAAATAGAACATTACTCACACTTATGGTCGGGAGCAACCTTTGTTGTGGTTGGTGTGTGCCATGTTCATTTGAAATGGAGCTTTCTGTGCATTAGGTAAAACCTAATGATTTTTCAGAAAGCTTGAACTTGAAAAACAGAACCATATTTTGTGGTTGGGAATGCTACAGTCAGCATTCTTATTTTACTGTTTAAAATAGCTGCATTCTGAAGGACATTGAAATTAGCTTCAGTCTCAATCTCAAGGGAAAACACCTCCTCTGATTTAAACTTGCAGTTTATTTTTCTCTTTTGAGGAGATTCAAATCACAGCCATTAAAAAGATTTTTTTTTGGGGGGGGGGGAGAGGGGAAGGAGGGAAGGTTCCCCCTCTCTGGCTTCTGTCATTTTGCATCACTGCCTTGGCATCATTTAAAATCTAGCCTTCACTGATCTAAAGAAATAATAATAAAGTATTTAGATTTAATAAAATATGTGACTTGTTTCTGCAAATTTCATGTTGGTGGACTCTTGGGCTTGCTTTGAATATATTACAGAAGAGGGACCGTACTATGTAATTATATATTTAGATCTCCTGCTTTTCATAGTAAAAATCAGTTCCAAACTATCCCCATTACCTGCAGTGAATGACTTTTAGTTATAAAACGTCACCAGACCTCTTGCCAAATCTTTTAATCTAAACACATGGAAGTCAATAACCTGTGATACACGAGTTTTGTGTGCTACATAGGCTTTTGTGTTTGCAGAATTAAACAAAAGATTTGGAGCACTACTATCAACTGGGGATTTATGTAGTCCCTTGATGTGCCTTGTATTTAGAGCTAGTCATAGAATCATAGAATAACATGGTTGGAAGGAACCTCAGGAGGTCATCTAGTCCAACCCCCTGCTCAAAGCAAGACCAATACAAACTTAATCATCTCAACCAGGGCTTTGTCAAGACTGACCTTAAAAACCTCTAAGGAAGGGGATTCCTTCCTTAGGTAACCCATTCCAGTGCTTCACCGCCCTCCTACTGAAAATGTTTTTCCTAATACCCAACTTAAATGTCCCCCACTGCAACTTGAGAACTTTACATCTTGTTCTGTCATCTGGTACCAATGAGAACAGTCTAGATCCATCCTCTTTGGAACCTCCTTTCAAGTAGTTGAAAGCAGCTATCAAACCCCCCCTTATTCTTCTCTTCTACAAACTAAACAATTTCAGTTCCCTCTTCTCCTCATAAGTCATGTGCTCCAGCCCCCTAATCACGTTTGTTGCCCTCTGCTGGATTCTTTCCAATTGTTGACATCCTTCTTGTAGTGTGGGGCTCAAAACTGGACACAGTACTCCAGATGAGTCCTCACCAATACCGAATAGAGGTGAATGATCATGTCCCTTAATCTGCTAGCAATTCCCCTACTTACACAACCCAAAATGCCATTAGCCTTCTTGGCAACAAGGTCACACTGTTGACTCATATCCAGCTTCTCGTCCACTGTAACCTCAAGGTCATTTTCTGCAGAACTGCTACCTAGCCATTCAGTCCCTAGTCTGTAGCAGTGGGATTCTTCCATCCTAAGTGCAGGACTCTGCACTTGTCCTTGTTGAACCTCATCAGATTTCTTTTGGCCCAATCCTCTAATTTGTCTAGGTTCCTCTGTATTCTGTTCCTACCCTCCAACATATCTACTACTCCTCCCAGTTTAGTGTCATCTGCAAACTTGCTGAGGGTGCGGTCCATGCCATCCTCCAGATCATTAATGAACATATTGAACAAAACTGCCCCTAGGCCCAATCCTTGGGGCGCTCCACTTGATACCAGCTGCCAACTAGACATGGAGACATTGATCACTACCCGTTGAGGCTGACGATCTAGCCGGCTTTCTGTTCACCTTATAGTTCATTCATCCAGACCATACTACTTTAACTTTCTAGCAAGTATACTGTGGGAGATCGTATCAACAGTTGCCGAAGTGCCACTGAAAACCCAGAGTGCCACTGGGTACTATATTCTCATGGGGGCCCCTGTGGGGCCCAGGGCAAATTGCCCCACTTGCCGCCTCCCCTCCCCCGGACGGCCCTCTCCCTCTCTGTTAGGTGGAGCCCATCTCTGCCTAGCACTCCTCCTTCTTGGAACATCATTCTATGGTCGAAGAATCCAAAGCCTTCTCTCCAACACCAGTTACATAGTCATTTATTGACTGCCCTGATTCAACGGTCTCTATCCAGGCCTTAGGGCCACAGGGAGGATGGACAAGAACACCACTTACACCTCAAACTCCTTTATCCTTCCCAGAGCCACGTAGTCTGCAGTGATACTCTCAGGGTCATTCTTGGCAGTATTATTAGTCTCCACATGGAGAAGCATGAAGGGGTCTAAGAGCTCGATAAGTCCGGCAGTCTCTTCGTCACATTGTGAATCCTAGCTCCTGGCAAGCAGCACACTTCTCTGTTTTCCCAGTCGGGACAGCAGATAGATGACTCAGTCCCCCCGAGGAGGGTGTCCCTGACCAACAGCACCTGCGTCCTTCTCATGGGAGCTGGGGTTGTCCTGGGTATTCATTTTTCCAGTAGTTATAAACCTGTACTAAACTCTGAAAGTGCTGAAACAAATACATTCAGATATACACTGCATGCATTTCCCGATGCTACAGCCCTTCTCCTGACTCTCCACTCCTTTGGCTGGCAGCAGCAGGGGACCTGCGATCTCCTCTCTCTTGTGAATAGTTGCATCTTTGTCCTCTTCACTTCCAAGAGGCTGGTACTTCTGTTCTTCAAAGCTCCCAGGCTCCCTTCTTCTTCTAGACCCTGAGCGAGAACAGGATTGGGACCTATTGGCCTGCTTTGGAGAGCTGCTGATCTCCTGCAGCTCCCTTTTGATTTCAGTGAGACTTGCAGGGTGCTCCGTGATTTTGAAAAGGAGACCATATTCAGTACCCATTGTGTTATGCATGGAGCTTTCAAAAGTTGGCACACTTACAGGAACAAATCTCTCAATGCCAGTTTAATAACACAATGTGGGTTTTAAAAAGATGGTTAAGCTCTCAGTGCAAAATTGTAAGGTGGGTTTTTTTTTTTTTTTTTTTTGGAATAAGGTTTTTTTTTTTTTTCTTTAATAGTGAATTCTTAGTATGTTTGCTGTAATTGGTGCTGAGTTGTGCATTGCTTTCTCCTCTCACTTGCAAGTTCAAACTAATATTTTGGAGGTGGGAAAAAGGAAATGACTCCTTTGGTAAACTAGTAATCAAATCTATAATGAGAGACTTATTTTTGATCTGAGCAGAGGATGTGCAGACACAAGAAGTTTCAGTTTAACAAAGCGGTCAGTCTGCTGGATGATGGTTGTTCCTATCTTTGGTATTAAAGAAGTTTTGTATTGTGTGTTTTGAGATGCAAAACTATGGAGTGTTCTCTCACTCCTGTCATTGGCTAGGGATCTTTTGAATCATGGGAAGAGAATATACTGTCAGGGTATTTGCACAGTTGATGTTAATTCTTATTTTTCATTTTGAGGTTATGTACCAATTACCAATTTTAAGAACAGTGTGACTCCCCTCCCCCCCCCCCAGTCTTGTTTAACATGTAGGGTATTTGTGGACTGGCTACTTGTCACAGGCGTTCAGATAAACTTGGCTTTCTTCATAAAAATGTGACACTTTATTAAATTGCCGACATATAATATTTTTGTTATTGTAAAACTCCTGATAGCAGTACTAATGGGATAATAGGACTTCAGTAGCATTTGGTGTTCACCTGATACTTGAAAAATATTTAAACAATTCAAGTAGCAAGTGTTTATCACAAACTTATTGAAACATTAAACAGCTGTGTTTCAGCTTGTTTTAAGAACATTTTAGATGGCAACTGCTCTCTGTTTAAGTAAATACTATACTTGCATACTGGAAAAGGCCTTTTAAACACCTTAGAATTTTGAGATCTGGGAATTTCCTTGTGCAAAATGTTTTGAATTAAATATTATTTACCTTTTGTGTGTTTGCGAAGGGAATTTCATATCACTAAATGTTTCACAGTGAAAGTGGGAGAGGGTCAGATAGGTAGCTATGTACTTTTAGAAGGACATAAAACCATATTTAACTTTTACAGACATACTTCTGTCAAGTTTCAATTCTAAGTTAGTTCATCAACTAGAAAAGTCACCCAGGGGACCAGTCCTCTTGCTATGGGTCACTAAAGAAAACAGCACTGGATTAAGAATGTAATGGGATAAAGTTGTCCCTGGTATAACTGCCGTGAAGTAAGTGGAGTTGTGACGGAGAGATATTTGGTGCTTTGTGTGTAAGATTCTGTCCTAGTATTTTGCATAAAATGCATATACTTCTCTTCATAAATGATTTTACTGTTTGTATTACATGTTAAATAGTAAATCATGGATTTTTATGCCTATCCCCTTCATCCAAAAGTAGCCCATTTTTACCAATATATTCAAACACAAATGCCTAATATTAAATTACTAATGTTGTATTTAGGGATATAAGTGTCCTGTTTCTAAGAACTGCTGACTAGATCTGATTGAAATATTTTGACTAAACATTTGTCTGTTGAAAATTGTCACTTCTGTCAAAACTGAAATATTTTGTGGAAATCTATCTGGTCCAGGATGGGCTGGCTGGACAAGAGACTGATCCTGTAGCCTGGTGGGGAGTGGTGGAGGCTCTGTCTTAGGAATGTAGAAGATCCAGATTCAAGTGCCTATTTTGACTCAAACAGGGACTCGAACCTAAGTCTCAGACTCCTAGTCCAGGGTCCTAACCACCAGGCCCTTGAGTCTCTCATATTTCATGACAATTTTTGCAAGATCTGAAAATGAAAACAAATTGTGAAACCTTGAAAAGTTATTTTTCAGCCAGCCTGACTGCTGAATACAGTAAACCCTCGATTTAACGGACCTCGATTTAACGGACTTCGGATGCAACGGACAAAATTTCTGAGCAAGTCTGATGCATTCCTGATCCATTTCTGGCGGGCTGGCTGCCGGCTCCCGGCTGTCGCCCGGGTCCAGGCAGCGGGCGGGCTGGCTGCCGGCTCCCGGCTCCCGGCTGCCGCCCGGGTCCAGGCAGCGGGCGGGCTGGCTGCCGGCTGCCGCCCGGGTCCAGCGGGCGGGCGGGCTGCCGGCTCCCGCTCGGGTCCCGCCAGCGGGCGGGCGGGCTGCCGGCTCCTGCCCGGGTCCCACCAGCGGGCGGGCGGGCTGATGGTTCCCGGCTGCCGCCCGGGTCCCAGCAGCCGGGACCCGGGCGGGCTGGCTGATGGCTCCCGGCTGCCGCCCGGGTCCCAGCAGTGGGCGGGCTGCAGAGCTGTCGCCCCGACCCTGTGGCAGGCAGGCTGCTGCTCCGACAGCTCATTTTTTTTATTATTAAATAACGGACTTTTTTATTTAACGGACACCCCCTTGCCCAAATTAGTCCGTTAAATGGAGGTTTTACTGTACTCAGATCTCCTTCTGGATTGGACTCTTTGCACCACTGTAAATTACAGATAACTAAAGGCCGGGTATAGTTTGTGTCTTCCTGAGGCCAGTGTAGTTGACAATATATCAGAAGAACAAAAAAACCGGTATACTAGAGACCAGATTGCTTAATAATATATATAGCACTTTGTTCAGATGAGACCTGAATGAAGCTCAAGCGAATGGGGTGCAGTATTCTGCTAATCTTTGTGTGGATCCTTCTGATCCACCCAGAATACCACATTCTGGATGGATGATGATCTTTTTCTGCCTTGTGTGCTTCTGCCATCAACTTTCCCATCTAGCATGTTTTTGCGTAAAACTTTTAAAATGTGGAGTGCAATTCAAACCTTTCTTTGAATAAGATCTCTGACTAGTATTTGCTGTGTTCTAATATTTTAGTTGGTTATGTGATGTATCCAGGATATTTTCAGAATTCTTGTATCACACCTTAATTGAAAGGCTTGTAGTTTCTTTATTGTTGATTGTTGGATTGTCCATGTTTCACAGCCATAATTTAACACAGACCAACCGATTTTAAGTTGTCAGAATTTAGTCTTCAGGTTTTTGTCCCTTCTCATGAGATATTTATTCTTCAACAATGTGTGTTTTGTTCTTACTATTCTGGTGTTGACTTCGGTATCCGATCTTCAATATTCTGTAATGAAGCTTCCTAAATAGCAATGATTTCTCATTTGTATGGCTGGCTGATTCAGTGGAATCTTGCATGTTTTTCCCAGGATCCTGGTATTACTATCATTTTTTGTCTTGTCCACATTTAACTCTAGACAATGTTTTTTGCCATATCCATATATGATCTCCACTAACTTCATCAGACCTTCTTCTGAATCAGCCCAACATCACTGTCATCTGCATAGCGAATGTTATTCACCATTTCCCATTCATCTTAATATTTTTCTTCTGTTTCATCAATTAATTAAACTTTTGCCATAAATGCTGAATAAAGCTGGTGACATTATACAACCTTGTCTCCTTGCTCTCTCGATCTCTATTAGATTTTCATTTTAATATCCTTTTATAATTGCCTTCTGATTCCAATATAATTGTTTTATTACTTGGAGTTCTTATCCATCTATCCCTATGGAGCTTAATATGTTAAGCAATTTGTAGTGGTAGATTCTTGCAAATACTTTTTGAAAGTCAATGAAATGCAAGTAGACTGATTTCCCCATTTCATCTGATCTTTCTAATATGACCTTCACGTTTATAATGGCATTTATTGTGCCCTTTCTGGCCATATTGGTGTTTGCTTATTTCCTTATCAGTCTTACCTGGTATTTGGTCTTGAACAACTCCCAAAAGTATCTTAAAGGCATGAGATATCAGGCTGATGGTTCTATTGTCTTTACAACCCATAGCATTGTCCGTTTCGGGGGATTTGGATAAACAGTGAGTTTGTAACATCTTTTGGAAATTCTTGTGTTTCAAACATATTCTTCATTACCTCCAAGTCCTCCAACTCTTCAGCCCCTATGATTTTTAACAATTGAGCTGGTATTCTATCACATCACAGAGCTGTGATTTCTTCATCCATAATTGGTGGGCTTACTTGATTAGTATCTACTGCAGGTTTTTAAGGCCTATCATGACCATGCAGTTCCTTGATACATTCTTACTGTCTTTAGGGTCTGTCAAAGACGCTCCGTTTTTGTTCTTAGGGGTTGTATTGATCATGTTTCTTCTGCAATTGAAAGCTCTTATCGTTTGATTCATCTCACTTTGTTCTCTTCATCCAGTTCGATTTCTTGCATTTTTCATTCAGCCAGTCAGACTTCTTTAAACTGCATTTATTGTTTATTAATTTATTTCATTTGCTATTCCTTTTTTCCCCCCGATGCCAGTCTTTGTGCTCTTTACTTTCCTTCTTTTAACTGTCAGAGCAATAATTTAATCTGTTATCCAGAGGTTTTTTTAGATAGTAGCTTCTTCCCTGCATATTTAACTGCAGCTTTTTTGATAACATCTTACATATGTTCCCAAATCACTTGGTCTTTGTTTTCATTAATGATTCCCAACACCACTTCTTGGTAGTGATTTGTATCCCAGATTCTTCAGCACTTTAAGATTCCATCTCTCTGTAACTTTTACAGTTTGATATTCAGTCTCATCAATATCAGTGATCTGATCCGCAATCCTCATTTGGCATAAACCTAACCTTCCAAACACTATCTGTGACTGAACATGATAAAAATCAATTTGGTTTTTATACATTCCCCCCTGGTGATTCTCATGTATGCCTTGTGCTTCTCTTTTGTTCAGAATATGTATTGCAGATAATGAGGTAATGTTTATTGCAGAACTATATGAATCGTTCTCTTCTGTCATTTCTTTCAAGAAGGCCAAATGGGCCAACTGCCAAACATATTATTTCCTTCCCTTCTTTTGCGTTCCAGTCCCCATAAGAATTACCACTCTTTTTCTTTCCACCACTGATTTCTATTGCCTCCTCAGTGTTTTCTTAGACTTTTTATGATATCCTCATCAGAATCTACAGTTGTTGGAACATAAACTCGAATAATCATTTTATCTGTTGGACATCCTTTTTTCACTATAATCATTTTATGTCAGATGATATTCTCTTGTCAGTCCTTCCAGCTATAGTTCTAGCTACTAAAATTGCCACTCCTTTCCTACTTCGACATCCACCTGTACTGATAACTCTATTCTTTGGTGCTTGGAAGCCTTGTGACGAAGTCCAGAACATCTCACTTAGTCCTATTATTGTAAAGTCTAACTTTATCAATTCTCTGCACATGTTATTGGCTCACTTCCCAGATTACAAATTCCATATGTCCAGCCATGTGGGGCATCAGTTTGCACTAAGGGTAAATCAGATTGCATGTCAGTTGAGTAATACTAGGTCGGGTTATCATGGTGCAACTTTGAAGCTGATACTCCACAAAGGCTCCAAGACTCAAGTATAGCCAGTATTTTTTTAAATTGAAACCCTAGCGTTTAGCCAAAAGGTTTTACCCACAAGCCAGTAAGGATTTTGGCAGGCATAATTTTCCCCAAAGTACATTGACTGATCTGTGGTATTGATTCCCAGCATTAGAGCATTGTGACAGTTAGCAAAATTCTTCCATTAATGCCAATTAGAGTGGAAGTTCATGGTGCTCAGAACATCTGAAACACAGGCCACTGATTTAAGAGTCTAACTTCAGGCAATCAAGTTTCAGTAGGTTGATGTTTAATTTTTAGTAGCCTGTGTTAAGATTATAACATAATCAGATTCCAAATTATGGCTGGTATTCCATCTATAATGCATGCAACTCTGCCTTTTTAACATAATTACATGTCCTACAGCTGGATTGCATAGAGAGTTTTGGGAACTAACTTAGAAGTATGGGGGGTAATAGGGAGCATGTCCAAACCTCCAAACCATGAGGGCATGATCTAGAATCTTACAAAAGTTTGGCCATCAGCAGTATTGGTTTGGATATTTTTTTTTGAATTTCCTGGCTTCTGGTCATTTTGTTTTCCAGCTGTAATGCTGAATGCTACATTTTCACTTTTCACTGCTTGGTAATTCTAAACATTAACCTATCTGGACAGTTGTATTTTTTTGTTTATAATATTACAACTGTGTGTTGGCTTTGCATTGAAGCAGTAAATTGTGATCTATGGTGGCAGGCATTAATTGGATGAACAGAACAGCATTTAGCACATTCACTTTTATTTCTTTTCCCAGCGGCAGTCTGAGTAGAGTAGGGGGAGGAAGGGAAATATACCTGCAGACCTAAAGCTGTCTACTTTTTTCTGGGTCAATTGTCAAGACGTAATTTTCTCGGCTTATCACCTTATGTCCTTTTAAAACAAACAACCCCCCTGATGCTTCTGTAGGCAAGCAGTACAGATGGAAAAGAGGAACAGTCTCAGCATTTTTGTTCTCATGCTTATAGGAAACTAATTAAAAATGCATTTGGGGGAAATGGTGGTAAATAAAACTTGCCAGAAGAGTACATATTTTCACTGAATTTGTTCACTTTCTGTTCCTAAATGTCAGAGAGAGTGAATGTACTACATGTGATTGAAATTGCAAGGCTTGTATAGACGTATACAGTCTACCTATAAACCTGTGGGCTTGACTGTTGTGCAAAAGGAAGAGCTTCAGTGACACCAAAGATTTTGCTTCTCTCATCCCTATAAAATATGAAAATAGATTCCCATAATAACAGACCCTTAGAAGTAAGTTGAAAGTTGATGTAATAAAGGAACCAAGCAGAGGAAGAGGTCTGGGTAAGTTCTCTCCCACCCTGAAAAAAGTTTTTTTTTTTTTTTAAACCCTGAATGTGTGTTAATTTCTGGCTTCCTATGCTATTGCAGAGCACAACAATGAGACGTGCATCAGGAGCAATGTCATTTTGTTAGCAGGGACTGTTTATTTTTAAATGTTGATATAGATTATAGCTCTGTTGGACTTGGAGACTCTTCTCTTAAAAGGCATTATTAAAAGTGGCAAAACACCACCAGAGAACAGCTCTTGTGAGTTTTAAAATAGTAGCAATACTGCTTTCAATCTTCTCCTAAGTACAGTGTTTGCTTCTTTGGACTGCTTTATCTCTATAATCTGGTTTCTTATAACTAGAAATCTAGGGGAAACTCAGCACTCAGTACTCTTTTACAGTTTAATTCATTCACGATGCACAGATGTGCTTAGTACTTACTCAGTTTATTATTATTATTATTATTATTATTATTATTATTATTATTGTTGTTGTTGTTTGTTGTTTGTTTTACATTACAGCAGCACCTGCAGATCTCCAAAAGGTTTGTGATCAATTGTGCTCAGTGCTGTACAAACACATTTAAACAAAACGTGTTTGTGTACACAAATACACATCACATCCTTTTTCCAAAGAGCTTGCAATCTAAGAAGACCAGTGAAATATGAAGGGTCATGAGAAAGGGATAAAACTTGTATATTATATTTGTCTTCTAAATTACAATTCCTCTTACTATAAGTTGAGGAATAACTGTTCCCATCTGCCCCTCAAGCCGGTGGAGTTCCCTGATCTATATAAACAAACAGAGAGGGTAGTGCACTCTGACTGATACTAGTATTACCAACCCCAAGCACTCCAAATTCATATGTCGGGCCCCCCCAAATCACAAGATTGGCTAAAAAAAATAATAATCAAAATTTAAAAATAATTATGTTGAGCTCTTTGTTTTATTTGTCTTCTGGTTTTTGAGCCTTTAGAGTATGAATTTAGAGTTTGAATTTGTCTCCAGGGCTGTGGTGTGAAGAAAAACACTCAATATTGATACCCAATTAGGATAAAAATGTATGATCTGGCACCACTGTTGACCCACATTTCTTCACTTAAAACAAATCAAGCTTTTAACCTATGCATTGGAATCTTTTCCAGAGCACCTAATTTCCTAATCCATTGATTGTCCTGTCAGTTCAGTGCTGGCTGCTGTGAGGATCCTGTATGCCATGCCTCTTAAGTCCCTCACCTTATGGCACAGAAAGATAGACACCTGCACTATTGGTCTCAAATAACTCTTTCTATGAAGGAATCACCCTGCTAAGAGTGAAAAGACCAGAATGGCTACAAGGATGTGCTTTTCAGCAGTCGGGGGCTGCTGTGTAGCAGCAGAAAGGTTGGCATGTCCTTACTCTCTGAATTTAGTCTCCAAGGCTGTGTACCGGTAGTACCCAGATGGCTCCTCTATGCTCTGCTGGACTGATTATAACTCCTGCTATCAAGTGACATAATGTGTGTAGATACAGGTGTCAGGGTAGTTTCTGCACTAGTATCTGCCAGGTATTGCAGCGACTGCAGATCTGCTTCCAGTATATAAGCGATGTATCTATGTAGCAGATAAACTGGTGTCTCATGTTTTTGGTTGTGTTCTGGCTTCCAGCTTTAAGAAAGTTAGTATGAAGTGAGAAGGGCATTCCGAGGTAGCTGTAATGTATGCATGTTAATGGAACCATGTATGTTAATGAAATCAAGTCTTTGGTATATTCCTGAGTGTGTCACTTGTGCTTTTAGTTTAATATATCTGTCTGTAGTAAAGCTGCTATTTTAATTTTTATTATTTTTAAATTTAAAAAAAAATCTCTCTACATTTGATCAAGAAAAACTCTTATGGGGAAGAGAATTGGCATACATCACTAAACCTAGCCAGTGACTAGTATTGCAAAGTATGAGGAAGATAGGGGTACAGAAGAAATCATTAGAAAAAAATGAAGAAGGCTTTTATACTAATTGAAAAGCTGAGCATGTGATTTGAAAAACAGAAATTTGGGAACCTATCCAGGATAACCATTGCAATATTAATCAGCAAAGCAATGTAAATCTCTAATTACAGTAGCTGTTGAACCTGCCCCCTTTCCCAATTGTATGCAGTCTTTGTGCATGTCCTTATAAGTTTTGACAGTTTAATGAAAAATGAAATATCTGAAAATCTTATTTGATATGTGACCTTGCATTCTGTGGCACTAGGTGGTTAGCAATCAACGTACTGCCTCAGAGGGATAATACATTCATGTCTTAGTGTATTTGTTTGTTTTACTTGTGGCAAGGCAAACCATTTCAAACCCTAAAAGGGACTTTTTTTTAGTCAATGTGTACGTCAGAAGGAATGTACTATGCTACTTCATCCTCTGGGCTTTGGTACATTATTTTCATTAAATGTCACATTATGGTGTTACACAAACCATTTCAAATGAACAAAGTTGGTCAAAAGAGGCATTCATTTAAAATATTATTGCTTATGTGAAATTCACATCACTCCTGGATTAACCCAAAAGCCATCAGTAGACACCTACTTCCAAGTTTGCCCACTTGAGAATGTATAGGAAAACACCGCAGAAATGGGGCCTTACAATAAATCTTGAGGCTATTATTTAACCACATAGTTGTGTGGTTTCCAGGAAATCAGAGGATTGCATAGCTTTTCATTAAATGCTTTTGGGAAACTCAATTTGCTGTACATTCAAACAAATACATAAAGGTATATTTTCCCCACTTATTCTTTGTGCTGGTAATGTTGGCAACTGGAGATGTTAAGTGCATCACATTTTCTATTTATAGTTTGATGGCATAAAATATGTTAATATGTTCTGCCATTAATTGACTGGTTACAGATAATTGTAAGTTACATGAAGTACTAGGAAAATGTAGACTACTCTTGAAAACCTAATCAAATGCACTGTAAACATCTCACAGATTTAATCACAATTTCAGCAATTTTTGCTTAAATGCTGTGTTCCTCTTCTCTGGTGGACCTAAAGGCTGAAGGCAGGGCTTTTCTATTGAGGGATCCCATTTCCTAAATGTTATCCTGTTGTGGAGGAAAATATTCTGCATTGGAACCAATGATGCTCTTCCTCTCTAAGAACTCGGTTCCATTTAAATCCAAGTCTGACCAGATCAATATCAAACTTCTTTAATTAAGGAGACAACACTTGACTGGAAGTGAAAAGAGTTTGTAGGCTCATCTTGTTACTTCTTGGCTAAAGTTTGCATCACAAAATATGCTTCAATCATTATTTGGTCTCTCTTCTTAGTGTTTAGTACAGGAATCAATGAACACTAAAGGAAGAATATCTGGAGGGAAAGCAAAAATAACTGTTGCAAAAATTCAACAAGTATTATATTGTTAATGCAGTAACAATGAAGAGTCTTTGTTTTCTGAGATGATCATGCATACTCTTCAATGTCCACTCTTAAGGTCTGAAAACTAGTGATCATAGTTTACAAGTAATTGGATAAGTAGAAGGGAAAACATGAATGTATTTTAAGTAATTTTTTCCTTACATGTAAAGAGGGAGACTTTTTCAGCCGTAGTAGTCCGAGAAGAATAAATAAAACAAACCTGGACTGTTACTCTCTAAAGTTTTGACTAGGAAATATGAATTCCTCACTAGTCTGAGTTAATCAACTTCCACATTAAATACAGTGGTTGGGAGACCATGAGAAGTTCCCATTTCCCATTTTACTGATACATCAAGCTTTATATTATTATTGCTCTTACTAGACAGCTATTCTTATTCAGATCTGAGAAAGATGTTTGATTTATATAAGATGAGATTTATGACACTTGTATGTTAACTTTTCTTTCTTCTCTTAAAAACTGTAATGTCTTCCAAAGCATGCACAGAAAATTATTTGGATGATGATCATATTGAAATGATTGATCTGGATCCAAAAGGCATATTGTTGAATCACAGCTACTTAACCATCATAGCCTATTGAGATGTTTCTGACAGACAATTCAGTTTTGACATGTTACAAGAGAAAATACAGGGTCTTTCTGAGGCTGCTAGAATGGGAAATAACAATGTGTGTGAATTTATAGTGTAGTGGGGCCATAAAGCACATTTTTTCTGCCCAATAGAAGACTTATTTCCTTAAAGTTAACCAAAACTTTCAATAATAATAATAATAATAATAAATAATATATTGCAATTGGAAACTAATTTTAATGGGCTGGAGGGGGATGTTAAGTTCCCAAGGGAAAAACCTGCACTGGAAACACAAAATGGAATAGGTAAAGAATACACATTCAGACAAGGCTTGTAAAGGAAAGATAAGGCCAGTGACAAGCAGAATGAATTAGTGGGTGCCCAAGAATTTGTCTATTGAGAAGGCCTCTTAAAACTTAAATAGGGAGAAAGGAATATGGAGAGACAGCAAGAAAGGGGATGAAATTTAAGGATGCAAAAATGTCTGAGATACTGAACTCTGCTAATATCCCTCTAACAAGAATAATGTAAACAAGTTTGGACAATCAGGAAATGAGGAAGAACAAATAATTCCATCTGAACCTGATTGCTTTTTGTTGGGAGTAGAATTACAGCATTAGGGGATGAAAGGAAAGTTGTAGTCGGTTAGTTACTGTGTTTAATTTTGAACACGTTTGAATATTTTGGGTTCAAATGTTCAATTCTAGCTCAAATGTTGTTGGGTTTATGTTCACCTGTGAGAGGCAGTGGCAGCACAGGCCCCCATGTGCGGACACAGAGAGGAGACTGGCCATCCACTTCAAATCTGGCTAAATGACAAAGAAAGCACAATGATAAATGGCATTGTATCCAGTCAGGGCAGATACAAAGAGGGATACCATAGAGCAGGGATCGGCAACCTTGGCACGTGGCCCCCCAGCGTAAGCACCACATTGCTTCCTGCAGCCCCGCTTGAACCAGAGTGGCGAACCGCAGCCAGTGAGAACCATGATCGGCCGAACCTGTGGACACGCAGGTAAACAAACGGGTCGGGCCCACCAATGGTGCTCACCCTGGGGGAGACCACGGTTGCCGATCCCTGCCATAGAGAGTAGTGCTGTGTCTGGCGTATTTAATAATTCTGTTAATGATTTATAAGAAGGGAATAAAATGGCTAATAAAACTCAAAGAACATTTTAAAATGGGAGACATTGCAGATGCCAACAGGGACAGAGAAATAAAAACAGAACCTCTCAAACTGACAAACATCAGCTTTGGGGGCCTTTTGAAAATCCTTTGCTGATGACAAAGATGAAGTATCTGGATAGCTTCCTGCTGTCTTTTTATTTCAATCGAGGATCCTAAGAGAGGGAATTCTTGTTTTTGTCCAGTAAATCCAAAAACCCAGTGCCTCTCTGCACCTTGCATATCTGCTTCTTATTTTGTTTTGGCAAGTGTTTCTTTTGTGTGTATTCTATTGTATAAAAATGAAACCTAAAATTGAAAGGGTACCAAAAACAAATGAGGACAATATCAAATTGCAAAGCAACCTGAAAAATATAGCAGTTTTGGCTGCAGGCAAGAGTGATTCAGTGTTAATGAACATATAGATTTACAGTATAAAATGGAAAAGAAATAGTATATATAAAATGTGAGACAACACCAAGTAGCTTTACCTAGCACAGCTCAAGTGACTTTTCATCTGATCTCTTTATTGCTGTTGTATTACTACTTTTATGTTACACACCTGCAAATAGCATTTGGTTATGGTACTAGGATTGAGAGGTTTAAGGACGTATTTCACGTGAAGTTCTTTAATTTATGATCCATAATATAACCATTTTAGAACTACTGACCTAGATGGATTAGAAACACAGGTGGAAAGTAACAAAATGAGATTCCTCTTGGAAAAATGCCAGCAAATATAGTGCATCGGGGGGAAATACAAAACATATGTCCAATGGAAGGGAAGAATTTAGGGAAGCAATAATATTGAAAGAGGGATCCCCTTAGGGATGATGGTGGACAGTGAATTAGACATGAATTTACAATGTGGTATAGTAGCAAAAATGTCCATTACAAATGTGTTCCATGTATTCAATCATTGTGTTATGGAGCAAAGAGGTGCTAAATCCTTATTGCATGGTTTTTGTACCACTAGATCAGGAATATTGTGTTCACTTCTGGGACCCTCATGGGAAAATTGCAGGTAAAACTATAGGGAGACCAGAGAAGAGCAACAAAAATTATCATGGGCCAGAGGGATTGATTTGATGAAGACTGTCAAAGAGCTGAAAGTGCATACAGTAGATTCCATTTATTAACTTATTGGTTCCCCTCAAAGAGTTGCTATTATCCAGAAGTTGTGAATAAGTGGAAGACACTGTTTTTAGGAGGATACATAGAAATAGAAGTATGGAACAAGGATACATTGTATAGGATGGTGGTTATGAAACTGTAACTTTCAGTTTAGTATAGTGTACTAAAGAAGAAAAACCAATGTGACACACCATAGTGGATACACTGCGTCCTGTATCACAATGCGTAGAGCAAATTTTGGCAGTCTCAGCTTGCTATGTGTGTCAGACTACAACAGCACACAATTCTATGAAGAAAAAAAACATTTAAAAAGCAGCAAAGAAAACATAAAACATTTACATTGCAATATCTCTGTATGGGGAACAGTACTAAGAGCTCCTCATGAGTTCTACAGAGTAAAGCAGCAATTGTTTAAATGTTTTTTTTTTAAAAAAAACCTTAAGAAAATTTGTCCAGTGTTGTCTGTTTTTTACACTTTGCCACCTCCATATGTAAATCCTTCTCAATTTTGCACACAGTCACATAACCGTTTTCAAAGCCCCAATTCTGGAATAGCCTGTGGAAAATGTCCACTGCATGAGCTTTTCTGTAATCTATGGTTCAATGCACTATTCTCTTGTGACTCACCAGCCTGTAAGTATTTTGCAGCCACTACTGTCTCCAGAAGTTCAGCATCAGAGAGTTCACCTTAAGTCTCCAAATGACTGTCAAACTCAACAATGGTCTCAAATTCCTCTGCTGTTAGATTTTCATGAAACTGAAACATTGGCCAGCACATGAATGTTCACAAGGCCAGTATTTGTTGATGAGAACCCTCCCTTTCTGAAGTAGTTTTGAAACAGTCTTTGAGAACAGTAGCCCACACCTCCTTAGTGAGACTAAGTACATCAATCTAAATTGTGTTTTTGGTAACAGTCACTCTTTGTAGGTATGGCTCAGCATACAGAGAGGGGTTGATGTGTGCATTAAAATGAGCATGATCTTTGAAGTTTTTGGTCACACCCATGTCCACTGGCTACATGACTGAAGTTGTGTTTGAAGTAGGACTGTCAAATGATTTAAAAAATCACAATCATGAGATTAAAATATAGTCTACTAATTGCAGTTTTAGTTGCACTGTTAAACAGTAATGGCATACCAATTTAAATTTATTATAAATATTTTGGATTTTTTCTACATTTTCATATATATGGATTTCAATTACAAACATATAATACAAAGTGTACAGTGCTCACTTTGTTATTTTTGGTGACAAATACTTGCACTGTAAAAAGATAAAACTAAATATAAAGTATTTTTCACCTCATTCAGGTATTGTGGTACAATCTCTTTATTATGAAAGTGCAACTTACAAATCTAGATTTTGTTTTGTTGTCGAGTGGAGTTACGTTAAAAAAAGTACAATTTTAGAGCCTACAAGTTGAAACATGAAGGGGCATATGAATGTTTAGCATCTCTGGCAAGTAAATACCTTGCAATGCTAGCTACAACAGTGCCATGCAAACACCAGTTCTCACTTTCAGGTGACATTATTAATAAGAAGCAAACAGCATTATCTCCTGTAAATGTAAACAAACTTGTGTGTTTTAGGGATTGGCTGAACAAGAAGTAGGACTGAGTGAACTTATATGAGGTGAATTGAATGAAGAGTAATCATATCTTCTTTCAACTTTATTTGGCTAGACTAAACAACCCAAGGTTGTTTAAGTCTCCTCTCGTATTTCCCTGATCATTTTAGTAGCCTTTGTCTGCACCTGTTCCAGGTTTACATTTAGCTTTCTTAAACATGGGAAACCAGAAACATACACAGGATTCCAAGTTTGGTCTTACCAGTTATCAGTTACTTGGCGTTAATACTTACCTATCTCTACTGGAAATTCCTCACCTGATACATTATTAGAAGAATACTCTGCCTCAGTACAAATTTAAAACAGCCGTTTCCACCTGAACTCCTGAAGTTTCATTTAAAACAACAAAACATGAAGTGCTATGGGACATGACTGCATTTTTTACTATTTTGACATGAATGGTGATGTAAGAATGAAAATCCCAAAAAGTTGTCTGAATATTTAATAGCCTTTAACATTTCAGTACTGAAAAAAAAGTATGAAAAGCAGTCTTTCAAATTGGCCATGTGCCCCTACTGAATCTGATAAACCATGAGATGCCTTGCTGATTAAACTGAATGCTTTGTGTGTCTTGTCTCATGGAGCAATGGAAACTTTTGGTACAAAGAATCATTTGGAAAAAAAACCCACTCAATCCATCACATTTTTATTGTTGCCCATTATTTAGCTAAATGTTATAGCAGTAACTGATTGGGAAGGTGTAGGCGTTTCTAAGTGACACCAGACTTTAGAGTTTGTAGAGTAAGATGCAGAGATTTCAGCATATTTTAACATCTTTACTATGTGTCTCTGGAAAAATGCCAGCTGTCCGGAGGATGAGCTGCCACTCTCTGCCTCCATTATCTCCTCCTCCTTCCCTCTGTCCATGGTTAAGGGTCTTCATAAAATTATATGGGGGAAGCAGAACTTGCACTGGGAAAACTAGAAATTCCTCCTTCCCTTCCCCGTACCATGCACACTTCCAAGGGAAAATGCTGTCCTTCCAAAATAATCAATTTGTGTTGCATTTTTAATGTTCTGTCTCCTGACAGATATTTTTATGTACTGCAATTTGTATGAAACCATTTAAAACCAAACTTGTCAGTTAAAAGGTAAAAGTGATAGTGAAAGCCATTTGATCAGTATATTGATAAAGCAGTCTTTGTACCCCAGTGCTTTTCAGTTACAAAGCAACAATAAAACTAGTTGAGACCCACATCACTAAGATGGCTTAGGGAAAAGCTAATGTAAAAAGATGAGGCTTAAATGTTAATGGTGTCAGCTTAAGACTTAACTGAGCAGATGTCTGCTAGAAGCACATTCCAGTCTTGAACCAATAAAAGTACAATACATGTATCTTCTGTCCAGTATTGTCAGGTAGTACCTGGATAACTGCCAGAACTGTGGCATACTAGATTGTAGAGCCCACTTGGGGAACATATCAGTGGATATGGGTCATGCAACTATGGATGAGGGGGGAAAACAGAAGGGTCTGAAAGGGACCAATAAATATTTGAAATTGTAGTGCATGGTATACAGCAATGAGACTCATGAATTGGGAGTGGTGTGGAAAAAGACCTCTAGGTGATTAATCATGGCAGTTACAGCAGCATGGATATTTTGGCTAAACTTCAGCCAAAGTCAAACAAAGGTTTAATAAAATATTTTCAGGTATGCAAATAACGTAAAGTACGTAAAAGTAGGTAAAGCTTAAACTTGTGTAAAAGGAGCTACGCAGAACCTTAACTTTTAAGTTTTACACCTTAAAAATAGAAATGATGCAAAATTAGTGCTCATGAAATCTCTGCCTGTTACAGTATTACAGTAGGTTAGTGCCAGTAGGGTTTTTTTCTTCCTACATTTGAGTTCAAATCCCATTTTATGTTATGAATAAAAAATAATTTAATGGTCTGTTCTTGCTAGTACAGTAGACTCTCGATTATCCAGGATTGGATTAACCAGGATGTGGATTAACCAGGATGTAAAAAAAAAAAAAAAAGTGTAACTCGTAGGGCCGGCTCTGGGTTTGCTGCCGCCCCAAGAACACTAAAAAACCTCCCACCAGGGTGCAGGGCAGCCAGAGAACCAACAACCCCTCCTCCCGGCACAGGGTGGGCTGGTGAACCAACCCCCTCTCCTCATATTTCCTATGGATGGTGATTATCTGGGATTTTATTAACCAGAATTATTTTTTCCCTATCATCCTGGATAATCGAGAGTCTACTGTACTAATTTGGGTATTATACATCATAACCTTATAGTATGATTAGTTGTCCTGGGACACTAAACTCAGTTTAAATAAGAAAATATTGGTAATAAATCCCCCTAGAAGTAACTTGAATAAACAGAGCATGACTCCCAAGAACAAACTGTTTCTAGAGTTTACAACTCTAAAAATTGTTTGGGAAGAAATTTAGGTCTCTAATATTTCTGGTGGCCAGATTGAAGCTGAAGAAGAACTGGATAGAAGCGTCAGACAGAAGAGTGAAGTACGATGTCAGCCTTCTGAAGGACCACAAGACCAAGGAAGATTTTGGGCTGACGCTGAAGAATAAGTTTTCAGTACTACAGGATCGGTTTGGGGAAGAGGAAGACAGTGTACTCAACAGTTGGCAGAAAGTGAGAGAGACACTTTGGTCAGCATGCCAGGAAGTGCTTGGAATCAAGAAACACCAGCAGAAAGAGTGGATCACAGCAGAGACCTTGACTAAGATAGAAGACAGAAAGAAGAAGGCAGCAGTCAACAACAGCAGGACTAGAGCAGCAAAGGCCAAAGCTCAAAAAGAGTATGCTGAAGCCCACAGAGCAGTGAAGAGGAATATTAGGAAGGATAAGAGAGACTATGTGGATGGACTGGCAGCAGAAGCGGAGCAGGCAGCATACAGCGGCAATATGAAACAGCTGTACGACACCACCAAGCAACTGTCTGGAAAGTTCAGCAAGCCAGAACGTACCGTCAAAGACAAGCAGGGAAATTCTATAACAGGAATAGAACAACAGATGAACAGATGGGCAGAGCACTTTGAGGAACTCCTGAACAGACCAGCACCACCAAATCCACCAGACATCGACCCAGCCAACAAGGACCTCCCAATCAATTGCGACAAACCAGCCAGAGACGAGATCAGAAAAGCCATCACCATGATGAACGGGAAGGCAGCTGGACCTGACGACATCCCAGCAGAGGCCCTGAAAGCAGACCTGGATGCTTCAGTGGAAATGCTGTACCCCCTCTTTGAGAAGATATGGGAAGAAGAAGTGATTCCGGCAGACTGGAAAGAGGGATAACCTCATCAAAATCCCCAAGAAAGGAGACCTCAGCAACTGTGCCAACTACAGAGGAATCACACTCCTGTCGGTGCCAGGGAAGGTCTTCAACTGAGTCTTCTTACAGAATGAAGGATGCCGTCGATCCACAGCTATGAGATGAGCAGGCAGGCTTCCGGCAGAACAGATCATGCACGGATCAGAGAGTAACGCTCCGCATCATAGTCGAGCAGTCCATGGAGTGGAACTTCTCGTTGTACATCAACTTTGTTGACTATGAGAAAGTGTTCGATAGCATGGATTGAGAGACCCTCTGGAAGCTCCTTCGGCACTACGGCATCCCAGCAAAGGTGGTCAACCTGATCAAGAGCTCATACAACGGCATACACTGCAGAGTGATCCATGGAGGGCAGCTCACAAACAGCTTCCAGGTGCGAACCGGAGTCAGACAAGGATGCTTGTTGTCACTATTTCTCTTTCTCCTCATCATCGATTGGATTATGAAGACATCCACTTACGAGTGCAGGAATGGAATCCAGTGGACGTTGTGGACCCAGCTCGATGACCTGGACTTTGCCGACGACCTTGCACTCCTTTCGCACAGCAAACAGCAGATGCAAGAGAAGACCAACGTAGTGGCAGCTACCTCATCACAGGTTGGCCTCAACATCCACAAGGACAAGACCAAGATCCTCAAGATCAACTCCATTAGCAGTGACCCAGTCACACTGAATGGAAGCCCCCTGGAAGAAGTGAATTCCTTCACCTACCTAGGCAGCATCATCGACCAGCAGGGTGGCAGAGACACAGACATCAAAGCAAGGATTGGTAAGGCAAGAGCAGCCTTCTTGCAGCTCAAGAACATCTGGAGCTCCAGAGAGCTGTCTTTGGCAATAAAGATTCGACTGTTCAATTCCAACGTGAAATCAGTCCTACTGTATGGAGCTGAAACCTGGAGGACAACCAAAACAACCACCAGGAAGATCCAGACCTTCATCAACAGCTGCCTCCGAAGGATTCTCCAAATCCGGTGGCCAGACACCATCAGCAACATCCACCTCTTGGAGAGGACCTGTCAATTCCCAGCAGAGGAAGAAATCAGAAGGAGAAGGTGGGGCTGGATAGGACACACACTACGCAAGCAGCCAACCAACATCACCAGACAGGCACTGCGGTGGAACCCCCAAGGCAAGCGGAAAAGAGGTGTCCAAGAAACACCTGGCGACGCGATCTTCAGGCTGTCACCACAAAAATGGGCTACACCTGGAACCAGGTAGAAAGAATGGCCCAGGATAGAGGACTCTGGAGATCTGTGGTTGGTAGCCCATACCCTGACTGGGGTGACGGGCATAAGTAAGTAAGTAAGTATAGCACGTCTCCTCTTTTTTTTTTTTTTTTTAGAAGAAATATAAACTTAAGAATTTGGTGTTCTTAAAATAAAAGTGTTAAATTACCAAATTACCTGGTTTTTGGATGTGTGATGCCATAAACGTGGGGTTTTTTATTTATTATTTTTTATATTGCTAAAAGTCCATTCTCTCTTCATACCCTTTATCCATAGATCGGGGCATAGCTTTACATGTTCACATTTCCAGGACAATGGCACACAGAAATCTCTAAGTACACTCTGGCCAGCCACTGAGATTTTAAAATAGGATTTTCATACAGTCATCCCCCCCCCCCCCCCACCGCCTTTCTTATCCTCTCTATGTGAGACATACTTCTTAATGGGGCACAGTGCCAGATCATTTGCATACCTTCTTGCACACACAAAACCACAATGGATTCACAATGGGAAGGTTTTCTTCTCTGAACCTTTTTACAGCACTCTGTAAGAGGCCAGATAAACAAGAGTTGCTAACATAGTAATGCAACCTGAGCGGGCTATAAAGACACTGCTCTCCCTGACCATATCAGAGAATTAGAACCTAATCTTGCACATGGTGATGAATTAGAACCTAATCTTGCACATGGTGATGAATTTTGCTGATACAAAGTCATAGAACCAGGTGGCTTTTTCAAAAATTGCTGTTCAGGAGTGTTCATTATGTACACTAATTATTTTCAGCTAAAACCAAAAAGAGACCAATGTTTTAATGGTCTTAAAAATCACTCTGTGCTCTGCTGACTTTGTTGGGCATTTTAAATCTGTAATATGCAAATACATTCTAATAGATTCTGTATTAATATCTACACAGATGTCTGGCAAGAAGCATTTCAGGGTGAATGTCAAGAATGATGCACAACTGATTCTGTTTCCTACCCTGCTTTTAGTAGTCAATACAGTTTGTTGTGCTGGTGAGAACAAGAGGGCAACTAAATGAACCATGTTTCAACAAGATGTGCACTAAATATCTCCATTAGACCATCTTGGTTTTTTTTATAGCTCATTGCTTACCCATTTGTTTTGTCTGCTTTGGTTGCAAAAATTTTAGAGCAGGGACTATATCTTCTTGTTTTGTTTGTGTGTGAAGTGCCTGGATCACAGAGGAATGTTATACAAGTAAAACCGGCTACATTTTAACATAAATTGAGTGGGGGCAAAGTGCTATCGATTAGTTCAACTCTTCTCTAGTTAGCAGCTGAAGCCTTAAAAATATTACTGTATCCATTTTAAACACCCTCAGCCTTAGCATTTATTAATCAGTAGCAGCAAGTGATCATTCTTCTTTTTTATTTATAGTGCTAGCGTCCTCTTTGAGGAATGAACCTAACTAGTATATTATGCCTATCTAAATGTTTATCTTGAGGAAGTCTTTTATGTTTTTTTCAGTTCTCGAAGTCTGAACTGCTGTTTGACCAGTCAGCCAATTATCTCAATTAATCACTTGTTGCTAGTCTGATCAAGATTAGGTTTGTAGGCTTTCCAAAACTGTTTATAGAGCTTCTTAAAACTGGTAACATTATTTGTTTAAAAATTTCTTCAAAGAAAAATGGCCTCTGATGTGGAAAATTTAATTCTTTAAGTTCCAGGTTTCTGACCAAAAAAATCTCATTTTTTTGTTTTGTTTTTGAAACTCAAAACAACAACGACGTTTAAAATCTGGGTTGATGCTTTTTGCAGGAAATCATTATTGAAATGTTTCGCTATTTTCCAAGACATTTTATTAGGGAGGCACAATATGCTAGGCTTATAAGATGATATAACATGCTATTGAAAATATGCTGTAGTCATAACAGGGTACAGTAGCATGTACATTTTACTAGTTAGTGCATATTTGTGTATTTTGGAGGGCAGTCTGAACTTTGGCACAAAAATCTGGCAATCTCTCTGCTTTGAACTCTCGGGAATACCAATTAGCATCTTGTTACTCACATATATCCTTCAGTACAGGTTTATCAGTATATTAATTTCTCAGTCACTGGGCATTTACTTACAAGAAGTAAGATGTCTTGTGATCCAGGGATGGACTCTGCCACAGAATCTATGTAATCTTGAGAAAATCACTTAGTCTCTCTGTGCCTCAGTTCCTCCCTATTTGTCAAATAAGGATATTTGACAAATTTGTCAAATAGTTCTTCCTTGGAAGAAAAGATGATTTTATGGTTAGGACACTGGATTAGGACTCAAGAAATCAGGGGTCGCTTCTAGCCTTGAGATAGATTCCCTTTGTGACCTTGGCAAGTCACTTTTTGTGCCTCAGTTCTCCATCTGTAAAATGGGGAAAATACTTCTTGTAGAATGGGGGGAAATAACTTGTTCAGAGAGAGTGGTTTCCAGTGGTCATGTTAGCATAAATTTACTAGTATTTGAGATGCACCAGTATTACAGCCATAGGACCTAGAGGTATATCAATTTCTAGTGTGAGAAGTAGAAAGAAGGACTGTCAGTGAATGGAAATGTAGTATAAAATCTTGCATTTGGAAGGAATGGTTGGGCAGTTATTCAGGTGGAACAGGAATTGTGCACCTTATATAGTTTTTAAGATGCTAGTAATTTTGAAAAATATTTAAATTAGACCTTGAATACGAGGTTTTTCCAAGTGAGTTTTAAGGGAAAGAAAGAACATACGGAATATCAACCTTCGAATGTTTAAGAATCTGCATCAAGAACACATCCAGCAGTTTCTTAATACAACTGCCAACTGAACATAAGTGATGTACCTCTCTCTCTTGGTTTTATAATGATGTTAACTGTATTGAACTTTTAATCAGCACTGTGAAGAAATCAAGGTAAAGGAGAAGGTTGCAGTCTAGTGGATACATGATTTATATATTTTATACCCATAAATATATAATTGGAACAAGTGCAACTATCTTTGAGTCATTAGTAAAGTTTAGTGAGAAAACATTAGTGGTGTTAACATATAGATTTCATAACTTTGGGAAGAGATTGCTGCACTATTAAATGATAATGAGGTCACTGCCTTCATGCATGGTCTGCAGGGCCAGATGTCATGGCAGCACCTATACTCCTTTATGCCAATAACACTGTTAACATGTCTTGAAGTTGGTACAGTCAGTTCACTGCTGCAAATTTAGTTTTGCACAAGAGAGGATTTCTCTTAACTATAGTGTCATTTCCTGGCTGTACAGTCTTCGTTACCAACCTGTACAGTCTTGGGCTTCTTATAAGTAATGTTTATCCATTACGCCAGATGTGTGATCCATTAGGCGCTGAACTGAACTCTTCACATTTCTGTAACGAAGGGTTTTTATAAAATAGCATGACTGTTGGTCACTTGGGACAAAGCCAGATTCATATGAGGTGCCTGAAGCAAAAGGTTAGATTCCATTGATTTACTCAGCACCTCCCCTGCTGGCTCTCTTCCCCCCCCGCCCCCCGCCAGTGCATTCAGTACAAGTTGTACACCTGATAAAGCACTACCCACCTTTTCCCAGCAGGATCAGGAGTGCTGAAAGCCAGTCAGTAAATGATTGACAGCTTGATGAAAGTACTTCATCTGGACCATGTGGTTAAACAAGACAGAATGCCCATTGGATACGAACTTTTAGGAACTAAAACAATTATTGTAATCTATAGGACAATCTACATGTTTAATCTCATGAGTTTGCCTACTGGAGAAGAGAGGTGGGGCACATGGTATATTTTTTATGAGTGTCGGCATAATTATTACACACCAGTAATTTGCAATGAAGATCAGCTCAGGTCAGAAGATTGCTCTAAAATATTACTGGGAGCCGTTTGTTAAGCTTTTCTAGGCTTTCACACAGGGCACACGGGAAGTGCTTGTTATATGATGCTGAAAGAAAGGGAGAAATAATTATGCCAAGATAATTGAAGGTTATTCAACCTATAAAATAACAGGGGAGAAAATTAAAGGTCAACAATTACTGAAGGCACAACCATTACCAATGTGACAGCAACTTTTCTGATGTTGAAAAAATACTATGTAATTCATCATGTGTTTTGTGGAACACTTACTTAGAAATAACGCTTAAAGTAGGAAATCATTATGATAACTGTTCATCTGTTACTTTGTAATCCCTCTCTAGGCTCCCATCTTCCATCTTGATGATTGTGATGTTCTCATTATCTTCTAGCATCCACACAGTTTCTTTCCACTCCATTCAGTACACGGCCACCAAGATCATCATCCCACTGCATCACTCTAATGGCCCTTGGAATCCATCCACTGGCTCATTCTTCTTCAAGAATAAACCTTTTGTCATTATCTTGAAGCCTCTATATAACCATAGGTGTAGTTTGACTTCTTTACTGGGGAGTGGGGAGCAGCTCCAGTCAGGCCAATGGAGCTGCATGTGTGTAGGGGGGGGGAATACACATGGTAGGCCACAGAACCTATAATAGACCCCTAACCTGTGGCTGAGTTACTGAAGTCCACAAATCATGATTTAAAGACTTCAAGTTACAGATGATCCACCATTTACACTAATTTAAACTTCCAAGTGACCCCATCTCACAGAAGAAGGCAAACATCCCCAAGGTCTCAGCCATTCTGACTTGGGGGAAAATTCCTTCCTGACCCCAAATATGTCCATCAGTTAGACCCTGAGCTTGAGGTAAAGACTTACTAGGCAGATACCTGGGAAAGACTTCTCTGTAGTCAAAGTCCTCCCTGTCTAGTGTCCCGTGTCCATAAACTTTGGGGGTCTACATTCATGCTTAACTTAAATAACTCCTCTCCATCCCTGGTATTTTTCCCTGTGATGTATTTATACAAAGCAATCATATTTCCTCTCAGCCTTCTATTGGTTACACTGAACAAGCCAAGCTCTTTGAGTCTCTTCTCGTAAGACAGGTTTTCCATTCCTCAGACCATTCTAGTAGCCATTCTCTGTACGTGTTTCAGTTTGAATTCATCTTAAACATGGGAGACGAGAATTTCTCATAGTATTCAAATTGAGGTCTCACCATTGCCTTGTATAACATTACTAACACTTTTCTGTCTCTACTTGAAATATCTTGCCTGTTACATCCTAAGACTACATTAGCCTTCTTCATAGCTGCATCACATTGATGGCTCATAGTCATCCTATGATGAACCAATCCACCCAGGTCTTTCTCCTATACTGTCACTTCCAACTTGATACCTCCCCAACTTGTAGTAAAGATGGGACGTTTCAGCTTGAAAAAGAGATGACTAAGGAAGAATATGATCATGACTGGTGTGGAGAAAGTAAATAAGGAAGTTATTTACTCCTCATAACACAAAAACTAGGGGCCACCAAATGAAATTAATAGGCAGCAGGTTTAAAACAAACAGGAAGTACTCCGTCACACAGCACACAGTCAACCTGTGGAACTCTTTACCAGAGAGTGTTGTGAGGGCCAAGACTATAACAGGGTTAAAAGAAGGACTAGATAAATTCATGGAGGACAAGTCTATCAATGGCTATTAGCCAGGATGGGCAGGGATGGTATCCCTAACTTCTGTTTGCCAGAAGCTGGGAATGGATGACAGGAGATGGATCACTTGATGATTACCTGTTCTGTTCATTCCCCTCTGGGGCATCTGGAATTGGCCAGTGTCAGAAGACAGGATACCTAGCTAGCTGAACCTTTGGTCTGACCCAGTAGGACTGCTCTTATGTTCTTACGTTAAAAAATCTTGTTAGTTCCTAAGTACATGACTGCACAATTAAATGTCATCCCATTTCTATTACTCCAGTTTACAAGGTCATCCAGATCTTCTTGTATGGTATTCTGGTCCTCCTTGGTATTGCAATACCTCCCAACTTTGTCATCTGCATATTTCATTAGTACACTCCCACTTTTTGTGCCAAGATCATTAATAAAATTGTTAAATAAGTTTGGTCCCAAGAGAGAGGAACTCCACTATTAACCTTCTTCCCACCCGACAGTTCACTTTTCAATATTACCTGTTATAGTCTTCCCTTCAATCAGTTCCTTATCCACCTTTCCATTCTCATATTAATCCTATTTTCTCCAATTTAACTAATAATTTCTCATGTGAAAGTTTATCAAATACCTTACTGACATCCAGGTAGATGAGATCTACTGCATTTCCTTTGTCTAAAAAATCAATTATCCTCTCAAAGAAAGATGTTAGTAACTTTGAATAAAACAAATGAAACAACTGTAGAAAAATCTACAGTTACTTTCTATCATTTAGGCGACTTGCTTTTTACAGTTCACCAAGCTTGGAACAGATCATTTCACTTAAGAAACAACTGTTAGAATGATTTCTAATCTTAATCACCTGCTAATCACTCTGTTAATAAACAAAATTCTGGTGTGCAAGCTGGGAGCAGCACTCTCCTGTCTCCTCTGCAAAACTCATTCCATTGCACACTCAGGCTGCCTGCCTGAGACTGGCAGTTTGCCCCATCCTCCCCTGCCCCAACTCCACCAATGTGTATAATTCTGTCTCTCCGTATCCGTTTTCCCTTGTCTTAATACATCATTCCTCTCACCGAAGGTGCCAGAGCCTTCCCAAAAGTGGAAGAGGGCTCTGCCCCCAAGGTACTGGCCAAGCCAGAAGCTGGAGTGGTGTCGGGGAGCACGCCTATTGCCCTGGGTGGGGCCAAAAGCAACCCTCTGCCACCCAGGGCGGTGGAGGGACCCAGGCTTCCTACAGCTGCCCGCGTGGCTCTCCTTGACTTGGCTCTGCCCTGGTCAGTGGGGGGTGGAGGATGGGGGCGGATGAGGCAGGGCCTTAGAACTGCAGATTGGCCATGGTACAAGCCAGGCAGACAGCTTTGGGAAACCATGGTGGACCTCCAACTGCCTGTGATGCGGAGGCCCTCCTAGGGCAGCCTCCTGCCTGTGTCCCTGCCCCCCCGGGTCCTTCCCGCCCAGGGGAGGTGGCGGGTCCATGGCTCCCCATGGATGGCTCTTACCTGGGGTGTTGCTCCAAGGTCTCACTCCCTAGCTGGAGCTAGGTTGGTGAGAGCCACGTAGGCAGCTGTTGGGAGCCAGCGTGGAGTCATGGACCCTCCACCTGCCCTGGGCCTCGGGGGGAGCCTCTGGGGCGGGGGAGAGGGACATGGGTTGGGGCCTGCTTTCAGCTCCCCCCAACACACACACACTTTCAGGCAGGTGGAGGGTCCCTGCACCTCTCATATCTGCTTGGACTCTACATTGGCCTGGCCTGGCCTGGCTGGGGGGAGAAGGGAGGTGCTAGGGCTGCTCTCTGAGGGAAGAGGAGGGGCAGGAGGTCCTGGTGAAAAAAGGAGAGGCCAGGCCCATCTATTTTCAAAAAGTGTGAGGGCTATACCCCCACCCCCAGTTCCAGTGACCTCACTCTTACCCCTATCCTGGCAGTGGGGCCAGTCTCAGCATCCCCCTTTGTTTACTTTTCCCATGGTGATCTTTGGACTTTGATCAGTGCCACTCCTAACACGTGGAACTTCCTTCCTGAGCTGTTCTACAAAAGCCACTACCCTCTCCTCATTTAAATTCCTCTTTCAATGCTTACAAGAAACTTGCTGACTAAACCACTTACACGTGTTTTTCTCATTTATCTTAGGAGTAACCTCATTTATGTGAAGGGGAGCGGCTGGGTGTTAGCAATGGGGGCATTGAGGACAGTGAAGTTGAAGCTGGAAGTTACTTCGGTAGAAAACAAGGGGATAGAATTGTGGAGGGACAATAGGAGTTAAATGTGTTCAACTTTGTTATGAGATTTTTTTAAGTACTTTTTTGACTAGTGCAATGTGTGCCTATTCTCAATGATTGCTTCGCTTGTACATTGTGTCCTTTCCCTCAACCCTTCATCTATTTATTTTCATCTCAGCGGACAAGCTCTTTGTGTTAGGGAGTGTCATCTTCTGTTTTTGAAAACACCTAGCACATTTTCAGTGCACCCACAATCTAAATAATAACACAGTATAGATCGTTTAGAGCAGTGGTCGTCAATCTTCAGAAATGGTGTGCCAAGTCTTCATTTATTCATTCTAATTTAAGGTTTTGCGTGCCAGTAATATATTTTAACCTTTTTAGAAGGTCTCTTTCGAAGTCTATAATATATAACTAAACTATTGTAGTATGCAAAGTAAATAAGGTTTTTAAAATGTCTAAGAAGCTTCATTTGAAATCAAATTCAAATGCAGAGCCCCCCTGGACTAGTGGCCAGGACCCAGGCAGTGTGAGTGCCACTGAAAATCAGCTCGCATGCTGCCTTTGGCAGCCTACCCCTGGTTTAGAGAGGAGATGCATGGTTCCAGATATATAGCTAAAGAAATATTACTCTTGGAAGTTAAAGTGGTACAGCTTGGCATGCAGTTGTGGAGTATCCAAGATACATGTACATTGTAAGGAGGTTTAAGTGGTAAGCTTTCAAGCCTGAAATTTTTAAAGCAAGGTCATTATGTTGTTGAAACCGGTTACAAAGGATATAAAAGCATATTGCTGAGCCCAAAGAAACCATTTTTCTACATCAGGTTTTCTTTGTTTTAGCTGTAGAAGGTTGATTGAAGTAAGTTCAGAATGAGAAACAGTTCGATTTTTGTGAAATATTAATTTGGGCTGATCTGAGTTACAAGTGATTTTATTATCTGAAAACTCATTCTGTGAGGAAGGAAATATGATTTTTAAGGGGATTTATAGAACATCACCCAGCATCTTCTTCCCTCTACATCTCGTTCAAAAAAGAAAACTTTTCTTCACACACTCCTGCAGATTCCTTTTCTCCTGAAATTGGTAATTCTCTGTCTTTCTGTCTTTTGTCTTCAAACAAACTGGAACAGTATCCCCTTCTTGCTATCCTTTTCTACTATCCCCCTGCCTAACCTTTTCCTTTCAATAAGTTACACTGCGCAAAAGAACCGATCAGAACAACTACAAAGTGCCACTCAGTATGTATTACTTTAAATGCCAATACTTAGTGGAGTGGTTCAGACCAGATAAAAAACTCATTTGGACCAGAAAGGGCTTCCAAGTTTTGACCCTCCTCTCTTAAACATATTAAACAATGTGTATAACTGTAGAGGACAAGCTCAAATATTTTAAATCTTTATATTAGCCAAATCGTGATATTACCAAAGAGCTGTTGATACATCACGGGCAACTATTTAGAAACTCCATTATGCACTACTTGCCAATGTTGTTAAAGCAGTGATATTTGCATGAAAACAGAATCTCTCTGTGGTGATGCGAGTTACCTTGAGAGTTAGCTAGATGGCACTGGAACACACTTGTGTTGCTCTTTTAAAGAGACTGTTGTTTGGAATACAATCCTTGTTGGCTGGAAGTTCAGGAATAAGAAATCTGTTAAATGTTTCTCTGTTCTAACCACGTACAAACACTTCTCTTTTCTAACCATATACAAACAATTAATCACCTGCTTCACTAATGTTTCTGATGATGCAAGCATCTCCAAAGCAACTAATTGTAGTATCACAGGATAATAAAATGGGATAAATAATGCTGGAACTTTTATAAACTCTTAATCTTGTTTGGTTTTAAATTCTAAAACGCCATAATTTTGATATTACTGGGACTCCTTTCTCCCCTCCGTGACTGTCAATGAGTCTGAGCCCCACCATTCCATGGCACAGCTGTAGTGGGACTGTGTGCTTAGCACTAAGGACTTTTGACCCATACTCCTCAAAATAGCAACTGTGAGATAACAGAGGAACAAACCATAATGCAAACCATTTAATAAATGCTAACAGCAACACGGGCTGCAGCATCAGTAATGAAGTTAGACTTCCCAGCGTGTGTTCCTGTTTCTGTTAATGAGCACCTCACAACACTGGCAAGTTAAGAGTAGGACACTGCTCACAAGTTGCTGTAGGAGCAAATCATAGCATTAAAAAGCAAAACTCAAACATCATCATCCCCTCTTTCCACCACATACAAAATACCCAACCAACCAAGAACCTTATTCTGTGCAGAATTTTGACCTCTAAGGCATCACACACTACTCCGCTGACATCCAAGCTGACCAAAATGTGTTCTCATTAGAATCCCTCCTCACATGGCTGCCGCCGGCACTGTCATCCATCAGCGTAACCATTGTGTTTCCAGAGCTAATCCTTTGATGCATCCAAGCTTTCACAAAACTGCCATTTGCATTGACTCCAGGTTCTCTTTAGTCATAATGTTTTAAAACATATGGTTGGAAAAGCATAGATGGGATTTAATCATCATCACCTTCTTGTCCCGGAAGGAAATTTAAAAAAAGAAACAATGGATGTCCTCCTCTTTATCCTGGAAGAGAAACCGAAGCAATTCCAAGTCTCTTTACACACTGTCAAAACTCAGACCTGGCAGTGGAGCAGCTGAACTGCTTCCAGCAGTGTTAAAACTCAACTGATTTTTGCCTTTTAACTAGTCCTGCTTGAATTGCAGGGAAACTAACAAGCCTCAGCTGTTCCCAAGCTCCGTCTTTTAATTCTTGCTTCCCCATCATGGAGTCAAAGGTCTTCCTCTTGGATCATCCCAGGCCTTTAACAGATGATAGTGCACAGAATTTTGTGCCATCATAAGTCCTATCTTTCTTTTAGCCTAGGCTGATGTAATGTGCTAGACATGGGGCTATGTCTTAAATCCACTTGGAAAAAGAATTTAGTGCAAAAAGTGGTGGCACACTCACCAAGCTGAGTTTCTTGCTGTGAATGGAGAGCATCAATCCTCTGTGATTGCAATGTCTGCCTGTACATTTCTGGGTGGGGTTTAAGGTGTCATTTTTGATCTATAAAATCCTAAATGTCAGTATCAGGACCTGATTATCGAGAGACTGCTGTTCTCCTTGTCTGCTGCCTCTGGAGAATGAGTTACTGGAAGGACTCTCTTTGTAGAGGCCTATGACTTTGAATTCATTCACTCTCTCTTCTTTCCTGCTTACACAGTTCACAGCAGTGTTCCCAGTTCTCACAATTTTATCACAAGTCTCAGATTACTTACTGTTCATATTAAAGCGTCAATTCCTGGAGTCCTGTGGTTGTGAGAAACTCCGCTTTCATTTAAAATAATTTTTCAGCCTTTGGGGTTATATAGAGAGGTTTGAAAATGTAAACCTTAAAGCAGGGGTGTCCAAACTTTTTGGGAAGAGGGCCAGATTTGGTAAAGGTGAAGATGTGTGAGGGCCGACACCCCCCCCCCCCACGCTCCGGCCGCGCTCTTGCTCTTCTCGCCCCCCCCCCCCCCCGCTCTCCTCCCGCCGCTCCGGCGTGCTCTCGCTCCCCCCCCCCGACTTTATAATCAAGTGCCCTGTTGAATGAATGAGGTGTGAATGAGGAAGGAGAGACCGATCAAGGACAATCAAACTTGTCAAGTGGGCTGACTAAGAGCAGACATAACCCTCAGGGGTTAGCACCAGACCAGAGAGAAGCAGCAAAAAGGAGCAATGGACACAGACCCAGATTTGCAGGAGAGGGAAGCTGCTATAAAATAGCGAACTTGGCAAAAATTTTATCTTGCGCCTCTGCCCCCCCCATTCCCTTTTCCTGGAGCACTGCTTATTTTAAACTTTTTAAATGAATATTGCATAAGGTAGCATTGCATATTAGAATATATGTTTGGTTTGTAATTTCATTATTTACCTTATATATTTAATGAAAATAAATGAATAATTTGATAGTCTTGATATTGTTGTTCTTTTTATTTTGCGCCCTCCACCAGACATCCTCCACAGTCCACACCAATCCTCACAGCCCAGCATCCCAAACACTCATCCACACTTGACCCTGCCCCCCTTCCCTGGCCACACTCACCAGCTCTGGAGGTCTCTGGCTCCAAGGGGACTCTCCAGCCAAAAGCACTAGCTCCATGGCTCCCATTGGGAGCTGGAGCAGGGCTTGCAGGGGGCGGGGGGGGGAGAGAGCCAGGAAGTATCCAGCAGGTAGGTCCGTGGCTGGATCTCGGTTGGGGAGGTGGAGGGGGTCTCTTCCCCCCACCTTCTTCTGCTAGTGCCTGCAATCAGACCCCACACCCCTGCACTATGCATGCCCCACAGGCAGCAGGAAGGTGAAAGACCTGTTCTCCTAGCCATCATCACCTCCTGGGGTGTGGGGCCAATTATGGACTCAGCAGGAGGGGGGGAGGGGGGGACAGGAGCAGCCCCGGTAGCTGGAGGCTCTCTGTCTTGGCGGCCCTTAAGCCTCATATCTCATATCTACTGATTAATGGCTCTAATTAAGGAATGAAATCAAGCATGTGAAGACAGGGGATCTTTAGGTGCTTGTTTGGTAGTTTTCTCTTCCTGGCACACAACTCATCTAAATATCACTGCGCTTTCATTTATTACAGAAAAAAGTTTTTAAATGCACTGAAAACTATTTAAAATGCAATTTGCTAATTTAAAAATAGAGATGATGGTAGCTATTCCCTGCAAAGTGGGAAAGCACCCTGTTCCCCGGCAGACATGCGGGGCTCCTGCCACTTGCCTCCCCCCGGCACCGGCTCTTCCCCCCCCCCCCCACCGGCCGCGCTCTCGCTCTTCTTCCCTCCCCCTCCCCTCCAGCCGCGCTCTCGCTCTTCTTCCCTCCCCCTCCCCTCCAGCCGCACTCTCGCTCTTCTTCCCTCCCCCCCTTCCTCCCTCCCTCCCTCCCCCCCCCGCTCCGGCCGTGCTCTCACTCCCCCCCTCCCCCGGCTTGCCTTGCCTTGCCTCGCCTCGTGCCCCGGCCCCGGCTCTGACTCCGCTCTTCTCTGCCGGCTCCGCCTCGCTTCGCCTCGTGCCCCGGCCCTGGCTCCGCCTCCGCTCTTCTCTGCCGGCTCCGCCTCACCTCGTGCCCCGGCCCCGGCTCCGCCTCCGCTCTTCTCCCCCCCCCGCTCGCCTCTTACTGACCCCGCCCCTCTCCTTCGGCTGCGGCTCTGCGCACTGGTTAGCGACAGTGCTGGCGGGCCGCATAGTATTGATTTTAGAAAAGCGTCTGCGGGCCGGTTAAAATTAGAACACTGGCCTCAATTGGCCCCCGGGCCGGACTTTGGACATGCCTGCCTTAAAGGCTCAAAACCTAGAAGGCAAATAAAAAGAATTTAAAATGTATTTTAAAACTTTCTTGATTTTTAAACTAGTTTTCTGGGGTGTGTGGAGTCTGACTCGTTGAAATACTGAAAACTTGGCAACATAAACTGGAGGGTTGGTTTTTTTTTCTCTGAGGGAACGGAGAGATTAGTTTGGGAGATGGTGTATTGCAGGTGCATTGTGAGCTGGATCAGCATTTACAGTAGAGGTCCTTTGTATTCTCACTTCTGGGTTCAAGAAATTGCGGTGTTTTTCTTCTGTGTATGTATTTGTAATATATGTGAAAGGTATATAGAGCCTTTGGACAGGCGATTAATATTTTTGTTTTCTAATCAAAATAAAAGACCAGAATAAGAGTCCAGAATAAATATCCAGTAATATTAATATTTATAAGTATCTAAAATAGCTGGCTTCCAGAGAGTACAAATACCAGTTCAGAGAGATCTTTTTGCCGTTTACATTTTGCTGTCGGGGATTCCCTGCTGTGTGTGTGAATGAAGAATGAGTGCTGGAATTTTTAATGACTGAAAGAGAAGATTATCTCCCTTCAGGCTGACTGTTGGCAACCTTAGCAGTCTCATTCCAATCCTTTATTTTTATCATGATTATTATTTTAATCCTCATATAACTTTTAACTATTTCCAAAATTTCTTCCTTTTCTAAATTAGGACATGATGAGCCACAGCTACATGAAGTTCTAAAAAAAATGCTTGCTTCAATGAACCAAATTTTGTACATCAAGACTTAAATGATCTGTCAAGTACATATATAATAAAATAATATTTGTTTCGAAGGTTACCTGAATTTCTCCCCTTAAATTAAGTAAAGAGAGATGTGCTTAATTCCTCAAATGGCAAAGTTAAGAGGGGCATCAGTGATATAAAGCCTGTTGTATCTCTCCTTTTGTTTTTGTTTTTTGCTTTCATAGGTCTCCCAAAGTCATGTCTGACTGGTTCTTAATCTGCTGTGAGGCCTCAGGTTGCACCATACTACAGTGTCACAGCTACCATGTCATGTCTTTGAGGAGCCCACAACTAAAAAAATGTTTAGAACTGATTATGTGGAAAATAATCTACTTTAGCTGGAGCCAACGCCTATATGGGGATGTGCATAGTTGCAGAATGATTTCAAGGGCTCGGTCTTCAGATACCCTGAGAGTCGGTGAGCATGGAGGTTTCCAGCTGCCAGAAGATGCTGTGTGTATTTTAGTGAATATTTAGCTATATTCTTCTGAGGAAGGTGAAAATGAAGGGCAGAACAACAAATATCCTGAAATCTAGGCACACCACCATCTGGTGGATAGAAGCTTGGGGACTCTCAGTCCTCTGACTTCTTTGAAAAAATCTTACTTTAATTACTGTCTCAAGCCTATTACTTCCTGTTCTTCATTCTGTCTTCTCCTGCCTTTCCTCACCCAGCTCTCCACACATACTTCCACATACATGGAGGATATAGAAGCAGGGACTGACCACTGCTTATATACCTTATATCCAATGTTCCTAGACCTTGTTGGTCTAGTGTGGTAGTCTTTTCCTGTTGAACTGACACATTCCACTTGTAGGTGAAGGAGAGAGGTGGCTGGCAGTAAGGGGATCTAAGCACACAAGTGCTACAGCTGTTTGTACTACACACTCCCAGCATGTTGTACTGGGCTGAGATTACTGGGTCTAATGTAAAAGAGGGGCAGTCCTAGCCAAACTAAAATTGTTGGCAGCCACTGCATATGGGAAGTCTGCATGGGAAAACATTCAAATTCTGGAACAAAAAAATAAATTCACAATCAGTGAAGGTTGCCTTTCTGGTTTTAACTCTTGTACTTCAACTGTTTGAACTCTTTTTCTTAATTATCACTGATTTTTTTTTAAGTGCTCCTCAAACTCTGTCGTGATGCAGGAAATTGGAAGCCTGAAGTCTTTGAGTGTAGTCTTATTTCTGTCACACTGAGCTGTCCCTTTATAAATCAGGTGTGGAAAATTTCTCTAATACAAGAGTTTTGGTGGAAGTACCATCTGCTAAATTCAGAGTGCGGTTGAAAAACACCTTGAATATTTAGCCCAGGTCTCCTAATGCACACTGTTATGAGTTGAAGATTAACTGTAGTTGTTGGTGACAACTGGTAGAGGCCTTTCTATAGCCTTGCTGACAGTTGTGACCTACCATTCTCTATCAGCTGAAACGGCCTTGGCTAGTTTCATGAAACTATCCTCTCCAGGTTTTCCTTTTTTCCTCCAGTAAGAACTCTTAAGACTCTCCCATCATCTTGCTCACTGAGATGCTGGCAAATAAAGTGACGATTAACATTCCAACCTGACTGCTTCCTTAGCATCGATCGTGCCTTGGAAGATTAATAGTTGAAATTGTCAAGGAAATGCTACAACCTTGCTTTAACTAGAGTCGCTGCATAACTGTGTTAAGAGATACATTAAAGTTCTAGAATAATAATCACCATGTACTATTTGTATTAAATGATACCTGGAGACCCCACACAGAATCATGCCTCTGTTTTCCTAGATGCTGTACAGATATAAAGGAAGACACAGCTCCTGCCCCAAAGAGGTGACAGTGTAATTTAAGGCAAACAAAATGGAACAAGTGGCTGAATCAAACAGTAGGTGGGAATGGGACTGGAAAAGCATGAGGATAGCTGGTTGTAAATGTATGTAGGCAAGCCTACATCTACAACAGCTGGGTATTTGGAGACTGTCGCCTGTGGACATCCTATAAAAGGGATCATTATTATTATTCACTCATTTATTTGTGTTATAGGCACCAAGAGAGATCAGAGCCCCATTGTGTACTGTGCAAGTATATGGGAAACACTCCTTGCCTGGAAGAACTTAAAATCTAAGTTTATGAGGGGAAACAGAAGCACAGGGAGAGGGAAGTGGCTTTTCCAAAATCACACAGCGGGTCAATGAGAGAGCTGTAATAGAAGCCATGTCTCCTGCATCTTGGCCTGATGTCCTTTCCACTGGGCCACACTGTTAGCAGATATTTAGAGGAGGATAGTTGCTAATGCCTTTTGGAATAGCTTGAGAAGGACATTCTTAGGATGAAAAAAGTGGCATGGAAGAAGTCACCAAGACTCTTGTGGGGAAAAATGGCAGAACGGGTGGGCTGTGTTGACAGAGAGGATGAGGTGGAAGGTGACTTGAGATACAAGAGTAAAAACAGAGAGGTGTAGCATTGTGAAGAGCCTGTGCAGGCGAAGACTTTATGTGGTAGAAAAGAAAGAGCCCATAAAGGGAC
Organism: Sternotherus odoratus; assembly: GCA_032164245.1. Taxonomy (NCBI): domain Eukaryota; kingdom Metazoa; phylum Chordata; order Testudines; family Kinosternidae; genus Sternotherus; species Sternotherus odoratus. The sequence continues at coordinate 63,676,737 of JAVMKO010000001.1, forward strand.
TTGGAAAGAAATGTGAGCAGATCACAATAAAGGGGAAAGAAGATGAATGGAGTAAAAAGCAGCAGTGATAATTTTACTTTCCAGTCTAATGGAGACTTGATCAAAAAGAAGCTACGTAAGGCCCCAGTCTGACTTGTTGGGAGTAGACAGATATTCTGTGATTTAATTGGAGCTCCTTCTCCATACAGAAAATTGCAGGATTGGGGCCAAAGTTAGGTGCTATCCCTCTTGAAACCCTGAGTGCCTGATATTAACCAGAGAGTTAAAGTTTATAAGGAATTAAGTGACTTGGCTCCAAGAAGTCTCTTCTTGCAAGATAAATGAGTTTGGTCTATTAGTCCACTAATAACATGAACATCTTTCAGAAAGTCTGGACTAATAAGACATACAGTTTTTCTAAAACATGTTGTATGGCATGAAATAGTCCCTGTAGCTTCTAGGCAGCGGAGGACACAGGTGCCGGCTACCACAGTTCTCATTGGCTGGGAACTGCAGCCTGGCTCCTCCACCACCTATGAGCTGGAGGGCCATGGCAGTGGGAGCCCTGCACCCCCCCCCCCCCCCAGCCCCAAGTCCTGAACCTTCTCCCACACACCCAGACTACTACTGCTGGCCGGGCAGTCCCTGAGCCAGCACCAGCTGCTCGAGAAGTCACAGAGGTCATGAAAAACCAAGGAATCCATGACTTCTGTGACTTCCATGACAGACTCGCAGCCTTAGTGATCACACATCAAAGATGGGCAATGCAATTAATCATAGAATCATAGGACGGGAAGGGCCCTCAAGGTATTCAGGTATTCCATAGGAAGGTCAGTCCCCCGCACCCAAGGCAGGACTAAGTATTATGTAGACCATCCCTAACAGGTCCAACCTGCTCTTAAAAATCCCTGTTGATGAAGATTCCATAAACTCCCTAGGCAATTTATTCCAGTGCCTAACCACTCTGACAAGAAGTTTTTTCTAATGTCCAACCTTGCTTCCTTGCTGCAATTTAAGCCCATTGCTTCTTGTCCTTTCTTCAGAGGTTAAGAACAATTTTTCTCTCTCCTCCTTCCTGTAACAACCTTTTATGTACTTCAAAACTGTTATCATGACCTCTGTCTTCTCTTTTCCAGAGTAGACAACCCCAGTTTTTTCAATCTTCTCTGATAGGTCATGTTTTCTAGACCTTTATTCATTTTTGTTGGTCTTCTCTGGATTTTCTCCAATTTGTCCACATCTTTCCTGAAATATGGTGCCCAGAATTGCACACAATACTCCAGTTGAGACCTAATCAGCGCAGAGTAGAGTGGAAGAATTACTTCTTGTGTCTTCCTTACAATACTCCTGTTAATGCATCCCAGAATGTTTGCTTTTTTTTTTTTTTTTTTTTTTTTTGCAACAGCATTGCACTGTTGTCTCATATTTAGCTTGTGATCCACTGTGACCCCCCAGATCCCTTTCTGCAGTTATTTCTTATTGAATGGATGTATTTCCAATGGGAATTGATTTCTGAGCTACACTACGTAACATTTTTTCAATGACCTGGAAGAAAACATAAAACCATTGCTGATGAAGTTTATAGATGACACAAAATTTGGAGGACTGATAAATAATGAAGAGGACAGGCCACTGATTCAGAGCAATCTGTATCGCTTGGTAATCTGGGCGTAAGCAAACAATATGCATTTTAATTTGGCTAAATGTAAATGCATACATCTGAGAGTAATGAATGCAGGCCATACTTACAGGATGGGGGACTCTATCCTGGGAAGAAGTGTGTCTGATAAAGATTGGTGGGTTGTGGTGGATAATTAGCTGAACATGAGCTCCCCATGTGGTGCTTTTTGTTGGTTGTGTTCTGTGCTGGGTCATCTTCCCAGATGGCTAAAACATGAAATGTATGGCAGAATGTGAATAAAATGGAGCAGGAGACATACAATTCTTCCCCAAGGAGTTCAATCACAAATTCAATTAACACATTATTTTCTTAATGAGCCTCATCAGCGTGGAAGCATGTCCTTTGGAATGGTGGCCAAAGCATGAATGGGCAAACAAATATTTAGCATATCTGGCACTAAATACCTTTCAATGCTAGCTACAAAAGTGCTGTGCAAATGCCTGTTCTCATTTTCTGGTGATGTTGTAAATAAGAGAGCAGCATTATCTTCTGTAAATGTAAACAACTTTGTTTGTCTTAGCTATTGGCTGAACAAGAAGTAAGACTTGTAGACTCCAAAGTTTTACGTTGTTTTGTTTTTGAGTGCAGTTATGTAACAAAAAATCTACATTTGTAAGTTGCACTTTCATGACATAGAGATTGCCCTTCAGTACTTGTATGAGATGAATTGAAAAATACTATTTTATCATTTTTACAGTGCAAATATTTGTTATAAAAATAATATACACTTTGATTTCTATTAGAACATGGAATACACTATATGTGAAAACATAGAAAAACTTCCAAAATATTTAATAAATTTCAATTGGTCATCTATTGTTTAACAGTGCAATTAAAACTGTGATTAATTTTTAAAATCACAATTTTTTGAGTTAATCGCTTGAGTTAACTGTGATTAATTGACATCCCTAGTAAAATGCAAATACAGTATTGTATTAAACATAAATACTAAAAAAGGGGAAAGCAGAATTTTTGTTCTGCATACTAAAGTTTCAAAGCTGTATCAAGTCAATGTTCAGTTGTAAACTTTTGAAAGAACAACCCCAATGTTTTGCTCAGAGTTACGAGCGTTTGAGTTATGAATAACTGCATTCCAAAGGTGTTTGTAACTCTGAGGTTCTACTATACTGTGTAATTTAGAGGCGAGTAAAGATAGACTTGTGGTGGTGACACTGCAGACCCTGACACAATGCCTTGCTCGCTCCTCCCACCCATCATTAGCAAACCAAATTCAACAGTCACAAAACTAAAAATCATGAGCTGTGTTTTCAGCACGTGATGAAAATAAGTGTCCTAGTCCATGAAAGTGTATTATGGTATCTGTACTATTAATATCATGTAGTACAGCGGTTCTCAAACTTTTTGAGACCGCGACGCCTTTTCATGCTCCCTCCGCGTGGCGCGACCCTTCCAGTCCCCGCTACGGGCGGGCTGCCGGCTGCACGTCGGCCCCCAGTCCCCACTACGGGCGGGCTGCCGGCTGCGTGCCGGCCCCCAGTCCCCGCTGCGAGTTGCGGCTGCAGGAGCTCGCGACCCCCCCGGGGGGGTCGCGACCCCCAGTTTGAGAAACCCTGATGTAGTAGAAAGAGCAGGAAGTTGCCAGGGGACTATTCTGAGGGTGGAGTTTGTTAGTGTGGGACTTCGTGTTTTGTCTGTGGAGTAATGTTACTTCCCATTGTTGTGTTGTTGTCCTTTTGCCAGTCACCATCCTGCCTCAGAGCACAATTTGCTTTGTTTATACTTTGCTGTACCTGAACTTGGGCAACCCCATTCATTTGCTTTGTTCTCCTGATTTATGTAAACCTGCTAGTCTGTACCAATCTGTGTTTTATATCATAAAGCACTTATTACAAACAAACAAAAAGCCTACATTAGGAATACTTTGTGGGCAATTAAAGGATTTTGTTTCTGATGTTTTTAGTCAGTGATTTTAGTGTCTGTTTAATATAATATATCCACTTCTAAGTCCTGTCTTTTTGAAGGTCCATACGAAATCCCTCACTCATTAAACAGCTTTCTATTACGATAATTTGGAGAGGAGACTTCCCACTGACTGAAGTCTCATTAAAACATTGTCTCTTTGTTTTCAAAATGCTGAGCTCTCAAGCCCAACTCCATAATGAGACTGGAATGTATTTCATAATGGCTGGTTTGTTGCACCAAAGCCACACAGAACGTTGCAGTTTCATTCACTGATGCTGGAAACACTTTTGCAATGCAATAGGCCTGCTAAGGGGAGATCGATAGAGAGGAATCTCTTTCTCTTTTTCCAAATTCAATTACTTTCGTATCATCTTTAATTTCTCCTTCTGTTAGATTTTTCTCCCCTTCAGGTGTAGAGAAAAGTATATATTAAATTCCAAAGTATTTGGATAATGTTAATTGCAGATTAAAAAAACAACAAAACTTTATTTTCTCTAAAAGAATACTTTCTTCACATTTCCTTAAAAGCTGAATTGTTTCACAGCTAAACTGATTTGACTACAGTGCATTGCCTGGTGGAAAGTGTTAAACCGCTTATTTTAAGCTAAACAAGATTACTGTGAAAGCTGGCATTCAAGTAGCTGTTAGTGTAATGGGTTAGGGGCTCCAGTACCCCCTTGCAGTTCCAGTAATTGAAATCTTTAGGTACTTCAGCTTCAGATAGTTTGCTTAGAAGTAGCTTGCCATCAATATGCATGAGATTGCTAAATGCTTGATTTCCTCACATTAACGTAATGAAGAAGAATGAGTCCCCATGCCAACTATAATACCATGAAATGGAGTAAGTCTTGGCCATCCATTCTCTTTACTTACCATTTCCTATTCTAGTCCTATATTACTGAAGTCAATAGGAGCTTTGCCACTAGCTTGGGCAGTGGATCAGACCCTAATAATGCATTTTATACTTTTAAAAGTATTCAGCGCTATATTAGCCTCATAGGAAAATGAACTATATTAGAGGTAAGTTGAAAGCAATCTTGTAGTATCTGTACTTCATCCGTAAAATGGCAAAAGTAAATGGGACCACCTGGTGTGGGAATGTATCATTTTTCCTAACTTGCTGCTCAAATTTCGTATGAATTCTCAGTGGTGGCTAAACATTTTTATGTTTTATGCACTGTTACTGTGGTATATCTTTGCAGCATTCTTTGTACAATTGTCAGGCATCCATTATTTGTATAGCTGGCAAACTATATTTGCTGAGAAATGTCTAATTTGTTTTCTCCATTCTTTTTCTAATAGGTTTTCATTCCAATTTCTAATTTAGTACAATAAATAGGGAATGAATAAAACCACAAAAATTAGCATAGGACATAGCATGTCCTCTCTTTTTCAAATTAGTCTTTGGGCATTGCTGATTTCATAAGAAATAACTTAATATAATAAAAAGGGAACAAATGAAATCCTGTTATTAAAATGTTAATTTCCCCAGTTCTTCTAATCTGAGATTCACAGTAGTGCTGGTCAAGGTTTCCAAAGAATGCCCTTTTCCTTTCTTCCTTAAGCTTTGCACATTTATTTGCTGTTCTCTTCAATCTGGTACATTTGAAATATTTAAACATATATCACCAGCATTATACTACAATGCTTTATATAGTTATCTGCTTAGCTACAAGTATGTTATGCTACACCATAGACATGACTGGGGGTGGATGACAAATAGGCTTCTAGTTGTGCTTCAGAAAATTAGTTTTTGACTTGAGAGTATGATAGGACTTCCTCATAGTATATTTAGAAACTCAGGTTTCATCAGTGTTGGAGACCTCTTACTGCTATTTGCATTCTTTCTGATTTACTTTTAATCTGTTGCAGAGAGTGACTTCTGACCTTTTAGAATGTAATTCCTTATTTGCTTACAAATGACTGATCTAGAGACTTGCTCCTGAAACTTGCTGATTGTTATGATGCCCCTAGCTAGTTCGGTTTTACTTTGGTTCCCACCGTATGTAGAAATGTGACGTAACATGGGCCAATCGAAAGCTTTCAGAGATCACATCTAGGTCATGTCAGCCAATTATTAGATTGTACTAACTTGCAATGAACTCTATAAATACCTCTTGGGTAAGTGGCCAGCAGGTGATACACTTTCTTGGTTGTGTGACAATGGGAAATTTGCTCCTACTTCCAGAGATTCTGGTTTATGTAATCGCAATATTCCAGTGATAAGCCAAGTGCTATTTAGGCAATTCTCGCGGATAGGAAAATTTAAAAAACAGTTTATATGTACAAGCCAGTCCTAACATGGTCCTTCTGTTTAGCATGGCATACGAAGCATTCTGAGACACTTAACAATTTTAATCTATATTCTTATCTTGCCCGCTAGCTGATGTGAAAATAAAATGCTTCATATGCTCAGAGCAATTATTAATATATTTTCAAAGTAAAACTGTGACTAACATCATGATTTTGCTTTATAATATGAAGATGTTCTGGAATGATAACTGGCTTTTGTCATTTCTGAGTCCTGGCAATTATATCAAGATTGTATTGACTTTGTGTGTGTGAGTGTATGCACACACAAGTTTTCCCTTTCTGGAAGGGTGACAGGGTGCTGGTACAAATAAAAGAATCATCCTTTGTGTTAGGTATAGTAAGAATCTGAACTGTAGGGGTGAGATATCTTTTGCTCCCCCCCCCCCAATTCATATTTTGTCTTACAGGTGATAAACCCTGGCTCTTAAAGGTGCAGCTGAAAACCCCATAAACACACTATAAAATGTCACACTGCTCTAATATAGAAATGTTTTGTAGATGTACCAAAACAAAATGCTGACTACAAAGATGACTGATAGGTACTTTAGTTGATTGGATTTCTGTTATATCTGGATAGCTTATTCTATCAATCCTAGTGTGAACTTGCTATTTATACCATCAACAGAACTTGATATTGATGACTTTCCCAGTAATGGACTGCTAAAGCTACCTAGTCCTTACCAGAGGTTTCATTTGGGATTAAGTGACATTTGTGTTCATAAAATCCATTTATATTAGTTCATTGTAAACTGAGTCCCTTGAAGTTTTTTAATGTCTTATGGAATTTACATATTTATTTCACTGAATATAAAACAGGCTCCTTGGCTTTACTTTTCCTTAGCAGGGTAGTATTGTTTTACCAGAGCATAAAACAAATGTCAGATTTGGCATAATAATTCTTGACAGTAGAGTTTTTTTTGGATAATGTAATTTCAGTGGGAGCTGGACGATTGTGTGGTGCATCCATATTGAATCCCTATGTGATGCATTGTAAAATAGAACAAATCTTTTGTTGAAGAGAAATACATATCCATCAGTTCAGGTGATGTGGCTCTCAATAAGTCGTCAGTGGCTTTTTTGTCTGCACCTTTTACTGTATGAACATACCGTATTTTTCACCCTATAGGATGCTCCGGCCTATAAGACGCCCCCGAGTTTTTAAAATAAAAAAGCCGGACACAAAAAAAAAAAAAAAAAAAAAAAAAACCCACCACCACACACAAAAAGCGCCTCACTCTCCCGTCAGCCCGCCGCGCGGGCAGGCTGCTGGGAGCGCGCCGCTCTCCCGTCCCCGCCGCGCGGGCGGGCGCTCCCAGGGGCCCCGGGGCCCGAGCTGCTCCCGTTCCCCGCCGGCCCCGAATACATGCGAGTGGGCTTGGGGGGGGAAGCGCCGCCCCGCCCCGCCCGCCGGGCCACCTGCAGCCACCCCAGCTCCCCGGTGAGGTCATATATTCGGCATATAAGACGCCCCCCCCTAATTTTGCGAATATTTTTGGGGTTTAAAAAGGCGTCTTATATGCCGAAAAATACGGTATGTGTTCTGTGACGTAAAGCCCATGTCAAGTTAAAAACCACTGGTCAGATTTATAGAACATGGCAGAGGGAGGTATAAATTACACAGCCTGGCCCTGTGATATTCATATCAATGGAGAGCAGGCCCAGTTGTACAGTAACTTGCCCTACCTCAACTTTAATTTCATGGACTCTGTAGCAGAACTGCTGCCAAGCTGCTGAGAGGATATTGTTAAAGCATTTTGACTCTGTGACCAACACTGCTCACTGTGATGTGATGTGCTCTGCTGGTTCCTGGTGGGCCTCCAGGCATAGCTGAGCTGTAGCTAATTTGTGCCACTGGAATTCACCCTTGGTTGACTTTGAGCCTTGGAACAGGCCTGCAAAAGTTGCTGAGCCGGGCCACATAGTTATGTTTTTCTGAAAGTTAATTCCTCTGCATGCCATGCCGATAATATCATTTTTGATAAACTTGGAAGAATTTCAAATATCTAATCTCCATTTCATCGTTTTGTTCCTCGTGTACTTGCAACAGGCTGCAGCACTGCTGTGCCAAACTGCAGTTTGTTAATATTGTTGTTTATATTGTGAGACAGATGCTCAGCCTGTGTGTGTGTGTGTGTGTGTGTGTGTGTGTGTGTGTGTCTGTCCACGAGTGTGTGTAAAACATAGCCATATCCTCAGCTGGTGTCAGTGGTGTGAGGCTGATTTACTACAGTGGAGCCATATTGATTTATACCAGCTGAAAATTGTTATAACAACCAGAAATGTGCATTTCACATAGGGTGACCAGCCAGCAAATGTGAAAAATCGGGACGAGGTTGGGGGTAATAGGAACCTACATAAGAAAAGATGCAAACATCGGGACTGTCCCTATAAAATCAACAATGAGTCCTGTGGCTAACAAACGCATTGGAGCATGAGCTTTCGTGGGCTAATACCCACTTTGTCGGATGCCCATGAAAGTTTATGCTCCAATATGCTCCAATACATTTGTTAGTCTATAAGGCGCCACAGGACTCTTTGTCGTTTTGCAGATCCAGACTAGCATGTGAACCCTTCTGATTCCTATAAAATCGGGACATCTGGTCACCCTAATTTCACGAGACAATGCAAGACATAGCTCCTGCTCTAAAGCAGTTTCAATCTAAATTTTCAAGGTAGCAAAATGTGTATGGATGAGTTGTGGGAAGGGATGGGGCAAAAAAAGATGTGGATTGCAATAATGCAATCACTTGATCAATTTAGGAACGCATGCCTCTTGGTGGTTCTGCCAATTTGCTGTTCTTATTAAATATTTTTGAAGATAAAGAAAAGAGATGAATATAACTTATTCATTTTGGTTGTCACAGAAGAGTTTCCAGGAAGATCAAAATAAGGGAGTGCATTCTGTGCATAGGAAGTGGCATAAAAAAAGTGCCAGAGATAATCAGGGGAGAAGGGGATAAATGGCGTATTAAGTTGAATATCATTAGCGAGTGTGAGAGGGAGGGCACCACAGGCTAAGGAACAAGGTAAAATAAGCCTAGGAATGAATTTTTGTAGTTTAAATTTGATAAGCTTTAGAAGAGGGAAGCCATTGGAGAGTCCAAGGGTAGTGATGTGATTGGATATAGGAGCTAGGAAGCTGTTTTTAACTGTCACTCTTTGGATCAGCTGGAAGGAAGCAATATGAGTGTCAGTAAGGAAAAATAACAAAAGGTTGCAGAAATCAAGAAGGAAATGTTCAGGGCATGGATGAGAGTTATATCTGTCAGGCCAGAAAATGTGAATGTTTCTACAAAGCATGCATTTGGTTTTGGTAAAGGGGTGAAAAGGGTTTCTGCAATCAAAAACACTAAAAATGCCTGTGGATAGCAGGCAGAGGAGACATTAAACCTAATCTAAATCAGTGTTCATTTTCTTTTCCCAGATGAAAATGACTGCTTATGAAAGGTTAGAGGATTTATGAGGATGTCAAAATTTATGGCAGATGGGCTGGAATAGGACTCAGAAATACTGTAATCTAAATCTTTACTGCCAAGCATTACAGAGATCTCCTCCTGCTGGACTACACATAATACACAGTTAGAAGGAGCAAGCACTTGTGGAGACTGAGGCCTTGGTTACACTTACAGGATTATTGCGCTTTTGGTTATAGCGCATCCCATATACAGCAATAGGTATTGCGCAAGAGTGTGTCCACACTTAGACCCGCCAGCTCTAGAGCATGGTCACATTTGCGGCGCTTCAGGTGGCATTAGGAGCAGCGCAATTGTGCAGGTATCCCACAGAGCACCTCTTCCCAATCTGGCGCAATTGCCTTGTGGGAAGGGGGGCGTCACGTGCGGGCATTCTGCATCCTGTTCCAATGCCCCGTGATGCTTTGTGTCATATTTCAGCAATCCCTGTGTTTCCGTCCACCTCAGGCGCCATCTTTCAATGGTTTCAGCAAGGTGCGCTCCGTCATCCATTTTCGTGTGCCGTAATGGATCGCGAACTGCTGAGGAGCATGCTGGCGAGTGTCGCCAGCACAACTCTCTGAGCAGCGGAGTTCATTCTTGACATGGAAGGTGACAATAGTGATGGGTCTGAAGAAGACGAGCTCGAGCTGAGGAACGCATTGGACACTAAACTGATCGTCACTTTAATGGACATGCTCACGACCGTGGAACGCCGCTTCTGGGCACGGGAAACGAGCACTGAATGGTGGGATCGCATTGTCATGCAAGTGTGGGACGATGAGCAGTGGCTGCAGAACTTTCGCATGAGAAAACTCACTTTCATGGGACTGTGTGCTGAACTCGCCCCGCCCTGCAGCGCAAGGACACCAGATTGAGAGCTGCCCTCCCGGTGGAGAAGCGAGTGGCTATAGCACTCTGGAAGCTGGCCACCCCAGATAACTACCGATCGGTGGCCAACAACTTTGGGGTGGGAAAGTCGACCATTGGAGTCGTGTTGATGCAAGTGTGCAGGGCCATTAATCGCTCCTGCTATGAAAAATCATGACTCTTGGTGACGTGCGTGACATCGTGGCTGGCTTTGAACACATGGGTTTCCCTAACTGTGGAGGGGCGATCGATGGGACCCATATACCTATTCTGGTGCCCGCCCACCTAGCAGACGAGTACATTAACTGAAAGGGGTACTTCTCCATGGTTCTTCAGGCGCTTGTGGATCACCGTGGGCATTTTGCTGACATTAATGCAGGCTGGTTGGGAAAGGCGCATGACACACGCACCTTCCGCAACACCGGCCTGTTCAGGAAGCTTTAAGAAGGCACTTTTTTTCCAGACCAGAGGATCCCCGTGCGGGAAGTTGAAACGCCCATTGTGATTCTTGGCGACCCCGCTTACACTCCAATGCCCTGGCTCATGAAACCCTACAAAGGAAGCCTGGACAGCAGCAAGGAAAGGTTCAACTACAGGCTGAGCCGCTGTCGAATGACTGTGGAGTGTGCTTTTGGGTGTCTCAAGGCGCGCTGGCGCTGTCTTTATGGGAAGCTAGACTTGGCAGAGGGAAGTATCCCTGTGGTTATTTCCGCGTGCTGTGCCCTACATAATCTTTGTGAGCAGAAGGGCGAAGGCTTCACTGTGGCATGGTCCTCGGAGGTTCAACAGCTGGAGGCCACATATGCACAGCCAGAGAGCAGGGCTCTTAGAGGGGCCTAGCGCGAGGCTACAAGGATCAGGGATGCCTTGAGGGAGCATTTTGATGCTGAAAGCGAGTTCTAATGGGAATTCCGGAGGGAGGGAGGGAGGGAGGGAGGAAGGGTGCATTCTGTTAATAGGATAAGGCATTTGCTTTTCTGTAGCCATTGGATATATATGTGCACCGAATAAAGAAATCAATTTATTAAAAAAAATTCATTTATTGAACAGCTTTTTCAGATTTTGAAATAAAAGTTGAAATAAAGTAAAATGTGTGAGGGAGGAGGGGGGGTGCAATAGGGGTGGGAAGGGGTCAGTCAGAGATTGGCGTATGCCCTGGCCTCATACCCTCCCATGCCCTTCGAGTTTCTGTGTTCTCCCAACCCCATTTGTGGAGGGCGACAATGCTTGTTATTAGGGTTTGAGTGCAGTAGATAAGGGTCCTGTGTCTGTGGGTTGGTCAGTGAAGACGGGGATTGGAAGCAGCCGTGGTGGGTGGTAATAACCAGGCAGCTGTTGATAGTTGCCCGAAGGCACCAGAGGGCCAGAAGGGGAAGGGTTGGGGGCAACTGACAATGGGGGCGGCGAGCACGGTGCTGCTTCTCCTCCTGAACGGCGGCGATCCGCTGCAGAATCTCTACTTGCAGCTGTAATAATGTAAACAGCTTGTCAGCGCGCTTTTCAGCGTGCTGCTCGCGAGCCATCTCCCTCAACTGGATCTGTTCATCCCTCCACTTGCTCTCATTCTCCCGCCACTGCTGTGCAACACGATTCTCTGTTACAGCCTGTTGCATAACTTGTTGTAAAAGATCTTCCTTGCTCTTTCGTGGTCTCTTCCTAATCCACCTCAGCTTTGCAGCTGGAGATAAGACTGATTGTGATGGGGTGTTCAATGTCGAAGCTAGGGAAAGTCAGTGCAAAGTTAAAACAGAGGATTCCCTTGTTCACAACAGACAGTGCTATGATTCCCCCGCATTCCAGGTTTCTCTGTTCCGTTTGCCTGTCCCACACACATCTAGAGCACACAGAGAGCAACGGAGCCCCTGCCATGGTGAGTTGTCTCAGGATGCAGGGGGAATGATTGTTTCCCTGCCTTGCTGTCCTAGGGGTTGGGGGGAGCCCGCAGGGCATTTGCGGGAACCATACTCTGAGCACTGTCCCAACATTCTCTGTGCAGGTGTTTGTGCTGGAAGATATCTCGCTGCTGCGGGTAACGGAGCAAGAAAGGGAGGGCATTGTAATGAGATGCAGCTTTCGGCCAGGACCATATGCAGCTTGCCTCTGTGCAGCAATGCTCCCCCACCCCTCATAGAACAGTGGCGGGGACTAGTGACCATGGCCAGGAGAGGGACAACGCTGGCTCTCCCGAGAAACCTGTGCAGGCACATTGCAAAAGCTCTTATTGAGACATTTGAAGAAATCACTGATGTCGATTACTGTGATGTGATACAGTACATCAATGCACTATTCCACATGTAGGCAAGCACGCAGCAAGCATCCCTTTCCACCGTTGCCCAAGCTTCCTGCCTTCCCAATAGAAATGTAGCTGTACCTGCGCAATCCGCTGCTGCTGCCCTGTCCCCCGTAACCGTAGGACTCTGTGGCTGGCTCTGGCTGCCCTCCGGGCTTGAGAAGAGTTCCTGGCTGGATGTGTCCTGTGACTCCTCCGTGCCCTGGGTCGCGGCCGCGGCCTCCTCCTCCGCCTCTCCATCCTGCTCCTCTCCGTCCTCCTCTTCTTCGGCCTCCTCTCCCCTCGTCCCCTTCAGTGGTGGGCTGGGAAGAAGTGTCCTGGGTGGTCGTTTGAGTGCACATTGGATCACCACCAAGTATCGCGTGCAGCTCCTTGTAGAATTTGCAAGTCACAGGGGCTGCCCCAGAACAGCTGTTTGCCTCACGGGCTTTGCGATAGGCAATCCTAAGCTCCTTTACTTTTGCCCGGCACTGCAGAGTGTCCTGGTCATGGGCTCTTTCCGCCATGGCCCATGATATCAGGACATATGTATCGTAATTCCTGCGGCTAGACTGCAGCTGAGACTGGAGAGCCTCTTCCCCCCAACAACAGATGAGGTCCATCACCTCGCTATTGTTCCACGGTGAAGCTCGCTTATTGCGAGGAGGCATGGCACATGGGGTCATGGCCAAGCAAAATGGTCACCTGCAACAATTGCCTGAGGAGCACTCCACGCCTGGCTGGAGCAAACAGGAAGGGGATTTTCAAATTTCCCTGGGAATTTAAAGGGCGGGTCTGACGTGTGGTCACCTGAGGATGGGACGAAAGAGTTTGAAAGTGATGACCAGAGTGGCTCGAATGGGAATTATGGGCCAGGCTGGAGGCTAATTAACGCGCAGTGGGTGTCCACATTCACACCGTAGCGCTACAGCGGGAGCGCTACAGCCCTTATTCCCCGTGAGGAGGTGGATTACCACGAGCGCTATCAACTCGGACTTATAGTGCAGTTCATGCCTTGCCAGTGTGGACGGGTAGGGATTTATAGCTTTATAGTGCTATAAAGTGCCAGTGTAACCAAGGCCTGAGAAGGATGAGTTGCTAGTGGAATCGCTTAGTCCCACAGAAATAGTTGAAAAACATAATTTTGTTTTCTGCAAAAACTTCTGGGAGGAAACTATTTATTTTTGGGAAAATGCATCAACAGATTTTTCTGATCACCTATAGAAAATAGCTTGGAAAATGCTGATAAAACTTTGGTTTGTGTCAGAAAGTTTTAGATTGCAAATTTCTGACCAGTGCTGACTATAGTATCATGAAGAGGAAAGGTCCTATGTGTGTGCTAGAAGTCAAGATGTCAGATGATTCATGGAAGTAAAAGTTTCCTTTCTGAACTAACACTGGGATAAAATTGGTCAACCCTTCTTATTTGTGGGATGGAAGGTATCTTAGTGCTGAATCTTAGTGCAGCATTGTAAATCCGCAGCAATGCCACTGAAGTCAGAAAGTTATGATAGATGTCTGTGGGATAACCCCAGCTACCAGTATGATATGCATGTAACGTTGCTAAAAAGTTTGCCAACTTTTGAGAGGACCCAGGTCTGGAGTAGCAGAGCAAAATAGTCTCTGGAAAGGGGTTCAGAAAGAATCATCTCTCTGAGGCAGTTATGAGATGCCTTTTAAGTATAATTGTTTTTCCCCACTCCCTGTCCTTCAGTTTTCTGATTTCTCCTTATTTTAATTTTCCATTCTCTTTCTTCAGTTTGTCTCATTTTAGCCTGTCATTCTTCCCACAAGCAAGCTAGAAAAACCAGTAACATGACTGTTATTCAAGAATTCAGTCTTCTAATTTATTTCTTCATTTGCCTCTGTTTTATACAAAATTATTTTTTCCTTCAAAATAAGAGGCAAGAAAGGAGCAAATGTAGATTACTTGATCTTTAAAGCACAGCCACATTACTTTGTTACTAAAGTTGTAAGAGCACAATTGTAAAACAAGAACAGTTTGCAATCTGTATGTATGGCACCATTTAATATTTGTAGTGTTGGACGGAATGTTCTTTAGCTTCAATGTCCATCTCCCCTGTTTTTCCCCAACCCACTTTTTAAGTTAAACTTTTTACATTGGTCCGGATTATTATACGTAAACCTCTAGTTTTCTCCTTATCCAGAAAGCTGTTCTTTTCTCTATTTCATCTCTCGTTCCACCCGATCCCAACCTCCAAAATTTCTGTGTGTTCTATCTACCTTCACATTATTAATTCTGACATACTATTGATCTTTGTCTCCCTTGTCCCTTCTGTTGTCTCTTCTCAAACACTTCCCACTACGAAAGACTTCTTTTTCTTTTTTCTGTCATTTAAAAAAAACCTCCTCTATCTTTTAATGTTATCAAGTAGATTTAATGTACAGTAATAAAACAAATATACTAATATATTCCAGTGCAGAAACCCTACCCAAAAGCCCTAGGTATCACTTAAACCAGGGGTTCCCAACTTGGTTCACAGCTTGTTCAGGGTGAGCCCCTGGAGGGCCGCGAGATGCTGTGTTTACCTGAACAACCACAGGTATGGCTGCCCGCAGCTCCCAGTGGCCGTGATTTGCTGTTCCTGGCCAATGGGACTCAGTCAGTCAAACCTATAAAAAGTTCTCAATAGATTTGTAGACTTTAAGGTCAGAAGGGACCATTATGATCATCTAGTCTGACCTTCAGCACATCGCAAGCCACAGAACCTCCCCCACCGACTCCTTTAGTAGACCAATAAACTCTGGCTGAGTTAATAAGTATTTAAAGACTTTAATTTACAAAAAGAATCCACCATTTACTTTAGTTTAAACTAGCAAGTGATCCCGATCTCATGCTGCAGAAGAAGGCAACCTCCCCACTACCAGAATCTCTGCCAATCTGACCCAGGGGAAATTCCTTCCTGATTCCAAATATGGTGATCAGTTGATCTTTGATCATTTGGCAAGACCCACCAGTCTGTCAGCTGGGAAGGAAGTCTCTGTGGTAACTCAGAGCCCTCCCCATTTAATGCCCCATCTTCAGCCATTGTACACAATCTTATAATACCATCCCCTCCATAAAATCATCAAGCTCAGTCTTGAAGCCAGTTGGTATCTTTGCCCCCCACTGCTCCCCTTGGAAGGCTGTTCCTGAACTTCATTATTCTGATGATTAGAAACCTTCATCTAATTTATTCCTAAACCTGTTGATGGCCAGTTTATATCCATTTGTTCTTGTGTCAACATCAGCGCTTAACTTCAATAATTCCTCTCCCTCCCTGGTATTTTCCTCTGTTATGATTGCTCCCTATAAATACATATCTCCCCTCAGCCTTCATTTGGTTAGACTAAACAAGCCAAACTCCTTGAATCTCCTCTTGTAAGGTAGGTTTTCCATTCCTCTGATCATCCTAGTAGCCCTTCTCTGCACCTGTCCCAGTTTGAATTAATCTTTCTTAAACATGAGAGACCAGAATTGCACAGGGTTCAGGATGAGGTCTGAGTGTCCAAAGATCCCTGCTTTGGCTGCTTCTGCTCCTACCTGCTGGAGTCTGTGGCTGACTCTTAGGCAGTTTTTTCCCCAAGGCTAAAGGTGGTCATGGTGGTAGGAGAGAAGCATGTGACGTTACCCCTCCCCCCCCCCAAATGTGGGGGGTGTTCCTCCACAGTTATGGGTTGGGAGGATCCTGGAGAGAGAGAGAGACCCTTTATTAGGAGACATTGCACTAACTGCATCTAGTTATCCTAAAAGTAATCTGAGTAGTTTAGATTAGGGCTTTCTGTGATTAATCAAGCTATTAAAATTAATTGTGATTAATCACACTTAAACAACCATGAATACCATTTATTTTAAATATTTTAGATCAGCGGTTCTCAAACTTGTTGAGACCGAGACCCCTTTTTCTGCTCCGGCGGTGCGGGGCGACCCCTCCATGTCCGCCGAAAAGCCGCCGACTTCAATACTTCACCGAATGCGGAAATGCAGGCACGGACCCGGCCCCGGTCCCCGGCACGGGCGGCCTCCCGGCTGCAGCTCCGGCCCCGGTCCCCGCTGCGGGCGGGCGGGCTCCCGGCTGCAGCCCCGGGCCCGGTCCCCGCTGCGGGTGGGCGGGCTCCGGGCTGCAGCCCTGGCCCTGGTCCCCGCCGCGGGCGGGCTTCCGGCTGCAGCCCCGGTCCCCGCTGTGGGCGGGGTGCCGGTGGCGGCAGGAGCTCGCGACCCCCCACAGAGCGCTCGGCGACCCCCCGGGGGGTCGCAACCCCCAGTTTGAGAAACCCCGTTTTAGATGTTTACTACATTTTAAAATATATTGTCAATTACAACACAGAATACAAAGTGTGCAGTGCTCACTTTATATTTATTTTTTTATTACAAATATCTGCACTGTAAAAAAATTGTATTTTTCAATTCATCTCATATAAGTACTGTAGTGCAATGTCTTTATCATTAAAGTTGAACTTAAAAACATAGAATTATGTTAAAAAAACTGCATTAAAAAATAAAACAATGTAAAACTTTTGCGCCTACAAGTCCACTCACTCCTACTTCTTGGTCAGCCAATCACTCAAACACACAAGTCTTGGTTACAATTTGCAGGAGATATTGCTGCCTCCTTCATGTTTACATTGTCACCTGAAAGTGAGAATAGGTGTTCACATAGCACTGTTGTATCTGGTGTTGCAAAGTATTTACATACCAGATGCGCTAAAGATTCATATGTCCCTTCATGCTTCAACCACCATTCCAGAGGACATGCTTCCATGCTATTGATGGGTTCTGCTTGATAACGATCCAAAGCAGCGCAGACTGACGCATGTTCATTTTCATCATCTGAGCCAGATGTAACCAGCAGAAGGTTGATTTTCTTTTTTGGTGGTTTGGGTTCTGTAGTTTTCACATCAAAGTGTTGCTCTTTTAAGACTCTAAAAACATGCTCCACACATCATCCTTCTCAGATTTTGGATGGCATTTCAGATTCTTAAACCTTTTTTAGAAATCTCACATCTTTGCTTTTTGTCAAATCTGCTGTGAAAGTCTTCTTAAAACGAACATGTGCTGGGTCATCTTCCGAGACTGCTATAGCATGAAATATATACAGAATGCAGGTAAAACAGATCAGGAGACATACAATTCTCCCCCAAGGAGTACAGTCACAAATTTAATTGACATATTATTTTTTTTAGTGTGTATCATCAGGCATGGAAGCATGTCTTCTGGAATATTGGCCAAAGCACAGAAGGGGCATATGAATGTTTAGCATATCTAGCATATAAATACCTTGCAACACCGGGAACCAATGTGCCATGCAAACGCCTGTTCTCACTTTCAGGTGACATCTATATATATAAAAGTCAAATGGTGTATGCGTGCATGCGTGTATGTACATCCCCTTATTCCTTCCATACCGTTTGAGCCAGAGACTTGAAATTTGGTACAGTTATAGGCCTTAGGGTCCTAATCAGGGTAAGAGTCGAAAATTTTTCAAATCTCACCTCTGACTCCCCCCAGGGGTGAAATTATTTAAAGGCCAATCACATCAGCTGGGCAGCTGCTGTTCTCTGTGACATAGTTATGATGTCATAATACCCCCCCTCCAACAGACCCTGCACTCGCTCAGCTCTCTGCCCCCTCCCCCCTCCAATGGACCCTGCACTCGCTCAGCTCTCTGCCCGCTCCCCACCTCCGACGGACCCGAGTTGGGTTTGGTCGGAGGGTAAGTGAGCTGGGGGTGTTGGGTTTGGTATGGGGGGGTGGGAAGGTGTCGGGGTGGGGGGGGTGAGGTGTGGGTGTTGGGGTTGGTCAGGGGGTGTTGGGTTTGGTGGGGGGTAAAGTGGGGGTGTTGGGTTTGGTGGGGGGGTGAGGAGGGGGGTCGGGGTTGGTTGAGGGGTAAGTGAGGTGTGGGTGTCGGGTTTGTTTGTAGTGGTAGGTAGGGGTGTCGGGTTTGGTTGGGGGAGAAAGTGAGGTGGGTGTGTCAGGTTTGGTCTACGGGGGTGAGGTGTGGGTGTTGGTTAGGGGGTGTTGGGGTTGGTAGGGGGTGACGTGGGGTGTTGGGTTTGGGTGGGGGGGTGAAAATGTGAGTCGGGGTTGGTCGAGGGGTAAGTGAGGTGGGGGTGTCGGGTTTTGTGGGGGGGGGTGAGGTGGGGGTGTCAGGTTTGCTCTCTGCCCCTTCCCCCCTCCAACAGACCCCTCACTCGCTCAGCTCTCTGCCCCCTCCCCACCTCCGACGGACCCGAGCAATGCCGGGTATTTTTGCTAGTTGTAAATAAGAAGCAGGCAGCAATATCTCCTGTAAATGTAAACAAACTTTTTTGTCTTGGCGATTGGCAGAATAAGAAGTAGGACTAGGTGGCTTTGTAGGCTCTAAAGTTTTACACTGTTTTGTGTTTGAGTGCAGTTATGTAACCAAAACAAATCTGCATTTGTAAGTTACACTTTCACAATAAAGAGATTGCACTTCCGTTTATCATTTTTACAGTGCATATGTTTGTAATAAAAATAATAATATAAATTGAGCACTGTGCACTTTGTATTCTGTTTTGTAATTGAAATCAATATTGAAAATGTAGAAAAACATCCAAAATATTTAATAAATTTCAATTGGTATTCTATTGTTATAAGTGCAATTAATAGCAATTACTTTTTTCAGTTAATCCCGTGAGTTAACTGCGATTAACTAACAGTCCTAGTTTAGAAGTAAAGGTTAGTTACAAAATAGAGTTGAGGAAGAGAGACTTTTTTCACTCTGGCTGTTTTGTGATGTATGAATAAGACCTGAAATTTTTTTTGGAGGTGGTGGGGTGGTTCTGCTTCTCTTGTCTTAAACATAAAGAATTTCAAAACTATTTTTCACTGTTTTTTGTGGGGGTCTCAGAAATTTGGACTTAACTGAAAGTCACTCGTGGGACTTTTAAGGGAGATTTCTCCCTGAATTGTTTTAGTTAAATAGGTATTAACAAAATAAACAATACAACAAAGTGGTCCCCTTTGGCGGACCACTTTAAGAATTGAGAGTTGGCTGTACACACAGTCCATAGAAAAAGAGTTCCAATGTATCTGAACACAATGAGGAAAAGTATGTGTTTTAACTGAGGGAAATGATAGTGGGTGAAAGGACAAATCAGAAGCTGAACACCCAATTACAAGTGAGGGGTATAAATGAAAGCATCATCCTGTAAATGCAACAGAACTGGGATTTGAAAAGCTTTTTTTAAAATAAAATATAGACTCAATTTTCAGTTCTAGTGATAACCAATCAAGTCACCAAATAAAAGCATAACATGAGTGCTAAGAGAATAACATTCTGCTACTCATTTGATGTGTTATCTAGATTGCAAATAAAAAATAGGCTATTTCTGTAGGCTAGCCTGGGAATAAATAAATCATAAAGTTTAGACCTATATTTTGACCCCTGCAGAACTTGCCGATTTATAGAGAGATTACGGTAAATAGATAAAATCTAATAATATATCCAGGATGGACAAGGAAATATATGGACTCAAAAGAGACTTTGGAATTCTTCAGCGCTGAAGCAGTATTTTTAAGTCGGAGTAACTGGTCTAAAATACAGGCGCTAGGAAGGTGTAAAATAATCCACCTATTCCCTGCCAAAGCCTCCATTTCCTCCCTGGGTGAATTTATCTACGTTACATGAAATATTATTGGATAGGCAACCTAAATATTTCTTTCAAATGAAATAAAAATCTACATGTGATTAGCAGATACATGATGACGATTAAAGTCATGTCATATAAGAAGGGGTCCATTAGGCTGTAGATCTACAGGAACTGTAAACAGTAGGTCCAAAACTAAGCCCTGCAAATACCTATGGTTCATGAGATCAAGGGAACTGTTCCCCAGAAAGAACAAGAGCAAACTATTTGAAAGATGAAAGACAATGTGAGATTATGAATACCAAACAGCCAGGGCACAACAAGAATATGAATGCATAGCATTAAATATGCAGAGTGCATTCTTTAACAAAATTAAAATTACATTATTATAGTCATGGAAAATGACATCAAAATCCCTAAAGAACATCTGAAATTATTTGGCTAACAGGAAGTTCCTTAAAAAAGATTCAGAGCTGTGTGAATAACAAGAGTTTTTGGTTCAGTGACCAAGCCAAAAATATAATAAATAAATAAATAGGTTATTTTGGGATTGATTTAAAATGAAAATCTTTTGAAATTTTTGTCCTATAAAAAAGTGAAATATCATTCTGGGTTGAATGCAGCATTAGATGTTTCCTGAAATGAAATGTTTTGTTTCATTTTTTGAGGTTTTTACTTTCTAAAATGAAATTGAAGTAAAATTCAGAACAAAGTAATTTTGAATCGGAATTGAAATGTTTCATTTCACAGATATAAAAATGAAACTTTGATTTTTCCAGGTTACTTTGGGGAGTTTTTTGACTGAAACAATTTGGCAAATCTGACATAAATATGCAAAATATTTGTCAAGCCAAATCTGCAATTTTGAAGAACTGTTTAGTCTGAATTTTTTTGCCTAGCTAGCTATAGGTATAAATAGATCAATGTTGTTCTCTTTATAATTTTAAAAATTCATTTATTTTAGCTTTGTTGGATACTCTACGAGCTCCATCTTGTTTTCTGGTACTCTGACCCTGTACACTCCACGGGGCTCACATTTCTAAGCAGTGAAGTGGGCAGTTCCAAATGACCATTCAGTAAATCAGTTTGCACTGAGTGATCAGCCCTAAACACAAACTGATATGTGTCAAACTAGATATGTCTGTTATATATGTTTTGTGCCACAGTAACTCCATTGAAGAAGACAGGACTGCACCAGCATAAAATCAGTATAAACAAGTAGAAAGTCACCTAAAGATATGGCAAAAACTATCTGATAACATACTCGAGTGTATTAGAGAATTGGGAAGAGATGAATCATTCAGACTCATTTGCCTTTTACGACACTGATTTGAATGCTGTGAGCCTCATCTAGTGGCTATTAGGAGTGAGTTGGTGACTTCAGTTCCTAAAACACAGGTGTACATGTTTCAAACAATGTCATCACAAAATGATGCAAAATATGAAATCTGAGACTAATTTAATCTCATCACCCTTGCAAACGCCCTTCACTTCCCTGAGGAAGTACACCAACAAAACTTGCACTGGATAACTTCCAATTTCCAGTGCTGTTGAGATGGTACTTTTCACAAGATGTAAATTATATTATTATCAATAATGAAGACAGCACAGTAAATATTTAATCATAAACAGGAGCAAAGAATGAGTAAAAAAATAAACTTGAACCCCACAGAATACTTCTCCAGGGTAGAATAATCAAAGTATAACACATCAACTCTGGGTGGGTCATTGGTACCAGGGATTGAACTCATCACCTCTGGATCTAAAAGTAAGAGCCTCTACTGACTGAGTTAAAAAAATGTAGCTCTTGATAGCTTACAGGTTGTAGCAGACTTACAAATATCTGTCATCCATATGCTACAAAGGCGCAGAGAGCCCCATGGTGCATGTGTGGGAAACTAAAGCACACTAAAAATAATCCCAACTATATGTCATGTCATGTTCTCTTTGTACTTTACAAAGTGGTTCCAGCACTCATCATTATGAATTAAAGTCTGTGATGTTAATTTGTATTGATGAATTTTTCTTTATTTTTGGTTTCAGAGGAAGAATTTGTCCCTTTTCTTCAGCATTGGTTTATTGACTTTCTGGGGGACTGCACTGCTGGGTGTCCGCTTGTACTGGATGGGCAACAAGCCACCAAGCTTTTCCAACTCTGACAACCCAGCAGCTGACTCAGACAATTTTCTTACACGCACTCTGACCTTTTTTTACTTACCGACCAAGAACCTCTGGCTGTTGCTGTGCCCGGACACCCTCAGCTTTGATTGGTCTATGGATGCTGTGCCTCTTCTTAAAACAGCCAGTGACTGGAGGAATCTACACACTGTGGCCTTCTATGCTGGACTCCTCCTCCTTGCCTACTCTAGCTTGAAGAGTTCCAGCAATAAGAGAGAATGCAATGGGAAAACTGTAATGAATGGCAAGCAGAATACTAATGGGCATAGCTGCCACTCAGACATGGAATACAAGAGTTTGGAGCTGAAGTGCAGCTTTGCCTCAAAAGAAGAGAATGGCCTAAAAAAACATGTAATCCAGAGACCTCAGCTTCCTTCAACTGAGAACATTGTACTTCTGTCTCTGTCTTTGTTAATAGTGCCATTTGTTCCAGCCACAAACCTATTTTTCTATGTAGGCTTTGTAATAGCAGAGCGTGTACTATATATTCCTAGTATGGGCTTCTGCCTGCTGATTACAGTGGGTGCCAGGTCCCTTTATGTGAAAGCCCAAAAGCGCTTTCTGAAGAACTTGATTTTTTATGCCACTGCTGCATTAATTCTTTTCTATGGACTCAAGACTGTTGTCAGGAATGGGGACTGGCAGAATGAGGAGATGCTGTATAGGTCAGGGATAAAAGTAAACCCAGCTAAAGGTAATACACTTCCCATGGTGAATGTTTTGTTCCTGCCTGTCTGTGTCTGTCTTTTCTTTCTAGGTTTATCAGATGTATTTAGAGAAGATACATTTCAGGAATGTATATTAGATGCAGTAATGCACACATTGGTACAGGAAAAAGAAGGCAAAGCAGGAATACATTTTTATTAGGTATCACAGATTTGATATTAACATGCAGAAAATTGGGGGGGAAAACAAGGTAAGAAGATACTTTATTTAGTAATCTATGTTCTGTTTTTTGGAATTAAAGGTGAAACATTGGCATTACAAACTCTTCCCAGTAGTTTCCATTACCTGGTATCTGTTCTCCCTGATGAACTTTCTTTAGTGACTTTGCTATTGAATATGAATAGGAAATGAGAGAAATAATCAAAAAAGAACTTGAGGAAAGCTCTGTCTTTTAAATGTCAAATAATGTAGGTAACACTGATACCACATAACTGGCAGGTGACTATAGCCCATATTTCTAGCACGATGCAGGGTTTTAGGCAAACAGGCATACCTTAATATGTTAATACATTAAAGGCATTATGTGAGAGTCAAGATGGGTGAGGTAACATCTTTTATTGGGCGAACTTCTGTTGGTGAGAGAGACAAGCTTTCGAGCTTATAGAGAGTTCTTCAGCTGTGAGTAAGCTCAAAAGCTTGTGTCTCTGACCAAAAGAAGTTCATCCAATATATTACTTCACCCATCTTGTCTCTCTAATATCTTGGACCAACACGACTACAACAATACTGCATTAAAGCATAAGTGTCCGATATCTGAAGCAATAGCAAAGTACCTCACACTACACTTGCTTTATTTACAGGCCAGTGGAACTAGAGGGGGTCTATTGATTTATTTTTGTGTTTTATGAAAAAAAAACACCTAAAGAACTTCTTTTTAACTTTTTGCTCTTAGTAGTGTTCTAGAGTACTCTGCACTATCACATGATGCTGAATCAGTAGTTGATGCTGATCAAACTGTGCGCTGGGTAAGATAATAGTGCTCGGATACAGTCTAGCTGCTATGATAATAAATGGTAAATGCAGATGTCAGTGTAAGCTGAAAGTCAAGGAGGGAGAATAAAAGTGTTATGATTTACAGATAATATGCCTTGCAAAACATTATTGAAGTTACTTGTCATTTGTCAGCCTAATTTTCTAATGTTTTCTTCATATTTCTGTAGCCTGGGAGTAAAATATATACAGTTCTACAGTAAGTGGCTTTGTGTTAACAGTGTCAGTGACAAGCACATTCCATTTTCTAATTTTATTTTGCAAAACTGGTTCATAGATGCAACAGACTGTGAAGAAGAATAAAGTAGGTGAATGACGAGATAGTAAATAATCCTCATTTCAGTGCATATACATTCCAGTGTGCTGGTTGGCAATATAAGATACAAAGCAAGTATTAGTCTTTCTTGAAAAGAAAATAATATGTCCTCATTTGACAGTGATTTTTGATGCTCTTATATCTCATTGTTAGTTCAGTCCCTAATGGAGGTTCCCTAAATGTTAGCGATTGTGTAGTAACTATCCCTTAGTCTTGGACTAGCTTCTCTGATGGGGTTATCCTTGCCACTCTTAAGTGCTGCTCCAATGAGAAGCTTGGTAGGTAGAGGCGGTGCCTAGAAAAGGTGCATTAGGAAGCTCCCAAAGACAAACTATGCTAATTTTATTATTCACCTTTATACTGGGGGATAGCCATTTAGAGTCTGTCTATACTACGGCTGGTGGCTTGCCTCCTGGACTGGATAGGTGCAGACTCATGCTAGCTCCGCTCAAGCTAGAGCACATAAATAGAAGTAGGGATGTTTCAGCATGGACAGCGGCTCAAACTAACTGCCTGAGTCCAAGCCATCCCAAGCCCTTTGATCCAAGCTCAGCCTGAGCTTCCACAAGGCCCACACTGCTATTGTTAGGGTGTTATCTTGAGCATGAGCCGGTCGAGCATGGGGTTCGTCTGTTCAGGCCAGGACTTATCCTCTGAGATATAAGCCTATATGACTACCTGGTTTCTAACCTTATAAGCAGACTCCATTTTCACATATTTTAGAAGATGCTAGGAGACAGTTCACCAATTTAGTAATATAGACATGGTGGAACTGATTGGAAGTCTCCCTAAAATAGCCATGTACTGAATATTTACTAGTCCATATGTATCATAAACCACAGCATTTGCTCAAAACTCCCAGAAACTATGCTGTATTGCCCAAGCTCCATTCATTGTACTGAAAAATTCCTCGACTTTCCCACCTTGGAGCATTCTAATTTATTTGATATTTCTCATGGTATTCAGACAATCAAGACTAGACTGGACTGCCAGCCCAAAGAATTCAACAACCCAAAGAGATCAGCAATCCAAACTCCTTCCCATTATTTAATGACTGACCTAAAATATGATGTATTATTGCCCGTCTCCTGGTATTTTAAAAAAAAAACTCTGAGGACAAAATATTATATTCTTTCTCTTCTGGCTGCTGGAAAGAAGATACCACTTAATCTCCTTTTCCACAGTCAGACCATCACTATCCCTCTTCTCCCTCAACTCCAATAGCTTTGGTTTGCAAGGACATATTTTTCTAGGACATTCTACCATGTTTCCCTCTATGCCCCAAATCCTGTATAGATCACCTGAACATTGTCTTGTATTTCAGGCTAACAAGGGAACAGGACTCACTAAAAAGAATATTGTTGAGAGTCTGACAAAACAGGTAGAGGTCCTGCAGAGAGCCTTTTTGCCACAGACTAATGTTACTAAAGCTGTTCCCTCTTCTGAAAGATTTTGTCTCAAAACTCCATGATGTCAATCTGCCCCTTTTGCCCCACTATTGAAGAGAGAAGAGAATGGCAGTGACATCTGCCTTGCTTCTTCCCACCATCTCTGTCTCAGCGTAGAGAGGGTGTGAAAGCTCCCACTCTTCCAGGCTGCAGCAACTTTACCATGATCTACAGTTGTTGCATACTGTTCTTGTCAATCATGGACTATATAGAAAAGCCAATTAAAGGCCTGGCCCACTCTTATACTTGTCTCCCTCATCCTCTCCTCTCTCTCCTCCTCCCACCTCCACCCAAATGCCCCAGGAGAATCAAGGGATTAGAATCTTCTTAGGCTGCCTTAAAGCCATCCTCCCCCACAGGCATTCTGTTTGACCCAGTGTACAGCAGGCATCTGCCAGTCATTAGCTGATGGAATTGAAGTGTGGTTTTGGGATTCCTTATCTGCATCAGTTAGCATGTTTGTTCGTTTTCTATTTTGATAGAAGCAGTGGCTTTTTTATAACTAGTGTTTAAATAACTCCAAGATGAGTTGAGTCTTGTCTCTTTATAGTTTGTCAGGACTTGGGAGGAAAACAAACCAGATTGACTAATGTAGTTTATAGATTGTGAAAAGGCTGCATACATGTCAACAACAGGGAGGGATGGGAAGAAATGTCTCCCTGTGACTACCTTCAACTTAATGAGCAATTTCACTATTAAGCAGTGGTTTCCCTCATTTGAATGAAGCTATTTTTTTCTTTTTAAGTTTTTAAAATTATGACAGTAGTTTCCAGTTCTGCTGAAAGTTGACAGTCATTGTCTCTCTGTGATACCAATTACCTTGAATTTAATGTAAAATTATAATTATACACAAAATAATTGTACTCACTGTGTCTTATTGTTATCTCTGGTTTTACTATGTAGTCCCAATAGCTGGTTTCATAGAGCAGATTTTTTTTTCGGTGAAATGCTATCAACCCAGTCATTTTGAATTTTAGGAAATAGCCCAACTAATTTGGATGTTCAGAAATATGCCCTCTGATTAAATAGATGACCTCAAAATAGAAAATAAATAATTAAAAACTATAATTGAAAGAGGGTTGGGTATTTAATGTAATGCAGATTGGTTTTTCATTTGGCTATGTTCATGGATTCTGCTGCCATTTTTACCTTTAGACCTGTAAATTATTGTTGATGCAACTCTTTAACTTGTTAGAGCTGGTTGGAAAGCACTAAAACTAGTAGCTGAAAGTTGTGAATAAATCCCATTGATGTCAGTGGAACAGCATGTGCTCAAACCCCACTGGATTCAATAGGATTTTGGCGTGTGCTTCAGTTTTTTCCTGAATCGGGGCCTCAGACTATCCTTGATTTAGAACTAGTGTTACTTTTTATATGCACTGCCACTGCCTGGCATATCAGTTCTTATGTTATTCTGTGGAATCAGTAAGTCAGGAGCACAGCAAGCAGGAGAGCCACTACGTGTTGGCTCTAACTGGCGTGTAAAAAGTTACTGAGCACAGAAAATCTAAGCCTAACTATTATGCTTTGTTCCCCTCTTTCCAGTCTTGAGCTTTAGAGGTTGCCTTGTGATTCCAGCTGGTACTAAGAAAACTTTCTAGACTAGAAAACTGAAAGAGTTAAAGAAATTTCCTTCCCTGAACAGCCTAGTCTCTTTCCAGTAGGATGAATCACTTGTCATTATATTCATGTCTGTAGGAAGGTTTTAAAACTAGTCCAATTATTTTTGGATTTTGCATTTGTCATCCTTTGCTAAAATAGTATTCAGCTTTGGTCACTTCTGACCTATTTCTAACTTTCTTCACAACTGTGGTGGGTTTATTTTAGAAGATTGCCTGCTATGGCTTTGAGCTGGTAAGGAACAGCTGTATAAAATGTCTATGAATGTCAATATCTGAGTATGCAAAGCAGATCAATAGCATAGCTAAGTACAATGGTGGTTGTATGATCATTTAATGGTTTGTGTTTTGTTTTTACATTCACAGGAAAACATGGTACTTGCATGATTGTATATATATATATATATATTAAATCTGTGCTTTAATTAACTTAGGGCTAACATCTCTGTTTTACCTGAAGGAATTCGTAGAATCTTACTTTAGAATTCAGTTTATTTTGCATTATTTGTTTACTTTTTGCCTCCTTCTGTTTGAACAATGAAAGCTTATGGACCTTGCTCCATTTTTTTTAAATAACAAGTTTCATTTTATGGTTATCCAGGTGCTGCACAATCTGTAATGTTAAATTCCCTTCTGGTTTCCTATTACAAATGCAGTGGGAGAATGTCTTTGTTTAAAAATTGTTTTAGTGGGTATTATGAACAGCAACAAAAAAACCACCTCACAGACAAATGTCTGTTATATTTTGAGATCTATAAATACTTAACATGATTCCTGCAAAATTAAAGTTTGAGCTCCAATTTGAGTTGACGGAATATCTATCCTTTCTGCAAACCTGATACCTGTAATAAGTGTTTTATGTGCTGTGACTCCAATGGCAGTGAACCCTTTGATAGAAGTGAATACTATAAATTGTTTCCATCTACTCTGACACCCTGTTCTCATTGGCCTTATCTGTGTAAGGAAGATGACCAATGGCTGACAATTTGTCATTAGTGGGTTCCTTTCCCCTTCGCTGCCCATTCAGTGGACACTGAAAATGTAATAACTGATAGGGTAAATAGGACAAAACATTTTTCAGTTCCTTTGTAGCAATCAGTGTGGTCTCAGTCATGGGTACGGCAAAGGAGCTTGGCTTACTGTGAGGGGAAAGGATGGAACAAACAGAGATTGTGCACAATAGTTAAACCTTTTCCTTGCTAGTCAGTTGAGGAAAAGTGGGAGGCCCACTGATAACAATAGTTTTCAGCAATGTGTCTTTCTCCTGGTATAAACAGAGCCACTGTTAACAATTGAAACTTTGCCAACAATGGGCTTGGAATCTCTTGAAAGGGCTCTATGTCTTTGTTTTCAATTGCTAAGGGTCCTGTACATTCTATGGTTGCTCTGTGAAGAACAAGGCTTGTTGCATACCACACATTCTGTTTGCATTCCCAGTGAATTGCAGCATAATGTAGTGTGTTTGAGTTGGCAACCAAACAGCACTTTCGTATCATGGGCATTTGGAATACTTTGCCCATTTTGCACCTACTAATATTGCTCCATTTAACGTTCTCCATATGTTTCACTATTAAAAATGTTAACTTCTCTGTTAGCCACAGCAGCAATAGTTTTGCCGTGTTCCTCTGATATTTCCTTTATACTCACCAATAACAACCGCACTTTAAAGATATGTTTACACTTACGGCAGCATGTAGAATACAGATGTCTTATAAGTATGGGTATAAATAGCAGTGAGGCACTGCTTAGGCAAGTGGAGTGCAGATGCACCGAACCTTAGGGTATGTACCGTTCCCCACCACAGGGAGCTGCTGGAACCGCACTGGTCCTCAGGAGGCAGAGGGGAAAGGCTCAGGTAGCTCCCTGCTTCATAGTCTTTCCCCACTGGAGGTGAAAGCTCCAGCCCTGGGGAAAGGCCCTGACAGTGGCTCCCCTCTGCCAAAAGCCTTTCCCCGCAGTCTCCCCACTGCAAGAGCCTTTTGCAGCCATGTGTAGCTACGCACAGCAGCATGAACACAGCCTGATTTTCACTGTGGTGTGTAGCTACATATACTCAGCATGCCGCTACAAGCATAGACAAGGCTTCATTGAAGCCTCAGCAGCAGCGCCTGGAAGCCGCAGCTCGGCAGTGGCCCTGCCAGGCAGCAGAAAAGCCTCCCCACCCCTTGGGTGGGCGCCTTTGCCTTGTGAGCAGCCACAGGTGAGCCCATTCCACGGCTCTCTGGCCGGCTGCAGCTGCCTGGGCTGCTGCGCCGCCGCCTGTTTGCCGTGCCCCAGTACCGGTATCTCCTGCAAAGGGTGCTGGGCTCGGGCAAGGGGTGGTGGAGAGGAGAGTCCGGGAACGCTGAAAGGAGACAGAGAGAGGAGACTGGCACAGGGAGGGGCAGCTTCGGGGTGGGCAGGGTATTGAAGCTGGAGGCATGGGGAGAGATTTGGGGACAGGGTGCTGGGTTATAAGGATGAGTGGGGGGACATTTGGAGATGGAAAACAGGGTTATGGGAGGTGAGTGGGGTAAATTTAGAGATGGGGTACAGGGAACTGAGTTACAGGGGTGAGTGGGTAGAGATTTGGGGACAAGGGAGCAGGGTTTTGAGGTGAGGGGGGAGATTTGGGGATGGAACACGGAGCTGGCTACAGGCATGAGTGGGGGGAGATTTGGGGAACGGAGCTGGGTTACGGGGGTAAGTGGAGATTGGGAACAGGGTTACGAGGATTAGTTTGGGAGAGGGAGACTTTATAAAATTAATTGATATTAGGCTGAGATGGGCTGAAATTTCTGTCAGATTTATCAGCATATTATATTTGAAAAAAGCTTGAATCATCTGAGGTAATTTCTTGTTAAATTAGATTTGTTTGCTTGTGTTTCCAGCTGTGGACTTCCTATATTGCTCTTGCTTTGTTTGCCAAACAGCTGTTGGTGGTGCCTAGCGCTTTCCAGGAGGGAGCAGGGAGCTGTGTGCTCAGAGGAGGAGGCGGGGCAGGAGCGGGACCTCCTGGAAGGAGTGGAGCGGGGGTGGGTCCGGGAGTGGGCAACGAGTGTGTGTGTGTTAGTGATGCAGCTCTCGGGCCAGTGCACTGGTCCTCATGCAGCCCTCGTGGTCATTTGAGTTTGAGACCCCTGCTTTAGCTCTATCTGAGGTTTTGTTTTTTAAAGTTTGGTGAAAAAATGTTCAGTTATTTTGAGCATAAAGTTAGTGTAGGGGGAGAGGGAGAAAATATTTTTGTCACTGTTACAAAATGTTTCCAACAACTGGTAATATATCCTACCCTACAGTAACTGCTGGATAGGAAATACTGCCAATACCAAAGATAAATTATTTATATAAGGCAAAGATTTAAGGGGGAATCAATGTATATTTTTAACAAGATAACTTACAGCCTGAGTTATATGGGAGGTTAGACTAGATTATCATAATAGTCCCTTCTGGCCTTAGAATGTATGAATTAATAACAGCCATGCATAGCAACATCAATCTTCACCCTTCTAATAGTATGAATTGTATAGGAAATTACTGAGGTAAATGTATCTATTTATCTAAGGCAAATTTGGCTAGTTTGAAAGGGCAGATGCTATAAAGAATACTTAAATTGGAGTTCTTGAAATAAACTGAAAAGTCTTTGCCTATCCATCAATCACACAGTGCATAACTGCTTTAAAAAGAGAAACTCAGCTCTGTAAGTCTGAACCATAGAATTGTCTGAAGGTTAAATAAAATTGCTACCCTCAGAAAATAGTTCAGGACTTTAGAATCATAAAATATCAGGGTTGGAAGGGATCTCAGGCGGTCATCTAGATGACCTGCCCAAAGCAGGACCCATCCCCAACTAAATCATCCCAGCCAGGGTTTTGTCAAGCCTGACCTTAAAAACCTCTAAGGAAGGAGATTCCACCACCTCCTTAGGTAACCCATTCCAGTGCTTCACCATCCTCCTAGTGAAAACGTTTTTCCTAATATCCAACGTAAACCTCCTACTCTCCAGCTTGAGGCCATTACTCCTTGTTCTGTCATCTGGTACCACTGAGAACAGTCTAGATCCATCCTCTTTGGAACCCCCTTTCAGGTAGCTGCAAGCAGCTATCAAATCCCCCCTCATTCTTCTTTTCTGCAGACTAAACAATTCCAATTCCCTCAGCCTCTCCTCATAAGTCATGTGCTCCAGCCCTCTAATCATTTTTGTTGCCCTCCGCTGGACTCTTTCCAGTTTACCCACATCCTTCTTCTAGTGTGCAGTGCCACTGCCCTGAATAGTTGACCGGTATGAACCACTAGCAAGCTACTTGTGGGACAGCTGTAGTTGAGCATCTTACATGTAGCCCAGCCTCAGTCAAACAATCTCAATATGTTAATTATGTTGGAAAGCTGAAGGAAAATGGCTTGCTCTTCACTTCAAAGAACTAAATTTATTCCTAATGTCAGTGTGTTCTCTTCTGAGTTCTCATGCTGTCTTTTGAAACCTAAGTCACTGTTGGATCTCTGTTTCTCATTCAAAAGAACACTAGAAAGCCCAATATTCATCCTTTATGAATTTATAAGGCTGGGAAAGAGTATACATTTTTTTCTCTGGGTAAGGACCAATTTCACTTCCAATCAGTGAATCATAAAGAGGAAGAAAAAAATGTATCATTAAGCAGCACATATAGTTAAATGCTAGATTTCATTGCATGTCCTAATGAAGGGGGGGAAACTGTTTTGTGAGCCGCTGCCACTTATTTGTGGAATATACTATAGGAGTCATTCTAAGGTAGCTGTTGCACTTTTGGTGGGGCTAGTTCCCTTTGGATTCCAATTCTAATCACCTGTTGATTGCAATCACCCCAATACAGAGGCAGGTTGATGGTTTTCAGAAGGGGTAGAAAGTGGTTCTTTGTAAACCCCCAATTTAACAGATCTAAAATGGGTGCTTGATGTTAGGCACCTAGATCTATATTTAAGTATTCTATGTAGCTGCCTTTTTTCCCCCCAAAGGTGATGAATTAGTAGTAGTGGAAGGGGAAAAAGGACCATTGTTAGTTGTTCTTCATCTGAATACTTTGTTAAAGCTAGTCATTTCAAGGGCATCCATTACAGTGCCTTTTATACATTACCTGTCAGAAAGTTTTTCTGAACTTACTGATACTCAGTATGCAGTGAATGCCTGCATTTTTCCATTCTGGACTTCTAGTGGGACTCATTCTCATGTACACAAAGGCCCCTTTCTACTGCTTTGATGGTGCAAATGGTTTGCAAAATAGATATAACATTAATTTGCACCAATTGCCAGAGGATGCAAAGGCAGATTAGCACAAATTTTAGTCAGACACCATGTATTTAAATGGTTTTCCAATTGCCCTCCTTTCTATCTCAATAAGACTCACTCCTCCTTTTCCACCCACCACAGTGGAAACAAATGAAATAGTTGATGTAATTGCAGTATTTGTCTGCAATGGGTTTCCAAAATGTGTATTTTAAATTATTTATAAGGTTACAAAACAGGGAGCGATACAGGGGCAGAATTTTCAGTCTTCCACTTCTGTGGCTATACTGTGAATATGAAGAAGTCCTTAATCAGCCTTCTATTTAACTCTTACAAGGAACACTTTTCTTCTACCTCTCTAGGTACAGGACTGCAAGATTGGAGCTGTCATTTATTTTAGTTTTCACAATTCACTATAGGCAGAAAGGCTGGGTAGATCATTTGTGACGTTTTCCTTTGACAGAGTTTGTCTTTCCTTTTTAGTTAAAACACTGGATACCTGTTGAGTGAAACCAACCAAGTTATCTCACAAGATACATCTTTTTCTAATGTGAAATGATGAACAAACCTCTAGAGATCCACTATTTTCTAGTAATACCTACTGCACAGTTAAAAGGTTTGCCTTTTTGAATAATATTGGTTTGGGAGTGATTATCTATATATAACATAGAAATACCCTAGAACAAGTCAGATCTTTTTAAGACAGTCGGATGTTTAAATTTTCCTCATTGTACCCCAGAGGAAAGGGTCAAGGCTGTTGTCCTCACAGACTCAGAATATACAGTATTCAGTACTGAGAGTCTGTGTCTTTTCAATTAAATCCCCATTGTGAAAAAGGACCATGCAATAGAGCTGAACAGATTTTTTTTGTGTACTCCAGTTGTTCAGGAGGTTTTTCCTTTGTTGATTCCCAATGAAAACCCTCTTAACAATGTGATATTTACTGCTAAGGCTACACTGAAGAGGCCTTAATCACACAATAGTGTATATATTCATGTGATTAGTTCCACTAAAACCAATGGGACTACTTAAGTGAGTAAAGAGACTACTCTGGGGTGAGTAAAGACTCCACAATCTGAGCTGAAATGAGCAACGTGATGAGACCTAAAAATAATCCCATTTTGTAAGACATTCAAGGGCTACAATCAGTTTTACTGGGCTGATAAAAGTCAACATTTTTTACCAACCTAACATGTAATACACAAAGAGAAGTGGGAGTATTAAGCACTCATGATGAACACAATAAGAAATGTCTGTGAATAAATACAAAAACTACACATCCGAATTGCAAACCTTGGAGACAAGGCTGAATTAGTCTTCCAAAATTCTTCAGGTGCTTCAGCAACCATGAATGGTTCTCTGCTGTATATTCCTCCATTCCTCTGGGCCATCATTCCCAAAGTCTTGAACAGGATCATCAGTGAAAGGCTGAACAAACAATATCAATGGCACTCTTAGTGGGGAAAAATAAGTTATGGATGCTGGGAGAATGATGAGTCATCTGTATTAGAGTGGATTTGAGCATTCATGGATGTTTGCTTATATGAAAAATCAGTATATAAAATACATGAAAAGTTATGTGTACAGGAACTATTCATTTATCACATTAAGAAGTAAGAAACAGAATGTTTTTGTTGGCAAGTAACCAACGTGTGCTGGTGAGTTGATCTGAATATATAAACTAACAAATATTTTAATAGCAATTATAGTAATTGCTGTTATGGATACTTTTACAATACATTTTGACAAATGTTTTTTGCATTTGGAATTCTGTGGAAAACAGAAATACCCAAGACAAACAAAAATGTTCTGTGTTATATTGTGAAGTAGATTATGTGAAAAATATTAAACCCCTAAAGTAATCACCTTTAGCACTTATGTATCCATTTTCATATTCAAAGTGCTTTATAAACATTATCTAATTAATCTTCAGAACACCTTTATGAGGTATCATTGGTAAGGGTGATGTAAAATTAGTTAAAATGTGGAGCAATAATTACTCTCTTTTCCACATTGACTCAGTTCAAGACTTTATACATTTCTGTTGAGAACCTTTTTTGACCTTTCTCTTCATGCAAGCAGTTTTCTCTCTGGAACCAAATAACTGGCTCTAATAAACGGTGAGTACTTAAAATCAGAGCTTGAAAAATCCATTCTCTTTTATCAAGTAGTAAGGTATTCTTGCAAGGAAAGGGCCATCAACTTCTGAAGAATCTAACCTTTCAGTTAAAAGAAGAAAAAAAAAATCTTGCCCTGTATGGCTATGAATATAACCTTGTAAATTTGAACAGCGTAAGTGTTCTCTAGTGCAGCGTTCTCTTCTTTCTGCAAAGAAACTGCTCCTTGGGTCCCAGCACCCATGTGACACCACATTGAACTCAATGGACCTTGAGGATAGTCACCCTCCCCTGTGGTTTTTCCTACAGGCTGGGAGCCTCAGGGCTGGTCTTCACTGGGAGGGGGATGGACTGAAGATATGCCACTTCAGCTATGTTAGTAACGTAGCTGAAGTGACGTATCTTCAGCCGACTTACCTGCCATCCTCATGGTGGCGGCAGGCAGTGGCGCACTCCCCCATTGACTCCATCTTGCGCCTTGCGTCAAACTGAAGTTCCGGAGTTGATGGGTGCCACGGGCGATCGATTTCTCGCATCTTAATGAGACGCAAGAAATCGATCGCTAAAAGGTCAATCACTACCCGCTGATCTGCTGGATAGTGAAGACCTTCCGTCAGTCTAAAGACGCGCTGGTGTAGGCTATGTCTACATAGCAATCACCAGTGGCAGCATCTAAGCTAAAATCTGCAGTGAAAATCTGGTTGTGTTGGCACTACGGTGTTTAGCTACACACTGAGTGAAAGGATTTGGCAGAGGTCAGGGCAGGCAGGCGTCTTTCCCTGTGATAGGGAAAGATTGTGACAGCTCCCTAGTGCAGGAAACTTTATCTGGTGAGCCTTTCCCCACTGCCTTCTCCGAGACCCCACACACTTAAAAATAGCAGTGTACACAAGGAGGCACAGCATGTGGGAGTAGAGAGCCATGCAGAGTACATACCTGAATATATACCCATAGGATTCAGGCATGTCTTTATTCTGCCCACATAAGCAGTGGAAGATCAGAGAAATGACGAGGGAGTAGTATAAAAACATTGCTCAGACATGCAGGAGTGAAATCAGGAAGGCCAAATCCCAGTGGGAGTTGCAGCTAGCAAGAGATGTTAAGAGTAACAAGAAGGGTTTCTTCAGGTATGTTAGCAACAATAAGAAAGTCAAGGAAAGTGTGGGCCCCTTATTGAATGAGGGAGGCAACCTAGTGACAGATGATGTGGAAAAAGCTAATGTAGGCCATGCTTTTTTCTTTTTTTTTCCCTCTGTCTTCACGAACAAGGTCAGCTCCCAGACTACTGCACTGTGCAGCACAATATGGGGAGGAGGTAGCCAGCCTTCTGTGGAGAAAGAAATTGTTCAGGACTATTTAGAAAAGCTGGATGAGCACAAGTCCATGGGGCCAGATGCACTGCATCTGAAGGTGCTAAAGGAGTTGGCAAATGTGAGTGCAGAGCCACTGTTCATTATCTTTGAAAACTTATGGCGATCGGGGGAGGTCCCGGATGACTAGAAAGAGGATAATGAGGCCCATCCATTAAAAAGGGGAAGGAGGATTTGGGGAACTACAGGCCAGTCAGCCTCACCTCGGTCCCTGGAAAAATCATGGAGCAGGTCCTCAAGAAATCAATTCTGAAGGACTTAAAGGAGAGGAAAGTGACCAGGAACAGTCAGCATGGATTCACCAAGGGCAAGTCATACGTGACTAACCTAATTGCCTTCTATGACGAGATAACTATCTCTGCGGAGGAGGGGAAAGCAGTGGACGTGTTATTCCTTGACGTTAGCAAAGCTTTTGATACGGTCTTCCACAGTATTCTTGCCAGCAAGTTAAAGACATATGGGCTGGATGAATGGACTATAAGGTGGATAGAAAGCTGGCTAGATCATTGGGCTCAATGGGTAGTAATCAATGGCTCCCTATCTAGTTGGCAGCCGGTATCGAGTGGAGTGCCCCAGGGCCGGTTATGGGGCCAGTTTTGTTCAATATCTTCATTAATGATCTGGAGCAGCGGTTCTCAAATATTTGAGAACTGCTACCCCTTTTTCACACATTGGCAGCTGCAGCGGACCCTTGTCTGCCGAAAAGCCGGCGAATAAATTACTTCCACATTCGGCGGTTATTTTCGGCAGACATGCTGAGCGCTCCCGAAATAGCTCGGCACGTCCGCCGAAAAGCTGGCGAATGCGGAAGTAATTCATTCGGCAGCTTTTAAGCAGCGCTGGGAGCTCGTGACCCCTCTGGGAGCGCTCGGTGCCCCCCCTCACTCCCCCAGTTTGAGAAACCCCGATCTGGAGGATGGCATGGACTGCACCCTCAGCAAGTTTGCAGATGACACAAAACTAGGAGGATTGGTAGATACGCTGGAGGATAGGGATAGGATACAGAGGGACCTAGACATTAGAGCAGGGGTGGGGAACCTTTTTTCTGCCAAGGGCCATTTGGATATTTATAACCTCATTCGCGGGCCATACAAAATTATCAACTTAAAAATTAGCCTGCTATATTTGGTCAAACATTTAACTAATTCACCCCTAATGTGATGGCTGGAACTGCTTCTCTTTGGTGAGGCGTGTGATGTTAGCTGGTATTGATGATGTTGCTACTCGCAACTGCTTTTCCAGGTTTGTGTCAGTCAGTCTGGAGCGCAGTCGACTCTGGGGCACAGATTCTCTCCCCCCCACCCCCCCTTTGCACCAGGCACAGCCCCCTGCCCCTGGCTCCGGGCACAGCCCTGCTGTGGGTCAGGGACACCACTTCCCCCCCTCCCCCTTCCTCCAAGGCCGGGCACAGCCCTGCTGCGGGTCAGGGACACTGAGACTCCTCCCTCCTCTCCCAGGGCCAGGCACAGGCAGCCGTGCCGCAGGTCAGGGGCATCTCCTTCCCCTAAACTCTGGGCACAGCCCCACCGCGGGTTGGGGACCCAGGACCCCAGCTCCCACCTGCAGCCCCCACTGCTTAGCTGGCAGTTCCAGCCTGGCTCCCAGGGTCAGCAGCCACAGGAGCGGGGGTCTGCACTCCACATGCTGCCCTGGCCAGAAGTACTGGTGCCAGTTGCCATTGGCTGAAAGCTGATTGGGGGGGGAGAGGGGTCCCTGCCTGCAGCTCCCATTGGCCACAATGTAGCCAATGCTCCTGGTAAGTGCAGCAGGGAGCAGAGACCCTCCTGCCGCTCCTGTGTCTAGGGGGCTGCAGGGTCCTAGTGTCCGCCTTTTCCTGGAGCAGGGCCAGAGGGCCAGACCAAATGATTTTGCGGGCTTTATACGGCCCGTGGGCCTGACGTTCCCCACCCCTGCATTAGAGGATTGGGTCAAAAGAAATCTGATGAGGTTCAACAAGGACAAGTGCAGAATCCTGCACTTAAGACAGAAGAATTCCATGCACTGCTACAGACTGGGGACTGAATGGCTAGGCAGCAGCTTTGCAGAAAAGGACCGAGGGGTTACAGTGGACAAGAAACTGGATATGAGTCAACAGTGTGCCCTTGTTGCCAAGAATGATAACAGCATTTTGGGCTGTATAAGTAGGGGCATTACCTGCCGACCCAAGGAACGTTGTTATTCCCTTCTATTCAACATTGGTGAGGCCTCATCTGGAGTACTGTGTCCAGTTTTGGACGCCACACTACAAGAAGGATGTTGATAACTGGAAAGAGTCCAGCAGAGGGCAACAAAAATAATTAGGGGCTAGAGCACATGACTTATGAGGAGAGGCTGAGGGAACTGGGATTGTTTAGTCTGTAGAAGAGAAGAATGAGGGGGGATTTGATAGCTGCTTTCAACTACCTGAAAGGGGGTTCCAAAGAGGATGGATCTAGACTGTTCTCAGAGGTAGCAGATGACAGAACAAGGAGTAATGATCTCAAGTTGCAGTGGGGAAGTTTTAGGTTGGATATTAGGAAAAGCCTTTTCACTAGGGAGGTGGTGAAGCACTGGAATGGGTTACCTAGGGAGGTGGTGAAATCTCCTTCCTTAGAGGTTTTTAAGTTCAGGCTTGACAAAGCCCTGGCTGGAATGATTTAGTTGGGGATTGGTCCTGCTTTGAACGGGGGTTGGACTAGATGACCTCCTGAGGTCCCTTCCAACCATGATATTCTATGATTCTATAGACTGTTACATTGTTATTTATACCCATGCTATGGTAGCATGTAGCATACCCCTCCCCACCCAAAAGGAGTATGCAGTGTAGATGTGCCTCTAGTGTAGTTGTTTGTGCTCAGAACTTGAACAAGCTACAAGAGAGGGAAAATTCTCCAGAGCCTTGTGAGCTTTTACTACTGCTTTTCATAATGCACACTACCCCAGCCCCATATGAGCAAGCGATTAGGGCTGCATAGGTATCTAGGCAGATAACATCAGAGGTGCAGGTGCGGCTGTGATTCATCTAACTGAAAAAAAAATACTAAGCTATAACTAGACTAGCTTTTTTGGACCTCTAGTTACAGTGTGTCTGTGTCTGTCACTGATACTTCTTTAACCTTCTCTCATCTATTTCAACAAGACTGCTTATCTCCACCCCATCATAGGTCATAATTGTAACTTTTATATATTGGAGTCTATAATCAGTACATATTTCACTATGTGTATTTCAGTAGTATCTAGAGTCCCATTCTGCTGGACTCTTTACAAACACATAGCAAGAACCAACCTCTAACCCACAGGTAAGCAAACTATGGCCCACGAGTCACATCTGGCCTGCGAGCTAATTTTGCCCAGCCCCCCACGTGGAGCAGTGGCCCTGGATAGCACTGTAGCGGCATGGCTCTGGGGGGAGGGGGAGGTTCTGCCACACGGCCCGCTGAAGCTCACAGCTCCACCCCCTTGCCCCATGCCATTCCCCCATTCCCCGGAGCCTCTATGTGCTGTGTCCAGGAGCGGTCCTGGACAATGCTGCAGTGGCATGGCTCTAGTGGGGCCTGAGTTGCCACTGGGAGCGGTGTGGTAAGGCGGCAGGGCTGTGAGCTCTGGCAGGCTGCGTGGCAGAAGCTCACTTCCCCCTCCCCAGCCACACCGCTGCAACGCTGTCCAGGGCTGCTCCTGGACATGGCACGCAGAGGCTCTGGGGGATGGGTGAGGTGGGGGTAAGCTGCATGGTAAATGCTGTGTGAATAAGGGGTAGAGAGTTCTGGGGGTAGTCAGGGGATAGGGACCGGGGGGGTTGGATGGGTCAGAGGCTCTGGGGGGGGGCAGTCAGAGGACGTGGAACAGGGGGTTTGGTTATGGTGGGGGGTCCTGGGGGTATGTCAGGAGGTGGGGGGTGGGTAGGGGTTGGGGCAGTCCGGGGACAGGGACTAGGGGTTCTGCAGAGGGTGGGGTCCCGGGGTGGTGGTTGTGGGGTGGTTTTGGAAGGGGGAGTTCAGGGGACAAGGAGCAGGATTTGTTGGGTATACTGAGGGGGCAGGAAGTGGTCGGTGGTCGGATAGGGGGTGGGGCCTTCCCTACCCGGCCCTCCGTACAATTTTGGAACCCCGATGTGGCCCTCAGGCCAAAAAGTTTGCCCACCCCTGCTCTAACCAATAAAGCTAACAACCAAAATAGCAAGAAACAAAGCATGTGAAGAGAAACCAGAGGTACAGACAGTTCAAGTGACTTACTAAAGTTACTTACATACAGATCAGTAGCAAAACTGGGAATACCAGTCCAGTGCCTTATCTGTAAGCTCTTTCATTTTCAGTTTAAACTAATTTTAACTGAAAAAATCCTGGGTTTTATAAAAAGTAATATTAGGGGTTTTTTTTCTGATTTTCACCCTACTTTTGTATCATTCAGATATATTACAAAAAACTTTGTTTTATTAGGAAAATACAATACATTGATATATAGATTTTCGCTAGTATAATATATACTAGCGAAAATACCCGGCGTTGCTCGGGTCAGTCGGAGGTAGGGAGGGGGCAGAGAGCTGAGGGATTCTGGGGTCCGTTGGAGGTGGGGAGGGGGCAGAGAGCTGAGCGAGTGCGGTGTCTGTTGGAGGGGGTATTATGACATCATAACTATGTCACAGAGAACAGCAGCTGCCCAGCTGATGTGATTGGCCTTTAAATAATTTCACCCCTGGGGGGCGTCAGAGGTGAGATTTGAAAAATTTTCGACTCTTACCCTGATTAGGACCCCAAGACTTCTAACTGTACCAAATTTCAAGTCCCTAGCTCGAACGGTGTGGAAGGAGAAAGCTTACATACACGCATACATACACGCATACACTATTTGACTTTTATATATATAGCGTGTACATTATATATATCTCTAGCATGTACATTTATAATTTATATCTTATTTATTACTACTGTACAATTATAATTTATAGTGCAGTGTGAAAAGGTGTTTTGCGTAGATGGTAAAAAAAGTGACACTGGAATTTTAGACGGTCATGCTCTAGGAATTCAGTGCACATAAAAGTTAATAGCAAAGGAGAAAGGGTTTTTTTTTGTCTTTTTGTATTTTAGACTTTAAAATTTTCTAAATGAATGTAGTACTCATCTAAGATGCAGGGTTGACAGCCCTATAAACTGTACTTTTAGAACAGACATACCATGAGTAGGGCCAGTGTGAGCTTACCATGCTCTCTTGCCAACATGTCCCAACACTAACCTGGATTGGTCAGATGCACTATGTTGATCACCAATGTCTCTGTGTTGAAACAAACAACTGTGTACAATCCAACAGTTATGATGGAATGTTTTTTAAACTGGTGACTCCATTCTACTAAGAACTGGATGGACACAACTCATTTCAGAAAAGCCACTGACTAAACCAGTGGATGGTGTCAACTCTAGGTCACTATTAGCTGGGGTGATATTTGAGCCCAAGAGAACCTCCCAATTCATCCAAAAGCATCTAATTAACAAACAAATATGCAACCCATACCAAGCAATAATGCTATCT
Organism: Sternotherus odoratus; assembly: GCA_032164245.1. Taxonomy (NCBI): domain Eukaryota; kingdom Metazoa; phylum Chordata; order Testudines; family Kinosternidae; genus Sternotherus; species Sternotherus odoratus. The sequence continues at coordinate 63,718,337 of JAVMKO010000001.1, forward strand.
ACCACTGAAATGCTGTCACTTCTGGAGCTAGACAGGCTGACTGTTTAGTTCTCACCAGTAATACTTTAGGACAGGAAGAATAGCACAGCCAGTTGAAACTACTGGGGGAATTTTATTCACCATTTTATGCACCAAGATTAAAAGGTGCCATGCTTTCTTACAAAACCTGCCATGAGGTTTCTAAAATGCTCAATTGCCTCAGCCATGAGAAAAAATATATCTACAAGATAATACCTGCAGCTGCAGTGTTCTTCTTCAATGCTGTTTTTCTGCATCAGTTCAGATTTGACTTGGAAGAGTGCAACATTAGCACAGATTCTTTTGGTTTAGCTGTGTCCTTTAAGATGTAAAATGATAGATTTTTGTATCATGCTGCAATGAAACCTTTTTTTGCTTTTATTCTCTTACATAACAGGTTCAGAATACAGGAAAACCACAAACTCTGGAACTCCTAAAATGTAAAATGCCGCTCTGGTAGAGAAAGTACACCTTGGCCAACCTTAGATAATTTTTTAGTGCATGTTATGCAGAGTAATTTAATCTCCAAAATGTACATATCTCAAATATACCAAGGGCTAGTTTACAGTTCGGTCTCGGAAAGAAAAGCAAATGTAAAATCAATTTTGACAGCATTGTAAAAATCTAAAACAGAGGTATCTGTACAGGAAAAGGGGGGAAAAAAACATTGCATTAAACTATTTCAACAATAGCTCATGACTTGTAACCACTAGCAACAGAGATAATAGCTTCTTGAGGTTTTTTTTTTTAAATAATTCAAGTGGGATTATTACAAGGGTAGTACACCTCATATGAATAGAGCTGGTTGAGAATTTTTCAACAAAACTGTCTTTGGAAAATGCTGATTCATCAATTTAAACTTTGGTGGAAATTTGCCAGTGTTGATCAAACTTTTGTGAAAGAAGACTCTCTGCCCCAATGGCTGTTCTGAGGTGGGTTTCTCTCAATCTCTCCTGTTGGAGCTGTTATTCTTGGCATAAATAATTAAATATTCATTGGTCCAGGGAGAGAGGCACTGACTCAATATAGCTCAGTGGTCAGGACAGTCATCTGGGATGTGAGAGGCACAGATTCAAGTCCCTGCTCCAGTTACTATTTAAAACAGCTGGAGGTCTAATAGCTGCAAAATAAAAGGAGTAAAATTGAACTTGCTGTTTCGCTTCCTGAGCCATCGTGGTCTGGGCACACTATAGCAGGGAATATTGCTGTTCATCAGTCTCCACTAGATGTCTAAGCTTAAATTGACCAGCTTCAGAGGAATCCATGTCTGGCATTCTTGGGAATTAAGAGAAGATTCCAACAACACTTGCCTTTTCTGAAAAGGAGAATTTCTAAGAGCCTCGCCCATGGTTTAGGGAAGACAACAGTGCTGCTTGACGAGTCACAGAAGAGCAGTTGCCCTTTCCCTAGTGAAGAATAAAAGATTTAGAACAAACGTAGAACCCACAATAGGGGGCAGATGTCAAAATTGATAACTATTACTTTTGCTGCTTTCAAGGGGACTGGTAAGATTAATAAGCAGGCCTTATATTACTAAAGCAAATATTAGGATCCTGAAGAAAGTATGCCTCAAAATTCTCCCTCTGTGGCCTCTGTGTTCTAGTGACCTCTTCATAGCAGGAGTTGTCGATCTGATCTGTACATCTATCTTATTCTTATAGTAGAGCCCATCTGAGTGTCTTCCCAGAACTTCTTTTTTTTTTTTTTTTTGCTCATGCTTTCCTATCTAGAAGCAGTTTTGAGAACAGGAAACTATTGGCTGAATTTCAAAAATTAGCAGTTGTGCTGTCCACCACCAAGAATTCCAAAATTTTATTTGGCCCACAAAGTGCAATATGCTGTCATCTCTGAAATTTCTTATGAAAATGCAAAGTCCACAATGGCATTGTATTCACTCCATTTCTTAAAGACTGGTAGGGAGAGAAGGATCATAGTGAGTAAGAGCAGGAAAGAATCTAACCCGAAACAGTAACTATTAATTTCACAAATTAAAAGCAAGTCAAAAAGGCACAAAACTGGAACATCTGTTTCGAAATATTCTTGTGCTAATGTAATTTTTTCCCCATGAAGCAGAGTTCTTAGTTTGATGGACTGCTGAGAGGATGATCTATTACAAACTTCTGCTGCTGTTTTTTAATTAGTTTGGTTACTTTTGGAGTAGTTTATCAGTGTCATCCAAGCAGTAATTTAGGTCACATTTTTGTCATCTTCATCAATTTCTTCACTGAAACATATTTTATGAATGACTCCTGTATCCATAAGGTCAGAACAACAGAATAAAATATTAGTAAATTATGGATGTGCATGTGCATATAGTTGATTACTTTTAATGTTAAGTTTCTCAGTGCTATGTATCATCAATGTACAAATAATTAGGTATCCCTTCTGATTATCAAAATGTAGAATATGGCCTGTGGTTTAATGCATTCTGAAAAGCAGTATTTTCTAAGCTGTATTACCACAAACATTATATACCAGGCTGTGCCCTCTCCTCCTTTTTTGTAGGAGTAGTTTGATGACAGATTCTAATTTGTGCCAAGAAGCTATAAGTTCTAAAAAGATTTCAGGAACAACTAGTCAACCTTCCCTTTATTTCAGCTGTTCGAATGCGGGTTGAATTGTGAATCCTCATTCCTGACGTTATCTCCTTCGTCATGAATATTTTCTAAGAATCTTTTTTTAATAAGACATCTTAGCCTGGATTGGATGGTCTAAATGTATTATTTTGTAGAGTGCTTTTCTCTGAAATTTTAATTTTGCTTCTTTGTTATTCTCATTTTGCTGGAGTAATAATGCAAATGTAACCGGCAATACAGAAGAAGGAAAAAGGTTTGTTCATAGGAAGATATTTAACTTGCATTTGAATTATGCAAGCAAAAAAGAAATGAAAATCTAGTTCTGCAATTTATGTTGTAAAATAGGCTTCTTGAATTCTGGCTGATTAGTTACAGCTAAAACAATTTTTGTCATCATATGATCTTTCCAAAGAAAACCAGAGCGACTGACGTGTATAGGTCTTAGAATAGTTAGCCCTGGATGCTTGAGTTTGAAGGGACTAATACTCACATGCAAATTAATCATGTTCCTAAATTTTCAAGATTAGTTCTTAATATGGTAAATATTTTCATCTTTCAAACTGAAATTTTCCATGTTTGTTTTTCAGTCTGAGAGCAATTTTAAAAAATAAAAGAGAAAATTTGACCAAAATGATATCTCCAGTTTAATGTAAGAAGAGAACTGAAAGATCCTTTTGGTGTTTTTTAAGGCACAGTTGTAGCACATGGGGTCATCACTATGCAAGTTTGTTATGAACTTTGTTGCTACGTTACACATATGTCATTTTGTGGTCTATTTAAAATCTATTTTGATTTGGCCAAATTATATGCATTTTTAAAAACTGTATTCCCATTGGAGGCACTATTTTTCTCAAATGCTTTTTATACAACCTGGCAATAGTTTATTGGCTCAGAATCCATGCAGATGTAAGCTGAATGGAAATTCTTGTTCAAAATACTATTTTTCAAACTTCTTTTGGCTTTGTGTGTCAATGTGTGTTGAACATGATCTGAGAATATCTGTATGCAGTGAAGCAGAGCTTTGAGTACTCTGTGTGAAGATGTGTATGATACATGACTGTAACTGCCCCTTTTATGTGTATGAATTATAAATAGTCTTTAATTGCACATTAATATGCTATTTTTTTCTACAAGATGTTACCTGTTTCAGGGCAGGCTCCAGTGAGGGATTGGTCCACAATGAAGGGAGAAGGGGACCAGAGACTAAATATTTACTTTTTTATCCTAATTCTTCAAACAGTTTCCTCATTCTCTGCACACCATTCAGTCCCTGCACTGAACAAGGAAAAGCTCCTATGGAAAAATGTCATTTTGTAATTAAAGACTGAATCATAAAATATATGCACTTCAGAACTTCCTGAATTTTGAGTGTTTTACTATGCAATGCTAATTTTCTTTTATTATTTTGCATAGGAAAAAACAAGTTACTAGTATTTACCAATTTAAAACTTCAGAGCCATTAATCCAGTTGTCTTCATGTTTAATATGAGGACTCTTCTTCTTTGAATTCTAGCTATGTGCAAAGTTTGAAGTTGAATGCTAAAAAGATGTTCAGAGCCACAGAGAAATGTGTAGGTAGTCACGTGTATGTGTATAATTAATTAATTTTTTTCTCAACCTTGCATACTCAAATAGCTTAACTGATTTTCTTACAGCTGCACAAAAAAAGTGGTACTAACACAAAGCATAAAAAGTCGAGTGAATCAAAATGTGGTTTAGAATGTAAATACCCTAACAATTGTTAGAGTGGGTTGTATGAGTTACCTGAATGTTACGCTTTGCTATACCTCTGTTGCATTTGCAGTTCCCTAGACATATGAGTGAAAATTTCTAAGGGAATTGTCATTCTTTTCCATATCATGGCCTTTCTTCCATCAAGTCTAAGGGATTGTCTACACTACCTGCTGGATTGGCAGGCAGCAATCAATCCAGCGGGGGTTGATTTATTGCATCTATCACTAAGCACTTTCTCGTCGACTCCGGTATTCCACGAGAATGAGGAGCGCAAGCGGAGTTAACAGGAGAGCATAGGCTGACGACTTACCTCAGTAAAGACACTGTGGTAAGTAGATCTAACTGCGTCGACTTCAGCTACACCATTCACATAGCTGAAGTTGCGTATCTTAGATCAACCCCACATGGTAGTGTAGACAAGCCCTAAACCTCCTTCCCTGACCATTTGCTAACATATGAAATGGAGGTCCTGACTGATACCTGTTCACAACCCTCTGAGAGTCTGACCTCGAGGATAAGGACCTATGTCTCTGTTATTTAAAAGTAGAGGCTGAACCACCAGATCATGTTCAACTAGTTCTGTGTATAAAATGCAGTAAACGTTTATCGGAAAAAATACCCTATTCAGTATTTCATTGAAAAAGTAAAATAAAAACTGGGCTTCCAATCCCCATTTGTGTTGCTTGTGAGATTTACTTTTCCTTTGTCCCATCGTTGCCCCACTCCATCACATTATGTTAACTTGATGGTAGTTAGCTTTTAATGATAGTTCTTCAACAGCAAATAATGAAAAAGACAATGTGGAGGAAGTATAAAAATAAAACAATTGTCAATCAGAGACTCAGATTTTGACCTATGTTAAAAACCCAGGGATTCTAAATCTGTATATTTTAATATGCATTTTGGTTTGCTTAAAATCTATAAATTGCTCTCTACTACTGTTCATGTAGTACAATGGGGCACAATCAAAGGAACCGTTTAATGCCTGTGCAATATTGGGTTTCTATTTCCCCTTAAGCAAAGATGATATTGATTTCAGTATTTGCCAATTTTAAAGCCCTTATACAAACAAGCTGTAACAGTGGAACATGCATACATTTATTAGATGGATTATTGCCTTCTATATAGGGACAGTTGTTAGGATGGTTTGGCAGAAGATCATTCTGTTTGGCAGGGTGTTTTCCTCATAATCTAATGGTAAATTAGTCTATTACTCTGCTATGGGAGAATTAGGGGAGAAAAATCTAGTTGCTATTTATATAGGACCTACAACTTCTGCAGTGCAGAGCCAAGCATTATAGACAGTATATTAACAAGTCTTGTTCTCTGTGTTCTGCTGACATCTGTAATGTTGGTATATAGTAAAGCAATAAACCAGTCAGAGCCACAAATGGCTTGTACTTCTATCATGTTTATCAAGTAAAAGACATGTTCTGCAGGGAACTAAATTGTAATGCCGGGCTGAAATATATACAGAGAGTAAAAACCAAAACTTAAGGGAGAATAGGGGGGATATTTTAGTACATACGTTTTGTTGGAGGATTATAGTGCATTTGCTGCTTTAGTAGTTCTAGTTATTTAAGAGATAAATATGATTTCTTGTGTTAATGCTCTTTAAATGAAATTCTAAGCAAAAATGAAATAGCACATGAAGAAGAGAGAGTCTCCCTTCTCGTAGAATATCCATTTTTGTTTTGGCACCTGTATAAAACGCTATATGTGCAATTGGGGAGACAGCAATTGTGGTTTTGTTTTCATGGATGCTTTTAGATTTTCTTCCTCCAGTGGTTCACAGCAGATGTTATGCACACTGCTGCTAAGTTTATTCTGCTGAGAGGAAAATGCTGTGTTTGCTGCTGTTTTCATCTTTGGCTGGGTACTTTTGCAGCAGACCTCAACAGCTTGACATCAGTGTACTTTATTTAAAAAAAAAAACTGTCTGCAATAATTACTACTTTCTTTATTTGTGCTATGTGAAAACTGTATTGCAATATTGGCTATGAAAGATGCCTAAAGTACCAGAATTAGTTGTAATGCTTAGGTTTCAGAGGTGCTAAATGAAATATTGTTGGGGGGAGGGGAAGCCACACTTCCAAATGACTGCAGAGCCTCAAATATGTTTTACTTCAAAATATTTTACGATGGGATATAAAAGCCCATTTTATAGTGTAAAATTTTGAGAGGTAAAGAACCACATGTTCCTCTCAACTAGAAAATACTTTTTAAACAATCTGTGTATCATGTAGAATCATATTGCTTGTCTCTGATCTTGTTAGTTGCCTAACCTTTACTTCAATTGTTGTCATTTATCAGCTTTCATATTCCAGGGAGATCTGTGTTTATTTGGGGAGATTCCCTGTGGCTTTAGAGTAGATAGGTCTACAACAAGCTTCAGCCATGAAGGCCCCGTGGCAATACACGTAAACTGGGATGGTTATTATTTTAAGATGATTTCATATAAAATGGCCCTTGCCCTTTAGTAGAGCAAGCCCTTTTAGTAAATTTGCGATACAATTTATTTTTAAACATCCTCTTTCTTCAAATGTGACAATTATGCTGAATTTATGAAGATCATGGCTATTGAACTTCAGTCTCCCAGTAAGATGAAACGATAGAGTAACGGGAAAAAATGCATACACACTCGCACGCATGCACACACACAAAGATTCTCTGTGGGTTTTCTCTCCCTATGGAACTTCCTGATGTTCAAATACCATGGCATGTATAATTCAATTGTAACTGTTTCTGAATACTGCTTTCTCCTTTCGGCAGCATGGGGTAACCTTGGAAATGTTCTGAAGAGCCAGACCAAGATTTCTGAAGCTGAAAGCGCCTATAGAAATGCCTTGTACTACCGCAGCAACATGGCTGATATGCTTTATAATTTGTAAGTATGCATGGCTTTTCCTGGGTTGGTTCATCTGTGAACCCTACTGTGAATGGGGCTATTGATTTGGTTGTTGGAAATGGAGATGATGATAGCTGTTGCTTTTTTGTAATCCTTTTAATTAATCGTGTTCCTTAAACTATGGGTGAAGAGGGCTGCTTTTTGTTTTCATCCATATGATCAGATATTCATGTATTGCTTCTCTGTTTTGAAGGGAACAACTATAGAAACTGTGGATCCATGTAGCCTAAACACATGGATCTGGTCTGAAGATAAATGTACAAATCTGTGTGCTCACCGTTGAGCAAAGTTCTGATAGTACAAGTCAGTAATTCCAGCATCATATCCACATTTCTGATCTACACTAAAATATAAACACATTGATCCGCCTTGTTCTTGCCTACTTATCTATACCTGCCCCTGGACACTTCCACTGCTTGCATCCGATGAAGTGGGTATTAGCCCACGAAAGCTTATGCTTCAATACTTTAGTTAGTCTTTAAGGTGCCACAGGACTCTTTGTTACCTCTGCTATTCCAGACTAACACGGCTACCTCTCTGATTCTTGTTTGTTTGTGTTTTCTTTTCTTTTTTTTCTTTTTTTCAATATTGCTATGAGGTCAAGATCTGTACATTGCCTAGTATAAACCAATTTTTGGTCAGATATTTGGTCAGACTCTGAGGAGTCTGCTATGTCAAAGTAGCTTACTATTTTTTTTGTCCCTAAATGATTGATATGGATAGCAGAACATACATGCAGAAAGGTCCCTTATTCCAATTTGTATGTGTTGGTATGTGTATGAGAGAATAAATAAAAGAGAAGCTGAATGACAGCAGTATGGCAAAGAGGTTATTTCTGACTCATTAATCCCTTTAGATAATAAACAGCCTCACCATAGTACAAGCTTATTAGGTAACATCTGGAGCAACTTAAGTGTGATCATACTGTGTAATGTGACACTGAAAATATGGCATTGTAGGGGTTCTATATTTGTGTATCATGTAACTTCAAGCTCAAATTTGCTTAGTACACAAGCTTAGTTTTTTTCTTTAGAAACTGCCAGCACATCCTGCTATCTCAAAGTCAAGCAGAATATGGTCTTGTACATCATGACCTGCAATCTTGAAGGTCAGGTATTCAGTTTTACTGTGTGTCAGGTAGATCAGAATCCAGCTAATACCATTGACTACATAGCATGAACAGGACTGAAAAAATGGTAATAACTTGTTTAAATCAGAAAAGTAGGTAGGCGAGAACAAGAATACACAGACACAAAGCTGAATAAGGAGGTCCTTTTTGTACATAAGCATTGTTCTGACTATAACTGTACTTTAAAAAAAAATTACAAAGCTCAGTATATATAATATAAATGGAGATATACCAATCTCCTAGAACTGGAAAGACCTTGAAGGTCATCGAGTCCAGTCCCCTGCCTACATTAGCAGGATCCCCCTGCCTACACTAGCAGGATCGAGTACTGTCCCCTGACAGATCCCTAAATGGCCCCCTCAAGGATTGAACTCACAACCCTGGGTTTAGCAGGCCAACGCTCAAACCACTGAGCTATCCCCCCACCCCCCTTTATATAAAATTTTTTTTAGTCCCCTGCCTACACTAGCAGGATCCCCCTGCCTACACTAGCAGCATCGAGTACTGTCCCCTGACAGATTTTTTGCCCCAGATCCCTAAATGGCCCCCTCAAGGATTGAACTCACAACCCTGGGTTTAGCAGGCCAACGCTCAAACCACTGAGCTATCCCCCCACCCCCCGAGATTTTGTGGTAATCTCATTCCCACAAAATTCTAGTCTATTGATTCTCTAAAAGTAAACTTGCCAATTGCCAGGATAAATAGAATGGAAACTTAGCTTCACTTTTTCAAAATAGATTAGTGAGTCCTTGTATTGCTATAATTTATGTACCAAAATTAAGCATGATTTTCTTCTAACTGTAGGCTGTTCATGTAATGTGGTTGGTGTTAAGGTTGCATAAGAGTTTTCAGAAGGTCATTTTCAGATGCTTCTAGCTTTGTCCAGTATATATATATATACTTTGTCATATATATAATATGTGTGTTTGCTTGTTTGAAGGACTGTGTGCTGTGGCTGGCAGCTGGAAGCTGTGAGCTCTAAACAAGGTTTAAAATCTAGAAGCCTCCGTTCATTGGCTGAGCCTTAGTCAGGGGGCAGGGATATCAGGAAGACCTGGGCTTTATAAAGCAGGGAGTCAGCTACCAGGGTGCTTTGCGAACAGAGGCTACTAACGGAGTTTTGAGAGGGAGTGGGAAGGGGGCGAGGTACACTTGCCATTCTTTAAAACCTTTAAACAAAACTATAATCAAAACTTCTTGATTTAAACAAAAACGCTATCATTAGCCTTGGTAGCTGTAGGAGACAATGCAGGCAGAAGCCCAGCAGCAGAGTGGGGGCTATCCTGATTATTGCGCTTAGTGTAGCATGTATGATTACCTGCCCTGTGGCGGGTGGCATATGTGTGCATTTGGTGCAAGGAGCTCCTGGCCCTCAGAGACTATGTATGGGCTTTGGAGGCCAGAGTGGCGGAACCTGAGGCGCTAAGGAAGGCAGAGAGGTATGTTGATGAAGCTTTCCGGAACACTGAAGATTTGTTCCACCTCCGGTCAGACAGCCCCTGTGCCGTTAAGAAGGATGAAAGGCTCGGGAAGGAAAACAGTCAACAGGAGCAGAGTGAAACCTTCCCATAGTTGGGACTCTCCTTCCATATAATGTTGGAGTATCCTTTCGACCTGAGGTTACCTCTCTGGGGGAGGGAACTTCAGTCATTAGGAAAAGGCAGGTGTTAGTAACGGGAGAGTTGATCATTAGAAACATAGATGGTTGGGTTTCTGATGACCGGGAGAACTGTATGGTGACTTGCATGCAAAGGTTGCAGAATCTAGATAGACTTTTATGTGTAGTGCTAGGGAGGAGCCGGTAGTCATGGTACATGTAGGTACCAGTGACGTAGGGAAGGGTAGGAGAGACATACTGGAGCCAAATTTAGGCTGCTAGGAGAGAGACTGAAATCCAGGACCTTTATGATGGCATTCTCAAAAATGCTTCCAGTTCCGCACACCGGGCCAGGTAGGCAGGCAGAGTTTCAGAGTCTCAATGCCTGGATGAGATGATGGTGTAGAGAGGAGGGGTTTAGGTTTATTAGGAACTGGGGAAACTTTTTGGATGGGGGAGCCTATACAGGAAGGATAGGCTCCACCTAAACCAAAGTGGATCCAGACTGCTAGCACTTAACATTCAAAAGGTTACAAATCAATTTTTAAACTAAGAGATGGGGGAAAGCCGATTGCTGCAAAGGAGCATGTGGATCGGACAGAGATTCTCTAGTAGAGTGTATCGATAGAGATTCTCTAGGCTTCAGTCAGGAGGACTGGATGGAAGAGGATAAAGTATGGGCCAAATCAGACGAGAAACATTCACATAAAACAGAATCTGACACATCAGAAAAGGACAGACATATAAACAGTAACAGATTTTTAAAGTGCTTGTACACACATGGTAGAAATCTAAATAATGTAAAGGAACTGTTATCCCCTTACTAACACTCAGTGGAGTGTTTTGATTATTAGCTCCCAGGACCTAAAGGGGGAGGGTAAATGGATAATCAGGACCCTGAGACTGGTGGTCCCCAGGGGCAATGGGGAGAGTCCAGCACTCCAGGTCAGCCTGACTGATAAGGCCGGGGGACTAATCAAGGAGTCAGGAGGGCAGGATGGGTCCCGTCCTCCATGTGTGAGCTGGAATTGCCTGGGCCAGAGGGAAAGGAGCCAGAGCGGAGCTGGAGACTAGAGCTGGGCCAGATCCGGAGGGGCCAGGGAAGCAGCCCAGAGAGACAGACCTGCCCTGGGAGCAGCTGCAGGAATCAGAGGCTGAGAGGTCAGTGCTGGGGGCAGAGACATAGGGGCTGCCTGCAAAGAAGCCGTGTGCTGGGAGCAGAGCTGTAACAGCCAGAGGGACCAGAGGGGCTGTTCTGGAGGAAGAGCAGCAGCAGTCGTCGTGCTGAGGCAGCGTGGAGCTGACACAGAGGGTGGAACTGGGCTGGAGCCGTCCAGAGGTGGAGAGCGTGTGGACCCCACCAGAGGAAGCGTCCAAGTCACAGAATCCCTGCAGCACAGCTAAGGAGGAGGCCTGGGCCCTACAAGGAACAGACTGTAAACTGTCCTGACACTACAGAGACATTGTGTGTAATGCTCCCTGCCATGGAGCAGGGTGATGTGTTTTCCCTAACCGTTCTATTTCTTCCTTGTTCATTTTTAAGATAAATTGTTCATTAAATAATTTGCATTTGCTTTAAGTTTTATGTGGGCCAGTGAAGTGTCCAGTGCAGAGGGAGCATCCCGGAGTGGGGACACCCTAGCCTCTGACCTAGATAACCACAGCACGGTTTGGGGTTAAGTCCCCCAGGAATCCTGGGCCCAGCCTTGTTAGTGTTACGAGGACTCCACCAGACAGGAGAGTGGAAGGGGAGTCCTCAAGGTCAGGGAGGCCTCTGGATAAAGGAACTGGGAGCGAGGACTCAGATTCTTCCGCTAGCCCATTTCACCGGGGTAGTACAGAAGCCAGGAGAGTTCCCCACAACAGCGGGACTATTCCCCCGCTTACATAATAAGATGGGTGAACTAGAGTGGCTCATGTTTAAAGGAGGATATTGATATAATAGGCATCACAGAAACCTGGTAGGCTGAGGACAATCAATGAGAAACAAACAATCATTCCAGGGTACAAAATATAATATAAATAGGTCATGTGGTGGGTAGACAGGATACTGGGCAGATTGACCTTTGGTCTCATCCAGTATGACCATTCTTATGTTCTTATGCCTTTGTGGCTGAAGCTTAGCATATTTGTTCTCAGCAAAAACAATATTTTTTTTTATACAGGGAAAGAGTTTGAACAATCATAGTTCATCCATTTTTAAGAAGCAGCAAAGGAAAAAAATGTACCAACCTTTCTTATCACCTTTTAAGAAATAGATCCTACATTTGAACAGGAGAAATTTTGCAAGGATAATGGTCCTAAGTTGCAGACATATCTTTTGGTGTTTGGGCGAAAACTGGTTTTGCTTTGATTGAATTATGATTTTTACAACCATGTTTGTACATGTGTATGGTTCTTCCTATTCAATTGACACTCTTCCAGCACAACACTGGTAGTAAACTACATGCATATGTAAGTTGAATAGAGATTTCCAGTGAGTAGATAGTTTCTTGGTATTCCATTGGATTGACGTGTGTGTAAAAAAGTGAACTGAAATTTCAGTTTGAATATGTAGGACTGTGCAAGCAGAAGAAGGAAGAGCTCCTCTGGAACACAGCCTTCTTTCATTCAGTGCCTATATGGCAATGGGCCAGGTCTATAAGTGAGGTTCTACTGCTTAGCATATAGTTACACATGGGGGAATCCCTTTTTGTCTTTCTTTTCTTCAAAAAAACAGAAAAAATAAACCTATGCAATTCCATATAAAAATAACTTCAATGAAAAGTTAAGGTTGCAGAGGGAAGCATTAAAGTGGAATATAAAGTATGGGTATTGCCGTTAATTCTCTCCCCTTTTGTGTGTGTGTTATGGTAATCTTCGGTTACATAGTCTCATAATCTAATCTGTTGGACATCCACTTTATTCGATGTGCAAGTTGGACTGTGAATGAGGCCTGGGTTCACAAACTGAACAATGAGGCTAAGCATAAATACTGAACAGTGGCCTCATTCCCTGAGTACATTCTGGTCATGAAATTAGTCAGGAGCTTTATAGGGAAAATACTCTGTAGTCCAGTCATTGAAGGCATTTGAGTACTTCCCTTTACAATCATAACGTTCTTTTTATGTAGTTTTTGATAGAGTTAAACTACAACCTGGCCATTTCAGATTTCTAATGGATTATGACTGGAGGAAGTATATTCAATAAATTAAATAAAACACTTTGATAGTGTGTTGCTATTTAAAATTATTTCATTTAAAAACATATTGCATAACCTGGCAATTATCCTTTTACAGGTTAAAACCCAAGACATTTAGAAAAATGGCTTTCTAATAAAATACTATATTCTTGAGGCATAAAAGATAAAAACTTGCAGCTTCTGAAACTGTTATGTCATAGTCTTTCCGTAGGCAATAGCATTTTTGCAATCCACTGGGCAGAATAGAAAGAAGCCTAATTTTTAAGTCTTTTAACATTTCAGTATTTTTTACACAAATTTACAAAACAGTAAACTGAATTCCCCGTCCACATTTTATTAGATGATTATTACAGCCCGTGTCTTGGTAAATACCACTGCATGAAGCATCATACTAAAGAGAAATTTGTTCCTCACTAATTTAGAGCTTCTAGTAATTATATCATCCTCTTTGAAAGCCTTGCCTACTTCTGAACATGTTCTTTGCTGTATGGAATCTACAATTGATTGAACAGCATAGTTGTATCACCCTTGAATAATTTCTAAACTGCTAATGAACAGCTGACTACTTACTTGGAACATATAACAGCATATTATCTTTTATTACTACTTTTATGGAATTATATGGGAGTGAAAGGTGGGGAAATTAGTATCCGCTAGCAGTCACATGTATTGCAGATCCCCAATTACTTCAATAAGTGAACAGAGCTTGCCAAATTTCAGTTTACAGGTGGGATGTCTTCACTGTCCTACACTCCACTATATCTTCCTTCATATTTCTAGTGCCCCTTCCCTTGTAAGTATTTTCCCAAGCAAGAATGGGGGTTGCTCACAGTTCCTTCATTGCTGGCCTACCTCAGTCAGCTCTAGGCACAGCAGGCACCTTTGAGGCTCCCCTCTCGATCAAAGCCCCAGCTGACTCTCAGCAGCAGCTTCTGGCTTCCTAGCAGCAGCTCCTGGTATGGTCAGAGCTCCACAGCAGCAATCTAACTCCTTTCCCCCAAAATGGAGTCCACCGCCTGCTCCCCCTTTCCTCAAGGCATCACAGGAGTTGTAGTCTCTATAGCTAGATTGCAGAACACATGTTTTTCTCTTGGAACTCTCCCCCAGAAGTTCAGAGGCCCCTCTAGTAAAGGGTGCCTACACAGCCATAGTGAAGTGAATGTCGTTAGGGAGAGTTTTATAAGAAACCTATATGTGGAAAAATTCATAGGACCTCACTGAAGTAAATGGGTGTGTTGCCAGCGGCTTCAATGGGACCAGGATTTCATCCATTGTGCCATGAATAGAGAATATGTTGCAATATAATACTTAATGAGGAGTGTTACCTTTCTAAAACACAAAGCAAATACTCATCCCGAGAAAACCTCACATTTAACTTTTTCAGTAAATCTTAGAGTTAAATTATCTACTGACTTACGTGCTGTATTCAGCCAGATTGATTTCAGATAGATTGCTTGGGGTGTAAATCAGCACAGAATTTAGCCCTTTTTTTATAAACCAAGAATTTGCGATTAATTTTAACATTGGAATTACCAAGATAGTACTACAAGAAAAAATACCATTCGTTCTTCTCCCAAACTGAATAATATTCAGTAGAGCTAAGAGAAGAAACTAATTATTTCTGGCTTTCCAGTCTTAGTTTTATTAATACAGTATAAACTTCATGTTTTTTTCTGTTTGACTTTGCTACTCATTACTGCCCAAAGCAGAATTGCATTACAGTCTACAAGACAGTTTTGTCTCTGTAATTTCATTTGTGTCAATGTTGAGTCATGGTTAGGGGGCTCTGTAGGCATTTGTACTAGTAATTAGATATCAGCTTGAATATTTCAGCAGGTTTTCAATATATTCAGAAACTGACTTCTAAAACCTCTGTAAAGTAGAAGTAGGTAATGCGTATTTTTTACATACCATCTATATTTCTGTACTTCTACATGTATAGTCTCCGTTCAAATTTGTGTGTGCCAAAATCTTGCTATCTTCCCCAGTTCTCTAGAGTTTGATTTCCGAAAGGGAAACTTAAAAAACAAACAAACAGGAATTAGTAAGGGAAGTGGACTGACTGAAGGACTCAAGGATCTGAATGTGGAGGAAACTTAGAATTACTTTAAGTCAAAGTTGCAGAAAATATCTGAATCCTGCATCCCAAGCAAGCGAGGGGTGGAGGAATCGTAGCAAATCAAACTAGATGAACAAGCATATCAAACAGGTTATTGAGAAAGCAGAAACCCTGTAAGAACTGGAAGAATGATCAGCAAGGAAAGCTACCTCTTGGAAGTAAGAAAGTGTAGGGGAAAAGTGAGAACTGCCAAGCGGAGTTGGACCTTGCAAAGGAAATTAAAATGAACAGTAAAAGGTTCTCTAGCCATATAAATAAATAGATAAAGAAGAAGCGGAGCAGGTAAACTCTGAGGATGGAGTGGAGATTGACAGTAATCAAGGCATGTCCCAACAACCAACCAAACACTTTGCCTTAGTTTTTAATAAGGGTAATGAGAAGCTTCGGGAGCAGTGGCAGGCTGGCTAATGGGAACAAGGATCTGAAATACAAATGACCACATCCAAGGAAAGGTGGCCAAACCTAAACAGCTAAATGGGACCAAACTGGGGGGGGGGGAGGAGGGTTGGGGGTTGGTAATCTCCAGCCAAGAATATTAAAGGAACCAGCACATGAAATTGCAAGCCGAATAGCAAGGATTTTTAATTAATCTAAAAACATGGGGGGTTTATCCTATGACTGCAGAATTGCAACTATGGTACCAGTATTTAAGAAAGGGTGAAAAAGATCAGGAAACTACAGACTGTTCATTTTACCTCAATTGTATGCAGGTCTTAGTACAAATTTTGAAAGAGAACGTGGTTAAGGACATATAGGTAAATGGTAATTGGAATAAAATACGTGTTTTTTTGAAAGATAGAGATCAATTTGGTCTGGCATGATCTTTCTTGAAGAAGATAACTAATTTTCTAGGCAAAGGAAATTAAGTAGAGCTAATATATCTGGATTTTAGAAAAGCATTTGGTACAGCTCCACATGAGAAATTATCAGTTAAATTGGAGAAGATTGGGATTAATATGAGAATCAAAAAGACAAGTAAGAACTGGTTAAAAGGGAGACAGCAGTGGGTCATACCTGCCAATATGGAGGAAGACCAGAATATCATAAAAGAAGATATGGATTACCTTGAAAACTGGAGTAATAGAAAAGGATTAAAATTTATTAGTGAATTTAGGGACTAACAAGAATTTTTGTTATAATCTGGGGACTTATCAGTTGGAGACAACGGAGGAGGAGAAAAACTTGGACGTATTGTCGATCACAAGATAGCTGTGAGCCGCCACTGTGATACAGGTGTGAAAAAGGCTAATGCAATTCTAAGATGCATTAGATAAGATATTTCCAATAGAGATAGCAAAGTCTTATTACCATTCTACAAGGCGTTGGTGAGACTCCATTCAGAATACTGTGTGTAATTCTGGTCTCCCACATTTAAGAAAGATGAATTCAAACTTGAAGAGGTGCAGAGAAGAGCTACTAGGATGGTCAGAGGACTGGAGAACCTATCTTATGAGAAAAGATGGAAAGGCATATTTTGTCTAATAAAATGAAGGTTATGAGATACATGTGCTCTCTATAAGCAGATCAGAGGGATAAGCACCAGGGATGGAGAGGATTTAAGGACCAATGTTAGCACAAGAACAAATGGCTATAAACTGACCATCAACAAGTTTAGGCTTGAAATTAGATGACGGTTTCTAACCATTAGAGGATTGAAGTTCTGGAATAGCCTTCCAAGGGGAATAGTAGGGGCAAAAAACCTAACTGGTTTTAAGACTGAACTTGATAAATTTATGAAGGTAATAGTATGACGAGTTGGCCTACGATGGCATATGGCCAATCTGCCACAGTTATTAGCAAATATCTCCAACGACCGGAGATGGGACACTGGAGGGGGAGGGCTCTGAGTTTCTACAGAGAATTCTTTCCCAAGTGTCTGGCTAGTGGATTTTGCTGACAAGCTCAGAGTCTAAAAGATCACCATACTTGGGATCAGGAAGGAATTTCCCCCCAGGTCAGATTGGCAGACACCCTGGACATTTTTTGTCTGCCTCTGCAGCATGGTGCACAGGTCACTTGCTGGTTTAATTTGAAGTCTTCAAATCATGATTCGAGGACCTCAGTAACTCAGCCAAGGGCTATGGGCTTATTACAGGAGTGGGTGGGTGAGGTTCTGTGGCCTGCAATGTGCAGGCTGTCAGACTAGATGATCACAGTGGTCCCTTCTGCCTCATCTAAAGTGTATGAGTCTGTGTGTTAGTTCAGTGAAATATTCTAGGATTAGCCACTCTGTATTTTCTTTTAAAAAAGACTGTCTTAAAATATTGCTGTGGGAGCCCTCCATGCTGAACTTTCACAGCTGAAAAGCACTGAAAACCACCTAACCTACTAATCAATGCTGAACTGTGTTTGAACCTGTACTGTATAGAGTTGGCACACTCACTACGTATCCTCATGGAAACTAGATTCAGGGCTGGTTTTTCCTCTTGATAACACAAGTTCCCATGATTCAGGATATGGGATAATAAGTTTAAGAAAAGGCTGTCACACTGACAAGTTCCTCTTTTTAAAAAAAAAAACTCAGATTTTTTTCAACACAGAGTGCAAACCTGTTAATAACCTATTTGGAATGGAACAGTGCTTTGCCTGCCAGCTCTTCATGTGTAGAAAACCACAATTGAAATGTCTCTCTTAAAGTAATCGCAGAAGTTGTCTGTATAAAGTCTCATTGCATTAAGACATTAGCTCTCACTTATATGGAAGAACAACACTGTATTGCTGCAATATATAATACTGCTCCAGCGGCCTTTCATGAGCCCTATGTGTTTTTCTCTACTGTATGGGACAGTAATTTTCACATGTAACACTGAGAACCAGAACATATTTAATGACCTAATGCCTCCCTCAGTGTGGGTCTTATCCAGCGCACAAGTTATGTGGCCTGCTAGGGCACATAAACTGCTCACATATCTGCTCTTCTTATTCAGGGAAAGGTCAGCCCAATGCACAAACACCAAAAATCAATATGAACATCCACAGCACCAGGAGGAATAACAAAGGACAAAAAGAGTAAAAAGCTTCGACTTTAGGAGGGTGGTTAGTTTCCTTACTTTCTTCTCCGGACCCCAGCAAGTCTAATGCCAACCCTGTCTGCCCCCTTTTTATACACTTATCCGCACTCTCCAAGTGAACATCAGACCAGTAGCATTTGCCCTACATGGCTGAAGTCACAATGTGGAGCTAAGAAAAGAGGCTTTACTCAGTGTATGCCAGAGTGGGATCTGTGAGTGGGAACTCTCTGTTTAGTCCAATTTGAAATCAATGGAACTACATATAAATGATGGAGATAAACAAGAGTAAAGGTGTCAGAATCATGCTGCACCAAAGAAGCGTCTTATATTAACAAGCAAGCAGACTCCAAATAAGTGTCTTAGAATAGCAATCAGTGTACAAGAGAGAGATGGCACTCGTTTGGTAATGTATCAAGATACAGTTAAGACGGAAAAGTGTAAGGAGTATTCCACAAACATATGCTTTTATCTCACTCATGGATGATCTGCCTTTATTTTGTACTTGATCAGATTCCGCCCCCTGTGCTCACAATGAGTGCCTTGCTCCTTGAACAATCCCACTGACTTTAATGGAATTACTCAAGGATAAACTACTATGCAACTTGAGTGAGGGTGGCAGAATGTTTACACGCTGTTTTGCATTTTAAATTATTTCCTAATGCTGAAAAAAGAGTGATGTGCCATTTACTGTTAATGACTTTAGGTTAAAACAGAACAAAAATTAAAAGCAAACAATGCAAAACAAACAAAGGATTCTGACATTGTGAATTTTATACTGCAAGGTCAAGCAAAGTAGGGGAAGTTTTCTGTTAAGGTTGACAGCTTAAAGATCCATGAGCAATGTCATTTTTTGTGTACATGTGTGGAAATAGTCTGCTACACGTGTACTTTGGTAAGCAGGCTAATACTGTGAACATTAAGCTCACCAGCATAGCTGTATTTCGTGTTGACAGTGCATCTCCATGCATGAATTATCACTTGAGGAGCATGTACAGAATAAAGGAAAATTTAACTCCTAAATAACCATTCCAAAGGTGAAGTCACAAAATGTACTAATAATTCTGACAGTTCTCAGCCGGTAGTCTCTCATTCTGGACAATTTATTAGTTTCCCAGAAGTATAAACCCCGGTTTAAAAAAAAAAAGTTGCATTGTCCATTCAATTTAGACGATTAACTGAAGAAATCAAAAGTCAATGTGAAAGGGATGCATTGTCACAATACATTCAAATAACTTTCATTTCTTTTTTATTATTATTATTGGTTTGGTTTGGTTTTACTTAACAGTGGTTGGAAGTTAGTAAAAGGGACAGAAGTCTTTTGTGTGTCTGTCTTAGTGCACTCACTTGGAATGCTTGAGCAGGTTCTACTTCATCCAGCAGATTTCAAGTGCTTTAATTTCGATGCTCTCAAAGGCTGGTTTGCGTTATGAAGAATGAAGTCTTTCTTTCCCTAGGGAAGTAAAAAGAATGGATGCAAATCTAATGCCTGCAAATTGTGCTGTTCTAGCACTGGCTCACAATCTGTTTGGTACTTTGTACTGCAGCTGCTATTTCCCCGCACACCCTCTCCTACAAGAATAGCAATTAGTATACAAGGTTCTGACTGGTACCCAAAGGCTTGATCCACTGGTATCCTGGCCGTCTGAGAAACTGCCTTTCTTTCTGTCATCTGTCCCAGTTGCTGAGGGTATATTAGCTAGTGGTAGCGATGAATGAGCTGATGTGTAGTGTATTCTGGATACGGTCTTTAATTCAAGAACTTTCTTCCTCCCACTAGAAATTTACTGACTTAGGGCAAAGGTACCTCTTTTTCCTCAGGCATTTGCTATAAAGGGTGCAGAGGAAGTGGTGGTGTGGGAGTACATTTAAGAAGAGGAATTAGTTGTTGATAGAGGGAATGATCTCCCTCACCTCTCTCCACCTTCCACTTCTAAAAGAAAAGGTTGGGAGGGGGAATGATGAGTGGAACTATCTCTGTATTTGTTAAACCTTACATGTGAGACCTGTACTCTTCAGAGGGCATATTTTAAAATATCTGAAATTAAATAAAGCATAATAAGTATTCAATCATGATATCAAGCGGACCTCCCACCCCCCGCCAAGTCAAAGCAGAATGAACAAAATCTCCGATATTTAATGTGGTTCCCCTCTGAAAATGGAGAAACAAACCCCCCCCCCCAATAAAACAATGTTTAAATAATTCATAAAAAATTAAATAGTCAACCCAATGTTAATCCTTTAAAGGCTTGCTAATTCCCAAGTGTATAGAAACTGGCTATTTTCAAAGGCGTTTGAGTAGCCTGTAAAAGGAAGAATGTACTCAACTTCTACTCCTGCTGTCGCTGGTTTCTGACCTCTTCTCAGGCCAGGAACCAGGGGAGGGGAGGTGGATTGCATTGTGTGCTGAGGTCAGGAACAGGAAAGAAATGGCTCAATACCAGTCTTCCCCATGAGGCAATTATACCAATTCTCTTGGTTTTAAAAACACGATAAGCCTCAAAGAGGGTGTGGTCTTTGGTGCAGTTCTGAAGGATTCTAGCCTCAACCTCATGGATCTCAGTTTTTCCACATGATTCCTCTGCCCAGACTCTGTACAGCGGTCTAGGTCCCCATCTTCCCTGGAAGCTTAGTCATGCTCAATGGCTGTACTGCTGTTGCTTTCCAGCATCATACTTCACCACAAACATGGCTAATGTCTTAGGAAGGAAAAACTAATAATTCTCAAGATTGTTACAGGTCTGTTCCCAGCTCTGCCACTCGTGCTGCCTTGGCAAGTCCCTTCATACCTACCTATCTCATAGGTGGGAATGTTAGGTGGTTTAATTATGATTTTAAACTGCTTTGAGATACTCTAAAGGAAAAGGGCTAAATGTCCATTGGAACCTTAATCACTGTGTGTAGCAGGGTGCTGGTGCAAAAGGCACCTAATTAGCCCCTGCTCAGCCAGCCCCAATCAGGGAAAATGGATTGGGGCTGAGGGAAGCCTGATGCCTGGCCTAAGGATTGGCTACACCTGTGGGCCTGAGGACTATAAAGACTGAGGAGGCCAGAAGACAGGGGGAATGGTCAGGGGAAGGTTTGCCTGCTGACTGGGGCCTGAATTTGTGGCTAGAAGGAGCCAACTTGGCTGGTAAGCCTTGTAAATAGCTGGACACTGGTGGTGGGGCAACTCTGTAAATAATAAAGGCACAGGTGCTGCACATATAAAGCCTCCTGGAGCTTTATTGGTCCAGGGAGAACCCTGGAGGAGGGAAAGCAGCAGGAAGACCGTTACACTGTGTAACAAAAACTTCAATTTAAATTTATTGATCAACTTGAAGAGAGGATCTCACAATTATGAATTCTAATTGCAGAAATTCATAGTCACCTGAGTCTTAAAATAAGAAGAAACAACTAAAAGATTAAGCTCAGTGGATCTGGATACACCTAAAATTAGTGCCTTTTTTCTAGTCTGAATTGGTTCAGCTTCCAGCCATTGATTCTTGTTATGATAGCTCCTGTGTATAAGACATTTATCATTTATAACTGATGTGCTCTTTAACAGGAAGCTGGATGTTAAGCTTTTTACACAGTACTAAATAGTTAGTTCAGGGGAGAGCACTTGCTGCCATATTTTGAATTTGTTGGAATCCTAAAGCTTCCCAAGAAAGTTAGAATTTTTTTCTTTAGGCTGGCTTAGTCCAAAATGCATTATACTGCAATATTAGGGTTCTACTGCAACTTTCTCAGCCACTCGAGGCTGACAATGAAAGCCCCAGCCATCAGCCTCCCGGGTCTCCCACTGTCAGTCCCTGATGGCTGGGGTTCCCGCTGTCAGCCCTGTGAATTAATAACTGTAATATAGTTGCAACAAAACGTTTGGTTATCAAAAAAATTTGCAGGCATAACATAATACTTGAGTGTTTATATTGTTCTATCAATTTTTTCTTAGGGTATGTCTACACTAGAAAGGTAAATTGACCTATATTAGGTCAATAGCCAACTCAATAATTATTGCTGTAGTGCATGTCCACACTACTCTCCTTGGGTGAGTGGTGCGCATCCTCACCAGGATCCAACCTCCATCAACTTAAGGAGGGCAGCGTGGGGAGCTGAGAGCCCAATCTACTCACAAGGTTGCAGACTCCGAGTGTGCTGCCTCCCACCTCCTCCCCCCCCCCCCCCCATTCCCCACTGGGAGCAGGTGGAAAACTGTGCAGGGCTTCTCCCCTACCATTCCTCACCTGGAGTTGGGGGGGGGGAGGAGCCACCCCGGGCTTCTCGCCTCCCTGTTCTCCACCTGAAATATGGGGAGAGCTGCCCTGGTTTCTCACTTGTCCCCTTCCCACTGGGAGCCAGGCAGCTTTGTCAATTTCACAGCTGGGAGTGGGATCCAGCCATCCAGTTCTCCAGCTGTGCTCCCTAGTTGCCTGGCTTTCTTGTTAATTTCATCGCTCATGCCATGAAATCAACAAGCTAGCCAACTGGCAATATAAATAACACAGTCTACACAGACACTGTGTCATCCTAACTGCACCGCCGTAAGCCTTATGCCTTTCGTGGGGCTATTATGTTGGTGTAGTAGGACACTTACATCAGCAGGAGGAAGGCTGTAATGTAGATATTGACATAATTAGATCAATGGAAATTGCTTTATGTCGACCTAACTATGTAATGCAGACCAGCCCTTGAACAAATATGTCTTTCTCTGGCTTTTCCAAATTACCACAATTATTAAAGGTCCCTTATTCATTTTCCGTGTCTTGTCTGCAACTCAGCCACAATTATTTGACAATTATCATGCAATTCAAGTAGGGCCTTAGGTAGTGTCAATTTATACTTCCTTAGAAGAATACAAAACATATACCTGCTATTATTTGGAGCATGGAAGAAGATACTCAATGGAGGTCATTCCAACCCAGTGGTGAATTATGCTCCACACGCCCTTTTGTTCCTCACGCCCTCCCATCACAGAGTGGAAAGACTGGAGAGCCAGGGGCCCATCTACCTCCTAAAGGGAGCTTTTGTGGACCTGAGTTTTGAGATGCAGAGGGGTGGGTAATGTTTGTCCAGCTGTCCAGAATCCTGTCCCCAATCCTTTTTCAGTAAAACTGCACTGGTTCCATTGCCAAGGGAGCAGCCATGTAGTAGCAGAGGCAGAGACAGGATTTGTCCCTTAATATAACATCTGTCCATTCATTCTCATAATGATGTCATGGAATACTGGAGCTGCACTAATTCTGAATAATAGCAGCATCTCAGCCAGTCATAAATCTCTAGCAGAGATGCTATGCTCAAAATGTAGTATGTTGCACAACTTTGGTCATATAATTTTAAGAGGTGGAGAGATGATGAGGTGCTGACTAGGATCCTGATCTGGGAGACTCTGGTTCACTTCCCTGATCTATCACAGGTTTCCTGTGTGACTTTTGGTAAAGCCACTTAGCTCCCTGTTGGTAAAATATAGATAACAATACTTCCCTACTTCGTGAGGGTATTGTAACAATAACTCCATTAATGTCTATGAAGCACTCAGATATGATGGTGATGAGCACCCTATAAATTACACAAGGAAATGAACAAAAATGCCTTTAGAGTAGGGCTTGAATAATGTGCAGTGAATAAGGCCCGGGCCACAAATTTAACAATGAAGACAAAACAAAATATTCAATATTGCTCATTCAGCAAGCATCATCCGTCTTGTGCACTGAATGAGGCAGGGGCACTGTGGAAAAATTAGTAGGTAATCATGTCACTGAACTGTACCATAAAGCATAACCACGAGGGGGTCAAATTAACGTTCTCCTTCTTGTAATTGTCCATATGCACAATCCAGCTGTTGGTGTGCATGTGCCCCAAGTGCTCAGGACCCAGAGACTTTTTGGCCAGCAGTATTCATAAGGCGTGACTACACAGATACTCTTCTGGCCCTCCACTGAGGGCATATAAGGGCAGGGAATGCCTACCTCCCTCAGTTTCCTCTCAGCCACCTCCTGGCATTGTGACAGATCATTGGTGGTTCAGCATGCTCATCAGCCTACTAGAACTCAAGGATGTCAGGAGAGTCTGCAGGGTTTTTATCAGCAACATCAAGGGTCAGCACGTGCAAATAATGATGGAAAATACAACCATGTTCTACACCAAAGAGGAGCAAGATCCTCTTGTTATATCAAGAAGCAATCAGATTGTGTAACTGGTCACTCTGACATCAAATTTCCCTCAGCTGTCAACATACCTGGCCTGAAGACCTCCCTAGCAGACAGTCTGAACAGACATATCTCATTGAATCACAAAAGGGAGATCAAGGAGGACCACATTCTTCATCACTTTCAATGAATGGGGCCACCCTCTTACGGAATTGTTTGTGACTTATTTTGTCTCAGGTGAAGTTTGAACCCAGGTGCCCTGCCTGATGCTTTTCTTGTCCCGTGGATGAGGGACCTTTTATATGCTTTCCCTCACATTCTTCTAATTCCCAGAGTATTTTGCAAGGTCAGACAAGACTCCACCAAACATATTGATAGCCCCAGGCTGGCCAAGGGAGTTTTTGTTCCCAGATGTCCTAAGGCTGTTCAGGGCCCAACCCTGATACTGGAATTGCTGTCATAGTTCAAAGGGAAGGTGCTGCACCCAGACCTCAAGTCTGCCCACCTGATAGCCTGGCTGTTGGATGGATGTGTAACCTAGAAGTTTCCTAGTTAGGGATATTTTGGTCAAAGAGGAAAGACTTTACCAGACATACCTCGTGAAATGAATGAGATTCTCCCACAGATCTTGATTGAGGTCACTCCTCCCTCATGAAGCACCTATACCAGTAATGTAGGAGTGCCTGCTAGAACTGAAATGATCTAATCTCTCTGGGAGAGATTCTCTGGGAGTTCACCTGGTGGCAATTTCATCATGTCATCTGCCTGTTGATGGCCAATTTATCTTCTCTTACAGATCTGAGATTCATAAAGGTTTCACAAGAGACTTTGCACCTGCTAAGGGACCCCATTTCCTCTTAGGGCTTTAATCTAATACTTCACATGCTTATGGGGCATCTATTCAAACCTTTTGCATCACTCCACAAAAACCTTCATTGTAGTCTCCCCCAACACACAGGATTGTCTTCCCTGTCTTCCTCAGGATTCATCCAAAGTACTTACAGAAGATGGTCATGGAATTCCACCTCAATCAGCAAATACACCTATCTGTGTTCCTTCCTCATATGTGTAAGATAGAAGCAGCCCTCCACCCTTTGAATGTCAGAAAGTCTCCAGTATTTTATCTACAAAGAAGAAAAACCATTCTGATCTTCTCCAGGGCTTTTTGTATCTGTAGCTGATGGACTGAAAGTCACGGTCGTGTCTTCACAAATTCAAGAATTTTCTCAAAATGGATTTCAGAAACTGTGAAATATTGTTATGACATAACAAAAAGAGACCCACCTGCAGGGCTGAAAGCTCATTTCACTAGAGCCCAGAGAGCCTCATTAGCTTCCCTGAACAATGTCTCAGTCCTAGACATATGTAAAGACAGCAACCTGGTGCTTTGTTCATACATTTACCAAGCACTGTGCTTTTACAGAAGCCTCCAGCTTAGATGCTGGTTTTGTTAATGCTGTTCTCCAGTCCCTTCTTTCATAGACATCCAGTAGTGGAATGTGCATATAGACAGCCACTTGAAGGAGAATGAAAAGTTACTTACCTTCGAGGTATGTTGTCCATATGTACATTTCAAAACCCATCCTCCATCCCCTTGAGTTGGTGTCCTCTCATTTATATTTTGCGGTTGAGCGGAAACTGGTGGCAATAGGCACATTCTGCTCTTAAATGCCCTTGCCAGACAGCACAAAGAGCATCAGGGTGCAAGCTAGTGGCCAAAAAGTCTACAGACTTGAGTGCAAGGGCACATGTGCACCAATAGTGGAATATGTATATGGTCAACATATATCAGACTCCAGTTTCTGAATATGTAAGTAACTTGGCATTTCCCAACTTTGGAGTGCTTGACTTTGCAACCTGCACGTTCTTTTCACATGGCTTTTTGTATGTAATTATGCAGAGGTTGAATGAGAGTGAGCATTTGTAATGTGTGTTTATATGCCTGTTTATGTTGTTCATGCATAAGGTAAGAGCGGATTTTTGTACTGGAGACAGAAATAAGCCTACCTCTTAAGCTCTACTAATACCAGTGCCATTTCAGGAAGAAAATGATAACTGTACTATCCTGCAAATCAAGTGTTTAAACTACTGTTTCCAATTTCATGCAAGCATCATTCTCTTAACTTTTTATCTATTTAATTAAATATTTTATCCTCATTTTTGGCAGTGATCCAGGCTGGTTATCTTTCAAAAACAGACCAAAAAATTGTGACTTAATTTTATTCAACTAAAATATTTACTGTTGGAATTTTTCTTTAACTCCTCTCTTGATTTTGTTTAAGATGAATCTAGAACTAGGTGCACATAAATCTACTCAGTCTCATGCTGTCAGAAGCCACAAGGAAAATAATAAGGTGTCAGAGGTCAATCAGAGCCAATTTCACATAGGAAAAGAGGTAGTTTCACGGCTGATCAAGGTTCTCTAGGTCATATGCATCAGCTTTTCATTTTACTGAGACTCGTACCAAAACAGAAATAAAAGTCTAATTATTTATTGGAAGTCAATATTCAATCTCACACCCACACAGCTTGTTGTATCTATATGAACTTTAAATAGCTAGTGCAACAGCTGCAAAAAGGTGTTTGTGTACTGAATGGGAAAGGGAAAAAACTGAAACCATATAGCATAAAATAATCCAAAGTGCTAGTACTAAAGCATGCAGTGAAAACAGGGAATTAGTAATCAGTAATAATGACAAATAAGTGTGTTTTTAATCCAAATGGTATAAACATCATACCAAAGTAATTCATTATATTCAAACTGAACAACAATTAATCCATAATTGTCTCAGTATGCAAAAACAATTCATCCAGAATTCATAATAGAGCTACCTCAGGCACAGAGGTTTATAAATCCAAGAATTTAAAAATGTAGCAAAAACAAATGCAAAAAGCATGATGACTTAAGAAGTCATAAGAGATCATGTAACGCTTGTGCTTGGTATTGGTTTTATATATTAGTAATTTAATTGAACTAATAATAATAATAATAATTAAGTCTTTAAGGACAAGTGCTATATAACCAAAGTTTAATGACATAAAACTAAAATTTTAGAAGATTTATTATGTGAGTTATATTATCACTGCTCAATCTACCCAAAAATCAGTGGGCATGCTGCTAAACTTAAAAAGTGACTTGTATTTAAAAATAAATAAAAATTTAGAATAAAAAATCTTATAGAATTGAAGTCATATTCATTGTCCCCCGCCCCACCCCAGATGGAACAGAAGTAACCTTTGTACTGTAATATCCTTTTTTTGCAACCACTGTGTGTCTTTAAACAGTCACTAGACATTAATGTTGCTCTGTCATTGACTCAAACTGCAGTATGTGGGAACTACAAATAAACAGCCATAATACTCCGTGTGATTTGAGACACTTAATGCTAGATTAGCCTGAAAACATTAACAAAAGTGAGGCTGCCAGGTGCTGATGAAGAGAGAGTAAAGAGAAAAGGCAAACACAGGGCATAGCTCTCCATAAAGAAGAGACAATTTTTGCTCTTTTCAAGTTTAGTAATCTTTCTCAGTGAAAAATTTTCCCCCTTGTCTAGGATTTAGAATTTAATATTTTCTCTCTTAACTTTCATTTTGTAAGGAATGCATATATGCAGAGGACTTTTATGCTCTTTCGGCCAGAGTGTTTTTTCTTTAGTGAGTGTGTCTTCCGGCAGCAGTGAAAAGGGTTTTGATGTTGCTTTTTTGTTTGTTGATTTTTTTTTGTTTAAAATAAAGCCCCGGTGCCTTTCTTTACTCTGGAAAGAGCAAACATCAAAAATTTTAAAATATTACTCATAATTCTGCTTGAAGAGAGACATATTTTCATGAGAACTATTAATCTCTTAATATAACTGAAGCCAGAAAGAGGAGGTTGTTTTTATTCCTATTTGTGTGTAATATGTCAGATATTTAGTATTACCAAGAATAAGTTTCTGTGCTCACAGATGATGGGGAAATGGAGGTTCTCTCCTGTTTATGCCCTTATTATCCCTAGGTAAATAGTATCTGAGAACTGTTTATAGTCCTGAATCGGAAAAGCAGTTAAGTGAGTACTTACATTTTAATCACATCTGCAGTACCATTAACTAAAATGTATTTGTATAATACAGCAAATTTCAAAAAATATTACTTTGAATTTTCTAGGATTTTTTTTTTGTTGTGAATTAATTTTCTGCTATATTAAATGTAGCATTTTGGGATGTTCATTTATAAGTCACTCAGTCAAGGTGTACATTATAAGTTAGCTGTGCATTTATCTGTTTCCTTGCACACTTATAGGTTTAGGAAACTTCCTGTAATGCATAGTCAGTCCCCCACTGTCAGGCAATGGAAAGAAAGAAAAAATAGTTGGCCCTAATAAGAAGAGCTGGTCAAAAAAATGAAACAACTTTTTGAAAAGATTGATTTTTTTTAAATGTTGTTATAATGTGCCATTTTGATGAAACTTTTAATCATTTTTTTAAAAATCATAGATCCAGTTGTAAAGTACATTGGAAAAACATCAGTAATACAAAATAAATATCCAGTAATTTTATTGTTAAAATCCAAATTCAAAATTTCATCATAAATTTAATTGTAGAAAATTTTGACCAGGTCTGTTAATGAGGATTATGTCCAGGATGTCATGCTAAGTTTCAAATTACAAACTTCATTTACTTTTGCTGCAGGCCTCTATTCAATTCTAGTCAGACCTTGAAAATAAAATAAATGAAAAATAGAGAAAAAGATTCCCCCTCCCCTTATCTGCTGGCTTAGCACAAAAGTGGCTGAATGAATTTTGCTTAAACTGTCGAAAGGGGGAAAAATCCTCTTTGTATAGTTATCAAACATGACTCATCCTAATGTGTTCGTTTTGAAAAGTTATGAGAATGTAAAAATGAAGGGAAACAGGAGAAGTGTTCTAAAATGGACAAACTGTTTTTGCAGCCTTAACTGTAACAACCACTTCATTAGTGGTTGAATAATGGTTAAATTAGTGGTTGAGTTGTAAGAGCGGGGGGACATGTCTTAGAAGAACAAGGTCACAATCATTTTTGTGCTACACTAATATCAGTAATTAATCACAAGACTTTAAAAAAATCTTAGTTTTTAACATACGCATACATTCATTTTAAACATCCTTTTAGATCTGATTCATTTGAATATAAAGCTATGAATACAGGGCACTTTTTCTTAATTTTCCACAAACATTCATGGATGTATATTGTGTGTGTGTGTGTGTGTGTACGAACGTGTACGTGTATTTAATTTAAAAGAATGTTTTTAGAAAGCAAAAGTTCAGTTAATACACAGGTATGTGTGTGTTCCCATGAAAGTTAGTCCTGGTGGATTCACACATCAGTCTCTTTAATATACTTTCTCTTGTTACTAAAGGTTGTCATCCAATCACAGGGAGAAACAGCATCATGTGAGTTAGGTGACCAGTCACACACAATCATGAATATTCTAACCGAATAGCTCAGACAACCCATAAATACATTTTTATAAAGTGGTTGATGATAAATTTTGAATAACAAACACATTTGTAATATTCATCTCCATTCCAGTCATGAAAAGAAAAAAATAAAGATTTAGTGCAAATAGCTCACCAAGTTCTATCTGCATTAAAAAAAAAATTGCCCTAAAAAATCTCTCCTGCTCTTGAATGTATAAATGAATTACCATTTTCCTAGGAAGCTGACACTGCTGCATTTTAGTAGCCATATATCCCAAAGTATATAAATGCACCTGATACCTATGAATTAAACCTATTTTTTTCCAACCATAATAATTTTCTCTCTGAAATGTTAGTGTTTGTGACTAAGCATTTTCTTTACTTATTGCATCTCCGAAATACAAATCTGTATATTTTCCTTTTGTTACCTTAGTTTTGATTTTAACATTTTCACTTCCTCTGGGGTGATAGAACACTGCTCTGCTTTTAAAGTAGTCTTTTACAGTAACTTTCTCTCTTTTTTTCCCTGATACAGAGGATTACTGCTGCAGGAAAACAGCAGGTTTTCAGAAGCACTACATTACTATAAACTGGCAATTGGTAGCAGACCCACATTAGCTTGTAAGTAATTCAGTAGGTGTTTTTACATTTCTTTTCTTCCCTCATCTCTAAACTAGAATGAGAAGGATAATGTGCTATATTTAGGCTTGGCAGATTTTTTAAAAATAATTTCAATGGATAATATCAGTGTTTTATTTTTCAGCATTTCTTCAATTTTTATCTGTTTTAAATTTTCACAGTTGTGGGAAATAATGGGTAGCTAAGACAGCAATTATTTAATGATAGTAGATGTAGACATTCAAAGTGTTAAAGCTTTATAAACCTTAAAACAAATTTTCAACATCACACATATCACTATGTAGAAAATAAATAACCGTTTTTTAATCAACAAAAATCTATTTGTTCCAAGCCTAGATATATTATAAAGTAATATTCCACCAACCACATTTAGTGTGAGAAGTCATGCAAATATGGATAGTTGTATTTAAGGAAATTTGTTCTCAATATTAAAATGAGAAGGAGAAATTATTTTACTCTTCAGTGAGCTGCAAAACAATCACTTAGTTGTTCAACATCTGCTCTCTGAGAGACAATGGGCTACAGAACTGAAAACAATGGCACGATCCATACCATTCACAAGACTGGGTTGGTGAGCCATGGACACTGTGACTCAAATTTATGACATTAATGATTGTTTTCTGATAGCCCGTCTCTGACTTTAAGGCATGTGGTGAGTCAATAATACAAGGTTTTTGGAATTCCTTTTTTGGCTTTTTCCTTAATTGGGTCAATCTTCCACTAGTAAGATTTGTTGTTATTGCCAGTGACTAATTCCAATACCATATCAGTAGACTCTGGTTTCAGGTTGTTCAACCACTTCAGTATCCCCTTGATGTAACCTATTAATTTATTTATGTATTGGTGGCAAGGTGGCTCATATTTTCTTTTACTTAAAAAAGTCTACCCAATATTATGTTTCTAAGAAAGCAACAACCAACCTTCATGGGAAGTTCTATGGCCTGTGCTGTGCAGGAGGTTGGACTATGTGATCATGTGAACATGAATATCTTGTTGGTTTAAAACAATAACAGGTATGATGACATAGTGGAACCTCACTAAAACATGTAATATTTGTTTATTCCCCTAACAGCTGCCTATTTAAATACTGGTATTATCCTGATGAATCAAGGAAAGAGTGAGGAAGCCAGGAGAACGTTACTGAAGTGTTCAGAGATCCCTGATGAAAATTTGAAAGATCCTCATGCTCACAAGAGCTCTGTTACCAGTTGCCTTTATAACTTAGGGAAACTCTTTCATGAACAAGGACATTATGAGGTGAGAACCCAATTTTCCCCTCCCATGCAAACATCACTATCCCTCCCAGCCCTACAAAAAGTCCTTGTAATAAATAATGCCCATCATTTAGATGCAGTAGCACCTTTCATCAACTATGTCAAAGTACTTCACAAATATTAATTGATTAAGCTGCACAAATCCCCTGTGAAGTCGGGGTGGGAAAGTATTATTCTCCACAATTTATAGAGAGGGAAGCAGAGCTGCAAAAATGCAGTGATACATAGCAAGATAGTGTTAGGACCAGAATGAGAACTGGTCAAATCTGGGACTTTTTGCTTTCTGCAGTTTAGTTTGTTTCATGAGATTACCATCATAAATGGCTGAAGTATTTCTGTAAGGCCCTAGGGAGTGTGTATTCTGGTTGGCCTCTGTGCCTGAATACCAGAAGATGAGAATCTGTTATAGCCCCACAAAGGGAGTTCATGGCTCTTTAGCTCAATCTGGGTAGCTCATGCTTTTAGCTCTGGAGGTTCCCAATGGTTCAGCCACTGGTGAGTCAGCAAAGATAGCAGCCATCGTATAGAGTTGGGAAGATATCTGTTAAGTATTTTCTTTACTGGAGATATACTTAGGGCCTGGTTGGGTGGGTGGAGGTGTTTTGTTTTTGTTTTTCTGTTCCAGTCCAGCCAAACATACTTCAGAACAGTAGTTGCATGAGGCTGTGATCCATGTAACTTTTTCCTGACTGTAACAGATGAACTCTTGCTTATGATTAAGTGCAGATATGCTGTTCAGACTCCCCTGCATCCAGCTTCCTTTTTCAGCTCTCTCAAATGGCAGTGATTTATGCGTTAGATTTTTATGTCTGCATTTTAACCAATCTGTAAAGATAAGAGAGCAGCAACATACCATGTGGCTCTGCTGTGACTGCACTTAGAGTACTGTGTTGTTTATACAAATCCAGAGATGGGCATGGTTTTCAAAGGATAAATAAATGACAGGTCTCTTCCCGGGGTACTTACCTTCTAAAGTGGTCATGCAGTTATGTTTTGCATAGGACACTAAGTGTAAAGTTTTGATTGTGACCAGTGAATGAGGCAGCGGTCACACTGAACAGTGAGAATTAAAATAACTACTGGGCTTTGTTCACTATTCATCTCCTGCCTGCCTGCTGAATGAAACATTAATATGTGATCATTCAATTCAAGTATATAACATCATGCATATGCACAAGAGCACACAAGAACCTAATTTTGGCATTTCCCAACTCCTGAGTGCTCCTCCTTTCGTTCTTCAGCCATGTTCTTTCCCAGGGAACAAATATTCAATAATAGGATCTGGATTCTACTGTTGGGCAATGAAACTTTATTATTCGGGTGCTTATTATAACAGTTTGATATCAATCTGGGCACTCTGTCACTCCACAGAATTTTGAATCTGGATCTAGACTAATGAGACTTGGAAATCATTCAGTCTAGTGTTAAGGAACTTCACATCACTTGTTGATCCTTTTATAAATGAGAAATATGATCTTCTAACTATTAGTAATGAAGATTTATTTATCTTTTCATTCTGGGAGGGTAGTTTATTCACATGTGAAAAGGTGCTATTGAAAATGGTGCTTTAGTAATTTTTTCTTTCCTATTTCAGGATGCCCTTATGGTTTACAAGGAAGCAATACAGAAAATGCCAAGGCAATTTGCGCCACAAAGCTTGTACAACATGATGGGTAAGAGCCATTTTAATATACACAATGACACTCAAGGAGACAGGGTTAAACTAGAGTACTTAGTAATACAAGTGGCGCTCAAGTGATTCAGTTAATTAATAAAACCAAATTAATTTTCTCCAATATATCTTAACCATAAGTGGGTTACAACTTCAGAGTTCAAGTAACAGCAGTAGATTTTCTTGACAAACCTCAGTAGATGGTTATACAAGTATATGCTGGATCTCTTTCTGAGTGTTCCCACAGCTCTTAAGTACACATTGTACTGATTGCAGTGGTGCCTACCTATAGAATCTCCTACCTAATATCTAAGAAGCTTTATGTGTACTATTTAGCATGACTAGTAGAATTTTTCATACACTAAGCCACTTTCCTTCCCCCATTCAATTACCATTGCAGCCAATGGGAGTCATTTCATTTATGTCAACACAAGGTGGATTAAGTACTGAATCACTAAGATTATTACATGAGGAATATTCATATTTTATTATTAAATAGCATGTCTCAGTGGGCTCACAATCCAATCTGGATGCTTTATATCAAGAGTGGCGAAAAGATTGAGTAAGGTGAAGTCTACAATAAGAGAATCCAATACAGTAACTCTGCACTTAAAGTCGTCCTGGTTAACATTGTTGTGTTGTTAACGTTGCTGATTAATTAGGGAACATGCTCATTTAAACTTGTGCAATTCTCCCTTATAGTGTCATTTGGCAGCCGCCTACTTTGTCCGCTGCTTGCAGGAAGAGCAGCCTGGTGGAGCTAGCTGGTGGGTGGTTGGAACCAGGGTGGACCGCCGGCCCCCCATCAGCTTCTTGCTCCCCTAAGTTCCCTGTACAGCAGCTGCCCAGCAGGCTATCAATTGCCGGCAGTTCAGATGTCCCTCCCCACACTGCCATGTGTTGCTTCTGCCCTCTGCCTTGGAGCTGCTCCCTGGAGCCGCCTCCTTGCTGTGCAGGGGTGAGGCAGGAAGTGGGGGCTACTGTCAGCTGTCCCCCTCCCATCTGTTTCTGCACCCCGTTTACCCCTTCTCCATATGGAGCAGGATGGACACACAGATGGAGAGAGACGGGGAGAGTTTGGGGCAGCAGCTGCTGTCTCAACTTCCTGATTGACTGAAAAAGACAATGTACTTAAGAGTGGGTCAGCGTACTTAAAGGGGCAACATGCATCTCTCTCTCTCCCACACGTAGGGTGTGTGTGTCTGCCTCTCTCTGCCATAATGTCTCCCCTTCCTCCATTCATGCTCCCTTGTAGAGTGTAAAGCTACATTATCAATAAAGTGTTAACCCTTGAGGGCTCAGCCAAAAGCTAGTTCATCATTTAGCAGTAACGTCTTCCCAGGGAAATATCCCACCCTCTAACTTCACCACCTTAACCAAGCTTCACAATCATCATTGCTTTGTACAGTATTAAATTGTTTGTTTAAAACTTATACTGTGTGTGAATATATATTTTTTTGTCCAGTGAAAAAAAATTCCCTGGAACCTAACCCTCCTCTCCTCCGTTTACATTAATTCTTATGGGGAAATTGGATTCGCTTAACATCGTTTCTCTTAAAGTTGCATTTTTCAGGAACATAACTACAACGTTAAGTGAGGAGTTACTGTAGTCCCTCTGGGTCCAGCTGACCTGCCCTTTCAAAATGTCGAAGGCCTCCTGAGTGCATTAAATTCTGAGTT
This sequence comes from Sternotherus odoratus, assembly GCA_032164245.1. Lineage (NCBI taxonomy): Eukaryota > Metazoa > Chordata > Testudines > Kinosternidae > Sternotherus > Sternotherus odoratus. Next base: position 63,753,434 of record JAVMKO010000001.1, read on the forward strand.
TTGGTTTCTTTTCTTAAAAAGCTAAATTATTTTGTCTTATGTTTTTCAAAATATAAAGGGACAGAAGTTTGAGTTGGATAAATCACTTGACTTAAAACCTGATATAACCAGGTTGCAGGGCCTAAGATCTTGCATAGAGACACAAAACTCTTTAAGTAGGACCCTTCAAGTAGGTGCACAGAAATGCACCCGTTTCTGTTGACTCACCTTAATGTCTGAATTATGGTGGGGTTTGAGGTCCTGTGAGATCCAATCTAAGATAGGAAAGGGTTTGAGTGTGGTTCTGAAGAGAACTAGAGTAACTGTCAGAGAAAATTCTCTAGGAACAACTAAGCTCAACAGAAAGGTCAGCAGGGGTTGAGATTGTTATTCTTTAAGATAACAAAGGAAAATCCCAGGAAAGGGAATAAGTTTGAACTATATCCCCCGTGATGCCTCTCCCAATTTGTTTTATAAGCATATTGCTCGTGCCACGTGTCCAAACTCATTCTCCTCCTGGGATTTGGATTAATAAGCAAACAAAAGAAACAGATGACATCAAGACCATCTCAGTCCTGCTCCTGGTAATCCACCTCCACAAGGGGATTAGCTCTGAGCGCTGGGAGTCCAGCTCCCAGGGCTCGGAGCCTATCCACACCAGCGCTTTAAAGTGCTCAGACTTGCCACTCCTGAGCCATCAAGTTAAAGTGCTATAAAATGCCAGTGTTGCCAATCCTCTAGTGTGTGTGATCAAGAATCTCCATGGCCAAATGTATAATCCAAGAATACGGAGGATGTGAGACCAAAATCCCCTCCAATTGGATTTGTGATTAAATTTAAACCTCAACTACTTGCTGTCTTTGGTACGCAGCATTAAATGCAAGTGTATGACTTGAGAAAATGTTTCACCTGATTTGATAGCCATTTCCATCAATCATTCCAGGAATTTAATGGGGCTTTCCTAGAGATTCCCCTCATACAATATACATTATATACTCAAAGGAATATAAACAGGAGGCTCATAGTTTATGCTGAATTAGGATTTGAACTCCAGATCTCCAAGTGCATTATCTCACCCGCAGTATTAAACCTTTGCACCACTTGTTTTCCATGTTTTGTGTTTCAATACTTTTCCTGTGCTTGCTCCCATTGGGATTTTTACTCTAGCAAGTCAGTGACTCATTCCTTCAATGTGCCACTTTGACTTCTTGCTTTTTAAAAATTAGGAACTAGCTTGCCTCTTAAATTAAAAAGGAATCTTTGACCCAGAGGATCAAGTTATCCATTTGGCTTTGAGTTTTGCTCATGGTATGAAAGGCAGGGCCAGGAGGCCTACGTCAGATGTTCAAAACTCATGTGTATGAAAAGCCGCAGTGTAGATTTTGGTACTCTATCAGTGTGATTTATTTTGCCAGGTGTGCAGCAACCAAGCTAAGGAAACCATATGTTATGTGCCAAGAAAGAAATATTATTTATTTTTCTTTTCTTAAAAAGAATAATACAAAACAAATACAAAATTAAAGCCTTTAAACTGGAATTAAAATAATTATTCAATATTCTGTGTGGGGTTGGCTCGGTACACATGTTCTGTATGGCATTCATCTTTGATATAAATTTAAAAGAATGTACTAAGGTTACAGAGATTAATTTGTTTGGCATTACAACATGCACTACAAAGGCCAGAGTCCAGCTTAGCTGCATTAAATAGGTAATATATTTTGTTTAAAGTTTCAATTAAAACCTGGGGTCAAAAGATATAATGGCCCCCATGGGATCTTGAACACTTTAATGCCAATATTAGGATTCCTTGAGGATCAGGCTTGGGTCTAGATGTCTTTTGCTTTCCTGGAAATATGATATTATACAGTTGATTGTATTACACTGCTTTTAAAACCACACAGGCCCACCTGCTACAGTAATTCATGCTTCTGCCAGTTTAGTGGTGTGAAAGAGAGTGAAATGAAGTGTTGGAGCTTTATGTTAATATTGAGAGATAAAGGGAAATATATGGATGATGTTCAATTTATTGAATGGCAAATGCACTTCATCCATCTCTGCCTATTTTTCAAATGCATTTCTGTTAAGCTTGATAACCATTTTTGATGAGAGCTTCTTTTGTAATGTGCATCGAATACCATGTGTACTGAATAGCATTTGTTCACAGTGCAGGTGATGAGGGAAAGTGGGGAACAGAAAGAGGGACATTGGTGAAACTTGTGACTTTTTCATTGACTTATAAACTTTAAGACCAGAGGGGGACCATCATGATCATCTAGCCTGACCTCCTGCTCATCACAGGCCACAGAACCTTATCCACCCAGTCCAGTAATAGATTCATAATCTCTGTCTGAGTTACTGAAGTCCCCAAATCATTATTTAAAGACTTGAAGTTACAGAGAATCCACCATTTAACACTAGTTTAAACCTGCAAGTGACCCAGGCCCCATGCTGCAAAGTAAGGCAAACCCCCCCCAGGATCTCTGTCAGTCTGATGCAGGGGAGAATTCTTTCCTGACCCAAAATATGGCAGTCAATTGAATCTTGAGCATTTTGGCAAGACCCACCAGCCAGACATCTGGGAAAGAATTCTCTGTCATAACTCAACCCCCCCCTCCCCCCAATCTAGTGTCCTATCACTGGCCGTTGGGGGATATTTGTTACTAGCAGTTGCAAATCAGCTACATACCATTGTAGGCATCATACCATCCCCTTCCTAAACGTATCAAGCTCAGTCTTGAAGTGAGATAGGCTTTTTGCCCCACTGCTCTCCTCGGAAGGCTGTTCATAAATGAAGTTACCAATCAGTCTCTTTCTAGGCCTTCCCAATTTGCCTCTACACATGTTGATCATGTGCAGCTGCTGAGCACACATGCATTGTGAAAGAGTACTATCCATGGCAAAGGTGACAGAGTCCTGTGGCACCTTAAAGACTAAAGTATTGAAGCATAAGCTTTAGTGGGCTAATACCCACTTCCTCAGATGCATCATGATTCTTATGGGGCTAAGCGATGTTAAGCGAAGTGATGTTAAGCTAATAGCCATTTAGTCATGATGCATCCGACAAAGTGGGTATTAGCCCACGAAAGCTTATGCTTCAATACTTTAGTTAGTCTTTAAGGTGCCACAGGACTCTTTGTCACTTCTGCAATTCCAGACTAACATGGCTACCTCTCTGATTCTATCCATGGCAATTTTTCTTCTTTCAGTCTCTAGGAAGTTAAATGATTTCTCCTTGTTGCTTCGCTACATTACACATGGACAGAAACCAAGCTGCCTTTCACCAGTGGAAGCCATATATAGTACAGGTGGGGGAGCCAGACTTTACATCTGGCATAGAAATAAAAGTTCACATCACAAATATAAAGATTTAGCACAGAGAGGAGTTTGTGTTGATGGTTATAACATAACTATCACTTTATTTGCTTATTCTTTTGGGTGGATGTGGCCATTTGTACAAGCCTGTTAATATTGTTAAAACTCCTTCCCCTTTTGCCCCTTACTCCCAGTAAATGCTTTTCTTATTGAATTGCTTTTAAATATTGTTTAGGGTCCAAGGGACACTTTTGTTGGTATAGTCTTACAGTTCATGCTGTGCTAGACTTATTTTTTAAGAGCCAAACATGATTGAGCTGCGCAATGTGTGTCCCACACCATAACCTATTAAAACATGATGCCCTGCACTTATTTCAGATTCAGTTGTCAAAACGTTGGGCATGCTTCTAAGGAAGTTTTACTGGGAATTGTTTACTAATTTACATTACAAAACATTTATTTTCTTTAAATGTATATAAGCTGAACAGGAGGCCTTTTTTCTCCTCATGCAAATGATTGATTGTATATTATAGGGGTGCTAATAATGGAGTTTGCTACAGTGGGAAGAAAAGGTTGTGCTCCTCTCCTCCCCTATTCTCCTACCTCACCCCCAAGTAGGTTACTGTAGTTTATATCCGCTCATGCGAAGCTGAATATGAAACTTCTGGCTGTTTTATTTTAAGATTCTAATTATTCAGACAGAGTACAAAGACTACAGAAGTGAATTGCTAAGGGGGTTGTGGCTACTACATTTGAGACCAGTTTTTTTTTCAAAGTTCCAAGGATTTTTGTTCACATTTTTCTTCTCCTTTGGGCAATCAATCTCTATTCTCCTGTAAAACACTTGAATTTTCTTTTTACACACACAGTATTCTGGAAAGGCCAAGAGCCTACGAGTTTAACATTTTAATATATTAGGAGTCTGGATTAAAAATGAGTGTAACCATTACATTTACAGATAGAAATATAATCAGATATTTAAACTACACTACTGGTATACCAATTAGGCATGGTCCAAATGGTAAGTCCTTTTATCAACAGCACATTGAAAAGAAATACACTGTTGATACAAGAATCAGAGAGGTAGCCGTGTTAGTCTGGAATAGCAGAGGTAACAAAGTCCTGTGGCACCTTAAAGACTAACTATAAAGTTTTGAAGCATGAGCTTTCGTGGGCTAATACCCACTTCGTCGGATGCAAGCAGTGGAAGTGTCCAGAGGCAGGTACAGAAAAGTAGGCAAGAACCAGGTGGGAGGTAAAAAGGTTACCCACCCTCCCTGATCGGAGATAACAAGCTGGTTCAGCCTAATTGGACTAACCTTTTTACCTCCCACCTGGTTCTTGCCTACTTTTCTGTACCTGCCTCTGGACACTTCCACTGCTTGCATCCGACGAAGTGGGTATTAGCCCACGAAAGCTCATGCTTCAAAACTTTATAGTTAGTCTTTAAGGTGCCACAGGACTTTGTTACTGTTGATACAATGTCAATTCTTACTTCTTCAACAATGGGTAACATTTTTCACTATGCACCTACATAAAATGAAAGGCATGAGAGACTAATTATCTTTTCATTTACAAATGCTGAGTCATTCCATTTGTTCTCTCCTTAGTTATACTGGGTGACACATCTGTCTGAAACTAAAAATCAAATAACAATCTCAGTTAAGTTGTTTGTCAATGACTTCTTGTTTCATTGGAGATTTTCAGACTATACTTCTTTAAAGACTGTTCAGTTCCTTACTGAAATTCATGGTTTTTTTATTTTCATCCCTCTCCATCCAGTTGTAGGATTTTTTTAAGGTTCATTTTCATTCATATTAAACCAAAAATCTTAGTCTCCATTTTGATTGGGTACAAGTGGCCCATAAGAACCCACTCGAATCCATATAAATGGAGAATTGACTCCCCTCCAGCAAAAAATCTTCTAAAATACTGTGTGCTCCGAGAAATCTTCAAAGAGATTGTTCTAAGAAATAAAAGTTAAAATATGCGTGTTCTGTGTACAGTATACTTCCTATACATTAAGATCACATGCACCAATAGCTCCAGAGAAGCTCTGTGTGCAAAATATGCTTAACAATAGTGTGCATGTCATATTATAGATTAAACATAAATATTAAGTGTGCTATAACTGCTTTTAGCTTTATTATTTGCATGCATACCCTAGTAGCTCAGAAAAAGCCATTGCAATATGTTCTGAGAAGGTGTAACGGTACAGTACAACCGATGCGAAAAAACCATAAGTATGTTTATTAAACATGTGCAATATCATTTTATAAAATATCTCCATTTATTCTATTTTGAATTCCATTTTTGTCAATTCAATGGCCAGGTTGATGTTTTGAAACTCCATAGTCTGAGATTTTGTATACCAAGGCTTTGCCATGAATGATTTTTTTTTTTTGGGGGGGGGGGCAGATTACAAACACTTTATAAATGCTACCTGGTAATACTAAGGGCTGGTCCTCACTGGGGGGGGGGGGGGATCGACTGCAGCTGAAGTTTGCGTATCTGCACCAACATACCATCCGTCCTCATGGCGGCGGCAGTCGGCGGCATGCTCCCCCGTCGACTCCAGCTTGCGCCTCCTGGCAAGGTGGAATTCCGGAGTCAACGGGGGCGCCACAAGCGATCGATTTCTCGCATCTTCATAAGACGCGAGAAATCGATCGCCAGAAGATCGATGGCTACCTGCCGATTCGGCGGGTAGTGAAGACATACCCTAAAAAGCAGATTGCAATGCATCTCTCCTGACTGTAGGAAAAATGCATCTGTATTTGTGTTTTTGTATCTTCAGTGACACAGTACTCCAGAGATACTGATGCTAATAGTAAAAAAAAACAGCTAAGTACATGATATCTCTGTAAGGCTAAACCACCCTGAACACGCCCGATCCCATCTGATCTCGGAAGCTAAGCAGGGTCGGGCCTGGCTAGTACTTGGATGGGAGACCTCCTAGGAATACCAGGTGCTGTATGTAGGCTTAACATGGGCGTTGGGCTAGCAACTCCACCCTGTAGGGAATCACCTTGCTACTGAAACGCCAACAACAGAGTTGGAGTGCTCTGTGGTTGGTGGCCGATACCCCACCTGGAGGGGTGACGGGCAGAGAGAGAGAGACATGATATCTCTATAGCAGGATGGTATGGAGTTGGGACTCACTATCAGGGTGCCCCCTGCTGGCAAGTCTGGGAATTAGTCCATTGCAGGGCGCACTCCAATGGTGGTGTTCTGTCCATCTCTTGCCCTCCATTGGCATTGTTCCTCGCTCAGTGGCATCCGCTTCAGGTCACTGTCCTCCAACAGTGCCCCGTAGTCTGTTCTCACCCCCTTCCGGGGGCGGGGAGAGGGAGGGTTTAACAACAGTTTTTGTACCAGCCTCAGCAGCCCACCACTACCCTCAAGTCTAGCCCCTCTTATGTCAGGGGGGCAGATTGCAGCCTGACTCAGCCACTGCTCCATGGTCCAGTGCAGCACAAGGAGGAAAGGAGGGGACCCAAGCCCGCCCGCTGCTCTGGCTCCCAACCCAGAGACCCTCTAAGGGCAGCCTCTCTGCCCTCCTTCTCTCCCCTTGCCTCTGTCTTCTCTGGGTCACTTCCCCTTTGACCCCATTGCACCCTCTAGCCCTTTCTGCTCAGGACCAGCAGTCTGGGAGATATCGGGCTGGAGCTCTCCTCTCGCTCCCCGAGCCTGCCCCAGCACTATCCTGTCCAAAGTGCTGGTCTCCTGCTCAGGAGACAGACCTTTCCCCCATGAAGGTCTGTGACAGACTGACTGCTCCCTTCCTGGGCAGCTTTTATATAGGACTGAGCCTCGCTCTTATTGGTTGCCTTATGTTCAGTCCTGATTGGCTCCTGAGAGGCCCTCCCTGATTGGCTGCCAGCCTGCACTGCCGCACGGGCATGCCTTGGTCCACTCTTTCATAGGGTGGGGCAACCGCCCCACCACACAGGGCTTCACAAACTTGGTTTGTGGCTTGCTCAGGATAAGCCGCTTTACCTAAGTGTCTGCAGACAGTCACAGCTTCCAGTGGCCACAGTTTACAGTTCCCGGTCAATGGGAGCTGTGGGAAGCAGTGTGGGCTGGGCCACCCCTTCCCACAGTTGCCATTGGCCAGGAACAGCAGACCGCGGCCACTGGGAGCTGCGGCTGGCCGTATCTGCAGATGCTCAGGTAAACAAAGTGTCTCGTGGCTTGCCAGGGGCTTACCCTGAGCAAGCCGCGAACCAAGTTTGGGAACTCCTGCTATAGAGGCATAATGCTGGTACATTAACAGCCCCATAGTAGTCTGCTCATCAATACATCTAACATGCCCCCCTGGGGAAATGGCCCTTGCTTGGGTTATTCAAATTTCAGGCTTTCTTAGTGCTGAAAATATAGCAGCATTATTTGTGATATGTTTGAAATTTTCTAATATCTGCCTGAAGTAGAAATAATCTTGAGATATTCAAATCCCTCCTGTTTATGAACAAATCAGAAGTAAAGACAGGTAGTGATCCTAATCTAGAACTGCATAACACTGTGTCTCCCTGTTCACACTAAATAGGCCCCTGTTTTGTTCTTTTTCACTACTTGAGACATGTTGGAAATTCATAACTCCTTTCTTCCCCTCTTGGGTGCTAACCCATATCACAACCTACTACCTTGCAGTGTAAATTTGACTCCTAGAGAAGATATCTCATTGTAACCACCTAATCTTTTAATTTTCTTTTCATAACTAATTACTCTCTTCTTATTTTCTTGGGGTTTTCTAATTGATCATTGTTTTTGTCTTGAATTGTTTCACACCTTTTGCACTGTGATGATTTAAGTGTTGTTTTCCTGTTTCTAAGAAGTTTTGAAATGTCTGCCTGTATTGTAAGACTCCAGAGGGTTCTGGTGTTTATAAAAAGAAAATACCTCAATCTGCTTTTGCCATGGTAATGAAAGTGTTGCAATTGATTCTTCTCTGTTGTGTGTAGTAAATACAGAATAGTCTAATAGGCTTTTGTTGGCACAGATCTAGTTCAAGGATACATTATATCCATTAAGTTTTCCTTTATACTAAAGTATAAAATTAAAGGGTTTGTCCTGAAACAATCTACAAAACACTTTAAATGTAGCATCACATATCAATATACTAAGTAACTTACAGCTGCAGTGTAATGAGATCATCTAGCCCATCCCTTTCCCAGTGCTGGATTGCCTTTAAAGATGGGTAATCTAAAGAGAATATTAGGTGAATATTTCCTGCCCAAATTTGAAATTTGTTGAACAAATTACAGTAAACCCTTGATTTAACGGACCTCGATTTAACGGACTTCGGATGCAACGGACAAAATTTCTGAGCAAGTCTGATGCATCCAAAATCCATTTCTCGCAGGCTGGCGGACGGCTCCCAGCTGCCGCCCGGGTCCCGGCAGCGGGCAGGCTGCGGAGCTGCCGCCCCGACCCTGTGGCGGGTGGGCTGCTGCTCCGACAGCTCGGTTTTTTTTTATTAAATAACGGACTTTTTGATTTAACGGACACCCCCTCGCCCAAATTAGTCCATTAAATGGAGGTTTTACTGTATTCCAATATTGTAGAGCCCCCCTTTACTCCATCCCACAGACCAGTTGAGCTTTACATTGGCGAGGTGTGTCTTTTTTCAATGACCTGTTGGATGTGGCTTCAACCAGTTTCAGGTTTAAAGTCCACAGAATACTAAAGATAGGAATCTGTAAATTAATGTTCCTGCTGAGAATTCGTTTAATTCTGCAAAATATCGGATGATTGTGTAACTGTGAGGAGCCATCAAAAGCTTTCCTTTTGATATCTTACAATGGCTCCTATTCAGCAGAAGCACTTAAGCACAGGGCTAAGTGCTAATGCTGAATTGGGGCCTAGATTCCTGTAAATAGACTTGTTCTCCATATGGTGTCTGAGGTACTTTTGAAGCATTGTGACATATAACAGATTTTCTTTCGTGCCTTTGTGATATAGTATGTCAAAGTGAGATATAAATTCATTAAACTGCACAGGCTTGACCAGATACATTATCAAACTGAATTTGTTATATGACACCATTTCTATTTTCGGTATGAGCACTTTACAAATGAACGTGTTAAATGCTAATAGTATGAAGGTAAATGGAGCAGGCAGTTTGTATTCTGTAGCTACTTTTATATCTCATGTCACTGGATTCTCTAATAAGGATTTACTGAAAATTAGATCATTCACATTACAAAAGTGTGTGCACGTATACAGTAGTAACGGTCAGATATCACTAATTCTATACTTTTTGTCCCTGTGCAGATATATATAAAATCTCATCCTAAATGACAAAATTCAATCGCTATATGTTTCAATCCAATAGAATGGCTGAAAAACATCTCAAACCATATAAGCTTTTATTTGATTCACTTCACTTTAACCAAGAAAATGGCCAGATTGATTGGACTGAAATTTTGCAATATTTCCCCCCCACATCTGGAACAAACCCCTTCACATCCTTAACCTGATGTGATTTTTAATAGCAGGGCTCTAAATCCTTTTAAAAAAATATATAGAGGAAACTCTGATAGACCTTCAGCTGTAGTCACATGATCAAAAGCTGCTATATTACAGACAGTTAGAACATGGGCTATACAAACAGCAATCAAGCTTTCAGTAGAAATGCCAGCAAAGGAGAGCAATTTTAAAGTCTCCAGGGGAGCTTTCTGTGTGGACAGCTTGACATTGAAATTTAGAGCTGAATTTCTGGGTGCACAGTCAACATAACCATCCAGGAGAAAGTCATTTAATAGGTTTTGCTGTGAAGTACTTGATTTGTAAAACCTTCCACAATTTAATCTGCCTAGCAGCCTTTCAGTGCATCTGTTTATCTCTCCAGGTTCTTATATTAGCATCCAACCTGAGAAATATTTGATAAGATTGTGTCTTTTCATAAGTTTGAACAGTGCATAGTGCATTGTGGGATCTTTGAAACTATTACAGATGGGTCTGGCAACACCACCCATTAAGATTGTCTGTCACTTCCAGTTATAAGATTTTCAGTTGCTTATAATTTTGCCTGTCACCATTCAGGCTGAAATTTTTCATGCCAGAAGTCTGCCTCAGATCTTTTTGGGAGGAGGAGTGGGGAATTTTCAGCTAAAAGATTTCTGCCATTTCTGAGAACGAGGCAAGAGCAAATATGTTGTTGTGCTCATGTTAATTTTTGGTGGCCTTTTCTTTGAATGGCTGTAGCACTTCATGCTTTGAAGCAGCAACTTGATAACTGTGTGTGTTGGGTGAGGGATGGGGAAGTTGGGAGGGGGGATGGTCTTTGTGTCAGAGATTTGCCTTTTTCCATCCCTGTGCAAATCTTCCCAAATAGGACTAAGCTATAATTATTTGAAAAAAAATGACAGTTTACACATGATCAATAGAGACTTCTTAGATTTTAGCAACTAAATTTCCTGAAGGTTCAATCCACATTGGGCATACTACAACCTGGGACCAAGCAGGACTTTTCCTGATATTGTAGCTTTGAGCTGCTGCAAGCCATGATGGGTCTCTTAGTCAGAGCGCCTCTCCTGTGATGTCCTACGGGCCCAGGCACTGCAGAGGAAGCTGACCAATTTGACTGAGGGAGCAAGAACCAAACTTTCAGATGAGAGGCAGCGTAGATTTGGATTAGAGGTCTGGGGAGATGGAGAGGGGAAACTAGAACTCGGAGTTGAGGTGGGGAGGGAGAGTGGGACTGGCTGAGCCAGGAGATTGAGACTTGGAGCTGAGGAGGGAAATGACCAGTGGGGACTAGGAGCCAGTAGTTGGGGACGAAACAGAAATCAAATGAGAAGCGGGAGAGGGAGCAGGGAGAGCCTGGGACCGGCTGAGCAATTAAGCTGTGACTTAGAGCTAGTGATGTGTCAGGAAAGTAGTGAGGGAGGAGGAAAGATATAGCAGAAGAGGAACTGTGGTGCAGGGGAAAGCTGTGGGGTTGCCTGGGCTAAGGAGCAGAGGTGGGAAGAAACACTGTAACTAGAAGAGAAGCCCAAGGGCAGAGCTGGGGTTTGGGAGCCAGTGAGGATAGGGAATGTGGACAGGGTGTGGGAGCAACTGGAGTTTAGGATGTAGAGGAGAGACCGATTGGAGTGGTAGAGAGAGTGGAAGAACTGGGACTGGGTAGGGAAAGAGACAAGGAATGGGAGGAAGGGCAGGGAACTGGGAAAAGAGACTGGGAGTTGAGGGAGAGGGACACAAGGACAGGGGAGTCCAGAGGAGTAAGATGAGGTCGTGCTAGGCAAAGAGACTGGGACAGGGATAAGAAAACTGAGGAATGGAGACTGGGACTGACTAGGTAAGGAGAATGGGAATTGGATGAGGAGAAGACAAGACTAGGACAGGGATTGTTTGAAGTAGAAAAGATAGTATGTGATTATGTCATTAAAGACTGTAGCATAAAGCATATGCACAAGGAGGTGCTGTAAGAGTGTCCTTCCCCTTTCTCTGTGCTCTGGGGTACAGAGGAGGGACTCTTCTATGCCAGACCTAATAACTACAAGCTGCTTCCCAGCCTAAGTTAAGTCTTCACACCCCCAAACCCCCACACTTTACCAGTAGGGAAAGGGGGTTACCCAAGCTGCCACCATCCGAGTAAATCTCCAAGGCCCTGAAGAGGGGGTACCCAGACTCCCCCTAACCCCCTGTTTCTCCCCCTGAGAAAAAGGGACCCTCACTCTGCTTCACTTTCCCTGATAGCCTAAGGCAAGGTAGCCACAGCAGTCTGGTCTCACTCCCTGTGAGATTCCCAGATTCAAGGCTCAGATCACCTTACTAGAATTACCAGACAGTTCTTATAGGTATAAAAAGTTTTATAAAGAAAAGAACAAGCATATAATTAAGACACTACACAGGTATTGAATTTTCTAACCTCAATCTTCTTGCATAAACCAACTCCCCCCCCCACCCTCCCCTGCTAACTACACAGATAGGGACACCAAGATCGAATGCAAGGTTATGCAGGATACAATCTTACTTACTGTTTTAGCTAGTTATGAAGACATACAGGGAAAGGACAAGGTTGAGGGTCCATAGCTGGACAAGGGGTTCTGAGTCAATCCAAAGCCCAGATTGAACTGAACTCCACTTCCTGGTCTCTCTGTGTCTAGCCAGACTCCTCTGACGACACTGCCCTCTCAGGTAACATTAACCCCACACAGATAAGACAACACTCCACACTTATGACAGGTGCAAATTCTGGTTGATGAAGCAACCTTAATTGTGGCATTTTTTTAACTTGAGTGCTTAACTTTGCAACTCTAATCATGCTGTTTTGCATATAATAGATTATAATTTGATGCCATTCATTTGAGAATTAACATGGGTTACTGGACTGAGCATGGGGTTGGAACTCCTGAGGTCTAAACCCATTTATTCTGCTGAATTAACATGTGGCCTTAGATAAACTACAGTTTATACAAACAGAGAAAATAATGTCAGTTAGTTAAAAGTTGCAATCCTGACCCTGTTGAAGTCATTAGTCTTTTTGCCATGGACTTCATTGGGGCCAGGATTTCACTGGATGTGTCTATAGCATATTCAAAATGTACTATGTAAATGCAGAATATTATTATTCTGAAATCTGCCATACTTTATTTTTTAATTAATTGTTTGATCCTGCTTATTTCTGATTAGCTTTGCAAAATTTCATTTGATTTTTCCCTTCAAATTCTTTCTTCTACACTACATTAAATGTATTTTTGAAAATTTCAAGATTAGTTCCCTAAAGTACATTTCTGTCACTTCCATCATTCTCCCACTATCCTTTTACATTTGCTGCCTGAGTCTTTCAGAGCAAAGGATTTTACTTTGAGAAGTTTGTCAGATTTTTATCATTTCTCACATATTGGCTTCCATAATCCTTACAAAATTCAAATAAGATTAAAGCCCTAGTGATGTTATACAGTGATTGCAGGGCACCAGACTTCACCAACTGTGGTGTGTTTCGTTTTCTCTCTGTCCTCCCCCATTATTCTAACCTTCTTTGTGGACTTTCCTTAACCTACCTCAGGTTGTTGTTTTTTTTTTATCCTCATCTATGATCTTGATATCTTATCATAGAATCAAAGAAGATAAGGGTTGGGAGAGACTGCAGGAGGTCATCTAGTCCAATCCCCTGCTCAAAGCAGGACCAATACCAACTAAATCATCCCACCCAAGGCTTTGTCAAGCTTGACCCTAAAAACCTCTAAGGAAGAAGATTCCATCACCTCCCTAGGTAACCCATTCCAGTGCTTCACCACCCTCCTAGTGAAATAGTTTTTCCTAATATCCAACCTAGACCTCCCCCACTGCAAACTTGAGACCATTACTCCTTGTTCTGTCATCTGGTACCACTGAGAACCATCTAGATCCATCCTTTTTGGACCCCCTCTCCCCCTTCAGGTAGTTGAAGGCTGCTATCCCGCCTCACTCTTCTCTTCTGCACACTAAATAAGCCCAGTTCCGTCAGTCTGTCCTTGTAAGTCGTGTGCTTCACCCCCCTACTCATTTTCATTGCCCTCCTCTGGACTCTCTCCAAATTGTCCACATCCCTTCTGTAGTTGGGGGACCAAAACTGGACACAGTACTCCAGGTGTGGCCCCACCAGTGGCAAATAGAGGGGAATAATCACTTCCCTCGATCTGCTGGTGATGCTCCTACTAATACTTCCCAATATGCCATTATCTTTCTTGGCAACAAGGGCACACTGCTGACTCATATCCAGCTGCTTGTCCACTGCAATTCCCAGGTCCATTTCTGCAGAACTAGTGCTTAGCCAGTCAGTCCCCAGTCTGTTGCAGTGCATGGGGTTCTTCCTTCCTAAGTGCAGGACTCTGCACTTGTCCATGTTGAACCTCATCAGATTTCATTTGGCCCAATCCTCCAATTTGTCTAGGTCACTCTTTACCCTATCCCTACCCTCCAACGTATCTACCTTCCTCTCCATTTTAGTGTCATCTGTGAACTTGCTGAGGGTGCAATTAATCCCATAATACAGACCATTAATAAAGATGTTGAACAAAACCGGTCCCGGGACCAACTCCTGGGGCACTCCACTTGATACCGGCTACCAAACAGACATTGAGCCATTGATCACTACCCATTCAGCCTGACAATCTAGCCAGCTTCTGTCCACCTTATAGTCCATTCATCCAATCCATACTTTTTTAACTTGCTGGCAAGAATACTGTGGGAGACTATCAAAAGCATTGCTAAAGTCAAGATATATCACATCCACATCATAGAAGGCAATCAGCTTAGTTAGGCATGACTTGCCCTTGGTGAATCCACATTGACTGTTCCTGATCACCTTCCTCTCCTCCAAGTGCTTCAAAATGGATTCCTTGAGGACCTGCTCCATGCTTTACAGCTAAACACAAATACATGCTGTATTTTCATTGATACTCCATGCTGTCAATGTGAATTGATTGAAAAGAAATAGCTTCTGCATAGCAAATGTGATGTTAATTTGGTTACTTTGGGAATTTTGATTGATACTCCCACTTTCAATTTCTTTCCAACCAGACTTTCATTTCGCTCATGCTCTTTCATCCTTAATAAGACTATTACTCCATGCCTTCAACACTAAGCTGTCTATAAAGTTGGTTTGTTTTCTAACTTACTGGCATTCAAAGCAATGCATTGTCTTAGAGGTCTTTGTTCATATATAGGTGGACAGTCACAATGTACAACTTTTTAATTTTATTTTAGCAATTCAAATGATAAATCTATGTCCCCTGACTGGTCATCATTTTACTTCATAGGAGAAGCCTACATGAGACTGAGCAAGCTGCCTGAAGCAGAACACTGGTATATGGAGTCGTTGCGATCCAAGACTGACCACATCCCAGCACATCTCACATACGGGAAACTTCTGGCTCTAACGGTGAGTTAATCAGCCATTTCTGAGAGTAAATATTAGAGCTCCCAAAAGAAGTGAGGTAAAGGAATAACCGGGCCTTGTGGCATTCTCAGTCTGGAAATTGATTATGATGCTATTAATAAATACTTTGTATTTCAATAGTATCTTCCAAATCAGGAACTAAATATGCTCTAAAACAGCAGCTATATATCTTTGTAACCCCTTGCCCATTAACAATATTCAGCCATTCCTGAGGAGGAACATAGCAGCTGTATGATAGCTCATAGTAACTATATACACATTTATAACATGAAATAAAGAATAATGTATCCATCTGAAACATACACATGTTAAGACTAAGGGCTTGTCTACAGAGTGGGATAATGCATTGTATGTGAGTGTGATCTTTATAATGCACTATCATGTTGTGTATTAATTGGTCTGTATAGACCCTGCTGGGGTGCACTATTTCCCAGGGACGAGCTAATATAGTGCTATTTCAAATAATATCACAGTGTTGTTCCTTGAAGTCAAAGCCCTAAGTTAGTTTTTTATAGTTAATTTAGATGGTGAATGTCCTTATTTTAGTATTAAAATATATTTGTTTGCATACTGCCTTTCATTTAGGATCCTAAAGCATTTACAGACAGCAATTGGGCTGTGCAATAATGTGATGTATCTAAACAGTATCTTCATTTTACAAGGGAAACTGAGGTATTCCTCAGTGGTGAAGTGTCTTGCTGAGTCATACAGCACGTCAATAACAGAGCTGAGAATGTAACCCAGAACACCCAAGTACTTGTAATATACTCAGCCTGCACACTTCCGTCTTTTAATGATTTTCTTGGCTTCATCTTTCAAAGAAAAGGCCTTACATAGTACATCTCACATTCTTAGTGCAGGACTGGCTATACCATAATTTTGCTAGACTTTTTCAACATGCTCAGGTTGCCTCCTCAAATTCACTTTCAGATCTGAAAACAGTTGAGCTAATGGCTCCAGCACGATGTAGCCAAAGACAGTCACAGCATAGAAGGGAATTACAGTTCCTGTTTGGATATCTCATTGCACCAGTAGTGTGCAGCTCACTTGTTCCCCTGACGTTTTGAAGTTATAAAATGGATTCCCTCTTTTTTTAGTTACTAATACTTCCTCCTATTTTTGCAGCTGCCATTTTCCTCCCATTTTTTTCTGCTGTGCTGATCACCTCCTCTCTATTTTCTACTCACAATCTTCTTCCCTTTCATACTCTTTCTCTTTCAGCCTTTCATTTCCATTGGCATACCTCCTTTGTTTCCCGAGTTGTCATGTGGGTATGTCTTTACTGAAACACACACACACACACACACACACACCACCACCACTATCACCACCACCACCAACAACAATAATAATCACCACTCACCTAACACCTCACAGTGTGTTCTTAACTCTGATTAAAATAACAATGAAGACATGGCAACTTGGCTTTTAGCTTGAGTTAGCATCTCGTTTCAACCCCAGACTCTCCTTTAGGCTTTAACTGGAGCTGCTAACTCAAGTTAAAAGCTGAGTTGCCATGTCTTCACTGCTATTTTAACCCGAGTACGCTATCATGGTTTAGCTAACCTGAATTAACAACACACCTATTGATGTGGACACAGCAGCAAAATGAGAACAGAGATATGCATGGAATTAAGCATCAGGCTGCAACTTTTATTACATTTTAACAGAAGGGAGGCTTGCTACCCACCAATCAGCCCCACACTCCTGTATCAGGCATTGAATTGCTTCCAGTGAGGAAGTTATAGGACTCATTATCATATAACCCGTAACATGGGATAGGAGTTCCTCAGCTTACCCCAGAACTCAATTTTCTCTGAGTCCTAGTACCTTTTTCCGCTGAGGGGGACAAAGGGTGAAGCTGTGTAGGGACATGAGGACCACAAGGTCTGAGCTCTGCCTGTGAGGGCCACAAGGTTTCACCCTAATTCTTGAGCCAAAGTCCATCACCAAAATCCCAGGTCTCTTACCACTGGGGGCCGTTTATTTTATTCCCTTAACCACAATGAAAACTGGACACACAGAGCAACAGCAACTAGCTTGACTGCTCTCCCTACCCAGCCACACCACATGGTATCACAATTCCTGCCCAGTCCATTGTCTCATATCCTGTAGCCATATATCAGCATTTCCATCTGACAACTGTGCACCTTTCTTGCTGGAATGGACCTGAAAGAGACTTTACCTGGCCCGTACGCTGGGCTAAATCCTGGGAACTGGGGAGAGCTGGAAAATCAGCTCCCTGCCATCCTCCCCACCCCCAAGCTGGCCAATGGGTGCCAGGGACTCCCAGGGGGAGGAGCTACCTATTGTCCCTTGGCGAGTGTCTCTCTCCATTGCCACTGAGACTGACTGTCCCTCTTTCACAGCTGACCCCATCAATTTCCCCTATCTATTGATGAGGATGGTGGCATTTTTTGGCTTCCCTCTGAACACCCTCATCTTCCTTTTTCTCAGCTTCTCTCTGGCCCCTCTTCTACATAATCTTCAAACAAAAGACTTGTATACGGTGTAATAGGAAAGAAATGTAGAAGAAATACTTTAACTCCACCGTATCCTCCACCCTCTCTTTACTTTTGGTTAAAATACATGAAATTGTGGTTAGAAAAGATTAGAACAGAAGGGCTGAGGTGAGAGAAGGAAGTGACAACAACAATTAAAGTGAATTCAACATCTATTTTTAAACATTACTAAAAGCTGTCAATTAAAAGGTTTAATAAAGCCAGTACAGATTGGAGCTTTCAGTTTGCAATGGAAATAAGAGTTGAGCTCTGATCATTATCCCACTGTCTGTCAGTTTCAACCTGTGGAACTATAATTTTCCACTCTAATTCCCCATTCCAGTTAAAATTTCTCACATACTGACATACACATGCACTTATGGGATATATCTATTTAATATTAAACTCCAAGTGGAATACATAGTGGGATTTCCCAGTTCACCATCCTCTTCTGGACCACTTCATTTTTTGCACCTGAGGAGTATATTTGAAAGCTGCATGATGAGGGTTTTTTTCCCATTCTCTCCTTTTTTTCCCCTGAAGAAATATTTTTATGAGACACAGAAATTCTATTTTACTAGAACATGTGGAAGGGGAAGAAAGGATTTGTTCAGTTAGAATCCACCTATTTTTTCCACCCCACATCTCTCGTCCTGTATTTAATTTTGCATAAATTCTGAATTGCTGATTAGATGGAATTTAAGATTTGTTATGGGATGTTGTGTGATTTCCATGAAAAAAAGTCCTACAACTTTTTTTTTAACATCTTAATTATTTCCAAATTATTAGAACTTGCCACAGAAAATTTTAGATTTGTCCTTTCGTTCTGAAATAATTTTATTATATAATTTTGTGTTTCTGAATTGATAACATTCACCTAATTTGGAGGGAGAATGGAAAATGTCCACACAAATTTGTATTAGTTTAGCTGTTTACATTTCTTGAAGGAATTTGAATACAAGATGCATATGAAGCAGACAGTACCTTCAGGCTCAGGAAAGAATGTATATAATCATCAAAAATGAAAAGAATCTGTATCCTATTCTGATCACCACATGATGTTAAACCAGGGATGGGCAAATTTTTTGGCCTGAGGGCCACATCGGGGAATAAAAATAATATGGCGGGCTCATGAATGTTCACAAAATTGGGGCTGGGGTGCGGGCTCTGGGGTGGGGCTGGGGATGAGGAGTTTGGGGTGTAGGAGGGTGCTCCGTTCTGGAATTGAGGAGTTTGGAAAGCAGGACGGGGATCAGCGCTGGGGCAGGATGTTGGGGTGACAGAGAGGCTCTGAGTGACACTTAGCTCAAGCAGCTCCCAGAAGCAGTGGCATGTCCCTTCTCCAGCTCCTACGCGGAGGTGCAGTCAGGTGGCTCTGCATGCTGCCCCATCTGCAGGCACCACTCCTGCAGGTCCCATTGGAGCGGGTAGGAGTCAGAGTGGGGTCATGCCACAGCTTCCAGGAGCCTCCGACCTTGTACCCCAGCTGGAGCGCCAAAGCAAGGCTGAGCTAAATGATGCAGCCCCAACCCAGCACCCTGGCTGGAGCAGGGCCGAGTCACATGTTGCGGCTTGTGGGCCAGATTCAGCCCACAGGCCTTGGTTTGCCCACCCCTGTGTTAAACTATAGGCTAGCGAAATGCAATACCTCTCCTCTTCCCACACACTGTTCCATGTTTGTTTTAATCAAAAATGATTAATATTGCCCTAAAATTATCTTTACTTTTCTTACTGCCACGTCTTCTCTCTCTATATTCCTTGCTGTACATATGACAGCAAAGTGCATTAACAGAAAAATAAGACAGAAGACACAAAGGAACATTTTTTGTTTTGTTTTTTACCCTTCCAGAGTGTAATTAACATAGTGCTTCAGAAGACAACACTATTTAGATGATGATGTAGTAGTGGATGTGAAATGCATATATGTGGTTGGGTTTGTTGTTGTTTTTAATTATTCAAGTTTGGTCACTGACATTTCAATATTGAGAAAGATTTATGACCTATAAATGGGAAAGGAGCAGAATACATTTTATTGCATTTTGTACAGTCATCAGTTTTTTCAGGAGAGTTGAATGGAGCAGGAATTTGACAGTGGGATATGAAACCTTTGACCTCCAGGCTGATGGGTCAGCCTTGGTCAGTTTTACTGCATAACGACTGTTCCATGGCGTCTGTGAAAGGAGTTTCAAGCAGAGATATCCTCATCATAAAGGCTTCTTTCATGACTGGCACTAACTGGCATGCTTGATCTAAGTCACTACAGATTCCACTAGGGTTGAAAAGAGATGGAAACTGGAATAATCTCTCATCTTTAGAGATAGTCCCTCCAAGCCAGGGTTAGAGGCATGTTGTGATTCATTCTTAATTTGAACTTCGCTATTTAAGTCTATTGAATAGACATAGACACTGCATAGATTACCCCCCGTCTCTTCTCCCTCCACTCCCCCCCCCCAAAAAGGCAGGAAGTTATTATAGTGTCTTGGGGGGGGTTCTCAAATGTTAAGGAGAGACATTTTGGGGTCTCTCTCCTATTATGTCACACCAGTTTTAGTTTGTTTAAGGTCAAACTTTTTACAACCATTTTTTTTTTGAGCTACGGTAAAATGAATGTTGAAACAAGCTTCTATTAAAAGTTCTACTTGGCTGTTAGCTTATTTTCCAAGGAAGAGATAGGGCAGTGAGTGAAAATGATAATTGAGCTAGAGAACTTTCTTTGGCCAGGGAGTTAAAAAAAATTTTGCTCAGTCAAGCTTCTAGGTCTCAGCCAAAGGCAATTGTACAACATAAACCTAGTTGTAAAATCAAAACTGTAAAGTTCACAAATTCAATAATGTTTTATTTCCTGACTTAAATAACCCAATTTTAACCCCAGCTTTTCTGACTCCTTAAGTCTGTTGCCAGTATTAACACCTACTAATAGCAGTGAGTCTTGGTTCACTTATTCCCCTAGTGCCAATCCTGGCTATTGAACCAGCTTCTTGTATCTTCTGGATTCACAAGTTCCTCTTGTGAACAACTATTATGACTGTGGGAGGACGTAACCTATGCCCAGTATGTTAAGACTTGCCAAGTGGCTGCTAATTGCTATAGGCTGTGATTTCCCAATTTGCAGTAGGAACAATTTATAGTTTTATTAAACGTAGGAGTATAAACCAAGTAGTGTGCTAGATTACTGAGTTACTAAATACATTTATATTGTCTGGACTTGGCTCCAACGCATCAAAGTAATGAAATATGAATGCAGAGAGCATGTTCTTAATCCCATTTCTTTTATGATTTCCTGACGCTTTTTATTTCTTTGATAATTAGTCCTCTAACACAACTTAAAATAAAACAGCTTTATTGCTATATCCAATATACCTGTTTAGCAATGAAAATTTAATATAATCCTCCTTTCTCTTCTTGACCGGTTGAGACAATGACCTCCATGTCTTGTTCCTTTTCTCGGACCACACACAGAAATAAGTTTCTAATTATCAAAGCTGCCTTCAGCGATGTAGGATACAGTGTTATGAATCAAACTCAAATATCAAGTGCAGTAGAAATTAAAAGCTGACATCAGCTCTCACTGAAAAGGGATTCTTAAACAGAATGTATTCCTTTTTTGAGTGGTTTGCACTCTGAAGCACAGGATGGTATACCTCGTTTTTACAACTGTAAAAAAAGGTAAATCAGAATTCATCCAGTACTGTAAAACTTAAAATTAGAGGAACTGTGTAGTGAGTGAATGATATTAATTCAGTTAATGTGAAGTTGATTTTTGAAGCTTTAGATCTGCATGTAGCTAATATTACTCCTGTTTTAAAGGGCTGTTTGCATAGCAGGACATTAAACCTGCATTTTACAAGCAATAAAATGAACAATGGATAGCAGAAACTCTAAGCTCTCTAATTTTTTGTGCTAATTTGCTTGGTTTTGTTTATGCTTAGTATGAGGTTTTTTGGTAGGTGCTAACCTATTACATTTATAGACTTCCACCTGTTTCTGCAAAAGAGCAGAAAATACCAGCTTAAGGTTGAAGTAGAACATACAATCTAATTATTTACACACATCCCCCAAAATGAATATTGTTGTAAACCTTTGTACATTTTAATAAGTGTTACACAGTAGTATTTTGTTTACTTATTTTGATATTACTGTTTCTTTAAAAGAAGTTCAAATTGTATTTATGTTTGAGAACTCTTTGATAAAGGAATAATCATTTTTGTGTATGAGTGTGTGGGTGTTGTGAGTGTTTATAATGCTGAGTATAATGGGCCCCAACTCTAATTGTACCTTCAGCAGCCCTGAAATAATTATTCTTTGACTTATGGACTTTAAGGTCAGAAGGAACCATTATGATCATCTAGTCTGACCTCCTGCACAATGCAGGCCACAGAATCTCCCCCACCCACTCCTGTAGTAAACCCCCAACCCATGTCTGAGCTGTTGAAGTCCTCAAACCTTTTCTAAGCCTACCCAAACAGTGCATGTTTGTGTCCGTGCATGCAATAAAGTGGTATGGCTTAAACCTTTAAAAAAAATAACTATTAATGAAACAGACAATTGTCTTACATTCATAGAAGTGCTAAAAGTAGCCTTCCTGGGCAAAATGAGTCTTAGTAAAGCTTACTATCAGAGTATCCATAAGGATATGTCCTGGAACTTAGAAGACGTTATCCATGTTGTAATGAAAACAAGACATTTTAAGTTACACTGTGTAGACCTCAAAAACATTTTACTTACTGATCTTTTCAATACATTTCATGTAAGTCTATTTATTTGTTCATATGTGAAAATACATCTGAGGTCCTAATTCTCATTTGTACTACAGCAACTTCATTCTCTCTCAGGGTACGTCTAGTGATTGATCCCTGAGGGCGCTCCCCGTCGACTCCTGTACTCCATTTCTGTGAGAGGCGTAAGCAGAGTTGCCAGGGGAGCAGCAGCAGTCTACTCACAGTCCTGAGGACACCCAGATAAGTCGGCCTAAGATACTTCAACTTCAGCAATGCTATCCGCGTAGCTGAAGTTGCATATCTTGGGTCGACTTCCCCCCCAGTGTAGACCAGGCCTAAGACTTCAAAGATGCCTTAAGGTAGGAGAAATTTGTATTTTAGAGGGTTTAAATACAGTTCCCTTCCACTCTGAGGTCCCTTTACACTCACAGAACAATGTAAAGAACTTAAGTGTAAATGAAACTCAGACCCCTCATTTGTTTTTATAGCTGATTGTTACATCATTAACAACAGGTGGTCATTCACTGAATATATAGATACAATCCCATATGTTTTTGGGTGCCATTATATTTGCTCTATAGTTATGTTCTAAGTTGAAATTCACTCAGCACAAAACCTATGTAGCACAAAGAACTCAATTCTGCTTTCTTTAAAGTAAATGGTAAAGTTCTCATTTGCTTAATTGGGAGAAGAGGTAGGCCAACACTGAGCTTTTTGGAAAATCCTGCACTAAAATTATAAACTCCCTGTGCTGTTCTATTGTGTAAATATTTATAACATCTTTTTACCTTTTCTGGGATATGGGAAATGCCAAGATGAACCAGATAGTGTTCCTGTACATGCAGAAAAACTGATGAAACTTGAAATGCTTGAATATTGTGCTTCAAAAGAACGACATAATAAATTTGGATTGTCTTACTTAGTATCAAGAATCAGAGAGGTAGCCGTGTTAGTCTGGAATTGCAAAAGTGACAGAGTGTCCTGTGGCACCTTAAAGACTAACTAAAGTACTGAAGCATAAGCTTTCTTGGACTAATACCCACTTCGTCAGATGCATGCAGTGGAAGTATCCAGAGGCAGGAATAAATAAGAGGCAAAGACCAGGTTAGAGATAACAAGGTTAGTCCAATCAGGCTGAACCAGCTTGTTATCTCTAATCAGGGAGGATGAGGTCCTCTTCTAGGAGCTGATCTGGAGGTGTGAACACCGAGAGAGGAGAAACTGCTTTTGTAGTTAGTAAGCCACTCATAGTCTTTGTTCAGTCCTAAATTGATGGTATCAATGATACTTCCACTGCATGCATCCAACGAAGTGGGTATTAGCACACGAAAGCTTATGCTTCAGTACTTTAGTTAGTCTTTAAGGTGCCACAGGACTCTTTGTTACCTAGTATCAACAGTCACAACTATTTGGCGACTCATACATCAGATAATTTTGTGTGTTAATATCTAAAATTTATGCTCATTAGGGTACATTTTTGCAGAATTTATATAAGAACAGCTAAATGTAACGGTTAAAAGGCATGATTAGTAGCTCAGCTAGTAGGATAACTAGAAAGCAGATAGTTGGATGGTATTGATAAGTTCCTAGTTATATTTTATTTATTCATTTCTCAAAAACAGAATTAACTATTTGGGTCAGCAATACGTGAATGTTATGCATTTTTTTAAGCTCTCTTATAATCTTGCATGCCAAGTTAGATAAATTGTTTGAGAAACATACTGGAGAAAGCAACATTCTAGCTGACCAAATCAGTCACCTGGGAAAACATGGGGTTACAGCCAAAGCATCTGAGCTCTTGCCTTACTTAGGTAATTTATTTTTTCTTCACAAGGAAAAACATAATTCTTATGAAGGCTTTAAAATTGCAGAACTCCATTTATAAAATTTAATGGAGTCTCTTTGTCAAAAATGTCAGGTCCAGGTGCAGCCTTGAGCATGTACTGTAATTTGCTTTGCATTGTGTGAACAAAGTTTTCAAAGGGAGAAAGTGTCAGCACACGTGCTAAGGAAACATCATAAATAAGCAAGGCCATTTTTGCTTTAGTCTAAGTACAGCAGGCATTCAGCCTAAAACCTTTTGCCTACTGAAGGCTGCCAATTGGCATCTGCTTATACTGGATAGGCAATGGTGTTGAATACACTAGTCTCTTTCTAGAAACCTTATTAGTCTCTTATTTTTACCAGCTTCAAAATTGACCCTTAAATATTGGGGAGGAAATCATTTGCTTCATAAAGTTTCTGTATTTCAGTTGTCAGCCACAAAATTCAGTAACAATCATAATAGGTGATTCCATATAATCCAGAATGTTTGATATGATTAAATAAATCACACACACATAATAGTTAAAGACTTTTTAAAATTAAACTCCAAGAAAAAAAAAAGATTTATAAGCCTCTAGCCTTTCTTAATGTAAAAATTAAACCTGATCCCTCAAATTTAAACATATTCCCAGTAGGTGGCCAAAATCTTCCCTAGGATGTTTGCTGCCTGTGTTGCACAACTGACCAGTCAGAAAATGGGAGTTCAGATTTTCAGTGCACACTATTAGGGTACAGCTACACTACCTGCCGGATCGGCGAGTAGCGCTCAATGTATCACAGATCAATTTATAATGTCTCATCTAGATGTGATAAAATGATCCCCGAATCAATAGCTGTCCTCCACCTCGGCAGGAGGAGTAAGCAGAGTCGGCAGGGAAGCGGCCGCAGTCGACCTGCGCCATGGGGATGCCCAGGTATGTTGAACTAAGATACTTCGACTTCAGCTACGCGAATAGCATAGTTGAGGTTGCGTATCTTAGCTCGAATGCCCCCCCACCCCCACCCCCAGTGTAGCCCAGACCTTAGTCAAATTGGATGTAAAAAACCTATTGGGTATCCAACAGCAACAAAGGATCTGACTAAGGGCAGGTCTACACTATGGGGTTAAGTCAACCTAAGTTATGCAACTCTAGCTGTGTGAATAACATAGCTGGAGTTGATGTAGCTTAAGTCGACTTATTGCAGTGTCTACACCACAATGGGTCAATGGGAGAGCGATCTGCAGTTGATTTATGAGGTCTTCACTAGTCCCACTAAATCACCCCCCCCCCCAGTGTATGGATTGCTGCAGCATTGATCCACAGTAAATGTTGACATACTCTAAGAATCAGTTGTTTCCAAAGTTCCCTTCCTTACCACATTATATATAAGCAATATTAATGAATAATTAGTGCATACTCTGAATGACAGAACAAAATAAAATTAAACAGATATAAGCATGGAAGTATGAGGAAGGGAGAAAAGGAAAGTTTGATCCATTACTACTAATGATTTGATCAGTCAAGCATGTCCCAGTGGTCTGAAAAGAGGAGTAGGAGCCAGGATCTCTAAAGTTCTGTTTGGCAGCTCTGACAATGATGTCCTTTCTGGCTGTAGAGGTACTGTGCTTTGCCCATCTCGTTTTTCCTCTGTGTAAAATAAGGGTAATATTTGCATATTGGTACCAAACAGGAGTAGTGAAGATTAGTCACTGAGTTACTGTTCTTTAAAAAAGTTTTGAAGTTGAAATGCTGAAATATATTCAAGTTTATATATATTTATAGTTGTAATTTTCTGGAGTAGTTTGACATTTTACATAGTGATTAGTGATTAGCTAAAACAGATTAGCAGAAAACAGTATTGTATAACTATAGTAGGAATAATATTTATAGGATTGTTTATTAAATGTTCCCAAACTCTAGAAATTTTTCGCTTGCATGAAAAGACACACTTTCTAAATGGGCCAACTCAGTTAGGTGACTGAACCAGTTAGATATTTCATTTTTGGAGGCTAAATATCTTGGCAGGTAAAATTGTTCATTGGAGGAATTTTTTAATAAAAGTTCAGTGTTCCAGTTTAATTCCCATCATAGCAGAGTATTATGGATATAGGATTCTTGGGTAGGTCCATATTCAATTAAATTCAATCCATCATTGACTGACATCCAAAAATGATTAACTAGTTGGCTCAAAAATGATTAATTAGTTGGCTCTTTGACTGCTGTGGTGCCATTATCACCATTCCAGCATTTATTGACAAGTCTTAAATTTGAGACCAGCAGCTTATCTTCAGAATGCAATATATATACGATATACTTTTCTATTTATTAAACTTTGTGGGGTCCACCTATTATCTAGCCAAGTTGAACCAAGCTTGAGCCCATGCCATTATTATTAAAGATGGGTCCAAGTCAGAAAGTTTGGATGTAATTCTGAATTTTCTAAAGTTCAGAGGTGGTTTAGGCTTGGAGTTCCAATTTTGGGATCAATTTTTATATGTCAAATACTTATTGCACAATTTCTCATCTTTTTTTTTCTTCTTTCTGAATATATCTGAATACAAAGTCACATTACATTGCTTTATGGCCATTGCTTTAGGTATGGTTTATCCAGTATACATGCATACAGCTATGTCTTAAATGAAAGGATTTCCTAGCTAGAGATATTTCCATAACTGGCATCTATCAAGGTTGTATTTCCTGAGATCGGTCACATGTCATAAAACTATATCCATGAATGCACTTCTCAATTCCATTAGGACATATTTTTGACTGTATGCCAAAATTCTGTGGGACTAATTGTAAAATGAAAGGCTCTCTTATTGTAAAATAAATTTAAAAGGGTATTCAGGTTACCGGTTAGTAAATGACATTGTGTCTTGCTCCTGTGAATATAATAGTGAAAGCCATAAATTGCTCCTTCTCATTCACACAAATTTAAAGCTCATGACTGAAAAACAGGGAAGGCAAACGTGCAATAAACTGTTTTCATGAAAGAAAGAAATATCTTTGTTTTGTTAAATGGTACAATATAGCCCCCTAGTTACCTGTTACTAGTCTACATACAGTAAATTTGATTGTAATCACAGAAGAATGCAGGATATAGGCCAAATTTTCTTCAGGAATAATTTATAGAATTCAATGAAAACAATATGTGAAGATGGTGAATTTACTATCATGGAACACAGGTAGACATTAATGCTCGTATTCATCAAAAATGATAAAAAGTGACTTAGGACTGGATGGAACTGGAAAGTTCCTCATATAGGAATTAATTTCACATGCATCCATTCCAATTTAATTATGTGGTTAGGATATAACAATAGTCTATAGAATAATAATAGAGGTGAATACTCAATATTTTTCATGCAGTAAATATATCTCAAAGTCTATGAAGAAATAATTTTCTTTAAAATTTGCCTAATACTTTTTTACAGCCCTTTTGCGTCTTAATAAACTGTCCTGATAACTACCGTATTTTCCGGCGTATAAGACGACTTTTTAACCCCGGAAAATATTCTCAAAATTCGGGGGTCGTCTTATACGCCGGGTATGTGAGAAGTCTGACGTTTTTTAAAATGGCGGCGGCTGCTCCTGTGGGAGGAGGGGAAGCGAGTCCGGGCGGGGGGAGTGGAGGAGGCCGAGGAGGAGGCCGAGGAGCTGCCGCCCAGTCCCTGCGGCTTCCGCACCTTCCGGACCCTGAGCACCGGGCAGCTGGAGCTGCGCCGGCTGCAGGTGGCCCGGCGGGCGGGGCGGCGCTTCCCCCCCGAGCCCACCCGCAGGTGGCCCGGTGGGCGGGGCGGGGCGGCACTTCCCCCCCCCCCCCCGAGCCCACCCGCGGGTGGCTGGGGCCGGCGGGGAACGGGAGCAGCTCGGGCCCCGGGGCGCCCCGGGA
The DNA here is from genome assembly GCA_032164245.1 of Sternotherus odoratus. Lineage (NCBI taxonomy): Eukaryota > Metazoa > Chordata > Testudines > Kinosternidae > Sternotherus > Sternotherus odoratus. The sequence continues at coordinate 63,781,531 of JAVMKO010000001.1, forward strand.
GGACAGGCTCGCAGCGCGCAGCGATCCCATAGGCCGCCCGGCGGAGCCTGAACCAGGGCTGGAGGAGCCGAGCCGGCTCCCCGCCGCTCCACAGGGGGCGCCCGCCCGCGCGGCGGGGACGGGAGAGCGGCGCGATTACAGCAGCCCGCCCGCGGCGGGGACGGGAGAGCGGCGCGATTACAGCAGCCCGCCCGCGGCGGGGACGGGAGAGCGGGGCGCACGTGCTTTTTGTGTGTGGTGGGGGGTTTTTTTTGTTTGTTTTTTTTGTAATCCGGCTTTTTTACTGGAAAAGTTGGGGGTCGTCTTATACGCCCCGTCGTCCTATACGCCGGAACATACGGTATATAGGGTGGCAATTTGCTGCCACTATGATGGGTCCCAAGCTTTCTCTTCTTGGGGGTGAGGGTTTCAGGGTGCCATTTTTTGCCCCTGAACTGGGGTATTAACTGCCCCACTAGTATCCTAGAGAAGGGTAGAGGAGAGGGAGGGACCCGGGCCCACCCTGTACTCTGGGTCCCAGCCCAGGGGCCCTAGGTATAGTGGCAAACTACTTGAATTAGTGTTTCCTTCCCCTGGGCTACTTTCCTCTCCTGCTCTTCAACTTCTGGGGTTTCCTGCCCTCTCTCTACAGAAGCCGTGTGTCTTTTTACCTAGGGACTTGGTCTTCTAGCCAGCCGCAGCACTTCTCCAAACTGCTCTCTGCTCCAACGCCAAATCACTCTGCTCCAACTCCTTCAAACTGCTCTCTGCTCCAACACCAAGTCACTCGGCTCCCACTCCTCCAAAGTGCTATCTACACCAACACCAACCCACTCTGCTTCAACTCCTTTCCCTGTATGATTAAAGCAGGATTTTTTTTCAGGTGACTGGCTTCAGGTGTTCTAATTGGCTTCAGGTGCTTTAATTAATCTATAGGAAACTTTCTTACCTCTACAGGAAATAAGACTCCCCTCTGGCCATGCTGTATCACAGTAGGTTACAAGAGTTCCACAGGTTTGAAGATGAATGAAAAAACATAGGTAGACCCAAGAACAAGTGGTGGGATGTCATAAAAGAAGACATGTTAGTATGTAACAAGCCCGGGGGGGGGGGGGGGAGAAAGTGGTAGAAATGGTATATCTTCACTTTAGTAAGGGTTTTGATACTGTCTCACATGACCTCATAAACAAACTAAGGAAATGAAATCTAGATGGAGCTACTATAAGGTAGTGCACAAGTGGTTGGAAAACCATTTCCAGAGAGTAGTTATCAGTGGTTCACAGTCAAGCTGGAAGGGCATATCGTCTGGGGTCCCTCCTGGATCAGTTCTGGAACTGGTTCTGTTCAATATCTTCACTAATGATTTAGATAATGGCAGAGAGAGTATAGTTTGTGGATGATACCAAGCTGGGAGGGTTGGCAAGTGGTTTGGAGGATAGAATTAAAATTCAAAATGATCTGGATAAACTGGAGAAATTGTCTGAAGAAAATAGGATTAAATTCAATAAGGACAAATGTGAAGTATTCCACTTTGGAAAGAACAATCAGTTGCACACATACAAAATGGGAAATGACTGCCTAGGAAGAAGTACTGCAGGAAGGGATCTGAGGGTCATAATGGATCACAAGCTAAATATGAGTCATCAGTGTAACACTTTTGCCAAAAAAAAAAAAGGCAATCTTTCTGGGATGTGTTTTCAGGAATGTTATAAGCAATACATGAGAAGTAATTCTTCCACTTATTCCACATTGATTAGGCCCCAACTAGAGAATTGTGTCCAGTTCTGGGCATCACATTTCAGGAAATATATGGACAAATTGGAGAAAGTCCAAAGAAGAGGCAACAAAAATAATTGAAAGTGTAGAAACTATATCTTAAGAGGGAGGACTGAAAAAAACCTGGGTTTATTTAGTCTGGAGAAGAGAAGACTGAGATGGAACATAATAGTTTTCAAGTACATAAAAGGTTGTTACAAGTAAGGGTGGGGGAGGGAGGGAGGATTGTTCTCCTTAACCTCTGAGGATAGGGCAAAAACCAGTGGGCTTAAATTGCAGCAAGGGTGGTTTAGGTTGGACATTAGGAAAAACTTCCTAACTATCAGGGAGGTTAAACACTGTAATGGCGTTCACAGAGAGATTGTGGGATCTCTGTCATTGGAGATTTTTCATAGCAGGTTAGACAAATACCTATCAGGAATGGTCTAGATAATATTTAGTCCTGCAGTGAGTGCAGGGGACTGTACTAGATATATGGCATTGAACAGAATACTGTATCCGGCCAATGAGAGTTGTGATGCCTGAAGGCGAGGGCAACGGACGGAACCCTCTGCATCCCATCCCCCAAGGGCCGCAGGGACATAGTGTCGGCCACTTCATATGGTGTATTTAAAGTACTGTACATGATCTTATGAGAGGGATAAGGCAAAAACGCCATATTTATTGATAATACATGCAATAATTAATACAGTAAACCCTCGATTTAACGGACCCCGATTTAACTGACTTCGGATGCAACGGACAAAATTTCCGATGCATCCGAAATCCGTTATTCGGGGGCTACTGGCAGAGGGGAGCCGGGCGGCCGGGTTGACAGCTCCTGCCTGGCTCCCCGCAGCGGAGAGCCGGGCGGGAGCTGTCAACCCCCCCCCCCGCCCGGCTCCCCGCAGCGGGGAGCCGGGCGGGGGGGGGTTGACAGTTCCCGCCGGGCTCCCCGCTGCCGGGAGCCGGGCGGGCGAGTTGACAGCTCCCGCCCGGCTCCCCGCAGCGGGGAGCCCGGCGGGAGCTGTCAAACCCCCCCCGCCCGCCCGGCTCCCGGCAGCGGGGTGCCGGGCGGGTGGGCTGACAGTTCCCGCCGGGCTCCCCGCAGCGGGGAGCGGGGGGGTTGACAGCTCCCGCCGGGCTCCCCGCTGCGGGGAGCCGGGCGGGGGGGTTGACAGTTCCTGCCCGGCTCCCAGCAGCGGGGAGCCCGGCGGGCGGGCTGAAAGTTCCCGCCAGGCTCCCCGCTGCGGGGAGCGGGGGGTTGACAGCTTCCGCCGGGCTCCCCGCTGCGGGGAGCCGGGCGGGAGCTGTCAGCCCACCCGCCCGGCTCCCCGTTGCGGGGAGCCAGGCAGGTGGGGGCGGGTTGACAGCTCCTAAAACCTCTATATAAGGGACTAATTCGGGTGAGGGGGTGTCCGTTAAAGCCAAAAGTCCTGTTATTTAATTATTTTAAAAAATTATTAAATAACGGACTTTTGCTTTAACGGACACCCCCTCGCCCCAATTAGTCCGTTAAATCGAGGTTTCACTGTACTATCATATGCATAGGATATATATAGCACACTCATGCACTCACACACTCACACAAACAAGCACACTCCATCTTGCTGTTGTTACCAATGAGTTGCTCCCCTTAACTGCATTGGCCAGGTGAGTTAGATGGGGGAGGGGTGGAGCCAGGCTTCTGCCGATCTGGATCGATGCTCCGATGTTGACAAGATGAGACCCGTGGGTCCTCTGCAAGGCACCTCACTTTTATAGCAGCTTCTTTCCTCTCATGCAAATCTGTCCCAGATTCAAAATCCAGGTCTGTGTCAGTTGGTCCTTTTTGTCTCTTGTTGCAGAGTACTGGCCAGGGAGCTACTGAGCCGGCCCTGCTGCCCCTTTAAGACAGGAAAGCCTCTGCAAGCTTTCCCTGCTAGAGAAGGCTAATCAGCCACTTGGGTGTAGCCCTGGGCTGCAGAGGGCTTATGTGTTACATCTGGCAGCCTCCAGGCAGATATAAGGCCAGGCAGGAAGGAAGCCAGAGGAGGAAGGAGGGGGGAAGAGAGAGTGGGAAGGAGGCTAGGGAGTCAGGACAGGGAGGAGTACTCAGACTCTGGATCCCTGTGAGCCAGGAAAGGAGTTGTATTCCTGAGCTGTGGTCTGTCTCCCTGAGCAACAAAGTACTGAGCTAGCATTGTTAGAGCTGTACATAGGTGGTGGGGTTTGCACTGTAAATAAAAGGACACTGGTGAAGCCACAAAGAAATCTCCTGCCTATTTGTGAAGTGGGCGACAAGCGGTTCTCCTACACTGTGGGTGTTGTCCCAGTGCTGCAGAGAGGGTGTTCCCAAAAGACGGTGCTTGCTTCTAACCCCCCAGGCAGTCAATATGTCTCCTCTTCTTTAGTCAGCCCACTTGACACATTTGATTGTCCTTGCATCTGGTTCCCATCCCCTCTCCAAGGATGCAGCTCTCTGGAGGTGCCTGCCCTCCACGCCTTCCTCATTCACACCTCGTTCATTCAACAGGGCAATTGATTACAAAGTGGGGGAAAGATCTTATTTTACTTCTACCAAAAGATATTTTTCTTCTACCTTCATTATCCTACCTTAGGGGCTATAATATATATTACCAAAAGTTTAACACAGGGTTATATGAAAAGTTAACACAAAAGTCATAAAAGTTCCACAAAAAAGTTCCACAAATTTATCTATACAGAGAGCAGTGCAGGGCTTGCGGCGCCACAGGGGGCAATTCCGCAGGCTGGATCTGAAGCTCAGAGGGGGGGCGATCCAGCTCGCGGGCTATAGTTTGCCCAGCCCTGTCATAGGCATGACAGTCAATTTTGCTTGATGTGTAGATTTAATTTTCTACTGTGCCACCAAACTCTCACAAGCATAAGGCTATGCAAAACAGGAACTTTTGCTGTTTCACTTATTAAAGCCTTTTACAATTTCAACTATGGTGGAACTTGGGGGTGTAATTTTAGGACTGTATGTATGTTAAAATTCATCCCCCTAACTATTTCTGTACCGCATGCTTCCAAAATAATGTTCAGTACAATTATGTAACTCTAAAGGTATGTCTACAGTATGAAATAACATCGAATTTATAGAAGTTGATTTTTCTGATGAGACTTTATATATTTGATTGTGTTTGTCCCACTAAATGCATTATGTTGGCGGAGTGCACCACCAGTACCGAGGGTAGCATCGACGCTCAAGAGTGGTGCATTGTGGGTAGCTATTCCACAGTTCCCGCAGTCTCCACCGTCCACTGGAATTCTGGGTTTAGCTCCCAGTGCATGATGGGACAATAACATTCTTGTGGGTTTTCCTGAGCACATCTCGTTGGTTGCCCCTCCTTCTGTGCAAGCTACGGCAGACAATCGTTTCACACCCTTTTTCCAGCAGCAGACAGTGCAGTAGGTCTATAGAACTCTGCTGTCCCACGACTCGTACAAAAGGCCTGAAAGCTATCATCACCCATACACCACCACTTCCACTGCAACTCTGCTCTCCTGCTCTGATGGCCTATGAGTCGTGCAAAAGGCCCGAAAGCCATTGTCTCCCACACATCACCGCTTCTGCTGCAGAAGACGGTGCAACATGAGCTTTACAAATTCTACCAGCTGAGTGAGGAGAAATTGCTGTTGCTGGCTTTTTCCATTCTTTCTGGGTGGGGCAGGAGAGAGTTATTGTCTTTGTCCTAAGTACTTGAGTTTTCTAGTTAAGGAAATACATGCCGGTTGATTTGAATAGATGTCAACTTTCCTTAAATGACTAACTTTCCTCCAGTCACTCCCTCAGTCACGGAAACTTCAAAGTCTTTTATTTGAAGGCCCAATTGAGGCCCAGTAATGTCTGACAATATTTGTAGGTTGAGGCCCATAATCTGATAGAAATGACAGTTAGGATAAACACTACAGCTAATGTTTTAAAAAATGGGTACCAAGAATTAGGCTCTTGGATCTATATTTAGGTACTTTAAAATGGCTTGGTTGCTGATCACCCAGCTACTCCCATTGAAATCCATGGGAACTGTTTCAGCCGAGACATTTTTGAAACCCAGGTCACCTGGTATAATTTGTGCATATTAGATTCATGTTTTAGTTACAGTTATTGTTGGGGGTGGGGGAGGGGTTGTCTTTAAATTCACATGGGATGCTGGAGTGATAGCTGTGGATATACTCCCATCTTCTATTTATGCTCGAACAACATGAGCAAGGAGCCCTTACACATGGAAGAGTCTCACTGAACTGAATGGGTATTTTGCCTGAACTAGGAACCTCTGGATAAACCCCAGACAAATATGGTGTGGATAGGAGCAGTCCAAGCTTTTTTCTAAACTGACTTTCTAATGTGCCTTCACCCCACTTCTGGCTGAATCCCCTCCAGAAGTCAGATGATAATATAATTTTTATGATGATTGAATCCTCACTGCCACGCCAATTAATATCAGTTATGGGGGGGAGGGAAGGTGTGAGAAAGAGAAGTTGGCACTTCTCCATTAGAATGTGGGCTAAGACTCTCTACTCATTTTTCACAAGCAAGGAAGAAGCTGTCATATGGCACACTTCTGTTTGCTACTGAGTTGGACTGCATATGAACTGGTGACCTGTAGTTGAAAAGACAAGTTTTATCGCTTTAGTAATCCTCAGAGCCAATGAGTCCTCCCATTAAAAACTTATGAATAACCATTTTATCTTGGACACAGGACTCTGTCCTGCAGTTAGAAAGCTGTATTTTCACTTTGCGAGGTTTCTGAGGCATGTGTGTATACATTACAACTGCTCACCATCGCTGCTAAAACTTGAGAGCTTTCCAGTGGTCTTCAATGCCTTCATTTGTGTGGGTCATTGCACTTAAAAAGAATATGCACACAATGTACCAGTCAACAGCAATTTAATGTTTCAACTGCTGTATTTTAATAATTAATTTTGGATTTCCCTTAACATTTTGAACCTATCCCCTTCCATCCTGTGTTCTCCTTAGCACTGAATCCTTACAATAGAATGGGGGAAAAATAGGTGTTCTCTATACCTGGCTATTTCACCATATGCATCCTCTTGTGCTAGCAAAGGAATACTTGCAGTGGCTAATAGAAAATGTTGTTGCCTGACAGAAGATATAAGTTTGATAAATGCCAACATTTAATAGTGATATAGCCTGATTCTGTCAAATGACTGGGGTTTATGTCATCCGACACCTAACCAAAGTTTACAAAATGTGTGCTGATATATTGACGTTTTAACAGTACACAAATGGCACGGAAGAGGACTCTTTAGGTGGAGTGTGATGCCAGTTCCTTCAGAATGTCATTTTGGAAGAGAACATTCTTAATCATTTTTTGACGAATGTGGATATATTAAAATGATGGCCAACCTGAGTAAATGGCTCTGCACTGTTCATTTGCTGGCACTTCAGTTTATGCCTCGGGTGATGTAATATATGAGGTTTTTTCCTCTTTGTTAATGAGCATTTTGGCCTCTCAGTAACAATCATTCTCTTGATGCTACGTGTATGGACACCTGTCACCATTATGTACTCTGTTTCCCCAAATGACTTAAACTGGGTGCAGTATCATATTCAGAAAGTGCCAAACAGAATATAGTGGTAAACTGGCGAACGGAATAGATGAAAATAAATTATATTTGACAAATACTTGTGGTCTTATAAACATAGTTCTGTAAGCAGAAGATTCATATTTTACTACTACCTTCAGTGAACTGTTCTTTTTTGGTAGGAATAGCAACTTGAGTATACATAAGACAGGATGCAGTCAGCTAAGACTAATTATATTAGTCTGGTAAAAGAGCAAAGATGCACGATCAGTAAATGTTAATTCTGTTGGCATTAGTGATACATGCAGTCTGCGCCTACAGTTGTGGAGTCTCCAGGCTGGACTTTGTGACATGACCCTTTTTGCCAGAGTAAGGATGTTAACTTAGTATCCTGAACCAATGTGAACTTGAATAATTACTCTGTCAACCTGAATTCCCCTGGTAGTTTCAATTGGATACACCATTCTTCTTCACTTCTTGTGCTGAACTATTACTGCATGCTGTTTAAAAAGAAGTGCTGCCTTTCTCCCACAGAGGCAGCTCCGTTTCACTAGCGGAGGAAGGGATCGCTGGATGCTGGTACAATATATGTTCCTTTTGAAAAAAAGTTTGAGATGAAAGGTGCTTCAGCATCTAAATGTAAAAGAGCCTCATCTATCATGTGATTGCAGTGGCTTGCATTGTGGGTAATTGGGAAGGATTAATTTTCCTAAATCTGTTCAGGGGCTTGACAAGGGTGTCTGAAGTAAGAGGATTGGAAAGTAAGGATAATGTTATTGGACAATAAGGGCCCCATTCTTCCCTTTCATGGGGATACTTTCTGGATCCCCTGTAGTATAAATGAGGAGGCGTCTGGTAGGGTGTCTTCTGAGAGAGGACCTTGACTTTGGAATTAGTCCTCACTGTCTTCACCTGCACTTGTTAACCTTCTGGGTTCACTGTAAAGCCCCTGTTCTCTTCTCAGGCTGTTGAAGAGGGGTGGGATGAGGATTAAGTGTAGTGATAATTATGAGCAATTCTTTTATCGTTTGAATGTTACATTATGTGATAGATGCCCGCAGTAGAGAATACATGCAGTAATCAATCTGATTAAAATATACTTTTATACCAAGTGATTATAGGGTAGGCAATGTTGTGTGTATCTTTAAAATGGCACTCAAGGCAATCCTGAGAATTACAGATCAAGAAGTCTTACTTCCACATCAGCTGCATTTAGTTAAAATACATCATTTTAATTCTGAGGGGCTCCTGTCTCATAGTACAAACCAACTCACTGCTTGGGACTAGGAATAAGATGCCATTTTAGGCATATTATTGCATAATTGATACTGACTAATGTCTGAGATAGAATATCAATCTATTGGTACAATACAGTTTGGCTATTTACTACATGAGGAAAGAGTAATACCCCGTAGATATCCTCTGTCCCTGGGTTCAGGATGTCCTTGGTTTTACTGATTTCGGAGTACTAAACAACAAAAGGTACTGTTTTATATGATTAATAAGGGACAGGACCTGAGCAACCCCCTGCTCAAAGCTGGACCAAACCCCAACAGATTTCTGCCCCAGATCCCTAAATGCCCCCCTCAAAGATTAAGCTCACAACTCTGGGTTTTAGTAGGCCAATGTTCAAACCACTGAGCTATCCTTCCCCAAAGTCAAGATGGGCTTTCTGTTTAAAGCTTGACTCTTGTAAGAGCTGTAAAGTCCATACGGTTATTTGGATTGCCTTCAAATTTTGTGTGTCTCAGGATGCAGGGTTTGGTCAGTGACCTAAGTTTGGGATCATTTGAACAAGATGTTCCTGAGATACAGCCCCTGGAGGGAAAAACAGCGTTTCTTAAAATTGATACATTCTGTCAATGTCGTTTGGCACACTGATAGAGATCAAACCAGGGCTCAGATAATCATGCCAGAGTCTCAGACTCTCGAAGATTACCCCAACAGAGAACATGACACCAAGCAGACCTCCAGGGGAAACCAAATTAAAATGTTATTAGAAGAAGTGTTTGCTTTTCCAGCTAAGCGTTCCAGCCAGCATGTCTGAGGGATGTACTTAATTCATTACACTGCAAATGTGCAAAATGGAGCACACAAGAGTGTTGAGAAGCATCTAAGATTCACAGGATCGGTAAGGCAGGGAGGGACTGTTTCAGCCATTGCCTCTGAACACCAAATGGGCACTGAGTTCAAATCTAATTCAGGGCAGAAATCTAAAATAGAAAATGGCCATATTGCTCCAATCTGTCCAAGGAGTGTGGGTTTTTTAAATTATATTTGGGAAATGGATTTAATCTGATTATAGCAGAATATGTTTGAAACTACTTATTAAAAGAAAATAAAAGATATCTGCAAATGCTGCCTGAGAGGGAAGGGTGATTAGTGCTGGAAGAGTAGCTAGAAATGGGGAGAGAGGGATTTGGTGTGTAGTGAGCAGATTATGGAGAGGGGAATAAATGGGGATGAGTGGATAGGAGAGGAGTTAAGGAGCCAGGAGGGAAGGAGGTGTAGGTGTAGGTGTGTATGACAAAGGAAAAATAGGGGCAGAGGTGCCTGTCAGCCCTACATTGCTCTCCTGTGTGTGCGCCATGATCTGGGGACCCTCAGCCCATCTATTGGGGTTTGCCCCACCCCCCTCATTTGATCTGAGGGCCTTGTTCTTCTAGGAGATCTGAGCCTATCTCGCTCTTCCTCCTCCCCCGGCTATACACACAGGATCTGGGGAAGCTCCCCTCTGCCCGTGCAGCTGAGAACAGGCATACTGGAATAGGCACTGAGAACACACTGCAGACACTGGAGAAGGAGTTGAGAATGGGTATGCTTGTTCATATTGCAGGCTTTCCAGCACTGAGGGGAAGGGAGGAAAACACCTGCTGTCATGAACCAAGCCATTCACATATTTCAGAATGATTGTTTCAGGCTCTATTCATCTCCTTGAGGTGTTCTCATTCAGCAGTGCTGCTGTAGCATTTAAGTGTAGAAACAACCATAGCCTACTCTCTTGCTGAAACGTTTGCACTTGTGCAATTTAACCATTCACACTTACAAGATACCATCTAACCCTGTGCTTTTCCTTACCCTTCAGTACACCTGTGGACAAATCTCTTCTCTCACCTCCCTACTGACAATTCCTGTGGAAAGACTCTCTAACCCCCCAGCCTTGCTACTATAGCAAACTACACATTTTTTCAATAAAAATGATGCAGACTAACTCCTCATCATGCTCACATTCCTATCACAATCACAGCTCCGTGATGCTCCTCAAACTAATCCCCATCTCCGAATACTCCTCTACCAACCTGCCCCACCTACTGCTTCCACCATTCTAACTGTTCAGTACAGCTACAACTCTTGCACTAATTCCAGCTGTAGTGCATGCAGATAATTGTTTGTGGCTACTGCCATCTCCAGGGAGTAAAAAAAGAAGATTACATGGGCATGTACCCTAACTTTGTGTTTCCTGGTTTTCTGAAGTTTGTGTGTTGCAGAACTCTATGTTCTGGAAGGGCAGAAGCTGTCGTCAGAGTAGAGAGGTTATTTTACCTGTATATTTGGCTCTGCTGTGAGTGCTGCTGAAATATTGTGTCCGATTCTGGTGTCCACAATTCAAGAAGGATGTTGATTAAATTAGAGAGGGTTCAGAGAAGAGTCACAAGAATGATTTAAAGGATTAGAAAACATGTCTTTGAAGAGAAGCTTAAAGTGCTCAGACTATTTAGTTGAATGAAAAATAGGTTATGGGTGACTTGATGACAGCCTATAAGTACTTACATTGGGAACAAATATTTGATAATGGGCTATTCAGTCTAGTAGACAAAGATACAATGCAATCCAGTAGCTGGAAGTTTCAGATAAATGAATTCAGACTGGAAATAAAGAGTAATTTTTTAAAAGTGAGAGTAATTAACCATTGGGATGATTTACCAAGGAGTATGGGGGATATTCTCCATGAATAACATTTTTTAAATTAAAATTGGATTTTTATTTTTTTTAATACCTCCTCTAGGATTTTGTTCAGAGAAGGTATATGGCCTATGTTATACAAAGGGTCAAATTAGATGATCACAGTGGGCCCTTTTGTGTTGGAATCTATTACTTTATGGACTTTAAATCTGTTAATGATTTTTTAATATATTTAATTCCTATTTACTTAGGTTGAATCTGGTGATAATAGTCACTGTGTTGCTCTGATGCCTGGAATTTGGAAAGAGTGGGAGCATGTGGCAGACTCCAGGATGACTCCATGTGACTCAGTGTTAAAATAATCAATTTTCTCTCTCTCTCTCTTTTTTTTAAAGGGCCGCAAAAGTGAGGCAGAAAAGTACTTCTTGAAGGCTATTCAGCTGGATCCTACCAAAGGCAATGGTTACATGCATTATGGTGAGTTTCTGATAGATAGGTTTCCTTGCATTTTCCAGGTTTGCTGTTCATCTCTCTGAGTGATTAAAGATTTAAAAACTACTACTGGCAAAACCCCTTCTTTCAAGCAAAATAAACTAACCTACCATATAGAACTTCATCTCCATTTCAATTTATTAATTGCAGCAAAGAGAGAGGGGGGTATTTTCAGATTTTTGGATAATTTTCCTTCTGGAAGGGAAATTTCCAAATTGCTGTCTCTCTGTTGGGAAAGGAGGAAGGTGAATATCACTATGTAAAAACGTTTCATTGACATGTTAACGGCATTGACCTAGTTAGTTGCCTATCCGGTGGATAGGCAACTAAAGATTGTCTTAGTACCAAGGCAGAACAGCTAAGATTCTGTTTCCTAGAAAGTAGTTATTGTCTGTATATCTGCCCTTCCCCTTGCTTCCTTGTGGCTTGAAACAGACAAGTATTTCAAAAGGCTTTGACAGGTTTGGCTATACCTTTTTAATATTGAGCCAATCGTGTGCCTCGGTGATGCAAAGCACACGGTTAATTTAAGGGTGATGGTATTGTTATATCTTTAGATAGATTGTTTTTACTAGATTTACAAAAAAATATTTCCAGATGTGATTGGTCCCAAGGAACCAAAAATATTTGACTTTATGAGCTGCCACTTATTCTAGTTTAAAACTGATAATAGAAAAGTCAGAAAATATGAGTTATGTAATCCCCATTGGAAAATATAGGGAGGGGGAATAAATTTAATCTTAGTTGGGGAGCACGATGGGGAACCACAGCTATACAGTACATATATTTTTGTATATTGTTTTAATTTCCTCTTCTGGCTCCACTGGGTTTAAGCAAAACAACCACAGGGATGGTGCACAAAAGTGGTAATAATAAAAATAGAAGGTATAGTTAACCAGGCATAACTCTATTTGTTTGTGTACTTTGCTGTGTGGTTTCAAAATCTCAGTTGGTGACATTTTATATTTGATTGGTTCAAATGTAGTGTGTAATTTTGTATTTTGAGTCCCATGTTAAATTCCTGGATGTTGTTGGAAAGCATTTCATTAGTCTGCAATAATGAGACAGCTGTTGCATTATATACTGTAGCATTTAATATGGTGGCCCACACTTTTAGAGTGTCCTTAGCCTACCTCTCAAATACATTTGTGCCCAGGCAGATAAATTTGTATATCCCTGTCTGGTTTGTGTCCACAAATTTAGGTGTGGTGATCACAGATTTCTGTGATCGCAAAGTCAAAGGCAGCTGTCAAAAATCTGGCCCTGCAATCAGCTTGATTCTGTATGTTTCACTACAGTTCCAGACTTCTGTTTGTCATGACTTTGTGATATTTTCCATGTTTTCCCACTTTATTCATTGATTTAGTGTCCCTTCTACACTTGCACACTTAAAATGCATAGGATTTCTGATGCCCCATTATTATTTTTGGAGGATCATTGGTTTAGCTGTTGACCCTTGACATAAAGCTAGGAATGGAGTTGGTTTCATTATATAATGTTATGTATTTGTGATAAAATAGGAGGGAACTTCTTGCTATTCACATACAAAATAAGTGTGCTTTTTTATTGTAGGGGAAGATTTTCAAAGGAACAAAGGTGTTTTTACCCAGTGAAAGCCAACTGCCATTTGCATCTTTGAAAATCTCCCCATGGTATCTGAACACTCAGCTAGATCGAAAGTAAGGAGCCAGTCAGTGTTAGCTGGCTGAGAGGGGCTCTAGACTGCTGAAAGCTTACATTAAAACATGAGTGCTGAAATACTGAGGGACTGCAAAGGTTACAAACACTAAGCCAGATGATGGTGCCCACTCCAGCCACTATATACCACCATAAATGAGCCACAGTTGGATGTGGGAATTTTTTTCCCATTGTAGGTAAAGCAGCTCTATGCTGGCCCCTTCATAAGTTCCCAGCACAGATTTATTAGTAGGCCAGAGACATGAGCGGCTATGGTGGTCACAGTGCAGATCACTATGCGGCTCTGGGCTTCAGAGCAGTCTCCAGGAGTACTCTGTCTTATGCCAGGGTTTGTTTCAGCCCTGCAGTAGCTCAGAATGTCGGCAATACAAAAGTGGCATAAAGCTGTATTTCTGTCTCCCTGGCTCTGACCCACACCTTCTGTGCTGCATCTCTCAGGAAACATAGCAAAGAATCTAGCGCATGGAGCTGAGGAAGTAGAGAATCAGCTGTACATTCAGGATGTTGGAATGATTAGATTTAATGATAAACTGTCAGGGGAAGAGCCAGAGACACCAAACTTTGAAACTCTTCAATAGTCGTGGTTATTAACCTAGCTTTGTTTGGAAATAGGCTGCTTCATTAAAGTGATCAGTTCTAAAGGGACTTTGGGATGAGTAGTTATTATAGTGGTCAGGAATTATCTTGTTTTATGTTGTAGGATTGCATTAGACTCAAGAGCATCAAAAAGTACTTGACTGCTTATGCTGAAAGATGCACACATTTTTTGTACCCTTAATATACACCGCTCTATTTAATACTCATTCACAGCTTCCAAAAAGATTCCAAACAAGATTTAAATTAGAATGTTTCTTAATTTATTTTGTTAACTTTCAATTTGGGAGTGACACATATTCTCTTACTAAATCAAGAGACTGAAGCTCTTCTTAAATCATAGTTACTGGAGACAATTCAGGGGAAGAGAGATTGGAAACCTAATGAGATCATTATGCTGTCATTTACACCTCTCTCTCTAGAAATATTGTTTTATGTTTAGGAACTCATAAAAACCATGTTCCTTAAACTATATTTATTAGTTACTTGTATTATAGTAGTAACTAGAGACCACAATCAGAGATCAGGACTCCATTATGATAGAAAGAGTACACACAAAGAAAAGACAGATTTTGCCCATAAGAGCTTGCATATAGTATGTAAGTTTATTTGAATACAATAGAGAAACGTGTGTTATATTTTTATAACAAGACCGCGATTTCTGCCATAAGTAGTCTTTGTAGAGGTTTCTTTGTGAAATTCTGGTAACCTCTTTCCCCGATAGAGAGATTCCAGGGTGTGGAATGGGAAAGTTGGCTGGGGCTGTGCTAATGTGCATATTGCATCTCTCTAGCTCTGACCACAACTCACTGGAGAATTTAATTTCCCAATATACATCACTATGTAGCATCTGGTGTTCCCAGTGGAGCAGATCCATGTGTTTGTTTTGTTTCTCACTCCGTATATACTGCAGTCAGATATAAGTAATTCACAAGACTCGTACACTGTACAGTCAATTTTATGTTTTACAGACAAACATAAAAACTGACCTTCCTAGGAACTTGGTGATTTCTCCTTCTACCCCCTAAATAGGTCCTAGCATTTTGTTACCAGCTTACAGTTGATATTTCTCCTTGTTTCCGGTTTTTGTATTTAATACAATTCTAACTTTTAATAGCATGTCACTGATAGATTTGCCTTAGTATGAGAATTTAAGGTTGGAAATTCTTGGCCATAATGTTCCTGTATTTCTAATGTTGCCCCATGCTACAGACAAATGTATTTAGAAGTGTAAGCTATGGAAGTTCCTATTCATTTTCATCCTTGGACTCAAAACTGAGGATATATTACAGCTGTTACCTTTGGAGAAATGATGGCTACAAAGTGGTTTCACCTTAGAGACTAACTAGTTTATTTCAGCATAAGCTTTCGTGGGCTGAAGCCCTAAGTTATAGACTAACATGGCTGCTATTCTTGAAAGTGGTTTCAGAGAGGCTAGAATTTAGAAGTTAAATAACAAATATAACAAGTTAACTGTCCCATGAAGGAGACAGTGAGCAGGAAAAAATTAGGATTAATGCAGAAAATAATAGAGTTACAGTGGATTTGTAAATTGGTGTAAATTAAAATTGTGATAGAGAAGTTAAATAAGAGTTTAGAAGTTTGTTGTTTTAAATTCAAAAGTGAAAGATAGGAAACAAAAGATGTCAGAAAGCTACTTAGTACCCAAAGATCACTGTCCATCTCTTCTACATCCAAATAAAGATCCATAACCTTTAGTTGCACTCAACTTACCAGACTGAACTATGATCTTAAAAAAAAATGTGAAAGTGGAACTTCACAGAGAAATTCAATTGCAAATTACCTAATTAAGATAAAGTATAATTAATCTAATGTGAATAATCCATTTTTATTTTAAAAAGGGAATAGTTAAGTGATTTAGAGTTATTAGAACCCATGTATTATTCAAAAGAAGCTAAATGAAAAGGTCTCAATAGTAATTAATAAGACAGAGTTAGTCTGAACATCTTGTTGGGTCCTGGCTGCTCCCATTCCAATTAAGTAATTGCCAGTGTGAGGGAGATAGGATTTCTGTGTGCATGCATACCCTACTGCCTCACCACTCCTCCTATTTGTACCCCACTCAAAAGAGACCACAGGGGATGCTTCAAAAACTAATAGTTTAAACCTGGCACAATCCGTCCTTAACGATCGACTAAAACATAACCTGGACTTAATTGTCTTTTTACATCAATAGACTACAAAGGAAGAAGTGAAGCCAGGAAAGGGAGGTATTTCTGATGTTACAGCATCGACGGATTTTAATTGGAATCCTCTTCTGCCTTCCCCTGAATTTAGGCTCTATGTAGTGTTGGGAGATCTGTATTCCCGCTGTGTGGTGAATAGGCCAGGTCATCTCTGAGGTACTGACGAGTGATGAGAAGGAGCAATAGCAAGGCTTTTAAGGCAGTGAAATCTGGGATCCTGATGCTGCAGCAGCCACAGTCTTGAATAAATCCTTCAGTGACTTTCATTTTTGAATGGCTGGATATTGGCAGTAGGAACAGAGTCATGTAGAGAGAAACAAATGAGAGAGGGCGACGCTAGCCCAGAGACAGAATCTACAGTAATCCTTAAAGCAAGCAGGAGAGCAGTTTAAATGTTAAGTAGGCTGCAGGGGAAATAAGGAGCAGCAGAGCAGATTGGAGCATTACCACCATACAGCGTAAGCTCTGTCGGCCACCTCTGACACTTCCAGTATGTTCAGCCCAAAACTGGTGCAGAAGGCTTTGAAGGCAAAATTCTCAGGAGTCATGCCATCTGGGTATCTACATTCTGAGCTAGTGTTTCTCACTTTGTCATATGTCATGCATAGCCGGTGAATCTGTTTAGAAACTGGCAGAGCAAATAGCCGTGTAAATTTACTTATGTCAGCTGGTTCTTACAGAACTGCACCACCTAAGGAATGTTTGACATAGACTCTGGAACAGGGATCAGCAGCCTTAGGCATGCAGCCCACCAGGATAAACCCCCTGGCAGGACGGGCTGGTTTGTTTACCTTTTGTGTCCTCAGGTTCAACCGATAGTGACTCACATCTCTGGAGGATCTGATTTTTCCCTCTTATGCAAGGGACAGATAAGGGAGATTCACTTAATTTACAGACAGCCAAGAACACCCAGTCGGGCATGTGAGAACCAGAAATGCAGCTACCGTGTGAAAAAGGTGGCCAATCCAATCCATACTGAGACAATTCAGAGTGGTTCCTCTTGAAACCAGGAGTATCAGGATGAGACACTTTAGGAAACTTAGTCTGTTCTGAGGGAAAGAGCCATCAAATCCATGACACTGGGCAAAAGAAAGAAGGTATTTCCTGATCCGAAAAAGACTGGGGGTGAGGCCTTTCCTGGCTATCAGCCTTTTATTAACTTTTAATTATTTATTTGTATTAACTTCTAAGACTTTAAATAAAAGTTCAAAATGGTGTCTCTAGGAACAAATGTGCCCATTCTAGAGAAAAGTGACTACAGTAGACTCTTGATTATCCAGAATGATAGGGAAAAAATTAATCCAGGTTAATAAAATCCTGGATAATCACCATCTATAGGAAATATGAGTGGAAGTTGGTTCACCAGCCACCCTGCACCTATGGGGGAGTGGGTGTTGGTTCACTGGCTGCCTTGCACCCTGGTGGGGTGGTTTTTGTGTGTGCTTGGGGCAGCAACAAAGCCAGAGCAGGCCCAGCGAGTTCCGCATATATATTTTTTGACATCCTGGTTAATCCACATCCTGGCTAACACAGTCCTGGATAATCGAGAGTCTACTGTATATGTATGTACATCCCAACCACTGGATGTATCATAGATTCTGATAGGGTACCAATTCAGAGATTAATCTTTTGGGTTGGTGTCAACACTGTGGTACTCTGAAAAATTCTTGGCAGTTGTCGGGTTATATTTTTACACAGAGTCGGGGGAGTGCACACTTTCCTCTAGCTGAATGATTAGCTGATCAAGGACTTTGACAGAGATCCAGAATTTGTTTTTACAATCTAAGGGTGCTAAAGTCGTTTGGTTTTAACCTAAGCAACCTAAAGTCTCCTGTTTCTTTCCACAAACAACTGGAGTATGCACCTTGCTTCAAAGCTTTGAAGCTCAAAGATAGATTCTAAGTCATTTTCTATCTGCCAAAGAGGATTTACCAGAAGAAGCAGGTTTCAGCAAGGCTGTAGATGTTGGGACTGATGGCTCTGACAGTATTTTTGGTATCTATCTGCTTCCCAGAGCCGGCTCCAGGTTTTTTGCCGCCCCAAGTGGCGAAAAAAAAAAAAAGCTGCCGCAACTTGTCAACCTGCCGCTGAATTGCCAGTGATGCTGAAGTGCCACTGAAACATGCGGCACACCACCCCAATCACAGCCAGCAGGCCGCCCCCAATGTTGGCCACCCCAAGTACGTGCTTGGAGGGCTGGTACCTGGAGCCGGCCCTGCTGCTTCCACAGTATCAGTGGAAACTTGACGTCTCAGTGGTTACAAACCATACAAAGACACTGCCATTGCACCTGATTGAGAGAGAACCTTCAAGATCTATTGGATGTTTGGAAGTCCAGTGACAGTCGGAAATTGGTAAATGACTTCTGATCCAAATTGTAGTTACCACAGTGCATCCATGCACAAGGGCTTTTACATTTAAAGCAGGCAGTAATCCAGGAACAGTAACTATACATATATGTTCTTTGAAGGATTGAAATCCTTTTGGATTAAGAGGTGTCATAAAACTGTTATCTCAAAGGTTGATTTTAATTCAAATAAACAATCAGGCTACCAAATTTGACATAGTTGGTGAGAGCCAGTCATGACATCTGCAAAAGGAAATCCATGAAAATTTGAGACTGGGTAGTGCCCCATAAGTTATGACTAGTGGCCAGCAACCTATCAGAAATGAAAACCCTGATAATAAATTTAGACAAAAACAAGTCGTTCCTGGATCAGGAGCTAGTGGATCATTTGAAGTCAGGACATCTCCCCATGACCTGTTCGCCATTCAGTCATTCTGCCAACATTCATAAGAATGGCCGTCCCGGATCAGACCTATGTTCCATTAACATCAGTATCCTGTTTTCTGACAATGGCCAGTGCCAGATGCTTCAGAGGGAATGAATGGACTGGGTCAATTTATTGCATGATCCATTCCCTATCATGCAATCCCAGCATCTGAAGGTCAGATGTTTAGGACCTATCCTCCATGAACTTACTAATTATTTTTTTTAACCCAATTAGTTTTGGCCTTCACAACATCCCCCGGCAATGAATTCCACAGATACCACACTTGTCTTCTTGTCCTGACAAGGCCCTTCTGTTTCCGACACTCCTCCCTGGCTACAAAGCATGTGCTGCCATGCCCAGGCTTTTCAAGAGGTTTATTCCTTTAAACAGAGGCTAACAAACAGAAAATAGTATTAACCCAGTCCTTGGCCCAGGCTTCACAACCACCCCTCCCAGGGGTGTCTAGCATTCCAGCTCCTGGCAGTCCCTAGCCTTAGCCAGCTCTGCTCCCCTCGTGGAGCATCCCTTCCCTATGCCCCTGGCCCCTTGCTCCAGGGACCCAGCACAGGAGCTAGCTCCACTCCAGTGTGGCTTTTCTTCCCCAGGGCTCAGCCTCTCTCAGTCCTTCCATCCCAGCTGCCTATTAGCAGCCTTTTATAGGCACATTGGTAGCCCTGCTCTTTTTAATTAGGTGGATTGGGCTCACCTGCTCCGGTCCCGGGTAGCTCAGTTTAGTTATCCTCAAGGACTAGGTACCCTGTGTCACCTTCTCTATAAGCCTGATGTGAAAAACTCTATAGCCAGAGTTTTCATATAGTACAGATACATCCCTAGAAAGTAATCCCAGCTGTTTATTTTGGTTGATTCCAATTCACTAGGTCAGGCAGTTTTCAAGAGAACCATGGTCAATATTTTCAAACGTGTGCATATAAAGTTAGGCACTGCATTCAAATTTAGGCACATGAATAAAACTGGCTTGATTTGCAGAGAGTCTAAGCACACCACGGCTTTCATTAACTTCAAATGCCAACATACACATGCAGTGCTTGATTTTGACAGGAGATTAAAAAGCTGGCCTGCAAAGTTATGTTAAAAGCTCATTCAGTCAGATAAATGTCTGCTTCCCCAGCCAGCCTCTGATTAGATGTCTTCTATTATGGAGACATTTGTAGGGCAGTTCTAGGTTGTTCTCGTCATACTTTTTACAGACATGATTTGCATTTGGCATTGTGGCAAGAATTTGGGTTTAAAATATGTTACGGCCCGCTTTTAGGCAAGGAGTGTTGCTATTCCACCCACCCATAACCATTTAGTTTTACTTTTCTGACTGGTTTTAATATTTGTCATATCTTAAGAGATAACTTAATTCCTAAAGAAAATAATATTGTAGGGGAGGGGTATATTTATGGTCCCAGGGTTTTGTTTGTGGAGTACTGGAGTGAAATTTTGCTTGTGCTTGGCTAACTTCATGGAATAATTGTCATAGTTTCACGTTAACTTTTAAGAGGTCTAATACTAAGTATGGAGAATGGAATTTTACTTATGAGAAAAAGATCCCTTAAGGATCCAAAATATAGCTTACAGTTAAGGCTAAGATTTTGTCATGGATATTTTTAATAAAGTCACATACAGATCATGGGCGATAAACAAAAATTCACAGAAGTCTCATGACCTGTCCGTGACTTTTACTAAAAATATCTGTGACAAAATGGAGGAGAGTCCTGCTGCTGCTCCGGGGTCCCCTCCACCACACACTGCTATTGAGAATGCTGGGGTCCCCCTACTCAGGGCCGGCGACAGAAATTTGGGGCCCCCCTACTCTGATCGTTTGGGCCCCCTCCAGCCCAGCTGGCACTTCCCCCCCCCCCCCCCCCGCAGCTGACAGCGGCTGAGGGGGCCCCCAGCCCAGCTGGCGTTCCCCCCCCAGCTGACAGCGGCTGGGGGGGGGGGAAGCCCAGCCGGGCCCCCCCCCAGCCCAGCCGGCACTCCCACCCAGCTGACAGCGGCTGGGGGGGGGAAGCCCAGCCGGGCCCCCCCCCAGCCCAGCCGGCACTCCCACCCAGCTGACAGCGGCTGGGGGGGAAGCCCAGCCGGGCCCCCACCCAGCCCAGCCGGCGCTCACCCCCAGCTGACAGCGGCTGGGGGGGAAGCCCAGCCGGGGCCCCCCCCCAGCCCAGCCGGCACTCCCCCCCCCCAGCTGACAGTGGCTGGGGGGGGAAGCTCAGCCGGGGCCCCCCAGCCCAGCCAGTGCTCCCCCCCCAGCTGACAGCGGCTGGGGGGGGAAGCCCAGCTGGCACTCCCCCCTCAGCCTAGCCGGCGCTCCCCCCCCAGCTGACAGCGGCTGGCGGCAGTTCGGGGTCCTCCCTGAGCGGCGCAAGCCGCCCTTGCTGCTCCTCCCTCCCCCCCCCCGCGCACTTTCTCCCCCGGACTGCGCCGCTGCCGCCGGCCGGGCTCACTGCTCCTGCTGGGGACACGCGCGCTCGTCCACTCCGGAGGAGAGCCGCGCCGCCTCCCCGTCCCTTCCCCGCTCTCCAGGCCCGGCGACAAGGGGGGATGACTACGGGTACTGCTGTGTACCGGGGGTCCCCTAAAGTCCAGGGCCCGGTACAGCTCTACCCGTAGTACCCCCCTGTCGCCGGCCCTGCCCCTACTGCCCATGGTGGCTGGGAGCTGCAAGGTCCCCTCATCTCCCAAGGGCAGAAGCAGAAAATGTTGCTGAAGTTTTTGGAAGTCATGGATTCCATGGCCTCCATGACAAACCCTCAGCCTCTCTTATAATAGTGTTTCGAAGCTTTTCGGAATATGAAGGGAGCATAGTTATACAGTAGACTCTCGATTATCCAGGATGATGGGAAAAAAATAATTCTGGTTAATAAAATCCTGGATAATCACCATCCATAGGAAATATGGGGAGTGGGGGTTGATACACCAGCCATCCTGCACCGGGGGTAGGGGGTGTTGGTTCACTGGCTGCCCTGCGCCCTGGTAGGGGTTTTGTGTTTGTGTGCTTGGGGCGGCAGCAAAGCCAGAGCTGGCCCTGTGAGTTGCGCATATTTTTTTGACATCCTGGTTAATCCACATTCTGGTTAATCCAATTCTGGATAATCGAGAGTCTACTGTATACATTGTACAGTAAAACCTCCATTTAACGGACTAATTCGGGCGAGGGGGTGTCCGTTAAATCAAAAAGTCCATTATTTAATAATAATAATAATAAAAAAAAGAGCTGTCTGAGCAGCAGCCCGCCCGCCACAGGGTCGGGGCGACAGCTCCACAGCCCGCCCGCTGCCTGGACCCGGGCGGCAGCCGGGAGCCGGCAGCCAGCCCGCCCACTGCTGTGACCCGGGCGGCAGCCGGGAGCCGGCAGCCAGCCCACCAGAAATGGATCAGGAATGCATCAGACTTGCTCAGAAATTTTGTCCGTTGCATCTGAAGTCCGTTAAATCGAGGTCCGTTAAATCGAGGGTTTACTGTATTTCAAAGAGTTTTAGAGAAGCAGTGAAAAGAATAGGCTTTCAGCCGCTGCAGTGGGATCAGCTACATTGCTGTATAACTATATAATGTTATATAACTATCTTAACCTATGCAGTTACACCCCTCTGCTCAGTCACATCTAAAAAATGTAACAGCATCTTCATCTTTGAGTGGTGCAAGACACAGGTAAATTCTGTATTCCATCAGAGAGGCCCAACAGATGCTATTTTGGAAGATTCCCCAGTAAGTCATTAGCTTTTGGGTGAGGTATTGGTTAAAAAGCCTTTCCAAGGGTAACATGTACTTTGAAGAATTTCCATACAGAAAGTGAAATAAAAGCAGATATATCTATGCTTCGTTTGTAATTAAGACATCCTTTTTTCAAGACACTGCTGTTTGTTTTACCATGTGACTGCTGTTTGTTTTGTCCATTAGGGTTTGTGTCAGTTACATTCTTTTACTTTCTCTATCCGGATAGTTATAGATACCAAAGAAAAATCCCTCTGTTTGAACTTTAATTTTTTACGGAAGTTAGTTATTTTACAAAATTTGGAAACTAGAAACATGATATTTCTAAAGCTTTGTTTCTAAAATCTAGGGGTACTTTTTGGTATTAGTTCAAAATAATGGGGGAAGGGGGAGAAGGGAAAAATCTTTTTGTAACTGAATTGATTGGCCTAGTAAAAGGTTGACAATATTTATATTCCAAATGGAACTGAAAACTATGAATATATTTTTCAATCAGAGTTATGTATATTCAAACAGCTTGCTTTTGGAGCCTTCACTATAAATGTGTATGTTTTTAAGGTATTCTATGTCACCACCTCCTGCTGTTGGACACACAAATAGCTCTTCACTTGGAAGTGTCTCATTCAGCTGATTTTGTGCTTTTATTCTATTTGTACAAGGAAGTTTTCATGCCAGCACTTTAGGGCCAGTGTTATTTGTCATGAACCTCCAATTTAGGGCCAGTATTTTAAATGTGGTTGCTGGGAGGTAATTAATGATCAGTTGTTCAAGCTTGTCGTTAAAGGAACTGCTGTAAGGCAATCATTGCTGTAATCTAGGGCCCAATCCAGAAAACTCTCAAACACACAAGTAGCCCCACTGAAATCAGCAGAACTGCTTGAATCAGTAAGGATAGCTCACATTAGTAAGGATTTTCAGGATCAGACTACCACTTAGATTTGTGGCTGAATTTGTTCAACTACTGAATGTGCTCTGAAGTGTTACCATGAAGGCACTATGTTGCACAAAGGAATGATTCTGTTCCTGCTGTCTATTTTGTTTTCCCTCCAAAGAAACTCCAAGAAGAGGAAAAATATTCTTTTTTTCCCCGCTTCTCTGCATCCTCTGATACCTCAACTGCTCTCCTGTGGATTTTGGATGAATTTTCTTTTCACTCCCATTTTCCACATTAGAAAGAATTTTAAAATGTATTCTGTTCTTGAACAATGAGCACACAGGGAAGCACATGATTGATCATGCATGTAGCTATACTGAGCAGTCTCAAAGGCAACTGGTTATTTTCTGACTTTTTACAGTTGAATAACTTAGAAATAGGTGAGTGGAGTCACTCAAATTTACAATGAGTACAGCAACATTAACAAAACTCAGAATTTTCACTTTTAAAGAAAAAGTGTTCCAAGAAATTAGGAGCATCTGAAAAATTAGTTTTATAGGCTACCTGAGGAATCCCACCGTGTAGAGGCATTTCTGGAGAAAGGCTAGCACCCTTCCCACCACCTATGAGTGTTAGGAGAAATCTTGCTTCAGCTAAAATAGACTGTGATTCTTTGAAATATGATTGCCCTGTTGTGGGCCATGAAAATAGGTGATTCCGCAATGACCATGTTAACTCTCAAGAAAAAGCAATAAATTATAATAGTGGATATGAAATACAAATCAAACAAACACTTAAAAGACTGTGAATTAAGCCTGCTCACCAGGGCCGAGGTGAGATTTCATGAGGATGCTTGAGGAGAAGAACTTAGCAGAGGGCTCAGTGTTAAACTTAGCTCTTACCACTCTCATTCATAGAAAATCGAGAAGCCATCCCTCTATTCTAGCTGCTAGAAGGGAGAAGGTGCTTTTTTGTCTACCCTCCAGAGTCCCCTGGCTGCTCCAAAATGGATAGGAAGGCAGATGTTCTCCACTGCTCTACTCTTCCTCCCTTTACTGGCAGAAAAGAAAAAAATATGTCTGCTATTCTACTGCTCTGCCAACCTCTGATTCTTCTCCTCATGAGTAACTCCAAGTGCCCACCTCATAGGATATCAGGGTTGGAAGGGACCTCAGGAGACCTAGTCTAATCTCCTGCTCAAAGCAGGACCAATCCCCAGTTAAATCATCCAACAGATTTTTGCCTCATATCCCTAAATGGCCCTCTCAAGGATTGAGCTTACAACCCTGGGTTTAGCAGGGCAATGCTCAAACCACTGAGCTATCCCTCCGCCTCTGGAGAAAACACTAAATAAACTTAAATTCTTCAAAAATTGATGGCTCATGCCCTCTTGGTCAGCAGGGCCAAAACTTCCCATTCACCATCAGTCAGTGTGCAAGTGGATTTTTCAAGTCCTGTATTAATACAGATGCCATAGGATAAGGACACTGAAATATCCCAAAGTATCAATGGGTTTTTCAGGAAATAGATTTTTATTCTTTCCATCTGAAACTCCAATAGGTCAGGGAAAAGCAGATCCTTTCAGAAATGTCTCTGTTTCATAAAAATGCTGCTTTCACGTTACATTGGCTATTGACTAGAAAAGAGTAGCCATTTGCAAAATACTGATATTTCTTAAAAGACCACTTTCTCCCAGCACTGAAATGGTGGCATTGTGGTGATGGCCCACCTAGTCATTCCTTAGGGTTGTACACACTAGCACTTAAGTCGGTACAGCTTATATTGCTCAGGGGTATGATTAAGCGACATAATTTACACCATGAGCAATGTAATTTACACCAACCTAAGCACCGACATGGACTGCATAATGCCGCCTCTCACAGAAGTGGAGTTATTGTGCCAACATGAGAACTCTCTCCTGTCAGTATTGAGCTCCAGATGAACTACAGAAGTACAGCTGCACCAATATAGCTCTTCTTGTGTAGACTAGCCCCTACTGAATGGTAAAATGCCAAGTTTCCTGGAAGCCCTTATAGCACCAATGTTCCTTCTGGGTTCATATGGTTTGACTATAGAATATATGTAAAAGAGAGAACAGAAGAAGAATATGAAGAATACTGTTTTAAGCCCCCATCCTGCAAATATACATTGACTTATCATTAACTCTGTAAATATTTCCACTGATTTCAAATGATCACAACATTCATTGACCACAAAAACTAACCCCTTGTACAGTGATTGTGCTTATTCTGATTTGCTTTAAATCTATAAACAATGAACACAAAGAAACATACCTTAGTAGTTCCTGATTAGATAATTGGTACCCTGAAAGTAAACATTTCTCATTCCTCGTTAACTTTCCATGTCCCACCAATCATACAAAAATTAAAGTGCTTGTGTGGGTACGATATACCAGGGTACAATCTAGATTAATGAGAAGCTGTGCCACCCTTGCCCTGAAACCTTGGGTGCCTTACAACACCTTGCTAAAGGAGTTTCCACCTGGGCTTTATGTTCTTAAGGAGAAGGATATTCCCTGCTATTTTTCCTCAGGTGTTTGAGCTTCCTTCATTTTCCTTCCTGCTTGATGACTCTGTTTACTGCTTAAATGCAAATTAAGCAGAGCACACATTTCTTTGTTTGAGACAAACCTGTTTTCCAAACTCAGTTTGGACCAATGTATTACCATCACTCTAAACTGGAATCTTAGGGTATGTCTTCACTACAGGAGTAGGTCGATTTCCCTTAAGTCGATTTTCTAAAGTCTACTTTAGAAAATCGACTTAGTGTGTCCCCACAAAGGACAGCAGGTCGACAGTGGTCCACACTGTCTGTCCTTAAACTTTTGCAGGGGTTGACATAGCCCGCATTGCACTGTGGGTAGGTAGCCCACAGTGCCGGGAGTGCCGGACCCCCACCCGCCCGCCCGAGCAGCCCTGCGAACCCCCCCGCTCGCCCAAGCAGCCCCGCGCCCAACCCCCCCGCCCGCCCGAGCAGCCCCGCGAACCTCCCCCCCCTCGGGTGGGGAGGGGTCCGGCGCGGGGCTGCTCGGGCGGGCGGGGGGGTCACGGGGCTGCTTGGGCGGGCGCGGGGGTTCGCGGAGCTGCTTGGGCGGGCTGGGGGGTCCGGCGCGGGGCTGCTCGGGCGGGCGGGGGGGTCCGGCACGGGGCTGCTCGGGCGGGCGGGGGGGTCCGGCACGGGGCTGCTCGGGCGGGCGGGGGGGTCACGGGGCTGCTTGGGCGGGCGCGGGGGTTCGCGGAGCTGCTTGGGCGGGCTGGGGGGTCCGGCGCGGGGCTGCTCGGGCGGGCGGGGGGGTTCGGCGCAGGGCTGCTTGGGCGAGCGGGGGGGTTCGCGGGGCTGCTTGGGTGGGCGGGGGGGTCCGGCGCAGGGCTGCTTGGGCGAGCGGGGGGATCCGCGGGGCTGCTCTGGCGGGCGTGGGGGTCCGCGGGGCTGCTCGGAGACTTAAAGTCAGATGCCTCTTCACTACATCACAATCGACCTAGAGAGGTCGATTTTAGCGCTACTTCTCTCATCAGGCAGGAGTTATAAAGTCGATTTTGAGGGCCCTTTAAATCGACTTTAAGGGCATGCGTGTGAAGACAGGTACACGTTTATTTCGACTTAACGTCGTTAAAGTCGACATTAAGTCGTAGTGAAGACATGCCCTTATACACATACAGTATTGCCTCACATAGTTTATCAGGATGGTACTGATCAGAAAAGTGAGTACTTTGTACAGAATTCATTACAATAATTTGTAGGGTGTGAAGACAGGGTTATCTTCCATCACATTAGGGAACACCAAAACCAAAGCTGCTCTGGTGAAGAAGCTTCTTCATCAACTCTTGACATTGGTATCAAGCAAGAGTGTGTGTGTGTGCATGTGTGTATAAGCCATTATAAAAGCAATACTCTCTGACACACATTTTTGAAACTTCACTTGCAGACTGTACATGTATGTCTTCTCCAAATTTAAAATGTCCCAACATTTAAAGCCTTTATAAAATAAGATGAGAGAGGAAAAAATGGAAATGTGACACTAAGCACCCTGTATTCATATCCTGTCATTATCTTGTACCAAATATTCCTTGTGAGGTATCATTTGAAAATGAATAGCTTGCTGTTCATTAATATTCACGTGTGATGTATGTACTTTGTTGGTATTAAGAGTTATGGACTTATGCTGAAATGAAAGCTAAAATGTATTCAAACCAGACATGTCAGGGGGAGTTGTTAAACAGGTCTGACAGCAGGTTAAACAGTTTTAACAACAGGTCTATCCTAAACAAAGGAATGTGTATTTATCTCAACTTAAATATAAACAGTAAACAGACCCATCAAGCTAACAAAACAACAAGTTTGGGATAAGACAGCTGGCATCTACATCCAGAAAGAGACAGAAGCTTGGTTCAGATGCTACTTTTCAGAAGAATCCATGTTAAAGATTTACTAGTCTGTAAGGACAGGGGAGGGGAACGCTAGCTGAACCTCAAGTGACAAGCAACTCAAATGAATGATTATATCCAATATTACTGCATTATAAAGTTGTATAGAGTCAGGTCTTTCCTTAAAGCTAATGACACACTGGTGATTAATATCATTAAGAATTGTATTTATTAACAGTCTATAAGGAATTATGGATACACGTTGATATTAGACTTCATTCAGGACCAGGTCTATGTTTTTTGCCGCCCTAAGCAAAAAAAAAAATATGGGGTGGCCAGAATGCCACCTCCAAGACTGGCCAGAATGCCGCCCCTTAAGATCTGCCATCCCAGACATGTGCTTTCTTTGCTGATGCCTGTAGCCAGCCCTAACTGCACAGCCTGCCCAAACAGGAGTAGATGTCACTGCTGTCTCCTGTGTTTAAAGTGAATTGTTCGGTAACTCCAGTTAAAGTAACAAACTGTTAAATATTGACTCTTTACAGGGACATCAAATCTTAATATCTCAACTGTCCAGAAGAGGACTGAACATTGTAGAACATATTTTTGGGAAAATCTGGGACTGAGGATATGTTGGGAGCAGGTAGTGGCACAATCCCTCATTTGGGGTCTATTGCAACCCAAAATGTGACACAGAAGTTTGAATGTCTAGTCACTGCACCTAACACTGGTTCTTCCAAATGTAAAATGCTTGCAAGCATAGATCACAGACATTTAAAATCCATTGCAAAGTCCTTGATCCAAAAGTAACACACCTTGTAAAGTAGATATGTAAAGACTGTTACAGGACACAGAGTAAAGATGGTTAGAGCAGTTTACCAAGTTTGTTTAATTACCAAGTATTATTCATTTTTCTGGGGTTCTTCTAATTCCCCATATTTTATATTCTTTTATTTTCCCATATTTTATATTCTTTTATTTTATAATTAAAGTGTTCTTGTAAATTGGTGTTGCCCTTCAGTTACTGCTATGTCTTTGTGTTGACTCTATTTAATAATTTGTTGTTGTTATTGGTATGCACCAAGCTTTTTGATATCTGCTTTCCAAGACCTACTGATACTGCTTGATAAAGGGGCAGTCTCCTGATTTTAACCACTTCCCTTAATAGAAAAAACTGTTGTGGAAAACAGAAAGGTGCTTGCCATGATTCTCTGAGTAATTTTTTAATAAGTGATCAAATAACAGTTCAGCAAAGGATATGTGCACTCTTGTTTTCAGTGAGGTATCCTTTATAGTTGTAAAGCTGAAGGAATATGTTTATTGGTCATTAACCACCACAATAAACAGTACTAATTTAAGCTTAATAAAATGGAAATGTACTTTGTAGATTCAGAAGATGGAATACTGGAATAGAACACCTTAACTTTTCCTTGAGTAGCATGTAGTAGTAGGATGTATGCACAATACCTAGGTAAAATATAATTTTTAATGGTATGGGGAAATTACAATCCACTTGCATCTAAAGCAAATTCTACAAATTGCAGCACATTCATCAGGTTTTATGTATAGAAATATACACACTGCGAATCGAGAAAACGGAATATGGAATCTATGAAGAGATGCTCTAGTTCAAAAAGAAACATTTTGGGGGAGTAATATGGCCTCTGTTATATTGAAGGTCACCGTGTCTATATATAGATGATCACAGTGTCCCCTCTGGCCTTGCATTACCGGGTATATGCATTTATAAATCTAAAGAAGGAATCCAAAATTTAGAATCTCATGTTGTTTTCTTCTCAACTCTTTATCTACATGCTGTCCATACAAGATTGTAAACTCTTCAGGGACCTAGCTTACCTCCACAAACAGGCCTAGCAGTCTCAGATACCATTTAAATAATCATAAACAATGATAATGGCAGAAAGACAGAAATATTTTCCTCCTGAAGAGTTTTGTTGAGTATTCTTGAGTTTTAATATTGTTGACACGTATATGACAAATCCAGTGATAGCTAAATCTAGCTTGCCTATGCATTTTTGTAAGATTGAAGTTAGGAAATGTTAATATGGTGGTGGGATAGAAGTCGTCCTTCTAGTAATTCTGGGGAAACTTATGCGGGGAAAAAAAAAGTTTTACCATTTTCGATCTGTACCATCTCTAGTTTAGAAAGAATAGCAGTTGGAGAGAAACAGCTGCACATCATTATAATAATTTACCTTACCTTTTCATTTAAATTGCAAAATATACTTTTGTGCAAACTTAAGCTGGGCAGTTTACTAAGAAAATACTGTTTTGATTCTTAGAATAACATGTAGTCAAATTCCAGTTCTTCTGAGATGTCCAGGTTATCTGGAGTGTGATGGATGGATTTCTGGAATGAAAAGAAATTGATTCAGTGATTTAACTCTGTTTTTCTGTTCTAGTCCATTCTCATTGGTCTAACCAACAATTTTTTTTCCTTCAGAGCTTTACCTAATGGCTTTATGTGAGACTAAATGCTGGGTTTTGAGGAGATGGGAAATTGGGTCCAACTTTTACAGCTTTTCTTATCTTTCCGGATTTTAATGTTGGGATTTGTTAGTGTGTAGCCTACATAAGAATTGGTACATAGTACAAAGTAATGAATGTGTTCTTGGCATATGAAGCTGGATGAAATTTTTCACACAAACACTTTTTTGCCAAAAAAAAATGCATATTCAGGATATCTGCAATAATTCACTAATTTGACTCAATTTCAGCCAATTGGTTTGTTTGTTTGTTTTCTTTGGGGGTAGGAGTGGGGTAGAAATTGGAAATGTGAAAATGGTTCATGTTCTTATTTCCATACCAAAATGTTTTGACTTTTTTTCATTTCAGAAAGAGGGTTTGTTTCAGGATTTCCTTCAATTTTATCTTTTAAAAGTTTTAAAATGTCTAAAAAAAAAAAATAAACCCGAAAAACATTTCAGTAGACACAAAATGAAATTTTGTTTTGGTTCACTAAAATTTTGAAATATTTAGTCTTGGGTTGATGCATAATGATTTTTTTAAAAAAAATTCATATCTGTACCTGAAATGAATATTCAGTTATTTGTACAGTGCTATTAGCATATGCTTGTAAGACATGGGTATATGACTTTGGAGGGATCTGGGGGGGATAATTATTCCTGGAGGAATTCCGCACCATAGTGCACGTGAAAAATTAATGTCCCCCGACAGATTTGTTTGCTTCCCTGCAGAAAAATTACTTTTTGATGGGGAAGCAAAGGGAAGTCTCAAGAGTACTCACATGCCCTTCTCTGGCAGTGTGGGTGGGTTGTTTCAGGGGTCTGAAGAAGCCAGCGGAGAGGTAAATCACCATGAAGAAGGGAGGGGTTGGGAACACTCCGGCCAGTGGCTTCTAACCGGCTCTGGGCTCAGTTGCTCATTTTGGAGAGTGCAAGCCACCCAAAGAAACTTCCCCTGGCTGCAGGAAACTCTGCACCTCCTAGAACCACTTTCCTGCCTCCATCACTCCTCAGCCATGGGGGGAGGGGTTATCTGTGCGCCCAACTCCTGTACATCTAGACCTGCCCATACCCAGACCCTTCCGCACCAACCCACCCACCACCAAACCCCCACTTTGCTGAGCCTCACCCCCTGCATCTGGGCCCTCCTCTGCACCCAGAGCAGCCCCCTGAGTCCCCTCACTCAACCCCCCCCCCGCACATGGACCCCTACCTCACCAAGCCACACACACCCCGCACCATTACTAAGCCCTCCACACCCAGATCCCTGCTGCTGAGCCCCATCCCTTCCAGACCCCCCCAGTTCAGCCCCAACTACCTTCACTTACATCCCTCTGCAGAGTCCCATTCCCACGACACTCGGAACCCCCCAACAAGCCCCTGTGTATAGCATAGCAGCCAGACCCCCTACCGAGCTTCCTGCACCCAGAAAGCCCCACACTGAACCCTCTTACATCACACCTGGATTCCTGCACACTAAGCCCCTCCACCCTTGGATCCCGTTGGGCTGCCCACATCATCTGGTGTGCCTGTTGCGGAGGAGGAGAGGGCTGCAGGGTGATCTCCCACGTCCGTGCCGCCAGTGGGCCATGCTTCCCACTGCCATGCTGAAGCCTCCCCATTTATTTATTGATGAATTAAATCTGCAGAATTTTAAAATATTGTGCACAAAATGTTTAGGGGGTTTTTGGTGCATAATTACCCCGGAAGTAAATAATGTCATCTCCCTCTGTGAAAAATGAACAGTGACTGGGAGTGTTGTTTCTGAATGCTGGAGCACTGTCATTTTCTGCTTTTACTGTATGTGTTCTGTGACTATTATAGCTTTTTTGTTACCCATAGTGTCTGCCTGCAGTTATACTATTTATTTTGGCATATTAAAGTACAGAACAGCCTGTAAAGCATGATTTTTTTCCCCTTCACTGAAACTTCTCTCCAGAGCAGATCATTAAAAGTGTTTCATCATTTTTCTTTCTGGTTTTCCGTGTTGTCTTCAGGATGAAAACATTTGATTAGGATGAAACTCCTCTATGTATATACATATTTTAATCTATTTCTGACAATAGCTCAGGGTTATGGGGTTTTTTTCCCCTTGTACTTTGTGTAGTTCAAAAATTTCAGAACTGTTGGCAGTTTTACAACTAAAAAGGTGTGCACTGTGCATGTATACTGTGAATCTGTATACTCTTTTAATGAATTTGTATATAATGGCTATAGCCATGTAGATGTTTTTAACTCATTTATTACTTTTCTTAAAAACAAAGGATAATAAATGTATGAGGTTGTTGTAATAGCATTAGTTATGAGAGAAATTAAGAAAACAATGTTAAAGTAAAAATTCTTCTTTCATTTACTCTGTATTTTCACCGGTGTAACTCCATTGGTTTCAAAGGAATTACTCCCGAGTTTATAGTTATGTGAATAAAAAATCAGTGAGAAACGATAGGTGTGGTAATATCTTTTATTGCACCAGCTTCTGTTGGTGAGAGCGACAAGCTTTCAAGCTTCAGGCAACCTGAAGAAAGAACTCGGTGTAAGCTCAAAAGCTTGTCTGCCTCACGAACAGAAATTAGTCTAATAAAAGTTAGCACCTCACTCACCTTGTCTCTTTCATATCCTGGGACTGGCATGGCTACAAGAACACTGCATACAGTGAAGAGTGAGAAATTGGATAACAAGTTGAAAACTTTGGTGTAAAAGATTATGTATAGTTGGCTCGTGTTATGCTGTATGTGCTTCAAAGTCAGGCCCAATGCACAACAGGATGCATTTAGTGGTAGCCCTGTTTAGACTTTCTGGTTTAGAGTTTAGACTTTTTGGTTTATCAGAAATGTAATCTTACTTAAACATAGGATGGTGAAGATATATTTAATTGACTGCATGGAAACTCATACAGATCTCACCTAATCAAAGAAGGACGTCTAGCTACATATGCCGTAGCTATAATTTTAGCAGGGGTGGGCAAACAACTGCCCGCAGGCCACATCCGGCCTACGGGACTATCCTGCATGGCCCCTCTGCTCGCCAGGGAGGCTCCTCCCGGCCCTCCCCTGCTGTCCCTCCACAGCCTCAGCACACTGGGTAGGCAGTGATCTTGGGGCGGGGCTGCGTGCTCCTGCAGGGCAGCACAGCAGTGGCTTGGTAAGGGGGCTGAGACCGGAGCCAGAGCCGGATGATTGGATAAGGGGCAGGGAGTCCCAGGGGCAGTCAGGGGACAAGGATCGGGGGCGGTTGGATGATGCAGAGGTTTTGGGGGTTTGTCAGGGAATGAGGAATGGAGGGAGGGAATTGGATAGGGTGTGGGAGTCCAAGGGGTCTATCAGGGCAGGTATGTGGATATGGGTCAGGACAGTCAGGGGACAGGGAGAAGGGGGGGCCTGGGGTGGGTGGTTAGAGGGGGGTCTCTGGAGGGAGCAGTCAGGGGAGAAGAACCAGGAAGGGCCTGAATAAGGGGTTTGGGGGGTGATTAGGGGCGAGGGGTCCCTGGAGGGGGTGGTAAGGGGACAAGGAGTAGGGGGGGTTGGATGGTTCAGGGATTCTGAGGGGGCAGGAAGTCGGAGGGGTCAGGTAGGGGGATGGGGCCAGGCTGTTTGGGGAGGCACAGCCTTACCTACCCGGTCCCCCATACAACTTTGCAACCCCAATGTGGCCCTTGGGCCAAAAAGTTTACCCAC
The DNA here is from genome assembly GCA_032164245.1 of Sternotherus odoratus. NCBI lineage: Eukaryota > Metazoa > Chordata > Testudines > Kinosternidae > Sternotherus > Sternotherus odoratus. The sequence goes on from JAVMKO010000001.1 coordinate 63,815,625, forward strand.
CCCTGATTTACAGTATCTTCTGCTATTATACTTGTAACAATACAAAAACACCCTCCAAGCAATTTTGTCTTCTTCCAAAACATATTTCCTTTTGAGTCTGTGACATCTGATTTCCAGGTGTGTCGCCATCCGACATACTGTTTGCTTCTTCCCCTTTGAGCTAACATACATATCCTCATTGCAGGTCAGTTTCTCCTAGAAGAATCCCGCCTGATAGAAGCAGCTGAAATGGCAAAGAAGGCAGCTGAGCTGGACAATACAGAGTTTGATGTTGTCTTCAATGCAGCCCATATGCTCAGGTTAGTTCTCTACCTTATCTTTATTTGGTTTGTTTGCACTCTCCTTTCCCCAGCCCCAAAGTCTCCAATATTTGCTTCCAACAAGTTTTTTTTTAACCAAATACCCTTTTTGAAAGCTTTGGTATAACTAATAAGGAAGAAAAACTGGAGTGAAACTTTTGCAGACTTGAGCAGAGTCTGTTTTTAACTTTTCTGTATTTTATACTCCTTATTCACTACCTTGGAAAATTTTGTATTTCACAAGCACGTAATCCTCTTTGGTTGGGTATGAGAACAATATATCTTCTTTTCCTACAGTATCTTCAGCAACATTTCCTTTTATATTATTTTTAAAGACTTGAGTCACAAAAATAGAGAGACCATAAATAAGAGAATGGAACTCTGCTGCTCTGACTGTAACTTGAGAGTATTGTAAATACCAAATAATATTATATAAATATCATTAGGAAGTAGAAAGCTGATTAGAAGCGTAAGTATAGGCCTTAAGGGTTATGGAGACTTTGAGAAATATAGGACTGATTAATGATATTATCAGAACCCTTTGATTCAGAGGCTGCCTTGTATTTAATCTTATTCTGCTATCTGAAATTTTAGAGGGCTTGTTCTTCCATCTAAAACCAATGCACCTGGACTTTCAGCAACTTAGAGCTTCTACCTAAACAATTACATTAAGCCCACATTACTGTATTAGTCTCCAAGCTTTATTTCTAGGATAACTGTATAATGATTATACTTCTTATGTACTCAAAAGGAAGAGCAATGACTGAACACAAGTGGTTTGTGTTAGCCTATATCTTGCTTTAGAAAATGTACTATAAATAATGTACAAAAATAAGGGAAGTGGTTTTGAGTAAATACATTCAATTAGCACAGAGTAGTCATTAGAACAGTTATCTTAATAGACTTCTCTTGCTTTACTCTTTATAATTTTAACATCCACAAATACAAAATGGAAGAAAAATTACTTGTGAAAGAAGACAAAATAAGTTCCTAATTGAGTGACCTACTTTCGAAACTGAACTGAAGGTTTCTATAGCAGGATTTTACAATAACCCCCAAAATGCCTTTAAAAGATTGTTAGAAAGAGAGAGACTCAGTTCTTGTAGATCAGTAAAGGAAACCAAGACAAATGGTACAATTTTCAGCCATTAAATATTATCCCAACAGGCAAGACAAATGGTACAATTGTTTAGCCATTAAATATTATCTCAACACCGGCACCAACATAGATGGTTTTAAGGATCCCTCTGTTTGCCTTGTTCCCTTTCTATCATTTAATCCGCCTTAAGAATGGGCATATAGTACTCAGAGTCATTCATCTAAACATTAGATTAAAACATGTGGAAACGTTAAATTAATGAAGGAAACAAGCCTAGGTAGTTAGCCACATAGATGATGGGATTCACTGTAGAATGGAGAGTTGGTTTTGTCTTTAAAGTGATGGTATGATCCTGAGGGGCAATGGTATATCTTCAAGGTGTGTTAGTGTTGTCACCCTTACAGGACTAGCTGCACCTCTGATGCCTTCATGGCATCTCTGATTGTACCCCCATCAGGTTTGACCTTGCCCTTTACCACCCTGGGATAAAATCATGCTATTCTCCTACTCTTAGGCCTGGTCTGCACTACAAAGTTAGGTCAACATAAGTCACCCTGTGTCAGCACTCAAATTTGTCTCCGACCGACATAAGTGCCCCATTACAGCAAGCAGCAAAACAACCTTCCTGAATGGCGTAGAGACAAGGTTGACATACTGGCATCATGACAGTGTGAGTGTAGTAGACTCCACTGCCATGGGGTCGCGAACACTGGAAGCCCTCCCCTACATTTTTGAAATGTCTTTTCCTGATGGTCTACCTTGGCAAGCACACCTCACAGCTCTTCCTTGTTACGTGCACTACCCAGCCAACCACACCGGCTCCACACAATAGATGAGCCCCTGAGAGGAGCACACAGGAGATATTGGTCTCCTGAGCATGTGGAAAGAGGCTGCGCACGCTGTGGGCCAGACATAGAAACACGGACATCTATGAACAGATTGCAGCAGGGGTGCAGGCAAAGGGATATAACAGGGATCAGCAGCAGTGCTATGTGAAATTAAAGGAACTTTTTGCGAGATAGGCCAGGGAAGTCAACAATAAATCTAATTGGTTCCTGCCATTCTGCTGCTTTCACAACAAACTGCATGTCATACTTGGCAGATATCCCACCAGCCAGCACCCTTCAGACTAGTGTGGATGCCAAGGAGGAGGAGAGGTAGAAAGATGTGATGGGAGAGTGCTACAAGCCAGGATCTGTTTGGGACTCCATCACACTCTAGGCCAGTGATGGCAAACCTTTTTGAGCCCAAGTGCCCAAACTGCAAACCAAAACGACTTGTTTTTTTTCAAAGTGCCAACACCCCCGCTCGACTCGGGACTCCCCCCCGGCCTCAGCAGCGCGGCTCACCCCCCCCCCCCCCCCCGGCCTCAGCAGCGCGGCTCGCCCCCCCCCGGCCTTGTCTCCCCCCCTTGCCTTGCCTTCCCCCCCCTTGCCTTGCCTCCCCTTGCCTTGCCTCCCCTCCCCTCGCCTTGCCTCCCCTCCCCTCGCCTTGCCTCGCCTTCCGTCCCTCCCCCCTTGCCTTGCCTTCCCTCCCCCCTTGCCTTGCCTTGCCTTCCCTCCCCCCTTGCCTTGCCTTGCCTTCCCTCCCCCCTTGCCTTGCCTTCCCTCCTCCCCTCCCCCCCTTGCCTTGCCTTCCCTCCCCTTGCCTTGCCTTCCCTCCCCCCCTCCCCTTGCCTTCCCTCCCCTCCCCTTGCCTTCCCTCCCCTCGCCTTGCCTCCCCTCCCCTCGCCTTGCCTCCCCCCTTGCCTTGCCTCGCCTCCCCCCCTTGCCTTGCCTCGCCTCCCCCCCTTGCCTTGCCTCGCCTCCCCCCCCTTGCCTTGCCTCGCCTCGCGCCTCACCTCGCGCCGCGCACCTCCTGCCTCGCCTCGCGCCGCGCACCTCCTGCCTCGCCGCGCGCCTCCTGCCTCGCCTCGCGCCTCCTGCCTCGCCGCGCGCCGCGCGCCTCCTGCCTCGCCTCGCGCCTCCTGCCTCCTGCCTCGGCCCCGCCTCCGCTCTCCTTCCCGGGCTCCGGCCGTCCTTTCACTTCCTCCTCCACCACCCGCTCGCCTCTTACTGACCCCGCCCCTCTGCTCCGGCGTTTTGACGGCGTGCCCACAGAGACGGCTCGGCGTGCCGGCAGCGGCACGCATGCCACGGGTTCGCCATCACTGCTCTAGGCAGTCCTACCAGCCAAACTAACAAGATAAAAGAGTAGAGGTATTACAAACAGAGGTAGAGTTGGCATCTGCTTTTCATTCCATGTTAGATTGGGCAAGGGCAATGCAGGACAGTTTGTTCATGAATATAGAGTTTTCCTTTATATCCGCCTGAGAGAGCTTGATGAAACTTTCATGAAGATACTTTGGAATCCTTTACCAATGTTTTTAGGGATAGCTGTCTTACTTCTTTCTCTGTGGTAGACAATTTCCCATCTTGCTTCACAGTGAGTTCAGCTGACACCGTTGCAGTAAACAGACTAGCAGCATACAAGCCTGAGCAGCTTTGAGACACTGGTAGCAGCTGTGTACTCAGTGTCTTTGTTACCATCAAGATTAAATGATAATATAAAACTATCACCGTATGTGGAAAATAATGCCAGTCATGCCTATCCAACAACACATTGCGAAATTTTCCCAGAAGTTATTATGACGGATGGCAGCATTTGGCACTCTGGAATACCTACTTATAGTTTACCACAATTTGCATCGAGACAGGCACTTCCAGTGAGTAAGCACAGGGCTGATTCAAGAAGCTATATATGCACACACCCAAGTGATATACAAACTTTGGTGACTGTGTGGAAATGTAAGTAGCATTGTCCAAAGGTTGCATTGTAGACATGGCCTTAGACTGGGTCCCAGGCTAGAACACTCTGGGTTCACTTTCTCTCTCCCTTTCTCTGGAATGTGTCAAAGTCCAGTCCCAAGTCCTACTGTTTAACTATTTAACTTGGTCAGCAGGAGTCAGTGCAGCAACATTGAAGACAATAGTCCTGGGTGTTTGCTGAGAGGTTGTTAGCTGGTCTGTTATCTCCTTCCTGCCTACATTTCCTGACAATCCTGCTAATGAATTCACTCAATATTTGTGTACAGTAAACAATAAATAACAATCAGACTAACAAAATATATATTCATAAATTATTGTAGCAGCTCCAAATCCATCCCAAAGTGTTTGTGGTATTTTTGGAGGAGATGGGTTTTCAGGATGAATTTGAATGACAGAGAACTGAGATGGTTCCAGGCAGGTGAATTAGAAGGAAAGAGGGTGTAGAGATATGGGTGAGAAGGAAAGGAAGTGAATGGCAAAGCTGAGGATTTTAAACAGCATAGTAGGCCATGGTAGACAATGGAGTGGTACAGAGGAGTTGTGCAGGCTGATTGTCAAGTGAGAGAGATTATTTTAGACGCTTGATGGACTAGAGGATTGTGAGGTGGAAAATGTTAGATTAGAGGCCTTAACCAGGCAAGGGATGAACTTTGTTGCTGTGGCTACAGAGAAGAAGAGATGGATTTAAAATACATTGTTTATTAAAAAACAACAGGATTTGTGTTGGCCTGGATGTAGAGCAAGAGGTTCAAAATGACGGTTCACTGTTCCCGGCTAATGGAGCTACAAGAAGCCACGGCCTGGTGGCCCACACCACTTCCCGCAGCTCCTATTTACTGGGAACGGTGAAGCATGGCCACTGGGGATGGTGGGTGGAAGTGCAAATGTAAACAAACTGTTTGGCGGCCCACCAGCGGATTAACCTGACTGGCCACAGGTAGCCCACCGCTGTTTTAGAGAGACAAGGTGAGTGATGAAATATCTTTTATTGCACTTTGTATTTTCACCAAGAGAAGTTGGTCTAATAAACGATATTACCTCAACCACCTGCTCTTTCTAACCAACATGGGACCCACATGGCTACAACACTACAAACACTATTACAAATTTTTAGTAGCTTTTGTATTTAAAGTGTGTCTTATATTAGTGAGAAACTTTTCTTCCACCTTTTTCCCACAAACTTTAACTCAGAGTAGAATAAATGTTTAACTACTAATATCCACATTCATTCCTCTGCACAGTATAAACATTCCTACATAAAAGTACTAAGTGGTATTTAAATAATTAACAAAGTTACTCTTTGTACTCATAACAGGACCAAATCCTTTTGGCTTGGTGTGGCTTGCTCAGACAGTCCCACTACTTCGGTAGGATGACTCTGGTCAGCAAGAAAAGCAGAATTAGGAAATTCAGTTTACTTCTAATTGCTAAAACTCAAATATTGACATGCTTGTCTTGTATATTTCTTTGACTACTGCATTGTTTTATTGACATATATTAATGTAAACTCAAATATTTACAGAAATACAATTTATCATTTAGGTTTTGTGAAATAGACTAATTATAGAGAAATGCTGTTTATTCCTTAATATTAATAAAGTAAGTTATATTGCAGGCCTTGGAGTTAGAGAACAGCTAGTACCTATTCAACAGCCAATTTGACATTTCCTAACAGAGACGCTGTACTTGCAATGAGCTCTGTAATAGGAAAGGTTTCTTGATTTCAATGGCACAGGTCTGCCTATCTGAGGCTCAAGGCAGGTTCAGGGCCTTTGGGAGTCACTGTGAGTTGTAAGCCCTCTGCACCTCTCTGATTCTGCCCCTGTGTGTCCAAAACAAACTTCAGCCTGAGGCCTGATGCTCAGCATGCAAAATATAGCCCAAATAGTTAAAGTTTGGAAAAGTTATAAAAAACTGAAAACAAAGGGGTTTATAATGGAGGGTGATTGTGTGAATTGTATAAATAAAAATAGGATAAGGTAGTTTACTGTCTGATCATGATTTTATTATGGCACCAAAAGTTTCATTGAAGAATTAAGACCGGGTGCCAAATTCTGGATTTCTAGATTATTTTTCCTTACATAGAAGTTCCCATTTTTCTTTAGCCAGGCAGATGCCAGATTCTCACTTAACACCAAGAGCTTTCAGTTCAAGGCTTTATTACACAGCAGATGCCAGGAGGACGTAGGTTAACGATCCTTCTTCCCACTGAAATATTTGCACGATTAGACAACTATAATGTTGTCACCACTTTATTGATAAATAATTTTTTTGTACTTTAAGGGTTGATTAGTAAAACAGTCATTTAAATGAATCTGCCTTGAATTGTTTATCTTTTATTTGGGTGTCCATGGAACTTATGAGTCAAGGCCAACTGTAAGATATCACAGGTGATCAATTGACATCATATGGGGAGGGCTCTGAGTTACTACAGGTAACTCTTTCCCAGGTGTCTGACTGGTGGGTTTTGCCCAAATGGCCAGGCTCTAACTGATCGCCATATTTGGGGTCAGGAAGGTATTTTCCCTACGGTCAAATTGGCAGGGATCCTGAAGGTTTTTTGCCTTCCCCTGCAACATGGCATATGGGTGACTTGCTGGTTTGAACTAGAATAAATAATGGATTCTTTGTAACTTAAGTCTTTAAATCAGGGATTGGCAACATTGGAACATGGCACCGCAGGATAAGCACCCTTAGCGGGCCCTGCCGATTTGTTTACTTGCCAGTTTGCCAATCACGGCTCCCACTGGCCGCGGTTCACAGTCCCAGTCCAGGGGGGTTGTGGGAAGCAGCGGCTAGCACCGCAGCCCTCATTGGACCGGAGCGGCAAACCACGTCCAGTAGGAGCCGCGATTGGCAAACCAGCAAGTAAACAAAGTGGCAGGGCCTGCTAAGGATGCTTACCCTGCGGTGCTGCATGCCAAGGTTGCCGATCCCTGCTTTAAATCATGATTTGAAGACTTCAGTAACACAGCCAGAGTTTATGGGTCTATTACACGAGTGAGTGGGTGACACTCTGTGGCCTGCAATGTTCAGGAGTTCAGACTAGATGATCATGATGGTCCCCTTTCTGATGTTAAAGTCTAAGTCAGTGAGTCTGAGACATACATAAGGATAAAAGCCAGTGGGTTTAGAGCAGTGATGCTCAGATCTCAAGTGACTCAGGAGCCAAATTACATTAATTAAATCACACAGTGTTTTTAATATCATGTGCTGCAAAAAGCTGCAGAAAACACATTAAAGACCCACTTGCAGCTTCTGAGTCTCAGTTTGAGTATCACTGGATTAGAGGCTCAGTTTAAGGGCTTCTTCTGACCAGGATTGAAATGTTAGACAGTAATTTATGTTGTGAAAAGGAAAATGCTGTATCTAAGCATTGGGAGTCAAGCAACAGAAGTGAGGCCTGCTTTCAAGGTCAGCACCATGGAAAGCCTAGGATATCCTTCATAATGACTGAAAGCAGTCTTTCTTCTCTAGCTATTCCCCAGTTTCTCCTGGCTTCCTTTTCCTCACTTGTATTTTATTCTTATCACTGTTGTATCTAATATTTTTCTCTAAGTTATGCTTCCTCCAGTGGAACCCTTCCATTGTTTGACATTGATCCAGAGCCATTTGCTGCTTAGTGGCATAGGGTTACTGCAATTTCCTACCTCCATGTCTTTTATTTTTCTCAAGGGGAAACCATTCCAGGCCTTCTCATAATGAATTCTAGTTTAGATTTCCAGTGAGAATGTGAATCAGAACTCGACTGTAACTTAGCTGAAGGAACTGTTTATGAATGCCCCAATAATAGAACTTGTATTTTCCTCACAAGATTAGTATGGATTGAATATATTTATAAAAACTATTTTTAATAAGGAACTATAAATTCAAATTGCCTTCAACTTGAAAATTAATGGTCCATGTTTTAAGATATATTTGAGGAAGGAAAGAGAGTAATGTATTTCCAATTGGCTAGAGGGGGCATGAATTTCAATCCATTCCATGTTCATATGCAAGCAATTCTTTCCTAAGGAAAATGTACCTTTTTTTTCTTTGCCTCCTGGGCAAGGCACATTGTTTGTACAGAAATTTGCTGTATTTAGGATTGTTGTATTTCCTGACCTTCTGTGAAATGAAAGCTACCTGACACATTCAATTTTACTTGTCTTTTACTAAGTTGTGAAATATAACTTTTTACTGAGGAGTTTTAATGCCACAACACCCTTTGACTAAAACAGCAGGAATGTTTCAGAAGTGTGCTAAACGAGTATTTTTAAACACTTACTTATAACCACTCAACCACTGAGCTGATAAATGTGAAGAATAATTTAAAACAGTTGATGGGTATAAACTGGGTTTCCTGCTTGTCAGAAAATGGTTTCAACTTGCTTGAAAACTATGTGAAACTTCAAATGGATTTTTGTTCCTCCATATTACTCCAAAGACCAATAACTGTCTATCAAAATGTATTGATTGGAATGAATTGCCTATAGCACATTGTGTGGTTAATTTTCAAAACTCCAGTGGAAAGTCAAATGGAAGTTTAACACCTGCAATCTATGATCCCTGAACATAACATAAATTGTTAAAAAAAACCTCATAGGTAAAACCTGCAGATCCAAGTGTTCTGGAAATGATACAAGCATACTGGAAATCTGGAAAAAATGATGAAATCTGAGTTTTGTTATCCTTTTTCTTCCATCCTCTAAAAGCTGCAAGACAATGGCCACAGGATAAGAATATGAACTTAACAAAGAATTCATCTTTAGCCCCCTAACAGACAAACGGGCCAACAGTCGCCTGTCAAGAGTGAGAAGTCTACAGATAAGACACATGGGCTCCTTTTTAACTACCTCCTGGTACAGGAAACCATACTACATTTGTCCTTCTGTTTGGTGTAAGGATTGTAATAACCAAAATATTAATAATGTTGGAAGGTGTAACCTACCTGGCATCCCTTAAGTTTGTTTAGTTGTTCTTGTGCATATGCCAGCTTTCTTATGACAGTGTCCTCTGAAGGGAATAAAGTTGCTTTATGTTACAACCCAAACTTTGACATATATAATACTTGAAGGTATGCCTAATTTTATAAATATTGTACCAAATCTTTGGCTGGTGTAACTGGCAAAGGGCCATACAATTGCATCAGCTGATCCATTGAATCTGGCCCACTGTATTTCTTTGCAATGTACACTGAAATCCTATTATAACTAAAATGTGAATAAGAGTAAAAAGAGCATTTCATTATAGATAATTGATATTCAGAGCTATAGAAATAGTATTTCTATTGGAATTTGGTAATAGGATATTTTAAAATGGTGGAAACAAATACAATTGCCAATCTGTATACTTTCCATGTTTACCAAGAAAAACGAAGTGTAGTTATTATTTTTTTTCCTTCCACCAATAGACAAGCCAGTCTCAATGAAGCAGCGGAGAAGTATTATGAAATGGCAGCAGGATTGAGACCTAATGTAAGTGGGTATTTTTTCCTTTATGCCATTCGCTATTCAAAATGATGAATGCAGATGTGTTGGATCCTGTGGTACTTTGAAGAGAAACTAATTGTAGGAATGTTAGATCTCTGAGCCTGTACTGTGAATTCTTTTAATGAATAATAGATAGTAGTAGAAATCAAATCAAGCTTTTCATTTGTCAAACTAATCACTATATTTTTTCCATTCTTCTTGGTATAAAGTTCAAAAACAAGTATAATGTTACTACTATGTTTTAAATGAGTTGGAGCAGCAGCCGAGGGGTTCTCTTTTTCATCAGCGAATGGAAAGATTGTCTGAGTTCCAGATACTAGATAAGAAATTTTAAACAATTTTCAGCCTTTTCATCTGTAATGAAAGTTTTGTTCTAATACAATCCCAAAGTTGCTTTTACCTCAGATATAACTTCATACTGTTATGCACCGTAGGCAAAATAACTATTTTTTTTACTTTGAAGAGAAGGTAGAAAGGCCTGTGGAGGAGGCTGGATGGGGACAGGAACATGTATGTGTTTATCCACAGACTTTAAAAAAAAAAAAAAAAAAAAAAGCCTTTTTCTACCATCACTAAGCTTGATAATTGTTTCTTTAGAATGTTCCAATAAGCATCACTCATGGGGAATAAGGACTGCATGAAATTATTCACACTCAATTAAAAAAAAGTAATGACACCTTTTTCTTTTTGTCATTTACTTAGCCCATATTGTATATTTTGTGTGATTACCTTCCAAATTTAGAATCAAGACATGAAATCCTGAAAACACCCATGGACATCACTGTGGCCAGCATCTCACTCAAGATGTTTAACACTTGGGGCTATACAATGAAGTAAAACTGAAGAGCATGTTCCCAGACAAAATACTTTTTCTGAGCTCTTGTTGAAAGTACATTTCAGTAACTTTAGAATAAAACGACACCAACAAAATTCCCACAAAAATATAATAGATTTTTTTAAAATGCAGCTAAGGAAAATTCAGACTCAAAAGTAAAAATACATAAAATAAACCAAATTATCTGAAATTATTAAATGTTTAGTTTAAATACCCAAAAATCCTTAGGTAAATGTAGCAATGACAGCTTTCCATATTTCATTCTTTGTTTCTTTCATACCCAGTTTGTAGTTTCCATTTGGGGAACTGAAGAATTTTCTGTGTGCTTCTAAGTCCTAATACTTTCTTTGACCGTGGGCATCTTAAATGTTGGAAAGCAACTTAAGTGGTACACAGTTGGTACAAGCACCATTCTTCAATTTTCAGTTGATCATTTTACTCTCAGAATGTCTTTTAGAAATGTGCTGTCTATTTCTGTAGGCATCTGAAATTTGGAGAATATAGTACAGTTTGAGGATAGAGTAGCAAAGGTGTTCCACTGAGCCCTGGCTTTATTCCAGTGACATGGAACTTCATCACCAGAATAATTATGGTTCTCTCTTCAGGTAACTTCTGGAGGTATATTTTGATGGGGAGTGGATTGGCAGAGTGTTGGAACTCAGATCATTTACTTAGGAAGGGAAAAAAATTAGAAGCATGTAATTTTTTTAGTTTAATTTGAGTGACCATCTTTATTTTCAACCATTTACTGTCATTAATTCGAGGGTGGAGGGAAAGGGTTATGCAAATAATATTTTATGCAAATAATGTAATGAGATATATTGCATATGTGCAACAATATGTATATGACCTTAAGACTCCAGCTTTAAACAATGTATGTGGATTTAATGTAATGCAGTCCTGATGAAGGAACTCTTTATCTACAGGGGAGCAACAGTAAAAACTTTCCAAACACTGCTCTGTCAGCATTTCTCAGCTCTGATGTGGAGGAAAGTCATCTAGGGCAGTGGTTCTCAAACTGTGGGTTGGGACCCCAAAGTGGGTTGTAACCCTCTTTGAAAGGGATTACCAGGGTTGGCTTAGACTTGCTGGGGCCCGGGGCTGAAGTTCAAGCCCCACTGCCCAGGGTTGAAGCCAAAGCTGAAGGGCTTCAGCCCTGGGCTGCAGGGCTCAGGTTGAAGGCCCCCTGTCTGGGGTGAAAGCCCTTGAGCGTCAGCTTTGCCCCACCCCCCCTGCCCAGAGCGGTGAGGCTCAGACTTTCGGGCACCCATCCGAGGCAGCGGGGCTTGGTTGGGCTCAGGCATTGTTTCCCCATCCTGGGTCATGAAGTAATTTTTGTTGTTAGAAGAGGATTGTGGTGCATTGAAGTTTGAGAACGCCTGATCTAGGGCAATATGGGTAACTAAGTTTCTGAAATCCATGAAGTTCTTGGCCTCTCTGTTCTGTCTGACAATCAGCGCAAAGGATGTTGGTGCATTTGTACAGTGGCAGCTGGAATTAAGACCCACCAAACTCATTGCAAATAAGGACCACCTAACTTGCAGTAATAGGACATAATACTTAATTCCTACTAAGTTAGGATGGATTCATTTTGGTGACCTAAAAGGAAAAGGCTCTGAAGCTTATTCGAAGGCATTTGGTCTCTTAATAAATGCTAATATTACACCTTCAGGCATGAATATTGCTTTCTGGAAAGATTGGTTTATTAAACAATTTCCCATATCCCCAACACATTTCTCTCTCTTCCTTGTACAAGCCCATTTGTGCTCCATCCTGTTCTAAAGGTACAGTGGAACCCTGCTATAACGCGACCGATGGGATCCAAGAAATCCCATTGTGCTAAATGTGGGGTCGCGTTATAGCGGGGGCCCACCCCCCGGCAGGCGGGGGCTGTGACTTCTCTTACCGCTGCCCAGCAGGGGAGAGAAGCTGCGGCCCGCGCCTGCTGGGGACAGAGAACTCCGGGGCAGCCCCGGAGTTCTCTGTGGAAGTTGCTGCCCCCTTGCCTGCTGGGGGCAGGGCCCACTGGCGCCTGCAGCCCCGGAGTTCCCTGTCCCAGCAGTTGCGGGGCCTTAGCTTCTGTCCCAGTGGGGAAGCTGCGGCGGCACTTGCCGGAACAGGAGACTCCAGGGCTGCAGGCGCCAGTGGTCTTTGCCCCCAGCAGGCGCGGGGGCAGTGGCTTCCAGAGAAGACTGCTGGAAGCCGCTGCTCCACGCCTGCCGGGACATGGGGTCTCTGGCAGCCCCGGAGTCCCTCGGTCCCCGCAGGTGCAGCGGCTTCTAGGGAAGCCTCGGCTCTGCGCTTGCCGGGACAGGAGGCTGCAACCACAGAGTCCCCTGTCCCGGCAGGCACGGAGCCGTGGCTTCCACAGGGAACGGAGTTCTCTGTCCCTGGCAGGGGAGGCTGCAGCTTCTTTCCACGCTGCCCAGCAGGGGAGAGAAGCCATGGCCCCCGTGCCTGCCAGGGACAGAGAGCAAGGACTTGGGAATCATGGTATAATCGCGCTATAAACGAACTCACGTTATAGCGGGGCGCGTTATACCAGGGCTCCACTGTATATCAATAAAACTAGTATCGACCAACTGTCCAATTTAACCTCTACATATACTTTTGTTGCAATATAAAGTCATTTCAATAAATACGCCAGGTTCCACACACTAACTTACATAGATTTTCCTCTAACATGGACCAGCCACTATGAATGCACAACCCTCAGATGCACAGGACAGACCACTGCCACATCTGCTATTGGAGTAAGTGGCAGGGAAGACGTGCTGTTATCTTCTATGACTGCAATACAACTATTTGTGAATTAGTTGGCTCTCAGGAGTCCTGACTCTGGGAGTAGAGTATGATTAGTGGTAAGAGACTACACAGATAAGTGTAAAGGCCCTGTTTGGGTCATCTAAAGCAGTGGTGGGCAGCCTGCAGCCTGCAGGCCACACGGGGTCTGTCAGGGTAATCCACTGGTGGGCCATAAGGCAGTTTGTTTACACTGACTGTCCACAGGCATGGCTGCCTACAGCTCCAAGTGGCCGCGATTCACCATTCCTGGCCAATGGGAGTATGGCACCGGGCCACAGAGAAATGTAGATTGTCCACCACTGACCTAAAGCAACTGAACCTGGGATCTCTAGATCTAAAAGCATGAGTGCCACTTCAACTAATGGACCATTCCCATTAGTATGGATGTAGTAACAAACCCATTAACCTCTATATATGTTCTAGTCACTTGAGAGCAACCAAGATCCACGCTGTGGGCATGGGTTACACAAAGAGATTATTTGGCCTGTTTCACCTGGCAGGGCAGTGTAGCAAAATGGATGAGGGCCGGGTCTGTCATTGTAGACAGCTGGTTTATGTTAACAGCTCTGCCTGACATGATCTTGTCCAATCTCTCTTATCTTAGCTAGAAAATGGAGGAATGATAGTTATACCTCCCCTAAGGTAGAAGTATGAGGCCTTGGTTAATAAGGGTTATGAAGTAGATAGAAGTATTAAGAGAACTGAATAGAAGACTAGCATTTGTGGGCACCTTTAGCTGGTAGCTCAGTGCACCTTTCTTTAGGCCACAGGGCAAAATGTAAATGTCTTTTTCTCTCATAAAAAAGTGTGATATAATACTGATTGTGCAGGACATAGGCATTGACTCCATAGGTGCTCCGGGGCTGGAGCACCTACAGAAAAAAAAATGGTGGGTGCTTAGCACCCACCAGCCACCTACTGATCAACTCTTCCCCTGCCCTCCAAATACCTGTCACCTGCCACTGATCATCTGATTGACAGCAGGCGGGAGGTGCTGTGAGGAAAGGGAAGAGCAGGGACATGAAGAGGCAGAGTAAGGGGAGGGGCATGCTTGGGGCAGTGGATGGAGTGGGGAAGAGGCAGGATGGGGGGCAGAGTGGGGGCAATAAGAGACAGAGAGAGGGTGAGGCCTTGGGAGAAGGGATGGGGGGGGTTCAGGGTGGAGTACCCCCGGGGAAAGCTGAAAGTTGGTGCCTGTGGTGCAAGAATGCATGATATCCCTAGAAGGTGCATGACACTTGGCAGATGTCAGTCCCTAATTCAAGCCAGGAAGGAAGGGAGGCAGAGCGGAGGTGAGCTGAGACAGGGGAGACGCAGGGAGGGCCGCCACCAGTAGGTAACTGGGGGTTGGGGGTGCACAGGGAAACTGCTCCCCAGCTCACTTCTACTCTGCCTCTGCCTCCTCCCACAAGCATGATGCCGCCACTCTGGGCTTCTCCTCCCTCCTTCCCTTTATCCCAGGCTTGCCCACCAAACAGCTGATTCGTGGCAAGCCTGGGAGGGAGGGAGAAGTTGCCGGTGGGTGCTCTGCACCCACCAGTTTTTCTCCGTGAGTGCTCCAACCCTGGAGTACGCACAGAGTCGGCACCTATGGCATGGACTTAAACACAGGAGAGCTGCCGCAGGAGAAGACTGTTTGGATGCTGGGTACAGGAGTTAATTCAGAAGTTCTATGACCTGTATTATACAGGAGGTCAGACAAGATGAGCACAGTGGTCTGTTCTGACTTTATAGTCTGTTCAGTCTGCGGGATAAGCAAAGGTTCAAGCTGGTTCTTGTTTTGTGAAAATTGGTTCAGCTATCTGTAGCTGTAGCACTATCTATGAATAGATAGTCTCATATTGTGTGACTTTCACCCAGAATTACTCACTGTAGTTTTTGTAGACAGAGTATTTAATCCCTATTGGAGCATTTGTTTCTTGCACATCTATTCTGTTTTGTACATTGCCATGAGGTTAAGGCACAGTTGTAAGCAGCAGAGGCTACTGCAATAAAATTCTTCATCCTGAGCCACTTTGCTCTCTGCCGCTGAACTAATTCATTTTTACTGTAGTAGTTGTAAAAAGGCTCCATGCTCAGACTGAAGGGGAAAAAAGTGTTTGGTGGCAAGAGGAGAAACAATCAATCTGAAATAGACGAACTAATACAGTAATAGGATTGTGTTTTAAAGATCAGATTGATGTACAATGATATCCTTCAAAAATCCTGGTAAAAGCTTTCATCGTAAAATAAACTTGTGATTGTAAGATGTATCTGTTAGGTCTGCCTGGGGTCTATTCTGAATCAAGGACTGGTCAATATTTTCATTAATGACTTGGATAATGGAGTGAAGAGTATGGTTATAAAATTTCCAGTTTTGGAGGGGTTGTAAATACTTTGGAGGACAGGAGTAGAATTCAAAAGGACCTTGATAAATTGAAAAATTGGTTTGAAATCAACACGATGAAATTCAACAAGGACAAGTGCAGAGTACTTCAGTTAGGAAGGAGAAATCAAATGAAGAAATACAAAATGGGGAATAACTGTCCAGGCAGTAGTATTGCTGAACAGGATCTGGGGATTATAATGGATCACAAATGAAATATGAGACAACAATGTGGTCCAGTTGGGGGGGAAGACAGACTAAAAGAGTTTATGTAAGACATAGGAGGTAACTGTGCTGCTGTACTCAGCAATGGTGAGTCTTCAGCTCACGTGCCATGTCCAGTTTCAGGTATGCTTTAAGAAAGATATTCATGAATTGAAGCAAGTCCAGAGGAGAGCAAAAAGATGATAAAAGGTTTAGAAACCTCACCTATGAGGGAAAGTTAAAAAATTAGACATGTTTAGTCTTGAGAAAAGAAGACTGAGGAGCAATCTCCTATTTAACGTGTCATCAAATATCTTAAGGCCTGTTACAAAGGAGAGAGTGATCAATTAGATATTAGGAAAAACATTCTAACTATAAAGATAGTTAAATTCTGGAATAGATTACCAAACGAGATTGTGGAATCTCCATCAGTGGAGGTTTTTAAGAACAGGTTGGGCATGCACCCATCAGGGAGTGTGTATGTCCCCTGTCAGCATGTGTAGATGACTATATGACCTCTACATTCATTCCAACCCTACATATTTTGTGATTCTATGATTGTATTGAAAAATATTGGCAATGCTATTTTCCTATGATGGTTGCCTCCAAAAATGTTGGAAATTTTCCCCTGAAGTGGAAGTGGTCTTGAATTCAGAACAGGATCCTGACTACAATTATGACAATGCAGCCCAAAAGCAGTAGAATATGATGTGCAGTCCTGAAGCAGGGAAAAAATATTCTGCCTGTTATTAGTTCTACCTTAAGAATATTCATGTGTCAGCCCTACTATCAACAGAGATATGCTAATGGCATTTACAACAATTTTCATCCAGTCAGATTTCAGGAGAGCCGAAACTTCTGTAAAATGTAGTAATCACTACAAAAATTCAAAGCTCTTTTTGTTGTCATTATATTTTCAAAAGAGGTACATGTCCTCCAGCCTAGTTATGCTCTTTTTTGCCACAAGGCTGACACATGAACAATACATCCTTATTTTATTTATCATTATTTATCATCGGTAAATCATATTTAGCTCCTTCTCAATCACTACAAATGTGTGACTGTTAATTCTAGCAATGTTATTCTCAATGGGTGTTAACTGGAAAAATGTTATCCCAGCCTGGTAATAACAAATGCCACTGCACAACAGGAAATACAGGAAGAGAATTTCTAGACATTTAACTATTTCCTATAGTTGATGTAAATGGGAATATTACTGAGGAAGATCTGTGCTTCGAGATGATTTCTAGTTACCATTCTTTTGTGATGTTTTGAAACCAGGAGATTCTTTTAATATGTTGTTAAGCACTTTGAAAATATGCTTCAAGCTATTTTTGTTGTGGAAAAATCAGTCATCTAGAAACGTGTTTAATCTGATATCCTTTTCCAGAACATAAGATATTGATTAAAACTTAATGTCTATTTATTTGTTGGGACACCTTTTGCGTAATAGTGTAGCATTCCTAATTTCTTAAAGTCTGAACTTGGACGGCAGATCCCTCAAAAGCTCCTCCACATCTGGCTATCGCTCTTGAAAAGAAGGGGTACTTTGAAGAATGGCCTCTGGAGTATTAAATGAAAGCTCATCAGATCTTTGAGACTTTGAGCCACTACCTTGAGCTGATTGGTTTAGATACGTTCCTCTTGAAGATGCCATGACCTGCAAGCTACTACCCTCCTAGTACTGCTTGCAATCTGCAGCTTTTGACAGCTTAAAGCCCCATGTCATCAGCACATTGTCAGATACAGCTGTTTCCACTCTACCACTTCAAAGGGGTTTGATTAAATATCTTACTGTAACAACATACACTAAGACACACACATAGAATGAGTGGGTAAGGAGATCTGAACCTTTAGGCAAAACAAATAGAATCTCCGCTGGATAGCTTAATCATGTTGTGGAAAACTAAAGCACTTCTTGGCTTGAAGGGTTGATATAAAGATGGCTAGTACAATACAATATGTAAACACTTCTAAAAAGTGAAGTATGCCATGTTTTTCCAAATGCTTGTGATGTGGATTTCATGACCAACATCATACATGCAGAGTTGATTGCAATATTAGAGCCTTCATCATCAAATTCAATCTCTACGAGGTATGGAACTGCATAATTGTTGAAAGTAGATTGTCTGTCTTCCTAGATTCCTGGAACCCCCTACCATTTACTGTATTATTTTTACATAGCCCTCCCAGGAGGAGCATGCTTCCTTATAGTCAATGTTGTTAATGTTTTTTTTTAATTTATAGCAAAAGTTCCTATAAGATGGGATAGGTAGCTTCTATAGTATAAATTTAACTTTTGTCTTTCTCTTTTTATGATGAGAACTTGAATTTTGATTTTGCATTTCATCTACATGCCTTTTCCCATGTGAAGGCAGTGAACTTGTTCTTATAGAGGGGAAGCATCGGTGGGAAAGAGAGTCTAACAGAATAAGTAAATTCAGGAGTGTAGCACCGCTTGGTTGTCAATCCTGGATCAGGCTTAAGGCGCTATTCTCTGGCTCATCCAGAATTGCTGCAACTATGCACTGGATTAGCCTCTCCATGCTGTAATTGGGGCGCCATTGGAGATAATAACTCGTGTGGTGGAAGAGTGCCACCCTACAATACCCACCCTCTCTTGATACGGGGGCTATTGTCTGGTTACTGAACCTGGACATTGAGCTCTGATGTCTGCATATGAGAAGAATTTTTTTTTCAACAATGAGTAGTAAATGTCAGATATTCTTTCCATGTATCTCTGTCCTGCCTGAAAATCCAAGGCAAACATATATAATCAACATTTGCTTTAGCATGTAAATTCTTCCTTGTGCTGCACAAACACCAGATTTCCATATTTGCCTCCCTCCTGAATCTTTGGCAGCCCTTTCAATTAGCCTGGGTAGGAACAATGACTACAGCAGAGGTGAGTTGGTAGAAGATGACTGAATCTTAAGCAATTCAGTCTGATCATCTTCATTGAAGACCAGTCCCTGTTTGCTGAAGTCAATCTTCATAAACCTGGTGACAGCTTCCAGTATGTCAGTAGTGGCAGTAATGGCAGGAGTGGGTTCTACAGCATTCCTTCTACTTACTTCCTTTGCTTACCCAAAATTGATACTATGTGTGTTACCATGTCCTGCATCCAGTAAACTCTGGAATGAACAAAGATGTATACTTCCAAGTCTGTCCCCATACTTGCTTCTGGATGTCCAGAAAATACAAAGGTGAGCTGTTCAATGGTGTTGAAATTCCAGCTGCTTGCTTGAGCTGCCAGGATCATGTGCTTCATATGTATACCTGCCTGGTTCACTGCTACCAACACCATGTGCCTGTGAGACTTCCCCACACCATCCCACTTCTGCAGTGAAAGGAGGTGCTGCAGATTCCTCTCATCTCCTGGGCAGGCCTGAAAATGCCTCTCCTCCTGTTTCCTGGTTATGGTGGGAGGGCAGGGAAAATTGCACAGCACCTGTTATTCTCTTGACTCTCTTCACCAGGGGTGGGCAAACTACAGCCCGCGGGCCACATATGGCCCACCGGACATTTTTATCTGGCCCGCGAGCTGGGGCTGGGGGCCGGGCTGAGCGCGGCGTGCAGCGGGTCCCCACGCTCCAGCCGGTGGCCGGGCCAAGCGCGGGAAGCTTGGCTGGACCCAGCGCGGCTACCGCTGGGCCCCGCGCTCCCTGGCCAGGGTCTGGGTAGAGCGCAGGGAGCTGCTGGGCCCTGTGCTTCCTGACCAGGGTCGGATGGAGCGCGGGGTGCCGCGGGGCCCCACACTTGCTGGCCGGGCCCAATGCGGCTGCTGCTGGGCCCCGTGCTCCCCGACCAGGGGCCAGGTAGAGCACAGGGAGCCGCTGGGCCCCTGTGCTTCATGGCCAGGGCCGGGTGGAGCATGGGGCCCATGCTTCCTGGCCGGGAGCCAAGTAAAGGAGCACCCATCTGAGTAAGGCAAGGGGGGCTTACGTGGTGGGGTCCTGGGCTGGTGGTGGTTGGGGTTGGGAGGGGGCAGTCAGGGAACAAAGCAGGGGGCCTTAGATAGGGGGTGGGGTTCTGGGGGGGGGGCAATTAGAGTGGGGGGGTCGCCGGAGGGAATGATCAGGGAACAAAGAGTGGGGGGGGTGACTGGGTCGAGGGTTTTGAGGGGGGCAGTCAGGGGGCAGGAAGTGTGTGGGGATTTAATAAGGGGCGGGAGCAGGTTGTTTGGGGAGGCACGGCCTTCCCTACCCGGTCCTCCGCACAATTTTTCACCCCAATGTGGCCCTCGGGCCAAACGTTTGCCCAGCCCTGCTCTTAACCCAAGTGCTGATCCACTCTCTGGCCCTGCTTAGAGTCATTTGCCAGGGGTGCAGCCTGATTCCCTTCAGCTATTAGGTGATGGTTCATTCCAACTCCTATTCAACTCTTTTAAACTGTATCTGTACCTGTACACAGTGTCTGTACACTCTTGTCTGTATTCAAATATCCCCTCTTGTAACAATCTCTGCCTGCGGACAAGGTACCTCCCAGAAGACAGGTTCTTGGAAAGATTATATTTAAAACTGGATGTTTACCAGCCATGCTGAAGTGGAATATCCAGATGAGTTGTCTAATTTGAAAAGCAAGTTCAGCTGCGGAAAATACTGAATTTCCTTTGGGAAAAACTTGAGAATATTTTACAATCATCCCCTATCATGATTTGCACTTATTCATGCCGGCTAGCAGCTCTGTAAAAGCAAAGGCTCTAAAACTGAACTCAGTATTCCATCGTATGGAATGCTCAGATCCTTTCCCTCACATTCATGTGTTCCATCTTCATGTGTGAACTGTGGCTCTGGGAGGTTTCAGACCACAGTATGACTGTTCTCAGCTTTAATTTAAGAGAACAAAAATAGACGAGGAAAACAGACAGAAGCTCTTTCCATTTAGAAAGAAATCTTTCTGCAGACACTCTTGTTTAGTTAACAGTGAAAACTGTTAAATATTCTAATTCTGAGCCTATTTAAAGCAATTACTGGAACCCTGTTGTGGGGGAATTAGGACTTGATTAAGAGATCTCCCCTAATTTAGTATTTCCTATTTTAAGAGGATACACTGGCTAGATGTCACACTTGAGTAACCGTAACTACTTTGAAACAAAGTTTAAAATATACAAAAAAGTGTTTTTCCTGCACACACACTAAATTACACAAGTTCAGGTAGCCATTTTGGACCTGATTCTTCTTTCATTTACACAAATATTACATTGTTGGCTTTGTTGGAGTTACTCCTGATTTACCTCCCTGTTGAAAGAAAATCAAATCCTTTAATTAGTGGTAATCTTTTTTAAAAAATTAGGCAAAGTATGAGACAATAATTATGAAAGTTAGTTTTCAAACAGCAAAATTGTTTATACAGAAATACTCTGCGGCGCAGCGGGAGAGAGATTTAGTTTGTTAATGTAATATGATAGTGGCCATGCTTTTCTTTTTCCTTCTTCATCTATGAAAGTTTTTGCCCTTTTACCCTATGTATTAAATCTTTCTCAACCTAATTATTGCTAGAATGCTTACTTTGTGTATCTAATCTCTGTAGGTTGTATAAACTATAGAATTTGTATAATTATGTTAATAGACAGAATTTAAAGAGGAAGCAAGAATTATAAAATAATCTGACTGTTCCTTGATATTAATTAACCCTTTGCTCATCAGGAAATCATCCATCAATTAATCATAAGAATTTTAAGAATTTTAATTTAGTGGTTTTAATTAATTAGAATTCAGAATCTTTTGGATCACTAATCTACTGTGTAATATTTTTTCAGATAGTATATAGCTCATAGCAAAAATGTAATATGTATAATGAAAATCTTTGGGCTGTCCTATCGTCTGTAAGTGGTACAGTAGTGTAGATATCCTTAGAACTTCATAAAGTATTTTTCTGCAGAAAAACCTATGTATGTAAAACAAAACATTTGGGAGTAAATTTCTCAGTACCTACTACCTCTGCCATAGTATGCAAAATCTGCTGTGTGAATAAATGAATGTACATAAAAGGTCATAATTGCACAAAACTATGAATGATTTTTATTAGTATTGATACACATAGTCTAAGGTACTCTTGCTACTTAGCTACCAAGAAATTTTGCTTTAAGGACTGCTTATTTGGGATCAGAATGCAGAATTTGTCATAAAATTTCACCATTGAGTAATTATTTTGAATTTTACTTTCAAGACCCCAGTTCAGAAGATAGGCACATGCCAAACTTTTTTAAGCACAGGTACCTTGCTGAATGAAGGCCCAAGTAACCACAGATTTATAAATCAGCCATTTTTGAGTTTGGATATACATCATGAAAATGCATATAATGTCTCTCTATTCAATGTCTGGATATGCCTGGTAAATAAGCAAAATTAGAGATCGAGAAAAATCATGGCATCATCTATGTCTGTCTATAGGTTTGATTCCTATCGTACATCATCCGGGAATTTATAGATAGATTCCCAAGATTATTGTGCAGGATGGGAATGCAGAAGAACTGTATAATAGCTATGTCTGTACTGAAGCGTATAATTCATTTAATGAATAATTTAAAAAGCAGGTCTGTGAAACTAATTAATTGGATGTCACGTTCTAGATTTCTCATATTGATTGATATAAAAGGGATCATCATGCTTTGGAGGTGATGGGAGACGGTACTTAATTAAGCTATATTTTGTGGGACTCCTCAGATTAGGAAAAGATGTATCATAGTCATACCTATGCAACTGATTGTGTTTCTCAGTCCTGCAGAAATACAGGTGTGCGTGCAGAGCTGCTGACCTCACTTCTTATAGAAGGCAAGATTGTCTATACCTTGTGCATGTAGCCCTCACTGTCAATCAAAAATTAAGTGCCATGAAATATAGAATTCATAGCAGTAGATTAGCATTTCAGAAATTAAGCCATCTGTTTGAACTCAATTAAAAAAAATCCATCAAGGTTTTCTCCTAATAGAGTATTCCAGTGCTGATTTTGGAAACAATGCGATGAATTTATCATCCAATTAGAGCTGAAAAGGATGTGGATTTTAATGCTCATTAAATAAATTTAGCAACTCTATATTCCCAATAGGGTATTTTGCAATAAATAACTTCCTAATTTTCTGTATAGCCTACAATGCTGATGTATTTTCTACTCTAGGAATGATTTCTAGAGGCAGGTTGCTATATCTACTTGGATATTTCTCCTTGAGCTCGATAGCTTTATTGCCATAGTGCTAAGGGGATAGATAGCATTTGTTCAGAGCAATAAAGATCTCCTACTGTGAGCATCTGTGGCACTAATAACGTTTCTCTGACAACTATCGTGCTATATCTGTCCAGTATTTTTGACTTGGCCCTTTTGACACAGCTGTTTCTTACAGAATATCTAAGGGGCTTTGTTCAGGAAAAACACCTTAGCACTGGGCTGTATTGTGCCTGCTGAGATCTGCATATGGAGGAGCTCACTGCATATATCAAGATCCACACAGGGGAAGTGGATGGGTTGGAGCTAGACAGGTGTGTGGGAGGGGACACACATCATCCCCTGGAACTTGTTAAAAGTCCCAGGCTGTATTAACTTCTTTTTGAAGGGTTCTGAAGCCAGATGTGGTACACTTGGTGTTGTGATGAGGAGGGAGGAACTCTTATTTCTCTGTTGGAAAGTCTCCTATGGGACAATCTGGACCACTGTCTCTGAGAAGTTGAAACACGTGATGCCACTGTCATCTGTCGCGAACCACAGAGCATATGTTTAAATGGATATTCCTGCTATTTTTGTAACTTATCCTCAAAATGGAGAGCACGCAGCTATAATTACTAAGCTGAGACAGTTCTGCTAATTCTTAGGTACATCAGTATATAATTGTCTTCAGTTCTGGAACTGTCTTAAACCTGATTTATTGGCTTTCAACAGAGACCCTGCCGTGGTAGCTCCCTGCCTTACATTAATTTAAAACAATCCCAATATTAAAGAAAAGATCCCTTCAGGTAAAAACAAAAATATCCAACCCCCAGAATAAAATTTTAACGTGCGCTTGCATACAGGCACATTGAGTGCCTCTCAGACATTTTACCTGAATCGTTGTTATTTCTAGGGAGGAGATGTGGAATACCAGAGCAGAAGTTGAACTCTTCTCCACCTCTGTGTACTGTAACTTCATATATATATTATAAATATAAATATTTCTAAACCTTTCTTTTGAGATTTTTGAAAGGTCAGTAGCTCCTTTGTCCTTTAGTTCTGTTTAGAAATCTTGGTTTTGGCAGGTATATGTTTGATGGTTCACAGATTTGGCACTGTACTTTTACCCTTAATAGAGGAAGAAAACACTTTGTGCACATAGAAAATAAAATTTTGCTTTTGGGGAATAAATACGGACTCCAAGGAGAGGCTACTAAATGTTACTGGGAATTATTTTCTACATAACTGATGGGGAAGCTCAGGTTCTAGGGTAGCAGAGTGCAACATCACTATGGTTAAGTATGCATCACAAGTTTTATTTAAAGGTTGACCTTTCAAAGTTCTCTAAAATCAACGTGCATAGTTGGATTCTGTTGAAATTCACCACACCTCAAGAGGATACAGGGTATGGTTGTTCTCCACATTTGAGATCCTTTGAGCTAGGAGTTGTAGAGGTACAAGTGCTGAAAAAAATTGAATTTCCAAAAACTTCATAGGTTTTTTTGTTTTGTTTTTTGCATAGAGCCAGAGATGGAATTGTCACTGTGGTGCAGTACACAGTAGTCTCTGGTGGTCCGTTTTACCCAGGGTAGTGCATAGCACCCACTAAGTCAGGGGTGGGCAAATTTTTTGGACAAAGGGCCACACAGGGGTTCAAAATTATGCAGAGGGCCGAAGGCCCCACCCCCTATCTGACCCCCACCCACTTCCCACCCCCGGACTGCCCCCTTCAATACCCCTGACCCATCCAACCCCCCCCCCCTTGTCCCCTGATCGCCCCCTCCGGAGACCCCTCCACTCTAACTTCCCCCTAGAACCCCATCCCCTAACTAGCCCCCCTGTTCTCTGTTCCCTGATGCCCCCTCCTGAGACACCCCCCTCCCCAAACCCGCCCCACCTACCCTAACCACCCCCGCACCCATCTGCTTACCTGCTGAGCTGGGCGCTGTCCCTGTGGCTTGCAGCGCTCTGCCCGGCTGAGAGTGCGGGGCCCGTGGCCTGCCTCGCTGGGCCCCGTCCCCGGCTCGGGAGCACCGGCCCCGCTGCTTCCTGCGGTCAGCCCGACACCCCGGGCCAGAAGCATGGGGCGTGGTGCTGGCTGTGGGCCCGCTGTCCCGGGTGGCGCGCCTGCCCCACTCTCTCAGGGTGGCGCGTCCGGCCAGCTGCGGGCCTGCTGTCCCGGGCTCTGGAGGGCCCAGCCGGCTGCTGGCCCACTGTCCCAGGCTGCTTGCCAGGCCCGCTCTCAGGGCAGCGCGCTCGGCTGGCCGCAGGCTCACTGTCCAGGGCTCTGGGTGGCGCGCCTGGCAGGCTACGGGCCTGCTGTCCCAGGTAGCACGCCAGCCCCACTCGCTGCGCGGCACGCCCGGCAAGCCGCAGGGACCTGGGCGGCGCGCCGGGCCCCCTGTCAGGGCGGCGCACCAGTCCCGTTCCCAGGGCGGCGTGCCCAGCCACCGGTTCTCTGTCCTGTGTGGCGTGCCCAGCCGGCAGCCGGCCCCGCTCTCCAGGGCGCTCTCCGAGCGCCCCACCGAGGAGAGCAGGACCACTGGTCCTGCTCCCCTGGCAGGAGCTCACGGGCTGGATAAAAATGGCTCTTGTGGCCCGCGGGACATAGTTTGCCCACCCCTGCATTAAGTGTTTTGGGGACCTGAATTGTGAATGGTATTTAAAAACGGGTTCGCTTCTTCATTTGTATGTGCAATCTGGAAGGACTGTAGTGTACATACGACAATAAAGAAAAAAAGTGTCCTTTAATGTTAGATGGAATACTGTAGGAATATGTCTACGCTACCTGCTGGATCAGTGGATAGCAATCAATCCATCGGAGAGTCAATTTTTCGCATTTAGTCTAGATGCGATAAATTGACTCCTGAGTGCTCTCCCGTCAACTCCTGAACTCCACCGCTATGAGAGGCACAGGCGGAGTCAAGGGTGGAGTGGCAGCAGTTGACTCACCACAGTGAAGATGCTGCGGTAAGTGGATCTAAGTACATCGACTTCAGCTATGTTATTTTTGTAGCTGAAGTTGCGTATTTTAGAACGATCCCTCCCACCACCACCCAGTGTAGACCAGGGCTAGGTAAGAGAGAATGGGTTATAAAAGGAGGTAAAGAACTTGTACATTTCAGCACCTGTGAGGTTGACAGAGTTATAGTATGTTTAAGGGGGCTTATTGGAGCATTGCTGAAAAAGGGCAAAGATAAGGTTGCATGGACAACCTTAACTATGCATTTCCTGGTTTTCAGAAGTTGAGTTTTGCTAAACTCAACTTTCTTCAAGGGGATAATGTACCACTAAGCAAACTTAACTCTGTCTTAGTGTAGTTGTGTTTTTTTGTTTTGTTTTGTTTTTGGCCATTGAATACCTTAACTACCTAGCTAGCTAGCTAGATGGTTAGGCATGTTCTCCAAACTGATCAATGTGGAAATTATCACATTAGTAGTAGTGTTTATATTATATTAGCATGGAGGGGCCCATTTTGCATAGGCACTTTTCATACACATAGTACAAGACAGTCCTTACCTCAAAGAACTTTCATTCTAAATAGATGAGGGAGAAGAGGGCAATATTTTGGAAGTGGTGAACTCAGGCAGGTAGAGATTAAATACTTTCCAGTCTTAATGCAATACAGGAAGTCTGTGGTAGAGTCAGGGATTGAACCTATATCTCTTGATTCCCAGTCTAATACCTTCAGGAGAAGGTCAACTTTCCTCTTGCATTTTTTAAAAAAGCACAATTAAAAAAACAAAAAACTATTGGTCATAGATGATAGCAGCCTGTAATCGTATTTACTTTAGAAAGTATGATATAAAGGCTCTGCAAAGCTCATATTCATTACCTAGTATTTAGTTATAAATAAGAATTAGGAACAAACTTTCAAAGTAGTGTATATGGCGCTAATATTCTACACATTGCTTTAAAATGTGTTCCTTATGGTTATTAATATTTACTACTTACATAGTACTACAGATGTATACGACACCCGTATAACAGATCAGTTGTGTCAAATAAGACAGCCCTGGCAGGGGCAAGTCATAACTTTTTTAAGGTGTGTGGCAAGTGTCTAGCACCTTGTGGGCTGACCCCCATTTGTCCAGGGACCACTGTTTGGGAACTTCTGCCTTAATAAATCTTCAAACACCAAGTATCAAAATAAAATAGTCACACTTAACCCGTAAGTTCATAATTTTAACTTGCAGTGTTGATTTATTTGCTGAATACTACACTGAAAACACCTGCAGGTTACACGCTGCCAAGTAAGCCATTAATTCATATGTATTAAATGGAAAACTGTATTTCACAGAATTCCTAAGAGGACTATCAGTGTGTAATATTCCTTACTGCCCATTGCTCCACTGCCCCCCATGAGTGAAAATGAGTGCAGGACAGAATTTAGGCAAAACAGTTCAGTCTAGTAGTACAGATGAAAGGAACTGGATGATCTTGAGAGGGGGCAAAGCAAAGAGAGGGAAAGAGAAACAAATCACTTCTAGAATTAAAGTTTGCAGATGATAAGAAAACAGATATTTATGCCCTAGGTTCCTCTTGACAACTTCACTGGTGTCTCTCTGTTGGCAAAAGTATTCTCTGCACTGTAGGTCATCTTAAAGGTATATTTATTTATTAACGAGATTGTGGAGGTTTTTTTTAAATCCAGCTTTGCCTTGGGATTGCCTTGGCAACTCTGTGCTGCACAATTTACAGCAAACTGAAGTTATTTTTTTCTAGTGTTTTGTAGCTGTGTTTAGATATTATTGATCAACATCTAAAGTACTGAAATGATTTGAACTTCACTTGATAAACTATACATTTATTTTCCTTCCAGCACAACTGTGGAAGGGTGAATTGTTAGAATTGCTTCATAGTGTTGCCAGTAGTGAACCAAATAAAAAATAAACTGTAAAGAGGAAGCCCAAAATTTAGCCTAAAAATTGCTCCTGTAATTAATAAATCTCACCTGTGGCCAACTTGGTTTTTTTCCCGGTTTTGCTTAGGTTCTTATGCCAAACCCATCACCCTAGTGCCTGTGACTGTGCTTTAATCAATGATTGTGTCATGCTCCCTATGTTATTAAGCATTCCTATAAAATTAATGTGGTATATTTATGAGATTCTGAGACCTTGTTATCTGAGTTCAAAGCAACTATATTCCCCCCTCCCTCCCAAGCATGACAAGTAGCTCATCACCAAAAACCTCTTCATCTAAATATTGGAAATCTCATGATGTCAAGCTTTATGATAGAACTTACCCAGATTTCTTGGACCAAAAATGCCACATGAACACCTTTTTCGCAGGGAAATTCAGTAGATTGTTGTCATTTGATAATTTTGGGTGGAACCACAAGACTGGTCTGTGTCTGCTTATGCACACACATCACTGCATAAACCTATTGAGTGGTCTATACATAGATCAGAGTACTCTCTCCACTTCCCCCTTCTCCAGGAGTATGTAAAAGTGCAGTTTTTTCTTCTCTTCTCTCCTTCATTTTAATAAAATATTCAGGAGTGAGAGTGGGGACAGTTGGTCGCTCCTTTTATCATTATTGTTGCTATGGGAAGGTTGTAGGAAAGATGATGGGCATCTTTGTTTTAAAGATACAGTAAAACCCCGATTTAACGGACCCCGATGTAATGGACTTCGGATGCAACGGACAAAATTTATGAGCAAGTCCGATGCATCCCAAATCCGTTTTTCGCGGGCTGGCTGCCAGCTCCCGGCTGCCGCCCGGGTCACGGCAGCGGGCGGGCTGGCTCCTGGCTGCCGCCTGGGTCCAGGCAGCGGGAGGGCTGGCTGCCAGCTCCCGGCTGCTGCCCGGGTCACAGCAGCGGGAGGGCTGTCTGGCAGGCGGGCTGGCTGCCTGCTCCCGGCTGCCGCCCGGGTCCCGGCAGCAGGCGAGCTGCGGAGCTGCCGCCCCGACCCTGTGGCGGTCGGGCTGCCGCTCCGACAGCTCGGTTTTTTTTATTATTAAATAACAGACTTTTTCATTTAACGGACACCTCCTCACCCAAATTAGTCCGTTAAATGGAGGTTTCACTGTACTTAGGTTTATGGGCAGCCTCTTTTCTTTTTGAAGGAGTGAGGAGTTCCTCAGCTGTGGGCCTACTGATAAGAAAGCAGCACTTCCTGCTTCCCTGGTCTCACCCCAGTCATTGCCCAAGAGGGTTTCAGCAGACGTGGGAAGTCTGGTACAGCAGTGGGAGTTGGAATAGTTCATTCGTAATCCACTAACATCCATGAAGGTCACTACAAGAACTTTAAACTTGATCTGATACTTGACTGGAAAATTTGAAAATTCTGATCAACCCACGTTTGTCAAGCAGGGACACTGCACCACCAGAAGGCTTTTTCCCCTTTAATGTCTGTGTGAAAATTGGGGAGCAAGAAATGTAAACAAAACAATAGTGGAGTCTGTATGTTAATGAGACGGGGAATGGGCAACAGAGATAAGATCAGGAAGAGAAATCATACACAATTTCAATTTGATGTGTTATTTAACCCCTCTAAAATTTCACCTGCAAACATGTTTAATTTAGTTTTGACTCAAAGTAAGGGCCTCTCTTCTTTTATCCAAATGGGTTTCCTCAATGCTAACTATAAATACTCCGTTTCAACCACCACTGTTTCTTGCTACCGTTTACCACAAACTATTTAATCTTTTTACAACAATAGAAAAAGGAGTGATTTCATGCTGCTCAGATTTCATCATTTTATGAATCTTGATCAAGTGACTGCTAGAGATTCAAATATGCAAAAATTAGAAATTTCAAAGCTACCTTTCACTCTTCAAAATAACTCATTTTCAATTAATCGGGCACCTTTTTTCACTGGGGCAGAGGGGATTTTAAAAGGATGATTTTTCCCCTTGAAGAATGGACCCTTTTGGCAGATTCACAATGAAAAATCTAAAAAATTCAAGTAGTTTATTTCAATCCTGCTTTTGACTGTTTTACAGACCTCTACTGCCTTTACATGCTGACATAGGATATGGTAGCATAATAGATGCAAAGAGGTCTATCACCTGTGTACATTAATCTGCCTCTTCAAGAACAGTATTCGCTTCCCTCTGCGTACTGTTATTCCTCTCTCTTCTTATGATCTGTTGTCGTCATTTGTGGCTTTGTCTGCCTATTTAGATTGCCAGGATCAGTAACTTGTCTTAGGTCTCTCAGTGACACAATATAAACAGTCCTTTCTGGTTTTAGAGAAATTGTACTAGATTGTAAAAACTGCAATTTTTTAAAGTTCATTGGACTTGCATTCATATATTAAGAGTGAAACTAAATTCATAACTATCGATTATCACTAAATTAGTGTTCTTTCAGAGATCAACCAGTTTTGATTGCATTCATATACATATCCATTTTGTTCAGCCTTACACATATGATCTGCCAGACTAAGTAAACCATGTCATATTTCCATAGTATGCCTCATATTTCTGATAAATTAAGTGTGGTGTTGTTTTCCCCCAGAGAATAATAGTAAACTGATTTTCTTCCCAATAAAAATCAGAAACGCTCATTCCCATGTTCAGAAATATAGGATTAATGTTGAGCAAGTGCACATTTAGTCTGTGTTCTTAATGAGACAGAACATTGGTCTGAAAGTTTGTAACTACAGAAAACACTTCCAGTTAGCAAACCTCTCATTTGCTTGAAATGTAGGCTTTCTAATTAAGACACGGACTACTCTTGTTAAATAAGCTAAATAAGTTGGACTTCTTAAATTGCAATCTTTGTTAGATATTAAAATGATCACATTGCAGACATTAGAACGCAGCTTGATTTCTATAAACAAAAATTAAGTCTTTTGAAGATATTTATATGAAATTCTAAAGTGCTAATAAATGAGTTATGATTGCATGTTGTACAATACTGAAAATATTTGGGGTGGAAATCAAGAGGAGTTTCTAATTAAACACTTTTTGAGATCTGGAAAAGTTATTTAGTGATTTAAAAAATCACTAATTATAACCATAACATTAAATACTCATAATGTATGTTCCTATTTAGCAGCATTTCTTTACTACTAATAAAAGCTATCTAAAAATGTTCATCATGATTTCAATGTGTATTGAAAGAATGATTACTGAGAGGTTATTTTAAATTGTTGTACCAAAGCAGTTCATCAATAGCGCTTAGGGGAAAATATCTAGACCTACCCAAATTACAAATGTCCTTTTGGGATTCTCAAGCTGTCAATATGATCTACAGCACTTCATAGTTGCAACTTGTTCATTCATAACTTGCCAGTATGTAATACAGTATGCTATGACTTTATATAAATGTCTGTGGCAGATATCTTTCACCAACTAAGTATAATATATATGTTCAGTTTTGAATGATTTTCTGTTGTTTTCCAAATTGGATATTTTTCTAACGGTTGACATGGAAAAGAAATTGAGTGAGAGCTCACACTGGCTGGAAAGCCATTGTATTATGCTAAGAAGTTGTCCCCTGTGGAAGTGGTAATTGAGACGCAAAGTAGACTACTTGGTGTTCCAAATTTCATGCCAAATTTCAGAACTCTTTTCCAGGTCACAACTACAGTTTCCTTAATGAAGCCAGTTTCCAAAAAGTTTGGAGTGTGCTTGCAAGTTCCCCTTCCCCCATGGAAATGGAAGGCCGTCGTTATTTTTATTTTAAAATGCTGTAGATTTAGAAGTACACAGCTAAAGACTTTCAAAAGCACTTTATTGCTATTTGCTACCTCCAGAGGTATTAATTTGTGACATTGTTTGACAAAATATGACAAGTATATTATGCTGTGAGAGGCTCTTCATCCATTGATGAAAGATTGCAGAACCCAGGCTAAAGTCTTCCTGAATATTACAGTCACTTAAATATTATAGCTGAGCCTGAATAATGGAGATTGGATCGAAATCTTTATTTCCACAGGGTTCAGGCTTGTTGTTGTTTGGATTTGGTCAGCTGTATATATTGGCCAGAGTCATGATGTTTGGGTATGGAGCCAGCCTTCCTCAAACTTTAAGCTATTTGAGTCCACTTCTATCTATTTAATGCAGTCTAGGAAGTTGTGCTAATTAGAACACACATTTGGTCAAATTAGAACTGCAGGAACTTGCCTCCATCCACTACATCCTCACTTACTTTATCTAACCCCTTACTTTTAGTCACTCTGTTTCTCATTCTACCTCTCCATCCCATCCTCTTCTTTCACTTCACTTCTTTAACTCTCCTTCTCCTGCATGTCTCTTTCTGTAGACCCTCCAATGTGTGTAGATCTGATACCATCGTGGTCTACTCATGTTTGTGATTAGTGTTCTGGCTGATGAATATAACTCAGGCACAGCTTGTAGCGGAATGCTGGTTAGAGGCACTGCAAGAATCAGGGTTAGAGGTTTGGGAACTGAATATGCAGCATTCCTATATAGGAAGGCAGATGGGAAGTGGGAGTTTGTTTGAGAGTGAGACTATCACTTGCATATTGAGACATCTGGCGACTCTAGAATTCCATCCTGTAAATAAATTCACATGCCTGCACCTTTCCTTCTGCGTGGATTCCGCTTGACTTAAGTAAGACTCCATATAAGAAGAATCAGTTTGCAGAATCCAGCCCCACATTAAAGTAGCATCATTGAAATCTGAGGGAAACTTCTAGATCACAGTCTAACTTTAGAAGTAACGTTTTAGGGTCTGTCAAAAATAAATGCCACATTTGAAATGATTCCATTATGCACAGTTATCTTTAGCAATGATAATAAAAACAGATCTGTTGACATTTTGATTGCCTTAGAAAATAGCACACTGCACTATGGCAATGACACCAGTAATAGAAGTTCAAGTGAAAATCCTTGCCATTGCTGTGGGAGGATACAAATTCACGACAGCACATTATAACATGGTCTTTGCATGATGAAACAGCTCAGCATGCTTAGTTTTCATACTTAGTGATCCCTTCCACAACTAAATCTGTTTATTTTCTGTTTTATCACTCTGGCTTTATCGAACTTCTCTATGTGTTTTCAATTATGCAGCTGAAATATCTGAATACTTCAGCAACATCTAACCAAGAAGGCTTAAGATAAAATATTTGCACAGTATCTCTGCATATTTTCAAAGGATGAAATTCTATTTGACAGGAAGGCTTTAAAAGAACAATTTAAGATGCCTTAAATGCACTTTAAAAATAAAATACCTCGCTGTGCACCCCTGAAGCTAAGAAATCATTCTCTAATCAGTCCCGGAAGGCCAGTGGATTTGATTGCTCTATAAAAGCAGTAATGTCATCAGTTTTGGCTTGGCCATGCTGATTTCAAAAAATTCTAATATAGTTTTTAAATATAAAGAACAAAATTATACTACCAAAATTCATTAAGGGCAGGATCAAAAGGGGAGAAGCAAGGGAAGGAAAGCAGGAGATATACTGACAATGGCATCTCAGTGAATTTTTTAAATGGTTCAATCAGTGCAGAAGTGAACCAGATCCTGAATTTACTGAAGTGCACATTAGGATATTTTGTTTAAACAAGGCATTTAATCTGAAACTCAGAAGTGATACCATCTCCACCTGTGGGGTCACTAGCTAAAGAGTGGAAGTTGGACAGAGCTTCCATTGAAGAAACAAAACAAGGGTTCTAGTTTTCACTACCTGTCTTCAAACTGTTAAAAGTCACTGCTATGCATGGGTAAAAGGAAGTGAGGGGTACCTGGCCAAAAGAGCCAGTGGGAAGGCTCAAACTTTTTAAAATTGAAACGAGACTCTCCTTTTGTCTTTCTTTTGTTCTCCCAGGGAGAGAGGACAGAGCAGATATTCTGTAAGAAGGTTTGGACTGAGTATGAAAAATCATCTGTATTATACCTAAAAAGGAATTCATTTTAAACCCCCATATATGGCAGTAGATCAGGAAATGTCTAGGAAGACACAATTAGGTTTATCTCTTTTATTTCTTTATGGCTTGTGGATTACTCTGTGCTAACCCTGGGCGCTTTTGTTTTCCTTGTAACCTTTAAGCTGGATCTCAAGAAATTATTCTTGATGATTAATCCTTGTACAGTAGACTCTCGATTATCCAGGATGATAGGGGGAAAAATAATTCTGGTTAATAAAATCCTGGATAATCATCATCCATAGGAAATATGGGGAGTGGGGGGTTGATTCAGCAGCCATCCTGTGCCTGAGGGAGGGGCTGTTGGTTCACTGGCTGCCCTGCGCCCTGGTAGGGGTTTTTTGTGTGTGTGCTTGGGGCAGCAGCAAAGCCAGAGCCGGACCTGAGAGTTGCGCGTATTTTTTTTTTTTTTGACATCCTGGTTAATCCACATCCTGGTTAATCCAATCCTGGATAATCGAGAGTCTACTGTATTTGCTCTTTTTAAATCTATCAATAACTTGAGTTTCCAGGTGTATTTTCCTTGTTTGTTTCAATAAAATTCACCTTTTTTAAGAACAGGATTGAATTTTTGTGACCTAAGAGGTTTGTGCACATATTGTTTAATTAGCTGGTGGCAACAGCTGATTTCCTTGCTTTTCTTTCTCAGCTCTTCCCTGGAGGAGGTTTGGGTGAAAGGGCTTGAGGGCACCCCACAGGAAGGAATTCCCACACGGGCCTTCCTGGGTTCTCAAAGGGGTTTTGCACTTTGGGGATGGCAGCATCTCTCTGACCAGCCAAGGTCAGAGAAAACCTGTAATCTTGGGAGTTTAATAGAAGCCTGGAGTGGCCAGTATTAAGTTTTAGAATCCTTGCAGGCCATCACATTCTGTATTCTAAGTGCAGAGTAGGGAATCAGCCTTGAGATAGATAGATAGATAGATATTTCTGTAAAAGTTTTTAAGTTATATCTGCACAAGCCTACTAATTCTATTTGGAGCTAGAGATTTCTATATGGAGTGAACATGAGTTAATAAACAAAAAATCTGGGGCATCTATCATATAATTGTTAATGACATATATATATATATATGGGGCCAGAATTTACTCTTGGTTACATCAGTGTAAATATGAAGCAAGTCCATGGAATTCACTGGAAATATTTTGGAGTTCAATACTGTATTTCAGAGAAGAGTTTAGTTCATGGAGTTGTTGTTTGTATGTCACAGAACTCCAATTATGGTAGTGTGGAGGAGTCTTGGAAGAATTGTCACCAACATAAACAATACCCAGTGCTGTGGGCAGCAAAACACATGATTTTTATTTTGTTATTCATTAGTTACTTAGTCCCCAAAGAGCTAAGAAAAAAAAATACACCATAACAAAAACCACTAGTAAGGGGCATCATTCCCAACAGATCATAAAAGACACCATCAATAACTCTGATAGAACTGCCAGTCAGCTCTTTTGATATAAAGCATCTGTCTCATAAAGGAAATGAAGGAAGGCTTGTTTCTCCTTTCAAGTCTCTGAATGAGTAGGTAGTGTCATTTATTATACAGTGCTATAAACCCTGTATTATTGGAGAGGTAGCTGCAAACTGCCTTCGTAAAAGTGCTGAAAAGTTTCATCAGCTGTCTTTAATAAAAGACAATCTATGTGAGGAAAAAACTATAGTGATTATTCCTGGTTCTCTGTCCGCAGCCAATCAGTTACAGCTGTCAGGGTGTGATGACACTGATATATAACCAATCAGTCACCTGGAAATTCCTGTGTTTGTTGTAATAAACTACTGATGCCTCGATACTGCAGAGATTGGTACTCTATAAATCAAGGAGGTGGATAGGGAGTCAGCACTTAGGGCTTGTCCTCACTATGGGCGAGAAGCATTGATTTATTGGCAATCGATTTATCATGTCTCATTAAGACACGATAAATCGATCGACAGCGGCTCCCCTGTCAACTCCGAAGTCCAGCTTGTCAAGAGGTGCAAGCTGGAGTCGACGGGGGACCGCGCTGCCGCCGTGAGGACAGGAGGTAAGTCGGCTGTAGAGACGTCTATTTCAGCTACGTTATTAATGTAGCTGAAATTGCATATCTACAGTCGATGTCCCCCCCAGTGGAGACTAGCCCAAAGTCTCTTAATAAACCTGCAGATTTTCTCACGTACAATATTAGAGGAGTTGGCATGATTTTTCAGCTTCTTTCTGAATTACTTCATACTCATTTTACATTGATAAATATATTCATATACCCTGAACATTAATAGACTAGACCTATTTGCTCATTTGCTGGAATTTCAGGGAGAAATTAATTTCAAATTCCATCAGAGAGATCAAACAACGCAAAATCAGTAATTATACTTTTTTAGTCTGCTATAGCACAATCATTTAGCCAAATTAAAAGGAAAGTGGCATAAGAAGGATTTTATCATCTATGTATGGAAATAAAACTTTTAATCTTAAAGCCCTAGATATCTTGCCAATACATAAATTGAATTACAAATTTGTGGAGGAGAAAAAAAGAGTAGAGAGTAATACTTGTACATGAAAAAAAATGTCTTCTTCCCAGACACACTGTTGATGGATGCTTCAGAATGTAATACAGTGGGGAGTGTGTTTGGATTGAGAACATAATGTACTCCACAAGAGTTTCTCTGATATCTTTTCTATCAGAGGGAGCATGTGGAAATCAAGCAGGTTTCTGGATTGCTGACCCATATCTGTCGGCTTGTCTGCCTACTTGCTCTGTCTCTAAGCTCACTTTCTGATGCATCAATTTATAAGACACACATTGCTTTGACACTGAAACTCAGGTAGCATCTTAAAAACAAAACTTGAGCCATTAACAAGAGATCTAAGGGCTAGATCCTGTAATTAGATCCTTGCAGGCAGAACCTTGCATCTGCACAGCGTCCAAATGAAGGTAATAGATTCCACATAGACACAAGGATTTGCCCATATGCAACAAGTTGCAGTATCAAGGTCCCTTTCATTACAGCACAATTCAATTTTTTTTAAAAAGAAATGTACAGAGAGCTTATGTTTGACAGAATCATCTATTCACAATGCAGCTGTTCAGCTGTTGCTCCACTGCATCATTCTTGTCATTATCCAAAATATGCTTATTTGTAAAGAGTTTATTACAGTTCCATTAATTTCAGTATAATTGATTCTGTAATGAGGAGGTTGATACATATTGTACATAGTTGAGATTCTGAAGCAATATCATTTATCAGTTTCCTTTCTCCAAATTTAGTAGGAATGCAGAGGGAAACCATAATAGTTGGAGATGCTTTACAAATAGCAGAATTTCCTGCTATGGTTAGCATTTAATATAGACCCGGGCAAGTGATTCAGGGAAAAAAATAACTTGTCTTGTTTGAGCAAGAAAAAACAAACCCAGAAGTAATTAGGTTAGCATCAAGATGTTTACATTGTTTTGTTTAATTTTGGACACACTGAAACCTAATGGCTCTGAAAGATTGACTCATACTTGAGTATAAATGGGATTGTTTTCTTAACAGATGAGAGTAAGCAGGAAGGAGGAGAAGAGGCAAACAGAGCATGGTACATACAAATATAGAATGCATTTCAGAGAGTGGTCTTTTTCAGTTTCCTAGTGCAAGTATTGTTTTAGATTGAATTTATAATGCTTTTTCTCTCTCCCGGCCGGGGAGGAGAGGTTTAAATTTCAGGTGGAAAAAATCAAATTACAGATATTTTGATGAACCCAAATAGTTGTGTGGGAGGTATGTAAAACCTGATCACAATGCCATCCTATTATCACAGCATCCTGGGAGGGCTTGCACTCTGGGAGACCAACACTGGTATGTAGCAAGTAAGAGAGAGACAGCTCTTGCTTCTGTCTCTTCTCTCTGTTAGAGAGACAAGGTGCGTGAGGTAATAGCTTTTATTGGACCAACATCTGCTGGTGAGAGAGACAAGCTTTTAAAGCTCTTCTTCAGCTCTGCGTGGCTCAAAAGCTTGGTCCAATAAGTGGTGTCCTGAACCACTTGCTCCTCATAGGATATATCTACACAGTAGCTGGGAGGGTGCTTCCTAGCAAAGTTAGATGGATATGTTAGTGCTAAAAATAGCAATGTGGCTGGGTGGCTCAGACTAGCCACCAAAGCACAGATCCTTGCAGGTTACACACTTGGACAGCTAGCCCAAGCCGCTGCCACCGTGGCCATACTACTTTTAGCACACTGGCTCAAGCACAGCTAGTGCATCTGTCTACCCATGTGTAGATGTAACCTCAGAGATAAAACATAGCCATCTTTGCTCCAATCTGCATAATTTGGGAAGCAGGTGTTGCTGAGGCAGATCCAAAAAGTGGGTGATCTGGACAACTGTTGAACTTTGGTAATTTTAAGGTTATCCAACCATTCATAAAGAAAGCCTGGCATAACATTGAGTGTATATGAAGAAGAATCTAAAATGGGTATCCTTGAAATCTGTCTTTAGAATCTGAAGATAATTTTTATTAAAAGAAAGAAAAAGGAAAAGTGGGACAGGCGTTCCAAAGTGTTAGCTATTCCTACCGATTATAAACTCTTTATTGGCATTGGGTCGAATTAAAATTAAATTCCACTCTTCAGTCCATTGTTGGACTACTTTAATTTTCTCTTGGAAACTACGGTATGCCGATGTTACCACATGTAAAGCTTTTATGGGATCTGTGTTTTCTCGTTCAGGAAAGAAGTCTATGCATGTAGACACCAGAGCCTGTCCTGTTTAAGCACAAAGTACACTGTTAGCAGCTGTTCAAAAACTTTTTCTTGTTATCTCTATTTGTTTAAATTGCTAAATTGCTTCCATAAAATGCCTGCAAACATCAGGGAATAATTTGTTTAAGTGGATCAAGACTATCTGAAACAAAACCTGAAAATACACTCAATATTTTTTCTTCCCTTCTCTTGTTCCAGTATCCGGCTGCCCTCATGAATCTTGGAGCCATTCTTCATCTCAATGGGAAACTCAGAGATGCTGAAGCAAACTACCTCCGTGCGCTCCAATTTAAACCAGATGATGTCATCACGCAGTCAAATCTTCGCAAACTATGGAATATCATGGAAAAGCAAGGTTTAAAGACGTCTAAAACATGACACACACAAAAAATATAGGAATTTCTTTTTCTTTAAATTGACTCAAATCCAAAACAAAATTTCCAGGAAGTTATCTGATCAAAGCTCTCATTGGACTTGACTGCAAGGATCAGGGGGGTCTTAATTGCTGCTAGGAGAACCTATTCTGTTTTTTGGCATAACTTTTGTTGCCAGAAAAATAAAGGGAGATTCTTTGGATGCTTCACAAAGGACTTAAGTCTTACCCCACAAAAAATAAAATAGAAATTAAAACCAGAGCACTTAAAGGAAGGTATTTTGGCATACTTGACAAGTTATCACAGTTAATCCCATATTGCTTTTTTCATGTGAGTTCTTGAAAATTATACTGTCCTGAAAACACCGAGGGACAATTGTATAGCATACACATGGGAGCCATCCACATGGGAGTAAAAAAGATAATACTAGCTTAAAGTATTTGCTGAGACTGTAACTCATTAAAATGTATACTAAATCCAGTGTGTTTGCAGTTTTATCTTAATGCTGCTGTATCTCTCTTCAGGACCACATGCTTATCAATTTCAGACTGACACAGCCATTTCAAAAACAACAACTGTCACTTGCAGTTAGATGACAGTATTCACAGTTGTTTACTGACAAGTGCACATATTGTTTCTGACTGTTAAGAGTTTTGATGGAGTTTACTTCAGAAACTCAGTTGAGTATGATTTGCTTTGCCTGCCCTATATGGAAAAAGCAAGGACCAGATCAATGTGTGACATTGGCCCAGTATAAAAGAATCTGGATGCTATCACTAATGTCATGAATTGTCCATATTTACACAGAAAACAGTTTGCCCTCCTTTAAAAAAAATGTGCGGTCAGGCACTTAAAAAGAAGTCCTCTTTGGCCTTATAGAACACTGTGTTTTACTCCTTTGACGTTACTGTCAGATAAGTCCAGTTTTGGACTGAACATCTAGATGCTGTTCAGCTTGCATTAGTTTTGAAAGAATTCAACCCGAGTGAGTTTGCAAGTGTTAATACTTAGAAATGGTACAATTGAAGCTTATCGGAATTTTTTTTTTAAACAATGCTTTTTGTCATGTGCCGCCCAGGACAGCAACTAGCTAAAGGGACTGACTTTTAGCAGCTAACAGAGAATCTGCCCGACACTGCAGACCAACAGGAGTGTGTAACAATGGTTGCCAATTATTCCGAGTATTTTTGACAACAGTGTTAATTTTTAAAACTATTCGCTACTTGGATTCTAACCAAATATTAGGAACTCATTTTGTTTTCTTACATGCACAGTTACAACAGAGTTGTTACATGTCTAGGTTTTTTTTTTTATTTGGGCTCATTATTGTTTTATTCATAAAAAAATTGTAAAATAATTTATTTTAAGCTGCAGCCTATTGAAGCTTTAGTCTGTGTTTTCCCAAACTATTTGGTAACTGCTTTCTTTTGTGGGTAAAAGTACTAGAATTTATAAGAAAATTTACTTTTCCATTTAATGACCTGTTGATATCTGCTTCAATGTTCATTTCATAAGTGGTCATTATAACATTAAGTGGCAGAGCACCTTTAACTGAAGCAAGCTTCTTCAGGATCTGTTAAAACCCCTTCCGATAAAAAAAAATCTT
Organism: Sternotherus odoratus; assembly: GCA_032164245.1. Lineage (NCBI taxonomy): Eukaryota > Metazoa > Chordata > Testudines > Kinosternidae > Sternotherus > Sternotherus odoratus. The sequence continues at coordinate 63,856,187 of JAVMKO010000001.1, forward strand.
TTTTTCTTTCTTAACTGTAGTGCACCATTCCATTGCTGTGTACTTCTGGGAGGGTACTTTGCTGTATGGTATTTATTTATTTATTACTCAACTGCAGCAGTATTTTCTTTCCTTAAGCCAGTAGTCTGCAACTGTTGCTATCTTCTTCATTTGGCTTTTGCTGCATTTTTATGTGGGTAGTATGTGTGCTTAAAGGGAAATGTGACAACTGCATTTATTGTACATTCTCCCCATACACACTACATGTATTAAAGGATATTGAGAAGTAACTATTTCAAAGTTGGTATAGTCACAATTTGTTATAGTGTTTTGTCTTTTTCTCTCCAGTTAGCAATGCTGTGTTTTAATGACTAGGTTCACAAAGGGGATACTAAAAGGGCTGCATTATTATAAAGTGTCAAACCTTTTGTTAAATAACAATATGGCTGTGACAGCAACATCGAGTGCTCAAAAGTTGAATTTCAGCTTTTTCATCATCCCCCATTGAAGCCAATGGTCAAAACAAAATGGTGTCTGGAATTTATTCTCCATCTTTCACTGCGTTTCTGAAAAAACTGTAAAAATAAATTAGATATTAGGGTCTGACTGCATCCAGTATATAACTGTGGTATCCTGCAGCTTTATTTATTTCAAGTCATCAAACTTTAGTGATCATAACTTTTCACTATATTCTTTGTCTCTCTTTTTTAACATGTGTTCATTCTTGTTTAAAGGTTATTCACTGCACAACAGAGTGGCACTCATAGTGATATATTTTCATGGTAGCATTCATAACTGTCTGTTTTAAAAAGAAAAAGAAAGAAAAGAAAGAAAAAAGGACTAATGGAAGTTTAACAAGAATGTCCCTGAACACATTTCAATATAGGACTTAACTTTCTTCTTTTGGAATCATTTTTAAATGTATTTAAAATATGTGTCTCTGCTCAGGGATTTATGGTGGATTATTGCAGACAGTGCTAAAAAAAAATAAAAGAGCACAAGGCAAGTTTACTCAATTAAATTTTTATTTTTTGAAAAATTGTTATTTGTATAAATTATCGAGATTTGTAGGCTTTCCTTTTTGTAGAAATAATTGTTTGTGCCAGCTAAGAGAATTTCAATTTTGTTTTCAATAATAAAGCATTGATAACAAATACATGTTGTGCAAGCCTCGATCTGTTGCTAGAATATAACTTATATTAACTGCCTTTTTAATGACTGTAAATTAATAACACATTGACTGTATGTTTTTTCATGCAAAATTAGATAGGATTGCAGCAGCGTAAAAGGCTATTGGATCTAGACATTCTACTAGACTGGGCTGACTTTTAAAAAGACATTCAAACAGGTCATAAATGGTACTGCTGGTGAATGTGTAATTGTTCACATGCAGCCAAATCCTGGTCCCAATCTGAGCATATGGCCTTGTGCTGAGGAGGCAGCCATCGTTGTCCTCTAGGTCATGGTTCCACCAATACCGCAGCTGCTACTATAGCCTCAGGACTTCAACAGGCCCTAAAGGCACTCCTGCTCCCCTACATGGGAGACTTTGCCAGTGGATATAATCCTCCACGTGTCCCACAAACCTGTGGCACCATTCAGGCAGCCCCTGAAGAGCCGTGCTCTTTAGTGCAATGGGCAACAGCTTTCCCACATCCAGAACCCTTCCCGGGGCTGCGCTATTCAGGATCTTATGAATCAACAGATGGATGAGGGCAGGATTTCCTCTGTAGTCTGAAAATTGTTCAGTGATATGGCCCTGTTATTCTGGATGGTGGTTCTCAGTGGTTCATTTTACCATCACGCCTCACCATCTGAACAAATGAGTTCAAGCCCCACCTCCAGGTGAGTTAGAAACAATGGTCACTTTGCTGCCTCACTGAACCCATATAGGCAAAGTTTATTTTTCTGCACATAGGTTATCCAGATGACTCAAACTGGAGACTAACCTCAGAGTCATGAAGCAGAACCTCTGTGGCCCTTACCCTGTACATACTCTCCTCCTGAGTTCCTGAATTCCCAGCTTGTCCCCTCATCATTCCCCCTTCAGGCCCCATCAGCTTGATGCCCCTCACACTGAGCCCCCAAATCTGCACCTACTCTCCCTGCTTGCAAGCTTTTATAGTCATTTTACTAGTCATTGCCTCCTCCTCGCTCTCCTCACACAATTTCTGGACAAAGAGATCACAGGGTGAAGGTAGAGAGAGAGTCTTCTGGCCCTCAAAACAAGAACCACAGCCGTGCCTGCCAACTGGGAAGAGACACCACAGGGCAACCTCTGCTCAGTCACTGCAGCCTTTGTGAGATGCATGAAAGAGAATTTAACCAGGAACTCATACGCAGGAAATCCAAAAAGAATCCCATGCAGCATATTAAACTTGTTCCCTCTTTTCACTTACAATCTTGAAAATTAGATAAGACTGAGACCTTTCTCAGACACTGTCCAGGCCCCACCAATTGGCTGCTCCCCCAGCTTGAGAAAGCCGGCCTTCGTTCATACCGATGATGAACGTTTAATCGCTCTGAGATGTGGTAATATAATGATAAAAAGCTGTGTCATAAAGAATCAAATATGTGCTGAACCTGGTGTATGTCTGGATGCATGCTGATTGCTGTAGTCACATGAGAATGGGTAAGAAACCACAGAGCGTCACTTTCTTCCAACACTAGTGAAAGAACTTTATTATAATTCTCAGACAAAAAAAAAAATCCTAGGCTCTGAGTATGTATCTGTAAATTAAGAGGAAAACGTTATATAGATGTTGCAATTATCCCAAACCCAAGCATTACAGACCCAGGAAATTCAGACTTAATATTACAATGAAAAGAAATGGAAACATCTTAACATGGATGGAAATGCACAGTGAAAGCACAAAAACAACCTTAACTGTGCCCTGGGATGATGCCATGCAATGACTAAAAGCTTATGATTCAGTGTTTTAGCGATTGTGGTCCTGTGTCAGATGAAACTGAGCTTTAAAGATGCATGAGGGGTTTTTTTTCCCAATAGTTTCCTCTTACGGTGCATCAACTCATTGGTTTATTACTGTAGTTCTTGAGTTCAGGCTTACAGACATGTTTAAGAGTAAAAATTTAATGAAGGATTTTGTGGGGGACTGAAATATCCATGTAAACGGAAGATGAACCTTCCAGCGCACTATAAGAAAAATGTTAGATAGTATATAGAGCCTGCTGGTTCAGAATTCTATTTTGAGAGCTTTACTTTTGCAGCCTTTAAAACACCTTAAAAGTAAACACAGTTTAAATGTGAAGTATTTAAATAATGGATTTAGAAAGCATTTTCATGGAAGGCTTGTTAGTTTTTCATTTAGCTCTGTGTGTGTGCATGCTTGCAAGCATGCTCATGGCTACATTTAAGAGTTCCATGTGGAAAGACATGGGTTCACATTTCACCTCTTAAATCTTGTTAAAAGCTCCATGTAAAGAGTTTCATGCTGGAAGCCATTTGCAATGCACAACAATGACAACCTGGAGTCCTAGAGAAACTAGGAACAATTTAGTATTTTCTTGAGTGCTATCTACTGGCACACTGTGAAGTGAACTATAGCCCACGAAAGCTGATGCTGAAATAAACTAGTTAGTCTCGAAGGTGCTACAAGTATTCCTCGCTATTAACTAACTTCCTACATGCAGAGAGAGTCAGCGCTTTCGTATAGCACTCTTGAATCTTTTTGCGTGTAAACTTTGCATTCATGAAAGTGAGGGTTGAGTAGCTTGAGCCAGAAGGTACTACAGTTTTGTAATAGGCACAAATGAGAATTTGAATAAGACAGTTAAATACTGAATCTGAATAATTATTTAAACTGAGGTGTAAAGATCTAAAAAGCCAAAAATACCATAGCCTGCTCTACCAAGAAATCCCAGGAAGTCAGATTGTTTTAAGATTATTTGTTTATTTCTTTGTTATGTTATTAATGTTCAGGAATTAGTTGAACACATAGGACTTTTTCCTTTCACTCAGACAACTTTTTTTTTTTGTTTCATAATTTTCTGGAGAGAGAGATTTTATTTGGTCTCTGATTTTCTTGGAAAGTGTTTTACAAGTCCAAATTTTTTTTTATTGCAACGAAAAATTAATTTTAAATGCAACAATTTCCTTTTTTGACATTGGTGGTTGCAATACCACAGAACGATTCCCTAGAATACGTCAGTAACTAAATTAATGCAATATATTGCTTCTTTCGTTGTACAAAAGTGTTCTACTTTCCCTTTTCTGGTTTGTATCCACTCTGCAAAGCCTTCGGTGCTTCAAAATCTAAAACTGCTCTGTATAGCCACAAATAGTGGAGGTTCCTCTGTGGTTGTTAGGACTTGTATATTGTATATTATGTATTTTGTGTGTAGAGGAGGAGGGGGATGCCAGGAAGACATCCTTGCTGTGGGGTGTATGGTGAAATTTGTTAATATCTTAAAACGACACACTGAATCTTCTTATTTCTCCTTAGTTTAGAAAAGTCCCTTTTCCCACCATGAGTTTATGGAATTGTCTTACATTCTTGTATTGATTCAATATAAAGGAATGTCTTACAGCTGAATTAAGAAAATCATAATACTAATAATAAATAAGTTGGGAAAAGGGAAAAAAAGGGGCAAAATCTATTACACCATCAATGAGTCTGTTGTAGGAACAATGCCTACTCTTTTTAAATGATTATTCCACCCATTCAACTAGAGTTTCTCCATAGCGTATATATACAATTATCCCATATGATCCCATAGGATGACTGGTTCCTGATTCCCTTTTTGTTTCCTCAGAGAGTAGGAAGGCTATTTTCTCCTGAGCTTCTGTACAATTAGAGGCAAAGAACACTTTTTTTGCACTGAACTGAGTCTTTATGTCAATTCATTAGCCTGATAGAGAAGTTAAGAAGAAACAAAACATGACTGACTTTTGAGTATTACTACTTCGCATTCTACTGTATCGAAATTCTACTGTAAACAACATTACTGGCAACCATTTTTCAATCTCAGAACTACAATGGGTTAAAACGGAAATACCATTTCCAGTTAGAACGCTTGATACTAACCTAGCGTATTTAGCTCTCCATCATGCTGGAAAAAGACCTCAATGCTAATTACAACACAGGAGAGCTTTGATCACCTTTATTTCCCATGCTGTACAGCACTGTACATACTTACACAAATAGTTTTAATATGTCATCTATTGAAATGTTTGGTTCTGATTGGGCAGGAAAGAAAGTACTCTGCTCAAAGCTTTTGTGATCCCTCACTAGTTGTAATACATAAATGCCAATAAAATATGATCTTATAATTTATCTTGAATTTGGTTAATTTGGGGGGAAAAAACATTGCTGACCTTTGCAGTCATCATTTCTTGATATTTATAATTTGTAAATAGATTCAAGTCAATTTACTTAAGGGCTTTTCATAGTGACCTGCATGACAGTCTATATTACCAGCTCCAAACTTTTTAGGTTTTCCTCATCTTAGTGGTACATTAGCCTTGTCTCCTCTCATCATTGTGTTAATTGCAGTGCACTTTTGGATTGTGTGTTTTAATTTTGAGCTATGGGTGAAATTTTCCTTTACTCAAGAACACTAGTGAAGTAGATTTTTAATATCAAACAGCTGTTTTTTAAAAGATAGCCTAAAAAACTAGGTCACAGTCATGTTTGGTAATGTGCTAGCTAAGAAGTATTCCACAATGTATGCTACAAAAGAAACTGTCTCTGCAGGTGTACTGAGAAGCATAAATGCTCTTCTCCTTTCCTGTGGCACTATGCTCAGAGGAGTAACGCCAGTTGACATCAATGGGATGTCAAACCTGCAGCAGAAGAAGGTGCCTGCTGTGGCGATGGTCATTGCCAATGATCTCCTGTGTTCTAAAAAGAGTTTTTAGGAGTTTGGAGCGAGAATGGTGGCTGGCATTTCTCTAGGACTCGTCACCAGACTGTTTTACAAACCTTAAGTAACACTCTCCTCACCCTTACAAGGAAGCTACTTCATGTACGTAGAGAAACTCTTTTGCCCGGTAGCAGAGCTTGAAATAGCAGCTAAGAATTCTGATTCCATTCATTTCCCTAACAAGTAAATAACATTGCCTTTCGCCCAGGCAGGGAGGGAAGGAAGTGATATTGTGTTTACAGAAGAGAATCTATTCTGCTGATCATGGTTTTGGGAATCAAGGCCAGAATTATATGAATAAGTTGGCCTGGAACTACTCCAAGCCATCAGTGTTGGGGGACAAGGCTGATCCTACATAAATTCCAGCTGTCTCTCTGTATACATCTACATGGGGGTGAAAACTCTGAAGCATGGCTGGACTGGGTCAGTTGACTCAGTCTTGTTGGGCTCCAGCTGTGGGACTAAAAGTTTCTCTGTAGATATTAGGGCTTGGTCTGGATCCCATGCTCTGAGACCCACTTACCTCCCATCTGAACCCGAATGTCTAAATAGCAATTTTTCAGCCCTAAAACTCTAACCCCATAAGCCTAAGTTACTGACTGGGCCAGTTGCGAGTATCCCCGTGTAGACATACTCTCTGAGAAGTAGAGGCAAACTGAGTAAACAGGGCAAACTGAGAACTGTAGCAGCTGTACCAATCCTAACTTGTGACAAGGCCTGGTAGGAAATCGAGGATGTATATAAACGGCATCCAACTGACAGGCCAGGAGTAGACGTCCAGGGGAGTTGAGCTGCTTAGGTAGGCTGTCCTGGAAGCATTGTGCAAATGAGCCCGTTTTTGTTCTGTTGCATGTTGTGATCATGTTTTCACTGTAAGAACTATGGGAAGAGCAACAGGTGTAAAGCCCGAGACCATGTGTTGTTTTGGTCTCTTTGGAGATAGCTTAAAATAAAATGACCATGACAAAGGGACATTTCTTTGGCTAGTACAAGCCTTTTACATAGGGCCCTACCAAAAACATGGTCCATTTTGGTCAATTTTACGGACATAGGATTTTAAAAATAATAAAAAATATGTAAATGTGAGATTTCATGGAGTGGTAACTATGGGGGTCCTGACTCAAAATGGAGCAGTAAGGGGGTTGCAAGGTTATTGTAGGGGGTTCATGGTATTGCCACCCTTCTACAATGCTGGCAGAAGCGCTTACTTCAGAGATGGGGGGGAGGGGGCAGAGAGCGGCAGCCTTGTAGGCAGCACTACCACCAGCAATAGCGCAGAAGTAAGAATGGCATGGTAAGGTATTACCACACTTACTTCTGCACTGCTGTCTTCAGAGCTGGGTGCTTGGCCAGCAGCTGCCACTCTCCAGCTGCCCAGCTCTGAAGACAGCAGCAAGGAGGGCCTGGTATGATATTGCCACCAATGTTCCCTCTAATTTTTGACAGGCCATATGTGGAAAAAATGTTTTCTGTGCAAATTTTTGTGCATGCGGTGTTTCACCGTGTGTGGGGGGTTTAGAATCTGTGTCATGCGCACACGCGCACAGCTTAGAGGGAACAGAGATTGCCACCCTTACTTCTGCACTACTGCTGGCGGTGCTGCCTTCAGAGCTAGGCACTTTGCCAGCAGCCGCTGTTCTCCAGCCACCCAGCTCTGAAGGCTGTGCAGAAGTAAGGATGGCAATACAACCCCCTACAGCAAGCTTGCAAACCGCATTCCCCTTTTGGGTCAGGACCCCCAGTTTGAGAACTTCTGGTCTCCCCAATGAAATCGGTATAGTATAGGCTAAAATTACAAAAAAGACTCAATTTCCCAGTGGAGACCAAATTTCATGGACCGTGATGCATTTTGCATGGCTGTGAATTTGGTAGGGCCCTATTTAGACACTAAAATGTCACAATGTCCTTCCTCAGACAAGCCCAATTTTCCCACATATGCCAGTGTGATTTTTTCCCCCTCATTCTATTCATTCCCTTTGAAGCATTTCAACAATTCTGCTCTCTCATCCCCACACCAAAGAGCAATTGAAAACCATAGCATGTTCTTTTGCTATTTTTTAACCCAAGAAATGGGATGAAATCCATACAATTTTGGACAAACGTATTCCTATACAAATGAAAGAACGTATGGAACCATAGATTTTAAGGTCAGCAGGACCTACGCTAACACTCCTCTCTCCTGACCTCCTGAATATTGAAAACTACAGATTTCACACTCTGAAAAAACTGCGGCAATGCCAGGAATCTAAAAAGATCTCCTGACGGTTAGAACTGTGCTTCAGCTACAGAATCATCTTTCTTTACTTACCTGAATCCCTTTCTTAATAGAAAGGGATCTAACATATTGTGTTTCTTCATTAAATATGATTGAAAAAAAATGTCAGATGACAGCAAAAATATTCCAAAAGCACCTTATAAAAGAATAGGTTACAGATTAACAGGCCTGACCTTTTGCTTAATATAATCAATAGCATTTTTTTAACCAATTGCTTCATCATAGACCAAACTTGTTTCAGCATCTGCTTTTCCATCTGTTGGACATTTTGTTTTTCAAAGCACAGTGCAAATTCTCCAAAAACTATAATGAGATAATTGACATTACCATGGGTCAAAAAATGCCCTCAAACCTGCCAACTACTGAAAAATACCTTTCCAAATGGATTTCTGTGAAGTTTGCAGCAGGAAAGCAGAAATAATTTTGAGGCAAGTTTATGCTAATTGGCTTACCTAGAAAAATGATCATAATGTAGCAATGCATACTGTTAAAGCTGAAATTCAGCATGAGAAGCAAGAAGATACAGCTGAAAAATAAAGGAGTAGTTTTTTAACGTTACATAATACAAGAATCAGGGATCATCTAATGAAATTAATAGGCAATGGGTTTAAAACAAACAAAAGGAAGTATTTTTTCATACAATGCATGGTCAACCTGTGGAACCCACTGCCAGGGGATGCCATGAAGGCCAAAACTATAACTGGGTTCAAAAACGAATCATGGAGGATAGGTCTCTCCATGCCTAGTAGTCCAGAGGGTAAGGAATGCAGCACCTATGCCATGGATATCTCTTCCTTTGACTGCCAAATGTGGGGACTGGATGACAGGGAATGGATCATTTGATAATTCTCCTGTTCTATTCATTCCCTTTGAAGCATTTGGCACTGGTCACTGTCAGACCATCGGATACTGGGCTAGATGGACCATTGGTCTCACCCGTATGACCATTCTTATGTTCTTAAATCCACCCTCTTGGAGAAGTCCCATAGCTAGGACAGAAGTGAGGTAGGAAATATGGGAAACTGATTTGCAACTGATTGCATAGTTGCTTTCACTTTGCTTCCTTATGGCAAAAGTAATAGGGTATAGCTGGATCTTCAGGAATCCTAGCTAAATAGAAACAACAGTGCTGGGTAAACCCAGAATTGCCATGTATGAGTTGACTAGTACCTATTTGGAAACTGGAACTTAGGTTATAGAAGGGAGAACGCTTATGTATTCATCTTGTCACTTCTTTTGGCCATGTCTCCACTAGCCTTTATAGTGGCAAAACTCTTGCTCAGGGTGTGTGAAAAAATCACACACACACCCCCCATAGCCACTTGAGTTTCGCTGGCATAAGCACTCATGTGCACAATGCTAGGTCTGTGGGAGATATTGTCCCACCACTCATTGAGCTGGTTTTGTTATGTTGATGAGAGAACTTTCTCCTGTCAAACTAACACGGCTACATGAGCATTCGTACAGCGGCACAGCTGTATTTGTACAGCTGTGCCACTGTCAGATTTAAGTGTAGACATGGCCTTTCTCTTTACATAACCCGTTCTGTCTGTGCCTATTTTCCCCTCTTGCTCTGTTACATCCATTTTAGATAGTAGTACAGCCCTGAAAGTACTGATTTGTTTCTTGTAGTTATCCGTAAAGCATCCTGAGCTCTTATGGTACTATATAAATACAAACAATTAGCTTTTATATCTCATGCATCCAACTGTAAGTAATACTGGGGCACATTAGTCTAAGTACTGAATAAATGACTTGCACTGTTAATATATTTTTCTATGTACCTTTCTTTTTACCACGTAACTGACTAAGGTAAGAAAATGTAAATTCCCTCATACTCCCATGATCAGAGAGATTCAGAAAGCTGTAGCAATGGTAGGTACTTTACACATGATAAGCAGCACCACATGGTGTTGGATTTCTGCTTTTAAATCAACACTGGGAGTAATATAACTATACTCCATTTCTTCAAGGGGAATTGTAGAGGTTCCAGCCATCTGCTAAATTAAACAACAGTGATTGTTATGAACATGTACAACAGACCTGCTACAAAGGAGATAATAACTTTGTGCACATAACTAAGCCCTCGGAGGTTACTGGAGTCTCAAAAAGATGGATACCAAATTTAATGAAGCAGAAGATGCTTTTAGTTTGGTTTGGGTTTTTTTTTAGTGTAGTCTCATTCATTGCAAAGCTTCAATGGTAGGAATAGTTTGCCCCAATTCTTCTACATGTAGCTACAGCATACCCTAAGTTTGGGGAAATGATGTGCTGAAAAATGTCTGGATGGCTAAGATTATTAAATAAATACCCTGCTGTGCTGACAGTTTTCTTGCTCTCATTTTTCTCTTGCCAGCAAACTCTGGCTAGTGGTACTTTGAAAAAGTTGAATGCAATTACACAGATTCTGACAAATAAAACTGTGGTAACAAGGCCGAGACACGGGGAGACAATAACAATGGCTGGGACAAAGCTTGAAAGATACAATGATACCTTGAGCAGGAGGTTTCACAATGGCCCGTCCTCTTACAGGCCTATTTCATTAAATTGAAAGACCTGGTTGCCTCATTGGCCACAAAGTTTTTCCAGGTGACCTGTCTCCATTTTACATTAACTTAGCTTGTAAGGATGAAATCTGGGTCCCACTAAAGTTGATGACTTCAGAGGGGCCAGGACATCCTTGTAAATTCTTTGGGAAAGGGGGATCTTTTTGTAATGGCTGTTCAGTGTCAGGCACAATAGGGACCCCCAAAATTTATTCAGGTCCTAGATGTTACTTACAATAGACCATTTTCTTTATTCTCACACTGCATATATATAGGGTATTTTACATAAAGGAAAGTTCAAATTCCCAAGTGTACTATTTTTTCCATGAGGCTTTACTGCCTTACACAGGCAAGGTATTTACTAAGAGCACTGAGACAGGAAAGCTGTTCTAAAACGTCTACATTGGAGTGGGGCCAGCACTGGTCACTAATCCAGTGAGTGTATTGTTTTTACAGTACAAGGTCACATTATCAGATAATAACAGGGCCTCATTGCAAGGGAAATATCTTTCATATGTTCAGAAAAATACAATTTATTGGAAGATATTTCCTCTCTGAATGCCAGGAGAGCTTCTGTTAGTGGTGTTACAGTATCCAATCAAGAGCTAATTTATGTTTCGGTTTGTCAAGTGCACAGTTATAATTATTTTAGTGCGGTACTGAAAATATGCTAACGCCTGATAAGGAGGTGATCTTTCTCCTGTTCCCCAGCAGACACACCCACCATCTGCACAAGCATTATTTCTAGTCATTTTCAGTACAACGGCTCTCATGATACTCTTTAACTGCACTGCACACTCCACTGAGCAATGTGGCTTGAAAATTGATTAAAAGCCCTAATTATTGTAACAGGACTATAATCATGATTGATAGGACAAAGCGAAGTAATCAAGGAACAAGAAACCTGTGCTAAATTTTATTTTGCTACAATCAAAGTGTGTAATTGATGGAAGTGAAGTTGTTTGAAGTATGTTCAAAATAGGGTGGAGGTGGGGGGAGTGCTAGGCCCCACTGGAGCCCCTCCAACGTTCCGGACCCTCCCAAGGGGTCTCAGTTTTCCTTAAGGTTAGGTCACTTGGCTTTAAAATCTCCAAGACTGAGCATCTGGGATTCAGCACGTGTTTCACACTGTGAGATCTGCTCAGCTTGTCCCACTGAGACAGACTCCAGGTCAGAGATTATTACACTCTGCAGGGACCGATGCATCTCAGCTAGTATCTGCAGTGACACCAGGCAGCCTTTTCAAAACAGAGTGGGGTTTATTAGTCAATTGGAACACAGCATAGGGAAGGCCTTAGGTTAGCACAGAGAAGCAAAGTTTAAGAGACAGTCCATCCTGGCCAAGTCAGCGTTTCACTCAGCCAAGCTGCCAGGAAATCTGTCTCTTTCTCAGTCCCAGGTGAAAACTCTGTCTCTCTCTGAAAGCCAGCTCTTATCACCTCCTTCTGACCTATGCTGAGTTCACATGATCCACCTGCTGGAGATTCCTGTGGATAGGTGTCAATTGTTCTGTTGTTGGAGCTCCCACTGTCTTTCCAGATCGTCCACTGGTTGGTTTCAGCTAGTCCTTTGGTACCCATTCACACTACTCCATACAGTTATAGGACACACACAACCCATGGCTCCTGCTCTGCTGCATGAGCATTTTCATCCTTTTGCATCTCTTGTCAAGTAAGTCGCTGCCATGTGTGTCATTCATAAAAATATTACAGACAATTCCCACTTTGCCACAGGGAGGTGAAAGCTCTGAATTGTGAGTGTTTTCATTTTATATTCAGAGTCATAAATCTCAGCTGGGGTAAAACTGAAGCTCTAGTCCCATACGTTTTACAGCATGGGAATCAGAGAACAATGGAAATCTAACCACAGTTGTGAATTCCTTGTCTTTTGTTGATTCAAGTTACATTATTAGTTTATTATAACAGGTAGGTAATTAGTTTGCTCCCTCAGAGCAGCTTCTTTTAGTCAACTGACAGAAGTCCTCACTCAGTGAAATGATGAGTGAACAGTTATGGTTTCTCCCTGAAAAGACTGCTGAGGACTAATAAGCAACTATTGCTGAAGCTGGAATTTAGTGTGGTAGGATTCCAATTAGTAGACCTAAAACCCAATGGTTTATTGCATGATCTGGCATGGAAGTCATTCAGCCCTATCTTTGACATTTAGGTAGTTTAGATAACATCTTTTTCCTGGAGTTGTGCATTGAAATAAGGCAACACAGGAGGTCCATTGACATGGTAGCATCATATTGTTGGGCAGATCTCATTTTGGATGTGAGCATGGCACACCTAGCGCTTTGACAATGGACGAATGTTCAGAAACAAATCCACTGCCATTGGGCAGCAATACACCTGCAGTTTGTCTGCTTAAGGAAGTTGAAATTGGTGGTGGGGATGAGGTGGAGAGGCTGAAATGCTATGGTACCTGATTCCAAAGTGAAGTTGTCAACAAATGAGGTGGGGTAGAGGGAGAGGAGGAACCCACAGAAAAAAAAATATAATGACAGTATATGTATATTTTTCAAAATGGTTACAAAATGACAGAATTGGCACCACAGCTGGGTGAATAATGGATTTTTTTGGTTTTCTAGCAATTTGACAAACCAAAAAATTGGGTAGAACCCCCAAAAAGATTTATTGAAATTTTTCGGCCAATTAAAAAGTGAAAGAAATGTTGAGGTGAAACTATTTCAGTGATTTTTGAAACAAAATGTTTCATTTGGATGGCTAACATTTTGTTTAGACCTTTAGGCATTTTGACAAAAGCAAAGTTAGCCACTGGGCTGAAGTGTACATGGGAGGCATAAGCATCACCACAATTTCCCTCCTTCCCGCACTGGCTGTTTTGTAAATTTTCACTGTGATGGGAAATTATGAGAAGAGGGGGGCGACGGGATCAGACAATTATGACTTAATGAGAGCAGACATTGAGATTCAAAAAATTAAAGCTTTATAACCATTCAAACACAAATTGTCAACATCACAGAACCTTAAAAAAAAAAAAACCTCTACATTCTCAAGAAGTATTTTATTTTACTTTGCCTGTACATTTTGATATTACTGTTGGAAATACTTTTTCATCGATTTCTGTGTGTAGTGAAATTGATGTTTACTGACACTTTGCAATAAAAATCTAATTCTTCCAAGCCAACCCATACTGCAGGATAGTGACCTTTCCAGTGGGCTATGGGATATTCTGTAATAAGGCTTTTTTCCAATATCTCCTCTTGAAGTTGTTCCACTTTTTATGAAATAATTCATGGAATGGGAGCAGGGACTTAAACTTAGGCCCCTTCCTCAGGTGAGTGCCCTACCTACCAGACAGTAGAGTCATTCTCACATTCTGACCAAATGACTAACCAATGTTCTAGCAGCGATGGCCAATAGAAATTCAATGCTAGTCACACTGCTAGCCACACTTGTGGTTTTGAATTTTTCTTATTAGCCACATTATAAAAACGCCACATGCATTAGCCACAATTCAATAGCCTATTAGCCACTTGTGGCTGGTGGCAAATATATTGGACATCGCTGCTCTAGACACGATTGAATTATTTATTCAACTTTTTTGCTTCTATTGAAAGCATTTGGCTAATGCGTCATGAATTCACAAATAGTTTGTCAACCCAAAATGACACTTTTCATGAATAAACTAATTTTATTAAAAAATTTGCCCAGCTGTAATTTGCTCTGCTTACAACAAACCTTTTGTGAACTCTTTACATTTGTAAAATGCTAATGTTGCACTTGGTATGTGCAATGTTAACATTTGAGAAAAGACAAAATACATCTCAAAGTAGTCCTCAGTCATCCTGCACAGTTCAAGAAATACTTCTACAGTACATGACAGTGATGTCCATTTCTTCTGTCTTCATTTTGCTCTCATTTCAAGTTGATTGGATTTTCATGGCTATTTTTCTGTCACAGGTATAATAACCAATGTCTCTCTTTTACAGAGTTGATTTTCTTCTGCTTAAAAATATCACATTTGCGATCTGTTGTGTGACAGTTTGACTTTTCTGAAAGAATCATCTGCTTGTTCTTCAAAAGATTCTAGTTTTTCCCATCACCAAAAACTTTGTATATGTTTGCATAAAAGGTGGTTGTATACCATATAAACGCCATCAAAGAAATACCTAAGGAGCTGGTGGATTCTACTTTTGCAGGTATGGCTAAAGATGAGCAAATGTAGTTTGTGATCTCACCTGGAGTGAGTGATTATGGGTAAGAGAAATTGAAACATTAACCACATATTTTATTAGCTAGACCTTAGAAAATGTAGAACAGCAGATAGATTTTGAGATTTTCTACCATTTAATTTTTTTAAGATTATTTTGCAGTAATGAACTCTGTACTTCAAAATGTTTTAATGTGTAGAAAAAAATATTTATTTTTTCCAAATTAGGTGGAATTGTTTTGGAAATAGAGAAAACTTTTGAAGGGCACAAGATGCTTGTGCCTTCCAGCACATCAGTCTAGAGGTTTCAGAGCAAACAGGTTAAATACAGGCAATGCAGGCCCCAATCTTTTGGATTATTCTGTATGACTGCTGGCCTAAATTCCCCATTTACATCTGAACAGCTCTGTGGAGTTGCAGGGTTCTGCACAGAACAACTTGCAGGATGAGGGTCTTAGAGTTGAAAATGTTATTGTGGCCAAAGCATAAAAACAAACACCTCTTAAATGTGTTCATAAAGAAAACATAAAGGCATTAGTGATGATATCATTAGTAGTCAGACATATATTCTATCCTTTACTGAGCTAATATTTAGAAAAATCACTTACTTTTAAAAAAATTAAAGTAGGGGCCTGGGAAATCCCATTTGAATGTAGGCTCACCAGTTTATCTGATCTAATGAAAGCAAATTAAAAAATATTAATGTCAGGGTGAGGAAGGGCCAGGGGTAACAAGACACAATCTTAACAAATATAAAGATTAATTGGACCCAGTCAAGGTAAAAGTGCCTGATTCAATTAATCACTGCATAGAACAATGGAATACATAAGGAGAGAGAATGTATTACATAAGAAAAATGAGCCTCCTTCCATCTCTCTTTTCAGATGCTATAAAAGGAATAGATTTGTCAGCTTGTTTGGGATCTAGATGCCTGGTATTATTGGAATGAATCCCTAAAAAATCCACTACAACTGCCACCCTCACGGTTACACCCGCTTCCATATTAGGCATTCAAACAGTCTTCCCAGACTGTGATGGGAAAAGTGTGAGGTCCACATTCCAATTTCAGTCACATTGGTTTAACGCCAGAGAAACTCCACTTAAGTCAATTGAGGAGTTACACAGCTGTAACTAAAACCAGAATTTAGTCTCTCTTTATTTCTTAGTGATTTCACTTTCCATTACTTATAATACGTGATGTAGAAGTGTCAGCAGCAGCAATTATCAGCCTCTGTAACAGCAGCAATTGCAGGATTTAAAAAAAAATATGTAAAAAGAAATAAGTATTATTAATGAGGCTATTGTCTTATTTCTCTAATAGGTCTTTCACTGTCTGTCACCCTAAGCCCCATTAAAAAGTGAATGGCATCTGTTGTTCACTAAAAATAAATCCATGATGACAAACATATTCCAGCTACTGCATAGAATTGCCAAGTTGTGTTTGGTTTGTACATGTTCACTAGTTAGATTTCACTTTTTGTCCAGCAGCCCTTCACAGACAAGAGAGAGAGGAAAGTTACTAGCTCTAATCACCCTCTCCTACAGGATTTGAATCATTTAGTAGCTGACTGTTGCTACAATCATGCAATGTTCTTAGATTCTTTACCCTTTCCCAGTTCTTGGGAGTAAGATGTTTTTAGCTGGAATTACACAGACACACATAATATAGGAATCTCCTACTCAGAGTCTGCAGTAATGAGTAAATACATTTGGAAGTTGATGGAGGGTTTTCATGAGCACAAATCTGTCAACACGAGTTCAAGAAGATGTGGTGATCTTATGATGAGAGTAGAGGACAGCAAGTCATATCTCCTGGGTTCCATTCCCAAATCTAAAACTCTGGGACTTTAAGCAGCATGTGTAACTTAATTGTAACTCATAATAGCATAGTACCACACATCTCAAGAGTGGGGTCATGTTTCTTTTGCCTTTAAAGTGCTTTGCATTTGTATAGGCCTTTCCATTTAAGGATTTCAGAGTATTCTGATGGAAGTGTTTTTAACCACTGAGCATTTCATAGACCTTGTTTCCAATTTCTCAAATGGATTTTGCTCCATTTAAAGGGTTGACATAAAATTTTATTTTCCACTTTTCCCATTTCTCTATTTATTTCATTATATTTGTCTAGATTCTATTTATTTTTGACAAATATAAGAGGACTGAGGTTTATTGATCTAGTCATCCCTGTTTAATTTCTGCTTTAACCTTAATTTAAAATCCTGTCATGTTTTCTTCTTACTGTGTTTATTAAAGTGGTTTTTCTTGCCTCATGGGTTTTTCCGAGGGCTCTCCCTTTTGACTGCATTCAGTTGGCTGAGATGTAATCCAGTTCTAAGACTCTGTGGAGTTTGAGAATGAGGATATTCCATTTAGAATTGCACAATACATATATTTCTTTAGGAAGTTTGATTCGTTTCTATTACTTTAACAAGATTATTATTCATTATGCCGTTATTTCATTAGAGTTATTGGCTTCCAACATTGGAGGAAAAGATTTACTCTGACTACAGCTTTAGAGACTTCTAACAGCAGCCTCTAATTCATGATTTTGACAGAGTGGATTAATTTTATCAGAGCTGTTAACTTGTCTTTATGCTTCTACATTTAACTGGTTGATTACATCTTTCAGTGCTCTTATCTTGTTGTTACAATGATAGACAAAGTTGAAATAATTATATATATATACTGAACTTTTCCCAAACTAAGACTATTAAAACTCCCACTATAAAAATAAAGTGAGGAAGCAAGAGAAACTACCTGGCTTAAAAAAAAAAAAAAAAAAAAAAGAGTACAAAACCAAAGCCAAACAGAAATTAACTAAGCTAAGAGAGCTCTACAAATACTTCAGCATGTTAAATTAAGCTATTCCTTCACTGACTCACAAACACCAAATATCATTTTGCATTAAAAAAAATACTTTAGCATTGGATGAATGTTCCCTTGGGGCCAAAGAAATTTGAGGTTTGTACTAGAGTGAGTTATTCAGAGTAAGTGCAGGCAGGCCAGTCACCGGTAGACAAAAGAGCAGTAGAACAATGAGCTAAACAAACCATATTTGTGGGGGAGCTCCTTTGAAAGTCTTTTTTTAATATACAGCGGCTGTGTCACAGGCTCCACTCACCGCCAGTGTCGCCTCCTCCTGCTCACTCTCGGGATTAGGTCTGGCCAGGCATTATACCCTCCACTTGTGGTACCTCTGCCATTTCTTTCAACCTGCAGGCCCCTCTCAGTCCAGGAACCGCATCATGACTTGGCCTTCTGGCTAGATCACTATGAGGTTCCCCCTTCTGGGGTGGGGTGGGTGCAGGGAAAGGAGGACAAAAGCTTTCCAGAACAAATAAGCCCAGGCAGTGAGTTGTCCTTTGCCTGGTCTCTGCCACATCCTAGTGACTGGTAGGAGAACCAGAGCTCATTCTCTACTCTGGATTCCAGCTCAGCGGTCCTCTAATCAGCAGTCAAGGTCTGCCCTCCCATGTCTTGCTGCATTCCCCCTGAGCTTCTCCTACCTTCCCCCTCTTTGGGTTTGCCAGCCTCCCAACAACATCCTCCCAGGGATTAACTGTGGACTACCCTCCATAGTTCCAAACTCTATAGTCCCTTTTCCCAGGGAGCGACTGCAGCCCATGTCCCTGCAGTCCCCTTTTCTGCCCTCAGCTCCTGGGCTTTATAAAGCCCCCTGATAGTCCTTTCCAGCTGAACCTGCTTCCAATTAAGTGGTCACTATCTCTGGGCCCAGATTCCCAAAAGGGGGAACCACAGATGCCCAATACCTAGTTGGACCTGCAAGTGGTTGGCATACCTGGGATAGTGTACCTGGTCCTAGTCTGAGAGGAGAAGAAATGGCCATATTCCACCTTCAGACAGGTAAAAGAAAAAGGAAGAACACCCAAAGAGAGAGAGACCAGAAAAGGGACAGGGGTGCAACTAGATCTTTAATTGTGGCAGTTGATCTTCTATCCAGCTAGTGCCCTAGCTTGAGCCTTGTTATTGTGAAGCATTTGAAGGAATTACAACAGAAGATCCTATGTCTCAGATTCTAATTCAGGGATGGGCAAGCTATGGCCTGCAGGTCACATTCGGCCCATGAGACAGTCCTGCCCAGCCTTTGAGCTCCTGACCAGGGAGGCTGGCTTTCAAGATGAGCTTCCAGACATGCTGGCTCTGAGCAGCATGGTAAGGAGGATGAGGATTGGATAAGGAGGAGGGAGTCCTGGCGGGGGAGGACAGGAAGCAGGGGGCATCTGGATAGGGCGGAGATTCTGGGGTGGTGGTCAGGGGATGGGGCAGGAGGGTTGGGATAGGTGTGGGAATCCCTGGAGCGGGAGGGTCTGTCAGGGATGGGAGTGTGGATCAGGTTCGGGACAGTCAGGGGACAGGGAGCAGGGAGGTTGGGTAGGGGATGGGATCTGGGGGAGCAGTCAAGATGGGGGGGGTCTTGGGAAGGGGTGGTCAGGGGACAAGGAGCAGGGGGCTTAAATAGCGAGTGTGGTTCCAGGGGGTGATTAGGGGCACAGAGTCTCTGGAGGGGGGCAGTCAGGGACAAGTAGGAAGGGGTGGGGTTTGATGGCTTGAGGATTCTGACGGGGAGCAGTCAGAGGGCAGGATGGGGGCGAGACCAGGCCATTTGGTGAGGCACAGCCTTTCCTCCCCAGCCCCCCATACAATTTTGCAACCTTGATGTGGCCCTCCGGCCAAAACGTTTGCCCACCCCTGCTCTAATTCAATGGCTCTGAGTTAATGGAATCTCACATCTTTTGAAAAACACATCTTGTTCTTTTAGTTACAAAATTGTTTCTGTAGAGTTATTTCTCTTTTGTTTTCTGTCATTTGTGGGGAACAGAAAAGGAGGATGATTGGAAATGAAGCTTGAGGTTCCTTTGGTAATGATACTACCGGTATATTTATAAAGAAAAAACCCTACAAAAATGTGGGAAGGATGAAAAGAATAGAAAGAAAGAAAAAAAGGGAGGTATGTACTAAAGAAATACAATAAATAGTCATAACGCCCAGAACATTCTCTACTGAAAGTGGAGGAGAGTAACTGTTAGGGCCTGAGCTCAGCAAGCAGCAAATGTAGTAACAAACTGTCACGGAGTTCCTGGGGCGAGGGTCTGGAACTTGCTCCCTATGAAGCCAGATAGGATTCCGGGGGAAGTATCCCCTCTCTGTACACAGCCTGTTTCCAAGGCTAGGAGCTTCACGGGTACCCACTTCAACCTTCCTGGGTCTGACCTCAGAGCATTCAGCACCTTCTGCCCTCCATGCACTTCCCCCAGCGAACCCGCCCGGGTGAGGTCCTGGGGGCACCCGTGGATTCTGCACCCCAATTGCACAGTCAGACGTGACTCTCAGCCAGCCAGTAAAACAGAGATTTATTCGATGACCTCTACCTGGTCTAACACAGGCCATACAGTGAGCGTGAGCCCTCAGCTGGATCCATTCTGGGGCCAGAGAGCTAGGCCAGCTTGGTCAGAGAGCTCCCTGCCTCTTCTCTCCTCCCTCCACCTCGCTTCAGACTCCAAACTGCAACTCACTCTCTCCAGCCCCTCCTTCCCCCTGGCTCAGCCAGGTCAGGTGACCTCCCTCCCCCACTTGGAGTCAGATTGCAGCTTCAGGTATGGACACCTGCAGAGAGGCTCTGCTTTGCATTAGCTACACATCCTTATCCCTTCACATAGATGCTAAAGAAATGCATAGGGGAAACTGAGGCACACACAGTATTCCTACTCCGTCACACAAACCACCAGTAGAAACAGAAGCAGAAGCTAGAAGAGAAAATGGCTTTTAGGGGCAGAGTCCCCATCAGATGTCATCACAATGAGAGGCAGAACTTGTTCAGGCGGGTTAACGTTGCACTCCTGTCAAAGGGCAATAACATGACATGTTAACAGAGGTGGCAGACATGACAGTACAAAGGCAAATTGTTCAGTTCTACAGACCATTTGAAACAACTAGTAGATGTGGCAAATGCCACTTTCCCTATTTGTCTTCTCTGTTTTTGCAAATCTGGCCACTACCATTGACCCTGGACTGGCAATCTTTGTCCTTTGTAGAGCTGAAAGCTTTTGGGAGCTGATGCAATGCAGTGCTAAAGAGGCACAGATCTCAAGTGCAACATGTGGGGGTTTTTTCAGGCGAATGAGTCTGAAATCGAATTGGACAAAAGTTTCCATGGTGTAGTGACCAAATATTTTGAGAGTGCCCAGGGTCCAGACATCTATACTGACATATGGACCTACAGTCGCACTGATTATGGGCCCAGCCGTGGCTTGGCTATAAACCGCAAGCAAGGGGGTGGGGTGTTGTTGCACTGTAGCAGGAGCAGCCTGTGCCAGGCCTAAATTTGGGGCACTGCAATTCCCACAACCCATCATCATATCCATGTGTGTTGGAGGGAAAGACCTAAGGCCCTATCTGTGCCAGGGGTTGGTTGGCAAGCTTTCAGAAGTGGCATGCTGAGTCTTCATTTCTTCCCTCTAATTTAAGGTTTCACGTGCCAGTAGTACATTTTAATGTTTTTAGACAGTCTCTTTCTATAAGTCTATAATATGGAACTAAGCAATTGTTGAATGTAAAGTAAATAAGGTTTTTAAAATGTTTAAGCAGCTTCTTCAAAATTAAATTAAAATACAGAGCCCCCCCCCCCAAATTGATGGTCAGGACCCGGGCAGTGTGAGTGCCACTGACAATCAGTTTGCATGCCACTTTGGCACACGTGATCTACCCCTGAGCTATGCCATGCCCTGACTTATACAATTGCATGGATAGGGAGGAACATTGCACCTCCATTGAGGTTGCTCTCTTCCCTGTGGAACTATTTGCTATACAAATAAGTGTGACAAGAGTGTAAGAGAGGTGGGCAGTTTACACTGTCAAGTAATTTAGGTCACAGTCTGTCCTATATTTAGCATGGCTTAGTTGGGTGCTTTTTTTTCTGAAGCTTAAAGTATCAGGGTTAGAAGAGACCTCAGGAGATCATGTAGTCCACCCCCCTGCTCAAAGCAGGGACAATCCCAACTAAATCATACAACAGATTTTTTTGCTCCAGATCCCTAAATGGACCCCTCAGGGATTGAACTCACAACCCCTGGGGCTATTTCTCCCCTCATATAAAGTCCTTCTAATAATTACTCCACGTCCTCTATGCGAACTTGTATACCTAGATGTAATTTTTTTCGTTCTCGTGGGTTATTGGCAGGGTTTGAACCTTCTCAGCATTCAGGCAAGAGCAAATGTGTAGCCTTCAGATACTGTCCAGTCTGAGTGAGAGAAAGAAGCTTTCTTGCACAGGACTTAGTGAAAGTACTGAAGAAGCTTCATGAACAAACTCAGTCCAGTACTCAGTCACAGCTTCCCTTGACTTTCCTGGGAGATTGCATGGGTTAGAAATTCAGGCTCCGACCTTCAGTATGTGAAGTGCAAAGAGCTGTACTAGTCATAGGGTATGTCTTCACTACAGCAGTAGGTCGATTTCCCTTAAGTCGATTTTCTAAAGTCTACTTTAGAAAATCGACTTAGTGTGTCCCCACAAAGGACAGCAGCCCCGCGAACCCCCCGCCCGCCCGAGCAGCGCCGCGGGCGGGGGGGAGGGGGGGGTCCGGCGCGGGGCTGCTCGGGTGGGCGGGGGGGGTTCGCATGGCTGCTCGGGCGGGCGGGAGGGGGTCTGCGCAACTGCTCGTGTGGGCGGGGGGAGCCGGCGCGGGGCTGCTCGGGCGGGCGAGGGGGTCCGGCGCGGGGCTGCTGGGGCGGGCGGGCGGGCGGGGGGGTCCGCGGAGCTGCTCGGAAGGTCAGAGGCTTAACGTCACATGCCTCCTCACTAGCCCACAATCGACCTACAGAGGTCGCTTTCAACGCTACTCCTCTTGTTAGGGAGGAGTACCAAAGTCGATTTTAAGGTCCCTTTAAATCAACTTTAAGGGCATGCATGCATAAGGGCAAGGACGGGTGCAGGCTTAAATCGACTTTTGCTTGATAAAGTCGACTTTAAGCCCTAGTGGGGACCTGCCTATAGAATATTACCTTATTTTTCTGGTCCCGTCAATTTTGGATAGTATATTCTAAACCAGTTGGACATAGAGGTACATGCCAACCTATGCTTGGACACACCACTTATGTATGCTGTTTTTGACAGGCTTCCCATCTCTAGTGCCAACGGTGATTTCAACTTTCAGAGTGTTATGGGATACTTGAGATTGGTGAAAAGAATTGGTGGAGGAGCATAATACATTCACTTAACCGAACTTTCCAAGGGCCGTATCATATTAATAATGTGTGCGTAACACTGTTACTATGCCTAACATATATGTATTGGCTAACACCCTACACTACTATACCCACTTTATCTGAAATGACATTTCATCCTGTCAATACAAAAATCAGTAGCATATTTAAAATTTGGTTTGCGGGCAGCATAGACTAAATGGATGTAATTAATAAAGAATGTATGGTGTACTGTACTGAATATACTGTTTATGTTTATAATTTAATAAAATATAAAATATTGTGATTGGGCAAGAATATAAACATAATTTATTTTTAGTAAAAGCCTCTCTGTCTTTGCTTGAAGTTTCCACAGAATTTCCAGTTTTCCATAGAAATGAACACCAAGATACATGAAAGACTAGAGAATCTTGCCACAGAATTTAGGCCACAGAGAACATCAGAACTTAGCTACTGGGAGAAGTGAGGATCTCTGCCCTTCTTACATGGTACTGGTACAGTAAGTACATTTGTCCTTTGATAAGTGAATACTGCATGATTTGAAATGTCATCAACAGATGTAACTCCACTGTTCAGCTTATAGAAATACCAGTGCCCCATGAATAATGTCGATATGAAGGAAATTTGAACTATTATTTGAAAGTAATTGTCAATTTAATAACTTTATTTGGCAGAATGATTCTATTTGTCAGTCTGGTCTGTTGTGTATCCCAACTGGCAGCTCCAATATATTTCAGATGTAAATTTAAATCACTCAGTGTTATCTCAAATGCAAAGTGAGTGTGTATAATAATCTAAGATCTGTTATTTTGGCAACAGCTGCCACTTTGCATAGTAGACATTAGAAAACCCTGCATTCAATGCAATTGTTTGTATTGACTAGATATATTGTGAAAAGTCATTTTATGAAAGAATCCCTTGCTTGTTTGGAAAATCTTTGAATATCTGTTTATCTAGGAGTTTTTGGAGATTTTCCAGGAATCAGTAAGTGTAAGTTTGAACATTTTAATTTTTTTTTCTTTATTTCGTTCTATTCTTCATTCCTGTGAATTCTTTAGGTGGATTAAGATTTTTCAGGGATATCTCAGAAATATTTCTACAATAATTTGATGGTGCAAGTGAATTCAAATATAGTTCTTAACAGTAGCTCTGAAGTACAGTCAATTAGCCTTAGCAGGCCATTAATCCTTTAACATTTCATTCTCAAAAACAGAGATTTAAAAATTGTGGTAGATTGTCACAAATATAATCAAGATGTTTTGCTTACGGATTTCCAAGATTCTAAACCAAATTCTGCCCTCAGTCAACATCCTTGCAATCTCACTGACAGCAATAAAGAAAGCAATTTCAGCACAGAAATCAATGACCAAGTTCAAGAGCAAGTTCTTTCCCCGATACAGGGGAAGCTTGCACTTGCACGGTATGTGCTGTAAATATATGGCTAAAGAGAAGGTTTCAGTTGCCGTTCACCAGCACAACAATTCAGATTTCATACATTTGTTTTGTAATTAAAAACAAAACAAAACAATTGTCTCATAGAAATATGAGCCAACTTCTACTTTCATTGACCTCCATAGGGATGAAGAGGTAGTTCATACTCTATACCGTATTCAGTTGTTGGTTTCCATGTTGAGACTATGTGTAAGAGGTATAATATTTGGGTACATGTGTTCACTGGGAAAGGGACTGGGGCCACCATTATCATATTACCAAACAGGAAACAGATGAGAATGAGTTTTTGTCACTGTTGACCTTGATTAGATTTGACCTAATGACTTGCGTCTCACTTTGAATTAGTTGATCTAATTGTTCTTCCAACATTCCTATTAATAATTTCAGTAGTAATATGCCTATTGAATAACATGAAATGAATGAAGTACATTCTTCATAACCAGTCGGTGTTGATAGTTATAACAGAATTTATAGGAAATAACTCCAATTTGGTACTGTTTTTCTTTCTGGAAAAAATCCTATAGAGATTAATAGGGATGGGGAAAAATAGATTTAAAAAAAAGTATCAGGGCTTTCTAGCAATGATTCTAAAAACCCATAAGACCTTTTTTCTGAAGTGTTGTACACCCATAAATGTAACTAAAGTTCACTGGAGTAGTGATAGCTTAGTTTCTGAACTCCAAGTCGCATAGAATTTAATAGAGAAGATTATTTCTCTAGATTTTTTTGAGCCATTCTATGGAAGGGAATATAGTTTTCTATTACACAGGACAATTAAAAAGGGGACCTTTATGTAACAGGTCCTACCACTTTCCACAACTGCAGCTGCTGTTATGGTCAATAGTAGCAGTTCTCAAACTTCATTGCACCGGAACACCTGTCTGACAACACAAATTACTACTTGACCCCAGGAGAGGGGACTGAAGCCTGAGCTCACCTGAGACCTGCTGCCCCAGGAAGGGGGGAATCAAAGCCAAGGTCTAAGCCCCAATGCCCTGGGTGGGGGTTTGGCAAAGGCCAAAGCCCCAGGGCTTCAGCCCCAGGTGTAGGGGTCTGTGGACTGAGGCTTGCTGCCCAGGGCTGCAGCCCTTGGGCTGTGGCTTTGGCCCCGGGCAGTGGGGCTTGGGCTTTGACTTCAGCCCTGGGCTCCAGCAAGTCTAACTACAACCTTGGTGACCCCATTAAAACAGGGTCGTGACCCACTTTGGGGTCCTGACCCACAGTTTGAGAACTGATGGTCTATAGGGTGGAATAGGTTTCAGCCCCTCCATGCCAGTCACATTGTATACTAAGGCCACAGGATCCACTTAAATGCAGAGCTATGACCTGGCTAGCTCAAGATGTGATCACCGGAAAGGTCTAGGTGTAGTCAACCTGGGAAGAACCTTCTTGTAGCGTGAATAAAATGTGCAATAAATTCTAGGTGACGGCTCATTCGGCAGAATGCTCCCTTGCGGCATCCTATGTAGGTTTTAAGTGGTGTGGAGAACCTTGTGCTAGACCTCTTCACCTTGAGATTAAGGGTGGAAAAGCCCCCCATTAGCACAAATATAAACCCCAGATAATCAGGTTAACCCAAATACAGAAATCCTGCAGCCTAGAAACAGGTGAATAGTGTTAAAAGCTAGATTCAATTAAGGTACTTAAGAGGAGGCAATCAAAAGGAAAGAAGATTAATTGTTCCATCTCCAGATTATCTCCCATCCGTTGTTGACGGAATCACAGGGGGTGTTCCAAAACTGTGGTTTAATTAAATATAATCTAGAATTACCCTGGTTTAATTATTTGCAAAGATTCATCTTCTTCTTTCTCTTTCTATCTTCTATCTTCTATCTTCTTTCTCTGCCAGAAAGATACCAAATGTGATTTAGTGTTTTGCAGTGAAATCAAAATAACATTAAAGAGGTTAAAACCACAGTAAACTACAGATAGCAATATACATAAATATACATTGTCCTCATCTAAATGTAACTAGCTACTCACCAAACTAAACTGGCATCTTGATGAGACAAAAGGACAAGTAATTAAACTTGGTAATTCTGGATTATCTTTAATGTAATACAGAGCCTTGGAATGCTCATCTGTGATCTTGTCACAATTAAGTGTCAATAATCTTGAGACTGGACAGCTCATCTTACCTCACGAATGTCACATCATTTATTTTCAATTGGAAACAGTTTTGGCAATAACCCCCTTTTTTCTTTTGGAAGATAGTGTGAGGTTTTTCAAAGAAAAATATTTCAATTTTGGAAAGATGTATGTTTTTTTTTTTGTTCATTCTTGTCTTTTAGCTTCCCCCTTGAAAGTCCCAGAGGTATTTTAAACATTTTCCTTGTTGTTTCCATCCTGCTGTCGCTGAACATCAGAACATATTTTTCAGATGAAGCTTAAAACCTAGTATTAATTATCCCACAGTGCAAGAAACATTTTCAGCTGGTATAAAAAGGCTCCGTTGACTTGAATGGGGCTATGAGAATTATACTAGTCTGCAGTAAATATCCTATTAAATCTAAATTAAATATATGGTTAATTGCATGTAAGATATGATTTATAATATTTCTTTCCATAGCAATTTTTTTGACAATTACCTTATTATTTCTCAGCAAAACATCCATAATTTTCAGTTTGAAATATCTGTGGCAATCTGATGTTTAAATCGGAGAGGTAGCTGTGTTAGTCTGGAATAGCAGAGGTAACAAAGAGTCCTGTTAGTCTTTAAGGTGCCACAGGACTCTTTGTTACCTCTGATGTTTAAATGGAATAAGCAGTGTAAACGCTCTAGAATTCTTTATTAATATGTATTGAGTTTATCACATTTTGTTATTCAAGCAAAATAATGAAATATAACGCATAAACAACATGGTAACAAAGTCCTGTGGCACCTTAAAGACTAACTATAAAGTTTTGAAGCATGAGCTTTCGTGGGCTAATACCCACTTCGACAGATGCAAGCAGTGGAAGTGTCCAGAGGCAGGTACAGAAAAGTAGGCAAGAACCAGGTGGGAGGTAAAAAGGTTAGTCCAATTAGGCTGAACCAGCTTGTTATCTCCGATCAGGGAGGGTGGGTTGTTCTTCTAGCATTTGAATGGCGGGTGTGGACATGGAGAGAGGAGAAACTAGTTCTGTAATGAGCGAGCCATTGTAGGTCTTTGTTCAGTCCGAGATTGTTTGTGTTGAATTTGCAAATGAATTGTAGCTCTGCAGTTTCCCTTTGCAGTCTGGACTTGAAGTTTTTTTGCTGCAGTATGGTGACTTTTAAATCTGTAATTGTGTGTCCAGGCAGGTTGAAGTGTTCTACAGGTTTTTGTATATTGCCATTCCTAATATCTGATTTGTGTGCATTTATCCTTTTTCTTAGGGACTGTCCAGTTTGGCCGAAAAACTTCAAGTCCAGACTGCAAAGGGAAACTGCAGAGCTGCAATTCATTTGCAAATTCAACACAAACAATCTCGGATTGAACAAAGACCTACAATGGCTCGCTCATTACAGAACTAGTTTCTCCTCTCTCCATGTCCACACCCCCCATTCAAATGCTAGAAGAACAACCCACCCTCCCTGATCGGAGATAACAAGCTGGTTCAGCCTAATTGGACTAACCTTTTTACCTCCCACCTGGTTCTTGCCTACTTTTCTGTACCTGCCTCTGGACACTTCCACTGCTTGCATCCGACAAAGTGGGTATTAGCCCACGAAAGCTCATGCTTCAAAACTTTATAGTTAGTCTTTAAGGTGCCACAGGACTTTGTTACCTCTGCTATTCCAGACTAACACGGTTACCTCTCTGATTATAAACAACATGATCTTTTTCCTTCAAACCCTTTAGGTTCTTTCTGGATTCTCCATGGATGGAATGGGCTACTTTCTGTTCAGTATAGCTAACAATTTTATCAACGCAGCCTGATTTTTCAGAAGGCCACAGACAGAAGTCTGTGTGGGATTTCTGTGCCTCTGATTTGCCTATATGCTTACAGTAAATCATGTTGTAAAGACCGGAATTTGCATGTGAACATTCTTGAACAGAATGTACAATTGTAGAAATTCTGCATTAAGGTTGGCACACATTTGCATGCAGAACAATAATAATAAAGAACACTTAACTTCCTGAAAATCAGGTCCTTGGTATCCAGGGTCAAAAATGTTAACGTAAGAAGCAAATTAGTATTTGTAAAGTATAGAAACAACAGCCAAATTGTTTCTTCTTCGCTTACTGTGCTCAGTGTGTGTTGGCACCACTGCAGAGGCTCAGAAATCTCAAATGCTGTCAGGAAAAACAAACTGTGCCCTACAGACAGAATGAAAGGGTGAAGAAAAGCACTAAAAGGAAACCAGGACTTCATCTGTTTTTAACAAAAGAATGATATATTTGCCAACAGAGTGGTGGAAACTACTTCTCCTTGATGAATCATGTGTTCTCAGTGTGGTCTTTCCCTCTGCTATTTGCTTCTGTTTGCTTGTAGTACAAACGGTGATTTAATTTGTAGAGAACTAAAAAAGGAGACATATAATATAGATTTGTAGTTTTGAATTCGAATGCTAATTTTTTAATTCTAATTTTTTTTTAAAGTCCATATATTATGAAATGAAAAGGTATACTGCTTATTCAATACACATTTCTTATTTGGGTGCCATTTTTGTATCTTGCTACGGCTTTTTGTGTGTGTGTGTGAAATGTTTCCTTTGGTTTTAATCTTCAAGTCACTGATCTATTACTGGAGTTTCATTTTGAATTTTTGGTTGAAATGAGTTAAAAATCAAAAATTCAGAATTTCATCTGCTTTGGGGGCCAAACGATGCAAAGAGGCAAGTTCCAGGCTTGGTTGCATGGCCATATTCATAAACGTTTCTTAGGTTCATGCTGAACTCAGGAACTGCAATATGCAAGTTTTGCATGGTTTCGGGCACTGTGAGGACTTTGTTCTGATCTTAAATGGGAAATACTGGAGATTTCAATATTTGTGTGTGATCTTCAACGTAGGCTGTGGAGCAGGGGGGGGGGGGGGACGACACTCAGATTTGGACGGAGATGTGAAGGGGCTTATGGGCTGGAGGGATCAGGCTGCTGATGAATGGCATGCGCTTAGGAGGGAGAGAGGGCAGAGAGGGACTCTATGGGCCTCTCACTTTAAATGGTACACGGTTAAATGATTATGAAGGATGGGATTTTCAAGAAAGCATTAAGGTATGTGTACACTGCAGATGGGAGGCAGACTTGTGCTACCTCAGGGCATGTCTTCACTATGACTTAATGTCGACTTTAATGACGTTAAGTCGAAATAAACATGTACCCGTCTTCACATCCATGCCATTAAAGTCGATTTAAAGGGCCCTCAAAATCGACTTTATAACTCCTCCCTAACGAGAGAAGTAGCGCTAAAATCAACCTCTCTAGGTCGATTGTGGGCTAGTGAAGAGGCATGGGACTTTAAGCCTCCGACCTCCGAGCAGCTCCGCGGACGCCCCCGCCCGCCTGAGCAGCCCCGCGCCAGCTCCCCCTGCCCGAGCAGCTCCGTGGACCCCCCCCCGCCCGCCCGAGCAGGGGTTCACAGTGCTGCTCGGGCAGGCGGGGGGAGCCGGCGCGGGGCTGCTCGAGCGGGGGGAGCCAGCACAGGGCTGCTCCGGCGGGCGGGTTTTTTTTTTTCCGCGGGGCTGCTTGGGCGGGCAGGGGGGTCCGGCGCGGGGCTGCTCCTGCGGGCGGGGGGGGGGTTCGCGGGGCTGCTCGGGCGGGCGGGGGGGGGGTGTCCGGCGTGGGTCTGCTCGGGCGGGGGGGGGGGTCCGGCGCGGGTCTGCTCCGTCGGGCGGGGGGGTTCACGGGGCTGCTCGGGCAGGTGGGGGGGTCCGGCACTCCCGGCACTGTGGGCTACCTACCCACAGTGCAATGCAGGCTATGTCGACCCCTGCAAAAGTTCTAGGACAGACACTATCGACCTGCTGTCCTGGTGGGGACACACTGATTCGATTTTCTAAAGTAGACTTTAGAAAATCGACTTAAGGGAAATCGACCTACTGCTGTAGTGAAGACATACCCTCAGTTCAAGCTAGCACGCTAAGAACAGCAGTGTGGATGTTGTGACACTGGCGGAGGCTCGGGCTAGCCAAGCAAACTCAGATCCATGGGGTTGGGTGGACTTGAGACCCTGAACTGCTGCCCAAGCCACAACGTCAACACTGCTATTTTTAACCCACTAGTTCAGCTGGAGCTAGTGCAAGGCTGTCTAGCTGGCTTGAGAAGCACTGCTTGCTGGCTACAGTGTAGACATACCCTAAGTGATTGAGGAGCACAAGTCCCATTGAAAGTCAATGGGCTTTTCAGTCATTTAGGCCCAGATCCTCAAACATATCTTGGTGCCTAACTATCTTTGAGGACCTGGCTCTTAGGCATTTCTGAAAATCCTGTCCATTGTAAATATTGCAGACTGTACCCATTGTAGTAGGTAGATGCTCCTATTTTGTGTCACTTGCCTTTTTAAAAGACGCGCTGGGTACCTTGTAAAATTGAAGACAGGGTGTAGCTGTAACATGGATTAGCTAGTGCTCATGACAATGCAGAAAAAAATGTAGTTTCTTTACTGTATTTTAAAGGGGCTTCTTAGACTTATGGCCAGTTCTTTGGCCAGTCAGCGTAGTCCCAGGGTCAAGTATTAAATCTGGGTTACAAGGTGCAGTTTCCTTCTGAGTGTATAGCATCTCTGTACATCATCTCAATGCCTGGCTGCAAAAGAGAAATGAAAGAAGACAGGAAAAAGAAGAGAAATATTTGTTACTATAAAAATCTGAAATTAATTAGTTTGCTGTATTCTTACACTTAATTGTGTGCATTTACATTTTGCACCTATTACCTGATATATTAGCACTCCACTCACATCTCACGTAATGCAGGACAAAAGCATGTCCTGCTTTTTCCTCCCCCCTCCAACGTCAATCTTATCTGAACTCTTCTGGCCAAGTATGGGGAGTTGCTCCAGCTGCATGTATTACTGCATTCAACCAGCCTTTCTGAATCAGTTTTCATATCGCCTCTTAATGGCACAATCCCGAGCACCCACAAATCCCCGAGATGGAGACTCATTTGGATTTTCAGTGCACAGACAAATTATGTCATATTTTTTCCTTTGGCATCTGTATGGCTCACATTGGGGTGCTGTTCTCAGAAAGATGATGGGTCCGTTTAAGGAAAGATAATGTGTTGCTCTCTTTCATGAGTTCTGCCATCCTGGCTGATTCTGTCAAAAATCCTTTTTCGTGATGAACAATGAAACTATCTTGGACAGCATATGAGGCAGTGGTTTCAGCACACCAATGGTCAAAATGTTGTTATGTTTTCTGTAGGCAACATGGCAAAGAAGAGTTCTGAGGAGGAATTTGAAGGTGGGTAATGAGGTGGCTTTCCAGATGCTTATGGGGAGTTCCTCCCAAGCACGTGGGGCAGAATGCAAGAAAACACAAATGTGTTTGTTTGAAACATTAGCAAGTGGGCAATGGAAGCCGTCATCCTGGGCCACCTGGAGGTGAGCATCAATAGTAAATGTCTCATTCAGAATGAGAAATGGGGATTGACCATGAAGGGACTTCAAAGTGAATTTCAAACTTGAAATGTGGATGTTGATCTGAAGGGAAACATTTTGATCTTTACAGCTCAGTACGGTGTAGGTGGCTGGATACCCTTAGAAACAGCATCCCTGTTTAGTGTGATTCTATGAAAACTGAGATTAGTTCTGCTATCCAAGTCAATAAATCCCCTTGCTTGCACAAGAGAGGAATGAGGAAGAACATTTTCAATTACAGTGAAACCTCGATTTAACGGACTAATTCGGGCGAGGGGGTGTCCGTTAAAGCCGAAAGTCCGTTATTTAATAATTTTTTAAAATTATTAAATAACAGGACTTTCGGCTTTAACGGATACCCCCTCGCCCGAATTAGTCCGTCAACCCGCCCGCTGGGGTCCCCGGCTGCTGGGACCCGGGCGGGAGCTGTCAGCCCGCCCGCCCCCGGCTCAAAAGCGCAGCGGCCGCTGCGCGCGGCCTCAGAGCCCGCAGGGTCCCGGCTCCCGGGACCCTGCAGGGAGGGTGACTGCTGCCGGGGGCCAGGTGGCAGCCCGCCCCCGGCTCGATCCGCGGCGGCTGCAGCCGCGCGCGGGCTCAGAGCCCCGCAGGGTCCCGGCTCCCGGGACCCTGCAGGGAGGGTGACTGCTGCCGGGGGCCAGGCGGCAGCCCGCCCCCGGCTCGATCCGCGGCGGCTGCAGCCGCGCGCGGGCTCAGAGCCCCGCAGGGTCCCGGCTCCCGGGACCCTGCAGGGAGGGTGACTGCTGCCGGGGGTCAGGCGGCAGCCCGCCCCCGGCTCGATCCGCGGCGGCTGCAGCCGCGCGCGGGCTCAGAGCCCCGCAGGGTCCCGGCTCCCGGGACCCTGCAGGGAGGGTGACTGCTGCTGGGGGCCAGGCGGCAGCCCGCCCCCGGCTCGATCCGCGGCGGCTGCAGCCGCGCAGGGTCCCGGCTCCAGCCTCGGGCAGCAGCAGGGAGCCCACAGCCAGCCCTCCAGAAACGGACTTCGGATGCATCAGACTCTGAAAAATTTTGTCCGTTGCATCCGAAGTCCGTTAAATGGAGGTCCGTTAAATCGAGGTTTCACTGTATGGGGTTTCTAGTGAAGTCACAGAGTCTTTGCCTAGGTGAGGACTAAGTAAAACTGAATACAGACATGGGAATTTGGCCTATTGGTACTGGTGAAATTGAAAGGGAGAAGGTGTTTTTTATGGAGTTTTCTGGAAACAGATTCCCCCCCTTCCTTTTCTTCTTTCAGTCTCCCAGTTCAGCTGATTTTTGTGTTGAGCTTTCACTTCTCACCACAGTTCTGATATTGTGCCCTAATTATTTCTTTCCTGTTTTCCTCTTGAGCTTCAATTTCATATGCACACAATAGACCATGGCAATTTATATGAAGATCTATTTTCTGTAGGTGTCTTTTGTCTTGTACTGTAAAAAATACATCATAAACAATACTAGCGAAGGGAAAAAAATCTTCTAAATATCAAAATATAATTTTAATTTTGTTCTTTAATGTATTTCTATGTACTTCCCTCAGTAACCTTGATCACTTTCCTTTTTTATGAAGAATAATTACAGTAGAATTAGACTGAACAGCAATAATGTGTTATAAATTCTATTAGAAATGCAGAAATTGAAAGAAAAGCTCACTTAAAGGTCAAATATATTACTTCTAATATTGTATTCTGACTTTTCAGAGAGTAAATGTGCATTTTAATGGAAGTACATTGTGTGAGACAATTAAGCAAAGAGCTGAAATAAGAATAATGGAAATATATCATTTCAAGAGGAATTTTTTTGTACAAAATATATGTGCTTAATTACATTTTTATAGAAAATTGTATGTGGTCACCCTTAGGAAGGTACAATCAATTTATTACATTGATAGGAAGACAATACTGTCCACTAGCTAAGGCAGTGGACCAGGAATCAGAAGACCTGGGATCTATTTCTACTGCCCTGATGTGTCACCTGGGGAAAGTCAGATCATTTCTCTTCCTGTGACTGGAGAAAATGAGATTCTTCTTTGTAAAACTCTCTGCAATCTAAAGATGAAGGCCAGAGTCTGTTGTGTGACATGGCTCCTCTATGCAGGTTGAACAAAGGGGCTGTAAAGCAGGCATGTTAGCTTAGCTGCAGATTTGTCACACTTTGAAGATATCCCTGAGTGTGTCATACTGATGTGTAGGGGACCTGTGCCACTTTGTTTCATGGACCCAAGGTTAGAGTGTGTTGTGGCCAGGGGGTGGGCCACACTCGGCTGTCATACAAACCTCCCCTGCGGGACCAGATCAGGGTAGGGTTACTTTAGACTAGAGAGTTTCACACAGTTCCTTTACACCCCTCTAGTTCCATCCCACATCTGTGCCTGTAATAGGCCAGAAGACATTATGTAAAAGCCAGTTTTTATTACTGTGACAGTCTGTTCAGGACACCCAGAACCGTGAACCACTTTTTTACCCCTCCGCCTCAGCATGTGAGATCTTTGCTTGTGATTAGACTGTCATGGCCGTGCTACACCAGTCTGCCTTCCTCACCAGCAAATGCCTCGAGACTGTGCTGATCTCAACCTTGCTTTGCAGGGATCAGTGAACCCAGCTCCTGAGTTCCGCCAGAGAAGTCTTTCTGTAGTGTCCAGTTTCCTCCAGCAAAACAGTGTACACACCTACCTGCAAGGTTAGCTGAATGCTCACACTTCACATTAATGCACAGCACTAAGATGATTTTGGAATAAAACAATAATAAATATATTAACAAAAAAAAGATGAAAGTGATACCAAGCAAGAGAAAAAGAGCGGTATGGTTACAAACAAAACAAAACACTCTTCCTAGTGACTAAAACTTAATTCTAGCTTTATCTAAAAAAGTTTCTCACTTGCTGCAAGTTATCAGCATCTCCTGTCCTTCAGGACAAAAGAATCCAACTTTTTACAAACTCATAGGGTGCAGTTCCCTGTGCCCTTAAGAGATGGATAAGTAAAATATATTTTTGCTCCAATTATATTATCCAAAGTCCATTGTCTCTGCTTTAAGAGCCACAGAGGGTTTTTGGGGTGCAAACTCCATTTCCCAATGTGTCCCTAAGCTGCTGCTTGTTAGCTTAATGGCTTTATTTAACTTATATGTAATTGTACTTTCCTTGTCTTCTGATAGTAATCAAACTAGTTAGAAAGATGAATGCATATTTCCTTTGCTAATGTAGACTGGGTTTATGCACTGCTTCCAAACAGGGCCGGTGACAGGGGGGCACTATGGGTACAGCTGTACCGGGCCCCCCGACTTTAGGGGGGCCCCGGTACACAGCTGTACCCGTTGTCGTCCCCCCTTGTCGCCGGGCCTGGAGAGCGGGGAAGGGGCGGGGAGGTGGTGCGGCTCTCCTCCAGACGAGTGCGCCTGGCCCCGGCAGGAGCAGTGAGCCCGGCCGGCGGCAGCAGCGCAGTCCGGGGGAGAAAGGGCAGGGGGGGGGGAGGGGGAGAACAGCAAGGGCGGCTCACGCAGTTCCCGGGCTCTCGCTCCCGCTGCCGCCAGCTGTCATCTGGGGGGGGGGAACGCCAGTTGGGCTGGGGGGGGAGGCCGGCTGGGCTTCCTCCCCCAGCCGCTGTCAGCGGGGGGGGGGGGGGGGGAGCGCCAGCTGGGCTGGGGGGGAGGGCGGCTGGGCTGGGGGGCCCCCCAAACTATCAGAGTAGGGGCCCCCCAAATTTCTGTCGCCGGCCCTGCTTCCAAAACACATTTTAAGAACATATTTCCAGCACCCATACATAATTCCTTGTATGCAACCTGTGCATATATCATGCAATAATTTTCAGAATCAGTGTGTCACCAGTTAACATGTAATATCTTACAATATACCCTTTAGATACAGATTATGACAACAGTATGTTCGAGTAGTAATTGTATCAGGCCTGATATAAATTACAGTATGGTAGGCCCTCTGCCAGTGAGGACTGAGGGGCTTTCATGGTCACAGTTACTTTAAGTGCAACCCAATACAACAATTCAGAACTTCAAGCAGACGTTAATCCTTACAGAGTTTAGAAGAGGAAGGACCGGTTGCCCTCTAACACAAGACATAAAGTAGTATGTATAGAGATGTTATCACTAATAGTTATTACCAGAGGACAGAGAATTCTTAAAGGCTTTAACCTGTTCACCAAGTTTGTGACTACAGCTAATTGTCCGGGCAAAAATGATAATGGTTGCAAGTATAACTGAATATACATATCATATAGTTAGCTGTAAAATTATGTTCTTTGCATTAACAATGACTTTCAAATGCAGAATTGTACCCACATAATTGGACGATATTTCTGATAATTAGTCTCACTATGTTATGTAATATAATATAAGATTTTTTTTAAAAAAATTTAAAACAGAGGAAGACATTTCAGAATGATATCATACATGACATTAATACACAGGCTTGGTAGTTAACCTGTGCCCCAAAGAGGTATGAACTGATACATTCTGTATTCCAAGATTTGAGGACAGGCCCCAAAAGAGGCATTGGTAAAGGACTATCATATATAATGAAGTGCTTTAAAAAGCTACTCCCACTGAAGTCAGTGACAGGTTCCCATTTTCTGCAATGGAAGGAAGATTGGCAATTTTTTTTATTTCATGTTGTGCTTAAAAAGTGGTCATCTTTCCAGCTTGTCCAAGCTATTGAGATGGATTGCAGTATACTTAATTGGAAAGCTGAATATTTGCTTAAACAGGGTATGCCTGCATATAATAATTGACATTAACTGCTATTTGGAGCAAGACATCAGTAATTTAAAAACGACATTAAACCACATTCCTTGTAACAGAGACTATACTTGAGCTCAAAGCCTAGTGAACACTGCAAAAGTATTAGTGACCATCCATTTGACTGAACAGTGAATTTGCTTTGATGATACTAACAAAGCTTCTATTTTTGTTTTTTGCAGCCATTCATATGAACAAAAAATTGTTAGTAAAAATATGCATATAAAGGGGAAAGTACCATGAATAGTGTGTAAACTGTTTTACTCTGGCAAGACCCAGTTGGGAGTTTAATATCGGAGATGGGAGACATTGCCTTTGGGGCAAATTAGAGTTGCCCTCAGATTGCTCCACTTACCTCAAGGGTTAAAAATGCTTGAGGATAAGAAATTCAAAAAGGGGGTATGTAAAGTCAACTTTGTTCCCCAGTTCTTCATGGAGCCAACTGAAACTTCTGCATCGAAGATTTAGACCAAGATTTTAAATAGACCCTTCTGAGTTTTAACTATAGCGTCACTAGAGCAAACCAACTTTACTTCACAGAGAAAATATTTTAACTTCATTCAGATCTTTTTTTGCTTTGACAAGGAAAAGTACTGAATGAAAAATAGTTAAATTATATTTTGTAAAGTTACATTTGGGCAAGGGATCTGTCAGTTACTACTGACCGACCTTTCCCCCTCTATACTATAGAAACATCTTACTGCCTAAATCAATAGTTCTATGGTGGAAATAAATCATTTATTTCCACCATGGGCCATTTATTTTCACAATGTAGAAAATAACATTTATTTGTAGTTTGAAAGTCCCACTGGGGGTTCTAAAGATATATTTGAGCACATTATATTCACTACACTTTCCTCTACCTGTAACCAGTGAAAAGAAAGATGGCTTAATATACAGAAATGAGTATGAGACATAAAGAAAATAAAATATGAAAGGAAACATAAAAATGACATAATCAAAATGATATGGGTATACTAATGTAGAATAAAGAAATAGCAGTGGGGTGGGAAGACAAATGTTACTGCCCCTCTAGGCAAATCATAAAACAGAAATTAAAATCTTATGCTCAACAATCTAGTTTTAACAACAGATTTAAAGAAGGACCTCACCCATTCCAAAACATGACCATTCCCCACACCTTTCATACTAGTGAGAGAGAGCAATAAGAGTTATTTGTTCTGTAGGCCAAGTGAAACCTAGGGAAGGATCAGCAAAAAATAAAGTTAAGATTAAAAATGACTAGTGTTGAAGTTTGCAATAATAGCAGATAATCAGTAGTCTGTTTTCAAAAGGAATATTTTGCAAAGCAGGCAGATCAAATGTGCTTGGAGATGATTACACAGCTTACCACAATTAGGTAAATCTCAAGGAGCTAAAGACCAGAAGTGTACAAGAGTTTTGCCAGTCCCATGCCTTCAGAGGAAAGACTCAGAAATGGTCTTGATAGTGACCCAAGGCAGACGGATCTATTTTAGGATTATATGGATCTATTATAGGAGTGGGTAAGCGAGGTTCTGTGGCCTGCAATGTGCAGGAGCTCAGACTAAGTGATCATGATGGTCTCTTCTGACCTTAGAGTCCACGACCTCTATGAGGACATACAGTTCATTCCTCATGAAAAGACAGATTAAATCATTTCTAATGTATGTGTGATTTTTAGCCTTCAATATCTCCAAGGTAATTCCCATCATCATCTTGGTGTTTCTTTTTCCTTCTGCCCAGCTACAATTGTTTCTTTCTTTCAGTCTCTCTCTCCCTCTTCTCTTTACTATTTTACCTCTCTTGTTTCCTGGTCAGCTGTTCTCTCTGATTTCTTTAGCTGCTCTGAAGTTTCTCTTTTTTTAAAGTTGCCTTACCTATCATTTCACTGAATCTGCCACTCAGTTGCAAGTTTTTACAGTCCAGAAACCTTCAGGGGTTTTTCTGTGCAGTGAATTCCATTGCATATCATTAGGTTATTGTACAAAAGGTTCTCTTTTCTTGCAGTACAAATGGAATGTTAAGAATCTAGGAACCTTTTGTGATTGAATCATCATCAGCTGTGACCATGACTCCAGGTAGTTTGAATTAATGTGCTATTACACTTGTTGTTCTGGAATTACAGGTCTTCATTAAGAGACTGAAATGAAGAAGTTCGTGGTTTATCTCTAACAAGTTTTTATTTGTTAACTCTGGGAGGCAACACTAGTGGCCAGCTGATGGTCCAGCTCTCAGTTTCTTGCCAGTTGTTTTCAGGTTGTGAGAAGTCACTTGTGAGAAGTCAGCTTGTTAAGTAAATTGCTAAATCCATTCTATGGCTTGTTGCCTACCCAGTTTTAAGGTGCAATCCCCCTTTTCTCCACCCATTGCATCCTTTTCTGGAATGTGAACTGTGATGGAAAGTAATCTGAAATAAAATAGAAAGGGGCCAGATTCAGGCTATCTAACCCTTTGGACTGTTCCTTGGAGCACCTTCGCTGATTTCAACTATTGGGCCAGAATGCTGCTTGGAGAGAGGCAGTCTCCACGTTAGTTAGCACCCAAAACATATTGCCTTTTATCTTTCATCAGATAACATATGTGTCTTGCGCTCACTGTTGGAGAAGGAATTACATTGAATTGACCAAAACTAGTCTGGAAAGCAATAGTGAGATCTAAACACTTGCTCTGTCCACCTTGTGTGAGGCTGGGCACAACTAGGGAAGCTAACAGGAGAATCGAGATCCTCTATATTGGAGCTCAAACATTGTTATGCTATTAGTAGTTTGTACTCATTTGAATGTGATGTAAGCCAAAGCCCATCTACTTAAAGACTGGTCTTTTCCACTAAGAAAAATCTGATGTGCCAGAGAAGTATTTCTTTGACTCATTTACGTGTGGTCCTGGAAGCTACCATTGTGAAGAAAGATGTGGCTCGCTATTTCTGGTTATCGTAATTATTAATACTGTTAGTATTAATCATATATCTAATATATATGAAACAATACCTTTTTGTACATTGCAGCAGGTAGGCTTTTGATTGGTATTCCACACAATAGCCTGTCACAGTGTGATAAATGAAGCAGCAGACAAGAAAAGCACAAAACATTTATTAAGTAAATGAGAGATTTGGGTTCAATTCAGAAAGCCTTGTAATTTCGCCTTGGATAAGCATATCAAGTCATAGAAGTTGTTTGTTTGTTTGTTTTTTAAATCACTGCCTTATCTCTATAGACTCCTTAGTATAAATTGCTTTCCACTGAATCAAAACCTCACTCTTAAGTGGTAAATTTCCTTGTGATGGGATGTATCTATCCTACACTGGCCCAGCCAGGGTTAGCTGCACTTTGTGGGCTGAAGAGGTCATTTCCCTTTGCCCTTGCTGGGCGTGCTCTGACTGGAGACAGACTATAAAAGGGAGCTTCTCAGCTCAGTCTGGGCTGACAGGGGAGGAGACTAGATGTGTGTTACAGGCTAGTGCCAGGATGCAGTTGGAGCCTCCGGCTGCGGAAGCCAGTTGTGCAGAATTCCTGAAGTCCTCAAATCATAGAATCCTAGGACTGGAAGGGACCTCAAGAGGTCATCCATCTAGTTCAGTCCCCTGCACTCATGGAAGGACTAAGTATTATCTAGACCAGGGATAGGCAACCTATGGCACACGTGGTACACAATCCCGGGCCCTGGCCACTGGTCCGGGGGGCTCTGCATTTTAATTTAATTTTAAATGAAGCTTCTATTTTAAAAACCTTATTTACTTTACATACAACAATAGTTTAGTTGTATTTTTATAGGAAGAGACCTTCTAAAAATGTTAACATGCATTACTGGCACGTGAAACCTTACATTAGAGTGAATAAATGAAGACTGGGCACACCACTTCTGAAAGGTTGCCTACCCCTGATCTAGACCATCCTTGACAGGTGTTTGTCTAACCTGCTCTTAAAAATCTCCAATGATGAAGATTCTACAACATCCCTAGGCAATTTGTTCCAGTGCTTAACCAACCTAACAGTTAGGAAGTTTTTCCTATTGTCCAATCTAAACCTCCCTTGCTGCAATTTAAGACCATTGATTCTTGTTCTAACCTCAGAAGTTAACAAAAAAGATTTTTTCTCCCTGCTTCTTATAACAACCTTTTATGTACTTGAAAACTGTTATCATGTACCCTCAGTCTTCTCTTTTCTAGACTAAATAAACCCATGTTTTTTTTTCAGTTTTCCCTCATAGGTTATGTTTTCTAGATCTTTAATCATGTTTGTCACTCTTCTTTGGACTCTCTCCAATTTTTCCACAGCCTTTCTGAAATGTGGTGGCCAGAAATGGACATAATACTGCAGCTAAGACCTAATCATCATTGGGTAAAGTGGAAGAATTACTTCTCATGTCTTGCCCACAACAATCCTGCTAATACATCCCAGAATGATATTTGCTTTTTTTTGCAACAGTGTTACACTGTTGACTCATATTTAACTTGTGATCCATCATGACCCCCAGATCCCTTTCTGCAGTACTCCTTCCTAGACAGTCATTCCCCATTTTGTATGTGTGCAACTGATTGTTCCTTCCTAAATGGAGTACTTTGTATTTGTTCTTATTGAATTTCATCCTATTTCCTTCAGACCATTTCTCCAGTTTGCCTATATCATTTTGAATTCTAATCCTATCTTCCAAAGCACTTGCAATCCCTCCCAGCTTGGTATCGTCTGCAAACTTTATAAGTGTGCTCTCTGTGCCATTACCTAAATCATTGATGAAGATGTTGAACAGAACCAGACCCCCTCATTATGTCCTTTCAGCATGACAGTGAACCACCGATAACTCTGGGAACAGTTTTCCAATCAGTTTTGCACCCACTTTATAGTAACTCCATCTAGGTTGTATTTCCCTAGTTTGTTTATGAAAAGGTGACACAAGACAGTAACAAAAGCTTTACTGAAGTCAGGATATACCAAGTCTGTTCTCCCCCCCCCCCCCATCCACAAGGCTAGTTACCCTGTCAAAGAAAGCTACCAGGTTGGCTTGACATGATTTTTTTTTTTGATAAACCCATAGGACGCTCCGGCCTATAAGACGCCCCCTCGTTTTTTAATAAAAAAGCCGGACAAAAAAAAAAAAAAAAAAAAAAAAGCGCCTCGCTCTCCAGTCCCCGCCGCGCGGGCGGGCTGCCGAGGTTCCCCCCTCCCCGCCGCGGG
This sequence comes from Sternotherus odoratus, assembly GCA_032164245.1. NCBI lineage: Eukaryota > Metazoa > Chordata > Testudines > Kinosternidae > Sternotherus > Sternotherus odoratus. The sequence goes on from JAVMKO010000001.1 coordinate 63,898,159, forward strand.
CGGGCTGCCGGGAGCGTCCCGGTTCGCCCCTCCCCGCCACGGGCGGGCTGCCGGGAGCGTCCCGGTTCCCCCCTCCCCGCCGCGGGCGGGCTGCCGGGAGCGTCCCGGTTCCCCCCTCCCCGCCGCGGGCGGGTTGCCGGGAACGCTCCCGGCAGCCCGCCCGCGGCGGGGAGGGGGGAACCTCGGCAGCCCGCCCGCGGCGGGGAGGGGGGAACCTCGGCAGCCCGCCCGCGCGGCGGGGACGGGAGAGCGAGGCGCTTTTTTTTTTTTTTTTTGCCCTATAAGACATTCGTCCTATAAGACGCACCAACTTTTTCCTCCCCGTTTTGGGGAAGAAAAAGTGTGTCTTATAGGGCGAAAAATACGGTAGTTTCCCCTTTTTGTAGAACTTTCTCTATTGCTTGAAGATCTCCTGGCTAAGCCAGGGTGATCTCTTCTCATACTTTCTATCTTTCCTACACAGTGGGATAGATTGCTCTTATGCCCATAATAATGTCTGAAAAACTGCCAACTGTCTTCAATTGTTTAGACTTGTTTCCCATTGGGTCTTATCTACCAACTCCTTGAGTTTGCTAAAGTCAGCCTTCTTGAAATCCATTCTTTATTTTGCTGTTCTCCCTCCTGCCATTTCTTAGAATCATGAGCTCTATCATTTCATGATCACTTTCACCCAACCTGCCTTTCACTTTCAAATTCTCAAACAGTTCCTCCCTATTTGTCAAAATCAAATCTAGCACAGCCTCTCTTCAAGTAGCTTTCTTCACCTTCTGAAATAAAAAATGGTCTCCCATACATTCCAAGAATTTATTGGATAATCTGTACCCTGCTGTGTTATTTTCCCAACAGATGTCTGAGTAGTTGAAGTCCCGCATCATCACCAAGTCCTGTGCTTTGGATGATTTTGTTAGATGTCTCTTCTTCCTGGTTTGGTGGTCTGTAGTAGACCCATACCATGATATCATCTTTTTTTTTTTACACTTGTTATCCTTACCCAGAGTCTTTCAACAAGTCTGTCTCCTATTTCCATCTCAACCTCAATCCAACTATATAGATTTTTAATATACAAGGTAACACCTTCTCCTTTTTTTCCCTGTCTGTCCTTCCTGAGCAAGCTGTATCCTTCTCTACCAATATTCCAGTCATTCACACCAAGTCTCTCTTATGCCAAGTATGTCATAGGTGTGCTTATTCCCCATACTTCTCGCATTAGTATATAGACATCTAATATACTGATTTGATTCCCCATCCAGTTCTGTGTAGTCTCTCCTTTATCCCTGCTATAACAACCCCTGATCACTCCAAATTCTGAACCTTCTCTAATGCTATCATGCCCTTGATTTACCTATGGGCTTTGGTCACCTGCCCCCTTCAAACCTAGTTTAAAGCCCTCACCGAGTTAACCAGCCTGTATACAAATATGCTCTTCCTTGATAGGTGAACCCCATCTTTGCTTAGCAGTCCTTCTTCCTGGAACAGCATCCCATGGTCAAAGAAGCTGAAGTCATCTTGGTGACACCATCTTTGCAGCCAGGCATTCACATCCAATCAATGTTTAAAGACTACACATCCTATATAATAATCGGCTAGAAAAGTGTGCGTGAAGCCGTCATGTGCAGTAGAGATGGCCCTGATGAACGGCATGCTGGGGGTTGTAGTTCGGGGGCACGGGGGGGGCTTTGGCGGGGGGAGAGGGCTGGGTGAGGGGGGGCCGTTGGGGGCTGGGCAAGGAGGGATGTTGGGGGGGAGGGGGCTTGGCATGGGGGAGTGTTGGGGGGGGAGGGAGCTGGGCGGTGGGGGGGGGGGGGCATGAGCCCTTATGGTTGGCCTGTGTACACGGGCTTTTACACTAGTTACAGATAATTCACCATTTACGCTAGTTTAAACCTGCAAAGGGACCCATACACCATGCTGCAGGGGAAAGCAAAAAGTCCCCAGGGTCTCCGCCCATCTGACCGGAGGTAAAATTCTATCCTGACCCCAAGATAGTGATTTGTTAGATCCTGAGTATGTTGGCAAGACCCACCAGTCAGATACCTGGGAAAGAATTCTTTGAAGTAATTCAGGGGCCTCCCCATCTAGTCCCATCGCCAGTCAATGATGGGCCACATGCCATTGTAGGCAGTCCCATCATTCTATCTCCTGCACAAAACTATGAATCTCAATCTTGAAGCCAGTTAGGTTTTTTGACTCCACTTATCCCCTTGGAAGGCTGTTCCAGAACTTCACTCCTTTGATAGTTAGAAACCTTTGCCTAATTTCGATCCTAAACTTGTTGATGGTCAGTTTATATCCATTTGTTCTTGTGTCCATATTGACACTTAACTTTTCTTCCTCCCTGGTATTTATCTGTCTGATGTATTTATAGAGATCAATCATATCTCCCCATAGCCTTCTATTGCTTAGACTAAACAAACCAAGCTCCTTGAATCAGAGAGGTAGCCATGTTAGTCTGGAATAGCAGAAGTGACAAAGAGTCCTGTGGCACGTTAAAGACTAACAAGTGCTCCTTGAATCTCTCCTCATAAGGTAGGAATATACCCAACCAGGGCATGGTTATTGCTTTCCCTATCTCTTATATCCATGCCCTGATTGGGTAAATGCCACCTATCTTTCAGTGGATTTCCTGCCCTGAAAAATTATATTGAATAACTTTGAGTTTCTGTTTTGCAGAAAAAAAAAAAAAAGACAGGACATTTTAACTCACCACAGTGGAGTTTTAGCTCAGCATTTTGGCAACATTAAGAAACATGAGGTTTGCACTTTCATAACATAAGAAGGTATGATGAGGTTTGCATTTTGGTAACGTAAAAAACGTGGTGAGGTTTGCAGAGACAGTGTTGAATCCTAAGTATAAATTCAGACATATATCTTTTGGATACACATTCGTTTCTTTCTGTTTTAAAATCATTGTCACAGAACAGAAACAAAAAGGTGTGGCAGAAGCTTGTCAGCAAAAATATCGATATTTCTGTCAAACAAAGCAATGATGTGGCCCAGAGAAAGAGATAAGCATTTTAGCAGATCCCCACTGACTGAGTCAAGACAGGGCCTATTTGTCTTTTTATCTGCTGACTCTGAAATTTCACACATCAGATCATTCTGATTTTTCCGGCAACTGATGTTAAAATGATATAGTATAAGTAACAGATTATGGTGATCTGCTATATAGTAACAAGGAACTTTTAAGCAGTTTCTTTTATATTGTTGACTGTTTGGCCTGAGCGTGGCTTTCATAGTTGTTTCCATTAGAAGGAGAAATTGATGTTATGAGTCAGATATTTATTCTATTCAATTGTATTTATTTACAAAGAATGCTCTTTCCCTGGACACAGTAGGAGCAGGCTTCAGAGTGGTAGCCGTGTTAGTCTGTATCAGCAAAAACAATGAGGAGTCCTTATGGCACCTTAGAGACTAACACATTTATTTGGGCATAAGCTTTCATGGGCTAAAACCCACTTCATCAGATGCATGGAATGGTAAATACAGTAGGCATGTATAAATACACAGCACATGAAAAGATGGAAGTTGATTTACCAATTGAGGGAGTGGAGGGGTCAGTGCTAACAAACCAATTCAATTGAGGTGGAAAAGGCCTATTCTCAACAGTTGACAAGAAGGGGTGAATACCAAGGGAGGGAAAATCACTTTTGTATTGTTAATGAGGCCAATGCAAGCAAGGTGGCCAATTTCAAACAGCTGACAAGAAAGTGTGAGTATCAGCAGAGGGAAATTAGTTTCTGTAGTGACCTATCCACTCTCAGTCTTTGTTAGTCTCTAAGGTGCCACAAGGACTTCTCGCTGTTTTTACAGTAGGAACAGTTTCCTCCACAGTGCTGGTTTAAAAGTTTCTTTCCTCACAAACCCCAGCCTGCCTTCTAGCAGTCTGCCTAAAAAGAAGCACTCTCTTGGCTTAATCTCAGGCCCATGCTACCAGTGCTTCTCTGATTTCGCCTGGCTTTTCTGGCTGCTTCCTTCTGGCTTTCTGCCTCTGTCACACACAGACACACAGAAACAATTCCAACCAATGAATGCCTCAGCCTCCTCACATTCCATCTAAATTACATTAAAACAAAGAAATATCAGGCTGTTAAGAAGGAGACCCCCTCCTAATAGCACTCACTATCACTGGATAAAGAAATATATCTTAAGATGGTTAAAGAAAACTTTAGTTTGATAGTATTCTGTCCATCAAAAAATTACTTATCAATTCTTAAAACAATGAGGAATCCTTGTGGCACCTTAGAGATTAACACATTTATTTGGGCATTAGTTTTCATGGGTGAAAACCCACTTCATCAGAGGCATGGAGTGAAAAATACAGTAAGCAGTATATATATTACAGCGTACGAAAAGATGGGAGTTGCCTTACCAAGTGGGAGGGTCATTCCTAATGAGACCAATTCATCCAAGGTGGAAGTGGCCTATTCTCAACAGTTGACAAGAAGGGGTGAATATCAGTAGAGGGAAAATTACTTTTTGTAGTAACCCCGCCACTCCCAGTCTTTATTCAGGCATAATTTGATGGTGTCCAGTTTGAAAATTAATTCCAGTTCTGCAGTTTCACATATGAGTCTGTTTTGGAAGTCTTTTTGTTGAAGAATTGCCACTTTTAAGTCTGTTATTGAGTGTCCAGGGAGATTGAAGTTCTTTGCTACTGGTTTTTAAATGTTACAATTCTTAACATTTGTGTCCTTTTATTCTTTTTCAGATTATGCTGGCAGTGTGGTGAAAAGCTAATTGCTCTGAGATATGTGGCCCACTGTTTGAAATGTTTCCACAAGGGCTAATTTTGAAGGGATTGTGGTAGAAATGCTGACCCTTTGATTTAAACATCTAAAAAACCAGCATTCTCTCAAATAAATTATGATAATCCACAGTCCTTTAGATCTGTAAAACTGTCTTTTGATCTTACACCCTTCTGTCTACCACTTAAGCGACATAGAGTCCTGTGGCACTTTATAGACTAACAGACGTATTGGAGCATAAACTTTCATCAGATGCATGCAGTGGAAATTTCCTGAGGCAGGTATATATATATCAGGTTAGAGATAACAAGGTTAGTTCAATCAGGGAGGATGATATATATATATCATCCTCCCTGATTGAACTAACCTTGTTATCTCTAACCTGATTCTTGCCCATATATATATATATGGGCAAGAATCAGGTATATATCAGGTATTCCTGAGGCAGGTATATATATATATGGGCAAGAATCAGGTTAGAGATAACAAGGTTAGTTCAATCAGGGAGGATGAGGCCCTCTTCTAGTAGCTGATCTGGAGGTGTGAACACCAAGGGAGGAGAAATTTATTTTGTAGTTGACTAGCCTTCAATCTCCCTGGACACACAACAGCAGATTTAAAGGTAGCCATCCTGCAGGAAAAAAACTTCAGGACCAGACTTCAAAGAGTAACTGCTGAGCTTCAGTTTATTTTAGTTAATTACCACTTAAGTAATTCAGGACCGCTGAAGATGTGAAAAAGAGTGGCATACTAGCCATTGCAGCTTGTGGCACCCTGTCCATTATAAGAGAACAATCTTGTTTTGTTTAGAAAACTATCCAATGCAATGTTAATTTTCATAATCTGTGTTGCATTTTCAGGAAATCAGATTTAATACAGTCATTTTGCTATTTGCGTTGCCTCTATAAGAAGGTGATTGATGTGTATGACATTTACTCTAATTGTTATGCTCTTTAACGAGCTTCTAAAAAATGAACTTCCCTTTTGGAGACTCCAGCTGGAATTGGTGTCCTTAGGAAACAAATTAAGTAGATTCCAGTTCTCTTGACAGGATTTTCAACCCCAGATTCCTAGCACTGATATCAGCAGAGCACCAGAGGAGCTACAAAAGCTCTTTGAAGCACAGTACTTCTCTGAGTACTGAGAGTTATATGACTTTATTTTTGAGTTCATTGAAGATGCTAATGTTCTGCCTCAAATTAAAGCTGAATTGTTTGAAACATTCCAGGAAGCCTTTGTTGGAGCAGCTTCAAAGCTTAAAATGTGGCTGAAGTTAGTCAGCCAGGATGTGACTATCTGGAAGGAAACAGACTCTTCTACCCCACAAAGATACCTTTTGTGTCACACACTAAGCAGCAATTACTGTCTAGAAACAATTTCCTTCAGAGGAGTTAGACATCGATGCAGTAGCACTGGCCTCAAGCCCCCCTGCCAACCAATGTAAATGTTTGAAATGCTTGAATTTGTTTTAAAAATCTAGAAGTCTGTATGTATTGAAATTACCATCACTGTTTCTCCAGTTTTAAGAATAGCAGCCATGTTAGTCTGTATCCATAAAGAAAATGAGGAATACTTGTAGCACTTTAGAGACTAACCAGTTTATTTCACCATAAGCTTTCATGGGCTATAGCTCACTTCATCGGATGCATAGAATGGAACAAACAGAAGTAAGATGCATTTATATACACAGAAAGCAAAAAAAGTTATAAATTACCATTCCAATTCTAAGAGGCTGTTAAATTTGGATGGGCCATTATCAGCAGGAGAAAAAAAACCTTTTGTAGTGAAAATTTACACTGTTTCTTATCTATGTCTGACAGTTGATAAGAGTCTGTAAAAGAGACTAAACTAGGAAAATGCAATCAATTAGTATAATCACAAAGCCACTCATGGTCCCTGTTTAATCCTTGGTTGACAGTATCCAATTTGCAAATTAATTCCAGTTCATCAGTGCTTCGTTGGAGTCTGTTTTGGAAGTTTTTCTGTTCTAAAATTAACACCTTTAAATCTTTAATAGAATGGCCAATAAGAATGAAGTGTTCTCCTACTGGTTTTTGAATGTTATGATTCCTGATGTCAGATTTGTATCCATTTATTCTTTTGTGTAGAGACTGTTCAGTTTGGCCAATGTACATAGCAGAGGGGCATTGCTGGCGCATGACAGCATGTATCACATTGGTAGATGTGCAGGTGAATGAGCCTCTGATGGTGTGGCTGATGTGATTAGATCCTATGATGGTGTCAGTGCATCGGGCTTTGTTACAAGGATAGGTACCTGGGTTAGTGTTTTTGTTGTGTGGTATGTGGTTGCCAGTGAGTATTTGTTTCAGGTTGGGGGGGCTGTCTGTAAGTGAGTCCTTGCTTACAGACAGGCCCCCAACCTGAAACAAATACTTATGCTGAAATAAACTGGTTAGTCTCTAAGGTGCTACAAGTATTCCTCATTTTCTTTATCTCTTCAGTGTCGTTAATAGTGCTGATAGTGAGTGCAACAGTCTATAATAAAGGCAGAGGTGTCTATTCCCAAAGGCAGAGGTATCCTTAAGAAGCCAGCATCAGGAATCTCTTAAAGAGGATTATTGTAAATAGAACACTTGTGTATGTAATCCTTCTGCCAGATGTTGGCAGGAAAAAAGTCTGGGTTCATATATGTAGGTGTTCCTCTTGACATTAACTAACACCTTGGCTCACACCACCCCAGCCTCAGAAACCTAGGAAAAACTAACTGCTTTCCCAGGGTGCCCTTAATAAGGAAATCTTCTCTCACAAGCACTGAATCTGTTTATAAAACCAGGACAATTTTATTAAGAGGAAAAGGAACACAGTATTAATTTGGGAAAACGCAATAGCGACATCGTGTACTTTTATACATTGTATATTTATACCTGCACAAGTCTACAAATAACTGTGGGCGCCCTCTATAACTTTGCACCCCAGATGTTTATGGAAATATGCTTATGAGTGTGAATATAATGTAACTGGAATATGCTTTGGTAACAAAGAGTCATAAGAACATAAGAACAGCCATACTGGGTCAGACCAAAGGTCCATCTAGCCCAGCATCCTGTGGCACCTTAATGACTAACTATAAAGTATCGAAGCATAAGCTTTCGTGGGCTAATACCCACTTCGTCGGATGCAAGCAGTGGAAGTGTCCAGGGGCAGGTATAGATAAGTAGGCAAGAACCAGGTAGGAGGAAACAAGGTTAGTCCAATCAGGCTGAACCAGCTTGTTATCTCAAATCAGGGAGGGTGGGTTATTCTTCTAGCAGCTCAATAGGAGGTGTGAACTCGGAGAGAGGAGAAGCTGTTTTTGTAATTAGCAAGCCATTCAAGATCCTTGTTCAATCCTAGATTGATTGTGTCAAATTTGCAAATGAATTACAGCTCTGCAGTTTCTCTTTGCAGTCTGGTCTTGAAGTTTTTTTGCTGCAGTACGGTGACTTTTAAATCTATAATTGTGTGTCCAGGCAGATTGAAGTGTTCTCCTACAGGTTTTTGTATATTGCCATTCCTGATACCTGATTTGTGTCTATTTATCCTTTTTCGTAGGGACTGTCCAGTTTGGCCGATGTACATAGCAGAGGGACATTGGTGGCATATAATGGCATATATGATTTTGGTAGATGTGCAGGTGAATGAACCAGCGATGGTGTGCCTGATCTGGTTAGGTCCTGTGATGGTGTTGCTGGTGTAGATATGTGGGCAGAGTTGGCATCGGGGTTTGTTGCATGGATTGGTTCCTGAGTTGGAGTTATTATGGCGCGGTGTGCTGTTGTTCGTGAAAATCTGCTTCAGGTTGGCAGGTTGTCTGTGTGCCAGGACTGGCCTGCCTCCCAAGGCCTGTGAAAGTGAGGGATTATTGTTCAGGATGGGTTGTAGATCACTGATGATGCCTTGGAGAGGTTTTAACTGAGGACTGTAGGTGATGGCCAGTGGTGTTCTATTGTTTTCTTTCTTGGGCTTGTCTTGCAGCAGCAGGCTTCTGGGTATACGTCTGGCTCTGTTGATCTGTGTCCTTATTTCCTTGTGTAGGTATTGTAGTTTTGAGAAAGCCTGGTGAAGATCTTGTATGTGTCGGTCTCTGTCCGAGGGGTTGGAGCAAATACGATTGTACCTCAGTGCTTGGCTGTAGACAATGGATCGTGTGGTATGTCTGGGATGGAAGCTGGTGGCATGAAGGTAGGCATAGCTGTCAGTAGGTTTTCGGTATAGGGTGGTGTTGATGTGGTTGTCATTAATTTGCACCGGGGTGTCTAGGAAGTGGACTTCCTGTGTAGACTGGTCCAGACTGAGGTGGATGGTGGGGTGGAAGCTGTTGAAATCATGGTGGAATTCTTCCAGAGTTTCTTTCCCATGGGTCCAGATGATGAAGATGTCATCAATGTAGCGTAGATAGAGAAGGGGTGTGAGTGGACGAGATTTGAGGAAGCGTTGTTCCAGGTCAGCCATAAAGATGTTGGCATACTGTGGGGCCATGCAGGTGCCCATAGCAGGTATATATTGTCACCAAATTTGAAATATTTGTGTGTGAAGATAAAATCACAGAGCTCAGCAACCACTTGTGCTGTGGCATCATCGGGGATACTATTCCGGACAGCTTGTATTCCATCTCTGTGTGGGATGTTTGTGTAGAGAGCCTCTACATCCATGGTGGCTAGGATGGTGTTTTCTGGAAGGTCACCAATGCATTGTAGTTTTCTCAGGAAGTCAGTGGTATTATGGAGATAGCTGGGAGTGCTGGTGGCATAGAGTCTGAGTAGAGAGTCCACATATCAAGACAGTCCGTCAGTAAAAGTGCCAATGCCCGAGATGATGGGGCATCCAGGATTTCCAGGTTTGTGGATCTTGGGTAGCAGATAGAATAACCCTGGTCGGGGCTCTAAGGGTATGTTAATTTGTTCCTGTGTTAGTGCAGGGAGTGTCCTGAGTAGATGGTGCAGTTTCTTGGTATATTCCTCTGTGGGGTCAGAGGGGAGTGGCCTGTAGAAATTGGTATTGGAGAGTTGTCTGGTAGCCTCCTTTTGGTAGTCTATGCAAAAGGTCTCTTGTAAGAAAGTACATTACAAAGTTTATAACCTTCTGAATGTGTTCATCCTATTTATATGAATGACATCTCTGTAATTGCAACAAGATTTATCTTACTTGAAGCTGGGATCAAATTTCCCCTTTTCCCCTGCTTCCCCTAGAATCAGGAGGACAGAAAATTGGCAGAAAACCACCTATATTTGTCCCCTTTTATATGCAATGAGCATAGAACGGATACACCGGAAGAGTTGGCCCTTTGTCACTAAGTTAGTAAGATAAAAAAGCATTAATAGAGGAATCCATGTGTTATCTGGATTCATCTCTATGAGGCAGAAGAAAGTCACAGAGAGTGGCATCTGATTCTTATTGCATTTACACCAGGTTTCTGCTGCTGTACCTCCATTGACCTCAGGTGAGTGGAGTTTGGGTGCATGCCAATATCAATAAAATCAGAATCTGACCATAGGTTTCTTTTAATTGTTTCATTCTACAATGTTAAATTTATACTTTCAACTTGCTTAGAAGTTTTTGAATAGTTTTAGAATCTGAAACCTCTCATTTAGGCCTCTCCTGTCCCTATTGTTGGACTGAATCTATACTATTGACTGGCTAAAATTTAAAAAAATTTACCTTGTATTTTATGTTATATATTACTCATGAATTTGTGATTCTTTTCAGCATGTGTTTTTGAGAATAAAGACATAAGTCAACATACCAATTCTTTGCATTCTGCCTTTCATGTTAAAAATTAGAATCTAAATCCTGGATTTAAAAAGTTCCAAATGTTGTGAAGACCCAGAATCATGGCTCTAGACTCAGACAAAACCTCAGATCTAAATGTTGGGTTAGTTCTTGATGTGAATTTTATAGCTCATATCTCTCTCAAAAAATGATGGGCAAGAGATAGGATCAATTGCACAGAATGGCAAATGCTTGCTTATATGTACTAAATGCTTAGAAAATAGGATATATATTCATATACATTCATTTTATGGATTAATAAAAATCCATATAGACTTTTCTTCCCAGGAAGATTTTTCTTCCTTATCTTCCTCCCTGATTTCTTGATCTTCCTCATTTGGCCATCAGAGTAGAATGATGACTTTTCACTGAGTCACTGCCACATCAAGCTGTCTCAGACTTCTGGGCCCAGACGTTCCTAAGGAACCTGCTTTAATCCACTTTAATCCACTTCTCCTGTGAAGCCATTTGAATCCTCTCTGCCATCCGTGGAATTCATATATGAAACCTGTGGAAAAATCTGCCATTATAAGGATTTTCAGTATTAATATTTCAGCTGTTTTCATTACCTATTTTATTTCAAAGCAATCCAAAAAGAAATATAATCTCAGATTGTTAAAATCTGCTAAAACATCTGTCAGGAGCAGATGATATAATTTCTCCTATTTTGTTTCTATTATCTTTTCTATTAACAGGCAGTAAAACTGACGGACTGAATTTTTGTTGTGAAGCAACAAATGGGAGCATATGAACATAGATTCTATTTTCTAAGCATTTAGACCACGTAAACAAGCATTTGCAATTCTCTTGAATGTAATTGCAATGAGACATGATAGTTTTCCTTCATTTAGCTGATTTGATATCTCGCTGTGGAGATGAAAAATAAAAATAAAAACAAAACAAGACAGAGAAAAATGCTTGCAGAGAGGGAGTAGAACGTTAGAGGAAAGCATTATCTAAGAAATTAGATCTGTGCAATCCTCAGCACAGTGGTAAATGGCAGCACCATTTCTTTTAACTTGCAAGATTAATGCTTTTTAATGCAGTTAGAACACATGGATCAGTAGCTAAAACAATAAGAAAAAAATACTAGTGAAAACCCTAGACAAGAATAAAATACTCAGTTGATGGAGATAGATGTAGCAGAAACAAGTGTAGTGGTGGTGTTTTTCCCCCCACAGAGGATCTTTTCTCTTTAATCCATGTGTTCTTTAGCTCTTTAGTTGTTTTTGAGACACAGGCATCCAAAAGAGTCATTACACTTGTCCTGCGGCTGAACAATGACCAAATAGATTTGGAGTGGAGGATGGAAACTGCCCACGCTCTAAGTTTTCAGACACAAGAGTCAAGCTGTCCATGGAATGTTTAGCCTGGGTTGGTTATTCTATGAAAGGGGCCTGCTGTTCCTAGCGTAAACAGCATACACCTACTCAACATTAAGGAGAGATGGTCATAATTTGTCTTTATGCTCATGGGCCCCTCTTTTCTGGTGGAATATCATGATTAGAAATTAAGGGGTGTCATGGAGCACCTTGCGTTGTACATTACCAAAATACATCATTTTTGGAAAAAATACAAATTATCAATTTTTAATGCCCAGGAAGATTATTCCAGGTGGGAAAGGAAAGTGTTTCTGAGTTTATTGGATATTATATAATGAACAATACCATGGGAAATTCCATGCCTGTAATGGAGACTCTCTCTAAGAATATTGGACTCCTTCAAACTGAATTAAGAGACCAGTTAGTGGGAATCTTTGGCCATGTCCCAAATCTGGGGAAGAGTCTACATCTTAACCACAGTCCTCTACTTCACAAATCTTGCCGAAAAGTCAGTGTTAATGACTTCTTAAACTCACTTCAATGGTGCCAGTGCCAAGGAGACTGGTGAATATGGCTAAAACCCTGACAAAGCCTTTCTACATCTCTAATGTAAGAAATCAGGCCTTCTAGGACAAGATTGCACTGAGGATGCACAGAAGAATGGTGACTTCCTTCAAACTGATGTCAGGGATGATAACTTCCCACTACAAAAGGAAAGAAAGCAAAAGGTCAGTAGTCAATATCTTTCAACCCCATACTCTCTGATTCATCACAAGGCAGAATGTACTTCCATTTACTCCCGGCAGGAATAAATCATTTTCTGGTACTTTATGACCTGCTAAAAGATCTATATTCTCTCAGCTATCTTGAGGTAGCCCCTCTACAATCATTTATGGAATTTCTTCGCTTCCCTCATTCAACCAAGCCCCAGCAACCATGCTTGCTTACAAAGATACTTCTGGGGTATCAGAGGATGAAAGTCAAAAAGACATACTCCTTACATGCACAGGCATAGCTTGACTTCTATATTTCTGGCAGGAGGGGGCATCAAGGGGTGAGGGGGTGAGGCTCAGTGGGGGATCCAGATGTGTGGGGATAGGGTTTGGTGGGAGGTTCTGGATGCAGGGGATGGGGCTTGGCCAGACACAGATTCAAGTGCAGTAAGGACTTCAAAAGGGGGGAGGGGCATAAGGAGTGGGGTTCAATGAAGGGGGTGTCTGGAAGTGGGAGGCTCAGTGGAGGAGGTTCTGTGTGTGTGTGTGTGGAAGGGTTTGAATTCAGAGGGGTTGGGTGGACATGGGGGCAGCTCCCCATACAGTGACCCCTCCCCCCAAGGCTGAGGAGTGAGGGTCAGGAAGCAGGGGAGGGGTGCAGATTTTCTTGTAGCTGGGGAGTTTCCCGGGGATGGGTCAGACCCACCCCAGCCAGGGGAAGAGAAAGTCCTGTTCCCCACCCAGCAGCTGAGCCAGACACAGAATTCCAATTCCCCAGGAGTAATTCACTCTGCCACACACCTGGGCTGTACACTGCACACATGCTTGGGAAGCAGCTCAGCTGCCTGGCTTTCCTGGCTTTCTGATTTCCTGACTTCCCCTTACAGACCATGAAGGGGAAACTGACCTACTTGCCAAAAACTCCTGGCTTCCCACCCCACAAGTGTTCCTCTAGGCCCCCTAGGGGACTGAGGGGGAGAGATGGCGAGCAGCAACTCCAGGCAGTCTGTGTCTACTGGTCAATTTCCCCACATGGGCTGTGCCATGAGTCAAGAGGAGCTGCTCCTTGCCCTGCCCTTACGGGGGCAAACTGACCAGCTGGCACAGAATGCCCATGTCACTGCCATCCCACCCCCATACGTCCAAAATCTCCCCCCTCTGTGGTGTTGCCTCTGTGACCTATCCAGTTTGAGCAGACAATGCCCCCCAGACCCTTCCCAATCTCCTCTCGTGCTCATATGTGATACCAAATGGAAATATACAAACATATTAGGATTTCCTGAAAAAAACAAACAGATTTAATTGGATCCAAGCAAAGAAAAGCCGTTCTCAGTATTCCCAGGCATCCTAATGACTAACCCTCCTTTAGTCATCGTATAAAGCATTATTGTGTTAGTGGAAGTAATGGAGCTTTGACCAGTGCTTTTGCCTCAGGTCCATACACAATAATGGAGATAAGAACAGTGATGCCTTTCTCTAGATATCTGTGATCACCTGTGTGTTTTACTTAGTCATTATCTTGATTGCAGTATCATCAGTGAAGCTCCTAAGAACTTGTAGTTCAGCTACAGTACACATGCTAAAAGCTGTGCAGGAGGATTTTCAAGTGAGGCTTTTATGCACACAGCAGGGAATCTGAGTGCTCAGTGGTCTATGAATTTTGTGGAATTTTCCATCTGGATGAGCGATAACCTAGTTCTGAATGTTCAGACCCCAACTGCCTGGGTGCCCTGACTCCAGCTCATCCGCAGGGATTTTCAAAAGGCAACAGTTGCAATAGTTAATGATACCCAGTTACTGCTGTGCCCGCCTGTTGCTAAATGCAAAATGTGTCTGTCCACTGCTCTGAGCCCTAACCTATCTGCAGGGGAGGGGCTTTGTGGCCTCTTTTGGGTAACAGGAGGAATAGACAGGCAGAACATGCAAGATATTTTAAACGTTCGATTATATTAGGGACAACACCTCACTCCACTCTGGCTAACCGCAAGAGAAATATTGTAGAACAGCAATATACAACACGGAAAAGTCAATTGAAGCATATTTTGTCCTCAAAATGAGATATTTCCAATAAAAAAAATGAAAGACCAAAATGAGCACTTCTGGTTGAAGCATCAGCCTGTGACTCGAGTTCCTGTGTGACCTTTATCTTAATCTCTTTGTTCCAAAGTTATCCACCTAGAAAAATGGGGATAACATTTCCTTTCTCCCACAATTGGTCCTGTTTCTAGATTGTAGGCTGTTCGGGGAATAGAATCTCTCATTGTGTGTAAGTACAATACCGAGCACAACGAGGCCCTAATCTCAGTTGGGATACCTAATGTATGTCCACGTGCTTGCAGAAGTGAGCCTCCCAGGCCAGGCTGACAGATTCGGTAGTTGGGCTCACGTTAGCATTCTCAAAAGGGCTTTGAAGTTGTGTCTCAGGCTGCTGCTCTGAAGCCTAGGGAAGGAGGTGGGCTTCAGATTCACAGTAATATGGGGCTGAGTCACAGTATGGAAGGCAGTGATTGTATTATGGACTGACATAGCTAAACTCATAGAGGAATAGTGTTTGCATACAAATTACCAATTGTCCCCGATCATTTGTTTACCCTTATTATATTAAATACACATTATTTGATGTGATGCCGTGATAGCAATACAATTGCTTATTAAAATGAAACCCTTTAGTTAGGCATATTTTTTAGAAAAAAGTACAACATTAATCCAGTGCCAGACAGAGCAGCTCCCATTAACCCACCAAAACACTTGTAATAACAGAGCCTCTTTAAAAAATAAAAAGAACAAAGAACAGAAACAAGTGCAAATGGTGAAATCATTCACAAGACAGATACCCCCTACTGTTGCATGTCCCTTAGCCCGTTCTCCTTTTCCTTCCTTCCACATTTGCCATGCACTTGGAGGAGAGGGTGGAGCTATTCATGGTGGAGGGGTCAGCATCGAGGACTCCATGGGGCACAATTGCAGGGCCCAGCAACTCATAGGGCCTGATTCCATGGGATATCCAGCTGTGGAGGAGGAGGGAGGGATAGCTCAGTGGTTTGAGCATTAGCTAGCTAAACCCAGGGTTGTGAGTTTAATCCTTGAAGGGGCCATTTACGGATATTAGGCAAAAATGGGATTGGACCTGCTTTGAGCTGGGGGTTGGACTAGATGATCTCCCCAGGTCCCTTCCAAGCCTGATACTCTATGATTCTATGGAGCTGTTCAAACTGTTCCTGGGCAGTGTACTGCAGAGGAGATGCAGGCCTTGGTGCATGTGATACAGCAGGATCTGGTACTCTTGCCACCACCAATGAAAGCGGCTGCTCAAACAGTTCTTTCTACTGAGCTCTGTCAGCCTCCCTTAGCTGTCATTCCTTTTTCCAGGAACTGCACAGCAAGTGCCTGCTCCCATGCAGAAACCTTGTCCTCAAGCTGTGCAGCTAGCCTGAGCCTTTCTTCTTGCCTATCACCATACCGTTCTTCTATCCATAAGTCCCTCTCGCCTTGGCACTGGACCTCCTTGTTGGCCCTGCCCAGAACTTCACCCATAAGTTATCACAGAAATGTCTCCTCTTGGAATGGTCCATGACAGTTCATTGGCGCAGACTTCTGCTGCACTGCAGGTGAGTTGTGGCAATGGTAAAGCCTATGACAGTCAAGTGGTCTGGAATAGGAAAAGACACCGAGATTTTTTGCTTCAAATAGCTCAGTGCAGGAGAACACAAACAATCTTTGTGGAATTTCCAGGACATAAATTTGTAGTTTTTAGAACTGAACTTCAGTATATTGTGGGAGGGATGTTTCAGATCACAGAAGCTCCCTGGACACAGCTTAGTCAATCACAGTGAAAGAATTTCAGAGACAATGGCAAATTAAAAATCACAGCCCCTTTTTTCCCTAGAAATTTCAGAACAATTTGGCATTTGCGGGGAGACGAGGCTGTGCAACAAAAAGTTTCTCTATCTTTTGAGGCATTCTATATTCTGGAGGACATAACAGTTCTTGTCGTGCCCAGCTGGCTAAAAGAAGTGTTATTCCAGGCTGCCAATGAGAAACCAGCAGTTTATGCCATCAAAGTATTTGACCATCTAGTAAGTGAACAGCACATCTTCGAGTGGCACGAGCTGGTCAGCTACTGCAATGGCCCCGGAAAATATGTCCTTCCTTGAAATGTGACTACCTATACGTAGAGTTCCTGCTACGGGAAAAGTTTGCAGCTATTTGTTTTTGTTATTGGGTCAGAATTCATGATCAGCTTTAGGACAACCAATACTAGCTATCCATAAGGAAGTGTCTCAGGTTTTCTGGTGGGATGTTTTGGGAGTTTCTTCAAGTGGTACCATCTTAAGGGACTCTGGACAGAACAAAACAAAATCAAAGGCCACTGCACATAATAGAGAACATAGTGCCGATTTTCACAATGATATTAGTAACTTTCAGGTATATTTTGTCCTTTTCAAGTTAGTCAAAAAGTCAGGACCTATTTTATGTTCATCACACATCAACATCCTACAGTATTTTTCTTAGGCCTCAGGAGTTCCTTTGCTACCAAAAGTATATGTAGTAGTGTCATGCTATCTTTCTGCTTTGCCCTTCTTGTGAGCAGGCAGGCTATCTCTCAGAGGCAGGAGGATTTTTGTGGGTTTCAGTAATATGTCTGCTCAAAACAATAGAATCTGGCAGACAACATGCTTGCGAACTGGATAGGTTTAATTGTGCAGACATTTGAGAAGTGTTCCTTTAAATACAGCGCTATTCTGTTTATTAGAATAATTATGCATATATCGGTAAAGATTTGGTGTGGAGGAGGTGGACTAGATTTTGTAATTACCATTTGAATAGAGAAGGGCTTTTAGTTTCTCTGAGTTCTGCCATCTAAGAACTGGCTGTGGTCTGACAAGCATAAACTCTAACTAGTCTGATATTGAAATCAGGGGATTTAAGTCTCTATAATTAGCAATTTACATTCCAAGTGGCTGCTACAGTAGTTGTGGCATTTAAATTATTTATGCCAAGGAAGAGCACTGTTCTGTTCTTTATTGCAAATTACACCAACTGCATGCTCAACAAGGGTAGCGTTTTTCCTCTGAAATTCTGCTTCCTTTTCAAGAGCATATTTTTTGATCTCATTACGGACTGCTCACTGTGTTGAAGAGGAATCATGATCACACAGCACTGCTCCTTCCACTGACTCCTGTTTGTTGCGGTGATAGGAGACTGAAGCAGCAAAGGAGGTTTCCTGTTCAGTCAGTCATTAGTATTTCTTGTAGATGATGCTGCTGAATTCTTCTGGGACTAAAATGAGGTTTAGGCATTAAGTTAAATCTGCTGTTAAGATGCAGGAAAAAAAATCTCTCATAGTGCAGTTCTGTTTGCCATGGAAAAAACTCAACCCACCTTAAGAAATAAAGAAGTTGAGTGAATGTGTTGCTCCTCAAAGTAAGTGAGTAAAAGCCAAGCCTAAATTCTCACAAGTGACTAGTAATTAGGGCTGGCTGGAAAACAATACTTCCCTTTAACAAAAAATGGTGTTTCAAAATCTGTTTTTGTTCCTAGGCAGAACAATGCTGAGACCTTTTGAGAAAGAATAAATTAATATGAATGTGCAAATAGCCCAGAGATTCAAGTCCCTGCTCACATCCAGGTGCTATTCTGGGATGGGTGTCCTTTCCATTTTGACTAGAAATTCATCCAGGACTTGAGAAATGGCTTCAACCAGGGGGGGGGGGTGGCTTCAACCAGGGGGGGGGGCACCCTCCCCACCCTCCCCGGCACCCTCCCCCCTTTTTTTTGACTAGCTCTATGAGTAATTTTGGATACCCAGACTGAGACAGACTGTTTTTCATACCACCACAACTGTGGCACTTCAACGTATCTTAACTTGCCCTCCCCCGCCCCCAAAACACTAGTCACTTTTGAAAATGTTAGGCACAGGGACCACAATTCTGTGGCCAGATACACACATATAGCCTCACTGAAGTCAAATGCATGTAACTGGGAGTAGAATTTGGCCCACAGAGGTTAGTTGTTTATGCTGCTCCATACCCTTACACCAGCCATGTAGCTGAAACCCGACCTGAAACTAGATATGACTTTGGGTCACTGAAAAGCCTGAGATCAAATATAAATACATTTTCAGATCGTTTGCATAAATTCACACATATGATTTGTCAGAAAATCTTGTGGATGGCCCCTTTGTGCAACATATTCAGGGAAAGATTCTTCCTCATTCTTGAGAAGAGAAGTGGCTACTTCTCTCTCATTCTGAGAGTCTCATGAACTTCTGCTCTTCCCCCACCTGATGCAGTCTCACCTTCTGGATTAAGTGTGTCCACACAGGAAGTGATACTGGTGTAACTATAGTGATATAATTACACAGGTATTGTTATGCTGGCAACTAATGTATCACATAGGTCCAGATCCTCAAAGTACCTAACTCCCATTGAAATCAAAATAATTCAAGAAGTGACAGTAGCTAAGCCATTAAGGGGTGGCCTATGCTGAAAACTTACATTGACACATCTATGTCTCTTAGATGTGTGAAAAATCCACACACTTAAGTGCCTTGAGATATAGCTATGCCAATCTATCCCCCCAGTGTAGACAGTGGAAGAATTCTGCTGTCAACCTAGCTACAGATGCTCAGGGAGGCAGATTAATTACAGCCACGGGAACACCACTCCCATCAGTGTAGTGAGTGTCTACACTAGTGGTTCTCGACCTGTGACCCCTGGGCTGCTTGAGGCCCAATCAGCACAGAGCTGCGACTGGTGTGACATCCTCAGGGCCATACAGGATGTGACCCACAGTGCTAAATAGGTTGAGAACCACTGGTTTACACTGAAGTGCTACAGCTTAAAGTGTAGACATAACCTAAGTAATAGTGAAATTAATGAGAATTAGGTGCCTAAAATCCTTCTGAGGATCTGGGCCATAGCATTCAACTCCTTCAACCAGGTTTTCCCCTGCTTCATCTCTCCTCATCTGGTCGGAAATCAAATCTATATGGGTACAAATCCCAAACCATAACACTGTAGATATATCAGCATGGCTATGTGGCCACCTCTGTATGAAGAAAATAATGAGTCCACAAGGTGGAGAGAGATTAAAGAGGCAGCAAAATCAAACAACTTCAACTACCCACATGTAAATAATCAAATGGCGCAATAGGGCAATGCTTATAGAAATAATTTCCTGACACTTTTAAGCATGGCTTCTAACAGCTAGCACTAGACAGCATTGAAGAACAGAGGCTATTATCGACTTAATCTTAAGTAACAACCAAACACTAATTCAAGAATTGACAATAGCTGGGCCACTAGTCAACGGTGATTGAAGTATAATTAGGTTCAACATCTGAGGGGCAGGCAGGATACCAAAAAGTGACACACCGCCCCTAAACTCTACAAAGGGAGATGTCAGTAAAATGAGATGGTTAGTCAAAAAGGCCCTTAACTTTAAAATAAAGAAAGGATAATGTTTAGTGGTGGCTTCCATGTTTGTTAGACAAATATTAATAGTCTCAGAAAACGGGAATCATCGAACAAAAAGGAATTAGAGAGGTAGCCGTGTTAGCCTGGAATTGCAGAAGTGACAAAGACACAGGATTCTTTGTCACTTGAACAAAAAGGGAACACCAGGAAGAGATGGAAAAGATTGGGATTGTTTAATCTTAGAAAGACATGAGAAAGACAGCAAATGATAAAAGAATATGAACCATACTGGACCCTCACTATAGCCCTCGTCACTATAGCGCAGGTTTGCATACAGCGCGGTTGTTGCCATGGATCCCAAATTTAAATATTTAAATTGGGATCTATGGCAATGAGTCTCTCCCCTGCCCCCTGTTAATGCGGTCCCTGCATTAGCACGGAACCGCTCATAGATCCCGAATCCTGGGCTATAGTGAGGGTCTGGTGTAATGAGTGGAACACAGTATAGTATTGGGTACTGTACCTTGAAGGGCTGAGCTTTGAAGATGGACTTTTTGGGTAGAGTGCTTTGTTATGCACAGCCCCTTGGAACTGGATGCAGAATAAAGCTGATCTCATGCAAGCACCTTATCTACTAAGTGGGGGTAGAGAAGGAGCTTCTGTTCTTCCTGTCTCATAACACAACTTGAAGACATTCAATGAAATGAAAAGGTTGGAAATTCAAAACTGAAAAAAGGAACTATTTTTTTCATGCAATGTAATTAAGCTGTGGAACTCATTGCCACAGGAAGTTGTTTATACCATTGACCAACTGTATACCAATAGATAAGACAATTATACCAATGATCAGAATAGCCAGAGTTGTTATAATTAAAGTTGTTATAATTAATGCTAACACACCCTTTTTGGGGAGGGATATCTCTGTTTCTATATGCCATCCTATGTATCTAAATCTTATGCTTCTATATCTGTGTTTCTATATGCCTACTCACCTTAACTATGAGGTTCTCTGGGTGACATAAATCTGGTATAGCTGTCTCTAAGCCACTCACTCTTGATCCCTCTGGTGTAGGGATCGTGCCAGGGCAGGAAGGAGAATGGCCAGAATGCACTGTAATCTGGAGTTCCTGAGCCAGAAGAACATCTCCAGAGGGATGTTCCAGCTGCTGCAAGTTAGAGCAGGCCAAACCAGCTCCCAGACTGGGGGCTGAGCACAGCTTCCGGCAGTGGTCAGGAAGCAGACAAGGATTTTTTCCCCTCTAACAAAATTCCAAGGGACAGCCAAGAAAAGCTAGAAATGCTGCCAGGAGACTAGGGAGCCAAAGATTAGAATGAAGGTTAGGCAGATCTGCCTGCAGCACTCTTTGTACTGACCCTGTTGAAGTCAATGGGAGTTTTGCCATTGAAGTCAAAGGGACCAGGATTTCACCCCATGTCATCTTCTGAACAAATACTATCAACAAGCATGCTGAATCCTGTTCTTTGAGATACACAACTGAGCATTGGGATGAACCCATAGACAAAACTAAATTTAATTGCTACCAGGTGTCACGTGATTTGAATGCATATCTTTAAAGATGAATGGTTTGGTCACGAATCATTTGTCGTCACTGTGTTACGGTTTATTTAGGTACTGTATGGCACCAAAGACTGGTGGCCAAACCATTCACCATATGCAGATAAAATATAATCAAGAATGAACAGTTTCTCCAGGTGTTTTTGAAATATGATGCAAAGAATTCATTCTCACAGTACATGGCATAGTTGTGCAGTTTATAAAGAAGCAGCAGATGTATCCTCTTTTTCTCTCAGTAACATCTTGCCCCAGTAATGGCTGAGTAGATTCATTTAATTCCCATATATATTCTCTTTGTGGAATAATAAACACGTATGAGTTTTCATACGGCCAGATTGCAAACTCTTTATTTACACTAATAAACTGTTACTGAGATGAACAATCTCATTGAGATCTGTAGGATTTTATTATGCAAATAAATGTTCGCTATTGTAGGTGGTTTATAGTCTGGTCCTCAAAGCTCTAAGTCATGCTAGAGTCCACCTGGGTTGTATTATTGATGTGGCTTGAGTATATTACATATTTACCATGCAAAGAGTGAACATTGTTGGTATGGTTTGGCTTACGATTTAACAATCCATGGTAGTTTTCTAAATGTCAGATTATAGATCTGTTCATTTATGGAAACGAGACTAGAAAATTGTTAACCCCTGTACAAAATTAACATGTAATAAAGCTCGTGGTCTAGTAATACTATTGCTTTATAATAGCTCTGTTAGTTTACCTTAATATTTATTCAACTCACTTGACGTCATGCTGCTCAGTTAAGCTTTTTTTTTTACTTAATGCACTATTGCAGTACAGTGAAACCTCCATTTAACGGACTAATTCGGGTGAGGGGGTGTCCGTTAAATGAAAAAGTCTGTTATTTAATAATAAAAAAACCCTGAGCTGTCGGAGCAGCAGCCCGACCACCACAGGGTCGGGGCGGCAGCTCCGCAGCTCGCCCGCTGCCGGGACCTGGGCGGCAGCCGGGAGCAGGCAGCCAGCCCGCCTGCCAGCCAGCCCTCCCGCTGCTGTGACCCGGGCAGCAGCCGGGAGCCAGCAGCCAGCCCTCCCGCTGCCTGGACCCGGGCGGCAACCGGGAGCCAGCCCGCCCGCTGCCGTGACCCGGGCGGCAGCTGGGAGCTGGCAGCCAGCCCGCGAAAAACGGATTTGGGATGCATCAGACTTGCTCATAAATTTTGTCCATTGCATCCGAAGTCCGTTAAATCGGGGTCCGTTAAATCGGGGTTTTACTGTATAATAAATGGAAAATCCATCTATCCATTTATTTATTATTTAATGTCAGTCTTTGTATGTAAATCAACTTTACTGGGGGAAAGGGTTAGCATGTAGAAGCATGAAAGTGGGATCAGACAAAAAGGCATTTACCTTCCAACTTAAATATGGCTATATAAAACAGCATTTTTTTTGTACTGAAGAGTATTTAACTATAGCAACCTGTTTTTAGTGGTGAATTCCACCAAAGTATATGAGGCTGAAATGTTTTATCCAAAGCTGAATGGCTGCAGTCTTTCATTTAGCTCCTTTAGCCAACATTTATTTTAATGTAATAAGCCTTTGTTCAGTTACAGCAAAAAAAAAAAAAAAAATCATTTTGGTTAAGGTTAGCTGAAAAGTGAAAATGCTGATGAATGGATTAATATCTTTTTTATTTTTGAAAAGTGTCGAATATTTTTTTTTGGAAGTTTAAATTTAGCAGTCGGGTAGGATCTATGAAAATGGGGGAAAAAGTGGGGCTTAGTAGTATGAATATTGGTGTACAAACCAGAACCTCTTGGTGCTGAATCCCATTTCTGTCAATGATTCCTTCTCTGGCAGTTTTCTTCAATTTTACCATCTGTTAAATGTGTACAGTATAATGATACCTAGTCTTAGGGTCGTGGTGAAGGGTCATTAAGCATTCAGATCATTTTAAAGTGCTTTGAATTAAAATCACTGTAGCCCAGATGAAAAAACATGCAAGCACGTACCTAAACCCATCTGTGTCCAAAACAGCACTTAAGCACATGCTTAACTTTAAATATGTGATTAAGTCCTATTGATGTCAAAGTGCATGCTTGTTATTCTGAATAGGGATGCTTTCCTCAGTCAAGACCTCTATACTTGCCAGATGTTATGAGAGCACAGCTTCTCCTGAAGTAGTGGGATGATGATTTCAGCAGTGCTCGTTAAATAGTCATGTAAATGAACACTACTGTGTATTGTCCTGAGAATTCCTATTCAAATCTCCAGAAGCCTTTATGATATTGTTTTGATGAGAGTTTATGATGGGAAAACAACTTCATTGCAAGTTTGTTGAGATGATCCTGACAAAAATTCAAATGCTGTTTGTAGTTGTACTGCTGTAAACTAACTGACATATAATCAGTTCATTTTCATTAAGGTTTTGATACAGCCTGGAAAACAAGGTCATTGGGAGAATAGGCACTAGTAGCCCTCATTAAATCACACACATTTTGCCTTGAGATTACAACACTCAGAATATTGTATGGACCTGTACAAGACGGTGTCATAACCCTGGGCAATTTAATGTATCACTAGGAAAATATTCGTTAAAACAATATGGACTAAGCATGTGGATGAATATAAATATTTTGTGTATCAGTGATACTCCAGTATTATAATTGGATCTGCACTCAATGTAAAATTCCTGGTTATTTAATAATCTCTGCCTCCCAATCCTTTTTTCCAACTATTAATGTCTTAATAAGGTCTTATTTAGGGTTTCTCTACACTGGAAAGTTATTTTGGATTAAGGTAGGATCTAAATTTAAAGCACAAAATATATTCCAGACTAAGTCTGTCCACACAAACAGCTATTCCACAATAGCTGTTTTAGTTAGGCTATGGCTACACTATGACACTTTTAGTGACACAGCTGTGTTACCACAGGCATGCAGTGTAACTGTTGTTTGTCGGCAGGAGAGAGCTCTTCTGCTGATAAACAACTTCCACCCTGCATGAATGGCAGCGGCTTTGTCAGCAGGAGAGCGCTCCTGCCGTCAAAGCACTGCTCACACCAGTTGTCATACGTGTAAAGTGCTGGAGAGGGTTACTGTTACCTGAGAACAAGTGACGTAAGAGCTCCCTGCCATGAGAGAGGGAGGGAGGGGTTTTAGAGTTTAGTTTAGTTTTGCTGGCCATGCAACAGGGTCCAGGGTCCGAGAGCTCATCTCTAGCTGTGGAGATGACTCACTTTCCTTCTTATATTCCTACTTAGCTAAATGTAAGTAATATTTTGATTTTGCATCAAGTCTGTGCCTATCAGGGGTGTCTCTGTCCATTTCAGATGAGAAGTAGAGAATTCTAAATTGTAAGCTGTACAGTGCCTATGTTCTAATCTTTTTCTTTATTAAATCTTTTAGTTTAAAAAGTTTGGTTTACTTCCCTTAAGGTTTCCTTTGCTTCCCGGCTGGGAAGAGAGGGAGGAGGGGGGAGGTAGGGAAACGGATTAGCTCGGGGTATAAGCTGAGGAACGTCTCTCTCTCTTCAATGAGAAGAGAGGAGGGAGGAGGTGACACAGTCTCCAGGTGTCTGACTCTGGCTCTCAGGGAGGGGGACAGAGTTAGGGTTTTGGGGAGTCTGAGTACCCCAATCCAAGGCCTTGGATATCTACTCAGATGGTGGCAGCCATGAACCCAACTGGTAAAAGGGGGAGTCTTGGGGTATAGAGAATTAACTTGGCTGGGAAGCAGCTAAAGTAAGTGGTCTGGCTAAAAAAGAGTCCCAGTCTTTGTACTCAAGAGCACAGAGGCTGGGGTCCCCACTCTTACACCGGTGCTTTTTATCTGTAAAACTTTTGTCTTTGGAGTGTGTGTTAACACTCCTGAATGAGAAAAGTTTTGCTGATGAAGTGCCAGTGTAGGCAAATCTTTAGTTTCCTTGTGTAGACAGCCCTTTAGATTTTTGCAACACCTTGAACCTTCCCTGTAAGTGAAAAGGAGGACAGAGCAAGGCAAGGATCACCATTAGCACTAAAGCATTAGCATAAAAAATCAGTTGGCAACTGTCTTCCTGTTGGGAAATCACCATCAGTTTTTTGGCTCTACTTCCCCATTAACAAAGGGGACACAAATGACCAGCTCACAGAAACCCACCCATAAATCCCATAACACTTGTAAAATCCCATTGAGCAAAACAAAATAAAACTCAGGCATCAATTGATCTGGCTTTACTATGATCCTGGTGCCTGATGTCATAGGTGCTGGAATTAGGGATGCTTGGGGCGCTGCCGCCTGTCCTGGCTTGCTCCATTATATACAGGGTTTACAGTTTGGTTCAATGGCTGTCAGCACCTTCACTATAAAATTTGTTCCAGCACCCCTGCCTGATGTTCCTTGCTTTCATGGAGTTTGCTAGTGCTACCAGCTGAATTGTGACTACCTCAAAGGGGGAAGTTTGATGTGTGTCCGGTTTGGCCACTGATCTCCTGAAGATGGGTAAGAGTCTATGGTGGAAATTTCAAGAGGACCTAACTAACTTAAGAGCAGAAATTGCAATGGAAATCAATGAGACATATGCTTCTAAGTCACTTAGGCTCTTCTGAGGAGCCTATTCCTGTGACCAGGATCAGTTTCTCTTTTTTTGGAGAGGTGGGGATAACATTCTCACATATGGGTCCTTTGCTAATACATATGAGGCTGTATGCCCTGTAGAGGCTGTGGCCCTGGGGCAGAGCCACTTTACATATAATTTATTTCATTTTTTGTAATCTCTAATGCTGGGGTAGGCAACCTATGGCATGGGTGCCAAAGGCGGCAGGCCAGCTGTTTTTCAGTGGCACTCACACTACCTGGGTCCTGGCCACCCATCTGGCTCTGCATTTTAATTTAATTTTAAATGAAGCTTCTTAGACATTTTAAAAACCTAATTTACTTTATATACAACAATAGTTTATTGCTATATTACAGACGTAGAAAGAAACCTTCTAAAAACTTTAAAATGTATTACTGGCACGTGAAACCTTAGCGTGAATAAATAAAGACTTGGCACACCACTTCTGAAAGGTTGCCAACCCCTGCTCTAATGTATAGCTTACAAAAATAATTTGCTGTCCCTGACTGGATTCAAGCAGATGAGGTGTACAACAAACAACCTCATCAAAATAAAATAAAATAAAATCCTACTGTGTCTAGGATACTTTTTGAACTTGCCTTCCCATTTGATCTTCAGAATCAATATTAGTGTTATGGAAGAGGCAAAAACCACCAGTATTGAGGCAATCATCATCCATCAGCAATTCTGCTGGACTGGTCACGTTATCTGGATGCCAGACCATCGCCTTCCAAAACAGGTCCTGTTCTCTCAGCTGAAAGAAGGGTACCATAACGTGGGTGGACAATGAAGGCGTTATAAGGACTTGGTGAAGGCCAACCTAAAAAAATTTAATATTGATATTGATACTAGGGAGACACTTTCCCAGGATCGCTTAAAACGGAGTGAAGTCCTACATGATGGTCCCCTGCATTTTGAACTTACTTGGTGACAAGCTAAAGAAGACAAGAGGCTCAGGAGGAAGGAGAGAATGGTCTCCAGTCATGGTCAACAACTGTTTGCTGAGCCTGAAAACATCTGCCCCCATTGTAATAGAACTTGTGGTTCAAGGATAGGCCTTATTAGCCACCTGAGGACCCATAAATCCCATGGAAGATGATTATACTCAGTGATGAGTGATCACCCATCATCATCAGTTTTTGAACCACAAGAAAGACCTTGAAACTTAAAAATTCCACTTTGATTTTTCCCCCCCCCATGTCTTAAGCTTCATGTCTCTTGGAATCTAAGGGCTCAAAGGTCAACTTGGACATGCTGGACTTCATCTGCTGTATCCGCATACTGCAAAAGTGAGTTGGAGGAAGTTATTGCTTCTCTTAGTGTGGGTTCAGAATTAGGTATTCAGCAAGTGACTTTTATTGCGAACATGTTCAATGTCCTTTGTTTTAATGGGAGGAGTGAACTATGCAGCTTTTGATTCCTAATATTTTTATTGGCATTCACTTTGACATTTCAAATATTAACACAGCCCAGAAAAGTGATGCCCCCCCTCCCTCCCTGCAACACCACCCACATGCACAAACCACCCCCACTACTACAACATTTACCATACCATTAGAAGGGCAGGAACCAAGCCTTGAGTCCTGATAGGGAAACAGTGAAGCTGTACAAATTGAGCAATTACTTGATAGTATCAACTGAGCCAGATACTTACAAAAACACGTCATGAAAGATAAAGTGCAATCTTATCTTTTACCACGGGTGCTTTGATAGTTCCTGCTGGAAGAGAAGTTTTTTCTAAGCCACTTAGTTCTTTAGTAAAATGTTTGGACAATTCACTGCCAGAAACTGGAGTGCAGCATGCACTTAGTTTATATACAAACCTGATTAGTATTCTTTGGACACCATCCACTCCACTGGATCTTATTGCAAAGCTGTTGACAGGAAGTGTTGCCGGGATCAGATAGCTCTAAAGTTTTTTTTTTTTCTTGACAAGGAATAACCTGTTTTGGAAATTATTTCATTTTGCATGTAATGAATCATCAAGAGCTGCAAAGGTCCATACATTTGAACAACACCCAAAGGTTCCTAGTCCAAATGTAGGGAGGTATATTTGGACACTTTTAACCTCTGTGTGTAGAACAGGGGTAGGCAACCTATGGCACACATGCCAAAGATGGCACACGAGCTGATTTTCAGTGGCACTCACACTGCCAACGGTCTGGGGGGCTCTGCATTTTAATTTAATTTTAAATGAAGCTTCTTAAACAGTTTAAAACCCTTATTTACTTTGCATACAACAATAGTTTAGTTATATAATATAGATGTATAGAAAGAGACCCTCTAAAATTAAAATGTATTACTGGCACGAGAAACCTTAAATTAGAGTGAATAAATGGAGACTCGGCACACCACTTCTGAAAGATTGTTGACCTCTGGTGTAGAATGTGTTTTCTCCTTTGTCTTGGTACAGGCAACTTAAAACTCTCTTTCAACAAAAGACTGCTGTTCCTAGTTTGCCTAGTTACTCTGGGAGAATGGATGATATGAATGCAGCCATAGTACTGCACATTGTTGTCTTGTCAATTGCAAAAAATATGCTTAGTTGGCACAAATGGAATACTTCTAGATGCTGAAGGAAGTGGTGTTATGCTTCAATAGCTGGCATTCTTCCCTCTGAGTTACAATTGCACTAAGGTCCCTCCATAATTTGCATGATCCTGAAGCAGACCACCTTTTAGATGAGGCATATACTCAAGTCCTGATTACTTGTTTTCATGAACAATCCCATGGTAAAATTTGTAAGGGCAATGCTGGTAAATCCAGCGCTGTATCCAAATTCTAATTCAACTAATTACATTCTGCCTGCCTAATTTCTCCTGCAGTTTCAGATGGATAAAGCATTTCTTGTAACAGTGCTCCTGAGAAACAGTTGACCCATTTCATCTCAGAGATAACTACATTCAATGCTGGGCAAATGATTTTTAGCTCTTGGGTCAGATTCTTACCCTGTTCTTTTTCTTTTGTTCAATTCAGATAGTTAAAATTATACACTTCTCCTTATCTGAGAATTCCTCTGGCATAGGGGAGACACAAGGAGGTTTAGGCATACGAATATTTACATGTGTAACACGAATGTACCCTGGTCATCAGCAGACAGGATCAAACCTGGGGCCTCTGAAGCTTAGTGCATGAACCACTACAACACAAGTTAAAAGCCAACTGGCTGGTAGCTAAGGCTGTAGAGCAGTCTCATTGATCTCTTTCTTTCTAAGGGCAGGTCTGCACTACCCACCAGATTGGTGCACAGTGATCAATCTAGTCTAGATGCAATAAATCAATCCCCGAGTGCTCTCCTGTCAACTCTGGCACTCCACCACCGATCTAAGTACGTCGACTTCAGCTATACTATTCTCATAGCAGAAGAGGCAAGCATCATTTCTACATTTTTCACATGGAGTAATTGAATTTGCACAAGATCATCCATAGAAGAGGTAGGATTAGAATTCAGGTCTCTAATATGGCAAATCTCATCCATTTATCCATCCTGCCTTTCAGAATGAATGTGTTTGACTGTGATAATTGTAACAGCCAGAGCACACTCTCTTTCATCACCAGGAATAGAACTCAGGATTCCTCATTCCCAGCGTTCCTCTGTTGTGTAGTAAATAGTTGTGTAATCCACAAATGTATTTTGCATCCCTCTTTAGTGGTCTATTCACAGAGGACAACAGTCTCTTAGTGCTGCCAGTTACTCCTAGCTCAAATCTGTGCTAATGGGATCAAAATGGAAGCAGATCAGGTGTGACCCAAGATTGATATCATTTTTCCAAGAGATAGATTAACTTCACTTCAAAAGAGACAAAGTTAAGTGATTATTGAATGTTTTACTTTCAGATCACATGGCTGTATGATCTGATAGCTTGTTAAATTTGCCATCCATGAAAGAACCACAAATAGCAAAGCCTTCCAAATTGTGATGATTCCAATGATCATTTTAGCACTTGCATATCAATATCTTTTTTTCATCAGATTTGCTTTTTTCTTCCCACTATTTTCCATGACAGGGGGAAAACAAACGAATAAACAGAGCTTCCCATTCCATCCCCTGTACAGTTTTTGTAGAAGGATGGATTTGAGATCGGTCTCTTTGGCTTTCATTTTAGGTGATCTCCAAAACTGCAAGGGACCAGTTTTCTAGTTCCAGTTCAACTGGCGCTAAATGTCAGGAGAAAAGCTTCTCTCTGCTCCCAAGAATCAGAGAGGTAGCTGTGTTAGTCTGGAATTGCAGAAGTAACAAAGAGTCCTGTGGCACCTTAAAGACTAACTAAAGTATTGAAGCATAAGCTTTCGTGGGCTAATACCCACTTCGTCGGATGGAAGTATCCAGGGGTAGGTATACATAAGTAGGCAAGAACCAGGTAGGAGATAACAAAGTTAGTCCAATCTCTGCTCCCAGTGATGGAAACCTCTCAGAAGAGCCATGAGCTATAAAATTTCTACCATTTAACGTTCATTCATTCAGCTTGTACTTTCTGCTCACTTGGCCCAGAACCATTTAAAATATTTGGTTCTATGGTACCTCAGCTCAAATCTTATCTGTGATGTGACATCAAACCCACATTTTGAATTTTAGCTGCAACCTTTCATCTGGATCCAGATTTGTAAACCGCCTCCATGGCTCATTTCTACTTCCTTTACTAAATGTTCAAAATCTGGATGAAGATAACTGTATTGTTAAAGCCGTGGACTGGATTTCAGGAGCTCTTGAGTCTAATTCCCAGCTCTGCCATAGACTTTCTATCTGATATTGGGCGAATCACTTAATCTCTGTGCATCACTTCCCCATTTACAAAATAGGAATAGTAACACTCCACTTTCCCTACCTTTGTCTGTCTTGTCTCCTTAGATTGTAATCACATTGGAGAAGAAACTGTTTTTTACTAGGGCTGTCAAGGGAGTAAAAAAATTAATCATGATTAATCACAGTGTTAAACAAAAATAGAATACCATTTATTTTAAATATTTTGGAATGTTTACTATGTTTTCAAATATATTAATTTCAATTCCACACATAATACAAAGCATACAGTGCTCACTTTATATTTATTTTTGATTACAAATATTTTCACTGTAAAAAACCAAAAAAGGTATTTTTCAATTCACCTCACACAAGTACTGTAGTGCAATTACTTTATCATGAAAGTAAAAACTTGAACTTACAAATGTAGAATTATGTAAAAAAACTGCATTCAAAAATAAAACAAAGTAAAACTTTAGCGCTTACAAGTCCACTCAGTCCTACTTCTTGGTGAGCCAATCACTCAGAGAAACAAGGTTGATTACAATTTGGAGGAGATAATGCTGCCTGCTTCTTGTTTACAATGTCACCTGAAAGTGAGAACAGGCATTGACATAGCACTGTTGTAGCTGGCATTGCAAGATATTTATGTGCCAGATGCACTAAAGATTCATATGTCCCTTTACACTTCAACCACCATTCCAGAGGAATGCTTCCATGCTGATTATGGGTTCTGCTTGATAACAGTCCAAAGCAGTGTGGACTGATGCATATTCTTTTTCATCATCTGAGCCAGATGCCACCAGCAGAAGATTGATTTTCTTTTTTGGTGATTTGGGTTCTGTAGTTTCTGTATCAGAGTGTTGCTCTTCTAAGATTTCTAAAAGCATGTTCCACACCTCATCCTTCTCAGATTTTGGAAGGCACTTCAGATTCTTAAACCTTGGGTTGAGTGCGGTAGCTATTTTTAGAAATCTCACATCAGTATCTTTGCATTTTGTCAAATCTGTTGTGAAAGTGTTCTTAAAATGAACAACATGTGCTGGGTCATCATCTGAGATGGCTAAAACATGAAATATATGCAGAATGTGGGTAAAACAGAGCAGGACACATACAATTATTCCCCCCCCCCCCAGGAATACAGCCACAAATTTAATTCACACATTATTTTTTTTAAGAGCATCATCAATGCTGCTGCAATAAAGTAATAAAAATGCATTTAGAAGAGAAAAAGAAACAGCGTGTTCAAAGCTTAACACTTTTAAATACCAAATAAGCTTCAAACATAAAATTATGCTCTAGAAATCACATCAGTTTGACTACTTATCTGTTTGCTAACTAGATGAATTTGGGCATGACTAGTCAATGCTGACACTAGCATTCATGAGATACATTTTCAATCTAAAGAAAAGAGCACGGAGAAAGTGGCTCTAACAAGTACTATTTACCTTGCTTCTAATTTTCATGAACAGTTAGATTCATTAATTTTACTGACAATAATAAACTCCCCCCACAAATGTTAATGTCTTTGTTGCGAAGAACAAGTGCCAGAAACCACCTTTTCTTATTTCAGACGGTTACTTGAAAAGTGTGTACTATTGACTCTACAGTGTAATAATATAAAAATATTTTGATGGAGTAAGGACAAATCATGGCTGGCACCTCTGACTGTAGCAGAAGCATAGGACATAATATAGTTATTAAACTGACTACAGATATCAGAATAAAACATGTTTGACAGAAAAAAAAACACCTTTAGGCAATGTGACTTACTCCATGTGTCAAAGGGATAACTGAACTAATCTTTCCATTAGTTATGGCTATTGATCACTGGAAGGACATTTCTGTAGCAAAGCACATAGACTATATGATCCTCCAATAGCTTAACTTCCAGAAGCAGGCCGCAGACATCTCTTGAGAGCAGGCAGTTTGGAACGCCAAATATGAGAAATATTGCAAAAGAAAAGGTATGCTGGAAAGAGTCTTTAGAAATAGCAGTAGAGATAGTGGCTGGAAAAAAATATAGTGTGGATTTATAAGAGCAATAAAGCATGTACAGTATAGCTCCCCCCTTGGCTTCAGAGGATGGGATTTTACTATAATGTTTTATGCTCATATGGAATGTGTGAGTACCTTTGAACAGAAACATATCTGCTGTTCCTGGCCCATACTGGAAGCTGGCTACTCTAGTTTAGTGGGTCTCAATCAGAGGTCCGGGCCACCCTGGGAGACCGGGAACAGGTTTCAGGCGGTCTACCAAGCACAGCCAGTGTTAGATTTTCTGTGGCCCAGGACAGAAAGCTGAAGGTCTGCCACATGGGACTGCAGCCTGGGACCCTGAGTCCCAACTTCCCAGGCTGATGCTGAAGCTTAGCATCACGGTGCCTTCTTGGTGTGGAGCCCTGGGCAATTGCCCTGCTTGCTACCCCTAATGCGGGCCTTGGCTTTTATATGCAGAAAAAACAGCTGTTGTGGCACAGCTGGTCTTTGGAGTTTTTTGGGGGGGGCCTCAGAAAGAAAAAGGTTGAGAATCACTGGCTCTCAACCTTTCCAGACCATTACTTGGAATCCTTTCCAGAGTCTGAAAAATTAATTTTCCCCTGCTGATACTCAGACCTTCTTGTTAACTGTTTGAAAAGTGCCACCTTGATTACATTGGCCTCATTAGATCTACAAAAGTGATTTTCATCCCTTCTTGTCAACTATTGAAAATAGCGCACGTCCAGCTTAATTGAATTGGCTCCTTAGCACTGATCCCTCCCCCCCCCACTTGGAAAGGCAACTTCTATCTTTTCATATGCTGTGTATTTACACCTCTCTTCTGTATTTTCCACTCCATGCATCTGATGAAGTGGGGTTTAGACCACAAAAGCATATGCTTAAATAAATTTGTTAGTCTTTAAGGTGCCACAAGGATTTCCCATTGTTTTTGATGGTCTTGAGTAACCCAAGTTTCACCTCACTTAAAAATATTTGCTTTCAAAATCAGACAAAAATATAACAGTGTCACAGCACACTATTACTGAACAATTGATTACTTTCTCTCTTTTACCATATAGTTATAAAATAAATAAATTGAACTATAAATATTTTATATTTCAGTGTATAGTATATAAAGCAGTATAAGCAAGTAATTGTCTGTATGAAATTTTAGTTTGTACTGACTTTGCTAGTGCTTTTTATGCAGGCTGTTGTAACACTATGTAAATATCTTCCAGATGCTTTAATGTACACCCTGGAAGACCACTGTGTACTCCCAGGGATACGCATACCCCTGGTTGAGAACCATTGCTTTAGATGGACCTTTAATGGACAGTAGTGTCTAGGGACAAATAGTTACCCACTTAGTAGTGAACCATTTCTTTTTTTTATGCCAAGCTTTGTTTTATACATTCAATTTTTATTACATTTTTATGAGCTGTGCAAACCAGAATATCTAGTAAGTACATATTTAATTTATGCATAAGTAAAGTACCATTCCAACAAAACTGATTCTCCATGAATATTCTGCCAGCTATCCCCAGATTGGTCACTGGTTTACTGTGTGATCTTTGATCAGTCACTTTAACACTCTGTGCCTCAGTTCTTCCATTTGTAAAATGGGAATAATGATAATGACCTTGCTTGCAAAGTGTTTTGAGATCTATTGATGAAAGTACCATATGAGAACGAGGTGGTGGTGGTGGTGGTGTTACCTCAGGTCCAGAAATTATTATAGGAATGCCTATATTTTGGTTTACCAGAGATAGACGTGAGTATGGAGTACACAATGAACAAAACAAACAGGCAGATTTGCAAGGAATAATAGGCTCTGAAAGGTGACAAGGAAAGATTCCTTCACAACAAACCTACAGTCATGTATTTAGGGGTGTTTCAGGAAAGGAGATAAATCTGAACTAGGGAAAATGAATCTGATATCATACTAAAGACATCATTAATGTCATCCTGAGGAGAATCAGAGAGGTAGCCGTGTTAGTTTGGAATAGCAGAAGCGACAGATTCCTGTGGCACCTTAAAGACTAACTAAAGTATTGAAGCATTGTCTGTTTGTAATTTTAGTTTGTACTGATCTCACTAATCCTTTTTCTGTAGCCTGTTGTAAAACTAGGTAAATGTCTAGGCAAATGTCTGGAAGACCTCTGTGTACCCTCAGGAGTACATGTACCCCTGGTTGTGAACAACTGTTCTAAGCAATCCAGGAAAGTGGGGAAATTTAACATAGGTATCATTCCGTTTTAGAAACCTTTTTAAATCTTACCAAGTAACATTATCTACATTCACGTAAGTAACTCATGTTACATTTATTTAAGAATAATCAAAATTCTGTGATTCTGCTAAGATTCTTGAGGAAAAAAATTCTACACTTTCTATGTCCTACATGCTATACATCTATAGGCTCCCTGAAAAAAAAATGTGATCTCTTCCACTTCCATACAGCTCGATAACTCCTGACTCCATCCGTACTTCTTAAAACACAATACACCTTATTTTATATGGTGTCTTTCACACCATAGGCACCAACTTCCCCCGGCGCTGGTGGGTGCTCGTGGCCCCCCCCGATCCCACTCCAACTCCACCCCTTCCCTGTCCCCATTCCCTGCGCCCATTCTAACCCCTTGCCCAAAGTCCCCTCCCCAGCTCAGCTCCCTCCCTGCCCCTATTGGTTCCCTTCCCCAAATCCCTGCTCCGGCCCCGCCACCTCCCCTGAGCATGCCACGTTCCCTCTCCTCCCCTGCAAGTGCTGGGAGGGAGGGCGGAGAAGCAGGACCTGGTGGCATGCTCAGGGAGGAGGTGGGGCGGAGGTGAGCTGGAGCGGGCAGCTTCCGGTGTGTGTTACCCGTGGGTGCTCCAGCCCCGTAGTAACCATGGAGTCGGCGCCTATGTTTGTATGATGTTGCTACACACATTTTACTATGATATTTTTGAGCAGCAAATTATTAGTTTTCATATAAGGCATATTTTGTACAACAATTATTACAACAGTGTGTAGGCTGTGAATATGGGGGTGCATTTGGTCACACATGTTAAACACCTCAGGAAGCAGATCAACCTACAGTATTCAGGAATTATCACAGAGCAGCTCATGTCTGTCTCATTCAGTTTAAAAACCTGGATTTAATAGAGTAGATAGGATGTGCAATTGGAATACCAGTTGGTTAGTAAAATCCTTTTTACTGAGGTTTTACAGCAATGTAACATGTATGTATCTATTACATAGTTAATCCCAATTGAGTTTGTTTTTAATAAACAATTGGTATTTATTGAATATATTACCCAGTACTTGTCTTATTACATCAAAAATAAATTCATATTTGGGAATCTTAACTTAAAGGGGCACTAAAAGTTCCCCATTCAAAAATCACTTCCAACTAAAAGCCTAGAATAACCAAAAACAAGAAATAAAAAGACAGAGGAAAGCTTTTTTTTTAAGTTCTCCATGCAAGACAGATAAATTATATAAAAACATCAAAGCCGCTGAAGCATATTTATTGAATGAGACTTTTCCGTTTCACTCGAGTGATTATGCTCAATGGAACAGCCACAACACATTTCTCACCGTTTAAACAGGAGCCACAGCTCACAGGCTGTCTGCGCAGGGACTTTGTTTTTGCTTGTTCCAAAAAGGGGAAAACACCCTTGACAAAGAATGAGTGGGCACCAAGCAAAGCACCACAGCTACACAATTCTTCCTTTCTTTAAAGAAAAGCTTGAAATGTGAAGGGCTCAGTTGTGGCTTTTACTTGCCTGGGTGATGCTGGGGAGGGGAAGGAGGCCCAGTCCCTAAATGGTGGTGGCGAGAGGGATTAAGAATGGAAACACATAAATCTTTCAGAGACTCTGAGCGGACTGCAGGCTGGTGCTCCCCTGGCTATACTTGCACCAGCGGTGTAGCCAGGGCAGCAATCCAGTGGTAGTGTGCATGTGGGAGGAAATTGCCTCACACACAATCACCCCTACCACTTCAGGGCTGCTGGGTGGGCTGGGTGACTTGTGCTGCATGCTGCTAGGAACCAGAACATGACAGGCTCCTGCAGGTTCATGTACAGGGGTGGTACAAAAGGCTTCCAGCATACTCTGCTGGCTGTGTATTGGGCAGCATCATTTAGGCAGTCTATAGGTATCGCTTAATGGTGTGGTGAATTTAGGACTGGTTCACTTCCCTGAAACTTAAGCACATGATTAAAATTAAGCATGTGCTTAAATACTTTGCTCAGTCACAGCTCTAGTGAGATGCTGAGAACATCGGAGTTGAGGGTACTTAGTGCCCTGCAGGATAAGACTCTAACTTAGGTGAGCAGATATAATTTTCCTGAGATAATGTTCAGCACCTGACGTCAAAGGAGAAGGGTTAGACCAGGATTTCTCAAACTGGGGGTCGTGACCCTCCAGAGGGGTCGCCGAGTGCTCTCCGGGGGGTCGCGAGCACCTGCCGCTGCTGAAAAGCCGCCAAATGAATTACAGGCCGGTCACATTTTACGCATATTTAACATACGCAGATTTAACTTTATGCAGCTGGCCATGCCAAAAAAAACAAAAAAACAACAACCCCGAGGTGTCGGAGCAGCAGCCCGCCTGCTGCAGGGGTCGGGGCCAGCAGCCCCAGCACTGGGGCTGGGGCTGCAGCCGGCAACCCGGCAGTCCGTGGCAGGGATTGGAGTTGGCAGCCCACATGCCGCTGGGGCTGGGGTAGGAGCCGGCACACCGGCAGCCCTGCAGCCCGCCGGCCGCCGTGGGGCTGGCAGCCAGCCTGAAGCAGGGACTGGGGCCGCAGTCGGCAGCCTGCCCACCACTGGGGCTGGGGCTGCAGCCGGCAGCCCGACCGCCACTGCCACTGGGGCCGCAGCCAGCAGCCCGCCCACCACTGGGGCTGGGGTGCAGCAGGGTCCGCAGCTGTATTTCCGCATTCAGCGGCTTTTTGGTGGACATACCGAGCGCTCTCGGAAGCGCTCAGAATGCCCGCTGAAAATAGCCACTGAATGCGGAAGTATTGAATTTGGCAGCTTTTCGGCAGACATGGAGGGAGTCGCGCCATGCCTCCGGTGCAGAAAAAAGGGTCGCGGTCTCAACAAGTTTGAGAACTGCTGGGTTAGACACTTAAGTCACAAGTGACCTTGATTAACTATTTATCCTGTTTTCACAGAGCATTAAATTTCCACTTTATAAAATATTGTTATTGTGGTAGGAATGTTTGATGAACAGAGCTGTAATGAGAAGATAAGAACAAACACCACTTCAGCTATGAAGACTTGTGTTCATTGTACACACAGTCTGTGTTCATTGTACACACAGTCCTGTGTTCATTGTACACACAGTCACTGGACTATTGAGCCTCAATTCAATACATTAATGTATAGACAATGAATGTGTTATATGTCTCCTTGTATTAAATCCAGTTGTTGCATTAAAAACTCAGAAAAGGGGTGCTAAACAAGTCTCTTTTATATCATTTAAAATGCAATAACTAACAAGATTTTCTCATTATAAGGGACATGATTAATGCTGTGTGAGATTAGGAGAACCTGCCTGGTGTGCGAGCTTTCTTTTTTTATTTTTAAATCACTCTCCAGGCTCACTAGCCTAAAGTAAGCTCAATTAAAGTTACTTGCTGTTAATTTAAAATAGGCTCATTTCTACTCTAATGCCTCCTCTGGAGACACAATTTTTCTGGAGAGTTGTTTTTGGACTTGTAAATATACAAGAAAAATTGGATCTGCAGAGACACCTGTGAAGCTAGTGCTCAAAATAATAATTGCATTTGGAACATAAGATCCAGTTTCATAATCAGACATGTCACATTAAAATGTGACTATGTCTGATTCAATGCCGTTTCAAAGACTCCTCTTCTAACTAGCTATTGAAATACCAAAATAACAGCAGGCATATTTTAACATTTACAGGTCTAACAGCGCTAAAGTGGTCTAAATTAAATAGTTTTTTTCCAGAGCTGAGACTAATATTTCTGTAGTCTGTAATCCTGTATTCTGCAGTGTGCATTACACACAAAGGATACTTTCAGGAAAAAATAGACTATCTTGGGGCCACATCTGAGGAAGGCTATGCATGCTTTAGCATCGGTGTAGTTTTGAATGCCTTAAAGTAACTGTAGGAGTAAAAGAAAACTGGAAACAATCACAGCTGGCAAACCAAAGGGAGCAGCCAATGTTTATTTGCAAGTGAGACTACTAGAGCCTAATCGACTATGTGACCTGATGCCCCACACCAGTTTATTATTAGGGTTGGGAAGGAAGCAGTTTTCCTGCCTCTTTAGAATTTTAAAGATTAAAAAAAAAAAATTCACATCCCAAACAGGGACAAAAAAATCAAAATCTCAAAAACATTTTGTGCACCCACAAACTAACCCCCTCCCCCCTGCCAAAACTCACCTGTTCAGGTCAGCTGAAATGTTTCTGTTTGATCATTCCAAGACATTTCATTTTGATTTTGACTTGTTTCTTTTTGCACCTCTTTTTAGAATAATACATTTCTAACTGAAAAGTTGTTTTTGAACAAAAAACATGAAACTTTTCAACAAATCCCCACTCAGCTCTACTTACCGTGGGCTAAGAGCCAGCTCCTGAGAACAAGCGTGCTAGAGCTCAGCTTGGCAGGTCAGCACGTGCATAGTCTAGATATAACATAATCAAGAAAGGATGATTTAAGAATTGTAAATCTTTACATGGTTTCATTTATCATTTAATCAATGCACTGCACTTGTATTATATATGCTAAAAAATGCTATAATAATTTTCCTCAGTTAATGCTCCAGCGTGTACATTGAAAACAAGTAAATCTACACTAGAGAACTGTATAGCATAAAACTTGCAGAAGAATAGACACATGGTGTGGCAGTCAGTAGCCGTTATATACCATGTGCCGTCCTTTACAGTCATCGTAAGTGCAGAGCTGCCAGTCAGGATGCTGAAGAAATATGCATAAAAATACTGCTCTGTTTTTGCTTCCATGCAATGGAACACTGCTTTAACACTGTTCTAGGGGGTAGCATTTAGGTAAGATTCAGAAGGAATGTTTACTGCCATGGGAGCCTGTGGAGCCAGGATGTAGAGTCAGAGACCATGCAGTGTGGATGCCCCTTACTTTCCAGGACACCACCATTCTTCTGTGGAGATAAGGAAGGGTGTGGAGTTGAAGAGTAACCCATACCCTCTGATGGAAGAATGAGGTAGGATACTCTACAAACTTCAGGTGTTTTCTCTCCCTTATGAGGTTTATTCTTGCATGTAGTTCAATGGGGACCGATATTTTTGAAAGTGTCCCTAGAAATAGCTATCAGATTTCTAGAATGCACATAGACTGGATGTTCTCCAGTGCCTCAAGATGCGGGTTGGGGAATGCACCAGAAAAATTCAGTGTCCAAAGCTCAGTGTCCTTTCTTACTTGGAAAAACCGCAAACTCTTATCAAATGCGTCAAAGAAAATCTGGGCAACGTAGAAATATTTCAAAAAGGTCCTCTTGAATAGTGTGGACCAGTCTTAGAAAATCTAATTTCAACAGCATATACAAATATTCTATGCAGCTATTGGACTTTAACTAATGCTCTGATTCTTCTGGAGCTAGTTAGAGTTCCACCTGGATTTTGACTAAATTAGATTTCCATTGACCATAGAGTGTGTTGAAGGATGCAGCCTGGAATTCTAAGGGGAGTTTGAGAATATAATCCAAATAGAACTAGCCTGAACTAAAACCACAGAAT
The DNA here is from genome assembly GCA_032164245.1 of Sternotherus odoratus. Taxonomy (NCBI): domain Eukaryota; kingdom Metazoa; phylum Chordata; order Testudines; family Kinosternidae; genus Sternotherus; species Sternotherus odoratus. The sequence goes on from JAVMKO010000001.1 coordinate 63,938,716, forward strand.
AACTCCCCCTCTCAAATTTTCATTTATGAGAGAGACTGAAATAGGAACCTGGATCTCCATTAAGAATAGAGCAATATATTGCCATTATCGTTCCCTGCCAATGTCAGAAGATATCGAGTGCAACATGGCTGACTTATGTCAAGATGCAAAATCCAGCCACCTTCAGTGCTGTTATCATGCCAGTCTGTCTTTTGATGACATGTACTTCCTTTTATACTTTGATATTGTCTCTGCCAAAGAGGAGCTCTAAGAAAACAGATCTGAAGAGTCTTGGGTCATAGTGGAAAAACAATCTTACCATTAGTTCCAAGAGAGAGGATGACTAAAACTTCTAAGCAACATTATTTCACTCATGGGAAAATGGATGCGTCTACTTGGAGTAAAATATTACTTATCTTCTTAGGATAAGCTACTTTGTCTACTGCTTGTCATTAGCCAGAAACATGCATGACTTGGCTGTAGTCTCTGACATCTGCCATGTGCTAACACTTTGAAGTAGCACTGAGCTGGAGATAATGATCCTCAGAATTTTGCAATTCACCAGTTATCCAACACTGTACCAGTTGTTGCAACAGAACAGTGACTCATTGGGGGTAAATAACAAAGCCTTATCATGTTGGATCCTAGGCAAGTGCAAATATATTTTGACCCAAGCAAAACATATGCCAGAATGCACCTAAAAAGGGTCTAGGGTCAGTTTTTATTACACAATACTTTGCTGGGGTCTATGCCTAAAAGATGCTGATGTGAACTGATTTCAGAGCAATGATTGTTTTGAGATGACAGCCACTTTCTCTTCCACTCTCTAGATTTAAATAAACCCAAAGGCAAGTTCAAATCAACAGAACTTTAGTGGCAGTGTAACCTGAGTACAAAGTTAAGGATCAGGCCACAGAATAAGAAATCAATCCCAAAATGAAAACACTTCTTTCCACACTAAAAATATTTATTCTGTCACTTAGAAATTTGTGACATCTTTGCTTCTTTTGACTGCAGTGAAATTGGATGCTTTAAGTTTTAAAAGAAAGAACTTTAAATCCTCATTTAAAATGACACTTGCTAAATTATTGCTGAAATTAAAATTGAATTCAGATAAACACTGGTCCTATTTTTATCTAAGGAGTGCCTGGCTCTCTCAATATAGAATAATGTTGATGCAAAAGAAATATAAATTATGTACATTAATCATGCAAATAGCTTTTAGTCTCTTTAAGTAAACATTGTGGCTAGAGATATAGGTAATATTTTAAGTGCAGCCCCAGCTTTTTACTTCATAATACTCACTTATTATTTCTCACCTTTCTGTCATTTTGAATTTTATGGGCCAAATTTTCACACAGCTCCTGTTTGTATCCACTTTTGTAGGCAACTGAGATTAATGACATGTTCAAAACCCATCATAAATGAGTTGGACACAGCTGAGATAAATGACAAGCAAAATGTTCTATTTATGTCCCTTCTTGACTGCTGCAACACCCTCCTCTCTGGCTTCCCAGACACACTCATTGCCTTCCTACTCACACTGCATACAAAATACTACTGCTAAATTACCTTCCTAGCCCATCCATTCAATTGTATCCCTCCCCTTTGAAAGCCTCCAGTGGCTTCCAATTTGCTATCGCATCAAATTAAAGCTTCTTGTTACCTTCTTTAGGGCTTGGACACGCGGAATGCAGAGGACTCTCATTTTATCTTGGAAAACACCTGTACACCTACTTAAATTTAAGGAACAGTAGTCCCATATACTTCAATGGGACTGCTTGCATGCTTAAAATACATTGGGGATAAGCAGTGGGGAATCTGTGGGTAGAGGAGCATTTAAGATAAAGGACAATATTGGCATAAGAACACATGAGTATAAACTGGCCATAAATGAATCTCAGCTGGAAATTAGGTTTCTAATCACAAAAGGTGTTATGGTTCTGGAACAGCCTGCCAATAGGAGTGGAATCATAGAAAATGTAGGACTGTAAGGAATCTTGACCATTCATCAAATCCAGCTCTTTGTACTGAGGCAGGTCCAAGTATACTTGGACCATCCCTGATGGGTGTATGTCTAACTAACCTGTTCTTAAAAACCACCAATGATGGGGATTCCACAACCTTCCCTGGAAGCCTATTGAATAGCTTAACTATCCTTATAGTTAGAAAGATTGTCCTAGTATTTTGCCTAAATCTCCCTTATTGCAGATTAAGCCCATTACTTCTTGTCTTACCTTCAGTGGACATGGAGAACAACAACACAGGCCTCTTTGTCACAGCTCTTAACTTATTTGAAGACTTTTTTTCAGGTGTTCCCCCTCCCATGCCGGTCATCTTTTCTCAAGACTAAACATGCCCATTTTTTTAACCTTTCCCAAAGGTCAGGTTTTCTAAATCTTTTCTCATTTTTGTTTCTTTCCTCTGGCCTCTCTCCAATTTGTCCATATCTTTCCTAAAGTGTGCCACCCAGAACTAGAGACAGAACGCCAATGGAGGCCTCACTGCTGCTGAGTGAGAACAGACAATTATCTCTCATATCTTATACACAAGACTCCTGTTAATACCTATCATGATATTAGCCTTTTTTTTGCAACTGCATCACTTCATTGACTCATATTCAGTTTGTGATCAACTATAACTAAGACTAAGATTTTGTCACAGATATTTTTAGTGAAACTCACTGATGGGTCACGGACAAAAACGGAAAATTCACAGGAAGCCGTGATGTGTCCTTGACTTTTATTAAAAACATACCTGACAAAATGGGGAACTGTGGATCCCCACACCATCTGAAGCACGGCAGCTGTGCAGGGGCTAGGAGCTGCCTGAAGCAGCTGGGGGCTTCACGGTACCCCTAGCCATCTGCACCCCTGCTGCCAGGAACTGTGTGGTGCCACTGCCTTCCATGTCGGCCAAGAGCTGAGGGGTATCACCAGCAGTGATGGCTGGGAGTTGTGAGGTTTACCTGCCACAACCAGGAGCTGCAGGGCTACCGGCTCTCCACAGTAGGTGGGTGTTTGGGGTTCCTTCGGTGGCTGGTGGCTTTGAGATTCCCCCGTCACCACCAGCAGTGGAGGGCTATGAGGTTCTGTGGCCCAGGCTTTGGGGGTCCTCTGCCAGCAGGAGCTTGGGGGTTCCCCTGCCACCTGCAGTGGCCGGGAGCTCAGGGGTTCCCCACTGCCTGCAGCAGCTGGGAGCTATGGGGTATCCTGCACCCCACAGCAGCGTGGGGCTGCCGGGCTGGAAGAGTCACCAGGGGGATCCTGCATCTCTCTGCCCTCCAGTGGTGGAGGGAGACCCTGCAGCTCCCAAACACCGCAGGCTGAAGTCATGAAGATTCCATGACTTCTACGACCTCCGTAAATAAATTGTAGCCTTAACGATATCCCCGAGACATTTTCTGCAGTGTCACTACCTTGCCAAGAATCAGAGAGGTAGCCGTGTTAGTCTGGAATAGCAGAGGTTGCATCCGACGAAGTGGGTATTAGCCCACGAAAGCTTATGCTTCAAAACTTTATAGTTAGTCTTTAAGGTGCCACAGGACTTTGTTACCACTACCTTGCCACTTATTCTTCAGTTTGTATTTGTGCATTTGATTATTCCTTATCAAGTGGAGTACTTTGCACTTGTCTTCATTGTATTTCATCTTGTTGAATTCAGACCTATTGTCCCATTTATGAAGGTCCTTGTGAATTCCAATCCTGTTCTTCAAAGTGCTTGAAAACCCTTCTAGCATGATGCCATCTGCAAATTTTATGTGCACACTCTCCACTCCATTGTCCAACTCATTAATGAAAATATTGAACAGTACCAGACTGTCTTGCCAATTGATTCAGGTTCGTAGGATACAGAGGCAATAAGCTCACAAATGAGGAAGAATTTAGGCTATTTGTTACATATAGCAGGCAAACATAAAATACAAGCAAGCCATTTCTACTAAGCAAGAATATAATCTTACGCTTCTCCTTTCAGTCTTGGAAACCCCAAGCAAGCAACGATGGAGGGACCCTCAGGCCAGCACCAGTCTCTGGTCTACGTTGAGGTTCACTGAACCAGTGTTTCTGGTGCCTATTTATACCCAAAACCCATTTAGGCTACGTGGGAATTTGCAGTAAACAAGCCCATTAATTATGCCCATCTGCAGTCAACAAGCTCATCAATTACACCTGTTTTGATTTTAGGTACCCAACTCTTATCAATGTTTATGAATTCCTTTCTAGTTTTCCATAGATTTATGAGAAGCAACTGTCTACCCTAATTAGATAAAAAAATCCTCCTAAATTCCAAACTCATGCTATCTCGGCAAGCAGGTGCATCAACCAAAACCTTTCCCAGGCAAGAGTAAGCCAGAAGCCTACTTAACCAAAGAAAATGGAAGTCCAGGCATGAGAAGGGCAATTGTACATGCCACTCCTAACTCCTCATAACAGTCTTCCAGTGTGTTTCCACTACACAGACCCAGGACAGATCCCTGCAGGATTCCATTTTGACAGCAAACCACTGATAACTACGCTTTGTATGGTATTGCAACCAATTGAAAGAGTAATGGAGGCAAACAACCTAACTAATTTTAAGAAAGAGCCTATTATAAGTTTATGAACAGGACTATGTGACAGGTTGCCTGCAATAGCAGGGGATTGGACTTGATGACCCAGAATGGTCCTTTCTCTTCCTATATTCCTATGTTCAACTGGGTCCATTGAGTGTAACCATAGCACGATTTATAAATAATATGTTACTTGTAACCATATGTGGATACAATTACATTCAGGGCTTTTACTTAGACAGATTTTCTAGCGTGAGGGCTGTGTGAAAAAAAGCAAGGAATACTTGTAGCACCTTAGAGACTAACTAGTTTATTTCAGCATAAGCTTTCGTGGGCTATAGCTCACTTCATTGGATGCAACCGTGGGACTGTGTGAAAGATATCTTCATAAACCACTAAATTATAGGTTTTCTTTGCAGTCTACATTCAGGGTTCCATTCAGTCTGAATGAACTCAACAGGATTTGTTCTTACAGACTTTAGAAAGACTGAGGCACGTCACTAGTTTAAATTAAGCCAAACCATATCCTGCAACTTGAAATGTTGTGCTAACAGCCTGGTTGCTGCTCCGTGCTGGACAGAGGTGCAGATAGATGCACCTATTCCTCTCTGGGTTGGGTATTTGCCCCTTTTGCTTATGTGTACAGATGCCCCTGACTTAAAAAACCAATTACACACAGAGGAGTTCTGAGACCATTTTATAGAAAATAATATTAGGCAAGGGAATGGATACAGACCACTATGCCAAAATGGAGCATGGAAATTTAAGGGAATTTCAGCAGCAACAGTGCAACAAAAGCACAGTCTCTTCCCCCATCTCTGGAGGTGCTCCAAACCTTCCCCCCACACTTCCACCTGTAGCTGCTAATCTCACCGGTGCTGCATGAAAAGCTGAGATGAATTAGTTTGGTGGGGTGGCTGTTCAGTCTGGGCCTCCAGCCCACTGCTCCTTGGCTTTCACCTCTCCTCAGGACACACATGCGCCTCATTCCAAAGTGCTCAGCACCAGCCCCAGGCCAGTGGCCATCACACATCCTGTCATCCAGGTTCATGCACACCCACACACAGAACAACACAGTCCTTCTTTCTTCCACAGAACGCCCCCACCCATGAATCTCACACTGAAGCCATGCTGGAGCCTGTCCCTTAGCTCTTCCCCACTGCCGGGCAATCCTTTGGCTTCTTGCCTCTTTAGGTCATTGTTCCTCCAGTGTTTGGCCACTCACACTTAGGCACCATCTGATGGCTTATTACAATATGTATATTATTCTTCCATTGTTAACTATAGAACAATAGTGATTCTATAGTTTTCCCTAACTAAATACATGTCCACACCTTAATTTAAATCTTTCCTAACCAACTGTGCTTTCAATACCAAGAGAGAAAGTACAGTATATGTAGATTACTGTACATCAGCTGGGTAAATGCTAATATACACTAATGCTGTTCTCTAGAAAAAACAACGTACTATACTTTCTGTTGTTCATATTGTCCTGGGTCATACTCTATTTTAAATAAAGATTTTCTACCCAACTTTTCCTAATGAGTAAAGTCAAATGGTTCTGTTTTTTTTACATAAAAACTATCCCTATGTCTTTAGTATCTTTAGACATAAAGTATCTTTAATATCTTCTTGATCTGTGCAGTACAATAAAATCCTTGGCAAAACATTTGTTAACAATGTTAAGGCAATCTTGCTGCATTACAAAATATTTTTTTTAATTACAAAAATTTTTTGTAATGCAGCAAGATTGCCTTAGCATTGTTAGCAAATGTTTTTCCACCAATTTATTGTACTGCACAGATCAAGAAGATACCTAAGAGTGTAATAATAAATGTATAATCCTTTTGGTTATGCTATTTATCACAATCAATAGAGTATTGGAACAATAGTAATGTTGCTTTATTCCTTTGAGATTTGAATTGTTAGTACTGTAGCAACATTGCTGTGAGCTGATGCCAGGATATGTTCCTGGAAACATTTATAATAATACAGCTTCAGTAGAGACAGTAATGGTATAAACAGGGCAAAGGAAATACCAGAATTGCAACAGATGCTATTGATTATATGCCTTGGGGAATATTCCACTTATTTATTTTAAGTCCTGTCAATGTAAATCAAAAGGCTGTGATGTTGTCAGTAAGATATATCACAGACAAAGTAATATGCTATGACACTGCTCCCATTTTACTGACACAGCAGATCATGATTTTGAACACGAAGAAGCCATCTGCAGCATAACTCAGGCACTATAAACTGGAGGAGAATGATCTGATTTAAACATCTGATTCGTTGTGAACTGTGATAAACTTTATGCTGAAAATGTAAGCTGATAGTGCTGCTGTAGGTTAAGTTGACTAGTGCATTTGAACTTGGTTCTAAATCTTTTTCTTGCCTCGAATGTTAGCACTTTTCATTATTTCTCAGGGCTGTAAATCTGGACATGTGGCATTAAATTCTAGGAACAGGAATGAATGTCTGGCAAAAGTAAACATACATGGGTAGGTTTAAAATATGAAGGTCTATTTTTCTGAGATTAAGTGTATTGACAAGGCATGACATAAAGCTAAATAAAATAAAAGCTCTACTAAATAAAATACAAGCTCTACTAGTTTCCCTGAAGTTAGATTTATCAAGAAACCTAGCATTTTGGGGTTAATAATTCCAGTGTATATACAAACACAGGTAACAGCATTTAGGCATTAGAAGCAAATGGTAGAACTAGATTACATATCTTTTTTTTTTTCTAAATAAAGACATGGTGAGGAACTGTTGGAACTAAGATTAGAGCAAATAAATTGCATCAACTTTTGACTCTCACATCTTGGAAAATCTAGTGACACGTGTAGATTCACCTTGAGCCTAACCCCATGTGTCTTTATAAACATGGGACTAGTAGAACCAGGTGTATTCTAATTAATAATCATTTGCATCTAAATTCCTGTGAAATTATACGTTGCATACACATTAATACCAAAATAATTTATTATAATTAGTGTTCCTTCAATGACCAGCAAAGAAAATCAGAAAGAATTATAATTTAACTATTGTCACATAATCTTTTGTAAAGGCATAGTTTTTTCTTCACCCAGTGGATATTAGGGAATGTTGAATTCCTCTTTGTTAATTCTTTCTTCATTGAATACTCTCTAAAATCAGCAGGGAGTGACAGATCACTTGCTAATCATACTTTGTTAGATGGAAAGATTACTTGCCACCTGATGAAAAAGTCTGGCAGTAGGGCTCAGCAAAGATGCACCTGGGCCCAGATCTTCTATGCAGACTTACACCAGCTGAGGATCTGGCACATAAATGTAGATTAATAACCAAAAAATAGGATTCAGAACTTGCTTGGAAATTATTTTTAACCTGTTTCTTTTAAGCGATCTCAGTGCTTTTGAAGAGTTTGAACCCCGAATACAAGGAAATGGAATATGAATAAAGGAGACAATATCATTTTTAAAAGTCATGATCAGGTCTAGCAAATGCAGTTTCTGATTAAAAAAGAAAGCTTCAGAGTCAAATGAGCCACATGTCAGTGTGGGTAAGTCTCCTCTCTGGGCATGTATATTTTTGTGTAAAACGTAGGCCAGATCTGAAGTTGGTTACATTTGGAGCTCTTTGACTTCAGACCTATCTGTCTCACTTGGCCTTCCCACAGCTTTGGCCCCTGTCCGACCAGGTGTAGTTTACACTCATGCTGCTACAGAATTTCATTCCTGTTCACAGACTTTATTTACATCAGGGATCGGCCACCTCTGCTGTCACCTAGGTTTATTGTAATGATTTCATCCCAGCGAATTAATTTCCATAATAATCTTGCTTTTTAAAAGTAGTCTTGATTTTTATTAAGTCATGAGTTTGCTCTAAAAGTTTATAGATTTCCCAGCCAATCTGTGTTCAGTCTTATTTACTCTCTTAAAAATAAGTAAATCCATTCTCCTGGACACCTTGGAATTCTGATGGAGGTGACATTCTCATCATGGAACACTTCATCAGATTTCGGAGTGAAGTCATAGTGCAGGTGGGGCTTTACATGGAGCTACTTCAGCATATGCAGTATAACTCCATGCAACAAGTTTAATGCTGTAGCAACCATTTCGGTGTCGTCGTTGTTTTTCCTATCAAGAGCAGGTACAGTGCCAGGTGATGTAGCAGCAAAGTCCCTCACCTCACTCCATGTTTTCCATTAATGGATAGTTTGATACGTCCTAATTTCTCCTTCATGTAGTAACACCAACTGGTGGGGGTGGAGGTGATTGATTTAGCCAGTCCATTTCTGCTGACCTCAGCTAACAAGTTACTCAGAAACCCTGCTGCTGCCAGATGTTTCTGTTTTTAGGCTCATGGCAACTTTATGGACAGATCATTCTCCCCACAGAGGAAATGCCAGTACTGCTCAGCTCAGGTTTAGAAATATAGCACTTAAATCCAGCTCTTTTGACCTGCCCCAAAGCCCGAGGTCCTGAACAGCAGGCTTTAAGAATGAAGGCCCTTTTCTAATAGACAAGAGTGTTAATCAGCAGAATTATCATTGAAGTCATATCAAAATATTCAGCCTGTTTCTCTTTCTAAATCTTGGAAACACATTTTGACTTAAAATGTAATTCAGCACGCTGATGATTTTCTGTGCACCCAATGTTGCTGCACAAGTCACACTGATTTCAATGGCATTACTCACAGAGTAAGATACTACTCAATGGGACTAGTGCGGACAGAACAGAGACAATTTATCAGGTATCAGAGAGGTAGCTGTGTTAGTTGGAATAGCAGAGGTAACAAAGTCCTGTGGCACCTTAAAGACTAACTATAAAGTTTTGAAGCATAAGCTTTCGTGGGCTAATACCCACTTCGTCGACGAAGTGAGTATTAGCCCACGAAAGCTTATGCTTCAAAACTTTATAGTTAGTCTTTAAGGTGCCACAGGACTTTGGTTACCTTTATCAGGTATGGATTTCAAGATATCTTGAAGGAAGGCTATTGATTTAGAACTCTTTATTTCTTTTCTTTTTAAAGATTCTAATACAGTATGAAAATCTTTAAGTCAGTTTTCTGACTTTCTCAGTCAGGAGATCGCTGATACAGACTTTCTTCGGTGAATTGGAACAGAGCACTCAAAACCACTGATCCACACTCAACCCTGGTATCAATGAGTGCATCTCCACAGAACCTAGGATTGTCAGACTTGATCAGACATAAGGTGGCCATTGCTACATGCTTATGAAGAAGGCGAAGAACCCCACAGTCAGTGGAATTGGGATCATCTGCTCCCCACTTTAGATCTCAGCCTGATATTTACCAGAGAATGGCTCAATATACAATTAAAGGAAGTGGTTTTTCTTATGCTTGAGCAACATTTGACACTTTGTCTCAGTTTGCCCATCCATAAAATGGGGATAATGTATTTCTACCTGACGGGGTTTGTGAAGTTTAATTAGCTAATGTTTCTAAAGTATTTTTGAAGAAACAGACCTCAGTCCTTGGCACTGGATGAGGACCATTTGGCATCACTCAAGAACGGGACTACAAAAGTGGCTTTAAGTCTCTTTGTGTTCCTCTGCAGTTGGCTAGCACCCCAGTACAAATTAGAATAACCCTCAGGATGTTCCAACAGACTGTTATGGAAGCCAGGGATTGCTGGTGTTCAGGGATAACCTAGACATGACCTCTTTCCCTTGGCATTGGTTTCAGGGTATGGGTTGGTGTAGAGCCACCGCGTCTACCTGTATACTGGCTAAAATAATTACACATCATTTACAAAACATGTGTTGGTAAAGCAATGAAAAATGGCTCTAAAGCAGAGGAGAGTGTACCATAAAGTGTATTTCTCTTTATAAAGTGTATTTTATACTTTATAAATAAGGACTTCTGCATGACGACAGTATCTTTGACTGCTAATAAGAACATGCCATTACATAGGAAATGCACAGAACTCTTCCAGGTAGATCAGAAATTGGTATTCATCAGAATGGATTATTTATTGTAGGGTGATAGAGGCTTGGGGATATTTGTAGAATATTCTACAAAACAGTAGAACAGTCGGACAAATGGATAGCTTTATCTGAATGAAAAAAAAAATCAATTCATGAATGCAAACTATAGCCTATTTCTCCTGTGTATAGGATATCTTAGCACATACACTTCCTTTGCTAATAAAATATGTCCAGAAGGAATACGCTACCTTAAGTACTCTGAATTTTAATCAACGGAAAGAGTTAGAAGTAATATTTATCAGTTAAAGCTACAGAATTCTAGATCAAGGTATTTTAATTTGGAATGCATCAAGTTTTATGAATATATCATGATGTGCCTCAGCTGACACATATATACTAATGTATATTCCTAAATTCCTAGAATCTAAATCAGAATTCTGTTGAAAGGATATTTAACAAATCATTCTGAAGGCTTACTGAACAATAATCTTTCAAGTCCTCCTTTAGTTTCACCCCCAAATTTCAAACAAGTGACTTTCAGTTTACTTAGGCTTAAATTATATAAAATTATAAACATGAAAGAGAGAAAAAAAAACAAAAGCCCAAATTATGCTAGAGCTTATTTTTATGGTTTTATTAACCTATCACAAACATAATAACAGTGAGCCAAAGCTACATTTCCCTAGACCAAGGTAAAATTGCTGTGCAATGCCTTTTACTAAGGTTGAGAGTTTCAAATTAGTGGTAGCTTCTAGAGTTATCAGAATACAGATACCTCTATTATTTTAGAGCATTACTTTTCTTAAAATGCTAATAACAGATTCCATAGTCACAGTCTTGGAGACTAAAGTATTTTTCAAGGAACAAGTGCTGCTAATATGTCTCTCAACCCTGACATGAAGGAACTGTGGGCAAGATTTTTGAAAGTGGCTATTGATTTTTGCGGCTTGAAAGTACTGAGAGAGACCCTACTTTGAAAATGTGTCAGGTTGGAAATTCCAAAAATGAGGCACCCCAAATCACTAGCCATTTTAAGAAAAACTTGCCCACTGGGCACTTGGCTGGAACCACAAACTAGATGAGTGAGCTAGTGATGAAAACTCATCCTATTATCAATCTCCTGAGTCAACCAGTGCCTCCATTTAGGACATTTTTGAAAAAATTGAACCAAACAGCCTCAGGTAAGAAAGAGGATATATCAGCTACTGACACTAGCAAGATTAAATGAATAATAGGATTGCAAAGACAAACTAATTAAATAATAATTATTTTTGGAGATAACATTTCCTGGCAGCTCATGTCTGGCTGGCAGATCCTGCAGAATCAAGGGAAAACATTGAAAAACATAAGTTTAAGGAAATAAACACTTTATTATGCATTGAAAAGTTTGAATGGCACATTCCCATGCATATGAGGGAATTATCATTCCTTGGCAGTTAAAGACCACTGCAGTAACCTGTAAAAAGGCAGGACTTAATTCTCAGCACTTGGTTAATTTTATATTTATGAGGTTTAATAGCAATAATGACTTCAGGGATGGGCTTTTCCTGTCAGTTATTAAAGGACTAAGGCAAAGCCCCCCCTTTTGTTATATTGGAAACAGAACACTGTATCCTTGGCAACATGAAATCCAACTTTGAACATTTCAACATATAAAAAGGTATTAATGCTTTATTTTTTCATATTTTCCTAGTTCATAATGGCCATAATGACATCTGACTCAGGCATTTCCTGTCAGTTATGGCCAAGTCAGAAACTCATCTCCTCCACATGTTGGTTAATCACTAGAAAATGCCATCTATGTTGATCATTATTGCTTAAATACACAGTTAATCATTTTGATGGGAATGGAAATTGGGTTTTTTATTAATATATGAAGATTTTGAACTGGAGCTGTGCAGAACTTTTGAAGCACCCTGAGAAGAATGAGATATATGTGAATTATGGAATTTAAACTTTTGGTGAAAAGATTCCCTGGTCCTGCTGCTGAAGAAAGAATTGGCTGGGCTGACCATTCCCTAAGAAATGCCTCTCCTTGGTTTAACCAGGAGACAGAAAGCTTGCCAGCCCCTTTAAGAAATAGAATTGGTAAGTGGACAAGTTAATTGTCCTTTGAAGGCCTTAGAGATGGTGATTATTGAAGGCTAAAGATTCTCCCTCACAAAAGGAATGAAAGGTAAGGGAAGAATCCAGTACCTGTGGAAATTCAATATTCGCCACTTTCTTAGACAAAAGGCACCCTTTGCTTGTTTTGCTTGGGATTTCCCTCAGGTTCTGGATTTCAGGAGAATCTGTAACACGAAATGAACTATCTAATCACATGTGGATGTTTAATTATGTACACTCCTGTAAAATTAAACATTCAGAGCAATTATTGGGACTTATATTATGGACATTTGTTTGGAGAAAGTTAATACAGATTACTGTTGAATTACATATGTTTGAAGTATTTAAATTATACAGTTATAGTTAAAGTCTACACTTAAAATGCTGTGGCAGGTTAGTGCTTCAGTGAAAACACTACCTATGGGAGAAGTTCTCCCACTGGTGTAGTTAATCCAGCTCTGTGAGAGGTGGTAGCCCTCTTGTCGACATAGTACTGTCTATACTGAAGGTGAGGTTGCTATAAGTGCATTGCTCAGAGCAGTGGATTTTTGACATCCCTGAGTGATGTAGTTATACGGGTGTAAGTTTTTAGTGTAGACCTGGCCTTAGTATCTGCTTAGATCTTATTGTAAACTTTCAATGAGCAGTCCCAGTATTCCAGCAGTTCTCCTCCTCTGTGAGATGTATTGGAAATGATATTATAGGTACATAACATTTAATGGACTGTTTAACATTAAGTACCGAAAGAACACTTGTAAGTGTAAATGAAGTATTTAAAGAAACTTTAGAGAGATGAGCTGTCAAAAGGGGAATAAAACTAAGCACTGCACCTTCCCAGTGCTATAGATTCTTTGGGCTTGATTATTCGTTTTACCCTGTTTTACATGCATGTAACTCTGCTGACTTTAATGGAATTACTCCTTTAAACTGATGTAAATCTGAGGAGAAACAGGCCTCCTGTCTCCAATTAATTTCCTTGCCAGCCCTCTATAAGTTGGGGAACTGGCATACAGAGTGCACTGTAGAAAGATTAGTAGAGGCTCATGTTCAGTTGTATATATCTGGCACCCAGGTGCCTGAACTGTTTTTATTGCCAGATGGCAAGTAACTGCGTTGGTTTTGGATTTTTTTTATTTTTGTTTCTTTTTTTACATGATGGTCATCCACAGCTGTTACACAGAAATAGAAAGCAAGTTCTCCACGTACAGCATCATTATTTATAATCTTTGTCTGAACCATAACCACTATTCATTGTCTGAACCATAATCACTATTCATTGTCTGAACCATAACCACTATTCCCACTCTACGGTCATCGACTTGTTATCACATTCTATTTCTGTATACTTCTCCACTGACATAATTGATCAACTAATTTAAAGTCCTGACTTTTGGTCCACTTTTCAGGATACAGTTTATTTAATTGCTAACCCAGATACTTAAAAGTTTATTTGTATATTATAACCCCCCCCCCCAACAAAAATGCTAGTCAGAGTATAAATCCCAACATAAATATCCAGATTTTCATATTTAGTTTTATGGATCATTACCCTATTAGGCAAAGCCCAGTGTTGAAGATGGGGTACACCTGCACCATCCCAGCAGAAGCACATCTGCTGCTGCCCCATATTATGGGGAGCACCTTACTGCTCTAGCTGTACCAGTCCTATTACATGGTCCTATGTGGAGAGGGTTTGAGACATAGCCTTGCTTTCTCCTTGTCCTCTTTGGGGTACCAAAGACCCCTGGGGAATAGGGAGGGAAGCAGTCCCAAAATCCCCCAGAGACTAAAGACAGTATTCTAGCTGGACCATATGAAGGCCCCACAAGAGACGCTCCTTAACCTTTATTATAGTAGAAGCTGGTAGCAACACCTTTTTGGTTAAGGTTGCCTGACACTTTCCTTTCTAAGACCCTGTTTTTGGTCTCTCATGACTTTTTGCTATACTTCAGCTGTTCAGACAGCCTCCCTTATCTCAGTTCTAGTGGAAGGTGGCACAGCCCCCTTGGCAGCAAGGAGGAACAGTTTCAGGTAAAGTTTCTGCTCATCCCCTGTATTCCTGGCCTGGTACATAGTTGCTCTGTGAGGGGATGGGATAGTGCATCCACACTCCAGTTGATGCATAGGACTTGTGTGAGGAGCTGAAGCATGTTCCATTTAGATGGCTCTAAGAAGTTTCTCCTGAGTGTGTGTGAACAGAGTTTTGTCAGAGTCTATTAACTTGACCAAATTTGAGCTGATTTTTATTGGGATGTCAAAACACACATTCCAGATACCAGGCAATCCCAACTGCATAAATCGAAACCCCCGTTCCAAAGCATGAAGATGCTAAAGCATATCAAGAAAATTGTTGTAATTATTCTTTCAGCATGGGCAAAACAACATATTTTTCCTGAACCTTGTTCTTGGGAAATGGCTAAATCCTTTTAGCTGAAAGTTTCCGAACAAATTCATCCTTAGACACACACTCAGCACAGAAAATTTTAGCCTGAATAGTTATCATGTAGCAAAGTTATAAGCAATTGAAAACAGGTTCTAATAATAGAAAGTGTTAGGCCCTACCTATGCTGCCTATAATATTGGCTAGCATATTTATGTTTCTTGATTATGATTATGCCAAGAAACATAATATATTATATGCATGGATTCTGGAACACAGTATTCCATTCCCTCCAACCAACACAGGAATCCAGCTGTTCAGATTCTCACCAGGTTCAGTATTCCTCAATAATCATATGTTCCTGGCCTGAAGGAAGTCATTTTTAATTTTCTCAGTGAACGTCTATGTGATCTTTAGCCACTCGGGTCCATTTCCTTTCTGTGCCTTATCTTTAGCCATATGGGTCTTTCCTTCTCCTCAACAGTTCTGATTTTTTTGGGCCTTCTCTTGTTGTTTCTCCCTTCCAATTTTTGCCTGTTTGGGCTGAGTATATTCATGATTCCAAAATTGGAAACTCCAAGCATTCTTAAATCATGAGTCTGACTCCCCAAAATCATGAGATTGACTTACAATTGATTTTTTTTAAAGTAATAATAAATTTGAGGTTGATTTTAGTTGCCTACTGGGTTTTGAACCTTTACAGTACATTTCAAGTTTCTGTCTGCAGCCACGAGGTCTAGAAACGTGCTCTTTATTTCTACATGAAAGTTAAGATTATCACCTAGTCACATAACTCCAGGAGTTGTGGCTTTAAAAAAAGGCACTAAATATCATAAGACTTATGTTAAAATCACAAGAGTTGCCAACACTAAGATCTATGTTCAAAGGCATAATGTATTTCAATCCATACAAGAATCAACATATTCACTGTGCAGCTGTGGTGCTGGAAAGAGAGCTCATGACCTTCACCTGTAAAACCAGAGGTGTATGCCACATAAGATAAAGGAGAATCCCCATTTTTCTGATGGTTGACTTTATAAATGATCCTCTGGAGGACAGGATAATGATTAAATGTGTGAGGAGATTTGATTCCATTTATTATAAGGGGAGTATTGCCCATATAAATCTTAGAGTACCGAGAGTAGAAGCTAAGTCCCTAAGATTTCATTATGGGACAAATAGAAAGAAAATATAGGAGGAGAAAAACCACAAATGAATGTAATTGTACCTGCAAGGGTCCTGGACTGATGTTGTTCCATCATAATGTATTGGTTGACTGTATTGGTTGACTTCTCAGACCCTGAAGCCTGGATAAAGCCATAAATCAGTGTCTTTGGCACAGCACTTTTGGTGAGTCAAATTGAACAGCGCTAAGGATTAAATTAATCCTTTTCTAATCCTGTGAAATAAGTGAAAGGGTATCCCAGCTCTGAGACAGTCTCTTTTCAATGTTCCTTTTTGAAAGAGAACACTAGTTTGGACCCAAATCTTTGTTGACTCTTAGCAATGGAAACAAAAATGATGAAAAATACAAATGATAATGGATATTTTTATAAATTGAAACAAATATTAAATAAAGTTTTCTGTTATAGGTTTTCCCGCAGTGTGGAAATCAACCTTTAAGGCCCCAGTCCAGAAAAGACGTTAACTTTGTGAAACATGAGTAGTCCTGAGTCTTTCAATGGAACTATTTAGATGTTTACAATCAAGCATGTGCATCAGTGCTTTGCCAGACTGAAGTCTACATTCAAATCTATTAGACTGAGGGTATTTTAAATGTGTGATTGTGCAAGTGCTTTGCACTGTTCAGATGAAAGGGTGTTCTACACAGTACTGGATGGTAGAGATTACAGGGACATGGAACACTATGGTCAAGGTGAATGCCAGACTATCTTTGTATATTTTTCACACAGACTCTTATCTCCTTACTATATGCCTTCTGGTGACCACCCTAAATAGTAGTTGTAAATGTTCTTAGCTAACACACATGGACATATTGACACTGGAACAAGCCATTCCCTATTATCCCCTCAAAATTCCACCTCCTGCAGGCTCCATCTAAGGTGAAGCTTGTATACAAGTTTAGATCCTTTTTTAATTTACTGATGACTTTGAAAAGATTTGGGTTCTCACCTTGACTTTCCATTCCCTCTTCAGTCTTTATGTCCCAGCATATATTAATAAAACCTGGATAGTTACAGCATGTGAATTTGGTCTGTAATTTAAAGTGTAGACAAAGTCTAGATCCTTCTAAGCCCACAGTCTGGAAAGAATTTGAGAGTTTCCTTTGATTTGATTCCCTGACTTTCTCTCTATAAAAATACAGTAATACTATAATAAAATGGACTGGGGTATGTCTAAAGGCTTTATAACTAATCTGATTTTGAAGCTGGGCAAAGTGATTGAAACATCAAAGCTCTAATAGTAGGTGTCTCTCTTTTATATAAAGCCCAGTGTTATAGATTGAGACCTAACCCATATGTAGTCCATAAGAAACCCCTGCATTAAAAGAGTAAATAATGGTTAAAAAATCTCTATTTTTTTCTTAAATGCAATCATTATGGATGACCTGCAATCAAAATCTCACAAGGCTTCAGGTTGTAATTCATTCTGAAATGCTGACTGCCAAAGTTCAGACACATTATCAGTCAGATGGAAGATCACCATAAAAAACAAAACTCTTTTTATTCCCAAAGTAGCTGGGATGGATTCATTTTAAAACAAAAGACAAGATAAAGCTGTATCTTTTGGTTAAAGAGTCTGGGTCCGGTTCACAGACTCCCTTGTGTTCTTTGCACCTGTGAAAAGTGGATGTGAAATTTTAGCATTCTGATCTATTAGCAGTTCTGGCCCACTTTGCACATGTTTAATGATTCAGGGTGCAAAGCGGTGGAGAATTAGGTCTTCATAAGATATAGGACATCAATAAACAATGCTTCATACACCTGAGTTTGAGGTATGATGCCTAAAAAGCTAGATATGTAGCTATCGATCCTGAGGTCTGGCTAAGCTCAGCTCAGTGTAGGACCCGAGAGGGTGGAGGCAAAGTGTCTTTATGTCACAGGGAGTGCTCTTCTGAGCCCTGGTATTATCAGGACTGGTTTGACATTGGCCCAATTTAGAGCACCTTTTCGTATGATATATCTTGCACTGACAGTAACAATTCCCAAAGAACTACTATGCCAGACAGGAATCACCAGAGGTGAGTATGCTCCAGCCACACCCATTTCCTACCTTGACATTCTCCAAGCATGCTCCATATGGTTGGGGTGGGAGGGATTAAGAAGGGGGTGGGGCCTGGAGACAACTATAGTAGGTCTATGATGCCAGGGAACTCCCCAGCTGCATGAGTAATGCAGCTTTATGGTCCATTTGTGCCATCGGAATAGGGCAGTGAGATTGGATCGCAGTGAAAGATCTGATCCCCAGTTGCCCTTTGTCAAGTATTACAAGATGTTATTTATTTATTTGGTTTATAAATAAACTAGGGAATGTACACTATAAAACAAAACCAGAATACATCAAATGATAAATGACTCTCTCATCGCCTCAACCAGGCAGGGTCTCAAATTTCCACCCATTTAACAACCCTTCACCTTTACACCATCTTCAACCGTCCCTTTTTTCAAAATGCTGGCGAACTGAAAAGCCCTGCCGTGTGTTGAAGTTCAACAAACAGGCTCTGTTGGACCAGCTCTTTTCATCCCTTAATGAAAAGAACCTGTCAGCAGCTCCCTCCCTCCATACAGACATATGACATGTCTCCCAATGTTCCTAGACATAAAGCCCAACCATACACTTCACTGGATTGAAATAGGTTTTTAATTAGGGCCTACAGAATTTTATAGCATGTGGGGCATGTCGCTGTGAACTGTAAAATCATGTCACACTAACTTTTTTGGTGTGATGACACACTGAAATGCCAAAATGTAACAAGTCACATACCAAGAGAAGCTGTAATCAGATTTTGTATAATTGTCTTTCTTTTGGGTACCCTCAGACTTACTGCTTTGAAACACTTATGTGGAATGAAGAACATTTTAAACCTTTACTAGGTTATACGTGGATGATTTGTTAAATGAGTATTTTAGATATTGTTTGAAGTTATCTGTCACAGACAAAAGTGCTACATAAATGAATAAGTAGGATTCCATTCTTTGGTTTATGAATCTAGGGAGCCTCACAAATCCAGAGGATGTCTCTAGGTTGTTAAATTTTGCCATTGGGTCTCTGAGGTAGCAGGAAGATGTCAAATCACCTGTGGGAAGACAGTTCCGTATTGACTATCCATCTGAGGAAGGTCATATTCATAGTTTATTCCAACAAGTGTATAGAATAAATTTTACTTTAGATGTTGCCTCTTGGCACATCTGTTTTAAATGGTCATGCCCATTTGGGAATATTCTATGCTATCTCATATGCAGAAGATTGTGTGTTTAGTCCAAGGCACGTTTTGGAGCATAATAGAACCCAAAGGGAGCCACAGTTTAGTAGCTAGTCTGCAGTTAGCCCCTCAATTGAATAGATTATTACACTTTCTGGTGGGATGCAGATGCAAATCTGAGGCCAGAATTGGTTCTCAAGTTACTGGAGTCAAATTCTGGGCCCTTTGGGTTGTGCCACATTATAGCTACTGTTTCTAGACATTACTGTTAAATAAATGATGAGGTTTAAACATTCCCAGCCAAGAACAGTTCTGTACTGCACTGAAACTTTAGATCTCTGCTATTTTAGAAATCGAGATGCGAGGGGGAAAAAGATTCGGCTTTGGGGTGATTTCAAAATATTTTATACATATATAAATATTTTATATATATATAAAACCAACAAGGGTACAGATTAACATAAAAGCCTAGAATCTCAGTTTATATAAATTGGCACAGCTCGGCTGTTGAGGATTTGGAACAAAGGTCCAAATTCTCTTCACATTTACTCCTGTATACATGCAGTTTAACTCCATTTACTTCAGTGACATATCTCTGGATTTCCACAGGTTTGCTGGAGAAGAGAATTAGCCCTAGAAAATGTCAGAAAGCCAGAGTTGGGGAATTCTGAATAGCTTTTGGTCCGGAATTCAGCCCTGCTGTACAGTGAGTCCAAACCTGAATTCATTGCAAGCCATGGCATCTATGCAATAATGTTTTATTAATGTTTCAGTAATGTTTCCCACTTTAAATGAAACGCGACTTACAGAATTTCACCAATTCACTCCTGATTAAGAAATAAGGCTCATAAATTCTGAGCCCTGTCAACAGAGCTACATTAGAGTCAATGATCCTGGAATACCTATTTGCTAAGCAAGTCATTTGAAGGCTCCTGCTTGCTTTCATTATGAAGTAATGAGACTAAATCCAAGCCCTGTGAATAATGTTGTATTATAGGGGCTTGCTCCCACTCCCATGGACGTCAATATGAATTTGTCATTGACTGGAATAAGAGTAGGATCAAGCCCACAGTTACTGCTCTCAGAGTTCTTACCATTAATTGATGAAGACCATACATTCCATTTTCTTTACAGTAAGAACCCATATTAACCAACCACATCACTCAATGTCTCCCACTGATTTTATTATATTTTCTTAGTAGTTCTATTACAAAATCTGTCAATCAGAGTTTTTTGGGGTTTTTTTTTTTTTTGATTTTTTGGTTTGCATGCTTGCTTTGTTTTTGCCAGATGACTCTAGCTTTTACTAGAAATAGGAGCTCCAGGAAATGTGCAGTGTGTTTACCTTTATTTAAGGAAACAAAAAAGATTATTCTGTGTAATGTTAATGTTTTGTTTAAATGGAAAGGAAAGATTAAACTACACGTGTAACACCTTTGGCTCACAACATATATTGTGAAGCCTATCATGGTCAAGTAATCTGATTAGAGAACCTCCAACCCTGGGAACTAGTTACTTAGACTGGCAATATAAAGATGGTATTAAATGGATACTAATATGTAACTATTATGGATGAGATTGTTGCTAGCTTACACACAAGCCCAGGAGAGTAATGAGGCATAAGTTTCCCTTGTGCTGTCCTACACAAGGTTGGAAGGGAGAGCAGCTACTGTGAGGCTTCTATTCCCAATCATGCATATAGATAGGGAGTGGGTGAGCAGGGTGGATAGTTGGTGGAAACTTGGCTCTGCCTCTGCTCTGGCCAGTGGAAGCAGGATATAATCTGTTAGTGGTATAGAGCAGTGAGAAATTACTTTCTCCCTGGTGCAACACGCTCTTGGGAGAAAGACCAGTGTCTGATGCTCAGTCTGGTCCCTGCTCTGTTCCTGGGGCAGCACAGGTATTTGTTGCCCCTTACTCTAATGGCAGGAATTAGGGTTTGAGCACTGGGACTTGGGGGAGCGCTAGCTCTGTCTTCACAGAGAGCAACAGAAGGCTCACAGCTGGATCACATTTGGCTGGCAGCAGAATCACCTGACTGGCCAGACTGCCTGACTGGCTGAAGGAATCAGCAGACCTACTCTTAAGACCAACAGCAGCAGGGCATTGGCTGCTCAAAGCATTTGCCCATACCAAGTTAGTTCCTGCTTGTTTCAGTCCTGTTCCTGCCCTGCCTCACTCCAGGTAACCTGGTTCTGACTCTTGGATCTGATTCCTGATTCTGGCTCTGAGCCTTGGCTTTGGTATCTTGCCTTGGCTCCAGCTCTGACTCCTACTCCTGCTTTCCAATTTATGCTTTAACCACTAGGAAAGACTGCCCTACACCCCAGTCTCTGACACTGAATGGATGATTAGTTGACCATCTTGCCCTCTATTTGCAATGACACTAAATTATTTATTTTGTAAACTACATGTCAATGCAACATAAAATCTATTACAAATACATTTTAGATTGAGAAATTCTCCGAATAGGATCAGAATTCCTTGAGGATTTGAGAAAATCCTGGCACAAAGTAGCTGCCAGCATAAGTCAACCAATTCATATAATAAACTGTGAAAATATTTATACGTGTTTGTCTCATATGGGTCTTGAGCCTTTAGTGAACATAGTTCCCAATGACTTGGAAAGGAATTCTGCCTGAAGAGTTCCTAGGTCATGCTCACTACAACCCTATCCAGTCCAGAAGAGCCTCAATGAGGCACCAGTGGATGCTTCAGAAATCTCGATCAGGGCTTCTACTAGGGTGACCACCTTTTCAAAAAGCAAAAATGGGACACATGCAGGAGCCACATCTCCTCTGTGGCCCCACCCACAGCTCCTCCTTTCTCCTGAGGCCCTGCCTGCTGTCTGGGTCAGAAGTTGGAGCCAGGCAGTTGTAAGATCTATTCAGGGAGCCTGGGATTTCCACATGTCCTGGGCCAGAGGTCTGGGTGCCCCCAAGGAGCACTGCCCATGGTAGGTGGAGGGTCTAGGACTCTGGGACTCCCCAGAGTGGCCTGGGCTCCCTGAACAGCTCTTAATACTGCCCAGATTAGCTTCTGGGCTGGCCAGAGGCAGGGCCTCCAGAGGAAGAGATGAAGTAGAGGGTAGGGCCTCGTGGCAAGTGGGGGCTAAGGAAGAGGCTGGTGCTGCTCCTGAGCCTTGGGCAGGCACGGAGTGGCACCACAGGGAATCCAGGACAAACACTGTCTCAGAGTCATTCAGCCTTGGACTTAAAATGTACATTTTGGGACTGTCCTGCCCAGTTTGGGATCAGAGGTCACCATAGCTTCTGGCCACATAAAAATGTTGCTACTTAGACCAGAGTTTCAGCCTCTGCCTCAGCCTCCTGGGTTACATAACCTTGCAGACCAATCCCATTTCTAACAGGGAATCCACCATCTTCTGAAGTTAGGTAATGAGTTGAACGAGTTGTTCCATTTTGCTGCCCCCCACCTCCATGTTTATGACTCTGCTCAGATCAGGACACCTGCTGTGATTCCCAGAGTGTGAAATTGAGCACTTGAGACATGCTGAGAGGAGTAGGCTATGCTACCCTAAGGTATACAGCACGCTAGACTGCTCAGAGAAATGGAGACCTACACAAGGCAGGGTAGGGCAAACTAAGCAGGCATCTGTTAACAAGACTTTCTACACACTCTGTTCCACACAGCACAGCTCAGCAGGAACTGCTCACATGCACTCAGAGGAAGCCAGTATATCAGTCACCTCCTGTGCCTCTTTTAAGAGAACAATGTGCCAATTATCTAACTGCATGAATATAATACACTATGTATGCCTTATACACAGCTCTGGAGTTTAGCCCGTGCAATCCCTTTCCAAGTTCCCCTTGAGTTGGTGTAGCTTTGGATTTTGGATCTTCTTTTAACTCAGAGCTGTGCCTAACAGGCCTAGGTTTGCACTAAGTTAGATTTCTTCCATTCTGACCTATGGCCTGATCCTGCTTTCACTGAAGTCAAATGAGTGTTTTACTACAAGCTGTACTCTCTCTCTCTCTCTCTCCTTCTCTTTATTTATGCTGGACCTCTGCATCTTTATGCCAGTTGAGAATCTCTCTCACAATGTGAAATCACTTACCAGGATTTCATAACTCTGTATTCAATTTAAATTCTCTCATTTCCCATGGATTTATATGCTAAATTCAGCTAATAGTTTTCTTTTAATAAGGGTTAGTGGGGAAAAAATATTTTAAGGCTGGGGTAAGAATTGTCCGGATTATTGAGTTAAATGACAAGTGATATCTGTGAACATTTTTTAATTTTTTTTTGCAAAATTCAGAAAGATACATTATTTGACATAGTTCCCTTAGTTCAGAAAACAATCATTTATTTCAAATACTTTAGGGATAAGGCATGATTTAAATGGAGTCCCTCCAGACCTGAAAGGGTTTATTCATAATAATGAACTGGAGCACTAAGACATAAATATGCAGTATAAGGAGGGAAAAAATATTTTTTCCCCAACTGTGTGGGCTAGAGACTTTTGGACATTATGTTTCTTTTTAAAGGAAAAGCTGGGGTTCTCTTTTAACGATGACTCCATGAATGGCGACTTGAAGAAAAACACCAAGTTTCTTGAGCCTAATGATAAAATTGTGTTGTTTGACAACATTGCATAAGTCCACTTTGCCACAGAGATGGCCAGAGAAAAATTCTACCTGTGCTGGGGAGGTAGAATAGTGTGAGTAAGCTCATCTCTCTCCAAGACCCAATCTAGTTAATGGTGAACTGGAGCAGCACTGTTATGCACTGACCCTTACTAAGCATTTATGACAAAGCTATAGTTGAGGCCTCAATCAATAGACTATTTTAAAATATATAAATAAAGTCAGATATTGTACTGTAATTTTAATATTAGATTTCTAGAACATCTGTTTCAGCAAGAGATTTCTGTAAGCTCTTATGTTTAAGTGGCACGCACAATCATACTTTTTGTTTTACATGATCGCTGATAGTTCTGTATATTTTTGCATACATTTTGATTATTTTCCCCTGCTGTCTGGTTTTAGCCTGTGCCTTGGAAACTTTTGGCCTGAAAATCTGTGGCATCATTATGGAAAGAATTGTTTAAATCCCTCATCTACCAAAGGCAGAAGTTCCAAGGAGAAAGAAAACACAAATTGTAAGACAAATAAATTCACAATCAGTGTTTTTGCCACGCTTACTTATAAAATTCCTCAAGGGTTCAATTAAATGGGATAGCATAGAAATATATTGTACAGAAATGTGCATGCCTTGACTGAGAGTTTTGTATTTTAATTAGTGGAAGAATATTTTAATTACCAAAAAAAAATATCAAAAAGTTGTATATATTACATGCAGATGATATACATACACATTTTGTACATATGTGTATATATCAATCAAAACCAAACATTTAGGAAATCAGACATATTTATATTTTGTACATATATCTATATAAGTTATGAGGCAGTTCTGAAACAACTTATCCTCCCTGTAAAGTCATATTAAATATTTAGCATGTAAATTAAAACCAGGCAATTGTGTCCTTCTCTTAGACTAGAGTATTTTTCTGTAAAATAAATAAATAAACATCAAAAAAACCTTTTGATGAGTCTAACAGACATAAGACAAAGCTATTAAACTAGCTGGATCTACTAGTGACTATAATAATTTTTTTTACTGGGACAGAAGAGGTTGGACTCATGCAAAATCATCCTGTCTGTTGTCTCCTAGTACTTCTTTTTGGATTAAGCTTTTTATTGTTTTCATGCTCTAGTGTGTGACCTTGCTTGCTACCCTTGAGCACTCAGGGGTCACAGTGGGTCTGTTGGTTGAGGTTAGTTTTACTAGGTTGTTGAGGTGATAAACCGAAATAGTAATCATGAGAAAGGGAATGAAACCTCACAGGAGATAGTGTTTGTGCACTTCAGTAAGGTGTCTGTGTGAAAGTGAGGGGGGGGGGGGGGGCAAGCATGTCCACTCTTACTTTTTCTCACTTCCTCTCATTCTCTTTGATTCCAGAGATGTACCTTTGCAACTGAAAGTATAATTTGTCATGTAACTTTTACTACTATCACTAATGTCATAATCCTTCTCCTAGATTTTGTGCTTTTTTGTATTCCAGCTATTTATCTCTTTAAAAAAAAAGACAAATTGAAGTGGAGAAGCTGCTGTCAGGGCCAGTGACATAGGCCATCTGACCTACTGGTTGGAGCCAGACGTAGCATTGGGGACATGCTCATGCGAAGGGTCAAGCCAGGGTCAGAGTCAGAAGTCACACTGAGGGTCCCATGAGAGACAACAGTGGGGGTAAGGGTAAGAAAGGAGGAACCAGTAGCATGGCATAGTGATAGGAGCAGGGACAAGGTGCAGTCACAGGATCTTGGTCTCAGAGGTCTGGGCAGCAACAGACCTAGGAAGTAGTTGCTCAGACAAGGGATGGACCAGGAAGTTTTATACTCCATAGTTTCTAATCAGCACTCTGTTACTCATTTGACCCTTCGGAGACAGTGAGTACAACTTCTGGTGATGGGGCATTAGCCACAGTTCCCCTTTCAGTGTTTGTAGATTGGTAGAATGGGGGCTAGAGCTCCTGCAGCCCTTGGTTCAAGACCTGTGACAGCTATATTGTGTGTTACTGATTTTTTGAAAGTACTGTTGGAATAAATAAAAACATTTATTGAAAAACACATGACACCAGAAGAATTTTCAAAGCTACTAGCCTCTTGATGTGCATGTTCATAGCAGAAGGAAGTTAGTTTTTAACCAATTAAGTGATTTTTCAAGGACATGCCTGGGAGCATCCCTGGCAGGCCACCCCTAAATTTTTGATACTGGAGGTGTGGCCAAGAGTTTAGGAGGTGAGATATAGGGGCAGGGAAGCCGGGAAAACTTAAATGCCTGGAGATCATCTAGTCCAACTCCCTACTCAAAGCAGGACCAATTCTAATTAAATCATCCAACAGATTTTTGCCCCAGATCCCTAAGTGGCCCCTTCAAGAATTGAGCTCACAATCCTGTGTTTAAGCAGACCAATGTGCAAACCACTGAGATACCCTTCCCCAGGAAAGGAGATGTGCCGTAATATAGACTTCACAGTGAGAGGGGACGAGTTCCCTTGGAGGTTTTCTGTTAATCTGTAATAGCAGAACTTTAAAATGCCCCACAATCCTTTCCTTCCCTAGCAGGGAGAAATTGAAACCTCCTGATCTATTTGTCACTTTCTTTTCATTCATTCCCGGGATAGCCTTCAAATTGTCTATTAGCTGAAGACACTCAGGTCATGAGGACCATATCTGTGTGTAGACAGATAGAAGGGAAGCAGGGAGAGTAGCTGAAGCAAAACTGGTAAAGTTTAGTGGTAAATTTCTGGCTTCTTACATCTCTCATGATTCTGTTAAGAATTTTACCTTACAGAATTACAAAAAAAAACCCAAACAAATTTACCTTTAAAAACTCAAACTTAGTTTCCTAGCATGGGACTGGTCCTGCAATGAGATCCCCACGAGTTGACTCTGCTTTTCAGCCCACTAAAGTCAGTGGTGTTCTGCCTCCGCACAAGTTCATTGCAGGGTCGTGGTCATAATCAACAACCATGCAGACATTCAGTGTTTGTAAACTGAAGAGGCATATAAGTGTTTCTGTTAAGACCATCTTGTTCTATATAATGCTACACAGTATTTAGATTTCTCAACTCACTGTAGCACCTTACAAGTGCCAAAAGGCTCATGAATAAGTATGAACATTTCAAACGTAACATTGTTCTTGTTTTACACAGTCAAAACTGCTGCTTAGTTAGCAATTCACTCTTAAAGCAAAACCCTCCCATGAGATCTGCAATGAAGATTTGAGATCCACAGCAGAAATAGTTTTTTTATCTTAGTTTTAATACAGAATTTGGAGTTCCCCTGATGCTTCCAGGTTCTGAGTAGGGGTTTTCACTGGCTCTATTCCTCATCTGTTTCAGGGTTGTTGCATATGAAAAACAATTTAACTATGGTTAATAAATGGAAGACCCCACTTTCAAACATGGATATCCAAGATCTAAAGTAAAAGCTATGTCAGATGCCAAATGTATTATCTCTCAGGATATTTATTTACATATTTCTTTATTAATTATTCCAATATGTGTAAAAGTGTCAATGCCAGGCTCTAGGCACTTTAACAGTTATTTAAAAAAAATTCAAAATGAGGAAGCGAACAAATGCAGCTGGCCTGACATAATGCGAACCCACATGGCATTATACATCAACAAAGAGATAACCAGATATAAAAAAATGCCCCACTTTCCCCAAGGACTCCAACCAACCACTCCTAATTATTACACCAGAGAAGCCAAAGAAAAGAAATGGACTTTGCAGCCATGTCCTCAAGGTCAACAGTGTACCACAGGGCAGAACCTTAATTCTACAGTTCAGAACCCTCTGACATCAGCTCCCTCCATTATGAATGAAATGGTCTCAGCCTGAGTGCTTTTTCTAACCACATCTGTGGCAATATCACATGGAGCAAGGCTGTCTCTGAAAAACACAAGTACTAAGCTGTTTAATAATACTTCCTTCCTCACCGTGCTGTTATGAGGTTGAGGTATGTGAGGTGCACAGATACTACACTGGTAAGAGCCACATCAATAACCTCAAAGTGTTCAGAGCAGACACACCAAACCCACCAAAAAAATGCAGAAATTAGCCTTGTTTTTGGCTTGCTTGGCTTGCAAGATGCTTTTTGACTTGTAGCTCATTGCTTGCTTGGCTTGTTGCTTCTCTTTTTGATCAGCTCCTGGAAAGCAGAGGTGGGGTGGGGGGGACGCAAGCAGGGGCAAGGTGGGGAGAGAGTCAGGAGTGCACAGCGAGCCCACCACAGTCCCAGACTGCATTCCGGGGAGGATCTAGTCACAGCATGTTGGGTCTCTTAGGAATTGACTTGTTTTTCCCTTGTTTTGAAATGGCATTAGCTTAATTTTTGGTTTATGGTGAAAGTCAGGGTGCTTATTTACCACGTGAAAGTTGGCAACTGTGGTCCAGAGGTTCATTTCTCAGCATGAAGAAATTAGGAACACAGAAACAGAGGATCAACCATTGAAAATGCATACTTGGTTCCAAATGTAGACAGGAGATTGAAGGAGGGTTGAAGACAGGATATCCCTTGTCAAAGAAAATTTTTTTAGTATGGTAATAGCACCCTCATCCCAAGAGGTCTTTTTTCCTGGGTTACATTGCCAGTTTAGCCTGTTCATGTTACCCAGAATCTAAAATGTATCATAATTCAAATTATAAAGAGTATTTTTATGCCAAGCCATAGACCATCTGAAACATTAGGTATTCCTTGCATATACTGTTGTATGTGACTGTATGATTAAGTCTGTGGCAGCCAAAGGAATTGAGAGTTGACTTTCCTCAAGCTATTATTATAGCTAGTTCTGCTATAGCTCTGAACACTAATATTCAATGAATATAGGAATCCAAATTTGAGTTGAAGAAGCTGCATTGTACAGTATGTGTGGACTGCAGACTGCCATACCAATTTGCACCATATCTGGTATACATTAGGTTATGTGTATTATGTCAGGGGGATGTTTTTATTGGAACCCAATTCAGATAACGTGTATGTCTTCCTTTAATACTTACACTATCTCCAGGATCTTTTAGGAAAAAATCAGGATTCTCTGTTGTTCTAGACTACTTGGGATATTTTATATAATTTTGCATCTGTGTGACTGTGCTACTTTTGTCCTCAAATGTAGATGATGCATGAAATAATGGGGGATGCAATTCAGAGAGTACATAAGGCTAATATAGGGTTTGGTGGTGACGTAGGAGGATGGATAGCCAGTTGTGTCACTTCTGAGGAGACAGGTTAGAACATTATACTGTATTTTGAACTGCCACTCACATTCTTTGTTTCTGTGATTTGAAGTTGTCCTTGACATTTGAAATTATAAGGAGCACATCAGAGCAGGTGGAAAGATACCTTAAGTCAAGGAGAAATATTTCTTTGGTAGGCATGTAAGGAATACAATCTGTTATGATGGTGTTCTTAGTACACTCAAGTGTAGGGGAAATAAGTCCAATCAACATTGGCCAGCTGGAGCACAGGACCTTGTACTAATATCACATAACAAATCTGCTCAGAAATGATCTGAGGAAGAGCCAGGGCTGTCCTTTGGATATATGGGGCCCTATGCAGTACAGTAGACTCTCGATTATATAGGATGATAGGGAAAAAATTAATCCTGGTTAATAAAATCCCGGATAATCACCATCCATAGGAAATATGCACGTGGGGGAGGGAGGGTGATTGGTTCACCAGCCACCCTTTGCTGGGGGAAAGGGGTGCTGGTTCACTGGCTGCCCTGCGCCCTCGTGGTTTTTTTTTTTTTTTTTTGTACTTGGGCCAGAGCCGTCCCTGCAAGTTACGCATATTTTTTTTTGACATCCTGGTTAATCCACAACCTAGTTAACCCGATCCTGGATAATTGAGAGTCTACTGTATTATTAAACTGGTGCCCCTATGGCTGATGTGCTCTTAGCAACACAAACATAAGCTTACAGTATTGAAAACTTGCCACATGCACTTTATTAAAAACAGTTTACACAAATTAAGCACATTACAATGCTGATGGACTAAACTTGCACTACACAAGTGCACTGTAGACAAAAATTCTGATTTATTGACAGAATGATGCAAATAAGACATTTTTTTAAATTTGTCAACATTTTATTGGAAATTACTATGAAGAGGTATTGAAACAAGGATTTATTTTTAATTTAAAGCAATCTTTCTGGCTTTTTTAGATGCAAAATCAGTAATAATGTCATTGTATGACAAACACAAAGTGATGTCTTGTTTGATTGCAAGAATAGCAAGACCAGTCAAACATTTTGACTCATTGTAGAGCGGAGATAGTTTTTAATGAGCTATAGTTTTGAGAAACTTTGGGGAAGGAGTTGGAACAGGAGCATGGAATGGGGGCGGAGAAGGGGTGGAGTTGGGTCGGGCTGGGGCCGGGGGGGAAGCAAGATTCCACCGGGTGCCAGGAGAAGTTTGCGCCTATGCACTGTTCACTGTGATTATAAGGTATTGAACCTTTCATCAATGGCAGATATTGCTTTATACATCACAAGGTTAAAAAATTCAACTTCAAATTTCTTTTCTGGATCTTCTATGGGCTTGCTGTTTTTTCTTCGAAACTCTTGTGACGTTTGGACATGGAAGTTTTGGTTCTACACAGAGTGCCTCTGCAAACTCTCTTGCTGTAACCTGCGCTTCTTTGAATCCAGTTTCTCTGTATTTCACTAAAAAGTCTTGTGTGTGTCTGTTACAGCTTTCCCCCTAATCCATTTTGTTTCTTACAGCTGTCCCCTTACTCCATTTTGTTTTTGTTCTCCTGTGGCCGCCCCTCCCTGGCTGTTAAGTTGTTTACCAGGGCCACTGCCTTTGTCAAAGGGAGGGCCCCTTAAGTTGTTTACCAAGAGCCATTGCCCTTCTCAAAGGGATGGCCACTTGTGCTGCGTGCTAAGTGGGACAACTGCCCTGTTCAAAGGGTTGGTCCTGTTATCACCTTGTTAAACCTGGGCTCGGTGTAGGGTAGGCAATGTCCAAAGCTGTAAGACCTAATGTGTTTTTGAGATCCTGGGCATGAGTCATAGGCCTCATGTGCTTTTGAGTCATGAGGTGGAACTCACGCCTATGGTCCAGGACTCTGCCCAGGCATGTCTCTATGCTCACCTGCAGTTTTTCCCTGTAACTCCTCCCCTGTGACAGAGGGAGCATATCAGGATTACTGGCGGGGAAACTGCCTGAGTTTGCCTTTAAGAACAGGCATTTTTGAAACAAACATCAGAAAGGTTCCTGCATTGCTACCTGGTCTGATCAGCCAGGGGTTCTGGGGGGTCCTTTCTCTGCTCTCGTTTTATTTTTGAGCGTACCCCCGTTTTAAATCCCCCCCCCCCACGAAGAACGAATTGCTGCCTGAGAGACCTCCTGATTATCAAGACCGTGCCGAGCCCTCCTTGCTTCTTCTGATGCTGTTGCTGCTTCTGCCTTTGCTGCTGCCTTGGGGACTGGTGAGAATCCCTCTGTGAAACTTTCTATACTTAATTACTTTAGCTGCTGGCTCTGTTTCCCCAACACACAGACTCAAACTAAACCTCTCTTAAACTCCTTGGTCTGTGTCTTAAAACCTCTCTTAGACTTAAACTAAACCTTGGTCTGTGTCTTAAAACCTCTCTTAAACTCCTTGGTCTGTGTCTTAAAACCTCTCTTAGACTTAAACTAAACCTTGGTCTGTGTCTTAAAACCTCTCTTAAACTCCTTGGTCTGTATCTGTAATCTGTTTCTTGCTTTGCAGCACCTTTGCTGCTAGAAATAAGCCTGTGCCTTCCTGGACTGTACCTGGGCACACACCACCCTGCCCTCTGAAACTACCCCTAGTATAAGGTGCACCCATTAGGTTAGATTTTGTCTTTTAGTCTAGATAAGTTGTAATTTCATTTTGCATAGCTGTAGTTAAGTTAGGTTTAGGAAATTGCTTGCATTGTACCCTGTAAGTTAGCCTTAAAGAATTGTTGCATTGTGTTTTGTTACTTGCTAATTTGTGTAGTTTTGGTTATGTTAAATCATAGATAAGATTTTGCTGTGTTTTGTATAATTGTCTCTCTGCTGTTTAAACTTGCAGCCTGTCTGTTCTGTGTCTCCCTGAGTTTAAATCTCCCTCCACCACGTGCTCCTCTTTCCCCATCCCCCAACCTTACTTATCTACCACTTCTCTCTCTCTCTCTCTCTCTCTCTCTCTCTCTCTCTCTCTCTCTCTCTCTCTCTCTCTCTCTCTCTCTCTCTCCCTCTCCCTCTCCCTCTCCCTCTCCCTCTCTGCTGTTTCAACTTACAGCCTGTCTTCTCTCTCTCTCTTTCTAGCATAAAACCCCATTGGTTACCCCTTTTCTCTCTAACACACCTCACATTTTACATTTACATTTTTACCTAAAATTGTTGGTTATTTAACGCATTTTACCCATACTGTTAGTTGGTTATATGCTGCTGTGACACACTCTTTACATAGAAATTGTTAGCTACCTGTTACATTTATACTTCAGTGTTAATTGGTTACCAACTGTATTGTACCCCACTGTATTGTACCCCACTATTGAAACCCCCTATCCCATTTACTAAAAGAAACCCCTCCCCAATTGTCTACTTTAACAAACCCCATACCCCTCACTATTAAATTTTCCCTGTTTTTGCATTTTCTTAATAAAGTTTATTTTGCACCCCACCTGTGTGGTAATTGCTCCCCAAGATCCCATATACCTGCTGGCAGGGACAGTGTGTTGTTTAGTAAGGTAAGTGTTGAATCAAGCTGCATCATTGGACTCTGCATTATTTTGCTTACACTTGAGATTTTAACTAGAATGTCATACCACATTATGACAGACGTTAGAACCTTGAAGCTGGATAATCCCAAGGCCAATGGCTATGCTTCACTTTTAGCTTTTGGATCTCTGACTTCTTCCAAAATAGCAACCAGTACTTTGTATACTTCCTCAGATTGATATCTCAATGTTTTTACATTTTCAGCTCTGCTTTCCCAGCATGTCTCAGACATAGGCTTAACGGTAATACCACTGACATGTGCTTTGAATATTTGCCATCATTCAGTGGAAGCTAAAAAGAGCACCTAAATGCATTGCAGCAAAACAAACAAACAAACAAAAAAGAAATAGTTTTTACAAAAGACTTGGCCATGTCACACAAAATCAAATTAAGGCTGCGGCATGCACATGGAACAAAAAAGGGCTCATGGATTTTCCACTAGCAATCTAGCTTGCACGCCAGAAATGCATCCTCACATATTGGCCCCATTATCATAGCCTTGTCCTTTAATATTTGTTACAGACAATCACATTCATTTTAGTACATCAAGGGGAGCTTGAAGAAATCCAAAACCTGTAGTGTCCTCTGTTTCTAGAAGTGAGGTAAATGATTCCAGAACTGGAATCTGACCTGAATCACTAATATTGACAAATCTCACTAATAATGACACCTATTCTTGATGACTTATGTACGGAGTGCAATCTAGAATTATGGCAAAATATTTTGCCAGAGAAACCAATGAAACAATTTTGTCTCTCACCTTGCCACTCATTAGCATGATTAGTTCATTTTGAATTCTTGGTCCCAAACAGTGGTCATGTACTTCATTTTCAGTTACTCTTTGGAGATGTTCATTCATCACTGTGTCAGATTTCCCCAGCAGTTGCACAAGGCCCAGAAAATTGCCATTTTGGGGCTGGCATAATTTGTCAACACTTCTTCCAAAAGCAAGATTGTTTTTCGATAGATATCCGATAATTGATAATAGACATTCAATGCCAATGCTGCTTTTCTGCCTCCCGCAATCTTTGATTTTGGGCATCAAGAATTGTCTGATTTTTTAACCTTACAATCAGCTCATACCATTTGTGCATACTTTCAATGTGGTGTTGTGCCTTTTCATGTTGTGGCAATGTGTGACTAAGATTTTGCCGATCAGCTATTAAAATTGCAACTATTGAAAATCTTCCTTAGGAACCAAAATACAGCATCCTTGCATTTAGAATACACAAGCCACCCACCTTGAGTGGCTTGCTATTACAAAAATAGCTTCTCCTCCCTCCGAGTTCACACCTTCAATTCAGCTGCTAGAAGAATACCTCACCTCCCTGATTTGAGATAACAAGCTGGTTCAGCTTGCTTGGACTAACCTTGTTACCTCCTACCTGATTCTTGACTATTTATCTATCCCTGCCCTTGGACACTTCCACTGCTTGCATCCAACGAAGTGGGTATTAGCCCACGAAAGCTTATGCTCCAATACTTTAGTTAGTCTTTTTAAGGTGCCACAGGACTCTTTGTTACCGCTGCTATTCCAGACTAACACGGCTACCGCTCTGATTCTTGACATCTATTGACAATTTCACTATTCGAAAGTCTTTTGTAGTAATTGTTTTCTGTGAGTTTCCTATCTGTAATGTCTTTAGGATATTTGAGACCTTCCTCTCACAGGGCCTTTCTCAAGTATAATGTCATGTCATTTGTTGTTTAAAAATTGTGGCCATGCACCAATGTCATCTATATCTCATGCTAGTACAGTTTCAACTGTTGTAATTTCTTGTTTGTGTCTGCATCTGTTTCAAATGATTGCTCTGTGTTTTGTTGAGTTTCTTGAACTTTATGTGCATAAAAATTTCTTCGGCAGTGTGGCGGGGTGACCACCCGCCCCCTACCGGAAGGGGCTTGGAAAAGCCCCAAAAGGGGTTTAAAACAGACAGAGAAGGGACTGTGGCTGCGAGCCTGCAAGCTCCCAGACTGATTGGGAGCTAGGCTCAGCTGTGTGGCCACGCCCCAAACACTCCCAGCCAGGATATAAGGGCTGGGAGACAGAGAGGAAGAAAAGCAGTCTCCTCTGCATTCAGAGGGAGACAGGCCTAGCTGCAGGAGCTGAAGCCGGGTACCTGGGTTAGGGCAGAGCTGGGGCAGGGCAGAGGGAGCTGGGCAGGCTCTAGCCAAGAGCCCCAGGCCTCCGGGCCTGATACAAGGTCCGACCCAGAACTACCAGGGTTGCAGGGGGCAGCCTAGGGCTGGAGATAGCAGCAGCAGGCTAACCCTCCTTGCCTGGGATGAGAAGCCATGATACTGCAGTCCGCCCCAGTGAGCAGGGGGCAAGTAGTGACTGACAGTGGCACACTCTGAGGCGAGTTGGGGATGGTGGGTGGTGGGTTCCCGGGTGGGGGAACCCTAAGACCAGGGGGGTACTGCAGGGGTGCAGCACCCTCAGCAAGGGGCTCCGGGGTCCGGGAGGGACACTGGGCCAGAGTGGAGAAGCGGACGTCGGCCGGCAGAGGGCGGTCCAGGGTCAAAAGAGCTAATTCCTGTGACGACCAGATGGGGGCGCCGCCGTGTGAGTGACCGACCCCGTGACAGGCAGTTACTTGATAATCTTGATCAACTTCATTATTTTCATGATTTTTTCAAACTTAAGTATAGAACCCTTCTGTGGTTTTATAGCTAATTCTATTTCATCTTTTTGTTTTCTTTTTTGTGACCCAGAAAGTTTTTGAAATGACATTATAATTTATAAGGGTGTTTTAAAAAGAAATAACTGTTCAAATTATTGTCAGATTCTCAAAAATATTATTTAGAATAACTAATATAGGATAGCCATTAAGCTAGTATAGAGACACCCTACAAGGCACTCCACCCTGACTGAGACACAATGGAGTTGGAAACTCATGTCATTTTTATTTTTAGTTTATTTTTAAATGTGTAGTGGGTGTCAGTCTGAATGTCAATTACAACTCTGTATCAACCTTATACTGTAACTAGATCAAGGGCATCCAGTTTAATAAGTTGGGTTTCCAAGCACCAGGAAAATGGGACCCTAGTTTTATTCCTAGGTAAAGCACAAAGTGACCAAAATGAAATCAGCACAGAATCATCTCATCTAGATTAAGGTAGGACAGAAATGTTACAGAAATCGTATCCACTAAAATTAGTGCAGCATGGACAGCATACACAGAGACCAGCTAATTTCTTTTTCCAACCTAATGTGCCCTTGTTACAGGAAGTTGCTCTCCAGGTTTTGTCACTCATCCTTTTGGATAAATAATGTCAATTATGATGCTGAACTTTCATCACCAGTCATTTTACATAGACAACCAAGTAATAAGATAATGATAACTCTGTAGACTTGAAATCTTGACTGGATATGAGCTAATTAACCTGTTTTCCTTACAGATTTTTGTTTGTTTGTTTTGTTGCAGATAATAGGTTTGGCTAGCCATTACAATAACTATCGGATGGTGAAGAAAGACTTTCTAGAAGTAGGGTTTTCCTTCTACTCTAGACCTGTGCATGAACAGAACATGAAATCCCACAAAGTCTCCAAAACTTAAACATCAGCATCCTTTTTCACAGACTTTTTTTCCTGCATTGCCAATATCTACTTCTCTGCCCTTTGGAAACCCATCTTATGAAACTGGCTAATTCCATCAATCTATTTACAGAGGGGGTCTAATCCTTTCAAGACTGCTGTACCCCTTTCAGGAATCTGATTTGTCTTGTATACCCCCAAGTTACCTGAGGGGAGATATTGAGGGTGGGGGAGGGGAAGTGGTGGCTCCTGAGGGGGGATATTGAGGGACGGGGAGGAGAAGAC
Organism: Sternotherus odoratus; assembly: GCA_032164245.1. Taxonomy (NCBI): domain Eukaryota; kingdom Metazoa; phylum Chordata; order Testudines; family Kinosternidae; genus Sternotherus; species Sternotherus odoratus. Next base: position 63,975,202 of record JAVMKO010000001.1, read on the forward strand.
AGGGATTCCACTGAAGGGGATCCCCAGCTGGTGCCGCTGACCCTGATGTGTTGAGGGGGTACAGCCACCACCCACACCTGCCGCCTTCCAGAAGAAACCTCCACCCATTGCTGACACACTGAGCTTCATACGCAGCAGATGATGGGGCAGCCCAGGCTCTCAGTGCCAGCAGCAAAGGATCCTGAGTCACCCGGCTCACCTCATGGCGGTGGAGAATCAGTTCCCTACAGAGACCCCCGTACCCTCTCCCTCACACAGAATGTGCTGTGCCGGCGCAGTCACTCTGTGAATATGGCCCCTGCCTAGGGAGATTGCGCAGGAGCCGACCCGCTCTTATCTGGTGTCCTGGTGATGCCCCAAATTTTTGAGTGCACTATGCAGCCACATATGCTGCATATGCCTAAGGATGGCCATGTGAGGAGCAGACAGAGGAAGATTTATAAGGAGCTCCATTGAACTGCTGGCATGAAATCGGGGACATATTTTCACAGATTCTTCTGAGAGAAAAATTTCTCTCACACATATATGTTGAAGAAACCATACACCCCAGGCTTACAAGAATAATCCCAGTTTTTCACAGGGAATCCCAATATCCCCAGAATTTATTTTTAGACACCTGAAATGACTTTTCCTCAATCAAAATATTTGTGTTTTATATGCCTACAAAATCTTTGCTCAAAACTTCTTATTGTGCTGATACAAATGTTTTGCACACCTTTGTCACTCCCGTCATGTAGTGAGTGTTATATTCCACAACATCCATTGTTCAAGACCAGGACTTGTTAAAACCTTTCAAGCAGCAAAACTGTAATATAAGATCAATGACTCAGTCCAGTCAGTGCACAATAAATTACCACTCTGGCACCTTGGGGAAGTGGTATTGATGGGCAGATGGGAGGGAAGAAGTGGAACAGTGAAGTCCTTTTACCTCTTGCTTCTCTCCTTTCTATGATCACTAGAACCATAGAAATTAACCAATATATCTGCAATATGGAAATTCTGGTATGTGATACTGCTTTATGATGGTTTAGAAATAATCCTATATGTACCAAAAAGGAAAGACATCAATTTGCATCCTGAGTAGATATGTCTGGTTTTATTTTAAACTTATTTGTAATATCTTTTATAGCATTAGAAAATACAAATCATCTCCTCTTTTTTCTGGATAAGAGTAACCACGATTATACATTAGGGAATAAAAACAAGTTAACGGATACATTAGTAGATTGAATAAAACCTTAGTCTGTCTTTTATTTGTAGGAGTGCTACAAGATTATACTACTTGATTTTGGAACTAAGGAAATTTTGATAAATTCCTTAATAAATCTCTGTTAGTTCTGAAAATGATGGAAACATACCAGAGTGACTAGTGGTCTTATTGAATCCTGACAATTACCTTCTGATTAGTCTAACTTCTGAAACAGTGTAACAAATTTTAAAAACTGAGGAAATCTCTGAACATAGAAAGGACTTGTCAGGCAAATGCAATTACTTTCTTTGACAGAATTACGACACTAGTAGATAAGAAGTAAAGTGCATAACACACCCTCACAACATTAATTTGAGTTATTTTGGTTATAATAAGCACTATCACATGCAGAGAAAACTTTCTGAAGAGCTTTTCTAAAAAAGAAATAATGCTAAAATGCAATATACTGAACGGGGAGAATTGAGAAAATCTGTATTCGGAATGGTTTAATTTAGCCTCTCCATTGGTTATCTGGAGATGTGGTTAATAGCACATTAATTACATTCACAGATGATACTAATATGAAAGACACTTCAAATAGTAGTGAGGACAGAGAAATAGTATGGTCAAAATATTGGTAGGAAAGAAAACAATATTTAACTTGTAAAAATTTTAATACAGACCTCTGGAGGAAAATATAATGAGTCAGGTTCAGTGAGTGTGCCCCTCCTGTTCCTAGTCCCATGCTTGGTATAGCTCTTATGCCAGGGTTTGTGAAGGAACCTCAATGGGAACCTCTTCAGCTGGAACTAGACAATTTATGCTGCTCAGGCCCTTTTAAGTAGATTGAAGGGACCAAAGTGGAGATGAATGTGTGCTACTGGAAACATGCTAACAAACTGGAGCTTTCTGATAAATACATTTATAATTTTTAGGGATGTAGAAGAATTGACATATGAGGAAATAAGCTAAAAATTACAATAAATATGTATAACTTGATTAAGTGATAATTGAAGATGATAATAGTCCACAGACATATGAAGGATGTAAATATTAAGGTGAGAGATTTATTTATTTAATCTGGCTGATCTTAAAACACTCCAACGAGCATGTTATTTACTAAATAAGGTAGAAAATAGAGCAGCTAGTATCCTCTAGGCCTTTTTGAATTCTAATCCTGTCCTCCAATATCCTTGCAAATGCTCCCAGCTGGGTATCATCTATAAATTTTATAAGATCATTATTCAAGTCATGAATTAAAATATTGAACAGTACTGGACCCAAGACTGACCCCTGTAGGATCTCTTAGATATGTCCTCCCAGTTTGACTGTGAACCATTGATAACTACTCTTTTTGTACATTTTTTCCCATTCAATTGTGCATTTTCTTTATAGTAGTTTCATTTCAACTACATTTCCCTAATTTGTTTCTGAGACTGTCTTGCGGGAGTGTGTCAAAAGCCGTACTAAAATAAAATATATTACACTAGTTCAGTAAACCACTAGTTCAGTAAACCAGTCAAAGAAGGAAATGTTGTTGGTCTGGCATGATTTGTTTTTGAGAAATCCATGTTTAGTATTACTTATCATAGTATTATACTTTAAGTGCTTGATTATTCCAGTATCTTTCCAGGTATTGAAGTTAGGCAGTTCGATCTATAAATCCCCAAGTCCTCATTGTTCCCCTTTTTAAAGATGGGTACCATGTTTGCTTTCCTCCAGTCCTCTGGGTCCTCACTCATTGTCCTTGAGTTCTCAAAGGTAATAACTAATGGTTCTGAGATTGCTTCAATTAATTCCTTAATTGCCTCAGGTGAAGTTCATCAGATCCTGCTGACTTGAATACATCTAATTTATCTAAATAGTTTTGTTTCTGTTCTTTCCTTATCAAGACCAGTTTTAGGAATCATGTAAATATTATGGTTACTCTGGGAGCCAACTTCAAGGGGGTGCTGATCACTGTGCTATTCAGGTGGCAGGGGTGGGCAAGGCAGGTGCTGAAACCATGGACAGCATGGTTTCTTCCCTGGACAGCAAAACTGCTAGGACCATTCCTGTTCCTTATTCTGGCCCATATTCCTTCCCCTTTGCTTGTTAATAATAATTATGTTTAGTATCTGGTCACAATTAACTTTTCTAGTGAATACAGAAGCAAATTGGGCACTAAACACCTCAGTCGTCTTGGTGCTGTCTTATTTTTAACTCTCCTTCCCCTCTTAAGCCTTTCTAGTTTATCCCTACATGCTTTTGCTGTTTCAGTACTCATCGCTGGCAATTTGTCTTTGATGGGTCACTAACTAGCTCCTGGTGCAGCCATATTGTCTTTGTACCTTTCTTCCTGTCTTTTCTTCACATTTGGGATGATTTTCCATTTCACCTTAAATATTTTCTCCTTTTGAAACTAACATCTCTTCTGAGTGCCTTTTTGTTTTCTTTAGATTTTCTTCTGATGGAACCTTACCTACTAGTTCTCTGAGTTTGTTAAAATCTGCTTTTTTGAAGTCCATTGTCCTTAATTTGCTATTCTCACTCCCTCCTTTTCATAGAATCACAAAGCCTGTCATTTCATGATCACTGTAACCCACTCTTACCTTTCCACCTTCGGATTTGCAACCAAGTTCCCCCCTTGCAGTCGGAATCAAGTTTACTTCCTCCATGTGGTGAAACAAGTTGTTCTGAATGCTTTCTAAAACATCTTGGAAATTTTGTGTTTTGCCATGTTGCTCTTTCAAAAGCTATCAGGGTATTTGAAGTTCCCCATTACTACCAGGTCTTGCATTTTGATTATTTCTGTTTTGTGTCCCCCTCCTCTCCTGAAATGCCTCAGCCATGACCTGGTCCTGATTTGGTAGTTTATACAGGCCCTCCCCCCATAATATCAGCCCTGGTGGTTTTTCCATTTTATCGTCACCAAGATACTTTCATCTGCTCTGCTTCTTGCCTTCTTCTGGACCACAGAACAAGTGTAAATGTTTTTGATTTTTAAATTATTTTCAAAAAGAAAACTGCTCTAATGAGAGTTAAAATACACACTACTTTCTTAATATTGCCTTTCTGTGTAAACAATTTCTGTATTTGTCACAGAGGAATGCTGTACAATCATAAATGGAATCAGTATGCCTAGGTTGAGATGAGAGGTGATTCACAAAAGAATCCATGTTGAGATTTATTTCCCTCTGTTAGTAAGTCGGGGATACCTTGTGGTAGATCAGAAACCCTCTAATTAATAACATTTAGCATATCTCTATCAAAGTTCTCATTTCTAGATCTTACATATATTGAAAGCCCAGTTTTCAAATCTAGACAACAGAGTTAGTTTGTTAACACAGTTTAATATTCTATTTCATTCCACTCAGTCATGATGCCTTCTTGGGTGTTCAAATCAGCACTTCATGATGGATGGCTAAAATGGGGATTTGGGTATCTAAGCACTGATTTCATCCTTCGTATGTGAACTTGTTTGTCCCTACCTAAGTGCCCACATTTGAAAACTGCTCCTCCAGTCTCCGTGTATGCCAATTCAATAGGGAAGATATGATCTCTGTCTGGTATAATCAAACTGAATAAAGATCAAGGGTTTCAGGATCCAAGTGAAAAATTCTTAGTTTTCAAAGGTTTAAGATTAGCAGCCGTGTTAGTCTGTATCCGTAAATAAAATGAGGAAGACTTTGTAGCACCTTAGAGACTAACCAGTTTATTTCAGCATAAGCTTTCGTGGGCTATAGCTCACTTCATTGGATGCATAGAATGGAACAGAAGTAAGATGTATTTATACACAAAGAAACAAAGAAAAAAAAGTTGTACACTAGCATACCAATTCTAAGAGGCTGTTAAATTTAGATGGGTCATTAGCAGTAGGAGAAAAAAATACCTTTTGAAATGGATTTCGGTGAGGCAGGATTTAACACCTATTGAAGGTAAATTAACAAGGGAAATGCAATCAATTAGTGTAATGAGAGAACCATTTGCAAGTTCTGTTAAGCCCTTGGTTTATTGTGTCCAATTTGAAAATTAATTCCAGTTCCTCAGTTTCTCGTTGGAGTATGTTTTAGAAGTTTTACTGTTTCAAAACTGACACCATCAAGTCTTTAATGGAATGGCCAGGAAGATTGAAGTGTTATCCTACTGGTTTTTGAATGTTCTGATTCCTGATGTCAGATTTGTGTCCATTTATTCTTTTGCATAGAGACTGGCCAGTTTGGCCAATGTACATAGTGGAGGGGCATTGCTGGCACATGATGGCATATATCACATTGGTCGATGTGCAGGTGAATGAGCCTCTGATGGTGTGGCTGATGTGATTAGGTCCTATGATGGTGTCAGATGGATATGAGGACAGAGTTGGCATCGGGCTTTGTTACAAGGATAGGTACCTGGGTTAGTGTTTTTGTTGTGTGGTGTGCGGTTGCTGGTGAGTATTTGTTTCAGGTTAGGGGGCTGTCTATAAGCGAGGACTAGTCTGTCTCCCAAGATTTGTGAGAGTGAGGGATCATCTTTCAGGATAGGTTGTAGGTCTTTGACGATGCGTTGGAGAGGCTTAAGTTGGGGTCTGAAGGTGATGGCTAATGGTGTTCTGTTTCTGTCTTTGTTGGGCCTATCCTGTAGTAGGTGGAGAGGTAGCCGTGTTAGTCTGGATCTGCAGAAGCAACAAAGAGTCCTGTGGCACCTTAAAGCCTAACAAAATTATTGAAGCATAAGCTTTAGTGGGCTAATACCCCACTTCCGATGCATCTGACGAAGTGGGTATTAGCCCATGAAAGCTTATGCTTCAATACTTTTGTTAGTCTTTAAGGTACCACAGGACTCTTAGTTTTCAAAATTCTCTATAGACTTGCTTTAAACTACCTCATGAGTCATGTTCCCTCCTTATTTCTCTCAACACGCAACTAACACCAGCCAAAAATGAGTTCTAACATTTATACTGCCTAGTTGTAGATGGAACAAGAATTTTTCCTCTATAGCTTTTGCCATATGGAACAGCCTATCTGTCTCTTTCTATCTTCTTACCCATTTAAAATCTTAGCAACAAAAAATTCTCTGTAAATAATGCCTCTTAAATTCTCTCTCCCTTAGCTATTGTATTATTTAATATTGTAAAGCATTCTTGCATACCATTTTTATGAAATGTGCTATACTAAGTAAAACTGTTGCCTATTAGCATTCACATGTAATACTTCTAAAAACAATACATTGTTGTTACATCTTTCAACGTTACCATACTAAATCCATTACTGCCACTCTGCTTAATCTGTGAAAGCGTTTTGCTTAATTTCTCTCAGTTCCGTATATTTTGTATGTGTCGCTCAACTGAGGTCAGAGAAAATACAAATCTTTCCCCACTCATGGAATATCTTTTTTGTTTCATGTTGCATCAAGACTTATCTTTAGTCTCTCATGTCCATAACAGATACCACAATTGTTTCTTTGAGTTATGTCTTTCATCCTGGTTTCTGTCAGGAATACAGTAATTTTTTCTTACCCTGTAGGTCATCATTATATTCAAACAAACTAATTTGGACAGTAAATGTTCCATCTATACCACAAGATCTGGATATTCTTAAAGAATAAAATAATATTTTTAGTAACAGGGTGTCTGAGTCTATAGATCTCAGTGCCCAACACCTAACTAAAACCACAATTCAATAAAAAAAGACAACACATCCCAATGTATTTCAGAACTGGCGCAATAAACATAAAAACACCCTAAGCCACATCCGAATGTACCATATTTAATTATATGCCCATATGCAAGCAGAAAGGAAAGAAAAATCCTTAAAACTTTTACAGAAAGTATCCCACAAATGTACACATGTTGAGAAAAGCATTATAGAGTCAACAGACATGGTTTTACTTTCTATTATGTCAAGACTGTGTGACAGTACAAGCAGCAGCTGGGTTGCCATTGTGGGTCATCATAACACAGACTGTCAACTAGTTCTATATCATGTAAGACTTTAAATACCAACAGTATTTGAGGCTTCATTTCTGGAGTGAGCCGATTCTTCAATTCCATCCACTTTACCGTAAACAAATTAGAATTAATCAAAAGACTGACCGATGAAATTGGCATAATTGTTCTTCAAAATCCTTGATGCTATAGGTGCTGCCCATGTTCCTCACTGATTTTAATATGCATCTGTGTGAAGGTACTAAATGCATTTAGGTGATGCTACATCAAGCTCTGTTCCAGTGCCCAGTGAAATCAGTGGGAGTCTTTACACAGACTTCAGCCCACTTTGGATCATAGTACCTTACGATAATAGTCATCATGCTTTTTCTTCAGTGGGTCTCTGGTGTGGAACTATAAAGGATCTGGGATCTGGAGAGCTGAACCTGAATCATCCCTACTCAACTTGGAAATGGAAAAGGCTTGGATTCAAGGTTCTGGTTTTGGCCCATCTCTAATTTTACAGACTGGTAAACATAGTTAAGTGACTTGCCCAAAGTTTTCTAGAGAATCATTTGTAGAACTGAGAAGAGAATCCATGGTTCCTAGTTCCTTTTCCTGTGTTCTCACCCTATACCAGGGGTCGGGAACCTATGGCTTGCGAGCCAGATGTGGCTCTTTTGAGCCTGTCATCTGGCTCGCGGCGCTGCTGTGACGGCTGGGGGGCGGGGGAGGCGGTGTGGCGCGGCTCTGAAAGCAAAGCTGGGGGGCGGGGGAGGCGGTGTGGCGCGGCTCTGAAAGCGAGGCTGGGGGGCGTGTCGCTCCTCTCCTTCCCTCGCTGGAGTTGGGTCACAGCAGCGTGACCCAGCGAACAAGTAAGCACGGGGGGGGGGGGAGGCGTTTGCCAGGGAGCATGGAGGGGAGGCTGGGCTGGGAGCGGGGATAAGCCGTTTGCAAGGGAGCATGGAGGGGAGGCTGGGCTGGGAGCAGAGATAAGCCGTTTGCCAGGGAGCATGGAGGGGAGACTGGGCTGGGAGCGGGGATAAGCCGTTTGCAAGGGAGCATGGGGGGGAGGCTGGGCTGGGAGCGGAGATAAGCCATTTGCCAGGGAGCATGGGGGGGAGGCTGGGCTGGGAGCGGCGATAAGCCGTTTTCAAGGGAGCATGGGGGGGAAGCTCGGCTGGGAGCGGAGATAAGCCGTTTGCAAGGGAGCATGGGGGGGAGGCTGGGCTGGGAGCGGGGATAAGCCGTTTGCAAGGGAGCATGGGGGGGAGGCTCAGCTGGGAGCGGGGATAAGCTGTTTGCCAGGGAGCATGGGGGGGAGGCTGGGCTGGGAGCGGAGATAAGCCGTTTGCCAGGGAGCATGGGGGGGAGGCTGGGCTGGGAGCGGAGATAAGCCATTTGCAAGGGAGCATGGGGGGGAGGCTGGGCTGGGAGCGGGGATAAGCGGTGTGGGGGAGAGACCGGGCTGGGTGGGTCAGTTGGGGGGGGGGAAGCAGGTTGGGGGGGGGAAGAGACCGGGCTGGGTGGGTCAGTTGGGGGGGGGTTGGAGGAAAGGAGGTTTGGGGGGGAGAGACCGGGCTGGGTGGGTCATTTGGGGGGTGGGTGGGAGGGAAGGAGGTTTTGGGGGGAGAGACCGGGCTGAGTGGGTCAGTTGGGGGGGTGGGAGGGAAGGAGGTTTGGGGGGGGGAGATCCTGGGGGGGGAGAGAGTGGGCTGGGCGGGTCAGGCAGGCGGCAGGACCCTGGCTGGCAAGGGGCCAGTGGGGGAAACCCCAAAGCAGTGCAGGGCTAAGGACTCCACCTGCCACTGCTTTGGGATTTCCCCTGCTGGCCCCTTGCCAGCTGGGGTCTCAGCTCCCGTTGCCAGCCTGGGCTTCGGGGGAGGAGAGCGGAGCCGGGGCCGGGGCAGGAGGCGAGGCAAGGCAAGCCGGGGGAGGGGAGCAGTGAGAGCACGGCCGGAGCCGGGGGAGGAGAGCGCGGCCGGAGCGGGGGGGGGGGGGAGGGGAGCGCGGCCGGAGCGGGGGGGAGGGGGGGGGCGCGGCCGGAGCGGGGGCTATTATATGGCTCTTACTAAAATAAATTTCCAAATATTTTGTTTTCATGGCTCTCTGAGTCAAAAAGGTTCCCGACCCCTGCATACCATTCTAAAGTATAAACAAGAAATAAGACAGATGGTACATCAAAACCATTCGGCATTTGCTGTGGAAACTTTTCCAGTCAGTTATATGTTCTTATGATAAAAATGGCAGAGAAGATTATTAAAAGTTCTAGTCCCAAGAAAGATTTTATAAGTAAAAATTGTTTGGCCTTTTCATAGTACACTTCAAAGTTCTCTCTGAAGCAATTGATTCTTCTCTTTCTGCCAGATATATGCTATGAAATGAAAGCATGTACAATGTGTGAGAAACCTCACACCATTCTGCCATAAGTACTGGAGACTAAGATCACAAATTTTCTTTCTTGTAATTACTTATCTTAACTTTCAAAGTTTTCTGCATCAGACCTAAACACGTTAGAAAAAAATAGATCAACTGTTATAAATGGGGTCCGTTTCTTGTTGATCATCTAAGGACTGCCCAAGTATGGGCACATATAGTCATGGATCACAAATGTGATGACTAGAAAAATAGTAGTAATATTTTGCACATGTATTGGGTCTTTCATCCAAGGATTTATTAAACTCAGAAGTAATCTGTCAATGGAAAGATTGAATCCCTAATCTGTTATTTTTCACACCATTTCAGAAATGTATCTATCTTCTGTTATTTACATATGTGTATCGTACAAAGTTTATTAATTTAATGCTTTCAAATCCCAGTTGTAATATTTGTAGAGGAGCTCCTGTATTAGCAGCTGAATATAATTTTGTACAGTTCTCCATGGAGTTTAAACATTTGCACAAAAGCAGTCAGAGGCTTCATTTGGCAGGACAGCTGAAGAATTTGTGTGCTCAGGCAATGACACAAATGGTAATTGTTCTTGTTTTTGTCAAATTTAGGTGGCATTTACTTACAAGCATCTTAGCATGACAAGTTGGATTGCTTTCATTCAGTACAAGTTATTAAAAACAAAAAATCAAAATAGAAACTATAATTTTTATGCTCAAAGAAAACAGTTTATATGTCCGAACTTATTTTCTTTTGGAGCCTCAAAAAAAAAAGAAAAAAGAAAAAAAAAGAAATTAACTAACATTATCCAAATGCGTTGGAGGGAGTCAGTGGTGCTGTACAAGTTCAGTATAAACTGGAATCAACTGAATAATGTCTAAGCTTGCTAATCAAAGATTATGGGCATTATTACTACTAAGTGTAACCACATGTCTGAAATGAGTACTCAGTGTGTTTTAAACATGAAGATCTCTTATAGCACTTGCCAACACTTCAAGCACAAAAGCAGTCAGAGGCTTCATTTGGCAGGACAGCTGAAGAATTTGTGTGCTCAGGCAATGACACAAATGGTAATTGTTCTTGTTTTTGCCAAAAACTGATTTCAGAGACTTTTGCCCTGCCTCTGTGTATAATGCAAATGCCAGAGACATGGGGAAATGGGCATTTTTTTTCATTCCACAGTCAGTATAGTAGAAGGTAGTTCTCACAGAAACCAGTGGAACAGTAATGTATGGTGAGGACCATCCTGGCCAAACTGGTTCAGATGGATAGAATCTTGGGCCAGATTAAAGAAGGGAATAAATAATAATTTAAGTATCATCAATTTTTTTGAAAACTTTTCATAAGTCATTTGGCAGGCAATCAAATGAATAGTAATGAAGTATTACTGTCAAAATAGACTCCTAACCAGACGGGCTGTTCAATTTTCACAACTGCCAGCTCAGCTGCCATGAAGGGGGCCTGGAAGGCACATCCTTCTGTCTGGCTTCAGGAAATCACTGAATGAAAAATCTTTAAAACCAAACCCATTTTTAAAATATGTGTCTTAACAATTTTTATACCTGGGGAAGAAACTAGAAAAGACTTAGGACTCTGAATCCTCACACTTTGTGCTGATCAGGGGACGCTGGGAAATTTGGAAAAGGAAATCAGAACTCCTTTTTTTCATTTCTTGCCGCCAATGCAGTTTTTCAGGAATCTTGTCATTTGCAAAGAGTAAGTTCTATTCATTTTGTTATGTGTATTCATTATCACAGTATTTGGGCACTATACAAAATAAGACACACCAGTGAATCTCTGGCAGGAAGAACTCTCCTGCACCATCTCATAAGAATTGACTGTGATCCGCACAGGGCAGTAAGGGAGAGAAAAAATCCCCCTTATACCTCCGCCTGAGCTATGTGGAATTTGGGTGCAGGAATACATGAATAAGTGGCTGCTGTGCGCTTGTCTGCATTCCCCTCTGGAACAGAATGAACACCTCCTGAACAACTCCCCCAAATGCACTGAATAGTGCAGCTGAACAAGATTCCTGAAAAACTGCATTGGCGGCAAGAAATGAAAAAAAAGGGGTTCTGATTTCCTTTTCCAAATTTCCCAGCGTCCCATCCTGGCCAAACTGGTTCAGCTGGATAGAATCTTGGGCCCACTTAAGATAGCGTGGGAGCTGCACTTTCTGATACCCTGCCCTTGCAATGGCAGCCTCCCCACTATTGGCCTTCTAATACACTGTCCCACAGGATGGTCAGATAGGTTGCTTTGTGAATCCATTTAATGGAATGGAAGCTATAATGGGAAAGCCCAGCTAAGTCATTCATTTCATTTCATTACCTATGTGGATCATCCTCTACACTTATTTGGAGCCACCAGACAGCTATTCTCCCACATAAGAGCATGTGGCCACTGCTAAAGCTACTGCAGCCCAGAGGGGAACATTTCATGAATCGGCTGCTGCTCCACAGCTCAAGAAGCTTGATTCTGTTCCTCACAGCCTCCCTGTTACTCTCCTTTTCACTTTGGGGCTGATTCAAAGCCCACTGAAGCCAATGGAAAAGACTCTCATTGATCCCAATGCACATTGGATCAGGCCCCGATTTAGGCTTTGCACAATGTTCAGGGTTCAGACCTTAAGAAACAATCATTTGACCAGCAATCTGCAATACAGCCCATTTATACTTTCACTAGTGCACATCAGTGTGGGAAATATCCACATATAAATTACTTCTAAATGTTCCCTTCACAACTTGGTTCTAGAATTAGGTGGCAGTGGCAGGAGATAGCAGCAACAATCCATTATTCTTGATTAATTTTCCCAGCTAGTGTTCTGCTGTTAACTTTATCTATTACCTAGCTACTATATACTGCCCAAAATGTAGTCAACTGTGTAGCCACATATCATAATATCCCAAGTTCTTATAATCAAGACTTTGTGGACAGTCAATAGTTCTATTTATAAGTAACCAAATTAGGACCAGCATAGCAAATTTATGCAAAGTAACCCTGAAGCTTGCACACAAAAAAAGGCAACAACAAGAAAATGTATCAATATAATAAGGCATAAAAATGCTGGGCCAACAACATTTACAAAGTAGAATGTCTGTCACCACTGAAGGAGTGGTGCAATGACGGGTAATCCTCCCCCTCCCTCTCCCCCCTTAGAATAATTTCCCTTAGATGCTTCCATCAGAAAAAGAGGAAATAATAATAATAATCCATGCAGTATTTGCAAACGGCACTAAGTACAGTTTGAAACCTGAAGATCAAACACAGATTGATTCTCTGGCATGCTTCTATTTACCCCCTTTCCCTGAGGCAGGTTCACCATGCAGATCAAAATCTGTGGTTTGGTGCAGGTGGTGGCAGCTTAAAAACTAATTTAAGTTACAGATGGCAGGTATGGGTCATTGTCACCATTTTGTGAAGTTTGGAAAACACATTTATTTCCCCAGGCCATACACCTCCTTTCCTAACCTATACCATCTTTCCTACTCTCCGCCGTCTCTGATCAGTCCTTGTAAGACTAATAAATATACAACTCTAAAGCTCTTTCAGAATGCCCTTTCTTCTATCTAAACTGTGAGCTATATAAACCATTCAAGAATATGGTCCTTTCTGTTCTTCTTGCAACATGATTTATAGAATTTGATGCCACAAAGGGCAATTCCAACTAGTGCAAGGATAATTGGAAAAAAACCCAATATTTTGTACCACCTACTAATCTCCTAGCTTCAATCACAATAAAAGCTGACGCTGGCCAGAAGTCTAACAGATTCGGAAGGTATTATGATTACCCAGACGTGGTTGGTACCAGATGTCTGCTTCACTATCTTTGTTTATTCCAGGTTGGGTTGAATTCTTTTTTTTTTATTAATGAAATGATTTATAGCATATGTCTGCTGTGAGTGAATTCTCTAACCAGTTACTGATTTGCAAAGCTCACCATATCTATTAGACCCAATGCTGTGGGAAATCATGTAAGAAGCATGGTTCAGCAATTTTCATTGTATTACAGTGAATTATTCCAAATGTTTTTTTTTTATTTTTATTACAAAGCAATAAAAGGGTCATTTACTTATTGGAATAGGAAAACCTTTCAAGTAAGCAAGGAGCAACCATAGCCACACAGTGCCTTGGTTTATCACTGTTTAATTTTAATATCACTACAACAAATTGAACTGAGTGTGCTGATATGTAAAGAAAATTGAGCGCTCTCTAGTGTTTCAGGTTTGTTTTTGGTAAGTATGCCCTGGAGGTATTTTGCTGCCTTGGAGGACTTTAGTGAATAAATACAATAAGATCTAGGAAGATATGTACTTAATGAACTGCATCGCAAAAAGGAGAAAAAAAATATAATGCTGTAATGTAATGTTCACAAAACTTATAGCATAAAATGCATGATGAAAAGGAGCTTTTCCCATCATAACTGCAGACATTTTCAAGGCTGTATTTGGGTAGTTCAAGATATGACTCTGTTGATCTGGATTGGAGAGACATAATAGAAGCAACATGCATCATGTTAAAATATTGATGACATCTACTATATGTTGAGGCTCTGATTTTTCAGCATGCAGGTGTGCATTTTTGCACAAACACAGTTGGCAGGTACACTACGGCATGTTCATGCATCAATTCTAGATGTATGCACACTTATGGTTAGAGATTTGCCTATGTAATCAGGGGTGAACACAAATTGGGATTATGTACAGACATATCCAGTAGTGCTTGTGCTAAATAGGTTAACATTTATGTGCATGCAAATACCCACAAATCTGTCTGCTAATTCAAGGCCTGTAAATTGTATCTACGAAAGCAAAGACGTGGTCTATTGACCTGAGCAAGGTCTTGAAGCCAGCAACTCTTGAATTCTCATCCCAACCATAACACTGGGCTTGGTTTAAATTGCTTCTGGACAAATTGCAATTTGGCTTTTGCAGATGTACAGAGAACATGTGTGCACACACCAGCAAGAAGTTTACCTCATGAGATAGGTTTGTGTAAGGGAAGAACACAACAGCAGTCCCTTTGAGCTCTTCTCTGGAGATCATTGGAATGGGGAAGGAAAGAGGCAGGGCTATGACATTACCTCTTTCACATTAGCTAGATTGGGGCCAATTAACCAGGGTCTGATGTTGCTTAGTGTGCTTCCCCATGCAACCAAGAAGTCCTAGTAGCAATTGTACCTCCTGAGGTACAATCTCTCCCAGAGTTCCCTGTGGAGACGTGGAGCCCACATCTCCTCTGCAGTGGGCTTTGTTACTCACCAAATTGAGCCTACAGTATCTTTACCTCAGTTTTTCCTCTAGTAAAATAGGAAAAGTATTTTCCTATCCATCACACAGGAACATTTTAAGGATTAAATAGCAAATGTTCATAATGCTAATCTATATATATAAAAGTCAAGTGGTGTATGTATGTATGTATGTATGTATGTATGAATGACAGCGAACTCCTCCCGCACCGTTTGAGCCAGAGACTTGAAATTTGGTACAGTGAGGGGTCTTGGGGTCTAGATGCTGGTAAGGGTCGAAAAATTTTCGGATCTCACCTCTGACGCCCCCCAGGGGTGAAAGTCTTGCAGGGCCAATCACATCAGCTGGGCGGTTAGGTGGTGATGATGTCATAATACCCCCTCCAACAGACACCGCACTCGCTCAGCTCACCCCTCCCTCCTCCAACGGAACCCCGGAGATCCCTCAGTTCTCTGCCCCTCCCCCCTCCCAACGGAACCCCGGAATCCATCAGCTCTGTGCCCCCCCCACCTGCGAAGGTCCCCGGAATCCCTCGGCTCTGCCCCCCCCCTGCGACGGATCCGAGTTGGGTTTGGTGGGACGGTAAGTGAGGTGGGGGTTTCGGGTTCGGTCGGGGGGTGAGGTGGGGGTGTCGGGTTTGCTTGGGGGGGGTGAGGTGGGGGTGTCGGGTTTGGTCGGGGGGTAAGTGAGCCAGGGGGTGTCGGGGTTGGTCTGGGGGGGGTGGGAAGGTGTCGGGGTGGGTGAGGGGTGAGGTGTGGGTGTTGGGTTTGGTCTGGGGGGGGGAAGGTGTCGGGGTGGTTGCCCAGACACCCCGACACCCCCCCGGCTCACTTACCCCCCGACCGAACCCGACACCCCCACCTCACCCCCCCACCAATCGCAACACCCCCAGACCGAACCCGACACCCAACATTTTACCATAATATATTGAAATATATATATTACATTTCTAATGCATTTTGTTTAGACAATTTCTATCTACCTTAAGTTTCACTGGTCTAAAGTCTTATTTGAATTACTTCCCAAAGTTTTTTTTGCAGAACCACTTTTGCTGACTAGCAAATATGTTATCTGCTATGAGCCATCATGCATTGCAATTTGATTCATTATGCATGCTGCTATTAAAATCTTCTCATTGATGGTATTGACTGATGATCACTATAAATTAAGCTTAACATGATATGTCACTGCTCTGGGCATCAAAAATCTATGTGGCATTAATAACTGTATTATTGTGCATTTGGTTTTATTGAAATACAGCAATTAATTAATTAATTAATGTTTACTATTCAGAAGCAGCATTAAAAAGTGCTGACTGGCCTCTGATTCATGTTTGAAAAGTACGTTAGCTTTATTTTCAAATTTACACTTACAGCCCTTTTAGTCCTTTACAGCTCTTTTATCCATTAAAAAATATACAGCAGGGTGATAAAGGCATTTCAAGGATTTTACATGGAAAAGCATAGGATTTCACACACTACAGCATACTTTGCACAACATAATAGAACTATGAATTTAGTAAATGTGAGGGACTAATACTGCTGGACAGAGACAGGCAATACAGGAAAGCATAGCAACAAAAATTAGTGGCTTTCAGCTTCAAATTGCTGCTTCAAGGCATCCGTGATCCTTATGGCCCTGTGCTGTGCCCCTCTAATAGCCCTGGTTTCTGGCTGTTCAAACTCAGCCTCTAAGTTCTGAGTCTCTGTGGTCCAGCCCTGAGTGAAGCTTTCACCCCTCCCTTCACAGGGATATTGTCATCAGTCAGGTCCAGCTTCTCATATAGGCAGCACTGGTGGGCTTTTAAATGGCCAAATGCACACTCAACAGTCACTCTGCATTTGCTCAGCCTGTTGTTGAACTGCTCCTTGCTGCTATCAAGTTGCCTCATGTATGGCTTTATGAGCCATGGCATTAAGGGGTAGGTAGGGTCTCCCAGAATCACAGTGGACATTTTGGCTTCCCTTATGGTGATCTTCTGGTCCAGGAAGAAAGCCCCTGCTTGTAGCTTCTTGAAAAGGCCAGTGTTCCAAAAGATGAGTGCTCCTTTCTGGATCAGTCCGCGTTAATGTCTGTGAAATGCCCACGGTGATCCACAAGTGTCTGGAGCACCATAGAGAAATACCCCTTGCGATTAATGTAATCAATGGCTAGTGGTCTAGTGCCAGAATTGAAATGTATGTGCCATCTATTGCCCCTCCACAGTTAGGGAAGCCCATTTGTGCAAAGCCATCCACAATGTCACACATGATGCCCAGAATCATGATCTTTCGGAGCAGGATGCGATTAATGGCCCTACACACTTCTATCAACACGACTCCAATGGTCGACGTTTCCACTCCAAACTGGTTAGCGTCTGGTTGGTAGCAGTCTGGAGTATCCCGCTTTCACAGTGCTATCACCACAAGCTTCTCCAGTGACAGGGAAGCTCTCATTTTTGTGTCCTTGCACCTCAGGGCTGGAGGCGAGCTTATCACACAGTCCCATGAAAGTGGCTTTCCTCATGCATGGGCATCACGATGGGCCCACGATGGGCATCACGATGGGCATCACGATGGGCATCACGATTAGATCCCACTACTTAAAAGCGGTGAGGCCAAAAACGGCGTTCCACGGTGGTCAGCACCTCTGTAAATGCACAAGCAATCTTGTGTCGTAGCTACTATACATGGTGAGATCAATATCACACTCCTCTTGCCTTTGTAGTTTAAGGAGTAACTTCACTGCCACCTATGACAGGTCGCCGTTCCCTGGGTTAAAATGACGTTCCTGATACCTTTCATTCCTATTAAATATTTTAAACCTTCAGTTCAGAGATACTTTCAACACAATACCTCTTCCCTTCTCTATTTGTCACATGCACCTATTACATCTTGTTTCAAATTATTATGTTGTGCAAAGTATGCTGTAGTGTGTGAAATCCTATGCTTTTCCATGTAAAATCCTTGAAATGCCTTTATCACCCTGCTGTATATTTTTTAATGGATAAAAGAGCTGTAAAGGACTAAAAGGGCTGTAAGTGTAAATTTGAAAATAAAGCTAACATACTTTTCAAACATGAATCAGAGGCCAGTCAGCACTTTTTAATGCTGCTTCTGAATAGTAAACATTAATTAATTAATTAATTAATTGCTGTATTTCAATAAAACCAAATGCACAATAATACAGTTATTAATGCCACATAGATTTTTGATGCCCAGAGCAGTGACATATCATGTTAAGCTTAATTTATAGTGATCATCAGTCAATACCATCAATGAGAAGATTTTAATAGCAGCATGCATAATGAATCAAATTGCAATGCATGATGGCTCATAGCAGATAACATATTTGCTAGTCAGCAAAACTGGTTCTGCAAAAAAAACTTTGGGAAGTAATTCAAATAAGACTTTAGACCAGTGAAACTTAAGGTAGATAGAAATTGTCTAAACAAAATGCATTAGAAATGTAATATATATATTTCAATATATTATGGTAAAATGTTGGGAAAACAAATACAGGTTCTGAAGATAGACAGAAAGTTTCTTCCATCACTTCTTCACACATTTTCCCTCATAGCCTCAGGCATCAAACATACAAAAGTAGCAGATTACCATTTGGTGATACAAATTGCACCTTTTAAAAATTATTTAATACATCATAATATTTAGAAACTGTACAGTGTTTTATATCTTTAACTAGCAAAAGTGCCCGGCGTTGCTCGGGTCAGTCGGAGGTGGGGAGGGGGCAGACAGCTGACACCCCCTGACCAACCCCAACACCCACACCTCACCCCTCACCCACCCCAACACCTTCCCAACCCCCCAGACCAAACCAGACACCCCCCGGCTCACTTACCCCCCAACCAAACCCGACACCCCCACCTCACCCCCCCAACCAAACCCAACACCCCCACCTCACCCCCCGACCAAACCCGACACCCCCACCTCACCCCCTGAGCAAACCCGACACCCCCACCTCACCCGCCGACCGAACAGTGTATTTAATAATCTGTGTGCTACACAGTGCACCGTGAGCCGGGGGGGGGGGGGGTGTCAGGTTTGGTCTGGGGGGGTGGGAAGTCGGGGTGGGTGAGGGGTGAGGTGTGGGTGTTGGGGTTGGTCAGGGGGTTTTGCGGTTGGTGGGGGGGTGAGGTGGGGGAGTCGGGTTCGGTCGGGGGGTAAGTGAGCCAGGGCGTGTCGGGTTTGGTCTGGGGGGGTGGGAAGGTGTCGGGGTGGGTGAGGGGTGAGGTGTGGGTGTTGCGGTTGGTCAGGGGGTGTTGCAGTTGGTGGGGTGTGTGAGGTGGGGGTGTCGGTTTGCTTGGGGGGATGAGGTAGGGGTGTCGGGTTCGGTCGGGGGTAAGTGAGCCGGGAACGTCATTTTAACCCAGGGAACGGCGACCTGCAGCCCCCATTGGACCGGAGCGACGAACCATGGCCAGTGGGAGCCATGATCGTCCGAACCTGTGGATGTGGCAGGTAAACAAACTGGCTGGGCCTGTCAAGGGTGCTTACCCTGCGAGGCTGTGTGCCAAGGTTCCTGATCCCTGTTTTAACCAATACACCTGTTTGTGACTGTTTCTGAAAGAGACATAGAACAGCATAGCTTTCTCAGTTCTGTTGATTAGCAGTTTTCAGGGGCCTTGCTGAGATAACAAAATCATCATACTCACAGACTAAACGTTTTTAAAATGAGAGGAAGTGTCTATATCAGTGATCTCCAACTTTTTTTGTGCCCAAGATCACTTTTTGAATATAAGGAAAACCTAGGATCTACCCCCCACCTTCCCTGAGGCCCTGCCCCTTTCCTAAAGCTCTGCTCCGCTCAGTCCTTTTCTCCATTGCTCACTCTTCCCCTTCCTCCATGACTTTCACAAGGCTTGGGCAGGGGGGTTGGGAGAGGGTGCAGGCCCTGGCTGGGGCTGAGGGGTTCTCAGTGTGGGAGGGGACTCTGGGCTGAGCCTGGGGCAGGGAGTTGAGGTACAGGAGGGGGCTCTGGTGTGGGGAAGAATGTTGGGGTGCAGGAGGGGGCATGGGGTACTGGGTTTGGGAGCAGTCTCAGGGTTGGGACTGGAGCAGGGACTTGGGGGTGAAAGAGGGGAGAGGGGTTGGGGTACAGGCTCCCACCGGGCAGGTGACTCCCAGGTGGTGTCGCAGTGGGGCTAAGACAGGCTCCCTGCTTGCCCCGGTCCCATGCTACTCCCAGTAGAGGCCAACATACCCCTACAGCCCTGTGGGGGCACGTGGCTCTGCATAATGCACCTCTCTGCATGCACTGCCCATGCAGCTCCCATGGGGCACTGCTCCCCATTCCTTGTAGTGCTTGTAGGCAGGGGCAGCATGTGGAGACCCCTGTCCCCTCCCTCGGGACTGCGGGGCTGTGCTGGCCACTTCCACGAGTGGCGTGGGGCCAAGGCAGGCAGGGAGCGTGTCTTATTGGCAGCCCTGCTACACCACTGGAGATCGCAATCTACTAGGAGAGTCTCTGCAACTGACCATTTGGTGATCACTGGTCTATATAATGACCCATCAGAGGCTTATTTGATACCCTTTTGGACATTGCTTCTCCGGGGAGAATTTTGCACCTGTCCAATCTCCTTCTCTTCTAGCTACTTCTGAACTGCTCCTTCAAAGGAGTTTAAATCCCCTGATTTGGAGAACCAAGGAAACAGTTTAGTCTCAGGCTACGTTTGCTCTAGGTAAGATCTTTATAGTTAGGGTTCTGCAGGAACTCTTCAGGGTGAGGAGTATGTCTGCTGCTTGTATTTTTACAGCATCCAGCAAAATGGACCAGAACTCTGATCATAGATACTCAGCAGGGAGGACACCAACCTTAAAGATGTAGGCTAGAGCACCTGCCCTAACCCACCCATGGTCATAAATTTGGTGCTACTGATAGAACAACTCTGGATGGACTTTGAGTGATAGGTGTCAATGTACTTTCCTTGCCTTCTATGTAGTAAAAGTCCAGTTTAGTCGTCCAGAACAAATCTCATTTTCTAACATTTGGCCGTGACCAGAATACCAAGCTAAAATCAATGTCCTAGTGGCCCAATTCTACTCCAAGTTTGCCAAGTGCCAATGTGGTTAATTGGACTTTGTGTTGAGAGTGATGCCAGTGATTTTCAAGCAACTAAACTACACGCATCACAGAAAGGGACTTGATTTCCCTATATTTACTTTTCCTGAAGGCTCTATGCTATAGCTTGCATTGTACAAACGCACTGGTAGACACAGCAGTAGCCACCAGGGGAGTGGGGGGACTGCAGATGTTAATATTGTCTTAGTGGGATTAACAACTGATTTGAATTCCAAGTGTAGATCTATGGGATGTTGAAGAATGTACACGATGAAGCGCTGCTGTTCCCTAGCTGTTTCTCCTCCTCCTTTCCCAGAGGAACATCCCAATGGAGTTGAGGAGGAGCTAATGTGGGATTCCAGAAAGTGCGGGGGCAAATCACAGAGCTGGCACGCCTTCCATTTAATGTCATAGCTAGAAACCAACAGATGTGGTTCCCATCTGCTTGTGGATCCAGAGGGGCGACTGTTGCCCAGGGTGTTTAGTATTTTCATAGTGGAACAGTTCTTCGCAGATCTGGCTTCATCGACTGTGAAATAGGCAGGTATGGTTTGCTTGTAGCATGATAATGAATCTTCATAGTATTTTTATCGTGGACACAGTATATATGTATATATGAAATTTGTGTGTATCATTTATATTACAATTTGAAAATAAATAAATGAGTGACATTCTACAAACTATAATGTGGAACATACACTAGGGGGAGATAGAAGGGATGAAATTATGTGAAAAATCAAAGATACACACTTGATCAAGTGGCAGTCCTACTTTCCAGCTTTGTCACCATTTGCTGCCTGAGTAATAGCTGCCAGTATGTTTTACTAACACACTGCCCACTCTTTCCCCAAATTTGGGTTCCAAGTTCCTGCAGGAAGAAGCCTGGCCCTCACCACATCCATACCATATGATCTATTTTCCTTATGTATAATGGCACCAATATGAGGGCCCAATTTTTCTATTATGCCCCACAACACTGCTCTAGTGGTGTTAATGGGGCTTTAAATCTGGTGGAAATGGACCCCTATAAATATCCACACTTTAAGGAAATTCTCCGTAAATCACAGAATTACCTAATAATGTCTAATAGAGGCTCTTCATCTGCCAGAAGCATTTTAGGTATGGCATAGTGAGGAGGATCTAAGCAGAAGCACCACTGAGCTCCTGATCGATGGACAACCAAAGTTTAGGTTAAAGAAGAGTTGTGGCTGCTCTTACTTTTGCCAGCAGCTGAGTAGGATCTGGGAATGGCTAAGAATCTGGGCAATTAGGGACTATCTTTGAGAACTCCTGGAAGACAGGTGAGGTCCGACAGGACTGGAGAAGGGCAAATATAATGTCTGTCTTTAAAAATGCAGGAAAAAGGGGGGATTTAAAGATGAGTCAACCTAACTTAAATCCTTGGAAAGATACTAGAACAGATTATTACACGATCAATTGGTAAACACCTTGAGGACAACAGGGTGATAACTAATAGGCAACATGGATTTGTCCAACCTAATTCACTTGTGTGACAGGATTATTGGTTTAGTGAATGGGGTGGGGAGGGAAGCTATATGTGTGATGTATCTTGACTTTAGTAAGGCTTTTGACATAATCCCCTATAAAATTCTCATACACAAACTAGGGAAATGTGGTTGTTGCAAGGTACACTAAGTCCCATAGAGGCAAGGCCACACACAGTAGCTAGATAAATAAAAGTAGTGAGTTTATTGAAGAAGAATGGCACCTGCGCACTGGAGGCCCCACAGAGACAGTGCTGCCACTCGAAACTGGGGACCTGGCACACCGGAGCAAAGCCCAGGATAAAGCCCGACACACAAGGGCACATGGACACAGAAATACTCATGCTCATTTGCATCTCATGCATAGCTCATGAATAACTAATCACATGTTTTGCAATCCTGCCTCAGTTTACCTGTTTGGTTTTACACAAGCCGAGTTTCACACAGACCAAGTAAACAGCTCACACAGCTGAGAAGCTCTTCTCAGACACACATGAGATAACAGGAACACAAGGCCATTCCCAGGATGATAACCTTAATTATGTGTTACCCTGGAGGCCACTTAGAAGCGTAATTGCGCCCCTTAACGACTGCCGTCACATTCATCTTCCGCGTACTACAGTGGTCTAGGTGAAACTACTACAAAGTGGGTGTACAACTGGTTGAAAAACTGTACACAAGAGGTAGTTAGCAAGGATTCACTGTTCAATGTGGAGGATGCCTCTAGTGTGGTCCCACTGTCCCAAAGGGGTCACTCTTGGGATCAGTACAGTACTTTCATTAATTACTTCAAGAATGGAGTGGCGAGTATGCTTAAAAATGTTGTGGATAACACCAAGCTGGGAGAGGTTGCTAGAACTTTGGATGACAAGAATAGAATTCAAAATAACCTTGACAAATTGGAGGTTTGATCTGAAATCAACAAGATGAAATTAATACAGACCAGTGCAAAGTGCTACACTTACAAAAGAAAAATCAAATGCATGAATACAAAATGGGGAATAATTAGCTAGGCAGAAGTACTGCAGAAAAGAATCTGGGGGTTATAGTGGATCATAGGTTGAACATAAACCAACAATATGATGCAGTTGCATAAAAGACCAAAATCATTCTGGGTTGTATTGATAATACTCTCATATGTAAGACACGGGAGGTAATTTTTCTTCTCTACTCAGCCATGGTGATGTCTCAGCTGGAGTATTCTGTCCAGTTTTGGGCACCACAAAGTAAGAAATTTATAGATAAATTGGAGAGATTCCAGAGGAAAGCAACAAAAATGTTTAAAGGTTTAGAAAACCTGACCTATGAGGAAAAATTAAAAGTATTGGGCATGTTTAGTCCTGAGAAAAGTAGATGGTTAAGGGACCTGACAGTCTTCAAATATGTTAGGGCTGTTACAAAGAGAAAGGTGATCACTGTTCTTCATGTCCACTGAAGGTAAGACAAGCACTAACTGTATTTATCTGCAGCAAGGGAGATTTAGGTAAGATATTAGGAAAAACATAAATTATAAGAATAGTTAAGTGCTGGAATCCCAAGCAGTGGATATTTTTAAGAACAGGTTGGACCTGTCAGCGTTGTCTAGTTACATGATTGTTTTTTCTTCAGTACAGAGGATGGAGTAGATGACCTCTCAAGATCCTTTCCAACCCTACATTTCTGTGATTCTTTGAAAACAAGGTGAGGTAAGCCACCTTTGCTCCCTTACATCCCATGCTGTTGTATTGATCTCAGCTTGTGCAGAATGGAGCATTATGTCTCGGGTATGTAAGGTTGTTGTGTACAAGTTGTGTAGACAGCTATGCAGTATTCAAACTGCTATTGTTGTATCTGGGAAATCTTTTTGAACACCATAAGAGACATGCAAAACCCCTCTGTATCCGGTCCCTTGGCAGGCAGGCTGCTGCAAAATAAGCCCATTATTTTTATTATTAGTTTTGTCTTTTTGTGCTTATTTGCTGAGTTGCTGGAGCCAGAGGTTACTAACACATAGCTGTAGAAACATGGCCTTTATTGCCATCCCATTGCTTCTGTTTATAGGCCTTCAAGCATACTGGTCTTGTGTTGCTCTTGATGGGGGACTTGCTTCTACCCTATTTCTGCCTTCATATACCTAGTTTCTTGTGTTGCCCATATACCTAGTTTCTTCTGACTCTCCTATGCCAAGCTGGCTGAAACTGAGGTTCTAAATCCTCCTGGTCCTAGGCATGGCTATGGCTGTCTGCTGCTACTCTGCATCCGACGAAGTAGGTATTAACCCACGAAAGCTTATGCTTCAATACTTTAGTTAGTCTTTAAGGTGCCACGGGACTCTTTGTAACTTCTGCAATTCCAGACTAACACGGCTACCTCTCTGATTCTTGACATCTGGACCATGAGACACTGAAAGCCATTATGGAAATGCTCAGATGAAAGGATATAAAGGGAGTTCAGCAATTTATAGGGATGGTCAGCTATCTTTCCATGTCCTATGCACACCAATTAGAAGCCTGTGAACCCTTGATACAATTAACAAGAACGATGCAGCATGGGAATGGTCAGAGACCCAAGAACAGGCATATGAAAGAGTAAAGAAAATCACAAGCAAAGCACCAGTCCTGAAGTACTACAACCATGCAGAGCTGTAGAGCTCCAGAATGATGCTCACAAGGAGACCTAGGAACACCAGTGATGCAAAACCAGCAGCCCATTGCAATTGCTAGTAGGGCCTTGCCAGTCACAGAATGGAGGTAGATAGAAAATAAGCTACTGACTTGTGTGCCCTTTGGCATAGAACAATTCCGTCAATTCACATTTGGGCAGAAAGTAGATGTGTAGTCTGATTACAAACCATTAAAAAGCATCATGGAGAAACCACTGCTGAGTGCACCAGAGCAACTATAATGCATTTTACAGAGACTCCAGTGCTGTGATACTAGAAGAATACTACTGGTGCCAGACTGTGCAGGGCATGCCTCCAAAGTACAGGACAGATGGCTCTGTGGATTAAGAGGCAGTGTCTATCAACACATTACAATGACTTCACATCTCTGATAGGGGACTCCAGGAAATCCAACAAAGCACCAAACAGGATGAGATTTTACAGGCAATAAAGCAATTCATATTCCAGGGTTGGCCAGGTCACAAGGGGCAAGTGCCACAGTAAGTGGCTACAAAGTAAGAAATAAGCTGTAAGTATAGAAATTATTTCGTTGAAAGGGGGGAAGAAGTAATTCCAGCAGATTTAAGAGCTGACATCATGAGACAGATACACACTTCAAGCCTGGGGATAGAGAAATGTCTGAGACAAGCCAAGGAGTGCATCTACTTGCCAAGCAATGGATACCCAATGGAAAACCTACATTCAACAATACAAAGTGTGCAAAGAGTACAACGATTAATAACAAAAGCAGCCTCGTGGTTGGAACAGACCTATTCACTTTTAATTACTGGTACGGATGCATCCGACGAAGTGGGTATTAGTTCACGAAAGCTTATGCTTCAATACTTTACTTAGTCTTTAAGGTGCCACAGGACTCTTTGTAACTTCTGCATGGTCTAGATGGAGTCCCTCATAAGTTAGCAGATATCCAGTGTAGGGGACCTCTGTTATTTTCAGCTTCAACTTGTCTGCATTCAGCCTAATACTGGCACTTGTTTAGGAGTTGTCACAACTTGGTATTGGGTCCTTGATTGTCCCTTCTTGATATGTCCATCTGCACTAAAAATGTCATCAGTTACAATCCTGATGCCTGAGAGTTTATATAATGCCTAGTTCCATTTACACTGGAACACCTCTGGAGTCAGGCTGATGAGTCTGCAGTCTGCTACAAGGGGACATACACTTCTCCTCCAAGGAGTTCAGTCACAAATTTAATAGATGCATTATTTTTTAATGAGCATCATCAACATTTAAGCATATCACCTGGAATGATGGCGGAAGCATAAAGGGGCATACAAATGTTTAGCATATCTGTCACATAAATACCTTGCCATTCCAGCTACAAAAGTGCCATGCAAATGTCTGTTCTCACTTTCTGGTGACATTGTAAATAAAAAGAGTGCAGCATTATGTCCTGTAAATGTAAACAAACTTGTTTATCTTAGAGACTGGCTGAACAAGAAGTAGGACTGAGTGGACTTATAGGCTCTGAAGTTTTATATTGTTTTGTTTTTGAGTGCAGTTATGTAATACAGAAATCTACATTTGAAAGTTGCACTTTCATGACAAAGAAATTGCACTACAGTACTTGTATGAGGTGAATTGAAAAATAATATTTTTGTTTACAAATATTTGTACTGTAAAAATGATAATCAAAAATATACACTTAGATGTAAATTACAATACAGAATACAATATATATGAAAATGTAGAAAATAATCCAAAATACTTAATAAATTTCAATTGGTATTCTATTAACAGTGTGATTAATCATGATTACGCTTGTTTTAAAAATTATTATTTTTTGAGTTAATTATGTGTCTGCGATTAATCAACAGGGGGAGGGAGGGATAGCTCAGTGGTTTGAGCATTGGCCTGCTAAACCCAGGGTTGTGAGTTCAATCCTTGAGGGGGCCATTTAGGGATCTGGGGCAAAAAATCTGTCAGGGGACAGTACTCAATCCTGCTAGTGTAGGCAGGGGACTGGACTCAATGACCTTCAAGGTCTTTCCAGTTCTAGGAGATTGGTATATCTCCATTTAAAAAAAAAAAAAAACCAGCTCTCCTCACTATGCATCTTTTCCCCACTGAGACAATAAAAAAGCTTTATCTTCATTTTAAAATCATTATCCCCCGTGGTCAGATCCAAATACAGACTCATTTCTCGTGTCCATGCTTATAAAAGGCTTCTTGTTTGGAAACAACATTCCTAGTAGTTTGAGTCCCTCCATGTTGCCTGTTTGCAGGTGATGCTTTCTTTTACTGTTAATCACACTCTGCTGTGGTTCCCACTGGACAGACTTCTGTCACCATGTTTCTAGGGTGACTGCTCACACATTGATGGAATACCAGACATTTCAGTACTTCCATGAATGGCATGACTCTTACCCTACTATCATGACCTCAGACTCCCAGCAAGTTCAAGGTCACATCAGAGGGTGGTCTCTATTTTTAAAAGCCCTACACCCTCACCTGCGTGACTTCATGGGCACTGTGCTTTGAGGTCATGCTGCATCGGGGGCAGCTCCACCGCTGCCACTGTGACCTTATGTGTGAGGTCATGTCGCTGGAGGGAGTGTCATGCTGGTCAAAAACAGTGTCCCCCATCCCATACCAGACAGAACCATGTCTGGCTTTGAAAACCAGATGGGGGACAAATCCTAGAAAAGTAGAACCATCTAGTTTAATACTGGACAAGTGGCTTGCCTACATGTCTCATGTAACACATACTGGGTAATAACATGAGAGGAGTCTATGCTTGTAAAACTAAACTGTCTCTCTATGAAGAGCACTAGTATTGACAGGTGCTGCAACTGCAGCTAGAATTGTAGTCATGTGCAAACTGACTTCCTGATGCCTTCTCCAAACACTTTCCTCCTGCAACTTGTGTTTCTGCCCTGAAGTTCCATGCTTTAGGTTTGACCTCAACATTTAGATTTTGTTCACTTTCTAAACTCTGTGTTGGTGTAAACATCCCATTGCAGTGCTTAGAAATCAAACACTGTAGCATTTTACTAGTGATTGAGAACCAGCAAGTGAAACTGATTACTCTGTTTTAGTAGGATCATAGAACATTAGGTTGGAAGAGACCTCAGGATGTCATCTAGTCCAACCCCCTGTTCAAAGCATAACCGATGGCAACTAAATCATCCCAGCCAAGGCTTTGTCGTCAGGTGTTAGGATATAGATATTCACGCCTGTATGTAAAGGCCTATACTTTAAGAATTTAGGTGTATGTTTATCAT
This sequence comes from Sternotherus odoratus, assembly GCA_032164245.1. Taxonomy (NCBI): domain Eukaryota; kingdom Metazoa; phylum Chordata; order Testudines; family Kinosternidae; genus Sternotherus; species Sternotherus odoratus. Next base: position 64,003,363 of record JAVMKO010000001.1, read on the forward strand.
TAACTAGTTATAGAGGTATAAAAGAAAGAATCTGTGTAAGGGCCTTCACTCTGTGACAGTCTATGGTGCTGTTCTTAAACTAAGGCCTTTGGCTAATCAGCAGAGGCCGCCATAAACTGGGAAGCAAATGGTCACATCCTCATATTCCAAACTAGTCACATTGAAATAAGGTGCTATTGGGCTGTTAGGAATACAATCCTGTCCTGATAATGCCAATCACCACCAGATAAAGATGATTAAAGAAAATTTAGTTTTATAGCATCCTGTCTGGCAAGAAATCACTTCCCAAATAGTTGTGGTCATAAAACCCTAATTACTGTATGTCTTATCTTTATGGCTCCCACTTTTCTACTGTTAATCTGTTTGCTTCTCTAATTGTTTGTGTCTGAGTATAATTAATTTTGCTAGGTGTAAATTAATTAGCATAGTAGTGGGATATAATTGGTTAGAGAATTATGTTACAATATGTTCGGATTGGTTAGATAGATTTCAATAACATGACTGGTTACGGTATAGCTGAGAATATTACTATTTATATAAATTAGGGGCAAACAGGAAGTAAGATGGGATTTGAAAATAAAGAAAAAGAACTTGTCTTTAAACTTGCTGAAAGTTCACCCCAATAAACATTAAATTGTTTGCACCTTCAGACTTTGGGTCTGGTTGCTCTCTGTTCATGCGAGAAGGACCAGGGAAGTGAGAAGGTAAAGAAATATGCTCCCTAGCACCGAGCCTTAAAAACCTCTAAGGATGGAGATTCCACCACCTCCCTAGGTAGCCCATTCCAGTGCTTCACCACCCTCGTAGTGAAATTGTGTTTCTTAATATCAAACCTAGAGCTCCCTCACTGCAAATTGAGACCATTGCTTTTTGTTCTGTCATATGCCACCACTGAGAACAGCCTCGCTCCATCCTCTTTGAAACACCCTTTCAGGTAATTGAAGGCTGTTATCAAATCCCACCTCACGCATCTCTTCTGAAGACTAAATAATCCGAGTTCCCTCAGCCTCTCCTTGTAAATCATGTGCTCAATCACCATAATCCCTTTTGTTGCCCTCCGTTGGACTCTCTCCAGTTTGTCTACATCCATTCTGTAGTGGGGGGACCACAACTGGATGCAATACTCCTGGTGTGGTCTCATTAGTATATAGAGGGAAATAATCAATTCCCTTGATCTGCTGGCAATGCTCCTATTAATACAGCACAATATGCCACTTGCCTTCTTGGCAACAAGGACACACTGACGACTCATATCCAGTTTCTCATCCACTGTAATCCCCAGGTCCTTTTCTGCAGAACTGCTGCTTAGCCAGTTGGTCCCCACCCTGTAGCGGTGCATGGGATTCTTCCGTCCTAAATGCAGGACTCTGCACTTGTCCTTGTTGAACCTCATCAGATTTTTTGGGCCCAATCCTCCAATTTTTCTAGGGCTCTCTATACCCTATCCTGACCCTCCAGCATATCTACCTCTCCCCCATCATCCAAATCATTAATAAAGATGTTGAACAAAACCAGTCCCAAAACCGACCCCCTCGAGCACTCTGCTTGATACTGGCTGCCAACTAGCAATTGAGCCATTGATCACTACCCGTTGAGCCCAACAATCTAGCCAACTGTCTATCCACCTTATAGTCCATTCATCCAATCCATACTTCTTTAACTTGCTGGAAAAAATACGGTGGGAGACTGTATCAAAATCTTTGCTGAAGTCAAGATATATCACATTCACTGTTTAAGTTGAGTCAAGGGCAAAATGGAAACAAACTCCATACAAAACATATTTGAAAGAAATCAACTGGGGGCTTTGTCTGAGTAAGAAGTACAGAATTGAGACTTTAATTTATACAATTATTTCTATAACTGTGTTTAAAAGAGATGTTTCCAGGAGGGCACAGAGAATACACAAAATGTTGTGCAGGCAAGTGAGGTAAACAGGAAGACAGAGGGATATTAATACTGTTACACTAGCAGTTGGAAGTCAGTCTGGTATTTGGTGCCATAACTCAATTTATAAACATGAGGGTGGACAGGTGAACCCATTTATATTCAGATCTTGGCATAGCATCATTACACATGAGTAGCCACTTAAAATGTTTGGTTTGGCTATGTCATATATTCCTGGGTTAAGAAGTAAGGCTTTTTTATTTTTTAAAAAATATATAAATCTTACCTGGCATTGTTCCTTTAAAGAAACTGATTCATATGTAGTACACGCTCATTGTAATTTTTAAAATAGGCTGATGAAAATGTGTTTTTCAGTATGCCACATATGTGACCCTTCTGATGCTTGTTTTCTAACTAAGTTGTTTTGTTCTGCACAATCTATTGTTTCCTCTTTTTTTTCATTTTTCTTCAAAATAAACAATACTTCATTTAGAAAAGTGGTATTTTTAAACTGAAAAAAATAACCTGATATGTCCTTCAGGGCATATTGCACAGCATGCATCCTGCTCTAGTCTACAGATGGTTCTCATTTGGACACGCATACAGCACATTGGACATCCTGCCTCTCTGTTGCTGGCTCAATGAAATGAACAGATTTTTCTTTAGATATGTGACTTCGATTACAACAGAGATATGATGGGTTGGGGGCAAACCATATGAGAAGATTCATGGGAAAGTAATAAAAAATAAACACCTGAGGGCCAGATTCTGTCAGGGTCTCTGCAAGGGAACTAGGGGGTACAAGGAGCTTTTTCTTCACACCCATACATTCTGTAATGGAGACAGTCACAGACAGAGTCCAATACAAAGACATTGCTTAGGGTCAGCACCTTCAGTAAAGGTAGCTGCCCAACAACGGGAGGCTGCTGAATCTATCCACACCTCAGCACCTAGCTAGTGGAGCTGAGAGAAGAATGCATACTCACCCTTTCAAAGGGTGGTGGAATTGCCACTCTGTGTGCTCCCCAAGAGGATGTTTGGCTGAGCCAGCCAGAATCTCTCCATGAATTTCTGCTGCAGCACAATCCCTTTTCACCTTTCCATAATGGAAGTCAGAGATGAAGGTGACAATCTGGCACATAAGCAGATATATGAGAGGGAGAGGGAAGCATAAAAGACAACTGGACTACCTTGCATTATCTTTGCTGGTGTGATAATAAGGCTAAAACTGCTAAAGTGGTTTCAGTGAAGAATCCTGCTGGAATGACACTGTTGAATCCACTTCATCAGACAAACAGAGAAAAGGTTAAGTACAATAGAGTTCAGTGACTCAAAGAAATGGGCAAATAGTATTGCTTAGTCCACCTGAATGATACATCTAGTGTTTTTGGTAACCAATTCACTGTATTCTACACTGGTATGAACTGGTTCCTTAGCATTAATTCCCCACTCAGTACTTTACTGCGTGTACATGCTTCGTCCATTTCATGCTAGTTATAACTTTTTTTCCCAAGTCGCTGAAACTCTCTGCCTAAGTTTCCCCTTTTGAAAAATGGGGCTATTAACAGCTGCTTCCCCCTCTCAGAGAGTTTTAGAAGGCTTAGCTATTATTTGTAAACCACTTTGAAAACAAAAAGCACGAAGTATTTGCAGTGTGGAACAACTTTGTCAATCCATCCCAAGTGAGGGCAAGAAAAAAAAATCACACGTCATACAGCAAGTCCTTTAAAATTCATCAAAAATATGACACCCGCCCTAGTCAAAACCATACCAGTTCCTTTCCTAAGTGCACACAGAGGCTCTTAAACATGCACACTCAGGGGTCACCTGTACACGTGATGCCTCCCCCATCTCTCTCATGGGCACTCTTCACAAGTGACAGGCCTCAATCTGCACACATTCCAGAATGGAACTCCACAATTCACTCCATAGACTGGCTACAACACGAACTACTCCCACTGACCGCTACAGTAACGGGATGGGCAGTACCTTATATTCCCTTGCAGTTCCTCATCCATAGTCCCTCTAGTGGCTAGTTCCACTACCTTTCTCTCTCTCTCTGGGTGTAATCCTGCAGTTCTACCACTCCTAGACTGGACCCCGAGGCAGCACTCCCTCTGTTTCCAATCAAGTTCACATAGCAGGCCCAGCTGAAATTGGTCCATGCAAGACACTCCTCTTCGGGTGCCTGTGACCAGCGGCTATTTATAATGACTCAGAACAGCTCCTTTCAAACAGACATATTGTCCATTCACCCAAAAGTAAACAGCAGACTGGGAAAAAAAGCTAAACTCACAACTGGACTTGCTTGCAGCTCAACACCTCCCTCCAAGTGTAGGTCAGGTGAGCTGACTCAGGAACATCCTGCAGAGCTAGGGTGGCCACTTGTACATTCCTGGAATATCAGATATTCCCCTGCTTCCAGGAATGGCATAGGCTTGCCCCAGCCGGCGTGTGTGCAGGGCTCTGCCAGCAGGGGCAGCATGGTGCGCTCTTGGTTATGACATCTCCTGTTAGATACTGGACAAAACCACATCCAGTTTTGTCTCTATACCGGACAGGAGACAAACACCACACAAACAGGACTGTCCAATTTAAAATTGGATGAGTGGCCTGCCTATGCTGAGCCCCTGCCTTGGTTTCACAGTCGAGCTGCATCCTTTGCTTCTATCTACCAGCCATCTCCCAGGAAGATGCTGTCTTCTTCTCCCTCCTTTTCCTTAAGGCCAAGGATTTTAACAGCTTAATGCTCTTTTGATCTTAGTCTCTGCCCTTGGAAAAATAGCTGAGTCTTGCTTTCCCCCTAGGCAACTAGGGATTTTCCAATGACTAGGTCACCCATTGTTTCTCTCAAGAACCCTTGGTATTCCCTCTATAGGGACCTTATCTTTGTAACTGTTTCTTTTCCTCTTTCTTTCTCCTGTATCTCCCCATACCTTCCTTTGTTATAACTCTGTGCAGTCAGCAAGAATTACATCAGGCAGGTAAACTGAGGCATGTACAATATCAATACAAATTAATACAGCTATCTTCTTCATTCTACACACACACAGTCTAAACAACTACCAAGAGAATTAAATGTTCCTATTACTCCACCTCAGTTATGCTCAACAAAATCCCTTATTAAATCAGATCCAGCTGCCCTGTCAGTTCCTCTGATACTTGAGAAACTACTCATATTATTATGAGTAGAAAAATAAAAGCCAATAAGCTTTTGTTAGGCAAAAAAAATTTCTCCAAATTATTATTCTTTATTAAATTATCACTTTTTTCTAATCCTGCTGTATATCAAGCTGTGTAGTCATCAATTTTTCTTGTTGGCTTTACTGTGCAATATAGGTTACAATTTAGTTACAAAAGACCACATTTCAATATCTATGCCATTAGTTAAATTCTCCTTTTATCACCAGTCAAGGCTGTTTTTTATTTTTTAATAATTTATTTTCAGTTTTCATATATGAAAAATAAGGACCTTTCTGAAAGCCACTTAAATCAAATGGACTACTAGAGAATATTAGCCTCTGGCAATTTAGCATAAAATGCAAAATAATATATTCAGTGATGCCTCCTTAATTTGAATCACTTCTTTGCAGATTTGCTAAGTACTTTCTTTTCTTTATTCTGGTCTGTAGATGGATAAGTAATAATTTTCAGTTTGTGAACTGGAGACATTGTATATCCTTTGAGTCAGAACTGAAATGTTTGGAGTTAGCAGAAATATACTCTATGAGTCAGACGCATACCCACAGCTGCCTTTGAGTGGTGTCTGTAGAGCCAAAGGCAGGTTTGGCTCTGATAATGCTAAAGGGTACATGTGGACAGATCAATGACTTCAGTGCAAATATCCATAAGCATATATGTCTGCCCACATGGATCCATTTGCAGGGTTGGGTTCCTTTCTGGTATGTAGTGAGACATGAACTCAGCCAACCCGCACACTGATTGGGAAGCCGTTCCTTGGCCATTATTCCAGATTTGGCTGTGATAGCCCCTGAAGGCCCTCTGTACCCTTAAATTGGGGTCGTGGCTATTGGATCCATGAAAATGTGGATTCCCCTAGATTCTCCCTGACCCAGCCAAGTGCTGCTATTGTGCACAAAGGACATGAATTCCCTCACCTACAAGTATGGCTGCCATGTCACTTCACAGTAAGGTGAGTTTTCACCTTTTAAAATAGGCATCCATTATAGACTGTGTACATTTCATATACAAGAAAACATAATGTTGCATGGTGAACTAGAATACATTGTATGCTATGTAATATATCCAGGGGGCCATGTATTTAGCAGTTCTGGATCCATGATCTTTGTCTCAGAATTCATCCCTTGCCACAGAGTTGGGTTCCAAAAAGCTGAGATTCATTAAGAAAAATAAGTTTCTAGCATTCATGGTTACAAAGAAAATCTCAAAAATGTCAACCAAGTGTAACCAGTGTTGTCCTGCCTTTCTGAGCCTTCAGACAACCAGAAACAATAGCTTTGATAGTTGTGAGCTGCCCCCATTCATCTCAGTAGGAATGTTAACCATGAAACTTAATGGTGTCATTAGAAAGGTCAGCATCATTATCTACTTCAATGCTGGTCATATAAACAGCAGAATCCAGCTAATATGTTTATCTAACATTCTCAAACTGCCTTCCATATCTTTTCAGATGCCAAAAAGTCCCGGGGGGGGGGGGGGGGCAAAGTCTCTAGATTCTGGCATAACAACTTCTAAATATAATTAGGCCTTGTCAATATAAGCATATTAAAGATTGCATATGTGGAGAGATCATAATATACATTGATTTTAATATGAGAATAAATAACAGAAGGAGCTACTGTACTGATTCTTACTCAGATTTAATACAACTGAAAATTTCCATTTTTTATTTATCTGAAGGTCTTTTAGAATTGTCAGAATTGCCATGAAAACATTTAGATACAGGCACCTCTTAGCTGAATTTAGTTCCTGCTTGATGTGGAGTCCATTGCCTTGAGTATATGCAGCTAGCTTAAGACACAGTAGTGAAGGAAGTGCTAACTGTGAATACTACAGACCCTGTCATGTTCTGTCTTTTGGTTTATTTTACACTGGAGCAAGAAAGCCATACTTGAAAAAGTTCGGCAGTCTAGGCAATGTCCCAGAAAGAGACATTCTGGAAGATTGCATACATTCCAAAACCACATGTATGCTTTTCACAGGATGTTAGCAACCACGGTAGTTCCTCTTTGCCTCTTCTCAAATTAAATTGTATTTAAATATATATCACTCCTGAAACTCCTGTTTCAATTACATGTCCATTAATTTTGACTAAAGAGAACATACCCTATAGTGTATCTCTCCCCTTCACAGAATAATAGAAGCATAAAGTCAAATGGTCTTTGTTTATGTTATTCCTGGGGAGCTTGGCCTCACAAGCACATGCAAGGAGAGAATGCTGATCTCACTTCTGGTTCAACTGGAATATTACAGTAACCCACTGGTAAGTGTGTATTACAGGTCGTCCTCTGCTCCACTTCACAAAGTATAGGAGTTGATGCAGCTGCTACTACTGCATTAGCTCAAACTGCAGCAGCTTATCTTTTCCTCTCCAGAGGTCCCTGGTCAGTCCTTGGTGTGCTGACTAAGAAGGAAGCTGTGACATTAGTGACTGCTAGCGGATTCAATTGATGATGCACTGGTGAAAATGAGTTATCTTGACTCCTATCCGTATGAGGGTTCCCAGCAAGGGTGCCCAAATGCTACTTTCCTAGAGTAGCTTCAGGGTCAAATCTGGCCCAAAATTATCCCCTCTCTGAACTCAGTGGAGCTGTGTGGATGTAACTGAGCCCTGAATTTGACCCTTAAATCATCATGGGCATTTTTACTCTCTGCTATGTCAGTGTTTGATGAAAAAGATACTGTGGTTCCTGTCATTTTCTTCAATAACATTTCTACATATAAACAGAGCATTTTTACAGAAAATAAATTGTGGATTTATGGTACACGTTATCTGGGGAACTTCTGTATTTATTTATACTTTATCATGTTTGATTGATACTGAAGAACAAATAGTTTTTATCTTAGTTTGAGTATTTAAGAAAAAGAAGCATAAGTTGTAGATGCATTTTTGTAATTTCCTAATAGGTGCATGTTTTCATCCCAAATGTTTCAAAATCATTTGAAATCATAACAAGTTCCTGGCACAGCCTCATTCTTGTGATCAAAAGCATATTTTTAAACAAAAAACAAATTCCTTGGATACATGCGATTTTTTTTTAAAATCGAAGTAGACTTCTTTGTGGTTGCATGCTGTTTTCCCAAGTAAACAAATCATAAAAATGTTAAATAGCACTTTAGGTTTCCTTTTTCACCGCACTGAATTGTGTGACACGTCTGTCTCCAGATCAGAAGGAAGGCAGGCAAAGGCAGCCTTTTGCTTTCTTGTGGTCATTGTAAAGAAATGTTGTGTGTTGCCTAGAATAGAAAGCAGCGTAAAACTTCTATTAGGGAACACTGAGGGCTTATCTTCACTACAGCTGCTGATTGATTACATTAGTAGCATAACTCAAGTAAGCATAGCTTAGATCTACTTACCACTGGGTCCACACTACTCTATCTTGATGGGAGATGCTCTACTGCTGACATTGCTTTAGCTTCTCATTGAAGTGGAATACAGATATCGATGGGAGAGTGCTCTCCCATTGATTGAGTGTGCCTCCACTAGACCCGCTAAATCGATACCGCTGCATGTAGGCTTGGCAGAATATCATTTTTAATTTTTGTTATAATTTTGATGGATAATATGTGTTTTATATTTTATTTTACATTTTCACAGTTGCACATAATGATGGGCAGGGGTTCAGACGATGATTTAATGACATTAGACATTGATGATGGGTCATTACACAAATTGAATCTATTTCCCCATGTTAAGTATCCTCACACCTTCTTGTCAGCTGTCTGATATGGGCCATCTTGATGATCACTACAAAGGTTGTTTTTTTTCTCCTGCTTATAATAGACTCCTCCAGGCAATCCATGGAAAAGGGCAGAGCTGGTAACGGAAGTGTTCAACTGAAGAAGAAAGGAGAAAGACAAGAGAAGAGATGCCACTCGGCGGGAGAAGAGATGCCACTCGGCGGGAGTTGCTGAAGCCACCAGACTTTACATACTTTTTATGAGTGCCTGGAGCACAGAAAGATAGCAGGCGACTTGACATAGTTTCAGGGTTGCCTGGAGTACAGTAGGATAGCAGGCGACTTGAGAGCAGAGTTTTAGTAGAAGCGGTGGCTGGCTGACCACTGCTCTGTCTGCCGAAAGCAGTATGGCGTCTGCAGGCCCGAAAGGCGTGAAATGGCTCTCTGCTGCACCTTGCACGGGGGGGGGGGGGGGGGTGAGTGATGAGAAGCACGAATGAGAAACCCGCAAGACTGTTTTTGCCCCCATTATGCAATGCTGGCTTTACCCAGAATTCAAAGGGATTGCAGGCACTGTGGGATACCTACCCACAGTGCACTGCTCTGAGAGTGATGCTAGCTGCAGAACTATGAACGCGATCGGCCAGATTATCCCGCATACTGGGGACATACACAATCGAATGAACACCATCGGCTTTTTAAATTCGAACTCTAGAAAATTGACGTTAGCTTGTAGTGAAGACAAGGCCTTAAACACTATTGGAAACTTTACCCAAATCTACTTATGAAAATGGGACTTAAGCCTCTAAGTTACTTAAGCACTGTTGAATGATTCTCACCCTATCCCATCTCCAGCACACACACACACACACACACACACACACACTCATTATCTAACATTGATATATAATTTGTATAGGGACAGTACTAAGTACTTGCTAAGGTGCTCAAGTGTGGCATGAAAACTTTAAAACATTGTTTACAATATTTTAATTGACTTATCTAATTAGCTAAAATATCTCAAAAGCTCTATAATCTAAAGTTATTACAAAAGAGGGAAGAGCTGACAGTTTAAAAAACAAAATCCTTACTTTATTCCTCAGAGGAATATTATGTTTTTTTCAGACTTCTTTTTAAAAGACGTGAGCGTTACTCTGAGGCTCATGTCCAGAAGGAGAGCATTCCATAGCCCAGGAGCTGACAGAGCAGAAATGAGATCATCTGCCAAGCTAAGGAGGGTTGATGAGAACCTCTTAAAGACAGATGGTGTCAGAGCTCATGTCTGAGTATTTCAGGAGGAGGCTCATAGAGATTATCTCAAGTACAATATGCTCTCCTTAAAAAACAGCGGGGAGAGTTTAAGCACAGTAGAGTAGGTTATAGGCTGATACTGTACAGATTGCAGATGGTTCTGCTATTCACAGAGTGCTCTATCCAGCAGACAGACATGCCGATGCATTCTGCACTATCTTTAAGCACAGCAGATCTAAAGTATCTCTAGTAGAAGATACTAGAAGCTGCAGATGGCAGGGAGACAACTTTTCTTCTCTCTCAGAAAAGAGGCTATTGCAAAGGAAAGATAATAATATTAAACTACAAAACCTCAAGCATATAAATGTTGTTAAGAGTGTCTCTGTAATGTTAGTCAGTTAGACATGTAAACACACTCACACTGATATAGGAATATACCTAGAAGAATGGAACCTAAATCTTTCAACATGATGATTCTGAGATGCTATTCATTGCTAAAAGTAATGTTAATACTATTTTAAGAGCTGCAACTCTTGACTTATGAATTAGAGAGCCCCGTGGGCATTTAAACTATTAATTCTACATGTCTTACAAGGATAGGTAGGATAGTGATTAAAGCTTTCTCTTTTCATCTCTGGGAGGTGGGTTAGATTTGGGCCAAGGATATATATATATATATGTGAAATAAATTCTTCTATGTCTAGAATTTCCATGTCATCGTTTTTTTTTTTAAATGAAGGGCATGGGGAGGGTAGAAGAAAACCTACCTGACAAATCAGCTCACAATAACTGAAAGCTTCTGTTGTGTAATATATACCTCTTTCTACCTCAGGAATTGCAGCACATGAACTTATTTTTTACACAGTATTTTGATAGTGCTTTGGAATCCTAGGATGAAAAGCACTTTATAAACTGAATGTTCATTCAGTCACAGCTTCAGAAAAATAATAACTAGGGTTAAAGGTAATACCAAGTAAAATGAGAATAGAAAAAAGGCTGCTTGCCAGTTGGTTTGCAGAATTTATTTTGAGCTAGTAGTGACATTTATAGAGAAGCATTGGTTCCAGCAATTTTCAGTAGGTGTCCGGTCTGACATTTCTCTATAATGTCTCCCAGGGATAATAAAAAATTCTTCCATATCTGCAGGTTCCATTGTCTATTTTGCTTTCCCGCCATTCAGAATCATTAGTCTTAGTGACTCAGAAGGTCTTACTAACACTGTAATAGTTTATGCACTGAAATGGAGTGACCTTAAACTTTTCTGCTTGGCTTGAAGACAGGAAAAATAGTTGGTTATGTGGAAAGAATTATTATTGATTTATATCTATTCGCTAGGTTAGATCTGATTTTGGGGAATACCAATTGAAATGGTTGGGGCCAAATTCTGCCCTGACCTAAACCTAAATCTTACAGAGCACTTAACCACATGCTTAACTTGAAGTATATGAGTAGTCTCATTGAAATAATCTCTACTGACGCAGCATTATCTTTCTGAAGCGTATGCCTTGGATGAGAATACAGCTCAGGGGAAGGAGAATGAGGCACATTTATGGACAGATCAGTATGAAGAAACCTTTACTAACCAGCACAGCGCTGATGTATAGAACCTCCTGGAACAGGAGCTAAGCTTTCACCAATAATTTGTGTACAAAACTGCTGTGCTGGACCAATCAAGACAGAGTTGGCCAGCAATAACATTGTTATTGCTTCCCAAATGTAGGTAAGAACCAGTGTGGATACAGGAGGAGATAGAGGCAAACCCATACATGCAAGGTCTGAGCCAGATGACAAGAAGACCATGGACATTATGATACCATTACAGGTCCCAGATGCAGATAACATTTCTGTGTGTAGGTATTTCCAGTAGTAGTAGTGATAGGACAGTATTAATGTCATTGTACAAGATACTGGTAAGATTTCATCTGGAATATTGTGTACAGTTCTGGTTCACCCATGTTCAAGAAAGATCAGTTCAAACTGGATCAGATGCAGAAAAGGACAACTGGAATGATCAGGGGAATCGAATATCTTACGAGATAAATCTAAAACAGTTTGGGTTGTTTATCCTAGCAAAACAAGGGCTCCTCCTCTGTCCTGCTCCCCAGAGCCTCCTGCATGCCATGAAACAGCTGATCAGAAAGTGCAGGGAGGGTGGAGGAGGCACTGATTGGCAGGGCTACCAGTGGCGGGAGGCGCTGGAAGCAGAGGGAATGGGGGGCGGAGCTGATGCAAGGCTGCTGACATGTTACTTTGGCTCTTTGGCAACCTACACTGGTAAATTCTGGCTCCTTCTCAGGCTCAGGCTGGCCACCCCTGAGTTAGTGTCTCACACAAGGATTGGCAACTTTTGACACACGGTCTGTCAGGGAAATCCGCTGGTTGGCCAGGACAATTATTTACCTGCAATGTCCACGGGTTCTGCCGACTGCAGCTCCCACTGGCTGTGGTTCACCGTTCCAGGCCAATGGTGGCTGCAGGAAGTGATGTGGGCCAAGGGATGTGCTGGTTTCCACTTCCCACAACCCTCATTGGCCTGGAACAGCAAACCATGCCCAGTGGGAGCTGTGATTGGCCGAACCTGCAAATGCTGCAGGTAAACAAACTATCCCAGCCTGCCAGCGGATTTCTCTGATGGGCCACAGGCCAAAGGTTGCCCATCTCTGGTCTCACATAACTATGGTGTTCAATCAAAATTTATTGTGTATTTTATTGTTATTGGGGCTCTTTAAATAAAAAGTGTTGCCTTCTTTTTACAGTGGAAATTAAATATTCTGATGTTGGTGAAATCCAGACGTGAGACTAAAGTAAAGATAAGTCAGTAAATAATTGTTTCCCTGATAGATCTTTATAATAAAGTAGTTCTGCGAGCACAGTATTTAATATGCAATCTTTAGAGTGCTACCTAACTCAGCGTGGTCAGCTTTTAAAATGTCTGGCTTGAATTCATAGACCATTTTGAGTGAGTAACACAATATTGTTTTGTGCCAAATGCATTATTTAGCGGCTACAGGGCATATTGTATGTAACAGTTGGTACTGACTTATATGCCTTGACAACATGCATCAGGCTGTATTAAATCATTAAAGTGTTATGGCTCCTTCCCTGAGGAATCATAAAGGAAAGCTCTATTAACCTCCTGGCTCCCCTCTGCCCTCTTTTTCAACCTTTGTTCTACCTTAAGTAGCTAGATGGGATTCCTGAAGCTTGGCTGATTCTGGAGCCGTCTGGGGATTGATTTGGTTGAGCTGCCCAAAGGCCATAAATTTAGGACAATTAGATAGGAACAGGAGGCCAAGTTCAGGAGTAAAAGGCTGTTTGAAATAAAGTCTGATGATTTGAGTATCCAAGGCTTCCATGAAGAATGTTCTCCCTGCCCTGATCCATCCATACAAAATGCGGGGAGGTGTGAGGTCTCCGCTCTATAGCTGCTTTAACAAAAGGAGAAAAGGATGCTGAAATTTGGGAATGTAATGGGGATTGTATTGCATATTGATTTATTTTAGAGTGAGATTTGGGATCTTGCCAGGAGCATAGTAAGTAGGATGATGATGGAGGAAAGTTTTTTTTTTATAATTTTGAATGTTATTTATGATTTATGTGGGTTTATTATTATTTATTATTTATGTGGGCTTGTCCTGCCATTGTGAGACTGAAGAAAAGTAGAAATTGCTGTTCCTGTAATCAGTAAAAGAAAAATCCCCAATCTCCCATAAAATGAGCTAAGTTCCAAAGCTATTTTTAAGGATGATAGCAGCACCAATAGACAGATACAGCTGGTGGAGAAGAGGATGTTGGGCCTGGTAATAGGGATCTATCTGCTACAGACTAGGGACCGAATGGCTAGGCAGCAGTCCTGCAGAAAAGGACGTAGGTGCTACAGTGGATGAGAAGTTGGATATGAGTCAACAGTGTGCCCTTGTTGCCAAGAAGGTTAATGGCATTTTGGGCTGTATAAGTAGGGGCATTGCCAGCAGATCGAGGGATGTGATTGTTCCCCTCTATTCGACATGGGTGAGGTTGGGAAGGTTTAGATTGGATATTAGGAAAAACTTTTTCACTAGGAGGGTGGTCAAGCATTGGAATGGGTTACCTAGGGGGGTGGTAGAATCACCTTCCTTAGAGGTTTTTAAGGTCAGGCTTGATAAAGCCCTGGCTGGGATGATTTAGTTGGGGATTGGTCCTGCTTTAAGCAGGGGGTTGGACTATATGACCTCCAGAGGTCCCTTCCAACCCTAATATTCTTTGATTCTAGGATTCCATCACATAAACGAGAGCTTCTCTCTTTTAAAAAGTCCTGCTTTAATAATTACAAATATTTAGTTCACTGGCACGTTTTTTTTTTGAGACAACAAATCAAATACTGTGATTTTATGTATGTTTTAAATTCTGTTAGTAATTATAGCACCAGGGAACAAAGGATCGAAGCCATTTGTATGGGGCCAAGAACAGAGATAATTTCTGTTCATAGACCTCTAAATCTGAAAATTCAGAGTTGTTTCTGGTTCACGGGTCTTGAAATGGAACATTTTTTCATTGTTCTCAACATTTTTCTTAACTTTTTTTTAAATGGATTTTTTTATATTTTTGTGCTGTTATTTTCCCTTTCTGATACTGAATACAATAAAATTAATGCTGTCCATGGTTTGCTTGGTGGCTGATCACTTTTTTTCCTTTAGACACTTTCCTTTGACACTTCCCCAAGTTTTGAATAGTAGAGAGATGGAGGAAATGGAAGAAATTTTAGAGTTACAGAGTGGCAAATGAAAATGAAACTCCATCACTCCATGTCACGGTCACTTTTTAGAACTTGTGATAATACTTAGTTCATGTGGAATTTCATTCCACAGGCTTGGATTGATCGCCAAGAATCTCTCTCTCTCCTGAACAAACTTTATCTTTGTGAAAGGAAGTTCCCTTATACCTGAGGAGAAGAGTTGTTGATTACAATCCTTGCTGTGAAGCTATGAGAGATCTCTTAGATATTTTGGCCCTGGGCATTGAACACCTTGACATTAAGGACAGAGACCTTGAACTTGATTTGAAATTGTATGGGACGCCAACGTGGATAATGGTAGACAGGATTCAGGTACTTGTGGTAGCCTGTATTGTTGAAGAGAGAAGTACTTCTATGACTTCAAATACTTGATATCATAATATCAACCAACTAGATGTTTATTAAATACATGCTAAAGGGATTACACATAAAGAGAAAATAATGAATCAATTCTTACAATGCTCCACAAGGATTTCAGATGCTATTTCAGTCTGTCAGTGATTCAGAGTGGCCACATACAAAACTTTAATGACACTTTAATAGGTTTGTATCCTTCCTGAGCACAAATGTCCTGGGATATCTAATATAACTAGCAAAATTCAGAAGTAAGAAGGGTAGCTGCCACTGAAGACTAAACTTGACACTGAGGTTTACCTCTTAAAGGAATTTCTCTTATTCTTTTTTCCTAATTAACACTGAATATACAGTCAAAATTCTTCCCCCTCTTCTCCATCTCTCTTTATTTTGTGTGTGGGAATTTCTGACCTCCCCCCCCCCCACAAACCCCAAAGTATGTCTGGACAAACTGGTTTAAAAAAATCATACCATCACTCCAAAGCCTATATCCATTTACAGCACAAAAGCCAAACTTTCTGTAGGTTCTGAAATGTTTGATTTCCCTCTCTTTCCCTACTTGTCCCATTTATCATTTTTGCATAGCTTTGCATTTCTGGGCTCCAGCCAGACCTGGAACTGGACTGAGATTTCCTGCCAAATGTTGCTGACTCAGGAGGTTTATATAAGCTTCAGATAAACATCCATATTTTTAGGGGCTTATCCAAGCTCAGCCTGACCTCCAAGTCCTCAGATGTCTGCCCCATCACTAGTAATCATCTGCCTCATAGTAAGATGCCGTCCTAAAGGGACTGTGTGTCATGGATGATGATCAATATATGAGATATTATTTTGTTAAACAAAATAACCTTGTTTCGCAAAAAGGGCACTATACATTTTTATTTGGCTTTCACTACTGTGTGTTGATTCAACTCAAATGTCCTTTTGTATCAGTTTGTATGTACTAGTGTTCTTAAAAAGCAATGATAAACACAATTTATGTGAAGTTCTTTTACCTAGCAGAGTCTATGGCTCCAGTTTTTAGGTCTGGCTGTACTGTGCTTGGCATATGACCAGGAAATTGGGGAAGAGTTGGCCCCAGGATAGTGTACGTTAGCTTCAGGGCTACTGGCTTGCAATGGCTTCCTAGGGGCCATATGTTGAATGGGAATCACCAGAGGACAGTGTGATCTAGCTATGCCCCCACTTGCAGTCCAGCACCCCCCCCTACACGGGGAGTGCCAAGGAGGGGTTATGTAGAGCTAGTGATTACCTAATGCTGGAGGAATTCCTCAGCTGCCCAATGAGAGCAGTTTTATGGTTCCTTTCTATATCAAGGCCAAGGAACCAGGCTGAAAATCGTATGTTTTGTATAACTTGGGGCCTAATCCTGCAAGATCCTGAGAGATGCTGTGAAGCTTCAACTCATTGACTTTAATGGGCACACTGGGTGATCAGCCCTTCGCAGGATCAGGACTTTTTGAGGAGAATGGCAAATCTTTCCTTCTTGGAAACATGACAAACTACTGTGCCTGCATGCCATACACTGTACATGTAGGCCATTGAACCCTCCTTCACCCCATCAGAAGATGACAAAACGTAAGGCCTGTTGATATGCTGAATGCTTACTGGGGGCTTGGTTTCAATTTGGAATCTGTGCCAGCATTGTTTGCAATTGATATTGACATAGGGTTTTAGGAAGATGGAATACATTTGGACCATGGTCTCTTTTGCAAAGTAGCAGAGATTTTGGGCTGATCCTCAAACATCTGTGGAAGCCAGAGTCGTCCCCACAAAAGCCCTATGTGTCCAGACTTGCTCTTAGCTCCTGACCCTCTGGTTCCTTGAGGGTGTGGTTCCTACTGGAGCCACAAAACCAAGGAATTTCCTGGCACCCATGTAATTACCTCTGGAAAATGTCAGAGTGGGAAATCCAGAGAAGTTACTACTGATACAGTGAGCATTAACTTATCCATAAAAGTCCTACAAGGTTGAGAAGAGATGATGCAGTGAGGAGTAGTGAGTTGCTTCACCAGCCATGTGGAATGAAGTCTGGGGGGTTCTTATACCACTGAGATGGCATGTTCTGATTTCCCCTTCTCTCAACTGGATGCACTGAGTTTTTGCTTTCTCTTTGTGAAGAAGTGGAGATGACACTAGGGATTAGTAAATGTTTACAGTTTATCAAAGCCAACAAGGAAACCATTTTGTTAAGATACCCCACAAATCTGACATTTTCACACCCTTCTTAGTTTCCCATTTCAGAGCTTCAGTGGGCTCAGGCCAAGAAGGGGAGCAGAGGATTCAAATAGAAAAAAAGGCTGAGAAACGCTAGCAAGATGGACTGTTTCAGTTTTGCACTTATTTTCTGAGAAATACCACCTGAATTTGTTTTGAAAAATGAATGTCAAAAGCCAGAAACCCAATTCATAAATCTCATAAACATTTCAACAACACGTCCAAAGTGGAAACACTGAAATTTTTCTGAGGCCTTCTTATAAATCAAGAGTAAAACAAAATAATCTAAAATGTTTCTGCTGACTAAAATTGCCAAAGGTGTTTCTTTTTCTTCTCTTTTTTACTTGTAGGGCCAAATTCTGGTCAGAAGTAGAAAGGCTTGTGGCCAGGAGATTTCCGATAAGCATGTGGTGGGAGGGAATCCTTTCCTGTAGGTTACATACTATCATCTAAGCAGCTTTGCAGCTGTTACTCCAGCCTTGGAGCCTGTTGCATACTGATACTTAGGGAATTTGGACGGTTGATCTATGTAGTTATAGATCTACTAGCTATGCAATTGCCTGGTTTTGCTGTGCCTCCAATGTACTTCTGTGTAATGGAAGATTCTGTAACAGACTTTTTGTGCTGACTTCTTGACTCCTGCTACCCCATGCAGTCAAAGCATGTTAATTCATCATCTTATCAGGTCTAAATATTCCCAGAGGCATACTTGGGGAAAGCACAATTGCCCCAAACATGGCAAAGAACAATGCATGCATTAGATTTTGCATTAGATTTACTACTATTGTTTCCCATCTGTTAATATTAATAGTGATTTGCTGTGACTGAATAAACCTCTTGCAGCACCAGCATCTTGATAAACTATTGTCACATATTTAAAGTGACTAAATTAAGGAGCTCTGTACTGTATATCAAAAGATATTAGGGAGAAAGAGGAATCCCAGCTGTCCTGAATTAATGCTTGGTCAGGCTCTCAGACAGGCAGAAGTGCTGCCTCTAGAATATCAATGTTCAGTGCTTAATTTGTGCCAGGGCTTGCCCGGGCTGAGACCTGACACCTCTAGACTTGGCAGCTGGGTTTGCTGCATCAGTTATGAAAGTAAAAAAAAATAAAAATAAAAATAAATGGCTTGAGCCCCAGCACCTAATTGCTTGAGTCCTGGTATCTCTTTCCTTACAAGTTAAACACTGCCAAGCTAAACACTGCCAGTGTTGCCTGCCTGGATTGAACAAAGTGTTAGAACATGAGGAGCAGACTGGCAAGGTACAGTCTGAGGAGAAACCAGTTCTGAGTGGAAAGCTTTGACTATTTCATTTGCTTGTAAGAATATTTTAGAGAGCCTGGAACAGAACAGACCAGGACAGAAAGTATAAGGAAGGCAGTTGAGAAGCCAATTCCTGCTACCCTTATTTAAGTCAAGTGGTATCTTACACTTGAATAGCCCAGTGAGTGCCGTTGAATTAGTGGCTGTGTTACCAAGAACACTACTACTAAGTAAAATGCTATTTAATGTGAAAAAAAGGAAAGGGACAGAGTCAGGCCTTGCATGCAGAGAAGGAAGGGCAAACAAGTGAAGGCAGAGAAAAGTTATGGAGAGAGAAGGGAAAGAAAAGGAAAAAAGGGATGAATCAGCAACTTTTTTTCTTCTTTGACATATCTTCTCTTTGTTGATCTTCTTCCATTTTTTGTTTTCTCATTCCCCATTCCTGCATTGCTATATCTTTCTCTTTGGTTATCTGTGTAAGGAATCAATAAGGTCAGTGAGGTAATAGCTTTAATTAGACCAATTTCTGCTAGTGATAGTGACAAGCTTTTGAGCTTACACAGAGCTCTTCTTCATTTAGGATGACCAGATGACCCAATTTTATAGGGACAGTCCTGTTTTGGGTCTTTTTCTTATGTAGGTTCCTATTACTCCCCCATCTCCTGTCCTGATTTTCACATTTGCTGTCTGATCACCCTATCTTCATTCCTCACCCACTTTGTCTCTCTGATGTTCTGGGAACAACTTGGCTATAACAACACATCATATAAGGAACATATGGTGAGCAATACAATTAAAACAAAATAAGTTTAAACCAAAGAGGTATCAACCCTAGTGTAACTCAATCAGGAGCCCAGAAAGGGAGTTCTATGTAACTCAGAGAAGACAGTAATCAGAGAGGTAGCTGTGTTAGTCTGGAATTGCAGAAGTGACAAAGAGTTCTGTGCATCCGACAAAGTGGGTATTAGCCCATGAAAGCTTATGCTTCAATACTTTAATTAGTCTATAAGGTGCCACAGGACTCTTTGTCACTTCAGAGAAGACAGTCCAAGAAGGGGATCCCTCCCTATTTTTGCTCATTAGATGTTGACAAGTGAGGAGCAATCTCGAAGCAAATGGAATATTTCAGCAAACAGCGATCAGAGGAAGAGATAAGTCCTATAATGAGGTTACAGAATTGTACATTGCTTTACTTTCAATATGCCATATTATTTTAAAGGGTTTAGGATTAACAACCTTCATAGTAAACACATTATTATCAGTTACTGGTAACATCTATCTTGCTAGCCATTTCCTGTGCTGTTGGCCAGAGTCCCTTGTATGGATTCCACAGAGGGAAATACAGAGGGAAAGGCTACACTGTAATCATTCACAACAGGATGCATAATGAGTGATGATATCTCTCCAAATACAGACTGGATGTATTTTTTCTGTGTTTTAATAGTCAAGGAAACTGCTATGGATTGCCTCTTACTCTAGAAATGACCAGTGACTTTTTACCACTGTGGGATGGCTGGCAGCAGACTGTCAAACACCAGACTTCGTATGATTTAATAGAAACTCAACTCATCTCATTAAAGTACATTTGAAAAGTATTTCGACTGCCGCTTGTGCCGTGACTATAGCAAATTTGTAGTAAATTTGTAGGTAAATGTAGTAGGCCAGATTCAGTATAAATGAAGCTTCATCCACTTTAACTTTTAGTGCAGCCACCTCTCTTAACTTGGAGGAAAGTGTTAACCAAGGGAGACATTTTGGGGTCATCGTCCCCGAAAGAGTGGTCAGTGAGAGCCCACAAAGGAGACAGGCCATGATGATAAGGATGTGGGTAGATTCAGTGAACCCCAACTGCATGGCTGAAGCCCAAGAAATATGTTAATGGTGTTAGGGTGGGAAGCAGGGACAATTCACTTTTGCAGTGAATCCTTCCCCTGGCTACCAAGGATCTTACTGGCACAGGAAGGGTGTAATTTCCACTCCTCTCTATCAGCACCATTGTTTATATAGAGATTTTAATTTACCTATGATCACCAAAATAACAGCACCAATTACTCCAGGAAATGTTGCTTGAAGGGCACAGAGAAAAAGTAAGAAACTGATGTTGGGATGAGATTTTCCTGCTGCCGTTTGCTGAAAATAGAATTGTAACATACAGTGACAGTGTGGACACTTTTTCTGGTACAAAAGGAAGAGTCTGGCAATGCCAGAAGCTTTTCATTGTGAGTTATGTAGGGTAACGCATGATTTCATCTCTCAGTTGCACAGATAAGTGGAAAGTTTTAAGTAAAACAAATAAGATCACAAAATTTCTTCCATTCTGGATACCACGCTAAAGTACAGTAGCTTCAAATAATGGGTTCATAAAAAAACTGGGTATCTCTCATGTGGTTTAGACATCTCATTACAGTGGGGCTATGGATCTGCAGATAGTGGAGGTTCCTCTTATGGAGATGTCTTTCCGCTAAAATGAACAGATCAATACATTTGTTATGAATAAGCTTTTAGAACCCGGGCAAATGTAATATAGCAGTTTTGACAAAAATGGAGCTAAGTGGTGCTTTATAGCTTTCAACAAATCATGTAGCTATTTCAGTGAGGTGAAACCTGTGCCTCACCTGTTGATTAGTGAGAGCAGTAACAAAAACAATGTGAGCACCACAGGGTTTGGATTTGTTGTAGTTACAGACTCTCCTTAGGCTGGATTTCATACCGGGTGCAGTATCACCAAAAAACATCGTTGCTGCATCCCAGGGTGTGACTGTGTGTGCAGATGAGAGATAACAGAGAGTCTCTGGTGCCAGGGCAAGCCCCAACCCTCCAGCCCTGTCAATCATATGGGGTAGGAAGGAAGACTTTAAAAGGGAGAAAACTGCAGTCTCTTGAAGGGGAGGAGCAGTATTGCTGTAAGCAGGAGACTGCTGAAGTGACCCCTGAAGCCACAAAGGGAACTCCCAGCCAGGAACGCTTTACCCCAACCCTATGGAGAATTCAACAAAGTTCCAGGATAAGCAAGCCCGCCTCAACAGCTGAGCCAGAGAGATTTCTCAACCCACTATTGGTGCGCTGTAGTGTTGGCAGCATTGTGGACTCCCCTGTGCCTTTGAGTGGCCCTGGAAAGGGGTTATCCTCAAATATGTGGGGAAATTTGACTTTCCTTTTGATCCCCCATCCAGAGAGATTTAAGAAGGCCGGAAAAAGGTAGGGCCCCCTTTCAAGTAATGAGGCACTGGGGGCCTTGCTGGAGTCATCCAGTGTATATAAATGGATGCAGTCAAGTTCTGCCATCATTTGGGAGTAAAACCTCAGGGGACTCTTTTACTAGTGGTCTTAAAGGTGTCTGAACAGTAAGGTGCTTAACAAATCTAGCCCATTCTGGGATGTCTCCAAATCAGTGAGAATTCAATGCCTGAGCTCCCTAATCTCTTACTGACAACAAAAGGAAGTGGCGACTCTAGCACCTCACATGATTAGGGGCTTGGTGATTAAAGATGAGAGCATCCGGGATTGCTAAAGAAATCAATAAAGGTCATATAGATTCTTATTTTTACTGAATGACACATTCATGCACTCAGGTGAGAACAGGAATGCCCTATTCATTCTGAGTGGATAGTCAAGATCCCAGACTGCCTTTTTAAGGAGCTAGGATTTGCCTCTCTTTTAGAAAAGTTTTGCTTTTTCCCATTCTGTACACCAGTGGAAGCAGTTCAGTGGGGTAGTTGCCATTAAAAACAACAGTTATGAAGAGTTACCATACAGTGGCATATGAGAAACCCCAGACATTGTCTATTTTAGGTCTAGTGAAATCTTGTGTGACACTAAGTAATTGTTGGCAAACACTGACTTTTTCATTTCAGCCACTGTTCTCAGATTGTGAAATGCTTTAGGCTGCCTTGAGGGGAAAGGATAAGTAACATCTACAAATAATTATAAATGAAAGGCAGGACATTTACTTTTATAATAAGAGCTACCACTTGCAATGACTATATCCCATATCCGAGGAATTCATAGTGACAAGTCATCTACTCTGGAAGATGATTTCTAGTTCTCCCTTCAGCCCATGCTCATGTTGTGCCATGACTGCTGGATTGAGCCCTTATATCATGTCTACCTTTTGAGGCATCAGACTTACAGGCAAAATACTTTTAGTTCATATTCACTTTACTCTGTGTGTTACAGATAAATCACATTTAACGTACATATTTGTGGAAAGGCTCTCTAAGGATGCTTATTTCAGCACCATTCAGCTGCTACATGAGTAAAGGTTATTGAAATAATCAATTTCCCTTTAAATAAGGGACACCTATACTGTAGTCTATTATGTTTAATTATAAGATACTGTAATCAGCATACATTGTTAAATATAATAACTTTTACTTTCTAAATCACTTCTATTGAAGCCCCTTTGCACACCTCATGGAAGATAATTAAAACAAATTTTACAGAATAACATAATGTTCAAGTACACAAATTTTCCCAGGTGGTTACGTATGCCTTCCCACATGTCAAAGACTCAAAATTAGGGACCAAAAAAAAAATCTTATTTATGTAGGGAAGTTAATTTGCTGGCAGGTTAATTCCATGGCTGCATGACTGGGGAAGTGACTGATCTGAAGTCAGGATTCTCCTCATCACATCATCTTTCCTCAAACCTGTGAGTCTTTTATGCATAAGTTAATGCTGGCTGTATCAGTTGTAACTTACCTGGATTCCCCCTTTCATCATTCTCTAGAGGAAATTACATGGGCAACAGGGAATTCCCTGGTTGTCTGGCTTCAATGGGAGCCACATTCTCAGGAAGCCAGAGGGGTGAGGAGTAGATAAAAACCAGTTTGGAGATACAGGGCCTCTGTGGGGATGACCAGGGCCGGCGACAGAAATTTTGGGCCCCCCTACTCTGATCGTTTGGGGCTCCCCCCAGCCCAGCCGACACTCCCCCCCCAGCTGACAGCGGTTCGGGGCCCCCCCAGCCCAGCCGCCCCCCCCAGCCTAACTGGCGCTTCCCCCCCCCAGCTGACAGTGGCTGGCGGCAGTGTGGGGTCCTGCGGGAGCGCGAGCCCGGGAGCGGGACGAGCCGCCCTGCTGCTCCCTCCCCCCGGACCTGCGCGAGATGGTGCAGCGGCGGGGGAAGCCCTACATTGCTGCAGAGCCTCCCCGCCCTCACCCTCTTTGCAGGCGGTGGTGCGCTGCTGCTGCCGGCCGGGCTCACTGCTCCTGCCGGGGACACGCGCGCTTGTCCGCTCCGGAGGAGAGCCGCGCCGCCTCCCCGCCCCTTCCCCGCTCTCCAGGCCCGGTGACAAGGGGGGACGACAATGGGTACAGCTGCGTACCGGGCCCCGGACTTAAGGGGGCCCCCTTAAGTCCGGGGCCCGGTATAGCTGTACCCGTAGTACCCCCCTGTCACCGGCCCTGGGGATGACTCTGGCTTCTACAAATATTTGGGGATCAACCCAAACTCTGCTTATGTGCCAGAGAGACCGTGTTCCAAATGTATTCCTAAAACCCTATGGCAGTATCAACTGAGCACAGTACCAGCACAAATCCAAAACTGACACCAAGCTCGCAATCAGCTCTCAACAGGCCCTACTTTTGTTGCTTTCTGGTAGTCTGTGTGAGAGTCCAGTGGCAGACAAGAGGTGGGCATAGTGTTTTGTCATGCCTTCAAGGAGGAAGTAGTAGTAGAGTGTAAATAACTCTTTTTGCAGCTTCCTTTTCATGATTCTTTATTTCTGATGTAAATCTGATGTAAATGATGTAAACGATGTAAATCTTTTTCAACAATAAAAGCACAGACATCAGATTTGTGGGGAACACTGGTAGCTTTGAGACTAATATGAGTGACATTCTTGGAAATGAAAGATAATTGAGGGGGTATGTAGGTGGCATGAAACTGTAAATTCTAACAATTTATTTCTGCAAGCAAGAACAAATAAAGAATTTACTATAAATCAGTAAAAATCTAACACTACTACAGACACATTTTTGCATAAACTAAGCTATGCAAATAAGTTGCTGGTGGTGAGTCTTAAATTCCATTGGCTTCAGAGAAAGGACTTCACAATTTGGCCTTTGGTGATGCCTCATTTTTACTTAATCCATTTTAGGGATAATGGTGGGATGATAAATGGGAATGAGGATATGGAGATAGATATTACTACATCTGAGATAGAAGCCAAATTCGAACAGGTTAATAAGACTACATCGGGGGGCCCAGATAATCTTCATCCAAGAATATTACAAGAACTGGCACATGAAATTGCAAGCCCATTAGCAATAATTTTTCATGAATCTGTAAACTCAGGGGTTGTACCCATATGACAGGATATTTGCTAACATAGTTCCTATTTTTAAGAAAGGGAAAAAAATGATCTGGGTAACTACAAGCCTGTTAATTTGACATCTGTAGTACGCATGGTGTTGGAAATTTTTTTGAAGGAGGAAGTAGTTAAGGACATTGAGGTCAATGGCAACTGGGACAAAATACAACATGGTTTTACAAAAGGTAGATTGTGCCAAGCCAACCTGATCTCCTTCTTTGAAAAAGTAAGAGATTTTTTAGACAAAGGAAACCCAGTGGATCTAATTTATCTTGATTTCAATAAGGCATTTGAGACGGTTCCACATGGGGAATTCTTAGTTATATTGGAAAAGATGGAGATCAATATGAAAATTGAAAGGTGGATAAGGAGCTGGTTAAAGGGCAGCCAGGAAACAGAGCACAGGGGGGCTAGATAAGGGATGGGTTTTTTGGGGGGGCAATTAGAGTGTGGGGATCTCCAGAGGGGGCAATCAGGGGACAAGGAAGGGGGGGTTGGATGGGTCGGAGATTCTGAGGGAGTTCTGAGGGGGGCAGTCAGGGGGTGAGAAGTGGGTGGGGGTCGGATAGGGCGTGGGGCCAGGCTGTTTGGGGAGGCACAGCCTTCTCTACCGGACCTTCTGCAGAATTTTGAACCCCATTGTGGCCCTCGGGCCAAAATGTTTACCCATCCCTGGACTAGATGATCATAATGGTCCCTTCTGACCTTAAATAGTCTATGTTTCTATATCTCTATGTTCAAATTTCTGATGACTCAACAACATATGTAGACACTAATATATTGTTAACTGTTTCTTCCATGCTGGAAACTTCATAGTAGATATTGTAACACCACTGCAATTTATTTTTATAAAGCCATAGTAAAATATTTACAATGAGTTATCAATATGGCTTATGTTCTGCTATGCTCTCAGAAAAAATGTAATTCTGACCAAAAGCTACTAAATAAATAAAAAGGCATGATTACTTAGCTCATAGTCTGTTGATTTTGTAGGGCTGCTTTGAATCACACACAATGTGCATATTCTTTTTTCGTTGCATTGTTCTAATGAAATCTAGGACATGATCCCTTTATGAACTGCAAGGAGCAAAATGGTATTTCACCATTCATACTGGAATCATTTGAAGAGTTATGTTAATATTTTTGTCCAGGAATAAGTATAGGGATGTGCTCATAAAATGCTTGTTAAATGACACCATTGAAAATTTTGTTTTTGAACTCCTATGATATTCCAGTGGTGGTATTTTCTCAGTTTGTGTGCAATCATAATATATGAAATGTCTTAGTTTACTGAACACCTGCAGCTCCTGGTTAATAAACATGCTTCCAGAAGTGTGGAAATGTTCTAATCTTTCACTCACCCCCCTGCAGGCTGTTTGGACTGGAAGCACAAAACTGCTGTCATTTTATGCTCTTTAGAAGTTCATTTTACTAATGAGCTGGCCCTAATTAATGGGTGCACCTTGTACTGGCAAGGACCCTGGCAAAAAAGAGCGGAGCTCTATGTCTGTGCAGGAATTCACTCAAAATGAGCTCATTACAGGACCTGGATTTTTTTTCCCCAACATCAATAATGGCAGTAAGCATTGGCTCAAATTTATCTCTGGTGTTGATCTATTTTCTCTATGCCAGGTTACACCAGAGATGAATTTGTCCCTGTGTGGAAAATCCAAAATGTCTTCAATAGGATTTTTGCTTGAGTAAAATCATCAGTACTGAGCTCATTGCAAACAAGTCAGGAGACCGAGTTCTTCCATAGGAGGCCGCTGAAAGAATAATGAGAAGGAGTGGTGATTATGTATGCATTTGCTAAATAAATGGTACTTTATTATGTGATCACTCCTAAATATTGAAAATACATTAACATATTGTATTTTACTTTAAATACCTTATGGTTGTGTCAGAGCAAGCTAATACCGTCCTTAAAATGAATTGATGTTTTGTTTTAAAATGAGTCAGGGATTTTAATATATTTGGAGCTTGGAGTATTCTATTTTCTCTGTGGTGGCTTGTTCAAAGTTTCCATTAAAGCCCTGTGTAGGCTTATAAACTTCAAGGATATAATTATCTAGACATTTTGGTAACACTGAAAAATATAGAGTTCAAGAACAAAGGTACTTTTTACTACATTAGATGAATATTGAAATGTAATGTAAGCTATTCATCTTAGTCAAGATTTTAACAAACATTTAATAATACTAAGTTTGTAAATAGTGTTTCATCTGTCATAGAACTTTCCAGTAAGAACTTTCTTACTTCCTTACTTCCACACCTTGGGCCCAAGCACATGGGAAAATGAACACTGTACATCAACCTCCTTCCTTCCTTGACACAGCGGGGCAAAGAATGAGCAGAGTTTTGGCTCCGCAGAACCAGTGCACTGGCCAGCAGACCTAAACAGGCACACAATACTGGTAAATGTTGTTCTGTTGTAGGTGTTGTTTTACTATTCAACACCTGACAGACTGCCCCACCTGGAGTGTCTCAGAGTGAAAGCTGTGGATTCTCTACTCTGCTTTCTCAAGTTAGAAGGGAAAAAATATGTTTGCATCAAGAAATAATTGTTTATTCCCTAAGGCTATGATACAAGGTTCACATGTGAAAGTTATATTTGTCATATTGTGACAGACCGCTCTCTCACCCCTCTCAGGAACACAGGCAGGAAACCCTTCTCTGCTCCAAACAGTGCTCTTTATTCACAGTGCAGGTCCCACCACCAATACATACAGCTTGTCCAGTCCTTCAGTATACAACTCACAGCTCCACAGACTCTGTATACTCCAGCTTACAGTTTGCAACTCTTGAATAGCTCAATCCTACAACTCTGAATCACTCAAACCACACCACACTCTATACCATCCCCACCACATTGGGCTTGCCTTCTCGCAGGCCTTTTATCCCCCTGAGGAGGCTGCCACCAGGTGCAACCCCTCAAGGCTAATTGCCCTGCAGCCCAGGTGGCTGATTAGCCTTTCTGCAAGGGAGGTTTGCAGGCTTCTGCTCCCTCTTAAAGGGCCGGCAGGGCTGGTTCAGGCACTCCTGGCCAGCACCCTGCCACAATATCTAAATATTTTAAGTTAGTATTTTTTGACTTTGGAAGCCATGGTGCTGGAGCTCTCCACAGAGGGATGTCTCTAGCCCCAGGCTGGCTATCCATCTTTGTTCTGCCTCCGGACTGAAGGGAGAGGGGGAATACCCCACAGAACAGACTTTCAGACATGAAGGGTATTAGAAATCTGTGAATTTTCTAAGAAAGAATATTTTTATTTTTATTTTTCTGTGCATTTTGGGGAATCAATGTGAAATAACTGAGGCAATACATTAACCCTCATTAATGAGAACTTTAATAGAAAAAAATATAAATAAACAAGATACATCAAATACAGTAGAACCTCAGAGTTATGAACACTAGAGTTATGAACTGATGGGTCAACTGTATATCTCATTTGGAACCAGAATACGGAATCAGGCAGCAGAGAAGAGAGAAAGAGAGAAAGAGAGAGAGAGAGAGAGAGAGAGAGACCAAATAAGGTACAGTACCATGTTAAACATAAACTACTAAAAAAATAAATAAAGGAAAAGATTTGAAAAAAAGATTTGACAAGGTAAGGAAGCTATTTCTAAGCTTGTTTCATTTAAATTAAGATGGTTAAGAGCAGCATTTTTCTTCTGCATAGAAAGTTTCAAAGCTGTATAAGAAGAACCATAATGTTTTGTTTAGAGTTACAAACATTCCCATTCCTCCATTCCTGAGATATTCATAACTCTGAGGTTCTACTGCACAGAAATTGTTTATAATATTGGTGATACGTTTATATTGGTGATAAGGTTTTTATAAGGTTTATGACATAAAAACAATCTAAATTGACCATTCCTGCCCAGTCACTGTATATATGTTTGCGCAGTAGTGTCCTCAAATCATGTGCAGTGCATAATATAAATCTTAAATACATCAAGCGATGGTAACTGTTGGGGGCTGTTGTGTAGTTCTCATTTAGAAACACAGGAAGAACTATACAAGAATTCTATAGAACTTTAAGGAACAAAATGTATCTTGTGAAATATGACACATCACAAAGTCAAGTGCAGATAAGCAAAAGTGTTTGTAATAAAGAATTAGTGGTCTTATTAATCCCGGGTTTAAAAGTGCACATGCTCAGGGGAAACTCATCACTGCCATGAGATGTGAGGTAAGCAAAGAGAGTTTTGTTACCCATGGAGGTTGCTGAGAATAATGGAAAATAGGACTACTGTTTAGATGGGATGAACAGAAAGCTCGATAAATGCAATATCCTATGAGATACTATGAGAATACTATTATGGATATTTGATTTAATGGCATTTTAAAGTGTACCCAGAATATTAAACTCTTTATCTTGTATTCTTATCTATGATACATGAGGCTTAGGCATTCCCTTTTACTTTCATGGAGGGAATTATCAAAAATACCTACAGGAATTAGGCATCTTTCTCTCATTGCAAGTAACTGGGTATGGGCACTTAACTTGCTAAGGTGTCTTTTAAAATCCCACCTGTAGTGCATGTTTCTGTCATAATTAGACAACCAATCAGCGACTAACTCAGTGGTGCCCCATGAACTGCCAGTGATCTGTAAAGCATTTGTTGGCAGCCAGTAGAAGGGTAGCTTGTTACATAGCCTCTCCTTCTTGGTTCCATATAACATTAATGTATTTGGGCTTCTTTTAAACCCATTCCTAACACTTTCCTATGTAAACAATTGTTAATATAGTCATAGGGATTTTATTTGATCAACTCTCAGAGTGGGGCAATGTGTCCGGGTAACTGTGAAAGGGAAGATAAGTGTCCACAAGGCAGTTTTTATATTACGATGTGGATCAACTGTGAAGGTGTTTGAGAGCCCCATGAACTACTTATCTAAAATGTTGTCTAAAGTTAAAGGATTATTTGTCATCTCTATGAGCATGACAATTTATGTGAGTTAATTCAGTGAACAAATTAATTCTGAACTCATCAGTCAACCACCAAATGTTTTTTTGAAATCTCCTGAGCAAGCTGATGTGGTGGATTTAGTATATTTGTAAAATGAATAAATCATGACTGGGGCATAGAGATTTGACTACACTTGTAATGACATGTGGCTGTTAAAGATGGCCTACATACTTACACTGTGGTAATTCTAAGGGCTTGTTAATGTCTGACAGGGTTACTCTGGGTACTTGAGTGCGCTGATGGCCCTTAGCTTAATGATGATTAATCCCATAGCAAAAGAGTAGTCTCAATTTTCGACTGCTGTTGCAGAGCAAGTGAAAACTAAAATGTGTCAATTTAATTAAATGCTTGGACCTTTTATTTTACTCACAAGCAAAGGTATGAAACTTATGCAATATACAGAAGAGGTGGAATTGCAGCATATTCTGTTAACAATATTATCTTATAAGTGAACAAATTGAACTGATAGTTTCTGGTCATTGTCCCCTTCTAGGTTTTATAACTTTTTTATTCATAGTTTGGTAATGTAAAAAAAGTGTTCCTGCTTTTCCAACTCCTGGTTGGCTACTAAACTTTCAATGAACTAGACAACTAACTGAACTAATTGAATAAACTGAAATGGAAAAAAATATTTTTTTTAAAAAATAAACCTATTTATAATTAAATGTGACAGCCTATGTTAAGGCATAAACCACTTTTAAAAATAGCTTAAAATAATTTTAAAAATAAACCCGTAGTTAATTTATATAAAAATAATCTGATATAATATTTAAAAAATCTGATATTTTTCAATAAAAGGCCATTGATATTTATCCCTGCCAGACCAACGTCAACTGGATATATAGAGACCTACCATGGTCCAACTTTTAGGCAGGTGGTATTTAACTCTGGGAGTGGGTCTTAAGGAACAGGCATGGAGTAAGAGCTGCAAAGATAGCATCTGAGATATAAACATAGGATATTGCATTCCACACTAGATAATTCATCTCTCAAAAGACTCCATAGTGCTTACTAAGAAAGGAAAACAAAGGGTTTATATTCTTTTCTTTGTATATGTGCACTTAAATATGAAACATTTCTGTGTATTGAAAAGGGAATAGCCTCCACACACACACCTTCTCCCACCCTGCTCCAGTCAGTGTGAGGAGACATCTCATTTCAGCACAAATAGAGTGTGATTCTTTGTTTGTCTGACATTTGATTGTAGCTGTGGGCCTTGAAAACAGGAAGGGACAAGTGATGAGAACAAATATAGATTGGAGCAGAATCTAATCAAGGGACAATCAGGCATTGACTATAGCATATTTGCTTATGATTCTAATTGCTGTATTTATCATAAATGCATCTTGTGTTGAGAAAGGGTTGAAATAAGAAGGGTAATAATATTTCAAGCAGCAGCAGTGTGTGGCTGAACACTGATTGCCAGATTCTTCTCTTAATTTCACCAGTTTTACACCAGTGCAGTGTAATTTAGACCACTAGACATGAGAGGAGATCAGGGCTTTTTTATTATGACCATTTCGAGGTTTCTTTGCGCTTTACAATTTACTTCTGAAATTAAAGATTTTCCTGACTGAAACTACTGTGCCTGATTGTCATTTCTCACAACGTTCTGTTAATTTTAATGGATTATTTTTAAAATCGAAGAGGCATTTTTTAGGGAAAAAATATCTTTGAATCTTAAGCTTTTTAACTGTTTAAGGTAGATAAGTCTTAAAGAGACATTGTTGAATATTTTTTATTTTTACATTTGTAAACTGAGCCACTAAATGGATATTCTATTCCTTATCCCTCCATGTAGAAACTAACTCAACATCCTACTCTCTTGATTTTCTGCATGGTGAAGCTATCTGCCCGTTCATTGCTGTTCCTCTGAGTCTGTGTGTATGTTAGTTTTATTCCCTTCTTGGGGTACTTAAACTTTTGATAAAGGGCCAGAACCTAGCCTGCTCTATGGCGCCTTTGCACTGCCAGAGCACTGCAAAGGGGCTGCAAAGCTGAGATAAATGGGCAGATGGAGAGTCCCCTAGCACAGGGAAATTTCTTTTGGCATTGAGTCAGAGTGACTGAATCAATGTCATCTCCGCCTGACGTTGCCTCTGATGTGGGGTGTGAATGGAGCGTGCTGTTTTCAGATGATACCTGCTGGCATTATAATGATTAAAAAATAACTTTTCATTTTTGCATCTTTGGCTTGGAAAATGTTAGGGCTTGTCTACACAGGGGGTTTAAACCAGATTGATTTGACATACACTGTTTTACTCGCAGCAGGTAAGAATCACTAATAATGTGCACATGGGATGGCTCTGTCTCTTTCAATTTGCATCATGGTGTACAATGGTGGAAGCTTGCTGCATACTAAGCATGTGGCATTCTTGGAGGGTATCCCATAATCCTTTGCTTTACTGCTGAGAAGTGTGTATTCTGTGATTTTTCTCTCTCTGCACTGAGGGATGCATAGTGGAAGCCAGGAGGGTTCATATTTTTCAAAACAAAAGCCACGTCTCCATTGTCTCTGCCCCGTGATTCCTTTCTGGGTGGGCTAGCATCACTTTTGAATTACTGTGGGCCAACATGGCCCCAACAATGCTCCGTGCCACTATGCTGACAACCCTGAATCCTCAGAAGACTTTGGCTGTATTTCAGCACTCAAAGCAGGGTGAATTTGGTTTTGAATTTCACCTGCTGCACCGCCAAGAAGATGATTTGGCACAGTAGCAGCTCCTCCAGTACACCAGAAGCTTCAGCAGCAGTAGAGTAAGTGGGATGAGGACAGGGTAACCAGATGTCCCGATTTTATAGGGACAGGACCGATATTTGGGGCTTTGTTTTATATAGGTTCCTATTACCCCCAACCCCATCCCGATTTTTCACACTTGCTATCTGGTCACCCTAGATGAGGACAAGGAAGAGGAAGAGGACAGTGAGCAACTGATACTAAAGGAGCCGTTCCTGGAGCAGCTTCACACCATGCAGTGCTGTTTCTGGACCAGTGTTGAGTGGTAGGAAAGGATTGTTCTGCAAACCTGGGATGATTAGCCGTGGTGAAAGAATTACAGTATGGTGAAGACAACCTTATTTCTTATGTGCCGAACTAGCCCCAGAGCTGCAGTGACAGGCATACCAAGATGCAGTGCCCCATATCCATAGTGAAGTGGCTCACCATTGCCATCTGGAAACTGACCACCCCAAATGCTGCCAGTGCCTAGTCAACCATTCAGCCATTGGGGTCATTGTCATGCAGACCTGTGATGCCATGAGAAGGTACTGTTGCACCATGCTACAAAGCTTGGTATTGCTCAGGAGATAATTTATGGCTTTGCATACATGGGGTTCCCTAAGTATATGGGAAATTGATGGGACCCATTTGAGTCCCTATCCCTGACCCCCCCAAGGATTCCAAATTATTAAACAGAGAGGGGTATTTCTCTCTGGTGGTCTAAGGACTGGTTGACCACTGTGGCAGGCTTACAAACATAAATGCAGAATTGTCTGCAAGTGGCCACAATGGTATGATCTTTCGGAACTCAGTTGTGTGGACAGTTTGCCCCTCAAATCACTATGGACGCTCATGGTGTGCAGATTGCTCTGGGAGACCTGTCTGATTCTCTGCTTCCCTGGTTAATGAAACTGTTACCAGGAGGCTAGAGCGGAAAGATGAAACTGTTTACCTGACACCTCAGTAACTGCATAATGACAGTGGAGTGTGCATTTGGCCACTTGACTGGGAGATGGCTTTGTTTGTGGAATAGGTCAGACGCTGCAAAAAACAAATGCTTAAGATTGTAGCGGCATGTTGCATTTTACACAATGTTTGTGAAAGGGAGAAAGTCTTAAGGAAGAGTCAGAAACTCACTCTTCAGTGGTTTGAGCAGCCAGGAAGGCATCTAACAGAAAATGGAAACAGAAAGGTCATCACTGTCAGGGACATCCATTACTCTTATTTTGAGTCTCAGGCCTGAAAATGTGCAGCTGTACATCCAGTTGTTAACCCAGAGAGCAAGGTAGGATGGACTGTGAGCAGTGTGGCAGTTTATAGGTGGTGGAAGTGGAACACTGTGGCGATCCTTATTTTGCTTTGTGTCAGTGCCTAGATAATTTTGTAAAATTCTAGGAATTATTTAAAATCTATTGATCTTCAGTGTAAAATGCATTGATAGCTCCTTATAAAGGATTTTTTAATGGTTTTATTATTATACTTACTATATGGCAAATAGAAATAAACCTTGAATGTTTCTTTGTTTATTGTTTTAATTAAAAATCACCTAGTGCAGTAGAGGACAGAACATAACAAAAGGAGGTGGGGGGATTCAAGTCACAGGTGAGTAGATACCTTGCCTCTGCCTCTTCTTGTTCTTGGACCTTCTGGTGATGGTTGTGTGGTGATGTTCAAAGGGTGTTAGATATCCCCAAATCTCATCTTTCAGCTGTTCTTGCAGCCCTGAGTTTGGGTTTGTGAAGGGAATGGCCTCTGGGAGCACTGCTGCTGGGGAAGGAATTGCTGATAATTCTAATATTCTGTATTGTCCAGGGGTTGCAGAATTAGGGCTGGTCCTAGTTTACTGCACTGCATTGGCTACTGCTCTAATAGTGCATGCACTGCAGCAGAGCATTCTTGTTCTGTCTTGCCTGCAGGAATTGCTTCTTTTTCTCCTTTTCAACCATTGTTTTACCATGATATCACTGTCCTTTGCAACTGCAATACAGTCTTTAGCCACTACAACAGTCTGTCTGGAGAACTCCCTTTCTTCACCCTCTCTGTCCTCAAGTACAGTCTCCACCGTTCTGCTTTTTAAGGTCTTATCTATACTACTGGCTGGATTGATGAGTAGAGATCAATCTATTGGGGATCTATTTATTGCGTCTCATCAGGACATGATAAATCGATCCCCAGAGGCACTCCCGTCGACTCCTGAACTCCAGCTCACCAAAAGGTGCAAGGCAGAGTTGACAGGGGAGCCCACTGTCGACCGCTACCACCGTGAGGACGGCAGGTAAGTCTACCTAAGATGCATCGACTTCAGCTACGATATTCACGTAGCTTAAGTTGCATATCTTAGGTCTACCCTACCTGCTAGTGTAGACCAAGTCTTAGTATTTCTTTGGAACTCTGCAATGAGGTCTGCAACATTTTAATCCTGAGTTTTCCACGTTTTGCCCTTTAGGTTAGTTACTCACTCAGTCATTGATTAAAAACCTGTCCTTGAGGCTCTGGGCACCGCAGGGAAAACACAAGTGGTTATTGTTCATATTTCAGAGGGGCTATGATAGCATTTCAATATGCATTTCTGACTTTCCCTCCCTGAGATTCTTTTCAGTCTTGGTAAGTGGTGTGTGCATGAGGAGGGCTCGATAGGGATTTTTGTTTGTTAAATATATGTTGTGTGGAGGCTTTAGTGAGAAGGAAAGGGGTTGGGAATTATGATCGCAGTTTGGATTTGCATTTGCAAATGTGGTGTTGGAGAGGTTAGCAGGGTGCATTTGAGGATAGTATATTTCGCTGTATCTCTTTAGGCTGTGTACTGATTCTCAATGATGTTACACTGAGGAGGGTGATTAGGATGGACTTATTCAAAAAGGCATAGGGCATACCAGTGAGATACACTCTGAAGATATTCACCAAGAAGCTCCCCTCCCACCCCCACACTGAAATTCTACAGAAATGGAAGTGGGGGAATGACAGGCCAGCTATCTCCCATAATGTCCAGACTGAAATCAAGCAATTTCTAAGTCTAAATGCTTCAGACAATCATTAGAAGAAAAACAGAAAGTGTTCTGCAATGATTGTCTGAAGCATTTACTGTCCCCAGTCTTTCTCTGGGTAAGCCTGAGAGAAGCCATTAAGAGCTTTGCTTGTTCTAAGGTAAAGCTCTTTCCTTTCAAGAATGTGTGTTTTAGGGCATTTATACTTCAGTGGAGAACTGTAATCTTCATTCATTTAAGGGCATGAGATTAGTAACCAGATTTCTCTTCCTCTAACCACTGTCTAAATAAACTGTGGAATGTGCCCTTCAGTGACACGGGCTTGAAAACAGGTTGGGGCTTTAGCATAACACAGAGAGCAACTGCCCAGCTGGAGCAGCCACCATTTTGAAAACATGGATAGGGGCTGGCATGGACAGAGTGGGCTGAGGGAAGCAAGGAGGCATGGGCTAGAGACTTGAAAAGTAGCCTAGCTGACATCTGCCTACAATGGCTTCAGCATGGGGCATGCAGAACAGAAGCTATCACAAGAGTATAGCACAATAATAAATAGATTAATAATATTGTAAAGATAGATACATGCTGAGGTTCCCTCAAGAGGATCTGCCTCCTGAGACCCAGACTGGGTTCCTCGCTGGGAACTAGGCTCAGTTGCTGCATATCAGGGATTGGTCTTGCTTTCTATCTGGCTAGATTTAGAATCCCAAAGACATCTTG
Organism: Sternotherus odoratus; assembly: GCA_032164245.1. Classification (NCBI taxonomy): domain Eukaryota; kingdom Metazoa; phylum Chordata; order Testudines; family Kinosternidae; genus Sternotherus; species Sternotherus odoratus. The sequence continues at coordinate 64,039,694 of JAVMKO010000001.1, forward strand.
ACTTATTAGGGACATTTCTTCACTGGCCTCCTCTTGCTCATCTTCCAAAGAGTCTTGATGGTCATCCTTCCTGGGTTTCATGATTGTATATTAGATTAACATCATGTCTGGCTCTTCAAAAAATGGGCAGCTCACATTTCCATTGCTGGATGTCTTCCTGGCATCTGTGGTTTGACTGTACATTCTCCTGAGCTGTTTGCTCTTTACCCTGAACAGGTTGGTGTTCTGGCTGTGACTTCTTGAAGACATCTGTTTAGCAATGTTCTCAAAAAGATCTTTATTCTGGTGGCTGTACACAAAAGTATCCTGCACCAATGATTCAAGTGGTGATGAAATCCAGGGTCTCAGCACAGTTCCAAATGGCTGCCCAAGGCATGTTGCAAAGCTTCTGGAGTAATATCTAAGCAATGCTGAAACACTTGAATACAGGAGTAAAGGGGCAAATTATTGCCCTGTGCCAGTTTTCAAAATGGGAGAAGGGGACATCCAGGTCAACCTGACACCACAGCCATGGAGGGCACACAGGTAAATAGACAGACCAGCAATGGTTGCCCACAAAGCAGTTTGGAATAGCAATTGCAGGACTGCCACAGTAGTGCACAGCACCTTTGAATGTGCACAAACAATAGGCTGAACTAACTCGAATCACACCAAATTTAGTTTGCTTTAAAAGAGGATTCCAGAGCTTGTGAAATATATAAAATTAATCATGTGGTGTGTACACAATCATTTTCACACCTGCTTAAATCAACTTAGTCTACTTTAACACTCCCCCTCCACCACACTCTCTTGCGTAGACAAGTCCTTAAATTTCATCTGGGGCCAGAAGAGGAAACATCACAGTAGTACTAGAAAGGCTATTTACATGATATTTCTGCTTCAGCTGTGAAGCCAGAAATACCAGAAATTTAACAAAGAAACCTGTTCTCCTGAGATGTCCAACTTTCTCTTGCTGACTCATAAGGTTGGGATACTCTGGATAAAATTCCAGACTTTAGGACAGTTACCTGAAGTGATTACTTTAACCCATTGCTAACTCATCTACTGCCAATTATTTTTAGCTTTTAAATTTACCATTGGGAGGACATAAATTGGGAAAATATTGATAATAAATTCATCTTCATGAGATGGGATGGCCTGGCCTTATCACTTCCAGCAATGAAGAAAGAATGCCTAGAAAAGTCAGGTAAATTAGACCCGCGATCAAGCATATACACAGTACACTACAAAATAAATAACAGCTGTTTCACTCAGATTAGAAGGTAGAGAACTCTTTGTATACCTTATGGTTGATATCTTTATTCTGCTCCCTGTGGATGTGTAAGTACAACATCTTAGCTGACATAAATTCAATTGTTGCCAGATCTGCCACAGAAAGATAACTCTGTGATGTATGTTAATTGACTGATTAGGGACTGGACCATATGAAAGTGTCTTTTTTTCCCTAATGTAAACTGAGTGTTACGTAGGTTATAATATATGTTTCAAATGAAGATCAAACATATATATGTAGACCCTACGAGAGCTAAGATGGCCACACTTGTTTTATAGAGAATAAACTTTGGGTTTACGTGTGCTAAAGGGAAAAGTGTGATTGACAGTACTATTAAAACCAAACTCCTATGTCTAAATGACAAGAAGACTTTTCACATCAACACAATCAAGACAGTGAAGGAGATGTAATTTCCCATCATGCTGACTCTGCAAACTTCTAATTCTGTCTTGTATATAAAATTTCAGCTCTCATTAATGTCTGATGTTATTCCCTAATTTGCACTTTCACTCCTATATTCTCAGGCAAGAGACTGTATTTGATTAATTAAAGAAGGTAGCAAATATTTAAGAAATCACAATCCATATAAACACTTTTTTCCTGAAAGTTTTAAAGAAGATTTTATTTTTGTCTGTTAAACATAATAACAAAGGAAAGCATTAGGACTGAACTGAGGTTGGGTCGTATACTAGAGTTGAGTTGGAGGCTGATATTTATGCATGTCTTATAATATTGGTACTAAATTAAGATATTAACACATTTATTCAACAATGCAATTGCATTCATGATCCAACTACCAACACCCATACAGCCCATCAGCCATTCCAGTCTAGCTAAAAATATAGAGGAGGTCTTTACAAAATGAACATGACAACAGCTTCCGTCATCGATCTATTTGTTGACCGTTCAGATGGAAGTTGACCGAGGCAACCAAAGGGAGACTGATTTAGGCAGCAGGCAACTTGCAGTCTGCACTCAGATTTGTTCCTAGTCAAGACAAAATGCAAAGCAGACCTGATGTTGGTTTCCATGAATATTCCAATGGGAGAACACAATTAAAGCAATTCCCACTTGAACCATTTACAATGCATTAAAATTAATTATTAACAGACTTGGACCTTTTGTTTGTATTTTACAATTGCACAACGCAAAACCCTGTTAAAAAAAGCACTGTGTACTAACCTTTGGCTGCTAAATTAGGGAGCCATTTGTTCTGTGTATTCATATATTTATCCCTAATACTGTAATCATGTAGCAAACTTTTTCTTCCATTGAAACAATTATAGTCTCACCAATTTAACAGAATTTCTTTCATATATGTGTTTCATGTTTGTGTGATCCCAAAGATGTAGCTTGCTGTCCTTCTTTTGACAAAGGATTTTGAGTGAAAGAAGCTATTGCAAATACATCTACATTCTGCAGAAAATAAAATGGAACCACCTATTAATATTTAGACTCCAGTTCCCATAAGCAATTTGGTGGTTTAGTATGGGTTGTCAGAGTGAAGAGTCAGAAAGGCAAGGAGGTCCTACGGGAAATAGGAAAAGACAGGATTGAAATAGTAGAGCAGTGAAATCTTGAAAATACCCACTCTTGCAATTTAGGTCTCTCCTTCTTAATAAAGTTCTTCAAACTCATGAGCTCCTCCTGCTCATTCTCTATGATAGCTTTTAAGTCAGCAGGTACCTCACAGATTTCTCTTAGATTGATCAGCAAAGGCAATGACAATATCTTTTCAGAGGACCTTTTCAGTCCAATTTCTTTTCTAACTCTTTACACTTTCAGTCAGATTTCACTGTTGCCACAGTGAAAACATCTTTATTTGTTTTTCCTGTTTAGCTGCACTCTACACCCATGCTGTCCTCAGTTTCTCACCAACTGCTGTATCCGAGGCTCTTCTCAGGCCACGTATACACCAGGAAGCTTTTCTTTGCTCACTGAACTACCACAGAACATCACAGCCTTATATTTTCCCCTTTATAGATGAATCCCTTAGGAATGAAATTAACACGTAAATGGAGGATGAGGCTAGACCATTCTCTTATTTGAAGCAGAGTCTAAGGGCTTATCTACAGTAGGGAGAGGGATCGACCGAAGATACGCAACTTCAGCTACTTGAATAACGTAGCTGAAGTCGGCGTATGTTTGGCCGACTTACCTGCCGTCCTCATGGTGGCGGCGGTTGGCAGCAGGCTCCCCCATTGACTCCAGCTTGTGCCTCTCGGCGAGCTGGGGTTCCGGAGTCGACAGGGGAGCTTGTTGCTGATCGATCGCTACCCACCGATCTGGTGGGTCATGAAGACATACCCTAAGACAGTGGTTCTCAAACTTTTTCTACTGGTGACCCCTTTCAGACACCAGGCCTTTAAGCATGACCCCCCCTTAGGGGTAGGGGCTGGGCTGGGAGGAGGGTGCCAGCAGCCCCCCGGGGCAGGAGCTGGGCTTTGAGGGGGGGTTCCAGCAGCCCCCCCGGGGCAGGGGCCAAGCTCAGGGGAGGGTGCCAGCAATCCCCCGGGACAGGGGCTGGGGCCCGAGGCTGTATAGCCGCGGCAGGGCCTGGGGCAAGGACCTGGGGCTCGGGATGCTGTCAGCAGCCTGCCGTGGCAGGGGCTGGGTCTGGGGCTCGGGGCACTGCCGGCAGCCCACCCTGTCAGGGGCCCGCTCCGGGGCTAGGAGCGCCACCGGCAGCCTGCCGCTGCAGGGGCCCGCATCTCTAGGTGCCGCTGGCAGCCCGCTGCGCCGGGGCTGGCTCGGGGTGCTGCCGGCAGCCTGCCCTGCCAGGAGCCCGCTCCAGGGTTCGGGGTGCCGCCGGCAGCCTGCCACAGCAGGGGCTGGGTCTGGGGCTCAGGGCACCGCTGGCAGCCCGCCGCACCAGGGGCTGGCTGTGGGGCTCGGGGTACCACTGGCAGGGGTTGGGGCCGGCTGCCAGCCTCAGGGGCTCGTGACCCCCACATAGCTTCCTTCCACCAATTTATGCTTCCCTAGACCTATTTGCATCTGCTCTACCTGTGAGTAAGCAATTTTTTTCTTACATGACAGAGAGCATAAATTAAGTGTAAATTAAATCACAACTTTAGCTTACACCTTCTTTCAACTCCTTGGCATAGAAGTTACACTTATTTGCATTGTGAAAAGTGGTATAAGCAGGCCAAGTGAATGCAATAGATTTTATTTTACAGAACCTTATATATATATCACTTCTGAAATTGGCCTGCAGATCTCAGTAAACCAGAAGAGAGCTCAGAATGTCCCCAGTAACCAGTAAATAAAACCAAAGTATAACATCAGGGTAAAATATTAAGGTGGCCAATGGTGTGATGATGTGAATGATCAGGATAGTGATGGGAAAGATAATACTGTAATAGCCTCAGACACATGTCAGACAGCAGCTCTGTAAAGATGACATGAAGCTAAGGTTAGCCTTTAATCCTGGACCTTAGGAGCAAGAGCATTTTAAATTACCATTATGAGAAATGGCTTGTTTGGGGAAACTGTATTTACAGAATTCAGTTCAACTCAGTTCTGATTACCAAAACCTGAAGTGCAATGAGGTGTTATTGGCTGGCTTCTCCAAAACTGGATGACACCTTGAGGTGTCAGACCTCCCTACTGTGCCAAGCCCAAAGTGCAGTAACGGTGTACTGTCCAAGTTTGCATGCAGATTGGCTTCAAAGGGGAAACACTAATTGCAACTTGGATCACTTTAGAGCAAATTGGTTTGCATAGCTGCTTGGTACCCTTTAAAAGAAACCCACTGAGTAATCAAAGTTACCAATTTGCATTCGCAAGAGAATGCTATGTACTCACAGTGACCAGTTTGAGTATGTGGCACATATTGTGTGGGGATATCTACACTGGAAAATTTGCTCCTATTGTTGAATCACAATAGAGAAACTCAGATATCACAGTAATGGGTGTTTACCTAGATAAACAGTTAAAGATGTAAGACCGTTTCTGTTATAAATCCTATTTTTCTGAAAGCAATTCCATTCTAGATGATATTTCTCATGCAAAGTTTCTGCCTAGAAAGATATTTTAAAATAAATATTCTAAGATTAATTGGACAATCTGCTTTTGAGTTATGATCCTGAAATTCTAGTTTCACTTTCTGAAAATTCTTTGTTCAACTGCAAATTAAAAAGCAATGATCTAACAATTGCAAATGTGGTTTGTATGCCCTAATCCTCAATAAGAATTAGAACACCAGAATACTCTAACCATTTCAGAATCATGAAGTTCCATTTATTAGAGATGATTCCCGTAGAACGTCCGTGAGCGACATGATAAACTGCAAGTGCCACTCCTCCTATTTCACTGTACGTTTCCTTATTTTAAGAAGGTGAAGAGACCCTTTTCTTGAGAAGTGAGCTCTCCAGAATATAAATAAATCTCTTCATTTGTGAGGTTTGTACTGGATTTGAGCGAGTTCTACCAAAAAGTGCTGGCTAAAGTTGTAAATAAAACCTACTGATAGTCTTAGCTGATGTGTATAGCCCCTTTTATCTGCCTGTTCATTAGTAGGCCTCTTCCTTCTCCCAGAAGCAGATACTTTTGAACAGGATCCTGTGAGAGGCAGCAGGGAGTAGTTGCTACTGTGCTTCCATCTCCTTCATCCCCCTAAGGAAACAAGTGACTGTGCATCTAAGGGTTGTATATACACAAAGAATTTGTACATGCATGCAAAATGATTGTGTTACCTTGATATTATTACAGTTCATATGCACTTGCTTATTGACATTAACATTTTGAATGTATGCTTATGTTTTTATTGTTCAAAAAATATGAGCCAGTGTGCTGAGTACCTCAGCAGTCCTTTGGGCTTTATAACCCTAAAAGGTAAATTGTACATATGCCAACACTGGAGCTACAATGGAGAAGGAGAATGTAAGAGGCCAATGTTCCCTCACAATTTCCATCACAGAGGCCAGCCGCAACCGCAGTCTGTTCACTCACCAACGCACCAGAATTACCTGGGTTTAGTAAAACTTTCAGAACTCTTGCCAATTAGATGGTATTAGTGGTATTTAGCATATTTTCTGTGCTATCAAGGAAGAAGAATGTTCTTATGGATAAAGTTAGGATTGGGACTCAAGAGTTATGGGTTTAGTTCCCTGCTCTTCCACAGACATCCTGCATGGCCTTGGGGAAATTAATCTCTTTGTCCCCCATTTTCTCATCTGAGTAACAGAGAAAATATTTTCTTACTTCTCACCCTTTGTCTGTCTAGTCTATTTCAAGTCATCCAAAACCAATGGGAGTCTTTCCACTTATATTTTAGACAATTTGAGGTAGGGACCATCTCTTATTATGTGCTTATACATCACCTAGCACAATGTGGCCCCAATTGTGGTAGGAGTCTTTAGATACCTCTGTAATACAAATAATGAAATAGTCATAATAAAGGTATTGTTTTGTGGTTGCCATAGTTTCACAAAAGCAGGTTTTCTGGAAATAAGCATTCAGATAAATGATGTTTGCACATTTGCCAATTTATATTCACGAAAGGAGCCACAATTGAACACACCAGTGTATGCATCCAGAGCGGAATAGACATCTCAATAAGTGTGAAAGCAAGCCTTCCTGCCTGCTCATTTCTGAAACGCACTCTTCGCCGTCTAAAATCAACTAAAGTAACATTATTCTGGAATTGTTTTTTAAACCTGCAGTGTCAAATTTTAATGTTAAGGAATAATGTGAATTGCCCGGAAATTTAATAAATATAGTACAAATATTCATTCTACAGTTTACAGTACTGTGCTCTACTTTTAACAAAGCCAAGGTTTCATTTCAAACAAATTGTCATGAGATATGTCATTTGATACTTGTGGCTTAAGTTTATGGAGCTAATGATTACTAAGGGAATCTGCCCAACAAAGAAATATAGTTCTCTGCCCAAATCTGTTTCCAAGCTATTGGTAGTGTGTGTAGCTTTAACACACTAGAATGACTTTATCTGGTTACTGCACCTCTAAAATCTGTACCACAAGGCCAGCTAACTTGTCAGTGTCAGTTGCAGATGAAACAGAGACTGAGCTCTGGTAGGAGCTCACTCTTCGCTCTCTCTCTCTCTCTCCCTGCCTTCACTCCAGGGAAGAGGGGTCAAAGTAAAATTTCTGTTCATGTCCCTAAGCCACTTTGAAGTCTGGCAATCTTGTACCCGCTGCCTTTCTGGTCATAGGCTTACAGCAATGTTGCAAAATATGCAGTCTTAGCTGGGTAAGCCAGATTCTTATTAGAAAGAAGAAAAAGGAAAGAAGACATAATGTAGGGAAGAAAAAGGGAAGATTTTAAGGGTGGAGACAAAATTTCACATTCTAAGTGGTGGCCAGAATTTTAATGGAGCCAATGGAGGTAACAGAGTCACCTGGGTCTGTCTCTCTGTCCCAACCTGGTCAGCGCATCCCTCAGGATTAAGATGAAGGCGGCCCAGGATCCCAGAAGACAGTGGGGCTAGCAGTCTTGAGGGCAAAGCTTGCTCCTTTAGCTTCTTTTGTCTTTCCATGAACCAGAATTTGCATCCCCTCATTTCAGTCACCCACTGTTATGGTAACCAACTTTTCTCCCCAGAGTCTCATTTTAGGGACCCCGGCAGTGATGGGCAGAATAGCCTATTCCCATATTATTTTAGCTACAGCAGGCCTAATTTCTGACACACTAATTTTGGTTCACTGATATCCGGTCCCACACTTTTCTTGTTTACCAGGCATGATATTAACAGAGTCCTTGAGTTATATCAGCTGCCTATTGTTTTGTCTAATTTAGACTGTTTTATCTTCCTTTTGCATCTTTTCCCATCAACGTTTGTTGTTTATAAGTTATTGTGACATTTAATGAAATTTTACTCACTTTTTACAGCTGAGATTGCAATTTGGGTAAATTTGTAGACCCAATTATTACAACAATAGCACTTTAAAAAATGACAGAGTATCTGCCAGTCAATGGGCTGATTAAGGTGCAGAATACATCCATAATTTGTGGAAGTACAGGATGCTCAGTGCACCATAGCTTAATGTGGAAAAATGTGCCCAGATAGGTACCACTATCTTTACATAAGCTCCTTAGAGTCCTGATTGTGAGGTTTTTCTTTCTTTTGTAATAGCTCACAAGTCCGACACTTTTCCTAAAACAATCCAGCAATGTTTATTAGAACAGACAGAACACTTAAGGAAACTAAAAGTTAAACGAAATACATTTGGGTGAGTTTGGTAGCTATGCATAGCCTAGCACCTTATCTTAAAATGTTGAAATTCCAAACATTTTATTGTACCTCCAGTTAATGTTGATCAGAACACAGGGAAGTCTGTTGGAATCTTTGGATAATTTGGCTACCAAACTCAACGAGTGTCTACTGAGTACATGCAAACTGGGATTTTTTTAGAGGTTTTTTAACTTGACTATATTAGGGAAGATTTTCACAGGAAAGAACTGGCAAATCCCTGACATCAGGGACCAAATTGCCCCTTGGACAAATTTCAGGTCCATGTTCCAATGCACGGAAGTGCTACAGCATCTAAAGAAAACAAGTGGGAGATCATTTTTAAAATCATGGGCAAAGCAATATATTTCCTCCTAATCTTCTTCTAAGAAATATCTCAACTATTTTAGCAGGAACTTTCCAATAAATAAATAATTACATGAAGACATAAATAAATTCAGCCCTGAGGCAGACAGCCACTATGGAAAAATTTGTCCCAAATAGTTAAAGTTTGGGTAAGTTATAAATAAGATGTGAAAATAAGATTTCATACAGTGATGTGTTGGCTGTCTTTAGCTACAGGTGTCATTACCTATGTTGCCTATATTAAATGATACAAATACTTTACATATCTCTACTGCCTTCTCTTTGAGAACCTCACACATTTTATAAGCAACAATTAATTAACCCTTTTCACCAAATAATAAATAATAGCTGTTGAAAGTTGTTACTGTATTCTGATAGCTATTTATCTGTGCTATATCATTAGTTCAGTCTGGATCCTAGCAGCAGATAGTAAAACTAACATTAGAATTGGAACTAAATGAAAACCTCATTGGCACTTCCAGCAGAGTAGCTAAGTAGCCAAGTGGGAATGAGGATTTAACTATCCATTCATTTCTAAAGATGATTGTGACATAACAGGGTACAATCCAGACTAATGAGAAGTTGTGTTAGCCCTGCCTTTAAATGCTGGGTGCTTTACAATACCTCACTGAAACTGTCCTCACCTGGGTCACTCACAAATAGCCTTCCAGCATACAAACCACACCTTGAATGTCTGTGTGTAACTGCAACCTGTCAACTAAATTTGGGCTGCACTCTGGGTCTCACCAGTGTTGGTTACAATTCATTGTGACCCCCAATACAATTCCAGTCTTAAATTTACCTCCAGAAATGTATGTTCTGTACTGCCAGCCCTCTATGGGACAATGCAAATCACATTAAATCTGTTATTTTTTTTTAAAGAGAATAGTGTGAACACAACTTGTTACCCCAAATGGATTTTCCCGGACACTTTAATTTAAACACACTTGGTTAGATAAAACAATAAAACAAGAGAATTAACTATAAAGAGACAGATTTTAAGTGAGTACAAGTAATGAGGCATAAAGGTTAGAAATGGTTACAAGAAAAATAAAGTTAAGACATTTATTAATACCTAACAACAAACTGTAGCAGATTCAAGCAAAGTTTCTCACCATATGTTTTCAGAAGTCTTACTAACCAAACCTTGTAGGTCAGGACCCCTTCTCCCAGAGTCCAATGAAGGCTTTCTTTTTTGCTTCAGGTGTAGTGAATGAGACAAGCAGGAAGAGAGAAATGGGGTATGTTGGGGGTGTTTATCTCTCCTTTTAATAGTTTAAATCCTCCTCTTGAAAAGCAATTCCAGCTGGGCACTGGGAGACAAAAAGTCTTTGTGGAGGAATGCTCCCTGCTGCTTTTTTCTCCACTGTTTCATCTTCCTTTGTTTTTCTTCCTGCTTGGTGACCCTATAGTGCTTACAAGAAAATTAAGCAGAGCACACATTCCTTTTTTTAGGACAGACCTGTTTGCCAACTTCTGTTTGGACAGAGATGTGGGGTTTAGAACATGTGATAATAACAACATAGAGTGGAATCTTATAACTTTGCATACAATGTTGCCACACATATTTTACCAGGGCAATACTGAGGAGCATACTGTGCATTTTCAAATGATGCCTTGCAAGGCATATTTTGTTCAAAGATTATTACAATAATGTGTAGGATGTGAATACAGAGCTACATTCTGTCACAGTGCCCTGATCAGTTCATGATTAAGTTACATTGGCAGGGCAATGTGGGAGCAGTTTGCAATGCTTCTGCTTAGAGGATACTTGTTCTGAGCCAAATACTTATCTCATCCTTGTGCAAGCAGTCCCATTGTCATCAGTAAGTCGCCTGTGGTAGCAGAATATGGCCCTCTGTAGATAAAGAGAAGATAAACAATTCCAGGGATGTCATGCTGACTCCCTTGAGGACTAATAGCGTTAAGATGGGGGATAAAGTGAGTCAGTCTGCTTAGCAGAGGACTAAAAGTGAGGATTGTCAAATGAACAAGGGAGGAGGGGTGGGAGTGAGCATTGCTGAATTACACTTATATGTTCATTTTAAATTGCACATCAAAGTACTATTTAATTTGTAAAGTAGGAGAATAAGAACATAAATAATAAAGGACAGTAATTTCTTTGGAGGGGGAAACCCAGGAAATTGTTGCCTCACACAGTAAACAAACAAATCTGTTCTCTGGCTCAGGGCATTCTCTAACAGCATGCCTCCTTGCTATGTTCATCTGTGGCTTGCATTATTATTTGACAAATATATTGGGTGAGATTTTCAAAAATGCTAAGCATTGGCTGAACTGCTCCCTTTGGAATTAATTGTAAAACTCTCATTCAAAAGTGGTATTAGGCCAACCCTGAACACTTTCTAAAATTCCACCCATTATGTCTTTGTATTTTAACTTGGTTCTCAGATTCAAGCACATTGGGTTGGATTTTCCCCTCTGTAGGAGTTTCATAAATAAATCACTGCAGAGAGGAATATTAAGATAATGAGGCATGGTATAAAAAGGTGAACTGATTGTTCCTATTCACCTTTGTCAGCAATATAAGAATATAATGGCATTCAACATTAAAACAAAATTAATTTTAAAATGGAAAATGTTTACATGTATATATAATCCTTGGAACTAATTGACCCAAGATATTAGTGAGTCAAACAGCTTAGTGAATTTCAAAAGAGGATTGGATCATTATGTCAATGAGAAAAATGTCTTTGATAACACTTGCTAGGGTAACATTATGTGGGCTATTAATCATGTTTCAGAAGGTAGGTTGATCACTAGTTAGAGTCAGGAAGAAATGTTTCCTATGGTTTTGATGCACCAGTACTGAATGATGCATAGGAAATTTCAGAACCCACAATGAGCCTACTAATACATTATGAGAAACATTATACTGGACTACAAGAACTATTGGCTTGTATCGACATGGCAAGTTGTGTGTACTTTTGCTTTGTGAAAGACGGGTGGGGTGTTGTGCTGATGAAAGCAATGAAAAAAACCACACACAATGATTTGGAATCTGCAAGGGAAAATATGCTTAGATTTATTTTATCTAGGACAGTGAGGGACAGCCTGTAGCCAGTGGGCCACATGTGACCCTTCAGAGTAATCTGCTGGAGGACTGCCAGACAGTTTGTTTACATTTTCACAGCTGCCTGCAGTTCCCATTGGCTGTGGTTCACTGTTCCCATTCCATTGGCCGGGAACAGCAAACTATGACCATTGGAAGCTGCAGGTGGCCATGAAACTATCTGGCAGCCTGCCAGCAGATTACCGACAGGCCGTGTGCACCCTGCGGGCTACAGGTTGCCCACCACTGATCAAGGAGCTTATTTTTTTCCTTTGACCATTACATATTGAATCAGTGTACATCATGTCCAAACATGTGAGGCAAAGCCCTGACATTGTAGCTCTGTTTGAATTTGAGGATATTTGCTGCAGTGTGAATTTGTTTTGAGCAATTCTTTGCAGCTGAGAAGACACCCCGCTGAATATAATACATTTGGTAATATTTTATAAATCTGTAAAATCAACTTCCAATGCTGTGTGCCTCATCTTGCCCTGAGGTCAGGATAGCTGTCATATTTCATTTGTTGTTTTCTATTATGTGTGCTCACTACTTTTATTGCCCTTTTAAAAGTGATTCATGCCTAACTTTCATATAAAGATTCCTGCCCATATTCATCATTCTTGTAAGGATTTATTCTAATTCACAACCTCCTGAGGTTCTCTTTTGTGTTTATTATTTCCAGTTCATTCTTAGTTTCAAGTACTCAGCAATTAATTGATCTTCCTTTGTTTGTCCAGCAGTGAGTGACAGTTTTCTGAATATTTCTTTTCCAAGAAGACATGTAGCTTTTCAACACCTTGCAATTCTTACCAAAATATTTGTTTTTCCCCCAGCATCTCCAAACAGCTTGAACTGTTCTGTTCATTCCCTCTTAAGCACTTGGCATTGCCACTGTCAGAAGACAGGATACTGGGATAGATCAACCTTTGGTCTGACCCAGTATGGTTGTTCTTATAGTGTTGTTTTTGTTTCTTTGCTCTTTTTTTAAACCTGTGATGACCTTCTAGTCTCAGTTTCTGGGACACAGTTTTCATTTTACATTACTTATCTAATGTCTTCCAAGGGTACACGAGATGACAGCTAGGCCTATCTTTCCATTTCTAGTGAAGTTTTTTTCTTTGTTTCTTAATCACTTGTTCAAAATGAGATTACCTGAATAAATTTCTTCTGAAGAGTGGGGCTATTAAAGGTGTTAGAATTTAATACTCCATTGTCTTTAATGAAAATAGTGATGAGCAGAATGAATGAAAAGGTTATTTCAAAGGGACATGAGTATTTTAAAGAGACAGTATGTTGATGTCACTATTCTGTACATAACTTGCTCTATTAACTTTGATTTGATATAATATATGTTCTTTTTGCAGCGGTAGTCTGCATGTGAGACGTTCTCTACTACATACTGACTCAGAGCCATTTTCACACATAGTGAATGCACAGTGACATTCTTGCATCACACACAAATACTATTTGGTCATTTTATTGTACTGTAGGTAACTATATATCTAATTTACTTCTAACTGGGAAGTTGGTACCCCCCTGGTATTCACAGAGATCTGATAACTGTATACCTGTATGGTGTCTCTTTAAACAAAGTTCACTATTGTAGTGATTATGGTTTTGTTTCAAATATGTACCTGGCAAGGATTTGTAAACTTGTTAATACTTCCTAAAAAAATAAATAGCTAGTTTTTAAAACAGGTGGATGTACTAAATTAAGCACAGAATGGATCAGATACACATACACAAATTCAGTGTGAGTTATTATCACTGCTCTTATTCTCATTTTCATCTTTGTGTGTAGTATAGGCCACTCACTTGTTGATAGACAGCAAGTGTGAAAAATCAGGATGAGGTGGGGGGGGTAATAGGAGCCTATATAAGAAAAAGACTCAAAAATTGGGATTGTCCTTATACAATCGGGTCATCTGATCACCCTACTTGTTGACAGTGAGTACCTCCCTGTCCAGTATGTCTGATTTGAGAACTGGGGCCAATGTGCTCAGTTTTGGACTTCTACTTAAAGATTCAAAGGTGTCCTTTTGTTTGGTTTGTCTTCTAATCTTCACATAACCTCTAGTTATAACGTATGCCTGTAACTGATAACAAAGCTTGAATCTGCCTAGTTAACATTTGTTTTTCTTTTTATTGCTACTTTGAAACAAAAAATTATCAGCTTTTGAAAAGGCATTTCAAGGGCTTCAGTTTTAGGTTGTCACATAACAACATTTACCCTGTTTAAAGATGTTTCGTGGCATCTGAGGCTACCTTCATCACTGAGACTTCATATAAGACTTTACAAGAAGTTTTTATTCTATTGAAAAGGTGCAACTGGTTCATTAACAGAAAACTAGACTCTCTGCAGGAAGCTAAAACTTGAGTTCAAAACGATGTATTCAAGGGTTATTGAAGCAAAAAACAACAACAAAAAACCCCAAGAGTTTTTGTTTGGGTAGGTTGTAGGAAATGATGATGATAAGGGAGGTATTCAAAGAAAACCCAAGGAATGCATTTGATTGCTTTGACTGTAAACTTCAGCTTAAGCACAGTCAACTTTTTAAGTGTTTTGGACAATCCAAACAAGATCTGTTTTTACAGACTGAACTATTTTTGAATGCCTTGTATGTTGTCACATATTTTTGTCTGCAGCCGCTTTGAACCCAATTTGAGATTCATTTTGTTTATATCAGTAATTATGGCAGATCCTTATGTGTTGTGAGTTTTGCCACTTTTTTTAAAAAAAGGAACTTGCATTACAAAGCTCCTAGTATTATTTTGATGTGCAGATTGTTGCTCACGTAAAAAACATATGAGCAGTGCATAATCAATAGATAGCTGCATATTTGAGGGTAAATGTAACCATTTTTTGTTAATACAGTTGACTTTGTCACCTCTCTCTCAAAGAACAGAAGATGTCAGGATTTTCCCAATAGGGGGAGAAATTAGTGACCTGGAGTCTGGGCATCATTTTAGTGTAACTTGTTTTAATTATACATATACACCAGCCCCAGTTTCAAAAGAGACATAGGACCAGATTTTTAAAGGTATTTAGATGCCTAAAGATACACATAGGCAAATAGCAGGATTTTCAACAGATCACAAACAGGTTCAGTATCTATCTCCCAGTGATTTCAAGGAGTTAGGCTCCTAATCTCTTTAAGTGCTTTTGCAAATTCCAGTAGGCACCTGTTTGCATTTTAGGTGCCTAATTCTCTTTCAGAATCTGGCCTTAAGTAATTAATGTAATTTTGAAAATGTTACCCTATTTTACTAACTTGATTAAGTTATGCATGCCCCTTTTTGATACCTTGCCACATGGAATCACAGCAGAAGAGTTGAATTTGGTGGAAACTGCTCTGAGGTCTTTAAAATAATAACCACCACCATATTACCAAAGGAACAGAATAGTGGAGATGTAGGCTCAGGCAATCAAAAGAAAACACAGTTCTATTTTAGAAAGTGTCAAACTGGCACCCTCTTACCCAACATATCTGCTCTTCTCAAATAATAAGTCTCATCTGCTGAGTTTAGTGGCAAAAAAATAGGTTTTTACTATTTTTCCTCATGTTAGCCTGCACCCTAAACTACTAAGAGTGAGGAAACTGGATTCAATCCTTCTTGAGCACCAGCTAGAGAGATATTAACTAAGTTCCAATTACAGAGCTAAGCAATTACATCTTGTAGAGTCTCTGGTGGCACTACAATGGCAGAAGTGTCAATGAAAGCATAATCTGAAGACAATGAGGTGACACAACTGTAAATGAGGTGTAATTTGGCTGGAGAACGTTTGTTACTGTATAAAAGAGAAGGATGCAGCTGGACTCTGAAGTGAGTTTCCAGGGTTTGCAGTTAAAAATGTCTTTCTACTTGTTAGCTAAGTACTTTTGATTGAGCACTGAGGCATAGTAAATGTAGACTCTATAACACTATTTGTACATAGCCACTTGCAAATGAGAATAGCATTTAAAATAATGTTTTGGTTGAAACCTACCCACTGAATGATGGGAATTGTGGTCAATTTGATCCTAGAAAGATAAAGACTGAAGAACATCGCATCTTCCCAGGCCCACTAGAGAGGAGGGTGTTCAGTTCCTACAGCATCTGGAATCACTGGGGGAGCAGGGTGTCACCTTATAGAGTCCCCTCATTACCGAGTGTTGTGCTGCAAGCATTCCCTAACTCAGTTTCCCTTCTCTCAGGACCCTTTAAGATTGCCATACTGCCCACAAGGGAGTGAAACAAAATTCCCCTGCTGAGGTTATCCACTACTGAATTCAAATAAACTTTATGAAATATAGCCTCTCCCCTTGGACTTAGGGGTTGTACAGCCTTCCTTCCTGGGGCTCTGTATTTCTCTGGGAGTGCCTTTATCATGACCATCTGAGTCCTAATGGCCTTTTATCAGATCCAGATGCTCGTTATTCAATTAAATGCCCAGGTGGGCGTGTTCCCTTTAAATTAGCTCTCATCAGGGGGATCCTGCACCGAGACTCTCTTGAAAGGGCCCAATAACCTGTGAGATATGCAAAATACAAGGCTGGTTATGCAGAGACCAAGCTTGATCTCCAGGAGAAAAGGGACAGAGACTGGTTTTACCTGCTTTCAGGAAGCTAGGAGACAAAGCCTTATTTTTTGGTACAAAAGGCTAGTTTAAACAGACTTGGGGATGTTCCCTCTGATTCAGCAAGTAGACAGCCCCTTTAGTCCAAGTTGTCATGTCCCCACCCCTTGAACACAGTTGGAAGTACTTTGCCCTATGTGACGGGGCTGAGCGGCCCCGCCCCGGTACAGCAGGGGTTAACCCTTCTCTCTGGGCAGAGGAGGCCACGCCCCGGAAGCTCTGCTGGGCATGCTCCAGCTGGAGATCTAGCATAAAAGCCAGCAGAGCTGCTCAGTTGGGGGTGGACCACCAGAGGGGAAGGATGTGTGTTGCCAGCTCCTAAGGAGGCACTGCCTGGATTCTGGGACCCAGATGACAGCCTGGCTGTGATGCCGCTGGAGGCCCAGCTTGCCATTGACTCCAAGGAGGGGGAAGCACTGATGGACCCCCCCGGAGGCAGTGTGGGTAGGAAGAGACCCAGGGGGCCCTTAAAGGTATGGGCTAGCTTGGCGTGTTGCGGGCAGATCCCTGCCGAGCGTGTGGCAAGGCCAGCCCCGCGGACAGGTGAGCCCTGGGTTGGGACCCAGTGGAGTGGGTGGGCCTGGGTCCCCCTACCCCTATGGCCATTGGGCCATGCTACCCCAAGGGTGGGGAGCCCCTGTATTGACTCTGGCCATTGGGCCATGCTACCCCAAGGGTGGGGAGCCCCTTGTATAGACTCCGGCCATTGGGCAATGCTACCCCGAGAGGGTGGAGCCCTTGCACTGACTCTGTATTGACTCTGGCCATTGGGCCACGCTACCCCGAGGGTGGGGAGCCCTTGCACTGACTCTGCATTGACTCTGGCCATGGGGCCACGCTACCCTGAGAGCGGGGAGCCCTTGCACTGACTCAGTATTGACTCTGGCTATTGGGCCATGCTGCCCCGAGAGCGGGAAGCCCTCGTATTGACTCTGGCTATTGGGCCACGTGGCCCCAAGGAGTGGGGAGCCGCTGTATAAACTCCGGCCACTGAGCCACGCTGCCCCCCCAGAGGGGGAAGTTAGAGATAGGTGGAGGTCCGCTGCCAAGCCTGGCCCCAGCCCTCAGGGGGTGCTGTGGAATAGGACCCGTCACAGCCTACCAGAGCCCACTAGCCTGACAGGTGATTTCTGGTACATTTAATATGTAGGATATTGTATTATTTTTAAATACATTTTTGGTGATGCCTTTGCCCTATAAATAAATGTACTCCGCTGAGAAAGAGCTGTGTGGTAACTTGAGCTGTGTGGTAACCGGGACTGCTCTTTGTCCTCAGAGAGGAAACAAAGAACAGGAGCTGGCTGCTAGACAGACTGGCTTGTTGGGGATATCACAGTGTAAGGCAGAGAGCAGCATTTAAACACCAGTAGTGGTACATGAGTCCCTGCACAAAGATAGAGGAGGGCTGGAGGCCTGAGACCTGGATACTCCAGAAGTGGACCACAGGTGCAGTCATCCAGAAACAGCCACACGATAAAACGAGGGATGGATGTCACATGCCAATGATAAAGAATCAGAAATAAAGTTGCTTTCTCCTGACACTGAGCAACGAACACTGAGCTTAGTCTCTAGGCATGATCCTATCTAATATATCTGTCAGTTCAGGTGATACAACCCCATATATAGCACATTTTAGAAAAACGAATCTGCATTTGTATGTCAGCAATGAAAGACAACAAACTGATTTGGGTTGCTGAACCCAAAGTTTGCTATAACAATTCTTCCATAACAACGGTTTGTTCACTCAACCCTACAGCTACAGTTAAAATTACAGCTTACATTCTTGTAGTAATAGCTATTCACTCCACACATTATTTTCTACACTGAATGCCTTTTCTTCCTGCATGTGACATAAAGACCCCAGTTTACAAAGGCTGAATGCCAGGTTATGACTGGCTACAATGGAATTTATTCTTGAACTACCACACCTTGACAGTTAACACCAGAAAGGGCAATATTAAATCAGACCACATGAGTTGCTTCTGGTGTACTGTAGTGTAACAGTGCATTATGCTGTTCCTGAAATTGTGTATCCCTTTCTTAATGTTGCGATGAATGCAGTTGTCTATAGCTGGTATGGTACAAGAAAGGCAAGCTTTTGTTTGCTTTTCTTAATACCTTGCATTTGGAACAATTTGGGATTATTGTTTCAGGATGTCAGACATCGCTCCCCTGGAAAAGGTTTGAGGGATGATCTTCCTTTTCAAAACCGAGAGACTGCATAGAACACAGGTCCAGGGGCAGGGCCTATTATTTTGTTCTGTGTTTGTACAGCACCTAGTACAGTGGGGCCCTGGTACACTATAGGGGCTCCCAGGCACTACCAGAGTATAATTAAACAATGTTTAAACCGGCTAATGTAGGGTAAGATTGTCCCTGACCCATGTGCAATGGAGAGTTCACCAATGGAGAGTCTGCATGGGCCCCAGAAACAAGGGCAGTTTCCACACTTGGGAGAGCACAGATTGCTCCCATTGTGCATAGATCCCAAACCAGGTGGGTGGCGGGCAGGGAAGAGATATGGCCCTTCCATACTTGGGACAGTAGGCTGAGGACTAGTGTTGCCTGCAAGGCAGGGAGCCTGCAATGGAATTATAGCTCAGGGAGGTTCCCCTTGGGCAGGGGAGCTAGGAATCTCACCCAATGCAATTGTGGAAGCAATCATTTTCCTTGTGAGGTGTTTGGTCTTCACTTCCATATAGTAGAACAGCATCCTCTGTGACAAATCAAGTCCAGAGAGCTTACACAAGAAAATACTCCTGTTATTTCACATTTGTATTGTGCTGTTAACAAAGGCTAGATTCTGCCTAGCATTCACCTGGGTGCACTGGGCTTAAGCAGCCTTGCCCTTTCCTCTCATACACACCCGGTGTGGCTCACATAAAGGCCAGACAATCACAACGTCTGAGGTCTGGGATCCCTGCTCCTTGTGGACAGTTGGTGCCCAAAAGGGAGAAAGTGGAGGGAAAGAAGCCAGGCCCATGTACCCATCCCCCTCTGCACCAGCCTGTGAAGTAGGACCTGCGTGCAGCTGTTATCAATAAGGATGTAGTAGCAGGCCCCCTCCCTATGTACACTGGAAGCTGTGAGAGATGTTTGCACCCCTGAAGCAGAAAACTGCTTGGTGTTTCCCTGGAGTGCTGCAGCTGCACACCACCTCCAATGGCCATCTGTATCTAAGAGGAACTTGCAGGCTGAAGGAACATACATGCTCTCCTCTGTGTGACTGGCCAGCTCAGGTGATTGGTGCCAGATAGGGAGATATTCTCAAGCGCAGACCCTAGAAATCTATGTGATTATTTTGTGTCTGCAATGGTGATGATGGGAAGAAGCAGAGAAAAGTCATTCAAATCCATTGTCTCAGAGGTGAGTTTCACCACCTCCATTCTGGGTCTCTGCATTATAACAGAAGATAACCAGACAAGCAAATTACAGTATCAGGAAGAATTTAGCAGCAGCTGCCCTTCCTTGGCCCTGAGAGGAAATCCTGTTCTTCACACAACTTATTTCTTTATATTTATGTCCTCCCTTTTCACCCAAATTTCTTCTAGTAATAAACTTTAGTTCTGCTCCCTCTAGCGATGGTGTGGTTATTATTTGATGAGCAATGTCTATTTATTTTACCTTACTGCAACCTCAGCTACAGATGAAAAAGCTCTTCCTTGCCCTGTGCCTTGCATGTATACAAGTCCATTGACTTCTGTCCATCCTTCCACTCTTGATCTCTTCTGATCACTTCCCAGGGATGAAAATTCAGTACCTACATCTATGGAGACAATTTTTCAAAGTATCACTTACGGGTTAGAAACACAAGAAGACCCAGGTAGCCCCCAGCATCTTTTGTTCCTCTCTCCCTGTGCAACCTCAGATGGTTCCCAATCTGACATCACAAAAGAACCACGTGTTTCTGAGGCAACCAAATATGGTGAACTGTGGCCACTGGAAGCTTAGGGGACTGTGCCTGCAGATGGTCAACATCAGCAAAATGTCTCGCAGTCCATGATCAGATTACTCTGATGGGCTGCATGCGGCCCATGGGCTGCAGCTTGCCCACCACTGTCAGCCTAATTACATCAACCATGACTCTACACCGCTCAGTGTTACTAAATCGGTGTAGACAGGCACTTACATCGGCAGGTGTCAAATTTTAAGTTAAGACACTTCCGGAGTTAGGTCAATGCAAGGTAGCATAGACCAGACCTTACTTATTGTCAGTGTTTTTTGTCTGCATAACTTAGGCATTTAACCACAGGTCTCTGCCATACTTTGCATTCTACGGTAGCATTCATGATTCTTAATTGATACAGCAACACTGACAGAGCAAAATCCTGATTGCTATTGTATCAGACAGGCAGAGATCATTACTCATGCACAATCCATAACCTTAACCACTATATTAACACCTTTAATTGAAACTGGCAAAATAGACTGAAAATCATCCCAACAATATGGGCTGAACAATTATGATCATCCCTTTAAAGTGACAGAATGCTTTTTATCTTTCATCTCCCTATTCACATGCTTTGATTGTGTAAATAAATCATTAAAATCTATTTACTTTTTACTGATCTGTGCTATTCTGATGAGATTACGTGACTGTCCTTGCTACTATCTTGAGTTTCCACAGGATCCCTTCAAAGTATACTGACTAATCTCCCACAGGAAGTGGTGAAAACCCTCTTTTGGATCCTTTAAATGTAGATTTTACAAAACACCAAAGGGAACAATTCCTTCCTTGGTGGGGAGAAGGATGAGATGATCTAATGAGTCTTTTCCATTTCTAGTTTTTATGGATCTACCATTCTCATCTTCGAAAATCCTCTAAGTGAGCAAATCATCAAAAATCTTTACAATCATGGCGATCAGTTATTATTTAATTATTTTCAAATCAGTCCATACAATGCTATCTGGCTAGAATAGATCCTGAGAAGTGCCGAATGCTCCCACAAGTTTCACTAATGTCATTAGAGCACCCTAGAAAAATCAGATGAAATTTTTTTTGTCTGAGAATTTTCAAACAGGAGCAGATGTTCATTTTTTTCAAGGGTGGGAATGCGAATTCTCTAGTTTGACGTTTTTCAGCATATAGTACTTCCAAAATGTGCCTTTTAATATTTTTATAAGTTTTACATTCACATTTTTACTTATTCAGATATGAACTGGCGGCCAGAGAGAGGGACCACTGTGATTCAATACGCTTTCCTAATTCACATGAACTAGTCTATTCCAGAATTACTATGATAAGGCAGTATTTCCAGATCATTGACCATCTCCTTCTTTCCCCACCCTGAGTGTTTTGACTACATTGGTCTGTCGCATTAGCACATAAGATTTGGAGTATTTTTATTGTCCAGTTATTTCTTGCCAAAATGCATTCTCTTGAATACTCTATTTGCATTTCTTATGTCCTGGCTGAACACTTTTTAACATTTTCTAGCTCACTGATTTCAGAATTACTTCTATTTTTCATTCTCCATTACCATTGCTTTCATCTCGTACAGTTCATCTCAATAACTCCACTACTCTCTTAAAGTAGCTATTGGATATCTTTTTTCCCCCTTGCTAATCCAGTCGTTTTGTTAGGACTTTATTTAATGCTGTTGTATAAATCCTTGAGCTTCAACTGGATTTAAATCACTGTAGTCCCACTGGGTTCAAGAGCTACACCAATTTACACCAGCTGAGGATCTGCTCCAGGGTCTGCTTCCTTCTCAATTTTAGCTGGTTTCCTATGTGGTGCTGATATATTGTTACATACAGTGCCTGTGTGCATCAGTTTCTCCATTTATTTCTAGTGTCCTTGGTGGGTACCATCTGTCCTTGGTGGGTACTGTTGATGCCAATTAGTGGTTTAATACTGACCTCAACAGGAGCAAGATTAGATCCTTAAAGCAGTAATGGACTTCCTCTTGCCTATTAGCTGGGTTGCAGATAACTGTGGCTTGTGAGAGAGGCTGGGGGAAAAGGAATTGAAGCTAAGGACAGGTGTGTGTGCAGTTTTTGTAGTGGTGTAACAAGGTTGGTTAGGGGAGTGACTTTTTACCAAAATAGTCATCCTGGTACAGGTTCTAGTGTGGATGCAGTTATACCGGTATAAAGGTGCCTTATACCAATATAACGTACTCTTCTTCCTATACAGGAACAAGCTACATCACCATAAGCACTTGTATATCACCATAAGCACACCTCCATATTATGGGGGATGTACCACTTTAACTAGACCAGGATAGTAACTGTTGTATGTAGACCAGGTCAAAGAGGTGTTTTGCTGGGTAGGTGCCACCATTCACCAGCTTGAGAGAGAGGTGTGTGAAGGGTCTACATTAAAGTTTCTTGGAGTTTTAGACAGTGTGGCCTCTTCTCATTTTTTATACACCTGATGTTACAATATTTTAAAAACCAATTGAATTAATGTTATGTAGAGATCATAAGTAATGGTTTGGGGCTTGTAGTAGCTGGAAGGTACTGATTACAGTTATTTATGATACTTGTAGGAGCTCAGCAGCTTTTGAAACCTGGCTTCTTGGGCCTGACTCCAATGCCATTGAAGTTAGTCGCACAACTCCCATTGATGGGAGCAAGATCGGGTCCCTTTTTGCCTTTGCATAGTAACACAATTTCCTCCCATTGGCACATGAAAGTAGTTTGTTTTGTGTCATGGTACCTATGGACAATACGCCTCTGGATTATCGTGAATGATTTTGTGTGTTTACATTTGCCTGTTCCTGTCTCTCTAGTTTTTCAACCATATAGATTCCCTTGTTATGAATGTAGTGAATTCAATTGCACCATAGCCATAAGCATCCCTTGTTTTTGTTGTTTCAGTCAGCAAAGTTCTTTTATTCCTTTATACTAAACACTGTTGTTGCAAAAATGATTTCTAAAGAGACAGTTTTTACATCACACCCTGGGCCTTACACTGTCTTGAATTATGCTTGTTTTCACAGTTTACACATTTACATTTATTGTTTTGAAGGCTACAGAACTGTAGGAATGGGAAGAAAAATGTAAAAGTCTCCAAAAGACAAGGATAAAAGCAACTCATTGTCTTAAGATGAAATGTTAAATTGTCAGATGTCATCTCTTGTTATGATTTACAATCTTTATATACAGTTCCTCAAATTATTAACATGGTGCTTCAGTAATGACTATCATCAGTTACCCCAGTGAATCTATTTAATTGGTGTCCAGTCAGTTATATGTCTTCAGGATCCTACTATATGGTGCCTTTGAATAATGTTTGTCTGGCATTAACGTTGTTTTAGGCATGTTAAGATCTATAAATCTCCATAAGTTATTTTCATATTTCAAAACATTGTTTGGTCCAATTAATGTTTCCTGCTGTAGTTATTAAAGAAAAATAGGCACAGCAAAGAGCTAAGAATTATGAACTCTCTTATCTAAAGATATGTAACCTGGAACCCTTTGGCAGGATTCTGCACTCATATATGCCTGTAATTCTGTTTGACCGAGAGCAGGATTTGACCCTCTACTCATCCAAGAATCAACTCTTAATCTCTTAATTGTTTCTAATGGCTGACACCACTTTCCATTTTCTGTATCACTTTTACAGTGTATTCTAATCCAGCATTTCTCAAATGTGGCCACTTGGGCTTTTCTTGTAGCCATGGCCTTCTCGGTGTTGTGGGGGGAGGGGAAAAGCAGCAGTCCTCCCCCAGGACCACCAGCAGGTGCTGGTCCATGCCTCCTTTTGGAGCCACAAACTCTGTAGGAGCAGACAACCACTGTGAGCTCCCCACTTTCCCAGGGGTGAGGCTGCTAAGACTTCAGCCCTGAGGTGGTGGGTGGCAGGCTCTGGCCCTCAGTAGCAGGGCTTCAGGCTCTGGCCCCGGGGATCTGGTCCCGGTCTCAACCCCTGCATGTCACCCCTGGTCCCTGTTGGCTCCTCCAGTCTGCAGCTGTCAGCAGGACTGCCGGCTCTGGGTTCACCCACATTCCCCATCGCCCTGACCCCAACTGCTGCCGCCCCCCCATCGCCCCTGGTCCTCCCACTAAGCTTGCTTGGGCTGAGTAAGTCTGCTCTGAAAAGTGATATTAACAAATATACAAATATCCCTTTTCAAAGTACCAGACTTACTAGGTCGAAAGTCTAAATAAATAAAAATAAACCAAAAAAACAAAATATGCAAAGTACCTTATTTGTGTTTATATTCTGTTTAGGTCCAGTAAAGAACAGAGACAATTGTACTTTATTTTTATTATTGAGTCTGCATAAAACCCTACATAAATAAATTACAATGATTTGGACACATCTGTGTGCATATTTATTTGTTTCTCTTAAATTTAATTAAGTATTTTTAGGAAAAATTGTCAGAGTGGCCACCAGCAAGAGGCCACTAAAACATTTGTTATGAGAACCCTTGAATCATCTTAAACAAGGCTCTAGTGACATTTTGTAGCGCTAAGTACAAGGGCTAATGTGTTCATGGTAGCCTTTGTGCTTCAGTTTGCATCCTGAGAGCCATAAATACTATGGCTATTAAGGTCTGTGCATGCCAAATATGCATACAGGACAATTACAGAATAATAATTATTAGGACTATTAAGTTTTCTTTAATGACAAATAAAAGACACTGATCTAAAAGTTTCTTGTTGTGAACAATAAAAGTCACACAGGTTTCTTGTTAGAATACAGCTGGGCTGAAATATAGAAGGCTGCCTTTATTATACAGAAGAAGCAGACTCTTCACATTAAATGGTGTATGACCAAACAAGCTGCATTCATTTGACTTCCCAGACAGCTGGAGTTGAATTCAGAGGCAGCTAATTGCCTTGGGGACCCTTCTCTGGCATGTAGCCCATTGGTACTCTTAAGGGGTGGAGCAGCTTCACACAGAAAGCTTTAAAGCATCTGGACTGCTGTTGTGCAGAATGCTACTGCTGACAGATTTACCATCTGTCTTTGAGAAAGACAACAGTTTCGGGAGGCCAGATACTACCAATCTCCTGTATAAAGCCGTTGTCAGTTAAAACCTCCTCATTAGACCCGAGAATACAACTTGAATTATGGCTAACTGTATAAACTAAAAAAATAAATATCAAGACGTTCTCTGTTTTTATTTGTGTACGGCTAGAAGAAAAATCGCATAACATTAGGAAGCAGAAAATTGTAAACACGTTTGTATTATCCATCAGCGGGGCTTTCTGCGTGCGAACCAATTTTACGGATGTGCCAGCATTAGCCCGTTAGTTCCATACTCCCACTAGAAAGAGATGGAGTACTATAGTCTATTTAATTCATAATGCATTAATCATTCTATATTAGATGACTCAGCTCTACAGGTCTGTAGACTATGTTTGACGCTCCATTGCAAGTGTTTTTGTTGTTATGCTTGTGTAGCCTATGAAACAGCTTGTCTCTGATTTACAAGGGACTCAAAATATATATAGCCACAAAAAGGGGAAAGGATGAATGTATTTAAGCACCCTCTCACTCCCAGAATGATGGACAACCATCACAAACACACACAATTATGACCACCTCTTTCTAATCTACTCTAATCTTACAGGGACAATTTCAAGTTAGGTCCAAAATGTTTTTCAAAACACGAAGCTTATATAGAAACATTGTCATGGTAGACAGATGAATAGATTTCAAACAATCAGCAGCATTCATTTAGTAGCCCCCTGTGCTGCAGATGCGAATGGTAAACATTATGCCTCAGCAGCAGCAAGAGTCCTAGAGATAGTGAGAAGCGGGTTTATGGAATCTGTGATTACCATGACCCATTATAAACATATGGGCAGATTTCTTTAAAACAGGGCTTGGTGTTTAAGCTTGCAGATAAGTGCCGAGATTTCCATATGCAGTAGAGGTTAGGAATTTTCAGAGTGCGGCTGTTTCCTGACAATCTAATTACAGCATTATGTCCAGACATCGTGCACTTTACAGTCAGATGCTCATGGGGGAACTGTGTGTGTGCATGCATGTGTAATTGGGATATTCAAAGGGGTTAAGGATTTACCTTGTGCCTCCTGTTTCTCAAAAGTCAAGTTTCAATCTCTCCTGAGATGGACACCAAGGAAATAACAATACATGTATTTTGTACCCGATTTGTCACAAATGAAGGAAGTTGAATATAGGTAGCTGTTTTTAATTTTGAACTGCAGTTATAAACCAATATTTAACTAGAAGTTCTCCAGATATCTTACCCCAAATACTTGACCACAAAGCTTATGGGAGTTGTAGAGAATATACATTTTTCCCCTCCAGGCTGTATAATGGTAAGAAACTAGTTGATTCATCTATGTATGTGGAGCGTGGAAAGAATGTATTGCTCCATGGGTAGAGGATGTATTACTCCATGTACTAAGGGTACATCTATGCTACCCGCCGGATCGGTGGGTAGTGTTCAATGTATTGGGGGTCAATTTATTGTGTCTTGTCTAGACATGATAAACTGATCCCCGATGCACTCCCCGTTGTCTCCAGAACTCCATTTCCACAAGAGGAGGAAGCGGAGTCAACAGGGGAGTGGCAGTGATCGATTCACCGCTGTGAGGATGGCCAGGTAAGTCGACCTAAGATACTTTAAAGAAAGTGAGGAATACTTGTAGCACCTTAGAGACTAGTTTATTTCAGCATAAGTTTTCGTGGGCTATGGCTCACTTCATCGGATGCATAGAATGGAACAGAAGTAAGATGCATTTATACACACAGAAAAAAAAAAATGTACATTAGCATACCAATTCTAAGAGGGCTGTTAAATGTAGATGAGCCATTATCAGTAGGAGAAAAAAAATACCTTCTGAAATGGATTTCTGTGTCAGGTAAATTAACTCAGGAAATGCAATCAATTAGTGTAATGAGAGAACCATTTGCAAGTCCTATTTAGCCCCTGGTTAATTGTATCCAATTTGAAAATTAATTCCAGTTCCTCAGTTTCTCCTTGGAGTCTGTTTTGGAAGTTTTTCTGTTTCTCTGATTTTCTGTTTCAATGGTTTAATGTTCTCTCCCATGAACAGAGGCTATTTAAAATAAGGCATCAATCAATCCATGGCCACTTCCGCAGTGGATGGAAGAGCTGTATCCTTTCTACAAGAAACGCAGCTGCCTTACATGAGGGCCAGGTTCCCTTCTAAAAACCCAACCTTGTGAATGCATAAATAGGACAAATCAAGTAGTTAGAGTGCTAGCCTGAGACTCAGAAGCTCTGGGTTAAACTCCCTGCTCCATCACAGAATTCCTGTGCAACCTTGGACACATAACAGAGTCTCTTTGCCCTAATTCCCCATCTGTAAACTAGTGAGACCAGTATTTTCCTACCTCGCAAAGGGGTTGTGAAGATAAGTATATTACTGTGAGTCACTCAGATACGGTAGTGATGAAGGCCAGATAAAGAGATGGATAGAATTGATAGGTGCAAATCTTTCTGTTCTGGTGTCCATCGAGCTGTGAGAAGTCGGGCCATAGTGTTTGAGTCATAAACAGAAAATTGCTCCAGTTGAACTAAGATTTTTCAATCAATTTAGTTAAATCAGTGCACATCCCTGAAACTGGTTTATATTAGTTTAGCAACCGATTGAAATGTGTTCATTGAAAGGGTACATCCGTTTAACTAAGTCCAATGTAAAAACCATTTTAGTTAAACCCATGCAACTTTTGGGTGCAGGCAAGGCCGTAGCCTCTAAGTATGCATATAGGGCTCAATCTCGCAACCACTGAAGTCAATGGGACTGCTGCTTTTGCTCCGCCGGTAGTCACCTGTCAATGGATTTGCACAGGTGTAACTGAGGGCATGATTTGATGAAAATAAGCTCAAACCGGTATAACTGAGAGCATCATTTGGCCTGAAGATGGTAAGAGGCGAAACCAGCTTGATTTCCATAGCTCAGTTAGCAGGACTTGAAGGCAGGAAAATTGTCTTTTTATTTGTAAACCCAGCACATTTAAGACTGGATCAGTTGGCCACAATAAACACCGAACCCCCTCTTTATCATTTTTAGTCACTCCGCAGAGTAGAATCACATTTTGCTCTGACTTTACAGTAGCTATTAAAACTTCCCTCAGGGAACCTGCTTCACATCTGAGCTATGATTTAGCAGGAATGTCATGGGACTTGGCCACTTATTCCTGCGACAATAGTTTACCGCCTGTACACCTGCTATGCAAAACCCTGGCAAAAGATCAACCGTGCACCAGTTTGAAAGAAGCAATTAATATCTCAAAGAGAGAACTCCATGCAATTAACATAGTTATTGGCCTGATAGATGAACAAAATGAATATAATATGGATACACGGAGTTTGTTTTCTTTCTTAAGTATTGTGGGTTTCTTTCACAAATAATAGTCCAGATCCTGAGCTGTGGAAGCGGGGAAGAAGAGCGATGCTTTTCAACTCCTGATCTTTGGCTGCCAATGGCACCCAGCAGCTGTTCCAGCAGTTGGAGACCACCAGAGAACAGGGATATCCAGGCTATGGTTTCTGCTATCCAGCCACAGACCTGCACCAGCGTCCGACAGAAAATGGTGTTGCAGGAACCACTACAACTGCTCTATTTCACCCAAGATATCCTCAGACAGGCAGAATCATCAGGTAGCCTGTTAAACAAGTTTTAGGTCAGCAATATGATCTAATATATCCAATGCAAATTCTTGGTGTGTCAACTTTTCACCATATTAGTATCTGCATTTTCCCTTGCACAGGGAAGTGGCAAACATTGGAGAGTCCGTTACTTCTCCCTGATCCTGTTAGCTGTCCATGCTGGTCTTGGCCTTAGTCTGACTAATAGCAGATCTCATTCACCTCCTTCCTGCCTCAACCTACCCCCCCCCCCCCCAAAGAACACCAGCTATGAGCAGATACTGACCCTATATATTCAATGTGCCTTGGACCTATATATCCAAGGTGTCTGGCTCCCTCTTCTGCAGTATCTGGAAACTGAAAAATATTTAACGTATTTTACTGTTGGGGAACTGAGGAACAGAGAGACTAAGGGCAGCATTTTTAAAAAGGGACTAAGGATTTTAGGTCAGCTAAATTTTTGGGTGACTGACTCAAGAAACCTGAAAGAAGCCTGATTTTCACAAAGTGCTGATATTCCACTCTTGAAGAATCAACCCTCTTTTGGGTGTTTCAAGCTGGGCACCTGAAAAAGCTAGGCGCCCCAAATCACGTGTCAAATTTTGAAAATCTTAGTGTAAGTGACTTGTCCAAGGTCAAACTGGAAGTTGTTGCTGGGGTCAGGAACTGAATGCAGGCCTTCTGAATCCCTTAAGCACTGGATTGTCTTTCTTGTGCTGGTTGGTTTGATTAGACACATGTCACAGAGCTTTCCATTATAAGATGAGTGCAGCAGCTGAGAGTCGGACTTCTGGTATTAAATTTTAAAATTCAGAATTGGCTCGCCAAGAACATTCTCCAAGATGCTAATGATGTCAATTGTTTCCAACAATATGTCAGCAGAAGGCACGCATGCAAAAGGACACCATTACAATTTGAAAGGCTATTCACAGAATATTTCATTGATATTTGTCCATTTTACATAGCTTCTCTTATTTTGAATCAATGTATCGCACATTTTCAAATTATTTTGTTATTTTAACTCTGATTCAGGTCTCCTTATGAAAATGTCATAAATGCATCAATTGCACTGGCAAAATCTGTATTTGCATTGAAAGGATGTGTCATTGAAAATGTAAGTGCTGATTTGCATGTACACATCAGATGTGTTTGTAAATTTTATTGGCACAGTTAAGGAGGCCAGATGAAAATGTGGTCCCGCACCATCATTGTGTTGTTTTGGTGTCTAGCATTAAAACCTATGATCTTTGAAACCAAGAATATGGTTAAATTAAACTATTCAACTCAGTCATGGAGAGATACTAGCTGCTGATAAAAGTATTCCTGGCCAAAATTTTCAAAGAAGACTAATAATTTTGGGTGCCTCTGTCCTTGGTGACCACCCTGAAACACCTTAAAGGTCTAATTTTTCAGAAAGTGCCAATCCCCCATTCTCTGAAAATCGTGTTCCTTTAAAGGCTCAGATTGAGCACCCAAAATCACTGATCACTTTTGAAAATGTTGGCCACTATTTTTAATATCAGTTACAATTATGAAAACAAATTGAAACTTAAAGTATATACACAATCTGTACTTTCATTCATGTCTGTGTATTGGGGTGGGTGTGGAAAGATGATATGCAAACAAAGAAAAGTGATTGTGTGCATCCCTTGTTACACACCTTCCCCCTTCTTTGCAATGTTTTCCTTTTCCAACTGACAACACTGATACACAGAGATATGCTTTATCCGTCCACTTCCTCCCCTCATTCAGGCACTGCTCTCAGGGGTATCGTATCCCTTTTGATGTGCATTAACTTCCATTAATACTAATGAGAATTCAGTGAACACATCAGGAAGGCAGTATATATCTTTCGCAGTAGATAATGCACTCTTGGATAGTTATTTAACACAATATATATGTGAAAATAATGTGCGGGATGAACTTGAAGAGTAAAGTGGAGGAACAGAGGTAAAGGGCAAATTCATCCATGGTGTTAAACCTGTTGAGGTCAGTAGAGTTAAATATAAATCTATTAAATAGCAGTTACTATATCACATGATGTTAATGTGATAAACCAGACATTTCAAAATTCAGATGTATCTGCTTTATCAATATTTCCCCTGTAATTAGTCTAAATTTACTATAAAGGCAAAAAGAGAGAGCGGGAGAAAGAGAAAGAAAGAGTTCTATGATAATCCTTAAGCCTATTAACAGTCCGAAGTCAACAGATCTGTTTCACTGGCCCTGAAAATTGTGATGACCGTGAATACAGTAAGTGAAAGGAATGGGAGCCAGAAGTTGAGTGAGATGATACTGTGCAGAAAGCTAACTGTAATAAGCTGTTGTATGTTCCTTCTCATCATTTTGTAATGTAAAATCAGTGTTCTGATTGCTGACTATTTGTGGTCATTTCTGTAAGAGCTTAGAGGGATTACCTCTGATCTTCTGTATAAATTTCACA
The DNA here is from genome assembly GCA_032164245.1 of Sternotherus odoratus. NCBI lineage: Eukaryota > Metazoa > Chordata > Testudines > Kinosternidae > Sternotherus > Sternotherus odoratus. The sequence continues at coordinate 64,071,204 of JAVMKO010000001.1, forward strand.
GCAGGTGTTACACACTACCTATTTCTTATCCTTGCAGTTTGAATTGAATACAGTATTCTTCATCTCTTCTCCTGAACTGATGTGTAATTATCCTGTACTCTGTTAAACAATTGCCATATTCTGTCCCATGCAGTAGTAGCTGCATTTCATTGCTCAATAAAGTTATTGTTATATATTGTTTCTATGTACTCCTTAACTATTTAACAGTGTTTTAAGCATTAATTAAAGTATGAAAACATTCTTAGAGATACTTAGATGAAGGGAGGCATAGAAGGATGTCCTTCACTCTCCGTGCATGTTTAAGACGGTACATTATGTATGTTTCCTAGAGTATAGAAAGCGTAAGATGAATTGATGTATTTATTTTTAGCCTACTGATATTTTGCTAATTTCTTAGGACAACTAATGTGGCAATTTAACAATGCACAATATTCTTTTTCCATTTGTGTGTATGGGTTTTGGGTTTGGTTTAATTGCCTAGTTAGTTGTTTTATTGCCTTTTTTATTAATCAGTTTAGACACTTTTTTTTAAAATAAAAACTTTTAAAAAGTTTAATTTTTCAGAAAATTAAACAGATACATTAGATAAAATTAATAAATTCTAAAGAGTTTGGAAACAAAAAAAAAAATAAACCCATGAAAACAGAACAAAAGTTTTCAATTTTTTTAAAAAAATCTCCACTCTTTTCTATTTTTATATGATATATCTTTGTATAAGAATTCTTTTGTGGGAATTTTCATGGTATCTCTTCTGGTCAGAGCAGGGGATTTTGGTAATTTTCTAGTCTTGTACCTCCTGAACCCATTGCTTTATGGGAGTTTTTACACATCCTAAAATTCTTCTGTCAATTAGAGGCTACTCTGGACATTGCGTGCATTTTCCAACAGTGAGACCTGTGGTGCCTTGTCAGCTACAATCATACATTTATGGAGTGAATGCTTGAAATATGAACAGCACAGAAGTGTTGCTGCCAGTTGGAAAAAAGATGATGAAATTCCTAAGCAAAATGCAGAGATAAGGAAACATGAGTGCCCTTGATACCTTTGTCCCTATTCTTGACCCTGTCAGTCATACCTCCAACTTTTCCTCCTTTAAGGGGCTGTCAATTCACAGAAGTTGCACCAGTTTAACTAAAGGTGTGATGCTGCATTGATTTAGTGAATTTACTCCTTCCGTAAAACCTATAAACTATAATGTTTCCATAATAGTTGCAATATCTCAGCTTCCCTTAGCAAGGAAAGTATTGATGAAATCTGTTACCTGGACAACTAGCTGATTTCAACCAGCTTCCTTCAGGAGTCCAACAAAACAGTATCTAAACCCCATCTTGGCTTCAATGTCTTTTGATGAACCAGGACAAGAGCTCTCTGACCTCAGTCCTAAGGCTCATGAACTTAGTATGACCATAAACAGAAGGAGGGGGAAATACTACCATATCTGGAAAGGATGAAATGGGTGGATATGGAGATTCTGTCCTCTCCAGTCTCCAAAGTGCTTTTCATCAGAGGCTGCCCATGCTGACTAGGGATCTTGCTGTGCTGCTGTACTCTGGTTTTCTGCTCTCAATTGCACTCTTGACCTTTCCTCCAACTGTCTGGAGAGCTATTGAACAATAGCAAGAATTGCTGATTCCAACCTTGCTAGTGCCTCTTGTTCATACAGATCTAGATGCACTATGGATGGCTGAAGCAGTGGCACTAGTAGTGAGCATTGGAAAGAGCTAGGTACAAAGGACTCCTTCTTATGAAGTAATCTAGCGAGGAAGACACTGGATGTTGGGAGGTTCAGATAGCTCGGTTATGCTGAGAGTTGCTAGTTCCAGTCTCTAATGTGAAGAAACCATATGCGAAAGAATTGGTGGTACAGTACAACAGTTGTGCTACCATACCTTAATCCAGAGTAGGGTTACAGCTGAGTTACAGATTATGGAAACTGTCACATCTGGAGACAATCATCATAATCTCACACATTTACATATACAGCTGAGGACAACAGCGGAGATGGGACCTGTGTTTAAAAGAAGTGCTTTTTCATAATACAGCAGTTGTGTATGAAACCAGGCTTTCCTTTTCAAATCTGTGTGTCAAATACATCCTCATCCGAAGTTATGGTTTCAGTGAGTGTCATAAAAACTACTGGATATATCAATCAGACCTCCTTCATGAAACCAGCCCGGATGCAAGCCAGCTGTTCTTAATTGAATCTTGCATGTTATATGCATGTTTCCTTGGCATCCCTCTCTCTCCCTTTTTGCATTCCATTGCTGCATTGGCTCGGGGCTCCTGCTTTTTCCCTGTGCATTATTCGTATATTAAAATCTAACCATTTAAAGGAGCAAATGGCTATATTGTAGAAGTATAAGTACAAAAGAAAACTTCCTAGACTGTGTTTTCTATGATCAATTGCTGGAAATTGAATATAATAAAATATTATTTTATTTTTTACAGGAGAGAGAGAGAATGGAATGTGCTGAGTATTTCCTGATCTGCTTATTCTGGAATCACTGCTATAAAATCATACCACATTTCTGCAACAAGAGTGCTACAGTGTTGCCAGTTATCCTGATTTTATCTATGATCTTTCAATATTTGGTATTTTCCTTAGGGCCCCAGCTCCTGGAGTCATGTGAATAAATGAGAATCTCAGGTTTCATTTGAAACAACAACAACAAAAAAGAGTAAGTTTCTAGTCTACACAGTTCTATATTTTAGGTATACATGTGATCCCCATTACTGTGGTATCTGAGTGCCTCAAAATCTTTAATGTATTTATCGTCCCAACACCTCTGTGAGTTAAGGGAAGTGCTATTAACCCCATCGTACACATGGGGAACTGAGGCACAGAGAAACTAAGGGGAGGCACAGGAAGTCTGTGGTGGAGCAGTTAAATGAACCTCATTGTCCAAGAAAAGCTTGAGAACTCAACCAGTAAAGGCTCAAAAACCAGAAGACTAAAAAGAACCCAAGTTGTATTGAATCTAAAAATCTTGTGATTTTTTTAAGACAATCTCATGATTATGAAGACCCCTAGCTGACAATACTGCCATGCTTAAATTGGGTTGGAAGTTGCAAGCAGCAGATCCCAGAATGTTAACAGGGCATCTGAAAGCAGCTGTGAAGAAATGTAAAATGGAGAGCATTTAAGGCTCTGAAAGCTGGAGCAGAGTTAATGTAAATTATCTGATAAAAATAGCCTGTATAGCACTTGCCCTGACTAGAATCTCAATTGTAAACAGCCCAAGGTTCTGTTTATGTCTGATTGCTTGGGTGTTTTCTACTGAGACCCTGTGTACTCCAGAGACATTTAAAACACTGTGGTTTGCTCCACTTGCTAGATTGAACAAATGGGGATCTTTAATTGAATCCCTTTAGTATGTGATTCCTACCTTACTCCTTTGGTTTTACCAGAGCTAAATAAACTCTATTAACAGCCCAGTGTCATCTGGCTCTTACAAGATAATAAATGTGTTGTTTCTAATCAATAATGCTTTTGCCGATGAGATTCCGACTTTTTGTTTGTAAACAAAACTTTCCTGGACTCAGGGAATAACAGCAATGTATAACTTTGAAAGATGCCTGCAGGTTTTTTAGTTATATTATAATAATAGCAGGATTGTGATGGGGAATCAGACAATTCCTGGCTGATTTGCTGTTTTGCTGATAACAATGTGGACAAAGCAAGTCACACTGCTTTCTAAAGTATATGTTATAGCACTTGGTTCTAGCTAATTGTGAATGCTGCTCCTTTCGGAGTGAAACAATAAAACAGTCTGTATTTCAGAAAGATAAATGATGATCTTCGGCCCTTTTTTCTTCCACTTCCTCCTCACAAAAGAGACTTAACAACAGAGCACCTTAGGGAAAAAGATTTATGAATCTGAACAAATTCCTAGCACTACACCCACTCTCCAATGAAGAGAATGGTAAATGGTCTCAGGGAACAGTAACAATGAGAGCAGAAGCAGCAAAATTGTGTCCCACCCAGATCAGCAAGGACCACCATTGATGGAATATTTAACTCTATATGTGCAGCAAATGGAATGATACTCTGAAGATTCAGTTCATCTGTTTCTCTATGTGATTGAATGCTTTTCCGGTTATGAAGTTATTGTGAAAATTAAAGAGGAAAGGAAGAAAAAAGATGATCATGACTGGCTTTATTAAAATGTGCTGTTCTGTACTTGATTAGGTCTCTTATTTTGCACTTTGTGCTGCAAGCAACACTTATCAAGAGGAGGACCTTACTGTAATTGATGCAGGAAACATTCAGGGACTTCCTTATCTAAAAAAGGAATCTTCAAGATGTCCTTCATTTAACATTCTCTCAAAACCTTCTCATTACTGTGGAAAGATACATATAGTAATTGCAATGAGAACTGGTTCATTAAAGTAATGATCTCTTACAGTCAGTGGTGTACATCACCAGTGGTTACGCTTATTACATCTATGTAACAATAAGCCATCTCCTGTATATAATTATTTTCTAGGAGGTAGGTTTTAAAGGCTACAGGTTTCATCACTTTCAGATCAATTAAACTCTTCAGACATTTCTTTTTTGTTGTATTCTCTCTTATCCACAGGTCATATGTCCTCATTACCTTATGGCAGTTGAATAATCCTGGATGCTGAATGAAATTTACAGAAACACAGATGGAGATTGGACTCTGCTAACAACCTCTGAATACTTTCAAGCCTGAGAGAGTATTCCCAGATTGATGGTTGATGGGACTATTGAAAAGTCAGCTCATTAATAGACATGCGTAGCACTAACATACTGCTTGCCATCTTCACAATTAAGTAACACCCACAACAGTCCTCTCAGGTAGGTCAAGATTAAGATTCCTGTTTTATAGCTGGGGAAACAGAGGTAAAACAGTTTAGAGCTAGAATAGTGGTTCTCAACTTATTTATTATTGTGGGCTGCATATGTGTTAGCTGGGCTGCAGGGGCCGGGTGGCAGGGCAGCGACAGTCCAGACCCCGCCCCTGGATCCCAGATCTTGGCCACATGAGGTAGCTAGCTGCCCACCCTCACTGGACCCCAGACCCCAGCGGGTGGATTTGGAGGCCTGTCACAGAGTTTGTGAGGCTGGGTGGCAGCCCTGGATCCTGCATCCCCAACCCTGTGGGGCTGGCCGGGAGCCTTGAACCCCACTGTGCGAGGCCAGGCAGTAGCTCCGGACACTTAAGTTTGCGAGGCTGGGTTGCAGCCCTGGACCCCTGACCCACAGGGCTGGCCGGGAGCCCTGGAGCCCTCCATTGTGGGACAGGACAGCAGCCCTGGATACCAGACTGGCAGCCTCGACCCCCAGACCCTCTGCCACATGGGCTGGGATGGCCTGTCCTGGCATCCCCAACACCACCACCCTGGTTGGTGGGGCATCTCAGACCCTACCGGGCCAGGCAGCCGGAAATCCAGACCCCACCACGTGGACTGGCCTCTATCACACAGCTGAGGTGGGCCCCATGTTGGGTTGAAAACCCTTGAGCTAGATTTTCCTTTGTTGGCACAGACCTGTGAGGGCAGAGTAGAGCTGCATGGCATTCTGTCTCAGAAAGGCAGAATGACTTCCAGAGCTTCCCAGTGCATGGGCTATAGCAGCCTCTCCTCCTACATTGCCAGACAACCCCACTGGCCTGCACACAGGGAGAAGAGAACCATGATTCCACCTGCTCTCCACTTTTCCTTGGCCTCTCTGAGGTGCCATACTCAAGCAGAGAGACTTTCAGTTCTGCCCGGCCTATGGAGGCCATCCATAGAAGAGAGGTTATTTTTTCCACCCCGCTACCTATCTTCAAAGTTCCTGTGTGGGGAAGCAGCAAAATCTGAGTCATAGTGAACACATGGCAGCCTCAGTGCTTGTTATACCACCTTCCAGCCCCTTAATTCATCTCCTTCATGGCCTTGGAGGTATCAATACCACTAGGGCTGAAGCTTCTATTTCAAAATATACAGTGTGTAGCAGATGTGCAAGAGAAGCTTGGAATGTCTGTATGATAGATACAGACCTGCTAACACATCCCTCTTAATCACATTGTCTCCTACTCACGTGATGAACATGTTGATGACTCAGGGCTTAGCATTAGTCTTGCCTTATTGTCTCATCATCATTATTGCTATTTTATTCCTTATTTGTTTTACAGTAATGCCTAGGAGCCCTTGTCTTGAATTTCATGGTGCTAGATGCCATAGAAACACAGAACAAAATGATGTTCCTGGCCCCAAATAGTTTCCTGGAAACAACCTCAGGGTTTTCGCTCAATATTGACATGCCTTTAATAGTACATACGGTATAAATCAGTAGCAGCTCCAAAATCTTCCTTTTTTATCAATCCCTTTTACACGTGGTAAATAGAATGAAAAATATAAATATCAGAGGAGCACTATCAACTTAATACTCACTCTGCCCTCTGGAAATATTCTTACAAGTGACACCTAAGATGATTATCAGTGAAAGAAATTAAGAAACATTTTACCCATTTAATTCATTTTCTGTTTCATGCATTTGAGAATTCTTTGTGCATAGTCAGTTTCACTCTGTTTCACCTACATAGAGCCTGATCACACATAGACTTAAGAAAATGCACAGAAGTCAATGGGACTCCTCATGCATACGAAATTACAAGTTTAAAGGTTTGCAGGATTAGCTTTCCTATTTGTCTGGATCCTTCACAAAAGCACAACCAAGAAAAATGGAAAATGTGATTGCAAAACTACACGTTTTGGCTTGGGGACTTGAAAGCAGGTATGGGATCTGAAATTATTGTGAGATCATTTTTTAAAACTATCTAGATTTCAAGCTGACACTGTCTGTTTGATTAAAGAACAGTTGTATTTAAGAATCAAGTATGCATAACAAAGAACAGGTTTGTAGACCTGAATAATGAATACTACAAATTCAATGTTCTTTAAAAGTCTCTGGACCAAAACATCCATCCCTTTTTGTGACCTCAACATGCCCACTTTTCCCTCCCCATAGACCATGACAGTTCCATTCAGCCAAATTGGATAAGCATATTAGCTGCATATTCTGAACACAGTAAATCAGTAGTGAAATGGTTAACGAGGTTGGCATGTTTAATTAGGCTTCACATTTAACACTATATAGGGATAAATGGGTGAATTTCACACTTCTCTCCGGTGCTACTGTTCCAGTGTGTCAAGCTATAGCCTCAAAGAGACATAAGTGCTTCATTTTACATTGTTGAGGTTATCACTGCATCCCAATGGAGGGAAACTTCATTTTTTAAAGCAGACATCTTATATTCTGGAGCACTCTCCAGAAATTCACAGGAAGAAACTAATTCATTGGAATTAATGGATTTTTCACGCTCACAAACTTCTATTGTTCCTGCACATGGGTATTTTGATTCTGGCCCATCTCTAATTAACAGCTGTTGTGGATTTATTTCTCTCTCTTTTTTTCTGTTGGATGAATAGAGTTTCTGATTTACTTTCTCCTTCCCTGTTGACAGTTATACACTACTTGGCAGACACCATAAGAATTTGGGCAGCAGCTATCCATCTGATCCTTTTTTTCCTCTTTTGAGAGATCATTAACATATGTAAATATTCAGGAGAAGTAGACAGTTTTAATCATCCTATTAGTGCTCAAAGGAAAAGTGCAATACAGAAAATAGTTCAGTACTACTAAATTTTATGAGAAATATAATTAAATATTTGATGATATAAACAAAAATGGGTTGCTGTAATAACTGATTAACAATGATTTCATGCTAAGGTGCCTGTCACAGGGTGGGCTGGCCCTTTAAGTGGAGGAGGTTAGGTTGAGCCCCACATGTGCTTAGTTATCTGCCTCAAAGGTGATGGATTTGGGAATGGTGGTTGTCAGGTGACCAGACATCCAGGAATGAGAACACTCGTTTTCAAATGAGGAAGCATGCTCAGTAAGAAATAAAGGTGGAGAAAGATGTCCAAGGGATCTAGGTGGGTACCAGGGTCAGGGGAAACTGCTGAAGGGGCTCTCCATACCAACCAGAGGGAAAGGCCTGATTGAAGCTATCTCATACCCCATCCCCCCCAAAACAACAACAACAACAACAACAGCGGAGTTAGGAGGCTCTGAAGAAGGGTATTTCTAGAAGGAAATAATCTGAACAAGACAGTATGGTGGGTATTGAGGGGAGCTGATACTCTTATTTAGAGTCCAAGCTGGAGGTTTTGGAGAGGGTGGGAGTATTCCCTTCAACAGTCTTTTCTGAGTCTGACACATTCTTGTGTGCAATTCAAACCAGTGCGAGTGTGTGTCATCACTTGTATTATAACCCTGAGTGCCCCCCAGATACCTCTGCTACTTATGACTCCCTACCTAGGACATACATACTGCCAGCATGCACTCCGTGTGGTTTATGCTGTACTGCTCTGATTCAGCCACTTTGAATCCAACAGCCTGACAGCAGCCATCACGGACACACTGTGGTTAATGTGAGCAGGTGACCCCAACACATCCCTGGTCATGCACTTTCCCAGAACTGTGTGCCTCACAATGTCCATCCATCCTGCTGCAACATTCAGAGGAATAATAAGATCTGTTTACTCCTTTAAAGAGACAAAACCCACCAGCTTGCTGCACAAACTGGAATTAACATTCATTTTAATTCAAACACAGCCCTGGTGATTTAGCTTAATGGTAAAACAAGTTTATTAACAACAAAATATAGGATTTAAGTGAGTTCAAGTGTAAGAGATAAAATTAGAAATGGTTACAAGCAAATAAAAGTAAAAACATGCACCTAAAATTCTAAAATGTAATCTAGTAAAGTGCAGGCTTCGTTCAAGATGGCTTTTCTCACCCAGAAGTGACAAAGTCCTGTGGCACCTTAAAGACTAGCTAAAGTACTGAAGCATAAGCTCTCGTGGGCTAATACCCACTTTGTCGGATGCACAGTGGTTCTCAAACTTGTTGGTTCGGTGACCCCTTTTTGCTCTGCCATGTCCTCTTGTGCCCCGAGAAGGTCCTCCAAAATGCTGCCGTATTGAACTTTTTTAGTTTTGGCTGCATTTTGGTAGACACGCAGCATTCGTCTCTGTGTCTGCCGAAATGCCGCTGATAGTGGAAGCTTGCACTTCGGCAGTTTTTTGGCGGACTCTCTCGCATGTTTGGAGCTTCCGCTGAAATGCCACCGAAGGCGTCGGCAGCTCATGACCACCCCTGGAATTGGCACACGACCCCCATGGGGGGTCACGACCCCCAGTTTGAGAACCACTACTTTAGTTAGTCTGTAAGGTGCCACAGAACTCTTCGTCACTTCTGCAATTCCAGACTAACACGGCTACCTCTCTGATTCTTTTCTCACCCACAATCTTCCTGCAAGTTGATGACTGAACCCCCTTGACTGAATCTCCCCCAGAAGCCAAAAGTGCTGGTTCATTTGTCTTAGATGAAAGAGAGAGCTTGGGATTTTCTGCCCCTTCCTCTTATAGTCCAGTGAACCTTTGAAATGAAGTCTTCTGAAGGTTACTCCTTAAAGTATAGTTTATGCAAGCTGTGAGGAAGGTGACATGGAGTCTGGTGGTGAAGGATGCTGTTCCCCCACCCCTACTGGTGTTTGCTATAAAGAAAATTTCTCTGTTTCCTTCAGTCTCCTCCCCCTCCTGTTTTGATGGTCCTGTTTACTGCTTATATGTAAATTTAGGTTAAAACACCTTCCTTTGTTTCAGATAGACCTGCTTAAGAACTTTACCTAGGCAAGGCCCTCCTGGTCTTGAACATCTGCTAGTGACATTCTACAGAGAAAATTAATAACTTTACATATATTGTTGCTTTGTACATTTTACAATGATGTTATTGACCAGCAAGTCATTAATTTTCAAATGATACCTCATAAGGCATATTATGTACAAAGATTATTACAATAGTGTGTAGGGTGTGAATACAGGGACTTAGGGTTACCATATGTCCAGATCATCCCGGACATGTCCAGCTTTTTGAGTTTTAAATAGCACCCAGGAGGAATTTGTAAAAATCTAAAAGGGTCCAGGATTGCCCTCCCAATGCAGGGAGAGCACAGCAGCATGTCTGCGGCAGCTGCTGACAGGGTGGCTGGGCCAGATTGAGCTGCTCTCATCGGAGCCTCCAGCTCCCTCCATCCCCTGGAGTCCACTGCGCTGCACCGGCAGCACTCTGGGGGGAGGAGGGCGTGGCTGCACGCTCTGCATGGGAGCACGGAAGCGTGTCTGGGGCAGCGTGTCTGGGGACAGGGAGAGGGGAAATGTTTGATGGGTCGCAGGTTCAGGGGGGCAGTCAGGGTACAGGGAGAGGTTGAATAGGAATGGGAGCCCTATCCAACCTGTCAGGGGGTGGGGGTGTGGATAGGGGTCGGGACAGTCAGGAGACAGGTGGTATCCTGGGGGGAAGATAGGGTAGGGGAAGCTCAGGAGGGGGCAGTTGGGGACAAGGAGAAGGGAGGCTTAGATAGGGGGTGAGGTCCCCGGGGGCAGTTAGGGGAAGGGGTTCCAGGAGGGGACAATCAGGAGACAAGGAGCAGCGAGGGTTGGAGCTGGGGGGATTGGATGGCTTGGGGGTTTTGTGGGGGGCAGTCAGGGGGCGGGAAGTGGGAGGGAGTGGCTAGGGGGAGGGGCTATCTCCCTGTGTGGTGTCCTCTTTTTTGAATTTTCAAATACGGTAACCCTACAGGGACTGGAAGTAGAAAGATAGCCCACTGTGGGTGAAAACACTGCAGGGGCCTGTGAGAATCCACCCACACCTGGCTGGGGTAAATGGAAGTGCTTTAAGGTGATAGCAAGAATTCCTATCTAATACATCTCAAAGCATCATAGCGGACAGACACTTCTCCTGACAATTTTAAATGTGGAATCAAACATGGCTAAAACTTATCTTCCCTCCTAAATTACATTTATTTCAAAGCATGAGTGGAAATGATGAGATGATATTGGCTGTAATGCCACCAATACATTAATGTCACCCTGCTCTTTGTTTTTTCTTTATCAGGAGCAGATAATGCCATCTGCCCAGTTTTCCAAATCTCTGCAAAAACAAGCATTTTCAAAGCTCAGGATGATTAAGATGATTTTATTTTTTCACTCTGAGCTGGATTGTTTGGACAGTACCTGATGATAAATTTTATGGGCCCTTTTCTTTTTACACACTGAGTAGTTCTATTGACTTCACATTGTTTAGTAAGTCATTGTTTTATTTTTAATTGTTTTACATTGAATTCCACTAATTTGTTCTGTTGTGGAATAATCACCACTCTTATATTTTGGATTCAGAAATTAGCCTAAGGCCTTTATTGCCGTCAAGCACAGTGCTTGGGGAAGGAGCTTTAGTCTGACACTTGCAAGTGCAGAACTCCCTCCCCCCTCCCTTCCAACATTCTCCATGATTTTTATAGATCCTTATTAATTATGCAAGCGTCATACATATTAATCATGCAAGTGTCACACATCCGCATGGTACTTTCCGATCTGGAAAAGTCCCAAAATGTACTTACTTGTGCCATATAAGGAATAAATGCAATCAAGTACCAATCAAATCATAGTATTCTTGACCTTTAATTAGTTAGAATAAAAACATGTTTTTCAGTTAGCACCGGGTAATTGTGGTCAGCCTAACATCCTATAAGGCTAAAAGGAGATATTTTTTTTGCAATTAGCAGGGACAGGGTTCACATATCCAGATATCTCTGATCTGAGTTGTCTGCGGTAATTGCTGAAGACTCAGATCATAATCTTTTGTCTTATGGTCTGTTTTATAGCAGGCCTTATTTTAGGCCTGAAGCAAAGCCATCCTATATTTGCTTCTACAGTTCCTTTTTGGCTGTCTCTTTTTAGAGTTTCATCCAGTTTTCTTTGCTCCTTAGCTTTCGTTCATATCTATCTATATATATATTATTGTCAGCTGTTTGCTCTGATTTTCAGTTGGATAACTAGACTGTTTTCATAAACTTGATGTTGGTCAATTGATACTGTGTGTACAGTTACTCAGAGTTACTTAAAGAGTGAACGGCCATGTTGTAACTCTGTTCTGAATGGCAGAGATTCCAACTGTAGCCTACACAGTTTATAAATAAGAATTTGGGAGCTGCCTGGCTAGCTAATAACAGAGTTATTAACTCTGTTCAAATGCAATTATATATGAAGAGATTAAAAATCAGTAGCCAAACCAGTAAAATAGCAATGGCTAACTTCTGTTTCTGGTTACATCTGTGCCACCCCATTGGAATCAATTTAAACTAAAAATAAATACTATATTTTATACAATTTCTTCACTGAATGACTGTCTCGCCCCTAAAAATAATAATAAAAAATCTTGAATCTCTAACTGAACAAAATACAGTATGGTTTTCCAGTAATAGCTTACTTAGCCTCAATCTAGTAAAGCTTACCCTGAGGTAAGTGCTAAAGATGTAAAATGCTAAATAGTTAACTGGTAAGCATTCGTCTTACTGGTAAACCTGCCTTAACTGACAACCCCTGGGTAGGCTGGCTGGCCGTCCCCAGCAGCACCATGTTATGCCCAGTGGCCCTGTGCTGGCTGGCCAGCCCACCAACCCCAGCGGCCTCGTGCTACCTTACCGGAGTGGACCCAGCTAAGCCACTTGGCTGAAGCAGCCAGTGCCACGCTGCACGGCCAGAGCAATTGATGTCCCCCAGCTGGAGTTGCATAACCTGGCCTGAGTGGGCCAACCCATGCTGCCTGAGAGGCCTCACCCCCTGCCACACCAATCCCGGAGGGACCAGCCTCAGCTGCTTAATTGGTTAACCATTTAAATGAAATACTTTAAATCATTTCAACGGTTAACTTTTTAAGTGGTATTTACATCTCGAGTAGGTGCTTTCCTTAACTAAAATCTTAAGCGTGGTTTATACTTGTGTTAGGTCAACATAACCACAGTGCTCAGGGTATGCGAAAAATTTCACTGCCCCTAAGTGCTATAGCTATGCTGACCTAACCCCTCCTGTAGATTCAGCTATGTTAATGAAAGAATGTTTCCCTTGACCTAGCTACCATCAGCTTGGGGAGGTGGAGTTTCTACAGTGACAGAAAAACTCATTTTAGTGTAGGTAGTGTCTACAATACAATGCAGTAGAACCTCTAGTGTAAAAATGGCCTTAGATTAAGTCTTTTATCTAGAGAAATCTAATTGGAGGTTAAGTATTAATTTAACTGATCTTCACAACTCTGGATAGGCACACCGGGTACATTTTTAGGTTTGTTGGATTTGTACTCTTAGACCTCAATGAGGTATCCCCCTCAATCTGCAGTGCCAGTAGGAGAAAGGGAACATTGAATGCTAAAAGAGCATGAGAGTGGTTTTGTCTGCTCATGATCACAGCATGTGCAACATGCATCTCTCCGTGGATTAGTCTGGTTTTAACTGAGAGCAGGATTTGTTCCTTCTGTATATTATTGGGGAACAAGGCAATTCCATGTTAGGAATCACTGGACAGAAGGGACAAATCCTTTGCTAGTGTTATAGCATTGATTTCAGTGGACTTGGACAGAACATTTGGCCCTAAATTTGTCATACATTTGATCAGATATCATGTATGATTCCAGCCAATAGCATGTTGCATTTAAAAAAAATATTAGGTCCATCACTCCTGAAACACACCCATGGACTTAACTTCAATGGAATTTTACATGGAACAAGGCACCTAACTCTCACTTAATAGTGAAGAGGGACATAAGGAGAATTTACTATACAGTGCATGTCTGAGAACTATTTCATAATTTTCTTTCTAATCCTGAATTTAGAGTGTGCTATTTTAAACCAACTACTTTCAAAATGTGCCATATATATAGATAGATAGATTAGATAGATATAGATATAAACCCTGGTTGATATTATTGTGCAATGCAATCAGATTAATTAATACTTACCTGCATTTCAAAATGAATACTAAGTCATTTTGGCAGTGCAACCATCAGCTATTGTCAGAAATCACATTCTCATCACAATCAAACTACTACTAAGTTGGTGCACTGCTGGGACACAGCAGTCTTTGCAAGGATTGTAAAATACAGTGCAGAATAGCTTATTTTTTCAAAGGAAATCTGCTTTAATTTTAATGTAATTTCTAATAACATTCAGAAAATAATTCTATTATTATTAGATATTTCTTACTCATCTCCAGACCAGTGAAAAATAGAGGTGCAGGGGAAGAACACCTCTAGATTTTGGAATGAATCAATTTGACTATTTCTTTGAAAGCTTGGAAGGCTTAAGTTGTGGCTTTGTCACAAACTCTGTGAATCGGTCAGGTGATTTAGTTGCAAACTATCTCCCTGCCTCACCTGTTTCAGGTGGGACATACCCTACAACAGCGTTATACCTAATACAGTTATGTGGCCAGGTACACTAGTGCAGCTTTGCTTTCCAGAGTGATGGGGAGGATTACAGTCAAGGCTCAAACCATTTCTTCCACACTTGCAAGGAAGAGAGGAGTAATGGGCCTTTGAAGCTTGTTTACCCATCTCATGCTGCTACCTGCAGTGGAGATAGATTTGTGTTATAGGTCAGAGTGGCGATGAGTAAAATTATGTAGAGCTATCAAAAAGTGGAAATTTGTCCGGTGGGAAATTCAGATCTTTCAACATTCATTTTTGTCTCTAGTTAGGAGGAAAAATTGAAATATTGAAATTTCCCATGGAACAATACACTTTAAAATAATTTGAATTGGAAACATATAACAAACATATAACTTCAAGTCAATTGAAAACTCAAGTGTGTGTCTCTGTTATGGCACATTCCTTCATGGGAGTAGGCCAGGTTTCTATGTGGACTACATCTGATACACCTTTGACCATGTGACTTTCATAATGCATCCTGTTTCTCACTCAGGAGTGGGACTTCATTGCAGCATGGGCAATGTACTCTGATCAGGGATTTTGGACCTTAGGAGAGAATGGGATCATCAGGCCTCCAAACTGCAACTCCTGTAAGTCGAAGCACCACGGTAGGGAACTACAGTTTAATGTTGAATGGTCTCAAAACAAAATGCTTTGGGTTAGTTCAACAAACCAAAATATTTTGACTCAGTTCAAGTCCAAACAGATATTTCAGTTAGTTTTCCCAACAGAAATTTGGGGAGGGGAAGAGAATCTGCAACTTTTATGTGGAAATTTTTGATTTTTTTAATGTAAATAGCAATGTCCAAAAATCATTCAGATGGAAACTTCCTGACCACCTTTAATATTAGCCAGGGCCAGCTCTAACTTTTTTGCTGCCCCAAGCCAAAAACCAAACGAACAAACGAAAAACCCCGAGCGCTGCCCTGAGATTTGCTGTCCCTTAGAAGGCGCTGCCCTAAGCACATGCTTGGTGGGCTGGTGCCTGGATCCGGACCTGATATTAGCTCTGTTATACTCACCCTTTTCTGCAGCTTGGCTTACTTCTATGTTGAAACACAGTCCAGAGTTCTTTCTTCAGGACTCTGCATACTATAGCTCTGAAATTTAACTATTTAATATTTTTTTCTGAAAAGTATGGTGTCAGTCAGCCAACCTCAGGGGAGTACCATACAAGTTCTTCATGACCAAACCTGTAACTTATCCATCAACATTTGAAAATCAACATTTGAAAATGGTATGTGGAATACGTCCTCATACAGACTTCCCCATTCTGTTGCTCTCACAAATACTTCAGTGCAAGGTTTCAATAGACAGATACACTTTGGAACACACACATCATTTCTCCCGTCTTTATATCGCGGCCTCAGAATGTTGTGTGTATCTCCTGGATTCACCCTGGGGAGGATGGTAGCCTCTCAGTTCATTTCCAAACACTTCAGAATCTCTTCAGCAAAATAATAGTCCAAAGACCCTCACTGCCAAGAGCAAATGCCAGACTTTGAGCTAACAGTTGAGTGTCTGCTCTGTTTCTAGAAACACAGCGAATCCGTAGCTTGTGGTACAGGTATTGGAAAGCAAACATGTTTCTTGACTTCAGGCCTGAGTCTACAGGGCTATGTCCAATATCCATATCCTGACTGACTCGGCTCTCAAATGGTGAATGTGTAGAACCTGCAAGATGTCTTGCCCTGAATAGAAACTTTCTGTACCGTTACTGAGCATGCCTGGTAGCCTCTATACTCCTCACTCCCCTGCCCTTAGGTACCTCTGAGACTTTCTAACTAAATTATTCTGCCCTGCTCCCTGCATTTGTGTGAAGAGACACATAGGATTAAATGAAAATCCATTTCTCCTTCCCGCTGTTTTTCTCCCTTTCTTTGGAGTTAATCAAATGCTGCAGTATAGACATATGGGTTACACTTGGATCCCCTTTCTTCCTTGCATGGGAGGATTAGACAGGGCATAATCTGGTTTTAATGGAAAGACCAGATAACTAGCTCTACAATTAAAAATAGTATCCCATATTTGGATTTATTATATTAGCACTATATAGAATTCTGAAAACCAAGGTTGTGATATCATAGTTTTTTGGAGGCTTGGAAATAGAGGATAGGCAGTCTAATCTTATACTTTGCTAAAAATATTCATAAAAAATACATCACATATGGTGCAGCAAACCACAAGGGAAATTATACTTCTTTTCTGTAAAGCACTCCCAGTAGAAAAATGGTAAAGCCTTCTGTTTATCATTAAAGTTTATGAGGTAACTTCAATGATATCATGAAAGTATTATCATATGAACTGCATAGTATTATCCTTTATTTCTGCCAATACATTAAACATTATTCTTTCAGGTATATCATAGAGATGGAGTCACTTTTCTATAATGAAATTTCGGTCAATAAGAATGGACTGGTTGGGTGACACAGGTCTCATATTCCTTTGACAAGAAAGACAGAGGTGCAGTGAGTTGCTAGCGTTTTCAGCAAAACTTTTATGTGGGAGAGGGTACACATCTGATGTGCTCAATTCAGCATCTAAAATTTCCCTTGTTGTATATTTTTATAGTGAACTAGCATATGGCCAGAATTTAGGATCACCCTAATGTTCCAAAGTATAAATAAAGAACAGCCAAGTTTTGCTGGTGATGTCATTACTACAAATGTCCGTAGCTATTTTACTGGCTTTCTTTTACCTACAAATGAACAAATAGAAATAAAAATAAAAACAACCAGCCAAACAAAAATCCTCTTTCAGGGTGTCTTTCTGAATTTATAATGATAAATAACTATAAATATAAAAAAGTGAAGAGCAGGAAAAGGAGAAGTTATTCACCCTCTGCTGTAACTGTAGATCTTCGAGATGTGTCCCCCTCTGGGTGCTATATTTCCACTTCAGATGTGGATGTTCCCCATGTACCTTTGATCAGAGATTTTACGTAGCAGTGACTGTTCAGCCCATGCATGCGCCTTACACATCCTCAAGCCCTGGTCTGAGTTCTTTCTGTAGCTCAAAGCTCCATAGTGTAAACTCAGAATAACAGGGGAAGGAGGGCAGGTAATGGAGCACCTATAGCAACACATATCTTGAAGAGCTACAATTAATGCACAGGATGGGTAATCTCCTCTTCTTCAAGTAGTGTCCCTATGGGTGATGCTCTTTGGTGACTACTGAGCAGTAACCTCTGGAGGAGTGTGGAGCTTCAAAATCAAGTACAGAACTAAAGATAGTATTGTAAAGACAAACATAGCATCCAAAGCTGATTGATGGATTCATGAATAATGTTTCAAAAAAGGGTGTATGGAGGTCCATGTTGAAACTCAACATATCTTATCAATGGGGTATTCTTAAGAAAGGTTATTGAAGTAGAAAGACATCTTTTAGAATGGGCTAGTACCCTAGGAGGTGATTGAATATCATTAGATTGATAAGAAGAGATGATGCATCCAGATATCCAAAGAGAGTCTTTGCTTAGAAATTGAGGATCCTTAGATCTGTCAGCAATAGACACAGTGGGTAACATTTCGTAAATCATTTGGTACTGTCCAGGTAAAAGGCTAATGCCCTCTTGACATCAAGTCTATGCCATACTGCATCTTCATTAGCCAAGTGTGGTTTAGGGAAAAAAAACTGGAAGATGAATGGTTTGGTTATTACAGAGCTTGGATGACACCTCTGGTAAGAAGGCAAAAGTTTTTCCTTGAAAAATACTGTGAAAGCAATGTGTGCCATCAAAACCCTGCCTCTCCAACTCTTGAAGCAGATGTAAAAACTACGAGAACAGGTTGCCATTTGATTAAAGGGAAGTCTCATAAGGTCAGGGCTGGCGTTACCCATTAGGTGACCTAAGTGGGCACTTGGAGGGTGCTGTAGTGATAGTCTCTGTGGCAATTCGGCAGCAGCTCAACTCCTCTTCCATCGCTGGCAGCATTTCGCCAGCAACTGCTCCTCGCCGATTTTGCCCCCGGTGACAAGGTGGTAAGAATTTTTTTTCTTTGCCACCTAGGGTGGCAAAAAACCTGGTGCCAGTCCTCCATAAGGTATAAATTAAGGTTCCAAATCAAAGTCTGATGTTTGATTAGAGAGAAGCAATTCTCTAAGCTCTTGAGAAATCTCACCATGATCAGGCATGTGTAAACTGAAAAACCCTCCACCAGGGAATGAAAGATCATAGTAGTTGCCAAATATATTCCATTAGAGTTCAAAGACAACATTTTTTCTTCAATTCTAGGATGTAATCTAAAATATCTGACAGCTGGGAAAAAGCAGGTGAAAGGTATTTTAGTACCAATGATTGAATCTCATCTATTTTGTAGGTAAAATATTATAGGTAGAATCCTTCCTATTGCATAACAATATCATTTTCATTTCATTGGAACAGGTTGTTTCTAACTCTGTGCACTAACAGTAAGCCATGCTTTCAGGTGAAGAACTTTGAGGTTGGCATGAAGGATTCAGCTGTCATCTTGAGAGAGAAGATGAGTAAGATTGGTCAACAAACTTCCAGCTGGATGTGATGAGTAAATCGTATTCATCTTGACAATGTCAGAACCACCAGTATAACTATGGCCTTGGCTTTCCTTATATTGATCAACACCTTTGATATTAGAGGTTTTGGTGGAAACACATATAACAGACTCAATGTCCAATGAAGGAGAAGGGCATCTCCCAGGGAGTGGAGACCTAGTTCCCCTCTCAAAAAGAACTGGGAGCCCTTGTTCTTGACAGTGGTGAAGAGGTCTAACTGTGGAACACCCCAATACTGAAATATGTGGTGGAGAATAAGGAAATACTATCTCCCATTTATAATCCCGAGAGAAATATATGCTAAGGGCATCTACAGTGATATTCTGAATACTCAGATGGTATACTGCCAAGACATTAATATGGTTGTATATACACCAATTCCAAAGTATCACTGCTTCAGCACAGAAGGAATATAACTTCACTCCCACTTGAGGTTTCATATAAAACATGAATTGCATCGATGTCTTGTGGGATCCACAAGAGCCCCATTAATTGGTAGCACAATTCATGCAGATGATGCTGTGTGTAAAACATCTAGCAGTTTATGTTGTGAGTGCTTAATCTCTTCAAATGGTGTTTGAAAGGAGGCGGGTATCTTTCTCATGAGGTCCTTAAACTGTTTGAAATAATCTGCTAGTGATAGTAGAGAAAGCATGACTGCTTCATGTGGAGGTAAAGGTGAGCTGTTAGTTAGCAGGGTGATTTTGTTATCCATTGTTACCTCCTGTGCCTTGAATGTCTCTTTTCATGGTTCTGGCCTTTGGAAGTTGGGGGCAGAGGGCAGATGAGGGAGACTATCCACCTCAGTCATGGGACAAGTGAGACTAGAGGTTCTAGAGAATTGTTGGTGATATGCCACCCAGGGGTCCTAGTACAGCCATTGTGGGGGTCCATATGGGTTGGGAGGAGGCATTGAAGGATGCTCATACTATCAGGATGGGGCTTGAAGGTGTCTTTCTCACTGCCTCCCATATCCTTGAAAGTCTCTTGGAAAATATTCCTCTGATAACGAGAAGGGATATCTTGAACAGATATTTGAAAGAACAAAGAGAAATCACCCTCCTCCTCCTCCTCCTCCTCTTCCTCCTGTACATGTGGAGCACCACTAGAAAATGGCGGTGACTCCATTGGTACTAGGTGAATGTCTGGTGACCTAGTGGTTCCTTGGTACTGAGAAAGGGTCAATACCGAACAAAGAAGAATCCAGCATCTCCATCATAGACGGAGGCAGCTGAGAAGGAACTGAGGGTGGTTCATCCGTTCAACTCTATAAAGTGCAACCTGTGTAGGGTGAATGTGTGGGCTAAACAGGCAATGCTACCTAAAATCTGTGATCATAGGTGTGTGGGATACCTGTGCATCTGAAGTTGAAGTGGAGCACCCATAGAGACACTACTAGAAGAACAACTTGGATTTTTGTAGAATGAAACAGACAAAGATAGTGGGGATGGAATTTTCAAAATGACCTAAGTACTGTAATTTAGGAGAAAAATTCCAACCGAATGGACATCTGTTCTTAAATTACTTATGTGCTTTTCAAAATTCCAACCCAGACATCTTTGCAACACCTTTTTGTCTGAAATGATGTACCAGTTATTACAATTTACATTGAAATGGCCTTCAAAAGCATCATTCCTCTAGGTCCCAGATTCTCAGGGTTGTTACTAAGAACTCCTGTCATATTAATAATCAGCGTATATATTTTATAGCAACAAAATTGTAACATGCTGTATAAAGTGTCTATCCAGAAGAAATATCTAAACAACCTTATCAGGCACACTGGCCTAGGAAAGGTAGATGTTTGGGCAGTGTAATATGTCTGTCTCACTAATGGAAATATTGGCTTACTTCACAGGAACAAAAGGAAAATGTATCTGTTTCTGGAAATGGAGCTTTATGGTAGGCAGAGAGAATTACCAGATCTTTATTACAAAGTGAATGAACCTATAATGGGTTGTGTACTCCCACACTGGCCATGAAAGGGTTAACTGAAGTGACAGTGCACCTGGCTGCACCTGAGAGTGGGTCAGGCCTGATTTAGAATGAATCCTAGCTGTGGGAGTGAGGCTGCCCAATAAAGGAAGGACTTCTGGGCAGGAGAGGGAATGAAGCCCATGAGGAGAGTAGGTCTTGGGACCTTCGCCTGTGAAAGCAGCACTGAGAAGGGTCAAGAGACTTCACTGGTCAGCTACAGCAAATTCCTGTGGGGAGCCATGACAAGAGGGGAGAGGCGGACCTCCACAGGAAAGAAGTTCTGGGACCTGTCCCCCAATCAAGGAGGCTAGAAAGAACTCTGCAGAGTCCCAAATGGAACTGGGAAAGGGAGCTAGAAGTAGGCTAAGGGAGGAAGTAGTACAGGGAAGCAACAAGAAGTTTTGGAATCATATCTAATCTGCTTGCCAGAAAACTGGAACCCAGAGTACAAAGAGAGGAATGGTAAATCTGGGGATCTACCCATGTTCATTTAAAAAGCAATTAAAAAAATGATCATTGATGAGTGTAATAGGTGCTCTCCCACCATCAATCAGTACAACAAGATTGTTGGGACTAGACCCTGTCCCTGATTGCAAGCCCAGAGCCATGATGGTGAAAGGCCACATCCCCCAATGCTGAGGGATATATGTGGTATCTTCTCCATTTGAAGAGCGTACTTTTCCGTCTAACTGCCATTTGGAGATGGCCAAGTCTTTTGACTAGCTGGCCCTCTGTCTTCTTTAAAATTATATTATTTACCTTACTGTAACAGGTGCATCAGCCATCAATTGGGGCCCTACTGTGCAGGGCACTGTATAAACACAGTATAAACATCGAATCAGAGAGGTAGCTGTGTTAGTCTGGATTTGCAGAAGCGACAAAGAGTCTTGTGGCACCTTAAAAACTAACAAAAGTATTGAAGCATAAGCTTTCGTGGGCTACTGCTTCGTCGGATGCATGCAGACGAAGTGGGTATTAACCCACGAAAGCTTATGCTTCAATACTTTTGTTAGTTTTTAAGGTGCCACAAAACTCTTTTTCGCTAGTAAAAACATAGTCACTGTGCTCCAAAGAGCTCCAAATTCAGGTTATGACAATAACTGGAACTGGCAAATGAGACAAACAAATGGAGGAGGAAGGCTTGAGAGATTAGATTGCTTTAATTACTCGATGCATCATCTAATGTCATTACCAAAAGCACAATTGCCACAGCAATTAAACTGAGTACAGACTTTAACTTAATGCCTAGAGGCTCAGGTGGCCCTATAAATCACAATCAGAATTGGGTAGCTAGTTTTGAGGGGGAGGGGAATAGCACTCCAAATAGGTGTGCACAGCTGCACAGACCAAGAAACACATGGTTCAAAGCCATAGAAGTACATTTGGGCTGGATAGAATCCTAAATAGGTAATGTGTGAGTGAAAGCTAACCTAGCTAGATCAACACATTCAATGACATTTTTAAAATTGCCTATTAACCTCATATAAAAGGTGGTACATTGAGTGACCGGAACATGCTACTTTATTTCATTGCATTATACTTAAGCTCTTGAACCCAGAGGGGCAAAGTGATTAATGAGACATTAATACACAAAGTAGAAAGGCTTTAAAGAATAAGAAAATTGTGGAACAGAATCATTTCTTTTGTATGCTTCATGTTTCACAATTTCCCCAGGGAACCTGTGTAGATTATGGAGGACATTAATTAGCAACCCCAAACTGCCTTCAAAGTTTGGGTGGATAAAGCATGCAGTCTGAGAGAAAAAAATCAAACAAAATTTCCTTCCTCCTCTACAAAACAGCGCTAAGGCTAAATTAATTACTGTTATTCAGCAAAGCTAGGAACTACAGAAGTGGGTGAAAAGATGCAATAACAACAAATCTTCTGCAGTTATGTAGCTCAAAATTAGGTTTGACAGCTCCTCAATTTGGATGGAGATTTGAGCAAACCTGTCTCAGCATTCCTTATGTCTGATAGCAATTATTCTTCACTGCAATTACCTTTTATTTTCAAATAAAAACTACATAAAATCACAATATATGGAGTTTTTCTCATCAATTATTATTAATCTTTCAATAGGAAAATAATAAAAAAATGTCATTCCTGTGAAACATGTTCAGAGAGAATCCACTATGAATCGAGCTGATTAAGAATATACCACAATCATTCACTTAAGCCTATGGATTTCTGAGATTCATTCTCTTTCATGAATCATAAAGGCATGATTATAAATAGTCTTAATGATCTATGTTTAGTCAATAACAGTGAAAATCAGAAATAAAGCAGTGATAGTAGCAGTGATCTTCTATAGTTTTTTCCTATTCAACAAGCTTACATTTTGAGAGGTCTTCCACATTCAACCTTATCAGTTTTTCATAAACATCTGTAAGTAAAGTGGTTGACTAAATAAAACATTGACACCATCTGAAATAGCTTTAGAAAATGATTATCATGCTATACCAAAATAATCTTTAATGCTACCTATATCCTAGCACTAAATAGAAATCAAATTGCCATGTTTTCATAGTACTCAGAGGATCATTGTGCCTTTGTGAAAGAGAGGCTTAAAGTTTAAATGTTGACAGAATAACACAAGGCATAAATAGTAGGGAAGAAAACTGCTCTGCACTATCTCTACAAATTGGTGAAAATAATGCTCATTATTACTGGGTTCTGGACAACAATCAAGAGCATGACAGTCATTTGGAAAAGGGGAGGGAAAAAATGGATCATTGTACATCTGGAAACTGAGGCGGGGGTTACCGGGAGCGGGCATGGGCATTACCAGGGGGTGCAGTAGGACTGGGGTTACCGGGAGGGGCGGGCGCCAGGTTTAGCGGGGGGCACGGAGGGATGGGAGTTACCGGCACAGGGAGCCGAAGCACTCAGCTCCTCTCCCCCGGAGCGGGAGGCAGTTCGGGCACCGCCAGTCCCCGAGTGTCCCTCCAGGCCGGGGAGCCCCGATCCCCCCTGCCGCGAGGGGCACTGCAGGCCTCACCCCCCCGGGGGAGGGTGACGATGGGAGGGCGAGTAGGGAGGGGTGTGCGGGAGAAGGGACTGGATGGGGTGGCCTGGCCTGTGTACACGGGCTTTTACACTAGTTTATAGATATTTATTTATCAAAGGCTTTTCTACAGACAATGCCAATTACGTCTGATAGGTTGCCTAAAATAAATTTCTACTGAAAATGGTATAGGCTGATGACAGATCACATGATAGTAAGTACACAGCCAATGATGTATGCAACTTCATTTTCTTCCTACAACATTAAATCAAATGTCTAATGCTTTCTATAATGTTAAACTGTAGAGGCTAAGGATCATAGCATTCTTCCCCCATTGAGACACTGTTCTTGATCCAAAAACTTTAAAGGGATGGAAATTCATGAAAATTAATGTTGAGTTGCTTGTAGTAGAGAAAGCATTATAATTGGGGTATGATATATACATTATAATACTTAAATGAATGGTAGAGCTAACCACTTTTAAATCAGAATTAATTCCTTGTATCCTATAATAACAAAGGCTTAATTAAGATCTCATTATTTGGTGATCTGGGCTCTGTTAAGTGAATGTGAGATCAGATTCTCTTCTTGGATACATCAGTAGTGTAAATCCATTGGATTACTCCTCATTCAGAATTATTTATGTAAAAAAATAATTGAACTCATAATTTTTAGGCACTTATAACTATAAATTTAAAGCTATGTTCTCTGCTGTTCCCAAGGTGCAATAGAGTGAGAGGGAGGTTTGCAATTCCCTGACTTTCTGTCCCGGTACTAGTACTGGAATGAGCTAGAATGCTGTGGTGGCCTAGTCCAAAGAGAACATATGCCTGCTGGGGATACGTCCAGTCCAAGAACAGATTCCATCACCACAGAAGAAGATATCTCATTCCAGATATGATTAACAATACTTACAAAGTAACTTGAGAATGGCTTGTGCCAAGAAACATTTGGCTCTGTCACTCGATCACCAAGCTCTCTGGAGGAATTCCACTGCTCAGGGCTTCTGATAGGGGTAAAGAAACTTTTCCTTCCCTCCTGTAAATCCAAAGTATGAGATCTCCAAACGTCTCTATGCTCTGTTCCAGGTGTGCCCAATCTATGGCCTGAGGACCATATATAGGCCACCAGAGAATGTCATAAGACCCACAGCCTACTTCAACACAATATACTTACAGTTGATTAGCATATTGTCATTATGTTTACATCATTTTCATTTACACAAGTGTGTAAACAGACAAAACTGTATATATAGAAACAGGCTATGTAAACACATATGAAACAAGCAGTACTTAAAATATAAATCAATACAAGTGACATTAAATCTTATTAAACTTTGAAACATCTGTGTGACCCACAAAAGTTTGTGCTTAGGTTTATGTGATCCTTCTGTGTAATAAGGTTGGGCTCCACTCCTCTATTCAGTCCATTTCAGCCTGAGAGTTCTTGCCACTACTACTCTAGGTATCTTTTCTCCACTTCATCAGCATCAGAACATCTGAACAGAACAATGACTGGTGAGGACAAAACAAAGAAAGATGGCATCTAGGAGCCACCCATTATTATTTAAAGGGCACACAGTTATTCTAAAGGTGCATCAAGCCACTGTTATAGCTAATTCAATTATCGGGATTGGATTGGGTCTAGAACTTTGAGGGGAAAATCAGAACCTCTTGGGTTTTCTTGCCATTAATCCGCATTGCCTAACACACTTGACATGTTAAAAGTTTGTAAGGAGAGTCTCCAGCATGCTCACTGTTTTTGTCCCTGGTTCCCATTGATTAGATGTATATGTAATGGTAACAACATGTCGGCAGATCATTTCATTGTCTAGCATGGATAGCTATGCCAATACAGCACAGTATGAAGAAGAAACAAGTGCACTGGAAACACAGAGAAATGTAGCTTCCAAGCAAGAGGGAAGAAAAGAAAGAGATGATTTTAGCTGGGCCTCAAAACATGATTGCTTTGCTACCCATGAAGTGGCATAACAAAAGAAAATGAAATGACTTTTGTGTAGAGAATACATATTTTTAATACAGAGAGATGGTACATCTTGTCTTTATACTCTGTCTCCAGGAGTATTTGTTTTTGAAGGAGTTGCTGAAGGCATTGTTGCATCTGATGTCCCTTGTGAGTTTCCTGTGGTAAACTGATGTTTTATTTTCTTAAGAATCTGGTTTCAGTTTTATATAAATCCTCTTACTTACCTTTCTAAAATAATATTTTTTTCTTTTATATCCATGTTCTTTTTTCTCCCTGTTTCAAAACATTTTCTTCCTCATTCTGTCATTCTTATTAGAGATTCACATATTTATTCTGTTTTCTTTATGTGCAGAATGTGATGTCATATACTGGACATTACTAAATGAATTATCACACTATTCATCATATTGCCTGCCCAGAGATGGGTATACAATCCATTTAAAACCCCAACAGCTCTGTATGAATTCCCACTATTTTTAATATTGCCTTACTGACTCATGTATACAAGGCACTGCCTTGGGAGAGCTCTTTCAAAAGCAAAGTCTCCCACAGTATTTATTGTGCAGCCTATAGGCAATATTTTGGACATTCATTAATACTAGTTAGATGGGAGTGCTTATGGAATTACATGTTGGTTACATTTGGACTAAAACCAAATGAACTTGCCATGATTAATGTAATTACACCAAATGCCAAAGGAATTAATAATTAGTGTTCATTTGTTGTCTACTGGCAATATTTATTTTTCTTTTTATAAGTGTAAATCATTATTAATTCCTTTTATATTCACTGGGAAAATATTCATGATGTTGAACTTATTTTTGTCATTGACATAGATGGCAAAAATAACTCTAAGAGTCTTCCTTTGTAAAGTGGCTGGCCTTGCATTGTGGCTAAAGCCAAACTTCTTTCCTCCTCTTTCAATTAGAAAAAAAAAATAAGATGATTATATTGCAGGTTGGTCTGGGGGAAGAGTGGGCTTGTGTGAGAAGAAAATGGAGAGGTGTGTGTATGAAACTGGGGACAGGGATGGGATGAAGATTGAGAAGAATCCATTTGTTCTTACTTTAGTCATGCTGGTTTATGCCTATCATAAAATACTGCAGCACATTAATTCTTTACATGGGTCTTCACTGCAGAGGACGAGAAGGAGATTCTCACACCTTACCCATTCTTTCTGTGACAAATCTGAGGAACTGTCCCAGATTGAGGAGTCAAGAGAAGAGCTTTTGGAACAAATTGATAAATTATTCAGTACTAAGTCACTAAAACCAGATGGTATTCACCCAAGAGTTCTGAAGGAACTCCGATATGTGGGATGAAGGGGTGGAGCCAAACTTGAGTGAGCAGCAGTGCGACCCCCTTGCACCTGGTTGCAACACCACTTACTCAATTTTAGACGTGTTTCCTCCTCCTCATGACAGAGGGCCAAGGGCATACCTGAGTGCAGCAGTGGGGCAGCCAGCACTTTTCCTCTTTGCTGCTGCTGTGGGGCCAGCTCTTCTCCTGCCAATGGTATATACCATGCATAACGCTCAAATCATGCTGGTGCCCCAGATTATAGGCATTGGCTTCTGTGATCCAATTCTTCTCCTTGTGGGCTGTGTAGCTGCTGTATCAGTGTATCCTGCCTAGCAGGAGTAATGGTTCATTTAGTCAAAATTCTCCTGGGAATTCTGACTGAAGTGAGGCACCATCCTATCTTTTCCAGGGTGCCTTATCATTTGTTGAACTGAATGAAACCACTCGCCCATTGTTATTTTCTTGTATGATGACTGGTTGTGTAGTTTTGGGTACTGAGAAATGAGATACTGCTAAGAAATAAAAACGGCTCATTTTCACATGAATTCTCTTTTTATTTTGGTAGAAGAAAAAAAGTAATTTCCTGCAACACTCAATAATTGCTAAAATTGTGTGAGACTTGCTACTTGCTAAATAGTCACCTTTAAAACTGCAGCTAAAAATACAGGAAGGGTACATTATTCATCCTGGCCAGGTGGCTAGTCCTAATTCAATCTTCGTAAGGCAGTCTGTTGTGCTGACCTTCCAGGTGTTTCTAATTTTCTGGTAACCAGCCTATAACAATGTTGGTAAGATTGGCAAATAGTCTAGGAAATGACTTGGCAGTCATACTAGCAGCCAGTTTGATCATGTATAGGTACATGGAAATAACAGACCATGCGTGTATTTCTGTTTGCAGGATCGGTGACTAGCTGAAAATAAAAGAAAGACAAAGATAGGCTGTAAATTGTGCAAAGTGGCCTGACAGCTCTGGCTAATCCCCCTCTGCAGGGAACTCTCTGCTAGCATAAAGTTGGTAGAAGTGGCTCTCTCACTTTCCTGTGCCAGCTGCCCTCCCAACCCCCAGCATAAGAGAAGGAGAGGGCTTGTCTCTGGCATTCCAGGGAGCAGAAGGGAAGGGGTGTGTGGCACAACAAAGCTCTGCTACACCTGAACCTCCAATGGTACAAGTTTGGGCTGTCGCTGTGCAACTCTGACTTGTGCCTGGGCTGAGCAGCCTTGAGTGAGGGAGAATGCAGCTGTCTCCCTGCAGCCCTCTTGGAATGAAAAATTTTACCCAGCAAGAGAAGGTGAATATTGGGGTGTGAGAAGACAAAAACAAAACAAAACAAAACCAACAACCATACTGTGACAGGACTGGTGCTTCCTTCAGGAGAGTTTCAGTTTAATTTCTCTTTCAATTATTTTACTTTAAATATCTAATTAGTATATTTTAGAGTAGCGAGACAATTTCCATGTCAATCCTGGGTCCCCACCATGTCAGTTGACATAGGCCCAATGTAAGTTGACAAACTAGTTTTAGTATATGTGCTAACTAGTAAGAGTTGTAAGCCTTGTGAGCGATGTAATGGAGACATTTCTGAGAATGCTGTTAGAATGGAAGATGTGCATAAGTACTAGAGACAAATAGAAATGAATTCTAAAGAGATTATATGCTAAGAAATATGATTATTCATTATTTAAAAGTTCTATAAGTAAATGGTCTACATGGGAGGCTTTGAAATAGCAGGGTTGTACTTCTGATGCACAGTAGAGAGCAAATAACACCAAAAGGATAGGTTCTGGTGCCCTTACACTTACTGAGTAGTACCTTAAACTACCTGTCATCTCATTGATTTCAATGAGACTCTTCATGGCAATACATATGGAATGGTCTCCAGTCCTCTATGTGGGCATGATGGTTTGTTTTGGTATTTTTTCTTCTCATCCCAGACAGATGTTAATGCTGACAGGAGCAATATCAACTTCTGATCTGTCCTCCTTTCTCTGTGGAAGACAGCAAGAGTCCAAGCCTAGCAGAGGCATCCGGGGGAACATGCTGTCACAGGAGAAGGTCAGTCCACAGACACATATGGAGGGCCCAGGACCTGTGTGATTGCAAAGGTTTGCAGAACTTTTTCTGGGGGCTTGGTTACACTTATAGCTTTATAGTGGTTTTGGATATACCTGTCCTCGTATACAGCTATAGGTATAGCGCTATAGCGTGTCCACACTGAGACCCGCCAGCGGTATAGCGTGGCCACATTTGTGGCACTTGCAGTGTCACGGGGAGTGGTGCATTATGGGCAGCTATCCCAGCATTCAGCTGGGTGCAACATGCTTTTCAAACGAGGGGGGTGAGGGGGAACATGTTGTGTGTATGCAGACGGAGAGAACGAGGGAATTTTCGTCTTTCTGAGAGCCTGTCAGGAAGTTTCCTTTGAAATACAAAGCCTGCTAGTCTTCTCTGTCACACAGGCTCCCCTCCATAAACATTTGCATTGCTTATCTGCCGAGTTAAGAGAGAAACTTTGAAAACGTACTTCCGCATTCCTCCAGCTCAGTTCAAAATAAAGGGAAGAGATGTCAATTGCCTTAAATGGCTCGGGGCATCTCCAGAGATCACTTGTAGTGTTAATACCCATTCACACTGGCAATAATACAGAGCAGTCAATACGCAATAGCTGTTAATTCTTGGGGAAGGGAGGATTACCAGGACTGGTATAACTGGGCTTGTAGCACTCTACGTGCCTCACCAGTCTCAACCGGTAGGGAGTTATAGCACTCCTGGAGGCTTTATAGCACTATAAAAGTGCCAGATTCAAGCCCTGAATCTGAGTACCTGCAAGCTTCTCCCCAAGGGGCCATATCTCTTTCCAGACACTATTTCTACATAGAATATGATATTTGGCTCTTACTGCAATATGATTAAAGCACACAACCTTTTGGATAGTTATCCAAGTCTTTACTCTGAGTCTGCAGAGTTGGAATGGAAAACTTACAAAATAAGGCTGTCGTGAGATTTCCAGTACTTCTTGCTTCCGAAAGAGGCAGAAATACTTCCTGCTCTGACAAAGCAATATGCTAAAGCAGCAGTTCTCAAACTGGGAGTTGGGACCTTAAAGTGGGTTGCCATGGCTGGCTTAGATTTGCTGGGGCCCAGGCCAGAGCAAAAGTCCAAGCCCCACTGCCCAGGCCGAAGCTTGAGCCCCACCGCCTGGGGCGAAAGCCAAAATCTGAGGGCTTCAACCCTGGGCACATTGGCTCAGGATACAGGCCCTTGCCTGGGGCTGAAGCCATTGGGCTTTGGCTTTGGCTTCCCTGCCAAAGCCCCTGTGGGGCTCGGTCTTTGGTTTGCCCCATCCTCACCCGGGGCAGCGGTGCTCGGGCAGATGCAGGCTTAACTCCCTTCTCCTGGGGTCATGTAGCGAGTTTTGTTGTCAGAAGGGGATCACGGTGCAGTGAAGTTGAGAACCCCTGTACTAAAGTATGCGGAACAGATGCACAAACAGCTGAAAAATATTCCTTATAAATTATAAGAACTTTCTAAAAATGTCACCAGAACTTCAGTTTGGATCCCGTTAGAGCGGGGGTTGGGGAAAACCATTTTGGCCTGAGGGCCACATCAGGATTGCAGAATTGTATGTCGGGCCAGGTAGGGAAGGCTGTGCCTGGCCCTGCCCCCTATGTAGCCCCGTCCCACTTCCTGCCCCTTGACTGCCCCCCTCAAAACTCCCAACCCGTCCAACCCCCCTGCTCCTTGTCCCCTGACTGTCTACCCCAGGTCCCCCACCCATAACCACTTCCCTGGCACCCACCCCCCAGTCAAACCCAACACCCCCGGGCTCCCTGTCCTCTGACTGCCCCCTCAGAATACCCGACCCATCCAATACCCCCTGCTCCTTGTCCCCTGACTGTCCCTTTCAGAGACCCCCCTTCCTAACTACCCCGCAGGACCCCACCCCCTTATCTAAGCCCCTCTCCCTGCTCCTTGTCCCCTAACTGCCCCCCTCCCCCCCGGACCTCATCCCTGACCATAGGTGTGCGCAGCACATTTCATTAGGGTGTGCATGCAGGGAGCCTTGCACTAGCCCTGACACCATCCACTCCCTCCCACTTCCTGCCCCGACTGTCCCCCTCAAAGCCCCCAACCCCCAGTGCTCCTTGTCTCTGACTGTCCCCTTCTGGGACCCCTACCCCTAACTGCCCCCTTGGACCCCACCTCCTATCTAAGCCTCCCTTCTCCCTGTCCCAATTGTCCCCTCCTGAGACCCCCCCAACTGCCCTTCCAGGACCCCACCCGCACCCAAACCCCCCTTCTACCTGTCCCCTGACTGCCATGACCTCTACCCACACCCCCCACCTCCTGACAGACCCCCAGGATCCCCACACCCTATCCATCCCCCCATTCACTGACCGCTCCCCCAGAACTTCTGGTCCATCCAACATCCCCCCCACTCCCTGTCCCCCCAACCCCTGCTCCTTATCCAACCCCCGAGCCCCCTTACCATGCTGTTTACCCCCCACTCCCCTGTCTCCTGGAGCCTCAGCATGTTGTATCCAGGAGTGGCCCAGGACAATGCTGCAGCAGCATGGCTCTGGCGGGGCCTGAGCTCCTGCCACTCAGCCTGCTGGAGCTCGCAGCCCCGCCCCTTACCATGCCATTCTGAGTGACAGGACCTCAGGTCCCGCCAAAGCCATGCCGCTGCAATGCTGTCCAGGGCCACTCCTGCACATGGCATGCTGAGGCACTGGGGGATGGGGGACAGCAGGAGCAGGGCTGGTTCACCCCTGCATTAGTGGACACACCCCGTGCGCACGCCTATGCCCCTGACCCAACCCCCCTGTACCTGACTGCCCCCCCGAACCTCTGCCACATCCAGCCGCCCCCTACTCCCTGTTCCTTGGCTGCTCCGACCCCTATTTACACCACTGCCCCCTGACAAGCCCCCTGGGACTCCTACGCTTATCCAACCCCCCAGCCCCATTACCATGCTGCTCAGAATAGCATGTCTGGAGCCAGATGCACAGCCTTCTTCCCCCCCCCCCCCCAGCACTGCTCGTATGGCAGCATGTCTCCAAGAGAGGGGGGGAGGCAGGGGAGAGGCCAGCAGTAACCTCCCCAGCCAGGAGCTCAGGGGCTGGGCAGGATGTGGCCCGCAGGCCATAGTTTGCCACCCTGTGTTAGAGTTTGCAGTGAACTTTTAGATTTGTTCTTGTTTTTTGCCCACCCTTATTACAATAATATCTTCTATTGAAAAATATGTGGGAGAAAAATAGACAGCTGAATAATTCTATATGTTTCTGGAAAGGCTTTTAGGTTTGATATATTTTCATTTTAGTATCACCATTTAAGCATATTTCAGGAATAGAGGGGAGGGATGAGCTTCCATTTACTAAAAAATACTGGAAGTTTATCATATGTTAAACATTTCAGATCTCTGACCTGCTTCACCCCCGGCAGGTTTACACTGGGGTAATTCCATTGATTTTATTTGGAACAACAAAATAGTGAATCACGTCACGTATTTCTGCAGTGTTTCTTAAATGTTTTCATTTCTTTTAGTGGCCAAAATATAGAATATTGATCATGGATCATGCACAACTCTTTGCCCATATTTTTCCACCAAAGCTCTGAGATCCTCTAAGTATTAGTCAAAATTGTCACCTTTCTGCAACTTACACTACGACATGGCAGCAAATTTTTAGGGGAACCACTGAAAATAATGCAGGAACATTTGTTAAGCAAAATATTATAGGATAATGAAGCAAAGAGCAAGCGTAAATGGAAAAAGAGACCACTTATCATAGAAAAGCTGAATTATTCGTCTTTGATGTTGACAGTGTTATATTGACATTGCAGTTTCCTCCTTGACCTTCATATGGCACAACAAAGGCAAGAGGGTAATGCATTTTTATTGGAAAAGAGTTTAAAGTGTTTACAAGGCTAAGGGAAGGGTATCCATATGATAGGGGGCTGACATTTCTGTCTCATGAATGGAATGATTTAACTCTTTGATTCTGCTGGTGTTTGGTGAATAGTTTTAAGTCTGACACACATTTAAAATAAAATAATAATAATAAGCAATAACAACAACAGCAACCTCCTGCCACTAGCCACAAAGCTAGAGGATTAACTTGCTGGAGTTCTCCTCCCTTCAGAAGATGTATAAAGTGAATTTGAAGTCACCTTACCACTCTTCTAAGAGCCACTCGAGACAGAGAGATAAGGAAAATATTTTGAAAGATCTCTAATTTAAACATGCACAGCTGTTTTAGACATTGCAGCGTGTACAAATTCAAAAGACACATCAAACACATTTGTGGTGAAATTGCATTGTTATAGCCCTCAAATAAAGGTCAAAAGGTTTAGATGTTAAAAGTGAGTTAATTCCTTGCTTATCTGACCATTAAACTGTCAGCAGAGAGCTATTTTTTAAGTTTATGATAGTTTGAAAACTTAGTGCTAAATAATGTCTGAAGACCTATTAACCTGACTGGGATGTGAACCAGGGGCTGGGTCAGCTTTAGTGCAACTACACCAAGTCAGTGAAATGGTTATTAAGGGGTGAACAATGCAACTGAATCTTAGCTCCTTTTGTCCTAATGCAGTGATGACAAGCTATTGTCAGCATTAACCTCAGATTCACACCAGACTGTTACTGAGAGGCTAATCTGATTTCACCAGTTTTCACAGGCTTTCAATTTTCTTTCTATGATTTCTACAACAAGCATAAGAAGTGAAAGGACTTTAATATTTAGCTCATTGCCACACATTAGGTTATCTCTTGTATTTCTTTATGGCTTGTGGATTCCTCTGAGCTAACGTTAGGTGCTTTTCTTTTGCTTGTAACCTTTAAGATGGACCTCAAGAAAGCTACTCTTGATGCTTAATCCTTGTAGTTGTTTTTTAAAAAAATCTGGCAAAAGTCTAAATTCCCAGATGTATTTTCTTCTTCTTTTAATCAATAAAATTGACATTTTTTAAGAACAGATTTGAATTTTTGTGTCTTAAGAGGTTTGTGCATGTGTTGTTTAATTAGTTGGTGGGGGGTAAAAGGGCTTGAGGGCACCCCACAGGAAGGGATTCCCAAGTGTGCCTTCCTGGGTTCTCAAAGGGGTTCTGCACTTGGGTGGTGGTAGCATCTACCCATCCAAGGTCAGAGAGAAGCTGTAACCTTTGAAATTTAATACAAATCTGGAGTGGTCAGTATTAATTTTTTAAGTCCTTTCGGGCCCCCACCTTCTGCACTCAAAGTGCCAGAGTGGGAAATCAGCCTTGACTGATGTGAAACACTGTATCTGAGATCAGAATCTGGCCTTCTGTCTTCATGCTAGTCCAGATGGGGGATTTCACATAGCAAGATTGGCTATGGCCTGCCCTGTGATCTTCTCCTGGAAATTGGGACCACCTTTTTCTTCCCAGTGGGACCAGGAATTATCATATGGCGAGATGACACCGTCACCTGCCTTGGAGAATAATGGACTGTCTTTGGGATGGAACGATCCGGAAGGAAGGGGATAGTGGGTATATAAGCCTAGCCAATTCAATTTCAATTTGAATACTTATTGTATTGTCATGACAAGACATAAGGGTGTTGCCAAAGCTAATACATTCAGGACAGAATGTGTGTCTACAGCAGGTTTCACAACAGTAGCATTTGGGAAGACTCATTTTCATGTACATGCCCCTTTTTATACTGACTACAATAATACTACTGAGGTGACACAAATGCTCTCACTCTTCCAACTGACCCACTACCTCCACTCATATTTGATTCTAGGATACATCTGGCACTCTCCCACCCTCCAAACCCTGGAGTCTGGACCATAAAAGTGGAGGAGAAGCTCAAAGGAGAATTTCCCCAGGACAGAGACAATGAAGGGCTTGTATTCACTTGCTGCAGACAGATAATGTGATTTACACTTCCTATAGACAATCCAGACAATGTGGTTTGTTGACTGATTACATTTTTTTTTCACTTTCATAATTTGTTTCAACTGCTTTGTCATGAGGCCCCCGAGGTATCAGAAATGATAATTTAAATAACAAATCCTTTGAGGTTTTATTTTATTTTGTGTTTTGCCGTGCTGCCATTTATGGTCCATATGGTCCGGTCCATTGGTGGCACTATTGTGTAGTCTCTGCCACACAAGTTTACTTTCCTGTCACTGACTGACTGCATATGGTACAGAATAGACTCGGTACTGTGCAACGGAGGGGCAGAGGGCAACATGTCTGTATATCCTCAGTGCTGCAGACATTATGTTAGAACTACAAATGTGGTAATAATCTTATGGTTTCCATATGCCACAGCAAGAAGGGGCCAGGAAAAGGGGGAGGGGGACTTGTATTTTCAACAATCTGAATACATCTTCTATATCCATGTAGGTATTTTTGAAGACTCAAACAGTTCCCACTGTGTGTCTATCTTCCCTCTTGTTAACAGGGATATGTAATAATAAGCTAATAGAAAACACTCATGGAATCCCAGAAAACAGGCTAACTCTATCAGGTACAAGTTCAGTCCCAGAATTTCAAAACCTGAAATAGATTTTGACCCTTTTCATTCACTGTAAATCATCGTCCTTGATTATTACCATGTGTAATAATGTTGTTACTGTATTAAGGGAACTTAAAATGTTACCAGATATACTCTATTGACCTCTGTTTCACTTGAAACTAAAGTTCAGTGATTTGACTTTCCTTGAAGTTAGTATTATAATACTTGCCTGTGCTTACTTAAATTAAACATTTGATTTGAAAAAATAAACTCTTTCAGAACATTTTACATTTTAAAATAAACATGTGAAATAGACTAAATGCTTTTAGAGCACTCAGTCATTCCCACAATGTGAGCCCCAAACTACAGTAATAGATCTTTAGAAGGATGCTCTGCTCTCCACATTGTTGATATAATATCTCAAGGATCCGTTTGCACACAGTCCTATATTTCCACTTAGTTTGGTTTGGATCTGTTTTATTTCATTGAGTGTAATTCCACAAAAATGTAAGCTCAAAACAACAAGGCTGCCATTGAGTCCCTAAATAATAGATATTCAGCAAGAAGAAATGAGCACACTGCACACAGGGAAAATATACTGCATACAGGAAAGAGAGAGAAAATTAAATGTAAAATGAAATCTGTCTACAAGGGATCTCACAAAGATTGCTGTCCTGGTGTCCAGATTAGAAAGACAGGTTTACAGCCAAGGAAAACAGTTTTTCATACTAAAAATCTTTGATTTTCACCAGGGAGTAGAATAAACATGTATGGAACATTACTATGGGATTTTCTACATGCATTAAATGGCTTAGAAAAATATTAGGTATTCAATAAAATGAATTTATAACAAATGCTGAGATTTGCCAGAATTTACCAAGTTAACTTATCTCCCAAGTTATCTAGAAAAGATGGAAATATATGGGACAAGTGTGAAGAATGAAGCCAGAGTGTTTGCTGTGGTGTCTACCACGAAGGCATGTGCCATTGGACAACTGGACGAACATGCAAAATGAACCAACTCCAAGAATCTCTCCATTGTACACTAGTGAGAGGTGGAAAATCATGGGACTGAACAACATAGAGGCCATGCAAAGAGCAGCCCAGGATAGAGAGGGACGGCAGAGACTTGTTCATGCCTGAAGCAATGTCAGTGTGGAAAGGATTCAAATTACATAATCAGTTGTTTCTTCCAGGAAGTTCATTTTTTGACTTTGTTGCATAAAAGTTGTGTGTCCTGATCATCATCCTGGAAAGGGTGGTTATACACCTCCCTTGGGAGAGAGGAAAGGCATTGGTATGGTGTGATGGGGGATTTAAGGTGCCCTTCACACGCCTTTCAGAAAGACAGTGAATGAGCTTCATTATTTGTAAATGGGAGCTAGTGCACTTACCACAATGAGATATTTCTTCCCGGGTTTGTAAATATAGTTGATATGAGAATAGGAACCAGTATGAACAGGCTCTCCCTCTAGGTCGTTGCTTTGAACATTGCCCCTGTTGAAAGTGATTAATAGTATATAGCTTTCAGCAGTGTGGGGAGGCTCAGACCTATTTCTAATGGACAAGGTTCACATCACATAGCCCATCCCAGCTGACACTAATCTCCCACCCTTACTCATACTATCAGAGGGGTCACAGAATGAATGGCCAGTGGGACCCTCTCTGTGCAGGTGACTGACTGTTCAGTGCAGTGCTGAAGTGCATTGCTGAAGCAGTGCAGGGACGCTTAGAGCAGCTGCTCATGCTGTACCAAACCTGTGAATGAAGAGAGCTCCAGAGCAGCCATTGCCGAGCCATGCCGGAGGAGGACAGGAGGAAATGGATGTAGTTTAATTAGCCTGCAACTCTACTTACCTTACAGTATCTGTGAATACCTGGCAATAAATTGTACAGTGCGGGTCATCATTATATCCACCTATTTGGGGGGGCACCCGTCAGCCCTTGATTTTTCCTGCCTGGCTCCAGTCATTCTATTGCTGCCCCCCTTCCCCTCGTGTAGGGGTTAATGAATTTGAAAAGGAACGGGGATTGGCTTCCTGCTTTACCACATGTTACGAGTCCTGAATCTAACTTCTCCAGCTTCCTTAAGGGATGTTTTCCTCTGAGTCCCCTTCCAATCCATTTTATCTAATAACTGTATCAATTTCTTATGGAGTACTTGCACTGGACACCTGCCACAAGGAGGTGCCAGTGATTAGCTTGGCTGCCTTCCCCCCTTCCCCACCTGATTCACGAATATTTACCAATTCTTTCCTTAATATTTGACAAAATATATTGTCTCGCAGTCAGATAGGTGCACCCAGACCTCCCTGAATAATTCAATATATGTCCAGGTGTAACCAATCTCCCTCGGTTACATAAAAATTTAGCCATCTCCCTATTCACATACCTCCTGGCCTTATCAATCTGGGGAGGCATCATGACTCCCTGCCATGCCCTCATCTGCAACAGTTCATACCAAATAACCACCCCCAGGAACAAATCCTTGATCTGCCCTCAATCCCTCTGAACCCTGATAATCAAGTCAATCCCTTACACATTCCTAAATAGTTTTCACAGAGCTCATCCAAGGAGCGGACCACCCACTGTGAATCAGACTCCCGTGCCATAGCCCGGGGCAGCACTGTGCTGAACTTTTCACATGCCAGACATAATATTGCATTTCCCATCGGTATTGCTTTACTGAAATAAAATGGTGACTTCCCAAGTTTCCCAGGTTGTAGCCCCCAAATCATTTGGATTTCTCATTGTCTTGTCCCAGCTTACTTTCTGTCGGAGCTTCCCTGTGCAACAATGACAATATGTTAAGACATCGAGAGCTGAGGTTTAGAAGTAAACAGAAAGTGCCCTCCCATGGGATCTGACACTCACACATACCCATACTCCCGACTTACTGCCATGGAACCCGCAGTGATTTGAGGCTCCCCCATATCCCCTGGACAGTGATCCAAGCCCATGTATTTACATCCTCTTTGCATGAGGACTGCACTATCTGGTTATCCCAGCATTCCAAACCTGAGCCCATGCTGGTTGATAGTTGCTACATCTGCCAGCCTCCCCAGCAAGAAAATCTCCCAGCTTCTGGAGTAACTGTAAATTAGCCCACAACAGCTGCATAAAACTGCTGACCTCTTTAAGAAGCCTGTGTACCCCAGATGCTCCAGGTCCAGGCTCCGCAATAACAGATTCCCCCCTCAGCATACTGGCCAACATTTTCAAATTAATGTCAGGTAGATTTTGTAGTGGTAATTAATTTGCTAATAAGCCTATCTGAACAAACTCACACTATGAGTTTCCTTATATTACTTTGCTACATATTATAATGATATAGAAATGTGTACTTACCTTACGAATGATCTTGGTTCCGTGAATGTAGCACTCTGCTTTCTTTAGCATTTCCTTACTGAAACTGAACCGGTAACTGTTTGCATGTAACATATGATTCCCAAAGACACTCTCTGGTTTGATCTGATGATCCCCAAATTTAGCCTGGCTCTCAGGGAATGAGAGGTGGTTTTTCAGAAACAGCACCAGGTACTGGGAGTCCTCCCTCCCCCACATTTGCTGCCATAGCCCATAGCTAGTGCAATTACGAGGACTGAAGGAGGCTGCGTCCTAGAGAGAGGACTGGAGATAGGCTGGCAGGGAGAGCTTTGGAAAACCTGCAGGAAGAGAGATCATTTATAAATTGGCAGTTCCTGTGGCAACCCCAGAAGGCTGCAGGGGAAAGTTGTTGAGAGAAAGTTAGGGCCAGTCGAATAGTCCAGTCCCTGGTTCAGGATGCTTCTTGCCCCTTCACACACATACACAGCGCAGAGGGAAAAACTGTATGTGCTCCATGAATATTTTCAGGAGTCCCTGGCCATCCCTGCAGAAGAGAGTGGAACACTACTACACCTGAGCTGGCAAGAAGGTCCCTGCAGGTGTTTGTGTGGCAGTCTCTAGTCCCCAGGGTAGGCATCACCAGTATGCTTGCACCATCCTATCCCTTCCCAGCTCCTTGGCTCCCCATTAGGTGCAACTCCAAGCTCTCCCCTCCAAGGCTTTCCCCTGAATCCTCCTGGCCATCCCCTCTTGGTGCTGATAAACTCACCCCTACTTGCAGGGGCTGTGTCTGTCTCTGATCTCCTGAGTTTCCTTCTAAATATAGCTCATTTCCCCACTCTGGCACTGATTGTCCAGTAGCACCCTGTAATACTTGAATTACTGTTGAAATAATCTTTGTCACTCAGTTATGGGGAGTTGCACCTAACGGAGAGCCATGGGGCTGGGAAGGGACAGGACGGTGCAAGGTGTTGACCCCCTGTCATCTGGTGCTCCAGTGGTAAATCATGGAGGACACTGGCATGTCCTGATGACATACTGACTAAGTCACCTACTATGTCAGGGTTGCTGTTGAAGCAATCTCGGTTACTCGTTTGAGGGGAGGAGTCCCCACCTGGTTTCCTCCACCCTTTCATCTGCCTGAAGATCAGCCCACCAGATCTGAACCATGCCAGCCTGCCATCCCTCCCTTATAAGCTGGGG
Source organism: Sternotherus odoratus (assembly GCA_032164245.1). Lineage (NCBI taxonomy): Eukaryota > Metazoa > Chordata > Testudines > Kinosternidae > Sternotherus > Sternotherus odoratus. The sequence goes on from JAVMKO010000001.1 coordinate 64,111,348, forward strand.
GTGGGGGCTCCCCATCCTCCCATGCATAATGGGTCTGCACTCCTCCCTTGCTGGCTGGGAGGTTTTCCCCTCCTCCTACTTGCTCAGTACCCTGATCCTGCAACCTTTACCATGTGTGTAAGGGAGGGAGTTCCCCTCACAGACCATACTGACCCAGTGCTCACTCTCCTTTCACGTATCAGGAGGGGGGATTCCCCCTGCCTCCTCCTGATCTCACCACACAGCACCAGTGAACCCGTGAATGAATCTGCTCAGAAGTAGAGATTCTGATGCCATTGTGAGCCTGTGAGTTGTTTCTGCTTCTGGCCCCTTTCATGAACACTTAAAATAGAGAATTATAGTTGGTTACTAGTAAGCATACGAAAACTACTACAGTTATATTGAGGCTTCCACTTCCAAACTTCCTAAATCAGAAAAAGGGCGCTCTTATTCCAGTATGTCCACAAACGCTTATTAATTACTCTGGAGTATCTGTTCTGGTAGATTGCCAAGTGCAGAAAAGCTCATTACAGTATCATATTTACCTTCTGTGGAGTGTTCTACAGGTTGACTATGTATGTTGTAATTAGAAATATTTTATTTGTTTGTTTATTGTCCGGAAATTGTGCAGAATGGGATACCAGAGTGTCTGTTTGGCTTTTGTTATAAACTTCAGAATCTTATATAATACAGTTTAATTTTCTCTTACTCTTTTTCTGATCAAGACTAAAAACTCACATTTTTTTCTATTGCCTTACTCCATTCTCGTACATAACTTTATTGTATCTAATCACTGTTCTTCTAGGAGGGCAGAGAGGAAAAAAAGCGAGGGCATGGCCAATGAGTCTATGAACTCTGCAAAACCACTGGCCACAACTCCCATAAACATGCTGAAAGGTGATTCACGCCCTCTAGTAGCTGACTGAGTAAATTCTTAAGGCCTAATTCCATTATCAGATGTTCACATAGAAATCCCATTAACTTCAGTGGGAGTTCAGAGCACAATTTGATCACCTAATTTTGAGTCCTTCTGATAAAAATTAGCTGCTGCAAATGCACCAAACTTTTCAAAGTTTACTCACTCCCCCATAAAATGAACTATCAACTGCCAAAGCTGATGATGCTTTAACTAGAACAAAACCACTAAAGTAGCATCTGCACATCCAAATTTTTGGATACCTCTCAACCCTTTTTGGATTCTGTGCTTCAAAGCCAGTGATCATTTTAGCAAAATTGGCAACTAACTATTCCATAATTTAGAATATTGAAGCTACTGCACACTGCAACAGACAAAAGACAATAATATATCGTCACTCTGATAGTCCTCATGAATTAACTAAACTGTATTACTTCACGTGGGCCAATGTTTCCACCATCTAATCTTTATCAGGGATTTGTTACAGGACTAGAGTAGACAGACAGCAAGTTTATCAAGTCCAGAAAATGAATTGGCATCCCTGGGGACAGAAGATAAAGGGATAGCTTGATGTGTGATGTTAGGGAACTTTGTGTGACAGTGTTATTTAAATATACCTCCCCAGTATGTGTATGCTATTTATGATTGACTTGATTACAATTATTTGGTTTAGACGTGGCATATTCTAGTGATCTGAGCATGAGTATTCCTTGCTTGTAGCCCTAAGTTCTAGTTCTGGATCTGTAAATGGCTTGGTCTAAGGTCTATCTGTGTCTCATACCTGTACTCCATCTGCAAAATGCATTAATCCACCTCATAGAAGGGTTGCATGAATTAACTAGTTAATGCATGTAAAGAGCATTGGGTCTTGGGGATCAATCCAAGACCCAGTAAAATCAATGTTATTTTTTCTATTGTCTTCACTGGGCATTGGCTCAGGCTGTCACTGAATACGATGATTATTATGGTTGTATAACTGCATACCAAGATCTCTCCTCTTGTAAGCTACCAGTTTGTGTTTAATTCAGTAAGAGTATATAGCAACAATAGAAACATCCTATGTATAGTAACCAAACAGAGGGACATGTTCAATATATAACACATTGTGCTGAATACTTTGATTCCCTAAGTCAATTTGAGTTTTGCATAATTAAGAACCACAGATTTTGTCCTATTGATATTAATTTCTTATCTAAACTAAATAGAGTGTAGTCATTTTGTATTCAGTTAGACTTAATACAATTGTTGTCATTTACTTCAACAGCCCTACTTAAATGCTTAAAGTTACACACATGCTTAAGCACCTTCTTGAAATGATGCCAAAATCTATAGATGGAAGACAGAAACTCATGATGAAATACACACTGAGAGGCTAGTTTAAGAAGAACGATGTTCTCCTTCTTTGTTTAAAATTAGAAGAAAATGACTGCCTTTGTGCCTTTATGCCATTGTCACATAATACAGGCCACATGATCATGCTTCTGTTTCCTGACTGAATGAGCCCACGAGCGATTCTGACACAAATACTTGTGTATGCAAAACTGCCATCCCAAATACATCCACAATGTAGGACTTTGTTGTTTGCAAATGTTTGAGCTAGTAAATAGGATCACTTCACTGTTCATGGAAAGTGACCATAAAAGAAGTGCAGCCACATCTGAAATAAATTAATGATTTGAGTGACTGTTGGCAGACATCTTTCATATTATTTATCCTTCTCTAATACATTTAATAAATGTCCTGATAGACAGATTTGCATAATTGTATATTATGCATAATTACGCCTCTGCAGCATACTTAGTATTGTGAATTTTTTTAATTTTAACATCTCATAATTAAAACCGTATATACATGCACACACATAGTCATACAGATAATAGAAAACACGTACCTCTGATGTTAGGCTGTGGCAGTTACTGTAAGAAGTGTTTCCAAAATGTATAGGATAATAATCCTGAATAATAATTTACTAACTCTCCCTTTAAAGATGATGCTATTTGAAAATGGACATTGAGCTTTCGACTCTGATTTTGTGAGTTGAGTATATATAGGGCTATGTGATTTCAAGAAAACTATTGAGATTTACATCAGCTGAAGATCTGGTATCTTTCAGTTTTCTTACCCAATAACAAAGACAATTATGAACAGTAGGAAGTCCACAGAACCTAGGAGGTCTGCAAAACCATAACACCAGGAAGAGGTAGGTCAATGTGATTTGTGACTTCCTACTAAAAAAGAATAGACAGGACTGTCACCAGAGCTGAACCAGAAAACAGAAAGGTAGGAGTTAAGTTACTGGATGTGAACCTGAGGCTGAAGAGGATCCAAATGGGAGCAAGAAAGAATTCACTGATTGCCCTTCACATGGGAACAATTGATACTGCTAGATTCTCTCTGGAATGCATCAAGGCAGATGATGCCAGGATGGGGAAGACACTTTAAGAAATGGAGGCTCAGGTGATCTTTAGTGGGATTCTATCAGTCCCTAGAGGAGGAGAATGAATGTGAGACAAGATTATAATGATCAACAGATGGTTCAGGCAGTGGTATTATAAGAAGGGCTTTGGGATGTTCAATTACTGGGAGGCATTCATGAACAGAAGACAGTTCTCATGAGATGGACTCCACCTGAGTAGGGAGAGAAATAGACTGCAACGATGGAGGTTTGGGGAACAAAGCTACCAAAGGGTCCCCTGGAACAGTGCTTGGGGCATTCTTCAGAACTCCAGGATCTGATCTGGATAGAGACCTCTTTAATATTTTAATGAAATAAATACTGCTGGGAATTATGATTATGAGAGACTAATTTTGCAGATATAGATTGGAAGTCAAGTGTTACTAATCAAAACAAGGCTCAGATTTTCCTGGGTGTGATAGCAACAGATTTCTTCACTAAATAGTTGCCAAACCTACCAGAGATGATGCCATTTTAGATTTGGTATTGGTGAGTAGTGAGGGCCTCATAGAAGATCTGGTTGTTGGGGAGAACTATGGTTCTAATTAATTCACTCTAAACTAGGGCTGTCAGTCAAGTGACTAAAAAAATAATTGTGATTAATTGCACTGTTAATAATAGAATACCATTTCTTTAAATCTTTTTTTGGATGTTTTTCTATATTTTCAAATATATTGATTTCAATTGCAACACAGAATATAAAGTGTACAGTGCTATATTTATTTTTATTATAAATATTTGCACTGTAGCATTTGATATATTCACTTTGCACTAGCAAAAACAATTATGCAACACATAAGATAATGGCTGAAGTTCATTCTCTTCAGTTTGTAAGTATGATCTAACTATGAACACAAGAAAAATGAAAGGCAGGTAATATTGTCCTTTCTACTTTTGAAAGTTTTGCAAGTCTACAATGCTCCCCTTTTAAAAGGAGTATTTGTTACATTCTATTCTACGTGTAAGGAATTATCTTATTGCTTCTATATTTTGCCAAATCTGTACAATAAAACAGATTCCCCTAAGTGAGCTCAGCATAGATACACTGTTTCATGCAGGGAGTCCACACTTTGCTTAGACTCTACTAGAATTACATTGAGTACAACAAACACATTTAGTTCTGAAAATGCATTAGTCTCAAGGCAGTATACTTGATAACAAGAAACACTTGACCTCTCCCCTGGTACAAAGTGGTTTTGTATCCTTTTTATTGTCAATGCACAAATATAAGCAGATTTTAAAGTGTTTTTTTTGAAATCATCAGATATGGCTGATGATCCTCCGTTCTTCACAAAAAAAGGAAGAGCTGCTATGTTAAAATATTCAGAAATACTGTACACAAAGCATATGACTTTGGTTAGCATCTTTTTTGAATTAACACAATGAAGGAATGATAAATATTCATTTTCTTCTTTCCCACTGGCACCAGAATGTAAATAAAGCTAATTATGGCCTTCTAAATACAATTATTAATCAGTTTTGTAGCAACATGTTATTTGTGCTCAGATGTATGCAAGTGGTCAGGCTCCTGTCCCAGATGGATTTCATTAAGTTAAAGCAATCACAAGCTGAACAAACCTCTGATCAGTACTGTGTTATCAATTCTCTCTCTCTCTCTCTCTCTCTCACACACACACACATGCACGCACACCTCCCCATGTTAAAACAACATCCAGGATCCAGCATAAAGTAACTACAGCTGGAAAATATACCATAAGACAAACTTCAGTATATTTTCTCCATACCCTCTGTGGAAATGGCAGAGGGAATTCGTTCCATGGAATCTGAAGACCGGCAGACTTCAGAGCTTGGAATCTGCAGACCTCAGAAGGATACACTAGGCCAGTTCCATCAGGATGGGAGACTTGAGTCTTCACGCTGCCTACTGGCCTTCCTTATATCAGTGTCACAAGAGCTTTGATGGACTCCTGCTGCTATGAGATTGCATGCTAGCCCCTACTTCCACAATCTTCTTTGGTTGCAGGGGGTGTGGTAGTCCAGAGCACACAGGGAAGAATACATTATTCTAAACCCAGGAGTGAAAGTAACTTAAAGGGCTTGCCGGTTCTCTGAAGTCCTGAGCAGGGCTTGGGGCCTCAGATGGAAGAGGCGTGGCCTCAACCAGAAGAGGCAGGGTCTTTAAATACCCAGGGCGGTAGCAGCGGCCGGAGTCTCAGGCCCTTTACATCATCGCCTGAGCCCTGCTGCCGCTACCCCAGGGCTCTGGCACTGAGGCTCTGATGGCAATTTAAAGGGCCTGGGGCTCCAGCCGCTGCTGTAAGCCCCAGACCCTTTAAATTGCCACCTGGGCAAACTTGCACCTCTGTCTAAAACCAAATAAGTCAGAATTGCTTTAACTCTGAGGTGTTAATGTGGATATCTTTTAATTAATGTGAGAATATCTGACTCGTAATATTCCCAGGGAACAGATGTCTTAAATAAGACAGTGCCATTTTTACACAGTTTCTCTTCAGAGCACAGCTACGTTCTGCAGCTGCAGGTCCATAGAGAACATAGAAGTAGGCCAATGTAATAGAGAAGCTATTGTAGATGTCACGGACATGATTTCTGTGGAGATGAGAAGCACTAGTGCATATCAGCTTCAGTCAGCAAAAAAGAGTGTCTGTTTTGATTTGCTGCAAATAAGAGCAACAGTCATGCTGCTTTAATAACATTCCCTCTCACATATTAAAACTTGTTTTTCAACAGACTACACAATTGAATTATATACGTGGCATCGAATGATGCAGAAAGAGGAGAATACTTTAATCAATAAAAAATTTCCATATAGCTGTACCTATATGTATTTTCCATATATCCACCATGTTTGGAGACAAATAATTCAATGCTCAATACTGTTGGATATTTGGTATTTGAGCTGTATGCATCTCTCTCTCAGAGTTGTATACGTGTAGTAGGTTTTACTATGGGCAGGTCTCAATAAACTGGGGGTCCAATCTTGCTTTCAGTTACAATAGTGCAGCCCCTCAGTGATTACAATGCAGCCATTGAATTGAGTACAGAACTGGGTTCAATGAATAGCCATAGGATGGGGGTTTTTCATTGGGTAGCTAAGACAGCTCAGAACACAAATTGTAATGGCAACCGTAAATGGATCCACAGTTAAAAATTGAGTACAGTAGACTCGATTATCCAGGATTGGGTTAACCAGGATGTGGATTAACCAGGATGTCAAAAAAACTATGCGTAACTCACAGGCCGGCTCTGGCTTTGTTGCCATCCCAAGCACACACACACACACACACACACACACAAAACCCACCATAGCACAGGGCAGCTAGTAAACCAACACCCCTTACTCCTGGCGCAGGGTGGCTGGTGAACCAACCATCCCTCCCCATATTTCCTATAGATGGTGATTATCCAGGATTTTATTAACCAGGATTATTTTTTCCCCAACATCCTGGATAATCGAGAGTCTACTGTATAAAGTTTCAAAGATGCCTAAGGGAACAAGGTGGTGCACACCGTTAAACTTCTTTGAAAACCCCAGCCTTTATGGCAAGCCAAACCAGGTGCTTAAGAACTCAACTGGCATGTTGAACATCAGCATCATTATTGCCAAGTAGCAGTTTCTGATTTCTATCAGTGATACAAAGCTGGGAACAGCAATGTTGACAATGTCACAGGTTTGCTTAAGTTAGTATCTTGAAGATCACTATATAAATATGAAACTAAAATTTTTTTCTTGATTACACTTACTGAAATCTCAGTTACAATAAAATAATGTGATGCTAACCAATGATAGTAATTTTTTAACTATTAAATTATACGTATGCCTTGGATAGTCAGCTCTTGTGCTCATTGCAACCCAAACACTTTTTCCAATATGAAATGAAAACAGAGTTCATATGTAGCCTGAAATGAAATAATCCATTATCACTAAAGATAAACATCATTTATTTGATCTCACTCGTGCAGAAGGGGGCCTTTAAAGCTCCTTACTCTTCCAATATCTAGAAGTTAATAGATGGCTATTTTGGCAAGAGGTTTGTTGAATTTGCTTCGCTTTAAGGAATTAATTTTGCCTCAGAAGTTTTGTAAGAAAACAATTTTCTAACTATGTATTTGTTGGAGTGCTAAAAAATCATTTAAAATTCAGTTACTAGTAAGGGAAGACTAAGATCTTGTTGCCAAATTTTTATGCACAAGATGTTTTTGCACAAGAGGAGAAATGAGCTAAAGGTTAGAAAAATGTATTCTCCATCTGAGAAATCCAACAAAGCATTTTTGTTTTAATTTTAAATCAAAAGTAAAATAAGGTACCAGATGTAAGTAGAATACCATTGGTATAACTAAACAATTTACTTGTTGGTGTATGTTAGTGTTCTGAAGAGTATAAAGTTCATTCCCTTTAATGAATCACAGCTACATAGGAATTCACAGTTTATTTCTGGGATATATCATAATAGAAAAAAATATATCACTTTGGAAAGACGCAATATGAATTCAGAACTTCACAGTGAAAGATAACATAAATACCAAGATGTGATGCATATAGATTAGAGATGGTCCATCTAAAACCTCAGATCTGAACATCTCAAACTTATGAGAACCTCAGATCCAGATGTCAGTACCAATTCTGCAGCTGTCCCATATCTCTTTAATATGCCCGAATCAAAATTCTGCTTCCAACCAGCCCATTGGCTATCCACTAACTACCTCCAATTATGAGCACCCAGGTACATATGGTATCTGAGGGTTGGCAATTTGAATAGGGGTCAATAAAAGGAAACAAAGCATGGTAGAAAGAACTGGGGAGGGTGCAAAAAAGTCCAAGAACCAGGCCCTTTACTTTCTTGCTCTTTATTTTTTTTTTCTTGCTAGCACAGCAGATGTTATCACTGCAAAGGATAGGAGCAGAGGTAGTAGGAGGCAGGAACAAGGATGGAACAGGATGGGAACATGGCTGGGTGAAGGGCAAGGTCTGTCCTGGAGCTATGAAGGAATGGAACAGGTCTTGGAGAGACAAACACAGGGAGACAGAAAGTCCATATCTGTGTGCACTGAGCATCAGCAAGCTAATGTGGCTGCTAGGTTTAATTAGCCTGCTGGCTTCCTCAGCCAATTGGACAGGGTGGTCCATTAACCTATTACTTCTGATGACAGGCTCTCAGGAGCCATAATACTTGCATTTCGAATAGGCTCCAAAGATGGTGGCATTCTAATTTCTCCCCTCCCCTTCCATTTGAACTCTTAATGGGATACAGGAAAGATGACAATTTTTACAAACTAATTCCTCATTTGGGTTTTAACACTAAACCTGCTAGAATTCAGAACGCCTCATTTACTCACTGTATTTGACTCAGCTTGGATGGATCAGTTCTATTTTAATGTATAGTTGTTTTAACTTTCTAGTCTTATACTTAGCACAATGCTGTGTTTCCAAGTTTTACAAAGAAAAGTAAAATGTCATGAAAATCTTTTGGCTAATTTGGCTTGGAATTTGTCCATTTGTGATTCTGTTAATCAATCAATTGTAAAGTTAGGGTGAATGAGAGGAATTTAAAGAAAGTGAGGAATATTTGTAGCACCTTAGAGACTAACTAGTTTATGGCAGCATAAGCTTTCGTGAGTTATAGCTCACTTCGTCGGATGCATAGAATGGAGCAGAAGTAAAATGCATTTATACACACAGAAAGAAAAAAAATTGTACATTAGCATACCAATTCTAAGAGGGCTGTTAAATGTAGATGGTCCATTATGACTAGGGTAGATGGTCCATTATCACTAGGAGACCTTTTGAAAGGGAGATCTGTTGTCAGTAACTCGGGAAATGCAATTAATTACTGTAATGAGAGAACCAATCTGAACTTCTGTTAAGCTCCTGGTTGATAGTGTCCAATTTGAAAATTAATTCCAGATCCTCAGTTTCTCGTTGGAGTCTGTTTTGGAAGCTTTTCTGTTTCAAAACTGAAACCATCAAATCTTTAATGGAATAGCCAGGAAGATTGAAGTGTTCTCCTACTGGTTTTTGAATGTTATGATTCCTGATGTCAGATTTGTGTCCATTTATTCTTTTGCATAGAGACTGGCCAGTTTGGCCAATGTACACAGCAGAGAGGCATTGCTGGCACATAATGGCATATATCACATTGGTCGATGTGCAGGTGAATGAGCCTGTGATGGTATGGCTGATGTGATTAGGTCCTATGATGGTGTCAGTTGAATGGATATGAGGACAGAGTTGGCATCGGACTTTGTTACAAGGATAGGTACCTGGGTTAGTGTTTTTGTTGTGTGGTGTGCGGTTGCTGGTGAGTATTTGTTTCAGGTTGGGGGGCTGTCTGTAAGCGAGGACTGGTCTGTCTCCCAAGATCTGTGAGAGTGTGGGATCATCTTTCAGAATAGGTTGTAGGTCTTTGATGATACATTGGAGAGGCTTAAGTTGGGGGCTGAAGGTGATGGCTAATGGTGTTCTGTTGTTGTCTTTGTTGGGTCTGTCCTGTTGTAGGTGGCTTCTGTGTACTCTTCTTGCTCTGTCAATCTGTTTTTTTCACTTCCCCAGGTGGGTATTGTAGTTTTAAAAATGCTTGGTAGAGATCTTGAAGGTGTTTGTCTCTGTCTGAGGGACTGGAGCAAATGTGGTTGTATCTTAGAGCTTGGCTGTAGACAATGGATCGAGTGGTGTGTTCTGGATGGAAGCTGGAGGCATGTAGGTAAGTGTAGCAGTCAGTAGGTTTCTGGTATAGGGTAGTGTGTATGTGCCCATCACTTATTAACACAGTTGTTTCTAGGAAATGGACCGCTCGTGTGGATTGGTCCAGGCTGAGGGTGATGGTGAGATGGAAATTGTTGAAATCATGGTGGAACTCCTCAAGGGCTTCTTTTCCATGGGCCCAGATGATGAAGATGTCATCAATATACTGCGAGTAGAGTAGGGGCACTAGGGGACGAGAATTAAGGAAGCGTTGTTCTAAGTCTGCCATAAAATTGTTGGCATACTGTGGGGCTATGCGGGTACCCATAGCAGTTCCACTGACTTGAAGGTATATATTGTCTCCAAATGTGAAATAGTTGTGGGTGAGGACAAAGTCACAAAGTTCAGCCACCAGGTTTGCCGTGACAGTGTCGGGGATACTGTTCTTGATAGCTTGTAGTCCATCTTTGTGTGGAATGTTGGTGTAGAGGACTTCTACATCCATAGTGGCCAGGATGGTGTTTTCTGGAAGATCACCAATGGATTGTAGTTTCCTCAGGAAATCAGTGGTGTCTCGAAGATAGCTGGGAGCGCTGGTAGTGTAGGGCTTGAGGAGAGAGTCCATATAGCCAGACAATCCTGCTGTTAGGGTGCCAATGCATGATACGATGGGGCGTCCAGGATTTCCAGGTTTGTGGATCTTGGGTAGTAAATAGAATGTGCCTGGTCGGGGTTCTAGGCATGTGTCTGTATAGATCTGTTCCTGTGCTTTTCCAGGGAGTTTTTTAAGCAGATGTTGTAGTTTCTTTTGGTAATTCTCAGTGGGATCAGAGGATAATGGCCTGTAGAATGTGGAGTTAGAGAGCTGTCTAGCAGCCTCTTGTTCATAGTCCAATTTATTCATGATGACAACAGCACCTCCTTTATCAGCCTTTTTTATTATGATGTCAGAGTTGTTCCTGAGGCTGTGGATGGCAGTGTGTTCATCACAGCTGAGATTATGGGGCAAGTGATGTTGCTTTTGAACAATTTCAGCTTGTGCACGGTGCCGGAAGCAATCTATGTAGATGTCCAGTCTGCTGTTTCGACCTTCAGGTGGAGTCCATGCAGAATCAGTCTTTTTGCAATGCTGGTAGGTAGGTTGCTGTGGGTTAATATGAGCTATAACTCACGAAAGCTTATGCTGCAATAAACTAGTTAGTCTCTAAGGTGCTACAAGTATTCCTCACTTTCTTTACGGATACAGACTAACACGGCTGCTATTCTTTAACCTGAGAGGAATTTGTAACTTTACAGGATAACTTAGTAGAAGCATTATATAATTTTTTCCTACTAAGTATATAGAACAAAGATTTTGTATTGCTTTTCAGAATTAATTTTTTTATATCAGGCTGGATTGTTTAGGAGTGATCACATGAAAGGAGACATACAGCATATGTGTTAGTTAATTGATTGGCTGTGCCTAACCAATATGATCATTAAGCTTAGTAAAAACTATTTTCACTCTGATTCTAAGAAAAAGCAGTTGAGTTTTGTTTAGATCCTCAATTCTGAGGCACAGGGATTCTCTAAATTCTTTCCATTTACTGCTCCTTCCCAGTCTTCTTCTTTCTTTACTCCTCCTTAATTCCTTCCTTCTCTTCTGATCTGTTCCTTCTCCATGAAAAAAAATTCTAAGATGACCACTACTCTACTTCCACCCTAAATTTGTTCTATGGTTAAATGAAGTTCACTAATTTTGGCAATGATTTAGTGAGGATGGGGCGGGTGAGAATGAATCAAAAAGGATGATACATTTGTTAAATTCTTTGCAAAATGAGATACATCTCTCATGCTCTTCTTCAGAACAGACATTGTATACCATCCTTCCCCCTTACTCTTCTTCCTCCTTTTTTTGCAAACACGAAATCTAACCTTGGAGTCTAAGTGCCTTAACACCAGCTCTTTAATCAAATAGGCAATTAGAGATTTTCTCTGCAACTTAAAATTGTTAATCAGAATTAAGACTAATTTGATGGATCAGTTCAGCCTGAAATGATCAAATCTGCATCTCAAAAGTAATAAATTCTGTTTTGGTGCTATATTCAGAAGCACCATATTTTAAAATGAGGACCGGTAAACTCTTTCAAGTGTTCCTTTCAATTAACTTCCTATTCTTTTCCATATTTTTTTTGTTTTCAAACTATTGGTGGCATTTGTGCCTAAATTCAGATACTTTTCACTAATTTATCTTTTAGCCAAGATTTTCAGCCTTGTGGATTTGCAAAACTTAAAAATCAGTGGCTATTTTCTGCTGGGTCAAGCCTTCTGATAGATGATCATATAACTCTGAGTAATGTGATATACTTGCTACCTAATAGTTACATTGCAAATATTGATTATCACTTTAAGTGTGGTATAACAGATACACTAGATTTAATACATCAATAGTGATGAGGCAGTGTGGCAGAGGTGCAGTTTGGAACAGTGGATTGAGACTGGGGTAGGACTGTGTGGAGGTACCATGGCCCTTCCTCCTTCTCATCCTCCCTTTCCTTATGTGACACTGGAGAGTAGAGGTGGAGCAGTCTCTGCATTTCCTAGAGCATACAGTGTGATTCTACTAAACTAGGGGTGCCAACCTGCAGCTCCAGATCACATGCGGCTCTTCAGAAGTTAATATGCGCCTCCTTGTATAGGCACTGACTCCAAGTATGGAGCTACAGGTCCTAACTTTCCAATGTGCTGGGGAGTGCTCACTGCTCAACCCCTGGCTCTGCCACAGGTTCTGCCCCCACTCCACCCCTTCCTGCCCCCTCCCCAGAGCCTGCCATAACCCCTCACTCCTTCCCCTTTCCCCCCCCCCCAGCCTCCTGCATGCCATGAAACAGCTGATTGGGAGGTATGCGAGGAAAGAGAAGATGCTGATTGGTGGGGTGGCTGGTGGGTGGGAGGCTGTAGGAGTGGGTGAGTTGGGTATTGATGTATTATTGTGCCTCTTTGGCAATGTACATTGGTAAATTCTGGCTTCTTCTCTGGCTCAGTTTGGCCACCCCGTGCTAGATCCTTATGCAGGACATGCAACAAAGTGCAGCCTCTTGCAGAAGAGCCAGGTGGAATCTGGCTCTCAGTGATATTAGTCACATAGAACTATGAAAATGTTTGGAAAACTATGAGTTTATTTTCACAAACAAACTTCAGTACTTCTTCAGGAGTGGAATGTTTCTTATGTTGTCTTGAAAAAGCCTGAAGCTCACTACACAAATCTGTAGCATCAATATCTTTTGAATTTTCATGAAACAATACCAACTCCAGTTTTATACAAAATTCTCTTATCTGTTTTGGTGTTTTCTTATGCAAGCTGTGGATATAATATAGAAAGCCATATACCGACTCCATGTGCTGCATCTGTTGAAATCTTTCGTTAACTGAGTGAATAGCAGCATCAAGGACTGCGAAGTAGAACTTCACTTTGAACCTTTGTTTTGGGTTGTGAATGGGTGTGTCTCGTCCTTCATACAAAAACTGCTGTTTCTTTTGCAAACTGGCTCTGGTTCAAATTCTGTCAGAAAGTCTATTTCTTCACCAAGATCAAGAGAATCTACCAGTGTTCTTTGAACCAATCATCACTTCTGAATTCCTCCAGAATATTTTTAGTTTGCTGCAGTTTTTGAATAGCAGAATGTCTGTTCAAGTTCTTTTCCTGAAGCTGCTTACTAGTGAGGTTAGTCTTGAAAAGGATATTGTACCACAAAATGAACGAAATCACAAATTTGAACTTGGAAAGGCCATTTGGAAGAGCTTCTCCATCGGAATGTGCCGCATTGCCAGATGATCCAGTAAAGGTAGTATCATCTGAAATTTCAGTTAGGGCATCATAAATGTTTCCCAAGGTTATATCGAAGAGGCTTCAAAGCATCAATGCGACTCTCCAATCTTGTCTGACTAAATGGTTTCATAGTTAGAGAATTCACAAGGTGAGTCAGAATCTTCCAAAGGCGTGTTGAGCCTGAGAAAAACACATAAACATGTTGCACCATGGCAAAGAAACTGCTTGCCTCCAAACAGCATCTAGCAGCATCACTGACAACCAAATTCCGAGAATGAGCACTGCAAGGAACGAAAAAGGTCCTAGGATTGATTTCCATCATTGTCCTTTGCACACCATTGTCTTTACTCCCATTATCATAGTCTTGGCTACCTAAGTTTTCAACAGATAATGATATTGTTTCAAGCTCTTGTAGAATAGTTTCAGTTATAAATTCTCCAGTTGTCTTCTTCAGTGGTATGAAACCCAAAAAATGTTCCTTTATGACCTCTTCAACATTATCTTCATCTGCAGACTTTTCCATATCCACAAAATGAATGATTATCATCATTTGTTCAACATGACTCACATCTGGTGTACAGTCCAGTATTATTGAAAAGCATTTTTTTCAAAATGGGCAATTTCTACAATTTTCTATTTAATGGAATTTGCTAGGATTTAAAAAAGTTCATTCTGCATATTTTTTCCTAAGTAACAAACCTGTGTTTCATGATCAGTTATTTTATGTAGATGCTCCTTCATGACTGGATCAAACAAAGCTGGGTATTCAATAAATTTTAAAAAGTTTCCATTAACTGGAGTGTATCATTTTTCATTTCTACCATGGCTGCAGAATGCTAAATTTTGCCCACCAAGAACTCCCACTAAAGCAATCAGATGCTCTAATATTTGTTGCCAATATTCTTATTTTTCCTTGATCACACATAAATTTCCTTCATCAATAGTTTTTTCCTAATTATCATTCATAATTCAAGTTCATTCCAATTTTGAAAACATTCCAAATGTTCTGTACTTCTCTTATATTAAGAGAGAATTGAAGATATGTTTTTCCAGTCCTTCAAACTATTTTCAGTTAGTGTTGTACCAGTTGCTTGATTTCTAAACAACTTGCAGCAAAAGCAAAACACAGAGTCCTTCAACATTGAATATTGAAACTAGTTTCAAAGAATTTCTTCCCCATTAATGAGTCCCCATTAATGAGACCCACTAATGAGTCTCCTCTTGTAATGCTGAGCAGAGAATTGTCTTTTATTTCCATCTGTAGGGAAGGGAAGTTCATGAACTTGTTCGGGTCCATGTTCCATGAGAATTTGCTGCACTCCGTCATCACATCTGGGCCATGAAACTGTGTCCCCATACTGTAACTTGTTTGTAACTTCCTCTTCCTTTCT
Organism: Sternotherus odoratus; assembly: GCA_032164245.1. Classification (NCBI taxonomy): domain Eukaryota; kingdom Metazoa; phylum Chordata; order Testudines; family Kinosternidae; genus Sternotherus; species Sternotherus odoratus. The sequence continues at coordinate 64,126,558 of JAVMKO010000001.1, forward strand.
TCCTTCTGCTTCATTTACTTCAGTATATGCATGTTTCTCTGAAGGTGAATACGTTTTCTCCACTTCCATATCAGTCTGATGCTGTGAGATGCCTTGATCTAGAGTAAGTTTCCATCATCTTAAGTTTCCAAACTGCTTTTTTGTGGATGTGAGCTACCCTCATCTCAGAGTAAAATACCTTCATCTTGATGTTTCAAACTGCTTCCATGTGGAGGTGAGCTAACCTCCTCTCCAAGTAAAATTTCTTCATCTGGATGCTGTGAATTGATCCCATCTTTATTTGGATTAAGGAGAAGATATTTCAGGAAGGATCCTTGCTGTTTTGCTTGGTCCTTTTCCTTTTCAGCCTTTCGTTTATGGTAGCTTTAGAGGATTTTCTTTTTCCTCTTTCTGCTATGGGGCATGTGAATATTGTCATGTATTGTGCTCAAGACTGCAAACATTATAGTGTTAAAGATGGCTGACACACCACATAGTTGGTGATTTAAACCATATTGCAGCCATCCCAACATGTTTTTTCACTGCTTAAAGGTTCAATGATTAGTAACATACACTCACTTACCTATTAAAACAGTTAGTTACAGCATTAACCTGACACCAGTTGTTTGGAAAGGAATCCCCTTCCTCACAGTTACCCGCTTGGAACGCGATGGCATCACTTTTGTAGTCTATTAAGCGTTAACACTGTTATTTTTCTTTTATGAACCTTATTTCTTACATGTGAACCAATTATAAAAAAGAAAAGTTCATAGTTATTATCAGGATGTATAACTAAGGTTTAATAATGCTGAAAGTTACTCACATTTTGGATCTATAATGCTGAAAGATGCTATTTTTTATTCTTTGGCACCAAGAAACACGATTTTCCATAGTATTCACTTGATTATTAACCATCTAGCTGCGACGTGTGTTAAAATGACCATTTGACCTGTATCAACTTGCAAAATCTCCACTTTACATGAATTTCCAGCCATGCGACCTTGATGTATATTCGAGTTAGTTATCACTAGCATTGCAGCTCTTGCTGCTGGTAGATGTATTTCACTGTGGCTGAGTTATTGCTTATCAAACTCGCAGCATGGGTCATCCTGACACTACACCGCAAATTGAAAAAAAATCGCTAAAATATTATTTATTTTTGCAGTAAATAAAATATTTACATTAATAAATGCTCAGAAATGTAGAGAAATGAATTATAATTCATATTCCCTTTCTATGTGCCGGGAATTGAAATGATATCTTCGTTAGTTGATTTGTATTTTTTTCATCTTTTTCATTTTTTTCATTTTCTTTTCTTTTTAAATTTGACTTCCCTCCCCTCCAATTTGGTGCCCCATTTAACTTGGCACCCTAAGCATCCACCTAGTTCGCCTAGGCCACCCCTGAGTGCTGTAATTGTAGACATACCTTAAGAGACCACCTCCGCCCTTGTGTTCCATTCAGACCGTTGCTGCTGCTGACAATCAGGGCTAGATTGCTGCTCTTGCTGACAGTCAGGGCTAGGTTTTGCCAGGGAGGTTTGGTATCTGAATCCATATCCATATCCCACAGATGGGTTTTATGTGTAAAATGAGCAGACCCATTTAACCCAGAATGCAAAACAGCTTTGAATTTTACTGGCTAGACACATTTTTTTAAATTACCTTCATTACAGCAGTATTGCCTCATATTGTCCTGTCATTACTATTGTGTACATAGGGCAACTAATGTGCAAAGGAAAGGAAAGTACAACTTTATATTAACAATTCAGTGATTATGATTTTTCTTAATAAAATCTAGTTCAGAAATTTCTCACCTTCTAAATTTGAGTTTGCTTTACAACAGTAGTTTATATCATACAAAATTGCACATAGCGTTTGGAAGAATAGGGGGTATTATATATCTGTAGTCTGTAGTCATCATAATAAATGACAAGGAAAAATCTATTTCTTTTTTATTAGTATAAGTCAAACATTTTACTGTAGATCCAAAATTGTGGATCCACTACCACACAGATAGTTAACTTAGCAGCAATCTTTATTTTCATTACATTTTCTTCAGGTTAATGATCTGTGATTGGTGCCATGCAAGGCAAAAAGAAAGCCAGCATAAGGAATTAGAGCAATCAGAACTACACATCCTTGGGTCACACTCTGAGTCACCTTGAAAATGTTAAATGTAAAAAGGAAAAAAGTGTCCAAGTAATTTGAATCTGAAACTGTGAAGTGGCATGAAAATAAAAGACCAAATGAAACGAGATTAAAGAAAATACTGTTATTTAATTTATTATTACTGCTAGCCAGGAAGAAAGCATACTGACTGTTAGGAGAGACTGAAACAGTTTTGGTGTCAGAACAATTTCCTCTATAAATCCATTGTTTTTTGTTTCATAATCATCAAAACCACCAATCTTTTGGGCTGATTTTTTTTCTGCTTTGATTTTTCCTCTGTAATTAATTTTTCTGGACATTTGAGTAAAATCCCTTTCACATCTTTGAGTTCAGCTCTGATAAGATGTACAAAATAAGCCAAATTTGAAGGAAATTGGTTCAGTGGTTTTGAAGTTAGGAATGTGGTAGGGAGAAGAAGAGGGAAAGGAAAGTGTTGTGGAACCAAGAGACAAGAGATGTCAGGCATGGCCTTCTCGCCATACTGATCATGAGGGAGCAAGCGCTTCACTGACCGTTACACATGCGCAGGACTGTCATGCTTAGAAGAGGAAAGGCTGTTTGTACATTTTCCCTCTTCATCCATACAAAGGCAGAGAAAAATCTGACCCTAGAGGGAACTACTCAATCATCAACTCAGCATACTAAAGTATTTATGTCTTCCAAATACTGTCTTGACCCAATCCTGTTTAGCTTGTGAAATCTGAGAGGATCCCAGCATGCAGTATAGTTGTAAGCCTTTCTGAGGTGTTTTTATTGTATTACTATATAGTATAAATGGAAGAAACATAACCATCTTGGAAATTTCCAGTCAGGACAGCCAAATTTTAAGATCATTTACCTACAGTCTTGTGGCTTTACAGCACATAAAGGACTCTCTCTGAGGTTAGATTCATATGTAATCGTTCTCTTCTTTTACATAACTTTTGTAACTAGTTTTTAAAAGTCTGATGCTACATGCTTTTTCACTAGCTAGCAGCACCTTTTATTTATTTCTGAAATAATAAACAGTGAAGTGACTGTCTTTCGGTGTCCTCTGTTTTAATTGCTTTGAAATGAAGTTAAGGATGTTACATCCTGAGTCACATATTATTGATGTCATGTCACATCACAGGTAGATCACATACAAATTATGTTTTAATGGCCAGTTTACAGTCAGCAATCATACACTGGGAGCTCTTTTGTTTTCATTTCCATTTGATTGCATTTCAGTAAACTCTAATAGTGTCATTTTCCTAGTAATAATAGGAATGTTATTACTTTAGATGTTCCATAATATTTTGAACTGTGCATTAGGTTATCCTGTCTGCGCAGAAAACCATTATGTTTAGAATAGAATTTGAACTGTGTCTTTAAAGAGATGGAGGATAGAGCCTAAATAAGTCAATAATTTAATTTCAAAAGCATTTGAATGTTTCCACAGTTCTTTTCCCTCTCCTGGGATCAAGTGCTACAAAGGCTTTCCTCTAAGAAATTCCATACAGAGATGTTAAACACACTCTGAAAGAGACAATGAAGGACAAGAAGACTGTTTTTATGTACTTGAGTACATTCTGACATCCAACCACAATGAAATTCCTCCCACTTTCCATCTTCTTATTTCTGGCTTCAAAGCCACAAAGTGAATACTTATGACTGAAAGCAAATGTATATTTAAAGGAAAACATATTAAAAATATATGTATATACTTCCTCAGAGAAATAAGAGGTCGAGGAAGACCCAGCTCTGAAATGATCCTCCTTGGTGTTCAGTTCCGTCATGTCCCATGGCGTGACTCCAGTACTATTCCAGAACACTGGCAGAGGCAAGCCATTTCCACATAAAGGTTTGCAAACTACATGGCTTAAGCCCACTCAGTTTCTTTGTTGTCACTGAACTTGAGGACTTGATTCCTGCAAAGTGTTCAGCAGACTCAACATACATTGAAGTCAGTGCTTAGCATGTGGCAGGATTGAGGCCTAGCAGAGATCATCAGCCTATGCTTACAGCTCTGGTGACTACAGGCATGCTCATACATTGTGTTCAGATACAGGGAAGAGTATATCCCCCATATTTATCTCTAAACAGGGAGTCAGAGAAGTGAAAATTGTCCTCAAATTCAACTCCAACAAAAACTGCTCCCTATCCTCTGATAAACTTGGACAAAAATACCCCCTGAACACCAGAAGACAAAATTTCTCTGATTTCACTCTTAAGCTCTTCATTTTAAACCTTAAAAAACTGAGTCAATTCATTGCTGCCCAATTATTTCACACTGACAGATAAAAGAAAAGCACAGTAACACAGACAAAATAAGTCTCAGCAAAGCAAAACATTACTTAGTAGCCCTATGCATTGACAGCCAGGGTCTGCTTGCTTAAACATGGGACTTGTGGTAACAAGCCCTTAACTCTCTCCCTCCTATTTTTCCCCCCACACGTGGACCCATGGACATAAGGAGGGCATTTCATGGCTGTTGGTGTAGTGAGTAACAATGCAATCGAAGGAATGAGAAATGGGAGGTTGCGGAGAGAAAACAGATGTGACCTCCATGTGCTAAGACAATCTACCCAGGGTGTCTGAGCTGGCCTTCTTGAGTAATGATCCTTGGATTATGGGAAATTCTGAAGTATGTGGTTCTTTATGTCAAGGAATTTCCATTTGTGGATGAGTAATGTGGCTCTATTCCCCAATTTATAAGATCAGATTATAGCATCTTTTAATGCACAAATAGGTAATTCTGTACGATCTAGGGAATTGAACTTGGTACTTTGCTTGTGCCAACTTCAGAGAAAGAGAGGGACAAAGCCGGCAATTAAGCCGTATTTACATCAACAAGCTCCTTTGACAGCTGGCCCCATCTTTGGTTGCCAGTCCAAGTGTACTAAGGCTTCAATATCTAATGCTGGATGTTAGTGGTCCTAAATTGCTGTTATGGCAGCTTGGCATTGAATAGATATAGAAGTTTCTGCTACGTTCTCTTTTCCCCACACACTCCTTGGAGAAAGGTTCTGTAGCAGTTGGTAGACAGGTCTACACTACACAAGTATTGCCCTGTGTTGAAGAAATCCCCAGATAGCTGAAGAAGGGGCAGTCCATGAATTACCTAATGCATAAGGGTGTGAGTGGGTCCTTAATGTTGTGTTTGTTTCAGTTTTATAAAGTGTTACAGGAGGGCGGATGGTTCTTGAAAATCAACAAAAAATGTGTTAATATACTTCAAGACACCTTTAGTTTGCTTTGCTTTCCCTTTTTGAGAGTCTATAGCAATTACTGTATATTTCAGGCATCTAAGATTTGTGCTGTGTCTGGTCCAAACTGGATGAAACCGGAAAAGTATGAATTACAGTGGCCTTTTTTTAGTGACAAACTTTATCTGCAATCCAGCCACTGGATATTACTTAAAGGGGAAGGTGATAATAATGCATGTAAAAAACATATATTTCAGTTCTCCTTGAGTAACCAGAATTGGCTGTGTTTAAAAGTGACAAGAGCAATCAACTTAATCTGCATTAGATGGAATGTATGATAAACACCATATAATGCATTATTGTTTAGGGTGGATCAAAGCCTATTTAAACTGGAAGAGAGAGATCAGGCAAAATGTAGAATGAATATTAGGGAAATATTAACAATTAATTCTATTTAGTCATATTCCAACTAGAAAATTGTATCTCAAAATGTCAATTCCACTGTTAGCTTTGGTAGGAGCACTAGGGTAGAGAAAGCGCCTGCAAGTTTTTGCATTTTCACCATGTTGATTTAACTCTCTAAGGTTTGGTAAATTTCCCTAGAGTACAATGAGTTAGCTAGGGGTGCCAAACCGTGGTAGTGAGCCACATGTGGCTCTTTTACAGTTAAGTGCATCTTGCAGAGCCCCCACGCCCCAGGCATATTCTGCCTACCAGACTGGGGGAGACATGAGTGGTAGGTGAACCCCTGGATTGGGGAGTCTAGCCCCCCTGCCCCACCCCTTCTGCTCAAAGCCCCACCCCTTCCACACCCACCAGAGCCCACACCCCACTGTGGCTACTGGGCCCTGCCCCAGGCTATTGCCCCAGGCTCCAGATCACTGGAGAGCCAGGCAGCGGAGCCCCAGCCTCCCCAGGTTGGGCCTCCAGGTCCAACCCGTGGCCAGTCAACCCCCTACCCCTGAAGTTACCCCCTGGCCGAGCTGCAAGCCCCAGATCTGGGCAAGTGACACAGCCAGAATTTACCCATCCTAGTGCTGGGCAGATGATGTGGCCAGAGCAGTCTGGTCACAGCACTGGGCAGGCGGTACGGCCGGAGTGGCTCCAGCCCCAGCTCCGGGAAGATGGGAGGCATGATGCAGCCCTGTGCCCCATGGCCCCCAGACTGCCTGAGCTAGAAAATTGCAGGCATGATGGGGTCTGGGAGTGGAGCTTTGGTGGGGGGACAGCTGGCTGTTTGGGAAGGCAATGCCTTTCCAATGCCTACCATACCTGCCGCCCATGGGGAGAGAGCTCAGGGCTTCTGCTCTGGGGTGGGGTGATGAGGTTAGGGGCTTCTGCCAGAGACAACCGGTGTTTGCTGAGAATGGATGGACACAATTTAAAGCTTCGGCTCCCTCAACAGCTTGAGTCCCAGGCACAGTACCCCTCTTATGCTCAGCAGCCCCCTTGCAGCTCCCAGTCGCTGCCTCTCCCCACAGCCGGCTGTAGCTCCCAGCTTGCCGGCTCCTGTAGCTGTCATACAGTGAGGGGAACCGGTGGCACTATGTGATCGAGCGAGGCTGGCAAACCCTGGCAAAAATCTGCGAAGATATCTGCTTCTGCCCAGCAGTAAAGGGGTCTCGGACTTCAGCTAAAGCCTTGAGTCCCCACTTCCCATAGGGAAGAAGCCTTGAGCACTGGCAGGTGCTGCCAGTGGGGCTGAAGCCACAAGCTCCAGCAGGTGTATCCCGGCTCTTGAAGGTTGTCATATGCTGCTCAGAGGGTCAGTAAGTATGGCCACTCCTGTCTTAGACTATAGACAAGCCTTCCCAGGAGGGTTGTGAAAGTGTATTTTGGATTTATTACTCTGTTTTTCATCATCTACCACAGGTATAAATATTTTCAGATAAAGTTAAGCCCATTAAAGTGGATATTCTATATGCAGTATTTCAGAGTAACTCAAGATCACTTTCTTTATTAGTAAATAAGATGAGGAAGACTATGTAGCACCTTAGGGACTAACCAGTTTATTTTAGCATAAAATTTCGTGGGCTATAGCCCACTTCATCAGATGTATAGAATGGAACAGAAGTAAGATGCATTTATACACACAGAAAGAAAAAAAAAGTTGTACATTAGCTACGCTACCAGCACTCCCAGCTATCTTTGAGACACCACTGATTTCCTGAGGAAACTACAATCCATCAGTGATCTTCCAGAAAACACCATCCTGGCCACTATGGATGTAGAAGACCTCTACACCAACATTCCACACAAAGATGGACTACAAGCTATCAAGAACAGTATCCCCGACACTGCCACGGCAAACCTGGTGGCTGAATTTTGTGACTTTGTCCTCACCCACAACTATTTCACATTTGGAGACAATATATACCTTCAAGTCAGTGGAACTGCTATGGGTACCTGCATAGCCCCACAGTATGCCAACAATTTTATGGCAGACTTAGAACAAAGCTTCCTTAACTCTCGTCCCCTAATGCCCCTACTCGCGGTATATTGATGACATCTTCATCATCTGGACCCATGGAAAAGAAGCCCTTGAGGAATTCCACCATGATTTCAACAATTTCCATCCCACCATCACCCTCAGCCTGGATCAATCCACACAAGAGACCCATTTCCTAGACATAACTGTGCTAATAAATGATGGGCACATACACACCACCGTATATCGGAAACCTACTGACTGCTACACTTACCTACATGCCTCCATCTTCCATCCAGAACACACCACTCAATCCATTGTCTACAGCCAAGCCTTAAGATACAACTGAATTTGCTCCAATCCTTCAGACTGGGACAAACACCTTCAAGATCTCTACCAAGCATTTTTAAAACTACAATATCCACTTGGGGAAGTGAAAAAAACAGATGGACAGAGCAAGAAGAGTACCCAGAAGCCACCTACTACAGGACAGGCTCAACAAAGACAAAAACAGAACACCATTTGCCGTCACCTTCAGCCCCCAACTTAAGCCTCTCCAATGTATCATCAAATACCTACAACCTATCCGGAAAGATGATCCCACACTCTCACAGATCTTGGGAGACAGACCAGTCCTCGCTTACAGACAGCCCCCAACCTGAAACAAATACTCACCAGCAACCGCACGCCACACAAAAAAAACCCACTAACCCAGGTACCTATCCTTGTAACAAAGCCTGATGCCAACTCTGTCCTCATATCCATTCAACTGACACCATCATAGGACCTAATCACATCAGCCACACCATCAGAGGCTCATTCACCTGCACATCGACCAATGTGATATATGCCATCATGTGTCAGCAATGCCCCTCTGCTATGTACATTGGCCAAACCGGCCAGTCTCTATGCAAAAGAATAAATGGACACAAATCTGACATCAGGAATCATAGCATTCAAAAACCAGTAGGAGAACACTTCAATCTTCCTGGACATTCCATTAAAGATTTGATGGTGTCGATTTTGAAACAGAAAAACTTCCAAAAGAGACTCCATCGAGAAACTGAGGAACTGTAATTAATTTTCAAATTGGACACAATTAACCAGGGGCTAAATAGGACTTGTGAATGGTTCTCTCAATACCCTAATTGATTGGATTTCCCTAGTTAATTTACCTTCAACAGTTGTTATCTCATGCAGACACAGAGATCCATTTCAAAAGGTGTTTTTTTTCTCCTGCTGATAATGGCCCACCCAAATTTAACAGCCTCTTAGAATCGATATGCTAATATACAATTTTTTTTTCTTTATGTGTGTATAAATGCATCTTACTTCTGTTCCATTCTATGCATCCGATGAAGTGGGCTATAGCCCTGAAAGCTTATACTGAAATAAACTGGTTAGTCTCTAAGGTGCTAAAAAGTCTCCTCGTCTTATTTACCGATACAGACTAACACAGCTGCTAATCTTAAACCTCTCTTTATTAGGTAGCCAGAACAACAAAACATTCTTCAGTTTACTCCCTGCTATTGAATAAATGCTAGCTATGGTTCTGTGTGGTTCTGGAAATCACTTCTGCAGCAAGATTCACATTGCAGAGACAACAGTATTTGTCTTGATTTCTGTGGTCCTGTTACTGTGCAAAGATCCTTTGACAGCTGGGAGATCTGTGCTCAGATTTATGTTGGTTCAGTTTGGCCCTCAGTGTATTTGTTCAAGAGGTGAGGAGGTCACCATAGAAACTAGAATTAGAGAATTTTGTCTCTCTAACTGTAATGAAAGAATGTTCACGGTGTATTGCGAGAAGAATACTTTTCATGTGTGAAATGTAAAACAGCAGGTGAGTTATAAAAAGGAACAATAAATGATAGAAATTAAAGAAAAAAGAGTTGTAGTGTTGCACCTGGGAAATCTTGTGTAGCTCCAATTAACATTCCTGAACATAAAAGAAAAATCATGTTATTTAGCAACATTAATTCCTTCAGTACCTCTTCCATATGCCATTTCTGCTTTTAAATACAGTATTACATGTGACAGTCTGTTCCACAATTACATAAGACTAATGCAAATACAGTGCTTGAAGCTATGCTTTAAACTACGAGGTCTCATTGAAGAGATCAAAGTTTTATGGGTAAATTGGATACTAGCATTTTTTGTGAGACTTTTTGAGTATCCCTTTATTTATAAAACCAAAATTAGCATTTCCACAAATGTTTCAACCTTGCATCAGAAGTGGTAAAAACACTAACTACACTCAGATTGTGTTTATCAGAGTTATTGCATCATATTAATTGTATAATGTAGGGGGGAATTCTTGGCTCCAGTGAAGCACAGGGACTGTCCTTCTATGTTTGTACAGTGCCCAGCACAATGGGCCGCCACTCTTGATTGGCACTATTCCAAAGAACATTATAAATAATAATAAAGATATTGTTTCAGTATACTGCATATTTATCAAAATAAAAACAAACAAAAAAAAACCCTGTGAATTATTCAGAAGCCTATATTTTATTTTAAGCTTTTAAGACTTTGGTTTTTATATTAGGACAAAATGGTCGAGGATGCAAATTGGTACACATGTGGAAGCATTAAAAGATCATTTATTTTTAAGGAAAGTACTTTACTTTTTGTAATCCACTTGGGAATCCATGTACATTAAATTATTTTTTTCACATTTCATTCAACCCACAATGGGACAATCAGCTTCAGGTTTCTGTAATGATTCAATCTTTATCATAGCACATTCTTAAAGTTACACAACCGTCATTTGCTTTTCTTTCTCCAACTAGAGATGATTGGGTTGCTTGCAGCTTTCTTAATTAAAACTCTGCTTATTTTGACTGGATTTAGGTTAAGAAGAATAAAGCATGCCGTGAATATACGGTTTATGACTAAAACTAAAATGATCTGGGAGAAAAAGTGAAATAGGAGTTTAGAACAGGCTCCTCTTTCTCTGCCAAGTAACTTGGTTCAAAATGGGGCCAAGTTTTCAAAAGAGATTGCACAGTGAATTGCACATGTGCTTTTCTATGAGCACAACATGGAAGTCCTTTTCAGAGAGCTATATGTGCATTCACACAGGCTGGAAAATAGCCTGGACAAAAGCGCAGACAATTTCACATACATGGAGGGATTTTGTACAACATTCACTGTGCTGTTAGGAGATAATATCAGCTATCATGCTCAGCTATAATGTCCGCCCTTTTAATCCCATTTACCTCCACCACACGAGGCAGCTGCATTTTGCAATCTCACCTTTTTTTATAGCTAAAGCGAGAAAACTCACTGCCTGGCTACATGTGGATTAACCCGGGGATATTAAGGTAGGTCATCCATTCTGCTTGAGGTTATGCATGGCATAGGTGTCCCAAACTATACTATATAAGTATAGTAACAACTTGTAATGCATTCATGTTTTAAAAAGTTATACATCAATATTTGCAGTGACCTGACATAACCTTCCTCCCATTTCTTTACTGCCTACCTATCACAGGGTGATTGTCCCCTTAAGGGTAGTAAGTCCAGTGGTTAGTCAACACCTGTTTCATGGTATGTTTCTTTATTATTCCTGAGACTTTTAGTGTGGAGGAAGATCAAGAGAAGGGTAGATGTAGGTGTTGGTATAGATGAAGATGACCCCAGGGGAATAGTTAATGTTTGGGGAGAACCAAGCTGCTGTTTCTTTAAAGGGCCCAGGCCCAGTAATCTAGCCTCAGTGATGGCTTAGGACCAGGACCCAAACAGGATAAGCTCTGGGAAGAAGGCTGTGTATACTGTGTATCCTTCCTCTAATTCTCGGGATTTGTGCTTCTCAATCCTGTCCTCCCTGGTCTGTAGTCTTTTGTCTTAGGTTCAGGTGATTGCACAGCCCTACTCTCCTGAGGCCTGTGTTTCTGGGGTCTCAGCAGCTCCTCCAGCCACTTCTTCAGCCATTTCCTTCAGGAAATCTTCCATTAGTTCTCTGTGTAGTTCTTTCCCTTAGCTTTCTGGGATGAAAAAGTTCCACATGGAGCAATCCTTTCCCTGATGCTTTCTCTCCTGTTCTGAAGAACAGTAACGAGGTTTTCTTCAAGCCTCGAGTGTTCTCTGGGAACCATCTTCCTTTCTCCCAGCACTGACCTCTGCCCTTCCCTTGGTCATCTTTTGCTCTAAAAGTCTCAGGGAATCTAAAGGACACACCATGGTCAGTGCTGACCGATCACTAGTCCTTACGAACCTGAAGGGGACAGTCATCCTGTTATACTGCCCCATCTCTCTTCAGAGTCTAATTCCATGACTAAAAGATTGAATTTGGTATAACAGTCTAATATTCTTGAGACATCTGTTGTTGGAAGTTTGATTTTGGTGCCTGTGTAATCCTCACGTTGTTCTCCATATAATGGCTAGATTAACCAATCAACATTATTCCCTTCAATACAATGTGCAGCCAGCTAAAGTATCCGTCTAGTCCAGGAAGAACAATACCACGTGTGATAAAGGAGGGTGCAACAGGCCTGCCTAGTCCCCAGGATGTTCCACCTCCCATACTTTCACAGATTCTCACTGTTGTTAGCTAGAGAAGTGGTAAAGCTGAATTGCACTTCGGTAAATTCAGGCCTGGTGATAATTAGGGATAGGACATGATTAATTTAAAACTCATATCTGAATGAATATTGGCATTTGAAAATTACCATAAACATTTCCACAATTAAATTCATATGCAGTGAAGTCTTATGACCTAAATCAGACTAGTTGAAAGCAAATGTGACTCCAGTGAAGTCCGCTTAAATCAGTTCTGAAGGTTTCCTTTTATCTGCATAGTGAATTCATTGATCATTACACAGATTCAGATTTGTTGACAAAATGTAGATGCTAATGTTCAGTACAGTTGGCTGAAAAAGTAAGAAACATTTTGAAAGAAACAATTTTTTTGGACTGAATTTTTCATTGTTTGATGAAAAAGTTTGCTACATTTTTTTCAAACTTTTTCAAAAAGATTTTAAATGTTTTGTTTATTTTCCACAGGGAAAAATATATTCTTATGCTCACACCATAAAATTCTCCCCCAAGATTTAATAACTGCACAGAACATCCTCCCTACATCACTCATTACAGAACAACAATATAGTTTACATCTTTTTTCAGTCATAATCTCAAATTTGTGTTCTAAAGATACTAAATTGTACTAAGCATTCATGCTTAATTCTGAACTTTGCCATATCTTAATATTTAGTTAAGAGGAATATAATTGAAAAAAAATATTAGTTTTTTAAAAATTTAATTAAATAATCATAAAGCAGGGCAACTGCTTTCAGTATTATGATTCTACAGTGTTGCTCAAACTTTTTATCAATTCAGGTTATTTTGATAAAGTTCTGTACCTAACACAAAAAAATCCTGACATGACCAAAGACAGTCATGCTGTATATGCAGGGGTTCCTGTATGGAATCAAAACTCAACATAAATCACCAGTTTTGTTAAGTGTAGCTTTGTCTATTAAATAGTGTGTTCAATCCCATATTTTTTTCAACTCCTGTTCAGTCAGAAAATTCTGCTGCCTGTAACAATATATAAACATGAGAAGCTGTGTGGCTAACTGCCACAAAATCTTGTACTTTATCATAATATCAGCATGACCAATATTAATGGTCTTTTATTTCAAGCTCCAAGATAAACAGCTTTGTAATGGCAAGTATTTAAATAAAAATTTGATTGATAAATTACACTTCTGTTATAATTCTTTGAAAGGATTTAAAGTATTAGCTGGAAAAAGACCACAAATGTTGGCAACAATTGACTCTAACAGTCATCCTCATGAAATTATGTCTTTCATGGGACAGAGTTATGTCAAAAAGTGCCTCAGTAATGAAACCAAGTTTAACTTTGGATGTTGTATTCCACTTAATACAAACTTGATCAGTAGCTTTCAAGATAAACTATCCTATATCTGTTATACAGTGAAACCTCGATATAACGGACTAATTCGGGCGGGGGGGGGGGTGTCCGTTAAAACCGAAAGTCCGTTATTTAATAATTTTTTTAAATTATTAAATAACGGACTTTCGGGTGACAATGGACACCCCCCCGCCCGAATTAGTCCGTTATATGGAGCCAGCCCCCCCCCCCCCGGAGACCCGGGGCGGCTCTGCGCTCGGCGAAGAGGCCGGAAGCACCTCGGGGAGCTGCTGGCCAGGGACGCGCGGGGGTGGCTATGTGCTCCAGCCGGCAGGCAGGCGTGGCTCCGCGCTGGGGCCAGCAAGCGCCTGGGGGAGCCGCCGGACAGGGACGCGCACGGGCTGCCAGAGGGGGGCGCCTCCCCCAGGCGCTTCCCGGCCCCTTCGCCGAACATGGAGCCGCCCCCGCCTGGTGGCCTGGGGAGGCTCCACGCTCGGCAAAGAGGTTGGAAGCGCCTCGGGGAGCCACCGGCCAGGGACGTGCGGGGGTGGCTCTGCGTTCCGGCCGGCAGGAGGGCGTGTCTCCGCGCTGGGGCCGGCAAGCGCCTGGGGGAGCCGCCGGCCAGGGATGCGCGTGGGTCGCCAGGCAGGGGCGGCTCGAACCTGGGGGGGGCCGCCGGCACCGTGGGGAGCCGACGGTCAATGGGGTGCGGGGTGAGGCCAGGGTGGGTGAGGTGTGGGTGCAGGAGGGAAGGAGGCTGGGTTGGGAGGGGGGAGGAGGTTAGCTTCAGTGGGGTGGGGTGGGCCGGGCCAGGCAGGGGTGGGTTAAGAAAAGCAGTTAGATGGGAGGCTGGGCGGGGGTAAAACAACATCACCCCCTACACCCAGGCTAATAGCAGGAACTGACTGGGGCAGGCGGCAGGACCCCGGCTGGCAAGGGTCCAGCGGGGGAAACCCCAAAGCAGTGCAGGGCTAAGCACTCCGCTTGCTACTGCTTTGCGGTTTCCCCCGCTGGCCCCTTGCCAGCTGGGGTCTCAGCTCCAGTTGCCAGCCTGGGCTTCCTCAGGGGGGGAGGGGGAGGGGGAGCGGCCCGCAAAGGACATTATAAATGTCGAAATGGCCCTTGGCACAAAAAAAGCTTCCCCACCCCTGTTCTAGAAGAAGTAAGCAAAAAATTCAGGAGCACAAAAAGCTTCATCTCATTGTCCATTGGTGATTCTGTCAGGGTTAATTTTACTGGTAAGAATGGGCCTTCTTTTTGTTTCTTAGAACCTCTGTGGCCCCAATCCTGCAAACCTTTAACCATTTGCATGATTGTATGTGCATGAGTACTCCCATTATATTCAATGTGACAACTCCTAAATATAGTTTCACACATACTTTTCCTTTTCTATCTTAATTGATGACATATTCAACTTTTAATGTATACCTTCTGAAAGGGCAGATGGTGATATGTTTACACATGTTGAATAATACCGTACTTTCTGAGTGGTCACATTGACTTCAGTAGGACTTTTACTGCTATAAAGTGTTACTCAGAATGAAGAAGGGTGTCATAATATGGCCCTTAGAGAATTCTTTCTTATCTCTATCATTTCCTTTTTTTCACATTTCCCAATAATTTGGAGAGTGTATTAGAAGTTCTTGGCCACTGTTTGAGGAAAAGTGTAAACTGAAAGAACCTCATTAGAAGGTTATAAAGGTACCCTAGATTATCTTTCCCTAATATACAGAGTGATCAAAACTACTCAGAGAAGTATTTATTGTTAATATCCACCAATCAAAATTAATTTATTCATGTATTCATTTCCCAGGGATAGTTTTCCATATCATTTTTACTGATGTACATAAATTCTTGGAACTCAATGAATATCTTAACAATTAAAAACAAAACAAACTTTCAAAGCTTAATAATAATTTGTTTTTGTATTAACTACAAATAAAAGTTCTCAACTACAGAATATTTCAGTTCAGTGTTTCAATATTCATATTTATCATTAGTTGAGTACTAGTCACTTTAGAGCTTGAGCCAACATTTTTAAGAATATTCTTTAAGTATATGGTTAAATTCATCCCTACTCAGCAAAAATGCCTAAATATCTGCTTAGCTTTAAGAGGTGCTTCAATCCCATTGAAGCCAACCACATGCTTAAATGGTTTGCTAAACTGGGGCGCACAATATTCAATATTTAGTTTAAGTAAACCCAATATAGATAGATAGATAATCACATGGGTTTACAATTAAAGATATTAAAGTATTAAACTTATCCCTAGTGTAACTCCACTGATCCCTGTTCTTTGTTGTTAAATTATAATAATATTCTGATGTCATAGATATAGAAAAATTATTTGGGATTTGTATGATTGAGATGGGTCTTTGAAGATTGTTTTATTTATTATTCAGGGTTATCATGCTTTATATTGTCCATTGTTTAAACTGTGTTTAAAGGAAAATCTAGATATTGGTGATGACTAATATCTTTACTACTTTTTAAAGTGCCTCTCAGGAAACCTTCTGCCATATTCCAAAGTGCTTCAGTATTTTCTTCAGTGACTGCAGATGTCTTAGTTTCTGTTCCAAAAACCATGAAATTCCTTTAGAATGTTTTTGCCAGATTTGCGTGTTGTCTTACAGAGACTGAATTTTAAAACTTGCCAGCCAGACAATATGCTGATAAATTATTTCACACATAGATAGCATTGGTTTTCCCAGATCGATCACAAATGACAAAAATTCATCAGAGACACAAAGTGGCATTGATCCTAGAAATAGAATAAGTTGATGCAGAAATCCAGTTATTCTATTTCATGCCATTGCCATATTAAATGGCAAAGAAATATTTTTTTCAATTGTATGATCTAGATCAGACTGTCAACTTTTATGTGATAAAAAAGGTACTTGCCTTAGAGAGTTTTCATCTAGTCAAACACCACATATTTATCTCCTACTGGAGATTTAAAATTAATAATAAGATGATGCAAAGTTGAACCATGATCTGAGGCCATTTTTCCATCCAATAGGCCCGTGTCCAGGATGAAAGGGAGTGGGGGACTGACTTTCAGAAGCACACCCGTTCTGGGTTCAAGGTAGATTCTACTTTCCTAGCTCCAAAGAAGTTTGCCATTCTGAAGCTTAATTTTTATTCACATAGAAAAAAAGTCATTTACATTCTTTAAGATAAGTAAACTCTTTGTTTATAATTTATCATTTTAATTTTTCCCAAATAACCCTAAGTTAGTGACCTTTTCAGAATGCTGCAAAAGACTTCTATTTAAGAAGGTTTTTGGAGAAAGCTGAGAGTATGCTTCCCACAGCAATGAAGGGGTGCAAGGAATTTTTTGTGAGGGACAGGCTGGATATGTTCCTGCATGAATGATTTTTCCAGTGCAGCCGACATTTCATTAAATCATATGAATAACAAAGGTATCAGGGTGCCTAGAGCCTTAGATAGTTATCATTTTACCATTGCAAATCTCCCTCTCCCCATCCCATTGTTTTGTGTGGGTATATGTTTATACCACCACCCATTTTTTGCAAAGAAATAGCTTAGGTGTGTGACACCAGGAGAGACTTTTAGGACTGTGAATCCCAAGAGGAGATAGGTGCCTTCCCCCAGCCTGAATTTAGGTGCCTAATACCTTCGGGGGGGAAAGGGGGAGAGACTAAGTACACACACCCTCCTCAGCATCTGCTATTGGCTAGCTTACATGACTCCCTACTTAGTGCATTGGCTTTTGTGAATCCCATTCTGAGATGCCTAACTCTCACCTTGTATTGTATAGGGAGCCTACGCACATAACTCCACTGGTTGGCCAATTGCCTAAACAGTAGTCACTGCAAAACTGAGCATTGCAATTCATAAATTCCTTTTGTAAATCTAACTAGTAATCCTGGATCTTGAATTTGATAGGGCTACTTATATGATTAAAGTTGAGAATGTATTTCAGTGTTTTGCTGGATTGGGACTGTGTTTAATTTCTAGCATGAAATTCTGGAACCTTTGAATGCATGGGAGTTTTGCCATTGATTTTAGTAGGGCCAGGATGTCACCCCACATCTCTCATTCTTGACCCAGCAGGGACTGGAAAGGATCATATTCAGCTCCAGGAGAGAGGTCATGCATCTTTCTCAACAGCATCCAAAAGTGGAGAAGACAGTCTCTGAATGGGGTCTGGTAGCATTTCCCCAGAGCACAGACAGTTATTAAATGATGGAAACCTGTAAAATGGGATAGTGCTAACACGTTTACGGTGTTCAGTTAACAATGAGATTATATTTTGTTCATACTTTAGCGGAATGAAATTGTCTCATCAAATCCCTGAACTGGATAGATGGGAGTTACTTAGGTTAAAATTGTGTATAACTGTAAAAAGTTTTAGGAAAAGAGGCTTAATTCCTATGCAGAAGGTGGTGTTTTATTATTACAAGAGGTGTTATAAAAACACTGAGAGGAAATTAGCATGAATTCCATTTGATTCATATTTAGGCTGCTACTAGAGAGTCTGATCCTATATTTCTTACTCAGAGTTTTCATGTGAGTAAAGAACAGTTCCAGTTTGAACCAAATAAATTAAGTATGAATGAGAAAATATTTCCATATAATGTTATCATAATGTGGAAAAATCTGTTCAATCTGATCTCAATTAATTTATCAATTTATTTCTAGCAGATTTCTCATTCTGTCCAGCAGTAATGCTGTAATCTCATTCATTTATTTGATCACTGTTATCGGGATGGTTGCATCTTTCACCCCGCTCTACTGTCTTTGCATGCACCCCATATGTCTCATTCCAGGTGACTTTACCTTTCTTGAGGTGGAATCCCACAATTTTCCACTTCTTAGACTTTTTTCCGCCTTGAGAGTTATGACTAGAGTCGAAAACAGTGCCAGATAGCCTTTTTAAACCAAGGCATTGCTTAATCTTAACAGTAATGAAGCATAAGGAAAAAGCAAAGGGAAAAGCATCAGAGAAAAAGGATTTTAAAACAACAGAGATTCTGCGTGCACATCTATCATACCTAGAGTTCTAAGCAAGTTCTATCAGACCACTAATCTCTAGAGTCTGGGTTCCCCTTAGCTCTTCCTCCTTCTGTCTGTGAAGGACCGTCTATAAATCCAGCCAAAGTTCTTTGTTCTCTCTGCTCACATCTTGGACCTGCTGCCCAAGCCCTAGTGAGCTCTGCCAGAACTTCAAAGCAAATAGCTCTTGCATTGCTTAAAGTGTTTGCTGAGAAGGGTCTATCTGGATCCACCTCCCACTTCCTGGGAACATTTCCTGACAACCCTGCTATTGAATTACATCCGTATATGCACATAGTACACACCGCAATAACCTGGTCATGGTACAGTATTCATGAATTATTACAGGCAACTGCAAATCCATCATTGCTGGTCATGTGAAATTATAAATAAAGAGCTAAATTATGGCTTACCCCGAAATAGTATACAGCACGGACTGGAGAAAAATGTGCATAATGTCTTCCTCCTACAGTGCACCCACACTATATACACCAGAAATGTAAGCCTAGTATTCCTTAGATCACTGAACAACTAACCTACTTTAGAGGTAACAAAGCAGTGCATCCGACGAAGTGGGTATTAGCCCACGAAAGCTCATGCTTCAAAACTTTATAGTTAGTCTTTAAGGTGCCACAGGACTTTGTTACCTCTGCTATTCCAGACTAACACGGCTACCTCTCTGATTCTTAACCTACTTTAGGAAGCCTGCTTAGATTCAAAGTCACATGGGGGCTTGATCCTGCCCTATACAAGTCAATGGGAGTTTTGGCACCAAATTCAAGAGGGGCAGGAGCAGCCATGTGAATGACGTGTTTGGAATGTGGTCAGGCTCTTCTTGCTATTTGTGGCAGTTGGTGTTGGAGTGCGGGATCACATACTGTATCTTTCAGAAGTAAACCTGCTGCTGCAAGTGCTATCTTACCATACCATCCTATAGGTACATGCCATGCACAGTCAGAATATCTGCAAGAACTTCTCCTTTCGTCCACTAGCTGTCATCTCCCAGCATGTCTCTAGCACCAGAATTTAGGTTGAACGACTTAATTTTTTAATTGAAAATTATGAGTAATGTGATAAAGTGCTAATTCTGTGTCTGAAAGCTCTGTTCATAATGGGCTCAATTGTGCAACTGTAACTCATGTTAGAAAGCACTTACTAAAATGAGTAATCTCATTCATTTCCACAGTGTGACTAAATTTCATGAGCATGAAAGTGAGCTCCACAAATTGATTTAAAGAGATTAGAATCAAAGAATATCAGGGTTGGAAGGGACTTGAGGAGGTCATCTAGTCCAACCCCCTGCTCAAAGCAAGACCAATCCCCAACTAAATCATCCCAGCCAGAGCTTTGTCAAGCTTGATCTTGAAAACCTCTAAGGAAGGAAATTCCACCACCTCCCTAGGTAGCCCATTCCAGTGCTTCACCACCCTCCTAGTAAAAACGTTTTTCCTAATATCCAACCTAAACCTCCCCCTCTCCAACTTGAGGCCATTACTCCTTGTTCTGTCTTCTGCTACTACTGAGAACAGTCTAGATCAGGGGTGGGCAAACTTTTTGGCCTGAGGGCCACATCGGAGTTCAAAATTGTGTGGAGGGCCGGGTAGGGAAGGCGGTGCCCTCCCAAACAGCCTGGCCCCGCCCCCTATCAACTCCCACTCACTTCTGGCCCCCTGACTACCCCCTCTCAGAACCCCCAACCCATCGCCCTATCTGGAGATCCCTTACTCTAATGGCCCCCCAGAGCCCCACCCCCTATCTAAGCCCCCCCTGCTCCCTGTCCTCTGACTGCCCCCTCCAGAGACCCCCTGCCCTTAGCCACCGCCCCAAGACCCCACCTCAAGCCCCCCTGCTCCTTCGCCCCTGACCACCCCCTCCACAGGTCTCCTTTTCCTTACTCACCCCCCCAGGACCCTATCCACTTATCCAAGCTTCCTTTTCCCTGACACCTATCTATACCTCCACCCCCAACAGGCCCCCTGGGACTCCCATGTGCCATCCAACCTCCTCCCTCCCCCCCCCCCCACCTTCTGCCCCTTTAGGTAACCTGCCTGGCCCCGGTCCTCTTACCTCGCCGCTGCCTAGAATAGCGTGTCTGGCCCAAAGCCAGACACACGGCTGCGCTGATCTCCCAGAGCGCGCAACGTGTCTGGCCGGGAGCTGGACACGCTGTCGCGCAGCCCCGCCCAACAGCGCTGCTCACGCGGCCCTCTGGGGCCGCGGGGGAGGGAGACAGGGCAAGAGGGGCTGGAGCAGTTTCCCTACCATGTCCTGCCGAGGTCACGCGGGAGGGGGCCAACGGGGGAACAACTTCCCCAGTGCAGCAGCTGAGGCCGTGGGGGAGGGGCAAGAGCAGCCTCCCCAGCCAGACCTCGGGGGCCGGTTTGGAGGAGCCCGCGGGCCGGATCTGGCCCGCGGGCCGTACTTTGCCCACTTCTGGTCTAGATCCATCCTCTTTGGAACCTCCTTTCAGGTAGTTGAAAGTAGCTCATTCTTTTCTACTGCAGACTAAACAATCCAAGTTCTCTCAGCCTCTTTTTGTAAGTCATGTGCTACAGCCCACTAATAATTTTTGTTGCCCTCCCCATGACTCTTTCCAATTTATCTTAATCTTTCTTGTAGTGTGGGCCCCCCAAACTGGACACAATACACTGGATGAGGCCTCACCAATCACGAACAGAGGGGAATGATCACCTTCCTTGATCAGCGGGCAATGCCCCTACTTATACAACCCAAAATGCCCTTAGCCTTCTTGGCAACAAGGTCACACTGCTGACTCATATCCAGCTTCTGGTCCACTGTAACCACTACGTCCTTTTCTGCAGAACTGATGCCTAGCCATTGGGTCCCTAGTCTGTAGCAGTGCATGGGATTCTTCCGTCCTAAATGCAGGATTCTGCACGTGTCCTTGTTGAACCTCATTAGATTTCTTTTGGCTCATTCCTCTAATTTGTCTAGGTCCCTCTGTATACTATCCCTACCCTCCTGCATATCTACCACTCCTCCCAGTTTAGTGTCATCTGCAAACTTGCTGAGGATGCAGTGCACACCATCCTCCATCCAGATCATTAATGAAGATATTGAACAAAACCAGGTTCAGGACTGACCCTTGGGGCACTCCACTTGACACCTACCACCGACTAGATATGGAGACACTTTGTGTCTGTCTCAGAATTACATCTTCTGACAGTTTCTCAGGACACAGATACTTCTTATAGATTTAGAACTATTGTGGCAAATGTTTTAAAAGAAAATAAAATCATTTGTGGTTGACTTCTTACAAACTCAGTTGTTCTGGTCATTTTTTTTTAATTCTTCCATATTAAACGAGAGGCCAGATTTAATTAAAAGCAAAATTTCAAGAGATGGCATTGTGTCCTTTGTGTTTCTGTGCTGTAGGACCCAGCAGCTTTTTTTTTTTTTTTGGTAATTATTGAAGCTGGACCTAAAACAGCAAATCACAATTGCAGCAAAAATTACCTCCCACCCTAAAACCTTAAGTGAGAACTATACAAAATTTAGCAGTTTGGTTTCACATCACCAGGTTTGCAGCTTATTTTCTCTGGTTTTGATTTCTGTGAGTTCATGTTTCCAGAACTCCACAAGTCCATAATTTCAATATCAAATTTAGTTGAAACTAGTACGTTCTACCTAATTTCACGTTGTAATAATCTGGTGTCTCAGTTCAACAAACATTTAAGCATGCACTTAAATTAATCACTATTCAGCAAAGCACTTGAACTCAATGGGACTTACACATGTGTCTAAAGATAAAGCTCTTGCTTGAGTGCTTGGCTGAATATGGATGGATTGGGGTCTAAAAGCCAAATGTTCTATGAGTTCCATGAAAAATTGTAAATCAGACTGGATTCACACAAGAGGATGGTGACCCTTTTTAGTTAGTAAAAACATGTATTACTAGGGGAGGTTTGTGAAGTTTGGGATTTCATTGTAAACATTTTATACAGTTTACAAAAAGTAACTAAAAATGAAAAAAAAAATCAATCATTCAGTTGTGGAAGAAAGAAGAGAGGGGCAGACAGTTATTACAAAATTGGAAAATATTTTTTTAACATATGGCTTAGGATATGAATCCAAATCCAGATCCAAATCCTCCCTATATTTTTCTGTGAATATAGATCTGTTTATGTGAGAAAGAAATACCCATTCAAAGGAGTGAACTGGAAATGAAGGGGGATGGACTGATTCTGCATGAATTACCCAATGTGTGGGCAGACAAGGGGACGACAGCAAGTTAGAGCCA
Organism: Sternotherus odoratus; assembly: GCA_032164245.1. NCBI lineage: Eukaryota > Metazoa > Chordata > Testudines > Kinosternidae > Sternotherus > Sternotherus odoratus. The sequence continues at coordinate 64,149,459 of JAVMKO010000001.1, forward strand.
ACAATTTTAAGAGTACCTTATGGACTTAATTATTAAAGTTCAAAAAGTCTTCAAAAGCCAATTATAACTGCTATTTGTAATAGCTAAAGCAATTAATATGGAAATATAGCAAGAATGAGCCTTTTTAGCTTTGGAGCCCAAAGGAATTCTTTGTTACAGGTCTTTCAAATCACTTTCAGAATTTTGGAAAGAAAATTGAATAGGGATTTCCTGCTGTTGTGCAAGATAAACAGAATTTTTTCCTGCATGGGTAACACACTGTAGTTGCAACACTATATTTAAATCTCATGTCTGACTGAGACAAAATGTTACAGGAAAGGTATTACAGAGCCCTACCATCATTACGCATTAGCTAACAATGCACTTGAGAATCATTTACACTGGAAGATGAGTATTGTCTTTTAATAACCTTATTAAAGCATTATCAGATACACTGTGACTGGTAAATCATGAGAAATATAATGGGACAGGCCTAATTTAATGCATTTCATTTCAAAACTAGACATAAGGGGAGATATATATGTACTGTGTCTGAATAAAAAGGCAAAGTATTTATTACTTTGCCTGAAAGAAGATATTTTTAAAGAGCCTAATAAAAAAATCTCATTTTCTTTTTCTTTACCTCAAATGTATCCTTCAAACTTGTCTGCCACAATCACAGGTGCTGTAATAATAAGCAGAATTGGAACAGAATTAATTCAAATCCATGTAAGATGGTTTCAGGCAAGAGCAAAGGTCTATCCTTGACCGTTTCCTTCTTTCTTTTCAGATTATACTGAAATATGTGCTTTGAAGTGCAGTGTGAAAGACCTTTCCAGCGTGTTAATGCAAAATGAAGGCAAAAAGCACACAGACGTTATTCAGGCAATACTCTCTTTGAATCTCCGTGGTGCTCTGACTGAGTAAAGAAAGCTGGCTCGTGCCCATCAGTAGCAGCAGAGACAAAGAAATTAAACAAACGGTGAGTTTATGTATTTATGTTACACCCAGAAACTCCAATCACGATCAGGGCCCCATTGGGCTGGGTGCTTTACAAATGTTTATGAAGACTGCCTTTGCTAGAGAACATGGGGCTTGATCCAGAGCTCATTGAAGTCAGGGCAGTTATTTCCATTGATTTCAGTGGACTTTGACATAGTCCCTTGGGTTTTTTTGGTCTAAATTTGTACATTACCCTTTGGTTCAAGTCACAAGAATTTTCTATGCTTATTTTATTTTTGCCTGATGGTTTTGGAAAACCCTTCCTCCTTTCATAGGTGCTAGAACTAGGGGTGCTGAGGTGCTGCTGAAACTGCTGGCTTGAAGTGAAATCCATCATATACAGGGTTTACAGTTTAGTTCAATGTCTCTCAGCACATTCACTATACAAATTGCTCCAGCACCCCTGCCTCCTTTTCATCTTTCTGTATATTCCTGGCCATAGACATCATGCTTCCACTCTAGTCAGATTGTGCGATGCGTGTTTCTGTTGGTGCTGATGCCAGGTAAAATGTTGACTTTTGTTGGCAAAGGACAGCTGCAAAGGAACCTTCACCTTGAATGGCCACTGCCTCCTTCGGTGCACAGGATGGAACTGCTGTGGGGATAAATTGGTATGCTTGGCTTCACACCATTCTCCATTAATACGCACAGTATCCCTTCAAAATCCTTCATAAATTAATCCTGCATCCCTTTCATGTGATCTCAGAATTGGGCCAGAATGTAGGGTGACCAGGGACAGTCCTGATTTTTGGGTCTTTTCTTATATAGGCTCCTATTATCTCCACCTCCTGTCCTGATCTTTCATATTTGCTCTCTGGTCACTCTATTTGAATGGGAAACACCTTGCTGATGAAAGCAGTGATGTTGTTGATCCAGTGGGTGGAACTGTTCATGCGGCAGTACCAGATTTAGAATGAAATCTCATAGCATTTTTCACAGAAATAAAAGCATCAAGCCTGGTGTTCTGGTCAAATTCCAGTACTCTGGCAGGTGGATTCAGAATGTATAAAATTAAGAAATAAATAATGTGGCGTATAAATCATGCTGGTTCAGAATTTTTCTGTTTCTTAGATTAAATCACTTCATATAGATAATTGCCTGCAATCAGTGCATAACTTGATTAGACATTTGCAGAAAAAATAAACTAATAATACTTTTTAATCAATATGCATTCTGAAATGGCTCTCTCTAAATTAACACTGGTAATCAGCTGCACAGTAGAGACAAGAAACATGACTCAATGATCTATAATTTCTTCGGGCCCAACTGCAGGAAAAGAAACCTCTAGGAAGAAGGAAAAAATATTTTATTGCAACATCATTGTCTACATTTGATGGACCAGACCATCTCACGTGCTAACATTATAAAGTTTATTTGACCTGTACTTGGCTCAATAGCCATTCTTGGGACTTCTGGTCTTGGTTATGCAGTACAATATGCTGGCAGAATACTGTAGGACCGTACAACAAAAGTTTCATCTGGGTTTTGAAGCAATCTCAATAGTTGGTATTGTAACATTGGTTTATGTTTATAAGTGGTAACCTAATATAACATTTTAGACAAAAACCTAGAAAGTAGCAGATTAACTTTACAGAATGACTGGAAACAGGTTAAGTTGGTGATTTCCCTGAACTATATCAAATTAAATATTTTCCACTATATTTATTTTCATTAATGACCGATTATCCATATTGTCTTGAATAAGCTATAATAATTCAATTTGATGGCAGTGATCTGCATTAGTGGGACGGTGGAGATTCTTCATTCTAAGGCCTACAGATGTGGAATACAGACAAAAGGTCACTCTGGAAACTAGCAGATGTTCTCACAATTTTAGATCAAAACAAAAACTCTTCTGCTTCCCTCTCACATCACACAAAACAATATTGAAAAGAAAGAGGTATCAATGGAATACGAAATAAAAAAGTCTGGCAAAGCTGTCAAAATATAACTATAGTAGGGTAAGAAGTCAACCTTTTACGTCAGTATATCCAGTCTACAGTGTTCACATTCTAACAATAATATATAGTTGTTACTGACACAAATGTCCTTATTTTGTGATATTTTTGAATAATATATATGCATTACCTGCACAACAATGTATGTGAAGAAATGCATGAACCAATGATGAAATTTGGTTGGATTCAGTGAAGAGGATAATGGGTACATCATACTTTTCCTTTTTCATAATTTATATTTTTAAATATTTTATATTTTCCCTTTTTTAACAAATAGTCCTCAGACTAGCTGATAATTTTATGTAGACAAAATAGAAGAACTTGGGTCAAGTTGCCCAGGACATTTGCAAAATATTTTAAAAAAATTTCTAGTAAACAATGATTCTTCCAAAATATCTTTCTTTCATTTTCTTTTCCAAAACTGGAAACAAAATCAAGAAAGCTTTGGATTTTCACAGCCAGGATGTTCTAATGATGGTTTCTGTATTCTATAATTTGCAATTTACAGGAAAAATACTTGTATAACAATTAATATTTAAGGGTATAGTGCCTTATCTATCCATTAACCTGTGCAAGAAACTTTCCATTGAAATCATTAAGGTAATATGCATAAAATTGAACAGAAAGATATGCTATATGGGAATTATTATTATTCTATCTGTTCTAATATTATCTCTGTGAGTGATGTTTCTGAAGAAGATGATTTTCCCCTTTCATTGTTCACCTAGATAAATGTGCAGTGTTATGAAATGAAAGGACAAATAATTTACTAACTAATTTCAAGGCAATCAGTTTATGTCCTGAAGCCTGAAATTTGATTACCTACATGATGGTCTAAGTTTGCATAGCAACAAACGTTAATAATGATTGTAAAATTATCCATTTTGTTTTTAAATCTAGATATTTAGATGCTCTCCTGTTGATATGTTTTATAGGTTAAGAGCACAGTTTATAAGAACCATTCTTTTATTTCCAACTGCTTGTTCTTAATTTGTATATAAAACAATCTAGTGCAAAGGAAGTTACTCTCTCTGGGCTTGATCCAAAGCCCATTGAAATGATGGACTTCAAAGGAATCTGGATCAGATCTTTTTTCAGGGCATATTCAGGAAGGCTCAATGGAAATGGGCTAATTTAACCAAATTATATTAATGAAAACATATTCCATTACTTTGTGGAAAAAGGAGAAATACAGTGTAAAGTTACCTTGTAAGCTTTCCAAGAAATTATGAACTTGAAATTCACTTGAGAACAACATCTTCAAAAATGTTCAGTGATGCCTAAATAGAGAAAAATATATAGATTGAGCTTTGATAAAAAATATGTAGAAATGAACAACAACAATAATAAACAAGTGAACCGTTGCTGGTTTGTGAATACAGGTGAAGCATTAATAAAAGGTGATCCTGCATTTGAGGAGGGTTGAGTTTGATGTTTCACAGAGCTTTAGGTTGTATTATTCTATCCCTATTAATATTCTCAATAATTCCCCCCAAACTGAAATGAGATGTGCTTGAGAATCCATGTGTCACCTTTCTAATGATTAGGAATTTTCCTTGTTGGGTCCTTTTTAATAAGCACTGAAACTAAAGATGAACATGTGCTGTACTTTCAGTGTATCAAATGACTTGCAAGGCTGGAAGGAAGAAACAAAATGAAGTCACCAAAGATATTTCCCAAAAACCATGATATTGCCTTTATTTATGTTGGGTTTGTTTTTTCTTTTTTAATATAGAATAATTTGTACCATAAGCATAGTGAACAATACACGTTTGGTAAGCAAGAATAATATCAGCAAATAGTTGAGCTGATTATGAGTGTAACACCAATAGATCCCAGTCATCAGCTGGAGGGATTGAATCTGGGGCCTGTAGAGCTTAATTCATGAGCCTCTACTGCATGAGCTAAAAGCAAAGTACCTCTTAGCTAAGGCTGTAGAGCAGACTCATTTTATCTCTCTCTCTAAGTGGTGTCAGTGCCACTAGATGGGACAGAACACCACACCCAGAAGGTGTGTGGGTTGCATGAGCTCTATGGGGCAAAGACTGCTTCTTCCTGTCCTATGAAGTGTCTCATCAGCATTAGGTGCCAAATTATTAACAATAATTAAATTAATTATGCATTCGGTTATAATACCCTTGTTTTGAAAATTCTATAAATAAGTATATATACTTAGGGTATTTTGACACCACTGCCTTAATGTTTCAAACTGTTCAGCCCTATGATCGGGTATCTACCCCACATAAGCGTTGAATGGGTTAATGTGAACCAGAAGGGTTGAATTACACTTAGATGCTGCACCTGGATGGGAACCATGGCTAAATAGGGCCTAATGGCAGATGAAGCCCAGCTGGGCGAGGATCTGGACTAAATAAAGCCAGGAAGTGGGAGCCAGAAGGGGCTGTAAGGAGGAGATCTATTAGTCAGTCTCTAGAGGGAAGGGAGTTGTTAGGGACAAAGAGATGATCCAGCAGAAAAGTAAGTGCTGGGGAGTCTGCCAAGGGGCCAGGAAGAGTAGACTAGTCATGGGGAGAAGAAGAATTACCAGTGGCAAACCCAGAACTAGGCAAAAAGATAGAGAGGTAGAGTAGGAAGGAGCCAAGGTAAACAGGAGTAGGATTGCTAGTTGTGGGGTCCCTGGGCTGGAATCCAGAGTGGTGGGCAGGTCCAGGTTCTACTGCCAGCCATTTGGAAAGTGTCACAGCAGCTGGAGATTCAGAATGGAAGATCATCTGGACAGCGTGTTCAGATGGATCTTGTTACCCTGGATGTGGGGACTATATAGTGACCAGGTCAGAGGTCTGTGTCACCAAGGGAGAGAGTCCACAGCACAAGCAATTGATGAAAGATAGTGATGTATGGGGTGAGAGCTAATTCTCAGATGCAGCCGGAAAGTACACCTGTGGTGACTGCAACTCCCTTCAAAAATTGACTCCCTGACAGCTGGAGTTAGATTGTCCAAAAAAATAAAAATAAATAAAAATAAAAAGGCCTTAGCAAATTAGGCTCTGATTTCTTTTTGAAACTCTAGCCTAGCCATAAGAGTCCTAATGCTGCTGAGCACTGTTAAAAATCTAGCCCCAGTCATTGGTGCTGAGCACTTGATAATCTAGATCTGAGCAATTCTGAAAACTTAGCTCTAATCTTTTATTATAGCTTCAGGCAGGATGCCCCTGCTTCCCATGGAGAAACTTGTCTGCATGGGGCAGACCATAGGAAAATGATAAGACTTTCTTGAAAAGGGTTTTAAGCCAACCTAAAAAGCGTTTGGCGTCTGTAGGAGCTCACCACCTCTGCTCTGCCCTGAAGAACTCCATGAGCTTGTGTGACAATGCTCATGAAATCAGTGGACACTGGGTCAGTTCCCATCAGTGTGCTTTTCAGCAGAAGGCATCAACAAGTAAAGGGGACTGTACACAGAAGATCCTTGGAGAGTCTGGGCCAATGCATGAAATTCTGCTCATCCAAACCAAAGTTTTTCATAAATAAATATACATTTCTTCAAGGAATATCTTGCTTCAAATCAAATCCTGTTATTTAAAAACAGGCCCTTAAAAGTATTTCACTCATTTATGGAGTTCTAAAAGATAGGTCTTTTATCATATGTTTAGGTATAGTTTCCATTATAAAAACAGGGAATGTTATCATATTTATTTATGTTTAATTAACTGTAATTGAGCCACATTTTAATTTTACAGCACCTATTAGCTCACTGAAACCACAGCCTTTATTATTAGCAATAGCTAGCTTGAGCTCCATTCATTAAAGCCGGAGTGCCTATGTATTTTGCTAAATTTGATTTTAATTAAAATGTTGAAAAGAAAGTAATTGGTTTGCTACCATTCAATATACCAGTAAAGTGTTCATTTTTCACCCTTTCTCCTTGTTTTGTTTAACTAACAAAACTAAGTCAGATGTTCATTAGAAAGCAAGATACGTGATTTTTCTGGGGGAGGGGTGGGGAATGCTCTCCAAGGCAGATCCTCAGCTCTGCTGGCTTCGTGGACAATTTACCTCAGGTGAGGATCTGCCCTTGAGATCTTCATGGCTTCAGTAGCATGCTTCATTCATTTAAGAACTAATTTGAGATTAATTTTTCATTATCAGAAACAGTTGCTTGTTTACTGCTTAGAGACTGCCATGTCTTTGGCTAATAGGGAACCTTGATTAAACTTACGATATTTAACAGTGATATACATCCAAATTTCTGTAGAAAAAGTTTATGATTCTATAGTATTTGCAACATGAAAAGTTAATTTATGATATTTTTTTACCTTGGAGATTCCTGTGTAGCTATATTCTCCCTTTTCCCTAACTATAATGCATTTTTCTTATATGCACAAACATTTTTTTCATTACAAAAATTATAAGTAACTTAAGGGAGGTTTAAGGGAAGGAGCATATAATCGTAGTATATTTACAATAGTGAAGGGGGTGGGGCGCAAAAAGGGGAACAACTGTATGTATTAATAACAGTGTGTTGCCATACCTCAGAGTCACACAGTGTGGAATCCATAAAGCTACTTAGGTGCCTAAACCAAGATTTGGTCACCTAAATCCCACTTTTAGGTGTCTTAGTCCCCCCACTGCTATCCACAAAACTCCTGAACAACCCTATATGCACCTAGGGAATTATTTAAAAAAATACCTTAAGGCCTAAGTTTCTGTCCCTGGTCATGTGCACTGCTTCCTCACTCTAGGTATCAGGGCATCTATCTCCCACAAAAGCCTCAGAGTGATTAATGAACCAGGGAAAGCCAGGTATTCAACCACAGAATTTGCCCGAAGGACCCAATCCAAAAGGCACAGTCAGAGGGGAGTGACTGGAACAAGTCTAATTCAAAATAGCTGGTGCAGGAGGTGGTGCCAATCTTGTATCATTTAGCCCAGCAGTTAGCACACTCAGCTGAGATGTGGGAGATCCAGGTTCAATCCCCCCTCCCTTGCAAGGAGATGAAAGGATCAGAACTGGGTACTGTTCCATCTCAGGGGAGTGCTCTAACCACTGAGGAAATGGGATATCTGATGTGGGGCTCCCTTCAGCTCTCATGTAAAGCTGTGGATGATGATAATGAAAGAGCACAGGATTGCCTGTCCCTGAGATAGATACCTTAACTAATAGACTACAGAGTCATTCCCACTACCCTCTTTTTCTGGCTCAATCACTCTTTCTGTATTGATTGACAGTGGAACAGATTCAGCAGGAGAGACTGGGGGAGCCTCACATCAGAATATCCCATTGCTCAGTATTACATCACTCTCCTGAGAAATGGGAGACCCTAGTTCTAATCCTTTCCCACGACCTTCTAGAGAGGGGGGAATTCAACTTGGGTCTTCCACATCCCAAGTGAGTATTCTAACCACTGAGCTAAAGTCAGTCTCTTCCACTGGCTGTTTTTTGTGGAGTGAGCTGGGTGCCTAATTCATTCCTGCCAAAAACCATTACAGAGGTTTCTGTTTGTGGGTCACTGGCAGAGCTAGGCACCTCCTTGCAGACAGACTTAGGTGCCTAGCTCTGAGAAAGGGTCAGGGCTTAGCATGTCCCCTCCTTCCTTTCTGGTTGACATCTCTCAAACTTAGGTGGCTTCCTACCTAGTGTGTTGGCTTTTAGTGATCACATCCTTAGATGCCAGTCTCTTCACATTCTCTGTACAGAGAGCCCAGGCAACAAAGTTGGGGATGTATGGATTGCAGTGTTGTCTCACTAATTTTCTAGATTCCTAAAAGTCAGGTGTGGATTCCAGCCAAGGTGCTTTGCCAGTACAAATTCTCACCCACCATCTGTGGCGCCTTGCATGGTAGGAAGCAACTTCCTGCCTTCCCAGGCCTCTGTTTATAGCCTTGGTTTACCTGTGGGCTAGTTAACATTCTCTGTTCTCCTGAGGATAAAACTTTTCTTGTCCCCCAAAATAGTAATTCAGGACTTCTTTCCCCGACAATACATCAGATCTGAATTCTGTTGCATTTGAACAAAATGATGCTTATTTAAGAAATGGCGAGGTGAAAAACAGATCAAAATAAAGAAAACCATTTAAACTTAATTTAATCGAGTTGCAAATTAGAAAATGCGAAAAATATAATATGTGTTAATATTTCAATGCAGTCCTATTGCAAACTATAAAACTACTGTGGTATGGATTAGGAGGATTAATTACAAAAAATAAAGATTGGTTAGACTCCAAAACATAAAATAGTTTTGAAAAGGTAATATCAGCTTCTAACTTTCTCAATCCACAGCTCCAAAAGTCTGTCCATTTCCTTTCCATGAAGCTGCTAGCAGTTTGTCCCAACATCCAGACATGGAGCCAGGTACTATCTTGTTTTAAATTAATCACTTTCTTTACAGGAATAAATTTCAGGGAATCATAATAGTTAAAAGTCCACATTAGCATATATAGCAAGCCTAAACTCAGCATGGAATGACAATAATAATTTTCCAATCACAATATATTTGACTAAATCCAGTCTGTCTTGACATGCAATCTTTTAAACTGTCATTTTCATAAGTATTTCAAAGATTTCTTTTGGTCTTTAGTTATCTGTTCAAAGAGCCCCCATCTCCTGGGAGCTGATTGAACAATTTTTTTTTTAGTATTCTCATAATTGCTTCCAGATGAAGGTAAATAGATAACATGAAGTTCTGCCACCATCCTCAAGTACACTTTATGTTTTGAGAAATTAAACAGAAATTATTCAGTGTGCAGACAGCTCAATAAACCTACTATATTATGTTTTCTGATGAACTCCTCATAGCATTCATAGTAGCCAATGCCTGAGAATCACACAACAATGATTCTGAAGTGCGTATGTGGGTAAGCATTAAGGTGCAATTTGACTCTTAAGTTTCTCTGCAAAGGTGGCATCAAGACATTCCATGTTCGTTGTGTCTCAGTGATTTCCAGATTTACATGCACATGGCTTAGATCTCTATGAAAAGTACAGCATGCTACCTTCAGTATATTATTTTTCATGCTTTTAAAATTACACATAACAATTGTCATGTGCGCTGGAGGATTTTGGAGTATTTTTGAATAGTCAACATTATCTTTGATTTTGCAAGCAGAAAAAGATGGTATGATCAAGGGTATGGCTGTGAGTATAATAACAAAATCTGAAATAATTGGAGAAGAATGTTTTATGCATATAAATGCTACCTCATATGAAGCTCAAATGTGCAAGCAAAGCCTGTCCTAACTACCATGGGAAATAATGGATGCTGACATGTTCATGAGTACTTCCCTGTAAGAATTCAGCACCTTGAAGGATTAGGCTAATTATGTGTTTTATTAAATGCTATATGATGTTAGGAAGATGATCACTATGAAGCCAATTCACTTCAGAATATATCCTAGAATTAGCAAATAGAAAGAGGCACCTTGAATGAATAACAGTGTTTAATTGTAGCACAAATGATGAGCCTACCTATTCGTTAGTTGCTCACCTAACTGTTGGATGTTTTCGTATTAAATTCACATGAGTAAAGCATGTAGCCAATTTGTTTCTAAATACAGATCAGTAAAACCTTGTCCAGCTGACTTTCATATCAGCAAACAAAGCTTCTGTTTCATAATGTAAGTGAGATCTACACAACTCAGTGTATGCAGGGATGTTCCTTTGGGATTGTACAAAAATCAAAATTCTCCTTTGGGGCCCATACTCTGAGCCTTATCATCCTCTTGTTGATACTTATACAAGTTTTACTATTGTCTTTGAAGTGAGAAGGATTGTACCTCAGTGATCTGTAAGTTTGAAACATAGAATATCAGGGTTGGAGGGAACCTCAGGAGGTCATCTAGTCCAACCCCCTGCTCCAAGCAGGACCAATCCCCAAGAAGGGGGGATCCTGGTCAGGATCTTGCCCATGAGGGAGTCATAGTCTGCTTTTCTGAACTCCAAGGTCTGTATTCTGCTGCTCTCCTTTCTTCCTTGTGTCAGGATCCTGAACTCGACCATTTCATGGTCACTGCCTCCAAGGTTCCCGTCCACTTTTGCTTCCACTACAATTTCTTCCCTCTTTGTGAGCAGCAGGTCAAGAAGAGCTCTGCCCCAGTTAGTCCCTCCAGCTCTTGCACCAGGAAATTGTCCCTTACACTTTCCAAAAACTTCCTGCATTGTCTGTGCACCACTGTATTGCTCTTCCAACAGATATCGGGGTGATTGAAGTCCCCCACAAGAACTAGGACCTGTGATCTAGTAACTTCTGTTAGTTGCCGGAAGAAAGCCCAGTCCACCTCATCCCCCTGGTCTGGTGGTCTGTGGCAGACTCCCACCAGGACATCACCTTTGTTGCTCACACTTCTAAACTTAATCCAGAGACTCTGAGGTTTTTCTGCCGTTTCATACTGGAACTCTTAGCTCTGAGCAGTCATACTGCTCTCTTACATACAATGCAACTTCCCCATCTTTTCTGCCCTGCTTGTCCTTCCTGAACAGTTTATATCCATCCCTGACAATACTCCAGTCATGTGAGTTATCCCACCAATTCTCTCTTATTCCAGTCACATTATAATTCCTTGACTGTGCCAGGACTTCCAGTTCTCTCTGTTTGTTTCCCAGGCTTCTTGCATTTGTGTATAGGCACTAAAAATAACTCGCCGATCATCCTGCTTTCTCAGTATAAGGCAGGAGCCCTCCCCTTTTGCGCTCTCCTGCTCATGCTTCCTCCCAGTATCCCACTTCTCAGGGCTTTGGTCTCCTTCCCCCAGTGAACCTAGTTTAAAGCCCTCCTCACTAGGTTAGCCAGCCTGCTTGCGAAGATGCTCTTTCCTCTTTTCGTTAGGTGGAGCCCATCTCTGCCTTGCACTCCTCCTTCTTGGAACACCAGCCCATGGTCAAAGAATCTAAAGCCTTCTCTCTGACACCACCTGCATAGCCATTTATTGACTTCCATGATTTGACGGTCTCTACCCGGGCCTTTTCCTTTCACATGGAGGATGGACGAGAACACCACTTGCACCTCAAACTCCTTTATCCTTCTTCCCAGAGCCACATAGTCTGCAGTGATACACTCAAGGTCATTCTTGGCAGTATCATTGGTCCCCAAGTGAAGAAGCAGGAAGGGGTAGTTTACTTTGCGAACTAAGAAAAATGTGAGAAAGTTTCACATCAACCTTTGGGTTCAACCGGCTGCTCTTTTGCCATCCTATGCAAAGTGAGGCTCTCCAGTGCTGTGGTGATTCCATATTTGGAAGGGATGCATTTTGACCAAACTGGACTTCAATAGCAAAATCCTTTAATATTTCCTATGCTGTGCTGCGGGTTGCACAGAAGTTGGGAACCAGTTTAGTAATCATAAATTACAGCTGAATTTGGAAGCATTAGTTTATAGACTTGGCTTTCATCAGATGGATGAGGAGCTGTTTGACTCAGGGCCGGCGACAGGGGGGTACAACGGGTACAGCTGTACCGGGCCCCGGACTTCAGGGGCCCCCCTTGAAGTCCGGGGCGGGTACGCTGCTGTACCCCCTTGTCGCCGGGGCTGTGAGCAAGGCGCAGCTCCGGGCAGCCGCTGCAGCACTCACCAGCCCCCTCCCCCGGCACCCAGCAGCCTCCCCCTGACCCCCTTTGCTTCTCCCGGCCGGCCACGCGGCCGCAGCACATGCGGGGGTTGGGGCCCACGGGAGGTAGGAGACCGGGATGGGGGCCCGCGGGTGGCGGGAGACTGGTGGGGGGGAACCCCTGCGGGCGGCGGGAGACCGGCGGGGGGGGGGGCACGGGTGGCGGGAGACCGGCGGGGGGAGCCCCGCGGGCAGTGGGAGACTGGCGGGGTGGGAACCCCGCAGGCAGCGGGAGACTGGCGGGGGGGGGGGCCCGTGGGCGGCGGGAGACTGGCGGGGGGGAACCCCGCGGGCAGCGGGAGACTGGCGGGGGGAGTGGGCCGCGGGCGGCGGGAGACTGGTGGGGGGGGCCATGGGCAGCGGGAGACCGGCCGGGGGGGGGGGAACCCCACGGGCGGCAGGAGACTGGCAGGGGGGGGCGTGGGCGGCGGGAGACTGGCAGGGGGGGCCCCACGGGCGGTGGGAGACTGGCGTGGGGGGTCCCGCGGGCGGCGGGAGACCGGGGGGGGAGGGGCCCGTACGATCTGCCGTACTGGGCCCCAAAATTCCTGTCGCCAGCCCTGGTTTAACTACACAGCTTTCTGAAACTCTTTCCACTAATTCAGAGCTCCAAGCACTGAGATTCACTACTGAAGGCACTTGTTAATGATGAACCATATTGCCAGATTCAGTTTCTGAGAGTCCAGCATCTGGTAGACTTTGCTAGGGGGTTCTATTAGTGTTCACTTTTATTTCTTTATGGTAACATTTAAAATAGCTGTATAAACCTCCATATCTAACAATGTTGCAAACTACAATTTCTCTCTGAACTTATACTTAATATAATTCAAGCAATTTCTTTACTTTATGAACACATTTTAATATTTAAACATTAATTATGGTAATCAATAAGATCAAACTTTACTAGAAGCGACTAAATGACAATGTTATTATCATAAGCAATGCCAGTGGAAGCATGCACATAACTCTTCTCTTGTGATAAAATTTGATTTCTTGTATATACTTTATGATAATCACAGATAATAAGTTGCTGTGTGAAATTCATCTGCACTTTCCAGCAAAACGTGTGAGTTCATGTATCTTTTCATCTGTTTGCAATATTTTTGTAGCCAATATTGTTGTATGGTTTATTGGACCAACTTCCTGTGGTAAAAGAGGCAAACTTTCAAGCTTATACAAAGCTCTTCTTCAGAAGTTGGTCCAATAAAAGGTATTACCTCACTCATCTTGTCTCTCTTAGCTACATATAATTAGCTTCTGGTACATTTTCCAGGCTGCCTTTTACCTGGGCTAATTATATATATTTCTGAAAGAAAATAGAACTGTTTGTTGTTGATTTTCTTTTGTTTTTAATCCATGATTTCTTCTAGTTTTCTAGCTGCAACCAGGATCCTTAGTATATCAAAGTAAGGGGCTGTGAAAATTATAGCTTCCTTTTCTCCATCATTCCACACTGAATCCTTTGGTGTGAGTCTGTAGGTTCTCTATATAAATTGTTTCATCATCTGTATTTATTTCAAACTTTCTGTTTTAGCGGATGAGGAAATGTAATTAAGTTTTCCCCTTCTAGACCCACAGGAACCCCCAGCAGCCACACTTTTGTTGCTTATTTAGTTTTTTAAAGGTCAGTCTTAAAGCACTTTCTTTCCTTCTATTTGTGCTCCTGCTAAATGTAGAGCCAATTGATTTGGACTACACTTATAGTTCAAGAGGCTAAATAACCAAGTTTAGCCAACACATTGCTTAAAGACAAAGTAGTACAATACGAAAATAAGTTATACATACAGCGCTCTCCAGGAAGCTGTTTCTCTCAGCATACAGTTCAATTTACAGAGGAGGAGTGCACCGAAGTACACTCCTCCTCCCCCCAAAATAACTATATTTATACTATAGCTCTTTATGAGCTTAAAGTACTTTGTGTGTCATAGAAGACTAAATTTACCTATCAGTTTTTTACCTTGTTTTTCTGGAACCAAAGTGTACCTCCCCTTCTCTCTTCAGTGAAATTTCCCCCAACTTGTTTCAGAGCAGGACATTCACTTGTCTTGTATTCAACCTCTTTTGTATTGCCAGTGTGAGATAACTTAAGCTTTACAAAGGGTTGTGGGATACCTAACATGGATTAACAGAATTGTGGATAAGCATAATACAGTAATTGACATAACTTCTCATCACACACGCACAGACACACATCATATTAAACTCACAACATTAATGTTACGTTGTGTGCATAACACACCCTGATATAATGCGATCCGATATAAGGTGAATTCTGATATAACACTGTAAAGGAGTGCTCTGGGGGGGAGGAGGGTTGCCACATGGTCCTCTACCTCGATATAATGTGGTTTGACCTATACTTCAGTATGATTTTTTTGCTCCCGAGAACTGTGTTATATCGAGCTAGAGGTGTATCTATTAATGTAAAGTGTATAGAACATAACTGTGTTGGCTGACGATAGTTGCAATTAGTTCCCTTATTTTCTCTTATTTTTCTTATTTTCTCTTCTTAATTTCATTTTCATTCTAAAAATCCTTTGAAGTATTCATATGTTTTTACCAGCATAGAGACCCGGGTAAATAAACCAACCAACCAATGTGGCATCTATGAACACAACAAAAGTTTGCAAAGAATCTTGTATCTAATATTTTTCAATTTTTGCTGAACACTGTTATTGGATTTTGTTCAATTTGGGGAGCTCTGTAGTGTGCAGACAGCTGTGTCAGATCCGTAAGATGGCAAATCTGCCAGCTTCCCCTTTCTCTACCTACACTTGCAGCTTTCTAGAAAAGTCTTGCCCCACTGAGTTCTCATTTTAAGGTGTCCTCCTGACTTCCCAATGATTTTTCCTTACAAATCAAGACATTACAAGTAGCTAAAGGGAAAACTGATAGGAATTTTAGTTCAAAGTAGTAAGATCTTCTGATTCTGGCATTTCTTTTCCTCTTGGCTTGGCACACAGATTCTTCCATCTTTATTACATTTTTTAAGTAGTTTTTTGGTTGAAACCACAGATTGATATTGGTCAATTAATATAGTTATTTAAGTAATGTATTAAATATAACCATTCTATATGTGAGGAGGTTTGTTTAATAGGTGCATTTTATAATTTAAAAAATAAAATGCATTAATTTTGTAGTGTCAAAAATACCCTCCACTTTTCTAAGTGGATTCACCAGTGTACTCCTTGTTTCTATGATTATATGACTATAACACTCTCCAGTATAATAAATCTCTAAAGTTAGTGGCCCATTTCTTCATGGTATTGTTTGTCTTAGCTTCAGAACAACCATGCATCATTTTATATTGCTTCTGTCCATAATGCAAATTCTGGCTTTGCAATCAGAAGTAGGAACACTTCATTTTGACTTTAAATGGAAGTTTTGTATTCTAGAGAACACAGCACAGTTTCTGAAGATCATAATTCCATGGTCTTTGAACACAGAGGGCCCTTGTTCTTGAATCTGTGGATTTATGACATTCCCTGGTAGATTTAATACCCCTGTGAATGGAGCATACTGATCCATAATATGTTGTATTCTCATTCATGGCAGATATTATATTCATATCTTCAATTTATTTCACAGTTTTAGTATCCTACCTGGAACGAACACAACACGATGGAAGCTGCCTGTGCAATGTTGCAGTATATATTGGCCAAGACTTTTGCACTGCTGGTCTATATGCCTCATATAGTTGCAAGATGTCCAGCCACAATGGACATATGCAAGAAATGCAGGAACGTGGGATACCGGTAGTATATTCGTTAAACCTTAAAGAGTGGCCAGCATGGTAAATAATGAGGAGATGGTTTATAATTTCTGGGTTTGTGCAAAGCACTCTAGAAAGTAGAGAGACTTGCACCACAGTCTTGAGGTTGTTCAGCTGTTTTAATGATATTTGTGACAATGGGCAAGTCACTAAATTAATTTTTTTCCCCTCAGTTTTCTTTGTAGTAAAATTTTGTATTTCAGTACAACAGCACCTCGATGGTTAATAGTAAAATTCAGAATAAGTTTATTAATAAAGAACAGAAATGTAAGTGATACTAACTAAGAGAAGCAGAGCTAGGTATGGCTATGAACAAATCACACACAAACAAATCACAATTCATTTTAGCAAGTTACAATCTTTGCCTAAACAGTTTTCTCTCTTACCTCAAGTTACCAGCATCGGTAGCCTTCCAGGCCAAGGGATCCAACTTTCATGGAATCAATGGGTGCAGTTCCTGTTGTTCCCTAAGAGATGGATAACTGGAATGCCTTTTTACTTCCCCTTATTCATAGATTCTAAGATCTCTAGAGACCATTGTGATCATCTGGGCTGACCTCCTATATAGGCCATAGCACTCCCCCAAAATAATAGCTCAAGCAGATCTTTCAGAAAAACATCCAATTTTGATTTTCGAATTGTCAGTTGTGGAGCATCTGCCAAGAATCTGGTCCATTGTCTTTGTCTCAAAAGCCAGGGTGACTTCCTGGGTGTGAAGATTCAGTCCAGGTGGGCTCACTAAATTGTTTCCTTCACTGTCTTTTAGCTTGATTGCTTTGTTTATCTTATACGTGAATGCACTTTCATTGTCCCCTGCCTGTAATCCAGCCAAGTAAATACACAATCCTTTGTTTAGGAGAGACTTGATGTATGCACTACCTCCTAACACATTTTAAGAACCTATTTCCAGCACACATGCATAATTCTTCATACATCACACAATGATTTTCATGACCAGCATGTCCTCAGGTTACTTGATATCGATATCAAACTGGATGCTAATGTTCAACTATCCATCCACCATGATCCTCAAATCCTTTTAAGAGTCACTGCTTCTTAAGATAGAATACCCTGACTTGTATGGCCTACATTCTTTGTTTCTAGAGATATGTCCTTCAACTTGGCAGTATTGGAGCATATATTGTTTGCTTGAACCCAATTTACCAAGCAATCCAAATTGCTCCCTATCAGTAACCTGTCCTCTTCACTATTTACCATTCCTCACAATCTTTCACAAACTTTATCCATAGTGATTTTATGTTTTTTCTACATTACTAATAAATAAATAGATTAGGGCCAAGAATCAGTTCCTGGATGATCCCACTAGAAACATCTGCCTGATCATGATTCCCCATTTACAATTTAGAGTAGAGCAGATCAGAAATTTCTGACACATTTTTTTTTCTGAAAATGCTGATTCATCAAAACCAAAACTGAAACATTGTTGGTTTCAATTACTCTCCTGACTCAAAAATGTTTTGATCAAAAATTTTCAAATGGTTAGAACAAGATGTTTCAGCATTTTCAGTACAGAAAGTTTGAGTTAAAACTTTTTTGAAATTTTAATAAATTTAGACAAAATTTCTAAATTAAAATTAAATATTTCAAAATTATTGAAATAAATTTTAGTCTAGATGGATTTGTGGTTTTCTTTTTTTCTTTTTTTTTGGTTAATGAAAATTTGAGATTTTTTTTGGTCCCAATTGGAAATGTGAATTTTTTTTGATATCTCAAAATAAAAATCAAGATAGGAAAGCAGTTAACCAGTGGTTAATCCATTCTATGTGCACCAACTTGGGTTTTTATTGAGTTACAGAACGATAGAAAAATTCAGGATGTGAGTTACTTAGGTAGGAAAATGTAACAATTCATGGGCCAAATTTTTGCCACATAAGGTATTTGTTTCTTTATCAGTTAGTGAAATAGGTACCTGGGACGAATCACACCAATATCACACCATGTGCAGTAGACAGCTTTTTTGTGGCTTAAAGATTTGTGATAGAAGTTTTAAATGATGCAGGGTGAACACCATTAAACTGATTTCCTGGAGAAGTAATTAAAAGTAAATGATTTGCTATTCTGGTCTCTGCGTGGAGTTTACTTTAGGTCTCAGAGGTGAGATGAATAAAAGTGTGTTGGGGGGGGGAAGGTATAGCTAAAAATAATATAAAATCACACATTTTCTTTATTATTATATGTATTTAATTTTATATAGTAGAATTTAGCGGCACTGTAGCTGAACTTATTCAAGTCCCATTAGAGTATTTTGCAGAGAACCAAAAACTATTTCCAGGACTAGTGCAACCCTCTTTTTTCATTTCTTTGACCTTTAAACTTAACATGCATGCTACCATTGTACAGAGGTACAATACTGCTATGACTTTGATGACTGCTCCTTCAATGGTTTGGTTACTCAAATAGATTTCACTCTTGTTTCCAGAAGTAATTGAATTTCAGACTTTGTCCAAGACGTTATACAGATTCTGGGACATCATCTTCCTTAGCTTTCATTTAGCTGTTGCACCTAATTTGCTACTACCACTTCTATATAAAGACATTGTACAATGCTTAAGTGCTTGTGTGAGTGTGTGTTTGTATGTGGATCTGCACACGCCTGTGATTTCCTTCTCCCATGCCCTGAATTCTGACTGCACTGTTATCTGGAGAGAAACTTTAAAAGCTGTAAATTCAGGAAGCAGGAACTGGCTTTTGATAAAAGACTTCCTTTTCTCCTCCACAATACACCTGGGAATTTTCACAGTTGATTACTGTAATATGAACATAATATAGCATTGACATAGCAATGAGAATTGTAATGAAATTTTAACACTGGAAAAAAATTTGGCTAGCAGCAGGGACATTAATTAAATGAAACGTAGCCAGCTTTGATAATCTTTAATCAAAGAGTCTCAAGCTAGTCACTTTAGACTATTTTTTTGGTATGTGTGGCAGTTTCTTAGAAACTGCTGAAAAAGCTACAGCTTGATAACCAGACAGTAGTTTTGACATAAAGGCACTTCCCTGTGGCAGGTCAATTTTGGCTGAAATGTTCGACTATTATGTACATGAATTCAATTTCACTAAGTTTTATGAATTCATTAAGATATTCTTTCTATGTGAGGCTACATCATTTTGCATAAATGAGTTTTCAGTTGTTGTATTTTCCCTGGATTCTGAGTGGTCAGGAAGATTTACAGTTTACTAATAGGTGCATCCTTTTTCAAGGATATTAAATAGAGGTGGTCAGTTTACTAATAATAGGTGCATCGTTTTTCAAGGTGGTCAGAAAATGATATTTTTTCCTGCAGAATATTCTGATGAAATTTTTTTAAAAAAACCTGAAATTGTCTAAACCACTTTTTTTAATGAAACCCTCAGTTTTTTGACATAAAGAATTTTTTGGTTAACTTTTCCATTTTATTGTAAGTCATTTCTATTTTCTATTGAAAAAATATGTCAAATGAAGGGGAAAAAAGAGTTTAGGAAGTCCTATAAATAAGTTGTGTTATTTCCCACACTTTCTTTCTTGTATAAAATGTATCTTTATTGCTCTAAGCTACATGTTTCAATTTCTTCCCAAACACAGGAAATCCCTTAGTGTTTTCTGGGTTATTGTTCAGAATTGCCATCCTAAATCACTTGAAACAGTTGTCACTCAAAATCAGAGTGGCACAGGGGAACAACACGTCTGAATTTTTCCTGTAATTGGGTAATGTGTCTACAGCTGTTTTAGAACTTGGAAAGAAAGCACACCTGAATTTTCTCATGTAAATATGTAAGTTTAGCATGGCTAAATGATGACTAAGGGGACTAGCTCTTGACAAATGAAAACTGATCATAAGTATGTAAAATGTAAAAACATCAAAAGGATACAACTAGAATTATGGAATAAAAGTAAGAAAAGGTAAACCTAGGCTGAGTATCACAAAAAAGTCCCAATGGTCAAATCTATTAGACTGTAGAGAAGTCTTCCAAAAGGAAGTGGTAGAAGTTCCATTGCTATACAATTTTGTAAGCAAGAGAACAATCCTTTATTCACAGGGGCTTTAAGGACATGAGCAGTTGCGTTGACTTCAATTCTTCTCCTGTTTCAAGGGGACTGTTCACATGTTTTTTGTTAAGCATGTGTTCAGTGCTGTTCTGGATCAGGCCAGAGTGTTCAACCCCCTCAGGATGGAGCCTTGCATCATTTAGCAGGATGACATTCTAGAAGTGAAGTAATAGTTAAGTCCCATTAAATGTCGCTAAATGCCAACAAGAGTGCCATTTTTGTGCATGCCAAACCTGGTGTTCTTATCATGGGGGTTCAAGAACTAGAGTATGAACAGAGAATGGACCATTTCACTTGATATAGACCACCAAACACCCATTAATGGATATCAATGTTCAGTCACTTCTACCAACCAAGGCTGTAGTTTATGTGGAAAACATCATTTCCTAATTGGTTTATGTCACAGGAGAACTTCTACAGGTTTAATTGGAAGTTACACTCTGAACATCCCCAGGCCCTAAAGAGCCTCCTCACCAGTGCTATATTCAAAGGATATGGAGAAGAAAAGCAACTTGATATTATGGGGTTGCCATGTGCTAGCTAGATTAAAATAGGGACAAATAGTTTCCTGAGGTCCTTAGCACAGTGACATGGGACCCCTTCGATTCAATGGACTTTTGGGCATCTATACACCTAGAACTACAACCCTGATTTTGGGGCACAGCGATTAGATTTCTAGGTGAATATTTCCCACAGCTCTACTTTTTGTCCTGTTACCAGTCCCCTTTGTCATCCACTCCCAAGCCCCTTTTATTAGGCATACATTTACATTATAAAATACAGGTATTGATGCAAATTGTGATCTATACAGACTATTAGCACAATGACTGCTGAAAAGACCCCTGGCTATCTCAGTTTTCAAACCTTAATCATATTTCGATAATCAAAACTGAGGCTCACACTTGGCTGGAAAGGATGATGACATGGCAAGAAACATGATCCATGCTGGAATGGGTTCCTTTTCTGTGAGCCCCTCTGAGCTATTGTTACAACATGATATTGTAAAGAACATAGTATCATGTTGTTCTGTTGACTCCTCTGAACCCAGTCAAAGAGGGCCTACTTCTCCCTTTCTTTGCACTATGTGTAATCACATCTGATTTGGTGGCATTTCACTACCACTTTGCATTAATTTTATACAAGAGCAAATGGCTACATAGGCATAGGGCAGTGGAAAATGAGCTCCATTTTACTCTATCACTTTGACCTACTTGTACAGGGATGATTCAGCTAGGTTTTGATATTTTCTGATCCATTGTTCACCTGTTTCTAAGCTTTTGCCCCCTGAGGTCTTATTTTCTGTCCCATGCCTAATATCTTTCCTGTGAAAATCAATTTCTCAATGGTTGCATAGATCAGCAAAGAATAATGTAGCTGGTGTGTTTGATGAATAACTAGCAAGATTTTGTTCATCACCTATATGCTTGCTGTTTAAAATTAAGCAGCTAACTGGTTGCAGATGAGAATTAATGCTTTTAAACAATTCCAGATATGATTGTTCTTTTGCGTTTGAATTAAATACCCACTGGATACTAGCTATTATTTTCAGATCTGAACATGCCTTTCTTCTCATATGGTTTTCCTTCCAGTTGCTATGGCTTAAATCCAGACTTGCAGGGATATGGACAATGTCATAAAAAGTAGGGGAAGAGGGTATGTGTGTGTGGGAGAAATCTCTAGTACTGTTTGAAAACAGAATTCAATTATTTTAGCCAGGTAATTACTCTTAAGTCTGCTGATACAACCCCTGTCACATTATGTCTGCAAGATTCTATCTTTTAAATGTATTTTTCTATATAAAGAAAATTTAAAAACATCCGAGTTACAAACTTATGACACATTTTACTGTACATAACTGTTTTGTTGCTCTGTCGTTGATCGAAAGAATGCACATATGCTGTCTCACTTTTCACATAAGTGGGTACTACTGAGATTGGTGGGGGAAAAAGGATTTCACCCATTTCAAAAAACAGCCTCTAGGGTCTCTCATCCAATTTCTTTTAATCGGTTTATGAAACCATATGGCACAACTGGCATGGGTCTGATTTACAAATATATGAGAACATATGCAATAACATGCTCCATTTGCTTTAGCTTCTGTGTTTTCCTTTGTAAAAATCAATACAAAGGTATACATCCATAGAAAGAAAGACAACAGTTTTTGGGGAATGAATGACATGATCTTGGTGGGTCTGGACCAGAAATGCAAGGATGCAACACACTGGGAAGTATTTTTGTGTCATTTAGTTCTTAAACTGTGAATCCTGTTTCCGGGCTTCCTTTGTAGTTCAAGCTTCAAAGCTTCTTTTGATTGTTATTAATGTGTCTTATGCCAAGAAACTAATTACTCAAAGAAGAGGGGGTAGTAAATGCATGATGGAAATTTCACTGAAGTCTTATGAACTTTGAAAAATACAAACTGCATTATATTTCTTCCCTTAGAGGATGGGTGACTGAGTGCATAAACCTCAGGTTTTTCTTATCTTGGACTTCAGTTCATGTCTCAGAGGCATCATTTATGGTTTACATTCAATCGCTAGTGGATGTTATTTTCAATCTGCACATGAATAAAGGCATAATCTAAATAAACTACCAATAATCCCTAGAGAAAGTGATCACTTTATATTATTTAGGTCAAGAGTATCAAGGGAGTATTCATTAAGGCCTCAGTTCAGCAAAGCATTTCAGCTTGTAGGTAAATCTATCCCTATTTAGCAAACCAATTAAACACAATGGGATTTCAATATGTATCAAGGCTGAATCCCCACTCTGTCACTCTGAATGCAGAAAGTGGGGGCCCGCAAGGATTCTAAAAATTACTTGCCACTGTGCACTTGTATTTAAACTCCCAAGGTTACCACTTTTCTCTGACCTTGGCTTGGTAACGCGGCCACCACCTAAATGCAAAAAAACGCAACCAACCAAACAAAAACCTTTGAACCCAGGAAGGAGCACTTGGGAATTCCTCCCCATGGGCTACCCGCAAGCTCCTTCACACCCTTCCCCTCTCCAGGAAAGAGCTGAGAAAGAAAACAAAGGAAATTAGCTGTTGCCACCAGCTAATCAACAGCATATGCACAAATCTCTTAGGACAGCCGTGTCCAATATATTCACCACTAGCCACATGTGGCTAATAGGCTATTGAATTAGGGCTAATTCATGTGGCTTTTTTATAATGTGGCTAATAAGAAAAATTCAAAACCACAAGTGTGGCTAGCAGTGTGGCTAGGATCAAATTTCTATTGGACACCACTGTCTTAGGACATCAAAAATCCAATCCTGTTCTTAAAACAGGTAAATTTTATTAAAAATAAAAAAATAAAATACATCTGGAATTTAGGCTTTAGTTAGATTTTAAAAGAGCAATTCCAAAAATCAGACACCCAAAATATCTTTCTTGGAGGTTCAGCTTAAAGGTTACAAGCAAACAAAAGCATCTGGAGTTAGCACAGAGAAGATCCACAAAATTCCCTATACAAATTATTTCTTCTAGGTGTGGAAAACATTTTTTCAAATCTGGTTCAAAACCTTACACAGCATTTTTAATTATAGCATTGCTACTCCATGTCCCTGCAGCCCAGAGAATAACAGACAAATTTTAAAAAGTTTACCTTCCCATTGGCTCTTTGATCAAATGCCCACTCCTTTTCTTTTACTTGTTGGCCTGTTAACCCTTTACAGGTAAAGCAAGCAGAGAACAGACCAAGAGTGATTTTACAGCTAACTGGCTGACTGGGTGTCCACCAAAGGGAGCTACTCCTGTCCCCTTCATAATCACAATATGTGTCAAAAATTAGGCATGAGTTTAAGTGCTTTGCCAAACCGATGGTCTGCTGAATCAGGGCCTAAGGACTGTGCATTGCATTCAGGTCCATATATGTTTTCTAAAGTGATGTTTCCCTTAAATAGTTTCCCTTAAATAGTTGTGAAAAATCACTGTCAATTCCCTATAAATTCCAATATATGAAGAATGGAAACTTTTCAAAGCAGTTTTTTCCATGTGAAAAATGACAAAATTGTCAATTTATAGACATCATAGAGATTAGCAATAGAAATGACCTAACAGGTCATCTGCTCCATCTTCCTCCCAGTCAGTGGGCTGGTGTTTGGTGTAGGATTACCAATTATTCCTTATTCCAAATAAAGGAGATAAAAAGGTCAAGGCCTTCTACCATCAACAACAAATAAAAATACAGCTAAGCTTCTGTAAAGAACCTTGCTTTGCCATTCCTGCTCCCTGGGATGATGTTCTATCTGCTTTTCAGACTTCCTGAATTTACCTGTTACTCTACTATAGGGGATTGTAAGCGGGCCTCTGACCGCCCTCTTCAAAACACAGGCAGGAGACTGCTTTTGGCTTCACCAGTGTCTTTATTTTGCTCCCACACAGTGCAAAAACCCCACCACCTATATACAGCTTTCTACAAGTACAGCTTTAGGCTCAGTCCTCAGTCTCTGGCTGGCCTCAGGGTTAGCTAGCTCCTGCAGGCTTTCTGCCTCAGCTAGCTTACTCCCTGCACCTTCTCTATCTCTCACCATCTACCATCATCTCTTTCCTCCTTCTCCCTTCCTCTCCTCTGGCTTCCTCCCTGGCAGGCCTTATATCCCCTGCAGGCTGCCAGGTGGAGCACCTTAAGTCCTCTGAAGCCCAGGATTACCCTCAGGTGGCTAATTAGCCTCCCCTAGCAGGCCGGGCTTGCAGAGGCTGCTGGCTGTTGCAGGGCAAGGAGGGAGCAGGGGCTGACTCAGCAGGTGCTGAGTCAGCTGCCTGCTACAGGGATGTTACAAGTTTTGTTTTTCCCCAAAATATAAATAACTCAGCCAACTAATGCTACATCCCTGATCTGTTGCATAGATTACCAACATTAATACTCACATCCCAGGGTCCTGCTGACCTAGCACAACCTCCCATCTAACCATCAGCTGCCAAAGAGGGACTTGACATCAAGCACTGGATTATTCTGTCACTTACAACAGTGCACATCAGGAGTAACTCTACTGAAATCAGTGATGTTACACTAATGTAAGTTAGAGGAGGATCAGTGTATATGAGTGTGAGAAGAGAACCAGATCCCAAATTTCTAGCAGCTATTGAGATAAACTTAAGTATTAGACAAGAGAATTAAAGAATCCAACTGAAAACTCTGCACTACTTATTTTATTTAAATTAAATTTCTACAGGCCATATCACTTAGCATAGCTAGCATAATTCATGGTAACAACTTCATCAGATTTCTTCTTATTTTAAGTAATATGTTATCAGGATGTGTAACCAGGGCAATTTGAAGTCTGTGAATGTTAAGAATTTATGTGGTGCAGCAGGATTTTTTTCCAAGCTAGAATGACATGTATCACTTTGTCTAAATTAGTATTCACCTGCCTTTCCCTTTGTCTTATATGTGGTTTCATAAATGGTATGTGGTTACATTTTTAACATCTTGGTCTATGGAAAGAAAATGAGTTGCACTGGGATTCTGGGATTTTCCTGCAAAGCTTTTATGTAGGAGTCAAAGATCAGGCTTAGTACTCTACTTAAAACAAAAATGTACATAGAGGAAGTGTTCAGGGTCTAGCTGAATCAGGCAATTGCACATGAAAGATCATATACGATCACTGTGAAAAAAGAAATTCATAACATAATGCAGGCTTTGTACATTAAAAAGCAAATTTGATGGAGAAACAACATTTACAGCCACTCTGAATTTGGCACAGAAATATTACTTTCGATCAGCTATTTCTGAATAGAAACATGCTTTAGTAGAGATCCTGATTCTTCCAGGCCTCTGCCTTTATATTTTCTGCAACTGTTGTTGCCATTGCTGAAGAAAAAGTAATTGTATCCATTTGTTCTCTATCTGGAATTTCTTCCCTTAATAGCAGTGTAGTGGCTCAAGGATTGTTGCATGCTAAAACTTGGAAGGTTAGTTGCATTAACCCAAATCCTAACTCTCATGTAAAGACTGAGTAACAGTGGGCTTTGTGTAAAGAAAGTATTTGGAATATAGGTTAAACCGATCCCCCTCTCAAAATACACATCGTGCTTGATGCTTCTGCACAGCCATCTTTCACAATTCCTAAGTATGAGGAGTTGATGTAGGTACATTAAGTTTTGAGCCTACAAACACATTCTGTATGTGGACCCATTGGCCACTCCAGCAGCCTTCTCCTTTTTTGTTGCCCTGTGGAGAGAACCACTGAAGAGCACTGCTGTACAGCAGTGGTTCCCAAGCTGGGATTCGGAAACCCCTGGGAGTTTGCAAAATGTTACAGGGGGTTCTCAAGGAAAAAAAGTTCCTAAAGGCGAACAGAGCTGTGCCTAAGGACCCCAGGCAGCACAGGGCCAGCAGCCCAGAGCCCCTGGACTTCCAAGAGCTAAGCAAATCAAAGCAATCATCTCTATCACACTGAGGAGATTTAAACCTCAAGACTCCTTATAAGAAATGGAAAGGGAGGTGGATATATTTTGCTGTTTTTAAAATTATATAGGCAGCTAGTATTGTTTTTAAAATGATTAAGAAGAACAAGTTTAAGCTTTATTATAATGTGTGTTGTTTGCCTGGACTGCTCAAGACCTGAATGCTTATGCAGGAGGAACTCTTTGAGTTGGCTTCTTAAACACCTCCATGCTGTTTCATATCTGATACTCCTTGATGAAACATAGGAGCCTTGTCTTATAACAGGCTTATTCAAAGTGGTACAAGCTATGAAAGTGAGATCTTGGAAGAGTGTTGTCATTTTTATAATGTAATAAAAATACAGTAAAACCCCGATTTAACGGACCCCGATTTAACGGACTTCGGATGCAACGGACAAAATTTATGAGCAAGTCTGATGCATCCCAAATCTGTTTTTTGGGGGCTGGCTGCCGGCTCCCCGCTGTCTCCCGGTTCCAGGCATTGGGGGGGCTGCCTGCCGGCTCCCCGCTGCCGCCCGGGTCCAGGCAGCGGGCAGGCTGACTGCCGGCTCCCCGCTGCCGCCCGGGTCCAGGCAGCGGGCGGGCTGACTGCTGGCTCCCCGCTGCCGCCCGGGTCCAGACAGCGGGGGGGCTGCCTGCCGGCTCCCCGCTGCCGCCTGGGTCCAGGCAGTGGGGGGGCTGCCTGCCGGCTCCCCGCTGCCGCCCGGGTCCAGGCAGCGGGCGGGCTGACTGCCGGCTCCCCGCTGCCGCCCGGGTCCAGGCAGCGGGCGGGCTGACTGCCGGCTCCCTGCTGCCTCCCGGGTCCAGGCAGCCGGCGGGCTGCCCACCGGCTCCCTGCTGCCGCCTGGGTCCCGGCAGCGGGAGGGTTCGGTGCCGGCTCCTGGCTCCCACCCAAGTCCCACCAGCTGGCGGGCTGGCTCCCGGCTCCCGCCCGAGTCCCACCAGCGGGCGGGCTGGCTGACGGTTCTCGGCTGCTGCCTGGGTCCCAGCAGCCAGGACCTGGGCAGGCTAGCTGAAGGCTCCCAGCTGTCGCCCAGGTCCCAGCAGCCGGGATCCAGGCGGGCTGGCTCCCGGCTCCCGCCCGGGTCCCAGCAGCGGGCAGGCTGGCTGACGGTTCCCGGCTGCCGCCCGGGTCCCAGCAGCCGGGACCTGGGCGGGCTGGCTGAAGGCTCCCGGCTGCCCCCCGGGTCCCAGCAGCCGGGACCCGGGCGGGCTGGCTGAAGGCTCCCGCCCGGGTCCCAGCAGTGGGCGGGCTGCAGAGCTGCCGCCCCGACCCTGTGGCGGGCGGGCTGCTGCTCCCACAGCTCGTTTTTTTAAAAATTAAATAACGGACTTTTGGATTTAACGGACACCCCCTTGCCCGAATTAGTCCGTTAAATGGAGGTTTTACTGTACTGTAATGATCAATAATAATTAATAAGCATGTTATAAAAACACATTTATATTTCCAAGATCACTGCTCTTATAATTTATACTCAGGAGAAGGAGAAAATTCCTGAAAATATTCATTTTTAGGCGGGGGTTTGGAAGACTTGACATTTTAGTGAAAGGGGTTCACAGGTGGTTAAAGTTTGGGAATCACTGCTCTACAGTATGCAGAAGATTCCAGAGTTCTCTGTTAGCCTAGTTTTAGCAGCACAAACATGGACTATTCATTGCATTTCTGGTAGAGTAGGGTGAAATTTTTTCAGCAAATAGCGATTTCACCAAAAATGCATTTTTTAGGGCTATGAAATTACTCACTAATTTGGGTCAAATTCAACTAATAGTTGTGACTGAAAAAAAGAAACTCCTCCAAAAAGTCAAAATGTTTTCATTTGACCATTTCAAAACACTTCAATTTGCCTTTTTCTTTGATACAAAATTTTCTTTACAAATTTGCCCGGTTGAAAACACACACACACGTGTCAGGACAACCGAAAACATGTAGGTTGACTCGAAACAAAAGAAAACATAAAACAGTTTTTTGATGTGATGTATTTTTTTTAAAAAATTGGTTTGCGTTTGCATCAAACTGCATTTTTTTCCCTCCCCCGTTATATTTTTTTGGTTTGACCTCCCCTCACCAAAAAATCCATTATCGCTCAGCTCTAATTTGAGACCTCTGGCACTTGCACAATGAGAAGCTAAAATTTAGTCCAATAGAATTAGATTACCAACCTGATGAATGTTTCTCTTTTGTTTACTGAGAAGCGCAAATCTTCTGTAGTGAACAAATTTTCCTCTTGTAGCAGGATGTCCCAAGATGTCCCAAGTGTCCAGTGGAGGGCAACAAAAATGATTAGGAGTCTGGAGCACATGACTTAAGAGGAGAGGCTGAGGGAACTGGGATTGTTTAGTCTGCAGAAGAGAAGAAAGAGGGGGGATTTGATAGCAGCCTTCAACTATCTGAATGGGGGTTCCAAAGAGGATGGATCTAGACTGTTCTCAGTGGTACCAGATGACAGAACAAGGAGTAATGGTCTCAAGTTGGAGTGGGGGAGGTATAGGTTGGATATTAGGAAAAACTTTTTTTTACTAGGAGGGTGGTGAAGCACTAGGAGGGTTACCTTGGGAGGTGGTGGAATCTCCTTCCTTAGAGGTTTTTAAGGTCAGGCTTGACAAAGACCCGGCTGGGATGATTTTGTTGGGGTTGTTCCTGCTTTGAGCAGGGGGTTGGACTAGATCAGTCGTTCTCAACTCTGGTCCACTGCTCATTCAGGGAAAGCCCCTGGCATGCCAGGCCCATTTGTGTATGTGCCGTCTCCATAGGTATAGCCGATCACGGTTCCCACTGGCCACTCCAGGCCAATGGGGGCTGTGGAAAGTGGCGTGGTCCAAGGGATGTTCTGTCCACCACTTCCTGTAGCCTCCATTGGCTTGGATCAGTGAATCGCGGCCAGTGGGAGCCACGATCGGCTGAACCTGCGGAGGTGGCAGGTACTCAAACCGGCCTGGTGCATCAGGGCTTTCCCTGAACAAGTGGTGGACCAGATTTGAGAACCACTGGGATGGATGATCTCCTGGGGTCCTTTACAACCCTGATTTTCTATAATTATATGTAACAGACCTTTTGGTTTTCTCATTCAACCAGTATAAACAATGAGGTTTACATAAAACTGGGCAATTAGGAAAATGCTCAGGTTTAAGTCATCATATTAAAAATGTATGACAATTGTAATTATTTAATAATTACACATACCTAATTATGCTTCTAAAACAATTACAATTAGGCACCAATTCCAGTATTTGTATATAATGTTCCACTGCCTTAGAAGTCCTATGGGTATAGAAATGAAGCAAATACATATTGAAATAAATAAAATTGGCGAGAAAATGCTATCTGTGCACTATTGTTTTAGAGAACAGTATTTCTTAAAATACAAAGAGTAAGAATAGTTAATAATGGACAAAATTACCAGTTTGCACGTTACAAGGATATTTGACTATGCCACCTATTCAAAATTATGTCAATCCAAAATGAGAAACAACCACCCTACTACAAACTATGAATAACCCCTCACATATCCTGCTTAGTGGATCAGGACCCATTCAAACTCCAGTTGGGGAGAAGGAACTTTTAGCTCAATGATTAGGGCATGCACCCAGAAGTGGGAGAGCCAACTTCACTGCCCACCTCTGTCTGATGTGGAGAAAGGATTTGAACTTGGGTCTTCTCCCACATTTTAGGGGATTGCTTCAAATCTTGTTGTGGGATATTCTGATGTGGGTCTCCCTCAGTCCGTACTGTTGAAGATGTTCCAGTGTGTCAATAATTAAATAGTCATTAGGCCAGAGAGAGCACATGACAGAAATGACTTACAGCCTGGTAGTGAGGGAACCCACCTGGGTGGTGGAAGACCCAGAGTCCAGTCCTCTGACTCCAAAGTGGAATAGCTTCAACAGTACGGACTGAGGGAGACCCACATCAGAATAGCCCAGGGGTTAGAGCAGCACTCTCCTCAGAGTCAGAATGCCCCCTTCCGATAATTTCTTCCTATCAGGCAGGTAGAGGGGGAAATTCATCCTGGCTGAGTGCTCTGACTACTGGACTTAAAGTTACAAAGAAACCATCAGGCCTCCTGCTCCAGTGTTTCTTATGTCTTAGGTGCCTAAGAGCTGGTCCTCACTACTGGAGGGGATCGACGGCAGATATGCAACTTCAGCTACGTGATTCATGTAGCTGAAGTTTGCGTATCTGCAGCTGACTTACCTGCCGTCCTCATGGCAGCGGCAGTCGGCGGCACACTCCCCCGTCGACTCCAGCTTGCGCCTCCCGGCAAGCTGGAGTCCCAGAGTCAACGAGGGAGCCGCGGGTGATCGATTTCTCGTGTCTTCACAAGACACGAGAAATTGATCTCCAAAAGATCGATCGTTACCCGCCGATCCAGCGGGTACTGAAGACCAGCCCTAAGATTGCTAATGCTGGGAGAAGGGTTCCAGGCTGTGGATTGCAATCAGAGATAGGCACCTCCGTTCAGTCCAGGCTGAAGCACCTAATTCTCTGAGAGGGACAGCACTTACCTTTCACTGGCATATCTCAATGGCTATATAAGGCAACTGCCTGCCTAGTATGCTGGTGCTTGGGGATCCCTTTCTTGAGTGCCTATCTCTTCAAAGGCACTGTACAGGCAGAGGTTGGCAACTTTTGGAATGTGGCCCACTAGGGTAATCTGCTGGTGGGACTTGAGACATTTTGTTTACACTGACCTTCCGCAGGCACAGCTCCCGCAAGTCCCAGTGGCCACGGTTTGCCATTCCCGGCCAATGGGAGCTGTGGGAAGCGGCACAGGCCACAGGGACATGCTGGCTGCTGCTTCCTGCAGCTCCCATTGGCCGGGAACAGCTAACTGTGGTCACTGGGAATTGAGCTGCAGGATGTGGGGCGTGCCTGCTGAAGGTCAACATCAGCTAAATGTCTCACGGCCAACCAGCAGGTTACCACTGGGATCAGCTGGGCCACATGCCGAAGGTTGCTAACTCCTGGTATAGGAAGTCTAGGCACATAACACAGGCTTTGTGGATCTCATTGTTTCACTGATTTTTCTAGGTGCCTAACGTTTAGGCACTCCAATAATGAGAGCTACAACACCTAATTTCCTTTGTGCATCCAGGCTGTAAATTACTTGTTTTATGCAAGTGAAATAGGTGTATTGAGTCTAAAAGGATTACCCATAAGCTTAAAGTAAAACACATGCTTCAAAACTTTGCTGTATAGGCCATAGATGAGGATAATAAAACATATGGTTCTGAGACTAAATTTTGTTTTGTTTAGGGTGACCAGAGACAGTCCTGACTTTTTGGTCTTTTTCTCATATAGGCTCCTACTACTCCCCAGCCCCTGTCCTGATTTTTCACATTTGCTGTTTGGTCACCCTAGTTTTGTTTGTGTTTTGCTTAAATACTACAGTAATGAACACTTCCTAGAAAAGACTATAAAGAATAATCAATATCTAATATCTTACCTTGTTCCATTATTTGTATATAGAGCTGTTTGAAATTTTTCAAACAAAATTTGTTTTCACTGAAAAATTGCCTGTTTTGGAAAACAAAGAATTTATCAAAACACTGCATATTTTAGAAAAATTATTGTTTTAAAGATATTTTTAATGACATTTTTAAATTATTTTAAATCAAAAACAATACTGAAACCATCAATATGTGTATCAATTTTTAATTTATTGGAAAGCATGGTCTTGAGTAAATGAAAATTTCAATTTGCAATGACTTTTTGAAAAAAAATGGTTTCACATAAAATTTAAACATGATCAGTTTCAAACCCTTGAAATGGAAACAATCTTGAAGTGTTGATTTTTTCCCCCATTTTTACTTATTTTTTCATTCAGCTCTGTACATTGTATTCTTATAGTATCAGTGATTATTTGTTGACTTTACTGATTTTATCGAGATACTTGACATTTATTTTCTTACATTTGTTCTCAATCAAGTACGTACAGTTTTTAAGGTTAGAAAATACTTCTATTATTCCCAATTAATTCCATTCAAAGTTATGCCTTTTGGACTTAGAAGCAGCTTTTTTTTTGGTTCCTGAACATTATCTTTCTCACGCTGACAATGTGTATGTTGATTTTGCTTTGACTAGTTCCCGAGTCAGTCTAGTATGATGTGCAATCATCTTTATCGACAGTCTTCTGTTTGTGCTTTTAGCCAAAAAATATAGCATGTATATCCTGCTGTAACTATGCAGGATCAATGCAGCTTTCTGTCATACAGGCAGCACAACTATGTCGGCATGTTCACAAAATTTACAGCAGGGTAGTGGTAATAATAGAAGTAGTATCACAATAGAGGTGTCACATGAAAGAGGCAAAATGGTCTTTCCGTTGTAAGTTAGTTCAGGCACAGAATGGCAATATGGAATCAATTTACAACACTAAATAATCTTTCAGTGCAGTGGATTCCTGAAAAACCACTGAAGGATTAAAATAAAAGATTAATGGGTTATCTCTTGTTGCACCAATTAGCAGGAGGCTAGGAGATAAGTCATTTATCAGCAGTTCATTGTTAACTCATTGAGAAAGCTGGCACCGTTA
Organism: Sternotherus odoratus; assembly: GCA_032164245.1. NCBI lineage: Eukaryota > Metazoa > Chordata > Testudines > Kinosternidae > Sternotherus > Sternotherus odoratus. Next base: position 64,182,726 of record JAVMKO010000001.1, read on the forward strand.
TGCTAAAAGAATTACGTGATCTTGCATACTATATGCAACCAGAAGGATATTGTTTTGCATAAGCTATGTAGTTTAATTAATTTTAGATAAATACCTATTTCTTCTGTACTGTATCAGATTGTGCAAAATGAAGGATCTTAATAGTTCTCAGAGAAGATGGCAGATTCAAGAGAGGCCAAGAGGGTTTGATCTTTGGGTGTACTTATAATGCATATTGAGGTCCTAAACTGCAGCTGCTTCATAGCCTCCCTCCACGGAGACTGACTATGCAACAAGAGTCCTGACAGTAATTATTTCACTAAGAGTTTTTATACTTCAGTGAAAGCTTTTTTTTTTTTTTTTTTAAAGCTGAATGGCTGCTTTGCTGACTGAGATTGTCTGGTGTCGTGACTGCCTTTGTGACCAGAGCTGAGCTGAGCTGCTGGGTTGAGGGTTGTTTACTTGCAAATTAGCAAGTGATATTAAAGCAAGGCTAACAATAAGTGAGTAGCAGGAGTCTGCAGAAGCACATACTCCTTTCTCACAGATTGCTTTGGCTCAGAGGCTTTTGTTAACATTCTGGTGACCTGTCTAAACTTTTCCCACCACTGCTAAAACAGGTTCTGCTCCACCAATATAAGCAAGCTTGTGGTGGTGACCAATGGCTGCTGCCACCATTATATGGACCATGTCAATTTACAATTCATGTTTTAAACCTGTTATCTTTTTCACCTGAATTATATGCAATCAAATAATAGGTCACAGTCTGGCTCCTCTCCAGGTCCTGTATGCCACGTTTGTCATAAAAAGGCTGCAGTATCTCAGGAGGAGATTTTCTTTATTATAGGCATTGTTGTGCAGAACTGGTGAACATGGCTATAGGCTTCCATGCCCTCCTGCATTGGCCCTGGAGTACAGGTGTGGCTAAGGATGGGAGAGACCATAGCACTGTGAGCTAGGACCATTTTGGGGCCATAAAGTAGCCCACTGGAGTATGCTGTAAGTTAGAACAGTCTCCTGGCTGACCTAACCTACAGCACGTGCTGTGCTGCTTCTGAACACAGGCAGAATCCATGTGGCACAAAGATGTTTAAAAGCCATAATTTACTATCAGTGCCACTTTTCTGGACTGCATATTCTGGTATTTCAGCAACCTGAAGTGTTCAAAAATCATTAATCATGCCAAGAAAAAATATGATTTAAATTATCATAAAATGTAGGTCTCTTTTTTTTTACCTTGTGGGTTTTGAGCCTTTAGGTTGTATATTTTCAAACTTTTGTCCACTGTCATTCAGGCTGGGAACTTACTTTTAAAAAAACTTGAGGTTTTTATGTGATCACATGACTGTAGGAGCTGAAGTTTTAAGAAAATTACCAGATATCACAAGACTCAAGATAAAATTATAAGAGGTGGTAACTGAATTTTCCTACATCAGACTCTAGTTCAATATGAATAATGTTATTATTTGTTGTTCATGGGGTCTTCCATGTACATAGCATTTTACAAGTACTTAAAAGACAGAGGGACAAATATAGATCTCAGATACACTGGTGTATATCTGGATAATCTCTATAGACTTTAAAGGAATTATTCCAGATTTATATTGGAGCAACTGAGATCAGTCTCCTGAGTTTGTAATCTAATTTACATAGACAAATATGATATATAGATATGAGTCAACAGTGTCACCTTGTTGCCAAGAAGGCTAATGGCATATTCAGATGCATTAGTAGGAGTTTTACCAGCAAATCGAGGGAAGTGATTATTCCCTTCTATTCGGCATTAGTGATGCCACATCTGGAGTACTGCATACAGATTTGGGTGCTCCACTACAGAAAGGGTGTGGACAAATTGGAGAGTCCAGCAAAGGGCAATTAAAATGATTGGGAGCTAGGGTACATGATTTATGAGGAGAGGCTGAGGGATCTGGGCTTATTTAGTCTTCAGAAGAGAAGAGTGAGGGGGGATTTGATAGAGGCCTTCAACTACCTGAACGGGGGTTCCAAAGAGGATGGAAATCGGCTGTTCTCAGTGGTAGCAGATGACAGAACATCTGGATATTAGGAAAAACTATTTCACTAGGAGGGCGTGAAGCACTGGAATGAGTTATCTAGGGAGGTGGTGGAATCTCCATCCTTAGAGGTTTTAAGGTCAGGCTTGACAAATCCCTGGCTGGGGTGATTTAGTTGAGGTTGATCCTGCTTTGAGCAGGGGGTTGGGACTAGATGACTTCCTGAGGTCTCTTCCAACCCTATTTTTCTATGATTTTATGGGAAAAAGGAAGGGAGATGATGAGGGGGATGAACATTGGAAGTCTTCATTAAATATGTGTTTAAGGAAGGATTTGAAAGCGGGATCTTAACAGACAAAAACACTACTCCAAACTAATGGATGGATATGTTTATCTGTATTAATTATACAAGTACTGTATATTAAGTGTGTTGGATACAGGCTTTAACTGCAAGCCTAGTCTCTCTTTATACAGATGCTATTTGCTAAACATATTGCCCAGCCTGACTATGAGAGGAAATGCAAGTACCTCTTCCATTTCCTAGCATGCCCAGTTGGAGGGAGCAACTCGTGGCTTGGCAGCTCTGTCCTCTTCTGTTTTGGCTTGCTTGGAGACACAAGGTAGATATGTATGACTTCACTGAGTTTATATTGATTTCATGAATTTGAAAACCATGCTCAAATAAATAGGCATATGGGATGCAATGTCCTGGGAATATTCCCTCCAGATTTCTGATGGAGACTGTGGAATCAGTAAAAAGAAAGCCCTGGAAACTCTGTCCCAGGTTTCGCCCATTGTTTGTTCTGAGAGGATTTTGGTAGCAGTTCTAGTCAGTGTTGCATGAATTTTCACACAGGGCAGACATAAATAATCAGTCTCATCACTTACATAGCTCATTTTGGAGTTGCCATGATTTAAGGAGCTCCTTGTGTACTTGGGATTTAGCAGGGACATCCACAGAAGATGGAAACAGCGCATCTGCCCATTCCTCCCTTCTACTGTGGTTTCAGGACTGTGGTAGCTCCCACACCTGTTTTGCGCATTGGAGGCAATTGATACTGACTGTTGTCATGCGATTGAAATAACCTTTTGTAACCTTGGTACATTTCAGGCTTCTGGAATCATGAAAAAATGAGCAGTCTTGTGGTAGCACTGAGAAATCAGGACGGCTGCTGCAGTGTGTTACTCATGATGCTGTAGTAAAATGATAAGGAGGGAGTTTCACACCAATGGGTCAGAAAGATCACTGTTCCCAGTATCCATCAGGAGCTGTCAAGCAGCTACCTATGAGAGATACTGGTTCACAGAAGCAGTCAGAAAACTGGTTGTAAAACACCAGGAAAAAGTGGGGAAAAATGAATTGATTTTCCTCTTTCCCTCTCCCCCACCATTAAAAAAAACCCTGAATTGATACGCATGTGCTCAATGAGGTGGTGTATGCACCTTGTACATATAGGATGTGTCTAAACAGCAATTATATACCTGCAGCCAGCCCACAACAGTCGATTTGGGCTCCCGGGGCTCAGGCTGTGGGTCTGTTTTATTGCAGTGTAGATATTTGGGCTTGGGCTTGGCCACAGCCTGCGCTCTGGGACCATCCCACCTTGTATTCCTACCTGGAATACTTAAGGATAAGTAGTGCAGTAGAGAGAGCAGAGGAGTATGAACAGAAGGACATTCAAAACATGTCCTTAGTGGAAAAATAATTAAATCTCTTTTTATCTATCTAAATACACATGAGTTTGACTGTGAAATTAAATGGATAGAACAGAAACATCTTGGATATTCAAAATAAAATATGGAAGAGAGGGAAAAAATGAAATCACATTCTAGTTCTGTTTGCAGTATAGATGACATGGGGGTTCGCTCTACTTGATTTTGAGTTCTTTATACTGACAGCATTTAGAGAAGAACTTATGAGAATACTCTTTTGGTAACCTAGTAAATAATTTTTTTCCTTTTGTTAAAAGCATCAGTGATGTGGTTTGTGGTTAAGACATTGCACTGGACTATACTTCTGACTTTGCCTCAGGCTTGTTCTGTGATCTTGGGCAAGTCATCTTAACCCTCCGTGCCTCAGTGTTACACCTGTAAAATGTAAATAATAATACTGCACTTATCTTTCTCTCACTCTCTCTTTGTCTGTCTTGTCTATTTAGCATTTAAATCCTCAGAGCAGGGACTGCCTCTTTCTGGCCATGAGCCAGTGCCCATTAAAGTCAATGGAAATACTCATTGAGTTCATTGAGATCTGGATTAGGCCTTCTGAATACAGGTGCTGCATTTAGTACATTGCCATCCTGATCTTAGTTGAAGCCTCAGATTGTTAATATAATACAAATAATTAAAACAGTCCAGTCCGCTACCGAAGATGCAAAATTAGTAACAACAATCACTACCTTTGTTTCATCTCAACAATGTTTTTTATAATTTAAGAGCTAAATGGCACCTTCTAATTTTATGAATGAAAGAGCACGAGGACCCAGCTGTATTGCCTTTATGGGTCCAAGAATTGTATGGGGGTTATCCAAGCCAGGTGATCTGTGAAACTTTAATTCAGCATTATTTGTACAGATTGATAAAACCATACAAAATTAGCACCTATCCTAGACCCTAGCAACCCATCATTATTGAAAAACACTATCAAACATTAGGACAACACAGCATCAACCTTCATCTTGAAGAGCAATCTACAGGGGCTAACTTTTGTTTTTGTTATGAACAGAGTTCCAAACACCTTGATCCTCAGTCTTGTCATCACACTGTCTGACTTCTTATAGTCATTGTCTTGTAGAGATGAGTTGAAGCTGGAGAGAGTAGCTAAAATCCTTGTCTCGGTTTATAATTACTTTTGCCCACACATCAATATCCTTGCCCCTTCCCTCTTTGAGATTCAGGCCTTGTCTAGTTACCATTTTAAGCGCTGCAACTTTCTTGTTCAAGGGTGTGCAGAAACACACCCCAGAATGCTGCAAGTTTTAGTCCAGTAAAGTGGCTCTAGAGACCGCACTCCGCACTCACAGCTACCCTGCTCATGGGGGTGGGTCTTTTACAGTGCTGGGAGATCTCTCTCCCAGTGCTGGTGCCGCAGCTACACAGTCACTCTAAAGTGCTGCTGCGGCAGTGCTATCACAGTAGCACTTTAACAATCCTAGTGAATACATACTGTCATAAGCATAAAGTAGCCTAGAATTCCTGCTTACCTGTATGGGGGTAAGAAGCCAAAAAAAAAAAAACCTGTTTGGAACCTGACCAAAAGAACCAATGGGGACCGAAGACGTTTTCAAGTCTGGGGGAGTCTGTGTGCTTTGTCTGTTTTGTTCGTTCGCTCCGGGGCTTTCAGAGGAGCCAGAAGTTTCTTCTCTCCACCTAATTCTATATTCTCTAACCAGAAATCAGTAAGTAATTTATGCAGGCAAGGCTTATTAGTTATATTTGTTTCTCAGTTATGAATTTCTCAGTTTTTTTGGGAAATATCCATGTGTTTTTTTGGTAACTTTGAGAATTCAGCAGAGGGGGGAATTCCTATGTGGTGTGGGTTTTTCTTTGATTCTTTTTGTGACTGTAAAGTGTTTTTCCACTATTTCCTATAGAGATATTTTGTTTCTCTCCTTTTCCTTTAATTAAAATTCTTCTTTTAAGAATACGACTGCTTTGTTTTCCATTGTGTAGATCCAGGGCCTTTTGGATCAGGCTCACCTAGCAGAATTGGTAAAGGGTTTTTCTCAAGCTTTTCCCAGGAAGGGAGGTATAGGTTTGGTGGGATTTTGGGGGAGAGAGGTGGCTTCAAGGGGCCCTGCCCCTAATTCTTGGGGTGCACTTGATGGTGGCAGCATACTGTTCCTCCAGGTACAGAAGAAGCTTGTACCTGGGGAAGTTTTAACCTAAGCTGGTAAAATAAGCTTGGGGGGTCTTTTCATGGGGGTTCCCACATCTATACCCTAGAGTTCAGAGTGAGGAGGCAACCCTGACACGTACCCGTACATTTGTGCCTTCAAAATGAGTTACAGACACAAATCTGGGTAATTTCAGCTCCCTCTACTTACCAGAGTAAGGAAAGCAAACCTTGTAGATTTGTGCCTTACGATTAGATTATGAGTGCAAATGTTACTTGTAAAATGGAGGTTGGCCTTCTGAGAATTTACCTCTATATGTTAATGGCCTATCTCATCAACAGACAGCCTCATCAACAGCTATCTTACCTAGGGTTTTATACTGCTGCCCATCTCTGCAGTATCTGAGCACCTTCCGCATCAAATCAATAGCAATAGTAAAGTCTCTGGTCACAAGGGGCTTGATGATGTCTCTGGCACTTCTTTCTTTTCACGGTAAAAATTCTGCTTGGGGCAGGGTTTTGTTTGTTCTGGGTTGTTTTGGTAGGGGTTTAATGATAGAAGGGGATGGATATTTGGGTTCAAAATCCTGGTCAGAGATTGTCCAAACCTGTGGTTTTCATTTGGGCATATCCACATAATTGACTATTACAACTATTTGGGGCTTGTCTAGATGAAGAGTGAGTTAATGCATGGCAACCTGAGGGTGAGGGTGGAAATCTATCCTGAGCTAGCGTGCTGTGCATTAACTGTTCCTGTGGACCTTGCTACCACTCACAAAAAAATTCCTTTGTGCTCATTGACCTATTTCATTTTGAATGGCAGCACATCAGTGCTCACTAGGGAACCTTTACTGCATGGTTGCAGGTTCCGTAGTGACAATTAGAGCCTGGCAGGCTAGTGCACTGTAGATTCACAGACCAGCTTGTCTTGTGCTACCTGTTCATCCAGACGAGCCATTTTTCAGACCGAGGGACCATGGACTTGTTCCTGCAAGGTGCTGATCCAGAAAAGCACCTTTTGGTCCTCATCCAGAAAAGCATGTGCATAATGCTAGGCATAAGAGTAGTCAATGAGACTACTAATATGATTAAAGTCAGACATGTTCTTAAATGCATTGATGGGGCAAATGTTCAACACCTTGAAGGAACAAGCTCTATGTAAAATACATTGGTGGTATAGTTGTGAGCATAGATGCCTTCGAAGCAGTTGACCTGGGTTTGACTCCTAGCCAATGCAGGGATGTGATGTTTTCCTGGCCAAGAATTGGTTTGTGGAGGGAGGGATAGCTCAATGGTTTGAGCATTGGCCTGCGAAACCCAGCGTTGTGAGCTCAGTCTTTGAGGGGGCCATTTAGGGATATAGGGCAAAAATGTGTTGGATGATTTAATTGGGGATTGGTCCTGCTTTGATCAGGGGGTTGGATTAGACGATCTCCTGAGGTCCCATCCAACCCTGATATTCTATGATTCATGTTTGTATTAAATAACTGCTAAAACTCAGTGGTCCTAATCCTGATTTCACTTACACCTCTAAGTAACTCTCAGTGTAACACCATTGACTTCCATAGTTACTTCTGTATATACCCTGTTTTAGATACATTTAGAAACAGGTCCAGAAGTTGTTGACATTTTCTGCTAGCAAGCGCTCACTTACTTACTGCACAATAACTTCGCTGAATCTAATCAAAATGAATGTTGTATTTGAGAACCTGCATTTAATGTACCAGGGTATTTCCCATGCATGGGTCTGGTAAATGAAGTGAAATGATGATTCTAACAAAACAAGACAATGTGTTGTTTAAAGAAATCCTGAAAAACAAGTCAAATCTAGTGAAAGAAAATTTACACTATAGTTGTCTCATACCAGGCCAGAGTTTACATTTCAATACTGATGCTGATGGAGAGATTTTTCGAGTATATCAAACACCACATTGCAATATTTGTTTTGCTTGTGTTTGCCTTCTCCCATAAGATCAACTGACAGTATCAACACAAAATTGACCAGTTTTTATGGTGTAATTTATACCATTCCTTCTTGTTTTCTATATTATTTTTCCTAAACTTTATTCTTGTGGAATGATACATTTTCACTTAGTGAAACTTAGACAGCCGTCAGTTTGAAAGTACTTCAATATGTAATTTAATTCAACTTAAAAATTAATTCAATATTTCAAATAGGGGTTTCTCTTGTGCTTGCTCATTTGTTTTCTATAATGAATTCAATACTTAAACTGATTTACATTTGAAAGCAACCCAAATTCTAAACTGATTTTGTTTTTAAAAATATAAATCTATTTAACCTTCAATGGTGACAAGGGCTCTTTCCCTGGGAATTACAGTTCCTGCATTGAGCATTTCCAGAGCAAGCAAAATATATGATTTTTATCTTAGACATGTATCATTTCCTACTATAGCTGGTTGGATTATTTGTTGTCAATAAAACATCCTAAAAATTTAACCCTTTTTTGTGTTTTTGAATCATTCATGAACCAGTCATAATTTCTACAACCATATTTTTATTGATAACATTGTTCACCAAATAGATTATGCAAATAAATTTTAAATTATTATAGGCCTCCTATATTAGAGGGTCTCTGAATTTATTTAGGAATGTTCCGGACGGGAGAATCCTGAGTACAGCAATCCAGCCTTGGCATGATGCCTTGGAGAAGAGAGAGACTTCTGCTTCCAGGATGAGGAGAGCCTACTTTCGGATTCAGAGGCAGCATGCAATGGACTCCATTTTTGTGAGGAGCTGAGATCATGGCCAGGGGAATGGAGATTGCTTTGCGGAGCTCTCTCCAAGCCAGGTGGTGCTACTGAGAAACTGCTGGGACTTGACCAAGCAGGGAATCAAGAAGGCTATTGTTGGGGGATTCATTGGAACCAGGGCTAAGAATATTGTGGTGATTGGAACTGACTGAGGTTGGTATGTTGGCAATGAAGTCAGCAAGAGTAACCACCACCTTTGTTGTTTGGGAAAATGCTTTCAGGGGAACAGGGATTGCAAAGAGATTTTAAGGGCTTTCTCTCAGTCTGAGAAGTGGTCTTATTGGCTAATCAGGATCCAGGGTTACTGACCTCTGGTTATAACAATTCTTGTCTTCAGAGAGGTCAAGAAACTTGAAATGATCCCAAGTTAGAATTTCTCTGTCTTTTGTTGCCTTGGCTCAGGCTAGACTACTTTACTGAACCATCAGAGTGATGTCCTGGCTTTAGGATCTTCGGATGTTCCCATGCAAGCATCTAGATTTCTGAAATATGGGGGGTGCATACTCCAAGGTGAGGTAAACGGTGCCAGTGTATATGGAAGTCCATTTTCATTTACTACTGTAAACTGCATTTGTTAATTGATTTATTGATTCAAAGTGGTTATGACATTTTAATTAATCTCAGTCTTGTATCATGTTTTCCTAAATTGTTAAGTAAAGCTGTGTTAACTGTAGTCTAAGAGTGTATTGCTTGTATATTGGTACTTTTGGGTTAGCATAGATTAGCTCAGGTTTTTTCCGGAAGCTCCCAAGGCATGCAACTGAGCATGTACAGGCCAAGCAAGGTGCTGCCAAGATTATTTTTTCTTTATAAGTAAATGGACAGCAGCAGAGCAGTGGATAGAGGATTCCCACCTATCCAACATCACCACTGGGATACTCAGAATCTCCGTTACTGTCAACAATATCAGGCATCTGGGCACACAGGTGAATGTTGCCTGCTTCCAAGTAACTCAGGAAGGGAATAAGAGGGTTATGCTATTTTTTGCCTGACAGTTTGCTTTGATAATTTGCCCTTTGCCCTTCATGGTATATGTCTGATTATCTGAATCACATTTGCCTCTTGATTGGATGGCTGAATATTTTAAGACAAGATAAAGATGAATATTTAATGATTATCCGAAGGCATGTTGGCCCAAATACTCAAATACCCAGACATTTATGAGTCTGTCTTCCTCTTTAGGTACTTTAGTCTGCCATTTAGGCACCACTGACCTTTTCAAAACTGTCACTCAGCTGCCATCTAATCACAGAGTGCCTAAGTCTCTGCCAATTGGCATTCAGAAAGCCACCTGAGCTCTGATACTTCCCCAAAACTAATGCACGGTTTGGAGCCCTCAGTCAAGCTGAAGCCCCAGAGGCTCTGAAGTGGGATTCTCAAATGAAGTGATAGAATCCATACTTCACCAGTGGGGCCCAATCCTGTATGAGCATTCTCTGAACATGTCTAAAACCTGATATCAGTCAGACACCATAGCAGAGGGCCAGATGCAGGCCACTGTTGAGGGAGAGGATGGAACCTACACAAAAGAAAGCCAGGGTCACAAGGAAATGTAGGCTAAACATGAGAGGTACTGAGTGTAAATAATAAATAGAGAGAGAGAGAGATACATGGTTTCGGGCTACAAGGGCATGGGCTACCTAAGTGGCTGACCTGGCTGAAGCACCTACCTCCAGGAAAGGGAATGCAACTGAGGATCCTGAGCAGAAGGAGGTATCTCTCTCTGGTACCAAAGATGCCTGTGGCACCTTAAAGACTAACTAAAGTTTTCAAGCATAAGCTTTCATGGGCTAATACCCACTTCATCGGATGCAAGCAGTGGAAGTGTCCAGGGGCAGGTATAGAAAAGTAGGCAAGAACCAGGTAGGAGGTAACAAGGTTAGTCCAATCAGCCTGAACCAGCTTGTTATCTCAAATCAGGGAGGGTGAGGTATTCCTCTAGCAGCTGAATTGGAGCTGTGAACTCGAAGAGAGGAGAAGCTGTTTTTGTAATTAGCAAGCCATTCAAGATCTTTGTTCAATCCCAGATTGATTGTGTCAAATTTGCAAATGAATTGCAGCTCTGCAGTTTCTCTTTGCAGTCTGGTCTTGTCTTTCTCTTTGCAGTCTGGTCTTTTCTACAGCCAAGCACTGAAGTACAATCGTATTTGCTCCAACCCCTCAGACAGAGACCAACACCTACAAGATCTTCACTAAGCTTTCTCAAAACTACAATACCCGCACAAGGAAATAAGGACACAGATCAACAGAGCCAGACGTGTAACCAGAAGCCTTTGGTTACATACACTAGCAAGTCAGTTAAAAAAAATAATATAGGAGTGGTTCAGTATTCTCAATTGAGTGATTAGACAAGTTGAAATTTGTATCCACTTCTCCTGAAAAGGCAGCAGCTGAGTGTCGTGCTCCAAAGTTTAACACATTTGGCTGGGAGAAGTGAGTCATGGCTGTAAAGTCTCCCTTGGAAAGAAAAGTGTGTAATCTCCTAGCTGGATGGAAACAAACAAGGTCATCCTAGCAACTGCTGAAACCAGATCAACGAATAGGTTGGAAACACTAGTACCAAATGGCAGGTGAATACCTCACAGTTAATCAGATGTGCCATTTAACATTATTTAAGTCAGTTTACTGTCATATAACTTGTATGGCTTGTCTATGTCATATTTTAAAGCTGTCATTAAGCCTGCCCCAGCACAAGATATTACTGATTCTACAGTCCTTATGCAGTTAGATCTCCCTCCCTAACTCCGTTGATGACTCATGCAGGGTGTGATGTTACACCCCATATTCTTTATAGAAATAAAGAATTGGTTATGATATGAATATGGCATAACAAAGATATATTTTATGCCAGATTGCTCATGTAAGACATCATTGGGAAGGTTACGAATTACTGAATGTGATTATCCAATGTGTATACATGTACTATTTCTGTATCTGAAGTTAGGAGTATTGACTATGTAACAATACAACTGAATGTGTACTTGGGGGAAACACCCACCAGTCAGTAAGCAATTAGACTCAATGGGCCATTAGAAAAAGACAATGAGTCTTTGAAGATGTGGATCTCCCCTCTGCCTGGAGTTCCTTTCTATGGACACTGCAAATAAACCTGGTTTCATAGTTGCTTTCACAGTGCAAGGTCTGGTGATGAGATTTCCTGATGGAAAATACCACCTTGGACACTGCTGGTACTTCTCCTCTATAGGGTAATGAGGATCAAACAAGGCATCCTTAGGTAAATCCTTTTTAAGGCTGGGGAGGAGGTTAATCTGGATTCTCCTCCATTGCCTACCTGAGAAGAAAGACTGCTGAAGGTACCTGAAGAGAAAAAGGAACTAATCTGAGAGGAAAGGGATGAGTGCAGATTGAGACAAGAGTCCAGTCTGTAAAAAGAAATAACCAGAAGTCTAAGATACAGAAACTCAGCAACTTGCTAAGAACAACATTCAGATTGAGAAATTATTTCTTGAAATCAGTTGTTTTAAGATCTTAAGTGTAGTATGCATGTTTGGTCTTATTTGCTTGGTAATCTGCTTTGTTCTGTTTGCTATCACTTATAATCATTTAGAATCTTTTTTTTTAGTTAATAAACTTAGTTCTTGTTTATAACATAACCCAGTTTGTGAAATCCATATCTGGGAGAAGGCGGGAGTGGGAGTGGGACAAGAAGCTGTGCATACCTCTCCTCACACTGAGAGAGTGGGCGTATTTTTATGAACTTGTACTGTGCAGATCTTTCTATACAGAATGAGAAAATATACCTTGGGTCTGCACTCCAAGGGAGGTGGGCACCTGAGTTCTGGGGAAAATCCCCTAAACTAAATCTTCCCAGAGCTGATCTGAGTGTCTGTGTCTTTCTGCAGATGAGTGTGGCCCTACCTGTGGGTGTGCTAGAGGAAGCTTAAGAGCCTGGCTCAGCAAGACAGGGTAAAGGGGGCCCACGCTGGTGAAATAGGCAGGCTCAGTGGTATCCCAGTACATCAGGTGGCACCTTAAAGGTCACATGGGATTACTCATGACTTGGGTTCTGAAATATTATACAGGAACAGACTCCTGTGCTCCAGGTCTCAACACCATTCAGATCAGTCACCCTTCAGTCTGAACAGAGGGGCATCCAGGCCAAATCTCAGTGGAGTTGCAATGCTGTGCACCAGATCACAATGCTGGTCACAGGAATTTGGCTTGGCTGCCCTTCCTTCTGTACAGAGAGGCAGCCATGTCAAATTTCAGCGGTGTTGCAACTGCATAGCGGAATTGGCATTCCAGATCAGTCTGGTCAGAGCTATGCTGATTTAGTATTGCACCACTGCTTAAAATGTGGCCCAGGGATGCTTTCCGGCTCCCAGTCCCACAGCCTGTGGAACTTTGAGCAAGTGCAAAAAATTTTGAAGGAGGGTATTCATCCCCCTGCCCTCAACTGCCCTAATTGGCACCACTGGTGTATACTGCTGATTCTACAAATATTTGAATAGCCTTTACTCGCAGACATAGTCTTTCTGAGTTCAATAGGATTATCCACATAAAAGAAAAGGATTACTCAGTGTGTAAAGCTACTGGAGTTTGTCTCAGATTCCTGATGAAACACTAAAATACTGATCCACCCTTCATGATGTTCATCTTCATTCAGCACTGGCCTTCTCCCACTGACATGTGTAAGTTTTGCCATTGACTTCAACAGGAGCAGGACTGAGTCACAAAGTACGTTAACAGCTACTTCAGTCCATCCCTATCCAGCAAATTACTAAAGCACATACTCATCTTTAGCAATTTGCTGAATAAGATTAAGGTTAAGCATGTGCTTAAATGCTTTTCTAAATCAAGCCTTAAGCAAGCAACCATTAAATAAATGAATTGGATTTGTGAACTGCATGGTGTCTGCATGGAAGATGGTTTTTTCATATTTAATTTTAAAAGGTTTCCATAGTAAAATGACTCCTTTATAAAAGGAAATAACAACTACTTGATGCTGCAGCCATTGATCTCAGTGGAAAAGCTTTTCTGTTGGCCTCAAATGGAGCAGTAGTAGGCCGTTAGTTATTATAAATTCTTTATAGTTTCAACAGGCTTATGTGATGTGGTCAAAACACATTAGTCAGTTTGCTGAAATGCTGTTTCTGATTATTGCAGAAGCAACAAATGTCTTTAATTTGATGCCTTGTCACAGTACATAAAATGTATTTATATAATAGAATTCTACTATAATTCTTTGAGGGGGTCAACAAGCACGTGGACAAGGGGGATCCAATGGATATAGCATATTTAGATTTTCAGATAGCCTTTGACAAGGTCCCTCACCAAAGGCTCTTAAGCAAAGTAAGCTGTCATGGTATAAGAGGGACAGTCCTCTCATGGATTGGTAACTGGTTAAAAGATGGGAAACAAAGGATAGGAATAAATGGTCAGTTTTCAAAATGGAGAGAGGTAAAATAGTGGTGACCCCCAGCAGTCTGTACTGGGACCAGTCCTATTCAACATTCATAAATGATCTGGAAAAGGGGTTAACAGTGAGGTGGCTAACTTTGCAGATGATAAAGACTACTCAAGAAAGTTAAGTCCCAAGCAGACTGAGAAGAGATATAAAAGGTTCTTTCAAAACTGGATGACTGGGCAACAAAATGGCAGATGAAATTCAGTGTTGATAAATGCAAAGTAATGAACATTGGAAAACATAATCCCAACTATACATATAAAATTATGGGGTCTAAATTATCTGTTGCCACTCAAGAAAGAGATCTTGGAGTCATTGTGGATAGTTCTCTGAGAACATCTACTCAATGTGCAGTGGCAGTCCTAAAAGTGAATAGATGTTGGGCATCATTAAGAAAGAGATAGATAATAAGACATGAAATATCATATTTTCTTTATATAAATCCATGGTTCGCCCACGTCTTGAATACTGCATGCAGAAGTCGTCTTCCTATCAGAAAAAAATATTTTAGAATTGGAAAAGCTTCAGAAAAGGGCAACAAAAATGAGGAATGGCTTCCATATGAGGAAACATAAATAAGACTGGGAATTTTCATCTTGGAAAAGAGAACTAAGGGAGGATATGATAGAGGTTTATAAAATCTTGACTGGTGTGGAGAAAGTAAATAAGGATGTGTTATTTACGCCTTCTCATAACACACGAACTAGGAGTCACCAAATGAAATTAATGGGCAGCAGGTTTAAAACAAACAAAAGGAAGTATTTTTTCACACAACACACAATCAACCTGTGGAACTCTTTGCCGAAGGATGTTATGAAGGCCAAGACTATAACAGTATTCAAGAAAGTGCTAGATAAGTTCATGAAGGATAGGTCCATCAATGGCTATTAGCCAGGATGGGCAGGGATGGTGTTCCTAGGTTCTGTTTGGCAGAAGTTGGGAATGGGTCACAGGAAATGGACCACTTGATGATTACTTGTTCAATTCATTCCCTCTGGGGCACCTGACATTGGCCCCTGACCCAGTACGGCTGTTCTTATCTGAATTTCCTGAGAAAGCTAAACAAATACTTCAAAAATGGAGCAAGTCACAGTTAAAAGGAGTCTCTCATCACAGTGTATTTGTATTTTGTATTTGTATTCTTAATCCAAGAAAAAGGAGACATATACATTAGAGCTATTCTAAGAGTTTCGGTTCATGTTCTGAGAGTGTGGCTTTCCCTGAATATGTCCATTCTTCATCCCCCTAATTGGAGAAAGCATTTTTAGTAAAGAGCACTTCCACACAGGAATGTAGAAACCTAGAGAAATGGTGATTTTACTATTTTTGTTACAGTTTAAAAAGACTTTTAAAGATTTATCAAAATATTTTACTTCTTTTTGGAGGGGTTACTGTATAAAGGCCAACATAAAAAGGGACTAGTGAATCTTGGACATCCCAATTTTTGAATGCTCAGTCTGAGACATCTCAAAGGGTTTTTTCGGATAGTTTTTAACACCCACCCTCCCAAAGACAGACCTCTTTAACTTATCTGAAGTTGGACACAAGAACTGAGGCTCTCAAACTTACTAATCACTTTTGGAAACATTAACCAATTACTTTATCTAAATGGATAGTAATATTAGAAAGTGTCTACACTCTTAAATTCTAAAATCTTCTACACTGAGTTCTAGGCTCTTTCTTTTACCATCATAAAATCTATATATATAAAAGTCAAATGGTGTATGTGTGTGTGCGTGCGTGTGTGTATGTACGTTCCCTTACTCCTTCCACACCACTTGAGCTAGAGACTTGAAATTTGGTACAGTTATAGGCCTTAGGGTCCTAATCAGGGTAAGAGTTAAAAAAATTTCAAATCTCACCTCTGACGCCCCCCAGGGGTGAAATTATTTATAGGCCAATCACATCAGCTGGGCAACTGCTGTTCTCTGTGACATAGTTATGATGTCATAATACCCCCCTCCAATGGACCCCGCATTCGCTCAGCTCTCTGCCCCCTCCTCCCTCCAATGGACCCCGCACTTGCTCAGCTCTCTGCCCCCTCCCCGCTCCAATGGACCCCACACTTGCTCAGCTCTCTGCCCCCTCCCCACCTCCAATGGGCCCGAGTTGGGTTTGGTTGGAGGGTAAGTGAGGTAGGGGTGTCGGGTTTGCTCAGGGGGTGAGGTGGGGGTGTCAGGTTTGGTCGGGGGGTAAGTGAGCCGGGGGTGTTGGGTTTGGTCTGGGGGGGGTGGGAAGGTGTCGGGGTGAGTGTGGGGGGGTGAGGTGTGGGTGTTGGGGTTGGCCAGGGGGTGTTGGGTTTGGTGGGGGGGGTAAGGTGGGAGTGTTGGGTTTGGTTGGGAGGGTGAGGAGGGGGGTCGGGGTTGGTCGAGGGGTAAGTGAGGTGGGGGGGTCGGGTTTGTTTGTGGTGGTAGGTAGGGGTGTTGGGTTTGGTTGGGGAGGAAAGTGAGGTGGGTGTGTCAGGTTTGGTCTATGGGGGGTGAGGTGTGGGTGTTGGTCAGGGGGTGTTGGGTTTGGTAGGGGGTGACGTGGGGGTGTTGGGTTTGGGTGGGGGGGTGAAAATGTGAGTCAGGGTTGGTCGAGGGGTAAGTGAGGTGGGGGTGTCGGGTTTGGTTGGGGGGGTGAGGTGGGGGTGTCAGATTTGCTCTCTGCCCCCTCCCCCCTCCAACGGACCCCGCACTCGCTCAGCTCTCTGCCCCCTCTCCACCTCCGATGGACCCGAGCAACGCTGGGTATTTTTGCTAGTAATATATACTAGCAAAGTTGTGATACTATGAGGAAAGAAACTCTGCAGAGCTGTGGATGAATATGTTCACCTGACTTTAATTCTAAGAACTGACTCCTGTCTGCCAGTCATCTGTAAGTCCCTAGGTGTCTTCAGCATTTACTTCAATGAGGCTATTCTCATAATTAAAGATATGCATAGGTAGACACGTGCTGTGTTGGGGCTAGGTTAGTAAAGGGAAGTAGCAAGATTGTGGTGTTGAGGTTGTGTGATTTGGATCTTAGTACATCCAGCAGAAAAGGCATTGGATAGGCAACTTGGATTCTTACCCCTCCTCTAATTTTGGCTTGCTGGGTGATGCTGGGAAGTCATTTCATGTTTTGTTTCCCCTCTTATGCTTTGTCTCTTTAGAATGTAAGCTCCTTGGGACAGAAACTGTCTCTTATTATGTGTCTGTACAGTAGCTAGCACAACAGGGCCCCAATCTCAGTTGAGGGTTCTAAGTAATACAAATAACAATAATAGAGTAAGAAGGGCAGAGGGAGAGTAAGGAGGATGTAGATGGAGGGAAAGGTTGACAAAAGGGAGGAAAGATAGCAATATCTTGGGGTGTGGAAAGAGAGAATAGAAAGAGGGAGAGAGAGACTGTTGTGAGTGAGAAGACAAAAGATGGAGGAAGGGACTAAAAGAACATAGTGAAGAAGGGAGACCAAATAATGTGGGCAAAAAAGGGATGAAGATAAAGAGGTGAAGAAGAACGAACACTGAACACGAAAGAGGAAATATAGTCAGATATATGATAGAACGAAAATTAGAGCAAGGGGAAAAATAAGTGAAAAAACTTTTTAAAATCCATTTAATAAATTCCAAAGTTAGGGTAAAATACACATGGATAATCCTTCTACACAAAAATTCAATATGAAGCAAGTATTTCTCTAAAGGCATGCGCCTTCTTCCATCTCTGCCAGGGAAAACTTCCATTCTGACTCATAAAATAGATTTCTGGGGAGTAATTCCCCTCGCCCCCGCTTTTTCTTTTGGAATATATCAGGTCATAGTGAAAAACCCATATTTCCCTGGGGAAGATACCCCTGGGTGATAACACAATGGTATGCCCCTGAAAAGGCTTACTTCATTCCCTCAGTGTTTTGTGGACTGTCCAAAAGATATTTTCCAGGCCACTTGCACCTGTCAGTGTGACCCTGTGGGTGGCAGGGTGGATTGTCGGAGAGCCTGGTCTGCACAACTTCAAATGGTAATAAAATGAGAGCATTGCTTCCTTGAAACATTGAGTCAAGTTTTTCCTTATTAGTGTGGCTCTCTCTCCTTTTTATTATTTTAGAGTTCAATTTGTTCACTGGGAAGTTGTTAGAACTACTGAGTTGCTTCTTGTTACCTTCTTTTCATGTCTTGCTACTCATTTCAAAGTGCTAGCCTGAAATTTTTGCACTGAGCTTCTTGCCACATACAAATACATCTGAAAACAATGTTTTAATTAAAATCTGCTTTTATGAGCCTACTGTTTCCATTTAATTTTGGTGGCAGCTGGCATTACTTGTGACACTGACAGTATGGGAGCAAGATGTCAGAAGAATAAAATTGGTTCCTGTTCTTTTTTTATGCCAGTCTAACAGTCTGACAAATAAATCCAGTGCTTAAAAATTTAAACATTAAACATTTACTGTTCCTCATCTGGCTGTTAAAGAAGAATTAAAGCAGGATAGAAATGGGTTTTCAGTCTCTGATTTTGGATGTTAGTGCCACTAATCATAAATGTTATACCTTTCAGCTAAATGGCAACTGACAAGAATGTGTTCAAAATTTAATTTTTAACTAAGTTTTCTTCTCACATACATTTCACAGGATTGATGTGTTGACAAAGGCTTCACACCCTGCAGATGTTCAGAACACTGCCTGAGGAAGTTGCCTGCACTGTACTGGACGCAGTTAAATAGTTCACATCATTCACTGCCTGGCACAGTGGGGGCCAACCTAGTTGAGCTCTTTAAACCTTGCTACAATTTAAATAATAATGCTAATAATATCTAATCTGCAAATATATGTGATTGTGTGAACTGATTTTCTAGTTAATAAGAGATGGAGTCTACATTTAAACAATTGTGAAAACAACATAATTTAACCTTCTAAATAGCATTATTACAGAAATTGAATGGCCTAATCTATTTACACTGCAAGGAGGCAGTACAGAGCTTTGTGCCTACATTTTCCAACTTTCATTGTTCTTGTTGTGGAGTCTGCTTTGTATTACCTCCACAAAGCTATTTCTTAGTCACTGAACCATATGCTACTGTGATTTCTTGACAGCTGTTATTAGCGAGTCAGAGAACAGAGCTGTGCAAAATGATTGTATGGTGCCCCTCTCCCACAATAAACAACAACATACTGTAACTACAAAAACCCCTCTGCTTTGGTTGGACCTCTATTTAGAATGTCCAGGGTTTTTTTATCTACAGAATGTCCAAACCTTTTAGTTACAACAAAGAAATCATATCAAATTTCCTCTCACTTGAGCGGACTCCAAAACTCAAAAAGAGAAGGAAATAAACATTAAACATAAAGGACTGTACAATTGCTGAGGGGGGAAAAACAGTTGCTCCCTTTAATATTACATTTTAAAATCCAACAACTGATTCTTTTCCAGCTTTCCAAGTTGATTTTGCTCTTGGAGAGATAGAAGGGAAGATGATTTGGGAGAGGAGAAAACAAAGACAAAGTAGGGCCTGAAACTGTAACAATGAAATGTGATGGACAGGAATGGCCATAGTATGCCAAATTAACACTCAGTACCAGATCTCATTCTCTACTACCGCCACCATGTCCAAGTGCCTAGAAGAAATATGGATGATAAATTAGATGGATAAAATGTAACTGGCTCAGTCACTCTGAACCACAGGAGGGTAGACATGATGATGACAGGAAGTAGGAAGCACTCTGAAAATCTAGTTCAAGCACTGGTCTTGCTATCAACAAAGGGCAACCATCCAATAACCCATTGTAAAAAAAATTAAATGCCTTGGGGTCACGCTTGAGTCCAGACTGGTCCTAAACACACAGGTGGCCACAGTGGGAAGAAATACTTTCAATCTCAGTCTCTCCCCTTCCCACTCCACCCCAAAAAAACATACACCCATGAAAGGTACAAAACAAAAAGCCTTCTTCTCCAGGGTTAAGGAGTTATCTAATCACTGACATATGCAGAACAAGCCCTGATGTGCGTTTTTGGTTTATGGCTCTTCAGTACAGGGCAAGACAATGGAGCAAATAATTAAGCAACCAATCTGCAAAGACCTAGAAGATAATAAGGTGATAACTAACAGTCATCATGGATTTGTCAAAAACAAATTGGGTCAAACCAACCTAATAGCTGACTTTGACATCAAAACAAGCCTTGTGGATGGAGGGAAGTGGTAGATGTGATATATCTTGACCTTACTAAGGCTTTTGATACTGTCTCATATGACTTTCTCATAAACAAATTAGGTTCACAGTCAAGCGAGAAGGGCACATTGAGTGGGGTCCCACAGAGATCAATTCTGGGTCTGGTTTTCTTCAATATTGTCATCAGTGATTTAGATAATGGCATAGAGAGTACACTTATAATTTTGCAGATAGTACCAAGATGGGAGGGGTTGCAAATGCTTTGGAGGATAGGATTAAAATTTAAAATGATATGGACAAATTGGAGAAGTGGTCTGAAGTAAATAGGATGAAATTCAATAAGGACAAATGCAAAGTACTCCAATTAGGAGGGAATAATCAGTTGCATACATACAAAATGGGGAATAACTGCCTAGGAAGGAGAAATGCAGAAAGGAATCAAAGGGTCATAATGGATCACATAGTAGATCACAATATGAGTCAACAATGTAACACTGTTGCAAAAAACAACAACATAATTCTGGGATGTATTAACAAGAGTATTGTAAGCAAGACACAAGAAGTAATTCTTCCACTCTATTCCTCACTGATTAGGCCTCAACTAGAGTATTGTGTCCAGTTCTAGGCACCACATTTCTGGAAAGATGTGGGAAAATTAGAGAAAGTCTAGAGAAGAGAAATAAAAAGGATTAGGTCTTTAGAAAATGTAGTAAGGCTAAGATTTTGTCACAGATATTTTTAGTTAAAGTCATGGACAGGTCACGGCAACAATGAAAAATTCACAGAAGCCAGGGACCTGTCCCTGAATTTTATTAAAAATATCCATGACAAAATGGTAAGCCTGGGCAGCTCTGGGTTGGTGGGAGCTCCAGGTCCCCCTCTGCTGGTGGCTTCAAGCTGAAGGGGTTCCCCCTTCTGGGAGTGGTGGTGATCCCACCTGCCATCTGTGATGGTAGGAGTTGAGGGGATCCCTCCTGCTGCCTGCAGTAGGCTGGAGCTGCAGCAGCTCCCAGCCCATGCTGGTTGAAGTAACGGAGGTCTTTGGCAATCATGGAGGTATGACTTCCATGACTGACCTCTGTGAGTAAATCACAGTCTTACTTATGAGGGATGATTGGGAAAAAAATGGGTTTATTTGGTCTGGAGAAGAGTTCACTAAGAGGAGACATGAAAATAGTTTTCAAATACATAAAAGGTTATTACAAAAAGGAGGGAGAAAAATTGTTCTCGTTAACCTCTCAGGATAGGACAAGAAGCAATGGGCTTAAATTGCAGCAAGGTTTAAGTTGGACATTGGGGAAAACTGTCAGGATAGTTAAGCAGTGTAATAAATTGCCTTGGGCAGTTGTGGAATCTATGCCATTGGAGATTTTTTAGAGCGGGTTAGACAAACACATGTCAGGGATAGTCTAGATAATACTTCGTCCTAATAGACTACATATCCCAGCATAGTACTTGGTAAGGTCATAGTTCAGAGATCAAAGTAATTGTCTCAAGGAATTGAAATACCCAAATTCCTACTGTGACAGGCTTTATGGAAATATGCTTATGAATGTATATATATGACATAACTGGAATATGTATTATGCTACATATACCATGTAATACCTCACTGCAAAGGTTAAGATCTACTGGATATATCCATACTATTTGTATGCATGTGTCATTTTTGTACTTGATGTTCTGAATATTGGCTATGTACTTGGTTAATTTTAAATAGACTCAGTAAAGCAGTTGGTCAGCTTCCTGAGAAAAGACTATTCTCAGTAAGTGCCCAATCAAGAACCACTTAAGCAAACAATGAACTTGGAGACACTAATCCACATATGAGCTTTTCCAGAATGTGGCTTGGCTGGTAAGGAACTCAGTCGTGCATGGACATGTGACTTGCCCATGGTGACTCCAAAACTCCATCTTGGAGCTGGAGTCTCACAGGGGAAAGGAGAAGTGTCCACCCACAAGAGAAAGTCTATTTAAACCCTGGGGAGACCACTCCATTTTATTTTCAGCTGGCTCAAGCAATTGCTTCTTCACCCCCAAGGATACCTGAAAGAAACTGGAACAAAGAATACTGACTACAGGGGGTGTGAGTGATTTGTGGACCCAGACTGGAAGGAGACTAGTCTGCAAAAGGAAGCTTAGTGAAACTCCTCTGAGGGTGAGATTTTATCTGTATTAGACATAGACTTATGTATTATATTTTATTTTGCTTGGTAATTCACTTTGTTCTGTCTGTTACTACTTGGAACCACTTAAATCCTACTTTCTGTATTTAATAACATTACTTTTTACTTATTAATTAACCTGAAGTATGTATTAGTATCTGGGGGAAGGGAAAACAGCTGTGCATATCTCTCTATCAGTGTTACAGACAGCGGACAATCTATGAGTTTACCTTGTATACGCTTTATATGGGGGAAAATGGATTTATTTGGGGTTTGGACCCCATTGGGAGTTGAGTATCTGAGTGTTAAAGGCAGGAACATTTCTGAAATTGCTTCAAATTAAGCCTACAGCTGTTAGGGGACATGGTTCAGACCTGGGTCTGGGTTTGCAGCAGGCTAGTGGGTCTGGCTCAAGCCAGGCCTGTAACTGAAGTCCCAAGCTGCCAGGGCAGGAAAGCAGGGGCAGAAGTAGTCTTGACACATCAGTTTGTAACCCCAAGGAGTTTCTGTGATCCAACCCATAACATGTGCCACACCCTTTCTCCTTTGGGAAGCCCCCACCTAGAGAGAAAGCGTTTGACTAAAGTCATAGGTTCTCCAGCTTTAGCTTATCATGTTGTTATACAAACAAACATGAAAACAGGGGTGAAGGGCATTTACTTTAAAATAACACTTATACATTCATTCCCAACCTCTCTCTCCTAGTTATATAACATAGTATTATTAGATAGTGACACTGTTTATATCAGTTTCACCAATTCAAGTATTCAAAAAATCATCATTCAGGCCCCCCATATCATGAAATTGGCTTACAAATCATGAGATATTAAAAACCAATAAATGCTGGGTTCTTTTTATTTGCCTTCTAGTTTCTGACACTTTTGAGTATTTTTCAGGTTTTTCTCTGTAACCATAAGAGCTGGAAACAGGGTTTTTTTTTAATGAAAGCTGAGATTCATAATCACATGACTCCAAGAGCTAAGCCTTTAAAGAAAAACACAACCTTTGATGAGATTTATGATAAAATGTAAGAAAGAGTTGGCAGTACTGTTATATTCAAATAAAGGTAAGATTGATTTTGTGAACTTTTTGGAAACTATCTATAGGAACAAAAGTTAGACCTTCAAACTTTTGCCTGAGAGAAATCTCACTGTAAACTTTCTTGAATGGGTATCTGCACTGCACCCAGAAACACACAAGAGAAAAGTTCATCATGCATTTCCTTCTTATGCTGCTGTGTACTTGTGTGATGACTAGAAAATAATAGCAGTCCAAGAAATAGCAAGAGATTATTCAGAAGCAATATGGTGCATATAATATGGTCATTCTTGTAGCTGTGCATTCTGAGCAATGGAGGGGCTTGCTCTGACTGAGCACAATGGAATGGGGTGAGAATCAGTAATTGCTTCTACGGTGATGTGTCTTGTGTATGCACTATGCTGTGGTGGCATTTCCATTTCTAATACCCCACAAATCAGGTCATTGAGCAATAGTAATTTTTCAGGACATCGTATTCTTTGGAGTAAGCTGCAATTCAAAATTCTATCCTCATTCTCTTGATAATAAGAACATTTGTATTATTAGGAAGGGGAATATATTACTATTCTGAGTGGCTTTGTGTAGAATGACTAATCTGCTTTAGCAGGTACCTTTCTGATTTTGGGATAGCAGCACACATCTTAAATATGTCTTTCTGCAGAAAAAAAAATGTTGTAGTTCTCTGGCTGCTGTGTTCTTTTAGTTATTTGAGCCTATTTAAGTTCTACGCTTATGCTGAAATATAATTAAGTGTTTGCAGAAATTAAGTTTTAATTAGGATTTACTGTTTTTTGTGGAGAAGATTGGCTGATTTCTTTTTAATAAAATACTTTCAGCAGATATTGTCTGTCTAAACAAACAGTCCAGGATGATACTCATGTGGCTTCCTTGTCTTTCTGGAGGGGACTGTGTTGTGATGTCATGAATTACTTAAATAGTTGCTGCTACTTGAAATCTAAATTCAAATGCTATTTGGATCAGAATGGCAATTTGCAGAATATCATTTGGATCAGCTTATAATGAAATGTAAATTATACTACAATACAACTGTTCACATGCTTTTTTTTTTTTAGCAATGTAAAAGGCTGAACAGAAATCATCAAAGAGAGGCCTAATTACAATCAAATTAAATGACTAGTTCAGAATTGTAATGCAGAACTATGGAAAACTGCCTGTTCTGTCTTTGTAGTGATAAGTTTTTTTTTTCCTCTGCATGTATGCCAGGCATATCTTGAATATTCTTATATCCTGACTGGTGAACCAAACACAGGCTGGAAAGAATAATACTTGCCTTTGCAATCTGTGAAAAAAGTGGTTTGGCTGAAGAAGGAAGGAAAGTCACTTATGTGGTATCAGGTGTGCATTCCCTCAAAACTAGACATCATCAGATTCAAACTTTTAGGTCTGTTGCCAGAGCTAGCCCAATGAGATAGCTGTGCGTTTGAAGGGCATTCTGGGTATTGCCGGGCAAGTGAGCACATCAGGCAAATCTTTTTCAGTATAGTTTGCAAGCCAGAACTGTGGAAGTAATTAGCCTGCTCTTCATGGTACATTTCCCCATATAACTTTTGAATGGTTACACCTCCAAAGCTTTTCTTTCTCTAATTTTCTCTTCTATTAAATTGTCATATATCTACAAGGGAGCTTTACACCAAAGTAGGCTGACCATACGTCCAATTTTGAACGGGACAGTCCCATTTTTTACATATTTTTGGACCGTCCCATCTTTTTGACAAAAATATCAATTTTGTCCCATTTTTGGGGCAGGTCCCAAGCTGCTTTCTAGGGGGAGGTTCTTTCTTTGCAGGACTCGCAAGAGCTCAGGTGAAGAATCTTGCTACCTAAGGACAAGTATCAGATGTCAAAATCTCCGATGAGCAAACTGTGCTCATCGGAGATTTTGACATCTGATACTAGTCCTTAGGTAGGGAGAGGAGGGAGGGGACAGAGGGAGAGAGCAGGGAGGAAGGGAGTGATGGATATGGGGGATGGAGAGAAGGGAGGGATGGAGAGAAGGAGGGAAGAAGGAGGAACAGTGAGAAGAGGAGGCAGCGGGCGGCGGGCTGAAGCCGACGGCGGAGCGGAGCTGTCCGGAGCCACAGCTGGGGGCCGAGCGCGCTGGCGGGGGGGCTGCCGGCCGGGTTTTATGAGACATAATCACATAAGTTCCTCCCTTCTCTCTCTCCCTCCATCCACTGCCTCCTCTTCCATTTCCCTCCATCCCTCCTTCTCTCTGTCCCTTGCCTCCTCCATCCCCCTGCTCCCTACCCCCATCTCTTCTCTCATCCATCCATCCTCTCCCTTCTGACCTTCCTGCCTTCTCTCCCTCCGTCCCCTCCATCCTCTTTATCCCTCATCCCCCCTTCTCTCTCTCCCTCCATCCTCTTCATCCCCCATCCCTGTTGCTTATTCCTCCATCCATCCCCCCAGCCCCCCCTCTGCCTCTCCCCCGCCCGGCGCTGGGGGGCCCAGGTGGGGCCATGGCGCTGGTCACCTCGCCCACCGAGCTGGAGTGTCTGGCCATGTCGCTGTTCTGCCACAAGGGGGCGCTGTGCCAGAAGGTGATCCACGTGGTCAAGAGCCACAAAGTCACCGCACGCTTGTGCAAGCAGCCCATGTTATGCAGCCACTGCACCGACCTCATCCAGTGAGACCCCCCCAGCGCCCCTTAGCCCACGTTCTGCAGCCACTGCACCGACTTCATCTGGTGAGACCCCCCTGGGACCTAGAGCCCCCCCAGACTGCCCAGACCCCCTCTAGAGCCCCCAACCACCACCCCCAGCGCCCCTCAGCCCAGGTTCTGGAGCCACTGCACCCATTTCATCTGGTGAGATCCCCCCCAACCCCGTCCCGTTTTTGCCATCCCAATGTCCCGTTTTTGTCTCAAGGAAATATGATCAGCCTACACCAAAGGGAATGTGTGGCTAGAAAAGAAGGTTAACTCAAACCAAATTTGAGAAATGAAAAACACAAACAAATCCACATGGACAAAGATCCTGGTAAACATCAGCAATGAAAGAGAAACTTTACATGTATATACACTAAGCAACCAACTCTCTTCTTTTTGGAGATGCCAATGTCAATCGTTTTGGTGTTACTTCATATCACCACACTGCAGAAGGAATACAGTACACAAACGTACAGCTGGTAACTTTCAGGTTGGCGTTTCATATGCCTTTTTTTCCAAACAGCAGCCACAGGGTTTATTCTACTGCCTGTCATGCCATGCGTAAACAAAGCCCTTCCTGAACCCTCTCTGAGGAAGGTGAAAAAAACCCAACTGCACCCAAGCCAATATGGTGGTTAAAGGAAAAATTCCTTCCCAGCTCCACCTAAAGAAAGGGCAGCTAGTGTAATGCCCACAGCAGGTGTTGACCAAACCTGGTATTTTACCTGCTTCGTGTAAAAGGGAGGCATCAGGAGCAGAGCTGCCCCTTTAAAACCCTGCATTCCTCAGGGATGAGTCAGTGACCATGCTGACCCTCTTTGCAGCAGATTTCATCTCCCCTCCCCCATAGCCATAAAGCACTGTTCCCTTCATTTAGCCAGCCAGCCAAATACCCCCTTGTTTAAAGATTTAGGGCAGTCATTAGCAGTGGTCCTAGGTCTGATAGAACCTAGATTTTTTAATTTTCAAGTCATGCTTCCAATTCTATCTTTCTGCTTTTGGGAGAAGGTGGGCTGAGTTTGGAAGGGGTTAGTGGGTGTTCTTTTATGTATGGGAAGTTCTTTGTATTAATATTATGTTAGCAGAAACATAGCATAGGTTGGGTGTTGATTGGTATTTTTAAAATAAAAATCTAATTACAGTCGCACCCCAGAATATTGCGACCCCGCATTTATTGCGATTGATTTTTTTTGGACCCTGCAATACCGATCAGCGTGGTATTGCAGAGTCCAACTGTAATAAATAAATGTACAACTTAATTTTGCCTCTTTTATTTCGATTTTCCACCCAAAACTGTATGGATGAGTTTTCAGGAAACAAACCAAAGTAAAAGGAAATAAGGCACTTGTCTCAACAAAATTAAGTTAATTGCTCACAGATTCCTTTGGAGACTATTTCACTGTAAAAAAATACGCAAATATTTCTGTCCTTCTGTTGGGCACATCCAAACTATGATGATATGTTTTTAAAAAATAGCATGATGTGTTTGATGCTGGATTTCTGCCAGCTCTCAGCACAGATTATGGTTCCAGATCTGTTTTGACCATTACGCAGCAAATAGTAACATCTGGAAATTTGAAGTTCAAAGGTCGTTTTCCTCACAAAGCTGAACAAGTATGATTCATAACAACCTGATTTTGACCTTCAATTTAACAGAGTCCTGCTGCTGCAAAGATTGAATTGTAAAATACGCCTGGGTTTTTTCTTTGACTTGGTTTGATTTTAGCTGGTTTAGTTGAATTATTTAAACAGCTGATGTAGAATGGGAAATCTGCAAATGTTCCTTTCATGCATTTGCATGTAAAAGGTTGATTGTTGTGTCTTGCATTCTAGCACAAGCTACGATAAGCTCTGTGTTTTAAAAGGAAATAAAAAAGTTCCTGACATTTATGGTAGCTTGACTAGTTGCAAATTACTAATATTCTAGAATTATTTTTTGTCTCTTTATATCACATCTCACCACAGCATATAAGCACTAGTTAGTGTTTATGTTTTCCTGGGACTTACATACTGTGCTGATGGGCAGCCCTATAAAACCAAAATTAGCATTTGTTAATGCAGGGACTTTGATTATACCCTCGGGACATAAAGGATATGTACAGAAGTAAATCCTCTCCTTATTCTCGTACACAGCTGAATTAGCTGCGTGAAAATCCTGTCTGTGTGCTCACTGCACTCTCCACTCCCAGAAGCAAGGATTCAAGAGTTTGGAAGTGTAGCCCTCCAGCACTCCAGCCTTCATAGAAGGGCTGAAAAGTAGCCAACTGCTCTCTACCCCCAGGAGCAAGAGGGAATCAAAGAAGCAATTGGTTCTCTCTAACACACAAATCTTTCATTAGTGTCTTTTTGTGTGATAGGGGTATACACCTCCCCTTTTACAGAGCTGGGCCAAAAGCCTCAGTCTAACCCAGGGGTTCCCAGACTTGGTTCATGGCTTGTTCAGGGTAAGCCTCTGGTCCATGAGACACTTTGCTTACCTGAGTGTCCGCAGGTACAGCCCTTCGCATCTCCCAGTGGCTGCGGTTCGGTGTTCCCGGCCAATGGGAACTGTGGGAAGCAGTGACCTGGCCCCATATTATTCCTTTCTCTTCATGTGGCAATATATTTATGCCTGCATCTGTAATTTTCACTCCATTCAACTGAAGAAATTGGGTTTTTAACCCACAAAAGCTTATGCCCCAATAAAACCATTAGTCTTTAAAGTGCTGCCAGACTCCTTGTCATTAATATAATACTATTTACTTAAAAGCTCTTCCTCACCCACTAGTATTTATGTCGGCAAAACATTGGTCACTCTGAGGTTTGAAAAAAACACACTCAGAGAGACATAAGTTTTGCCGGCAAAAACGCTCAGGGTGCACAGCACTTTAGCAGCAGGAGACACTCTCCTGCAGACATAGCTACCACTGCTTGTTCAGCTGGTTTTATGATATCTCTCCTGTCGGCATAATATGGCTACACAAGCGCTCTTACAGCAGCCCAGCTGTATCGGTACAGCTGTGCTGCTCACATAAGCTTTTAAGTGTAGAAATGGCCTGGAGTGTGGTTTGTGAGGTAACCTGCAGGGTAATGACTAGCTGGGAATGACACCAAAGTTCATTTGCTTACAGGAAATATTCTCTTCCTCTTTCCTTCCTGAAAATTGAAAATAATAAGGAAATCATATATTCCAATGGGATTTCAATTGAAATGAGATTTTAATATAACCCTTTTAATACATTATTTTAAAGAGACATACATATCATCATAAGAATAAGAGCATAATATTTGGTGCATGGAGGTGCAGGTGATAAGGTCCACATGGAGAAATAACTGATAGTTTGATCAGCTTACTTGCTTCCTGCAGTAATTAAAATTAAGGAAAGAAAAAATAGCAATCAGGGGATGACTCACTGTATAATATTCACATCTATTTCTGTGGAGTAGTAATCTACAGCTCCATGCAAATTATTCAGTGAATAATAAATGTAGAAGGTAAAAGTCAAAATGTTATAGATACACAAAAGAATCCAAAACTTCTACTTCCTTAGCCTTTGAACTTCTGTTTTATCATTCAGATGGCTAGAGATTTACCAAAAATCAGGAAAAAAACAAAACATAATAAAGCAAAACCATGGGAAAAAAAAAAAAAATGGTTGCTGCAATTCCAAGATTCAAACAAGATTCCACTTATTTTAAAAAGTTGTTGAATGGCAAAACCCTTAAGAAGAGGCCTTTAGCATTGCTGATATAACTGTTATTATATTGCTGTTACAATAAAAAAGACAATCTCATTTGGTAAATCTGACAATATGTTTTTCAATGCATTTTAAAATCTCACCCTTTTGTCATATACCTTTCATAGCTGAAAAAAGTGTGATATGATTAATGAATAGCCATCTATTTTTTTTTTTAACAAGTACCCAGGTTCCTGTCAGTTAACATTTGTCAGTTTTCTATCATTACCTGTGAACAAATGTTTCTAGTTAAATAAAACAGGAGGCCTGGGGAATATGAAAGGGTGAGTCTGCACCTTGGACACTGTCATCTTCATTTGCTAATTTAAAGCAAAATGTCTGGACTACTTAAGATCAGAAACCTGCTATTATACCATACAACCTACTTAATCTAATCTTTTATGCCCCGAATGTAAATATTGTCATCACTAAACATGTGAAAATGCTGCAAGACATAACCAGTCATATTAAATAACCAATTTTGTCACTAGAAAATAGGATATTATGATAAATAAATCACACTGGCAGCCTATGCAGCTTGCACACAAATCTGTTTCATAGATCGACCAGGGCTTTAATAATCACTCAAGAAACTGGTGTCATTGTGCAGGTGAGTAACTTACCCCAATAATGTACACTCTGTCCAAGTGTTCCTTTATTGTTAAGGGCTACCTTGATTCCTGTGTTCCTTCACCTACTGATTTTCTAACCATGAAAGAGAATTAGAAGAAGCAGGGAATATATGTTCTGTCATAATCAGTGAAAACAAAGAACCCCATGGGAACCCCCATGAAATGTTTTTCAGCATATTTTTTAACTTACATGATGGCACAGCAAGATGATCAGTGAGGCTGTATGTTTGTCTTTCTACCTAACTGCAAAAGCCAAGGGGCTGTTTGATCCCCTCCCTCTCTTACTTCTCCCTTCTAGTTTAAAATGTAAGTTCTATTCTATTTTTATTCAGGTAGAGGGATTGCCTTTACTTATAACAAAGTGATTGTATTTTGTGGTGATTTTGGAATAACATAACTTTATTTTTATTTTCCTTGAGTCTTTGTTCACCATTTTCTGAGAGCTTATGTGCTAATTTAAAACCTGTAACTTTTGAAGCAAAAAACATAATGAAGGAAATGTCAAGGAAATGAAAACAAATGATCTGTGATCTCTCAGGGGAAAGACAAGATCTTCAGTCAGGAATATTCCACACAAGCAATGCAGGAACACACAGACAACACCAGGGGAACTTAAGAGTTTATTATGGCAATATTTACTCCCTTGCAAAACTATAACCCAAATTCCACTCTCAGTTACATCCCTGAAGTCAGTTGATTTGCAGAGATGTAATTATGGCAGGATTTGGTCCATCATTTTGATGGCTCATCAGTGTTCTCCTTAAGAAAAAAACCAAAAGCATCCAACTGTTTTAATAACAAAAGTATTAAGAATACACGACATTATATCTAGCTTAATTGGAGACTGTTGGAAGTGGAAAGTGCGTAAGGAAGATTTAAGAGATCTGTGAAAATATGTTTTACTTAAAAATAAGAGCAACAAGCATTTCCTATAATGAGTCATATTTAGAATTATGTTCCTCTCAACTAATCATACACTAGCTGATAAACATATTTTAATATTCGGAATACAACACCATATTTATCAGATGCCTCTAGGCACTACCACCTTACAAGCAGTATTTGTTCCTTTTCATTATTTCCTCCTGATAGCAACACTCAGGAACTCTTTGACTTCCACAGGAGCTGCTCAGTGCTGAGCTCTTCTCAGAATCAAGCCACTTATTTAAATACCTAAATATGAATTTAGGATCCTAACTACAGACAGAAATACTGAGTATTAACCTTACACCCCCACACTCTTGTATTATTAAAAATCTTGCCCTATTTTTTTACTAACAATGTCTCAGGTTATTAGTTGATAAGTGGACAAGGCCCTTGCCAATAAAGTTTGTCCTCAAAGCAGATGTCTTTATTATGTGTATCTGATGCTGGCCAAAGAAGGTATCATATGAACCAGTGAATGACAATCCATGCTACAGTAGTGATACTGAATGTAGAAATGTGCAATACTTTATTGGACTCTACCTAGCCAGCCTTGGGTAATTAGTTTGGGTATTAAATGCCAGGCTTATGTGTTTGTTTTGTCAATTAACTGGTGAGTGACCATGAAGAGTAGTTAATATGTCAATTCAAGCCTATCAAAAACCTTTCTTATTACATAGAAGCCAGCAAACAGTAATGCTCTCCCAGCCACATTGACAAGGGAGATGGTACAACCTGAGTTTAGATATCAGATTGTTGTTTCTCTAGAACCAGATCTGAGTGATTTGTTCTTCAGTATTCAGAAAATTTTTCCAAAGAGAAATTTAGATAGGAAAAAATATTGTTTATGAAGATATACTGTATGGTCATCATAGATGTTAAATATTAATTTACTATCAATAAGAAATCTAATTAACTATATGAGAGATCATTACATGTGACTTGTTCCATTTCATTACTTCTGTATGATATCAATGTTAATTAGTTCACTGCTCCTGAGAAGGTAATTTTTTTTCCTTTCTAGCACATTATTTACCTAATCAAAGTTGAGACATTCTGTCTTTGCATCGCTCTGCAACACTTAAAACGAAAGCTGTTATGAAGACACAATCAAGATGATATTGAATACTTTAATGGGAGTTAGTTACACCCCATTACAGTATGTCTTTATGGTTCCAGTATGACTTTCTCTGTTCTTCTGACCATTTCACACGGAAAGACTTGCAACATTCTCAAAGTGTAGTCTCATCATAAAATAGAATCAGAGAGGTAGCTGTGTTAGTCTGGAATAGCAGAGGTAACAGAGTCCTGTGGCACTTTAAAGACTAACTAAAGTACTGAAGCATAAGCTTTCATGGGCTTTCCGATGAAGTGGATATTAGCCCACGAAAGCTTATGCTTCAATACTTTAGTTAATCTTTAAGGTGCCACAGGACTCTTTGTTACATCATAAAATAGGTTATCAAACTGATTTTTCCCTGATATTCAGAATAGAATCATCTATATATTAATGTATTCCAAACATTGTAGAATAGATCACAAATTCTAAAATACATTAGGCCTTTGCCACTGGAAATAAACTGTCCTGTTGACAGTCATATAATCTCTATGAAACAGAATTTAAATGGTATGTAAAAGAGTCATGTGCTTGTGTAGTTCTCCTCTGTCTCTATTCATCTTCTTCAGGATGGAATCAAAGATAATGTTAACCCTGTTCATAATGATAGGTCCAATGAATTAATGTATAATATTCCATGTTCTGTGATATTTTTATTATGCCTTAGTCTGAAAAATATGGCCTCATACAGTATGTTATATACAAGACTCTATAATTTTCTTCCAGAAACTTGCATACTTGTTCGGAACTGTCAAGTTTGCAATCAAGAACAAACAGAAAATTGTGCCACCGAACCACCAAGCAGTCAATCTATGATTAAATCTAATAGCTTCAAGTATGCCAGGAAAGCCTGTTGGAACCATTACAACAACATTAAGAGAAAATTGCTTCATGGCTCTTGATATGTGAATGCAGAAGACATGAGCAGGCAGAAGAATGGGGAATACAGGTAGCACGTATACGGATGAAGGGATATTATGATTAAAAAGAAATTTCTTAAAATATTTATGCATTCTATTTCTAGGATATCCTTTGTCTTGTGAACATTTAAAAACAGATTTTAATTTATTCTTTTGTAACTCATATATATTTTCTTGATACTATGCAGAATCCACAAAACAAGAGTGTGGGGGTGTAAGATTAATACTCAGTATTTTATATTCTGCCATCACTGGTTATTATAGTGAATTTTTACAATCTTTTGGAACAGAAATATGGATGTTACAAAGCACTCTGAAAATATCTTCCTCAAATACAGTAAAACCTCCATTTAACGGACTAATTCGGGCGAGGTGTGTCCGTTAAATCAAAAAGTCCGTTATTTAATAATACATTTTTTTAAAAAAAACTGAGCTGTCGGAGCAGCAGCCCGCCCGCCACAGGGGCGGGGCGGCAGCTCCGCAGCCTGCCCGCAGGTGGGACCGGGGCGGCAGCCGGGAGCCGGCAGCTCCGCAGCCCGCCCGCGGCTGGGACCGGGGCGGCAGCCGGGAGCCGGCAGCTCCGCAGCTCCGCAGCTGGAAGGGGTCGTGGTCTGATATGGATCAGAAATTTTGTCCGTTGCATCCGAAGTCCATTAAATCGAGGTCCGTTAAATCGAGGTTTTACTGTACTTTGAAACCTCTTCAAATCCTATGGACTCTTGCAAACTGCACTGCAGGGATCTAACTGACGACACTGGAAGTGAAGCAGAAATATTGTTTTAGACTGTTCAACGAGACAAACTTTCGGCTCCTAGACAGCATGTTTCAAAGTTCAGACTTTTTTTTTTTTTTGGCAATTTAGTGGTTCTACAATATATGAGATTTGTGGGAAAGAGAACAGTATTACTTTAACTCAAGAAGCAGGGAATGGGTGAGAGGGGATGGATCACTTGATGATTACCTATTCTCTTCATTCTCTGAAGCAGTGGTCGCCAACCTTTCAGACCTCACGGACCACTAAAGTCCGTCCCCCCCACTCGAGTGGCGCGGCACCACAGCCCCCCCCCCCGCCGCTCGAGCGGGGGCGGCTGCGATGCCGCGCCACTGGAGTGGGGGGGGCTGCGATGCCGCGCCACTCGAGTGGGGGGGGGCTGCGATGCCGCGCTGCTCGAGCGGGGGGGGGGGACTGTGATGCCGCACCGCTCGAGCCGGGGGGGGGGGCGCAGGAGCAGCCGCAGTAGCTGGAGGCTTTCTATCTCGGGGGTGGGGGGCTCCCGCCGCTTGCCTCCCGCCGCTTGCCTCCCGCCCCCGCTCCGAAATTTCCCCACGGACCACCCAAATTTTCTCACGGACCACCAGCAAGACCACTTGCATCCAACGAAGTGGGTATTAGCCCACGAAAGCTTATGCTTCAAAACTTTATAGTTAGTCTTTAAGGTGCCACAGGACTTTGTTACCTCTGATATTTGAATACTGTTATGTAGTATTCTCCCCCACACACATACACACATACCCTCCTGTCTTCTTTTCTCAAAACTAAATATACACAGGTTTTTACTTTCCTCATAGAGAAGGTTTTCTAAATCTTTTGTTACTCCTTCTCTGTATTCTCTCTAATCTATCCACAACCTTCCTAAAGTGTGGAGCCCCAAAGTAGACACAAAACTTCATCTGAGGCCTCATCCGTGCCAAGTGCAATGGAAAAATTCTCTTGTGTCTTAGTTATGATACTCCTGTTAATACAGCCCAGAAAGATTAGACAGTTTTGTAACAGAATCAAAGTGTTGACTCATATTCAAATTGTGACCCACCATAAACCCCAGAGCCTCTTGTGCAGTGCCTAGCCACTTATTTCCCATTTTCTATTTGTACATTTGATTTTTCTTCCCAAGTGTAGTACATTGCACTTATCTTTACTGAGTTTCATCTTGTTGATTTCAGTCCAATTCTCCAATCTATCAAGGTTCTTCTGAATTCTAGTCTTGTCCTCCAAAGTTACAACCCATCCCAGATGGGGTTATCTACAAATTTTATAAGCATATTCTTCTCTTCATTATTCAGGTCATCAATGAATATATTGACTAGTACTGAGGACAGACTTCTGAGGTGGCCCCTTAGTTACATCCTCTCATTTTAATTGTGAGACACTGATAATTATTCTGTGAGTACATTTTTTTCAACCAATTGTGCACCAACCTTATAGTAATTTCATCTAGACATTTCCCTGGTTTGCCAGTGACAGTGTCATGTGTGCCTGTGGCAAAAGTCTTCCATTAAGGGGATATCCTGCAATCCCTATGTAGACAAAACACCCGTTAAAACCAATGGGAGTGTTGCCTGTATTAAGGTTGCAGGTTCAGACCTCCTAAATGTTTTCTTCACTTTTAAGTGAAGTTTTCCTAAGGTATGCAAGTTTGTGTGAATTTAGGTGATTATTTTTACAAGGCAAATTTTCCAGGACATGAGCTGCCACTGAAAACGATGTAATTATTTGCAGTTTATCAAAATCTGTTTTAGACATTTCTTAGGGAATAACAGTCTGAAACCTCTGACATATATTTTGAGAAGAATTTTTAAAATTCTATCAATATAAATCTTCCTGAATAAAGCACAAAGAAAACAACATAATAAGAACCATGAATATTAACTTGATGGTTGATTTTACATAAACAATAAATGGCAGGAGAGAATATACTATTATGGAGTGCCAGTGTTTTGTGGAAAGTGCACATTACAAGACTGTACCTGCCAATGTAATGAGATTTATATTGAAAAATATGAACAGGTCTTTGTGAACCAATATACCAAGAGAATATTAAATGCATAAATTACATAAAAATGCTATTGGGGTGTAACAACAAATGTAAGGAAGTTTCCCACTCTGATTTAAATCTTCCTATCTGGACTTTGATGTTACTTCTCACTTCCAAAGATGTTACTTTGAATATTAGTGGGTATGTAATGGAGCCCTTGGCTGCTCGTGCCACAAATCAGCCAGAGACCATGTCTGTGCAAGCACCAGTGCCCTTTTATTTCCTTGTATCAGTTCCCACCACCACTTATATACAGTTCAGTTCAGTCCAGGTAGCCCCTTGAGGGACAGCTAGCTTCTGCAGCTAGCAGGGAACTCCAGCCACAGGCTCCTCCCTTTCTTGTTCCTCCTTTTCTCTTTTCTGCACTTCCTTCCTGCTAGCTTTATAAAGCCTCCTGGCCCATAAAGCCCACAGGTGTTTTCCTTTAGCCCTGCAATGAGCCACACCCTGCCAGCTCTAATTAATTCCCCTTAATGGGAGCTGGGCTCTCAGGGCTAAGCTAACAGGGGCTGGCTCAGAACCTCCTGGCCAGCACCCTATAACACCCCTCCACCCTTAAAAACAGCAACCTCTGGCCGTCCTCAGCCCTTTTGCCCTTCAGCCCTTCTGACGTCCCCCCGAGGGAGGCCCTTCTGGGGAAGACCGGGGGCCGGGCACTCCCCGTCCACCTCTAAGGATGGTTCCTCTGTCCCTCTCCCACAGAAGGTGCACTGCTCAGGGAGCAGCAGCCCCTCTAACTCTGCCTCCACCCACAGGTCATCACACCAGTCACAGTGCTGTGGGTATCCCATCCCCGGATCCTTCTATACCTGTGGTCGGGGTTTGGAATTCATCCCACCTTTGGTCAGGACCTTCCACACCTCAGTTTCCTCGAACCTCCCTGTGGATCCGGGGCCTCGTCCGTGAGGAGCAGGGTTATGGGATGCTGCCCTGGACCTGTCCCTTCTTCTGAAGGGCTCAGGCTGGCCGGCTCCCTCATATACCCTTCCCATGGCTCCACCCGCTCTAGGCTTTGTGGTCTAGGAGTTTCTTTGCTGTCAACAGGACTATGCCCATCCCCCCAATCTTGGGAAACTTGGTCCTAGGGTATCCACCCCCCCTCTTGGGGTACCCCACAGCTTCGGGCCAAGTAGCAGGCCCCAGTCCCGGCCTAACATTACTGGGCATGGTAGCCTCACCAGCACCCTCACCCGCTTCCACCTGAAGCAACCTTTCATTTCCAGGGGTACCTGGGCAGGACTTCCTGTCCCCATGTATACACCAATGATGAGCCCCCACGATGAGCCAGTGTGGCTTTACCAGCACCTTCTGCACCAGCATGTAGCTGGAGACCGTGTTGACCAGACCTGTTTGGGGTTTTCTCTCCACCTTCACAGGAATCGTGGACATACCCGGCCCTTGCTTTCACCCCTTTACTTGAGTCCATCCACAAAAGTCCGCCCTCCCGCTCTCCACATCGGGCAGTCCCGTTTTGTGTGCCCCAGCCTCCCACACTGCCAACACATTAGCCGGACGGCCCATTCAGATGCTCCTGGGGGCTCCCCCCTCTTCTCTTGGCCTTTCCCAGGAAAAGGGTCAGCTAGTCTCTACCCCGGCTCTCTATCCTTCCAGGGTCAGTCCTCCTTATGGGGTCCCTCGGCCTCTATATTCTCTTCCGTCACCCTGACAGCCTCCTTGACAGTGCCTGGCTGGTGTCTCCTCACCCAGTCTCTGGGAGGCTTTGCAATAATTGCTCAAGAACCAGAGTATCCATTATTTCCTCCAGGGTATGCGCCTCAGGCCTCAGCCAGCGCATGGCCCAGTCCCTCAGCCTCTTGGTAAAGGCCCGGGGTCGCATTACTGACATCCATCAAGCCGACTGGAACTTCTGTCAGTACCGCTCAGCCAACAGGCCTACCTGGTCCAGAATGGCTGCTCTTACGGCCTCATAATTCTGGGCCTGTTCCTCACCCAATGCCATATAGGTGGCTTTAGCCTCCCCTGTCAAATAGAGAGTGAATTGGAGGATCCAGGTTGCCCCCCGCCTGGCTCAGAACCTCCTGGCCAGCACTCTGTTATAGGGTATAATAGGCTAATGCAATGATTATCAAACTTGGGGGTGCGGGAATCACAGCCACACCATTTTCCCCATATTTTACATGGGAGAACGTTCACAGATAGAGCCTAATTAAATGGGAAGAGGTCCCAGGACGGGAAAGAGCGTACTTATATGAAGAAGGTTGAGAACCACTGTACATTAGTATGGAAGGAATAGCAAGTGTAATTATTATGTGTTCTTGTTGTTTCAACCAAAGTAAGATTTTTAACATTATTTAAAATTTTCCTTTTAGTTAATGCAGGGTTGGGGTTTTGTTTTTTGTTTTTTGTTTTTTTAGTATTTTTAGCATTATTTTAAAAATGCTGTCATTCTCATTATATTGCATCATTCCATGTTTGTTTGTTTTTTGCTCACTGATGTTGGTTATTTTAATGGGAGTTGGTAAGAGTCGAATACAGTAACTTTAATAGCTGAAGTGGAATTTGTATGAATCCATATTTCTGCCCACAGTTTGTGTTTGTATTTCTACAATAATAAATGTTGAATAGTAATATTACCAAGCACTAACCATTCCACACCTTTGGATAAGATGACTATGGTACAGTTTTAAAGCAATATATGTGCCACCAAATATTCTTACGGGTGTTTGTATATTGCAGCCATTCAGATATACTCCATTTGGTGCAGCCTGAATGCCTGATGTACTTTCAAGGTTGTCCTTAAATAGCACAATTTCCCTGGCTTGGCCTGGAACAAGATAAAGTTTTTATTACATATTGCATATTCTCTCCATTGGCATCTGTTAGCCGCCAGAATCATGTATCCTGGTCATTCCTGCTTCAGGATCTAAGGCAGAATTTGAACATGCTAATTTTCTTTTTCCTCTAAAAAAAGGGGCAGTATAGCAATGCCCATCCAGCTTAACCTCTTGGGAACATTTAATGCCACATATCTCCAGATTCTCCTGTATCACTTTCAAGAAACTTCAGTGATAAATAGAAGAATCCTAGCCTAGTTTCCGGTCTTTCCTCTCAGATGAAAACCAGAGTCATTAATGATAACTGTTTCTCCAACTACAAAGTCTTCAGAATCAGAGAGGTAGCCATGTTAGTCTGGAATTGTAGAAGTGACAAAGAGTCCTGTGGCACCTTAAAGACTAACTAAAGTATTGAAGCATAAGCTTTCGTGGGCTAATACCCACTTATTATTATTATTGCGTACTTATTTATACCTGTCCCTGGATACTTCCACTGCATGCATCAGACAAAGTGGGTATTAGCTCACGAAAGCTTATGCTTCAATACTTTAGTTAGTCTTTAAGATGCCACAGGACTCTTTATCAAAGTCTTCAGAATCACACAAGAGTGAATCCTCTCCCAATGTGTTTCCACATCTATAATGCAGTGATTGGGAGAACTGGGGACATAGCATGTGCTGAAGTACACAGATGACATCCAACTCTATATCTCCTTTGCATCAAATACAGACAGCACAGTCTTTCAGCTTTCTCACTGCTTGCTGGACATCAGCACCTGGAGCTGGCTATAGCTGAACCCAGGCAAGATTTACATGATGCTGGTAAGAAGGAGAAAGAAATCTGAAGAATTTGCTTCCTTTCTAACATCCCCCACTATCGAGAGATTCTGCCCTCAAATTGTTAAATCATTCCACAGCCCTGGTGTTCTTTTGGAATCCTAATTGGTACGGGATGTTGAAATAGACATAGCCATTTCCTTCTGTGATGGTGTTGTATCTCATTATAAATAAATCTATAAATATTTGTCTACCGATTTATTTACAACAGGGTGTGATTGTGATGGTGCACCCCGTAAGGCTGTATGGGAAGATGCTTATAAATCTATATATGATACAACTGGAATACATTTTATGCTACATATGCCATGTACCATATCTCTGTAAATGTTATGATGTAGTGAATCTATTCCTCCTATTTGTATGCATGTACCATTTGTCTGTTCAAAGTTATGAATATTGGCTGTATACTTGCTTAATTTCTAAGAAGCCTTAGTAAGAACATTTACTCAGCTTCTTGGGAATGTAAAAAAATTAGGCCTGTTTAAAAAGTCACAAGCACAAAAATTCCAAAATAAGGAAACAATGAACAAATATCACGATTTAAATTAAATTTTATACTGAAGGGAGGAGAAAATCCCTCTGCAACTTTGTTGAAAGCTTCTGTGCCAAGTTCCAGCTCTTTGTGAATTAAAGTAATAAACTCTTCAAAATGCAACATTTTTTAATGGAAGGATGACAGGCCCTTAAATCTAGTGGTACTGCTGGTGAAGCTAAAATGAGTTAAAAGAAAGGATCAAACCTTGTGGCAGCTGTATATTTCCAGTAATATACTATAGTGATAGAAGAATGATCTCAGAATCTTCCACCTAGAAGGAAAAAAATAGCTCTCTCGGGACACTTATGTCATATACTCTTATAAAACAGGAAAGTGTCTAGACAGATAGTTACGCTTAGAGCCTTATTTTCAGAAAATTACATTAAAAATACCTTTAGAAATCTATTTCAAGTATATCTGGTTCATATCACTTTCTAAAAATAAAGCTTTTTGTATGATGCTGATTATACATACCTATTAAACATACAATTTAACCCAAGGGTTGGCAACTTTTGGCACATGGCACATCGGGGAAAGCCACTGGCGGACTGGGACGGTCTGTTTACCTGCAGCATCCACAGTTTCGGCCGATTGCAGCTCCCACTGCCTGCGGTTCGCCGTTCCTGACCAAAGGGGGCTGCAGAAAGCAGCAGCCATCACTTCCCTTGGCCCACGCCGCTTCCAACGACCCCCATTGGCTTGGAACAGCGAACCACAGCTAGTGGGAGCTGCGATTGGCTGAACCTGTGGATGCTGCAGGTAAACAAACCATCCCAGCCTGCCAGCAGCTTTCCTGATGGGCCGTGTGCCAAATGTTGCTGATCCCTGGCTTAACCCATTGGCCCTGAATAGGTCTTGAAAAGAGTGTGTGGAACACCTAGGGGAATGTGTTTTTTCAAGTGCTGCCTGACATCTAAAGTACAATTTTGAGACCCAAGAAAGGTCCCTTTTCCTCATCATTTGCTTTTCCAGGTTGGTTCAGCTGACAATACCAACAAGCCTGCTCTTTGTACTCCCAGTAAATCTCAGAAGACCACATGAAATCTCATTGACTGTATGTAGTACTAAGAAGTGGTATCTACTATCCTTAGAAGGCTCAGGGCCAGATTAAAATTCATTCTGGGGCCCTTACTTTTGATGGCAGCCCCAGGGTTTTTACCAAGATCCTGGAAGTGGTGACAATCCTTTGCTAGAAATGTATACCCCAGCCCGGGACCCCCTTGTCACCTGAGCATGGTAAGCATGAGAACTTGCCTTACTCAGCATGCCTTTGTGACCAATGGGGAGAAGTCAACAGGAATACATTTACAGTAAACCCTCGATTTAACGGACCTCGATTTAACGGACTTCGGATGCAACGGACAAAATTTCTAAGCAAGTCTGATGCATCCGAAATCCATTTGTCGAGGGCTGGCTGCCGGCTCCCGCCCGGGTCCAGACAGTGGGCGGGCTGGCTGCCGGCTCCCGGCTGCCGCCCGGGTCCCAGCAGCCGGGACCGGGGCTGGCTGGCTGGCGGCTCCCGGCTGCCGCCCGGGTCCCAGCAGCCGGGACTGGGGCGGGCTGGCTGACGGTTCCCGGCTGCCACCCGGGTCCCAGCAGCTGGGACCCGGGCGGGCTGGCTGCCGGCTCCCAGCTGCCGCCCGGGTTCCAGCAGTGGGCAGGCTGCGGAGCTGCCGCCCCGGCCCTATGGTGGGCGGGCTGCTGCTCCAACAGCTCGGTTTTTTTTTTTTATTAAATAACGGACTTTCTGATTTAACGGACACCCCCTCGCCCGAATTAGTCCGTTAAATCGAGGTTTTACTGTAATTTGAGCTCTTCTTATAAGCATTTCATCTAGACTCTTATCACCTCAGAAGGTTAGAGGGCCTTCATTCTTCTCTGACACAAGTTCTCTCATCCCTGTGATGATGAACTGCCCATTAGGCCCCCGTCTAGCTATTCTCCTTTACTCCTATAAAACCATTCATTAGTGGAACATGTTAGTGAGGTTAGATATAAAAGACAGATCGAAACACAATCCATGTACTTCAATTGAACTTGGATCTATTGGGTATGCCAATAAACAAAGATATACAGTGCACTTATTTGCTTTCATAAGCAGTGCTTCTAAGTGAATTCCTGGCACTTCACCCTCAAGGAAAAATAAAATCTTTGACAGTCTGGTTAGAAAGCAGACACTTATCTCTGTGATACAGGGTCTCAAAAGGAATTCAGTGATTATTCAACAGATCCCCCAAATGTGTGTCATTATTTACTCATAGAATCATCAAAATGTAGGGCTGGATCAGACCTCTGGATATGATCAAGTGCAGCTCCTTATGCTGTGGTAGGACCAAGTAAACCTAGACCATCCCTGACAGGTGCTTATCCAACATGTTTTTCAATACTGTACTGGAGATACCACAACATTCTTTGGAAGTCTATTCCAGAGCTTAACTACCCTCATAGTTAGAAAGCTTTTCCTAATATCTAACCTAAATTGCCCTTGCTACAGTTAAAACCCATTATTTCTTGTCCTACCTTTAATTGGACATGGAGAACAATTGATCACTGTCCTCTTTATTACATCCCTTAACATATTGGAATACTGTTATCAGGTGTCCCTCAGTTTCCTTTTCTCAGGACTAAACATGCCTAGTTGTTTTTATACTTTCCTCATAAGTCAGGATTTCTAAAACTTTTATCATTTTTGTTACT
Organism: Sternotherus odoratus; assembly: GCA_032164245.1. NCBI lineage: Eukaryota > Metazoa > Chordata > Testudines > Kinosternidae > Sternotherus > Sternotherus odoratus. Next base: position 64,225,735 of record JAVMKO010000001.1, read on the forward strand.
CTATTCTGTACAATTCTATAATCGTGTATTTCATTTTTCCTTCCTAAGTGAAGTACTTTGCACTTGTCTTTACTGAATTTCATCATGTGCTTTTACACTATTGCTCCAATTTGTCAAGTTTATTTTTAATGTTAAGCCTTTCGCCAAAGATCTTGCAACCCCACCCACCTTGGTGTGATCTGCAAGTTTTATATGCATAGTCATTCATGAAAATATTGAATACTGACGGGCCCAGGACTGACCTCATGCAGGGTCTCATTAGATATGCCCTCCCAATTTGAGAGAAAATCATTGATAAATCTTTGGATATGGTCTTTCAAGCAGTCTTTCCAGCACCCACCTTATAGTAATTTTATCTGGACAGACCACATTTCCCTAATTTACTTATGAAAATGTCATGAGGAAGTGTGTCGAAAGCCTTACTAAAATCTACTGCTCCCCCCCATCCGCTAGATCAGAAATCCTAAAAAAGAAGGAAATTAAGTTAGTTTGACATAATTTGTTCTTGATTATCCATGCTGACCATTCCTTATAATGATATTATCCTATAGGTGCTTAAAAATAGATTTGCTTAATCATTTTCTCCAGTATCTTTCCTGGGATTGACTGGTTTATCATTCCCTCATTGTTCCCCTTTATAATGATAGGTGCTATGTTTACCCTTCTCCAGTCTTATGGGACTTCTCCCATCCCCCCAGGAGTTCGCAAAGTTAATTGCTAAAGGCTCTGTGATTGCTTCAGCTGGTTTCTTAAGTACTCTAGGATTGAATTTCATCAGGTCCTGCTGACTTGAATACATCTAATTTATATAAATATAGTTTCACCTGTTCTTTCCCTTTGGCTTGCATTCTCTCCCCATGAGTCAATCTTAATTATGTTGAGTATCTGGTCATCATTAACCTTTTTAGTGAAGACTGAAGTAAAATGGGCATTAAGCACATCAGCTTTCTTGATGTTATCATTTATTAGCTCCCCTTCCCCACTTAGTAGAGGACCTACACCTTCCTTCCTCTTTCTCTTGCTCCTAATCTATTTAAAGAACCTATTATTATTACCTTTTATATCCCTTGCCATGTGTAATTTGTGTTTTAAAACAAACTGGCTTGTTCATATTTGTGCCTTCTTTGTGTTGGATTTTCATGTCTATCCTGGAAAGTAATTACATTTTCAGGAGTGTTCACTAGAGGGACAAATATCAAAGTGATAGTGAAGAATATTGACAAAGAATTAATGTGGAAATTTTAAATGTACTTTATGGTACAGCACCATTTTAACAATTTCAAACCAGTCGATGAGATGAAGCTTGCAAGTGAAAGCAAATAAAAAACATAAAATCCACAAACTTGCTGCCAAGCACAAAAGGATAAGTGATCTTGGGTACTACAGTTACTTGGTCAACAAGAAGCTTCTGCAGCAGGCTCCCAGGTTGTGAACCTGAGTAACAAAAGGAGGCAAATACTCTTTATTGATAGAACTCTGCCATGTCTTCCAGACAATTCCTATAGAATAACTTCCATCATATCTAGACTGAAATGGAGCTAGATTATCTGGATCCAAGGACCATGCTCACAATGATAGAAAAGCCAACAGGACATGTACTATGTTAGTCCAACACTCCACAAAATCACAATGGCCCTCCAACTTCTTCACAGCTTTCGTGTGCTTTTTTGTTTGCTTGTAGTTAGTGTATCATTTGATAAAAACAGTTTGGTTCTCAAGAGGTTACGGTATGTAATAGAATATCTCTTGTGGGAAAGCTGCTTTATCAATTTATAGTTCAAATGTTATTTTCAGATTATTATTCAATTGCATAGAATACTTATGCAGTTATATTTCACATTTTTATTTTAAAACAATATGGTAAGCATCTATCTTCTCTCCTAGCATAAAATCAGAAAGAACGTGTCAATAGAACTTTGAAATCATTTCTTGGTCCAGCAGCATGATTATACTTTGATGAGACATGCAGAGTCACAGTTCATACACTGCAGTTCTATTCGGAATTGTAAGACACTGAAATCTGTGCCAAACATGTCAATGTTACCAGTTCAGAGAGCATAGTCTTTATATGTGTAAGAATGAACCAGGAGATATAATACTAGTGAGTGATTTAAAATATTATAGCTATGAAATGCATCACAGAAAAATCCCTTCAACGGATGTGCTCACTAGTGCAAATAGGTACATTTAATTTGTGTTTAATTTCAGTGGTGCATGGGATATAGAAAGTAATTATGGATTTAATATTCTTGTTCTTGTATTTTTTTTACACTAAAAAAGCACTCCCAAAACTTTGGCTGGATCATTTAGCTGTCAAGTACTTAAAGATTAATGACCACACAAGGCAATTTATTGTGCCCTTATCAGCACTAAATCTATATCTGTTACTTCTCCCAGTCCTCAGCATTTGATCTTTAGCACAGCCATTACATGCAGTCTGGTTCTTATTATTTTACGGTGCATCACCAGACTTGTGTTCCTTTGCCTCCACAGAAAATAACTATGAACAAAAATACATATCTGAAGCCTTGTTTGAGCACAACATGTAAGAACATGTAAATAGTAATTTCCTGATAATCCCGCTAGTCTAGACAAAGAAAATTCAACACATTAGTCATGCTTGATGTTCTGTGTTTGTAGATGTTCCTCAACTTGTATTATTTACATATATATTTCCATAAAAAGTCTTCCCCCCCAAATGAAATGACCCAACCCACTCCTAATCTGAGTCCTGATTCCAGCTGCTATATTCACACTGAGTATTATCAGTGGTACTACTCGGAGGGTATGGTATCACTCAGTGTCAACAAAGATGGCAAAATCAGACCTTTGGTAGGAATACAACTAATATAATTGGTCAAGGACAGTATACATTACATCAAATAAAAAAAGAAGCACTGTACGTTTTATTTTAAAGTTGATGCCTGTGAAAGTCTCTTTGACTGAAACCTAATTTATCACTGAATGGAGAGACCCACCAGCACGCAGCTTACACTTGGAATACTATTTGGGGTATAGTTCTTAATTCCTAGCCTTTCAATATTTTATTATTGTTACTTACTTTTTAATGGTAGAAAAATAACATTCATATATAAAATAGTGCCATTAAGTGTCCTCCAATGCAGAAATAATTTCTGCATTAAATTAGACCACATCACTGCCACAACATTTGGCATTCTTTCATGACATATAATTTTTAATAGGGTCTTTGGAATCCTGAAAAGACTATACCTTACATAAAGCCAAAAGCTTCTAGGCAGGTGTCTGATCAGATTCGGTGAAGAAAATGCCCAAAATCATGTACAAATATTAAAAGCAGGGCAAAATAATGATTTTTTGCAATACACTGCCAATAAATAGGTAGTCCATGAAAGAAGTCACTGAAGCTTAAGATATTTTACATTGCTAGAACGAAATGGAGTAACCTTTTATTTGTATATTTTAACTGCTCTCCATAGGGACACTTAAAAATTCCATTGGCTTAATTTCTTCTTTGCTAAATGTCTGAATTTGGGTCATAACATGGAATAAAGTAGAGCTGCATGGATAATATAGAAATAAATAATCTATTAAATTAGTTTCAGTTCATGTCCTGATCACAGGCAGTTTTCAATTGTCTTTTGTTTATTATTAAAAGTATTCACAGAATAATTTCTGTGAATAATTTTGGTTGGTAGATGTTTTAGGAGCAACTCCTTCTGAGTATTCAAAGTTTGAGGTGGTAGACTAGTTTTCATTAAACACATAAGTCACATCATCTGTTTCTGTTCCATGAATTGATGGATGAAACAACTTAGAATCAGAATTCTGGTGTGTATACCTGATTTGTTGATATATCTTGATTTTTCCAGGAACATCTTAGGGGCAACTGATCCTCCCAACAGCCTTCCAGAATGCCTTCCATGAGCTCTGTGGTCAAGATTTTACACTTCTAAGCAGATGTGAAATTTCACTTTTAAAACAGGATCACTCTGATTTGGGTTCATATTGTTTAGAACTGAGAAAAAACTTGAATTTTTCATCCTGCAGGGTATTCTATTATTTCAACATTTATTTATGTCCGAAATGAGAACAAAAAGTTGAAATATTTAAATTTCTAATGGAACAAAAATTCTAAAAATATTTTGATTAAAAAATGGCAAAACATCCTATGTGCGCTCTCTCTCTCTCTCTCTCTCTCTCTCTCTCTCTCTCTCTCTCTCTCTCTCTCTCTATATATATATATATATATATTAAAAGGAAAGATTCTGACATTCACAAATTGAAATACTTCCTCTTTGATTTGTTCAGCTAATCCAAAACATTTCAAGTAAGTTCAACTTTAAACTGCATTTTCCTATAGTACCAGATTGCCCCACGCAAGTTGTAGTTATGGTGCCTGGTGGCCATATTCTCTCAAGACCTGGGCTCCCTGACTGGATTACATCTCCCATGATACACCCACATTCATGAGTCCGATAAAGCACCATGTGGTTTCACTGAAGGGTGGAAAGTTGAAGTATCTCAAAAGGACCTGCAGAGTGAGACTGGTGGATACACCAGGGCCTGGGCTACATGGGGTGGGGGGGTGGGGGGGGAAGGGTAGTATAGATGTGCCTCAGTATTGTAATCCAGAGCCCAGTCTAAGTATGGGAGAAATGCAAAATTTTCCCTTGCAATTTATTCCCTTGAAGATGAGAGGCTTGTACCTCAAGAGTTGTACTCAGAAGACCAGAAAGGGGATGAAGGTGAATACACTAGCATTCCACCATAACACACTGACATTGGCCTCAAGTCAATCCAGAACCCTAAACTACTGTGTTACCCCTCTGCCTTAGTAAGAATGAGCATTGCTGGAGATGAGATTGGATATCAACTCTTTACCACACCTATCTGTCTACTTCAGCAACAAACTCCTTTAGCATGCGTGAGTCTCATCCTTGCCTTTCAGGTAACAATCAATGAACACCAGATGCCAAATTCCCAGAGACATCTCCTTGTAGTATCCAATCCCTCTCACAGCACACTCACAGAAATTCTTTGCTTCCTCCAAAGAGACAGGTACACACCTGTTAAGTTAACTGAGGATTCCCTCTATCCTTCGATAGAGCAGCACTAACTAACATGGCTTATAGTAGAATTAAAAATAAGCTTATTAATAAAGAACAGAAATCTAAGTGGTACTAAGCAGAGATAACACACAGAAAATGGTTACAAACAAAACAAAATAAAACACATTTTCCAGTATCTAAGACTTACCTTTAACAAGCTACAATCTTTAAATAATTTTCACACACCTGTCAAGCCACCAGCACCTACAATCTTTCTGGAATGTACATGGAATTAGTTGGCCCTCCCCTCTGTCCCCTAAGTGATAGATAACTTAGAGGTTCTCTCCCTTTCTTTTTGTTCCCCTCCCCTGATGGGATGTTGATGACATACTGTTTTCTCGTCCTATGATTCATTTGCTTTTTCTTATTCTCTGTCCTTGTCTCTCTCTCTCTCTCTCTCACACACACACACACCTACCCCCCCACACACACTTATTGCTAGCTATTTATGTACTACCATTATCATAGATACACACTATTATACTGCCTAAAATAGCAGCAAATAGCCAGGAAAAAATATTTGATTTAAAGTATAAATTGCATGGGGTTGTTCACCTCAGCTATTTTCACAGGCTTTATATTCACAAGGCCTTCAAAACAAAATCTTGACAAATATCTAATCATGAGAAATGAATGAAGACTGTACCCGGCAAACAGTTGATGTGAAGGAATATTAAAATGAATTAATTGGTTCTGTACCAAGTTCTGCAAGTGCAAATAAATAAATTAATCAAAAATGAATTCTTGGTAAGATATTAAAACCACTGAAGTTTCTTACTGCAAAGCCATGCATTTAAGTCTGAATTGTAGCTGATCATTATTTTCCCCCTACAACCCTTGGAATCAGCCTCTTGTTAAAATTGGAATTTAGTTGCTATAATGATTGAAATTTAATTCAGACCCATGTAATTTTCATGGAACAAAGGTTGATTGCCCAAATTGTCTGGTAAGCAGAAGGAAATAAAACATCTGTTATTTGTTTAAATTAATATGTATTTATCAGATAACACTTTGTTCATTGGATTTGTTGCTGAATCCACTGTTTCTAGCTCAGGCATTTGCAACTGACACTAAGTGGGTAATTTTTTGGTTTAATAAATAGCGTACTTAACTGAGATGTCTATATTTTTGGTAAATACAACAGTAGAGCTTAGTTGCAAATAAAGAGACTAATGTGGTTTCTAAGCAGAATATTTACATTCCATTCTTTGTTCTGTTCACTAGACAACAGAGCAGAGAATTAGCCTGATGTAATTCAATTTAACACAAAAGCTTGTTTTCAATCTATGGTTGCAGGACAACTCTTAAATACTCATGCTTGAAATGAGTGTAAAAAACATAAATGAAGTGTGGCTAATTAGTATTCCTCCCCCCCACATGTATTGAGAAGTGTCAGAATGAAGCTTGAATGCGTGCATAGTGCATGTGTTTAGAGATCACATTGGGGAGTATTTATAAATGTGTTTCAATATTACTAGAGTGCCATTTTTATGAAATCAAATTCTAGCTGGAGAAGCTGGGTTTTTTTCTAATTCCCAGACCACTCTGATTTGGAAATTTAAGAGAAGTATCTGCAGGAGAGAGCTTAGGTAATGTATATAATTAAAAAAATGTTAGTATCAACATGGATAAAATGTAACAGCTGTGGTAGTATCTTTTGTATATTTTCCCCTTTATGTTAGAGGTTCTTAAAAATAAATGAGACTAACAGAAAAAAACAGCAAGCTCATCCGGGGAATGAGCTCATTAAAGAAGGACTCAGATGAGACCATTGTTGATACCAACCAAGCCCTCAAACTATGTTTCCTTTCCTTCTGTAACCTAAAAGTCTCATGAAGCAGCTCAGTCAACATTGACACTAAGCCTAAAGGGTTTGAAGCTGCAAATATCTAAGAAAGAACAATAGAAGGAGAAGCAGCTGCAGCAACCCACTTAGTATCTATGTCCCTTATGACTTTGCTAAAGTGTTTACAATAGCAGCATGCCACCTACATCCATACACAACCTATCGGAGGATCTGTGCTCAGAGCAGGAGCCACGACCCCTAAAGCTTCCTCTCTATTAAAATTAGAAGAAGAAGAGACCGTGGTGACTGTTCAATCTAAATTGCCATGGAAAATTAAACAACACCATATAGGAGTATTATATATTTATGTGAATTTAATTATATAAACAGCTGACCAAATAACTTGCAACAAATTATTTATCTGAGTTACTCTTTTATTCTTCCCATGGAATATCCATGAGAAAATCATAATTTCCTCAAATTTATTTTGTATTTAATCATATCTAGTAAATACCTTTTCGAATGTTTTAAGCTGTGGATTGATTGAGAACATTCAAAATTAATCTGGCATTGCATTTATCACCCCCATCTCGCTCTCCTTGAACCAGGATTATAGTGTTTCATCCTAATATGAAGGTTCATAGAGGTAGGACCCCCTTCCTGGCTGCCACTCTTATAAAAATTAAGAGCACCAATGAATGATTTACCTCAACAGATTGGCAGAACATGTGATCAGATAGCCAAGCCATGATTTTTAATGTAACATTAACACATGTAGAGACAAGCACAATCACAAGAAGTTTAATCCATTCTCTGAGCTATGGTGCATGCTCTTTTTTCAGAAAATATCTATATGAACAGAATTAAGGATTTGTGGGTACACTACCATTTTAACCCACAGAAACAAGGTTGAGGCACTGTCTTCTTTACAAAATGCCTCCTTAGTCAGGCTGTCTGCGTGGGAGGATTGCACTGCTGACCTCCATGTTGTTCCACTCTCCAGGGGTGCAAATGCCTTTTTGTGCCCACAATTTTGGCAGTACAAATAAATGCACACACAGCGGATGACACCTACAGCAGGCACCCAGCCCATTGAAGTCCATCAAAAGACTTTTAATTGATTTCAAAGAGCTTTGCATCAATCCCTTAGAGGTCTAAATATCCGACTAAACACACAGATCAAATAGCTAGATGTAGTGACTTGCACCTTCATTTGTTTGAACCTTCAAAACTGCAGGCCCAAATTGGAAAATCATGTTAAGCATCTTCCAAAATCTAGATATTTACATTTATGTTAAATCATTAAGCTAGATGTTTTTCAGTTACTAACAATTACGCTATAGTATATTTATATTTATAAAATAATAAATAGTGTTAGTGCCCTTTGCCATATCTTAAATAATTGATCAATTAATAGCATTTTTCAGGGATTTTAATTCCCATTGAGACTGACATAAGAGTGAGATGGACCTTTACTTCCATTTTAGTGTAGATTCTCTTTATTGCTTGAGCTGACAGGTGCTGGGGGGAGGTGCAAATCTGAAAAGATATACATCTTCATTTTAATTTGGAAATGCTGAAATATTTATCTGCAGTTTAAAGGCCAACTTGAAAATGTCATATCCACCTAAACATTTTCTGCTTCCTATAGTTACAAGCATGGTCTAACATTATTATAACCGAAAAAGATCAGCAATTAAAAAAAAATCTATGGTTCCAGATTGTTTTACTTTGTGCATTTGGCATCATTTTGTGTGCAGTCAATTTCACTGCTTTGTTAACTGCCAGCTGTCTCATGCACTTGCATCATAGCATCACTTCATGCAGTGCTCAGATACCTGTTCTTCATCTGGCTCTGCAAGAGGGTGTTTATCCACAACATCAGCAAAGCTGAAATTGATCAGGTAGCAAGCAAGCAGGTATATAAAGAGGCAAGGGAGAGGAAGGATGAGGAATGAGCCTGGACATATCTCATGATGGAGATTCTTATTGTTTTAAGGATTTTAAAAAAATAAAAATCAAGACATACCATTTAAAAGATGCTTTAAAGATAAATATTGTTTTTAAAATAAGTAAATAAAAAAAATCAGGTTGACAATCTTCTTTCAGTACATCTTTTCCCACCCATTCTTCTCCTGTCCAAATGCTATTCTCAAGTTCTTGACCCTTCAACAGCCTTTCTCCAGTAGGTTCCTTAGTCCCAGTTTGTTCTCATTTACCCTCAGCATTGGGTGGTGTTCCTGGCAGAGGAATAAGGAAGATCATGTATATGATTACTTTTATTTTGTGCTGTAACTGGCTTCTTTATTCAAATTTCTCATGATCAAGGGGTGTCTCCAGGTTATAGCATCCACAGAACATGTTCCCACTTTATTGAAGAGAGCAGAAATTGTTAGCCCAGGTGAGGTTCTGAGATGGGGTATGAAAAATACAGGGGGCATTCTGAGGATCTGGAAAGAGAAGGGGGTACTTAGCCAAGTGTTTTCATTCTTGAGATGGGTGTTTTAGGTTTGGTTCATTTTGAGATTTGGGCTGTGGTTTGGGCTGTGGGGAGGGAGGGATAGCTCAGTGGTTTGAGCATTGGCCTGCTAAACCCACTCTTGAGGGGGTCATTTAGGGATATGGGGCAAAAATCTGTGGGATGATTTAATTGGGGATTTGTCTTGCTTTGAGCAGGGGGGTTGGATTAGATATCTCGAGGTCCCTTCCAACCCTGATATTCTATGAATCTGTTGATACATTAATCCATCTAGTGCAGTCGTCCCCACAGAGACTGAAATACTTCTAGCTAGAACAAAATGAAAACTCTCCTGTAAGTGACCTTTTTCTTGATAGGTTTATCTAATTTTATAATACTTTGGTGGCCAATAATGGGAGAAAAAAAGACTTGATTTTGTGCCTTGAGTAATAGTCATTGTAGAATCAAGACTAAAATGTAATGAGAGAGGGTGATAATGAGAGTGGTGTATTTTTATGTTATTTTAACTTTTTTTGTGGTCACTGGTTTAGGTTTTTTGTTTGTTTGTTCTGGTCTTTGGCTTTCAATCTTGTTTGGGAAGGCATTCCTTCTGTGTGAATTGAAGCAGATCCTTCATCTCCAACAAGGAGAGGTCTCACAGCAAAGAGCTGTTTTGTAGATAGGTTTAGTGTCTTCATTCCATTGTTGATGTACAGACCATCTCTTAGGTTCAAGAATAGCAGCCGTGTTAGTCTGTATCCATAAAGAAAGTGAGGAATACTTGAAGCACCTTAGAGACTAACCAGTTTACACACCATGGGTGGGATTTTAAAAGTGCTCAGATATTGTCCTAATTCTCCTTTCATTGTAATCTACTGTACAACTCATGTTGAGCTCAATGGTAGCAGAGTTAGGCAGATCCCAAGTGGTTTTTAATATCTCGCCCAATAACATAGGTGCTGGAAGTAGGGGTTTGAGGGGTGGGGGGGACGTTGCTGCAGCTCCTCCCTCTCTGCCCCCATCTTGAAGTGGTTTCCATTATATACAGGGTTTACAGTTTAGTTCAATTATTCTCAGCACCCCCACTATAAATTTTTTTACAATGCTCCTGCCCAATATTGATACTTTATCAGCTTTGTAAACATTTAAACTATGGCTAAAAAGGACCATATAAGTACTAAGTAGAGATTATTGGAAAATAGAAACAAATTTTCATATTTTTTCCCTCTCTTTTTCAGTTTCATTTGGATAGACCTTTTTTACAAGTTCCAGGGTTAAGTATTTTTTATTACTACTACTAAGTGCTGTACTTACATTAGGTTTGAACAAAATCTACCAGAAAGAGTACGGCAAGAATTTGTAAACAGTTTTTAGCTAGTTTACATTTTTAAACCTTATGTTACATTTTGTTTCTCTCTGCCCTACAATTTTGCTTAAAGTTATCTGTTGATATTAAATACATTAACCTTTGGCTTCCAAGCCTAGAAAAAAGCCCTGAAAGTTAAGACCTGGGTGGATTTTCTCAGCCTCTGAACATTAAAAAAAAATTCTGTTATTTTATACAGGAATTTTCATCTTGGTGGGTTTTCAAAATTAAAAAAACCCAAACAAACAACAACACAAACCGTAAAAGAAAAATTACCAGCAGTCGTTTAATGTCAGGAATAGGGTCCTCTTCCTTCAAAATCCTTTCAAACAGAAATCTCTGGAGAAATAAAAAATGTTTATACAAGTGCATACAGGCTCTAAAGAAACAATCATGACAGAATTTATTCCAATGAATCCTTCCCTTTAGTCCATTAAATTACTTATCTTGTCTTGGTGGCAACACATGCTATGATTTCTGGAGACATGTTTAAAATCAATAAAAGGTTTCCTCTTCCAAATTCCTGTAGAGATCAGACACCACTGGCACTGGGGATTTGGGGAAGAGAATGATTCTAATCGAGGTAGTGATAGATTCATGTATCAGCTTTACTAGTGGCCTCAGAGGAAGAAGTCTCTTTATTCTGCAGTGCCTCCCAATACGGCCATTAGCAACAGGGGTGAAAGTTTGGGCAATAAGATTTGGGGGAATGCAACAGGCTTTGAATAGCCATAAAGGCTCATTGCTCTCGCTTAAAATGCTTGTGAAAGTCCAGGGAGATTATTCATTTTTACATAAAGCCAGGGCTCAGTGATGAAAGTTTGTTCCTGAAATTAAAATCAGAAATATCAGTGTATGTATATCCGGACAAATAGTGGGAGTTCTGGACTCCAACCTGGTGGCTCGTTTGTGAACCTGAATTTTTCTACACATCATCTGAATTTCAGGCTCTTGTTTTTTAAAGGATTTCCAATGGAATCTTTATTCTTTATTACCAGAACTTATATTGAACTTTGCTATTTAGTGAGAATGGATTTTTTTGATTATTTGGTAGCTAAATATTGGCTTTTTGGCTTTTTTCTGAGGCATTTTTTCTATACTCCAATGTAAATGCATTGTTGTCAAGGACTGACATAAATACAAAGAAATAAAATCCATAAATCTATCAAAACTGAAAATCCTAGATACCGATGGAAACAACTGAAAAGTCATTATCCAGCTAATGTAATCTAAGTCTTACATGATTTGTTTTGAAAAACGGTAGGCATCCAGAACATAATTCAAATATGCAGACAATACCGGAAACCTTTTTATAATAGATTTATAAGAGATTTCATGTTCTCTGTTCTTTGTATGAAAATGAAATGCAACACACTGGGGATGAATATTCAGAGCAAAAAAATAATACCAAGTTTAGAGGAAAAATACTGCACTTTACTGAACATCAGAGAGGTTCATGAATGCCCTGTGTACCGATAAAACAACCAACTAATGTTGCTAAGGAAGGCTAACTGTCTTGTTGCATTGCTCTTTAAAACTGCATCATATATGAGTCTGGATAGTAAGTGTTCCAACTGGATGCCATGGTGCTGCAGCAAAGTGGTAGGTAGTAACACCTGTGTCATTTTGGGGTCCACCCAGACCTGTGAGGGGCTCTATTTGGGGATATTTGGAACTGGGAGGGCTGCTGGTGTCAACCTGAAACGAATACCTGGACTGGTGAGAGCCAGGACAAGACCTTGTACTTGTGGGTTAGCTACTGGTGTCAGGGATCAGAGCCATAACTCCACAGCACAAAGACTTCCAAGAGTACAGGAAAAGCAGTGACAGAGTCCCTCACTGGTGTTGGGTAGTCCCCAAAAGTTACATCTCTCCGTGTACCCATTTAAATCTCCAGTTTTCAGAGAGAGGGGAATGGAATATAACTGAGCCATACATTTCATTCTGGGCTGAAACTTGAAATACAAATTTATGAGTTCATCACAAATTATGTTTTTATTACTTCATTCAAAATAAATAGTCAAGCACTGTATTCTTTGTCAAACATGACTCTCTCAACCAGAGTGCAGGCCAAGATTTTCAGAAATAAGTGTCTAAAATTAGGCTCCTAAATTGATTTTAGACACCTAAGTAATTGTCCCAATATTCAAAGGTACTGAGCATCGAACCGACTCATATAGAAGTCTATGGGAACTGTTGGGTGTTCAACACTACGGAAAACCAGGCTAATTAATGTGGACTCAGGAACCTCTTTTAGGCCACCGTTTTTTGTTTTTTTTCAAACTGGCCGCTCAATTGCATGGAAATGCATTGATCATCCTTATACCCACACCTCATTTTTTCCCTTGGTTTTGGTTTTTGCTCCCCAAGCAGAGGGAGAAATGGGTGTTATAGTAAAATGGGGTTTTATTCTTTATCACATTTCAGAAGTTTCTGGTGTTTGAAAGGGAAAGGCCTGATCCAGTAAACCCTCCACATCTAGAACTCACATGGAATTAGATGGGAATTCTATTTACTAGGGATTTGTAGAATCCTATGCCAGGGAGCAAACCTGCAAGGTACCAGATATTTCGTGAAGTTGCTGATCAGCCCTCTCTGAAGTCAACATAAAGTAAGCACTCAGAGCCAGACTTAGGCATTTGGGCATCTAAAATGCAGATAACAATTTTCAAAATCCCACTAGATCCCTAACTTCCATTGATTTCAAAGGGAGTTAGGCACCTGGGGACTATGGAAATCTTACTAGGTGCCATCTGCATCATTAGGTGCCTAAGTACCATTTGAATTTGGTCTTCGGCCTCTCAGGGAGTTGCTTGGCTGTCTGCAGGATTGAATCCTGAGTGAGTGGCTAAGCAGTTTGATATAAATTTTTTTCCCCAATATGCTATGCCAGGCACATTTCATGACATTGTCTCCTGCTTTTCGTTTATTAAAAACAATCCATCATTTGCAAATGTTCTGAATGGTTCTTTTTCTGAACACACTTCACTTGGGCAAATCTCCAGGCTCTAAGTAGCAGCTCCAAAGTTATCAATGTTAAATTCTGAGATACTGGTAATTTATCAAGTAAATCAGACCCCTCTGTCAAGGGGACTGCTCCTTCTTGTATTTTCAGGGACCACAAATCAATCCAAAGAGGAGAGGAGGGAGTTAGTCCTGACTCTTTGTGCACAAACTCTTGGCTGTGGGCTTCACACTGTAAAATCCAAAGGCAGTCGACTGCAAGCACATTATTGTATATGGCAGGGATTGTACTTCTGACATATGTCTTCTCTTCACAGTGGGCTTTGCAGTGTGGTTGCCTACACCCAGACCTGGGCTTTCCTAGTCCGGGTGTAAGCAGCCACACTGCAAAGTCCTACCTGAATTTACTGTGTCCTCTCTAGTGCTGCACTCCCTCGTGGGTTTTGCTAGGATTTCTGGGAGCATGTCTCATGATTTCTAACACTTCAGGAAACTGAGCTGCTCTATGTCCCTTCACAGTGAATTGTGGGAACATTTGTCTGCTCTTCTGGGAACACAAGGGGAATAGTAGGAAGGCAGTGGAGGATTATCAGCCCTTACCGTGTGTCCTGACTGCAAAGTGGGCAGTTTATCAACCTGAGTGGAGTGGACCCCAATCTTAACTTACACCCCCACTGTACCAGTTAGCCTAGGTTGAAAGTTTCAGCTAAGCTCAACTAAGAGAGGTATGTGTGTGAATGGGAGGGAGGCACCACTCAAGTAAGAGCCCACACTAACTCTGTAGTGAAGACATACCACAAGTCAGATTCTTCAGAGTTTCTCCCAGGCCATGGGGCTCAGCACCACTCCCAGTACAATCTAACCACATGTAAATAGATACACAATAGATTGTAATGGTTCCAAATGAAATGTTGTGAAAGGATTATTCCTCCTATGCCAAGGAAACCAAACAAAACAGTGAGGGAAGGAGAAAGTGTGGAATTTCCAAGCTTCATAGACTGGCTTGGGAGATGCAGAAAGGCCTAGGGATCTGCTTTCTCAAGACTGCAGTTCCTAGGGTGCATGGAAGGGATGCCTCTGTATTGCATATGTAGAGAAATATACATGGATGAATGACATCTCCGTAGCATTGTTTGACTGATGTTCCCTACTTTTCATCCCCAATAATATGGTGACTGCAGGAGCTTTCCTACCACTGGAGTAATTCCTACATGATGACTTCAAATTAGCAGCTTTGGAGGAGCCCACTGGAGTTAATTCCATCTGAACCAGCATTAAGTCACAAACAAAGTGGGGATGATTGGCTGCATCTGTCTTCCTCATGTAATCCCTCTCCCAAGACATGGTTCATTCCTCATGGAATCCCTCTCCCAAGACATTGTACATTCCTCATGTAATCCCTCTCCCAAGACAGAGTTCAAGCTACCTACTGCGTGCTTGCTAACAGAGTGGCTTCTCCCTACATCTCACAGGGGTCGGGGCCTAGCTTCTTTGTTGTGGCACCTGGTGACTCCAGCTAAGGTGACTTCTCTCTGTGTCTGGGACATGAGGAGTACTGGATCTTGGAAAAATAACTAATTCTACTGCTTTTATGACCCAGTATGTCCCAGTGCATAAGAAACAAAATGCAATAATACAAAATGCAACCAATGAAATCTCACACCCAACAATAACAAAATGGGACGTCACTGGGGACCAGAAACAGAGGATCTAGGGAAGGAAAGGGTTAAGAGTAACTATAAGGCTCAAACATCAACAATATAACAAATTCCTCATGCTCCAACATTCACAACTGTACCACAAACTCCATCTCCCTCTCCAGAATTTTCCCAGGCAGATGGAATGCCTAGGATAAGTCTGGAGAATGGTGTAGCAATTCTGCAAAGATTGGCTGACTTAAATAACCCTATAGGGCCATCTTACAGTGTTTTCACTCCTGGGTGAGGCAGGGTCGTCCCCTGACTCTCTAGTATGGAGCCCTGTGAGGTCTCAGTAACTGGAACAAGGTTGCTTCTCTGCCTCCCTGGAGGCTGGTCTCTACCAGGCTGGAACCATCCAAGATGGGAGTGTATGACAGGGGACGGATGACTCAATGGTTATCTGTTCAATTCATTCCCTCTGAAGCACCTGGCATTGTCCAATGTCAAAAGACGGGATACTGGTCTAGATAGACCAAGTATGACTGTTCTTATGTTCTGATGTAAGCTCTTATGTGAATCTAGACTCTTTGTTTCTGAGGCACCTTGTCAGGCTCATATTGTAAGCTATTTTAAATGGGAACCCTTTCACTTTTGTGTCTTGTACAAAGATTAATGTATTGCCAATGCTTCACAAATAATAATTTATGGGTAAATGTCCAATATGAAGAAAATATTGTGTGCTTAAATGTCTTTGTGTGTTGAGTTTAGCATGCCCCAAAGTTAACAAAGATGCATACATTGGAAACATGGCAAAATATTACATGCTAGCATGGGATTGTGGTACAGGAATCTAATTCCATATATAGAATTCCATATATTTCAATATTGTAGTGAGACTCTTAAGTTATGGGCTGATTTCTGATTACTTTGCCATGCTAAATTGTACTTTACACCACAAATAGCCCCATAGACATGAATGAGACATCTTGTGGAATAAAGTACTATTTATCATAAGTGAGAGTGTAAGAACTGACCTTACATGATTAAATCAAGGTAGAGTTGTTGAATATGAAGCACTAGTTCATACAGGCTGGATTTCTGTGGAAACTCACACTGTCTTTAAGCTGTCATTAATTTTGTGGGTGTTTCCTTTTCTTTTCCTCTCTTCTCTGATGGCTGGAGGGTCATAGGTCATATAGAAAGAAGGTGTGACATTTAAAAGAGGGACTGTGACTTGGGCAATACCAAATAGCATTGTTTTGTCTTGCAGACTGTGGACTCTGTGACTGGCTGGGAAGAGCACCACAAAAATTATTTGCCTATGTTCTAGTGCACCTAAAGTTGGAATTACTTTTTCTCTCATCTTTTTCCCCCATGCCAATAATGCACCAATGTGCCACTTAAAAGCTGCTCAACTAACCTCAGTGTCTCTTTCAATCAATGAACACTGGATTTGGTTTCAAAGCAGCAGTTCATCTTGTTAAGGCTGTATTCAAGTCCCACTGGAGTAAACTGGACCCTTATTAATAGTAGGTGCTAAATCCAGCAGTATCTCATCAGTGCAGCACATTTGTTGAAAAAAACAGATGATCTGGACAATGTTCTTTGCAGGTGGGAGAAGAATGTTTTTCCTACATCCTTTCTTCATGCACCAGTGACCTCAAGCTATGTATTATAAGAGGATCACTGTGCTGCTATCTCTCTTCCTGGCACACTTGACATATAAATAAATAACTAATTAACATAAGATTTTCCACTGAGTATGTGCTGAAAACTACTTGGCACTAAATGGCAACCATTTGTTCTCGTCTAAGTCCAGATGCACTTAACTTGAGAATGGATTCCATCTATGTTGGCACTCAATTAAACTAACAACTACAGTTAGGCTTTGAAATTGCAATTTGAAATGTTTGAAGCATCTTAAAGAAGTAAAGCAAAACTGTGATGATGCATAATAAAAACTGAGTTAATACTCAGTTGTTCACTAGAACAACCTGGAGTTGCACCAAGATTTTAAAGACAAACTTGGAACATATCACATGGTAGCTTGGCTTTATGTGATGTTTACAGTAGATAGGAGTTCTACACAGACATAAAGAACTTGGCTAGGTAGTGTAACACAGGACACCACTGGCACAGATACAACACATGCAGAAGCAATTAAGATATTCCCCAGTAATGAAGCAAACATCTCCGAACAAGACAGAGACAAACTGAGATGCAAACCACAAACTACCTGATCACCTTTGGGTAATGCTGTAGTCTACACAATAAAAATGGTTACTAACCATATGGTTGTTTAGTTTTCAATGACAGTATATTCAAATTTGTAAAGCAACATCAATAGCCTTCAGGGGGAAGATAAAGCAATTCTTTTATCTACAAAATAGGACCAAGAAGAGGATTGAGGCAGGAACATTCCAAGACTATATGGCTCCTAAAACATGTAAATGACACTCCATGGAAACTGTGCAGAGGTCTCTCAAAAATTATCTGAAACTTTTTATATGAATAGAGCCCTATGTATGGTTCAGGTGGCCACACATTAAATGTAAGGAAATACTTCACCTTTAACCTGGCCTATCAGATCTCTAGCTTTTGATAGATTAGTTTCAAGCAGTTCCTGCTACTCTTGTGGCAAAGGCAAGCCCAGTTCAGATAAGATGACCCAGTGTAGAAAGCTCTAGTGTTAATTTTACACTGACAGCTGTGAAATACAGCCTACATAGGTTAGTGAGGGCACTATATGCTGTGCAGTGTTCCATAGGGAGACATTATGTTCTGTAAGCACAAAGGAAAATATAGAAGATTTCCTCCCTCCCTCAGTTCCTCAGGAAATTAATTGGATGATTTCCAAATGTTCTTTCATATATTTAAAACGATGTTGCAATTGGCTGTTATTTTGGCTCATTGGTTCAGCTCACAAACCTTGATTCTGGATTAGGTGGCATTGTTGATTTAGTTCCTTTCTGAAAATCACATGCTTTGCAAGTGCTTTGATAATACAAAGGAAACATTTACTGACTATTAAACATATAAGCTACGTGTCTGTTGCCTTAGCCAGAGTTTTAAATGTCTAATTTTTAATACCATAGAGCTGAAAGCAAGCAATACATGTTCAATTCTGTATCTCCATCTTTGGAGGGAAAAACTGTGTTCACTGTAGTGGGGGAAATCATTGCTTAATCAGCCTGTGATAGTTCAGGTTGTAGGTTACACTACGAGGGTCATGATTTGTTAATTATTCTTATGAAATTAACGCTAATATTGTGGTGATATTATTATTACTTCAGAAAGGGGAATAAGTTAAAGCTTTCTGTGTAGCCTTTGTACAGAATAAAGTATTCTGTGTGAATGTATGGAACTGACTCAAATTATTTCAAGCAATGAGGCTCTTGACATTTATATTTACCATTACATACCATACTTACTTGGTATTCCAGCTGATGTGCTTTCACTGCACTAATCTTCCCTTTACATGTTGTCAATTTGCTTGTGCTTAAGACTTTAATTCATCCGTTGTTCTTTTCATTTTGTGATATTTTTTCTCACCTTCAGCTTATTTGTAAAGAAATATTACCTGCAAAATCCAACCTCCCAAGCTCAAAAACAAGGACCTTCTAAACAGCTGTTCTTTTATTCCAGTTGGCACCCTGTGTAAAGCTCTGAATTGCTACTCAACAGCCAGACCCTTGATCCAGAATAGTACCAATGGGTTGCTTCTGAGGGTGGCAAGAATGAATTATATTTAAGGCATTTTGAACCAACGCAGACACTTGAACATTACAAACGGGAAAACCCTTTTGTTGGAACAAAGAAGAGCAAACAATGTAACAAAGTGTGAAATGAGTGAAGGGGAAAGAGACCATCAACAGGGAGATGGAAATGTGGCTGATAAAGAAAGGGTGAGAGAGAATGTAGCTGAATGAATGTAATGTAATAATACAGTGTGTAAGAGTGTCTTCCCTCTCTCTTAACCTGGGGTACAGAGAGGGGTCTTTTCTATGCCAGACCAAATAACTACAAACTGCTTCCCAGCCTAAGTTAAGTCTTCACACCCCCAAGGCCCACACTCTACCAGCTGGGAAATTGGGGGATCGCTGCCACCATCCGGGTGGATCTCCAAAACCCTGGAGGGGGGCACCCGGACTCCTCCAAACTCCTGCTCTCTCTCCTGAGAGCCGGACACTTAGAGGCTGCTTCCCTTCCCCCTCACCCTTCTAGCCTGAAGGTAGAGAGAGACAGACTCCGCACTCCAGCTCATACACTGAGCTTGTCCTTTAGACCTACTCCCCTTCCCCCCTCCCTTCCCTGCCTGAAAGCAGAGAGAACCTTAAGGGAAATAAACCAAACGCTCTTTATAACTAAAAAGATTTAATAAAGAAAAGAGAATAAAGCATACACTTACAATACAGCTTCACAATCTAGAGTTCTCTAACTTCCCCTCTGAAAAGGTTAGCAACACTCTAAATAGGTACAGAAACTTATGGAAATCAACATATTATACTCACAGCACAGCTACTTATGAATATAGGAAGGAAAGTAGAAGTTTTCTCCTTCATAGCTAGAGGCGAAAAACTGGGTCTCTTGCCAACGCTGGAACGGCAGGAAACTGAATTAAAAATCCCTCCCTCTCAGACTCGTGGTACGGGGCTCTTACGTCACTCCCTCTCAGGTAACATTAACCCCATACAGGCAGAATAACACTCTCTAGCACTTTACACTTATGACACAGTGAAAGAGGTACTAGGGGCCTGACAACAGATGAGAGAAGTGGTCTAGCAAAATGAGAGCAGGAATGACAGAGACCAACAAAGAGTTATAAACAGACATTTTAGAGAGAGACAACACAGTTTGGTGGATGGAATACAGAGTTGGGAGTAAGGATACCTGGGTTACTATTCCCTGCTTGCCTGTCCACCTGCTGTGAAGGTATTTCACCTCACTGTGCCTCAGTTCATCTGTTATGCAGGAGGTCAGACTAGATGATCATAATAGACCTTTCTAACCTTAAAATCTATGAAAGTAGAGATGATACAGTGAAAAGCTTAAATAAGACATAATGCATTGCCAAGAGTTTTTGTAGTTAGAGATCTATTCAGTCCAAAGGCTGAGGTTTTCAGAAGAGTTTAAGGGAGCTAGGCAGTGCTTAATTTGTGCCAGGGCTTGCGAGGGCTGAGTCCCAGCACCTGAAGGCTTGGCAGTTCATAGCACTGGTACTTCTGTGCTTGCTCCATCAGTTGTGACTGTAAAAAAATTACTTGAGCCCTAGGACATAATTTCTTAAGCCCCCATGCCTCTCTCATTACAAATTGAGCACTGGTGTCAAGCATCCAACTCTCCTGGGTTCTACTTCTTTTGAAAACCACAGCCCAAGTGTATAAGATTTATAACCTTAACAAAAAGACAGTATGTACATTCAGCTATTTTAACTTAAAAAATAATCCACCAAAATAGTCCAGCAATAAAATTGTTTCAAAGTTTTCTGAAAAATTCTAAAAGCTTCAAGAAAACATAGCCTGTTTCCAAGCTTGTGTTCTGTAGTCTGAAATTAGAAAGAAAGCATAATTTTATAAGGTATCCAGATTATGGGGGAATATATTTTCCCATGTACATCACATGTAGCCTGATATACTTGATGGGTGGGATTTTCAAGAGTGCCCAGAAGCAGAAGTCTCAGTGACTCTAAACGTGCTCTGAAGTCAGTCAGATGATTTTGAAAAATTCATCTGTAGGGTTGGTTTTTCTAGTGTTGGCAAGGTTGATACCAGTGCAGTATTTTCAGAATGCATCACAGTAAAAGAGGGTTATATCATAGCATTCACTTTCATGAGCACAGGATAAAGAGACCAGTGGATCTTGGCCCTAGGGATACAGAAGAGGGAAGGTCCACCTCTGTGACACACTCTGAAGAAGTCTCTCTATAAAAGCTTGAGATCTGATTGTGAGTGGATGATAGTCCAAGGATGGTAGCACCGAATTTCAGGGGATAAGTAAATGTTTATTCAAGATCTTATCCAAATCTGTGGGAATATTTCTATTGATTTCAGTGGACTTTGAATCAGACCTGGAGTCAGCATTAATTTGCCCACCTTCCCCAAAGTGCCACACGCTAGAAGATAGAGAAGCTAGAGTGGGGGTAGACTTGAGCCTTTGTAAATACCAGAGGCTCTTGGGGTTTTGCAAGCCAAATCTTCTGCTGTTTCTATGAGGAGGTGATGGGTGAGGAAACATTCACATAAATGGAGGAATGTATGGGAAACTCAACAGAAGAACCTCAGAGATTTTGGTCTTCAGGCAAGAGCAGCCCACATAGGTGACCATAGGCTCTGTAATTGTTAGGTTACCTCTGTATATGTCACAGCAAACCCAAGCTATTCCTCACCTCCTCATTCAGCCTTTTGTTTTTCCAAATATCCTCTCCTCTGTAATCATTTCTAGCACAAGAATCATTTTTCTCTAGCTGGAACATAATGTATGCCACCCCCTCCAAAGGTCAATAATATCAAGACTACCTTGCAAATGGTGAACCTGTGCTTCGTGCCTTCTCCCATTGCTCACCCAGTCTGTGTTTTGTCACCTCTGCGGACCTGATCCAAAGACTTTGGATGTCAATAGAAAGACTTCACTGACTTCACGGAGTTTTGAATCTTGCTGTAATTGAACAAGGCCCATAATGTTTTCCTTTCACACTCATAGTCTCTTTGTGTTTCTACAATCCTCTTTCCACTTTGTGACTTCAAGAAAAAAAATTACATCAAGGAACAGGTAAATAAATGAAATTTGACAGACTAGTGTAAACTTGTTACTTTATGTAAAACACTAAAATAGCACAACAGGAACCTGAACCACAGCTGTCTTTATACGTCATCTCTGATTGCATCCACAGGAAGCCAAGCAATGAGCAACCCCTTTCCCAGTCACTAGTTTCAAATATTCTTTATTGCTGTACTTAGAAATTTGCAGTAACAGCCAATAATTGCCAAAACCTCGGGAAGGTCTCCCATCCCAGCTGTTTCTATGAGAAAGAAACTTCAGGCACCAGAAGGATGTGATTTTCTATTTGAATTATTTGCCTTTAGGCCAGAAATATTGGGAAATGTACACTGTAAAGATATCAAAAGCAATGGTGTTTGTGTGTCTGTGTATTGAAAGAGGGGTGAAGTTGGGAAATGGAGGAATCTGTTCACTGAACCTCAGTTTTACACAATGGGCAGGAAATATTTTTATTCCTGCTGCAGATTTTGTGATGGGCTGCAGGCCTAAAAGAGAGGATGTCAGCTAAAAAGGTTATAAGAAGTAACTTGTTCCTCTTGCCATGTGAGTGTTCAGGGATGTGGGGGCCTGCCAGAAGCCCTCTTGTGTAGCCTGCCAGTGACATCTTTCCCAATGTGGAGGGACAGCTTGGTGTTTGCTCACTCCAGGAAACAAGTTGTTTGAAAGGGGGCAGGAAGTAGCAGGGCTATTCCCCTCCTGGTCCTCCACAACTATGTTTGTTGTGTGGGTAATCAAAGGGTATTGAGAGGGACAGACATCTCCAACACACAAACTAACACAGGCCATGAAGCACCTGCACAGTTATTGTGGTCTCAGAGTACCATTACGCGTAGGGACCCATGTACTCTTTGAAGAGAGGGTAAGATTTTCACTCACTGCTTTTTCTTCCCTGAAAGAACTACTTCACAGTAATAAAATAATACCAAAGAATAAGGTTTTGTAGACTAGCGCAAATATGGTAGCAATTTTTCTGTTACATGTGTGATGAGGTGTGGAGGTTCATCTACCATTGCCTCAAATACAACTACCTGTTTTCTTTCAGATTCTTGAACAGCCCAGCTGTGGTTTTCATTTCATATAAGACTCCACCTGATGGGCTGGATTCATAAAAAGGGCCATGGGGAGAATTAGGTAACAACAACAGCAATAATCGTCATTATTTTAATATATCTAAATTTCAGAGTTTTTAAAAAAAATTATGTTACTTCCCAGGCTTTCTATCTTTAAATGAAATTCACCACTGTGCAGACTGCCAGAACAAGACTTCCGCATTACTTAATCCTCACTGCTCTGAAGATTTAAGTGGGACATAAGCAGTATTAATAACCCCAAGCATTAAAAAATCATGAACTGGGCTCAGGGAAGGGAGTGCACATGAAACCATTGAAGACAGGAATTACCCTTGTTGACCTGTCCTTGGCATACAACACTGTTTGGAGTCAAGGCCTCTTCTTCAAGGTCTCCTGTGTCATTCACTGTTGGCGAATGATCCACCTCTTGGTGCCAATGACTGGGGACTACCGCTTTACGGTACACCTTAATGGCCAGATCAGTAGACCAAGAACTCTTAACTCGGGCATCCCTCAGGGTTCTGTCCTGGCCCCAATAATTTTTAATCTATACCAGCAATGGAGTCAAGGAAATTCATGTAAGTGGAAGATATTGCCCTAGCCCTATTGTCCATACCATCAGCTGAACCCTAATCCAAAATCTTAGCACAGTGGCTGATTATTTCCAATGCTGGAAATTTACGACTAATTCCCCCCCCAAAACAAACAAACAAACAAACAAACAAACAAACAAACAAACAAAAAAAAACCCATGGTGTCTGCTTATCACCTGAACAATAAAATGTCTAATACAGAGCTTTCCAAACTTTTCATGTTGGTGACACACTTTTTAGACATGCATCATTTCGCGACACAGTAATTCAGTTTTACTAGCAAACCAGAGGTTAAACTAACCCATTATAAGAGATACAGACACATACATAAATTGTAATAACGAAATGTATGGGGACACAACATATCTCATGAAAACCTTTCATTAATATTTTTAAAAATATATGATTTGTAAGATAATAACATACATTGTTGTCATTTATGAGTAACAGTATGTAAATATGTGCAAGAATTAAAAAAAGTTGAATAACACCAATAACTACTTACCATTTTAATGGGATGTATAAGGTTGATGGGATGAACACAGCTTTTCAATATTTGGTGGAATAAGAGGATTGGGGTGCGGGGGGATAAGCTCTTGCTGGGGTGTGGGCTCTGGGGTAGGGCAGGCTGGGGATGAGTTTGGGATGGGTGTAGGCAGGTTGCTCTGGGATGAAGCCAGAGAGGAGGACTCCCCCCAGCCCTTTCCCTGCCAGCAGCAGCAAGCTCTGGGTCAGCTTCCTCCTTTCCTGCCCCCACCCCTCAGCAGCAGCACACTCACTCACCCCCATCACAGGCAGCAGAAGCAGGAGAGTGCTAGGACCCTGCAGCAACGGAGGCAGCATGTTGCTGCACGGAACTGAAGAGAAGGGATGCTCTGCTCCTGGGGAGAAGGTGTAAGGGGGCAGAAAGGGGAGGCTGGGGGACCCTTCTGGGGGCAGAGCCAGGTTGCGGGGTGGGGAGAGGCTCTCTGGGCTCTTCCCCTCCTTCCCCCTCCCGGCACCTGCATGCAAGGCCCACAGAGTCTCCTGCCGCGGTGCAGTCCTCCTTCCCCCGACTGTCTCTGCGAGGGGAGGGAAGGGAGTGGGCTTTCTGCCCCCTCCCGCCCCCCTTCTGCTGGCCGGCACTGGCCAAGCCTGCAGCAGCAGCAGCAGCTTGCTTTTCAGCAGCAGCAGCTTGCTTTCCAGCAGTTTTGACCAGGGAAGTGCTTTTAGTTCCTGCGACACACCTACACACTGCTGCCGACACACTAATGTGACGCGGCACACAGTTTGGAAAGCTCTGGTCTAATACCAAACTTGAAGTGCAGTTCTACAGTGAGAGCATCAGCTACGAAGCTAATCCAAAGTACCTTGGTGTTACACTAGACCAAAGTGTGACCTTTTTACAACACCACTAGAACACCTGTAATAAGGTCAGATGTCATGTCACACTTATCAGAAAATTTGCCAGAACATCATGGGTCTCTAGTCCCCAGACCTCACGAACTGCAACAATTCCCTTGCTATAATCTGCAGCTGAATATTATGCACCAGTGTGGTCTAATAGCAGGCACACTAAACTCCTTGACAATCAACTCAATAAAGCTATGTGTATAGTCTTAGGGACACTCAAATCTACTCCAGTTGACAGGCTCCTGAGGGCATGGAACTGGATTAGATGACATCTCCAGGTCCGTTACAGTCCTATCATTCTATGAAACAGCTGATCTGTGATAGGCTGGAAAGGAGGGAGGGGGAGTCTCTGATTGGCAGTGCCTGCCGGTGGGAAGGAGCTCCTGGGGCGAGAGAGAGGCATTGATAGGGGGGCTACCAATGGGTGCTAAGCAGCCACCAATTTTTCCCATGGGTGCTCCGGCCCCGGAGCACCCACAGAGTGAGCACCTATGAGTGTAATATACCGATCTGATCCTGGCCAATGATTCCATGCTTCAGAAGAAGGTGAAAATCCCGCAAGGACACTGTTGGTCTGACCTGGGGGGAGGAGAAGGGGGAAATAGCTTCCCAATGCCACATATGGCCATAATTTAGACCCTGAACATGTGAACAAGGGCTAGGAATGCTTGGTGCCACCTCAGAACCCATTCTTTCCAGTGTTTTGTCTCCAGCTGTGTCCACCCCTGATGTTTCAGAGGAAGGAAACTGAAAAACACTCCAGAATACAAAGGCGAAAAACATCCCTTCCTGACCCCTACTGGTGACTGAGTGTCTGAAGCCCTGAAACATGAGCTTCAGGGACATAAGATGTAAACCAAAAGGAACCACCTGGGCTGTTGAGCTCTGCCTCCCACCATCACAAGCTACCCCACCATACAAACACAGTCATAAATGTGGCCAGTTCTCTCTTAAAACTAAGATGTTTGCCTCTACGTTCCTATTAAAAGGCTGTCCCAGAACCTCACCCCTCTGATAATTAGAAACCTTCTTCTAGTTTCCTGAATGAATTTGTTCAGGTTAAAGCTTTTCCCTTTTAGGTCACACAGGCCTTGCCTGAGGCAATATTGCTAGAAAAAAATAGGCTTCTGTAATATTTATTGACTGGATGCACAGTTTAAATGCAATGTGTCACATTGCTGTGAAGTAGTTGTGTGTGCATTCCTAGTTCTAGTTGTGAAAGATGCAATCAGACCCTTGTCTGGCTCATTTAATTGCCTCTAAATCAAGACTCTGAGAGATTTAGGGAATTTTGCTATTTTCATCCCATATAAATTATACTCAAATTTGTGAGCTTAACAATCACTTCCCTTAAGCATTTCTGCAACTCAAATTCAATTAGGTGAATGTTCACAGAAAGCCAACTTAAAAGGGGTGTGAACTTGTTTGTCTGAAGTGAATTCCTTTTTAAATTCACATGAAGACTCATGAGAGTTGTTGTTATATTCATCCAACTCAAGAAATCATATATCCAAGAGTTCATTGGTAGGGGTGGAGGGGGGATTGCTCTTCAGTTATAAGAGTATTTGAGTTCAAGGATGACTGCTAATACAATAGTATCATTACTGTGCATCCTTGTTTAAGCAGTAATTTGTTAGAGGATTAAAAAGGATTTAGCATAGTGCATACAATCTAAAGCCAAGAAGTGAATCCTAGGGTTATGCAATATAACCTTTGACTGTTTGCAATGAAGTGAGACTTGTTTAAGTACAAGGATTCATGCTGAGAAACTATCTATACCACATTCATAAGCATTATAACCAGAGCCTGTGAGGTTGTTCAGAGGCTCATCTGTGGCAAAGGGATTTCATTATTAGCACTCTAGTAGTGCAGGCTACTCCTTTCTCTAGCAGTGTTTAGCTTGAGTAAATGCTTCTCCTTGCCTCCAGAGGCATTTTTTTCTTTACAGAAATAAATGTCTCTCTCACAGGTCTTTCTGGCATTAGAAAACGTTATCCTGTTTGCACATGGTTTAGGATATTTGAGTTAGATGACACAATGCTGATTCTGACTCTGCAGTCAATGTAAACTACACTAGCTTACACACTTGCTCAGGAAACTTGTCTTAGTCTACAATGACTGCAGAATTGTGGCCAGAGGATGTCTTCTCATTCAAATGTTCCCAACTGTTTTTAAACATAACTAGAGTGCATAGAAAATTACCCATTCTCTCTGTGTGTGTATTTCACTGGGAAATGTCCATTTTTGACAAATTAACCATTGTCTGTAATACCTATAAAGAAAAAAAAATGTGTTGGGGGATGCTCATCCCCCAGCTCTGCCCCAGGCTCCACCCAACTCTAATCCTTCCCCCAAAGTGCCAGCCCCCACCTCTTCCCAGCCCTGCTCCACCCTACCCCAGGCATGTGCTGTGTCCCTGCTCCCTCTCCCCACAGCCTCTGGCACACTGCAAAACAGTTGATTGAGGTGGGTGGGAGGCATGGGAAGAAAGGGATTGGTGTTGTTTTGTGGGGCCCGCCGGCGGGCGGATCTAAGGCTTAACCCCTACAGCTGCTCATCTGTGATTTCAGTACTAGTAATCACTGAACAGAAACAAGGACTCTGAGTCCAGTCAACTCCTGTCTTTAAGCACTAGAACAGGGAGGGTCAATGGGTATCTAGAACTCTTTAGGCAAAGTCCACATCAGCAGGCAGGAACACCTGTTCTAAACCCCTCTCATCCTCAGTCGGATTTGACATCCCTTCCCCCTTTTTGGCAACTGAGGTTCAGTTTAGGGTGACACGCTCAGTCAGGGAATGCTAAGTATAGTTCTGTTTCCCTTTACTCATCCAAGAAGGGTAAGAATATTTCATTACCCCTCCATTCAAACCAAAACCAGCCAAAGTTGACCACTTTGGTAAGGTAGGTCTGTCTGCTGAACACCTACAGAGAGTACGTTTATCTATGAAAATGCAGTCTGCTCCATAAGTCTCTTCCCCAGAGTGTTGCTACGTGTCAGGAGAGAGCTTATTTAGACCCAACTCACATATCTGTTTCCACTGTAGAGGATGTGGGGGAGATACACACACCACATCTATATTTTTTGGAAGATAAATCTAAAGTACTGCCCCTTATTGATGAGTCAATAGAGGGTTTGGAACAAATTGATAAATTAAGCAGTAATAAGTCACCAGATCCAGATGGTATTCACCCATGAGTTCTGAAGGCACTCAGATATAGAGCTGTAGAAGTACTAATGGTGATATGTAACCTATTGGGGAAACAAGCATCTGTACAAGATGACTGGAGGGCAGGTACCGTAACAGTGGCTTTTAAAAAGTGCTCCTGGTGATCCTGGAAATTACAGGCTGGTGAGCCTAAATTCAGTCCTTGGCAAATTGATAAAAACTATAAAAAACCAGAATTATCAGACAACAGATAAACACAATATTTAATGGAAATGCCAACATAGCTTTTTGTAAAGGGAAGTCATGACTCAGTATATATTAGAATTCTTTGAGGGTATCAATAAACATGTGGATAAGGGTGAACAAGTTGGTATAGTGTACTTGGATTTTCAGAAAGCCTTTGACAAAGTGCCTCACCAAAGGCTCTTAAGGAATCTAAATTTTCATAGGCTAACAGAGAAGGTCCTCTTGTGGATTAGTAATTGGTTGAAAGATAGGAAACAAAGGGTAGGAATAAATAATCAGTTTTCACAGTGGAGATTGGAACTCCCCTATGGATCTACACTGGAACCTGTGCTGTTCAATGTATCATTAATGATTTAGAAAAGGGAGTGAACAGTGTAGTGCCAAAGTCTGCAATAATACAACATTTTCCAAAGCTGACTGCAAAGAGTTATAGAGGGATCTCATAAAACTGGGTGACTGGGCAACAAAATGGCAGATGAAATTCAATATTGATAATTGCCAGGTAATACACATAGGAAAACATAATCCCAAATACACACATATAATGATGGGGTTTAATTTAGTTTTTACCCATTCACAAAAGAGGTCATGGAGTTACTGGGGACAGTTCTCTAAAAACTTTGGCTCAAAATACAGCTAACAGAATGTTTGAAACTATTAGGAAATAGATAGAAAATAATTCCCATGTCACAGGCATCCACACGTTGATTCTTTGCCCAGTTCTTGTCATCCCATCATGAAAAGGATATAGTGGAACTGGAAAAGATTCAGAAAAGAGCATCAAGGATGAAAATAGATGACTATGGTGGGATATGATATAGGTCTACAACATAATGAATGGTGTAGAAAAAGTGAATAGAAAAGTGTTATCTACCCTCTCTCACAATACAAAAACCAGGGGCCACCTGATGAAATTAATAGGCAGCAGTTTTAATACAAAAAAGAGAAAGTACCTTTTCACACAACACATATATAACCTGTGCAAGTGATTGCCATGATATGCTGTGATGGCCAATAGCATAACTGGGTTCAGAAAAGAATTAGAGAAGCTCATGGAGGAAAAGTCCATAAATGGCTGTTAGCCAAGATTATCAGAAATGCTACAAACAGGGGGTAACCCTTAAACCTCTGACTGCCAGAAGCCAAGAAGGGAAGACAGGGATGGATTATTCCAATTGCCCTGTTCTGTACACTCAATCTGAACTTCTGGTATTTGCAACTGTCAGAGGAAGGATAGTGTGCTTGATGGACCATACATCTGACTCAGTATGACCATTCTTATTTTCTTAATATTTTTCTGAGGAATAGTATAATTCATGCATACTGGCATCTGGACAGAAGTGCTCATATATTATATAATGACACCGATGGATAACTTGATCTTTTCCCTCCTCCATTCAATGAACCAATAGATTGCCATTGTAGTAATGTGAAATTAAGAATTTGAAACATGAGCTATCTGTGATAGTGGCCACAACAATCCTCATGATACTTCAGAAACATTTTTTTTCAGGTATCACCTATACTTGGGCGATCTGAATTTGAGAAATGAATATGACCAAGGAGGAATTTCATCCTGTTCTTTCTATGGCATTGGCTCTGTATGCTGTTTACATGTGTAGCCTTTGAACATATTAATGTAGGTGCAGGTGCTCCCCCCCCCCACTTCCAGGGGAGTTAAGTAATTTATCTTTCTATTTCTGAAGAATAGTATGAATTACAAGTTGTGTGAATTCCACCCAACAAGTCATTTGTGTGACAGTGATGAAAATATGATAGATATATTAACATCTTTTTTGCATCCAAGTCATTACCACTTAGGGATTACGAGTCAGACACAAGCCAAGAGGCCTATTTAAACCAATAAGGAATTAAATTAAAGTAGAAGTATAAAATACACTATTCCAGTGGCATCTCTAGGTGCCCTACCACCAAAAAAAAAAAATGAAATGGGTGAAATCCTGTCTCCACTGATCTCAGTTGGGTCAGGATTTTACCCAATATATTTTCACAGACTTATGCATAGTAGTATCATAGAATCATAGAATATCAGGGTGGAAGGGACCTCAGGATCTCATCTACTCCAACCCCCTGCTCAAAGCAGACCAATCCCCAACTAAATAATCCCAGCCAGGGTTTTGTCAAGCTTGATCTTAAAAACCTCTAAGGAAGAAGATTCCATCATCTCCCTAGGCAACCCATTCCAGTGTTTCATCACCCTCCTACTGAAAAAGTTTTTTCTAGTATCAAACCTAAACCTAAACCCACTACAACTTGAGACCATTACTCCTTGTTTTGTCATCTATCACTGAGAATAGTCTAGATCCATCCTGTTTAGAACCCCCTTTCAGGTAGTTGAAAGCAGCTATCAAAGCTCCACTCATTCTTCTCTTCTACAGACTAAACAATCCCAGTTCCCCCAGCCTCTCCTCATAAATCAAATATCTGTGCATCTTAATTGTGATATCCAATATTGTGATATGGCTTATATAAAAGTCAAGTGGTGTATGTATGTGTGTATGTATGTATGTATGTATGTACGTATGACTGCGAACTCCTCCCGCACCGTTTGAGCCAGAGACTTGAAATTTGGTACAGTGAGGGGTCTTGGGGTCTAGATGCTGGTAAGGGTCGAAAAATTTTCGGATCTCACCTCTGACGCCCCCCAGGGGTGAAAGTCTTTCAGGGCCAATCACATCGGCTGGGCGGTTAGGTGGTGATGATGTCATAATACCCCCCTCCAACAGACACCTCACTCGCTCAGCTCACCCCTCCCTCCTCCAACGGAACCCCGGAGATCCCTCAGTTCTCTGCCCCTCCCCCCTCCCAACGGAACCCCGGAGATCCCTCAGTTCTCTGCCCCTCCCCCCTCCCAACGGAACCCCGGAGATCCCTCAGTTCTCTGCCCCTCCCCCCTCCCAACAGAACCCCAGAGATCCCTCAGTTCTCTGCCCCTCCCCCCTCCCAACAGAACCCCGGAGATCCCTCAGTTCTCTACCCCTCCCCCCTCCCAACGGAACCCCGGAGAGCCCTCAGTTCTCTGCCCCTCCCACCTCAACCCCGGACTCCATCAGCTCTGTGCCCCCCCCCACCTGCGAAGGTCCCCGGAATCCCTCGGCTCTGGGCCCCCTCCCCGCCTGCGACGGATCTGAGTTGAGTTTGGTGGGACGGTAAGTGAGGTGGGGGTGTCGGGTTCGGTCGGGGGGGTGAGGTGGGGGTGTTGGGGTTGGTCAGGGGGTGTTGCGGTTGGTGGGGGGGTGAGGTGGGGGTGTTGGGTTTGCTTGGGGGGGTGAGGTGGGGGTGTCGGGTTTGGTCGGGGGGTAAGTGAGCCGGGGGGGTGTCGGGGTTGGTCAGGGGGGGTGGGAAGGTGTCGGGGGGGTGAGGGGTGTGGTGTGGGTGTTGGGTTTGGTCTGGGGGGGGGGAAGGTGTTGGGGTGGGTGCCCAGACCAAACCCGACACCCCCCCCCCCCGGCTCACTTACCCCCCGACCAAACCCGACACCGACACCTCACCCCCCCACCAACCGCAACACCCCCTGACCAACCCCAACACCCACCCCTCACCCCTCACCCACCCCAACACCTTCCCACCCCCCCAGACCAAACCCGACACCCCCTGGCTCACTTACCCCCCGACCGAACCCGACACTCCCACCTCACCCCCCCAAGCAAACACGACACCCCCACCTCACCCCCCCACCAACCCCAACACCCCCTGACCAACCCCAACACCCACACCTCACCCCTCACCCACCACGACACCTTCCCACCCCCCCAGACCAAACCCGACACCCCCCCGGCTCACTTACCCCCGACCGAACCCGACACCCCTACCTCATCCCCCCAAGCAAACACGACACCCCCACCTCAACCCCCCACCAACTGCAACACCCCCTGACCAACCGCAACACTCACCCCTCACCCACCCCAACACCTTCCCACCCCCCCAGACCAAACCCTACACCCCCCGGCTCACTTACCCCCCGACCAAACCCGACAACCCCACCTGACCCCCCCAAGCAAACCCAACACCCACACCTGACCCCCCGACCATACCCGACACCCCCCCCCCCCGGCTCACGGTGCACTGTGTAGCACACAGATTATTAAATACACTGTTCGGTCGGGGGGTGAGGTGGGGGTGTCGGGTTTGCTCAGGGAGTGAGGTGGGGGTGTCGGGTTTGGTCGGGGGGTGAGGTGGGGGTGTTGGGTTTGTTTTGGGGGGTCAGGTGGGGTTGTCGGGTTTGGTCAGGGGGTAAGTGAGCCGGGGGGTCTTGGGGTTGGTCGGGGGGGTGGGAAGATGTCAGGGTGGGTGAAGGGTGGGTGTTGGGGTTGGTCAGGGGGTGTCAACTGTCTGCCCCCTCCCCACCTCCGACTGACCCGAGCAACGCCGGGCACTTATGCTAGTGGCTTATAAATAAAGTGTTTAGTTAATCTGGATTCAGGAAACAATATAATGCATTTTAAATGATGCAAATAACTATATTTAATAAGCTAAATCTATATATATAAAAGTCAAATGGTATATGTATGCGTGTATGTATGCGTGTATGTATGTATGTATGTGCGCTTACTCCTTCCACACCGTTTGAGCTAGAGACTTGAAATTTGGTACAGTTAGAGGCCTTAGGGTCCTAATCAGGGTAAGAGTCAAAAAAATGTCAAATCTTACCTCTGACGCCCCCCAGGGGTGAAATTCTTTAAAGCCCATTCACATCAGCTGGGCAGCTGCTGTTCTCTGTGACATAGTTATGATGTCATAATACCCCCTCCAACGGACCCCACACTCGCTCAGCTCTCTGCCCCCTCCCCCCTCCAACGGACCCCACACTCGCTCAGCTCTCTGCCCCCTCCCCCCTCCAAAGGACCCCCACTCGCTCAGCTCTCTGCCCCCTCCCCACCTCCGATGGACCCGAGCAACGCCGGGTATTTTCGCTAGTAGTATCTAAAAAAAAGTGAAAATAATGTTTTTCCTAGTAGACAGGAATACTCAGAACAGATTAGGTCATATGTATTGGTTATTAGTTAACAGTGTGTTATTTGGAAAAGAAGTAGGTTTATGAGGGATCTGAAATTATTCATCCAAGAAATTTGATCTGGTTGTTTTTTGTCAGGACAACTCTATTTATTGGACTGAATCCCATGCTGATGATTCCAGAACGTCATATGTGTTTTAATTTTGATTAAATTAAACCTTATAAGATTGCATTGACTAACAAGATGTATTTTGTATGAGTATCTTAAAAAAAGATGTTACAGACAATGTAACGAGCATTGCAGGACTTCTGTATGAGGAGAAATGTAAGAGACTGAGACTCCTGTTTAGAGAGGAAAGGGGACATTCAATGAAATTCAAACTGACAGAAATATTTTTTTACATAAGGTATGCTAAACCTCTAGAATTCATTGCCACAAGATATCAATGAGGGCAAGAGCTTAGTAGGATTCAAAAAGATTGGATATTAATATAGACCATCCATAATTAAATGGGTGATTTTTTATCATTATTATTTTGATGAAGGATATAGTCTTCATTACTTTTGGACATAAAACAACCACTAATTAATGGGGATTAGAAAGAGATTTATTTCAGGGCAGTTTATTCCGTACAGTTGAGGTTTTCTTTCACCTTAGTCTAAGCATCTGGTGCTCACTACTGTCACAGACAAAATATTGGATTAGATGGACCCACTGGTCTGCTCTGGTTTGCTAGTTTCTCTAGTGATAGGACACATTACCCATAAATTACCCAAGAATTAATTATTGTTGTATGACTACAGAGTGTGCTGTTCATCTAAATCACTTTATTGGATTTTTTTAAAAAAAGCTCCAAAGCTGATTGAGATAAAGAGTTCTACAGGGCTAATAGTTCACATACTAGTCCTTTCAGGAAGCATATTGTGGAAGTGCTTAGATGTGAATCAATTCTTCAGTCTAAAAGTCAGATTGTGCAGGGTAAACTAGGACTAGAAATGACTATTTGAATTATTTCATAAACATTTTTTGACATGGGAGAAATACAGATTCAACAGCTTTCTGCAACAGATATGAAATCAGTTTGTATAACAGGCTAAAGTGAAACAGAACTTTGACAAGTGCAGATTTTGTCTGAGACAGTCTTGACTGACAGTATGGCCATAACAGTTTACTGCTAAAAGAAAACATACTTGAATGATTTAAACTTTGCATTTTTACATGCTTCTTTTGGGATTTTATTCTTATCTACCTGAAAGATGCTCACATATTATAGTTTAGTGAGGAACAACCTGTGGTAACCTGAATAGACTGTAATTCATTTGAGGACAGAAGTGTGCCATAATTTTATACCAAGAGACAATTTGTACTGTGGCCTTAGCTCCATACTCACCTGAATCCTAGTATTTTCAGGAGCATTGTGTTATAAAGACAGCACTTCTGAAAAGGAAGGAACTCTGCCATCTTACCAAATGATGTCCCTTAATGTTTTAAAATACATTTAACTCTGAGTGGCAAGATATCAGCTAAGATTTTGCTGGTAAATGGAGTAGATTCTTGAGGTCTGAGGTCTTAGTCCCACATTTTTCAATGACCATTTGTCAACCACATTTTCAGAAACCATGAAATGTTGATAATTGTGTGAATAACATTTTCTCCATTTTTCTGTAGACAAAGCCTAAACAAAGAAACAAGACAAAACAAAATGGGCAGGATGGGCTTAGAAAGATGAACTAAGAATTTAGAAAGATGTTTTGATTCTGCAGCTGTGACTTTAGAAAGGGATTTCAAGCATTTTTTTGTCTAAAAGAAAATGTCAAGCCCTGAAGGTTTCAGAGAAAACCTTGAAAATGAGAAGAAAGTGTAATGCACTGTCTCAGAAAGCAGAAGGCAAATTAAAAATTGTCCAAACACAGATAATCAGTTTTAAAACTGGGAGGGTCTTTTTCTAATCTCATGATTATGGGCAACTTTGTTTCATGTGTTTTGAAAGCTTGAGAGTGGCAATATCAAAATAGGTTATTTTGGTCTATACCCCAAAAGTCTGTTTAATCAAATGTTTTTCTTTTAAGTCAGTGTTCAGCATGAGCAACATTAAAATTGATCAGTAAATGTCTTGATTCATTTTAGTTTCATATCTTGACATATGACTAGATTTTAGTCAGGAGCAATATTACTTACATAGAAAACTATTTATTCACAATAAACATGCAGCAGATGGTACACGGGGGCTGATGAATTTTAAAAGGTTTAGAGGTTCTGCTGGGATACATGTGTTAAATACCTGAAACTTTGGTTGCTTATCAAAAAACTTACTCAAACTTATCTCGGCTCCTTAAATAACCTTTTGGCCAGTTGAACCTTTTCTTTATTTCACTTGTCCCACAGGCTTTTAGCTCAATATACCCTAACATAAGTAGTTCCTGATGCTCCATATTTTCCCCCAGCTAGGTCCAGGACATCCCATAAATCAGCTGTAAGTGCTAAGTCACTTTGGCCCTACACATGTTCCTCACACATTTCCATCATTCCCTTTGATTTTCTGCCATTTAATACTTTCTTCTGACTTATCACATCAGAATTTTTGATTGTGCTGTAACTCTAGCTATATCACTACTGAATAACTAACACAATTGTAAATTCTAGTGCCGGACATTCAAATGTTTGTAATTACTAAAAGAGACACTCATGAACAGTCCTTGCAGAGTTCACCCTAGAGACCTGTGTACGGTACACCACAATCAGGAATCAATATTTGTCTCTGGGGATGAATATTTGTAACATTAAATCATAAATTATGTCTGATACATGTTAGTTCACTGGGGTCAACTGACAATCAATTAGGTTGAGTTACAACATGAAAAACAAACTCATACAATGCAAAACAACAAAAACTCATGTGTTTTTCATGCTAAAGCTGCCTGGCCTACATAAAAACATCATCTAGAACACATGAAAATGTAATAATAAGTCTTTTCAGAGACAGTCCTGTTTGTTTGTTTATATTTTTCTTACTACGTCATAGGGTCTAATAATAAAAATCTTACTTTCTTTTGTTCAACAAAAACAGATAAAATTCAAAAACAAAAATTGGAAATTCTAGAAAGCATGTATATACAGTATGAGCACATAACAAATGACTCAACTCATTAATTGACATGTTATATATTTTCTATATTTAATCATTGTCAGGAAATGTATAATGCCAATAGATGGATTATGGTTGGAAAGAATGGTTTACATTTAAATGGAATGCTACCCAAGTGTATTACTTATATTTTCATTTTTAAAATCTTGGGAGTGGAGAATGGAACATTAAGTTGTTTGAGCTCACTTGGGCTTCCCGCAT
This sequence comes from Sternotherus odoratus, assembly GCA_032164245.1. Classification (NCBI taxonomy): domain Eukaryota; kingdom Metazoa; phylum Chordata; order Testudines; family Kinosternidae; genus Sternotherus; species Sternotherus odoratus. The sequence goes on from JAVMKO010000001.1 coordinate 64,262,607, forward strand.
GGACAGGCTGCATTTAGTTGAAATAAATGTCTTCCTCTTTTTATTTTCTTAATTTGACTGGATTATGTGTGACATTAAAAAGCTTGCACAATATGAAACTTCTGGTTTAATGATGTTACTTTCCATAAATGACCTTTAAACTGTATCCTTGAAAAAGAGAGGGGTGTTTTGTAGCTTCAAACTTAAGAATCTTGAGATCTGTTTCTGAATGGTCTGGAAACATCAGTAAATTATAATTGCTAAGGGCCTGATTTTGGTCCAAATGAAATCAGTGATAAAACTTCAGACAGTTATAAAAAGACAGTATCCCTTACATTAGAGTTATCATATTTTGAAATGGAATGTCTTTTATCCTCATAAATGTTCAACTTACCTAGCTATCAGCCCCTTACAAACATAACGATAAAAGGCAAAGGTTTTTCTTGTCCTTTCTCTAAATTTCTTTTCAGATTTTTTATTATGAAACAAGACTATTTGACTACTAATTACTAACAAGACTCCTAATTAGGTTTTGTAATGACCCCCCTGCCATGTATATTGGCCAAACCAGACAATCCCTACACAAAAGAATAAATGGACACAAATTTGACATCAGGAATTATAACATTCAAAACCCAGTAGGAGAACACTTTAATCTCCCTAGTCACTCAGTAACAGACCTGAAAGTGATAATTCTTCAACAAAAAAACTTCAAAAACAGACTCCCTTGTGAGACTGCAGAACTGAAATTAATTTGCAAACTGGACACCATCAAATTAGGCCTGACTAAAAACTGGGAGTGGTTGGGTCATTGCAAAAACCTCATTTCCCCCATACTAATTTTCCCCTACTGTCATTCACACCTTCTTGTCAACTGTTTGAAATGGGCCACTCTCATTATCACTACAAAAGTGATTTTTTCTCCCTTGGTATCTATCCTACTGTTAATTGAATGGTCTCATTAGACTGACCTCGCACTTGATAAGTCAACTCCCATCTTTTCATGTGCTGTGTATTTATACCTGCTTCTGTATTTTCCATTCCATGTCTCCGATAAAGTGGGTTCTAGCCCATGAAAGCTTATGCCCAAATAAATGTGTTAGTCTTTAAGGTGCCACAACGAGTGCTTGTTGTTTTTACTGTATACACAGTTTCTATAATGGAAAACTGATTTCTAAAATCATTGCTTTTGATAGTGAAGGTTTAGATCAATTACTTTCAAGCTGGGAGGACACATCTAGTGAGATCCTGCAGTGATCTGTCCTGAGTCTGGGACTATTCAATATTCAGATTACTTCATCCATCCACTTCTGTAGTAGACCCCTAACCTCTGGCTGAGTTGCTGAAGTCCTGAAATCAGGGTTTAAAGACATAAAGTTGGAGAGAATTCGCCATTGACACTAGTTGAAACCTACAAGTGACTCATGCTCCAGCTGCAGAGGAAGGTGTAAACACCTGGATCTCAGCCATTTTGACCCAGGGAAAAATTCCTTCCCGACCCCAAATATGGTGATCAGTTGGATTCTGAGCATGTAGGCCAGATCCGCCAGGCAGATAACTGGGAAAGAATTAGTCCCATTAAATTGTTTGAGTTTGATTTCTACCTTGGATGTGATAATTTTGATATCCTCTTTGCCTTTAGCCATCCTGCCACTATCCCTAAGATCTTCGTTGGCCTCATTAAAACCCAAGGAAAAATATTTGTTTAGGTGTTAGAGTGCCTATAATATCTTTAATTTCTACCCCATCCTCAGTGCTTAGTGGTCACACTTCTTTTCTTTTATTCATATTGCTATGGAGGCTTTTACTACTGTTTTAATTCATTTTGCAAGGTCCAACTCTGCTTGGTTTTTGTTGGTTCTGACTTTATCCCTACACTTGTTGACCTCCAAAAGGTAGCTTTTATTGCTGATCCTTCCCATCTTCCTTTCCTGATAAGCTTTCTGATTTCTCTTAATCACCTGTTTGAGATGCTGGATTATTGAGCTTCGTCTGCTACCTGTATCTACAATTTTCCCCCCTTGCTTTGGATACAGGCTTCAGATAGCTTCTGCACCTTTCACTTAAAGTAATTCCAAGATTCTTCCACATTCAGATCCCTGAGTTCTTTACTGCAGTCCACTTCCCTAATTCCCTTAATTTTTTTTAAAGTTAGCTCTTTTGAAATCAAGGACCCTTGTGAAAGATCTATTTTTGTTTTTCCTTCCATTTAGTTTAAACGGAATTAGCTGATGATGACTTGACCCAAGCTTGTCCTCTAAAACCAGCTCTTCTATGAGGTCCTCACTACTCACTGATACCAAATATAAAATTGGCATCACCTCGTGTGGTTCAGCAACTGTTTGGTGAAGAAATTTGTCATCTATCACATCCCAGAAAATCTGGGCCCTACTATTATTAGTAGCATTTGACCTCCAATCTATATCTGGGAGGTTAGTTTCCCATAATCACACAATTCCATTAAAGACGTCTTGATCCTTATCCAGAGCGGATCCTAGTGGTTGTAGCACACCATGACCACTGTTTCAGGGTCAGGTTGATAACTTTCTTTCCCAAAATGATTTTGGTCCAAACAGACTCTGTCTTTCCATTACTTATCCTTGCCCAGGGTGACAGCAGCTTCTGCAGCAGCAGGGGCAGGCCGGGAGCATAGCCCGCCATGCGGCAGTAGAGGCTGCGCTGCTGCTGTTTCCTGGCCCTGCCGTGGCGCTCCCCGCCTGCCCCTGCTTCTGTCGCCCTGGGATTTGGCTGCCCGACTCCCCCTGAGTGGCGCCCAGTTCCTGCTGCTTTCAGCCGGCAGGTGCAGGGCCCCAGCTGAGCCCTGCCCCTACCATCTTCTCCATGATGGCACCACCCCACCTATGTCATCCCAGGTGGCTGTGTTGGCAGTGGTCAGGAGCGTGAGAAGAGGAGTGTCCCCCAGGCAAGTGGGGGAGACTCCAAGATGAAAATGCTGCTGGCTCTGGCATTGCCTGAGCACTGGAGACTGAAAGGTACTATGCCCCTACCCCACCCTGTCACTGCCTGTCCCCCAGCCCAGTGAGTGTTACCTGCCCTGCCAGCTTCCCCACCAGCTGCCCCATACTGTCAGTCACCCCAAGCTCACTGTGACACCAGCACCCCTTGACAAAGGGCCCCCTGATCTTCACAAACAGCTGTCACCTCACTGCACCCCAAACTGGTGTTACAGGGCACTTACCCACAAAGAGGAACATGGAAGGGATCTACACAAGGCTGGTAACTTGTCAAGAGTGAGAATCTTTAGGAGATGTGTGCATGGGTAATATTGAAGGAATAATGTATTTGCCTTAAAAGTCTGCTCTGTAGACTTGGAGTAGAAATTAGTCACCAGGGGATAATGGCCCTTTGGGGCAAGGGGGATTTGTCACCCTTCCTAACCTGACTGGCAATGCAATGCAAGGCTCAATTGTTTAGCTTTGCACAATAGTACGACTTGGAATGGGACACCATCAGAGGCAATGGCAACAATTGAAATGGCTTAAAGATAAAAAAGAAACATTACAACAGCCATTACCCATTCTGACAGGCTGGTTATACTACTAAGTTTACTAGTTTTCGGAGGATCTTGGGGGAGAAGGGTGGGAAGGGGGGCGGGGGAGGAGGCGCAGGGTGGAAGTTTAGCCTAGGGTGCAAAATATCCTTGCACCTGGCCTGCCACTCAAAGTCCCCTGCTTACAGTTCTATTTCCTGACTCCTTTGCGGCTGTGACTGTTGCCTGAGGCCCAGCTTTGTAAAGTACTTGGTGTGGTCCAGATTAAATCAACAAAATGAAATTCAATAAAGGCAAGTGTATAGTACTGTATTTAAGAAGGAAAAATCAAATGTACAAACCTAAAATGGGAAATAATTAGCGAGGCAGAAACACTGCAGAAAAGGATCTGCGGGTATAGTGGATCACAAATTGAATATGAACCATTAATATGATCCAGTTGTGAAAAGCAAGAATTCTGGGGCATATTAAGAGGAGTGTCCTATATGACACAAGAGGAAATTGTTCCCCTGTTCTTGACTCTGCTGAGGCATCAGGTATAATATAGACTCCAGTTCTGAACACCACACTTTAGGAAGGATGTTGACAGGTGGGAGAGAATCCAGAGGAGACCAACAAAAATGATAAAAGGTTTAGAAAACCTGACCTGTGAGAAAAGACTAAATGGGAAATGTTTGTCTTGATAAAAGAAGACTGAAGGGGGACCTGAGAAGTCTTTAAATTGGTCAAGAGCTGTTATAAAGATGACTGTGATCAACTGTTCTCCATGTATACTGAAAGTAGGATAAGAAGTAAAGGACTTAAAATGAAGCAAGGGAGATTTAAGATAGATATTGGAAAAATTTTCTAATGTAAATATAGATAAGCACCAGAATAGATTACCAAGGAAGGCTATGAAATCTCCACCATTGTAGATTTTTAAGAACAGGTTAGAAAAACATTTATCAGGGATGGTCTAGGTATACTTGGACCTGCCTCAGTATGTGGAGGGTCAATAGATGGTCTCTTGAGGTCCCTTCCAGCCTTAAATTTATAATATTGTATGAAAATGGTAAAATCTAAGATTTTTTAAATAAAATCTGGAAATAAGTGTTGAGATCAGAAATGCATGATAAATGTTTCTATAAGTAAACATTTTATTTCCAATGAATACTGCAGTCTTACCACTATTATCTAATTGGTAACTGAAGCTCCTAAAATGGGAGCAGAAATCTAAGGCCAGGTCTACACTACCCACCGGATAGGCCGGTTGTGAGCGATCTTTCAAGGATCAATTATAATTTCTAGTCTAGACATGATAAATCGATCCCCGAATGCTCTCCTGTCGACTCCAGAACTCCACTGCCGCAAGAGGCACAGGCGGTGTGTCCTGGTAAGTTGACCTAAATATTTTGATTTCCCGTATCTTAGGTCGATTTCCCCTCACCCCTCCAGTGTAGACCAGGGATAAGAAAGATACACGTGACTCAGGGCAGGGGATCATAGAGCTCATGATCCTATTTAAAAGGTTTATGTCTGGCTATAGAAGAGGTGATAAACATATCTAAAAAGACCATTAGAAATAATCTATCCTGATGACAGCAGAGGGATGTGCAGTCCACAGCATGTAAATGTGAAGGTACTGCAGGAACATGCAATATTAGCACTTCTGTGTTTGGAGAATCAGAATTTTGCTTAACTTCACGAACTAATAATGGTGAGAGCCATTCCATGTTTCATTTAAAAAAAACAGATGAATTTTGTCACAAATATCAAAGGTCATAGATTATAAGGCCAGAAGGCACCACTGTGAGTATGAAGTCTGACCTCCTTGCTAAAACAGACCGTAGGACTTCCCCGAATTAATTCCTGTTTGAACCAGTGCAATCTTTTAGGAAAAAAATAAACAAAACAAAAAACATCCAATCTTGATTTTAAAATTGCCAGTGATGGAGAAATCCACCACAGTCCTTTGTAAATTGTTCCCAAAGTTAATTACTTTTAATTTTAAAAAGCTTAATCTTATTTCAAGTCTGAATTTGTCTAGCTTTAATTTCCAGCTCCAGAGCATCAGTAAAAACCTTGCCACAAGGCAAGAGCATTTGGGCTAGTATGCTGTCACTATTTTTTAACCACACCCACTTCTGCTATGTGTGCTATTCCCATGCATCCTGAGTCTTGAAGACCTCAAAGAGAGAGACCCTCATTGTGGGATCATGCCACTGAGGCAGTGGTGCTAAATGTATATCTAACAATTTCTGTAGTAAGTTTCTACAAACTGCTGTTCTCCTGCACTAGGTGAAGAGGGAAGCATATGACCTTATATTAATCACTAATATCAATTTGGGGTTTTTATTGTATTTGGATTTACTGAAATGACATAGGATTTGTTTCTGAATGTTAAAGAGCTAGATACTTGAAGTAATTTCAAAAGACTTCTTTTGAAGTAAAACATTACAGAACATTTTTTTTCAACAAGAGGTTATATATAAACACAAAGAGAAAATTGATATAATCTAATAAAAAGTTATAAAATAAATATATTCATAACGTTTCATAAAAATAATTTGTAAAATCCGACTGCCATATTCAGTCTTTAAAGTATTTACATTTACATAAATTTAAAGTGCCATTTTATTACATATAAATTCAGACTCCTTGTTAAATTTTTATGTTGATTTTAATATTGGAGTAACTTAATAGAAATAAAATAAGTGCATGTTTCATCAGAAGTAATCATGTAAGATAAGTACACTTGCTAATCATGTCTGTCCCTGAATACTGAAAACAAGAAATCCTTGGTAATATTTATTTCACTAATTATTTTTAACAATGGTAGTTCATGTTCAAACTGTCATCTCAGAAAAAAACAACAAAGGAAAAGGTGTATTAATTTTACGGCATTGAGTCAATAATTGAAAGGAAATGGATATGAGAAAATTGCAAATTGAAGAAATCAGGTGAAAAGAGCAAGATATAAGAAGATTGTGTTTGAAAAGTTGACAGATCTAACATGAATAACCTTCCATCTCACTATCAAAAGAATCATTTTCTCTTTAAAGGATGTGTACGGAGTCGAGATTCAGAAGTGGTGTGAGGGAAAAGGGGATGGATATCAGCTTGAGGACATGAATCGCTCCAACACCTCCAGGAATTATTTTATTCCTTCCCAACACATAAAAGTCCTAACATAACAGTGCTTACAATGAAATATGATCCAAATCATAGCTGTCCCTCAAGTTCTAATTACAGCTATTCTAACTTACTCACAACTCCCACTAAATGTATTAGGCTCTTGTGGACCTGGATTCCCAGTTATCTGGGTCTAGGCTTCCTCTACTTTTATAAAGCAGATTTACTTCATTCATATAAGGGCCCCTGTATCTACAACATAAATTGCTATGCATGTCTTTAATCTATTATATGATGGAGTATGAACAGCAGACTCATCTAAAGCTTTATTTTTTATAAATTTTCAATCATGGTGACTTATTTCAGATTCCAGCAAAAATGAATAAGTCTCCAGGAAACAGATATCACAGTAACTTGATTTGTATTCCACATTTGAAATTAAACAAAATGGGAACTGACAATTGAAAGATGCAGAAATAATGTAGACATTATAATGAGAACATTTCCTTTCAGCTACCTAGTTAAGCACAACAATTTGTAAGATATAATGTGATGAATTCAGCCCCAGTGTATTGACCTAACTGGAGATACACTAGGGATAAATTGGGTTCTTAAATCTAGATAAAAGCCCAGGTCAATATGCAGTGCGGCAAGCACTCTGAAAACTAGTACTGGGTCACTTCTAGCTATGAGTAACCTCAGACCTGCACTTGTTTGTTTGAGATCAGAATCTGATCCCATGGGTTGACTGCTAGCATCAAAATGTTACATTATTAGGTCAAAAGTCAGGCATATTGAATGTTGTATTGCCTTCTAGATATTAAATCCTGGGCTAAAAATTGTGATTTCTATGTATACTATTGAAACTGATCTTCTGTGGTAGACTGAGATTGGGATAAAATAAGAGTGCTGCTGAATCTTAGCCTAGAAATCAAACCACATCCCAAATCAACTATTTTGAGGCGCAGAAAAAAGTTAACTTTTTTCTTCATAATTTTCCAATTTTGCCTGCTACTGCTCCCTGCAGCCACCAGATGCAAAATTAGAGAAATTTCACGTAGATGTTCTTTTGATATTTCTACCCCCAAATAGAAGGAAGACAATAAGTTCAGGTTTAGTATGCACACTTTAGGATTGGTTATCTGAACCAAACCACTAAATCATCTGATGTTCACTCAGCATTAGTCAATTACTAATGGACCTGTTAATAATTGATTATACAGAAAAAAAATTACAAATGAAATTAGAAACTGAGGCTTCCATCTCCCTAGGCAAATTCCATCTCACCTCACTGAAAAAAGTGACAAATCTTGAAGTTGATATAAGTTCCGGTACCAATTTAAACAGTAACACAGAGATCTAATTGGTTTCATATGGCTAAGTTCAGAATTCAGTAAGTACTAAACAATAGTCTTGACTAATGGCTGTAGTTGGTGTTGAATGCTGTAATAATTTCAGTTATCTGATACACTGTAATAACATTAAGTTGGAAAACAGTAGTTTGAAGTATTTTTTTCAAATCTCTGAACATTCATTGTACTGCAGCGAATATCACATGGTATTGTATTGGCCATATCTGAGTTTACAGGCTCAATTTGATTCAAATGCTCTAATAACATGCCTGGTAGCGTGTAGTTTTAGAGTTTGTTTAGCCCCTGTAGACCAGATATTCTATTCTCCTGCTGTCAAATGACATTTAAAGTCTTTTGTGCTTCAGCTTCTTTTACTTCTGGGTAAATTTGTATTATCACTTCCTGCTGAGCATGAAAGACTGATTTTCCCTGGGAAAGAACTACCAAGCACTGGAAAAACTAGAAAATATTCTGTGACAGGCAAATTATGTATATTTTTGTTCAATTTACCGGTTGGGTGGAGTCTATCACAAGAGAAACCCTCCCTGAAACTTTGTTTTCTCACCTAATCCATTCCTCCCAGTTACCACCTAGGACCCAGTTCTCATGCTTCAATGTATTTCAAGAGTTCCTTCACACCCCTTCTAAATAATAGTGTTTTATATCTTCACTAAGGGCCCAATCCAACCCTCATTAACATGAATGGAAACTGGATCAGAGCCTAAATTTTTCCTACTCGACATCATTCCCATCCTAACCGCACCCATTCTGAAGATTGACACACATAGCTAAGGTGACCAGATGTCCTGAAAATATTAGGACAGTTCTGATATTCAGGGCTTTTTCTCATATAGGTGCCTATTACCCCCAGCCCTGTCCCTACTGTTCACACATGCTATCTGGTCACTCTACACATAGCTGCGAGGTTGACACATTTAATATAATATCAGTATGTTTGATGTTACTTCTAATTGGTTTGTTGCTATATTTGGTGCAGCAGTTAAGCCAGACGTTATACAGAGTACACATTATCTTGAGTGGAAATAATGAATTTATAGTTTTTATTCTAGAAGAGTCTCTAGAAAACTACAAATGCAAGCTGGGTAAATCCAGATAATCATAATTTTAAAAGTCAGCAGTACTCATGGGAAACCTTCAAAACATTCCATTTGAAGATATTTCTGATCTCAAGGCACCCATTTTCAGAAATTGCTTCCCATTTAATTACTGGGGAGACTTTCTTGAAAATAAAAGTTTGTTATTCACAGTCTGCTCCTGCTTGCTTCCATTTGCTGCTTCTTCCATGAAGTCTGAATCCTGTCTTTGTGATGACACAGTTTGCTTGTTGAGAAGCTATTACAAACTTAGAATGATTTCAGGTGAGGGATAACTAACAGGAACATATCAATTCTTAACAAAAATCCTCTTTCTGTGAAAATGGGGAACAAAAAGCACAGAATGTAAGACACCTAAATATCCGTAGGTACACTTCTTCCAAATAACATATTTCATGTTTTCCTCCATAAAGTACCATTGGTTCCTTAAAGATAATTATTTTTACATTCCATATACTCTTTTTATTATTCAGAAACTATATGCAATAAACTTGATAAATTTTGAGGCAGAATCAAATAATTTATGGAACAAGGCATGGGTATAATTTACCTGGACATGAAGAGCTTTTGATCTCATGATGCACTAGAGACTAATTTGGAAGTAGGAATTTCAGGGGTGAGTTACTTCAGAGGATTTTAAAAAATGGCTTGTCCTTTATATTGAAGTTAGAGAGTACTGTGCTTATGAGTGAAATCAATTTGGGACGGAGGTAAATGACTAATGGAGTGCCAAGGAAGATCGGTGTTAGGTAGGGATGGGTGAATTCATTTTGTCTAGTTCTGAACCCATGTGAAAATCAAGGGCTTGAAATGTTAGCTCAAGTTTGAATTATTGGCTTTGTGCTCCTCTAAGGAGATCTATATATATAAAAGTCAAGTGGTGTATATATGTATGTATGTATGACAGCGAACTCCTCCCGCACCGTTTGAGCCAGAGACTTGAAATTTGGTACAGTGAGGGATCTTGGGGTCTAGATGCTGGTAAGGGTCAAAAAATTTTTGGATCTCACCTCTGACACCCCCCAGGGGTGAAAGTCTTTCAGGGCCAATCACATCGGCTGGGCGGTTAGGTGGTGATGATGTCATAATACCCCCTCCAACAGACACCGCACTCGCTCAGCTCGCCCCTCCCTCCTCCAACGGAACCCCGGAGATCCCTCAGTTCTCTGCCCCTCCCCTCTCCCAATGAAACCCCGGAGATCCCTCAGTTCTCTGCCCCTCCCCCCTCCCAACGGAACCCCGGAGATCCCTCAGTTCTCTGCCCCTCCCACCTCCCAACGGAAACCCAGACACCATAAGCTCTGTGCCCCCCCCCGCCACCTGCGAAGGTCCCCGGAATCCCTCGGCTCTGGGCCCCCTCCCCGCCTGCGACGGATCCGAGTTGGGTTTGGTGGGACGGTAAGTGAGGTGGGGGTGTCGGGTTCGGTCGGGGGGTGAGGTGGGGGTGTCGGGTTTGCTTGGGGGGGTGAGGTGGTGGTGTCGGGTTCGGTCGGGGGGTAAGTGAGACGGGGGGTGTCGGGGTTGGTCTGGGGAGGTGGGAAGGTGTCGGGGTGGCTGAGGGGTGAGGTGTGGGTGTTGGGTTTGGTCTGGGGGGGGGAAGGAGTCGGGGTGGGTGCCCAGACCAAACCCGACACCCCCCCGGATCACTTACCCCCCCACCAAACCCGACACCGCCACCTCACCCCCCCACCAACCGCAACACCACCTGACCAACCCCAACACCCACACCTCACCCCTCACCCACCCCGACACCTTCCCACCCCCCCCAGACCAAACCCGACACCCCCTGCCTCACTTACCCCCCGACCGAACCCGACACCCCCACCTCACCCCCAACCAATCGCAACACCCCCAGACCGAACCCGACACCCCCACCTCATACCCCCAAGCAAACCCGCCACCCCCACCTCACACCCCCACTAACCGCAACACCCCCTGACCAACCCCAACACCCACACCTCACCCCTCACCCACCCCGACACCTTCCCACCCCCCCAGACCAAACCCGACACCCCCTGGCTCACTTACCCCCCGACCGAACCCGACACGCCCACCTCACCCCCCCACCAACCGCAACACCCCCTGACCAACTCCAACACCCCCACCTCACCCCTCACCCACCCCGACACCTTCCAACACCCCCAGACCAAACCCGACACCCCCTGCCTCACTTACCCCCGACCGAACCCGACACCCCTACCTCATCCCCCCAAGCAAACCCGACACCCCCACCTCACCCCCCCCACCAACCGCAACACCCCCTGACCAACCGCAACACCCACACCTCACCCCTCACCCACCCCGACACCTTCCCACCCCCCCAGACCAAACCCGACAACCCCGGCTCACTTACCCCCCGACCGAACCCAACACCTCCACCTCACCCCCCCACCAACCGCAAAACCCCCTGACCAACCCCAACACCCACACCTCACCCCTGACCCACCCCGACAACTTCCCACCCCCCCAAGACCAAACCCGACACCCCTCCGGCTCACGGTGCACTGTGTAGCACACAGATTATTAAATACACTGTTCGGTCGGGGGGTGAGGTGGGGGTGTTGGGTTTGGTCGGGGGGTAAGTGAGCCGGGAGGTGTTGGGGTTGGTCAGGGGGGGTGGGAAGGTGTCGGGGTGGGTGAGGGGTGGGGTGTGGGTGTTGGGGTTGTTCAGGGGGTGTCAACTGTCTGCCCCCTCCCCACCTCCGACTGACCCGAGCAACGCCGGGCACTTATGCTAGTCCTGTATAAAAGCAGCAGAGAGAGAGAGAAAAAAAGCTGGTGGGTGTGTGTGGCGAGGAGGAGGGGGGTGAATATGGTGTAAAACAGAAGAGAAGGGGCATGGTAATATCATAGTAATGATGTACAAAGACTGCAAAACAGGAATCAGAGATTAGAGGAAAAAATTCTAATGAAAACAGTGTTTATGATGAAAGGACACTGTTTCTTCCTAAATCAAGGTTGAAGCTAGCTTCCCATTATATGCTGGACTTGACCTCCATCCTAACTTTCGTGGAATTGAACTAGCCCGCCTGAAATTCCAGATACATGATCTTAGGCCATAGTGTTTCTTTTTGGACAGACTTGTGAAACCATTGGATGATGGATTTAGTCAGAAATTCAGATAGTGTTCACTTTCCTAAATGTATTTAATCTTATCAATATTGTCTCCAGGATGGCTTGAGCAAATGTGCTAGGCTTGGCAAGGAGCATGGGTTTTTGGAAGGGAATTACTGGAAACATTCAGAGCTGTTTTCACATGTACAGCAAAGTCCTTCTGGCATAGCGCATAACTAGTGTGTGCATTGCAATCTTTTTGTTAAACCAGAAACACTGATTGAAAGGTCTGCCATCCTTGATCTGCATGACCTTCTTCTACTCCTTATACTGGGGCTAATTTTATATCTAACTTGTATGGAGCACTGGCTACAGCTATGTCTTGGGTTGCAGCTACATTTCTATAATGTTGTCTTTTCTGTCGTTCATGACATTCAGAAATGTTCACCTTTCTGTATGAAATATTTTAGGTCTGGTTTCTGCTCAGTCACCTATGTGGCTCCCTGAGCCTGGTACACCAAGGCACAATTGAGAGCAGCCCAAGGGGTTGTTCCAGCAAACAGGGATCATCGGAAAATAGTGATGTTCTGGCCGCCTCGCCTCCTCCTCCGTTCCCCCCTCTGTGCTGGGATGTAGGTGGGAGAACGCGGAAGGGGAGTCCTCAGCCTTAGTTAGGCAAAGGATCTGACCCATGGTGTCAAAGTGAGTAAGGTGCTTTGCAATCATGTAAGGAGGCAAGATTTGCCCCAAAGGGATTGTAATATACATAGGCAAAATGGATAGAGGGAAGGGCTTCAATATAAAAGTGAAGTGATATTTGGCATTAAATCTTGTCACTTCCATAATGTTTCTATGTGTGTTTCCACATAGTTTTTAGCTGTGAGCTAGTATAGATTTTGATGATTGTCGTCTTCTTCTTTTTTTTTTTTAAGGAGCAGAGACACAGTGACTCGGATCTTCCACACCACATGCTGTGCTGCTCCGAGTCTTCAGTGAATCTTATAATGGTGGCCTCCAGCTAATGTCAAATGGATTTGGTCTTCCCCAGGCAAGATGCTAAAACAACTATCTAAGCTGGTGTGAAATGCAAGAACTTGAGGGCACTGACTTGTGCTACAAAATCATGGCCACTGAAGGAGTTTAGGCAAGGTTTATGCATCAAGAGCACAGATAGTATAGAGAACAGTTGCCTTTGTGTTTTGCTACATATAATCACAGCAGGTACAATATGTTTTGCCTCTATTTGCAAGGGGAAATAGACAACCATGTGGAGGGTCCAACTGCTCAATATAAACTGAAAAGCAGATCATCTCCCTGTTACAGTCTAATTTCACATTTCCTTCCTTTCTGTAAAACTGTTTTCCTTCTTTAGGTTGATTTAAGAAAGCCAAGAAGACACACTGGAGAAATAAACAACATACTTCCACATTTTGCTTTTTTGGTCTGTTTTTTTTTGGGGGGGGGGGGCTGGGAGTAGCTTAGGCATGTCTCAGACACAAAGCATGAACAAAAGATCATTTTTCACTCTATGTTGTGTTTAATTTTCCTAATATGTTATCTGAAAACAGCTTTAAATCTTCATATCCTAAGGCTTTTTGTCGCCTATCAAAATCCTCCTCTCTTGGCCGTGTAGCCTGTCCTTCCTTATTCCTTCCTCGTGACCTGAGCCTCATACTCTCTAGCCACTTTACCTCATGCTCTCTAGCCACCCCATCCATCAGACTTCAAGGAATTATTTTGTGGGTCAGTGACTACACTAACTGCCCTCATTCTTTCATTGTCCCGTGCATGCTTTTGATGGCTTTCAATGGGTTCTTTATTGTGAATAGCTGAGGCTTGGGTTTGGTGACTGACATGGGGCATGGGGCATCTTACCTGAAAATGAAACCTCCGTTTTTCTCACCAAAAAGGAAAAAAAAAAAATTGGTTCCGGTAAAAACATAAGAATGGCCATCAGATCAATGCCTCATCCAGCCTAGTATCCTGTCCCCGCTGGTGGTCAGTGCCAGTTTCTTCAGAGGTAATAAGCAGAACAGGGCAATTATCAAATGATTCATTCCTGGTGGTCCAGTCCCTGCTTCTGGCAGTCAGAGGCTTGGGATTGCATCCCTGACCATCTTGCTTAAAGCTGTTGATGGACCTATCCTCCAGGAAGTCATCTTGGGTTTTTGGTTTGGTTGGCTGGGTTTTTTTTAACCCAATTATGCTTTTGGCCTTTGCATATCCCCTGGTAATAAGATCCACAAGTTGACCGTGTATTGTGTGAAGAAGTACTTCCTTGTGTTTGTCCACTACCTGTCAATTCATTGGGTGTCCCCTGGTTCTTGTGTTATGTGAAGGGTTAAATAACACGTCCTTGTTCACTTTTAGGAGGAGTAGGGAGTCTGGGTGGTCTCCCTCCGACCCAGAGGGGAGAGAACTACTATCTGAGCCTGGGTGGGCAGGGCCAAACCAAGAGGGCTCCACCCCCAGGAAGGGGAGGGGTGGAAGAGGAAGCACAAAGGGAGGGACTTACTGGAACTCCCCTACCTGTTTAGGGGAAAATAGCTGTGTAATGAGGAGGAATTCAATCTGAGGGACATATGGGGGTAGACTCACAAAGCCAGAATTAAAACACTGTTAAATGGCAATTTCCTAACTCAAAAAGTGTCACATCCAACATGCATCCAACATCCAGTATTAGACCTTGTCTTGACATTAAAGAGGAATTGATCACAGAACTAAAAATTAATGGTAGCTTAGGTACAAGTGATCGTGATTTGATCATACCTATAATGAGCGGACAGAATAAAGTGCTGAGCAGGGAAAAATAGAATCTTAACAATGGTTCAATAAAGTGTTCAATAAATATTTCTGTCTGTAGTTGGGGAAAACAGATGATATAGTTATGTCATGATAATATTCTATTCTATTAGTATCTTAGGGACATGTTAAACAACAGTCACTAAAGTTAGATATTTTAAAATCAGTAGATGTTTATCTCTTGCATCTAAGAGTTTTAAAATAACTGGCAAGGGTGCTAATGGACCATTGATTTTCAATAGGTTTGGGAATACTGGGGAAGTTTCAGAAGGGTGGAAGAAAGCTAATATTTTTAAAAGGGCAAACCAAGTAATTATAGGCCTGTCAATCTAGCATCAATCTCTGACATAATAATAAAGCAATTGATATGGAACTTGATTAATAAAGAATTAAAGAATTGTAATATAATGAATGCCAATCAACATGGGTTTATGAAAAATAGATCTTTCAAACTACCTTGATTATTTTTTATGAGATTAAAAGTTTGGCTGATAAATGTGATAGATTTGACACAATATACTTAGACTTCCATAAAGCATTTGACATTGTACTTCATGTCATTTTGATTAAATAAAAAATTTAAATAAATAAATAAATGGAGATATACCAATCTCCTAGAACTGGAAAGACCTTGAAGGTCATCGAGTCCAGTCCCCTGCCTACACTAGCAGGATCCCCCTGCCTACACTAGCAGGATCGAGTACTGTCCCCTGACAGATTTTTTGCCCCAGATCCCTAAATGGCCCCCTCAAGGATTGAGCTCACAACCCTGGGTTTAGCAGGCCAACGCTCAAACCACTGAGCTATCCCCCCACCCCCTAGATTAAAAAACTAGAACAATATAAATTAACATGGGACACTTTAATGGATTAAAAGCCAGTTGACTGATAGGTGTCAAAATGTATTTGTATATTAGGAGTCATCCTAGAACATGTGGTTTTCTAGCGGGGTCTCATAGGGATTGGGTCTTGTCCCTACTCTATTTAATATTTTTATTAAGGATCTGGAAGAAAACATAATGTTAGCAACTATAAAATTCACAGATGACTGAAAAACTGGGGGAGTGGTAAATAATGAACAGGACACATCACTGATACAGAATGATCTGTATTGCTTGGTAAGATGGGTGCAAGCAATAATATACCTTTGAGATGGCTAAATGGAAATGTATGCAGGCCATACTCACAGGATGTGGGGTGGGCTCTGTCCTGGGAAGGAGTAATTCTGAAAAAGATTGGGGGCTGTGGTGGACAATCAGTTGAACATGAGCTCCCAGTGTGAATATGTGGTCCAAAGGGCTAATGAAATCCTTGGCTGCATGTACATGGGTAATAGTAGAGAGATTAGTTTAGCTGTATTTGGCACAGGTATGACCACAGCTGGAATACTGTGTCCAGCTCCTGTGTTCACAGTCCAAGAAGGATATAGATACATTAGAGAGAGCTCCAAGAAGAGCCATGGGAATGGTTAAAGGATTGAAAAATGTGCCTTATAGTGATAAGCTAAATACATTTAGTCTAACAAAGAGAAAGTTAAGGGCGTGACTTAATTAGTCTATACGTATGTACATGAGGAATAAATATTTAATAATGGGCTCTTCATCTAGCAGAGAAAGGTATAACATGGTCCAATGACTGGAAATTAAAGCAAATTCATGTAGGTAACAACAAGGCATACATTTTTAACAATGAGCATAATTAACCATTGGAACAGCATACCAAAGGTCATGGTGGATTCTCCTTCACTGACCATTTTAACATCAAAATTGGATATTTTTCTAAAAGATAGATATATAGAAGATATCCTAGGAATTATTTTGGGGAAGTTCTATGGTCTATGTTGTACAGGAGATCAGACTACCCTGAAAAGTTTTTTTTAAAAAAATACATATATAAAAAGAGCTTAGGTAGTAAAAAGAATGATATACTAGAAATAGGGATTTTAATAATTCATATTAATGGAGCAAAACCAGTTATTGTATTTGTGAACTTTCCCTTAATGAAGCATTCAAGCTGCCATTGAGTCCACTTGCTGAAGTGTTTTCTCTGAAAACATTAATATCTGTTCGATATTGGGAAAACATCTGGCCAACAATTACAGTGTTATATTGTTGAGAAACTACTAATCTAGGGCAGTTTTTGCTTTCATAAGGCATCTGATGCACATCAGAAGTATAACATCAAGAAAAATGTGTATTATAATACCAGAACTTGGATATTGCTAAGTTTTGTTCACTTAAACCTGTATTTGATTATCATGGAAACATAAATATTAGATATGGAAGGGAACCAGGTAAAGTGAGTCTCATTAAAAATTTAACCTTCATTTCCTTAGGAGCTTCAGGTTTTTTTTTAATACTTATAATAATATATTTCACATTATGTAAAACAAATTAATGGATTGTCTTTCAGTGTTTTATGTTCTTATTGTTATATAGAAACTAGAGATGGGCCCAAATCATGATGTCTGGATCACAAATCCGTAGTAGCCTTTCCATTGACTTTAGTGTGCTCTGAGATCGGTACTTTATAATGGTTGATCAAGTTAGAAAGGTTTGAGTCTGGATCTGAACTTCCTCATAATATAAGGTAGCAGCGCTTGAACCTGGTGTTCAAAAGAGGTGGTGTTATAAAAATGGCAAAACAATGATTGAACATTATTAATAGGGATGATCAGACTGGTAAAAATAAGAATCAGCACAACACTTTCTGGCATTTTGTATAGAACCAAGTTTAAGCTTTGAAAAATGTGGGTAAGTTGCTTCCTTGTATAGAATAGTTTGTTGTATGTTTTTACTTTGCTTCATTCGAGGCAGGACTGGAGCAGAATTGCTGATGTACGTAATCTTATGAGACATCCAGCCCAGCTGTGCAGAATCATGTACTTTTGGACAGTTGGGTTACAGTCAGAAGAGCATCCAAAGTTTTTGTTGCTTATCCAAGCATTGTAACTTTTTGTGGTTTGCCTATTGCTCTTTATAATGCACTGGAAAGTAAACACATTCTGTTGTGAATAAAAGTGATATGAAAGTAAATCTCATCCTGATCCTGCAATCCTCTTTCATGCATGATTCTGATTGATTTCAGTGGTACAGTTGTTTCATATATGGAATAGCTGCAGGATTCGGCATCTGCACTGCGAAATAGATAATTTGTAGTAATGTGTGTTTTCTCTCTGGGATCAATTAATAGTGAGAAAAGAAAACTGACTATAATAACTTTACCATGGATTCAGACTTTATGACCTCTGCAATCCATCTATACAATAGTTTTATTTTGTATAGTTAAGCCATAGCAGAGAGAGAGAGAGAAATTAGTAGGTATAGGCAAGAGAGAAAACAATGTTTTCAGCCAATATTTGAAATGAAATGGAGAGTTGATGAGGCAGAGAAATATAAATGGTTGGGTTACACAATAGGGAAATCTCTTCCCATTAGTCCCAGCATTGTATGGAGGGGCAGATAGGAATCCTCTGCTAGATGAGCTCTGAGTCAGACAGGAAATTCCACGAAGTGTATTTGTGACACTGAGCCAGTGAGGATTTTAAGCACCTAGTGGGCCACGTGACCTAAAATCAAACTTTAAAGACATATTAGAAAAGTATTGAAATGGTAATCAGGGCTATTTCTTGTTGATAGTTATCAACCCCATGTTAAATGGATTAAAGTTCAGTATTAGAGAATTAGAGGTAAATATTAATTGTATTTGTCTTGGTTTACATATATCTTGTTAATAAATTCACAATGTGATCTCATTAGCTTGTAGATGATAAACTTCTCTTCTTGTCTGTCTATTACTATATTCTTGTGATTCAAAGATCAAAAGGGAATATTAACATTTAGATGTAATTTGTGGCGTAATAATATAATTGTCTTTATTTCTCTTTGAAGTTTGAAACTATGAACTGCTTGAATGGTAATTATCTTATGCCAATAAATGCAGCTCATTACCGGTGTGTACAACATAGAAATTTGATAAAAGTAACAATCTATATTACCTATTCTTCATCAAACAATGCTTGCTTTGGTGTCTTCTGTCAAGAGGATATTATAGAAACTATAAAAAAAGGCCTCGGGCCTGATCCTTACCATCTCAGATCTGCTTCAACTTTGTCAGGTGAAGTTCAAGCCATAAGATTGACGTCTCCAGGTCTGTCTGGATCAGCCCTGCAATTTCTCATGGAAGAATTTAAACAAATGCACATGGACTGCCTTTGAATTGATTCTAGAAGAACTTTAACAAAATCAGCTGCTCACCATCTCTGCTATGGAACTGACCTAAGAACTTTATTCATATCTGTATGTATAATGATCTTTTAACCACAGTAACGCTCTTCTTTTTTAAATAAATCTTAGAGTTAGGTTAATAAGGATTGGCTATAGGTCTGTATAGGGGCAAAATCTGAAATATTCATCCATCTAGTGGGTAATGTATCCAATCTCTTTGGATTAGCAGAACTTTATATATGGTGAATAAGACTTTAGGTAACCCTCTATTTGACTTGGCTCTCAGGGTGGGAGCCCAACGCTAGATTGCATTAGGGGAGCTGTATTTTTGGCCTCTTGATAACCAGGAAGGTATTACAGAAGCTGGGTTGTGACTGGCTTGGGGAATCTAATTGTGAGAATAAACTACCAGTTTGGGGGCATCATCTACCCCATTCTTTGCAGTTTGCCCTGATTGAGCAGTCTCAGTGTGGCCCCTCCAGCTGCCATGCTCAAAGTGTAATAAGCAATGGGACAGACTTACCTAAATTGGTACAAAGAAATCTAAATTTTATGGGGATTCACCACTGGTCAGATGGTGTTGCCACTATCTGTTCCCCATTAGAGGGTGACTGCCTAGGAAGGACATCTTTGAGCTGTTGCTAGGACTCCACAAGAACCCTGCCAATGGTGAATGACTGTCCATAGGAGTCGCACCAACAGAAGTTGCCACAGGGATCTGCTAAATTTGAGCATCCCTCGGCTATCCTAGCCAACTACCCGCTTTGGGCAGTGCTAACGCACCACAGGTTCCCAGTGGAGGAGAATTTTTCTATTTTCCATCACTGCATGCAAACCCTCAGAGGAATTTCTACCATTTCAGGACTCACTGGGATTTATGTGCGCTGAAAGTTATACAGATACTTGGATGAATATTGGTCAGGGAAGACAATTTTGAACTGTATCCTTAAATATATAGGGAGCCAGTAAAAGTTTTGGTGAATGTTTTCATGCTTCCTTGTACATGGGAGAAAGTGAGTAACTATACATGCTGGAGTCAATAGAGCTTAGACTTGGGGATACCAGGGAAAAGTATATTGGAATGGTCAGGACTAAAGAAAGGATTCCAGGAGAGGAAGAGGCAAGATAGTGGTATACACCGGGAATGTTGTGGAAGTGATTACACACAGCTATGTGAATTGTGAAAAGAGGAGAGTTCAAAATCAAGAATGACCAGAAGGTAGCCCAGTGCTACTTAATACATTTTTTTAGCATTTACCATGATTCTGCACTAAACAATATCCACAATTCATATACATATCCACATATTTGGTTTTCTAAAGAAGTATCTGACTGGACCATAGAGAGTGTACAGATCCCTTTCAAAAAGTGCTTTTGGCACCAGTCACACCATCCAGGACTGATAGTGGTTGTGTCATGTCCTTGTTGTGAGAGATGTTATCTACTTTTTCTATTTATATGGACATTTTCTTTGTGATAGTGTAAAAACCAGGTAACAAAAAAGCAGTGGTATTTGAGATTTTAAAATGATATGAAACTGCATGTAATTTACACAATAGCATTTGGAATATTAACATAGAAAATGTACAAGTGAAAATACATCAGCTGTCTGTAGAACCCGATAAGAAGTTACCACACAGGGAGAATTACTGCTGGTCTAGGCTAGTTACTCTACCCAGGAAAAAGAGATGCATTGTTACTATTGTTGTAGTAGCATGGTTTACTTACACATCTATTTGTACTCGATACATACTTTTTTCATGTCAGCCATTTCCTGTCCAGTGTTCTGAAGACAGTTACCCAGACAACCGAGTGGATGCAGCCTTAGCACAAAGCTATATAAAATATAAAGTCATACTACTGCAATGCATGTCCTGTTTGCACATTGGAAGTGAAGTGTAAATAGATGTAACTTAGATAATGCTTTCTTAGCCAATCATGTAATATACACTGCATAGTAGTTCATATCTTGTTTTAAACAACTCTTAGGCCCACTACTTTACTATTTGAACACAGAAGGCAATTGCCTATATCTTAATAAATATAAAAGTCTTTCATATCATGCAGATGACATTTTAAACCATTTAATAGGGTTTCATATCAAAAGTAATTAAAATATATCAGTTTTAAAATCAATCTGTCAGCTAAATAAAGTGCAGTTCGCAGCTGGAACTATTTTGTTCTTTGAAATATTGCTAACCACACTGCTGGAGAAAGCATGAAGTGAAATTCTTGAAAACTCTTTTTTGTGATATAATTTATTTTTCTTTCTATTCCAGTTATTTTCCTAATTAATAGTTTTCCCTTTTGTGAGATGCTTGAAATGACTTTTCCTTAGATAGGGCTAAAACGTGACTAAGGTCAGAATTTAAACTCAGATAATTTGGCCCTTGAAACCAAACCCCAGTACAATGCCAAATTTATTTCCACTTAATGCAATCTTGAATGCACACTATCATTTAAGTTTGGAACAAAAGAGGGGAAAATGTTAAATGCTGCTCATGAAATTATTTTGATTTTATAAATCACAATTTTGTTTTGTTTTTTCATTTTTAATCATCAGTGTCATAGGCCAAACAGATTTAGAACTGACTGTTTAAGATCGGCCAGTAGAACAAAGAAAAAAAAATATTGAGAGAGTGTTTCATGGAGAAACTTGAACGGCTAGATTTTCATCATCTATTACTACTCAGATGAAACCAAATCGATAAATAGATCAGGACACTAAGCCTGAAGAAAAAATGATTGTGACAGCGTGATTTTTTTACAGTCTGTTAATGTACTCTACTGGGTCCACCAATCATAGTGTATGGCACTGTGGGAAAATTTACAGTCTGAAGGTCTTATTTTTGAATCCACTGATTATCCTTGGATTGAATATCTATGAAGTATTTATAGTTCTGACATTAACTATTAACCTGGCACATCAGTGTAAATGGTATGGCACATAAAACTGACTCATCCTGTTTAAAACATTTCAGAGATACACCAGAGTTTGTTTTACAGGTTAAGTAATCACAGCTTGGAAAGCTCTGTGGGTAATGCTATGATGATAGTCAACCAGCTGGATAGAGCAGTAAATTATAACACTGTTCAGTGTTGACAGTTGTGATGACCCCACTTTCTGGCTGTTATATCTTTCTGAGAGCTGAGTTGTCCTTGCTCTGCCTTTCACTTAAATAAGTCCAAATCTCCAGGCTTGTGTAATCCAAAGAAGGGTTAGGTCAGGAAAAGTAAGTATTGCATGTCCGGTCACATTTCTTGTTTTTTACACTTTCTTAATGTGCTGTCAGAAAAGTGACTCTGTAAACATTGAACCTTCTTACTCTGCTCCCTGTGTGTATTTCTGTGTATCTACTTACTTTGCCTCTTTCTGCTGAAGAAAAAAGTCAGGAAGGGGAGAATGAGCTGCATTCTATTCTGGCTTGTACATCAACAGAATTGTTAATACAATTCCAATTGCAGACTCTTTACATTGAGTTTTACACCTCAACTACCTCTATACAGTAATATAGTTTTAGTTTGCTGGTGATTTTGCATGAGTCAGAGAACCCAGCTTGTCTTTCAGATCCCAGCCTGAGTTGCTGATTTTGTAAAATCTTTTTGCCAACTGGAAAAAACATGGTTTGTAAGCCATTCAGAAAACCTAAACATAGAAACCCACACCTAGGGCTGTGTGAATATTCAGGTTGGGAACAGGTATAAAAAAATAGAATATATATATTTTTTGATCAGTCCACAATGAAAAAGTTTTGAAGTTTTTGGTGAACCAAAATGTAAAAAAACCCACACCAAACCCTTTGTTTTGCGTTCACTGAAGTGTTCCAGTTGAACCAAAATGAAATTCTTTTGATTTTGAGTTTTTAAAAACATTTATGTAATAGTTTTAAAAGTAAAACTAAGGAAAATTCTAAACAAAATGTCATCTTGAAATGAAGTAAAAATGCTTAGTTTTAGAAATGCCAAAATGAAGCATTACATTTCCAAATTTTATTTTTTTCAACCAAAACAATTCCTTGAAATTAATCAGAATTTGTCAGTTGATCCAAATCTGCATTTTTCAGTATAAAATATTTTTCATTGAAAATTTCACCAGTTCTACCCCAAATGCCATTTTTTATGGCTGTTTTTCAGAAGTGAGCGCTGCTTCTGGATCCGGATGTGTTTAGACAAGTGGCACGGTAAGAGCTGACCAAATGCTATGCCAGAAAACAAACAAAAAAGCAAACCCCCGTGAATGTATGTTTGCATAGATGTGAATCAGTTTTGCAACTCCTTTTATTCATTTTTGCAAATATATAGTTAAATAAAAATTGGTGTAAGCAGTGTTAACTGAAACAGAGTAATGAATTCAATATCCATCTAAGGTACTTACAACACTCATTACCATAGGATACAACTGCTTCATAGTTTTTTTTTTAATGTATGTATCCTCACAACAATCCTGTGAGGTAGGCAAGTGCTATTATCCCCATTTTCCAAGTGTGGAACTGAAGGAGAGGGAGACTAGGTAACTTGTGTGAGGTAATTGAGGAAACCTGCTTTGGGGTAGGGAATTGAACCCAGATGTCTTCAGTCCTATGTTAGCACCCTACCCAGTGGTCTATCACTGCTTTCTTGTGGAGATATGAATGAAGGTATGCATTCATCTAAGTATTACACGTAAATGTTTGTACAGCTTTCTTGAAAAATGTGGGTTTGGGAATCATTCAGTCACAGAGCTGAAACCGTATCACGTGATTTAAGTAACCAGTCATGCACTATGAATAGCAAATTACAAATAGTGAATACTCCAAGCAATGGTTGAGGCAAATATGTCACATGGAAAATAAATGGTTGAAATTAACAAACATACCCCTAAAAATCTGTCTGGATAATCCGTGAACAGAAAAAGAGGCAAAATTTCTTGCAAATGATTTGTCAGTTCTTAACCAAATACCCCCCATTTTACCTCTTGAGCTCTTCCCCCTCAACATTCCCTTTACTGTTTACCATTTTCCACCTGAGTACCTCCTTAGCTTTTCCTACTTTAAAGAATTTTTCACAGACTGTGGTGGCAGGAGGCTAGTCATGCAATAGGCTGTCTTTAAAAAAAAAAATACACAAAGCGAGGTTGAGCTCATTTTAACAGTCTCATTGGATTAAAAGATCACGAGTTTGGAAATTGGTCAGAAAATGAGTTAGAAGAGGAAACAGCACGAAGTAACCCAGTCGATTTATTTAACAGCTTTCCTCCTTTGGAAGGATTTTAATTTTTACTCTGAACATAAATGAAAAGTGCTTGAGACATCCAAATTCCCATGAGAGCAACGAAACTACAAAATAAAACCAACATATCAGGGATACCATTGGCAATGTCTGCTAGGCCAATGTCAGGAATGCTTATGCTTGGATCAACCTTTCGCCACAGGAAAGCCTTATTGAGTTTATTGGTATTGCACTGTTGAGGAGTCACAACTGTAAACTATAACAACATAGCACACTTAGCCAAGGAATGAAGTAAGGCATTTCTTCCAACAGCATCAGCCCATCCTCCTTCACTTAAACCAAATGCAACTGATTAAAATTAAATTAAAGCAAAATAAATTAACTGTTGGGTTATTGTGAGTGTGTGTGCATACTTTATAAAAGCTAGGAATACTACAGGAAACAACAAAAAATGAAATTAGTTGGAAAATATTAAAGTAGACAGTTAGTATATTATTTACCTTCATTTAAGTTTCAAAGCTGACATGCCCCTAGCCTAACTTTCAATTAAAGTGTGGGTCATCTTGGGTAATAGATGAGCTTATGAATTTTTTTTCTGAATAGAAAGAGGAGGAATTGTCCATAAAAATCCTCATGCTGAATTCCACAGCCTACTGAGAAGGCCATGACTTTCTGAAGCTCTTTTGGCCCCTGTCATATCTCCCCTACCCATTGTCCCCAGCCGGCAGCTCCATTGGATTTGAGCTACCAGGAATTCCCCTGAGAAAAGTTGCCCATGAAGGGGCTGAAAAAAAACATTCCACCATTGATTTATTTTTGGCAAAATTATTTCTTTATTTTTCAACCGGCTCTAGGAAGAAAGTTGATGCTGCTGCAGAGTTGGCTCCTTTTTACATGGAGAAGATTCTCCTGAGTACATAGATCTGGGGTGCTGGCACACAGAGCCTCCGTCAGCAGTAAGAGTGGGATAGCAGCAGGAAGAGACAGCTAATGCTGCCTGTCCATCAGCAGGAAACACAGCTAAAAAGAGGGTGGTTCTGAGGAGAGCAGCATTTGCAGTGCTAGAGGAGGGGCTGTCGAAGAAGCCCCCTAAATCCTCCAGACAGTGGAAAAGTTTCAGTAAGGCTCGGTATTAGGAACTGTGACTGGATGAGAACACACAAAGAAAGAAAGATGTTGCTGGTCTTGCTAGGACAGGGGCTCCCAAACTTGGTTTGCGGCTTGTTCAGGTCTGACCTCTGGCAGATCAAAAGATGCTTTGTTTACCTCAGCATCCTCAGGTACCACCACTCATAGCTCCCAGTGGCCGCAGGTCTCCATTGGCCAGTGGGAGCTGTGGGAAGTGGTGGCCCAGCCCGTGCCACTTCCTGCAGCTCCCATTGACCAGGAACGGCGAACCACAGCCACTGGGAGATGCGAGAGGCTGTACCTGTGGATGCCCATGTAAACAAAGTGTCTCGCAGCCCAGTAGGGGCTTACCCTGAACAAGTTGTGAACCAAGTTTGGGAACGCCTGATCTAGAAAGATCACATGCAGTTTGCTGAACTCCCTAAATTGAGATGCCTACTTCCCGCCCACCTCAGCTCTGTTTTCCAATGACCATTTGTTCTAATAATTTGCATAAATGGATATACCAATTATTTAACTGTAAACTGAATAACTGAATTGTAGCAACATCTCATTCTACTGATGGGAGTATTCCTTAATTCCTTCTCACCCATTTGGGAAGTCAGGGACAGAGCATTGACTCGGGATATGAGATTAGGTTGAAGACCTGGTAGAGCTCAGGAAGAAGCTCATGGACCAGCTTCACTGCATGTGCCCAGTCTGAATCCCAGTCATGGTTTGTTTCTGCCTGTTTCCACTCAGGGTGAATTCTCTTCCCTTTCCTCTCTCAAAACGCACACATCCTAATCTGTTTTGGAAGGAGGAGCAACTTTTTCTCCAATACCCTCACATTAACAAATATCCAGGGACAACAGAGTCTGGAAATAGAATGCTTATACAGTAGAACCTCAGAGTTCTGAACACCTCAGGAATGGAGATTGATTGTAACTCAGAGACACTTGTAACTCTAAACAAAATGTTATGGTTTTTCTTTCAAATATTTACAACTGACATCATACAGCTTTGAAATTTTACTATGCAGAAGAAAAATACTCCTTTGAACCATCTTAATTTAAATGAAACAAGCACAGAAAGAGTTTCCTTGCCTTGTCAAATCTTTTTTCAAACTTTATCTTCATTTTCTTTTAAATTAAGTTTAATACAGCACTGTACTGTATTTGCCCTCCCTCCCCCCCCCATCTCTGCTGTTGCCTGATTTCATAGTTTCAGTTCCAAATGAGAGGTGTTGTTTACAGGTCAGTTTGTAGCTCTGGTGTTCATAACTCTGAGATTCTACTGTATATCTCATCTGTACATAATCATAGAATGTCAGAGGGTCCAGAAATATCCTTCTTAATCTAAGTGTTTGTGTGCAAAAACGGAAAATTGAAATAACTTTGAGGTTAAGAAACTAGTGTTGTGGCATATTGAAGATTTTAGACACTGTTTGAGCCAGTCCTCAGTAATTATTTCAATTTTCACTAATAGCTGAAATTTGCTTAAATTATAAATTTGCATATCCCACTTACACACTTACATATCCCACTTACACAAGAATAGCAGTCATGTTAGTCTGTATCCGTAAAGAAAGTGAGGAATACTTATAGCACCTTAGAGACTAACCAGTTTATTTCAGCATAAGTTTTCGTGAACTATAGCCCACTTCATCAGATGCATAGGATAGAACAGAAGTAAGATGCATTTATACACACAGAAAGAAGAAAGAAAAAAAAGTTGTACATTAGCATACCAATTCTAAGAGGCTGTTAAATCTGGATGGGCCATTATCAGCAGGAGAAAAAAATACCTTTTGAAATGGATTTTTGTGTCTCCACGAGATAGCAAGTGTTGAAGGTAAATTAACTGGGGAAATGCAATCAATTAGTGTAATGAGAGAACCATTCACAAGTCCTATTTGACCCCTGGTTAATTGTATCCAATTTGAAAATTAATTCCAGTTCCTCAGTTTCTCATTGGAGTCTGTTTTGGAAATTTTTCTATTTCAAAATTGACACCATCAAATCACCATCACCATCAAATTGACACTTACACAATGTGGTTCTTTGTCTTCCTGTGACAGCTATGCCACATTTACAAGTTTGAGACTGCTACTGTCTCTGAACTAGTAGTCTTAGGACCAGATTTACCAAGATATTTACAGAGCTAAAGATGAAAATAGGTATGTAGGAGGATGAACAAAAGCAGGTGCCAAACTCCCTCTGACTTTAGCAATCCATATGGTCCCTGGTCAATCCCCGACAGGTGACTTAAAGAGAGGTATCCTAATACTAATGTGCTCGAGTTGTGTCCAGAAGTGTGCTAAGTGTTCTGTATGTGTTTTCTTAAAATCCTTGTTTAATTGTCTGATGGAGAGTTAGGGAGAATTGCCAATAGTAGCACAGTTGGATGGACTTTGAAAAGTAGCAGCTTCTTTAAATGCTCTCAGGCAGTACATCTGTTTGAGTTCTAATGGTGAAAGTGCAGACTGATGACATACTGGTTTAATGTAGCCCTAGCCAACAACTTGCAGAGCTTTAGTTGTTGAAAAAGATACTCCCTTCAGGGCTTTCTTTTAAAACATGATTCTGTTACAATTTCACATATAAAACAAAACTTGGTAAACAGTGCTTTCTACTATGTTTTTTTTCCCAAAAGCGTAAGAAATACATTTGTTTTCCTTGCTTGTGCAATTTTTCTTGTTTTAGCCATAGCTGAAAAGGCTTTTGACTATTAAAACACTACATATGTACTGAAAAGTAAATTCTTACGTTGTTGCTGAGAACCAGGTGGAAATATCTTTTGCAATGACATGAGGTTTTGTGCTAAGTCTTATCCATTTTAATTATATCTTTAAAAGGAGAAAAATTAGATTACATTTTTAAAAATACTAAGGGTAGAAACAATTCACTATTTTTTAATTTCACAGCTCAGAACAAACAGTCCTAGTACTACAACAGCAATAAAACACAATAACGATAAAAAAGCTGCCAGCACACTCTGGGGATTAAATATTTTATACAGTTGGCTTTGTCTATGTTCTTATCTCAGTAAAGTTGTGGCTCTCCTGCTCTTATTCTAGTAGTCTCACTCTCACATGCTCTCTGTTTATTTGTGCGCCTCTCATATGAGCCTGCAGGGTCTTTTTAAAAATTCATGTTTTCTTGGCTTAGTCTACACTTTACAGCACTACCTTTGCTGCTGTCCCGGCAACTAGAGCTCAGCAAACAATCAGGTCTTTGGTTTAGAGGCCAAACTGAATAATACGAAAGAAAGTTTGGTCGGTACTGAACAAAACCTGTTTTTTTTCCTGTTTTTTCTCCCCAAATTGAAAAACTAGAAAAAAATACAAGCAAAAACCATTGAAAAACTAAAATGAAACATGCAAACAATTCCCCCTAACCTAATCAATTTTGGGGGCAGGTGTTTTTGGTTTGAGGGTGGTTTTTTTCAATCCAAAACTATTTTTTCCATTTTTTTCCATTTTGTGTTGTGTGTGTTTTTTTAAATAAATATATCTAAGTTCTGAAATGTAATGTTTAATTTCAAATTGGTCAATATCTGTCATTTTAAATTTTAAAAATAAATCTATTTTTTTCAGCCAAAGATATTTGCAAAGTTAGTGAATAGTTTTGGTGTCCTGAAAAATTCACTTTAGGGGCAAATTTACTATTAAGCATCATTCACAATTCACCCACCACTACTGGTAATCCTGTAAAATGGGGATAATAGCACTCCCCACCTCGCAAACTATCATACATTAAAGGATATGATTCATATGGTAGGAATAGGAGCCATAGAAGTATAAAATATCTAGGCGTTACAAGCTACTCCCAGTCAGGGCTGGTGACAGAAATTTGGGGGCCCCCTACTTTGATAGTTTGGGCCTCCCCAGCCCAGCCGCCCCCCCCCCCAGCCCAGCCCAGCCGGCGCTCCCCCCCCACACCCCCGGGCAGCAAGAGCTGCGTGAGCTGCCCTTCCCCCCCCCCCCCGCCCCCGCACAGCGCTGCTGCCGCCGGCCGGGCTCACAGCTCCTGCCGGGGACAGGCTCGCTTGTCCGGGGGAGAGCCGCGCCGCCTCCCCGCCCCTTCCCCGCTCTCCAGGTTCGGCGACAAGAGGGGACGACAACGGGTACAGCTGAGTACCGGGGCCCCCCTAAAGTCGAGACGCGATAAATTGATTACCAGAAGATCGAGCCCGGACCGCGGTAGTGAAGACGAGCCTTAAAGAACCACGTGCCAGCTGAGAATTGATATAGCCCTGCTCTGTCCCCCAGACAACTCCTACTTGGTACAGGATCTAGCTATACCAGCTAAGAACTCCCCCGCACCAGAGAGTATGAGAATAGGAGAATCAAATCAGGCCCAGCATTTGATTGGACCTGAAGACCCTACTCTCTAGAAGCCAATGCTGAGGCAGACATGAGAGGAAGAGATGGTGAAGAAGAGGGTATTTGATTTTTGCATGGGGTAGGGACAGTTTCTTTGCCCTAGCTACTGTAAAATGTGTTCCCTTCAGCCTTGCCCACATTTTATGCTACTTTTGACTGAATGCTTTTCTTTTGACCGCTGCTCCTTTCCTAGTGCTTTCAATCAGCTTGACTGGAGACTGATTCCAAAGACCTCTGTCCAAGTAGCTTCTAGTCCTCTGGCTAGCACCTCTCAGCTGCTGCTGCTGCCATCCTTTCCAGGGGAACTTCATTCCAGCTACTCCTCCCCATCACTTCAACATTAGTTAATTATAAGTGGGATTTGAGGAGGAATGAGTCACTAAATAGGGTAGTCCCAAATGAGTAGGCTAGCCCACATGTACTTGATCCAGCCCCGACTAGATTACCACACGCCTGACCTACATACATTAGAGTACAAGTGTTTTAGATTAACTGATTACCTGGCTGGAAATTTACAGCTGAGGCTGAAACTTCATCCTCCAACCTAGTGTGGTACACAAGTATTAATTAATGGGGTTTCCAACCAGAGAATTTTCTTGACATACCACAAGTGCAGCAATACCTAACTAAAAATGTAGTGGGCTGAAGTATGGAGTTACAGTTTGGACTAGAATTGGATGGGGTTGGCAGTTGAGACTTCTAAGGTTATTGAAACAATTTGGGGGTTTTAAAATTTGATTTGGCTTTTATTGAAAGAGAACTATGATTTAAAGTAAAATCATCAGACTGTATTGTCTGGGGAAGAGTTCTTAATTCCTTTTCAAACTGAAACATATATTCTCAAGTGATAAATATACATTGCATTTTTCATGTGTTTCTATTCCCTACAATTGATATATGTGAGAGGAATGGGGCATGGTCTTGGATAAGGAAAAAAAGAATTAATATATACAGTGCTGGAATGAGGCTTAAATGGCAACTTTGCTCCATGTCTATTTGTACAAGTAATTTCTTCATTGCTGAATGAAAGGTTTTATTAATAGACAGGCTATTATAACTAGTGGTACTAAGGAATACTCTTACAAAGGCATTGTGCCCCTTTGTAAAGAAAATGATTTAGACTGCTTGTCTAATATTGCAATGTGACCTTATTCTAGCCCCCCACCTTCACTCTAGGAGGGGGCAAAGTTATTTTCGCGCTTATTTGGCTTGAAATAGCCAACATCTGAAAAGCAGTACAGAATTCTATAAAAAATAAACAGATGAGAGCTGTTTGCAGCTGGCAACCCATACTACAGCTGCCTACAAAACTCCACCAAAAGGCACAGAGATTTAGCAATAATTTCTCCAGCCGCTCAAAGTGTGCTCTGGACACAAACACCAGTAAACGTTTATGAATTTTAATGAGTTAGCATTTATAGAGTGCTTTACATGTGCAAAATGCTTTACAAACAGTAAAAGTTATTCTTTATTAGATTGAACAGGACTGTGGAGAGAAAAATGAAAAGGGTAGTATGATTACTTAACTTGGACATGTTTAGTGTCTAGTTTCTGCTTCTGTGATGTAAGCGGCTTTTGGCATGAACCTTAAGTTAGGTGGCCAACAGCAAACTTCTGTCCAGATATCTGGAGGTTTCTATGGCAAAAAGAAGCTATTAGCTTTTAGTAGTATTAGTATAGCAGAACCTGTGACCCTGCCTAATAAGTTTTATACAGTCACCCAGGTGGAGGATAATTACTATTGAAATTTAGTTAACATTGCTATTGAATCTGTGGCATTTGCTGATTTTAATGTAATATTGGTTTTGTAATCAGCAATTTTAAGACTGACGCACTGTAGATGAAATTAAACTTCTTGCTTTGCCTCTGTTCTTTATGGGCAAATGATGTTTAACGAAATTCCCCACAACAAGTAAACTACACTGTTCATATCAAGATGAGCTTACAATGTTCCTTCCCTTGAGTCTGTGGAAAAGTTTATTAAACCCTACTACAGGCAGAAATGGAAACATCTAAAATGCCAAGTCGAAATACAATGTGATGTACTGAACAACTCCTGAATATGGGAATCCATTACTAGAGTTCAGGACCAAGTGAGCTCCTTGGACAGATCCTCCACTAGTACACATTGTATAACATCACGTGAGGGATGGACTGCTAAATCAAAACCTAACTGTAGAATTCGGCTCTTGTTGAAGAGCAGAATATAAAACAAAGGTGGGCTCCAAAATGTGAGGATAAGCAGATGGGCACAAGTTATAGCCCAAATGCCCAGAGAAAGTCATGTAGAGGGGGAAAGTTCTTATAAAGAATCTATCATATTAATGCATAGCTACAACCAGATTTTCAGTAAGGTATAGGTAGCATAACCTGTATGCATAACAAAAGGTCAGCTGTCATAATGGGAGGAAGGAATTTGAACAGATCTGCTTCCAGTGTATGGTGAGTTACATTTGGCAAGTGGCATAGTATTCCCTTCTAACCTGTAAAATGGTTTCTAACCTGTAGTCCAGGAATTAGAAATAGTTCTGTCAGCTCATGATAATCATGTGGTACATCTGCCACAATCATCTGAATAACCCTAGGAAAGCAAAGGCCAGAAACATGTTTGGAGTGCACAGAACCAAACACAGAGTGACCTCTGATTGGGATCTTGGGGAGTATGAAAGGACACATCCTCACTCTGGTGGAGAGGAGAATTATGAGTTCTTCTGGGTCTCTTCATCACCAATGAGTCTTGCCTGCAAGGCTTGTTCTGCCTAGAGGTGAGGGGAGGGGATCTTAAAAGGAAAACTTGCTACAGGAAGAGGCGGTGATCAGGAAGAAGGCTATCCTCCCCCTAGCAGTGGATCTACAGATGCATGACCTAGCCTCTAGGCAGTACGACCCCAGAGGATGGGTTGGAGATAGACCCCCATTTCATACTAAGGCCAAAGGGTTGTCTCAGGAAGACTGCCTGCTATTGAGGTCACCCTTGCCTTTCTTTGATTTCCTAAAGACTCCCCTCTCTCACAAGGGAAAGAAGAAGGGAGAGGACTTTTTGCTTATGTGCTTGAAGGAACCTCCTTGGGTGTCTGCTGGTGGGGAGTAAAATACATTGTAAATACATTGTAAGGAATTAGTGCAATACAAAGAACAAACAATAATGTGTATACCGCAGGCAGTTTTATTGGATCTACCTGGTGCCAGCAGATCTGTGAGGATGACATTAACCAACATAGGTTCCCTAGACACTGTTTACACTTTCCCCTCTCTTTATAGCTTTATTTTCAGCTATGACCCCTTTTCTCTCTCACTACTTGTAATTTGCTCTTGATGGAAACCATGGTATGGTTCATTTTCTGCATTCCCTGTTTCAATGAAGGATACAATACAGCCTTTAGTTTCCAATTCATACAGCATTTTTGAGCAGTATGTCTAATAGAGACATACACTTTCCAAGTCATCTGGTCTATTTAGATAGCGGGAGTCCATTAAATTGGTACTTAGGAAATCTGTACCCGTGGGATTCTTCTCTATTTCTGAGCAGGGATTTAGTACTTGATGACAATTTTTCTTTTAATTAAGATCCATATCTAAACCTTCATGAACTGCTAGCAGAGAGCTACTTATTCAACTAATAGCAGAAGGAAAAAGAAAAGAGAGTTGCTGCATCAGAATGTGGATGGGATCAGAGAGGTAGCTATGTTAGTCTGGAATAGCAGAGGTAACAAAGAGTCCTGTGGCATTAAAGACTAACTAAAGTATTGATGCATAAGCTTTCGTGGGCTAATACCCACTTCCAATTCGTGGGTATTAGCCCACGAAAGCTTATGCTTCAATACTTTAGTTAGTCTTTAAGGTGCCACAGGACTCTTTGTTACCAGAATGTGGATGGTAAACATAACAAAATGGTTATAAAATGGTGCTGTCTTTGGATGCTCATGTTCATATTAGCATATTTCCATTTAATGTAAAATCAAGTATGAAAAGAAATGGGAATTAGCAAACATTTCTGAAGGCTTAAATTATTAACTCCTTTTCGCATGTCCACAGTGAAGAAATATAGTGGCGTAGTTAAAATCCTTTATCCCTTTCACTGGTGTTTGAATGGGGGAGTAATCCTATGCTTAAAGTTAGGCATGGACCAGATTTTCAAGGTATATAGGCCAAGTGCCTAGCAGGATTTTCAAATGACCCTTGGTGCATAGCTGTCATTGATAGGAGTTAAGCACCCAGGCACTCGTGAAAATACTGCTAGGCACCTCCAGATTTAGACCTAAATACCTTTAAAAATCTGGCCTTATGTACTTTGCTGGACTGGTTGGAACAGGCATCCCTACCTGGGTAATGGGGAGTATTGCTCTAACACATCACCCATTGATAAAAATATAAAGCATTGCTTTTAGCTGTGAACTTTGCATGATGACACTCTTTCACAGTATTTATGTGCCAGTTAGAAACAAGAAGTACTGGTGATCTTATGTTCTTGAAGCCAGGTTTGAATTGTCTCCCCTCTTCCATACACTTCTCCTCAGACAGAATGTCCAGATACTGAAGTATTGCTGTTATAATAATTGGAATGTTAGGTCATTTTTCTTGTACCTTTTATCTAACTAAGTAGGTCTTCACTACCCGCCAGATCACCGGTTAGCGATCGCTCTTTTAGCGATTGATTTCTCGCGTCTCGTTAAAACTCGAGAAATCGATCACCTGCAGTGCCCCCGTCGACTCATGTAACTCCAGTTTGATGCAAGGCGCAAGCTAGAGTCGACGGGGGAGCGCACCGCTGACTGCCGTCACCATGAGGACGGCAGGTAAGTGGGCTGAAGATACACCGACTTCAGTTACGTTATTAATGTAGCTGAAGTTGCGTATCTTCAGCCGATCCCCTCCCCCCATAGTGAAGATCATCCATAGGGATATAAATGAAGGCTGCTACCAAACATATTCTTACCATGAGTGACCATATAGAAGTCAATGGAACTTGGTGGTAAGCACTACACTCAGTAATGAATGTTTGCAGGATTGAGTCTGTGGTGGTGAGATTCTTCTTTGGCAGCAAAGGGGCTGTAGACCAGCAGGTAATGAAGGAGATGAAAGCATCAGGCAAATAGTTCTTTAGGGGAGTAAATAAATCACTTGTAGCTAGTGATTCATGTTTAATAGGCCATTAAGAAATGCAGAAAAAATATTTTTTCTCTGCCTTGATATTCTTTCTGAATAGACAAGTTTCTCTTTAAAAATAACCCTACTGGTATTACTGTAATATATAATGTAAATTTATTCTTTACATTTTGTCTTTTTAATGACCTTACAGTATTATTTAAGGATCTCATTACCATGAATATCACATTGTGTTTCTCTGGTTGCGGCTCTGATTATTTTTCTGAATACCCCTGCTGTGTATGAAATTCTCAGATTACCTCAGTCATACACATTGTAATTTTTATACTACTGGCTGATGGAAAAAATTCACTGACTACATACAGAATATTAACTTTCAGATTTAGTGAATTGTTTTTATCCTGGTCTCATACTGGACATTCAGAAAATACATTTTCTCATCTGGAGTAAAGTCAATGTGATTATTAACATCTGCACAGGCACAGGTGAGTGCCATATTTTATTTAACTTTATCATGAAGATGGATCTGCTTTCCAAATATCATATTGGCCCAAGTCATGTCTTTGGGATCTTCATGCAGCTGTAAGGTAGTAATAATGAAAATCTGCTTTCCCAACTACCAGCATGCTGTGGACGGCACTGTGGAAGCAGAAACATCCTCCAGACTGTTGGAAATCAAATCAACAGTGTAGCCAGAAGTTAAAACTTAACAGGGAAAACTGCTGAAAGAGCAAATGTAAGCAGTTCATGACACAGACAAGTAGAATATTATATTACCCTCCTCCACTGACTTCTAAAAATGTTTCTTCTGATCCCCTGTCTGAAGTAACTTGTGGACTAACAAAATAATCAGAGATCACTGGTAGACAGCGGGCTAAATTCCGAGCTCCAAATCTATGCAGATATTACATATACTTGTTTAACCATTTATTTTTGTGGATCCATTACCCTATTTTGTGAAAGATTTATGACTTTAAAAAGTAGTCATTGATGTTTGTGTACATCTGTCTTCTACCAAGCTTCATTCCAGTCAAATAGTTACTGTATAGGGCAGTGATTAGGGCCTCACTGCTCAGTGGGTTAACATACCCTTTGCCATTAAAGGTATCTTTTTCTAGTGTATAACTGTGAAATTCAGGTGGTATCATATTTATGGGTAGCAAAGAAAAAAAAACACTCCAGAGTGGGACTGAAGTTGGATGTAACCAATGCCCAGTAAAGTAAAGAATAATACAAATTATTTTATCATCGTAGACTGCATACATAGCATTACAATTAGCCAGTATTTAAAGAAAATGTCACAAATTTTAAAGTGAGCTTTGATGCGGGGAATTGCTCAGTGTATTTGAAAGAGGTAGAGTGAGAATTCCAGATAAATGGTGAGGTACTGCCGGTAATACGCATTCAGTGTGTACCCACAAGCAGATCTAAAACCCGTCACTCTCCATTATATTATTGTTATATAACAGCTCTTTACTGAAAGAGTATAATTAGTTTTGACATGCAAATAAGCAGGCCAAACATTTAACTGTATGTGAAAAGTAATATACCTTTTATAAATGAAATAATTTCTTACCCAAGTATGTTCATTAGATAATAGAATCCAAAGCAGACAAATAAATAATATGCCAGAAAAGAAGTGAAATCTGAATGAAAAGAACATAGGAGGAAATACAAAACAATAGATGGCAGGTCAGCTTCCCAAAGTTTGAATTTTTAAAAAATCTATGTTTCTTAGGCAAAAACTAACTAAATAAATCAAACCATCTTCTTCCGTTCCCCAGTACCATTTTATTAGAAGCTTCTTGGGTGCTATTGCACTTAGCTAGTTAAAGAGAAATATACATCTTCAGGGAGAGATCATCTTTCAATTTATGTAAATTATCATAGCTCCACTGAAGTCAAAATATCTGTTTGATTTCATGGGGGCTATGACAGTTTACACCAGCTGAGGGCCTGCCCCTACATGTCCTGTGTGACTCCTTTGACTTCTGCGTGGTTAGCTTGGCCCATCCTTGGTGAGCCACCTTCTTGGACAGGAAGATAATGAGTCAAGACTTAACCTATTGACCATCTGGGAGGAAACAATAGGAACAACATGTTTCCCAAGAAAATACAGATTAACCAATTAAACTGGAATCCTTCTCTGGATGACAGGCTGCTACCTAAGAAGCAAAACAACAAACAATCCTTCAAGAATCACTATTTAAAAAATTACTATTTGTTTGGTATTTCCACACCTAAAAAGTCAGAGTAACCGATAAAATCTGCTGCAGGGGAATCAATTAGAAAATTCTGGTGAGGACCAGAATATCTGAAACCTAGAAAAATTGTTGTTGAAATCCATTGAAAAGGAACATAAATTCTGTTCTCCACCAGGAAATGTTGATGTCTAAAATGAGCATGCAGGAACATATATAACATTATATGTGAATTGCATACTGTAACAGAAGCAATGGCAAACCTGTGCAAAATAATTCTCACTGACAATGAAGGTACAGTAAAACCTCGATTTAACGGACCTCGATTTAACGGACTTCGGATGCAACGGACAAAATTTCTGAGCAAGTCTGATGCATCCCAAATCCATTTCTCGTGGGCTGGCTGCCGGCTCCCGGCTCCCGGCTGCCGCCCGGGTCATGGCAGCAGGCGGGCTGGCTGGCGGGTCCCGGGAGCCGGGACCCGTGCGGGCTGGCTGCCGGCTTACTGCTGCCGCCGGGGTCCCAGCCGCGGGCGGGCTGGCTGCCTGCTCCCAGCTGCCGCCCGGGTCATGGCACCGGGAGGGTTGGCTGGCGGGTCCCGGGAGTTGGGACCCGTGCGGGCTGGCTGCTGGCTCCCTGCTGCCACCGGGGTCCCAGCCGTGGGCGGGCTGGCTGACGGCTCCCGGCAGCCAGGACCCGGGCGGGCTGGCTGACGGCTCCCGGCTGCCGCCCGGGTCCCAGCAGCAGGCAGGCTGCGGAGCTGCCGCCCCGACCTTGTGGCGGTCGGGCTGCTGCTCCGACAGCTTGGGTTTTTTTTTTATTATTAAATAACGGACTTTTTCATTTAACGGACACCCCCTCGCCCGAATTAGTCCGTTAAATGGAGGTTTCACTGTAATGCATTCCTACATTTTTGGTGGTTCCTCATATAGCACAATATTTCTTTCTTTAAATTTCTAGTGAAAATGAAGAACAACTTTTGCAAACAAAAATCTTTTAGGGAATGGAGATTGTGAAGAGGACAAAATTCCTTTGTCAGAATTTTTTTTTTCAGTCAGAACAATTTAATTATTATTTTTTTGGCGAAAGTCATAATTCTGGCATTTTGCTGCTAATATTGCCCCTTAGTCCCCTTCTTCCCAGTCCCCAGTGATGGAAATCTTGCCTTGGGACATTCAGTAATTGACATATCAATGATTTGCATATCTACATCTGCAAGTGCAAAATTGCAATGACCCTGCATAGCGACAGGTGTCTGCCTGTGCAGATCCAGATGCAAAATTTGGCTGTTGGTTTTGCAGTACTCTTCTCATGTTTAAGGTACTCTAACCTGGAGAGAAAAAAGGAAAAACAAATCCAAATAATGTGTGGTTTGTGCTTATTGTTTCTGTTTACAAAATTATGGAGATACTCTTGTCCATCTTTTGTTTTTATAAAGTAGTATCATTTCAAATAATAAACACCTAAATAGATTTTAATTCATGTATATTTGAATCTAACAAAGAATTTGCTCATCTCTAGAGGAGATCGATACTTTTCTCAGGAGTCGTAGCTATGGGAAAAGTACTGGAATTGCTTCCAGTCAGGTTTGAACTGTATTGACAGCACTTTCAATAATGTAACTCTAGTGCCTGGAGGCCTGGAAAGGAGATATAAAGGCTACTGCTCCTGATAGGTGCTCTTGGATAGATCCAAGATTATTAAATACACTGTTCGGTCAGGGGATGAGGTGGGGGTGTCGGATTTGCTCAGGAGGTCAGGTGGGGGTGTCGGGTTCGGTCGGGGGGTGAGGTGGGGGTGTTGGGTTTGCTTGGGGGGGTCAGGTGGGGTTGTCGGGTTTGGTCGGGGGGCAAGTGAGCTGGGGGGTGTTGGGGTTGGTCAGGGGGGGTGGGAAGGTGTTGGGGTGGGTGAGGGGTGAGGTGTGGGTGTTGGGGTTGGTCAGGGGGTGTCAGCTGTCTGCCCCCTCCCCACCTCCGACTGACCCGAGCAACGCTGGGCACTTATGCTAGTGCTATATATACCAACAATGTAATGTGCTGGAACATTTTTTGTGCTTGGAACTTGGGATGGAGCACTTTGTTAGACCAGTGCTCTCCAAATTGGGGTACGTGCACCCCAAGGGGTGCACAAGACACCCACTGGGGGCCGTGGTGGCCCCGGCCAGAGGGGCTGGGCAGTGTGGCGGCCCCGGCCACAGGAGCCCTGTGGCATGGCGGCACAGCGACCCCAAGAGCTGGGCAGTGGCCCCAGCACCAGAAGTCTGGTGGCCCCAGGAGCTGGGTGGTGGCCCCAGCTCCAGGAGCCAGGCGGCGGTGGTGACCCGGCCCCAGGAGCCGGGC
The DNA here is from genome assembly GCA_032164245.1 of Sternotherus odoratus. NCBI lineage: Eukaryota > Metazoa > Chordata > Testudines > Kinosternidae > Sternotherus > Sternotherus odoratus. The sequence continues at coordinate 64,302,104 of JAVMKO010000001.1, forward strand.
GGAGGAGCGCCATGATGCAGTGGCCAGAGAACGGTTACCATTTGTCTGTATTTACCCAGTGGCATGGTGGTTAAAAAAAACTCCTGGGAGGGGGCAGTCAGGGAGCAGGGTGAGGGTTGGGTGAGTCAGTAGTTCTGGGTGGGGGGGGGGTTGTTGGGGGTGTGGGTGTGGAGAGGGATTGGAGCAGTGGGTTGGGTTGGGTTGAATGGGTCAGGAGTTCTAGGTGTCCTTTCAGGGGGTGGGAAGTGGTTGGATAGGCGTGGGACTCAGTCTGGGGGCAGAGGTGTAAATAAGTGTCGGGAGACAGGTAGGAGGTAGGCCCTAGGCGAGCAGTTAGGGTGGGGGGTCTCAGGAGGGGGCAGTCAGGGGCCAAGGAGCAGGGGGGTTGGGGGTTTTGAGGTGGGCAGTCAGGGGGTGAGAAGTGGGAGGAGTGGATGGGGGTGGGGCAGGGGCAAGGCTTACCCTCCCCCTCCCCTGCCGTGGTGGTACATGCTCAAATTTTTTTTACTGATAAGTTTGCACAATCAAAAAACTTTGTAGACCACTGTGTTAGAGCACGGAAATTACTGTACATAATGGTTTTGCCCTCTTGTATGCAGGTACACAGAAAAGAGCTGGAATTCTAAAATTAGAACAAAGGGAGAATCTCCTTGATCTCAAATGGTAAAACAGATGCTTTGGGAGTGTAGAGTCCTAGCACAGAGTATATCTTTCTCAAAAGCTTTCTATGTTTGGACCTATATCCATTTAATAGTCTGGTAAGAAGCATATGATAAAAAAAACATTCAGTGTAGATAACCATTTCCACATTATAAGCACAGGTTACTCCTAAGGGTACGTCTTCACTACCCGCCGAATCGGCAGGTAGCAATCGATCTTCTGGCGATCAATTTCTCACGTCTTATGAAGACGCGAGAAATCAATCGCTCGCGGTGCCCCCATCGACTCTGGAACTCCAGCTTACCAGGAGGCGCAAGCTGGAGTCGACGGGGGAGCGCACCGCCGCCCGCCGTCACCATGAGGATGAGCAGTAAGTTGGCTGCAGGTAGCTGAAGTTGTGTATCTGCAGTTGATCCCCCCCCCCCCCGTAGTGAGGACCAGCCCTTAGTATCTACCAAAAACCTGTATGAACCAGGTCAATTTACTTTTCCTGTTCCTAGTTGGTAGTTTCCCAGTGAAAAATGTAGATTTGGTGATAACAAAATGTTTTGCAAATTCACATTGCTTATGTTGAATTTAGAGCTGTGGATTAATCACAGTTAACTCACATTTTTAACTCAAAAAAATGAATTGCTTAAAAAAATTAATTGTGACTTAATCAGAGTTTTAATCACATTGTTAAACCATAGAATACCAATTGAACTGTATTAACAATTTTTGGATGTTTTTCTACATTTTCAGATATATTCATTTGAATTAGAACACAGACTACAAAGTGTAGAGTGCTCACTTTATATTATCATTTTAATTTCAAATGTTTGCACTGTAAAAAGGATAAACAAAAGAAACAGTATTTTTCAATTTTCACCTCATACAAGTACCATAAGGCAATCTCTTTATCATGAAAGTGCAATTTACAAATGTGATTTATTTTGTTACATATCTGCACCCGAAAACAAAACAATGCAAAACTTTAGCGCTTACAAGCCCACTCAGTCTTATTCAGCCAACTGCTAAGACAAACAAGTTTGTTTACATTTACAGGAAATAATGGTGCAGTCTTATTTACAATGTCACCTGAAAGTGAGAACAGGCGTACACATGGCACTTTTGCAGCCAGCATTGCAAGATATTTATGTGCCAGATAGGATAAACATTCATATTCCCCTTCATGGTTCGGCTACAATTCCAGAGGACATGCTTCCTTGATGATGACTCATTTAAAAATGTGTTAATTAAATGTTGACTGAACTCCTTGGAGATAATAGTTTGTCTCCTGCTGTTTTACCTACATTCTGCCATGTATTTCATATTATAGCAGACTCTGATGATGACCCAGCACATGTTGTTTGTTTTAAGAACACTTTCATTGCAAGTTTGGGACACCCATGATTTCACATGCTCTTTTTCATTTGTTTGAAAATGTTTTTCAATGTTTGGATGAAAATGCTTTTCATTTGTTTGATAAAGTCCATATAGTCATTTGTTTTTGAATCGGGGTCCTTTCTCCCACCCAAACAAAAAAAGAGATGGTGTGTTTTTTTCAAAACAAACAAACAAAAAAGCCAACATTCTAACACCCATGCACGATCTTACAATGACAAAAATAAAGACAGAAGAATATGAAAATGTTATGCTTGCAAGACCTTAGGAGAGAAAGTAGTTATTTATATTTTTTGATCATTTAAAAAATGTCCTTAAAGTTTTATGATGTTGATGAATTCCATTTCAGCTTAGTTTTGAGATCAGTTTATGATTTGTGGCCTGGATGATTTTGTTCTTCAGTCCAGGAAAAATGGCCCAGTACTTTCTCCCTTCAATCGGTGCCCCACCTGTGGAATGAGGGCTCTTACATGTCGTAAATGTTGGATGCTTCTCATTCTAGAAAGTTTATTTCTCCAACAATGTCAGGACCAAATTTTGAGCTCCTTCCTTTGTTTCCAGGCTAAATGTTTAAAAAATTATTAATGATTTAAATGCCCACCCTGAGGCATCTTTATGGCATGGGTGTAGTTCGAGGGAGATGTAGGGGGACACTGCCCCCCACACACAAATAGAGGCAAGTGTGGGGGAGCACACTGGAGTCATGTGCCACACCTCCGCCCCAATTTTTGCAGGTGCCGAGCTGCCCTGCAGGGCTTGCTTTACTTGGTAGTTCTGCAGCCAAGCAGAACAAGCCAGGCAGCTGGGTCGGGGCAGGGAGCAGGAAGAAGCAGATAGGTGCTGCTTCCTGGGTCCTGTACAAGGTTGAGTGCCCACAAGGGGCAAGGCAAGAAGGGCAGGGTGGGGCTAGGGGAAGGAGGGTTGGAAAGGGGAAAGAGAAGAGGATGGAGCAGTGGTGGGTGGGGATAGCAGTGGAGGTAGTGGGGAGGGGAAGGAAGATGCAATGGGAAGAGAAAGAGATACAGGAAAAGGGTGGGGGGAAGCAGGATCCAGTGTGGTGTGGGGTCCCCTGAATAGCAACAGCAGCCCCAGCAGAGAGGCAGATGCAGCAGCACAGGGAGGAACTAGAGCAGTCACATCACTTCTGGACAGTGAGCCAAGGGAACTGGCTTCAGGGTGCACATGTGTGTATATTTTTGAATGTGTGTGCATGTGCTGTCACATTTCTCTCCCTCCCAGCCGCCCCACTGCCCCCAGATACAGCTGTCAAATTATGTCTGTGCTTTATGGGACCTGATTTTCAGAAGTTGCTGAGCCTGTGAAAAACAGTCACCTTTAAAAGGGTCTCAATTTATGTCCCACAAAAAATGAGGCACCTACAATCAATAGTCACTTTGCACAACCTTAGCCTCAGTCCTTATTCCAGCAAACTTCCACTGAAGTCAAAGGATGGAGGGAAAACACATCTTTCCAATATCAGTCTCAAAACATGTTTTTTTTGTTCTGACAATCTTGTAGCTAAATACCCGACTTTCAATATTGTTCTTCTGTAAAACACCCTGCGAAAACATTATGAAAGAGATTCTGGTAGTGCAGTCTGATTTAATATCTGGACATTTAACTGCACGACTATTATTTCTTCTGCATTCTTACTCTCTCCCCTTTTCTGAGAAAATAAACTATTTTTTATAACTGTATAAATTTCCCCCTTTTCTCATTTATTTGCATAGTTGTAAAGGGATACAGGTGAGAAAAGAGATGAACCAGACATGATGGAACCAAAAGAAAAAATATGTATTACCATACTCCGGAAATGATCATAGCAACTGTTAGACAAAAGTTGTAACAAAATGGCAGAATTAAGTCATGTATTAACAGAAAGAAGAAGTGACCTCTTAATATTTATTGTACGTATCTTTGAAATGTTTGCAACCTTTATTTAAATGAAATGGAAAATATATATTGAAATTTTGTCAGGATATAACTTAGGTATGTTTGTGTAATGTATCTTTGCCTGTAAGGAATATAACAACATCCCACACACATAGAGACTGGGTTTGGGTAAAGTTAAAAGCTGGTAATGTATATTTTGACTTTGTTATTAATGCTACACATTACTGTGAACTTAAGATTTATCATATGGATCTGGGCAATATTAAACAATGGATGAATCAGTTAACAGAATATTACAAATATTCTCAGTTTGTACTTCAAAGATCTGAGAATAATGAAGAACGTAGACACATTTGCTGAGGTTTGTGACTATCAAGAATTTCAAAATGTATTGTGATCCTTAGAGAATGTGACTTATGATCCTGCAAGTACATGAATTGTGAGGCAGTTGATTCAGCTGTTGTCTGGAGGGATTTGCTTTCACAAGAGGGCAGGTGGTGTTTGAACTATGATCTTCCAAGGGTTTGTGCTTGGAGAAGGCAGCTACAAAGTTCAGCTGACTTGGAGACATACTGATTTGCTGTTTTCTCCTTCTGGGATATGTCTACACTGCACATAGATACCCATGTGTGGCCTGTGCCAGCTGACTTGGACTTGAGGGATTTGGGCTCCCAAGGCTGTTTAATTGTGGTGTAGTCTGTGGGCTCAGGCTGGAATCTGGGCTCTAGGACCCTGCAATGTGGGAGGCTTCCAGAGATCTGGCTGCAGCTCCAGACCAGACATCAGCAGTGCAGTTAAATAGCCCCTTAGCCCAAGCCCCATGAGCCTGAGTTAGTTGGCATGGGCCAGTTGTGGGTGTCTAATTGCAGTATAGACATACCTCTAGAGATATTGGCTATGCCCCCTCTTCACCAGCGCCATCCACTTTTGTGGTAGCACTAGACAGTTATGGTGAACTGGTGGAGCAGTGATAGTGGATAATTTTTGCCACCAGAATTCCACCTCTGATCCTGCACCCAGGGTTTATCCTGTGCCCTGGACGTAGCAGAAACCTGGCATTTACCGTGCCTGACTTGTACTAAAAGAGTAGTTAGTCTTCATGGAGGAAGCAACTGACATGATTGTATGTTTGATTGACAGGCTTCTATAGTGGTGGGGATGAAAAGGAAGAGAGAATTTAAAAGAAACTAAACCCGTTTCCAAATAGGGAGTTAAGGGCTGAATATATAGACTGAGAAGGGGATGCATAAATATGGGGTCAGATGAGGGCCAATTCTTATGTGGGTCTGCAAGTGCGGGGAGGCAAAAAGATACTCCTCACCATTGTTACCAATTGTACCTCCCTCCCACAGGCTGAATACTATTGCAATCTGTGTGCTTCCTTGAGCACAAGAATTGCTCCTGGCTAGCGTCAAAACGGACCAGAAGGGGAGGACGTGGGATCACAGCCACTTCCACTAAGAGCAGCCTTGTTTGGCCATGGAACGGAGAGCACACTAAATACCTGTATGAGATATAGAAATGAGCTGTCTCCCCTGGAACACTTGGCAGTTACAGGTGGTATCACTGAGCCAATGCCCTTAAATGAGCAATTCAGTCCAAAATAAGCTGTAGGACTCATTATAAATCTGGTACATATGAAAGTGGATCTGGGTAAGATGTTAACTAATTCATAGTTGAAGCTTCACTGGCATGGTATGAAGGCAGAAAATGGAAGACAAAATAAGAATAAGGGAGATTTAAACAAAATGTGTAAAGCAGGATGGTCAATTTACTGTGCTCTCTAATGAATCCTCCTCTCAGTTACAGATGGACTGGAATAAATGTAATGACGTCTTAGACATGCCATGCCTTTTGCTACTAGAGTCCCTGCCTATCACATACACACACACACAGCGACAACAAATTGTCATACCCCTTTGGATTTGTTTGTTTAATTGGAAATTATTTTTTAAAGAGGACTTGGAAAATTGAGTGAAGGAAATTGCATCCTTTCATTTTTAAAAACAAAAAACATCGTAACAGTTTGCCAGGTTTCAAATTGAGGGCCCCTGCCTTGCTGGCCAGTGAAAATCCACTGAGGGATTTGAGTGGCAGCTGTATTTTTCTGACACAAAAGAAATTTAGTCCAGACTGAGTAGCTAGAGGCTTTGGCCTACTGCCTGGAGGTACGCTGGCATATGTTCAGATCACATATTTAGAAACCTGTATCTGTCTGGATATAAACAATGGGACCAGAATTCTTGTCCATATTTTCTGGTATCTTGTCTTTCTAAAATGGCAAATAACAGTGTTTGCTTATTTAATTATTTTATTTATTTAAAAAGTATGTTGATGGTTGTGGAGGTGGAAGGAGTGTGGTAGAAAGATGCAATTTGAAGTGATGGCTTTGCCATAAAATGCGTTTAACAAAAGAAAAAAGAGGGTCTGATAAACAGAGACCTTATATAAGGGAGGAAGGCAGTGGTATTGTTTAAAACAAATGTGGTACTTCCCCCCCCACTATTAAATATAATGGGCATAAGATATATTTCTGAATGAGGATGTCTCCACTATGCTCCATTGTGAGATGGTACCCCAGAAAGGACCAATGAGAGTGCAATTTGGACAATCAGTATCCCCAGCCATAATCTCATTTCTATTAAATTATAGAGGACTCTTGCCTGAGAGCTGAGACTTCTAAATAAGCCCTGAAAGGAGTGATTTATCCTTAGGCTCAGAGAGAGCTTTCTTCCAAGTCATTTGTTTGTCTTTGGCATGCACATCAGCACGCCAAGTGACAGATATTTCGAAAATGAGTTTCCAGTGAAGGATACACTTTTACTTCCTACCTCATCCTCAAAGTTTTCATGTATTTTTGTCTCCCCCAGACCATGCCAATTTTCAGATGATACAAACTGAGCACTGTTCTGAACTACTGATATGCCTCTGCTAAGTATCCCTTTTCAATAATAACTTATAACAATTCTAGTAGAATATATTTCAAAATGTTTTTTTTTGTCCAAGTGGAATTGCCTCCCATCCTTGAGAGAGGTCCTTCCCCTCCTCCCCTCTCCCATTTAAATGGGACAGCTAATGAAGATGTATGTTCCCCATTTCCTCACCCCTTTTACTCTGCAATGATATGCTTGCCCAGTAAAAAGAGTTTATCAGAGACTACAAAGGCTTGTGAGGCATCATTGTTTAAAATATTGGAAGCACATTACTAGTTGGTTCCTTTGTAATATAGTGCATTTTCAAATACTATATGCCTGAATCCATACTCTATTATTCCAGTTAACACAATTTTGGTCCTATTGAAATCAGTGGAGTCACACCAATATAAACTATAGTAATGTTTTGGAGTATCTTGACATACATCTTCCAGTAATGTGTATGACAACAGGATTTTAAGTAATATTCCCAATGTTTTCCTACATAAGGGATGCAATCCAATATTTGGTCAACATTTGGAAAGTTTTCTTAGCTACAAAATGTACAAGATAGTTTTGTCACTGTATGACATTGTGTAATCTAGTAATTTAGAATTAATTAGACAGTAAAGAGTTTGCAATTGTCTTACATTAGAATATGTGAGCAAGACAATCATTTTCTAGGTTTCAACTTATGAAAAAGATCTACAAAATCAAATATTGAAATATGTCTGTGCTGTCCTCTAGTAGGTGTTGCTGTATGAATGATAGTAAATTATATTATAAACGTAAGCAGGGTCTGAAAGAGCTCTGACATCTAGTGATGGAACCATGGAAAAGACTTAAGGAGCAGACCATGTTTGCATAGACACTCTTACTTTGTCTAGGTGCACAGCAAAATGCGAAATGATCTCTTTTTTTCTGGTTGATCTTGGGTTACAAATCACTCTTGTATTTAAATGCAGGGGTAATTAAATGTTATCTTTACCGTATGAGTAAAGGGGAGCTGAAGTGTGCTTAACATAGGCAGAGGGGGTCATTCTAAACTGAATCTCACTCACTAAGCAAGGGGAAGGGAAGCAAAATCCCAGTGAAGATGAGAGTGGGTAGGAGGGCAGGTGTTTCTACCTGGAAGTGTGGACTCTGCTTAAAAACTGCTTTTTTGAAACTTGGACATTACATTACACCCCCACCCCCACATCCATCCACATTTAAAAGAATGTTAAGGTTGGAAAATAAGTCACCAATTGACTTGTTCCCCTCTAGCATTGAGTGACAGAACTGATTAGACTCAATTGAGAGTCCTTGTCTCTGGTTGGTGATCCCTAGAGCTGACATCAGTGCTAAGCAGGCCTAGAGGCTAAACCTTAGACCTTGTTGGGGGACAGTCAAAGACAACACAGAGGCTACACTTGTTGTGAGGTTCCCTACTACCTGCTGAAATCACTAAGAACTGGGCCAAGTGGCAGAACTTCAGAACGTGAATCACAGGAGCAGTAAGCAGCAGTGCCGCAAAGAGACAGTGACAGCTGTGATCTGGTTGCAGAGGTAGAAGCAGAGGCACTCCTTGACCTCTGCCCCTTCCTCCCAGGGGTGGGAAGTGAACTCCGCTGAACAGACCTCTGAATTCTGGGTCTTTGCTAACCCAGAACAGCCAACTGTGAGTGGGGTGCAGCAGGTGAGAGAGGAGTGATGTGTTAAAGGGACATTCATTTGCCAGACTTTCCCACCACAAGTGGGAAATTGAGGCAAAGGACATTGCCCAATGCACCATGAGTTCAGGTTTGCTTATGGTTACATGTTTTTGAATGTAGTTGTGGTGTTTTCCCAAACTAGTGCTGGGTTCTCTTTACCTTTAGATGAAAGTGTCTTTTGTTGTAAACAGACTTATTGTTTGCGAGAGGGGAAATACTACCCCTTAGAAGCACCCAAAGGTGGAGTTAATTACTGGGTGGGTGCTTGACACAGTTCTGCTTTGTATTGTTGGCAGGAATCCCTGCCCTTGTTGCTGTCAACTCTTTCTGTTGGAAGGGTTACATAAACATTCAGAATTTCCTATGGGATTGCTATAATGATCACTGAAATCAATAGGCAACCTTAATTCTGGCATTTTCTAACATTTCTGAGTGCCTGATTTTCCAACCTTAACATTCATTCAAATGTGGATGGATGTGTGTGTGTGTGTGTGTAACGTAATGTCCAAGTATAAAAAAAAGTAGATTCTCTCCCCCCCCTCGGTTTTTTCATATGGAATCAAATTACCGTCCTACATGAATCATTAGCAGAGTTAAATTATTTTGGTCCACAACACAATCCTCTATCTCTTCAGGTAACAGGGCTACTAGTAGCAGTAGAAGGCTCTAATCTGCTATACAGACCTGTCACTAGAGACAGATGGAAATGCATGCTTTGCTAGTGGGTTTCACAGCTGTTTGCTAAGACATCAAAGCAATGTTGATATTCCAAAATAATGGGCCCAGTTTCAGGCTCTGGAGGGGAGTGAGCCCATCTGAACCCCATCCTCTTAAGCATCACCCTATCCTCCATCCATCCCCCAGTTTCCAGCACATCTCCTGCTGCTATCTCCTTGGCTCTTACCCTTCCTCCTGCCATTGCCCCTAGTTTCTGCCTATTCTCATCCCACCCCTTTCAGGTCCTGCTCCACTTTCCCCCATCCCTATCTTCTGCCTTCCGTGCTCCAGGCTCTTACCTCCCTCCCTGCACTGTACCTCACCCCTTATTTATTTGAGTAAGGATCCCTTCTTCTGGTCCATGCTGCCTGGGCACCAGCTCCCAGCTCTTGTGCTCAGTTCCACCAAGGTCTCAGGCTGTGGGAATGAGCAATTGCAGAGAAAGTCCTACTGTGCCCCTGGATGGAGCATGCTCAGTGAACACAGAATCTTTGGAAAAGCTGGGTACCAAACTCTAACAAGTCTTTACTGAGCATGTGCCTTAACTATTGGTGTCATTATCTGTACTTCCTATAACAAAATACAACTAAATTGCCCAAACAATAACTATAATCCTTAGTCTTTATTTGTTTGCAATGGTCTTCAGCATGGAGAATCAGATGATCTGTGTTTTTCCCTGGTATACAGTGCTTTGCAACCAAAGGATGAACAGAATAAGTTCCAAGTTTAAGAGACATTTCCTGTTGTTTAGTTTGGGGATCCTTAATCTTTGTGGTTTGAAATTATGATAGTAGGGGACTTCTTAATACATTTTTGGCATTGAAAAGGGCTTTTTTCCTAACGTCACTGGTGTAAAATATATGGTTATGTTGTTTTTGGATTTTCTCCAGACTCCAGATTTCATAACTGAACTTTCAACACCTTTGACAATAATAAAACATAACGGGCAGCTAGGAATTTATGTAGACAGCACCAAACCAAGCCATCAAGTCGTGGAGTCACCACTGAAATGTGCACTTTCCACATCTGAGAAGCAAAAAAATACTTTTGAGATTGCAAATTTACTTTCCAAAATGCTGGGACACTGGTGTGATGTTGATGATACTGGGACAAAAGCACTGCTCGGTGAGCAATAAATGCTGTGGAGTTGCTTTGCTTTGTGCCATGGCTAAATTGGGCTCATTAATTTGAATTAGCTAGAGTCCAGTATGAAATAATCCCAATAGCTACAAACAATTTACCACATGACCATTTCCATGGGTTAATGAAGTTATGTTTCACAGTAGATAGAATAGAACTGAAGTGAAGAATAACATATAGCAATTACAGATAGAGAACCCTCCCCTTCATCTTTAAGTAGTATAGAAGGGAAGAACTGATTAATGACTCTTGAGCCTCTACGACATGGTTTTATTTTGAAGGTGGCTAAATGGATCCATAAAGTGTTATAGCCCTCATAAGGTATGGAGTAGGAATGCTCAAAAATGATAAATATTTTCTGTGGAAACATTTCAGATGTAACTCTCTTTTTTAGGGGTCAGGTTTTTTTATGGAATTTTGTTTTATTATTTGTATTTTTTCCAGTTAAGAAAAGGGGAAAAGGCAAAGAAAGGGAGGGGAAAAACAAACCAAAAAAAAATGAAAAATGTTTTCAATTCGTATTGATCCAAAACAAACATTTGCATTTGTTGAAAAAAAAAATCTCCAGGTTTATTGTCACAATAATTTTAATTTCCTGCCAAAAGCTTTGTTCATAAAAACAAAAGCTGATGAAAATGTCAAGCAGTGCTAGTGCAGACACAGTGATCCAGATGAAGGAATTTGTCAGTGATATCTCCTTCTCACCCTGAGGAAAATCTGAATGGTGCACCACATTGGTGCTTAAAAAAGAATGGTAGAGGAAATTACAGCTGCTTCCAGCACAGCAAAAATACCTTATAATTAGAGCTGGGCATATTTTCTCCATTCTATGAACACTGCTGAGATTTCAAAAAAAATGTCCCCTTCCACATGGGAACAAAGCAAAGGCCTTTCAAAGTTTTTGATCAAAAAATCAGAGACAGAGACTAGACAATAGCCTGGGGTCTTTCCCTTTTGGAAGGGACTCAGCTGGACTCAAGTCAGACACAGGAGGGGATTTAAACCTGGATCTCTCTCATCCCAGGTGAGGGACTTAACGAGCAGGCCACTGGCTAGTCTGGGGTCTCTCATTCTGGCTTCGAGCCGAAATTCCACCCTGGACCTAAGAAACCTCTTTTGGTGAAAGTTTCATTGGAACCGGTATATGTTTCTGCTAAATGTTTGTTTTGTTGAATTGTCATTTTCCAACAACAAACTGCTTCATTGAAAAACTCCGGACCAGTTCCAGTTATGATACTTTGAGTGCTGTACATCACTAGGATCTCTGAGGGAAAAATGCCATTTAGAACATCTGATCCTTCAGCTCCTCTGTTTCCCAACTGTGCACATCAGGGCTTCATCTTGAGAGCTGTAGAGGGGAAAGGTGGCGAATATATAGAGGGTTACAGAGGAGGGAATGAAAAAAGCAATGTATTGTCATGTACATACAGTGCTATTTATATTTCTCTGGTAATGTAAAGGGTCTCAAGTGACTAAACTACCACAGCTGGTTGGGAAAGTTATTGTTTCCTTTGCAAAAGAACGGTGATGAAAGAGTGATTTTTAAAAAAAATTTCTTCGCATCTTTTGAATTTTTATAGAAAATTTGAAAACCAAACAGAGAAGTTCTGGACAAAAAACTGATTTATTTTTTAAAAAAATTTGGGTCAAAAAGCAAGTTTCTCTCTTTTTGGGGGGGTGGGGGTGGAGACTTCAGATCTATTTATACATTTATATCCACTTTAGGACCCCTTTACTCTGCCAGAGCCATATAAAAAGGCCTTTGAATAAATGGGAATTAGGTCAAGGGGCTTTCCCTTCCACATGCCCTCATGAGTCCCTTTGAAAAGATATTGATCTATTCAGCTATCCTGTGACAAATACTTTGCATGTAATAAGGTACTGTTTATTCTCACCCATAATATGCTTTTCCTTTGCCTCAAAAATAACAAAAACAAAAACAACAAGGCAAAAATAACAAGGCAAAAAGCTCTGTTAGGCTTTTGTAGGAGACAAAACCGAACAATAAACTTAATAAAAGAAGTTGTAACATGGAGATATATTCTGAAGATGTGAATGTTTATGTTCACTGACTTTTAAGATATAAGCTGGTCTTGTGTTCAATGAGTTCATGGGTTCTTTTAAAAATTAGTTTTTAAAGCCCAATAAGTAGAAGCTGGTTAACAAAAGAAAAATATATCAATTACATGAACTATTGGAAGGGGAGGGGGAAGAGAGAAAAACTATAATTCTGTCAAATCTATGGAAATTATAAGCCTTAGCACAGATAGTTTGAAGTTTAACAGATTCCATGAGCTGTGGACTGAGAGAGCAAATGGGGTTGAGGTTGATAGAGAAAGTGGGTGAGGTAATATCTTTTACGGGACCAACTTCTGTTGGTGATAGAGGCACGTTTTTGAGCGACACATAGGTCTTCTTCAGAGTCAGCCCCAGACATGAAGAGCTGAATGTAGCTCGGAAGCTTGTCTCTTTCTCCAACAGAAGTTGGTCCAATAAAATATATTACCTCACTCACCTTGTCTCTCTAATATCCTGGGACCAATATGGCTACAAATGCAAACATTAGGATAAAAAATTATTTAACTCCACCTTTAGCCTAGGTCAGGGGTTCTCAAATGGTGGGGTTGGGACCCCACAGAGGGTAAAGAGGTTATTACACGGGGCAGTTGTGAGCTGTCAGCCTCCACCCCAAATCCCGCTTTGCTGCCTGCATTATAATAGTATTAAATATATTTAAAAGTGTTTTAATTTAAAAGGGGTGTTGCACTCAGAGGCTTGCTATGTGAAAGGCGTCACCAGTACAAAAGTTTGAGAACTACTGGCCTAGGTAATTGAATGTCCTACCCATACTATAACAGCTTTTTTGGTAGCTCACAAATGACTCCGAATATTTTTCAAATATTTTCTTTATGTGTGTGTGTGAGAGAGAGTTTTATTATTTTTTGTTTTGTTCGCTTGAATGAAACTGTAAATTCAATTTGACTAGTAATATGAAATGACAGTGCTCACTGGAAAAAAAAATCCCCACTAGAATCTATCCTGCTGGAATAAACCTCTATCAGTCTATGAAATATAGGTGCTTGTTTCTTGGACCCCTAAATCATATCCTCAAAACAGCTAGATGAAACAGCTGATATAACTGTACCAATACCTATCTTTGGAATTTAGTCTTCTAGTAGCTTTTGATGTGGAAATCAGATATATAGTTATAGGCTGTACCATTGATAAAAATACTTATATAGAGAGAGACAGATAAATTAATCACATCCTATTTTTAGGCAAATAAGTTATATATAAATTATTGTGCTACTACTATTGCCATTATAAAAATGAACAAAAAATCCCAATAAATGAAAGTGTAGTTTTATTTTTTCCATATTAATTATGGCTGGACAAACAAACAAGGAAGCATCTCTAGAGAGCAATACAGACTCTTTTGGCATCATGGGACAGACTTTGCTATTTGGGGTGAAATTGTTTTTCAGACACAGCATAAAGCCTAAGAGCCATTTAAATCCCACACAAGCCTTACTGATTTCTGTGGGACTTAAGTTCTAGGGGTTGCATTCATGCCAACATCTGACCTGATAAAACTCCATTGTATTTGTGATTTGAAGACATGATGAAGCCAAACTTGAAATCTTTCTAGAATAACTGTCAAAATGAGCTGATGGGAGACTTGATTATATGAAGTGACTGGCATTATAGTCAGCTAAATAAATATCAAAGATACAGAACAAACTTGAAGGTTATCTTCACAATGTAAAAAGAAAATCCACTAAAGAAAATGTAATCTTGGCTCTCATGCTGACCAAGACTGAAGACGTGATTCACAATTAAAAGAAAACGGGGAACCTTTGAAAAAAGGATCACAACTTAAACTTGATTAAGAGGAAATAAAAACAAAAGTAGCCCCAAAGTCTTAGTAGCACACAAAAATTACTGTACAAAACAGAGATTTTGCAAGGAAGTTTTATTTCACTTTTGTATATAAAACAATTGATCAAACAAACAAATATAACATGCAAGGGAGTGGAGCGACCAAAAAGACACTGAAATGCAAACAGAACAGGCTTCTATTTGGCAACCAGACACAGAGAGATTGAATCATGGCCTATGAAGAATACATAGCGAAAGCCAAGTTGTGTTGGAAATAGAAAACTGGCAAGGACGTGAAACATGATTACATGGTTGGAGTCAAATCATGTAAGAATAAAACCAGCATTAAAAAAGAATTAGGATTTCTGGACTCACTGAAGAGATGCTATAACTACTGTACATCAAGGCTAATACAAATTGTAAAGGAAAATTTTACCTCCTGAAAAGCAGTAAGATCAATTAACTATAGTAAGTGATTCCAAAATGAATAACTATTTTGTATCCACTTTTAATGAGAAGTAACATAGCTGTATCTGCCTATATCTCTCAAGCATAAATGTAGTCTTTGGAATTATGAAACCACAATAAGATAGGAAATTAAATATATGTATCAGAAAGTGTCTGTCTTTCTCTTTGTTATGTACACTTGACTTTTGTGGAAATCATTGGACAAGCTACAGATTATTTCACTTTCATTTATGAAAACCTGAATAGCTTCCAGGGCACTACTGAAATGTCTGTGGTGTACTAGTCTATGAACAAACTGCAGAAAAGGGCAATTCTGTTATATTTATCAATGCTATCACTTTGTTAAATGGAATAGCATATATTTATAAATGAAATCTTAGTGGGAATCTGATAATTTGTTTTCAATTGATCTGGTTAAAATTTTTCTGAAAGCAATTTTTTACGTGGAAAATGATTATTTGATTAAATTGAAACATTTCATAGGAACATATTGAATTAATTGACTTTTTTGTGATATTATCAGTGTTTTGATAAGGTCAAAATGTTTCATTGAGACTTATGTTATAGCTAATAATGTAATAATCAAAACAACAAATTCAGAATATTTTTTCTTGTGAAAAATTGAGATTTCAACCCTTTATCCCAATTCAGGCTGAAACCAATTTTATAACCAGAATTTCTCAAAGAACAGAAATTCCATTTTTGACCAGCTCTAGTTTTCCTTTTTTTTTTTTTCTTTACTAACTGTCACGGGTTCGATCACAGAGACCCCCTTGAGACGGTCACCTGACGTGCTGAAGATACCTCTAAGCCCATTTTCCCTGCCAGCTTTGGACTCCAGAAACCTTGTTTTGTTGAGCCAGACACTCTAGACTGCTGCAACAGAGACCCAGGTCTGGTGCACACCCGAAAAGCTGCAGACTTAACTAAAAACCAGTCAACAGGTTTCCTGCATCCAGCACCCAGACACCCAGCTCCCAATGGAATCCAAACCCCAAATAAACTGTCTTACTCTATATAAAGCTTATATAGGGTAAACTCATAAATTGTCTGCCCTCTATAACACTCATAGAGATATTTAAACAGCTGGCTGCTCCCCCGGGTGTTAATCACTTACTCTGAGTTTATTAATAAACAAAAGTGATTTTATTAAATATAAAAAGTTATATTTAAGTGGTTTCAAGTAATAACATACAGAACAAAGTAAGTTACAAGCAAAATAAAGCAAAAAAACATGCAAGTCTAACCCCAATACATTAAAAACCATTTACAGGTAAAATCTCACCCTCAGAGATGTTTCATTAAGCTTCTTTCACAGACTAGACTCCTTTAGAGTCAGAGGGTGGGATATTTTCCAGGGAATGCCTTACAGCTAAGTGATGAACTAGCAACTAGATGAGCTTTGGGTTAACTCTCCCACTCCACAAAGCAGCAGGAAAGGAGGGAGAGCAGACAGAGACACACCCCCTGTGTGTATGAGAGAGAGATGCACATTTCCCCTTTAAGTATGAAGAGTGGGGTCAGAAGTACACTGCCTTGTTAATCAGTAAGCTGAGACCAGCTGCAGCAACTGCTTGGAAGCTCCCTCCATCCTGAGCTCTGTCATGTGCCCCCCTTGCTCTATGGAAGATGGGGTAAGTGGGGTGCAGGAATAGGGGAGAGGGGAACACCCTGACATTAGCCTCCCTCTTTTCCTCCTCCCCTTACACAGCAAGCAGGAGTCTCAAGGAGCAGCTCCAAGGCAGAAGGCAGGAGCAGCACATGGCAGTGGGGGGTGGGACATCTGAACTTCCAGTAACTGATAGCCTGCTGGGCAGCTGCTGCACAGGTAATTTAGGGGATTGGGGAGCTGACAGGGCGGCTGTGGGTCCACCCTAGTTCCATCCACCCACCAGCTAGCTGCAACGGTCTGCTCTTCCTGCAAGCAGTGGACAAAGCAGGTGGCTGCCAAATGACATTAGAAGGGAGCATTGCACAGCTTTAAATGAGCATGTTCCCTAATTGATCAGCAATGAAACAACATTAATTGGGATGACTTTAAGTGAGGAGTGACTGTATTCTTAATTTCTTTCCATTTCTACCATTTCCATACTCTAATGCCATGTCTTCACTATTTATTTATCTGAAGCTTGACCTATTTTTTTCCCCCTTCATGTCTTTTATTAAAGGTTTCTATTTGGAAAACAATATTTAAGAATAGACCTATTGAGAATGATACAAAAATGTGTACAAGTGTGTCTGTTTTTTGTTTTTGTTTTTTTAATTCACATTCAGCTGTATCTATGTTGGGTTTTTTTGTGAATGATTTTACCGTTGATAACAATCATGAAAACATCTTTTAACCAGCTACTGGAGAACATTTACATAAGTTTGAATCTGAATTTACAAGCAAAGGAGCAGATTTTCCATGGTGCTATATACTTTTTATAGCTAGAGGTAGATTCCTTAATGACAGCCTCATGCTCATAGTCTTAGTTTGTAATTTGCTCCTTATTTCCCCTTTTTCCCACTGGAAATATGGATAGCAACAAGAAATTGTCTCTATGTGAAAAGGGAAATAACTGCACCTTCAGATTGTCTTATGCTGCTTCTTTCTATGGACTTAATTCTTGCAGCACATTCTCAAAAGGTACTGTATCTCTCTCCTACTCAATCAAGGCCTCTGTTAGGTCTATTAGAATGCTGGAATGTTATACAGATTTCTTGGGCTGTTAAAAAATTCATTGTTCTTTACAAATGTGTAAAACTGAAAACAAAAAGACTTTTTTTTTTTAACATTCAAAAGTATTTTCATGTTTCCACACACCCTTAGTCTTAGAAAATATGTTTGGAAATGAACCTTAGAAGCAAAGCCAACACACTGAGAATGCATCCAAAGTTCCAATCTACATGTGTCTTAAATTTGTGCCAGCACACGTTTATAATTAAAATGTAGCTGGTTCAAGTTAAGCAGAATTTAAAATTTAACAATGTAAAGAACTGGAAAGTTTCATATAGGCTACCTAAAATTATGTGATATAGAATATGAAAGGTTACTTTATCATCTTACTAAATATGTGTTACAAACAATAATGGAACTAAAGGGTGTACTTTATAATTCTTTCTTACTATACTGTGATGGGGTGTAAACCACACACTGGTACTGAAATGGTTAACAGGTGTCTGTGAACTCAACTGACCCATCTATTGACCACCTGGAAAGGAGCAAGATTTTCCTTAAAAGAAATGAGAAAGCTCAGCTAGAGAGAAGGCTCAGGAAAAAAGAGGTTGGGAGTTTTGGGGCTCTGTTGAGTGATAGCATTTAGGGGAGAGAGAGAAAATATGGGAAAAGTTGCACCCCAGAAGCTAACTCCTCACCTGTGTGTTTTAAAATGGGGGCAAATCTCCAGGGACGCAGCCCTTGGGTGTTCATATGGGGAACGTAGTATATAGAAGAAGACTTGTGAAGGATTGAAGCTCAAGCCTGGGAAGGACAGAAGTGGTTTAGGTTTATAATTTTGGTTTGGAATTTGTTGGAGAACTTGGGGGGAGGGGAGAATCCTGCTATGCCATGGCCCTTAAGGAAGGGGAAGCCTGGAACTTTGTGGGGCTTGAGATGAATGCAGGTAAACTGTGAGCCCAAGAAGGGGTTGTTCCATAGGTGCTGGAACTATGGGTGCAGGGGTGTTGTGCCCCTTGGCTTGGAGTGGTTTCCATTATGCACAGGATTTAGTTTGGCTCAATAGCTCTCACCACCTGCACTATAAAAATGTCCCAGCATCCCCGAGTTGCTGGAAAGCCTGTGGGTGATCAGGGTAGGAAGTAGTCCCGGGTGGGAGAAGGGGGCCTTAATAGGCAGATCTTGCCTGCTCACTACAAGGTCCCTGGAAAAAAGAGGGTCTGGGTTCTCCTAGTGACCACTGGAAAAGAGCTTCAGGTCTATTACCCTAGAAGGAGTGTGACTAAAAGTGGTCTGGCTGAGGGACACAAAGCCAAAGTGGATGTCAGTAAAGGATGCTAGATAAGGGAAGTCTGCTATGCCACACCAGCCATGAGGGGATATTCCAGCTGTGAGTCCACTATTCTGTGTATGGGGGAGAATGAAGGTAGGTGCTTCAGGGACAAGACAAAGCAATGGGATAAAGAAAAGTTGGGGTTAGACCTCCAGGGTATCTCCTGGAGGATGGAAAAAGTGGGATTTCCTATATGCCTAGTGGAGGCATCCAAGACAAAAGATATTTCCTACTTGAGATGATGAGAAGCTGGACAAACTGTGTGCTATATCCTGCACTTCCAAAGAGGGAGAGAAACTATAAATCCCAGTCTGGTGGTGACAGGATTAAGGGAACTGGAGAACCCAATTAGATTGTTCTGGGTGCCTGGATGGGAGACAGAATTGCTGGTTTCTGAAATGGAAGGGTTTCCAGGCAGAAGAGGAGATTTAAAAGAGGACAATTGGGAGTTTTTGATTTCTGGAAAAGGAACTACAGAAGGGTCTGCAGAAAGGAGCTTGTACCCTAGGTTGCCAACCCTCCAGGATTGGCCTGAAGTCTCCAGGAATTAAAGATTAATCTTTTATTAAAGATTATATCATGTGATTAAATCTCCAGGAATTCGTCCAACCAAAATTGGCAGCCCTATGAATGTCCCTGAAGACAGAAGGCAGCTCTTAAGGAGGCTTGGGAGAAACTCCAGGGAAGAAACCCTAAGGGTCAGTGATTTGGGAGGAATTGGGGGGCCCGCAGGGAAAAGATCTTTGGAGGCAGCACTGAGCGGAAGAACTCTTTCAAGTCTGGGAGAGGGGTGAAATGGCTGTGGAGGACTGAGCCTGGGAAGGCTGACAGATTTTGATCCCCTATTTGTTTGTTAGCCTCAAGAAGGATTGGACTCCTACTGTCAGCTAACTGGAGGTCGGAGTCACCATTGAAGACTAATGAAGTCCGGAGAAGGAGGGTGAGACAGAGGGTGCAGCGCCAGGTGTCATCATGAGGAGGTGCTCCAAGATGGTCAATCTATGACATATATGTTGTGATTCAGTCTGCAGTGCTGTGCATATTTTATAGATCAATTAACTGTGTCAGAAGCTGATCTACTGCATTCAATTTTGCTTTAAGAAATTCTGCCTCTATTTTGTGTGCAATCTAAAATGTTTAACTACTTTGAACTGAAATCCTGACAAACAAGAAACATTTAATGTGCACTTACAAGTGGACTCTCTATCAAGATATTGTCTCCAGGGTTAATTTTTAATATCAAGAATAAAGCCCATTAAGTCTTTATAGTATGTCCAGAGACCTTCATAAATATTTTCATAGGATCCACTTCTCTGGAATATAAAATAGAAAAACGTCCTCACAAATTTTTGAGTCAAAAGCAAATAGAAACTTGGATGAGATACCAGACCTGTCAGCCAACTAATGATCTGTCTGTCTGTAACAGCACCAGATGACCTAGTAACAGAGGTACAGCCAGCTACCCAAATAATTAATCTTGCCAAGGGAGTAGTTAGGAAAATATCCACAGATGCAAGTATCTTTGCTGGGGGAAAGTATTCCCTAGTTTTTAAATTACAGGTCCTATAGCAGCCAGCATCTCCTATTCTGCCAGCTGTTAGAACAAACTGAAGGGGAAGAGTGGGCATAAAGTTATCATAACCTCTAGCAATAGGGGATGTTACCAAGCTAGAAGATAAATTAAACTAGACAAAGAATTTTAAAGTGTGGGTTGCTTCTTAATGAAGCACATGTTGGAAACTTACTCATATTTTTCTAGCCTAGTGATCAGACTAATGTAAAAGAGTGTAACATTTATCACCAGTAAGGTCAAATGTGTCACAAGATCCTAGAAAAATGACATTTTTACTGCATTTTATCAGTTTTCTAATGCTGCTCTAAAAAGGATCGTTACACAGAATGCAGAGTGCACAGCAGTAACTCTCCTAGAGAAGTTGGACCTTACCCTTCAGAGGCATGGGGTGCATGTTAGTTATGCAAACTCCCAGAGCATCTGAACAAGCTGATGTAACCTGACAGGAATCTGCTACCAGTGTCTAGCTCATTAGGCCTGGGCATTGCAACTCTCGCCATCAAGTCTCTTGGTGTTCTAAGGGTATGTCTTCACTACAGCATTAGTTCGATTTCCTTTAATTCGATTTTCTAAAGCAGACTGTATAAAGTCGATTTTGTGCCTCCCCACAAAGCACAGCAAGTCGACAGTGTCTGTCCTTACAACTTTTGCAAGCATCGACATAGGGAGTGTTGCACTGTGGGTAGATATCCCACCGTTCCGGGAGTCCCCAGCAGGCACCACCTTTCAGGGCAGCCGGGCACACTCCCCAGGGGACCAGCCACCAGTCCGAGCAGCTCCGCGGCCCCCCGTGCCTGCCCGAGCAGGTCCACGGACCCCCGAGCAGCTAGCTCCGTGCCGGCTCCCCCCCCGCCTGCCAGAGAAGCTCCGCGGACCCCTGCTCAGACAGGTGGGATGGTTCGCGGAGCTGCTCGGACGGGCACGGGGGGGGGTCCGCGGAGCTGCTCGGGCAGGCGGGTGGGGGGGCGGCGCGGAGCTAGCTGCTCGGGGGGGAGCAGGGGGGGGGCACGGGGCTGCTCAGGCGGGCACGGGGGGGCCGTGGAGCTGCTCGGACTGGTGGCTGGTCCCCTGGGGACCGTGCCCGGCTGCCCCGAAAGGTGGTGCCTGCTGGAGACTTCCGGAACGGTGGGATATCTACCCACAGTGCAACACTCCCTATGTCGACGCTTGCAAAAGTTGTAAGGACAGACACTGTCGACTTGCTGTGCTTTGTGGGGACACACAAAATTGACTTTATACAGTCTGCTTTGGAAAATCGAATTAAAGGAAATCGAACTAATGCTGTAGTGAAGACATACCCTAGGAGTGGTGAGGTTCTCGTAAGCCAGTCGTGTTCACTTCCTTAGCCCACTGCCAATCCCTATTCCTATCTGATTTTAAAAGCCTGAATATTCAAGAAGTCAGGGACAGGAATTTGGAGTTCATTAGCAATTAGAGCTGGCTAAAAAACAGAAACTTTTTGTCTTTAATTTCTTTTTTCATTAAAGGAAAGTGATCATGTTCTGATCAGCAATTAAAATATGAGCTCCCTGGGCTTGTCTCATATGATATACTGAGAAAGATACACCTCTACTATCCCAGTGCCTTTTTTATGTTTGAAGCACAAACATATGGTGCTTGTGCCAATATTCATCTTCACTGACAGAAGGAAAAGGAATATACCAGTTCCTGGGGGAGGGGTGGGTTGCATCTCACTGAAGATGACAGTATTGATTCCTGCCCACTAGTAAATCTTCCTATATAATGTCAACTTCAACCCAATTCCTATTTCCACTTAAAGTTATGACTGAGCTAGGAGTATCTGACCAAACACACCCTGTATTCATACTGTATGCACTATTCTAATAGTCTTTGTATAAAATATGGCTTATGAGTTATATCTGAAAACTAATAACTCGCTGGTCAATAATATCATGGTATACAACATTACATAAAGTTTTGACTTACTCCTGTATGATGGTAGTAGCACATGTTCAAACCCACATAGCCCCGATTAGGCACGAATGGTTAGGCAGATCTATTAAACAAAGGGAAGTGTTTACTTCAATTTACATGTAAATAGTAGACAAGGTCCTTGATATAGCATGAGGGATACAAGGCAAATCTGCCTTTCAGCATATGCAGGGGAGAAGAAAGAGAGTATGGAGGCACCTTTACCCTCACATTCCATCTTGAAGCCTTTACTGATTGAATAAACTTTGCTTTTAAGGGTGATCCTCAGAAGAACTCACTGCAGTGGGGAACTAGACTATAAGAGTGAGGGGCAAAAATACTTCAATGGACCTATCTCTATTGTGGTCTCACACCTCGGAAAACAAAGGAACCCGGCCTTTGGAGTTCGGAGGCAGATCGTGACTTGAGAACTTGGTCAGCTATGTTGGTGGAAACATGTAGCAAGGATCTTACCTTAACCAAGTCTAGTTTAAGTGTTTACTACCACGTATCTTATCTTTTTATTTCTCTTGTAACCATTTTTGTACTCACTTACAATCTCTCTCTTTGTAGTTAAATAAATTTGTTTTATTCTTTCATCAAAACTCATTCATTGTGTTCTAACTGAGCTGTTTGGTAACTCCAATTAAAGTAGGAAACTGTTGTACATTGATCCCTTATGGGGCAGTGGACCTCTAAGATCTGGGCAATTTAGAACACACATTTGTGGGGCAATTTTGGGACTGGGGTCACCCTGCAGGTAGTAACCAAGGCTGCTGGAAGCCAGCGTGTGGCTGATGTGTTACTGGCAAGCTGCTGGGGTCAAAGTGGCTGGCCCAGCAATATGGCTATACACAGACACACAGAGTGTGACTGTCATGCTATTTGAGTGGCCCACATTGGGAGCTACAGCAGCAAGGCATTCCAAGACACCAGCCCTGGATTAACCATTAAGCAAAATAAGCACGTGCTTAGGGCCTCAAGTAAAGAGGGGCCCCATAGAGGAAGCCCTTTTTTTCCAGTGCCGGATTTACAATGAAAAAACAAAATTCAGTCATGCTGATCTTTATAAAATAATTGTGGAAGACAATACTGAGTGTGGCCTTTCCAAATGTAGACATTTGCTTTCGTATATTTTTAACATTAATGGTCACAAATTGCACCACTGAGCATTCATTTTCTCGGTTGAAGTATATTAAAAATCCCAACAGAACAACTATGCGACAAGACAGGCTGGATGTCTTATCTCTGCTAAGTATTGAAGCAGATTTGTTACGTCAGAGTAATTTTGAGGATATGATCAAAGACTTTGCAATTAAAAAATGCAGGAGAAAACTTTTTGTAGTATAAATAAAGTTATAAGTAAGCAACAGTAAACATTATTTTGCATCTTTGATTCGTGTAAGTTAAAATGCTATGTATCTTCAAGGCAAGAAAGCAATGGAATAATAGGTTTTTTGTTTCATACAAATGATATTTATTCATTATATATATATATATTACGGTTTACTATTGCTTTTATTTTGAATTACATATATGGTATATGGGGGTACCATAATCTCCTCAGTGCTTAGGGCCTCTAAAGATCTTAATCCGGCCCTGCAAGACACCAAAAGTTTCAGGGCAGGTGGTGACAAAACTCCTCACTTGTCTGGATTGCATCTTGGAATGTGATAGTGGTTTACTATTTATTATTATTTCTTGCTGACCATGAAGGTTCTGTATGGAGGTAATTATTTGAAGGGAGACGAATACGAGCTGAAGTCTGGTGTCCCTCTACTCTGTTGTTTATGTTCATAGTGTGAGGATCCTAAATTCATGTTTAAGCACCTACAACTGCGTATCAAAAGCAGCTTGTATGTTCTCCTAGTTTTGAAACATTTGGCAACAAACTGAGAGTTCATCCTTTAGTCCAAAATTTCGGGGCCTCCTCCAACTGTGACCATTTATACGTCACTTCTATTTCAGCAAGTCTTCTACCAGTAATGGAAAGAGGGGCAGTACTGTAATATTCCCATATCTAGGGAAAGAATCTCTGGAGTAGACAGCCTGCTTGTAATTCAGGTACCTATTCATTGCCAAGGAGAATGCATCATCGGCTGCTTGAGCCAAAAAGGAAAAAGGTGGGGGGAAATCTGTAGAAGAGAGAGGTTTTTTTCCCCCTGAGTCTTAATTATAGGGAAATCCTGACTCCCAGAACCATCAGCACAACACAATGGAAAACCACACAAGTGAAGTGAACATCATTTTAGCAGCACTGTAGATGATTTAAGCATTATACATTGTTTTTTGTTTAATCTGAGTGAATGTAATGCTCTTGAAAATGAGAGCATAACCTGGCTAGGGCCTGGCACATTATGGGCAAGCACTCTGCAGAGTTCCCCAGACAGCGCTGTCAAATGCTAATGTACTTCATCCCTGCCCTGGAACACCTGGTTCTAGTCTCTCTTGAGCAGCAACTGCCAATTGCAGGAGATTGTGCCAAATTGTTTGGTGATTTTGTAATGTGGATGAATAGGGGGCTTAGACTTTGGCGATTTCAATCTCACTCGTGAGCTAAGTCAGCATTTGAATCCAGGTCTGTGGGGAGTGAAAGTTAACATGCTGTTAACCCATCTTGTTCCCTGTGCCGCCCGGCTACAAGCTTAAATATGTAGTTTTGATTATTTGTATTCTTTACTTAATTTTACTGCCAAATCCTGACTAAGGTAAAGCAAATGGGGGACTGTGCTCATATAGCATATGATGATGAAGAAATGAAGCATGCAACTTAACCATGAGTCATCTATGTGTCAAAGACATACAACGTACCACATAAGAGACTACTAAAGTGGAGAGGGGTGGTACACACCTCATTTCCCATAACTCCCATTGAAAAATGCAATAGGGAGAGTCTTAGATTTGATGTGTAAGTGCTGTTGCTCAGAAACCCTGTAGAATGTAAAATGTAACATAGTACTTGAGTTCTAGGTAGAATGTGTGAAATTATGGACAAATTCCCATGTATATTTAAAAAACATCTTGAAATGGGCTTATGAATCAGACCTTTCTACAGTGGCAGTAATCACAAGTTGTTTAAGAATTTCATATTATGGTTTAAATTCCATCGTCACGTACCCAAACGTAACTCGTTTGAAGATCTTCATTCATGTATCCAAGGAGGGATTTGATTGAGGATTAAAGGACTGTAGCCAGTAATTCTGATTGGAAAAATCAATCTGATGCTTAAATCATCTAAAGTTCTGCTAAAATGATGTTAATTTCACTCGTGGTTTTCCATTGTATTATGCTGATGGTGTTGGGAGTCAGGATTCCCCTACAATTAAAAAATCAATCTGAATAGTGGCTGACTTGATATATGGAAATGTAAAAGATTCACAGTTGGTATCATTGTATATCACCCTGTGGAACACACACCAGTGTGTCTATTACAGTGAGTGTGTTATACATGTACCAAAAATAATGAACCATGATTAAGTTTTCCTGTGAAAACTGAACCTTTCATAAATGTTGGATAACACTGTTTTGAGATAATGTGATTCTATTTTCCATGTGTGAAATATTCTCTGGGCCTAATCCAAAGCCCATTTAAGTTAAGTTATTTTTTTGCTTGTTAATTTGCAAAATCATTGTTTGCAATGATTCTCCCATCAATAGTTTGAATTAATGAGATTCTAGTGTAAAGAAAACTCATTGGTGAATATAATTCTCCCTTGCCAAGACTAGCTAATAATAAAACCTAGAAAGATGTTATGGAAATATAAGGGATCCTAGTATATTACTGATCTTCAGGGAGCAAAGATGATCTGATATCTCATCCTGATGTATTACTTCACCTTCAAAAAGTGAGTTGTTTCTTGTTATACGGAGATATTAAATACACATTACTGTACATATCAGTGTATATATCTGTCATAAGTATGAATTGCCTTATAATTACTGTTTTACCTGTGAAGGGTTAAACCTGAAACCGGAGAGGGGATGACGTATCGGAGCTGCTAATACCTAGCAGACAAAGGAGTTACTTTCACTTTGGTTCCCGGGTTTTTTCTGTCTGTCTTTCTCTGCTCAGAGTCTATCTGCATTCCCTGGCTATGGGGAGAAATCACATCTATGTTTCTATTCATCATTTTAATAATCTGCTAAAACAGCCTAGCCATAAGTGTATTCTTAAATTGAGTTATTTGTAATCGATCCACGGTGTCCTTAAACTGTAAAGTTTAGCTGAAAGAGAAATTCCAAGGGAGGGGGATCCACGGGGGCTGGGTAAAGCTAGCAGACTTAGTATCTATGAATTTCTGTGTAAGGAGTTTATGTTTTTCTCTTTTTCTTATATTAAAACTTTTTTTGTAAAAACTGTCTGTTATTTCCATTGGAGTGATCCTAGTTTAGATCAAGCTCGTCTCACAGCTAGTGAGGGTTTGTGTTCTTGAATCTCTCCCAAGTAAAAAAGGGGGGGGAGTGTTAATATCGGGGTTCCAATGTGCCCCACCCCATAGTTTTGGGGACTCATATTAGTAGTAGCAACAATTTCCAAGCCCCAACTAAAAAAGTTTAAGTTTTGAGGGGAAAGATTTAACCTAAGCTGGTAAAATAAGCTTAGGGGGTGATTTGTCTTTCATGCAGGGTCCCCCGATATTTACCCTAGAGTTCAGAGTGGGGAAATAAAATCCCTGACAATATCTATATCTATATATAAAAGCAGCTTAGACTGATCCAAAGAACAAAAAGTTACTAACTTGGGGATCAGAATTTTGATCCCAGTACTTTCCTACGAACTGAGCTCCCTGGAGGACTACATCTCCCAAGATTCAGTGTGGACTCTCCTCTGCCCAAGCTGTAGAGGCCACCCAGGGAATCACATGGCTGCAAGTGATTCATGGGGAGATGGAGTCCAGTTAGGGCACCTGGCTCATAAGAGAATTGGGTTTTCAGTCTCTTAAACTACAGGTCCCATGAGGCAATGTGCTACACTAGGGAACTTCAGTCTAATGTTAAACTGACTTAAAATGAAGTGTCTAGATCAGTTCAACAAAACACTTAAGTTTTGGAATATGAAAAATAGATATTTTAACTCTTATCCCTAACTGGGGCAAAAACAAATGTTAAAATAGCAGCATTACCTGTTGGACAGAAATTTCAAATTTCCTGTAAACTGTAATAATGGAGCTATTTTACAGAGACTACGAACTGAACTTTTTACCGAAGTGCAGGTTGCCTTTTCATAGGCTATGGGCTTTTCTTCACTACTGGGGTAAGTTGCCATACTCCAGCAATGTGAATAACATAGCTGGAGTCAACGTAGCTTAGGTCGATTCACCTCAGTGTCTTTACTGTGCTGTGTCAATGGGAGACCCTCTCCAGTCAACTTACCTTCATTTTCTCAGGGAGCTGGAGTACCAAGTTGACTGAAAAGTGCTCTGCCATCAATTTAATGCGTTTTCACTATATCCACTAAATCGATCCCAGCTGCATCGATTGCAGCATCGTTGATGTCCCCGGTAGTGAAGACAAGGCCTATGTCGAAAAGTGGAAGGCATAGCCTCCAGCTCCCTCCCACTTCCAGCACCATTTCTACAAAGGTTCTGGTGGCCTTCCCCCCAGGCCTGCCCTTCCCTAGCTAGGCCCAGTGCTAGGGGGTTAAAGGAGCTTTTGGCTGTGCATGTGTGTGGAGGGACCCCTCTGACCATGGGGCCCTGGGTGGTCACCTACCCATAAGGCTGGTGACCCACTAAGAGTGATCACCCCTTCCATACCATTTGACTGTCACATCTGTGTTTCCCCGTGCTCTCGGCTGCCCAGCTCTGATGTTAGTGTCTGCATCAGCAGCAATGCATAAGTAAGGGTGGCAATAACACGACCCTCCCACCGCCCTCTTTTGGGTAGGAATCCCCATGGTCATAACACCCTGAAAGTTCAGGAGTAAATATCTGGAACTGAAACTGACAATTCTAAAAGTCCTGTGACCGTGAAATTGACCAAAATGGACCATGAATTTGGTAGTGCCATATTTATGAGCTCTAAGCTTGTTACATGTTTATGAAATATGTCTCTCACAATATTTTAATCCAGTAAATTAACTTTGTACTCAGAAGCACTGAAGGGGAATCTGTGTGAATTGTTATATTCCTAATGGACTGAAGAGCCAGGTAATAGACATTATAGTCTTGAAGCTAACATTGTAGACTTCACTTCTGTTTAATTAGCCTGGTTTCTCACATTTAATCATGCTGAGACCTGCAGATTAGGCCAGGGATGCTGTTTTCTAAATTGGTTAGCCTGCATTTTTCATATCTCCCTCCCTGAATCTTCCTTTTGTTTAATAAAAGTGAAGCACATGTTACTGAAACCCAATAGGGTGGATGGTTTGTGACTGTAGTACACAGTAGCCAAGTTTTGAAGGGGGGGGGGGGGGAGTGGCTGTCTACAGTTAGGCTACTAAATCCATATTTATGCACCTAAATGAATGACCTTGTGCTCAAATGTGTTGAGTACATAACAGAGGCAGCTGCTGTGTTCTCAGCAGTGCTGGAAAACAGGTCATATAGTTAAATGCCTAAATATGGCTTTAGGAAACTAACTTTAGGAACCAGTTTTTCAAAAATCATGGTCTACTGCTAAAGTGAGTCAGAGAGGGTAATTAAAAGGTCTCTAAAGAGCATGCATTCTTTGCTTTTCAGGGAATAATTACTACTCCACAATACCTCAGCTCTCACAGGGCATCTGAAGATATCTCAAGTGTGGAACCAGTTCACGAGGGTTATTTTTTTTTTTAACCATTGACACTTTAGTAGGAAATACTTTCTCCTATTCAAAGAAGGTGAGCGGACTCAAATGCATGTGAGATAAAGAAGTTAATCTCTCCAACAATAATAACACATGAGCGAACTAAAGTCAAGCTGGGGGAGAAGTAGCCCACAGCATCCAGGAAGTGAACAGACAACTATGTCCATTTAGTAAAATGGTGGAATACAGCACTTGCATACATTCTTGAAGAATGACACTCAGTTAAGTCCTTTGCATCTGTGACTGACAAGAGGTTTCAGATGGTCTGTAGTGCACTAAATGCTCATTGACAGTGAATATGCCATTTTTTTCCTGACATTGTTGAACTGTTGCTGAAAGCCCCATAAAACTTAAACTCCGTCTGCCTTCAATTATCACCCCGATAACAGCTAACCTTGTTCCTGATGGAGCTGTTCTTCTCTACTCCTCTTCCTCCTAATGGGGCCAGCTGGTGTACTATTCTCCCCCCAAACTAGACAGAGCAACTTCTCTTTCCCTCTTGACTGACCCATGACCCTGCATCCTTTCACATCTAGCTTTTTTTTTTCTTTTTACAGACAGTTATGGGTTCCTTCCTGTAACAGGCTCCTTTCCTTGGTGTCTTTAAATGGCCAGAATTTGTCCCCTCTCTCCACCACCCATCCATAAATGTTCCACCAGCTTTCAGTGCCCTGACTCTCATATGTAAATTCTCCTCTGATATTCCAATCCCCCTCCAAGTTCTCTTGTCCAGGAATTCCAACCTTCCTAGACAAAATCCACTTTGTATTTCAGTAAGAAGTTTATGCTAGAAAAATAATCCTTTCTTTC
This sequence comes from Sternotherus odoratus, assembly GCA_032164245.1. Taxonomy (NCBI): domain Eukaryota; kingdom Metazoa; phylum Chordata; order Testudines; family Kinosternidae; genus Sternotherus; species Sternotherus odoratus. The sequence goes on from JAVMKO010000001.1 coordinate 64,331,943, forward strand.
CACTCCAGATGGTTTCCTCTTGGCAGATGAGATGCCAAACAGCCTCTTCTCTGGTCTTCTGTCCATTAGAAATGGCAGAGATTTGACTTGGAAAACAAAGCTTTGGATGGGGCATGATTTACCAACAGTTGGGTGGTGCGTTTGAGCGGGAGCTTTGCTGTGGAGAAGGTTTGGTTGGTCAGAGGAAGGATAATTATTGCCAGGTGCCTTGTTAATGTAGATGGGTCTACAACTAACTAAAAAAACAATAGCAAACATACATGGTCAAATTTTGCCCCAGTTAAAATCATGTAAACCCACTAATGAAAATGAACCTGATTCTTACCATCCTTACACTGATGTACAACTAGAATAACTAAATTGGAAGTACCTCATTGACTTCAGAGGAGTCACTCCTGATTTACACTGGCGAAAGAGGAGAATCAGGCACAGTATCTGTTCTTTCAGTAACTTTGCAGTATGTGTGATATGGCACATCCATTTTCTTGTCAAGTTTCCCAGAGTACTACAGTCTGGATTTTTGTATGATTCATACAAGCAAGGGAGCAAATGTTCTCCTGTCTCCCTTAAAGAACATTTCTGGTCACAATGTAGCAATGTTCTTGTCATATGAACAGGGGTATTTCGTCCTCCTCCATCCTGAACCAAATATAAGCACATTGGTCAGCATCAGAGGCTCAATTCCGAATTATTCCATTTCTTTACCTGAAAAAGTCTATGCTGCATTGTAATCTGCACGAAACAGTGATGATCAGAAAATCATGTTAGCATGCATTTAAGCCGATTCCTACTTAAGAACCTGTGCTTAACTTTAAGCATTTATTTAAACTCCATTGACTTCAATAGGAATTAAGTTCATGCTTATAATTAAGCATGTGCTTAAATGCCCTCTTTGTGGCAATGCTTTCCTGAATAGGGCCTTCGTGAGTGAATGGACAGTATCCCCAAACAGCAATTTCACTTAGGAAATTTGGGACTATTTTAGTTATGGAGTTTTACTATGGGGATTAAGAATCCTTAGGGTAGTTATATAAGGAATAACTCACACTGAACAGGTTAGTGATGGTAATGACAATTTGGATTTATATACCCTTATTATACAGGGGTCTGTCCAAAGGTTGTCATGACTCAGACAAAATTCTTATTGAGGTCATTAATCCAGCATTTGCTTAATTAATGAACTAATCCTTATAACTGGCTTTTGATAGGTGCCTACTATTATGTCTTTTTACAAGAAGAGAAACTGGGGCACAAATAAATGGAGCTGACCAGCATCAGAAGAGCCATGAATAGAATTTGTTTTTTTATTTATTTTTTACACCCAGGCCTGTACTTTAGCCATGCTTTCCCCATCTCTCCAGTCAAACACAGATCATTGTTTTTATGGAGTAGCCTTAGTACTATCTTATAATCAGCTCAGCTTCCCTTTTTCACTGATTACTCTATACTTCCATCTATTGGAAGGATGTAAATGCTACATTCTTCTTTTACTGTTATCAGAAATTATGGATGCAGATTTAAGGCACACTTACATAATGTTATGTTTTCTGTTCTTTCACAGGTATTTTAAGTTTTGAACAAACATAGATATATGTTTTACTTGGTTTCCTGTAATTTTACCGACATACTTGAATCTTGCAAATTACACCATAGTGGCAGACTCCACTGAAGTCAATGGGACTTAGAGTGGGTGCAGGAATAACTGTGCACTGCAAAATTACAGGATCGAGGATTTGGAACACAGCAATATTTTCACTGCAGTCTTGTTTTGTTTGATGACATTTCCTTGTTCTTGAACTTGTGAAACCTCCATAAAACTGAAGCAAATTTATGATACCTCAGACCTTTCAATGAAGTGCCAGATAGTGGGAAAATGTTTACAAGGGAAAATTAGCAAAAAGCTCAAAAATTCACACTTATGAATTATGAGGGATGAAGAGGTCATTAAGGTGGTGAGACTAGTTTCCCTAAAAGATGAATAATCTAACAGAATGTCCAAAGGACTGGGAATTAAAGACTCCTGCTTCTAGTCCCACAATTTGGCTAAGTGGCCTCCATAACTTCAGTTTTTTAGCATGCAACAATTGATTGGTACTATTTAGTTAGACCTCACAGCACTATGTGAAATAAGTAAATACAAAGTAGTTATCCCCACTTTACAGATAGGGCAATGTAGACACAGATAAGTTGACCGATGTACTTAAGGCTAAAAAAGTACATCAACACTAGCAATATAGTTAGAACTGAATTCTCCTGAATGCCAGATCTTTTCCTAAGCCTATGAACCACAGTTCTCTTCCTCAAGTTACTTAGCTGAAGCATGTAAATTGGGAACAATAATAACTATCTACTTGTGCACGTGGACTGCTCATAACTCACGTGTATCAGATTTTGTAATGTCTTGGTGCAATAATATTGATCACAGGCAATGTATTGGAGAACATATTTTTTTAGTTGTATGGGTAGAGATTCTATTTGGAACTTATCAAGCTGCTTAATTTGGTATGCACTGTACTAAATGTATGACACACAGGAGCGTTGATGAAAAAATATTTATTTCCGAGTCCCAAGCATCTGACGGGTGGCTATTCTGTCCATATTGGTTACAGAAATTTTTCTGCACCATTATATGGCAAATTATCACTTTACTTTGACTGCAGTATTTGTTATTGCCAATGTGATCAATTGAATTTCATTGCAACAATTTGTTTTCTGTTCCTAGACCTTCTAAAAAATACCATTTTATGCCCTGAAACTTCACGTGATTGGTCTTAATCCAATAGTGGATATTTTGGAAAAATAAAGGAAAATGTGCTGAGCCATTTTTGATTGCTTTTATTTGTCTTTGGTTTTTTTTTAATCTTTAGATATTTTTGTTAAAAAAAACCCACAGCTTAAATCAGGTGCCCTTTAACACTTTAAGCTTAGTATATATTAGTCCACAGTAAGGAATAGTCATTATACTTTGGCTATGATTCTTCAAATTAGATTTACATGTGGTGTCCACAATGAAATCAGTGGGACTTTGTGATGGTATGGATCTGTCCATGTACATTGCAGGATCAGAGCTCAAACCTGAAATAATATATTTTTATTATTCATTTTAAATTTAATATAATGTCTTTCCACAACTTATTTTAATAGCTGCAAAGCAATGCAGTTTAAAAAAATGGAGTAACATAAAATTGTGCAATTCTATAGTCCTCGTTAGTACAGCTCTTAGGAAGTTTTTGACTTTTATTTTCTCTTAGAAAATGTCAGTTCTTGCAAACAGTGCAGTTTCAATTAAAATAATGGGTTTCAATTTCCTGATTTGGAGGAAAAAAATCACAATTGTCTAAATTTCCTGTTTCAACACTTGCTAACCAAATTTTTTTTTTATTTTAAATACGTTTTGTTTAAAAATTGTAGTTAATTTATACTAATAAAAGAGGCTAAAATAAAGTTCAAAATAAAAATTAGACATTTTGAAACTATGAAATAAATTTCAATTGACCCAATGTAGGTGCGTCTTCTTTTTGGGAGGATTGTGAAAACTTTCAAAATTTCTACTTTTTGTCCAATTTCTGGACAGGAGAAAAATTTAAATGGGAAAACAATTTCCTATTGAGCTCTAATAGTTGAGGTTTCTCTCTCCTCCCCAGGACTCTATTTTTATGTCTTTAATATCAGCAATGTTGAATTATTTATTTTTTAAAATTATTTTTAGATCAAAAGTGGTCACCTACAAAATGGGACATAACTGATCATTCTTTCTCTACCATCAGTACAAGCAAGATGGTGTTGAACTGACCAGATGTAAAAGCTGACCTGTATTTTAAATAATCCCGTTTAACAAAAAGCTATGGGGGAAGTGTTTGTTCTACTGTTTGTTTTTTAAATTGGCCTCTGTGTATAAACAAGTAAAAACATTAGAAAGAACAAACTTTTAAAAATGGTACATGTAAAGATTTAAAACTCTGTTGTGCCTGAGCTGAGCTGAGGCCTTTCACATAAAGGCCTTGACCTTTCAAAGACTTACTCGTGTGTAGAACATTAAGCATGGGAATAGTCCCATTTGAGTTCAATGAAACAACATCAGGGATGAATTTGGACCAATGAGTTCTCAAGGCAGAAGACAAAATGAACACTACCAGTAAACAAGGTAGGTTCCATTAAGGGGAGGAAGAAATGTTTCTACTCCTATAATTCAATTACAATCAACTTTACCTATGCCTTCCAAAACTATGCACATTCATGGATCTCTGGCATAACACTTTAAATCAATGCTTCTCATCATTGTCATTTAAGTAACTTGTATGGTGGGAAGGAGCTATACCACAGCAGCCAATAGAGCAGATCTCCTCTTAATTTGTGGGGCTCAAAGAGACACACTTGTTAAATACCAACACCTCATCATCCAGCTACTGCTATCATTCCCTATACTTCTTGTACTTCAGAACTATTTCCTGCACATGAGAATAATTCAAAGCTCAATATTCTTTTTGTGGTGGCCTTTTCAGTCTCCTTGATATTCAGAAATCTGGGATAAATGATGAAAGGAAGAAAAGGAACACCCAGGCAGATCTCAGTTGCTAAGGAGTTACTTCAGTTGCAATAGCAGCTTTATAGAAGTGAGTGATACATAGACTAAGTGTAATGTTGGTTCCTAATGTACTGTAATAGTTTGATCTGAATTTTCACTCTATGGATAGCTATTTTGTGTTTCCCTTTCCCAGTGTGTATATTTGAATTTTGCATGTCTCTGGTTCTCTTTTTACCTCTGAAAGTGTTTGTTTATAGAATGCTTAGTGGTACATGCATTTTTCCATGTGTTTGGCTAATGTCTTTGTTATATATCAGAATTATTGTTTTTATTAATTCCACAAATGTATATATTTTAAAGAGCTAAGCGGGAACAAGGTACTCTATTCCAAATATGAAATAAAATCAGTGAACTGAGTTAATTTTTCCTCATTGAATCTCATTTGTCAAACATACTAGTATATTTTTAGTCTATTTATCCTGACTCTCTCAACCTTTGTTTAGGGAAAAGCACATTACATTAAACTTCTACAAAGAGAGAGCACATAAAAAAGACCCTCCTGAATTTGGCTTTCAAGCCACAAAACAAGTCAGCAGCTGGCCATGTCACGGGTATTCTTACAGTGATTCTTTATTGCTGTAATTTTAGATATGTTATTACTGCTCTTTTACTATTGTAAAAGACTACTGTCTGTCCAAAAATTATACAGTATTTCTTTCATTAATCTCCAAACTGTCTTTGTGGGGGAAGGGGCTTCTGTTGGTGTTGGCTTAACAAAGGCCTTCAAAAATTTTCCTCAATCATTATAAGAAACTTCACTGGTGATGTCCCAGTTGTCTGATATTTGGTTGCAGTGCCTATTCCTAAGCACAGCAAGTTATTTACACTCTTTCAACACCTGAAATATGGCAGAAGCACCTGTGGATGATTAAGGTTTAAATGCTGATGCATTGTTAATTATTATAATAAATAAGCTTTCCAGTGCATAAATTTCTGGGAGCCTTTTATATTTTTCTAGCAGCAGTTCTCATTTCCTTGACTTGTTTAGAGGTTGGCTCGGCAGTTTACTGCACTGTTGGCTGTAGAATGGATTCTTGGGCTGTCATGGGGCCAGGTTGTTGTGAGGTTGGCTGAGCTTCCTCATATCTTTCTGAATGACTTTTTTTTCTTTTAGTTCATATTTGTATCCAAGGAATTCTTACATGGTTTTATATGAGCAAATATGGCCCTCTGCAAATTCCACCGTCTGAGATGGCCTCCAAATTAATATGTAGATCAAATTTACTAATCCAGGTTACTCATCAAATTCTTATTTATGTTACTTTTGATACAAGAATGCACTCCTTGTGAATCTCTTAAACCAGAGTATTTGGTACTTCTCTGGACGAAATACTTAGTACAGAAAATATCTTTTTTCCATCTTTTCATATATATTTACTGTGGAGCAATAGAAAAGGCATCTCTAAAAATAATATTGTTTTACAGAAAGACTTTTCTGTTTACTCATGAGAGTGGTTTGAGAGGCATGCCAAAGTAGTAGAAAGCATTGCCAATAGTTGGCAAAGTATCACAGACACATGGCAGTGTTAACTCTTTCTACATGTTATGTTATCACTCCTCTGGACCTCATTCCTAGATCATGTGCAGTCATTTAATCATAATTCCTTTTAAAATTTGATCTCTGATATGTGATTTTTCTTCATTGTGATTTACTGGTTTTTTTATCCAAAAGTTCATATTTTAAAAGTGCAGTTTTATGCATGATGCCTGCAAGACCTCTTTTAAAACAAGATGAACATATGCACTATATTATCAGCACTAATATCAATGAAGTGTGATCCCTAATTTTAAATGGTGATATTGTAATTTTTCATTGGTAGAAATTCATTTCTCATCAATTCTTTACTAAGAAATATTTATCTGTTAATGTATTTGCTAGTATTTTTGTCTTATAATTAGACTACCTCTTCTGTCAACATAAGTATGCAATGAATTCCATTAATGTGCAATTAGATAAGCAAAAATAATATTAATGTAGATATTTCTGGGCTGAATCCTGTCCTCTGAGCACAGCTCAGATAAAGAAAATGTGTTTGGGAATCACTCCTGGCTGAGCCTAAACTTTGTTTGTATGTTACAGCAAGGATTTTCCTCAATAGCAATGCAGTGACATCAAGGAGCATATAGGAGAAATTTTACTAGATTCAACCAATTTGGTATAAGCTTTAAGTGTAGTGGGGTAAGAGATGAAAAGTGATTCCTGTTACAGAAATAAAGCTGGTGCCCATGTGTGGTGGGGCAGTGCCCATCCCTCTAGGGGAAAAAAGGGCTGAACCAGGCTAGAGAAGCTGTGCAGGCCAGCAGCCAATCAATAAAGGCCTTGGGAAAGCCAATAAGGGCAGAGGAAGAGGGAGCCAATCAGGGCTGGGCTAGGCCCTATATAAAGGCTGCTCAGGAGCTGAGCAGTCAGTCACTCACTCCCTGGCTAGCAAGAGGGAAGGACTAGTTCCTGGTATAATAAGCAGCACCTTGGACAGAGCAGTGCTGGGCAGGCTTGGTAGAGTAGAAAAGAGTTCCAGACCATTACCTGCCAGATGGTGTCCCATGCTAAAGGATCAAGAAGGTGCATAGGGCCAAAAGGGGAAGTGGCCCAGGGAAGCTAAGCAGAAAAGAGGGGAGAGAAGAAAGGCAGAGGGAGACTGCTGCTAGAGAGTGCCTGGGTCGGGACCCAGAGTAGCAGGTGGGCCTGGGTCTCCTCCCTCCCCATTCCTCCCTTGCATTGCACCTGGCTGTTGAAGAGAGGGACTGAAACACACTGCAACATACCCCTGAGAAAAGGGGCTAGACTATAGGGCTGTGGAGGGATGCTAAGGAAGGTGCAAGCAGGAGAACTGCTGTTAACAACTCCCCTGACCCCAGAAGGGGGTGAGACCTGAGTGATGGACACTGCTGGAGGGCAGTGTCCTGAAGCAGAAGAAGCTACTGTCTGGAGGAGGATGCCACCAAGTAGAGAGCAACACGGGTCCCGGTGCAGCAGAGCAGATGATGGGCTGGGCCCCTTGCATTGAGGATGCTCCGCAGTGGTCGAGAACTAATTCCCAGGGTGACCAGCAGGAGGTGCTAGCCGTGGTGAGTCAAACCTCGTCACACCATCTTAACTCTTTTAATGGTACCTAGATACAACATCAGTATAATATGTATGTAATGAAAATAATAGGTCCAGATCCTCATCTGAGACTGATGATTGCTTGGCATAGCTTAGGAGTGGGAGGGAGTATAAAAGTGGCTTTAAGTCTCTTTATGACCTTCCAATCCGAGGACTGGCTGTGCCCAGCATCCTAGAAGCCTGAAAGCTGTTTTTAGTTGCCCTAGACCCTAATGGACTCAAGGAATTGTTCTGGTAGGTGGGGATCATCAAGCCATATGGTCATGCTAATCACATCCCACCTCTGTTAGAAGCAGTGAAGTGAGGCCCCAATCCATTCTCAACAGCCCCCTATGTAGCAGAGATCCTCTTGTGGGAGGATAAGGCAGTTTTAGTGCAGTTTTTCTTAGTGGGCCTAGTGCAAAGCTGCATTAATGCAGATGAAGTCTGGGTCAATTATTTTAACACATGTTATCATAATCACCAATATCCCAATTACAGTTAATCAAATATGCCAAAAACCAGGTTTGCTAATGTTTAGTTTGGTTCATCCAGATTCATCTTCTTATATTTGTGAATAGGGTTTTCTTCACATAAATGTTTGGACAATAGCTATTCATATGAATATCCCTATTCAAGTAAGACTTTTGGCTAATTGTGAGTATGCAATTTTTGTTTATTACACTCCTGTTGTTAAAAGTTTTACTCCTCCAGGAAGGGAGCAGCAACAATACACTGTGACTGGGATAACCAATCACAGATCAATATCTATAAGGAAGCTATGTGGCCTCCTGTAACATAGAATATGAGTGCCTCACAATCTGTAATGTATTTCTCCTCAGAACACTGCTGTGACATAAATAAGTTCCATTATTCCCATTTTACAGTTGGGGAAACTGAGGCACTGATACACTAACTGACTTGTCCCAAGGTCACAGAGGAAGCTTGTGGCAGAGTAGTGAATTGAGTCTGGGTTCTCTAATTCCAGGCTAGTACCTGGGTCATCCTTTCTCTAAAAATGAATAGCAAATAGTCTAAGTGTACATCTACACCTTGAGCTGAAAGGGTAATTCCCAACTTGAGGAGACATACTTGTGGTAGCTCTAATCAAGTTATCACACTAAAAAATAGAGAATAGCCATGGTTTCGGAAGCAGGCAGCTGCCCTGAGAACCTATCTGGCATGTACTTGGGGCAGCTAGCGCCTCCCACCAATCAGGCTGCCCTGGTTAAGCTCTATTTTTAGTGCGCTAGTTTGATTAGAGCTAGCGCAGGTATGTGTACTCAAGCTGAGAATTACACACTACATTCAAAGTACAGATGTACTCTACGTGAATAGCAATCAAATCACCCACGGGTTTAAATTGGTTCACAAACTATTTGCCTAACCAAATTGTTTTACAAACAACTTGCAAATGGGGAAAATGGTTGAATTTAGCAGCTTGTGTATTTTTAATGAATAATTCAACTAGCTCTGTTACCAATTTAAGTCAATGAACAAAATAGAAAGCTAAAGTCACCCTCTTACAGAAGTAATTGCAGTAAATGTATTCCAGTAAGTGAGAGGCTCATACAGATTTACTTTCCTTATCTCACACATTCTAGAATTTACAGTAATTTGACATAGATTAAGGAGCAATACATGTTATATACTAAATATAGAGACTAAAATGGACTTGACCTTGTACTTTCTTTACTTTAACATTCAGAAGCTTGCCTTGATTAACAAGCAATTGTACAATTTGTACTTTTCACAACTATGAACATTTGGAGTGATACTAGGATCATAAGAAACCTCCTTAAGTGAGTCGCATAATGGAAATAACACTATAGCATTTCACATTGACAAAAATAATGTAATTATATTAGCACATTGAGCAATTATTAAACTCTTCTCTAGAAACAGTTTGTTACCCAAGTTTCGCAGCATTTTGACAATGCAGAGAAAGATGCACTAAGGTAGAGAGTTTCTCTGCTAAATACATTAACTGCTTCCTGTGTTGTCTGTCTGTCTAAGGGCTGGTCTTCACTACCCGCCGATCCAGCGGGTAGCGATGGATCTTCTGGTGATCGATTTCTCGCGTCTTGTGAAGACGCGAGAAATCGAACGCCCGCAGCGCCCCCGTCAACTCCGGAACTCCAGCATGCCGGGAGGTGCAAGCTGGAGTCAACAGGGGAGCATTCCGCCAACTGCTGCCACTGTGAGGACAGATGGTAAATCGGCTGCAGATACGCAAACTTTAGCTACGTGATTCACGTAGCTGAAGTTGCGTATCTGCAGTCGATCCCCCCCGTAGTGGGGACCAGCCCCTAGAGTTATCTTCCAAATTATGTAGCAATGAAAAGGAGATTACTCCATTGTATTTGCAAGCTGATGTATATATGTATGTGACATTCATCAGGGTACAATCTGGACAGATGCACAGCTGTGTCTTGTCAATTCTCCAACATTATTTCTCACACAGACTCCAGCATGCAAATAACTCCCGGCCATATTATGCTATAGCCAGCCACCTATGAATTATGCTACAGGGAAACACCAGTAAACTCCCAGGCCCAGACTGTCCCCCAGAAATGTGCATCTTTTACTGCGCAGCACCCTCCTCCACAATACAACCTCATATAAAGTCTGTCATTTCATTACTAGAATATAAATCTTGTTCTCACAAATGAAGTTTCCCAAACAGTTAAATCCAAACATACACTGGTTTAGATAAAATAAATTTATTAACTAGAGAGAGATTTTAAGTGACCTCAAATAATGAGGCAGATAAGTCCGAACTGGTTACTGGAAAATAAAAGTTAAAACACCATTCATATCTAACTTAACAAGCTAAATTAATTGAAAGTGAAGGTTTCTCTTGTCACATGCTCTAGAAGAATTACTGGCTGAAATCCTTTCAGCCAAGACCCTCCCCCAGTTCAGTGTCCTTGTCCTTCAGATATTGATGCCATGAGCAAAGAGAAGGAAGGAGTATTTGGGGGCATTTGTTATCCTTTATCATAGTCCCTTTTCTGTGAAAATCATCTGCAGCTGAGGTTTAAGAGACAGCAGGTCGTTGGGGATGGAAACCTCCAGCTGTTTCATTGCCAAAATGTAGATTTCTTGCTTGCACCCTATTTCTTGCTGAAGAATGGCCACTTAAGCAGATGATACTCCAGTTGATTTTATTGATATTTGGGTGAGATGCCAGTTTGCCGTTCTGTATTTGAGGAAGTGGAACAAGTTTGTCATGTTATACAGTAGAATCTTATGATTTTACACACAGTGTTATTGCACATTTTACCTGGACAATAATGATTAGCAAATTATGAGTTTTCAAATGATACTTCACAAGGTATACACTGTACAAAATCCATTATGGCTTTGTAAAAAGAGTGATAGGGACACAGACAGTCACAATTTAGTAGCACCCTGTTTTTTTCTTCACAATCTGTGAAATCATGGATCACACAAAGCCTAAGGACTCTGAAGCACCATACAAATTACAATAATCTAATTACCAAAGATTTTCTTTTGGTGGATGGCTGCAATATATATTTGTACACTCCTCTTCTACATATCAAGAATCAGAGAGGTAGCCGTGTTAGTCTGGAATAGCAGAGGTAACAAAGTCCTGTGGCACCTTAAAGACTAACTATAAAGTTTTGAAGCATAAGCTTCTATACCTGCCTCTGGACACTTCCACTGCTTGCATCTGACGAAGTGGGTATTAGCCCATGAAAGCTTATGATTCAAAACTTTATAGTTAGTCTTTAAGGTGCCACAGGACTTTGTTACCTCTTCTACATAGATTTTCAGAAAAATCTGGTAGCATGCTGTCCAGCTGCAAATAAACAATGAATTAACTTCTCTTTAATAGAAGCTATTGTGGCTTTGGCACTTAAAGGAAATTAAATGTATAACCTCAGATATTATATGGATAATGCTAGCAAAGCAATCAATCTCTTAGAAAGTGGTTATAAATGATTGCCAACAACATAGTAGGGAAAGCAAAGGAGCTTCTTAATGTTGACTTACATTTTATTAACTTTTCAAACAATGACTCATTTTGAAAACTACATTTACAGGGGCCTGGATGGCATATGACTGGTAATGGGATACAGATCCTTGTACTGTTAGATCTCTGATTCAAATATGCCATAAAATGTAGCTTTGTTTTCACTGAACTAGTGTTAGTAAGGGTGGCAGCTTTAGTAAAGGCAAGGTTTTGGCTGCTGGCATAATTCTTAGCACCATTTCAAGTACTCTGGATCCTATGAACACCTATTCAGCAGATAATTTCCCTTGTGCAGATAAGGCTTAGATGGCTGTTTTGTAGACTTTGTTAAATGTAGCTTTCCAGTGTTCCTATTGGACAAATGCACACAGAAACCAAAACTATTATCCAAATATGCATTAGTTGGTTCCTTCTTGACAAAATCTACTTAGAATCTGAAAACTGAGTGATCCTGAAAATATTCTATCTAACTTTTGAGGTGGCCCTTCCAGATTTGGCATTATATAGAAAATCAGTATGGAGAATGTGTCTCTGCCATTGGGTGATGTTTAAAGAGCAGTGCATCTGGTACTAATTCATTTAAACAGAAATAAAGAAGAACAAGATTGCTTCCATAGTTCTATCCTGTTTTCTTTATTTCATTCTACTCCTATTGGTTCATTCGTAACAAATGAAAATTAATTTAATGGCAATAGATCCAATTTAAGCACGTTCTTGGGAGAATGTTAAGTGATGGCTAATCTATGAAGACATCCAATGAGACTGGTTTGTTAGTTCTCTTAGTAAAGGATGGATGCGCATAATCGGGAAAACAACTTGCATAAATTAAAGCACAAACTGCAAATACTTGTTAGTTTAAAATGTCATAAATGTGTATTGAATACATTTCTGCTGAATTTTGGCAAAGTCAAGTGCGTTGTTTTCAACTGTATATTTTGATGTCCTCTTACTTAATATATATTATTATTAAATGAAGGATTCTTTAGATGTATGCTATGGGTTTCAACAAACCCATAAAACCAGAGAGATTCCTGGACTCTTCCATTTATGGATTCTGCTCAGTTCTACCAGCCTTATCCATGCTGATTAGTTAGTTGAAACTTACTACATCTGACACCTTGAGTCATCCCATTATCATGTAGCACGATGCTCTTCTATGTACACGAAAGTGACAAAATGGTCTTCAGTGAAGGTCTTTGCTGATATTTCTAAGGTCCCCTTCAAGGGTAAATGAAATTTGCTTTTTCTTCACTTGCGTATTCAATAAAAAATAAACAAACTATCAGACTATCAGATTAACTTCCCCATTGTGAGCTTTCTTGACTCGGTTGCTCTCTGCTATATTCCAGGTAATAACTTTTCCCTTGTTTTTGGTTATAGAGACCTTTTGTTTGTTCCAGACACTGACATATATAGAAACAAAACCATAGATAGCCTTTCCAAAAGGTTAAAGCATGAATGACACAACTCAGATCAAATACTTGTATTTAATATTAAAGTGAACTTTAAAATGAAATTAACTAAGTACAGTTCTTTGCAGTGTATATTTGCATAAAAGCTTGTAGAAGGGTGTAAGTGCCTTTACAAAATATGATTTAACCACAAATAAATAGTGAAAGGAGATGATAGAGGGGTTCTCACAACAAATTTTTGGTAGCCTCAGGGCGTGGCCACCAAATCTTACTGTTGTCTCTATTTTTACTTGGCCTGAACAGAACAGAAATGCAAATAAGGTGCTTTGCCTGTTTTGATTTTTTTTTAAACTTGCTAGCTAGTCTACTACTGTGAAAACTGATATTTGTATATTTGTTAATATCACTTTTCACAGAAGACTTACTTGGCTCTGGCAAACTGAGGGACAAATTAATCCCTGGATGGAGAGATAGGTAGGAAGACAGGGGGACTGGAGTCAGTGGAGGGACTGGAAGAGGCAGTGGGGGCCAGGGGCAACATAGGGAGTTGAGCCTGATGCCGAAGCCCTGCTGGGAGACAAAGTTCACCATTGCATGGCCAGAGCCTGCTGCCTACCACCCCAGGGATGAACTCAAGCCCCACCACTACTGAAAAGGTGGGGAAACTCATACTGGTCACATGCTCCTATGTTTGTGGCTCCAGAAGGGGAGAGGGACCAGTCCCTGCTTTCAGTCCTGGGGGAGGAGCCTTTGCTTTGCCCCTACTCTCAATCACTGCCTAGGAGACTATGGCCACAAGAAAATCCCCTAGTAACCACATTTGAGAAATGCTGGTATAGAATGTAAAAGTTTACTAGTGCCTTTAATAATTACACATAACTTGTCATGTGAATATCCATAAAAGAAACTTAAGAAATTTGCTATCAGCATTTTAAATGCGAAGCACATAGCTTCAGTATTCCTTTGCTCCTGGTCAAATACAATTACATGGAACTGAACACCATCCCCCCAACAGAATTACTTCTCACATAATCTTACGCACAAATTAATGAGACATAAAACCTACATTATTTCCTTGTGATGGTAAGCCACTCCTTTTTATCTGTCTCCTTTCCAAAGGACCTGATATCATTAGAGAAACATGATGTTTTACGTGGAATGTTTAAAGTTGTAATGTGAAAAGTCTATTCAAGTATTTGCTGACAAAATAAATATCAACAAAATCTGATATAGTTTATGTCCCTTTAAATTGCACATTTTTAACACCAAGCAAATAAAACCCCTAATTTAAAGAGAAAAACTATACGTTAGAGAATTAACTTTGTGAACAAATTTGCTTTATGGCACATTGTTGCATCATTATTGAAGTTCACAAAATATTAGAGTTCATAAAACTTTTTAAAAAAGAGACACAACTTTATTCAGAGATGATGAAATATCCAATGAACCAAGAAGGTATGGGCTCAAATCATAACATTAGAAACACCCCAACGCAACACTTGTTTCCAAACTTCAGGAGGGATGAGTGTTTGGCTCAGACCACGTAACTGGCAAAATTCAAATATAGACCTGAGTTTGGACTCTACTGCCACAAATTTGAGGATTGTTCAAATTAGACAGTTTGGATCATATCTCACTCTAATTATAATAAGCTACAAAGTACAGGAGCATTTGAGCACTGCATAAGCACATGGTGAACTGAAGAAAAAAGATCTAAATTCACGTATGGTAACTAAAGGGCTAACAAGATGTCACAGTCAAGTAGAGATGGTGTCATTTAGCTCATTATTAGCAGAATGATAGAACACAGCTTCTTTTGAAGAACTTTTTATTATAAATGAAATTACAATAAAGTGTGTGCACTACTGGTTAAAAGACCATATTCAAAGAGTGGTTAATGGTTCACTGTCAAGCAGGGAGGGCATACATAGTGGGATGTCGCAGGGGTCATATTGGTCTGCTAGTAGTTAATAATTGTATTAATTACTTGGATAATGGAGCGAGGAATGTCCTTATAAAATTTGCTGATGACATCAAGCTGTGAGGGGTTACAAGTAAAGCGGAGGACAGAATTAGAATTCAAAACATCCTTGACTAATTGGAGAATTGGTCTGTGTTCGACCAGATGAAATTCAATAAAGACAAGTGCAAAGTACTATACTTAGGAAGGAAAAGTCAGATGCACAGCTAGGATGTGGGGAATAATTGGGTAGATGGGAATACTGCTGAAAAGGATCTGAGGGTTATGGTAGATCACAAATTTAATGTGAGTCAGCCATGTGACAAAGCTGTGGGAAATGAAACTAAAATCATTCTGGCGTGTGTTAACTGGAGTTGAATGTCAAATAGGAGGTAATTTTTCACTCTACTCTGCACCGGTGAGGTCTCAGCTGAAGTTCTGTGTCCAATTCTGGGTGAACTTAAGGAAAGATGTGGACAAATTGGAAAGAGTCCAGAAGAGAGCAACAAAAATGATATAGGGTTTAGAAAATCTGGCCTATGAAGAAAGGGTAAAAAAAGTATGCATGTTTAATCTTGAGAAAAGAAGAATTAAGGGTGGATCTGAAAACAGTCATCAGATATATTAAGGGTATACTAAAGAAGACAGTGATTCTTTCCCCCCCCTGTCCACTGAAGGTAGGATAAGAAGTAATGGGTTTAATCTACATCAAGGAAGAATTCAGTTGGATAATTGGGAAAAAATTCTAATTATAAGGGTAGTTAAACTGGAACAGGCTCCCAAGGGAGGTTGTGGAATCCACATCACTGAGGTTTTTAAAAACAAGTTGGACAAACACACATAGAGTAGGTTTACTTGGTCCTGTCACAGCACAGGGAGCTGTATTTGGTGACTTCTCAAAGTCCCTTCCAGCCCTACACTTCTATGATTCTGTGACTGGCTGGACCAGATAATCTGGTCCATCTGAACTGCACTAGGTGCAAAGCTTGAAGCTGGGGGAGAGGGAGAAAAGTGGCTTTAAAGGACATTTATCACCCAGAAATCCTGGGGCTGAGCTGCATTAGCCAGGATCCTGAGCAAAAATTTTAGTTTAATTTCAAAATGTTAACAGGACTTTTAAAAACAAACACAAAACTGATTTTAATGAAAAGATAGTCCAGGATTTTAAACATTATGGGCACCTGAACAATGGCAAATGCATCCTGACCTAGAATTCTCTTTCACTCTGTGCCATCCCCTGAATCACAGCATGTGAAAGCAATATTCTAAACCAGAGGTTTGATCCTGTTATTGGAAAGAAAGGAGAAGATTAATTCTTAAAGACTGCCTGAGCTGCCAAACTCCAGTGATTAAAAATTATTCAGCTTCTAGGAGAAGGACCTGGCATCTGTACCCCCCTCAGAAGGGAACACCAATAAAAAAGAAATGGAAGCGTCGCCAGAGGGAAGAAAAAAGTTCTTGTCAGCAGATGGCTTCTCTCACCGTCCTGCAGATTTTCCCAAACAAAGTGGCTCTATGAGGCTGGCAGACCAGGTGCTACTTCCTTCCAAGGTTCTTGTGTCTCAACTAAGCACTGACAAATATCTAGCTAGAATAAGTCTGCCTCATCTGTGTTAGTATGTTAAAATAGGGATTTGAATTATAAGAATGTGTTTAGACTTTATGGAGTGTTTGCGGGTTGTTGCATGCTTAATCTCACCTATCATATCTGTATTCCACAGGGTAAGATACTGTTTGTATTGTAAGCCTCAGTGACTGTATGAATCACCAGACAGGCAGGAAACATTAGCTAGAGTGAAATGCTGATCTCCAACAGAAGGTGTTCTGTCCTGCCCAACAGGAAAGGATGCCAACAGCAGATGGGCTATTGTGGGATGATAAAGAGGACAAAGGATGTTTGTTCTCCCCTCCCCCTTGAAGAGGAGTTATGAAAGGGGATTTCTTCCACAGCTGAGCTTGAAGCTGAGAGCACAAGGAAGGAGAGAGATAAAAACCCCTTGCAAGAAGAATTGTATCTCTCTGCTTCTTGGAAATAAACTGGTTAGTCTCTAAGGTGCTACAAAGTCTTCCTCATTTTATTTATGATAAGAATCTCTGTTTAATTTTTATAGACACTGGAGCAAGGTGGAAAGAAGCCTCCCCTTAGCTGCATTATTTCATTTGGGAGCTTAGTTTAAGGGGAGCAACTGCAGCACCCTTTGTCTTCTTAAAGCTGAGAATGGGATTTTTCCCTCCTACCTTTTTGTTGGACTTTCCTGAAAGGGGATTTAGTCACCTGCATGACACTTGAAAGAAAAAGCACAAAGAATCACAGAAGTGTAGGACTTGAAGGGACTTCTAGTTTTTTAGTACAGTCCCCTGCATTCAAAGCATGTTGTGGTCGGGAAGAGTTTGGAGGATGGGCCAGGACATCAGTCTCTGTGCACAGGAAGAGAATGTTAATTGCAGTTGTTGTGTCACTGTAAAAGTTCTCTGAATAAAGAGTCAGTTTAGTTTTACAAACATGGAATCCTTCAAATTACCCTGCTATCGGGTATCTGTATTGGAGCTATTCTACTTTATATAAATCATTAAATATTAATTGGGTGAGAGAGAGAGAGAGAGAGAGAGAGAGATGGACACAGGCTGATTGACTGACTAATGCATTCCCTGGTGGTACACTTCCACAACTTTTTTTTTGTTTTGACAAATTCTCACTCATGCTCTCTCATCAAAAAAATCTCAATCATCTCTACCCAGGAGTTCCTGGCTTCCAAACCTGGCTCCATCTGTTAGATAACATTCCTTCCACAATTATGGCTTTTATTAACATGCCAGTACATGTAAGCTGGTTATATGCAGTATGAAAAAAATGGAATAGGATCCATTGCATGTCAGAAAAGATTATTTCGGCAAACTGTTCTCTGTCCTGTTGCCAAATGTTTGTAAAGGTTAATATTATACTCTATTGGAAAAAAATTGTGTATGGTTATCTTGGATTATAAACTTTCTTGAGTCATAAACTTGGACAAAAAGAACAAAGTTCAATGGAGAATTTGAAATAAAAATAAACAGGCTGACAGGGAAAGAAGAATTTACTACTGGACTTAATTTAAAAAAGTGTTACAGTTTTGGCTGGATACATAGACTGTAAAGTAAGAAGCCTTTTTCTACAAAGCTTAGTAAAATGGAAAACGGTGAATTCTTTAAAAAGGTCTGTGTAGTATACACACACACAACTTTCAGAACCTGGCAATTTTCTGCTTCTACTTGATATGTGCAGAGTATATTTTCAGGAGAATATGAATCATAGAAAAAGGTCTCTTGGGTATTCATACAGCTCATCTCCCTACTAATGAAGAATTGTTCCCGCCAATACATTTTCCAGTGTTTTGTCCAACCTAATTTAAGCTATCTGAAGAGACGATAGTTCTGGAAGAAGCTTTAGATGATTGTTTCACATCCTGATAGATCTCACTGTCTGGAACCATTTCCTCCCATTCATCCTAATTGTGTCCTATCTTAATTTCATTCTGATTAATACCCGTTTTACCACCCTAAACAATTCCTCTCCCACCTTGGTGTCCATACATTTATATCTGGTTAAATTGTTAATTGAGTAACACATCTGATACATTTTGTGATATTTTTAAGATAAATGTGACTAAATTTTCCATTATCCAGACTGCTAACAGTTAGCAAATAATTCAAAAATGTAGTCATTAAACTTTCATGAAATGTACATAAAATATTCAAAATAATTTTCAGATATCCTTCCTCCTCTCCTTATATCTCTCCTTACTCATCTATTAGCCAAACTATTACATATTCAGACATTTTATTCTTTCTTAAGTCACTTCCTCCAGACCCATGATATTTAGGTGATGTATTTTTGCTCCTGTCAGAAATCCATCCAATTTTCCTCTATCTTTGGGTCATATAGTGCCTAAAACTGAATGAGGTGTTCCAGAGTCAGTCCTATTGTCCAGAGTCAGTCAGAACCATTGAGAAGAGAACTAATTTCTCTCCACTTTAATGTGCTGATTCAGTGTATGCTGCCCGTGCCTAACTGCAAAATACTGCAAAATACTATTTGAAAGGTACTTTAAAGTATCAAAATCAAGTTCTCAAAAGTTAGGAGACACTAGAGTTAAAGTTTCCTGTGAAATTAAATCCCCCACACCATCTTTGTGCATATGCATTGTAATACCATCTCTAATTACACGATTACATATTGGTTTCACATGCTGTTTTTGGCAGCGAAATGTTAAAA
This sequence comes from Sternotherus odoratus, assembly GCA_032164245.1. NCBI lineage: Eukaryota > Metazoa > Chordata > Testudines > Kinosternidae > Sternotherus > Sternotherus odoratus. The sequence continues at coordinate 64,351,237 of JAVMKO010000001.1, forward strand.
ATATCTATTTGGTGATGATCCAGCCTACATTCCATTCCCTGCAGGTAATCAGAGAAGGAGGATTCGGCTAGGATACTACAGTGATACTCTATTAAAGCCAATGGGGGTTTTGCCACTGATTTCAATGGGACTGAGATTTAAATAAAGGTGAAAGATCAGTTAGGGCCAAATTTTTAGCTGAACTAGTGTAATTCCAGAATTCTAATGAAGTTAACAGAGAGCCTTTAGATTTACACCAAAGTGTAGAATTTGTCCTTTATTATCCTATATTATAAAAGACTAGGGAAGTGTGTGTGAAGCCATCATACACAGTAGAGATGGCCTGGACGAACGCCATGCTGGGAGGTGTAGTTCGGCAGCACAACATGGCTGCCGCGTGTGTGCCGCCACGAGGGAAGCAGGGGGCTGGATCAGGGGGTGGGGGTGGCCGGGCACAGGAGGCGTGGGCAGGGAGCTCTGGCCGGGCAGGGCACGGGAAGGGGGCGCTGGGCCAGCGGGGTGGAGGCACCCGCGCATGGCCCGGCCAGCTGTGCCTATCAGAGAGCCGAGTGAGGGGGAGGTGGGGGAGGAGGCAGCGAGCCGAGCAAGGAGGGGGAGGAGGCGGCAGCGAGCCGAGTGAGGAGGAGGGGGGGGGGGTAGGCGGAATTGAGCCGAGCGAGGGGGAGGAGAGGGGGGAGGCGGCAGCAAGCCGAGCGAGGGGGGGCAGTGAGCCGAGCAAGGGGGGGGGGGGAAAGGGGCAGAGAGCCGAGTGAGAGGGAGGGGGGAGAGGGGGCTTGGAGTGGGGGGGGCTGAGCGGGGGGGGCCTTGGAGTGGGGCGGCTGAGCGAGCGGGCCCCTTGGAGGGGGGGCTGAGCGGGGGGAGCCCATTACTGTTGGCGGGCTTTTACACTAGTCTAATACGAGTGCCCTTTTCTCTTTACTAGAATAAGGTGCTATGATAATTTTAAAGACAGGACTCTATACTCCCTAAAGTCTAGATAAGGGAAATCTTCATGGCAATATATTTAATTCTCTGAACTACTCCATCAAATATTAACTTTCCTTAAATTCAGTTATTCTTAGGCTAGTACTTGTGCAATTATGCCATTCTCCTACAGACTAGGGCCTTCATAATGGTAAGAAATGGAATTAAGTTATGAAGCTGGGAGTCACATGTCTGAGCAAACTTCCTTGATAACTGCCTTTAAAAAAACAACAACCAATCCTTACATCCCTGTACATCAGATTTATGCACCATAACTGTCTTCCAGTCACAAGGCCTAAATTATAGCCCGAGGGATCTTTTTTTTCTGATCACCTAGAAAATGTACTTGAGCAATGTCAGACTTGTATATGTCTTGTGATTTTAGAACACTCTCTCCATAGCACTCTGAGGCACTGCATGAGATAAAACTAGGTGTATGTGTACACTGCAATCAGAGGTGTCATTGTCATTTCATGGAGGCATAGCCCACCCTAAATTTAATCCAGTTAGCATGGCTAAAAATAGACAAGAGATATTTTGCCTTTAGGAGAAGCATCCATACACTCTCTCATGCTGCAAGTTGAGAAAAATCAGAAGAAGGTCCTATTCAAAGACATTACTTGGGGTGCCATTAATTGTGTGCCATGCTGAACATGTTTACAAAAATCCAAAAGGTTTGATCTTTCATGCTTTTTTTTTTCTAAATTATACTTATCTAAGATGGCAGACTCTTGATAGTGATTAGAGAGCTAGTAAAACTTAAGTCTCTTAAAAGGCATGAGAATGAAGATGAGGAATTGAGGAGAATAGGCTTTTATCCAGAATTTGTATGGAGGCTGGTGGTGGTAACACCTATTTTAAATCCATTTACTAATCAAGGTTTGAAGAGAGGATGTATTTAATACAGTTCTGGTACCGCTATCTCTTTGAATAAAGTGTAAGAATTCATAAAATGCATGCTCTGTGAACATTTCCCTCCCCCTTCTCTGAGGTCCTTCATCAAAACTAAGGTTTTACTTCCATGATGGTTCTGAAAAACCTTTCAGGATTTTATGCATCAGAAAGTAGTAAAAAATGGGCATAAACCCAATTTTAAAATAATCCTTTCCAGATTAATTTTAATCCAGAAAAACTGCTTCATCCTGTCACAAATTTGGCAAGAAAATCTGAGGTTTTCAAAGTGTTTTTTTTCTTCTGTGTTTTATCTTACTAGTTGACAAATGTTTCTTTGCATGTTAAAATGCAGTACCAGTTCTGACGACCTAGACACGTAAAACTGCATGGTGGGAAACAACAATCGCTTGTATTATCTATGTAGCTATAGAAAATTCATGACACTGCAAGATCTATATACATTTTAAAAATATGTTGAATAAATATTAAAATGTTGACTCAAGAAACACAGACTGAGTCTAAACTGAAATGAATACTGAACTTTTAAGAAAAAATTACTCTGGTGTCAGTTATAGTCATAATACTTACTCACTTTCTAAATGTCAAGACCTTTAAAGCAACTGTTGTCAGGACTTTATTCTTTATTTGTAATATCATTATTATTTATTATCTCTAATATAATTACTATGTTACAAACCAGAAAAATGATTGAACCACACTAAAGTGAACTTTAAATATGCCTCTGTAAACAGCAGCTATTGCCAAACCACTGTTGGGTTTTTTTCCCTTATATTGTATTCTCATTTACCCTGTCTATTTTAATTTCAAATTACACAATCCATGCAGTATCCACTACTGTCTAACAAAGATGTCACTGTTAGACAATTTTTTGTAATATTCATCATGCGCTTACCTTTGATCAATTTCATCCTATTACTCCCTATATCCCTTGGGATAATCCATTCCCGCCTTGCTGATTAGAGCATTCCAATATCCACTCTTAGCCATTTAGCCAAGCTACATATAATGTATTAATGATGCAGTGGTTCTTACTCCACAGCAGTCTCTCACTTGTCATGTTTGTCCAATTCTCAGTTATCCTACTTCTGAATTTGGGCCAGGGATGGAGAGGTAGGGGGTAAAAATAGCCTTTAGACAGCTTTTGTGTACCCCGTATTCTGGATCCAACAGCGGCTGACTATCTGAAAGAACAATGTTGAGGCTGCTGTAACATAAGGTCTGATTCCTTCCCCCCCCCCCCACACACACATCATCACAAATCTGCCACCAGACAAGGAGCAAGACTGTTTTAAGGCTCCTTCATGCTGCTTTAGAAGAAGAGACAATCCCATTCAATCCCTGAAGAACTGATTTTTTGAGGACTTAATTGTGCCTGATAGCATGGCACCATCGTGGGTATGGTATGTTCTACCCACGATGGTATGGTATGTGGGTAGAACCCACAGTGGGAGCTCCAGAGTGCAGCACTCACTTTCCTCTGTGACTGTCCAGTTTTTCTGGCCACGGCTTTGCCTCATCCCACACCTCCATGCTCTCATTGCTACATTAGCATTAGCCCAGTATAAGTACTAATTGTCTACTCTTATCACAGTTTTACATTAGTCTCTCCTAACTGGAGGGAGACTGATGTAACTCAATGAAGGATTAGGTCCATAATCTTTCCAGCCAAGTGTGTTTACAATCTGCAGCTGTGTCCCGTGCATGGTGCTCAGAAGTGAGCAATATTTTTTATTCTGTTTCCCCCAGCCACTCTTTACTGCTTTTCCACATGGGTAAAGGCCAGCCACTGTTGGGTGCTAAATTAGACAAACTTGGGAGATGAGAGAGAGAAAATATCTTATGGTATATAATACTAGGTGTATGAACTCTGCATATTTTTATTGAGAATATTGGGGACAGTGGAGGAGTGGAAAACACCAGAGTGGAGGTCAGCAGTAAAAAGCAAGGCAAAAAGTCTGGATTTAAAGGAAGAGGCTTGGCAATCGCTAAAGTAGAAAATATTAGATGACAGAAATTCCAGACACAGAGCACGTAGGGGGTAGGAAGGAGGAAGGAGAGTAAAAGATGGAGGAGAAAAGCATGTTACCAGACAAGAGAAGTACAGTAAAACCTCCATTTAACGGACTAATTCGGGTGAGGGGATGTCCGTTAAATCAAAAAGTCCATTATTTAATTTAAAAAAAAAAGAGCTGTCGGAGCAGCAGCCCGCCTGCCACAGGGTTGGAGCGGCAGCTCCGCAGCCCGCCCGCTGCCGGGACCCGGGTGGCAGCCGGAAGCTGTCAGCCAGCCCGCCCAGGTCCCAGCTGCTGGGACCTGGGCAGCAGCCGGGAACCATCAGCCAGCCCGCCCGCAGGTGGGAGCCGGGTGGGAGCAGGGAGCCGGCAGCCCACCCGCCTGTGGGTGGGACCCGGGCGGCAGCCAGGAGCCGGCAGCCAGCCCCCGAGAAATGGATTTCGGATGCATCAGACTTGCTCAGAAATTTTGTCCGTTGCATCCGAAGTCCGTTAAATCGAGGTCCGTTAAATCGAGGGTTTACTGTAGTTGAAACAAAGAGAATAAGCAAAAACAAGGGCTGAGATGTCACTAGGGTTAGAATCCTTACAATCCTTATTAAGCATCTACCTAGCACAAAGTTCAATTTTAGGGATAAAAACCCTGGCAATATCCTTGTGGCAATATTGAGGCCTATAACAATTAAGTTCTCTCTGTGTGTGTTTCTTGGCAGAGAACTATCTATTAAGATTGTAGGGGATATGTTCTATATATTCAATAATTTAAGAGAGAGTAATGTATTAAAAATAAACAAACCACTGAGGACATATCAAATATCTTATTTGGGAGGCCAGAGAAATAACTGTGAACAATCATACACACTGTGTATATAAATTTGTTATTATTTTTGTATTTCTCAGTTGCTGCAAAGTTAGAGACTATCTATCATTGATATAGTAGCACAGAAAGTGTGGACGGTGCTGAAGGGAGCAGCTGTTTCTATTTCAGCTATTCATACTGTAATAAATGGGTGCAGTAACAAATGACTGCCCTGTACCTTTAAACAGGGGGGTATTTAATGGTCTGGCTGAGTGACGTGAACAGTAGTTTATGGCTGGGATAGAGCGAAATGATGTCACTGGGGCAAATGGGTAAATGTCATTGGGGCAGAGTGCGGTAAATAGCTTCCAGCACATCCCTGAGGCTCGCACCGCTTCTCACAGCTCCCATTGGCCAGAACAGTGGCCACTGGGAGCTGCGGACGGCCGTGCCTGTGGACAGTCAATGTAAACAAATTGTCTTGTGGCCCGCCAGCAGATTATCCTGATGAGCTGCAGGTTGCCCACCACTGGTATACTGGCTTGAAAAAGGACTTAAAAAGAGGTGTTCATTAAAGGAATGAACGGGGAAGAGGCGGTTGGGGACTCCTATGATTGGTACAGCAGGGAACCAACCCCTCATTCTTATAGCCCACCTTAACCCTCCTACAAGGAGGGGGGGTAGATGTTAAGGTCCTGGCAATGGATTTGCTAGAGGTACCTGGATATAAAAAGATGGGGAGCTGGTAAAAGCCTCCAGGGTAATTATGGAATAAACATGGGCTTGCCTACACTGTACACTGTTATCTACTGGGTAGTCCTAGAACTCTAATAATGTTGTGGCCTGAAATCCATGTCAAATGTCTCCTGTCCTTCTTTCGACATAGCCAGACGATGAAGGGACTCCAGGGCAGGAGTATGAACTTGGACATTGTCTATTCTTTTCAACTTAGGCAGCTTTAGTTCTGCTCCCTGGGTCTCCTAGATGTTTTAGTGGTGTCAGTGAAATCAAATGCATGTCTCTAATGTCAGTGTATATACTTAGGGAATGTGTATATTGAATAGTGGGATTACTTCATTAGATTCTTTTAATATGAAATTTGATTCTAAACGGCCGAAGTTTAGCTGAGATCATTATATACTTGTCCCGTACTTTAGATTCAAATGTCATCCCATATAAAACCATTGTGTACAAAGAATTGTATATTTTGTCCTATACTTTGTACAGAAGGGTTTTATATATCAATAATGATCATAGTTTTAGAATACTTAGGAAAAATGTGGTACCAATATCATGTAGGTTTCATTGTTGCATTCAGTGGGCCATTAGAATCTTTACAGCAAGTGTTGTTGTTGTTTTTTACTAATATACCAGGCATCTAGAATACTGTCTGCTGTGATACTTCAAATAACTATAATTAATTATTTAGGCTTCAGTTCATCAAAACACTTTATTTAGCATGTGCTTAAATCCTGTTGCAGTCAATGTGCTTACATAATGTGCTTAAAGTTAATCATGTTTTTTTAAGTGCTTTGCATAATTTGGGCATGGTGGGGGTGCATCTTAAACACTCTTCAAGAAAACACTGTGAACCAAATGAATTCCTGATGTAATTATTGCCTTCAGTGAAATTCTACAGGACATGAATTTTGCCCACTGTCTTGTAAGTGTTAATTGGACAAATAGAAGGAACATAGCCTGCTACTCAAAATATGAGCATAGGAATCGGGAGATGAGGGCTCTGTTCTTGGGTTGGCTACTGAATCATTCTGTGACCTTCATCTAATCCAGGGGTCGGCAACCTTTCAGAGGTGGTGTGCCAAGTCTTCATTTATTCAGTTAAATTTCAGGCTTTGTGTGCCAGTCCAGAAGGGGCGGGGCTTTGGGTGGAAGGAGAGGTGCTGAGGGGGTCAACCAGCCCCACCTTTGGGGTTTGCCCTGCAGGATCCTACCACCCAGGTCTCAGCCCACTGCCAGCCTGGGTTTTTTACACCCAGACTAGCAGTGGGAGCTGAGGGGATATGCGGGGGACCCTGGCTGGTAAGGGACCAGCAGGGAAAACCCCAGAGCGGTGGTGGGCTAAGTGCTTAGCTAAGAGTGCAGGGAGAAATCAGCTTGCATGCCACCTTTGGCACACGTGCCATAGGTTGCCGACCCCTGATCTAATCATATTCTCAGTGTGTCAGTGTCTCCCTTTGTAAAATGAGGACAACGATAAATACTTCCATGTGATAGGTTGCTATGGTTAATGTTTTTAAAATTGCAAGATTCTGCCTGAGGTGTGTGAGGGTCGAGAATGATGGTTATCAGTACATAAATGTAATCTATTATTATTATTTATTATTTATTGAAATCTTAGGTTAAACTAAAATGTAACTTAGATGGGAAAACTTATGTTTTAATTTTGTGTCAGGCAGAGTATAGTGACAGATGTTTTTTTTTAATCACAAAGGGCCTGATAATTTAAAAAGAAAAGTTTCAGTTAAATTCAATTCAGTGGGTGTTTTGTTTGAAATGAATGCCTGCTAGAAATGTCTGAGCCACTCATATTTTTGATTCAGGCTAGAAGAGCCTATCAGTTAGGATGCAAATCTAAATCTAACTATAGTAGATTCTCGATTATCTGGGATGATCAGGAAAAACTTAATCCCAGTTAATAAAATACTGGATAATCAAGAGTCTACTGTGGGGGTGGTGCCCTGGCCACCCTGCGTCCTGGGGAGAAGGAGGTGGTGTGCCGGCCGCCCTGTGCGTGGGAGGGGGCGGTGTCCCAGGGAACTCAGGCTAGCAGCAGGAGCTGAGTGGGGCAGGCGGCAGGACCATGGCTGGCAGGAGCCTCGGGGGAGAGCCCAAAGTGGTAGTGGGCTAAGCGCTTAGTCTGAAGCCGCTTTGGGATTTCTCCCAGGCTCCTGCCACCTGGGGTCTCAGCCCACTGCCAGCCTGGGTTTTCTACACCCAGGCTGGCTGCGGGCTGTGACCCTGGCTGGCAAGGGGCCAGCGGGAGAAACCTCAAAGCGGCAGCAGGCCGAGCACTCAGCCCACCACCGCTTTGGGGCTTCCCCTACTGACCCGTTTTAGACATCCTGGTTAATCCACAGCCCAGACAATCGGGCGTCTACTGTATTCAGAACTGTGAATCTGAAAAAATGAACTGAAAACCTCAGGGGGGATGGAGAATATATTTTTTGGTCAGTTTCTGGTGTTGGTCAGGACAACATTACCAAGAGAACAACTTTTCACAAACTATTTGGCTCTGCTGCTTCCAGTGCTAATTGGAGGTGCATGAATGTGAAATGCAAATTTATGCAGTTTCAAATATCAACCCAAAACTCAAACTTTATTTTTATTTTATCCAGACCATTTCACCTATCGCAGAAGATGGCCACAGAATATTTTAGTTTAATGATGCTGTTGCAGATGTCACACCTGTACCCAGTAGAGATGATTTGTGAATTTGCATTAGCGAGCCATTTCAAAAAGCTTTTTTTCACCTTCCCCCTGCGAAGGAATATGGATAATTTGTGCATTGGAGATGGAAATTGCTTTCTTTCATCTTTTTACCTCATTTATGACCTGCTCATGCTGACAGCTTTAGTGAAAGTCTCTTAATTCATGCACAGCATGAGGAGTATTTAGTAGATTCAAGAAGATAACATTTTGACACGTTAGTATTCAGCTCACCATTTGCCACAGTAGAATGGACCAGTTAGTCTACCATAAGATGGTATCTCCCTAAAGCAGTGACCAGTACCAAATGGTGTAGAGAAAGTTACATTATGGGGGGAATATTTGCATCTTATTGAGTGATATAATGAAGGTGAAAAATGATTCCTAAGCACAGGTAATGATCATTTTATTTTTTAAATATTTCTAGATTACAGTTTCTGTAATCTAAATCCTATCAACAGCACACAGGGATAGAATTACTAGTCAGAAAATGGTCTTTTTAGATGGTTGGAAGGGTTTTGCTGCAACGCTAACCTGCAACAGGGAATTCCAGAGAGGAATTCTACATTACATAAAGTGTTCTGTTTTATCAAATTAAAATGTTTTATAATTTAATCAAAACTCTTCTTGGCTCTGGGTAATAGGAGGCAAGGTAAATTACATTAGAGTTCAAAATATAAACAGTTATTTTTTATTAATCCATAGACCATAAACTAGTTTAAAAGCTTTGTTGAGTTTAACTTTGCCTCTTTGTGCTTACCTTTAAAGTATTTTCTCCTTCTAGAATTATAGATTATTTGTAAATTAATGCAATATACAATAAAATTCAAAGTACAATATTTTACGTAGCCTTATAAATATTAACAGTACAGTGCACACCAGCTTCAGATTTGGCTTGATTTTTAAGTCTGAATGAGTTGCACAAAACAAGTTTGAAGATATTAGTTGAGTAACCTTTAATTTACAGATGTGTAAATCTGGCAATTCGTAACTTTTCCATTGTGTCTTTTTACTTCATTTTAAAGTAATTGCAGAGTCTCTTAAACATTTAATTTTGAATCTGCTAAATTCTGTGTCCACCATAGCCACTGATTGGCCTTGCCAATACATAATACTTCCTCATATACATCTTTTTTGTCAACATTGTTTAGTTAGGCTTCACAAAACTCCTATAAGGAAGATAAATTATACTATTTAACCATCTATGAGTTGGGGAGAATGACAGGTGTTGTTCAGCATAATCCCTAATTTGGAAGTCTGACTCTCTGTTTACCACATCTAGGTTGTTTGAGAAACTTCAGACAATAGAATAGCCAATGGAAACTGTGTGTGTTTGGCACAATTGGGTGAATAACGGGGGAGTTTTAGTGCCAATTTTTAAAAAAATGTTTCGGGGTTGGACTGAAAATGAAAACTTTCATATATTTTGACTAATTGAAAAATCATATTTTTTGTTGTGTTGATTTAAACATTTTGTTTAACTTAAACTTTCATTTATATTTCAGGCATTTTAAAATGTTTTTGATATTATTTTTTTTTGAAAAATGAAATGAATTTAAAAATAAAAAGCCAGAACCCCAAAGCTGAAACATTTTGTTTAAAAAAATATGGAAGCAAAACATTTTGATTTTGGTTAATTTGGTGAAGAGGACATGAAAATGTGAAATCTTTGTGTTGCTGAAACTGTTGTTTTTTTTTCCCCCTGAGGTACAAAAGTTTCCATTAAAATGTTTTGCTTAGCTCTAATGTCTGGGTATTCCTGAGCTATAAACATAGGAAGAAAGAGATGAAATGGCTTGGACATTGCCCAGGTAGTCCATGTTAGAGCCATTTTATAAGCCATGTCTTCAAACTCCTTGATCCATTCCTAATCAACTAGAAGACAATATCTTGTCTGTTTTGTGGTTTTCTCATCACGCTTACACTGCATGCATCACAGATGGGCCTTTGTCTGGGCCTAGGAACTAAGGTTCAGTGTAATGAGAGACAACCTGTCCTGCAATTTCTGTCCTCTTCCATAAGTGTGATTTTGGAAATTGGACATACACAATGTGGCATCTTACTTCATGTTTGTGCTGTAGTTGACAATTTCTTCCTCTTTTCCTCATCTAGTTTCATCCGGTAAAGTTGTCATAATGTGTGTGCTCACATGGTCTTTGTGCTCTGAAAATTGGTCCCCATATTTATTGGAGGGGAAAGGTCAGTTATCTGACCCACACATGTTTCAAAGTGAACAAATGAGAATGCTACTATATCAAGTGTCAGCTACACATTAAGTAAGGACATAATAGCATATGTTTCCCTGTGAGGTATTGTAGATAGGTGAGTACTATTCCCATCTGGTGGGCAGGGGTACTGATAGGATGCTTCCAGGGGCAGTCTTCAGGTCTCTGGAATGACCACACTTCAGCAATTCTAGTAAGCATAAGGAGAGAGAACATCAGTCCAGTTCCCACCAGACATATTCAGACCCTGGTTCCTGTGATATCATTAGGACTCTGTCTCAGTAATACAGTACCATTTATCACTGCAGAGGGCCGTTAAGTAACTTGTGTGAAAGGCAATGTGATCTAGGGGTTTAGGGATGGGGCTGGCTAGAAGTCAACTTTACAATCCTGGTTCTGTTAAGATATTTTTGCTGAAATTATTCAAAAAAGTTGTCTCTGGGTATGGAACAACCATGAAAAAATTATGTATTTGATACAGTTTTATAAACAATTGAATGGGGATGGAAATAATGCAAGTTGTGTTAAACTATGGTGGATTCTATCACTCACCCTATCATACATTTATTCTACCTCTGTTTAGTTCTTCCCTAACTAGATCTGATTGTATGGAAACCATTACAGCTCCCCTAGTTCTAACTATTGGCAATCTTGCTTCTTCTATTGGCAACATTATTAAAATAATTGATTTTCTTTAGACAAAGTCCTTTTAATCTTCCCAAAATGAAGGTCTACTTTTCTTAAGATAATTTAAAAGCAGATGCAGTATTTTACAGTGTGTGGTATGCTTTTCTAAGATAAATGTCCTAGTTCAAATAGGAATCAATTCCAGGATGTCCCTTGTCCTGCGTTATACTGGAGGTCAGACTAGATGATCATAGGTAACAAAGACTCTTTGTTACCTCTGCTATTCCAGACTAACGCAGCTACCTCTCTGATTCTAGATGATCATAGTGGTCCCTTCTGGTTTTATAATCCTATGAATTGTTTATTGGTAGTCCTGGAGGGATTTGACTTTTATTGGTAAATATAGGTAAAAAAGGCTGCTTGAGAACTTATTATAGTTTTATTTAAGAATATTTTGTATGTATTCTTAATTTGTGTATCAATGGTTATGAAACTTTAACTTTTTGAATCTCAATGTCTTCTACTGTCATTCAATAATTAATGTCTGCCTCCTCCTTATTTCCCAGCCCCCCCATCATTTCCCACAACTATGAAAATGAAAATCAATTCAAAAAGAAAAAATATTTAAAACCTGTAATTTCACAGAATTGTGAAAGTTTGAACTGATAAATTCTAAATTCCATAATAGCAAAGATTGCTGTTTTCCAGGCTGTCCAGTGATTAAAAAATAATCATGATTAGTTGTGTGTTTAATTGAACTGTTAAGCAACAATAGAATACCATTCGTTTAAATATGTTTTGATATTTTCAACATTTTCAAATCTATTGGTTTCAGTTACAACACAGAATAAAAAGTGTACGGTGCTCACTTTATATTTATTTTTGTTACAAATGTTTACACTGTAAACCACAAAAGAAATAGGTTTTTTTTTCCAATTCACCTAATACAAGTACTGTAGGACAATCATTTTATCATGAAAGTTGAACTTACAAATTTAGAATTATGTACAAAAAATAACCTCAAAGAGTTCAGTCACAAATTTAATTAGCAAATTCTTTTTTAATGAGCATCATCAGCAAGGAAGCAGTATGTCCTTTAGAATGGTGGCTGAAACATGAAGGGACATATGAATCTTTAGCACATCTGGCATGTAAATTCTTTGAAATGCTGGCTATAAAATTGCCATGTGAACACCTGCTCTCACTTTCAGGTGACATTGTAAACAAGAAGCGGGCAGCTCCATACAGATAAACAAGCTTGTATGTTTTAGAGATTGGCTGAACAATACGTAGGTCTGAGTGGACATGTAGACTCTAAAGTTTTACATTGATTTGTTTTTGAGTGCAGTTATATAATCGACATTTGTAAATAGCATTTACACAATAAAGAGATTGCACTACAGTACTTCTATGAGGCGAATTGAAAAATACTATTACTTTTGCTATTTTACAGTGCAAATATTTGTAATTAAAAAAATATAAAGTGAGCACTGACAACTTTGTATACTGTGTTGTAATTGAAATCAATATATTTGAAAATGTAGAAAAACATCAAAAAATATGGATTTCAGTTGGTATTTTATTGTTTGTTTATGCAATTAAACTGTGATCAGGAATGATTGATATTTTTGAGTTAATCATACGAGTTAACTGAAATTAATCAACAGCCCTATTATTATCTCTTGAAATTCTAAAATGAATAAATAAAAAATAAAAAAAATAATTTTGCCAAGGCTACTTAACAGCCTAATTTCAATTCGCTCACTGTGCGCTCTCAAGAATTGTGAAATACTAAGCATAAAATGCCTCAAAAATGAAATCATTGCCTCTATAAAAACAAAATATTCTGAATAAACATACAGCATCTAAGGAATTATTACAAGTTTACACAATTGCGTAAAAGGAAAATATAAAGTATTGATTCATCAAATAAACTTTAGCAGCACTTTATATGCCTTGAGTGGGCTTTTGGCTACTTACAAATTATGAGAGTACTGGGAAGTGCTGGATATATACCAATGCATTAATAAAATTACTTGTTTAGCTTTATTACTAAATAACTGACTGTAGCAGTATTATAGTAGAAAGATAATTTCTAGTAGAAGTAATCTGAAGGTGCTGCTTGGGTAATCAGTCTCTATAACTAAGTTATCTCAATTTTTAGTGAAAGAACACAATCCAAAGCCATTAATCTTTTAAGAATATGTGGGAAGGTGGTGGAGGATGCGGTGGTTAGTACTGAGAAGCAGGTGTTGAATTATTCACAGATTTGAACTGACTCTGAATAATTTAAAATACTTTCTTTTGGCGGATGCTCAAATCACAAACATTTGCTCTTTTTGGACTGTATATTCTCTTATGAAAAATTTATAGAAACCAGCAGACTAGAGAACCGTGTTTTGATATTTATGATGTGTTGCTTTGTGTTCTTGTTCTCTACTTCAAAACAGATTATTTTGGGTCACACGATGCACAGCCTCACAGTTCACTACAAATAGATGCCATAGATGGAGCAGATAATCTATAGTAGTGGTATTTGGTAAACAGTGGATACCAGGAACATAATTTATGTTAGACCAGTATATTATGCTGTGATTCAAGATTGCCTGTCCTTTCACTTTTGTGACTATAAATACTTGCAAGGGGAGGAAAATATTCATTGTGATGTGAAACAGCAGCTGTAGCCATTAGCAGAATATTTATGAACAATGTTGTTGCTCACTAATATAACTTCCCCTTTTTTATGAGATTTTTACTTTAGTTGAGCTAATTGTGTAACAACAAAGTTTCAGTTAGATACTTAATAATTTGCTTTATTGCTCCATGTTGGAATTACTAAGTATATGATGTCAAACTCAGAGAGCAAATATATCCTGTATCAGATCTAGCAAACAGTCATTGAAATTCACAAATGAATTTGACCCACAACACATGAGAGATAATCAAATTAAATTTGTTGGTCAAAGTGCAAGCTTGGTTTTACTCCCATTCAATTCCCATTGAGGATTTGGCTTCACTAAACTCAGTAAGGATTATGTCATTGCCTAAAACCACGATTATGGGCCAAATCTTCAGATGATACAAAAACTACCGTAATTTAAGTGAAATGGGTGCAACGTTCTTGTGTATATGAGCTCATAGCCTAAGGGCTTGCAAGAACTGCAATTAGTCCTTCATCTGAGCCTATTGAAACTAGGGTGATTTGGGGGAACCCATAGAAATCAGTGTAAACAAGTTTAAAGATTCTGGGCCTGATTCGTCACAGCTTTGCTCCAACCTCAACATGCAGTAACACCTGAGGAATCACTCCCTCTAACAGAAGTGTAGAGTTTTTACTGTAGCTGAAAAAATGTGTTTCAAATGCTTTGTAAAGCCATTCCACATATTAAAAACTAGACACTTACCCCACTAGCTATAAGTAAGTTCTATAGGCCAATGAACAACTGTGATTTAAGTGATATCATCACCTGCTCAGTGTGTGCTGGTGCACTACATCAGAGCTGCAGCTGGTGATCTGAGAAGGGATGGATGTTGTGGGTCCTAAGTTCTGTAACTACCATGAGCTATTTTGAACTGAAAAGTGGACTTCATTTAGTTATCTATAGAGATGCTGGTGGACCTAGTTTTTTCCTCTCAGTTACTCACATTTCCATAACAAGATTATCAAAGGGTAGAGATGAGGAAGGCATGCACACCTTTTCATGCCTGATGAGCTCATTGATTAGGTCACCACAAGGTTGGTAGTGAGGTCATGGCCAACCTCACCCAAATCCTTCTTGTCAGAGCTAAGCACACCTTTTGGGGAAAAAACTTTCTTTGGTGAAAAATGCAGACCTGGTGACATCAAAAAAAGTTTTGTTTATTTATGTCAATTTTTGACAAATTGTTTATTTCAGGAAAGGACAGAATTTCCAAAAAAATGAAAGCAATTTGTTTTGATGTGGTTTTTAAAGGGAACATTCCTATTTTTTAGGCTTGGAGTGACTTTCAAAATTTCCTTTAAATAATATTTTTACACATTAAAAAAGTTTATAAATGGTTGGAATTGCAACAAAATGGGCTTAGCTGTGGCAAAATGAAAAGTTTCATTCACTTTGAAATTATTATTATTATTTTATTTTATTAATAATTATTATTATTTATTTTAAAGTTGAAAATTTCACGAATTTTCATTTTCAGTTCCACCTGAAACAGCTTTTTGAAATTGACAGGGAAACAAAAATCCATTGTTCTCCCAGAGATGTTGCTCACCCCCTTTCAGATACCTAGCAGTAGCGTGGCATAGTCACTCCATGCCCCAGTGGGACTGTTCCCTGTCTTGCAAAGCAGAACAAGGTGGGATGGACTATTGTGCCCTCCACTCTCTCCTCGGTAAACAAATGCAGGGCCAGGCATAATTGAGCCCTTTGTATGGGGTATTTCCCCCCCCCATCCGTTTTGGTAATTAAACGCTGTATATTGTTATTGTCTTGTTTCTGTTACATTGCTATGCCATTTTTGACATAGTGCACTGATTTTTAGTACTTTCCCTGTTAGACACTAAGTCAGTGTCAAGTACACCAACCAGCTGGTCCTGCTGTGGGTCCTGAAGCTTTGTTGCATGCTGCCAAGAACAGCTTAACTTTTCCTCCTGTCTTCTTTCCATTCTCCTTTGGTGTCTTGTTCTCTC
This sequence comes from Sternotherus odoratus, assembly GCA_032164245.1. Taxonomy (NCBI): domain Eukaryota; kingdom Metazoa; phylum Chordata; order Testudines; family Kinosternidae; genus Sternotherus; species Sternotherus odoratus. The sequence goes on from JAVMKO010000001.1 coordinate 64,366,894, forward strand.
TTTCTCTCCAGAAAATGAAATTGATTAGTATAAAAATTCCATTTATGGTTTTGTTCATCATCCGTTTGAATCACATTTAATTATTATTTTAAATTAAATCTTGTTAACATGCATCTTCACTGCCTTTCTTCTCTTATTGCTGATCCTGATTTTCTTGCTGCTCCTCTGTCTTATTGGTTTCCAGTGAGACAGGCTGTTCTTCTGTAATTAACCCTGATTAGTTTAAGAATTCAAATCCCTTTGATTGGTTAAATAATTGCAGAAGCTGACAATTACTGAAAATAAAAATAGGTAAGTCTATAATTAAAGGCTTGAGTCATATTTCTCCCTATATTCTTTATAAAAAATATGCTTAATGATATGGATATGGCATATCTGAGATACCTTACAAGACCCATCTTGCATAAAATATATCACTGGAAAGGTTTTAATTTACTGAATGTGATTATTCAATTTGTATGCATCTATCATTTCTGTTTCTGGAGTTAGGAATATTAACTATGTAACAATTACAAGTGTGAGTATACTTGGAAAATGTCCACCGGAGAGTAAGGAATCAGCCTTGATGGGTTGTTAGGAAAAGACAATGAGTCTTTAAAGATGTGGGTCTCTCATTTTCATGGGATTCCTTCCTGTGGACATTGCAAATAAACCTGGTTTCTTCAACACTTCAAGGTCAGATGATAATATCACCTCATGCAAAATTCCACCTTGGACACTGCTGGTACTTTTTCCACTGGAAATAAAGACTTCTCACCTTATGTAAATTCTATTTAAGGACGAGGGGGGCAAGGCCCTCAGCACTCTCCCTTCACTGTCTTCCTGCCCAAGAAGAAAGGCTGCTGAAAGTACCCGAAGAGACAAAAGAACTAAGCTGTGGGAAAGGCAAAGTCTGAGTCCAGCCTGGGACAGAGTAGTCTAGTTTGTAACTAAGCTACAGAAATTTTTCAACTTGCCTAAAATAACATGTAGGGTCAGAAATTATTTTTTGAAACCTGTCTCTTTAAGATCTTAAGCTTAGTATGCATGTTTTATTTTTTTTAGTAATCTGCTTTATTCTGTTTGCTATCCCCTTATAATCACTTAAAATCTGTCTTTTATAGTTAATAAACTTGTTTTTGTTTATTATTAAACTCAGTTTATACAATTTCTAAGGGGGAGAAGGAAGAAGTATCTATATTTTTTCACACTGAGGGAGGGGACGAATTTATGAATGTGTATTGTATTGGTTTCTCTATAGTGCAAGACAATATTATTTTGGGTGTACATTCTAGAGGGGAGCTTCACTTCTGTGCTGGCCGATTTCCTAGCTGAGTTGCCTCATATAGAGCTGTTTATATACTGTGATTCTAGAGCTGGTTCATCCCTACCTCACTCTGTGTTTATGTGTGTGTGTGTGTGTGTGTGTGTGTGTGTGTGTGTGTGTGTGTGTGTGTGTGTGTGTGCGTGTCTGTGTGTGTGTGTGCGTGTGGCAGGAGAGAGATCACTTGATCATTCCCTGTTAGGTTCACTCACTCTGAGGCACCCGGCATTGGCCACTGTCGGTAGACAGGATGCTGGGCTAGATGGACCTTTGGTCTGACCCAGTACGGCCTTTCTTATGTTCTTATGTGTGTGTGCACTGCCAGAGGCTGGAGATCCTATTTCAGCAAAACAGCGGGAGGGAACCCAGGCTAGTGGAACAGTGAGGCTTAGTGAAATACAAGTACATCAGGTAGTATCCTAGAAGGGGAGTCCAACCCATCACAGCTTGTACATTTTACGGCAGGATATCTCTAAAACAGAAGTGAAGAAATCAGTCCCTGAAACAAAAACCATCAAAATAATCTAAAGAGTTTTAATTCTAAGATTAATTACATTCTCACATGTTCTAAATGTAGGAATGTAAATTTGTTAATCCCCCGATGAGATTCCCACACTTTGAATATCAAACACGTTTAGCAGTGATTATTACAGTTGCCACATGTAAAGATTCATAATCTTGGTGACAGGCCAGTTTCTCTTTTCTGCTGTTTCATGAGATGCTCCAGGGGATATTTTAGATATTTTTCATGATTTGCTTTATTCTTTAATAACTGAGCTGTCAACTACACAGCCTGTAGGCTACATACAGACTGTGGAATACCTTAATGTTAGCTGCCAAGCAATTAGAGATCTGGCTTTCCTTATAACATGCTGAATCTTTATCTAGGAGGTGGTACATCCTGTCAATGACAAAGGGAAAATGTTTCAGGTACTACTGCCTAATGGTAATAGAGGACCACCATAGGAGAATACCCTCCACAGTCCCATCCAGTAATTCTTACTCCAGATGTATTTGACATCTTAGTTTAATTATCTTGTAACACCAGCCAAAACTCAAAATACTTCATACTCTGCCCTTGTTGGTAACATCACAATCTGATATCTGGCAGTTTAGTGTGAATGTACAGAAGACTATTGGGGGATCCCTTTATTCTGAGAGATGTTTCTACTATATTTTGGGCATTTTAATTTGATACACATAGACGCTGAACATGTACTTTATGCACTGTGCACTTCAAGTGCCCTCTGTTTTTGCAAAGGTATGTACCTTGAGCACTCTGTCAACAATGTGCATAAACCAAAGTGGGCCTTATTCTCACTTATACTAAGATCTCTTTATACGGCTCTGGCCATGTACGTGTGCAATGCAAAGGAGAATAAAGTCCATTAACTTGTTAACTGAGTGACAGTCTAAGCTGTGGTAGAAGGGGAAAGGAGTTTCTTCCTCCCAGTTTCACATCCTGGCACTCCTGCCACATCATAGCCTCCTGTTCCTCCCCTGTCCTTCAGGCCTTAGGAAGTCAGGTGGTTAAGGTACCTAAGCTGTTCTTGCAAGATGCACAGGAGGAAGTGGTGCTGCCGCCTTATAACTTCAAGCCCATTGATTACAGCACTTACCCAGAGAGGGGAAACCTTGGTTCAGTTCCCCTCTCTGCCGAAAAGGGTCTTCAACCTCTAAAGAGAGTGTCCTATCTCTATGATGTGGATCTCTATTAATTTCTCCTGTTGAGCTGTTACTATTTAAGTATTTATACAAAGAGGAAAGAGAGAGGGGGCAAGAAGTGCTCTATTGCTTAGTGATTAGAGCATCCACTTGGGAGGTAGGAGACCCAGCTCCAGTCCTTGCTCCATGTGACTATTTAATTATTTATCCAAAATGGAACAGTTTTGAGAAGAGAGGTTGAGGGAGTCCCACATAAGAATAGCATTCAGAAGTTGTTTCCTTCAGAAATGGAACAATCATTTCTGAAACTACTTAGACACATATTAAACTGCACCTATATTTATTCTGTTATGGGATAAGATTCCTGCTTTATTTGCTTGCATCTTTGAAGGTAATGAGATTTTTGTGTATATTGTTCACCATAACAAAAGCCAGATAAATAAATATAATGCAATAGGAAGTAATAAATCTACTGGAGTTTACATCTTGCACCTATTAAAGTAGCAAAATTAATACAGTAGACTTCTTCAAGCATTAAAAAAAAAAACATCAAATGAGATAAAACTAAAATAGCTGTGTGAACCTGGAGGAAAAATGTATCACTGCCTGTTAGTTTTAAACAACATTTTTTCCATAAAATATCCTCACACGGGAATGAACCGTATTGTTCTTTAGAAAGCAATTACTCTACTGTGCAGTAAATTATGCTGCAAAAATCACACACCAATAAACAGCAATAATAATGATCCTTTAAAATGTCCCTTGTGTGCTGTGATGTATCTAATGCTAACTTGCATGGTAAATCTAAACTGTTTAGTAAATAATATATAATGTATGCGTGGGTCTTAATCCTGATTGTTTCAGTTAGTATGCTTAAAAGTGCAAAAGTTGCTATGACAATAAAGAAAGTTCTCAAGACAACACTCCCAAGGGCTTATTTAAAATTGCACTAAATGGTTACAGAAAATAAACCACTGCTGAATTTTAAGCAACTACATAATGAATATAAAACGTTTAGGTCCTGATACTGTAAACTTCTCTGTATTGATGCAGCAGTAGTCTACTCTATGGTGAAGCATTTGCAGGATCAAAACTTTAGATTTTGTATCATAAATATATTTTTAGTCTTAACATTATAATTTATATTTACATTTTAAAACAATGTATGTGGGAGTTATTGTCTTCCCTATTTATCTTGGAGATCCTCAGATTATGAGCCTTTCTTTCCACCTGCAACAGGTGGTGGTATCATATGGCATCAGTAATGCCTCAAACCGTTCAGTAAGTGCATTCTCTGCCACACATCAGCAATTTATTTGATGTCACTGGCTGATGAACCCTGAACTCTGGCTTTGGCAAGTATGAAATGGGGTTCTGAGTGATCTTTATTAACTTTGATTCAGTCCCAACAGGCATGAATATGGCTCGCTCACCATTAGTACCTTATGTAATATTGGCACCCAGTACACAGAACAATCTATTAGTGTAGTGATAGAATAATATAGGGGAAAAAAAACATCTAGGATAACAAATCTGGATATGTATATGATGCACATGCAAATTCAGTTTCAGTAAGACTGAGAATGCCTCTCTGTATCCATTGACCAATCGTGTGGAAATGTTGAGTACATTTAAGTTTTATTATATGACTTATGCTAATACATGAAGTGATGTGAGTATGAAAATATTTTTTCCTTACTCCTCCCATGCTGGTTTGTCCTTGGAGGAGGTACCTATGGAAACTGCTTTCAGTGAAAGCTGTCCTTGGAGATAGCACATATGGAATTAGCTTTCAGTGAAAATTGTGATTATTGAATAGAAATGTGTCCAAAGGGTTTGACTTTAAGAAATAGTGCCTGACATGGCAAAATATTGCCACCCAAAAGATAACACAAGTCATGAACCAGGCAGATGTACATCCATGTTAATGATGGTATGATATGTTCCCACTAAGTTGAGGGGTGCTTGTTTTGTATTATACACATAATAAGGCATTCACAGTTGGGGTGTGCAATGTATCATGGAATTTGCATGTGCCCACCACTTCATTTGCTTTTTAAAAGTTGAGGGTGCTCTGGAATTCCCATATATTTGGAATATAAGGATTTCCCATATATTCGAATGTTAATACAGTTTGAGTCCAACAGCTATACTACAAGAAAGGGAAATACAAAGAGGGAGTACTGTAGTGACACGTAATATTAGGTAGAGCAAGAGCTACAGAGTGCATACATAATCCTTTTCAACAATTGCTTTCCCATAAGTATGAAGTTGCAGGGATTCACTGCATGGCTATTCAAGGTATTAGAAAAAAGAGACAGCAGGTGCTGTTATATTTCTTAGTCATATTGTTCAGGCAATTTAAGATGAATTTAATTAGCCTGTTTCTGATCTATTTTTACAGAACATGATAATTCCTAAGTGATCCCATTAATGGCTATCTGGTTTGAAGCCACTTACAAAGTAAAAATAGAAAAGAACATGTCCATTGTAGGGATACAGAAATTTCAGTAGTTTGTGCAAAAAGGGGATTTTGTATAAAATCAAGATGGATTTTATTGCAACTTTAAAATTATAAATACAGAAGGAATAAAAACCAAATCCAGTAGACATCATTCATAACCTTCAATAATTCTGACTCAGTCTAGGCCTACTGTTTTATGTGTCACTGTGTTAATATGCTACAGCAATAATACTTTACAGGCATCTTTGAAAGAAAAAAGTGGTCTTGTGTGTTCAAACTGGCAAGGGTATTGCCTGTCCTAAGGGGCCATTCCACCACTTGCACCACGATAAGACAATGGCTAGACAGGAATATAAAAACCTTAATATTGCGGTGAAAAGAAGCGTGAGAAAAGACAAGAGAGTGTACATAGATGATTTGGCAAGAGAGGCACAATTGGCAGCAGATAAGGGTGATAACAGAACAGTTTATAAGATCACTAAGACTCTCACAGGAAGTTTCACAAGTAAGTCCACAGTTGTGAAGGATAAAAACGGGAACGTGTTAACAACAGAGGAGGAACAACTCAACAGATGGGCAGAACACTTCAGAGAGACCTTGAACAGACCAAATCCAGAGGAAGAGGCAGACATCGCCGATATGGGCTTCCAGATTGAGATGTATAGAGGGCGTATTATGAAGAAAGAAATAGAAGAAGCTATCAGACAAACTAAAAATAATAAAGCACCAGGAGAGGACAGGATCACTGCTGACATGCTTAAGGCTGATCCTGTGACAAGTGCAAGAACTCTTGTAGGACTTTTTAAGAAAGTATGGGGAAAAGAGACCGTACCAAATGCATGGAAAAGGGGAATCATCATAAAGCTTCCAAAGAAAGGAGATCTGACCGTATGTGGAAACTGGAGAGGTGTTAACCTACTATCTGTGCTGGGAAAGATCTTCTGCAGAGTCCTGCTGCAAAGAATGAGAACGGGAATCGATGAAATCCTTCGCGAAGAACAGTCTGGCTTTAGAAGGGGAAGGTCATGCACGGATCAAATCTTTGTCCTACGCACTATAGTGGAACAGTCATTGGAATGGAACTCCTCGCTTTACATCAACTACATTGATTTCGAGAAAGCTTTTGATAGTATTCACCACCCATCGCTTTGGAAGATCCTAAAAGCATATGGATTCCCTCAGAAGGCCATTAACATCTTTAAAGATCTGTATGTCGAGAACCAGTGTTGTGTACGTCACGAAGGACAGGAGAGTGAATGGTTTCAGGTCAAGACAGGAGTCAGGCAAGGATGTGTCATTTCGCCTGTAATCTTTCTTGTGGTCATCGACTGGGTGATGAGAAAAACCACAGAGGATAGACCAAGAGGATTGGTGTGGGGATTAACCAACCGTTTGGAGGATTGTGATTTCGCAGATGATTTGGCATTGCTATCACATTCACAGAAGGATATTCAGGAGAAAACTGACAGAGTAAACCAAGCTGCCAGAAGCATCGGGCTGGTGATTAACTCTGGGAAGTCCAAAATGATGAAAGTGAGAACCAAGAGTAGCCAGAAGATTACAGCTAATGGAGTGGAGCTGGAGGAAGTAAAGGATTTTAAATATCTGGGTAGTTATATCTCTGCTGATAGTAACATCGAGAAAGAGGTCTCCACTAGAATTGCTTTGGCAGCGCAAGCCTTCAACAGACTTAACAATATGTGGAAGTCATCGATGCTTCAGATCAAGACCAAGCTGAAGGTTTACAAATCAAACGTGCATTCTGTCCTGTTGTATGCTGCAGAGACATGGAGAACCAACAAGAAAGTGGAGAGCAGAGTGAGAGGATTTGAAGGTAGATGCCTCCGACGCATCCTTAGAGTGCGCTCGGAAGAACACATCAGCAATAGGGAAATTAGCAGATGCACAGGCATCATCAACATTGTGGATGAGTTAAAAAGGCGACGATGGGGGTGGCTGGGTCACGTTCTTCGAATGAAAAACACCAGACACCCTAAGATAGCCCTAAGATGGACTCCACCTGGAAAGCGTAAGCGAGGCAGACCAATGGGTACCTGGAGAAGAACTGTGGAAGAGGAACTGAAGATGATGAACAAAACGTGGAATGAAATCAGCTGGCTTGCCCAAGATTGAGAGGCATGGAGGAGATTTGTTGGTGCCTTATACTCCAGCGGGTGTGAAGAGGATTGATGATGATGATGATTGATGAAGGGGCCATTCCTGTGAAGTGCCTTCAATTACCCTCAATGAAAATGGGGCTTGAGACCACTCAGCACCTGGCAGCATTGGGTCTTTGCAACCAGTGGCAGAATGATTATTGCTTTTTAAATAAATAAATAAATAATAATCAGGCACTTGCTAGTAACTATTTCTATGCCTGGACAGTGTGGACAGCCAATTGGTTCTGCCTAGGAACATATTAATTGTTTAATTGCTTTGACAGCCCTAATATATATACCAGGGATGTCCATTGGAATTGTGGTTGAAACATGAAGCTACATATGAATTATTACCGCATCTGGCATGTAAATATATTGTGACACTGGTCACAACAGTGTCATGCAAACACCTGTTCTGACTTTCAGGTGACATTGTAAACAAGAAGCGGGCAATATTACCTCCTACAAATGTAAACAAACTTGTTTATTTAAGTGATGGGCTGAACAAGAAGTAGGACTGGACTTATGGGCTCTAAAGTTTTACATTGTCTTATTTTGGAATAGTTATTTTTTGTACATAATTCTACATTTGTAAGTTCAATTTTCATGATAAATTACTTGAATTAGGTGAATTGAAAAATACAATTTCTTTTGGTTTTTACAGTGCAAATATTTGTAATAAACAATGAAAATAGAGTGAGTGCTGTAGACTTTGCTTTCTGTGTTGTAAGTGAAATCAATTTATTTGAAAATGTATGAAACATCCAAAATATTTAAATACTGTTATCTTATGGTTTAATCAAACAGTAATGTGCCAGCAATGCCCCTCTGCTATGTACATTGGCCAAACAGGAAAATCCCTATATAAAAGGATAAATGGACACAAATCAGATATTAGGAAAGGCAATATACAAAAGCCTGTTGGAGAACACTTCAACCTGCCTGGACATACAATAGCAGATTTAAAGATAGCCATATTGCAGCAAAAAAACTTCAAGACCAGACTTCAAAGAGAAACTGCTGAGCTCCAGTTCATCTGCAATTTCCAGACCATTAGGTCTGGACTTAATATTACCTGTCAATTTGTACCTCGCCAATTACAAAAGCAGTTTCTCCTCTCTGGGGGTTCACACCTCCAAATCACATGCTGGAAGTGGGCCTCATCCCCCCTTCTACCCCTCCCCCCCCCCCCCCGATTGAATTTACCTTGCTTTCTTGCCTACATATTTATACCTGCCTCTGGATATTTCCACAACATTCATCTGAGGAAGTGGGTTTTAGTCCACGAAAGCTCATGAGCCCTAAAATCTGTTAGTCTTAAGGTGCTACAAGACACTTTGTCACTTTTGTAGATCCAGACTAACACAGCTACCCCTCTGATACTAGATTAATTGTTTAATCACTTGACCGCCCTACTATATATATCAGGGATCAGCAACTTTAGCATGCAGCACCGCAGGGTAAGCACCCTTAGTGGGCCCCACCAGTTTGTTTATTTGCTGGTTCGCTACTTCCTGCGGACCCTATTGAACCGGGACGGCAAACCGTGGCCAATATGAGCCGTGATTGGCGAATCGGCAAGTAAACAAATAGGCAAGGCCCGCTAAGGGTGCTTACCCTGCGGTGCCATGTGCCAAGGTTGCCGATCCCTGATATATACATTCAGCATGTTTGTCAGACAATAAAATAGAGGGAAATCTTTGCACATTGAAGAGATGCTTGTGTGTTTAAAATGAAGCAGGTGCTTAAATACCTGAATCAGTCTTTGTCCTGTGAGACTACCCCAGTTTTCAGCTAATTGCACTGTACCTGGTAACAGTAAATGGAGAAGACCCATTTCTACTTTTCAATGATGCTCCAGACGGGTCCAATCCATGTACCTGCTCCTTTATGAAACCTACATTTCGACAAACACAGAAAACCTGCCTTGAATTTGTATATTGTAACTTTTCTTAAATGAACAGAAAAATGTGTTTTATTTTCTCTTGGTGATTCGTCTGAGGGCACTGTGGGACATTTGCAGCAGGACTACAATCACAGCAATGCTCTAACAATCACTAGTCAATCAAATGTAGACACATAATAACCATAATTTAGTATAAAATGAATCTTCTTCTGTATTCACCAGGAAGTCTATTTTTAGTGTGTGTTCTTCTATCTACTTTATAATCTTTTTAATTTCAGTTCTTTGCTTACAAATTAGAAGCTTTCTGTAACTGGAAACCCATGCAGATTACATATGCAGCAGCAGTTCTAAAACCACTAGAATAGGAAGAACATTTTAATATCATCCCAGGTGAACAGGAAAAACACAGGAAATGAATAGAAGCACAGCGACGAGAAGGAAAAAGACAGAAAAGAAGAGTTGTTGTATCTCTAGTTGTAGTTGTACCGACAAGTTGTATCTCCTATTATGAAACCAGAAATATTTTTCACAAGGCATTATTTTTGGCATCGCTTGCCTCACCTATTGCACAGGTGCTTAGGAGAGGGTTTGAAAGAATCTCAGCTGGTAGGAAGCCAAAGAGAGGAGTGCATCACCTGTCAAAAAACATGGTTCTTAGTCCAGGTTCTGGTACAAGTTCTGTCTCCCACAGATCTCACTAGAGTAACTCCTTGTGATTTACATCAGAGTCAGAGATCAGGATCAGACACACATACTTCAATAGGGCTAATAGCAAAAAAGATACAGGATTGGTCTTATGTGAGCCAATTGCATTCTCCGCATTGAGAAACGACTAATAGTATTTCTTTTCAGTGTTCATACTTAAATGAGTATAAGATTCCTTCTACCCTGGTTATTCATGTGTCCTGGACTTCTGTAGCAAATAACATCCTGACAAGCCAAAACGGAATTATTTTGCCATAGCTAATATGTAAAAATGGCCAATTACCACTGCATCACAAAGGTTTCTAAGCATTAAAAGATTTTAAATTACTACTGCGGTTTCAAAGTGAAATGAGGCATGAACTCTACCAGGTTTTTTTAATGGTAAAAAAAATTCACTTTTCTAGTGATCTGGTAATAAAAATATACTGATGGTACATTTTAATTCCTCTTTGTCTTTCTAATGACACTTTTAGTTTTCAATGTTACACATAGCCCTAAGAAATTTGCATACACATCTGAATTTTTATTCCCATAATGGATTTGTAAGTATTCTTTTAGTGCTATTATGTCTTTTATAAATAGAAATATAATTTTCCCCCTATTTTTACTACATCTAATGCTCTAAATTGATTTGATATGGAGATAATAAATATTTAAGGAAATATATCTTAGACCCTGATCCTGTAAAAACATACATGGACAGCATGGGAGCATGTTTCTACACCAGAGTAGTCTTACTGACTTTAATAGGTCTACTTGGGTGGGTAAAGTTACCCATATGGTCAAGTATTTGCCATAGTGGGCTCTCCTTTTGGTTCTTGTTCAGTTAATAAATGCATTCCTAGTGATATCCCTACTGTATTTTACTTTCTGGTCTATAGTCCAAACACTTCTGTCTTTACAGGGTATTTTATAAGAAAATATATTTCACTATGAGGTGAATGCGATCCATTATTTATAATTAATGAGCCCATTTCTTCAATAAATTGTCTTACTTTGTAAGTAAACAATCACTTCTGGTAGAAAGTGGAGGGATGCCCACCTATTACTTTTACAGTAAACATGAGTTTACTATTCTAGCTATGACTTTTCCATTCTATCTATTGAGGTAGTTATATGACCATCATTAATGGTAATATGTCTAAGCACCTCACAAACACTAATGAACTTATCCTCAGAACACGTGTGTTAGGCAGGGTAGTTTTATTGTCTCTCTGCTGGAATTGTGACCCCTTGGTGGTTAATTCACTAGAGTAATTCCTAAAGTTCTCGTGCAGAAGACTATAGGTAGTGATGGGAGGGGAGAAGTATTTGGACTTGTAGACTTCAGGCTTAATAAACCCCAGTGGACATTAGGGAGAATGGGATGCTCTCCTGTCCACAAGGGTAGTGATGAGTGAGGCTTGAAGAGTCTTGAATCCTGATTGCCAAAATTTGTGTTAGAGAGCAGGAAGGAAGGGCATCAAACATATTGATGATTGTATCAGAGGATACAATCTAGCCATCCTGATGGGAGTTACTGAGCTCCCTTCACTAAAAGCTCCCCTTCATATATCTTTCACAATTCCAAATTTAGAAGAGAGATACTTTGGAGCACTTCAGTTTTGAGAGGCTACCTCCCCTTTCCCTACCCTACCCCACCGCACCCCTGATAAAGCTTAAATAACTTCAGCTCAGGTATAGGGTTTTATGATCACTACTGGCTGGCTGACGTCAGCCACCGGACTGAAAACAAACCCTTTAAAATGGATTCACAGAAACAGAGTTGTCTGCATGTGGGTAACTCAGAGTCAACTTCACGCTCTGCTTGATTCAGAGCAAATATTCTGATCCCTTGCCACTTCAGAACAGGGACTTTGACCTGCACACCAATCTCCTAGGTCACTAACGTAGCTACCCAGGTTCAGAGTCTCTCTTCCTCCCCCAATAAGAAACAAACTTTTGACAAACTCTTTGTCTAAATTGAAAAGTCTCCACAAAACATTTCAGTTTCCACAAAACGGTATACTTTCTCAGAATTTCATTTAGGTGAAATTAGGGTATCTTTGGACACATGAGCCATAGTCTTTGTGTACTATGATACTATATTCATGATGCAGAAACAGTTTGACTTCTTCTCTGGGTATGCAACTTGCACAGTCATGGATAGCAACCCTATTCTCTAATTCTGAGATGATATTGTCCATGAAATACTGGAGTCTGGCTGGAAAGTGGCTGATTGTTATTAGCTATTGTATGCAACAGCAAATAACTTATCAGAATCATCATGCCTGTTCAACTATACTCTTTTGATGGTATAGAATCTACAAAGCTTGTAAGGGAAGGACCAGTAACAGTCACTATGGTAAATCATTCTCTTTTGGGACTTCCTTTTTTATTTGTATTCTGTTTAAGCATTTACTGCTTTGTTGTAAACCAACAGAAGGAAAAATTATATTGACAACGTTGTAATGGTGGTTTGTGATACAGTTGTGAAATAAGGTCCTGGACCAATAAGCCTACTGTCCTTGAGTTTATTCTAGGAAGTGAAAGAGGTCATTCAGATAGGTAAGCAATCTTGCAGCGCCCATGAGGAGCATATAGTCCCACAATTGTTTTATGCCAAAGTAGAGCAGACTAGGATCCACCTTTTCAAAAAAGCCCATACCAGTGCTTTGCGGATTTGAATAATACACGTATAGTTCTGGTAAGCAAGGCAATATAGGGTCAACTATGTGTGGCTGCCCCTAAATGGCAGAATCTAGTAAAAAGGGCTCATTTGTACTCTGTTCCTTAATCCACAAGTAACCTCACTGAAATTAATGAGAATGCTACTTTAGCTAGGGCTAATAATGCAGTGATTCCCTTCTGTTCCATGGAGAGAATTCTTTATAATGGTTTCAAATGAATAGGCCAACTTACCTAAGAGTCCAATTGTGCAACCATTGTATGGACTAGTGAGATCCTACTTGCATAAATCGTCCAACGGGAATTAGTGAAACTGTTCCATGAGTGCATGCTCCTTAACATGGGTTCCATAATTGGGGCCTAAACTTGTAATGGTGAAGGTAAGCACTGGTGGCTACCCATTCATTTCACTTTGGAAAAGGTTTAACGTTTTGAAGGGGGCTGGAATCATATTTTTTTCCCACTTTCTTTTTCTTTCTTCAAAATATTTTTTTTCCTTTCTCCATTTCTAAAACATCATCTTACTGGTTAGTAACGTTCTTTTTTAGTCTGACTTTGGAAAATTCTCTGGACCAGATTTTCACAGCATGTTACATGATCACAATATAAATCAAATTATAAAATGGCTGAATTGTGTGAACAGAATTAAATTAAAAGAAATTAAACATTTTGAGTCAACATTTGCTCTGAACATTCACAATTGTGGAGCTTTAGCAGTCAATTCCATCTGTCCATAGCAAACAGCCAATTTATTTTCCAAAGAGACAAATCAGATTTGTCTTTAAAATGCATTTTGAAAAATAATTCGGCTTAAATACAAATAGCTGTTCCCTAAGTAGACATTAATTAGCATAGAACAACTTATTAGCAATAAGTGAATCCAAGCATGATATGAAGTAGATGTAGAATTGCATAGAAGACCACAATGGTTTATTATATGAATTTATTAAATTGTATAGATTTTACTGGATAACATTTAGGGCTTTCTCTTCCTGCTTGCAGATGCATCCCACCATAACCTGTAATTTAGTTACACCACGTGACTGCACAGTGAGATTATTATATTGTGGCAAGGTCCCGGGAGTGCAACCTGATCTGATGAGCCCTCTGTTCCTCCACCCTGGGCTAGCCCTCACATGCTGATGTTGATGTCAAGTTACAAATCTCTGGCAGGTTCTGCTCTTACATAGCCATCCACAGGCAGGGACCCAATGGTGTTACATGAATGCTTTCCCAGGTGCTCATGATTCAACAATAGAATGACTCCAGCCAATTCCCCCTAGCTCCCCAGTCTTGCCCCACAGAACTGTACCACCTTGCATTGGTCAGAAGCCTGGCCAGTGTAAGTTCATTATTCAATTCCCAAGTCCCTCAAAAGGCACACACTAGCCTTTGTAACCTGAGCTGAGATTTCCAAGCACTTTAACCAAAACACACTGTTTTAGGTAAAATATAAAACAAGCTTATTAAATACAGAAAGGTAGCTTATGAGTAATTATAAATGACAGGAAAGAGATCAGAGTATGTTACTTAAAGAAACAAAAATCCATTTGCAATATAAGTTTTACAAACTAAACAGGATTTGAATCAAGCAGTGTCTCACCATGACAGATGATACAAGCCAGTTACAGATCCTCAATAAACTGACTGGACTCCTTTTTATAGCCTGGGACCACCCTTCCTCAATTCAAAGACTTTGTCCTCCAAATGTTCTTCCAGGTTTTGAAGTTGGGGCTGAGGGGAGAGGCCAAGTGATGATATTATTGTTTCTCTTCAATAGTTTCTTCCAGTTTGCTAGAGAGTCCCTTGCTGTGATGTGGAGGTTAGGCAGCCCCCATTGGTCAAGCAGTCTCCATTGCATACCTCGTCTCTCTGCGAATGGGATAGCCATTGGGAGAGTGGATCCCTTTTAATGGGTCATTGGCACATCTGGCTGGTCTTTTGTTGCAACTGAGAAGTTGGCTGTGGGCATCTCCCCAACTTTACAACATATTTCAGTAAAAAAGAGCAATGCTGCATAACTTCACAAATAATGCTAGCACATACAATCCAAACAGATATGAATGTTAAACCAAGACTTTTGGAATGATACCTCACAAGACATACTTAGTACAAAACATATCATAATTATATTTCAGTGGTGAATATGGGGCATCCAGGGTGCTATTTTAAGGAACAGAGTGTCACAAACATTTAAGCTAATGGAGGCCAACAGAAAGAGGAAGCATTGTATAGTGGGCAAAGATAAAAGACTGGGAATCAGAAGTTCTGGATTCACTGGTTCACTCTGCTGCCGATTTGCTATATTGCTTTATCTTTCTATACTTCATCTGTAAAGTGGGGATACTATTGGTCTATGTGCAGAGGTGCTATGGGAATTCTTGGATGGAAGGCATTGTAGAAGTGCAAAGTATGTTACACAGCATGTTAAATCTGAAACAAAATCTGAGTCATGTAAATAGTACAATTTAGGTTACTGCATAGTCTTCACTATGGGTGAAATCAGTGAGAGTCAGTGGGTGTCTTGCTATTGACATTAGTGAGATCAGGACTATAGCTGGCTGGAAATTTTCCATTAGAATGATTATCTAACTGAAAATATCCTTTTAAAGAAATCAGAATTTTTCACTGGAAAAAAAAAATTATGGGAAAAATTGATTTTCTGTCAGACAAATCGAAGTGATCGCTCCCCAGTGGCATGCCTGCAAGGTTCTAGTCAATTTCACTTTATGACTGAAAAGCCTTTCAGGAGAGTACATAAAGGCATATGAATGGCCATACAGCCATCTACCCCAGAGTCTGATCTGATAGTGGCCACTACCAGATACTTCAGAAAGAGTAAACAAAATAGAACAATTTTAAAATGATTCATCTCCTGTCATCCTGTCCCAGATTCTACAGTCAGAAGTTTAGGGTCACCCAGGTCATGGAGATGAGTCCTTCACCATCTTGGCTAATTTATGGCCCTATTCTCCATGAACTTATCTAATTCTTTTTTAACCCGGTTATACTATGGCCTTCACAATATCCCCTTGCAACGTGTTCCACAGGTTGACTGCATTGTATGAAGAAGTACAGTAAACCCTCGATTTTGCGGACCTCGATTTAACGGACTTCGGATTTAACAGACAAAATTTCCTGTCCATAAATCATATGTGAAAATTAACACCCTGTTAATTTTAAAATGCTTTTAACCAAGATTTGCTTATAATTAAATTAACAGGGTTATTTTTGTTATTAATTCACTGTTACAGTAGACTCTCGATTATCCGGGCACGGGTTAACCGGGCTGCGGATTAACCGGGATGTCTAAACGGGTCGGTACGAGAAGTCCCAAAGCAGCGACGGGCTCAGCCTTAGCCTGCCACTGCTTTGGGGCTTCTCCCACTGGTCCCTTACGAGCTGGGGTCTCAGCCTGCTTCCAGCCTGGGTGTAGGAAACCCAGGCTGGCAGCGGGCTGAGACCCCAGCTGGCAGGAGCCTGGGGGGAAAGCCCAAAGCAGCAACAGGTTGAGTGCTGAGCCCGCCGCTGCTTTCGGCTCTCTCCCCAGGCTCCTGCCACCTGCCCCACTCAGCTCCCGCAGCCAGCCTGGGTGCAGGGAACCCAGGCTGACAGCGGGAGCAGACTGGGGCAGGAGGCAGGACCCTGGCTGGCAAGGGGACAGCGGGGGGAAACCCCAAAGTGGTGGCAGGCTGAGCACTCAGCCTGCCGCTGCTTTGGGGTTTCCTGCACTGGCCCCTTACCAGCTGGGGTCTCAGCCTGCAGCCAGCCTTGGTGTAGGAAGCCCAGGCTGGCAGCGGGAGCTGAGACCCCAGCTAGCAGGAGCCTGCGAGGAAACTCTAAAGAAGCAGCGGGCTGAGAGCTTGGCCACTGCCGCTTCTCAGCTCTCTGCCGCTTTAGATTTTCCCTGCAGGCTCCTGTCAGCGGGGGGGTCTCAGCTCCCGCTGCCAGCCTGGGCTTCCTACATTCAGGCTGCCAGCGGGAGCTGACTGGGGCAGGCAGCAGGACCCCGGCTGGCAGGAGACTGGGGAGAGAGCCCAAAACAGTGGCGGGATGAGCAGTCAGCCTGTCGCCGCTTTGGGGTTTCCCCCGGTGGATCCTTGCCAGCCGGGGTCTCAACTTGCTGCCAGCCTGGGTGTAGGAAGCCCATGCTGGCAGCAGGCTGAGACCCCAGCTGGCAGGAGCCTGGGGGGAAAGCCCAAAGCAGTGGCAGGCTAAGGCTGAGCCCGCCGCCACTTTGGGGCTTCCCCTACCAACCCGTTTAGAGATCCCGGTTAATCCGCAGCCCGGTTAACCCGTGCCCAGATAATCGGGAATCTACTGTATAGAAAACTTTTCTGTGAAATTCAACTTTTCATACATACTTAATTTTAATTACACAAATGTGTCTACATAAGTAAAAACACATAAACTAACTAATTTGTCAATTTTTTAACATACGCATTCGGAAAACCTACTTTATTATATAACGGACTTTCGGCTTTAACGGACACCCCCTCGCCCGAATTAGTCCGTTATATCGAGGTTTTACTGTACTTCCTTTTGTTTATTTTAAACCTGTTGCCTGTTAATTTCATTGGGTCAACCCAAGTTCTTGTCTTCTGCCATTCATGAGTTTATAGACCTCTATTATATCTATTCTTAATTTTCTCTTTCCCAAGCTGAACAGTCAAAGTCTTTTTCATGTCTCTTCATATTGAAGCTACTCCATACACCCTAATCATTTTTGTTGTCGTAATTGGTACTTTTCCCAATTTTAATATATATTTACTAGTGTAAAAGCCTGTGTACATGGGCCAAAGTGCTTAATGGTGTTTGCCCTCAGTCCCCCTGCACCATGCCCTGTTACCTCACTGAGTCCCTCCCCTGCTCTGCCTCTGCCTCTCAGTCCCACTGTACCGTGCCCTGCTACCTCACTGGGGACCCCCTCCTCTACCACTGCCCCTCAGCCCCGCTGCACTATGCCCTGTTTCTTCACTGGGGTCTCCCTCCTTCTCTACCACTGCCCCTCAGTCCCACTGCCTCTCAGCATCGTGCCGTGTTACCTCACTGGGGTCCCCCCCTGCTCTACCACTGCCCCTCAGTGCTTCTGCGCCATGCCGTGTTACCTCACTGGGGTCCCCCTCCTTCTCTACCACTGCCCCTCAGTCCCACTGGACCGCGCCCTGTTACCTCACTGGGGTCCCCCTCCTTCTCTACCACTGCCCCTCAGTCCCGCTGCACCGTGCCTTGTAACCTCACTAGGGTCCCCCCTGCTCTACCACTGCCCCTCAGTCCCGCTGCACCGTGCCCTGTTACCTCACTGGGGTCCCCCACACTGCCTCTCAGCACTGTGCCCTGTTACCTCACTGGGGACGGGCCAAAGTGCTTACCGTTGTTTATCCGGGCTGTCTCTGCACCTCGTGGTGGCCATTTTGTGCCGCCGAACTACCACTCCCAGCATGCTATTCATCTGGGCCGTCTCTACTGAGCAACGGCTTCAGACAAACTTCCTCTGGCCTTTTATTATATAGGATGGGGTAACCAGAACTGCATACAGTATTCAAGGTGTGGGCATACCATGCATGTATATAGTAGCATTATGAAGTTTTCTGTCTTATTATCTAGAAAATACCATAATGCCAGTCCATAAATTGAAAGTTAAAAAATCCTCCCCAAATGGCTTTTTTTCTGGAAATCATGTGAAATGTTTAGTGGTTTTGACTTTTGGGCCCAATTTAGAAGAACTTTTTATGTAAGATTTTCACGGGAAAGGATTTTTCAAATTCCAGTCAGCTCTAGTCAGGGCTTTACCCTATGGGTAATGCTAGGCAATTATGAGTTAAGACACAAAGACAAAGTTCTGTTGGGTTCTTTTTATTATATAACTAGCATAAGTGTCCGGCGCTGCTTGGGTCAGTCGGAGGTGGGGAGGTGGCAGACAGCTGACACCCCCTGACCAACCCCAACACCCACCCCTCACCCCTTACCCACCCCGATACCTTCCCACCCCCCCAAGCAAACCCAACACCCCCACCTCACCCCCCCGACCAAACCTGACACCCCCACCTCACTTACCGTCCCACCAAACCCAACTCGGATCCGTCGCAGGCGGGGAGGGGCCCAGAGCCGAGGGATTCCGGGGACCTTCACAGGTGGGGGGCGGCACAGAGCTGATGGATTCTGGGGTTCTGTTTGGAGGGGGGAGGGGCAGTGAGCTGAGTGATCTCCGGGGTTCCGTTGGAGGAGGGAGGGGCAGTGAGCTGAGTGATCTCCGGGGTTCCGCTGGAGGAGGGAGGGGCAGTGAGCTGAGTGATCTCCGGGGTTCCGTTGGAGGAGGGAGGGGCAGAGAACTGAGGGATCTCCGGGTTTCCGTTGGGAGGGGGGAGGGGCAGTGAGCTGAGTGATCTCCGGGGTTCCGTTGGAGGAGGGAGGGGCAGTGAGCTGAGTGATCTCCGGGGTTCCGTTGGAGGAGGGAGGGGCAGTGAGCTGAGTGATCTCCGGGGTTCCGTTGGAGGAGGGAGGGGCAGTGAGCTGAGTGATCTCCGGGGTTCCGTTGGAGGAGGGAGGGGCAGTGAGCTGAGTGATCTCCGGGGTTCCGTTGGAGGAGGGAGGGGCAGTGAGCTGAGTGATCTCCGGGGTTCCGTTGGAGGAGGGAGGGGCAGTGAGCTGAGTGATCTCCGGGGTTCCGTTGGGAGGGGGGAGGGGCAGTGAGCTGAGTGATCTCCGGGATTCCGTTGGGAGGGGGGGAGGGGCAGTGAGCTGAGTGATCTCTGGGGTTCCATTGGAGGAGGGAGGGGCAGTGAGCTGAGTGATCTCCGGGGTTCCGTTGGAGGAGGGAGGGGCAGTGAGCTGAGTGATCTCCGGGGTTCCGTTGGAGGAGGGAGGGGCAGTGAGCTGAGTGATCTCCGGGGTTCCGTTGGAGGAGGAAGGGGCAGTGAGCTGAGTGATCTCCGGGGTTCCGTTGGGAGGGGGGAGGGGCAGTGAGCTGAGTGATCTCCGGGGTTCCGTTGGAGGAGGGAGGGGCAGTGAGCTGAGTGATCTCCGGGGTTCCGTTGGAGGGGGGAGGGGCAGTGAGCTGAGTGATCTCCGGGGTTCCGTTGGGAGGGGGGAGGGGCAGAGAACTGAGGGATCTCTGGGGTTCCGTTGGAGGAGGGAGGGGTGAGCTGAGCGAGTGAGGTGTCTGTTGGAGGGGGGTATTATGACATCATCACCACCTAACCGCCCAGCCGATGTGATTGGCCCTGAAAGACTTTCACCCCTGGGGGGCGTCAGAGGTGAGATCCGAAAATTTTTCGACCCTTACCAGCATCTAGACCCCAAGACCCCTCACTGTACCAAATTTCAAGTCTCTGGTTCAAACGGTGCGGGAGGACTTCACAGTCATACATACATACATACATACATACATACATACACCACTTGACTTTTATATATATAGATACATGCATATTAAAATTTGGTCTGGTCACAATAGGGTAATGGCAGTGTGCCAAAGAAAATTTAGGAAATAGGCAGTGACAATTGTCAAAGTGACATTTCTGAAAATGTAAAAATCTTCTTGATATTTAATTAAGTGATTTTCCATTATACCAGATTGAAAACGGTGCAGATATAATTTTGGCAGGACTAATCACACTGGCAGAAAGAGTTCTTGAAAATAGTGGACCAAATTCTGCCCCCTCTTATTGCCTGTAATTCCATTGAAGGTGATGTGATTATGAGGATGTAACTTAAGAAAAAACTTTTCCTACTATCTAGTAGGAAACTAAGCAGACAGCTTTGACTGAATGAACTCTGAACCAGTTCATATTACCATCTTGGTAATAATCTTTCTAGGAAATGCTACTTCTGGAATTGGTACTGCATATTACCGTGTTTCCCCGAAAATAAGACAGTGTCTTATATTAATTTTTGCTCCCAAAATTACATTACATTATATTACAGCGAGAGGCAAAACTGGAAGTACGTCTTATTTTCGGGGGATGTCTTACTTTCGGGGAAACAGGGTAGGTAATCATTCTTTCATCACACAATGCTTCCATCTCCCAAGGTTGTAAAAATGTCTACTCCTATTGGGTTACTGAGGAGATAACTTAGAAATTTAGTTTACTGTCTCTTAATACTACAACTACTGTTTGCATTTTCACGTGCTGGATATGCATATTCTTTTGGGAATTATACTAACAAATAGTGACCATTGCTAATATTTTGCAGACAGCCTAGAAGATCTTTCAGTTACTGAGGGTTTTAACCTAGTTTATTTTAAAAAGACATAATTCAGTCATAAATATAAAAATACTTGGACTACTAATGATTTACCTTGCTATGCCAATGCATTTTGGTTCCAGACTTCCACTTCTGATATGTGTTTTAGAGGGGAACCAGCCATGTTGACCCTTTCAACCACTGCCAAATTAGCTACACCTGGGAAATGTTCACTTTTTCATTGGGACTAAGTACCTTTCGGCTTTCCTTTCCCTGAATGAATCCTCTAAGGAAACTGTTGCCAGGAATCAGACGTGGTTGTGCAGCAGTAAAGAGGTTAAATCTTGAACCTCCAAGATACACAAAAGAATGGAATTTTAGGACAGAGACTTCTGGGAAGAGTGATGGCTGCAATAAGAGGATCAGTACATGCACAGGAGTAGCTGGCTCCTAAGTATGTTTTTGACTTACTGCTTCACTTTACCTCCCGCAGCTGCTCCAAATGAAGATTTTATTTCCCCCACCCCACTTCCCATCCTCTGACTTCTCTAACCATACCACAGCATTGACTTCAACCTACAAACTAAATATTACAGCTGCAAGACCCAGGTGCTGAGTTGTGATATCATTTTTTTTTCTAGCAGCAGCATCTGGAGCCTTGGCTGACTGTGCAGTGGAAAGTGACTGGCTCTCGTACTGCTTGTATTGGCATCCAGATTGCCTCGGGATCAGTCTGCTGTGTGGGGCTGACTGGGATACACTAACCAGCTGGAGGCCACAGTCCTTTGATAGTCTTGTCATTGTCAAGAATTTGTTCAAGTTTATATACCTAAGTATAAAATCCTGTTCAAATTTCTCATGATTTCTTCCACATGTCAGGCCCTCTAATGGTATTAAGGAGCTTGTCCCAATTCATGAGCAGAGAGACATAAAGAGCTTTTAAGGACCCACTAATTTGGCTCACTCTCTGACCAATTATCAATCCCCAGGCTCCATTATGTGCCACAAAATACATTCTTTCCTGTGGCATATAAAGATTTTCTACCAAATAAAACCTGTTTGAGATGACAGGTTTACAGTACAAGTGAAAAGATTAACGGGTTTTAGTCTGAAGTAAAAATAAAAAAATAAACCAAAGAAGCACAAATTGTACATGAAATAATGCTGGGAGCAAAGATTGGCAGACTGCTTAAGAACCCATTTCTTTGGAGGTGTAAACCTGAAGACTGCAAACACTTCCTTTTGATTAGCCCTTTAAGAATATACAACAAGTTCAAGCCACCTCTGGCTGAGTGAGGAAAGAAGGTCTGTAATTAAGAACAGGTTCAAGAAGAGTAATAATATTGGTGCTCTGCACATGATAGTGCTGGGAGGCTGTTTAATCAATAATGCATTTTTAAAAATTATTTGTATTGTTTCTTTTTTCAAATGACAGAAATTCAATAACTTCAGAAAAACAGCTGATAATCTTAAGGCTGTCTTCATTCTCCAGTGAGAGCACAGCTCAGTGCTATTAGCAGCACTGTCTACATTTGTAGGAACTTGCTGGTACAGCAGCAGTATGGATGCTATAAAGCCAATGCATGTATTTTGGTTTATCTGCTCCCGCTTCCAAAGTTTGTGGTTCTTTTCCCTCTCATCCACACACTTGTCCAACTCTTTCCAGATATCTTCTTACACTCTCTCCAGCTTGAGATGTATACATCATCCTTGCTGCCAGTATCCTGCATGGGCATGGCTAGTTCTACATCATTCCTTTGGGATCTTGCCCCTCTGTATGTTACTTACCTGAGCAGAGAGGGAGCACACAGAACATCTTGCTAGCAGCAGTCTTGCTTACCGAGTCAGCTTCCTGAACACAGGTGGACCACTATGGTAGCTGCTGCCATGGTCAAAAAACAACTCACAAAGTTGAAAATTCAGAGTAAAGAAAAATACAAAAAGTAGGAGGTGGGGGTAGAAGCGAGGAAGAGAACCAATTAAGGCTTTTCATTGCAAGGCTGCAGGAAATGACTGATTACTATTTAACAAGAGATAAAGAGTGGCAAATATAAGTCACAGCTCAAGCATTGAACTTCGTTCTTTGAGTTTCTGTAGAAATGAATCCTAAATGCTATGTGGCTCAAATGGGTACTCTGACACACATCAACTCTATTCTGCAGTGAAAAATAATCTAATGTGGGGATGGCAGATTGTGCTAGAGACTCATTCCTCTTTGTGACCAGTTTCTTCTGTTTAACAGTAAATATTCCAACAAGGATCTTAACTGTTGAATATAGTACACTGTAACACCTTTCAGTGATTTCCAAAGAACCAGGATGAGTAAGAGCAGATGTTCATGCAGAACAATATTAAGAATAGACACTTTTGCTTTCCCACAATTTAATTATTTGGGCCTGAGCTATATTAGCTAAAGTCCCAGAAAACTTAGTTTCCTTTATGTCCAGTAGGATTGTACTATTCCTCAATGCCAAGAGATGGTTAGAAGATCTTAACTGCTTCAGGATTCAAAGGCAAGTGGAGCGCAGGCCATCTTCCCCAAGACTGTTTATCAAGTCCTAAATGCACTCCACTCTTGTAGAACTAACAATTATTTCCACAGCAGAAGCCCTGTTATTGTCTTTGGACTGAATAACCTGCAGTGCAATGTTATTTCCATCAGCTGAAACTCTGATTCCAATTCTGGTTTTAGTAATGTAAATTTGGAGTAACTCACCAAAGTCACAGAAACTACTTCAGTCTTGCTCTAGTGCAACTGAGTTCCAGATCTAGCTTCATCTTTCATTTGTCTATTAGTTGTTTTTCCTGACACACCACCTTCCATTTTCTTAGTGCCCTACAGTTGTCCTGCATGCTCGCTGAACTCCATTTCAGAACAAGAATAACCCTTGCTATCAGGGGGCTTTATCCTCTTGAAGTGATTAAACTACATGGAGATTTGAGTCTGCTATTGTCTTCCAATTAGTGATAGTGGTGGTCATTTAGCTCAAGCAGAAGAGACTCACTTATTTAGATCCAGAATTGCCAGGTTCTGGTTCTGTTCAGTTATGCCAGATGTGCAGAATAACTTATTCCACTGGTCACATTACAGTCAAATTTGGCCCACTTACTCAGAAATGAATTTGATCTACTGCCGCTACATTTTGTATGGAAAACCTAGAGCACTTGATGAGAAAAGCCTTGGAAATAGTTACAGTAACTAAATGTACTGTATTTTCGTGGATCAAAGCTATATCTCTCTTTACCCTTTAGATTTTGGAATCTATATTTTTTAACAGATTTGCATATTGGTTAGATTACAGCTAGCTATTTTTAGAGAGCTAGCCATCGCTTTTTGTTATGTTTGATGTAGCCTAATCAGTAATAAAAGTGATTCACTTATCAAATTCACAGACCGGTGTTGCAACTTACTGATGTTACTACAATCTTGTCACTCCTTAACACACTGCATACATATCACAGTGATACAATGTAAGATTTAAATGATATCTGAAAGCTACATAAATGCTGTGCATGGCAGTTCCAGAGTGCTGTGCGTAGCCTGAATAACTGGACCAAAAGCTAGGCAGATATGGAAGGGAGTGCATAAGACAGTGGGAATCATAGCTGGAATTGCCTCCATTGACTGCCACATGGGGTGGAAAAAGGAGTGATCCATGGGTTGCCTGCTAAGCCCTGCTCCCAACTAGCCCTGCTCATCAATGCAAAGAGAGCTGCTGTGGAGCACAACCAATGAGGCACATAGTGAGTACCTACACATTCCCTATGCAGCACCCCATCCCGGCACCCCACAGCGCATCACACGTGTTCATGCCCACTCCATTTGCTAAGGGACTCTCTACAACTGCAGACTATGGGTAAAATTTACACTATATTCGTAGCCAGTATTTCATAATTATAACAAAATGTATGAAAGTAGACTGCAGGAAAAAAAAAACTTTAACAAAACAGAACACACAAAAACAAAGGAAACCCAGGCACCAACACAACAGAGCTTCAAGACAAAGCTCATTGTTTCTGCGTATTACAATCCTATAAAACTCAGACCCCTAGCATTTCAAGAAAGATAATTATAAAGGACATACTTCCTTTTTTTGTGGTGATGAAAATGCTCTAAAGAACAAAGTGACAAAGGCTTATAGCTGATGCCAGCTGTAGCAACTTTAGGTTCTAGTCAGGCGACAGAATACTGAAAGCCCTTTTGTTTATGTGAAATTGTAACTGATAACTGTTTCAATTTTACAGCAGTGTAAACACTTGTATAATATTTTACTTTATACGTTTACCAGGCTCTGCTTTGATAAGCCAATCTTATGCCAAAAATCTGTCCTTGCATGTGTGGAGTTTCAATGACCTTTGGCTTCCTTTTTCTTGATGTTGTATTGTCAAGATCTTACTCTTTGCTCTCTAGTGCCCAAAGCTGCAAACACGTACACACTTTTGGGCATACCAATGTGGTGTTTGTAATATTGCTTTACTGGAAGAGAGAGAGAGAGAGAGAGAGAGAGAGAGAGAGAGAGAGAGAGAGAGAGAGAGAGAGAGAGAGAGAGAGAGAGAGAGACTTTGCTACCTCCTTAAATTCATATAAATGAATTCTATTCAGTGTATGAGTAACTCTGTCCTTCAAAATTTGAAGGGTACATTTTTTGTCTGCTATGTCCCCTGACACTTTATGAAACACTTGTTTAAAATTTCATGCATGTTTTTAAGTGTCATAAGCATATAGGTGCTCTTTGTTATTTGTGGTTTTAATTGTTTCTCCAATTCCTTTTGGCTCCATTTTAGAATTCCCCCACTATGGAAAAAAAAGACCTGGTCATCATACATTATTAAAAAGATTAATGGGCGCATACATGTGATACCCACACATTCAATTGGTTTTTCAATCATTTCCACTAAGCTAAGCCCACAAACATCAGTAAACTAAGAAATAAGGGACCAAGATGCAGAGCTTTCTCATCACCTTCCCACAGACCTCACATAGTCAATTAGCTCTTCATCAGTGATGCAACTTATGGTAAAAGCATGTAGCTCACATTAAACCAAAGTCTGATGGGTATTGCTATTATTTATATTGTGCTAGCACCTACAACTCTGTACATTACTTTGTGAATAATCTCATGTCAATCAACGTGACTACTCATGGAATATGGTATGATGGAAGGCAGAACTGGGCCCTTTGTGATATATAAGCAGTAAATATATGAAACTAGTTTAGCCCCATTTTAGTCATCCTATGCACCTTACAAAAATACTTTCAATGAAAGCTTCAGCACAATCACCCAAACAGAAAGGCTTTCTTTCTTTCTTTCTTTCTTTCTTTCTTTCTTTCTTTCTTTCTTTCTTTCTTTCTTTCTTTCTTTCTTTCTTTCTTTCTTTCTTTCTTTCTTTCTTTTTCTTTCTTTCTTATGCTATAACATAAGATGTTACATTATTTTACTTATTTGATGTAATCCCACAACACATTATTTTTACACACATTTTAGATAGGCATGTATTTTTTCTATTATGAAAATTCAATAGTATTATAACAGGGAAGGAATGTCACAGCTGTATGATGCTAGTGTTCCAATATCTAGGTTGTTTTCTTCTCATAATTCAAGAGAAAAAGAACAGGTTTCTTTAACTGATCTGACAGAATGTATGTAAATTTTGTACTTACTGTTCAGCTGCTACAGACATATGGCTGCTGCAGCATTACAAAAAAATATTATACCATCCTCAGTCTCTCTTACTTCAGTTCACATTATGTATAAAAGTCTCTTGACTTTATACCTGTAAGAAGATAGCACATGTGTCCTTGGAAATGTGTTTGAAATGCATTGGATAATGCACTGTTGTAGTTGCTGTGCTCCATGAACTGAAAATCTATTGCCAATGGACAATGGCAATATTTTGTGAATTGGCCAAATCCATTTATAATAATCCTCAGCCTTCTTTAAAATATGTGAAAACAGCTTGAAGGCTTAAAGAACACGTGTTGTCCAAAATAAGTGGAAAGGCAGACTTAATGAACCTGAAACACTGGTGTAAATCACTCCAGTCACATGCTGAGGTACAGTAGTTTCTGACCATTGAAAGCCGCATCAGGACCATTATTGTATGCATCACAGTTTCAGTCTTCTCTCCTGATTCTAATGTACATAGTAAGTTCAGAAGAAGACATTTAAAAGCTACCTGCAAGTAAATTGAATATTGCATATTTATTGACCTCCTATAAATAACATACATGCTTGAGTCTTCTCAGATCTTTAGCCAGTATGAACTTATCTGGCTAGAATGCTGCACATATGCTTTTAAATGTGTTTAATCTGTGACTTTAAATACAGAAGATCCAAATTTGAAGTATCTAGCACACAGAGAAGCTATGTGAATGTGCAACACTCCCTGGAGTTCTTGGAATCTATACACTGACAAATGAATAATAATGATGCATGAATATGGTTTTCCATCTGTGATTGTTATGATATTGATCTTAATTTAACAAAACCACTTTAGTTACCAGTGGTCTAAATTTTCTACCACCTTCTTGTAAATTGGCACTACAAAATATGCACATGCTTATGTGCTCAGATTCAGGTATGGATTTTTGCATGCATGAAATTGACAGTTGCACATGTAAATAGGCATGCAATGTTTCCTACAGTTACTTGGTACTTTTGCTTGCTTACATATTTTGTCGTTGAAGCTTTAGTCAATATAATAGTATTAAAGAGTATGTTTGATGGAACAGATTAGAATGGGGATTGCTTACACATAACGCTGCAGTAAAAAAACTTGACCAGGTAAAGTTCTAGGTAAGGAAAATTCCCCTCACCCTGCAG
This sequence comes from Sternotherus odoratus, assembly GCA_032164245.1. NCBI lineage: Eukaryota > Metazoa > Chordata > Testudines > Kinosternidae > Sternotherus > Sternotherus odoratus. The sequence continues at coordinate 64,394,774 of JAVMKO010000001.1, forward strand.
ACACAGAGTATTCATTATATTTATTTTATTATAGGAATCACATGTTAATCAATTTATTAAATTCTCAGTGTTGCAGGACAGGATATTAAAAAAATAATGCTCCATGACTGAATTTGTTATTGGATTTATGGTATAGTCCTATAAGTTCTTCAAACTTACATGCACACTGTTGAAACTAATTCTGGTCCTCTTGCTTGCATATGATTGAAACTTCCAAAATTGCTAGTAGGCAATTAACATGCAAAAAAAAGTGAAGGTTGTTATACTGCTCATTTTTAATAACTGGGTAGTATTTTAAGGCATCGATAAATGTAAGAGAAAAATCAGTATTTATGTTCTACATATTTCTTCAGTTTTTCTCTTTGTAATTGATTATTTTTAATTTCTAGCATTTTATTTTGGTCCAATACATTTTATATTTTAGAATTCATCACAAATTCAAATCCCATTTTCCATTCTGTACCAAAAAAAAAGACCTAATACTCTTGTAGGAAACTCAGTTTAGTGTACGATGGTCCAAATGTTCTGTTGGTTTTACGATAGTCTTCCCAGGTTGAATTTTGACCATGGTTGTATTCACAGGATTCTCACCAAAGCTAGTGGCAGCTCCCTATGAACAGGTAAATGTACACAGAGAGCTGAGATAGTTAACTAGTCAAGGAATAAGTTTTTGCTTATAGTGCTAGAGGTCAATGGTTCAAATCCCTGGAAAAACTTTGTGGTAGAAGTGAAAATTATGGGACCTTTAAATCAAGACTGGCTATTTTTCTAAAAGAATGCTATAGCTTCAAACAGAAATTATGGGCTTGATGAAAAGATTACTGGGTGAGGTCCTATGGCATGGCTTGTGCAAGAGGACAGACTTAGATGATCATAATAGTCTATGAATTTAGCCTTTGGTGTAACTTAAGCATAGCAGAGAATAAAATATTCCTGTTGTTATTACTATTTTTTTTAGCACCTTAGAGACTAACTAGTTTATTTCAGCATAAGCTTTCGTGGGCTATAGCTCACTTCATGGGATGCATTCTATGCATTCTATGCATCCCATGAAGTGAACTATAGCCCATGAAAGCTTATGCTGAAATAAACTAGTTAGTCTCTAAGGTACTACAAGTATTCCTCACTTTCTTTACGGATACAGACTAACACGGCTGCTATTCTTGAACCTAAATTTTTTATCAGCTTTGTGAAATGTGTGTACACCCTCAGATGTTTGGAAGTTTGATATTTTGAGTTACTCCCCGCCATCTTCTTATCATATATGTTAGAAATGATTCTCATATTTAGCAGCTTCAGTATTTGCCAGTAATGTTGGGACTTGAACAGACTACCCACGCATGGAAAGTTTGGCAGTATTTGAACAAAAAGACGACTACAAAGTAATGCAATATAATGAAGCAATCCATCTAAAAGAGTTCTTTTTCATCAGAGTCACCTTAGATTTTAACCAAAGACACAAGACTACAAATGTTGCCTTTTTCTTTAGATATGATTCACCTATAAATGCCAAATTCTTCAGATGTGGATGCTTAATGCTAGGCACCAAAGCTACCTAAATAAGAGTGGCCTGATTTTCTGAGTTCTGAACATTGATATCTCTGACTGATTTCCGTGGTCACTGTGGGCATAACTCTCAAATCTGTCATGCCAGTCCCAAAGTAACAATGTTCCACACAAATTTGATGTCTGATCACTATTATTGTTGAAAGATATTTGCATCAGTAATAGGGAAACGGGGATTATAGAAAGTTATTTACACTGAAGGAATGGATCCCACAGAATTTTAAGTTTCCTAGGAGAATCATTTTCTGTATGTCCCTCATTTTGGCCCTTTGTCACATATTCCATCCAACTTTTGGTCCTTGGCTACTTGGAATGCATGACTAAATGCTCAGAATCCCTGAAAATCAGGAGGTAGACATATATTATACGCAGCACTGCTAGTGTCTATAGTTAAGGTACATGATACTTCACATTATTAGACCTGGTTTTCAGTTGTTTCTTACTTAAGCAAACTGTAACCATTCAGTCTGATATTTTTCATTCTGGGTGCCTGCCTCAAGCTCACTTTGGAAGGTTTCAGCAAGAGAAGTTCAGCTATTTTGGAGAATGAAACTAAGGAAAAATACACTGTTTTGCCCACATGGGAGAAAAAGTCTTACAACTGTCCTGTTGCAAAACTGTAGCACCTGCATCCCCATGCTTCGGAGTAGTAAGGGAGTAAAAATAGTATGTCATGTAATTAAAGACTGTATCGTAATGCATACATGCAAGGGAGGATGAATTAAGGTTGCACATGGAACCTAAATTCTGGCATTCCCTAACTTTTGAGAACTTGACATTGCAACCTGGATGTTCTTTTTAGCATAGGTTTTATTATATAATCATGTACATATTAAAACAAACAAACAAACAAAACCCTAGGAAATTGCATACAAAACAGCTATTTAGGTTGCAAAGTCAAGTACTTGGAAGTTAGGAAATGTCATTTCTATGGTTGCTTGCATGGGTTGAATTCTGCCCATTTGTGTGCCTAGTCTGTTCATTGAACAAATCAGGGATCTGTCGGGAGAGTGGGGAAGGGGAAAGGCATAGGCATGAAGGAACATACTTGCATTCAATTATTATTTTGGCATGCTGAGAAAATTTTCCTAAAGTAATGGCTATTTTTAACTATCGTTATATCTTGGTGAAACCTGAATAGAATTACAGTGGAGAAAGAAAATGCGCTTCTCTGGCCTCACCAGAGAAGTGTCCTAACCAGATTTCAAAGGCTAGTTGCAAACAATGAAAGTTGCAAGACTCTTCTATTACAGGAAATGTTACGCAATCTAAATGTAGGGATCTCTCCCAGTTCCCCTTATACACTGTTGGGTTTTTTTAAAATTCCACAGCTGAGAAGGGGGTCTCAATTTTAGGGCTATAGAAGATGACTTTAATAAGCATGGCCACCAATTATTTGTTTCTTTTCTCATTTTTCATTATAGCTTGCACCCCACTGTTCTACACTGTAATGGAGTCTTTCATCCTCAGTATAGATGTGTATATGGAAATGTTAGCATATGGGGACTGAGCAATATCTATGCTCGTTGTATGCATACTGATGAGTATTATCCAGTGCTTGTGTGCATTCAGATTAAACTGGTTTTAATAAAGGAATCATTTTGCATTAGCTTTTACTGTACGGTATAATGTGGAATCATAGTGTGATGCTGAAAATGAATGATACTCTTTAAAAAGCAAGATGGGAAAGCAGTTGAGAGGCTCGTGTGGTAAATCACCTACAGCAGATGGTATTCATTTGAGGGAAACAATATATAAAATAGAGGAGATACACATGAGGCTTCCATATGGAAGCAAACCTTCCAATGCTTCCAAGCATGAAACTTCTATTGGCTCAAATGGGAGTTCCATGCATAGAGGGACCACAGGGCCTGAGATGCACCCTCTTACAATTTCTCTGGAGAACAAGGATGATGGCACACCCTGGTCCCCAGTGAAAGAATCAAAAGTGGAAATGTGTTTTGATGTAGGAATGTAGGAATCATCCACTCTATCCTGATGTATGAATTCCCTTTCTCTCTTGGAAGACCCACCTTGGGGACGAGGTATCTTTCTCTTTATTTTAACCTGGAAAAATTCATTTAGATGGGATTTGATTGAGATACTCATCTTTATAAAATCTGAGGAAAAAACTGATCAGCCCTTTTCATTTTTTATGCTGTCTCCAAATATGAAGAGGTCACTTGCTGTAGCTAACAGCTGGGAAGTTGGGGCAATTAAAGGAATGCTAATATAGTTTATGGTCAACCTATAGTACTCCTGCTGTGGGAAGTCATCATGTCAGATTACTAGGGCAGGATTTGAAAGATGGGGGAATGGATAATTTAATGACATGTAGTTATGCAAATTATGCTAATGATAAAAGTCAGCATTCATGCCCCAGATTGTAAATTCACCTTCAAGGTGTCAGGGAGGAATATGGAACCCTTATAGCCCAGGAATACATGAAGGAATCCTTTTATGTGCAGCATTGTATAATTAGGAAGATGCATTCTGCAGTTTCACCTGCCTTCGGATTATTAGGCTTTGGACACTGGCAGAGGATGGGTATTAGACTTCATGGGTCAATTATCTGAATTAATATAGTATGCACTTACGTAGTGGCTCAGTGTATAAGAATTTGTTTGGAGCAGTATATATAAAATGATTATTACTTTATTATTTGTTTAGCACTAAAGAATGGCCTTGGCAATTGGTTCATATAAATATAGTCCCTATCTGAAAAGAGTTTACAAGGATTAGTTTAGTCAGATGTTTTATCTCAGAATAGGAGTAGCAAGCTGAAAGGGAGCTGAACTTGACTAAGCAGGTAAATATTTTAAACCTAGAACATAGAATATTCTTACTGTGAACAATTTAACAGAGGAAAACTGACATGTGTACCATCCTCAACTATCTTCATTAGCTATTGCTTGAGAATAAAGACATAAAGTGAGATTCTTTCAGTGGGAGGGAGTACAATGGTCCACACAATCCTGGCTTCACTGTGTACCCCAGCATAATTTATACAGCAGGAGGAGAAGAGGGCATTAATTATACAATTCTCCCTGGACTGTATATCCTTATTGAATTGTGGGCACCAGAACTGGATGTAGTATTCCAGCAGCAGTCACATCGGTGCCAAATACAACGGTAAAATAACATCTCTACCCCTATTCAAGATTCTCCTGTTTGTACATTCCAAGATTACATTAGCTCTTTTGGCTATAGAGTTACCCTGGGGGCTCATGTTTATCTGATTAGCAACCACGACCCCCAAATTTTTCCAGTCACTGCTGCCCTGGATAGATTCTCCCATCCTGTAAGTAAGGCCTACATTATTTATTCCAAGATGTATACATTTACATGTAGCCATATTAAAACATATATTGTTTGCTTATGCAGTTTACCAAGTGATCTAGATTTATCTGTATCAATGACCTGTCCTCTTCATTATTTACTGCTGTGTCATCTGCAAATTTTTCAGCGCTGATTTAGTTTTCTTCCAAGTGATTACTAAAGATGTTGAATAGTGTAGAGCCAAGAAGCGATCCCAGAAGGACCCCACTGGGAATTCGATGACAATTCCCCATTTAGTTGCATTTGGAGACTTATCAGTTAAGCCATGAAGCATGACCAGCTTTTGCAGAAGGGTGAGAGGGATCTGGAATGGCGATCTCAGACTTTCTGACTGGCAGGAAACTTCCACCCCTAACATAACTGTTCAGTGCCTCACAAGTTGTTTTTATCAGTTTTGGCGGGGATGGATAGCCTTCAAGGTGTTGACTCATCATCTAGAGACAAGGAATATGAGCACTGCACAAGTGCTGTTGAGCGAAGGTAAATCTCTGAGTACTGAGGGCTTTGATCTGTGGATGCAGGGAGGAGCAGGGTTTAAGCCATTGTTTTTTTGACAGTGTTAATTCCTAGCCTCTGTTGCCTTTTCTTATTATAAAGAAAAAAGAGTGGAGAGGAATTTTGGCCTTAGAGATGGACAGACCTGGGCAAAAACATGTGTGGACGTTGCTTCTGTAAGTGCTCCAGTCAAGTTATAAGGGTATAAAAAATTGTGCCAGCTCCTGTTTTTCTCTATGTGGTTTGGCCAGATTTAGTGCTTCTGGACTTTGTCCCTGCTGCTTGAGATGACTTTTGCAGCTGTTTGACTGTTGGCAAAGGTAACACTTTTAGTTTGGATGATATTTCTTTCTCTTCTACCCCAATTCTAACCTTTATATGATCATCTTCAATTTCATTTTTAACTTTAACTTCCAATTTCTTCTTGTTTTAACATTTTAATGAGAATTCACCATGGTCTCTCCTGGTGTCTGCGGTGCTGCAATGCATCATGGTAAATCCAGGATGTGATTCATCCTGGGAGACATAAGCCAGCTGGGGAGAAGGGCTCCTGTGGTAGAGTGGGAACATAGGGGAATCAGAACTATTACTTCCACAAGGCATCAAAGTGTCTTAATTGGACATAGATTAATGGTGACTGCTGAAACCTTTAAATTTTTCAACAACCACCATAGATAAGCTGCTCATTTTTTTTCTTTTCCCAACAAAACAAGCACCCAATATTTTCCATGCAAAATAGAATTAACAAGATTGCAAATGTGATGAGGATCTGCAGCTCTCATTGATTTCACCTGGAACTACAGCAGCGGAGCACTTCTGAAAATCAGGCCCAACGTATGTGAAGATGAGCACTCCAAAATTGGGGCACTCCACATCAATGGTTACTTTTGAACGTTTGGCTGCATGATTTTGGTAGGACAGCATCCCCTTCCCCATTATCCCTGAAGAGAAACCCAGACCCCACTTCTTAAGTCCAGCCAGGCCCCTTTCATGAAAAGGAGGACAAATTATTTGTCCTCCCTGAAATTATTTCTAAAATGATGTAATTCCCACATGACATTTCCCTCCATTCCTTTGATCTCTCCATTGGGAGTATGACTTTTCCTGATCATAAGGATAAAACTTGGAAAATAAAAACATGATCATAGTGGAATTTAACCTCTGTCTCCTCGTCTGTTTTTAGCTCTAGTGGAAAACAAGTAAACAACTAGATCAGCTATCAAACCCCAATGAGAACTTCTAATTGAAAACTGTTTGGTCCTCTCCTTCAAAGATATTTTCTTTTGATTCCTTTTCCAGTTCCTGCTTTCACTAACTAGGAAAAGAACAAGCTGCTACTATTTATTTTTATTATTCCCGAGTATGCCTAAAAGGGTGTCAAAATAATTAGGTCAAGTGGCTGCAATAAGCCTAATAGAAATAAACATCTCTTCTCTTGAATTCTCATAAAATATTTGATAAGCTGTTTGCAGTTTATATTTCATGAAATTCACACCAGACTTTCACTGAAAATAGAATAAATCTTCATTTTAAACAATTAACGTGTTTATAGTTCTTGCCTATGTACTGAAGGATGTAAAATCAGTGGATTTTTTTTTATTTTCTCCTGAAACAACTGAAGAAGAAAGCTGATCTATTGTAACAGCAATTGTCAATTAAAAATATCAAAATGGGTTGGAATAACTGAGATTTTGAAAGTAGGATCTGGATTAAAACCCCAACCTTGTTAATCAACTAATGTAAATCACTGACATTTAAATCAGCTGAGGATCTGGTCTAGAGGTCTGGCAAAGGATATTTTATTATTTTCCCTTATGTCCCCACAACGTTGTATGAATAGTCCATTCTGAAATGTATATATATATTTGGCAACTGCCTTATCTTTAAATGGCATAGCATTCGTGGAACAAAAAACCACAGTAAGGAAGGCTAAATTAAAACTTTCTAGTGTGCTTCTCTGCCAGTTATAAGACATTTGCTCCAATAAATATGTACCAGAAAGACATGGGGTTAATGTCTATGAATGTTGGGAAACAACTAATGGAAATGGGAGAGTGTAATGAAATATATGAGTATGTAGGTATATATCATGTGTTATATCACTGGATGGCTAATGGAATCAGTATATGGTATCCATCCCTAAATTTAGCAGCATCAATAATTTTACTAAAACTGCACTTCTTATAAAATGCAATCCAGCATTATGTAGGTTGTTGACAGATTTTACTTAATTGTTTTAATTTGTAGTGCACCCAGTAACACTTAGGATAGAATCCTGGGAACTCTTCCAGAGAGAACGAGAGCGACAGAGACAGAGAGAATGAGAAATGCAAACACACATTTTCATACCTTTGGGGTAGACAACTCAGCTGTCAGTGGAATTAGTTAATTTTCATGAGATAGAGCATGGAGACTCTGTGCAGGAAGTTCACACTCCGGGCACATTGCAGAACTATGCTCTGCAGGGGTTCCATCTAGTTAAGTGCTGAGGAGAGTTTGAGACCTGGGTGATTACATAAATAATGGTTTGACACAGCCCATTAATGTCAATGTGAGCATCTTTCCATTGATTGTACTGATCTTTGGATCAGGCCCCCAAAGAGATTCAACTGTGGAGACCCATTGGTTGATTCCTCCTCCCTTTGTGCAGAATGACATGGCAGTTTTCTGTAGTCCTTGCATTGCCATAGCACATAAAGGGCACTTCCACTAGTGCTTTGCACTTTGAATCCAGTAAGAATTATTCTTTTCCCTACAGCCTACTTGGAACATTCCGGCACAGTTCAGTACCTCAGCCTATGTGTTGGCATAATGCTTTTTTCCTATATGCTGTATGAAGGACCAATGTATGTAAATAATTTTAAAGTTGTAATATTCAGCATTGAGGCAGGATGTTGCACGTAACTTGATCAATATGGTGCACAATGAGCTTCATCAAAAAGTTAAATTCAATTGTTATTCTTTGACATGGATTTCTCACCATGCCGTAAGTTCCTCAGCAGCTATTGTGTAAGGCCATGTCTCCACTATAAGCTTACAGTGGAACAGCTGTACCAATACAGCTGTGCCATTGTACGAGCATCCGTGTAGCCACATTATGCTGAAGGGAGAGAGCTCTCCCATCGACATAATAAAGCCAGTCAATGAGTGGCAGTAGCAATGTCTGTGGGAGAGCGTCTCCTGTTGACATACTGCTGTGCACACAAGCACTTATACCGGCAAAAATTTGTCACACCCCTGAGCAACAAAAGTTTTGCCAACGTAAGTGCTAGTGTAGATATGAACTAAGAGTAAAGGTGTAAGTGGATGGGAGAAGAAGAAAGACCTTCCAGTGGAAATAAGAAAACACTAGTTTGGAAATGCAAAACTGAAACTTTTAAAATAATAGGATTGTTCTGTCAAACCTATTTTAGAGACAGGGAGAGTTGGACCCTTTCACATCATTTTGTAGCAATAACATAAAAGAGGCTCCAGGTAGCTGCTAGCATTTTAAGCATTTTCCTTTCTTGAGAGAAGGCTGCCCCATAAGCTGCTTAAGGCCCAGTTCCTTCAACAGTTGAAGCACATGCATAATGCAGCATATGTGTGCAGCTCCACTGAATGTATTTATTGAGTTGACTGGAACTGCTCACTTGTGTACAGTTAAGCACACAATTAAGTCTTTGCAGTACTGTGGCATAAAATCCTAGTGTTGATGGGTACTGTTTACAGTACCCAGTAGCATTACTTCCAATGACATTACTTCCAATGACTGTTTACAGTAGCATTACTTCCAATGACACCATCAGTGGAACTGAATTGGTGCTAGCCATGGTAGGAATTCAGGGCATAGACAAGAGAGTTAGTTAGATGGTTCTTGAGAGGAGCTAGGGTGAGGTTTGGTATTTCCTCTGTCATTAAGTTCTGTTGTAGCCTTAAAGGTCTGTGAGGTGTTCAGATACTATTCAAATGGGGCCATATCTTAGATAGATGAAATGAGTAAAAGAGAGAATAAATTAACAGGGCCAGTATCTCTAGTGGTCTTGTCTACATCTTGTGATGGCACATCTAAAATTAAATAAATATTCAGTTTTTGGAAGATCTTTCTTTATCTCAACAAGAAAAACAACTACTCTTTCCTCATTTAAAGAAAAATACATATTTGCAAACAGAACAGACAAGAAAATGATGTGGAAAGGAGAAGATTGAAATATCTGGAATTAATTTTAGTGAGTATTTCTCAAAGATCAGTTCTGCATGACCTCTGTCCATCTTTTGTCTGTGTGACCTCCTTTGGCAGTCTCTTTTTCCTGTCTGAACCTCTCTATGGGTGTTAGTTCTGCTGATCATGTGGGGATTAATTCAGCCTGTAAAAACATATCACAGCAAAAGGACTTTATCCTCTGGAGCTTTAGCTCCTCTGCAACTGAGACCCACACATTTCAGTTTTGCTTACAGTTTGAATTACATTTTTTTTGAAAGCACAAACTAAATTCCTTCTTTCCCCCTGCTGATAAAACTAGGGAGGGAGGAATTCAGTTTCACACAATGTGCTCTGGTCTTTAAGTGTCTTTTTGATTTGTTGGATGCTTCCACAAATTTATATCAGTCAATAAAATAGCATTTGCATTTAAACCTCAATTTGTCTAAAAAGCACCATGCATACTTAAGGCACTGCATAAATAATAAATACAAATAATTTTAGAACTGAGAAGACATCATATTCAGTCAAGGGACAAACTAAACTGCAAGCATTTTATTACAGTTTTTGTTTGTTTGTTTGTTTTAATTTCTGTCAGTAAGAGTGACAAGCCTGAAAGGGGAGAAAAGGGATAGATTTTCAATAGTGCTCAGTATTCAGTGGATCCCATTGTTTCCAATGGGTACTACTCTGGAAAAAAAGTCTTTTAGGTGCTGTTGAGTACTGCGATTCTGTCCCTATAACAATAAAATGGTGGGACTCTCAAAAGCACCAATGAGATTTAGGCACTGAAGGTTATGGGAGTTAGGCACTAATCTCCCTTAGGCACTTTTGAAAATCCCATTGCAAATGAATTAAGGGTCACTCTGTGCCTGCCTCATGAGTAGCTACACTGTATGTATAGGAAAACCTAAAGAGCCTCATCCCATAGCCTTTTATGGCATCCATAGATGTCAGACAAAATCAAAGTCCCTCTGATGCTTGGTCCCTTCCCTCCACCCAATGGTGACAGGAGAGGCATGCATGAGGAGGTACACTCCCAGCTCCACTTCCTGTGCTCCAGCAAGAAGGACTGACTGGCCCCACAAGAGACATGGGTAGTAACCGCACCTCACAAAAGGATATGTGAGAGTGAACACACAGTCGCCGAGTGCCTCTGAGCTCTGTGAGGCGTTCCACCTCTTTGCTATTCTTTCTGTGGCCTGAACATAAAAACCCCATCTAGCTCTTAATTTTGTAATCCTGATGATTCACTTTTGTGTTGGATTTTTTGAAAGGTGGTCCCAGGATAATAAAGCACAATATGTTTTTCTCTCTGCCTATTTTATAGCATTGAATTAGCACACACCCCATATGAAAAATGTATCAGTTCTACATTATTATTCAGTTTTGCATAGATACTTTCCATGCACATTTGGCAAAGCACATTGCAGAAAATGTGTAAAAAATAATGTGACTCCTCAAACATTTTCATAAAGAGTACTCCAGACTGATCATCCTGCAGTGCATTTACCTACAAATTTGCCATGAGGGAATGTGAAGAGAGAGAGAGAGAGGCAAGGCAAAGGACATTACACCCACAGCATTATGTGTGTGGCTCTCTAACAGCAAAGCTAAAGAGACTGTGCTTTGAAAAACCCAGGTGATAAGCTCATTAAGAGCAAACCTTAGCAGCAGCTAGGAACAAAAGTGGGGGAAGATGGCATCCATAGCAAACTAGTATGTTGATTATTGGACAACACAGACGTACCCCAAAGAGTTAGCACACACACATGGATGGAAACATGTTTCAATGTGTTTTGAGGCTACCTGCAGCTCCAGTTTATAGAAATACCAGTCTTTAAACAATTGCTGTATGCACTGTTGTTATAGCCATGTTGGTCCCAGGATCTTATTACAGAGACGGGGGGGGGGGGGGGGATTAATATATTTTATTGGATCACTTCTGTTGGTGGGAGAGACAAGTTTCCAGGCTTCCATGGGGCTCTTCTTCAGGTCTGCAAAACATAGTCAGAGTGTCCCAGCTAAATATAAGATTAAAAAGATGATTTAGCATAAGATGTTAACACATTTCAAGGAACCACTCAAGGTGAAGTGGCATGTTAACACCCCTCTAATCAAAACAGAGGTGGGAGGGAGTTTGTAATAAGCCATAAATCCAGTGTCTTCAATTATTACAGCAATCTATAACCCATTAACAACCCCCTAATTGCCTTCTACTTTTACTGCTGATGCAGCATTTTAAATATAGTCTTGTCAAGGGTATAGTTCCCAGGTCTGAAGCAGAGCTCTGTGTAACTCAAAAGCTTGTCTCTTTCACCAACAGAAGTTGATCCAATAAAAAATATTACCTTACCTACCCTGTCTCTCTAGCCTAAAAACTGTAATTTTGAGTAGTTTCATCATCATGTCAATCAATCGTCTTCAGTGCCAAAATAATGATTGTCACAGTGCTAGGTTTGTTTTGTGTGTGTGTGGATGGGAGAGGGTTGCTACATGGGAAAATATCCATTGGACAGCACAACAAGATTACCAAATTCATTTACATTTTAATACACATTGAAAAATAGGGAACTAATCCAATGCCCTTATTAAATTCTATTTAACTTTAACCAGAGACCCTTTAATGGATTTTAGATCATATTGTAGATTCCTTAAAGCGAAACATCACTACACCTCTACCATGATATAACACGGTCCTCAAGAGCCAAAAAATCATGCCATGGCATAGGTGAAATCACATTATATCAAACTTGCTTTAGCATTAAGCATTTCCATTATTAATAGTCAGCAAATAATTTCTGTTAGAACTAACATGACCTATGCAGTAAATAAATCTGTTCCACAATGGTTCAATTGTATCTCCTTTCTTTAATTACAATTATTTTGTAAGCTTACTTAAAAGATACAGTGTATTAACAACACTAGTATTAAACAGTGCTAAATGCAACCATGTGGGCCCTCTCCAGAGACCCTCCTGTCCCTAATCACCCACAGGACCCCACCCCCTAGCCAACCCCGCTGCTCCCTGTTCTCTGACTACCCAACCCCCATCCACACCCCTGCCCCCTGATAGATCCCCCTGGGACTCCCACGCCCTATCCAACGCCCCGATCTCCTGAACACCTCACCCCCAAAGCCTCCGAACCATCCAACATCCTCTGCTCCCTGTCCCCTAACTGCCAGCCTAGACCCTCTGCCCCTTATCCAACCCCTCAGCCCCAGCCCGCCCCCCGTAACATGCCGCTCAGAGCAGTGTGTCAGAACCAGACACGCTGATGCACTGATCTGCTGGAGTGTGTGCAGACACGCCCCCTCCCCCCGAGTGCTCCTTTACTGTGTTATATCAGAATTTGCCTTATATCGGACTGCGTTATATCAAGGTAGAGGTATAGTTCAATCACCAGTCCAGCTTTCCTAACATCCAATTGATTATAAACACATTTACAAACAATTAATAAAATACAATTTTTCAAACAAAATAAACTGATCCTTAAGTCTCACTCATTCTTTTAGGATATCTGTGAACATCTGATACAGAAAATAAACTATAAATATTGTGTAATGGTTGTACAACGTTTATCATAATCTTGTAAAAAGGTCATAAGAGTACAGACTGTGACACCTTTGACTTTCCATTGCAAAGTATGCCATGTGAGGAATCATTTGACAGCTCATACCTTGCTGATCATTATTGTCCAGGTGAAATGTGTGGCAAAATTATAAAATGTAAAGTTATAAGATCCTACTGTATTATATTAGTAGGGGATTGTCTGTGTTACTACTTAGTTGATGCTGCTGCGATCAACTAAGCATCATAGAGTTAGTGGGTCTGGTAAAGACCCAGTAGTTTGGTGGGTGAGCGTCTTCTGTTGACATAGCGTGGTGTAGGCACCACTGCAAATCGATCTAAGCTACAGTGACTTCAGCATAATTTAGATTGATGTACCTTGTTAGTATAGACCAGTCCTAAGACATATTCCAAGTCTGGAGGAGTCACAAACCAGTTCCCCAGAGACAAAAGGCTAACTGGTGCCTCTGCCACGTGTCATCAAAATCAAATGGATCTTCACCCCGTTAAGTGGCCATTCTTACAGGAAATAGGTTGTGGGTTAAAATCTACATCTTGACAAACACACAGCTGGGGGTTCCCATCCACATAGACTTTCTGTCTCCTGATCCTTAGTTGGAGATGATTCTCAAAGAGAAAGAACTATAAGGGAGAGCAGATACCCCAAATGATCTCTTCCTTTCTGTCTACCCGGGGCATCCAAAACATGTGAAGAAAAAAGGAAGCAGCATTGGACTAAGAAAAGGAATCCTGAATGAAAGAAAATCAGAAAGTAAGACTGTTGAAACGTGGTGAGAGAGACCTTTGCTTTTAATTTATTTTAGCTTGTTAAGTTACAAATTAGTTGTTTTACTTTTCTCTTGTTACCAATTCTAACTTTTATGCCTCATTATTTGTAGTCACTTAAATTCCATCTTTCTGTAGTTAATAAACCTGTTGTATTGATTTATCTAAGTCAGTGTGTTTGGACTGAAATGTTTGGGAAACTCCATTTTGGGATAATAGGATTCATGCCTATCGTTTTCTATTAATAAAATGACATACTTTATATGCGCTTGTCTTGTCAGGAGAGAGCTAGGCAGTGGAAGATATACATTTATGGGGAAAGTCTGAGACTAGGAATTTGCTGGTGTTGCCCTGAAATGTAATTCATGGGTGGCTGGCTATAGCTTTTCTGCAATATAAATGGAGGTAACTTACATACTGGAGGCTGTGTGAGCAAACCGGGAGTGGTAACTCTCCCATCAAAGCAGCCTAAAAGGCACTCAGGGGTAGAGAGCCAAGAGGAAACATCTGTTCATCAATTCAGATTATATCCTAGTTAATGTTGCACAAGGTATGGGGCCAAATTTTCCAAGTATAACTCCATTGACTCCAGTGGAGCCCAGGGATAAATTTGGCTTATGATGTGTAATGGTCAAGCAAAAACTGATAACTATGAATAATCTAAAATAATACTGTAGTCATGCAGCATTCGAAAATGCTGGATTAGTATTTTCTCTTTTTTGACAGCTCTGCAAATGCTTCCACATGAATGCATATGTGCAGGAGCGTTTCCAAGATTGTGCTTACAGTCGGTAGCTATTTCGTTATCATTAAACTTTAGGTAATGTTAGACTTCAAACACATTTTGAAATAACATGTAATCAGCATCTTAAACATGAACTACATGGTTTCAAATGAGGATAGCAGGTTGGTCCTGCTTGCATTAGAGTGAAAGTGGAATTTTGCCATTGTCTTTAATGGGAGCAGGAATAGGAAGGGAGGGGGTAGCATTAGAGGAAGGATAATGGGGGAGGTGGACATTGCTCCTAATGGGGAAGAGAATGTAGGAACTGAGCACTAATAGACTTAGAGCTGGATACAAAGCCATTCCAGAGTCGATGAAAAAACTCCATTGATTTCAACGGCTCATGAGGAACATAGAATCAAAATAGTCTATATCTAAAAATAATAGAAACTGGTACAAAACTGTGGCCCAGTCTGACTTCCCACAGGTTGAGAATTCTCAGTTGTGACTTATATTTTCTATAGCTGTGGTCTTGGGGGCCCAGAGACAGTTTGATTTCCAGAGGGGTCCACACTTCTATTCAAAAAAATTCAGGGGGCCAAAATGAAAAGGTTGAAAACCACTGTTCTACAACATTCTCTTTCTTATCTGTTGTTACATCTGCCAGATCTTATTAAGGTTATCGGCTGGGATTCTGAGGAGAAAAAACAATCAACAATTTTTGCGTTCCTTCCTCTATATTAGTGTTTCCCAGCAGCACTAATGTGATAAAGTACTACACATTATGCAAATATGCCCATTTATTTTCATAGTCTCTTCGCAGTTTAGAGACTCTTATGAATTCTCTGCTGACTTATCACTGAGTAACTGACTCAAATAATAATTCATTAGCAAGATGAACATTTATGGTATGACATCCAAAATAACTCTATATAGTTAAACTTACATGCACATAAAGTATATAAATACATACCTATATGCACACAGTACATATATATTAGATATAAATATATATTTATATTTGAATGGGATCTGTGGGTGCTCAGCACTATGAAAATCAGGCCTCTTATTTAGATTACTAAATGCCTAATTTTAAGGCACCTATGTTTAGAAACTTTGGATTAATTCTTTTATAGATTGTTTCTTCTTGACTCCCTATAAATAGCTCCAAAATGACTCAATCAGGACTGCTTATCATCATCCATCTTCTGTATTCTTATTGTTCTAAAGCCTCACCTTCCAAATAACTTCTAGTTTCATAGGGAATTGAATTCATTTCTTATTTAGAGATGATGTATCAGCCATATATTTTGTTTCATAGCTATAAAGTAATTTACATCCTCAAATTGGACAGAACATTGTCATGAGAAGAATGACCATTTAAAACCTCAGGATAAATATAATTTGACTGAATGCAGTTGCCAAACTGGAATTTTGCAATGCCCTTACAAAAGGTGTCATGAGATTATTAAAGTCTTAACATGTTCAGGAGCTCTGTCTTATGTCTCATCAGAGAGACAGTTATTTTATTACTATACTATCCCATCATAATACTGCCTGTGGTATAAATGGTGATCACTGTTATGGCTGTTTTGACTATAAGGGAATCTGTGGACCCTGAGTAGCACAGAGGTGTCTAGTTAACCTCTGCCACCCTCTCCTCCCTGACTTCCACTGAGTAAAGGGACATGTCAGAGGCATGGAAGGGGGAAAGATATATAGACAAAGTACTACTGAACCCCTAGGACCTAGAACCCCTACCACGGACATTCTATTTACTACCCAAGATCCACAAACCTGGAAATCCTGGACACCCCATCGTCTCATACATTGGCACCCTAACCGCAGGATTGTCTGGCTATGTGGACTCTCTCTTCAGGCCCTATGCTTCCAGCACTCCCAGCTATCTTCAAGACACCACTGATTTCCTGAGAAAACTACAATCCATCAGTGATCTTCCAGAAAACACCATCCTGGCCACTATGGATATAGAAGTCCTCTACACCAACATTTCACACAGATGGACTACAAGCTATCAAGAATAGTATCCCTGACACTGTCACGGCAAACTTGGTGGCTGAACTTTGTGACTTTGTCCTCACCCACAATTATTTCACATTTGGAGACAATATATACCTTCAAGTCAGCAGAACTGCTATGGGTACCTGCATGGCCCCACAGTACACCAACATTTTTATAGCAGACTTAGAACAACGCTTCCTTAACTCTCGTCCCCTAATGCCCCTACTCTACTTGCAGTATATTGATGACATCTTCATCATCTGGTCCCATGGAAAAGAAGCCCTTGAGGAATTCCACCATGATTTCAACAATTTCCATCCCACCATCACCCTTAGCCTGGACCAATCCACACAAGCGGTCCATTTCCTAGACACAACTGTGCTAATAAATGATGGCCACATACACACCACCCTATACTGGAAACCTACTGACTGCTACACTTACCTACATGCCTCCAGCTTCCATCCAGGACACAATCCATTGTCTACAGCCAAGCTCTAAGATACAACTGAATTTGCTCCAATCCCTCAGACAGAGACAAACACCTACAAGATCACTACCAAGCATTCTTAAACCTACAATACCCACCTGGGGAAGTGAAAAAACAGATTGACAGAGCCAGAAGAGTACCCAGAATCCACCTACTGCAGGACAGTCCCAACAAAGACAAAAACAGAACACCATTAGCTGTCACCTTCAGTTCCCAACTTAAGCCTCTCCAACACATCATCAAAGACCTACAACCTATGCTGAAAGATGATCCCTCACTCTCACAGATCTTGGGAGACAGACCAGTCCTTGCTTACAGACAGCCCCCCAGCCTGAAACAAATACTCACCAGCAACCGCACACCACACAACAGAAACACTAACCCAGGTACCTATTCTTGTAACAAAGCCCAATGCCAACTCTGACCTCATATCCATTCAACTGACACCATCATAGGACCTAATCACATCAGCCACACCATCAGAGACTCATTCACCTGCACATCGACCAATGTGATATATGCCATCATGTGCCAGCAATGCCCCTCTGTTATGTACATTGGCCAAACCGGCCAGTCTCTACGCAAAAGAATAAATGGACACAAATCTGACATCAGGAATCATAACACTCAAAAAACCAGTAGGAGAACACTTCAATCTTCCTGGCCATTCCATTAAAGACTTGATGGTGTCAGTTTTGAAACAGAAAAACTTCCAAAACAGACTCTAACAAGAAACCGAGGAACTGGAATTAATTTTCAAATTGGACACAATAAACCAAGGGCTAAACAGAACTTGTGAATGGTTCTCTCATTACACTAATTGATTGCATTTCCCTTCTTAATTTACCTTCAATAGGTGTTATCTACTGCGAGACACAGAAATCCATTTCAAAAGGTATTTTTTCTCCTGCTGATAATGGCCCATCCATATTAAACAGCCTCTTAGAATTGGTATGCTAATGTACAACCTGTTTGGTTTTTTTGCTTTCTGTGTGCATAAATGCATCTTTCTTCTGTTCCATTCTATGCATCCGATGAAGTGGGCCCATGAAAGCCCATGAAAGCTTATGATGAAATAAATTGGTTAGCCTCTAAGATGCTACAAAGTCTTCCTTGTCTTATTTACTGAATTCTGATTATCATTTGTTTAGAGAAACGCACAGTTTAGAGCACCCCTGAGGTTGATCTATGCTGTGTATGAACCATAACAATCCTTGACTGGTCAGGAACCAAGAAGAGAAAAATATAGTGTAAAACCAACTTTGTCCATACCCATTCCAGCTGCACTGACTGTGGTCCAATGTATATTATATCTGAAAAATATATATGATGTCAATTACTTTCTAGTTCATATTCATCTATAACTTTCCATATGAAAGTGAATAAATATGATAAACATAAAGTTCCTGTTCGATTCTTGCTATTACTGTTTAGCTCATATTCTATTTATAACAAATTTTATTCTATATTGATATCTGCTTGAGATTCCAAAACATTAACAGTAGAAATGGAAACTCCCCAGTATATTTCAGCAGGACTGGAAGACTGATTGTTGTTGTGTTTACTTCATGAGGAAGGCATTCTGATACCACAGGGAATGGTACCTTATACAAAAGCACATATGAATGGGTAGTTGGCAATTCCTTACATAGACTGTCAATGAATAATGAAAGGGAACAGCTAAGAATTAAATCCTTATTTATTTTGTAAATATGCAAAATAAATTGGTATGATTTTTTTTTAATGTGCTATGCAGAGAAGGTGAAAGGAAAACTACACTAGGTAGATGAATCACTAATTTATAACCACATCATAGCCTCCTAGCTCTGGAAAGAATTGTGGAGGTAAAATGGAAGTTTAATCAGCACTGTGCATTTCAAAAATGTACTTTAATTTTGCACAGACAAGAAAAGGTTGCAGGGGATTTCAGGCAGCATGAATCATTTCACCTGTGCTTTCACTCTGGGCCTCCTTTGGATTTGTACTTCAGAGGTGGGAGTGGGAATCTACACAGCCATCATCCAGAAGGACATGTCTATATAATGCATATCAATTTTCTCAGCAGGGGCCTAAAATTTTTTTTGCTGAATGATAGCTTTAGGAAGTATTTTTAAAAACAATCCTCCTCATAAATGATTCTGCTCCAGGGAAGAAGAAAAGCGTGACACAGCTGTAATGTGTATCCCTCAATGAAGATTAAAGAAAGATATGTCCAAATGTGTGTTTTTGTTCTATTTTTCCCTGGTAAAGTATTGTCTCATCTCTTCCAAGTTTAAGTTAAGTCTTTCTTCAAAGACAGGGATGCAGTAGCATGCAAACAGAATTAAATATTTTTAAAAATACTTTTTTTCTTTAACACTTTTAATCATCCTATAACTAAAACACGAGTCTCTGGTTAGAGATTGGTAATAATATTATATGTTGGAACAAACCACCTAAAAAATCATGATGTTACTTGAAGGAACCCAGGAAATTCTAGTCCCATTGAAGTAAATGGGAATTTTGAGATTGACTTAAATGGGGTCACAAATTCACTCCAAGTGTTTGTACTGTGAGTAAGGGGATGACTACACTACAAAGTTTACAGCAGTGCAGCTGCACCAATGGAACTATGCCATGGAAGCTCTCTAATGTATCCATTCTAAGCCAATGGGAGAGAGAACTCTCCCATTGGCTTGACTTCTCCAGCCTATGCTAGTGGCAGAAGCGATGTCGGCGCAAGAAGCTGTAATGTAGACATAGCCTGAGAGACAGTTACTCTGAAACATTGGGAAACACTGAGGGAATTTGTGTCTATAATGATCACTCTAATGCAGGGAGTCAATGTAACATTCTGTTGAAGGTAATAATCTCTCATTTCTGAGAACTTGTCGTTCATTTCTTGAAAAATTTGTCGTTGCTTGTAGAAAATAAGATGGTATGGCCTGCTCTTGAAACATGCTGAGATTTTTCACTCCTCTGTTGCATTAGAAGCCACTTCATTGTTATCCCATATTCAGTAGTACAATAAGTCTAAATACATTTAATAGTAACAAAGAACCACAAGAGTACCAGAATATTAAATGACAGGTTCAAGAATAGCAGCCGTGTTAGTCTGTATCCGTAAAGAAAGCGAGGAATACTTGTAGCACCTTAGAGACTAACTAGTTTATTTCAGCATAAGCTTTCGTGAGCTATAGCTATGTCCAACCAGTGTTGAACAAGTCTGAGCCTGCTCTAAATCACACCTGAGCCTCAAATCCCCACCAACCAATCCCAGAATTAGAAAGTCTTAAAGGTGGCATAAAAGCCAACTTTGCCCTTTACCCACCTCCCTGGTCCTGTGCTGAATGCAGTTTAGATGAACTAGAGAATCTAGAGAAAAGATGCAGTCTTGAATAAGATTTGAGAAGAAAGGAACTAAATTTAAATCTTTATCTGTCTGTCTCTTTCTTTCTCACTCTTGATCCAAAAGAATCTAGAGAAAAATGAGCTGTACTTTTAAAAGGGAAATGTTCAGTGTTAATATGCAACTCTTAATTATTGAATTGAGGAACCATGATTGTCAAAAAGGTAGATTTAATTCTTACAAATGCTCTAGACACTAAAAGTCAGCTGGCTGTGTTCAGAGCAAATGCCGTCGGCTTGACATTTCTTGCTTGTCATGTAGTTGTGAGACATTAAATGAAAACTGGAAAGGTGGTCTGGTAAATGCATAGTATAGTACACAGAAAACTGGCTGTCTTTTATCATCTGCAATGATCACCACCAGATGACAGTAGGTCATTGTGTTGTCTTTATTTGCTTAAATATATACATCTGACAGCACGTGTCTTAAATCAGAAAGACCAATAATATGACAATCGCAAACTGTTTTGTATTCTTGATATTTAACAAGCAGACAGTCAGCCAGAATACACTACCCCGTGTGTGGGAGGTGGGAAGGGGGGTGATATGTCCTTCATTTTAGATGTGAATATAATTCCATCCCAGACAAGCTATGTACATCAGAAACACTATATCAAGAAATTTGATTTGGGTATATACATTACGAGCCTGAACCAAAGCTCCTTGAAGATTTTGAGGGAAGACACCCTTTTATTGTAGTGGGCTTTGGATCAAACCCTGAATATTTTGTGTAACCACACCTGAGTAAGGACTAAAATCAGCTTTTAGAAAAAGCAGGCATCTGACTTCACACTGGTCATAAGTGGATAAGTTATTAATCTATAGATAAAGTACAGAGATGGGTGAACCTTTGCAATAAATAAAGCAACTAGCTGAGGAAGAAATTAAAAATCTTCCTGGTTTGCAAGATTTTGCCTAAATGTCTACTTTGTGATTATGGGGCATGTAGCACACAAGGAGGCCCTAAGATCATATGTTTGCAGCTGGTAAACTTTTTTGCTCTTTCATTATTTCTATTTTTAATAGCTCTGAGCTATAATTCATTGTTGAGGCTGATTTGACAGATCTTCCAAATGTGTTCAGGAACAGTGTTACATAATGATGGCTGAACTATGGAGTATGCAAAATTACTGTTACCTGCAAGTAAGTTAGCAAGGTAGATAGAAAGGCAATGATATGGAAAGATAAAAGCATATATAGTACTACACTTTATCTTTTCAGATGTCAATGGTTTCACCTGTTTTACACTATTTCTCTATAATAAAAAACGGAACTTGTAGTGTGTTCTACTTTACCCTGTTTTAATCATCAATTTACACCTGTCCAGATGTGTGCTCAGGTATGAAGTCATCTGCAGATGACTTAAGTGTTTTAGGATCTTATGCAGGTCCTCTGTATAGGGTTGAATTTCATCATTAATGAATATTTCAATAGCAGAAAGGAAATCTGTTGTTCTGGGCCTCTTGACATTGTTTGCCAAATAAACACCAGAAAACCTTGCCTTGCATTATATATGAGTTAAAAATAGATACCCGTGAACCACATATTTCAAACAGTGTGTCATGCAAATCTCGTTGGGGTTATCAACACCTATGTCTCCAGTATGAAAAATGGAGAATAATGTATGTATATAGCTTGCACTGACAGTATAAGGAATCAACCAGACAGGATACCACCATGATGATGGTGTACCTAAAATGTCTAAGAATCTACCTAGCTATGTGTTTTTTTCTCTTTGGGTGGGGGAGAAGGAGATTTGTTGGCTTTTTGGGGCGGAGAAGGGAAGTGTTGCCATGAAGGAATTATAGGAACACTGTTACTTGTTATATTTCCCCCAATGCAACTAATGAAAGCAAATAATGTTGTATTTGTCCAGGAAGCACTCTCAATTTTCCCTAATTCCATTGTGACTAGTTAGTTAGCATACTGAAAACCTTATTAAAATTAACCTGGTTACAGTTAAGCACCTCAGAGAATGGAAAAATAATGTCCACGTCCATTAGGCACCTTGATTTGGGACATTATTTTTATTGTAAATTTCATACTAGGACAGCCCCACTGAGAAGCAACATCCTGTTTTAAAGGAATCCTGTGGGTAGCATTAATGATACTGTAACTGAATTTCACAGCTGCTTATAATGAAATATTGGGAAATACTATTCTTTTTGCTATGATTATATTTAAACTGCAAAACATTTATATTTACCCTTTCTCAAGGAAATTAAATGGCAACCTTGATCTTTAATGAGGCACTGAGAGAAAATGTGTCTTAAATATTCAGTTTATGTCTCAGGAAATCAGGAAATGGATAATAGAGCCATTTTCTTCTAGGTCACCATTGAAATAGATTCAGATTGGTAGGAACTGAAAGTCAGTCCCATCTGCTGGCTGTTTGGTCACAGTGCCCTTTTTGAAATAAGGTGATGGTCTCAGAGCAAGTCCTACTGGACATGTGCTCTATCAGAAATCTAATACAAAAATGGAAGTCACTGACCATTTCAGCAGAAGCAACAAAAAGAAACTAACTGTTCTCTCCCACAAATGATACTTCCAGGCCAGAGTGGGTATATTTGATCATTGTGACAAAGGTCAAATCACTAGAGCGGTAAACTTTGCCAACTCTTTTCATGCTTTGCCTTTTATTCCTTGTAGGATTCTTCATTTTTCTTCATCCATTATGAAAACCATGGACAATCAGGTCACATTGTGGGAAAGAAGGGAGTTGAGTCTGAGAGGAATGAGAAAGGAAGAAAGGAAACAGAAGGAAAAAAAGACCATTTCCATCATAAAACAATACTCAACTCCTTTTCCCTCTCTTTTACGTATTTCATTGACTTTAATTAAACTTCCCCTATAAATGGGTGAGATTGGCGATGTTGTTTTAAATAAGCAGTGTGCTCACAAGGTGATTTATCAAAGCTTCTGTACAAGTATATTTCTTTGTGATGCTCAAATTTCATTTTCAAAGGGTTTCCATCTGCCATACAACTTGTGCCTTATTAGATTTCAAATTAAAACGTATAATTACCGAGAACAATCTGCTCTTTCCCTCATTATGGAGAGCAGACCCAATACTGTCATTAAAAGGTACAGAAGTATTGAAAGTTTATTCATTCAATTGTATTTAATATATGCCAACATTTAAATGCACTTGTTGTTAACCCTGACCCTGTTTATACTGAGCCAGAAATTCCTATCTCATACTGTTTTGTAGATTTTCTGTCACAGTAATTTTTATAATGTTTCAAAGAAATCGGTTTGATTTCCTGCTTCGTCAAAACTATAGGACCTTGGCTTAAATACAACACTACTCTAGTTCCATATGGCAGACCACTGCATGATCAAAACAAATGCTTCCTAGGAGACAAAATAAAATTCCCATTGTACTTGTTTGCATGCAAAATCAGAGTTTGTTTACTGTACCATCTTAAATGTCCATTCTTGCATAGAAAATACATGTTTTGTACACATCATAGCAACAATTGTTGATCGTAGGAGTTTTGCCATTGGGAGCAGGTTTGGGCCCTGTATTTGGGTTAAATCCTTATTCCTTTGCTCTGTGGGCATGGAACATTCAAACCTCCATACAGCTGTTTTGCAGCACAAAGCATCTAGAAAAGTACCCTAAAGGGGTAGCTTGGATTCCACAGGTACCATAAAGCCAGAACAGCCAGCTCTTTGCCACCTATTGTCTCAGATTCCAGTTGTAAAAAGCATGTGAATTTGGGATGGACAAGGCAAAATCTGGCTACACTCCTCTGATGCTCAGCCATCAGCGAGGTCCCTAAGAGATTATCTCAATGGCACAATTTAGAGCAGCCCATAGGCTGCTTGATGTTATGCTGCAGGCTGAAATAGCCCCAGGGTTGGAGAAATGAAAAGGTGGCTGTAAACTAGACTGCAGATGAAATTCTGTCCTTGTAAATAATGGAAGCATGTAACATGACTTATTTCCAAATAGTCTCTCAATGTTTTGCCATTTAAAAATTGTCGAGTAGCTTTAATTTTAACAATAATCACGTAGGCAAGATCTTGCTAAAGGAATTCCTTATGTTCTGATACACTCTGAGAAGCCTCTCTAGACTTTTCTCAGGAATTACAGTGTTCTCAGTTCATTTATACAGAGATGCAACATTATTTTTATCTGCAATTAGGATCACTTTGTGGGAAAATTGGCAGGCAAGAGTCCCTGTTTTGGAGGTTACATTTATTCCTTATGCATGAACTGAAACAAAAATTAAAAACCCCTGCCGACAAAGCTTGCCTTCATGTGAAAGCAGATGATGCTGTGGGTTCAGTTGTGCTGTGAATTAAGGGGTGGTATGGAACGCTAGCACAGCATGCTCTCCTTTTTTGTGGTTGGCTTGCTTTGTGGCCTTAGCACTGTAGGGAAATCTCCTCTTTCCACCCATTCATCTATTTTGTGGTTCCTTTCATCCCAGAGTGCACTAGGAAGGAGCAGTCCCTGTGATTGGGCAAATGGAAGAATTGCAATTGTCATTAACTCTTGCATAGAAGCATGAGAGAGAAGGTTCCTTATACATCCTTGCCCCGACCACTCACGGAGCCCAACCACAGTCCAGCATTCATGTCAAGTAATGTTATGCTAATCAAATCACATCCAAATGCAAAACAAATATGTTTGTTTTGTAATGAGGGGGGAAATGCATTAGAGTGCTCCTTTCAGATGCTACAAGACTAGGACTGACAAGCCGAAAGCGATTAAATAATTAATCGCCTGATCAAACGCCCTGTTAAACAATAATGGAATACCATTTATTTAAATATTTTGGATGTTTTCTACATTTTCAAATATATTGATTTCAATTACAACACAAAATACAAAGTGTATGGGGCTCGCTTTATATTTATTTTTGATTACAAGTATTTGCACTGTAAAAACTCAAAATAACTAGTATTTTTCAATTCACCTAATACAGGTACTGTAGTGCAATCTCTTTGACATGGAAGATGAACTTACAAATGTGGAATTATATAAAAAAAACTGGATTCAAAAATAAAATGTTAAATTTTAAAATCTGCAAGTCTACTCAGTCCTACTTCTTGTTCAGCCAATTGCTCAAACAAGTGTGTTTACATTTGCAGGTGAAAATGCTGCCTGCTTCTTGTTTGCAATATCACCAGAGAGTGAGAACAAACGTTTGTATGGAACTTTTGTAGTTGGGATGAAAAGATATTTATGTTCCAGATGCACTAAAGATTCATATGTCTCTTCATGATTTAACCACCATTCTAGGGCACATGCACCCATGCTGATGATGTTTTTTACTTCATAGTAATTCAAACCAATGCGGACCAACACATGCACATTTTCATTATCTGAGTCAGATACCACCAGCAGACTGATTTTCTTTTTTGATGGTTTGGGTTTTGTAGTTTCTGGATCAGAGTGTTGCTCTTTTAAGATTTCTAAAAGTGTGCTTCACACCTCGCCCTTCTCCGCTTTTGGAAGGCACTTCAGATTCGTAAATATTGGGTTGAGTGCTGTAGCTATTTTTAGAAATCTCACATTGGTACCTTCTTTGCATTTTGTCAAATCTGCTATGAAAGTGTTTTTAAAATGAACAATATGTGCTGGGTCATCATCTGAGGCTGCTATAACATGAAATGCATGACAGAATGCATGTAAAACAGAGCACGGACATACAATTCTCCCCCAAGGAGTTCAATCACAAATTTAATTAATCCATTATTTTTTAATGAGCATCATCATCAGCATGGAAACTTGTCCTCTGGAATGGTGGCTGAAGCATGAAGGGACATACAAATAAAATTATGTATATAATTTTTTAATCATGATTAATTTTTTTGAGTTAATCACATGAGTTAGCTGTGATTAATCGATTCCCCTATACAAGACTGAAGGTCTAAGATTATTCGTCCACCGCATATAGCACAACACATGTTGACTGAGAGGCATTATGTGTACACTGTGTGGGTACACTGACTGTTCAGTGCCCCTGACTCTTGCCATCCACTCCCTTCCCCTCACTACATCAGTTCAAGGTCTTTTGACGTCTTTCAAATCCAGGGGTAGGAAGGAAGCAGGATTTGCCTCTAAATGGAAGAATATAGTTTGTAAAAGAATAATCTGAATAGATAAACCAAGATTTTAGTAAACTGTTTTCTTAATGTTACAACAACTGATGAAATCTGGAATTAGATAGATAGGTGCTCTTTATGAAAATATACCAATTAACAATAAAAACTTTCAGCAAACTACAGAATTTGTTATGTAATGTCTTTTATATTCAAGCTGGCTCAAAATAATTCTACAACTGGCTGAGAAAAAAAATGGTAGTGCAATGACTACGCATACTAATGAAATAGCCTTGAATTGCTCCTCAACAGTTTACACACTACCTTGGACATCAGAACCTGTTTCACCGGGAAAAGAAATACTGTCTCATACTCTGCAATGTTCTGACTTCCATCTGGACAACTTGGGCCATTTTCTGGTTCCGCTGAAGTTAGTAAAGTTTTGTCATTGCTTTCAGAGGGCTTTCAAAGGTCCATGATCTCACCCACAAATAGAATTCAAGTCATGTATACTCCAAGGTCAGTACACACTACTCTGACATTTTAAAGAGGCCTTAAAGTAAGAGTAAAGTTTATTTTTGCATCCATTATGAGGCCATGTTATATTTCCACGAACATTAGGTCTTACACAGAGCTCATAACAAACTTGCTCTAGATTTAAAGATGCAAATTTCATTTGTTTCTTGGGTTGGTCTTATTTTCAGTACCTTAGTGATTCACTGATTTCTCTATCAATAGATTCCTGATTTGGAAGTGCTGATGTCACTAAAGAAGCAGTTACACCAGAGGCTAGTCTCTCTCTCTCTCTCTCTCTTTTCCCGTCACCCCCCAGCCGGGGTATGGGCCACCCACTGGTGTTGGTGTTTCAATAGCAATTGGTTCCCTTACAGGGTGGAGTTGCTAGCCCCACGCCCATGTTAAGCCTAC
Organism: Sternotherus odoratus; assembly: GCA_032164245.1. Lineage (NCBI taxonomy): Eukaryota > Metazoa > Chordata > Testudines > Kinosternidae > Sternotherus > Sternotherus odoratus. The sequence continues at coordinate 64,422,321 of JAVMKO010000001.1, forward strand.
AGCACCTGGTATTCCCAGGAGGTCTCCCATCCAAGTACTGAGGCTAGTCTACGGAATTTAAATTTGTGTAGAACTTCTTTACAGACTGTAGCGTCCGGGTATTGTAGCTTTGTGATTACTTTGGTGTGCAAAATGTCCTTGACACATATAATGGGTTCATTCTTTGGTAGCTACATAGAAATTAATTATGAAGAAGATGATTGGTGAGACACACATAGAGAATTTGAATATTAATAATACCATGACCAATATATGCAAAATCACAGAACTAGAAGAGCATGATAAGAATAATAGAAGAATCTTCCTCACATATACTTGCACGTCTGTGAGGCTGTGGATTTTCCTTAAAGTGAGATTAAGGGTACATCTTCAGTACCCAACGGATCGGTGGGTAGTGATCGATTTATTGGGAATCAATTTATCGCGTCTACTATAGATGCAATAAATCAATCCCCGAGCACGCTCCCCGTTGACTCCGGAACTCCACCTCCACAAGAAGCAAAAGCAAAGTCAATGGGGAGGGGCAGCGGTTGACATGCCACAGTGTGGACGGCCAGGTAAGTTGCTCTAAGATGTGGTGATATAGCTGAAGTTGCGTATGTTAGGTGGACTCATACCCTCCCCCCCCCCAGGTGTAGCACAGGCCTAAGTGTTAGGATTGTAGCCATCCTTAGGTCTCACTGAGGGTCAGCTTTGATTCCTTTTAATGAACATATTCCTTACACCCACCTCATTCTGAGATCATATTTGATTAAACCTTGGTCTCTTGTTAATATCTGCCATTCCTGCTATCCATTTTTGTGGTTCTAATAATCATCAGATGCATTTGAATAGATATATGTTCTTTACACAGTGTGGTGTAAATGAAGTTTGGCTAAAGTCTCTGAAGTCTCAACAGCTTTCCATAAGCTACATATTGACAAAGCTTCTAACCCAAGGCTATTTTTTATTAGGTTTAATGTTGCTTTATACAAGCTATTACTACCAATAAGCCTCAAGCTAAATACTTGGCTTCAGACTCATGGCAAAATCCAATTAAAAATAATCTTTAAGTTTATTTGCTTATCCTGTTGGTATTATAGTTTTCAGTTGATATGAACTAATTTCACAGTTGTTTTAACTATTTCTAAGATATAAACATTTTTTTTACTGGGCCACCTAAGCACGGGTCATGAGTCAAAGATCAGTAATGTAAATAGAGTCCTGGAGACCTCTCTAATCAGGAAGTTCCTATGTTTATTAAGGTCCCCGCTACAACATGTCCTGGTCCTCTTTGGTAATTGCGTTGGACCAAAAACTCTATAATTACTCTACATATAATCACTCACCATATTTGGGGTCAGGAAGGAATTTTCCTCCAGGGCAGACTGGCAGAGGCCCTGGAGATTTTTCGCCTTCCTCTGCAGCAGGGGGCATGAGTCACTTGCTGGAGGATTCTCTGTACCTTGAAGTTCTTAAACCAAGATTTGAGGACTTCAATAGCTCAGATACAAGTGAAAGGTATATTGCAGGAATGGGTGGGTAAAATTCTGTGGCCTGCGTTGTGCAGGAGGTCAGACTAGATGATCATAATGGTCCCTTCTGACCTTAAAGTCTATGAGTCTACACAGACTATCAACTATTCATGAGGTAGCAGTACAGATGAATCATGTACCAGATTTATATATGTTTATAACTATTTGTTGTTAATACTGAAATTTTACAAGGCATCAGTATATAGGCCATATGCTGTAATATACATTTTACTTGTTGTGATGATTTGAAAACTCTGTCTGCTCAGCTTATGAATTCTAGTAGATATTGTGAAGTTGCCCTTATGCAAATGTATGCATCATGGTCTGCTTTTATCTATCCACTGTTATTTTATTCATCATTGTTGGCAAACCTGTAAGCATGTCTTTTCCAGTCTAGAAACAATGGAGAATAGATAACTTTAAATATTGTAGTAAGATTGGTCATTAGGTATGCGAAGGAGACCTGCTGAAGTTGGGAGAAGCCACTTTCTCCAGCTGGTCTGTGGTACATTGGACTATGGACAGTGGAAAAAAATATCAGCAATAAGAAAAAGGAACCATGTGTTGTTGGTGAAGCATATAACCTTGAGGGACTCACAGTGCTGGACAGGATGATTTGAGCAGGAGATGTGTGGAGGAGGAAAATGGATATGCTTTTATAGTAGGGGAGGCTCAGTTTCAAAGCAAGGTGACTGGGGCAGTGGGAGGGCAGCACTCTGTGATTGACAATTCAAGATTTGTGCTGCAGCAGAAAAACTCAGGATAGCCCCATCGGACTCTTACCACAGCTCAAGGAATATTCTGAATGGTCAATAAACTTAGGGAAATGTTGTGTAGATTTGTGCATTTTTCATGTGATTAAGTAGAGCAATAGTGGTTTAGAATCCTGTGCAAAGCCTGTCTTTGGGTTATGTGTTACACTTATCACGTGCCCTTGGAGACTTAACCTGTAGACCCAGAACACCCTCACAGTTGTAGATCTGGGAGAGGGGTTTGTGGACTACAGGGGAGTCTGAGGTGTCCGCACTGATAACAGGGACTGAGGAGTTGGATCGTGAGATCCCATATCTTGAGAGTCAGAGAGGTAGCCGTGTTAGTCTGGAATAGCAGAGGTAACAAAGTCCTGTGGCACCTTAAAGACTAACTATAAAGTTTTGAAGTGCAAGCAGTGCATCCGACGAAGTGGGTATTAGCCCACGAAAGCTTATGCTTCAAAACTTTATAGTTAGTCTTTAAGGTGCCACAGGACTTTGTTACATCTCTTGAGAGGGGTTTTATACAGAGGATCTCGACCCCAAGAATGTGCTTAGGGATCCTAAACCAGGAGATTCTGTTCAGAATCTGTATGCTAAAGGCATAAGGCCCAGTGATGTGGTCCCCTCACAGCAGTCTGGTGAGTGGCTAAGAGGGAACAACAAAAACAGAGCAGGACCGGATGATGGATTGAGAGCCACTTGCGGTGCTAACAATTCTCTAATTCTTCCACCTTCCCTTTCTCTGATTTTGGTTTTCTTCTCTTTTGCAATCCTTGCATTTTGATTTAGGGACTCTTCACACTTTCTCTTTTTGATTGCTTCAGTGTAGCAATATTTTGTATTTTATTGTTTGATAAATCTATTTATAAGCTGTTTTGACATTCAGATAGTAATTTCAGTGTGACTTTTACCTTCTGTCTTATCCCATTGTAATTCTGCTTCTGTATTTGAAATGCAATGGATAGGTAATGACTATCCTGAGTAGCTTATAGTTAAATTATTATTAAACACAAACTTGGCCAGCTGGCCAGAATTCTTGATTGATTCTCTGTTTTCCTTTGTCTCTTCTCCACTTCACCATGGAGACAGTTGTCCAAGGCTATTTCCAGCATATCCAACAGAATCCATTGTATCCCTTTTCAGTCTTTCATCCCTATAGCACAAATAACAAACATTGTATGTAACTGCGCAGAAAGGTAGTATTAAAAAGATAATGCAATATTTTTGGGGAAGATTGGTTTTTTTAACCTGATTCATCATTCAGCTGTCTTGAAACATCTATACACATTAATTGAAAGGCTTGTGAACCAGGGCAGTTTTATATATTTCTATTGAGGAATCATTGAGGACAGTTCAAGAAAAATGTCTATGCAGTGTGCTGTAGCAATTACAAAAGCAACTATCACCAGGTTGTTCGGATGCATAAATCGAGTGAAAACACTGAAAACATTATTATGGCACAATACTCAGCTACTGTACAGCTTTTCATCAGAAATACCGGGTTCAGATTTTCTCTCTCTCTCTCTCTTATATATCTATATCTATATCTATATCCATAGATAGATAGATAGATAGTGTGTGTGTGGCCAGTAAAGGCCAGTAAAAGTGTGTGTGCATCCAGTAAAAGTCCCCAAAAATGGAGATTTGTTTAAACCAATTTTTTTGTGTGGGGGGATGTTTTTGATGAATTTTCCATTTTGAAAAATGTTTGACTTTTTTAAAAAACTTTTGAAATATTCTGTTTGGACATTTTCTAAACAAAAAGTCTGCTTTTCAGTTTGAAATGAAACTTTGTTTCAAAAGTTAAGTTAATGTTTTTTGGGAAAATCTTAAAAAATAAAGAGATTAAAATCAAAAGAGAAATATCAAGAAATTATCTAAATAAAACATTTTGGTTATCCCCGTCTGATTCTCCCCTCTCGCCATCCCCCAGATTTCTAGTTTGTGGGAATTTTTGAGAATTTGACTTTTCATCCTCCCTCAGGACAGGAAATTGTTTCAAAATCTTGAGAATTCTCAGCAGATGGGAAAACCACTTCCTACCCAGCTTTAATTCTCAGCTATGTTGCTAAAATGGACTTCAGAGTTTCATAAAAGACAGAGGTCTCCATGGAGATGATCTTGGGACATCTATAGATCTGGAGGGACAGAATTGTTGCTCAGTCTATTTGTGGCAAGCTCCTTGTGCCCCACCATATGTTGAGGCATTAAGGCTATGGAAATTTCCATCCAGCTTTGATCTTTCTATGATTCTTTCTATGGGAGAGCATAATTTGTGCCGTACTCTATAAACAACTGTGAAATAAAATCAAAAGCCCCCAATCCTGCAATCTTGCTTGTAGAAATACCTCCATGGAGGTAAATAGAACTACTATGTGAATAATGATTACAGGTTCAGGTCTAATATGAGGAAGAAATATGGCAAGCAGTTGACATCACAGTGTTACACTGTTCTCTGAACTCTCTGTAAATGAAATGACATAGCACCATGGGAAAATGGAACAGCTCATGAGCATGGTTGGAAACTCATAAATACATAACCGCTTTACAAATGGAATTCCTGAAGTGCCTGCTCAAATTGTTTTATTTTTGTGTTTTCTGGTAAGTGCGGCATTCTCCTTTGATTTGCATGTCTGCAGGCTAATATACAGGAAATGGAAGAGATTTTACTTCTGTTGTTGTGCTTCTGCAGTATTGTTACTTTAAGAGGAAAAAAAACCTGTTTGGCTAGGATGGCTGTTAAACCCCTGGTTTTGCTTGCCTTCCTGATTTGTCCTAATTGCCTCATATTCGGAATAATGAAAGAATGTTCATAACAATTACTAAACATGATACCAACTAAAAGCAAAGGAAAGTAAATGAATTTGTTCCCTCCAAAAAGAAAAGTATCAGAGACAAAGGAATGAATTGAGAAGGAAGGTCAATTGCCTAGAATCCCATATCTAAAAGTTCTTCCAAAGGCTTAAAGTAGTCCCTGCACAAGCAGCCAAAGTTGAGTCAGTTCCATTAGAAATTGGAGAAGTAACCTTAGCAACTTCGTTATTTGTTGTTACATCTTTGGAGATTAAAATGGACTTTCTTGCCCCTAGGGTTGCTAGGGTTAGGGAATAAGGTGGAAGTAGATCAAAGAAATTGTCATCTTGGAAAAACTCATAATGTTCCAAATAAAAAGTGGAAACAACTGGTGCTAGGCTATTTCAGCAGCTCTTACAAGGGAAAATTGTTTTCATAGGAAACTGACAACATAAAAATGTAGTGTTAAAATATGAGGCAAGGAGCTGCTGGCTAGAGCAGAAGAGGATGATTCAAATGACGGGATTTTTTTTTAATTGAGAAGGCATTTTATAATTTAAACAAGCGACTAGTGGACAAATCTGGCAGCCATTACATTGCTCTGTCTTCAAAAAATGGCACACTTAGGAAGAATATTTTAATCATGAAGAAAGGGCAGCCTGTAAATTCAACTTTAATATTGAGCTATTGACAAAGCAGAATGAATAAAAGATTAATCCACTGTGGAATATTCGTTCATGGAAATTATTTTTGTGAGAAGGATAGCAATATTTATTTTCTCTTCATTTCTGGGTTTTCTGCTGCTGCTATGCTTATTTATTTACTTATTAAGTGTTGCTAATGCCTCTGGTGATACAATAGCATATAGGAAGATACAGCCTTTTTCCTTGGAAGGTGCGAGTAAAATTCAAGCCCAGACAATGCAGATCAGAAACACGTTTTACACAGTTAAACTGGAAACAGATTGATACATAATCACTGAAAGTCTTCATGGAAGGTGTTTGTTTTAAGCAGGGATTTGAAGATGGAGGAGGAATTGATTTTATGTATGAGAAAAATAAGCCACATTCATGGTTGGCACAGAAAAACACATGATGCAGGGTGTAGGAGGATTGAAAGGGAATTGTTAGAAAGTTGGTTTGAGTTTGAGACACACTGGTGAAAGGTCCCCAGAATGCCAGACGATTCCAATCTTTGCTTTTGTCTTATGACATGCAAAGTATCTTCCATCTACCTTTTATCTAGAAATGGCTTAACCACTTTTTTTCCCCCCAAGGGAAAAATGTTACACAACATTTGTGTTCCTTGGATTGGGTCCAGTAACCATGTAAATCATGATATTTTCAGAGCCCAAAGGGTATATGTTTTTAAATGGCCTGGACTGCATTCTATAGATATGATTGTTACATTTCCCCCAGATATCTGTTATAAGATGGACAGTACAAGGCATGTATTAAAACTTAAGGTTTAAAAATCAAGGACATATTGAAATTTAAAAATATATTCTTTATTGTTTATAAGTTTATTATTAAAGCCTAAAGAAGCAAAGAATGCTAAATCATTCCATATATTATAGGCCTTACACATGTTCCTTATCAGTAAAGAATTGTGTGTTTGTACCTTTTGATGTCACAAAAATCTATCCGAGTACTGTATATATGTTTTCTAACTTTTTCAGGATCATAGAATGGTGGTGCATCATATTCAGGTCTATCCAGATATTATCAGCCTGTATTTGGCTGGTTTTCACAACTGTTTTTGAAAACGAACATAAGGCTTGATTTATAATTAGTTCTGAATACGATGCAAGATGAATGAGATTAGGCAGAAGTACAGCAAAACAGTCATTCTTATAGCATTTCCAGACTTCTACATTCCTTTGCTAGAGCAGAAGGGATTCATTTTTTTTCTTCTCACTGAAAAAAATTACTTTCCCAGCTGGCCAAAAAACTGCACGAAGCCCATGCTCTGTGAGATATGTGTGCCTCACACACAAAAAATCCCCAAACCTAGAGAAGGGTGCTGTAAGGCCACCACTTGGAGGCACCTTATGTCTGGAGTCTCATTTTGGTCCATAAGAAGTCTACAACAATTGCCACCTGGCCAGTGGCTATCCAAGAGGCAACTGACTGCAAATACCAGATATCCAGTGAAGGAGGCTTGAAACATACACCAATTTATTTAAACTATGGTTTTAGGAAACAGTAAAATTGTTGCAGTACTTTGGTGATGATTACATTCTTTAGGTGGTCTAATAAAGGCATAAGTCAATACAGTAGGCCTGGGTAGACATATGTGCTGGAGAAAAAGTCCTATTCTCTCTGTACTATATATAAAAGACTAAGGTGATTTATAGTACATAGATGAAGCAGTAACCTGATGGAGACTTGTGCCTGTCCTTTAGCCCTGGTTATGTTTATAAAGAAATGACCTCACCTTGGCCTGTATTAGTACACTATAATTTGAAAAATATGTCAGACTGACTGATGTCGGTAAATCAGGACTAGCTAGGTGTCTGAGGAAGTAAAATGAGAGCCTTATGCTATTACGTCACTTCTGAAAGGAGTGTGGGTAGATAACCTCTGAAGTCTGAATCAGCACATCAGCCTCAGCCAGATGCATAAGGCATCGACCTCTGAGATCGTTGATAAGCAAATCCTAAATAGATGTGAGACAGAGTTGCTAAGAAAGTAAACCAGGGATAGATATTTGAGAGAATGTTCTCAGTGGGTATGTTATTACAATGTGAAAATGTGTGAAATAATATGAGAAATCTGACCTACACCTATGGAAAATTTCTTCATAATTTAATAAAAAATGCTATTTTTCCAGAGGGATTTCTGTATTTATAATTACAGAATTCAACCTGAAGTTGTAAAATCACATATAAATTTATACCTCAGTATTCTGTAGGGTGGTTCAAAAATACATATAGGAAGGATATTGTCTGTTCTGTAGACTAGTCTTTAAGAATAACTTCTATAGGGTCATCTTAAATGTCTTTTAGACCCTTGGTTTAATCATGTTCCCATTCTGTAGGTCTTTTTCTTGAAGGTAAGTGCTAACAGTAGGAATATGCTTGAGCCAATAAGAAAAAAAGCAGCTTCCCTCTAATAACTTGTTATGAAACCATCCAGAATAAATTATTGATGGTTATCTTACAGAAAGAAACAAATGTTAGCCAAACATTGTGATTCAGAGGGAGAGGTGATAACAAAACTAAAATTAGTTTTAGCCTACACTTTTCAGTAAAAATTTCCTATTTGCCTATGTTTCAGGCTCAATGTAAGCATACTTCACCCCACTCTAAGCATCCAGACACCTTAAACCAAGATTTGAGGACTTCAGTGGCTCAGATATAGGTGAGAGGTACATTGCAGGAATGGGTGGGTAAAACTCTGTGGCTGCGCTGTGCAGGAGGTCAGTTTAGATGATGATAATGGTACCTTCTGACCTTAAAGTCTATGAGTCTAAGCCTTAGCTTGATGCACAAACTGGGGAATGAGAGGTGTTCCCCTCACTTTCCTGGAGGACCTGATCTGATAAGTTTGCTAAGAGCATCCCTGTAGGCAAATCAGCAGCCCCATAGGATGAGTTACCATATAGCATTTAGCCCAGAGGTTAAGTTACTCACCTAAGGTATGGGAGACATCTGAGTGGGGGAAGCGGATTGGAACAGGGCTCTATCATCTCTTATGTGAGTGCCTTTGTCACTGTGTTATAGGATATTCTTAAGGAGAAGTAGATAGATAACTGTAACTGTAATTGGGTCAGAGAAAGAGAGACCAAGTATGAGTCTGTAGCTTAGCAGTTAAAACACTTGCTTGGTAGATCCAGGAACCAGTCCCCTCCCCCCCTTCTCCAATAAACATTTTAATGATTTATCTGTAATGGAACATTTCAACAAGAGAGTCTAAGAGAGGCCGCCACATCAAAATATCCCATAGCCCACTGCTTCAGGAACTTACCTGAAAGGTAGCAGATTGCTAGACAAATCCCCTTCGGTCACAGGGGCACTTGTAGTTGGGGTCTCCTGCAGCCTAAGTGAGTAGACCAACCACCGGATCAAAAGTGGTGAGGGGCTCCTCAACCAGCTTTTTGCAAAAATTGCATAGGCACCTACCTCCTAGAAAAGGTTTGCAGCTGAGAATCCCAAACAGAGGGAGGCAACTCCCTCAAGCCAGATTTAGGCATCTCTCTTAAAGGGGGTTCTGGACTTAAGGCACACCCCTTGCCTGGGAATCTCCTGTTGGCTAGTTTAGTGAGGGAGCTGCCCAGTTTGCTGGCTTTTGTGAATCCCATTCAAAGGTTCTTTATTCGTTATATAGGAATCCTCAGGGCCTAAACCAGACTTTGTGAATCCCAATATTTTTCTATGTGCTTAAAAGTCAGGCAGGATAATGCTAGATTTCTTGGTGAGTCTAGCCCTTAGCATTTGTGTGAACACAAGTGCAGCCTCTAGATCTGACATATGTATTCATAAAATGGTGTTGACTTCACAAATTAGTTCTATGCAGACTAAACCTTTTCATAACAATTGCTTTGTCTGTGCTTTTATTCTGGAGACCCGCCAATTAAAATCTGAGGAGAACTCTCAAAGATGTTTCACATTCATGAACTGCTGTGTCTTCTGAATTTAACAGCATGATCCTGTTTTTATTTGGTGTCCTGGTGCCAGCTGTCTTTTAGTTTCAGCAATGTGGCAATACTCCATATGACTATAATCAACTGGGCTTTAGGCAAGTTTTGAGGGGAAAAATATGGAAAGTGTATGTGTGTCCATGGGTTTATAGTCCTTTCCACTATAAAGTTTAAATTCTTCCCATATTTATGATTATAAATTTAGCATTATTTATGGTATTAATTTGTGTATAGACCAGATCCTTAGCTGGTGGATATTGTCATAATCTCCATGGAGCTCAATGGAGTTACACTGATTTAAACGTACTGAGGACCTGGCTCATTTATTTTTATTTAATGCTAAGTTGCTCTTTCATATTTATTTTCCGTAGAGGGTTAATGGCCTTTGCATATACTTCATGGAATTATTTCCAAGGTCCACAGCTGGTAAGAGCCCCTTAAAGTAGTCAGGCTGATTTTTCCTTGCCAGAAGAATTATTAAATACATTATTTAGCATTAATTCTCTTTGCTCAGTGTGAGTGATCTTGTCTCCAACACAGGCCTATGAAAGGAAAGTGCTAACTGATTTTACATCTACATTTGTCAATGATTCTGCACTGTAACTGAATTATCTTCCATCTAATTATCCTCAGTAGTCAGATCTTAGCAAAAAGAACAGTTGCATGTTTGACTTGCTGTTCTTGTCAAATATTGGGTTTTAAGATTTTTGTTATATGCTGTATTTCACTTGTTAAAGGTAAAAGAAGCAAAAACACCTACTGTTCACTAAGGACCAAAACCAGGAAGTCAAATCTACATTCAGTAGAATTGTGGTGTTGGCGGTAATGGATCAAATTTGAATTCCTCATCTGAACTTAACCCCTAAATTCCTGGTCAGATCCAGAGGGGTTTCATTACAGTTCCACTGTGAATGTGGTCATTTGCATGAGAACGATGGATCTCATGAGATTTTCTCCCTTTAGGGCTAAAATCATACAAAAAGAGATCACAAGCTTTTAATGCCAACAACTGTGAACACTGTGCTAAACATACCATAATATGAGCAATGATCCAAATGGTGTGTCACTTCAGCCCACCTTAACTAGTAACATGTGGATCATAGCACAACTCTGTGCATTTTAGTGAGGCAGTGACAGTAAAAAGGTCAATGGAGGCAAACCAGTTATTGACGAAGCAGTAGTTAAATAATCTAATCATTGTTTTCCAACACACTCATAAAACAGGCTGTTCCATTTTGTTTTACAAATTTTAATCAGATTGCTGGTGATTAAAGCATAAGCAAAGATGACAGATGTGCTCTGGTTGTGTTTATCCATCATTTCATCTTTCATCATAACAATGAGCCAAATTAAATAAAACTCTGGCTCACACTATGTGGAAACTGACGTTAAGTTGAGCAAACCTTCTCCTCCCCCCTATCCCGACCAAATTTTTGGTCTTGCATAAGTTTTCCCAATGTAGAAACCAGATGGAGTTTACATTGACTCTAACCCGGAGATGTTATCTTTATTAGATTTGTTGCAATCATACTGTTATCATTTCATAAATCCTGTAGCTAACAATAGAAGCCTGCTTTTGCACTGTTTCATATTTAAGACTCTACACGTTCCTGAAGAACAATCTATCCTCATCAAATCCTTTCCTTAGAGGTTTTTAAGGTCAGGCTAGACAAGCCCTGGCTGGCATGATTTAGTTGGGGATTGGTCCTCTTTGAGCAGGGGGTTGGACTAGATGACCTCCTGAGGTCCCTGCCAACCCTGATATTCTATTCTATGATTCTATGAAATGGAGACCCAATGCTGACCCCTTTTGAAATTGTATAAAGGGGCAGATTTTGTTTTTAAAAATAGTCAGTAGGGAAAACACTCAAGATAATTTTGATGTAAGCAGAATATTAAATGTCTCAGTCACTGGTTCTGTAATACCAACATTATTTCTGTACTACCAACTTCACCACTGTAAATAGTTTGTTAGAGTGAACTTCTAATGTCCCATTTTCCTCTTAAATTTCAAACAAATATAGCTTTCAAGAGCATGTGCAATAAAACATGCATATGAATTCCATCATAACTATGAAATGATTAAAGTACCAAAGAGAGGCTTCTGAAGACAAAACCGGATGAAATTCTTAAAATTCATGATTTAAAGAGTAAAAGATAACAATCACACTTAGTAAAAATGATTTCAAAGTCAAATGAGCCAGGACGAATGATGTGGAAGAAGCCACATCACTGGGGATTTATGGCAGGAATTGCATACCTGCTGAAAAAGATAGCTTTTGGTTTCATTTGCTAAAATTTGTCTCTTTGAGGGCAGAAATAACAGTTGATGGATCCCAGTGTGCACAAGGGCTGTGTGCTTTGTAGATAAGATTCAGGAATAATAAACATAATATTATTCCTTCGTAATCAGCAAGATGATTGAGGAAAAAATATTAGATCTATTTCTGGAATCATAGTAACATCCAGGGATATTGGCTATCTCAGTCAGTACTGGATTTTGGATTGGGAATAGGAATGTTGGGGACAGCTTTAGGGTGGTGCTTCAGTGCTTCCCAGCCAATCAGAGCCTTCCCATATTTGAAGGGTTGCTAGTGATCTTACCCTTAGAGGCACTGGGTATGTCTGCACTTGCAGCTACGGATAGGGATTTCCAGACAAGGAGCCATACCCGTGCTACCTCTTAACAAACTAGCATGCTAAAAATAGAATGTAGCCATATCAGCATGAGTGGCAGGAAAGGCTAACCATTCAAGTACATGCCAATTAGAGATCGTAGGCACATACTCAGATGGCTAACCTCTTCCACCGTTCATGCTGCCATGGCCACACTCTACTTTTAGAATGCCGGTTAGAAGAGACTTGCATGAGTATATCTCCTCGAGTGAGGAATCACGCCCCGAACTCCCAGGATAGACAATTCTGAACTGAAAATGTTCAGTTCAGAAATGAAGCATTTTTCTTCTGCATTTTTGATTGAAATTTTAGCACTCCAGTATCACTTCTTTTTTAAAGTCAGTTAAACATTAAGCTGCATTTTCCTGTTGTGGAGCATTGCCTCATGAGCACTGTAATTCAAGTTGCTTGATGATCCATTCTCCTGTATAAACTAGTCACCCTTGCTGGACTACATGTTGCATGATGCACCTACAATCATATTATTGCATGGCACACCATGGCATTCAGTCATAGAAAAGGCTGTGTGATATCAAGGGACATGTAGTCCACCTGGAAGCCCATGTAGGAGAGAATGGAGGTCTGAACTACATGTCATATGAGACAATGAGCCACAGAAGGGAAATGCAGTTTAATTTTGAACTGACATGAAATGAAACATTTTGAGTCTCTTCAACAAAACAGAAATATTTCAGTTTGGGTTCAGCCAAAATCCAAATCAAATATAAAATATAATTTTCATAATAGAAAAATGGGGGCAAAATGGTAACTCAATTTTCTCATTAAAATTTTAAAGAAGCCCCATTTATTGTAAAAAAATATAAATCATTCCAATAGAAAATTCCCAATCTGCTCTAGTTGGCACTCTAACAGTCTGAAGTCTGTGGGAACTGCTGTTGCTACTGGGTGATATATTATTAAGCCTCTTTTACTCTTATTTTTGATAGATTGTACTGATTTTGAAAACTTTGCCAATAACACTCTCTTTCTCTGCCCATCACCCCCGCCCCTCCCCCCCCCAGCTGGGGTATGGGCCAATACTTTAGTTAGTCTTTAAGGTGCCACAGGACTCTTTGTCATGGGTATGATTGGATGTGAAAGGACAATAATAGGGATTTTCCTGCACTCAGATGGTTCGCAAACACTGAAGCACAAGGCAAGTATGACTGCTTTGTTACATCTACAACCCTAATTTGGGAGTAAATATTTTCAGTGTAAACATACTATCCTGGATCAAATATTGAGGACCTACCAGTGCCTGAAACTGTCTTAATAATCTCTTTTGATTGAGCAGGAGAATGTGCTGACAAATGGAGTTGAAATGCCTTCTCTATTTTTACATGCTTGTCTAGTAAAATGTACTGCATTACATTTCTATTTTTCTTCTGGCTTCTAAAATAACATCACTGTCAGTTATGCCTCCTCTCCATGAACTTTTCAATAAGCCCACCCTTTATTATATGACTGTTGCTATCATCACTGAATATTCTTTTAATCCTTCGAAACTGGCTATGTAAATAATTCTTTTAATTCATTCCAGGTGGTGGCTTTTAGTTCTCAACAGATATTATAATCTGTTCGTTTTCTGTATAAGGAGGTTTTGAATGTGCCATTAAATATATTAAAAATCTATAAAAGTTAACCCTTAGTAGATTTCATCAAGCAGTAAATCTAAGCATTTCATGTTTTTCATTTATTAGAATTTTGTGAATTTCTCCGAGGCTTCCTGGTGTCCTGACTAGATCATAAAAAGTGTGATCATTATACCAACATCAACTATTTATTACTCTGTCTTTAAATCTATTTTGGTCAAGACTTACTATAATTCAAGAAGCTTATACATATGTTGGCATAACATTGACTAACCTGCCTTGTCTCCTGCTTTGCCTCTAATAAGCAAAGTTTGATTCTCCACTCTGTGGAAGAGTCTGCTCCCCACCAGCATGCCCGTCATGGCTAAGTGTGGAGGAGTCAACTCTCTTCCTTTGGTGCTCACTGCTGATAGGCACTCTGGCCCTCCAGTGGTTTGCCTCTTCTTGTGACTTGTCACACTTGACTTGGCCAGAGGTCCAAGTGTGAGGTTAAGTCTAAGCATCTGTTTAGGTGAACCCAGGACTAAAAATATAAATCTAGGGTGTTTGTCATATAATTCACATCTAATGTTTAGCATAAGATATGAGATCCTAAAAATGGACATTTCAATTTTGGCTATTTTTTAAAAAATAGACAGAGAAAAAAAGATTAACTAGAATTTACAGGATAAGGAAGTCCTATTTTCATCTGTATTCTGATTAATCACATTTCTAATAAAAATAAGGAAGTAATAGTTATATTTGAAAATATTTAAGGGAAATAAAAATTGTGGGTATATATTATTGTCTCCCTTTTTTCCACACTTTGTATGTTACACACCTACTTAGCTGGGGAAGGGACTATGTCTACATCAGTTTGCTTAGCATATGTCACAGTGGAGTCCCTGTTCTGATCAGTGAATGTGAGGACCACCACAATATACATATTTAACACAATTTAAATAATGGGAACTAAAATGCACCAGTATCAAAAAGACATACTAGTATAAATGCCTACAATGTAGCTGGTAATGATTTTAGATTTACCCTCCCAGGAAGAGAGGGGTGTGGAGAATAAGGGAATAACTTTGATATAAAATAAGTAGACATAAAATGTGGTTGGAAGGACAGAAACAGAAGATAATCATTTAACTTTGACCAAGAGACCTACAAAAAATACGCATCCCAAAATTCCTAGTAATTTCTGTATATGTTTGTACATAATGATGCATTACTATTCCAGAAAAGAATAAGAAATAGTTCACAGTATCTGCAAAAGAAAGGAAAAAATATAGTTTTGAAATATCTTTATTTCAAGGATGACAATAATGTTTATGAAAGGATTTTCTAGATGCAAACCATCTGGTTACTGAAAGAATTCAGATGTCATTTTTTGAGCACAGAATTAACTGCATTGCTTTGTTCTCTATTGATATTAAGAACAGTCCCCCAGGTATGATGTTGAAAATATACCTCTAGTTCTTTCAGTTACTGATATTTAATATAGATAGATGGATAGGTAGGTAAGTAGGTAGGTAGATTAGATTAGATAGATAGCTTTTTTTTCAGTGTGCATTTAGATAGCTGAGTGGTTTGAGCAATGGCCTGCTAAACCCAGGGTTATGAGTTCAATCCTTGAGGGGGCCATTTAGGGATATGGAGCAAAAATAGGGATTGATTCTACTTTGGGCAGGGAGTTGGGCTAGATTATCTACTGAGGTCTCTTCTAACCTGGAGATTCTATGAATAGATAGATAATCACCAATTCAGGTCAGTGAGCTGATTGTATATATGTATGTGTACATATACACCATTTTAATAGTTTATCCAAAATGAAGTCCTCGCTAAGAAATGCAAAATTAACTGAAATGAGTAGAGAAAGTTCAGAAAGATCCCTTTTTTATAAGTCAAATGCTATACTGTTCAGGTCCTGATCTTGCAAAGCAAAGTCCACTCACATGGATTTAGATCACTAACGTTAGTGGGACTTCACATGACCAAAAAAGCCTGCCTTACAGTTTGCTTTGCGAGATCGGCAGTTTACACTGATGTGAAGCCAAAGTAACATAGTGAGATTCACTGGAAATGATCCAGATTTACACCAGTTTAACTGACTGCAGAATTTGGCATATTAAATATATGATTCTGAGGATAATTGCATCTCATCCCAGAATACTATAGCAACTAGTATTTAAAATAATTCCAGTATAGTTCATCTTTCCTTAATAAAATTGATTCATATACTTGAAGCCCAAGCCAGAACTGTTAGAGGAACTAATCTGCAGATAAATCTCACATTTAAGGATAGAGCCGACCTGTGGATGCTCACATGCAGCTTTCATTATGCTAATGGAAACCACTCTTGCACATGCAAGGGCAAAATTTGTTCCTTAGCAAAACTATGTAAGACAAACAGATAGTTAAGTTCATCAGTGCAGTAAGGGGAGCTAATTGAAAAAGAGAAAATTCCACTGGGGGATATCTTCAAGTTCCGGGGAAGGACCTTTTACAAATAATAAAAATAAGTCAGTGATTTACAAAGCCTAAATATTTTCAGGTGTAATTTGCATTCTTCTTCCACTATCAAAATAAACAATTTAAAAAAAATATTATATTTTTATTTAAAGGAAGCAAATTAGAAAAAAAGACATTTTTTTTTTATTTTGGATAAGGTTGTCAGGATTGCTTCCCCACTCTGAACTCTAGGGTAAAGATGTGGGTACCCGCAGGAAAAAAAAGAAATAACCCCTCAAGCTTATTTTACCAGCTTAGGTTAAAGTGTTCCCCCCCCAGAACACAACTTCTCCTGTGTCTGGCTTTTGTCCACTGCCACCACCAAACTCATTTGGGGGAGTTTGGAACCCCTCCTTCAAAACCCTTCAAATCTGTCCCCCAAACCTCTTCCCTTTACCTGGGAGAGGCTTGAGGGGGAAAAAAAACCCTCTCACTTTTCCTGTGAGACTTTCCTGATTCAAAGCCTGAATCTACACAATGGAAAACAAGCCGTCCAATTCTTAAAAGAAAGATTTTAATCAAAGGAGAAAGAAGGAATGTACAGAAATCAATAGAAAAAACCCACTTGCATCACAACAGCATCACTGACCCCTCCCTAGGGATTCCCCTTCTGCTGAAGCTTAACAGTATAAAGAACACAGCTAAATTCCACACTGGAGAATTTATCAAGTGATACACTTCACTTACTGCTGAACTTGACTTGTTAGAAGATTATAGCTAGGTAGAGTAAAAGACATTGGTGTGGTTCATCCCATAGGCAGAGACGAACAGAACGAGAGAGATAAACCAAAACTAAAAACTCTCTTTGTCTTTGAGGTTGATTAGCATCTCTGGTTCCTATTGGTCCCTATCCCCCTCTCAGGTTACCTTCAGGTTAACCCTTTGCAGGTAAACAGTAATTCTAGGCTTCTTTATACTTATGACAAAGGTATCCTCAAAAATACACAGGATCATCAAAAGATGCAGGTAATGGCCAACTTTTGCCTGTTTAGCACAGGCCCACTATATTGAGTGGCAAATACTAAGGGTTGAATGGAGATTATTTTTGATGGCTCACTTGGGTATTCCTCATTCCCTGCTTTATACTCAAAATTTAGCTTATGCCCAAATAAATTCATTAGTCTAAGGTGCCACAAGTAATCCTCATTGTTTTTTTGCAATAAAACAAGGTTCACAGTATCACAGCTGGGCTTTCACTTCATTCTTATATCTCATTGGCTGAGTGCGACACCCTGCCACTTATATACTTAGAAGGGCATGGCTAACAAAATTCTAGGAGCTTCAAGGAAAATTTAGTTCTCAGAACATCTGGAAGGTTCCACAGGATTCTATATAGGTCCAGAACATTCTAGGAGGTTAATGAAAAATGAATCCACATATGGAATACCTGAAATATTTAAGTTAAAACATTCTATTTTCCCTTTTGTCACTAACAAGAAAAACAGTACAGTAAACCCTCGATTTAACGGACCCCGATTTAACGGACTTCGGATGCAACGGACAAAATTTCCGATGCATCCGAAATCCGTTTTGGGGGCTGCCGGCTCCCGCCCCAGGGAGCCGGCTGGGTTGACAGCTCCCGCCCGGCTCCCCGCAGCGGGGACCCCTGCGGGAGCTGTCAAACCCCCCGCCCCCCCGCCCGGCTCCCCGCAGCGGGAAGCCGGGCGGGGGGGTTTGACAGCTCCCGCCGGGCTTCCCGCTGGGGGGAGCCGGGCGGGAGCTGTCAACCCCCCGCCCAGCTCCCCGGAACGGGGAGCCGGGCGGGGGGGGGGCGTTTGAGAGCCCCCGCTCGGCTCCCCGCAGCGGGAAGCCGGGCGGGGGGGGTTGACAGCCTCCGCTCCGCTCCCCGCAGCGGGAAGCCGGGGGGGGGTGGTTTGAGAGCCTCCGCTCGGCTCCCCGCAGCGGGAAGCCGGGCGGGGGGGTTGACAGCTCCCGCCGGGCTTCCCGCTGTGGGGAGCGGGGGTTTGAGAGCTCCCGCCCGGCTCCCCGCTGGGGGGAGCCGAGCGGGAGCTGTCAACCCCCCCGCCCGTCTCCCCGGAACGGGGAGCCGGGCGGGGGGGCATTTGAGAGCCTCCGCTCGGCTCCCCGCAGCGGGAAGCCGGGCGGGGGGTTTGACAGCTCCCGCTCGGCTCCCCCCCAGCTGGAAGTCGGGCGGGAGCTGTCAACCCCCCGCCCGACTCCCCGCAGCGGGGAGCCGGGCGGGGGTGGGGTGGGGTGGGCTGACTCACGGCTGGCTCCATATAACGGACTAATTCGGGCGGGGGGGTGTCCGTTGTCACCCGAAAGTCCGTTATTTAATGATTTTAAAAAATTATTAAATAACGGACTTTCAGTTTTAACGGACACCCCCCCGCCCGAATTAGTCCGTTATTTCGAGGTTTCACTGTATCCCAAGCTCAGAATCCCCCAAGTTCAGCACTCCAGACAGTCACCTGAGTCACCTGCACATAAATCCAGCCCTGGAAACGAACATATAAGTCTAATGGAGATTT
Organism: Sternotherus odoratus; assembly: GCA_032164245.1. Classification (NCBI taxonomy): domain Eukaryota; kingdom Metazoa; phylum Chordata; order Testudines; family Kinosternidae; genus Sternotherus; species Sternotherus odoratus. The sequence goes on from JAVMKO010000001.1 coordinate 64,441,277, forward strand.
AAGTAATTTAGAAGAGGGAGCTGTGGCTTGAGACAGTGCTATTAAAAATGGTAGCAGCAGCAAAACCCTTCCCAGCTGAAATAGGGAATTTTTTACCTTCCTATACCAGCAGCAACCTCCATACAACTCTGATAACCTTTTCCACCAAACTAGAACCTACAATATGCCCTTCACTCTATGTTATGAACGGAGACAGCAATGCTATATTGATTATCATAGAATTTCTGAGTTGGAAGGGACCTTAGGAGGTCATTTAGTCCAACATGCTGCTCAAAGGGAGACCAAGCCTTATTTTTGCCCATATCCCTAAATGGCACTTCAAGGATTGAACTCATAACCTGGGCTTTAGCAAGCCAATGCTCAAACCACTGAGCTATCCTTCTCCCACCACACAAAATGCATGGGGATTCAGGTGCTGCATGTGGACAGTTGTTCCAGCTACTGCTGCATGGTGTGAGGCAAGTGGTTAGAACCACTAGTGGGGGATGATGAAGTGAAGTCCCCAGACTGGTCAGGGAATGCAAACATATTACTGGCAAGAGAGAGACGGGGTGGGAATTGAGTCTGCCTGGGTAGGAGATCTAACCTTGAGCCTTCTCCACATGACAAGCTATTCTCTCCTCCTCCTCCCACACAATGCCTCGAAGAGGCTTGCAGAAGCTCAAAGCTGGCTGATCCTAAACTAAAACTTCTCAGGATTGACCAATATCCAATGTTAGATAGCTCAATTCTATAGAACATGTTCTACACACATGTTTTCAATGAATATCAAAGAAAGTACAGTATTTAGACTGAATACTTTTCTACATACCTAGTAAATTTAGATTTGGTTGGAATCAAATCTACCAGTACAGTTGGGGTTTTTGGTGGTGGTTTTTATTAGACATATACTCCCAACAGCTAGTTACACTATTTCATTTTAGTCTCTACTTATTTTATGTTAAGATCTTGCAGATATCCCTGTCCATGAAGCATGTTGAAATACTTCCACAAAAGGCACAGTAGTAATGCAAAGGATTAGTAGCAGTATTTTTTCCCAAAGGATGATTTCTTATTCTCAGGGTTTACAAGTTCTTTATCTAACAAGAGAATCTCTTTAATTCTCAATAAGAAATCCTTTTCACTCCAGGAAAAAATATTACAGTTAGCAAGTTTGACTGGGTCCCTAGAGGTTCTGCTTTCTGTCTTTCCTTATGCTATGAGTTTTACAGACAGTTACAAAACGCTCTGAGTGGGTTAGCGAAGGTCATCCAAGTGGTCAGACTTAGTAAATATAACAGACCTCGCTGTGTAGGACCTGATCTGATGGGAATCCAATACTCATCCATTTTTACCTCATCCTGTTATATGGCTAACAAAATCATATGCCTCAATTTCAAGCTGCTGTCCTAGCAGGCACTTTTAGAATTCCAAATCCCCTAAGGTGCTCTAACTTAATCTAACCTCAATATAATAGCTAGTTTCAAACAATGTGGGATGTTTGATAAAATCTCCCTTTTTATTTTTTCTTTGCTAAACGATTACAAAACCAGGAAGATCTTATAGCCCAGTAAGAATTGAATAAAATTCCCTGTCATTGATAACTTGGGAATGTTAAATTATAAAATTTCAATCAGTGTAATTGAATTACAGAATTTCATCTTCACAAATTCTTTCTCAGTTTCTTTTTTTAATTAGTAGACATGCCCAGAATAATGCTGCTTTTTTATTTTTTAAGGAAATAAACTAAGGTGGGAAAGGGACACAGAGAAAAGTGTATTGCAATGAAAGGAAAAAAAATAAAATACCAAGCTCAAAAGTTCTATATACTAACTTTTCATGATGCACAGTAGTCTCATATGAAACATGCTTTGAGACAGGGCATAATGGACTTTGATGTTTTATACACTATTTCCTATTTCAATTCAAGTTCAAAACTTTCCAGTTTAAAACTCTGTGGTTCCTTAGCTACAGATGAGGCCTGCAATACCAAGGATCACTGCTTATATAGCACTGTCTTAGAGATTTGGACTGAGATAATAAGAACCTTGGCTAGCCAGATGACACTTATGTAGGGTGTTTTGTAATATACAGTAGTACTAAAATGTGACGTAGTTTGGAACACTAGGTAAATTACTTCATCTTTTATATACATATCTAGTTTCTTAAACTTGTGTTTTGCTGAGTTAAAAAACTTAAAAATCTTAGAACAAGATCTAACTACTGGTGTGAACATCTCATATGGCTTGAGCAAGCTATGAATTAGGGGCAATAGTAGATTTTGTCCTCAGATGCCAAAAAATTAAAGAGCTGAGTTTTTTTGGTCACCTGCAGGCATGAAATGTTGAATACATGTAACTATGGTGATTCAATAAAGAGTAGAAATAATATGGAAAAAGTGTAGAAGTGGGAATTGAGATTGGCAGGCTGCCAACAGACTTCATCTTATTTAGGCAGATCATTTTTATTATTGACCAAATATATAGCAATATTTCTCTATAATAGCTATAAGTGTAACTAGTTCATCATTTGTAAAATGCAATAAGGGTACTTATGACTCAGTCTGACAATTTATTGTGTGATATTTTCAAGGATGGAAGACAAGGAAGATCAGTCTCTCCTTCTAAAATGTCATGCTTCCATATCCTTCAGAAGGTGCCCTCTAGGACTAACAAGATCAGCAGACATTTTGATTTCCTTGCTCATTCACCTTGTGGCCTTTTCAATTATGAAGGGCTAAAGTTTCAGAGTCATGCCAAACAGTCAATGTCTCTTTTTTCCTCCTGTGGTTGGCTGGCTGTCATCAGTGTGCAGTAATTAAAGTGACACAGCTCATTTTATTGGCAAATGTTCACAACTGTTTTATCAGAGTAACATTTGTTAGTTTGGTTTGGTGAGAGTTGTGTTTTAAGTCCCAAGGGAAGGGCCTTCACTCAAGCAAGTCTATTGTTTCAGATAGTGGGATACAGGCAGCACACTAACATGCTTCCTCACACTCCCCTTGTCTTCAGAATATACAAATATATATACTCCTTTTATAGCTATTTCATGATCTACACGTTGTACTCACATTAACCAATCAGCACCCCATCTCTGTGAGCTCAGTAAATTTTGCTGAGTGGATGTACCACAGGGAAGAGAACTCCTTTTTGTTATGTACATTGTACAGCCATGGTTGCAGTCCTTGCATTCTTTTAGCACAGGAATCCTGGAATTTTGTAGGTGCAGGTGCCTTAGCTGCAATGTTAACACTCAGTACTTTCTGCACTGGGATCCTTTCTACGCTAGGAAACTGACCCATTTCTGACAAGTTGTCCAAAAGAAGTTCCGTTTGATAGGAGCTAAAAATGTTTTAACTGATATTTTAATCACCATTACAGCAAGGGTTTTGAATCCTGATGAATGCTTTCTGTAGTAGTGCAGCAGGTGGTTTTGTCCAGCGTACACTAGCCTTTAAACCATTTGCACAACTGAATCAGAAGGATTAATTGCTGGCAGCCATTGTAAGCTACAGCTCAGTTTCCTAGCTTAGGCCTTGTCTACACTACTATCTGGATCGACGGGTAGAGATCGATCTATTAGGGATCGATTTATCGCGTTTCGTCAGAATGCGATAAATTGGTCCCCAAAGTTGACTCAGGAACTTCAGCTCGCCAAAAGGCACAAGCTGGAGTCGATGGGAGAGCCCGCCACCAACTGCTGTCACCATGAGGACGGCAGGTAAGTCGACCTAAGATGTGTCAACTTCAGCTATGTTATTTACGTAGCTGAAGTTGCGTATCTTTGGTCGACCTTCCCCACTAATCTAGACCAGGCCTTAGAGTGTGCCGGTACTCCATTCATTACCACTTTACATCATGAATACAGGTGTTTGTTTTATTTTCCATAACTGAAATATCTTTTGCTTTGAAAAATAGTCATAAACAACAAATAATTACCCTGATTCAGGAAACCTGTTTACAAAACTGAACAACATGTAAATTACGATACAAAGTAAGTGGTTCGAATTTTACAGCTATTTTGTAATTACTTCTCTACAGTATAATTTAGTAATAGTCACAATCAGATCCACACCTCACAATGGCTTCATTTTTCAAACATAATAAGCTTATTCACCAACTTTTTACTAGCTAGTGACAAACACAAGGCATGTAAAATGATAAATTGATAAAACTATAGTGTTAACAGGAACAATGCTAACTGTAATCATCTGGAACTTTCCCAGCTATGATTAAACTACACAAGAGCAAAGGCTCATTTGAAATGCAGATGTAACATTTTTTGTAGCATTGTGTCTATCAACAAAACTGGGCTGCCTAGTGATGTCTTTTTTTAATACTAGCTCTTAGTGTACAAGTGTTTGCTTATGTCAGTCACCTGCTATGTCAAGACCAAGAGGTCAGATCCTGAGGCTGACACTGCTGGCAGCCTAGAAACCACTTCATTCACAATGTCTTTCTCAGGCTAAGGAGCATTCAGCCCTCTGAAAAGAAGGAAAAAGTAAAACAACTGGTGTCCTTTCTTTTCTGAACTTCCCAAGGAATCCTTTCACCAGTCTGCAAAGTGTGCTTTCCACTGAATCACTCTGCTAAATAAACCTTGATTAATGCCTTTGTAAAAAAAACCCAAAATAACAAAATCAAATCTTTATGAGGATTCCTACTGTGGGCTGAATCGTACTGGTTGATTTAATAACACTTAGATTGACCCCTTTAATTCTATTATGCCTGATTCATGCTGCTATATTGCATTTCAGTGATTGGTTGGAGGGTAAACATGGTTACTATTTTTTTTAATGACATGAAATAATATAAAAGCTTCTGGGGAAATTCCATTACCAAAAATATACTCAGTCTCCTATAGTGATTAATATATTTGGCCTCCTGATTTCTTACATGTGACATTAATGTGTGCTTTGAATATAATCATGCAGTATAAGATGTGCATGCTGCTTTCATTTTTCTCATAAACAACAATAGTGATGACTTATGATAACACAATGGCAATATCAGTATGAGCTAACCATTCCAATGTAAACAATACATTCTGCTTAAGGCAGTCAAGCATAAAATGGCTTGTCAGATGCTAAAGCCTGCATGGGTCCCCAGTACTCTACTTCAGGCAAAACTTCCACCAAAGTGTCCATAGTTATGCTTGAGTAAGGACTGCATGGATTTTGTTACTATCTAAAATTCATTATGCATAGAAACATAATAGTCACCACTTTCTCAGGGCCCAATCCTTCCTCCTCCATATACCCCTTCTCATGCCTGGAATGGGGAGAATAGACCACAGTGAGTCAGCCCACTTGAAATCCCATGTATCTCCCCTATGCAAAAAACAGCAGCCCAAACCCCTGTAACTACCATAGCTAAAATCTGTGTGTGAGAGAGCAGAGGCACGGAGTGCAGGGAACAGCTGTTCCATGATCCAGACTCGACAATAAGGGGAGGATTCAGTCCCACTATAACTCCTCTGGAGGTTCCTGTACTGGGATACGTCTTTCCTGTGGCACCCCTTCCTCACTTAACACGACACTGCAGACAGTTCCTGCCTCAGTATCTCTTCTCCCACGGCCCATAAGAATTCCACACAGTCCAAACAAATGGTCGACACAATCTCTCTGCTGGGGTTCTACTTTATTAAATCACAAATAAACTTGAACTAAAGTCTCTTTCCTTGGGCTCAGGGAGTGTTTAGTTCTTCTCCTTGGGGTCTGTGGTTCTAAATCCTGGTCTTTTTGGCCCTTAGTCTCTCTCCTTGGTTTAGGGATTACAGAGCCCTCCTCCTTGGGGCCTGTGATCTCCTTTCTCTGTGACCATCTCTCTTCAACTTATTGCTGGTAGCCTTTTATCAGGCCAGCTGTTGGTTATTCAGTTTGATGACTAGAGGGGCTTGCTCCCCTTCAATTAGCTCATTATGGGTAGCCTGGGCCTAAACTCCCCCCAGAGTTAGGTGCCTAAGACCCCATGTGCAGCATCATTTTGATCCACTAAACTCCCATTTGACTGCTGCCTAACCTGTAGGCACCTAAATTCACTCTAGACACCTGGAGGCTTATCTCCTGCCTATGCCTCAGAGTGATTCAGAAACCAGGAGAAGCCATGTACTTGGTTGCTTAAATCATGTGTGAGGCCAAATCCAGTAGCACATCCTCTCAGCACATCTGAGCACATCTACTGGAATGGTCCTATTCAAAATCCAGCTGGAGAAGGAACTTGTAGTGAAGTCACAGTGGTTAGATGCCCCCCTCCTTCAAATCTATTCACCAGAGAAAGGGTGAATTGAACCTGAGTCTCTCACATCCGAGGCAAGTGCTCTAACTACTGGACTAAAAGCATTGATGCTGCCACCTCCTTGTCTTTTTCTTCTTTCATCTACTTTGTGTAGCATGAGAAAGGTGCCTAATGCATTCCCACAAAAAATGCCTTAAGTAACCTGAGTCAGGTGGCTGATTCCTGTTCATGGATCACTAGCAGAGATTGCTGCCTCCCTTCATGTCTCCAAAAGAAGGGAATGGCTTAGCAAACACAAATGATACTGATCCACGCTCCACTATGAAATTTAATATGTTCAGATTCTAAGTTTAGAGATGGGACATTGGCTTACATGAATCACGGTCTGGACTGGGTACAGCAATCTTATGTCAGCAGATCTTAATCGTGGACCTTCAATCCCCAATTTTGGCTGGGTTGTGCTTGGTGAAGGATCTTGTGGGTCTTGCGGGGGTGCTGGGAGCTCAAGGTGCCTTTCTGTCACCTCTGTACTTTCCTGATGACTAGAACTCTGGGTCCAAGTTGGCCTCACTTGCAAATAAGAGGAGGTTCAGGCCTGCTGAGAAGTGCTGGAGAGCAGCTTTACTCCAAACACATACACACATCCTTCCAGCCACATTACTTATGCTTTCTTTCCTCTGGCCTGCAGGTGAAAGAGATTAAGCTGTTCCCCTAAATGGAGGCAACACGTTCTATGATCCCTCTCACTGGGAGGCATTCTGCTCCCACTGAGGAGAAGGAAGCGCTTATTCCACTTTTATACAGTGCTGTGCCCACATGGCTCATGTTAGACCTCTCTTGATTGATGTTGAACGTTAACTATATTTCATGTCTCAGTACATAGTTTCCTATTTCAAATTTCATAAGCAAGGAAAGTCTTTCTTCTGAAACCAGCAGAAAGTGTAGAGGAAAATAATAATTAAATGGGAAAACAATTCATTTTCTGTGTCTGGAGATTCAGTAGGGATAATATATGTATGAAAGGGCATTAGGATTTTGAACTTGAGTACAATAAAATGTAGTAGTGTAAATAGGGAATGTATAGAGAAGCCAGCTCCAACAAAGACCTAAGCAGACTAAGGCCATGTCTACACTAGTGGGGAGGGTCGACCTAAGATATACAACTTAAGCTACGTGAATAGCGTAACTGAAGTTGACGCATCTTAGACTGACTTACCTGCCGTCCCCACGGTGGCAGCGGTTGACAGCGGGCTCCCCTGTCGACTCTGCCTTGCGCCTTTTGGTGAGCTGGAGGTCCGGAGTCGACGGGAGTCCCTCTGGGGATCGATTTATCACACCCTGATGAGACACAATAAATCAATCCCCAATAGATCGATCTCTATGCGTTGATCCAGCCAGTAGTATAGAAAAGGCCTTAGCAATTGCTTAGGGCCCCAAGCAGCTCAGGGGAGGGGAGGAGGGAGGCTGTTCGGTTTTTTTATTATGTGTATATGTGTGGAGGGGGATATTCCATCTTAGGGCTCCCAATGAAATAGCACTGGCACTCAGTATCTTTTTCCTGTTTAGTCTCAGAGGGAACAAATTGTAAAACTTGTATTCTTGTATATTTTCCTCCTTGACTTGGTTTCAGTAAATGTTGGTGTTAGAAAGCAGATTAGAGTCTGTTTTTGTTTTGTTTTTTCATCTCCATGCTCACAGGAACATGGAAAATCCAACATAAATATCAGTTAACCCTACACAACCTCTTTACTCTATTCTTTCTCAGCAGTTATAGCAGTATGTGTGAGTGTGTGTGGGGTCACTGTCTTGGGGAGCCTGAAGAAAATAATCAGATGCAAAGCATGCAGTTACTCTTGCCTGATCTCCCTGCGGAAAGAGGGGAGAACAGGTTTGATTTCCAGAAGCTGAGAAAGCAAAAGACAAATGGAGGTTGGGAAAGCTGCCACCCTCACTGCTGGAAGCTCTAACTGCTGCCAGGGATCAGGCTTTGTTTGGTTCTTTGAAGCAGCCCACCATCTGTCTGTCTGCTTCCCACCTTCCCCTAGATTTTGGTGGGAGCAGCTGGCTGTGGAAGCCGCATGAACGAAGACAGCCATTTGCCCAACCAAGAGAACAGTAGGCAACAGCGGACACTTCTGTTAACCATCAGCAGATGAAGTAAATGAGGAGACATATTGGAGGAGAAATGTAACACCACCTGTAAAGGACAAGAGAATAAGGAATGGGATAGGCTACATAGTTTGAGTAGGTGGCAAAATGGGCAGGGACTGCGCTTAAGTGAAAGCACTTAAAAAAACTGTATGCGTGGGCTAGTCTGAATTTGTGCCTAAGAGCTCAGATGATCTGTGCTAGCTTTTATCCTGAATCTGATGTAAATGTCAGTGCAAATGACTTGAATCATACTTCAAATATCTGGATTATCAAACATCAGCAATCCAAGTATCTACACTCAGAGCAATTACTGCATTGAATCATCTCTACCAAAAATATCCAGGTTGCCACTGGACAAATATGTATGTAAAGACCCAGCCTCACAGTGGGCTGGTCTACAGTAGTGGGAGGGATCGACCAATAATACGCCACTTCAGCTACGTAAATAACATAGCTGAAGTTGGCGCATCTTTGGCCGACTTACCACAGCAGTAGCAGTTGGCAGCAGGCTCCCCCGTCAAATCCAGCTTGCACCTCTCGGCGAGCTGGAGTCCCGGAGTCGATGGGAGCGCCGTTGGTAATTGATTTATCGCGTCTTGATGAGACGCAATAAATCGATCTCTACTCGCCGATCCGGCAGGTAGTGAAGACATACCCAGTATCTTGTGCAGATTCCATTAGACAGTCATGTGAAGCTCTGGAACAGATAGTAGTAATAATGATCTCTGAGTCAGGCTTTTCCTAGCAGTTAATAAACTGGCTGAAAGGCCTGCAGCATTTGTTTAAAATTATTCATGCCATAGGAAAGAGAAGAACATGAAAATATTCTGATGTCATTGTTTAAATTTAGGATGTTGTTATGTTGTGACACGTATTGCCCTGAAGTACATTTCAGACACTATGTGAGTTCTGTGTTATGACAACAAAGTCTGCTTGGAACTAGAGCAAAGGAAATAACCAAGGTGTTAAAGGAAACCAGACCTTATACCTAGAAGTAACAATAATTTTTGAATTTTATAATCACAGTCAAGTTGATCTTCAGTAACAATTTCCAGGTGAGAGGTACAGTAAGTCCATCCTAAGGTTAAATGTTCAGAACTTTAAGCATGAACTTCAAGTCTAAAGTAGATCCACAGTGTGCAGATATTTATATTCAAAAATATATTATTGGCAGATAGTGTTCAATGAACAAGGCAAGGACAGAGGCATAACAAATATTTACACAGTGTGGATATAGCATGGGTGGACTTTTCAGTCATTCATGAGCAATTTTCAGTGGCAATTTTTGTGGTCAGCTTCCATTATTCTTGTGCAAACCTGGAACTATTGCCAGGTTAATGAAGTAATTACTGATATTATTCATTATATACACATGCATTAAGGTAACAAAGCCATTACTCATACATTTCAGAACTTTTAAGATGCTTTTATGGGTTTTGCAAAAAAGACTCCTACAAAGAACAGAAGGTGACGGCAGTGGGCAAAATTATAGGAACAGTAATTCTTATAAGGACCATGTAGAAAAATGATGTCAAGATTTGGGTTTAACAACCATATTATTGTGTCTAAAACCAATTGTTCCTTGATTCCTGTCTGGAATCATGGTCATTGACACAAAGGAGATATGAGTTTGATTCCAGAATGAGGCGCCTTATCCTAAGCTGGCAGGGTCTCAGCTGGATGGAACGATTGTATTAATCAAGGGTTCCTGTAGGAGGGGTTAGAAAAGGAGGAAATACCTGTAGTGCAGAGAGAGGGTTTGGGGATCCTGCCTTGGCAGTAAAAAATACAAATTGAACTCTTGGCCCCACTGAAGACAATGGTAAACTTTCCATGGACTTCACTGGAGCCAGGATTTCACCCAAAGGGTACACATAAAAGAAAACTGTAAAAAGGTACACACAAAAAACAACTTTAAGAGTTCAGTCCTGCAACTGAGTTGTGCTCAAAGCAGGGAGCCCAAGGAGTAGGGATGGAAGTAAGGGTGGCTTTTTGCTGCCTTTGTACACCACAAATTTGGCCTAGTTTGAATGCTGCTTCTTCCCTTGGAATAGATTAGAGCAGCCTCAGGCTCCCCAAACTTCTGCTCCACTGAGTATGCTTCCAAGGGAACCGTAAGAGTATGTGTCCCCTCTCTCTGGACTCTGGGGTACAGAGGAGGGACTCTTCTATGCCAGACCAAATAACTACAAGCTGCTTCCCAGCCTAAGTTAAGTCTTTACACCCCCAAACCCCACACTCTACCAGCTGGGAAAATGGGTATCGCTGCCACCATCCGGGTGGATCTCCAAAACGCTGGAGGGGGGAACCCGGACTCCCCCAAACTCCGTCTCTCTCCTGAGAGCCGGGACACTCAGAGGCTGCTTCCCTTCCCCTTCATCCCTCCTGTTTGTTACCGAGAGAGATTAGAAACTGCCCTGAGGCTTTCACCCTGTGAGCCTTCCTCTTAGACACACAGACTTCCCTGTACCTGGGAACTGGGTTAAATCCAAAGCTAGGATTCCTTTATGAAAAGAACCAAACACTTTTTATAACTAAAAAGATTTAATAAAGAAAAGAGAATACAGCATACACTTACAATACAACTTCACAATCTAGAGTTCTCTAACTTCCCCTCTGAAAAGGCTAGCGACACTCTAAATAGGTACATAAATTTATGGAATTCAAAATATTACTCACAGTACAGCAACTTATGAATATAGAAAGGAAAATAGAAGTTTTCTCCCTCCATAGCTAGAGGCGAAAAAACTGGGTCTCTTGCCAAAGCTGGAACGGCAGGAAAACTGACTAAAAATCCCTCCTCTCAACCTCGTGGTCCGGGGCTCTACATCACTCCCTCTCAGGTAACATTAACCCCATACAGGCCAAATACTACTCCCCAGCACTTTACACTTATGACAGGAACACTCCAGCAGTGAGGAACAGATAGGGTATAGAAATCTGGGAAAAACCTGGGCTGTGGTCTCCAGATGGGAGGCTTTGAACCATCCACACCAGCTCCAATACTAGTTCCCACTAATGGAAGCTTTACAGCAGTTTCACACTGGCAGAGATGACATCAAGGAGCTGCATGGCAAACATGAATCAGACCTCTGTCTTCCCCAGCCCTCTAAACAGAGAAGTTGGTAGCTCAACCTCTATGCTTATTTAGTCTTTGGTCTGTCCGATGACAGTGCCAACAGATTAGCCGAATGTGATATCTTGAATGCTTTTTTGTGATGTGAAATACATTTTTCTCTAGGATCTGTACCAAGAACACTAATTTACTTCTTCAACAGATAGAAAGATAGATAATGATTTTCTATGTTGCTTTCTACTGGAGACCTATAGCTGAAAGTCTCTTGGTGCTTTGGGTCATTAAGTTTGGGCCATTAAGTTTCTCCTTTGCTGGTTTGTTTCCACAAAGATAGTTGTTCTCAGAGATGATAATTTAAAGAAATAAAATATTAAGTGTGTGTTTTTAAGTGTAAGGTATTAATAATATGTCTGGTATATCTCAAGGAGTCCTGTGGTACCTTAAAGACTAACAAAAGTATTGAAGCATAAGCTTTCGTGGGCTAATACCCACTTTGTCAGATCATGCAGTGGAAGAATCCAGAGGCAGGTATAAATAAGTAGGCAAGAACCAGGTTAGAGATAACAAGGTTAGTTCAATCTGACTGAACCACCTTGTTATCTCTAATCAGGAAGGATGAGGTCCTCTTCTAGCAGCTGATCTGGAGGTGTGAACACCGAGAGAGGAGAAACTGCTTTTGTAGTTAGCTAGCCATTCATAGTCTTTGTTCAATCCTGAGCTGATGGTGTCAAATTTGCAAATGAACTGTAGCTCAGCAGTTTCTCTTTGAAGTCTAGTCTTGAAGTTGTTTTGCTGCAGGATGGTAACCTTTAAATCTGTTATTGTGTGTCCAGGGAGACTGAAGTGTTCTCCTACAGGTTTTTTTTATATTCCCATTCCTAATATCTGATTTGTGTCCATTTATCCTTTTTCATAGGGACTGTCCAGTTTGGCCGATGTACATAGCAGAGGGACATTGCTGGCACATGATAGCATATATTACGTTAGTAGACATGCAGGTGAATGAACCGGTGATGGTGTGGCTGATCTGGTTAGGTTCTGTGATGGTGTTGCTGGTGTAAGTATGAGGGCACTTACAGAGGTGAGAGACCAATCTGTAGACAGATGTTCAACTAGGTTGACGTAAGCTGCCTTGTGTCTACTTGACTTTGTAGTGTAGACCTGGCCTAAGGGGGAAAACATGGGGACTCACAATTTTGGTTACCCCATAAAAGACTTTACAGAAACATCTTTCAGAGATGGTCTAGGTGTATTTTGACCTGAGTCAATGCAGGTGGCTGGACTTGATGACTTGGTAGGGGAGCGGCTCCGGGCACCCAACCACTCCACTCCAGGGGACTGCCCAAGCACCAGAAGCTGGCATTCCCAAAAGTGTGAATTGTAGTGTGTTCTTGTCCTCACCCATCCACCACCCCACTTGGTGCTTCCCTCCTCCCCCACACCTTCCAGGACTAACTTTTGAAGCATTCCTCCCATTTCTGTGACTAGTCAATAAAGAATGCATGGTTTTCAAACAACAATAACTTTATTGACTCTGCAAGTGGTGACTGAAGGTGGGAGGGAAGTAAGCCGGTATGTGCCAGTATGTGCCGGGCTGTTTGGAGAGGGACAGCCTTCCCTACCTGGTCCTCCATGCAATTTTTCAACCCCAAAGTGGCTCTCTGGCCAAAAAGTTTGCCGATCCTGCCTTAGTTACTCTCCTCTGACAAAATGGAACTCCCTACAATAAAGATAAACCTCATCAACGTAGGAGAAAAAAGTTTCTTGGGGGCTGGTCTGAGACTGTGCAATGAACTTCTCCAGGAACCAAGGACCACCACAAAGTTCACACCACATTCTGGTCCAAGTGCAAAATGCATTTCTTTGACCTTGTCTTCTCAAATTTTAATGCACAGTAACATGTATATTTAAAAACAAAAACAAACAAAACACTGCTAATTCAATACATAAATTAATCTAAATCTAAAGATCCCATAGCACTTTCCCCACATATAAGAGGGCTAGCCTGGGTTCCTTGACCTAACTTTTTTCCTTTTTTTCTGGACAATTACTTTCTGCTACTTCATTTTGCCCTGAACTTTCAATAGGCTGCAATATTCTTCTTTTCCTATTTCATATTAGTGTTTAGAGTTCCCATGTGGCATTCAGGAGTTGCCACAGATGGTCTGCACATAAGTGGTGAGTAAAGTGATGGCTAAGGTTTATAAAGGTTTACTCAGGAAAAAAACCTAGAATCAAACAAGAATGGTGCTATACATATGAAAAATGATTATACAAAGGTTAACTGAAATAATGTCATAAATAAGACACACAAATCTTTTCTCCCTTTTTTGCATAACCTGGAGTACTCCAAAAAAAAGATTTGTTACAACTGTAATACAGACACAATGAAAAACTTCACTGGATGATAAATGAAGGTTTAAGTGGCATTCCATTTCTGATGTCTGTTTCTTATTACTGTCGTCATTTCTTGTCAGGTTTCTTATAGTTTTATCTATCCATGTCTTTCCAGTATCAAGAACATCTGTTTTATATATTTAAAGTAACACCAAAAATTGCTCTTAATTTTCTTTTATTGCAGATTCAGGTCAAGGCTATCATGGCTAGTCTACTATTTTCTGACATTTCAGTCTAATGTATTGACATATGGTTGTCTAGTCAAATTAGTCATCATCATGTTTCATCTGAAAAGGGCATATTTTATCAAACAACCTGCCTATTAATCTAGTGTCAACAACAGAATCATCCAGATCAGAGATTCCAATTGAGAATCTACTATAGCACCTGCTGATATGTGATTTAATATTCACATGTTCCTATCCAGATTTGGAATGTAGGAGTCCTTATTTCATTCCTGATACCCAGAGATAAGATTGAATGTGTGATGAAGACTGAAGATATGGCAAACTATAGTAGTGAACATTGAAGAGATTGCAGTGAACTTGACTAATTACCCACATGAACTAACGTGAATTGGTTGCCACACCTTAAATTTACCATGGAAACATTTGAATTCATGCATGATTTATTTATTGAAGTATTTTCTTCTAAGCTCTCTTAAAGGTGTTGGATATATCTTTAAATCCTTGACACTTCTAAGCAAGGCTGGTCTTACCATGAGGCGAACTGAGACGGCTGCCTAAGGTGCCAGGCTGAGGGGAGCGGGGGGTGCCACTAGGCCCCACAGTATAGAAAATGGTGTCTGCTGCTGGTGCTTATGTATTCTTTCTGCACAGAGATGGGGGAGTGCTGTGCTGGGGGAAGGAGGGTACAAGAGACCTTTCAAAGTTTTGGCCCAAGTGGGGAGATATGGGGGCATCATTTGAGCTCCTGCCTCAGGTGCCAAAATGTTGTGGACCAGTCCTGCTTCTAAGCCCTAATACTGTGGGGAAATGGCTTAACAGATGGTCTACATGGGGAAATTATACCTGTACAAGCTAAGGTGTAAGATTTACTGGAAAACCTTTCAATGACTTTCCAGTATAAGAGTTATATTTTTATCACTTTGTAAGGATTTAAGCTAAATGGAAAAAAAGTGACAGGGAATAAGACTCCATATTGGGAGTTATACAGGCATCACCAATGAAACTTTCCCAAGTAGATAAGCCTTAGGTCTCCCATTGTGACCCATCATTATAACTGATATTATCTAGAGTGTACTTGCCAAACACATCCTGTGCTGGGAGCAGAATATGCTGATTTTCTTTTAGTGTGAATCACCACTAGTAAAAAAAAAAAAAAAAAAAAGCCTACATGAAAGTGGCTTTAATTCATTACAATATCTTTACTCTCTGTTTGTATCTTTCCTTTCACAAATGAGATGGAATTTGCCAAAAATAATACCCAGATTTGCTATTTTTAGAACAGATTCTTAAAGTATTTGTTCCACAAGAATGACTGAATTAGATTAGAGCAAGATTCAACACAGATGTGTTGATAGCTCTCTATTGTAAACATATGTGGAGAATCTGCCCCTGGTCCTATTAGTGTCATTCCTACAATGGAGGACATAAATTACGAATCTCCTCTCTGAATATAAGGTTTCATAGTAATACATCCACTGACTTTAGAAAGCTCTTGAAAACCAAACAGACAGTGAACTGAGAGAGTCTTTTAATGGTGAAATTTGTTTCTATAATGTGGAGGCCTGTCACTGGAACCAACTTGCTGTAACAAAAATAAAGAAAAGCACAGAAGGTCAATGGTATTTTCCTTTTTTTTTATAATAAATCTTTTATAAAGGTTATGCCTTACTTAATATGAGATGCAGCTTACAAAATCTCCAAGTTAAGGTAATAAATACTGGAGTTTTCCCAGGCCTTGCTAAACTGTAATCCACTTACACTGAGATGTATTAAAGGAGTATCCATGCCAAGGGCATGTGTCAACATGAAAGCCAAAATCTCTCATTTTAGCATCATAGAAAGACAATATGCCTTCCAATGGGAACAGTAGCATAATATGGAGAAAAAGAAATCAGCAAACAACAAGATTGTGCATATAATAGAGGAGATGTGGATGTACTGTTAAGTGTTATATGATGCATGCAATTTAGGTTTAGGTCTATTGTTTCTCACAAGGTTAATGACTGGCCATTTTGCTAAAATAGATTGACCATATTTCCTCTGATGTATTAATCACAACTTGGATATAGCTCAGATAGAATTTCTGTTTTCCCTCTCCATGTTTTTCAAGGATTCCATTATTTATGTTCCTTTAGTTTTTGCTTCGAGTATGACATGTTTCCAAATATACAAGTCAAAATGCAGAAGATTGTTAAATACCATAATTACAATAGTATTTTTCCCATTTCAAGTGTAAGTTTTTCAACTGAATACTAGAGCATAAATAAAAAAATTGAAGACCTATATTTATTATAAATTGGCTGACAATAACCAAATACAATCTACAGAAATAGCCATATGAGCCTGATCTTTGCTATCAATATGAACAGAATGGTCTGAAGTTGCTGTTCAGAGGCTAAACTTAATAAATCGTGAGAATGATCATGTTTAATTGATGGATTGTTTCTCTTAAATCTGCATAATTTAA
The DNA here is from genome assembly GCA_032164245.1 of Sternotherus odoratus. Taxonomy (NCBI): domain Eukaryota; kingdom Metazoa; phylum Chordata; order Testudines; family Kinosternidae; genus Sternotherus; species Sternotherus odoratus. The sequence continues at coordinate 64,457,771 of JAVMKO010000001.1, forward strand.
ATACCATCTGCCATCTACTGGATTTATTTTATCTCCAAGAAAAAAAATTGCTATAGCATATACAACACACACAGCCTCACATTATAAAAGACTCTGAAGGAATTAGTACTGAATTCAATGGTTTAAGTAGCTGATGCCCAATGGATTGCAAAAATTACAATGACAAGGTGGATGTCACCAAGAAGCATAAATATTCTGCAGTGACTTTATCTTCTTGGAGTAAATGTACTATTTTTGTTGTTGTTGTTGTTGTTGTTTAAAAATGACTAGAAATGCATAGTAAGAGAGTTAAGAAAGGTCTTATTTTCATAATCTCATTCACACAGAAAACAGCCTGTTGAACATGCATGCAACTTTATAGTAAGCACTTGAGGATAGTGCATGCTTGCGTTTGTGTGTGGCCTATAGTAGGTATGGATGACAAAGCCTTGTAAACCATTGGCCTGTCTATGGAATTGTCTTTTGTAACAACTAAGAAATATGATATCACCACTTGCAGGAGAAATTATTATGTCACTAGTTCAACATACTCTTTTCATGATAATTTTGTACTGGAGAAGGAGGAAGAACCTTCGGAGACAATGTAAGACCACATTGGCTTTGCATAGCTTGCTTGATAAGGAACTGACAATAGAAAACTGCATGCATGCTCCTCAGACTTATGCAGCATCCAGCCACAAAGCCTCACATTTTTAGACAATGGTTGAAATGAGGATGAAGTTCAGCTTCTCCAACGGAGACACTGGTCTGCTAGTCAGTGTTACATATGAGCGCTGTCACGGCCCGATGACTCACCCCTGCGGCACCTTCTGCTGGCTGTCTAGGAATTAGTTCTTCCAGCTCAGAGCGGTCTCTGCAGGCCAGTGTCTCACTGTCCACTGGTCCCATCCCTCCTCTCCCTCCAGATCCCTGTGCCTCTTTACCTGGGGTGCTGCCCCCTGGCAATACCCCCACACTCTGTCTCTGGGTCTCCCCTCCCTGGATAACCCTCAACCCTCTAATCCCCGTCTTGCCTCAGTCCGTGACTTCTACCAGTCATCATCAAACCCCCGCTCCCTAGGGCACACTGCAGTGTAAGAGCCAGTCATCTTAGGCAAGGGGGTTGGACCAGCTGCCTTTGCCTAGTCCCCAGTACCCTCCTTAAGCCTCACTTCAGGCCTGCAGCATGGGGAGTTGCTAGGCTGGAGCTCCCTAGCTCCTTTGCCTATTCCCCCAGCACTGTTCCACCTCAGGTACCCCGTGTTGCAGGCAGCCAGTCCATTATAAAAAGCCTGTTTCTCAGCCTTTTTATAATGGACATCTGTGGACTGATTGGGGTGTGACTCAGCTGTAGCTGCTTCTCCAATGAGTCCAGTTTGGCTGTTTTCCCAGCCACAACCCTCTGTGGGGCTGTTTTAACCCCTTCAGGGTTGAAGCGGGTAACCACCCTGCTACAAGCACCAAGTTTTATTCTTCTTGTAGGAGAAACATCCGGTATTCCAACTAGAGGAAACTGTGGAAAGAGAGAAAAACAGGAAAAAGATTAGTGCTAAGACCGCCCATTCCTGAGAGGTGGAGATCCTTAACCATAGTGCATCAGAACCAAGGTGGGTGAGTACAATTGCTGGAAGAGCTCAGGGAAAGATTCTAGCAACTAAGTCCAGATAGGTCTTTTCTTAAATGCTCAGGTCAAAGATCATATTGAGAACATTAATCCAGAGATCTCCCAGCAAAGTTAAGGGCAATAATCACGTGCGCTATACGGTAGAGTAGATTGTGATGAGGAATCAAACAGGCAAGAACAGTGTGTGTATAACGAAGCACAAGAGCACTAATTACAGTGGTATCAAATGAGGAAAGATCAAGTGAGGGGCATAATTTCACAAAGCATAGTGATGCAAAGGTGTATAATAGCATAAAGACTCTCTCTGTAATTGCATTTTACAGAACCTGTTACCTATCCAGTTAAGAGACCAAATCATACAACACAAAGACAGTGGAGGAGATCAGGCTAGAAATAAATGATCACAATGGTCCTCTTCTGGCCTTGAAATCCATGAATCTATGAAAAAATAGATCTTTTTTCACATGGGAACAATAGAAATTAACACTTTAAAGTTGATGAGAAGAGAAATTATATAGAAAACAAGAACCAAAGAATATTTCTGGAAGGACTCCTGTAAAGTATGTAACAAAGGAAGATGTATAAATAGTAGTTAATGATATTTGGTATCTAAATGGCCTTGGGGATTTTCACAATGCTGCTGAGACCATTATCTGACAAAAAATTGTACTCTGTTTTTGAAATGCATTATGTACCTACAGTATTTTTAGCCTTGGGTCTGTCACACATTTTGAAATGATATTTTGCAGTCCTATCCAGTGTGCGAGAGACATGTGTATGAGAATGACACCTTTAAAAGCTACATATTATATTCCTTTAACAAAAGCCCTTCTTTGTTTAAAACTAAACTTTTATTTTACCCTCTCAGAACTATTACAAACGGGAATTAATGAACATTCTAAGACATGGGAGAAAATATCTGAGTTTGTTTCAAACCTATTTAACTTTCATGACTCCAAAATTTAATTATGTAATAAAATCATTCTGGATGTTCTAAGATCTAGGAAGAATGCACTTTACATATGCCCTGCCCCCTCCAAAAATATAAATCTAATTTATCACCTTCATTCTGAAGCCACTTGTAAATCAGAGTATTTTAATAATACTGGTGTTAAAATCAGAATCAGAATTAGAATTAGAATCTAGGCAGAAGAATCAGCATTTCTAAAGTGCCTGTCACTATAGTAGCGCTGAAGACCAGTTCAATTAAAACAAAATTTAGAATTTTGTTGTAACAATTTAACACTTGAATTTAACTGTAATTATAAGTTAAATATCCAAGGAGTATATATAATTACAGAATATGTTTGGTTTTTTTTAGCAAACTGTATTCTTAATAGGAAGAACCACTCTTTATATTTTACAGATTCCAGTACAGAGTATGCACCAACAATCACTTAATCTATTCTCAGATATTATATATGCTCACCATGCTGCTGTTCTGATGAAGATAGCATGGGAGGTGTCAGTCTGGAAACCACGCTGAGCAATGTGTCTGGAACTGGTAAGGAAAGAACATGATCAGAAAGAGAACCTGGAAGCAAGAAATAGATTGCCTGAGGTTAAGAAATTAAAACAGACCACAAGAGAGGAAGTATTATGAAGTAGGAAAAATGGAAGGAAATAAAAGAGAAGAACAATCATAGAAATGACTGATGGAAATCATTTAATCATCTAGACTATTTCCCCACTACTACAAGTTTATTCCATACAGCATATATGGTCTCATCTATTTTTAAATGACCCAAGTGGTTGGACTTCTGCAACTTCCCTTAAGAAGCTATCACATGGATTGACATATCTCACTGTCAGGAAGTCTTTCAGGAAGTTATTCCGCCTAAATTTCCTCTCAGTTATTTCCCATTTGTCCTAATTATAGCTTCTTGTGCCATCCTAAACAATTCCTCTCCATGTTTGTTGTTCAGAGACTTAGAAATATGTATAGACTTTTGTTCTCTAACTAATTGATTATCCTCCATAAAGCACAAAATACTCTAGGACCTGGTTAGCTCAGAGAATGTCTCTACTACTGTATTCCTTCAGAGTAGCTGGAAGCAGTGGAGCACTTCAGATGTTGGGCTCCAGAATGGTGGACCTTGTGGGGGCAGTTTGCAAGTCCTTAGCTCCTATGCGTAGTCACTTAGAGCTGGTGGTTAACCAAGTTAAGACTTGATGAAGGCACTTCTCCTGGGTCAGACTGTGGGTGTTAATATCCCCTCGATGGGCGATGTCTTGAAGTGATATTCCTGTTTTAATTAGCTTGGTTTTTTTTTCTTTTTATTAGACACAGATTTATTGGAAGATGCAGGTGACATTGATTGTGTATCTCAAAGTTTGCAAAAAATATGGTGTTTTAAATATGCAGATTCTTCCTGGATACTGCAATGATGGCTGACTGATAAATGCATAATTGGCTCATTTTAGTATTTTAAAAGAGACACTCGTATTCAAGTTGATCTAATGTTTCAGACCAGTGATGTGGTATTTCCCTTTGTAGGAAATGTATCATGCTTGATTTCCCATAGCTTATACTTGAAACTTACCAATGGCGAGTCCATGTAGATACTGAACATACATAAGATATTACATGAGTAAGATGTACATGGCAAGAAAAAACATCTGTTTTTCCCCCCAGTCTTTGATATTTCAGCCTCCAAAGATGTTCTGGAGAAATTGTTTGGTTTTAGTTTTTTACCTATACCAAATTCAGACCTGATCTGATACTTCACATAAAAGAGAAGATTTTCTAATTGTTTTCCAAGCCTGGTTAGAATCAGTTGCCCAAACTTGTCCTTTGTTTAACTCCTGTGGTGTATACTGTTAGATGAAGGGAAGTTAGAATTAGAACATTTAGAATTTCTAATTGGATGAGACATGCAACAGACATTAACAGTATTGGAGGTGTGTGTCTACCCCATTTAATAGGAAACTGAACATTTTCTCATTATATATACCTACTTAAAATTGAAAATATGGTAAAAGAAGTATTGTCATGTGACACAAAAACAGATGAACAATCAATACAGTGAGTGAAAAAATCAGTACGCAGAGGAAACAACCAGAACAAAGAGTATATCAAATATGACTATAGCAAATTCGGAAAAGAGTTAAATAAGGCCCTTAGCATACATATGCATCATTTTGTCTGCACAATAAAAATACTTCCTTTAATGATGAGAATGAGGCAATCAATCAAATCTGATAAGTATATGTAGTACAGGATTTCCAATACAAGGCAGACAATATCTGGGTTACATGCATATGTCCAGGACCTACTTCAGCTCAACAAATCCAAGCATACGTGGGAATATTAATAAAGTAATTGGTACTAAAAGTGATCTGGAAAAAATGGAGGAGTTGATCATAATCTGGAAGTAGTAGCTTTAAAGTGTGTCCTTCAGTGAATCAGCTTGATTTAAAAAATTGTCTAGTCTGGGACCTGTTGTGCTACCGCCACCGCACTCCACCCGCATCTCCCCTTAAACCTTGATAGTAATGTTACTTATGAGAACACAGTTACTGATTCTTTCATGTTGTCAGACTGGATTGCTCCACAGCACAGTAAAGTAATACATAGACTCTAGGGCCCAGACCCACAGGTGCCCCCTTCCACCAGGGCCCGGCCTCCACCCAACACCTTCTTCCAAGCTCCCATCCCCACCACACTACTTCCCGTCCAGTTCCTCCCCCATGCACGTCCCATCCCCACTCCTCCATCTTCCACCTCCCTCCCTCAGCACCAGATGATTGCAGCAGGTGGGAGGCACTGGGAGGGAGGGAGAGGAGTTGATTAGTGGGGCCAGAAATGGACGGGAGGCACGGGGGAGGAAGCTGGCTGCTGGTGGCTACTGAGCACCCACTATTATTTTGGAGCACCCATGGAGTTGGTTCCTATGCCCAGATCCACTAAGGGACTTAGGCATTGCAATGCTCAACCTAACTTTTCATCATCGAGAAAATCAATAGATCAGCAATGGGAACCACAAAACCAGAGTCAGGCACCTTAGCTGCCTGTACAATGCACAGGAAAAGATAGGTGCATAAGAATGGGATCCACAAAAGCCAACGTGCCAGGTAGGGAGCCATGTAAGGTAGCTAATGGGGGATGCCAATAAGAAGGACGTGGCTTATGTCCTGTCCCTCCTCACAGTTAGGAATGCACACTGCAGGGAGGATCCTATATCTACTTGTATTTTACAACAAGGAACACCTCTCTTAGAGGCTATCAGCTTCGGCATCTATGTCATTTCTTGCAAGAATAAGTTAGGTGCTTGCCCTCACTCCATGCAAAACAGCTGGAGGAGGAGAAGCCTACCTGATAACTTTTACCCAGTGGTTATAGCACTCCTCCAGGATGTGCAGAATTGAAGTTTGATTCCTCCCTTAGCCTGATAGTGAGAAAATATTTCAATAGGGGCCTCCCACTCCTATCAGGACAGTGCTCTAACCAATGAGTTATGGGATATTCTGATGTAGAAGTCCCTCAATCTCTCCTGTTGAAGCTGTTCCAGTTTGGCCAAATGCATTTGATCAGAGAGATAAAAAGAGAGAATGACTGTGTAGTCTGATAGTTAGAAATCCCATCTGGCAGGAGGGAGAGCCAGTGTCCAATCTCCTGGCTCCAGTGACTAATTAGTCATACAAAACATAATGGCTTCAACAAAAAGAGACTGAGGAAGCTCATATCAGAATATTACATGGCCCAGCGGTTAAAGAACTGTCTTGTGTGGTGTGGGAGACCTCTATTCAAATCAGGGGATTGGAACCTGGGTTTTTTACATCCTAGGAAATTGCTCCGAACAGTGGGCTAAAAATAATAAGATAAGCACGTATCTTCCTCCTCTACACAGATTTGACATAGGTGCTCTCAGAACATGCATAATGGATGGGTATCACAAACATGTTGGTTCTCCTCTGCCTTGTTTTATGTATTGCTGTCAGGATTGCCTCCCCACTCTGAACTCTAGGGTAAAGATGTGGGGACCCGCATGAAAAAAGAAATAACCCCCCAAGCTTATTTTACCAGCTTAGGTTAAAACTTTTCCCCAGAACACAAACTTCTCCTATGTCTGGGCTTGTAATCGCTGCCACCACCAATTTAAGCCCCCAAAACAATGGGTTAGGGTAAATTGGAACTCCTCTTTTAATACCCCTATACAGAAATCAATAGAAAAACCCCCTTTGCATCACACAGCATCACTGATCCCTCCCTAGTAATTCTTCCTCTGTTAAGGCTTAACAGTATAAGAAACTCCGTGGATCAATTACCAAGTGATACAGTTCAAGCATATAATTCACTTGCTACTGAACTTGACTTGTTAGAAGACTATAGATAGGTAGAGTAAAGACATAGGTGTGGTTCATCCCATAGTCGCAGCAAACAGCACGAGAGAGCTTAGACCTAAACTAAAAACTCTCTTTTGTCTCTGAGGTTGATTAGCATCTCCAGTTCGTCATCCCCTCTCAGGTTACTTTCAGGTTAACCCTCTACAGGTAAAACAGTAATTCTAAGCTACTTTATACTTATGACAATTGCACTGGTCTAAGGTGGGAGGTAAGTGTCTGGATGTGTACAGTGAGGCACCAGAGAGTGTGCCCAGAGGCAAAAACTTAGGCAGGTAGGGAAGTTTGCCTTTAAAAATTTCCAGGCCGAGTGAATTTAAGCTCCTACAGTGTTAGGCAGCAGTCAAGTGGGTGTTCTGTGGATTGTGGAGGAGCTTAGAACTTGGACATAGGACCTAAATCGGAGGTTTAAGTGCCTTTGTGGATCTGGGCCTACATGATTAATTCAAAGACAGATAAAAAACATTACCACATAAAGGAAGTCTGGGAGCTTACGAAAGAGGAAATTGTGATTTGGTCCCAGTTTTGGTACATCAATGTCCACATTACAAAAAGAAAAACCTCTCCACAGATGGTACTAATTTGAGACTAAAATAATTGGCCTATGCAAGTAGTTCCAGAAGAGAAGGTAAGGACAGGAAAAAGAATTCTGACTCAAATGCTGCATCATATACATGTAAGTGGACTTCTATGCCTAGGTAGAATTCATTACATTTAGTTGGACTCTGCTAAAGCATGTGTCCAAATGATACAGTGTATTGGTTAATGTATATATAGCCCCTTCCCTTACCCCATACATTCCACAGAGGATCTGAGTGTGTCCCAGATCTTGGCTGTAGTGTCTGGCTCAAGCTTTTAGCAGTAGAGGTCCCTGGTTCAGTCTTAGGTGTTTGGTAGTAGCTTGTAGAAAAGCTTATATTCCTGCTGCTGTTTTTGCTTTTCTGTTCTGTGGTTAATCAGGTTCTGTGGTTAGCCAGATTCTCAGATGGACTTAAAGGCAAGGGAGCTATACTGATTTACACCTGCTGAAGCTCTGGACCTCAGTCTCTGGGCCTGTCATTCTGATACCATTCACAAACATTACATGTGTTTATAAAAAAATCATTGCAGAAGATTAATCTATTTTAGTAGCTTGAAAGAGATTTTATTTTTACCAAGTATTTTACTTTGGATTTGCCTCAAGACTAGAACTGATTCACTGAAGACCTTATTACCACTGTTATAGGCTGCACCTATGAGGACCGGTGTCCACCCTGATTGGCATGAGGGTATAAAAATGAGTCACAAGCCTGTATTCAGGAAGCCTCACAATGACAAAGAGAAGTTTAGATAGCTTGATGGGGGAAATACTGAATAGAGCAGGAGTTATAAGAGAGCCTTAAAAGCCCAAATAGGGAATCCTCTGCATTGAAGAAGGGGTTAGGTGGGAAATCAGACTGCAAAATCCTTGCAGTGAGAGAGAACAATTAGGGTAGTTAAAGCAGAAATAGCTGTGCATGCAAAGGCATGTTAATGTAGTCCTGGCCTTAGAAGCTGTTAGAGTTCTTAGCATAATACCAATTTTGAGAAAGACATATAGGAATATCTTCACTTGCTTCAGAGGCAATTTATATTCTTGCTAAGCTTATTTAAGATTTGGATGATAGTGTTTGTGGGCTCCTCTTCTACCCACCACCTCCCCGACTGAAAATATTCAAGCTCTGCTTATGTTTTAAGCTCTCTGTTAGCAAGTGTTATTAGAGAGGCTCAAACTAACAAGATACAGAAAATGCTACCTCCCCCAAACAATATGACAATTATATTTCTTAGGTTTTGAGTCAGTTAAATAAAATTTCTGTTGGCATATCAGCTCACTTTCCAACTGACAATGATTCCGTGATGAAATTTAAAATAAAAGAAAAACTAATTGCAAACCAATATGTTAATTCAATAACTGTTTCATTAACAATGTACAGTGGGATTTCCAAAAACACTGACAATATAGGGGGGAGTTTTCAAAAGCTCCTAAGTGACTTGCAATCTTAAATCACTTAAGTGTTTTCGAATATCCCATCCACAAACCTTTTCATTATCCAATTTGTATTGCTTTTTCACTTTAGAAACTAGTATGGGTTTCAAAAGTTGCATTTTGATTTGACTTCACATAGATTAAAATTTAACACAATAGTAATTGCATTAATAGACTGAGATTCTGCCCCTGAGAATAACCTTCACTTCTAAAAATCCCACTTTCTTTTTCTATGCATTTATTTAATGGATTTCATTAAAATAATTGATTAAAGAAAATTACCCCAATGGCAATTGTTGTCATAAGAGAAAACACATATGAATGTACTTCTCTTGTAATGTTTTCCAAAAAGCAAAGTAGATAGAATAAAAATAAGCTTTATGCATATTTACTTGATTATCATGGGCTGATGATCCAGAAATGTGTTAAATTTAATAACATAGATTTGGTTGTAGATTATTCTATGAGCTCCTATTTTCCCCATATGTCCTTCTGTTGTAGTCATGGTCTTTACCAGAATTAAACAGATGCACAACAATTACAATACCCCACTGCATTATTAATTATTATGAATGTCTATTTTTGGCCAGTTTTTATGGGAAACCTCTCGTAACACTGCACTTTACTCAAACCAGAAGAAGTGATTAACTCATATAATGAAAATAATTAACTCAGAATGCTTATTTCTTGGGCATTCCCAGACACTTTTAAGCCTTTACTGGGACATCGTTTGAAAATATAAATAGGAATATATATTAGACATTCTAATTCTTAGTGATGAATGAACAGAAGTCACATAGTTATATCAGTTTATTCACAATTAGCTGTAATTCATAATAACACCTTTCTTGACACTTTGTGATCTTTTTATTTAACTAATTTAGGGTTATCTATTGTAATTTTCAGCATCCAACAAACACCTATCATAAGATTGAGGATTGCCAAAATTTATTTTAAGAACTACATTTTCTACTTAAATAGCCCTAGTTGTTTCTTTAACAGAATAAATTATCCAAAGCTAACATCCCTCTAATACCAACAGATCCATTTTTGACTGAAGATAATTGTTTTCTACACCTCCTATTAACTTGTGCAAGGATATGACTCACCAGCAAATGGAAGGATACGCATGTCCCTACATCTTCAGATTGAATTTCAGTAGTCTCTGCATACAAGATTAATGAAAAACAGATATATATGAGAAGAGAATAAACCCAAAAGATTAGACATAATGGTCATTTATAGAAGATATTGTATTAGTCTTGTGCTGACCTTTGTTGCTTTTAGTTCTATATTAATGTGTAAAAAATAATAGTAATGTGAGATCATCAGAAGACACATGGTCTTTATAAACCTTTATTGTGACTTCAGAGATTATGATCAACAGTACTTCACAATATGTTTAAGATTAGGTGGACTGCAACACATCTGGATCGATATGTGGATAACTGTTCTAATAAATATAAAAACTGAGGGAACAAGGAATTATCCTTTTGAGAAAGCACTTATCTCCAGATAATTTGGTTTCTTTAGTATTATTCTGATTTATAAATGAGTGTTTTCAGTTACCGTGATTCTTTATTCCATTTTTAAAAGAGTGATAGGAAAAGATAAATTTGCAAATGGATTAGTAAACTAGTCACAAGGTAATTAGGGAACCCATTATAATTAATTGCTGAGAAGAATATCTATTTGATTCATAAAGTGAGCTCTACGTAATATGTTTTAGGGTGTCCCTGAATATAAATAGTCCTAATTTGTTGTACAATGACTTTTGAGTAGTATTTCTTTAGTAATCAAGTTTCATGCTAGTTTATCTTCAGTTTTATTACTACAATAAAGCCAGACTTTCCTACATAGGGTAGCCTTTCTGGTAAATATAGAGACCCAAAACAACATTATTGCTAATGTATGCGTTTGCATAGGAATACATCCACGAGTACAGCTGATCAAAGATTACAAATGCAGTCTTGGCGAATAGTTGCTCACATTCCAAACACCAGTTTAATTTTACCATAATTATTTGCTGTTCAAGGAAATTCAACTGTTTAAGAATTAGTGTTTTTCACCACTGCATGTAAACAAAGCTATTCATAATTTCTTATTTGTTAATCATTATTTGTTATTCTCCTGTTTTTCGGTTTAAGGCATCGAATGAGGAAACAGAAACAATTCCATGTGACATAGGTGACTTCCCACACACCCTGAATAATGGATAATGAACATCCAAAACAAATAATTTGCAAACATTCCTATATGTAGACTGACTTTTTTCATAGACGAATCCGTAGATATTTGTGGGAAATGAATACAAGAGCAGAAAACAGGGCTATTTTTGTAGGAGTACTGTTTCACAGTGAAAAAAAATCAGCTCTATTAATGAGCTAAAAAACCTGAGATTCTAAAACAAATAGAATTAGTGTTTCAGCTACACACTTCAACTGATTTCGTGGACAACAGGAATTTAAAGAAATGTGTACAATGTTCAGTGCATTTGAAGAGTGACTTTCCCTCAGATCTGTATGCAGAAACTGGCACATGCCAGGCTGTATATTTAGTGATTCAGGAGATGTCATTCTTAGTTTGTTCAGTACTGAATCTTATTCTCTGGTATAGTTATAGGGGCAACATGCCATCTTTCAGATGAGGAGTAAAATAAGAGCCCTGATCACTTGTGGTCATTAAAGATCTCATGACACTTCTCACAAATTCATAGTTGGCAGCACTGGTGTCACAGACAGATCTCAATTTCAGTGTTTATTTTCTGCTTCCCTAAAATTTCCTCTGTGGCTTCAGATGGATATAGTGTTCTCCTACTTCTGATCCGAAATGGTGGTATAATGTTGCTTTGTATGCAGTTGAACAGCTCCTCCATTCCAACCCTGAGGTAAGTGTATTTCCTTGGTGCAAGAAATAATCCCCAGAGATATGTTTGAGAAGAACATCCAAATCCTTCAGAATGAAGTGCACTTTATGAATTTAAATGATGGTATTATGTTCTCAGCGTGTCAGGCTTAGTTTCTGTTAATCCCGTCAACAACTTCAGGAAACTTTGCTTGTTAGTAGTGATTGAGAATTGGTCTGAGAGGGGATGGGGATGCTGCTGCACTGACTGTGCCAATTCCCCTGTGGAATGACTATTCATACACACTGAGCTAGAGATTGCATTTGGGGATTTCATTTTCCCACAAACTACTCACTCAAAGAAGGAATGAGCCCTGATCAGTCTATATACTGCAATGGAGGTAGCAACACTCATGGATTCAATCACACTCACTCGATCACTCAGCATTCCTGTTTGTTAGCCAAGTTCTGGACTAGAAAAGGCTCAGTCGCTGACTGTCACCTAATGATTGCCCACTAAACAACTTTCCTCTTCCTTCCAGAGGACATCTGAGCTCTCCAGTCTGTCCTGTACCTGAACGACTAAAGCAGATTATTAATCCCTAGGAAATTCTTTGCATGTTTGGACCATTCTCATAATTACTTAGATCCCAGGCTTTTGATACAACTGTGAACAAAATACAGCATTCCGCTTTCTAGCAAGTAATGAAAGTTTGATCATTTATAAGAGGTTCTACAGCTTTTACAGAGGAGAAAACCCTCTTTGTAAGGATGGTTAAACGCCAGCCCCATGAGGTGAAGACTAGAAATATTTAAGTGGTTTCCAGGAACTTAGTAAAAATGAATCATCTGGAAAACCACATTTAAACCATAATAGTCATATTGTTAGCTTCCTGAGGAGATGCTGGCTAGCAATTATGGGTTGATGGATGTCAGAGTATCAAGGAGTGAACGGGTTTGATCATCATGCAGTTGGTATGACAAATCCTGGCATGTATCATTAATCATCTTAAAAACAGCAGAAAAGACAATAATGCCTAGCGACTGGCTAGGCAAACAAGAAGAGAGTCTTGTCAAGAGTTTGGATAACAAAGGAGATTGTCTTCAAAGTTACATTGGTTACATCTTTTCAGATACATTTCCATACGTGACTTTGCTATTGCTATTGCTTTTATGTGTAAAATGCTTTGATACTTGGATAATGGGCAGCAGTTTAGGACCCTAAAATAAATAAAGCAGACAGACAGACTTAAGAATGTGTGCAAGTTCCAAAAGAATAGGCATGCCAATCGTATTATAATGTGTTGCATTTGAAGGAGACAGGCACAGCTGTCTTGCAATTAATGGGTTTAAAAGTAGAGTTGGTCAGAAAATGGAAATTCCTTCCTGTGAAAAAAAATCACTTTTGATTTTCCTCCTGAATCAGGAGCTGGTTTCTGGTATCCCATGGAGCAGGTAGCAAGGGAAGGAACTGTCCAGCTTCCTGAGTAGTCAGTGGAACCACTATCTGACTGCCTGGTTACTGTGCTGCCCACACATCAGACTGCCAAGGAGCCAGGTAGCTTGAGGAAGCAAATGGGTGAACTAGCAGGAAACCTGCCTGGTTTCCATCAAAAGTTTCAACAGAACTGAAACTTTTCCATGGAAAAGTGTTCCATTTGAAAATTCCACTAGCTTTAAAAGCTAACAAGAAAACTATATATATGTTTTTTTAAGCTTAAAGCCTTTATATATTGCATTATATGGACAATATGGACCAGATCCTTATCTGGTGTAAACTGGCATAGCTCCATTGACTTTAGCAAGTTAACATAATATACATGTTCCCTCACTCCTCCCATCCTGCCCCAGTCTAGCTCAATAGTTTTTTGCACTAAAAATGTTATACCCATTTAGTGTGGGTAAGAACCCTCTCCATTCTACAGTACTTCCCCAAAACACTACAGGTGCCAAGAAAGAGTAAAAGACCATCCACCAAGTTTCTTAATTTGTTAATATGAACCTTAGATCAAGATGATGTCTGAACAAGATTGGTACATATAAATAGTTGGTTATTCCTGTTTCTAAATACTTATATGGGGGCATTTTATTGTCCATTTATGTCAGCTCAGGCTGCACATACTATGTCTAAGGTCACATCCATGCTATAATGACTATAGCAGCATAGCTGTGTTGCCATAGCCATGGCAGTGCAACTCCATAGCATAGAGGCATCCCATAGAGATGGAAGGGGTTTTCCTGTTCCTATAGGAACACCACTGCCCTGTGTCATGGAAACTACAACAAGCAAAGCATTCGTCCATCGACCTGGCTGCATCTATACCAGGGGTAGGTGAAGTCTGGGGCATAGATTTTTCACACTTTTCAGCCGGTAGCTATGTCAGCCTAAATGTTATGTATATACCAGCCCAGGCAAATTTTTGTGGAGTTTCACTCTATTCATATATTTAATCTAGTGCACTTTTTAAAATCTGGCCATTGGATGTCATGTAGTGAAAAATATCTTTTACATATCAGAGCTGTGAACATTGTAATCTGTAGGGGCTGATTCTGACCTCTTAGTAGTGTAAATCAGGAGTAAATTCACTTACACAGAACAGCGTAAAAGTGGCATAAGTGAGAGCAAAATCAACCCATATTTTTTAGGGGTAGCAAAAGTCAACATTTTGTCTCACTTATTGATTCTGGTAGCCAACATCCTATACTGAAAGGAAGATATGCACAATAGAGCTGGTTGGAAAAATTACAAAAGAACCATTTTCCATTGGAGAATGCAGTTCTGACAAAATTGAAATTCTTCACAAAATCATGTTGATTTTGCCAAAAAATCATTTTAGAGAAAAAAATTGTACAATTACAAAATGTCTTGATTTGACCATTTAGGAATGAAAATGTTTTGATTTTTCACTTTGAAATGAGTGCATTTAAAAATGTTATTTTATATATTATAATATTAAAATGTTAAAATCAAAACAAAATATTCGTATTCTCAAAACATTTCCATTGACCTGAAACTTTTTTAAAATTTTCACTCACAGAGAATGTAGAAATTTTTGGGTTTCTTTCCAATTTGGAAATCTCAAAATCCTTCGCAAATTGGAATTTCCATGCTTCCTTCAACTTTAATGCACAAAAAAGGATATCAGGTCTGAGACCCCCAATATTTAAACTATTTAAAAGAAAGCTGTTCATTCATAACTGGATATTGGAGCAAAGTTCTCAATGATTAGTAGAATTCAATAGTCTGATTAAAATAATCAGATACTTTGTGCCTCAGAAAAAGGTGGGTCAGGCCTAAGTTTAAAAGGTTTACTTTGATTGAGTGAAGACCTAAAGAAAACTTGAGAAAAATAGATTAGGATGAAGTTTTTCAGTGACATTAAGACTTATAAGTACATAAACACCAAAAGCCCTCCAGATTAATTTAATTATGTATTATTGAACAGATGTTACCTATATTGCACGATATAGAGACCAGAAATGGAGATTAGGTTCACAAACCCTAGGTTTTATACAATTCTATTGACATTCATATGGTTCACATTTTCATTTTGGGGTTATTCTGCATGTGTTTGTTGGGCCCTTGAAGTATTTCAGAATAAGAAAGATGATTCAGAACCACAAAAAAGTCATTAATTCCAGTCTGAATTTTTAATCCAACCTTTGTTTTGGGGAAAAGGAGCTGAGGTTTCAGTAATGTCAGCAAAGAATGTAATTAGTATTAATTTATGGTGTGAAGCATAGAAATATTATTGCCAGTTTAGAGTCCTTTGCAGCACTCCTTACTCTAATAGAATTCTCAGAATAAGGGGAGCTGCACAGGATCCTAATACAGTGTATGTGATGTGATGGGTTAGATTTTTCAAAAGTTACAGTGACTTTTTCTCCTACAACACACAGGTCTTTTAAAAATTCCCATCATTTTCTTCTAACAACTGCACTTAAAGTGTTTTATCTTGGTTTTGCTTAGTGGAGAAAACAACAACAACATAGCCTGGGTGCATCTTGCAATAAAATAATTTGTTTTGGGGTTTGCAAGTGCTATAGTTTTTCTGCATACCGTATTTTTCGTCCTATAGGACGCTCCGGCCTATAAGACGCCCCCTCATTTTTCGATAAAAAAGCCGGACAAAAAAAAAAAAAAAAAAAGCGCCTCACTCTCCCGTCCCCGCCGCGCGGGCGGGCTGCCGGGAGCGTCCCGGTTCCCCCCTCCCCGCCGCGGGCGGGCTGCTGGGAGCGCCCGCCCGCGGCCAGGAGGGGGGAACCGGGACGCTCCCGGCAGCCCGCCCGCGGCGGGGAGGGGGGAACCTCGGCAGCCCGCCCGCGGTGGGGAGGGGGGAACCGGGACGCTCCCGGCAGCCCGCCCGCGGCAGGGAGGGGGGAACCGGGGCGCACATTCACCCTATAAGACGCACCAACTTTCCCCCCCCCCCGTTTTGGGGAAGAAAAAGTGCGTCTTATAGGGCGAAAAATACGGTAATGTCAGTGATCAGTAGGAGCAGATATTTTACCACAATGAATTCAATAACACAAAGATTGATCCAGCAGTTCTGACTCAGTCAGAACCATATTTGAAATACAGAGTGACTATACTATTGGGCCTACAGATGGAATAGAAGATTAGTCTAGTGAAAAATTGTATGAGGCAGCTGCTGATCTTTGTTACATTAATATAGATAATATAAAATGAAAATAATCTAAATCTGTAGTAACCTCACCGGCTTCAAGAGAGTTATTCTGGATTTATATTGGTGTAGCTGAGGTAAGAATCAAGTCCCCTGTTTCCTCCTGACTCTGAGTCAGTTTCCATGCTGTCAAAATAATATTAATTGGTGGAAAAGGAAGCGGAGAGATAACACATAGGGAAAACTGAAGGATGGAAATGGAAGGAAAGCTGACGTATAATCAAAGTTTATGAAAAGGTCACTTTTCAAGCAGAGCAGCCACAGATAATAACAGGGGAAAGCAGTCAGTTTCTAAAGAGGTGATACTCGCATGAGTTGTGTAATAGAGACTGCAGAAAACTGAATGGAAAATGTAGGTAATGTAAAAAATTGCTATAAAATACAAATAGACAAATAGCAGCTTTTAAGAAATCCTAGACAGCTTCACCAAAGGCAGCAAATCAAGAAATAATAGCTGTTACATTTAAAGGAAGATTTTAGACAATCATTTAAAGTAAAAAATAATAGTGGATTCCTCAAGTGTATTGATCTATAAGTAGGTATTTCCAAAGTAGTTAAAGGCCTTGTCACTCACGGTATTGAAATGAACACCAGTGACAGGAGAACAAACTGAAAATCAAAATCAGAATGAAAGACAAGATATACAAAGAATCAGAGAGGTAGCCGTGTTAGTCTGGAATAGCAGAGGTAACAAAGTCCTGTGGCACCTTAAAGACTAACTATGAAGTTTTGAAGCATAAGCTTTCGTGGGCTAATACCCACTTCGTCGGATGCAAGCAGTGGAAGTGCACTGAATTAGGTAAAACAAGGTGTGGGAGGGGCAGATAGTATCTAAACAATATTATGAAATGCATGGAAATGGTTCGATTGACTTTGGTCTGAGAAAAATATGAAGAGACATGTTACTCTAGATTAGAGATTTTTCTATCAGTTATAATAACTAATGTCGAGTCATGGATGAATAACATCCAGAGGATTCTGATAGGTACATATGGTGGAACAAAGGCAAGCATAAACATGCAACTGGCTTTTTTGGAGAAATAGCATTGCAACTTTGCCATGTGCTGAGAATGACTCAAAGAACAGCTGTTGTGAGCACCAACTCAGAAATCCCCAAGGATGAGTGTTGGCTCCTTTCCCTGCTACCAGGTGGCCATTAGGGAGCTGCTTTCAGACATGAGGTTGTTCCCTCCATGTCATTGAGTTCAGCCAGCAGCATCAACAGTTAGGCTGTGTCTACACTGCAGAGATCTTTCAATGGTGTACATACACATATAGCTCCCCACTGGATGAGTATAACAGCAGTGTAGATGGTGAGGCACAAATTAAGACAGTAGAGTAAAGACAGCTGAAGGGTATGAGTATGTACCCAGCATATATACCCTATGTTATCTACTGTTGTGCATTCTGTTTACATGAGTATTTTACTCACTTATTCACTGACGTTTTAAAAACTGACACCCCAATTTGGGTCTATGCTGGTTATGTAGTATGTATATATCTTGTGAACCTTGTAACCAATGCTTGTAATTTCTCATAACTCAATCCTGACCCCAGATGTACAGAACCTTCCTTCTGAAATTGTGGAAACTTGAACATTAGCTTTAATCGAAGTTTTAAAATCCTATTGCCTTCCTCTATCCAATCCTTTCCTCTTCACAAGAAAAGATTCCAGCTGTGGGGAAAGACTCTGGCAGCTTTCCACAGCTGGAACATTCTCCTCCACAGATAAAGGATCTGACAGTGTGTGGGGCGGGGGAGGGAGCAGTGGGGAAAGGCCGCCTGCTCCCCACTATTGGAGCCCTTCTCATCTACAGGGGATGGCTCCAGAAATAAGGGAGCTGTGGGAAAGCTCCCTGCTTCTGGAGTCCTTCCCTGCCACCAGGGAAATCTCCTAGCAGCTGGGAAAGACTCTGGAGTGGGGAAGAGCTGAAACCATTCTCTGCTGCCTCGTTTCTGCCAGTCTTTCACTGACATGTGTAGCTGCACACTGCAGTGTTAACACAGCCTGCTTTTCACTGCAGCATTTAGTTGTACAATACATGACACTGAAAGTGGTGTATAATATAGATATAGCCTTAGTGTCAATGTCTTTGGCTATGTCTACATTTGAGCTGGATTGTTAAATTCCAAGCTAGTGTAAACGTATTCACACTATCTGTATCCAAATTAGGGCACTAAAAATAGCAATGTGGCCAGGGTAGCACAGGTCTTGCTGTGTTGCACAAGGTTAGCTGCACAAGTACACATCTAGAGGTCCGGGCACATTTGTACTTCGACTGCTAGCCTGTGCTGACACCCATGCTTGGCCACATTTATTTAGATTTCTTTTTTCAAAACAAAAATTTCATTTAAATTGACAGTTCCCATTGAACATTTAGATATTGAATCATCATTTTCAGTGGAAAAATATTTTGTTGGAAAATTTTAACCATCACTGCTGAGAATGCCTGGTCTCTAACCTCCTCATAATTAAATTAAGATACTGTCAGAAAATATGCTTTGTTTCCTCAACAGCCAATTTATCAGACAAGGATAAAAATGATCTCTAACCAGGACCCAAACTAGATAGTCATTTATAGGTCCAGAACAAACCTTTCTATTGCAACTGTAAACTAGAGCACAAGTGTATATTTCTTCCTGTGAGAAACACCCCACTAAAAATATCCCCAAACAAACAACCCTTCTGCACCATTCAAAGTTTCTAAATAATCTTAAAGTTTAGCCCAATTTACAATCCCTTACAGTAACCTAATCTTGAGGGGACATTGGTGAATATCAGTGTGCCAAAGTAAGGATCCAAAAGGCAAGGTTGCAAAAAAATATTTAAAGAGAAACTATGTTATTGACGACTGTCACTACCTGAACATAAAGAAGCATCTGGGTAGACAGCATAACCCGTAAATTGTGAGCCTGAGTAACAAAAGCCAGGCTCTCTCTCTCTATTGAAGGAGCTGATAACTCTTGCCATTTTTTCCAGCTTGTTTCCCTCCAGCTTACCCTCAATCTTCTCCAGACTGAGTCACAGACTTACAGCCAACTAACTCTCTTTCATTCAACACTTGAGCTAACAGGAAATTGCGTAAGCTGATCAACTACACCAGCTGTTTCCAATGAAATAGAGATATAGAGCTGAGTGTTATCCCCTCTTGGCTATACTGAAGTTCACACTATTTTACCGATATGTTAAACACACGGGGAGTTATGATAGAACCTGTACTACACACAAAAGAAACCCCTGGACAGATGAGTTATTGCTCAACACTACCTTCTGGGTCCTGTCTCTGTAGAGACAATTTGTACTATTTTAAAAGATGAAGCTACCTGCAGATTCCCTGTGGACAATGAGGTCTATTATCCCATTCATACTTTCACTTAATAGGTGTTACATATGTAATACAAAAAGAACGAGGAGTACTTTTGGCACCTTAGAGACTAACAAATGTATTTGGGCATAAGCTTCTGTGGGCTAAAACACACTTCATGAGATGCATGGAGTGGAAAATACATTAGGAAGATATATATAATATAATATACATACAGCGAGAACATGAGAAGATGGGTGTTGCCATGCCAACTCTAATTAAACAAATCAATTAAGGTGGGCTATTATCAGCAAGAGGAAAAAAAAACTTTTGAAGTGATAATCAGAATGGCCCATTTCAACTGATTATCACTACAAAAGTTTTTTTTTTCTCCTGCTGATAATAGCCCACCTTAATTGATTTGTTTAGTTAGAGTTGGTATTGCAGCTCCCATCTTTTCCTGTTCTCTGTGTGTATGTATGTATATATATTGTGATGGAGTCAGACCAGAAGGGTATAGGAGAGTGCTGGAAGGCAGGTACATCAGCCTCAGGATGTGCACCTTTTGGATACCCGGGGTATGGGTGGGCCTAAGCCCACCCGTTACTGAAGTCCCTCCCCCAGCCTGGCGGGAGGGACACTAGACCCGGGGCCAATTAATTACGGGGGACAACTAATGAAAAAAAGGACAGGGGAATGCGTGAGGGTTACAGGTTCAAAACGAGGGTACAGGATGGGGACACCGAGCAGAGAACTCCGCACAGCGCCCACTGCTCCGCGAAGCTGTAGAGGGAGCCAGTGGACGCTGCCCAGTGGAACTCCGCCCGGATGCGTGACTGGATAAGTGACCTGAAGTAGGCCCCACAGTCGCACCGTACCCCCTCGTCCAGCATCCTCCTCCTGGTGTTATAGATGGTGGCTTTGGCAAGCGCCAGGAGGAGGTTAACGAGGAGGTCTCACGACTTTGTGGGGCCACGGATGGGATGTCTCAGGATGTGCACCTTTTGGTTTACCCAGGAGGTGGGCGGGCCTAAGCCCGTCCATTACTGAAGTCCCTCCTCCAGCCTGGCGGGAGGGACACTGGACCCGGGGCCAATTAATTACGGGGGACAACTAATGAAAAAAGGTCAAGGGAGTGCGTGAGGGTTACAGGTTTAAAACAAGGGTACAGGATGGGGACACCGAGCAGAGAACCCCGCACAGCGCCCACTGCTCCGCGAAGCTGTCGAGGGAGCCAGTGGATGCTGCCCAGTGGAACTCTGCCCGGATGCGTGACTGAATGAGTGACCTGAAGTAGGCCCCACAGTCGCACCGTACCCCCTCGTCCAGCATCCTCCTCCTGGTGTTATAGATGGTGGCTTTGGCAAGCGCCAGGAGGAGGTTAACGAGGAGGTCTCACAACTTTGTGGGGCCACGGATGGGGTGTCTCAGGATGTGCAGGTCTCTGTTCCCTGGATAGCCAAACAAAGGCTACTCCAGGCCAATCAAGATACCTGGGGCCAATTAAGAAGCGGGCATTAGAAATAGCTAGCCTGATTGGGACACTTGAAGCCAATCAGGGGTTGGCTGAAACCAGTTAAAAATCCTCCTAGTTAGTCATGTGGGAGTGGTTGTCAGGAGCTATGAGAGGAGGTTGTGCTGTTGGTGAGAGTGAGTGGTAGACAACATATACACAAGGAAGGAGACTTGAGGTAAAGGTGAAGAGGAGTTTGAAGAAGCGTGGGGAAGTAGCCCAGGGAATTGTATTGTATTTGGTGGCTATAAGGTCAGCCATCTTAGCTGATAATATTAGGGTGCCTGGGCTGGAGCCTGGAGTAGAGGGTGGGCCCGGGCTCCCCCCCTTTCTACCTACCCTAACTAATCACTTGCTTATGATGAAAATGGCTCAATAGGCTGTGACATGGTCTCTAAAGAGAGAAGGGAGGGTCACAGCACAAACCGCCTGGAAGCGCGGGACCCTCAGGGACAAGGCCAACACTTTGCTACAATATATATATATATGCCCAAATAAATGTTATGAAAACTTATGCCCAAATAAATATGTTAGTCTCTGTTGGGATTTTGTGGTTCCCAGTAAGTCAGAGGCCAGGCAGAATCAAGCGTTTTTGATATTTTATTTGATTCAATTCAATACAATGTGCACAGGGAGGGAAAGACCCTGCTAACAAGAAGCAACCAGAGTCTCTCCAGCCAGAAGCCCCACCCCTTCACTCCACATGGTGAGCTCACTCCCCCTCCCCCTGGGTGGTGAGTGATTCCAGAATGTTCCAGAATTTTCCTGGGGTGGTGAGCCACAGCATACCTCTCTATACATATGTATCTTCCAAACAACACTTAGTTTAAACTGAACACAAACATACCCTTCATCTCTAAGGTGCCACAAGTACTCCTCATTCCTTTTGCTGATACAGACTAACGCAGCTACCACTCTGAAATATACAATACAGTGGGATAATGGAACTTACTATGTTCAAAAACATCTGTAGAGTCAGATGCACACTTGCTGGCTCAGGAAATGATATGCTACATTACAGGTAATAGGCTGGATCCATGGAGTAGAGGGTATTCACGCTGAGGGAGGGCAGTGTTCTCAACAATAGCATAGCTTCCTGCCCTAAGTATGAGAAGAATCAGTTGAAGGCATATATAATGGGTCCCTTATATTATACCTAGCTAGTTAGAAGAATATAAGAATTGCCACACCAGATCAGAACAACCTTCCATCCATTTGCCAGTGGCAAGTAACAGCTACTTCTAAGGAAGAAACTTTGCAGTAGGCAGTTGTGCTTAGGTTTTCCCAAAGACAAATTTATTTGTAACCCTCACTAGTTAGAAGTTGGCTTATTCCCCAAAGCATAAAGATTATTTCACACAATTCTTTAGTTTATAAAAATATATTTTTATTTATATCTCTGAATACTATTGTTATCCATATATGTCTTTTTTTTTGTCTGTTGAGCTCTTGGCATGAATGATAACTTGTGGCCATGAGTTCCACAGTCTAATTGTAGAATAGTGTAAAAAAGCATTTCCTTTTTATCACTTTTGAATTTTTCAACTTTTAATTTTCTTTGACGTCTCCTTAACTACTATGGGGGTGAAAGAGGTTTCATGCCATGTATTATTTGTACACTTTTATCAGTGGATTTTCTTTGAGTCCCATCTTCAAGTTATCTATTCCACTAAAAAAAACACCCAAAACTTCTTTAATCCAATTTTAAGTTTTGTTTACTGCAGCAGATGATCTTCAGTATTATTAAATATAGTTTCCTCTTTCATTTATCTTTCATTTGCCAAAGTCTGCAGCTGGATGATCTTAAATGTTTAAATAGGCTTTTATTTAATATCAGTTATGCTTCATTATGTCTGGACATATTAAAGTTGTAATAATGAACTATATTGTGATATCTCTTTCAGTTGTTTCAGGATTTGTATATCTCGTATTATATTTGTGAGGCAGAAACACAAAGTTAATAAGGAGTAAGATACTAAAGTGGAAAGTGTAGCTTTATAATTAACACACACCTTTTTCAATACTGTATTCTTTCTGTTAACTTCTGTAGCCTCAAGGGGAAAAAATCAATTAAAATCCTAGACTAAAAATCCGGGAGGTTGTTGGTCATGTTCAACGGTGCAAAAATATCAGTTTATATATATTCTGTAAACCTGAAGCAAACTGACTTTCCATACAGGTTTGTATAAAAATGAATAGTTTGGACTTCATGTGGAACAAAAGATTGCTTCCTGAGAAACAGCTTATTGCAGACTCAGAACACCTTATGAGAATTCTCTCGTCTTCTGTTCTCAATCAGCTCCTCATAAACTTTGGGAAATGAACATATGGGTCTCTAATCTTGAGGGAAAAAAATCCAAGGCAGAAATTATCAATAGATTGTATGGGTAGAAAACAAACATAGCAAAACAACAGCTTTTAAACAAAGCAGTGAGAGACAGAAATTTACTTGGAATAGACTAAAAGAAACATTTTTGTAACCTCTTTGGTAATTGTGAAAGGGTTTTATTTCTAATAGGGTGTGACAGGTTTTAATACAAAGTCCCAAATTTTCCAAGCTACTTAAATTGGTCTGAAATATTGTTCTCATGAAAATGATGGAAATACAACCCATTAGCTCCAGGAGAAATTTCCAGTGGCACTCCAATAAACGGGTCCTTTTTTACTAAGTAATTCCCTTGTTGACAGAGAGACAGATGGCAGGAAGTTCATAACCAAATGATGAGAAGCATTTTCATAGCTCATTTTCAAGATTTTTGTTCTTCATTTCCCCCTTGTCTAATTGTGTGATTTAAGCATAAAACATGTGATGATGTCAGTTCAGCCCCTCTTTGGCCACGTGGGGCATAAGGTGCAGCTCTGAAACCTATTTTAACTAGGGATAGGCAAAGTGTTTTGGGTAAAATATGGACCCCCTCCTTGCTCTTCACTAGTAACAGTAAATCAGAGCCAAAGCTTTTTAAATCTAAACAGGCTAAAATAGTCCAGGCCAACTGTTAATTCTAGTGTAGAACTAGATGTATATGTGTGTAGTTGGTTCAAGATCCCTAGCTCTCATTAACAAGCAGGTTTTGCTCCTTAATTCCTCCACCCAAATCTATGTAGATTATCATCCACTATTTTATTATCTGATTTGCATTCAAGGTTTGTGTTAAAATATCTGGGTCACAATGGATCTTCCAAAAGAGTCTGACAAAATGAACTTATCCAGGCATTGTTTTCAAAACTATTAAATATCACAACAAAAACTAGATCATTTAACTTGTGTGCTGGACCCTCCTTCAAGTCATGTTTATATTTAGCAAGAAGTTACGTTCCAAAAGAACATAGTATGAACTCTATCATTTCCTGGCATGTTGCCTACATGTATATGAAATATTGAGAATGGGACACACCAGAGGTGTATTTGTGACATGCCAACCAGCCTTAATCATGTTACAAGATTGCTCTGACATGGTGAAGTAACAACTAGACACCGGCCCATGCTTTCTTAGATATTTCTTGTTGTATGCATGCCAAATGGCTTAAAGATAGCAGGAAATTATCAGACTGTTGATGATATTTGTACTAATGTGCAGTTCCCTCATACATTGCTCACATACCATCATCCTCATTTGGCTCCTCACTGAGGTGTGAATATTTCAGTTAGGATGTATAGTTATTTTTCATCTAATGTTTTGAGTTGCTTCTTGCTGAAATGAGGTGAGTGCATGGATACTTGAGTGATTGTGTGAGGAACCATAGCTACAAGCCCGTAAGGTGCAGAATAAGATGTGGGGGAGATGGGATACATCATTGCCAAACTGTTGGCCGGATTTCAGGGTGTCTTTGGGAACATGTCCATCAAGAAGTGATTGCATACAAACAAGCTACATATTCTTGATTGCCAATGTTTACTTTGTGATTTTTAAAATTGGCTGAGCTATACAGCAAATTTTAATGCAGCAAAAATTTTAGACTTCCGTGGCAGTCTGAGGCAAATCAATTGCCAGTGAGGGGCATTATAAAAGTATTTAAACAAGTTGTTTTAAACCCTAACATTTTGTTACCAACTAATGAAATGCCATGTTGGGCAATAATAGCCTTGGCATTTTTAGGCCATTTTAAAATCTGATCCACACACACTGTGTGAAAAATTGGGGAAAATGTTTATATTAGCTTATGCATATTTTGTCTAACTTGGTTTTCCTGTGGTAGTGCCACCTTCCTGAATGTATATACTTAAACCAAAGGAGGCTGTAAAGGGGGATTGTTAAAGAACCCAGGAAAAGTGAAACAATGACAGATATGACACCCACTCGGATACCCAGCTTCAAAGGAGTTAAGAGAATAATATCTGGGCTATCAATTGGTAGGTAATCAAATTTACCTAGATGTCTCCTTCACCCCTAAAACATTTTTTTTTAAAGGAAATGTCTTGTTTTTGTGTGTTTCTTGTTTTTTGTTGAACTAAGAAAGAGCTGGCCATTAGGATGTGACAGTCCAACAGAAACAGAGGAACCAGGCTGTCAGCAATGTTTCTGTCTGTTTCTGTCACCGTAGAGATAGGGAATAAGACAGACCTATCTTGAGCTATGGATAGAGAGGCGAAGCTTGGGTAAGCGAAAATGTGTGTAGACCTTTTGGTGTTGTCCTCAGTTTATCTGCCTGACTTTTCTTGCCTATATTATGTAAATAATAAAGAAAATATTAACAACTGAACTGCTTGCTTGAAGTGTTATATTTATGAGTTTTAAGAGACAACTGTACCATTTTGTGAAATTTAAGTTCTGAATGCAATATTAGAGATTCACTGAGGACTGAAAGGCAAGGAGCCTGGACAAAGTTATTTCATGATTAATTCAGCTATTGTGCCTGCTATTACTGTTTCATTTCTGATTCAAAGCCTTTTCATGTTTGGTATAGCTGAAAGTTTGCAGTGCTCAGCTGGTGGAGCAAATGAAGTATAACTTTGCAATTTATTTCTGAACTGTTAAGGTGTTGCTTATGGAATTTCTAAATCAGCCTCTCCTTTTAGGATGATTAAATAATAACTGTGACAGGTTCAAGAATAGCAGCCGTGTTAGTCTGTATCTGTAAAGAAAGCCAGGAATACTTGAAGTACCTTAAAGACTAATAACTGATTTAGAGCTTTCTTTAGTTTTGAAGAGAGCTGAATATTCTACAATGTAATTGTGATGGGTTGGGATCACGGAACCCCCCTTAGAAGCTGCCACCCAATGTGCCACGGCTACTCCTGACTCAGTTTTCCTGCCCAAACAGCTTAGGACCTCAGTATCCTGCCAGGTCTGAGCCACGTCCCCCAACAGCTATGGGCTTGCCTGGAAACAGGCAAGACGTATTCTTACCTCTGGCACTCAGATGCTCATCTCCCAATGGGGTCGAACCCTGAATGAATTTGTTTTGCCCTGTATAAAGCTTGATATAGATACAGATGATAGAGAGATATGCATGGCTGTTTGCCCCCCTGCCCCACCCCCCAGGTAACAACATGTACTCCAGGTTAATTAATAAGTAAAAAGTGGTTTTAATAAAGACAGGAAGTAGTAAATAAGTGGTTCCAAGTAGTAACAGAACAAAGTGAATTACCAGATAAAATAAAACAGAATACTAATACAATAAAAAGCCTCACCCCTCAGCTATTTCAGTGAAGTTCTTCTTTCAGGCTAAACTCCCTTTTAGCCTGGGTCCAGCTATCACTCACACGGTATCCTTGAGGGGTGGAGAGGCGGTACTTTGAGCCAGCTGAAAACAAGATGGAGGAGTCTCTCCAGAGTTCATATAGACATCCTCTTGTGGGTGGAGACCCCCTCCTCCTCCCTATGCAGAGTCCACTTGTAAAATGGAGTTTCAGAGCACATGGTCCAGTGACATGTTTGAGCCAGACTCCGTTCATCACGAGCCAGACCACATTCTTGAGGAAGCTCAGGTGTGGACGGGCATCTACAAAGTTCATTGTTATCTTGATTGGTTATTGATTGAGCTTAACTGAGAATAGTTTTTTTTCTCTCAGAGAGCTGCTCAGCTGCTTCCAAAAGTCTACTTATAACTAACCAAGCACATAGCCAATATTCATAACTTTGAATACAAAACAGACACATTCATACAAATAGGATGAACAGATCCAGTGGATCATTACCTTTACATAGATATGTTACATGGCATATGCAGCAAAACCATATTCCAGTAATGCCATACATATATTTATAGGCAGCACCCCATAAAACCTTATGGGGTACGCCGTCACAGTAATATTGGTTAGTTAAGATGCCTCTCCTATATTCTCTTCTTTCTTCTGTCTTCCCTGATGACCACATGTTCATATTCCTACGCTGCTTCCCTCCCCACTTTAGTTCACTTCCTACTTGTAAAAAATAAATTTGGGACCAGTTGAATCTGTGTTAAACTCTAACACCTCTGTTTCAATTTGTTGCACTTTCTGATATTATATTGCTGCCAAAAAAAAGTGAAAATGTAATGTGAAGGTGCTGGGGTCCAGGGCAGTTTGATTTGGGACCCACAGCTCACCTGCTAAAGAAGGATAGCTAGGAAGGCGTTATGGACTAGACAAGAGCAGCTCCTACATATTCCAAGGCCAAAAGGAACCATTGTAACATAAGCCATAGAACACCCCCAAAATAATTCCTTAACTGTGTTTTTTAGACAAACTTCTTATCTTGATTTAAAAATTGTCAGTGATAGAGAATTCACCACAACCCTTGGTAAATTATCCCAATGATTAATTAGTCTCTCAATCAAAAATGTATGGTTTATTTCCAGTCTAAATTTGTCTAGCTTTATCTTCTAGCTACTGGGTTGGGGTATACCTTTCTCGGCTAGATTGAAGATTTGTTCCCCATGTGCATATTTAGAATGTAATCAATTCACCTCTTAACCTTCTCTTTGTTAGCTAAGGCTATGAGGCATGTTTCTTAATCTTTTAATCCTTCTTGTGGTTCTTCTCTGAGCCCTCTCCAATTAATGAAAATCTTTCTTAGAATTGGACATAGTATCCCAACGCCAATGTCAAATACATAGGTAAAATAACCTTTCTATGCCTACTCGATAATTCCCTGTTTATGCATCCAAGGCTTAAATTAGCCATTTATGGACATAGTGTCACATTGGGAGCTCATGTTCAGCTCATTGATATAGATTTGGGGGTCATTTTGGATAGAATCACTGCTTCCCAGGATAGATTGCCCCATCCTGTAAGTATGGTCTATATTTTCTGTTTCTAGTCGCATTTTACATGCATTTAAATTTAGCCATATTAAAACACATATTGTTTGCTTGCAACCAGTTTACCAAAGCAATCCATATAGCTCTGTATTGGTGACTATTCTCGTCATTATTCTCAATCTTTGAGTTATCTGCAAACGTTACCAGTACTAATTTTATAGTTTTTTTCCAGGTCATTAATAAAAAATGTTATATAGCATAGGGGCCAAGATCCAATTTTGATGGGACCCCACTAGAAACATTGATATTGAATGTCAATTTATAATGTTTAGGAAAGATTTCTGTAGCCTTCCCCCAATCTCCTGCTACCACCAAGAGATGAATGGAAGGAGGGCTTGTTCTCTCCTTCAAACTATTCTTGCTAGACAAGGAAAGATGTTTAATCCACTCCCTGGAAGTGCTACTGCACGTGGAAGTGTCTGGCCTCTGACAGCACAAGAAGGGTTCAAAAAATGAGATTCATAAGAGGAAGGCCATCAAAATGTTTTGCTAATCTGAATAAACTTTACATAAATATCCAAATGAACCTAAACTCTAGCTGTTCAATAGCTATTGGCTGTAAGAATTTCTGTTGATATGCAAGCTGGCTAACAAGTTCTTGCTCCCGACAGAGTTGGGTTTTGGTCCAATTTGTGTCTCAAATAAATCCATTTGCCTGTTTTATAAAAGAGCTTTGACAAGGGAATTAGATTAAAAAGACAGATATGGCTTAAAAGTGGCCTTTGTATAGTCGGTCTTAGTTTCATAATTTTCTTGATGTATTCAAAGCCAACTGACATAACATTGGGGGTGGGAGGAAGAATAGATCCAGGCTCCCAACATTGCATTCTTCTGTGTATGCTGCATAAACAAAACTTCTGCACAGGCAATACTTTTTCTGTTGTCAAAACAGCAGATGGAGAGAGCAGGCCTTAAGTTTTACTTTGTGTCAAAAATGTACTGTGAACTAGAATAGTTTACTATATTAATTTTTTGATGGTGGCATCAGATAACAGGAGTATAATTAAAATCTTTTTGGCATTCCCATTTTTTAGGAGCTGGTAACTCAATGAAATAATTCACTTAAATGTGAAACTTGGCACTCCATGTGGTAGTCCAAGAACTATTTTTAAGCCTACATTGTCTATTTCCATGTTAAAGCAGTATACAGCAAAGTTTGTTTGTCTTTAGAGATCAAAGTCTGCAGACCTACAACTCAATTATTTTAGTTTTTAAAAATAAAATTTGGCAGCTCATTAATGTGGACTGGTGCTCCTGGGCTTTGATTGGTTTAAAATAGAAATAAAAGGTGAATTGCAAAACTTATAACTTGCCAGGACCTGAATGTAGGATTCTGTGATTCTCCTATGATAGCTGAGATCACATTGCTAACTTCTGAAATAGTTTAAGAAACTGCACAGTGTATATTAACATAGGTGTTAGTAATATCAACAAGCGTTGCAGGAGAAACACAGGACTCCTGTCTTTTGTCTTGGCAGAAATGAGTCGCAGAGGAAATGAGTTTCAGTTCTCTTGTTTGAAATGGTATTAATTTGTTTCTCTTTAAAAACAGAAACTGATCAGGATGATAGTTGGTTTTTTAATTCTCTTTTTATTTCCAGTGTTATCAACATGATGGTAAAAATCACCAAAGTCCTGGAATTAATATAAGCTATTGCATCTCCTCCAAGCATCTGGAAAATAGCAGCTGTTGGTTAAAAGCTCTGATCCCTTCTGAATACTAAGCTTAAATATTTCAGATACAATAGACACAGAGTATCAGTTAATGGGCCCAAACTCTGCCTACATTTGCTTTAATCTAATAATCCTCCCCATCTTTCCACTCTTTATTTCTTAGGGTCTTTAAAAAACAAACAAATATTAAATGTGCTATGCTTCCTTAACTTCCTCTCCCCAGAAGGAATTTAAGGGAATACAAAGACAAAGGAGGAAAAAAACCAGAGTAGAAGCCAGGGGCAAAGAGCTGCCTCTCTGTCTGCTGTTGTAATATAAAGAGTATGCTAGTGATTCTAAATGTACATTTTTATTTAGTACAATGTAGTTAATTAACCCCAGATCATACTGAGGGGATGGGCCTGGAGAGTGGGAGGGGAGAAGACAAGGAACTACACATATCCTCTGGTACACAGTAAAAAAATTATTACAATAGCTCTGTCTTGAGGGACACTCTTTATGAGGAGAGAGACATTCCAAAGTAATGGCCAATAGAAGGAATTCTGGCAATATGACCTCATTTGAGCATGCTAAGGGGATAGGGAAAGGAAGAAGAGAACTGGGGATCAGTTCAGAGGCAGTGGATTTCTTTGCCCTCAACCAATATTCAATAGAATATTGACTTAGCTGGGTGGGGGTACTAGTAACATCAAGAAGCCTGAGGTGTTTAATGCATATTTTTATCTGTCTTCTCTTAAAGGGTTAATTGTGCCAGATACTCAACACAATTAAAATTAATAAAGGGGAAGGACGATATGACAAAAAATTGAAAGAACACATTAAAGAATAAATGAGATATTCAAGTTGACAAGGGCTGATTACATTCATCCCAGGTATGTATGGAACTAGCTGAAGCAATCTCAGAACCATTAGCAATTCTCTTTAAGAACTTATAGAGATGGGTGAAGTCCCAGAGGATTGGAGAAGGACAAACATAGTACCTATCTTTGAAAAGGAGAACAAAATGACTCAGAGAATTATAGACCTGCTATTCTAACTTCAATACCAGGAAAAGTATTGGAACAAATTAGTAAACAGTCAATTTGTAAGAACAAGGAGGATAATAGGATCATAAGGAATAGCCAGGATGGATTTGGAAGAACGAATTCTATCAAACCAACTTAATTTCGTTCTTTGACAGAGTTACTGGCCTAGTGGATGAGGAGAAAGTACAGATGTGATTTAGCAATGCTTTAGATATAGTCCCACCTGAAATTCTCATGAGCAAAATAGGGAAATGTGGTCTAGATGAAATCTCAGTAACGTGGGTTAATAATGATTCACTATCAGACTGGGAGCGTATATGCAGTTTGGTCCAAAAAGGGTCAGTCCTGCATTCAGAACTATTCAATATTTTCCTTAATGACTTGGATAATGGAGTAGAGAGTATGCTGATAAAATTTACAGATGACACCAAACTGGTGGGGATTGCAAGCATTTTGGAGGATGAGATTAGAATTCAAAATATCTTGATACATTTGAAAATTGGTCTGAAATCAACAAGATTGAATTTGATAAAGACAAATGAAAAGTTCTGCACTTAGGAAAGAAAAATCTAATGCACAACTACAAAATGTGAAATAACTGGTGAGGCAGTAGTAGGGCTGAAAAAACTCTGGGTGTTATAGTGGATCTCAAATCGAAAATATGAGTCAATTGTGTGATGCAGTTGCGAAAAAGGCCAGTATTGTTCCACGATGTATTAATAAAAGTGTTATATGTGAAACATGAAAGACAATTTGGCACTTTACTCAACAAAGTGGAGATGAGATGTCAGCTGAAGTATTGTGTCGAGTTCTGGGCAACACACTTTAAGAAAGATGGGGACAAACTGGAGAGATTCCAGAGGTGAGCAAAAAACAAAAACAAACTCAATAAAAAGGTTTAGAAAACCTTACCTAGGTAAGGTTAAGATTTTGTCAGTTATTTTTACTAAAAATAAGCAAGTCATGGGCAATAAACAAAAATTAATGGAAGTCCATGACCTGTCTATGACTTTTATTTAAAATAGTGGGGGGGAAGACTGAAGCCTAAGGTGTGGGGAGGGGGGGGGGAGAGGGGAGAAAGCCTGAGCCCTGCTGGGGCAGAGGGCAGCCCATTGCCACTGTAGCAGATGACGTCTCTGGGGATGTCTCATCCACAGCAATTCAGAGCTCCAGGTGTCCCCACTACTCATGGTGGCTGAGAGTTCTGGGTGTCTCTGCCACACTCAGCGGCAGATGGCTCCAGGTGCCCCTGCTGCCCATGGGGCAGCTGCTCCAGGGTTCCTCACTAGCTGATAGCTCTTGTCCTGCTGCCCTGAGGCTGAAGCAGAAAATGTTCTGAAAGACTCTGAAAGTCACAGACACCGTGATTCTTGTGACCTCTGTGACATAATCTTATCCTTATGTATGAGGTAAGGTTAAAAAACTGGGTATGTTTCGTCTTGAGATTAGAAGATTGGGAGGGACCCTGATAACAGTCTTCAAATAT
Source organism: Sternotherus odoratus (assembly GCA_032164245.1). Taxonomy (NCBI): domain Eukaryota; kingdom Metazoa; phylum Chordata; order Testudines; family Kinosternidae; genus Sternotherus; species Sternotherus odoratus. The sequence continues at coordinate 64,490,499 of JAVMKO010000001.1, forward strand.
ATTAACGGTTTCTACAAAGAAGACTGATCAATTGTTTCCCACATCTACTGAAGGAAGTACCATAAGTAATGGGCTTAGTCTGCATAAAAGGAGAGTTCAGTTATGTTTTAGGAAATAAATAAAGGTAGTTTATCTCTGAAACAGTCTTCCAAGGGAGCTTGTAGAATACCCATCAGTGGAATTTGTTAAGAACAAGTCGGACAAACACACGCCAGGGACAGTCTTTATTTATTAATTTATTTCATTTTGCTTCAGAGTAGGAACATGGATTTAGTGATCTCTCTGGATCCCCTCCAGCCTATATCACTATGATTCTGTCCCATGATGTGTGCGGATCTCAGGTGCTAGGAATCAACCTCACTGCTTGTTTCATGGGTCAGCAAGCTCCCCTTCTAATAAATATGAGGGAAGCTCCACAAGGGAAACTTCACAGTGATTTTATTCATCGAAATCCACCCTGTGACTCTTTCACTGGAAGGGACGATCTGGCACCTAGGTCTGGTTTTGCACTTCCCCATTTATTTCAGAGGAGACTGCAGTTTCTTTACCATTAAGTGATGCTTTTTACAAATGTTGGGCTTCATGCTCCACTAAGTTGCTCCAGCTGTGTGTTTGTGGAATTGCACTTAGTTAAATGGAGTTACACAAGTAACATAGAAAAACACAGTGGTGAATTAGAACCATAATTTGGGGGAACTCTGAGACTCATAATTCAAAATGGTTCAATGCTGGTTTGACCAGTTTTTCTCGAACCTTGCTTTTTAGGTCCATGAGACTTACCCTTGGGAAAATGGGATTTGTTTGAATATAAACTTTTCTGAATTTTAGGGTCTGTGTACTGGTTCTCAAACATAAATTCATGTTTTCTTTTCTTTTCAGGCTGGATTTGGAAGAGTTCACAACAATCTATTCTTTCACATTGTTTTGTTTAAGGATGAGGGTTTAGAAAGGCAATGAGCATAATCAAAAATTGTGTTTCAAAGGGGATGGAGTTGTTGGGTTTTTTTTTTTTTATACAACACACATGCAACTACAATTGAAAAATTTATCTGGACCAATTCTTAGAATCAAGGCTTATCACTTAAATTCATACCAATTGCATCCTGACTGCTGGAATGTCCGGTAGGAAAGCATCTGTGATTCAAGTGGTTAACTCTGCATAACAGCCTCTCAAAGGATCAAACCAGCTTGATTCAGATGATGTGCAGAGACAAAGGAAGGTTGGGGAGAATTTTAAGCTTCTTTTTAATAGCCCCTCTTCCCACAAAATGGAGCAATAATTTAAAAAGGTTTACCAAGTGACTTGTTTGTTATCTACGTTGAGTTTAAAGTGGAAGCATCTGGAGCACATTATAAATGAAAATCTTAGCCTTATGTGCTGCTGTCTCCCTCCTCTTATCTCCTGTTGCCTTTCATAATGTCACAACAATTTATAGATCTATAACAAGTCAGAACACTCTGGTTGTACATTACTGCCTGAATAATATCCAAAATCTCTGAACACGACAGTAAAGGGGACTGGACCATTTCTATTGAACTTCATGCTCTACTTACATAAAAACAAATCTTAAAAATAAAACATGATTTGAGCAATTAAACTAAAGAAAATGCAAAAAATACAAAGCAGCTTTTTGAGATTTTCCTAGTGGGGGAAATTGTAAAACACATGGTTTCTTTATTAAAAGTGTTTACAAACTCTGAGTTTGATTCTCATTTACAGTTAGGTTCTTTTACCCTGGTGTGGCAGGGTAAAGGGGACTTACAGTGTACAATAAGGCAAAGCAGTGTAAAAGGGCCTAATTGCAAAGGAGAATCAGGCCCTCAATATGTTTCTAGAAGAAATTGTTTCCTGCCCTCCCTGCCTCCCTCCCCTGCACACTTTAGATAACATTAAAAAGATCAAGTGAAAGAATGAAGTGTTTGTTTCCTATTCTACTATGTTTGAAGCTTGTCTCAAGTTGCCAACAGAAAACATCACCATTACACGTCACCTTACATACTGCAGGAGAAATGGTATATATGAGAAAAGCGATTCCTTGTTATTCTACTGTGCAAAACTATTTATTCAGCTCCCATAATCTGTGTCTCTTACACCAGCATAAGTCAGTAATAATTCCACTGGAGTTGCTGTACATCAGTACCATGGAGAATCAGGACCAATAGTGTACATTAAGGGTAATGAAAGTCAGAACCATGCTTTTCATTATAAAATGATAGCATCAAACTGTGCAGCTGTATACATGAGGCTACAAGAAATTTCAGACAGCTTCTGACAACATTTATTGATTCAGGAATAAGGGCTTGAGTCTGCTCTCATAAAAGTGTACATTGGGCATAACTCCATCAAAGTCAATGTAAAGCCACAGTGAGAGGAGAATCAGGCCCTATCTGAATACTTTGCATTACCATAAGAAAGCAAGTAAAATGGAAATGCGTACATAAAGTAAAGAGAGTTTTTAATTTCTGAATGAATAGAAGTTTGAATGAAGTCTAGCGGAACTCAAAACTCAAACTGTGAAAAATAAAAAGTGCCACAGATAAGAACATAAATGCAAAATCTCTTAGTACAATTTCAAAGCCAGTGGACTTTTAATAGAAGAACAATGAAAAGGACATTTCATTATATGCTTTTCTGCCCTCACTGGCTAGTGCCAATGACCTCTAAACATGTCAAACTGAAAAGGATTTTTAGGGAGTTTGTATAATTACAAATAAGGGCATAATGGAAGAAAACAACTAGGACTCATTACATTCCCCTCATTCCACCCTCATATAAATTGGTCTTGGATCAATATAAATCCATTCATGAACTTCAGCAGAGTTTTTTTCCTACTTTATACTGGTGTAGTGAAAGGAGAATCTGGCCCATTTGTTTCATTGAAGTTATAACTGACTCACACCTGTGTGAGAAAAAAATCAGGTCCATTGTTCCATTGTTTATTTCAAGTTAATGGACCATATTTTATTGCTGCTTTATGATGGAGTAAATAGTGGTGAAGGGTGTTTGTGGTATAAACTGCTCAGGAAAATAGGGCATGGGGAGGAAGCAACTGTAATCTCACTGGCAAGGAGGGATGGCTACCAAGAGCCAGCACAGACTTGAAAGTAGACTACACTGGCTGTCAAGGAGAGATGTTCAGTGATCAGTGATGTCCTCAAAAGGTCCCAATAGTGGAGTTTGTATGACATTGTAATGGGAGTTAAAGCAACTCCCCAGCAGGACTTAGTTTGACTGGCAGAGGAAAATAGACTTTAGGGATTTTAGGACTGTATAAGAATGAAGATCTCTGTAATAGTGCAAAATCATTGAAATGCATTTTTAGTGCATGTCTAGACTGCAGCTGAAGGTGTGATTTCAGCATGTGTGGACATATGGAAGCTACCTTTAAACTAGCTAGCTTGGGTACCAATAAGACTAACACAGTGAAATTGTGGCACCGTGGACTGAAGCATGGACTAGCCATCTGAGTGCAAAATAGACTCCTTGGCAGGCCTCTTCTGAGGTAGCCAGCCTGTGCTGCAGCCCACACGGCTGTGGCTTTACTACTATTAGTACCTGAGCTAGCTAGATAAAAGGTACCTCAGATATGTTTACACTTCAGTACTCCCAGTTTTATTTTGATATATACCTCCATTGAAATCCGTGATTGATAAAATATGGAGCAATGCAGCAGTGAAACAAGTTCCATGAGAGCCATATCCTTGCTTACTGAGGTGAGAACTGGGCCCAAATAAGGATAAAGTATGTCTGATTTGGAAGAGCTTGCTGATACCTGCCTGCCTATTAGGGTGCTAGATTTTGAAACCTTTTTTCCTTCTAGGCTGAAAAATTGTCCTGTTAATATTCAGCTCTTTTAATCTACGTGTTATCAACTCAGCTCAATTATCTGCAGATGTACATAGCTTAAACATGTAGGACTTCTAGAAATTAGGTCATAAGTGTGTTGTACATGGGAGCATAATGCAAGATAGGCGGTGAAAGGTCTCACCCTTTGGACATTATCAGGAGTTTTAATTATGAACATTATTTCTGTAATCTCAGACAAGTACAATTCACTTTCCACTCTCTTTCAGTGTTTTGCTCCTCATAGACTTCAAGGTCAGAAGAGACCATTATGATCATCTAGTCTGACCACCTGCACAATGCAGGCCACAGAATTTTATCCACCCATTCCTGCAATATACCTCTCATCTATAGCTGAGCTATTGAAGCCCTCAAATCTTGGTTTAAGAACTTCAAGGTACAGATAATCCTCCAGCAAGTGACCCACACCCCTTTCTGCAGAGGAAGGTAAAAAACCTCCAGGGCCTCTGCCAGTCTGCCTGGAGGAAAATTCCTTCCTGGCCCCAAATATGGTGATCACCTGAACCCTGAGCATGTGGGAAAGACTTACCAGCCAGACACCCAGGAAAGAATTCTCTGTAGTAACTTCGATCCCATCCAACTTCCTATCATATGCCACCAGGCCCATCTATTACCATAGTCAAAGATCAATTGCCAAAATTATGTTATCTCATCACACCATCTCCTCCATAAACTTATCAAGCTTAGTTTTTGAAGCCAGATAGGTCTTTTGTCCCCACTGCTACTCTTGGAAGCCTGTGCCAGAATTTCACTCCTCTGATGGTTAGAAACCTTCGTCTAATTTTGAGTCTAAACTTCCTGTTGGCCAGTTTATATCCATTTGTTCTTGTGGCCACATTAGTACTGAGTTTAAATAATTCCTCTTCCTCCATGGTATTTATCCCTCTGATATATTTATAGAGAGTAATCATATCTCCCCTCAGCCTTCTCCTGGATAAGCTACACAAGCCAAGCTCCCTGAGTCTCCCCTCATAAGACAGGTTTTCCATTCCTTGGATCATCCTAATAGCCCTTCTCTGCACCTGTTCTAGTTTGAATTCATCCTTCTTAAACATGGGAGACCAGAACTGCACACAGTATTCCAGATGAGGTCTCACCAGTGCCTTATATAACGGTACTAACACCTCCTTATCTCTACTAGAAATACCTCACCTAATGCAACCCAGGACTGCATTAGCTTTTTTTGTGGCCATATCACTTTGGCGGCTCATAGTCATCTTGTGATCAACTAATACTACAAGGTCCTTCTCCTCCTCTGTAACTTCCAATTTATGCGTCCCCAGTTTATAACTAAAAATATTGTTATTAATCCCTAAGTGCATGCCCTTACACGTCTCACGATTAAATTTCATCCTATTTCTATTACTCCAGTTTACAAGCTCATCCAGGTCTTCCTGTATAATATCCTGGTCCTTCTCTGAACTGGCAATGCCTCCCAGCTTTGTGTTGTCTGCAAGGATTGTTAACTGCTCTTGTAATGCATGGACAAATTTTGTTTGGGAATTTAGATGATTACATTGGGAAAGAAGCAGAGAGGTAGTCATGTTAGTCTGGAATAGCAGAGGTAACAAAGAGTCCTGTGGCACCGTAAAGACTAACTAAAGTATTGAAGCAATTGTATTGTAATGATAATATATAACCGTGCCCAAGGCAGCAGCTTCCCAATTTTCTGATACAGTAAAAAGCCAACCCCACTTCATGGGAAATTAATAGGAAATTTGTCATTCCTTTCAATAGGAGACAGACATTGGCCTGCTGTTCTTCATGTAAATGCAAAACTTACACAGACTTCGGTAGTGTCAGTATTAGGCTTTTAGTTCCAGAAGGCAAAAAGAGTCACTGTTGCCTTAGTGCAGATCAAAAAAAACTTTTACAGGAGATCATTAATAGTTTACTGAGCTCTGTGTGCTTCGCTGGGTAAATTTAAACCTATTGGGTGTTTCCAAACCTACCCTTGGAATTTGGATGCCTAACTCCCATTAAAATTAATGGGACTTGGGTGTCCAAATCCACTATGGCTTTGAAAATCTCAGCCACTGTGCTCAAAGGAAATAGAATAAAATAGAATGTGTGGCTGACACATGCTGACTTTTTTTTCTCAAATCTTGAACAATTTGTTGTGAGTGGTGGTCTTTGTTTTCTATCAAAATCCAAATTTGACATATGTTTAAATGTGTAGAGGCATTTGTAGAAACAAAATGGCTAGCAGGTTCAGGTTTGGCGAAGAATAAATGCACATGAAAAGGGGAAAACTAAAAAATGTTTGTTGCAGCTTTAGGTGTGTCTACACAGCAGCTGGGAGGTGTAATTCCCAGCTTGGGAAGATGTACACAAGCTACCTCTGCTCGAGCTAGCACCTAAAACTAACAGTGTGTTCTCAGCAGCATGGGTGACAATTTGGACTCGCCACCCAATTTCGTATCCCAGTGGCTGGGTCGATTGAACTTGGGAATGGCCACACTGCTTTTTTAGAGCACTAGCTCGAGCAGAATTATCTGTGTATGTCTGCCTGTATTGTGAATCAACTGCTGTGTAGACACTCCCTGAGTTTGCAACCTACAGCACTCCATTCTCCAAATATTTCTCTAGTTGGCTTGACCTGAACTGAATATGACCTTCATCACTATTTCTGGCTTCCTGTTGAGGAATGAGAATTATTAATGATTTACAGGATAGAGTCATTTATGGCAAAGGTAACACACCATAAATGACGTTCCAAGTTGTTAAAACTCATAAAGTGCTGAAAAAAGTATTTTCCCTAAAAAAAAAAAAAAAGTTTTGTTTCAAGAGGTATTGTTTGAATGTAGAGCTTATGTGAGTCACAGGATACCCATTCAGGCTCCAAGCTTCATGAACTGAATACCTAACAGACTGCCTGGTTTGACATGTTTTGCCAGATTTGACAGGTCCCCAAGCCAATCAGAAGAAGCTGCTGAAAGTTTTTATGGGCTGAGAGGCCCTGTAATGACAGCCCACCCAAAGCTTTTAAAAACAATTCTGTCTGCAAGTTGTACATTAGCATGTGAATGAAAATTATAGTGCTGCAGAACTGCATTGTTTGAATAAATATTGATACACTAACACTTCAGCAATTATATAACAGTGCTTTATTTCTTCAATTGTTCACAAAAGGTTAACTATTCAGCCCCCATCACACCAAAAAGGTCAGTTAACTGTTGCTATCTGTTTAACAAATGAAGAAAGGAGAGGGTAAGTGATTTGCCCAAGGCCACAGGGAAACTCCGTGTTATGTCACAGTGGATGAATAAAATCTACATAAAAAGAAATGAAGGAAAAAGAAGCAGACATGGAAAGGTCTGAAGGGTTTGCAAATGCTCAGGAGCTACAGTCTGGGAACAGAGTTTGAGACTGGAAAATTTAATGTACATCAAAAGGATAAAGAAGACTCCCTTCAGAGCAACTAATTATGAGTAATCTCATTATGCTTACGTGGGTGGACTGAAAACTGATATTAAACAAAGGATATTTGATTAGATTTTTCTTCTTTGTGGATGTCAACTTTTCCTCCATGTCATGACTTTTCTTTCAGCAGATATTTCTTCAGAGAAAGACTTTTGATTCTAGATCAATCAGACAGGCTTGATATTAGTCTTTCAGATTTCACCTGATTTTGATGAAAAGCTTCACTCCCATTCTACAGGGTCAGATTATGTGTGAGTATGGTACACCACTAGCCATGCCATCTCTTTGACATGAATGTAGGAGCAAGAGGTGCTATTTCAGACACGGGGCTCTGGGGAATCATGATGGCCTCAAGTGGGAAAAACTCCCCCATCCCAGCATAAAGCCCAAGTCGGGTGCCTTTGGGGAAGGTTTTATTCTTTAGTATGTGCAGTACAAGTGAACATTTTGTCAGTATTATATGTTCTCACTTAGACTTCTAGCAGGAAACAACGAATCCATGAACTTAACTTATTTTTGCTTCTTTGATCTAATATTCCTTCCTTGGTCTTAATTATGACAAGCATAAGCCTTTAAGTCTCTCAATAACTCCACAAAACAATCAACTAAGGAAATAATTCACCTGTAGTTAAAGTGGGCGGAACACATGCTGAAAGTACAAGATACATTTCAAATCCACTTTTATTATAATATTATTAAAGTCCCTAATGGTGCTAATAAATGTAATCCTGCTGTGAAAAATGCATTTTTTTTATGCTTTAGCTTCATGGACTCCTTCTTAATCATATCTCTGCAAAGGTCTTCTGTCTCAGACAAAATATTTTCCTTTTCACCTAAGGATTTTAAATATTGCTACACTGGTTGTGTTGTTAGTAAAACACCAGTACTCTATTTAAATGTTTTATGATTGCAGTGGTTGAGGGATATTAGAACAATGTCTACCTCTTAACTTGAATACACACATGGATACAACTTGGTACCATAAATATTCTAATATGATCTAATATGTCTTACAAGTTATCCATCACCTTGATGTTTTAAAAAGAAATTAAAAGCAAAAGAGGAGAGAAAAATTAGAACAATATATTAATCTTTAGGCCCTGATTCTAGAAGTATGCATCCAAACAAAAAATACCACAAGCAACATTTTTATCCTGAAAAGAGAAGAAAGCCAGAGATTCTGTTAAGTGCAATAAGGACTTCACTGTTGCTCTTGATTTTATGTGGATTTTATGCTCAAATATTATAATAAAACCCTATGATAGATAGATAGCAAGCAACTTTATGCACTCCAGTTGAACTCCACTTACAGTAAATTGTTGATTATCTAAATGTCATGGGGAATACTGATTAAATCCAGTCAATCAAGAGTTTGGATTTTAAACAGACGTTTCCATGTAGTTAAATGATAGGTGACATGATCCTGGTTCAGATAATACTGATGTTTGGGTAATTAAAGTTTTGATTAGTCAGGTTTTGTTGAATATACCTTCAGAAATACTCACTTACTTATGGTTAAGTATTCCCTGAAAAATGTCCCCAATATCACCTTCCCAGTTCTTCAGTTTCATAACTTTCACAATTGTTGACACTAAAAATTCAGCATTTACTATGCAACATCATTTGACTTTACCTTGGTGTTTCACATCCTCCAAATATGCCACAAACATACACAAGACTGAATGAATGTACAGGTACAGAACTAGCATTACAGCCCCCACATTTTGTATCTCTGTGATATGTTAACCCTATAGTTGGCAGCAGTAGACTGGATGACCAAGAAAGCCTTGTATCTGTCTTCTCTCATGCAAATGTTCTGAGTTCTCCCCAATATTCTGCATGATTTTGGTGTGATCTGATAGTAATATCAGCAACATCTTTAAAATATATGTTGCCCAGTTTTAAATGCACTAAATATAAATGCAGACATTGGTACATATGTAACCCAGTCCTGCTTCCTCTGAAGTCATTGCAAGTTTTTTCTATTCAGCAGGATTAAAAAAGGAGCACAGTGCATATATAAATAAAAGGACAGATGTGCCTGGCAGACTGGGTAAAAGGGCACTTAATCAGCCTTGTCTCATACTTTAGACTGCAGCTCAATGTCCAAAACATTAAACCACCACAAGTAACTAACAAAAAATGTGTAGGGCTATAGATTATTGTGATGTTTCTCAGTGGACCAGCACAAAGTTATTTAGCACAACTGTTTGTCATTGTATATTCATTGGGGGAAATTCTCAACCTTAAATAGCTCTCAAATTCACTGTGCAATCTGTGTGGTGGCCCAGTGCTAATACTTCTGGATGCAGCAATTTCTGGCTGACTAAAAATGTTTCCAGGTTTCCTATTCCCAGTTACATCTGTGCTGCTTTGTTTAACTAATATGTTACATTTTTTTCTCCCCTGATTAAGAGGTTTTAAAAAAACAAAATAGAAAGCTTTCTCTGATCTTAGGAATCTCTCACTCACCACAACCATCTCCATGCCAACCTATCACAGGTGTATACATAACAAAAATAGGTAGTAAGATGCAATAGAGATATATGGAAACTTTTTCATGAAGAATTCATCCCGACTTACTCTTCTGTTTCTTATATATTTAACAATAGTTAAATATATATAATAAGTACAGGATACTTAAGTAGATCTACAATTTCTTCTCTTTTTCCATAAAGACTATAACAGGAGAAAAATAAGTGCTGAAGTGATACATTTAGGGTAGTGAGGCATGCTTATCATCAGTGAAAATGTAGAGCATTAGGTACTCTATATACATATTTGAAAGCTGTTTAAATAATGACCTTCTCTCTCTCTCTCTCTCTCTCTCTCTCTCTCTCTCTCTCTCTGTGGGCCAGACTAGATTCAGACTCCTTTATATATTTCAAGCAGTATCTTACTCTTCAGGTAGTTCCATTGAAACCAACAGTACTAGTTGTAAAGTAATGTACTATTTAATGTGAATAAGGGAACCAGAAATTGGCTCTGTTTTTATTAAATACCACATAGATACTTATTTAGACTATTTCCTTGAGTTAGAACATGCTTTCCTACCCAAACATTAAATCATGCAAACAACTCATTCTATTTTTTCTGATAAATGGAAAGAGAAAAAACAGCATAAGATATTTTAACCCTGTCCTTATATAGTCGAGGTATCTCGGCAAAGGGTAGTGTGTTGTAATATAGGGCAAAAGATAGTTATTATGTTTGGGAGGATGTAACTGTGCTTTTCATCTCCAGAGTTCATAACCTCAATGGCTTTTTTTCACTAAGAGATCATATTGATAATTCATATGTAAAACTTTCTGGATTTCACCATGAAAAAAGAGACGATCTGAATTAAAAAGTTATGGGGGGGAGGGTTCTTTTCAATAGTTTTATTTAGAATCCATGGAAAGTATCTCACTAGATAAAACAATAGCAGACTGGCTTTAAGAGAATAGAGCAACAAGACATGGCACATGATGCATTTATAAGGGAAAATGGCTTTTATTTAATCCTAAAGTCTGAGTCTGAAGGCAAAGTCAACTTTAACTACCTTGGCTATTACATATTTTTTTCTCCCAAAAATATACTGGCCACTGTGTCCTTGAAATTATGAACTGGAAATGTATAATACATTGTGGTGAGGCAGTCATTGCATGCATTAAGTGGATATTGTAACGTTTATTTGGATTTCTAAAAAAATCCTATCCTTTTATCCTATACATTGAATAAGGCTGACAAAGTAGATCAGTGACAAAGGGTGAATTCTGTTTACTCCTTCTACCCATCCATATTCATAAATAACTCTTTCCACTCCATCACCCAACTTTATTTCACTTAAGCCCTCCCTAACCAACTTTTCCTCAGAAACATGGAAGAACTGATGAACAGTGTGCACTGACAGTGAAAAAGAATAGGACTTGAGATAGACCCTTGAGACAAGTAAGGTTTAGAACCAAGGATCTTTTATTGAAAAATCCCTCACCAGCCACCTACACCTGGTTAAACTAGAAGACGGCTGCCTCAAATAGTGCAAGGAGAGGAAGTGTTCTCTCGGGTAATCCAGCAATTTAGAGATTTTACATAAACCCAAACTCCCAAATTATACTGGGAAATGAACTGATACACAAGGGCAATGAATTCCCTAAGCGTGCCTTCTCCAATAAGCTCCAAATTGTCTTCATAGGACCTCAGGTAGCACAGCACTAGAGTAACCCAATCCTGAGGTGACAAAAGGCATGGATAATTGTTATGAGGCCTGCATCCAGAAGAGATGAATGGCATTGTTGATGAACATATGTCTAGCGTTCCAAAGACATTTACTGAAATAATTTGTATTAATTTAATAAAAATAATGTACTTGTAATATCTGATTTTATTGAATTTTATATTGGAAGATTGTTCATCATGGCTGAATGAGAAAAGATCTCCACTGTCTGGAGTGCAAAATCTATTTTAATTATTTATGTCCTATTTTCTTAAGCAATTTTGCTTCAGAACTGAGCTGTTTCTTGACATTTACACATGTACAAGGGATGTTAACCCTGTTATCCAGGTGCAATTAGCCATTCAATTTAGAGAGAATTCCAGAAAGCCTGCAAAAGGCTTGCAAAGTTCACAAAATATAATTTACAATCCCATTTTGTTTGGGTAGAAAAAGTGTTGGCTGGGGAAATTCAATAGGTTGTAGAGTTTGTATTTCAGAGCAGTAGCCCTGTTAGTCTGTATCCGCAAAAAGAATGAGTACCTGTGGCACTTTAGAGATTAACAAATTTATTTAGGCAAAAGCTTTCGTGGGCTAGCACCCAATTCATCAGATGCCTATGAGTTTTTTCATGAGGTTGATGGATTTTCACCTCATATGGCTAAATTCAGTGCCATGCATGTTGACAGGTTTCAGAATAGTAGTCGTGTTACACTGTATCTGCAAAAAGAACAAGGAGTACTTGTGGTACCTTAGAGCAGTGGTCCCCAACCTTTTTTGCAGCACGGACCGGATTTTTTTTTTCTTCGCTGCCGCGGACCGGCTGTATGTCTGCCGAAAAGCCGCCGAATGCACTCCGAAAAGTGAAACTGCGGCTTTTCGGCGGACACTTCCGGGAACGCGTCCGCGGCCCGGTAGCGATCGATCCACGGCCCGGTACCGGTCCGCGGCCCGGGGGTTGGGGACCACTGCCTTAGAGACTAAGAAATGTATTTGGGCATAAGCTTTTGTGGACTATAACCCACTTCATTTTATGGGTTCCAGCCCAAGAAAGCTTATGCCCAAATAGAGTTTGTACTGTCATTATCTGTGTAATGAAGCAAAAGGACAGCACCAATTAAATCAACAGCACCTTTTGTGGACGGGATCTTTGGTATCAGGGTGAGAAGCTAAATATAAATAAGGGATAAGTTAACTAGTTTGGATTTAATAAAATACAAACCAGGCTTTAGTCCAAAGTTCTATTTTGGTCTAAACTTAAAAATCTTTCAAGGTTCAGAAAAGTATATGGCTAATATTATTGTTGTTCTACTATTCATTCACCTCCACAATTCTTGGTTGCTAAGAAGCATAAGTACCTAAATATCACAAAAAGGTCATTTTAGTTATATCTTTGGCATAGCCAAAACCAGAGAGCACTGCAAACCAAGAAAGGAAGCCTGATCATGTGAAAATTTCAGACTGATTTTAAGACCAAATTGGCTGTAATAATTTCGGATGGATATGATTTATGTTTATGTGAAATTAATCTCTTGAATATTGCCTATGACTAGTGTGTATACATCTTTATTTGATCATTACATAGCAAAATATAGAAGGGGAATGAATTGTCTCCTTCTGAGACTTATAAGAACATGAGAATGGCCATAATGGGTCGGGCCAATGTTCCACATGGCCCAGTATCTTATCTTCTGACAGTGCCTGGTGCCAGATGTTTCAGAAGGAATGAACAGAACAGGGTAACTATTGAGTGATTTATTCTCTGTTTGCCAGTCCAGTTTCTGACAGTCAAAGTCTTAGGAACACCCAGACCATGGGGTTGCATCCCTGATCATTTTAGCTAATAGGCATTGATGAATCAGTCCTCCATAGACTTGTCTAAATCTTTTTTTGAATCTATACTTTTGGCCTTCACAAAGTATTCTGCCAATGAGTTCCACAGGTTAACTGTGCACTGTGTGAAAAAATACTTCTGTATGTTTATTTGAAACTTACTGCCTATTAATTTAATTGGGTGACTCCTGGTTTTTGTGTTATGTGAAGGGGTAAATAATACTTTTTCATTCAATTTCTCCATACCATTCATGATTTCATAGACCTCTGTCATATCCCCATTGAGATGTTTCTTTACTAAAATGACCAGTTCAAGTATTTTTAATCTTTTCTCACATGGACAATATTCCATACTCCTAATCATTTTTGTTGCCCTTCCTCATACTTTTCCAATTCTATTATATATTTTTGAGATGAGGTGACCAGAAATGCACATAGTATTCAAGGTGTGGACATATCATTGATTTATATAGTTTTCTGTCTTATTATCTATCCCTTTTCTAATGGTCTCTAACATTTTGTTTGCCTTTTTTTTTCTTTTACTTCTGCTGCACACTGAGTATATGTTTTCAGAAAATTATACATGATGACTTCAAGATCTTTTTTGAATGGTAACAGTTCATTTAGATTCCATAATTTTGTATGTACAGTTGGGATTATAGTTTCCTATGTGCATTTCCTATGTGCAGCAAGGGAGGTTTAGGTTGGACATTAGGAAAAACTTCCTGTCAGGATGATAAACCACTGGAATAAACAGCCTAAGGAGGTTGTGGAATCTTCATAACTGGAGACTTTTAAGAGCAGGTTAGGCAAACACCTGTCAGGGATTGTCTAGATAATTCTTAATCCTGCCATGAGTACAGGGGATTGGATTGGATGACCTCTCAAGGACCTTTCCAATCCTATGATTCTATGATTACTTTGCATTCATAAATATTGATTTCATCTGCCATTTTGTTGCCTACTCACAGTTTTGTGAGTTTTGTAACTCTTCAGAGTCTGCCTTGGACTTAACTGTCTTGAATTATTTTGTATTGTATTCAAACTTTGGCACCTCACTGTTTACCGCTTTTTCCAGATGATTTATGAATATGTTGAACAGCACAGATCACAGTACAGATCCTTTTCTTCTGGAAGTAAATGAGTGTGAAAACTCATGATTTTGTCCATTTTATCCTATTTTTCAGCCAGTTACTGATCCTAAGTCTCCTCTAATGACACCTCAATTTGGAGCATTGCCTCAGATTTGTCACCTCCAAAAGAATGGCTGAGATGTGGAAATTTCCCGCACACTCTCTTAAGTGAAGACTAATGAAAAGAAAATAATTTACTTAATCTGAGATGGCCTTGCTTTATTTAAGTGTTCCTTTAGCACTTCAGTCATCAAGTAGTCCCACTGATTTTTTTGGTAGACTTCCTACTTCTGACGTACTCACAAAAAACTTTTGCTGTTAGATTTTTGTCTTTTACTAGCTGCTTTTACATTTATTTTTATTAATTGATTGATTGCCTGGATCATTGTAAATACTTTTACACTTGACTAGACAGAGTTTATGTTCTTTTCTGTTTTCCTCAGTAGGTTTAGACTTCCAGGTTTTAAATAATGTATTTTTATGTTTAGCCACCTTTAACTCTGTTGTTAAGCCATGATGGCATTTTTTTGGTCCTCTGACTGTATTTTTTTTCTTTTTTAGAGTATACAATTAGTTTGAGATTCTATTAGTGTTTTTAAAAAAGTATCCATGCAGCTTAGAGGCACTTCACTTCTATTACTGTTCCTTTCAATTTCTGTTTTATTAGCTTCCTCATTTTTGTGTAGTTCCCCCTTTTGAAGTTAAATGCTATTGTGGTCAATTTCTTTGGTATTTTCTCCCCAACAAGAATGTTATATTTAATAGAAATCATAAGCTAATAACCAAGAACTTCAGCTATCTTCACCTCTTAGACCACATCCTGTGCACCACTTAGGACTAAATCAAGAATTTCCTCTCTGCTTATGGAACTCCAAAAAACAGTCATAAGTAGTGTTTCATTTATAGAAATATAATTGTCAAAACATAAAGATGCTAAAAACCAAACTCCTCTGATGGCACAAGAAATAGTATTGTATTTAATTCTAGCTCTTTTTGAAACCAAAACCAAGCCTATTTAAAGGAAATTCACAATAAAAACTTACCTGTTTTTTTAAAAAGAACAACAACGGTTTATATCTCAAGTTATAATAAAATCTTAGCATCCTACATTGTATATTAGTTATTACTTCTTCACTGTCAGACTAATATTCAAAAAGCCTGGCTAAAGATTCTAGCTTGCTATCTAAGGAATCTTCCTCTTCTGAGTATGCTAAAAAGAGCAACCAACTTTCTAAGTGCCTATCTCCTTTTTGGCACTTTTCTTATGTATGTACCTGGTGTGAAAGTTTTTTCATTAAAAGAATAGCCCATATTTTATTATACCATAATTCCATAGGAGGAGAAGTCACATTTTTCCAATAATGTGCAATACAAAGTCTTGCTGCTAACAATAAAAAAGAAATGATGTTGTTATTGTTTAAAATGAAGATGCTTTACTGGAGCATTAAATAAGCAGGTCAGGCGACCTCTAGGAAGCTCCCTTGTCATTTTGTCATAAGATGAATATCTTTAATACTTTTCTCCCCAGACAGTCTAATTCCTGGGCACAATCACTACAAGTGCAAGTATAGCCCTCTTCTCCTGAAACCTCCCCAATCTCCCCAGTAGCAAAAATATTATGGATCTTTACTCGAGGCAGATGCCATCTATACAGTAATTTATATATATAAAAAATTCTTTGAACTACAGAAATTGAAGATGTATTTCCCGTTTCCCACACAGAGACCTGCTCTGCTCATCCAGATCAATTTCTCTGTCCAAGTCCCTCTCCCATCCTCTCATCTAGTTAGTTTTTTTAGCAACATTTTTTTTCTAATCAAAACTGTATATGTATCTTAGACATTAAACCCTTTGTTCCTGCTTGCTCCTGCATCAGTTCCTCAAAGGTCTAAATAGAGCTACCCTATCTCCAGGTTTCACAATTAAATGTTTGACTTGTATTGATAATGTGGGATCTTTATATTATTTATGTTATTACATATCTTTTGATAGGATTTCAAATCAGGACATAGGAACAGCTGTCCAAATTAAATAATCTCCGCTCTTACCCATAATGAATAGTCACTTTGATATTTTTAGGGATAAATTCCTGATTATTAATGGAAGAAGCTAAGGAAAAAGGCCTTGGTAACAGGAACTAAAAAAATGCAAAGTTGTTTGGATGAATGGATGACTTTTTATTTTTTTATTTTTGGTGACCTAAATTTCTTTTTAATCAATCAATTGCAATAAATTCAAGCTCTAGTCTTGTTCGAATTTTACCCAGTGTTTAGGTGGTCTATTGTTAACCCAACTGATCACATATTTTAATTGTGATGCATAATAATAAAACAGCTCAGGGAAAGCTAATCCACTCCACTTTGTAGGCTTATATATAAAACCTTAGAACACATTCTCTGTCTTTTCTGTTTCCATATGAATTTTAATAGCACATCCTGTCATGTTTTAATGGGATATCAGGGATACCTACAGGGATACACTGAAACAAAAATAATAACCTTGGAAGGACATTCTTCTTTACCAAGGCTACCCTACTAGCCAAGAAATTTAATATTTGTTCTATTCCTTCAAGTCTATTTCTATTCCATTCCACAGTGAAGGGTAGTTTGCCTTAAGCAGATGTTTATGTTCCTCCGTAATATTTAGTCCTAAATATTTTTAAAATTCCCATTTAAGTGTATGTAGCTGATAACAGTTTGTTCTGACACTTGTGGGAATAGATGCAACAAGGAATCTTTGCTGTTTTTTAAATATACCATAGTTTATTTTGAAGCCTGAGACCTGCCCAAATTCCAAAGTTAACTGTTCTATCACTTTCAATTAGTCTTTTGGATCCTGCAAATATAACAAGAGATAACATACAAAACTGTATTGTGTTCTAATCCAGAAGATGTTTGATGCCCTTTATCAAGGGGCTGTTACCCACATTTATTGCAAGTGGCTTACTTGCTAAAGCAAACAGGGGGAATAAGGGGCAACCCTATGTCTAGACAAATTAAAGAGAAGGGCTTGATGACCATTAACCAAAGCAGAGGGGCCAAGATGCCTATAGAAACCTCATTTCCGAAACCAACCCTTACTAAATCTGTCTGAGGTACTCCCACTCCAGGCAGTTGAAAGCTTTCCTCCCAAAAAAGCAGTGCACAGGAAGAACTGCCACAAACAGCATTATAGATCTAATTCAGAGTTCCTCTGATATTATTAGGTAAATGCCTGCCAGAAATGAACCGGTTAAGGTGAAGCTATGTGGACAACATGACACTCAATCTGATAGCACTTGCCTTTTTTTTTTTTTGGTATCCAGATTAATTGAAGAAAGAGGTCAGTACGATGCACACTTGGTAAGATCTTTTCCTTCTTTAGGAATGACCACAATTTTTGCCTCTCTGTAAATTTGGAATCTTGTTCCTCTTCAATATACCATTAAACAATTCAGTTAAAATAGGGACTAACACTTGCTTTAGTGCTGTATAAATATCATCAGAACCATAGCTTTACTGGATTTTAAATTCATCATCACAACTTCAACTTCTGCTGCAGCACTTTGCATATCAAGAGCTGCCATATCATCCTCTGAGGAAGTTTCAGGTCTCAAATACCTAAAGATAGCAAACATTTCAGAGATCTGTTTAATGTCAGTTATCGTTTCCCTTTTATTTCTAATCAGAGGGATGGTGATTTGTACTGTTTATTTTTTAACTGTCTGACTCAAAGCCTATCAGCTTTATTGCTCTTTTAATAATATTTGTGTTTAACAGAGCTAACCTGTTTGTAACTAGTTAATCTTCACTCTTATCACAATTGTTTTCCTATACACTTTTTTAGATTTATATCTTTTTAAAATCAAACTCTCTTCTTCAACAGCTCGCATCTGTTTGAGATATAATGCTTTATTTTTAAGGATCCTCCTAATTACCACCTTTCTTGCATCTCAGTGAATACATTTACCAGCCACATCTATTTGGATAAAAACCCATGACTAATGTGCCAATCATATTTTCATTGAATATGCAGAGGTCAAGATATTTTTACTAAACTTTTCTATCATTTATTTTTTTCGTTATTAGTAGGTTGTGTACACTCTTTTCTACTTGCCAATTTGCTTAGTGCATGGTTTCCACATAAAAAGGGTGAAATCCTAGTATAATTGAAGCCAATGGGAGTTTTGCCATTAACTTCAGGGGAACCATGTTTTAATTCCAGATATTTTATGAAAGGATTAAGAGATTACACCATATCAGACATTCAGTGGTAGTTTCTCCCAGATGCAATCTAGTTTTCACTTGTTTACACCTTTTCTTCTCTTCCCTTGCCTTCCTCCCCATTTCCTGGTGACCAGCTGCATTCTGTGCAGATGTTGCTCCAACATTTCCATGGATGTTTTTCAAGTGGTTTACTTAGCAGATGTTCTCAGCTGAGCTGCCCAACAATTTTTGCATGAAAAACAAAACCAACACACTCGGGACATTTGCCAGCTTTGTGAAATAAGAAACAATTTTCCTCAGCACAGTTTGAATTTCTATCATGAAGAAAAGAGAGAGAGAGAGAGAGAGAGAGAGAGAGAGAGAGAGAGAGAGAGAGAGAGAGAGAGAATAGTTTTGACTAGCGCCAAAGCTATTTTTGCTTTGGGGGCGTGAAAATGTGCATGTCTCAGGGGAAGGAAAAGTGAAGATAAAAATGAAAATGGCACTTGCTGCAACACATTTCTTAGCTGTAATTTAAACATATAATATTAAAAGTCTCACTTATAAAGGGAGATATTTAGATTTTTTCAAGCAAAAATGTCATATTAGTGAACTTATAAATAGAATGTATGGTATTGACAGTTTGAATTTTCTCACTTCTCACTGCATCAAAATGATCAACCCATTTGGTTGGAAGAGCTGAACGCAGCACTCTGTGCTGCTCATCAGTGGTGCTATTCCTTGGTTGGACAAAGAGATGATTTGAAACTAACATTCGTTCTGGGGGCTTGATCCAAAGCCCATTAAAATCAATGGTAGTCTAAGGACATCCATGTTTTCCATATAGCAAAATGTATTTTCTCAAGTGGTTATTTGTCTTCAGTGTTTTCCATAAAACATTAATGAAAAGGATAAAAATAAGGTTTTTTAAAACTATTTAGTTGTGATATTGTTAAGCAGCTTCTTTTGTTCTCACAGCACTGTCTCTTCACTGTGTATTTAACATTTTTTCAAGGTTTTTTAAATAAATTAAGTCATTATAGAATATATTGAGCAATTCGAGATGACATTTTTCATGTCAAGATATGAGCTTAGTCATTTTTTCCCATAGACATTTGATAATTCTAATTACATTGGCCTCCAAGGCTGAGCTATAGCTATCATTAGTCAATGTATTTCTCTAATTATTATTTTGGTAATTAATCTTCCAAGTGAATATTTTTGTAAATGCTCAAATCAGCATAAAGTTCTGACTTCTGTTTTTACCCTCTGGACAACATCCTCCCTACTGTATATGCAATTCAATTTAGTTTCCCTTTAAAACAACAATATTCAGTGACTATAAATCCTTGATCATCTTGATCAACTGGTTCTAGCCAGTCCTTCAGCTATCTGCTGGTCAGGCTGTCAGTAACACTGGACACCCTACTAGCATAGCGCACAGCGGCCTAGAACTCCCGAGCGATCCCCCAACTGCAGTCTCCCAAGAAGTTGGGATTATAGGCGCGTGCCATTGCACCAGGTGTAAATATAAATAACGATGCTTAATGAATTGTATTATGCTTTGAATCCTAAACAGGTCTATGAGTGCTTCAATATCACAAAGACATGTTAAAAATAGGAGATCTAATTATTATTATTAATTTATTAATACTGTTTTTTACAGCAGTTCCTAGGGACCAGATGAGATTTCAGCCCACTGTGCTAGATACGTACAAACACAAAGCAGTTATGCCTCTGGCCTATAATTTCTGATCATCATTGTCCTCATACTAAGACAATTTTCAGTCTGATATATGCATACAGTGAAATTAATATAAAATTAGGGAGGAGGGAACTCATCAGCATCAAGGCAAATCCAAATTGGATATAGCTTCCTTGCAGTTTGCGCACCACCTGCCTTAATCTCTAGCTAGATCTTTAAGATGGTCTGGCTGTATGTTCCGGCTATGTCCATCATTGGTGACCATGTGATTGTCAGTCACGTAGCATAAGTCCTGGGTAAACAAACTTGATAATTTATTCGTTTTTCATCCCAATAAAAAATCTGTATCAAGAAAGCTACCCAAACTCAGGCAGTGCTGATGGAGGGAGTTGCTGGGTTTTGCTACAAGTATCTTCATTGCTGATCTTGGAGGAAGGGAGGAACAAAGTAGTATCAAAGAATTTCTAAAGAAAGCACATTTTGTAAATATATATAATTTATTTTGCACTCGAATGAGGATTTCATTTGTTTGTGTAATGTTAGCCACTAGGGTTAGTAGATACTGACCTTCTACCATTTAACTGTAGCCAGGAAATAAAGACCAGGCTCTTACTACCATTCTTACTACAACATTAATTATTATTATTAATTTATTTTATTTATGATGACCTCGTATCTCATCTGAATGAACTGCATTTTCCTTAACTCTTTAGCCATTTGGCTATTATATGTAGATATTGGATGGGACTAAATTACTTTGAGGTGTAGATTTGTACCAGATGAATACATTTTTGGACTCTCATGTTGAAAACATAAAGTACACCACATTTGTTATAACTATTATTTTGTATTCAGAAACCATGCTGGTTAAATGAGATGCTGCCCAACTGTTGTCACATTGCCTTTGGAGTTTTATACTTCCTTTAGAACTTCACTTTTACTCAGTTACACAGTAAATCAAGTACAGCTAAAATAACAAAATAGAGCAGATTAATTTATCATTACCACACAAGAACTGGAAATAGCCTTTGGGCAATACATTTTGGTATCTCTTATGGGTAATAAAACATTCATGTAATAACATGTTCATTTAACCGCACAGATGTCAATGAGAAAACTTGATTTCAGGATTCAAGGCCCCTTTCATAGACACTATGGAATACATTTTTACTGTGATGCATAGTGTTTTAGCCATGCAACTGTGCAGTTCAATACCCATTCAGGTCTTTGGAAATATACCACTATGTGGCTAGCTACTGTAGAAGACTAATAACTGAAGTAGCATTCCCAGCAATGCATTGTGACTTAATCTTGTTTAAACAATTAGGATCTGATTTATTGAGGTAAAATTTATGCTGGAAAACTTGCAAATCCTTATACTAGGCTAAAATGGAAGAGCTGGAGAGTCAAAAAGTAAGTTTCTAACTTACTTTTTATTACTTCCTTCAATGATCAACTACCTTTTAAGTTATAATACTTCTCTTGATAAAGAAATGGAATATAGAACTCTCTTCAATTTTGGATATGCCGTTTGCCTTTCAAACATACGCTCAAGCAGATATCACTGTAGCAATCCTGTCATAGATGACAAAAACATGATTGACTTGTAAAGTACAAGTATGAACCAAAAGCATCCCCATTATGTACAATGAAAAAAAATGCACTGTTGTTTCCTACAGATATGGAACCCAGCAAGATCTCTGGATGAATGCACTCATTTGAAGGGACCTTATTACCTCTGCCACACCCGGTTGCTTTCTCCATGCTACCAACATTACCTCTCTTCTATCCCAGTTGAGCCTTTGTTCCCCTAGATTTGAGGGGTCTGATCAAGCTAATTGAAACCATATTATGTGCAATCAGCCACTAAACATTAATAAAATAGAATACTACATAGTACAGGGTTAATTTGAAAGCAAGCTTTTAGAGGCAAGGTGAAAACTAGCGGGAAGTTTCTGCTAAGCAGAATGGTAGGAGGGGAAAGAAAAGACTGAAAGAAGTGAAATGGATGGAAAACTTTGAATTCGTGTGCCTTTGATATAGAAGTATTATTATGATTCATGTTGTTAGAAATGTTTGTGGAGAAGTGATTTATTGAAAGCTAGGGAAAGTGATGATTTAATAAGGGTAACTACATGTAGAAGTTAGTTAAAAAAGATTAGCTAATATAATGTACTTTGGAGTGGTCCTCTGAAGCCATCTTCAGACTTGTTTTTCCTGACATATTTTCTCCACAGTGGGTAAGCAACTGGCCACTGCAAACTTGCTGTTAATTACTCAGTACCATTCCAAATTTTAGGTAAATATTTGCCATGTTCTAAATCTATTCCTTGTGGCTGTGTGTGCTTAAATTTAATAAACTTCAGTTTTAGATAACACATGCTAATTTGCATTCATATTTTACCAAATGGAATTGCTGTGTTATCATTGATTTATTCCTGATACCACCTGGAATAAAATAGTTAAGTTATCACTCCTGTGGGTTCTGAAAACCCTGGGTAACACCTTAACTACTTAGTTCTTCATCACATCTTATCTAACCCAGACAGTGAGAAAGTATATAATCATCGTCAAAATGCGCCGAAACCGGAAGTGTTCCGGTCTGCGGCAATTCGGCGGACATACCCCGGGGCCGCAGCATGCACGAACAGTAAAAAGGGGTTTCGAACTCAGGAAGTTTGAGAACCCCTGCCCTAGAGTTCAGGGTGCTGCTCTGTCATCAAGTGCCTAGTGCTGATGAGTGAGAGCTCCTACCAGTTAATATCATGTCAAGAAAATGCTTTCAGATAGATAATGCCACCAAAGACAATTTATCACTCAGTCCACACTTGGCAGCTTTTTGCATTATGTGCTATATATAAATGAGTGTGAATAAATATTATGACTGACTTCACACATGTCACAACAGGGGGGCCTTGGGTTCTGAGCTGTGTTGCCTAGCAGCCAGAGTTAATACCACAGCCCTTGAGTTCAGAGCAGCATGGCCAAGCAGCCAGAGTCAATACTGCAGTGCTCAGGTAAAGGGTAGTGTGGCTACTGTGCAGAGTCCATATAGTAGTCCGAGAGTGCAGGGCTGTGTGGTCTAGTGGCCAGATTCTGGGGCCACCTGCAGAGGGAATGGCACCCGGTGAGCGGAGGAGGGCACCCGGACCCACCCAACTCCACTGGATCCCGACCCAGGGCCCTAACAGAGGCAGAGTAGTCCACCACTAGATCAACAGTGAATCCATCCATAACACACTGACCTTACACTGGTGAGAGATACCACTCCCAGTAAGTCACTTTCTAATGGGCTTCCTCAAGTTGCAGTTCATCAGGGTCACCGGGCTCCTTGGTGCAGGTAACACCCTGGGACTCCAATGACAACAGGTCTCTGGTCCGGGTCTCAGGATCTCTGGATTGCGCAGGCAAGGGCTGTAATGATTCCTGGACTGGCGCCTCCACCAAACGTTCTTCCTCCGTGGCGGTCTACACAGACTGAACTGGGCTGCTCTCTTTTATACTAACACAGCATTTGGAGCATGCCTAGTATAGTCTGAGGGGCAGGACTTTCTCTACCCATGTTGTGGGATTAACCCTTTCCTGCGTAGTGTGGGATATGCACACCCCTTCACATAGCTAATGACAACAATTTATATATATATATTGTTAGAGGAGTCTCTGCCCATGTCTCCTCAGAATAATGGGATTTAATATGCTATATATACAAACCATTATGAATCATGACCCTCAGGTTCTTAGAAATGCTGAATCTATGTTTTATACTTCCAGAAGTAGACAGCATTAAGGGTTCTTTACATATGTTAGCATGCAGTGAAACACATGTATGTGAAGGATTTGTTTTTGCGAAGAAGCAATTAGGAAAAAATACTTACTTTATCCCCACCCCACCCCCATACACACATATCAAGCACAGCTACATAAATGAACTGACTATTATAACTGCTTCAATGAAATAGAGAAACGGAATCCCCAATTCAGCAATTTCAGTCAGTGAGACTGTCTGCAGGCACAGAGGTCTGCCCTCAGGTAGTAATTTGTAAGACAGGGGTCTACAACTGGTAAAACGTATTTAAATAAATCATACATAGGATGCAGCACAAGTGCCAGAGGGGTGTACGGTGCATCTTGCTGCATAATTGTGTTCCCAAACACATCATCAGCCGCAAGAATGCTGTGGAACATCTCTCTAGCCCACGGGTAGGCAACCTACGGCACTCGTGTCGAAGGCGAGCTGATTTCCAGTGGCACTCAAGCTGCCCGGGTCCTGGCCACTGGTCTGTGGGGGCTCTGCATTTTAATTTAATTTTAAATGAAGCTTCTTATACTTTTTAAAAACCTTATTTAATTTACACACAACAATGTTTAGTTCTATATTATAGACTTCTAGAAAGAGACTTTCTAAAAATATTAACATGTATTACTGGCATTTGAAACCTTAAATTAAAGTGAATAAATGAAGACTTGGCACACCACTTCTGAAAGGTTGCCGACACCTGCTCTAGCCCATGAGGGTGTCAGAGACCAAGAAAACAAAACAACCCCCTCCCCCCACAAATGGTGGATGGATAACATGTCCTCATGGGAATCTGTTTCTTGTTTTCAAGCTTAGCTTTCAGAGGACTCATGCATATCTTTCTCCTGGTTTGGAAGATGATTGCAAAATATCAATTGTTTTGGTTTCATAGCATTTCTCACACACACACCCCATTTGATTTTTGTAAACTTTACAAGGACAAATAATTAAGAGAGCCTACTTGTCCAAACACCATAGTTTGCACTTTCCAGATGAAACATAGTTTGATAAGGACAAATTTCAATAAGGAAAAATGCACAGTACTCCAGTTAGGAAGAAACAATCAGTTGCATGCATACAAAATAGGAAATGGCTGCCTAGGAACAAATACTGTGGAAAGGGCTGTGAGTGTCATAGTGGATCACAAACTAAATACAAGTCAACAGTGTGACACTGTTGCAAAAAATAAAAAGCAAATATAGTCTAAAATGTATGTGCAGGAGTGTTGTAAACAAGACACAAGGGGTCTAATTCTTCTGCTCTACTCCATGCTGATCAAGCCTCAACTGGAGTATTGTGTCTAGTGCCGGATACCACATTTCAGGAAAGATGTGAACAAATTGGAGAAAGTCCAGAGAAGAGCAACAAAAATTATTAAAGGTCTAGCAAACATGACATATGAGGGAAGATTGAAAAAAAATGGGTTTGTTTAGTCTGGAGAAGAGAAGACTGAGGGGGACATGATAACAGTTTTCAAGTACATAAAAAGTTGTTACAAGGAGAAGGCAGGTAAATTGTTCTTGTTAACCTCTGAGGGCAGGACAAGAAGCAATGAGTTTAAATTTCAGCAAGGGTAGTTTAGAATGGACATTAGGAAAAACTTTGTAACTATTAGGATAAGTAAGAACTGGAATAAACTGCCTAGGAAAGTTATGGAATCTCCATCATATAAGATTTTTAAAGCAGGTTAGATAAACACTTGTCAGGGATGGTGTGTATAATAGTTTGTCCTTCCGTGAGTGCAGGGGACTGAACTAGGTGACCTCTCAAGGTCGTTTCCAGTCCTTTGAGTCTATGATTCTGTAATTTACTCTCAGAATTTTCAAAGAACTCAGAGCCAAGTTGCCCTAAATTTACAACACATAATTTTTATAGTTTCCTCCTCTCCTCATAATGTTGATAATAACGGTAGGTAGAAATAAATCCACACAACTAAGAAAGCTGGATCATTTTAGGTCAAATTATTTAATACATCTGTCATTAAAAAAACAACTAGGTAGAATCCTTCAAAATTCTTGTCATTTTTCTGAATATTTCTTATTAAGTATATTTTTGGTTTTTAAATAATAACTTCATTTTAAGTTGATTTTTGTTGACAGAGAAGAAATAATTTTTGCGTCTTAGAGCACATTATCTACTTGGTACTAACACACAATATTTTAGGAAAAGCATCACTCTGAGTGATTTTCAAGAATATTTGCCAGTACAAAGCAAGTAGAAAAACAAAAGGTAATATTCTTCAATATTCAAGAGTATATACACTTCCTGAGGTGTAAAATATAAAATGGCATAGAGGAGAGAGAATGTAAAGCCCAAGAAACTTACTTGCTGAATCCCTGTACACGACAGTCAGCCAAAGAGCGGAAATGCTGATCTATAGTCTTTTTTTTTCTCAAGAAAATGAATTTGGAAAAAAAATCTCATTAAAATAAAAACTCGTGAATCTTTACAGCATGGTTTAAATGATCATATCATTTGTATTTCTAAATCACACTGGAAGAGTGTTGGGAGGGTTATTTTGCCTCAAGAAAACCTTGATAGGTTGCTTGCAGAGAAAGCATTGTGTATGTGGGTGCTTCAACATTTTCTTGTTCACCGGAAACTGTTTTCAACCAGAAGAGATAACTGGAACAAAGGCATCGGCCATGAATAGGTGGATTTAGGAGCCTTCAACAAAGAGATGATGGCTGAAATCATAAAAGCAGAAGGAAAGCAAAGAGGAGAGAGTAGAGGGAAGAGAGGAGAAGACTACAGACAGAGACCAGCTTTACCCTAGCAAGACTGAAAAGGGGTGGAGGCGAAAGATTGAAGAAGCAGGTGTCCGAATCTTGCAATCATTAACATCAGTGAGAGATTTGTCTGAATAACAACTGCAGAATTGTATCTTCAGAATGGGGTTAATGTGTAATGGAGAAAAAATAAGCAAGATCCAGTGTTATATCTTAATTCCAATGTTCCGTTAATATGACTGTGAAACTCTATTCATATTATACTGTGCACAATATATCAAGCCTCAGGGAATTGCCTGTCTGTAATGGCCCCTTCTAATAGCCAAGGATCATCTTCTCTTTACAGTGCCTGTGACATGCCACCTGCACCAGAGGCTGTGGGTGGGGCTAGCCATCAGAAAAATTCTCTGTGCAAAGGACATCTTCAGCTATCCACTTATGAGAGCCCTACTACCTCAGTTTTGTGCCGCTGGAGTGGAACAGCGCAAAGCAGACTTAATGGGAGGCATAATCCTGCCTTAATTACTCAAGCCAAAGTTTAGGAGATAAGAAATTGTCAAGACAGGAGCTGAGTGATCCTTAGCGTGAGTAATTTAATATGAGGGAATTATATAATTTGTGGTTGCAGTAACACCCTGTGTCAGGCTGTAGTAAAGTATTTTTGAAAAATGCCTGGAAGCCTGGGTCACTTTCCTTCATTTAACCACAGCAGGAGTGGCTCTGCCTTCTGTCACACAAATTAATTTTATATAGAAATTAGTTGGGGAAAAACCTTTAAAAGAGCCACCCGGTCTTTCCTGCCACAGAATTGCTTAGGTTATTTATGAGACTGTTGCATACATCAAGGTGTCCGTGACAACTAACAGCCTTCGAGTGTCTGCGGGAGAAGTTGCAGTGCACTTGTAGTTGTTGGGGTTGATGGGAGTTCAGTCAAATGCCTGTGTTTGAAAGGAGAGGGGAGCATTCCAAACCGTAAATGTGAAAAACAGCTGACCAGCATTACAATAGAGAGCAGCATTTAACAAATGGAATCAGTACACCCACACGCACTCCGCCTTGCTTGACCATGCACAGAAGTAAACCAAATCAAACCTGGAAAAATAGAATGAATGAGCACCCATAATACTGCCAGATAAATGGACACACACGTTTTGGGTAAAAGAGAGGGTGGGGAAAACAGCCAGGCATTTTTAAGTAGACCTGCAAGAACTAGAAGATTACCTACCTAGTGAGTAACCTTGCTTTTAAAAATAAAATGAAAAGAAAAGACAAGTTTTCAGAGTTGGCCCAAGCTTACAAGCCTTGAATGAAATGGAATAAAGGAAAAGGAAAAATGTAAAAGTAAAGGGGAACAAATAGTCCGCCAGAAGTAATGCTAATAAAGTACTAAGACAATTGAAATACTAGTCATGAAATACTAGGAGGGTTCAAATCGGTCCCCAAAATGACAGAGGTAGCCGTCCTCACCGGTTTGCTGAATGAGACGCATATGAATCACTATGAGACAAATTGGGTCTGATTTTCAGATGTGCTGAACATCCAAAGCTACAGATGAAATTAGTGGCAGCTGCAGCTGTTCAACACCTCTGCAAATCAGGCTCCAAACGCTCTTATCCTCTTGTTTTACTAGGAGCAGCTGCCTGTGGTGGGTGGAGGGGGAGGTGTGGCGGGGAATATGGGTATGTTTTGTCACTTGCTGAATGGAATGAGAGGCTAAAAGATGACAATTATGTTCATTAATTGAAAAATCCTGTTCTGTGGGCATGAAGGGCCCACAACAGAAGAACCGGTTCAATTTCCATATGGAAAGGAGGCAAAATTGTTGGGGGTGGAGGTAGAATGAGGGGTGTGCATGCATAAAACTCAGTTGTGAAGCATCTCCTCATAAACCATTGCGGAGCTAGCAGGTAAGACACACACAGCAAATCCATTGTTGCTTAATAGCCCGTGGTTTGAAGTTAACAACTTTTTCATTTACATTTCCAGGGCTCCAATCTCAGATGGGTAAACATAATGTAAACACAATATGATAGCCAGAAACAATCCTTCATCAGATTTTCATGTTGAGTGAACTTACATATAAACACTAATACATCCGTTTGGTCTAGAACTAAGTACAATGTAAATCAACAGGTTTTAGATGAGTGAAGACACCAACATTGCAGTTTTCAAGCATTTAGAGCAAATGTAATTATTGGGGCATAAATGTCATGTGATAGCACCCCCCTATGTTCTGTTCTAGTAAATGAATTCTCTTGAACATATTAGGACCTTTTAACACTTGTTTAGTTTCTATTAGCATGCTGCCTTCCTTTGAGCAGGCAGCCTGTTAGGCAGCATCACACTTCTACAATAATAAGAGGATGTCTCAATTCCTCTTCCCAGGGTATCTTCTTTGTTCTACTCCAATATTCGGTCCTAAAAATGCTCCAAAGTTCTGCATGTAAAGCAAAGCCACTTAGGGAACATCACTTTCAATATCCCAGAATTTGCTAATTATCATGTTTATTCACACTCATTAATACACAGTACCCGATGTAAAGAGCTGTCAAGTGTGGACTGAGCGAGAAATCATCTTTGGTGGCGTTATCTAGCTTTTTGACATGATATAATTGACAGGAGCTCTCACATGTGGGACTGATTTCATCAGCACTAGCCACTTGATAGAGCAGCACACAGACAGTGAATCTATAATGGCAGAAGACCCCAAAGGCTAGAATGTGAGTGTGCCATAATAATCTGTCCTGAGTAGTGGTAAAGCACGGTTTCAGACCAAGGAACAAATTTGACTCTGAGAGGCACTACTTCCCTCCCAGAGCCAGAAAGGAATTATCTCCTATTGATTTATAGTAATGACAGATTATTTCCCTCTCTCTACTGGCTAAGCAAAACTGACAGTCACAAAACTCTATTCATTCTGTTCCTTTGTGTGCCTACTCCCTGTCTACCTATGTGGAAAGAGAATAAAGATATGTGTTGATGAAAAAATTTCCTTCAAATTGTTCAAAGAAGAAAATGGATTTCAACATTTATTTTCACAGAAAATGTCTGCTTTCCATAGAAAGTTTTGATTTTTTTGTTGTTAAAACACCAAATGTTGAACATTAAAATATCTCAGTTTGGGTATGCTTCCACAGTACCCCATGGGCTTGAGAGTTCATTCTCCTTGCATCTCAGTTCTCTATGAGCCAGGATCCCCATTGAGAATACAGCTCCCATGGTGCATCATAACAAGGGACACCCAGGATAGAACTGAAGGGAGGCGATGGTACATCATGGATAATGTAGTCTGACCAGGGAGCCAGTCCTATAGTGGAGAAGAGGGAACATGAGTAACACAAGTAGAACTCTGATTAGGACTTATGGCAGCATTTCTGAATAAAAATATTGAAGTTTCTGGCTGAAAATGTTTAGCATTTGGATTTTCAGTGAAAGTCATCTGCACAGCTTGATGGGTCTTGAACTTGTTTTTTAAGGTTTGTTTGTGGAAGAGGAGTTGGGGTGCTGTTGAATGTATCTAAAATATGGATGATACATTCTTTCTTGATAAATATGATTAGTATTGCTTGCTCACATTGTAGGCATCTCAGAAAAAGTGAGGTTTCAGCAGTGATTAAAATGAGGATAGGCTTTGCTAATGCATATGGTCCAGTTCTAGAAGAAGGTAGAAAAATGTCAATGTATAATCTTTGGAGGCCTCATTACCACAGAGAAACAGCCACAGGCAGTCTTTCATGGTGGCTACTTGGAATCAGGAAAAACTGATTTGACGTTGAAACTGAAATCTATGATTTATTGTACAGGGAACTATAGCAGGGTTACATTTTCTATCCCACTTTAAATCCCTGATTTTGATATTTTCAGTAGTAAATCTCCACCAAATACATTCTAGATTATAACTAATGTAACAATAAAAAGAATCCTGTACTGTATTAATCTTCCTGCATCTCCACGTGTTCTGTCATTGGGTCGAAAAGTAATAAAACTTACAATAGCAATGCAATAGTGCATATGCCGTTTGGCTCTGAATGGAAATGTGTATAAAAGCTTTTTATATTTAGGCCACCATTAAATTGACTTTTGAATATGAAACCATGCTGTTACACTAAAGTTTAATAAGTATATTTCACAGGTATTTTGCTAGATTATCTCTGAAATGCCCCCAAATTTGTTGGATGATTTCCTGAAACAGATAATTCACCTATTTTGGCACTATGTGGTAGGCAATGATTGTTGAAGGAAATTAATAACATCTGTAATTACAAACTGTTGAAATGAAATCTTGCATGACTGGCACTAGAAAAGCTATTAGAAACTGTGAGAAATATTGTCTATCTTAAAATGAAAATCATGGTTTTTTTTCCTCTTTGATTTCCTTGCCTCCAGTTAATTTCCTATACACCCAGTTCCCCCATGACAGCAACCATGGGTATATTGCTGACCACAACTCAATGATTTCTTTACATGTCACCAGTGTCCCAGCTGTGTGCCAACACTGGAAAGAAAGTTAGACTAGAGGCAGCACAGCATTAATTTCAGACTTCAGTTAACATTTTTCATGGTAATACGCATGTGGAGTTGTTGTTTGATCTTAACCTCAGAGACGTAGTGTAATTTTTTGTCAACTCCTTTTGCAGGAACCATGTTCATTGCATTTGACACCTACCTTATTGGCATACACTGTAAATGCTTTTACTTTCCTGCCATAAATATTATACATGAAATATTATTTATTATTATTTTAACATTTATATTGCAGTACCACTTAGAGAAAATGACTAGGTCAAGCCTCATTGTGCTAAGCAGGGTGCAAAGGTAAAGAAAATCTCCCTGCCCCAAAGAGCTTATCAACGACAAGAGAAGACCTAGCAAGTGAATGAGACATAGTAGGTGGATGAAATGAGGATGGAGAAGGCAGAATAATGAAAATAATATGTGTACGATTCCTAGGTGTGGGGAGCAATAGTCACCGCTCACCACTTGCCTAGGAATGTAGTATATTGTAAGCATGACTGAAGAGCTGAGTTCCGAGGAGAGACTGGAGGGTAAGATGGCAGCTATATATATATAATTTCCTGATCATAAGGGGCTGCATGGAAAAAATAACAAAAATGCCTGTCAAAGAAATGGAACACAGCGAAGGTAGGAGTATACCTTGCAATAAAATGTTGGGATGGCTGGAGAGGGCAGGGGGCTAAATTCTGAAGGGATTTGAAAATAAGGAGAAGAAGCTGGTGTCTGATGTAGTGGAAGAAGAGTAGCCAATGGAGGGATAAGGGTAGTGATATATTCAGAGCTATATATAATGTATCCTATCTTCTTTGCCAATATAGATATGCAGTGGAATGACTCTGTGAATCACTCAAACCTTTCATTAAATGCTATCACAGGCCCATTAACATGTGATTATAGTCTGGAGAATGACTCTATAAAGATGCCATTGGCAGTTCAGAGTTTATTATGCTTCAGCTTCATAAGTGAAAATTGGTCCTGTACGTGCACATTAGCTGCATAATTGTGTCACCTTATTGATGTGATCCCCTGACTTTTCTCCCCTCCTCCTGCCCTATGATTTTGCGTCCCCTCTGTTGTGACATGTGTGAAGTTAGATTGTAATCTTGTTTTGGAGGGGTGGGGGCTTCTAAGCACCATCTAAATACAGTTGAATAGTAAACATGTGTCTGCATTGTGCAATTTTTCTGAGAAACAGCAAATTTAAAGATTACAATTCACCAAATAATTCATTTTCTTTTCCCTGGCAGACTCTAATGTGTTTCAAGCACATGTTTCAGAGAGCACTAGGACTCCAATTCAGCAAACCAGCCCAGTTCAGCAAAGCACTTATGTACCTCCTTAAGTCACTTTAAAGTCAATAGGACATGAACATAACTGTAAGCAGATAGTGAAGTCCTTTGCTGTGCACAGGATTCTTGTGTATCTTTTTTAACTTTCAGGCAAATTTCATGTCCTTTTGGAATGCTTCTCTGTCTCCTTCAGGCCCTATTTACTTGTCTTTTCAGTCTTAGTTGGTTTTGGTTGTTCTTTTGCTTTCTTAGCTGTATTGGGACACTACTCAGGCATCATAAGTCTTAGCTGTTTTGAGGAAGTTGAGACTGTTTGAATGGCAATAAAACATTTCTTTTATAGACCCTTGCTAATCCATGCACAAATAAGACATTTAAAATTCCTCAATATTTTTTTTGTCTCTTGAGTTGCATTTCTACATATCAATGGTGGTTTGGAGATTCCATTCAAAGGATTTGCAAACTTCCTTGGTCTCAAAATCAGATTAGGATCTTGCGAGAACAGAGTTTCATGTGAGATTTTCTGTATTTCTTTTGTTTGTCTAGGATAAGAAATATTTATTATTTATTTTAAAAAGCCAACTAGCCTTTTTTCAACCTTTCAAAGTTGAATTTACATTTCATCTTGCACAGACGGGCAACAGTTCTTATTTCACTTTTCATTGTCTTCAACCATACCTAATTCAAGTAGCCTTTTTTCCCCCCCCCAAAACTTGAGTGCCTTGGGGATAATAAACCTATACTGCTAGTTAAGATAACATATTCTAACATTTTAAAACAGACTTGGATTTGTGAGTGCAGACAGATTAATTATATTATTCTCAATAACTGTTTGAGAAAAGAACACTGCTCAGAGCTAAATTTCTTACAATGTGTAATTTACATAAAGGTAATGGAAAAACAATATAGATACCAACTTCATGTTATATATATTTATAATATATATACAAAAAATTGTGTGTGTGTGTGTACCAGTGTAATAAACTAAGATGTCAGAATGAATTTAGGAATGTTCATATCTAAACTGGGGTCATTTTCATTTTCCTGTACTGCAGAAATTACCTATCTTCTAAATGCAGTGGAAGAGGCTAATGTATCTTCATCTTTTTTAAACATTACTCTTGGTGTTGCTGCTATTCTATTCAGATCTACTCCACGTGTAATCCTAGCACAGCACCACTGAAGCTGATGGAGTTGTCCCTGGTTACACAAGGGTTAAATATGGCCCTATATAGTGAGTCAAGTTAGTGTCAAAATTTGGGTTCCTTTGCAGCTCTCAGTAACTAAAAAGTTAAGTATCTTAAGTTATTTGGGTACACTGAGCCTGATTCTCAGTTATGTTTAGATCCTTTTTTGCCAGTCAGGCAGTAAGAAGAACTGGTGGAAATGGCCTATGAGAATCCTTCCTGTGCATGGTAATCTCATTGGCTCACGTGATGTAAAGTCATTGTGCTGGTCCTGCTCCCAGATGGAGTTTCTGAGGCATGTCCAGAGCACAATGCACTACAGCTATTTTCTGCTTCCCAAGTCTCAGAGGGGTCCATGTTAAGCAGAGCATAACTTAGAACAACCCTGAGGAAGAGCTGCTGTAATTTACACCAGGAAGCAGGAAACCCCTTTCAATGCCCCCAAAGATTTTTTTCCAGATAGTATAAAGCATAACTAAAAACAATTTGCCTGATTCAACAAGATAGTAAACTACTTCTGTAAAGATGAGAACTCTCAAATATCAGCGAAGTGGCGCCAAACACTATGATGATGGGTGACAATATAAAATACTAGATAACTATGTTGTATAAGTGCACAGCATTTCAAAGAATCAGGCCCATTGTTTGCATAGACAGTTATTACAATGATTAGCACTGAGACTGGCATGGTTTCAAAGACAATTTTTGTATAATGATCTTCACCTCTGTTTTTAATAAAAATTATCCTTAAATGTTTAATGTATATTATGAGTTAATGCTACAGTTGTTATTTACAGGGATTCACCACAGGAGTGGGTAATTGTAGGATACTTTGTACTGCTTGGGAAATTTTTGAGTTTCAACTGACAATTCCTACCTCTGCTTAGAAATAATTTGTGCTAAGTGTAACTCGATGTTTGGTTTCAGGTTTCATTTATGTATTTAGAATTCTAACAGACATAAAATAGACAAAAGTAAAATAACCCATAAAAAGGCAAGGTTCTGTTTGTAAAGTTAATTGTAGAATTAGTATCATGATGGACAGTAATGGTCAAACCTTAGCCTTCGGACTATGCTCAGTGGTACTACCATAATACTAAGGTAGCTAAACTGCCTTTAATATTGTTCTATGAACAAAACTTCATTAAAAAGTGATTAAGATTGGTAAAGTGTGACATCCCTCCCCAGTATAAACCCTTAAAAGCAAGGCAATGCCAAGCTGTGGGGCTGCTCTTAACCATATCCTAATGCCCATATAGCATGTTTCCTCTGACACTAATAGTCTCTGCATGCTCACAGAACTTCCTTCTGTCTCCAACTGGTAAGAAAACAGAATATTAGATCATATTAGGGATTTTCTAGTGGAATGTTTTTCTGGAGGAAAATGCAGTTTCTGCAAAATCAAAATTTTCCATAGAAAAATCTCAATTTTACCAAAGAAATTTGATTTTCTGTTGGAAAAGTCAACATGAAATATTTTGTTTTGGAGCTGGTCAACCCAAATCAGAATATTTCATTTTGTTGAATTGATCTGAAATATTTCATTTAAAATCACTTCTGTAAAACATTAAACTGCATTTCCTGATCAGCATATTGCCTTTAAAGCCCACAGTCTCTACCTACGCTACACTGATGACATCTTCATCATCTGGACCCATGGGAAAGAAACTCTGGAAGAATTTCATCACAATTTCAACAGCTTCCACCCCACCATCAACCTCAGCCTGGACCAGTCTACACAAGAGGTCCACTTCCTGGATACCACAGTACAAATAAGTAACAGTCACATAAGTACTACCCTATACCGAAAACGCACCAACCGCTTTGCCTACCTTCATGCCTCCAGCTTCCATCCTGGACACACTACGCGCTCCATTGTCTACAGCCAAGCACTAAGGTACGACCGCATTTGCTCCAACCCCTCAGACAGAGAACAACACCTACAAGATCTTCACCAAGCATTCTTAAAACTGCAATACCCACATGACGAAGTAAGGAAACAGATAAACAGGGCCAGACATGTACCCAGAAGCCTTCTGCTGCAAGACAAACCCAAGAAAGAAACCAACAGACCACCACTGGCCATCACCTACAGTCCTCAGTTAAAACCTCTCCAACAGATCATCAGTGATCTACAACCCATCCTGGACAATGATCCCTCACTTTCACAGGCCTTGGGAGGCAGGCCAGTCCCGGCCCACAGACAACCTGCCAACCTGAAGCAGATTCTCACCAGCAACAGCACACCACGCCATAATAACTCTAACTCAGGAACCAATCCATGCAACAAACCTCAATGCCAACTCTGCCCACATATCTACACCAGCAACACCAACACAGGACCTAACCAGGTCAGCCACACCATCACAGGTTCATTCAACTGCACATCTACCAATATGATATATGCCATCATGTGCCAGCAATGCCCCTCTGCTATGTACATCGGCCAAACTGGACAATCCCTACATAAAAGGATAAATGGACACAAATCAGATATTAGGAATGGCAATATACAAAAGCCTGTAGGAGAACACTTTACCCTGCCTGGGCATACAATTGCAGACCTCAAAACAGCCACCCTGCAGCAAAAAGTCTTCAAAACCAGACTTCAAAGAGAAACTGCTGAGCTCCAGTTCATCTACAAATTCAACTCTATTAGGTGTGGACTTAACATTAGCTGTGAATGGCTCACCAATTACAAAAGCAGTTTCTCCTCTCTGGGCATTCACACCTCCAGATCACCTGCTGGAAGTGGGCTTCACCACCCCCACTGATTGAATTTACCTTGCTTTCTTGCCTGCATATTTATGCCTGCCTCTGGAGATTTCCACAACATTCATCTGATGAAGTGGGTCTTAACCCACGAAAGCTCATTATCCCTAAAATCTGTTAGTCTATAAGGTGCTACAAGACTCTTTGTCGCTTTTGCAGATCCAGACTAACACGGCTACACCTCTGATCCTAAAGGATTATATCTCACATTATGCAAGCAAGATTTCCCTCTCATCAAATGCTACATGATGTATCATGGAATCACATGTCTCTGGGTGCATCATGGGAAATATATTCTGCCCAGGAAACCTGGCCCACAAGGGATAATGGAGGCACCAGCACCCAAATGACAAGTCCCATGAGGCAATGCACCACAATGGATAAATGCAGTTTGATGTTGAATTGACTCAAAATGAAGCATTTTGTGTAATTTCAACAAACCTAAATATTTTATTTTCAATTTTGGGAATGCTGAAACGTTTTATTTCAATTGAAAACATCAAAAGGCATACAGGTTTACTTCTCACTCTGTTCAAAGGAGTCTCTAACCTTTACATGGAGGAAAAATACATCAATGGAAAGATGGAAAAGCTGACATGATAAACAAGTTACACATAGGAAAACATCAAAAAAGAGCTTTCCAACCTGGAGACCTTCATAAACAACCAACCTTCCACACAAACAGACTTTACTAAAATGAGACAGGAGATCTACATCACACACTTCACCTCTCTACAAAAGAAAAAGGACTGCAAACTATCTAAAATCCTATCTACCACATGGGGCCACAACAGTGGTACCCCTAACTCACCCAGCAATATCATCAATCTATCCAGCTACACACTCAGCCCGGCAGAAGAGTCTGTCCTATCTCGAGGACTCTCATTCTGCCCCACCACCCCCACAAACATGATACAATTCTGCGGTGATCTGGAAGCCTACTTTCGCTGTCTCCGACTCAAGGAATTCTTTCAAGACAACACGGAACAGCACACTGGTACACAGACACCATCCCACCAGCAGCACAAGAAGAAGAACTCCATATGGACTCCTCCTGAGGGTCGAAATGACAGTCTGGACCTATACATAGAATGCTTCCGCCGACGTGCACAGGCAGAAATTGTGGAAAAACAACATCGCCTGCCTCACAACCTAAATCGTGCAGAACGCAATGCTACCCACAGCCTCAGAAACAACCCTGACATCATTATCAAAGAGGCTGATAAAGGCGGTGCTGTTGTCATCATGGACAGGTCAGACTACCAAAAGGAGGCTACCAGACAACTCTCCAATACCAATTTCTACAGGCTACTTCCCTCCGATCCCACTGAGGAATATACTAAGAAACTGCACCATCTATTCAGGACTCTCCCTGCACTAACACAGGAACAAATTAATATACCCTTAGAGCCCCGACCGGGGTTATTCTATCTACTACCCAAGATCCACAAACCTGGAAACCCTGGATGCCCCATCATCTTGGGCATTGGCACTCTCACTGAAGGACTGTCTGGATATGTAGACTCTCTACTCAGACCCTATGCCACCAGCACTCCCAGCTATCTCCGTGATACCACTGACTTCCTGAGGAAACTACAATGCATTGGTGACCTTCCAGAAAACACCATCCTAGCCACCATGGATGTAGAGGCTCTCTACACAAACATCCCACACAAAGATGGAATACAAGCTGTCCGGAATAGTATCCCTGATGATGCCACAGCACAGGTGGTTGCTGAGCTCTGTGACTTTATCCTCACACACAACTATTTCAAATTTGGTGACAATATATACCTCCAGACCAGCGGCACTGCTATGGGCACCTGCATGGCCCCACAGTATGCCAACATCTTTATGGCTGACCTGGAACAACGCTTCCTCAACTCTCGTCCACTCACACCCCTTCTCTATCTACGCTACATTGATGACATCTTCATCATCTGGACCCATGGGAAAGAAACTCTGGAAGAATTCCACCATGAATTCAATTGCTTCCACCCCACCATCCACCTCTGTCTAGACCAGTCCACACAGGAAGTCCACTTCCTAGACACCACAGTGCAAATTAATGACGGCCACATCGACACCACCCTATACCGAAAACCTACCGACAGCTATGCCTACCTTCATGCCACCAGCTTCCATCCCGGACATACCACACGATCCATTTCTACAGCCAAGCACTGAGGTACAATCGGATTTGCTCCAACCCCTCAGACAGAGACCAACACCTACGAGATCTTCACCAAGCTTTCTCAAAACTACAATACCCGCACAAGGAAATAAGGACACAGATCAACAGAGCCAGACGTGTACCCAGAAGCCTGCTGCTGCAAGACAAGCCCAAGAAAGAAAACAACAGAACACCACTGGCCATCACCTACAGTCCTCAGTTAAAACCTCTGCAACGCATCATCAGTGCATCCAACGAAATGGTATTAGCCCACGAAAGCTTATGCTTCAAAACTTTATAGTTAGTCTTTAAGGTGCCACAGGACTTTGTTACCTCTGCTATTCCAGACTAACACGTCTACCTCTCTGATTCTTGACATCTAAATATGTGTATATCCAAATATACACATCTAAACAGAAGTGTGGATGTAAACATGAAACACTGAAAGACTTTAACCAACATTACCAACTGATAAGGAGGAAGATCAGTAGAAAAACACTAACAACAATATGTGAACAACCCACAACAAGGCTTATTACAGTGATTGGTGAGATAAGGAACAACTGGGATTGTGATATACTTAGGCTACCCTATGTATCCTCATGGAACTAGGTCATGTATGTTGCATGTATATTTAGTACACATGGCTATTCGAACTGTACCATGTCTGTGTAGGTTCTGCATACAGTTTGTGTTGAATAAAGGACAAAAGACATACAACTAGTCTACTTAAACATATGAGCTTGACAATAAATTAATAAATGGATCTATTGTGCTCAAGATAAAATTTTCCAAGCCTAATATTTTAGTCAAATCAAATCTGATTTCCTCCAGAACAACTAATGTTCCCTCCCCTCACTAAGGGCTATTTCCAGTTCAAATGCTGCACCTGTTCTTAGTCTGTCCTCATGCTCCAGAATTGCTGATCCACTTTTGTTCAAATGAAGAGAGAGAGAGAGAGAGAGAGAGAGAGAGAGAGAGAGAGAGAGAGAGAGAGAGAGAGAGAGAGAGAATGAATCACTCTTGGGAACAGACCATATCTGAAAAAAATTGGCATGAATGGAGAAATTTTCAGAAAGTTGGGAGTGAGTAAAATAGAGGGGTCAGAATGCAAAGTATAAAGCCACCTTAAATACAGCAGACACTGACACTGTCTCTGTTATGTACAGTAATAACAAAGCACATCTCAGGATCAGGACTATAATCTCTCCATTGGGATAGAGGATCGTGGTTGTCCCAACTCATCCAAAATAATAACATGACGTTCAACAAGATATGCTATATAATTTGTCAGACAATTTTTACCTCTGATAAGTCAGCTTCTTAAATATCTAATACATTTATCATGGTGGATCAAGACACATTGATTTCTGCACTGGGTTGATACAGTGGAGACTGAGTGCCCTCATTCACTTTTAAATCAGCATGAGCTGAAGAAACTTCAAGTTCTTAGGATTAGGTCAAATAAATCTGACATCTAGACTTTAGAGCATTCAGTTTTCCTTCTCTTTTAAAGTTTGCTCCTTGGAACTTCTTGCTATGTATTAATCATTTTTATTACACAAGTGGGCTTAGGTATTATTTTACAGATTAAGTGACTGTTATGATGAGAGACTACTCCCATAGTCTTAGAACAGTATATTCATTTTCAATCCTTTACAACTAAACATAAATAATAATACTATAGACAGTAAAAACTCTATACAACAAAACCTTCTTTCCTACAGCAATACTGTACCTCTAAAATTGTTGTTGTGGTCTGGCCCTTAACTCTGCTTAAGACCCTGGCAATTACGTACGTTGGAGCAAGTTCTTGGCTTTGAAAATGGATTACTTGGTTCTTGAAATTAATATTTCCTGATGGGAATTTGGGTACTATTTTAGTAGTCATTACCCAAATCCAACTTACATTTCTAAAACAAGCAAAAATCAAAACCAAAAAACCCCACTCCAAAACAAAAAAAACCCCTTCCATTTCCATTACAGTGTTCCAGGTTAATGCACAGCAGTTTGGCTTTGGAAGGATGTACACCTCTGTGAATGTGGTAAGTAAAAATTTGAGAGCCAGAAGATTATATTTAACAAAGGTTAATTCTTTAACTCCTTGACGGCCTTCTTTTTGATAAAATTATTACCAGCAAAGGTGTATCCTATGCTTTTTATAACAACATAACTTATTTTTGGAAATACTAATAATCAATAAAGCTTACCAGGGAAATAACCATTCTCTCTGGGGTAAAGCAATCACCTTTAAATTAGACAGATGTAGTCTCGTTCTCTGACCACAAAGCTGATGTGAATTAGAGCTGGGTACATTTTTTTTTCTTTGGCTAAAACCCCCACTCTCCAAAATGTGCAATCTGTGACATCAAATTATTTTGTTAATTTCTGTCAATTTCACCAAATTAGTCTTGTCAAAAAATAAATTAAAAAGTCAAAACATTTCATTATGGCATTTTTAAAATTAAACGTTTTGATTTTTTGATTTAAAATTACTTCTTTATATATTTCCTTCAATTTTATAGTTTTAAAAATTAAAAAATATATAAATATCCTTAAAAATCAAAATGACAAGATTTTATTCAGCCTGAACAATTTTTTTAAACTTTTCAATTAGTTGTAAATTCTGAAAAAACATTATTTTCAGAATTGCCAGTAGACAAAACAAATAATCATTATTCACACAACTCTACCAGCAATTCATTAGTCATAATCATTGCTCTTATATTGATTTCATCTGTGACTTTGTACAAATCACTTAATCTCCCTCAGTGTTCCACTCTATAAATTGGGGCCAATTCTATCTATCTATCTATCTATCTATCTATCTATCTATCTATCTATCTATCTATCTATCTATCTATCTATCTATCTATCTATCTATCTATCATATAGGTTGGTGAGGATTTATAAATGAATATTTTAAAAGTGCTTTGAACATGTAAAATGCTGTATAAATACTAAGTACTATTGCTTACATTGTATTTTAGATACTCTACAAGTTTCCTTTTTAATATTTTGAACCAAAACTTGTATTTCTTATATTTTCAATATGTTTTCAAGAGGGATATTCAGCAGGATCTAAATATTGCTTTACCCATTTCTATTTGTACCCAGACAGTGTAGCACACAAGCAACTTCTCTGTGCAGAGAGCATTGATTTTCAATAGACAAATTGCATCTTTGAGAGATTGCATTGAGAGAATAACCTCGTATTTCCTTTTTTTTATTTTTTATTTCATTCTTGCCTTGCATATGTTCTGTCAGCTTTACTGTCATGGAAACACTGATTCCCTAATATAATCGCTTCTGGTGTAAAACACATCTGCCTACCAAATGTACACTGGAGCCTCACCGTCTGTTAAAACTCAACACAGAACTTCTAGTGTATACAATAGAACAGTCCCTCTTCATGGAATACATCAATTATGGAAGAGTTGAGATGGAATTAAAGTGTTTGGCCCTTTTTGGCCCCCTTTGTATCTAATTTAGGCATGCATGACCCATTGTTATCGTTATTGTTCTTATGCCAGGTGGTTCTGATTATTAAGAAAAGCAG
The DNA here is from genome assembly GCA_032164245.1 of Sternotherus odoratus. Taxonomy (NCBI): domain Eukaryota; kingdom Metazoa; phylum Chordata; order Testudines; family Kinosternidae; genus Sternotherus; species Sternotherus odoratus. The sequence continues at coordinate 64,532,854 of JAVMKO010000001.1, forward strand.
GATTGCGTGCTGAACATATAACAATAAACTATAGTCATATGAATGGAGCACTTTTGCTTCTAAGGGATATAAATATACACATAATAAAAGCAAGGTGACCATAACTTTATATCTCATAGAGAACAATAATAGCTTGTCAAGCATATTACAAGGGAACCTGAAACCAATTGGCAAAGAAAAGGTATCCTACAAGGATTAAAGTTATTTTTTACAGTACTTAACACTACTGGAAGAATAGATTAACTGTGATTCCAAAAGTAGATAATTCTGTGTAGTTAAGGGGAATAAAGACACACTATTTGTCACACAATATTTAATCACCTTGTCTTTTAAATGACATCATGTAGCTGGAGATAAATTTCATGGTATAAAAATAAAATAAAATATAATCTGTGATAAATAGGATTTCCTATCCCCTCCTCTTCGATTTTGAACCAGACACCATGAGAAACCTAGGATGCCTGGTGAATAACAAATGCTTTTAATACCTCCAACAGGGAATAATAAAACTGAGAATATATAAAAATATACTCTTTAGTATGTAAAAGCATATAAGCATATGAACGTATTATATTCTACTCATAGCTACCATTTTTTCTGAGTACATTCACATATTGATACAATAGTATATGACAAATAAAACTACCATGAAACTTGGAGCTAAACAAGACAGTGTAATAAAATCTAGTATGCAGCTTCCTGAAACCAGGGAAGTAACATAGTATGTCATTAGGAATGCCAGTGGAAGGAAGAAATCCCTAGAGGAGACATTGAGGGAAACAATAGAAGTATGCAGGAACTTGATTTATTTCAGCTTCTGACTTAGGTGCTGTCAAGCTTCCGCTTTTTAGGTTCAAAATGGACACATTTTCTATTTTCAGTGATATTTTTTGCAATATTTTTAGCTGGAACTTTTACTGGCATTTTTAACAATACATTTGAATTTTGAAAGTTTTGCTTACCAAAAAAACAGCTTTTAGCAAGAAATCATGATTTTTCAGTAAATGAAAAAGTCACTAACATTTTCTCAAATTATTGTGATCATTTTAGTTGAATTTTCAGTTCAAAATCCACCAAAAATGTCATTAAAAATGGAATATTTTGATAAAGTTGAAACATTTTCTTGGTACTTGTTGCTGTTGGGGGGAAAAGGTCATTTTCCAATGACAAATAACTACATGAGAAAAAATTTAAGATGCTATATTCTCCTGAGAGGAAGCAGAGATGCTTGTGTATGAGTGTAGGAGAATGTATTCCACATATGTATATGTATGGACATAGTGAACCAAATCCTGAGTCACAGTAAGAATGCAATACAGGACAGATCAAGGGATGGAATGTCTAAGGTTATGTCTACATTACATGCTGGATGGGCAGGTAGTGATCGATCTATCGGGGGTTGATTTGCCATATGTACTCTAGATGCGATAACTTGATCCCTGAGCGCTTTCCTGTTGACTCTGGTACTCCACCGCCACGAGAGGTGCAGGCAAAGTCGATGGGGGAGCGGCAGCAGTTGATTCACTGTCGTGAAGACATCGCGGTAAGTCGATCTAAGTACATCGACTTCAGCTACACTATTCTCATAGTTGAAGTTGCGTGTCTTAGATTGATCACCCCTCCCCCAGTGTAGACCACAGCTAAGTATAGCTTAAAGCTTACCTCTGTAACCCCCTGCTCCTGCTACTGTACTCAAGGCTGGTCTCCTTACACTAAATTACAGCAGCCTGTGAGATTCATATAGCAGAGGATCAGAGCAGACTCTGCCACTTTCCTCTAGCCATAATTAACATCTTCTACTCCTGCTATTTAGTTCTTTTTGAACAATCCTATATCTGTTATCATCAGGTTTCCCCTTGTCCTAAAAAAGTGTTATGTATAAATAACTAGCAGAAATACCCGGCGTTGCTCGGGTCCGTTGGAGGGGGGGAAGGGGACCCAGCATTCCTCAAAGAGAGCTGAGTGAGTGTGGGGTCCGTTGAGGGGGGGAGGGGGGAGAGAGCTGAGCGAGTGCCAGGGCGGTTGAAGGGGGGCGGGGGCAGAGAGCTGAGTGAGTGTGGGGTCCGTTGGAGGGTGGGAGGGGGAGAGAACTGAGCGAGTGGGTGGGGGGCATTGGAGTGGGGGGAGGAGGGGGAGATTTTAAAAATTTTCTATTCTTACCTGAGGGGCGAGAGAGCTGAGCGAGTGCAAGGTCCGTTGGGGGGGGGGAGGGAGCTGAGCGAGTGTGGGGGCTGTTGGAGGGAGGGAGGGGGGGAGATTTTAAAAATTTTCGATTCTTTCCTGAGGGGGGAGAGACCTCAGTGAGTGTGGGGGCCCTTGGATGGGGGGAAGAGAGCTGAGTGAGTGTGGGGTCCATTGGAGGGGGAGGGGGGAGAGAGCTGAGCGAGTACTGGGGCCGTTGGAGGGGGGGTGGGGGCAGAGAGCTGAGTGAGTGGGTGGGGGGCGTTGGAGTGGGGGGAGGAGGGGGAGATTTTTAAAATTTTCGATTCTTACCTGAGGGGCGAGAGAGCTGAGCGAGTGCGGGGGCCGTTGAGGGGGGCGGGGGCCGAGAGATGAGTGAGTGCGGGGTCCATTGGAAGGGGGTATTATTACATCATAACTATGTCACAGAGAACAGCAGGTGTTAACCTGCTGCCCAGCTGATGTGAATGGGCTTTAAAGAATTTCACCCCTGGGGGGCGTCAGAGGTGAGATTTGAAAAATTTTCGACTCTTACCCTGATTAGGACCCTAAGGCCTATAACTGTACCAAATTTCAAGTCTCGAGCTCAAACGGTGGAAGGAGTAAGGGAACGTACATACACGCACGCACACATACACGCATACACCATTTGACTTTTATATATATAGATAAAACATAGACAAACACATTTAAAGATTCTTCCAACATTTACTTCCTAATTATAACACCTTTCAACATACAATATAATTAAAATGATCTGTGTACCTTTCCCCAGAACTGCCAACATCCCACAACTACAGAGGCCCTTCCTTCAGGAAGCAGAATATCCAGAGTTGTTAGTAAAATCAGTGAATGACAAATCCTTGTTGTCTCTCTTCTGTTGCTGCTTCCTTCCCTGGGGAAAGTCAGTGTTTTAATTCAAAACCTGTATCCCTGTTTATGACAGTTGATTCAACACTGATGTCTGTCACTGAATCTTTCAATATACCTTTCCAGGCAGCAGGTAATATAAACAGGACCAGTTTCAAGCAACGCAAGACGCTAGGTACAACCTCACATAGGCCAGATGTAGCCATATCCCCACATCTTGGGTTCACTCCTGCTCACTAGAGGGCATCCACAGAAGAGCTGCTTTCTGGGCTGGTAGCAGTACACCACCATCACTACTCTTTGGGCAAATTGAGCAGAACCTGTCTTCAGAGCTGAGGGCCATCCCAACTTAGCCTCCCCACCTCTCCAGTAGAGTATTTTGTGTGAGAAGACCTTACCAACAGCGCCTGAGCCGGGTCCTCATGGAGCTGTGTTACAGTAGCTTCCCACTGACAAGTCCTCTGTGGGGATGATATCAGCACCCTGTCCCCCTTTGAATAATGGGTTTCAGAATGAAGACACCATTAAATAAATAGGGCAATTCATGCCTCCTAGAGCTATTGTTTCCTGTTCTCTGCAGTCTTGGGAAAGCACAATTCCCTCATTTCACATTCAAGTGACGTTTTAAAATCTCTTTCATAACCATGAGATTAGAAACACATTTTTAAACGAAAGTTTGGATTCTTTCTGTCATCACATGAATCCAGGAACTGAAACACTAGGCCTGGACATACAACCTGATCGTGAGTACACATGCCAGAATCCTGCTCATTTTTTCAAGGATGCATTAATTTTAAGTGCAGAAGAGCCATTCTGATCAGCTAATCTGCCTGAAGCAAAACACAGGCTATAGAATTTCACCCTTCATTGAGCCCAATAATTTATGATTGAACTGGATCATATATTTTATAAAGACATCGACTTGATTTTACAGATTGCAAGAAAGGGAGAATTTACTACATCCCTTGGTAATGTTAGAGCTTACAGGTTTCCAGAAAGTGCTAAGGTTCCGGCTGCCACCCAGCAGCTCACGTGAATGACTGAAGAAGGTGGCTGGCGAAGTTCTAGTTTACAAAGAGCTGAGCCCATGAAGCTCCTACATGAGAGAGACATCCAACCTCACTGGATGGGAAGCTCTATTTAGACCAGAAAGAGGCACAGTAAATTGTCTAAGCAACTAGAGGAATCCTTGGCTCTCTGCTTCTACTGACTCTGCTTATTTGCCTTACTCCTTAGCCCTGCCTTCCATCCTGTTCCTGGTTCATGTCCTCCTTATCGCAGACCCTGATCTGTCCCTGATTCTTGCTTTCTTGTGTCATACCAGGTCTCTGGTCCTAGACCCTTCCCTTATGTTGACTCCAGCTTTTACCTCTGGCTTGATTCCTGTCTCCAGCCCTGACCCCAGTTCTGATCTTGGCTCATCTTCCAGGTGCCTGATTCAAACTATTAGGTCTGACCACCCATGTCCTGGTCCTTTCTGTTTGTTCAGACCACTATCAACTTCTCTGAGTGGGCCCAGCTAAGGATGGAACAAGAGGAATTCCCCGTATAATGGGGTCATCTGCACTGCACAAGCAGGTGATCCTCCTCCAGGAAGACAATATAGTATTACAGTTGCAGAATGTGCAGCTGGCTACTGAGAATGAGGCATTATGGGAGCAAGTCCATCATCTGTAGGCAGGAAATGCTGTGCTCCTGGCCCTTCCTATAGTAGCAGGGACCTACTGACCTTCTGCCCAAGCACTCTTGTTCCTACTTCAACTGCAGATGTATGCCTCTGACCAGATCATAATGGAACTGGTAGTCAGCCTGCCAACAGGGGAAGTGTTAGACTGGGCTCTCCCCTGCTGGAAGCCAACAATCTGGTTCTATCCAATAGGGATACCTTCCAGCAGGTGATATCAACTATCTTTGGTGACCTCAACCATGCCTGTTTCAGTGAGGCCACCCTGCAGGAACTGCAACAGGAGACAGGCACAGCTGCTTCTGATGTAGCTCATTTCTGCCATCTCATATAGGACACAGAAAGGCATCAGGTGACTCATTTATGCCAATTTCAATGGAGCTTGTGGGATGACATTAAGGAGTAACTGGCCCAAGATGACCTCCCTACAGGTCTGGATGCCTTCATAGATCCTGTTATCCACATTGATGATCATCTATGTGAGCAACTGGAAGAAATAAAAGGTTGTTACAACCAAATCCCCTGCCTATAGATTCTGCCACACCATATGAGCCAATCCAGGAAGACCTGACCCACTGGCAACTCACCCCTGAAGAGACAGAGATTGGCGATGTCTTAACCTGTGTTACTATGGTGGCAATCTAGGTCACTATCTCCACTTCTTCTCTGAGGAACCCAGTCCAAAGAATCCAGGAAATGATCCAGCCCAGGCTTGGTAAAAGGTGCTAGCCTGAGCATCGTGACAGATTGTTCCCCTGAAATCTGAACTGAGGTCCTGATGGGAACATGCACCAGCTCCGATTGCCTGGCACTGTACCTACTCCTTACAGTTCAGTTACAAATCCTGGGGCATCCCCAACCACTCCCTCTGGAGACCGCAGCCTGCCCTTATTGACTCAACTGCAGCAGACAAGTTATCGATGCTAAGGCAGCCTAGGCACTACAGTTTCCCCTGGTAGAAATGACCAATGACTCCCTCTTATCTTCCAGGCCAGTGGACATGAAAGCCGTTCCTCTCAAAGTTACTATCCAAGCACACGGAGAGTTCCTACAGTTGGGCTCTAAATCTCACCATTAGAAACCAAAATCCACTATCACTAATCGCTAAGGTAATGAACTGTGCGAGCACAGCCTGAGTAAACACAAAGCTAGACCTCAAGAGAGCATTCAACCTTTTATATGTTAGAGCTGGCAACGAATGGAAGACCACCGTTCAAATTCATAAGTCACTTCTAATATATCATTATTCCCTTTGGTTTGACAAATGTGCCTGTGATGTTCCAGTCTTTTATTAATTATGTGCTCTGGGACATTCTGTACCAATATGTGTTAGGATACCTTGATGACATACTTACTTTCTGGACAATGTTAAATAATATGCCATGCATCCTGAAAAGGCTAGGGTTCATCCTATCTACTGCTAGTATTGAAATGGACCCATGCAAGGCCTCCCCACCAAGATCTGCTCAAGTCCATATAATCAGCCTCGGAAAATCTGGTCTACTACTGGCTGGAAGGCACCCTAGGAGATGGAGTGATGTAGGGGATCACAGGCCTGAAACCTGCACTCACAGGTCCCCAGGCACTACTCAGATTATGCCTGCCACCTGGCATCTCACCTGAATGACTGGCGAAAGGGGGCAGTGAAACTCTAGCTTGCAAAGGTCTCTGCCCATGAAGCTCCTGATTTGGGGAGACATCTAGCACCACTGATTGGTTGGGAAGCTCTACTTAAACCAGAAATAGGCATCGGAAGTTGTCTGAGCAACCCTTGGCTGGCTGCTACTGCAGACTCTGCCTACTTGCCTGACTCCTGAGCCATGTCTCCCAGCCTGTCTCTTATTCATGTCCTCCTTTTCCCAAACTACCATCTGTTCCCATTTCCTGCCTTGCTCCAGGTCCATTCTCCTATGCCTTATCCCTGACTTTGTCTCCAGCTCTGAGCCTGGATCAATTTCCAGATGCCTGACTCTAATTGTTATGCCTGACTTCCCACACCCTGGTCCCTATAGGTAATCTATTCTTAGGATGATTACCCTCACTGATAAATACTTTATTTTTGTGATTTGAGACAAAAGAACAATATAGGGTTATAGTCACTCTTGGTTTGGAATCTCCTTGACAATAGTAACCTATAATAATAGCTCCTAGAAATAACACTCTCATCCAGAGCTCATTGATTTTTGGAAAGAGTTTCTCAAACATTCTGGCATCTCTTCTTAAGCTAGTAGGCATGCCATTTTCCCCGCTGTGTACCTCAAGTTGTAGGAGGAACTATCTCTAAAGGATTGTCAGTAATAAGACCTAGTGGGGAAAAAAACAACCCTGGCATCCCAAAGTGAATCATATTCAGATGTTGCTGGTTTGGATAAGAAGGCAGCTGCCACCATATTCTCTAGTTTGGTAACTCAGGAAAACTGAGGATGCAGAAGCATACTACAGTTGCAGCAGATCTATATTTAACATCTTCACTATATAAATGATGAAATGTGACATGCATAAAGGAAGCACCCCAGCTGATTATTCAGACTCAAAGTATATCTCTTGCTTAGTTGTAATAATAAGGTATGCCTTCTTGGCCCTCTAGGGTTGACTTATAGTATATAAGGTATTCTCAGCGGGCCTTTTCAGATGAAATTGAAAGCTATTCATTAGGCCTTTTTTTTAACAGATTGACACACTGAAACTCAAGCTATCACTTTTGGTGAGACTAAGACAATTCCTTGCTAAAGAGACAAAGACAAAAGTTGTTCAGCTAATACCTATTATTAATTTGTTTTATAGTTAAGATAGCAAATTACAATGATCCATGAGTGAAAGTTTCCTAATAAGATAAAGACTTCCTCAGCAGATGGTTTCTTATGAGGTCTGGCTTTATCTTCCTTGCAATTATATATCAAATAATAAATGACCTCTGACAGGCCATAAGGGGATAATTTAATTAAGGTTTTCTGCTGCAGTATGTCATGAAAAGATCATTTCCCACACTTTGTAAACATCACTAGAATTTCTTTAAGCAAGCCCAAAATTTTAATTACAAAAAATGTATTTTATGTAGATGCTTAGCGTGTTTTTTCCTAAAGAATATAGTGATATTATATTGCATGCAACAATACTTGTTATAGTAATGTATTGAAGCTTTCATGGTTTATATAGTTACCAACAGCACACAGTAAAACACAGCCTTGTATTGTACAGTTGAGTATACTATATTCTCTATAAAAACTGTAAACCTTTATAACTCTGTGTTTTATCTGATATTAGTGCACCACTGAATATTCATCAGCAATGCAGAATATTATGTAAAACATACAATTCTAAGGGAGAAAATCTGGCCTTGGATCCTGTAATGTTTATCTCCAAAATGTGGTTTAAAGGCTTATGAGATCCATGGGATAGATCTAAGATAGGCAAGAAAGTAAATTTACCTTAGTTGAAAAGCACTGTGTGGCTTTATCCACATATTTACAGGCTCCAAATATTGATTTCCACATCCAGTACAACATTCCTGCATTAGTCCCAAGGACAGAGAATATTATTAGCGGCATAGACTGCCATATAAGGAGAGAGTGAAAATATTGGGTTTAGTCTCAGCAGAAAGACTGCCATTGACATCAACTGGTTTTGCATCAGGCTCTTAAAGAAGAGGTTAATTCTAGGGGATATAATACAGTATACTAAATAATGAATTATATACAGATGGTAAAGGAGTACTCCTGTTTACCTAATAATACAAGAACAAAGACATATAAAATGAAACTGAGAAGCAGAAAATTTTAAAGGGATGAAAGGAAATACTTTTTAACACAGCTGATAATTAACCCGTGGGACTCATTGCTCACAGTATCATTGAACCAAGATCTCAGTTGTATTTTAAAGGAATTAGACATTTATGTGGATGAAACCAGTTTTTTTTCTCTAAATAATTGGTGTCAGTTTTTCACATTTCATGAAAAATCTAATAGTTTTATTTTGGAACAGTAACATATTTTAATATGTGGGGATATGGTTCTTGTACGTTGGCTTTTTAATTAATTAAATGATCCATCGTGGTAGCATTTATTGGACTATCTTGCTTCATTGTAATATTTATTAACTACATAACAATGCCTTATAGTCTCTTTGTATCAGATAGGGTGGTGGTCTGCATAACAATCTGACAGGGAAGGAATGAGGATTGAAGTCTGTGCTTGTCCGTGAAACGTGGCACATTCTGTTAACAACAAATCCATTTAGCCCTAGATATGGGGCCAGTTATTGGTTAATTGTTGATGACATGCAAAAGGATTTGTGATCTGGAAAATCCTTCTACATCCAGATCAGCGACACCGTAACCTGCATGGCTGGCAAAGGAAGGTGTGTTATTTCTTCCAAAGATTTACTGAAGTGCAGTGGCCTGCTTACTCTTGAGATATTATAGATTAAAGACAGGCTATTGTTGGCTCAAATACTTAAATGAGGAGCTTTGGGGTTGTGTCATAATAAAAAAAAAATGGAGGAGGGATGAATGTTTTCAAGCTGTAGTCAAAAGAATTGCACAGCTGTAAAACCTTGAACAGACATTGGCTTTATAATCCCCGCTCTCCATATATTCCCTTTTTGCAGAGGAAGTGAGACGAAAAGAATGAGAACATATCAGTGTAGTGAAAAGAGAGACAAAAATATACAAGTTCATCATTGTGTACAAGGCCTATGCACCATAAATAATATAGAGTTAAGTCATAGAGTCTAAGTGAGACTTAAGTGGTGCATAGGTCTTGTGATGGTCCCAGTACAGGGATGCATTTCACCCTAAGTGAAGGAGTAATAAATAGAAAAAAATGAAAGTTGTGAATGGAAAAGCAGACACATGGAAAAATGAAAAGCTGGAGAAGTAGAGTCAAAAAAGTATTTTAAAGAAAAATAGGAGATGAAAGAGGAACAGTTTTATGGGAAGCAGTGCAAAAAATATAGATTGCTAAAACACAGGCCTGAAAGAGTCAGAGGAAAAAAACATATAAAGAGTCAATTGACCTCTGTGCCAAGGGGCTCATCTAAGACCCATCCACCATTTGCTGATGTCAGAAACAACTGACATAACACACAAGAGTATAAAGTGGTTTAATTTTATGGACCTCTAACACCCAACTGCATTATGTTTGACATCTCCAGGGTATGATTTGAGTTCTATGTGAATATGTGTTTGTATGTATAGACATATCCACGCATGGTACAAATATCATCAAGAAAACATATTAAAGTACACTTGTGTAAATAAGACTAAATAAAGATGATGAATATTTTCAGATGAACACCTACCATGCATTAAAACAAACAAACAAACAAAAAAAGTATGGCACAATTTGTCCAGATATCTAGAGAAGATGGTAACTGAAAACAGGTGGCATAAACTATGAAGTTTATCACAGAAATCAAATAAAGAGGATTCATTAAAGCAAGCCTATTTTTCATTGGATTTTAAATTTAAAAACCTTCAGACACCATCCCCTTATCTACAATCTTTAGAGTTCTGATCCCTCCTAAACTGCCTTGCCCAGACAAAGGCTTGCTGCTAGTTTCTTACTCTCTTCTGTAATTTTCTTACACCTTCTCAACTCTGGAAAGCCCCACAAGGCTGCCTCTAAGGATGTCATGCAAGAAATCCCAGATCGGGCTTCCTTTTTTTATGCTTGTTATTTACTGGGCCAATGGAATGCAAAAATGAGTATCAAGACATTTCTCCTAGGTGTAATACAGTGTACATTTTAGTGAGTTGCTGTGTTGCCCATCTGCAAAATGTCCATTCCACAAAGAATTAACATGTGGATATTGTATTTATGTCACTGTATCATCATTTTTTTTCTTCAGCAGACCAGCATGCCAAAGTGAAAGTAGGTGTCACCACATATGGTCCATATTATTTTGATTTGAAAAAGCCAGCTGCTGCTGGCTTGAAACACACACATAAATGCTGGAAATTATAAGAAAAGTACACATATTGTTTTTTCAGAACACCCTGCACAATTTAATGAGGCTCAAATTTCATGACTGGACAAGACCATTCAGAATTGACTGTGTACTGTATTGCCAACATTGATGTAGATCCATCTTCAAAGTGGAATAAATGTCCGGGAGGAAAATCTTTGCAAGAGAGGTGTGACTTTGTGCCTCCTTTGCTGAACACTAAGGACCATATTTTGCCACACTTACTCAGCATGATTAATACTTTATTCCTCAGTTAGTCCCATTAAAACAAATGAATTTAAAAGCAGTAGACACTACTCAAGATGAGTAAGATTGGCAGATTCTGGCTCTATAGTCTTTTTTTTTTTTTACAGTTTTTGGAATAATTGAGAAGTAACAAAGAGTCTTGTGGCACCTTAAAGACTAACTAAAGTATTGAAGCATAAGCTTTCGTGGGCTAATACCCACTTTGTCAGATGCAAGCTTGCATCCGACGTGCATGCATTTGTCGAAGTGGGTATTAGCCCACGAAAGCTTATGCTTCAATACTTTAGTTAGTCCTTAAGGTGCTATTCCAGACTAACACGGCTACCTCTCTAATTCTGGAATAACTGAATTAATGAAAAAAAATCTTCCATCATTATTTTAGTGTACCAGTATAGAGCATTTTGATTACACATATATTGTGTTATCTTCGCTACCCATTGAATTCACATTTACAATTTTGTTTTTAATATTATTTCAGAGTTCCAAAATGAAAGAATGCAACAAAAATCTACATTCAATATGAAGTTAGTAAAGTTATTTGTTTCATTAAATGCATCTTCCATCTATGATCATTATTATTGCCCAAGTTAGCCCTTTATTTACTCTCCCCTTCCCCTGTGTAAAATGTAGACAAAACTGGTATTTTCCTACTTTCATCTTAAAATTCTAAGGTGAAAAATATAAAAGCACACAGGTTATTATACATAATTATTTTTCACGCAAATTCTATTTCCTATACCAGAAAAGGAGGACAATCAATGCTAAAATAGTTATCTATGTATCTCCATGGGAAAAGGCTATGAAGCAAATTTATTGCATATAATTTTCAAGGATTTTTAAAAAATCATTCTAACTGGTTGGATTTTTTCTTTATTCAGGTCTCTTTGTGTGTGTGTGTGGTGTGTGTGTGTGTGTTGCATGTGAGTGTGAAGGAATCAGTCCTACACTCCTGATGCCTCAAACTATAAGATACACCGTCTTTCCTTCACATGAAGTACTGAGAAACATCTTTTTGAAGTATTAATGTTTTTGGCTTTGTTTGAATGTTCTCTGGATGATGATTCTTTAGGAAGCATAGATTGATAAATTCTGGCATAGTTATTTATTCTGGAAGTACTTGCCAAGTATAGATAAAAATAATAAAATACTTTTTTTGCCTGTATATGATTACAATTCTTGATAGCAGCATTGCCAAATGTATATCAGAAGGAAGATTATGACATCCTGATTCCTAGCTCATATCAGATGTTCAAAAGAACTTTTGGAGGCTAGTTCAAAATTTCTGTTATTCTTGCTTGCTCAACATGTTCCTACATGTAGGTATCATTTAAAAAATGGAAAGTCCCTTAGGCCAAGTCAGTGCAGCTATGTACTGCCTGTTCCTGCTTGTGAACTCTAATGAAGACTATCAAAGCCCTGAAGCGTCGCCTCCTCTGCCCACCTCCTCAATCGGCCAGGTCCTTACTGAATATTTGAAATTGTTCAGGTTTTTCTTCACTAGCTCCAGTAAACTAACTGTTTCCCTCCCCCCTCCAGTCAGCTGATCCCTTCTCTGTTTTCTCAAATGGTGGAATCACATCCTAGTGCTAACTCAAAAGCTATGCTGCATCACAGATAGCTCTTAAAAAACTGGAAAACTTGCATGATGAGGTAGCTAAGTATAGTTTTATCATCCTGTGCTGTGATTGTGTCAAATCTCATCAGCCAGGTTTTGGTCTGGTCAGTATTTTGACCAGGTACTGCAGTGATCATTTTATTAGAGAACCTTTAACATGTGAGTTGGTATTGAGCCAGTTCTCTAGAATGATGGTAGGGAGGACTGTGCTTTTGATGATAATGTATTTTGATGAAATATGAATACTGGAATCCTGGTGACATATTTATTAGAGGCTAATAACACACAATCTCGACACAGATTTTTAAACTCAATGTGTGTTTTTTTTCTGGACACACATATATTAAATATTAACTATGTGCAAAACTTTGGAACATTGATGTCAAAGTTAGGCTCTCCGATCCACCTGCATAGAAGGGAGCTAATTCAAGTGTAGTGTTTGTGCCGCTCTAGCTGACTGCAGTGGGAATTGGGGTAGCTCAGTATCTCTGAAAGTCATGCCACTTTGTTTAAGTGCCTGAATATAGATGTAGGAGTCAAACAAGTTAGCCAAGTTTGAAAAAATTGGCTTCATTTTCTACAGCAGAAGCTGAACTACTTCAAGTGCATGAAGAGGGGATTTTCAAATCCTATCATGACCCTATTTCAGCTTGGTCTCTCCAGGTTTTCCATTTCCTACGATCCTCACCCCTAAATTACACACTTATGACTACCATTTTTCCATGGCCTCTCACCTCTACCCACTTGATTCTCCTGACACATACTTACTTTGTCTACTTGGTCTTTATCCATATAGATCCTTATTTTCTGAGTCCTACCCTGATAATGAGCTTCCTTGGCTCTCTATTTAGAGACTATGGGCTATATATTGATGACATATCAAATTTTCTCTGGATATTAAATGATTAAAAGACAAAAACAAAGTAATAGGTGTCAGAAAAGATTATGGCAAAATTTGTTGAGTGATATATAAAAGTCTTACAAGTATTTATACCCATGAAGCTCTAAAAAGCAGCATCTGAACACTGCAAGGCTCTAATAACCCCAATTCCTCTCTGTATAAAATTGATTAGAAATATTTCCTTTTTGTTATTATTAATAATAATGTGTTGTTATAACATGCGTTCTTAGGTTCCATATACAGAATATCCAAAACCAAAGTATGTCAGGTACTGTAGAACACAAATAGTTCAACTGAAGTGCAAATTGGGTCATTATGCTACAAAATATGTCTGTTTAACTTTTAAGGTCAGAATGGACAGAATGATACACAGAATATATACATTTTTAGAAAATACTTGGGTAAACCCTTAATACATAGGATGGATTAGGAAATCGAATACTATCAAAAGTTAAAAATCAACAATACAATGAATGTTTTCTCTAATTTTGCTACTTTCTCTTGCATCATATCAATACTAATGAAAGGTGAGGGCGCTAAAGTTTTGGAGAATGCAGTCTTCTGTTTCCAGACAGAAAAGGTACAGAATGGATTTAGTACCTTTAGCACAAGCTTCCGTTTTGTGATATGGCCGCTGTCAATTAGGAAATAAAATGTGAATAACATCTTAATTCAGATGGGTCACCAAAGAGAAGGTTACAACATTTGTCATTGACCAGCTATATTGGATTTAAACAAGTGACCTAGAGCTGAAAACCTCCATATTCCATCATCAAGCCCAAGACCTATGCAGCTTGTCTTACAGTTTTAATATCTTTCTCACATTATTTTCTCCTCTGCTGATATCTTCAGTTAGCCGTTGCTAGATAATTAATTCTGGTTCTGAACTCCTAGCCTGAATTTGTGAGCAATGCTAGCAAATCAGGTATCATGACAGAATCAGGATACTTTTAAACTGCCAATTACCAGAAACAAGCAAATCCTTTTCATTTCTATTGCCAGTTGGGAGAAGAGCACAGTTGGCATTTCAAATGCAGAACACAGCTGAAACTTTCTTATACATCAGCTTTGCAATTGCATTTGTTATCCTCAGGCCAGTCACACAAACTGATACTTCACTATTCAGTTTAATGAGCAACAGCATAATAAAAGAAAATTCATCACCCATGACAGTGCAAAGAAAAAAAAATCCCAAACCTCCTAATTTAACAACCTAACTGTGTTTGTGCTTAACATAATTTAAATGTCCTTTAAAACAGCAATTATCCCCTCTTTATAAACTGTGTGTATGAGTATTTATTCTATTTATTTCCTTAAATGGTGATGTGATAGCACATAACATTGAATGCAGTATTTACATCAGACACTAGCCAAATTAAAATGGAAAATATAATGCAGTGCTATCATATTAAACTGATAGTACCATTTTAGTGGATTTAACTAAATCCATATGCATCATTTAAGGGATTTGATTTTCTGTTTTTACTTCCAAAATCTGATTTTTCAAATTCATAGCAAAACCTAAGGCTCTACTTTTTAGTTACGTATTTTGTATTCATTAAAAGCTGCCTGATTCCTTTACAAGTCAAACAGGCATTTCTTCCAGACATATTACTAACGTATTCAAATGTAAAATTAAAGACTCTGAAAGCATGAGTTGATTAAGTTTTATAATTAATTCCAAATGTCTTGGACATCCTTTCCAGCATCAGATCAACTTACTTGTAGGTGCTGTAGTGTAAATTAATAATTCTTTTGCAGTTATTGCCAGACGTCCTTTTAAAATACTTTCACATTTGTGTATATAAATGGTAAAATTACTGCTCTAAGGGGAAAAAAAGAAGGTATACTGGCAAATGGAAATGGGTTATGAGATGCGCGTGGATGAAAATCCTTTCTTGGTTTATATGGTTACAGATATACACCACTTGTTTTAGAACATATGCCTTTCATGACCAAGGGGCTTAGATTCTCATGAGTTACACAGTCATAAATTTCAGATCCAATATATATATATAATCATTCTTGATAAATAGAAAATATAGATGAGTTTTGAAAAAGAGACATTTTCCTAGTCAAGTGTTTGTGACAAATAGAATGTCTGAAAGTAGTTGTTATGTTAAGTATAAACTGAAAAACATAACAACTACTTTCAAACATTCAATTTACCACAAACACTTGACTAGGAAAATGTCTCATTTTCAAAACTCATTCATGTTTTCTATTTATCAAGAACAATTTTTATAAACCAAGGCCTTAATCCTGGAAACACTTGTTTACATGTATATTAGTTAAATTTATTATTGAACCCAGTGGGACTACTCATGAATAAAGTTAAGCCATGTGCACTAGTGTTTGCAGGATCAGATCTTAACTTGTACTGGTGAGGAGTGGGTGGAACCATGATCTTGTCTCTCTCAATGTATTAGCCTACACAGGTGAACCAATGAAGGTCAAACAGTAATATGATACTAACACGTTTTCCACAATGTTTGTGTAGATGGACAAAATTTAGATTTGGTCTTCTAACTGCTCCCATTGAAGTCAAGCTTCAGAGTAGTAGTCGTGTTAGTCTGAATCCGCCGTGTTTGGCTGACTGCAGTGGGATACAGGCTATGTACATGGCCAAAAGAATAAAAATAACACAAATCTGACATCAGAAATCATAACATTCAAAAACTAGTAAGAAAAGACTTCAGTCCCTCTGGTCACGCAGTAACAGACTTAAAAGTGGCAATTCTTCAACAAAAGTTCAAAAAGAGACTCCAATGAAAAACTGCTGAACTGAAATTAATTTGCAAAATGGATACCAATAAATTATTTTTGAATTAAAAGTAGGAGCAGCTGGGTCATTACAGAAACTGCAATCTATTTCCCCATGTTAAGTATCCCCCTATTGTTACTCACATCTTCTTGTCAACTGTTTGAAATGAGTCATCCTGTTTATCACTACAACAGCTTTTTTTTCTCCTGCTGATAATAGCTCACCTAAATTGATTAGCCACTTAAAGTTGGTGGTATGGCAACCTCTACCTTTTCATGTTCTCTGTATGTATATATATATATATATATATATATATATATATATTTCTTCCTACTGTATGTTTCACGCTATGCATCTAATGAAGTGGGGTGTAGCCCACGAAACTTATGCCCAAATAAATTTGTTAGTCTCTAAAGTGCCACAAGTACTCCTTGTTCTTTTTCCATTGAAGTCAGTATACAAACTCTTACTGAAATATATCAGCTGGATCAGCCTCTGCTTTCCACATATTTTATTTACCCATTCAGCCATTATAACTTTAAAATGCATTGTTCTAGTCTTCGCTTATAATCAGTATGGTTGGTGAATATTTGTTTCAGTATCTTAGGAGTTGGGCACGCCAGCTGGATCAGGCTACATAGTTTTATGGTTAGACTGAAAGTGCTCAGTGTCCATTTCTCAGATAGTCAGTCCCCTGGCACTTATGCTGTGCTGGTACAGAATCAGGGGGGAGCTGTAACTTGCCCCCTATCCCCAGTAGAATTTGGCCATGGGAGAATGAAGCCCTTAACCAATACTAATTTTGTCACTGGTGGATCTTAGATCCTTTCTCATCAATAGTCTTTCTCACTTACTGAAGTAACTCAATTGTTCATTACTGTGGTTTAAGTTTCATTTAGTCATTTCAAAAAAAGCATTTTACACTTATTTATTTCTAACCCTAAATCTTTGCTTCATGATTCAGTCATTTCTCATCTGGAGTATCATGTCAGCCCTCTTGCTGGATTCCCAATAACATTGTGCTGGCTCCATAGAAACACCAGATATCACATTGTTACAATGGAATTGGAATGAATCCACTGTGATTCAATTGCTGTTAATGGAAAATCAATGGTAATATTCAAGAATTTCACAGGAGTTGGAAAAGAATGAATTTTATAACATTTTAAAAATAACATTTATGCAGTTAATCTAGATATTTTTCCTATAATGTCTTTCATGTTGCATCTATCTTTTGTTTGCTTGAAGCTTAGAACAACATGATGTGAATCACAGAATCCATTTTCTAGCACTGAATACATTTTGAAGTGCTCATTTAATAAAAGTTAAGTTCTGAATGAAAACAATTTGTTAGAAAAGGGCATTTTGCCTATGAGCAAAAGAGCTTTGAAATCCGTAATTAAGTTCTGCTTCTATTTCCATGTTCCTGTTGTATTAACTAAGGTCTCAGATGAGAATGGAAATTTTATAATGCTACAGAGCGCTTTAAACTTTTAAAGGGCCAGAAGCACAAAACCAGCAGGACATTGAGGAGTATTCTTGGGTCCTGCGTCTGTTGCTGCTGGTATAGCATGTGGGAAGAGGTTTCCAGACTCCTGCAATGTACTGTAACTGGAATTTGTCATTCACTTGCCTTCCCTCCCCCAACTTAAAAGAATGAGCAGGGGGAAGTGGGTCAGCTGGTGGAAGGTTGCAGCATAAGTGGCCTGCCAAAGACCCCAGGCAGCAGGATTCTGGGCCCCTTTCCAGGTGTTAAAGTAGATTACAACAGGAGCAGGAGTTTTGACTGTGCTAGCCAAGGAAGGGGGGAACCATGGGGAGTATAATTGACTTACGCTGGGAAGAGGAGGGGAGATCTCCCTATGCTTTTAATAGAAGAAGAGGTGCTGTATTCTCTCAAGTCCCTCTCTAGTCCAGAGGTTCTCAAACTGTAATCTGTGGACCACCAGGTGTCTGCGAGCTCCATTCAGATAGTCCACGGATAGTTCCCTCTAAGATGCACATCTGGGTGGCTGCACACGAGATAGTGAAGGGCCACCCACTGAATTAGCGGAACTGTTCAGGCATGTCTCCACTAATTAGGTGTTGGGACCCCAGAGAAAATGCACATGTAAGGTGAGGTGGTGGCCTTGGAGGAAATAGGAGGTGGATGGGAGGGGGCAGCGGGGTGAGAAGAGGATGTAGAAGGAATGTGGAATGTGCAGGGCTGCAGCGGCTAGAGAAAAAGGCAACTTTCCCCAGCTCCATGCTGTGGCTGACGGGGAGTGGCAACCTTCCTCCCAGCCTCAGGTCTGTGGCTGCTGTGTCAAGGGGGAGAGACACCTCCTGTTTCCCAGCCCCAGGTCATGGGCTGTCCCAGCAGGGGAGAGAGAACACAGCCATCACATTAGAAATGTTAAACTACTGATATTAAATATGAGTTGTGTGCTTTTATTTGTACAACAAAAATGTTAATTATTGTTGGTTTTTAATTAGTATTTTACAATAGTTAGTCAATGGTACAAACAACATTTAGAAACATCATTAAGTGGTTCACCGAGACTCTCAGCAATTTTCAAGTGGTCCACGAAAAAAAAAAAAAAGTTTGAGAACCACTGCTCTAGACCATGTCCATTTTTAAGTAGGCAGCATCAGGCAGGAGCTAAAGTTAGCCAGACCTGTGATGGGTGGAAGGTTATTTATGAGTGAGGAGAGCACAGCTTCTGGGAGCTAAGTGGAGACATCCAGACTTTGGATAGTTTATAATATTTTTTGGGGGGGAAGGGGGGTTTGCTTATCCAAAATGAATCTGAATACTGAAGATTTAGGCAATCCTTCCAAATTAATCCTTTAATAATGATCACCACTGCAATCTATTTGCAGTAGCAATATTGCCAATGTTCATTTGCATGCTGGTACCGGGTACATATCAAGTAAAGGAAGAATATTGGAAACAGCGCTTCCAATACCTGGCAAGTTTGCAGTATTGTTGCAGTCATGTTGGTCCCAGAATATTAGGGAGACAAGCTGGGTGACGTAATATTTTTACTGGGCCAGCTCCTGTTTATGAAAGAGACCAGCTTTCAAACTCTACAGAGTTCTTCTTCAGATTATGGTGATCAAAAGCTTGTCTCTCTCACCAGCAGAAGTTGGTCCAACAAAATATATTACCTCACTCACCTTGTCTCTCACATACTTGGCATATTATACAAAATACATCTGGATTAATTCCTTTGTTAATGTTAATTCCTTTCCGCCCCTTTATTGTTTGCTGCCCATATTACATATTGCACAGGTTCCTGATCACCCACGGTAATTTGTTGTCAAAGTGTTGTAAGTTTGTTTGTTTTTTTAATTAAGAAATTTAATTTCTCTCTTTTTTCTGTAATGCACATTTCTACCAGAAAGAATCCGCTCACTTCCTCATCAGCTGCTCAGGCCAAATTTTGCAAGGAGTCCTCTATCATCAGATCCTTGTGCCCATGCCAAGCCCCACTGATGTCAGTAGAGCGCTGTATGGGTGTGGGTGTCTGCCTAAGCAGGGCTAATTGTAGGACAAGGACATCACTGTTCTCAGATTTCTCAAGGCTGTATGGGAAATTATTATCAGGAAAAGGAGAGCAGTTTGGTACTTTGGGGGATCTTGAAATCCAATTAGTTGGTAAGGTGCAGAATGTTCGTAAGTGAGTAAATCCTATGATAAATCCTCAACAAGTCATTCATTTTAGAAATCTAGATTGTGTGCCTCATTCACGTGGGTTTGGAGCCTTGAATTTTATTCATCCTGAAATATAGTTATTACCAGGACGCTATCTTCAGGTTATCACTTCAGTATAGAGGGTGAAATTAATTGCAAACTCCCATTGACTTCAGTGGAGGTGGGATTTCAGCCACAGTCATAAAAGATCATTGCATGATAGATAGTAGGTAGAAAAAAGCTGTAAGGTCAGCCTGTTCATCTCTGTCAATGAAAGTGTGTTTCAAACCATATATTTTAAAGACCGCTTCATCTGCCTATGTTTTAAATGGTAAGACTTCTACCACTTCTCTTAAGAGACTAATTTATAATCTAAAAACCTCAATGTCAGGAAATGTTGCACTGGGGAAAAATCTTATATTTTCATGTTTTATATGTAATTAAAAACAGTTCTCTGAATGCTTCCAGTATACTAAATTGCAATCCCTCTCAACAGTGAGTGGTTAAAACATTTTGTAGTAATAAAACTTATGTTTTTCAACACATTTCTACTATAATAAGTTGCTGACATGTTTGCACCCATGCAGAAAGCTTGTTTGCTTCAAAAGACATTTTTATTTATACATTGATGGACAAATCTTGTGTTGGCTCTTTCTGGCAGAAAAAAGCAGGATTTGGTGTCTCTGTACAAATAGATTATATACCTTGTGTATAGCATGGAGTCCATAGCTATGTATGACTGTCTACAAGTAGGAAGAGGGGCTAGAACCAGCCAACTTTGGGAAACCCATGTTCCTCACCTCTAGAGGGTACACTACATCTGAGGAGGCTTTTCAGTCATTAGGAATTAATGGCCACTGTGGAATGGCTTCACTATTTCTGCATGGTACCCAGAGAGATCCAAAAATAACCAGGGGAGTTCCACAGCTGGGCAATGGGAAGCAAACACAGCTGTTCTGTACATTCATAATCATCCCATCTGTGCTCCACCTAACCCACCAGTCACCACAAAATGCTCTGTTCTGCTATGGCCTTTAGAAAAAAAAAATAGGGGGAAAAACAGATGGCACTATTTGTAGCTTGATTGCATTGCTCAGTAAAACAAGAAATGTGGGCATCCTGTTTTTGTAATGCCTTGGGAAATCTAACGCCTCTCACAGGCAACTCATTTCTTTAGCTGCTACATCTGATATTCCATAAAAAAAATCCCACTTTTTAGCATTATGTTTATGTGGGACAGTATCTGTGCAGTAAGAGATAGCTAAGGCATAGTCAGCATCTCCTCTCCTTCCTCCTCCTTCTCCTCCTTCCCGCCCTTCTTCCGTCTCCTCCTTCTCCTTTCCCCCCTAAAAAAAATGAAATGGAAATTTTTCCCTTCTTGACTCTGCTGTTAGGTTTAAACAGATAGGACTGGCTATGGTGCCAGTTATCTCATGTGTTGCTCCGTCATTTTCACAGAAAACACTAAAGGCAGATGGGGAATGACGTTTCCAGTCATATCCTCAGATGATCTCATGACGTGATATAAACATTTTCCCTTTATGTGAAAGACTAAAGAAAGAAGAAATAATGATGAAAATGACTAGCATTCATATAACCCCATTAATCTGAAAGGATCACAAATGGCTTTACAATTTACTGGATGAAGCTATATAAACACTATATAGCGAAATATATCTATATCTGAAAAATTTAACCCACTATGGAAATACAGCCACTGTTGTATGGTTTACAGATACATTACAAAACAATTTAGGAAACTACAGAGCTATTTGATGACAGAAGGCAGTTGCCCAAATTAGAAGTTGACCATGATGGAGGGGTTAAAATTCCTACTTGATTTTAGTAACTGCAAGTAGACAGATAGTTGTATGCTTCATCCGAATGTCTGTACCTCCAACAGCACCATGCTCCATAGCACCATAATGAGATCCATTTAAATCCAGGAGGTAGAATGTGGCTTGCTGAACTGCCAGTGCCAGTTTATCTTTGAAAACTCTTATCCAAATGTATACTAGGCCTGACCTACTTAGACTATGAGTTCTGATGGGATCACATCTAAGCTGGTAGTGTTTGGCTGAAAACTTTTGTGGGTCTGGGAAATTAAGAGCGCTATAATATTAAAAATAAAATGTTGCTGCCCCATGTCAGTTCACCCATCGGTGTTTGTAAAGATCTATCACCACGGTATGTAGGCACTGTACAGAAAACAACGGGGTCTGTCTAGAAAAGATAGGCCTAACCTAGTTTTGGTGTTTGGTTTAATCATTGGTTCTGTGGGAAACACTTCATTGAGGACATGAGTTTTGCATTGTGATATGAAGATGGCAGTGGTAGGACTCTTTTCAATGTCCATGACCCTTTGTGTATGACTGAGAAAGCTCTTTCCTCAAAAATTCCTCAAGTTTCCTTATTTGAACTCCCTCTGTCATAGCATACCAGATGGTTGCTTTTGTGATGGGTCCTGGAAGGAAGCTATTAATGTGATACAATCTCATGTAGGTCTTTGTAAATCTCCCCATTCATGCTGAAAGGACATTGATTTTTCTTGCAAATTTAATTTGGAAAATACCATTTTGGTAGCTGTCATTCCTAAACATTACAATTAATATGCTTAGTTTAATTACATGGTGTTACAGAAAAAAATATCTTTTTTGGTGCTGGCATTTACAACAAGCTTTAGTCACAAGCAATATATTTTTTTTAAATCTTTGCCAGAGACCTTTGGACTTGTGTTTAGTATAAGGTAGCTATGGACATTATGTGGAGCTGAGATTCTATTCATTGTCTGCCACCTTAAAACCTGTGTACGTTGAAATGCACTACCTATTTCAAAATATGCATTTTCAATTGCAGCTGAAGCTTTAAGTGACCACAAGAACTCATATTTCTGACAGAATGAATTCCAAAACATGGCCAAAAGCTGGTGTGGCAAGATTTCATGGTTCCCCCCATACACGGTCTCCGTGAGTTGTGGTTTACCAGACTTTCAAAATCCTAGAACCATGTGTGAAAAATTAAAGGATATTTCAGGATATATATTTTACGTGAGAAATGGTCATTTTCTGTGATTTGATCCGGTGCTGTGCCAGTGCCTAAACTGACTGCTGCTTTCTGTGTGCAAAGCTAACAAAATTAATCTCTGTGACTTCTGCTATTTCTTCTTAAGAGCCAAATTTTGGTCTCATTTGTTTCAGATTTACACAGATTTTAACCAAGAACAGCATCTGACCCTAAATATTTATAAACAAACTATATTGAGGATTCAAATATAACTTTAAATTGAGTTGTTCTCTGTCGTTTGTCTCTTAAGGCCAGACCTACTCTACAGAAATCAACATAGGTTTTGCTCTTGATTTTAATGGGAGTAAGGTAAAGCCATCGTTGTTTGGAATTATTTGTATTTAGCATCAAGCCTACTTCAAGTGATTAAAAACACTGAAGTTATAGATGGTTTCTGCTTTTTTATTTTATATGTCTGATAAAAATGCTAATGTATTAGGATGTGTAATGAGGCACATGGCAGATAGACCTCATCTACCTGCCATGTGACAAACACAGAAATGTTTAGAAAAATCAAATATCAGCACAGAAATACACCATTTATTAACCTGGAGGATTCATTCTCTGTTCACAGAGATAATCAGTGTGAGTGAGAGAAATGGTGGCCTCAAAAAAAACTAAGATATCATGTCACAAGCACACATAATGGGAGAAAAATAGGAAAGTATGAGATCTAAAATTACTTTGAATCCTTTCAAAAAAGTTCTAAGTGAGAGAACATTTGCTTCAAAAATAAATTGTTTTATTTTATATGATAATTTTCTTCAAATGCAAGAAAAAATAATCATTGGATAATTAGTTTTACAGCTGGCAACATAGAAAGAGAAATCAGCCAGATTCCAACCAGTGAAAAGCTCTAGAGTTTCATTTTGAAGTCTGATCTCTTTGACCTTGAATGTCTCACTTGAGGGTCCTACTACTATTGAAATCCTAACACACTATCATGAGAAATTCCTCTCTTCAGGCCAAACTCTGCTTCCAGATACTGAGTTCTTGACAAACTGACTCAAAGCCATGCGTTTCAGTTGTGCTTTTTTGTTTATGGTTTTCTTGTGTAGAAACCATTTATCCTTCCTCTTTCTCCCCAGTCCCACCCCAAAATCCAAAATTTTCCTCTGTTTTTGGACTGCTTCTTCTACTCAAACCCAGTCACATTTTCTCCAACCAGGCCCACCCTTTGCAATGATTAGCCCCAGATAGTGAAAAAATTATGTGTTGTCTTTGGGGACAATTGGACAGAGATATTGTTGCATTATCATGATTTTATCCTGCACACAGTGAAAACTATGGCAAAATTCCTTTTGATATGCTTGTGGTATGCCTGGCAAAGTTCTTTCACTTTCACACAGCATTGCTGCTGGTCTCTCTTGTACCCTTTTGCCTGTATCCCCCTCAGCCTCTTCTCCCCACTCGCCCAGGGTGTCTAATACCTCCTGTGAACTACAGGTGGAAGTACATTTAGTGTGTGGAGCCAGCATGGGCAGTCGGACAACAAGGGTGAGCTCCTAGGCATGCTCACCAAGACGAGCAGTCAAGAAAAGGCAGTTCAAAAGTGCTCAGGGGGCTTTATAGGGGTGGGAGTGGCTTCAGTTTTACAACTCTGTCCAGAGTGGTCACTGTCCCAAGGAATGGAAAAGTGGCTGTTAGGGTTGACACAGGCCATGCAGTGCCTACATTCCCACTGCGCTGACCTCAGTTGGAAAACCATAGCTCGATATCATTAGGGAGGATGGTTTTACTATGCTATAATAAGAGGACTTATGTAAGCCAGGAACAAATCTGAGACTAGGACTGTCAAGCAATTAAAAAAGACTTAATTGCAATTAATCACGCCTTTGAACAATAATAGAATACTATTTATGGGATGTTTTCTACATTTTAAAGTATATTTGGTTCAATTACAACACAGAATACAAAGTGTACAGGGGTCACTTTATATTTATTTTAATTACAAAATATTTGCAGTGTAAAAAACAAAAGAAATAGTATTTTTAATTTACCTCATACAAGTACTATAGTGCAATCTCTTTATCATGAAATTTGAACTTACAAATGTAGAATTATGTAAAAAAACTGCATTCAAAAATAAAACAATGTAAAACTTTAGTGCCTGTGTCAGAGATTTTCTTCCCCACTCTAAACTATAGGGTAAAGATGTGTGGATCTCGCATGAAAGACAAATTTTCCCCAAGCTACTTTTACCAGCTTAGGTTAAATCTTTTCCCCCAAAACCCAAACTTCTCCATTTGGGGCTTGGAAAACGCTGCCACCACTAACGTGAGTCCCCCAAACTATGGGGTGGGGCACATTAGAACCCGGATAGTACCACCCCTCCCCCTTTCTACCTGGGAGAGATTTGAGAACACAGACCCTCACAAGCCGTGAGCTGAGCCCGACCCAAAGCTAGGATCACTCCAATGGAAATAACCAGACAGTCTTACAAAAAAGGAAGATTTAATAGAAAAACAGAGAAAAGCATAAATCCTTACACAGAAATTCATAGATGCTGAGTCTCCTTGCCTAGACCAGCCTCCTCCAGCCGCCTCCCTTGGGATTTCTCTCTTTGCAGAGCTTTACAGTTAAGAGCACCGAGGATTGATACAAGGATACACTTTAAGAATACACTTACTGCTAGATTGTTGGATTCTTAGCAGGTTGTTAGCATGATGAATAGAAATAAAGATTGATGTTCTCCATAGCTGGAGGGTTATAGCCAGCTCCGAGCAGCTAAGAGAGAGACAGACCCAGGCAGAAAAAACCCCTCGAGCAAAGTGAAACTAAACTCTTTGTCTCTAGGTATGAGTAGCTTTGACGTCATCCCCTCTCCTGGTTCAGGTTTTAACCTTTACAGGTAAAACAGTAATTCTAAGGCACTTCATACTTATGAAACCCTGCAAGTCCAATCAGTCCTACTTCTTGTTCAGCCAATCACTCAGACAAACAAGTTTGTTTTTTGCAGAAGATAATGCTGCCTGCTCTTGTTTACAATGCCACCTGAAAGTGAGAACAGGTGTTTTCATGGCACTGTTATAGCTGATGTTGCAAGATATTTACATTACTGATGTGCTAAAGATTCAGATGTCCCTTCATGCTTCAACCACTATTCCAGAGGACATGCATCCATACTGATGATGGGTTCTGCTCAATAATGATCCAAAGCAGTGCTGGCTGACGCATGTTTATTTTCATTATCTGAGTCAGATGCCACCAGCAGAAGTTTGATTTTCTTTTTTGGTGGTTTTAGTTCTGTCGTTTCTGCATCAGAGTGTTGCTCTTTTCAGTCTTCTGAAAGCATGCTCGACACCTCATCCCTCTCAGATTTTGGATAGCACTTTAGATTCTTAAACCTTTGGTTGAGTGCTGTAGCTATCTTTAGAAATTTCACATTTGATATCTTTGCATTTTGTCAAATTTGCAGTGAAAGTGTTCTTAAAATGAACAGTGTACACTTTGTATTCTGTGTTGCAATTGAAATTGATATATCTGAACATGTAGAAAAACATCCAAAATATGTAATACATTTCAATTGATATTCTATTGTTTAGCAGTGTGATTAATTGCAAATAATTTTTAAATCACGATACATATTTTTAGTTAATCGTGTGAGCTGACTGCAATTAACTGACCACCCTAGTATTGGCGTATTGATAAATAGGTTGTTCCAAAGTGACTTAAGTCACTTTTGAAAATGTCACATAGGCACTTTTGAAAATTTTATCTCTGGCCTAGGATAATCCTTACAGTTGAAAGGAACTTATAAGGGACTGTATTGGCCATTCCTTTACATTGCTACAGCATCAATTTCATTACTCTTAAATTATTTTAAAATGTTTTTCGTACATGTTATTTTTTCTACAGGGGTCACACCTCTTCTTCTGCCTGTTTGAGATTCCTTGGAAGATTCTCTGTAAGCAGTGATAAGTTGCAAAATGGGTATGAATTGCTAGTATACAGTGAGCCCTAGTCTAGATAAGTCATAAATAACATTGTTCATTTTTCCGTTATTGCACGGCAAGCCAGGGTGTGCATCTACCATGTGCAAGCTTCTTCCACAGTAACATCCTGTACACACTCTGCTATTGAGCAGTGAAGGTCCTGGAATGCAGCTTAGCTTTTTGCTCTTTGAAGTAATAGTACACTAACTCCATGTGACTTTCATTGCATGTGGGAGCTTACTGCACAGCAAGTCGGTGCACTATAGACTGACACCCCAGCTTACTTCACAGTAAGTTACTCTGTAAGTAACTCCCAAGACTTTCAAAGGTAGAACACTCCTAACATGCAACCTTTCTGGCATGTAGCATATAAACCATATTAAATTGGGGAGATTGGACGGACTTTTTAAACCTCCGATACCTCATTTAAATGGAACAGCAGTACAGTAAACCCTCGATTTAACGGACCTCGATTTAACGGACTTCGGATGCAATGGACAAAATTTCTGAGCAAGTCTGATGCATTCCTGATCCATTTCAGGCGGGCTGGCTGCCGGCTCCCGGCTCCCGCCCGGGTCCCAGCACCGGGCGGGCTGGCTGCAGGCTCCCGCCCGGGTCCCGGCAGCGGGCGGGCTGCGGAGCTGTCGCCCTGACCCTGTGGCGGGCGGGCTGCTGCTCCGACAGCTCATTTTTTAAATTATTATTAAATAATGGACTTTTTGATTTAACGGACACCCCCTCCCCCGAATTAGTCTGATAAATGGAGGTTTTACTGTATTACCCTTTTTTTAAAGGCCTATAAATTAATTAAAAAAAACCCCACTACTTTTATTAAAATCTGGCTATAAACTGGAAAACTGTTATAAAAAATACTAGCAAAATGTTTCATCTGATTTCTTAAGTATGTTTTACAGTTCAATTTCTCAACATAATGGACAAAAATCAGGCCTGGCATAAGTGGTTGTAACTTCAGTTGACTTTAACTGGGATATATGGGTTAAGAACCAGTAATTAATTTGACATAATATCTTTGGGAACTGGTAGTTTAGGAGTTAGTCTACAGGCTCATTATCTTAAAAGCAAAATGTATTTGACCTCAGATATTTGCAAATGTTAATTCTGTAGGAAAATTCTAAAAACTACGGACCATTTTCAAGTAAAATTCAGTATCGTTTCTGTTCAAATATCATCCCTCAAGCATACAAAATAAATTCTTCTTCTACTTTGTTCACCTCCTTAGGGTTACATAAATTCACAGAAATATATTAAGTGTTTATCTATAATTCACACATTGCAAAGGGGGTAAAAGCATCCTGCCATCTGTCATACTACTCTTTATTAAACAGGTATTTTTTCTAGATTCAGATTTGCTTCTGTATATTCTCCATTGTATTCTTACTATCATGCTTGATACAGCTACCACAATGCTCCCAATCCCACTCCCACGCCACCTCCCAAGCTTGGCCAAAGGTTAATCACACAAAAAATCCTGCTGCTATACATATTGCAGTTCATAATTGCTTAGCAGTTTTGGTTTCC
The DNA here is from genome assembly GCA_032164245.1 of Sternotherus odoratus. NCBI lineage: Eukaryota > Metazoa > Chordata > Testudines > Kinosternidae > Sternotherus > Sternotherus odoratus. The sequence continues at coordinate 64,561,292 of JAVMKO010000001.1, forward strand.
TAGAACTTTTTTTTTTTGCAACTTATTAATCAAAACAATCCAGCTGCACTTTCCAGACTTTCCAAATATAATTATTAATCCTACAATCTTATTAATCTTACAAAAGACAAATGAATTTTAATAAGGAAATTTTATATTGCACAAGTGAGTTACTAGCAGAGGCAAAGCAAAGATACAACTGAATTTTGGACTAAGGAGATAAAGTCTTAACTGTGATCTGCTTGAATATGTCAAACCTTAGCAAGAATACCTATAGGGTGTAAATAAAGCATGCTTTTCCTTCATACAACTCAGACAAAAAAGAGCAGAAACTTTTATGAAAATATTATTTAAATTGGCTATTATGTCTGAACAAAATGATTCCCTATGCCTCAAAATTGTTTTCATGAATCAGGGTGGTAGCCGTGTTAGTCTGGAATAGCAGAGTTAACAAAGTCCTGTGGCACCTTAAAGACTAACTATAAAGTTTTGAAGCATGAGCTTTCGTGGGCTAATACCCACTTCGTCGGATGCAGGCAGTAGAAGTGTTCACAAACAGGCAGTTATAGAAAAGTAGGTAAGAGCCAGGTGGGAGGTGAAAAGGTTAGTCCAATTAAGCTGAGCCAGCTTGTTATCTCCGATCAGGGAGTGTGGATTATTCGTCTAGCATTTGAATGGGGTGTGTGGACATGGAGAGATGAGAAACAATGTCTGTAATTAGCCAACCATTGTAGATCCCGGTTCAATCCCAAAGTGTGTGTGCTGAATTTGCAAATGAATTGAAGCTCTGCAGTCTCTCTTTGCAGTCTGGATCTGAAGTTCCCTTTCTGCAGAATGGTGACCTTTAAATCTGTAATAGTGTGTCCAGGCAGGTTGAAGTGTTCCCCTACAGGTTTTTGTATATTGCCATTCCTAATATCTGATTTGTGTGCATTTATCCTTTTTCGTAGGGACTGTCCAGTTTGGCCGATGTACATAGCAGAGGGACACTGGTGGCATATAATGGCATATATGACATTGGTTGATGTACAGGTGAATGAGCCAGTGATGGTATGGTTGATCTGGTTAGGTCCTGTGATGGTTTTGCTGGTGTAGATATGTGGGCAGAGTTGGCATCGAGGTTTGTTGCATGGATTGGTTCCTGAGTTGGAGTTATTGTGGTGCAGTGTGCTGTTGCTGTTGAGAATTTGTTTAAGGTTGGCAGGTTGTCTGTGTGCCAGGACTGGCCTTCCTCCCAAGGCTTTTGAAAGTGAGGGATTATTGTCCAGGATGGGTTGTAGGTCACTGATGATGCGTTGCAAAGGTTTTAACTGAGGACTGTAGGTGATGGCCAGTGGTGTTCTGTTGTTTTTTTTCTTGGGCTTGTCTTGTAGCAGCAGGCTTCTGGGTACACGTCTGGCTCTGTTGATCTGTGTCCTTATTTCCTTGTGTGGGTATTGTAGTTTTGAGAAAGCCTGGTGAAGATCTCGTAGGTGTTGGTCTCTGTCTGAGGGGTTGGAGCAAATCCGATTGTACCTCAGTGCTTGGCTGTAGACAATGGATCGTGTGGTATGTCCGGGATGGAAGCTGGTGGCATGAAGGTAGGCATAGCTGTCGGTAGGTTTTCGGTATAGGGTGGTGTCGATGTGGCCGTCATTAATTTGCACTGTGGTGTCTAGGAAGTGGATTTCCTGTGTGGACTGGTCCAGACTGAGGTGGATGTTGGGGTGGAAGCTGTTGAAGTCATGGTGGAATTCTTCCAGAGTTTCTTTCCCATGGGTCCAGATGATGAAGATGTCATCAATGTAGCGTAGATAGAGAAGGGGTGTGAGTGGACGAGAGTTGAGGAAGCGTTGTTCCAGGTCTGCCATAAAGATGTTGCATACTGTGGGGCCATGCGGGTGCCCATAGCAGTCCCGCTGGTCTGGAGGTATATATTGTCACCAAATTTGAAATAGTTGTGTGTGAGGATAAAGTCACAGAGCTCAGCAACCACCTGTGCTGTGGCATCATCAGGGATACTATTCCGGACAGCTTGTATTCCATCTTTGTGTGGGATGTTTGTGTAGAGAGCCTCTACATCCATGGTGGCTAGGATGGTGTTTTCTGGAAGGTCACCAATGCATTGTAGTTTCCTCAGGAAGTCAGTGGTATCACGGAGATAGCTGGGAGTGCTGGTGGCATAGGGTCTGAGTAGAGAGTCTACATATCCAGACAGTCCTTCAGAGAGAGTGCCAATGCCCGAGATGATGGGGCGTCCAGGGTTCCCAGGTTTGTGGATCTTGGGTAGTAGATAGAATAACCCCGGTCGGGGCTCTAAGGGTATATTAATTTGTTCCTGTGTTAGTGCAGGGAGAGTCCTGAGTAGGTGGTGCAGTTTCTTAGTATATTCCTCAGTGGGATCGTAGGGAAGTGGCCTGTAGAAATTGGTATTGGAGAGTTGTCTGGTAGCCTCCTTTTGGTAGTCTGACCTGTCCATGATGACAACAGCACCTCCTTTATCAGCCTCTTTGATAATGATGTCAGGGTTGTTTCTGAGGCTGTGGGTAGCATTGCGTTCTGCACGATTTAGGTTGTGAGGCAGGCGATGTTGTTTTTCCACTATTTCTGCCTGTGCACGTCGGCGGAAGCATTCTATGTATAGGTCCAGACTGTCATTTCGACCCTCAGGAGGAGTCCATGTGGAGTTCTTCTTCTTGTGCTGCTGGTGGGACGGTGTCTGTGTACTAGTGTGCTGTTCCATGTTGTCTTGAAAGAATTCCTTGAGTCGGAGACGGCGAAAGTAGGCTTCCAGATCACCGCAGAATTGTATCTTGTTTGTGGGGGTGCTGGGGCAGAATGAGAGTCCTCGAGATAGGACAGACTCTTCTGCCGGGCTGAGAGTGTAGCTGGATAGATTGACGATATTGCTGGGTGAGGTAGGGGTGCCACTGTTGTGGCCCCATGTGGGAGGTAGGATTTTAGATAGTTTGCAGTCCTTTTTCTTTTGTAGAGAGGTGAAGTGTGTGATGTAGATCTCCTGTCCAATTTTAGTAAAGTCTGTTTGTGTGGAAGGTTGGTCGTTTATGAAGGTCTCTAGGTTGGAAAGCTCTTTTTTGATGTTTTCCTGTTTGTTGTACAGTATGCTGATCAGATGATTCCTCAGTTTCTTAGATAGTGTCTGGCATAATCTCTCACTGTAGTCTGTGCAGTATGTGGATTGCAATGGATTTTTCACCTTCAGTCCATTTGGTATGATGTCCTGCCGTTTGCATTTGGAGAGAAAGATGATATCTGTCTGTACTTGTGCAAGTTTCTTCATGTGGTTGATGGATTTCCACTCCATACGGCTAAATGCAGTGCCTTGCATGATGTCAAGAATCAGGGTGGTAGCCGTGTTAGTCTGGAATAGGAGAGTTAACAAAGTCCTGTGGCACCTTAAAGACTAACTATAAAGTTTTGAAGCATGAGCTTTCGTGGGCTAATACCCACTTCGTCGGATGCAGTCCCTACGAAAAAGGATAAATGCACACAAATCAGATATTAGGAATGGCAATATACAAAAACCTGTAGGGGAACACTTCAACCTGCCTGGACACACTATTACAGATTTAAAGGTCACCATTCTGCAGAAAGGGAACTTCAGATCCAGACTGCAAAGAGACTGCAGAGCTTCAATTCATTTGCAAATTCAGCACACACACTTTGGGATTGAACCGGGATCTACAATGGTTGGCTAATTACAGACATTGTTTCTCATCTCTCCATGTCCACACACCCCATTCAAATGCTAGACGAATAATCCACACTCCCTGATCGGAGATAACAAGTTGGCTCAGCTTAATTGGACTAACCTTTTCACCTCCCACCTGGCTCTTACCTACTTTTCTATAACTGCCTGTTTGTGAACACTTCTACTGCCTGCATCCGACGAAGTGGGTATTAGCCCACGAAAGCTCATGCTTCAAAACTTTATAGTTAGTCTTTAAGGTGCCACAGGACTTTGTTAACTCTGCAATTGTTTTCATGTGCATAATGGGGAACATGACTTACACATTCCCACAAGAAACACAGGAGAGGAGGAGATATTAATCCATCAGAAATCTTCATCTGCCGGAGGTGAAATTTGTGAACTTGTGTTTGTGTGAATTTAAACATTTTGAATGTGACTTTGTGCAAATGGAACACGTTAAGTATGATAATGTTATTCTTTTCTATACCACAAAAAATATCTGCTAACATAACTCACACGTAGAGTTAGGTAGAAAATGGTTTTCTCATCTCAAGAATTTTTTGAGATTTCATAAATATTTGTCTTTCCCCCCTGTGATGAAACCCAGTTATGAAAATTGAGAGAGATCCTAGAATGACCTCACTGCACATTAAGCGGTGAAGGCTGCTGTCTGGCTTGTTCAAAAAGGTGTGTGCCCCTGTAAGAGTTAGAGCCACTGAGTGACTTTCTGCTGCAGTCTAGGTTAGCATGCAAAACTGATTCATCCCCCCTAGAAAGTCAGGCCCATGCTGATGCAGGAAAAGCCCTCCTGTACCTGGACCAGGTTCTGAAAGGCCTGTCATCAATATGGTCCATTACAGAGGAACATGTGCTGTAGTACACGGTGTCATTAGGAACCCGATGACTCGTGTTCTCGGTCATCTCTACTTGCCTATAACCCTTGAGTTTATCAGCTGGCTGAACTGATCTTTGTACCCGTGTTTTACTTCAAAGGTTTCCAGCAGGGTGGTTTCGAAAAACCAGCCCTTGGGAGGGTACATGTTATCCCATGATTATTAATACAGTTAGGGATCTTGTGCAGATCCTGGAACCTATATGTTGTAGATAGGAGGTGGCCTTGTTCAGTGTGGCATTCTGGTAGCATTTTTTTTTAACTTTAAGGAAAAACAAGCCAGTACATAGCTCATGTAGAGATTCTTATGGAAGAAGAAAATGAAAAGGTTGGGGTCCCAGCTCATGAATATGGTTCCAACTCATTCAGGATTGGGGTGAAACCCCAGTGGCCCAGCTGGGTATGGGGGTAAGGCAATTCAAGCAACTGAGCACTGGCATTCTGAAGCAAGAGGAGTGTACATGAGACCCCAGGTGGGGAATCGGTGTTATTTTTCCTTTGGGTTTTTATCCAGATGCTTGCAGACTGGTGAGGCAGATGGTGGTATGGATCTGCAGGCAAAGTATTGTTTACTGGGTACATAGATGGGCCTTCACATTGTCTGGAGGTTCTCAGCTGGGCCTCAATGGAGAAGCAGTCCTGAGCTGGCATGGGAGGAGGGATATGTGATGGGACAAGTTGATGTCTCTTCTATACACTGTGGGGGCCAATGAGCACCAGGCATAATTGTGGTTTACCTTGAGGAAAATTATTTGGGATTATCATAGTGGGGTCAGTAATTTCATAGCCAGACATGGCATACATGGCACCAGAATTATTCAGGGAGGATGGAGTCCACTGTCAAACTTGGGAACTGACATGTTTTTGACCAATATTAAAGAGGGCATTAAGAGATGTCTGGGAACCTGGCTAGGTATGTGTGGCACAGCCAAGCTAATTACTGGTGCCTCCTTGTAGCAAATGACCAGTGCAGGTAGTTGGTAGCGAAGCAATACAGTGATAAGATAAAATGAATTGGTCAAGGTTTTAAAAGATGTATTCTTTAAAGGAGTGGAAAAAGAAAGGGTTCAGGGCTCCCTCCTGACAGGGAGCCAACTCCCATTCCTTTATAGCCCCCCTTCAACCCTCAGTCAATGGACTGAGGATGGTGAGGTCCCAGCAGCAGGATGGGTTAGGGGGAGGGGTGATGGAAGCTCCACAGATATATATATTGAAATGAGTATGGAGTTACCTGAACTGTACACTTTTATCTGTCTTGTACTCCTAGGCATTTAGGGATAAAGTTGTGGCCTAAACCACACGCAGTGTCTGCTGTCCTTATGCCATCATAGCTGTACAATAATCCAGTGAATAGGGCATTCACTAGGATATTGGAGATCTAGCTTCAACTTCCTGCTTAGAATCAGGCAGAACAAGGACTTGAACGTAGGTTACCCACTTCCCAAAGGGGTCCCCTAATCACTGGGCTATGTTGTGGCTCTTGGGGGGTGTTTTTTATTCTTGCATCTCTGATTTTTAACCAGAAACTACATCTTGGCTCTGAGAAACTTTCACTGAAACTTATCTGTTTGCACAAAACATTTCAGGTTCAACAAATTGGCATTTTCTGACCAAAAAAACCAAACTTTAATCAAAAATTCCCACCTGCTCTACTCTTCTTTTCATACATGGCCTCCTATGCTGCTCTGTCATGTTGAGCTGTATGAAGTTGAAATAAATATTTGCAAGCACAATAACTGTCATGTAAAACTATTCACAAGAAAATACTTAGGCAAACAAGTGTCTCTCCTATTTTAGGCGTTAGAATCAGGGTCCATTTAAAAACAATGTACAGTCGATAATTACCCATTATGAAAAACAGACTGCAATAGCAAGATCAATAGCCTACTAATATTCTTGACACAATCATTAACACAGGAAGTAAGGTTCAATTAAGATTATATTTGGGATCAGAGTTGATCTGGCATCATTCAGTGGGATGTGTGTTTGTACATGTGCAACTTTGCACAACTCCCTCATAGCTGTGTGCTGTTTGTATTAGGACTTTTCAAAATTTGGTAACAGACAAAAAAGAACATACATCTTGACAATCTTCTGAATTCCGTTTTTATTTTGGAATACTACTTAAAAAGGAAACTTTAAGTGGAATTGAAAAATTTTCAGAGATTTCAGTTCTTTTGCATCCTGAATCCATAATCCCAAGTAGTCAAAATTAATTATTTAAAGCAGAGAAGTTCTTTACAGAGCCCTGTACAACAATTTCCAGAACTAATGTTGTGTGTTGGGTGTTGGTGTGTTGGGGTGATGGGGTGGGGGAGTCCTCTTTGTTGAGCGGGGTTGGTCTGTTGGCTCAGTGCGGAGTTGGTACACTGAATCACACAGTCGTCTGAACGCCCTGTGGGATCGAATACTTTCAACAATGGGTCTCAGGATCCCTGGTGGCAAATATCAACCCTGTTTCCCACAGGCAAAATAGGACAAGCAGTCCGTAGCCTCCTGGCCAGGGAAAACAGTAACAACTAGCGTTTCTGACCTTGTGGGCAGGGCGAAACAAATAGTCTATAGCTCCTGTACTAGACTGAACAAACAGTCTGGGATCTCTGAGCATCCTGACTGGGTCAAGAAAACAACTGTGGAGTTCTAACCCTCTTGGCAGGGCATTAAAACAATAGCACAAAAAGTAATAAATAAGCCTCCTGGCTGGGGCAGGCAAACAGCAAATGGTGGTTCTGACTTTCTGGGCAGAGTGAAAAAACAGTCAATGTGTAGCTCCCAGGCAGGGAAGAGCAACCAAACTGTCTATGGCCCCATAGCCTCCTGCCCTGGCTGGGGCAGGCAAGCAAAGATTAGCCTAAGTGTCAAATGGGGTCGGATAGGGGAACCCGGGCGCTCCCTGCTCCACCAAGTTCTGATCCAGGGACCTATGAAGCGGTGGAGTCCCCATTAAGGGTTCAAGCACTGACTTCCACTACATTCCCTGGGGCACTTCCTACTGCAAGGTGAATTTTAGGCATCTCCCTGGCTGGCAGCAGTTCAACATCCCCTCAGTCTCTGCAATTGTTTGGTCGTCCGCAACATAGTCCAGGTCAATGGTTCTTACCACTTGGAGAGTCTCAGGTGTCTCTGCAGAAACTTGCAACACGTGTACTTCCTTTTTCTCAGCCAGCCCACTTCCTCCTGGACTTCCTCCTTTTATCTATTCCCCCCACCTGGAGTGTACGCAGCAGGGGCAAGAGGGCATGGCCTTTTGGGCCCACAGTGATTGATCTGTGCCTGTTGGCCCAGTGCAGGGTTGGTACACCCATTCACATGCTGATTGCTCTATCATGGAGCATGCTGTTTCACTTTACCTTATGTCATGGCTCCTAAATACAACCACTGATGTGCGGTTACTGTTTAAGTAAAACAACCAATGAACAGATAAAGAACATACCTACATGTGGAGTAAAGCATTGAAGATTTAATTGCATTGATCAAATCAAATGTACTGACTGTACCATAGTTGTAGGAAGTTGTGGACAAACAAAGGATGGAGGCCCCAATAGAGGGAGAGAGAACTAAAAGAACCAACTTTTATGAAAAACTTTTGGATGCTGATCAAATGAAAATGCTGTGGTCATAAATACTGCCCAACTGTGAACTACACAGTGTAAAATATCACAAGAGTACTAAAATTTTTTAAATGTTATTCAATGGAGAAATCATACCAACCATTTACATTGAGTATGAGTGAAAGGAATGTGTTGGCATCATTTCTGGAAGCTGAAGTGCTTTTATAAGCCTTCCAATAACTTAGCCAGTTGAACATCAGAAGAATGATAGATACACATGTATTCATATCCTACCCAGCTATGGTTTAAATGATGCTGAATGAAAATATTTGCCAACTGCATCAAAAAGAGATGAAAGCTCAGTTAACTTTCAGCATGATGTTCTTATAAAAATTCACCTCGGTGGTTCATGTAAAGAAAGAAAACACTAAATCACTACAAAAAAATGCATGACTGTAAGATAACTGGTATGTTGGTTTTTTTTAAATGTAGGTTGGTGTGAATCTTGTGGCTCTGAAGCCTGATCATTGAGGGCAACAAAGATCATTGAAAGTCTGTGGGGCTATGCCAATTTACACCATTTGAGAATCATGCCCAACAAGTATTATTCCAAATTGAATTTAAAAGATTATAATTCAGAGTGATTGTAGAATGGATGACAAGTATGAAGATAGCCACTTTCGATATTCTATATGGTTGATATGTACGGTATATTTGCTATGCGAGGCACCTTTTTCTGAGACAGCAATGCACTAAAGAGATACCTATAGAAAAATAAAAAAAGAATGCCTTCATTTTTATGCCTACTGTTTGGTAAATGATTCCTATAATATTTCCCCTTCTACTTCAGGGATTGCTCTGAGATTTCTATCAAGGTATCTCTTGAATGTAATGTAATACTGATCTCTTTTTAAAGAAATGTTTGTCCATTTGAAATGCAGAATGACTTGAGGCAGGAAACAAATGGACCTTTCAGACATGAACTTTACTGCTAGTAATTTACAAACCAAATTATGGGTAGGAAAACATGAGATTTTTGAATCTGTTTCTGGTCTGTCTTGTCTTATCTCAAGGGAGAGGAATTATTTAGGTAAACCAGGTGTGGAATTTGGTGGTATTGAATTCACTAATCATCCTCCCTATTCTATTTGCAGCTATTCCTCATTTTAAAAAAAATCACTTCACTGCTCAGAAGAGATATTGCAATATGTAGCCAAAGTTGTGGCTGTGTCAGTAGCTCATATTGCAGCAGTGGTTAGTGACACTATAGGAGAAATCACAGATGCTGTTAGTGAGAGATGCTGAATTCCTTTCTCTAACCACTGTGATGCACAAATATGACCTGTCAGCATCAACAAACTCTTCTTGCAGTATATCTGGTATAGTCCAGACAGCCCAGGTCCTTTTTATTAAATTCAGATTACAGCTGGGGACTATTAGCTTCCATGACCAATTGTCAGTCAGCCTCTACTACTAGTGCCTCTGTAGGATACAATGGATACAGAGTTTGATGACCTAGAAGATGAAGTACACTGTCATTTCTAATTAAAGACACCAGTTCCTAGTCCCAGTATTGTTTAACATACATAATTAATTGCATGTACAGTAGAACACCAGAGTTACAAACCGTCAACTGGGCTCTTAAACGTCTGGTCGGCAGTGCCGCGGCACTAAGGCAGGTTAGTTCCTACCTGTCCTGGTTGGCCAAGTCTCACTCCTATATGGGGGGAAGTCATGTGGTTCCATGCACTTCACCTACCCTGAGCAACAGCCAATGGGACCTGCAGGTCAGAGGGGTGTGTGGAGTCTCCTACCCCTCCCCCCCACCTAGGACCTGGATCTGCTGGCTGCCTCCAGGGCATGCACAGTGTGGTGCCAGGACAGGCAGGCAGCCTGCCTTAGCCCAGCAGTGAGGCCACCAGAGAGCCAACCAAGGTAAGCCCGCACCCCAACACTGTGCCCCAATCCTCTGCCCCATCCCTGAGCCACCCCAAAACCCCTCCTACATCCCAAGCCCTTCATCCGCAGCCCCAGCCATGAGCCAGCATCCCCAGCCCAAAGCCCTCACCCCGTCACACCCCAACTCCTTACCCCAGCCCAGAACCCCCTCTTGCACCCTGAACCCCTCATTTCTGGCCCCACCCCAGAGCCTGCACCTCTAATTAGATCCCTCACTCCCTCCTGCATCCCAGTCCGCTGCCCCTGCATAAAAAAACTGCTATGCCTAGGGGGAATTTAGTGAGCAGGGGCGGGGCCTTGAGGAAAGGGAGAGTCAGGGCTCAAGAACGTGGCAAGGCTAGGGTGTTTGGTTTTGTGTGACTAGAAAGTTGGCAAACCTATCTGTCAGGGGTGTATGTCTTTGTTCTGGTGAGAGTGGTGCCATCGAAGAGACCTTCAATCCTTCAGGGGTTGTATTGCTGGATCAGGGCAGACTTGGTCAGGTGATGATAGCTGATTAGTCTGGAGATAGCAGTGCTGGACCAGAGCTAAATTTATTCTTCAAAAGTCATTGAATTACACTCATGTGAAATATATTTAAAATAGTTTTGGCTGGATATATGACATGGACCCAAATGGGGACTTTTAGACATTAGCCGAAATAGGGGTAGGAATCTCAATTTATGCATCAAGAACCAGTCTCTCTGGATTGGCTCAGTGCACAGGTGGGCTGCACTATGCCTTGTGATTCAGCCTAAGGTGTAGCCAGCCCACTCCAGTGTATGTGAGAGAAATGGAGCTATGTGCCCACCTTTTGCATTCCTTGGGACACTATGTATCTCTGGGACCGCACTCAAAGGTCATGCAAGCACAGGGATTACAATTCTGACAGGCATGCCTCAAAAGATGGGGGGTGATGTGGGACATCGTGTCTGTTTTACTTTCACACATGCAGGATCACTAAATGAACTTCAGCTTGAAACAAAAGCAAGATGGAACTCCTCGATACATACTTCACACTGGTACCAAAATGATCTCTACACCCTACCAAGAAATTGCAAAGGAGAGGGTAATTGTTGTAGCGGGATTTTAAAGCTATGATCTGCCCCCTTATCTAATGATAATCTCCAAGAAAAGGCAGGACAGCACTTAAGAAGTAAAGGAGTGATCAGTAGATCTGAATGAAAAAACTGATTTTTCAGTTTGAGGACTGAACCAAGGGGAAAAAACTTCGTTTAGTTCAAACAGAAACAATTTTTTTTCAGGCGGGAGTGGAGTGTCGGTTGGTTTCATGTTTGTTTGTTTTTTAAATTGAAATTTCCAAATGAAGCTTTTCAAAATGGTTGAAACAAAACATTTTGAAACCACTTTTTAATTTTTCTTTTTTTCCCAGCTGAAACTATTTGCCACATATGACCATGATACATTTAGTGCCTCCAAAATGCATTTGTGTGGCAAATTTACTACTCACTGATAAAAATTTCCCCAATGCTAGTGATCAGCACTTTGCAAGTTGAAGTCTTTTATTAAAAACTGCTATGCCCAGAACCCCCAGGAATTGATTTGAGTGAACAGTTTAATCACATTGGTAGGAAAAGCACATAGATAATATATCTTAATTTTTAATCTTTGCTGTCAGCCTGGACAGTTGATTATTTTCTTAAATTCACAGCTTTTAAAACTCACTTTTGATGAGCTCTTTATTCAGAAGAATGTATTCATTCTTCTACTTGCCATCTTTATGTAGATAATAAAATGTGATAGCTATTTATTGACACACAGTATCTTAAGCCTGAAAAAAAGGCTTTCACAAGCTACCCAAACCCCAAGAAATCAATGGAAATTGGCAGAAACTAGCATGTTTCAATGTTTAAGACACTTTAAGAGTATTTTGGCAACATTTCATAGATGAGATCAGTTTTTTGTACTGTACATTTTCTTTAGAAGGTATTTTCTGAAGTACACAAAAGGTTGAGAAATCTTAGTCATTAGTTTACTGCATATAGAGATGACATGGCGTGCAGGACAAACTGAGTTGAATAAAACACGGTGTACAATTTAAAAGGTCTTGAACCCAACAAGAGACCTGGGTCAGAAGTTTAGAAAGGAAAGTACAGCGGGGCAGATCCACCACTGACTTAAATCTGCAGAACTCCACTGGCTTTAAAGGAGCTACACTTATCTACATGAATTAAAATCTGACCTGGTATGCCTTAGTTATCTGTGAAATAGAAATCAAATGTGGTGAAATGATAACCAGAAGACAGGACCCAGCAGTAAAAGATGCCTGGGTTTCATTCTGTAGAGAATTACTAAAATAAATGTACGGTTTTGAAAGAGTTGTGTTAGTGTCTCCCACAAAGTCACAAAACTGCATGCTTGACAAGCTTGGTACAGCTATAGATGAGCTTAACATACAGGAGTAGATTCTCAGTTGCTGCATTGGTAAAGCTCCCACTAACTTCAGAATTAGGCCTCTTGTCTGTGTGCTAGTGCCACGATCCTTTGACTTGGTCTCAAAGGTGCAGTCCCAAATACCCCAGACTGTGTTAAGGGCTGAGCTCCCTAGACCATTGTGAAGCCCTTGTTGTTATGCACAGCCAGTTGGAACCAGACACAGAATAAAGCAGATCTGTCACACATCCCTAAAGCATCGAGTGATCATTAAAAACCACATGGTAAAATTCCTATTACTTCCAGTGGAATTAAGATCTGGCTAATATGGAACATAATTAATGTTAAGCATTTCATCAGCTCACATAATGGCCATCAGGGTAAATATAAATAACTAGCATAAGTGCCCGGCGCTGCTCGGGTCAGTCGGAGGTGGGGAGGTGGCAGACAGCTGACACCCCCTGACCAACCCCAACACCCACCCCTCACCCCTCACCCACCCCGACACCTTCCCACCCCCCGAAGCAAACCCGAAACCCCCACCTCACCCCCCCGACCGAATCCGACACCCCCACCTCACTTACCGTCCCACCAAACCCAACTCAGATCCGTCGCAGGAGGGGAGGGGGCCCAGAGCCGAGGGATTCCGGGGACCTTCGCAGGTGGGGGGGGGCACAGAGCTGATGTAGTCCGGGGTTCCGTTGGGGAGGTGGGAGGGGCAGAGAACTGAGGGATCTCCGGGGTTCCGTTGGGGAGGTGGGAGGGGCAGAGAACTGAGGGATCTCCGGGGTTCCGTTGGAGGAGGGAGGGGTGAGCTGAGCGAGTGAGGTGTCTGTTGGAGGGGGGTATTATGACATCATCACCACCTAACTGCCAAGCTGATGTGATTGGCCCTGAAAGACTTTCACCCCTGGGGGGCGTCAGAGGTGAGATCCGAAAATTTTTCGACCCTTACCAGCATCTAGACCCCAAGACCCCTCACTGTACCAAAATTCAAGTCTCTGGCTCAAACGGTGCGGGAGGACTTCGCAGTCATACGTACATACATACACTCATACATACACCACTTGACTTTTATATATATAGATATGTAATGACAACGACGGATACTCACGTCAATGTCAACATATAAGGATTCATCAAACAATATAGATAAACACACAACTGTTTGGTCAGACCCGTGAGAGAACCAGATACATGATTACATTTGGGACAGACACATACAACCACATTGCAGGCTATTGTATCCTCGCCTTGCACTACTCACTTTTTCCACATAAGGTGTTAATGTACCTTGATTCCAAGTGGTTAACAGTGACATGGCAAATCTACCACTGCCTTGCTCTGTTCCTTCCCAGTTTCTAGGGTCAGCCTGACATGCTTTCAAGTTTGATTTAATTTGTACCGGCCACCAAGAGAAGCATAAGAAAGGTGTCTTTCTTTAACTGACCATAAATATCATCTCAAAGATTCTCGAGTTGGCCATATGAATGAAATACTCAGACCAACACAGTTGAACTTTTATGGGTGTGTTTTGAATGCCAGACATCTGATAATGATTAAGGATTTTGAGTTGGGAAATCTTGTCCCGCCATTTGACTCTGCAAAGGGGCCAAAGACAGAGCACATGGAACTGATCAAGATTTCCTAATATAGCCATGATCTGTTGTCCATATCTCACTGCTGGGATTCCCTCTAACACCTTTTCCACTCCGCTTATCCAGAGCATCTTGTCCAGTTCTGGGAAAACACTTCATTCAGTACTCTGGGATCCAAAAAACTCAGTTTGATTCCAGATTTCATCACTCATGTTCCTTTATTCTGCATACAGCAAACCTATGCTAAGTTGGGCCAACTCAAGCATAGAGGATAGATATGAGGGTTTACCACACATCCAAAATTACCCAGAAAACCTCTTCCTTTATATACATGTGCATATTACATTGGATCACAAGTTTTAGGATTGCCTTGGTTATTTTACAGGAACTAATCTCTGTGCATGGGCGTGGGGTTAGCAACTCCACCCCGTAAGGGAACCAATTGCTACTGAAACACCAACACCAGTTGGTGGCCCATACCCCGGCTGGGGGGTGATGGGCAAAGAGAGAGAGAGAGAATCTCTGTGCAGCATGCTCACTCCATGTGCTGTTCATATGGAACCTAACATTTACATGCCAGGTTTATCTTGTTCATTGTCCCTAGAATCTAGGTGTTCCTGCTTATCTGAACTAGCACAGAAAACTATACTCCAGCATACAGCTTGTTAGGCCCCTGTTTATGACTTAACCTTCCATTCACCTTCCCAGTCATGCCCACTAAGAAATGTCAAGTGAGGCCCACACTCACAACCGTATAGAAATGTTACAAGCACAACTGCTAGGCAGACATTTAACTTTAGTGCTTATTTTGACACCCCTACTATTCCATCAGCATAAAACTAGCTGTAAGAATGGAAGAATATAAAAAAGCAGAAGATATTACTATGAAAATGTTTCTAACACATTACCAGCACTGAACAGAGATGAACTAGTAAGAGTTTATCAAGGTTATCATTAGCAGCAATCAGCTCCGAGAAAATGAAAGTAGAAACTCCAAAATCACATGCTGTGAAACCAATACATGGAACAGAGAAACCACAGTGAGCTTTCAAATGGAGACTACATGCAGAGAAGATTTGTTAGAGGTAGAGAAGAGGTAGGAAATTGTCAGCTTTGAAGAGGCATAGAAAACCAAAAGAAAATAATGAACAAGAACAGGGTTACAGAGTCATTTAAAATCTAAACATTTGTTCAATTGAAATACAGTATATTTCAAACCTATAATAAACTGTAACCAATATTCTGACATTGCACAGACCTGAAATGTTGACTGGATTTCATTTTGCATACAACTTCAAACTAAATATATTCCATAAATTAAGGACCTAATCTGGGATTTTGGTTGGATTAAGGCTATCAAAATAGGAACATAAGACTCCAATGGACCTCCAGTTACTCCAGTCAGACGACTGTGCACATAATCCCAATCATTATCAGTTCCATCTTAAAACTAGTAAGGTTTCTTGTCCCCACTACCCTTACTGGAAGACCGTTCCAGAACTTCACTATTCTGATGGCGAGAAACCTTATTTCAATGTCCATCCTAAATATATTCATGGCCAGCTTTACCCATTTGTTCCTATCCTTTTATTCAAATATCTGTTTTCTCTCTCTGGTGTTTAACCTTTTTTCCTCTTCACCTTCCCCCCCCCCACCCCATGAAAAAATCCTACACATGTGTTTATAGAGTGCATATTCCGACTCAACCTTCATTTTCCTAGACTAAACAGATGAAGCTTTTCCAGTCTCCTTTTATAAAATAGGGCCCCCATACCCTCATCATCCTAGTAATCCTTCTCTGTAATTGTTCCAGGTTGAATTCATCTTTCTTGATCATGGTTCACAGTATTCCAGATGGACTAATTGATGGCTCAGAGTCCCCCTGTGATCACTTAACACAGCCTTGCCTTTTCCCTCTTTCATTGTTCCAACAGACCTGCCCTCCACTTATAGCAGATTTTTGTTGTTGTTAATCCCTATGTGCATGACCCATGCACGTTGTACTACTACATTTAATCCCATTTCTATTACTCTAGTCCTCAAGATCATCCAGTTTTGCCCGTGTACATGCTGATCCTCCTCTGTATTCACAATACCTCCCAACTCTGTGCCAGCCCATTTCATTGTCACACTTCTATTTTGTTCCAAGATCATTAATGAAAATACTAAGTAGGAATTGTCCAAAATTCAAGCTTTGAGGAACTAACCCTCCTCCCCCAGCCTGACAATTTTCCTTTCAGTACAACCTGTTATCGTCTCCTCTTTAGCCAGTTTCTTATCCACCAACATGGGGAAAATAGAACCTGTCAAACTAATTTGATATCTTTTTGATGAGATTATAACCACACCACATTTTGATTAAAAGCTAGTAGAACATAAAATTAGCATGGCACACATTAAATCAATTAAAAGATGGCTAACTGATAGATCTCAAAATGTAATTGTAAATGGGGAATCATTGTTAAGAACATGTATTTCCAGTGAGATCCTGCAGGGATCAGTTCTTGACTCTACACTAGTTAACATTGTGTTTTCTCAAAGACCTGGAAGAAACACAGAAATGTCACAGATAAAATATGAAGATGACACAAAAAGTGGGGCAGTGGGAAATAATGCAGGAACAGGTCATTGATACAGAGGGATCTGAATCAGTTGGTGAGATTGGCATAAGCAGACAATATGCATTTTAATATGACTAAATGTAAATGTATATACCCAGGAACAAGGAACGTAGGCATATCTACAAGGTGGTGAATTCTGTCATGGGAAGCAGTGACTCGGAGAAAGATATGGGGGTCATGGTGGATAATCAGCTGACTATGAGCTCCCTGTGTGATCCTGTGGCATCCTAGGGTTCATAAACAGGGGAATCATGGGGAGGAGGAGAGAAGTACTTTTACCCTTTTATTTGACTCTATTACTGCTGCTGGAAATCTAGTGTCCACAATTCAAGAAGGATGTTGACACGTTGGAGAGGGTTCAAAGAAGAGCCACAAGAATGATTAAATGAGTACGGTGTAACTGGGTATGGTAGACCATTGAGCCTTGAGGGGGCCAAAAGACCCCATTCCAGGAACATTGGAACAAACAAAGGCACAGGATGGCCAAAGCCCAGAGAAGAGGAAGCAGTGCCAGTGAATTAGTAATTGGATGGGTACCATCCAGGACACTATCCCTCTAAGGGCCCGATATCAAAATTCCTGTAGTTTAGAGTGGGGCAGGGCTCAGCCTCTCTCCCTGCCAATCAGAAGGAGATATCTGAAGGATAGCAATATATATGCTGCCTCCTCCCCGAGAACAAGGGTGATGATGACAGGAGAATGAAGCCTGAGTCACAAGGCTGAGCCCCAGACAAAAAGGGAATGGAATCACAGTTCCATGAAGAGCAGTGTCTGATAGAAGAGCCAGAGCTGACTACGATTCTTTGTGTTATGGTGCTGGATTTTATTTCTGGGACTTTGAGAATTATTTTTCAACTGCTTCAGTTATTAAATCAGCCCCAGAGTAGGGGTGGTGGTAGCCATAAGCGAGGCTGTGGAAGGAGGGAACAGTTATATAGGGCTCTGAAGGAAGGACACAAAGGCAGGTCATTACAGGACCAGCTCAGGGCCATAGCGAGATGCTCAGGATGCAGTTGCCATGCTACAATTAGGAAACATTCCTTATAGTAATAAACTCAAGGAGATCAATCTATTTAATTTAACAAAGAGAAGATTAAGGAGTGACTTAATTACAGACTGAAAGTGTCCATATGAAGAAGAAATATTTATAATGGGCTCTTATCTGGCATAGAAAGGAATAACACAATCCAATGGATGGAAGAAGCAAAACAAATTCAGACCGGAAATAAGGTGTACCTTTTTAATGGTAGGGTAGTTGACCATTGGAACAATTTATCTAAGGCCATGGTGGATTCTCCTTCACTGACAGTTTTTAAAATCAAGATTTGATTCCCCCCCCCCAAAAAAAAATACATGTTCTGTGAGTTATTTTGGGAAGTTCTATGTACTGTGTTATACAGATGGTCAAACTACATAGACAATGGTCCTTTCTGACCTTGGAATCTATCAACAGTTTGAGAATGAAATATCTAGGACTACATTGTCAAAAATCCCTTAAACTTGTTCACAAAAATTGTTAATGTTCATTCACAAACACACACACACACACACACAAAATGTCCATCACTGTACATGCCAGTGCCTGTTTGAGCACTTAACTAGGGAGTAGAATAAAAAAGCAGATGTGCATGCAAACAATACTATACATACATACACACCAGTTTAGAGGATTTGAGAATATAGCCACAACTATTGGCATGCTCCAATGTCATGTTTTTTAAGTCGTAAAATGTTCCTCATGTTTTGGCAATGAAACAATCAAACGCTATTGCACTTTCAATAAAAGCCTAGAAGATTTCTGTCTGTGTGACTCAGATAAGAGTTTTTCCTCATCATAATCCAGAAAGAAGACACGCAAGGTAGGGCCAATTTCTGGCCCTTCAGTTAAACCAGTGTAACACTGAAGTAAATCCACTGAAGACAAACTCATACTGGCATAACAAGACGTACATGTTGGTCCTCTCCCAATTAAGAAAAAATGAAAAATGTTTCATTGTAGAATGTTATATGGGTTGATTTAGAAGCTCACAGGATGTTTAGATATACCTCAGTCTTAACGTTCAAGGCATTTTACTTTCTCGTAATGCATACTCCACACACACTTGACTGATCGATTACACTCGCATAGCAAGGGGTGATGGATCAGTCAATAGCATTCATATCAATATGTTCCTGCATCAAATCAACTAAGCTGGCAATCATATTTTGTCTAAATGAATAGGAAAGTATAAATATTTATATGTTTGTTACCAGCATGGTACAACCAAACCAAGCCAAATCAACAAAGAAAGGCAGCACTGGTCCTTGTACATCTTAATCATTCTTCAGTAAACAGGGACTTTAGTTTCTTCTGTGATGCCTCTGAAGAGGAAACAGAATCTGTCAGTCATTAAAATGAAAGGCGTATAGTGCCGTGGCTGTCTGAAGATGAAATTGGATTTCTGAATCTGGGTCCTCCTGATTCCTTTTTATTTCACAAAGCAAATTGCTTTGCCATAGCTTCAGCATTAAACAGGAAAGGCTTCAGCTGGCATAGGTAGTACTAAAAGCTTATTAAGAGCCATACACTGTATTCTCTACTGAACAATATGTTTTCAAAGGCCAGCTCTTGTAAAATGCAGAATTCATTTTCCAAAGTTTGCATGCAATTTTATGTGTTCATTTACTGTTTCTTCTTTTTTCTTCCCTGTGTTTTCCTCTACCCATTTCATTTTGTTCTTGTCCGAGACATACTTTTCACATTTTTATTGACAGTGCTATATTTTTATTTGAGACAAAGAAGACAGTAATAGCAAATGGCTGTATTTCCGATGGGAACTCTGCAAAAGACCTTTAAGCACAAAAAATGATATAACCTTGGATTCATTTAACCTAACACCCTTAGGAGCTATTTCAAACCCATTGAGCACCTTCGCATTTGCATAGTACAGTACATCTATTTGATAAACTAACAGATCTCCTTTCTCTTGCATTATAACATAATTGCATGGTGAATTTATATATTCAAGTATAGCTGTCTACAATTAGTGATAAGGATTATATTCATATACCCCAACTCAAAACATGAAGTAATATTTTCTATAAGAAGAATCTTTAGCATGGAGCAGTATTTGAAGTTCAAATCTTTTAGTAAAAAAAATAGATTTTTTTAATTAAAATCCTTATTCTATCTGTTATTATTTATTAATGCAGCACCTAAACTGTGCCATCTTTGAAAATACTCATTTTAACAGGAGGCAATAAAAGATTTTATTGCTTCTTAACTCAAGAGTTTAGAATGTTTGCCACAGTTCACCTACAGTACATTCTAAGAAAGGAAAAAACCCTGCAGAAATTCACACAGGCAAAGCAATTGTATGGGCCTGAATAGTTTATTCACTCTGGGTGTGAATTTATATGAAGTTGCCAGGTTTGTCAGGAGGGGGGGAGAGGGAAGAGTATCAAGCAGTTGCTTAGTACGGTAGTTCTTTTTAAAGCAGTATGAGGTAATCTCTGATGGATACATTCTCTCTTCTAGTTCACCCCCACCACTCGCCTTCCCAATAGTGTTTGAAAAAAATCCAACATCAGATATGAGATATTCCAAAACTATCTGTTCAGAAACTTTCTGGTACTGAATTTACAACTTGTATAAGAATTAAACCCAAAAAGAGCTGCTGGTAGTTACTTCATAAATCTGAATTTAAATGTGCGTTATTTGAGACTCCTGTACTTTGAATCCCATGCCCTTGTCACAGTTTACTGTGCCTTGCTAATTGAGTTTTAATACCAATGAAGAAAATATACCTGTGCTTTCCTGTCTTCATCAAACACTATCTTTCTTAAAATCTGTTTTTCAAATTGACTGATTGTCATTTTCCAAAAGTGTGGAGCTACAAAAAGGTGTTAAAGTACTTTGCATAAAGCTGGAAGACACAGCTGGTACTGGTTCTCTGTCAGTGACTCTCAATTCCAAGCTCCATATACCAGACATTGCAAAAATTAAAGAATAACTAGGGTGGCATTAAATATTCACAATAAAATTCAAAACAATATTGACATTTGAGAGTGTCACACTTGGCTGGGATTTTATAAAAGCAGTTGAATTTGGGAAAAAATAAAAATTGAAAATTCAAATAGAAAATTCAAATTGAAGTATGTGAAATTTCAGGTTTGGCATTTTTAATGCGAAACCATAATTTTGTATTCTGCTGTGCTCAGCATTGTTTTACATGTTCATGTAGTTATTTTTGGCCACATTTTTTAAAGGCATTGACAAACTGGAGAGAGTTCAAAAGGAGCTTAGAAATATTTAAAGATTGGGGGAAATAAGACGAATTAGGGAAGCTTGTGAACTGGGCATGTTGGAGGTATAATTCTGTGAGAGGCTGGATATTTCCTGTCAAGGTAAGTGCCAATTGCCAAATGAACTGAAAGGTCCCAGTGGTAGGATAAAACATGAGACTTGGATGGGAGAAGCACAAAAGAATGTCTGAAGGGGTATGTTGGCACATGTAAGAAATTGTAAACTCTTTCATAGATTCAGCGAATCCCCAGCTTCTCCACCTGAAGAAGGAATGAACTGGTTTCTAGGTAAAGTTTCTAGTTAAAGTTACCAGTCAGGCAAGTCTAGGGCTAGAATAGTGGGTCAGGGTAATACATTTTGTACAGCCAGAAACTCCAGTCACAAAATTCTAGCACACTTCTCCCTTAATTCACAAGCCTCGCCTATCCTTGAATCACATGAAGTAGGTGCTCTCAGCCAAGTAGTCTTCATTTTGAAAACAATAATTATTTCAAACATACTAGAAACCAGGTATATGGCTAAACCACCCTGAACATGTCTAATATCGGAAGCTAAGCAGGGTCAGGCCTGGCTAGTACTTGGATGGGAGACCTTCTGCGAATACTGGGTGCTGTAGGTTTAACACCTTGCAGTTGGTATAAAATGCCTCCAACGACAGATGGAATGATGCATCAGTTGGAGTATACATACCCCAGTCGTATCACTGGTTGTGTCCAGTCTAAGCGGACCCTGCCATGGTGCAGGAATACTGGCACAAACCAGAAGCTTTCTTTTGCTAGTCAGATTGCTCTTTTTCAGCCCATTATTAAAGGTAGAAACAAAGCAGGAAATTCTTGAACGTTTATATCAAGAAAAATTTTTATAAATAAAAAAATCACTCTTCAGATTCTGGAACACTGGTACTGTAGGAATTCCACTGTAACTTACAGTAAGATTATTTTCTAGGTGAACCAGAAAGAAAGAAAACATCTGAGAGAAATACTTGGGCCTAAATGTATAGGAAAGAGAATGATATTTAGATATTGGGAAGTATTTAAACAGTCGTCTAATTTGCTATGTAATTCTACAAAGCATCCTTCTCATTATGTGTACCAGATCCTATTATTAATCGAAAATAACTCTTTAGATGGGCTTTTTATGAACCTCATCATTTTTTCTCTCCCTCTTGCCATTCAAGAGATTTCTTCTTTTTACAGGGCCTAATCTAAATGCCACCGAAGGCAACAGAAAGTCTCCAACTGACTTCAAATACAACAGGTCCATATTTAATGATGCTGTTGTTTGAGATGCAGGAGGTAGAGGTGATTCTCACAAGATTTCACATTTTAAAGCTTCATGTGGTCTGAGCTAGCTTTGGACAGGAATTTAAAACTATTCCTACTTACCTACCCTTCTGATCCTTCTCAGATGTGTCCATTTCTGGTATTTCTACAACAAAGCTACCTTTTCAGGGTTCAGCTTTTTTGGGGTGTAAAAATGACTAGAGCCTGACACATAGAAGGTTGTAGCCCCAGAGTATGTTTTGAAAGAAACTGAGGTAGAAGTTTGAAAATAGTAAAGACAATAAAACTGAATGGGATTAAGAAGTTTAGTTGTGCCATGATTCAAAACTGGATTTGGGAAACAAAATTAGGTCTGTGATGCAATTCATCCATTTAAAATAGTATATAAATATAATTTACAGCATTACTTAATTACTTAATTAGCTAATAGCTAGCGACTACCCCTGACTGCCAAAAGCTGGGACTGGATGACAGGGGAGGGAACACTTGATAAGTTGCCCTGATCTGTTCATTCCTTCTGAAGCATCTGGCACCAACCCCTTTCGGAAGATAGACTGGATGGGGCTTGCTAGACCACTGGTCTTACCTCGTACAGTCATTCTTAAGTACTTAGTTTAGAGGGGCCATCTGTCATATAATAACATATAAACGTGTCCTGAAACGTCACATAAAATATAAACTAACCCAAGCCTAAAAAAAACGGGAAAGTTTAATTTTAGTTTTTTTAACCTTGCTTAATGATTATTTACTTTTTTTCTCTGCACTCCCAAAGGTCAGCAGGAGTGAGATTTTTAAAGTCACATGAGGGATGTTTTGCTTTTTTCTGTTGGATCTGTGTCACTGGCAATAGCATTCAAATCCTTTTAGGTGGCTTTGAAACTCTGACTCTATATGTCCACTACCGTTGGTTCCTAAAAGTGCAAGTTATGGAATAGTATGAGAGAAGCTATTCTGACTATAGCTAGACTAGATCTGAGAAAAACTAGATCTGAGATAGTTTTTGTGAATCAACCTATCTTGTTACATAGCTTGCAGAAATTTGCACTACAGGCATGTGATGACTAATTTTTGTTTGACTGGACATTAGACTAGCAATAACCAAGCAAGCATACAGGGACATAAGACCTGTTTTAGCTTTTTTGTCTGTAACCTACCAGGGTAAGACCTACTTACAAAGAAAACTTCGAATCATGTTTTATACATTAGTAAGGAGGCAGGCCTAAAATGGGTGTGCATTTGTTCACGTTCTTTGACACGGGCAATTACTATGACTGAATGTGCAAAATGGGTGATTGTGTGGGCAAATGGCTGTCGAGGCACTTACGTAGCCCTTCGTATTCAAAACACCAGAGCTGTTCCCCCACCTGAAGCCTTAAAATTATCATGTAATTTTAAATAAATTATTACACAAAATACTACATATGTGATAGTCCAGCTTTGAGCATAAAATTATTTTCTAACGGGAAAAATGCAATTGATTGTAAGAATTAGTAGAGAATTGTACTATATACTTACCCTTTGAATGGACTCTTATTTTTTTAAAATGGGCACCAATCAGCAAAGTGCTTAAAAACATGCTTAACTTTATAGTTAAGTGTATTCACTTAAACATGTTTACCAGTGATTTCAATAGGACTTTAGTATTTGCTTTAGGGTGCTACTGAATAATGGAATGTCTAATACATGACACTTCTCTGGATAGTCAATATAGTTAAAAATGTAGTGCTAATCTCAATTAAAATGGTTCTCTTTTTTCTTAAACAAAATTATGTGAATCTGCTATAAGTTTTGAGAAGTGGAAAATTATTCTCAAAATTCTGTTTGTACTGAACTGTGTATAGTAGACATTGCCTATTTCCTTTAATGGAAATGTTTTAAAAGGAAGCATGTAAAATTTATGTCACTGTTGGATTTAATGTTGAAATATACATAATCTTCAAGTGCATTACTTCTGTGATGCCAGATGAATACCAGAGACATATTTTTTTTTTCTACAAGATGTTTGGATTTTGTCAAACTAGTGTAATCTAAATATTAATGAAATGAAAATATTTAACACAGCTTGACAGTCTGTATAAGAAAAAAAAATGCCATTACAGAGCAGAATTCTAGGAAAAGTGCTCAAGGCAGCTGGTTAATCTGGGTAGACTTTCAGTTAGAGCTGTAGTGAAGTTGAAGTTGATTGCCTTTTGACAACCTCGGAGAAGACCCTACACATTAGATTCTGCTCATAGCTTCACTTTTCATCAAATGTCTGATGCTATGCTAACTTCAGACATATTTTCTTGACATCTTTCTTTAAGTGCTATGAAGAGGTTATTATACTCTTTGGTTTAAAGATAGAAAGATCGTACTAGCATTGCTTTATGGCGAAATGTCTCATTATCCCTTGATCCACCTACAACCTTTATCTCTTGTCTTTTTTTCTTTGTTTCAGTCTGATTTATTGAAGTCATCACTAAACTACCACATGTTGACTATAGAAGAAAAGCATCTTTGCAGTAGCTCTGCTTCAGTTGTTCTTCCTGCCTCCCTTTCCGTCACTGCATTATCAGTTACCATCTCTAGTGGATTTTTTCTGGCCACATGCAAAACTTTTATTTCTCAGCTATTACACCCTTCCTAAATCTTATGCTAGAGCCTTTTTGTCCATACCAGACCTACTTTTCTTAGGCAAGATACTGGAGAAAATGATTTCTTATTTATTTATTTATTTTATTTTCCCTCTTAATGACTATTCTTCATTGTAATTTACCACTTCATCAATCTTTGTCATCTGAAAACTTTATCACAGCCATGAACTATATTTTCTTCCAGATCATTGATAAAAATACTGAATAGCTCCAAACTGAGAATTGCTCCCGGTAATACATCCTCACTACTTGATAATTCCAGATTACTATGTTTTGAGCTCTATCAGATAGCCAGCAAAATCGCAAACGGTATCGGAAGATCACTGGATCAACAATACGTACAAGCTTGGAAAGGGGAGAGAGTTTTGGTACTTAGAAGGGCTCATGTGAGTGTAGAAGTTGCCTATGCAATAATTCCCTTCTCCCCCCACCCCCATCTAATTCATGCACAAGTCAGATTGTGATGATTTTTTTTAAAAAAAAAAGGTTTGACTGAAATTCATCATAAAGTGACACCCCAAAAGGGAAATCTGGCAACACAAATAATATGGGTCACACTTCCACATCAGGTGAACTCAAGACAGAGTATCTTCAAATCTCGCTGTTGCTGTTGTATCTAGTGTTCTTGGGGAATCATATATCTTTAGAATGGTTACTGAACACTATCTGAATATTTTATGGCCTTTCTCTCTTTCTGCTTTTTTTCCCCATTGAACTGATTCATGAAAAATTCTAGGCCTATAAAGCTAATAAAAGCTAAAGACGGTGATGCAGGTCGTAATACAGGATGAAAGAAATTAGAAGTGGGAAAGATTTATTAAGTCATCTTATTTACCCCTATACTATTCAGATGGAATTTATATTCTAATCTAAGAATCCAGAAAAATATATAATGGAAATAAATTATCTAAAATATTTATTATCTCTGAGAAATCTTGGAGGAAGGTATGTATCAGAGAGTTAGAGAAAGCCAAACATATTACACATCTTCAAAAAGGAAACAAAAGGTATCTGATGAATTATAGCCCAGTCATCTTAACTTTGATACCTGGAAAGACACTGGAACAAATTATTAAACAATCAGTTTGCAAGCATCTGGTGAATAATGGGTTATAAGGAATAAACAACATGGATTTGTCAAAAACAAATTATGCCAGCTCAACCTAATTTCCTTCTTTGAAAGGGATACTGGCTTAGTGGGTGGGTGGGAGAGAAGCAGTTGACATGATATATCTGGATTTTAGTAAGGTTTTTTACACCATCTCAGGTGACATTTTCATAAGCAAACTAGGGAAATGTGGCTATCATAACCATAAGGGTAGCCTAAAATTCCTCCTTACCTGATTCAGAAGCTCAGATAACCTGACTGGCACCTGACCAAATGAACCAATGGGGACAAAAGATATTTTCAATCTGGGTGGGGGGAGATGCTTTGTTTTGGGCTCCTTGTTTGTGTTTGTTTTCTCTTGGATTTTAGAGGGACCAGACATCAATCCATGTTCTCCAAATCTTTCTGAACCAGCAAGGCGTTTTAGTTTATCTTTGTTTTTCCAACTTGTGAATCCCTCCTTTGCTTGAGGGAAGTTTATCCCTGTTTTTCTCTGTAATTTTGAAACTAAAGTTAGAGGGGATTCTTCTGTGTTATTTTTTGATTTTTTTTTGTGACTCTGTAAAGTTAACTTCCATCTGGATTTAACAGGGGTGATTCTCTTATCTTTTCTTTAAATAAAATCCTTCTTTTAGGAATCTGCCTGATTTTTACATTATGTTAAAGATCCAGGAGTTGGATCTGAGCTCACCTGTAACAAGTGTTGGGGGTTTTATTCTCAAGTCTTTCCCAGGAAGGGGGTGGGGACTTGGGGGATATTTTGGGGGGAATAGGAACTCCAAGTGGTACTTTCCCTGATTCTTTTTCTAAATCACTTGGTGGTGGCAGCGTACCATCCAAGGACACAGGAACTTGTGCCTAGGGAAGTTTTTAACCTAAGCTGTTAAAATAAGCTTAGGGGGTCTTTCATGCGGGTCCCCACCTCTGTATCCTGGAGTTCAGACTGGTGAAGGAACCCTGACAGTGGCACAATTAAATTATGGTCTATAAGTTGAGTGAAAAACTGGTTGAAACAATGTACTCTAAGAGTAGTTATTGATGGCTGGCTGTGAAAATGGGAGGACTATCAAGTTGAGTCGCTTGGGGTTCTGTTTTGGATCTGGTACCATTTGATATTTTCATTAATGACTTAGATAATGTAGTGGAGAGTAATCTTATAAAATTTGCAGAAGACACCAAGATGGGATTATTAGAACATTGGAGAATAGTATTAACATTCAAAACAGTCTTGTCAAATTGTATAATTGATTTGAAATTAACAAGATGAAATTCAATAAAGAAAAGTGCAAAGTACTGTACTTAGGAATTTAAAAAAATCAAATGCACAACTACAAAATGGAGAATAACTGGCTAGGCAGTAGTACTGCTGGAAAGGATGTGAGCATTACACTGGATCACAAACTGAAAATATGAGTCAAAAATACAATACAATTGCAAAAAAGGCTAATAGTCTGGGATGTATTAACAAGGTGTTGTATGTAAAACATGAGAGGTAATTTGCTGCTTTACTAGGCACTGGTGAGGCATCAGTAGGAGTTGTTTTTCCAGTCCTCAGTGACATACTTTTAAGAAAATGTGGACAGATTGGAGAGAGTCCAGAGGAAAGCACCGAAAAATGATAAAAGATGTAGAATACCTGACCTGTAAGGAAAAGTTAAAAAAACTGGCCATGTTTACTCTTGAGAAAGGAATACTGCCTGGGGACCCATAACAGTCTACAAATATTTTAAGGGCTGCTAGAGAGAATGGTTATCAACTGTTGTTTATGTCCTCTGCAACAAAAGATTTAGGTTTGACATAGGAAAAACTTTCCAACTGTAAGGATAGCTAACTTCTGGAACAGACTTCCAAGGGAAGTTGCAGAATCCCTGTCATTGGGACAGGGATGACAAACACTATCAGGGATGGTCCATGTAATGTCTCAGTGTTGGGGGCTGAACTAGATGACCTCTCAAGATTCTTCTCAGCCCTTCATTTCTATATTCTATAGAACATGATCTGTTTTAGGAAAGGAAGAGAGAGGAGCAACAATATCACAAAAGCAAGGAGTGGATGCATGAGAACTGAGGTTTTGTTTTGTATTTTTATGATGTTTTTCCAGTTTACTGAATCCTTCGCTAGTCAAGGATTGCCAAGTTTTGTGGTTTTCGGTTCAGAATAATTCATCTGCATGGATCCATTCCCCCTTCTCTTCGATCAGGGACCTTTCCCCCCACATCTCTGCATTACCACTATACTCTTTGGCCTCCCACCATTTACCCACCCCCATTGCCACCTCACATGATGTTCCTTAGCTTCAGGTGAACCCACTGCATGTTGTAGATACATCTGGAAACCAAGAGATGAAATCACATTTCAGATTTTCACAATGAAAGAGTAAATTGATCATTTATGCTCTTCTGCAACTTGGAGGTGCTGGAGTCAGGTGGAAATATAATGTGGAATAGCATTAAGTCTGATGTATGCATGTGATGTGAACCCCCTGAAAAAACAGGGTCTTACACAGACACAGACCTAATACTACTACTTGTAGCACTAGGGATAGGGAGATAATGGTAATTGTGGCTGAGCTGAGAATAGCAGCAGTCTGTGGGATGATTAATAGACTGGAAGTGGCATCGTAGGAGCAGTCAAAGAGAAGAAGGCTGATAACATTTTTTTCTGTTTTATAATATTCAGACAGAATAAGCTGAGCATTACACCCCTTCAGCTCTATAATCACTCAGGATTCAATGAAGGACTTTTGTTTGAATGCGTATGTATATTTGGCAACTGTGCATGCATGATATTTTTTTTCTCTTTCCGAGTGTGAGCAACAAACTGAGTCCAGACTTTTCAGCACCCTAAAGCGTGTCATATTTTTTAACCATACGTTAATACACACAGAGAACAATTTTAAAACTGTACAGCTGGAAAAACATCCTTCCTGACTTAAAGCTGTGTACCTCAATGAGAACCCAAGCATCCAGACTAGTATCCCAAGATCATGCTAAGGAATGTTTGCCATTGTCAAGTTTATATTATTCAGGATTTGGGCCCTTCTGTGCTGCTCTTTATAATTTGGAAGGTTATTGTGACTTGTTTAAGGACCTTTTTATAAAACACTTTTGACATTGGATAGGAACGATACTATATAAGTGTCAGTTATAATATTTGAAAGTGGGTAATAGAAGCATTCATCCAATTTAACATACAACTGGGGAGTTACTAAGAGTGTTATGTCACAAGCCGAAATTGATTCTAGGCACTTAGATACCATAGTGATAGGTCCTGTAGGTATATATAGACCACACAAACATGAGCTAGAATACATAGGTGTAGTGTTTTGAAAAGCATTTCTATGTCAGGTTAATTGGAGATAAGATGTACCACTTGTTATTAACTGCAGAAAAGATTCTGGTCAGTCTAACTCTGCTCAGCTTTTGAAACCATTCACACGGGGCATGCTCAGAGGAATAACAGCTGTTAGCATAGTCTCTCTTATGCAAGCATTATATCTTCTCATTTGCATAGTCACTGCTATGGTAGTAATTTTGTACCTTTATTTAGACAGAAATAGTCAGCATTATGCTGACTGAACATATGTACCATTACTCCCTAGCAGCTGGCCTTCAGGAGAGAGAGAGGCCTATCTAAGATATAATAGTTGTATGAAATTCAGTTCAGCAGACTGGATGTTCAGTGAGTTTCTATTTCTTTTTGTTCATTCTGTACATAACTCTTGTGCTTCACTTTGAGTTTGGAGCTTGAATAAATTTAGAACACAAATAAAAGGTTAGCCATAATTGCCAAGACTTGCCTGTTTTCAGGTTGAACCATTGATGCAAAATATACATTTTTCCTGGTTCTTTTTGAAATCATAAATCATTCTCCAGAACCATTAAAGGAAGAGGGCTCACTTTCACTTGAGAGATCCACAGATATTAGTGAACGTGACCGGAGAACTGAGTTGACAGCACCACTATTCTCCCTGTCGCATAGGCCAATAACCTTGATATCATCTTAGGTTCATTCCTCTTCTTGCTCAAAATATCTAGGCTGTGTTCAGATCATGTATTATAGTATATCTAAGATCCAGAAGTTTTTTTTCCCTTTGTCTATGTTTCTAAAACTCTAGGAAAGTAATTTATTTCTATCCAAATGAGACAGCTAGTTGAAAGGATATACAGTAGCAGGGCAGTCTACTAGTATTACAGATCCAGTTGATTATAGCCAGCTAGCCTCCCACCACCATCAGACTTCCATGAAGGGATTCATCCATGGCATCTCCATCTACTTTAAGCCTCCAGAGCCTCAATGGAGTCCAACCACTACCCCAACAGGGTTCCAGGCATCCTTTTGGGTGCACCTTTTCCTGAAAACTGAAGCCCACTATCCAGCTGCCTTGTTTCTTCTAGGTGCAGTGCTGAGCCTTCAGACTCCCCTGTCACTTAAACACATAATCTCCCAGAACTTCAACCTGGGGTTTATAGTTTAACTCCAGAGGTGTGTTGTAATTGTAAAGCATTTAATACTGACAGACACTGCCGAAAGTCTAACATGATTGTTCTTTTCCTTGAACACATAAAGCACAAAACATTACAGGTCAAATAGAACGCAACGAACATCCTAAATGCAATATCCCTTCATCATTCACATGACAAGGGGATCACATATGTTCAAGAAAGCAGGGAGGGTGCTCTACCCCATGAAGCTACTATGTATTGAGTAGTGTCTCCATCATGAAGACTTATTACCTAGTTTCTGTGACTTTCTGCTCTCCTGTCCTGAATTTATACACTCCTACCCTTCCTGTACATGGCTTTCTGTTTTGTACGTTGATAACTTTTCACTCTCTAACTTATTTCACCCTCTTTTCTGGAGGGAGGAAGGATCTTATTGCATTTTGAGCAAAGCTGCTTAGCATTTCTATTGTCCATTCTAAGTACCATGTTAAACGTTGAGTATTCCCCTATTGTCTTCAGTCTGAGGAAGACATGCTGTCATGGTAGAGAAACATAGTGGTTACCCATTGTTGTTGGTGGTGGTGTCCGTTAGTCTCGGGAGACGATGGATATGCGCCCATGGGAAATGTTCAGTTATTGATTGTGCAGTGTCTGCTGTGGCTGGTGAGACCCACACGGGAGTGGCAGTCTCTATTTCATTTGCTGCATTTGAAGGCAGTATCAGCTGTGGGTTGGAGCCACTGCTTCCTTTTTCTTTGAGCTCGCTTTTGGTCAGCAAGCTGTCGCATCTTGTCTTCTCCAGTTTTCAGTCCAGTGGTCAGAACATGTCTCCATCTGGATCTATCCTGGGCTAGCTCTTCCCAGCTGTTGATGTTGATTTGCAGAGCTTTCAGGTCCCTCTTGCAGAATTCTTTAAAGCGAAGGTGGGGCCATCCTGTAGCTCTGATTCCGGAGGCAAGCTCAGCATACAACAGGTCTTTGGGGATCCGCCCATCGTCCATTCAACTTACATGGCCTAGCCATCTGAGGCGGCACTGACGGAGGAGAGTGACCATGCTGGAGATCTTGGCATGTTCCAGCACCTTGTTGTTTGTCACTCGATCACTCCATGTGATCCCGAGTATGTGACAGAGGCAGTGCATGTGGAAGGCGTTCAGTCTCTTTTCTTGTGAGGCGTACAGGGTCCAAGTTTCCCTGGCGTAGAGGAGAGTGCTCAGCAGAGAGGCGCGATACACAGCAACCTTTGTGTTGATGGTCAGCATGCTGTTGTTCCACACTCTCTGTGAAAGCCTAGCCAGGACTGATTGTCAGTTCAAACTCTTCACAAGCTCTGGCAAAGCAGTCCATCAGGCGCTGTAGATCGACTTCTGCATGGGTAGCCAGGGCAGAGTCGTCTGCAAACAGCATGTCTCTGATGGTTACCTCCCGTACCTTGCTCTTTGCCTTTAGTCGAGCCAGATTGAAAAGTCTCCCATCAGACCGGGTGTGGAGATAGACTCCCTCTGTGGAGTTTCCAAAGGCATGTTTCAGTAAGACTGCAAAGATGCCGAAGAGCATGGGAGCGAGAATGCAGCCTTGTTTTACTCCACTGCGAATGTCAAAGGCATCGGACGATGAGCCGTCATATTATACTGTGCCTTTCATGTCATCGTGGAAGGACTGGATCATGCTCAGCAGCTTCGGTGGGCAGCCTATCTTTGCCAGGATCTTGAATAGCCCATCTCTGCTCACAAGGTCAAATGCCTTGGTCAGGTGTATGAAGGCAAGGAATAGTGGCTTGAAATACTTTAATGTCACAGCAGTTTTCATAGTAACACTTCATAATATCAACCAGCATTCATAGGTTCTAAAGACACATTCCTAGATTGCCACAACTAGATTACTAGGTATTATTCAGTAGCCTCCAGAAACACATGAACCAGAGAGGGCAATGGCAGTATCTGGAGCTATAAGGCCACTAGAAATGTTTTAAATTGTGGTTTTGGTGCCACTAGGAAGCGCAGATCACATGCAGTCTGCACTTATAAAACAAAATACTACAGTATACTGCACCTAGAGTCCAAAGTGCTGCTGTTACAAAATTTGAACTTTTCTATTTTTTTTTTTTTTTTTAAGATAAGGAATTAAACTTTCCACCAGCCAAACATACCTAAGGGGCCTTTATAAGAACAAGAAGATCAATAATGAGCTGCTCTGGCTCCCTTACTGCCATACTCTAGAGTTTTTTGTTTGTTTGTTTTTGCTCTGTTCAGACCTGGAACTACATAAAGTGTATCACATAGGCTAGGTTCCTATAGAAAACCTGTTCTCCATGTGAAACACCTGTTTTGTGATTCTGCTCTAAAAAAACCCCCAAAACAGAAGGTTTTACATTTATGCCACAACAAATTGAAAAAAAGATATAGATATTTTTTCCCATTGGTTCCCAGTGAGCAGATCCATTACAGAGGTCACTGCCCAGACTTAAATTATCTGTTCTGCACCTCATGCCTGATTCAGAACCCACTGAAATCAGTAGCAGTCTAGGTTAGAATAAATGGAATTTGTTAACACATCTTGAGCAGGGCTGTCTCCTTTCCCCTTTGTTATCAATTGCCTTCTCCACAGCATCCTTTGCCATCAGAATTAGCTCTTTCTAGGAGAGTACAGGATTACACTCTAAATAACTTTCATTTTACCTGCAAATATTCAGGCAACCCTATCATTCACTGCAGATCTAATTAATTTTTTGCCTTACTTATTTCAGGATAAAGTGTTGTTTATGTCTCCATTTCAGGGTTCTGCATATATTTAAAATAAATTTTATTAATATAGACAAAGAAGATGTGAATATTCAAAAAAAGATTTACCTGAAAATGTGTAAACTCAGCTATTGAATTCTATGGTATCATTAATGACCTTGCATAATAGCTTGATTTAAATTAAATCACACTTTACTTATTTAACAGTGAATAACAATGACTTTGACAACTGAAATCCTTTACACAATACGTGGTTAACCTGTAGTTTTCTTAGTGGTACTTGAATTTCAAGAACTTTGGAAGCTTACTTTAGGGAACCACCTAAATAGTCAGAACCTTACATAGATTATTTAAATCTTTTGATTCAGCTAAATTGTACTGGGAATCTCATGAGAACTGCATGGCATTTTTTTTTCTTCTGTGTGGGCTAGAAATACTTTATGAATGATTTTCCTTGTGCCATTTTGGTATCTCAGCTAAATTAAAAAAATGCAGAATATTACTAAAGTTGAAAATAATGTATTTTTTAAATAGCTATCAGAATTTTTTCAAATCTCAGAAGAGGTTTTGCTCATGTTTCCTTTGGTTTTGGAGCACTGAGATGCTATGAAGATGAATGTCAGTGTAAGAACTATGATACATAGATGATTGGACTGCAGGGAGAGTTGAAGTTATTGGGTCAGAATTAACTTTCTGTTTCCGTTTCTAATTTCATGTCAGCCTAATTGCCTTCTACCTATGGGTGTCAGTTCCATATACTGTACGGTACTGGCAAATATTTATTACAGAACTGCACAATATGTGCTAATAGAATTTTTTTTAGGTTTAAAAATCATAATCAACCACATTTTGATGAATATGGTAATAAGAAAGTAGATGTTAGTGAGCGGGTGATGGATAGACAGCTATAGTTTGTGGTGGAATCTTGATGAATACATGGAATTCTAATTTATTTTCTATTCACCAGAAATGTTTACATTTCCCTGAATATTTGGACAACAGGACAGAATCAGCACAAATCATCATTTGAAGGAAAAGTCTCCTGCACATCAGAAATGAGCTCTCAATCCATTCATAACAAACACATAATGGTATAAGTGTAATACCATTCAAATTGTGAAAACAAACTCAACCTCCCTGTTATTCAGATGGGGCTAGTTTAACTGCATGTGGCCTGGAGCTACCAGATGCACGAGGGGAGTAAGAACACTACTACATCCCTTCATGAGCAAGAATATACTTTTCCATATGCAGCCAGCTATGGTGCTACCTTTGCCTCTTATTGCGATCCACCTGCATTGAATTATTTAGAGAGCAGACCTTGTATTTCCAGGAACTGGAATTCTGCTGGGCCTTACATGGATTGCACAAGGGATAAAGGAGGCTCCTCACTCTCTCCTCACTCACAGTGCACCCACCAAGCAAAATATGGCCTTACATTTTGTCTTGCCTTTAAGTAGGCGTATCTAGAAATGGCTAAGTTCAGCCCTGGTGTGAGTGAGAAAAATTCTAGTGATTTTCACCAGGGTTAAACTTGACACACACCATCTCTATTATGGTGGGGTAAAAGCTAAGGGAGCAGAGCTGGTGTGGAACTTCTGTTTCATGGAGGCAAGTCATAAACAAAAGTCACAGGCATCTTTGCACCCTCTACAAGTTGCATAACATCACTCTGCTGTGTTTCTCTTCATTACAATAGAAAAGGAGGTTTGAGGATACCATCAGAATGGGTCCAATGGTTTTGACAGCCCTACATCCCATGCATAGACAGCATGAAATTGTCTAAGATAACACTGTAGCCTATGTAGTAGTGGCATCAGAGCAGTTGGGTAGTTGTGCAGTACCGTACCCAGTAGTTAGCAAAGGAAGTGGAAGGATTCTTTCCATCTCTTAGACCACCTTTGCAAAAAATATTTACTCAGCTCTGCAGTAGTTGCTAAGTATGAATGTTGCTTCTGCAGAAGGAATCTAAGTTGATCTGCAACAAGGTAACTGTATTAGAAGTATTTTGTGCATTGCAAATGCTGATTCTGCTTCTGATTTCCAATTGCTTGGTGGAAGGGATCTATTTGCATATTATATACTGTTTTATATCATCTATGGTTAATTAATACCCTGCACATATCCACTGAGGAGATACCATAGGTTTTCTCCATACTTGCAGAACTAACACCAAACACAAATCTCTCTCTCTCAGATCATGTCATAGCACACATTCAAGCCTTTAAATAGATCTATGAATTCACCAAGGTCTTTTAATTCCCCTCTTCTCATCACTCATTAGGTTTTGCACTGGCAGGACTTTGGCCACCTATAGACTGGGCCGTCCCAGAAACTCTTCTCTGCTTACTTCTGAAACATTGCTAAAGATTTTTAGTTGCAAATATGTCAGTTATTTTTTTTCCTAAACACCATTCATTTGAAGGGATGACACTGCTCCCAGCCCATATTCTCCTACCTTTGTCGCTTTACATTTTGTTGCTCTCAGAATGACAGTCCCAACATCCCCTATCCATTTTTAGTTCTCCTTCTAACAAAAAAGGAGAAACAGGAAACATTTGCTCTTTTTCTCTTCAATTCCACTAAAAAGAGTGAATCCAAGTACTGCAGGTTTGGGAGGATTTGACAAAACATTAAGTACCAGGCATGAGCAAAGGTTTTCTTTCTCCACTTCCTGGTAACCTGCCAGAGGAATCACATGCTACAGGATGCGGTAGAAGATGATCCTTTCCTTCACTCCCACTCCTTTGGTCTGAATGATCTATTAACATTTGGCCAAACGGAAAATGGATGTACAAGAACAGTTATGGGAACCCGCTGAGAGGCACAGTAAATATGTCTTTGAGATGATTAACACAGAATTTGTATCTTGAAATGTGTCTTAGTTTGCAACTAATAAAAAATGCCCTCATCAAGAATGGTCAGAATATAAATACTGTGAAATCACTTTGTAGATTAAGAACACATTGTTAGTGTATCATGTAGTTCAAGATAGATGGCAGCTAAGAGAAACTGCATGAAAATCTGCTTGAGGGTCAGGATAAGAAATTATACCTCTTACAGTATTCATTTCCAAAGACATCAGTGTCATAGGACATGCTCTCCTGCTTCTGTTTTCTTCTACAGATTTCTCCAACACCTCTTGTAGGTATTGTTATACAGTGTTTATAGCACTCCACCTTTACCAATTATGACATAATATATCAATTCTATTTTCAGTGTTATTCAGCTTCAAACACCTCTTCTCTCACAGGAGAAATGGAGGGGGGAGGAAAGGGGGAAAGGAAGGAATCAATCTCTCCACCTGGAGATTTCCCTTGCTCTGGCACTGCTTGCTAGCTAGACAGACAGCCAGTCACTCTCATCACTTCTTTCCTGTGCACATTTCTACTTTCCCAGTTAATGGGCTAATTAACTCTTCAGATCTCCTCATCCAGACCGATCTTGTAACCAGGGCCGGCGCTACCATTTTTGCCGCCCCAAGCAAAAAATAAAACAACTACAAAACAACAACAACAACAACAAAAACCACTTGGACTGCTGTCGCTCGGACTGTCTGATCCAAGTCTCCCCTGCCCCCCCCCCCAAAAACCCCCAAAACCCTGCTACCACCCGGACTATGCCGCCCCTTACCAACGGCCGCCCAAGGCACGTGCTTGCTCCACTGGTGCCTGGAGCTGGTGGTTCTGCTGGTAAATCCTCTTTCTTCAGTCAGACCCTCTCCAAAAGAACTAATTGGACAGATGGGGAATCAGAGTGGTGGTACAGCTGTTGGTTCTCAGTCTCATACATCCCTCATTCCTTGATTAAAAAAAAGATTTTCCTTCCCTGTGCCCTCTCTCCTTTACCAAGGTGTTTTTTTCTGTGTGTTTGTATTTGCCTCCAGGATGGTCCTAGAGCCCCCCCCCCCCCAATTTATAGGGTCTACCAAATCTCCACTAGCAAAAATCACACTTGGTGGGAGAGGTTCATCCTGTCTCAGCCCATGTCCTCACACCAGGGGCAACCAGGGGGACCACTTTCTTCACTCTCTCCTCCTTTTGTTGAGGCAGCATCTCTGGCATTGCCCCTCAGACTTCTGGTTGCCCAGGGTATCTGGTTCTCTCACAATCAGACTGTTTCCAGGTGAACTAATTGAAAATAAAGGGTCCAGAGTGCTGGTTCACCTACTGATTCTCAGCACTACGTTACAATCCTCATCATCACGTTAGTCTCCTTTATAAAGAGTCCAGAAAAAATAGTGGCACTTTCTCCTTGAGAAAATGTCTCTCTGGACATTATGATTATTTCTGGCTTCAATATAATTCAATCCTATTGTAAAGAAGATCAGTGGATTGTCCTCGTAGCATGCTTTCCAGCCAAGGATTTCAAAGCATGTTGTTAATATTAACAAATTAAACCTCCACTACTACCATAGTGAAATAGGCAAGCATTGTTATCCTCATTATACAGATGGGGAAATGAGGCATGAAGAGGTTAATGAGATAAGCCTAAAGTCATGTAAGAAGTCTAAGGGAGAATGCGGAATAGAAGATCTGCTGCCTCTTTGTACTCTCCTTTAACCACAAGACCCACACAAGACCCACAAGAGAGGGACTAGAAATCAGTCCAAGTCCTTTCCTTCCTGTGGAACTGACTGTGGGAAGGTTTGAAATACAAACCTAGTGATTAATCAGTAGTTAACCTAATTTTAGGGACTAAATTTAGCAATAGTTGCTCATAGAAAGTGCCTTGTTCAAGCTGCCAGACACAGAAAAGACTATTAACGGAGTACTGTATGTAGAGAATATCACCCCAACTTTGATTAGTAAGCACATGCTAGAAGTCATAATCACATCATATGCGCCTAAAGATTCCTTGATGGGTTACTCTGGAGGGCGGTTTGCAAAAGTGTCACATATCAGAAAGGTTAAAGATCATGTAGCTCCTAAGCTAGATCTAACTCATGTGGGAGTTCATTACCAAATTAAGCTCAGGGACTGTAGCCTGTCATGTATGTTACCAACACGCTTTTTGGTTATGCACACCACCTACGCTACGTACTTCTACCGTTAACTTTTGCATAGATTTTTCTACTATAAGGACTCAAAAACATATATTATTAAATAGGAACATCTCTTTATGTCTAAGTCTTTTGTGATATTCTCTTCTTGATGATGGGAGAATAACTTGTGCTTTTCCATTTTAGCATATTTTATAACCCTATTCCTCCCTGCATCAGGTCTCTGAACCATTTGCTGCCTCAAACCTATGTTATCTAACTCAAGAATTTGTCAAACTTTCTTTTTAATGTTAGCAGAAAACCAATTTTGTCTATGCTTGAAAGCTGCATTATTCAGAACTCATTTTTGTTACAGGAAATGGTAGATGTATGTTGTATCCCAGAAGGTAGAACACGACCTTAGCAATATCAGAATGGAGAGGACCTACTTTTATTTACCTGACCTCCCATTATGAGAATTACTGAAGGTGGATTCTTAAACCACTTTCATAAGTTCAGACCTAGCTTACTTAGTTTTCTAATACCAGCCATTAGTCCTCAGTAGTGAACTACCAAAACAACTGGAGAACCATTAGAAGCAGCACCTGGGTCCCAGCAGCAGGGGAGAGGGAGAAAGAACATTGTCTTTCTTAATATTCTGTATCTAAATATCAGCTGTGGAATCTTCTCGTATCCTTGGACAGAAAAAGACATGGAAAGGATGTCAGGTAATGAAACAAGGAGGAAGAGGGTGTAAATCTTAAGACGGATGTTGTTAAACCAACAGTTTAACAGTTTTTGGGTAAAACCAAAAACAGTTAACATTTAACAAGGAGCGTTTAAAACCAGTTTGTGTCAGGGAGTAAATAGACTACTGGTAAGCTTTATAATATACAAGCTGCTAACTCAGAAAATTTCAAATAAATAACTGCCAAATATCACAGGTGTACAGCACATTAGCAGGGGCGCAGAGAGGACTGTTAAAAATGTAATAGCAATTCTAACAATAACATATTCATTTCTACTGCTTAGGCATCTGGTATACATACATATTTTTCTAGTAGCCAAAACATTCAGCATTTATCACTTAAAATAGGAAACATTAACAAGGCATTCCTATATGAGGTGGGACTAGAAAGGCATTGAGTTGAATCAGTATCTACCACATGTAAAAATGATGAGTGTTGCACTGAGCACATATACAGAGTTAGAGTTCTAATGTTTCCCCATCTCTTCTTCTACCTATTCTAGTCTATCTAGATGCTTGGACTGGATAGCCCTCTTATTATAGTATCTGAACATCTCACAATTATCAAAGAGGGTTTTTTTTCCCCACCTCGCCCCTGTGAGGTAGGGAGGTATTATCCTCGTTTTCTACACAGGGAATGAGGCACAGGCAGATTACGTGGTTTTCGCAGTGTAGCACACAAAGTCTTTGACCAAGCCAGGTCTCCCACATGCCAATCCATTGCCCTACCCACTCTCTCTAAATTACCTACATCAGGGGTCGGCAACCTTCAGCATGCGGCCCATGAGGGTAATATGCTGGTGGGCCACAAGAATTTTTTTTACATTGACCCTCACCAGGCACGCCCTCCTCTTCCCTCCCCCCTCCGCCCCCCCCCCCCCCCCCGCAGCTCCCAGTGGCTGCAGTTTGCCAGTCCCGGCCAATAGGAGCTGGCCGCCACTTCCCACTGGCCAGCTCCTATTGGCCGGGACTGGCAAACTGCTTCCCACTGATTTACCCTGAAGTTGCACTGGCATACAATTAGTGCACTAGGAAAGGAAAATTAGGTCAGCAGAGTACTATCACCATTTTCTTTTCATTCTATAGCTTTTGTTTGCTATGCAAACATGACAAATAGATCTATGTGTGAATAAAATAGACTTTGTGCATTGAAATGTTTCTATCAATTTCTACAAGTGTACAAATAGTGAAACATATTTTGGAACCCAGGAAGCATCCCAAGTGATGAGGCTCTATGCTGGGATCTCCAGACAAATAGCAGGAGAAGAAATTTGACTCTGCAGGCTGTGTAGTATTAGTAGAACCACTATGTTTCCACTAGTCGAGTGACCGGAGTAGAGTAGCCTCCTTACAACCAATTCTCCTAAAAGGGGAATGGGCAGTAGATTTTCATAGGTATGGATCCACCTGCCAAATTCACCACTGTCCATATCCACAAAGCAGCTTGGCCCAAATTTCCATATGCAAAAGTGCATGAATTGATTTTTTTAAAAAAACACAACATGTGTGAATAAGAGATTTTGGATCGGCATCTTAAAGTATGACCATTAATTTGAAATAAGTGAGTTGGAAATGTACGAAAAACAGGCTGTCATGAGAAGCATGGGCAACTAAAAATTGAAACCAAAGTAAAGATAACTATTTGACACCTGAAAAAATCAAGATAAGTTTTAGGTAATGTTTTGGCACTGTTCCTGTTGTATCCAAACCAGTTTCCTTATCCTGAATACAAGGAAGATGAATAGGATACATTAAAAAAAATCTCACACTTCAATTCTTCATCTATTTTTTTGACTCTGTCACTAAATGAAAAAAAAATGAACTTCACCTGAAGCCTGGATCCAAAGCCCTCTGAAGTCAGAAAGAATCCCATTGACTTCAGTAGTCTTGGGATCCAGTCCTAAATCCTGCAGAAACAACTGCACTTGAATACCTCATCCTCCCTGATTAGAGATAACAAGCTGGTTCAGCCTGATTGGACTAACCTTGTTATCTCCAACTTGGTTCTTGCCTACTTATTTATACCTGACCCTGGATACTTCCACTGCATGCATCCGACAAAGTGGGTATTAGCCCATGAAAGCTTATGCTTCGATACTTTAGTTAATCTTTAAGGTGCCACAGGACTCTTTGCACTTGAATGGTAACAAAACAGCATGATTTGCATTCTGCTGTCGTAAGAACATAAGAATAGCTAAACTGGGTCAAACCAAAGATACATCTAGCCCAATATCCTGTCTTCCAACAGTGGCCAATGCCAGGTGACCCAGAGGGAATGAACAGAATAGGTAATCCTCAAGCGATCCATCCTCTGTCACTCAACTTCTGGCAAAGAGGTTAGGGATGCCATTCCTGCCCATCCTGGCTCATAGCCATTGATGGACCTATCCTCCATGAACTTATCTAGTTTTAGTGTCTGGTTTTCTTTTGATTTTTAGAAAAATCTATTACAATTAAATAAGCAAGT
The DNA here is from genome assembly GCA_032164245.1 of Sternotherus odoratus. Lineage (NCBI taxonomy): Eukaryota > Metazoa > Chordata > Testudines > Kinosternidae > Sternotherus > Sternotherus odoratus. The sequence continues at coordinate 64,602,647 of JAVMKO010000001.1, forward strand.
AAATTAATTTAATAAAATAAAGTCTGTATGTCAAAGGGCTCCATGAGAATTAATCTGACTTTTCCCTTTTCTTCTAGTTTGATCACTTAATTAAGTTAGTAACATTGCTTTTGTCCACATTAATTAACTGCATCTTCATCACATGCATGAACATCTCATTTCTGTATGCCATTATGCTTCCTCCACTTTATAACATAAAAAATAGGTTTCAAATATTGAATGGATAAGTACAATATATTACATGTCAGTAAGTATCATAGATCATTGCCTTCATTGACTACAAAACCATCCTACATTAATTAATCATTTTGAATGAAAATTTACATGTGCCAAGGTCAAGAAATTCAAAATTGTGATTCTTGGTTCCAAAGTAGACCATAAATCTACCTCTTTAAACATGTTGCATGTAATATTTGTGTTGTTATATGTGGTGTTAACTTTAATCCTATTATATATATACATACACCCCAGATCTTCAGTTGGTATAAATCAGTGTAATTCCGTTGAAGTAGGTGGAAATCCTGGGATCAAAACCTGCAGAGGATCTGATCCATATGATGGAATTACAGTTGCAGTGAGAACCATAACACTGAAATTCCAAACTTTTTGCTTCTGTGAAATCTCAATCATAATGTCAAAAATGGGATTTGCTTTTAGTCATATTCTTGGCTTTGTTTTATTTATTTTTAAATTAATTAAAAATAAAACAATAAATCAGAAATGTAATGTAATGACTTAAATCACTAAATCTAATGTTCATTTACATTTTCTAAAATGCCTATGTCCCATATTCAACAATGGCTTTTGTGCCTTGGAGTGTAAGGGTATGTCTTCACTACAGCAGTAGGTCGATTTCCCTTAAGTCGATTTTCTAAAGTAGACTTTATAAAGTCGACTTAGTGCATCCCCACAAAGCACAGCAGGTCGACAGTGTCTGTCCTTAGAACTTTTACAAGGGTCAACATAGCCAGCATTACACTGTGGGTAGATGTCCCAAAGTGCCGGGAGTTCCCAGCAGGCACCACCTGCCGGGGCAGCCAGGCACGCTCCCCAGGGGACCAGCCACCAGTCCGAGCAGCTCCGTGGCCCCTGTGCCCACCCGAGCAGCCCCGCGCCGGCTTCCCCGTGCCTGCCTGAGCAGCTCCGCAGACCCCTGTGCCCACCCGAGCAGCTCCGTGGACCCCCCCGTGCCCACCCGAGCAGCTCCGCGGACCCCCCATATCCGCCCGAGCAGCACCGTGGACCCCCGTGCATGTCCGAGCAGCTCCGCGGAGCCCCTGTGCCCGCCCGAGCAGCTCCGCGGACCCCCCGTGCCCGCCCAAGCAGGTCCGCAGACTCCCTCCCTTCCCGCTCAGGTGGGCTGGGGGGAGCCGGCGCGGAGCTGCTCGGGCGGGTGGGGGGGTCCGGCGCGGGGCTGCTCGGGCGGGTGGGGGGAGCCGGTGCGGATCTGCTCGGGCGGGCAGGGGGGTCCACGGAGCTGCTTGGACTGGTGGCTGGTCCCCTGGGGAGCTAACGGGCATTGTGGAAGGTCAGAGGCTTAAAGTCACATGCATCCTCACTAATTGACAATCGACCCAGAGAGGTCGATTTCAGTGCTACTCCTCTCGTTAGGGAGGAGTACAGAAGTCGATTTTAAGGTCCCTTTAAATCGACTTTAAGGGCATGCATGTGAGGACGGGTACAGGCTTAAATCGACTTAACCTTGCTAAAGTCAACGTTAAGCCCTAGTGGGGACCAGGCCTAAGTGTCCCTGAAAGTGCTTTTGAATATTTTACCCCGCCATTCCCCATTTTATATGTTTGGAGTGTGCAAACCAGAGTAGACCCAACCATATTGGATTTTAATTTGAAAGCACTGGGATCTAGCAAAAATTACCAGCAGATAGTCCATTCCAGTGGCATAATAGATATAAGAATCCCAGCCCCAGAATTCATGACATTTCAAACATAAAAAGACAGAAGAAAGCAGAGCATATCTTTAAATCCTTTACTGAAAACAATTGCAAATATGGCTATGTTTGATGCATACTTTATACCTCTGAGAAATGTTGTACATGAAAGCATTAAATGATCTTATGATAAACCCCTCTGTTTAGTATAGACAAGTTCTTTGACCAGTCCATACCTGGTACATTAATATGACATGGTGTCAGCACTAAACTCAGAACAGGAACAGAAAGAAAACAGCAGCAATGGTTACAGACAGAAGGAACAAAGCAAGAAAGTTTCCAGGCAGAAAGAAGAACAACAAAGATTGCAGGATCTCATCAACATGGAACTCTTCAATATCCTGAAGAATTTCACCTTGGACAAACCTCCACAATGGACAGGTTGGAAGCCATATTTTGCAAGATTTCGCATTGCAAAAAACTCCACAAAGCGACTGGAGATATACAAGTATCTTCTTTATGGTATGGAAAAACAATCAGAGCATATCTTTAAATCCTTTGACTTTATTGAAGATAGTCCCGAAGATGACTATGAAAGGATTCTGGCTATGCTTGAGGCATTCTTTATACCACAGAGAAATGTGGTTTATGAAAAAACATTAAAGGATCTTATGATGAACACATCTGGTCCGTATAAGCAAGCTCTGTGACCAGTCTATATCTTGTGCAGAAGTACATGACAGTAACCACATTGCAGCCCAGCAGAATGGTCACCAGACCTATTGTGCTCCTCTGAAAGGGATAAGTGAATTAATTCAGTATATTAAAAAGCAACCAAAATCCTTCCTTTCAGAACTTTTCTTACTTCTAGAACTGAATTTGTATGGAATATTTTTTAGAAAAATATTAGGAAAGTGGTTCCTTATTCATTTATTGGCTTATAATTTGCACGGACCTTTGTATTTTCAAATTCTACCTTAGGGTTGAACATGAGTGCTAAAATACACTAAGAAAGATTGTTCTTGTGGTATTCAGGGCCTGGCCAATCCCTTTGTTAAAAGTGTCACGTTCCTTTTCAGGATTTCTATTCCAAAGTTAGCCAGATTTCAGAGTTTGAAATAAGCATCTGAATGTTAGGGTTCTCAAGTTAATCTGTGCTCTGAGCTATTTGAGGTTTGCCTATCACTGTACTGACAACATACATAAAGTAGGAGAAGAATTCAAGGTGACTTTGTCGGACAATTAAGTTCCTGAGTTTTGTGGGGATATCTAGATACAGTCTTAATCATAAACGCATGTGTCTAAATAGCCACACTTGGTAGGCACTTAAATTGACAAGGAAATTATGTATATGCAATTTTTAGCCAATTAATTTTAAAATTTGGCAGACTGTGAACTTTGGGATCCATGCTGCCAGGAGCTTAGTGCTCCTACAAGGTGCTGAATAACCTTAACCTCCATTTAAGTCAGTAGACGTTGAGGAGGATCAGAATTTCCAGGAGAGCTCAGCAATTTGCAGGATCAGGCCCTAAATACTGTCCATGCCACATTTGGGGAGGGATTGTGGCACTATGCCTCAAACGACTGTGCCATACCACTTCAGGAGTTTTCACTAGCAAGTACTAGAGAATTCTTGCACTTGAAGTCAATGGAGTTACATTGGCGTAACAGTCATAAAAACAGGATCAGAATAAGACCCCGTGTTGCTACTGTTACAGAAGGTGCTCAAAACTTCAATGTATGATAGAAAAAAATGCAATCCCACACTTCTCTCTGAAAATATTTGAACTGTTATTGATATAAAAAGTTAAGATTACTAGAACTGAGAAAGGGAGAAAAAAAATCCCCCTTTTTTCAGATTATTGCTTTTGTGCTTTGGGGATAGTCAGATTCATGGTTTCTCTAATATAATCAGTCAATACATTAGATTTAACTGTAATTTTGATGACTACTTTACTCAGTGAAATGGAAGAAAAAATAAAAAATAGGAAAATGTGGCTGTAAAACCGCAAAAACTGGTGAAGGACCTCAGGTATAGCATCTTGAAAGTACTTTAAACTTGAATAGTTTTCAAGTTGATGGGGTCCCTTTAAGATATTGCTAAGAGAAAAGACAGTGTTAACTGATCTGTAACACCAGAAATAGCGGCATCATTAGACTGTTCATCAAAGACTAATTTCCAAAGCCCAATTACTCTTTCCTTCTCCTCTTCAGTTGCTTTGAAACCAATGGAAGCAAATCAAATTATTCCATTTCAGTGTGTTCACTAATATCAACAATTAGTTTATCCTTGAAATCCAGGAAAGCTGTTATTGCTTACAAAGTCAAACCTCTCATACTTGTGGGCTCATATCTTCTGGGAAACAGGCACAGTTTCATTTCTCAGCAGACAGCTGAAATTTCCCTGGATGTCGCTAAACATTTGCTTTTATTAAACCTATCGTTGCTATTATGGCCTTTGATGCTACGTATTTGTTGAACAGCTTGAAACTACCAAATGATGCAATTTACTCCCTCCATTTTTATTGTTCTTATATGTCATGTAAGTAATGTTGTGTCTGAACTTCCATTAGAAGACCCTTTGTTCCTGAGGAGTTATTTATAGCTTGACCGTAATAACTCAGTCTGGGTTGAAGCATGGCATACAAAACCTTAGCTTGGGGTAAAAAAAAATTAACAAAAGTATCATAATAAAAAAACGTGAAAACCCTCTGTTTAAAACAACTAGCTCCTAACATCTGCATCATTTGTCACAATACTGAACTTCTCAATCTTTATTTGAAAAAGAGATGAAAATTGTAGAACACAGACCTGTTCGCATTTTTGTCTTCACTGAGTCTACCTCTGCTGACCAGGCTGTTGATTGTCCAGTTAACGGTGCCATGATGTGGGGCTGGCAGGCTCCCTGCTAGCTGCCGTGCCTCATGGCTCCCACGAAGCATCCAGCATGTCCCCTTTCTGGCTCCTCCATGTAGGGGCAGTCAGAGGACTCCGCATGGTGCCCCATCCCAAGCATAGTCCCTACAGTTCCCATTGTCCGGGAACCATAGCCAATGGGAGCTGCGGGGGTGCTGCCTGTGGATGGGGCACCACACAGACCCACCTGGACACACCTTCACGTAGGAGCCAGAGGGGGGACTTGCTGCTGCTTCTGAGAGCTGTTTGAGGTAAGCACCACCCAGAGTCTGCACCCCTGACTGCCTCCCAGACCCCAGTTCCTGCCCCAGCCCCAGCTCTGATACTCCTCCCACCCTCCAAACTCCTCAATCCCAGCCTGGAGCACCCTCCTGCATTTCAAACCCCTTATCCCCAGCCCCACCCCAGAGCCCTTATCCTCAGCCAGAGCCTTCACTCTCCCCCCATGCCCCAACCCCCTGCCCCAGCCCTGATCCCCCTCCCATCCTCCAAACAACTCGTTCCCAGCCTGAAGCACCCTCCTATACCCAAACACGTCATCTCCAGCCCCATATCAGAGTCTGCACGCCCAGCCAGAGCCTCAAACACCCCCTGCAATGCATCCTAACCCTCTGCCCTAGCCCAGAGTCCCCCCTCGAACTTCAAACCCCTCAGCCCTAGCCTGGAGCCCTCTCCAGCACCCCAAGCCCCTCATTCATGGCCTCCCCAGATCCTCCATCCCCAGACAGAGCCCTCACCTCCTCTCATATCCCAACCCACTACCTCAGCCTGGAGCCCCCTCCCACACTCTGAACTTCTTATATATAGCCACACCCCCAGCCGGAACTCTCACCGTCTCCCCGAGCCAGCCTGGTGAAAATGAGTGAGAGAGGGAGGGTGGGGAAAGCAAGCAACAGAGGGAAGGGGGACAGAGTGAGCAGGAGCAGGGCCTTGGAAAAGGGGACAGGGCGTGGGGGGCCCTTGGAGGAGAGGCATGGCAGGAGGATGGAGAAAGTGTGGTCGTTTTTGTTCAATTTGGCAACCTTAGTATAGTGCCTAGCACCCAGGGGCCCCAATCTCCAGCTGGAGTTCTTCAGATTGATCTCAATACACATAATTCAATGCACAGGAGCTGGGGTGAGGATATCGCTCAGCTTTGCAGAGATCTTTGCATTTCCACTGAGTTTTGTTTCTCATGACTGGCCAAGAGAGCCTCCAGCGTGAGATCAGCCTCTTTCAATGTGCCATATGCTGGAAGCGAAATAAAAAAGCTAATAGCCATGGAGTCTGAGAAGAGTAAAAATAAAGAGCTGAAAATTATGCAGGAGCAGAGCTGCAAATACATTGTAAATTAGTTCCAGTGAATCTGGAATAGAAAGACACAGTAAATGTAGGGAGAAAGAAAAGTGAGAATTAATGTTATTTGTAGCTAAAGTAAACTGAGGTGAGATTCGAAGAGAGATAAATTATTCATAGCTTGGAAGGACAGAGATAGATGAGGTTGACAAATGAAAGATACCCATAATATCAAGAAGTGTGGGAACTGACAATAATGAGTCCAAGTCTGAGGTGAGTGAGTGGCTGGGGGAGGAGGTGAATACATATAGAATTAAGAAGGTTGGACATTTTAGGATGTGAATTTTTTACGCATGTATATCACCCATCAGGACCCATTGCACTGAAGCTGCTCTGAAAAAGTAAACCTGTAATTTACTACTGAGTAAATACTATACATTTCAAAAACATTAATGTCCATGTTACACCGTACTCTGCAATGGGTGGGAAGGACTAAAGCACAAAGAAGAAAGAGTTTTAGATTTTATTTGTGACTGGTTTTTGGTACTAAAAAACTTAGTTATATAAACTGGAGAAAGTGGAAATGCGAATATAATACTGTAATAATAATTAATAATATCCCAGATCAAATAACCTACAAAAACGTACAGCGACCCTGGCAGCAGAAATTAGGGAACCTAACTAGGTTTTAGATTTCAGTGGGGAGAAAATTGTCGGGAAGGTTTTGTACCATAAATTAGATGCTGCAGCTGCTAAGACCTTGTTGTAAATCCATGTGCAGTGCCAGGTTTTTATATTGTTTCCCTATGCTTGGGAAGAACTCCCATGGAAATCAGGATTGAGCTGCAGACTAAAGCTTTAACTCTTGACTATTGAAACCATCTCAGGACAGAACTCCCTGGCTCTGGCTATAGTTAACACTGTCACCAAGCATCTAAGTTGTGCTTAAGGTGGGGGGTCTTCAAGCAGGCTAAAATATGCCCTAAAAAAGGGAAAAGTAGTATTGGATCAGCATTCATACAAAACTGTCACAGGCAAGAGTCTCAGAAAGGCTGCATTTTTTCCCTTGAGCTGCAGGAGCTTAGGGGAGTTCATTTTAAAGACAAAAGAAAATAATGCTGAGGCTATGGCTGGTCAATTTTTTTTAATGAAACTATTTTTGATAGAAAATTCAGCTTTGAATTAAATGATTTTTTTCCAGAAAAAGGGTCTGTTTCCCCCAAACAAATAAAAATTGGAATATTTCAGCCCCAAACCAAATAACTTCTATTCTAAATGCCACTATATGGTTCATTGGAGTTGTAGTTCTGGTGCCTTAAGCTCCCAGTATCACTCATGCTCCACAGCCAAGAATTCCTAACATTCACCTCACCTCCTCCAATGTCAGTTGAATTAGAACCACCAACACTTTTTTAAAAAAAAATTTGAAAATGGTATTTCTCAAAGAGAAAAGGGAAGAAATGGAAGCTAGCATCTTGTACTCATTTCTCACTCCCTTTGTGTTGCTGGACATGATAACAAAGAGCAGGGAAACAGAGAATTGGAACAAAGACCCTTCTCTTCCTGTCCCAAACTGTGTGTAGTGTTGCTAAATGTAAAACGATATCCTGCAGTTCACCCTTGATGTATATGCAGTTCAGCCATGGATAACATAGTTTGTAAAGCACTTTGGTCTCCTTTGGTGTGAAATATGTTCAGTATCACTCTGAGATGTTCATATTAATAACACCTAAGAAAAAAATCCTAAAGCAATACTCTGTTAATTTCTTATGTTCACATAGAGCCATTATCTCACAAATCATCAGGCAAGGAGAAAGATGTACAATGGGATTAATGAATTAAGAGTTGTCTCCGCAAGTACAGTATTATTTTTATGGGCGCTGAATATTAACTTGTCAAATATCTTCTGGGATTGTATAAATTATTTTTCTGTGCTCTTTACATACATACAGACACACACAGGTGTTCATTTGTCTTTTCTTCTTTGCAATATGAACCAACATAAGCATAGCTGCTGCTGGTTACAGCAACAACCTGAGGTAGTATAAAGCTGCTTTGTCACTGCAGACTTTTCAGTTCAAGTGGTCCATGACAATAGATAGAAGGTTCAAATACCTTCACTTGTGATGCAGTTGCTCTTGCTGTTCAGAAATTATAGAGCTAAACATTACCCCCCTAACAATTTGGCTGGGATTCTGAGTCCAGAATCTAGTAATGAAACTCTGAGTATATTCTGGACTCTCTTCTCACCATGAAAAAGTTGCAATCCCTCCAGTGCCATCTGTGTCAAGTCTGATAAGTTATCACTATCCAGGATCTAAACAATGGAATTATTACATATTGGCCTTTTATTTCTTTTTTGTCTTGAGGGGTATTCTCCTTTCGAATGTAAGTCTTCTGACATTGGAAGCAGAGATTCAAATCTTTCTTTGCATTTTCTTTTGTTTTTCTTTCAGTTACTGATCAAACTAAGGTAATTGTTAATTGCACGACTGTGGAAACAACAGCAAATACAGTTGTCACCCAGATACTAATGTATGGTCTTCCACCATCCTGATATAATTTTGGTCTCCAGCCATGCACCCTAGGCTTCTTCCATAGCCTCCTTGCATGTCCCTTCTTTTTGACCCCTCCTTTCCTCCAACTCAGGCCCTCTTTGTCGATCCTTCTTCCAGCACTGGTGTCCCTTTCCATTCATTTATCTTTACTGTTTCTAGCCTGGGCTCACCATCTCCGCAGAGAGGAGGCCCCCTCACCCTAATCCTTCTTTTTTCGTCCTCTCATTGATCCTCCAGTCCCCACCTCAAAATGAACTGTTGGAGCAGTTGTAGGGATGGAGGGGAAACTTGTCAAGCCACTTCAAACTGCCCATCTTTTGGCTTCATTGGGAAAGAGCTGAGCAAGGGCAGAGCAAAGCTCAGCAGGATTCTTTTTTCCCTCCCCCTTCCATGGTCCTGCAGACTAATGGTGGGAGGAGAGATCTGACACCATGCCCCTCTTCACCCCTCAACCTCCTTGGAGCTACTTGATGCAGCAGAGGGCGTGCAGGAACTACTATTGTGAGATGCACTTTCACAAATGTGCAAAGGAGCAGCCAGTAGCTTCTTATGTGCTCCTCTGCCACTTTCCAAGGTCTTCCCACAGTCTGAACATACCTCAAATGCAAGTCACTCAAACACATGTGCTCTGGCACAGAGAGGCATTCAGTTAACCTTGTTTTAGGCTGGGATGCTGGAAAGAATTACCTTAACTCTCATCTCACATAACCCCTAAAATTGCTACTTAAGTACATAATAACACCTCCCAGGAGCTCTGCTTTTCCACGTTGAGTATAAATGGTTCTTTAGAAGTATTTTGGCCACAAACAATCTCAAACTGTTGAAATTAAGAGCTGAAAACATGCCCAGCATCCATCAAAGGGATCTAAAACGCCTGTCTAAAAGAAGCAAAGTTTGCGGGAATCTGCTTTATGGTGTTTTCTCATTATCAAATCTAGCATCCCTTTTCAGATCATAACAGACACTAAAATGATCACCTTTATCCCATAGCCTTCATTCCTCAGCTCTGCTGTATTCTTCCGGATCCTCCAAATACTCACTCCAAAGTATAAATATCCCAATTTTTCAGCTTTCTTTTTGCTGCACTGTACAAGGTCATTACTCAGGCTTGTCGCCTCGCGGGGCGGTGGGGCACCGCACTGCCTCGCTCCTATCTCCGGCCGGGTTGGGGAAATACCCAGCGCGTAACTCAAGAGGCCCAGGCCCTGTGGCCGGGTGGGCCACAAACACCCACAAGGGAGTCCGAGCTCAGGCCCTTAGGCAGTGGCTGAGCAGCATTAGTCCACTTAAGCCCTGGCCCTGAGGCAGGGCAGGGCAGCAAACAAACACAAAGAGTCAGGGCTCAGACCCTTAGGCAGGGACTGAGCAGCAGTAGTTCAAGTAAACCCAGGTGTCTGGTAGAGGGGGAGACTGCCACCCACATCTAAGGGTGGCAGGGGGGGGGGGGCGCAGGCCCACCCACTCCACTGTGTCCCAGCCCGGGGCCCTAGCAGCGGAAAAACCCTGCTGCAGTCAGTGGGGATCATGACATGGGTTCGGGGTCTCCCCCCGGGCTGCTTCCAGACTCCCCCCCCCACGGTACCTGGGTTAGTCACAGATACTCGGGGTGCTCCAGGATCATGGGCTCCTCGGAATCGCTGTCAGAGGGTAGGTCCGGCAACTCCTCGGGATAATATGGGGAGTGTAGGTTCGGCGGCTCCTCCGGGTAGCGGGCAAGGGGCAGGCCCGGCGGCTCCCTAGCTGGAGCCACCCCCCGCAGCATCTGGCCTCCCCGATGGCTGACGCCCGAGTGAACTCCGAGGCAGAGCTTTTATACTTCCTGTCCAGCCCCTGACTTTCCAGGGGGCTGGGCTTGGCGTGCCCTGGCTCCGCCGTCTCTGGCGTCTGCCAGGGGTTATCTCCCTCCCGGCCAGCAGGGGGCCACACCACCCCTCTACATGCATGTATAGAAAGTATTTTGCACTTCCAATAGGTCTATTTACTTTTATGTCACAAAAAGTAATTAAAGGAGGACTGACCAGTTATACCTCCACTAATATTGGAAAGTGTTCTTGAGTCTTTAAATTATTGTAGACTGCTATTGTGTCCTCCTTTAATAGTCCATGCACATGTAGCTCTTTCGATCTTTCTTTGAGAGGTACACCCTCCTGCCCTTTGACCATTTTTGTGCCTCATATCGCTACCCTTCCTTCAATTATTCAATGTACTTTCCATGCCCAGTACTGAGCGCAGTATTCCAGATACAGATGCACCAGAGTCATGTAGTCTCCAGTTCAACAGGTACTTAAGCACATAAGTAACTTTAAGCACATGTGAAATCCTGTTGTCTCAATGGGACTATTCACAGGCTTAAAGTTGTGCAGCTTGCTAACACTGTTGATTTGGGGCTAGGAAGGGGTACTCTGAAGCTTTCTGCTCAATGACATGCTTCTACATATGAAATCCAAATGGCATTTTCTTTTTTCACAGCAATATTACATTTCAAATGCCTGTCTAATAGTAACCCCTGTCTCCTGCCATAATCGTCTTTCAACATTGCTGCCTTCTGGATTATTTTCCTTCCCCTGAATATATCCAAGTTGCAAATTATTTTCCACCATATTTCTTTCTTGCATTTTTCCAAGCTGAATCTCATTTTGTTGTTTTCTACATGTTTCTAATCTCTCTAGGTTCGTTTATATTCCTGATCTATTTTCACCACTAATTTCAACTATTTCTAATTTATCATCGATTGCAAATTTCATTTACTTTCTCTCCAACCTCATTAATAATTTTAAATAAGTTGCTCTGAATGCTGATTTCTGCAACGCTCTAACATAGCTTCCCACCAGTTCGCTGCATTGCTACTTACCATTACTCTTTGCTGACAGCTCTTCAGTGATTTTAAAGTCTATATGATAGTACTCATATCCAAGCCAAATGGAATTTATTTTAAGAGGGAGATTTTTTGAGACACTGCATCAAGTACTCCACCAAAATCCAAATATATCTACTGCTTTCTCCTCATCATCATTTTGTCTTCCGTTTACTTTTTAGTTCTCTCTCGCTCTCTGTGTTCATCTCTTATTTAGTCTCTCTTGTTCTCTAAGTATTACCCATTTACTGTTCAAAGGGTAATTTCTATAAAATGTAGTACAGTAAAACCTCGATTTAACGGACTTCGGATGCAATGGACAAAATTTCTGATCCATATCAGACCGCGACCCCTCCCGGCTGCGGCCCCGGTCCCCTTCCCAGGCGGCTGGCTGCTGGCTCCCGGCTGCTGCCCCGGTCCCAGCTGCTGGTGGGCTGGCTGCCGGCTCCCGGCTGCTGCCCCGGTCCCGGCCGCTGGCGGGCTGGCTGCCGGCTCCTGGCTGCCACCCAGGTCCCGGCAGCGGGCGGGCTGGCTGCTGGGTCCCGGCAGCTCGGAGGGCGGGCTGCCAGCTCCTGGCTGCCGCCTGGGTCCCGGCAGTGGGCGGGCTGCAGAGATGCTGCCCCGACCCTGTAGCAGGCGGGCTGCTGCTCCGACAGCTCGGGTTTTTTTTATTATTAAATAACTGACTTTTTGATTTAACGGAAACCCCCTCGCCCAAATTAGTCCGTTAAATGGAGGTTTTACTGTATACAAGTCAACACACACATAAGCACAGATATATATCTTCAATTTGAAACTGTTTGTATCTCTGTCTTTAAATGAATCTGAAGTAAGAAAGGTATTACATTTTTTTTAAGTTTCATAAATGTTAAAACATTGGAAATGTCTATCTTGGAGGCTTTAGTGCCCCCTAGTGTACTACAATTAAAATTTCCTCTTTTCAAAATTCACTACTTCTAAATACATACAAGCTAAACCACCAAAAATGTTTGTTCTGTGAGCTGAACAAATGTCCAGGTGGAACCAGGGCACACATACCCAAGCCCACACATACAAACCTACTTGGCACCATCACAAATTTGATTTCTGGCCATCAGGGCAGCCATGACAAATTTACCCTCAATAAACAATGAGTAGAGATGGATGGACTGGGTGGGAGAAGTAGATGGGTGTCTGACACAGCCATGCAACTGGCTTTCTGTGTCCCTATTGGCATCCCAGTTCCTGGGAGGCAAGTTCTGCACTATCATAAGAATCACAAGCGCTTTATTTTAGAATATGTTTTGAAGAGAGAAGAGGCAGGAGAAAAATCAGATTAATATGTGTGAGAAGTCAGAAGATAATATGGGAGGAAGGAAAGACAATGAATGGGGAAAGGGGGAAGGAAACATGGAAAGGGCAGCATGATACTAAGCAACCTTGTTTTCATACCTGACACATTATTATAACAATCTTTGCAAAATAGGTCTTGTGAGATATCAATTGGAAACTAACAACTCACTGGTCATTAATAATCTTGTGTGAGGTATGCACATGATGGGTATTAAGAGTTATGGGCATATGCTGAAATCATAACTATAATGTGTCGAAGCCAGGCATGTTAGGGGGAGTTGGTAAACAGGCCTGCTCAGTCAAAGAACTGTGTATTTGATTCTCTGACCAACCCAATTTTCAGCCATAGACAATGAAGGTCCATTTTTAAATGTTAGGTAAAGAAAGCTATTAAATTAACAAGTGGAGGGGGAAGAAAGTGTGTGGTTGGTTGTGAGCAGGCCAAGATAGGGACTACAACAGCAAAACATTGTAAAACACCTGAGATTACAGGGCAGTTGGTGATGCAACATCTCACTGGTCTGGATTGCACCCCAAAACATGGCCGAAAACTACACTATTAGGGGAAAAGGAAAAGGACAAAGTGCTGGGACAGAAAGAAAGAAAGAGAAATGAGACCTGACAACTATCATGACTAAGTTCCATTTAAACCTTGTGAGATAGGTTCCAATTTCCAGAACCAGATGCTATTCTGTCCACACACCATCTAAAACCTGTTTCCCCTCTCTAAACTCCTCTTTCCCCACCTCACTCATACTCCTTAGAAGGATTATCATCCCTGATACCATATGCACAGTGGGAAGACAGGCTGATTATCATAAAAGACCCTAGCAGCGGTGTCCAATAGAAATTTGATGCTAGCCGCACTGCTAGCCACACCTGTGGTTTTTAATTTTTCTTACCGGTATTAGCCACATTATAAAAAAAGCCACATGCATTAACCACAATTCAATACCCTCTTATCCACATGTGGCTAGTGGCGAACGTATTGGACACCACTGCATAAGAGAAGGGCAGTGATCTGATCAGACAGCCATCAGGAAGGTACTGTGAGGGAGAGAAGTAAACTGCTGCAACTCTTGTAGACTTCTCACAAGGGGAAGAATGCAAATAAATAGAATAGCTCTCATGGAAAAGTCATATAGGATTCAACAGAAAATGAATAGGGTTTGGTCAAAATATTTTAAAAACTCTAGATATGAATAGTAATTTTTTATTAATGTATTCTACACGAGGGTTTAATAATTTTGTGTATCTCAGGAAGAGAAAGAATAAAATTATTATGAGAATTTCCATAATTTTGGCATTTAGCTGAATTTGTGACTTTTGCTGAACATAGTTGTAGTTTGTAAAGCCAAATGATATGTTGTATTGTAGTCTCCACATATCTGTTTGACTTAAGGTTCATTCTGCTGCTCATCAATATTTTATCTGAGCCTTACTTTCAAAGTAAGATTTTACCTTCAAAATAAAATTTAATTGACTTCAGGGAATCTGTCACTTCTCCCTTTTTCAGATTAAAAAAAACTGTGCTTGGGGTAGAGGTTTTGGTGTTTTAGAATTTTTTTTTCACTTTTTTTAGAATTTGATTTATTTCAGATTTGTTTTGTTGGGTTTTTTTGTTGTTGTTGTTTTGAGGTTTTTGCATAGAAGGTTTTTGCCAAACCTGATATTAATTTTCTGAGTGTATTCCCCAACACTCCCTTGATCTTCTCAGTTCTTTTGTTCAGCCAAATGGTCTTTTCAGAATGAAAAAGTTTTCATTGTGACAAATATGTGTTATGCTGTTTAGAATAAGTTGAAATGGCTTTCAGCCTAGAAGTTTGATTTATGTTATAGTTACAGTAACTAGTACACAGCTTTAACCATCGATTTTTCTAATGAATTATACAATTCAAAAGCATAAACAATTTTAACGCAGTGCCTTAGCTGGTGTAAATCAGTGTAGTCCATTGATTTTGATGGTTCTATCTCAGTTCACTCCAGCAGAGGACCTGGCCTTGTCTGCAGTGTCCCCTAGTGTGCAATAATTATTTCAAGTTGAGTTTTATTAACTAGATAGCTAGACTATCTATCTAAAATAAGACATAAGTTGTGTCCTATATTTATCTGGGGCTCATTTTCTAATGCTGGATGGTGCTGAAGTGAAGAATTATGATAAGGGCTCCACTGTGTAAATGCAATCAGAAAACAGAAAATCAAATTGTTGCTATTGTACAGTGTGTTGCCTGCATAGAATACAAATCTTCAATTGCTGTAAGTTATCATAGCTTCATTACAGTCAATGAAGGCAATTTACCTAGCTAAGCATCTGCTCCCACATCTGTAAGAAATGAATGGAAACTTTAGTTTCTAAATATCTGTATTAGTCCTAGATTTTCAAGTCAATGCATTGACACTCAGCTTCATATCAGTAGTAAACAGAGTTGTTGTGTATAGCAGTAACTAGAGTTGTGTGTAATCATAAGTATACTATCAGCAACTTAAATATACACACGTAATCATTCTTCAAGCCTATTGCCAAAATTCATGCTAAAGAGCTCTCCTGACCTTATAACATCCAGTATGCGGTAAAGAAAAAAATGTTTCCATCTTGTTTTTCTGTATTTTTTAAATAAATTTTATTTTCAGTTCTTCATTGTTAATGCTTATTCGTGGCATGCAACTTAACTCAATTAAGCTTCCCTGAGTACCATCTGATGGATAGAGTTGCTGTTTCTGCAAAAGTTTGTGCCAGAAAAAACATCTGGTTTTAAATGACAGTGAATTAGGCCAACTCTCTGATCTGAATCTTTGGAAGCTAGAACATACAGCATGCTAACTCTTTCCTTTTATGTACGTAGGGCCACAGAAATCTTGGTTTATTGTTTGCCTTAGGAAAGCTATCAAAGTGTAAACAGAAAGTGTAAAATGAAAAAACCATCCAAATATCAAAAAAAGCTCTTAATAACACAGTGGTGACATGCATCATTTATGGTGTTACCATAAAATACTGCATGGTATATTGAAGAAACAACATGGTAACCATGTGGTAACTCTAGTGGAAACAATGATAATTATGCAGTAATTTAAGTAACCACTGCTGCATTTACATTCTGGTAAAGTGGTAAAATGTTTGAGTCCCTCATGCATCTCTAAACAAGGAAGCTGCCTGTCACAGCAGCTACTTTGAAGGGAAAAGATTATTTTTTCTAACATTTATCAGCTCTCCTTTAAGTCAAGTGCTTTGTACAAAAATAGATGCATTCTGTATGGTGTGATAAAGAGATTACAAGGGGATGGATTACAGGGGTATTCCCACTTTTTCCCCTCTTATGAATCCATATTCAGCTGCTCACAAATGGGCCTCAGAAGAAACTCCACAATCATTTTGCACTAGTTCCTGAGGTGCTATAGGAATCAATATAATCGGGGCATTCTTCCCTTCTAAGGAAGAGCACTTAAAGAAATCGCCTTCAGTGGAAAATTGCAGAGAGGGAATGCAGTCCATTCATAGCCTCCATGCATAACTCCTGGGAACCCAGTTTTGGGGATCAGAATCCTTAGACTGAGAACAACGGCATTAAAAGATGTATGATCAACGTGAAAAAGAAAAGGAGACCCTATTTTAGACACCAGCCGCTGAAAAATACACTGCGGTGTTAGAATGACCCTCTTTTAATTCTACAGCTATTCAGAGCACCTGGGTGAACCAGCCTTTTCTTGCCTTGTTGAGAGCTGTCTGGAAATTATGGAATTCTAATATTTTTGCAGTTTCTGTTATCTTAGTACAAAAGCCTTCCTTTCGCTAACATAGAATTAACAGTTCTGGTATTTTCTGCAAAATAGAAATTAAAACAAAGAAAAAATCCAAATATTTCAAGACCTCAAAATCTTCGAGTTTGACTCTGAAAAAGTACAAAGATACAGACACAAGTTTTATTGGTTCTTCAACTGCGGTATTTATATGTTC
The DNA here is from genome assembly GCA_032164245.1 of Sternotherus odoratus. NCBI lineage: Eukaryota > Metazoa > Chordata > Testudines > Kinosternidae > Sternotherus > Sternotherus odoratus. The sequence goes on from JAVMKO010000001.1 coordinate 64,619,422, forward strand.
TTGGTCATATATGTGTTAGTTTGTGTAACTTGATTAAATACATTATTTTGAAAGAGATCAAGGAACATGTTAGAATAACTTTTACACGGTGTTCTCTTTCAAAAAAGAAACTTTCCAATGCTAAATGCATATTATAGGGCACTGGAGGTTTGTTCCAAAAAGCTGCCAAGTATAAAAATGGAACCTAATCTTAAGAAAAGGTAAAATGAGAATTCCATAACTTTATAAAAAAAAATTTATTGCTAGGAAATTGAAAAAAAAAAAGATTTCAAGACAACAATAGAACCATCATTATAAAATCTTCATATTGTTAAGTAAAAATTTGCCAAGGAATAAATCAAATAACCCTATCAAGAAATGAGAGAGCTAGCATCCCAAAATCATTCATAAATGTCTGCCAACATAGCCTTATAAACAATCCAGTTTCTGTTTCTAACATTTCAGGTATATGCTTTTTGTCCATAGCCTGGTATTAAGTTTTTAAAGCAAAACATTTTAATTTAGGGGACTGTGTACAGAGCTGCTGGGCTGTAAAGAACAGTGCAGCATCTCAATCCAAATCTCTTTCTTCCACAGGCAGAAAGGCCAAAATATTTAGATTGCTGTCCTTAATTTTAGATTCTCTGATCAAGCTCCATGTCACAGAACAGCTCTCTGCATGTGTTAGAAGTGGTGGGTTTAGAGCCATTCTGATTTCCACTGGAGTAAACTGAAGTCAGAATTATAAGAATGTAAAACCTATGTGAGAGCAGAGTCAGGTTTCTTCTGGACTCTGGGACTGTAATGATCAGGTCTAAACAGATTTGTTTAATTTTCTCTCTCCAAATATGGGACAAATGAGAGAGTGGACAACGCTACATTTAAGCCACTCCCACAACATTGTTCAGTGATATAAACTGGAAGGGAAGCAATGCCAGGAGCTAGCATCGGCTCTGGATGGCATATTGTGCTAGGACATAAAATCAGCCCACTATAATAGACCTGGGTAAACACTTCAAAAGTATTTTCCAGATATTTGTTCTGATTCTTTACTTTGGCCATGCCTGCCCATTATGCCCAGGGTTTTGTGGGTTTTTTCTTTTTTTTGTTTGTTTTGTTTTTTTGGCAAACATTGAAGCAATCACTTTTCACTGGCCAGACATTTCACAGAAAGTACAGGTTAGAGGCATATGAGCATTCACAGAAACCTGCATGTTCTAGCGCTTGAAGGGGTTGGGAGCTCATTCAGTTCAGAATCAGGTTCAAAAATATGGCTCTCATCTGAGTCATCCCAGAATTTTAATATAAAATATTTCCTGCAGGCTGTTCAAGACCAGGGATGGAGGCACATGGTGTTGGCAAGCAGGAGAGAGCTGACTGGTTGTGCAAGGGAGAATACAGCACACCCAATAACGGGTGCAGTGTGAGCAGAAAGGGTCCCTGCACAGCCTTTGGTTGTAGCAGCTCTGTACTGCTGCTTACAAGGGGCTCTGTCTAAATGGCACAGCAATCCTCTGAGTCTGAAAAGATCAAAGTTGCACTTTTTTAAATACAATTCTATTCAACAGTCGTCCAGCATTATGGTCCTGGTGCTAAAACTACTTATATTGTAATTTGAATGTAATTCATATTCATAATCTCTCAGCTCTATAATTTTGTGATACATCTGTATCACACTTATGTGTCATAAATACACTTGAAAGAAAGTAGTATTTTCTAAAATGAATGTGGGAACAGAAACTGCCAAACCAAACACATTTTTCTCTCTTATAGTATTCGGATTTATCTCTGTCATCCTACGGAATTAAACTTCCACGTGTGATTTTTACTCTGTTTTCTGTACTTATCGGAACAATGTAGATATGGGATTTTGATATGCAGTTTGTTTACATTATAACACAGCTACTTTTCAGTTTATGGTATGGTTCAGTGGATGCTTGTGTATTATTAAAGTCAATGGCAGAATCCTGAGGAGACATAGGTCAGCTTTGTTTGTGATATGCTACCTACTCCCTTCACCTTGGCATAGTGATGAAATCATGAAAAGGAAAAGGAAGGTTGAACAATTGCCAAACTTCTTAAAAGTTCATTAGCCCTCTCAGGAGGGACCACTTATTAACCCTTTCCTTCTGTGGTTCTTCATCTTCTCTATGTAACATACTCAGCACAAGAGGCCAGATATCAATCTCAGCTGCATTAGTCTAAGACTGCAGTGGGAGTGATAAGTTCAGTTGAGTGATGCTATATATATAAAAGTGTTAATGTGATCAGAATCTGATCCAGAAGGCAGGCATTTGGTTTTCTTCTTTGTAGGTGCTATGAGTCAAACTGCTAACATGGACTGTTGCAGTATCTGCACTGGGATGTGGAGAGAGACACATTTCTGATAATAAATACCTGATAGCCAGAGCCTTAAATCACAGCAACTTGGCCTTCCCTCTTTAACTGCATTTTAGGAAGTGCTGATGTTGAAATTTTACAAACTAGAGCATAAGCTAGACTTGAAAGGTCAAATACATCCCTTACTTATACCCATGAAGTCCACTGAAGTAAGAAGGGTATAAATGAGGATAGAATTTTGGCTAAGAGGTGCTAGAAATCAGAGTGAGTGGGAGTGAAGAAAACTTCATATTGCTGTATAAATTCTTTGAAAACATCCATTCTCCCTATTATTCTTGCACAGAAAAATCTTGAAACTTCTATTTAGTTGCAAATACAGTCAAGGAGAACATATGTAACCAGTAATGAAATGTCAGCAGTGGGAATTTTAAAAGAATGTACTTTTAATAAAATATTCATTTATGACTTTAGTAAATTACATACAGACAAATGTCTGAAAAGAAGATCAAAAAGTGAAACCAAAACCAAAAGAACAAATAATATCATTAACACAGCCTAGCATTAACCATGATTTCTGTTGTCCACAGATTCTTTGACATGTGTTTTCTCTTAAACAGAGCTGGGTAAAATTCAGAGGCCCCAGTTCTTCCAGATTCCAATCACTCTTGAGTTCCCCACTTACCTCCTGGCAACCAAAGAATCCTTTACTGAGGAAAGCCATGGGGAACAAGTCTTCCACAGCAACAGCAGGATATTCCTGCTAGGGGAGGCCATCTCATGCAAATCTTCCCCAGCAGCCAAAGTGAATGAGGTTCCACTGAAAGTAAGACTTCAGAGGGCAGTCTTTCCTGTAAGTTTTCCCTTCATGTGGTTGCTCATTTACTGTAGAGACAAAGTCCTTCACCTCACGTTATATTTTAATGTCTTTCCCTGAAGGGCAAGTGAATGTGCTGGGACCTATGCAATAATGTGTAGGATTCAACTGGCCAGCACAGGGATTGTTGCTAAGACTTTTTAAAGGGGTCCTGTTATGGGTGTGGAGGGCTGAAGAGGGTTAATGTCATCTGAGACAGCCGTGTTGTCAGAGCCTCCAAACCATGTAAAAGGGGTTCCCCTGTCCCTATGCTCCAAGTACAGACATCAGGGCTCTTGTATGCCAGACCAACAAGTCCTTTTCCCCCACACCACCACTTTGCCAGTTGGGAATTTGGGGTTACCAATCGCTGCCACCATTCGGGTGTACTTCCAAAACCTTGGGGGGGGGGGCAAAATTCCCCTTTACCCCAACTCTGTCTTCCTCCCTGGAAGCCAAAGTTAGACACCTGGGGGCTGCTTCCCTTCACCCTTCCCGGCTGAAGGCGGACTTCCCCCCAACCCTGTCTCTCTCTACCAGATCATCAGAGGCTACTTTTCCTCCCCCCGCACCCTGTCCCCCTCCCTGGGAGTCAGAATCAGGTACCTGGAGGCTGCTTCCTCCCTCCCCCGTGTAACCTGACGGTAAGGAGAGACAGTCTCCACACTCCAGCTAGGCACTTAGCTGCCCTGGTCCCTATTTCCCTTCCCTTCTCCCTTCCCAAACTGGAAGCAGAGAAAACCCTAAGGGAAATAAACCAAACGGTTTTATAACTAGAAAATTTAATAAAGAAAAGGGAATGAAACAAAGATACAATACACTTTACAATTTGGGGTTCTCTAGCTCCCTTCTGAAACGGAAAGAAACACACCAAAAGGCACCGGCTTAATAGAATCAAATGATCATACTCACAGTACAGCTAATCAGAAATATAAGAAGAAAATAGAACCATCTTTACAGCCAAAGATGGTCTAGAACCCTTGCCAAGCTTCATGGCAAGCCAGAAACGAACTGAACTAACTTCCTGCTTCCGGCCTCATGGCCAGCCAAGATGGAACTGAACTTTTTACTCCTCCCTTCCTCATGGACTTGAGGCTCTGACCACATTGCTGTCTCAGATTACATTAACCCTCTCCAGCCCTCCACACCCATGACAGGTCCCCACAGGCCACAAACCTAATAAATTGACAAGCCTCTCTAACTTGTTTTGCAGAGACTCAAAGGCCTATTTGATGATTTGATGAACCTCTGGATCAATGGCCTAGATAAGGCTATGTATTTCTTCCACATTTCATTTCTAAGATTCACCCCTCCTCTAAATGGTCACAAAGTAAAAAAGTCACAAAGAGTGATCCCATTCCCTATTACCACAAAATCAGGATCAGCTCCATCTTCCATATATATGATAAAGATATGACACCATCAAAAAAGGTAAGATTTTATTGATGTACAATATTCAGACTCCCTTTATAGTTATGACTAAACATGGAGTATCTTCAGCTTTTAACATGATCTATTCTATGGTATTATGATAAAGGGAAACTTGCAAAAAGTAACAGGAAAAGAATAGAGACAAAGGAGATTAAGATGTATATTAAAACAAGGAGACAAAAATCAAGACAATCTGCAATTCAGAGTCCCTTCATAGTCACACATTTTTTAATAGATTTAGCTGCTGAGTGTCTCCACTTTACATTCAAGTCAAAATGGGAATAGATACCCCTTTCATTTGGAATATGTTCCACAAATTAAGCCCCCACTTTGTAAAAAAAAACAACAATGCAACAAAATGTTTACGCTCACACTTAAATTCATCCCTGTTCAGCAACACACATAAATACATACTAAACTTTAAGTATACGCATAAGTCCCATTGAAGTCAATGATACTTAAACATGTGTCTGAAGTAAAGCATGTTCTTAGTATTTTGTTGACTATGGTTAGACAGGGGAAGCAGGGCCCCAAACCACTACCTTCTTTGAATCCCTGCAAGATGCCAGTCAAACAGTGAAGATTATCTTGTTCAGAAGTCGGAAATATTTATATTATTTTGGAACCATAGAGGTTGATGACCACATAACCGCAAGATTACATTATCATTGGCATCCTCTTCCCTCTTAACTCCTCCTCATTTTATTTGTCACATTCTAAAGTTGGGTCTTGTTACAAATTAGACAGTAAGAAGTTTTGGTAGAAAACGTGTCTATTCTTGTTTATACAACATCTATCACAATGGTCTCCTAAGCATCTAGGTGCTATAATAGTACAAATAATTATGGGACATAGTACCACTGAAGAGGTACTAAGAAACTCACTGCTTTGGTCCCTTTGGTTCCATAAGATCAAAAAAAGCTTCTGATCTTCTGTTCAATGTGTCAATATTAGGCTTATATGCTAAAGCCATCCTCTTGTACAGACAGTCATATCTGACAAGACAGATTTTCCTTCCATTCCTTCAGTATAGCGGGACATCGATCTTTCTGGTGCCTGAGGATAGTTCTTTGATAATCATTAACCAAGTCTTAAACCAATTTATCTCCTTTGTTCAAACTATAGATATGAAATGAGATGTAACAAGGGGATACAACATATATTCAAGATTTCAAGGTGAAGCTCAATTTAAAAAGAAATAGGAGTGTAGCTGAAAGATTAGTAAAAGAAAATTCTCCTTCCATGTCTACTGGCAGGTCATTCACATGTGGATTATAATTTTGTTTGCAATTTCCAATATTCCCATCTCTCTGAGCATAAGAGCTTTGTCCTGTCTGAGAATGCTGGAAAAAGCTTTGAACTTTCTAGTTCAGCTTTACATTCATGAATTTTCTCAGTAGAAGTTTTAATTTGTTCTCCAATCATAAAAATGTACAGTAATATTTTCAAAAATATCTAAGTGAAAATGTGGTCCTTAGTCCCCAAAATCAAAGGTTTTTATGTGCCCAACTATGCAGATAAATGGGAAATAAGCCCTACTCAGATGCTTTTGAAAGTCACATTGGGCACTCTTTAGGTGCCTAAATACCTTTGAAAATCTGGCTCCGCATGTTACTGAAAGTCAATGGGATTTAGGCTCCAAAGGCCCTTAGGCACATATTCTCAGATTCTTAGCTGTGATTGATTTCAATGGGAATTAGGCACCTAAATAAGTTTTACTGCAGTAGGGCCATGAGAGTCATATATTGCTTTGGGAATGTAGTCAGCTTTATATTTTTTTAATCCAGGAAAATATTTGATTTAGATATAATCCTCAGATATAAGAGAAATCCTTGCCCTTTTCTTGGCAGCTCATATGCTACAAGAGGTCTATGCTCACTTAGAGCATCTCTTTTCCATCCAGTAGCGGAATCTTCAGTGCCCTACATTAGGCATCTCATCTACCAGGAAAACAATAAACTCTCTCAATGCTGGCAGTGGCTTATTAAAATAGAGACACTCACTGAGAATACAATGAACAAGAAGTCAAATAAAGAGATGTCAGGAGGGGCCTATTGAGTTGCTGCTGTAGGTAATACTAAGGCAATAGTAAATCTTCATCCAGTCACAAGACCACTCCAGCTCCACAATTCCAATAAAAATAAAAACATAATGTAAAAGCCCATCCCCTCAAAATCCATATCTGTTAATGGCGGAAGAAAGTACTATAGAGTCGTCATTCACTGATTATTTCCCCCCCTCACATAATCACCACTGAGAGCATAAAAACAACCCATATAAAAGTATCCATGTTCCATATATCATTACAAGTAACTTATCACTATTCATTCTGCCTCCTTAAACATATTGGTAATTAATATTTGCAAGTGAAAATTCAAGGAATCAAATTCTATCATCCATTGAAACACAAGAGGAGCAATTCCAGTGAGTGACATGGAGTTACTGTAGTTTTACTCATGGAAAACTTATTGCTGAAATTGACCAAGAATCTTTAAGCCTTCCTCCTCTCCCCTCTCCCCCCCCCAAAAAAAGTCATTTAAACTCCTCTGTAAAGAAGAAATGTTATCTGATATGCTAGTGATTCAACCCATGAAGACTCCCATAGCTATTCATATTGTCTCACATTTAGTGTATAACTTCAGTGCTGGCAGCACCCAGTTCCTCTGATTTGTCACAAACATTTATCCTGAATTAAACCAGGATAAGCAAATGTTTATTAAAATGTTGAATATTAAAAAAAGAATGACTGAAAGATGCAATGTTTAAGAGAAAACAATATCACAGATTACTGCAGGAATTTGGAGGTCCTCTGTTTTAGTGGTGTGGAAGGAAGCTGGGCCAGAGAGGTAGCTATTCTCTGCAGCCACATCCCTCTCAAGACCCAAGAAGATTGCATATGCAGAAACCTGCTCTATAGTGTGACCTTTTAACTGAGGGAAAGTGGTTGGACTCAGCTGTATGGAAGCAATGATCTCATGGGACTGATGAAGGGGCAGGAGACCACTCCAGGTTTACAGCCTTCCTTGCTGTACTCTTAGTGGATTTTGAGGCACTGCCCATGCATGTTCCACAAGAGAGGGTGGGGAGGAATACTCCGTTTCCTAAAGAACACTGGTGTTCACATCTGTTGAGTTTCCTGTTGTTTCCATGGATTGTTCCTGAATAAGGGATGACTTTCATGAGTTCTTTATTGAGACTTCATAATAACATGGCTTAATTTCTTGAACAAGATATGGATAGAGAGAGAGATATTATGTTTATTGGTATACTAATGAAGCAATAGTACAACATAAAATTAAACTGCCCCTCTCAAAATAAAAGAGACAAGTATTTTTTGTTATATGGTTAATATCACCAACCCTAAGCATTCAAAAACCATGAATCAAGCCACAAAATCATGAGATTTTAAAGTATAATAAATGTTGAGTTCCTTTCATTTGCTTTTTGGAATTTGAATTTTTAGTTTCTGGGTTTTTTTGTTTTGAGATTCTTCCCCCTCCCCCACTGCAAGATCTGGAACCATAATCATATGGCACCTGGTGTCAAGAGTTTTAGAAAAACACCAAATATTGCAAGACTCTCAATAAAATCATGAGACCTGGCAACAAGTATATGGTATCTTGGATATTATTCTTGCCGATTGGAAAATGTTAGTAATCTGTAATGGTCTATGTGAATTATCAATGACCTACTGTATCACAAGAAGAGTTCAAAATGTCCCTGGTGACATTTCCAGTCCATCTGTAAAACATAATTACAGGCAAACTGATAAGAATGGATATTCCCCCCCCCCCATTTCTGTATTAAGATGTTCTGATAAGTTTGGAAAAGCACAAGAATATCTGGATTCTTCCCTGTACTGAATCTTCTGAGGTTCATCCCTCACTATTGTGAATTCACGTCAGATGTGATGGCAGTTTTTGCAGTGTGGATATTTGCATGCTAAGACCACCTGTTCATTCCTCAAAGACTAGGAACAGCTTCCAAAGAGTAACTTTCTGTCACTAAAGACTTTGACCAGATCTGAACCATGACCTAAAGAAGAAAGTTTCAATATATCATCTGAGCCATCATGTTCCCTTGTGTCTTATGCAAGCTTAAGAAATAGGAAAGGGAAATTCCTAAAGCAATCAACCAAAAGAAGTTTGTTTTCCTCCAGTGCTGTAAGGTCATTACTGTGGAATATGACTTTTTTCCAGTTGCATTATAAATAACATTCCCTGACAGGTAAAACTGTAGGCATAAATTTGATGTGAGATCAAGGAGTGTACCTAAAATAAAGGTTTGGTAACAATCCATGCTATTCCTTGTGCTTTCAAAATAACAAAACTCTTTTGTATCTGATATTCAGGAAACTATTTGTGCTTGCACTGAATGACAATTACATCTTGAAGTGTTCTGGTACTTTACAAAAGCTCCCGCTGCAACACAGCAAATGGAAATTTAAGGAGGAAAGATAAGTTATTTCACAAGAGATTAGCCACACACAAAAACTCTGAGTGTATGTGTTGCATGTTTTCAATTATCTGAGAGTCTGGGTATCAACTCATTGTTCCTGGCTTTGCTCAAGTGCATTTTATGATGCTTCTTTGTTTTCATTTGATAAGATAGCGGCTTGTTCATTCTTGTGGCTTTGGTCCAATTCAACTGACTACCTCATGTGTATCAATGCATTTGTCATGGTAAGAAATTGTACAAATTAGTTCACTTATTAAACTGGGCTTTCATTCTTTTTTATTAATGTAATACAGATCATAGCATTTAGGAGGCATATTACAATCAGGAGTAATATTAACAAAATAAAATCAGGACAGTATTAAGCAATAGACACCTGTCAGGAAATATAAAGTTAGCTGTGTTGGGGGGATACCACCAATGCCCAGCGGTAAACTAGGAACATTTCATCTTTGAATGTGGAGGATTTTGATTACTTTGTTCCCTTTTGGAAACTAGTTTTATTTATATACCTATTCCTTCACTTTTATTAGACAAAAAGGATTCCAGAACTATTTACACTTAATGATTTTTGACAAGATTGATATCAATACGTATAAGAAATATATACAAAATTTTGATTCTCAAAATGCCACAGAGTTAAACTAAGTTTGGCAAATAAATGTTTTGCAGCTGGGTTTAGGTAAAATCATGGCAATGTGGTTTGGGTCCATGGTGCCCAACCTTATTATGCAGGATGTCCACATAAACCTAAGCACAACCTTGTGTGGGTCAAACAGATTCTACATATTTTAAATAAGATTTAAAATCATCTATATAGATTTATATTTTAAATTCAGCTTGTTTGGAGTATATTTTGATGGGTTGTTTCTATGTACATTATTGCCTATTTACACATATTTTTAAACTATAATGATATAAACATGACGACAAAGTGCTAATGAATCAGTCATTAGCATATTTTGTTGAAGCAGACCACAAGCCTTATGAAATGCTCTAGAGCAGTGCTTCTCAAATTTCTGTTTGAGTCTGAGAACCGTGACCCCTTTTTCATTCGGCGACTGCCGCAGCAGACCCTTGATTGTCCACTGAAAAGCCGCCGAATGAATTACTTCTACATTCCGCGGCTATTTTTGAGTGCTCCCAAAATTAGCTCGGCAAGTCTGCTGAGAAGCTGCCGAATGCAGAAGTAATTCATTCAGCGGCTTTTAAGTGGCGCCAGGAGCTCGTGACCACCCTGAGGGCACTCGGCGACCCCCTAGGAGGCTTGCGACCCCTGGTTTGAGAAACCCTGTTCTAGAGGGCTATAGTTTGGGCACCCTTTGTTGGGCTTAATCACAGGTTTAGCTCCCCAGAGGTTATATCAAGGCAATATTATAACCTGAGGCTTGAGTCCAGTGAACCCAAAAAGCTCTTCACAGCCCTTTACCAATATTGTCATATTACTATTTGAATAACAATAAAATTGCCAAGCCTTTAGTCTAATAGTCTTTAGATGCACCATAAAATCAGAGTTTTTAAACAACCTAAGAAGTTGACCATGTTTACTTCACTTGTTTGAATAAGAAAATAATGTTATCATTTAGTTTATGACAAACGAAAGCTGAACCAAAATGGAATCTAATTAAGACTGCAGTTAAATATTTAATTGATTAAAAGCCTTGAAACAAAACAAAGAATATTCCTGCTGTAGAGAGCTGATTAAGTAACAAAGAACTTCACTGACAGTCAAGCTAAGCTAGGCTGGAGAACATTTGAGCAACACACACACAAGCCCCTCTGCCTCCCTTGAGTCGTGTAGGGAACATCCATAATAAAACCAGTGAATCTTTTATTGAATATTTATTTTATATGCAGATTTTAAATACCCATTCTTTGCTCTTGGTGTTTTACCTTAATTAAAATATGCAATACAAAGAATACAATCAAGTGAATACTTTAAAGCAAAATATACAAATTTTAATTTTAATACAAAATATATAGTGTTCTTTCAAAAGAAAAAAAAAGCACCCTATCCCAGGTCTACACACCTGGGGGTGGAGAGGGCACCCCTGACACTAAAACCTATTCACTCACTTAAGCAGACTTTAATTGTGCGTACACAGTGCTTAGTGCCTGCCCTGAGCTATCCTACTTTGCATCACCCGATGGCTCTTACTACATAAACCACATAGTTGGCACTGCTCTGGCCCTCAGTGCTTGTGTAGCTCTGACGTAAAAAGCCTAGATCTAATAACAATCAAGTATGTACAATAGAATCAAATTCAAGAATAGCAGCCGTGTTAGTCTGTATCCGTAAAGAAAGCGAGGAATACTTGTAGCACCTTAGAGACTAACCAGTTTATTTCAGCCTAAGCTTTTGTGGGCTATAGCCCACTTCATCGGATGCAGCTTATGCTGAAATAAACTGGTTAGTCTCTAAGGAGCTACAAGTATTCCTCACTTTCTTTAATAGAATCAAAGTGAGTGTATTTTGCTAAGAATATCAGTTTTCTCTTTTTTTTGTTAATCCACCATTGTGAAATCTCTTTATGTATTAGTTTTCCTCTGTGGGGCTTGGATTTAACAGAATGTGAACAAATGTGTCACTTCTTTACCCATTTGTACTATGAGCTGTTAGACTGCACTACTGGCCATTACAAAAATCCGATCCAAACAGGTGGCTGAACTCTGAACAGTGTACACAACCTTTAAGCTTTGCTTAGAACAATGTCAATCATCTTCAGGAAGCTTTGAGGTTCAGTAACAGAAAGCCGATATATAAAACATGACACTAAATTACAGTATTAGACTAAAATTGGATAATACCCTGTAAACAGCATGTTGTGAGGTACTTTGGAGATTGCGAGACAAGGCACACACACGGTTAAGTAAACAAAGTAGGTGAGTTTATTGGAAGGTCCCGGTCTTGGCACTGAGAGGGCTGTCAGATCAGCGCGACCTCAGAAGGAGTACCCGGACTCTTTGGAGCAGTAGCCGGGGAGAAGAAAAGAAAAGCCCAAAGATAGCCCACAGGAGTGGACTTAAGTACACTCACACATTTACATCTCATACATACTCATGTCTCATTTGCAAGCAACAAGCTGATTGGTTACACGCTGTCCTGCCTCAGTTTCCCCATTTGGTTTCCCACGCATTCATTCTCACACAGACAGGGTAAACACTCACACAGCTGGGAACAGTCTGGGAACTGTTCCCAAACACACAGATAACAGCAAGGTCAGTCTCATAGCATCACTATGCACTCTCCTGGAGTTGACTCAGAAGCGTAACTGCACTTCCTAGAGATTGCCCGTCACAATGTCTTCCGGTCCTAACACAGCAGCAAAAACAGTTGCAATGTACCACCATTTGCACTCTCCATGAGTACAAATGAAAGAATTTGTGCATTGGAACCCCTGTTGGGGCAACTCCATTAAAGCATTCATTTATGAACATAAACAGCTTATTTGAAACATTTGTTTATGCAGTGTGAATGCATTAACAAGCTAATTTAGCATAATATTGAAATGTAATAAACAGCTTGACCCCTTTCAAGATCAATTATTTTCACAAAATAGTTTTCCAGCTTCAGCATGTTGGCAGAATGTCAGCATCTAAACAAAACAATTGGCACATCATGCATATATCTGTTTTATATTTTGAAGCATTTCAATTCAGCATCATTGAACTGAATTGATTGAATATTTGTATTTCAGAAAGCTGGGTATAAATATGAATGCATAAAACTTTCCCCTAAAACAGAACATAAGAACTCAGACTTTGGAATCTGTAAAATCATATTTGGGAATAAAAGACAGGCTATTGAATAGTTGTGTCATTGAGCTCTGCGCTGACAAGCCAGGTGCTATAGACCCATCCACTCTTTTTTCCACACACACACACAAAAAAGGAACACATAACAGTTGCATTGTATAGAAAAGATGGTTCCATTTATGGATCATGATCAATTAACTTTTTTTTCCACAGCAGGAAAGGAGGAATAATATTGGTCATTATGCATTTGCTAACTGACTTCAGTCTGTGTATGAGTGGCACACCGTCCAATCCATAGACTTGCATTCTTGGTTTTGCCCTTCTTTTATAAAAAATTCTGTCAAGTCCACAGGAATATAGGTGCTAAGATGAGACTTTGTAACAAAAGGAAATTAATCTTTACACAATCTAATATAAACAGAAATGGTTCCATTATATGTTGGGCTTTGTGGGGCTTTATGGTACTCAATACATTCTCTATCCGTATTGGAAGGTCAAGCACAGCAGTTTTGTTATGCATGAGAACCAGAAAGAGAAACTGACTATAAAGAGAGAAAGAAATTGACCAGTTTAATGTAACTGTCCAAGCTGAATGAAGTGTACAAAGAAAATGTTACAGTGGAGCTGTGGGCAAATGGAGTTACATTATTTATGAATAATTTGGTGAATTAGAAACAGGGGCTATTACATTGTGCATCTAAGAACCATGATGCCATTGATTCCTCCACTTCTCCTTCTGCCTTGTAGTTCTATCATTCAATTCCTGGTCCAAAAGAAATTTAATTCAGTGATATAAATTTCAACAACAGGTTCCGCAATCTCTGTTGTAAAGTGTTCAAGAACAATTGCCCAACTCTTTATGAATAACCAAACACAGAAGTGGTGGAGTAACATTTTGGGGAAAGTATGTGACTGCACCTTTCTCCAAAGACTAACCAAAAAACCCTGGCTGCAGACATTGATAGAAGTGATTGAATTATATTTACAAATACATTACCCAATGAGCTGAGAATTTTTTATGTTTGGGAAACAATGCCAGATTTTTACTGTTCTATGCAATATCTTTATTTTGGGTAACTATTCAGTGAATGACTTATGCAAACTGATCTGACAGTAACTATTCATAATTAATTATTCAGTGTTGGTGATTGGTTATTTGAGTCATGAGGTGGTGAGTTTTTTCACATTTTACACAATGGAATAATAGATTATTGTAACAAATAGTGATAAATATGCTTGTCTGTGTAGAGATATCTTGCTTGACAAGGATCTGGGTATTCATTTGAAGAGAAGTCATTATCCAAACCTTCATAAGGAGGATGCAAACCAAACAGCTGTGTAGCCTTCATGACAATCCATAGGTTTAAATTTATGTTAATGTATAATTCACAAACTATGAACAGTGAACAAACTATTTTAAAAAATCCATAATGTCTCCATGAACAATTCACAACAGTCAAATAAACTGCTCCTAAAAATTGTTGTCTTGCCTCTAACAAACAGTATATGTGGTAAAGACAAACTGTGTTTTTAAAATTTACTTTATGCTTCAGTGTCTTAAGATAGTATTAGAACTACAATTAAATAATATGGGAGGAAGGGGAGTTGGAAGGTTTCCCTTAACATTTTACTATAATTTTATTTATCTTGTGTGTGGTTAGTATTTCGAATGGGCACATAATTAAACATAACCAGACCAAGGTAGTTACAAACCTTGGTGTGGTTCTGCCCTGTAAAGTGACTTTTTGGAAAAGACAAGATGGGATTCCATGTTTGACACCAGTGATTTCCATATCACATCTGCCCCATCAAAATGTAAAATATGTTAGAAAAAAAACCTAATTGCCAGCCTTTCAAACTCACTCTGAAAGTGAAGCTGGATTTTCTCTGACCCATACATCTCCAACAATTTGAATGTAGTTAGTGACAGAGCTGATGATGTGCCAGCTGATAGAATTCAGCTCACTCTCTTAGCTGCATTGGGCCTATGCTACAATAAAAAATACAAATAGTATTATTTAGTAGACAGGCAGTGTTGTCTAGTGAATAAAGTACTAGACTGGTACTCAGAAGACCTGGGTTTCATGCTCAGATCTTCTATATAACCTTGGGCTAGTAATTTCACCTCTTTGTGCCTCAGTTTCCCCATATGTAAAATAGGAAAGCTTGCCAGTTATGTGAAATATAAGTGGAGCAAAGATCACCTAAAAATTGGTTCATGAGTTGCTAGAAATATTCTAGTTATATACATCTGTCTCACTCAAATATTAATATCTCCAGAAAAAAATAAGTATAAATTAAAACTGACTATTTTTTCTTCTAAATTACAATCCAAGTCTTCTGAGAAGGAATAGCTAATAATCTAGACATGCAGTCAATTAATAGAAATAACACTATTTACGAACAGCAAAAGTATGTGGACACGAACAATTTCCCCCTATTTTCAAAGGCCCTAATGTGGAAGTTGCTAGGACAAACCAGTCATTGTAATTTCAAACTCTATAGAAAAATGTTGTTGATATAATGAGGAACTCTAAAATCCTCTAATTAGAAATGATTTAAAAATAGACAGAATATTGTGCTGATGAGGAGTGAGAAGACAAAACAGAAGACAAAGTGACAGATGGCAATATTGATTATATTGCAAATAGCAACAGACTGTTGTCACATTCTAAGCCATTCTTTATACCCAGATTCCTCGTCACTAGGCTAAGAGACATTTTAAGCACCCACCAAAAGAACTAAAAAGCAGAGGTTATTTCAATATCATTCCTAGTTTCCTCTGTGTTTTGGGATTATTTGGTTCTCCATACTATGGCATCAGCCAGGGCCATCCCCAGGAAGGTGTGGGGTCTGAGGCGGAAGTGACACTCCTGGGACAGACTTATCACTTCTGGGACCAACTGCAACCAGCCAGCGGGGGCCCCCCAAAGCATAAGGCCCAGAGCAGTCACCCCAATTCACCATACCCAATGGACGGCTCTGGTACCAGCAGATAATGAGTATAGATGTAGAGCTAGGAAGATGAGCACAGAGGTATGTATGTGATCTCAGTTATACTGATAATGTTTGTGCCAGATAAACTGGATCAATGCACAGTGTGTGAGGTAATGTATTTTATTGGACCAACTTCTGCTGGTGAGAGAGAAAGCTTGTGTCTCTCACCAACAGAAATTGGTCCAATAAAAGATATTACCTCACACACCTGCCTCTCTAATATCCTGGGACCCACACCACTTCAATTACATTGCATGGACCAATACATGGCACATATTTTTCACAGCAGTCAAGAAGATGTTGACATTAAAAACTCTCCTCGTCATATGGCTATTTATTAAAAATGTTGAATTTTGATATGACATGAATTTTAATATGGTATGAATTTTAATATTATCATATTAAATCAATATGGATTCATTACAAAGCCCCAGATTTCTTAGCGAGATGCATTGATTTTAATTGACAGTGGCTGTCCGTGAATACTTACTGAAGGATAAGTCATGCATTTAAGGGACAGCCCTCCATTGCAGACAGTGTGGAGCTGCAATTCTCTTTGGGTTATGGGATAGAACTCAGGAAAAGACTGTACCTCAGGATATGCAATTCCTTCTGAAAATCCCTGGCTCACATGGGGTTTGCACTGGCTGGCGCGTCCTTAGGGTGCTTTGGAGTACGTAGAGGGTGCATTAAGAACACGAGCATAGGGATGGAGTTGTGGCTAACCCTTGTGCAATCTGTGAAAGAAGGTGTGTCTTCTCTGGAAGTGTGTCTGCCTCTTTCACAATTCCAGCACACATTCTGGTCCTGAGAGAATGGATTCTTTGAAATCTAAGTGCTGAGCCAGCTCATAAACTCAGAGCATCCAGGCAGAGTGGAGAATCAGTATAACATGCATGAGTACTCGCGTCTGTGACTAAAACAAACCTAGTGGTCTGGAATTGTTGTGGGTGGATTTCCCAGCCTACCAGCTGAGCTGTTATCACAGTAGCATTTCATTGCTGAAGGCTTGAGAATTTTCCAATATATGAAGGAAACGTAACAATAAAATAAAATAAAGTAAAAAATAAAATGTGTGGGTACTGGTTTTTTTAAATGGGAGAGGACCATAATTTGGAGCCTGACAACTGTGATCAATTTCCTTTTAAACAGCCCTTCCTGACCTCCGCAGGAGTTTGCTGCTTCGCTATACCAGCTTTCTGTTTATTTTCACTTTGTTTTTACCACTCTGCTGAATTCCTATAAATTTTAAATATACTTCTTTTGGGGATTACACTTAAGCCCTGCTTGTCAGTGTTATGTTGTTAAAGGCTTTATTGCAAACAAAAAGAATCTGTGTGAAGACTTTGCTGACTTACTTATAAAATGAGTTACTGAGAATATAACCAAATCCTCACCACAAGAATCCTCATGCTACGGTATTCCTCCCACCATTAGGCAAACTGCACAATCAAGGCTGTTCTCACTTGTGTCTTAATATGACAAACCTACACCATTTTGCAATGTGAAAATGTAACTCCTTCTTCACTAATCTAATGTGTGATGGGTTCAGTCACAGAAGCCCCCTTGGGACTGTCACCTGATGTGCTGAGATTACCTCTGAGCCCATTTTCCCTGCCAGCTTGGGACTCCCAGAACCCTGCCTTGTTGTGCCAGACACTCTAGCCTGCTGCAACACAGACCCAGGGTTTGAGCCACATCCCCCAAAATTGCAGGCTTTAAGTGAAAACCACTCAGCAGGTTATTTGTCTCCAGAACCCAAACACCAATTTACCAATGGGTTCCAAACCCCAAGTAAATCTGTTTTACTCTGTATAAAGCTTATACAGGGTAAACTCATAATTTGTCAGCCCTCTAAACACTGATAGAGAGATACGAAAAACTATTTGCTCCCTCAGGTGTTAATCAATTACTCTGGGTTCATTAATAAACAAAAGTGATTTTATTAAGTATAAAAAGTAGGATTTAAGTGGTTTCAAGTAATAACAGACAGAACAAAGTAAGTTACCAAGCAAAATAAAGCAAAAACAAGCAAGTGCAAGCCGAATACATTAAGAAACAGGTAATATATCACCCTCAGAGATGTTCCAATAAACTATTTTCACAGACTAGACTCCTTCCCAGTCTGGGCCCAAACCTTTCCCTGGTACAGTCCTTGTTAGTTTCAGCAGCATCTCAGGTGGCAACTAGTAGTTTTCTCGTGACTGGCCCCTTTGTCCTGCTCCACCCCCTTTTATAGCTTTGTCACAAGGAGGGAATATTTTGTCTCTCTGGGTCCCCACCCCACCTTCTAAATAGAAAAATACCAGATTTAAGATGGATTCCGGTAGCAGGTGACATGGTCACATGTCCCTTTAAGACCTAAGCCTCCATTCTTTCTGGGACGGCCCACACATACACAGGAAGGTTTGCAAGTAAACAGAGCCATTTACAGTTCATTTATTCTGGAGCACCCTTAATGACTTCCACTTAATATGTTTACATCAGTAGTACAAATTTATATCTTATTCTTCTAACTTCAGACAGAGAAATAATACATGCAATCAAATACGATGAACTCACTCTGTGTATTAAGCTTTGTAATGATACCTTAGAAGAGACCTTTTGCATAAAGCATATTCCAGTTTCATCATATTCACACTCATAAGCATATTTTCATAAAGCTTACGGAGTGCAACATCACATCATGTATATAGATTTGGACTTCTAATGCTCATGTCAGCTCTTGGGAAGTTGTTGTATCTTCATATTGCCTGATGTAACAGAATGATAAACTGAGCGTAAAATACTTTATTTAAGCAAACCTCAGTCATACCTGGCAGAGCATTAAAGGATCTTATGATGAACACATCTGGTGTGTATGTCACTTAGCAGGGAGCTCTGTAGCCAGTCCATATCTGATACAGGAACATGAAATAGTAGCAGAAGTAAACTAAGAACAGAAACAGAAGGAAACAGAAGCAAAGATTTCAAATAGAAGGAACGAAGCAACAAAGGTTGCAGGATCTCAACATAATGTCCCAGAGAACTTCAGCTTTGACAAACCTTCATCATGGACAGACTGGAAGCAGCATTTTGCAGATTTCACATTGCAAACAATCTCCACAAAGAAACTAGAAATATACAGGTATCTTCTTTTATTTTATACTGTGGGAAAGCAGGCAGAACATCTCTTTAAATCCTTTGACTTTACTGTAGACAATCACAAAGAAGACTGTGAAAGGTTTTTGGCTACGCATGATCATACTTTATACTCCAGAAAAATATAGTTTATGAAAGAGCATGTTTTCACCAGAGAATTCAAGAACAAAGGATAAATGTTGATTTTTTTTATAAGAGCTCTGCATACCAAAGACAGTGATTTTGGAAATGTAAAACATGAAAATATCAGATGTAGATGAAAAACAAGAAACTAGCATGGAATTAATACAGAGATTCAACACCATTGCTGATAATTATTATGATATAACCCCCAAGGCAGAGAGAGAACTTCCAGGCTAAGAGGAACACATTTCAGAATACATGCACAAGGTTTGGAAAAAGTCACATCCCAAGAGATGATATATTTCTAGCCAAAGGTGCACAGTGTAACAAATACATGGTAAATGGAAATTTTACAGCTGTTCGCCACACCAAAATAGTCAGGGAATTGACTCATATTATAGACAGTCATAAACTATTGTTTCAGCTGCAGTGTAGCAGCCATTGTGGATCTTGTGAGGAAGGTGGAAGACTTCAATGGAATATTTGGTGATTATTGGACTTTTGAAAGGCGATCAAGTACAAATATCCTTACGAAACTATGCTGAATCATAGACTGTGCATCCGCCTCACAGAATTCCTATCTCATTGGTTCATAATGCAGAAACTGAGTTAAAGAGAATGAAGCAGATTTGCATTTTTGAGAAAATTTGTGAGCCCAAAGTAATATGTACCCCAGTGGTATCAGTTATAAATACAAATGGGGAAATATATATCTGTGTGGATCTTAACACTTAATGAAGTTGTTCTGAGAGAAAAATATATCCTCCCAATATTGGGTGACTTCCTCCCCAAGTGCAAAGAGCTCGTATTATCCACCAGCTTTGAGCAGATTCTGCCAAATTCCTTTAGTCAAAGAAAGTGCTAAACTGACTTATTTTATTACATTTTTTAGGAGAATTTATGTTTGAAGTCCATCTTTTGGGATTACCAGTGCACATGAAATTTTCCAAAAAGAGATGGCAGAACTGCTAACACAAATGGAATTTTATGGACAATATTCTGATATACAGGTTTTCACCAAAACCCTCAACAAAATTCTAAGCCCATCAATGGGTCTGGACAGAAACTAAAACAAAGAAAAATATGTTTTCTTTCTACCCCAAATCGTGTTTTGGGGACAGAAAATAAACAAAGATGGAATAAGTGCTAGCCCTGAGAAAGTAAAAGCAATTTGAGAATTGAATGCACCAACTAATGTACCAAAACTGAAATGTATACTGGAGGCAGTAAAATACCTTGGTCGATACCTATGAGACCCTTCTACTGTGACAAAGCCAGTGAAAGAACCCTTGAATTTCAACGCTTCTTGTCTCTGGAGGTGATATCCATAAATTGCCTTCAGAAACGTAAAAGAAATTATTTTAACAGCTTCAGTTTTAGCAGCTCCAGTTTTTAAGTACTATGATATGAACAAACCCACAATAGTCAGTGTGGGAGTAAGCAGCTATTTCCTAAGTCAGTGGTGGGCAACCTGCGGCCTGCAGAAAAGCAGACTGAAAATATTCATGGAATCTATAAAGCATTGTGAAAGAGAAGGACGATTTGTGTTCTATTATTTAAAAATATTATTGGCACGCCAACTTTGTATGGCAGACATTTGACCCAGTCTGTATACAACATTGCTCAATGTGCAAAGAGGAGACTATGTGTTTTGCTCTTTTTAAAAATCTTGTTTCCTACTTTTTGTTTTTCAAATGTTTTACAGAAGTGATAATGAAAATATCTTCTCTGAACAACTGTGAAGGGCAAAGCCGACTGTGATGGTGTATCCCATAAGGCTTTATGGGGGGGGGGGTGCCTGTAAATATATGTATGATGTTACTGGAATATGGTTTTGCTAAAAAGTTATATCTCTGTGAAGGTAATGATTCACTGGATCCGTTCATCCTATTTGTATGTATGTGTCTGTGTTGTATTCAGAGTTATGAATATTGACTATGTGCTTGGTTGGTTGTATGTGGACTTTGGAAAGCAGCTGAACAGCTCTCTGAGAAAAAAACTATTCTCAGTTAAGCCCAACTGAGAACCAATCAAGCAAACAATGAACTTTGTAGAAGCCCGTCCACACCCGAGCCTCCTCAGGAATGCAGCCTGACTGGTGGTGAGGGGAGGCTGGTTCAAACCTGCTACTTTGTCCATGTGCTCTGAGAGTCCAGGTGGACTCTGGATAAGAAGGAGGAGGGGCTCTCTACCCACAGGAGGAAGTCTATATAAACCTGGGAGAGACCTCTCCATTTTGTTCTCAGCTGGCTCAAGCAACAACCCTCCACCCCCCAAGGACTCCTGGAAGAAACTGGAACAGAGGACTGTGTTTGCAGGGGGTGAGTGATTGCTGGACCCAGGCTAACAGAGTTGAGCCTGAAAGAAGGAATTCATGGAGGGTGAGGCTTTTTGCTGTAATAGTGTTAGATTTGCATGTTCTGTTTATTTTGTTTGGTAATTTACTTTATTCTGTCTACGGCTAAACCACCCTGAACACACCTGATCTCAGAAGCTAAGCAGGGTTGGTCCTGGATAGTACTTGGATGGGAGACCTCCTGGGAATACCAGGTGCTGTACCAGGCTTCACACCTGGCAGTAGGTATAAAATGCCTCCAACAACAGATGGAATGATGCATCGGTTGGAGTATACCCCAGTTGTATCACTGGTTGTGTCCAGTCTAAGCGGACCCTGCCATAATGTGGGAATAATGCTAAAAAAAACACACACTTTATTCTGTCTGTTGCTACTTTGAACCATTTAAATCCTATTTCCTATCTTTATTAAAATCACTTTTTACTTATTAATTAACCTGGAGTATGTGTTGGTACCTGGGGGGGGGGGAGCAAACAGCTGTTCATATCTCTCTATCATTGTTATAGAGGGCGAACAATTTATGAGTTTGCCCTGTATAAGCTTTATACGGGGCAAAACAAGTTTTATTCAGGGTTTGACCCCATTGGGAGTTGAGCATCTGAGTCCCAGAGATAAGAATACCTCCTGCTTGTTTCCAGGAAAGCCCACAGCTGTTAGGGGACATGGCTCAGACCTGGCAGGGTACTGAGGTCCTAAGCTGTTGGGGCAGGAAAACTGAGGTAGGAGTAGTCTTGGCACTTTGGGTGGCAGCTCCTAAGGGGTTTCTGTGATCCCAACCTGTCACACCGGCTTATTTATTTCCTAGAGTGGCGTAGTCTGCACACTTTCTGTATACCAGGAGCTTGAAATAGGATTGTATTTGCTCCACAATCTAGTCCAGAACTTTTCAATTCAATAACTGATTGGATGAGGAAAATCTACCTCCTGTCATGCAGTAGTCTAGCCAGTACTCAAGAAACAGCCACTTGATGCAACCAGCCTTGCCAACTATCTGTACTGTGTCTACTCTCCTCTTTGAGCAAGTCAATCGAGAAACCAATGAAGAATCTTCTACCATTCCCTGTGTCTATCAATATCCTGGATGCCTTTCAACTGTGTGCCACAATATAGTACAGAGGTGGCACTGACGATGCTGATGGATGATCCATATGCAAAGAGAAAACTTCTGTACTCATACCACTAACTCTCTCCATAGTAATAGCTGGTGTTGCTCATGGAGAACTAATGTCTCCACTATACAAACACAGAATGGGGCCGCAGACACATGAGTGACATTCAGACTTTCCTCTCTTCCCAATTTCAGAAAGTAGTGATCAGGAATTGCTCCTATTAGACCAGACACCTCACTTGTTTAGTTTCACAAGGGTCAGTCTTAAGCAACAAGTGCATTTTTCATGCAAATATCCCTGCTAATGAAAAATAATTAAATGAAAAAACTCCAGAAAATATGTCAGCAGATTTATCATAAAAATGGAAAGTTTTATTTCAAAACACATCACTGCTATGGATACCAGTGGGTTGTTAAATTGTATTTGTTTTTCTTTGCTTTTGGCTCACAAAGCAGAAAGTCCTATTCTTTTCTTTGTTCCTATTGTCTTGAATTGACTTAGTATGAATGGCAGGGTTTACAGTAGTTTGGTATGAAGATCATAAGGTAGGTATTATAAAGCTAAAAATAAGTTTGTTCATTTTTTAAAAAAAATGATATGCTTTATATTTTTTCCAGTTATGTTATCATTATTTTCAATGTGTCAAAGACTCTGAAATGGAAATACTTTATCTGTGGAACAATCAGGGGCCGACGTACCATTTGTTCCCTAGTTAAATGCATTTTTTTTTTGGCCATGTTCTTCTTTGGATACCATTACTTCTCAGATATAAATCCTCTTTGGGCCTCAGTCAGATGAAGTACTGTTCTAATCAATCAATCTAGTGGGATGCCTAGTCTAATTATATGTGTGTAATAATACATTGGAGTGGGTAGCATTGTAAAAACCTGATTCTCATATAATTAGACATTCGTTATGGAGAACTATATAATTATTTAACAGCTCAAGTAGGACAAGGACCAAGCCTTCCATTGTACGCTACTGAAGCATGGGTAAATTGTTACCCATTGTATTCATCTGCCTCATTCCATTGTTTTAATGATGACATATATAGCCATTAGTAATCAAAGCCTAAGTTCAAGCAAAAATGGTCTTTTCTATACTAAAAAATAGCTTTGCCAGAATAACTATACTGGTATACCAGCAAACCCTCCTGTGTATACACAGCTGATACTGGCAAAGAGTCATTTTGTAACTAAAGCTTATATATCAGTTTCTCTAAGCAAAATAATATTTGCTAGCAAAAATAGTCCCCCCCCCCCAGTATCACAGGGTCTACACTATGGTTTCTGTCAATATAAACATGTAAAAAATTACACCCCTAGCTGACATTGCTTTCCTGACATTTTTTTAAATGTAGATTTGGCCTACCTCTCCCTCTATGGTTCTTCAAGGCTGTTGTAACTGACTCAGGTATCCTTGATCTCCAGATCAGCCACACCATCACCAGTTCATTCACCTGCACATCTACCAATGTAATATATGCCATCATGTGTCAGCAATGCCAGCAATGTCCCTCTGCTATTTACATTGGCTAAACTGGACAGTCCCTATGAAAAAGGATAAATGGTATCCTTGGTCTCCAGGTATCCTTGTCTCCTTGGTCTCCAGATCAGCCACACCATCACCAGTTCATTCACCTGCATGTCTACTAACGTAATATATGCTATCATGTGCCAGCAATGTCCCTCTGCTATGTACATCGGCCAAACTGGACAGTCCCTATGAAAAAGGATAAATGAACACCAATCTGATATTAGGAATGGCAATATACAAAAACTTGTAGGAGATCACTTCAATCTCCCTGGACACACATTAATATTTAAAGTTTACCATCCTACAGCAAAAAAACCTTCAAGACCAGACTTCAAAGAGAAACTGCTGAGCTACAGTTCATTTGCAAATTTGACACCATCAGCTCAGGATTGAACAAAGACTATGAATGGCTAGCTAACTACAAAGCAGTTTCTCTTCTCTCGATGTTCACACCTCCAGATAAGCTGCTAGAAGAGGACCTCATCCTCCCTGTTTAGAGATAACAAGCTGGTTCAGCCTGATTGAACTAACCTTTTTATCTCTAACCTGGTTTTGCCTATTTATTTATACCTGCCTCTGGATACTTCCACTGCATGCATCCAACAAAGTGGGTATTAGCCTATGAAAGCTTATGCTTCAGTATTTTTGTTAGTCTTTAAGGTGCCACAGGACTCTTTGTTGCTTATGAAAAAATAAAAACATATACTAACTATTAACTAAACTTTACTGAAAGTATCAGTCTCACATATTCATTGTGCACAACCTTCCCCTCTTTTGGTTGATTTTTGAATGCACTTTTCATTTACATAGGTAAACATTTCAACAAACTTACAGCATGTAAAGGTAACTTAATGGTATTAGGGGGTTTGGTTTAATGCATCTCAAATTTCATTTGATCTCCAGATCTTGGTAATTAAAGTTATGAAAAGATGCCGAAAATTAAATCACCCTTACAGACCATTTCAAAGTAAGGACAAATTTCACAGTAATGTGCTGTGCTGTACTGTATGTGGTAAGGCTGTAGATCATGTCTGAAGGCAGAAAATTCTAAAACAAATGCTAAGCACTAAACATAAACTGAATGAAAAGAAACAAAAATAAGAGGCTGGATCACCAGGGCCACTGACAACAATAAAGACACAGAGCACTGTGAATGGATCACTTCAGTGTTTTACAACTGTAAATATAGCAAAAAACATTATGTTCAACTCATACCTATTGTGCCTAGGGAAACTAAAGTTCAGTGTTACATTTTAATTGCAGAAAAAAATTGATTTTATGTTTCTTTTAATCAGAGAAGTTTGGGTTTTTTAATCACAGAAAACTTGGATCCCGGCTAATAATACCATACACATTGAAGACATCACTTACTCATTTTTTATTTTTATTTTTTGTCAGCATCAACTTCTTCAGCAGCAATCTACTCTATTCTATTCATTGCTAGAATATCTCAGGGGAGATCTTCCTACTAATGTACTGCTGGCAGGCTAGAAGCAGCTGAGTGGTTACTGGTGACTAACAAGAGTAATGAGAAAATCCAGGGCCAGCTGAATCTGGTCATTGAGGGCTTTATCTATAATAATGTATCAGCTGTGAAAATAGGAGAATTATTTTGCAATCACATATTGGTTGCTATGGCCAATGCATTCACATTGCTATGTATCTGTTGGCCTATATGCCAGCCCAAGGCACCTAACTGGCATGTAGCTCTTTACTACCAGCAATAACATGTCATTCTATTCAATGCATATTTAACAATCACTTGCATATTTTGGTGATAGAAAGATGTAAAAATATCACTGGCCGTGGGAGCTGGTGAAAGTTGGGGGTGGAGGGTGAATAGAGAGGCTGGACTCATTACTCTCCTATATTTTTTCTATCATTACTCATAAAAGGTCTGAAATAAATTGGAGATTTTTTATGAAATATCCAAGTATGGCAAATGCACATGCTCATAAGGTGTAATAATAATAATGTTTATGATCATAATAATAATATAATACACCTGGAAAAATCTGTGCAATAACCTACTCTCAGAAATGTTCAGGACCACTATTAAAACTGATAGAGAACAAGAAAAGAATAGCAGCAAGTTTTAGCTGTTTATTTAAACTGTTTTCCTCTCTGTAGAATGTACTGTGGGCTCCTACCTCTACCATATCATTACACAATAGTGAATACGTTACTGTAACAAAAAATGCAAAGGATGATAGGGTGAAATGCATATTTTAGCATCTCCTTTAGAATTTTTTTTAAAAAAAGTGACCAAAAAAAAAAAAAAAAGGATTGAGCCTGGAAGCAGGTAGTTGTGATGCTCAGCATTCCAATGCCTATCTTCTAGAAAAATCACTGGAATGCACAAAGCCTGAATGAGGTACCTACTCTTGCTGTACAACAAAAGGAGAGAGACAAAAGCCAGCACAGTAGGCAGTGAGACACCTCTGCTAGCTAATAGCAGATGCTGACAACAGGGTTCCATCCCTTCTCCGGGGTTTGGGAATCTAAATCCAATCTGGAGGAAGGTTCCTATCTCTGCTTGGGTTCTACACCCATTAAACCCTCTCCTGGAGTCAGGCACCTAAACCAGGGTTTGCAAGAAACACTAGAGAAGCAGGTGACACCATCTACCTTATAGTTCTTACCTCGGAGGGAGGAGTACTCCCAGAGAATGTGAGAGGCCCAGGTTCAATTCTCTCTTTCTGAGGTAGGGTCTCACAACTCTCAGCCAATTGTCCTAATGCAGGTGTCCTGATATGGAGCGCTCTCAGTTGCTCCTGTTGAATCTATTCATTTTGAATAAGTAATTTAAAAAGCCATTTGAGCAGGGGGACTGGACCTTGAGTCTCCCACCTACCAGATGACTGTTCTAAACACCAGGCTACAGAGTCATTCTCATGCTCTCTCCCAGTTCCCCCCACCTGCACCTACTTTTTTTTTAAAAAATCTATTCACAGTGGAACAGGAGAGATTGAAGGGACCCACATCTGACTATTGTCAGGGATCAGGACCTGCAGAAAAGTCAGTCTTCTGGAAACCCACAAAGTACAGCTGGCCCGTAGCAGGCTACCTGACAGACTACACCACCTCACTGGTCAGGGAAGACAGCTGCTTCTTGTCTTGCTCCTGTCCTGTTCCCACTTCATTTCCCAGTCTTGCTCCTGGTTAATCCTTTCTACCTCAGCTTCTTCATTCCTCAGCCTGATCCTGGTTCTTGACTCTGGCTCTGAGCCCTGGCGTGGCTACTGTTTCTGATCCTGCCTCTATCCCTCAGCTTGGCTTCCTGACTTTGGGTTCTGACCCTTGGCATGACGGCAGGTTCCTGGGTCCAGCCCTAACCCTTGGATCGGATTCACTTCCCGCCTCCTGCTCTGACCACTAGGTCTGACTCCTGACACAACTCCTAGGCCTAACTGCCCACAGCCCAGTCTCTATGGTATATCTACACAGAAAAGAACCCCCCCCCCCCCCCCGGCTGGCCTGTGCCAGCTGACTCAGACTTCTGGGACTCAGGCTATGGGGCTGTTTCTGGGATCAGGCTGAAGCCCAAGCTGTGGCCCCTCCCACGCCACAGGGTCTCAACCCTCAGGCTCCAACCTCAGTCCAGAAGTCTCTATCACAATTAAACCGCCCCGCAGACGTGGGCGGCATGTGAACCACCCTTTCAGGGAGGCTAATCCTCAACCCTACCCCTTCAACTTCCTACTTCTACTATGCCCCTCGCCTGCCAGGCCAGAACAGAAGCTGTTGCCTGAGGACTGCCAAGTCAGCCTCTGGGACTGGAGCAGCAACCTGGGACCACCAGAGCAGCGGCCAGGACTGGAGCAGCAGTCGGGGGATACTGGATGTGCCCCTGGGCTGGATCAATGGCTGCCGATGCAGGAGGAATGTCCATGACCAGGATCCATCCAGGACCAGGATCGGTCAAAGCTGCAGTAGGAGCGAAGGGGCTGGAGTAGTGGGGTTGGAGCAGTGGCCAGCAGTCAGCACCCAGCAGGGCTCTAATACTTAGCACCCCTCAAGCTGTTTTTGATAACAATCAAGGAAAGGTCACAGACTTCCATGGATGTTTATTTATTGCCTATGACCCATCCGTGACTTTATAAAAATACTCGGGACAAAATCTTAACTTTAACTATTGTACTCCTGTGCTTTAATACAAGTATAACTTCAGTGATCCACGCTAGAACCAAATCCTGGTCCTACCAAAGTTAATGCCTTGCAACTGGCTTCATTAACAGCAGGATTTGCCCCCTAATGACTAGACAACTCAGTGCAAACTAGTCAGTTTTGTGACCGAGGGAATGAAGAATCACTCCTTTAGGACAATACATCACAAAATATACAGTTAGTTGATTCGGGAACTTGTAGTTTAGATTTCACTATTTATAAAACATCAAGAATAAACACTATGATAATAATGTTGTAAGATAGCTTGTAAATGGACCTTATCAGTATCCTCACTGTAATGTTCTCTGCTATTTTATCTCTCATTATATGTAGGTAAATCTTTCCTTAGAAGGGAGGAGAGAACATTGTTTTGTATGCTAATTATAATGTCTGTGTATTAGCAAAGCTCTCATATGCGGTTATTTAACGTAACTTTAATCCACAATAGCAAAGTAGCACTAGCAATTTCAAGATTTTATTTCCAGATGGTTGAACCCTTCATTGCTCTCTAGCGCACGTTAGAAGGAATAGATAGGAATTGATATGCAGATATATACTGCAAATTTCACTGGATCATGTAGGTGTGAAACTACCTATGATTAACATATTTAACTATTTCCACTCTTATTGTTGATCTACACGATCATAAACACTGCTCACATGGATATGTTTTACTGTATTGGGAAGCTAAAATCTTACTAGACTAAGTAAACAAAACACGATTATTGAACTCTACATTTGCTGTTAGGATGCCCAGTGCAACACACAGTACACAGATTATTCTCCAAATATACTGAAGTGTCCAGAGCTGTTTGAATGTGTGTGTGGGGGGAGATTAAATCCATTCCAATAGTAAATTCCATTTCATCTTTCAAGACTTGATTAACCCCTATCTGAGCGTGAACATAATTATTCTTCCTGGGGAGACAATGATGTGAATGTAATTACACTCTGCCAGGTGCACTGAATTCAAGCAAATAAAAGCCCTGAAATGTGCTTTTCTTTGACAATTAAACAAGAAAACAATTAACAGGATTTTGGTGCATTACTCTGTATATAATATATCATGGCACACTATGCATGCTTTGAAGGAAGAAGTATTTTCCCCATCCAACACATATCATTGGCTATGGACAGTATTGGAGGATGAAGCCTGTTTGGTGCTGGCTCTGTGTGCCTTTAGGATAGGTACAACAGAGGAAGCAAGAAGAATAAGAAATTTCACTGATATTTCATTCAGTACAAACTCATGAGCTAAACTCTGCACCAACATCAGACAAAGAATTTCCACATCAAAAATCTGATCCAAAATCTACTCAAGTCAGTGGGTGACTTTCCATTCATTTCAATATGCTTTGGATGAGAGCCATAGTTGGTTTGGGCAGAGAGTGTTATGTAAATAATAGAGCTGGTCAGAGAATATTTTCATGAAAAAATGGCTTTTTGTTGAAAAATCCAAAATGTTAACTGTTTAGCTGACAACCAACATTTCAAGTCAGATATGGCACTGTAGTGTCTCATGGGAATGTTAGTTTGGGTGTTTCATGCCACCATTCTCCTCTATGGGGTAGGCTTCCTGGCACGAAATGTATCTTCCATGCTGCAGCATGGTCCTTCCCCTTGCTGAGCTGCTGCAGTACATCATGGGAGTATCTGGCCATGGAGCCTCATGGGAGAGGTAGTTCAGCTGGAGAAGCTGGACTGAAGAGAAGAATTAGGGCATGAGGTACCCAAACCAAAGTACAACTTTCATAATGCTCAATGGCAGCTTGTCCAAATCAAAATATTCAGTATTCAGCCAACATTTTTTGGTTTGTGGATGAAAACTGAAAATGTTTTGTTTTTTGTTTATTCAGTTATTTAATGACAAGTCAACATTTTCCATTGAAAGATATTTTCTATCAAAAGACAGATTCAACATATACTTACCAACTAACTCTCATAAACAAAAATATGTTACTCTGATTTATAGTTATTTTAGTTCAAATAGTTACTTGTGTTTTCAGTATATAACAGTTCTTTGATACACTTATATCAGGACTTTGGTTTGTATTCAGGAACTGAGAGGACACACTAGTGATGCCCCTGTAGATTATCTATGAGATAAAAGAAAAAAGCAAATCAAACCACTTAGGAGGAGGGGGAAAGGAACATTAGCTACCCTGTTCTCTTCAGGATCTTACTACCCATCAAGCCTAGGTAGAGCAACTCCTGTGAAGTAATGAGCATCTTCATCTACACACTTCACAGGATCAGACGCTTACTGCACTTACCTGTATACAGCAGCTAAAACCTAGGCTTAGCTCTCATGTATCTCTCATCCAGGGATGAGTTTAGCATTAATTAAAGCCTCACATGGCTCTATCTCCCTCTTTCCTTGCTACATTCCTGAATTTTATGTTATACTTTTTTCTGACTACAGAAAAAATACTGAATTTTTCCCGCAGCCCCAGTTGGACCGAGACTGAAAACCGCGACCAGTGGGAGCCACGGTCGGTGAAACAGCAAGTAAACAAACTGGCGGGGCCCAGGGCCGGCGACAGGAATTTTGGGGCCCCGTACGGCAGACCGTACGCCCCCCCCCCCGGTCTCTGGCCGCCCGCGCCCCCCCCCCCCCGCCAGTCTCCCACCGCCCACGGGCCCCCCCCCCCGCCAGTCTCCCCCTGTAACCGTTGTACCACCCTGTCGCCGGCCCTGGCGGGGCCACTAAGGGTGCTTACCCTGTGGTCCCACATGCCAAGGTTGCCTGGTATATAAACATTTGTACATTTTGTCAACATTCATTTGTTTGCCTTTGTGTTACTCATAAAAAAAACAGCCTTCCACACAAGCTTACTCATGGATGGACTTTACAAAAATTAGACAAGCCATTTATAACACACACTTTGTGTCTCTACAAAGGAAAAAGGACACTAAACTATCTAAGCTGCCACAAGGAGCCACAACAGTGGTTCCTTTAACCCACCCAACAACATTGTTAATCTTTCAAGCTATACTCTCAGCTTGGCAGAAGAGTTGGTCCTATCTCGGGCCTCTCCTTTTTCCCCTCCAGGCCCATAAACATGATACAGTTCTGTGGTGACCTAGAATCTTACTTTCTACGTCTCAGACTCCAGTTCTTGCTTACAGACAACCCCCCAACCTGGAACAAATACTCAACAGCAACCACACACCACACAACAAAAACCCTAACCCAGGTACCTATCCTTGTAACAAAGCCCGATGCCAAGTCTGTCCACATATCCATTCAACTGACACCATCATAGGACCTAATCACATCAGCCACACCATCACAGGCTCATTCACCTGCACATCTACCAATGTGATATATGCCATCATGTGCCAGCAATGCCCCTCTGCTATGTACGTTCGCCAAACCGGGCAGTCTCTACGCAAAAGAATAAATGGACACAAATCTGACATCAGGAATCATAACATTTAAAAAACATTGGGAGAACACTTCAACCTCCCTGGCCATTCTATTAAAGACTTGGAGGTGTCAATTTAAAACAGAAAAACTTTCAAAACAGACTCCAACAAGAAGCTGCAGAATTGGAATTAATCTACAAATTGAACACTATCAACCAAGGGTTAAACAGAAACTCTGAATGGCTTAGTCATTACACTAATTGAATTTATTTCAACACCTTCTTGTCAATTGCTAGACAGAGATCACTTAATTATCACTAGAAAAGGTTTTTTTTCTCTCCTGCTGATAATGGCTCATCCAAATTAAACAGCCTCTTAGAATTGGTATGCTAATATACAACTTTTTATGCTTTCTGTGTATATAAATGCATCTTACTTCTACGAAGTGGGTATTAGCCCACGAAAGCTTATGCTTCTATACTTTATAGTTAGTCTTTAAGGTGCCACAGGACTCTTTGTTACCTCTGCTATTCCAGACTAACACGGCTACCTCTCTGATTCTTACTTCTATGTGTTCCATTCTATGCATCTGATGAAGTGGGCTATAGCCCATGAAAGCCTATGCTGAAATAAATTGGTTACTCTCTAAGGTGCCACAAGTCTTCCTCATTTTGTTTACAGATACAGACTAACACAGCTGTTAATCTTAAACATATTTAAGCGGGACTCTTATGTTTGACTGGTCTGTTCCTCACTAGCTCTTACTTGTGCTCTACCAATTTCTTCCTTATTCTCTTTATTAGGATATAGAGTTCCCACTTTAATAAATTCATCCTTAAGGGATGTCTCCATCCAAACTGTGCTTTTCCAAAACTGTTGGCTTTCCCCCAGACCTTAATTTTAAAATATCCTCACAATGAAAATAATGGACCTTGCTACTGACTGTCTATATATTGATTTAATATAGCAGGTTATGTCTAATCCAATTGCTGGTTTCTTAAAATTTATTAGATTTTCTTAATTGGTTGGCAGCAGCCAATTGTAGGAGATAAAGAACATTAGGAAGAACACATTGCCTGTGCAGTTGAACATACAATATTAGATATATCCTAACAGTGCCTTGATTTCAGTTGCTAGGCATCAGCACAAAGATTTGAAACAGTGGAACCACAGTGAAAGCCCTAACATAAAGTAATTAAATCTTATATGGATCAAACTTTTTCACATTGTGATTGTTGTTACCTAGAGTTAAGGTGGCCCACCACTTCTCATTATTAGACACTTTTTTCACTTGCTTATAATTTTCCAAATTTTAACCATTCCGACATAATTTTTTCCATGCTTGATGTCTGCCTCGGGCTGAAATGTTTTACAAAGTTTCAGCTCAAACAGTTCAAATGTTTCTGAGAACAAGTTCAAAGAAAAATATGATGTTTTGCCTTATTAAAAAAAAAAACTTTGTAATCATTTTGTTGAGAAAGTCTAACCCATCCATGATTTCTTTACACTTAGTAGGGGAGACAGCTTAGTTTCAGGGATGTGCTCTTTTCCACCCCATGAAAATTGCCCCAAATTTGGACATGTTTTAAATCTATGAAAAAACTGCATTTTTCACAAGCTCAGTAGAGACTTGTTAGAATTTGGCAGCTAAAATCTCTGAGGATTCCATTTAGAGTGAGAATGATCCATCTGTGGTCTACAGGAATTGTGTAGGGATTTCCCTGAAATGCTTCTAGCAGCAGAAAGCCATTACTGCACCAGAAACAGGAACTGGGAGCTTTGATCATATAATTAGAGATTCTATCATAATGCATATGCACAAGGGGGGAATTAAAGTTGCAGGGGCAATCTTATTTCTGGTATTTCCAATTTTTTGAGAGTTTGACTTTTCCACCTTAACATTACTTTAACACAGCTTATGTTATGTAATAATAAACATGATAATTTTTTTCATGTTGTAGTGATACCCATATACTAAGATGTGGAGCTATATGATAAATTTAATTTATGATGCAGTTGATATAATAATTAGATCTGGTCATTTTTTATTACAAATTAATGAAGCTAATGTTCATCAATACATATATAGTCCCCCTTTGAGAAACTACCAGGCATTAAGAACAAAAATAACTAACAATCTCTCCAGCTCTCTTTTTTTCTCTTCCCAGCCTATAGACAAAATAGCTGAATTAATTTAGTTTCCTTTTTTTTTCTTGTATGTGTGCGTGTGTGTGTAAAGAATGTATTGAAGGGAAGCTAAGATGAATAAACAAGTTTTGCATTCATTTCTGAAAATAGTTCAGTGATCACTCTTGCAGGAGGGAGTTCTGTAGTCTAGATCCCAATACTGTGAAAGTTTTGTCTCTGTGCATAACTACAATTAGACATCCTATTGGTCCACAGTTGCATTACTCGACTGAACATAGTTGTAAGAGGCCATGGTCATTGAGGGAATGCCTATCTCCTAGGTAGATAGGACAGCTTCTTCAGAGGTCTTTGAATATCTAAACCAATGCTTCAAAGAAGAAGAGCTACCAATTCCTTGAATTTTCACAAAATTCACAAAATTCCCTAACCCTAACCCTTTCATGAAGTTTGCCTTTTTTGTTTGTTAGTTTTAAATTTTCATGGCCTATACTTTTTATCTTATTGTATTTTCAGTGTGCTTTCTAGACCAGAGATGATTTTAAATAATAACCTTTGGTAGCTAAAATCTCTGAAGGTTCCATCTTAGATACTTCTCTGACCTGAACTCTAAACACTTAGACATTTCCCTATCATGCTAAGTTCTATATTTCTGGCATGCTTTTTTCGTTGACCTTCTTATGATTAACCTATCTATCTGATCTTTTCACTCGCTTTCCAGTTGTTTCCAGAAGATAAGATCTTTTCCGCTTTCCTTTCATCATTTTATTTTTTAATTTCAGCTTGCTCTCTCTCTCATCTCTCAAAAGGATGACAATAGAATTACAGAATGGAGGATAGTGTGAATTCCTTTAGAAACAGCGATATTTAGACAGTGCATTTACAAGAAAAAATGATTAAATGTCATTTAATTTCTTACCAATTTTCCAATCTTCTCTCTCTCTCCTCACCCCTTTTTAAAAAGTACAAATACAGGATCAGAACATCTGTTCAAAATGCCAAATTAATGGGACACATGATTCTTGTAAATGCAGCGCCTACACTTAGGGTTTTCAACATATGTCTGGCCAATGAGATATTGGTTGGATAAACTTATGATGTGTGATCTAATTTTCCATGGGTCCTGCCCAAACACTACAGGGGTTTGCATTCAAATGTATGGTTAGTGATTAAATAGTCTTCTTTTGAACTTTCATGGGAAGGTTTTATGAGAATGAGAAGCTGAAGGGATTAATTAACTAACAGTTTTCAAACTTTCATTTATTTCCATTGTTTGGTGAATGCCCAAGAATACAGAAACTATTTGCACTCAAATTAAGAGTCATCTACTGAGTTAAAGGCAAGGGAAATGAAAAATTTTAATAGCATCTACTCTGTCATATTCATCTTTGAATACTCTCCCTTTGATAAAGGACCTGATTATCTGTGAGAAGTTTACTTGGCTTTATTGAGAATTAAAAATTGGGTAGACAGCCTGTTGTGTCACACATCATGTAATACTGGTTAAAGTTGCTTTGTGTTTATCAAGTACACATGTATTTAGCATTTGGAATAGGGAGAAAAAGCAAATGAGGGTCAAGAGTATCCAGCCTCTCTGTCACAAAAAAATCAGTTTAGACATGGGAAACCTGAAAAGGCTCAAACTGTAGATTCTTATCTAAACTTCAGAGGACTCCACTACAGCATATGGATCTCTGTCCCCATACAATCTCCATTTACCTGAAAGGCCCTGTATCAAACCTTCCCTTAACAAGTAATATCATATCCACTAGTCACCTTCCTCTTGAACGGAAAGACTGGCCAACCTATAGCCTCATCTAGAAAAAACTTTTGAATTCTCTGTGGTCTTTATTACTAAGATTACGTCTACACTGCAATTAAACACTCATGAGAGGCCCATGCCAGCTGACTCAGGCTTGAGGGGCTTGAGCTAATAAGCTGTTTAATTACAGTGTATATGTTCAGGCTTGGGCTGGCACCTGGGTTCTAGGACCCTCCAAGGTGGGAGGGTTCCAGAGACTGGGCTACAGCCTTAGCCCAAATGTCTAACCTCAGTCAAACAGCCCTTCAGCCTGAGCTCCACAAGTCCAAGTTAGCTGGCACAGGCCAGTGGCAGGTGTTCCATTGCAGTTTGGATATACCCTAAGTGGACATCCCTCTCATACTGCCCCTCCCCTCCCACTGTTTGGATTCCCTCTGAGAACTCTTTCCAAGAACTCAGCTTTCCAAGAACTCAGCTTGACTCCAGCCCTCCTCACTCACATATCTTTGTTTGGCATACAGGAGTGCTGAGTTGATCTCATAAGAAAAGATGATGTTCCAAAAGTGGGAGTGTCCATTTCAGTGAGTTGGATTTGCAGAGTCAAAGAGGCTTAATTATTCCAAAGGCTGCAGTAGAGTATGTATTTCCCTAAATGAAATAGGATGGCTAATAGAAGCATGCTTTCAGAACTATGGGGGTTTATCTTTCTTCCTCTATTTAACTCTGCAATGTCCATGTTTTCAAAAAAATAGAACTGAAGGAGGAATTTGTGATGAACAAATTGATTTTGTTCCTATTAAATAAAAGCTATTATCTTAGGATGTGCTCTGTTGGCCAAAACTATTATACTGGACTTTTTTACCCCTTCGCCCCCTAAATTTTGCTTTGCAAAATAAAATCCTCCAAAGGACATGCCTAATGCCCTGCTACCCATCTTAAATCTTTAGAGACATTTCAACTCCCTTAGTGACCCCATTTAAGCAGCTTTTTAACTAGTGTCAGCTCCTGCAAACTGCAGTGAGGTGAGAGCAAAAACTGGCTGGCAGGTTCATTTGCACAGTAATGAGTTCTGTCTCCCAACCTGCAAGAGACTGAGTGAGAAAGAGATTACCTCCCAACACTTCCTATTATCCGTGATTGACATACCCATAAGATACATGCTTATATTTCCAATCTTTTCTGAGCTCCATTCCCAGAATCCAGTGGCATTATAAAAGAACTGAGAATTAGTGTCATGAAATATTTCTACAAAGATTGCTAATGTAACTTCCAGTGTTTCAACATCGTTGTTCTCTACTTATTATTTTTAATTTGTATGCTTGAAATCAGCACCTAATGGGTAAGCATGTATTATCATTTCAAAAGTGAAAACACGTCCCTACTCAAAAAGATATAGTTTTACTGCCCTATTCAAATGGATAAAGCTGGGCTTTTTAAATAATCCAAACCATCCAGCCAAGGGAATATTAGGCAGTTATTAATTTACATCAGTGAGACAGAGGAAAAAACTTAACCATTGCACTATTTTACACAACAATGGAATTAATGGTCTTGGTGAGAGAATTGTCCTACAGAAACTACAAGCCCCATAATTGACACCCTGACTGGCAATTTCAGCTGAAAGGCCAAATAGTGACTTGGCACAGAGAGCAGTGATCCCAGATACTTGGACAGGGTACTGGGGAGGAGCTTGTACTGCTGCAGTCCATATCCTGTATGCTCTGTGCATTGAAGGCCTCATTTTTTAGCAATATTAACCCATTAACATTCAGGAGCAGTGGGAATGCTGTATAAAAAGTTATGGGTATAGTTAATGTAGGTTGGAATAAAAGGGCAAATGAAGCTAGGATCCTGACAGTGGAAGAGTTGGAGGATTGAGCTATATGTTCTTTTAAGCAATGGGGACAAGGGGAGAGATGGGTAGTAAAATGTGAGACAGCTGCTTCAATTTATGGGCAGGTCACCTCAAGGTAAATGGGTGAAGGCAAGAGAAGGCTGCTCTTTGCTTTGGAATGGGAGGTCTCAAAAGGACAGCATTCATCAGTCCAAAGGTAGAAAAATCTGGGTCAGGAAAAGACTTTATTCTGTGGGGGAGTATCCACCTGTGAGCCAGAGGCAGTGAGCTAGCAACTGGATCTAGTTTTAAATAATGTTGTGTGCCTAACTGGAATCATAGAGGGGTTTAGTTCACTTGTGGGCTTTTCCTAACATTATAAAAGCCTCACTTGGCGAGCTTAGAGAGACAGTGAATTGATGCTGGGCTAGGAGGGTGTGAAGGATTTCTCTAATAGTGCTTTCCCTGTAAATGTTCTATTTAGCAGTGCTTTTGTCTAGAGAGCTATTCCCTCAGAAGCATTTTACCTTGCAGTGGTTTTATCTAGAGAAGCATTTCCTGGGGGCTTTTTATCCCCTCATAGGAGGGAATTTATTATGTGTTTTTCTTAAGGTCTTTAAAGTTTACACTCTTTCTCTTAGGGCACATTTTATATCACTGCCCAAATTAAATACTACAGCACAGAAGCCTATAGCTCTGACCCAGCCTAATTTTTCTCACAGTCTCTCCACTTTTTTTCTTTTAGAGTAAAGGAAAGTTAACTTTACATAATGTAAAAGACCAATATATTTTATTCCATCTTTTGAGAGACTGGAATCAGAGAGGGTAAATAGGGCTTACAATGCAATGTGTTTGACACTGAAGTACTTCTTATCGAAAGCAATATAAATTGGTCTGTACACAAAGAAAAGTTCCTGAATCTGTTTGGAGACTATTTTGGGCACCACATTAAACTAAGTGTTATAAATTTACAGCATTTCACTTAAGCTCCCCAGAACTGGGTTCATAACACTTTCATTTGCGTTTAGTTCATTCCACAGCACAGTTGTGCAGTTGGTCAAATTTTAGGTATTTTTGCTTAAGTTGTTTAGATTTTCCTACTGCTTGATTGACATTGCAACATGCTATTAAACAGGGAACCCTACTTTGTACAAGACCTGGATTGTATCTCCTGGCCTGCAACAGAAGAGTAAGACTAGGCACATTGGGGAAGTTGAACATTTGGGTGTGGGGAAGTGTGTGGCTTTCATCATTTTCTGGCTGATTTAGGAGCAATACTGCGTTCTGCAGGAAACCATATGTAGCTCTTTGTCTAGAGGAAAGTTAACATGGGATTGAGTGAGGCATCAAACAGTAAGGTTCGTCTGAACCTCCCCTCCCTCGTAGAACTAAAACCAAAAGAATACAAACTTTTGGTGTGAAATATGTATTAGCACAATGAGAAGGTGCACTCACCACAAGTAAACACAAAGCACATTAAAGGAATTATAATATTATTAGCAACAGTTAGCCAATACACACCACCTCTCGCTTTCAAAGTGCCTTGCATCCAATAGCTAATCAGAGCTCATAACAACTTCGTGTGATAAATGAGAATTATATCTCCTTTTTACAGATGAGAAACTTAGATAGGTTAAGTGACTTGTCAATCACACAGAGGGAAGAAGTGCTAGCCGCTATTGGAACTCCTAGGTTCCAAGTTCTGGGCTCAGACCACAAGTACTTCTCTTTTCTAAATAAAAGGATTGATTCTTTTTTAAGAATCAAGAACTTTTTCCTCTTTCTCAGTACGTCTCCCTGAGCTCTGCTAGAGCCACATTAGATAATACATAGTTCTTCAATAAGTGGGTGCTACCACATTTGTTTGTTTTCCAAACCAAATCTACTGATGCTGGAAAATGTACAATATACAATATCCTATTGAAAACACTGGCTTCCTTTAACATAATGCTTGTTTGTATTCTCTGAAGAATTTCTGTGTGACATTTGATTAAGATAAGCTATGAGCAGATTTGATGTGCTCTAACAAGGAATTCTTTTTTTTTTCCTGCAGAAGCAAACCTTTTGATATTGAAAGAACAGACAAAGCCTCTGGAACCACATAATGTCTTAAACAAATCACAATTCAAAATGTTGCACCTTAACTTTACCCAAATAAGGTTAAAGTTGTTTTCATGTTTAAACTTTACTTCACTTTAGCTTTAATGAATATAAAAGATACCAGAACATAACCTGAAAAAACATTTTTCTGGTATCTGATTTTTTTCACAAGACTCCAATAAAGCATTAAACCTTTCTAATTCATATAATCAGTCTTATTCCAACTCACTGCATGTGCAAACCTTTTAGTAATTAAACTATGCAGTATATATATATTTAATCTATAAAAGCTCTTCTCACAGTGTCTCTGGGCATTGGATAATATAAATAAATAATACTTGAGAGACTTATTTCTACCAGGCCAGCCACAAACATTAACTCCTCTTTCATAATGCAATGATGGGATGGGTAAGTCTCAGGTCAGAAACTAGTAAAATTAAAAATAATTAATTCCCTTCTCTGTGTGTCTACCAATGAATATCTTCATCTATGTATAAATCTTTTAGGATGTAAGGTCTTTAAATGTGTGCCACATAAATTCAAATACAATGTTGACACTTGCATCTCTTGGTCTATGCTGCTAACAAAATCAACCCTTGCAAATGAGAGCCCTCAGGCAGGTGATTTAATTGCCCAGTATCAACTCTGATGCTCTCTCTAGGTGGAAAAAGCAGAATCAGTCAAGTGATCCCATTTCCTCCAAACACAACAGGGAGGTGGGACAGCAAAAATATAGAGTATTGAATGCTAACAAGTGTAAAGTGTAGTTGTAGCCAAGTCGGCCCTAGGATATTAAATAGACATATTAGAGAGACAAGATGGGTGAGGAAGAAACTATTACCTCACCCACCTTGTCTCCCTAACAGGTATAAGGGCATCAGCAAAGACACCTAACCTACATTTATTGTTAGATGGCGATCATTCACCTGCAAGACTAATGCACTCTGAATGCTGTAGCTAGGTCAAAAGGTAGTTTGTTAATTCTGCTACTGCAAAGTCAATTCTTAAGACTCATATATCAGAAGATAGCTTATTTGCAAGATGTGATCTACAGGTCCAATTGAAATTCTAACTTCAGTGAAGTGTGACTGGATTTTCTCAGTTGCTGGATGTTTCAATTACACTCATGTTTATATATTTTATGATTTAAGATGTCAGTGCTGCAGAGATAGATATGGTCTTATTTTTAACTTGCCCACATCACACTTTAGTCAGTGCAATTTTATTTATGGGTAGTGATGGCTAGGTTAATAAAATATACACCACATATCACTGCTACCCATTGACATTGCCAAATAACTTACAAATAAGATGTTTCAGAAAAAATGTCTTCGTTTTTTTTCTTGGGGGATTGTTTCTGGTTTTAGTTTATTTCTGCTGAGATTTTTTAAAATAAATAGTGCCAAAGGAACTCAAGATAATAGATTGGTACTTCTTTATTACCACATATCTAATTAAAAATATGTGTGCCTTAGTTAAAGAAGGTTACCTAATATTTGCCATAGTTCCTGAACTTCCTATAAAGAATGCCTAAGGTCTGTTGCAAATACTGAGTCATAGATTTTAAGGGCAGAAGGGACCACTATGGTCATCTATTTTGATTTCCTACATAATGCAGGCCATAGAACTTAATCCAGTAATATTTACAGTGCAAGTAATTATTTTTCTTTATTCTAGTACTTAAAGGAATTATCACTGAGCACAATAACATACGGTTGAACTAGGTTAGAGCTAATGTTATGTAGTTACGTTCTCTAAAGGAATTTAAGTTTTGAAGGATGACTTTTGTACTTTTTTTGTCACAACTAGAAGGCTTAAAACCTGATTACTTATGTTCTGATTTAGAGTTCTTGACGAGGTACTGTTAGTCTACTAAAACTGTGTGACTCACAAGAGGGCCAAAAATATAAAATGAACAGAAACAAAAAGAAATCCACACCTGCAGTCAATGGAAATGCATGAAGGGAGGAATTTGTTATACCACCAAACAAGGACAAGAAGGAACATTGACAAAGGAATGAAAAATAAGCAATGCTCATTGTCTGTTCTGTAGTAGAAAGTAAGGAGTACTAGACTACCGTATTTTTTGCCCTATAAGACGCACTTTTTCTTCCCCAAAACGGGGGGGGGAAAGTTGGTGCGTCTTATAGGGCGAATGTGCGCCCCGGTTCCCCCCTCCCCGCCGCGGGCGGGCTGCCGGGAGCGCTCCCGGCAGCCCGCCCGCGGCGGGGAGGGGGGAACCGGGACGCTCCCGGCAGCCCGCCCGCGGCGGGGAGGGGGGAACCGGGACGCTCCCGGCAGCCCGCCCGCGGCGGGGAGGGGGGAACCGGGACGCTCCCGGCAGCCCGCCCGCGCGGCGGGGACGGGAGAGCGAGGAGCTTTTTTTTTGTTTTTTTTGTCCGGCTTTTTTATTGAAAAACGAGGGGGCGTCCTATAGGCCGGAGTGTCCTATAGGGCGAAAAATACGGTAAGTGCATAAAATTTAAAATTGCAAAGGAAAATCTATCAATTTAGTTTTTGTTGGATCATTGCAATTTCATTCCATTGTGTTTTCTAGTGATAGTGATGTTTTGGGGCCTCAGGTCTTCAATAAAGCTGCAAGATTGTCTGCTATACTTAAATCTTGTATGTTCTGGGATTTCTCAGATTGGCAGTATACTGCACAAATAATATTCTAGGGAAGAGAGAGTGTTGGGGATCTTCTTGCAGTCAAGAAGGAGGCCAGGAGTTTGCTTTTCATGATGAGGGAGGGAGAGTGAGGAGGTTTAACCCTGCCTGATCTGAACCTTTCAAAAAGGTTTAGATTCACTTTCATACAGGTAAATAATTAGGTTCTTTTATACTATTTTATGTACTTGAAGATGTTTTGTTTTTTTGTAAACATGAGGTGAAATAATTAAATTGCATTTTTTTCAATATCCTTTGTTGTATCCTATGTTCTCTATATAGAGAAAGGGGAAGGGATACACAAATGACTAAATTAGTAGTTCCAACCCTGACAGTGAGGATCTAATTTTCAGTGCTAGATTTATGCTGGTTTAATGATAGTGCATGTAAATCATGCAGTTGATTTATTAGTTACATAACTGGTAATTTCTGTGTAAAAAAACCTTAATTTTGACATGAAATTGTGACATTTGCCTGAGCATAAAGATGCAAGTAATTTTACGTATATAGTTACTGACTTTCTCTTCA
Organism: Sternotherus odoratus; assembly: GCA_032164245.1. Lineage (NCBI taxonomy): Eukaryota > Metazoa > Chordata > Testudines > Kinosternidae > Sternotherus > Sternotherus odoratus. The sequence continues at coordinate 64,662,070 of JAVMKO010000001.1, forward strand.
CTAGTCCTAGGCCAGGTCACAGGAATCTGTCAACCTCGGTTTCTATATCTGTACAATAGAGGGAATAATTCTTGCTCATCTACCTCACAAGAGTGTTGGGAAAACTTTTTAGATGATATAAAGCACTAAGTGCTATGCTTTTTTCCCTTCAGCCATGTAGCACAAAAAGAGCTGGAGCACTTTTATTATCAACTCGGTTCAAGCCAAATTGGTCTGGAAGTCTGCAAAATCATCCTTTCCAGTTTCATGTTTTATTTTCCACTTGTGAAAGGTAGAAAAAGACTGACTTGACTGACACTTGAAATTGGGTTAAATCCATCCCAGTAAGTAGAGGATTAATTGTTAGATATTTTTCCCCTGGTGTAAATATCTGATATGCTTCATTTCAGAAAAGCTTTATAAACTTGGATGCTTGCCTTTGCCAGTATATCCAATGCAAATAAGGTGAGGACAGGAGTTGAGGAACATCACTGGTGTACTATAATATTTTATGGGTGTATTGAATTTTGGGATAAATTTTCCTCACCTCCACTTTGCTTAGTCTGAATAATTTATCCATTGGGCCTGATCCTGTGAGGCCATCATTATTTTATTTTCATTGTAGTACTGCCCAGAAGGCCCAATCTAGGACCAGGGCACCATTTTTCAAAGCATTGTATATACATCAGACTCACAATGATAAAAAAACACGCAAGGTTACTTTCAAAAGCAAATTAAGACTTTTCCAGTTATTATTGGAACAAGTAAGACAGAGTATTTCCAAGCTAATAATATGCAAAGTTACTCCAGTGCACAATACATAGAACCAAGAGGTCAGCAACATTTGTGTTACTGGGGGTGGGGTGGGGAAATCCATTTTAGAATAGAATAGGACATTTTCCAACTATCTGAACTTCATTTGATCCTTACATTTCCTTGGTGCCTTCTCCTCCTCATTTCTCCCAATTGTATGTGTGCCAGTTTGAGGATAGCAAAATATAATAGCATAATTATGTGTATTTTTGGTGTATGTGTGTGTATATGTGAAAGGTAGAAAATATATGTGTGTGTCTATATGTCTGGCATTCTTCTGATGAGTATCTGATTAGAAAACAGTGCAATAAAAATATTCCAAAACTAAAAAAATCACACCACAGTTCACATCCAATAATTACCAAAAAGGGAATTATTTAATGGCAATCTGGAAGACTCTAGGATTAACTACCATATGTTCACTGACATTAATACCAAGAGCTATGTGTTTTCTGGCTGAAATACAAATACCATCTTGAAGAGAGCAAATCTCTAAGTTAACCACAAATTCAAGCAAGTTTCACAGCTTGCTGTATGGAAGAAGTACATGAAACACTGGGTAAATTTGCCCCTTACAGATTTTACAATGTTTAGTTCAGTGTCATGACATCAGAAGACAAATCTTTTGAAATATGACAATTTAAATTTATCACAATTTAGCTAATATGAATCCACATTCAATCCATAGGGAATGTAAGTAGAAACCCATGTGTTTGTGTGTTTCTAAAATTAATTTTAAAGGAATCCTATACAGCAGACTTACTAGTGAAAAAACCTGATTTATGAATTTATTCAGGAATCCAAGATTAGTTCTGTTTGCTAATCTTTATGGGCCCGTTTTACTCATAAGTCTTCAGACAACTGCCAGGTGTATTTAAAAATGTTTATGAACATTGACATTTTAATGAAGAATTATTCTTCTGAAAATTTGTACCGGATTTGTACTGGAATTTCAGTATTCATTTTTAGGTTTTGTTAATTGTCCTTTGCCTGTTTAGACTTTGCATTCATGCCCCAGAATGGATAATGTGCCTTAGGTGAACCAATTACACTACATGAATAATGAGTACGACTGTGAGTCTGTCACAGAGGTTACGGATTCCATGACTTTCCAGGACCTCCGGGACTTCCGCAGTGGCCACCGCCCCTCCCTGCCCCCCAAGCAGCAGCGAGACTCATGGGCCACCTCCCCCTCACTCAGTAGTAGCGGGGTTCCCAGGTAGAGCACGCACAGCACCCTTGGGCTGCCCCCACAGGGCACCCATGGCACTGATAGACCATACCTGTTTGGCAGCTTTCCTTTTATTTCTTATAATGACGGCTAGGGGAAAAGAAAAAATGGAGCTAGACACAGTACAAATATAGAATAAGAGAGAGTCTTTGCTCCAAACAGCTCACAGCCAAGACAAATGGTTAGGGGAAAGGAATAGAATGAACAATGTGATGGCAGCAAATGCCATACTACTTCCACAGTTTGTTCTGGGTTTTTTTGCAATGTCTTTGTTTCATTGTTTAAATCCTGGCATTGGGGTCATCAGGAGGGAGTTGGGAAGAGCTGGAGTAAACAGACAATCAGCACACATTTAGTTGTCTAGAGCTGAAACTATAGAAAGCAGTCTGATGACATTCCCACTCTCCATTGGCCCCTGCTTGAACTGTTCTCTGCAGCTGCTGTGCTGACTTCACTCTGCAGCAGCTCCTCCCTAAAGTTTTTATTCCCTCTGCAAAGGCCACAGATGGCTGATGGGGAGATCTTAATGCCCCCAGAGGACACAGAGGTCTCCCTTATACAAATCCAGATTTTCCTATCCAAAATGCCTCACTCTGAAAATCAAAGTGCTTGCAGCCTGTGAATAATCCCTGGAACGGATCTAATTATGTCACCTTAGCTGTTCTCAGTACTAAGAGGGGATCATATGCAAGGGGATAAATGGAACATCAGAACTGCTTCCAAAGAAATGAAGCCTAAAGACTCTAATATTAATGTACCTGTTTCATTGGTTTCAGAGTTATACCTACCATGCCCTGGCTACCATTCTCAGCAATGGGATCATCAAAATGAGGAACTGCTAGGAAATAGCTTAAATCCCAGATTTATGTAGCATTTTATACAATATAAAACCATTTTGAGAAGTGGCACCTTGCAGGATTGTTTTTCCAGGAATGATTCAAGAATCGTGGTGTTAAACTCTGCTCTGGGAAAAGTCATGAATATAACAATAGCTGCTGTTCTTACATTCTACAAACCAGGTTCAAAGATACCCAAAGTCTTGCAAAGAAGCAGCAAGGTTTCCTTTAAAAAGCAACTGGACCACTGATGTATTCCTCAAAAGATAATGCTGTTCATTTCTTTTTGGCTGTTCATTTAGTTCCCTGTATGAGAGATTATAAGATTTCCTGCTTATCTGATTGCTGTTAGTTAAAATTGTAGCTCAATAAATCTGTCTCAACCAATGGTATTTATCCAAATCTTGTCTGGATGTTTGAAACGGTCCTATTCCTGAACAAATCAGGGAAGCAGTGGAAAGCTCACAAGGCAGCCTGCTGTCCTGAGTTTTCCAACCCAATACCCAGCCAAAGAAATATAGATAAAACTAAAATTTTGTATTATGTTTCCAAGTGTGGAAGGCCTGGTACCGCAGTGCCCCTTTGTGGCATGGGTGGGATGGGGTGTGGGACCTTCGCCACCCTCCAGTCCTCACATCGTCTCTCGGCGGGTGGTCTGATGCGACCTAATGGCCTGTCTCAGTACTATCACCCCTTTGACAGGGGAAGTGGGCCCTAACAGCTAGAGTCCATGTAGCTTCCTCCACACAGGCAGAGTAGTGCAGCTTAGCGGTCAGAGTCCCTTCAACTCATCCCCTATTGTCAAGGCAGTGTTTCCCATTGGCAGAGTCCATACACCGCGCCCCTAGTCTTGGGACAGTATGGCCCAATGGCCAGAGTCCACATAGCTTCCACCTTACAGGTGGGGCAGTGTGGCCTGGTGTGCAGAGTCCATGCAACTCGCCCCACAAGTATCAGGGCAGTGCGGCCCAATAGCCAGAGTCCATGCAACTCGCCCCACAAGTATCGAGGCAGTGCGGCCCAATAGCCAGAGTCCTTATACATTCCCCCCTTGCAGGCGGGGTAGTGTAGCCTAGTGGCCAAAGTAGTAGGGGGACCCAGACCCATCCTCTCCACTGGGTCGATGACAACAGGGATATACTTGTGGCCCAAGTTGCTCTTTTCCAAGGGCCCTACCAAGTCCAGGCCAATGCGCTCAAAAGGCATCCCAATCATCAGCAAGGGCACCAGGAAAGCTGTCAGCACCTCTTTTGGACTGGCCTTCTGGCACTCGGGGCAAGAAGCGCAATAATCCCGCACCTCTTGGTGAATGCCTGGCCAGAAGAACCTCTGGGCCACCCGTTGTAGTGTTTGCTTCCAAGGTTATTTGATATCTTATCTGAACTGTGCTTTGAGTGAGATGGAGTGCAATTGGTATCACTGTAAATTACCTCTGAGCATATCTGTCTGCTTTGCCCACCCATTTTGAGACCAAGTAGCCTTCATTGGAACTAAAGCTTCTGAATGGTATTAGTCCTCAGACATGAAGCTGAGGTCCCTCTTGATGACATTAGCAAAACTCTGTTGGCTATTTGAAGAATTCTGGAAGAGCTACAAGTCAAGCATAAACGTGCCTTTGCCCCATTCAAACCCACTTTTTAAAAAGAAAGACTTTTTGACTGATATTTTTCAGACTTCAAGCAAAATCAAGGGATCCCTCTTTACAAAAACAGCCAAGACAGTCATACTAGATCAATTGCAGTACCAGCACAGTGGCTTAATCAGAATAGGCAGGTAGCTAATCCCAAAGCCTTTACATGAGATCATATAGACAAGCCTCAGAAATTATCTGAAATACAGACTTCAGCTGTATGAGTCTGAGAAGCTTATAGACTCCATGTGTCACACCACAGAGAGGTGAAACTTAACAGGTCTGGTTTTCTATTTGTGTTGGCTCTGGTGAAACATAGACCCTGTTCAATCCAGATTTATCATCTGAAAGAAACAGCCTTAAAGGGGTTCACATATGAGCCCTAGTTGTTAGTGCCATAATTTATAGGACTATTCTAAGTCTACCCATTAAAGCATCAGGTAATGTCTCCGATGCCACAAGAACATAGCTGGCTACAATTAGTTATGAATGTTCTAGCCCGATACCTTTATGCGTTGCCAATGTTCTCCATTACTGAATGCCTGAAATGTAATTTTAGAGGATAGCTCCTCATTGATTCAGTGGTTTTCCAGCAGCAAATAACCATTAGAGATTACAATGAAATCAAAACTTCTAAAGCAGCTGGGATGCTGGCCAGGGATTTGTCCATAATATACAAGCATTTGCTAACTCTTACTGAATTAAAATAAAAGAAAAAAGTGATTTTGGGAAGATTGATTTTAAACCCAGCATGTCAGGATGTCTTGTTTATATGCTGTTAAAAAGAAATTGCAACACTAGGAACATTGCTGATTTGGTTAACAATTATCCTCCAACAAACTTATCAACTTTCCATCTTCGTAATGTGACTCTCTGCACTCATTAAATGGGCTCTTGAATAACAATTATTTACACTGCCAGTTTATAGTCTTAAACTGCAGCAAGCAAAAGTGAATAATTAGCTCATTTTAGAGCAGAAACTGAGAATGGGCTCTTACTCTGTAAACATGTATTATTCATAGAAAAGCAAGCGATAGGAATTGAATCAAATGAATTTATGAGATAAAAGACTGCAACCCATAGGATTACATCATATCCAGTGGCACAAAAGAATCTTTGAGAAAGGGAAAGGAGAGTTTTATTTAATATAAAATATGTGGGACTTCAGGTTTCTCCAATACATTCTGGGTTTAAAGCAGGGTTAATCCAAAATCCATATGAAGTCAATGGGAGTCTTTTACTTGACTTCAGTGGACTTTGGACCAGGCCCCATGTTTATCACTTAACCTCTCAGAGACTCAGTAGAACTTCCAGTTTGTTCTTTTGATATTTGCATTACTCCTTGCTGTTTATTTAAATCCAGCCATATAATTTACCAATTTTGAAATGCTTGGTGATAAATTACTCCCATTTTATCTGCTAAATCTTGACTTTATGAAAAATTCATCCTTCCTCTTCTTTGGCCTCGGTAATAACTCGACTGTTGGAGATTCACCTGGACCATTTATTATTCATTCAAACTCTACTTCTCTTTTCTAGAGGGTGGGGTAGATATAAAAATGATGAATCATTCAGTAAACATCAAGGAAGTGTAGCTTCTTCAGTGCTTTTTGATTTTCTGATTGACACTACCACTTTCAGGGTGACTGAGTTTATTTCCTGCTCTTCTCAAGATTGATTGGTACTCAGCAAAGCACGGCCATTGATATCTAATATTGCATTCCCTGACAAAAGTGTGAATGAAAACTGACATGCTAACTTTTTGAACTCCACTGAGGATAAATGCAGTAAATTGTAGGCTTAAAGTAATGGTGGTACAAAATAAATGTTGTACTATCTTCTATGGATGGAATTGAGGTCTTTGAAAATAATCCAGTCCTCAACATCAGGAAATTGGAGAATTTCAACAGTTTATTTTTCCCGTCTTTTTTAAAGAGAAATGAGGACTGAAAATGTTGTCTGTAGAAGAAGACATGGTATGTTTTATAGTTTTTATTCTGACCCAGTCTAATCAAATTCTATAAAACAAAATCCAATCAGCTGAATTCTCTACTGCTTTAAATAAAATATCAAAATTTACAGAAGAATCTCTGGGAGTAGTTTGCAGTAGGAATACTGAGAACTCCACTAACATAAATACAAGCATGTGCCATGACATTACAGGAAACACTTCAACTTAATATATATTGATAACAATAATTTCAATTAAGTTTTTCTAACCAAAAAAATGATCATGGATAATGGGTTAAAATTAAGCTCAATTTGTTCCATATTTGAAATAAAATATGAATATGTATTCTCTTTAGGGCATAAGTGAATAGGAGCAGATGTGACCCCATCTAATAGTTACTTGGGTTTCTTTCAGCAAAACCCTGACTTTGAGGGTGGGGGGCAGGGAGGAAGAAATTACTGCATTTTTTAAATTAAGAAAAACTTTGCATCACCTACAAGGACCGCTAAACTCAACCTTGAATAACATCTCTGCTCTCAGTACTTCCTGCATCTGAATCTTCTCTCAGCCTTCTAGCCTTAATATTCGGTTTTCTGACTCTCTCTCTACCAGTTGAGGGCCTGATATCCTGCTGCTCCTACAAATGGAATGTTCTTCTTTGTTGTCATGGTTACAGGGTGACCCATGCCTCAGATCCCTTTTAATCCCCCAGGAGAACATTTGGGGACTGGTTTTGCTACCTTCACCCCTCTTTGCAACCATGTTAACTCAACAGGCCCAGGTGTGTTTGGCACCTGTAATCCACATTTCTTCTAAGTGATCAAGTGACTAGTGTCGCTTTTGATCTGCGTAGTCAGCCAAAATTCAGGGTCTTGCAAGTAGCCTGCATTAGGAGAAGAAATTGATGTTGGAATCAGGTATTTTTCATGTAATACTGTTTGTTTACAATAAATGTACACAGAGCTCTGTTTCCCTGAACCAAGTAGGACTAGAAGACAGTTTCTTTGCTCACTACTCCAAGTTTCTTTGCAGCTCAACCTTAAAGCCCTCTCATAGGCATTCCCCTCTCCCACAGGGAAAAATTGCTTCTCTCTCTGTGTTTCTGTGGTTTCTCTCTCTCAACCCCCTGCACCACAAACCCCTCATTCCCAACCCCACCTAGGAGCTCATACACCCAGTCAGAACCCTCACCTCTTCCCACACGCCAGCCCCCTGAGCCAGCCTTGTGAAAATGAGCAAGTGAATGACGGAGAGTAGAGCGAGTGACAGAGGGAGGGAGGATGGAGTGAGCAGGGAGCAGGGTCTTGGAGAAGGGGCAGGGCAGGGCTCAGGGTAGGGTTGTTTGGTTTTGTGTGAGTAGAAGTTGGCAACCCTATTTTATGTCCTGGCCTAGAAGAGTAAATCTTGATAACCTGGAGCTAGGCAGGGGCATTCCCCAATTAACAGCTCCTCACCATTGTTTCCGTAATGGCTCCTTTCTCCATCATTGTTTCATTTCTTGATTGATTGCTCCTCTCTACCTCCCATGCCCAGTCTCCTTTTATTTAACTCCTCTGAAATCAGGCAGGATAATATCAAATATGTAAAATGGGGTCATATGATATTTATAAAAAACTAATACGTATAACTCCCTCATTTCCACATATCTTTTCTACTAAGCTTCTCATCTTTTCTCCTTCAAATGCCTTAGTTAATCCAACTATTTCCATGTATGCTTTCTGTAATTGTCTCATCACCATTGAGATAACTGTTGTCCTTTTTTGTCTCACCTGTGCTAGGCAGATTCTTCCTGTGTCCCATTCTGTCTTTTAAAGCTCCAGATTTGCCCTACATAAATGCTTATTAATAAGTAAAATAAATAAACAAATAACCTATCTCTAATATCCATTCATCTTAAGTTTTTATCAGTGTGACGGTGCTGTTCCTGGTGGGATCCAACTGTGAGTGTCAGATCAGGACAGATTGCTTCCAAAGGGACAACTACAGCCCAAAGCTGGGGTTTTTCCACACTAAGGCAAACCAAACCAGCCAAACAGAAAAGACTTTGGTTAATTCCCTTAGACACTCCAGCTTCCCAGTATCACCACCACCAGCCACCTGTCCTGGGGATCAATAGTTATGAAAACCAATCCCCCAAATAAAGAAAACGGTTCTCCCCAATTCCAAAGAATCAGGCCCCAGACCCAGGTCAATACATAAACCAGATCTTCCCACAAATCACGCTGTTGCCAATCCTTTAGAATCTAAAGGTTTATTATACAAGGAAAAAGGTATAGGTGAGGGTTAAGAATGGTTAAAAGAAATCAATTACATGCAGTAATGGAACATCTCTTGGTTTAGGCTTGCAGCAAAGGTAGAATAAACTGCAGGTTCAAATCAAAGTCTTGGAATACATCCCATTTGGGGGATGGGTCAGCACCTTAGTTCAGAGTTCACCTGTGTAGCAAAGTCCATTCAGAGCTGGAAGCAAGACAGACTGCATGCTGAAGGTAAAGACAAAATGGGGAATGTTCTTCCAGGCTTTATAGACTTCCTCCTGTGGGTGAAGACCCTCCTCCTCTTTATGCAGAGTCTGGCTGCAAACTGAAGGTTCCCAGCCACATGGTCCAGTTACCAGACTCTCAATGATTCCGTTTTTTCCCAGGCATGTCCCATTCCTGGGGAGGCTCCTCTCCTCGGGTGTGGACACAGTTCATTGTGCAGTTGATGGCCCTTTAATGGGCTCGAGTTAGCACCAGCGTGTCTGAGCTTTCACAGGAGCCAAGCCTAAGTTTGAAGTACAGGCACCTTTTATCCAATATCCATAACTTCAGTTCCCAAATAGATACACACATATGGTCATAGACACCTGTTATGACCCCCTTCACATAATATTTGGTACCCCAATGATCTATATGGTACCAAATTATTCCAGTAACGTGACAATCAGTGATCCAGTTCATATAAAATAAGCACTGGCCTGAACCATAGCGCTGACCCACCCCCCCATTATTTTTTTTTATGGAACAGGTAAATTTATCAACTTCAACGAAGTCACCAGCAGGACTCAAGCCATTCCCCTCAACTGCAAACATGAACCTTCCCCATGATTCCTGAAATGATACCAAGTACAGGAAATCCAGCAGTCTGTCTTTTAAGTCCAGTCCTAATCTTAGGATGTGCTATAGTGCAATGAACCCTGATCCGGGAGACCTTTGAGACTGCATAATATTTGATTGGAATAATAAAGCCCACTAGAACTCTTCAGAAAGCTCTCCCCAAGGTAAAGTAAACCTTACAAAATGCCATATTTACATCTGACAATATAAAAATGGAGTCCCAATTCGTTTAGAATGCTCACCAATGCAACAAGACATTTGAGCATTAACAATTGAGCAGTATCCTCTCCTGATCTCTGCTTGATATAACATTTCTCTGCATGAAAGACGTATTGTTCATTTTTTAATGTATGTCTGATATCCAGGATGAATTCATTAAATCAGAAAATTGGCCCTGCAATTTAAAATCCAGGCACAACAGAACATTTAGTGAACAGATCTATATATATAAAAGTCAAATGGTGTATGCGTGTATGTATGTATGTGTACTTACTCCTTCCACACCGTTTGAGCTAGAGACTTGAAATTTGGTACAGTTAGAGGTCTTAGGGTCCTAACCAGGGTAAGAGTCAAAAAATTTTCAAATCTCACCTCTGACGCCCCCCAGGGGTGAAATTCTTTAAAGCCCATTCACATCAGCTGGGCAGCTGCTGTTCTCTGTGACATAGTTATGATGTCATAATACCCCCTCCAACGGACCGCGCACTTGCTCAGCTCTCTGCCCCCTCCCCCCTCCAATGGACCCTGCACTCGCTCAGCTCTCTGTCCCTCCCCACCTCCGATGGACCCGAGTTGGGTTTGGTCGGAGGGTAAGTGAGGTGGGGGTTTCGGCTTTGGTCCGGGGGTGAGGTGGGGGTGTCGGGTTTGGTCGGGGGGGGGGGGTAAGTGAGCCGGGGGTGTTGGGTTTGGTCTGGGAGGGTGGGAAGGTGTCGGGGTGGGTGAGGGGTGAGGTGTGGGTGTTGGGATTGGTCAGGGGTGTTGGGTTTGGTGGGGGGGTAAGGTGGGGGTGTTGGGTTTGTTTGGGGGGGTGAGGAGGGGGTCGGGGTTGGTTGGGGGGAAAGTGAGGTGGGTGTGTCAGGTTTGGTCTACGGGGGTGAGGTGTAGGTGTTGGTCAGGGGGTGTTGGGGTTGGTAGGGGGTGACGTAGGGGTGTTGGGTTTGGGTGGGGGGTGAAAATGTGAGTCGGGGTTGGTCGAGGGGTAAGTGAGGTGGGGGTGTCGGGTTTGGTCGGGGGGGTGAGGTGGGGGTGTCAGGTTTGCTCTCTGCCCCCTCCCCCCTCCAACAGACCCTGCACTCGTTCAGCTCTCTGCCCCCTCCCCACCTCCGATGGACCCGAGCAACGCCGGGTATTTTCGCTAGTAGTTAATAAAAACAAAACAGAACACTTATCTCAACAGCCTTTGTGAAATAAAAGCAGGATATTTTGGTAGATGGCACTAAAAAGAGTGAGACTATGTGAATGCAACAACATTAAAAACATTTGCACATCTGGCTTAAATAAGACAATGATGTACGTATTCAATTATACAAATTAAACATTGATGTAAGGATGGAAGTGTCACACGAAAAGAACTATCCAAGTTTAACTGCTCAGAGCTAGACTATTTTGAGTTCACTTTGGCCATGGTTCAGTACTTTGTTCTAATCTTCAGATGGACAAAATCTGAATTCCTGTACTGAACTGTAGTTAGATATCTGTAGTTATTATAAGTGACTTAACAGCACAGATAGTGTCTGGCTTCTCCCCACACTGAGTGATGCTACTCAAGCTGGGGGAAATAGGGACTGGAAAAGGATCTGGTCTGGTGGTTGGATAAACAGTACCGTGTCCCTTTGCCACAGAAAGATGAGGCTCTGTGGTGCTGATCCGAAACTTCAGGAAACAAAATAAAGTTGATCTTTCTTTACCTGTCCATTCTGTCATTATTATGCTCACACCTTGGCAGGATTTCCTGCATGGGAGAAGGAAAGTGCAGTGAGTTCAATTTGCTTCCAGAAACAAATAATTAACATAACAATAAAGCATCTGATGCTGCCTAGTGATTAAATAGCCCGCATTTCCCCTCAACACTGCTCCCCGCTTCCCCAGCAACCATGACCAGTTGCAGTTTTAGGATGAGTATTCCATATCAGCTGCTAAGTGCAGTTAGCACTACTGACAAAGAATGGTTTAAAAATATGGGTGCACTTCCGGACCCCAAAGCAAATGTTGATCGGGATGTTAAATGATATGGAGTGTTCCAGATGACAGAAGTTTATAGACAAATGTGAACAATTAAGACAAAAGCATTACAAAATGATTGTGTTACTGCTCAGCCACCAGTCTCCATAGCACAAACCCAACCCCCACGTGTTAACCCAGTGGAGGTGCCCTGTCTGTAGTGTGTGAATTATCAGAGGAACAAAAAGCTAATGATCTTCAATTGCAGGGGAACAACCCATCAAGCTATGAAGCCTCCCAAATATGTGCTAATGTTCCATCATGTGCTTATCCAGCAGCTGAAAGGGGTGTGAAGGTCGCCCTTGAAACAGGCAGGTCATCCCCAGCCTCCCTTGTGTGCCAAGATGTGGGCACATGTAACATCCCTGATTTCCCAGTGTTCACATACTGCACAGAGTTTATAAACCAGGCTTGTCGTGTGCCCACTTGGGACAGAAGCATTGACAAATGCAGCAGGCTTGCATTATATGAAAGGTGTTGGTCACATTGGCATTCAGATGTTATGTGGGTAGCACAAATGAGATTTAAGCTTTCCAAATATGCACTCCATGACCATTCTGCAGCTACTGAGTTTGTAACTGAATTCTTTTTCTCCAGGATCACTGCTGTTGGGGTCTGGCTTAATGAACCAAGCTAGGGAATGGGTCCACCAAAATAACAATTGACACAGGCATACTGTATAGAATCATATTGTTTCTGGGGAGAACAATATTGTTTCTTCCCCTCTCAAGTACAATCCTGATCTCATCAGCACCCTGGCATCATGAACCTTTCCAGGTATTCATGAATCTGTCTCTGTGGTCCACATATCTGTATCCTGAGAGGAGAGAGGGTCATCCAGATGCCATTGTAGACTGAAAAATGAAACAGCTGCCTTCCAGATCCCCACAGAGTGTTGTAGTTGAAGCACTGGGTAGCCAGAAACAGTGAATCTGCTGACAGTTCAGTCTTTCTCTCCAAACCAAAGAAATATTCTGTGGGAGCATCAGTGTCATATAGCTGGGTTAAATGGGCCCAAACCAGAGCTCTGAAAAATATAAGTTGTAAAACACTAATTGGTCAAATTATGTAATTAACCAGTTACCTCTACTAGGTTTCTCACTGTTCTTTAGATTTGTGTTCCTTAGCTAAAGAACAGAATGGAAAATTATTATTAGGCAAAATAGCTTTTAAAGCAATCAAGAAATTACAGAAAACATAATAAAGATTGTTAGACTAAAGTGCGAACAATGTCAAAAATTGAACTCAGCATGGGATATTACAGTTTTCAAGAGATAAAATGAGTCAGTTCATTCAATGATTTAGCACAATGACAAGCTTTTATCCTATGTGACTTTGGTATCAGCATAGAGTGCTGGGGTACCACTGAGTCCCCCTGATGCCCCAGCCTGGCTCCCTTTTACATTGTACTTCTGTGACAAGCTTCAGACATGCTTCCAGCACATAGATAGGGACACACCCCGCTGCAGGTACATGCAGATAGGCTTTCTGACCAGCCCTTGCATGGGAAGGCACCGCTAGGGCATTCTCAGCTTCTCAGGCACACACCACCTCTGGGTTGTAAACTCAAAATTATACTGTCTTGCTCTGCACGGGGAACTGTACAGTGTAAGCTCGTAGAAACCCCCCACCCCCACAATGTGGAGAGGAATATTCAATAGCCTTTGCCCCAAGGGTATGATCTTTCATATACCTCACTCCAATTCACTGGTTTAGATAAAGCATAAACAAGTTTACTAACTACAAAATATAGATTTTAAGTGAGTATGATTGATAGCAAACAGATCAAAGCAGATTGCCTGGCAATTAAACAAAAACCACAAACTAAATTTAATATACTAAAAGATTGGATGTAAATAGCAGATTCTCACCTAAGTGATGATACAATCATGCTGCAGATTCTTCAGAGGCAAGTTGAATTTGCTTACAGCTTGGAATCCCCAGGTGTATCATTCACAGGCTAAAAATCCCTTTAGCCTGGGTCCAGCACTTCCCTCAATTCAGTCTTTGTTCTTTATGTGTTTCCAGGAATCGTCTTGGGTTGGGAGTGAAGAACCAAGATGTCACCACTTCCCTTTTGCATATGGCAGGAACCCTTTGTTTCAACACTTGGTTCCACACCAGTGAGTGGAAAAATACTGATGGCCCAAAACGGAGTCCAGCACTAGGTGGCATGGTCACATGTCACTGTAGTGTTAAAGTAGCCATTGCTGTCTGTAGTGTCCTCAGGAAGGCTCCCTCAAGGTGGAAGATAAGCTTCTTCTAAGGACTATTGTTTCCTCCTAATGGCTCATTAACCTGCATAGACTCTTCCCAGCCAGCCATCTAGAGTAGAGCCTTTTGTCTAGTGGGCGTTGCCCAGGACTAACTACAAGCGAAAAATAGATACAGTTAATATTCATAACTTCAGATACAAAAATGATACATGCACATAAATATGGTAATCATATTCAGCAAATCATAATCTTTCCAATGACATTTCACATGCCTTATCTTGCATAAAATATCTCATAATGATGCTATAATTATATCATAATTTCACTGTGAAGAATATGGGGTGCAGTGTCACACATGGAACTATGGATCCTTAAATATAGATCCTTATTTACTTCTAAACAGTATTATATGCCAATAGAATTATGAAAGTGCCCATGACAGTTCAACCAAACCATTCTATAGCAGAATTTAGAAATTTAGATGAGTTGCTTTATTATCAAACAATGTCAAGTCAGGTCACAATTACCATGTTCAGAGGATTCTCATTAGCAATGGTTTGCCATTCACACGTGCATTAGACTATTGATAATAGCATCCCCAAATATAATAGGTAGGTAATTTTCAAGTTTTTAAGATTTCTCTGGATTTTCATTTAATAAGATTTCTCCGGAATGAAATATTCAGCTAACAAGCCAAATCAATGCTGCTTTCTCCTTTTTGGCTAAGAAGATGCCAATTCTCTTAACTGCAGTCTATGAGATTTATAGGCTGAACTCTTTTAAACACTAAACATTTTGCACAGGGAAGTGCAGTTTATTCTTAAAAATAGGACGAGGTTTGGTTATTTGTAATGAGTTTCTCCAGCCTCTACGGTCTCAACTGATTCAATGTTATTTATAGATAACTAAGACTGAACTTAGTGAAATATTAGTGTACAACATACATTTTACTAGGTCAGAGAGTTTTAACTCGGGGCAGACTGTATGAGAAGAATTTAACAAAACCAATTGTCACTTTAGTAAACAACACATGCATATGTATTTTTTCTATTTATCATTTGGAACTGATAATGAAGGTGGATTCTCCAGCTCAGCTGCACTTATTACGATAACTGATTCACTCAAGGTGCTTTCACAGCTGTGTTCCTGATCATGTACTGCAGTTCACAGCAGTCTTCCTAAACAAGATTCAAAAGATGGGGTTAATAGGGTGCTTGTCAGTAGCAAAACTTTAGTTGTTGCTAAGCAGGGAGCACTCTTGCTGGCTTGGCAACAACAGTCCTGCTCATGGTCTCATATCCAGATGTCTAGTTTCAGGGAGCAAATATGTTGAACAATATAGATCATGTGGTACACTTTCTGCTGGTTACTCTTCTTGGCAAACCTGCTGAGGGCCACTTGTCACAAGAGTCTAACATACAATTGCTCTTTTATTTAGTATTATTATTATTATTTAATATTTCATATTACTACACACCCAATTAAATGCCTCATCATTCCTCTGATCCTGAATAAAGTCAAGCCCATGAGGGAAGGTCTGGGCATCTATTTCTGGTGGGGTCAGAGAGGTCACATACCATGTACAGACATAGGATCTGTGGCTTGGGCTTTGCATGTATTCCCCGGTACCAACCTGTGATTGAGTGTACTGGGCAGACATTCTACAGACATTGTTATATTAAATGTGGAGGTGGAAAAGATACAGTATTTTGATTGCATACACGAATGTGACTGCTCAGACAAAAAGTAGTGTATGGGGGCTTATTGCAGATGAGAGAAATGATATACAGATCATCAAGTCTGCCAACATCTAAAATAAGAATGTTTAGAAAGGTGAACTACAGTGTGTAGAAAGTCCAAGGGAAGTTTAGGGGCTCTGTCTAATGACTTCTTTGTGTGGTGAATTGATTAAACAGTTTGAGCTCAGCATGTTCATGTCAAAATTCAAATCTAAGTACAAAATTAATGTGATTTGCTCTGATCTAGTCTGGCCCAAGGACCTTTATTTTGTGCAAATTCATAGAAACAAGTGGGTTCCAAGTCAATTTAATAGATGGTCAGTGGTAATCATTCAAGATGTACCCTTTTCCTTGCTCTACAATAAGAAAAAGACTCTTCCCCCTTTTCTTTCCTCCACTATTAAATTGTCAACCTTCCAGGGTCAATGCCCATTCCATGCATAGGAAGCACAACAGTATAAAAATGCAAAATAAAATAAATTAATATTTAAAGTTACAGTCTCCCTATTTCAAGCCCCCTCTAAGGAATATGGGTTTCTTTAATGACCTATCTGTCATACGAAAGCCCTGGGAATGAAGGAGGAGATTGAGTATCGCCGAGGTAGACTTATATCTGCTGGGGAACACACTGATAAGTGCCTCCAGATTTCAAGACCTGAAGCTATTGGTACTGTGAAGAACAATTGGATATTTGAAAACTTCTGTGTTGGCACTCTGTACAAATAATCTGAAAATGATTAGTGTGATTCTCTGTGTTGCATAAAGAGCTGGATGCAGCTTCTCAGAATTTGCCTCACAAGAGTTCATCTTCTCTGACATCCAGAGCCAGATTGGCTGACAGATCTGTACTTTCATGTTTCTTACATGGGAGAGCAGGATGATCGAAAGCTTGATAGTGGGGATGCAGTCTGTGGCGATTAAATGTTTCGCTAAGTTCTCTTGATAAAACTGCTCATCTTCCAGGATGTTTTAAAACTTCAGTTTTGAGCTCTACAGAACCTGTGGGTTTAAAAGAATGAGTCATCTCATTTGGAAATTATTTCTTTCAAAAGACATCAGACTGTAAACTGCCAACTGACAAAAAGGTGAGCTGCTCTTGTTTCTGTTAATAATACACATTCATAAAAGCATTAGCTGTCAAAGAATGGCCATGTGCCCCAATTATAGAATGAATGGATAAACACTGCCCCAAAGTGCATTTTATGTCTCCCATGAAGTGTGCAAAAGCATGTGAGATTTTTCTGAACCATCTTTTTTGTGCATGAAGGAAGATATCTGTTGACTTTCCATTGGGATATTATTTTTAAAAAAATTTAGGAGGATGGTAGTAGGTGTCATGGAGAGGAAAGAAGGTTCAGGACCAGTTCATGAGGGCAGGGCATCACATGGTGCTGAAATTGAAAAGGGGGCCAAATCTGAGGTGTACATATGATATAAAACCTAGTTCAGCGACATCTGAGCTCCTTCCTACATACATCACTACCATTAAAAAAAGAATTGAGAATAAACTGGAAACGTGTATGCTTCTGTTAGAAATAAAGTCACATTTGAATATAGTGTGAACATAGAATAAATTACATGGACATGTGTACTTTTTAAAAATCTGCTGTTAACCAGTGTAGCAGTGGTTCCCAATCTTTTTGAGCTGAATTCTCCCGTCCATCTCCCAGTTCATGATAGCTCAGCTCCTGCCTCCCTCACATCCCTGACATTATTGCTGCATCTCACCCTCACCTGTAAATGACATTGCAGTGTCTGTACCTTTAAAGGGAATGAAAATTGGAATTCAGGATGGAATGGTTTATGGCACCGAGATGTCAGTCAATCTGGCAGAGAAACTGGGGAGTATATAATTTCTCAGGATCTTAGGGCACATCAAATTATATAAATTATAAAATAAATAAAAGCTACACTTGCTCTTTCCCATATTTAAATTGGGACAAACAAGTTAACTTTTACTACAATAGCTGCAATCAATCTTTAAATAACTGACAATTAAAAAGCTTGCAGAGTTGAGACTGCATATTGAATATTTAAATTAATATAAACTGATGCAAGTGAACAGCTAGCTATTCAATATGTACTTTATCTGAAGATCAGAATTCCTCCTGCTGTTATAGCAATACTATACATTCTTCAGGATGAGCAGTCTAGATTTAGCAAAATCTGTATACTGTATTGATTTTGCAAAAAAATATAAATTACAAATCAGATCAGTTTACCATTTTGCCCTTTGCCTATGTGGTGTTTTGGTTTGACAAGTAAAAAAAACTCAAAGCTTCCTCTTGGTTTGGACTTCTGGCCTAAGTAAATATTTCACATTGCACACATTTCTCATGATGATTTATGACAAACCTGAATTTAAAACTATGACATTTTCTATTTTAAGTAATAATTTCCCTGCTTCTCAGGCAACTGGGAAAATTTAAAAATGCAGCCTCAGCTTGCCATTATACATATATACACACAGACAGAGTAAAGCATCACTAAAAGGCACCTAACAGAGGTAGCCACTTCTACCAGTGGCCTTCAAGCCTTTGGGAGATATTAAAGAAACTCTGTTATCAGTAAATGGCTGACTGTGACTATTCTTTAATGTTATTAGTGACCTTATAAAGTAGAAGGCGTTCCAGCCTCCAGGAAGAATAACTTAACACACTCTGTTCAGAAGTTAGGTTTTCCCTCCATCTTTATACTCTATACATTATAAAAATCCTTTCTAGTGAGAAAACATGAGATAAAAGAAATACGCTTAGAAAGTTCATATTCCAGAGCAGGGCTTCTCAAACTTTTTCAGTGTGGACCTGTAACAGATGATTCCAGAGACCACATGCCCTCCCATTTATGAAGCATCTACAGCCATTGTTTAAATAGAATGTTTGTTTTGTCTCTTCAATGTGATTTTAGAAGTGGGAAATGAGAGGAATCAGCACCAGTCAACTCTGAACAGACTACACATAAGGGTTCTGTGGGCCAGCAGTGTTCCCACACATTTCTGGGAGGAGGATCCTCTGTTATTGTTACAACTGAAACACATCTTCTATTAGTATTAGACTGAAAAAGCTGTAAAAGGGGAAAAAAGCTTAAAACATGTAAAAGACACAATGATGTAATATAAACATTCACAGCTAACGCATAAGTGGTTTGAAAGCTTATTTTGCAATGAGTAAGGTCCATAATATGTGTATGTTTATCTGAAATGTTTTGAAAACTTTCTGCTTTTGACATCTTTTCTGTCTTCTATTTTCTTCTGTTTGTATTCACAAATCATCTGGATCCTTTAATCTCCTTCAAATACAATGATTTCTCTAATTAATCCTCCATCTTGGCACTAGTGGTTTCTGTTCTCATACATCTTCCTTCTCTCAGCCTGGAATCAGAGAGGCACCTACTACTTTTTCTGATAGTCCACCACATATCTGATACAATATCAGCTTGTCTGATACAGGTCAATTTGACCGATTACCATACTTTGCAAGAGCTTTTCAAAGTCTATTATTACCCCATGCCCTGTAAACTCCAGTTTATGTAAGATTTGCAAAGCAGTTAGCTCAGCAGACTCTCAGATTATTTTAATTATGACTATGGGGGAAGTGGTGTTCAACAAATACATCTCTGTTTGGGAAAGGGGATTATTCATATAAATACACTTTTTTTCAACACGGGTTGAAATTTGGTTGAATTATTTTTTCTAAATCAGCTTACACTTTCCTAGTCATAGTAGATGAATCTTGTTACAATGCAACTAAAATAGAATATGCCAATTGCAGGAATAAGAATTAAGAGATTTGTGCAGCTGATTAGAATTTATTTGACAAAGGTTTTAAATGGAACAGATCTTGAAAGAGGAATTCCTAGCAATCCCCTTGAAGTTAAAACTCAGCTTCTGATTTTTCAGTTACTTTCAGTCTGGAAGACTTATTTTCCTAATCTTGTTTGGGTAACAGAATGTTAGTTTAGCAGCTCAAAGTTGGCTTTGGGGTAACCCAAGAGGAACATTCTGGTGAAAAGATCTCTAAGATCAAAGAAGCCTGTGGAGAAACTGCAACTTTAAACTTGAAAACTGAACACTGGAGACAGCATATTGTATATCAGTAGTATCATCTTGAAAAGGTAAAGTAGAGGATTAATTTCCAATTAATATGTATTTTGTGTTGCTGAGTTCAGATATTCAGTATTACATTCTCATTGGAAATCACTGTTTGAGTTCCAATTATTTTTTTAAAAAAATAACAAAACATCAGTGCGGCTGTAGAAAGAAAATGATTATAAATTAATATTGTGCCAAATTATTTTTAGATCGAAACTACAGAGTTATATGTTCATGTTTAATTCTTTCTATAGAAAGAAACATCCTCAGAGTTCAATGAAAGCCTGAGCTGATCCCTGTACAATTCTTAACACAGGCATGTTAACATCTTCTCAACATATGCACAACATGTCTCAAGCAGTACGTGACTAGGATTCATCACTGAATTTGGTCCTTCTTTGCAGGGATGAAAGTAAAATTAGGGACTTACTGGTAGGGGGCTGGGTTGGGGCTGGCTCTGGCCCCTAGAAGGGGTGAGACCTCGGGCAGAAGGGGGGTCAGAGCCAGACCCTGTCCCGCCCGGTACTGATAAGTGTCCTCTCCCTCCCCGCTCCCCCCCCCAAGTCAGGGTAGCAGCAGCAGCCGGGGGCTCCAGAAGTTGTTTAAAGGGCCCAGGAAAGTGAACATGTTATGAGCATGCTTGTTCTGAGCTAAAATTCTGAAGAAAACGTGTAACCATGAAGATGGCCCAAGGGTGGAATGCTAAAAGACTGCACCTTCCAGAGTCCATATGAGAGATGGATGAACACAAATAAGCTTATTAGAATGTGAGTAGGTTCCCTATTCCTTTTGATGTTTTCTCTGTAATGCTTTTTCCCTTTAGGATCCCCTTTGTGGGGGAAAGAAGTCATGTGATGTCCAAAAATTTGGGGATCTTAGTGAGAATGGGTCATATTGTAAAGAAAATGTTTATACAGGGATTAAAGGAGAATAGGGTAGTTGGGCCTTTCAATCATCTACCTATATAGAACTTGCAGGTTTCTCCCCTTGGCTTGATCCCTAAGAAAATGCTGGAGGAATATCGCTTAAGAGTGCTGTAGGCTTCCTTAGAAAGAACTGTGTTGTACCTTATATGTGTAGCAACTGCACTGTTATCCATCTCTGAAGAGAAAGCAAGCAGGTATCCCACAGCAACTAGTCAGTGCTGAGAATAACACAGCAAGGGCAGGAACTCTTCAGCCTGGGAATACCTTGGTTAGAAGAGAGAGACTTGTGCCTCCACCCAAGAGAGACACCAGCTGGAAACCCTTGCTTGATCACAGAAGGGGAATACAGGTGCAGTTGCTCTGAACTGTGACAGAAGTGAGTCATCCCAGATCTCCCAGCAGGCCAATAGCAGAAACAGGAATAGAACACAGGTCTCCCGAGTCCCAGCTCAGCAGTCGATCCACTAGTCGACACCACCCCTTCTATTGCATACATCGTAGATCTTGTATCGAACACAATAAGCCTGAACTAATACCTTTTCAAAAATTCTACAGACTTGTTCTACTCAGGAGCATTACAGAAGGGGGTTAAAATATACAAACTTGCACAAATTCAGAAATGCCTCAGATACAGGATTTGTTTTCTTAAGATGCTTGTCTCACCACTGCCACTTCTGATGGTAAATCACTACACGCTAACAAAGTAGAGGGGTGTATAGTCTCTCTTCACCTACATTATTTCTAGTCACATTTCCCTCAAATGAAAAGATGCTGACCATTACCATGACCTTTTATAAAACTGTAGCTTGGTTGCCTGAAATACAGGAAAAATATTGATTTTTTTTGTTCCCTTCTGAAGTATCCTTTCACACTTGCAATTGCTTATGATTTCATGCCTTTGCTCCTTCACAAAAGCGAACTTTTTACTCTCTAAAATTTATTCTGCAGCAGAATTATATTAAAAGCTAGCTAATTTAAGGGATGTGCACAAGGCCCAACCTCATTATGGATTTTTTTTTCATCTTCCTCTGAATCATAGGGCAGGTGTAAGACTACAGACTTGATGGACCACTAGTTCTCCCAGTGGAATGGCAAATCTTATGTTCCTAAACCAGAGCAAAGAGAAGGCAGGAAGAGAAGATTCTAAGTTTTTAAAGATCTTATTTGATTTTTGGTAGATCCAGTCTTCACTGCTTTACCAGGCAACACTTTTAGACTTCTTAATACAGTATGACTGTTCCATAGTTATCATTCTATCATCTGTTGAAACTGACTTTGAGCTCATGTCAGTGTTTCACTCCCAGACCAACTGTATAGCATCTGTAAATATATTGTGATATTGCCTGGGTTGTCTTGGAATAAGTGATTTGCAAGGTATTTCTAATTTAACAACCACTCTGGTGATAGTCTGAGAGACAACAGCAAAGATGCCACCATATGAGGAATGAAATATACTAAAATGTAAAAGAAGCTGGAATTCTTTGTCCACCACATGCTCAGAAGTGTAATCCTCTTTAGTTTGTAAAACTGACTGAAAATATATTTTTCTTTGACATTTGGAGCCAGACTTTAAAGTGTGCCTGTCAAAGTGTATGCTCACTTTTCAATGGGGTCCCAACTTGCTCATGCAGCTGCTCACTCCAGGGGTGCTGGAGCTATTTTTATAGGGAGGAAACTAAAAACTAAAAAACTCTGTATTTAATGGAAATCACTTCAAGCTGGAGGGTGCAGCAGCGTTCCCAGCTCCAGCTCCTATCCAAGCAGTTGGTGGCCCAGGTATGCAAACGAGGGGTGTATGGGTGTGTATTACAGATTGCACTCAGACAAGTAGGACACATATGATTGCTCATCCCCTTTGTAAAATCTGGTCTGTAATCAGTGGGGATTATGTTTGTATTTGTATTTCTGATTTTTTGGAGTAGTTCCATTCCTTTCCTCCAGTCCCTCTGAATCCTTTATGAAGTCTTATGGACTATGAAGGACTTAAGGACCCACCTCTTTTCCTTCTTTTCCCACCTCCATACCTCCCGCTGCCCCGACACAATTTCTGACCAAGGTGAAGTAGCATCTCAGACATTCCAATCTAGGAGACTTAAGCAATAAATATCAGGAAACTGCCTCCCTCCTTTTTAGACATTTTATCTTGAACCCCTGAATCATTACCATAATCCTTCCAGTGCAGGGAAAATGAATGGAGACTTTTCAGTGACCATCAATACCACTGTTTATTATCTGTTTGTGGACACAAAGTCATTCCTTCCCCCAGTGCTGGGAGGTGAACATGCTGGCTTCACAGTGCTCCCAATCTTTGCTGTGCTGGCCTTGGAAATAAGAGTAACTGTTAATGTAAATAAGATGAGGAAGACTTGTGGTACCTTAGAGACTAACCAGTTTATTTCAGCATAAGCTTTCGTGGGCTATAGCCCACTTCATCGGATGCATAGAATGGAACACACAGAAGTAAGATGTATTTATATACACAGAAAGCAAAAAAAGGTGTACATTATCATACCAATTCTAAGAGGCTCTTTATTTTAGAATTGGTATGGTAATGTTCAACTTTTTTTGCATCCGATGAAGTGGGCTATAGCTCATGAAAACTTATGCTGAAATAAACTGGTTAGTCTCTAAGGTGCTACAAGTCTTCCTCGTTTTATTTACAGATACAGACTAACACTGCTGTTAATCTTAAACCCTTTTTAATGTAAAAGCTCCAAGGTAGCTGTAGTGCTTTAAAATAATAATAAATATTTTAAATTGACACTGATTCAGACTGTAATTACAGTGAAGTGAAGCCTACACTGAAAGTGTTAGACTTATTTCAATTTAATTAGATGTGCAAAAATAAATAATATAAACAAAAATAAAGCAGTCTTCCTAGGCATATAGGAATTTGTGTTCCAATATAGATTATACAATTCAAGAAAAATCTCTATTCATAATTTTTCCAGAAACTCTAGACATTTTATGAAGAATCATACAAGTTTCTATAGAACATTTTAAACAAATATGTTTCTCCTGGTACTCTGGTGCAGAATATGTCAGAGGGCAGAAGAAAGTACTTAGGCAGCAAAACTGACTGCATTGCCTTGCTTCATTCAATAAATAGTAATAAAATGAGTTGATGCTGATTTAATTTCTTTTTATATCTCCTAGACTGGAATGCTTGAGATGCTAGTTCACCTTGGTCAACAGTTGGATAGTTGTCTGGCTATGCCAGAAGGAAGACAAGAAATGCTGGACATGGTTTAAATAGGCCACAACTTTATTCCTAAATGCCTGAGAGTGCCCAGTAGATAAAAGTGTATAATACAGGCAATTTCATAATCATATACATGGGTGCGAAAGGTGCTGTCAGACCTCCTCCCTTGCTCACCCTGGTCCTCAGCCAACCCACTGCTGTGACCCGCTCCCCTCTTCAAATAAGGGTTGAGAATGGTTATAAAGGAGGGGATTAGGCTCCCTGCCATATTAATCATAGCATCCCCCAACACCCTCTCCCCCCTCCAACCCACTAGTTTCTGCTCCTGAATTTCCCCAGCCCCTAGACCCATCTGGGCCACTGCTGTTGCTGCCCGAATCTTGAATGAGTGGGTACCAAATTCATGTGCTGGAAGCCACAACCTCACCAGTCCCCATCTTAAAACTATAAACAAACTCACCATGAATCAAAAGAGGCTCATCCTTTTCTGGTCTTATACCATGCATTCTGGTCTTATACTCACAGCCTCCACAGGGCAGATCCTAGGCTTGCCACCCCTCCCCAGCCTCCTTATCCATCTTTGACCTCCCCAAGGTTAATATCATGGCCTGCCCTTCCCAATGTATATCCCTCAATTCCAAAGTCCTTCCAGAAGAGTCCCTGCAGGACTCCGGTCCTAGTATATGATCCCCCCCAAACCCCAAAAATCTACCATAAATGCTGCCCTGAACAATGCCACCTCTTGTCTGCAATGACATATGAGCTCTAGGATATGCATCAGATCCCTAAGTGTACTAACAGTGACAGGATGACATGCATTATCCCTAGAGCTTGTGCTTCCAGATGACTCTGCTAGAAACCTCCAAATTAAAAAAAAACAAAAAACTTGATACAAGGATCTGACAAAGGTAAGGGCCAAGTGGAGTGGGTTGATAATGTCAGTTGCCAGATTGCTAATGACACCATGTACAGCAGTACCCACTTCTCCATAACGGGTCATATCAGTGACAGGTCTTCCCACTCCTAAAAGAAATTCATTAAAATTTCTCTCAGAGCTCTACAATGATTGCTACACAGACAGACACCATTTGCCAAGGTACCACAGCACTAGCAATATATGTTTGGGCTCCTTTATGGCTCCTGGTGCCAGCTCCTGGAATGTGTTGACCTGGAAACAAGACAATGCATCTTCAATGGCATTATCAAACCCAGGTACGTGTATGGAGTAGAAACAGATATTAAAGCTTAAACTTCATAGTACGAACGCATTTACCAACCTCATAACTCTGTGAGATCTGGAGGACTGGTGACAACACCTACCACCACCATGTTGTATCACCAGTAGCAAACCCTTTCATTAGAAAACTCAATTCCTTAAATGACCACTGCAGCCAAAATGGAAAACAATTCCAGAAATGTTGTATCCTGCACTATCCCTTTTTGTATCCAGGTGGGGGGCCAGCTGGTGAGCATACCATCTGCCTTGGTAAAATGCCGCAAAATCCATACCTCCCAAAGCATCCAAGTGGATCTCTAAATCAGTCTCAAGTATCCATTCTCCAAAATAAAACTCCATTAAAATCACTTAGAAACTGTTCTTACTCACCAAATCTTCCTTCATCTCTCTGGTAAATCCTATAACATGGTGAAGTCTAGCTATGCCCATGGTGGCGGCTGTAAGCCAAGCACAGAATGCCCAACTGGGGCTACTACTCGGAAGTCAAAGCTAATATACCCATTCATACGTTGCAGCAGATGCAGTGTAATTTTCCTAGCCATTCTACCTAACCCCCTAATCAACCCAGTAGCTCCTGCATCTTATCCTGAGGGAGTCATAATATACCCTTCATTGTTTAGCTCAATTCCCAGGTAAATCAGCATAGTGGAAAACACCTCTGTTTTTTCTTCCTTGATTGGTACCACCAAGTTTTTAGCCAGGCTGACGTACTCATCTGAATTTACTCAGCCAGCTAACAAAAAGCCATCTAAATAATGCATCACCTGCCTGAAATCACCTACCTACATCACTGCCCAATGTAGCATTGTACTAAATTTCTCAAATGCTGCACAGGATATTGCATATCCCATAGGCATAGTTTTATCAGAATAAAATGATCTTTCAGAAAAAGAAACCCAAAAAGCTAAAGTCAGAAGGATGCACTGGCAGCAGTCAAAAATCAGACTTGATATCACACTTGACACCAGCACCTCTGGGCCACAAGACCTAACCATGTGCACAGCTTTGTGAATGGAGGAATAGCACATGGAACACAAGGCTGGGTCTATTCCATCATTAACTGAGCTACCCCATGGTTTTGAGAGGTGGCAAAGTAAGCGATATTCCTCCAGCATTTTTTTAGGGACCAAGCCAAAGGGAAAAACCTGCAAGTTCTGTATAGGTAGATGATTGAAAGGCCCTGCTACCCTATTCTCTTTTAATTCCAGTGTAAACATTTTCTTTACAATATGACCCATTCTCACTAAGGACCCCACATTTTGCACATCACCTGACTTCTTTCCCCCACAAAGGGGATCCTAAACCCAACGGTAAACCCGTCTCTGAAATATTCCCCATCCAGCTTGTTAGCAAGGAGACCCCTTAACATTTCCAGCTTAACTAGATATGATACTCTTGTCCTGTCCTCCATTTTTAGTTCACCCCCATCCCTTTCCTGTGCCTTGGCCCCCATGCCCTGTTCCTGCTCCCACATGAATCGGTGGCTAGCACCTGATTTTCTCACTCTTTGTTTCCCCACTGCAGCTATCCCTGACCGGGGGGCAATTTCAAGCTGTATGGGCCCAAAGCATATTTGCAGATGCTATGAAAACAACTGCTCTCATTAAATGCCCAGAAAATGTCATTATAAACCTCAGGCTTGCTGCAGAATGAACGGGCCACTGTCAGTGTGGAAACCAGGCCTCCCTGGTGTCATCCACTCTAACCATAGTGTATGATGTGGTATATCCCACCAGATCCCCATTTGTGTTTCCACCCTCAACCTGAACTGTTTGTCCAAGTTAAATCCAGCCATGCCCCATACGTATTGTATGGCCATCTAATTATATCCCTATATTTGATGCTGGGCTTCTCTCTGGGTAAGACTCTGCAATAACACCTGCATAGATCAGGAAGACAGCTTCTCAGTTTTCCTGTGTTCTAGCCATACTTGGCCACCTGGGGATTTCATTGCCCTGATTGCTCTGCCCCTGCTTACTGTCCGTCAGCACCTCCGAGGGCAGCAGTGATAATACGTCTACATAGTTAACAAAGTCCTGTGGCACCTTAAAGACTAACTATAAAGTTTTGAAGCATGAGCTTTCGTGGGCTAATACTCTCAAAATGTTATCTTTAGTATTAGTGAGAAGGTAAATTCCCATCAATCAGCTAACCATATTCATCACTGACTACTGGGAAAATCTCAGTGCCTTATTGCCCCAGGCTGCCCCTGGGACAGCAATTCTATCCCACAAATTCACATTTCTATCATTGGATGAGTTGTGGGGTGCCTATAAATAACACCTGTCCCATTATGGGGTCCCAAACTCAAGCCCATGCTAGGTTTCCATTATTACCATTTCCAGAACTCTGGCCACCCAAGGAAGATCTCAGCTGCTGCAACAACTGAAAGTTAGCTTGTGACAGCTGTTTAATGCCATTAGCTTCTGTAGAAGGTGTATGTACAGACAACCCCAACACAGCTCCCAGGATAGACTCAGACAGCCAGACACTGTAGCCCATTTGCTTGTTCTGCTACCCCTAATAAGTTGGGTGATATACACAAATATATATTACATTATTACTCCTCCACTCTTGTTCTTGCACCCTCCAGTTTTCACTACTTAACCTTTCCCTTTGATTTATTTATTTTAAATGACTAAACTTCTCACTTGCCATTATGATCCATGCTTTTCTGATATCACAGCTTGAGCATTGTATTACATGTCATTTGAAAGTACCCGTGGAAATCACTTGTATATCGCAAAGTGCCTGTATTCAAGATACAAACAAGCACAGGTTTCAGCACCCAATATTTTGGCACTTGACTCTAACAAATGGTATGACAATACATCAGGATGCCATAAGCTGTCTTTGCTTCCATGAGAGAACTATCATTGCCTACACAGTACTTTAAGAGACCAGGTATAAATTTGATGAAGTTGGAGAAAACAGCCCAAAGCTTTGGTAGATGAATTTCAATCCACAGCATTTCTAGATCACATAGTAAAATTCTCTTACGTAAATCATTCTCCAGAGAACTGTAACAGAAGAAAACCAGCAATTAAACAAAAATAAACATGTTAAAGAAATTCATTTCTTGTACTGAAGGACCCTGTTGTTTTCATGTTTGGTTATGCTTACTGTAGAGTTCTGTAAGGTTTCATATGATTTATTGAATGTTTTGCTATGTTTGTAGTTGATGTAAGGTTACGGGGATTCAAATCAAAGATGGAGTCTGAACATTCAAATGGGCATTTTCCATGAAGGACAGCACCGACTCCATATTGGTACTTCATCTTCATGGACAGTTTGGCACAGAAAGTAGCTGACTACAAGGTGACCCGTTTTAACTGGCTGCACCACAGGATTTTTTGCTGCCAAGGTTATAAATAGACTGTGCAAAACAGACTTTCTTGCTGTCCGTTCAGGAGGCAGCCAAGTGCCATATTGTTTGTGTGGGCAACAGACCAAGATTCAGTGGATCCAGAGGGCAACAACATCATCTTATCTGCCCCTTCCCTGTGGTATCCTGGTTCCTGATCCATCCTCCATCTGTGTCTGGGTTCCAGCACCATCGATCCTAGAGCTCTTTCCGTGGACTGAGCTTGAAAAGGGACAGTTGAAGATTCTGGTTCCAACCATCTCAAGCTGCAAGGAAAGCACTCGCCATCATCAACCTGTCCAGAAGTCGTCAGATTGCAGTGCAGTATTTGGGGAGAGACTGTTGGAGACCTGAGCCTCAGGATCAATTGCAGAAACAACCACATCTGCATACATATTATTATGTGTTTTTTCCCTGTTATCCCACACTTTGTTATTTATCCCTAATAAACCTGTAGTTTGTTATCGAAGAATATCTTTCTCTCTTGCTTTTCTGTTTCTCTGCACCACACTGGTGGGAAGTGGGATGACATTACTGCTCCACAGGTGATAGACCCTGAGTCCCAGACAAGATCCCAGTAAGCCAGGAGTAGATTCTGCCATTTACAAAGGATCCTGTAGTTTTCGGTCATCTATTTACAAGTTCCTAAATATCATAATTTTATCAATGTGATAGACAGAGAGAGAGTTTTAGCTGCCCAAAGGCCTTCTTTAAAGAGTCCATGGTACCAAGCTCCATGAGCTATACAGCCAGATGGTAAATCAGCAAGTCCATATGGCATGTCTTTTCAATAGCTGTCTGCTGATGTCTTGAATCCCATCATTGCCATTGAGAGATGGAACTGTTACCCCCAAAACAGACCCAGGGGTCCCAGAATACACCTTCTGTTACTTACTTCCAAGTTTTCCAAATTTTACCCTTTTACTCTGTTCCAGTAATGTGAAAGGAGGGGGGCTGCCCTAGAGAAATTGCCAGGGTTTACCAAGGATCTCCCCATGCCCGTCAGGAAACTCCCCAGAAGAGACTATATGTGTTCACCTCTGGGAGGACACAGATAGAGCCTTCCGCTTAAAGGACTGACATGTGGGCAATATTGTTCCAGAACAAAGTGTTTTCTTTGTTTAGTGTAACCAACCTTTCCTAATACAATTAATCTAAATCTAATTTAAAACAAACATCAATGCCTTAGCACAGGTATACAAGCTAAAGTACCTAATACTGTAATGATATACATTTGGAACGTCTTAAGTGATCATGTTTTGTACATGGTGATCAATCATAGGCAGGACACTGACAGCAATCTTACTAAACCCTAAATTTTATACATAGTAACATAAACATATATACCACAGACCCTCATCTTTATTATCCCAAGCGTACACATTTATTAACCCTATTTCTTTTCTAGTTCCTATACTATAGCTAGCATGCTGTTGTTTTCTTTCTCTCTCTGCTCTGTTTAAGGATCCTTTTCTGCTCTGCCCCAGTAGCCCTGCTGCTGCTGCCACCCTGGAGTTACTTCTGTTGCTTCTTCACTCTTTTAGGTTTCTTCTGGTCTTTTACAGGTTCTCCTTCTTCTCCTGCTCCTAACTTGACTGATTTTTCCTCTTAACTCTGTTTTTTGGCCTGTTCTCATTAGAGGATAAGTATGCTAATGTTAGGATTTAAAAACAAGCCAATCACCTTTAAACTTTCTTTGGTCCATATTTATAGACCAATCATAACTGCTAAGGCTTCAATCCAAGCTGTTACACAACAAGTCTTAGTATTATGGCTTGCAAAAAGAACGAGGAGTACTTGTGACACCTTAGAGACTAACAAATTTATTTGGGCTTAAGCTTCCGTGGGTGCCCAATTTGTTAGTCTCTGAGGTGCCACAAGTACTTCTCATTCTTTTTGCGGATCCAGACTAACACAGCTACCACTCTGAAACCTATTATGGCCTGGGAACCCTCACCTAGTTTTGGACTGAGTTTGGCTGACTGAGCCCTCCCTTTAGTTTTGGAGTGACCAGATGACCAGGATGACCAGATGCCCCGATTTTATAGGACAGTCCCGATTTTTGGGTCTTTTTCTTATATAGTGCCTATAGCACTCTACCCTCTGTCCTGATTTTTAACACTTGCTGTCTGGTCACCTATACCTAACCTCAGTCCATATCTGGCTACCATATACACTAGCCATAGTCTAAGATGTTTAAACTGACAATTCATTGTTTTTGGCTTTGTGCCAACATTGTATGCGCACTTAAATTACCAAACTTTTAAACTATAAACCATCACCTCATTTCTTTAGTATGCACTTACTTGTTAACTTATGCACCTTAGTGTTATTGTCTACCTCTGCCACCCCATTTCTTGCCAAGTTCGTTAGTTTTATTTCAGTTCTTCCCCTATTTTCAGTTAATGGTGACTAAATAATGTTTTCAATGCTGTGCTTAAGAAACAAAATAGAACAGCTAAAAAAATTTTTTTTTTCAGAACCGGTACCCAAAAGAAAAACAGAAAAAGTAATAGGGGAGGACGGAGACTGAAGAAGACACACATAGAAAATTACATTAGTAGTAGGGTTGCCAACTGTCTAATTGCACAAACCCAAACACTACTGCCCTGCCCTGCCTCAAGGCCACATCCCTGCCCTGCCCCTTCTGCGAAACCCCACCCCCTGTTCACTCCAGCCCCCCACCCCCACCCCCACCCTCCCTCCATCACTCACTCTCCCCCACCCTTACCTGGTCTGGGGCAGGGGTTGGAGTGTGTGTGTGGGGGGGTGCAGGTTCTGGGCTTGGGAAATGGGGCTGAGGGGTTTGGAGAGAGGGAAGGGGCTCCGGGCTGAGCCTGTGGCCGGGGATTGGAGTGCAGGAGGGCACGCAGGCTCTGGGAGGGAATCTGAGTGTGGGAGGGGATGAGGGGGTGAGCTATGGGATGGAGTTTGGGTGCAGACTGAAGGCTTTGGGTCGGGGCAGGAGGTTAGGGGTGGAGTGCAGGGGCGGGGAGTTCGGGCTCTGGGAGGGAGTTTCGGTGCAGGGTGCAGGCTCTGGGCTGGGGCAGGGGATTGGGGTGTGGGAGGAGGTGATGATGGCCGTGCTTACCTTGGGCTGCTCCTGAAAGCGAACAGCATATCCCTCTAGCAGCGGCTCCTAGGTTGCGGTGGGGGGGCAGGCAGAGCATCTCCAAACACTGCCCCTGCCTGCAGGCTCCTCCCCCACAGCTTCCATTGGCTGTAATTCCCAGCCAATGGGAGCTGCAGAGTCACTCTTGAGTTACAGGGAGCATGCAAAGACCCCCCTGCCTGCCCCCAGAGGCTGCAAGTATGTGCCAGCCACTTCCAGGAGTGGCATGGGGTTAGGGTAGACAGGTAACCTGCCTTAGCTCCGCTGTGCCGCCAGACTTTTAGTGCCTAAAATCTTCTAATTTGGCATCAGTAGCCTCCAGGAGATAGGACCTGATTCCAGGAGACTCCTGGCAAAACCAGGAGGATTGGCAACCCTCATTAATAGTACCCATCAGGTTTAGCTTCAAGTTTCCTTCTAACTAGTCTTACTGAGAAAAATATAACCAAGCTCTCACTCACAATCTTTCTCGTCTGAGTTATCCTTAAATAAATAGATTTATTCTAAATGATATACAAACCTCAAAAAATTGTTCTATTGCAAAATGTTAAACACACAAAACTAAGCTGAATGTAAAACTATACAGCAGCCAATCTCTAATCTTCAGACTTCTCTTACAAGGAGTAAGAGAAGGAATAAAAACACATGAACAGTATTGGTACAGAAAGCAAACAAGTCTTACTTGAAATAAACCCACAGCAAATCAAATAAATAGAAATCTCTCATAAATAAAAAATGAGATAGTACTGCTGTTTCTACTGAAAACTCTTCTGACTGGTAAAAATAAAAGCTAGAACCAAATCCTGTTCCCACTGAACTCAAAGGGGAATTTTGTGTTTGAGTGAAATGGAAACATGATCCAGACCCCTAGCTGGTATTTCCTCCACTGCCAAAGTATTTTATGTTTGACTATTGGTTTTCTCAAAAAGCCTGTTAGTTGAAGATGTTTTGCTGCTTAAGAAGTTTAAAAACCCTAAAAAACCAGTCCCTAAAAATCCAACATTTGTTTGCAGTGGGAGGTTTAATTTTTAGTATTTGTAAAGAAAACACCTAACAGATGTGATAGATTCATTTATCTCCTTTCTGTTAAATGTAAGGAGAAGAAAATAGAAGTTTCTACCATTTGGTGTTTTCTGAAATGTTGTCGTTTTTCTTTTGCTAATATGGTTAAAAACAATAATTAAAACTCTTTACAAAATCATTTGCACTCCCACTGTTTCCTCCTTCTAGATCTGAAAAGGTTTTCAAATAATTATCTGTTCGTATGAAAGTCATTTTGCATCTGCATTTTTGTCTCTGATGTAATGGGGGGAATGGAATAAAGGGAACTGATGGAACCTTAAATAGCATTCCTCTTTGATGCATCTAAAACACAAGCTTGCTGTTTGTCTCGGGGGTGGAAGAGGAGGGAGAAGGAAAGTACAATATGTTTGGGACTTATTGATTATTGCATGTTCTGTGTTTATAAGGAAATATATAATAAAATTCCAAACAAGTCTGGATAATAACTGATGGGCACAATTTCACCATGGGGCTCCACACAAAGTTTTCATTAAATGACTATAAATTGCTTGCATCTGTTTTTTCCTCCTTGGGACATGTATGGTTTGGATAGAGGGAAGATGGTATTTACTGTCATTTGGAGGCTATAATTTTCCAAACTGAAGTATCTTCATTTAATGCAACATGAACCACGTCCTCCAGGGCCATTTTAAACAGATGTTCAAATGGCTTTAGATCTTTTCCAATTTAATTCAGTCTGATTTTTGGTGCAAGGTTTCTACTGATTAAAAACTGCTTTAGTATTTAGACATTATTACTATTGTTTTAAAACTGTCTGTCCCAACTGATTCAACACAGGCTTTTGTACATCTGCAAAGACTCCTTTCAGACAAAGATTTCTTTATGCACAATGACTATCTTTCAAAATTTCAGTTTAAAAATATAAAGCTTTTTGAGATAAATGAAAGTAACAAAGTATTAAACTTTTGTTTGTGACTGCAAATGTTAATTCAAAAACATCTAAATCAGAATTCAAGTTTTTTTAAAAAAAGTTTATGCTGACAGAGATTGTATGTTAGATATCAGCTCAGAGGAAATGAGAATAAAGCCCCTCCTTGCCCAACAGTGATAGCAGAAACACAGATAGAGCATCTACTATTTGTCAATCTACCTTAGTGTTTTCTATAGCATCTCACCAAAGAGTTAAACACTTGCCATATAAATTGGGTCTGTATGGAAAGGAACATTATTGCCTGTGCATGTCATGGATGGAGCTACAGTCTGTGATGCAACTGTGTGCTATTGACCTTTGCTTCCCTTGCCAAAATGCGGTCCAGAGTGGTGATCTGGAGAATAACAAGAGGGGGAAAGGAGTCCAGGAGAGCCGGCTGTATTTTAAAGAAGCCTTATTGGGGTTGCAGGAACAAACTATCCCAATGTGTAGAAAGAATAGCAAATATGGAAGACACCCAGCTTGGCTTAACAGTGAAATCCTTTCTGATCTTAAACACAAAAAAGAAGCTTACAAGAAATGGAAGACTGGACAAATGACCAGGGAGGAGTAAAAAAATATTGCTCAGGCATGCAGGAGTGAAATCAGGAAGGCCAAATCACACTTGGAGTCGCAGCTAGCAAGGGATGTTAAGAGTAATAAAAAGGGTTTCTTCAGGTATGTTAGCAACAAGAAGGTCAAGGAACGTGTGGGACACTTAATGAATGGGGGAGGCAACCTAATGACAGAGGATGTGGAAAAAGCTAATGTACTGAATGCTTTTTTTGCCTCTGTCTTCACAGACAAGGGCAGCTCCCAGACTATTGGACTGGACAGCACGGTCCGGGGGAAAGGTGACCAGCTCTCTGTGAAGAAAGAAGTGGTTCAAGACTATTTTAAAAAGCTGGACGAACGCAAGTCCATGGGGCCGGATGCGCTGGATCTGAGGGTGCTAAAGGAGTTGGAGGATGTGATTGCAGAGCCATTGGCCATTATCTTTGGAAACTCATGGAGATTGGGGAGGTCCCAGATGACTGGGAAAAGCCTAATGTAGTGCCTATCTTTAAAAAAGGTAAGAAGAAGGATCCGGGGAACTACCAGCCAGTCGGCCTCACCTCAGTCCCTGGAAAAATCATTGAGCAGGACCTCGAGGAATCAATTCTGAAGCACTTAGAGGAGAGAAAAGTGATCAGGACCAGTCAGCATGGATTCTCCAAGCGCAAGTCATGTCTGACTAACCTAATTGACTTCTATGATGAAATAACTCGCTCTGTGGATGAGGGGAAAGCAGTGGACATGTTATTTCTTGACTTTAGCAAAGCTTTTGATATGGTCTCCCACAGTATACTTGCCAGCAAAATAAAGAAGTATGGGCTGGATAAATGGACTATAAGGTGGATAGGAAGCCATCTAGATCATCAGGCTCAACGGCTAGTGATCAATGGATCCATGACTAGTTGGCAGCTAGCATCAAGTGGAGTGCCCCAAGGGGCGGTCCTGGGGCCGGTTTTGTTCAATATCTTCATTAATGATCTGGAAGGTGGCTTGGATTGCACCCTCAGCAAGTTTTCAGATGACACTAAACTGGGTGGAGTGGTAGATTTGCTGGAGGGTAGGGATAGGATGGTCCGTTTGATTATAGAGAATTAGTGAAATGTTTATGGCTGATTATAGTCTGTGTAAGTAATATTGCTTTGTCACTAGTGTTGTGTTCTGTTATGCTATAAATAGTCTTTTTATATTAAAAATAGTATTTTTATATTATATTAATATATATATTATGTTATATTAAAAACTAGCTATATATATTAAAAACTAGCTGTATTAAAAACTAGTCAATATTTTGGTACCACAAAGAAGCACTGATGTTCTTTATATATATTTTGTGTCTTAATATAATATCATAACTCATCCCCAGTATCCATGTTCTTGTTATCTATAAATTTTGTGTGTTACAATATGATGCTAAGTGTGATTTAAACTATGTAATGGAAAACTTTGCTGAATAGGAATTTCACATACAGTAGACTCCCGATTATCTGGGCGCAGGTTAACCGGGCTAGGGATTAACTGGGATGTCTAAACGGGTCGGTAGGGGAAGCCCCAAAGTGGCGGCGGGCTCAGCCTTAGCCTGCCGCTGCTTTGGGGCTTCTCCCACTGGC
This sequence comes from Sternotherus odoratus, assembly GCA_032164245.1. Classification (NCBI taxonomy): domain Eukaryota; kingdom Metazoa; phylum Chordata; order Testudines; family Kinosternidae; genus Sternotherus; species Sternotherus odoratus. Next base: position 64,697,869 of record JAVMKO010000001.1, read on the forward strand.
CCCTTACAAGCTAGGGTCTCAGCCTGTTTCCAGCCTGGGTGTAGGAAACCCAGGCTGGCAGCCGGCTGAGACCCGGGCTGGCAGAAGCCTGGGGGGAAAGCCCAAAGCAGCAGCAGACTGAGTGCTGAGCCCGCCGCCGCTTTGGGCTCTCTCCCCAGGCTCCTGCCACCTGCCCCACTCAGCTCCCGCTGCCAGCCTGGGTGCAGGGAACCCAGGCTGACAGCGGAAGCAGACTGGGGCAGGAGGCAGGACCCCGGCTGGCAAGGGGTCAGCGGGGGGAAACCCCAAAGTGGCAGCGGGCTGAGCGCTCAACCTGCCGCCGCTTTGGGGTTTCCCCCGGTGGATCCCTTGCCAGCCGGGGTCTCAACTTGCTGCCAGCCTTGGTGTAGGAAGCCCAGGCTGGCAGCGGGAGCTGAGACCCCCCCGACTGGCAGGAGCCTGCATGGAAAGTCTAAAGCAGCAGAGAGCTGAGAAATGATGGCAGCGGTCCAGCTCTTAGCCCCCTGCTGCTTTACAGTTTCCCCGCTGGCAGGAGCCTGAGGGGAATCCCAAAGCGGCGGCAGGTTGAGTGCTCAACCCGCTGCCTCTTTGGGCTCTCTCCCCAGGCTCCTGTCGCCTGCCCCAGTCAGCTCCCACTGCCAGCCTGGGTGTAGGGAACCCAGGCTGGCAGCGGAAGCTGAGACCCCCGCTGGCCAGCTGCCACTTTAGACTTTCCCCACAGGCTCCTGCTAGCTGGGGTCTGAGCTCCTGCTGCCAGCCTGGGTTCCCTACACCCAGGCTGGCAGTGGGAGCTGACTGGGGCAGCTGGTGGGACCACCACCATCCCCACCCCGACCCCAGGGTGGCCGGCGAAACCCCCCCTCCCCCCCCCCCCGCAGTAGACGCTTGATTATCCGGGATTTTATTAACCGGGATTAAGGTTTTCCTGATCATCCCGGATAATTGAGAGTCTACTGTATTCTTAAAATTATTTCCTTACTAGAGTCATTATTCATTCTAAACCTGCATAATAGCCTCTTTATTATGCAAAAGATAAATATTTGGTTCTTGAGATCAAAACAAAGATCAGTCAGCATTTGTTCATATTTTCTCATTTTCATGGAAAATATTAAATTCAAAATAAATATTAATTGTCCTCTTAGAATTGAAAATACTCATATTCACTTGAATACATTTTGAAAAACATATTTCTTCCTGTGTGAATGTTGTGGTATGTGCCAGTTATTTCCCCCAAGACTCTTCTGTGAAGCATAAGTTCCATTTCAAAAGATTCTTTACAAAATACCAGACCATCTTTCTCATTCATTACTATCACCACTAGCAATCCCTATAGGATGTTTCAAATAATTGAGTAATTTTGTGATGGCTTAAGATTTTCCCCAGTCAAAATGCTAATATAGAACAGTCTTTAAGTTTTGGTTCAAACACAGTAGAGAAGAGAACACAGAAGTGAGTGCAGGGATAAAAGAACACAGTTTTATTTCTAATTTAGGAGTAAATTTGAAATTGTTTGTCTATAATCTTAGCAATGTATATTGTTGCTACACATTATTCCATCAGACCTTTTACTCTTTGTCATAAGTATAAAGTAGCCTAGAATTACTGCTTACCTGTGAGGGGTTAACCTGAAGGTAACCTGAGAGGGGGAAAGGAACCAATAGAAACCTGAGATGCTAATCAATCTCGGAGACAAAGAGATTTTTAGTTTCGGTTATCTCTCTCGCTGTTCTCTCCGGCTATGGGATGAACCACACCTATGTCTTCTCTACCTATCTATAATCTTCTAACAAATTAAGTTCAGCAGTAAGTGAATGGTAGGCTTGAACTGTATCACTTGATAATTGATCCACTGTGTTCCTTATACTGTTAAGCTTTAGCAGAGGGAGAATTCCAAGGGAGGGGGTCAGTGATGCTGTTGTGATGCAAGGGTTTTTTTTTCTATTGATTTCTGTACATTCCCTCTTTTTTTCTTTAATTAAAATCTTTCTTTTAAGATTCTGACTGCTTGTTTCCATTGGATAGATCCTGGTTTGGATCGGGCAAGTCTCACAGAAAGTGAGAGGAGGTTTTTTTGGTTTTGTGTTTTTCTCAAGCCTCTCCCAGGTAAAGGGAAAAGTTTTAGGGGATTAAAGGAAGGGTTCCAATTTACCCAAACCCATTGTTCTGTGGGCTTAAATTGGTGGTGGCAGCTAGTTTACCACATTCAGACACTGGAGAAGTTTGTGTTCTGGGAAAAGTTTTAACCTAAGCTGGTAAAATAAGCTTGGGGGGTTATTTCTTTCCCAGACCTAAAAAGTTCCATGTAAGCACAAAAGCTTGTCTCTTCAACCTACAGAAGTTGGTCCAATAAAAGATATTACGTCACCTACCTTGTGTCTCAAGGAAAAAGTCAGTAATTTAAAATATCATTTAAAATTAATGAGCTAGATCATCAGATGGTAAAAATGTCTTAATTTTCTTCAATGGATCTATGATGATTTACACTAACTGAGGATCTATGTGTTGCATACTGCAGTATTTTAATAACAATGATACCCTATACTGAAGACTCTGTAATAAGAGGTCATTGGTGTCCATGCCATTATTCACCCCCACCTATGTCTCAGGTCACATTACTCAAATCACAATCAGTTATTTCTCTAACAGGCTGTAACATGGGGACTGGTGCAGAGATTGGATGAATGAGGTAGTAAGGCTTATCCATGACACCATCATGTATAGGCACCTTAGAAAATTAAAATAATAAAGTAGCTTGCTGGGAGTGGAGGGATTTTTGTTCCCTTCCTCTGATGTCATTTGGATCAAATTTTGTCACCTCTCTTTTCAATAGTGTAGAAACTGTATGCTCCCAACAAGCTTTTTTGAACTGGAAAGGAACTGTGGTTATTCCCATAGGACACAGGCTAGCAAAGCAGTTCCTTTGGATGTTGGGAATTTATAAGTTTGAATGCTCAGGTGGTGCATGAGGTCTTTAACTTAAACACGCTTCCTGAAATGATTTCTTCCCAATTGAACATGCAGTCTAATCCTACATCTCTTGTTTATCTGAGTATTTCTTACTATACCAAAAAGTCACACTGAAACCAATGAAACGTCATGTGAATAAGCATGCTAGGAGTGAGAGCATAGCCTGTGGGAACTATGAATTGAGCGCACACAAATACAGGATCAAAAGCTCTTCTCGCTTGCACTTATATTGTAACAGATTTCAGTTACCAATCTGCCTGAGGCATCAGTTGATCAGGCTAGGGCCACAGGATCATTAGGGGCAGAGATGAAATGAGCACACCAAGTGACTATGTTTTAAAGCTTTAGTAACCAAACAACAATGGTGAGTGCCTGGGGATGCCCCACGTCACTCAGAGGAAGGAAGAAAGTGTTAGTGCCCAAGTCCTAACCCACTTTCATACTTACACACACACAACCCAAGGCTGGCCAAGTCTGGGAGTAGTGTGAGAAGGAGGGGGGGTGGATGAGAGTTCTGCCCTGTGCACATGTCATCTGGGGTTCACTGTAGATCTCCAACTTGCTTCCTCTCTTGGGAGGGTTGTTAAGCCCTGGGTGTTCCTGGGGTCATCTCAGCCAAGGGAGCTCTCCCTTTTCCCCCCATGCTCTCTGCTCTCTGCACCATTCTGAACCAGCTTTCTGTGGCTTCCTCAGCTTCCCCAAAACACACCGGCTTCAGGGACGGGAAACAGTTGTTTTTCCATTCGCTGACCTTCACTGTCTCCCTTGTTTTCGCAGCCCCTGAAATTTCTGTTCTGTGATTCTCCTTTCTCATGGCAAAGCAGGTTTGAAAGTTCGGCTCCCCTCTTTCTTGGCAGGTAGCAGAGAATCTATTGGGTGCAGTGACTTTGGACTTGAGCCAACCTCTTATCTTCAAGCCTAGTGTTAAATTACCCCCCTTGCCCCCCCCCCCAGCCTCCTGAAACCTGCAAAGGAACCTTCCATTCCCCACTCACTCACACCTTTAAACCTTTCCTAGCGCCAAGTCACTATATATTTAGAAATATTACCAAGGTATGTTCCTGGGGCTTACCCAGAGGACCCCAAAATGGGGGAGGGTGATGTAATTCATACTGTGACAATACAAGCCACATTTAAATCAATGGGGTGTAACTGAGAGGAGAATTTGGCCCATATTCTGAGTCAAATCCTTAGGACTGTGCAAGTGTGTCTGCTGCCATGGAGAAGGTCCTACACTGGGTAAACCTGTCCTGAGGAACAACATTCCAGCAGGTTGGAACCCATAGAAGCCCAGAAATGGGCAATAAAGCTCCACCAAACCCAGTGGATTCTAAATATCTCTCTTGTGTGTGAAGTAGCCCCTGAGGGAAGCCAGGAACTGCTTGGATGAGGAAGAGAGAGATGAAGGGCTCATTGTGAGCTGCCCAAAGAGCAGTTGCTTATTGTTAATTAGGAAAGGTTATGGTGAAGAGAATTCAAACATTCCACCTTTCTCTTCCTTTTCCCTGGGAACAGTGGAAGCCTTCAACCCAGCAGTCCCTTTCTCCTTGCACACAGAATAACACAGTCTGGCTGCTTACTGAGATCCTTAGTGTGGGTTGACAAATCTGACACTCTGAACCGGACAGACATAAAACACCCGTAAATCATGAAGTGAGCATTACTCATTTGTTGGCTACACCAGCCATCCTGTAATCAGTTAATAGTTACATCAAGTCTCTTCTGTCAGTAATTCATTTAAGGCACAGTAACTTGTTAAAAGCAAACTGGAAGGTTTTACAATTCCTTCTGGAATTAGCATGTGCCTATACAAAGGGTAACTGAGGCTTGCTTTTTGGTTTTTGTAGAGGGACAGTTCAAGGTGTCTTCTACTCGCCCACTAATTAACTCATATATTAGCTTCAACAAAAGTTTATCAAACAAATTGATTATTTCTAGATCCTGACCTGTTCTGAGGAAACTGACATTTCTGACAGCCATGGATAGAAACCAATTTTGAACATAAGAACTTTCATATTGGGTCAGGCCAATATCCTCTCTTCTGACAGTGACCACTAACAGAGGGTTTCAGAGGGAATGAACAGAACAATCATCTGAATGATCAATTTACTGAGTGATTCATCTCCTGTCATCCACTCCCAGCTTCTGGCAACAAAGGGTAGGGACACTCAGAGCATGGTGTTCCATCCCTAACTGTCTTGGCTAATAGCCATTGATGGACCTATCCTCCATGAACTTATCAGGTTCTTTTTTCAACCCTGTTATAATTTGGGTCTTCACCACAACACCTTGCAATGAGTTCCACAGGTTGACTGTGTGTTGTGTGAAGAAATACTTCCTTTTGTGGACTGGGTAACTCTGACATCTCTCCAGAAAGCTAACATGAGTAGCACCCCTACTAAAAAAAAATACTTTAGTGCTTTCCTGAATAGGAATGGGTGGTAAGAATGAACTTCTGTACTTATCTGAACTTTCATAGCAGTCTCTAGAAATATATCATAAATCCATGGAACATATTTCTGTAATGGAAAGGCCTACATTCAAAAGTTTATGGGTTCATATGGTCAAATTATAAATTAGAGCTAGAATAATCCTTTTGCATAATTTGGAGTATCCTAATGTTGATATAAAATATAGTATATGCATTTATAAAATGTGAGAAATGTGGAGTGGTGTTCTTGTTCTTTTTACGAGACACAAGCAGAAAATCAGCTAAATAATTGCAGAATGTTTGTATACAAAGTATTCTGGGCAAGGAGGGTAATCCTTTCCAGTAAAATTAGTTCAAATATTTTGCCATTTGACAATTGGATTAAGATAATTAAAGAATATCTTAAATTGCTTATGAAAACCTTGGCGAGATGCATAAATTATTTTGAGGTTTTTCCTAATCATGTTTGATTCCCCGGTTGCACAACACATTTCACTTACATACAGCAAATGTTTGGTATTTCAGGTGTCTGTGGGTGATATTATCTTTCAGTTAATATCGTTCTGTTAAGAAGTCAAGATCTACCCAAGAAGTCTTGTTCTATTTTTCTCATTTGGATTTTGGCTAACTTGAACAATTTCCTAACTACGTCATCATACAAACTATTTTCCAAACTTGGTCTGTGTGTTTCTTCTTTTGTTAATTTAATATGTATAATTGTAAACAGTTTGTATGTGGCAGCCTAAAATTATATTATTTAGACTTTTATTCATAAGATTGTTGAGTTTTATGTAAGGCACTGGTAACTTCTAGTTCAGAGTCCTTTTTACGGTGTGGAGAGGAAGATGAAAATGTTAAAAAATATGGATAAGAGATCAAACTTGTTTACAACAGTTTCTTTCTTAGTAGTGATGTACCAAAGCAAGAAATAACAGATTTGACTGCAAATTTTCAGGATTTTTGTATTATCCAGATATGAATTTTATTTCTATGCTCTTTTCATATAATGGGCTCAATTAAAAAAGCAAATTGTGGGAAAGATTGGAGTCAGATTTGACTGTGATGTCGAAGCCCCATCTCTAACTTCTAGATTAATATAAATGGATACAGGATGATTCACATACATTATACATAAAGCACCACGGACCTTTCCTTCATGGCTGCACAGTGAGCTATAGCCCAGGAAAGCTTATGCTGAAATAAACTAGTTAGTCTCTAAGGTGCTACAAGTATTCCTGGCTTTCTTTACGGATACAGACTAACACGGCTGCTATTCTTGAACCATACATTATACTGTTAACAATTCCTGGATCATAAATTCAGTTTCTTACTAATTCCATGTAACTCACTTATATTGACTGGTCAAATTGTGGTTACTCTATACTTAAAGATGCTTTTTGAATATGTTTAGACTATCCTCTGACCACTCTGTTTTTACCCTTAACATCTGGAAGGCAGTTCTTCAACACATTACCTAGGGTGACCAGATGTCCCAATTTTATAGGGACAGTCCTGATTTTGGGGTCTTTTTTCCTATATAGGCTCCTATTATCCCTCACCTCCTGTCCCAATTTTTCACATTTGCTGTCTGGTCACCTTAACATTACCTGTTGCCTATAAGCACTGTTGAAGCTGTGATGTCATTCCTACATATATACTGATTTCAGAGACAGTACTTCTAGGCATTAATAATTCAATATGCTCTTTGAGATGAGTCAAGTTAACTGAGTATATATTGTACCAATAAGACATAAAACTGCATTGTGTGCTAATGCAACCTCTTCACAAACTTGCACATCACTTTTTAACTCACTTAAATAGATGCTCCAACAAAATAACAGGTAATTCTAGAAATGATGTTAGGCATGAGGGCAGGAGAGATGGAACTCCTGCCACAGATAGAACAAGTTTTTTTTTGACAAAATACCAAAGAGTGACAATTTTTTCTAGCACAAGACCCAGCAGTAGATTCCATTTCTACATCAGCCCCCTCAATGTTTCACAAGAGCAATCTTGTTACTATAGAGTTCAAATGTAGGAATCTGCAGAAATTTTTCACAAACGAAAGGCTTTTAAACCAATCCAAAAACATAATGGACAATCAGTTTATTCGATAGGGTGCTTTTTTTAGTTGAATTACTTAGCTAATCCCTATGAGTGTATATATATAAAACCCCAAAGAACTCAAGCTGGCTTGCCTTCACCAGTTTAAACTTTGAATTCTTAAAGTGGAATTTCCTTTTGACTTCTAAGCAAATGTTTACCATGACAGGAAGCAAAAAGGTCTAAAATCCAGAATATTTACCATTTCTAAAAGTTAATCTTTCTAGATTTACTTACATATCTACATGTACCATAGGGCTGTGAATTAAGCAATACTTCTAATAAATTTGGGGTTGACTAAACTTTAAAATAATCAGCTTCTTGATAGCAGATCATTTTCCTGAACTGACGTATCTTTAATGACTAAATGACATGACTGCTTAAACAAGTACTTCATTGTTGCCAGACTTAGCAGGTACATCTGACAGAAAGGCGTCAATTGTACTGTTTAGAATTTATTATAGCATATGGGCCTGATTCTCCTCTGACTACAGAACTAGGTGCTAAAGGAATTAGACCAGTGTAAAACCAGTGAAAGCAAGAGGAGAATGAAGACAAGAAGGTCCTTATACTGTTTCAAATAGGATGTCAATTTAAAGCAGCTGCATGCTAATGAACAGGTAAATGAAAGGGGACCAATTCAGAAGTGCCAGAGCTATCTGGTAGAATCATGGGAAGCCACACTGCTCATGGGTCTCAGTAAATGATTTGTGGGGAAAGGGAAAGAGGGAACATGGAAAAGACAGGGTTAGATAATGTCCAGAAGAAAAAGAAACAAAATCCCCTTGGTGTCGTCTAGCGAAGAATACTGGAAATAATTTAGACCTGGGGAATGAGGGTGATGTATGATTTTATAGCAATAGTCATCTATGCATTTCTGTACACAGTACCACAGACAAATTCTTCTTTAACAAAATTAGCAGCACTTTTCTGGAACAAAAAGTGCATGAAGCCTTAAACTGAAATTCTATAGCACTGCACCTTACAATTTTGGTAACAAACTTATACTTTTACTGCTGATAAATCCTTGGGAACATTTTTACATGTGTCCCAGATCATGGACCTAAATAAAGTTTAAAGTTACATTAATCTTCTCTCATCTCTCTCCCTCAGACCCTTACTTTTTGTTGTCGTTTTCTGAACTGTCTCCAATTTGTCTACACTTTTTTGCCCCCAAAGTAAATAGAATACTCCAGGTGAGGTCTCATCGTAATCATAGAGACAGCAGCTTCACATGGCTGCTTTGTTATATGATGTTGCCTGTACTCTTTCAATAGCCCCAGGATACAGAATCACCAATTTATTTAATTCAATTATCTAATCTCTCTTTGCAGAATAAAATTATATCCGTATCCTAATAATGATACGCGAGTAGCCATAATTAGAGAAATCTCCAGCCCCTTGGAGCTGTTCCTCCAAAGCAGCTGAGGTCATAGGGGTCATTCAAAGTCCTCCATCCCTTCCAGCCACCCCACAAAATACAAAGGAACCATCTGAGAGCACTAGGTCCAGCAGTTTACAAGCAGCAACTGGCGATAGCCTATCTAGCCTCCTAATAGTATCACTTACTCAACCCTGAAATCCTGGATTTCTTTCCTATTTATTGTGTTCTTACTGGTTGTTGTTTTTTCTTGTAATTTCACCCCTCTGGTACCACTACAATTCTTCAGCTACTCAGACTCACTTTTCCTGGCTACTAGACTTCTTATCCTCCTCTCACCTTTCCTCTATCTACTGTCTTCCATATTTTGTTCAACATCTTTATTAATGGTCTGGACAATGAGATGGACTGCACCCTCAGCAAGCTCGCAGATGACACTAAGCTGGGGAGAGAGGTAGATATGCTAGAGGGCAGGGATAGGGTCCAGAGTGACCTACACAAATTGGAGGATTGGGCCAAAATAAATCTGATTAGGTTCAACAAGTACAAATGCAGAGTCCTACACTTAGGATGGAAGAATCCCATGCACTGCTACAGACTTGGAACCGAATGGCTAGGCAGCAGTTCTGCAGAAAAGGACACTGAGATTACAGTGGACGAGAAGCTGGATATGAGTCAGCAATGTGCCTTTGTTGCCAAGAAGGCTAGTGGCATATTGGGCTGCATTAGTAGAAGCATTGCCAGCAAATCGAGGGAAGTGATTATTCCCTTATATTCGACACTGGTGAGGCCATATCTGGAGTATTGTGCCCAGTTTTGGGGGGCCCTCTACAGAAGGGATGTGGAGAAGTTGGAGAGAGTCCAGCAGAGTGCAACAAAAATGATTAGGGGGCTGGGGCACATGACTTACAAGGAGAGGCTGAGGGAATTGGGCTTGTTTAGTCTTCAGAAGAGAAGAGTGAGGGGGGATTTGATAGCAGCCTTCAACTACCTGAAGGCAGGTTCTGAAGATGATGAAGCTCGGCTGTTCTTAGTAGTGGCAGATGACAGAACAAGGAGCAGTCTAGGTTGGATATCAGTAAATATTATTTCACTAGGATGCTGGTGAAGCACTGTAATGGGTTGCTTAGGGAGGTGGTGGAATCTCCATCCTTAGAGATTTTTAAGGCCTGGCTTGACAAAGCCCTGGCTGGGATGATTTAGTTGGGGTTGGGCCTGCTTTGAGCAGGGGGTTGGACTAGATGACTTCCTGAGGTCTCTTCCCACCCTAATCTTCTATGAGTCTATGAATTTCCCTCTCTCTTTCTCCTCTCTTCTCCCTGACTCACATAATCCGTTACTTTCCCAGAGTATCAGAAAGGTAGCCGTGTTAGTCTGGAATTGCAGAAATGACAGAGTCCTGTGGCACCTTAAAGACTAACTAAAGTATTGAAGCATAAGCTTTCGTGAGCTAATACAGGCATCCGACAAAATGGATATTAGCCCATCAAAGCTTATGCTTCAATACTTTAGTTAGTCTTTAAGGTGCCACAGGACTCTTTCCCAGAGTACAATGTCAAGTGCTTCCCACCCTTGTTAGACTGTAAACTCATGGGGCAGGCACTGTGTTTGTTCCTTCTGTGTTTGATATAGGGCCTAACGCAATAGGGCTTTTACTATTGACTCTGTTTTTTCAGTGTTACCAATATGGGGTGTGGGGTAGTGCAAAATCTATATCTATTGTGTACAAAAAATATATCACAAAACATTCAAAAATTCAATGTGGGTTTAAGTGGAATATCATTTTAACAACTTTTTGAAGATATTATACCATAAATAAGTCCCTCTATCTGAGATAGTCTCTGGGGGATCCCTCTCTTACCCCTTCCCTATCTCCCTGAAAGCTCTGTTTTTCCTTGAAGTCCCAAAGAACGATTTTATTACTGCAAGCAAAGCCCAAACAGCCCATACATCAACTAAGCCTCTCTTATTACTTCACCCCAATTAGGCCCAACAACTTCTCTTATAAAACTTGACCCAGCTGCTCTTTCAGCTTCTCTGGCTCATAGGTAGCTATTCTGTTTCACTGCAATAAAAATAATAATGAAATTTAGAGCCATCCAGACTAAGTCACTGTAATAACCATGTTCAAATTTTGCCAAGAAAACAAGCCTCTAAACAACTTGAGGGAATAAGGAAATAGAATGTGAATACATTGTATAGAACAGTATAGAATCTATATATATAAAAGTCAAATGGTGTATGCGTGCGTGTATGTATGCGTGTATGCATGTATGTACGTGCACTTACTGCTTCCACACCGTTTGAGCTAGAGACTTGAAATTTGGTACAGTTATAGGTCTTAGGGTCCTAATCAGGGTAAGAGTTGAAAATTTTTCAAATCTCACCTCTGACGCCCCCCAGGGGTGAAATTATTTAAAGGCCAATCACATCAGCTTGGCAGCTGCTGTTCTCTGTGACATAGTTATGATGTCATAATACCCCCCCTCCAACGGACACTGCACTCACTCAGCTCTCTGCTCCCTCCCCCCTCCAACGGACCCCGCACTCGCTCAGCTCTCTGCCCCCTCCCCACCTCCGACGGACCCGAGTTGGGTTTGGTCGGAGGGTAAGTGAGGTAGGGGTGTCAGGTTTGGTTGGGGGGTGTCGGGTTTGGTCGGGGGGTAAGTGAGCCGGAGGTGTTGGGTTTGGTCTGGGGGGGTGGGAAGGTGTCGGGGTGGGTGAGGTGTGGGTGTTGGGGTTGGTCAGGGGGTGTTGGGTTTGGTGGGGGAGTACGGTGGGGTGTTGGGTTTGGTTGGGGGGTGAGGAGGGGGGTCGGGGTTGGTCGAGGGGTAAGTGAGGTGTGGGTGTCGGGTTTGGTTGTGGTGGTAGGTAGGGGTGTTGGGTTTGGTTGGGGAGAAAAGTGAGGTGGGTGTGTCAGGTTTGGTCTACGGGGGGTGAGTTTTGGTCAGGGGGTGTTGGGATTGGTAGGGGGTGACGTGGGGCTGTTGGGTTTGGGTGGGGGGGTGAAAATGTGAGTTGGGGTTGGTCGAGGGGTAAGTGAGGTGGGAGTGTCGGGTTTGGTCGGGGGGGTGAGGTGAGGGTGTCAGGTTTGCTCTCTGCCCCTCCCACCTCCAACAGACCCCGCACTCGCTCAGCTCTCTGCCCCCTCCCCACCTCTGACGGACCTGAGCAACACCGGGTATTTTCGCTATCTAGATAAGAAGTATGGAACTTTAACTAGAACAGATCTCAGCTGGCTTCAACTGGCACAGCCCCACTGAAGTCAATGGAATTTAATAGTGCAATATATGTGAATTTAATCAATTATATAAAACAACTGACAACTAATTCCAATGTCCTTGAAAAATGAGTCAATAAGGAATCAGATAATATTATATTAGGACCAGTTTCTTTAGAAAGATCTTCATTAACACGTTTGACAAACAACCAAAAATAATAAACAAACCCATCAAGACAAGATACTGAGCTAGATATGTCACTGGTCTTGTCCAGTATGGCAACTCCTATAGCCTTACTACTGTCCTATGCTTCTCATTCTTCCCCGCCCCTAAAAAAGTCATTTGATTTTTTTAAAAAATATTAATACATAGATGTGTGCGTGTATTTGCCTGTGTGTATATATATATATATAAAGAGAGAGAGAGAGAGAGAGAGAGAGAGAGAGAGAGAGAGAGAGAAATTTAAAAAATATCTATTTTTTTCCCCATATTTTTAATCCTCTGGGGTGCCTTCCTCCCCACCCGCCACTTTTTTGTGTGTGATTCTTCCCAATGTAATAGCCACAAATAAACTAATACTTATAAAGGAGCATGTATGCGCATGAACAGACAAATACACACACACCTAGCAGTGAGTCCAAACAAATATTTAACCAGACCTTTTAAAACCTCATTAAAAGGTTAAGCTTTAAAGGTTCATTTCTGAAACATATATAGTATTAGTTGTAGAACTTATTACACTGAGTAACATCATGTAATTCAGTGTGACTGTCATAGATAAGTATTCCCTGAAAGGTGTTTCAAGTTGCACACCCAGAAAATAAAGAACCCAAAATCATAGTCTCATTTGACTATTTAGGTCTTAGTTTTTGCTTCTTAAAGACTAAAAACTAAACGTCTTTTCAGAGTGTATTTTCTATTGTTTAATTTTCTACATTATAAAGTATAGTATGATTTTAAAATTAAAGGGCATGTCTGGGTTAAAGCCCCATGGCTCAAGAGAAGAAAATTTACCATAACTTTTGACCTTCAGTTTTTAGTGGTTAACCCAAGTCTTCAATATATTTCCTCCAAAAGTTCTGTAACAATGTGAGAATATAGCTGAGTAGCATTTGAGTGAGACAGAGGTCAAAGAAAATTCCCACTTTAAAAAAAAACCCAAAACCCCATGCTGTGACCCCAAGCATATTCTGAAAAAAATCTGAGTAGCTAAAAAAAAAATCTTGAGTTGGATTCTAACCTCTTAATATTGTAAGGAAAGACTTTATTTATTACGGTTTAATCTAATAAACAGCTTTGCAGGTAGGATCACTGTTTGGTTTTTTTCTTTTTTGATTTCATTTGCACTCTACCGTTACACTGGGGAAAAAAAGGGAAATGTATTACATATAATGGTGCCTCTGCCAGAAGGTGACCTTGTTCTCTGCAAGTCCCCAAATAGTTATTTACAATGTTAAGTTTTCTTCCAGCATAAGTAAATATATTCTAATTTATTTGTACTTGATGGAGTGTTTCACATTGATAGACAGCTAGTTAAGAAGCTTAAAATTGCTCTGAAGTAAAATCTTTGAACTCTCTCTTTTTTTAATTGCTGAGGGAGTTAAGAATCAAATTTATTTTTAAAGTGATCTTGCCTTTTAGTTTAGCAAGCTAGCAGTTTACATAAATCATCTCTTTCTATTTCTAGATCACATTTCTATTTCTAGATCACATCAGAGAGCTTGAAAAAAAATCTGAAAAAAACTTCTATGATTATAGAATTTGGAAAGACTGCATGGAGATAGGAGGAATATAACTTTGTTTTTTTCTTTGGCAAATGGGAGAATGGAAACATTTGAAACAGAACAACCTCTAAATGTCAAGCTTTTAGGCACTGACCTCTTTTATCACATCACAGAATGAAAAAAAAGGAACCTTAAGTTTCCTTTCTTGATTTTTCTTTTCCATTTGAAGTGCTTTGTCTAAAAGCTGTTAAAGATCTTCCATAACTTTTCCCATACTTTGTCCAAATTATTTATTTGGGACCAAGATGAAGTGCAGATACTTTGCACTGAAAAGTAAATGGTTTAAAAATGTTGACCAGGGGGTTTAATCCAAATCAGACTGTTTATTTGATACATGGGAATGTCTATCAAATGAATATGGTAAATGTTTGTACGTGTTCTGCTTGAATATTTATCACAGGCAAGTTAAAAAGCACTAATTTAATTTAAACTTCAAACATTTAGTATAATGTAAATGTTTTTTCCAATCCAAATAACAGTTTAATTGTATCTTGCAGAATGAATCTTTGTCATTAGTGACATGGCTTTTGATTATACCAGCAAAATAATTCTGAATCCATCACTGTTTATTGTATTGAATGATCCACAATTATCTCCCTAACTCATTTATAAAGTAATTAAATTTTTTTCTCCATGTAATATAAAACAAAGAGGCAACTTCAAGATACCAGTTTAATAGGAAAAGTCAGCACAGCAAGAATGTAATGCAGTTTCAAAACACTTTACTTATTAACTTCCCTGATGGAACGTGCCATTGTAGAAAATAGCTATCAACTACTGATGATTATTTAGGTCCCCAACCTGCAAATACTTATACATGCAGATAATATTAGGTACATCAAATAGTCCCACTGAATTCATGTGGATAAGTGTTCACAGGATCGGGGTATTGTTGCCTTCATACAGGAAAGAAAATTGGTAGTTTATATATTTTGAATCCTTTAGTGATTTATAATCAGAAAGTCATTTTTAAATGGTCCTTCTTATGCCTTCTGCTCAATGCTCGTGAACTGGACTCCTCATATAGCTGAGAGGAACTAGCTGCCTAAGAGGGCTGCAGCTGTGGCTGTTGTTGAAGCAAAAACCCAGGTTTGGGAGGAGTTTGAAGAGACCATGGAGAATGACTACCGGACAGCCACAGAGGTGTTCTGGCAAACCATTCATTGCTTTAGGAGGGGTCGACAGGACATTGCCTAGGCTGTACTCAGCAAGGGTTGTTAAATGCTGACTTTGACTGAGGAGATCACTGAGAGCTGGAAGGAGCACTTTGAGGAACACCTCAATCTGATGGACCTTCCCCTCTTTCAGGAGGCAGCACTGGAAATCTCCTGTGAGATTGGATCTATTTCTGATGCTGAGATTTATACAGCAGTAAAGTCCCTTTATAGTGGTAAGGCAGAAGGGTGGATGAGATTTGTCCAGATATGTTGAAAGCACAGGACAATGTTGGGGTGTCATGGTTAATGTACCTCTTCGATATTGTACGGAAGGTGGGTGCAATGTCTCTAGGCTGGCAAACTGGGGTGCTGGCACCAATCTTTAAGAAAGGAGACCGGAGGGGAATCACACTCCTCAGCCTCCCTGGCAAAGCCTATGCCAAGATGCGGGAGAGGAGGTTACACTCATTAGCTGAACCTCAGATTCAGGAGGAACAATGTGGTTTCTGTCCCAGACATGAAACAATGAACCAGCTCTTTGCTCTCTTGCAGGTACTCGAGGGCTTGTGGGAGTTTGCTAATCCTCTACCTTTGTTTTGTAGGCCTAGAAAAAGGCATATGGCTGTGTTCCCCAAGATATCTTTTGGGAAATGCTGTGGGAGTATGAGCACTTTTATGTGCTATCCAGTCCCTCTACTCTCAGAGTGAGAATTGTGTTAATATTCTTGGCATTAAGTCAAATTTGTTCAAGATTGGCCTTGGACTCTGCAAAGGGTGTGTCTTATTCCCATTCCTCCTCTTGATTTTCATGGACAGGATATCATGGTGCAGCTGAGCTGTAAAGTGCATGCAATATGGGGACCTGAGGTGGCATCTCTGCAGTTTGCAGATGATGTTGTCCTTGCTTCTTCAGACTGCAATCTCTGGTGGGCACTCGAATGTTTTGCTGCTAAGTGTGAAGCAGTTGGGATAAGAATCAGCACCTCCAAATCAGAGGTCATGGTCCTCTCCTGGAAGAAAGAGGACTCCTTTTTTCCAGGTGAGAGGGTAGCGTCTGCCCTTAGTGAACATTTCAACTATCTAAGGATCTTGTTCACAAGTGATGGTAAGCAGGAGCATGAAATCAACTGGCGGATTGGTGCAGTGGGAGAAGTGATGTAGGTGCTCTACCAATCCCTGGAGGTGAAGCAGGAACTGAGTTCTCAGCTGAAGTTCTTGGTTTACAGACCAATTTACATCCCCATCCTCATCTAGGGCCATGAACTTTGGGTAATGACTGAAAGGATGAGATCTCCAGTACAAATGGCAGGAATGAGGTTTCTCCGTGTTGTGGCTGGGCTTACTCTCTGAGATAGGGTGAGGAGCTTAGCTATTCAGGATGGCATTGAAGTAGAGCCACTACTCTGCATTGAGAGGAGCCAGTTGAGGTTGTGTGTGCACCTGATAAGGATGCCCCCTGTGAGGCTTCCACTGGAACTCTATCGGGCATGTTCCACTAGAAGGAGACTATGAGGTTGACCCAGGACATGCTGGATGGATTACATCTCCTGGCTGGCCTGGGAATGCCCTCAGGAGAAGCTGGAACCTGTTTCAGAGGAATAGGAGGTCTGGTCCTTCCTTCTCTCCATGTTGCTGCCATGAAACTTCACCAGGAAAAGTAACATAAGGAAAAAAGAAGAAAGAAAGAATGTTTAAATGATATGTCACTTATAGATGTTTATAATTGACCTAGATATGAGTTGCTATCATAAAATATATTGGTTCTAATCGGGAACCTAGTCAGCAGTATGGCTGGCAGTGAGGTTAGCCATCTCAATGGCAACTCTCCCCCTGGCCTACATTCCAAGGCAATAGCATGGTGATGAGCTGTGTTACAGATAAATAAATAAAGAGGAGATCAAGAGCTGCCAGAGATGGTGTTCAAGGTCTGAGCCACATCCCTTCACCAAGCCTTGCATTCAAGAAGATATTGCACACTTTTCCATTAATTCAGAACCCCATTTTATGGTGTTTTTCATGGAGGGGGACAATCTAGGACACTGTAAATTCAAAGAAAATTTAGGAGACACTACCTAATATGTGAAATTTCATGTATTAATTTTAGGGGCCAGATCCTTAGTTGGGGTAATCTTGTGTAATTCTAAAGACGTCAGTGGAGATATGATTGTCTACTTACATGGACACTTCCACTTCCCGCAGCTCCCATTGGCCGAGAACGGCGAACCACAGCCACTGGAGGCTGCCGGGGGCCGTGACTGTGGACAGTCAGTGTAAATAAAATATCTCACAGCTCGCAAGTGGATTACTCTGATGGGTTGCTGACCCTGGCCTAGCCTATGGCACCATTTGCCACTGAATATGTTCCCATCACTACACTACTATTTTAATAGGCTAGTTGAGATGAGAGTTAGCATGAGTATCTCTACTCAAGCTGGGAATCACCCCTATTTTACAGTGTAGACATGGCCAAAGAAAACAACTTGTCAAGCAAGGTCGATGACAGATCAAGACAGATAACTCTCCAGAAACATGCCGGGCTGTTCTTTTAATTTACTTTTAAAAGAAGGTTCACTAGCAGCCCCAAATGTTGCTGTTGAGAAACTACCTTTATGATGTCAAAATAATCTATTCAGCTAAATCAAAATTCTTCTCCATGCTACAGTGTAGTTGTTTGTATACAAATTGGGACCTAACTTGTTTCCTTTCTGTCTAACTTGTCCTTATGTTTTGTTATTATTTGAATTGTGGTAGCACCTAAATAGCAAAGAACCTGTGCCTGCCCCATATAGCAAAGAACTAGTTCCTGCCCCGTAGAAAAGAACCAGTCCCTGTCCCATAGAATATCAGAGTTGCAAGAGACCTCAGGAGATCATCTAATCTAATCCCCGCTTAAAGCAAGACCAATCTCTAATCAAATCATCCAACAGATTTGGGCCCCATATCTCTAAACAGCCCCCCTCAAGGATTGAGCTTACAACCCTGGGTTTAGCAGGCCCATGCACAAACCACTGAGCTAGCAGTCTCTCTCTCTCCCCCCCCCCCCCAAGAGCTTTACATCTGAATAAAATAATATAGACAGACGGTTAATACAAAACACAGATGGCGAATACAGGGAAATAATAATACAGGTTGGTCAGCATGATGAGCAATCATCACAACAGCCCAGCTAATTAACCATTACTGATTTTATTTTGTAAAAAGAAAAGTGTAGAAGAGGGATATGAGGGAGGTGTGAACATTTGCAAAATGTTTTTGTTTCCTGTTTTATACATGTAGATATTATGGCAACTCTTTGATTTTGTAAATCATCCACTCTGTTTAGGAATTAACAAATCCGGCAGATGGCTGACTATCTGAACAAAATCCTGATAGTTTCACTCCTCTTTAAATACCATTAGAAAGTTAATTTCCTGGAAAAAGAGGGTCAGGATCAACCTAAATCATCATACACAAAAATGATGAGTAAAAAATATGACTGGAACAGATGGCATTCAATTTGTAATGATTTGAAAACAGCTAAAGATGATTGATTTAATGTAAGTGTACAATTACAAAAGAAAACCCCCAACAATATTTCACAAGAAATCAAATTATCAGACTTGAGGAAGTTAATGTGAGTTAACAGTTGCACAGTACTTTGGACATGATAAAATCCAAAGTACAAATTACTTTAAAGCAAAAAGGAGAACTTTTACATTATTCTGTGCTTTTCTGTGTTTCCTTTTGTATGCAATGTTATAAAAATGCTAAATTAAACTCTCGCTGCAGTTTGCATGTTTCATTTTGCCAACAATGTTGCAATTCCATATGTGCTGGCATTTAATGTATTTATTGATGCCTAGCTTGGAAACATTACCACCTCTGCGTTCTTTGTCCAAAATAATAAGTAGATCAGTATTTTAAGTCTTGTCCAAAGGGGGATGTAATATGATAGCTCTGATAGCTGTAGTTCAGGAAATAGTAACAATCTAATTCTCTTCATCCCTGAATTATACTCTCATCACTGCACATCCCACTCCCACAATCTCTTCACATATGAAACACTCAGCTTCCCTGAGAATTCCATATGCCGGCCCTTGCAAGATCAAGACTAAAGGCTTTCAAGTACCATTACCTAGAAGTAGAGCATAGTGTTGAGATTCTGAGTATTATTCTTGCAGACATAACTGTAACATTGCCAACTGCTGTTTTGGAGGTGTTTGTACATAACCCATACATACATCACACAGTGATTTTCGGGAGCAGCCTGTCACCAGTTTATGTATAATACCTTGCATGATGCATTTAGGACATATATTATGATAATAGTGTGTTGGGGCAATGAGTGTCAAGCCTGATGTGAGTTACAGTATGGGCAAGCCTTTTGCCACTTGAGATTGAGAGACTCCCAGGATTACAAAGAGTTACAGATGAGTTCTGGACATATGTTCTTAAAATGTGTTTGGAAGGCAGTGCATAAACCCAGCCTACCCTAGACAACGGAATGTGGATTTGCCTGTCTGACCAGCCTGGTCACAGCAGAGGACAATGAAAGTATCTTTACATATGAAGTAAACAAAGCTATCTAGATAAACAAGCAGCAGAAAACACCATTTAACAAACATGCTGTGGAATCTACACCCTGGGAAGCCTTTCTGGCTCTTGAGGCAGAGACAATGGACTTTGGTAATGGGTATCTTTAAGGATCCATCACTGAGGGGACATAGGGTAGGTACAGAATCCTCCTACCATGTGAAAGTTGGATCTCCTAGTATGGAGAGTTAGGAGTGCTGGTAACTTGATGTAAGTAAGGCAACTACTTAGGCAATGATTGTAACTTGCTAAGGTTAAGCTTTAGCCACTAGAAAGCACATTTTATTTGTTTGTAACCGTACCTCTTTCTCTTACTTAGTAATCACTTAAATTTCTGCTCCTGGTTAATCAATTTATTCTTATTTTATTACAAAACCATCTCACTGTGTTAAAGGACTGTGTGAGTCTTCAGCTAATGTAATGGGCTAATATGTGCTCTGTCTCTTTGGAGGCAGCAAATTTAATAACTTCTGTGAGTGTCCAGTGAGAGGAACCGGACAGTGCCGAGAGACATCTCTGGGGAAGTTGGGATTCACTGATTGTTACCAGGAAAGCAAAGGTTAGACTGGCAGATTCGTGTGTCAGATCAGTAACAGCAAAGCTCTCACTCTCGCTGGGGTACAATGGTAACACAGTGGCTAATGGTTCTGGGGTCCCACTGTATTATTCTTGCAGATATAACTGCAACATTACAAACCTGTGTTTTGGGGATGTTGAATTCAGATTGCTCTGGGCTGACATTTCACATGCAGCGTCTCAATTTGGAAGGAACAATTTTTAAAGCAATTTTGTGGGGAGTGAAGTAATTGTTTCGCTATGCAAGCGTATAAACCAGATTAGGAGATCAGTTTTGCAGTTTGCAATAGAGTCCTTGGTGAGTGAGGTGGCCTAGTGGTTAGCCCATCTAATGCCCACCCTCCACCACTGCTGGGTCTGTCTTTCAGTTCTGGTCCTCCTTTGTTCAGAGGTTTAGTGAGGAATATGGGTGGTTCAAGTCCCTTCTGTAGTAGGGGCAGTGGTAGGGGCAGGTGCTCTGCTTCCACAAGGCTCTGACCCAGGGCCTTAGAGGATCAACAGTATCTAATCCCGCAAAGGGGCCCTCTGAGTTACCCTCCCTGAGTCTCTACTTACTGCTGCTTTTTTGCCTACTTTCAATCCCAGATAAGGTGAAAAGGTAATCAAACCTTCGGTGCGAGCCAAGATCAGCTTGTAGTCTCAGTTCTCTCAGGGAGGCTATTCTGGATCTAATTCATGGCCTTAGCTTACTTGGCTCTGCAAGAGAGTAAAGATTCCCTCTTCCCCACCTCTCTCAATTGTGTAGGCCCAGAGTCATAGTCCTAGATGACTACAGCAAGAGGGCAAGGAGGTGTTGGGGTAGGTGGAGTCCTGGTGCTTCCTCCCCTGAGTGCCAGCCAGCACAATACTGGATAGAGGGTAATGTGCTACATCACAGAAAAGGAGTGTCAAATGTTAGAGGTAACAAAGAGTCCTGTGGCACCTTAAAGACTAACTAAAGTATTGAAGCATAAGCTTCAAATGTTATATTCTCCTCAGCCCAAATGGGGTTGCCTGAGAAATATTATTGTGTCTGTGGCACACCTCACCCATAAATGTCAAGGCTTCCACCCTGCCCCTACAGCAAATGTCTTGTCACAGTTCAAGGTTATTTCAGCACTGATGATATTTTTGTATTTCATATGCTGCCCGTTAGAATCAGATTCTTCAAGGATGTGGACATTTTGATGTCACAATTTGCAGCACAGTTAAGAGATGGGAAAAAGAAACAGACAGGGAACCTGAAATGTTAGTGCACTTGCTAGCATTTCATCGCTAGATATAGGGACTCAGACATCAAATTAATCTTATCTACCAATGAGAGGGACACAGAGGTCATTTATCCACTTCACAAAGATGACAAATAGTTTGGTATAAATGGTAATTTCTACTCAGGTAAAGACCAATACTTAAATACTAAAGACAGTACAGGTCAAAACTGGTTGAGGAATATAAGGATAAATTTTAGCATGTTTCTCTGGTTGCCCCATATCTGTTATATTGGTCTCTGACTTTCACTTGCACAAATTTTACAACACCCTTACCCCAAGGAAAAGTTTAGAAATGTAAAGTCCAATATCAAGCCTACTTATGGGATACTGAGATTATTTTCAATAGTTGTTCAATACAGATGGGGAAAATATTTTCTGTGTATTGAAGAACAGAATATTTAGTTGCAATTTTCTTCATTCACTGGTAAATGGAAAACAGCACCCAAGACCCAATTCTGCTACCTTTCCATGTAGAATCATAGAATATCAGGGTTGGAAGGGACCTCAGGAGGTCATCTAGTCCACCCCCCTGCTCAAAGCAGGACCAATCCCCAACTAAATCATCCCAGCCAGAGCTTTGTCAAGCCTGACCTTAAAAACTTCTAAGGAAGGAGATTCCATCACCCCCCTAGGTACTTCCAGTACTTCACCACCCTCCTAATGAAATAGTGTTTCCTAATATCCAACCTAAACCTCCCCCATTGAGACCATTACTTCTTGTTCTGTCAGCTGGTACCACAGAGAACAATCCAGACCCATCCTCTTTGCAATCCCCTTTCAGGTAGCTGAAAGCTGCTATCAAATCCCCCCTCATTTTTCTCTTCTGTAGACTAAATAATCCCAGTTCCCTCAGCCTCTTTACATTTCTAAACTTTTCCTTGGGGTAAGGGTGTTGTCATGTTCTCCAGCCCTTTAATAATTTTTGTTCCCCTCCTCTGGACTCTCTCCAATTTTTCCACATCCTTTTTGTAGTGTGGGGCCAAAAACTGGACACAGTACTCCGAATAGAGGGGAATGATCACATCCCTCGATCTGCGGGCAATGCCCCTACTTATACAGCCCAAAATGCTGTTAGCCTTCTTGGCAACAAGGGCACACTGTTGACTCATATCCAGCTTCTTGTCCACTTTACAGGTCCTTTTCTGCAAAACTCCTGCCTACCCATTCGGTCCCTAGTCTGTAGCAGTGCATGGGGTTCTTCTGTCCTAAATTCAGGACTCTGCACTTGTCCTTGTTGAACCTCATCAGATTTATTTTGGCCCATTCCTCTAATTTGTCTAGGTCCCTCTGTACCCTGTCTCTACCCTCCAGCGTATCTACCACTCTTTGTTGAATTGTACCTTTATATACAAAGGAGTATACAACACAACATCCACAATAACCCTATATTATCACCATAATCCCTTAGTCATTTTGGTAAAAAAAAAAAGTGATGCTGAGATACAAAATTTAATCTAGAGTCTCAGTGTTGCTAGATCCCTTGTATTCTACTTCATTATGTTTTTTAAAGAATATCTCTTGAAACTCTTAGCCTCTATAAGGAAATCTATGATATGTTTATAAAAGGATCTCAACTCATATGTCAAAATAAAATCAGAGTAGCTGCAAAATGCAATTACCTTACTTCAGCACTTTCCATTTGATTCCATTGTCCAGAGACTCCAAATGTATAACATAACCACACTGAAATCAATAGGTAATTAGAAAGTGAATGCAATTCAAAACTTTTAAACTGCAAGTTAAATTTGATAGTAACTTTCACAGAAGTGAGAGATTATTACACAAGTTCCTGACTCCCTGACAAATTTCAGATCCTGGTCCTAATGTTAAAGGTTTAGTTACTTTGAACACTAAGGTCCAGATCCATAGAGATATTAAGATTCCTAACTTCCATTGAAATCGAATACTTTTGTGGATGTGGGTCCAACTCATTTCTGCTATTCATGTGAGAGTTCAATAAACTGGGACAAATTAACTAATTGACTCCAGACGAAAATTCTTGTGGCTCAGGTAGTTTCCAGTGGAGGACCCTGTCATAAGTGTGGAGTGTTGCCTTGCCTGGGTGGGGCTAATGTTACCTGAGAAAGTAGTGTCCTCAGAGCAGTCTGGCTAGGCACAGAGAAAGCAGGAAGTAAAGCTCAGTTCTATTTGGGCTTTGAATTGACTCAAACCTCTGGTCCAGCCAAGGACCTCCAACTTTGTCTTTTCTCTATATGTCTTCATAACTAGAAACTGTAAGTAAGAAATGTCCTGCATAAAAGCTTTGCATTTGATCTTGGTGCCTTTATCTGTGAGTTAGTAGAGGGGGTGAGAAGTTGGTTTATGCAAGAAGAGTAAGGTTAGGAAATTCTATATCTCTGTAGTGTATTAGTGTATGCTTATTCTCTTTCTTTATTAAACTTTTATACTCATAAGAAGTGTCTGGTGATTCTAGTAAAGTAATCTAAGTTTAAATCTGGAAATGAGAGAGAGAGAGAGAGAGAGAGACAGACAGACAGACAGACAGACAGACCGGAGTTCTGTGTTGTCTTGCCCTGAGCTATCAGGGGCAGTGATACAGTGAGAGTACCCTTATCTCTCAGGGAGAGAGAGAATGGGGGGGGGAGGTTGGGGGAGTCTGAGTACCCCCACTCCAGGGCCTTGGAGATTTACTCAGATGGTGGCAGCCGGGGGTCCCCAAGTTCCCAGCTGGTAAAGTGTGGGAGTCTGGGGGTGTAGAGAAAAAACGTAAGCTGGGGAGCAGTTAAAGTTTGTTGGTCTGGCATAAGAGAGTCCTTTCTCTGTACCCAGGGTTCAAAGAAGGGGGGTGACACTCTTACAGACCCTCAGCTATTGGACTGCTTATTGATAGAAATAAATATAGTCTTAAATCCAACCATCCCCCTAAAATCTCATCTAATTTGTGCACTCTAGAGTGCCTGTCATTACGGTATTTAATAACCGGATAATGGAGATGGTCTCAAACAGTAATATTAAAGAAAATGACTTAACAAGAGAGAGTGTGAGGAGCATGGTCCATCTCAAGAGCACTTGTAGATATATTTGTAGAAGCCCTAGATTCTATGATGATAGGCATATTAGAAATGCTTAGATGGACAAATCTAATTTTCACTTCAAGAAGGAAAGAAGACTGGGAATTCTTTTGAAAGCAGAGGTAGAAATTAGGCAAAATGTAAGGAGGGAAACTTAGGGGAAGAGGAAAGAAGCTAATCAGTGTTGCTGCCCTTAGAGAATTCTTGTGCCTTAAGGTCACAATAAAATCTCCAAGGGGACTGGCAAACTTCCCATGGATTAATCACCAGAATGTCTTACTGTTTAATTTAAACAACTAAAACAAGCATCATTAAACTCTAACTTTAGGCCCTTTTCAGAATTTGTTGCTCTTTATACAGGATGTTTCCTATGTGTCATATTTAAGTCTAGAGTGATTCTTTACAGATGAATTGTACAACCTTGAAGATAGAGATTTACTAAGTAGTAGAAATACGGAAAGTCCATTCATTAGCTGTAAGGGTGTCAAAGAGTCAGCAGCTGAAATACCACAACACTGCCAGATTGTGTATTACAAAAAAAACTCGGAAAAGATTATATTTCAACTATATGAGAGCCTATAACTGAAAATGTATCTGGCTCATAGGACTACTTCATGTAGTATAAAATCTTTCATTTTTATAACCAAGTTATTAAGTATTGTGTGCCGTCGTTCACTTGTTTAGAACTGATGGAAATGAATTGGGCCAAATAAAGTTATAGACAAATATGGAGAAAATATAGCTTTCTTTATATGTTCTTTTTCAGGATAATAGAACATCCTGAAGACAAAATTATAGCACTCTCAGAAACATGGGCTTGGTTGACTTGTTTGCATTAGGTAGGGAATTTCTGTCTTGCAAAAGAGAAATGGCTGGAAAATTTTGGAATGTTTTCTGTGACAGGAAAAGGAAGGAATTGAACCTGTTAGACTTTGTACTATGTACCCATTACCTTGATGACACCATTACTAACCAGTTGTTAGCCAAGAAGAGATGTCAGTCTACAGTACTTTGTGGTTTACCACTGGCTGTGCTGTCATACACTATGTATTTGGCTATTCTCTAGATGCAGGAAAGTTTGTAGTGACTCTATACATACAGAAGTAGAAGTGTATGGACATTAAGAGTACATAACCCTTTTGTGGAATTTAGTGCTTTTTTTCTGTTTGTCAGCTATCTGAGCAAAAATTAAAATCTCCCCCCAAACCTTATATACAAGAAAGCCTAAATAATTCATTGGGACTTTCCCTTTCTCCAACAGAGAACGGATGGGAGAAGGGAGCACTTTAGGGGGAGCAGGAAATATAATGTAGGGGAGAATTTTAGGACATCTGAAATCTTTCCTGTTTAAAAAAAGAAGTGTAGGAGAAATTGAGGGAATCATGCAGATACCTGGGGGTAAGGCCAAATATGGGTATTACCAACAAAGTTTTGGTACTTTTGATAGGATGTGATTTCATCCTGCTCCATAGAAATATCAGCCTAATTAGCACTAATTGACTCATTAAACAGGAAATCATGCCTGGGTAGTCACTTTTCTGTATAGGAGATATGATGTAAACTCACAGGAGGGGGTAGCATGTAGTATACATTGCCAAATAACTGTTCCTCTGTGCTGCACTTTTAATCTCTATAGACTCTGCCATTTATGGAAACATGCAGCCATTTGGTTTTTGGACAGAGTAAGGAATTTTCTTTAATTTGGCTCTATATTACCACCTTGTGATTTGCCTGGGCCCAGCCATTATGCACTCCTTTTTTCAGGTTAGCAAATAAATCCTGTCATGTAACGGACACACGGTGATGCCTCCTGCCACTGGTTTACAGTGGCTTTACAGTCTTCACAAGCTCTTGCTCTTTTTTTCAATGCTTGCAAATTATTTCCTGCCTGTCACAAAAGTTCTAACTCCTTTGTTATTAGTTCCTAAAAAATAATATAGGGAGAGACTTCCGAAATGTACAGCAACTGAAACCTCCGTACTTTAGTATTATACCAAACTGTTTTAGATCGATAATGGCTTAATCTCATTATTTTAGAGACAAATGTAAGTGCTTCAAGCACTAGACTGTAGTAGCTGAAAGCCCCGGTGATGGGTAACCTCCCTCTCCCAACTTTTAATAGTATTTAGATGCAATCCTGTGTGGGTGAGAGGAAATGGGCTGTAAAAGGTGGAAAGCTTGTACATTTCAGTATAGCTGGCAGAATAAATGTATGTGTGTTAATGGAGCATGTTGGGACAGTGCTGAAAGAGGGCAGAGTTAAGATGAAGGGGCAACCTTAACGGTGATTTCCTGGTTTTCAGGTGTTTGAGGTTTTCTCATCTCAACATTCTGCAAGGCCATTACATATCACCAAGCATGGTACAGTAAAACCTCCATTTAACGGACTAATTCGGGCGAGGGGGTGTCCGTTAAATCAAAAAGTCCGTTATTTAATAATAAAAAAAAAAAGAGCTGTCGGAGCAGCAGCCCGCCCGCCACAGGGTCGGGGCGACAGCGCCGCAGCCTGCCCGCTGCCGGGACCCAGGTGGCAGCCAGGACCCGGCAGCCAGCCCGCCCGCTTGCGGGACCCGGGCGGGAGCCGGCAGCCCGCCCGATTGCGGGACCCGGGTGGGAGCCGGGAGCCGGCAGCCCGCCTGCTTGTGGGACCCGGGCGGGAGCCGGGAGCCGGCAGCCCGCCCGCCCGCTGCCGGGAGCTGGGCAGCGGCCAGGAGCCGGCAGCTAGCCCGCGAGAAATGGATTTCGGATGCATCAGACTTGCTCAGAAATTTTGTCCGTTGTATCCGAAGTCCGTTAAATCGAGGTCCGTTAAATCAAGGGTTTACTGTAATGTCATTTTTTGTGATTACATTTATTTTTTTAATTTGCTATCCCACTCTTCTGCAGCAAATTTAGACTTTTCTTCCCTTTCAGCTGTCTACTCAAAAAGGGCTTTGAATAAGTCAGGCCAGCTGAAGCAAATACAGAAACAGTGAACGCAGATACTGTGGCACTGGGATTGGAGGGAGAAGGTGGTGATTGGGGCTCAGTCAAGACCACACCTTGCACCCAGCACTTCCTGAACTCAGAACTGTGCAGTGGTGCCTCCTCCCTTCCTAGGGCCATGTGGGTGTGGGGAAGAAAGAAATCCCAGGGGAAAGACAGCCCTAGGTTTCAGAGGAAACGGGAGCAAATCTAAGAAGCAGCCTCAGCAGATTCCATAGCAGGGCTGTTGGATACTGATGATATCATACTGCTTTCTGCAGTTTTACACCCTATTTTGATTGACTGTTTGCTTCAACCTTCTCTCATGGTCTCTTCATCTTAGTCTCACTCCACTTGGGCTCCATGCTTTCTGTACATCTTCTCCCTTGCTCTGTCTCCCTCACTCCTCTCCCTTCAACATCCCTTCTCCATTCCTTTGTCTTTCTGTTGTAGCTAATTCCCTCCTAACAAAACCCCACTCAAATAATTTAAGAAAAATCCCTCCCCCTCACCTCCCTGGTCCCATCAAAATTGTGAAAAGAATTAGTATGACGGCTGCAAACTACCACTGTTCACTCTACTTGTGTGTTCTCCCCCATCCCACACCCCTTGTCTGTCTATTAAATTGTATTAAATTGTCTATTAAAATTGTAAGCTCTTTAGGGAAGGAAGAGACTGCTATTCTCTTTGTCCAGTGCCTACCATGATGGAGCTTAGTCTTGGTTGACTCTTAGGTGCTACCATAATAGAAATGATAATAAAACAATAAGGAGAGCACCTTAAGTGTGAATACCCTCTTAGATATTTATTGGTGCTTTTACTTTCTCTGAGTGTATTTAGGAATAAAAGATCATGCAGTTGAAAATGCATAAACTAATGGATAAAAGAAGTTGCAAATACTGGCTGAATAAATCAGTGAATCTTCCCTGAAGCCCAAGAGAGTTAGGTGTTCAAATCCCACTGAGGAATTTAGGGACCTAACTCTTAGATACCTTTTGAAAATCCCAATCTTTATTCTCAAGAATGTTCTTTTCCTCTGTTCACCCATAGCCATATAGGAAAATTAATTTCTTTATGCAGGAATAAATTGGGTCAGTCAGGTCTTGTGCTGTTCTGTTAGTTCAAAAATAGGCAATTTTCAATGGCTTTTTTAAAAAAAATTTCCTATGTGTTCAGCAGTAAAGGGGGCTCAAAAAGCATTGAGAGATCTTAATATTTTATATAGAGAGCTGTGAAGCAGCTAGAAAAGCAACTTCTTTGAAAATGTGTTTTTAGACTGTACTATATTTAGAGAGTGTGTGTTGCTTAGTGATGAAAAAACAGTTACTTTGGTAAATATTTATCATGTCTAGTGGCAAAGAAAAAATCCACAGCATATGAAATAGAGTTAAATTTTACCTTTCAGTGGCTAGGAAATTATTTTTTAAAACAAAAATGCAGCAGTCAGAGGTGGTGGAAAAGCAATCATGTTAGTAAAATATTTAACAATAAGAGCTGGCCAATGGCTGGACAAACAATGTTTGCTTTTTAATATTGAATGTTAAGAGGCACTTGGCTGCCACAAAAGCAACACTTTGAATATTATTTAACACTTAAAAGCCACTTGGTAGCTGGAAAAGAAATGGCTCATAAAAATGTTTAATGTATACAGCTTCATGCTAATGGGAGGGACCCACTCCTTCCATTCAGTGTTTCACATTGTTGCTGCTCAGTTGACCGGAAAGTAACTTATATAATATCTTTAAAGCCTAAGGACTCTGAGTGGAAATAGTAGAATCAAAAGCATATGCCAAATTGTGGAATAACAGACTGAACAATGTTTTTTGATATATTGATTAATAAATTGGCTCCCCAGCCTTTCTTCGGGCTTTTTGACCTTTCAATGTCTGATTTTTACTTGTTTCATGCAAAATGGAAAATATGGCCCAATATCCTCTATAATGTTACCCAGTCACCATGCAAAATCACAGCAAAGAGAATATTAAAAGTAGATCCAAAAATAGTGATGGCTGGACTTCCCAGGACAGCTTCTGTAGCAAAATATTTCTCTGATGAAAGCCTACTTTGAAGCATTTCAAATTGAACAGGACTAGGGCAGTTAGTCTGCTGGCCAAGAAAATGAAGGATTTTGAATCCATCACAAGGAAAGAGCTGTTCAATCAATGTCACTTCAAGACATACTATGTATTTCCTTTAACATCATCAAGAAAGCTTCACATCAAGAAAGCTACAAAACTCAGCTTGAAGATACTGGGAATTTTCTGATGTGCTGCAATTGATCTAACACCTACTTTAACATAAACTAGAAATAAACATTTAACATAAATAAACATTTAACATAAACTAGAAATAAGTTAATTGGAGGAGACAAGCTCTGGTTATTCATAATTATACATTACTAGCATAAGTGCCCGGCGCTGCTCGGGTCAGTCGGAGGTGGGGAGGGGGCAGACAGCTGACACCCCCTGACCAACCCCAACACCCCCCCCGGCTCACCCCCCGACCAAACCCGACACCCCCACCTCACCCCCCGACCGAACCCGACAACCCCACCTCACTGACTGTCCCACCAAACCCAACTCGGATCCATCGCAGGTGGGGGGGGCACAGAGCTGATGGAGTCCGGGGTTCCATTGGGAGGGGGGAGGGGCAGAGAACTGAGGGATCTCCGGGGTTCCGTTGGGAGGGGGGAGGGGCAGAGAACTGAGGGATCTCCGGGGTTCCGTTGGGAGGGGGGGAGGGGTAGAGAACTGAGGGATCTCCGGGGTTCCGTTGGGAGGGGGGAGGGGCAGAGAACTGAGGGATCTCCGGGGTTCCGTTGGGAGGGGGGAGGGGCAGAGAACTGAGGGATCTCCGGGGTTCCATTGGAGGAGGGAGGGGTGAGCTGAGCGAGTGAGGTGTCTGTTGGAGGGGGGTATTATGACATCATCACCACCTAACCGCCCAGCCGATGTGATTGGCCCTGAAAGTCTTTCACCCCTGGGGGGCGTCAGAGGCGAGATCCGAAAATTTTTCGACCCTTACCAGCATCTAGACCCCAAGACCCCTCACTGTACCAAATTTCAAGTCTCTGGCTCAAACGGTGCGGGAGGAGTTCGCAGTCATACGTACATACATACATACATACACACATACATACACCACTTGACTTTTATATATATAGATAATGTAATACTTGTCAATTAAAGAGGTGGAAGGGGCCTATCAGAATTGCCTCCCCACTCTGAACTCTAAGGTACAGAAGTGGGGACCCGCTTGAAAAGACCCCCTACCAGTCTTTTACCAGTTTAGGTTAAAACTTCCCCAAGACACAAGTTTATCCTGTGTCCGGAACAGTATGCTGCCACCATCAAGTATTACCCCAAGAACTAGGGCAGGGCCACTTGAAGCCCGTTCTCTTTCTTCAAATCCCCCTAAGCCTATACGTCCCTTCCTGGGAAAGGCTTGAGGAAAAACTCCCCACTGATTCTGCTAGGTGAGCCTGATCCAAAAGCCGGGATCTACACAATGGAAAACAAAGCAGTAGAATTCTTAAAATAAAGATTTTAATTAAAAGAAAAAGAAAGGAACAATATATTTTGTGATGGAGTCAGACCTGAAGGGTATAGGAGAGTGCTGGAAGGCAGGTACATCAGTCTCAGGATGTGCAGGTCTCTGTTCCCCCTATAGCCAAACAAAGGCTACTCCAGGCCAATCAAGACACCTGGGGTCAATTAAGAAGGTTCTAGCAGGCAGCAGGTTAATTAGGAGCACCTGCTGTCAAGAAAGGCCTTAATAAAAACCCCCTGCCTCAGGCAGACATTGTGGGTGTTTGGAGCAGAGAGGACTTTGGAGGCATTGAAGCAGAGAGCAGTTTGGAAGGAGGCCCTGAGGTAAGGGTGAAGTGGAGAGTAAAGAAGCAGGAACTGTTGTGGGGAAGAAGCCCAGGGAATTGTATTGTGCTTGGTGGTTAAAAGGTCAGCCATCTCAACTGATACTATTAGGGTCCCTGGGCTGGAACCCGGAGAAGAGGGCGGGCCTGGGCTCCCCCCCCCCTCCTGCCTTCCGCAATTAGTCACTGAGACTAGTGAAATCCACCAAGAAACGCAGGACCCACAAGTACAGGCTTGGAGCTTTGTCACAATTTCTATAGGAATCAGTGGAAAACACTTTACAGTCACAAAAAGAATCTAAGAAAAACCCACACCACATAGGAATTCCCCCCTCTCCTGAGTCTTTAAAGTTACAGAGAAAACACAGGGTATCTCCCAAAAACCTGAGAAATTCAAAAGTGAAAAAACACAAATATAAGCTACAGCCTTGCGTGGCTAAACTACTTATGGTTGCTGTTTAGAAAGGTTATAGATAGATCGAGAGAAGAAATGGGTATGATTCCCCTGAAAGCCCAGAGCGAATGAATAAAACAGACAAAGTACTTTCCTTCCCCCCAGGTTTGAAAGCATCTTCAGTCCCCATTGGTTCTTTTGATCAGGTGTCAACCAGGTTTCTTTTAGCTTCTTAACCCCTTACAGGTAAGCAAGAATTCTAGGCTACTTTATGCTTATGAGAGGACCAATGACTGGTAGTCAGCATAAACATACACAGAATGTGTGCTCTTCAAGAAGGACAAAGGGATTTCTTTGAAAAGTTATCACAGTAAGCAGTTCAACATCAGCTAGCAAAGAAAGAAGTGGGGGATAAAAACTACCTATTAGATCTCAGTTACCATTTGCCTGGTTAGCAGTGGCTAATCCTCACAGCTCATTGTGATGGGATCAAGGTTACATGAGTGTTGCTGGAAAATGTTTTCCTTAATAAAAATTTTTGGAGAAACAAGCATAATTTCAGGCAATCTTTGAGATGCATTCTGGTCGCACACTCAGGGACAATGCCTCCTCTTCCTTGTGTTCATGCACAGAGCTCTCATGCAAGAGAACTATTCAGGTTCTGCTGCCTTGTGGTAGCAAGAAAGAGAAGGCAGGATCTGGTAGTAGGTTAGGTAAGGATAGACATTCCTTGTGGGGGTGGTAACACAACTCCATGAGGGCTCTCAGAAAAGGCTGAGAGAGGGACAGAGGCGGAGCTCGAAGATCTATATGGATGGATATATGAAGTTTTCCCCACCGTTCCTAGGGTGACAGGAATGTATTCGGGCCATGGAGTCTATGCACAGACAGCATCTTTGTGTGGTTCCCAAGTGGCTGTGTCCTTATTTGAACTGGGGAAACTGATTATCTCCAAGGATTTTTATACAAATTTAATATGATATAGCTACCTTACTCCCCTAATTGTTTGTGGATATTGTGCACCTAAATGCTGGCAGGCAACCACTTAGCAATTCAGAGTTAAAATACTTTAAAGCAAAACTTAGATTATTTGAATAAGTTCAACTGCTTGTTGAGCATGGCCAAGAGTGCTGGAAAAGGCCACCCGTCACACAGATTGCATCTTACTAGAACACGCTTGCAAATCCTATTAAATTAGTATATAATGACTCTACACGTAACACTTTCAGAAAAATAGTACATTGCTATGGGCCGTGGGATCTTCCCTATGCATGTCAGCAGAAGGTCAATAAGCATGGGTTTTTAAAACACCATCCCCAGTGCTACATGTTGGGTTGTTCCCTTGTTACCATCTGGGGTGTCATTCATAGCTTCCTTGAAAGAGGTTGTTCCTGATATCAGAATGAGTAAGCAGATCGGGACACAACCAGTTGTTGCTGTTTGCATATGGAAAGTGTATATACTTCGCCTTCAAAACAATAAAATAAAATAAAAAAGCAGCTTTGGTTTTGCATCAAGTTTGACATGAGGCCAAATTATTTTTCACTGACAATTTTTCTTCCTATTTCACACGTAGTGAGAATTCCTTGCCACAGCTCCACCATCTGGTCTACTCTCCTCCACAAATTTTCTGCCACATTAGAACACACTTTGCTCTAGTCCATTTGAGAGAGTAAGGGACTCAAAGGGAGCACACACAATAGCCACTCATTGTGTTGCTATGATATACAAACGATATGGCACAGATCTTCAACTGGTGTAAAATGGCATGAGTTTGTTGCCAGCAATGGAGCTATATAGTTTATAGCAACTGCGCTGGCCTTGCTTTTGAAATGATAGTTTCTGTGTGTACTAATCCCTCTTTGACAATCCTCGGTCTCGCTCACCTAATGCCCATATAATTGTTTTCATGCTATTTTTGAGCCACAATCCTATTGCAAATTTTACATATGGAATGTGTGGTCTGTGCCAACTCATGTACTCATTTATTCAACTCTCCTCACATGTGCAAAGTGCCAGGCCGAACTTTGCTCTAAGTGCCTACAAATGGTTTCATGTTGCAAGTTAACATAAAGTATTAACATAAACTATTAAAGTGGCTTTTATTTGCCTTCTCAGCATT
Source organism: Sternotherus odoratus (assembly GCA_032164245.1). Taxonomy (NCBI): domain Eukaryota; kingdom Metazoa; phylum Chordata; order Testudines; family Kinosternidae; genus Sternotherus; species Sternotherus odoratus. The sequence continues at coordinate 64,731,694 of JAVMKO010000001.1, forward strand.
TTGTCTTCTCTGCAAATCTGTCATAATCAATTAAATAGTTTCACTGCACTTCCCTGACTCATCACTGCAGTATGAGAGATGAACTTCATACAGCACTTAATATAAACAGTTCTAATCATAAACACTTACCTCCTCATGAAATATATTCTGCATCCTTCTTGTAATTTACATGTCGGAATCTTCATAAGTAAATAATATTTCTTGTGCAGTGATATTCTTAGTGCCTGCTGCTGCGTAGTCTAAGATGAAGAACTCTTTGCAATATTTAAGAACCTTTCAGAACTAATAACATTAAACTGCTTATATTTTGTTTTATGACTTGCTTTAATGTTAATCACAGGAAACTGATTTTCCTAAGACTCTCATAATTAATTTTGTGTGGCCATATTTTACTTTCAGTCTTTAAACAGAGGTCTCCATTGAGTTCTAAGTATAGTCTGAGTAGCACTTTACTTCACAAGTAGTCTTGATTTCCATGGAACTATTCATACAGTAAGCTGATATTCAGCATGAGAAAAGGTGTCAGAATCTGACTCTAAAATATGATGACATGAAATGGCTTTTGGATTGTTAGACAGATGCTATTAGTAAATAATATTCAATGAAAACAAAGACAGGGCTAAATGTCCTTGATAAGTCATATTCACAGGAGTTTAACTTCCCTGCTCATTACTTTATTCAGACTGACTTCAAACAAGTTCTCATCACATACATGGGACCAAAGGGTTCAAAAAAGAAAATAGCCTGAAGATGCAGTTGTCATTCCATCACCTATCCCTATCTCTTCAAATCCCCCCAAATCTAATAAAAGGGAATACTCATCAGGGATCAACATGAAAGCAAGACTTTCATTCCCATAAAATGTACTTAACTTTTAGCTTGTCAAACACCTTGTGCCACGCTCTCCAGGGTAGTCCCAAGAGGTTGCTGGCTTTATTCCTCAGGTCCACCACTTTGGTCTGGTTCCATTATTCCTGCTGCTACTCTCCTCTGTCCCTTCCTTCCCTGGGCCATGAATTATGTTACATCTGCCCTCCCAAAGACAAGAGTATTTCATGTCTCATGATAATTTTGTAATCTAAAACTAGTCTGAGGCAGCCACCCACGTCCCATTTTGGAGAAGGCTACATGCTCCCTCTCCGACCATTCTGCTGGATTTAAAAGGACTGTTATACTCATGCTGTGCCCTTGACTAAAGACTTATTATGGGGGTGAGGAGACAGATTTTCTGGGATACCTTTTAGGGAGAAACAAAGATTTATCAGATATTTTCCTCTTCCAGTGTGATGAACATGATTGACGGGGAGTGAACCTGTATGATGTTCATATTAGAGAGATTAGTCTGGAAGTGAATAATGTGCTGAATGATTTAAAAATGAGTACAGCTCCCAGATGTGATAGAATTCCACCTGAATTCATGGAACAACTGGGTGTTCACACTCGGGAATAGCTCATTTGTTTTTTCAACATAGTTCTGTAGGAATCCAGACTGCGTAGAATCTGGTGCCAAGGAAGGTAATTGCCTTACTTAATCCACACTTGCCTGTGAGTTTCACATCTATTTCACTTCTAAGCATCTGCTTTGAGATGCTTGAGCATCTGATTTTGCAAAGAATTTCACCATCTTTGGAAGACATGCTGGCACCAGAGCAAGCTGGTTTTCACCACAGTTGTAGTACATGTAATCAAATGCTGGCACTTAAAACTTTCATCAAAAATGGATTCCCACATAAGCTAAAAGCTGGTTCGGTTTTCTTTGATCTGACCGCAGCATGACATGGTTTGGCACACAGGCCTTCTGGTGAAATTGCCTAGAAATACACCAAGTTGGTTACTATGTGCAAGACTCTGGTGACAGAATGAGTGCTTGGAGACACCATAAGAAAGGTCTTCTGCAAGGATCAGTATTATCTCCAATGTTATTTAATTTATATTTGAATGACCTACCATATACTGGGTCTATCAAGTTTGTTTATACAGATGACATATGCTTCGGCACTTAATCACATTCCTTTGACATACTTGAGAGTGTTTTGAATATAGCCATAGCAGCTATAGCCAATTATTATCATCAGTGGCTCCTACCAAGTGGAAGGAAGACTGTGTTGAGTGTCTTCCACTTACATCGGGCACAAGCAGGTAGAGAACTGAACATAATTTTCAATGGTGAGCGAATATTCACGATTCGCAGCAGGTCTATATAGGTGTCACGATGGACAGAACTCTCACATATCGTGCATGATCATTTTACAAAGACAGGGAATAAGGTCAAAACATGCAACAACGTGCTCAGAAAATTGGCCAGAATGATATGGGGCATCAATGCCCAAACATTATGCACTTCAGCCATGGCACTCTTATTCAGCAACAGAGTATTGCACTCCAGTATGGGCTTGCTCATCTCACACAAAGATGACTGATGTACAACTTAATTCCACCATGCATATTATTTCAGGAACACTTAAATCTGTTGTGGATAAATTTACCACATGAGGGACTTAAGATAGAGGACACATTGCGAGATTCGTGATCAACAGAGAAAGTGACAAATAATTATCTTGTCTCAGACCCCACTCAGTGTCAACCCAGGTATGATTTATTTCAGGGATTCTCAAACTGGGGGTCAGGACCCCTCAGGGGGTTGCAAGGTTATTACATGGTGGAGGGGGGATCACAAGCTGTCAGCCTCCACCCCAATCCCTGCTTTGCATCCAGCATTTATAATGGTGTTAAATATATTTAAAAGTGTTTTTAAGTTATAAGGGGAGGGGGGGTTGCACTAAGAGGCTTGCTATTTAAAAGGTGTCACCAGTACAGAAGTGTGAGAATCACTCATTTATCATGAAGGCAGTGGCGACTTCTGAACCATTTTGTTACTGGACATGGAATTTGTGGTGCAGCAGAATTTTGGTGGCATTTTCGAGACAGTCCATTATGTCAATGTGGGCAGCCACAAACCATGACACACATCTCTGAGGACTACAAAATAACTCAACGTCCTGGAGGTTTATGTGCCTTGAACATCATTGATAAGAACGCTGTGGCTTGGCTTGATTGGATTGCATATACCAAATATATTAGAGAGAAAAGGTGGGTGAGATAATATCATTTATTGGACCAACTTCTATTGGTGAGAGAGACAAGCTTAAACAGAGCTCTCCAAGTTCCTATTCTTTCTCTTCACACGAGAATTATTTATTTTGATACAGAAGAGATCAAGATGATCATCTACTCTGACTTCCTGAATAATAGAGGCCATGAACCTTCACCCTGCACCAGGCTAGTCTTTCACTCTGAAACCAGACTCAGCAGCTTCACAAGTGCAGTGAGGATATAGGACTTATGGCAGGAACCCAGAAATCTTGCTACCGCAGCTATAAACTGCAGCTTATATTTACACATGCACATCACAGTACTAGAGCAGGTATACTTCCTTCTCTAGTATTGTCCTCCTCGGAACTCCTCAGGGAGTGTGTGATCCAGCCACTATGCCTCACACTGAGGGAAGGGGGCTAGCTCATAAAACCCCTGAGTTAACTTCCTCCCCACAGAAATACGGAGTCATTTATTTATAACTTTAGTCTGAAAACTGTCAGCCTAGTAGTGGACATCAGCAATACTTTTAAATGTATAATAGGTGGTGGATAACTGACTATACACTTATTTAACAGCATGAAAAATATAGACCTCATTGATGTCCAGCTGAAAGTTATCTTAGTTCAGTCTTCTGGCTCACTTTTGAAAATTAGATATCAGTGTGGCAATTGTCAATAGAAATGGTAAGCTGAAAAACTACCTCGGCATCAGCCATCAGCATACACCTCATGTGGAAGGCAAAATGTTTCTACATTCGCTGTATGGTCTGATAGTCATTTGGAAGGCAAGTGAGATAAAATGTATTGCAAATCACTGTGGAGAGTTATCTGCTTTAAAGGAAAATAAATGGAAAATGCACATTTTCAACTCTACATTCCATATTTATTTATCTAGGGGCAAAGGATATGATGAGTGAGCTGCTCTCGTTGGCTGTTTTTTGGTGCTATTTTGCAAGTTCTCTGCAAGAAACAGCAGAAAACAATCTATAAAATTGCTAATGGCAGTGAATGCTGACGAGACAACATTTGATGCAACCTCAAGCATCCTTTTTCCAGACAATTTCTTTGGGTACAACCAACTGGAACTTCTTTGGAAGCCTGGTGGGTTTGATTATTCATTTACCAACAGATACTGTGGTTCTGTGCAGGAGTCTTAAGCTGTTGGGGTAATTTTAATATTTTCTGCAGAAATCCTCAATCTCTTCTGCAAAGACTTCATTTTTTACAACCTATTTTTATTTTATTATAACTGGGAAAATCAATTATTTGCCTGGAATTCATGAGATAACCCTGCTCCCAGCAACCCCTCCCCCCAACTAATTTTTATTGCTTTATGTACAGAGTACAATTATAGAACTGTCCATATACTCAAAATGAAGCTAGTATTTTACACCACTTACAATGCTGTTGCTCCAGTACCGATTATGGGTTTCAGCATGTGTAGGGAGAATGGGGGAATTACCAGCTAAGTGTTCTGAGCTGCTGCATTCTTTTCAGAATATTTAATGAAGCTAAGCCATGTGGTAAAGTACTAATTATGCAAATCTCTTTGTAATGCTTGTCATCATTTTCCATAAATAGACCCACCTACATCATTCATAACCACTTGTTATCAGTGCTTTTTGGTTTTCCCTATTCAGCTGCTGTAACAATCCAAGAAGTTGTCTGGAGTTATAGTCAGTCTGTGTTAAACAGTTTGTTTCAGAGATAATCAACAAAACTAATGTATGCCAGTGATGTCAGATCTTGGATCAAGGTCCCGTTGTGCTGGGAGCTGTACGTAAATAATGAAAAAAATGGTCCCTGCCCTGAAGAGCTGACAGTTTAAGTAGATGAGGAGAGATATGAGGAGAGGAGTTAATACAAAAATAACAAGGTAACAATGAGCAATCATGATTGGTGTAAAGAGAAAGAGTCACAGCACACCAGTTGCCCAGCTATTGTTAAGTGTTTAGAAGCTTCATGGTAGAGGTGAGTTTTAAGGAGAAAGAGGATGGTTTATAATGTTTGTGGATTTGTGAAATTTTACAGGGAACTCCTATGCATAAGGGGCAGCTGGGGAGAAAGTATGCAGGGAAAACTGAAAAGGCTGGAATTGTTGGCAGAATAGAAGCTGGGATTAGTAACTCAGATGGCAGAATGTACAAACCAGGAATAGCCTTAAAAAGTGGAGATTTTTGTGTTTAATACAGTAGAGAAGGGGGAAGTCAGTGGAGGGATGCGGAAGAGGGGGACAGGAATGGTTACAAACCTGGAAGATGATCCATTGCCTTTCCACAGTGGTTCCCTTGGCTGTTGTGTTATTGCCAATGTGCTTTGTTTCACAAAGGCAATCTAGATTTTTTAAAAAAAACCTATTACTGTCATATTAAAATTTGTAGACCTCAATATTATTTTCTTGCTGTTCCTAGACATTTTTAATTCTAGGGAGTTGCACACTTTTTAGCTTGTCTAGGCCAAATTTATTTGCTTCACCAGGGCTTCCATTCCTCCCAAATAGCTCCATATGCCACCCTTCCTCCCACTCTGTTATAGTAACTCCCTGCAACTCTCCCCTCCCTCATACCAATGGCTCTCTGAACCCCACTATTCCTCCCTCTACCACATGCCAAGGTCCTCCAGTTTCTCCCCTGTCTAGGATTCCATTTCCTCCCTTCCATGCCAGTGTCCCCCAATCTTCCACCCATACCAGATATTCTGTTTCTTTCCCCTATTCCAGCATCCCTCATTATTCCCCCATGGCAGGGACTCTCTGTCCCCTCTCCTTTCCCCTATATCAGGGCCAGTCACTACCCCCCATTGCAGGGGCTCTCTCTGCCCACATTTGTTCATTTCCACCCATGTTGGTGGGTCCATCTTTCTTCCTCCTACTCTCCACCAAAAGCTGTGTACATGTGTTCATTCCCCTCACTTATCCATCTTTAGTCTTCATTTGTACAGTTAGTCTGTTAAGATGTATAAAGGGGATGAGCTGACATAGTGGTATTGTTATTCTGGAAGGTGTTAAGGGTTCCATCAACCAGGTCTTTGATCTATAGATAATTAGAGATGCATGAAGTTGTGGTTGTTCTAATCAGACATCGGGGCTCCAAATTCACCATTTTCCCTGTCAGTTTTCCAATTTTCTCCCACATCAATAGGGTTCTGGTCATTGATGCCTAGAAGGTTCCTGAAGTGTGATCAGATATGGTATTCAAGAGTTATCATGTTACACACAAACAGACAGACAAACTGAAAAAAGCTACCAAGTTGAGTAAGGCCTTTGTAAGTTCAGCCAACAATAAAATTAAGGTAAAACATATCCTGGAGATAACAATAACAGTACTTTCAAGTATATTGCCCAACAATGTTTGGAGTAAAAACAATGACATTGTATGTGAGGAACATAAACATAAAATAAATAATAGGGGGGAAATAATAAAGATATTTTTCTTTTATCTCCTTGACACAATGTCACTGATGTGGAGAGCAAGTGATTTTTTATTTCCCCATGTCAACATGGATTGGACCCTTTGCAAGTCACTAAGATAACTCTGACTTTTCAGACATACAACAGTGGATACAATTTACGATGGGTGTATTTTTCAACTTCCCCTGTGGTCCTGTAATGCAGCTACATTTTATTTTATTTAAGATAGTCATAAGCTTTCTTTTAAGAGGAAATAATTGGTTTAGATGGCACGTGGATGGCTCTTTGTGTCCTGAATTTAAAATGTCACAGAAAAAAATAAGCATAAATCCAGAGTGGTTTGACTTCCTTTTGAATGCCAGCAGTGGCCCCCGCAAAAATCTTATTTTGTCTGTGGGTTGTTGTCATTTAAACTGATTCGTCTGAAGTGGATATATTAATGTTGTTGAAGAGAGGATCTTGGAGGATATTTCTGTGAACTAAAAGACTGGAAGCCAATACTGTTTAAAATATATATCTCCCAAAATCTCTCAGTAAGAAAAGCAAAAGAGAAAATCTCACAACTTTTGCTTCTTAAAATTTGGAATCCTGGTTACTTGGTTGCATGTTTCAATAGAAATAAAAACTGGTTAGATAAAAACTTTTGATACTGGTGTTGTAATTTTAGCATGTTCATAATCCAAATATCAAAGTGTTATTGTTAGCTTCATTCACATGACTTGTTTATCTCTTCATATACATGAGACTTTGAGAACCAGAGATAGCCATTAGTCTGGAATTGCAGAAGTGACAAAGAGTGCTGTGGCACCTTAAAGACTAACTAAAGTATTGAAGCATAAGCTTTCGTGGGCTAATACCCACTTGGGGGTGCACGAGACCCCGCCACCGCGACCACCAAATCCTCCCGGGAGACCGCCGAACTTGGCGGTCTATTTTTGTATCGCCAAAATGCAGCCGCAGAAAGCAGAAACTTTCTGTTTGGCGGCATTTCAGCAGACATACCCCGGGGGGACCGCAAGCAGATGCCTCACCGTGGAAAAGAACTGCGGTGAAAAAACTTTGAGGACCACTGGACTAAACGATTGTGTGCCCAGGAAAAGAATAGGAGGGAGTGAGGTGCACCAATTGCCATGGCCCTTGGCAATGGCATGAATTAAGGTAGCTACAACTAGATGGTCTTTGCAACTGATCCACGCCCCATTCTGCAGAGAATTCTGCATTTCTGCAGAGAAAAACCCCAATCCCTGCCAGTATGACTTGGGGAATAATCTCTTCCTAATTCCAAATATGGGGCTCAATTAGATCCCGATCTTGTGAGCAAGAAGAGGGAATGCTTGGCGCCACTTTATAGCACGAGCCCATCCTATCCAGTGTTCAATCTCCAGCTTTGGCCCTCTCTGATGCTTCAGACAAAGGAGACACTCCCTACCCCATGCAAGAAAACAAAACAAAACCAGAACACATGTGGGGGTGAAATTCCCTTCCTGACCCCAACCACTCCCACAGTTTCTATTGAATACTCTTCTATAGTTTACTCATCCAGTTCTGATACCTAAACTGTTAGATTTCCCAATTATTCTATAGAAAGTTTCTGACATGAAAGAATATTCAAACATTCAAGTCTCCTAAGGGGTATCCTCCATTCTGATCATACTTGTCTTGAGAAATCTCTCATTGATGCAGCACTTTGTCACTAGGCAAATGTGTATCCAGGAACTCACAGAGACTTTGCCAGCTGACTACACTGTGCGTCTCTAGAGGTATCTCTATACTGCAGTTCAAGACCCACTGCTGGCTCATGTCAGCTGACTCAGGCTCACAGGGCTCAGGCTGCAGGGCGGTAAAGCTACAATGTAGACATTTAGGCTAAGGCTGGAACACAGGCTATGGGACCCTCCTCCCTCAGTTTCCCAAAGCCCAAACTTCTCTGCTGCAATTCTATAGCACTGCAGCCCAAGCCCCAGGAGTCCAAGTCAGCAGACATGGGCCAGCTGACGTTGTTTAATTACTATATAGACATACCCTAGAGGTCAGGTTTCCAATCTGAGAGCATTAGCTCTTAATTCATCTCACATTCAGATTTAAGTCTGGTTTCCAGACTTCTACTTCAGAAAGTCATTCATCCTATTGATTTCTTTATTTCCTAAGATAAAATCTGGTCCGGAATATTCATTGTTTTTCAGGGCAGCAAATATGAACAATCCTGTTATTCCTAAACTGAAAGAGTTCGCTGATTGTTAATATCCTGTGGAATCTTCTAAGAGAAGTTAACAATATTTCATGCCACAATAGATTATCTTTAAAACTGACATCTTTGTATCAAGCCTGGGCAGTCAAAGTAACAGATTTACAACTGTTTGGTATTTCAGAACCCTCCATGAACATAACCTAACCATTATGAGTTTCAGTTATATTCCAGATGTAAGACTAAAATAAATATCTGATACTTCTCCAACGGAATGGAGATTAACTGGAGAGAATTCTATATGTTCTCTTTGTTTAGTTTATAAAGATCAAACAATTTCAGAAGAGAATATGGTACATTATTGAACTCTTCATAAGAGCTATATTTTGTCACATCTGTACATTCAGTCCTTGGCTATTGCCCAGTTTCACTTTTCTTATTCTTGCATATCAAATGCTATTCAAGATGTAGTAGAAAAAAATAAGCCAAGTTAGTTTTAGTGTCACACAAAACACACATTTCACCTACAACTGGTTCCAAAGCCTGTTGAAGTCAGTAGGACTCTTTCTGGTGGTTTCACTGAGTTTTGGATCAGGTCCTTTGCACACAAAGTCGGAAGAAGGATTTTAAAGTTTAAGAATATTATTGGCTCACTTGTCTCCCATCAGAAAAATGTGTACATTAAAAGAGCTACACTATTTATTCTTGACCATGAATCATGTTAAGAATGACTGTGCATAGCAATGAAAAAAAAGTAGAATATGCTTCTGAGAAACTTTTCGAGCTAGACAAATTTGCATTTTGTTAGTGAAGTTTTTGTCAAAAGCTCTGGTAGATTCTCTGGTTTCCATAAATTCTATGAAAATCTTATAATCAAGATTCAGCTGAACTATAGAGTGCTTCCAGGTTTGTCCCAAAGTAAAAGGATCCGATAAATTCTCTCTATATATACATAATGTAAGAAAAGGTATATTCCGCCTTGATTCTACATCCAACCAGAAATTTACTGGTGGAATTATTTTTTTCCAATGGAAAATGTAGTTTCTGAAAAACTGAAATTTTCTATGGGAATTTTTTTGAATCAGAATACTTCATATTCTTGACTGACCTGAAACAGTTTGTTTCAAATCGGTTCAACATAATATTAAAGTGCACTTCTCTTGCAGCACATTGCCTTATAGGAATTTTAGTTTGGGCTCCTCTTCTCTCCTATGGGTCCAGCTCCCTGTAGGATTCCATCTCCTATAATGCAATGTGGGTTTTCTTATGAGTGAGCTGCATGGGGGGGGGGGCCTTCATTGGTGTTACATGTTTTAAAATGCATCATGGGAGATGTAGTCTGGCCAGGAAGCCTAGCCCATAGAGTAGAATGTAGGCAGCAGGCTGCCCAGCTACCAATCTCACGAGGCAAAACTCTGCTATGAAACAGTGCAGTTCATCATTGACTTGAAACACGTGGTTTTAAGTTAATTCAATAATCCAAAAAGAAACATTTCAACTTTTCCAAAATGAAGTATTTTGACATTTTGTCAAGAAATTCAAAATGTCAACTTCTGTCCCTATTTAGGACCAAAACAAATATTGAAATGTCAGAATTTCCTGGTGTATCTAAATTCCAAAGTTCACTCAGCTCTACTTGGCAAATTGGGATCAGAAAGAGTACAGATATTTCCCATTCAGATAGCAAGACTGTCTGTTACTGTTACAACTCAAAGTATCTGCTCCCTCCAAGTTGCTTGATTGTGATGAATGACATTTCAATGATCTCTTTTAAAAATTAAACAAAAAGTAACTGAAACACAGCAAGCTGACTTTCATGAAATGTACTAACTCTGCCATTCATAGAGGTGCATTACTCACAGCTGATGTGCACAGCTCCCAGGACAACTAAATAAATGGATTTAAAATACCTCATCACCAGAGAAACTCCCAAGGTACAGTATGATGGATATTATTTATCCACAAAAGCCAAGGAGAGATGAAATCACCTTCATAAGAAAACAATTTGAAACAGGTGTAAGTTGAGAATGCCTTCACAATGTATTTCTATAACAGTTTTAATCATTTTCACTAAGGTCTGATTTAATTATAGCTGGAATTCCATAAATGATGGGAAACTATCCAGTGCAGACTGACCTGACTTTCTAAATATAAATGACACCATTCCAATTGCAGGAAATCTATTCCTAGCTAGTTGCTAGCTGCTAGTTAATTGTTACTTGCCCATTCTCTAGTAGTCCACACAATCTCCATTACTTCATCCTGCACTGGAATGGGTAAACTGGATGGAAATGTGGACATTTCCACTGATGCCAATGAAAGCAGTGCCCCCTTTCGTTAATGTGACATATATAATGGCTTTAGTGCTGATCATGGGCTATTCAGTGAGCATAATGTTCATGATTACACGTTTCCTCATATATCTGTCCATTTCAGGGAACCATAGCTTTTCACTCAATAAAGGTTTAGCCTTCGCTAAATGTGTGACTCCAGTGTTTGGTAGTCTGTACTACATATTTTGTCTAGCAATGATACATTCTCTCTTTTCATTAAATGGAACTTTCCACCTGGTGGCAGATCACCTTGACACAAAATTATTCCAGGATGCAATATAATTTTAGTAGGTCCTGTGGAATCCTTATCCGAGTACTCACTATTTGCCAGCTTCATATTCAGTTATAGCAGAGATTATCCAGTCTGATTTAGCCCCTTTAATTCTTTGCAGACAATTACACATGTTTAAATTTATGATATGAGCAGTTACATTGACTTCACATGCATAAAAGTTTTCAGGATTGGAGTGTTTTTTTTTCTGAACAGAACATTTGAAACAACATAGTTCATTGCTTTCTCTATTATAGGAAGTTTCATTTTCTCATTGAGGTAAGATGACAATCAGCTAGAGAGTTTTTGTCATCTCAAACCCCATTTTTCTATTTTTGCTAGCTATTTAATATTTGGGATTCCAGGTATTAGTGAAGTAATTTTTTGGTCGTCTGTAACTATTCAAAGTAGCACCACAAAGGTCAAGATTAATGTATTTGCATCCCCAATCAACAGGTCAAGATTCCTTCCATCCTTGCAAATTTTTTTACTCCATCTTGGTTGTGATGAGAATATGAAATTATTTTGTGGATATTGCTACTTGCTTTCTGGTTTCAAATTCCTCCTAGCTTCACAGGGTTGTTGTATCAGAACAGGAAATAGCTACAAATTGACAATTGAAAGATTATGTTTTGAGATGCAATTTTACATTCTTTAATTTGTTGAAACATTATAACATCTTTAGTTAAAGCGGCAAAGAGTCTTGTACCACCTTATAGACTAATAGATAAGGTACTACAAGACTCTTTGTTGCTTTTGCAGGTCCAGACTAACACGGCTACCCCTCTGATCTTTAGTTAAGTTTCTCAAAAGTGCACATAGATTAGAATAGTTCTTAAAAAATCTAGCACAATAATTTGTAATGCCCTGAATTGAGTGCACATCAGTAGCAACGCTAGGTCTATCAATATATATAATCACCTACATTTTCTTAGGACCTGGACAAACTTCCTCACAGGAAAATACATGTCAAAATAATTACATTTTATTTTCTGCAAAGTCACATTTTTCAGGGGCTATAGTTAGAAAATGATTTTTGTAACACATCCAAATACTTTTCTCAGGGTTCTGTGATACTGTTTTGGTTTTCATCCATGAATTCTAGAATAACATCATCTAAATTAAGTTCATTTACTATAGGCTGTATAATTTATATAATGGTATCCATCTTGTAAAACTACTGCTGCAGAGGGGATTTCAGATTACCTTTTTGTTTCTCCTTAGACTGCTATTGGTAGTGGTGGTCTCATATCACTCAAGGGCCAGTTGACCCCAGCTGAAACCACACTGGCTATGCCTCCAAAAAATATCGGGTGGAGAAGGACCTATCTTTATAGAAGAATATCAATGGCATACAAATGACTGATTAGAGCATGGTCTGTGCTCTATTCCAGGGGGGGAAATACACGTACATTCAAATTCAGAAAGGGATTTAAGCACATGCCTAACTTTAAGCACCATCTGAGGTCTCTCTGACGTTATTGGAACTGGTCATATGCTTAAAGTTGGGTATTCACTTAAGTGCCTTGCCAAATCATGGCTGTCATATATAATAAGGTATTCCTTTTATTCAAGGAGTCCTGGATAATCTCTCTCATTCACAGAGTGCTCAGATAGTCTCTTTTCAGAAAAGAAAAAAAAGCCATGCAGTCCGTCGTCCCCAGGTTGTTTCTGATCATAGGGGAGTCGGGGAGATCTGCTCTGTTTCTCCCATTCACAGGTATATTGGGCGACTTTCCCTTTCACCAAGGAAACCGTTTGTCTCCTAGGCTGAATGTAGGTCTCAAGCCCCTGAGAACAAGCTCCTTTTAAGTGTAAAAAATAGATTTCCTTCCCTGTTTCCTCCTGTCTACTTCTGCAGCTGCAGGATCATGCCCCCAGGGTTCTGATAGAGGATGCAGGTGGCTGATTTTATTCCCCATCTTCAGGACAGACCATTAATCTTTTCCTGACCTGGCCTAATGAGAGGTATGAACATCATATAACAGAATTTCATTTTCCTCTTTTGTGTCGTCATTATGCACTTGTCATGGTCACTGATTATACCTTCACTGTGTGATTTAAATTCAATCTCTGCTCCTGATGCTTTTCTCCAATGCTTTTGTTTTCCAGTGTTGTATTAAAAGGTATCAGACTAAGAAAAGGAAGTGGCAAGCCCTAGCTTAAGGCCCCTACCTTGCTTCAGGTCAGCTGTCACCATTGCCTAGCATGGAGTGGGAAAGTAGTAAATATAATCTGCTGCATCTCCTTCACTGTGTTTTGGGCCAATAGATACCTGTTGGCCATGTCCCCAGCATTTCCCTGTCACCTACACAATCCTCATGTCTCTCTATCATCATAGTCCTTGACAGTTGAGAAACTACAGTGGATAATAATGAGAACCCTTTTTTCAACCACTCAGGCAGCCTGGTCATTTAAGGGAGTATATTTTTGTGTCTAAAAATGCATGTCTCTGTGTGTAATATATGGGGTTTCTCTTTTTTTCTGGATAGTTTTCATGTTAACTTTCGGGGGGGGGGGGGTTCTTTCATCACCTGAAAGCACTGAGCTTCCTTAGTATAGTCTACCCTGAATTTCAAGTCTTGAGTGATAGGTTTTGCAGGAATTCACTTATTTTAAAGATATGTATATATTTACTTGATGTTGTGAAGGTTTATTTACATTGTTCACTAGCAGGAAACTGAATATATATATTCAGGTAAGGGTCTGTGTGAATATAATGTAATCACTATTCTAAGTACATGTTTTTATTCCAAGTGGATTTTGATAAATGTACTGTCTTGCGCTGATATGATCATTTTCTTTCATTTTCTGTTAGTTCAGTGTGCTTGTTCATTTGAAAGAAGGTGGGGTGGTTTATCTCGATTTTAAAAGAATTGGAGATTGAGAACTGAATAGAGGTTACATTGTAGTTGGGGGATAACTGTCATAGAAAAGGAGAAATATTGTATTGTATCCCACATGGGTGGCTATTTGTTGTGTGCATTTGTGGTAGGGAAATCATTAGGTAGGTGCCTGGATATAAGTACATGAGAGAGTGTCATCCAAGTCAGACATTCATATCTTGCAGATATGTATTTCACATGTAAGGAACAACAATGGATGATTTGCAAGAGAAGAGAAGAGCCGGGCACAAAGTGTGTGGGCTGCGCAACATCTTTTACCTCCAAGATAAATCACACAATATTTTATAATCTGTGCTAATTAGAGTTATTGTGGGATAGTGAAGAAGTCATTTTTTCAGGCATCAGTGAGCAATTAGGATGTCGCTATGTTAGGCAGTAACTGACATGCAAAGAGGTTCTTAATGATAAATGCTGTACTAGGAATTAATATTAAATTACATTAAATATTTATAGAAACTGAGACTCTGGAGGCATATATTAAATAAGGGGCTTGGGAGAAAAAGTTTAGGCATATCCACATTAGAATAAAAAGTCTTTAATAAAAACACAACACTTGTTATGTAACTTGAAAGCGACTAAGAGTGTTCAGCCAAAGTTGTACCATAAGAACTAGAGTGAATCAAAATACAGTATTTCTGATTAAATATTGTTAATAAATATGATACCCAGAAGATGACACTCAAGAATATGGCTCTGGCTTTGTAAGAGCAATGGAACTTCTTGCTGAGCACTGCAAATTACTTCTTCCATGCAGTGCCTAATATGGAGCTCTGATTAGCCTCCTCTGATAAGCAGAATTCTGTGATTATAATTACCTGGAGCAAGACTTTTAAAGGTATTTTAAGTGTCTCAAGCTGCAGAGACTCCTAATGAGATATTCAAAAGCACCTAGGCATCTAACTCCCACTGATTTCAATGGGGGAGGCAGTTAGGTGCTTTTGAAAATACTACTTGGTGCTTATCTGCATGTTTAGGTACCTAAATATCTTTTATAATCTGGTCCTTAGAGTTGTGTGATTAATCTAGTAGTTCTCCACTTTGTTCTGAAAGTTCTAGAAAAGGAGTGATATCTACTAGAAAGCAGAGAAGAGGAATACAATGAATTCTACTGAGGAAAAATATCTGGCTTTCTTTGTACTGTTGTTCTCCTTAAGAAATGTGTTTAGTTTAGAAAGGCCCATGGCTTCATATAGTATGACTGATGTAAGAGGCATACTCCAAGAGCAATAATTGTAACAAATAAACAAAAGATAGAAGAAAATAAAAATACCAACCAAGCAAACGTTTTAGTTTTCCCATTTCTCCCATGTGCTGCTGTCTGAGGCAGATAATTAGCAGCTTTTTCTAGTCCACTGGTATGACTCCATGATACTACCCTCCAGCAAGTAATGTTTGCTTTTCCTGAGTGCCTGGATCCAAGATAAATCCAGAACACTAGGGAATTATCCTTAGAATGAGAGAATGGAAGAAACCAGCTCTAAATTGTGACCTTGTAGATGGTCTAGCCACTCTTGAGACTTCCTACACTATCCCTTGGGTTCTTTTGTGCTGTGATCACAGCTTACTCCATCACAAAGTCTTCAATAAATAATTCTACATTTTTTCATATTTTTCATCAGAATTGTAGATGAAAGGTTTTTTTCTGGCTTCAGCTACTAACCTTAGCTCTGCTAGTATTAAAAGAACATAATGCAAAAAGATGCAGTTTGTAGTCCAGCCATCTCCATGCTTTCATATTCTAAATTATTGTTTTCAATTACATTTGTGCCTGGTTTACTTTAAAGGAGTTTTATGAATGTTGGTAGAAGCAAGGGTATCCAGAGTGTCATTTACAAAACTCTTAGCATTTTTCCCATATATTCTTGAAAAATAACTGAGGGGACATCAGTGGAATCACAGTTCTCTTCTTAACAAGTACAGTAGTGACTCATACTATTTTACCACCCTAAGTTGGCACAACCACATTTAGGGTATGTCTTCACTACAGCAGTAGGTCGATTTCCCTTAAGTCGATTTTCTAAAGCAGACTGCATAAAGTCGACTTAGAGCGTCCCCACAAAGCACAGCAGGTCAACAGTGTCTGTCCTTATAACTTTTGCAATGGTCAACATAGCGAGAATTGCACTGTGGGTAGATATCCCACCATGCCGGGAGTCCCCAGCAGGCACCACCTTTCGGGGCAGTCGGGCATGCTCCCCAGGGGACCAGCCACCAGTCCGAGCAGCTCCGCGGACCCCCCGTGCCTGCCCGAGCAGGTCCGCGGACCCCCCCTTCCCACCGGAGCAGCCCCGCGTCGGCTCCCTCCGCCCGCCCGAGCAGCTCCGCAGACCCCTGGGCAGGGCCGTGCTGCCTGCATGAGCCCTGCACAGGCAGGGCTCATCTATAAAGTCCCGAAATCGGGACAAATTGCATCCCGACCAAAGTGAGGTCGGGACGCGGGACAAATGGGCAAAAATCGGGACTGTCCCGATAAAATCGGGACGTCTGGTCATCCTCGTGGGGACCAGCCCATAGAGGTGAAAAGATCATTCATTCTTTATACCCATTTGTTCTTTGCCCTCTCTGATGAGACTTCCAACATGCAGACCCATATGGTAGGTGACGCTGCTAAACATAGTCTTCCAAATTCTTTTTCATAGCAAGTCAACAAATGTTTACATTTAAGAACACATGCTGTGTTGTGATTTGTTTGGATTATGCAAGGCCCTGTTCCTTGAAGAGGAGTTGTGTGAATAGCAGGAAAGTTGACTTACTGGCTTGATCTGTAATTAGAGTGGATTCTTGAGATAGAGTTGCTATCTGGGAACTGACAATCAGTGCAACTACTGAAACAAGGGATTGCTGTATCCTGCTTGACCACCTCTGTCCCGGGATTCAGATATATGTGTAAATAAAACTCTTAGATTATACCCAGATTCTGCTTCTTTGATATTTCAGCCACTGGGAAGCCATCTTGCATGGCGGCAAACATTTACTATTGCTCAGCAGAGGAAAGACACTGGTGTTAGAATAGATGCTGTGGTCAGAAGAAAGGATAATAATAATAATGCTACTTATCTATGGGGACTGAGAACACCAACTCACTTCACAGCTGGAATTTTCAAAGAAACCTTAGCCAATAAGGTGCCCAAGAATTGGTCACACCAGGTCAGGATGCTACAATAGTATGAAGAAGCTTGTACTGCCAATGCCAGTCCACATACATCCTTGAAATTAGACTTCTTTTAGTGAGAATGTAGGTCAGGATATCAAGACACTTAAATTTAGTGTTCTGTGATTTCATAGTAGAGACTAAGATTTATGGCTGAAAGTGTTTCTGAAGTACCTCAGAAATACTCCTCAAAATGTATATTCCGAAGAATTCACAACTCTCACAGAGAATGCAGATCTAATAACAATAAAAAAGAAAAATAAGCAGATGTAATGAAGGGTTTAGTTGAAAGTTTATCATTACTCATTGATTTTGAAGCTTAAGCTTCAACTTTATCAGTTTAAGTATGTAAAAAGTCTCTTCTGCCCTATCTATACTAGAGTTTTGGAACACGCCATTTAGAATGTGTTAGCTCACTCTTTTAAAAATACATTTAAATCCTAGTCAAGACAAATCCTAGACTGTGAGCTCATTGGACTAAAGATTATCTTAATCATGTGTTTGCATAATGCCTATCACAAGTGGATCCTGATCCTGACAGAGATGTGTATGTACTGCTGTAAAAGAAATAAATAAGAAGAACTGAATTTAGTATATAAAGTGTCTCTGTCTTGGAGCAGGGCCGGTGCAACGATATTTTGCACCCTAGGCAAAACTTTCACCTTGCGGCCCCCTTTCTCTTCCCCTCCCCCCAAAGCATCGCTTATTATAAACTTTCAAAATACTTTCAAAAATACACCCTTTTTAGCCACGTATACTTCCTTCCTTCATTCTTTCATATCAAAATCTACTACATTTTATTCTACCTTTAGAATATCCAATTATTGTTCTTAATAAAATTTATAAAATTAGAATGGTGGATATTCCATCATACAACAACTGACAATATCAATATGACAAATTTCAACAACCTACACGTGCATATTCGCACATAAACATATCCACTCAAATACTTAACATACACACACAATTGACACAAAGTATTAGCAAAATGATGCAGCAGCACTTGCCAGAGTCTTAGATCTGAAACATCTCAACAAAAATAGTTAGCCACAGTCGACAACCTCCGAAAACTAGTAAACTTAGCATTATAAACAGCCTGTCAGAATGTGTAACGGCTGCACAGAATGAGAAAAATGATGTCATTGCTACTTGTATCGTAGTGAAGCAGTACGCTTGTGCCCGCAACACAGAGCTGGCATGGATTATAGCTGTAATGTACGAGAGAATGATAAGTTAAAATGCACATTCAATGACATTTCTCTTTTCTTTATTCATTCTTTTCCCAGCAATAGTGTAAAAAACAAATTGGGCGCCGCTTTTTGGCACCCCCAAATCTTGGTGCCCTAAGTGGCTGCCTAGTTCACCTAGTGGTTACACCGGCCCTGTCTAGGAGGCATCCAGACATCCACCCTATTCATAAACAAAAGCACTCAGAGATTAAATCCTACAATAGGAACAATCTTTGTGGTTTAATTTTAAGGGACATTTCCATGTGTGGCCTAGAAAAGCCCTGCTGATCAAAGAGTAATATGTGAGGCAAATTTCATCTCTGCTTCCTGGCATGAGGAAAGAAGGCAATTAAGGCAGAATTAAGTAGGGATTTGTTGTCTAGTATAAATCAATGTACTGTACTGTAGACTCCTCTAGCAGATACTGAATTAAAGTAACAAGTTGTTAATGAGGCACATTCAGTCGCTCTGCCTCACGGCATGAAAACTGAGAAAACAATCACAGCATTCTCCATACACACAGCCAACAGGATGGAATTTGTACATTAACTTTGGGAACACCTGTGTACATACCTTGTCATGCCAATAAAGATTAAAGATATTTAAATTTCAAATTAATTTTCCTGGTTTTCACCAGAGAGAGATTATGGCACTGTGGAATAACTAGAAATGACAGGATACTGAGAGCAAGAATGTGCCTACTCCAGGTGCAGTTCTATATTGATCACCTACCAAACCTAGGGCCCGATTCAAGTCTCACTTAAGTTAATGGGAGTCTTTCCATTGATTTTGGTGGACATTAGGTTGGGCCACTAGGCAATTCAGTACCATATGTTTTCCAGTCCTTTGACAGGCCCAAATGTAAGATTTATGTTACTCTTAGCTGTTGTGTTGAACTGAGAGCAAAATGAAAACTAGCATTGTCAGTATATATAGATAGAAATTTTATTAGACTTTAAAAGTGGTTAACAAAATACCGGCTGGAAATAGAAAACAGATTTAGAAAACAGAAATAAAAGATAAGACAAGACTTTGGTCTCAGTCAAGAAGACTGTTTCAGAATGTGTAAAAAATAAAAGAACAGATCTAGTCCTTGTTCTCTCTCTCTTTCTTTTAATAACTTTTTTTTAAAAAAAAAAAAAGCCTCACAGTCAAAATGTTCCTTTAATGTTGTTTTCAATATTCTGCCACAATTATGATCAGTCCTATCCCTTCACATAAAAAAGTCCTTTTTTCTCTCTGCATGTTGGGACCAATCTTATCACAGAGAAAAACAGATCTTTTTTTTTTTTTTTAGCATGCAATTGAAACAGTGAAAAGAAACACTCCAGACTAAATGCTGATGGTCCCGTTCTCCCTCCACCTCTTCTTTAGAAAACCAAATGTTGATAAAAAGAAGGACTAAAAGGTAAATTAGCTCAAGAGTTTTCTTTACTTAAAAAAGAAAACTAGATTTCTCAGGTGCTAAGCATAATAGGAGAAACCACAGGCTCTGTTTTAAAGAGGATCACTGGTTTTTCAGCTACTTGAAAAAAGCTGTGATCTTACTCTGCAAAGGGGTTGCAAAGGAAACAAAGTGTATTCAAAAATGAAAAAATGTCTTTAAAAAAGAAGTATTCCAACACTGGAGGAAAAGAGCTAATATAATATAGAAAAAACACTTCTAGGCAATTGAAAGGAACTGGAAAATAAGACATTACTGGGTGAAAAAGTTTAAAAGGTGAAAATAATGAAATGTAAATAAAGGAAACCTAAATCAGAACCAGGCTGGCTTGAATAAATTAAACAGAATTTACAAGGGAAGGAGGAAATAAAAAAGGCAGATCTACTTCAAAACCAAAGTCCCTTCAAAGAGATCTGAAATGTAAAATAAAGATGACCTAAGTGAAATGATGTGCAGTTAAAACTGAGAAAATAATTAAAAATAAAGTGGTTGGAAATATCAGTCTGAAAAATATCCAAAGTCTTTAAAAGAATACAAAGAACTGAAAGAAGGATAGAAATTACTATTGGTGATTGAAATATAAATCCTCAAATAAATAAAATAAGTACTTGATTCAAAGTGTAAAGAAAAATATGGTATGAAAAGCCACAAAAGGCTCAAATTTGTTCATTTCTGAAACCTCCCCTAGCAGAAGACTTCTGACACTCATTATAAATATTTAAATCAAAACAGGAAACCATTCTTCTTCCCCAACAAAATTCAATGCTACAATACAATCCTTTCCCCCGTGCCCCCTGCAGTTTCCAGACATAAATCATAAAGAACCTCAAATTCAAAAAGCTGATATCTTGTATTTTTATTGATATTACAATAGCACCTAAACCCCAATAGAGAGTAAGATCTCATTGCACTCTGCATATACATAATACGAGAGAATCCCTACTGCTAAGAATGAGATGCAGCTCATCTTAGGCTGACCCTCGTACCCACACAGAGCCCCACTGTCTTCTTTGGGCCTCCCCATACACAAAGAAGTCTGTCCATTCATAGCCAATGTGTGTAGGATTAAGGTCTGAATAGAAAAGGCAGACAGGGTGAGAGGAAGGTATTATTAGTGTGCTCATTGAGCACATGGTAAACTGAGGCACAGAATTATTTTAATAGATTGCTGAAAGTTGCATGGGAGCTAAACTCCGAGCAGGACAAGGAATTGACTCTAGATTTCCCATATCCCACTCCAGTTCATTGCTCACAAGACTAGTCTTCTCCTTTTTGCATTGAAGCTGTCTATTTAGTACAGATTGTAACCAATGAAAAATAAGAAACAGTTTCATTTGAACCTGGTGAATTGAGTTTTGGCTGTGACAGTTGGATGTTCATGTGTTTTCCCTGCTTTTAAAGTTTCAAATTTACCACTTCCTCAATTTGATTTATTGTCTTGTGTTAGACTCCATAATCTAGATTAGAGAAAGTATGTATTAAACAATTTCATTTCATGCTTAAGTGTGATTTTTTTTAAGGTTACATCATACAAACCAAGAGAAAATAGTTCCCGAGACTAAGAAAAAGATCTGAAATTTTAAAAAATCACATCCATTTTATATTATTTCCTACAACAGCTTTGAAAAAAAGAATAGAGTACCTGAAATTCCTCATCCTCACACTAGAATATATGTTTATAAAATCACGAGACAAATATTTTGTTTCATACTACTAATATTATACTCTTTTTAAACATTAGAGTATTTTATTTGTAAAAATATTATTAGTTACTATTGTAAAGAAGCAACTCTAAAGTTACACACTCTTCTAAAACTCATTCTGATGGCAATAACAGTGAACATATGTTTCCTTTGCAGAAAAACTCTGAAGTATGGAACAAGTAGTTATTTGAGTACATATCCTTAAATAGAAAAGATTAGCTAATCCTGTGTGGACCAGATGGTAGCTACTTTCCATACTATGGAAACTTTTTCTAACTCCACGTAAACAAAATGTTCTAGCCTATATAAGCCATATTTTATTATTATACCCTTAAATATATAGCACCAGATTCTGAGCTTGCATAAGTCAATAGATCTAGGTAGATTTACATCCACTGAGAATCTGGCCAACATCCTTAGGCATTAAAGGACAAAAATTTTATCCTCCTATACTCCATGGGCACAAAAGATTTTCAGTGCAATAGAATTGTTACTGTTTCATTACATCAGTTGTGATATGGTATAGAGGTCATACACGAGTAGGGTGACCAGATGTCCCAATTTTATAGGGACAGTCCCAGTTTTGGGGTCTTTTTCTTATAAAGGCTCCTATTATTCCCCACCCCCTGTCCCAATTTTTCTCACTTGCTGTCTGGTCACCTTATACATGAGAATTCCAAATCCCTCATTATCCATAGAGATGGGATTGGTAGTAGATTCTTTTTATGGCTTTGCAGGCTGAGGGATGTGAACAGATCAGGAAATGAATGAGAACATTAACCTATGCTAGGAGAATGTAAGGACAAGAATCATTTCTGCAACCCAGGGCCTGATGCAGGAATTACTGGGTAATTCTAAAGACTGTGTTATGCAGGATGTTACACTAGATGATTATCCTTGTACCTTATGGCCTTAAAAAAATCTATGAACCTAAGTGTACCTGTGCTGGTGTTTTTTGAGCTAGGAATGACAGGATTCCATTTCTTTTTATTAGCTCCTTCCCCTTGAATGTGGGAGGAAGAATCTAGTAGACAGAAATGCTATCCAGGTCCTTCTGTCACAGAGTCCAAATGACAAGGAGCTGAAAGACTTCTCCAGGGTCATGGAAGAAGGCAAAAATGTCTTTGAAAGGTAGCACTTTCCCAGGGAATATCCCTGCATATTCACTGGATCAGAGATGGAAGGCGAGGAGGCATTTTGTACCCTATTCCCACTTTCAGTAAACCCATCAAGCACAATCTGGACTGATACCTAGATT
Organism: Sternotherus odoratus; assembly: GCA_032164245.1. NCBI lineage: Eukaryota > Metazoa > Chordata > Testudines > Kinosternidae > Sternotherus > Sternotherus odoratus. The sequence goes on from JAVMKO010000001.1 coordinate 64,754,681, forward strand.
TTAGTAAAGTCTTTGAGGGTGGTTTAGGAATTATTCTTATCAACATTAGGGAAAATTAGCTTATCAGATTATTGTCATGTGGAATGAAGACTGGTTGAGGGCCATAAACAAATATTTATGAAAAATAGGAATGTGTTGAGTTGGGGGGAGATGACTAGTTGGGGACCAGCAGGAATTTGTGTAAGGATCAGTATTAATATCTTATAGATCTAAAATTGAGTGTAAACATAAGATTAATGAAATTTGCTGTTGAGGGAGCTGTAAATACCAGTGAGAATAGAAAAATAAAAAGGGGCCACTGAAGTTAGAAGATAATACAACCAGAGAATCTATTCTTAGACCAATGCTATTCAATAGTTTTATCAGTTATCTGGAAGATAATATAAAATCATTGCTGGTAAAACATGTAGATGACACAAAAATTGGAAGAGTGGTAAATAATGAGAACAGGTCAGTTCTACCAAATGAACTGGATTGCATGATAAACTGGGCTTATTTGACCATCATGAAGTCTCATACTTCTGTGCAAAATCATACACATAGGAACAAAGAAAGTAAGTCACACTTATAGGCTGGGAGAGTGTATTTTGGAAAGCAATGATGCAGAAATGGACATAAGTGATGGTGTAAAACCAAATGAGCTCCCAATACAATGCAGTGGTTTAGAGAGTAAATGTGAATCTTGGATGTATAAACAGGGGAATACCAAATAGAATAGGAAGGTGTTCTTACTACCGTACATGACATCAGTGAAATCATTACTAGAACACTATCCCATTCTGGTGTCTATATAGTTTATCCAAGAGAAGGTTGAAAAAGGACTTTATCATGGTGTAAGTATCTACATGGGGAAGAGATTTCTAATAGCAGATGACTCTTAATCTAGCAGGCCAACATAATAAGAACAAATGGCTGGAAGCTGCAACTAGACAAATACAGACTAGAAATAAGATGCATATTTTTAACCAGTGAAGATAATTAACCGTTGAGGGAAAGATGGTGAATTTTTCATGAGCTGAAGTCTTTAAATCTTGCGCAAATGGAAGGTATGGGCTTGATGCAGGAATTAGAGTATAACATTCTATGGCCTGTATATGCAGTTCTGACTAGAACATCACAAGGTTCCCTTCTGGCCTTAAAATCTATGATAAGCCAAAGCAGAAATATTAAATGGAAAACAGATACCTTAAAAGTAGTCATGCAGAAAGGATTAGGAGTGATACTAATGTGGGAGTGATACAAATGTAGGAGTGATACTAAGGAGTGACAATTAGTTTGGCAAGCTGAATGAGGTATACCTTTTAATGGGCCAACTTCTCTTGGTGAAAGAGACAAGTTTTTAAGCTACACAGAGCTCTTCTTCAGATCTTGGAAAGGACCTGGAGATAGGGGTTATCATATGTTTGGATTTTCCTGGACATGACCTTTTCTTTGATCCCCCAATCTCCTTCTGGGCAATTTTTTGAAATATGAACAGATGTCTTTGATTTTTCCTTGCTGATCCTTTTCCCAACATTTATTCTGGTAGAACTGCAATTCCCAGCATGCCCTAATACTAGCATGCATGTTTACTGGTTTGCCACTGTAACAGAGGGTGGAAGGGCCCTCTTGCCTCCTATCTCTGCTAAGTCCCCAAAGTCACTCTGAGACCCAGGGGTCAGTATCCACTGCTGCAGTATATTCACAGGTTTATTACCACTACCGTTTCATCACGTACAGTTGTCCCGTCTCTGTCTGCAGGCAGGAGGGAGTGAAGAGCTACCTTCCTGCTTCCATTCCCTGCCTTTTCTCTTTCCTTTTGCTCTCCTTCCAGACCCAGCTTCCTTCCCCTGAGGCTTTTATATAGCCCCAGTGTTGCACGGTCGAATGATAGATGAAGCTGGGTGGAGTGGTAAGAGACGATTTATTTGGTTACATCATCCAACCTGCTCGTTCCCCTTAGTCTTGCGACCAACGGAGTGAGCCCTGAGTTATGGTTGCAGCATCTTTTATCCCCAACTCTTTTCTTGGTACCCACCCTATCCCTTACCCTCTGAATCTTCTTTTGCTTCCTATTATGGTGATAAGTGCCTCTTTTGAGACCCAATCTGTTTGCTTCCTAATATGGTGATAAGTTGGAGCCTTATTTTACTGTCAGTAGATTGAGAAACTGAATAAGCTGCCTTATGGTAAGGCCCCAAAATAGGGAACTTTGTGGCTTGGAGGATGCTACTATGAGGCAATTCCTGTATTGCCCTCAGGGGTTGCAGCAGAGAGTTATGAGGGTGGGCACTTATGCCTGGATCCTGCCTTCAGCTCCCTGCAGGCCTGATCCAGCGGTGAGACCACCTCTATTACTGCACCCACACCCAGGCTAATTAGGCAGCAGCTGTCTCTGCCTTCCCAGTTCAGGATAGGTTATCTCCAGCCAGCTCTAGTCTATCCCCCTAAATGGGAGCTGGCATGACAGAGGGTTGAATCAGCAATGCTTTGACCAGCACCCTGTCACAGCTACTCACTTCTATGCTACTGCTGGTGTGACAAAGAGTCCTGTGGCACCTTAAAGACAAACTAAAGTATTGAAGCATAAGCTTTCATGGGCTAATACCCACTTCATTGGATGCATGCAGTGGAAGTATCCAGGGGCAGGTATAAATAAATAGGCAAGAACCAGGTTGGAGATAATAAGGTTAGTCCACTCAGGCTGAACCAGCTTGTTATCTCTAATCAGGGAGGGTGAAGTATTCCTTTAGCAGCTGAATTGGAGGTGTGAACACTGAGAGAGGAGAAGCTGCTTTTGTAATTAGCAAGCCATTCAAAATCTTTGTTCAATCCCAAATTGATGGTATCAAATTTGCAAATGAATTGCAGCTCTGCAGTTTCTCTTTGCAGTCTGATCTTGAAGTTTTTTTTACTGCAAGATAGTGACCTTTAAATCTGTAGTTGTGTGTGCAGGGAGATTGTAGTGTTCTCCTACAGGTTTTTGTATATTGCCATTCCTGATATCTGATTTGTGTCCATTTATCCTTTTTCGTAGGGACCGTCCTGTTTGGCCGATGTACATAGCAGAGGGACATTACTGAAATATAATGGCATATATGACATTGGTAGATGTGCAGGTGAATGAACCAGTGATGGTGTGGCTGATCTGGTTAGGTCCTATGATGGTGTTGCTGGTGTAGATATGTGGGCAGAGTTGGCATTGAGGTTTGTTCCACAGATTGTTTCCTGAGTTAGAGTCCTTATGGCGTGGTGTGCTGTTGCTGGTGAGAATATGCTTGAGGTTGGCGGGTTGGCTGTGGGCGAGGACTGGCCTGCTTCCCAAGGCCTGTGAAAGTGAGGGATTGTTGTCTAGGGTGGGTTGTAGATCACTGATGTTGCGTTGGAGAGGTTTTAACTGAGGACTATAGGTGATGGCCAGTGGTGTTCTGTTGTTTTCTTTCTTGGGCTTGTCTTGCAGCAGCAGGCTTCTGGGTACACGTCTGGCTCTGTTGATCTGTGTCCTTATTTCCTTGTGTGGGTATTGTAGTTTTGAGAAAGCTTGGGGAAGACCTTGTAGGTGTTGGTCTCTGTCTGCGGGATTGGAGCAAATACAATTGTATCAAGAGCCAATACCATGGTATTCTTACTTCTGTGCTGCTGCTGGTAACAGCACTGCCTTCTGCATGCCCTGCTTCCCATTCAGGTTTGACCCTGTGGCTCTACACCATGAAAAGGGGGCAAATATGAGGGAGTGGTATTTCAAGCTGGTGCACAGGGCTTGCAGTGCCAGCCAAGTCATGATGGAGGAGCTGTGGGGCCAAATCTAAGCAGCGCTGTGACCTACATGCACCAAGTGGCAATACCACGCACTGAATTTGGCCCTCTCAGCATGATGGGGAGCCAAGCCTGAGTGGGCAATGGAGTGGCCAGTGCTGCTCCTTCTCACCACTATTTGGGGCCAGCGTCTGTCGCTGTCAAGGGTATATCCTGTGCATATGGCTGTGGGCACCACCGTTTGAATTCTGCGTTTGAGTTTCAGCACTTGATTACTAGATGACAATGTGGAAGGAGTCAGAGAAAAGCAGGAAAAACTGATTGGTGGATTGAAGGGGGGATTGTCCTGTATTGAAAGATTAGGATGGAATATCTGAAGGGTACATATACCAAGGAAAGTGAGCAATTATTTAGTCTACAGCAGCGATTAGCAACCTTTGGCCCGTGGCCCATCAGGGAAATTCTCTGGTAGGCCAGGACAGTTTGTTTACCTGTAGCGTCTGTAGGTTCAGCCAATCGCAGCTCCAACTGGCTGCGGTTTACTCTTCCAGACCAATGGGGGCTTTGGGAAGTGGCGGCCTGCCACCGGATTTCCCTGCTGGGCCGCATGCCAAATATTGCTGATCCCTGCTGTAGCCACTGAGCCAGCAACAGTGTACCATTATTGAATTAATAAATCTTAGCTTCAAAAAATAGGACTGATTGATGATAAACAGTAATTCCATAGAATGCCATGTGATTCTTACTGGGTTTCAGATGGAAACATAAACTTTCTTGGCAGTGACTTTGGTCTGTTTCTCTTAAAGCTTGATTTTATATTGTAGGAATAGTACAAGATGGTGCAGAGCTGGTCCAGAAAGGCAGAACTCTTGACGGACAGAGGGGTGGTGCCACAAAACTGACCACCAGTGTGAAGATGGACCATGCACCAGCTCTTCCTTCCTTCCTTCCTTCCTTACCCCTTGTGGACATGGGGGCTCTTAGATTGGGAGAGAGGGGTCAGGCTCTGCAGATTCCTTGTGCCTTCCCCAACCACAGGCTCTGCACCCATGTGAAAACCCAGTATAATATAGCCCTTCATAGATAATGGAATGGGTTTCTGAGGGAGAGTGTGGAATTCCCATCATCAAAGGCTTATAAGAAACGGATGGATAAACACCTGTTAGGGATGGTCTGGGTTTACTTGGTCCTGCCTCAGTGCAGAGGGCTGGACCTGATGTCTCTTCCAACCCGGCATTCCTATGATTCTATAAGAGACAAGGATCCTCCTCAGTGTGTAACCTGTTCAGATTTGGGACTGAGGACATGCACACTTGGAGCTAATGGGTGTTTAGGATTATTTCGTCCTGGCACCGATGTTCTGTCTGTATTCTCTCTCTCCACCCAAATGTTAGGGTGCCAGAGGAACTAGTGACCATACCTTTTCTTTTCTCATGGATGGAGTCCAGGGATGAGTCATCTTTTTTTCCTCCCCCTCAGAAGTGAGTGCCAAAGAAAGGAACTCCAGGCCACAGCATAGCAACACAGTTAATAGAGCTCAACTGGAGAGCCAGAGCTGGAGTTTGGTCCACGCTATTAGCGCTCTCTATTTGGTGTTCTTTGGTTTGTTTTTCTTTCATTTTTTTTTCTGGGGGGCGTTACCAGGTGAATCTGCCTAGTGGTGAGTCTCTCACCTCTGCCTCTCATCCAGTCTGGCAAAAAATGCCGCCTGCACTGAAGCACACAAGAACTTCCCTGTGGAATTGAAGCCTGTACAATGTACAGGAGGGATCCCCAAGTCCTGCTCCTTGTACAATGGAGCTACCCTGCTTCTACTGTGAGAATGCCCTCTCTGCTACAAAGAAAGAATTGCCCCTTAGCTGCAGACTCCACTGCATTCAAATAATACTCTAAGATAGAGCAAGGGGAAATTTCTTAGACAACATTTATTCACTGAAAATTGCACCTTCAGTCAAACCTACACTAGTCGTGAATTCAACATAGTTTCAGCCATTCACAAAATGGCTAAAGGAAGAGGAGATGGTTGTTGAAGTGGCTGCTGTCCTCAGCCCCTTTCCCTCTTATTATGTGTAGTCCAGTGATTAGGGCACTCACAGGGAACATAGTTTTGAATCCCTGCTCTAGAACAGACCCAATATGGCTTTTTTGATTCACCAAAATTCTAAAAAAATTCAAATATTGTTTGGCTTGAACCAAATTTCCCCCCGGGTTTTCCAGGATTGCCACTGAACCAAAAAAAAAAAAAAAGTTATTCATGCAGCTGTACTCCAAGCATTAATATTAACCAAAAACAGCTTCAGAATAATGTGAACCTTTTTAGGGATCATATTATTCAGCAGCTATCCCTAAAACTGAGTTCCAAAATCCCCTCCTCACCATAAAGCATTGTATTTGTTCATTTGATTTTTTTTCTTTGATTTGTTATATTGAAGAATAAAAAGCAGTTTCCAAACATGAAAAACTGGCATTTTACAATCCTGGCACAAAAAAACCCGAGCATTTGTTTGCTACAAAATTTGCAAAAATTTGCCCAAAGAGCAATTTAGGAAAAGTCACAATTTTGCTCATAGAGGCTACTGCAAAATTCCTTTCAATGGCAGTTTGATTAAATTGCTTGCTGCTTTAAACTTGTGAATTGTGACATACATATCTGCAAAGCTCTCAAGTATCTTGTGAAAATTCCTACACAACCAAAAGTAGTAGCTTTGCATAGCTGCACTAGAAATGTAAATTACATTACTACATTTCTTACTGTTGTTTGCTTTCTTTTTAAGGTAAACTGAAAATATTCCATTTAAGAGATAAACATACAATTATAATTCACTGCCCCCCGTTTTTTTGTTATGATCAGTTTCTTTAGTCTGATGTAATCAGACTGAATGACAGACCACCTACCCACATATAATTTTGTCTGCATAACCTCTTTGGCTGTCAGGACTTTTCATTTTCAGCAGCTCTTGGAATATACTGTATTCGAGAGACTGTGTCTCTGTGTGTCCATGGCAAGACATTTACAAAGGCTGCAAGTTTGATTCAAAAGAGCCCTTTGAAAGTGCACAGGCAGCAGAAATATCAATATTTCTGCAATACCAGCTGTGGTTCATGATGACTCCAAGCCATTCCCCATGACTCATATTCAGTAATATGGGTGGTCATTTGACAAGCTATCTACAGCTGTATTACTATAGTGTATAGATACTTTTATCTGAAGTTCAAGGAGGTTTTCCATCCATTACAATTAAATCAGTCCGAGGAACAAACTTATTCTACAAGGACAGGGAAAACGTATTAAATGAAATTTAGCCTAGTGAACACGCCCCACTCCTCAATGGAGAGAGTCGGCTTTCATAAGAATTGACTAAGTTACCTATGTAGCTAGCTGAGGAAAGCTATTATCAAACATCTTCCCAGGAGCCTCCAAAAAGAACCCAGCTGTCAAAATGAGTCTAATTTTTCTCCCTGTGTCCTGCCAGTATCTAAATAGGTCCATTAATCACAACTCTGTGAGGGAAATAGCTGACCTGATTTTCAGATGGGTTTTGTTCTTGCAGCTACCGTTGACTTCATAGTCCTAATGTCAAAGTCAGGCCTCACATGGATAAGATTGTGTCAAAGGAGATGCTCCAATTACTGCTGATTGATACATCCCCATATGTCGTAACTGCCGAGATGTGATTTCACTGGATTTGAGCGGTCAGAAATGTTGGCATCAGTTCTCACGGGGCAGAGTTTTTCTAAATAAGGCTTATTTTTTCTTACAGGATGCTCTACTCTAGGGGAGTGTTTTCCCGGCTCATGTATACATATCTGCACTAGCTCTTATCAAGCTAGCACAAGTACAAGTAGCAGCATACCCACGGTAGAAGCAACACAAGTTCGGATGAAAGGCGCTGGGACATATCCACCAGCTTCAGACTAACCATGCTACTGCAGCTACACTGTGATTATGGCGCTAGTGCGAGTATGTATATATTTGATCATGAGAATTACATAGCTAGTTTGGAATGTAGACATCACCTTAGAGAATCTTATCCCACAGTTCAAAATTAAGCCAGAGGGTAGCCTCAATAAACGGATGCCAATTTATAGCAGCTGAGGCTCTGATTCTGTGTAGTTGTAAGGGTATTGTACGTGAGCTAGATGGAAAATTGGAAATGTTTTGGCCACATATTTTTTGCAGAAAACGTGTCTCTTTTTTTCCATAGAAAAATACTAACATTTGAAATTCTCTGCCAGCTCCTAGTTTATGCCTTTTTAAAAAAATGACTACATTTAAAAATATTTATTTATTTATTTATTTATTTTTAAAAACCCTCTTCTGACCCTGATGCAGAGAGAAATTCAAGGTTTTCTTTTTGGTCTGTATTCAGCTAAATGAATAAATCCTTTGCAGTGTTCTCATTATGCTTCTGTAGATGTTCCGTTGAATTTGAACCAAATCTGGGAGTAACAGTGCCAATTTACTGTGATAAACTGCTCAAGAAGAAAACCCCAAATAATGCCCCTGATGGTTTCTTTCCCAGACTCCCATTATGTTATGGGATAGTGTTATGCAACATTCCTTTTATCTCTGCTTGCTTCAATCCTCATTTTATGCAACTAAAACCCCAGGAACCGAGTTATTTGTATTATGTGGGTTTTGGCTAACACTAAGAGGACATGATGGATAAGGATAATTGTCAAGCATACAGTGGTGTCTACTGCTTGATGAAAGCAAGTACTGGACCAGGCCTGTCTCTCTTGTCGTACTGCCCAGCAGCTGTGTGATATTTTGTCAGATGTGTTGCGTAGACTAGAATTAATGCTGATTATGAACATGTGGGGAAAATCCTGGAAACTAGTATTACAGCAGCAGCACTGTACAGACATGGAAGAAAATTGACGCCCCTTTTGACTTTGCTGGATCTATCCATAAGAAATTAATATACAGACTTGTAAATAAATGTTAGTAGATATTTTTTCATTTGGTAGGTGTATTGCATCTCTCAGCATAGACTACATAGACCCCGGTACATACCTGCCTTTCCATCTTCTTCCCTAGGGGATCAAACTATAATCTGCTGCAACTCAAACATAAACTGTGATCATCATTGTTTATCTTACTGTACGAGTAACTAAAGGCCCCAATCATAGTTCCTGATTCAACTTGGTATTACTCTAGGTCAGAGGTTCTCAAACTTCATCGCACCGTGACCCCCTTCTGACCAAAACTACTCCACGACCTCAGGAAGGGGAACTGAAGCCTGAGCCCACCCAAATCCTACTGCCCTGGGTGGGAGGGCCAAAGCCCAAGCTTGACCCCACTGGCCTATGTGTGGGGTGGGGGCGAGGGTGGGCGAGGAGGCTCAGCCTCAGGCAGGGGCCTGTAACCTGAGCCCTGCCAGCCAGGGCTGAAGCCCTCAGCTTGGGCTTCAGCCCAGGGTGGTGGGGGTTGGACTTTGGCCCCAGGCCCCAGCAAGTCTACACTAGCCCTGACAATCCCATTAAAACAGGGTCACAGCCCTTATTGGGGGTCCTAACTCACAGTATGAGAACCACTGCTCTAGTTTCAATCAGCATGAAATTGGAATAATGCAGTGATAAGTCGGCACCCAAGAATATGAGAAGCCTTATAGTCTAACTGGACAACCCAGATAAACAATTCCCACAACATGTCAAAAATACATGGTAAACTCTCCTCCTTTTTCTTAAATTATATTGCATTAATCCATCCCCCTTTCCTCCTACAGATCGCCTTTTCTGTTGTCAAGATGGCCCACCCAGCCTGCTACAGCACTGCTGATCCATCACATTCTCCTTCCATCATGCCTTGCAACAAAGATCCGTGTGTGTGCGGGGGAATAGTCCCTTAACTCTTCTGTGGAGGAGAGGGGATGATAGCAATAAACAAGAATAGAGATCACTTTTAAAAAATCAGTGGGCATGCTGAAATGCTGCACATAAAACTACTAGGCATTTATGTTGTCTCCCCTAGGGGACTCATGTCACGTTTCCATACCAAAAAACAATAAATAATCTGGTCACCTCACAGCCTTGTGAGGTAGGTTTTTATCCATATTTTATAGCTGAGGAAACTGAGGCACAGAGAGGTTAATTTACTTGTCCAAGGTCACATAAGGAGCCTATAGAAAAGCTGGAATAGAACCAATAGTCTCCTAATGCAAGAATAGCCATACTGGATCAGACCAATGATCCATGCAGCTCAGTATCCTGTCTTCCAATACTGACCAATGCAAGGTGCTTCAGAACAGGAATTCATTGAGTGATCCATCCCCTGTCATCCACTCCCATCTTTTGGCAATCAGAGGCTAGGAACACCAACAACATGGGTTTAAATCCCTGACCATCTTGGCTAATAGCCATTGATGGACCTATCCTCCATGATGGGACTATCCTCCTAATTCTGTACTATAACCTTTCTTTTATAACAAAGATTAAAACAAACCTCCTTGCTGTGTTATTTGCACCACGAGACAAATGAAAGCTTTCTGTTTGTTTATCTGCTTGCAAAACTGAATTCCATTCAGTATAGTAAAATTATCATGGTTATCATCCATCTAAAAGAGGGCTCAGCCTTGTGTCACTCTTTCATATGTACATTCATCGTATGGCATCTGCATGATAAAGTGCAGTCAGAGAGCAGCCATCAGGTGCTATGTATAATCACCATAGTTGAGGATATAAACATACATATAAGTTTCCTGTTATCAAAGAACAAATTACTTCTTAAGAGCAAGGTCAGGGGGGAGAAGGATGGTCAGGTGGTTAACACACTAGGTTAGAGATTTGTGGTTATAATTCATCATTCCACTGCAGCCCAGTGAGGATGGTACAAAAAGGCCATAAAATAGGGGTGAAGTGAGTCCCTGCAGAGTACCTCTGTCACAGGGGGTGCCAGTGCCTCATCAGCTCTGCACCATACCTGAAGCAGCCCTAAAATATTGCAGTTGTTTTAGAGATTCCACACCCCTGCAAGGCTATTGAAGCAAGGACCCAGTTTCCCAAGGACACAGCTTTTTTCCCTGGTTCCGATGCTGGTGCAATCGGGGATTGATTCCTATCTCTGACACCGACTTCCTGTGTGACCTTGGGAAAGTCATTTAATGTACCCTGTACCTCATGTCCCCATCTATAAAATAGAGATGGCACATTTATCTCATAAGTATATGCTCAGATACTACTGTAATGGGGGCCATTGATACCAAGGTAGAGAACAGTAATTGACTCCTACAATGTACAACACAGAATTCCCAGCTTTGGGGGAGGTTATAATGGCTTCTAAGCCACCTATGTATGCTCCTAGCCTTGGACTGCTGCAGGGGCTGAAGTGGCTCCTGCTGTAATTTCAACAGCACATAGCTGAGCTATGGCAGCCTCCCTGACGTGCCCTGTTTACAGTTGCCACCTCTGAGGCACAAAAACCTAGGATAACTGGGATGATCCTGAGCCCATAAAACTGGTCAGCTGGCAGTGTATACTGAGCACCCTTCCAGATTTCCCTCGATAGCTAGTTCACAAAAGGGAAAGATCCTGGGAAAACCTGGACAGGTGGCATCCCTAGTCCTATGGGTCACGGCACTGTTTGGAATCTCTGCAGTGCTGGGCCCTGGGGCCCTGTCCCAAACATGTCACTCTCAACCACAGCCCCACCTCAATACTTGCCCTGTGCAAGGTCTCAGGCTCATGGCTCTGCCTGCAGCACCAATACCAGGGATATCCTCCTCCAGTTAGATACGGAGCTTTTAGGATCACTTTTACCTGGTGTGAAGGGGGCAGTGTAAGGGTGAAGAACTGACCTCTGGAGTGAAATCCAAGTCCCACTAAAATTTATGGGGAAATTGCCATTTTCACCTCCGGAATTTTAAAAGGGGGAGTTAATGGAAAATAAAACACAGAATGCCACCTATAACACCATGCTTCAGCCTCATAGCACATATGGTATGTAGTCTACACCAAAGCTCTGTACAAAAGAGTCCGAAGAATTTATTATGAATAGTACCACCACTGGACAGACAAAACCCTTTTTCAATACAGAACAGAAATGATTGAATTCTTTCTAATCATGTTGATGATGCATTTACATTGGTTCAAGATTAGACTGTCAACCTCATTTAGGGTCCAGAGCACTGACAATGAAAAACATACTGGCATGTATTGCATAATTTGGCTAAAAAATTTGACATGGGTGACAGAGTGGTGCATGAAAGATTCAAAGAGGGAAAACTTAGTCCTAAATGGTTATGTAGGGATATGTTTTGACAGGGTTTTAACCCATATGATGCCCATTAAAGTCAACAGAAATTTAAAGCTTAAACCCCATTCCCGCTTTGAATGTTTTCCTCCTGGCAGCATGTATATGGAGCTAGTTAGATGCATAGCATAAGTGAACTACATAACTAAGAACATCCTATCTTTGCCTTTGAAATCAGTTAATGACATGAGAAACTTTATTTGCTAGTTATATTTTACATTGTTCAGTCCCTCCTGAAATTGCCCCTTTGACTCCATACGTGTGTGTGTGTGTGTGTGTGTGTGTGTGTGTGTGTGTGTGTGTGTGTGTGTGTGTGTGTGTTTTGGAAGGAGGGAACCCCACTTTTTCATGAATGCTCAATTTACTAGCTCACCGCACTACTGTTACATTCTTCTCCCCTTTTGACTCCTCTGTTTCATGAGTCCAAAGTGCCAAAGCTACTGATCCTGACTTATCATCATTTCTAAAATGCAATGCAGGGCAATTGTTAGATTTTTCAGAAGCGCTGGGCTACTGTAAATGCCTTGGGCTTTGTGTTGTAAAGCACTGTAAGAGCTAAGTACAGGTCCTGCTACACTCACATGTAGTACTGATGTGTAGTACTGATGTAGTACTGAGCTTCAGGAAACCACTCAATACTGCTGGAACCACACGTTTCCCATTACTCATTACACCTGCTTGGCCTGCACCACAACACAACCACCTAGAGTCTAGACTGTGGAATTTATGCCATGGCTCTCCATAATTAGATGTACTTGGATTGTAAGCTCCTTGGGACAGGTGCCTTCTTTTTATTCTGTGTCTCTGTGGCGCCTAACACAACAGGGTCCTGGTCCATGACTAGGTGCTACCACAATAATCATACACATTGGTTGTATCCTTGAAGAGCGCCAGTGAGATTGTACCTCAAGCAGAAAAGGTACAGGGGGTGCATTCTATACCAGCTCTTTGGTTACCATGGACAGTTAATGGGATAGCTCACTACTGGGTAGTAATAGGATAATTGACACTCTTTTTCGTTTTATCAGTGTATCGATTTCCTTTTTCTTAATTAAACAAGACCCAGAGAGAAAACAGCCCATGTTCTCAATTTTCATGAAGCTTAAAATCTTGGGAATTCTTTTCATTTCCTTAATTAAGACAAACTACCTCTGGATCTCATTATTATAATATTCAATTTATCAATTATTAATTTTGACCTCTTATTTTCCTTGGCCTTTGCATCTTCTTGTCTTATCCTCCCAGTTTCCCCTTTAACTGTGTGGACTGGCACAGATGAGTAGTGATTTCTGATGTGGTTTTGGATCCATGCAGAAGACTGCATTATTTTGCAGCAGATGTCAGCATAGTCTGACTATGGGCCTGGTCTGTTCCAACTGAATCTGTGGCTAACCTCCCATTAACTTAACTGGCATGGGGTCCCTATATTGTTGCCAGAAGCAGTTAGATCCTATTCTGAGTCTAGGAAGCGGCCAGTTATTTGCACTTTCTCCATGCATGGAGTGTTATTGAGAGATCAGTTCACTGTATGAAGATAAGTATAAAATGTTATCTGATGAATCATCTGGAAGCTGCAGACACAGGATGTGGAAAAGTCCTGGAGATCAACTTCATACATGCTGCCATTTTTCTTCAGTTTGTCGATCAGAAGAAATTAAAGAATCTGGCACAGCTGTAAGTCCCTGGGTTGTAAGTGTGACTGATAGTTTAGGAGACTTCAGATAATAGTTTCTGGATACCTTTGAGTGATTATTCATTAGGCCCCTAATCACTTGAGGGTATCAAAATGTTACTTTTTCACTATCCATGCCCGTTCATTTCTACTCTGAACATTTGTTACACTACATGGTGAGTTTTCGTTACATTTATCTTTGGACACGTTTATGAGTCTCTCACTTGGACTATGCTCAAAACATCTGGTTATATATATGTATATGATATATATGACATATATTTGGATGTGTTGGTAGCCAATTCCAGGGTCTTATTTAGACCTTATCATGGATCTCTGAAAAATGGGCTCCCTAAGCTAGAAGCTGCCATCTTGTAAAGGAAAAGTAGTCATTCCATATTATGACTATTGTAATCAGAGACCAGGAGCACATTCATTTATTTACACGAGAGAGGAAATTCTTCTCCAAGTCAGTTTAGATACAGTGCTTTGCAATCTACCACAAAAAGTCAGTGTGTGAAAACGTGCCATCTAAATTTAGAGCCAGGTGTATTGTTACTTTAACTTTGGTCTCCGCTCAGTTCCTAGAAATAATTTTGGCTTAACAGAACACTTGGCATATTATGGACTCAATTACCAATGCATACAAAACCCCCAGATAATGTACACTTGAAGGCAATTTATTAAAATAGACTCCTTAAAGGTCATCATGCACTGAACGGGTTTGGAGGATATGAGGCCTCAGTTGAGCAAAGCACAAAGCATTTGCCAAACTTCAAGCACACAAGTATTCCAACTGAATTGAATGAAGCTACTCCCATATTTGAAATTAAACAAATGCTTAGGTATTTTTCAACATCAGAGACTTTAGGGAAATGTTCCTAAAAAGGTATGGGGCTCAGTTACCCCCATGGCCCTTTCTTGTCTCCTGAATTCCCTAAGCACACTCATCACCTCTCTTGATCTTCTCCTTAATTTCTCACTCTGCTCTGACTCTTTCCCTGCAGAATACAAACATGCTTTAATCTCTCCTATTTTTTAAAATAATCTGCCCTTGACTCCACTTGCCCTTCTAACTACTGCCCCAGCTCTCTTCTTTTTTCTTGAACACGGCTTACAGTCACTGGAGTTCATCTCCTCCAGCTCCATTCTAGATCCCCTCCAGTCCGGCTTCTGCTCCTTTGAGCAGATTGAAACCACTCTCGATTGAAACCACTCTAATCACCTCTTCCTAGCCAGCGATCAGAACCAATACTCCATGCTCCTTGATCTGTCCACTGTCTTCAGCTCCCATTGACAATTCTTTTCTTCTTGAAATCTTGGCTTCTGTAACTCTGTCCTCTCTTGGCTCTCCTCCTACTTCTCTAATTGCTCCTTCAGTGTGTCCTTTGGATCCTCATCATCATCCCACCTCTCCAGTTTTCTGTGGGGATTCAACAGGGCTCTGACCTTGGCCACTTTCTCTTCTCCCTTCACACCTTAATTCTGGATAATGTCATCTGTCTGCAGGCAGAATCAAACCTAAGACCTCTGAAGCTTAGTGCATGATCATCTGCCACACAAGCCAAAAGCCAACTGCTTCTTAGCTAAGTCTGTAGAGCAGACTCATTTTATCTTTCTCTCTAAGTGGTCTCAGTGCCACTGGATGGGACAGAACACCACATCCAGGAGGTGTGTGCGTTACAGAAACATAAATTCAATATACCATCTCAGTGCTGAGAATTCACAGTTCTATCTCTCTACACCAGCCTGGTGTCTTTTTGTCTAAATTAAAATCTTGGCCTGTCTCTATGACATCTCTTCATGGATGTCTAGCCATCAATTCAAGTTCAACTTGGCTAAAAGAGAACTTCTGATCTTCTCAACCTTTCCAAACTTCCTTCCTACCTCCTTTCTTGATCACAGTGGACAACACTACCACGTGGCCTGTCACTCAGGCCTGTAATTTCTCTCTAGGTCCTCAGACCCAGGCTATGTCTAAAACTTGCAGGTTCTTTCTGAAAACATCTCTAAGACACAGCTGTTTCCATCCATCCAAACAGCTAAAACTCTCATCCAGGCTATCATCATCTCTTATCTTGATTACTTCAAACTCCTTCTCTCTGGCTTTGACAGAGGCAATCTTGCCCTACTCATATCCATTCAGAATGCTGCTGAAAGGATCAGTTTTCTAACCCATTGCCTTGAACATGTCATCTTTGTCTTTGAATCCCTCCACTAGCTCCCTCTTTTCTATTGCATCAAACATAAGCTATTTGTCTTCACTTTCAAGACCCTTCCATGGCCTATCGCTGGCATTCCTATCACTTCTCATTCACTAATGAAAGGTCAACTCCTGCCTCCAGTAACCCCATGGTGCTAGCCTCTATTGCCTACTTGTTAAATTTCCGAACAGACACTTTTGTGCTTTCTCCCATGCTGCCCCTCATGCTTGGGAGGAGCTCTTGTAAACACCAGCAAAATTAACACATTATCCTTCTTCAGATCCTTCCTTAAAACTCTACTGACCAACTCATTGCTTTTTTGTACCCTCCAGTTTGTCCAGTCTGCATTCATCTGTTGTCTTATGCTTAGACTGTAAATGCTTTGGTGCAAGGGATGTCTTTTTGGTCTAGGTTTGTACAGGACCCAGTACTAGGGTTTCTAGGTGCTATAGTAATAATAATAATAATAATAATAATAATGATTCATCTCTGCAATTTTGGAGATAGACTTACTCCAATGACGAATCACAGTAACGTTGTGGTGAATCAGACAGTGTTTTAATTTTTACTCTTCTCAAGTGCATTAAAGTTTCAGAGCTTTCATATAGTTATTTCTCTCATTAGGCTTAAAATTTAGAGCATCATTTACTTGTTATTTATCAATAGTTATGTTTTCAATTCAGCTGATACATAAAATAATTTTAATATGTTGTATTTCTTTAGCCGCTTTTCTCTGTTATTGCCTCATAAACATTTGGGATGCTTTCATAGGAGTGTCATTTATAAGACCTGGGAAATAATTGTCCCTGTCTACTTGGCAGTGCTTAGGCTGCAGCTGGTATATTGAGTCCTATTCATGGCAGCACACTTCAGGAAAGATGTGAATAAACTGGAGAAGGACCAGAGGAAAGCAACAAATATGATAATAGATTTAGAAAACCCGATCCATCGGGAAAGGTTAAACCAACTGGACATGTTCAGTCTTGAGAAAAGAAGACAGAGAGGGACCTGATAACAGTCTTCTAACATGTTAAGGGCTGTTACAAAGAGTACAGTGATCAATTGTTTTCTATATCCATTGAAGGCAGGACAAGACACAATGGGTTTAATTTGTAGCAAGGGAGATTAAAGTTAGACATAAGGAAAAACTTACTAACTATAAGGGTAATTAAGCTCTTGAATAAGATTTCAAGGGAGGTTGTGGAATCTCCATCACCGGACTTGTTTAAGAACTAGGGGGACAAACACCTGTCAGGGGTGGTATAGGTTTACTTGGTCCTGCCTCAACATGCAATGATGGACTAGATAACCCCTTGAGCTCCCTTCCAGCCCTGCATTTTGACTTTTAATTTGACCTAAGAGCCTTGTCCTTTTACCACCTTGATTACACCCTCAAACTGACATCCACCAAATCATTCACTCATTCTGATGTTCACAGCCTCAGAGTTCCCTTCTCATCACCCATTACATTTTCACTTTCTGCCCTTGCTTAATTGGACTTTATTTACCACAGACATCTTCTCTCCTCCAGCTCTGACATTTTTGTTACTCAACAGCTCTACTTCTTCTCCTTGGTAGATCTACTCCTGGGGTAATTCTATGCCAAAAAATTCAAAATTCTGCAATTGTTATTTGTCAAAATAACACTACATAATTACACTAGTTTCAATTGTTTTGGCAATTTATTTCAAAATGCCTGTCAGTAAGTATGTCTGTAACAATACAGACAGACACACAAAAATTGCACTTGAGTTGTGGACAAACCACAGAAAATTGTGAAAAAAATAATAATGGACTTTATAATTTGTGGTAATAAAGTCCATTATTACTTTTCCACAAATTTCTGGTGTCAGACACCTGGGGCTGAGAGCCACAGGTGGTCAGGGCTGACAGTAGGAGCTCAGGGTTGAGAGCGGGGGCTTCTGCTGTTGTCTCACTGGGGCTGACAGCGGCTGCCCCAGGCTGACAGCAGGGGCTCCCTCTCTCAGCCTAGGGACAGCCCCCAGAGCTCCCACTCAACCCCAAACATGGCAGGACTCCCACTGTCAAAATTTCAATGGAAGCCTAATATTGCAGATTCCCAAATTTTCCGCAATATCAAAAGTTAAGTAGGGCCTTAATTATGAATGTTTTTCATTCTGGACACTAGTGAACATAAGGCATGAATTGATCATCTATGTGCTGCAAAAGAAGTGGTGTTGGGAATTTAGTAGGTGGCACTGTTCTCCTGTATGATTGGGAAACATTTCATACTCGCTTTACCACAGGTACAAATGACTACACAAGGTGTGAGGAAACATAGGAGAAGGCCATAATATGTCAGCATTTAAACCACTACCTTTTGTCTGAAGCAAGGCACCCAAATTTAGGTGAATCACTATGTTAGCTGCACTCTTTCTCAGTGTTTGCCCTCCTTCCCTCTCATCCCCCTCATTGTATCTTTCAGTCTTTATAAAGGAAAGTAATGAGAAGCAATACTGAAGTGTTCTTGGTTAGAATTTAAGAGATGATCTCATGTTTGCTGATTAGTTTGCTGATTTCTGTGCTATCCATTTCAAATTTGACCTCTTATCGTGGTGGTAATTTAAAAATATCAAAATATCAGACCAAGAAGCGGATTATTTACCTGGGCACTATTGCACTTCAAACCTGAAGGAATACCATTTTGGCACACACACAAAAAGATAGTTTGTCCCTATATTTATAAGCATTACAGATTTGTTGCCCAGCTCTTTTTTAGACATAAAATACAAATACTAATGCATGCAGTTGAGAACACAGAATGAAAGTTTCTGGTTTTGTTTTTCAAGTTCTTGCTTTATAGAAACCTATTTTCATTCTGAAATGCTCGCTGTTGCTGGTTGTCAGGGGAGGTGAATGTAAACGTTTCTCCCAGGCAACAATCTTATGAACCTTGCATTTCATCAACACACTTTTGGAATGTCAGCACCCTCCAGTGGCAGTAGAGCTAACTCACACCTTTTGTGGTTGATGATTTCATATTTGCTTTTTACACACCATGAAATCTAGCCCAGTGTTCAAAGGATTATTTTTAATTTGGTGCATTTTTGGAAAGTGACACAGCTAAATTTATTAGTCTTTCAAAAAGAGTACTAAGGAGAGAGCAAACTTCAGTTTATCTAGATACACTGCATCTCAGATGATAAACATACAGTTCTCCCAACATTTTTCCATGATCAGTACAGAGTGGTAATTTGTTCTTTACACAACCATTTTAGTGCAGGACTGGGAAACAATTTTACAAAAACTCTCCCTCCCCTAGGGCACCATCACAAACATAACTAACTCATGTCTTCTGTGACTGCACCACTACACTAGGATGACCAGACAGCAAGTTTGAAAAATCGGGATGGGGTGGGAGGTAATAGGTGCCTATATAAGAAAAAGACCCCAAAATCGGGACTGTTCCTATAAAATTGGGACATCTGATCACCCTACACCACACACACAGTCTGAGAACTCTAGGTCATTATCACCTTACATCAGGATGCGCCCTGGGTTTCCTGAACATTAGCTGCTTGCTCTGTGGGCATTCTAGACTAAAATGCTTCCTTCCCTTCTAGGGATTCTGCACCCCTCTGGGGTATCCATGGCAAAATTTCTGTGGGATCAGGGAAAGGATAGGAACAGAACCACAGATATAGGACAGTTCTTGGATTGTGCTCCTATGCCCTCTCTGTCCTTTTCCCCAAAACCCTCCATTCAAGGATGTGAGGGAAATGTTGTAGAGCATGATTACATTATATTTAGATTTGGAAGGATTAGATTTTTATCAGTAAATGTCAATTTCATCATACACACACAAACATCATACATCATACACACAAACATACATCATACATCAATCATACAACATACATCATACACACATACATCATACACACACAAACCAATGAGAAAATAGTTTGATTTAAGGATATTTACTTTGTATATTTTGATGTGATGTTGACAATCTGTTTTTTCCTAAAGCTTCAGTTTTTTGACTATGTGCCTACTGTCATTAAATAATTGTCTGACATCCTCAGTGCATGATCCATCTATAATTTCCTGCAACCGTTGAAAATTACAACTTATAAACATTTTAAAAGCTTAAAAATAAATGCTGATATCATCCATCAAAATTATAAACAAATATTGAATTCTGCCAAGCCTAATTATATTGATGTAGGCCTTTTGATTGCTTTCATTTGTTCAATCAAACCACAGAAAGTGTATCCATTTGGACTTTTGCAACAAATTATAGTGCTAATATATTTTCACTTTCTACATGGATTTTTCCTTGGGCTCTTTCTAAATATATTAGGTACAAAGAAGCTTTTCTTTAATTTGAGTCATGATTGCTTTGTGTGACAATTTTTTTCAAAAACAGACTTACTAATTAATAGGTTGGCATGACACTCCATCCCTTCCAGCTTCTTGGTAGCTAAATGTCTGAAGCTTTCTTTTTCTGTATTGTCTCCCTTCCTTTTCTGCATTATGTTTCCTTGCTCCTTTTTGCTTTCATTCCCACTTCTGGCAGATCAAGCAGTGACTAAAAATACTGAAGCAATCTGAAACGGGGGGACGTGAGGCAGCTGGACCAAGGACCCAGTACATCTAACACAATCTTCACTCATTGTGTTATCATTTCTCTGTGGATGGAAATTCCATGTTTGAATAATAAGAGTATATCAGTAGAAGTATACTACAACCACCTAGCTGGGGATGGTAATGGTCATTGTGAGATGCTTAGAGAGATTAGAGAGGCTACAAGCACAGAAAACCTAATAATAATGGTGTATTTTAGCTATGCTCATATTGACTGGGTGTATGTCACCTCAGGACAGGATGCAGAGATAACATTTCTAGATATAATTAATGACAGCTTCTTGGAGCAGCTAGTCCTGGAACCCATAAAAGGAGAGGCAAGTTGTGATTTATATCTAAGTGGCACACAAGATCTGGTTCAAGAAGTGAATATGGATGAACTGCTTGGTAATACTGACCATAATGTAATTAAATTTAATATCCTTGTAGGGGGAAAATATCAATGAAACCCACCCCAGATCCATTGAACTTCAAAAAGTGGGACTAGAGAGATATAAGGAAGCTAGTTAAATGGAAATCAAAAGGAACAGTCACAAGAGGGAAATGCCTGAAAGATGCATGGAAACTATTTAAAAACACCGTGATAAAGGTTCAAACTAAATGTATACCCCAAATAAAAAAAAACAAAAACAAAAACAGTACAAGGATAAAAAGTGGCACTGTGGCTAAACAGCAAAGTAAAACAGGTGTATAGAGGCAAAAGGGCATCCATTAAAAATTGGAAGTCAAATCCTAGTTAGGAATGTAGAAAGGAGCATACATACTGAGAACTCAAGTGTAACAGTATAATTAGGCAGGCCAAAAAAGAATTTGAAGAGCAACTAGCCAAAGACTAAAACTAACAGCATTTTTTAAAAAATACATTGGAAGCAGGAAGTCTGGCAACAATCAGTGGGGCCGCAGGACAATCAAGGGGGACAAATGTTGTGGAGAAACTAAACAAATGTCTTTGCATCAATTTTCATTGCAGAGAATGTAATGGAGATTCCCACACCCGAGCCACTATTTTTAGATGACAAATCTGAGGAAACTGTCCCAGATTGAGTTGTCAACAGAGGAGATTTAAGAACAGATTGATAAATTAAACAGTAATAAATCCCAAGGCCAGATGGGATTCACCCAAGTGAAGGAACTCAAATATGAATTGCAGAACTACTAACGGTGGTATGTAACCTATCACTTAAATCAGCCGCTGTATCTGATGACTGGAAGATAACTAATGTCATACTGATATTTTAAAAGTCCCAAAGGCAATCCTGGCAATTACAGGCCACTAAGATAACTTTAAAATGAGGCACATTGGTTGAACTGATAGTAAAGGACAGAATTATCAGAGATAGATGAACATGATATGTTAGGGGAAGAGGCAACAGAGCTTTGGAAAGGGAAATCACGTCTCAACAGACTATAAGAATTCTTTGAGGGTGTCAACAAGAACGTGGACAAGGGCATTCCAGTTGCTATACTGTGGGCTTTCAGAAATCCTTTGAAATGGCTGCACATCAAAGATTCTTAAGCAAAGTAAGCAGTCATGTTATAAGAGAGAATGTCCTCTCATGGATCAGAAGCTGGTTAAAAGATAGAAAACAAAGGGTAGGATTAAATAATCTGTTTTCATCATGGAAAGTGGTAAATGGTGTTGTCTCCCAAGGATCTCTACTGGGACCAGTGCTGTTCAACATATTCATTAATGATCCGTAAAAGAGGGTAAACGGTGAGGTGGCAAAGTTTGCAGACAATACTAAATTACTCAAGATAGTCAAGTTCAAAGCTGATTGTGAAGAGTTATGAACTAGGTTACTGGACAACAAAATGTCAGATGTAATTCAATGTTGATAACTGCAAAGTAAAACATAATCCCAGATAAACATTCTAAATGATGGGGTCTAAATTGGCTGTTGACACTCAAATTGGAGTCATTGTAGATAGTTCTCTGAAAATATCTGCTTCATGTGCAGCGGCAGTCAAAAAAGCTAACAGAATGTTAGGAATCATTACAAAAGGGATAGATAAGAAGACTGAAAATATCATAATCCCACTATAGAAATCCATGATATGAAGTTCTGGTCACCACATCTCAAAAAAGATATACAGGCATGTCACGTTTTACACGTATTTAATTTGTGCGATTTCCGCTTTACGTGGTGGACCAAAAAAAAAAAAAGAAATGGAAAACTGAAAATATAAACACTTTTGTTACGGCAGGCGATATCTCCCGCCATTGACTTCAATGGGGTTTCAGCTATATGTGGTTTCAGCTTTACGCGTAAACCAGGGAACGGAACCCCCGCCTAAGATACGACGTGCCTGTATTAGAATTGGAAAAGGTACAGAGAAGGGTAACAAAAATGATTATGGGTTTGGAACAACTTCCATATGAGGAGAAACTAAAAAGATTGGGACTGTTCAGCTTAGGAAGAAACAACTAAGGGGAGGATATGATAGAGGTTTATGAAATTATGAATGGTGTGAAGAAGGTGAATAGGGAAGTGTTATTTACCCAGTCATGGAAGAAAGAACCCAGAGGTTACCCAATGAAATTAATAGTCAGCAAACTTAAAACAAACATAAGAAAGGGCTTCTTCACACAATGCATAATTGATCTCTGGAACTCATTGCATGGGGATGTTGTAAAGGCCAAAAATATAACTGGGTTCACACACACACAAAAATAAGTCCATGGAGAACAGGTCCATCAATGACTATTCATCAAGATGCTCAGGAAGGCAACTCCATATCCTGAATGTGCCTAAACCTTTGATTGCCAGAAGCTGGGACTAGACAATAGGGGATGGGTTACTTGATAATTGTACTGTTCTGTTCATTCCTTCTGAAGTGTCAGGCACTGTCCACTGTCAGAAGACAGAATACTAGGCTAAATGGACCCTTGTTCTGAAATAGTATGACCATTCTTATGTCATTATTTTCAACCTTGTTGGCCACACAGAATGCTACTCCACTCGCATGTCCCAGTGGATTGATGTTTTGAAGTAGATAGTGATGATTTCAAATCCATCATTTTCCTGGAGCTATCTATCATTTGGAACCTTTTGTCTCTTATTTTGGTCATGTTATAGTAACTTCACATGAGGGTATTTTTTGTTCTATCTCTAATAATGGTTAGCACAACAAAAATCACACACTGAGGCAAACTTCTACATGGAGTAATTCAACAGAGATTTCAATGGACTTTCACCAGGGATTGAAAAAGGCAGTATGTATTCATGTTTGGCTTATCTCCTAGGGCTGGGATGTGGCATATAATCTTTTTCACTCTTTATTTTTAATGTGACTCTTTGAAGACCTCAACATTTGCTTATACTTTTCAGCAGTGCTTTTGTTTTTCAAGGGACCCAGCTTCAACAGTGGAGGAGGGTTAATAGGATGATCTGAGAAATGGGAAATCTGTTTTATGAGTGGAGACTCAGGGAGCTGGGCGTGTATAGCCTATCTAGGGGAAGGCACGAGATATGATTACTCTCGCTAACTATATCAGAGGAATAAATACCATGGAGGGAGAGGAATTATTTAAGTTCAGTACTAATGTGGCCACAAAACAAATGGATATAAACTGGCCAACAGGAAGTATAGACTCGAAATTAGACAAAGGTTTCTAACCATCAGAGGAGTGAAATTCTGGAACAGCCTTCCAAGGGAAGCAGTGGAGGCAAAAGAACTATCTGGCTTCAAGACTAAGCTTGATAAGTTTATGGAGGAGATTGTGTGATGGGATAACATAATTCTGGCAATTGATCTTCGACTATGGTAATAGATGGCCTGGTGGTATATGATGGAAAGTTGGATGGGATGGGATCTAAGTTACTACAGAGAATTCTTTCCAGGGTGTCTGGCTGGTGAGTCTTTCCCACATTCTCAGGGTTTAGCTGATTGCCATATTTGGGGCCGGGAAGGAATTTTCCTCCAGGGCAGATTGGCAGAGGCCCTGGAGGGTTTTTCATCTTCCACTGCAGCAGGGGGCATGGGTCACTATAAACTATATAGGTTCCAACAAGTAAGCTAGGGACATCCCATAGACCAGATTTTTTTTATGCAGATAAAAGATATTTAAAAAGTTAAGCAACCTGATATTTTTTTTCTGTCAGGCACTGTTAGATAACTTGAGAAAATATTCTTCTTCATCATTAGTACTGAAAATTATTTCAGAGGATCTTAAGGTGGGAGCACGGGGTGGAACTATTCCCAGAAACAAATAATTGTCCATGAGCATGTTGTATTTTGCATAGCTTACTCTGGACCTTTATTTTCACATGCAAGTATTTTATACTGAATCACACACTGTTGTAGTATAGCTTAAGGCTCAACTTTGAGCCACCTTATACACCTGTGCAAAGAAATAAACAAACAAAAGGCTTACCTATGTGGGCTACCAGAAGCACAGGTAGCACAGAGAAACAAAGTAACTTTCACAACTTCCTCTCCTATCTATGTAGACACGAAGAGGGGAAGTCAGAGATAGGATGAGGATAGGTGCAAGTCAATCCCAGAGGAAGCGGGGATGGAAGGAGAATAAGGTTCCAGACAGTGGCTCTAATTTTCTTTCATTCCCCTCCCAGAGACACAATCTGGTTCCTTGTTCTGGTCCCGTGGCAACATAGCCATTCTCTACTCTTTGCTAAGGACTTGTGGCAAAAGCAGAATTGAGTCTATAGTTTAATAAGCTCCTCAGGGCATGTAATATGTCTGGATTTGTAAAATGCTATGTAAATTTACAGGGCTACATACATTATTGTAGTAATAATAAAAATCCTTATTCCTGATGCAGTAATATAATGAAAACATGACCTCCCACTCAAACATATTTTTGCTTTTACAGGCTTTGAGTACCTCTCTCCAGTTTGTGAACACTGTTCTTGGAGCTACCCCAGCTGATAGGCAGGAGTGTTACACTATAAAAACATATCAGGAGATATCAAATAAACATCTTTTTCAATTCTCTTTATTCATAGGTTAAAATGTAATGCCATACAGTTCTTAACAATTATTCACTAAAAAAAACCAAGGATTTCTTTTTGCATAAACCAGAAGCAAAACAGAAAGAGACTAATTAAAAAAGCTATCTTGCTTCAAGTTTTGAAACCATTACATACAGTATTAATATACATATTTACATTACAAGTATATTATATAAATATAATATATATGTAATTTTGTAACCACAATAAATATCAAGAAGGTTTTTTAGGCACACAGCATAGAAAAAATGCAGAATCTGCACAATCCTTAAGAGTCTTGGAGTGACTCCCTCTTATATCATTTTCACACTGAAAAAGAAAATATTTTACATAAAATATACAGCCACAGCTTAAGCAGTCCTCAGTGAACTGAAGATTTGTATTCCCATTAGAAGCCTCCTCCTTGGTTTTCTAATACTATTTATCTATACAGCTGTTACATAAGAAAATAGTTTGCAAGATTTTGTACTCAGCTAATAGCCTAAGTAATTATCAGTGCTAACAAAATAAATACAGCATATCTACATAATGTATATACAAATGTGTGCAGAAATATGGGTTTGGTCTAATACTGGGGAGTTAACCTGACATCAAAAAAAGGGATTTCCAGTTAAACCAAGTCAGAAATATTACATCAGATGAGAAATTGCTGCAAACTGAGGTAACACCTATATTTTATAGACAGAAAGCTTTCAAATTAAATTTAAAAAAATCTTGGCTATCTTGACAGACCTAGGTCATCACTCATTTTTTTTTTGTGGTGTGTAGTCCCTTCCACACTCAAGATTAGTCGAGTCTAAGGCAGATTGCAAAGAGTTACAAAAGAGATCTCACAAAACTGGGTGACCGGCCAACAAAATGGCAGATGAAATTATATGTTGATAAATCCAAAGTAATATACATTGGAAAATATAATCCCAGTTATGCATACAAAATGATGGGGTCTAAATTAGATGTTATCACTCAGGAAAGAGATCTTAGAGTCATTGTGGATAGTTCTCTGAAAATATCAACTCAGTGTGCAACAGTAGTCAAAAAAGTGAACAGAATGTTGGGAATCATTAAGAAAGGGATAGATAAGTAAGACAGAAAATATCATATTGCCTGTATATAAATTGATGGTATGCCCACATCTTGAATATTGCATGCAGATGTGGTTGCCACATCTAAAAAAAAAAAAAGAAGAAGATTGGAATTGAAAAAGGTTCACAGAAGTCCAACAAAAATGATTAGGGCATGGAACAGCTTCCATAGGAGGCGAGGTTAATGAGACTGGGACTTTTCAGCTTGGAAAAGAGATGACTAAGAGCGGATATGACAAAGGTCTATAAAGTCATAACTTGGCTGGAGAAAGTAAATAAGGAGGTGTTATTTACTTCTTCCCATAACACAAGTACTAGGGATCACCAAATGAAATGAATAGGCAGCATGTTTAAAAGAAACAAAAGTAAGTATTTCTTCACAGAACACACAGTCAACCTGTGGAACTCTTTGCCAGAAGATGTTGTGAAAGCCAAGACTATAACACGGTTCAAAAAAGAACTATACAAATTCTTGGAGGATAGGTCCATCAATGGCTATTGGTCAGGATAGGCAGAGATGGTGTCCCTCGCATTTGTTTGCCAGAGGCTGGGGTTGGATGACGGGGGATGGATCGCTTGATGATTGCCTGTACTGTTCATTCCCTCTGAAGTACCTGGCATTGGCCACTGTCATAGGACATGATAGTGGGCTATATGGGCTTTTGGTTTGACCCAGCATGGATGTTCTTATGTTCTAACGCAATATAAAACCAGAAGATCAATCCAAAGGGAATTTTCAGACTATAGGTACCGTCATGATATTTTAAAGACTGTAACTAGGGGGGCACCTGAGATCACATTCTAGTAAGTGAAGCAGACAACTTCTCTTAGAGAGCCAATGTTCAGTGATACAGTATAAACAACAACAAAAAATGATTTTTGTTCTATAGCTACAAGTCAGACTCTGGCATATCTGGCATATCTGCCATTAGATAGCCAATACCATAGCGTCCATTGGGAGCAGTATCCAGAGTCGGGGATCCACTTTGTTTCCGGTATATGTTTTTACCAAAATTTGGAGATGGCAGCTCACTTGGAATCTTCCCATGAATCAGACTTGCATCATCACCCTCTAGATTAACAGGCTCCTTTATTATACGCCCTCTTTTGTAGGATACAGCAGCCAAAGTACCAGAGCTATCATCAATAAGGTTGCAGCGGCGGACTATGAAGACTATAGGGACAGGAAGTATGGCCAATATCATCAGAGAGATACAGACAATCATTCCCCATGGTGGATAGCTCAGGAACTCCTCAGTAGCCTATGAGGGCCAAGAGAAACACAATTAATGCATTGTTACTTAATAAGAGACAAAGCTTGCAATCCCAATTTAGGCAAAACTCCTATTGATATAGCACATTAACTTCCCCCCCCCCAATTTTGATTAGCAGTCGACCCCAGATTTGGTGTTGCTACATGAGATAAACTAAGCACTAAGAGTAGTGCTAATGTTGCAAAAAAACTAGAAAACAGAACATTACCAATTCTTCGCTGAAAAATAATATAGTTAGATTTCCTAGAAACTGAATGTCCTTATCCCACTATACTGAACAATCATAGATTGTGCTATAAAGTAGCTGTTCACTGATATGATGTACTAGCATCAAAGGGGAATGGCCATGAAATGTCTAATCTGAATACAGTAAAACCTCCATTTAACGGACTAATTCGGGCGAGGGGGTGTCCGTTAAATCAAAAAGTCCGTTATTTAATTAAAAAAAAAAACGAGCTGTCGGAGTAGCAGCCCGGCCGCCACAGGGTCAGGTCGGGGCGGCAGCTCCACAGCCCGCCCGCTGTGGGACCCGGGCAGCAGCCGGGAGCTGGCAGCCAGCTCGCCCGCTACCGGGAGCCAGGCGGGAGCCGGCAGCCAGCCCGCCAGCGGCTGGGACCGGGGCTGCAGCCGGGAGCCGGCAGCCAGCCCGCCAGCGGCTGGGACCAGGGCAGCAGCCGGCAGCCAGACCACCCGCTGCCGGGATCTGGGCGGCAGCAGGGAGCCGGCAGCCAGCCGCCTGCGAAGGGGACCGGGGCCGCAGCCGGGAGGGGTCGCGGTCTGATATGGATCAGAAATTTTGTCCGTTGCATCCGAAGTCCGTTAAATCGAGGTTTTACTGTATTTAGTTCTATGATAGGTGGTAGCTCAGTGCCACTACCATGTAGTCTGCTTTAATTCAAACAAACAACACACACCTTAACACCTCCCCCTCCATACTCTCTCACACGCACGCAACCCAAAAAATCAGCACTGACACAAATGAAAAAGGGAGGTGTCAGGCAGTGACTGCCTATTCTGGAAATGAAAGAACCAATGCTATATTATAGGTAATGATGTTTTTGCATTAGGTATAACTAGAAACAAAAGTGGACATGTTTACATTTGTAATGAACTATTTGAATTACAGTGTCTTTTCCTGGGCCAGCAAAAGCACTTTAAATACATATTACGTTATTCTGGCAATGGTATATGTTATTACTTACCTTTTCTTCAATCCATGCATTGTAACCAGGAGGACTTAATCCCATTTGGACAATACTAGCTACCAGCAAAAATAACAATACTACAGGGGAAACATACTTCCACATGTAGTAATAATATTGGTTTGGAGAAAAACCAAGCATATCCTTTAGGTCCTCCATAAATCTGGGGGGAAATACTATTATTAGTTCAGAAACTGAGGTATTGAGTGTCTGTAGTTCAGACATATCAGCTAATTTGCAACAATCGGCACACAAGTTAAGGGTACACATAGAAATATCTGCACTTAGATCAATTGTATGGGTTTACAGATAATACCTATGTTAATAATGGGTTGAATCAGCTCAGATCAAGTTCACTCAGAGTGCTAGAAAACTTAGATTTGAATCCCAATTAAGTCACAAGCAGAAATGAGTATGATCCCTAAACAATGTTAGAACAATGTTTTGTCCCTGGTGTGTCACAAATATAGATTAGATAATTTTAAAATAAGAAACATATTTTGAATGTTGATGAATCATTGTGAAAATCCACAGTGTTCAGATCAGAAAGATTTAACACTGTTGTGTAGGTATGATACGTTAGAAAACGCGCCCCACTGTTATGAGCTTTTCCAACCCATTTTTGCAGCTGTGAGCTAATTCAAATATGCTACCCCAAACAAGTATAAGTGTAAAAAGAAATATTACCCCTGACCCAACTCAAAACCTTCTGAAATGTTTATGTGGTGCTGGGATATCTATTTAGGCATGTGCCATTGCTTTGAATTCACATACAGGTAGGGCACCAGAAAGGGCAAAATAGGTATTACAAAACTAATTTTGAATTACAGTGTGCTATACATTATAATAAATTACATTATCAGCAAGCTACCATTTTGCACCTAATCAGCTGTTGAATGACTGTGTGATGTCTTGACTCTGCCACTGTGCCTTGGTAGTGCAACACATGGTTTGAACCAAGCCTACTGTTTTAGGACTTTCTGATGAAAAGGTACACTTACTCCAATGCTAGCTGAAAATGGGAGTGTTAACTTAGAACTGGTCTCTTTTGGGTTTTGTCAGCAAACTCCTTTGCTGTTTCCTTCCCCTACTTGAATGTTACTGTAACAAAATGTTTGTACTGTAATTAAGGTGAAAGAAATGTCCCATGCAAATATAAAATCTCATCTAATTCCTGGAAACATACCACTGAGAACATACTTCATTGTGAGCAAAGGACAGAGATAAGCACGTTCTTAAAACCAGTGAAAATAACGGATTTCACAAATGGTTTTAACCCTTAATGTATAGCTCCCCTTTCTTCACCACAACAAAAAAGAAGCTTCATTTTAAGTCTTCACTTTTAAGATTTTTCATGACCTATTCCCACACTACGTATCATCTCTTATATACTATAAAGATGCCATCTCCTGCCTCTGATCTGCCAATAGTGACAGACTTCACCACCCACTTGTTACATTTTCAAACACTTTCTTACTTTCTTCTGTGCTGCTCCTCACGCTTGGGAGGAGCGCCACATAAACATCCACAAAGTCAGCTCCCTCAAACTTTCCTGTGCTGTGATGCCTACAGAAAACTTACGGGTTCGGTGCTGAGACCACTACCTACCAGGCTGATCATAATAATAATGTACCTACACACACAAGAAAAAAAATAACTCCAAGATGAAGTCTTCATTTCACCATCAGTTCATCATTCCCCCTCCCTTCTCTGTTTTTGTATGCTGCCTAGATAATCTGAAAGTTCTTTGTGACAGGATCTTTCTTTCCCTCATCCAGCGGGCTGTTGATCGTATACATTTAAAACAATAACAAGGATAACAATGAACAGCGTCAACATATTAACCATCACAGAAAGGAGCAACTCCATTTCCTGAACTTACTTGTCTATCCCATAAACTTGAGAAATGGCAATATTCTCCAAGATGACCACGATAAGTAGAGGCAGAGTAGCAGAGTAATCATCAAACATTGTGACAAAATAATTTCCAGAGCGCTGCACAAAGATCAGGCCAATTAAAAACGCTACTAGACAGCAGATGACTGAAAACAAAGGACAGAAATGAGAATTGTAAGCATAATCATGCATCAGAGAAAGGAAGGAAGAAAGAAACAGTTACCAAACATTAAAATAATTATTTCTTTGCTTTATTCTAGGTTGACATGATCTTCCCTTCTTTCCTTTCCACCTTTGTACTGGCAAAGTAAAGCCATCAAAGGAATCTTAGCTGTTCCCTAGGCAGCAAACAGTCAAAATTAGAAATAATTACTAGAATGGTAAGGCAGCCCTGATTCAGCAAAGTAAGTGCTTTGCTGACTCAAGATTATTTATCATTTGACACTTAAAGTGAATGTAAGGGTAGAATCCATGAGAAGAGTACACTTAATGCAGTGCATGCTGTGAACTGGTCCTTAGTTCTCTCTTTCAAGCAATTAAAGTTAAGTGGGTCAAAATTTTAGATCACATTGTTCAAAACCAAACAGCTATATAGGTTTACTAGGTAGAATCATTCACTGCCATTTTGATTCAGATTGCATGCACTTGCCATGGGAACTATCTGCATTTACTTGCTTTTGAAGCAACAGCATCACAACCTTTTTTTCTTCTAAAGTCCAGCCAGAAATCTCCATGCCAAAGTCAATGAAATTAAATGATGAAAGTCAATGGGATTTCTGCCATTGGCTTCAGTGGGAGCAGGACTGGGCTCTACAATAGTAATACAGTGAGACAAATTCTAGAAGAATTTTAAGTTGGTTGTACTCGAAACAGAGAAGATTTCTAGGATTGGTCCCAAAGTATAATAGTACCCCATAAGGGCCACTGATTATACTCCAGCCAATATATGTATTCACTTAAGTACTGTAAGGAAAGAGAACAATAATTTTGTAAATATGGTCATATAAAAAATGAACTTTTTTTTTTTATCATGCAGCCACTGTTTATTAGTGTCTTTTGGAGAAAAAGTTTTTAATTAAAGCATTGCAGAAGAAACATCTATTAAAATAAAAAATGGATGCTAGTATTCAGGGCCCAACATAAATTGACAAAAGCAGGTAAAGTTAGGGTGTGATCTTCAAAAGTGCTCAGCACTGGCCTAATTGCTCCCACTGAAGTCAATAGGAGATATCCTACAGGCTTCAGTAAAACAGATTTATACCCATACTGTATGCTTTTGAAAATCCCACCCACAGACTTTAGACTATCCCTGAATATGAAACATGCCTTCATGTTGTATATAGCCAAAGTAGGCAACAGTCTGTATACAGAGACTCTGATAAGAGTACTAATGTAACTGAACACATACACCCCAAAGTATTTAAGCATGTGATAAGTCTCAATGAAGGCAATGGAACTTTGAAGATACTTGACTGCTTTGCTGAATCAGGGCCAGAATGCTGCAAGTTACAAATGCAGGAACATTTTAATCAAAATAGCTGAACTCAGCACTCATGAATATCTGTGGATCAGTCTTCATGGAAATTGTAAGACCCTGATCCAACAAACAACTGAAGCACACATTTCCTTTTAAATACTACTTGTTAAAAAAGGATACATCTATACTATCCACCAGATCGATGGGTAGTGTTCGATGTATCGGGGATCGATTTATCGTGTCTCATCTAGACTTTTTGAACTGCAAATTTATCTCACTATTTATTTCTTTACCTCATATTTTCTCTATCCAAAGAAAGGATTACTAAAAGATAGTTAAAGATGCCCCATTAACCACTCATAAATCAGGTCAAGCCGCTATTAAGGCTGCACATGAAACTTTCTTTCCTCTTTGTGCATAACTTATATTTTATTTTTTATTTACATTGTCATACTTGTCTATGTTTGAATGGAGAACATTTTGTGAGACTTAAGAATGACTGACTGTAAAAGAGCTCATGATGGAAACTGTTATACAACTTGAATTACACACAAGAAAAAATATTTATGGAGCTATCTATATGGAAGGAGGGGGATAGAGAGTACAGACTGGACTAAAATTAAATAACACTATGGTATATTCTGTGGTGCAACTCCTCATGCCAATAAAAACATGAAATACCTCTTATACTTCTCCAAAGACTTTTACATCTTTAGGAAGGAGACCTATTTTATTCGGCTAATGAGAGATGAAAACTTGTAAAACTCACCAGTAAGAATTTCTTTCCTCACTTTGAAGGTATCAACAATAGGTGTGATGATTCCTTCAATGGTTCCAAACATACTGCCAAGTCCCAAATTTACCAGCATGAGGAAGAACATCACTGACCAGAACGGAGAAGCAGGGAAGTGGGTCATTGCTTCTGTAAAGGCAATAAAAGCTAAACCGGTGCCTTGAACAGCCTGTCAATAAGAAATCCACATGAGATGATTAATGGAGACAACAGAGCAAACTGTGAGTTGGAGTAACAGTGGGTCAGTATTTGCACATTTTTTGTAAGCTTGCGTACACAAATTCTGCCTCCTACCCATATTATTGCACACTCAGAACTTCTGAAAGTCAGGTTCATTATATTTTATGATTTCAGGATCAGTATATCTTGGCCATAGCAGAGACATTGATAACGGCCTGATCCAAAAAATCCGATTAGGGTTTTAAACCAGGCCTGTTTACAGATTAGTCTGTTCAGAAAATAAAGCCACTTTTCGGTATACAATATTGCATTCTTTATATTTCACAGTAACAGATGGCTAATAAAATAACCAATCATTCAACATCTTTGCACTAAAGACACAAACATCATTTTAACCTTATTAAGTTCATCTTCAATCTGACAGGATTTCAGGCCAAGAGCAGGGAATTCTTCTTCTTTAACTTTTTGAATGATGTCATAAACTAAATTGTAATCATCTGCTGTCATGCTAGAGAAGTTAATATGATGGGGGATCATATCTTGGCTCAGATTGCCTATTTTCAAAAGTTTTAAAATCTTTTCTGAATTTCTGTAAAACACAATGAAATAGTGATAATAAATCAGAGGATTTCTTGTGTGAATTCCTACATGAAATATACCATAAAAATGAAGAAAAGAAATGAATATTCATACTGAGTAATGCATTTCTCATTTATGATATTTGCTTTGAAGCCCAGAACAGCAAAGACCACCAAAGTTGCCAGCACAGAAGTGAAAAAATTGATGAAGGACACCAGAACAGCATCGAAATGGCAGTTGTTGTCTCTCTTGTTGTAGCTTGAAAAGGCAATGACTCCACCAAATCCAAGCCCTAAGGCAAAGAACACCTGAGTAGCAGCTTCTCTCCAGACCTTGGGCTCCAGCATTATTTCAAGCTGTTTGAAATTAGACACAATATATGTCAGCTACAAAATACAGTACTTCTTTTGTATGGATAGACAACATACAATCTTGCAAGATAACCCACACCAATTAAAATGCTAAAGCACAAATGTAAAATGATTTATACAGTATTAGAACAAAAGCTGACTATTAATTATACCATTGGAGGAATTTATGGGCCAAGATCTCCACTGGCTTTACACACGGTCCAAGAGGAACACAATGAGGCACTGTTGGCCAGTTACAATAATTATTAAAATGGTTGTTGTTCTACAATACTGGAGGCCACATTGTAGTATGTTTCCAGTTTAACTGTAAACTGTAGAACATTTCCAGTTTAATTAATCTGAGTTGCAATTGTTAAGATATTTTGGGATACATTTCCTGTATAAAATTAAAATGAAGTATGTTGATGATTGTTTGAATAGCAAAAATGAATTACATGAAGCAACATGTGGAATTTTGCTGTGTAAACAAGAGAGAGTTCAGTGAATGCACTTACATTATAGTCTGTGCAAAAATTCAATGAGCAGAGTACACTCTGGCCAATATAACCTAAGCTGATATCTGTGGGTCAAATTCTGTCTTCAAATATACACATAAACCTCTCACTCTCAGGTAAATAGATCACATATCTGAGGGACAATTTGATCCTGCACTGAAAATTGATAGTAAATTCCATTTGCATTGTTTCTTCAGCCAATACAATTTCAATTAATGCCTTTGGTAAAACTAGATAATTTATACTCCATCACCTGTTTATCTTGGATCTATCCAATTAGTAGATCACAACAGAATAACACTGTCTAGTTCTTATATGTTGTTTTTCTTCCATAGATCTCAAAGAAGGTCAGAAGTTGATGGTTAAGCTGGACATATTATATTTGTTTATTGAGATCAAAGTGAACCATACCTTCATAAATATGTTATGAAATCATATATAACATTAAAAGATCTTCATGTTGATGACTACTTTGTATTGAAATTTCATTAGTTTTATATGAAAATAAAAGCATCAAAATAAGTACATTAATTTATTGTTTTTCCTTACTTTAAGAAAAATATGCCTTTAATAATATTTTAGAAAAGTTTCCAACTTCCGGTAAAAGCTGAAAGATTTTATATCATATGTAAACCGTAAAAGCAGTTTTCACAAATTTAATTCTGGTCCTGGAAGTTATGACAAATGGATCTTTAGTGTGAAGGTGGAAATAAATATTTTTCTGTAAAAATACATAGTACTGTAATTACCAATGGTACAAAAAAGATATACCTTACTGATACTTCAAATTTTGTGTGTGTATCACAATCATTTCTAGTACTTGCTCACTAGATGGAGCTAAATATACACTCTTAAGTCCTATCAGCATGTCAGAACATTTTTTCAGTTTTTTTTCACTTTGTTAATATAGAGCATTTTCATTTCAGTTTTTGTGTGGTATAAAGAAACATTTCTCCACATTCTGTGATATTTCTTCCCTAGTAATTGACTTTAATGGGCTTTGAATCAGGCCCATATATATTTTGTTTGCTACTTTATCTATATCAAGCCAATGTTCAAGTGACAATCTTCTGGCTATATAAACTGCAAACAACATTATCTCCTCCAATATTTACACCTTCACTTGATAGTAATGAAAATCAGGTTTTGAGACATATATCTAGAGACCAATAGAAAATATTAAGAATACAATTTTTCTTTAAACATTTATTTGAACAGTTGAAAATTTTATTACTAAACTCTTTTAATTAAAAAAATCATCAGTATTTTAAATAAAACATTATTGTAATGTACTATGATAGACCCACACTAGTTAGGTACAGCAAAGTAGTCTAAGGCAGATATGCAGACAACTGGATAAGCAGTTTTCTGTTCCCTGACTGACCAGAGCAGGGGTTGCTCCAGACTAGGGTGGATACTTGACTCCATTTAACCTGCAAAGAATCAGGTGAGGCCTTTAAGCTAATGTGAACACCTGAGTCTAATTAAGGCCCCTCTGATACTATAAAAGGTCAGACTGGAGAAAGGAAAAGGGAGTCAGAGAAGAGGAAGTGTGGGTGAAGGGCTGGGTAATAAAGACACTCTCAAGGCACTGGAAGTGCACCTTAAGGTAAAGGTGAAGAAGGTGTTAAGAGAAAACCGGGAGAGCTGTGGGGAAGTGTCCAAGGGAAGTGTAGCAGCTCTGGAAGTGAAAGGTCAGTTGCCATTAGGGTCCCTGGGCTAGCACCCGGGAGTAGAGGGCAGAGCCAGGTTCCCCCAACCCACCACTACAGAAATACCTCCTGGGAGGGGAAGACAGGTCCCTGTCAGAACAGGAGGCTAAACTGTTCTTGAACAAGCTCGTAGGGACAGCAGAGACTCTGGGAGTTCTCTCACCAACCTCCTTGTTGGCTTATGATGAAAAGGGCTCAGTAGACTGTATCCCTGGCCCTAGAGAGAGAAGGGCAACATGGAAGGTCCCAGTGAGCCTCTGAGGCTAGCATAAACCGCCTGGAAGCACGGGACTCATGGAGACAAGGTCGGAGCTTTGTCACAGTAAAGCTATGTTTTACTATGTTTAAAGCATGATGTACCAAATACTAAGAGATGCTGAGTCCCTTTAACTCAGTGGGAGTTGTGGAGCTTAGTTCCTTCAGGATCTGGCCCCAGAGTGTTTTTAAGATTAATAGCAAGATAGTCTTGTGTTTGAGGCACTGAACTGCAAACCAGGAGCTCTCAGTTGAAGCACTGAACTATAACTCACAAGCTCTCTGTTCAGCTCCTGCCTCTGCTACAGACTTCCTGTGTGACCATGGGCAACGTCACCTGATATTTCTGTGCCTTGGTTTTTCATCCGTAGAAACTGGGATAACATTTCCTCACAATCACCCAGAAACTGTCTTGTCTATTTAGACGGTAAGCTCATTTAGAGCATAGACTGTCTCTCACTACGTGTTTGTATAGTGCTTAGTACAATGAGCCTGGATCTCACTTAGGGACTCTTAGCATTACTATCATGAAAATAAAAAATAATCTGATTGCTAATATAGGTCATTTTAACCTAGTGATGGCTCTCTTTACATTTAAACAAGGGGCCACATTCTTTTTACTTTTCTCTGGCCACTACGGTCCCTTCAGTTTTATCATATATTATTTAATATTTGTCTGTGAGGGCCAGTCCTGCTTCCACTTAGCTCAATTGGCTTGTACAGAAACAAGAACAGATCCCTTATGTATTTCTGAGCAGGTAGGCTCTAAGGGCTTGATCCTGTACCACTGAAGTCAGTGGAAAATGTCCCATTAATTACAATGGGAGCAGGAGCAGGCCCTGAAAGAAGTCTGCCAATCCCAGTGTTTTATTATTCAAAGAATTCATAAGTGAACAATTTGCCATTGATGCCATACGTGCACATTCAATGGAAACTAAGCACATACCTTAGGAGTAAACATATGACGAATTCCATCCATGGAACCATTTAAGAGCAGTCCTCTGACTAGGAAGCATATAAGTACCACATAAGGGAAAAGGGAACTAAAATACATGATCTGAAAAACATTAAAAAGACAGGCATGGCCTTTATTTTATCAGAGTTTCATTTTCTATAGTCAGTGCCTTTTCATGGTACAATTACATAACCAAGATTAAATTGCAAGACAGACTCTCTGCTCCCCTTTATGGTGCAGAAAGGAGCAAAAACAAAGTAACATTGCTCAAATAGTTTCCCAAATTGCAGAAACAGTTATAGCACAATGTCACGTCTGGTTGGTTGAACAACCAGAATTGGGGTTCCATGGAAATCCAATGGGTATGTCAGTCCTGATGAGAGAAATGGGGAGCAGCCACTCTTACCAGGCACTTTGCTTCCGCTTCTAAATGTACTCTGTTTCAGGCAGAAATCATGATGAAGAATATAGCTGCTTCTTGCAGCATTGTTATAATCTGGAACTTGTACTTCCTTTGGAAGGGGGATAACAGGTAGCCCAGCGGGCACACCCCACCAAATAATTTGTACTGCCAAGAAAGAAGGGGAGCCCAAAACAGAGTGCAAATGCCTCAAGATCCATGGGGTTTGAGCCATGTTCCATAGGGACTGGACCACACCCCTCTCAGCGGAAGATCACATCTCACTGGGCTAGTAGGCACAAAAGTTAGTACACTTTAGAACCCTAGAATACAATCCCGTCCAACTTTCTGAGCCAGGAGAAACCCTACTTCTAAACTCTACAGCACCCATGTGGCTAAGGACCAGGTTTTTACCTTCTACTTGAGGCCTGACTTCATTTGGTTTTACAAGCATAAAGCTTAATTTTCTGAGGTACTTGCTACCCCTTGTGATAAATACATTTTTGCTTTATTGTTAATTTATCTAATCTCATAGTGGAAAGAAAACAGTATCCAGTAAGTGAAATGCTATCTTTCATTCCTTATCTGTTCTTGAAAAGGCCAGTAAATGGGTTTGGTGCTTGAAAAGCTCAATCATTTTATTGTGTGTCAAAACAGGCCACATTACTGGAATATGCTAAAGAGGCATGTGATAATTCCCCATGATCTGATGTAACATCCTATCACAAGATTTTCTGATCGCAAAGAACTGGGCAGATGACGCTGTCAACCAGCACCAGCCAGTCTTAAGGGCAACATTTTTTTTCTTATCTGGGGCTGTATGTGGAAGAAAGAAGAATTACCTTAAATTTGGCTAGTATTTTATAATACAGTCTAACATTCTGACTCAGTCCTCTTGCCTCCCGGGCAGGAGATTATTGGTGGAAGTCCTAGGTGAATACTTGCGGACAAACCTGTGGAGAGGATTATTGCTATTGCCTCCTTCTAGGCCCATCCCAAAATGCCCCTCCACAATGTCTGTTGGGGGAAAGGGGCATCAGACTTTCCTGCAGCATTCCTCAGGTGTCTCCTTTCTAAATACTTTCTAAATGAGTCAGCCCTACTAATGACCCAACCCTGCAAACATTTACACTCATGTGTAACTTTATTGACAGTCCCAGTTTTAGGCTTTACTGTGATGCATAGAATTTCCACTGAACCCTGTGGAGATGCCTAAACTCACTCGGCACCTAAGATTTTTCTGTAAAACTTCCCTAGGAACCTATGATTCCGCCTCTGAGAGTATACACTGCTGCCTCAATCTAGGCGCCTGCATGCCTATCTCCTGCCTAATCCCGAGCATTCACAGATCAGGGGAAGATTGGCTTTCTGTTGCCTCAGTCAAGTGCAGGATCTGATGGTGGAAAGCCTCTGAACACAGCTAATGGATTGAGCGCCTCAGGCAAGTTTACACAGAACAGACAGGAGAAGGAGGATGAGGACAACTTCCCTCATAACATGGTTAGGATATTCTCCTGGAATGTGGGAGACTCACAGTTCAAGACCTACTCTCCCTGAGGTGATGAAGGGATTTGAGCAGGGATCTGCCACTGGACTAGGCATATTCTGTTGTGGGAGTTCTCTCCTGCCGAAGCTGCACGCTCTGGATAATTAGTCATTGGCACAGGAGGGCTGGATCCTCAGTACTCTAATGACTGGACTATAGAGTCATGTTCATGCTTCTGCTCTCTTTTACTCCCTTGCTGGCCTAAATGACTCTGACATACACAGAGCGCATGAGAGAGTACAAGCATGAGAATTATTCTGTAGCTTTATTGCTCTCCTCCTCAACAGCAGCACAAGGGGATGCTAATCAAAAAGGAACACCGAAGGCTTACAAAGGGAGCTGTATCCAGCCCTCATGGTAAAGGATGTTACAGCAGCATGGATCCCTGTGAGACTGGGGATCAAAATGATAACGAATCATAACCTACCATTCTTTAAATAGGCATGGATGTGGTAAGAGCCATCACACCTCTTTTTCTGACACATAGAAACATATGCACATGTATCAGTGATGCAATAAAACAGAGGTGAAATTACCTGCATTCTTTATGTCAAAGGAAAACAAAAAGGGTTCTCAGACTTCAGCACTCCCTCTCTCTTTATACCCAAACATTATATCTACACTTTTAATGCTTATGTACCAATAGTTCTCTACTTGAGATTATAAAAATGCTAGATGAGTCACACCCGTTAGTCTGCCTGTGCAGATTTTATGAGAGGGTAGGCAAAGAAAGTGGCATGTAATAATGTACAGAGAAGTAAAACACTGTAATTA
Source organism: Sternotherus odoratus (assembly GCA_032164245.1). NCBI lineage: Eukaryota > Metazoa > Chordata > Testudines > Kinosternidae > Sternotherus > Sternotherus odoratus. The sequence goes on from JAVMKO010000001.1 coordinate 64,795,114, forward strand.
AGATAAAAAATATACTCACTTTGCCTGAAGACTGAATGCCTTTGATCATTGCCAGGCAAACCAGAACCCAGGCAGCCAGCAGGCACAGAGTCATTTTCCAGTTCAGACCCCCACTCTCTGAGAGAGAGTTGGAAATGTTCAGTGCTTCTCTGTACCAGTAATAGGTGGTAGCAGAGCTTTTTTCACACTCAGGCTCCACAACTGGCAAAAAAGTCAACAAATCATTATCGGTCTTTGGACGCTGGGTAGAAAGCACTGTCACATTACACCAAAGCATCACAGCAACCTTGAATTAGTTCTTGTATATTTTATTACCATGGTGGCATCATTTTACTGAAAAAGTAAATCCACACACACACAAAGTTAAAGTCTATTCATATGAAAATATTACAGTTCAAAAATGGAATTTGAGGCCTACTGAATGGAAAGTTTTGTATATGGCCCTTTAAAAAATAGTCAGCTGTACTCCCCGGAAGTGAAATTCGTTCATGCACAGAACACCATAGGGTCATGACAAAGCCTATGAATCACTTAAATCCCACATAAGCCCTCAAAATAGAGCTTTGAGTAGTCTTCTCATGCAGAAAAACCCCAGCACACACTGAATATTTAAGATAAGACTAAAAATACAGGCGAGTCGCATCTTAGGTGCATTTAACATGCACGATTCCAGCTTTATGCGGTCGGAAAAAAAAAGAAGAAAAAAAAAGAAAAAAATAACAATTTAAAAACTGTTTCTGTAGGGCGAGCGATTCCACCCGCCATTAAATTCAATGAGTTTTGACTACAAGAGGTTTTTGCTTTACGCGCTGACTGAAGAACATAATCCCTGTGTAAGATGTGACTCGCCTGTAAAAAAATCAAAAGAAATGTTTCCTACTTCTGGGAATATGGTCAGGTCATCATGAGGTAATAAAATCCTAGGTATAAGAAGCACTTAGTTGTGCTTCATGATGTGCCAGGATAGGATTATTGCATTATGACTATAAACCAATCACCAATTCTCTGATTTCTACTTATTTATGAATCAGACATAATATTATTTAATTCAGAGCTACTTCACTGATTTTTTCGGGCTTTCGGTTGTCGCTAACATGTTTTCGTTAGGACACTAAACAAACATGCCAATGAAATCAGTAATGGAAAATATAATCCAAATCTTATCAACGTACAACTATGTCTTCAAAGAAAAATCATAACGTAGCCACAGGGAGCTTTGACATACAGTATTAAATATAGTATTAAATATAGAAAAGTGTCCTCTGAGATTACATCTTCCATTTGTGACCAAGTCAAAGTAAATATAAAACTCACTATTAAAATTAGAAAAGTATATTTATAGTTTAGTCTATAACTTTCCTCATCAAAATATTTCCTAAGAGGATAGTATTCAACCAGCCCAGTTACCCTTCAAATGTCCCTTTTTACATTATTAGGCCTTTTTCAAATTCTTCCTATCTGTCTTATACACAAGGTGGTTTATTTTTCTTTTCATGCATCATAATGCCAAATCTGTCTTATTTTATATTTAAAATCTAGTCAGTGGTTTTTTCAATGTGGTTAACGTAGTCTCGGGACAGTACTGACGCCTGTATAGACCAGAGACCTGTACAGACCAGATACCTATTCCTGAATCCTCCTGTCAATATTTTTGGTTTGAAATGTGTATTTTTCTGTCCTTGTGTGCTGTGTAAAAATCTCAGACAAAGGTAAAGTGGTAACTGAATCATTATATAGGAGAAAGAGGGAAATGGACATGAGCAGCGAATACAATATGCCAGCACAGCCTCCCATGGTGCAGCCACTGCCGCCGGAAGGCCTGTTGTGGGTTTCCTGGAGGAAATTTTTGCTTGTTATTATGCCCCACACAGTTCTGGGTGCCTGAGAAGGTAATATCTGCTACTCAGCTTCCCAGGTTCATCAGTAATCACTTTGGAGTCCAGGAATATTCCTGATGAACCCAGGAAGCTGAGTAGACATACCGCAGTTAACTCACACGATTAGCTAAAAAAATTAATTGTGATTAATCACACTGTTCACCAATAGAATACCAATTGCAATTTAATAAATATATGGGGATGTTTTTCTACATTTTTGAAAATATTGATTTCTATTACAACACAGAATACAAAGTGTGCGGTGCTCACTTTATATTATTTTTATTACAAATATGTACACTGTAAAAATGATTTTAAAATTACAGTAAAAGCTGTTTTGTTCAGCATTTTGGGAAAAAGGGGGGTGTTGATAAGTGAAAAATGCTGATTGACTAAGAGGGAGGGAGTTTTGGTGTGTGAGCGGGTGTGGGGTGCAGCTATGGGAGGGAGTTTGGATGCAAGAGGGGGCACCAGCTTGGGGGACGGGATGGGGTGCAGGGTGCCTCATTTGGAGGCCACTGACCTTGAGTGGCTCCCGCAAGCGGTGACCTGACCCAGCTGCTCCTAAGTGGAGGCATGGTAGGCAGCTCTGCGCACGGCCTGAGCCTCCACTCGCAGGTGCTGCCCCCACAGCTCCCATTGGCCAAGGTTGCCAGTCAACACCCCCTCCTGCACCCAAACTCTCTCCCTCCCTTGCTCGAGGTGACCAGCCCCCCGATTTGTTACTGACACTCCCTCCCAGAGCCCACACTATACACACCCTCCCACACCCTGAACCCCTGCCGCCCCCACGCCAACCGGACTATAAACTGTAATTTCAATAAAGATCGGAAATGCCAGTTTATAGGACTTTCCAGTTGGTGAAGTGCCAGATAAACCAGCTTTTACTGTAGCATTTTTCAATTTGCCTCATACTGTAGTGCAATCTCTTTATAGTGACAGTGTAACTTACAAATGCAGATTTTTTTTGTTACATAACTGCACTCAGAAACAAAACAATGTAAAACTTTAGAGCCTACACCTCCACTCAGTCCTACTTCTTGTTCAGCCAATCGCTAAGAAAAACAAGTTTGTTTACATTTATAGGAGATACTGCTGCATGATTCTTATTTGAGTATCACCTGAAAGTGAGAACAGGCATTCACATGGCACTTTTGTAGCTGGCGTTGCAAAGTATTTACATACCAGATACATAGACACTGGCCCCGTGCGTGCTCCGGGGCTGGAGCATCCACGGGGAAAAATTGGTGGGTGCAGAGCACCCATCGACAGCTCCCCACCCTATCCCCGCTTCCCCAGCTCACCTCAACTCTGCCTCCATCTCCTCCCCTAAGCACACTGCCGGGTCCGGCTTCTCCCCCAGCTTCTGTGGTGCAACACAGCTATTTCACGTGGCTGGGAGGGAGGCGGAAGAGGGGAAACATGGTGCACTCAGGGGAGGACGCAGGGCCGGGGCGGGGATTTGGGGAAGGGGTGGAGATGGAGAAGGGGTGGAGTTGGGACGGGGGTGCGCGAGCACCCACCAGCACCGGGGGAAATGGTGTCTATGGCCAGATATACTAAACATTCGTGTGCCCCTTCATGCCTCAGCCACCATTCCAGAGGACATGCTTCCATGATGATGATGCTTGTTAAAAAAATAATGCATTAATTAAATTTGTGACTGAACTCCTTGGGGGAGAATTTTATGTCTCCTGCTTTGTTTTGCCTGCATTCTGCCATATATTTCATGTTATAGCAATCTCCGATTATGACACAGCACATGTTCCTTTTAAGAACAGTTTCACAGCAGATTTGACAAAATGCAAAAATGTGAGATTTCTAAAATTCGCTACAGCACTTGACCCAAGTTTTAAGAATCTCAGAGGGATGCAGTATGGAGCATGCTTTCAGAAGTCTTAACAGAGCAACACTCCAATGTGGAAACTACAGAACCCAAACCTCCAAAAAAAGAAAATCAACTTTCTGCTGATGGCATCTGACTCAGATGATGAAAACGAACATGTGTCGGTCCGCTCTGCTTTGTATTGTTATCGAGCAGAAACCATCACTGGCATGGATGCATGGACCCAGGTCCTTTGGAATGGAGGTTGAAGTACAAAGGGACATATGAATCTTTAGCACATCTGGCACATCAATATCTTGCGATGCCAGTTACAAGAGTGCCATGCGAAAGCCTGTTCTCACTTTCAGGTGACATTGTAAACAAGAAGCGGGCAGCATTATCTCCTGCAAAGTGTAACCAAATTTGTTTGTCTGAGTGACTGGCTGAACAAAAAAATAGTACTAAGTGGACTTGTAGGCTCTAATGTTTTACACTTTTTTATTTTTAATGCAGTTATTTTTTGTACATAACTCTACATTTGTAAGTTTCACTTTCATGATAGAGATTGTACTACAGTACTTGTTTTACAATGCAAATATTTTTGACAAAAAAATAAATAAGTGAGCACTGTAGATTTTGTATTTTGTGTTGTAGTTGAAATCAATACATTTGAAAATATAGAAAACATCCAAAAATATTTAAATAGTATTTTATAATTAACAGTACAATTATTCATGTGATTAACCATGATTAAAATATTTAATCAGACAATTAAGCACATTTTTTAAAATTTCATAATTAATAATATTAATGTTTTTAATCGTTTGACAGCCTAAAAAGAGTTGTTTTTTTAATGGTGATATCCAAGTAAAGAGAAAATATTGCCCTTGACTTCAGTGGATTTTGGATTAAGCCCAAAGTGACTTTTAAAAAAATGAATATGTCCAAGACTTACAGGTATGAGAAGTATTTTTCACCAAAGGACACTGATCCCATGGCAAGGGGTGCTGAAACGACTGAGAAAAGTAAAACAAACTCCATCCAATGATGACATTGTAGTAAAGGGCCACAAAGAAACATACCTGAAGTATAAAACAAGATATTTAAAAAGCCTTATTGAACAACTGCATATCTTAAGTTAAAGTAAATAAAACAATGAGCTAAATCCAGTACTAAATAAAATAGCTATTGAAATTAATGAGAATTTTGCCTAAGTAAGGAATGAATAAAAGCTCCATGATTTGGTCCTTGTGGATATATTTAAAGTCCAATATTTTCCAAATTCTTGTTTTTTTCTGTGTTTATCATGCATACCTTGCTAATACTTTAGCAGACTTTCTTCCTCCCAAAAGACTAATATTTTTATATATTAGAATATGAGTTTTATGGATTCTGTAAACATTGTAAATTGACCCTGGAGTTAGGATACAAATTATTAATCTTTGGTTAAAACTAAGCAGAAAGTCCCAATGTATTTCACTGTGATACTATGGAGAACATCAAACTATGTAAATTACAAACTTACTACACAGCTTGCAAATCCAATTCCACCGAGCGTGGGGCTGATGTAATTCCATACACCAATGCTTCCTCGTCGGATTCTCTGGCCCACAGAAAGCTCCAGGAAAAAAAGTGGGATCCCTATTACCATCAGCAAAATTAAGTATGGCACAAGATATGCACCTATGAAAACAAGAGGACATCAATCACTATATTAGGAAGAGGAGGAGTCTTCTAAGTCAGGGCTAGGTATAAATTTCTGAAAGGAGAACAAACAATGGATGACACAAGTGGCTGAAGTCTTTAATGTGTGTTTTTTTCCTCCAGTCTCCATTGAAAAGATTAACTGTGACTAGATGCCTAACACAATATTAACAAGTGAGAAAGATTACAGACCAGAATAGGGAAAGAACAGGTTAAAGAATATTTAGATAAGTTAGATATCTTCAAGTCAGCAAGGCCAGATGAAGCTTACCCAAGACTACTTAAGGGACTAGTGGAAGCATGCGGAACCATTAGTGAGTATCTCAGAAAACATTTAAAGGACAGATGAGGTCCTAGAGGGATAACTCAGTGGTTGGAGGGCGGGATAGCTCAGCGGTTTGAGCATTGGCCTGCTCAACTCAGCATTGTGACATCAGTCCTTGAGGAGACCATTTAGGGATATGGGGTAAAAATCTGTTGGATGATTTACGAGGGGGTTGGACTAGATGATCTCCTGAGGTCCCTTTCAACCCTGATATTCTATAATACAGTTTATCAATTAAATGAATAGGCCAAATTTATGCTGGCATAATTCTGCATTGTTTAACACCCTGTGCAACTCTGTTACTTTTAGTGCACAGATGTAGGTCAGCATCGGGGTGTCCAGATGTCCCAATTTTAGAGGAACAGTCCTGATATTCAGGGCTTTGTCTTATATAGGTGCCTATTATCCCTTACCTCATCCTAATATTTCACATTTACTATCTGGTCACCCTAGTCAGCATAGAATCAGAACAAATATGTTTGTTTCATCTTCTTGTAGTATCATCCTCATCCTGTCACAAACTGGAATTATATGAAAGCATTCTTTCTAATGCATGAAAACTCGGCACATGGGTGTTGTAGTGTATATGGCAAATGGGGCTAAGTCCTATTCAATTTGGGCAACATTTGGCCATATTTATTAATAGCATCCTAAATTAGCACAATACACAGATAAAAATATCTCCATATGCCAACTATCAAGATAGCCCTTTTAGTGTCACAGCTTGGTATGTTTCTGAATTTTCATGCAACAGTTCTGTTCTATAACTTTAACATATTTTTCTGTCAAATCACAAATGCAGCATTTTATGTATAATACCCTGGCCCATACAGTTTATCACTTCTAATAGGATCTTCTTTCTGTTACTTACTGCTGGTATGTGCTGATAAATCTAGAAAGTATATTTCCAAATTTATTTAAATTATTGCTGCTGACAGATTTTTCTCTAAATATTAAGTATCTGATTATGCTCCCATTGAAAGCAATATGAGATTTGCCATTACTTTGAGCAGAATTTGGTCCAAAACTTTATGTCTCCTGCTTACTGAGTACTCAGCAACAGGAATCATTGGTCTGGCAGCCAAAGGTGTGAGCCAACACATCTTAAATGTCTAAAGTCCAATTTATGCGAGTTACAATAGATTGAGCCAGAATATCAAATATTTCAGGTTAGTGCCCTATTGGATTATATATTCTAAATTGGTTTGTTCACTCTTGTAAGAATATTAATTTTGCATACAAACGTGCACGCACACATATAGATATCAAAAACTACTAAATTAGTTCAACTGAACTTTCACAGTCTTAATTTGTTCAGCTACAGTTATTATTTAAGTAATGCTATGGTTAGTGTTGAAATTACTAGAATGAGAATAAATTTGCAATATACAGTACTTCAGAAGTTCATTGTGGCAAGCTCATAAGGTCACACACTCAAAAAATACAATTCAAACTAGAATTTGTAAAGGTGAACTTGAGAGAACCTCTTGTAGTCACATGTGATAACTTGAAACCATCTTCACATGTGATAACTTGAAACCATCTTTTACAAGTTATTGATCAAAAATTCATTAATGAATCCATCTGTAATGAGATCTGGAAAATGCAAGAGTGTCTAATTTGTACTTTATTTTACTAAGATTAGTTAATGGAACTGTGGGTTTGAATTACTGATCACTACAATTTCAACGTTTATTTATTTTTTCATAATTCTCAGAAATGACAGTTCATTTTTGTGGTATCAGTTCACAACCTATACTGTTCAATCTGCTGATATTTCAGTTTGGAAATACAGGCTTATTTATTTTTTCATAATTCTCAGAAATGAGTTCCTTTTTGTGTTATCAGTTCACAACCTACCGTATTTTTCGCCAGATAGGACGCTCCGGCATATTAGACGCCCCCGAGTTTTTGAGTAAAAAAGCCGGACAAAAAAAAACAAAAACAAAAAACAAAAAAAAAACACACACAAAAAGCGCACCGCTCTCCCGTCCCCGCCGCACGGGCGGGCTGCTGGGGGAGCGCCGCTCTCCCGTCCCCGCCGCGCGGGCGGGCTGCTGGGGGAGCGCCGTCCCCGCCGCGCGGGCGGGCTGCTGGGGGAGCACCGCTCTCCCATCCCCGCCGCGCGGGGGCGCTCCCAGGGGCCCCGAGCTGCTCCCGTTCCCCGCTGGCCCCGAACACATGCGGGTGGGCTCGGGGGGAAGCGTCGCCCCACCCCGCCCGCCGGGCCACCTGCAGCCGCCCCAGCTCCAGCTGCTGGTCATATATTCGGCGTATAAGACGCCCCCCCTAATTTTAAGAATATTTTTGGGGGTTAAAAAGGTGTCTTATACGCCGAAAAATACGGTATACTGTTCAATCTGCTGCTATTTCAGTTTAAAATACAGGCTACCCCTGGTGGGTTTCCAGTCAATAAAGGACTTTCAATAAGTAATAACGAAGAAGATTCTATAGCTTTCCTCCTGTTGCTTGCAGCTATCAGCTTGCTCATCATTACTTGCTGCTTTTCCTACTCTTTACGTCAACAGGAATATTGAAAGGATTGACATGCTAACTGCTCAGATAATCAATTGCCCCAAATCTGGGTTGACTCTAACTTTTTTGCTGCCCCAAGCAAAAAAAAAAAAGGGGGGGGGGGTGGTGGTGGTAGAAAAAGGTAGTGCAGCTGGAGGAGTGCCACCCTAAGATTAGCTAAAATGCCACCCCTTACAGAGTGTCGCCCCAGGCACGTGCTTCCTGTGATGGTGTCTGGAACCAGCCCTGCTTAAAATTCACCTTCATGGCAACTGAAGCCGAATCAGGCTACTAATAAACACATACAACTCCCATGGGACATAAATGTGTTCATCATGCTTCAGGATATGATTCTCTTAAATATACTTAATACTAGAAGAATAGGTGTCAGGGTCCTCTCCCCACCCTGAACTCTGGAGTACAGATATGGGGACCCACATGAAAGACCCCCTAAACTTATTTCTACCAGCTTAGGTTAAAACTTTCCCTAAGTACAAATCTTTTCTTTGTCCTGGGACGATATTGCTGCCACCACCAAGTGACTTAGACAAAAATTCAGGAAAAAGGTCCACTTGGAGTCCCTGTTTCCCCAAAATATTCCCCAAATCCCTTCACCCCCTTTCCTGGGGAGGCTTGAGAATAATATACCATGTGAACACAGACCAAAGCCCTGGGCTTTTTGGACACTTAAAATCAATCAGGTTCTTAAAAGAATAATTTTATTTTAAAAAAGTAAAAGAATCACACCTGCAAAATCAGGACAGAAGGTAATTTTACAGGGTAAATAAAAAGATTTAAAACACAGAAACATTTCCCTCTGACTCTGCTTTCCAGTTACAACACAGGGATGAAATTACCTCTTGGCATAGGCAAAGCAAGCTAAAACAAAAGATAATCTAAGGGCTGGTCTTCACTACCCGCCAGATTGGCGGGTAGCAATCGATCTTTTGGCGATCGATTTCTCACGTCTTGTGAAGACGCGAGAAATTGATCGTCCGCAGCTCCCCCGTCGACTCTGGAACTCCAGCTTGCCGGGAGGCGCAAGCTGGAGTTGACGGGGGAGTGCGCCGCCGACTGCCGCCGCCGTGAGGACGGCAGGTAAGTCAGCGGCAGATACACAAACTTCAGCTACGTGATTCACGTAGCTTAAGTTGCGTATCTGCCGTCGATCCCCCCCGGTAGTGAGGACCAGCCCTAAAACATGTGCTTGCCTTACTTACAGTTTTTGTAATCTTAGATGCTCATTTCAAGTATGTTTCTAGGAAATGTGTTTTTATTTTCCTGCCTGGAACCTCTCTCCATCCAGAGAGGGAACAAAAACAAAGATAACACAAACAAAACCTCTCCCTCACCCATCAGATTTGAAAGAATCTTCTTTCCCCATTGGTCCTTCTGGTCAGGTGCCAACTAGGTTAATTGAACTGATTAACCCCTTACAGGTACGTCAATTCAGTATAGCTACCCTGTGTATATTTACGACAATAGGTAATCTATATTAGTTGGTTCAAGAGGTAACTATAAAAGGACCGCTGGGAAATAGTGGCCATAATATAATAACATTTAACATTCCTATGGTGGGAATAACACCTCAGAAGCCCAACACTGGGGCATTTAATTTCAAAAAGGGGAACTATGCAAGAATGAGGGGGTTAGTTAAACGGAAATTAAAAGGTAAAGTGACTAAAGTGAAATCCCTGCAAGCTGCATGGACTCTCTTCAAAGATACCATAATAAAGGCCCAACTCAAATGTATACCCCAAATTAAAAAACAACGCCAGAAAACTAAAAAAGAGCCACCGTGGCTTAACAGCCAAGTAAAAGAAGCAGTGAGAGAGAAAAAGGCATCTTTTAAAAAGTGGAAGTCTAATCCTAGTGAGGTAAATAGAAAGGAGCATAAGCACTGCCAAATAAAGTGTAAGAATGTAATAAGAAAAGCTAAAATGGAGTTTGAAGAACAGCTAGCCAAAAACTCAAAAGGTAATAACAAAATGTTTTTTAAATATGTCAGAAGCAGGAAGCCTGCTAAACAACCAGTGGGGCCCCTGGATGACAGAGATACAAAAGGAGCACTTAAAGATGACTGAGTCATTGCAGAGAAACTAAATGAATTCTTTGCTTCAGTCTTCACGGCTGAGGACGTTAGGGAGATTCCTAAACCTGAGCTGTCTTTTGTAGGTGACAAATCTGAGGTATTGTCACAAATTGAAGTATCAGTAGAGGAGGTTCTGGAACTCATTGATAAACTTAACTGTAACAAGTCACCGGGACCAGATGGCATTCACCCAAGAGTTCTGAAAGAACTCAAATGTGAAATTGCGGCACTATTAATGAGGGTTTGTAACCTATCCTGTAAATCGGCTACTGTGCCCAGTGACTGGAAGATAGCTAATGTAACGCCAATATTTAAAAAGGGCTCTAGAGGTGATCCTGGCAATTACAGACCAGTCAGTCTAACGTCCGTACCGGGAAAATTAGTTGAAACAATAGTAAAGAATAAAATTGTCAGACACATAGAAGAGCATAAATTGTTGGGCAAAAGTCAACATGGTTTCTGCAAAGGGAAATCGTGTCTTACTAATCTATTAGAGTTCTTTGAAGGGGTCAGCAAACATGTGGACAGGGGGGATCCGGTGGACATAGTGTACTTAGATTTCCAGAAAGCCTTTGACAAGGTCCCTCACCAAAGGCTCTTACGTAAATTAAGCTGCCATGGGATAAGAGGGCAGATCTTCTCATGGATTGAAAACTGGTTAAAAGACAGGGAACAAAGGGTAGGAATAAATGGAACTTTTTCAGAATGGAGAGGGGTAACTAGTGGTGTTCCCCAAGGGTCAGTCCTGGGACCGATCCTATTCAACTTATTTATAAATGATTTGGAGGAAGGGGTAAACAGTGATGTGGCAAAGTTTGCAGATGATACTAAACTGCTCAAAGTAGTAAGGACCAAAGCAGACTGTGAAGAACTTCAAAAAGATCTCACTAAACTAAGTGATTGGGCAACAAAATGGCAAATGAAATTTAATGTGGATAAATGTAAAGTCATGCACATTGGAAAAAATAACCCCAACTATACATACAATATGATGGGGGCTAATTTAGCTACAACCAATCAGGAAAAAGACCTGGGAGTCATTGTGGATAGTTCTCTGAAGGCATCCACGCAGTGTGCAGCGGCAGTCAAAAAAGCAAACAGGATGTTAGGAATCATTAAAAAAGGGATAGAGAATAAGTCGGAGAATATCTTATTGCCCTTATACAAATCCATGGTGCGCCCACATCTTGAATACTGCGTACAAATGTGGTCTCCTCATCTCAAAAAGGATATACTGGCACTAGAAAAGGTTCAGAGAAGGGCAACTAAAATGATTAGGGTTTTGGAATGGGTCCCATATGAAGAGAGATTAAAGAGGCTAGGACTTTTTAGCTTGGAAAAGAGGAGACTAAGGGGGGATATGATAGAGGTATATAAAATTATGAGTGGGGTGGAGGAAGTAAATAAGGAAAAGTTATTTACTTGTTCCCAAAATAGAAGAACTAGGGGCCACTCAATGAAATTGGCGTGCAGCAGGTTTAAAACAAATAAAAGGAAGTTCTTCTTCACACAGCGCACAGTCAACCTGTGGAACTCCTTACCTGAGGAGGCTGTGAAGGCTAGGACTATAACAGGGTTTAAAAGAGAGCTGGATAAATTCATGGAGGCTAAGTCCATAAATGGCTATTAGCCAGGATGGGTAATGAATGGTGTCCCTAGCCTCTGTCTGTCAGAGGGGGGTGATGGATGGCAGGAGAGAGATCGCTCGATCATACCTGTTAGGTTCACTCATTCCGGGGCACCTGGCATTGGCCACTGTCGGTAGACAGGATGCTGGGTAGTTGGACCTTTGGTCTGACCCAGTATGGCCGTTCTTATGTTCTTATGTACTTGGTATCAAGATGTAAATTTTAAGCAATTGATTTTGAAGGTTACTAGGGAGAAAAAGTTGTCTTTAAATATTAATTTTGTTTAAAAAATACAGGAAGATCAGCAAGGAATGATGAGATAGAAGATAGCCATGAGCAACAAGGAGCTACAGAAGGTCTGATTTGCCATTACTTGTTGGACTGAATGCAGTGAGTGGAACTTTGAGAGCTGTTTAATTACCACTGTCAGTCAAAGAGAGTTGAGAATATTTAGCATTTCACAAGATAAAGCCCCAGGTGTTTTGCAGAACTCTAAGGATTTGGCCCAGACTTAATGATGTATGTTCAAATATATACATTCAAAATACAGTTTTAGAATTTAATTTATAAGGGTTAATGTCCAGATTTCACTTTCTATGCCTATTTTCCTTTTGAAGCTGCAAGTTGTAACATTAAAACATGTGTTAATATAGCTTTATAATTCAGATCTGTATATAGAATAGATTTGTCCTCTAATAAAATTATCTATTGTAATATGATGGTATTGTCATATTTTATGACCTGACATCCCAAACTATCAATTTCAGAATGCTTGGATTAAAGCTGTGCATGACTCAGAACTTTAGAGAAAGCTGTGAACTGCAATATAAATAATGTGTGATTAAATAAACTGTATCACAGTCAAATGTGTGCATTGAAATAATCAACTCCAAAAGAGCTCCAGGTAGAAAAACACTGTTGACAATATTTAACAGTTTCCTAGATCTGTAGTTTATGGAGTTCCTATTGAAATTTGCCTTGTTAGCCAGTATTGCAAATCTTGGTTGGACTTCATTTACACAACCATTCTGTGTGTAGTTGTGATACATGGCTAGAAGGGATTAAACATCCTGCAAAATAAATAACACTTAAAAGACATGGGGAGATAATGTTTGTGTTTTCGCATATTTACGTATGTATGAGTAGGGTCAATGATGTAATCAACAGTCCCTGCCTATGCTGTATTCTGATAATTCGGAGGTCAAAAGAACATCCTAGCATTTAAATGAATTGTAAACACAGGATATCTCAGTACTCATCTCTCTTCCAAATGTTCTGTAAATGGTGGAGGAACATACAAATGGCCTTATGTTAATTCGTATAACTAAGTACCGGTGATGGGCCTCCTTTAAAATCACCCTAATTACCTTTTGTTCCCTCCAAAGGGAGCTGAACTCCAACTTGTTAAAAGACATGAAATTGTATAAAAGATCATTGGGTCCTGATTCTGTCATCTCAGATCTGCTTATGCTTCATCAGGGGAAGTTTGAATCCCAAGACTGAGGTCCCAGTTACCGTATTTTTCGCCCTATAAGACGCACTTTTTCTTCCCCAAAACGGGGGGGGGAAAGTTGGTGCGTCTTATAGGGCGAATGTGCGCCCCGGTTCCCCCCTCCCCGCCACGGGCGGGCTGCCGGGAGCGTCCCGGTTCCCCCCTCCCCGCCGCGGGCGGGCTGCCGAGGTTCCCCCCTCCCCGCCGGGGGCGGGCTGCCGGGAGCGTCCCAGTTCCCCCCTCCCCGCCCGTGGCAGGGAGGGGGGAACCGGGACGCTCCCGGCAGCCCGCCCCCGGCGGGGAGGGGGGAACCGGGACGCTCCCGGCAGCCCGCCCGCGGCAGGGAGGGGGGAACCGGGACGCTCCCGGCAGCCTGCCCGCGGCGGGGAGGGGGAAACCGGGACGCTCCCGGCAGCCCACCCGCGCGGCGGGGACGGGAGAGCGAGGCGCTTTTTTTTTTTTTTGGTCCGGCTTTTTTATTGAAAAACGAGGGGGCGTCCTATAGGCCGGAGCGTCCTATAGGACGAAAAATACGGTATGCTGCTATGCCCTGAATATGAGATTTGTACATTGGACTATAACCTATTAACTATGTCTGGAAAAACTCTTTGCAGCTACAAAGCTCACCATCTATTCTATGAATTGGAACCTCAATGAACTGAACTCTATGTCTTTATGTATATTGATCTTTTAACCATACTCTCTCTCTTTTGTTTTTTAATAAATTTTACTTTAGTTAATAAGAAATGGCTGTAGCATGTATTTGGGTAAGAACTGACATGTTCTTTAACCTGTGTGGTAATGTGTTCAGTCCTTTGGGATTGATGGGACCTTTTCTTTCATATGATGGAATAAGATTCCACCCCGGAACATGGGTACCTGTGTTTGGACTTCTGAGTAACCAGTAAGGTAATAGCGAAGCTGGTTTTATGCTGTCTTGGTAAACCTAAGTATTGGAATATCCACCAGTTCTATGGGGATTATCTGCCCCATTGTTTTCAGTTCACCGTAATTGAGTGACCATAGCTGTCTCCTCACTAGGACCCTAGTCACAGTAAGTAAGGTGTCTTTAATTGACATTGACATTGACATTATTTTATCCCTGTAACCCTGATATTACTCCTCACCAACCAATTTCCATTTTCTTTCTTTCTTTCTTCAGACTATAATGAAAAACAAACATTATAAGAACTGTCTCCATACCAATCTGTGGATACCATGGTGTGCTCTGTTTGTCAACAATATGTCCAATGCAAAATATGAATCAAAATACTGATAAATTTCTATGGAAGAAGGCAAGGGGGAAGCAACAAAAAACGGTCTCAAATCCCAACGAAGAGGTCAGAGAGAGAGAGAGAGAGAGAGAGAGAAAGAGTGCTAGTACTAGGGAGTCAAAGTGGATAGGCAGATCTGGAACCAGAGAAGGGAAAAGTGTTTGGAGGCACCCAAGTTCCATTGCCAGTCTAGCCAAGTCCCATTAAGGAACTGGGATAAGACAAATATTTTCCCTAGAGAAATGATCTGTAACCAATTCAGCCTCATGTCTACAGTTTTTTTCTACAGATATTTTGCATCTTTAAAGTCACAAGTGTCAAAGATAAAAATGTTGAAGGTTAGACTACTATAAAAGTTTACAGACTGTTAATGATTTTAGAACACATTATGTAGAAGGAAATATGGTAAATTTATTGTTCTAATGGAAAGCTTTTCAGTCAATAAATATATTATTTTTGGTAGCTGGAAATTGATTGGTTTACTTATAAAAATACTCACGAGGCTCTTCATTGTCTGCAGTTATTTGTCAAATATTAGTAGTTTATAGTTAAAGAAGAAAACTTTGGATTAGACTAGAATTTGTAGATCAATAAATATTATCATATTGGAAAAGTTGTTCTATTGGAAAATCTACATGAAGGTGCTTTGCTATATAATCAGGGCTCACACAGACACTTTAATCAAGTGATCTCAATGCAAGATTGTAGAGAAATTTTGACAAAGACATTTCAAACAGGCTTTGTGAAATTTATGCAAAAGCACTCTAATTGCAATGCAAAATAGACTGAACAGTCTTAAAATGTGGAGTGTGCAAAAAGAAAAGAATCAAAACTTATGTTTGAGTATCCATTTATATCAGTGTCCCCATCTTGCTTGATTGTTATCTTAAATCACCAGGAAACAGACCAATACATTTCTCATTCTTCTCTACCAGTCTAACCTTGTCCCCAAAATGATATAAAATAAGTAAAGAAAACAGACTGCAGTAGGCGCTGTTAAGCTATGCATTCTCTGGCTCAGCACCATGCAATAAACATAATGTGGGCCTATACTTAGAACCCATGATACTTCGGTCACTTTGAAAGGACAAATATTGAGCTCTTAATGTCAACCACTGAAGATTTATTTTCCCCACACAACCCCAGATTTATATTGTTAATTAACTGAATAAAATATACATGATTTATTTTATTAATAAATTTGTATTTCATCTGGATTAATTTGGCAAGCATGAGATGTAAAGACACCTGTCCATAACAAAACAATCTTTCCTTGGTCTAAGGAAAGCAGCTGATCGGCTGGTGCTGCTGGTTCACAGAATTAATTGACGACTTTGCAAAATTAATAGTTGATTAGCACTAACCAAAGCTTCACAAAATAACTATAAGTTTGATGAACAGACTACTGCAGGGGTTCGGCAACCTTTCAGAAGTGGTGTGCCAAGTCTTCATTTATTCACTTTAATTTAAGGCTTAGTGTGCCCGTAATACATGTTAATGTTTTTAGAAGGTCTCTTTCTATAAATCTATAATATATAACTAAACTATTGTTGTAGGTAAAGTAAATATGGTTTTTAAAATGTTTAAGAAGCTTCATTTAGAATTAAATTAAAATGCAGAGCCCCCTGGACTGGTGGCCAGGACCCAGGCAGTGTGAGTGCCACTAAAAATCAGCTTGCATGCTGCTTACAGCACGCATGCCATAGGTTGCCTATCCCTGGACTACTGTAAAGCACTCTGCATGGAACTGCATCTCGATACCCTTTGGAAACTGAAATGGGTGCAAAAAGTGGCCACTCCTTCCCCGAATGTGAATTAGTTTAGTTTGTGTTAGGCAATAAGTATTCATGATAAGCCCTACCCTACCCATATACTGGCTACAAACAGCCCTTAAACAGAAAGAACACCACATCCAACTTCCACTTTCTTGATCAGAACTTCCTATTTAACATAGCAACAAGGAAATGAGTCATATTCCACAAGGACCCAACAATGTAATGGTTCCAGCCCAGAATAAAGGTACAAATTAAAATTAAATGAAGGGTAGAAACTCCTCCATTGTTTGAAATGAATGACAGCTATGCAGCTATAGAATGTGGGCCATTGTGATCAGAGGTTGGAATTCAAATAACTATTTTAGGCCTGATTCTGGAGCATTTAATGGCATCAGTTGTCCCAGTCTGTACATTTTGAAGGATCTTACCCTTAATGTCCACCATGAATAAAAGTTATTGCTTGTTTCCTATTCTCTAGAACCTTCTCATTTTTTGTTTTCAAAATATGGACAGATTCTTTTTCAATTCAGCTGAGCAGTCAGCCATACCAGGGTGTGGATTAATAGGCCACTGTTGCATATCTTGAAGAAAGGCCCCAGCTCATGCCTCACAATGTATCCACAACATGTATCAACAGACAAGTAATATGCAACTTGATTTGGTTTCTTTTTTATGTGAAAGGTATTAAGAAAAAGTGAAGCAATTTTATATCCTAGCATAGTATGTTCTTCTAACATCTAGATTAACTCCTTTTTGTCTCATATTATACACTGTATGATTAAAGTTAAACATTAACTATAGAAACACCATTACACTTCCATAATATTTTGTTCTGGCAAAGAACTAATCATGATCAAACTATCTAGGAAGTAGTGATTTAGTTAAAAAGGTCTTGATGCTTAGTTATGCTAAGGTTATGTTTACACTACCAGGATCAATGGGTAGCAATCGATCTATCAGGGGTCGATTTATCACATCTTGTGGTAGAATTTCCCTGTTCATGTGACTGTTTTATATTAACTTAAATATTTGCTAAGCAAGGTCCTCTCACTTGTTATTTTCTTGGCCAGAGTGTGGTATGTGAAATAGTTAGAGTCTGATTCTCTGTCAGACTAGGTCTCTTTACATCATTCAGGCAGTATAAAGGTGCATTAAAATGGTCATACATTTAATGTACACCCACATTAATAGTGATAAATCGCTCCCCGAGTGCTCTCCCATTGACTCCGACAATCCACCGCTGTGAGAGGCGCAGGCGGAGTCGATGGCGGAGTGACAGCAGTTGACGCAACACCGTGTAGATGCCGCAGTAAGTCAATCTAAATATGTGACCTTCAGCTATTCTTGTACTTGAAGTTGCATATCTTAGGTTGATTCCCACTCCCCCCCCCCGCCCCCAGTCTAGACCAAGGCTAAGTCTCCATTAACCTCTTTGGTCCTTACAGTGGGTGTACATTACATTTATGTCCATTTTAATGCCCCTTTATACTGCCCGAATGATGTAAAGAGACCTAGTCTGACAGAGAATCAGACTCTAACTACTTCACATACTACACTTTGGCCAAGAAAATAACAAGTGAGAGGACCTTGCTTAGCAAATATTTTAAGTTAATACAAAACAGTCACATGAACAGGAACATTCCACCACAAAACACAGGGTCAAAGAAACTGATCAGGATAATGTACTGCGTCCTTCAGCAGACTTGTCTCTCTAAAATAAAGATGGAGTGCTTTCTTCTCATAAACATTTGCCAAAATTAAAAGATAAATTTGAGACCCTGAAGAAATGTATCTGTTTTTTACGATATCAGTAAGGCAAGTTAATAAACACTGACTCTTACCTCCACCATTTTTCTGACACAGGTAAGGGAATCGCCACACATTTCCCAGCCCTACAGAAAATCCAACTTGTGCCAGAATATACTGAAGTTTGCTGTTCCAGGCTGGTCTTTCATCTTCTACATCTGACCCCTCTTCAACATCTATATCTTTATGTTCTTGATCATCAACCAGCAGTTCACTCTTCTTAAAGGCATCATCTGCAGAGTCTTCATTAGACAGAAGATCCTTAACTGACTCAATGACCTCATCATCTAGTTCTCTTTTTACCACCTTGCTGTTCTTAGGCATTTGCAATAAGGAAAAGGTATAAGTGGGTCAGGTTCAGTTCAGGCAGGCTGACAAGCTTCAAGGAAACCTTTCCTTCCGCTAAACCAAAAATGTTGGTAATTCACGGAACAGCTGGACTGAAGAGGATGTCAGATTAGTCCTTCATACATAGTATTCAGGAGCAAAAAAGACTTCTGGTTCTAAATGTTTGAACTAAATATATCTGTGAAATTAAAAAAAGAATACATTATTAAATTATGCAAAAAAATACAATTAGAAAAGTTATTTTGCTCATTTATCTATTGCATTTTATTTTCAGATTAGATTACAAGAAAACTCCTAACTCACCTTTGAGATGGTTGTTTTAATTTGCCTGTAGACTACAATGAAAGTTATATTCCTCTCCTTATAAATAAAATATCAGAGAGACAACATCACTATGTGGAGGTCCAAATTCTGATTTACATTATATTATGATTATTCACTTGACTCTACATTTCAAGCATCTATTTAAAGTATGCTTCACTCAACTACTAAGAACTACCATGTGTGTGATGAGCCCAGCAGCCTGCTAGTCAAGGCTGAGAGCTTCTTAATGAGGCTTTGATTCCTAAGCCCTTTAACACCCATCAACTCTTAACCATGGCTGGCGCTACTCAGGAAGACTAGGGCTTTCAAAAACCCAATCCTAAGCAACCAGAGGAACTAGCGAACAGAAGCGGTTAACGGGAGTTTCACAAGGGAGTTGTCCAGGTGAAGGAGGAGCAATTATGTGACCCGGTAAGTTGGTTGTCTGTAGTGTGTGTGTGTGTTTGTGGTGTGCTTGCTGCTTGACTGAAATATACCATGTGGTCTGTTTGTTTGAGGGACCTCAAGCTGACCGTGTGTGTGTGCTAAGCCTAGTAGCCTGCTAGGCAAGGCTGAGAGCTTCTTAATGAAGATTTAATCCCTGAGCCCTTTAGCACCCATCTGGGGCAGCTAATGGGAGTTTTGCAATGAAGTTTAGAGGAGGGAGTGTGAGTGGAAGGGGGGGCGCTAGATACACTGATCATTCTTTAAATTTAAAGCCAAACATCCCCTGATAAAAAACAAAACAATAGAGGGATGAGCTTCATGAGTAAAAATATAATGCAGAGAGAAGTCCAGCAACAAAGTGAGTGCCCAGTTTACGGCACTCAATGCAGCATGTATGATTACCTGCCCTATGGGCAGGAGGTGTATGTGTGCATTCAGTGCAACGAGCTCCTCTCAGAGACCACGTACAGGCCTTGATGATCAGATGGCTGAACTGGAGGAGCTAAGGGAGACAGAGGTATCTAGATGAGACTTTCCGGGATACATTAGAACAGCCCCACGCCTGACAGCCTCAGTGCTGCTGAGGAGGATGAAAGTGACAGGGAAGGCGAACATCCAACTGGAGCAGAGGCAAACAATCCCATAGTTGGGACCTTCCTTCCATATTATGTTGTTGCACTGCTCTCGCACTGAGGATACCTCTCCTGTGGAGGGAACTGCAGTTATTAGAAAGAGACAGGTAATAGTTATGGGGGAATCCATTAGAAACATGGATATCTGGGTTTGCGATAACCAGGAGAACCTCATGGTGACTTGCCTGCCTAGTGCAAAGGTTGAGAATCTCTCAAGATACCGAGATAGACTTATGTGTAGTGCTGGGGAGGAACCGGTGATAGTGGTATATGTAGGTACCAGTGACATAGGGAAGGATAGGAGAGAAGTCCTGAAGGACAAATTTAGGCTACCAGGTAAGAGAGGGCCTCCATGGTATCATTCTCTAAAATGTTTCCAGTTCCACGTGCAGGGCCAGTTAGACAGGCAGAACTGCAGGATAGGTCTCAATGGTTGAGACTATGGTGCAGAGAATTGGGATTTAGATTTATTAGGAACTGGGAAGACATTTGGGAAGGGTGGGCTCCACCTAAAACAAATGGAACCAGACTGCTGGCATTTAAAATTAAAAAGATTGTAGAGCAGTTTTCAAACTAAGGACCGGGGGAGATCTGACAGGTGCAGAGGAGCACATGGTTTGGACAGCGACATTCCTTAATGAAGGATCTATTAATGGAGATTATCTATGTCCTACTAAGGAGGAGAGGCTGGAAGATGATAAAATACAGGTAGGATCTGATGAAAAACAGTCAAATAAAAAAAAATCCCATTCAATTACATCATGACAGACAGCTAAAAAGTGACAAGTTTTTAAAGTGCTTATATACCAATGCTAGAAGTCTAAATAATAAGATCGGTAAACCAGAATGACTCGGATTAAATGAGGATATTGATATAATAGGCATCGTAGAAACTTGGTGGAATGAGGATAATCAATGGGACACAGTAATACCAGGGTACAAAATATATTGGAAGGACAGAACAAGTCGTGCTGGTTGGGGAGTGGCACTATATGCGAAAGAAAGTATCAACTCAGATGAAGTAAAAATCTTAACTGAATCAAACTGTACCAAAGAATCTCTATGGATAATAATTTCATGCTCTAGTAATAAAAATATAGCAGCAGAGATATATTACCGACGACCTGACAAGGATGGTGATAGTGACTGTGAAATGCTCAGCAAGAGGCTATTAAAATAAAAAAAACTTATTAATAATGGGGATTTCAAAAATCCCCATATTAAGTAAGTACATGTCACCTCAGGACAGAATGCAGAGATAAAGTTTCTTGACACCGTAAATGACTGCTTCTTGGAGCAGCCAGTCCTGGAACCCAGAAGAGGAGAGGCAATTCCTGATTTAGTTCTACGTGGAGCACAGTATCTGGTCCAAGAGGTGAATATAGCTGGACTGCTTGTTAATAGTGACCATAATATAATTAAATTTAATATGGCTGTGGTGGGAAAAACACCAAAGCGGTGCAAAACTGTAGTGTTTAATTTCAGAAAGGGGAACTACACAAAAATGAGGAAGTTAATTAAACAGAAACCAAAAGGTACAGTGCCAAAAAATGAAATCCCTGCAAGCTGCATGGAAACTTTTTAAAGACACCATCATAAGAGGCTCAATTTAAATGTATACCTCAAATAAAAAAAAATAGTAAGAGAACAAAAGAAGTGCCACCGTGGCTAAACAAAAAAATAAAAGAAGCAGTGAGAGGCAAAAAGGTATCCTTTAAAAAGTAGAAGTTAAATCCTAGTGAGGAAAATAGAGGGGAGAATAAACTCTGGCAAATGAAATGTAAAAATATAATTACAACCAAAAAGGAATTTGAAGAACAGCTAGCCAAAGACTCAAAAAGTAACAGAAAAAAATAAATAAAAGTACATTAGAAGCAGAAAGCCTGCTAAACAGCCAGTGGGGCCACTGGATGACCAAGATGCTAAAGGAGCACTCAAGGACAATACGGTAATTCTGGAGAAACTAAATGAATTCTTTGTATCGATGTTCATGACTGAGGATGTGAGAAAGACTCCCAAACTTGAGCAATTCTTTTTAGGTGACAAATCTGAGGAACTGTCCCAGATTGAGGTGTCATTAGAGGATTTTTGGGAACAAATTGATAAACTAAACAGTAATAAGGCACCAGGACCAGAAGGTATTCACTCAAGAAGTCTGAAGGAATTCAAATCTGAAATTGCAAAATTACTAACTGTGGTATGTAACCTATCATTTAAATCAGCTTCTGTACCAAGTAAGTGGAGGATAGCTAATGTAATGTCAATTTTTTTAAAGCGCACTAGAGGCTTACCAGCCGGAAATTACAGGCTGGTAAGTCTGACTTCAGTATCAGGCAAACTGGTTGAAACTATATCAAAGAACAAAACTGTCAGACACATAGATGAACAGAATTTGTTGGGGAATAGTAAACATGATTTTTGTAAAAGGAAATCATGCATCGCCAGTCTATTAGAATTCTTTGACGGTGTCAGCAAGCCTGTGGACCAGACCGATCCAGTGGCTATAGTGTACTTAGATTTTCAGAAAACCTTTGACAAGGTCCCTCATCAAAGGTTCTTAAGCAAAGTAAGCTGCCATGGAATAAGAGGGAAGGTCCTCTCATGGATTGGTAACCAGTTAAAAGAGTGAAATAAGTGGTTAGTTTTCAGAATTGAGAGCGGTAAATAGTGGTGTCCCCCAGGGGTCTGTACTGGACCCAGAACTATGTATTCATAAATTATCGGGAAAAAGGAGTAAACAGTGAGGTGGCAAAATTTGCAGATGATACAAAATTACTCAAGATAGTTAAGTCCAACACAGAGTGCGAAGAGTTACAAAAGGATCTCACAAAACTGTGTGATGGGCAACAAAATGGCAGATGAAAATAAATGTTGATAAATGCAAAGTAAGAACATCGGAAAACTTAATCTCAACTACACATATAAAATGATGGGGTCTAAATTAGCTGTTACCACTCAAGAAAATGATCTTTAAATCATTGTGGACAGTTCGCCAAAAACATCCACTCAATGTGCAGCAGTAGTCAAAAAAGTGAACATGATGTTGGGAAGATAATAAGATAGAAAATATCATTTTGCCTCCATATTAATCCATGATAGGCTCACATCTTGAATACTACATGCAGATCTGGTTGTCCCATCTCAAAAAGGTATTGGAAAAGGTTCAGAAAATGGTAACAAAAATTATTAGGGGTGTGGCATGGCTTCCGTACAAAGAGAGATTAATAAGACGGTGACTTTTCAGCTTGGAAAATATGATAGAGGTCTATAAAATCATGACTGGTGTGGACAACGTAAATAAGGAAATGTTATTTACTCCTTTTTGTAACACAACAACTAGGGCTCACCAAATCGCCAAATTAATAGGTGGCAAGTTTAAAACAAAAAAATGAAGTATTTTTTCACACAATGCATGATCAACCTATGGAACTCTTTGCCACAGGATGTTGTGAAGACCAAGACTATAACAGGGTTAAAAAAAGAACTAGATAAAGTCATGGATGATAGATCCAACAATGGCTATTAGCCGGGATAGGCAGAGATGGTGTCCCTAGCATCTGTTTGCCAGAGGCTGGAAATGGG
The DNA here is from genome assembly GCA_032164245.1 of Sternotherus odoratus. NCBI lineage: Eukaryota > Metazoa > Chordata > Testudines > Kinosternidae > Sternotherus > Sternotherus odoratus. Next base: position 64,818,738 of record JAVMKO010000001.1, read on the forward strand.
CAACAGGGGAAAGATCACTTAATAATTACTCGAGGAATACTTCAGATGAATTGGGCTATAGCCCACGAAAGCTTATGCTGAAATAAACGAGTTAGTCTCTAAGGTGCCACAAGTATTCCTTGATTTCTTTAATAATTATTGTTCTGTTCATTCACTGTGGGGCACCTGGCATCGGCCACTATCAGAAGACAGGATACTGGGCTAGATGGACCTTTGGTTTTGCCCAGTATGGCCATTCTTATGTTCTTTGACTTGTGGCTAAAAACTTGAAATTATTTTTTTATTTTTTTCTGAAATGTATTTATTAAGAATCTTTATTTATTAAGAATCTTTAAAAGGGGAAGCCTAAATTTTCTAAAATTGTTTCCTGAAACTCAGACATCAGTAAGATTTTCAAATATAATATACAGAGAAGTGCTGTTGCTTTAATAGTGTGGATGGCCTATATTGTGTGCATGACTATATAGCATGAGAAATGTAAGAACCCTCAGACACATTTTCAAGGTAGGGCTTTCCATTTCTTCGGAGTGAGCTGAAATGGTACTTTAGATACAATTATTTTGGAAAATAAAAGATATCTGAACAAAAACTGAAAGATAACCTGTGTTTTTAAAACCCCTTCCCTTTCAAACATATATATTTTAGCACAAACATAAAAAAGTGTGTATAATTATGCTTTTTTTTAACTCAATAAGTCATTTAAAAAGACATTTGGGCTTTCTTGCAACTGCTCATAAAATATTGTAGATATATCTGAGTGGCTATCTGATTTCTGGGGAAGTGCTTTGGAAGGACTTTTTCACTATTCTCATAGGGTGAAGTTCAGCCTACTGCAGAAGACTGGTATGAAGCCATCTGGACAATTTAACCCCCTAACAGAGTTCTTACAATTCAAGTTTAAGTGATGTGGAGAGCTTAGTGCAGGCCCTCTGAAGTAAGTAAAGTTACCCCAAAGGCCTAATTTTGAAGTCCCAATCATGTTTTACATGATGCATGAAACTTCTCTAGCCCTTAGACTTCGGAGTTTCTTTAGCAGCATCTGGCCTCTAGAGGTAGGGATCAACTGTAGTGGTAATGCCTTGCCAAACCCCTGGATAGTTTGAGTTCTGCAGGGTGGTTTTAGGAATTTCAAACTAACTATGGGCCAGATTACTGTATATGAGGGCCAGATTATCTGCACTGAGGTCAGCTAAACTATTTTCCAAGTCTTAATGGTAGGTGACAGCAATGGACTTATTTTGCCCCAGACCTCAGCCTGCAGTTAATCAAGGGGAATGTTTGCAGAAACAGAGCTGGATTCACTGTCAATGTAAGTGCTATCATCTTGAGTGAGGAAAACCTGTAAGATTAGAGGGAGATAGTGCCATGGAGAGTGGTCTGACCCAGGTATCTCACCTCCTGCCCATCAGAAATTTCCCATCCCTCTGCATCCACGGAGTTCAAAATGTAGGAGGGCTCCTGCATGCTTCCAGAGAAGAGGGATGAACACATTAGCACATATTTCCACCTCTTCCATGAGTCATGCCTGTTTGTGAGTGTTATTTATCCAGATTCCCTACCTCTAACATGGTCATCCAGACTGGACAATTGGATCTTTTTTTAAGAACAAGTTCCCATGTAAACAAGGTTTATTTTTTTCCGAATAACTACTAATATTAGATCCAATGCACTTATAATGGTACTTGCCATGTTAGTATAAAGGCAACACACAACACCATCAGCTGTAACTGACAATCCATACAGCTTTGTGACTGAAAAAAAGTGGGTCAAGAGAAATAAATGCAGCAATAGAAATCCAAAGCTCATTTTAGCAGCATTAGAAAATGCAGTTTTTCAAAGAATCTAGGTCAATGCGTGCGGTCTCTGCTTTGCTACCTGAGATGAACCTACTGCTCTGAAACGGATGTTGACTCTTAAAGAGGTAAAACAAGAATGGGCCATACAACCTGGTCGCTAGTATGGTACAAAGCAGTATTGCCAATGAAATGCACATATCTACTTTTATCATAGATTATGTAATAAAGCCCATGCACTGGAAGAGAAATAAACAAAACCTATTTGTATGCTTGTCTTGATAGAAAAACATAAAATAAACACTTGTTACGTAGAAAAAGGGAAAATAAAGAGTATTTGTTTTCAAGTCTCTAGAGGATACTGTAGACTATAAATTGGTTTCAAAATGCCCTTTTAAATTAGCATTAATGAATATATTACCCTATATTCCAAGATTCACATCCTGACAAGGCACCCACCAGACTCCCATGCACAAAACAAAAATTTTCCACTCTTACTTTGGCTTCCCTAAATATGTCAGCAAGGTTGTTCTGCGGGCCTTCTGGGTCACGTGCCCCAGAGGAGCATCATGGAGCAGGGTCTTGAAGATGCCATTGGTGCATGTATGCCACCAGGCCTGAAATTGGCTCCCATGCACAATCCACATTCTCCCTTTAATTTCTACTTTGGCAGAAATAATCAGCTAAAAAGTACGTAATGAACTAGCAGCGAAAACAGCAGAGATTGGTGGTAGAGTGGGAGTGTTATATAAACGGAAAAGTGGGAAAAAACAGTATCATACTTTTTGTTGTTTCTCTCTGTATGTTTGTTTACCTTGCCTTTTAGGGACAGGGTGTGTCTTCTATTCCAGCAGTTATTCCAAACTTTAACAAGCCAAAGACCCCCATTTTGATTTTTAAAATTTTCATGGTCCCCCAAGCTTCCTGATCAGCCCCAGGCCCTGCCCCTCACTCCACCGCACCCCTCCCCCCAAAGTACCACCCCACCTCCTGCTTCATCCCTCCCGCTCCTCTTCCATGCCTCTTTCCATCCCCTCCCCGAAAGGGCACTTCATCCCCCCTCCTCCCCTTCCCTCTCAGCGCCTCCTGCATGCTGGGGAACAGCTGTTCATCGGCAAGCAGGAAGTGCTGGGATGGAGGGGAAGGAGTTGATCAATAGGGCCGGCAGCCCCTGGACGTGATTCCACCCCCTTTCCTAGCACGCCCTATCCGCACTCGTCCCCCTCCCTCCCAGCACCTCCTGAACGCTGCTGGAACTGCTGTTCCCCAGCCTGCAGAAGGTGCTTAGGAGGGAGGAGGAGGAGGGCCCATGGAGCCCTGGAGTACCCTTACAGACCCCCTGGTATCCCAGGAGCCCAGCTGGGAAATGCTGTTCTATTCTATTGTGTGTACAGTGCCTAGCACAACAGGGTCCCAACCCTGATTGGAATCTTTAGGTGCTCTCAGGATATAAATAATGAATAATATTTTATATAAGTCATCCCATTGAAGTCACAACCATAATCATTAGAGACATAGATGTTTCCACTGATTTTTCAGTAGTATACTTTTGAACTATATTTTAAGAGTCACGAGAATGAAATAGACTTCTTCAACAAGATTTTCAATTTTAAAATGTAACATATAAAAGTAATTTCTTCTAGCAATAAATGTGAATAACAGAACTAGCAATCTTTCCCAAAGACTAAAAAGCTAGAATAGAATTATTTTCAAAAATCTTTGACAACTGTCTGGAAGGTAAAATTAAAACATAATAAAAACAGTGCTAAGTGTAATTGGTCCTTCTAGTCCATTTCAGTACTTCACTGAATGACCAACATGTCACATTCAAAATGTTCTGAATTCTCAGATGCTTGTAGCTTCCACAGGTTCCCAGATCAGACTGTCCTTATCCCCTAAGCCTTTCGGGAAATTTTTGTCTAGTATCTAATCTAAATTAATATCTTCCAAAATTAGATCATGATCACATGTTTAACTGTTATCTTGTAATGAAAGCAACATAATTCCCAGCCTCGCTATCTTGGCTCCATATCAATTAGCCTATAATTTAAATTAAAATTTCAAATATTTTTAATCTTAAGGAACAAATTTGAAGAGGACAATTCATAAATGTTCATATCTGAAGTATTTCTATGCACTGTTGGGGCATACAGGAATTATGACATGTTCTATCTTCTGCTACTTCACATTTTTATTATTTCTTACTTTTCAGCTCTTATACATATAGAATTGGGAATGCTTTTTTCATATATGCTATGGTCAATCCAAGTTCAATATGATCAAGTTGCCAGCCATTTTTGCCCTTATGTAATTTCACATTCATCCTATGTATCTCACTGTAAACTGTGCATTATTTCTTCCATTTATAAAACAACCTGAACTGCTGTCTCATTTCCTCAGAACTGTACCACCCACTTCAGCAAATGGACAGAGCATTATTTGCAACATAACTAATTTTCTAAAGACAAATCAGATTACCTCTATGATTTATGTGATTTATTCCAGGATGGATCATTTAAGAGAGAACATACGCCAAGAATGTTACCTCTCACAATAGGGCAAATATTATGGGAAAGCATGTCCTGGATCCTCTGTCAAGTTAGATTTTCTTTCACCAAGCAATTAGGTTTCCAACAAAAACAGAGAAAGTTGCAGCATAATGTGATATCTATTGTAGCATGTCCATAAAGTGAAAGGCATATGACAACCAGCAACAACATGCCACAACAGAATATATGGGGTGTCTTTTCTCTTTATTTATCTGAGACAATAGGCATTTGTAGGGAAATGCTAGCATCCCTTCACATTTTATATGAGCCATTTCCATTCTGTTCTGTCTGGTTTAAATCAAAGTGGGGGTCTTCGGTTTACTAAAGTTTGAGAGCCACTGAAATAGGAGACAACCCCTGTCCCTAGAATAATAAAATAAAACAAAGAAAACTTTATACCAGTGACTTTCATAAGGCTTAATACAAAGAACCCATGTGTTGTACTAAATGTTGGGCTTTATTACCTCGAGTCCTGGATGTAGTCAAAACTACTAAGCACTCTGACATGAGTTTTACTAGATTCTAAGGCCAGAAGGGAACATTGTGATAATTTAGTCTGACCTCCTGTGTAATACAGGCCTTCAGTTTACTTGGAGTGGGTTGGTTACTGATGAGGATGTAATGATATGGCAAAATACAGAACGTGGTGCCTGACGAACCAACAGGGAACATGGTGTTGCTCATCCCAGCCCAAGGGTATTTTCCTTTATGTGTCCTTGGGATGGTACTGTAGAGCATGGGTAAATGCTGTGGCACTGTACCCCATAATCTTGATGGTGATATATTTATGATATGATTATAGCATAACTATGATGTATTTTATGTAAAATAGGGTCATGTGAGAGATCTTTGGAAAGGTTATGATTTGCTGAATATGATTATCCTATTTGTATGCATGTGTCATTTTTGCATCTGAAGTTCGGAATATTGTCTATGTGTCTATTACAAAGGCATTTACATGTGGGGAATGCCCACTAGGCAGAAAGCACTCAGCCTAGATGGCTGGCTGGGAAGGATCCATTCAAAATATTGAACCATTAGGAAGAAATAGGCCTTAGGAAAAGCATATGTTCCACCTTGGAGCCTTCCTGAGGACACTGTAGACAGTCCCTGACTCATGGCTCCCAGGATCCTGCAGGGACAGTTGACCAGGTCACCTGGTACTGGACTCCATCTTGGAATACCAGTGATTTTCCACTGACTGGAATGGGAAGGCAGCATGAAGACAAAGGGTGCCTGCCATATGCAAAAGCTATTTAAGGGAGAGGAGTGACATCATTGAGGGTCTTCACTGACTCCCAGCCCAAAGAGACTCTTGGAAACACCTGACGAACAAGGACTGTACTAGATGGATGTGCTGGATCCAAACTAAACACAATTTTAAGGCTGTGAAAGGAACACCTGGGGTGTTTATGCTGCAAGTAAGTGCAGCTAGCCCCTTAAGAATCTCTGCAGCCTGCTTGAATCAACATTTAGGGATAGAATTTGCTACTCATGTCTAATCTCTTTAGTATATTAAGCTTAGGTTGTGTTTTTGTTTATTTGCTATGCAAGATGCTTTGATATGTTTGGTATCCCTTATAATCACTTAAAATCTATCTTTTGTAATTAATAACCTTATTTTATGTTTTAATCCAAACCAGTGTGCACTTGACTAAGGCGTCTGGGGAAAAATCTCAGCTTGGTTACCACAAGTGTGCATGGTTCTCCTCACGTTGAGGGAGAAGTGGACTGGTGTTAAACCCATATACTGGCCAGATTTGATCAGGGCAGAATGGTACTGCTTTGGGGACCTAGGATGGGAGGCTGGTGGTTAGAGAGCCAGCAAGTGATTGCAGCTAGGTGTGTCTCTACCTGTGAGAATGGTGGTGAAAGTGCAAGCTTGGAGGGCTTTGCAGCTTTTCACAGCAGCACAGTGTGAGAGGGAGCGAAGGCTGATGGGTCAGTGGTATCCCAGTTCCAGGCGGCAATCCAGGGGGGAACCCATCACAAGTGCCTATTCTAGAAATGGACTGGACTTTGTATTATATATTGGAAATAAATCTCACAGGCTTATTTTTTGGTTTATCTTCCAGGTAGTGAACTCCTGATTTTGGTATTACTGCCAGATAATCTTCTGTGTTGCCACATTAGACCCATTCCTGGCTACTTCTAAGCAGGCTGATAAAGTCATATAGTACTAAGTTAGGCAAATTTAGACTATGCCACTTATGTGTCCACTCTACTTATGTTATATAGTATTAAGGGGGAAAAACAGTTCCCCACTAATAATACTATTAGAAATGTAGTTAGCAGCTAATGATGTTCCAACACAAGGTACTATAACAGACCCAACATTTCCCTGTAACCATTTTAAATCCTTCACCAAACCACATTGTTTTGAGGGTACATACTACCAAAAATGCAGATTTGGGAAAAAGCTTTTTATTGGAGTGCAAACAAAATAACATCAGATCCACTTTACTGCATGAAAGCTTGGGCCAAATACAGACCTAAATGAGCATTGGTAAGCAGGGAGTTAATGCCCTGCTCAGACCTACAGGTGCAAAGGTTAAAGTACTGTGGCAGGGCTGGGGACTTGAGGCCCAGTTAGAAAACATCTAGGACACTCTATAAAAGTAACTTGCACTGTCACACATGGTTGCTATATGGTTGGCTTTCAACCATAAGTTGAGGTTGTTATTTTACTCCCTTCTTCCTGACTATTTGCTTGTAAAAATCTGTGTGACACAAAGGTCACTAATAAAGCCTCGGGGGGGGGGGGGGGGGAGGAGGAGGAATTATTGTTAGTGAAAGGTGTTGCTGGCCTACTTTACCAGCTCCTACATCCTACTATATTAATTATTCCATAGCCTGGAGTGACGCATTTAGAGATTTAGGACAAATCAAGCTATTCATCATTTTGAGGTTTTCCTAATAGGACATTCACTTCATAACCCCAGATTAGTCTTGTGGCAACCTCTGCAGTTTCTTGAAGGCTTAGAAGGTACTAACTGACAACAAAACTGTTTTTACATTGCAGTTCAAAAGCAAAAAAAAAAAAAAAGAAAAGAAAAGAAAAGAAAAGAAAACTGTAGTTCTAATATAAAACTTGCTATAAAACATTTCAACTGCCTGCAAGTTTAAAGGGACAATTAAAAATCTTATATATTTTAAAAAAAATATGACTATCAATACCTTAACACTAAAAGGATATCTAAAATCTAATTTTCTCATCATTAATGCTGTTTAACTTTTTTCTTGCTACACTTGCTCTGGACAATGAAAATAAACTAGTCAGTTTAATTTTTGCTTCTAGTCAGTTTCCCATGCCCATTCTTATACACGGGCTGTTGTTGCATCATTTACCTTGGAAAAACTACAATAGAGGGTTTTTTTTAAAATGAGGAAAGAAACTTTGCTTTGAAATTTAACTACCACGCTCAGAATGAAGTGTTCTCCTACTGGTTTTTGAATGTTATGATTCCTGATGTCAGATTTGTGTCCATTTATCTTTTTGTGTAGAAACTGTCCGGTTTGGCAATGTGCATAGCAGAGGGGCTCTGCTGGCACATGATGGCATATATCACATTGGTCGATGTGCAGGAAAACACTTCAACCTTCCTGGCCATTCCATTAAAGACTTGCAGGTGTCAGTCTTAAAACAGAAAAACTTCCAAAACAGACTCCAACGAGAAACTGAGGAACTGGAATTAATTTTCAAATTGGACACTAAACCAAGGGCGAAATAGAACTTGCAAATGGTTCTCTCATTACACTAATTGATTTCATTTCCCTAGTTAATTTACCTTCAATAGTTATATCCGGTCAGACACAGAGATCTATTTCAAAAGGTATTTTTTTCTCTTGCTGACAATGGCCCATTCAAATTAAACAGCCTCTTAGAATTGGTATGCTAACCTAGATATTTATTTTATTATTTTTTTGCTTTCTGTGTATATAAATACAGCTGACTTCTGTTCCATTCTATGGCTATAGCTCACAAAAGCTTATGCTGAAATAAACTGGTTAGTCTCTAAAGTGCTACAAGTCTTCCTCGTCTTATTTATCATCTCAGACATTATTAATTGGTTAAATTAAAATGTTGCCTTTTCTTTCTACTACTGAAATATCAAAACCCAGAGAATCATGTTGACACTTGCATCGTCCAAACTATGGGCCCAATCTTTCTCCCAGAGAAGACAGTGGGAGATTTATTATTTACTACAATCAAGGCATAATGGATATGTCTAGACATCCCACGGCAGCAAGACTCCCAGCTCAGGTTGACAGACTCAGGCTTGCAGGGCTCATGCTACTTTGCTAAAAATATTCATGTAGGTTTTGTGGTTCCAGCTGAAACCAAGGCGTTGAAGCCAAGGAGTGAGCCCTTGAGGGTATGGGCCTCAGAGCCTGAGCACCAGCCCAAGCCATACCTTCAAAGCACTGGGGTACAAAGCAATTTTTAGACCGCAAGCATGAGCCCCACAACACTGAGTCTATCGACCTGGCCTGGGACACTCGCTGCTGCAGGCTGTGTAGACACATCCAATATGTCTAGATTCAGAAACCAAAGTAAACTGCTTAGATTTTATCTACATTAGGTACTTATATGACCCCCCCATCACCAGAGTATCTGAGCACCTCACAATCTTTAATGTATTTATCTTCACAACACCCCTGTGAGATAGCGAGTACACTTATTATCTTTTTTTTTTAAGATGGGGAACTGAGGCACAGAGATGGTAAGGCCCTGAAGCAGAATTCTCAAACTATTCAGGGAAACACCTTTCTCACCAGTGTGGCCCGATCTCTGAACATGCCCAAGACCTGCCTGCAGGTCAAACCTCAAAGCAGGAGAGCCAGATGCAGGCCACCTGTAGGTGGACGGGGCAACACGGCACCCATTCAAAAGACGGCCAGGGACTCAAGGAAATGTGGGACAACTGAGAGGTATCAAGCCTGAACTGGAGGCAGGGAGATGGTTTCAGCTGTTAGAGCACTGGCTATTGAAGTGGCCGAACTCCACAAGAGGGTTCATGGCTGAGGATCCCTAGCACAGGGAGGCATCTATCTCTGGTCCATGAACCAGGTCAGCCACTTAGACGCCTAGGCCCCTCTCAAAAGCATTTTACTCCAGGCTATCTTAGACAGCTCCCAGCTGTCAACTACTTAGTCTCAGATGATCCCTTTTTTAGGCACCTGACTCACCCCATGCATTTATGGGGAGGTTAAGTGCCTAGCTTTTGGCTGAAAATTTCCCTGGGCAGCAGGCTGTCTAGAGGTTAGTCATTGCAATGTTGAGTGGAACAATGCCTAAGTACCTTTGGGTGTCTGGGCCTAAGTGATTGCCTAAGGTCACACGGGAAGTTTGTGGAAAATCAGGGAATTGAACCCAGGTCTCCTAAGTCCTAGGCTAGTAACCTAAACACTGGACTCTCACATTACTGTGATCTCATGAATGACTGAAGCAACATTAATACCTTCAATGGGGAATTTAAGCTTGAATGTACTCCTTAGTTGTCTTAGCTTTACAGTATACAGAGTCACAACTTTTCTGTCAGGTTCACAGCCACGTCCAGAAAAGCGGGCACAGGCAGATGGGAAGTATAACTTTGGACCAGTCAAGCATATTGCTAGTGATGGGAAATTCACCCCTTACTAAGGCCAATGACAAACCCAGTGAAATAGAGCCACATTCCACATGGTGGTAAAGGTGGATGAGTAATGACCATGGATCCATGTACTGCACAGGACACAAAAAGAGCTAGAGCTTCATAATGGTCATCCACATGCTCAGAAACCAACCTTCTGATGACTATCCAGACCTGTGTGACCTGGCAAATAACATAGCTACAGACCCAGGAGCAGAGACTGATCCTCAATCACTCAAACAAGTATGAAAGGCCATCCAAAACTTATGCTGGACATGATGGTATCCCACCTGTGCTACTCAGAGATGCCTTGGAACCAATGATCATTGGCCTGCAACAACTGTTCTTAAAAGTGTGTTCATCAAAAATATCAAAATGGAAAGACGGTATCATAGTGTCCCTGTACTGGGGCAAAGGATCTTGCACTGAGTATGGCAACTACAGCTGATCTCCTTGTTACTGGTCCCTGGAAAATTGTTCACTCACGTTCTGCTTGAAGGATGCAGCCACTCCTTAACATTGTCATCCACAACAATCAGGTTTCATTGTTGGGCAGTCAACAGTGAATGCTGTACTTAACCTCTGACTTCTGGCTGAGCTGCACCAACAACTTTACCACCCACTTCATGTAGCATATATTGATATCAGAGCAGCTTTTTGATTCAGTTGACAAACAAGCACTCTGGCTCATATTGAAAGGAGCTGGCATTCTAGATGTTCTGTTAAATCTGGTGTGAAATCTTTACACTAGTACTGGTGTGAGAGTGCGTACTGGTTCAAGGTTTTTGCTGTGTTTCTGCACAACCTCAGGTGTGTGGCAGCGATGTATTCTTGCCCCCACACTATTTTGTCTAGCTATCAACAATATATTAAGATTTTCCATGCCACATGTCAGAATCAAGGTTGGTCAAAAAGTGTTCATTGACCAAGACTATGCTGCTGCTGCTCTGTTTGTGGAGTAGTCAGAGAATTTCAGCCCATCCTTCAAAGTCTCCAAGATGCTGCCCACACTATGGGGTTGAACATCTCGTGGCAGAAGACCATGATCCAGAATTTCAGAATTGGGCCACCAGAACCCGTGGTGCAGGTGAAGTCAAGTACCATGAGAACATTGCTGAGTTCATCTACCTAGGCTGCAAGCAGAGTTCAAACAGTCACAGAAAACCAGACATATTCAATGAATAAGTGAAGAATCTCACTGCCTCTTGCATGAAGTCCATATCTTACTTATGAATCCAAAACCATCTTTGCACTGAGACAACATCCGGGGCCTATTGAATCTGTGTAATACTTGTATCATAGTCGTCAACTCCAAGGGTGATCAAGAGCTGTAGCACCTATGGAGAAAAATTAGTGGGTGCTCAGCACCCACCATCAGCCAAGCTTCCCCCCGCTCCCAGAACCTTTCCCTTTCTGGTGGCCCCGCTGATCACTCCTCCTCTTCCCTCCCAGCACTTTCAGCCCTCCGGGAATAGCTGTTTCATGGCATGAAGGGATGGAGGAAAAGGGATGGGGCATGCTTGGGGGATGGGATGGAAAGAGGCAGGGAAGAGGTGGGATGGAGTGCAGCAGGGGTGGGAAGAGGTGGGATGAGGGCTTGGGGAAAGGGGTGAAGTCGGGGCGGGAGCTTGAGGGAAGAGGTGGCATGGGGGCAGGGCCTGGAGTGGAGGGGGATTCAAGCATTCCCCGGGTAGCGAGAAAGTTGGCAACTCTGACCTGTATTGCTATATGGGTAGGAAACTTGGACCCTCTTACAGGCAGACTTGGAGCAGCTAGAGGCATTTTGCACTGTCAGTGCCAAATCCTGAGCATAAAACAGTTTGACTTTGTGCTAAATATCATAATCTTGCCGAGATTTGGCCTTCCTTCAATAGTTCTTTGTATTAAAAAGTGGTGTTGTGTGCTTTTCGGTCATGCCAGCAGGAGGGACAAAAACATCCCGGGCTCTCAAACCTTTCACTGAACCATGAAGGGAATTATGCCCTAATCCTACCTGGCACCGCCCACGGGGCCATCCCATAAATACATGGATTCACAGGGCTGAGTCAGATCTGGGAACTTCACTACATGATACATGGTGTGACACCGTCAACCGTGGTCACTTTAGTTGGCACAACAGTCCTCAGTAGACTATGGACATTTAATGATGATATTAGGCAAATGAAGTTTGTCAGGAGGTGGAGAGGAGTTCAAATTTCCAATCAGACTCCATACGAACTTCACCAGGGGGAGAACCTAAATAGATACATTCTCTAAGCAGCCTGGCTAGACAGCTTTTTTCTGCTGGGTCTGTCCACTTAGGGGGGTTTCACTGCCATCTCATTAAGAGTTGTAGCAGCTTTGCACTGTCTTCTACCATACCAGAGACCATTACCGATATTTAAATCCTTTTTTTTAGCATTTAAACTTGAATCTTGCTCAACAATCCTTTTCAGGCTTATCCGGTAAGATGGATATATTAATATGTGAGTGCAACTTACTGGATATGCACTGTTTTCCAAGCGCTGTCAATTATCTGGTATAAATAAATAATTTAAAAGTGATGGTGCTGGAGATTTTCACAATCAATAGGGAAAAACAGGCACAAAACAGCTGTAGACTTGCAAACGAATTTGAAAGTAAAATGAACATAACTGAACCAGAAATCCTATAGCTATAATCACAGCATCAGTCTATATGCAAATATATATGTAAGGCAATTTTGGTTTATAAAGTACAGTATAATATTATTACACCGATTGATGTAGCTCAACAGCAGAGAGCCATAGCAAAGATCTATTTTGACATGGAGTAAAAACCATAATTGTTTTTAGATTCATAGCTTTCAAAAGGGAACATACTATCATCTGAAAACATACAGATTCCAACATGCCTTTAATGGAAGGTGTATTGTAATGCATTTTAGTTCTTTTTTATATATTTTATTTTGTATCTAATCAAAATTAAAAGCATTCATCAAAAAGAATGTGAAAGAGTCTACATACACTAATTAATACATTATATTTATTTGGTTTCATCCCTCATTTGGACATTTATGTAAAGGAAACAAAGGCAAAATGAAGACATTACTTTTTAGAGCTTTATATAAAAAACTAGCAACAAACACCAAATAGAGCAGAATTTCTCTTGTTTGTTTGAAAAGTCTCATTTAATCATAATATAATAAACTATTCCTACACATTCAAAATAGAAAAAAAGAAAAATGGAACTGATTTCCTTTTAAATTCAAGATTACTCACTAAGAGGAGTAAGAGATTCATGTTCTCAGAGCTCAATGTTCCTTTCGGGGTAGCTCTATTCATAACTTGCTGGAGTTAGGGAAAGGTGGAATGCATGGTGTGAAAGGTTATATGGAGTTCATTCCATATTCTCCTAACTTTGTGAAGAAGGTGCCAGAACAGTTTAAAGGTGTTAAGTGTGTTCTTCTCCCATTCACAAAATGTCCCATTGACTTCAATGAAGGATAGTGTAGTTCAGCACATAAGATACTGGATTAATCATCAAGAGTCTATCCTCACTCTGTCACTGAGCAGCTTTCTGACCTTGGTCAAGTCACATCTCCATGCTTCAGTTTCCCCATTTGTAAAATGATGATACTTACCCATCCCTGAGATTCATGTGAGAAAAGCTCTGAGCAAAGCTAAGATGGAGATGCTCAGCACTGTACAGGAACCTTGCAAGAGTCAAATCAAATATAGAGCAAGACAGTGGAAGTTGATGCTGGGAGAGGAAAAGAAAAGGAGCAGGAGCAGAGGACCTTGCTGATCTGAGAAGAAGTGGGACAGTGCTGCTCATAGGACCTGGGGGAAGAGCTGAAGGACATCAGTTCTGACCGGGAAATAAGAATGGGAGGGAAAAGGTAGCAGGCTTGATCCAAGTTTTGGAGGCAGACTGTGATTGTGAAGAATGGCTTAAGTTGGTGAAGACCTGTTTTCAGGCAGCTAATCACTCAAAGGAAGAGCTACATTATGTTATAGTACTCTGTTTAATAGACAACTGTTGTTGCAATGCAACAGCATACTCCTCGCAGGTATCCAGAGCCTTCACGGTTCTTCCCGCCAAGTCAAGTCCATTGTTACCCTTCTGTACTCAACAAGATGGAAAAGTATAGGCATGACCATTACGCTGCTCCTCAGTAGGAGCTGCATGTTATAGCATTTTGCCCTAGTTAATTAATGTAGTTATGCATACCAAAAAGTGAATACAGGTTTCCCATCATAAAGCTTATACAATTGTACAGTAAGAACTTTAAATCTGTTAGAAAAACATGGTGTTCTCAGTTTCATCCATATTGTCTCTAAGGCTAGACTCAAAAATTTGATTAACCGGTGTGGTAGAAACAGAGGACTCAAATTTACCATTTATATCAGGGGTCTCCAAACTACGGCCCGCGGGCCGGATGCAGCCCGCGAGGCCCTCTCATCCGGCCCGTGGAGATCTTTCGGCAGGGGTCGGGAACCAGCCACGGGGCCGGGACGCGCCGCATGCTCCGCAGCTGCCGCCGCCGGCCGGGACGCGCTGCGTGCTCCGCTGCCGCCGCCGGCCAGGGACGGCTCAGAGCTGGGGCCGGGACGCGCCGCACCGCCACCCAGTTACAGGCGGCGAAACAAGGAGCCACCCACTGCCAGGCGGCGAAACGGTCTGTGGGGAGAGACCGGGTTGAGCGGGTCAGTTGGGGGGGGGAAGAGACCGGGTTGAGCGGGTCAGTTGGGGGGGGGGTTGGAGGAAAGGAGGTTTTGGGGGGAGAGACCTGGCTGGGTGGGTCAGTTGGGGGTTGGAGGAAAGGAGGTTTTGGGGGGAGAGACCTGGCTGGGTGGGTCAGTTGGGGGTTGGAGGAAAGGAGGTTTTGGGGGGAGAGACCTGGCTGGATGGGTCAGTTGGGGGTTGGAGGAAAGGAGGTTTTGGGGGGAGAGACCTGGCTGGGTGGGTCAGTTGGGGGGGGGTGGGTGGAGGAAAGGAGGTTTGGGGGGGAGAGACCTGGCTGGGTGGGTCAGTTGGGGGTTGGAGGAAAGGAGGTTTTGGGGGGAGACCTGGGTGGGTCAGTTGGGGGTTGGAGGAAAGGAGGTTTTGGGGGGAGAGACCTGGCTGGGTGGGTCAGTTGGGGGGTTGATGTGTAGTGTTCATGTGTAGTGAACAGGTGTTCATGTGTAGTGTTCATGTGTAGTGTTCATGTGTAGTGAACAGGTGTTCATGTGTAGTGTTCATGTGTAGTGAACAGGTGTTCATGTGTAGTGTTCATGTGTAGTGTTCAGGTGTAGTGTTCAGGTGTTCATGTGTAGTGTTCATGTGTAGTGAACAGGTGTTCATGTGTAGTGTTCATGTGTAGTGTTCATGTGTAGTGAACAGGTGTAGTGAACAGGTGTTCATGTGTAGTGTTCATGTGTAGTGAACAGGTGTTCATGTGTAGTGTATCAATGTGTTATTAAATAATAACTGACTAAAATAATATTAAATAAATAATTAAAAACAACATCCATGTTTTGATTCTTTTTTATTTGGACCTCGAGTGTGTTGTCGGCCCCCGAACTGCTATTTGATAGTTAATGCGGCCCTCGGGCTGAAAAGTTTGGAGACCCCTGATTTATATAAGTAGGTGAATATCTACTGACTTCAACTGAGTTATGCTTATTTTAACAGTGAATATACCACTCAATCAATAAAAGTCAAATGGTGTATGCGTGTGTGTATGCGTGTATGTACGCGTGTATGTATGTATGTGCACTTACTCCTTCTACACCATTTGAGCTAGAGACTTGAAATTTGGTACAGTTAGAGGCCTTAGGGTCCTAATCAGGGTAAGAGTCGAAAATTTTTCAAATCTCACCTCTGACGCCCCCCAGGGGTGAAATTCTTTAAAGCCCATTCACATCAGCTAGGCAGCTGCTGTTCTCTGTGACATAGTTATGATGTCATAATACCCCCTCCAACAGACCCCGCACTCGCTCAGCTCTCTGCCCCCTCCCCACCTCCGACGGACCCGAGTTGGGTTTGGTCGGAGGGTAAGTGAGGTAGGGGTGTCGGGTTTGGTCAGGGGGGTTAGGTGGGGATGTCGGGTTTGGTCGGGGGGTAAGTGAGCTGGGGGTGTTGGGTTTGGTCTGGGAGGGTGGGAAGGTGTTGGGGTGGGTGAGGGGTGAGGTGTGGGTGTTGGGGTTGGTCAGGGGGTGTTGGGTTTGGTGGGGGGTAAGGTGTGGGTGTTGGGTTTGGTTGGGAGGGTGAGGAGGGGGGTCGGGGTTAGTCGAGGGGTAAGTGAGGTGTGGGTGTCGGGTTTGTTTGTGGTGGTAGGTAGGGGTGTCGGGTTTGGTTGGGGGGGAACGTGAGGTGGGTGTGTCTGGTTTGGTCTACGGGGGGTGAGGTGTGGGTGTTGGTCAGGGGTGTTGGGGTTGGTGGGGGGGTGATGTGGGGGTGTTGGGTTTGGGGGGAAATGTGAGTCCGGGTTGGTCGAGGGGTAAGTGAGGTGGGGGTGTCGGGTTTGGTTGGGGGGGTGAGGTGGGGGTTTCAGGTTTGCTCTCTGTCCCCTCCAACGGACCCCGCACTCGCTCAGCTCTCTGCCCCCTCCCCACCTCCGACGGACCCGAGCAATGCCGGGTATTTTCGCTAGTTCCTAATAAATGTTCTTCCTGGGATCTCTCTTAGAACAGGGACTTCTTTCACAATTTCAAATGCAGGCCAAATAAATACTTCATTTCTCCCTGCTGTTCTCTCATCCTGACACTCAAGTCCATTGAAGGATTCTTTCTGAAATCATTAGGCAAACAATGTGGCTTAGCTAGGGGTCGAAACTATTCTTCACAGAATTGTTAGACTTCAGTAAATATTTCTTGACAGTTGGTTCCTTAACTCAATGACAACTTTCTCCTTGAAAATCAGTGGCACGGCAGGGATTTATATTTGGGGATCTCCAATTGGACATGAGAAGAATATCTAAGATTATTTTATTTTGGAATTCTTGAGTGCCATTTTTGTTCTACATTTGTAGATTGTCTCTAACAGTCATCTCAATTGTGGCATGAACAGATCCTAATTTTATCTTTTCTGCCTCTAATCTCCTCAGCAATTCTATAGACTTCTCAACAAGTGTCACTGTGACAGGCAGAGATGCTCTGTAGTGCCACCTTCAGGGCCTCAACACACCTTTGTATGCAAAGTTCTTAACTGGCCTGCTGGTTCCTGAGTAGTCAATATTTTCTCTTGGCCCTTGGAGGACTGGCTTGTTGACCATCTGTTCTTAGAAGATTTTCCTTAGGCTAGGAGTTTTGGGCACTGATGCCTCCAGCAGTGGGAAGAGAAGGCCTAATAGATCCCATCATACACTTATGCCCTGCAGAATGGGCCTATTGGCCCAATCTCCCTCCTCTACAATAATGCCACTCTCTCAGGAAAAGAAATCTTCATTCTGATGTTGTGAACCTGGCTGGTGTACACAAAAGACATAGGGTTCTAATTCCAGATACCGCCAAATAATGCAAGGGTTAGTGTCTTTCATTGACTTCCACCATTTATGGGGTGCCTTCTGGATTTCACTGAGAGGATACCCCTCATTTTGAGACTCCTCTGGGATCCCCCTGGGCCTATTCTAGTACCTCAAGTTGATTCCTCAGGAGGTTGGGTCCAGGCTTTGCCAGACAAGGGCCATTCACTCTGGCTGGACCAACCTGCTGCCATAAAGCCCTCTATGAGTTCAACTGTCACTGTGCTGAGATTGTATCAGTACACCCAGGTTTGGATGGCAGTTGGCAGAATATCTATGTTTGGACACCACCACCTCCAGAATACGGATTGGAAAGTGGGATGCCAGCTGGAGCCGGCAGGCAGTTCAGTCCTTTAGCTGCTAAGCCACAGCCTGGGATTGTGCCCCTCCCTCCCCCCCCCCCCACCCCCCCACCCCCCACCCCACTACCCCCCACCCCCTCCCTTTAGCTGCTAAGCCACAGCCTGGGATTGTGCCCCTCCCTCCCCCCCCCACCCCCCAGTCCTTTAGCTGCTAAGCCACCCCTGGGATTGTGCCCCTCCCACCCGATCCTGTAGGTGTGCAGTTCCACAGAAGACAACTTCCCTCATAACTTTTAGCCCAGGGTTTGGCTACGCTTGCACGTTATACCACAATAAAGCCTCCCAGAGCTCTCTACCTTACTCCCCATCCACACTGGCAAGGCACGTAGAGCGCTCTGACTCCCTGGCTGGAGCACTCCTGGTACTCCACCTCCGCGAAAGGATTAACGTCTGATGTGTATTGGGTGAGATACCCCAGCATTAGTGTGGACGAGGAGTTGCATTATTGTGCTCTGATTGACCTCGGGAGGTCGCCCTTAAGTCAACAGGCCACTCTTCTCATTGTTGTGAAATTGGCTATAGGAATGCAAAATTGCCTTTTCAAAGCTCCATTTCTGACAGCTGACTGCTTATCTGCTCCCAGACAAAGCAAACATTTACTGTTTGCTTTGAGTGATTGAGAGAAGGGAGGGCGGAATCTGAACTTACAGGACAGCATGCTGACACACTCTCAGCACCCATTCTCTCTTCCCCCACATACACAACACACTTCCTGTCATACTCCACCCCACGCCCCACATTTGAAAAGCATGTTGCATCTACTTGAACGCTGGGATAGCTGATCATAATGCCCCCCTCCCAATGCAGCTGCAAGTGCTGCAAATGTGGTCACACCAATGCACTTGCAATTGTCAGTGTGGACAGACAGCAGCGCTTTCCTAGTGTGCTCTCCAAAGGCTGGTTTAGCCCAAAGCGCTCTGCATCTGCAAGTGTAGCCAAGCCCCCAGTGTTTAGGGTACTCACCTGAGATGTGATACACCAAGTACAGTGTGTTCTGCTGCTATTTGGTGGTGTGGGACCAGGTCTTTAGAATATTGGTGTTCAGTTATTATTATGGCAGGTTGCTAAATTTTCCCTGAGGAATACAAGTGAAAAGGGGAAAAAGAGTTAAATCTATATGAAATTTCAGAGGACAAAAGAAAAATGTACTTCCCTAGCCTGGGTGCTTCTCTGTGTAAAACTTCAAAGGCCTGCTGCAAACAGTGGATGTGTTATGTTTCTAAAAAAGATCACAAGAATCTTTTATAATAGAAGCTACTAGGCAATATAAATATAGGGACTGTTACCAACTCTGCCTGTAAGAACCAAAAATGCTAAAAGCTTGCATTAAGTAAAGCAGTTTGCCAGCCATCTTAATTCACTCAACTGTAAGTAACTTCATAGTAGATTTTATAGAACTTAATATTTAATTGGCAAAAAATTCAGATATTCTTTTGCATTACAGGGGATTAAAATGAAAAATTTAGTAAATTGGAACACAATAGTCTCTATAACTAACCAAAAATAATTTAAGAAACATGACAGCACCTTTAGAAAACTATGTAGTTGCCAAATCACTTGCCTAAAACATTGTTACTGATACTTATGTCATGAGATAATTACCAAAAGAAGAGGATGACAAAGAGAATTCTTATAGGAAGGAACATGAAGGAAAATATTTTACTTTAATATTAAAGGATACCAACACTTTCAAATAATTTAAAATACAGAGAACACAAATTCAGACAGGAAATAAGACATATGTTTTTTACAGTGAGAGTGAATAAACGTTTGAACAACTTTCCAAGGGTTGTGGTGGATTCTCCATCACCAACAATTTTTAAATTAGTACTGGTTATTTTTCTAAAATGAATTATTTTGTGGAAGTTCTATGATCTATGTTATACAGAAGGTCAGACTGGATGGTCACAATTGTCCGTTCTGGCCTTAGAATCTATGAATAAATGAATCAGCTGTATTCTGAAAAAGTAACTTGGAATTGCATCAGCAACTTCTTAATTCCACTGTTGGTGGCACATCTGAACTTCTGTAAGGGAACCCAATTCTGGAATCTAAGACAAAAATCAACAGGAAAGCTCCCTGCCCGTTGTATTTGGAGTGTAATATTGAGCTCCCTGGGAGTTCTGTATGTGTCAGGAGCTGTTTTCTTAATAGCTCCTATGTATAAATGCAACCCTTCAATAATGGCAAAGAAGTCCAAAATGGAGAAATCCTGATTTGGGTTTTCTAACATTTAGTTAACTACATTTTCTTTTTAATGCAGAAAAGATCAATACAAATGATTGGTTGTCTAGGAAGTAAGTTGCAACACACAAGGATTTGGGGGAAATTTTGTCATTTTTATCGAACGGAGAATGATGTCTGGAGAACATATCTGTGAGCACAAGCATAACGGCTGATGTAACACCTGACTCTTATGAAATCACTAGTGCCAATTTATGCATTTTTGAAGGAAAAATAAATTGGGAGAAACCAGCATTTTTATCCTCTATTAAAAATAATAATTGCCTCCTAAGAGGAAGACTGTGTTTTGAAAATATGGTCTTTTATAAACCAATGCTACTACACTCACTGTGATTGGTGTGTAGCAATCCTAAATACCAGATGGTCTAAAATGGCTGATCCACACGGTAACAAATAAAATTAAATTCTGTGCAATGGAAATCTACATTCCTTTGCATCCCTAAGAGCAGGGAGAGGATGATACCTTTTAAAAATCCTATGTGCTTCCTCAACCGACACAAAGTATGGCAGAGAAATGCTGAACCTGGCTGCATGGCTGGCAGTTCAGTCTCATACTAGCAAGCCCCAAAGGAAAATATTACAGGAGCATATAAGCAATGAGGAGGATTAGCAAAGGAATCCAATAGCGCAGGGGGCAATCACAGCATGAAGATTACAGGCGTGATGTGAATCTCCCCTCTCGCTGAGATATATGTACATGGGCGCTGGAGAGAGGCGATGAGCCTTAAAATGCGGGAGGGGGAAAAACGCCAAGACCGAACAAGCCTGGGGAGAGATCCTCATTAACATACCCACCCAAACATGGCTGACATCACAGTAGACCAGCCTGGTGCGCCCCCCACCCCCGAGTTACTCCAGCCAGACTGGGACTCGGAAGGCAAGGGAGGAGGATCACGCACTGCCCATGGCCATTGGCTACACAGAGTGATACAGCATCCGGACCGCGTCCTCCCCGCACCACCGCTAAAATGAGATTAGATCCTGGCCCCTCGCCTCGTTCTCCAAAAATATATTACAGTAGCATCATCTGAGCAGATCCTGCCTTCTGAGGATCTTTCCCTAAAGCTCTCTCCTCTATTCGCCGCCCTCCAATTAAAGGGAGCGAGAGATGCAGATTTGGGAACCGCTACAGGCGCAACCGGCTCTATTCATCCTCTTTCATCCCCTCCACAAATAGCTTAAACGATTAAGACCAGGCAGTTTCCTCTTAATGAGCCTTGGAGCCATCGAAATAGCTAAGCCCAGAAAAGCAGATCTCCGGATTAAACGCTCCCTTTCCTGCGCCGCGGACACACAAGCAATCAAGGCATTTTACCCAGCCGGCGGGACCTGAATGAAACGCTTTTGATCCGCACACAAGGAAAGGAACTCTCCGCCAAAAGAGAAAGAAAGAACAAAACCCACCCCCGCCGACCCAAAGCACAAGGCGGCTCATCTGGCCATACTATTGTTTCAAGGACAAACACGCTTCCCTCCCTCCGATCAGGCGGTTTTCAGTCTAGCAAAGAGGATCTCCTAGGGTCTGATCTGTGACGATGCTCCTGGCTTCTGCGAGAGAGGAAACACCGGGCGGAGAGAAACCACTTCCCCTCCCAGCACACACAGATAACCGTGGTGGGGGGAGACTGCCCTTACACCCCCAGCGTGAGCTCTCCGGGGCCCGCAAACCCCGCTACTGGTACTAATCTACCAGGCAGACCGTGCCCCCCGATCATGTGTTTCTTTCCATCCAGCTCCGCCGCTCTAGCAGATCACGACCCTCACAAGCATCCTGCGGGGACTCCTGCTGATTCCTCTCCGCCGCCCCAGACATGCCCCCTGGCCCGGCGGGGCGGCCGCCCTACCTACCTTGCTTTGGGGCGTCCCCCGGGGCGAGGCCCTGGCGCGGAGGCTGGCGTCTCCCTGTGTGCTGGGAGTGAATGAATGAGCGCGTTTTGCGTGCGCGGTGGGGAGCGAGATGCAGGCGCACATGTGCCCAGCCCTCTATGCAGCCGCGGCTTAAAGGCGGACAAAACAAAAAACGCGGTGGGGCGTGGCCGGCCGGGGGAAGGAGGGGAGGCAGCGCTGAGCTGGGGGGAGCCGCACCTCCCTTGACGCAGAGGAAACTCTGCAACACCCGCCCGCTCAGCCAGCGATGTTGCATCCTTGCTCAGCCAGCGATGGGTGTGGGGAGGGGTGGAGACGGGGGCCCCGTGCTCCATTCCACAAGCGGGCCGCTGCCTGGTGGTCTTGAGCCCTGGCTGGCGAACGGCCCAGGGCATCTGCAGTATGCTCCTTGCCCGGCCTCACAAAGGCAAGAGGCGCCTTTTTCCACCCTCTTCCCCTCTGCTACCCCCACTGCATCCCTAGTGCCCACCTGCAAGGGACCTGTCTGCCCCTGGGTTATGGGAAAGGGAAGCATTTACAGGTCTGCCCAGGCCCAGTACTTCCACTGCAGCTGGGCAGGATGGAGAGTTGGGATCTGTAAGGCAATGGTGGGAGGCTGTGTGTGTGTTTTGTGGTTGATATGCCGATGGAGGAAGGAGGGGTGCCCAGGGGTAAACAGACACAGGAGTGAGGAGCTAAAAAGTACATGGAAGGAAAAGAGGGTGTGGAGGACCTCAGCCGGGTTGTGGGGGAGCCCAGGAGCATTGAGGAGCCCAGCAGGATTGGATAGGATGGAGGGTGGGGGTGAGGAGTTGTGCTGGGAGTTGGGGGCAGGGCAATTAATGAAGGAGTGAGGAAGAAGAGATCTCTGAGGGATAGGGGAGTAGGAAGATGCAAGAGTCGAGCTGAGGAGGTAATTTGGGAAATTAGTGAGATGGAGGCCTAGGAATGAGGATCTGATCATGAAGAGCATACATTTGAAAAACTGAGATGAGGAGTAACAATGCAGGAGTCTTGCAGCTAAAGGACTGCAAAAGGTTGGAGCGGAGACATTTCCCTGTGCATCCTTAATTTGGTCCTCCTGTGCATATGCATTATAATACAGTTTTTAATCATGTGATAACTCACTGTTCTTCCCAGGGGACCCTTTGCTTCATTCAATACACAGGACAGACAGTGTTCACTTAATGAACAGCTATTTTGTTTTTTATCACTGTTCAATGTGTTGTCCTGAGCCTTATCTAAGACACACTTTTCAACTTCTGTTATAAGATACCCCTCTTTGGCTTGTAATGGTATTTATCAGTATAGTATCTCCATGCTCCACAGTTACTTTATCTTCACAACAGCCCTGTAAAGTGATGAGCTGGTACCCCCATTTTACAGATGGGGAGCTGAGGTACAGAGAGTTTAAGGTAAATGTATCCACTAACGTTGGGTGTGCAATTTAAGACATCTAAAACTTCTTTTTCAGAGTACTTAGCATTATATAGCACTTTGAAGCACAGCTCTCAATTACTGCAGTTGTATTTGTGAGTACTCAGCACTTCTGCAAATGCAGCAAGTCAGACCTCAGGATCTCAAGTCAGGCATCCAAAAAAATGAGGAGCACATAGCTAGTGACCATCTCTGAAAATCTTGGGTTAAATAGCTTGTTTAACATCATACAGAAATTCTGTGGCAGAGGCATGGATAGAATCCAGTTCTCCAGTGCAGTATCCAACTGCTTTGGCCATGAAACTATCCTTTCTCTTCTCTTCATCTCTGCCTCATTCACCATTACAACCACTTCAATTTCTGCAACGAATGAGGAGAGGCCCTACAAGCAACAACCTCCTTTATTACATAACCATGGTTCATCCTTGCAGCCAGATCATTCTATACAGTGAATAAGGCAGGAGTCCTGTGGAAAAAAAATTGTATGTGATCATGTTATTAAAGACTGTATCACAAGGCATAAACACAAAGGGAATGAATCAAGGGAATGCAGACAACTTTAAATCTAGCAGTTCCTAATTTTTGAGTGTTTGACTTTGCAACCTTAGTTGTGTTTTTAACATAGTTTTTCTGTGTAATTTCTTAGCTTTTAAAAAATCACATTGAAAAAATAGAAATTCCATTGTGTGGCATCATATTGACATCCACATCAGCAGGGTGGAAACTTTAGATCCACCACATATACCTCTGCTGCTTGAGCTAACTAAGCAACTAATAGCAATAGTAAATTGTCATCCTTTATATGGACTCGCACTAGTGGTGAGTGAGACACACACTTTTCCAGTCAGTTTCACTGACAATGAAGGAATGATGAGACTCAAGAATCTTGGGTTCCATTCCAAACTTTGAGGGGAATGTGCTCCAGTGTGCACAGATTCTTCTGCTCATTTCCCCCAAGCATGACCCCCTTCTGCCTCATCCCCTCTAACTTTTTTGTCTCCTTTGAATTTGAGCCAATTTCCCCCTCCATCCAGTGTGACAGCAGGTGGGTCATTGAGAGCCCTGGAGAAACTTCCCTCAGTTCTAATGCCTGGTCCAACACTGGCCTTGAGCAGCTGGGAGCAGCTTTCACATGTTCAGCTATTCTGAGCCCTCATAGCCCTGGGCTGGAGAGAGGATGATCAGTCGCTCTGTGAGGACAGTGTGTGTGCAGTTTGGTCAAACATAGGAGCTGTGAGGGCATGAAACATGCTCAATTACTGTGAAGGGATGGCACTTGCATAGTTTGGTCACTACTTTATGTTGTGAGAGGCTGAAGCATGTTCAGAGAGGGTGGAATCTTCTGAGATATTAGCTGATAAGCTAAAGCTGGCTACTGACTCTCACCACAAGGAGGCAGCAGTTGGTCTTGCCATCCAGAGGCTTTTCTCGATGAGGTGTCCCAACCAGCATAATGTCGAGCCCTAACAAGCGTGTGGAAATGGGCTCAAATCTTGGTGGGGATTGCCCCTATTGGCTGGGTTTGCACCCATCCCCGCCTCACTGATAACCTGTTTCCTCACTACCCTCAAACTGTGTTTTTTCAAAAGTTTGGCCAAATTGGAACAGATTTTCATGAGTACAGGAAAAAGCATATCCATGACAGAGAGGACTCCCCACTGCCAATTTAAATACATGCTCCAAAACAAGGGTCTCTAGAGCATTTCAAAAAAAAGGTCATCAGAAGTTTTTAGATTGCATGAATGCTCCCTGAGCCACTCATGAATCCACAGAGAAATACACCAGCAAATCTCCCAAGACCCCAGCCTTGCGTCCTAGAACTGAACTTTCTTGCCCTGGTCCAAAGCCTGACCAGTGTAAGTTTATTATCCAGTCTGCCCCTCCCTCAATATGGAGAGGTGTAAGAGCTACCCTCCCCCCACTCTAAACTCTAGGGTAAAAGTGGGGGGTCTCTTATGCTGCAGACCCTTAACTGTAAGCTACTTTGCCAGCCTAAGTTAAATCTTTTCCCCCAAAACCCAAACTTTACCAGTTGGGGCTTGGAATTTCGCTGCCACCATTAATGTGAATCTCCAAGACCATGGAGGGGGCACATTAACAGCCCAAGAGAGTAACACTCCCCTTCCCTCCCTTTCTATCTGGGAGACTGAAAATACAGAGACTTTGTTCCACCCTCCCCCTCCTCTGGCTACCAAGAGAGAGATTCAGACACACAGACCCTGCTCCACCCTGGAACTGGGTTAAATCTAAAGCTAGGACAACTTTAAGGGAAATAACCAAACACTTTTTATAACAAAAAAAGGTTTAATGAAGAAAAGAGAAAAAACTTACAACTTACACAGATACTTAATTTTCTAGCTCTAACCCCTCCCTCAAGATTTCTCCTCCTGACGAGGTTAGTGACACCATAGATCAATTATAAAGCTTATACAATCAATAGTTCTACTTACTGTTAGTCTAACTTAGGAATTTATGAAGGAAAAGTAGGAAATGATTCTCCATAGCTGGAGAGGAGATATGGGGAGATGCCGAGCCCCGGACCGAAGTGAAACTAAACCACTCCCCCCTCCCATAGGAATGAGAGCTTTTGACATCATCGTTTTTTTGGCTTCAGGTTTAACCCTTTACAGGCAAAACAGCTCTTTTAAGGCACTTCATACTTATGACAAGAGGGCACATCTCTAAACTGAGCTGAGATTTCCCAAGCACTTTACCCAAAACACACTGCTTTAGGTGAAATAAAAAACGGATTTATTAACTACAGAAAGATCGGTTTTAAGTGATTATACACACACAAAAGCTCCAAGATAGTTACCAAAGAAAATAGAAGGTAAGCACCCAGTCTAAATCTTAAACCTTAGTAGACTAGGTAGTATTTGGATCAAGAAGTTTTTCTCACCCCAGTGGATGTTGCAAATAGGTTACAGTTTAATACACAGGCTTCCCCTTTCATCTTGAGTCCAGTATCCTCAGATCAAATCTTTGTCTTCCCAGCATTCTTGTTGCTTCCAGTGATGGGGAAGAGAAAGGTGTCCTAATAATGCCACTGTCCCTTAATTTATACTCTTGGTCCATGCCCCTGGAAAGAAACTAGCCCAGACATGTTCTGGTGGGCCTTGCTGAGTCAGAGGATTGAGCAATTCCCATTGTGTGGTGCTTCTCTTACAGAATTGTAAATCCCTTGTTTACAATACCCTTGCTGATCAATGGTCATGTAACCCTTGCCTGGGTATGGATCACCCCCTTTGTTGTCACTGGGGAACTAGCAATGGGGATTCTCAAATTTACAACATATTCCAATAACAACCATACAACAAAATCTGAGAACTTCATACACACTAATGATACAGGAACTCCTCACTTAAAGTCGTCCCAGGTAACGTTGTTTCGTGGTTACATTTCTGATCAATTAGGGAACATGCTCGTTTAAAGTTGTTCAATGCTCTCTCATAACGTTGTTTGGCAGCTACTTGCTCTGTCCACTGCATGCAGGAAGAGCAGCCCATTGCAGCTAGCAGGTGGGGCCTTGGAACCAGGGTGAACCGGAAGCCCCCCTATCAACTCCCCAGTTCCCTAAGTTCCCTGTGGGCTGTCGCCCAGGACAATGGGGATTGCTATCAATTGCCAGCAGTTCAGATGTCCCTTCCCTCACTGCCATGTGCTGCTCCTGCTCTCTGCCTTGGAGCTGCTCCCCAAGCCTCCTGCTTGCTGTGCGGGGGGGGGGGGGGAGAAGAAGGAGGCTAATATCAGGGTGTCCCCCTCCCCCTTGCTCCTGCACCCCACTTACCCCATCTTCCATGGGGGAGGGGGAACACACGACAGGGCTCAGGAAAGAGGGAGCGTCCAGGCAGCAGCTGTGGTTGGTCTCAGCTTGCTGATCTAATTAACAGGGCAGTGTACTTAAGAGTGGGGGGAGCATACATAAAAGGTAAATGCACAGTGCTCTCTCTCACACACCTGGTGTGTGTCTCTGTCTCTGCCATGCTGTCTCCCCTCCCTCCATTCCTGCTGCCTTGTAGGGTGAGGCTACATTAACAACGAGTTAACCCTTGAGGACTCAGGCAGTTGCTAGTTCATCATCTAGCAGTAAGGCATTCCCTGGGAAATATCCCACCCTCTGACTTCACCCCCTCAATCAAGCATCACAATCATCATCACTGTGTATGAGTATTAAATTGTTTGTTTAAAACTTGTACTCTCTGTGTGTGTATATCTAATATTTCTTGTCTTGTGAAAAAAAATTTCCCTGGGACCTAACCCGCTCCCCCATTTACAGTAATTCTTATGGGGAAACTGGAATCGCTTATCATTTCGCTTAAAGTCACATTTTTCAGGAACAGAACTACAATGTTAAGTGAGGAGTTACTGTATACACATTTTGACAACAGTTGGTTTCAGAAGATCATGATATCTTACATGGCATGCTTTGTATGAAATATCACAACCATATGAATAATGAATATGAGGATTTCAGGATGCTACCTTGGGGTACAGCATGTCACAACCAGGGAGCCTCAGGATACGCTCCTTTTTGGGTGAAGACATTGTCAGAAATCCCATGTCTATTTATGTTGTTTATGAGTTTTACGTCAGACAGTGATTACAATGCTGCATCATGCAGGAAAGAAATGATTCTCAACTCACTATCTGCCTTAGCAGGTGGTGAACATAACATAAGAACATCACATAAGAATGGCCATACTGAGACCAAAGGTCCATCCAGCCCAGTATCCTGTCTGCCAACAGTGGCCAAGGACAAGTGCCCCAGAGGGAGTGAACCTAACAGGTAATGGTCCAGTGATCTCTCTCTTGCTATCCACCTCCCCCCTCTGACAAACAGAGGCAGGAACACCATTCCTTACCCATGGACTTAACCTCCATGAATTTATCTAGTTCTCTTTTAAACCCTATTATAATCCTAGCCTTCACAACTTCCTCAGGCAAGGAGTTCCACAGGTTCGCCATGCGCTGTGTGAAGAAGAACTTCCTTTTATTTGTTTTAAACCTGCTGTCCATTAATTTCATTTGGTGGCTCCTAGTTCTTATATTATGGGAACAGGTAAATAACATTTCCTTATTCACTTTCACCACACCACTCACGATTTTATATACCTCTATCATATCTGTCCTTAGTCTCCTCTTTTCCCAGCTAAAAGGTCCTAGCCTCTTTAATCTCTCCTCATATGGGACTCATTCCAAACCATAATTATTTTAGTTGCCCTTCTCTGAACCTTTTCTAATGCCAGAATATCTTTTCTGAGATGAGGCGATCACATCTGTACACAGTATTCAAGATGTGGGCACACTATGGATTTATAAAAGGGCAATAAGACATTATCTGTCTTATTTTCTATCCCTTTATAATTAATGATTCCTAACACCCTGTTTGCTTTTTTGACTGCCGCTGCACGCTGCATGGACGTCTTCAGAGACCTATCCATGATGACTCCAAGATCTCTTTCCTGATTAGTTGTAGCTAAATTAGCCCCCATCATATTGTATGCATAGTTGAGGTTATTTTTGTGCATTACTTTACATTTGTCCACATTAAATTTCATTTGCCATTTTGTTGCCCAGTCTCTTAGTTTTGTGAGATCTTTTTTGAAGTTCTTCACAGTCTGCTTTGGTTTTAACTATCTTGAGCAGTTTAGTATCATCTGCAAACTTTGCCACCTCACTGTTTACCCTTTCTCCAGATCATTTATGAATAAGTTGAATAGGATAGGTCCTAGGACTGACCCTTGGGGAACACTATTAGTTACCCCTCTCCATTCTGAAAATTTACCATTTATTCTTACCCTTTGTTCCCTGTCTTTTAATCAGTTCTCAATACATGAAAGGATCTTCCCTCTTATCCCATGACAACTTAATTTATGAAAGAGCCTTTGGTGAGGGACCTTGTCAAAGGCTTTCTGGAAATCTAATGTCCAGTGGATCCCTCTTGTCCACATGTTTGTTGACCCCTTCAAAGAACTCTCATAGATTAGTAAGACATGAGTTCCCTTTTCAGAAACCATGTTGACTTTTGCCCAACAATTTATGATGTTCCATGTGTCTGACAATTTTATTCTTTACTATTGTTTCAATTAATTTGCCCAGTATGGACTTTAGACTTATGGGTGTGTAATTGCTGGGATCACCTCTAGATTCCTTTTTAAATATTGGTGTTACATTGGCTATCTTCCAGTCATTGGGTACAGAAGCTGATTTAAAGGACGGGTTAAAAACCATAGTTAATAGTTCCGCAATTTCACATTTGAGTTCTTTCAGAACTCTTGGGTGAATGTCATTTGGTCCCAGTGACTTGTTACTGTTAAGTTTATCAATTAATTCCAAAACCTCCTCTAATGACACTTCAATCTGTGACAATTCCTCAGATTTGTCACCTACAAAGGACGGCTCAGGTTTGGGACTCTCCTTAACATCATCAGCCATAAAGACCAAAGCAAAGAATTCATTTAGTTTCTCCGCAATGACTTTATTGTCTTTAAGTTCTCCTTTTGTATCTCAATTGTCCAGGGGCCCCACTGTTTGTTTAGCAGGCGTCCTGCTTTTGATGTATTTAAAAAATATTTTGTTATTACCTTTTGGATTTTTGGCTAGCTGCTCCTCAGACTCCTTTTTGGCTTTTCTTATTACATTTTTACACTTAATCAGGCAGTGTTTATGTTCCTTTCTATTTACCTCACTGGGATTTGACTTCCACTTTTTAAAAGATGTTTTTTTTTTCTTTCACTGCTTCTTTTACATGGTTGTTAAGCCATGGAGGCTCTTTTTTAATTCTTTTACTGTGCTTTTTAATTTGGGGTACACATTTAGGTTGGGCCTCTATTGTGGTGTCTTTGAAAAGTGTCCATGCAGTTTGGAGGGATTTCACTCTAGTCACTGTACCTTTTAATTTCTTTTTAACTAACCTCATTTTTTCATAGTTTCCCTTTCTGAAATTAAATGCCACAGTGTTGGGGTGTTAAGGTGTTCTTCCCACCACAGGAATGTTAAATGTTATTACATTGTGGTTGCTATTTTCAAGCGGTCCTGTTATAGTTACCTCTTGGACCAGATCCTGCGCTCCACTGAGGACTAAATCGAGAATTGCCTCTCCCCTTGTGGGTTCCTGTACCAATTGCGCTAAGAAGTAGTGGGAGGGAGTTGAGTGGCTTGGACCTGTTTAAATGTGTGGGACAGAGGGGGGGGCACTTGGGGTGGAGGAACCAGGTGCCAAGACCCAGGACCCATACCCGGGAGGTGAGGGGAGAGAAGCTGTTCCAAGCAGCAGGCAAAGCAGATTAAGATTTATTAGGGCCGTGGGCACAAAGAATATTTGGGTCTTCCACATCCCTCTTGCCACAGGGCCTCTCCCCCCAGAAGGCCCACCCTCTGGCCAGGCCAGAAGCCAGAGTCAGGAAGTAGTAAGAGCTACCTGTGACATTATTGACATGAACTGGGACTGTACAGATCATTGTTGCAACCAAGATCGTGTAGTGGCACCAAATCTTATGTGAAGGGTGTCTAAGACCAGGGTATGGTTTGCTGGTTATGATTATGATGTTGGTATGCACGTGTCATTTTTGTAGTTGAAGTTATAAATATTGGCTCTATACTGTCTGCATGTCAAACTTATGCTATGTTTCTGGGTGACATCCCAGACAAGTGGATGTTAGCTCTGCTTAGCCTGTTTGATGGCCCATTAAGGACAATCAGCTATACATTTGACCCATTGAGAGCTTGGAAGGCACCAATCCACCTAAGAAGTCTACCTAAGGATGTTCAAGGTAGCATGTGGGTAATGACTGCTTCCTTCAAGTCCTGAGTCATGCATGGACATGTGACATGTCCATGTGACCCCAAAACTCCATTTTGCTGTAATTTTCGACAGTAAGAACAAAGAGGTTCTTACACCTGGAAAAGACTATAAAGGGGTGATGCACCATCTCCATTTTGTCTTCAGCCTGCTTCCTACCTCTGGAGGGACTGCTACAAACTGAAGCTCTGAACAAAGGACTGAATGACCCATCCCAGCTGTGGATGTTTGTCCTCCAGAGTCTTGATTTAAACCTGCAGTCAGAGCAGGGGGAGGGCCAGGAGTTCTCTACAGCAGCCCAGGCTCCCTGTATGTCTCTTACCATGCCTGGTTCCAGCTTCCAGCCTGAACAGGGGAGATGGGGCCTCAGGGGGAAGAGAGGGAGCAGAACCACAGTTCCAGTGCTGGTGTCCCCTTCATTTCTACCCGGGTTCTGGCACTCCTGGGGGAGAGGGGCAAATGGACCGGTTCGCTGGGCACAGGCCACATGGGCCCATGCATTAATCTGCCACTGCAAAAGGGGAAAGGTCAGAGCCACACCTTGAGGGCTGGGGTTACATGCGATTTTATAGAGATTGAATCTTATTTGAAAAATCAGTGAAAATAATCCAGCAATCTAGATATTTTAAGTTTTTTATCTCATCTGTCACATTTTAATTCAATGTTAACTTCTAATTATGACTTTGTTCCAAACTCCATTATACCATGTGCTAACAAAGGGTACTCTTTCCTTTTTTCTAGTTCTCTACTAAGAAAAATAATATTTCTACTAATAAGTATGCTATGAAAGATTAATGTTCTCAAAAGGCCACACAGTTAATTCCTAGATGAAAAGGCTCACTACTGGGTCCTTTTGAAATCTACTCATAGATTCATAGACTTCAACATCAGAAGGGACCATTATGATCATCTAGTCTGACCTTCTGCACAACGGAGGCCACAGAATCTCCTCCACCCACTCCTGTAATAAACCCCTAACCTATGTCTGAGCTATTGAAGTTCTCAAATCATGGTTTAAAAACTTAAAGGTGCAGAGAATCCTCCAGAAAGTGAACCTTGCCCCATGCTTCAGAGGAAGGCAAAAAAAAAAAAGCAACACCCCAGGTCCTCTGTCAATATGCCCTTGAGGAAAATTCCTCCCCAACCCCAAATATGGTGATCAGCTAAACCCTGAGCATGTGGGCAAGACTCATCAGCCAGACACTGAGGAAAGAATTCTCTGTGGTAACTCAGATCCCACCCCATCTAACATCCCATTACAGGCCAATGGATATATTTGCCCCTAATATTCCAAGATCAATTAATTGCCAAAATTAGGCTATCCCATTATACCTTTCCCTCCATAAACTTATCAAAGCTTAATCTTGAAGCCAGATATGTCTTTTGCCCCCACTGCTTTTCTTGGAAGCCTGTTCCAGAATTTCACTCCTCTGATGGTTAGAAACATTTGTCTAATTTCAAGTCTAAACTTCCTGATGGCTAGTTTATATCCATTTGTTCTTGTGTGCACATTGGTACTGATCTTAAATAATTCCTCTCCCTTCCTGCTATTTATCTCTCTGATATATTTATAGAGAGCAATCATTTCTCCCCTCAGCCTTCTTTTGATTAGGCTAAACAAGCCAAGCTCTTTGAGTCTACTTTCATAAGACAGGTTTTCCATTCCTCGGATCATGGTAGTAGCCCTTACCTGTTCCAGTTTGAATTCATCCTTCTTAAACATGGGAGACCAGAACTGCACACAATATTCCAGATGAGTTCTCACCAGTGCCTCGTATAATGGTACTAACACCTCCTTATCTCTACTGAAAGTACTCTCCCAATACATCCCAAGACCGCATTAGTTTTTTTTACGACCATATCACATTGGCGGCTCATAGCCATCCAATACTCCAAGGTCTTTCTCCTCCTCTGTAACTTAAAATTTATGCGTCCCCAGCTTATAACAGAAATTCTTGTTAATAATTCCTAAATGCATGACCTTGCATTTTTCACTATTAAATTTCATCCTATTACTATCACTCCAGTTTACACGGTCATCCAGATCTTCCTGTATGATATCCCGGTCCTTCTACATCCTTCTACCTCCAGCTTTGATCCACAATTCTGTCCCCAACAATCTTGTGCCTCTGGGTAATTCCACCAGATATAAATACAGTTTCCCACATTTGTGTTCCATCTTCAAAATTGGTCACTTTCTGATTTAGAGTTTTGCCTGAGGTCTGTTGAAGTAAGATAGTGCTTAAACAATGCTTCAAAATAACTTTTTGTTACAGTGGGATATATGTAAGAAGCTGATCCAAAATATCATATTGATAATTATTCTTCAATCAATATTGTCCTTTTCCCTTTATGTCTCCACTGATTTTGTATGGGAAAAATGGGGATAGTACCCTCTTCATTGCAGTTTTCCTGTAAGCAATATTTTTAAAATGTGAACTTTATATTAACCTTTATTTATATTTACATTTATATCTATATTTATATTAACCTTTATATTAACATTTATTAGCCTTACTGAAGGTATAGTCACCATTCCTAAAAACATTTATACATCTGTTTCTCTTTACAAAAGGCAAATATCTCCAGCTGCTAATGTGTAGAGGACCAACTTTGGTCTTTTATGCAAATAATAAAACTATAACTGTACTCTCTGTAACATAGGGCATGTAATCATTCATTCATTGTTGTCTTTTCCTTTATACAAAAAACAAACAGGTGAGGTGGGCAAATAACATGCAACCTACTCACATAAGCACTGTGCTAATGTGTAGAGGAAGCTATCACAACTGTGTAGTGAGTTTTGGAAGCTTTCTGTCTTGAGATGAGCAGAATTGCTCAGTTGCCATCAGTACTGATAACCTATCTGTACTTCTCACTCAGGACTCCATCAAAGAGATCTGAAGACTGTTCAGATAGGAACCATCTGAATGGAAACCAAGAGATCCTAGCAGTGGTGTTCTGTCTGTGATGTAGGGGTATTGAAGTGCACGTAGGTTAGGCTACTGGTATGCCAAGCCAACTGCTTATTATGCTGACTAATATTGTTTTCTTGTTCTCTCCTTGTCAGTCTGTCTATAGCCATCTGTTGTCTCATGTTTTATGCTTAGATTGTAAGCATTTTGGGGCAGGACTGTTTTTTTGTTCTGTGTTTGTACAATGCCTAATACAATGGACTTCTAGCCTAATTGGACTCTTCAGGCACTCTCATAATATAAATAAATAATAAATCATCATCATTATCATCCTCACTATCATACAGTAACAGATGATATTCCCAACTTCCACCCTACCAAAATATAAAATAAATGCCACATAATTTGATCAAATGAGTGTTCAGAGTTTGGGCATAAACTGTTTTAAATACCAGATAAACCATGTTTATTCCCTTTTTTTCCCTTTGAAAATAAAGCTTTACTAACTAGTCATCTATGTGGAGCATTTTATTGTTAATTATTATATAATTTTATTAGGAGTAACTTTATATAAGATTTGCCATGTGTGTAGTAAAAAAGTTTTTTCACTTATCTTCTATCTGTACTGAATAATTGAAACCACATTTAATATTTTTGGGGGCTATTTAAACCTCCTCCACCTTCCACAGTTCATATCCATTAACTTCATGGTCTACTGGTCAGTAATAGAGGAAAGCTGATAATATTCTCTAGTATCTGGAATGAGGTAGGCAAGCATATTCTGAGATATCATAAATGAATATTCGTGTATACCCATTAGTTTAAATTAAAATATTATAGGGTATTGGCATTACTGTTACTGGTTAAGATTTCTGCTCCTTTAGGTCATGTGCTGTTGCCATGCTACTATAGCTTGAGGGACAAAATGGTTTCATGAGTTGAGGGTGAGGCTAGAAGTTAGGAACTCTTGAGTTGTACTCAGTGGATCGGTGGCTGGCTGGTTACTGTAGTGAGGGGTTATGCCCTCCCTCCCAGACAGATCAAGGGACCCCCGATGGGCTGAGCCAGGACACCCATGTCTGCCCCGCCAGAAGCAGAGTGGTAGGACAGGAACTAGAAGTATAAAAGTCAGGCCCTCCAGCTAAGTTGGAGAGAAGCTGCCGGAGGGCAAGGGCATCATGCACCTACTGCTGGAGCTCAGACCCGACAGCAACCTCTGTAGCGCCTGAGGGGCTGGTTGCTGGAGACAATGAGGAGTTTCTGAAACTGCTGTTAGCTGAGGTGGACGATGACCCAGGTACCCATCCGCCCTGAATGGGAATATAGAAAGTAGCCCAGAGGAACTGAATATAGTTCAGCTATGTTGCTGACTGGCTGCTGGCCAACATGTTTCAGCTGGATTTCCCCGCCACTGTTAAGGCCCTTGGCTGGAACACGGAGGAGTTGGGTGGGTCTGTGTCCCACCTACCCTTGCCATCCCACCCCTGCATCCTCCCTATCATAGTCTAAGAGACAGACTTGCATTTGTCAGTGGCCTGCCAGAGCCAGGACCCCTGACTGTTTGCTGCTACGCCCTATTTGAGAGCCTGGGCCTATAGGCTCATTACTGCTCCAGGCCAGAATCTCCTGACTTTGCTGCCCCACCCTGCATGAGTGCCTGGTCTTCTAGACTTTGCTGCCTGCCCTGCTTGAGGGCCTGGGCTTGTAGACCTCACTGCCCTGCCCACCCTCAGGCCAGAGCCTCCTAACTGTGTGCTGCCCTGCCGTGCCTGAGGGCTGGGGTTTGTAGACATTACTGCTCTACCCTGCTCAGTGACAGAGACACTGGGGATAATTAGCCCCTGAACTGTGCTCTCCCTGAGGCCTTGTAGCAAGGGGGCATGGCTTCCCTCTGAAATGGACAGAGAGACAGCTGTGACCACCTTACAGTTCAGTGAGTTTCCTGACCAAAGATCACAGTTCATTTCCCACTTCTGGTGTGAACTGTTTACAAGCCTCCTTGGTTTACTATTCCCAGACTGATCAGCAGATGAAACAAGTAAACCAAATTTGGAAGCAGTATCTCCACTGCTTTATCAATATCAATATCACTACCATCATAATGATTTGGTGGTACTACTTCCTTTTGTTGAGTTCACATACAGTAATTCTGACTTCAACTCTATCCACCAGAGTCCCCTTTTCCCTTCTACTGTGGTTTTAAGACTTGGTTTCATCTGCCCATATTGCTAGTTTCCCACATCCCCAGAGCCTCCAACTTAGCTAAGCATCTGCACCATGTCTACAAATAATTCAAAATCCATCTAGAATTAGCCAAGAGGGATTACAAAAGATACTAACGTCCATCTACAGGAGTCCCCTCACATTGCAGTTGGAGATTGGGTATGGCTCTAAATTCAATATCTGGACACTGCTTATCCTTCAGGTTAGTTGGTCTTTTGCTATTTTGTCCCATTCCCAGTCATCCAACAGATCAACCAGGTGATCTTCAAATTCCAGCTACCCAACACAATGAAGGTGCAATCAGTGTCCCATGTTTCTCTGCTGAAGTACATTGACAACTCGTTTCTTGGATGGACATATCCACCTCCTCTCCTCATTATGGTCCAGGGGCAATACGAGCATCTGGAAAGGCAGATCTTGGACTCCAAGATTCCTGGAGGGAAGTTCATGTACCTCATTAGTTGGGACTGCTGTGATTCAACTGATTGTTCATAGGAGCTAGCCAACAACATACATGCACTGAACATCTATCTATATATATAAAAGTCAAGTGGTGTATGTATGTGTGTATGTATGTATGTATGTACGTATGACTGCGAAGTCCTCCCGCACCGTTTGAGCCAGAGACTTGAATTTTGGTACAGTGAGGGGTCTTGGGGTCTAGATGCTGGTAAGGGTCGAAAAATTTTCGGATCTCACCTCTGACGCCCCCCAGGGCAGTTCTCTGCCCCTCCCGCCTCCCCAACGGAACCCCGGAGATCCCTCAGTTCTCTGCCCCTCCCACCTCCCCAACGGAACCCCGGACTACATCAGCCCTGTGCCCCCCCCCCACCTGCGAAGGTCCCCGGAATCCCTCGGCTCTGGGCCCCCTCCCCGCCTGCGACGGATCCCAGTTGGGTTTGGTGGGACGGTAAGTGAGGTGGGGGTGTCGGATTCGGTCGGGGGTGAGGTGGGGGTTTCGGGTTTCGGGGGTGGGAAGGTGTCGGGGTGGGTGAGGGGTGAGGTGTGGGTGTTGGCTTTGGTCAGGGGGTGTCAGCTGTCTGCCACCTCCCCACCTCCGACTGACCCGAGCAGCGCCGGGCACTTATGCTAGTACTTTGATAATTCCATTGGTTATACCCCAACAAGCCAGCACCAAATATACCAGGAAAGTGTCTTTTTAGAGGATTGATGTGAAGATTTACCTCTAAGCCTGTCTAAGCTTGAGTTACCTCTCAGCCTGAGTGTGCTTAAACCAGATAAGTCATATCTGAGTTACCTCTGAACCTGAGCCTAAGTCTGATGAGTCCTTCCTCAGCCAGATGGTATGGTGAGTGGCCAGAGGCTATTACCTGCAGGTCTTGTGATAGGTCTCATGCCATTCAAGCAGGGTTCAGTCAGCCCCCAGATGAAGACCCACCCAGATGATACCAAAGCAGGTATATAGGCTCAACATCACTATCTAGTATTTTCAACAGACTGCCTTTAATTCTGCTACAACCAGCTCCTGTGCTGCTCCTGCCATTGCTCTTCCTGTAGCCCAAGCCTGTTTCTATTCTAGCCAGCTCCTGCCTCAACTAGCTGCCTAGCGATTCTGACATTGGTAAGCTTATTAGCATGAGTGTAGTTTCTTTCATTGTTTTTAATGTTTTCTCTGTAATGTTTTTGCCTTAAGAATAAATGTGCTTGCTTAAAAAGAACTATGTGGTAACTTATAACTGTGGGCAATTATGCTGTTTATAGCCTTTGCAGAGAAAGCAATGCATGGACACTGGTGCTTTAGGCCATTTGGCTTTCTGGGGAAAAAACACAGTTTAGGGTGTGATGCAGCCTGGAAAAACCCCAGTCAGGAAAAAGAGAAAGAGAGTCTCCATCCAAGAAAGGTTATGGCTGGGGAGCTGAAAGCCTAAGCATTGGTGCCCTTGATGGTTCACATGGCGGGAATACAGGCACAGTTATTAGAATATTTTCATTATTCAAATAAAGTTTGTTGTTCACTGTTAGAAGAAAGCAAGGTCTTTCTTTGATTCTTTAGCATTGCTCCCTTATGGGGTCTAAGTATTAGATATGTAGCTTTAGACATACAAGTTTGACAATTTTGACCCAATTACTTTTTAGGAGAATTGATACAATGTGTCAATTGCTCATGTACATCAATTTATTTGAGCAGTTTCATTGTTTAGTCATATCAGAATGGCAAACAAATACATGGAATTCAGGATTAGGAATAAACGAGGATGCATCCATGCAGAGAATGCAAAAGTAAGGGAAATTGTGAAAACAAAATCCAACGTCATCTTCGTACCATTCCATGGTAATCTGGTAAACAGTGTGTTGTATAAAGTGTTCATTTTGGATCTATTTATAGTTTGCTCTGCTTGATACTCAAAAAAGCCAGATAAAAAGGCACTTTTTTTGAGTATCAGAGGACCATTATTTACACTGAGTAGCAGCATTTTAC
Organism: Sternotherus odoratus; assembly: GCA_032164245.1. Taxonomy (NCBI): domain Eukaryota; kingdom Metazoa; phylum Chordata; order Testudines; family Kinosternidae; genus Sternotherus; species Sternotherus odoratus. The sequence continues at coordinate 64,857,469 of JAVMKO010000001.1, forward strand.
TTTTAGAATAGGCTCATTGAACACAACGTGATGATTCATGTGGTTAACTCTCCACTCATAGGACCTGTTTTTGCACAGAGAATTTGAAAATATCAATAAAGCATTCCAGAGCAAGTTTATTACATTTACTGACCATATTTCCCTGAGAGAGGTTACTAGTCATCATAATGCTGCAGGTGCTTTCTTTAATAATCAAGATAGTATTATATCCTGTTTAATAGAGTAGTTTCATCAAGCACTGGTGAAGTTGGAAATGTTAGAGTATGTATTAGAATTCTTTAGCAATCCCTAGAAATTGCATTTCAGGTGGATTAGCATTCTCTTCTTGTGCAATTCCATTCCAATTAGACTTTTTTAAAAAAGGTGACTCAAAATAGTCAAAAAAGTCATGGAATTATAGAACCATAAGTTTGGAAGGGACCAAAGAATCATCTAGTGTAACCCCCTGCTAAGATGTAGGATTTGTTGTGTCTAAAAGTCTAAGATAGGAATGTGAAAATATTTTTAAAGGTCTTTTGATAGTTCCAAAATTTCTTTCACAAGCTGTGTGTCTTGCTTTGGCTTTTGAATGTCTTCCAACAAAGGTATATCAACTAGAACAAAATAAGATAGGTCATGCCAAAGGTTAATCAGAACACACAGGAAGAAAAAGCCAGGAAAGGGTAGAACATAAAATGGAGATTTTCCAGCACATTGGAAGGATCTAACAGTCCCATATTTCCATATCTTTGTCATGGCCCCTTGATCTAGTGATTATAAACCTGTCGTGGTTTACAATGTTTCGCAAGTTACAAAATTTGCTTTAAGTATAAGCCTGTTCTGATAACAGCCGAGTGATTCTTGGAAATAGAATTTTTTGCTTAGACAGCAGCGGAAAGATTACAAATCCTCCATAAAGCAGACTATTTTTTTTATCACGGTGGCTATTTTCCTAGAATTTTGTTATTGTGATTTGTGGATCAAAAAGAGAGCAGTAAAAGTTTAATTAAAAGTCTTGCAAATGTTTGATTTGAGGTGAACATGTGGTGTGAACTAGATGTAAGCAACGCTGAGCTGTTGACACATTGTGATAGCATAATTGCAACTCCTTTCTGAAGAGCTGTGCTAGATGTTGAGAGAACTGACTTCCATGGAGTGACTCCTGGACTGGTTATTGAAGCTACCTCCTTCCCTTCCCTGTTGGCATGGATCTCAGCAGGCTTTTCTCACCATTCTTCTTCCTTCAGTGGTGTCCAGATACTTTTTAGGGAAGCATGTTATTATCATTAGCGACGGCAAAGAAGACAAATTGCTTTGCAAAATCAGAGAACATGTAGACACAAAGCTGGAGACTGTTGGCAAAACCAATTCAGCAGAATGAGAGAATATAGTGAGATTTTGCAAATCCATCTTTTTTGAAATTATGCATGGTATGGACAGAGGTTGTAGATAAAGTTAAAATAATACTGAGCTACATATTTGATCATTCTTCCTTTGAAAGAGTGAAGCTTTGTTTTCTATTTCATTCACTGTAAGGGAAGAGTAACATAGAAAATATTGTTTAGCCAGCTATAAGAATAGCCTGCCAAGTGAGGCTTAGCCTTTAAAATGTTAATTATATTTTCTAGAAATGCTAAACTTCCACATACTGCCTTAGGCGCTTTTCCATAAGTGGTATTAATTTATATAACAAATGATGAGAGTCTTGCAGTTGCCACTTGCTTTTAAATTGTGAAAGGGCCAATATGTTTACTAGACTACAATCAGGTCATTTGTAGGAAAAATCTGTGATTTCCAAAGTTGATTGAAGTTCACTAGTGAGTGAAATGTTGGATTATTCTAGTATGTGGGGACATTGAATGAGGAACAAAGAATCTATGTCATATTAAGAATCAGAGAGGTAGCCGTGTTAGTCTGGAATAGCAGAGGAAACAAAATCTTGTGGCACCTTAAAGACTAACTATAAAGTTTTGAAGCATGAGCTTTCGTGGGCTAATACCCACTTCGTCGGATGGATGATTTTCCACTGCTTGCATCCGACGAAGTGGGTATTAGCCCACGAAAGCTCATGCTTCAAAACTTTATAGTTAGTCTTTAAGGTGCCACAAGATTTTGTTTCCTATGTCATATTAGAATCTTCTAATAATTTTCTTGGATAAGTTAGAGTTTCCCCATAGAGAAATTCAATGTAATGTAAGGGATGCTCAATAAAGCACAATAGGGAGCAGCAACACCTTTCCAGAGGACCAGAATCTGGTGCTTCCTCACACTGAGTTGTACTTAACTGCAGATGGTCTCACAACATTATAAAGGAATGTAAAGTTTTAGAGCCCCAATCCAGAAAAACACTTAAACATGCAATTAATTTAGAGTCTTTGGGAATCATCTGGTGATGTCTCATATGAAAAGTAATAGGGGTTAAATTATGCCACACTGAATCTTCTATTTCTGTAGAATTTCCTTAAAGTTTTATGACTGAGCCTAGAAAGTGTCACGGGGTAGCCGTGTTAATCTGGATCTGCAAAAGCGACAAAGAATCCTATGGCACCATAGACTAACAGATGTATTGGAACATAGGCTTTCATGGGTGAATACCCACTTTGTCAGAGGCATACCTAGAAAGTTTGCTGGCTTAAATAAAGTTGCAACTAACAAAATAAATATCTTGTTAATGTCCTGGACGTTTTGTGAACTTACTGGATGCTAAAGTGTAATGTCTGTGGAGCAGTGTTTAGTTATGATAATTCAATGCACCACACAAGTAAATGAATGTGGTGTTAAAATGAAAATTAGGAGTTTTCAGTTTCTGAAATTCTACAGAGACTGTTGGAGAAGATTGAATCAATGATAAACTAATCCTTATGACAGCAATGAATAACATTACGCAATATGATAGATTATAAACCACCCACAGTATTTTAAATATATTTAGCCAAATAAGCATACAAGTTTGGGCAGACTGTTCTAAAGTGACAATTTAGTACATGAAGAAGAAATGAAGAAATCCTCTGTTTAAAAAATAAAAACAATAAAAAAAATGGCTGTGAGTGTCAGACTAATGTTGATCAAGGCCATCCTTCTAAGGTCTATAGTAAAGCAAGAAAATGACTACTTGAGAACATAAGGTTGGTAATTTACTTAATTGCATTCTTTTACACCAGAAGGTTTTATAGATTTCCCATCAGGATAGTATATTTCCAAGGGATTTTACAGAATTAAATCACTTAATTAAAATCTAACATTTCCCATTGCAATGTGCTTAATTAACTTTGGCCCAATTAAAACTCAATTAATGTCAATCATTTTCATTACCTTTTAGGCAAATTGTATAGAAATCAAACAACAGTGCAGTATTTGATTTAAGCATAATAAAGATCTGATCGCACATATACTGTAAGTCTGGGAAACAGTTCATTGTCAAAAAGATAAATAAATGGTAACAAGATTCTTCATTTAAAAGCATGTGGCACAGCTCTTCAAGGAAAATTATGTGTGTACGTGGAGCCAACCTGAATATGTTAATCAGGGGTCTCAAACATGCGGCCCGCGGGCCACATGTGGCCCGCCAAGCCCTTCCCTGTGGCCCGCGAAGTCCTGTCCCCCCTCCCCCCCCAGCTCCCCCCGCCCACCTCGTGCATTGCAAATGCAGCGTTGCTTTCTGAAGCGGTTGCCAGCACTGTCCCTTCCGAGGGGAAGGAAGGGGGAGGAGACAGAGGGCTCCTATTTGCCTCCCTCCAAGCATTGCACCCCCACAGCTCCCATTGGCTGGGAACAGGGAACTGCGGCCAATGGGAGCTTCGTGGGAGTTGTCTGGAGGAAGCAAGAGCAGCACATGCAGGGGAACCCTCCGGGTGACTCCCTCTCTCCCCCAGGCTGCAGAGACTGGTTGCAGCAGCTTCCTGGAGTGGAGCTGTATGGGGCCGGAGCTGCTCTAGGTAAGTGGCACCAGGCTGGAGCTCGTACCCAGAACCCCTCCTGCACCCCAACTCCCTGCCCTGAGCCCCCTGCCCTGACCCACCTGCTGCACCCATCCCCCTGCCGCATCCCTCACCTCTCTTACACCCCACACACCAAATCTCTGTCCTGAGCCCCCTTCCACACCCTGCACACCTGCACCTCAACTCCCTGCCCTGAGCCCCTGCTGCATCCTTTCTGCACCCTCTGGGGGCAGGGAGGGGGCAGCGTTGGGGTGGGGACTTCGGGGAAGGGGTTGGAATGGGGCAGGGAAGGCATGGGAAGAGGCGAGGCAGGGGCAGGGCCTCATGGAAGGGGTGGAGTAGGGGCGGGGCCAGGGTCAGTATCAGTGATGCGGCCCTCAGGTTAATGCACTAGTCCTCATGTGGCCCTCGTGGTCATTTGAGTTTGAGACCCCTGATGTTAATGTTTTACCCACTTTTGAATATTGTATTTGTTCAGCTCTTACCAGCAATGGAAGTTAATACCCACAATTGTGTCGTGGGTTTGGATTAGTAGTAGTAATGCAGTTGATCCAGCATATATTCCAGAATACCACTGTATGTTGGCATTAGATCATGTTGAACATCCAGGAACCGCTGAAGTCAATGACAAAACTCCCATTGACTTCAATGGAGCCATGATTTCACTCCCAATTTCTATCTGTTTTATCCTTAGGCACAGCCATTTTAAAGAATAAGGGGGATATGTACCTCCTCAAATGTTTACCCTCCTATTGATGTCTATCCTTTAATGTAGCTTGTGAATTTTCACTTCTGCTTCTTCCTCAGACACACATTTTAAAAATATGTTTATCTCTTTAATTCTATTACTTGATTTATCACTTTGCTAGGTGGTCTCAGTCAACTCTTTAGTTCTCCTCCAGTTTGTCAATCTTTCAAAGTGGTATAATCTCTCTCTGCCCATCACCCCCCAGGCAGGGTATGGGCTACCAACCACAGAGCACTCCATCTCTGTTGTTGGCATTTCAGTAGCAAGTTGGTTCCCTACAGGGTGGAGTTGCTAGTCCCACACCCATGTTAAGCCTACAGCACCTGGTATTCCTAGGAGGTCTCCCATCCAAGTACTACCCAGGCCTGACCCTGCTTAGCTTCCAAGATTGGACAGGATCAGGTGTGTTCAGGGTGGATTAGCCATATTTTCAAATGGGTATAATAGCATCTATTTAATAGGGCTGTTGCAAAAACTATAAAATAATCAAAACCCATCATGTTCTTTTATACTCAATTAGCTGCATCACTGAATTAATCCAAGTGCTCAGTGGTTTGAGCATTAGCCTCTTAAATGCATGGTTGTGAGTTCAATCCTTGAGGGGGACATTTATGGATATGGGGCAAAAATCTATTGGATGATATAATTGGGGTTAGTCTTGCTTTGAGCAGAGGGTTAGACTAGATGATCTCCGAAGGTCCCTTCCAACCCTGGTAGTCTATGATTACTGCAATCTTGCACACAAAGCTGGCATTGAAATTCCACAATCCTGCTTTAGCCATAGACCATTATTCAAGTTAAAACACCAGGCTCATATTGGGCATGTATTTCATTGCCTGATTGGACTCCTGCTGTGAAAGAAGACTCTGAGTTCCAGCCAAGTATAAATATGTATCTATCTCACAAGTGACAGATTCCTGCCAAGGTGATGAAATTCTAGCCCCATTTATCATCCCCAGGAAGTCATATTTCTGTCCCTGGTACATGTTGCACTGAAAATTCGGGGAGTTATTTTGTCACACCCTTGCCACAAAGGTCTCAGTGTCAATGAGGATAATGTAGCTGTTTGGATTCCAGATAGCTTAATATGTTCTTCCTCCTGCTGTAGTCCAATCTCTTCCTGAGGGCAATGTAGATAAAGAGAACCTTGAGAAACATGAATTAGTGAAATTCAAGGTGCTAAATTTAGCTCAAGTCATTGTATGTGGTGTGAGTGGTGGGGAAAAATGGACACCAAAGCATGTTCTTCCCATCAGGCAACAAGGTCAGAACCACAGTTACCAATTTTCACGTGGTAAATAAGCACCCCGACTTTCACAATAAGCTAAAAATCAAGCTAATCCCATTTCAAAACAAGGCCAAAACAAGACAATCCCTAAGAACCCCAGCACTGTATCTGATTAGATCCCTCCAGCATGCAGTCTGGGACTGTGGTGGGCCTTCTGTGCAGGCCTTACTCTTTCCCCACCCTTTCCCCTTGCTTCTGATTTCCAGGAGCCGATCAAAAACAAAAGAAGCAACAAGCTACCACAAGCAACAAGGCAAACGTGACAAGCTACAAGTCAAAAACTAGGCAACAAGCAACTCAGAAGCCAATTAAAAACAGGCCCAATTTCTGAATTTTTTTTCACGGGTTTGGCATGTCTGGTCAGACCTACTTTTCAGTTTTTCATCAGGCTAACCAGTGAATTAATTAGGAAGCAATCCTAATGGTGGACACACCTCTCACAAAGAAAACTCTGCAAACTATGGATTCTGAAAATGGTGCTGTTATTCCTCCCAACCTAGTTCCCAGAAAGTGTGTTCAGCTGACAATATTAACATAAATGATGCTTCTCTGAATGGCAAAGTTATATCCCATTCAACCCAAGCTGCTGCTTAGAAAAGAGGTCCAGCCTCTGATCTGATTTTTAAATCAAACAGCACACAATCCTACCAGCCATGTAAGAAATGCTAAAGTTAAACCAATATTCAAGGACTGTGTTTGCAAAGAATGGTATGCTGAATCTGAAGAAAACTTCACTTTTGCAGTGAAGTCAAGAACTTCTGATATAGCCTTTTCCATTAAATGTCAAAATGAGACTATAAGATGTGGATGGACACATTTCAACCAATTGCACTTGATAACAGAACCAGAAATAACTACCATTGGATACTTGCCAGTCAGTCAAGCTCCTGCTCATGAGTTAGGCACCCTCAAGCAGTGACTGTTGTATGGAGATGCAAACATATTTCATTAGTGCTTCGGCAGCAGTATGTGGTTCTAACTGTTGATGAAGTTCTATACTGTAAACAGGTGGAACTAAAATGGGCCACACCAGAGTACAGCTTGCTTTGTTCCATAAATAGGATTCCCCCATGAACTTTCAGAAACTTATAGGACAACACACAGAGGATTCAGGGGAAGGGATAGCTCAGTGGTTTGATCATTGGCCTACTAAGCCCATGGTTGTGAGCTCTATTCTTAACGGGGCCATTTAGGGATATGGGGAAAAAATCTGTTGGATGATTTAGTTAAGGATTGGTCCTGCTTTGAGCAGGGGGTTGGGCTAGATGATCTCCCGAGGTCCCTTCCAACTCTGGTATTCTATGGTTCAGGTCTAGCAGATGCATGTATTGGGCAAAATTCAACAGAACAAGCTATAAATGGGAAGTCATATACCAGGGAAAGCTGGGCCACAAACTGATATTTCACCACTGTGGTGCCTGCTTCTTCTTTATAGCAGTTCATGATCAAGAATTCAAAGAGGATATAATCAACTCATGTCAGTTTGTAATTCACAAAGATTTCAAAATCTCACCTCCACGTTTGTGACCAGCAAAGGCATGGGTAGTATGAACTTCAGGTTTTGGTGGCTGTACATGGAAATGGTGGTCATACTGCTCTTGGTCAACCGTGCCCAGAGGGAAGGAAATTGGGAGCTACATCTTTACACATTCATGAGATATGACCACACAAACTATGCAAAGTGGGTCCTGTAAGGGACTAGAGCACAGGGAGTCTGGCCTACTGGTCACAGCTGGGCTGGGGTCCACAAGTCAGGTAGTCGGTGAGCCAGGTACAATAAACAAGAGTCGGAGTCAAAGTGAGGCTGGGGATCAAAACTGGATATTAGAAGTAGTACCAGGCTGGAGTCAGAAGGAAGGATCAGGGTCAGAGTCAGGCTAAAATCAGAGATCAGGAGAGGTCTAAAGTTGTAGCAGGCCTGAAGTCTGTGTGGTTACACAGACAACTTCCTGGGACACCTCCCGAGTTAAACAGGATGACTGGTCATTCAGAGGGTCGCAGGATATTGTCACTCTGGATCCCTTGAGCAGTACTTCCTGCGGCACCCCATCTATTTTCCACAGTGCTCCCTGGCTGTGGATCTGCATGGCCTCCTGGTGTCACTGTGTGAACATCAACTATCCCAGACTCCGCAAAGCCAGGTTCTAGTGCCTACATCCTTATCACCCCCTACGCCCTTCAGGTGCCCCTCCTCTAAGAGGGTGTCAGACCTGGTTTATCCAGAGTATAGTGAAGACCTGCTAAATTGATGGCAGAAGAGTCCCCAGTCAACTCCGGTACTCCACCTCTCCAAGAAGAGTAAGGTAAGTGTCTCCCATCAACGCAACACAGTGAAGACACCACAGTAAGTTGACCTACGCTATTGCAACTCCAGCTGCCTTAGACACATAGCTGGAGTAGTGTAACTTAGGTTGACTTACCCCAGTAGTGAAGACAAGCCCTTAGAAGAGGCACAAAAGTAATACTGGGTGGTGTACTGACAGCCGATGTTCACTGCCCACCAACATTACCGATGTTGGGAGAAGCTGTCTTGTGATAGATGCACAAACTTTGGTACAAACCATAGGAAAGCATTCCAGAGCCAAAACATTTGGAGACCTTGAAGAATACTTGTAAAACACAATACTTAGAGCTGAAGGAGGCCTCCACAGAGTAGACATTACATTTGACAGGTATTACAAGAAATATATGAATAGTATTACAAAACAAAAATGCTTAAGAGACAACAGACCCATCTGATGAGTGGTGAAAGGCAGATACGGTGGAAGGCCTCTTCAAAGTAATTAGATAATTTCATTGAATTTCCAGAAAATAAGAAGGACCATGCAATATTTTAATCTGAGCAACTGATACAGGCACACCACATGTTAAAACCATCATTCTTTCTGGATGCTTTCAGGATTAGGCTCGAGTTTGATGCTCAACAGCAACAGTTGACATCGATAAATCATGTGCTCATCTGGAAGAAGCAGACCCAAAAATGATTTTACAGTGTGTCCACCGTGATACTGATAATGTGGTTGTTGCAGCCTGGACACTCGTGTTTATTCTTTTTCTGGCTCACTGTGGCAACATGATATGGAGGTAGCTTAGGATGCGAGTTGGCACATCAAAGAAAGCAGAGTACTTTCCTGTTCACGCTCTTTGTGAAAAATTACATTACGAAACCTGTGTTCTGGAAACCCTGCTCCCATTTAATACCCTGACTCATTGTGATGCTCCCTCTTTTATGGCTAAATACAGCAAGTAGGCTGCATGGAAAGCTTTTCAGCAACTCCATTTGCTTCTAACACACTTTGGACTGCCTTGAACTCAGAGAAGGAGAAAAGTGCAGAGGAGTTTATTTGAAAGACATACGGCTTGTCAGAGGTTCACAGCACCGACAAAGCATGTCATTTTGTTTACATGCTAGTAGTCATCAGAAGCTCTGCCCAACAAATGATGCTCTTTTCTTCTACAGAGAGCTCATTTTCACGCACTAGTTTGGAGACAAGCCCAATGCCCAGATCCAATACTTCCTCCTCCAAATACAGTGGGTGGGAAACAGGAGGATGGCGGTCTGGTGCCACAGCTCATGTCATTGCCACCAATACCAGCAGACTGCCTGGAGGCAGTAATCTGTGGCTGCACAACAAGGTGCAGAAATCAGAGATGCAGTTTCAGGACAGCACAACTAGTTTGTACAGGAGCATTTAAATGTAGAGAACTGGAGCAAGGTTGTGCTGGGATGATTTAGTTGGGGATTAGTCCTGCTTTGAGACTAGATGACCTCCTGAGGTCACTTCCAACCCTGATATTCTATATTCTATGATTCTATGTGTCAATACAATACTTTCTGCTTAAGGACAGTATCAAATAAATGGATGTGTCATAAAAAGTAAACTAATAAAATGTTGATTCAATCTATCATTGTATAGCAAAGTTTCTTGAAATAAGCACACGTTAATGTTGTACTAACTTTTGTGCATTACAATATTTTCATAATGTTTAATCATGAAAATATTTTCACTTGTTTTAAAAACACATGTTTTTAGACTCTGTCTTGCATTTCTGATAGCTAACTCAGCTGGTATACTTTTGTTTCAAAGTGCTAACACTGAAGATATAAGAGCCATGTAAACATGCACTTTCATGATTGTATAACATATTAAAATATTTCTAATACCTCTTTCAAATATGAAACTGAAATTCAACATCTTTATAAAAGGTTATGCATATTATTTGATCACTTGTATTACATTCTACAGCTTATTAAGATTCATCTGAAGTATGCTAATCCTGAATGAAAAAGAAATAAGTTTTCACTTCAGTGATTTCCATGTTCCTTTGTAGAGGCCTTTATACACAGGATACAGCTTGATAACAACCATATATGGATTCAGCCCACCCTCATTAGCTTAGAAAGAACTTATTACCAATTTTTAACAAAAAAGTACTTGCAGGTAACATTTCTATAAACCCAGCTAGTTTCAGATCCCCATGGATCTCCTTGGACCTATATGGATTTCTGGGCATCTGGGGAGAAGAGATGATGCAGGTTTATCTTAATGAAAGCTGCTGTAATAAGCAAATATATAAGTAAATTCCTCTACAAATATCTGAGAAGGGTCAGTGTGGAACACTAATCAATGTTCTTGGTAAAAAGCTAATTTATATGTTTTTATGTTATTAGGAAGTAACATTGATTACTGTATTTTGACATCCTATTTTTTCACTGAGTGCTTTATGACAATAATCTTGCTGTTTTTGAAGAACGATTATAATAGGTCTATAAAATAGCTTGTGTTCTATAAATGTTAAAAAAAATTTAATGCTTTTATTTTTCTAATACAGAAGAACAACACTCTCTTCATTTAATGAAAAGGAAGAACAAGTACCATAGATCCCATTAGAGCATTAAAAACACATGTAATTGACTAAATATTTTGAAAATATTTTCCATAGTGTATAAATGCTCTGAATATGCATCAGAAAGCTAAGATCAGAGTATAGGAGTTATAACATTTGAAGATACTCTGTATTTGTAGTAAAAACAATTTTTTTTAAATAGTCTTGTTTTCACTTTGCTGAAGTATGAGAAAGTATCATCAACACTAAATCATGACATCTCTTGTTTCATGTTTATAACATTTCTACACACTTTTAATTCAAATAATATTTTCCAATGATCATAAAATATTAAGGTTGGAAGGGATCTAGTCCGACCCCTGCTCAAAGCTGGACCAATCCCCAACTAAATCATTCCAGCCAGGGCTTTGTCAAGTTGGACCTTAAAAATCTCTAAGGAAGGAGATTCCTCCACCTCCCTAGGTAACCCATTGCAATGCTTCACCACCCTCCTAGTGAAAAAGATTTTCCTAATATCCAACCTAAACCTCCCCCACTGCAACTTGAGACCATTACTCCTTGTTCTGTTATCTGGTACCATTGAGAACAGTTTAGATTTATCCTCTTTGGAACCCCCTTTCAGGTAGTTGAAAGATGGTGAGTTGAAGAGCCATATCAAAAGGCTTGCAGTGATTTAATTTGGATTCACCAAGTTCAAAAGTAATTATGAGTACTCTTTAATCATCAAAAACTGATTGATTCTAGCAACTGAAGTGTCATTTCATTTATTTAATATAGTAAATATGTCAAGTGAAGGATGGAATTAACTTTTATTTAAATATAACTTAGACACAATGTGATTAAATGTATCTATATTATATATAGATCAATATTTGAATATAAGATTGAAATCACCCTAGAATCAAAGTTAGTAGATTCTTATATTGGCCAGAGAGCTTTCCTTAAGTAAGAACTAGGCATAGAGGTTTGGTTTGATTTTTATTATTATTAGACCTGGTCAGAAAAACCGACTTTCAGGAACACAGGCAAATTTTTCACAAATAATTTCACAAAAATGAATCCTGTTAAAAGTCTTTAATTTTAAAAGGGACAGATTTTGTGTGGAAAAATGTTCATAAACATAAAATGTGTTCCCATTTTTCAACTAGCAATAGTTATTATGGAATATAGAAAAGGGGTTTTGTGGTGAATGAGGTAGCTGTGGAATTCTACTGGAAACAGTTTGTGTCAATTGTATTTTTCAGTGACTAAGGGAATTTCCAGCTATCTCCAAATGCACAGCCAGGAAAATGATTCCCACATCTCTGATTTTGCATAGACAGTTGAGGAGCAGATCTCTAACTCTCCAGTTTACTCCCACAGGTTACCAGACTTCCAAATTGATGAAGACATAATTTACAGACTGTAGAAATCAATATGGTAATATTTACTTGTAAAACCAATCAAATACTCTTTTCTAAAAATATATAGAAACAAGTTATCATTAAGATACACAATAAATCTGTTATTTCTTTACACTAAAATGTTGGGTTCTTGTGCATGAATGATTTAGATATACAGTAATCTAACCTGGCTCCCCTTATGTCTAAATAAATGTATGTAGGTGTCAATCAGTCTTTAACAAGAATCTTATAAAATTATTCCTAAACTTTGAAAAAGTTCTGACAATACAGTTCAACCATAACACTGCAAACTTATATGGATGGATAAAAAGCAAATCTTTAATACATTAAGCACAGACTTTAAGAGCCAGATCAAGGTTCCATGAAAAAGCTGCTATTGACTTACTCTGGATTTACAGTGCATAAGAGAGCAAATTGGGTTCATGGGCTGTGAAACTACAGTTGAAATCACTAATGGGTACACGACTTAAACTACCTATCCAGACACTTTTGCAACACTGTGTGTGATATCTGGACCTAGACACACAGGCATATTGGCTTGATTTTGTGTTATTGAAGTCAATGACAAAACTCCCATTGACTTCAAGGGTGCAGATCAGGCCTTTAGTGGGCATGCGTACTAATTTCCCATCTGGGATGAGTAATGGGTAGAATTCTCCCCTGAACACACAACACATATGAGAGTGCAGCTGAACTCTCGCAGGATGTTACAATTTCCCGTGTGTATAAACTAGCAACAAATTACTCCCCAGAGGGAAGGGAGAAGTAGGGAGGAATTTGTACCTCAGAGAGGATTCTCTCAATCACAGCACTTCCCAGAGCTACTTCCGGGGTGGTGAAACTTATGCACAAACCTTATTTAGGGCTGTGCCTAAAGGAAGAATATAACCCTAAGAATACAAACACATAGGGCATGTCTTCACTACCACTTTAATTCGACCTTAACGACGTTAGGTCGAATTAAAGGTGTACCTGTCTTCACATACATGCCCTTAAAGTCGATTTAAAGGGCCCTCAAGATCGATTTCGGAACTCCTGCCTGACGAGAGAAGTAAGGCTAAATTCGACATTACAAGCTCGACTGTGGGCTAGTGAAGAGGCATCAGAAGTTAAGCCTCCGACCTCCGAGCAGCCCCGCGAGGGGGGGGCTGTTCGGGGGGGGGGCTGTTCGGGCGGGGGGGGTCCGCGGGGCTGCTGAGGGGGGGGGAAGCCCGCGCGGGGCTGCTTGAGGGATCGGCTCAGCTGTCTGGTCAATTTCACCAGGCAGCTGAGCGGATAGCCCCGCGCCGGCTCCCCCCCCCTCGGGCGGGGGGGGGTCCAGCGGGGGGGCTGTTTGGGCGGGGGGGCTGTTGGGGGGGCTGTTCGGGCGGGGGGGGGTCCGCGGGGCTGCTGAGGGGGGGGGGAAGCCCGCGCGGGGCTGCTTGAGGGATCGGCTCAGCTGTCTGGTCAATTTCACCAGGCAGCTGAGCCGATAGCCCAAGCAGCCGCGCGCTGGCTCCCCCCCCCCTCGGGCGGGTGGGTACGGCGAGGGGGGGGCTGTTCGGGCGGGGGGGTCCATGGGGCTGCTTGGGCGGGGGGGGGGTCCAGCACGCATTGCACAGCATACCTACCCACAGTGCAATGCGGGCTATGTCGACCCCCTGCAAAAGTTCAAGGACAGACAGTGTCGACCACTGTCGACCTGCTGTCCTGGTGGGGACACACTGATTCGATTTTCTAAACTCGAGTTTAGAAAATCGAATTAAGGGAAATCGACCTAGACCTATAGTGAAGACATACCCATAGAATCAATCTCCTAACTCCAAATTCTTCGGTTCAATATCTAAATTATTGCTCTACAGGAGTTAACTAGTTTGAAATTTCTCCCTCTCCTCCAAATGAGGTCTATGAATCAACAAGCCAAGAAGTGACAGAGTCCTGTGGCACCTTAAAGACCAACTAAAGTATTGAAGCATAAGCTTTCGTGGGCTAATACCCAGTAAGGAAACAGACAGGTATTTTCATCATGTTTTATGCTGCAAATATGCATTGTGTTCAGCCCATTGGAGAAAAGATTCTGTTTTGTATATGTACAAAGAAACAATTAGTGCTGGATTCAAATGAAAGGACGAGCAGGAAGGCAGTTTAGTTAGCACGAACAGCTGTTGATTTTCCTTGTGCCTTATCTTTAAAATGCAACAGTCTTTGTGATCATGGTGAATGGGGTCCATAAAACCTTGCAAAAAAAAAAGAAACTCATCTACTTCATAGTGCTGATATTGTTGATTAAAAATGCTAGACTAACGAAAAGGACAGATTTTAATTTTTTAGAACAAATCAAAGCGATCACCAAAAATATTGTTGATGTCTCAAGGAATCCTAATGAAAAAGTATTTGAATTATATCCTCATCATGTATTCATCTGTAAAAGTAAGCAAACAACTCATAGCCAACCATTTGTCCTTAACTCTGAGCCCTGGTCTACACTATGAGGTTAGGTCGAACTTAGCCATGTTAGGTCGATTTTATAAGCAATGCGGCTACACAACCAACCCCATTCCATTGACCTAAAGGGCTCTTAAAATCGACTACTGTACTCCTCCCCGGTGAGGAGAGTAACACTAAGGGCTGGTCTTCACTACGGGGGGGCGGGGCGGGGATCGACTGCAGATACGCAACTTCAGCTACGTGAATCACGTAGCTGAAGTTTGCGTATCTGCAGCCGATTTACCGCTTGTCCTCATGGCGGCGGCGGGCAGCGGTGCACTCCCCCGTCGACTCCAGCTTGCGCCTCCCAGCAAAATGGAGTTCCAGAGTCGACGGGGGTGCCGCGAGTGATTGATTTCTCACGTCTTCATAAGACGCGAGAAATCTATCGCCGGAAGATCGATGGCTACCCGCCGATTCGGCGGGTAGTGAAGACATACCCCAAAACTGACCTTCTTGGTTTGAATTTGGGGTAGTGCCGATGCAGCGTAGTGCAATTCAACGATATTGGCCTCTGGGAAGTATCCCAGAGTACTCTAATGTGACTGCTCTGGACAGCACTTTCAACTCCGATGCACTAGTCAGGTACACAAGAAAGCTCTGGGAACTTTTGAATTTTATTTCGTGTTTGATCAGCATGGTGAGCACAGTAGCAAGGTGACCACGCAGTCCCAGAATCACAAACGAGCTCCAGCATCCAGCAAGACACTGCATCTGCTTTTTTATGGAAAGAAGAATCTGTCCAGGCAGAACTCAGATCAAAAGAAGAAATGCTAATATATATGCTAGAATTGCACAGGACATGGTGGAGAGAGGCTACACCAGGGACATAGCAGTTCTGCATGACCCCACCACTGTCCATGGACACCTGCAAGGGAGGAATCTTATCCAACATGGAGGAGGATTTTGAGGATGAGGAAGAGGAGAATGTGCAGCAGGCAAGTGGAGAATCCATTTTCCCTGGCAGCCAGAACCTTTTCATCACTCTGGAGCTAATATCCTCCCAAGGCAGGTTCCCAGACCCTAAAGGCGGAGGAGGCACCTTTGGTGAGTGCACATTTGTAACTACACTACAGGGGTTAAAAGCAATTGTGTTTAATGTTTAATTTGCCCTGAAAACTTGGGATGAATTCATGGCCAGTACAGATACTGGAAAAGTCTGTTAACATGTCTGGGGATAGAGTGAGAATCCTCCAGGGACATCTCCATCAAGCTCTTCTGAGGTACTCTGAGAGCCTTTGCAGAAGGTTTCTGGGAAGGGCTGCCTTACTTTGTCCTCCACAGTAGGATACTTTACCATGCCAAGCCAGTAGCAAGTGATCTATAATCATTTCAGTACAAAGCTTGGCAGCGAATGGGCCTCAGTTTTGGTTGCATTCATGCAACATTCAGTCTTTATCTTTCTGTGTCCGTGTCAGGAGAGTGATATCATTCATGGTCACCTGGTTGAAATAGGGAAATTTTTGTAAGGGAACAGTAAAAGGACCCCGTTCAAGCTGGACTATTTGCGCTTGGCTAAAAGGGATCATCCCGGAGAACAGCCATGTGGTGTGAGGAGGGGTGTGGTGCACATCCAACCCTAAACCACGGCCCCCTCCTTTTAAATGTCAAACTCGACCAGCATTGCTTGCTATGGGGAAGAAGGGTGCTGCAGTTTGAAACCATTCCCACATGTTATGAAGGAGGAAGAAGCCAACCCCACATATCCCTTGGCTTACCATAGCTGCCTGGAAACTGAATTCTGTTGCCCAGCCGTGTGTGATGTGTGGCCACACCTGCAGGCGCTCAATATAAAAGGCAAAATGTGACATTGCACCTAAAGCACATGTGTTGTCTGCTGTGAATTGCGTGATTCACTGTGAAAGTCTCCCTTTCGTTCTCAGAAATGTATCTTCTTAAATTTCACTCTCCCTTTTTATCCCCCCTGCAGGTGCACAGTCTCCTATGCTCCGCATATCTTCTCCATCCCTGGGGTTATTGCAGATTAAAAGGTGAAAAAAATGCCCTCACGATGACATGTTTTCAGAGCTCATGCAGAGCCCAGGAAAGCATTGAGTGAGTGTGGTCAGAACATGCAAGAGCAGATGCTGAGGCTACTGGGGGAGCAAACGGACATGATCAGGCATCTGGTGGAGATGCAGGAAAGGCAAGAGCACAGACCGCCACCGCATCCATTGTAGAACTGCCTGCCCTACTCCCCAGTTCCATATTCTCCTCACCTAGATGCCCAAGAACGTGGGGCACCCAGCCACTCCACTCAAGAGGATGGCCCAAGCAACAGAAGGCTGGCATTCAAATAGTATTTATTTGTAGTGTGGCTACAATAAGCATTGTGGCCTTGTCCTTCCCTATTCCCCCACCCCACCCGGGCTACTTAGTAAGTCATCACACTTAAAAATAAATAAATAAAGAATGCATGGATTTAAAACAGTAGGGACTTTATTTCCTTTGCTAACTATGATCGAATGAGGGAGAGGGATTGGCTTACAAGGTAGTAAATTCAACAAAGGGGGCTGTTTTGCATCAAGGAGAAACACAAATAACTGTCACACTGTTGCCTGGCCAGTCATGAAATTCGTTTTCAAAGCCTCTGTGATGCACAGCGTGCCTAGCTGTGCTCTTCTAATCGCCCTGTTCAAAATTGACCACCAGGCGATTTGCCTCAACCTCCCATACCACCATAAATGTCTCCCCTTTATTCTCACGGATATTATGGACCACACAGCAAGCAGCCATACAATGGGAATAGTGGTTGTGCTGAGGTCTAACCTAGTCAGCAAACAATGCTAGTGAGCTTTTAAACGTCCAAATCCACATTCTACCACCATTCTGCACTTGCTCAGCCTATAGTTGAACTGCTCCTTACTACTGCCCTTACTATTGTGTACAGCTTCATGAGCCATGGGAGCAAGGGGAAGCTGGGCTCCCAAGAATAACTATGGCATTTCAACATTCCCAATGGTAATTTTCTGGTCTGGGATGTAAGTCCCTTCTTGCAGCTGTTCAAACAGCCCAGAGTTCCTAAAAATGCAACTGTCATGCACCTTTCCTGGACATCCCATGTTGATGTTGGTGAAATGTCCCTTATTATCCACCAGTAATTTCTCAGGAGCTGGCAAGAAAAAATATGATTATAGAACAGAGCTCATTTCTAAGAAAACAGGCTCATTACCATGCCAGCAGCAGAAAAGTGCTGACATTAGTTTCATGCTCGCAAATGAAGTCCCGCGGAGTTTGTGTCACTCTGGCAGCCAATGGAAGAATATCCATGTGAACAATTAATGCTTTGCCTGCTTGAACAGAAGGACAAGTGCTGATCCACAGAATAGCAGCAAGTCCTGAGGGATCAGTATAACACTTATCTCAGTCAATTGGAAATGTGGCAGGAAGTGCTGGAGGAAACCCAGTTTGTGTTTGCACAAGTTCTTGTGTCCTGGTTTATATGAAACCAATTTGAATTTGTGTTAATTTTGGTGTTTGCATGTACTGAATGGATTCCCCAAATATGTTTGAAGTTCTCTCCTTCTTTTCTTCATCACCAGCTACCAAGAAATTTTAGTTGCTTCTAAAAACATAAAAGAAAGATACATATTAAAAATGAAAATAACTGGAAAATTCCAAAATAAATATCTTCATTTCAAAAAAACAGTTGAGATTTCTTGAATTTAACCTAACCATGTAAGCCTAAAATATTTTATTATTATGTGGGCAGTGTAATATATATATATGTTTATGGTCTTTTTGTAAACAATATAAAAAGTACACAACCCCAAATCTTCAACTGGTACTGCTTGATGTTACTCACAGTAGAATTGCAACAATTTATAAAGGTCTGGCCCTACACTATTACTGTACAATTCTAACTGGGTTATGTTTGGGCATGTAAACACAAGAAAGGCAAATAGTTTCATTCCCTACTTATATCACTTCAGCCAATTTGATTTTTTTGTTCCTCTTTTAGCACTTATGATCCTGAATGTACAACCTGTGATCTTGTGTGTCAATAATTAAGGTATCACAATCTGTTCTAAGGGCACACATTCTGATGTCAGAAATTTAAGGATTCCCATGTTCCCAGAAAAGAGTTTATTTACATTTTAGGGAAACTGTACAAGGAAATGTAAAATCCTCCAGCCTGTATTATGCAGCAGGGCAAACTATGATCATTATGATTAATTCTATTAAAAAACCTGTTAAAATATTATAAAAATATTGTGGAAAGCAAAAGCATTATGAATAGTACCTTGAATAAATATTTTTAATATTGCACACCAGAAATGATCTTGTAGCTATCTTGAAAATATTTATTTTATTTCCACAAATAGCAAATGCTCATACCAACTCAAGTTCATGAAAATTGTTAATATGCTAATATTTGCCTATATACACAATTACAAATAATGAACACATTTGTAAAATTCATGCTCTGTTAGTGGATAACTGCAGCCAGAAAAAATGGCAACATTCAGATAAATTAATTGCAGCAACTAATTTGATCATCTCTAGGATTTACACTAGACCTGAACAAATACTGCACAATTAATAATTTATTAGATGAATGTCACCTCTCTTCCCCCCTCACTAGTTCTTCATGAACAGGGCTCCCTCCCAGCCAACCAGGGTACAACTTTTGGCTGCATCCAAGACATCCTGGGGATTGTATTTGTCTGTTGTTGAAACCCTGTCAGGGCCTGCATAGATCCCATGCTGTGTCAGTCGTTAAGGGGTTAATAGGGAAACTGTCTGGCTGCTCAGCTGTGGCTGATTGGTGGCCTCATGACAGCTACAGAGATAAAAGAGCTGCAGAGTGGCAGGGCTGCTGCTAGAAAGGTTGAGGAGGTCCTGGAAATAGAAACCTTTAAATGCAGCTAGGTGAAATGCTATCTAAGCAGCTGACTCTGAGCAGCAGCCTGGCAGAGAGGTATGCTAGGAAAGCAGGCCAGAGAAACTGCGAAGGGTTTACAGAGATTGGTGCTAATCACTTCATACAGGGTCTCTGGCCTGGAACCCAGAGAAATTGGTGGGTCTTGGCTCCCCTATCAAACCCAGCAAGGAGGTTTATTAAGGCCTTGAATAAGTGAGGTGTATATGAAAAGGCCAGGCACTGTATGTCCTTCATCTAGGCTAGTTGGCCTCCTGATGTAGTGGGCTCTGTCACCCTGAAAGGGAAAATGACAAGCAATTACCTGTCCAGATGGCTGAGTTTGTACCAAAAAGAAATAAGTGGGCTGGATAGTGATTGGCCCATTGTAGAAAGAGGGAAATTGAGGTAGAGTAGCTGTGTTGCCTGGTTTTGCCACAAAGGGTTGTTGATGATTTAAAGGTGACTTCTGACAATCCCCTCTCCCTCTGCAGCATTCCTGGTTGTCTGATGGAGGGATGGACTTTTTTACCTTTCCCTAGTGGCCCTGACTGATCCATTCATGGACTGTAGGGAAGCTGATTAGTCTCCTTCATTCAGGTCCCTTGAGACCAGGCTACTCTAGGCTGAGGTGAGCCATTCAGCCAGGAATTGAGCTCCACCTGATTTTGTTTCTAAAGATATCATTTATGTAGTATAGGTTCAGCTGTTAGACCCCATGTTGAACATTGCAAGACCTATCTGTGTACTTTGGCACTAAGTAGTTCACCTATGAGGCTCAGAGAGGAATTTTCCTCAGGTTGGTCTGGAAGCTGGGTGTGCTGTTCACAAAGCACTCGTTGGACTGGGTTAAAGTGTTAGAGTAAGTACAGCAATTGTTTGGAAGTGTTTGGGCAGGGAGCCAGTTTAGTAATGGGAGGAGCAGAAGCTGTTTATCTGCCCAAATCCCATGTATCGACTGGTAAGTTTTGATTCACATAAGATGGATGGCTTCCAAATATAGTACAGTCTGGGGGCATTTCTTGTCTTCACCCTTATCATTCATGTAAGATGGAGGTGGCTAAGGAACGTCTACAGTGAGCTTCATCCCACAGATTGGGTGTGGTGACTGACAGCCTCATTTCATATGTAGTGGTCATGATGGCCAGTTAATAAGCATTGATCTCTTTAACCCTGTCTTTTCCTGATTCTCCTGAAAACTATTAATAATTCCCACACTGACCATATCTGACCTGATTCCCTAACTGTGTGCATATAATATAACACTCTGAAGAGTTATTCCATATTTTAAATGATTCACAAATTTCTTTAGTGAATAATTCCTAGTGTTCAGATCATTTGCAAAGAGATGGTTGCATATATTCAACATTCAGGAAACTTGTTTTATTTCTACTGGTATTCAGTGAATTCAATTTGCAATAGTCCATACAAAAACCTATTTCACTTAAATTTACAGTGCTATTTGTTCAAAACAAGGGTTATGATGTTCAGAAGTTGAATTACATTTCATCATGGCTGTGAATTTCCTTTTGTGTTATAAAGCTGTCTATTTTTTTAAAAAATAAGACTCATTAAACATTTTAATCATTATTCGTCTTATCACATTTTATACATTACAACCACTGCACACTTTGAATGGGTGGCTGTGTGTGTGTGTGATACCTTGACATAAATAAAAGCTCTCAAACAGAATAAGACAGCAAGGTAAAATCAGAAAGCATGAAGAAAACCCATTAAGCTGAAATATTTTTCTGGATTAAGTGAGTGATGAATGTTAGTTTCCAGAGCATGTATAAGAAGGAAAAAACTGTCTATGGTAATAAACAGAAACAATAAATATCATGCAAGCTTCTCAGTTGTACAAAAGTCATAAACGATGTATCCTCCAGCAATCAAAGACTCAAAAAAAAATATATTGTCACAGCTTGTGGGGATGCAGGACTGATTCACTTTATCTGTTTGACTGAGGATAAACTCCCAACATTTAGTATTGTATTATTCATTCTTTTTTTTTCTTCTAAAGCCGGAGGGGAAGAAATCTTCCTGCAAGGTAGGGGAGTGGAGTGGGAGTGTTGGCAGCAGATGAAACCTGAAATAAAATGATGAAAATAAAAGTGCCCAAGCCAAGGAGATATGCTGATCAAACGGTTTCCTTTATTGTGTTCTTGTATGCAGTTAATCTAATCCCGGGTTCTTGACAATAGGAGTGTGCTACTGCATGTGACTTGCTCCTCCCCACTCCCCAAAGCATCTAGGTTAATTCAGAGTACATTTCCCATCAATTTTCAATGGGATTTGTGCTCCAAAATCATTTGTATGCTGCTGAAAATTCTACCCATTGGCTTCTTTGGTTCCAGTATTTTACCCAGAGAGATTTATTCATATGTCCAAAGTGTTTGAGCTGTGAACAAAATTAAAGCATTTTTTTCTTATATTTTGAACCATTTTACAAAACCTGAGGTGTACATCAGTTGTTCCTTGGAATCACTCTTCCTCATTTGCTTACTTCAGAAACAGCTTATTTGGCTGATGTAATGTTTTAGAAAGATGGCATCAGAAATATTCTTACTCTGATTCAGAGGGGAAAATAGGCTTCTTGTGATGTTTCAGGTATAAAAAGGATTGTCACTAAAACTGAAATTTAAGTGTTCCCTGACCACATTTAAAAGCAACTAAATAAACAACAAACAGCTAAAAGCCAATAGGTACATCTAAAAATGAATTAGAAAAATTGGCCACAGAAATCTTAGGAAAGGCCCATATAAGACTAACATTTAACAGTATATTCAATACTTATTTTGTGCATGCATTGTATGCAACTTTAAATATAATTCAGTTGATTCTTTTATACTCTGTTGTTGTTTGAAGCCCCAAATTGAGAAATGTCAATATGCAAATATACATTGACCTTGGCTTAGTCAGTGAACAGAGAGCTATTCAACCAACAAACTTTGAATGTGCTGAGCATTAATTTACATTAAGGTGTTGTCACTGTACTGAAATAGTTTGGTACCGTGTAAATCAATGGGTGCACAAAATATTATGTGAAGGGGGTCATAACAGGTGTCTTATGTGTGTATCTATTCCATATGTGTGTATCTATTCTGTAACTAAAGTTAAAGGTGCCTGTAATTCAAGCTTAGGCTTGGCTCCTGTGAAGGCTCAGACAGGCTGGGGCTGCCTGATGGCCCATTAAGGGACATCCACCACACAATGGACTTTGTATATGCCTGTCCACACCCGAGCTGCTCTAGGAATGTCAACTGCCTGGTCAGAAACTGAATCCTGGAAAAGTCTGGTGATTGGACCTTGTGACTGTGAGCCTCCATCTTGCAACCGGACTCTGCAAAAGAAGGAGGAGGGTCTTGGCCCAGAAGAAAAAGTCTATAAAAGCTGGAAGAACATTCCCCATTTTGTCTTTACCTCCAGACTTCAGCCTGCCTTGTTTCCAGCTTTGGATGGAACTTTGCTACTCAGGGAACTCTGGACAATGGTACTGACCCATCCCCCAAATGGGATGCATCCAAAGACTTTGATTTGAACCTGCAGTTTATTCTACCTTTGCTGCAAGCCTAAGCTAAGAGATGTGCCATTACTGCATGTAATTGATTTCTTTTAACCATTCTTAACCCTCACCTAGACCTTTTTCCTTTTATAATAAACCTTTAGATTTTAGATTCTAAAGGATTGGCTACAGTGTGATTTATGGTAAGATCTGATTTGTATATTGACCTGGGTCTGGGGCCTGATTCTTTGGAATTGGGGAGAACCATTTTCTTTATTTGGGTATTGGTTTTCATAACCATTGATCCCCAGGACAGGTGGCTGCTGGTGGTGATACTGGGAATCTGGAGTGTCTTAAGGGAATTGCTTGTGTGACTTGTGGTTAGCCAGTGGGGTGAGACCAGAGTCTTTTCTGTTTAGCTGGTTTGGTGCCTTAGTGTGAAGAAACCCCAGCTTTGGGCTGTAGATGCCCTTTTGGAAGCAATCTGTCCTGATCGGACACTCACAGTTAGATCCCACCAGGAACAGCACCGTCACAGGTGTACAAACTGATATTTAGTGTATTCTGCAGTTTAAATACTTTATAAAATGTCATGGTTTCATTTGTTTTGTTTGGGTGGCCTTAATTGGGCGTCTCCATCAGCTCTAGAATTGGTAGCGATATTGTATGCTATAGAGCACTGGTTCTCGAACTTCTGTACTGGTGACCCCTTTCACACAGCAAGCCTCTGAGTGTGACCCCCCCCCCCCTATAAATGAAAACACTTTTAATATATTTAACACCATTATACATGCTGGAGGCATAGCCGGGTTGGGATGGTGGCTGACAGCTCATGACCCCCTGAAGGGTTCCTGCCCCCAGGATGAGAACCACTGCTATAGAGGTTCTCACCTTCCCAGTGAATTATTTGGGACATCAAGTAATCAGATTCATGGTCCTCAACTGTTCATTCTTCCACCTTCCATTTTCGTTATAGTCCTTTTCTGCTTCATTCTTAGCAGCACTCTTGATTATGAATTCACACTAGGAGCAGAAGGCATATCAGCCTCGGGACTGTAATGTAACTCTATAGCTAATAATAGTACTGAATAGTACTTCATGGTAACATATGTGCAGCTGGTAACATTTTGGTGGAGAAAGGGAATTGAACAGTGGGCAGTGAGACAGCTACTGCAGTAGTGGAGCTAGCACAATCCAAAAACACAAATATTAGTGAACAAACCATGCCTAGATTTAACCAGATTTTACCTCTTACTATCCAACTATTAAAAAGACCAAGAAGATGCAGAGACAAGAGCTAAAGAACTTGTAGTGCTTAGCAATAGTCCTGGAGAGAGTCCCAATGCCCGTGCTGTCCCCCAAATGTGAAGGTGGAGACTGAAAGAATCAGAAGATACTGTACTGTAGGAGGAAGCATATAGTCACATGCCCTCTGAAAGCAAGAGAGGGGAAGCAATGAACAAAGAAACAAAAAAAAATTAAAACCAAGTGAAATTGTGCTGTGGGGTCATCTGAAAAGTCCTTTGCTTTTTGTGGTTCCTTCAGCTACTACAAGGCAAAATCAAATGTGTATATTACCAATATAGTTATGTATCTAAAAATCATTTATATTTGACTGTAAAGTCTCTCTCCTTGGACCCTTAGTATGTTACTTGTCTTTTTTTGATTGTAAGCTCCTTGAGACAGATACTTTGTCTTCAGATTTATTTGTAGAGTAGCTATTTTTTTTTATTTGTAGCTATCTGTAGAGTGCTAAATGTATTGGGGCCCCCTCCTCTTCTGCTCAGCAACACACAATAACTTCCAGCATGAATACTTAAATCCATTTTTTTAATCTGATCTTCTATTGTAGAATAGAGGAAGTGACTAGAGCTGATTGGAACCTTTTCAACAAAACATTCTTTTATCAAAATATGCTGTTTTGTCGAAGTAGAACCGTTTCAAGGAAATGTGTCAATTTCAATGGAATTTTTGATGGGAATATTTCTAAGGACCATGATTCACTGTCCAGTCAGAGAGAAAGAGACCCGAAGTAAAAAACCAGCAGGCCCTTTCAGTCCCAAAGGGGGTGCAGTCAAACTTTTTTTTAATGAAATTGAATTGTATTAAAGGTTTTGGTTTTGTTCTAATACAAAACATTTTTTTTTAAAGTTGTCTTGAAACAGAACTGACATCCTCCAGCAAGCTTTTGAAACAAATGCATTTGTGATTTCGATTATTTCTAGTAAGGAGCCCTATCCTTCCAAAGTGCATAAAAGTGAATGCAGGCAAGAAACAGGTGCTAAAAATCCCACTCAACCCACATAGTATACACATGCATTTCCTCCAAACAAGTTGCAATGACCAGGTGCACAGACAGTAAGAGACAGACATGTGGATTGCTTCATGGTCACATATGTGCAGCTGGTAACA
The DNA here is from genome assembly GCA_032164245.1 of Sternotherus odoratus. Taxonomy (NCBI): domain Eukaryota; kingdom Metazoa; phylum Chordata; order Testudines; family Kinosternidae; genus Sternotherus; species Sternotherus odoratus. Next base: position 64,882,917 of record JAVMKO010000001.1, read on the forward strand.
TTTTGGTAGAGAAAAGGAACTGAACAGTGGGCATCGAGATTGCTACTGCAGTAGTGGAGCTAGCACAATCCAAAAATGCAAATATTCGTGAACAAACCATGCTTAGATTTAACCAGGCAAAGCCCCAGAGGAGAGACAGAGAGATATTTGCTAAACTGAGAGGAGCGTACAAATGTGTCTGCCACCACATACACACAGGCAACAGGGTGCCACATGGTTTGCCAGGACACTGACCAGATGACCTTCTACCATCTGTGAGGGCATATAGTTGTGTGTACTTTAGCCCTTCAAGCAATTTAAAGCAAGTTATATATTTTTTATTATTATTAATAAAACACTTATCACATTAATGTCCAAAGATTGCACTTGGGCTCAGGGCTGTACGGTGCCAGGAACTGGACAAACACAGATGAAAGACTGTCCTGCTTTAGAGATCTTACAGTCCAAACCCCCTACCTCTGCATACTCCTGATCAAACAGGAAGCACAGCTTTCATTCTCCTGACTTTGCCCATATTTGCATATCCCACAGGCCTTTTGCTCACTGTGCCCACAGTTAAGCTGCCTGGCACCTGGGGCTAATGATCATTCCAATAGCAGCTGGATTTTAGATGTGAGGGAAGTGAGTAATGATTGTGACTCATCTTCCTGTTGTTGAGGAAGAGAGTTCCTATGGGCAGCCCCTGCATTCACACACATGCTCCCACTCACAGAGTGATTTCTCTGCTGGCACTATTATCAACCACGAATATGGCAGCTATGGTAATAGGTACAAAAATTAAGTATCGGTGTATTAGTGATGTGTCCCACTGCTAATCCATTTACAGCATGCCAGTTCTCACTAAAAGTAGCTTTACTTAGCAGTGAAGGGAAATCGTTGAAGAGACATTGCAAAGAATAATTAAGAAGCAACATGGGGTGTTTTGTTTAAATTTTGCTTCACATTTTTCTTTTCTTGCTAAGGATCCATTGAGCTTTAATTAAGTTTTACAGTGAACCTGGAACACTGTGGAATTTTTCCCGTCCCCCACCCATAATGAAAGCTTTGCTTGTCAGGCAAATTTTTACCAATTCACAAAGCGATAATCAGTTGGTCATACAATGAAAGGATTATGAGGTTTACAGTGGCTGTAATATGTATGAATTTATTATCCATTTCTGAGTTCCATGTACAGATCAGGTATCAAATTATAAGTAGCTGATTCTCATTTATACTTTAAGCCCCTGTATCTGCCAGCATGGTGTCAAGTGAGAGTAAATGTAATATATGACCAATGTAAGGACACTTTACACTGTCAGATTGTTGCAAAATGGTTTTAGGCCTGGGCTACACTAGCGGGGGGGGGGGGGTGGAGAGGGAGATTTGAACTAAGGTACGCAACTTCAGCTACAATATTCGCCTAACTGAAGTCGAAGTACCATAGTTCAACTTACCTGGCCATCCCACGGTGGTGGGTTGACCGCGGTGGCTCCCCCGTCAACTCTTCTTGCAGAGCTGGAGCTCCGGAGTCAACGGGAGTGCTTTCGGGGATCAATTTATCACGGCTAGGTGAGATGCAATAAATCTTTCCCCGATACATCAAACACTACCTGCTGATTCAGCAGGTAGTGCAGCCCTACCCTTAGTGTAAAAAAAAAAAGAATCAGGCCTATAATGTTTACTGACTAAGGAGGACAAAGCACACTTGTAGCACAGTGACTTTTGGTTTTAAGATATTTGGCCTACAGAACAGAGATATAAGATTACCTTTTGCACCACTGAAAGAACTTGTTTTCAAATTCATCAATATGCAATATCATTTCCATTCTCAGCCTTCAAGGTAACATTAATAAAGTATTGCACCATATATCCTCACTGTCAGACATGGTTTCTGCAACAGGAAAAAGTGAAGTGACCAGACATTATCAGAGTCTTATGTAGAAGCACTGTGGCTCTGTGAAAGCTCAGAGAAAAGGCAGAACAGGGTAAACTATGCTTTAAGAGTATATTTTCTTGTATGAGAACTACAGCATTTTAATAAAAATGCATAATTATTCAAAATCATATTCAGCATTTTGATGGGGCTTTATACTTTTCCAAGCACAGTACAACATTAAATAATTAATCCTCACAATTATTGCCCCATTATACAGATGAGGAAACTGAGACTTGTCCAAAGTCACAGAATAAATCAGTGGCAATATCAAAATTAGAACATAAGGGTTCTTAATATTCAGTTCTATGCATAGTCTACTACCCCACATTATTTCTCTGAATAGGGACATCAAAAGGAATATTTCTGAGTATATGACAGGAAAGCCTAACATATATTAGGCTCTCTGTATTCTAAGGCCTGTGTTACACTAGCAGGGGGGGGGTCGAACTAAGGTATGCAACTTCAACTACACTATTCATGTAGCTGAAGTCGAAGTACCTTAGTTCGACTTACCTGTCCATACCCACAGCGGTGGGTCGACTGTGGCGGCTCTCCCATTGACTCCGCCTACTCCTCTTACAGAGCTGGAGTTCTGGAGTCGACAGGAGCACTTCCGGGAATCGATTTATCATGTCTATGCGAGACATGATAAATCGATCCCCGATACTTCAAACACTATCCACTGATATGGGGGTTAGTGTAGGCCAAGCATCATGTGCAATGAAAATTGGATGTCATAATCCAGTATTGCTAATGCTTTTTTTTCATATACTCATAACTAATATAAAAAATAACATGAAGGAAGAATGAGGACACAAAGCAATACAAAACTGAACACCAAATAGCTGCTTGAATAGAGGCAGAAACATTTAAGTCAGCACTGACACCAGTGAAGTCTGTCACATTTAGAATCTGTTTTTTAATTCAGTACTCTGGGATGTATTTCCTGTATCCCATATAGAGTCTAATAAGAATGGTAAATGTAAATACCTATGATTAAGATGAGAAACCCTGTGATTTAAGCTACCCTGTGAAAGATAGAATGAACTTTATGCAGAGGGGGGAAAAAAGGAAAACAGCCTGGACTTTAAAAGACGAGGAAATGATGATGGCAATTTTATTTAATGTCTTTACAGTCTGATGAACCTGACCTTAGTTTTACCCTCAAGCCATGCATGGGAAATGTTTCAATGCAGTGAGTTGGTACGAATTCCCTTCAATATGAAAATATTGTCCTAATGTTTTCATGCAAATAGCTTATAAGTTGCATAGTGCTGATCAGATCCTGCCTAGCTTACCCTTAGGGCAAAAGTGAGTAGGGGAGAAGGAACAATTTCATTGTCATAGTCATAGAATGTATGAGCATTCTCAACTGGAGCAGTATATCAACTAAAGTATAATTTTCAATGTCTTGCAATGGGTGTGAAGGTCCCAGTCTTAATTTGTGCATATGTCCACAGGCTATTTGATGTTACAATGGTATTTTTCTTTAAATTTATATTTGTCTGTCTAATTAGTTTCACAAGGAAAAGAATATTAATTAATTATTATTTGTGTTTGAGAGCTAAGGTTGTCACCCTTGATATTTAACCCTCCCATTTCTTCCAGCTTCACAGTATGACTGTAAAAATTTGCTCTAGGATGAGTCTTAGCCTAGGAGCCATATTTTGATTAGGAGAAAAACAAATATTTCTATCAGGGCAAAAGAATGAAATCTGAATTTATTTTTGCATTGTGTTGCTTGAACTGAAATTTAGGAACCAATTATGCTCAGTGGAGGCCAAGATCAGAGCACAGACAAAGTTCACGGACAAATTAGATGAAGGGGGGAGAAGAGGCAGAAAAGTCAGGGACTATGGGGAACCCCAACCAAAATAAAACCTCCTTTCCTGCATTTCCTCTTATACAACATGTCGTTTCAATGAAAATAGCACTACCCAGCATAGTCTTTGGTCTCATTTCCTTCATACAGTTTTACAGTGTATAAATTCCCAACAAACATTATAACACTGAACCAGTCTGGACATCTTATTTTACCAAAGCTTTGTGTCATGGTGCCTGGTCAGGAAACTCGTTAACTCTCCTTCTCATGAGCTTATAAGGGTCTGAGCCTAGCTAAGATCAGCTGCAAATATGTGCTTCAATTCAAAGAGGCACTCCTTTATGGAACTCTGAAAACTCTCTGGGATTTAACATTCTAAAATGTGTCTGGCTCAAGGAGGCCTTAGGCCCCTCAGGGGACCCTACTGTAGTCAGGTTCAGTGGGGTACTATGACCTCCCTCCAGAAAGTGCCAAACAACCTGTATACTACCTGCTCTTCAGAATTCATTAAGGTCGCATAACAATTTACTTTCTAACCCACATTTCTCCCTTGCTCATCATTTTTTATTTTCCCCACGCTTGGCCTATGTTTCTGTAAACAATAAGCAAAAATGTATGAGCCACTTTTGAGTGACAGGAGAGTAAAATTTTAAATAAACACACACTTCCCATTATAATAAAATGATTGCAACCTTTCATCTAGAACACAGAGAATAATTGATTTTTCTCAGTTCAGTGGCTAAATTGAATAATAATAATAATAATAATAATAATAATAATTATTATTATTATTATTATTATTATTATTATTATTATTATTATTATTATTATTATTTTGGGTCTGCTAAGGTTTCGTTTTGTTTTTTCTTGCCAAAATTATTTTTTTCTTGCAGGAAAAAAAAATTTCAGGTCTAACAAAACATTTTGTTTTGCCCAAAATGATTTTGTTTTTAAATTTTTATTCTGGGTATTTATCTGTTTTGCTGGTCGGGTTTTTTTAAAGCTAAAATTAATGCAATTTTTAAACTAAACAATTTTGGAATGAAAAGTCAAAATGTTTTATTGTGAAAATATCACAATTAAACATTTAGACTTTACAAAAAATAACATTTCTTCTGCCAAAACTATTGACTGAAACCTCCCCAAATTTGTTTGTCAGTGTGAAACGGCATTTTTAGCAAATAAGCTTTTTGTCTGAAAAATTCATTGAATGGCTTTCTTTTTTTTACAAAAAACATTACCGTGACCTGCTAGTAAAGAGAAGTAGCTGAGGTTTGAAAGCTGGAATGATGTATGGGTTAAGGAACAGTTTTGGCAAGTGCTAAAGGAAATTGGTTTTGATTTACCAACTACTGAGCATCTAAAAATTGCATGATAAATATGCAGAGTACTTTTTTTTTCTATTTAAGTGCACGCTTAGGAACAATGCATTGCACATGCATGAGCAGTTAAGTTAAGAACCCATTTTAAATTCATGGTAAGAGTTTTGAACACAAAGTATCTTGCATTATTATGGATACCTGTTTTCTCAGTGTCCTGGAGCCCGCCAGCCTGCCTATTACTGTAATCAATATTCCAGAATTGGGTGTTGATTGGCAGTGGGAGAAACAGTGAGGAAGACTGGGAAGCAAAACAGCAAGGCACTCAGATAATGGGTGTATCATAAGAACTTAGAAAGTCAGCTGGGTAGAAAAATTGTCTTAAAAGTGTGTGATATATTGAAAGGCAGCATGGTCCTCTAGATAGTGCACTGGGATTGGGACTCAGGAGACCCAGCTGTCTTCCTGGCTCAACCATTGCTGTGCTGTGTGAGCTTAGGCAAGTAATTTCATTTATTGGTGTGTCTTTTCCTTTTACGCACTCTTTGTTGGTCTCACCCATTTAGGTTGTAAGATCTTCAAACCAAGGATTGTCTCCTGTTAAGTATAATGTACAGCAGCTAATAAAATACGGGGCCTTGATATCAGTGGGGCATTGTAGGAGCAACTGTAACACAAATAATATGTAATCATGTAAATAAAGACTTTGGCATAATGCTAATGTGTAATCCACATGCTTGCTTTGCAGTATTTGATGGTGTAACTAAGGGAAGAAACAGTGGGGAGGATACATATATCTTGGTTTTGTTTTGGAATTCTCTGTGTGTCCATTAGCTGCTTGAAGCTACATGCGCAACTTCCATTGCGAACAAGCAATCTGTCAGGACACACGGAGTCACTTTCTGAGCGTGGCTCCTGTAGGAGAGCAAAGGGAGGGCAAGGAGTTTATAAATAGCAGGAGTGGGAGCCAGACTGCAAGATTCACAGGTGGAGCCCAGGAAAGGACTAGGAAGGTTTCCCATAAGGATTGTGTTCCGGGGACTTTGCCAGTTTTGTCGGAGAAGAAGAGGACTAGAATTTACCATTGCAAAGACTCAAGAAGAGGTTGAAAAAAAACTTTGGGACTATCATTTTCCCCATCAATTTCAAGAAGCTGGTGTGTCCTACAGGGTTTGGACCATTCCACAGAGACTGAGAAGGGTTAATCCTCCCAAAGAGCCCTGTGGGAGTGTACATACAAGTAAGTACATTTATATATTTATAGATTGATTTTAGTAAATATTTTCCTTTAGTGATTTTGTTCCGTTCTCTCAGAGATTTAACTCCATATAATATAGAGAGAGATGTATCAAAATCTTGACAAGACTAAACTCTGGTTTGTACCTCAACTGAGCTACAGTAAAGGGGAAAGAAATATCATACTTAACATTATCATAGTGCTTTCCTGGGCCCATTACACAGCCACATGGTGGAGGAGTTATGGTGCCTGTAGAACATGAACTGTAATGTTTCCTGACTTCAGAATGCTTCACTTTTGCTTCCTCATACTCCCATTAACATATTTTTTGGACTGAAATCATTAAATAAAATTGAGAACACTCAAAAAATATCACCCAAGGGCAAGTCCTTCCTGGATATCCTCTGGTGGGGAGGGTCCCTTGACAATGGAATCTATTTAGAGCCAAGGTTTGGGAGCAGCTAACAAGGCATGTAGAGTTTGAGTGTGGGGCAGAATGCAGTGGAGTTGGAGTGGGTCTAGAAGACTCACCACTTCCCTTATTTTTGGTCACTCCTCTGCTTCAGGAGTGCTGCAGAGGCTGGAGTAGCTCTGCTGCCCCCTCATGTTCTCAGGTTCTGTAAACTTAAGGGGACTTGACCTTCTCAGTAAGACACTAAGCCTGAGTGATGGGGACTGGATTTTTCCCTTATTGCATGCACAGAAATTTCTCCACCTGCACTTGACCCCCTAAAATCATGATTGTTTCCCAATCCACAGGATATCAGTAATGACCTATCAGCTCCATAAACCTGGCATTTAAGTTTAAACTTCCTGGGATTTATTGATAACATCCCAGCATTTATATATATATATATATATATATATATATATATATATATATATATATATATACAGTGAAACCTCGATTTAACGGACTAATTGGGGCGAGGGGTGTCCGTTAAATCAGAAAGTCCGTTATTTAAGAAAGTAGGTTTTCCGAATGCATATGTTAAAAAATTGACTTTTGTGTAATTAAAATTAAGTACTGTATGTATGAAAAGTTTAATTTCACAGAAAAGTGTTCTGTATGTATTATTGCTTATGTACTCAGCGTAGTTTTGAGACTGTAATAAACAAGTATGCGATCTAAATCAAAATAAACATTTTTCTGAAAACACATTTTACTGTACTTATATTTAACTAAACAAATAAACAATGTTCTTAAAAACGAAGCAAAATTTAAATTTTATAAAAAGAAAGGGAAAAAACCCCAAACCGAGCTGTGGGAGCAGCAGCCCCACCGCCACCACAGAGAGGGGGCCGCAACCCGCAGCCGGCAACCAGCCCGCCCGCGGATGCAACCCCGGCGGCCACAGAGAGCGGACAGTCAGTCCGCACGGGTCCCGGCTTCCGGGACCCGCCAGCAAGTCCAGCTGCTGTGGGGAGCCGGGCGGCAGCCCCCCACCCCGCAGCTTCAGCCTCGGGCGGCAGGAGAGCGGACACAGGTCCTGGCTCCCAGCTGCTGCGGAGAGCCACAGCCCACCCCTCCCCCCCCCCGCAGCTTCAGCCTCGGACGGCAGCAAACACAGCTGCTGCGGAGAGGCGGGCAGCGCGCGCGCACACACACACACACACACACACACACACTCTCTCTCTCACTCTCACTCTCTCACTCTCTCACTCTCTCACTCTCTCACTCTCTCACTCTCTCTCACACTCTCACACTCTCTCTCACTCTCCCCCGCAGCTTCAGCCTCGGACGGCAGCAAGCCTAGCTGCTATGGAGAGCCAGGCGACAGTACGCAGCTTCAGCCTCAGGGTGGCAGCAGGGAGCCCACAGCCAGCCCTCCACAAACGGATTTCGGATGCATCAGACTCTGAAAAATTTTGTCCGTTGCATCCGAAGTCCGTTAAATGGAGGTCCGTTAAATCGAGGGTTTACTGTATATATATATATATATATATATATATATATATATAAATGCACAATAGATTCAGTGTGATGTAGGAAAGGAGAAGAGTTATATGATAGGTGAAAATGGAATAAAAGGATCTTGCCTTCAACCTCAGCCTCTGTGCTTTACCTGAGAGAGATGTTTGCTCACCGATTTCTTCTGCTCTATTCTTCCTCTCCACTCTGTGACTACCCAAACGAAGCAAGGAGTATATGGTAGCCAGCACTGAGACTTGCAGACACCAGAGTAGGGTAGGAATCAAGTAGAAAATTCTGAAGAAGGTCAGCTCCCTGTTCTCTTTGGTGGGCTTTCTTAGGTTAGACATGATCTCACAACTATGATCCACAAGGAACAAGAGAGATTATTCACATGGATAACAAGTGTTTTTTTTTTACTTATGAATCTGCTACCAGGTATTCTTCTTCAGTTTACCATTTTCTCTTTGTCTCATTGTAAAAGTAATGTATGTTTACAGTGAGAAAGGAAACTCACAGACATAGTGATGAAAGTACTGTGGTAAAGCAGCATCCTGTGAGATACAAAAAAGTTTTGAGTTCTATACTAGGAAGTTATGTTGAACAGCAGCTACTGCTGATCTTTGCTACATGAGAGGTTTTTTTCCTTAACATTTATATTAATGGTGAGATTCTGCCATCAGCCCACACATATGAGAATTGACATTAGTGAGCGTTTCAACACATGAAAATGAAGGGAAAACTGCAGCCCTTTAAAAGGCACACTAAAGCAAAGAGAAGATATATTTTACCCTAAATCTGATAATACTTGTGCTTTTAAAATATTCCATCATTGCTAATTACCCAGTATTTGAGTCAGCCTGATTCTCATTTACACCACTGTCTCTTTACACTGGCAAAATGCTGATCAGCAAGTTCCTATTTCCTCAAAGCATCACGTGTTTGTGATTTCAGGGCCTTTATAATGCGTAGGGTGCCACAAGGAGAAAGGCAGATGTAACAGTTCCATGAACTTTAGAAGGCTCTAGCCTCCTCAAAATAAAATTGACACTACATTTTACAAATTTCACTTAACTTTGGCAACTTGGATTGGATTCTTCTAGTAGGAGGGCTAAAAGGACATTCAGTAGCATGTATTCCAACTGAAGTTTTATGGACATTAGCCCACATTTGAGGCAGAATGGAGCCATTACTGTTGTTGTTTGCTCCTTTATACTATGGCAAAAATGGGAAAGGGAAGTTAGATGACCAAAGTCTTTAGTCACATGACAACCGATGATGCAAACAATTATGGTAAATGTATAGACAGAATATGCAAAATATGTTCAACCCGTAAAGCCTATAGAAAGAAATGTAGAGGGTTTGGTAAAAGAAGAGAGAAACTTATAAGGAATTTGGCGATTGGTTAGGGCACAGCTCCTTAAAGAGCTGGCGCAGTGGAGAGACAGAGATCTAACCTTCAAGGGGTTTTTAGATCTAATTGCTATGGAATAATTTTTCACAGCATGTCCAGAAGACCTTAGAGTTTGGTTGCACGGTTACAGCCCTACAATGGTGGCTGAAGCTGTGAATTGGGGATTGGTCCTGCTTTGAGCAGGGGGTTGGACTAGATGATCTCCCGAGGTTCCTTCCAACCCTGAGATTCTATGATTCTATGAACAAGGCTGAGAAATATATAAGCCACCAGCCTGCTTGGGATACTAGGGAAGTTGAATAAAAAGGAGATAAACCAGGCTAATTTGGCTGTGTTACCCCTAAGACGGGGTTCTCTGAAATCCTGCTGAGAACCTGATATTGGCTAGCATGGGCCCATTGTACTAGGCACTGTACAAACGTAATAAATGACAGTCCATGCCCTCAACAGCTTACAACTGAAATGACAAGATGAAAAATACAGGCACTGGGGAGTGGGTTGGGGGGAGACGTAGTAACAAATATAACAGGAGATGCATACTTCTTAGCTAGTTAATAGCAGTGATTACAGCTCTCCACTTGCCCAGCTATCTGATAACAGCCTGATGTATCAACTTCTTTTTTATGATGTTTAATTCAGTAAAATCTTTTTGTTTAAAAAAGTTACACTTTGTGAACATCAGAGAAGTGAGCAAGCATAATTTGTTCAGTGTTTTCTTCACCCAAAATCTATTGTCATACTTAGATACATTGCATTAGTACTAAAAGAGATCAAATGTCCCCGTACGTTGGCAATAAAAGTGGTTGCACTATTAATGGTACAAGATAAAGAACAAAGTATATCTCCAATCCTTCAACCATCAGTCATCGAAGTAGTCCCACTAAAGTCAACAGAACTCCTTGTTTGAAAAAGGATTTGGGTCAGCCCATAGATGGTACAACTTAGTGTCATATCAGGAGATGTAATATGGAAAAATGTAAATAAAATAAAGACTAGTCAAGAAAAGGGAACTTTACATCTTTGCTCTTGGAGGGAAGAAAAATCCTTACATTTAAAAGGTAATACACAGCAAAAGATAAACCAAACAGCTTCACTGAAAGGAGTTGAATACATATACTGTACATTTTATAGTCTGTTTCTCTTCCCTTTTTTCTGTCTTTTAACACAGTGCTATAACATGCTGATTGAAGAAAGCAGGCAATTTTTATATAAAATATGGCTCCTGGGATCATATTGTCTTATGGGATTTTGGTACAATTTGCAATGGATATCAGGTCAGGTAGAAAAATTATATGAATCACCTCCTTCGAAGCATTTGTCTGCACTGGGAAAATGAGTGGTGTTTTAACAGGTCTCACTTGCACATTTTAATCAACACGTTTTTAAACACTTCTGTGCAAAAAGACAGCAAGCAATGTTTATAAACATGTTAGCAGGTCATGGTTAACTCTGAATCCTCACCTAGAGTAACCATTTCCTGGAATATACATACCCTAATGCTCTGTGTAGGTCTATTTGCCTAATGCCTTTCAAGTTTCATTTTACCTTGAAATTATGTACATAATATACTAATTAACATGTTTTCAATCATGACAATTTTCCCTAGTCTAGGGATGCTCTAAGCACTCCTTGAAATGTAGGCTCTGTTTTTCATTATATTAATTTGAAGGGTGCATTGTTTATCTCCCATATGGCTTTCATAAATAGTATTTAAATCCTTGGCTTTTCTAATATCTGAAGAATTTAATTGAGCTTTGTTGCTTTTTTGTGCTATTAAAAAAAATCCTGTACAGATTCTATAGTTGATTTCTGTGTACTTGCTGTTTGAACAATGTATAGGATGTTTTGCTATATATTTTATATTCATATGGGTCGTTCAAGTTGTCATAATTCTTTGCTAGTGTGTCTTGAAAATTTAACTTTTTCATGGTTTTATCAGTATTTTGAGTTTAGAATTAAAAATCAGTTTTCCTAAAGGTAACTGTTTTCCAAAATTCTATCTTCAGTAGAATCATCCACTAGAGTAATCTTCTCCTTTGTTGTTAATGTAATAAGCAACTGCAATAGTTAAGGCAGCAAAACTATTTCTGTTATAACCCCTCTTTTTATACACTTATACTTTTCAAAACTTAACTCTTTGGGGGGCTGACATGTTCTATGATTGCGCTCTACTTGATGTTGTGGGAGAGCAAAAAAAATAGACTTTCTTATTGAGGGTTGGGGAGCAAGGGGCGGAATCTAAAAACATTTTTCAATAAGGCTACAGTGTAAATGATCAAAACTTAAAACTTTTGAAAATAGTTTTCAAGTGTCACTGAAAGAATAACAAGAATGAAGTTCCTTGCACAGTAATGTTCTAACAGTAGTAGCTGAGATATACATATTGCTATCAAATTAGCTATTTTACTGTGACTGATATATTGCATTGTTTGTAGGATTGTCAATTAATCACACTTAACTCATGTGATTAGCTCAAAAATTAATCGTAATTAAAATAATCACAATTAATCACAGTTAAACAATAGAATACTAATTGAAATTTATTAAATATTTTGGATCTTTTTCTACATTTTCAAATATATTGATTTCTATTACAACACAGAATACAAAGTGCACAGTGCTCACTTTATATTACTGTTTTTATTACAAACATTTGCACTGTAAAAATTATAAAATAAATAATATTTTTCAATTCATCTCATACAATTACTGTAGTGCAATCTCTTTATCATGAAAATGAAACTTACAAATGTAGATTTCTTTTGTTATATAACTCGAAAACCAAAACAATGTAAAACTTTTGAGGCTACAAATCCACCCAGTCCTACTTCTTGTTCAGCAAATCACTAAGACAAACAGGTTAGTTTACATTTACAGAAGATAATGCTGCCCTCTTCTTATTTACAATATCACCTAAAAGTGAGAACAGGAGTTAGCATGGCACTTTTGAGGCCAGCATTGCAAAGTACTTATGTGCCTGATATGCTAAACATTCGTATTCCCCTTCATGCTTCAGCCACCATTCCCCTTCATGCTTCATGCTTCAGCTATGCTTCCATGATGATGATGCATATTAAAAATAATGAATTAATTGAATTTGTGACTGAACTCCTTAGAGGAGAACTGTATGTCTTTGGCTCCGTTTTACCTGCATTCTGCATATATTTCATGTTATAGCAGTCTCAGATGATGACCAAGTGCATGTTTGTTTTAAGAACATTTTCATTGCAGATTTGACAAAATGTAAAAAAAGATATTAATGTGAGATTTTTAAAAATAGCTACAGCACTTGACCCAATGTTTAAGACTCTGAAGTGCCATCCAAAATCTGAGATGGACGAGGTGTGGAACATGCTTTCAGAAGACTTAAAGGAGCAACACTCAGATGTGGAAACTACAGAACCTGAACCACCAAAAAGGAAAATCAACCTTCTGTTCATGGCCTCAGATTCAGATGATGAAAATGAACATCACTATCACTATCTTGCAACACTGACTACACAGTGACACTGCGACACTGACTACACATGTGAACACCTGTTCTCACTTTCAGGTGACATAGTAAACAAGAAGAGGGCAGCATTATCTCCTGCAAATTGTAACCAAGTTTGTCTGAGTGACTGGCTGAAGTAGGACTGAGTGGACTTGTAGGTGCTAAAGTTTTATATTGTTTTATTTTCCAGTGCAGTTATTTTTTGTACATAATTCTACATTTGTAAGTTCAACTTTCATGATAAAGATATTTCAATTATATGAGGTACGGTATGAGGTAAACTGAAAAATACTATTTCTTTTATCATTTTACAGTGCAAATATTTGTAATAAAAATAAATATTAAGTGAGCACTATTCACTTTGTATTCTGTGTTGTAATTGAAATCAATATATTTGAAAATGTAGAAAACATCCAAAATATTTAAATAAATGGTATTCTATTATTGCTTAACTACAAAATCAATCATGATAAATGTTTTTAATTGCATGATCAATCGTAATTAATTTTTTTAATTGCTTGACAGCCCTAGTTAAGGTTTTTGTGATATACGTGAGTATTTTTAATTTCTCTGGAACTCAATGCATTGGGTTCTTTTAATTGGTTGTAGATCAGGAACAAGAAACATATATAATGTGTTCTAATAATGAGTTTAAGAGAAAGTATTAGTTTGCTTGCTGTGTTCTGAAGAATTTCCACTTTTTTTCCCTGAGATAATTGATATCTGTTTGCTACTCGATGCCTGTCCTAGTTTGCTGTTAATTTTGAAACTTCCTTAAACAGAATATTTTCAACTTTTAGTTTCAAGTTAACACAAACTCAGAGCATGACTACCCTGCAAAGATGAAAGGCAGTGTCTTTTTTTATATGCTAAACTAACTACTTTCCGGTTATTTTCAAAGCAATTATCAGAGAATAGAACCAGATTGAACATTCTCATGATCAGTCAGAATGGTTATCTAGTTAGATCCAGTTCTCCCAGTGAGTCTAAAGGAGTTTCATTCTTTGTGAGTCCCAAATTGATAGACCCATGCTGATAACACATATATAGTGTATAGATTTGCTTATATCCTTCATGCTAGTATCTTGACTGGTGGATACCATACTGAATAGATGGGATGAGGCAGAATGAGCCTCTTCCTTTTAATTTATTTATTTATTTATTTATTTATGATGGGATGAGGCAGAATGAGCCTCTTCCTTTTTATTTATTTATTTCTTTATGTATTTATTTATGTATTTATGTATTTATTTGCTTTTACTTTCGAACTATTGGCATCTTAACATAGAAGAGATAGATGGATAATATAATTCATAAAGTATCATGATCTCTACAGCTAATCTATTATGGCTCTATTTTCAAAACCATTCTCCGTCATTAGCAGAATTAGCTTAAGTCCTGTGCTAAAGATTTATCGGAATGGCCAGGTTCAAGAACTTTAAATGTTCTCATGGCCTGTTGATCTTAGAGGATGTGTATGAACAGCAGTGAGGGCTTATGCCATACTAATACTTTAGAGAGTAAATACAAATACTTTTCATCTTTCAAAGCCATTGATGTATATCATATTGTTAGAACAATTCTTAAAATATATTAAAGATGTAAGGAGCTTCCCAGTCGAAAACTTAGTGTAGTTAAGACTGTAATTGCATGGCAATACCTTAAGAGAAAACAGCTTCAAGCTTATTTAAGTAAAAAGGAAAGCTAGCAACTTCAAAAAAATGGAAAACATTAATAAAATAAAATTAGTAGTATGGGGACCTTATTCTCCCATTATTCCTTCTCATCTTATAGCCCAGTCTTTTGCAGGACTTTAAGTCTAAACTCTACCATGCTCAGTATGTTAATATATATACTTCCCAAATTTATGGTTTGCACTTACTATTCTCTCTCTCTCTCTCTCTCTCTCTCTCTCTCTCTCTCTCTCTCTCTCTCTCTCTTTCTCTCTCTCTCTGAGAGTTTGTTAGTAACTCAAGTCGAGTTACAAAATGAACCAACTTTTTTTTAAAAAAACCTAATTACAAACATTTTTCATGCACACAGATAGGAAAAGGCTTTAGATAAATTGTAGTTCTCCTATTTTACTTTTAATTCATTTTCCCTTGTAGTACTTAATACATTTCTCATTCATTCTAGCTAATTTAAAACCTATAAAGGATGATAAACAAAACTGAATTCTACTGGATAAATCATACAAGTTGAACTTCAAAAAGAAAGAGCTGGAAAAAAATCTAGTTAAGAGTATTTGTAATTAAACTTCTACTTTATTTTTGTCATTTGCCTATACAGATCTCATTAGTGATTCTAATTCTATTAAAATATACTACAGTTTATTGTTAAAAAGAAACTGTAAAGTTGTACTTCTACACTAGTCCAAGGAATAAGTAAAGAAGTCTGAAAGGATGTTTTAAATGCTTTACATTTTCTTCCCAGGCAAAGGAATGTGGAATACTATTGAATATTAAATTGTTTTATAAAACCTTAATGGACTCTTTATTCCTTCTAGTAATCGTAATCCTTTTTAAATGATATGGCACCATTACATACAGTAAATAATGTCCCCTTCAATGCAATGTATACTAAAGCCTATAACAACAATACCTTGTTGTGCAGTTAATAGCTGTAATTGGCAGCTGTGCTGTAGCTCCTTGCCAAATTATAGTTGATAAAATATTCATTCTTACGTCTAACACAGGAGATTGCAATTACTGACTCTCTGCTCTTACTCAACTACCAACCGCTAAATGTTTAATAAAAAATCATGTAGCACCTTAGCACTATTATGTACAATATTGTTTTCTTCTGGTCAACATATAAGCACATGTCAGCTCTCAGCTGGTAGCACATTTGGCTTCTGGTGTAGAAAGCTGGTGGGAAGTCCCACACTATACACAGCCTCATTGTAGGACAAGACTAAGTCTCACCCTTTCCAGGGCAGGGATGCTTTTCGTTTGGGTCAGGAGTTGCATCAGAGGGGTCAGCAAGTGGAGAGATTGGACTATCCCTACAGGTAGGCTATTCTTCAGGCTCTGCGAGGCCTAGTATTCAGGGCACCAGATGGGGCAGCCCATAGTGCTTCCTTAGATTGTGCTGGGGACTGAACCTATTTCCAGCATCTCCAGGATCACAGAGGTGCAAGCTTCATTCCCTAGCACTGGTGTAGGGATGAATCTGGCCCCAGTGGTGACTTTACGATATAGGCACCTGATCCTGCAAATACCAACTGTTGGCCATCAAAGACATCTTTAAAGCATGGCATCATTACTTGGAAGACACATCTTTCAGTTCAAGTATTCTTGGATCATAAGAATTTGAAGCACCTGAGGATGGCAGTGGTTCTCAATCAATGCAAGATCTGTTGTTCCCTCTTTTTCCTCCCAATTTGATGTCACCTTGGCCTATCACCCTCGTATCCCAAAAGGTAAAGCCAACACATTATCTCACATGGGTGAGTACCCGAACAAGGGAAACAGACCTATAGAGCCCTCCATAGTTTTAATTCCCTGACATTTTGTTAACATCATCATGCTGTTGCCATTACACCTCTGACGTTTAGAGTGGCGACGAAGTTCCTCCACTCCTATCTGTTTCTGGCAAGTCTTTCAGTGATTTGTTAACATACTTGTGCACAGCGATTTATTGTCTCTTGTAAAGTCTCCCATGCCTCTGAATCCATTTGCTGTAAAATTGATGTTGACCAGTACAAATCTGACCCCTGATTTGAACTTCTCAGTTAAGAATGCGGTTCTCTTGTTCAAATATCAGATCAATGTTCCTGATAGTCAACCAGATCTGTCCATATTTGGGCTATATCATCACTTGCCCCGACTGGCCACTTCAGTCACTGGAGAATGATGAAGCTTGTGCCTCACAATTTCCAGGTTGTCCAGCTGATTAACTTGGTGGTCTTCAGCTCCAGCTACCCAATACAATGAATATACATGCAGTATTACATGTTTCCCTGCCAAAAAAATACACTGGCAACTCCTTTCCCAGATGGATACAACCACCTCATCTTTGCATCATGGTCCTGGGGCAGATGAGTCATATCGTGGACTCCAAGATTCTCCATGAGAAGCATATGCAGAGTGTCCATTGGGAGGGTTGTGGTCCTGGTGATCATTTGTGGGAGCTGGCCAACAACATACATGTTCCCAGCCTACTTTAGATTCGAAGCTGCCTAGTAGGCATCTTTTGATTGTGATACTTCTTAATCTGTGTAAACCTAAATTACATCTTCTTGAGCCTGTTTAAATGTGATGAGTCACCCCTGAGCCAGAATGTTTGATACTGAATGTTGGTACTGGCAGCTATTTTTTACCAGTATGCCGTACCGACCATACCGCCTTACTTTCACCCCTGGGGATTGCATCATGTGAACACGGGTCATTTTGATTTGGAAAAAAACCCAAAAGGTATTGTAGGAAGACAAAACTCCCTGTGTAGACAACCCCGAAGTTGCTTGGGTCACATGCAGATAAACAGATCATTGAGAGTCTAATTCTACATGTTCACACTGTACGGAATTCCCTAGTCATTTAGACAAGCTGTTTTAGAGGAAGAACAGTTATTTCAACAGTGGTTCAGTTACAACAACAACAACAACAAAAGAGAATAGAGATATCAATGGAGTGCCCAATAAATCATTTGATGGATGCATAAGGTCTCCTTGACTTTATTTATCAATGCTATTTATGCCTGTTCAATGTCTCATTAATTGAATGAAATTAAATGAATTAATCCAGCGTGACCACCTAAAACAGCATGCTGGCTTTGATTATTTTATTGTTCTGCAGCAACACAGTGATTTCACCAGTCAACATGCACTCCAATACATGTCAACTGTATTATCCATGTCATTGCTTGTCCCCAGTTTATTGTGGTCAAGAGGATGAAACACTGGCCTAAATTTTCAAAAGTGATTAGTGGTTTTTGAAAGCATCATTTTCAAGGGGTCAAACTGAAATGGATCTGATTTTCAGGAAGTCCTGAGCACTGACCCTCTGAAAATCAGGCCTCAATTTTCAAAGTGGTAATCTGTTTGGGGTTTTTTGTTCTGTTTTTTATTAATATTTCAGCATCTTGATGGGTCACCGGACCCGTGAGGCATTAACTGGTGCACACTGTGTGAAATAATCAATCTTTTGGCAGAGAGATGCTTAAGCATGCATAATTTATCTACTTCATATCACTTTACAAGTGCCCTTGTCTAAGTTCAGCGTTGAGATAATTATAGAGGTTACGATGTTGCAAATAGATAATATAATTTACAATAAATATTCTGATCATAAAATAGCATTCTGCCTTCTCAGGAGGCACCTGTCACCTGACAATGTGTGGAAGCATAATTCTGGCACAACCATCTTCTTTTTCCAGCTCATTTCTCTGATTCCTCATTAGACATTCTGAAGACATCTCCCCTGACAATCCCCATGTGATGCCGAAGGCATGTGACTTTCCTCTTATCCAGAAATAACCGGAGAGAAAATTGTCCATGCCAGGAGATTTACATCAACTGGTGCTCCTACTCCAGAGGGAGTCGTACATTTTAGGAGTCTCTCTGAAAGGGAATGGTTGGTGTAAATTGGATTTATTTGGCATGCATCATTCACTTCCTGGGAAAAACAGATATCAAGGCACTGTGGAACTGCACTTTTTAAATGGATTTTCCCCCCTTTATTTATTTATTTTCCCTTATTGACTGAAAGTATATTAAATCTGGAGCTAACTGGCTTGAGATGTCCACAACTGGATTTAACACATCTATATTACAGGCTGCAGTTTCTCAGTGAAAATGTCCCAGGCATGTAATTTGTTTCTTCTCCCAGGTTATGCTCGCTGAATCTTATAACAGCAATTTTCTCTGTGACGTCTGAAATCATCCCATGGATGTTACAAAATGCCATCCTTCAATGTTGCCATTGTGCAAGGGATTTCCTGCTTCCTATACTCCATGCTGTTAAAATATGAAAATAGGAAATATTGCTTTAGGGGTTTCTCTATTATGTATCACACATTAAGTTACTTCCCATCAATAGAGTGGCACCAAAAGATCTTAGCGTTTGGTACACTGTGTACAATCAATGTGCACAAGTTATTCTGTGCAAAAGTTGTGACTGTCTGGTTAGGGCCAGATTGAGGGCTCTTCAAAACTCAGTCCGTTTATAAACATAAAATATAAAAACACTAAATATAAGAAAGAGGCTGCAGATTTGAAATTGGAACCTTCAGAAAAACCTACAACATGGATGGCAGATATATTCTTGTCAGGTGGATGAATTAACCTTAATTAACTGCTATGGCAAACAGATTGGAAATGATCCAGTTTTTCATGATACTCAGAGTACAAGGGAACATAATCAGGATATATATCTGACCATTAAGCTGTTACAACATGTGCACATTAAATGATCATTTGGCCTTTGTAGCTTTCACTTCTCTCTGTTAGAAACGAGTTATGTCTGGATTTTTGTTCCTGTTTTATATCAGTGTTGGTTTGCAAGTGCAACCAAATGTCCATTCACAGACTGCATGGCAGAGCAGATGTTAGCCATGATCCTTTCCCTGAAATTGACATGCACCCAAGTCAAGGTTGGCATCTGGTGTTTATTCAGGAGAACATAAATTTGTTAGCCTGACCAGGATTGATCAAGTCAGAATATTAAATAACTTTGCCTCTGGATCCTTAATTATTGTGTGCCTTTAAGTATATGCTAAGTATTGACACTATTCACTATGTTGATGTCATTTTACATTTCATCTGACATACAGAAAAAGCACATGTGAATATTCTGCATGAATTCAAACAACAACAAAAACTGTCATCCTTCAGGATTACTTAAAACAGTTTAGTCCCAGATTCTGCCCTGTAATGAGGCTTTTTGCTCATCTTTGCCACAAATTAGCCAGAGACCACTTGAGAGTGTAATCACCAGTGCCCTTTTACTTGCAGTGTCAGTTCCCACCACCTTCTATGTACAGTCTGCTCAACCCAGCACCCTGAGGGACAGCTAGCTTCCCCAGTCAGCATGGATACACAGCCTTTGGCTCCTCCCTTTTCTCTCCCCAACCACTTTCTTCCTGCCAGCTTTA
Organism: Sternotherus odoratus; assembly: GCA_032164245.1. NCBI lineage: Eukaryota > Metazoa > Chordata > Testudines > Kinosternidae > Sternotherus > Sternotherus odoratus. Next base: position 64,903,121 of record JAVMKO010000001.1, read on the forward strand.
TATAGCCCCCTACCTAATAAGTCCTGCAGGTGTGTTTCCTCAATCAAGTAGGCATGGCATACCCAACCAACCCCAACTAATACCTCTTAATTGGAGCTGGGCGAACAGGGGCCTGGCTCAGGCCATCTGGCCAGCACCCTGTTACACGCCCCTTTAGTTATGCTGAATGACGCCTTACTCTGCGATTAGTCCCATTGAAATCAATGAGACTGCTCACGAAGCAAACTGCTACTCAACGTTATATTAAAGATACAGTAAGGATTTTTGTGGCTGTCAATTTCTTAAAATTCATGGCAAAAAATGTCGAGCTTACAATCAGGCATACAGATGGGCAGGCCATGAGACAGAATAAAGGTGACTTGGCTCTTTTAATTGTGTGTTTCATGTTTTCAATGGTTTTGTTCTCTTTTTAAATGAAACCTTTGCTTTTTTTTTGTTTCCATCTACTTTTCCTATAACCTTCTGAGTTTTACTTTGAGTTTGAATGGACCCAAACACACTTGGCCTGGCTTTTGGGTTGAAGAAACCATTTGGCATGGATTTGACCATAATCATAAATGGAATTGATCATAAGCATAAATCCCTCTCAAAACACATGGTTAGGGAGGACATTCATATGAAATTTGGTCTATGATCCCCTCCTAAGGGCTGTGAGAACTCCCAAAGATGTTCAATAAAGCTGGGCCCAGTTTCACTGGTTACAGGTATGTGAAGGAGCCTGACACATCCCTAGTCAGCGGGCAGATAGTAGTGGAGAACATTACTGAATAAATATAGCCACCTTATGTTGGTTTTATTTTCAGTTTGTGATACAGCATTTTTGTAGATTATATCTTTGAATTTCCCCATTGTTGGTTTTACCCTTTTCACTGTTACCAAGAAACTGTATCAACATCTTGAAAATGAATGTTTTCAAGTTTCAAATGAATGAAATGCAAGAGTTTGCCTTGGAAGTCTGGCTGCAGTAAACAATCTCATTTCCTGGATCTATTTGGACTGTTCTGCATCACTGAAGAGGATACATAAATCTGTTTATCTATCTTACTGTAGTTAAACTGTCACTCTGCTCCTTTCCTCATACGGTCACTTGTGGAGCTGTTCTCAAATTGCCTTCACATGCTGCTGAGAAGGATAATTTTCAAATGGAATTATATGCAGCTACCTTTTGATGACTGCATTTTGCATTGGTCTTGGTTTTTTCCCAGTTAGGAAACTAGATTAGATATACTATGATTCACACTTTATTATTTCACTGGAAATAACAAGTGTCTGGCAAGTACCTGAGAATCATAGAATCACAGAAGATTAGGGTTAGAAGAGACCTCAGATGGTCATGTAGTTCAATCCCCTGCTCAAAGCAGGACCAACACCAACTAAATCACCCCAGCCAGGGCTTTGTCAAGCCAAGTCTTAAAAACCTCTAAGGATGGAGATTCCAACACCTTCCTAGGCAACCCATTCCAGTGTTTCACCACCCTCCTAGTGAAATCGTGTTTCCTAATATCCAACCTAGTCCTTCCCCACTGCAACTTGAGACCATTGCCCCTTATTCTGTCAGCTGCCACTGTTGAGAATACTCAAGCTCCATCCTTTTTGGAACCTCCTTCAGGGAGTTGAAGGAAGCTATCAAATCCCCCCTTACTCTTCTCTTCTGCAGACTAAAAAAGCCCAGTTCCCTCAATCTTTTCTCATAAGACATGTGCCCCAGACCCCTGATCATTTTCATTGTCCTTCGCTGGACTCTCTAATTTGTCCACATCCTTTCTGTAGTGTGGGGACCAAAACTGGACACAATACTGCAGATGTGGCTTCATCAGAGCAGAATAGAGGGGAATAATCACTTCCCTCAATCTGCTGGCAATGCTCCTACTAATACAGTCCAATATGCCATTGGCCTTCTTGCCAATAATGGCACATTGCTCATTCATATTCAGCTTCTCCTCCACTGTAATCCCCAGGTCCTTTTTGGCAGAACTGTTGCTTAGATAGTCGGTCGCCATCCTGTAGCAGTGCATGGGATTCTTCCTTCCTAAGTGCAGGACTCTGCACTTGTCCTTGTTGAACTTCATCAGATTTCTTTTGTCCCAATCCTCCAATTTGTTTAAGTCACTCTGGACCCTATCCATACTCTCCTGGGTATGTACCTTTCCCCCCAGCTTAGTGTCATCTGTGAACTTGCTGAGGGTGCAATCCATCCCATCATCCAGATCATTAATAAAGATGTTGAACAAAACTGGCCCCAGGACCGACCCCTTGAGCACTCCACTTGATATTAGCTGCCAACTAGATATTGAGCTGTTGATCACTACCCATTAAGCCCGACAATCTAGCCAACTTTCTAGTTCATTCATCCAATCCATACTTTTTTCACTTGCTGAAAAGAATTCTGTGGGAGATCATATCAAAGTCAAGATATATCATGTCCACTTTGCTAAAGTCAAGATATATCATGTCCACTGCTTTCCCCATATCCACAGAGCCAGTTATCTCATCATAGAAGGCCCTCACATTGGTCAGGCATGACTTTCCCTTGGTGAATCCATGTTGACTGTTCTTGATCACCTTCCTCTCCTCCAAGTGTTTCAAAATGATTTCCTTGAAGACCTGCTGAAAGATGTTTCCAGGGACTGAGGTTTGGCTGACTGATCTGTAGTTCCCCAGTCTTCCCTTTTTTAAAGATGGGCACTATATTTGCCTTTTTCCAATTGTCCTGGACTTTCCCTGATCGCCACAAGTTTTCAAAGATAATGGCTAATGGCTCTACAATCACATCAGCCAATTCCCTCAACAGCCTCAGATGGATTAGATCCGGACCAGTGGATTTATGCATGTCCAGATTTTCTAAATAGTCCTTAACCTGTTCTGGTTAAGGAGGCTGCTCACCTCCTCCCCATACTGTGTTGCCCAAGTCACAGTGTGGGAGCTGACCTTGTCTGTGAAGACCAAGGCAAAAAAAGCATAGAGTCCTTCAGCTTTTTCCACATCATCTGTCACTAGGTTGCGTCCCCCATTCTGTAAGGGTCCTGCCCTTTCTCTGATCTTTTTATTGTTGCTAACATACCTGTAGAAACCTATCTTCTTACCCTCCACATCCGTTGCTAGCTGCAACTCCAGTTGTGTTTTGGCCTTTCTGATTACACCCCTGTATGCTCGAGAAATATTTTTATGCTCCTCCCTAGTCATCTGTCCAAGTTTCCACTTCTTGTAAACTTCCTTTTTGTGTTTAAGCTCACCAAAGATTTCATTGTTAATCCAAGCTGGTCGCCTGCCATATCTGCTATTCTTTCTGTACATAGGGGTGGTTTGTTTCTGCACCCTCAATAAGGCTTCTCTAAAATACAGCCAGCTTTCCTGGACTCCTTTCCCCCTCATATTAGCCTCCCAAGGCATCCTGCCCATCAATTCCCCTAGGGAGTCAAAGTCTGCTTTTCTGAAACCCAGGGTCTGTATTTTGCTACTCTCCTTTCTTCCTTTTGTGAGGATCCTGAACTCAGCCATCTCATGACCACTGCTGCCAAGGTTGCCACCGACATCTAATTCCCCTACCAATTCTTCCCTATTTATAAGCAGCAGGTCAAGAGGAGAATGACCCCTGGTTGGTTCCTCCAGTAGTTATAGCAGGAGTTGTCTCCAATACTCTCCAAAAACTTCCTGGATTGTCTGTGCAGTGATGTATTACTCCCTCAGCAGATGTCAGGGTGATTAAAGTCCCCCATTAGAACCAGGACCTGTGTTCCGTAAACTCCGGTTAATTATTTGAAGAAAGCCTCATCTATCCCATCTGCATAGTCCAGTGGTTGATAGCACGTGCCCATCACAACATCGCCCTTGTTGCTCTCACTTCTAAACTTAATCCAAACTCTCTCTACAGGTTTTTCTCCAGTTGCATACTGGAGCTCTGAGCAATCATACATCTCTCAACAAATAGTGCACATCATAATTCTTCGACTGTGCCAGGACTTCCAGTTCTTCCTGCATGTTTCCCAGCTTGTGTCTTCTGATCATTTTCAGACCTGGGAACTAAGATGTGGATCAGTGATGGAAATTTCATTAGGATTAGCTACAGTAAATTGTGCATGAATCTACATGTTGGGGGCATACCTGCCCACCCAAACAATTAAATATTTCTAGCATTATGTATTTCTAACAATGTAATTTTCAGCATCTGAACATGATAGCTCATGACAAGTGGAAGCTCTACTTATATTGTGCATCTAATTGAGAGGAATATCAAATTTGAAAATTGGCTCAACATTGCTGTAGCAATCTCACTCCAATTCACTGGTTCTTTGGTGTCAAGATAACAGGGCCTTGTATTTTTCTACCTCTAAGTTCCATGAGTTGCTGAAAAAGAGCCTCATCTCATGACATTTAGAAAGATGGTTGCTAAAAAAACAAATAGAGTAAAACCTCGATTTAACGGAACTCGATTTAACGGACTTCGGATGCAACGGACAAAATTTCTGATCCATATCAGACCCTCCCGGCTGTGGCCCAGGTCCCCTTCGCTGGCGGGCTGGCTGCTGGCTCCCGGCTGCCGCCCCGGTCCCGGCCGCTGGCGGGCTGGCTGCCGGCTCCCGCCCCGGTCCCGGCAGCGGGCGGTTTGGCTGCTGGCTCCCGGGTGCCGCCCGGGTCCCAGCAGCAGGCGGGCTGGCTGCTGGCTCCCGGCTGCCGCCCGAGTCCCGGCAGCACGCGGGCTGGCTGCCGGCTCCCACCCAGGTCCCAGCAGCGGGCGGGCTGGCTGCCAGCTCCCGGCTGCCGCCCGGGTCCCGGCAGTGGGCGGGCTGCGGAGCAGCCGCTCCGACCCTGTGGCGGGCGGGCTGCTGCTCCGACAGCTCGGTGTTTTTTTTTATTATTAAATAACGGACTTTTTGATTTAACGGGCACCACCTCGCCCGAATTAGTCCATTAAATGGAGGTTTTACTGTAAATACATTCTCCAGTCTGTCTCCGTGCAAACTCAGGATTGTTCCTTGTTTTGTTCAGTCTAGACTGAAAAGATCCCAGCTCTGTAAAGGGGAGAGGCTCCTTAGCACATTAACAATCCCTTAACCATCCAGTGACCCCTTAGGGCAGTTGTAAGTTGCCTTTTTTGGTAAGAGGCAAATGGTTCATGCTGTCTTAGGCCTGGCCAACTCTAGAATCTTTTGTGGGTGTAACAGTGTGAGGTAGGGGTGATTTTTTGTGACACTTTTATACTGTCAGAACTTCAGTGTAGACACAGTTCTATCAGCTTTTGCCAATATAGCTTTCATACTAAAAAAAGCTCTTTTTTGCTGATATAAGTTGTGTCTACACAAGGAGGGACTGGGATACCAGCAAATCTTTCTGGTTTAGATACTAGTGTTAGTTCTAGTTTTAGACACTATCTCCATATACCATACTGCTCCAACTGTAAACTATGGTGAACTTATGCAGGTATCTGAGCATAGATTTACATCCCAATGTCAAAACTTTTTCATTCTTCATCTGTATAGTAGGAACAAATGGAAATATCTGGAGATATATTTATTGGTATTTCTGTCTCTTGTGAAATATAAGTCATCTGTGATGTTTTACTGAACTTCAAATTACTGCACTGGACGATGTTTCAGTCATGTACTGGCCTGGCATGACCTGGCCCTTATGCACAATGTAGGGAAAGATGTAAGGCCTTATCTCTCCATGTAAGGGCTGAGTGGAATTGCAACACCTGTGCTTTGGAGAGTGTACGGATTGTTCACTTCCTACTTCTGCAGAGCCAGCCAAGTGGGGGACATAAACTATCCTACTAGACTTCTTAGGGAGGGGAGGACCAGAAGGCATTCTGCTTCAGGCATTGTTTCTCTTCAAGCTAGGTTGTTCTGCACTTCTCTTTATTATTACCCTGATTCAGCAAGGTACTTTAGACTATTCCTATTTTTAAGCTCAGAGTCCCATTGTCTTCGGTGTGACTACTAACATACTTACAGCTAGGCATATACTTAAATATCATGTTGAACTGGAGCATGTGTGCAGTTCCACAATGTACATCTACATTAGATTTACCTCACTGTAATTGTTCAGCCTACAATGAAGCACATATGTTTGTAGCCTGGAAAAAACCTTAAGGAACATTCACACTAGCCTTTACAAATGTGTTAGCTAACTTGGTTAATTGATCACTTACCTCAAGGGTAAAAAAACATCTAGAGTAGAGATGCCCTAAAAGGCACGATCAGGCCCATAATACGTAGTTAATCTTTTAAGCTATCCAATGCAGCTCTTTCTAGGAAATTTAATATTGCCTTTTTAGTTTTAAATGGCAATGTTCAGTTAGCTAAAATGAAATCCAATAGATTTAGTCTTAATACCTGGCTGATATAAATTATTTTTGGCAGGCCTCCTCATATAGCCTGAAAAGTTCAGACATAACTACAGAAAAAATCCATTTTAGGAGAATAATCTATAATCTAGTCTGGTGTGTGCACATGAATCCATCAAAGGATATTTGTCATTCAGTTACTAATTTTTAAGCACAGGTTAAAAGAGCAATGTCTTTAGTTCAGTCTCAAATGCCCCAGATATATGTACATGTTAACTCTTTCAGCAGAAAATCTTTAAGATAGGAAGCTGAAAAAACAAAAACAAAAGAAGACCTAGATCCATAGCATTTGAGGTGAAATTATCAAGTAATCGTAAATTGAAAGATGGCTACTTTGTGATAGCAACAGCAGTAGTAGAAACATAAAAGGATAGCCACTAACTAAACTATGGAATATCAAACCACAAAGATACCATAGTATACAAGACCGCAAAGTCATTCAAACTACATTATCAATGATCCATCAGCAAGACATTTCCACTGAAAAACCTCTAGTTTCTGGGTTATAATGAAACTTCCCTTGGAGGAAAGTTCAGGAAGGACCGTGTTTTTCGCGTTGTCTAGCATCATGGAATTCCAAATCTCACTTGTGTCCTTAACTGCTGCCATAATGCGAAGAGTTATCAATACTACTATTAATAATAATAATGACCATGAGAGGGGAACAACACAACAAGCTTGAACTATGTGCCATATAGTGGGTAAGACTCTTATTGTCATCATTTTTTTGAAGTCCAGGGAGCTATCTATGACTGTTTACCCCAAATGAGGATCTGACCTTGGTTTGAATATTGTAGTCAAAGCAGTGTGGAAACTTCACATTCTTACAGCCTGATCTTCAACCAGTGAAATGGACTCCTGCAAAAATTGATGGCTACTTTCTGCATCTTAGTCAAGCTACTAACAAAATTTAACTCCAGCGTTCAGCTTTCCTTGAATGTTGGGAGATCCAGTCCATACAGGAAAAACAGAATATCAAAGCAAAGTCTATACAGATCTCAGTAGCAAATTGTTCTCTAAAACTGGGGTCTGAAGAAGTACATAAGAAGAATAAGGAAAACTAATAGCCATGATTAAACATTAGTGTTTCTCTATTCTCTATATAATTTAATATATGTTTCAAAAATACTATTTTGAGTTTTGTGCAGCCCAAAGATTTTTTAAAAAATATTTCCAGAATCTTAAAAATCTATTCTTTTTCCCCCGATGTGCAGGGGTGAAGATCCTTTGATTCCAGGACAAAAGGAATGAAAACAAATTGCTTGGGAGCCTTGCTTCCCATGTATGCTCCTCTTCCTACCACTGATATCTTCTTTGCAACAGGGGCCAAGTGAGTGGGATGGGAGTGCTGGTGGATGTGTTGTTTTTCCCTTCCTTCTCATTCCCAGGGGAAAAGCAGGCAGCAGAACATCCTCCTTCCCTCTACACTAGGAGCAGCGGGTTCTTCTCTCCTCTGCCCTGGGAGAAGGAACATGCTGTTCCTAGTAGAAATTCCAGTAAAAGCTTTCAACTGAACTTGTTTGGATTCTGCTGATCTTTGATGATACATATGGGTCTTTGCTTGTTTATAGTATCAGTTTGTAATAGAATGTGACCATCAGATGATGTGAGTTCTATTTCAAAATTGAAATCCACGATGTTCAAGTGGGTTAGAAATTGGGGAAAATGTGTTCCTCTATCCCTAGCTATTACTAGTCACTCTCTTCTGTAAGATTGTCCATAGTCTGGTCTGATTTTTCTTCCATAATCAGAAGCCATACAACTAGTAAGAATCTTAATCTGATCTGGGATCTCCAGAAAACTTGAATTTCATGAGCCTTTGACTTGGAAACAGAGAGTTGTGACTGTTGCTTTGATCCAGCATCTTGCCCTTAGCAGTAGCAATGCTGCCAACTGAACATTAGCAATGCTTCATGTCATAAGAATAAACGAATGGCCATACTGCGTCAGAGCAATGGTCCATCTTGCACAGCATCTTTCTTCCAACAAGTCTGCTGCCAGATGCTTCAGAGAGAATATACAGTACCAGGCAATTTACTGAGTGTCATCCAGTCCAGCAACTAGTAGTCAGAGGTTTAGGGACACCCAGACCATGGTGTTGCATCCCTGACTATCTTGGATAATAGCCATCGATGGACCTATACTCCATGAAGTTATAATAATTTTTTTAACCCATTTATAATTTTGGCCTTCACATCATCCCCAGCAACAAGTTCCACAAGTTGACTATGCATTGTGTGAACTAGTACTTCCTTTAGTTTGTTTTAAATCTGATGTCTATTCATTTAATTAGGTGATCATGTGTTATGTGAAGGGATAAATAATGCTTATTCATTGTCTCCACATGTTCATGATTTTATAGACCTCTATCATATCCACCCTTTGTCACCTCTTTTCTAAGATGAACAGTGCCTGTGTTTTTAATCTCTCCTAACATGGAAGCAATTGTCCCTGTGTGCTCAGGTGCTCAGACTTCTGTGAAACTGCGCTACAATTAAACCTGTCTCCACCATCAATAATTTTGATGGATTTTTCATAGGGCAGAGGACATATGATCCAGTAATACAGGGATCGTGTGACACACTTCAAAGTCAAATTGTGTTCTTTGAAGGCATGGGATTTTTTTCTTTCAGATAATATAAACACCTGTAGTGCAGAGCAGAGAGAAACGGAGGGGTCTGTATGGAACAGGATTAAAACTCCATCTGCCCCTATATCACAATAACCCCAGCCAGCAATGGCAGAGAGTGTCTAGAAATTACCACCTCTGAGGAAAACAGTGAAGTGGAGGGGTTGTCCAAAAAGTTCAGCTCATGTGAAACCTCTGCTAGTGAGCCCGAGTCTGCTGGAGCGGACCGGCCCCGGGTGTCTGATTGTGGTGCTGATATACCCAATGGGAACATAGTGAAAATAGGATTTTAACTGTTGAAAAGTTACAAATGAGGACAAGGCTGATAATACTACCCCCACGTACTTTATGGCTGTCCTATTTAGAAAGCCAGGCATGTGCTTTGCTGCACTGATTTATCAAGTTGTTATAAGGAGTAAATTATTTTATTTCTAATTGGCACTCATATGCTACTCGAGAGATCATGTGATCCTAACTCCAGCTTAAACAATTCAAGGACAAGCCATCCAAATCCATTATACATTGCAGTGTATCATGTGATGTGCATCAACCAGTTCTCACCCTCTGCATTGTTGCCCTTAGCAACAGAAAAAGCATGTGATGGTTCTTATGTGGTATAGCTGCGCTACAACAGTGAGCGAAAGGATTTAAGCAAAATTAAGTGGACAGAAATATTGATTCAGGCGGCTGGAGTTTCCCAGTGCATTGCAGTGATAATGCGGGGTCATAATTCTGGGTGGGAAAAGGGGCAGCTTTCAAAAGAAACACTGTGGTGTTATTTTCAAGACTATATTTCTCTGAAATATTCACTTTTGTTTACTTTCTTTACAGGTAATGAGACCATTTTGTTCTTTTATCTCTGCCATAACATCATGTAGGAGAAAGGAAAAAGAACAGTTCCTGCAACATGGAAAACTGTTTTTTTGTTTTTTTGTTTTTTTTTTTTTTGGGGGGGGGGGGGTTAGGGCCAGATTGGCATTGAGGAAATTGTCTGATTTAGAAGTGTGATGCTTACAGCTGATTCCTCAGTGCCATCATTACTGGAAGTTTCTTGTATGGGAGCATACTTGCACTTTGCTTGGCTGCACAAAAGATTGGTTATAGTAAAACTCCAGTATACTCCACCTCTATTTGACCCCAAGAAAGATGTGCACATGTGGTCTAAAAAATTCTGGAGCTCCTGTCTCAAGAAAATATTGATTGTTTTGTTTTCAGATTCTTTGGAAGGCAGACAATTCGGATTGGGCATGTGTGTGTTGTCTGAACAATTGACATGATTTTTAAATACTCTGATCTCCATTTCTGTAACATCCTCCTGGATTAATGACATCAAAAAGCTACAAAAGGCATCAAGGAGGAAAACAAATCACTTGATTGTTATAAATCTAATTGTAGTGAAAGTAATGGTACTCCAGCACTGGAAGATGGACACATGTCAAGACTGTGAGACTGGACCATATACTAAACAAAAGCAACCTCATATGAGAGAATTTATATATATAATATGTAGAGAGAGACGACAAAATGAGGAAGACAAATGTAAGAGCACTTCTTAGGCTCAATACATTAATAACTGATTCTATTCTTATGCAGTGTTTCCCTTTCCCAGTGGACTCTCAATTATCCAGGATGATAGGGAAAAATTAATCCCGGTTAATAAAATCCCGGATATTCACCATCCATAGGAAATATGGGCAGGGGTGTGGTTCACCAGCCACCCTGTGCCGGCGGGAGGTGCTGTTGGTTCACTGGCTGCCCTGCGCCCTGGTGGGGTTATTTTTGTGTGTGACTGCTTGGGGTGGCAACAAAGCCAGAGCTGACCCTGCGAGTTACGCATATATTTTTTGACATCCTGGTTAATCCACAATCTGGTTAACCCGATCCTGGATAATTGAGAGTCTACTGTATACATCTTTTTTCTACTCTTATGTATTCACACCTTTTCATAAAGCCTGAACAGTTATCAATTCTTGCAAATCCACATCATATGGATCAGTTATTGTTAGCTCTATATACATTTGTTTTAAGATTACTTCATACTAATTCAACTGCCTGTCTCTGTGAATTTCTTTTTATTAGAAAAACTCTAAAATAAAAGGTGAAGCAAAGAAATAACACTTGAGATACCTGGACATTGTATTCTTAGAGCAAAAGATATTGTTAAACTTAGTATTGCTGAGCTTGTTTTTTTGGGAAAACCTCTGTAAGAAATAATCTTTAGTGAAAGAACCACTATTACGTGAACACACCCTGACATGCTTTCTGAATGTATTTCTAATCACTTAGAAATGTTAATCTCTAGGGAACCCAAGCCAAAATAATACAACATAATTGTAATTTGTATTTGTATGGGCAAAGTACAGGCTGGGGTAGTTAAAGATTGTAATTATAATAATAGTTATTTACAAAGTTACCATGCCAAAAATTTCTGGGCTCCTAAAATCTATAGCTACAGTAAAATAAGTTAATAAAAAAGCCCATAGCCGAATAAATTCTAGCTTTTAATTCAGTATTTCTAAGCCTTTCTAGCAACTATACAGATTTGCAAAGCTAAAACTTTGCTTGTACTAGCTGTTAGACATTCTGGCTAGTGCTAATCTATAAAGTTACACCTTCATTATTCATGAAATCTAAAAGAGTGAAAAAGAATCTGGGGAAAGTAAGATACTTAAATATTGGTGGAAATTTCAGTAACTTTCCCAGTCCACTTCTCTTGCAGCTAGAGACCGTTCATAGACAGTTTTAGACCCAAAGGTAAATTCAGAAATTGAAGTTTAAAAGCGGAATTAAAATGAGAATATTTTTGCAGTTTAAAATTAGCGATAGCTATTGGTGTAGCTATATTGTATATGTTAAAACACAGGACTAGGAATCGAGAACTGGAGTCCACATACTTCCACATAATACCAAAATGCTTTGAGGCACAAATCTCTATTGCGTTCAGTTCCACATAAAATTCTACACACCATCACATTCAGGGTAGTTTCTTCACTAGTAAGTGACCATAATATATATCCGCTATGATGAATGGGATGATCCTATGGTAGTCCAGGGTAGTAAGGGTGTGCAAAATTCTTGTAATGAAACAGCAGAACGAGCATCTCAGTGTGAAATCCAGACCTTTTTCTCTTAATGCAGAAAGGGGATCAGGTACTTCCCAGACACCACCCCTTCCCAACAATCTGTTGAGAGTTCTCCAGGGAGTCCAGGATTTGTGCACAGGCTGGAGTGGGGGAGTGGTCAAGAACAGGGCTGAGGGATCCACCAGCTTCACTGGAGGTATACTCAGGAAAGTAAACTTTCTTAATGAGCCACTGCACCCTGTGGAGCTCCTTTTAAAAGGGCAGCTGCAGGTGAGGGAGCTCCATTGAGGGAAGGGGAAAGGAACCCTGGCTCTGATTCAATGGTACAAGATCTCTGTGAAGATGGCCTTATGCCTCTAGATGGTTAGAGTCTGCTGGATTTGGAGGTTAAACCTTCTTCCACAGAGAAGGAAGCACTCTCTACCTCCATAAGGAATTCAGAGAAAAATTCTGCAACTGTTATCTCATGGAGTTTTTCCTGTTTGACTTCTGGCCCTTCTTCTTGCAGAAGGTGTGATCTGTGTCATATTTCTATTAAATTAACCTAGGTAGTTACCATGGTGGGGGGGGGGATAGCTCAGTGGTTTGAGCATTGGCCTGCTAAACCCAGGGTTGTGAGTTCAATCCTTGAGGGGGCCATTTAGGGATCTGGGGCAAAAAAAATAATCTGTCAGGGGACAGTACTTGGTCCTGCTAGTGTAGGCAGGGGACTGGACTCAATGACGTGAAAGGTCTTTCCAGTTCTAGGAGATTGGTATATCTCCATTTATTCTATTCTATGGTTACTTTCTGAAATCCCCAACTATTTGGACTTGGGTCACTTTTCCATTAAAGCTATTATTATAATAGTGGATGTTACAATTTTACCAGATCTTTTCAGTATCCCTTATGACCAGCTTCTAGCACTGCTATTTTCTGACATGGTACTGAGCTAGAACTTGCATTGGGATACTAAGGCAATTCAGCTATTTGTGATAGTCTGGTGTAAAAAGAGAAAAAAATATGAAGCTAAAAGCATTCTGATCTATTCAGTAATGGATGAAATTCTTCTGTTTTCTAGTTGAGCAGACTTTCACCACAAATTGACACGTCTAAGATAGCTGAGTAGCTAAGATATTAGCTACTCAGAGCCTGGTTTTACTGTTTAAACATGGAGATGCAAATGAGTCGGCTCCCTTAGATTTCTCACCACACTGCCATTTTGAAACATCTTCTAACTACTAACTCTAGTAACTCAAACGCTGATTAACTTGCCTAAAACAGTAAAGATATGCCAACTCCCATGACCTAAAGGAATTCCATCACGAAGTCTAGTCTGAGCAACCTCAGAGCTTTTGGATTGTGTGAGGTTGAGAGCTGCTTTGTGATGTTGCTGCCAATGGAAAAGTGCAAAGCAGCTGGAACAGTGTTATCTGTTCATCAACTTTTGTGTCTAGACTTTAGATTAAGATCTAGCCTGATTTGTGTGCCCCTCCCATTCATCTCTATCTTAAACTAAAATAGCTTTTCTTATGTGTTAACTGTAGTTGTCCTTTTATCGCCAATAAATGAACTGCTTTTTATTATCCTATGCTGTCAAAAATCTCCAAAGCTGCGAATAGAATTTGTGAAAGATGCTCTTTTTATGACTGTTTCCTTCACTTACTATAATTGCATAGTTCTATTTTAAACTTTCAGTGAGTACATTAATTTACAGAAAAGACCAGGGACTTTCAGTCTATGTCTGTGTTTTCAATGTCTGGGGCACTGTAACATACTTCCCTTTTCTAGTGTACCACTAACTAATGTAACATCTTGCAACATCAGGCCTTTTTACATGGCAGACAAGAATATCAGACAGAATCTCTGTCTTGGTCTATTAACTTTGGGTCACATGGGCAATGCAAAGGGACTAGCTACTGCACACTTATCCTCAGAATCACCTAGTGTGGGGAATCCCCAATGGGTATAAAGCTGGCATAGGAAGAGGGACCACCACCCATAGCTCTGGCATGGACCTCACCCCCATTAGACCTATAGCTACTTTCTATCTCCAGTTGGCAGAATGTGTCCTGGCTGCTCTAAGTTCTTGAGGAACATGGCCAGTTTAGTCACCCATGCTAGAGAACCTTAGCCTTAAGTCACCTCTAGGAGTGTACTGATTTACTGTGCTTCGGGTGTTTTCATCATTCCACAGTCTGTTAAATGTTATGTTTTCCACACTGTGAAGAGCAAGCGATGTATTTTCCCTGTGGATAATTTGTATCTGAAATTGGGGTAAACAACAAAGGAAGAGAATACATATTAAATATCCCTTAGAGAGAGTGAAAATACAGTGGTTGTTCATGGTGAACCAGACTTAGCTAGCTTTACCCATGTTGGGTTGTACCTTAGTCTGCAAGTAGCACTACTGATTTCAGTACCACAGGAAGTGTTACCCCATGGGCAGGTAATGTAATGACAGTATCTAGAATGCTGAGTGATTCTAATTGCTATTGGAAACATCTGTCTAATCTGGATAGGGAGGGTCTGTGGCCTTTGAAAAATACAGTTTCAACCTTTGTTCACTGAAAAAAAAAACACTATACAAAATGTATATCCTTTATCCTCAAACTTCTCTTTTGACAGAGAAGTGAGAGGACAACAAAGAGAAAACCTTATGGTTACTATTGCTTGATAGAGAACTCTGTTCTTAACCCTGCAATGTATATTTTTAATCAATATATTGTAAAATAATCTTTATTAAAAATAGCTTTGTCCTCCTACCAAAATCATTAATTTCACTACTGCCTGGATGGTGTTAGTAACTGAAATGATAGGGAGCAGTTTACAGTATTTCTCAAAAATGTCCGGAAATTCCCTTGTGTTAGTTCAGGTTAACACCATAGATTTGGCATTTCCCCAAGCAATTACAATTGTATTCTGCTTGGTTTTATGCAACACTGACAAATATTTATTATAATATCCATTTTCTAAGTTAATAACCAGGCAGTCACCCTGGAATTACATGTCAAAGGCCAACATTCTGGAAGAGAGACCCTGTTTTCCCCAAACCTGGTATTTCTATGAGCCAGTATATTTATATGTCAGCACATTCAGAGGTTAATTACCATGATTCACAGATATCTTGACACCTTAGTTCAGAAACATCTGAAAATAATCACTTGGGCTTGATTATGCCTGATCATTACAGCTTTGCATTGAGATGATATGGAACTGCATTACCCCACAGGGAGCACCAGAAGCATTCTGCTGCAGAGAGTCAGCACAAATGGAGCAAAACTAGCTGAATCCCTCTAGCTAGGAATTCCCTTAGGATGGTGTTGTCCCCAAAATAGCCAGTTCCAATGCCAGCCTCCCTGCAGAGTCCATGGTGCAGGGAAGGGAGAATTGGAACATGATGTAGGAGTAGACAGAATGCAGTGCTCAGCTGGTGGATAGTCCTTTGACTGCTCCCAGCTGGCACAAGTTAGAGCAAGTTAATTTGTGCTCAAACCTGCCTTGGGGCTCTGACAGAGAATCTGGGAGCCTAAATAGGCTGATTTATACTCTCTCCCCTGATTTCACTAATCCTTTATCAAGCTAGAGAATCTGGTCTTTAGATTTCACATTTGTACAAAAATGATTTTCAAATGAATGCTAGTCCTCATGCTCTCTTTGGAGATTGAAGTCTATTTTTTATCCACAGGGAAAACACAGCATGGTTAGCCTGCGTGCTACTCCACTAACATGTCTTTCTTCTGAACTTGAGAACCCCTGTTGGGATAAGAAGATACTTCACTCTTATGCTCATTCAATGCTTGGGCTCTCTGAGACTGCCAGAAAAAGGGTACTAATTCAAATACTGGTGTTTGTTGTTAGGCCACTGGGTTTGCACAGAATGCTGTGATATTTTGTCCTTTGGTATTAAATAATCCTATTCTTCATTCGCTTAGTCCTCCAAACAAAACAAAACAACAAAACCAAAAAAGAGTGGCAACGTGGGCAGTGAAATATGATTACAGAGAATGCCTCATCACCCCACATAGCCACCACTTCCCAGGAGTACTTTGAAGATAAAATGACGAATGGAAGAGGGGGTCAGCCCAAGAGGAGGCGGGAAGAAGTCTGTTTGAGGTGATAGTGACTATCAATGGTGGTCCATCTTAGGGCTATCTATCTTAGGGCTTTATGCTGTCATCCATCACCACACTAGCTGAGTTCTTCCACATAAAATCAATAGCAATGTCCCTAGTGGACTTCATGAAATCTCTGGCTTTTCTTTTTTTGGCGTGGACATTCTCTTGAGGTTGTTGTTTCTTTTGGACTCTTTTCTTTTTGGGTTTCTTTTTTGGTTAGTTGGTTGATTTGTTTGGTTTAGATTTTTTGTGGGGGGTGGGTGGTATTTGAGTATGGGTGTGCCATTATTGTGACAGTCATTCTTACTATGCTTTTTCTAAGAAAAAGCTTTTGTAGAGCATAGACTCTGGATACGCCTAATCTCTTTTGAAAGTTTATTCCATAGCTGGAGCTCTTGGAAAGAGGATGCTTTGTCCCCAGCTCTCACATTCTTTGTCCTGGGCTTTGTAGTCTGCATTCTTCCAGAGAAGCATTGCTGGCTCAGTGATTCATAGACTGAAATTTGATCTTTAGTATAGCTGGGGCTTGTTCTGTTCGTTGCTTGAAAGATTAGGACCTGAGCCTTAAAATGGTATTTGAAATTGGGATCTAATGGAGGAGTTTGAGCAAGAACCTATTGTTCTCATAGCAGCATAGACCATGGAAAAAGTGAACAGCTGCATTCTGTACCAGTTGGAGCCTGTCCATTATACTCATGTTCACGTACAGTCAATTACAGTAATCCAGCCTTGAGGTAACAAATTCATGGATCACTGTGCCAAGTCCTCACCTGGGAGGAAGTTTCCTACTAAGCTGGAAGTGAAATAAGGCATTTTTAGATACAGATGCTGCCTGATCATTCAAACTTAGTGAGGAGTCAAACAGGATCCCAAGGCTTCACAAGGCTTTGAATAGAATGTTGAGACAGTGTATCAGCTAGTTCTTTAAAACATTTACCCTTTCTGACCAATACGGCTTTGGTCATGTCTGAGTTCAGGTTGCTGTCCTGACAATTTAGTAGTGATAATTTCAGAAATGGTGAATGAGATATATATTTCTGTCATGCAGTCATAGCGTAGCCTCTGGGTCTATAGGGCCCATGCCCAGGGGCCCTAGCTGACCAAGGGGGCCGGGCAGGTGGCCTGGGGTCAGCAAGAGAATCTCCCACTATGCCCCAACCCCATCCCTGGCAGAAGCCGGGGGGGCAGCAGGGGAAGCCCCAGCATCATGACCTTTGCTGTGGCCCCCGTAAGGAGGAGCTCTTGCTACCTGCTGTGGCCTCAGGGCTGGGGGAGCTCTTGCTACCTGCTGTGGCCTTAGGGCTGGGGGAGCTCTTGCTACCTGCTGTGGCCTGGAGCCATGGCTGGGGGACAGACCTTCTCCAGTCTTGGGGCCGTAGTGGAGGAGTGGAGTGGGAGGGCCCTGTGTGGAATGAGGCAGGGCCCTGGGAAGGGGCAGAAAGGGGTGCAGCCATGGGTGGGGGTCATATGTGCAGGGGGTAGAATGGGAGCGGGACCACAGTTGGAAGGGGTGGGGAAGAGCCCCCCATTTGCTCTGGCTCAGGGGCCCAGGAAACCTTAATCCACTTCTGGTGTCATGTGCACATAGTGAGATGTCATTGGCTCAGCAGCCAACAATCTTCACTAGTTGTCTCATGTAGATAGTGAAGGAGGAGTTGAGGTGGGACTAATATGGATCCCTGTGGGTCCCTGAAAATGAGGGCCTTCGGTGGTGAGGGAGGAAGAGGAATGATTGGAGCAACTATAGTTCTAGGCCATCTACTGCTGCTTTGGCATGTAGGTGGATTAGTGATAGCTTGTGGTCTACTGTGTTAAAGGCTGCAGAGAGTGATCCAGCACTATCAATATGGTGATCTTGCCAGTGTCCACAGCCATGAGGAGTTTGTCTTTGAGTGACATAGGGATGTCTTTGTTCTGTGCCTGCTTTAAACTCCAATTTTGATGCTTCCAGAATGTTGGCTGGTGTCACACGTAGATAGAAATTGGTGATACTGTAACTACTGTTTCAATTATTTTGCCTAGGAATGGAAGGTTGGGGAGGTCTCAAGTGTTGAAGGATGGCTTCTGGCCATGCCATACTTCCATAGCTTCCACAGTTTCAGTAGAGGCACTCAAAATAGATTCCCAGGGTTGTTAAAGAAAGGCATTTGCTAGTTTCAGAACTTACTCCTCACATTGGGCTGAAGTAGCCTTAATTTGGTGACCTTCCAACATGCTGTAAAAAGGCACCTGTTAGATACCTGTTTTGCAAAGGCCTGAGGATATATTTCCCACAATAAAAAACTGGATTTGTAGATGGATAAATGGCTGGGTTCTTCTTGAATGATCATTTAATCTCTTATATTGTTGGCTTGTCTGTTCTGACACTATGTGTATGTTGAATTTCAGACATCCCCTAGGGATGTGCTTTTGGGCTGTCTTCCACATTAGGGAGATACATTCTCTGTAGTGCTCTGTGTGTGTGTTGAAATAATATTAAAGCTGGGTTCATCCAATTCAAAGGTCAAGCCTTCCCAGCCAGTATTTCTGATATTGAATCTCAGAATGTACTTTGTTTTTTTCTGGATTGTACTGTTGCCTCTATTGTAATTTACTCTGATTTATTCTGCATTCTTGGTGTCGCTGCCATAACCTCCCTTCCAAAGTTGCCTTCATTTTCAGAGATGAAAAAGATCAGGTCAGAAATGTACCACTTGTTCCATTGTGAGCTTGGGAAATTACATTAATACTTGAAGTCAGAGGAAGGTCAAGTTGCTAGTTGCTGCCCACTTCTCAACTTCTTTCCCAGTTGGTGATATGACTGTTGCAGTCACCAAAGGAGAAAGTCAGTTGTCCATAAAAACTGTTCATTCTGGTTTGTAAGAAAAAGCAGCCGGTGTTTGATAAATTTTAATCATGATAAGTTCCATTATACCATGATGTTTCACAGCAGTGTTTTTCACCGGACTTTTTTCATATAGAAGTATTGTGCTGCTTAGATGCTGCTTTTAATGTTTGCGGGAATAAGCATGCCAGGGACATTTGGTGCTGTTGTTTCTTGCAAGCACATAATGTCTGCTTTCATGCCAGATTGAATGTCAGCCTTCTGTACAGAGAATTCCTCCACTCTGAAATTGACAATTTCAAGTGCTCTCTTTGGCTGAGGCTCTGAAAGAGGCACTTTATGTTGACATCTATGTCTGTCTGCTATTACAGTCTTGGTGTGTATTGGTGTGTACTGTCAGATTTGGTCTCTCCTATGGTTAGTTATGATGGAAGGTTAACAGGGGTCATGACATGAACATACCTGACTCTGCTCAACCTACAGGCAGATGATAATGGGTAGAATAGCACCAATAATGGAAGGGCAGCAGGCTGATGACCAAGCCACTTTCACCAGGATGTTCATGCTTTTGCTATGCTGCAGTCTAACTCAATACATTGAAGATTACTTTGAAATCTGCAAAATTACAGGCTGTGTTTTTTGATCTGTTGACTCTTCAATAATTAAGGGTTAGGGCGTGGCTGCTTAGAAAAGTCTATGGCATACTCAGCAGAAGGATTGCCCCAAGATTTGGTACTATCACCCTTGCAGTTTAATGTCGTCACAGACAAACAACCGGAATTCCCCTATATGTGAAGATTAATTTATGTAGATGATCTTTCATCACCACGCACTCAGAGAGATTTGAGGACATTGAGTGTCTAGGGTTGTCTGTACCTGAATGTACTTGCACTATTGCACACAGTCTTTGAATGGCAACCCTGGTAAGACATTAATGTATGGGTTCCGTCTGAAACACCCTCGGGCCAAGCAAAAGCTCCATATATTATGAGATGAATCCTTGAGCACTATGAACATCCATTGTACTTGGGGGCACATTAGACCAAACACTGACATTCAAAGAGTACATCAATACGCTGAAAAAAATGAACTCCAGGAACTGTGTTCTCCAAAAACTGGCCAACACAAAATGAGGAGCTGATTCTAAAACACTGAGAGCAACCAGTTTTGCCTTGTGTTACTCAATTTCAGAGTACTGTGCCTCAGTGTGGTCTTGCTCACTTGCACATAAAATTGATACTGAACTCAGTAAATCCTGTAGGATCATCACAGGGACTTTGAAAAAAAATCTCCCACACTGTCACTATACTGCCTTGCAGGAATCGCACAACCTCCAGCGAGGTGTGATGCTTTCATTGAAAAGGAGAGACAAAAATAGATGCATATTCCAAGACATGCTCTTCGTGGACATATTTCACCACCCAAGTGGCTGACGTCCAGAAAGAGTTTTGCCTCTGAAAATTACTTATCCCCCAAAAAATACCACCGTGGAAAGCTACAGAGTTACAAAATGGCAGGAAATGCCAATGATCTTGGAGAACCTGGTCCCTTCAGAACAACTCCCCCCAGGCACTGGTGTTTTCTAAATCAAGAGAGAGATGGGGTGGCAAAGACTGGTGACAATAAGTCTAAGTTGAAGCTGAGCAATGACCCCAGATGTGAATGTGGGGAGCCTAGGCAAACAGCTGAACACTGCCTGAGATGGTGTCCCCTGTCAATATCCTGTGCTATCTGAGATAAGTGACAGCACCAGGTCTTGGTTACAGTTTTGAAGTGACAAGATATGATGATCATTTAATGATGGTAGGATTTCTATTGTATTATCACATATGTGTGAGGGCCCCTAAAACCATGCAGAGATTCTTCTTATTATTTGAATCTAAATAAATTAATGAAATAACAGAAAGTTGTGTCTATGCTGCTATTGATGGGATGGAGAACAGATAAGACTGTATATCTAGCCAGAAACCCGCATCTGCAGTATCAAGAACAGACAATTATTTCTTTCCTTACAAAAAAATAAGGATATGGTTTTAAATGCCACCCATTAGGCATATAGCTAATAAATCCACAAAGAGATATCAGAATAAGTGGTTGGACTATTGGTATTTAGTTTTATTTTATGGACCAAATTCTGTCCATTGCCACCCATGCAGCTATGATGAAGTCAATATGAATGTATTGGTATAACATAGCACAGAAGTTGGTCATGTATGAGCCATCTTCACGAAGGGCAAAACAAAAATATTTTTAAACAGGACAAACATATTTAGAGTATTTCCTGATTGTCCTTTCCTTTTCAAACATGTAGTGATTATTGCATCATGTTCAAGGTTATTTTGTTTGTAAAGTTCCACAGTACACTGATGTGCTGATGACATCCACATGAGAAGACTGTAATTAAAAACTGAGATGGTGAACAACTGAAAATCTCACCCTGGGTCACTAAAGATCTGAGATTTCCTGAAAAATAGGACACACAGGAAATGTCCGGTTGTTTGTGTAATTAGTCATGCAAATTTATGCAATCAGATACACAGATCTTCAGACATATTTTCATGACTGTTACATCCTTTAATGATATTGCAAATTATTTCATAAATTCATGCACAGCAGTGCTTCTAATCCATTCAGAAATGGACAAAAATGTCTTGCTTGGGATATTTTTTTAAAATCTATCTTTAGATTTTCTACACAAGCTTGTTTTTCAGACATCTTACCTAAAATAACCACCTGTGATAGGTATCATCATTAAGTCCCTGATTCGTCAGGTACTGATGCACATGCCTAACTTTAACCACGTAAGTAGTCCCGCTGATGTCAGCATGCTTAACAACCTTTATGAATCAGGGTCTAAATCCCTTGCTAGTCTATGTGATTTAAGAACCAATCTTGAGGTGGAGGTTATATGGAAAACTAGAAGGAAGGGATAGCTCTGTCTGGAGAGTACAGGTTAAACTACCTCTTCACTTCCCCTGCCTATCATCCATTAGTTCAGTTGCTCTTCCAAGCACTTTTCTATTACCAAAAAAAATATGTAATTTTGGACTATTACTGTTCCCAGTTCAATTCTAATAAAAAGCAGGAGCAGAAAGCAATCTTTTAGCAACAAATTGCATCTGAAAGGTCAGCAAAGCTCATTGGAGAAGGATAAAGGGAACTTATCTTAGCCCAAGAAACCTGAAAAAATAAAATTAGTGAATATTCTTTACAATAAATATAGGTCAAGATTCTAGAGAACCATGGGGTTTATAAATCTGCCCTTGGTTTCTTTTATTTTTATTTTTGAGTAGAAGCAACTTTCCATTGCAGGATACATTGTAAAATTCCCACAAAATTTGTTTTAAAACTTTTTTCCATTTTTCATTACTAAGTTTTATGCCAGATGAGCAGAATTTGTTGTCAATGTGACTTATTTTATTATTTTAAACATTTTTGTGAAACCAATGCCATTTTTACTCCTGGCACCAGACACACTCCTGGGCATGCTGCATATGACTACTGGGATGAATGAGGACATAACATTAAACACTGCATTCAAGGTGATCACATATTATTGACTAATGCACATACTGTCATTGCCTATTGTTCTAGTAGTATTGTAGGTATGATATTTAAGACCATATAGTTTTTGCTTACTCATGAGAGTAATCTCACTGAAGTCAATGGTCTACTCACATGGGTAAGGAGGCCAAGATCCAGCACACTTTTGTGAATAACTGTGGGTTCCCTTAGGATAAAAAGCACTATGTAAATGTAAAATATTGTTATTAGATTTCTAAAAATCTAAGAAATGGGTCAAGAGTGAATATAATACCCTTAGATATGCTGTACAAGCCGCTATAAGACTGACGTGTGCTCTCAACTCCCACTGAACTAGTACCATTCAGGATCAGGCCTCAAATAAGTACTAATACTTCCTTAAACCACACACACACAATCTTTAAACCATGTTTGAATTAAATGTTGCCTATACTAGTGACGATACAATTAACCAGTCAAGTCACTTTACTGCATCCAATAAATAATTAGTACAAAGTGGATCTACCAATTTGACAAATAGAGTCACTTTCATAAGGTCATATTCAAATTCAGATAATATCTATGTAACTTCCTTTGGAGTTTGCTAGCTTCTGGAAGGTTGAACTGAGTCTCTATAGCTCCTATTCTCTTGACCACAGCAACAATGTCTCCAGAACCAACTGACGCCATTTCCCAGACTGCTTTAGGGTCTGGGGCAGGGACAGAATAGACTGGAAATGCCTACCAAAGCCAATGGGGAGCTAGGAATGGAGTGATTTTATATAGACAGTTTGCTGGGCCAATAAGAAACCAGGACAGTTCAGGGGGCGGGGGGAATGGGAAAGGAGTTGCCTGACCCAGAGACAAAAGGACTAGTTTTGGTTTCACTTTAGGCTGGATATGGAGCTGAGGAGAAGAAGCAGCACAGCCTAGAGGGTCTCTAATCAACTCCCACTTCCCACACAAAAGTGGACTTTGAACTACTGTGGTATTTAGTATGTGACCAGGGAGAACCAGCTCTCTGAACACCAGTGATCAAAGGGGCAGAGAACCAACCCAGCACCAGTTACCTAGAGACAGCTGGGACTTCCACAGGGCTACAAATCAGGGGGCCGGATGAAGACCCTGCCTCGTGGACACCCTATGGGGAAGCCCCTTTGCTTTGTGTAAACTAGACCATATTCACAGCACTGCAACACTTGTTGCAGAACTTATCTCATCTGCTTGGAAAGTTTCTAGGGAGGGAGCTGGGAACCTGTATCGAATGGTAAAAGCAGGGAAGTAGGGAATTTGACTAAAACAGCAGAGTAACCATCTTAATCCTTTCCTTCACCAGAGTGTTTGTTTCCTGTCCCCAGTAAAGTCCTCTGTGCAATACATATTCTTCTTTTCGATTGTGGTATTTCATTGGCTGGGGCTTCTATTAATGTATTATGTTGTTCATGTACTGGGTTACATTCCTTGTGACTAGAGTAAAAGAATTAATTAGTTTCCCAAAGGACAGCACCTTGTATCCCAGACATTGAGAGAAGTCTCCTTGGGTGGAGGAACAGATGCCAAAATAAAGATCCCAGGACTCGGCCATGCAAGGTAGGAGGAAAAGCCACTCAGTTAGCAAGCATGAAGAAGGCATAAGCTATGCCTTGGGTGTGGCCTACAAAGATGATGCTTGCTATGTTTATATAGAAATTTTGAAAATTAATGAGGCCCAAAAATCTATTTCTTAAAAATAGTCAAGTGAGGCCTGGTAAAATGAGTAAAGTGAAGTGAGTGAATTCAGATCCAAGTTGAAGATAAGTTAGGACATAACCCCAGAGCAAGTGGAAAACATGTTCTGGTCCTCACCGGTTTTTACAAGTGTTTTAGATAGCATTTTCCAAAACATTAACATTGTATCTATATTGATAGTTACTGGTATGGCATTTCCACAGATGTTAAGATGGCAATGTGAAATACCCAATAAGAAAGTAGAAAATATTGAATCATAGTAAAGATGAAGTTAATGTTAATTAATTAAAATCTATTATTATAATTCATTAAAAAAGAAGAGCACACTAATTTTACATTAGCCACACCCTTATACTATCATTAGAGAATGAGTATAATCTTTTTTCTCCATTTAGGGACTAATCACCCCCAGCTGCATCATATCATTTTAGAATTTGAGTATAAATGCAGTGTATGATTATATTGTAAATGCCTGCTTGTTTAATTATTTCCTATTAAATAAAGTGTTTAATTTTATCATTTATTTTATTTACAGCCCTTCATTAAATTACATTTTCTGTATCTACCTTGGAAGCCCAAATCTTAAAGAATTCAATTTGGTGTTATTCCTTATTTTTAAGTTAGTAATTGGGAATACATAATCAAAGGTTACATAGGGAAGGGCTACATGTAATAAAATATAATCCTATTAGAAGAGTAAGAACAACTCTTGTGGGTGGGGGGAAACCAGGAGGTCAGCAAATAGACAGCTTCATGGAACTGGCTATTACATCTCATGTAGGTTTGAAGGTTTAAAAGTCTTAATTGGATCATAGTCTGTGCTACAGTATTGTGTGTTGTGAATCCAAACTATGCAAAATCTTAAATGACATTCACAGCAAATATATTAAGAACTAACACACTCTCCAGGATTAACAAAATCATATTCTCACTGAGGGTCAGTTGCTAGAGGAAAATAATTTTTTAAAAAGGCATGACTCCACATGCAGAGAGCACAATGAGATCATAGCATATGGGAAAAATCAGTATGACATGACTCAGTTAATTTCATGGATATTGGTTCGAAATGAAGTACAATAATGGGCTGATTATAGAAGGTCTAAGAAACCCTTACTGTGAAAATTCTGCTTTTCCTCCACTCCTTAACACTAGTAGCTCCCCCACACTCCCGCCAGGTGAGTGGCAGTGGAGATCAGCCAATGGGGTTGTCCCCAGTGCATCAGGAAGGATAGGGGAAGGGCAGACCACTAAGAACAGAAGTCTGAAAGAAGGATGATCATTCAGCTTCTTTGAGGAGGTGAATGTATAAAGGGGCCCAGAACAGGTGTAGTTGAGGAAGCCCGGGCAGCCCAAAAGTGTCACTCCAAAAGACTGATAGAAACTAAAAATAGGGCAGGAGATAAAGTGGCCCACTATCACTGCTGTATCAGAGAGCTGTGGCCTGGTACCAAATCGGCATCCTTCTCCACTGACTTTATTGGCAATTTTAGATTCTCTGCAACTTTTAGGATTTGACCTTTTCTTCCCTGGATATTCTGCATTCAGTTAGAGGGATATACCAAAGTTCAAATTGGACAAAACTTAAAAGTTAATTCTAGTGAAGTGCTCAGGTCTTCCAAAGATCATGAGGTTCCAATCTAAAATGGAGGGCTATCTGAAAGAGAAAACACTGCTTAATTCAGAAAATGTCTCTGTTATTTTGACTTTGCACTGAAGGATGGGGGCCAGAAGTATTTTTTAATGTAATTAAGAAGTTAAGAATGTAATTTTAGGGTACCATTAATAAAAAGATCAGTTCAAAATACAAAATATCTGTCAGATCTATTTGACTAATTGGGTTTTCAAAAAAAGTTAATTTTAAGAGGCTGCTGTTGCTGTTGGTGCACTGCTGTTAAAAGTTGGCAATCTTTTTTTTAAAGATAATTAGGGTTCACTGAATCCAAATATGGCTGTTACCAATCTGTATGTTGTGTAGACAGGCCTCTATGAGAGCAAAGTAACTTTTGGAAATTGCTGAAGAGTATATTTTTTTATTTCCTTTTCATTTAGGATTAACATATGTCAAATTATTGTAATGAGCTGTAGGATGTAGTACAAGTGATCAAATAAGATGTACAACCGGTTTATAAAGCTATTGAATTTCCATTTCTTATTTTCAAGAGACATTAGAAATATTTTACTACGTTATACAACCACAAAAGAGCATGTTTACATGACTCTCCAGTGTTAAAACTTTGAAACAAAAGTATAGCAGCTCATTTAACTATCAGAAATATAACACATAATCTGAAAACATCTGTTTTAAAAACATGTGATGATATATTCTTAACTAAGAATGAATGTATGCATTTAAATACTTATTTAATGTTGTACTATTTAAAGAAACTTTGGTATACAGATTGAATTAACATCTTATTAGGTCACTTATGACACATCTACTTACTTGATAATACTGTCCTTAAGCAGTAAATATCAGGTACATTGACACAAACCTGTTTCAGATCTCTACATTTGCATGCTCCTGTACAAACAATCCATGCTGTCCTGCACCCGCATCACTGACTGACTACTGCACCCTGTTGTGCAGCCACAGAATATTTCCTCCATTCAATCTGCTGCTCATGGTGGCAATGACATGAGCTGTGGCACCAGATTGCCATTCTCCTATTTCCAACCCATTGTATTTGGAGGAGAAAGTATTGGATTTAGGCAGTGAACCTGTCTCCCAACTAATGCCTACAAAATGATCTCTGTGTATGTGGCAGTAACACCATCACTTACTTCTAATGATCATACGCTGCTATAAAGTCCAAGAGCTGTGAAAGAAGCAGCACTGAAAGTGCCATTTTGTGGGCCTGCATTGGCCAGGCATATGACTTGCCATTCATAGCTTGTTCCCTTGACTTAGGTCCAGTCCTGACATCTGCCTGTGTGGGCTGGCCTATAAGTTTCTGAAAGTTCACTGAGCCACAGAATCCTATTAATTGTGGAATAAGTCACTCTGTGGCCCATTTTAGTTCCATCAGTTTACACTATGGAGTTTCAGTTAGAAACACATATTGCTGCTCAAGCACTGATGGGACATGTTTGTATCTACATAAAACAATATTGAGGCTGTCTAACTTATGGGCAGGGGCTTGAAATGATTAACAAGTATCCCATGGTGGTTATTTCTGGTTCTTTTGTCATGTGCTATTGGTTGAATGTATCCATCCATATCTTGGGTTCTCATTTGACATTAAATGACACAGGCCATATCAGAAAGCTATTGCCAACACTGCAACACATAGACTAATAGAGAAATATACTTTAAGCTTAGAATGGACCATTGTGATCAACTAGTCTTCCTTCCTGCACATTGTCAGCTGGATGAACTTCCTGGGAACCAGGTTGGGCGGAATAACAGCCCCATTCTCATCATCCAAAGTCTGTACTTCCTAACAAATGCAATAGGCAGTCTTATGGAAAACTGAAGAAGTAGTTTTGTCCTTGTTGTCTGATAAAGGGGGAACTCCAAACCAATATACTTTGGTTTCCATTTCTTTCCTCCACTCACACCACATATAATGTCTTGAGCTACACTAAGCATCTTAAATTTCACTGATTCTTGTTTCTCCAGGTTCTCTTAATCAGAACAGACGGCTCTTCATACAGCAGGTAGAGAAACAACTACAGACTATCTAGAAAGCAGACTGCATCATCCTCAGACACTGCCTTTGTAGCCATGGTGTAACAAAGTATCTCCATGAATTTTCAATGCAACATATACCAGTGACAGAAATATGACTTCTTGGTGATGGTAAATGGGGACAGTATCTCATCATCTTGGCAGGAATCTGTCACTTGTGAGATAGGTACATATTTATACTTGGCAGGAGCTAAGAGTGTTTGTCCCTCAGCAGGGGATTGATCAGGCAATGAAATGAAATGAACTAAATCCCCAGGATGAGCTTGGAGTTTTGCCTTGAATGATGGTCTATGACTGATGCAGGAGAGTGGAATTTCAATGCCAGTTTCCTTTGTAAGATTTTGTAATGATGCCAAGCCTCAGATAGCTCTAAAACCTGGCCTTGATTGGCTGCATGCTCATTTTAAGCCAAACCATTGCTGTGTTGGTAATTTTGGTGCCTTCATGCTTGCATCACAGGTCTCCTAAACAGAATGTGACAAGTCAGGTGGCACTTTCTTTCAGCAACTATGGGGTCATTTACTTTAGCTAAATGAATACTCCTTTTACAAATGCAGTTGCATTCACTAACTGTTCAGTCATCTTGAATGTAGATACAGACATGAGACTATGTTTAGGTAGCACTTCTTGACAAAACATGCAGCATTTACAGTCAATGGGTTTCACAGAACTGGACTGTTGTATTATGGCTACTGGTGTCTTTATTGGGATTGCTACAGCTTACCACTATACGTCAGCTGCAGATGCCTGTAACCCCTAGATTTGCCTTTGCCAGAGTATTGGGCATAGCAATTTCTGCGCTGCACGACTGATACTATGTGTTCTGAATGCAAGATGGACTCAGTCTTGCCAATGGCCTCTCTGTATTTAACATCTTGTAGTTCCTTTCTAATGGCTGTTGACTCCCTTATTCGATGTAATTTTTCTTGATGTGCTTTACGTTATTCTTCACAAATAATGCAGAGACTGTAGGAGGCTGGTGTGGATCTCTTCAGATTTACTACTAATTCCTACAACTGTAAAGAATGTCAGTGTCATAAACCATCGCCTCATGTAACTACTGTTGTTCTCTCTCTTTGTAAAACAAAACCACACCCCAAAACAAAACATCATCATCAATTCTTGGTTAATTCTACTCTCACTACAAAGCATTATGTGCTATAAACCAAATACTAGGCATGCAAGAAACTGTCTCATTATTGTATCACATACAGCGGACTGTTGGGAACCCATCTTGTCATGTACAGTAGTATTGCATAGCCATAACCATGTGGACTGAACATGGATTGAGGATCAGAAGATTTGTGTTCTAATTCCCGTCAGTGCATTTGAGGCTGTGCATGATTGTGGAGAAGACCTTTATACTCTCTGAACCCCAGCAGGAAAAGATGTGCTGTTATTTCTATTTACAGTCTGACCTCAAGACTGACTTCAACGGTTGCTTGTCATGTCGCTAGCTGGGCTAACCTTCAAAAACAACCCAGTAAACCATTCTTTTGACTCATTGCAAATAGTTTTTTCTCACGCTTTAAAAAGTCATATTTTCTGTTGAGGTCCCAGATATTTCTTGTCCAGTGAGCAGGAAGTAGGTACAGATTTAACAAAAAGTCTTATGTTCCATAAAGTTGTCTCCCTAAATGCACTGAGATTTAAGAAGTGGGTTTTAAAGGCATAAAAGAAAATTACTAGGTCACCTCCATAAAGTAACAAAGGAAAAAATATTAAAAATTGATGTGTTGTAAACAAGAGGAAAAATCACGCTGGAAACCTCAGCACAGAACTGAGAACTGGTCCACAGCTGATATCAATTGTCATAGCTCCATTGACATCAGTGGACCTTGAAGTCAGGGATAGTGTATGCCAATTGAGGATCTGGCACCAGGTATTTTGGAAACATTTTGGAAACATTTTCTTATAACCAGCATTTTCTTATAAGTGATGCAAATTTTATATTAGATAGTGACTTGGACTGCGTGTTTATGCAAGTCAATAAGGGAGCAAGAGCTTCCCTTATAGGCCTGAATGAGTTACATAGAGTAAAAGCTCTCTATGTAAATAAATGTAAATTGATAAAATTTCAGTGGGACGTAGGAGTCTGAGACATTTTTGAAAAATTACCTGTGTGCCTCTTAACTCTCACTAACCTTGTGCAGATGGGCAGGAGTTGGGCAGTGAGGGCTCAACCCTCTATTAGTTGACAAGTGTAGCTGAACTGCCAGAGGGTTGTTGCAAAGTACAGCTTGCTCCAGAGCAAGAAGGAAATGGAAGGATGTGTCAGAGTGCATCTCTGAAGTCACAGTGCCTCTGTTTATATCGGGGGTGGGCATACTATGGCCCACGAGCCACATCTGGCCCTCCAAATGTTTTAATCCAGCTTTCAAGCTCCCTCTGAGGAGTGGGTTCTGGGCTTGCCCCTCTCCAGCCGGGGAGCAGGGTTGGGGGCAGCGCACAGAGCCACCTGGATGTGCCTCCGCATAGGAGCCGGAGTGGGGACATGCTGCTGCTTCTGGGAGCTCTTGAGGTAAGCACCCCCCAGAGCCTGCTCCAACCCCCTGGGCCACCCCGATCCCCCTTCAACCCTCCAAACCCCTCGGTCCCAGCCCAGAGCACCCTCCTGCACCCCCAACCCCTCATCCTCAGCCCCACCCCAGAGCCCGCACCCCAGCCCAAGCCCTCCCCCCATTTCCCCCACACTCTAACCCATTTCTGCAGTCCAGAGGCCCCTCTTACATCCTGAACTCCTCATTTATGGCTTCACCCCAGAGCCCACACCCCCAACTGGTGCCCTCACCCCATCCTGCACCACAACCCCAATTTTGTGAGCATTCATGACCCACCATACAATTTCCATACCCAGATGTTGCCCTCGGGCCAAAACGTTTGCTCACCCCTGGCCTATGTTATTCCTAGTGCTGGTAATGTATTCCTGTCCACTTCGCCTTCCTGAACTCTGTGCCTAAAGAAACAATCTAGTATGTTCACATTTTATGCAAGAGTTCAAAAAACAGTTAACTAAAATAGGAACCAAAACTATGCAACCAGTTTATGAACTCAGTCTTTTTTGCAGTTATAAAAATGTTGGTTAATGTTTGAAAGCAAACATTTTCCAGATTGGGAGCCTGCATGCTTCCTGGGTGGGGCAAGAAGCCAAAGAAAAAATGTTCATGTGACTCAGGAAGTGTCTGGCTCAATTTTTAAAACCTATGAAGTTCTGAAGAACTTAAATAGCCACATGTTGGAGGGCTTATCTGATCCAAATCTCCATCTTTGCAGGTACATCCACCCGAATATAACTATAATTTTTTTGTGAGGCAAAATGTGAAAGGTCCGACTCAAACTGTGAAAAGCCAGGAATTCAGATTTAATATTGAAGCTGTCTGCCCCCGCACACTGAATGGCCAGAGGTTAGGGGATTATACGATTTATCACTTGCTACGTGATGTGAAACTTTTTCAAGTTATGGAGTGTAAAAAATGTGTCTTGAATTGGTCAGTTTTGATATTGGTTAACAAGCCTAGGGTTAGATTCAATAAGAAATCAAACTGGGTTCTACCCTGCACAACTACTGCAGCATGAATATTCAGATAATCCATTCCACCTGGGTCCATTATTGGCAAAGGGACCTTTACAATCTGTGTTCTTCAAACACATTTTTCAGGAAATAATTGAGCTAACCCTGCTTTAGAGGTTCAGATCTGGGAATATAATTTAATTTTAAACCTTGACCTCCCTGCATTAGTACATGACAATAGAAGTGTCATGAGTATCTTTTTTCCCGCTGCTTGCTCTTCCATACACTTGCTTTTTTTCCTCATCAGTAGTAATGGATCTGTCTGTAGTCATTTCCCCTAACAATACAACACTGAAAAGGCAATGGGGAGGAAATACCTTGGTAATATCAACAGAGCTGCTATCCAAACTTGTGTCTCTTTAGACTGGATTTACTATTGATGTATAGTCTTTGTGCAAATCTGCTGGTTGAAGCAGTCTGGCCTTTGTCTGGATTTACCCAGTTTCAACAAAAGATACGAACACCTTTCTCACTGACGGAGGGCAGAAGCATTGATTGTTGCTAATAGGAGTGGACACAGTCTGCTGATGGTTGGATTTTAAGCAGCTTCACTTAAATTACAATAAGTGAAGGTTATTTGTGATCCCAACATGTGAATTTTGACTTTTACCCATTAGAAATAATTTTCAAATAGGCTCAAATAACCTCACAATGTAAAATAATGTCATTATTATAATTTATTGTAGTAATCCAGACTCCAACCAATGTGTTAGGCATTGCACAAATACATATAGTCACAAACCACTAATGGCCCGCAGAGCTTACAATTGGAATGAACAAGTGAGGGAGTAAATATTCTTATCCCCATTTTACAGATGGGGAACTAAAACACACCAACATAAAGTGACTTGCTCCAGATCACAAAGGAAGTATGTAGCAGAGACAAGAATGGAACCCAAACCTCCTGAAGTCCCTGTCTATTGCCCTGACAGCAAGACCAACCTTCCTCCCTGAACACAACTTCCTGGGATATGTCTCATGACTAGAATATTGGTATAGAGGGGTATAGCCTGTTCAGGAAGAAAAAAAAATAAGGAGGTTTTGCATTTGCATCAAGAATATATACACTTGTTCTGAGATCCAGAAGGAGTTGAGAGGCAGCCTAGTTGAAAGCCTCTGGATAAAGGTAAAATGGGAGGGGAGGGGGGAAACAGGGATGATGTCATGGTACGATCTATTATAGACTACAGGATCAGGAAGAGGAGGTGGATGAGGTATTTCTGGAATAAATAACAAAAATATCCAAAACAGAAGACCTGATAATAATGGGGCACTTTAACTACCCAGGCATCTACTGGAAAAGAAATACAGCAAAACACAAAATTGCTGTTAAATTTTTGGACTGTATTGAGGACAATGTTTTGTTTCAAAAAACGGAGCAAGTAACAAGGGGAAAACCCATTTTTGACTTTATGCTGACCAACAGGGAGGAGGTAGTTGAGAATCTGAAGGTAGAAGGCAATTTGGATGAAAGTGATCATGAAATGATTCTAAGGAAAGGACATAGTGAGAATAGCAGGATAAGGATAATGGACTTCAAAAAAGCAGACTTTAATAAACTCATAGACCTAGCAGGTAATGTACCACAGGGAGAAAATCTAAGGGGAAAAGGAGTTCAGGAGAAGTAACAGTTTTTCAATGAGACAGTATTCAAAGAACAGCTAAAAGCTCTCCTGATGTGAAGGAAAGATAGGAAGAAAAGTAAGAAGACAGTATAGCTCTATCGAGCTCTTTATTGACCTGAAAATCGAAAGCCTGTGCTGGGCTATAGGGACTGCATGCACTGCCCAGGTGTCAAAAACAGGTCCTGGCTCATGTGCCACTGGATCCCTTGTCACCTCTCCCTCATAATACTCCTCGCTGTTGATGATGGGGACCGGTGGGCTCTTGGGGATGGTGGTGGTGTGTCTACCAAGGATCGCATGCGCTCTTTGTAAAAGTGGCAGGGTCTCTGGCTTTGCATCAAAGTGACTGTTACCCTCTCATGAATTCTGCTACACCTGCCGCGGGTCCCTGGCTTTCACGTGGGGCACTCTTCCCCGTCCCTCTTGTAGCTCTTCTTTACCATGCCCCAAGCGATCTGCTCACAGATGCTGACATTTCTACAGCTAGATCAGAGATGTGTCTGCACAGCCTCTCCTCCCCACAGACCCAGAAGAGTCAACACCTCCTGAGTAGTCCAGGCAGGAGCACCTCTGTAGTGTGTAGCTGGTATGTTCATCTGGGCATTGCTAGGCATGCTTTCCAATCCAGGCAACCAGGAAATATAATTTCAAAAATGTGCAGGGCTTTAAAAGGTAGGGGTGTGTAACTATGTACCTGGCCCTTGGGCAGCAGAGTTCAAAACAGTGACCAGAGTGGTCAAGTTGAGGCATTGTGGGACATCTGCTAGAGACCACTAAAGTCAATGTAAGTAACGTCGTGTCTATGATGACACTGCATCTCAACCTGAATGCTATGCCTGTCATGGACGTAGAGTTATTAAGTCAACGTAGTGGGTGAGGTACGTCAGTGGGAGCAAAAATTAAATATAGACACCTACAGAGTTATGTCAACATAAGCTGCCTTGATCCAACCTCACTCAGTAGCCCAGGCCTCACTTAGGGCTGGTCTTCACTACCCGCCGGATCGGCGGGTAGCGATCGATCTTTTGGCGATCGATTTCTCACGTCTTGTGAAGACGCGAGAAATAGATCACCTGTGGCGCCCCCATCGACTCTGGAACTCCAGCTTGCCGGGGGAGCGTGCCGCCGACTGCTGCCGCCGTGAGGACGGCAGGTAAGTCAGGTGCAGATACGCAAACTTCAGCTACCTGATTCACGTAGCTGAAGTTGGGTATCTGCCATCGATCCCCCCCGGTAGTGAGGACCAGCCCATATACTGGTATAAATCAGGAGCAATTCCACTGAAGCCACACCCATATAAGACTGATGTGAATGAGGAGGGTGTCTGGCCTTTACTGAATGTAGTGACCGGAAGACATTGTGACGGGCAACCACTAGGAGGTGTAGTTACACTTCTGAGTCAACCCCAGGAAAGTGCATAATGATGGTATCATCAGCTATGAGAATGACCTTGCTGCTATCTGTGTGTTTGGGAACGGAACTGTTCCCAGCTGTGTGAGTGTTTACCCCGTCTGTGTGAGAACGAATGCGTGGGAAACCAAATCGGGAAACTGAGGCAGGACAGCGTGTAACCAATCAGCTTGTTGCTTGCAAATGAGATATGAGTATGTATGAGATGCAAATGTGTGAGTGTACTTAAACCCACACCTGTATTTTGCTGTGGGCTCTTCCGACCTAGCAATGGCTCTGGAGTGCTAGGTACCCCTTCTGCGGTCGCGTTGATAGACTTGAGCCCCTCAACGCCTATTCGAGGGACCGAGGCCTTCCAATAAACTCATCTACTTTCTACAACCACGTGTGTATGCCTTGTCTCGCAAAATCAAAAGTACCTCACAACACTGAACTTTGCCTAAAATAAAGCTTTTTAGAGTGAGCTCTGCAGTGTTTGAGAAAATGATAATGAAGAGGGTTTTAAGAAAAATGTGCTAACATTATTTTTTAAATTAATATTGATTGGTATTAATTCAGAGAAACTACTAAATTGATGGGCTCAGTGGGTTACAAATCAAGTGTGTTACTGCTTTGGTGCATCACGTATCTTACTGCTGTGTTACTTTACTATGTTGTATTATACAGCTCAGGAATAATGTATGCAGTCATCAGAGGAATGCACCAGACAAGGGCATTGTCAGAACATGCACAGATTTGAACCTAGCTCCTGAGCGTGACTTCAGAACATTCTTCTTTGCTGCTGTACCTAATTAGAGGTGTGGTGTGGCTGGGGGCTGGATAAAAGTGCTGATGTGCACATTGCCAAAATTATGTGATGAAACCAAAACACTCAGCCATCTTTCCAAAAGATTGAGCATTATGAGTCTTGGCAAAATCCTGAAGTTTAGTGAGTCCTGTTTCCATTGGGATGTGTACAGAAGCCTTTCATTTCACATATGCAGAAAGTATTAAAACTACATCGCTTTAAAAAAATAGTTCATGAAATGGGTGAAATGGAATATTTCATTGCATAATACCTACGTGTGGCTATGGATTAATATTTAAGGCAGTGGCAAGGAATAACCACATAGGACCTTACACACACACTTGTCTCTCTCACCAACAGAAGTTGGTCCAATAAAAGATATTACCTCATCCACTTTGTCTCTAATATCCTGTGATGAATATGGCTACAACTATGCTGCAAAAAATATTTTGCATGTCTCCTACTCTTTAAGTTGTTACTGCTATTACAGTGTTGGTGAAGAATTAAACATTTGTCACTATAGATGTGGAGTCTATATGCGTTCATGAAAGACATTTTTATTACTTTCAAACAAATGAAAAAGTGAGACCCTGTTGGATTTATTGCTATATAATGTCAAAACTGTACTTCATATTGCTGTTAATCTGCAAAGACAATACTGGCATACTATTGAAAGAGGTTCTGGATGGATTCAGTTGATGGATAGCTAATGTTTGGATGTCTTTGAATGCGATGGCCCAGCAATACTGTTTTACAGCGACATACAAATTTAATCCAAAACAACAAAACAAAAGTATATGAAACATAATTCAGCACTACCCGCAACACTGCAATAATCCCCAAACACTTTGCTAATTAGTGAATGGAACTACAGTGAAACCTCGATTTAACGGACTAATTGGGGCGAGGGGGTGTCCGTTAAAGCCAAAAGTCCGTTATTTAATAATTTTTAAAAATCATTAAATAACAGGACTTTTGGCTTTAACGGACACCCCCTCACCCGAATTAGTCCCTTATATAGAGGTTTTAGGAGCTGTCAACCCCCCCCCCCACCTGTCAACCCCCCCGCCCGGCTCCCCGCAGCGGGGAGCCCGGCGGGAGCTGTCAACTCGCCCAGCTCCCCGCAGCGGGGAGCCCGGCGGGAACTTTCAGCCCGCCCGCCCAGCTCACTGTCAACCCCCCGCCTGGGTCCCCGCAGCGGGGAGCCCGGCGGGAGCTGTCAACCCCCCCCCCCGGCTCCCCGCTGCGGGGAGCCGGGGGGGTTTGACAGCTCCCGCCCGGCTCTCCGCTGCGGGGAGCCGGGCAGGAGCTGTCAACCCGGCCCGGCTCCCCTCTGCGGGGAGCCGGGCGGGAGTTGTCAGCCCGCCCGCCCGGCTCCCCTCTGCGGGGAGCCGGGCAGCCGGGTTGACAGCTCCTGCCTGGCTCAAAACCCCCCGTCCGTCTGTCTCCCCGCTGCGAGGAGCTGGGCGGGGGGGTTGACAGCTCCCGCTTGGCTCCCCCCAGCGGGAAGCCCGGCGGGAGCTGTCAAACCCCCCGCCCAGCTTCCCGCTGCGGGGAGCTGTCAAACCCCCCGCCCGGCTTCCCGCTGCGGGGAGCCGGGCGGGAGCTCTCAAACGCCCCCCCCCCCCGGCCGGTTCCCCGCTGCGGGGAGCCGAGCGGAGGCTCTCAAACGCCCCCCCCCGCCCGGCTCCCCGTTGCGGGGAGCCGGGCGGGGGGGTTGACAGCTCCCGCTCTGCTCCCCCCAGCGGGGAGCCGGGCGGGAGCTCTCAAACGCCCCCCCCCCCGCCCGGCTCCCTGCTGCGGGGAGCCGAGTGGGGGCTCTCAAACCCCCCGCCCGGCTTCCCGCTGCGGGGAGCCGAGCGGAGGCTCTCAAACGCCCCCCCGCCCGGCTCCCCGTTGCGGGGAGCCGGGCGGGGGGGTTGACAGCTCCCGCTCTGCTCCCCCCAGTGGGGAGCCGGGCGGGAGCTGTCAGCCCCCCCCCCCCCGCCCGGCTCCCGGTTGCAGGGAGCCGGGCAGGGGGGCGGGGGGGTTGACAGCTCCCGCAGGGGTCCCTGCTGCGGGGAGCCGGGCGGGAGCTGTCAACCCAGCCGGCTCCCTGGGGCGGGAGCCGGCAGCCCCCAATAACGGATTTCGGATGCATCGGAAATTTTGTCCGTTGCATCCGAAGTCCGTTAAATCGGGGTCCGTTAAATCGAGGGTTTACTGTATTTGGAAATGACAGCGTTAAAGATGTGAAATAGTCAACTGCATAATACAACCATGTTTACTAACTATTTCAGTGCAGAGTCTCAGCTGGGACTTAAGATGCAGCTGGAATTGCTTCATTAATTTTTCAGCAATTTTCAGTTCTCTAAAAACTGTCGCCTTTAGAGTGTAACAGCACCTTGTCAACAGCCGAAGCATGAGTTTAGGGAGAATGCTATATTTCAACCCCTGGCTTAAAAAAAAGTGTGAATGTTCAGTTCCTATACATGATCAGTCTAGTATTAAATCTTTAATTATCATACAGTGGTTGACAATTAATATTTACACAAATTCCTTTTGCAGGTAATTTACCATTGGGGAATGCACATGCTTAAGTAAGCTTTAATTCTTTAGGCTGGGATTTTGTGATCAGTATTAAAAAAAGACATCCAGCCAGATAGTGAACATTAAGCACAGACCTGCAGTAGGCAGTGTGGAACCATATTGCCCCCTGGCAGCACTCCAGGTGGAACTGCATCTGAGGAAACTAAACGCCACCTCATATGGAAGTTGCACCATCCTTTTGAATAGTGTAGTTGATAAAATATAACAGTGTTTACAAACATAGGGACACAAACTCTTGTTGATCCCTTCTCACAGCCTCCATTTCCATTCATTGAGTTTGAAGGTATAGGTCGAAGATACCAGGTAACTTACATGTGGAACAATAACAGATGAGTGTTAGAAATATATGACCTAATTGTGCCCCCAAGATCTGAGTGTACTAATGATGGTAATGGGCAATTTAAATTAAATTTGTTTAAATGCACTTACAGTATTGCCAACTCCAATCACTCAAATCTCATGAGTCCGGCTCTCAAAAACAATGAGAATAGCTTAAAGATCATGAGATTTTAAAATAATCCATTTAGGGAGCTTTTTTCCTTTCCCCTTCCTTTTTTTTAAGTCTTTAGATCATACTCATGTCACATTTTTAAGCATTTTTTTCCTGCAGCCATGAGAGCTAGAAACTTATTTTTTTAAAATGAAAGTTGCATTTCTCACATAATCACTTGTCTCCAGCAACTAAAACTTTAAGAAATAAACCAAGTATTGTGATATTTGTGATAAAAATCATGAGAATTAGCAACACTGTGTAACTTTAAAAAAAAAACTTACCAAAATAAAACCAAGCTTTAAAATGTATCTATATGCAGTGCCATGGCTTATCTTAAAATACTTTTAGTGCTTCTAGTTGTAGATTCTGAGAATGCTGATATGTGTGAGAATTTTTCCCTTCTACTTATGGATAAAAATGTTTCAAGAGACCATTTCATGCACCTCACAAATCCTGTAATATATAATGAAAATACTTTTCTCTGTGTATCTTACTGGTGCTAAAATGCTATGACCAAACTAGAGGAAAACTTTGATCCTATGTTTTTGTAACCTTTTTGAATGAGACAATACAAAGTAAATAATTTTTACAGAGGAAAATTAAATTAGAGGAAAATTAAAATATAAACACATTACTACTAAGCCAAAATTCATGGTGAGAATCAAAGCTTGTGCAGAATAGTGAATACACAGACCTTTTTAATCACCTTATTGTCATAAGGGATACATTCCATAAGATCTGTGATCAAAGCTTTGTGCCAGACTGTCTTTATGTGTGTTTAGCATAATCTAGGATTAAGAATGTTCTTTAAAGAAAGACAAAGTTGCTTTTTGAGATATCATTAGATCTTTGTAATCATATGTTAATATCATTGCATACACTAAAGAAAAGAAAATATCAGCTATTGAACTCTTTCTGGAAGACTAAATAATTTTTATTAGAATACAAAACAGTAAATTTGGTTAGCTTATTTAAAGAGTTAGAAGTGCTGACTCAGTTAAAAAAAATATTCACACAAATTTTCTCTTCTGCACTGTTGTTTCTTTTCGGGTTCATGTGTGTGTGGATAGATGAGTGTCAGTTTTTTTGGGAGCTAATGATTTGTCCATTAAGAGGATTCAATTTTTGTGGGCCAAGGACTTTTCATCCTATTTATCTCTTGGATGTATCTATGTTTTTGAGCTCAAATCCTCAGCGGCCATATCAGAAGTCAGCTCATCTACACTAGAACAACATTAAAATATGTGGGCCTGTTTCTTGATTCTCGCCTGTTTTACAGTGGAGTAACTCCACTGATTTCCATAGGGTTACTCTTAACTCTCATTCCATAGACTTTGAATCAAGCCTTCAGGGAAGAACTTCCATTGATTTTAGTGGGCTGTGCATAATGCCCCTAGGGTCTAATCCACAGTACAAAATAACTCCTGGGACGTGCTGGGAGCTGAAGCATTCAGCTCTGCTCTGGAAGTGATCAGCACCTTGTATGAATGTGCCATTATCCTGATGTAAATATAATCAGATTCGCCTCATTTTCTATCTCTGTGAGGGGAGTGGAGGTGGGATGGAGGAAGTGAACAATTGGAAAATGTAGGTCTTTCCATACTTTAACACAGTGCAAATGGCAAAGTATGCTGTTCTCTATGACAGAATGTTATACACCAATCTGCCTCTGAGCATTTGTTTCCACATTTTCTTCTTCCAGCTACGGTCAGTGTTTCAAACCAAATAACCACATGGCCTGTATCTAGTGAATTATTCGATAGATATAAAGTTATGTAGAAAGGATGTAGATCATAGAATTGTCAGTCTGGAAGGGACAGTCAGAGGTCATCTAGCCTGGCCCCCAGGCTGAGGCAAGACCACATAAACCTTAGATCATCCCTGCCAGGTGTAACCTGTTCCAAAAAACCTCCAGTGACAGGGATTCCACAGGGAAGCCTAGTCCAGTGCTTAAATATCCATATAGTTTAAAAGTTTTCTAATATCTAACCTAAATCTCCTTTGCTGCAGATTAAGTCAACTACTGCTTCTCCTACCTTGTGGGCATAGAGAACAATTGATCATCTTCTTCTTTGTAACATATTTGAAAACTGTTATCGGGTCCCTTCTCAGTCTTCTGTGCTTAAGACTAAACATGCCCAGTTTGTTTAATCATTCCCTTTTATATCCCCTCTCTCCAGTTTGTCCACATTTTTCCTACAGAGTGGCACCCAGAACGGACAAAGTACACCGATTGAGACCTCACCAAGGCTGAGTAATAGGACAGTTTTCTCCCATGTCTTACATACATGTGAGTTCGTCCATCAAAGTCGATGAGGACCACCCAATGTCATCAGTTTGTTTGGGAGTGGGTTCTAAGATAGCTGATTAGTCCAATCCGAGCCCGGAATTGATGGTTGCAATGGGGACATGGAAGATCAGGCTGCCGACCGAGGGCAGAGAAGATACCAGCCCTGGACTTGCGAAGAAGACACTTCTCTACAGCATCACTCAGTCTCTTTTGTTCATAGACTGTTGCACCATCATGAACTCGTCTGCGCCAGGCGAAGCGATCATTAGCGATGCTCTCCCAATTTTCAGGATCTATGTTACAGTTCTTAAGGGAGGCCTTGAGGGTGTCTTCGAATCTCTTCTTTTGACCTCCAAGAGATCGCTTGCCGTGTTGTAGTTCGCAATAGAACATCTTCTTGGGCAATCGTTCATCGGGCATTCGTACAACATGCCAAGCCCATCTGAGTTGTGCCTTGCAAAGCAGGGTGTGGATGCTTGTCATATCAGCCTGTAAAAGGACGTCG
The DNA here is from genome assembly GCA_032164245.1 of Sternotherus odoratus. Lineage (NCBI taxonomy): Eukaryota > Metazoa > Chordata > Testudines > Kinosternidae > Sternotherus > Sternotherus odoratus. The sequence continues at coordinate 64,944,305 of JAVMKO010000001.1, forward strand.
GTGTCTGGAATTTTATCCTGCCATCTTATCTTCAGTAGTTTCCGCAGACAGCTCAGTTGGAAGTGGTTCAGCTTTTTCGTATGACGACTGTAGACAGTCCAGGTCTCACAAGCATAGAGGAGAGTGGGCAGGACGACCGCCGAATAGACTTTTAGTTTGGTTTCAATCTTACATACAACAACTCCTGTTAATAAACTCTGGAGTGACATTAGGCACTTTTTCACAACCAAAACACATTGCTGACTCATTCAATTTGGGACCGTCTATAGCCCCAAGATCTTTTTCAACAGTACTACCACCTGGCCAGTTATTCCCCATTTTGTAGTTGTGCATTTGATTTTTTTTTCTTCCTAAGTGAAGTATTTTGCATTTTTCTTTATTAAATTTCATCATGTTGATTTCAGACCAATTCTTCAATTTATTAAGATCATTTTGAATTATAATCTTGTCCTACAAAGTACTAGCAACTCTTCCCAGTTTGGTGTCATCTGCAAATGTTATACACCTACTCTCTTCTCCGTTATCCAAGTCATTAATGAAAATACTGAATAGTACTAAAAGTATTCGACCCACAACAGACCCCTGTGGGATCCAACTAGGTATGTCCCCCCAGTTTAACAGTGAACCATCAATAACTACTCTGAATATTGTCTTTCAACCAGTTTTTCACTCACTTTATATTAATTTAATCTATATAATTAATAGATTTATATAATAATAACAAAGATAATTAATTTAATCTAACCCACATTTCCCTAGTTTAAGAGACTATTATATGAGACTTTGTCAAAAGCTTTACTAAAATCGAGATCTATCACATTTACAGCTTCCCCATTTGAAAGGCCAGTAGCCCTATTAAAGAAGGAAATTAGGTTGATTTGGTATAACTCGTTCTTGGCAAATCCATGTTGGCTATTTTTTATAACCCTATTATCCTCTTGGTGCTTACAATTGTTGCAGCATCTTTCCATGTACCAAAGTCAGTTTGATTCAGAGCTCAAATTAGAGAGGGGTTTATGAGGACCAGGTCCTCTTACTTAGGAGATACCTAATTTCTCTCCTTTTCAAAGGCACTGGGAGACACAGTGTTTTGGCTCCTTTACTTTTCCCAGTGTTCCCTGCAAACTACACACCAGAACAGGGAGCATTTGCAAACTGCCTGCCCAGCTTGAGAACAAGCCCACAGGGCCAGCCAGGGCATGAGAGCATATGTAAACTGTACATATAGCCAGAAGAAAGCCAGCCAGCACAAGGGCATTTCAGCACATTCAAATCCTGCTAGAGCTTGCACAACGATTACCGTATTTTTCGCCCTGTAAGACGCACTTTTTCTTCCCCAAAACGGGGGGGGGGGGGGGGGAAGTTGGTGCGTCTTATAGGGCGAATGTCTTATAGGGCAAAAAAAAAAAAAAAAAAAGCGCCTCGCTCCCCCGTCCCCGCCGCGCGGGCGGGCTGCCGAGGTTCCCCCCTCCCCGCCGCGGGCGGGCTGCCGGGAGCGTCCCGGTTCCCCCCTCCCCGCCGCGGGCGGGCTGCCGGGAGCGTCCCGGTTCCCCCCTCCCCGCCGCGGGCGGGCTGCCGGGAGCGTTCCCGGCAGCCCGCCCGCGGCGGGGAGGGGGGAACCGGGACGCTCCCGGCAGCCCACCCGCGGCGGGGAGGGGGGAACCTCGGCAGCCCGCCCGCGCGGCGGGGACGGGAGAGTGAGGCGCCTTTTTTTTTTTTTGGTCCGGATTTTTTATTAAAAAACGAGGGGGCGTCTTATAGGCCGGAGCGTCTTATAAGACGAAAAATACGGTAGTTTTTTATGCCAGCCTAGAAATGCACCCTTATATCTACTAAGGGCAGGTCAACTTTACAAACGTACAGCTCACGTGTTGGCATAATAACTTCATCTCTGCAAGAGACGGTAGCTATGTCAGCAGGAGAAACTCTCCTGCCAACATAGCACTGTCTACATGAGGATTATGGTCAGTATAACTACGTCACTCAGGGGTGTGGAGTTATACTGAAGTAGTTATACTGAAGGGGTTATACTGAAGTAGGTATGTAATGTAGTCTTGGCAGGGAGGGAGAGTCATCAAAGTCACTGTTAATTTGAGTCCCACTTTGGGCAGAAATCTGGAAAAGGTTGGAAGGTACATTGGTAAAATTTGTCTCTGTAAGCAGTTGGTGTTGGTTGTTTGGTTTTGTTTTGTTTTTCAATTTTAATTTAATCAAAACATTTAATTTAATTTTAATTTAATCAAAGCATTTCTTATATTCATATATGTATGAATGACCTGCTATCTGGTGGGATGGAATGAAGGTAACACTAATCTGAACATCAAAAATCCAGAAAATCAAAAGATTGCATGTTACTGAGAATGGTGGGGCAAGAGGTGGAGATGGAGAGAGACACAGCAGCTTCTTTCATATGCTTAAAGTTACTGTAACAACCCTGAAATAAAACTGCCCAAGGTTTGGGACCTCGACCATGGATGAGAATTTTCTCGCCAGCCCTGTCAGTAACGACACATTTCAAACATTTTGAAGCAAAGTTAAGAGAAACATGCAGGCAACCTTATCTCCACCCTCTTTGAGCACTGTCCATAAAACAATACTGACTCTCTTCCTTTTTGCTGTAATGGACAGGTGCTACCTTCACCAGCCTGGCACCCCAACCCTGAGCCTATTTCTCCTGACAGAAGAACACACCTACAATAGTTATCAACCATTTAATACCCTTTACATTTTCACATAGGATATGAGCTACACCTATACTGTCTCCTCCCTGTTATTTGATTTACCGGCGGCTTTCAGACCCCACTGCACTATTGACAATACCCATGCCAAGAAGACCCCCAATGTCCTGCCACTGACACAACCTACACAATTCTGTATTGAAATGCTGCAGACTGGAACCTCAAGGTACATGTGTGGGTATTTACGCTGTATTTCCTGGTTTTCTGACATTTGAGTTTTTCTGAACTGGACATTCTGGGAGGGCATGAGCTATCATTGGTCAACCTTCACTCTTTATTAACAACGTTTTTGTGCCATTCCATTTCCATATGGTCAGAGACTACTTGCAAATTGCTAGTATTACTGTGGACCATGCACAGCAACCTAATGCAAGATTGCAAAGTACCAAGGCACCCTTAATTTTTTCCCCATCTAATTTATCTAAATATTCTTTAACCCATTATTTCTCTATTTTAGCTTATGTTCCTTCCCCCTTATTGTTAATGTTAATTGTGTCTAATATCTTGTGACAATTTACTTTTTTAGTGAAGGCTGAAGCAAAATAGGCATTAATCACCTCAGACTTCATTATGTCATCTATTTTTAGCTCTCCTTCCCCACTACGTAGAGGAACTATACTTTCCTCTATCTTTTTCTTAATGCTACTGTATGTACACAACTTCTTCTTACTGCCCTTTATGTCATTGCAAGGTATAACTGGTTTTGTGCCTTAGCCTTTCAGATTTTGTGGTGTTCTGTGAATTTTGTGATGGTTTTTTCATCATACTGTATATCCCTTTAGCACTTTGTATCCTCTAGTATTTCTACAGAAGCATAACACACGTTAACAGATAGAAGACCTTACATGTTTCCTCCTTCTGCTCTTGAAACATAAATATTTGATTACTTTTTACTATAATTATTCAATTTTTCTGGCACATAAATGGAATTTCATCTCTATTTCTTATTCCTTTTTTTCAGATTCTCTCACCTGGCACTACTATGTTCTGTATTATTATTATTTGTTAAACACCAACAGCATGTTTGGCCATATCTGAGGCATACAAAAGTATGGATTTATGAAAAATACTTGTTGGAGGCTTTAGCAGTCAACGTACATTCATGTTTTATTGTGAATGTGGGTTGCTGGCATTGAGAGGGTAATGCCTTTGAGCAGAATTTTAAAAATCTGTGTAGGATTTATCTACATGCTAAGACAAATTCTCTTCTCTGTTGTGCATGCTAGGCTGTCATTGATGTCAATAGGAGCTGCCTGTGCTCATCTAAGGTCAGTATTACATTAACCCACTGTGATTCATTTTAAATTACAATACCAGCCATCAATTTTCCTTAAAACCTTTTATTGCTCCTAGGATAAGTATGTTTGAAATTCACATGGTAGTGATCACAAATAACCCTGAGTGGCTTCACCCAAGCCCAGAGGCAAAGGAGTGATATGGACCGTCCAGAAAGGAACATACAGACTTCCCAAACAATCCCAGGTTTCTCCTACAAAACTTTTTGTCCTGGTTGAAGCAGCTGCTGTCCTGCCGGACTGGCTGGGCTCAGATCCCCGTTCCAGGCATTGCCACCTGCTCGCTCTCTCCCCTTCCTTATCCCTTGCATTCCCTCCCCTCCCTGACCTCCAAGGGTATGTCTACACAGCAAAAAAACCCCAAAAAAACCCCACATCAGTGACTCACAGATCCTAGGTCAACTGATTCGGGTTTGACCTACAGGGCTAAAAATAGTAGTGTAGCTGTTCCTTCTGGGGCTTGGATTCTGGACTTTGAAATCTGGTGAGGGGGAGAGTCTCAGAGCTTGGGCAGAACATCTACTCTGCTATTTTTAGCGCCATTGTGCAAGCTTGAATCAGTTGACCTGGACTCTGAGGCTCATGGCTACTGAAAAAAAAGAACTGGTAAGAACTGGCAAGATTTGATGCCAAGTTTATTTGGTTGACCACTGAGTCTGATGAATGCTTGATGCAGGTCATCCTGCCCTGTAGCACTTCCTCTTGATTTAGTGTGGTGCTGCTACACTCCTGGCCTCAGTTTCTCTTTTCTACACAATCAAGTTGGGTGACAGACAAAATACCCATCCTGGAGATCTTTATTATAGCTAAATAAACTTGAAATAAAGTCTCTCCCTTTGGGTTCAGGGGTTGCACATCCCTCCATCTTGAAGTCTGTGGTTCTCAGTCCCGGCCTCTGGTCTCTCACTTGGGTTCAGGGAGTAGTACAGCCCTCCTTTTTGGACCTGTAGTTTTCAGGGAGTGCCTCTCTCTTAGGAGTGCTTCTCCTTCTGTGAGCACCTCTCTGCAACCGGGTCCTGATGGCATTTAATCAGGCTGCCTAGATAGGCTTGTTCCCTTAAATCAGTTCATGATGGGTAGCCTGAGCCCAAGCTCTCCTTAAACGGGGTCAGTAACCTCACTGATAGTGCCCACATATCTTTTTGTTTTAGAGTTATTTGCAGGTACAGCAAGTTATATAATACAACTCTAAGAGCAAGTTGTTTTGGCGACTGAGAAAACTAGTATTCAGTTTCACAGAATGTTTTATTATCCAGCTAGTTAATGGGAAAATGCTCAATACTTTAGTCTGTATGTCTTTGTAGTATAAATATCTTAACCAAGACTACAAACAATACACAAATGCATCAAGACTTAAATTCACATATGTTATGGAGTACACAGCAGGCAGCTATATCCACTGGGATATTTTCTATATCAACACATAAGTTACACTATATCACAGTAATTGTGATATTTTAGGGCCTTAGCCAAACATCATTGATTTATTGGGAGGCTTTCCTTTGACTTGAAGGGTCAGATTAAAGCAGACATTCCCAAATTCTGGCATACATACTTCCGGGGGTTTTCAAGACATCTCTGGGGGGGTACGCTGGAAAAATTGTGTAATGGTGGATTTTATTTATTAATTACTAGCTGAAATACCCGGCGTTGCTCGGACTATTTGTAATTGGAAACTGGGATGTAAAAAGACTATAATGTTTTTTATTAATACAAATTTTGTTTTTATTGTATATCAGTACATTCTATAAATTACTATTGTAATGCTTTATCATAAACAACATTTTTTGTTTTGTTTTTTGGGGTAAAAATGAATAATCCTTTGGGAGTGCCAACTCTAGAGCAAGCCACAGCTGTTTCCGTGGCCCTGGTTTGGGAAGTCCGAACGCAATTTTCCTTTAATCTTATTTGGTGTTGTTCGGCTGTTTCTGTGGCCCTGGATTGATAATTTCGTACTCTATTATTATGTAGCCATTTCTCACGTTGTTCAGAAGTCTCATTTTGTCTAATTAATTTCATTCTCTTGCATTTAGATGTGGTTTCTCCGATACATTTTTGCTTTTTAAGCGGCATAATGAATAGGGTTCTTTTTAAGAAAAAAAACAGTGTATTTAATTATGTTTGTGCTACACAACACTAAGCTCTCTGGTTATCTGTATTATTACATCATAACTATGTGACAGACAACAGCATGTGTTAACCTGCTGCCCAGATGATGTTATGTGAGCTGTGTAGTTGATGTTAATGAGCTTTAAAGAATTTCACCCCTAGGGGGTGTAAGAGGTGAGATTTAAAAAAATTTCGATTCTTACCCTGATTAGGACCCTAAAGCCTATAACTGTACCAAATTTCAAGTATCTAGCTGAAATGGTGTGGAAGTAGTAAGGGAACATACATACACACACGCATACACCATCTGACTTTTATATATATAGATTTTATGTATTACACTTTCATAATAGGCTACACAGACAAATCTTTAAAATTCTGAGGGAATTTGTTATATAAAATATGGTAGTTAAATTACTTCAAGATGTATCAATGAGAATGCAGGTGCACAAAGACACTGATTACAGAGTCCTCACCCAGGGCTGGATTTCCAATTAGGCACAGTAGACACATCCCTAGGGGCACCAACATTTTAGGGGCAGCTTACCTCTCTAAAATTGTTTGCCACACAAAGGTCAGCTGTAGACAAGGGGAGGAAGGGAAGCACTGAAGAAGCTGTGCATTAGGTGTAAATCCGTCTCTATCCTCACTTCCAATCACTGTACAGTGTGGGTTCAGTTGCCCAGCAACTGTCCAGTCTAACTTAGTTCAGAAGTTATGGGGGATTTGGTTGTATATGCTGCACTATAACTATATCTGTACATAACAATGAAGTATGAACAGATGGCTAAAGACTGATAGTGTTAAGAAGATCACACAAAGTATCAGTGATGAAAAGGGCAGGGGTACATGAGCAGCTAGTAGATCTGGAAGGGAGTACACAATAAGAAAAGTTTGGGACCAAAAGTTTGGATTAGAGAATTATTAGATAATTCATGCAATATAACGCCAAAAATCTTTCTTTATTCCTTCAGTGAAATTTTATTCTTCTTGATGTTTTTGTACAACAATGCACCGAGTGTGAACAGGAGGACCTGAAAAAAGGAAGAATGAATGGGTTAAAAATTAAAGCGGGTCATAGTCATTTATGCTCATTCATATCTAAATTTAATCTGTTGCAGTTCAGAGGCCAGATCCTGCTCCCACTGATGCTACAGTAGGCAGACAACAGGAAAGATAGACCAGTGATTCGACTGCTAATGTAGGACTTAGAAAACCTGGATTCAGTTCTCTATTTCTTTTCTAAACTTCTTGTGTGACCTTACACAGGTTATTTGATCTTTCTCTGCCTTTGCTCCCCCTCTGTAAAATGGGAATAATAGCACTTCACTACTATGTGTTGTGAGGTTAAAGACATCAAAGATTGTGAGGCACTATGGGAATGGGGGATATATAACTACTTAAAGAATGTAAATTTTGCCCCACTCTCAGCCCCACACCTGAGGCTCTGCTCCTGGGACCTCCGCCACCAAGCCCCACTCCCCAGCTGCTGGCCTCATGCTCGGCCCCACAGCTGGGGCTCTGCTCTTGGCCCTGCATATGGAGTCCAGGCTACCCAAAGCTGTGGCCTTGGCCTCTTTACCTTTGTCTGGGTCCCCCCTCCCAGAGACACAGCCCTGCTCCCAGCCTCAGGGCGGGGAGGGGGCAGTGAGGAGTAAGGGGGATGGCTTTCGGCACCCCCACTACTAAAAATGTTCCAGCATCATTTGCTCTGGAAATAGTGTTTCTGAGGCTATGCCTACTCTAGAGACCTTACAGGAGTACAGCTGTACCAATGCAGCTGCACCATTGTAAAATCTCTCATGTATCTGCTTTGTGCAGATGGGGGAGAGCTCTCCCGCCGGCATAATGAAACCGCCCCCAACAACTGACATAGCATTGTGCACACTACCACTTATGCCTCCTGCAAAACTTATGTTGCTCATAGCAGTGTTTTTTTCCAAACCCCTTAGCAACAGAAGTTTTGCCAACATAAGTGGTAGTGTAGATAAACCCTTAATTAACAAAACCACCAATAAATAGAGTCTTATCTTGCTCCCATTGACGTTAAGAGAACTTCATACATGATTTTAATGGGACAGGGTCATGCCGATAGAACACTAAATGTATTTTTGTGGGTCCCACTATTTTGTCAGTATTTTCTTATTTAAAAAAAAATAATCAAATACTCTTACCTCTACAGTTAGCAGTGCAATATTAATTGCAATTAAGACCATAGTGTTGTTTTCAAACCACATTTTAATATACTCATCACATCCCTAGGAAAAAGCAGATGAATAGATATTAACTGCAAAATTATTTTTGATTCCTGGATTCAGACTGCATATTTATAATATGTCCTTGTTCAAATTTTATGCAACAACTTCCTACCAGGGATTTATGGGTTCTGATACTTACTCATTGGAAGGCAGTCACATTAGTGTGTAATGCCGAGAGTTTGGCCCCAAACATTTTCAGGATCTTTTTTAAAAAATATACAAACAAAGTTTCAAAAGTAATTGACTGAATCAATTACTTTTTCACCCAGAAGTACTGGGACTAGCTGCTGATCTAAGGGGGAATTTGCTTTTGTAAAAGGGTATTGATGGATCCTCATTCAAGCCTCCAATCACTCTACAACTGGATACTTAAAAGAATACATTTAGCTATTGTAAGTTTACTGTGATTCCCATATATTATTCATCTCAGGATAGACTTGTACGTCTTCTGGATCAATTTTTGTGTTTGTTATAATTAATAAATTATTATATAGGAAACAAGCTGAAAAATAAAGAAGGGTCATTGTTACTGCAGGGAAAAGATATTGTGCAGGTCTCACACTAATATAAACCTCCAATCTCCATGTCTTTTCCTCTTTCCATTTCCCCGATTTTAAATAACAGTAAGTTATTATGGTCAGAAAACTGTATCTTGGAATAGTGTAAATAGTAAAGTTTTTATAAATTAGGACTGCTCAAAGATTTTCAGTTGAAACTGTTTTCCAACAGCAAATTGGATTTTTGATTAAATGAAAAGTGTCATGAAGAGTTTTTGTTTTTCTTGCATTTGGGGATGAGAGGGTTTCTAGGAAAACAGAAACCCAAAAAAGGATTTCTGTTGTTTTTGACTGAAAGCTTTCAGTCTCTGGAAGTTTTCAGATAAAAAAAATAATTAATTTCAGTTGTCAAACCATAAATATATAAATAAAAAATATCTGTTTTTGAGCATTTGCTTTTTTGACAAAAAGCCTACATTTTTCATGGGGGGAATAATGCTCTAATATATAGATGAGAAAATATGTCTCTATATCCCATTACATGACTTGCTATCTGAGTTAATTCATTGCAACAACAGGGGACAGTGCCAACTTGATGTAAAAAGACTGAAATGTTGGCTGCTAGTTCCCGTTCAGTTGAAATTCAAGTTGCTGATTAGTATCTACAAAGCCCTCAAGGATCTGGGTCCCATTTGTTGCTGAAAATCTCTTTCTTTTCTTACTATACCATTCCAAACTAGCTATGATTGACATGAGGTGCCTTCGGTTGTTTATCTAAAGAATATTGCTCAAGGATTATGATATTCACTTTGGATCCTGCGCCTCTTGAATTTGTTCCCAAATGTAAGGTTATATGAGATCAACTCTGGGTGCTTTTAGGAAGTATGATAAGATGTATCTCTTTGCTCCAGCTTTCTAATAACAGCAGTCTGATGACCCTAGACTCTTTTATAATTAGCTAGTTCTGATCTATCCGGGTTCTCAGATAATATGCTTCTTATTTTTCTGCTTGGGGTTCTTTTAATTCTGTAAAGTGCATGCAGATGTTTTGGTGAAAGACAACTCCTATATAGGAGAATACATGGCTGGCATGATACAAATAACAACAATGATAATTATGTGTTGCAATTGCTTTTATGTTACATTATTCACTCCCTTTCTGTAGCATATCTGTACTTGTACACAGCACAAAATGGTAGATGGACAACTTTAGTACTGCGCAAGCTACTGGTAAATGTTCTCTCATGACTGACTCACTCTGTGATGCTCCCAGCTCCTCTTATCTTTAGATCTCCTCCTAAATCTAGAGTTTCCTGTGCGGTAGACTCCTAAAGAGCAACAACCAGGCCAGAAGCCTGCCCAAGAATGTATTTGCTTTAATTATGATGATCATTACTATTGTTTCAATTTTTGTAAAGGCACTTATGGTTTAATTAAGGTTTGAAAAGAGTTTTCACAAGTTAATTGAGGGTATGTCTCCACTAGAAATGTAAGTTGATCTATATTAGATCTATATTAGATCAACTTACAGCCACCGCAGTTATTACTGTGGTGATGCATGGCCACACTGCCCTTCTTGGCTTTGTGGTGCATGTCCTCATCAGGAGTGTTTTCGCCGACCTAAGAGAAGGAGTGTAGGGAGCTGAAAGCCTGGTCTCGCAGCTCCCTGCAGCAAACCCGGCTGCCCCACAAGCTCTGGGACTTCTGGAAGGATCTACTCGCCCACTCTCCGTTCCCTGCCAGGAGTGCAGGCGGGGGGTAGGGGAGAGGCACTTGGGCTTCTCACCCCAGCTCCCAGCCAGGACTGGGGGTCTAGCAATCTGGACTTCTCATCCCATCTCCCAGTCAGCGGGGGGAGTCCACTCTCATCCAGCTCCCAGATGATAGTGGGGTCTAGCCACCCAGCTCTGCAGTGAAGCGAGGGGCAGCTGGGCTTTAGCTGCCCAGCTTTCTTGTCAATTTCACAGTTTCTGCCTTACTTTGACCCAACTGTGTATTATAGACCAGCCCTAAGTTATCAAAGCTAGTTATTGTGGTCACTCGGGTGAAATAAAGTTAGTTATTCTTTACCTTAATGTACACTTCATTTTCAGAGGCATCACAAAACCACTCCTTGCTATTAAATTGTGTACATGAACATGGAACCTGATTTGTGTGTTCTTTATTTTCATTCTTTTTCCAGTCTGTAGAATTGTGTCTTCCACAGCATTCCAGCTAGAAAAAAAATATCCCGTCATTTTTAAGGCCAAAACAAATAAAGAATGACACACTGTGCCCCCAAGGTAGACAGAATTATAGTACAATAAGAGATAGAAGTGTCAGTGATGTAGTTTATTCCTAAAAATATATATGTTACTAGCAAAAATACCTGGCGTTGATCGGGGTATTTGTAATTGGAAACTGGGATGTAAAAAGCCTACAATGTTTTTTATTAATACAAATTTTGTTCAGAAGTCTCATTTTGTCTAATTAATTTCATTCTCTTGCATTTAGATGTGGGGGGGGGAGGGGGGAGCGAGCTGAGTGAGTGCGGGGGCCGTTTAGGAAGGGGGGTTGAGATTTTAAAAATTTTCTATTCTTACCTGAGGGGGGGAGAGAGCTGAGCGAGTGGGGGGAGGGGTTGAAGGAGGGACGGGGGAGAGAGCTGAGAATGCGGGGGCCGTTGGAGGGGGGAGGGGGCAGCGAGCTGAGCGAGTGCGGGGTCCGTTGGAGGGGTGTATTATTTCATCATAACTATGTCACAGAGAACAGCAGGTGTTAACCTGCTGCCCAGCTGATGTTAATGGGTTTTAAAGAATTTCACCCCTAGGGGGTGTAAGAGGTGAGATTTTAAAAATTTTCGATTCTTACCCTGATTAGGACCCTAAAGCCTGTAACTGTACCAAATTTCAAGTCTCTAGCTCAAACGGTGTGGAAAGAGTAAGGGAACATACATACACGCACACACCATTTGACTTATATATATATATAGACTTGCAAAAATACCCGGCATTGCTCGGGTCCATCAGAGTGGGGGAGGGGGGAGAGAGCTGAGTGAGTGGGGGGGCCGTTGGAGTGGGGGGATAGGGGGGAGATTAAAAAAAATTTCGATTCTTACCTGAGGGGGGAGAGAGCTGAGCAAGTGTGTGGGGGGGGCATTGGAGGGGTGGAGGGGGGAGATAGCTGAGTGAGTGGGGGGGGCGTTGGAGTGGGGGGAGGAGGGAGAGAGCTGAGCGAGTTCAGGGGCCATTGGAGGGGGGGAGGGGGGAGAGAGCTTAGCGAGTGGGGGGGTCCGTGGGGGGGAGGGGGGAGAGAGCTGAGCGAGTGGGGGGGCCGTTGGAGTGGGGGAAGATTTTAAAAATTTTCGATTCTTACCTGAGGGGGGAGAGAGCTGAGCAAGTGGGGGGGTCGTTGGAGGGGGGAGGGGAGAGAGCTGAGTGGGGGCCGTTGGAGTGGGGGGGAGGGGAGAGAGAGCTGAGCGAGTGGGGGAGCCTTTGGAGTGGGGGGAGGGGGGGAGATTTTAAAAAATTTCTATTCTTACCTGAGGGGGGAGAGAGCTGAGTGAGTGTGGGGGCCGTTGGAGGGGGAGGGGGGAGAGAGCTGAGCGAGTGCGGGGGCCGTTGGAGGGGGGTGAGATTTTAAAAAATTTCGATTCTTACCTGAGGGGGAAGAGAGCTGAGCGAGTGGGGAGGCTGTTGGAGGAGGGGAGGGGGGAGAGAGCTGAGCGAGTGCAGGGGCCGTTGGAGGGGGGAGGGGGCAGCGAGCTGAGCGAGTGCGGGGTCCATTGGAGGGGGGTATTATTACATCATAACTATGTCACAGAGAACAGCAACTGTTAACCTGCTGCCCAGCTGATGTGAATGGGCTTTAAAGAATTTCACCCCTGGGAGGCGTCAGAGGTGAGATTTGAAAAATTTTCAACTCTTACCCTGATTAGGACCCTATAGCCTATAACTGTACCAAATTTCAAGTCTCTAGCTCAAACGGTGTGGAAGGAGTAAGGCAGCATACATGCATGCACGCATACACCATTTGACTTTTATATATATAGATATTGTCTCACTATTCTCTAGCACGTAAGAATCCAATCTCTTCCAAAACAGCCATTGCAGATATTTGTAATAGCAATGGCATGTCTGAATGTTCATTTTACATGTATATATTAGGAGAGGAATATGTTCTTAAAATATATATTTGAAAGAAATTTCTATTTGGGACACAAGGTTTATGACAGAACTACTAAAAATATAAACTGGGAATGTTATTATAATGTTTTTATTCCAGGACAAATGTCAAATATTTTGGCCATCACACTCAGGCTTCATCAAGGTTTAAATATGAGTTAAGAAGGCATACACTTCATACATTGTTGTTTATGCAGTGAAGCAGTAGAGGCACCAAACTTACAACAGGCCAGGCCACAGGGAAATGCTACCAGGAAGAAAAGTGAAAAATCTGTAAAAATAGCAGAGAAAATGGAGTGCATTTCCATAATTAGGGCCAGATTTCTAAGGCATACAGGCTTGTTTGAGACACCTCTGTAAGAGCCAGATTTTCCAAAGCACTCACAACTCAGCAGCTCTTATGGTGACACTTACGGTAAGATTTTTATGAGCTCAGCTCCCAACATGCTGAGCTCTTTTGAAAACCCAGCCATTTATGTTAGTACCTTGTAGCAGGCAGCTGACTAAGTACTTGCTGAGTCAGCCCCTGCTCCCTCCTTACCCCTGCAAAAGCCACAAGCCTCTGCAAGCAGCCTGCTGAGGCAGGCTAATTGGCCAGCTGGCTGTAGCTCTGCGCTGCAGAGGGCTTGATGGGCTCCACCTGGCAGCCTCCACAGGTATATAAGCCCTGCTAGGGAGGAAGCCAGTGTGGGTTGTGGAGCTGGGAGATAGAGGTAGGAAGAAAGAGTGAAGGAAAGAGAAGGTGCAGGGTGGTCAAACTAGCAGAGGCAGCAAGCCTGAAGGGGCTAGTTAACCCTGAGGCCAGCCAGAGACATAAGGCTGAGCCTCAACCTGCACTGGGCAAGAAGCTGTATATAGGTGGTGGGGTTTGTGCACTGTGTAAATAGAAATAAAAGACACTGGTGAAGCCACAGAGCAGTCTCCGGCTGATATTTTGAAGAGGGCGGTCAGGGGCCCGCTTACACACCTAAATGAGAGTGGAGCTCTTTTGACAATCTGGCCACAAGGTCCTCGCTTTAGAGTTAGCACTTGGTAAAAAGCTAACACCACCCCAAAATCACATGGGTCAGCTCCAGGCTTCCTTCCCCAAACCATGTTTGAATATCAGTGGTAGACCAGTTTGGAAAGCTAAATTTCTGTCCTAGGGGAAATTCTAATATTTCAACATTTGTTTTAATCCTAAAACAGTATGAAAAGCCAAAATATTATTATTAATAATAATGATGCACTTGGACACTATGATGATGAGTATGGGATAATGCATTGGAGAGATTGGCGTTGCCCCAACGAAGACATGTGACAATTCTCGTGTGATTGCTGCAACAGTGTAACCCCAGGTATACCCTCTTACAGGACAGTGTCCAATCCTCTCCATGCTGGGCCACCACCCTTAGACAATGTGCATGGGGTTGAGGCCACGGCCACATACTGCCCACATCCTTTGTAGCTTCTAGTATTGGTCAAGGCATTAGAGAATTGGTATTGGTATTAGAGAAAAGGTATTGGCCACATCCTTTGTAGCTTCTAGTATTGGTCAAGGCATTAGAGAATTTCCTTCAGGGGCCTAATTAGGACAATGGTATACAATGACCGGGACTGTGCCTGCCCCTGTACAGGGTGGCAAAGCGAGGGTGGGGAGGAATCCTTTTGCACATCTGTACAGCTAGCTATATCAATGCTGTAGACATCCAAGTTTTCAGTTAAACAGTAGGGAATATATCTACTTACATCTGACACCAGCTGCCATGATATATAAGCCTGTGTCTAAACAACAGTTTTTCAGTCAGTGTTTTATGACAGAGACTGTTCATGTAATAAAAGGTGATAGAACACTTCCTGGGTTGTGATTTTTCAATTTTCTGCTTACGGTATGCTGCACAGCATTCAGAATATCCCACTCATATTCTCTTCCAGTCAGATTTTTGTTTCCATAGTTAGAAATAAGTGCATCAATTCTGTCATTCCACATAATCTGGACCTGTTAATACAGAGCATTTACAATACACACTGATTGATTTAAAATGAACTGCCCCAACTACTGTATTATTAGTATACAGAGGCCCCAACTGAGATTAAGACCTCATTATGCTAGGCACTGTACAAACATGTAGTGAGAAACAGTCCTTATGCTGAAGAGCTTTAGTCAAAATAGACAACATAGGCAAAGGGTGGGATGGGAAACTGAAGCATAGAGTTGAAATGACTTGTTAGAGATCACACAGCAGGTCAAAGGCAGAGATAGGATCCTCCTGATTTCCTGTCTCCCACTATGGTGTCCTATCCACTAGAGTAGACCATGCTGCCTCTATGTCTTCTTAGAGTTCTGATAAAAGAACATGTATTTCAGCAACATGTTGTATACTCTGGTTTCCATTAAAAGGCTCAGGGACCTGGAAGCTGGACATTGCTGTTATGGAAGGAGGCTCTCAGTGTTTCCACTTTTGGGAAAGGGGATACTGCCGCCAGTGGTTTTGCTTTTACTGACATTCTGCTTTCTTCAAGGGCCACCTGTGAGCAATGTTGCTCTGGCCTCTTTACCAAACGAGAGAACATCTGCAGCCACAGGAGCAACAGAAAAGAAGAAAGCAAAAATGGGAAGATGAACAAAGTGATCCAGGGGAACAGCAGCCTCTCAGGCATTGGAGTGACAGATCACAAGGAAAAGTGCTGTTGACAGAGGGTTTGAGTAACATATGAGAACACACTGTCTTCACTAGACCCACTAAATTGACCACTGATGCATTGATAGCTGCAGTGTCGATCTTCCAGTAAGTGCAGACAAGCCCTCAGTCTCTCTTGCTGAAGACTTTCCACCTTGTATTAAACAATATGCATTGAGCCAGCAAATGAGAGAGGATAACTTGATAGCCCAGTGGATAAAGAAGTCACCTTAATGACAGGCAACCCACA
The DNA here is from genome assembly GCA_032164245.1 of Sternotherus odoratus. Taxonomy (NCBI): domain Eukaryota; kingdom Metazoa; phylum Chordata; order Testudines; family Kinosternidae; genus Sternotherus; species Sternotherus odoratus. The sequence goes on from JAVMKO010000001.1 coordinate 64,960,275, forward strand.
TTCAACTCTCTGTTTGTCAGGTGAGGAGGGATTGAAATTGCATCTCCCACATCCCAGGTGAGTACTGTAGCCACTGGACTAATGGTCACAAGAGAGGTGTGAGTTAGGCATGCACCGCTTAGATGCCTGACTCCAAAAGAGGGTCCCAGCTGTGGACTGAAAGCAGTAGTAAGTGCCTCTCTCTACAGCTAGACTTAGGCACCTATCAGCCAGACAGGGGCAAGGCTTAGATTACATCCATCTCATCAGCATCTGGTATTGAGTAGGTTAGGTGGCTCCTCGCCTACTATGCTCATAGTTGTGGATCCCATTCTCAGGCATCTATCTCTCCCTTTGGATTGTAAAGGAGCCTATGTGCCTAACTGAGCATTTGTGGATTCTAGTTATTTTCAAGGAGCCTAAAGGTTAGGTATTGCAACACTTACTGTTGTAATATCTAAATCTTTTGTGGATAGTGACTTCAGTGAGTTTAGGTGCCCACAGGTTCAGACTGCAGATGAGCAGCGGTTTTGTGGATTGTGGATTTAGGTACCACTGTAATCCACTGAGGCCACTATCCACAAAAGATTTAGATATTACAACAGTAAGTGTTGCAATATCTAACCTTTAGGCTCCTTGAAAATAACTAGAATCCACAAATGCTCGGTTAGGCACATAGACTCCTTTACAATCCAAAGGGAGAGATAAATCTGGGACTCGGGTGCCTAAGTCCCTTTCTGAATCTCAGCCATTGTCATCACATAGAATTTTGCATTCACAGACATGCTGGCTGTGCTTGCATTTAAAATAGAACTTAAGTTGAAAAATAGTGGAATGAATTCATATATTTCACGTCATGGTAACAACTACTGTTTCTATAAATTGCAAGATAGATGCAGTTGTTACATAGTAGTTAATGATATCATTCATGTTACTAAAGCTCATTACATAAGCTAATTATCTAATTACAGCATAATTCTTTTATCATTCTTTAAAAATACATTAATTCCCCATTAACAAGCATTAGAATTTTACAAAAGGTCTAGCAGTGGCAGTATTAATGTATTCTACATTACCTACGCTTCTTATATTAAAGAGAAAATACTTTCCGTCATGTGAACCTCTTTAGGACCATCCCATCTAACACTGTTCCATATTTTCACCCCACCCAATCATGATCTTGCAGAAACGTATGTTCTATGTGGTCTTTAATTCAATCAATATGTTCCCCCTAAACTGGGATATACAATCAAAACTATAGGTCTATGGTCATCTTTACACAGGCTTTGCTCGGACAATGGTATTTAATACTTGGTACAGGGCAGTCTGCCCCTTTAAGGGCCAATGGGACTTGTGCCAGTCAGCACTGATCAGTTAGCCCCAACACACTTCACCTGTGCTGGACATTGGATTTTAAAAGGAAGGAAGCCCAGCTGTGGGGACCTGGCTGGAGCAGTGGGTATAAATCAGGGGAAAGCTAAGGAGTGGCTGTTCGGGAAATAGCAGGGAGCAACTCAAATGAGCCCAGGAGGGGTAAAATGGAAATGAACCTGGAAAGGAAAAAAACTGAGCCCTAGGGTGGGCATAAGAGTGCCTGAAATTAAAAGAGAAATTAGGAAGGAGGGGCTGTGGCAAAGACTTTGGGGTTTAGATTTGGATTCCCCAAAAGGGGTGGGGTTTTGTTAATGACTTAGTTAGAGTGCAAAGTCACTGCAGCAAGTCAATGGCATGGTGAGAGCAGGCAGAAGGTTGTGTGGGGAAACTGGGGTGGAAGTGCTACATCTGTTGCTCTTGCTGAAGATGGTGATATGCGTAACAATATCTGTGGTTTTCTGAGGTCCAAGTACCGACGTTGCTGGGCTGTACTGTGAGAAGTTAATTTTTATGAGGAATGGCCCCTTGCCAGCAGCCAGAGGTGTGCCATGGATCCCCACCTCTGTATGTAGCAATGGAGTCACTGGGGAGTTTCTGGAATGTTGTCCCTCCTCGGATGTCTTGGCGTGGGGGTAGCATCTAAGATAGCTGGTGGCTGGGAAGAGAGGGAGTCAGCCTGCTCCCAGTCCAGTACCAGAACTGGCTGGCATCTCCTAAATGGAGATATCAGGAGGGAGCGGGTCCATCCACCCACAGTGAACGCTGGTGGGGTGGGGAGAAGCTGACGCCTACTCAACTGACACTCAGAAGCACCTGTATCATTTCCTTTACGACATGATCACAATTCCTGTATCCCTTTCGAGCTCTCTCTGGGTAGATCTACTGGTGTTACTGCTGACCATAATCTCCTTGGCTCCTGCACAGAAGAAGACTCTAGGGAGAGTCCATGCAGGAGGAGGTGGGGAATTAATTTGCATGAGAACCTTCCAAGTCTCCCTGGGTTCCAGGTGGCTTTGTGTCCCCTAATGTGTCAGCATGATCATACTTGGGCATAGTAAATCCACTGCAGATCTCCCATCTCAGTACCCCATAGGGATCGGCCCTTATTAACTTTAGCAACAATTCTAAACTAATAGCAGGCCCATATGATAGAAAGTTTACATACCTCTTCTTTTCTTATATGTATTAGCACTGGCATCGAAACCTGGACACCAAACAGCAGGACTATGAGTCCTAGATACTAACAAAGTAAAATAAAAATAAATATATAAATAAAAATTAGTGCACAATGGAACAATGCACAGAAAGCTGCTTCATAAACTGAAATATGATCAACCATGCTTATTATTTAGATGTATCCAATAAAAACAAGGAGATATGTTTCTATAAAATCAATCAGAGAGCACAATACATAGCTATCACTGCTATTGCCATTCAGGATTAGGCCATGGCTATATATACAGTGCTGCAGCGGCACAGTTGTACTGATACTATGGCGGATCTCGGGAAGACACTCTTTGCTTATGGGAGAAAGCTCTCCCATCAGCATAAAAAAACCCCACCTCTGTCAGAAGCTATGTCAGTGGCAGAAGCTCTCCCATCAATATAGTGCTGTGTACAAAAGCATTTATGTCAGGTAACTTATGTTGCTCAGGGGCAGAAGGATATTCACACCCCTGAGTGACATAAATTTTGCCAACATAGGCTGTAATGTCCACATCACTTTAGATATTAAGTAAAACACAACTTGATGACACTAGATTTAAAGAATCAGAGAGGTAGCCGTGTTAACTTAGAACTTTTATTGAAATAACTAGTGTAAAAGCCTGTGTACAAGGGCCAATGGTAACGGCTCGCGGCCCCCCCACTCACTCAGCTCTCTCCCCCCTCCCCCCTCCAACGCCCCCCCACTCGCTCAGCTCTCTGCCTCCTACACCCTCCAACACCCCCAGACTCGCTCAGCTCTCTCCCCCTCCAACGCCCCCCCACTCGCTCAGCTCTCTCCCCCCTCCAATGGCCCCCCACTCGCTCAGCTCTCTCGCCCCTCCAACGCCCCCCCACTCGCTCAGCTCTCCCCCTCACCCACTCCAATGGCCCCTCAACCCCCTGTCATGCGCCCGACAGCCCAGCCCCCTCCCTCCCATTCTCCCAGCAGCATGGGGAAGGCGGCCCGCTCTGGCTATGCTGGGCGCAGCTGGCCGGGCCGTGCCCAGGCACCTCCGCCCCGCCGGCCCAGCGCCCTCTTCCCGCGCCCCGCCTGGCCAGAGCCCCCTGCCTGCACCTCTTGCACCCAGCCACCCTCCTGCCCGCACTCCCCGAGCCCCCTGGTCCAGACCCTGCTTCCCTCGCGGCGGCGCACGCGTGGCGGCCATTTTGTGCTGCCGAACTACACCTCCCAGCATGCCTTTCGTCTGGGCCATCTCTACTGCACATGACGGCTTCAGACAAACTTCCTTGGCCTTTTATTATATAGAATGAGCAAAATTACTAGTAGGTAGCAGAGATGTGAAGCATAGGGATAATAATTACATAGTATATAGTGCCATTAATCTTGAAAGCATTGTGAAACACTTAGGGTGAAATCCATGCTCCTTTGAAGTAAATTATTATTTATTGTTATTATCATCACAGCTAGTAGCCTCAGTTATGGACCAGGAATCCGCTGTGCGAGGCACTATACAAACGTAGAATAAAAAGACATAAGAACAGCAATATTGAGTCAGACCAATGTTCTGTCTAGCCCAGTATCCTGTCTTCTGACAGTGGCCAATGCTAACTGTTTCAGAAGGAATGAACAGGAGCGATCCATCTCCTGTCGTTCACACCCAGTTTGTAGTAATTAGGGGATACCTGGAGCATAGGGTTGCATCTCTGACCATCTTGGCTAATAGCCATTGATGGACCTATCCTCCATCCCACTAAAATTTTGACCTTCACAGCATCCCCTGGCTATGAGTTCCACAGGTTGACTGTGCACTGTGTGAAGAAGTACTTCTTTATGTTTATTTTAAACTCTGTTTCTGTAGTACGTTCATTGACTGTGCTTTGCAAGTGAACATTTTAAATCTGGAATCATTTTACAAGACTGTACTTACCAGAATTAGTAGCCATCTGATTTCTTTAAAGCTTTCTAGGAATCCCAAGAATGAAATAAAAACAAGGATGAATCCAATGCCAAGCAACATATACGAAAAGTATGCTACCAACTGGTTCTCACCTGCGAAAGCTTAAACAAAATGAATTAATAAAATGTGAGGTTTTTTTCTTGGTAACTTCCACTTACAAAACCTCTGCCATTAAAACGTCTTCATTTTTTAAAAATTCATTGTACTGACTTTTATAAAGCCATTGTTGAACAGACCGAATTAGTGAAGTCACCAAATGAAGTTATTACCTGCATTGCTAGATCTGGCTAAAGTGATAGAGGTCTGCTTTTCTTTTGATATTTCGCTAACTCCCAGTATTGTTCAGAGGAGGTATTCACTCACATAGAAAGTAGTTCCATTTGTGCAAGTTCAATCTAAAACCATAGTACAAGGCATTCTGGGACACCCAGAGTTGGCCAGCAGCACATCAGATATAAACAAGGATATATATATATATATATAGTAGCGTTGTATGAACAGTTCATAATGACACCAGAGGACACTCACCTGCTTATAAGTTTGTTGTGCACTCAAAATGCATGCTAGCTTCACAAACTCTTTGGACCTGGGTCCAGTCCTCCAGTTACCAGGCTTCTATTTATATTTTATCACCTTTGTGGACATGAGAAGATGGTTGTGATTCCCCCCTCCCCCTACATCTTCAGTATCTTGTCTCAGAATTAATATACTGGCTAGATGAATTGTGGTTCCTTGGCACAAAGACAGCTCTTAAAGGTGTGCCTCCTCATTGGTGGGAAGGATCATTGTCTCAAGAAGTAATTCTGAGAGGGACTTCAGGAGTGTTGGTATGTGCTTCCTGCCCAGGAGGAGAAGGCAAAATGACTGGTGCTAGTAATGTCAGCAGCAGACCACAAGGTTACATAATTCTTTTCAGGGACAGCTTGCTTTCCTCCTCCCTATGTCAGATTTCTGTGGGTAACCATTTAGAGCACTCTCTGCCATGGGGGGAGACATCCAAGGTGAACTCCTTCTTTCCCTTCTTCGATGTCCACAAGAAAATTTTTGGAGTAGTTCTGCAACCCTCAAATCACCTCAATCACCTCAATGTTAATGTCTGGGACAATGTAGTTGGCTCCTTCCCCCACATTCAGCCTTTGGGCCTATCTTCACTACCACTTTAATTCGACTTTAACGACGTTAAGTCGAATTAAACGTGTACCTGTCTTCACATACATGCTCTTAAAGTCGATTTAAAGGGCCCTCAAAATCGAATTAGTGGAGGTGGTTGCTCTCCTCTCAGTCTACATAGGAAACAGCTTGTGATTCCCTGAAGATCTTTCCTATTATTACAGGTGGGACAGGGTCTCAGGCCTGGTCTATATCCAAACTTTAGATTGACTTAGCTATGTTGGCTACATTCACACCCCTGAGAGATGTAGTTAAACTGACCTAAGCTCTGTTATAGATACTGCTAGGTCAACAGAAGAATACCTCTTCAATTGCTGTTTAAGGGTCTATGCTACAGATTTCTTTCTCTCACTTTGACAGGAGATTTCTCCAAAGAGGGACAACATAAATTACAGTGTTCATACATTGCATTTTAATCCAATTCTGCCACCTTGTGAAGAAATTCTATAATTATTTCTGTTGTTAGCTTGTGTATGTTTTGCCTGTCATGGAATGCAGAAAAATATCTATTAATACTCACATAAAACAGTGAATAAATTGTTTCTGTCAATTAGAAGCCACATGCCGAACATCATAAGCATAAGACCTAAAGCCTGGAAATAATAAGATTTTTAAAATATTAACACAGTTGCTGAATAATATTTACCAAGTTATTTAACTTGTTAACAATAAATCAAGGTTCTTACCAAGAAAATTCCATTGAAGATGCTTAGAAAGTATTTTAGGATTAATATTTTATCTCTCGGTTTCATTCTCTTGCTTTTTCTGATTTTTAATGGCTTCTGCAAATATAATTATTCATTCAACATAAATAATTCTTTCAATATAATCAATGAGATAAGTAACTCTTTAAGTATATGTCTGAGTACAGTTCTATAAGTATAAATTGTGATAGAGGAAGGCCAGGGAGCTGTGGCAGTGTTTGAGGGGAGATATATCAGCTCCAGGTTCATTAGGGCGTGGCTCCCTGTAGACTAGGGAAGCAGGCAGCAGGTTAATTAGGAGCACCTGCTGCCAATTAAGGCCTTAATAAAAACCCCTGCCTCAGGCAGACAGGTGTGGGTGTTTGGAAGGAGTTTGGAGGTGTTGGAGCAGAGAGCAGTTTGGAGGCGTTGGAGCAGAGAGAGTTTGAAGAAGTGCTGTGGTGAGCTAAGAAAGACCCAGACCTTAAGTAAAGGAACACCTGGCTTGTGTAGAGAGAGGGCAGGAATCCCCCCACAAGCTGAAGAGTAGGAGAGGGAAGTAGTCCAGGGGAAGGAGTAGCTAATCCCAGTGGTTTACCGCTATCCTCAGGGCCCCTGGGCTGGGACCCGGAGTAGAGGGTGGGCCCGGGTCCCTCCCTCTCCCCTTCTCCCCTCTAGGATACTTGTGGGACAGTTAATACCCTGTTCAGAGGCAAGAAAAAGGCTCCCTGAATTCCCCCACAAGAAGAGAAAGCGCAGGACCCATCAATATTTTGGGAGTAATTTGCCACAAAATATTTAAAACTGCTATTTTGAGTTGCAAAGTGGCAGCATATCAGAGGTGTCAAGATGGCTGACACCTCATGGGTGCCTTATAGCTTTGATCAGTCTTACATTTTCTTCTTAGAATCATAGAATATTAGGGTTGGAAGGGACCTCTGGGGGTCATCTAGTCCAACCCCCTGTCTAAAGCAGGACCAATCCCCAACTAAATCATCCCAGCCAGGGCTTTGTCAAGCCTGACTTTAAAAACTTCTAAGGAAGGTGATTCTACCATCTCCCTAGGTAACCCATTCCAATGCTTCACCACCCTCCTAGTGAAAAAGTTTTTCCTAATATCCAATCTAAACCTTCTCAACTGCAACTTGAGACCATTACTCCTTGTTCTGTCATCTGCTACCACTGAGAACAGTCTAGATCTATCCTCTTTAAAACCCCCTTTCAGGTAGTTGAAAGCAGCTATCAAATCTCCCCTCAGTCTTCTCTTCTGTAGACTAAACAATCCCAGTTCTCTCAGCCTCTCCTCATAAGTCATGCGCTCCAGGCCCCTAATCATTTTTGTTGCCCTTCTCTGGACTCTTTCCAATTTTTCCACATCCTTCTTGTAGTCTGGGCCCCAAAACTGGACACAGTACTCCAGATGAGGCCTCACCAATGTCGAATAGAGGGGAACAATCACGTCCCTCGATCTGCTGGCAATGCCCCTTCAGTCTTTTCTTTCTACATCTGCAAAGACTTTTTGGAGCAAGAGGGATGAAGGTGTGTGTGTCAAAGATGTCAGTTATGGTACGGCCGGCTATATGCTCACACAGCACCATTGTGATCATGAAGCTCCCACTTGGCTGCTACTAATCCTGTAGGCACCTTAACTCACTCAGCACTGTAAAAGTTCCCTATATGCCTAAGATTTAGACCCAGGGACATGTGTGCCGCTTCCCCATTCTAGTTGTTGGATGCCTATCTCCAACCTAAACCCCAGAGCAAAACACGAACCAGGGAAAGACAGGCATTTGGCTGCCTAAATAGTGTGAGGGGCCCAATCTGGTAGGTAGTCACTGAGCATTCCATTCAAAATCTGACCAGAAGAAAAGGTGAAATTATTGCCTATTTTTTAACTTTTAGCCATGTGGTTAGAGAATTCACCTGGGATGTTTGATATCAAGGTTCAATTCCTCCATAGCTCTCTACAGAGGGGGAGAAAAGATTTGAAAAGGAAGTATCCCTTCTCTTCCTGTAGCAGAAAGGGGGTAATTGAACCTCACTCACTCATATCCTAGATGAGTGTGCTAACCACTAGGATACAAGTTACAAGATGGGCAAGGCCTCCTTCTCTGGCTATGTCATGTGGAGTGAAGTGGTGCTTAACACATTCCCTCAAGAAGTGGCTTAGGCATCTAAGCCATCCCATTTCAAGGAATGGATATCAATTTGTGATTGCATACCAAGTTAGGCAACTATCTCTATGCGGGATGCGAGGGGGGAGGAGGCGGGTCATTGGCTTCCTTAGGCAGCTTTTTGCTTAACACTCTGTCTTTTGTGGATCACGTTCTTAGGGTATGTCTTCACTACCCGCCGAATCGGCGGGTAGCCGTCGATCTTCTGGCGATCGATTTCTCGTGTCTGATGATGATGCGAGAAATCGATCGCTCGCGGCTCCCCCGTCGACTGCGTAACTCCAGCTTGCCGGGAGGCGCAAGCTGGAGTCGACGGGGGAGCACGCTGCCGACCGCCGCCGCCATGAGGACGGACGGTAAGTCGGCTGCAGATACGCAAACTTCAGCTACATAATTCACGTAGCTGAAGTTGAGTATCTGCAGTCGATTCCCCCCCCCCCCCCCCGTAGTGGAGACTAGCCCTTAGATGCCTACCTCTACCCATTCATGGTATAGGGAACCTAAGTGCCTAATTTGGCTTTGTGGATGTAGTGTTTTGCCTGTGATTTTCTAGGCACCTAAAAGTTAAGTGCTGTAATTCTCAGGGCTGCAATGCCTAAAATATTTAATGGAGACCACCATATGAGACTTGTCCCTAATGGACAATCACATTTGTCTAAAGTCAATTACCATCCTCCATCTATAAAAGTCTGAGCAGAAAGAATATTCCTGCCAGTTAGGATTGAGATACTTTAGTGGAGCCCTATGGGGAAGATCGTAGCGTGTCTCCTGCATTATTTCTGGATTACACTGCACCTTTGATATCTGAACCCCGCACTTTGAGTAAGTACAGTACAGCAGTGAAGCAGAGAGAAACCAAGAACAAAGGAGCTGTACTTGGTGAAAGTCTGCAGGAATGGGATTGAGAGTAGGGAAAAAGTTTGCATTATATCACCTTTGTGGGTTCTACAATCCTGGAGCTGGAAAATGCTAATCCAGTTTCTTGTGGAAGACAGAGCAGCCTGAAAATTACTGTTTGTTATGCCAACTGTCAATAGCTCACAGGAGCTTTTCTGCCAGTAAGGAAACAGACAGCCCAGCCATGATCTCTTTTGCCCCACCCTTATGCCTCATGCTGGGCACTAGGAGAGAAAATGGTATGAGTAGGAGATGATACTCCACTGGTCAATTGAGACAGGTATAAATCTGCTTCACTGTGTTTAAATAAATTTTAACAAAATGAAAAATCTCATTCCAGGGGTCTGTCCATCCAGGAGGGCTGTAAGGGAAAGAGTCCATCAGAACTTGCAGGAAAAGTCATGTAAACAGACTTTTTGAGGGAGGACAAATCAAGGAACCTTGAGGAAAAAGGCTTGGGGCAGAGGTATTGATGTTCTGGTGCATCTGAGTTCCATTTAGTTTTAATCTAATGACTCTAAGTGCATATTCTTGCTTTCATGAGCACTAAATTCATTCACAACATACATAGATAACAAACATACTCAGATTTATTTTTTTTAAATAACCTTTACTTTCTACCACCTTCTTTGGTGGTAAGAGTGGTGAAACTGAAAAACTGTGAGATTTGTCTCATACTGATAATACTGTATTACAAACCTAATTCACATAACACCACACTGCTATTAAATTATACCTGTAACCAGAAAAGTTATCTGTACACTTTTCTGTAGATGAACAGAAAACTCCACTAACAGATTTCTGTTTTATGACACAATTCAGGCAAGTGGAAAAATTAAGCTGTTGAAGCCCAAAAAATGTAAGTGCTATTCAAATTGTATTTCCCAATGCAAATTCAAGAGACATAATACAAAAAGCAAGGATGCCTAAGGATATTTCCTTTGTCAGGGCTGCTATCAATTTCTGTGCACAAATGAGAATATAATAGATACTGTTTCTGTCATTTTTAAAATAGAAGATTTACCAGGATAGATGCAGCTTCCATATTTTCAAAGAATTGTATCAAATAAACAGTTTACTGTACAGACAAAACATATATAATGAAGTATTATGAAAGGCATTGACTAATAGGTGTATCTATCATTCAAAACACAATTTGGTTTTGCTTTTCTTGTCAACATTCTTCTTTGCATTAGAAATTTTTACTTGCTAAACACTAGAGTGATGAAAAAAAACCTTCTTAAAACTGCTGCCTTTTGATGTGTTTAATTCTATATTACAAAACCACATACAATTTATGAACCATAGTGGATGACTGTTACTCCACTTCCCCTGGAATAGAGTCGATCATTCTTAAAATGATGCACTGTGTATTCACAAGGAATTAAATCTCATCCCAGAGTTTTTCACACCTAGAATTTAGTGAAATGCTGTACCTGCAGCATACTGAGCAAAACAATATTAACGGATACATGTTACCGGACCAACTTGTACATGAAATAGTTAGAATTCTTTGGAAGAATAGTGCTTGTACTTTAATCTTTCAGTATTAAAACTGTTTACACACACTTTTTCAATCTTTATAAATTTGATTGTATAAAAGGTAAAAATAGTGTTATTCACACAGACACATGTACTGTAGTTGTCTGATCAAAATACAACTCCAAAACAAACAAACAAAATCCTTACCAGTACTGAATATTTCACTCTCATCTATGGAGCACTACCAGATAGGGGCATAAATTCATTTCTTCACTGCATCTTGAGTATGTTTACTAATTCTTTTGTTGATAATATTTTACTTCCTTGTTACAGAAGACAACTATGTACAAAACTCTACAGAAGTTTCTTTTCTTTCAGTGCTGCAATAACTTGTTTGCTTTAATCACCATGGGCACAATGATTAAAGCCATGTCTACACTACAGGGACTATACCAGCTTAGCTACAGTGCTGTACCTATGCCAGTAAAACCCTGTAGGGCTGACACAGCCTACACTGATGGAGGGCCTTTTCCATCAGTGTAGGAACACTACATTCTGAGCAAAAGTAACTAGGTTGACAGAAGCAGTCTTCCATCAACCTAGCTGTCTCTACAGTTGCGGTAAGGTTGGCATTTTTCACACCCCTGAGCAATGTTGACCTACATTTTAAGTGTAGCTCAGGCCTAATTCATGTACTGGAAGATAAATGTCACTGAATCAGTTCTGTCCCTGAAGATTCTGTCCCTACTCTCAATCCCATTCCTGCAGACTTTCTGTCCCTACTCTCAATCCCATTCCTGCAGACTTTCTGTCCCTACTCTCAATCCCATTCCTGCAGACTTTCAGCATGTTCAGCTCCTTTATTCTGGAGTATCTAGATCTTGGTTTCTCTCTGCTTCACTGCTGTACTGTACCTACTTAAAGTGTAATGTTTAGATAGCAAAGATGCAGTGTAATCCAGAAATAATGCAGGAGAAACTGTACAGTCTTCCCCATAGGGCTCTACTAAAGTATCTCAGTCCTAACTGACAGGCCTCATGCTCTTTCTACTCAGACTTTTATAGATGGGGGATGGTAATTGACTTTAGACAAATGTGACTGTCCATTAGGGACAAGTCTCACAGGGTGGGCTCCATGAAGTATCTTAGGCATTGCAGCCCTGGGAATTACAGCACTTAACTTTTAGTTACCTATTTAATCACAGGAAAAACACTTCATCCACAGCATCCTCCAACCCCAGAGCACCCACTGAGTCGGCGCCTATGCCCCCTTTCTGCTACAGGAAGAGAAGGGATACTTCCTTTTAAAATCTTTTCTCCCACCCTGCAGAGAGCTCTGGAGGAATTGAACCTGGATCTCTAACATTCCAGATGAGTGCTCTAATCATGTGGATAAAAGTTATAAAGTAGGCAATAATACCACCTCTTCCTCTGGCCACATTTTGAATGAGACCCAATATGGAAGGTGTGCTCAGTGATCACCTACCAGACTGGGCCCTTCACATGATTTAGGCAGCAAAATATCTGTCTTCTCCTGGTTTGTGATTTGCTCAGGGGCTTAGGTGGGAGACAGGCCTCCAAATGCCTAGGATGGGGAAGCAGCGGACATGCCCCTGGGTCTAAACCTTAGGTATCTAGGGATCTTTTACAGTGGAATGTTAGGTTCTGAGTAGGGTTACCAGACAGCAAGTGTGAAAATTCAGGACGGGGTGGGGGGTAATAGGAGCCTATATAAGAAAAAGACCAAAAAATCGGGACTGTCCCTGTAAAATCGGGACATCTGGTCACCCTAGTTCTGAGTGAGTTAAGGTGCCTAGAGGGTTAGCAGCAACCAAGCAGGAGTTTCATGATTATAGTGGTGCGGTGTATGTATATAGCCGGCAGTATCATAACTGACATCTGCTTCCTGGGAGCTGTGGTATGTGCTGCTGGGACCCCGTACCCTCTCCCACACCCCAACCTCCTGCCCCAGCCCAGAGTCCCTTTCCGCACCCAAACTCCTTCACTGAGCTTGTACCCCACCATACCCTAAATCCCTGCCTCCAGCCCTTAGACCCATTTTATACCCTAAATCCTTCATCCCCAGCCCCCCACCCCAACTGGAGCCCTCACATCCTCCTCGCTCCCCAACCCCTGGCCCCAGGCCGGAAGCCTCCTCCTGTGAGTCCTGTGGCACCTTAAAGACTAGCAAAAGTATTGAAGCATAAGCTTTCGTGGGCTAATACCCACTCTGTCACTTTCTTTTTACAGTGTTTCTAGCTCTAGATGCAGAGAAAAGCTTAGAAACACGATGCTAAAGAGCTCACAGACCAAAAGCTAACAAACCCCAAATTAATTCTTTATTAAAATATCTCGTGATTGCTAAATCAATCACCTGATTTGGGGCGCGGGGTGGGACTGACTACTCGTGATTTGTGAATGTCTGGAGCTGGCAAAACTATTTCCCATGCCACAAGCCAAACGGTGAGAATATAACGGGAGTTTGAAATAATATTCAAGCTGGAGTGGGGGTGGGAGCTGCTAACGGGAGCCCTGCAGGGGTGGTGATGGTTTCCCCTGAGCCTGCATCCACAATTCTCTCCCTTCCTTCCGTCCTTCACCTCCTCTCCCCCAGCTGGAATGCAAAGCGAGCACTGCTCACTAGGTTAGTCCCTTCTGGTGCTCCGTAGCACAAACCTCACCCCGCTCCCAGTCTGCTGTCGCCATGGTTACGCTTCCTGTTTAACACAGCGGCGTGCGGGGCTGGAGGGTTTGCAACGAAGTCCGCGTGAGCCGGAGTTCCAGGATCGGGGCGTCTCCAGGGGCCGCGGCCCGGGTAGGGCCCTGACACCAGCCGCGGCAGGCGACCAGCTCCATCCAGCCCACGGGGACTGTTCGATGAGATCCTGGGGGCTGCGGCTGGTCCGCCGGGGATGGGAAGGCGAGGGAACTATCACTCCCAGCATGCACCGGGGCTTGGTCTGGCCGAGCTTTGTCGCCCGAGAGCTGTAGAGTCTATGGGGGCCGTTTCGTGTTGCATTCTGGGAGTTGTAGTCCTGGGCGGGACCTCTCGCTATAGGGTGACCAGACGTCCCCATTTTTAGCCGTTTGTCCCGCGTCCCGACCATACTTTGGTCCGGACGCCTTTTGTCCCGATTTCGGGATCTTCAGCACTCCCCGCCCACTGCCCCAGGACCAGGCAGAGACTGGGCGGTCGGGTCTCTGCCTCGCTGCCACCGGCTTTCAGCATCTGTAGGGGCAGGCGGGAGGAAAGCTGCTGCTGCTGCTGGCTTGGCCAGTGCCGGCTAGCGGAAGGGGGGCGGGAGGGGTAGAAAGCTCCCCCCCCACACAGTGTGTGGGGGGGAGGACTGCACTGGGGCCGTGGCAGGAGAGTCTGTGGGCCTTGCATGCAGGTGCCGACAGCGAGGGTTGTGTGTGTGTGTGGGGGGGGAGACCCCAGAGAGCTCCCCCCCCCCCGCAACCTGGCTCTGCCCCCCACAAGGGTCCCCCGGCCTCCCTTCCGCCTTAAACCTTTTCCCTGGGGAGCAGAGCGTCCCTTCTCTTCCCTTCTGTGCAGCAACATGATGCCTCTGTTGCTGCAGGGTCCTAGTGCCCTCGAACATCTGCTGCCAGTGATGGGGGTTAGTGAGTGTTGTGCTGGGGGGTGGGGGCAGGAAAGGAGGAAGCTGACCCAGAGCTTGCTGCTGCTGGCAGGGAAAGGGCTGGGGGGAGTCCTTCTCTCTGGCTCCAGTCCCAGAGCAACCTGCCTACACCCATCCCAAACTCATCCCCACCCCTACCCTACCCCAGAGCCCACTCCCCCAGCCAGAGCTTATCCCCCCCCCGCACCCCAATCCTCTACCCAAGCTCTGAGCCCCTCCAGCATCCCAAACATCTTATCCTCAGTCCCAGTCAGGACCCCTTTGTACCCCAAACCTGTGCCCCATGCTACATTACACTTTGCAATATTAATTTTAAAATTTTATAATAAGCAATGCTCTGGGAAAAGGGGAGGGGGGTAGAAGGTAAAAAAAATTATTTTGCTCTTCCGATCTGGTCACCCTACTAGAAAATGAGCTGGGCGGGAACTGGAAGATGTGCTAGGGGAGCCCAGCCTTGTCTGTGCAGTGGGGAAGTTTCTTCGCCCACAGGCTAAAAGCCTGGCCTGTTCCCGTGGGATTATCACCTCCCCCTCTAGCCTCTCCCCTTCTTGGGGCCGTTTTGCCAGCACCTACCTTGAACTCCCAGATATCTTTAACGTAATAACTTGGCTGCTGTTCGTAGGTGCCTAGAATTATATGAATCAGAGAGGTAGCCGTGTTAGTCTGGAATTGCAGAAGTGACAAAGAGTCCTGTGGCACCTTAAAGACTAACTAAAGTATTGAAGCATAATCTTTCATGGACTAATACCCACTTTGTCGGATGCATCTTTGTTGCTTCTAGAATTATATGCAGTATTCAGAGAATCCGAGAACTGGAAGGGACCTCGAGAGGTCATCTAGTGATTCTAGTCCAGTCCCCTGCGCTCAAGGCAGGACTAAGTATTGCACCTTTTTTGTGTCACAAGGACTCCTCCCTGTTTTTGCTGATACAGACTAACATGGCTATCACTCTGAAACTGTAAGCTCATATAACTTTGCTCGTCTGAGTAGTCCCATTGAAGCCAATTAAAGTTGCACACATGTAAATGTTCGTGAGAACAGAGCCCAAGGTAATATGTTATTGTTTGTGCATCTTTCCCTCTCAACAGTATTGATAAAAATATAGAGTTTTAGATCCCAGTTCAGCCAAACCTTAACTTTACAAATGTGAGTATCCCATTGAAAATTTGTGTCTAAAGTTAAGTGTTCATATAAGTATTGTATTGTCCTAATTGGAGCCTTACTGTGGATATGGATGATTTTTGTTTTGTTTTGTTTTAGGGAAGGAGCTTTAAGATGCCTACTACTGCCACAAATCTAGCAGTAAATACAATATCCACTAATGTATTCAATGTTGTTTTTCCTCTTTGCTGTTGCAATTTTATTATGGAAAGCTATGGAAGACGATGATGTAAAACTTGAAGAAGAAATAAATATAGAATTGAGCAGAATCAGTATTACTTCACTTGAAGAGGATGATCTCAACACTGATTTATCAGCAGAAGCTTGGAGTGATGGTGAAACAGTAAGTGTTTAATGGAAATAGGAGGGATAGTACTGCCTTTACTTTTGCATGGTAAACTGGTGCCTGTTGTGGAGGCTTCTTGCACTCTTCCTTTTCTAGGCAGTTTGAAGGTGTAGTAGAGGTATCAAAGTCTAGATGATAAATTTCGTAATATTTATTCCTTGGAGGAAAATTGCCTTCAAGCATATCATACTCCTATTAATTTTCTATGAAAATGTAAACTTGAAGTGACAAATAAGCCCCTGAAATAAGCTGATATTAAAGAAACGCCTACTGTGAGCTGTGTATTTAAAAGGGCATGTGGTAAAGGAAAGCTATTTATGGGATATAGAATGAGTTGCCAACTGACTTTCAGAAAACTGAAATTGTTAGATCAGGGGCTGTAACAGTGCTGGTTCTGTCGGGACCCAATCGAGAGTGCTAATTCAGGACAAATTGCTTCAAGCAGGGCAGTTAGAGCCCAAGGCTGGGGTTTTTCCACCTCTGAGGCAAGCCAAACCCGCCAAACAGAGAATATTTTAAATAAAATGAGGAAAACTTTGTAGCACCTTAGAGACTGACCAGTTTATTTCAGCATAAGCTTTTGTGGGCTATAGTTCACTTCATCGGATGCATAGAATGGAACAGAAGTAAGATGCATTTATACACAAAGAAAGAAAGCAAGAAAGAAGTCGTACATTAGCATACCAATTCTAAGAGGCTGTTAAATTTAGATGGGCCATTATTAGATGGACACAAATCTGACATCAGGAATCATAACATTCAAAAACCAGTAGGAGAACACTTCAATCTTCCTGGCCATTCCATTAAAGACTTGATGGTGTCAGTTTTGAAACAGAAAAACTTCCAAAACAGACTCCAACAAGAAACTGAGGAACTGGAATTCATTTTCAAATTGGACATAATAAACCAAGGGCTTAACAGAACTTGTGAATGGTTCTCTCATTACACTAATTGATTGCATTTCTCTTGTTAATTTACCTTCAGTAGGTGTTAAATCCTGCCTGACAGAAATCCATTTCAAAAGGTATTTTTTTTCTCCTACTGATAATGTCCCATCTAAATTTAACAACCTCTTAGAATTGGTATGCTAATGTACAACTTTTTTTTCCTTTCTTTCTGTGTGTATAAATGCATCTTACTTCTGTTCCATTCTATGCATCCGATGAAGTGAGCTATAGCCCACAAAAGCTTATGCTGAAATAAACTGGTTATCTCTTTTAAAGTTGTGATGTTTTAACCAAATTAATCTTTGGTCTTAAATATTGGGCTTTCAAATCTTGCAAGAAGAAGCTGCCTTGTGATATATTTATACTTCCTGAGTTTGATTCTTTCCATATAAATTAATCCTGTGTTTCCCCGATTGCAACTCTGTGCCTTTTTGCCTGCGACTTATGTAGTCAGGAATAGAGTAGAGTACCAGTGAAAAGAAGTGAAGTACTGTGGGAGCATGGATGTCATTTGCAAGCTCATCTGTGAAAGCTAAATGCTTTGGTTAATTATGGTCCATGGGTTGGGTTATAAATTCAGGACTATACATTCCCTAGATGCACCATGGAATGCTTTCTGATGTCAGTAAGAAGTTTTTACACAGATCAAGGAGACTTTCTGGCCTTTATGTAGTAACTAAACATTTAGTTATTTATTAGTTGTTCAGTGCCTTCTTGTAATGCTCATCATTCTTCTGAATGATGAAAATCTGTTCCTCTTCAGGCCACTGCGATATCTGCTTTGTTTCTCTTTTCCCTGTCCTCTGTTCTTTTCATTTCCATCCCAGCAGAAGCACCCTGTTTCAAACCTAGTGCACTTTGATCATTTCAGTGGATAGAAGCAATAATTAAATAGTAGAGCTGCCTGAAAAAAAAATGAAAATTGTGTCCCACCAAAACCGATGTTTTGTCAAAACTGTTTTGTGGAAATGGTGGTGTTGATGAAATTTTCATTGGGAGGTTTTTTCATGTCCAGCACTTGAGAGAGGAGAGACCAACCCACCCTAGCATAGTTGACAGCCTGATGGTTAGGATACTTGCCTACAGTGTAGGGAACCAGGGACTTCCAACTCCGGGTTGGAGACTCGAATCTCAGGGTCTCCTACATTTCAGGAAAATACCCTAACCAGCAGGCTACAGACTCATTCTCTTGCTGGCCCACTGAATATTACATTTATCATAAGTGGAATAGTTACATCAGAAGAGATTGAGAAACACTGACTGTATAATCTGATGATTAGGGTATTTGCTGAGGAAGTGGGAGACCTAGGTTCAAGACCGTGGCATATTTGTATTTGTGAATCGAATCTGTCCTTCAAATATCAATATCTCAATAACAAAGATCATATGTCTGATTCCTCCATATTGAATCATTTGTCCTTTATTCAGCTTGGATCAAACCAATAACAAAGAAAACAATATTAATTGGAAAGATGCTTCTAGAGGACAGTAGTAATTAGATTGCTGTGAAGTCTAAATGACTGTCAAGTAATGAGTGACACAATAATGAAATCAAGACCTGACTGAAAAAAAATACATGATTTGTGGGAGCTAATTTTTTAGTGAGGGAAACACACTAATATTTTAGTGAGGGACAAATTATGGTATGTCTACACAGCATTTTGGAGTGAACCAAGAATGAGTCTCTCATCCTGGGCAGATAGGCTTGGAGAGAGGTGCTAGTGCTTTAAAAACAGCTATGTAGAGAGACCCATGGACTTCAATTAAGAATTTTTAGTATTTGCCTGTGATCTTCATAGAGAGATGAAAATACAGATTTTAATTAAAAATGTTTACTTCTAGACTTCAGATGAATTACCAGAATCAGTTCTGTACTGTCTAAACTTTGTGACGAACAGAAGTCAAAATGCAGAAAATCTTATACTGCAAGACTTGGAAAATGAAGAAACCACAAGTAAGCTGTACCTATAATACAGTAAAACCTCCATTTAACGGACTAACTCGGGCGAGGGGGTGTCCGTTAAATCCAAAAGTCCGTTATTTAATAATAAAAACCAGCTGTGGGAGCAGCAGCCCGCCCGCCACAGGGTCGGGGCGGCAGCTCTGCAGCCCGCCCACTGCCGGGACCCGGGTGGCGGGCGGGAGCCTTCAGCCAGCCCGCCCGGGTCCCGGCTGCTGGGACCCGGGTGGCAGCCGGGAGCCTTCAGCCAGCCCGCCCGGGTCCCGGCTGCTGGGACCCGGGTGGCAGCCGGGAGCCTTCAGCCAGCCCGCCCGCCCGCTGCCGGGACCCGGGCGGCAGCCGGGAGCCGGCAGCCAGCCCCCGAAAAACGGATTTGGGATGCATCGGACTTGCTCATAAATTTTGTCCGTTGCATCCGAAGTCCGTTAAATCGGGGTCCGTTAAATCAGGGTTTTACTGTACATGTATGTGTGATGTGCCTCTGAAGCCCTCATTATGCCAATGCAGACCAAACTAACAGCCATCCATAATATAACGTAAATCCTCAAATGCAATGAAATTGTGAAACCTATTGCACCAACTTTAACTCATCAACTAGTGTTGCAGCTTGTATACTCTTTCAGGTAGTCTCTGAATATCACTGACTAATGTAGCAGTGGAAAAGTAACTACCACAGATTTATTACATCCTGCTAACTAGACAATGTTTAAATGTGTCTTGTCTCATGGAGTGATTTTCTTTGCATAGATGCTGTTGCCATAGATTTTTTTAAAAAATATATTACTATATATCCAGTGATTTTAATTAGTTTAGATTAATTAGATTTAATTAATATTAATGCAACTACTTCTTGTCTGAGTGGACTTGGTGTTTTTCTTAAAATAGTATCTGTGGTCTACACTTTTAAATCAAAAACACATTGTGTATCAGATTTTTGATTTTATGAACAGGTAATAGGAAACTAATATTCATCAGAATTAGATTACTTAGATTAAAGACCTCTTTTCCCAGTGTCCTTTTTTCTCCCCCTTCCCTCCTCAGGTGATGTCTATCGAGTAATTTCTAGCCAGGCTTCAGAGTACTTGGCAGAGTTGGCTTCTGAATACAATGAAGATCCAGATGCATTGAAGAAGAGGGTATTCTATGTTTAAACCATCTTTATAATAGAGTCGATTCCATAATCATAACAGATAATAAATTCCTTTTTGGACCCAGTCTTGCAATGAGCAATGCACATGCTTAAATTTACACACTCTAAGTCAGTGATGGCAAACCTTTTTGAGCCCGAGTGCCCAAACTGCAAACCAAAACGACTTGTTTTTTTCAAAGTGCCAACACTGCAATTAAACCTGAATAACGAGGTTTTAGTTTAGAAAAAACAATTCATACAGTTTTTCAAACTAATTAACAGCTTTTGTTTAAAAAGAAAAACACAATAACAGAGCTTTCCATTAAACATTTTTTTTTATTGAAAAAAACAAAAAAACCAAACAACTGTACACGTGCATGTATTTTTTTAAAGACGCCTTTTGTGGGCACAATTAATGTGATTTTTGCTGTTGTATGCTGCTTACCCCCAGGAACTGTTCTCAGCTGGGCCGGGGGGCAGCCGGTAGGTGGGTCAGGGGCTGGTTGGGAGGGGTGGCTGGGCGCTCTCTGTAGCCTCCCTCCTTCTCCCGCCCCTGCAGCATGTGAGGCGGCGGCAGAGAGCTGTCCTGCCGCTGCCGCCTGACCCTGACTCTCCATGGGGGGGGGGGGGGAGATGATATGGGGCCGGACTCGGAGCCGGGTTGGGGGAGGCGGCGGCCAGGGGCTCTCTGCCCCTCCTCCTCTGCCAGTGCAGGCTGCAAGCAGCCTCCTTCCCCCTCCTTGCACCACGTGCAGCAGCAGAGAGCCTCTGCCTGGGGCAGCGAGACGTTCTGCCTGGGGCAGCGAGACGTGCTGCCTGCTCCTGCCGCCCCAGAGAACTGTGGGAGATGTAGTCCGCGGGAGCCGACGCCGTGACTACAGTGTATGACTGTAGTCACGGCGTGCCCACAGAGACGGCTCGGCGTGCCGGCACGCGTGCCACGCGTTCGCCATCACTGCTCTAAGTAGTTCCCACAGGACTAGTGGTGCACATGGTGTATAGCGGGAGGATGGGGTGGGGAGCGATTTTGCTGTCCAGTGAAAGGTCTCTCACAGCTGGTAGCTATGAGCACACAGCTGGATCAAGGTCTCGTTCCCTTTTGGGAGACGCAGGAGTGTCTGCCCTGGAGGGGAGCCCAAAAACAAACCTTAGGTGTATTGCCTCCATCATTGTCGGTGTCCAAGTCTCTGGCAGTAAGTTCAGGAGGAGGGTGTGACGTTGCCCTCTATATGGATTTATGAAAATATGCTGATGAGTGTGAATATAACTTAACTAAAATATGCTTCATGCAAAAGGTTCTTGTAAGGTATCATTACAAAGCTTATAATCTACTGAGTGTGGTCATCCTATTTGAATAAATGTATAAGGGGAAGCATTTGCATGTGGTTTTGCAGGTTGGGATCCTTGGTTGATTTACTTAGCCCATAGATCATGAAGTTATAACATTTTGGTATACATGATCATTAGTCTTAAGTGGTGGGGATGAACATTAAATGACTGAAATGGACTTGGACTATCAATTATTAATATTTAATCCAGTGACAAAATGTCATTTCCATAATATAACATTTTATAGTGTTCATTTTTAATCTTACCTATTATTTTACCAGTCACTTGTCACTATTAGGATTATGAGAGCACTAACATAATTCATTTCTTGAAAAGGTTTTGCTCTTTCATGGAAAATGTTAAAAGAATTATGATTGGAATTTTCAAGTGAGACTCAGGGAGTTAGGCTCATAATTTCCATTGAATTTTTATGGTATTCAGTTGCCAAACTCTGGTAGGCACGTTAGAAAACCTGAACCGATATTTTAAAAACAGTTCTGTTACCTGTTTCAATGTTTTTACCAGTGAGCACCGTATAAAATAAGTTTAATTACTTTAAGAGATCACTTTCTTGTGACCATCCTGTTTGTGACAGCACAATTATTTGCTGTGATGGTGATTATATATAGAACTATACATACACTATGCAAATGATCAGTATGTAGCAGGAGTAGATCCTTTGTTCTGCTAAGAAAAATGAGATGTGATCCATGCAGTGCTGTTTTCAAATGTTTTTTTCCGTTTCTCTGTATGATCAAGTCCATGTATTTAATGCCACAATAGAATAAATTTATACGTATGGTACTTGCATTACTTGTGCAACTTCTTACAAAAAATATAGTTTAATCATTTCCCTTTCAATATACAAAATATAAGAAAGCATTACAATCTTTTGGGCACTGTTCCAAATATTCCTTACCCGAGAAAATAACATTGTAATTTTGAATATATTTGTGTGACACCGGTGCCTAGAGACTGCAGTCAGGGATCAGAGCCCCCCAGATTGCTAAACTCTGGATGATGAAAATGAAGTCCCTGACCCAAAGTCTCTATCTGAAATGTTCTGCTTGGATTGTTATAGCTTCATTTCATTTCATCATGATGTTTTTGATTTTACACAGATACTGTCTGAAATAGAAAATGAAGAATTGCAGACCAGTGATACTTTGGATAGTAACAGTCAACCCATCAATGAAGATATAACTTTCAGTGTGGTTGCTGATGAGAGCTCTGTCACAGGTAAACAAATGTAATATTAAATTATTTGTGCTGCTGATTAGTGAAATATTAATATCGCTGTACAAAATATTTCTTCTGCTCTGTTCTTTCCATGAGAATAGTTACGGCAGTCCAATACAATATATATTACAATGCATAGGTGTCAACTCTATGGGTGCTCTGGGGCTGGAGCACTCACAGGGAAAAAAAGTGAGTGGTTAGCACCCAATGGCAGTTTCTCTTCCCCCCCCCCCCCCCCGATGAGCTTCTCCCCTTTCCCTCCAGTGCCTCCCACCCACTGCAGATCAGCTGTTTGGCAGTGTGCAGGAGGTGCTTGCGGCGTGCGAGGGTGGGACTTGCTCTGAGGGGGTGGAACATGTCGAAAAGAGGCAGGACTGGGTCAGGAAGAGGCAGAGCGTTGCAGTTTGGGGAAAGGGGTGGGGTGCAGTGGGGGTGGGGTCTCGGGTGGTGTGGTGGTCAAGCACCTCCTGGCAATTCAAAAAGACTATGCCTCTGTTACAATGGGATTTAGAGCCTGATTCTGGAACTGGAGCTACTTAGGCAGATGTCTGCATTTATCCAATTGTAGGATCGGGATCTTAAATTCTTATTCTTGTTCCTTTCTAAAGTCTTGATAATGAGTTTATTTCAAATGGCATTCTATACAAATGACTTAAGTAATATAGTTTATTGGCTAATTTCATTTGCTAATTGCTGATTTTGGGGCCTTTTTAAGTATGCTTAGCCAATACTTATATTTGTTTGTTTGTTTTGAGGTTTTTTTTTTTTTTTTTTACACATTAAGCATTTGCAGAATGTGGCTTTGGTCTGAATACACGCAACCTGAATGTGCAGTTTTTTTGCATATCTAGATCTAATTTACATGCCCAAATTGAGTGCAAATAACTTGTATATGTCAGTTCTCTTGTTTCTCTATGCCAAACAGTATGAACACAAATGGAAGCTCGATTGTGGCCACTGAGTATTTGCTTTATAGACTATTCACTTTTAAATGTCACCCTCCAAAATGGCCTCTGTATTCTAACGGGCCATAAAAGCCCCTATCTGGCTAAGGGAAAATTGCCCTGGTGCCTCCATGGGTAGGATTGTCCTAAGCAGTTCCACACAGACCTCCTTACAAATCCTGGCATAGTGGGCATGTATGTTTGTGGCAGATCCTTAGGCTGGAGTGGGTAGGCCTGTAGACTGTGGGCATGTGCAGTGCCAGCTCTGTAGGCAGCCGATAATAGATCATCTCCATGGTTCTGCCACGTTCTGCTCATAGTGCTTTTTCAGCCTCTGGAGCAACTCCTACTGCTCTAGGGCTTCAAGTTATAGGGGCTGTACAAACAGAGAATCTTACCCCGATTGTTTTCTTTTCAATCCATTACATTATTTCATGATTTCAAATAAGTAATTACTATGAGCTCAGACTTTTAGTTAAAAGGTGTGTTTGCTTAAATTCTTGTAGATAATAGTGACATGACCATTAGCTTTACTTACCATGAAGTAGAGGAAAGGTGCAGGCAAGAATTTGAGCTATGGGAGGAGCAACAAAAAGAACTTGAAGACCAGAAAAGGAAAAAGCTGAAAGCTGAGAGGGAAATCGAGGAAAAACAAAATGAAGAGGAAAAAAAAAGAAGGCAACTGTATCTAGAGGAATTTGAGGCTGAAAGGATGAAGCTAGAGGTGCTTCATAAGGTAACATTTTAACAAAGATATTTATAACATACCTCTTTATTTATCCGGACATACAGATCAATGCTGGGGGGGGGGGGGGAGGGGAAGTACCATCTCAAATCTCATTACATCCCAACACTTCTGGTTCCAACTGCTGAGACTAGATCATGTACATCTTTGTATTATGATTGTCTGTCTCCCCTGTTTTGATGAGCTATGGACTACTTAATAAAGCTAATATTTAAATTGGTATAATTAAGCTTTATCATTATTACTAAGTATTTATAGTATGGTATCCGCCAAAATCCCTGGACAGGAATGGAACCCCAGAGCGCTAGATGCTGTACAGATACAAGATAGACACTAGAGCAACTCATAAAAAGGCCTTTTTCATGGAAAATTTGAACCCTTTGGTGAAAAATCCAAAACAAAATATTCTGGCTGAAAGCCAAACACTGCTGTAGTGCATCTTGGGATTTGTAATTCTGGTTTCTTGTGCTCCTGTTCTCTTCTATATGTCCTTCTCCTTGGTCAGATTACATCTGTCTGATGCACCAGAGTTCCCTCATAGTGAAGTGAAGTGGTTGCATCATGGAAGATATAGTCTGGCTTGGGATCTCAGACCACAGAGAAGAATAAGGGCATATGAAAAATGAATTACAGCTCCTATGAAGCTGCTCCTCATTTCAGATATCTGTACCTGAATCAGATATCTGATTTCAATTTTTTTGGTTTTCAGCCTGAATATTTGGGCTGAACATTTTGGTGTTTGAGGAATCTGCTTTTTTGATGAAAAAATCACAATTTTCCGTGGAAGTTTACAGAAAAACTGTTTTGCTGTAAAATTTTCATGTATCCATAGGAGACACTGTTCCTTCTTCAAAGAGCTTTATGAACTTCGGAGTTGTACACTATTCTAATGGGGGCAGTTCACACTTCTATCAGAGAAATTGTTTCAGACTTAGACATCATTGCATTGGTTAGCCTGTACATTTTGAAGGATCTCTTCATGACCCAAAATAAGTGGATCTTTGAAGAATGCTATTTTTATAGTCACTATGATTTTAGTGAGTTACATAATGAAATAACCTCATATTAACATAATTGATATATTTGTTATACAGCAACAACAAGCTATGATGGAAGATGAGTTACTGAAAGAAAAGGAAGTTTGGAGAGAGAAGTTTAGGCAGCATGAGGTAATTTGTACATGTGAGCTTTTGTCAAAAAAATTGAATATTATTGTAATATGCTTGAAAGATACTTTCATTGTTAGGTAGGAAAGCACAATGAAATTGAATGATTTATACCATAAGTGTTAAGAGAGATTACTTTTGTGTGGTTTTAAACAGGAAAAAAAAAAAGGTTTTGAAATCTGTGAAAGCAGGCCTTTTTTAAGAGGGTTAACTCTGGCTGAGCAATCCATTTCTCTTCTTGTTGAGTAGCTGCAAATATCTCTCAAGTTCTCCAGCTAAACAAAACTTTTGGGCAACTTTACAAACTGGAGTTTGTCTCCATGTACTGATAAGACAGTCCTGTGTCCAGACTTACCTGGAGAAATGTAGACGAAACCATATTAGCAGAAAGTAAAATACCTTTGAAGTACAAATTTATGTCTATCTTGTTTCACATATTACCATTACATCTTAAGGAAGATTTCAATAATTCAGATGCTGAATAAAATGTATTTGCATTGTTGTTTTGGCACAGGAATTGATCAAAAGACTACAGTTGCAAATAGAAGAGGAAAAAAGGGCCTTTGAAGAGCAGAAATCAAAAGAAAGACAACACTTGGCAGAGCAGTGGAATACAGCAGCTGTGAAAATCCAAGCTAGATTTAGAGCATTTATTGTGTACAGAAAATATGCTCCTATCTTAAAAGAAAGGAAAGCAGAAATTAAAAGGAAGAAGGAACTGCATCAAAAAATGGAGAGAGAAAAGATAGAAAAGGAAGAAAAAATGAGGAAACGGATACAGGAAAGGAAGCAAAAAGAAGAGGAAGCGAGAAGGAGACAAGAAGAAATAGAAAGACAAGCACATATGGAGCAAATGAGGAGGCGTGAGGAATATGAAAAGAAGAAAGAAAGTCTGAGGCTTGAGAGAGAAAAAAGCCTGCAACTAGAAGGACTAAGGGGGCAACAAGGGGCAAAACAAAAAGAGAAAATGGTAATAAATGCAGTGGCTGATAATAGAGACAAAGGCACAAAATACACAAAGGAAGAAAAAGAGAGAGAAAATATAAAAGACCTAAGAGAACAGGAAAAGGAGCAGAAGAAGCAGATACTGGAAATAAGAGAAGAGCAAGATAAACAAGAAGAAAAACATCTTGGAAAGATACAAGAGGCAAATAATTCAGAGAATCCAAAAGACAGAAAACAGACACCACCAAACTCTGAGAAGAAAGAAGAGTCTCGCAAAAAAAGTAATGAAAATGAAGATGGGTTTGTGATGACACATACAGGAAAAAGTTCCATACAAACTGTAGATTTTGATACAAATACAAATATGCTGGATAGCGAAGCCATTGTTCTTGTAGCTAATGATGCAATTGCAAATAAGGAAAACAGTATGCACAACAGTCAGTGGAATTTGGAGGCCAAACCAGATAACAGGAACAGTGAACATAAAGTGCAATCTTGTAAGTTTGAAACAATTAAAACAGCAAAGGTTGTGATGAAGGAAATTCAGGAGGAAGTTGCTGAGGATTGGGACAAAAGTGAGAGTGTAATTAGGTATTGTGAGAGGCCACTAACATTACCTGATGATGTTGAAAAGAAGAGGCTAACTTGGATGACAACGTGTAAACCCTGGTCTAAAATTTATAGGGAAAACCAAAGGAAAAAAGTAGTTAAAAGAAGCAGACCGAGAAAAACCTCAGCTAGTAAGATGCCTCCATTAAGTATAGAAATGATTATTCAGCGTGGCCCTTGGAATACCCTTCAACAGGTAACTAAATACTGTAAGTGCTTCTTAAGCACTGATTTACATGAGAGCTGACTGGACACGTGAGGTGGGATTTTCAAAACTGTCAGCGTTGGCCTAATAAATTGGTTTTCTCATTGACTTCTTCCAAGGGAAAAGAATTAGGCCAATGTCAAGTGCTTTTGGAAATCCTGCGCATGGTGCTGAATATTCGTTTTCAGCTGCTAAACTGCATTGAATTAAGGCTGAAA
This sequence comes from Sternotherus odoratus, assembly GCA_032164245.1. Taxonomy (NCBI): domain Eukaryota; kingdom Metazoa; phylum Chordata; order Testudines; family Kinosternidae; genus Sternotherus; species Sternotherus odoratus. The sequence continues at coordinate 64,987,742 of JAVMKO010000001.1, forward strand.
AGACATAGTTTCCTAATATTATTTTCCCATGTAAGAAATTGCTTTATTGAAACGAGGATGTTCTGTGACTGGGTTAGGAAGTGGTGCATAAGACAATGCCTCTATCAAAATGTTGTTCATAGAAATAAAATGGCCCAGAACTGCAGAACAGTTTATTTTAGTGCAAAAAAGGCTGGCACATATTTATACTGTGGTCGTCTGATTTCTAGCAACATACCAATATTATTCCTAATATATATGATACTTAGTTTAGCGATGATTCTTTTCACTTCTATTATAAGATTATGTACATTTCTAATCTGTTGACATTATAAATGAGAGAAAACCCACACTGGATTCTGTTTTGCTGTCACATTAATCTTCTATACATTCACATTATACATTATTAATAGTGAAGCACTTATATTTAAAATGTCCATCAAAATCAAATGAGTTTGTCTACCTTTTTATAGTTTTGCCAATTTTTTCCATCAATTACAAATTAGGGCTCTAAATTAATTGCAGTTAATGCAAGCGATTATCTTAAAAATAATTAACTCAGTTAAAAAAAATCATGATTATTCACAGTTTGAATCACCCAATTAATAATAGAATACCAATTGAAATGTATTTATTTATTTATAAATATTTGTGGATATTTTTTCTACATTTTCAAGTATATTGATTTCAATTGCAACACAGAATACAATAGTTACAGTGCTCACTATTCTTATTTATTACAAATATCTGCTACTATTCTCTGGAATGGTGGCCAAAGCGCAAAGGGGCATACGAAGATTTAGCATATCTGGCATGTAAATATTTTGCAATGCTGGTTACAAAAGTGCCATGCAAATGCCTGTTCTCACTTTCAGGTGACACTGTAAATAAGAAGTGTCAATATTGTGTTTCACAAATTGTAAACAGTTGTTTGTCTAATGATTGACTGAACAAGAAATAGGACTGAGTAGACTTGGGTTTATTGTTTGAGTCCAGTTATGTAAAAAATAATAATTCTACTTATATAAGTAGCACTTTCATGATAAAGAGATTACACTACAGTACTTGTATGAGGTGAATTGAAAAATGCTATTTTTGTTTTTTTACAGTGCAAATATTTGTAATAAAAATAACTATATAAAGTGAGCACTGCAATTAATCACATTTTTTTAATTTTGACAACCCTATTACAAATAATTTCCATATTTTATGATACTTAAGTATTGTTATGCTTTAACTGATAAATGTTGCTCCCATCATAAATTAATGGGTTTTTTTGCTGAAAATAAAAAAACTTTCAGTATTTTATAAGTGTTTTATGGTAAATTTAGAATCTAGCCTTAATCCATATAATTGTATGCTACATAGTATGTATTTAACTTTAAAAAAGCTACATAAAAATAATATTAGAGTGAAATATTATGGACAATCTTTTCATTGAATATGTGTAGGTTACGACACTTACGCTTCAAGATTTGCCTGGCTGTAGCCTCTCCACTTTGTCAGAGTGTTCAAGTCTTCAGTTATTGATCCTTAGACGCTGTGGACTAACTGCACTGGAAGGACTCAGTAACTGCAAAAGCCTAAAGTATATTGATGTGGAGGTACCTAGCATATTTTACTGTCTACGTGGAGGTGGGGCGACACTGCCATCTCTGCCATTCAGGATATTATGAGACTGAATCCATCTGTTTATATGTGTATGTACATATAGGACAAGATTTTTTTTTTTCTTTTAAATGCCAAAAGTTAGTCTACTGAGTGCATAGTTAGGATATGCACTTAATAAGCCACCTGTTTTCTGAAGTTCTGAGTACCTAACCTTGTTCCTTGTTTTTGGCTCAAAGACAAAGTTGAAGGGACACAAAGAGATGCTAGTCTACTGTATATACCGTGTTTCCCCGAAAATAAGACAGTGTCTTATATTAATTTTTGCTCCCAAAATTACATTACATTATATTACAGCGAGAGGCAAAACTGGAAGTACGTCTTATTTTCGGGGGATGTCTTACTTTCGGGGAAACAGGGTATTGTTATAATTTTGGATCTTCCAGAACTAGGAAATAGGCACAGTCTCTTTCTCTGTCTCCAAGTATTAGGTCATGAATGGCCATAGTGTGAGTATGGAGAGAAAGTGATAAATCTTCATTCCCTCTGTTGCAGGACTGCACAAAGGCTGTTCACTCTAGCCGTTCATATGCTCTATTCCCCCCCCTCCCCCTTTAGTGACTAGGGCATTTAAAAGTGGGCAAGGAAGTGAGCCCTAGGCACTTACCTCCTGTGTACTAGCCCAGATTGCTTGCCCTCATGTGCAAGGAGCAGCACCAGCACGGATTTCTGAGGCACAATCTCTCCAGTGCTGCTTCTGTAGGGGGTGACACTGCACTGCCACTTTCACGGTGTTGTGGCTTAAAATCTAAATGACTAAAGAAAATGTATCTTTTGTGACAGATCGTCTTCTCACCCCTCTTCAAACACAGGCAGGAAACTCTTCTTTGGCTCGAACAGTGCTCTTTATTTCACAGTGCAAGGCCCCACCACCAATATACACAGCTTTATACACAGCTCTACAGCTTACAGCTCTACACAACTCTATATAGTTCAGCTCTGTCAGGCCTCTAGCCTCAGCTCTTTCAGCTCTGTACCTTTCTCTATCTTTCTCTCTCACTCCTCCACACTACCATACCACCACCACCCTGGGCTTCCTGCCTGGCAGGCTTATATCCTCCTGAGGAGGCTGCCAGGTGCAGGTCATCCAGCCTGAGCCTTCTGCAGCCCAGGTGGCTAATTAGGCTTTCTGCAAGGGAGGTTTGCAGAGGGCTTTTCTCCCTCTTAAAGGAGCGGCAGGCTGGGTCAAGCCCACCCTGCCACACTTTATAATGTGCTTCATTTAAAAAAAACTTGATGATTTACATGAAACAGATGGTTTTACCTTTTCTCTTTTGATATTTTGATTATATCTGTGCTCTGGGAGAGTTTATGCATAATGACTAACAGAAAAAACCATTGTGTATAAAAGCTTTGAATGTTTCTTTGTTGCCCAGTGACTACTATTTGGTGTGTGCTGTCACCTTCTCAAAACAGAGAGGAATGGGCAAGGTCAATTATAGCTAAGGCAATGTTGTCTAGTAGTTAGAGCAGTGCACAGGGAGTCATGACAGCAGGCAGTAATAGAAGCTCTAGTAATATGACCCTGGGGGTGGGAAAAGCCAAGAGAACTTTATAGGCAGAGTGATGGCTGGAAAGAAGCTTGGAAATGTGAGCAAAGAAACTCCTGTTGTGTGCTTCCTACTGTTTGGTGAAATAGGACTCTCTGTACATTGTCTGTAAATGGATTACATAAACGATACCTGACTCAACCATCAGTTTAATATCTTAATGGAGACACTCCTCAAGACTCCAAGTACTGCCTCACTGCTCAGACTAAAAATAGTTAACAGTAGTAAAGTTTACAATATTTTTGAATGACTCATAATAATGCTTAATTTAATATAGTGATATTCATTAGTAGATCTTAAAGTGTTTCAGTCTTTACTGTACTTATCCTCACAAGCACCCCTGTTAGGTAAGGAAGTGGTGGTATCCTCATTTTTACAGATGGGAAATTGAGTAACAGAGAGACTATGTGACTTGTCCAAGAGTACATAGGAAGTCTGTAGTGGAGTAGGGAATTGAGCCGGGTCTGCCAAGTCGTAGGCAAGCTACCCAAACACTGGACTATCTTTCCTGTCTCGCTGAAAACTGACTATACTTTTCTATTCAAAATTATCATTAATTTTATCTGATTTCTTCTTTGTGGTAGGAAAACAATATTCAGACAATAAATTGTGAGAATCTAGAAAATCTCTGCATTTTAATTCTGAATAAAAATCAACTTGCATCACTTCATGGCTTAGATGGCTGCAGTGATCTCAGGAATCTTGAACTGTCCTGCAATAAAATCACTCGGATTGGTAAGAAAACATTAAAGATGATGCATTTTATTCATTTAACATCAGTATTGTGTATTTATTCGAACTTGGTTTGTTGAAGATAGAAAATGACTGTTGCCAATATAATAGTGTTTATTTTTAATCTTGCAACAGGCTTATTTCAATGAAGATATTACTCGTACTCATGTCCTTGCTAGGATGGAAAAAAATCAGAAAAGTACATATAAAATCTTACACCCTTTATAGGATGTGAATAGTTTAAAATTTCAAACAAGTTGGGTGGGTGGATGGTGAGAGAAGAACCAGAAAGATGAGGGGAATTAATTTGTTTTAGATTAGAAAGGAGGAAAAAATTATACAGTTTGTTATAATTCCTCCCTCTGGGGGTAACCAGGAGACCTGTTAGTCTGATGCTGGTACAGCAGGCCTCAGAATGTTTTCTCTGTAATGAAGGGGCAGTTATTTGCTGCACAGTGGAAATAATTGCTGATTCTGCTGCATTAGAGTGGGGAGAATCGGTTCTTTGGTTGTCTACAGAACGAACCTATTCAGTTGGCAAGAGAGCACCTCAAGTCTTCCCCTCCAAAAGTAGCCTTAATAATTGAAGCAGGGAGAGATAAACCACCTTGTAACTACCTAAAATGACAATCCCAGTGCTGAAAGGAGCAAGGCGCTTCTTCCTTCAAGAATGCAAGACAGCAGGTAGATCTGCTGAAAGGGTTGCAGGTCCTGCTGTGGGGACTGGGTCCTGTTGGATGGTAGAGTTGTGAGGGCTACAAAGATGTAGGTAATCATTGAAATACTTAACTAATCCAAACACAGCCTTCTGGGGCTTGCCAGTCACTAATTCTAGTGAAAATCAAAACAGGTTTTTAGTCATAAGGAAAGATTTTATTTTTTGAAGCAATTCATCTTTTGTTTGGAGGAAATTCATTTGAGCTGAGGAAGCCTATACAAGCAGTGAGTGGGTAGATGGCCACCTCTTGAGTTGAGGCCACTTCAAATGTGTGTCTGGAAGGACTCAAGTTGCACATCAGGAAGGTGGTGCTTTTGAGGGCTTTGTCTTGATTTAGACTTGTCTTGACATTTACCTATAAACAAAATGACGTCTTAAAGAAAATAAGGAATTAAATGAAAATCCCAGCATTATCACACTTTCCATGCTGACAAATTAAGCCCATACATACACATAAGGTCTTTTTTTTTTTTTTTTTTAAAGGTTTTACAGCTGCAAAAACAGAAATTTAGACAAATATGCAGATGGCAAATAGGAAATATTAAACTTGAGAAATTAGTGATTCTACAGCCAAAAAATGCTAAACTTTGGATATTGGATTGTTAATTTTACATGTTAAAATACATGACCATAATTCATGTTTCTGGAGAAAATGTCCTGCCATGGTGGTAAATGGTGGTGTTACTGGCACTTTCTATAAAAATCAATGCCAGTAGCCTAAGGGGAACTGAGGAAACAAATTGCAAGAAACAGTACTGGAACTTCCTCCATGTCTGGTTGCCAGTAATGCTGTGTGAGACGATTTGTTTGGGATGGATTTCCTGTGGCAGAATATCTGCAAGATTAATACGCAAGTGACATAATATTAACATTCATCTGATGAAGTGGGTCTTAGCCCACAAAAGCTTATGATCCCTAATATCTGTTAGTCTATAAGGTGCTACAAAACTCTTTGTCGCTTTTGCAGATCCAGACTTAACACGGCTACCCCTCTGATACAAGACATAATATTAATTGATGATCCTTAAGCATGAAGTATCTGTGTACAGAGCAAATGAAGTTTAAGCCTCCTGTACTATGAAAGTACTGTATTTACTGAGTGTGAGATGAGTTTTGAAATGGGGAAGTAAATGTTCAATGAAAAACCACTTGGTTTTCTCTCCTAAACAACAGCTTTGAGGATATCTGGATAAACTAAATGCATAATATAGATTTTTTTTTGTTTCACACAATAACATATTGATTGTGTGATTCTGTAAGATTTCTTACTAAGACGGACTTGTGTTTTTAAGATGTTAATTTGCTCCTCCCATTTGTAAATCTAGCAGAATGTCCCATGTCAATTTTGGAAGTTGCACTGCTGTGTAGCATTCTTTTTTACATTCAGTTCATTCAGTTTTAAATTATTCTAATCTGAGTTTTCTTTTATTTTTAATGGCTTATTTATATTTATGGTTGTAAGAATTCAGATTAACTTCTTGCAGGAAATTTCCTAGGTACTATTTACTTTTGTTTTCACCAGAGTATAAAATTGGGGGAAAATGGCAGTTGGCAGAAGCTGTTAATAAAATAAATGGAGGTTGAGGGGAATGCTTTATTGCAAATGAGCATGTCCTCTAAAATCAACATGCTCACTGCCTGGGTGATTATATGTTTGTACAAGGACCATAAGGAAATTTAGCACATGTATATACTTGGGAAGGCGATGGTTCATTGAAATATTTATTTTATTAATGAAAAATATTTTCTTAAAAATCTTGTAAATTATTCATAGATTCCAAGACCAGAAGGGACCATTGTGATCATCTAATCTTATCCCCTGTGTAACACAAATCATAGAACTTCCCCAAAATAATTCTTCGAGTAGAGCTTTTAGAAAAAAAACATTCAATCTTGATTTTAAAATTGCCAGTCTCTTGGTAAATTGTTAATTACTCTTATTGTTGAAACTGTATGCCTTATTTTCAGTCTGCATTTGACTAGCTTCAACTTCCAGCCATTGGATCATGTTTTACCTTTTTCTGTTATTGAGGCACCGATGAACCCTCTCTTTGTTAAACTGAATAGATTGAGCTCCACGATATGGCTATTGCTATAAGGTGGGGAGTGCAAATTTCTTGGCCCCAGGGCCACATCAGGATGGGGAAATTGCTTGCAGGGCCATGATGATAGGGCTGGGGCAGTGGGTTAGGGTGTGGGAGGGAGAGCAGGGTGTGGGAGGGGGTGTGGTGTGAGGGAAGAGGGTTGGGGTGCAGGTCGCAGGAGGGGTGCTGGGTGCATGAGGGGGTCGGGGAAGGGGGTTGGGGTGCACAGTGCGGGAGGAGGCTCAGAGTAGTGGTACATGGAGGGGTACGGAGTGCAGGAGGGGGCTCAGGGCAGGGGGTTGGTTTGCAGGAGGGTGCAGGGTATGTCAGCAGGCTCAGGGCAGGGGCTTGGGGTGCAGGAGGGGTGAAGCAGGGTCTTAGGGTAGGGAGTAGGGGTTTGGGGTGCAGGAGGGATTCGGAGTGTGGGCTCCGGCCCCGTGCTGCTTACCTGGAGGAACTCTGGGGTGGCAGTGGGGCCAGAGCAGGCTCCCTACCTGTCTGCCCTGGCCTTGGCCCTGACCCCACACCACTCCGCTCCAGGAGGCGGCTGGCACCAGGTCCCTGCCTTCCCCAGGGAAGGGAGCGCAGAGGGCTCCGCACGCCTATGGGTACCTCCCCCTGAAGCTCCCATTGGCTACAGTTCCCCGTTCCAGCCAATGGGAGCTTCGGGGCAGGTATCCACATTCAAGAACAGCTCACAGAACCATTTGCTCCCTGTCCCCAACAGGGATGTGGTGCCAGCCGCTTCCCGTAGCGGTGCAGGGCCCACAGCGCCATGAGGGTGGCAAATCCCCTGGCCGGATTCAAAGCCCTGATGGGCCAGATCCGGCCTGTGAGCCGTAGTTTGCCCACCTCTGTTATAAAGCTTGATTTCTAATCTATTAATCATTTTTATGGCTCTTCTCTGAATCCTCTCCAATTTATCAACATCCTTCTTAAATTCTGTACACAGTATTCCAGCAGTGGTTGCATGGGTGCCAAATACAGACAGAATGTAGCGTCTCTACTCCTATTTGAGACTCCTGTTTATGCATCCACAGATTGCATGAACTATTTTGGCCATAGCATCACACTGCGAGATCATGTTCAGATTATCCACCACAGCTCCAAATTCTTGGTTGATAACTAGATCCAGCCCATTTGAAAAGGCATGGGTATGCCGCTGCTTTGGTTTTTCCCCCCGTGAATCTCTGTGTGGGTCATAGGATATGTATTCTACCCAGTATGCTACCAGTGCTAATGAGACCAAAGCACGACCTTGGATCCCCATTTCAGGCAGTCTTGATTTTACCCTTTGTTAGAAGTTAAGAATTGCCTAATTGGAGAATCAGCTTACTCAGAACCCCTCTTCTCTTTCAGTCAGAAGTCTCCTCCCCTGTTTCTTCATAGGACCTCACTTCTGTTGCCTCGTCCATCTTCGTCCTGTTTTAAAAAGAAAGTTACTTTATTGCGGCTGCTCACTGAGTCAGGGCAGTGTGCACTGGATGGGGTGTGATGGGCGAGTGGATGTTCCATGCAGCTCCACTGTTTTCACATTACCAAGAGCAGTTCTGCTTATAGAGGGAAACCTCTGCTTGTTTTATTGAGACATAGCATAAAGTCACAGAACACCTTTTTTTTTTTTGTACTGCCGTAGCTAATATCACATCATGTGTCTTATGTTGGTGCCTTGTCAGTGCCCATGAGAAGTCAGATGCTCAAAGAAATCATTACTGTTTCTTTAAGCATGACAAGATCTTCAGCATTGTACAAAACATAGAAGACATGTTCTTGTACATAAGATTGGCCATAGTGGTTAGACCAATGGCCTATCTAATGCAGTATCTTGTCTCTGACAGTGGCCAATGCCAGGTGCTTTAGAGGGAATGGACAGAGCAGGCAATCATAGAATGATCCATCCTCTCTTTGCACTCTGCACAGTGCAAAATATGTAGTCACCTAACATTTGGGATTAGTTTTAATGTTGCACGTCTGCAGTAGAGCCAGTAAATATACAAATTACATATTTTATTACAGTAGCACTAAGAGGTCCTAAAGTAGATTGGAACCCAATTGTACTTAGCATTATACAAACACAGTGAGTGACAATCCCTGTCCCAAAGAGCTTGCACTCTAAATAGATGAGACAGACAAAATAGACAAGATAGATACAGGGTTTGCAATCTAAATAAATGAGGAAACAGGCACAGAAAGTGCAGTGACTCTCCAAGATTGCATAGTAGGGTAGTGACAGAGCTGGAAATAGATCTCTGGTCTCTTGACTCACACACACACCAGCTGTACAGGTCCCCTTTGCACATCCTCTTCACTTGTCTGCCACCTATTTGAATTCAGTGCCTGTCTTTTAAGGGTGTTGACCTTGCTACACAGAAGTACAAAGCTTTAAAAATGGAAAAATAATGTTGAGACCAGGTCTTGCAGCCGTCAGTTTTAGTACTATGCCTGAAATGAAATTGTGCGTAGTCCACTAGATGGTGCTAGTTCCCTTTTAATTTGTTTTCCCTCAATAAATAAAATCCAGAAAAGCAGCTTGCAATCTGGTGTAGTATGTCACAGGCATATCTGAAATTCTTTTTCAGTAATTAAAAGCTAGTAAATTTTAATTTATTAAAGCTCAGATGGGAGGAAACAAACTGCTGTTACAGACCGTTTTGCTTAAATTGAGTGTGCTTCTTGGCTCTTTTGAGTTAAGACAGCATTATCTAAAAAGTTATATCAGTTTAATATCTGATACTCTTCCATTTCCAGTTGTTATTATCCTAAGTCCTTTCTGTACAAATTCTTAATTTAATGTGAATATTGATGTTTAATTTTTACTTTCTTTTCCCCTTCATCTTTTCTCTTCTTTCTCCATACACCTTCTGTACCTGTGGTAACCCTTTCTTTGGCTGGGACAAACAGTACTTTTGAAGGCTCAGGTTGCTCCAGGGAGATTACCACAAAGTCAGCTCCATCCTTGCACAGATCATCCCCATTCTGTGCATGGAAAGATGGGAGTAGGTCTGAGAAGGCCCGCCTCAACTACCTCCCAGTTCCGTGAAGATTACCTGGGAAAAAGGACTGGGACAGTACTACATTTTTCTCACTCCCCTCTCCCCCCTCCCCCCCCCCGCCATAGATTTTTATACCCTATTCATCACTATTGTTTCTGAGCTCCCGTCAAGGGAGACACAGTGCTAGGAACAAGTGAGGAGGTGAAGAGGCCCAAAGCCGGTATAGAGCTACAAGGCCTACCCATCTTTCAGATCTCCTGGGTTCCACAAAGTTGTGGGAGGAACCTAGTGCTGCGCTATCATATGAACTGCCAACAGAATGATTTGGGGGCAACTCCAGGAGAAAACTCTCACTCTCCCAGGAATAACTGTGGGATGTGATAGCCTGTTTCCTGCTCTGTATACCAGCTGTTAGGAGTGCTCTTTAAAAATATGGTAGTTGTAGATATAGTTCAGGACATACATATGTTTACAGATACCTCACTTTCCTTATACGACTTTGTTTTAATGCTCTTGCTTGTACACTGCATGCCATTATTCACATTCCTGCTGATGGGTCTCTGTGTATTATTGTGGTATGATTAGTTCTTACTATTTCTGGTCACTTTTTAAAAAAAATTGAAATATTTTAAAGTGAGACCATTAAGCCTTTGCTCTTAGTAGAGATTTTGAGATAGTGGCTAGTATTTTGCTAATACCACAGGACCTTGACTAAATATGCTCTCTGCCTTGGGTATCTAATCACAGCATTGTAAGAGTACTTTACTGCATGAGGTGTCCTGTTACAAGACTCTGATAATGTGTTGTGCACAGGAAATGCTAAGCTAATTTGGGTTCTTGTTTAATTAATAGACTCAGACATTTGCTATTTTTGTATGTTCTGAAAATGATTGTTTAAAATGCTTGAAACACATGGGGATGAATATAAAATTAATCAGTGTTTAAAATACCTCAAAATCATTGTAAAGCCTTTTATAGAGAACTGAGTTTGTTCATTTTTTATGTATAAAATATGAACCTGTTACAAACTCAGTGTGCTTCATGTTTCAAAACCAACACAATTTTAATAACGTTATGATTTAGTTCAGCTTAAAATATGAGTTTTCCTTTTCAGGTGGTTTAGAGTCATTGAAAAATCTCCAGCAGCTAATTGTGGACCACAATCAGTTAATCAGTACGAAAGGTCTTTGTGATGCACCAACTCTCATGCACATAGACTGCTCTTTTAATCATCTTACTCAACTTGAGGGCATCGAGAATTGTGGTCTTCTTCAGATTCTGAAGTTACAAGGAAATAATCTCAGTGAGGTAATATCCATGAATCAAATAGGCTGGTTTTTCATACCATGCGTCTCAGATACCAGTAATACAGCCCATGATGCTGATCACATTATTTTTTTCTTGAAGGGCAGATGTAAAAGGGCCAGCCATGGGAGTTTGGGGTCTCAGTACTCTTTATACATTTGAAAATTCCTCCCTCAGTAATTTAATTTCCATTCTTTGCACTATAGTGGGTAGTTTTCAGTTTGCTGTATGCTAATATTGTTTTAAGTTGGTCAAACTGCTATGATCATTAAAGGTAAAATGAGCCATGCAGTAGAGATATTTCTTCCAGAATTCAGTATGGGATGATATTCATAGGTGATAACTGCCTACAACTTGAATTAAATCATTGTGGGCTGCAACTCTCATAATGAGGCCCTAGATGGTTACCTGTACATTTAGTCACCTTTCTTGGCAATGGCTTTATATAAAGCTGAGGCAAAATGTATTCGTCAATAAATAGTCAGTCATTTCATGAAAAAAAAGCAGTAAATCTGTGTACATTACTAATCTCAAATGCTGTGGCATATATTGAATGTTAAGACTATGCACAAGCATAGAAAAATGTTAGCGTGATAAATTTAAAACAATATACATACTATGTAGCAAAGCATATCTGTAATACTATTTAATAATATATTCAAGAAAAGTGGCTGATAAGCATTCAATTGTTGTTCTATGCAATCAATTTTTATTTGAAAAATAATACCAAAAAATCACTTTCTGTATTTAGCTCCCTACCTTTGAAAATCATGTTCTGCTAAGAGAACTATACTTGGATGACAATAGTATTTCAACTATGGAAACATTTTCTTTTTATTGGCTGCCTCTGCTACAGATCCTTTCTCTATCACAAAACAGGTAAAGTGGAAACTCTTTCCATGCAAGCAATTTAATATATAGCTATTTACAAAGTAACAGTTCTCTTATGAGTTTTAGGTATGAACCTGAGTGAATATAAAGGACAGCTATACCGGACAAAGCAGAGTTCCTAGGATGATGATTGAAAAAGTATATTTAGCAATTAATAGATGTAATCTCTTTTAGACAATTTTGAAAACAATGGTGAGTATAAAAGGTTAACTATATATAATTATGGCAGTCCTGTGGCATTGCTGAAACCATGTTAACAGAATTCTACCTTACTCCATAAATACAATTATTAGTAAAAAAAAAATCTGTCTTTCTTCCCATTATAGGGCTGGTTTTGCTCTAAAAGTTGGACCTAATAAAGGCTTCCCATTCTATCTGGAATAAACAGTGCTAATTAAAATGTTCATCAAAATATTATTTTTCATTTCAATGCACACATTGTATTCAAGTGTCAAAGAAAAGGAATTTCAAGTTGCTTTTCAGCTTTTATTTTTCATTGTTGCAGTTCAGTTTGATTTAAGGTGTAAAAAATAGAATAGTTTTTTTCTTATTATTTATAAGACATATAATAAAATACTAATTAATGACTTCCCATAGCTTTGTATGTGGCAATCTGTGCTTCTATGGGAATATAGTGACCATGTGTTCTGAGTCAAAAGTTTGCTGCCTTTTTTATGTAGTTGACTTCAAAATTGATTTTACCTCCGTGCATGAGCAAAGGCAAACAATAACACTGTTGCAATTCTGGATATTGCTAGTTCTCTGTATTACTTTTGCACTAACTCACAAGACTGTGTGTGCGTACATATGTGGTTGATTGTTTTTGAGAGATAAGTAGCTATAGTTTCTGAATGGGAAGTATATTTTGCTAGCTTACATCACCATGTCAGACATTTTTATAAAGGATTTAGTAGCTTACCCACTTGTCACAATGTAGGGTATAGGTCTGCAGATATTTTGCATGCCCTACTGTAGGGCATATACAGATTCAATAGCCTTCCTGAAAACATAGGGCAGTGCTAAAGAATTTAAGGAATGTTGCACTAAGTGGGGCTCTGTCATAGTTGGAGCATGGCGCTTTCTGTGTCTGATAGCCAATTGGCCGTGATTGTGGGAAGATGTAAATAAAAAATCAGTTTAGATTCACTTAAGGGGCATTCTGACTTTTCAAACTAAGCTTTATACATCACCTATAATGTAGTAACGCATATGAAATTGGAAGGCTTGCAGGGTGGATATGCCAAAAGCTAGACTTCTTTCTTGATCAAGCTTTCTGGAGACAGTGCTTCATGTCTGTGACTAGCATAAGCACTGTTTGGTGGGCAGTGGATTTTGATTTACTCTTATTTTGATAACAGATAAAAATATAAGTCTGTATATGATTTCCCCAGAGGTTATTTTCCGCTATTATTCCTCTGTTTACTTCATGGCTTTCTTTTCTGTTTCCTATTTGGCTTCTATAAAACACCCATTAAAGTGGTACTTAAAAAGTCACAGAGTGAGAGAATGACTGACTATAGCTGGCTATTCACCTAGGAGGCAAGAGGACCCTTGATCTATTTTTGCTGCTTCAATCATTCTTCAATTATTTATCCAAACTGGGGCAATTTCAGTAGAAGAGATTGAGAGAGCCTCATATTAGACTAACCCAAAGTTCAGTACGTATAGCACCCTACAGGACTGGGAGAATTGAACCTAGGTGGGTCTCCTGCTATTTTGTGTGGAGCGATACTCTGGTCTAACCCATTCTCACAAGAAGCAGCTTAGTCATCTAAGCTGCCAGACTCCAAGAGAGGGGTTCCTCTTTGTGAACCGCTAGCAAAGAGAGGCACCTCCCTACAACATGGACTTAGGCATCTTACTGCCTAGAGGGTTTGACACACCCTTGATTTTGGCATCTCCTATTGGGTACCTTTGCGAATTATATTCTGAGGTGCCCGTCTGTCCCCATTCATTGTATAGGAACCTAGACAGGCTTGGTGAATTCCTGTGATTTTTCTAGGTGCCTAAAAAGTTAGGTGTTCAATGTTCACTATCTCAGTGCCTAAGTATCTTGTGACTCCAGCCTGAGTCCCTTTTCCTCGTCACTATATTTTATGGAGTCTTTCTCTGTTTCCTGCTTTTTCCCCTCTCTCCACCATCTCTCTCTTTTTTTCTGACTCATTCACCCATTCAGTTGCCATCTTTTCTATTAAAATCTTCATTCCCTGTTGTGTGTCTTCTCTCTGCTAGTCCTGCTGACATGCTATGCTTTGGTGGTTGGCTGAAATGTGAAAAGCTTCCTGTAGTGGAAGAAGAAACACTGTAATAGGTCAGAGCATCAACAGAACAAATATATGAATGATAAGTCAGACACGAACAACTACCATGTGTCAGTGCCTTAACTCAAATCTTTGGGGCAAAAGAGACAAGTTAGAATTAAATGCAGGATAGAAGCCTCAAAATTCCTAGTATTGCAGTAGCCTACTCTGTTACATTCACTTTATGTACATTATAAGCAGCTCCATATGCGTCTGCTGTGGCATAAATAACTGAATGTTCTATATAGGAGGAATTAATGTACTGGAGCAAGCTGTTGAAAGAAAAGCTGTTTCTTTGCTTTAATCCTTCAACCAATGCAATCTTGTGAATCTTTTTAAGAGTGTGCACTGAGTGCTATTTCCTTTTTGCCGATTTCAGGAAGCCTGTGCAATGGTAAGACTGTGAATTTATATTCTCCTTAAAAATAAAGCAGTGTTTCAGAAAAATCAAAACAAAAATGAAAATTCTTCACAAACTAATTTGTAAGGATTTGTTGATCTAGATATTATGTCCACATTCGATATCAAAAATTGCTTCCAAAAATCATTTTTCAAAGTTGAACCTCAACATGTAAAGAAAATGTTTTAAATCCACAAATTATCAGGGAATTGCTATCGAGTGAAACATTACATATTGCAAATGCATCTGAACACAAAATAACTGAAAACAAGTATCTCTTTCACATACCTGCAAAAGTCCAAGTTTTTTGTGGTGTTGCAGTGTTAGATGGTCAGAGCATTTTGCATTATGTAATATGTACATACTGAGTGTGGGTTTGATCCCTGGGGTCAACAGCATAGCTCCCACTGACTTTAATAGTGCAGAATCAGGGCCTATATGAATGTACTAGTCAAGGGCTATGTTTAGGGTTGCCAACTTTTGTAATATTTAAAAACTGGACACTTCAGCAGGAGTTCCAGAATCGCTCCTTTCCTTCTCCTTCCCCCGTGGAACAGCCACTGCCCTGAGGCCCAGCTCCCATTTCCTCCTCTTCTTCTACACTCCCCCCACCCCCACAGTCACTTGCTGCTCTTCACCTCCTCCACCTCTTCCCAGATTGGGATGGACTTGCCTGCAGAGCTGGAGCTGGGAATTGTAGCCACCTGACACTGGGAGGAGCCAGTCCCAGCTAATTAGGGGCTGGCACAGGTGATGACTTGGCACCTCCTCCACCCACAGTAACCAGACTTTGGATGTTCAGTCAGTTGATCTGACTGGACACTGTCCAGTCCCCTTTTCAACCAGATGTTCTGGTTCAAAACTGGGCAGCTGGCCTCCCTAGCTATGTTCTCTATGTGGTAGCTGAACATCAGAGAGACATTCAAGGGAACAAGTATCCTTGCTTTGCTTTAAACTTTTGAGATTACATGTTGCAGAGAAAACATCCTGAAGTCAGGACGTGGCCAGTAGGTGGAAGAATTCATTTTCAGAAAGGTTTTCATTAAAAGTCTGTAATATTTATAGCCATACATGTACTCTGTTAATGACTTAGAATCTTAAGTTTCTTTTTCATTGACAAAGGCTTTACAATGAAATTTTGTTAGCCTAATTTTCAGCCAGCTATTATATTTCTGAGCATAACTTTATAGATTCAATTATTATAAATCCGGAAGGAACCTTTGCAATCATTTAGTCCAGGGGTCTCAAAGTCCCGGCCCGCAGGCCACCTGCAGCCCAAGAACCTCTCTGCTGTGGCCCACAGAAACTTTTTTAAAAGTTCTTTCATCTGGCCCTCATGGCTGCTGGCTAGAGGTGGGAGGGGTGTCATATGCCCCTCCGAGGGGTTGCACTCAGCAATATGTCATTCACTTTGGGCAGCTCAGCTCCCTGCAAATGATTCCATATTCCTGCTGTTGCCAGCGGAGTCACAGAGGAGAGACCCACGTGCCAGCCCCCGTGGCTACCATTGGCTGGGGGAGAGGGACAGAGATATCATCACTAGTCACTGGGCAGACTCAGTCAGGGAGGCATAAGGCCAAGGGAGTGAGGGAAAAGGGTTGGAAATGGGCTGAGAGGTGGTGTGAACACCATCTTCAGAGACATTTCCCCCCTGGAGGACTGGCATTGGCCCTAAGATAAATTGAATCTGAGACCCCTGATTTAGTCTAACCTGTATATCTCCAAAATAATTCCTAGAGCATAGCTTTTAGAAAAAAATCCAATCATGACCTTTGGTAAATTGCTCCAGTGGTTAATTGCTGTCACCAGTTAAAAAAATTACACCTTATCTCAAGTCTGAATTTCTCTAGCTTCAAATTCCAGCCATAGGATTGTGTTTAAAATGGGCAAATTATCTTATTTAAAATGGCTGATAAAAAATAAAAGATCTGTGTCACTTTCAAGTCATTATGATCCCTTGTCTATTGAAGTCTGACAAAACTCCCATTGATTTCCATCTAAGCAGGATCAAATTCAGTGCAAACACATTGATCCTGCAGCATGTTTTTACATCCAGTTGCATGTTGGTTTTTTTATAGTAATTCTAATAAAAAAGCTAAAAGGATCTCTCAGAGCTCTCACTTATTAATACATATTAGTTTCTCTATTAAATGTGCATATTATATGCATTTTACACTACACTGATGCCTGTAATTATGGTTGACAGTGTATTTCCATTGCAAGCCACTGCCTTTTGGGAATTGCATCCTTTCCAGAAACTCTTAGTGGTAATTAACTATCATATTGGAGCTAATCAGTCATAAGAATATATTTGGATATAGAATTTTTCCTCATGGGATTGGATTCTATCAATTTTAGTAACCTTTTTTGGCAGATATTTATGATCAGTGTCTAGTATTAGACTATGTTAAGCATTCTCTGCTAGAATATTCAGGAAAAATAGGAGGATAGAATAGGACAGGGGTCTCAAACACGCAGCCCACCGGGTTATTTCCTGCAGCCCACCAAATCCCCCTCTCCCACCCCCAGCACACCACCTCCCCACTCCTCTGCTTACCTCCAGGTGCTTCCCGATGCTGTTTGCCAGCATGTAGTGCTTTACAGGAGGGATGGGGGAGGAAGGGGGAGCCGCGTGCTCAGGAGAGGAGGCAGAGAAGACATGGGGCAGGGGTGGGGATTTGGGAAAGGGGTTGGAATGGGGGCAGGAAAGGGGTGGGGCTTCACGGAAGGGGAGGATTGGGGACGGACCTGGGAGCGGTGTCAGTGGTGCAGCCCTCAGGCCAATGTAGTAGTCCTCATGTGGCCCTCCTGGAGATTTGAGTTTGGGATTCCTGGTATAGGACAATAAAGATAACATTTTGTAATTAAAACGTATATTTTTTTAAAGAATGTGAAAGAAATACAGGAGTTTTATTTGAAGATAAAACTATACATTATAGAACATAAGTTAAATTTTAGTTCTTCAGTCCTTCTACCTTGTAAACTTCAACTAATCTTAATGAATGTTTTCCTGTATAAAGGCAGACATTCAAAAGGATTTGGGCCATTGTGTAATATAGTTGGTGAGCATATTATAAAATTCATTTTTACACTGTTTTCTCCTATTAGGGTCTTTAAAAATCTATTTTCTGACTGCAAGCCTCTCTGGCTGTCAGTGTCCTACTCCTGCTGCAACATTAAATGGGAGCAGAAAGCGGAAGCTGTTGCTTGCTTTTTTGTGAATACCTTTTACTTTTGTGTCTTCTTTGTAATTTATATCTTTTTTTTTTATGCCGAGGGCTAGTGTGACAAGGTCAAGTGGTATTAAGTTTTCAGTAATGTCCTTTGTCTTTCTGGTTTGAATTTTCTTAGAAAAAGAATTAACAAAGAATGTCAGTCAAAGGAAAGAGATTGAAGAGAGAGTTTTAAATCTCATAATAATCACAGCAGAAAAAAGCAGATCAGGCGTCAAATAGAATTGTCAAGTCATCACAGAACAGTGCTACAACTACCAACATAATCAACACAGCATAAAAACATAAAGCATCAGTTTGTCTAGGAAACTGAACTCTTAAAATCAGCTTTCACCCCACAACACCCAA
Source organism: Sternotherus odoratus (assembly GCA_032164245.1). Lineage (NCBI taxonomy): Eukaryota > Metazoa > Chordata > Testudines > Kinosternidae > Sternotherus > Sternotherus odoratus. The sequence continues at coordinate 65,005,943 of JAVMKO010000001.1, forward strand.
ACTTTTGTTGATTCTGAGGTACCTGAGACTGTCATGGATTTTCAAGATGCAGTATGCACTGTTGTTATGAGAAATAAAAGTAGATGCACTATTTGTCAGTGGAAAAACTACTTTTGAAGTGATTTTTAAATTATATTGCTAACATCTTGTAAAACCATCTTAAATCAATGGTTTCTAAAACTGTTTCATAATTTTTTTCAGTCTAGTTGAAAAAATATGATGGGCAGAGGATAAATTGGAGTAAGTGAAGTTCTTACTGTAAAATGTGATTTGAAAAGAAAAGACATATTGAGACACAACTTATATGAATTTTACTGACTCTAGGTTTGATTTTCTGACTTTGAAACTATATTTTTACTTGTAAGCTGCCCTCCCTGTGACTTGACATGGGATGTGAAAGTCAGGTTGCGCTCTTCATGGCTCACATGCACATGTCTTCAGCAGTAATTTAGGGCATGTCTTCACTACGACTTTAATTCGACTTTAACGACGTTAAGTCGAATTAAACGTGTACCTGTCTTCACATACATGCCCTTAAAGTCGATTTAAAGGGCACTCAAAATCGACTTTGTAACTCCTGCTTGACGAGAGAAGTAAGGCTAAAATTGACTTCTCTACGTCTATTGTGAGGCAGTGAAGAGGCATCTGATGTTAAGCCTCCGACCTCCGAGCAGCCCCATGGACCCCCCCGCCCGCCCGAGCAGCCCCGCAACCCCCCCCGCCCGCCCGAGCAGCCCCGCAAACACCCCCAGCCGCCCAAGCAGCCCCGCGCCGGACCCCCCCGCCTGCCCAAACAGCCCCGCGCCGGACCCCCCGCCCACCCAAGCAGCTCCGCGAACCCCCCCTGCCCGCCTGAGCAGCTCCGCGGACCGCCCCGCCCGCCTGAACAGCCCCGCGCCGGACCGCCCGAGGGGGGGGGGGGACCGGCGCCGGGCTGCTTGGGCGAGCGGGGGGGTCCGTGGGGCTGCTCGGGTGAGCGGGGAGGGGGGGTCCGCGGGGCTGCCCAATCACAACCTTTGAATTCCCCAGTATGAAATTGACCAGGCAGCTGAAATTGACCAGGCAGCTAACCCGCTCGCTGAAGCAGCCCGGCGCCGGCTCCCCCCCACCTTGGGCGGGTGAGGGGGTCTAGCGCGGGGCTGTTCAGGCAGGCGGGGGGTCCGGTGCGGGGCTGCTTGGGCGAGCGGGTCAGCTGCCTGGTCAATTTCATACTGGGGAATTCAAAGGTTGTGATTGGGCAGCCCCGCGGACCCCCCCGCTCGCCCAAGCAGCCCGGCGCCGGCTCCCCCCCCTCGGGCGGGCGGGGGGTCCGGCGCGGGGCTGCTTGGGTGGGCGGGGGGGTCCGGCGCAGGGCTGCTCCGACAGGCGGGGGGGGGGAGTCCGCGGGGCTGCTTGGGCAGGCGGGGGGGGGGGGGTCCGGCACGCATTGCACTGTGGGCTACCTACCCACAGTGCAATGCGGGCTATGTCGACCCCTGCAAAAGTTCTAGGACAGACAGTGTCGACCACTGTCGACCTGCTGTCCTGGTGGGGACACACTGATTCGATTTTCTAAAGTCGAGTTTAGAAAATCGAATTAAGGGAAATCGACCTAGTCCTGTAGTGAAGACATACCCAAAGATTCTGCAATCAAAACTTGGGTCACAATTCTATTGATGATACATGAACCAGAAGAAAATTCATCTTTTTCTCTTAGCTGTAATGACTGCAGGAATAACAGTGTGTTTAAAAGTCATAAAACATATATTCTGGAAATATACGAGCAGCTTTGACTAACAGGTTATGAGTCTATAAGTATTTATTTTTACACAAAAAGATTTCTGACCAGAGCAGACTCTAATTTATAGGTTCATTTACTTTCCTCCTCACAATACATTCCTTTTGTTTTTAAAAACTAACAGTTGCTAACACTCAGAGTGCCATCTGTGATATTTAGGCCTTGTCTGTTCAAAAACTTGAACCAGATTAATTAAATGCATGTTTTTTAACTGATTTAGCTAAACTAGTGTAAGTTTGTGCATAGACCCTCAAATTTTGGTTTAAGAGTGGCATATTGCAATTTAGCTTTATCCCTTCTTTTCTTTCAGGTTTAAGATAAAGCAAAATGTAAACTATTTTTAAAATGAAAGAATAGCATTTGCAAACAAACTAGCAATGGTTTAACTAAATCCAATTAAAAACACACTTTTCATGAAACCGCTGCAAATGTATTTGTGCACAAAGTCTTAAAATAACAGTTCATAGCACAACTGTGGATAATTTTTTATTTTTTTAATAGCATCTGATTTTCTTTTTTGGTAGTTCAGGTTCTGTAGTTTCCAAATTAGAGTTTCTCTTTTAAAACTTCTGAAAGCATGCTCCACACCTAGTCCCTTGCAGATTTTGGAAGGGAGTTCAGATTCTTAAACCTTGGGTTGAGTGCTGTAACTATCTTTAGAAATCTCACATTAGTACCTTCTTTGCATTTTGTCCAATCTGCAATGAAAGTGTTCTTAAAACAAATAACGTGCTGGGTCATCGTCCGAGACTGATTTAACATGAAATATATGGCAGAATGCAGGTAAAACAGCAGGAGACATACAATTCTCTCCCAAGGAGTCCAGTCACATCCATTCCAGTAATCCTTAGTGTTAATTAACTTGTTTGTCTTAGTGATTTGGCTGAGCAAGAAGTATGACTGATTGGAATGTAGGCTCTAAAGTTCCACATTGTTTTTTGAGTGCAGTTAAGTAACAATAAAATTTACATTTGTAAGTTGCATTTTCATAATAAAGAGATTGCACTGTAGTACCTGTAGGAGGTGAATTGAAAAAATACTATTCCTTTTGTTAGTTTTAGAGTGTAACTATTTGTAATCAAATAATAATATAAAATGAGCACTGTACACTTTGTATTCTGTTTTGTAATTGAAATCAATATATTTGAAAATATGGAAAAAAACATACAAAATATTGAATAAATTTCACTTGGTATTCTATTGCTTAACAGTGCAATTAAAACTGCAATTAATTGTGATTTTTTTTTTAATCGCTATTCATTTTTTTGAGTTACTCATCTGAGTTAACTTTGATTAGTCAACAGCCCTAATAGCAAAATTATACAGTAGACTCTCGATTATCCAGGATTGGATTATCCAGGATGTGGATTAACCAGGATTTCAAAAAATTATGTGCAACTCGCAGGGAAGGTTCTGGCTTTGCTGCCACCCCAAGCACACACACAAAAGACCCCCACTAGGGCTCAGGGCAGCCAGTGAACCAACACCCCCTCCCCCCCCCCGGCACAGGGTGGCTGGTGAACCACCCCCACACCCCATATTTCCTATGGATGGTGATTATCTGGGATTTTATTAACCAGAATGTTTTTTTTTTCCCTATCATCCTGGATAATCGAGTCTACTGTGTGTGTGTGTGTATATATATGTGTGTGTGTGTATATATGTGTGTGTGTGTATATATGTGTGTATATGTATGTATATCCCTGACATCGTATTTCAAAACTTATTTCAGCAATACTTGCCCTATGTCTGTCTCAATGAGAAGTTCTGCTTTTCTTTTTACATAACTTTCTCTATTTTGTTTTTAGTTTGACTCATCTTGAACCCCTATTTTCATGTATATCTTTGGAAAAGCTTAATATCAGCAACAACTGCTTGTCAGGTGGGTATGTAAAATGAATTAAACAATATGTATATTTTAAAATTACCTTTAGTCCTTTTTTAGGAATATAGGCAACCAGAATATTATAAATTTCAGTTGCTTATTAAAATATATGGAATGGGGTCTTGAAATAACAGGAGCTATTCTATTCTATCACCATCTTCATTAGTATAGTGTCTGGGCACCTTCCAGTTATGTACTATATGATGTTGCTAACATCTGTCACATGTGGTTTGTTTTCTGTCTCATCCTGTTACTAGGGGAAGAATTGTGTTTCTTTTCTTTTTTTAATGTACATGCTGCTATGAATGTATGTTAAAGAAGGGTTGAAGAAGTGCATCTTGGATTTGGATTGGAAGGTGGTCATGTTTGAGTGTTCATTCTGCCGTCTGAAATGTCCCTCCTCCCCGAAACAGCTCTTTCTTCCACAGAGAAGAGCATTACCCTTATGAAAGGAAGATTAATTATTCTTCAGGAGCATTTGTTGGTCAGATTTCATGCCAGAGCTTCTGGTGATCTTTGAGATATGCTGGGCCTAGGCTGTTGAGCACTTCAGAGATAAGGATCTAGAACTTAATTATTCTATAGGAAGCCAGTGTAGACAGCGGACACATTTGACATGCACACAGTAGCCTACGTTGCTAAGGAGATGCTTCGTGAGGTGCTGAGGGCTTGCACTGCTGTAGTCCAGATGAGAGGTGAGGAAGGCTTATGTAGCTGAGGCCACCAGCATGGAATGAAGTCTCCTAACCAGCTAGAGTTGTTAGTAGCATCCATGAATAAAATACCTTCTCTGTGATAATTTAGAATCAGAGTGAGGAATCTGGGAGTACTGCCCACCTATGGACTGACGTCACCAACTGAGGGTGTGTACCTTCAACCAAAGGAGACTGCACTGTGGCTGCAGACTCCTCCAACTGTTTCCTCTCTCCATCAGCATAACCTCTGTCAAGTTCTTTTTCTACCAGCTGATCTTCATCCATGAGATAATCTCATCCAAGCAATGGGGTATTTTAGTGTTGTGGGTCATATATGGTGAAAAATAGGTAGAGCTGTGTGCCATCTGTGTACTGCTGGCTAAAGAACAAAAAATGTAGACATGAATTACTACTATATTCCAGTACCAGAGGGGCAGCCATGTTAGTCTGGATCTGCAAAAGCAACAGTGAGTCTTGTAGCACCCTATAACTAACAGGTGTTTTGGAGCATAAGCTTTCATTTCATCCGATGAAGTGGGTCTTCGCCCACGAAATCTTATGCTCCAAAACATCTGTTAGTCTATAAGGTGCTACAAGACTCATTGTTTGGAATAAAGAAGAGTATGTTGTAGCTTCTATTCCACAGACTCAATCTAGAATTGTATACCATCAGCTCTATTTGTAGTAGTTCGTATTATTTATGCATTTCCATCTAGATTTTAATGTCAGAGTGCTCTTTAGCTGAAAGAAACATCATTCTGTGTTTGGGGATGTTCAGATGCCTTGTTGTCCTCACCTATTACATTTAAAAATAGATGTATTTGATAAAACATTATGCTATTTATCTAGATTTTTTGGGTATTTCCAAACATATTCAGGTAAACAGGTGACTACTTTACAAGACAACAGAAATGTTTGTACACTTTTGCTGAATTTTATTATTTTTCTCAAATCAAATTCTTACTAATCTATTAGAGTTCTTTTGAAGGGGTCAACAAACATATATCACTTGATCCTTACTTGTTAGGTTCACTCCCTCTCAGGCACCTGTCATAGGCCACTGCTGGTAGAAAGGCTACTGGGGGAGGAATAGCTCAGTGGTTTGAGCATTGGCCTGCTAAATCCAGTGTTGTGAGTTTAATCCTTAAGGGGGGCATTACGAGATATGGGGCAAAAATCTGTTGGATGATTTAATTGAGGATTGGTCATGCTTTGAGCAGGAGCAGTTGGATTAGATGATCTCCTGAGGTCCCTTCCAACCCTGATAGTTTGTGATTCTATACTTTGGTCTGACCAGTATGGCTGCTATTATGTTCTTGAATATACTCTATACTAGAGCTGGTTGAAATTGCAGAAAACCTTTACACAAAAAAGTTTGGACAATTGTCATTTTGTTTCTAACCAGAATCCACAGTAACTGAGAATTTGTTAATGATATTACTTTACTGTAATTGTTTGCTTTTTACACATGGTTTCACCTTAATTATTCAATATATTTACTTTTTCTTCCCTAATGTAATATAGACCTTGAGAGTGTTATCACATGGTTAAGTGGATGTCATAAACTAAGTGAGTTGTCACTCAGTGGAAATCCAGTTCTCCAAGAAAAAAATTGGAGGTAAGATAAACAATTAATTAACCCTTATAATATATCCATTGCTCAACAAAATCTAAATCAACCAAAGTTCATACATAACCAGATGGTAAATAAATTTTAATATTTAAGTTAAATAAATAGTAATTTTATAAAAAACTGGAGGTTGCAATGAATACACTATACATTTTATTATTCAGAATGTTATATCTGATCATTTTTGAAATCTAAATATTATAAATACATCCACCCCACAAATAGCCACCATTATCTCTCCGCTCTCCTACACACACTGGAAGTGTAGGGTTAGTATACATTTCTGCATGTAGGCTTGTGGCAACATCAGCAAATGTTGATATTGTTATAGGTGATTTGATTGGGTTTTTTTGTGTGTGTGTAAATGCTTATTGTGTTGTGAAATAATATCCAGAGAGTCATCATCCTTCTAAATATTCTAATTTTAGGCAAAGACTAAGGCCTGAGCTTATTAGATCAGGGAAAACTTATAGTGATAAATAGTAATCTTTCTCTACATTTCCTGGATGTAACAGAGATTTACATGTTTAAACAGCTAGCAGTGAGAGTAGTTATGAAGAGCTGTGCTGGGCTTGCCAGCTGTGGGAGATATTCATTTCCCCTTTTTGTATAGAGAGATGCATTTTGCATCACTCACTAACCTCAGATTTGAGGTGTCTTCCAGTTTCCCACAATGATGGTTAATTGTCTGGGCAGCCTGCTTGTCCTAGGCGTACACTGCAAAAACAAATGTTTTGTTTTTAACTCATGTTAGCTAATTAAAATACCAGTGAAGACACTGCACACAATTTTTAATTTGGGGTGGTAGTTTGAATTCAACCAGCTTTAACACCAGTTGCCAGCCCAAGTTACCATGTCTTTGATGCTATTTTAACTTTAGTTAGCTTATGTGGATGAGCTAACTTTTTCCCCCGCAGTATAGACATACCCACGGTTGTGGAGAGCATGCCTACTGCAGGCCTCAATAATGATAAAAGTATGACTCAATAAAACTCTAAAAATTACTGCCAGATGAGAATGGCTAGGTGGAAAGCTGAGATTACGTTCTACTTTGCAAACAGGTCTTCTGTTACCATTCCCTCATCCTGTTTATCTGCTTCATCTATGTGTTGTTTCTGGTTGTGAGCTTAGCTTCTGAGCTCTCTAGGAAAGGGACTGCCTTCCTGTTCCATGTTTGTATGGCACTTAGCACAATGGGGCTGTGATCCTGGCTGAGAGAGAGAGCCTGACTAACATGCCTGGACAACCAACCCCACACATATAGTACTATGCACATAGCTAAGACTATTCAGACAAGTGCAACCAGGCCATGCTAGTACTGTATTTTGGGGAAGGGAAGGTGGTTGACTTCAAGCAGCAAAAGAAGGCACAGCCCCTTCGCTAGCCCTTGAGAAAGGGGGGCAAGAGAGGTACAGCTGATCGGAAGTACCCAGCTTTATGGGGAGCTGCCCACCCAAATTTCTGCTATCAGCAACAGACAGAAAGAGAAGCCAGTTTCCTAACCTAAGTAATCACCACCCACAAACTGGAATGATCAGATAGAGAGAAAAGTCAGCGTGTCCTAGTCTGTAAAGAGGGAACTTCCAGATTACACTGTCCATTGGAAGACTGACTGTCAGCATCAGTCACTAGGCTTCTTGTGCACCAGGAGTCCAGGGAAGGCCAGAGTTTTGGCAACCCAGACCCTGCTTCCCTGCCAGCCTATCTTGTAGTAGGACGTCACAACTATGAGTACTGTTGTACTGCAAGTAGGTGGTAAGGAAAGAGGAGAGTTTAGACCTGATCTGTGTGTGCACAGAAAGGTGGAGGTGCAGCGACGTGAAGGAGCATGTCAGTACCACCATGTACCAAAATGATGGGCAGGCCTGAAACATTCATAGGATTATCTGTAAATGTACTTTGCTTCAGTAAGCCTTACAGAGCTTCAATACCAGGAATATGCCAACTGCCCTAAAATTATTTAAAAATCTCATCTTGCGCTTGTCAAGTTATAAATGAGCACTTACACCATAGTAAATGTATGTGAAAGGCAGTATTGTGATGTTTTGGGAGTGTTTTTTGGAGGGATGATTTGTTTCCCTGACAATTGGTTTGGGTGTAAGATGTTGGGTTAAAGTTGGATCCTGACAGATCCTGCCAATTTTTGGATTCGATCACCTTGCCTTCCCTTGCTTTCCATTCCAACTCTGAATTCCACTGCTTAAAAGGAGAACAGCTTTCACCACCATGGTTAAATCTGGGGCTGCGGGGGAAACGCTGGCTCATCCCAATACAAAAATTTGAGCCTGGCTGCTGGATTCTTCAGTCCTTTTGTGTTCAGAGATTTATAACTTGGACGGGGGTGAGAGGGAATGAGTCTGGATAAAAAGAATTGGAAAAAGTTAATGACTTCATTGTTGTTTTTATGGAGGCATTCTGTTTTATTCTGTTTTCTTTTCTTTTCCTCACGGTGAAGGACTCTGAAGAGTCAATGAAGGTATAAGTGAGGAAGTAGCTGTCTCTCTTCACTTGTAAAATTGTTGACACAAAGTACCCTTTCCCCACCCACAGCTCTTTGGTCTTCAATATACTCCTGCAAACAACCTAGTATGACACTTCTAAATTAATGAAGTAGGAACAGTAGAGGAATACCATGAAAGAGAACTGTGATGTACATATTTACATCTCTTTACAATAGCACTGATGGGGGGGAACTGCATAAAACATGCATAAAAATGGGCTGAATTCTGTACTCTTTATTTGAGGAAAATTCCTGTTGTTATCAATGAAAACTTTACTCAAGCAAGGACCCCAAAATTTAGCCCAACATTTCTGGAGTTTTGGTAAAATGCTGTATATTTTCATAAGTTTGCCAGAGTGTGGCAGTGGTTACTTCAAGCTTATTCTCTCTTCTAATTAGCATTTTTTACCAACTCCAAATAAAACTGAAGAACATGTCTTAAAATGTTTTATAGCTTTATAAAGTTAAACACACAAATTAAGATGTTTTAGTAGACTACTTACTACTTCATAAAAAGAGTGAGGATTGACCTGTTCTGGCACACAGGTTTGTCACTCAGATATTTCACAGCATGCCTATTACTTCATCTCTGCTCTCTTTCTGAAATGGTGTACACATTTAAATTGGCAGGTTTACTAGGGTACATCTCTGAGTTACTGAAATCCCTGTCATAATCTCAATAGAACACTTTAGTGATATTTCTAGTGAGTGATTGCTGTGAAATGCTTCTTAAAAAGTAGTTTTCATTTGTATAAACATTGAGAAAACAATATTTGATTATGAATATTTGTATGCAATGGTATATAGGACTAGTTCTTCAGTTGTGGCTGAGATGTGCTTAGTATAACATGTGGTGGGAGAGAAGCGGACAAAGTATTAAACCTCAGGCTTCAGGCTGAGCCAGGCTCAGGTGTGAGGCAGAACAGCTTCAGGGACACTAAGGGCCATCTCAGCAGCTGAGGAATACAGGCAACCAACTGTGCACATTTTCCCTGCCCACATCCCCTAGACTGGGAGGGTAGTTGGGAGGCCTCTCTAACAACTCTGTACTACCAAAGGATTCTTCTATAGTTGTTGACCCCCTTTCCTACTACCTTTTAACCCCATAACAGGAGAGGACACTGTGCTGACACCACCACCCCCCATCACCTACAGTGGTGTTTGTACTTGCATTGGAGCAAAAATATTTTCCATAGTTAAATGTAAAGCACACCTTTGTTTTAAATCTGTATTTTGAAAGCAAATGTCTATGAATGCCAGCTGGATGGGGTGATAAGGAGTCATACACTCTAGCCAAAGTTCCTGGTCTATTGTAACCCAGGGTAATTGTCTCCTTTGCCATCCTCTATCTAAGTTCTCTGTCATGCTTTAACCGTACTGCCTCACCATAATGTAGCATAAGCCCTTGCTATTAAGTCCTCATACTTGAACAAGGAAATACAACTCTCTGACAAATTATGGTCACATAACTGCAAAAGATTGTTCTAAAAATTTTGAGGCACCTTAGTTCTGTGGTGTTTGTTCTCATCTTTTTTTTTTTTTTTTTTTTTTTTTGCTCTTTTTGCCCCCTTTTTGTCTGTTGTTTCCTAAAGAGCCAGATAGATAAACCCACAGACTCCCCCTTCCAAAACTTTTCCTTAACCTTTTTAAGTAGATGATTCCCAAGTGGCCAATCTGATCCTGAATAAGATCCAGAGTTCTTTCACTTAACTTTGTGGCCTGGTAGCTTCAGGAGGAAGGTGGCAGGCCCAGAATCCAACTTTTGTCTTGTATGTGATAGGGCAGAATAAACTATTGGGTCAATAAACTGTCCCTATTACTGAACTTTTTTAAGTGAGCCATTTAATTGATTCCGATAAGCTTTAGATCGGGGTGGCCAACCTGTGGCTCCAGAGCCACATGTGACTCTTCAGAAGTTAATATGCGGCTCCTTGTATAGGCAACAACTCTGAGGCTGGAGCAATAGGCGCCAACTTTCCAGTGTGCCATGGTCACTGCTCAGCCTCTATCTCTGCCACAGACTCTCCCCCCACTCCACCCCTTTTTGCCCCCTCCCCTGAGCCTGCAAGGCCCTTGCTCCTTCACTCTTCCTCCTCCCCCCTCCCCCCCCCCAGGCTCCTGCATGCCACAAAACAGCTGATCAGGAGGTGTGGGAAAGGAGGGGGAGGTGCTGATCAGTGGGGCTGCCGGTGGGTGGTAGGTGCTGTGAGCGAGGTGGGAGAGCTGATGGGGGACTGCTAACATATTACTGTGGCTCTTTGGCAATGTACAATAGTAAATTCTGGCTCCTTCTCAGACTCAGGTTGGCCACCTCTGCTTTAGATTGACCAGAGTAATTTAAACTGTTCTTTCCAAATAAGGGCATCTAGTATTTACTTGGGAAAGTATTACTTATATAGAATAGTTCTAAAGATAGAAAAGAGATATTAAGCCCATTACAAATGTCAGTATTCTGGTCTGAGATATAAGGGAACTTTCAGATAAGATAGGACTAATGTAGTTGATTATGATTTTGACTAGGAACACTTTTTAAAAAAAAATTAGAAGAGCTTAACAATTGGGTCCTGGCCTGGCTTGTATTGTTTATCAAAAGTGGTATCATGAGGCAGTGGAATATGTAGCAGTGTTTGAGGGTTTATTTTTTAAAATTATTTTAAAAAAGATATTACTGTCATTGATAAGCCCTTCTTGGAACCATAGACTGAAATATTTCTTAACTTCTTTTCTTTATTTTCCTAGTCTCTGGAACCAATCTTTCCAATCCACAGAAATATGCTGATAGTAATGTTCTTGGGATTCCCTACTTTTTTTGCCCACAAGCTATAGTTCCACAAGTGCAGTAGCACGAGACTGTATATAGTGACCTTCAGTATGATTTTTTCAGTGTCTGAATTAACATTTACTTTGACATTAATTTCTGTAATCATTTTTTGTACTTTTCTCTCAGTTCCTTGCATAACTTCAAGCCAGTTAAACACAAAACTGTATATTCTGGTATTACCACAAGCTTCCCCAATGTAGGGACTCGCCATTTTTTTTACTTTATTGGTGGGAGAAATTCAGGTGTTTTTGGTTGGTTGGGTTTTTTTTTTTTTTTTTTTTTTTTGCATTTGGTATATAAAGAGAGAAAAATATACACGTATATTTTCTCCATTAGGAGATCTTTTAGCAAACTTCAGGTTAATATTCAAGTGGAAAAACATGTGTGCACATTTTTAGAATTTGAAGCTTTCAGACAGTAGCAGAAGTAGCTGTAAATACTGTGACAGACCGCTCTCTCACCCCTCTCAGGAACAGGCAGGAAAACCCTTCTTCGCTTCACACAGTGCTCTTTATTCACAGTGCAGGCCTCACCACCAATACATACAGCTTGTCCAGTCCTCCAGTATACAGCTCACAGCTCCACAGACTCTGTATACTCCAGCTTCCAGTTTACACTCTTGTAGTTCTTAACCCACAGCTCTGAATCACTCAAACCACACCACACTCTATGCTATCCCCACCACACTGGGCTTGCCTTCTAGCAGGCCTTTTATCCCCCTGAGGAGGCTGCCAGGTGCCACTCCTCAAGGCTAATTGCCCTGCAGCCCAGGTGGCGGATTAGCCTTTCTGCAAGGGAGGTTTGCAGGCTTCTGCTCCCTCTTAAAGGGCCAGCAGGGCTGGCTCAGGCACTCCTGGCCAGCGCCCTGCCACAATACATGTTTATATTATTTAATGCATACAGGTATTTACATTACTGTGAATGCAAGTACTATTAAATATTACTCTTCAACATGTGACATTTTAGTAAAGCTCACATTTACATTTATATTGTTTTTAATTTCTGATGTCTCATAGAACTAATTTCTTCCTCAGACATTACTCAGGAAAAAGAAATTACTTCTGAATTCCTATTAACTTTAAGAACTGATACCTCAGGTTCCTCTCTTAGATCATTTGACCCTATAGAGCTTTTATGATTGGACAAGAGATTCATTTATCTAAAGGATTTAAAGGTTGGGATAGTATAAAATATGGATTTGTTGAATACAGCATTAACTATAACTTCAGGCACTATGTTCCAATGAACTTTATGTAACCCCTTGATAACAACAAAGGAATTAGTTGTAAAATTTTCCAATCGGTTTCATACTTTCATGTCCAGCCAGTGACAACACCGACAAAACTGAAGTACTAAGAAATTGCTTTTTAAAAATTAAACCCTGGGATCAGTCTGAGCGCTCCTAGGGGAATCTGTTTCACTGCAGTAATGATTAATAGAGCCTCTTAAGTGACAGAATATTCACCAGGAAGTTTTCACTAAATGAAATATTGACTCAGCCCTTCACCAGGAGAAACCCAGCTGGAAAAACTAGTGTTGAGATCCCATAGCTCGAAGATACACTGCTTCCAGCATTAATCAACTTGATATGGCACTTTTTAAATGTATCATTATTCAGTGTTGGCTCGTCACTACAAGCTCAAGGCCAGAGTATCTAAAACGATCCTTTTATTTCAAGTATATTTTAGATAGTATTACATTTCCCATAACAAGGCTCTGGTGAGGGGGAGGGTGCTAATCTTTATATCTGCATAAAATAGCACTGCTGTTGTAAAGACTTGCCAATCTATGTTTTGGATAATGCAACTCAGCCATAGAAATTTGCTCAGATTTGAATATGTGATCTCAGCTAAGTAACATTCTTTTCTTTAAATATAAGGGCAGTCAAGGAGAGCTCTGGTTCTGAAGGATTATGTAATATAGTTTTAATTGATGGCAAGGGTGCCTCTAGCACAGAATAGGCTTTCTTTAATGTGTGTTGTTTTAAATCTAAATAAAGGAAAAGCTAATTCAGACATTTAAAATTCTCTGTGTTAAATTATAATACTTTACCAAGTTAAGGTTTTTTTTCAGCTTGATAACTTGAAAATAATTTGAATTGAAAATAAGGAATATTGGACATAATACATATTGTATTGTCCTAAATAAATATTTCAAATACCATGAGGTTTAATTGGTAAATAAGACACACACAAGTTTTTAACGTCTGTGTGCCAGATTACCTCTTACATGTGAAGGGGCTGCCTAGGAAATTCATTAGCCCTCCTCCCTATGCTTTCACTGGTACAACCTCCTTTCTTCTAGACTTCATGCTATGTGGAGCATTGTTAATCCCATAGTCTGTTGAGTCAGATGTTACACATTTTATAAAACTAAAAATGAATTCCAAGAGCTATCTAAGGTGTTTTTCTAAAGGGGGTGAATTAACCCAGTCCTGTTTTATTGAAGTCAGTGGGAGTTCCATTTAGGTATATACAGAAGCAGGGCCGATCCTAGTGACTGGGATTAGAGCAGGAGCCATCCTTTAACTCTCATAAAAATGTGTGACTAACAGCACTAGAATTTGCTATAGTGCACGCAAGTTCCATGCTATTTTCCTCTTATTCATGACTTGCAACACCCCGGCTGTTCCACATGGACTTTCCTGAGACTGCTAGTCAGGCTGAATTGTCTTGTTTTTGTTGTGTATAAAAGTGGAGAGTGAAATAAGATTGCAAAGCCATTTTCATTCGCAGTCTAAGCAATATTTGAATTTGTCTCCAAAAATGTCAGGTCAGCCAGTGATGCTTTATTTTTTTTTATGTTACTCCATCATGATACAGTTTTTTGAATTGCGTGCTAATAAGTTGCCTATGTCTAAAACAAAAGACAAAAATATTTCAGGTACTCATGGAGTTATTAATAGAAAGGGATGACATCCGGGCCCTTTTGAATCAGAGATTTTTGTCACTGACTTCAGTGAGGCCAGGATTTCACCCAGTGTCTATATAGCTACAAAATAGTAAGAATTGCTACTAAGAAATGATTTATCATGTTAATTTTGTGGTTTCCATAAGAATACATTTTGCTAATAATAAACAGTAAATAAATATCAAATAAGGTATAGTAATATTTTGTAAATATTTTTCCTGTATACCAAAATGTTTAGTAAAATAGCATCGTTTAAGTGTCATGTAAAGTTATTATGTATTTGTGATGGGGATTCTAGACTTCTAAAATGCAAGTTTTTCCATAATGCTAATGATGGATTGTTCTCTCCTCTTCTAAAAGGTGTTCCCTACTTAAAATACTTCCTACCTTGCAATTTCTTAATGGTGAAAATCTAAATTCTCCTGCAAAACTCTCAACTGAAAGAATCAAAGAGTCAAAACCAGGAAGCTTTTTGAAATTTTGTCAAGACCAGATTGAAGAAATTAACTTAATAAAAAAGAAGACAACTGAACAAGGGTAGATATCTGAAATCCTTTTATGCAAATATAATTCTTTTCAAAAGCATACTTTTGAAAATGTTAGTTCTTTAGTATACTTCCCCATTGTTTTCCTGTATTTTACTGAATTTATATTCTTAGACAAAAATTTGTTAAGAATGAGAGTATATATCAGTAATTTAAATATAAAGAACGTTACAGTGACGTTATAATTATCCTCAAAATAAACTTACAAACCCAAGTCAGAGTTAAGGTTAAATTTAAGAGATCCATACATGTCAAGGCTTTCAAACAAGATTAAGGGCTGATTCAGTCAGTACATTTTAGTATTTGTGGCCCAAGCTTAGATTAAAGTGAGTTTTGTTAGAGACACATTAAGGTTGTATTTTTATTAGTTTTTCTTGGGTGTGTTGATAATACTACAGATGATTTGAGCTACATAGGTAATGCTCTAAGTTTTTATAAGGGAACGCTGTCACCAAAAGTTTCCTGTTCGATCATTATTAATTTAGTTCTGATACATAATCCAAGAAATGGATATATCAGTGCATATAATTCACTTGTCTAGCACTGAAATGTCGAGTCCTTTTAGAAACCAAGAAGCTGATCATTTTGTGTGTTTGTGTGTGTGCGTGTGGATGTATTTGCTTGCATGAAAGTGTGCATAAATAAAATGTACAGTATTTAACAGGCATCCTCCTACTATATATGTTGCACAAACAGCTTTTTTCACTTTTTCAAATTTGTTACAAGTTTATTTTTGCACAGATTTTTTTTTATGTTTGCCTATTTTGATAAGGGATCTTATTTGGATTTTTCTTGTGCTGATTAGTCTCTGGAGTTACTCAGTGTTTTCATTCTGGGACAACATCTACATTTCCAGGATGAGACCTTCATGCATTGTCTGTAGTGATTGTCCTGTTCCTTACTAGGGGTTACAGATTTTGTTAACATCAAATATTTGTGATATGAATTCTGAACTGCATATTATTATAATAAAGTATCTTAAAATATCCCATACAAAATATCTCTTTGTTTTTTACCTATTTATCAGAAACACAGTTTTGTGTATATTTCATACAATTATACAGAAATCCGTGATCAGGGTTTCTCATTCCATTCATGAGTTCTTTTGTATCTTGCATAGGGATAGACGCTTCAGTTTAGGAAAGTACTCAAGCCTATGCTTAACAATAAGTGGGTGAATATTTCCAGTAAAATGAATGGGACTACACATATGCTTGAAGTTAAGTGTTTGCTTAAGTGCTTTACTGAAACAGGCCCTGATATAAACCAGGAAACTGTAAATCTTTCCAACCTTTCTCTGACATATTGGCAAAAAGGCTTGGACATGTTTGGATTTTTTTAGCAGCGATATTCTCACTTCTTCAAGTGCTTGCTCATGTCAATTCCAATAAGGTATGTGCGCACTGCGTGCACAGTAGGCAGAAGGTTTTTCCCCTAGCGGTACTCATAAAGTTGGCTCAGGCACCCCCTGGAGTCATGCCTCTATGATGCTGTACATAGGGCCCTGACAACCCACCCACACTTGAGTTCCTTCTTACCGCCTGTGACAGTTAGCTGGAACACTCATTCTCTTTTGCTTCAGCAAGCTTTCTCCCTAGTAGTCTTCAGGCTTTTTTTTCTGTAGATAGTGTGACTGGTTCAGGCCAGAGGGCTACAGGAGAGTGGTGGAAGGTAGATACATTAAGCAGGTCCTTTTCCCCTGGTTAGATAACAGGGAGTATTCCAGAATAATCAGGAACCTGCTAGAACCAGTTAAGACAGTTAAGCTAATCAGGGCACCTGGTTAAAAGAAAGACATCCCTTCAGTTAAAGGGTATCCTTGTAGACCTTGTATCCCCAGAACAATTCCCTACTGGAATTCTAACTATATAATCACTAAACTAACTACAACTTCTAACTTCTGGTCTAACTATTGTGACAAAGTTCTTCCTCTGCCTTGGTGGGTCCTATGCTTTCCAGTGGATTTGCTTGCCTCAGAGGTTCACGGCAGCCCTCAGTTTGGTCACTTTTGCTACTGGCTCAAACCTGTGAGTCACTCAGCTAACCTCATCACTGACCAGCCTGGGGGAAAAGGAAGGAGAACAATCAGAGACCTTCCCTTCTGATATGACTCACAGTCCAGGTCAACTCCTCTTGTGTCAAATAGGGAGTTGGGGGGAATCTGGGCCCGCTCTCTACTTCAGGTTCCAGCCAGGGCCATCTGGATCACAGCTGTTTACAATGTTTCCTGTAACAGCTGTGTGACAACTACAACTCCCTGGGCCACTTCCCCATGACCTCCCCCAACCACTTTCTTTGTCCTTGCCACAGGAACTTCTTCCTGATGGAGTTTGTATTCCTCAGTCCTCCAGCAGCACATCATCTCACTCCCACCTCCTTACGCATGCTTTTATTCTTACAGCACACAGTAATAGTTTTCACATCCCCATAGCCAGCTGTGTTTTTAATTGTGATTCTTGACTTCTGTTTTGAAGATGAAGTACTGATGCTTCCTCACCAGGCCACTTGAAGCAATGTCTCCTTGCTAAAAAAAATTGTCGTCTACTTATTTACTGTACAGAGAACTTTATAGTGTCTTCAATTGTGGATCTATAACTGATTCCTCAATAAACAAATTACTTCCCTACAAAGTGAGTAGAGACACTTAGCACTACTTCAGCCTTCTATAAGGATTGAAATATCAATTTCTGGTGTATTTGGGAAGGATACAAGAAAATTCTAAAGCTGTGGCAGTTCCTGCCATAATCTAGCACTGTGCATCTCAAATATATCCAAAATTTTAGAAGAGCAATTACAAGTAGAAAATTCTTGTGTCCAAATTTTGTTTCACAATTAATCTTTAGTTTACCTATCCTCTGTTGTCAATGATATCTGCAGGACCTTTAAAAATTTGACCCTTGGTAATTTTTAAATTTAAACTTGTAAATTGGAAATAAAGGATAAAAGAACTCTTATGAAAATTGGTTTTAAAAAAGTATTCACTTGGGTTACAAACCTGTATGTTATATTTTTTGGCCCAGAGTACATTTTATGGATGATTTAAAAACCATTGAAAAGTGCACTTAAAAAAACACACACAGAAAACCCCTAAACAAAACAAACCTACATAAGCCTAAACAGCACAGCTATTATGCTTACATACTGCAATACTTTCTCCAAGTTGACTGAGTTAATGTAACATTGAATAAGAACAGACTGAAAAAAGAGCAAGCTCCTTGTCTGTTTCACATCTCACTAAGTTATGAGCCCCTGTAGGTACGACCTCAGCTATGTAATCTGCCAGAAGTAATCACTGATTGGTTCTCTAATCCATGTTTCATATACCACTGCTGCTCAAATAAATTGTCTGTGCAGTTTCTGCTTTCAAATGCCTTGTTTTTACTATGCTTAAGAATTAGGATTTTAGAAAATTAAATTTCTGTAGTCTAATAATTCCTGTCATGTAATCTTTTGACACTTATTAATAAATAGCTATATTAAGAAACACAACACTTCAGTTTAAGTAGTAGATACTGATGGAAGCTGAAAACCTTATAAATAGTAACTATTTAAAATAGTGAAAATGACAGGAAAGCTCTGTTATAGCAATGTGAAAGAAGAAATATAAACAGTATACTCTTTTATGTATCTATTAGGGACTTTTGTACTTTGTAGCTGAATAATAATGATACTTCTGCATGTTTCCTCTATGCAGAATTATTTTACTACACAATTACAAACAGAATCTAATGTACAGTTTGCATATACTGTTTGCCACAACTCTCATATTTCTTTTAAACACAGAATTGTGTAGTAATACTTTATTAAAGTGGTATACCCTGAATACGGAAACCTGATATAATTTGTTTGGGAAACTAAGTCATTCTACACTATCAGACTTTATGGTGATTATTAGTGTCTATATTGCATTGGTGAAAGGGTGCTTTTAAATATGTACTTGTAAGGTAAAGATCCAGATAAGAATAAGACATTTTTGCAAGAGCATTAATGCAATCTATCTTATTAGGCAAAGTCTTTGATGGCTTGTCAGTAATAGTAGTAGTAGCAAAGTCCATTTGTTCCTGGCTGAACACTTGTGACATCATAGCAGAATTTTCAGAAGCCCTTTCAATCCAGCGCTAACTTCACACATACAGCAGCTGAACTCCCAGTGGCTGAGTGATCCATCTCTAAATCATCTTCCAGTTTCTTTGGAACAGCTTCCTTGGCTGGATATGGATGGTCCCCAGATAATGAAATTGATTGACTGCCTGTGCTGTACAGTTAATCGCAATGTCTGCTTGTATCCTATTTTTATTGATCATGTCAACATTCACTAATATAAGTTTTTCCACTTTCAGGAATAGTATATATTCCTCACTAACTGCTTTTACAGACTAACATTCATTTCAGTGCATCAAAGAGCATCATATTATTAGCATATCTGAGGTCAGGTAAGAAGTGTTCACCAATGGAAATCCCAGCTTCTTCCACTTTATCAAAACTGTCCAGATCTTGTCTCATAATCAATTCTGTGTACATAGTGAAAAGACTTGGGGACCGAATACACCTGTACAATGGAAAAACAGTAGCTATTGCCTGCTGCTGTTAGCATCATGATCTGCTGCTAACAGTAGATATTTTGGAATGAGTTCAGTGACATATTTTTGGCATTCCCGTATCTGCCAGTATCCTCCAGAGACTGCTATATTGGATGGCATCAAATACTTTTGGATTAAACAATAAAACACATAATCAATGGGTGATTATACTCACTGCATTTTTCAGTGCTATGACAGATATTCATAATTTGATCACATCCCTCTCTGAAACCAGCTTCTTGTAGTGGTAGCTCTGCTTCTATTATTCACTTCTTGCGATCCTGAATTATGTAGAATAGCACTTTACATGAATGTGATATTAGGGAGATGATACAATAGCTACTCTGTTATATCCCATTTCTTCGGTAAGGACAGAGAGATTCTCTTCAAGTTGTCCAGCAATTTTTAGTCATTTGTATCTCAATACAAGTTTTCCGCATGAGATCAATACTATGGTCACCAATCATTTTCAACAATTCTGTTGGTAGGTTATCTACCTCTCGTGCTTTCTCAGGTTTCATTTTCATAATAGCATGCACTGTTTTTGACTATAGCTTCATACTCTCTTTCTGTCATTCTGTATTGTAAATGGCTTGGATCGGGCATACAAATAAGTACAGAAATCTCTTCACTTTCATTTGATATCATTACTATCAATAACCTGCCATCATAATCTTTTATTATGCTCAGTTATGGGGAAAACTTTATAGAAAGAAATCTGACAACTTTGAACATACCTTTTGTGTTATTACTCTCTCTACAATTTATAATCCTCATATTTTTGCCCTGATGTAGTCACTTTTGTCTTGTCTGCTCTGCCTTTGAATCTGTCTGCTCATTTCTTGTGTTTTTTCATGCATTCCTCAGTTTTCAATCCACTCTCTTTGACTCAGTGAAAAACAAGTGCAAGATCAAACACCTTTTCAGTCAACCTTGGTGTGGTCCAACACTGATCTTTTTAGAATGTGTGCTTTGGCAGCTTTGAGCATGATAGTTTCATTTTATTCCAAGTTCTTTCAGGTTTTTCTCTTCTTTCACCTATGATAATGACTCAAACCTGCTTATCTTTTTCCGTTTTAATTTTATGTTTGAGTCTAACAGTTGATGGTCTGATTTGCAGTCTGCATTCAGGATAGTCTTTGTCCGTTGGCCGCCCAATCACTATCATCCCTGTATCATTACATAATGAGTTTTGTTCTTTGTGACACTGTCAGGTGACCTCCATATATAAACATCTAGGGTGGTGGCTGAAAATGGTGTTTGTAAGGACCAGATGATTAGAGCAGCAGAATTTTACTAAGTGCCTTCCTCTCCCATTTTTCAAACCTAGACCATTGTTTCCCATTACTTCCTTAAGAGTGCTTAGAGCTTCTACTTTCACATTCAGCTTTCCAGTTACAAGGGTGTAGTCTTTTGCTTGGTGTTTTAATGTGTCAAAACTAGTAGAGTCTGTAAATTCTGACTCACTAAGTGGAATGGAAATTTCTGAAAGCCAGTCTGAAATTCAGAAGTAAGTGGCAGATAAGAGATTGTTTGTTAATGGTATCACTTTTTCTAGTAATGTTGTCATTGTTGCATGTATTGGCATTTCTGAACTTCAGAAATGATGAGGGCCATTGCATAATGGTTGGATTGCTACACGTAGAAATTTGATTGTCAATGATCTTTTACTAGATGAATTCAACAAAGAATGTAACAAGCATTAATATTAACCCCCCACCCCTCCTTTTGGTCAAAATGCTATTAAGATATGTTTAAGTGGTTTGTGAGATGATAAAAATGAACTTGCTTAGACTGGCATTTTCAGAAGAAATTGAATTGGTGATGGTCTCAAACATAGTGTCTGTTGTTGAGCTGATAGCATTTAGTGCATCATAATCAACAAACTTAACAGTAATTATTTGCTTACTTCTTTGATTCTGTATATCTTGCAGCATTTTGGAAATGCAAATCCAACCTTTTGGCATGTTTTCAATAGATCTACTTTCTTCTAAACCCTAACAATATTTCTTTCATTAGACTCTGTACAGGAGCCTTCTAGGTTTCCACTTCTCTTGTGCCACTGACCCCAGAAATGTTTATTGACTAACGCTGTGCATTCATTCTATGTAAGTGACGATCAGCAAGAAATACTCCTCTGTCTGCAGTACCTGGTTATCATATGCACTTACTCCTACTATTCAAATAGTTGCTACAACACATAGCCCCACTTAGGGGGGAGAGGAAAGGAAGGTAAGACTATGGACATAGCAGCCAAATGGGAAGGCAAGTGTCCTGTGTGCCTCGTTTCCTCTTGCACGATGTCAAGAATCAGAGAGTTAGCCGTGTTAGTCTGGAACTGCAAAACTAACAAACAGTCCTGTGGCACCTTAAAGACTAACTAAGTCTTAGTTAGTCTTTAAGGTGCCACAGGACTCTTTGTCACTTCTCGTTTCCTCTTATGTCTCTTCCTCTGTTCTAACCTGATTGTCATGCCTTAGTCAGTGCGTTTAAACCTACCAGTCTCAAACCAGCCGAAAGCTATAAAAACTTCACCAGCAGTTAGCTATGGAAGGGGGAGGCCACTTTCATAGGCCTGAATAGTTCTGAGCAAGCTGGTGGAGAATGGTAACCTGCCATAATATTTTATTGTAGCATTTTTTCCCCCCCATTTTTAATAGTCTTTTTAGACTTTGTTCCCTTTTTAGACCTTCACTAAAAATTGAGGCTTCTTGGTTGGAGACTGTGTTTTGTTATCTCTGAATCTAGATTAGAACATATTTAGTGCTATCTTTACTTTGTCTTGTTTAGTTCCTGTTTTATAATAGATTCATCAGATTATTGGTGTATAAAATAAAATAAACTCTAATCCTCCAGATTTTGCTGCACTCTATGCTCCTAACCACACTAAAATTTGCAGTGAAATAGATACCCCTGTATTTATTTCAAACCCAAAGTTTGAAAACCAAGAAAAAATAATTTTCTAATCAAGCTACCGGTACAGTAAAATAAGCAAACTAATTTATATTAGTGTATTCAAGATATTGGAAAAATGAAGAGGGGAAAAGAAACAATTTAATATTATAAATTTGCTATTAAAGTAGGAGTAATTTAGTACTCATGGTTCACAATGTTATGTGTGTGTGCTAAATTCATCCAATATGTAGTTTATGTACATTAGAAAATAAAGGTGTGGTTGTTTTTAAAAAATATAATTCCAATTGTCTAAAATAAATGTAATTGCACTTTTATCTTTCTTCAGAAATACTTCTTCCTTGGATGCTGCACAGAGTCAGTCCCGGTATTTTAAGGAGCTGATGAAACATAGTAATGAACACCGATATGCACATGAATATGGAGACCTAAACATTGCTGACAGAGATGAACCAGAAGCCCAGCAAGATCATTTGAAGCAAACAGCCACCGACAGACTACAGCAAAATAACCGCTTTATCGCTGGTGCAAAGGAAAATAAGCAGGACTTGTTGAATCCTTCTGAAAGATGGATTACTACGGACCACATTCAGCCAATGTTCATTAACTCCTCCGTACCTGTGCCTCAAAAAAAAAGTAATCAACAGCACAAAATAAAGAAGAAAAGTACTGAATGTTGCATCAATCACAAAGGGGAGAGCAAAGATAACAGTAAAATATCAACCCCAACTACAAGAAACACATTCAGAGGGACAGTTTTTGCAAGTAATGAGGAAGAGAATCTCCAGCATGTTGAGAATAGTGTGGAAAGGTAAGATATAAACCTCAAATATTTGCCATAAAAACGCAGATCCATTTGTGTATAATCGTAGTGTGAAAAGTTAATCTTCAAAATAGTTTCCAATGGGATACAAATTTACAACTATTATGTTCTGTTAAAGGCTTATCTATACAGTAAGTTACAGTGCTGTGAATCTATGGAGCACTAGCTTGCTATGCAAGTAGCATCCTGTGTGGACATTGCTACCGCACAGTTTAGGTTCTGGAGTGTGGCTTAGCATTCGTCTACTTCAAAGTGCATTATTCTATATTACACATTAGCTTGCTCTGCAGTAACTTGCCATGCAGACAAACCCTTTGTCTTTTCTGTTCACCTCCTATGTACCTTTTAATAAGAAGTTTTAACTCTTATTGTCTACTAATCATGGTTACATTTCATATCCTTTATGCATGATAGTTCTGTGGTATTTTGTCAGTGATTGCATTTTAACAATATTTTAAAAATGTATTCTAACTGAAACCTGTGTAAAAACATGGAGAAAATTTTAAAAAGTGACTTCTATCTAACTTTTCCTTCTTGGTACTAAATACATGAGCCCTATGCCTAATTTTATAAAATAATAAGAAATAATAGCGTAGAGGTTGTTTATGATTTTGTTAGTAAGATTTTTTTTCTGTAAGTTTCATTAGGGTTCAGTCCTAATCTGTGTTGAGTTTACAGTTGAGAAGGTGAGTGGGAAAGGTGATGTTAAAGCTACTTCTCCATTCTCCTGACCCTGGGCCAATCACATGCAACTATGCTGACTGAGGAGCCAACTATCTCTCCTTTCCTTGGCATTCCCAGCCTGCCTCTTTCCACTCCATACAAGAAGGGCTGAGGGGCATAGAGCCAGCTACACTTGATTTGTGCCACCTAAGGTTTCTCCTGTGTGAAATGGAATGTTCTGACGTTTAGAGCAGATTTCTAGCTGCCTTATAGTGACTCAGGCTACAGAGGTAGAACAGGAGGTGAAGATTTGGTCCTATATACATAAGAGTTCAGATATGAGAAAGTGTCCAGTTTAAAAAATACACGGTACATTCAACCTTGGGGTACATTTTGAGGGGCAACACTGAAAGATATGTTCTTCTTCGAGTGCTTGCTCATGTCCATTCCCAGATGTGTGTGTGCGTTCCGCGCATGCCCGGTCCGGAAAGCTTTTCCCCAGCGGTACCCGTAGGGTCGGCAGGGGCGACCCCTGGAGTGGCGCCCTTATGGCCATGCATATATGCCCCTGCCGACCCTCCCCCCGCTCAGTTCCTTCTTTCCGCCCTTGGCGGTTGCTGGAACAGCTTTCCCTCTCTCTATGAGATTAGCGGTATCGCAGTTGTAGTTAGTTAGGTAGTTAGTGTTTATAGTGCTTCTATTGTTGTAGTTGTATAGTTAGGCTGATTAGATCCCTTATGCCTGGGGCATCAGGTTTTAAACTTGCAAAGACTAGATTGATTAGATCTCTTATGCCTGGGGCATCAGATTTTTAAACTTGCAAAGGCTAGGCTGATTAGATCCCTTATGCCTGGGGCGTCAGGTCTTTAAACTCGCAGACTGCGGGAAGCCTATGCCCGTTTGTGACCCTTACGCCCGCTACTTGAAGTGCCTCGGGGAAGGTCACCAGACTGAGAGGTGCAGTATCTGTAAAGGCTTCAAACCCCGCTCCAAGAAGGGCAGGGATTCTAGGCTAAAACTTACCCTGATGGAATCCACACTTCAACCGCATGCAGAGCCTTCTACCTCTAGCAGTGCTCCGGCATCGGTCCGCGGTACCGCGGCACCGAAGGACCAGAAGTCATCTTGGCACCGGTCACCTCGGCACCGTGCTGCCTCCTCTAGAAGGCACCATTTTCAGTCCCCGGTGCCTTCTAAGAAGCCTAGAGGGCGCTCCCCGGTGCGTAAGACCACGGGTGATCCCTCCTCGGTGCTGGTAGCTCCGGCGCGCGCGCGGCGGCCCCATTTAGAGCTCGCACCAGCAGCTGCGGCACTGGAGCCCTGAGCTGCTTCCTTCATTTTCCTTAGAAGTACAATATGCAGACAGCATTCCCTGTGTTTTGAGGTGGGGTGTTTTTTATTTGTTTTTTTGTTGTACTTGGGAATCCATTAATTTAAATGAATGTATTTATTGAGAAGGACTGCAGAATTCATAATGGACTCCATTGGAGATGAGTGGGAGCATAATAGCCCATTATGAAATTTCAGTGTTTTTGAAAATCTAAATCCTTTTTCTAAACATTGCATTTAAAGTTTTTTAGTTAATCACCTAATATCAATATTTCAGGAATTCTACTGTTGCAAAGCCATCCTCTTAACTGTGAGTTGCACCCAGTGGCGTTGGAACATTCTTTATTGTGGAGGTACTGAAAGCTATTGGGCAAAATTGTAAACCCTGTACATGATAGAAACTACATGAAATCAGGGATGTTACTGCACCCCCCAGCATCCCTACTTCCCCACCCCTGGTTGCACTTGCTCATCAGTATTTAAGCAAGGTTTTAAAATATAATTTTTTTGTGGTGATATCAATTATTTTTAAAAATAAAAGAAAGTATTTTCTTAAAAGTTAAGATTTTTTAAAAGACACCTATTGGCTATTTAATATTTACTTGTGTCTGAGTTAACATGTTGAATTCAGAATATTCCTGTGAGAAGCTGTGACTTGTTTTGGAGTATCTGTTTCACTGTAAACTGCTTCACATGTTAAGCAGCTATACCTAAATCAGAAGAGAAAATATAAAAATATAGAATTTTTGGGTGTTTCTCAATTCTTCTCCTCTTTCATAGGTTTGTTGATATGTGAGATGCAAGGTTTTTTTTCCTAAAATTTTGCAATAACAAAAAATAAAGAAACAAAACTTAGAACTGTCATGGACATTAACTTCTCTATAACAATGTTATCTGCAGCTCTCTGTGGTGAAAATGTGCCTTGATTTCTTGAATTCCCCAAACCTTTAGAAAGTAGCAAGCATTTGACAGATCTGAATATTCTGATTATAATCAAGATGGCTTACAGCATTTAAATTAATAACTCTATTTTTAAACAATAAGCAAAATGGAACTTGAACAATACTTCAACCACTGGGATTACAGTATAAAATTATAAACTCTATAATGATTGCACCCCATACATAGCTGTTTTAAATCACAATGTAGATTTAAAAGCATCCCTAGTGTATTACTCTCTTGAATAGTCTTATTGTTCAAAAGGTAAAAATAGGTAGAAGCTGGAAATGCATTTTCCAAGAGTCTCTCAACCATTGTGTGTGGATAAACACATGTATGCATAATATTGAATGGGGAACTTCTTTACCATTCCTGGTAGTGTCTTCAGTTGCATAAAACTTTCTTTTTCTGGTGTTTATAGCTTGGCAGCGACGCTAATCCAGTCATATTGGCGAGGCTACATAATTCGCAGAGATATTAATTTCTGTGCTAGATTACATATGGCAGCAACAGAGATCCAGTGTGCTTGGCGGAAATACCGTTCCAGGAGAAATGCTGTCTACTGCAAAAAAGAAAGCAATCAACTCACAGACACTATAGAACAGAAGCATAAGGCTGCTGCTCTTATTCAGGTTGGTTTGCTACAGTGTTCTCTTCATTTGTTACAGTTAGACTTAGTAAAGAATGATCTGATTAATTAGCTCTATTTATAAGTAATGTTCATTCTGTTTTTTTTGTCTTGAACCAAATATGATTGTAGCAGAAAACCCTTTTTTTTAAAAAAAAAATCAAATCCTGTATAAGCATCAAAAGTTTTTGTCTTTTACAAAACATTAATACCTTAAATTAGTCAATGCTTGATTTTAATTTTACTGTGGTGACTGAGGTAAATAATGATATGTACCCTGAACATTGTAAGTTCTAAAATCTTTCTAGTCCTTTTTAAATTAAAGGGACACTGCCAGAATTTTTATCCTTCCGTAAACCTATCTTACAACATGGAATAACTTTCATTTGTTGGGTGAAAACATCAAAAGTACCTAAGTGATTTGGGATCTTAATTCTCATTTTCAAAAATACCTTAGGCACTTTGAAGTCTAAATCTTATTTAAATGTCAATGGGATTTAATGTACTAAGTATCTTACTTTAAAAAATTTTACTACTCTCCTCATGGATTTCATCACATTGTGGCATCTGCTCAGTGTGACTTGTCTTCTGGGAATGTAGAATGGGTGTCAGGAAAGGACCAGCATTATGGGGAAATGCTGGATTTTCCTTCTCACTGAATTCTAGAAATGGGCTCTCCAAGCACGTCACTTGCAGATGCCCTTTCCTGTCACCCGTACTCTGGAAGAGGTGAGGATATAACCCAATCTACAAGCTTTTAACCCAGCCACTCATAAGTGCTATGGTATGCCTGATTTAACTTTAATTGTATGTTCCTTACATACAGTTAAACATAAGTTACAACAGTTAAAGTTCCTTTAACTGTTGGTAGTTAAAGGCCAACAGAGTAACCAGTAGGAAAGCGGATCTTCAGTCTCAGCATTTTGTTATCTTTATGATAAATCATTAGTTTCTGGCAGCACACTGCAAATGATAAGGCGAAGCAGATATAGGACTGTTGTTTGCACACAATTTTTGAGAGGGAGGAGGAAATGGCAATATCCTCTAATTTATACAGTGTAGGGCATTCTCAGTGAACAAGCAAAATTGCTATCCAGATTCTAATACTATCTGCCATAAAACAGGAATTTCCTTTTAAATCCATTATCCATAAAACTACAGTTATAAAAATAATATTCCTGGGTATAATGTGCCTTTTACCCTAAAGAATCCAGCATGTCTTTGCACATGTTCCTAATGTCTTGCATCATTTTCTGGTATTTAAGTGCTCATTCTTTTGCTGTATGTTTTTTTTTAACCTAAATTATGATAATTAAAAACCTCATTCTTAATAAAAGTAGAGTAGACTGTGACTGTGAAGATGTAGTTGACTGGTTTAGGTTCATCACATGAGATGACAATAAGGATTGCCACTTGTAACCACTGGAAAATTGGCATAAGTGTGTTTTTATTTTTGTTCTCAGTAATTTGAAAGTGAACACTCAACTTTTTCTTATATCTTCTTTCCCCTTCAGCTTAGAATAGGCCCTGTAGGAATTGTCAAATAATTAATTAGTTGACCTAGGTTTGTAGTTGAGGGAGTTTCAAGATTCCATTCTGCTTACTTGAGGAAAACCTCTTGAGTATTCTGAGCTTTAGACATATGCTGGTATTTAATTTGTCTTGTAGTTTTAAATGTCACATAAAGTTCAAAAAGCAGATCATTGAGCTATTAAACCAAGGTCTAAGATGTTTTATCTTCCTAATGGGATAACATAGGGAATCTGGATTTGGGTTTGATCTATGGTCTTGTATAACATGCTTTAAATTTTTGTTTAGGCATTTTGGAAGGGTTTCCTCTTGCGGAAGAAACTAGCCAGTGCTCTTGCAGCTGTTAAAAGTGATGAAGTGGAGGATGACTATGAAGAAGTAAATGTGGATGATTTTACATTTGATGAAGTAAGCACAGTTTTTAACATAAAAGGTCACCTAAAGCAGCAAACCTACCTACATTAGAACTGTATGTTGGATGTCCTAGATACCCCGAGAGAGAGAGAGAGTTACATTTTGTGTATATAATTCATTTAAATGTACTTGTTATGGATTATTAGCTTAGTGGTTGCATTGATGTTCCAGTGCTACTATGCTATTAATGACACACCCACCATGGAACCACATCTATTTCTAGAGTCTGAAGGCAAATAAATGGATCGAGCAAGTGGCTGTTTTTGTCCAAAAATGTGCAGTTCTGTAACCATTTTAATAATATTTTATTACCTATGGGGTATAAGCTAGAATGTAGTTTCAAAAATATTACAATACCATAATTTTTTTGAGAAAATATGGATTGACCTTGGTCCTCACGAGTGGTCCACAGAAAGTCCAGTGTCCCCAGTAGTTGTGATGTCACTAGCATAGTGATCAGTAGGGTCATATGATATATTGGGAGCTATGACACTGATAGATGCAAACTTCTAAAAGAAAAACATATTTGAAATTAAAGGAAAATATATCTGCTAATTAAAATTGAGGGATAACAAAATAAACAAACAAACTAAGCACCACCATCAACAACATGAAGGGGAGAATGCTGAATTGTTTAGTAGCTATGTTTGTCTTTTGGGAAATGACTAGGAGGATCAGGGTTCTTAATACAAGAATAGTTAATGAAGAAAAGGATAGTGAAATTTGGAAGGAACAGGATGAAAAAGAAGTGCTTCTGAACATCCAGCTGCAGTACTACAGGAACTATTAGAATCATTGTCAATAGTATTGACAATTCAGACAGGATAAGTAAAGTTTCAGAGGACTGAACTTGAGAAAAAATATGCATTTTTAAGGGATGACAAAGCTCACCAAAGCAATTAAGTAAAGTTTAAAACCTGGTAAATTGATTATATAAAACATTTAGCCAATGTTCTACCACATCAAGGGACTCAAATAACTGCCAAAAGCCAAATCTTTTCAATAAGCATGGAAAAGGAGTCTTACATAGCATCATCTTCACCTTCCTGCAAAACAGTAAATATTTGCATGGTTGGGTCTCTGTTGTTAGAAGCAGTGTGCAGAATAGACTCCAGCAAGGATTTAATTGTTGCTCCGAGCCAGTCGGGGTCATTTCAGGGGAGAATTAATGCAGTGTAAAATAAATACTACACAGTACAACCCACCTTTTCTGGAAACAGGGATGGTCTCTCCTAACTGAGTATCTATAGGAACAATTCTGGATGAAGAAAGTTACTCACCTGTAATTGGAGTTCTCTGACTTCTCTACACATCCTTATTCACTCACCCTCCTTTCCTTGTTATGATTTCAAATACAAGAAAGAAACTCGTGGCTGGCGCCATGGAACCTTAAATGGCTTTCTCATGGTCATTTAGTTCCTTAAATGGCTTTGTCATTGACATTTGGATCGGGTGAGCAGTGACATCCTGTATGGAGTTAATGGGTGCTTGCAAGAGTCCTGTGTTAAAATCCCACTGTAACTTCAAAGGGAGGTTGAGATGGCTTACCCAGGAGCTTCTGCTGCCTTGCTCTATGAAGCTATGATTCCCGACTACTTGCTACTGGCCTGGTGGGGTAAAGTGTCCTACCACGGAGGATAGAATAAAGCAGCCCTACCCAGAAACTTACTGCAAAGGCTTCCAGAGTACCTCCAGGAGAGCTTCATGAACATGTCCTTGGAGGATTGCCACTCAGTCTCCAGACACGTTAACAGACTTTTCCAATAGCTGTACTGGAGGTGAATGCATCACAAGTCTTCAGGGCAAATGAATCATTAAAAACACTTGCTTCTAAACCCTCTTTCATACTTAAAAGGTACACTCACCAGAAGTGCCTTCTCTGGCGTCATAGTCCGGGACCCGGCTTTGTGGGGGAGGGCATCGGCTACAATGTTAAGAACAGTTCCTGGCTGCCAGGGAGAATGGATTCACCGCTTGCCACCTGTGCACTGTCCTTCTCTTTTTCTTCCTCCTCTTTGTCCTCCAAAAACTCATCCTCCTCGCTGCGTGTGATTCCCCCCTTGCAGGTGTCCATGGACAGTGGTGGGGTAGTGGTGGCATCACCTCCCATAAGTACAATGCAGCTCACGGTATGGGGCTGTGACCCTGGGCGCCTATTCACCTCCCTGGCTTTTTGGTACGCTTGCCTGAGCTCCTTCGTTTTCACATGACACTGCTCTGTGTCTCTGGAGTAGCCTCTTTCTGTCATGACCCTGGAGACTTTAATATATGTATTTGCATTTCTTTTTTTGAATGTAGTTCTGCCATAACAGATTCATCTCTCCAACTTTCGATGAGATCTAGTACCTCCCATTTGGACCATCCTGGAGCTTGTCTGCAAATCTGGAACTGCGTGGTCGCCTGTGATGGTGGGCTCTGCCTGGTCACCTCCGAGTTCACATGCTGGGCAAACAGGAAATGAAATTCAAAAGTTCCTGGGGCTTTTACTGCCTACTTGGCTAGTGTACCAGAGTTGAGAGTGCTGTCCAGAGCGGTCACAATGGAGCATTCTGGGATAGCTCCCGGAGACCAGTAATGTCAAATTGCATCCACAGTACCTCTAAACCGGAACTGCGATGTCGATTTTAGCACTACTCCACTTGCCAAGGTGGAGTACAGAAACGGGCTTTAAGAGCCCTTTAAATCAATTAAAACGGTTTGGTTGTGTGGACAGAATCAGTTTTATTTTGAATTAACTCGGCTAATTCCAAAATAATCGCGTACTGTAGACCAGGCCACAGTGAAAAGGCAGGTGAGGAATTCATGCAGTGATAGATCCTTCCATTTTGCCTGTTTCTCAGTGCAATTGCATCAGGAGGCCTTGCACAGCTGCAGTGAGCATGAGGTGCCAGTTCTCTGCATTCAGCTCATCCCTCTGCAATGGACCTGCACTAACCCTGTTGCCAAGGGTGTCACTGCACTCATGGAGGTGGGGACTGGATTTGGGTCTAACCCTAAATTCACATATTTTTGGGGCCAATTAAAATTAGTATATTTTTGTATATTGATGCCATATTTTGCCTTTAAAGGGCTACCCAGAATGTATAAATATCCAGAGATATTTCATAGATCAGTTATTTAACATGGCCACATAATATTTGCTATATTGACTGCTGGAGAAGAAGACCTCTGTAACATCTGTTTTCAAACTCTAGGAGTGCTTTCTCCCTGCCTGACTGCGCCCATGATTGCATTCTGGCTTACTAATATAGGTGACCCTCTATTTCCTCTGCAAGTTCCTGTCCATATTAATTACTCTTCTAGATCTTCCTATATATCAATGACAAGACATTCTGTGTCTGGAATGTTTGAGGGGTTTATATATGTTTGCTGTCATGTTTTTATTCTCTATACAATTGAAATGCCAAGAGATACTATATTAAGGTTCTCCATTCAGTTGTCTGCCATTAATTACCCAGAGCTCCCATTTAACTCACATATAGATTTATCATAATCTGCTCCCTTATATAAATTTATCATGGCATAAATGATAGTTATATACAAGATGAGGTAATGTGGGGCCTAGTTAATCTTTTCCAGCCCATAGCCTAGGGGCTTTCTATATAGTTGCTTCTAAAGGGTCAAGAACTTTGGGTTACACTCTTACTAACATACTTGGCGATCTGTATGCTGTGCCAAGAATGTGCTAATTGTATCAACATCTATTTCTATACTCTGTGAGAAGAGGTCCTCAATGCAGCCAGTATTGTAATTAGCTTTAATATCAATACGTTTAGAGGGACAAAGGAGGAAAGTGAAGTGTCAGTTTCCTTTCTTTCTCTCTCCACACAAAGATCCATATGTATCTCATTGTTTTTAACTTGGCTCATGAAATCCTTTTAGTTTAGAACACGGGGCTATCTTCTAACCCACAGGCTAAATGTGAAAGAAATTGTATTCCTCATTAATTTGTTTGTTTTTAAAGGAACATCAATATGTAATATAGCAGTAATAGAAAAGAAAGACCACATTATTTCAAAATAAAATCTAAAAAATAACAAATTCTTGCTTCCGAGTGAAGTTCTTGTTTTTGAGAGCTGTCCTGCAGAATTCATAGATATATTCAGCATCAGCTTAAACTTCAGAAGCATTCACTTTTTCCAATCTTAAGAAAAGTGATGAAATAAATATTTGAGAACATTACTAAATGAAACAATCCTCTCCTGAATAATAATTGCTATTCTCTTCTTACTAAATAGAACAGTGAAGGAAGCACAGAATGTGAGGACTCAGGTCAAGGTAGGTGGCTAGCCACCTTCTGTGCTTCCTGGCCCAAATTTTCTCCAGCAGTGGCTCTTATGAAGATAGATTTTTTTTTTAAATAACTAAGCATCTTGTGTCTACCTTAAGTACCTTACGGTGTGAGTTTTAAAAACGAGCCTAAAACTATGTTCTGAAGTCCATATTTAGATACTTTAGCCTTTCAAATGGGCAGAGTGTGCAGCAGCTCCCCACTTTTGAAAATCTCTGCCTTGGGCAATACCTCTACATTTATCCTGTTCCACTATTAATTTTCTCTCTGGCTTCTCTTCTCCTGATAAAGCTGCAGCCCCTAGCAATTGTAGTGCATTTTCAGGTAGTGATATCCTATAATGGAAATCTGGAGATCAGTATACTCTGAGTTACGTTTAACAGAGAAAGCTCCAAGTGCAATATTATTTAGATACAGAAGCTTTGCGATCTTGCCATAGTGTAGCAAAGCTGTTGTAGTTTGAGTTCCTTGGCTTTATTTATGAAGTTAAGAAGTGTGAGAGATTTGGTTGTGTGAACACATCATCTGAAACGTGTAGGGATATTGGTCTGGTTGGTATCTTGTAGAATGTGGTGGAATCAGAGGTAGGAAGGAAGGAGGATTCTTGGAGCCTTTGGAAGAAATATTGTGTGAGGATCTTGGACCCTTCCAGAGGAGGGCTGAAGGTGCCAAGAGCCTGGGGATTCTTGAGGTTGCTGAGAGGTTGGGATTGGGAACTTCAAAAGGATTGGGTAAGGATCCAAGCATTTCTGGTGCTTATGTGAACCAAGTCTAACCTCCGAAGCATATGAGATTCACTCATGTACTTTGTAGTCTTTTATTTAAAACAAAATGCAGGAACTGGCTTCTGACCCACAACTTCCTTTGAGCACTATCAAGCAGAAAAGTTGTGTATGTCGTGAATGACTTCTGTAACACTAGCATAAGACTTGACCTCTTTGGAGTTAAGTATGGAGTGTTTTCATTTGTAAAAATCCCAGGGTTCTGTGACATTGTTTTATTTTACTCATTTACTTGCATCCTCCTTTATATGAGTAGTCTGCTAATTCTACACAGTCCTAATCATATTTATTTTTTAAAAAAACACAGGCAATAGGAATAACAGTGAAACCTAGCATTAGAATGATAGTCTAAGCTCTAAGGTTACTCTAAGCATTTTGGCAAATTACATTTAGTGCAAGCATTCCCAAATATGGTCCTGCCTTAAGTGACTCTCAGCAAAATGTTGTCGTTTTCCATTGTGTCCACTTACAAGAGAGAGATACAGAAGATTATGCCACTATAGCTGTACTTCTCTTCTAAATTAATTCTCTAAAAGGAATGTTCTGTAATAATTACTCCACTTTCTTATGTATTTATAAACTCTTGAGATCCCATGAGAACAATTCACTGTTATGTTTCTTTGGAATCCATACAACACCTCTCTCTACTTTTTTGGCTGGAAATGTTGTTTGGTTTTAGCAATTAGAATAGTGTTTTAAAATAATCTCAGTTAGTAGTTGTTCAGAGTTCTTTTTTAATCCAGGTATAGCAGGTTTCTAAAGCTTCCTATTTGTATAGATAGAAGTATACAACAGCCTTTTTTTTTTTTTTGTAATCCTTATTTTTGTATTTAGAATGTACACAAAGTTTTGCATGATTTTTATTGAATTTTCATATCCGGATGAGCCGCATTTTCCTCACTTTGCTTTCAGAGTGGTTCGCTGTATGGTTCTACTTCAGACAATGACTGAAACAAACACGGCACTCCAAAATGGCATTTTAATAGTGATCTACCTATTAAATGTGCTTTGTTTACAAATGGAAATTTTTCTAACTGCCAGCCTTGAAAAACTCAACCTGGGATCCAAAAGCTGCTTTTTTTCCCCCTGCCATCTTCACTAGTTTGCACTACAGAGATCTCTTTTGCAGATTCATCAGAAGCAGCTGAAGTGTTTTGTATCAGGCTATGATGTTGCTTCTGACTGCTCAGTCATACAATGGCAGAGATAGTCATCGTCTGCAAGCTTGCCCATGCTACACATAAAAGTATATACCCATTTTCTAGCAAGTAAAGAGTGCAAACCTCTCTCAAGTCTGATTCTATCTAAGCAACTTTTTTTAAAAGCAACTTTGGAATTTATAGGAAACTTTCTTTAAGCACACGTTCATTTTTCCTTTCTTAACTCCTCCATCTCGAATAATGGCAGAGCTAAGGAAGAAGGTTAAAATGTTCTTCTGGGATGCTAACCTGCTTATTTCTCTCAAATAGAATAGGTGAAGTATCAGGAAAAGTAAAACCAACAGAAAAAGACTACATTATTCTTATTGGCTGCAGCTCTAAGATTCTATCTATGTATGTGACTCATCAACTGAACTGATTGAGGAATGATAGAACTTGTGGACAAACTGATTAAGAACCTATCCAGATGATAGTTTTTATAAAAACCATAGGGCCTGATCCACCTAGTTACATGTTTTTTTATGTTTGTGTAACTCCATTCACTACAGAGGTGTTTGCACTGGGGTTTAAAATCAATGTTATGCTGAGAAGTATCAGGCTTTCTGTAACACATAATTCACACTGCCTCAACTTCCCACTTTATTTTTGATCTTTTTTATTTAAGACTATACTTGTTTACTGCCAGTAACTTCTTACCTTTAACTAAAAAAGCAACTAAAACTCTTCCCCCTTTTAATGGAAATTGTAGCAAATCTGCCTGAGGAGACACCTTCAGTAGATGTAAATAGGTGTAGCTCTATTGGATTCAGTTGAATTTATATAGCCAAGAGTCTTGCCCTGAATATCTAAATATGTTTGGCTTCCCGATTCTAAATTAAGCTATACAAGAGAACTCCTGTTGCTTTCTTACTCTGGAAAACTAGCTTGTAGAGTAATCTGATTTATCAAAATTCTGGGGATGAAAGAGAACTTTAAATGCACTAAAAAAATTCAGATCTCTAATTTCAAAGGCAGTTTTCATTCACAGTCAATCAGCAAAATATAAACAACTGTGAAAGAATAGATCAGGGTTCTTGTGCCAGGAAACTTGTGAATTACAATTGCATGTTTTCTTGCAACTTTTGCAAGTACTTAAGTTTACAGAGAAGAATTTTGTATCAGAAATATTAAGATTCTTGCAGAAATCAAAAGCTAAATTAAGTGGTGAAAGAGAGAGATGTTAGCCAGATATCAGGATAGAAATGTGCAGCTTTCAGCCCAATGAAAGGCAATACAGTACATTTTTCTCTGGTATGCTCTTTTCTGCTTCCATCATCCACAAAGTTGGCCACTATTACGTGATTCCTTAGTCCTTATCCAAAAAAGAGAGAGAGCAACCATTTAGCTCAATAAATAGCCAACATGGGGTGAAGAAGTTTTAGTCTCTGGCATGTCGGAAACAAAGTGCGACACCATCAGCATCTTGGGGAGTGACAGTTCTGAGAACGCAGTTGAATGTATTTCACTTGTATTGTGGATCAAAGCATTTTTATTTCAACACTTACACTGTTACTCATTTCTGTAAAAGACCAACGATGAGCTTGGTGCTGTACAAGAACAAAGTGAAGACATCCCGTACCATGAAGAATTTGGTTTAAATAGAAAACTGAAAACACTGTGGTCATGGAGAAGATAAGTACAGTAGACTCTCGATTATCCAGGATTGGATTAACCAGGATGTGGATTAACCAGGATGTCAAAAAAAAAAAAAATATGCGCAACTCGCAGGGCCAGCTCTGGCTTTGCTGCTGCCCCAAGCGCACACACAAAAAAACCCCACCAGGGCACAGGGCAGCCAGTGAACCAACAGCCCCTCCCCTCGGCACAGGATGGCTGCTGAATCAACCCCCCACTCCTCTTATTTCCTATGGATGATGATTATCCAGGATTTTATTAACCAGAATTATTTTCCCCCTATCATCCTGGATAATAGAGAGTCTACTGTATAATGATTAATTTTGAGTCATTTTTGTATTTGTTCACTCTTTGTGGTCCACCTGGAAAAATCAATGTTAAAAAGAAATTTGGATGCAGTAGGATGGTGGTGTGGTAAAATCATGATGAAAAAGACATTCCTTACCTAGACATGATGTGAAAAAGGCATGGTGACAAGATTTGGAACTGGACATGAATGACTTCATTGGCAGAGCAGAAGGCAGGGAAACTGATTAGACAAAATCAGAGGCATAGACTGGAGCTGAGTATAGAACAGCCTTGAGTTAAAACAACCAGTGAATTTAGCTGCTAGAGCTGTGAAACTATAAAAAGGGCTGTTTTTACATGATTTCACTGATTGCCCTCTTTCCTTCCATTCTTCTCATGCCATCATCACTCCCACAGGGTAACAGGGCACCTGAATTCAGAATAACTGTCAGAACCGTTTTGATTGCTTTGTTTACATTTGGAGAATTCCAACCAGTCACTCCCAAATTTTGATTTTTGAAGCACAATATAAACACAAATATGACAATTAGTCTGGATAAATCCATGCTATACTGTAGGCAGAGAAGTGGTTAAATGAGGAGAAAGAGAGCGATTAAGACGGTCAAAGGGATTTTCTAATTTTAAAAAAGTAACATTCAGTATTTTGAGCAGCTCTCTTCTAGGTTCTTTTTCTCCCCATATAATATACAGCTATTTAAGTGAATACTTCAGTATAATAATGAATTGACTCTACTTCCTAGAAATTCAGTAATAAATATATTTTGTGATTAATAAAAATATTGCTTAGGTCGTAGTTAGTATTTGTAAATAAGAAGCTATTATAACTGAATCATGGGTTAAATCAATTTAGAGGCCATAAAGCTATTGTGTGTTTGTAGGCAGGAGTTTAGGTTACTACATTAACTTGAAGAATCCTTATCTAGTTGTTCATTTGAAAAGCTGATATATTTGAGACTCTTCTCTCCCTCTTCTCCTTCCTGTCAACCCGACCTCTCCCTATTTTGTGTTTTGGTTGTGAGTGGGTTTGTTTTTTTGAGAGGGTGATGTTTGTTTTTTGTTTGGTGTGTGTGTGCGCGTATATATATAATAATATTTAAGTTTCCTGCTCCACTTTGCTCCTGGACAAGACTATGGTCCAATCCTGTCCAAAACTATACATGTGCATAATGTTACTCACATGAGATCTGTCCATTTATCTCAGTGGGGCTGCTCACAAGAGTAAAGTTACTCTAATGCATTTTTGTATGACTGGGGCACAATCTCCACCTTCCAGTAGGCCTGATCCAGCGTACATTCAATGGACAATGGAAGCAATTTATTTTTTTGTAATGCAGTTGTATTTTTATAAAAGATTAATTAGGACACCCATCTTCTCCACCCACTGACTTTTTTCCTTCTTAAGAAGTCACTGACCACCTCATAATTGCTATTAATTATTATTTTATTGGTTGTTTAAATTGTACTCGGCAAAATTCCACAGATTTATGTACTGAATGTTGTCTGCAAAGTGCTGAGCTCCCACAGCTCCCATTGACAAACACTAGAATTGGGGGTGCTCTGCACTTTGTAATATCAAATCCAAAATTAAGCATGCTCAATAAAAGCAAGATATATAATGCTCAAGAAAGATATATTGGAATTATTTTAGAATGAATAGATTAACAATAGGAAAGAATAGCTATATATGAAAAGGTTATGTAGTAAGCTATGGAGTAGAAGAATTCACTGTTCATTTGGATTTAATTTATGAGATTCCAGAATAGTGGAGAAAACTAAGCACAGGAGTACATTCATAGAAGCTGAAAGAATATTATGCAGTGAATCACTGAATGAAGTTCTTTATCTAATGGATATACCAAAATGTACTTACAGCATAAGAATTTTTTGTTACTATAACATATATTTACATTTTAATAGTTCTTGCAATATGAAGTGATGAGAAAAAACACTGTATTTAATAAAGAATTCCATGAGCTAGATTGAGCATGAAGGTATAATCTAGACATTCTTATGCCCATTTCTTGTAAATCAGGAGGTAAACTGAGTGCAAAACTTAACTAAATATTACTCAATGTATGTGTATTCTTTCTCGAAAAAAGTGCCAACAAACTAGCATTTAAATTAAAGGTGAGACTGAAATGAGATTAGCATAAAGAATTTCTTTTTGGATTTAAAAATGTGCTAGATGTTCCTAACTTG
Organism: Sternotherus odoratus; assembly: GCA_032164245.1. Classification (NCBI taxonomy): domain Eukaryota; kingdom Metazoa; phylum Chordata; order Testudines; family Kinosternidae; genus Sternotherus; species Sternotherus odoratus. Next base: position 65,044,940 of record JAVMKO010000001.1, read on the forward strand.
CAACCAATTTATGTATTATCTCTAGCCTTGTGAAAAATCACATTTCTTTCCCAAATCTTCAGTTCCATTAATCAAAGCTTTGTAAATTTCATATAGTATTTTGAAACAAATAGAACTAGATGTAAAATTCCATGGGTATAATCCTGCAGCAAATTGTACATGAATGAATGACTTTACACATGTGAGTTAAGTCCATTGAATGGAATTTGAAAACATATATAAAGTTACTTGTATACGTTAGTGTTTTAAAATCAATTTGGTTTCAGACATACACTTAATATTCAGCAGAGGCTCTTCCATATACACACTTGTCTAGTAAAAATGGAATTGGTATTTTTTTATTTAGTCCATATGATCATGCTTTCTATTTTTATACATCTTTAGTCTATCCCAGTTTGCATTTTTTCAATCCGAGTATATCCTCAGTAGCACCGGGATCTAATTTTTAAACTAAGTTATCAAAAAATCTATTTGTATATAAACTTGGGTTTAGAGATAGTTATACTTCAGTATTATATTTATGGGGGGGGGAGGACTATGAACGGGAGTTTCTTGAGCTTGGTACTGTAGAAATCTCTAGAGATAAGCATAATAGAATAACATACATTTTAAAAATCAGTGATGTGTTTGTTGTTGTTGGCCAAAGCAAATGACAGTTTAGTATATTTTAATACACAGTACATTCTAAGTAGTGCCAAATGTGCTTCATATTAACAAATCTGATCTAAATGATAAATCAGTTGTCTTGGTAATGTTTTGTTAGTTACTCTACCTCTTATACCTTTGAATGATGCTTTCCCATTCTGTACTGTGGTCTCTCTTTTTACCAGACAGCTTTAAACATTTTATATTTTACATACAATTAGTGAAACACATGAAAACACTATTAAAATAGCAACATTGATAGAAAATTCAGTAAATGGTAAAAACTGAATTTAAATATTACAGTAAAGCATCAATATACTATAAAAGCCAAAGAAAGAATATTAGTAAATAAATGCATCTCTAAAACAAAGGAATCCAATCCATACTCCAGGCAGGGATCATAGTGGCATCTAGACTGACCTCCTGCATACTGCCGGCCACAGAACTTCACCACTTTACCACCTTCTGACAATAGGCCCATAATCTCTGGCTGAGTTACTGAAATCCTCAAATCTTAAAGCCTTCTAGGCTTCTATGTTTGTTTGTGTTGATCGATTTCTCTCGCAAATGAGCTCAGTGCAGAGCAGAAACTTAAACTGCCAAGCCTACAAGCTTGACCAGAGATGTGAAAGTCAAGCTTGGATCTTATTCTGCATTAATAAATGTTTTGCAGAATCTCCTTTCAAATATGCCTGTGTACCGCAAGTAGCTTCAGTATGATTACCCAAGAGAGATTGATTAGAATTCAGTATTATCGGGACACCTGACACTCTAACGAGCCAAGTGAGCTTCCTGACAGATCATCCTGCCTGACTGAATGAGGCAGCCAGCAGGCTGGTTCCGAAGATCAGCAGGAGCTGTAGCTTGCTGACTACTCAATGCACATGCCCACAGACTTTCTGCCTCCTTGTGCTTCTCTCATCAAGCTTCATTGTGCTCTGTTCCTCTACAGTTTCAACCCAGGTCCTGCCCTGCATCCAGCCTTGTTCCCATCCTGTCCCTGCCTTGCTCCTCCCTCAGAACCAGCCCTGCCCCTGCCTTCCCTAACTTCTGATAATCCAGTTCCAACACTCAGCTCTGATTCCTGACTGCAACACTGCCTCACCCTTGGCACTGCATTTGGACACTGACCTTGATTCTGACCTTGGATCCTGGTTCTGGCCTTGTCTCAAACTGTGGCTCTGAACATTAGAATCTAGCCACTAGGCCCTACTCCTGTTCTAACTACGAGGCCTGACTGCCTATGACCTAGTCTCCTGACAAATATGCAGAAGAAATAATAGACTCCAGTACACACTTAGCTGTCTTGACTTTGTACTACTAACATAGAGGGAGGAGATATTTGAATAAGAAGGCTATCCTCTTTATATAGCTGCTTTTTGGAGCAGATCTTATAGTATCAGTGAGACTACTTGTGGTGGTTGCAGGACTGGACTCAGGATGAACGAAGGACACTCATTTGGACAATTAGAAGTGTTTTTTCTGCTACTTAATTGAAGCTGAGTACAAATTAAAGAGGGCATGAAGGGTACTCATTTGTAAACGAATACCTATTTCCAAATGAGATGTTTGATAGTCTCATTTAATTTTAAGAAAAGTACCCAAATTTGACTCCCTCTAAAATTGTTATTTTTGTCAATATTGAAGAGATTTTTAGCTTCAAAACCTCTTTCCACAGCAGATAAACTACACAGGCCAATAATATATACTTTTAAATTCTGATGTCCTGAGATACCATTTCAAAGCTTAGTAGCAAGTTCTCTGTGGAAAATCTGGGAAGCTCCCAATTCTAACTCTTCTGAGTCATGACATATCAAATCTTGAATTAGTCGCTGTTTTTGAGTCTGAACATTGTCTGTCTTGCATCTCAGATTGGTGGCTTTTAAGGTCTGAAGTGCAAAGACAGAATCCACAGTTGGAGTGGCACTTCGATTTTTTTGTTTTTAAACGGGGTGGTTTGAAGCTGCTCGCTGGTTAGGAATGTTAGAATAAGTTCCAAAGGAGATTGATGAGTGGACAGAGGGTGAATGAGACCGTCATAGGTTCATGATAAATGTATTTGGCAAATTTGTTTAGAATTTATCACACTGATATTTCCTTAACATGCAACTGTTGTGAAGAAGGTTAAAGGAAAACTTTTAAAAAAATTGTTCTTGAAATTAAACAATAAGTGGGAAAGAACACTGATGATACAACAGATATAAATGAAGACGGAATAGAATTTGATCTAGATTTTAAAAGAAAGTAAATACCAAATATGACTAATTCCATCATATCAAGCTTAAGGAAGTTATAGAAACAAGGAGTCTAATATGGAAGAGTTCTTACAATTTTTAAAACTTGCAGATAAATTCTGAAAAAACTTTGTTTCAGGAATTTTTGAGTAAGTATGGAGGAAGGATGATGATTCAACATATAGTGTACATATGCATAAGAACTGTTTTAAAATTGATATAGTATTTGACCACCATCCAAGGTTACATGTTCAAAATAGGTAAAATAGGAACCTGTCATCTCCTCTTCAGAAATAACCTAGCAGCAGCCATTGTTCATCAACATAAGGTTATGCAAAGACTTATTAATCATGCTAGCCAATAAAGAATTACTGTAATCATGTCTTAAGGTATTAAAAGCTGGGAGTTCTGATAAAGGCAGAAATGAATGCAACCTAATAATAGTCCATAAATGGGAAAAAAGATGTTCTAGCCACATAAATCAGACGTTTTTGGAAGAGGGAGTAGGATTAGAATGAACCGCAAGGTTCTTTGCTGCTGAAGTAGGAGCAATCTGAGTGGCGGAGTCTTCAGTAAGAGAAACCAGCTTCTTAGAGATACTTACTTATTCTCATTGAGATGAGCATTTCTATCACTTCTCTAAAAGTGTTAAAAGAAAATATGGTAGAAAAAGGCTATGAAGTGTAAGAAAAGCATTAGACTGGCTGAGTTTTAAATTAGGAAACAATAAGATACTCTTCAGGATCTGATTCTGCGACCTTTGCAAGTTGTTCCATTAGGTTATAAATCAATTGGACTACTTGGGTTAATGTTTGTACAGTCTGACACATTGATTTCAGTGGGACTCTTCACCAGATAAGTACAACTCAACATGAGGTAAGGGTGACAGAATCAGGCATGCAAACAGGGTTTTAAAATAATTTATTCAAAAAAAGCTAACGAGCTTCTCTGTGCCCTTTATATTAATATTTGAAAACTACTTTAGCGCTGTATTTTTTTTATTTTAGTGGCTCTTTGCTTATTTTAGCAAAGTTGTTGAAGTAAAATGAGAATTTTGAGAAGAGGATAGAAACATCTGAGTGAAAATAACTATTAATTGTGGATTCATTTGTGTCTTTTTGTTCTATTTCTACACCGCCTAGTACAATGGGGGTCTTGGTCCATGATCGTGGTTCTAGATGCTATGATAATACAAACAAAAAATAATAATAAAAATCAATCCAATGAAGCACTTTGGAATTGTGACTGATTACATTGCAGATGCCAATTCTGATATACAACATGAACACATTTGAATCAATATGAATGACCATTTAAAAGAGACTTGGTAGAAATTATCAAAACTAAATTAAACTATTTTATCACTGCATTATTTGACTTTACTCATTCATACAGGCTGCCTTAGAGAGAGAATGGCTAGCTTTGGATTCCACCCGCTTCCCTTCAAAAACACTACTGCTCACAAACCAGCTGCACTGGCCAAAGGTAACATGTCATGGATACTTCTTAGTCTTCAGTCTTTGTTCATTCCTTGAGAAAATGCTATATGGGGGTGATTAATACTTCAATTTATTGACTTGAAAAACACAATTACTTTTAGAAGCCTCTGACTTCCTCCTCATCCCCAGATGTAATTTTTCATGTAGCTTTTCTTTCATTTGCTTAAATTTTTCTTTATTTTGGATTTCTTTCAACACTTTATTTCACAGTAGCTCAAAAAAAAAGATGATGTACTTCATCTGCACATTTGGCAATGGATTAAAAATTGCTCGTTGACACAGTACTTTAAAAATACCAAAGTCTGCATTATATAGCAACAGCTGAGGACTTTCAGAACAGCTAAAGGTCATTGAACTGTAATGTCTGTTAGTTATTTGATAAACTTTGAAGTTTCTGCTTTCTGGGGTGTTTTTGTTTTAGGTTTTTTTCCATTTTTCTTCTGCTATATACAAAATATTCTTTAAAATATTTTTGCCTGAATGAAAATTATGACTACTCATAAAGGTATTTTATTTTTTTTTTGCTTTTGGGGTATAATTAAATTCACCATCTTTTTGCAATATTCCACAGAGCATTAGTTAATTGAAGATAAGGTCTATGATGGACCTATCATGTTTTGACTATACCTCTGAAATACAAACAAAGGGCATGACTCTGCAAACACACTCATGTTTAACTGCACATGTGAGTAGCCCCATTAAAATCAACAAGGCTACTCCATGTGCATAAAGTAAAGCCCATGAGTTAGTGTTTGTAGGATCAGGGCCAAAGTTATGATACTATTCACTGACTTTTCTTTTTATATTCCTTTATGTACAAGCATGGTAGGTCTTTAAGTTCCAATCATAATTCATTTAATTTACCATGGCCTCCACATGAAGCCTGGCAGTGTGATGAGAGACCACATTCATTGTCATCAGAAAACACACAACTTAGTAGCAGGTAAGCAAAAATTATTTGCTTTTTTTTATTATTATCTGTACTTGGGTTAGCAGGTACCAGAATAGACACTGGTAGAGTAATTAGTACTCCTCTTTGGGCTGGTCCCCACTATGGGGGATGGGGGGGGGGGATCAACTGCAGATACGCAACTTCAGCTACGTGAATCACATAGCTGAAGTTTGCGTATCTGCAGCCGACTTACCGCTCGTCCCCACGGCGGCGGCGGTCAACAGCGCGCTCCCCCGTCGACTCCAGCTTGCGCCTCCCAGCAAACTGGAGTTCCGGAGTCGACGGGGGCGCCGTGAGTGATCTATTTCTCGCGTCTTCACAAGACGCGAGAAATCGATTGCCAGAAGATCGATCGCTACCCGCCGATCCGGTGGGTAGTGAAGACATACCCCTTGTGGTGTTTTTTGCAGTTGTTTGATTGGTAATTCAGATAATTACTGATTTGTAAGTAAATACACTTATTAAAACTGAATAAAAGAAATACAGTCTATTAGGTCTTCAATAATTTAATGTTCATTTAATTAAAATACAAAGTTAAAAGAATAAAAGGCTATAAATATGTAAATAATAAAATGTTTTAAAAAATCTTGTAACGTAGACCTTAACATACAGATATCTAACAGATAAGTATTTCTCACAGTGCTGTATTTCTTTGCAGAAAAGGACTGAAATATGCTTCATTGTAACTGAAATGTAAACATTCAAAATTGATGGCAAACTTTTGTTATTCTCAAAGACAAAGCCTTCCTGGAGTATTAAAATATATGTTTTTATTTCTAAGTTTCAGAAGGAATAAATAGTCTGCAGAATAATAAAGGCTGCAAAGCCATCACAACGTACTTTTTCTACTGACCCCATTTTTATTTCTGTTTTGCTACTCTTTTGTCAGGTCAAAGAAGAGAGCAATGTCACATCTCTCTGACTTGCAACCCAAAAATAAATTGTCTTTCAAATTGGAAAAAGAAGAGAAAATTTCAGAAGAATGGTATGTCCAACTCTATCCTATTTTTTTTGTTTTTTGTGTGAATTCTACACATCAAGATCTGTAGATGTCTAGAGGCTTTTAATAGGTATCCTGGTTAAGTAGGTATTTATTTCTAAATGTCAAAAATATTATTAATTTTAACCAGCATGTGAGATACCAGGTCAATTAACTACAATTTCTTTACTCTTAAAATGAGCATTTCAAGCATCTGTATATTCTATGTGAAAAGTTGGTGTGTGTGTGTGTGTGTGTGTGTGTGTGTGTGTGTGTGTGTGTGTGTGTGTGTGTGTGTGTATATATATATATATAATATCTGTGCAGCTGATAATGTGAAATGTGCATATATTGATAGTAAAATGTCACCTTCCCTTAGGGGTTTTAAAGATATTGCCACTGCACAGCTAATGCTGAAGAGGGCCCACAAAATGAAATCCAAGAAATCTAGTAAAAAACCTCTAGGTAAGTCAACCGTTCTATTACAATATATGTTACATAAGAATATGTATAAAATGTAGGAAACGTCAGGTCTCTACTTCTTCATCTGAAAGCAGATTGTCACTTCTAGAAATTTTGCTTGTATTTTTTTAGATGGCTTCACATGTTAATATGAGGGAGGGAGCCACATACTTCAGAAATGAATTTATTAAATTATCATAAAAGGAAATTTATTTTGTTTATATGTTAAATATACTAATATTTGAAAAAGTACTCTGGTGAATATTGAGAGGAATATTTGACAAGTGTATGAAATGGGAGCTTCATTTCAATGTGTTGTGTGTATTCCCTTTGCTATATAAAGATTATATTTTTGTGATGCTTAGATTTTTTTTTCCCTTCAAGAGAATATCTTAAGTTATAATAGACTCACTCCGTTTGGGTAGTTTTATTTCTGTTTTATATACTTAAAAGTCTGTTCTAAAAACATTTCTGTATCATGTAATCACACCTATCATCTCCTGCTTTTGATTAGGTGAAGTGCTATTTATATACATTTGTGAAGGTTTCACAGTTTGGGTGTCTCTAGAATTGATCATAATTTGGCATTCAAGCTTCAGAGATGATTCTGTGAATTTTGGAAGGTACTCTCCTCTCTTTTATGACTGATTGTAAAATTATTCCTTTACTGCATGGTCACCTCTTGTGTCTGTGAATTTTCTCTGTGTCTACAGCTGTTAATACAGGAAAGGATAAAATATCTTAGTTGATTATTGGTGGACTCCTTTAAGTTCATTAGTCATAGTAAGCTGTCTTGAGAAATCCTTCCATTAATAATGTTTAACTCTTTGATGATATGTTTGCAGCTCTCACCATTGGCTATAATGCATTTTCGATTACTGCATAACATGGGAAATCCCTGTTTTGTTTCAAGTGGTGTTTCTTGTTTTTTTAAGTTCAAGAATATTTTTCACTCAAGTGGAGAAACACAACTTACAGATAAAAAGGCAAAGTTAAGAAAAGTTTGCAATTCCTCCTCTTCCCCAGCCAAGTACCAACACATAAGACTACTTATGACAAATAGATCTCTAGATTTAAACAAAAGGTACCATACAATTAACCTTTTCATTATTGGTGAGGAAAAGACAATGGGCAGGAGACTAAAACATCCTTATTTAATCCTTTATAGTTTCCCACTCTGGTCCACCACACTACCCAGCCACAAAACCATAAGTATCTGGTGGCCAGCTGAATGTTTGACATATGTATAATTTGGTAGCCCATGTATCATTTCTAATGAATAAAGTCTATTAGGTTATATCATCTTTTCTCCATATGTTGTCTGCTTTATATTAGTAGTGATTAATTCAATCATAAATGGTTTGAGAGTATCACATTCAATTATCCTATTTTTGGTTGTTCTAGTGGATTTTTTGGATGTTTTTATACTTATTTTGTTCACATGATTGGAGGGGGCTTTAGTTTGTGTGTTTCTAGAAAGTGCTGCACTAGGATACTCTCATAAGCACATGACCAGTGTTTAAAAAGTTAACAAAACTTTACAATTTGAGTTGTTAGATCTGTATAGACCTGATCTATCGTATAGTTTAAAGATATCTCCTTCCATGACTATCCAGTAAAGCATCCCCTTTCCACATCTTCCATCCAGGCAAAGGAGAATGGTGATTTTCTGTGTCAGTGTCCCCTCACAGAAAATTCCCAACATCTTCAATGCCCAACATCTTCAGTGTTGGGGTTGTTTGGTCAAGTACCTCCCTTCATCTGAACTTCTCTGGTACAGCATTGTGAAAGAGGCAGACTCTAAGGTAGTCAGATCTAAATTGAGATTAACTTAAACCAACATTTTCAGTTGAACCCTGATCTAAATTGGACACTAGTGCAAATACTGAAGCACATCTGTCAATCCTTCTTGTCAGAAGCAGGACTAAGTACATAAAAAAGCAACTACGTTCAGAACTTTCTGGGCTGGATTCTGTAGTCTGCCAAAGTTCCTTTGTGCTGCTTATGTGAAGTGGCTTTATACTGGTCAGAAAATCCTGGTGGAAAACTTGCCCGCGGGGGTTGGATATCCAGGGGTGAAAGTAACTTAAAGGACTTACTGGTACTCCGGAGACCTGAGGGGGGGGGAGGGGATGTGGCCTCTACCAGAAGAGGTGGGGCCCTTTAAATCCCTGGGCCCTTTAAATCAGGATTTAAAGGGTCTGGGACTTGGGCTGTGATAGCAGCAGCTGGGTGCCCTGGGCCCTTTAAATCACCCATGGAGCTCCCAGCTGCAGAGGCAGCTGGGAAACCTGGGGTTCAGGAGCGATTTAAAGAGCCAGGGACAGTAGCAGCAGCAGGAGCCCAGAGCCCTATAAATTGCCACTGGAGCCCCGCCTCCACTACCCCAGGGCTCCGGCAATGGGGCTCTGGTGGCAGTTTAACGGGAGAGGGTTCCAGATGCTTCTGGGAGCCCCGGGCCTTTTAAAATGCTGCCTTGAGAAGCCGGTCCACCCTGGTATGGCGCACCGGCTCTTGCCGGTATGCTGTACCGGGGCATACTAGCTTACTTGCACTCTGGGAATATCCACAAGCATGGCTGTCTCCTACATCCCTTCCAGCATATGGGATAGGGGCTATGGTGGTGGGGAGAAGAAACAGAAAGGGAATAGCAGGGATTGGCTGAGAGCATGGTGAACTAAGACCTTAGACCAGATGCTTAAGTAAGAGCGGGAGGAGTCCTGTTTTAACTTGTTCTGAGACCAGACAGCCTTGAATCCGAGAACGCAAAAAGCTATGTGTGGCTGCCACTCTCCTCTGCTCAGGGATGAATGGTCTTCAGATGCAACCCCATGTAGAATAAAGTACAGTAACTCCACTCTTGCAGTAAAAAAGAGATCTGGCAATGTCAACATCCTTTTTAAGAAAGAGAGAGGTCAAAAAACAACCTTTGGCCACTTCTGTCAGTTCAACGTCTCATGCAACTGGATATTCCCAGAACACGTGCCTCTTACGAACCAAAGGCAGGTAATAACCTCTCTAAACAATAATCATCAGCCCATCATTTCCTCTTGTTTCCTTAGCAACCAGCATCACATCCTTTCCGACTTCCCTGAATTGATCCCCAGCCACCGTACGGTCATCCACACCTAAATATTACCCTTTCACTGATTATGTCTTACATTTTTTAGGTTTGATCTTTTCTTAAACTCCAGATTGAATGTTATGTTATTTGGCACTATTCCTTCCTAACATAGCTTTAACTAATTTCATTCAAAAACTTAATACATATATTAAAATAATGCCAACTCAGTGATATGGACATTCCCACCAAACTGAGCTAACTTAGGGTGACCAGTTGTCTCAAATTTATAGGAACAGTTCCAATTTTGGGGTCTTTTTCTTATATAGACTCCTATTACCCTCCCACCCCATGTCCCAATTTTTCACACTTGCTATCTGGTCACCCTAAAGCTAACTCAACATTCTGTTCATTCAGTCATGGATTCTGACCCAGTTCTACTTGCTGCAAACTTTTCCTGAAGCAGGAATTCCAGATAGTCACATTGTGTGGAAATGTGTATTTTACAGAGTCACTTGGGTAGCTCACCAGACCACTCCATTCATAGATGATGTCATAAGTATGAAGTGCCTTAGACTTACTGTTTTACCTGTAAGGGGTTAACCTGAACAGGAGAGGGGGTGACGTCAAAGCTAGCATTCATAAAGACAAAGAAGTTAGTTTCATTCTTCCCGGGCTATCTGTCTCTCTCCATCTTCTCTCTCCAGCTTTGGAGAATTGAATCACCTTCCTACTCATCTCTTTGAATAAGTTTCTAAGTTAGACTGAGAGTAAGTAAAGTTGTTGATTGAATAAGCTTGTAATTGATCTATGGTGTGTCTAACCTCATCAGGGAGAGAAATCTCAAGGGAGGGGTTAAGGCTAGAAAATTGAGTATCTGTGAAGTCTGGATAAGTTGTATGCTTTTTCTCTTTTCTTTATTAAACTTTTTTTTTGGTTATAAGAAGGGTCTGGTTATTTCCCTTGGAGTTGTCCTAGTTTGGATCGGGCACAGCTTACGGCTAGTAAGGGTCTGTGTGCTTGAATCTCTCCCAGGTGGCAAGGAGGGAGGGGGTGTTACTCTCGGGGGTTTTAATGTGCCCCACTCCATGGTTTTGGAATAATCATATTAATGGTGGCAGCGGGTCCCAACCCCCAACTGGAGAAGTTTGGGTTTGGGGGGAAAGGATTTAACTTAGGCTGGGAAAGTAGCTTGAAGTTATTTGGTCTTGCATATAAGAGACCCCCACATTTTTACCCTAGAGTTTAGAGTGGGGGAAGGGAAATCTCTTACAGATGTGCTGTTCCATCATTATATTTTTGAATATTTCTGAGCATACACTGCAGATTTACAACCAGCAGCTTTGAATAACATCTTCCTTTGCCAATAGGGTACCATGAGAACAGTTACGTCCTCCCAAAATATGAAAGGCCTGAAATGATTTTTTTGTAAGGCTTTTTGTAGCAAGGCCACTAACCATTCTCCCTCCCTCTCCCCAACCTGAGTAATTATGCAAGTTTTATAAAACAAAAACAGCTTTGCATATTTATTTACCATTGTGTCTGCACTACTTTAACTGCGATTACTCAGGCTGTGTCCAGGGAGATTCTGTGCATTGAAGCATCCATTTCACAGTATATTGCCATTCGATTTTGAAATGTAACATTTTATGTTCTTGAAATTCCACAAAAATTGATTCTGGGCTCCTCCACTGAGATATTTGAGACAATCTAAGTTGTGTCTTTTCCAGACCCCACTACTAGCTGCGGTACCTTCACAGCTCAATATTAGTACCTTCATGGGCCATTTCAAGAGGAAGCATTTCTGGGATGAACTGATGGGTGAAGTTCTTGAGAAGGCCAACAAGCAAGTTCAGTACCAGAAACACAGGGACTTAAGACTGGAGAAAAGGCTGAGAACCAGGTATCTGCGCAGGCGCAGAAACAGTGGCTATGGGAAGAGGACAGGGCTCAGGAGAAAAAATTTGTTTGAGTCTCTTTTCCCACACTCTGGTTTGATTCTCCTGTGACATACCCTGAGTTCAAAAACAGCCATCTGGTCCCATGAGCAGCTGGGCAGGGCAAACTAAACCTCATGTAGCCCTCCATCTTGATCCCCCTCTCTTCTGAATACCTCCGTCCACGTCCTGTGGTACCAGCTGCATGGAAAATGAGGAAAGAAGGGAAAGGAGACTAGGGAAACCTGGGGGCATACAACGGTAGGGAATTTCATGTTTTCACTTTATTTTTCTATTTTGGAGATGTTCTTTTGTAATTGGTGTTTTGGTGTTATAATGGCAGCTGGCCTGCCTGGCTGTGTGTGACTGCTGCACTGTTTTAACACATGGTTATAAATAAAGCCTTTTGTGTCACCAAGAAAGCTTATTTCTATCACTGCATCTCATAATACAACCAAAATTTGAATTAATAAAGTTAAACATAAGGTCAGGAACAATTAAGAATTAATAAACAAACACTATTCCTACACAGGTACACCAATCCACAAGTCAGTCGCTTCCTTATATGAATCTATACTGTGGCTCACTTCCCACCCATTTCATAAAACATAATGACACTCATAATAACTACCTTTCATGACAATCTAGCCCTGTTTTCACTGCCCCACCCCCACACAAGCACATTTCTAGAGATACTATTCCACCTCTTCCACTGGGCCATGCAAGTCCGTAATGTGGGAGCACAAACCATCCCTGACTTCTGTTGCTCGCTGCATCCAGCTCCAGCAGTGATAGGTGCACTTTACGACTGAGTGTACCAATTCAGTGGCCCTGTGACAGAGTGCAGAGAGTGAATAGATGAGCCTGCACTCTGATCACTTAGAAGCTAATTAGTGCCTCAGGAGAAACTGATTGGGATCAATGAACTCACTTGGATCATCAACCACGGGGTAATAAGAGGTACAGGAAGGAAATGCAAAGGGAAAAAAAGAGAGAAATGGGAGAACAGAGGGACAGCTAGCTTTAGCTGGTCACAGAGAGGGCTCAGACTAAGGAGACCTCTTCTCCCCTCAGTTAAGAACCTGAGAGGGCCTAAAGCTGTAGGTGGAAGCACTGGGTAAACAGGTGAGATCGCGGGGACTGTGGTGATATTGGTGAACTGGATTTGCACGGAGAGCACACCTAGAGGATTGTGCAGTTTTTGCAGATTAACATAACCCAGTTCTGGGGTTTGCCTTCCCCAAAAGCTTAGTTTGTTGGGGGGACTTTGTGTATATTAATTCTATTTGTCTATTTGTTGAAACTTTGTGGAGCAGATTCCAGTTCAGGAGTTCTAAGAAAATGTGAGATTTTTACTGATCGTAACCTGGAGCACAGGGTTATAAAAAATTTAAGACAAGACCTGCAGAGCATAGGGTCTTCTACAGAGTCATGCTTGTCTGGGCCCAAGAAGCTTTGCACAAGGAAAAATGGGTCTGAAGGATACTAATAAGTGCCCTGAGCCCTAGGGCTTATATCATTAGGGAAAGCTAAACATAGCCTCTCCTTTCAAAGTGGGGTGTGTGCAGACAATGAGTTTGTATTGCATTGGACCAGTGCCGCCAGCATAGATTATGCTCCAATCTATTACGATTATGGATTCAGGTATAAATAGTTAAAATTGTGGCCTCTATTTTAGCCATAACAAATGTATGCCTTGTTTTGTATCTCCACTATATCCACATCAACTACTTTTCTTGACTTTCAAATAATATGAGAAGTGTGGGCAAGATACTAGACAAGTAGAAGCAGCAAATATTAATATTCCCATTTATTAAGGATGCATGAAATTCTGCATAACTGTAATTAAAAACCTAAAAGCAATAAATAGTAATGCAGAGCCCTTAAAGATACCTTGGCACAAGAGAACAGAGTTTCTGGCTTAACTTTGGGATTTGAAGGGCTATTATCAAATCCACAAAATCAAGGAATTTCAAAGACTTTATTAAAGTTAATTTATTTTTTCTTTTAACGAAATTTTTTAAGATGACCAGAGGTCTGGAATAACTGTTTTCAGCTGCTATCTTCTGCCATGCTGTACCGTTACTTGTTTAACCATTTCCTTTCTGGAGGCAAAGTTTGTCAGTGATTGACCAAATGAAGTAATATTTCTGGTGCCACCCAGACAGAAACACAAGAAGAGACAAAGGAGAAGTTAAGGCTGAGACTTGACTACTCAGATAAAACTGAAACAACTGATTCATTTGTCACAGGACAAGAAGTATTGTTCTGTCAGTCTGTTTTCGTCTTCATCTTTGAAAGATACTACATTAAATACATTCAGATTTAAAAGATTCTCAAAGAATACAAAACATCTCTAATGAACTGAACATCATTCACAATCTATATCTCCAATATAAATTCAGATACCCTTATTCCTGAATTTTCCTTAACGGTTGCAAGAAATTCTGCTTAAAAACTAAAATGCATCCATTTTGTTTGTTTGTTTTGTTTATTCTTTGTGTTGCAGTAGCCCCTAGGAGCTCCAATTATGGAGCAGTATTATACTGTGATAGGCACAATACAAACACAGAACAAAAAGAGGGTGTCTCTCCCATTGAATTTACTCTGAATAATCCTCCTTCACATGATGCAGTGTTCGCAATTTTTAAATATCAACTCTTTAAAACTGGCACAAATAATACCTGTTTTCATTTTCATTTTCTCATTTTTTCCCTACAACCCAAAATCAGTGACAAAGCAATTAGTTTTGACATTTTTCTTGTAGTTTCACACATTTCCAAGATGTCATGTAACAAATGCCAGCTCACGCAGTAACATGAATTTCCATAGTATTTCTATCACATTTATGATGTTTGTCCAAATTATCTTTTATACCTGGAGTCTCCCAAAATGTGTGCCTTAAATCACCTCCCTGTTTTCTAGATATTCAATACAAATAAACCAAATTTAAACAAATATACAGGAGTCCAGTAAGATCTCAATGTAATTCTGAACTTTTGCAGTTCCTCTGTGTGAAATCTAAAATGTTTCTTGATTGTCTGTAATAAAAACATAAATTGAATCCATTTCTCTGATACTGAAAAACACTAATATCAGAAAATAATCAAAGTAATATTGCCTTCATTTGAGACTAGATTAAAAAAGGGCTCTTTTTAATATAAAAAGAGCTGTAGGCAATGATTAAGGTGATCCATGTATGTGTAATTTAAGTACTTTGGCACTGTGATAAATCTCAGTGGATTATTTAAATTATTTTGCATAGCTCGAAAGTAGACTGTCTGAAATAAATCTCTCCAGTTTCCATAGCTCTCTTCCCAATATACAGATCTCCTTTAGTACTTACTATGACAATCTTATACATCAATTATAGAATAATTCTGGTTCTATTAGTCATTTTATGTGGCTTTACCCAAATGTCCCTGATGCACTGAACTATTAGACTGGTCATCTTTTTCATGGGTGTAAATAGGTAGGTTTGAATTGAAAAAGTTCAATTTCTAAAGCTTTTGGACATAGCACGTTTGGAATAACTTCAATAGACCCAAGAAGCAAAACAATTTATAATAGTCTATTGGGAATATCAGAGAAGAAACCTAGGAATCCTTTAACACATTTTGTTTTGTGAACTTCTAATCTGTCAATTTTGGTAACTTGGTCATTTACCCTCCTCAAGAAAGTTGCCATATTAGAGATTAAGAATCAGAGAGGTAGCCGTATTAGTCTGGAATTGCAGAAGTTACAAAGAGTCCTGTGGCACCTTAAAGACTAACTAAAGTATTGAAGCATAAGCTTTTGTGGGTTAATACACACTTTGTCGGATGCAAGCAGTGGAAGTATCCAGGGGCAGGTATAAATAGGTAGGCAAGAACCAGGTTAGAGATAACAGGGTGGGTCCAATAGGGCTGAACCAGCTTGTTATCGCTAATCAGAGAGGGTGAGGTATTCATCTAGAAGCTGAATTAGAGGTGTGAAGAGAGAGAGAAGATAAACTGCTCTTGTAGTTAGCTAGCCATTCATAATCCCTATTCAATCCAGAGTTGATTGTATCAAGTTTGCAAATGAATTGCAGCTCTGCAATTTCTCTTTGCAGCCTGGTCTTGAAGTTTTTTTGCTGCAATATGGTGACTTTTAAATCTGTATTTGTGTGTCCAGGCAAATTGAAGTGTTCTCCTACAGGTTTTTGAATATTGCTATTCCTGATATCTGATTTGTGTCCATTTATCCTTTTTCCTAGAGACTGTCCAGTTTGGCCGATGTATATAGTAGAGGGACATTGTTGTCATATAATGGCATATATTACATTGGTACATGTGCAGGGGAATGAACCAGTGATGGTGTGGCTGATCTGGTTAGGTCCTGTGATGGTGTTGCTGGTGTAGATATGTGGGCAGAGTTGGCATCGAGGTTTGTTGCATGGATTGGTTCCTGAGTTAGAGTCCTTATGGCGCGGTGTGCTGTTGCTGGTGAGAATATGCTTGAGGTTGGCGGGTTGGCTGTGGGCCAGGACTGGCCTGCCTCCCAGGGCCTGTGAAAGTGAGGGATTGTTGTCTAGGGTGGGTTATAGATCACTGATGATGCATTGCAGAGGCTTTAACTGAGGACTGTAGGGGATGGCCAGTGGTGTTCTGTTGTTTTCTTTCTTGGGCTTGTCTTGCAGCAGCAGGCTTCTGGATACACATCTGTCTTTGTTGATCTGTGTCCTTATTTCCTTGTGCGGGTATTATAGTTTTGAGAAAGCTTCGTGAAGATCTTGTAGGTGTTGGTATCTGTCTGAGGGGTTGGAGCAAATATGTTTGTACCTCAGTGCTTTGCTGTAGACAATGGATTGTGTGGTGTGTCTGGGATGGAAGCTGGTGGCATGAAGGTAGGTATAGCTGTCGGTAGGTTTTGGAAATTGTTCTTAGTGTGCTGGGGTGTCTGGTTTTTCATTGCACATTACAGGCTTGGTTTGGGGGAAACAGTACAGAAAATATTCTTCTCTACCTTTCTCACTGTGTGTTGTACTATACATAACTATAGGTCTCATTATATAACTATAGAAAATACAGTAATGAATTACACTATATTTTAATATTTTTATATTTCATATACTTTTCTGTCAGCTAAAGCTATTGAGAAAAGGATCTCTGAAATTAAAATTATATGTGCATGACTGATCTAGCTTTACAGTTGCAGTATTTTTTCTGGGTTATAGTAAGAAATGTAGGATAAATTCTCTCCTATATTGTAACAAGGACTGATTTATCTGTTACTGTATTTGAGATATTAGTAATGAACCTGCACACCAGTATGCCCGTGTACTGTAAGCATTTGCTGACACTAAAAATGACATATTAATAAAGATTTTGATGATTTGCCAAAATGGAAATACTTGATTTGTCTGGATACCCACCATAAATGCTAAAATATCCAGTTAACAAGTTAGCGCAGTAGTCTGGTTCCTCACAAATATAATCTAGTTATTTGAAACATTCTAAAATATCTGATTTAAGTTAATGGAGTTAACCTTGAGAGAGAGGCTGATAAAACTTGCAGTCAAGTGGGTAGGGAGTCAGGCTAAGGTGACTTTACACTTCCTTTGTGGCAACTCAGTCCTTGGATCCTCCAAAGGCTGGAGAGGTCGTTCCCATAATGTAGATTTCCCTTGGAGCCCTAAGATAAGGCAGCAGCCTCCAGACTGCTCTATAGACCACAGCACTGCCTGGAATCTCTGGGTTCTTTGTGCTGCGATCCTTGTTTCTATATAGGTTTTCATACCATGCTCATGACCATAGTATCTGAGTGCCTTTCAGTAGGTTCAGTTTAATAATTGAGGCCGATCTTGGGAGTCCCTTAGCCAATCAGAGATGGTAAAAGTATTCCTTCTAGATGCTGCTGTGTGAGAGCCTAGTGTCAGCAAGGAATCCAAGACTACTCCTGAATTACAGACTGAACTGAATTATTGTGAATTTGTTCCTTCAACCAACAGAGATTGCACGATGATTTGAAGCTCTTAAAAATGCCTCCATCACCCCCGCCCCCAACACACATCCCTCCTCCACCCCCAGCCATGTCCCATCATGCCTTCTACCCTAGGCCTTGTGATGGGATCCTGGGTCTAGAGTACTTGCTCCAAGGGAATCCTTCCATGTGCAGAACTGGAACTTCTAGGGCCCCTTCGTGCCACTCCAGCCCTTTTACCTTGCATGAAGGGACTCCTAGGTTAGATTTTCTTATCTAATTCTGCTGACATTAAAGTTAGTGGAAAAACACACCTTGATTTTGGAGGGATTAGAGTCTGACATTTATAGACCTAGCTTCCTTTCCCTCATCCTCACCCCTCCAAAAGACTATATACTTTGCTGCTGGCTCTCGGAAGCTCTGACAGCCTCAATGATTAAGAAGTAATGCTGTCTCCACTGAAACCTCCTCCTCCTCCCCTGGCTTCCTCGGTAACAGTCTCCTAATGGAGAAACTGACATTATTAGTCTGACACACCCATTCGCTCCAAAACTGCACTTCCCATCTTCCCTAATCCTTCTACCATGCCTGCCTATTCATTCTTTTTCTTGATAGGTTCTACTCCTTTTGCTCTTCATTGTCCTCAAGCTACATCCTTTCCTCATTGTCCCCACTGCTAAAACCCTTGTCACTGCTAAAAACCAATCCATCACCTTGTAACGATCTCTTTTCTTCCTTTATTTCCTATTAGCTTTCTCCTTCATTCCAAACCTGTCTGCTGATAGTCTGCCCCCCTCTTCACTAACCATATGACCTTTGCCCTTGCTTCACTCCTTTGGGGATCTCACTGTTTACTGCATAACGTAGGGTTGCCAGTTTTGACTGGATGTACTCCTGGAGATTTAATCACATGACATAATATTTAATTAAGGATTATTCTTTAATTCCTGGAGTCTCCAGGCCAATCCTGGAGGGTTGGCAACCCTACCATCAGGTTCAAGCTTCCGATTCTCTCCTACATGATCCTATATAATGCCTCCTGCTCTAACTCTGTGCATTTCTTCCAGTTCTTGTGTTCTTCCAACCCTTCTCTTCATCTTCTATTCCAGATACCTGACTTCAGCTTTATTTCATTCTGCCCCCCTGTCTGTGAGACTCTCCTTGTCCTCAAGCACTCATTTGCCTTCATCTCCCTCCTTAAATTCACCTGTTGAAGCAGTCCCTCCTCCCTTCCCATCATTAATAAACTGCAAAACTCCCTTCTCCTCAACTATTGAACAAAAATATTGTTTTCTTTTCTTATATACATTGTAAGTTCTTCTGGTGTGAGAATGTTTGTGTCCATCTACGGCTCTTTACAAACAATTTTTGATAAGTTATGAAGACTTAAAACTATGTAGTCTGATAATTATGGGAATGAATATGGAGAGTATATGATTCCACAGGCTGCTGGAGGTCATCTTTGCTTTGAACAGGATACGATATGTAAAAGGGCTTTCAGTTCATTTATGTTCATCAAGTTTAGCCTCAGATAATAAAATATTTGTTATTTTCTTTGATTAGGTGGAAACACATTTATTTGAACCAATCTATTAAGTTGTAGACATTGAGGGCTACATATGTATTTACCTAATATTTATGATTGAGATCCCCACCTTCAAAATAGAACTTCCAAATATTTCCTAAAATATATATCCTTTCAAAATGTAGTTTTGCTTTTCAAAGGTAGATGATTTAGAAAACTTTTAAAAGTACATAAAACAAGTCAAGATGGCTGCTTCTTTGTACATATATTAATTTAGATTAGAAGTAATGTAATTGTTTTTGTTAATGTAAAACTTACATGAGATTCTGTTTCTTTTATTAAACGACTAAAAGGTGAGTAACTGCTTCAAGGAATGAACAAGCCAGATCTGACCTTTGATTTTAACTTGTTCTTGTCGTCTAGACCCAGCTGTGCGCCTGGCGTTGTTCAGAAATAATGAAAATAAACATCCCCCTGTGAAACCACCAAGGAAGAGACAGACCGCAAAAGAGACAGCCAGTAGTTACTTTGAAGGTATGAACAGGAGTTTCCCTTTATATGTATTTATGTATTTTGCAATGTCTTTGTGCAATTCTTTTTGAGTTATGAAAAAACACGCAGAAGTAAGATAAGGCTTCAAGTCCTTAGTTGTGTGTGGACAACTCTAATGACATGATGAAACATTTCAGTTTTGATACAATTTTATTAGAGAGATTAATTATTAACATGCACTGTAGGCCTGACCCAAAACTCATTGAAATCAATGGGAATTTTTCCATTGACTTCAGTGAGCTTTGGATCAGGCACTAAATACTTTTACATTGAGGGAGTTTGTTTAAGTGACATGCTTGAACCTACATGCAGAGAAGGGCGGTAAAAGACCAGTGTTCCCTCTAATTTTTTTAATCCCTGTGAGGAATGAATTTTGATATGTGCACCAATATGGAGATGATGTGTGGCAGGGGTGGGGCTGAGTATTTTGGGGTTTGGGAGGGGGCTCAGGGCTGGGGCATAGGGTTGGGGTGCAGTGGGAGTATGAGGGCTGTGGGGCTGAGAATGAGGGGTTTGAGGTGAGGAAGGGGGTTCAGGACTGGGGCAGAAGCTTGGAATGTTGAGGGGAGAGGAGAGCTCAGCTTGGGGGTGTGGGCTCTGGGGTGGGGCTGGAGATGAGGGTGCATGCTGACACAGGGAAGTACACAGGCCTAAACCATATTATTTCTCTCACCTCAGCAGCCCGGGGCTGAGGGAGAGGCGCTTCTCCCTGGCCATGGCAGCTCCGAGGCTGGGGCTGGGGAGGAGACACCAATCCCCAGCAGCAGCAGGTCTGGGACTGGGGGAGAGGCTGGAGAGGCTTTTGTCCCCACCTGCATGGTTCTTGATCGCCTGCTGTGCAGCCACGTGACTATGCAGTTTACCTTAATGAAAGACCCTTTCAACAAAATGGGGAGCTGCTCACTGTTATATGGAATTGGAAGGGGAACTGCATGACACCAGCTGCTACAGATTTAATAAAATATTTTATACAAGCAGAAAAGCCCTGTACAGAGAAAATACAAAGCAGTAGATTAGAATATTAAGAATGGTAGTAACCAGAGAAATAATATGGTTTAGGCCTGTGTACTTCCTTATCTATTTCAGACACTACTTTTTTCTTACGAATTTAAATGCACCAAATAACACCATTTCTAAGCTCACTTTGTTTTGTGGTTGTTGTTTTTTCAAGTTACCCATTCCTGAAGACAATGAGCCTTTTTTTTAAACAAACTGTTCTGTGAATTCAAAAGAAGAATATGATCAAATCTTTAAATGGGGAAAAAAACGTTTTTGCTCCATGCTTATACAATTCAAACATTGTATTGAACATTCAAAAAGAATTCATCTTTGGGCTGAGAGTATACATGAGAAATTTCAAAAGAACATATAAAAGTTATAGACTGGGCTTTTCAAATTCCCTCAGTGTTTGTTCAATTCTGCTATTATTGAAGTCAGTGGTAATATTCCAGTTGACTTCACTGGAAGCAGAGTTAGGCCAATGCTGGGCATGCCTCCTGTCATCCACAGCTATTCCCTTTTGCAGGGCCGGCTCTACATTTTTTGCCGCCCCGAGCAAAAAAAAAAAGGTGGGGGGGGGGAGAGTGTGGGGCAAAAGCAGAGCACAGCTGAAGCAAAAAAAAAAAAAATCGGGGCGGGGAGAGGCAGCCGGCATGTGCCACCTCAAGAATGGCTGGAATGCCGCACCTTAAGATGTGCCGCCCCCGGCACCTGCTTTCTTTGCTGGTGCCTGAAACCGGCCCTGCCCTTTGATCATTGACTTGGCTGGGTTTTTTTTCCAGCAAACTTTCACAGGCACTTCATGTTATTAGTGACTGTTCCTTCTCTGAAGGGAATTCGGTGAGACTGAGAATGCTGCCACATTGCTTCATTCCTTGATCAAGTGTGAGGAAAGCATCTCTGGTACACACAATATGGCTTCAAATGGACTTGCCAGAAGCCATTAAGTTGGGGATGGGAATTAGGGTCAAAAGCAACCTGAGAACAGCTGCTTGTCCTGTTGTGATACCACCAGGATGACTTTGGAGGTTTCTGTGCCTCACTTTGGCCTCCACAAAACAAAGAGCCTGCATGAGAGTTTCCCTGAGTTGGGCTAGAACAGGACCTGTGCAGACTAGGTTGCTTGACTCCCATCTCACAAGCACCAGGGCAGTGTTTTCCTTTCCTATCTTTTCGACCATGCCTTTTCCTGCCTTGAGCAGATCTTCTTGAGTCTTTTTTTTTCCCCCAATGGTGGGAGTTCCCACTCTCTGCCCAAAAGATCTGTAGAGATATCAGGTAGATACAAGGTGGGTGAGGTAATACCTTTTATTGGACCAACTTCTGTTCAAGCCCTGCAGACATTGTCCCCCAAAGCAGGAGGAGGAACAAACTGATCAGCTGACTGGTAGGAATCAACTTCAACCATACAACCCAACTTCCATCCACAGCCAGCCACTCAGTGCTCTGGTGAAGGTTTTGAATCCCAACTCCTCTCCTTTGGAACCCACTAAAGAGAGATGTCAGAGAAGAGGGGATCTACATTCTAAATATTCCTGCTTTAATGTGGGAGGCGGGGAGGAGAAATTGTAACATCAATAGCAAGAACACATGTTATCTGTTAAATAAGGGGATTGCTACTTTTGAAAGGGGATGCCCTAGGAAGTGAAACAATTAGACCATTTTTAGCTTTTTAAACTGGAACACATCACAGTAGAGAACATCTAGAAGGATTTAAGTTGTCAAATGTATGGTATGTCTCTTGAGTCTTCTCTGTTCTTTTGGTTGTAATTATGGATTATGGTTAACAGTATTTAAAAGAAACCTAATGCAAAAAAGAAACGCTGCATAGAAGGAAAACAAGTGGTAGAAAAAACAATATATATGTAAGAGCTTATATCTGACTCATAGGCATAGAGTATTAACCAGTATTGATGGTTATTTAAACCACTGGTATCATATTTGTATTTTATATTCTATTGTTGGTTGGTTAAATTTGTTTCAACTTTAAATATATCTGGTATTTCATTTTTTCATGGTTATTTTAAAGTATTTATTATTCTAAGGATTAATGGATACGAAGCATTTGTGGGAAGGGGAGAATATAGCAAACTTTTTGTCTGGAAACAAGTCCACTGAATGGAAGGACAAAACTTTCACTTAAATAAGATCAACAATCTGGTGAACTAATTAAAGCAAATCAATTCCGTCTGAGTTAAGGATGACATTTTGTCATAATTCACCTTTTTTTCCTACATAGTTCAGAAGTCTCAGAATGTATGCTGTTGTGTGACATAGACCTAAACACAATGGGGGGATTAGGATATATTGGCATCTGTAATACTCAACTTCCTTGGTTTAAGATAAAGTAAGACCAATATTTTAATTTGAACAGAGTATGTTTTAAATCATTTTGGTTTAATACTAAATAAAAAGTATAATATTCCCTTCCTGACGTTGTGAGTTGACAACTCATTGAACTTACGGCTTTTTAAAAACTCACTAAGACTTCATGGCAGATAACACTTTTCTTGCTAACAGTTCTCTTTTGGCTCATGTATTTTCTTTCTACCTTCGTTCATTTTTTATTATGGATTATTGTATAAATCCAAAAGCTTTGGTTTTGAGACCTCCTGGTCCTGCTTATTCCTCATTTGAAGTTGGAATTTATTTCTGGCATCACATTAACTGTACTTTTAAAAACAAGTGTTATGCCACAGATTTATCATACCGAGGTATCACCAAAAAGAGCAAATGAGCTCTGCAGAAGAAAACCATTTTTATGCAAAAAATATATATAATAAAACTGTAGGGGAAAGTGTGAAAAGAAATTTGTGGACCCACTTTTTTAAAGCATCAAGACATGTGCATGACTTCGATCACATGGGACTACTCATGTGAGCAAAACCTGGTACATGCTCCTTGACTGCTTTATAGGACTGTGAACAGGAATATCTGAAAACATATATTTTTAAAGTTTTCCATGAGATATCAAATCTTTCATGAAATATCAGTGAATCCATTACTGATCCTCCATTGACCGTATAATAGGCCTGAAGGAGAAATTATTAGTTAATATTTATAGCACAGTAGCATGGAGAAGTCCCAATCAGAAACAGACCCCTTTATGTTAGGTGCTGCACAAACAACATATAGAGACCTGGTCTCCACTTTGAAGAGTTTCCAATCTGTGATACGTAAAAGGAGTGAGAGGAGGGATATATACGTGCACCAAAATAATTCTAGATAGGATGAGACAGTAATTTGTCAGCACATCTTAAGGCTACAAAACCTTCCTAAATGGTGACATTGTAAATGGCATTGAAGGGCCAATGTTAGCACTTAATAACATTTTGATACATTTTAAAAATACACACTCACTCACTCACTCACTCTAACATGTTTCTCTTCTTCTCTTGAGAAGTTAGGGCCTGATCCAAAGCCCACTGACGTAATCTGAAAGATGTTTTTCTGCGATTTCCTGTGACCTTTTAGCTGTTCATATGGCTCAAATATGTTTGACTGGATCCTCTGGTCCAGCTGAGTTCTGTTTAGATTGGGACTAGAAGAGGGAGGGGTTAGATAGCTTTAAGCTAGACCTGGTTAAATTTTTTGTCAAATTTTGATTTCAATTGACAAATGAAAAATGTAATGAAAAGTCATGTGAAACTTTTTTGTTTGTTTTCCTCCATTTAAAAAATCAAATTATGTTCATGATTTTTGGACCAGCTCTACTTTAAACCATTTTAATTTCTACTCCTTCATTCTGGGGCTGCCTCGGGACCATTCTAATTCCTGGTCTCGTGAAGAGTAGTCTGGGGCTTTTCAAACCCAAAGAGTTGATCTGACAGCTACAAATTGCCGGTGTTCTCTGTTGTCTCCTCCTTCTTGGAAAACTCCTGTAAATCATGAGCCAGAGTGTGGCATAATCCATCTCTGCCACAGTCAGTTCTACTGGCAGTATGGTCGTATTACTCTGCTACAGCAGCACAAAGCTGCCATTGGGGGTTTAAGGATCTGGCCCACTTGGAATATATGCTTTTGAAGCACTTCAGGTCATCCTGGCCACCTGATAGTGAGTGCAGTCCATCTACCTATATGATTGGTGAGCCATGTTCATTATTTCTCTTAGGTGGGAAATCAGTTGTGCAAGATGAAGAAACAGAATCTGTCTGGTAGGAAGTCAGTAATCCTATTGAAAATCTTCAGTGTCAGGATTCACTTCTCTTGCTGTTTACTCAGAAGTTCGGGCACTAGATTCTGATGTCTTTATGAAGGTAACCCACTAGCATAGAAATACATCCATCAGGATTCATCTGAGCCTCTTTGTGCTTATGTACTCTCTGTATAGTCTTCAGATTCAGTGAAAATAACTCATTAAGGTGGATTCACTCCTGGGTGTGCACAGTGTTCAGTGTCACAAGGTTAATCTCTATTAGTCATATTGTTTTATATTGTTAGATGTAGCCTGCAGGCTGGAAATTTCTTAATAAATCTCAGTATCTAATTAGTAATACTGTGTCCTCTGTCATTTGAAAACTAACATGTTCTGCCTTTATCAGTCAGTTTTTAATTAAAGACAAATGTACTAATTTCTCTATACATCGCAAATGAAAATAAAAGTTGTTTTCGGATAGCATTAACCAAAAATCAGAGGAAAGAGGATTGTGTGGTTACAGCACAGGACTGGGATTCAGGAAAGCAGGTATGAATTCCTGACCCTTGTGAAATGAATAGCTAAGCCCCCGTTGTCTTCAGTGGGTCCAGGATTTCATACATCCTGGCTGTGACACAGACAACTTGTTTGATTTTAGGTATGTCTCTTAAAATACATCTGTGCCTCAACTTTCTCATAACTCATATTTGTAAAGCACATCTACATCCACAGGCAGGAGGTATTACTTAAGTGCAAAATGTTGTTATACTGTATTTATTATTACTAGGCTTAACTTAAACCCATGAAAACTGAGACTTAGGACTGCTGCTTTGTCTTTAAATTTATTTGCTAAACTAGACCAAATACATCTGGTAATTTAGGATTCCCGTTTTTGGTTAATTTAAGTACTCACTTGAAAAATGTTTTTACAAAAACATGTTTAACATGTGTAGTTTCTTATATTGTAGTAATGAAAGGAAATGCATTGGAAAATATAAGTATGTACTAAGTAAATAGCATTTACTTATTGATTCAAATTCCAAGTGGTTGTCTGGATATAATATCTTCAGATGAAAGCTGATAGAAGTGTCATAGAGATTGAGATATTTTCAGTAACCTTTATTAGTGCTATGAAAGAGATAAGATTTCATTGTATCAGGATGTGTATGTCATTCAAAAGGTAGATAAGAATATTATGAAAGGTAGCTAATACTCATGGGTATTAGTTGTTTTCAGGCTTTAATAACTTAACCATTTTGATTTAAAGCATATAAAAGGCCTTAGTTCCCAGAAAGCAAGTTGTTTGTATACGTCCAATTTCTAAAATTGTCATCTTTTATTTAGATCTGGTCTAAAAAAATCAGTAACCATGCCGCAAAATTAATGCTCTATAATTTAACAAATGCTTTGCCATGTTTACAGTAAAAATATAATAATCTTTCACAGGCACTATACTTTTATGGAAGACTATGAAAGCAATATCTGATCCTTACAGTATTGCACTGGTGAAAGTGACAGAATAATGCATTTCCAAAAAGCATAAGATCTATCTTGAGATGTAATAAAATGCATTTTTTTAAAAAACCTGTAGTGTGCAACGGAGTCTGTCTTTTAAAATCATAGTTCTGAAGCTTTGTTTCTCATTATCTAGTGTGAGCTCACACAACAGAGCTCTGCACATTGAAATATTTTCTCATTTTAAGGAATTAATGGCTCTCCACCAGCCCTTTAACATGTAAAATGAGTAGGTTACTTGTGTCCAGTACATCCAGAAAGAGCCAGGATAAAATAAACATAAGGAGTTGGATATCTTGGAAAAAATCTGTCATGGGTTTGGGTTAATCATCTCCAGAAGAAATCAACTTGATGCCTGAAATGTAAGACTTCTTGGAGAAAGCAGTAAAGCCTGAGGCAGTGTTGATCTGAAGGAGTGCTCTCCATGGGTCAGAGCTGCTCTGTTGGCAGAGTGCAAACCCAGTTCACAATAGCGGCACGCTGAAAAGTTGCAAAAGACTGCAGGGGCCTTACAGTGCACGCACTCAAGCTTCAATTACATAGTTTTAGTGGCCCAGTTTCTTATTATGAAATAAAACTTTAAAATGAAATCTGTGCCTAATTTGCCAGTCTTCTGTCCATCAATGATAACGTAGGCATTTTCAGTGATCTTGGAATAAACCAATCTTGAAATTGCTGCACAAATAAATAAATAAAACCGCTTTTGTCAGGTGAGCAATGCAGTATGCGTTGGCCTTTGAATATTTAGAAAGTGAAATCTGCTTTTTATGTTCAGAAGTCTATTTTAAACAATAAGGTTGGCATTTGCCTGAAATTCCAGCACTATAAGTACCTGCTGTGGAGATAGGTTGCCTACCCCTGCTGTACTATGGCATGGGTGCCAAAGGTGGCACACGAGCTGATTTTCAGTGGTAGTCCCATTGCCCAGGTCCTGGCCACCAGTCTGGGGGACTCTGCATTTTATTTTTATTTTAAATGATGCTTAAACATTTTAAAAACCTTATTTACTTTACATACAACAATAGTTTAGTTCTATATTATAGACTTATAGAAAGAGACCATCTAAAAATATTAAAATGTATTACTGGCACTTGAAACCTTAAATTAGAGGGAATAAATGAAGACTCTGCACACAACATCTGAAAGGCTGCTGACCTCTGTACTATAGCTTGATACCATGCTGCCTAACTGTGGTTCTGGTCTTCCAAATTCCATGGTGTTAGTCCTACAGGATTCTGAACTTGGTGCAATGTTCCACCCACTTGTGAACTGTCTCCTCTCCTCATTTCCTACCTCCTCCCTTTTGAAGACTCTGGTCATTTGTAATGATATTAGGTGGACCATGGTGAGCAGCTTGTGAGACTATCTGACTTTAATATGTTCTTCAGTCTTGCCAACAAATCTTGATGTCAAACTGCCTCAACAACCTTTTAAGACTCCAAGTTGTTATAAAACAATATTAGAGCTTTGACACCTGGCTGCTATGGCAATTTACTTGGCTTTGAGGGAAAGGCAGGAGGGGACTTTACATTTAAAAATAATAAAGATAGGTCTTGTCATCATTCTTGAATAAGATAGCTGAACAGTAATTTACAGCATCGGAAGTTTCCTTTTTTTTTTCTTTTCCTTCTGTGACCTGGAACTAGATAACATAAAACAAATATTTTTGCCTCGCAACCAATTTATAGATGAATAAATTGAGTGCAGAGTCAAAATCCACAGCTTTTTCACTGCATAAGGCAATCATTTTGGATGAATAGACTCCTGAGTACTAAAGCATTTCAAATCCTTTTTCATCTGACCATTCAGTGACCTGATAACTATTTCCTGTCCCTAAGTAAGGTTGTGACCTGGGTCTTTGAGTGCAAAAGACAGATAATTTTAGCAACAAGTTAAATCCAAATGGGTTTGGTTGGAGGGGTTAAAGGAGAGTAAATTTGGTTAAATTCCTCTTTCAATAACGCTTTACAATATTTGAACATAAGTCTAATTAAAAATCATCATTGAATTTGTTGCCATGCACTTGGATAACATACGTCCATACTTTTTTAAAAAAAAACATGCCAAAGCAGAGGTTCTACTTTTTACTTTCTAGAAAGTCACTAAACACAAAAAGGTTATCTTACTTTGTTTTGGATTTCTAAATATTCTAAATGTTTAACTCACTTAGATATTCAAATAGCCTTTTACAAAGGTTACACAGAGCATTTAGGTATACACTGCATATTCAAAGAAGATCCGCAAGTGCCGCATTATATGATAGCTCACTTCATGAAAATAAGGTAGGAGTGTGCAGAGTTATGATCTGGGTGAACAAATGAATTCTTAGAAACAATTCCTGCATGCGACTCTGGTAACAGATGGCAACATGATACATTTTAAATCCACAACAGAGAAAATAAGGCATTCTATAAATGTATATTTAATAATAGGGATGCCTCTACTCAGCTATCTTAACTAGTCCAATAGCTCTAGGAGGTTGGATTAGGACAAGAAAGACCTTCACAAGGTTATTTTGTTGAACTGAAAATGTAATTCACTGACATTGCTTATGAAGAAATGATTGGTTTTCTATTCTGTGCATGGGACCTACAGGGTTATGAAGGATTAATTGTCTTAATGAGGTCAGAGATCTACAGTGTTCTAAAAAAGTTGTTTCCTTGTGACAACATTTTTAATACTGAACAATTTTCTTTTTACATCATTTTTACATCATCAGTATATCAGCAGTATATTATAACTCCTTTTGATGATGTAAAATATTATTTTAAACAAAACATTGAGAAAAGACTCCAAAATTGAAACTTAGATATTGAAAATATAGTGCTGTTAAACTCTATGTTTTACAAGATTCATATAATCTACACAAATAGAAAGTAAGCATGTTAGATTTTTATACGCTTTTTTCCAGGAATTGTAGGTATGATTACAAATTATTCAAATATTTTAATAGAGGAATTATAAAATAATAATATACCTAGTCAATTTTATATTAACACTTTTTAGGACATGTATTCTATAATATACATTTTTCTATGGCATAACTTTAAAGTTCCAATTTTAACATATATAATATACAAACTTTTCAAGTAATGTAAAATTTCTACATCTGTACTGTTTATAAGGAAGGTGTTTTTAGGTTGGAGTTAAACCACAGTGCTTCTTGGTGTGTGTGCCTTAAATAACTTATCTTGCCTACGTGTATTCAAAAAGAAAAAAACTAAATATTGAGTTTCAAGTTTTAAATAGTCATGGAAACAAATCTCGTACTGTACAATTAATGCTGGGTAAAGATGAATGTGAAAATACTATATTTTTCAATTGATACAGTTAGCTTCCTTAGCTGTGACTCAGAAAATTTCTATGCTTGTAAACATCGTCACAGCACTGCAGAGATCATGTTCTACAATAAAATGTCACTTAGTTGTCCATTTAAATAATTCTTCTATACATATACTATTGGGTTAAAATTGCTGACATTTTATTATAATTAAATAATTATTGCAACTATAAAGCCGGTGATAACCCCTGTGGCACCCTAGGTATAATTGAATAAAAATAGCCAGACAAGGGTAGCAATTAACCTTACTTTCACATTAATTATACAGCAAGTGGGATATGCTTAAGCATAAGTTATTTAAGTGATTTTTCAAGTGCAATCTGAGTACCAGGCTTACTAAACTATGAAGGGTCATTTCTCTTAAAATAGTTACAGCATTATTGTACTCTAATATGAAGCATTTTGAAGCATATGAAGAGAAAAAGGGCATCTTTTATAGAGCTAGTTATGATTTAATTGAAAATATATATATTATTATCATGTCTAAACAGTTTAATATGTATATCAAAGTAAAATCTATCAAGACAATTTTCATTAGAGGTTCCTCTTTTAAGTAAGAAATTGATTGGGAATTAAACCTAAAACAATGAGCTACAAGGTTAAGCAGAGAGTTCTGATTTAACCTCAAGATGACCTGGTCTTGTTTGTTCAGATGACGGTTCTAAAAGTGTGCAGAGAATATTCCCTTTTGATAGTTATTTGCTGCAAGCCCTGACCTCACTAACTGTCAGGGAGCAGGACTGAATTGGCCCTTTCTCTGATATCGTGACATTGCTTCTGTTGCCTCGATTGTGACCTCTGATTACAAGATACCCTTGAGAATTCTATGTAATAAGCATGACTCCTGATTCTTAGCCAGGTCTGCTTGCTTAGGTTTTGTCAGACTCTGCTTATAGTCTGGGCTACATATGCTGAAACATCACATAGGCTGTCATGGTCTTATGTGACTTTTGTACTCCATACAAATCTCTTTTGAAACCTATTTTTAAAAAAATGCATTTTGCAAATACTAATTTGTAAAACTTACTTGACCTACATTTCACAAATAAATTCCTTGTTCATTAAGTGTCCATCTCCTATGATGGATGTGATGAATTTTTTTATATATTTATACAAGCACTAAATAGTTTCATAGTCACTGATTAGTGACTATATATGTCTGTAATACAAGTTATGTAACAAGAGCTTTGTCTTATTTCCCTGTTCAAAGTGCTTCTTGTTTCCAAGTCCCCTCTGCCAGTATGATATACATGTATTCCTCTTACACATCCTGGCAGCACTGCTAGAGGGTGAAATCCTTATCTTCATTGTACAATTAATCATTTACAAGGAGGCAATACTGGTGAGCTCCCAGACCACCTCAAAGTGAGGTGATCTAAAGTCTGGGTAGATGAAAACTGTAGAACGTGGCCAGAATCTGGGAGAAAGTAAGTAGTAGGAATTTTAAGTTTCTTGGAGTTCACGTATCTTGCTGTTAATTACTTTTTTACTACATTACATTCTTTTTTCCTGTTGTATTAACCATGGCAACTACAATCATGAGGGAGAAGAGAGCCTCTTCTGAGAATGTGCTTGTTTGGGGGACTAAGATGCCATCTCTGCATTAATTGTCTCTCCTGCAAATAAACTAGAGTGGGGGAGCTGCTTGCATCAAAGGTTTGAAAGGGTATTTTGGGGACAATGATGCTCCCACTGATGACAAATTTGTATGCTTTTCATTAACATTTTTTGTCATCTCAGTGCAGTGATTCATTAGTCTCTGTGAGTATATTTTTAACATGCTGTTTCTAATCAATTTATTTTCCTTTCAGATCAGAGGAGTAGAAGAAATTCTGCTGCAACACAAGAATGTTAAGCATGCACTTACTTTCAGTTATTGAGTACACTTAAATAATTGCAACTACCATATGTTGTAAATATTTCTAATGTGGGACTTTTAATTTCTTGAGTTGTTACAAAGCCATCATAATTTTTGTTCATCCTATTTTGCTGCTGTTTGTGTTGCAAGAATCTAATACAATCTAGCTAATAGGGTTTTATTTTGTATGAATCTCTTTGTGTGTGTTCTCTCTTTTTGTGACTTGCTTCAGCTCTTCCTGGGAAAAGCCATGGATTCTGGGTTCTCCCAAACAACCCCAAAAGCAGGCATGTGGTATTTCCAGATTTGTCCATTAAATGCCATCAGCTTTGCCTTATTACAGATCAAGTAGCATTTTCTTAATTGGTTTGTTTTGATGGAGAATATTTTGTTGTCATTTTGAGGACTTCTCACCTGAGATGATGGCATTTTACTAGTATAGATGTAGTCTTTAAAATTGCAAAGATCATCACATTATTGGACATTCCCTATACTGGAATAGGAACTGTGTGGTTTGCCTGCTCAGTGCCAGAGACCGGGACTGAGCATATATAATTGGCATGGAGATTGCAAGTGAACAGTCAGGAACAAACAGCAGTGAAACAATTCATACTTGGGCATGTATCTCAGCTATAGAGGTCTTGAAAATTGTTAGAGATGGAAAAAACAAAACAAAAAGCAAAAAATGAAGAGAGATTAAAGAGATGGGACAAAAGCATCACCTGAAGTCAGAATCACCATCCTGATGCCTGGATTTAACTGGTTCCCTGGGAAACAATAATCTCCCCATTATTTGTGTCCCAATTAAGTGAACTTGATTATATTCACTGTATTTTTGATAGTTGCTCAAATAAGACTATCTCAGAAGTAATGGGAATTCATGTACAACTCCATTGAGAATAAATATTCATCCTCATCTTCTAATCTTAGATGAGAACTCAGTGAATTAAACAGCACAGGGTTGGGTATTGGCTTTTTGTCATTGGATCAAAGTTACCTTATATTAAGTAGGCATTGTGCGAGTATAATAGTTCCTGCAAAGAACTGTGGGAGTTTGGATTCCTGGGCTCTGTTCTCAGATTTGACTTGTTATTTCTGTCAGGCAAATCATTTAGGCCTGGTCTACACAAAGAAATTGTGCCAATGTAACTATATCTGTTTCTAAATCAATCTAGTTAAATTTGGTGCAGCCTCCTAGATTGACACTCTTAAATCGTTTTAAAAGTGTCCACACGAAGAGGTTATGCCAGTTGTATCTAAATTGGTTTAGAAACAACTGTAGTTAAATTGTTGTCATTCCTGTGTTTAAACAAGTCAGAAGACTCTTCCAAACAGTTAAGGCTTCATTAAGGAACATTTGTAAAGTCCTTTGAACTCCTTGGCATAGAAATACAAACTGTTACTTTATAGCTAGAAGAATGTGTTCAAATGACTCACCGCCTTTCTCAATGCTTCTCCTCATGCAAAGAATGTCCTCCCTGAATGTAGCCATAAGATCTTGTCCTTCAAATTCCTCTTCAAGAACTACTTCTGCCGTATATATACAGTCACCAATGAATTATGACTTGAAGGGAAGATGAGGACAGTTGGCATTTATATCTATTTATAATTATGTACAAATTGCAAATATATTCTGAATGGTATGTATTTGATTATACTTGTCTCCATCTACCATGTCACTTGTTTCCTTAGCTTTAAGCTTTTGGGGAAAGGGACCATGTCTTCCTATGTGTGAATCTGAAATTTAAATCAATACACCT
Source organism: Sternotherus odoratus (assembly GCA_032164245.1). Lineage (NCBI taxonomy): Eukaryota > Metazoa > Chordata > Testudines > Kinosternidae > Sternotherus > Sternotherus odoratus. The sequence continues at coordinate 65,078,336 of JAVMKO010000001.1, forward strand.
ATTGAAATCATTACAATTCTTTCCATTGGTTTCAGCTGAGCATTTGATCAGGCCTTGTTTCTACAATGCACAGCACAATGGGATGCCTGATCCTCACTGGCGCTTCTGGGTACTACTTTTAATATAAATATTAATAATTCTTACATCCTTTTCCATACACTTTGTGCGTGTGGAACTTGTATGAGAAAATACATAATGATGTAGTGTGGTATGACTTATTGCCTTATGTTTTTTAATTGCTGCATTTCTTACACTGATGAAGCCACAAACCGTTATCTAGTTAAAGAATATATATTTCATTACGAAGCAATGACCATGACTGACCCCAAAATATATACTATTTTTCATCAGTAAATAACACAAGAGAAAACTCCTCTAAAATAATACTCAAATATGTATGTATTGATCAGCATAATATACAAGCCTATGTGCATTGATAAAGTATACATTTTCTTTACTAAACTTCACTTAGTGTTATTCTAAAGAAACTGCAATTATAAGTACATATACAAATCCTATTATCAACTGACAAATGTTAAATTGTATCATAATTAGAATGTACTTTAAAATAAACTATTTAGTTATTAAAAGTGAGATAAAACATGTAAATACAGTAATATATATATTTTTAAAGTAACAATAGAAGGTTTGGTGAAAAATATGCATTTCTTTTTACTACATAAATAATATTGGCCAATATTCATCTGGTGTATATCATTGTGACTCCACTGAAGTCATTTTATACTATCCCTATCTAATCATTTCCTTGCTTGAAAGTAGTTAGGTTGATGCAGCTTAAGTTAAGTGTTGTCACTTAGTAATCTCCATTTTTAAAAAAAACATTTGGGCATTTTTAATATCCCAGTATTTCCTGCCCTTTGCCCATCATGCCCCATCAAAGACACAAATGGCTACAATGATTGCTAAGCTGGACAACGTTTCCGAGCTTGCTTTTGCCACTGAATCTTAGAGTGGTAGGTGGTGGGAACAAACTCTTCTGCTTTGGCAAAATGGCTTCTGAGACTCTATTAGGAAGGAGATTTCTCACACTAGGCAACCTCCAGCAAGTGTTGTGCTTGCACCTACCATCCTGGAACCTTCAGGATCAGATCCAAACCATATTCAAATAAGGAAAAAATAATAGGCTTACTGAGTGTCTGTCTATATAGGCCAAAAAATAATCCGAAACCAAGGAGCAAAATCCTTGTCCAACCTATTTTTGATACTCTAGCCTCACACTCAAAATCTATGGGCAGTACTACTTTGCTATCTTGCACCTTAGATTACTTACTTTCACTGAATGTTGGCTTCTGTTTGTTTTCCCTGAAAAAAACTGCCTCACTTGTACTGTCTGCTAGAGTTCCTAGCAAATTTCTGGGATAGAAATATAGACTTCAGCAAATTCATGGACCCTTCCTTTTGAATCACATTGTGAACATTCTTTTCACTTTCTGTAGCAAAAAGTGGCCACCCTGGTAATTTATTACAACTCTTAAGTGAATGGGTGAGCTCCAAGCTTTGATACCTCATCCCTCTCTTACAGTTCTCTTATTGAGATAAGATAATGTGTTTCAACCTCTGAAACATTCCATCCGTCTACCACTCCCCCCACAATCCTGATTCTGAGATGCACTTTGGGCAAATTTGCTCTGTAAAATTAATGTAATGCAGGTATTCTCTTATTAGCTGGATAGGACCGAATATTGAAAGTCCTGCAGATGACGTATTGCATTTGACAATTCTCTTAGGTGTTGAGACTATGCAAATTGTTCATCCTTTCCATGCAGATCTATTATGTACTCTCTGGAGTTCAACTACCAGATGGCCTTAAATCCAGCTCTAGTAGAGTTACAGCAGTTTCTACAGACTCCTGTGTCCATCTCTACAATTCACAGAGGGAACTGGATGGATATTTTTACCCAGAATTATTCTTGATTTTGAGACTAGATCAGATGAATGTTTAGGGAAAGTTATCTCATCCTTCCACTAAGCACTTGTCAGTCACCTAACTTAGTGGATTACTTCAGTTATTAATCTCAAGCGTTTGAGAAATGTAGAAGTAATTTCATAAGGAAGAAACTGTCATGGAATTTGTGGCTCATTTCTGGTTTAATCCCCAGTTCAATATTTAGTCCATTGAGGGCTCCGTAATCCTCAGAGAGGAGAAGAATGACCTGAGGTCATTGGGGACAGTTTAAGGAGGAGAGCCAGAGACCCTGGGAGAGCAGGAGCAGCAGGCCAGAGGCAGTATAATGGTAGTTGGCTGTGGAGAAGAGGTCTGGAAGCTGGGACCGAAAGGCTGACAGCCAGACTCACTCTGTTGCTGGCAAGAAGGCAACAGTAGCATCCGCCAGGGAGATACAGGCAGCAGCCTACATGCCAGCAGGATAGGGTGGAAAGGTTACAATGCGGTGATGATGATACTGATGAATTGGACTGTTCTTAGGGGCTGAGGACTGTTGGTGGTTTGATCTATGTATTGTAACATAAAATCTTTGTGCCTAGGATGCCATTGTGCACCTTGTAGTTTCTGGTGGCACTGGTAAAGCAATTATGTGTTACTTGAGGTATGTGAATGTTGATTGTTTCCTTGTTCATTGGTCTGCCTGGATCCATCTGTTCTGTCTTGCCTTATCCTTGGATGATAAACTCTGAGGCAGGCACTGTTTATGTCCTGTTTGTGCAGTACCTAGTATAATGGGATCCTGGTCCATGATCTTGGACTCCTAGATGCTGTGATAATACAAATTGTTAAGAATCCACCAGGGTCTGGATCCTGAAGAGTTTAGTGCTTGTAGCACCTTAAGCACTTGTCTCTGAGCATGTGCTATAGACAGAAAGGTGTTTAGCGGGAGCTGGTATGCCACAGCAATTGTTGCTATACCCTAGAGCAGCAGTTATCAGACTATGGGGCTGGGCACAGGAATGAGTCAAGGGAGGTATGGGCTGTGTGCTTTTTTTAACTATTTAAGAGCTCTGGGTGTCGGCATTAGGTGGCTAGGGGCTCATGCAGAAGGGTCATGCACACCTGGGAGGTGGGGATAAAGAGACTTGCCACCTGGGCTCGAGCTCTCCTTCCCTCCCCCCCACCATCCCTCACTTGGAAGCAGCATGGCTTGGCTTCCAGCCCCGGGGTGGGAGTAGCAGCGCAGAAGTAAGCGCAGGGTGTCCATGGGGGAATACGTCGGCTATGAAAATTGTTAGTGACAAATCTCACTTTTCACATTGCTACCCTTACTTCTGAGCAGCTGGCCGTGTGACGCCATCTTCAGAGCTGGCTGCCCAGCCAGGAGCCACTGCTTTCTGCTCTGCCTTCAGAGCTGGGTGGTGGAATATGTACTGGTGGAGGGGGGTGGGATGTAAATGACTACAGACACAAAGAAGGGAGACCCGATTAAATAAGTTTGCAAACCACTGGCCTGGAGGAATATCAATTACAATATAGCACTTTTATCAACAACTTAATTTTCCCCAATATGCAGTATGGCTTCCACAGAGCCACGTTTACCCTTCCTCGTATCTCTCCAATCCTGTTTCTTTGGAGTTTTTCTTTATTTCAGATTAAAACTGAGGCAGGGGGAATCTCTTTGCCTTCTTTATCACTTCAGGCTTGGCACTAATCTGCTTGAGTTGCTACATGCAGCCAAGTGCTCTCAATGTTTTTGAAGCCTTACAACACGGCACCTGGGCTTTAAATGGATTTGTGGAGGCAATGTATTTTGGAACATCCAGCTAATAATAGTGATTTAATTACCGTATTTTTCGCCATATAAGACGCTCCGGCATATAAGACGCACCTAATTTTAAAGGAGGAAAATCTAGAAAAAAAAGATTGAGAGCACTTTCAACTCCACTGTAAGTCAGCAAGGTACACAGGAAACAGCCACTCACTCCACTGTTAAAGCCCCAGGAAGGTTTGAATGTTCATTGTTTGATCCTGTTTGATCACAATGGAGAGCTCATTCAGTATGGAGTATGCAAGCGTGGAGAGATCATCTGAACCCGTCCCGTCCCCCCCCCCCCCGCGCGCGCAAAGGGCTGGAGCCTCCCCCGCCCCCCCCCCCTCCCCGCGCGCGCAAAGGGCTGGAGCCTCCCGCCCCCCCCCCCCCCCGCGCACGCAAAGGGCTGGAGCCTCCTGTCCCCCCCCCCCGCGCGCGCAAAGGGCTGGAGCCTCCCATCCCCCCCCCCCGCGCGCAAAGGGCTGGAGCCTCCCGCCCCCCCCCCGCACGCAAAGGGCTGGAGCCTCCCGTCCCCCCCCCCCCCCCGCGCAAAGGGCTGGCCCGGCTTTTTTACGTGGGCGGGGGAGTCGCAGGCAGTATATTCGCCGTATAAGACGCACCAACTTCCCCCCCCACCCCGTTTTGGGGAAGAAAAAGTGTGTCTTATACGGCGAAAAATACGGTACTTATGTTATAGCTAGACTTTGCAGAAATCGATTTTTATTCTTTTGTAATTTTGACAGTTAATATTGTTTAAGCTTTTTTAGATTTTATCAATTTACATTTTTATGATTGTGCAAAATGATGTCTTAGCAATTTTTTATTTTCATCTATTTCAATTTTCAGAGTTTCAGAAAATATGGGGCAGCAGTAGACTTAGAGATTCAGAAAGTTAATGCTTTTTTATTTATTAAAATACAAATTGTCAACAACATATTGGCATATACAAAGTAAATATCCTTAAAGCCAATTCTAATAAGTTCTCACTTTTTTTTCTTACTTTGTCTATCTGAAATTTCCGTTGTTATTGCTGCAGATATTTTTGTTGGTTTGTGTATGTGATGAAATCTGTGTTTATTGACATTTACCAATAAAACTAATCCTTACAAGCCTAGCTATAATACTAAGTGAATGCTATTTGAAAGTGATTTAGCAAATGCACTTGACACATTTCTAACTTGGTTGAATTTAATTTTTCTAATTGCCCACATAGTTCACACTAAGGACTGAGGTGGTTGGTAAAGAGAGGAAGAATAGTCCAGTGGTTAGGGTGCTAGCCTGGGCCTTGGGAAACCCAGCTTCAATGATCTGCTTTGCTACAGACTTCCTAGGAGACCTTGGGCAAGTCAGGATCTCTGTGCATCATTTCCTATCTGTAAAATGTGGCCAATAATACTTCACTACCTTAGAGGGTTGTTATATAAATAAATATATTCAAAGATGTTAAATAACTTAAAAGATGCTCATATAACATGGTGACTAGGGGCATATAGGTACCATGGATAGAAAAAAAAAAAATCTTTGCCAGTCGAATGATATGATAATCAAATGTATTTTTTTCGTATTTTTTTCCAGTTGTCTTGCTCCTAAAATGGGTATCTTGCATCTGTAAATTGATGCAAATGTTTATAATCACTTCAAATTATGGATTCTAAGAGAAACTGTTATGCTTTGCTTTGGAGCTACAAATGGTATTGCCATAATACCTGTCTTCTGTTTTTCTTAATGCAGCCTCATAGATTTAAAGAATCTAAATGTTAGATCAAATTTTGGCACAGATGTTACAAAGATTTGATATTCATCCAGAATACAAGAAATGAAAGACTGCTTTCTTTCTAAACTTTGCTTTGAAAATAGTAGCACTGACATTTTCTGGGGGAGTTGAATTATTCCTATAAATCTGGAAAGTTACAGAGCAGTTAGAATCTTAGTACTTCAGTATTTATGTAGTTTACTTCTGTCTTATTTTTCTTCTGTATAATTCATTTGATTAACCATTTGAGTCTGGTTAACGTGCCAGGTGCAGAAGCAAAACAAAAAAACCCCCCAAAAAACTATTGTTTTGCTGCACATACCTGATACATAGCTCCTTTAACATGACAGTATTACAAGGTGGCATTCTGATATTTACCAGAGCAGTGCATCTATGAAGGAGCTAAAATGCATCTACTCTTGAAAATAGATACATTCTATGGTTCTCTACTTGTTAATCTTGGATTTTTCATTATCCAGGAGCAACAATGGTCCCCAACTTTAGGTACTAATTTTAGTCCTGGTATTCATTTCTAGAATCTCAATTGTTACTACCCAAAACAGTGGCCAGGTCACGTGTTCTTAACTCTGTTTCTAAACCATAAAAATCACACAACCTTCTCAGAAGAAAAAAAAATATCCCCGGTAATTTTACTCTGAGAAAACTGAGTTGCCTTTAGCTAGAATAAATAATGATAATGTAGGTGAGAGCAAAGATATGGTATTGAATGAAGGGAGGCAGATAAGGAATGGAGATGTATTCTTTTAATTTTGTCAGGTTCTTGAAGCCATATGAGTAGAAGAGAGCACCCAGAGACAGAATATGGGGAAGGGAAAGTGAGGCAGCTGCCAAGAAAACTGGAATAGGGGAGGAGGAGTATGGCCTCACAAACAAAAAGTGGGACTGATTTACCAAGATATTGGATTCTGGCCCTATTTGAGCCATTGATTTTTGAGGATCAGGGAAATCAGAGGATGCTTGCATTATGAGAGGAGAGAGCTGGAGAATGAGGTCAAGGGAGGTCAGAATGTGGAAAGGATGGGATCACTTTAGGTTACATGAAGGGATTGCAGGAGGGGGGAAATTGTGATAGGTCTTCTTGATCTTCTCTTTGAAATCTGAACGATCTTGTGTGGAGAAAGAGAGGGAGAGAGTTTTAGGAGAGAATCAAAGGTTGTAGTCATCATTTTACTAGCTTCTGGCTATGTATGCCTCAGTTACTTTCTGCAGGATTCTTGCTGTTGTGGATGGGTCAGAAAATCTGTGTACACAGTACTCCATGTTAACCTTTTCCATAGTACACGTGTAAGCTTCTGGATGCTTGTTGGTTTAGAGTTCAATTTCATGGCCAGACATCTCATTCCCTTGCAACACGAGTGATTAAAATTTATTACCTTTTAATACATTATTTTTTCTAAATAAGTAAAAAGATTGTAACCCCAAGGAAAATATTCAAGACATTAACACTGAGATTTAAGTGTGTGGATATATTTGAGGGAGAGACAATAGAACAGAATTTTCTGATACATTACTAAGCAATTACTGCATAGCATTTCCCCATTTGAGAAAACAAAAACAATGTTAAATGTAGTATGGAAAGTGGCCATTGTGTTAAATAGCAGATGTTATTTAAAAATCAGTTCATACATTTGTTAGTTTAATGTACTTACATTTATCTTGATCACTTCTTTTTTTTAAGTAACTGGATGTCAGAATGTTTTGCATTGCTATGAATAAAACAATTGGCAGTATTCCCCAGACATAACATAGTCAGAAATCCAAACCATACACTTAGCAAACTATTAACAATAATTTGGGAAACATAACTTGCCAGTTAAAAAGTAGAGTATGTAATTTTTATTATAGCTTATTGTGTATATGCTACTTCCTCCCTCACGCTCTCCCCTGCTTTCCCCCAACACTCAGAGGTAAGTTTCCTTAGTTGTTCCAACTCTTTATCTAGATTTCCCACAGAAAAAAAAAACTTGACTAATACATAGTTAAGGCTGATTATCTTAACATGAAATGACTGTTGGGAGGCAGCAGAAGCTGGAGAGTTCAGACCACTGCCAACTTCTTGTGTGACTTTGGGCAAGTCGCATTTGCTTTGGTTCCCTATTTGGAAAATGGGGATAATAATATTTTATGGGGGCAAAGTAAAGATAAATACATTCATGTTTATGAGGCACAATGATGCTGCACTAAGAAGGTCTGTAAGTTCCTAGACAGAATTTTATTTCCCCAACTACTGCAGAAGGATGCTCTGCAATCTTCCCCTTCCAGACACTTCAAAGGGTCAAGATTTTATAAAAAAAAAAGAATAATATTTAAAATATAAAAGTAATCTAAAGGGCTTTGAACTCTTTACAGGTTAAAGGGATAATTACTCATTGTTGACTTCCTTAAAAACATCTGTTATTTGCAGAGTTTGATGATTACTCTTTTACTCTCTGTTGTTCTTAAATGACAATGAAAGATGAGGATCTCTCTCTCATCCCCCAGGTAGGGAAGAAGATTTTGTCCACTTGGATACTACTTCAACTGAGAAATTACAAAGGAGCAAAGAACTTACTTACCAATGGCTTCACACACAGGTTGGAGATTATGAACCAACCAGTTTGAGAAATGTTAAATGGTGAGGTCACTGGCTTTTAAATTTAGATTTGTGTATGTTAAATACCTCTTGTAAAGTGAAACCTAGTTTTATTGTCCTAAAACAAACATGGTTTTATAGCCAAAGGCCAGCACACCACGATCCCAGGTCCCAAATAGACATCCGTTAAAACTAATTTAATAATTCTATGGACCTTCTTCTGCAACTGATAGTGAATTGGTATGCTACCACCATGCAATATCTAATGATAACATATATAACTTTTCACCACAAACATGAGGAATTGTATTCTATGAAGATATATAAGAAAAAATATATGTTGTTCTTCACATGGGGCATAATTTTCTTGTTATAGATTCAAATTATTTTAGTGTAATAGTTAATTAGCTAAACTGCATATGTTATTAAGATACGTTAAGGAACTAAATAAAACTTTACAAACACAGCGAGAACAAATTAAGAAAATAGGACCTTGACAAGTCTATAATACATTTGGATAAGGGGTTGTAAAACACCCTATTCTTTATTAACTTTGTTTTGGTTACTAACTAGATCAAATACAAATATAGATTTATTAAAAATATCTTTGCTCCTTAAACTGAGATGTTAACATAAACACAATACAGTTAACATTTCTTGATCATAAAGTCAATATCCAATAAATATTTGGCCATTGAAGTCACTGGGAGCTGCAGTTGCTCTGCACTTAAATAAAAATTAGGCTAATTGTCAATATACGTGTTAGTTTTGCTTAGTTAATATTTTTAAGAAGCAAAATTAATAATTTCTGAAGAAAAACCTACTGTACTGATATTTTTGTACTTGGAAAAAATCTTTCTCTATCTTGTTAAATTGTGTATATCAGATGAGTAAGTAGCAATAATATTATAAAATACAGTCAATCATATACCTTAATAGTGAGCTTTATGCTCTCCAGGTGTTTAAGGTGATTTTTTCACTGCTTTTGATTTTAATGATAACATGTTACAAATGAAAACAGGATGATTTTCAAAAGTAAGAAAATATGTCCGTTTACTACAGGAAAAGTTTTAAAATGTGAAGTTACTGTGCAAATGTGTGTGTCGGGGTGCTGGAACAATTTTTATAGTGGGGGTGCTGAGAGACATTGAACCAAACTGTAACCCCTGTATATGATGGAAACCACTTCAAGCTGGGAGGTGCAGTAGCACTCCTAGTTCCATCGTATGTGGTGTGTAGTACATTAATACATTAAGCAAAGTGAATGAGGTAATATCTTTTATTGGACCAACTTCTTGGTGAGAGAGACAAGTTTTTGAGCTTATACAGAGCTAATTTTTAGGTCTCTGTGACATCTGTGTCTGAGTGTCACATCCTGGGACCGACACAGCTACAGCACTGCATATAGATATTTTGTCCAATCCTGCTCCTATTGAAGTTAGTGGCAAAACTCCCACTGACTTCAATGGAAACACAATGTGTAAAACAGCTGATTGATCTGGTAAATGTGAGCCTGAACAAAAGCCCACTGAAGTCAAAGGAAGTCTTCACTTTCTTCAAAATGGATTTTGGATCCGAGTACATGGCTTTAATTTATACTCATTCAGTAAACAGCTGTATTTTTTGTTTCCAATCATTGACTGATTTGCATTTTGAGAACTACAACTTTGGCTAGCTTAAAATAACTGATGACTATATTTGAGCTACTCAGGTGTTTATAATATAAAAATAAAATAATATGCCTTGATATAAAATACAAATAATAATTGGTCATATGTAGCTGAATATCTTTTTCTCTGTTGAGCAATAGTACTTCCAGGAAGGTATCTTATCATAATAGTTAAGGTGTTACTGAAGTATTTGCTCTGCTTTTTATCACTACACAGCAATCGCTTCTTGCCTGACTTGGATCCGGATTTACTCAATGGTGGACGAGTTCAGCTAGTGGTAAGATGTTTATTTCACTGTAAAACTTTAGAGAATCCAACTTAAACCTTAATAGCTGATATTTCCAAATGTGTGTGCAGTATGAAAAACAAGCATGATCTTTTTTTCTTGAATATAGTCCTTTTATTTAGACTCTGACCTTGCAATCAGATCCACATGCCTGAATCTTGGCAGAGTACCATTTGAGGCAGTGGGGTTGCACATGGGCACAAGAATGCACCTGCACCGCAGAGGCATAATTTTCATATGGAAATTGATATTATTTTTTGGTTTAGGATTAAAAAATAACATTGAATTTATTTTAAAACTTCCAAATATAGCTTTTAAAAAAATTCCTTTGGACTACAGTTCAAGAAAGCATTCCTTTTCAGGAAAAGCACTAAACAGCATGTGCTTAAGAGCTTTGCTGAATCAAGGCCTACATGTGTTTCTGTCATGTTTATGCAGAAAATACAGGTACAGATTCTTAACTGGCATAAAGTGGCATAATTCCATTGAAATCCCTGGAGGTATGCTGAATTAGTCCCATTTTCACATGCAAATCACGCACAAATGGTGCGTGAATGAAATATGTATTAAGGATGAGAGCTTATCCCTACTTTTATTCCTTTCCACTGGGAAAAAGGGCTGGAGCTACATATAGAAGCTCTAAAAGCCTCCAATTCACCCAGGCTCAGGCATTCAGAAGGCAGCCATGGGCCCCTGACCAAGGACCCCTTCACAAGCCCTGGAGAGTAGAGTTGGAAGTGGTACATGGGAATGTCATGTTGAGAGCAGGCCATATCCGGTAGCACTGCCATTCATTACGTATCTTCTCAGGGCTGTCTGAATTATGCCAGGTGCCTTTCCAGTCCCTGGATTAACCCAAAATCAGGTGGGCACCAATGTGGGTTAAAGACCCTCTCCTAACTGTACTCTGTGCTGTATCTCAGAGGGTATGTCTACACAGGGATAAAAGACCTGCAGCACTGCTGTGACTGACCCAGATCAGTTGACTTAGGCTCGGGCTATGGGGCTAAAAATCACTATGTAGACATTTGGGCTTCGGCAGGAGCCTGACCTCTGGGACCCAGCGTGGGCTCTGCTCTGAGCCCAGCCATCTACACAGTGATTTTTAAACCCCCAAGACCCACAAACCTGAGTCAGCTGACCCAGGGTTTTTTATCCCTGAGTAGATGTAGCCTGAGAGGCTCAGAGCAAATTGATTGTTGCAGTTAAGAGCAAGAGCAGAGCTTGCAAGCCGTGCAGAATAAATTTTAAAAAATCATGGCCACTAAACGTACAAAAGGCAAACAGCAGGGAATATGTCGTACACCTTGTGTATTGTCCAAGAGTAAAGACTACATTCTGGGTTACAGTACTCATTTAACTGACTACAGCTTTGAAGGTGATATTTGAAAATGACTAAGGGTACAAATTGGAAAAGAAAAGCCTCATGAAAGGTAGAGAATTAGACATAGACAAATTGTGTGAAATTTAAGATACCAGTGAACTAAAGATTGGATTATTGTGGGTTAGTGAGAAAGGGCAAGGGTGGTCTCCTACCTCTGCAGCTGACAGTTGGAAAACTGCAGCAACAGATGAATAGGCGTAATAGGGACAGTGGGTTGTCTGAGATAATCATTTAAGCCTGATTTCTTAGTAGTATGCTCCTTTTCTTGCTCCTCTTCATTATCTCTATGCAGGCATAATTTATCTACTCAGAAAAAACAAATTGTCCATGACATTCCTCCCTCTAGCCTTCCTGGTCCTTAATAAAGTTGATCTTAAGAAAACCATGACTGAGTCTTCCCCAAAAGTCCCCTGCCAGCATGGAGACAGCATAAGGAGTAGTAGGGCTGGACTTCTTTGTTCCTTTCCATCCTACTTCTACTGCAGAGACAGCAAAAATAAGATATGCGTTCTATTCCTCTGCTTATTACTCCTTCTCTGCACCAGTGATAGCTTCAGGATCCGATGCAGAAAATATAAGAGCCTTCACGGCTATTTTTTCACCTCTTTCCTTTATCTCATTCTTTCTCTGCAACTTCTGACTGGAGATGGAAACCTAACACTGAGCAAGTTGTTTCATAGCTCACATCCTACCTCATGCCCTCTTTTCTTAAAGCAATTTGTATTTGAATCAGGTGACAGTCTGAAAAGGGAATTAATTAAGAGGCAAAATAAAATCAACACTGTCTTTCAAGGATGAGAAAATCTGACGGGCAGCTTAAGAAAATGATAGAGAAATGTACCAAAGCTGCTACTGCTAAGCAGAACCTCTAAAAGGAGTAAACAGCACAGATTTCTCCTACTAACAGTCTGTAACCTATAATGGTAGTGAAAGTGTCTGATACAGTCATTCAGATTCCTGATCCTAAAATGATGTTTCTTTTTCACTGAGCCCTAAGATTACTGCAGTTTTTTGTTTCTGGAGAAGATAGCATGAAAGGTCAATGAATGCACTGAGCAACTGAAGAGGACAGAAAAGTGTCATTACCCTAGAGCAGGGGTGGGCAAAATATGGCCCGTGAGCTGGATCCAGCCCATCTAATATTTCTGTCTGGCCTGCCAGGCTCTTTAGCTGCCCCCTCACGATCTGTGGGTCATTAAAAGTCCCGCAACACAGCAGGATGCTCAGGCAGGTTGCCTGACTGTCATGGCCTCATGCTGCTCCCAGAAGCAGCCAGCTGCTGCTGGCATGTGTCTCCGTGCCCCTGGTGGCTCTGCACATTGCCCTCACCCCCAGCACCTTCCTCATAGCTCCCAATGGCTGGTTTCTGGCCAATGGGAGCTGTGGGGGCAGTGTTTGCAGGCATGACCAGCGCATGGAGACCTGCTGCCCCCCTCCCCAACAAGGGATCATAGAATCATAGAATATTAGGGTTGGAAGGGACCTCTGGAGGTCATCTAGTTCAACCCCCTGCTTAAAGCAGGACCAATCCCCAACTAAATCATCCCAGCCAGGGCTTTATCAAGCCTGACCTTAAAAATCTCTAAGGAAGGTGATTCTACCACCTCCCTAGGTAACCCATTCCAATGCTTGACCACCCTCCTAGTGAAAAAGTTTTTCCTAATATCCAATCTAAACCTTCCCAACTGCAACTTGAGACCATTACTCCCAGTTCGGTCATCTGCTACCACTGAGAACAGTCTAGATCCATCCTCTTTAGAACCCCCTTTCAGGTAGTTGAAAGCAGCTATCAAATCTCCCCTCAGTCTTCTCTTCTGTAGACTAAACAATCCCAGTTTTCTCAGCCTCCCCTCATAAGTCATGCGCTCCAGGCCCCTAATCATTTTTGTTGCCCTTCTCTAGACTCTCCAATCTTTCCACATCCTCCTTGTAGTGTGGCCCCCAAAACTGGACACAGTACTCCAGATGAGGCCTCACCAATGTTGAATAGAGGGGAACAATCACGTCCCTCGATCTGCTGGCAATGCCCCTACTTATACAGCCCAAAATGCCATTAGTCTTCTTAGCAACAAGGGCACACTGTTGACTCATATCCATCTTCTCATCCACTGTAATCCCTAGGTCCTTTTCTGCAGAACTGCTGCCTAGCCATTCGGTCCCTAGTCTGTAGCAGTGCATGGGATTCTTCCGTCCTAAGTGCAGGACTCTGCACTTCTCCTTGTTGAACTTCATCAAATTTCTTTTGGCCCAGTCCTCTAATTTGTCTAGGTCCCTCTGTATCCTATCCCTACCCTCCAGTGTATCTACCACTCCTCCCAGCTTAGTGTCATCTTCAGACTTGCTGAGGGTGCATTCCACACCATCCTCCATATCATTGATAAAGATATTGAATAAAACCGGCCCCAGGACCAACCCTTGGGACACTCCGCTCGATACCGGCTGCCAACTAGACATGAAGCCATTGATCACTACCCATTGAGCCCGACGATCCAGCCAGCTTTCTATCCACCTTATGGACCATTCATCCAGCCCATACTTCTTTAACTTGCTGGCAAGAATATTGTGGGAGACTCTATCAAAAGCTTTGTTAAAGTCAAGGAACAACACATCCACTGCTTTCCCCTCATCCACAGAGCCAGTTATCTCATCTGCAAAGACGTGCCACAGTGCCAGCAGCCAGCCACTTCCAGAAGTGGTGTGGGGCCATGGCATGCAGGCAGCCTGCCTGAGTGCCCCATACACCACCAACCAGGAGCCGCCTGTTGTAAGCACCTCCTGGCCACCCCGCACTCCCTCCTGCACCCCAAGGTCAGAACCCCCTCCTGCACCCCAAGGTCAGAACCCCCTCCTGCACCCAAACTCCCTCCCAGACCCAGCACCCACTCCAGCACCCCAACCCCCTTCCCCAGCCCGGAGCCCCCTCCTACTCCCTAACTCCCTCCCAGACCCTGCACCCCTTCCATTAATATAGTAGAAATGTGCTGCCTGGGACGACTTAGCAAAATTCATGGAGTGGGCCCCCTGCAAAAATTATTGCCCACCCCTGCCCTAGAGGTTGAGACACTGCACTTCAGAGTTTATAACAACTTCAGCAAGAAATTGCAATAATGGGGGTGGCTGGAAGAGTGAGAGAACAAAAATAAAAGGAACAATTTGTGCATTGCACGTTGAGGACCCCAATGCTTGATCCCACAACCTTCTCTAACATGGGGTTCTTTGAAGGTTTAAATCTGGAATAGGAATGTAACTACATGAAAATAGACTCCACTCGCTGCTCATTAATTCCTCATCTCCTGGAGCTATTATACTGGTGACTGCACAACTTCACAGATAAGGAGAAAATCCTGATAGCACTGCAGAGACAGGGGGAAATGTATTTTAGTGTTTCTCCCCAGTTACATCTTTAAGTAAATCCAGTTTTATTTGACAGTGCTAAAGGTCATAAAGGCAATGTGGTGCAGACAGTCTATGAATCCCGCAAAGCAGCAGTTTTCATTTGACAGGAGATTGAGGTGTGAGGATATGAAAAAGCATGATACTCCTAAAATAAAACCAATCATTCTGTCTCTCATAGAATGAGTGAATGCCAGGTTTATTCCATTTCATGCACACTCTCTTGATCACACTCTGTTAATGGGGAGGTGTCTTCATTTTCTTTCTCTTTTCTAAATCTTGTCTATCATTTTACCTTGCTTCTGAAATTTCCTTTTACACATCATTGATACCTATCAGTATTTAGTTGCAATTTGAATGGAGATTACAATGGCCATTTTTTACAATGATACTTTTAACCTGTCCAGCTCAAGTCAGGACTTTAATACTTACAGGTTGCTCTCTTGTCAATTACTATTGTCTCTTTTATATATCTCTGATATAAGATACTATTACTTTTCTCAAAATGGTGTGCCGCCTGAGCAGGTTCGGTTTTATTTCCTCGTACTTGTCATATCATAAGTTTCCTAACTTTCCTCTCATTCATGGAATCTGCTTAAAACCCAACATTTTAATTGCAGAGCCCCTCCCTCTTTTAAAATTGCATTTTAAGCCCTCTTTATATATTGTAAACAAGCTAAAAAGGACACAGCCTGTTTTCATTTCCTTTGCAGGTTGCCTTTAAAACCTTCATCTTACAGGTTTTTTTCAAGGAGGAGTTGATGCTCACAACGCAGCCTGAATTCCTTCCAAATTTGGTGATAGTGTCCCACCTTCATAAGTCAATACCCTTTTCATGTCATTCCGTTTCACTGCACTAGATGTGAGTAGACCTTCTTCAGTTTATCTGGAGCAGACTTCATTTCTCAGAAAGTCATCACAAAGGCTGTGACCAATCTTCGTTCTTGTGCTGTTTTGAATGCAAAGACTATTGAAGTCTATCTAGCATCACCATAGCTGCTAGACTCCAGAGAGAAAGGAGGGAGGATCTAGAGCCATGGTTTACCTGACTTGAGTGTGATAGCACAAAATGGTACAGCAGCCTTTCTCTTTCTGCTCTAAGGCACAATAACTTTGAGTTGCCGCTGAGGGTCCCTACAAGCTGACACATACTGTCACGATTGAGCCCAAAATATGTACACACAAATATACATGTGTGATGGTGTGTGTTTTTATATAGTAATAATATAGCATAAAATTACTACTGTTTAAGATGTGTTTTCACTGTGTTTATTGTCACACACTTTCTATTGCAGTTTTTTTTCTTTGACATATTTAGTCTCCCAGAATGGAAATTTATCAAAATGGGTATCATTGTTTTCATTGGAGATACATCTTGACAGAATACCACTCCCCACCAGAGTGGAGACTCCAAAATTTGAATATATATTGTTCATCTGCTTTTGTTTTAGAAATATATCACTCCCTGCTAGAAAGAGAACTGCCCATCAAAGCACAGTGGACTATCTCAGTCCCTAAGCAAGGGTGTTGCAGGATATTCCCTGCTTGAGTTAATATCTCAGATCTTCTAGCTAAGGGAATTCTCATTAAGTAAATGGAGGATCAAGCTCCTAAGAGTGTCATCTATGGAGTATGGGATCTTCCAGGTCAGTGTTTCTATGCCATGCTGCACGAGCCCCCAAGATCAAGAACCCAGTGCTAAAATGAGAGAACATTTCAATTTTATGTTATTGTATTTAGGTTCATATATCATGTCCATCACCAACATGTACCACCATTGTATGCCAGAAGATTATAATTAATATAATACTCAAAGTATAATTTAAATGCTCTTTGATGGCCATGGTTAAGTAGCAAACCACTAAAAGATGAAATTACTTACTGCATGCTTGATTGATAGAATTGATACTTGCCCTGGATAAAACATAAATGTTGCAGAAAATAATTTGATATGACATTTCTGGCATTCAGCTATGACTTAAATTATAGACTGGTCAGTAAATGATCTTAAGCTGTTTAAGGTTTCATCAGCTGTCTGCAAGATTGATTTTCTTCAAGATTACTGTACTGAAAAGTTTTCTTTTGTTGTTGTACTGACTCAGATCGCAAACCACAATTTTAAGATCGGCTCTTATTTACAAAAATGCTTTGACATAGTGCATTTGTTCAGCTAAGGCAGCAACAAAAGACTGTGGTATCATTTTGAAGAAGGTTGTTTGACAGAGTCTGTTTATTTATTTGAGGTAATGTGAGCTGCATTCAGAAAATGTCATATTTTGTTTCATGATTGTGTACATTCTCTCCCACTGCTCCCAGGCAAGCCCTGTAAGCAGAGAAGACACAGATTTAGACCTTATTTCCATGATCAGTGGAAGTGCTTTGACTCAGAACAGAGAAAAAAATAATCAGCCACACAGACACTCAGCAAAATCTTCAAGTAAGTTGTGGTTTCTTTCAATATTCACTTTAAAATGAGTTGATGGAATTGTTTGTCTAACTGCATTCTCATATAGACAGGGGACAGGATGCCAGCCATTGGAATGTCTAGGAACATATATATTTGATTTTTTCTTAACTGAAACTTTCCCTTTGTTTTTTATATATATATAAAAAAACTCTAAATCACTTCAAAAAATTAACATCATTAGATTTTTGTCTGTTAGTTAATTGTAACCTGTGGTTCTCCTGTAATCTGTACCAAATCCTTTGATCATTCATTTCCTAAAAACAGATTTTTTTGTCTAACTCTTTAATTATGAAAGGAAAGTTTTGTACTTCTAAAGAATTGATTTCTTGTTGTTCTTCCATAAAAGTTCATTAAAAATATTTAGGGAAAGTTGATTTATATAACCACCGAATGCCAGTACATATGTCCCAATCAAGGCACATATTGCCATGAATTCGGTTATTAAATTAGGGTGGTAATAATGATGACTGTTGGACTCTAACAGCAAATGGTATTTTCAGAGTTCTGGGGAAACTTTATCACTGTTTAAATGACACAGAAACAAACAAGAGAATCAACACTGGAAATACATGTTCTAATAATTATTAAAAATCATAAAAAGCTTAATTTTGAAACTTTGAGTTTTGTTTTGCATAGTAAAACTAATTGAGAAAAATTGGGAAATTATCTGTTGTATAAATATGTTATATTCCATATACTATTTATAGTTTTGATGTAGATTTTGGAAAATGTGATTGCAAGCATAAGTGAAATTCAGGGAGGGGAAAAAAAGACTGCATGGAAAGTGTAAAAGACTTACCGTATTTTTCGTCATATTGGACGCTCCGGCGTATAAGACGCCCCCGACTTTTAAAGTAAAAAAGCCGGGGGAAAAAAAAAAAAACCCAAAAAAACCCCACCACACACAAAAAGCGCCCCGGTTCCCCCCTCCCCGCCGCGGGCGGGCTGCCGGGGGCGCCCCGGTTCCCCCCTCCCCGCCGCGGGCGGGCTGCCGGCGGCGCCCCGGTTCCCCCCTCCCCGCCGCGGGCGGGCTGCCGGCGGCGCCCCGGTTCCCCCCTCCCCGCCGCGGGCGGGCTGCCGGCGGCGTCCCGGTTCCCCCCTCCCCGCCGCGGGCGGGCTGCCGGCGGCGTCCCGGTTCCCCCCTCCCCGCCGTGGGTGGGCTGCCGGCGGCGTCCCGGTTCCCCCCTCCCCGCCGCGGGCGGGCTGCCGGGGGCATCCCGGTTCCCCCCTCCCCGCCGCGGGCGGGCTGCCGGCGGTGTCCCGGTTCCCCCCTCCCCGCCGCGGGGAGGGAGGAACCGGGGCGCCCCCCGCAGCCCGCCCGCGGCGGGGAGGGGGGAACCGGGGCGCCCCTGGCAGCCCGCCCGCGGCGGGGAGGGGGGAACCGGGGCGCCGCCAGCAGCCCGCCCGCGGCGGGGAGGGGGGGAACCGGGGCGCACGCACTGTTTTTTTTTTTTTTTTTTTTTTTGTGATGGGGCGAATAGGTATATTCGCCCTATAAGACGCAGCAACTTTTTCCCCCCCCGTTTTGGGGAAGAAAAAGTGCATCTTATAGGGCGAAAAATACGGTAGGCAGATTTGTGTAGTTCAGTAGTACTGTATAACTAGTGGAGTTCATTGAGATTATTCATGTCATTGTAAAATAGGTGATTTCAACAAAAAGTAGATCAAATCACTGGTTTTAGAAATTTTGATCAGACCATTGCCATTAATATTGATTATTATGTTTAAATGAAACTTGAACCAAAGTCCAATAAAATGATGCCCCAAATGAAATAAGTAGATATAAAAGCGTAAGGAATACTTTTATCTATATTTTACTACTGTAATTAAAAAATGTTTAAAACAAAGGGTGAAATGACGATACAGCTGGAACAGTCAGTCAGAAATTCACTAAGGAAAAAAAAAAAGAACATTGCATCTAATCCTACACTAAGTAAAATCAATGGCAAAAGACCCTCTGAGATGAAAGGATGTAGGTTTGAGCCCACTGTGCTCATAAGTGTACAGTGATACAAAGTCCTGTAATGAACACGTAAATTAATTGTTCATAAAAAAGTATAATGAATATCTTATATATAATTCAATTAAAAAACCTTCATAAATGCAACTTATCTTGAACAATATATATGTAGAAACCTTGAATCACATATAATGATGAAAAGTGTTTTATTAAATAATACAACATATAACAGTTGTGGCTTAGGCTGTAATCCTAGTTCTATGTGACCATTCTGGTAAACATGGGAGAGGGAGCATGTATCACCTTCATCCCCTAGATAGCCATGTAGCTTTTTTCCCAAATTGGGAATTGGGCACAAAGAGGAGAATGGACACCACCACCACACAAACAAGTGGACAGGAAGGAATAAAATGTTGGCAGAGTTGTATTGTGTTTAGGTGTGTGAGAGATGGGTGGGGGATGCTGTGAGTAGCAGTAGGCTCCTTCCTGTCCATCCTCCCTTGCACAACCCAGAAACTCGGGGAGAATTATAATTTAGAGTAGTGCCCTTGTATTTGTGTCTTTATTACAGATTTCAGAAGACTATTCATACTAAAGGCATACAAAACCAAGATTCTACGTGGGTGTGGGTGATGTTAATTCCAGTATAGACAAAAATATGAGTTAGAATCTCTCTGCTTATCCCCTATTTTGCCATCCTTCATTCACAACACTCCACTGGCTCAAGTGAGTACCCTGTTCCGGGGTCATATTTATTGTAGCTGAATACTATATTTCAGAGAGAGTCTTGGACTCAGAAAGGCAAAACTCTCTCTCTCTGTTAACATGTCTTTCCTATCTTTCTGTGTGCTCCTTCCCCCGCTCACCTACTCCTGATAAACATCACAGCCCCTCACATCTTGTCATCCTGCTTCCATAATCTTTCTCTTCCTTTTATTTTCTCTTCTCTTCCTTTTATTGTCTCTTTTTCTCTTATATCCTCTCTTTCTTTCTTCCCCACACCGTGTTTTCATATTTCCCTGTCGTTCTCCTGGAAGGGATGGGATGGGACCGGTAGCTGGTGCTCCCATTATGCCTCTTCAGTGCGGCACAAAGAAAAGGAGCTCTTACTAGAATCAATGAGAAATATGAGGAGCAGCCTCTTCAGGACGTATTTCAACCCAAGCAGCTCTCAATTGCCTCTCTCTGTCTTGAGGATAAAATGAGATCTAGAACTCAGAACTAAAATCTAAGACAGTGATGGCCAAAATGAGACTGTTAGCAAAGTTCCCACTGGACAAGGGAACTCAGGTTCTGAGCTGTTCTCTCCCCCATCCCTCACTTTTCTGGTCAAGGAAGCCAATGACTCATTTCTCTCTTTCTACTCTGTACTCTCCCAGGCAGGGGGTAGATAAGGGAAATGCAGTAGAACAGTATATCTCACCTTTAGTTAAAGCATCTGATATGGTTCCACATAATGTACTCATAAAGCAAATTGAGTGCTGTGGATTAAATGGAACCACAGCAAAATGAATATACAAGCTAAAACATCAACATAAAGAACAGGAATATGAGAACTGCCATATTGGATCTGACTTGTGGTCTGTTTATTTCAGTAACCTGTCTCTGCCACTGGCCAGTACTAGCTGCTTCAGAAGAAGGTACAGGAAACTTTGAAGTGGTCAGTTAGTGGATAACTTGCCCCCATGAAAAAATTCATCACAACCCCATTAGTTAGAGATTGACTGCTGCTCTGAAACATGAGGGTTTGTGTATCTTCAGAAACTCTTGGCTGTTAATTTTTTGTTTCTTAATCATTGCTATTATAACTCAGGGTGTTTTCATTATCCACAGAAATATTCAATCTGTTTTGAATTTTGTGAAGGTGTTGAGCTCAGTGACCATGTTGTGGCAGAGAATTCTGAAAGCAAAATGGAGTATTGTGTTAAAAACAAAATGTGTGAATAAGTAGCCAGCATATCTCCTTAATTAGTCTGTGTACCTTTAGCAGTGATTATTAGTGGTTTATTGTCAAATAAAGTCATGCAAAGTTCAGGTATGGGTCCAATACTAATTAATATTTTCATTAATGTCAGGAACTTTGCAGTAAATAGGACAGTAACCAAGCTTGTACATCATTTTTGATGTAAGACTATTAACATTCTAGATGCTTTGGTAATGCAAAATTGTGGATGAGATTTTTAGAGAGAATTAGAATATAATATAGTTTTGACAAATTGGAAGAATAGACTAAAATACTTACACCAATGCTCAGATTGTGGTCAGATAGTGCAAGACCCAATCACAATGATCTGTTTTCAATCTCCTCCTCCCTATTTCAGTCACCCTGTTTCCTCTTGTGGTTTTAACTTCCAATGCTAATTATCCCTAAATCTGCCTCTCCCCAGAGAGATGACTTTAAAATGTCTCTCTGACATCTCTTCTGCAATGTCCAACCACATCTCCATTTTTCCTAATTTTAACATATCCTTTTTTTCTCCTAATTGCTGACCTTCTCATCCTTTATTTCCATTCTCCTCCTAGTTTCTGAGGCCTGTAATTTTGTTACTATCTTTGAGTAGGATTCCCAAATGCCCCTGCATGATTAAGAATTGAAAATCAATGGGAGAGGTGCTTTTCAGTAGCTCACCTTTAATTCTTACCTCTCCTCCTCCCCACATGCTAGTCTCTCGCTGAGTCACTGATTTAGGAAAGCATCACTTCTCACACAAGGAAGCTTGCCTTAATCAGATGCCTAAATCCTTCTCTTCCTCATCATTCTTTTCAGAATCTACCCTTGATTTACCATCTCCACTCACTGGTCACCTCTCACCTAGGTGCTCTACTACATCAATATATTGTGAAATTAAGTTCATCATGGTTAATGAAGCATTTGTATACTACAGTGATAAGACTACAAAAAATCTTCTAGTTAAATTAACTAATTAAATAAACAGTAATCTTTTAGGTTTCAGAGTAGTAGCCGTGTTGGTCTGTATCCGCAAAAAGAATGAGTACTTGTGGCACCTTAGAGACTAACCAATTTATTTGGGTATAAGCTTTTGTGGACTATGAAGTGGGTTCTAGGCCACAAAAGCTTATGCCCAAATAAATTGGTTACTCTCTAAGGTGCCACAAGTACTCCTCATTCTTTTTTTAGTAAGCCTGTAGTGTCTAGTCTCCTGGATCTCAGCTGTCCCTCCTCCAATCAATACAAAATTCTGCTGAATAAAATAATCTTCCTTTTTCTCCTGTCTGGTAGAGTTCTTCCTCCTTGTTTCCCTTCATTGCAATCCTATCTTCTAGCACTTCATAATCACTTCAAAAATCTTCTACCTTTTTGTCACCTACAAGGCCTTTTATGTCTTGTTCTCACCTACATTTCTGTTTCCTCCTACTCTTGCATGCCACCCACTCCCTGAGCTCCATCCAGTTTCATTTGAAGGTTGTGAGCCCTCTGTCATGCTACCTCCTACACCAAGAAAGCTCTTACTGTCCATCCTATTCCTTCAATCCCCTCCTTAATCCACTTTAACCAGTTCCTCAGCATTAATAATCTCCAGCCTGTCATTCCAGAAATGTAGTCTTCTGTATCATTTTTATCTTTATTTTTCTGCTAGCAGTCTGTAAACTCATGGGGCAGGAAACATTTTATTTCTGGGCTAAATCCCAATGTCTTTACTCATATTTTACTGATTCTATACTTGGCTAATGCCAATTGACTCCAATGGTAATATGCTTCAGTATAAAAATGGACCAGGGATCTCCATAGTTGACCTTTTAACTTTAAAGAGATATATAAACTTACAACAGTATAATTAATATTAATAAAATGAACAAAAGGCAATATTGCCATGGAAACCTTAATTTTGAGTATCCTAGGTTTTTTCGTGCTCAACCAGCTGGAGAAGTACAGGAGCATCAATGCTCTGGACTCCCAGAGGAGAGGCATTGGGTACAACTGCCCTTACACAATTGATTTACTCTAGCCGGTAGAACTACAGCATGCAAATTAATGAGTGAAGAATGGTGATGAATGATTGAGTTGTATTTGGTATCACAGTGACAGTAAAGAATGACATGAACTGTTGAATTGGCCCTGATTGTAATGTTTCAAACAGTCATAATGAAGTTGCTTAATTACAAACTTTTTCAAATGAGCCTTTTTCAGGTTTTAACTGTATGGAGAGTTTAAAGGATTAGTAACAAGCCATTGGAGAAGCCTGAAAGATTCTGAAACTCAGCGTAAATTTTGTAAAGAAATATTTAAGGGATCATTTTTAATTAATTTTAACTGCTTAACGGCTTACTTGAAAATAGCCATAAATGTCACCCTTCACTTACAGATTAAGTGCTGTAAATTTGGAGAAGATACAGTGTATTCATCATACAGAATAAGGTCTTTAACCCCATCCTTACATTCAATTGAACTCTGCCTTACCTCTAGAATCACAATTACTGCCACCATAATTAGAAGTAAGGTGGATATCTTCTGTAGGCTTCTGTAGGTGAAATGTCCACATGTATATTGGCAGGCCTGCAGTCTGTCAAACCGAGGGCATGATGGGAGAACAAACAGCTGTACAAACTTTAAGTGTGAGGTAACTGGGAAATGTTCTACTATTCTGACATGCTTGAAGTCTTGATAAACGTTGTAATACCTAGTAGTATGGCATGGACACCTATTGAAAAGTCTGATCTTTTTAAATATACTTTTAAGATGGAGAACACTTCATAGTAATAATTACTTATTTAAATGTATAATATCTTGGTATATTTAGGGCTGTATTGTACTCTCAGCTATAATCAAAATCAGACTTTCCAAATATGTACTTTTTCAGCTGTGTGATATAATAATGATACTTTTTATTCAACATAAATTTAAGAATAAAACACTATCAGCTACTAACAGAAGTTATATAATGTTACTATAGCTAGTATTGAGTTTATTAAGGTGGTTTTAAAACTTAACGTGTGAGAAAACACAACACAATAAAACGTATTTGTACAAAATCTGAGAGATATAGAAAACTGATTTTCTGTGTATAGCAAATGAATTGGATTACCGGGCTATATTATAGCTCCTTGGGAGACACTGTGGTCTAGTGAGAAAAGTATTGGAGTGGCACTCTGTCACTACCTGCTAGGTAAACTTTGGCGATTCATTTCTGCTCTCTGTATGTCAGTCTCTGCATATGTAAAATGGGGATAATAATACTGACCAAATATGTAAAGTGTACTGATAGCTACTTATGAAAACTTGATAATATTTTGTTAACTACCAAGAGTAGTATGTGAGAAAAGGAGCAAGTAAATACTAATTATACATTTCTTGCTCATTGATGAGTTAGCTAAACTGCTTGGAACCTCCATGTCAAGACAAGGGTAGGTCCTACAAATGGATCTACCCAGGCATATCCCTGCATCACAGAGAACCCCATTTAAAGTCAATGGAGCTCTGTACCAGTGCAAATCCATTTGCACGATCAATGCTTTTCTTGGCAAAAATAAATCCATGGCCAGACATGTGAGGCGAGTGATGTACTTAGCAGCAAAACTAAGCATAGTTGGTTAGTCAGACTGTAGATCTATCAGCTTTGACAGTTTCTTTATTTTCTCTAACTTCTTTTGAATATATTGAGTAATACTGCATTTTTGTCATTTAAGTTATATTATTTAAAATTTGACAGTGCATCATAAAATAAATTGGCACACTGAATTCAAGATTGATTGAAGTAACATGGGCTTACTTTTCCAAAATATTCTTTGGAGTTAAGCAGGGGTGCTGGAACAATTTGTATAGTGGGGGTACTGAAAGCCATTGAACCAAACTGTTAACCCTGTATATGATGGACACCACTTCAAGGCAGGGAGTGCAGCAGCCCCTCACCCCTAGTTCCAGCACCTACAGCCCCAGGTTTACAAGTGAAGTGATTCAGCATCCTATATGAATCCATTCAGAATGTCCTCATGGAGCCCCATAGACTTCAGTGTGCGGGTGCAGAGATCCTCCCACATGCAGCAACTTACAAGATAAAGAAGAAACTTAGGTTTGATTCTAGTAAAGAATCACATTAATAAGGGGACAGAGTGAAAAGCTGGACTTCTGGGTCAAATCTTGATTCCACTGAAGTGGCAAAACTCTCATTAACTTCAGTGGGATCAGAATTTCACCCATAATTCATTAATACCCTAATAATAAAGCCTATTTATTACATTCCTTTAATAAAGTGCTTAATCTGTTTTTAGGATACATATTTTGTTGGGAAAGCCCTAGAAATAATGCATACATAAATATCGTTTTCACCTCTGAGGACTTATATATAAAATGATCTATAATTACACACAAAAACTACATTAAGAGAACATGATTAAGGTTCAAAAGTTAGGAAAGGCCAGTATTAAGGTGCCTGTGCAACCTTAATTTGGTTCCCTTTTGCGTATTCATTATGATGATCTAGTTAAATGATTAACTACTGTATCTTTTCCCCTGTGCACAGAATGGACAGCGCTCATTTAATATGGAGCTATGCAATATTTTGTTTTATCTTTCTTGTTCAATGTGTGTCCCAGGCCTTATTTATTGCACACTATTCCAACCCTGCTCTGAAGAGAGATTTATTATTTTCCGTATGAGCTTTTCTGTGGCACTCATTGCTATAGTACCGGGGTGGTCAAATCCATGTGACTCTTACAGTTAAAGTGCAGCTTGCAGAGTTCCCCTCTACTTGCCCCATTTTCTGCCTGCCAGACTCAGCGGGGAGTCAGGCCTTCTGCCCTGGGGTGGGACACAGGACTTCAGCCCCGTGGGAGGCGCCTGCCAGAGCTCAGGGCTTCAGCCCCACTCTTGCTGAAGCCTCAAGCCCAGGCAGGCATCTCCTGTGGGGCTAAAGCCCCAAACCCCACCACCCTGTCACAGGGCAGAAGCCCCAAGCCCTGGAAGGGGTACCTGGCTCTCGAACTTCTGAAGATTATCATCTGTGTCTTGGAGGGTCAGTAGGTTTGGCCTCCCCTGCTATAGTATCTGAGTGCTTCCAGACATTAATTAATTAATCTTCACGACACTCCTGTGATAGGGTGGTTGTATCCCCACTTTACACATGGGGAATTCAGGCAGAGAGACTTAAGTCAAAAGTATCCACTAATTTTTGGCACCCAATTTGAGATGCTTACCTTCTGGTTGTTTTTTTTTTTCCCAGAGCATATATCATTATAGCACTTTATACGTTCAAAGCACAGGTCTCATTGACTTCTGTTGCAGCTGTAAGTTCTCAGCACTTTGCAGTTCAAACTCCAGGGTGTGAAGTCAGGCACTCAGAAAAGGAGGAACACATAACTAATGACCACCTCTGAAAAGTCTGATTTAAGTAACTTGCCTAACATCACACAGTTACTTAGTGACAGAGGCAGACAGAGAATCCAATTCTCCAGAGCAACATTCAGTGTCTTAACCATGAGACTGAACTTCTCTTCATGCAGTCTCCTGTCTCATTTACTACACACCTTTCATCTTCTACAGGAGATGGACAGGGGTCCTACAAACAAAAGCCTCCTTTACTAAACAATGCTGATTTATCTCCACAGCAGGTCCATCATAGGCACTGAATGAGATAGGATCTGATGTGAAAAATAACAATTGTGCTTGTAATTGAAGACTGTATCATAGTCCATGTGTACAATGGGGAAATGAATTAAGATTGCAAGGGGAACCTTAGTTCTGGTGTTTCCTAATTTTGCATGCTTGACTTTGCAATAGCAATTATATTGTTTTAATGTAGTATTTATATGGAATTTTCTAAGTTTTTAAATAAGCAAACTGAAAAAAACAGAAATTCCATCATGTAACATATTAACATTCACTTGGATGATTATTAGGGCTGGAACCCTTAGATCCACCACACAGACCTCTTCCACTTGGACTAACTGAGGAAAAAAACCTATCACCATCCTCTTTCTGAATTAGCTGAATTATACTGATATTTACTGATTTCAGAGGAATGATAAATCATGTATCTGGGGCTTCATTTCAGTCTCTGGAGAGGAGCATGCTCTAATTGGTGCAGTCGTTTCTTCTTATTTCCCCAAGCTTGACCACTTCTGCTCCTTTGCCTCCAACCTGCCCCAATCCTGTCACTTCCTCATCTGGGGATCCTTGTCCCAGTCCCATTCTTGTCATCTAGCCAGTATGCAGCTCCACTTCTGAGCTTCGTATCCCACACCTGGTCTCCCACCACCAGTTTGTCTTTTTCCCACTTTCAATCCCAGTCTTCTTGCCATTTCACTGCCAGTTCTGGCCTCCCAGCTCCTCATACCCTCAACTTCCAGTCTCAAACCCCATGCCCCACCACACCACTAGCCCCCTGTCCTATTCTACTGTTCCCCCTCCCCAGTCCAGTTCTTGTTCCCTTTGCATTTGATTCAAGCAGTTTCCTATTCCATGCCTGGACCTGGCCCAAGCTGCAGGAGCAGTTGTAGGGAAAGTGCTACTCAGTCCCTGCAGTTCCAGACCATACAAGCTAAGTATGGGCATTATCTCTTGGAATGTATCTGCAAAGCTCTTGCAAGTCTGTACTGATCATGTGTGAACTTAGATTTTTCAAAGGCTTATAACTTGGCTACATTTGAACAGCTCATGGGAATGGCAAAAGACACATCCCTGACACAAAGGCTGCCTCCTTGCTAAAATTGAAGTCCTTGATCCAAAGCATAGATGATGTTAGAGCTTCTCATATAGAAGGTCACCAGGATTAAAAAGAATTAGCCTGAGGCAGATAGCGTTTATGAAAAAATTATTTCAGCCAAAATAGGTAAAGCTTGGCAAAGCAACTGAAAATGTAGTCTTGTAATGGGAAGTGCCAGGCAACGTTAAGATATCCTGTGAGATTCTTGTCCTCATCTTTGATCTTTACACATCCCTTTCTAAATTGTGTCTACTTGTTAAAAGTTCTAAATGTAATGTCTCATTTATATGAAAAAATCTGATGAGTTGTTTTAAACAGGTCTATTTTTGTGTCTGAAAAGTGGTTAAGGTTTCTTGATGATTT
This sequence comes from Sternotherus odoratus, assembly GCA_032164245.1. Classification (NCBI taxonomy): domain Eukaryota; kingdom Metazoa; phylum Chordata; order Testudines; family Kinosternidae; genus Sternotherus; species Sternotherus odoratus. Next base: position 65,106,584 of record JAVMKO010000001.1, read on the forward strand.
TGCAGAATAAGAGTGAAATAATAATACAGTAAACCCTCGATTTAACGGACGTCGATTTAACGGACTTCGGATGCAACGGACAAAATTTCTAAGCAAGTCTGATGCATCCGAAATCCATTTGTCGAGGGCTGTCTGCCGGCTCCTGGCTGCCGCCCGGGTCCAAACAGCAGGCGGGCTGGCTCCCGGCTGCCGCCCGGGTCCAGGCAGCGGGCAGGCTGGCTCCCGGCTCCCGGCTTCCGCCCGGGTCCCGCCAGTGGGCGGGCTGGCTGCCGGCTCCCGCCCGGGTCCCGCCAGTGGGCGGGCTGGCTGCCGGCTCCCGCCCGGGTCCCGCCAGCGGGCGGGCTGGCTGCCGGCTCCTGCCCGGGTCCCAGCAGCCGGGACCCGGGCAGGCTGGCTGACGGCTCCCGGCTGCCGCCCGTGTCCTGGCAGCAGGCAGGCTGTGGAGCTGCCGCCCCGGCCCTGTGGCGGGCGGGCTGCTGCTCTGACAGCTCGTTTTTTTTTATTATTAAATAACGGACTTTCTGATTTAACGGACACCCCCTCGCCCGAATTAGTCCGTTAAATCGAGGTTTTACTGTACAAAGAAAATTAGCTCTAATTTTCAATTTGATCAAAGTATTAAAAAGTTATTTTGAATAGATTTAAAAATGTATGAGACAGTGCAACTAATATCACAACATATGTTTATTGAGATACCAAATATATTAATACACTGGGGTAAAATCCTCACCCTACTCTAAAACTCCCATTGATTTCAAAAGGGCCAAAATTTTGCCATCAGAGTTTTCTATTTATTTTTTCCCTTGATTTTTATCTATTCATTTTTTTAAAAAAAATTAAATGGTACAAATAACATTCAGAAGAAGTGGCTAGTATAACTTCAATGTAGACATAAGAAACAACATTAAAAAATAACTGCTGATAGATTGTAGCATCTAGCTCACCCCTAAACCTGCTGAATTTAACTCACTCGCAGAGCTTAAATTGATGTAAACGCTTTGCTGCTAAGGATTCGTTCTGGTCACTTTCATTAGAATGTTGATTTTTTTTTCTCTCCATGCTTTCTTTTGCAGTATTTGCTGCTAAGCAATACAACATGGTAAGGACTTTGAAATGAAGTATATATCCAGACAACGTTAGGTGTATCGATGAAAATCCTATGACGTCTTAGCATACATCATGAAATTTCTAACATAACTTTTTTAACAAAGGGTTTTTTCCTAAATGCCCAGAGTTTCATTCAAAGCATTTTACATATTGCATTACTTATCCAAACAGAGCATATGTAAACCTTGACATTTGTTAAAGAACCAAGGATTTAACCAAAAAAGACCAGAACAAATCATTAGCAGAAAACAGATTAAACATCAGAGAAGTGACTGCTTGAAAATATGAACACTCTAACTAAACTCAAGAGATGCTTTCAGCACATATTTAAACAAAAATATTATTTGGTACGTACAAGCACCTGAAAATATCTTTGAGACTTGGAACTTCACATAGCCAGAAACACACAGTGTTACTATAAACAAATCATTTTCAATAACAGCTTCACAATTTTAGAAGTATGAATTGTATGAGTTAAGTCCCTTTTCTTGTTTAAGAATTGTTCACAATTTATTTCCATCTGGCTAACTGTTACAATTAAACAGTTAATGTATAATTATTCTATTATATAGACTTGTCCAATTCTATTTAAATGTAATACTAATCATACTCATTAATAAGGCTATTCTTGTGGTTGCCAAACAAATGCCAGTAAATCTTATTGTTTTGTCACTGTGTGTATTCATTTCAAAAACACACAGGCCTGCTCTGAAGCCCACTGAAGTCAATGGGAATCTTTAGATAAGACCCAATACAAATTAATTTATGGAACACAAAATGAAGTGAAGGTATAGTCAAAATTGTTTATTTACATATATTTAACAAGTGAGGCATATAAATGCCACCCAGCTATTTTGTCAGCAAAAGTTCTCTTTAAAATTTCCCTGTTTATTCTATTAAATACTAATCCAGTGTCCACCCATTTCAGATCAGTGTTTTTCAGTTTAGAGAAAAGAAACTAATACAGAATTCAATGATGTTTGTAAATTGTTCCTATTGTCATATAATAGGAGCTTTTAGACATCATTAGCAATATTAGTATTGACTAATACTAACTAAACCTGGAAAGACTGCAAATTATTGTTTGTGTAGGGTCTGATTTTGAGAAAGGGCATGTAGACAATAGCTGAAGCCCCATCAAATAGTTTTGCAATGAATAAATGCCTGACCATGCAGCTCTTACTTATGTAATTAGCCCCATTGAGATTAATGTTTCCTACAGCACCTTGAAAAATACAAAACACTATACAAGTGCTAGGTATTATTTAGTAGGGATCTCTGGCTTTATCTCCAGTAACTCCAATCAGTCATATTCCTCTATCTCTCCATTCTTTCTTGTCCCTGTTTAAAAACAAGAAACACTTTCAAGCAATATTCCTCCTTGGCCTCCTTTGGCCAGAAGGAAACAAGCAGCTACAAACACATATACCAAGGAGGAGGAGAAGAGAAATCAGAAGAAAAGAGCAAAAAATATAAATAAAAAGAAGAAACATAAACTGGTATTTCAATTACCCATTCATTTCAGCGAGAGACTGCAATGTGGAATTTCTGGGAATAAGTGCCGGTATGCTATATAAGGAAGGAATACTCTCTCAATTCAAAATTGTGTTGCCGATTCCTTAAATTCCTGTTGTGCTCCTAGATCTAGATGGGACTGGGAACTTTAGAGATGGTTCTCTCTTTAGTGGAACGTTTTACTCGGAGAAGAGATTGCCCAGTTTTCTATTTTGCTAGTGTAGAATAAGAAAACAGATTAAATTAAAAGTACAGACAGATTGACACCAAAATAACTAAAATGGTTTTAATTGACATCTTTTGTTATTTCAGTGCTAGTCTGTGTTTGGACACTCATTTTGTATAAACAAGACACTCTTAATGCAAAAAAGCGTGTCCATGCACAACTTTCACTAAAATAATTACCTCTGAATTACAACCAAAACAGTTATTTTAGGGTCAATGTATGTATAGACAATTCCTAGATCTGCAGTGTCTGCCCTGCAGCTGGCTCCTCTTTCTTTTTCTTCCCCATAGGTTGTTTCTACATTCAACTCCAGGTAGGACTGGGATTAAACTGGGGTACTTTTCTTACTAGGCAAACTCCAGACTGCCTTTGGCATAGAGCACACAATCCCAGGATCCAGTATTTCAGTCATGATTAATGTGTAAGCCAGTGGTGGTTTTCCGTGTGTAAAACCTGCAGCATCAGTCTAAAGTGTGTATAGAAAAGACCAGGCTTCAGTATACTCCTGTACCAGTCTGATTCAATTCTTGTTCAAGGGACAATTTTTAGGTATGATAAAGTTATTTAATCTCCCTATCGATTCAGTCCTTAGCCTCTCTGCTCAGACTGCCAGTAGTAGTAATAGTAGTAATAATGTCTAGTTCCTGTATAGTGTGTTTCATCGATAGATCTCAAAGTGCTTCACAAAGGTCAGTGTCCTATTCCATTTTACAGATTTGTGGAAACTGAGGCACATAGAGGTGAAATGTCTTGTGTGGTTATCTTATAGCTTCTCTAAACTCCTGGGATTTCATAGTAGTTTGGTTAATCTTTCTCTTCAGGGAGTAGTTGATTTTTTTAAGCCACTAAAGAGCAATCCTTTGCACCTCATATATGGATCTTGTCAGTTATAGAGGAAGATAATGACTAGATAATCAGGGAGCCACAACTGGCAGCCTTGCGAATCCCCCTCTTTGCTTCACTGAATATAAACTCAGTGAAACAGAAAATCTGGTCATGTAGAATTTTCTGGAAACCCGCAAAACCATCAAAAGATTGACAGTTTAATTCTACTCTGTGACCGTGTATAACGGTGTAGACTTTTTGAAGTCTGAGATACGGTTGTCATTCTTCCCACCAGCTTAATCACAGACTGTTGGAACACCACTTGTTGTCGACACAGTTTGAAAACTCTAAAAATTATTAAATTCATATTTATTTACAAAAAAAATTTCAAACAGTCAGTTACAATCAGAAATACAAAGTAAATTTGTGGACATTTGAAGCTGAAGTTTGGAGACTTTGGGGCAAGAACAGTTCATGACATAATGTAACCTGGTTTCCTTCTGTCCAAATAAAAATGTATATCAATAATTTTGTAAAACATTAACAATAATCTTGCAGCAAATTACACCAAACTGGAAAAAAATCTTACATTACTATTTCAGAATAATATTCCATAGTACTGGAAATAGAGTACTGTCCCTTCTAATTAATTATGTACGTGTATACGTGGAAAAGCAGAAAACTTGCATGCAATGATTTCTGGAGTCCTTTCACTCAAAATCAAATTTAAATAATGTAGAAATTTACAAGCAGCTAGTGCTATTAGTAGTATTCAAGTTTTGCTCCACTGAATTATTTCCCTTTTGGGTGAACTTCCTAAACCAATTTGGTTTGGCGATATTTTTCCATGTATAGGATATAAAAATGTATGATATAGGAAAAGGGGAAAAAAATTAGTTTCCCCATCTTCACCCATTCGTATTGCTACAGCTTTATAAGAAAAATGCTGGAGAAAGACTGTCACATACATACAATAATGCCAACTTTTTTTTTTTCAGTCTGAACATGTAACACTGACTTCCTCTTTTCACAAATAAACAAACCATGTTCCCTATTCTTAATTCTTGGTGCCTTTTCTTCTTAGCAACTGTGCTTTCCAACTTCAGAATCTCTCCTTCAGTTGCGAAAGAAACTTCTTAATAGTATTGTTTTATTACACTTACTTTGAAACTTCATCAAAGGAATTACTGAGTTTACCACTCTGCTTCTGTCAGCTTTGGGTATCCTCTGTGAATACTTTACAGTAAACTTTCAGGATGTTCTTTAACTAGAGACATAAACTTCCATTAATTATGCTATACCTTAACTCCTTGCTCCCTCTAAAGGTCCTGTCTGCACTAGTGACGTTTTCTAAAAACTTGTTGCCATTGGTAAGGTAACAAAATGACCCAGTGTTGAGAGCCCTAATAGGGTGACCAGATGTCCTGATTTTATAGGGACAGTCCCAATTTTTGTGTCTGTTTCTTATATAGGCGCCTATTACTCCTCACCCCGTCCCGATTTTTCACACTTGCTGTCTGGTCACCCTAAGCCCTAATGTAGATGGGGCAACAGCTGCCACAAGCATTTTTGACACCATACTAATTAGGTCTACTGTAAATAGTATCAGAAAAGAATTGTGAGGAAAAATTAAATAAGAAAAATATGTCTAGCTTAACTAAGCCACAACTAAAAATTGGGGATACATAACAAATATTTGAAAGGTCAAAATATCAAGAAGAGAGAAGTGTTATTTTGCTTAGCACATGACAATATATAACTAGGAGTAATGGGATAAAATTAAGAGTGATGGAGACTGAATATAGGGGGAAATGTCCTGACTGAGATACAGTTAGACTGTAGAATAAGCTCAAAGGGAAATAGTGAGGGTGTCATTGCTTGGGACTTGAAACTAAATTAGACAGCACATATATAACCGTGCACAATCCTGTTTTAGTTGAGATTATATAATAGGCCTTTTCCATTTCTAATCTCCATGATTATATGAACTGCTTTAATGCAGCTAATTAAAATTGATTACATTAATGTCTGGACTGCCCAAAATGGGTATATTAGAACAGGTTCTATTGATAATTGACAGAAAGACACGTGTAAAATTCTGTTATGCTTGCTTAGCTTAATTCCTTGATAATAAACACCTTAGATAACTATTATCCTCAACATTTTCCTCGCTGAGGATTTGCTACACAATGTGAGATGAGTTGCACAGAATATGAGAGGATTTTACATGCCAAATGAGAGAGAAGTAGACATTTCTATCAACTGAAGTGTTGATTTTCTTTAAAAAAAAACTGCATCTATGGCAAGCTCAATATGTTACTCTCTTGTCTATTAAACTACACGTCTTGCACTGCTGGTTTGTAGAAACCAGTAGTTGCATTACTAAGGTATCTGTATAGATATTACTGAATACTGAATAATTTCATGAGTTTTAAAAGTTTGGGGGTATAGTGTCCTTATATATGCTTTTTCTCCCAGTTCTGCTTTCATCAGAACTAATGGCAAAACTTAATTACTGGTACATGCTTCTTTTAAAACTTGAAATTACTTTGAAGAAAAAGCACAAAGACAAAAGATATAAGCTATGCAAATGTATAAACTACCAAATTAGACATGTTGATGGAAGAATTTTTACTTTATTGTATTAAAAATAATCTAATTTAACTGAACAGATGACATATTGTCATGTCACTTGTTTGATTATATAGCAAAGGACATATCTGCTTCAGAAAGACCACACCTGCATCCATTTCGTAAAGAGCGGATATCATTTCGAGACCATCCAGTCCAGCTCAGCGGGGGATGGGGAAGTGGCAAGAAGGCAAAAACTTTGAAAAATTAGTTGAAACTTCAACATGCAAAATGTGTGGAGAGCTGTTTCTTTTCAAGAGGTCTGTGATTATCAATTATTTCGGGATTCTAGATATATGATACCAATTGATACAAAGTTTCAGAGAACTATGTTTGATTTATTTTATCCTATATGTTTTGCAGGTTTTTTGTTTTGTTTTCTGGTGACAATATTCTATACATATCATATTTTGCAATTGCTTCTGTGTTCATGTGGTATGGAATACAGAATCCATTAACTTCTGTTACTAAGATATGATTTGTGGGTTTACTCATAACAACTAGTTTAGATGTATAAATGCAATAATGGGTCATGATTATTATTAAGGATGTATGTTAGAAACTGGAGTACTGATTTCTTATAATACAATAATAATATATATATATATGCTAATATCTTTTTCTAGTAAGATGAAAGGTGCATATGAATTCTAATGTTAAATTATGTTATACTGTTTTGTGGTGACGCTATGGCAAGCTGCTAATGTTTTATACTTTCAAGGACTTCTAACATTTTTTTCAGTGAAAAATTGAATCCTAAAATTTTCTCCCATGGTAGTGTAGCATTACATCTCTAGGTCAATGATAGGAAGTCTCTATTTGTTCAAGTAATTGGTCTCATTCAAACTAATGCACGCATGCGTAAAAGTTTTGTGATACAGCTTTAATGAAGGAAACCTGAGAAATACTATGTTTACCTTTAGCACACTTGTAGTGCGTGAATAACTCTCATTGTTTTTAATAATCACTACGTTCATTCACTGACAGGACAGAAAAGGTAATTTGATGTGTATTCCTATTTTTTAATGGTTTATGTTAAGAGGGTGAAATTGCTAATTGGATATACAGAAGCAAGTCTTAGGTGTTTCCTCATCTGTTTGCTTTTAAAAGTCTCATCCTTTCTTGTGAAGCCTTTCTTGCGAAGCCTGCTACAAACTGAGACTGGAGTGGGAAGGCTAATTGGGCTTGAGACATCGGTCAATAAAGAAAACATAAATTCTTATGTTGTCATTTTTTTGTGCACATGGTGTAAATGCCAGATGATATTGTTTTGTGAAGTGTCAATCATATTGTCTTCTTTTAACATCCACAAATTAATATGGATTGGAAATATTTAATTTTATCATCTTTTACTCTGAACAATCCAAAAGAAAGCTGCATTAGTACTGATGTTTAAGGACTTCTACTATTCATATGCAAAGTCATGAAGCTGATCTCTGCCTATTTAATTTCTTCATTATTTAAAAGGAACAAAAATGTTCTCTAATTAAATGTTCTGTAGATGCTAATTTCTTAGCATTTAAATTTTGAAAAAGATAACTTGCCCCTTACTCCATTGAGCCTGCTATTCATACTGAAGGCCGGTGTGACCGAATGCTGGAAAGTAAGTAGTGGGCCTGCACTTTGATCGTTTTAGGCACCAGTCACTTCCCTTGGAAAAGGCTGATTGGGGAATATACCACTAATTCTCTGATCAGGGTGGGAGGGCTAATGAACCTATTAGCCATGAGCTGAGGAGTGTAAAAGAAGACACAAGAAGGAAGGGAGGGGAGAACCTGGGTTAGCTGATCCGAAGTTGCACTGAGATCTCAAGGAAGGGAGATCTGCTTATATCTGGCTGCACCAGACTGTATTGGTGATTGGAATTTAGAAATAAATTCACACAAAATTGCTACTTACTGGACCAAATCTGAGAGGTTTCTGATGCATCCAAGGATGGGGATGGAGCACATCCCATTATACTGTTTACCTTATTCAGGATGAATAGTAATGTATCAGTGCAACTGCCTGTGGAGTAAGCTGCTATTCATCTAAACAAGAATACAGAATGCCCATAAGCAGTGTGTTACAGCATCCAGTTCTTTAGATGTGTTCACAAATTGGTACTTACCTGAACAAATACCTGTTTAAAATACTTAATGTTAATTTGAAGATCCTGATGCACCACTAGATGTCATGTAGACCGCTAAATTTGAAAAATACGATCACCGGTATATTATCAAGGATGGCACCTTCACAAGAACAACCTTCTTCCATCACTGAAATAACATGGTTTTCAATATGTGCAGCTGTACAGTCACTAAGTAGATATCTGACTATATGTTTTATCTGTTTATCAGTTGAAGCAAAGGTCTGAATGTAACATCTAGCCATTCAGATTCATTATGTGATTTGATACACACCCATGGGGGTAGCAGGTGGCAACCTGCACCCCACTGCACATGTGAGAGCAGCTACAAATGAAGGGGATTTGTATGTCCAAATTCATGCTTTGTAAAGGAGAACTGTACCTACTTTCATCAAAGCACCACTGCAAATTTTCAGAAGTTAACCATCATCTCCAAGCATGAATAAAATGAGAACTGTTTATGCCAACTGATTTGGCATCATCATTTCAGGTGCATACTATGTGATGAGCAAAGTGGTATTTTTGTCTTAACTGCTCTACAATATAATCTGTGAGCAAGTACTCTGGAGTGACAGAATTTTGTAGCGACCTCCTTTGTTATGGTATTGTACTTATTTTGCTATTCCACAAATTACCATTGTCATGGTGGTGTTGAAATAGCATATTCACCCAAAAGTCAAGTATGGACTATGCCAAGATATGCTCAGAACATCAAAGGGGCATTGGGTCTGGTCAAATGTGGACAAAGAGGTCTGATCCCACTCCTGTTAAAATTAATGGAAAGACTTTCATTGATTTCAATTGGAGTAGAATTGAACTCTTAAGATTGTGCAGACATTTTGTAGTGGAAGGCACACATTTTTGTAATGTCTGATATTATGAATAATAAGTATGGATGTCTACAGATGGCAGCATATTTATGAGACATGACATCTTTTCTATGATCAATTGGGACCCATTTCTTTACAACAGTGGTTTTCAACCTGTGGTCCACTGACCCATGGGAAACCACATACTATGTCTAAGATTTCCAAAGGGGTCTGCTGCTCCATTTGAAAAATGTAGAGGTCCATAGATGAAATAAAGGTTGAGAACCATAGCTTTACAACACAAAGATGTCATATGCTATTTCCTGTACACATCAGAAAATACTTCTTAGTTAGGAACATGGTCAAAGTATTTTCAAGGAGAAATTTCCCAGGGAGCTAGTTCTATTTTCTGAAGTCAGAACAGGAATGTGTTGAATGAGGAAAAGCTGATCTAGACTAATGCTGACCCTGTAAACTGAAAACCTTTTCCTCTCTCCATTAGTGGCTTAGCAAACCCAGATCCAAAAAATCGGAGAGCATAGTCTGCTAGAAGTTCTACTGTCCATACGGTGCACCAGCACTCTTAACAATCCATCTGTATTTCCATCTAAGGCTTTTTTTTCTTTTTCTTTGTATGTCCTATAAATCAGGAAGAAAAAATTAATGGGAATATCCACTTTAAAATTCCTCTGGTGGGTGTATAGAATACATTCTCAGCAACCTAAAAATGAAGTAGCGATAAGGAGTCCTGTGTCACCTTAAAGACTAACAAAAGTATTGAAGCATAAGCATGCATCCGACAAAGTGGGTATTAGCCCACAAAAGCTTATGCTTCAATACTTTTGTTAGTCTTTAAGGTGCCACAGGACTCCTTGTCGCGTCTGCAGATCCAGACTAACAGGGCTACCTCTCTGATTCTAAAAATTAAGTGATTCCAAATTGGGATTGAAATGACCAACATAGAAATATACAAAGAGAGATCTGTTATAACTGTGTCATTTACCAACTCAATTTGAAAAACTTTTGAAATGTTTACATGTATTCTCCCTAATCCAAACACTGAACTCTTTGCATATCTATTTACAGCTACTTGATTTCCTTCAACACCATTTTATAAAATGAGAATTGTTTATTTAGAAAGTTTTAACCAGTTTATAGCTACGTATTTGAATACTGGTAATCACAACATCCTCAAATGGAGAGACTATGTCCAAAATTGAACATTATTATTCAGTTAGACTAAGATGTGTTAATGATGCTCAAATAATCTGTGCTTGAATGATCAAGTTCCATAATTATATATGTCTTGTTCACTATACAGTCCATTCTGCTTGTATAGTAGATAGTTATTAAACAGTAACCTTATTTTAACAAGCCTATTCTTCAAAATTCTCTCCTCTTTTAACTGATCCCCATTTAACAAGATGCTGCTCTAATTGCAGAAAAATATATTTTTGTTGATACAAAGAAAATAATTCTACAGATTTATTTTCATGTATGGTTAGTGCTGCATTTTACCTTAATGGAGCATCATAATTAATTTTTAACAGGTCTGTCCCTTAAAGGTGGATCTACAGTATGATGCTATAATTTTCAAAGATGCTCCTATAACTGGGATCCAGATCAGTCCACAAATACACAGGAGCATGGCTACCATTTGATTGCCTACTGCACAAATTACAGGCACTGCAAAGAATGTAGTTGATTAACCAGCCCTTTGATTTCAGTGTCACAGCATAGTAAGGCAGTCATGGAAATGTGTATTTATGGAAATACATTCTTTCCTTGATGAACGCCAAAGTTACTCTTATTAGCAGTAATGGAAGCCAGGTTCTACTGGAAAGCGATACCTTAAAGTGACATTGTATAATGAGAAAAATCCTTGTGAAAACTAGTTTTTATTGGACGTCCCCAATAATACAGTAAAGAACTAAACCATATTAGACACGATTAGTTTGCCAAATTTCCAGTCTTAGATCAAAGTTGTTTGTACTAAACTGTACTAGCATAAAAGTCTTACACCAGCAATCTTTGTTGCTTGTTTTATTTTGTACCTGCATCAGTGGAAAAAAAACAGATTATCTAATTTTAATCTTCTTAAAGACTTGTGAAAAAATATTATCCTGGCTTGGCATGGAAGTTATAAACCTAGTAAGACAAGGAACCAGATTCGGCACTGATTTACAGTCTTTGCAGGCCAACAAATTGATTGTGGAACCCATGGCACATAATTAACTAGAGTCTGTAGGATGAAGTAGACGAGGCTGGGATACTCAACGGAATTGGGCATTATTCTGGTCTAAAATAGAAAAGGAAAAATTGTCCCTTTTCACCTAAGGTAAAAAAAAATGCCCTTTCTGTAGGAAAAATAGGGAAAAGACCTCCAGCCCAGCTGTGGCTTAACAGGTTTGTAACACATCCCTCTGTTCCAGCTCAAGATATATTTTATAGGTGTTGGTCTTGTAGTTGTTCCTTGCCCTATCTCCATCTGCCCTATCTACATGTTGTGCAGGGGCAAGCTGATCACAACTTGTAGTTTACACTCCTCATCTCCCCAGTTCACTCAGGTGTCTCATGATACTGCAGAGGGCCTTGTATATGCAGTTGGGAGACTTTCTGTATAAATACTGAAGAGTTCCTTATATTTCAGGCAACTTTGCAACTGCCTTGGAATTGCCAGTAACTTGAACAGAAATCAGGTGTAATCGACCCTAATCCTCTGTTGGACAAGCCTCTTCTATAGGGATTTGAAACTGACACGAGTAAAAGTGTGAAGAGGAAGCATGTATGGGTTACCTGTGGAACAACATACAAATAGATGCCTACTTATAGGCAAAGGACAGGCCAGGTACACTTTTTGATAGTCTAGCTAAATAACATTAATAAGCCAGGTTAGCAAATTTCTGCCTGCCAATGCCCCAACTGATTACATTATTTCTGTTTTGCTGGGATTTAGGGCTGATTGTTTTTTTGGGAACTGGAGAATTTTCATTTGGTTTTCTGTGTTCTCTTTAAGCATCTACATTTACTTTCCTACACCCACATACTAAAGAAAGCCTATAACCACTGATCAGATAGTTGCCAGGTGTTCTGAAATGTTGTGGTCTCTACAATCTTTAGGGGCAAGCAAGTACATTTTGTGCCGTAGTTGATATTTGGTTGTGTAACTCATTGTGTTGAACCCTAATACCAGTAAAACCCACAGTGCAATTAGTTAAGACTTGAAATCAGCTCATCTGTTATTTCTCTGTACAAACCAATTTTTGAGGGAAAGTTGCTGCTATGTAGCTAAGGTTTTGTAAATTAAATAAACAATAAGAAATAAAGACGGTAACTCCTGTATATTTGTATTGGTGTTAATTGTCTACTGCTGTGTGTCACGATTTTTAAGCACATTAAAAGAACAAGGTTGATTTAAGTTGTTGTTGATGGAGATAAGTTATTTTCCGGCAGGATGACTGTAATAATATGATACCTGTCATTTCAACAAGACAGGTGTTCTGCCATCATCTTCTGCAAGAGATTCAGGAGTCTGCCCATTTGCAAAAACACAGGATGTGAATTCTTTCTCTGCCCCGTGTAATAAGTTCTTTGTATTTCACGTAATTTAATTCAGTTCCTCTGCAATTTTCTTTTAAAAACAATTTTCTTAATGTGGGAAAAGAAGAATGCCTGCCACAGAAAGCAAATACTAGTAAGCAGATGATGGAAGTGGAGGCAGTCCAAGAAAATTAAACAGGCTCAACTAAATAGTGATTTCTAAAGATTTTTTTTCCACTCACAAATAGTTTCTTATGAAGAACTAGACTGATGAAATTGAATGAACTTTTTGCTGCTAAGGCGATGTTAGTTCACAGAAGCGCAGTAGAGCGGCTCCTTAAAACCCACGAAGGAATCCCTATTTTTAGAATGTCATAGTTAGACATTGAGTGATCAGGTGGTTTCCCTTCTTTAAAAGTAGAAGTTTCATTCCTTATTTTGGGCCCGTTTCCATTGGCTTTCATTAATGTTTTCTCTGAGAATAGACTTCTTCGCCAACAGTTGGTATGTGTGAATCCTACTCATGTTGATGTCCATTTCATTAATACTCATTTGCTTTGTTTCTGTTGCAGACCGTGCATCTTAAAGGCTGGTCGAGTCCATTTAGTAGATTGTGTAGCGCGGCCCTATGAGGTGATTAAAGTCAGTCTCTGGATCAGGACAGCGTTGGTGGTGTAATTGTATGTTCCTTATTTGGCGTTTCAGACCCCAGATGGCGATCAGTCTGGTTTTCTCCTATGTCTAGGGTATGCTATCCTGCTTCGCTTCAGATATAGGCTCCAGTGCTGCCCTGTGATCAGAATACAAATCAAGGCGTCTAACCTTCCCTTGGTTATTTGATCGCACCAACGATTTACATGCACGTGGCTATGTTTGAGCTCTACCTATTCTACTTGGTGCCATTTGCCTGCATCTTCCTGCTAGTCATATACCTCGCCCAAGGGCCCAGGCACGTTCTGCCGCAGGGGCAAGCGGAGGTGGGAATTTTGTCTAGACAAGTGACCTGCCCCCCTCCGAATATTTGAGGCAATTTGTAATGGCGTGGGTTAATTTTGATTGCACAGTTTCGACACAAAAAGAATACTGTCTTTAACCAGCGACGGAGAGATGGGGCTTTATTGGCCAATATCAATATTGTTGTGGAAAGCTTAAACTATGTTGTTTTTCCAAGAATTCGAGTTTAAAGGGAAAAGAAAGGCACCGTAGATGGAATAGCAGCAGCACTTCAGTTACCCACTCGGTCTTTTTTTCCCCTTTGCTATTCACCTCCTAGATGCTCATGGTCCGAAAGGCCGAGCGGGAACCTTTAGTTAGCTGGGAATCAATGCTCCATTAAGCACTCAAAACGGCCCGAAAACGACAAAACCGGTTCTCACCGAAGGGCAAAATCACGCTGAGACTCTCCAGATCCAGCTCCTGGACGGGTAGAATAAAATCGCTTTGTGGCTTTCTGGGCGCTGTATGAGTAATGATGAAGCCGAATAGCATGGTTTTGAATCCGGTCTCACATTTATGCCGCGTGGCGGAAAGCAGCGGCCTTTCAGCTGATCTAAGCTTGAAAACTAGCAGTCCCTGTCAAGGTGGGTCTAAATCGGCTCAATGTAGCCGTTTGTTAAGGCAGACTACATAAATAGCGACCTTTTTTTAGCCCTTGGGCGATCTGTAGCTGACTTTCTTTAGCTTCGTGCTGCAACCCAAGAATTTCGACCTATATTTCATGTGCTTTAAAAAAAAATCGTAAGATGACAACCCAGCCCTACACCCACCCACAGCAGCCTCCGCGATGTTTTCCGCGTCTCGGCTTCGCTGCGGTGCTGTAGCCCGTATATACAGTAGTTAGGATGGTCCTAATAGTAATCAAGAGGCCGGCCAGGTAAGCGTGTCTGATGACCATCACGGGTTTTCTTAGGTGTGTCAAGTTTTGAATGTTTTAGACTCCAAGTCGGGGCTAGGTGGAGTCACATTGGGGTGATTCTACATAGAGAGGATTTTAAAAAATAATAATTTAGTTAGAAGTCTTCGAAAATTAAACTCTCAGTGAGCTCATTTTCCAAAAAGAAAATACACATAAGAAATTAATTCTGCTGGGAAAATGAGCAGCAAATGTTCAACTTTCACTTACTCGCGAGCTTGTTTAGTCATGTTTGGGCCTTTTTTTTTTTCTTAATGTGACTCTTGCTTTGATGTGGAAAACGGGTATTTGTGTTTTTCTTTATATGTATCTCCTTGATTTATTAGCCAGCATGGCACTGGGGCGCAGACCTCATTTCAAACCCAAGTTTTCAGCTGCTGCCCTGGAGACCTATCTTAGCTATCTCCCCTCTCATTTCGAACTGGTCTATCCTTGTAAAGAGTCCAGATGCTCCATCTCCTCGGAGGGCCGGATCCAACGCCCAGCGATGTGAAAGGAGCTCTTTCTAGTGCCTGCGGGCAGAGAGAACTGGCTCTAAAGTGGAGTAGGGGGCACGATCGGGTCCTGGAAACCTGCATTCTTGAGTAGCTGGTCTCATCCTTATTGACACTTGTTGCTCATATTTCAAACCCTTTACAGACTTGATTAAGAGCTAATATAACCCTCAGATAATGTGCCGATTGAGGGCTGGTTTAGTTTGTTTTTCCAATACACGTGAGTAGGCTTCGTGATCATTTAAACTAAACCCAGGGACGAGCTCCGTCTGCTTTTGTGGAGCATCTCTGGAGAGTCCCTATTGAGCTAAGATTAAATCCATACTACGCCCTACTCTATCTCATGCCATTTTGTTTTTGCGAAACGTTGGGTAGTTTAAGAATAGTCCTTACGTAGTCCAAATGGAAATTCATCAAAGCTGGCGTAGCTTTGGAAACAATTTTGCTGCTCCCTGCACGGGGAAAGGAAACCTTTACGTCCCCCTGAATGTTCTGCATTCTTACTGAACATTTATTTGAGGCAAATTAAACTGACAGGGACTTTCTTCTTTTTATCTGTGCAGGTGTCATAAAAGAAGTCTGCTAAACCACTAAGGTATTGCCAAAGCACCAAACAGTAGATACCGCAGCGTTACTGCTATTTTGCCCTTGGCTGGGTTGTAGATACGAACGGAAAGTGCCTGACCCTTGCATTCCTTGGGTTTGGGCTGTGGGATCGGGACCGGCGTAGCTAGTAAACGATCTGTTTGTTTTAACTTACTACAGATAGCGATGAAAGGGGTTTTTTAGAGACAGTCAGTCTTTTTCTTCTGCCAGCACAGAATTAAATATTAAAATATTAAGTAAAAAACTTGATTTATTGGTACGTTCTAACAGAGTATATAGAGCCCAGATATTAGTAAAATTTCTCACACTATTCTTGATTCAACTTTTCTTCCTCCAAACTATGAAATGCGAAGGGCATCTGTCTATATTGAATCAAATGCCTATTGATGGGGCGCGGCCAGGGGGGAAGTTTCTTTGGTCCTTTGGAAAGAAAGTTCATCAGTTTGGACACGGACCTGTCTATAGAACTTAATGGGACGGAATTGGGTCCCTTAACTATCCTGAGTGCTGCGGTTAAAACATATTCAGTATTTTAATGCACTGAATATGAAGCTTACCATATAAATAACTCGTTTTAAACGGCGTGGGGATACATTTTAAAATGTTGGTAATGTACGTTTATCATAATAATAGTTGATTTGGTATTTTTCCCAAAGAGAATGTTTCGGTAAAATGTAAATTGGTTAATCCATATTCTACATCTATAAAATCTGGCTTCGCACAATCCCTTAGATAATTTCTGGTGTTATATCATTCCTGCAGGGTACACTTTATGTTTTATTTGTCTCTCTGGAGCTCGTTCATCGCCCAAAAGAAGGTTGGTAATAACTAAGCTGTAGAAAATGATTCATAACACTATAGGCTGGTGTATTTATTTTTTGATGTCTTTCCCTTCATTGCAACTCTCGAGTTAGCCTGAGATAGTACAAACCTATGTATTTAAGCATAAAAGGCGCGAGTGGCTGAAGCCTCCACAAAGAAAACAGAGGGCACATAAAATATTGAACCATTTGGCCACTTGCCATTCTATATATGCAATTACTTTCGCTTTTTTCATGGACCTTTTTTCCTTCCCGGCAGTTGACATGTTTGGTCATATTCAACTTGTTGGTTTTTTTCCTCCATAGCTTCCCTTACTGGTATACCTCAAATTCACTTTGTAAAATAACCCTATAAAAGTATCGATCTTACAACCTCTCTAGCTCGTCATGCCCTTATCGTGGGGTTTTGTTAACAGTTCGGAACCCGGAACGTAGAGCCCGTCCTCTGCTGTATGAGATTTCTCTCTGCCGCTCAACCTAAGCGAATATTTTCTCCTTTTCCACAAATATATGTCGCGTTTGCAGCACAGGCAATAAATGCAGCTTGTTGCTTGGAAGACAGCGGCGGTGTGAAGTAAATCCCTATAGCTAAGGCCAAAACACCAAACCTGCTCCTGACCCTAATACTAGAAAAACACTGGCTGAAATAGAGGGTGGGGGTGGTCTTATTTGAAATTTACAAAGGAAATCCCTGAGTTTTTCTGGTGTTTTAGCCCGCTCTCTTTGATTAAACAAGCTGAAGAGCTAAGGGAATTCCCTGGGAGTGGGATATTAATTGGGCCCGGAGCTGATGCACATAAATATAGGGAGAGGGCAAACTGGAGAGACAATGTGAGCAACTCGTCTGGGCTGCGTCTCCAGGCAGTTTGTCCCAAATACTGATGGTTGGTTCAGGGGAGAAGTTTTTTCCGACCCATCCAACCTGTTTTCCCCAAGTAGGTTTTGTGTTGAAAGGAGGGATGTGTGTGTGTTTGGCGTTTGCTCATAATTCACTCCTCTTGACTATGTATTGGAGTTTAGCTTCCCGATCGCTAGAGAGCAAACCGATCCCGACGGGAGACGGGGAGAGGTTGCGAAAGAAAGAAAAAGCAGCCCAGTGAGTTTCTGCGTTGAACACGAAAGCATTAAAAAAAAGCTTCGAAACTTCAGGACCGGGAGCCACTTGGCAGCGGATAATCCGGGGGTTATCTCGGGGAACAGCGTTTCCCTGGCGAGGGCGCGTTGGCGGCAAGGGCGAGCGCCTTCCCACCACCTCTGGCCACGAAACGTCTCTTCATCACACGCAACACCCCTGCACAGCAGGTTCAGGAGATCCCTCATCTCCTGCAACACAGCGGCACATCTGCGCGCTGCCCTTGCTCGCGGGGCGGGCGGGCTGCGGCGCTCAGGGAATCTGCCCCGCAGAAAGATGAGAGAGAAGTAGAGGGAGAGGGAGAGGGAGGGAGAGAGATCGAGCTAGCTCGCGGCGCTGTGATTTGCCTCCTTCTCTCCCGAGATCTTTAGAAGCCCTTGACATGTTTTTCTGCCACTGACGGCAGCTTTTCAAGTTCAGAAGAAGAATAAAATGTGCGGATTTGGCGCCAATTCCTCCCCACCCCCGTCCTCCCACCCCTTTGAAGGCGGCAGGATGGCACTGAGGGAGCCGCATTTGACCCGCAAACACGCGCTGTAACCAGGTGCGGGGCGGGGGACCCGTCGCCGCCTCCCCGCCTGTAACAGATTCAGCCCGGTGTTATCGGAACCAAGGGTCTCTCCGCCAAGCCGCAGCTCTAGGCGGGAAGCGGGCTGAGACCCCCGGCGCTCAGCCCCGTCGCATGGGGGGAGGAGGGGTTTCCTTAGAGCGAGGAGCCAAGCGTCAAGTGGACGTGACCGTCCCACTTCGGATTCTCTGCGGAGTCCCTGGGCGCTTGTGAGCAGCGCTCGGGGCTGTGACAGGACCTTGAACAACCTTCCCCGCTCTGGAGACCCCCCGCCCCTCTCTCCCCCGGCACCCACGGAGCGCTTCCCTTGCCAGCCCGGTGCCAATGGAGCGCTTACGGCGGGACTTTGCCGCCAAGCCGGGCCTCCCTCGGTTCAAGCCCGGGACTGCGCGTCCCTCTCTCGCGGGGATCCCGCGCGAGGCGGCGCGTTTCCTAGCGCCCCCGGGGTGGGTCCGGACTCGGTGTCTGCTGGGAGCCGGTTTTACGGGCAGATGCGCTGCTCCTTGTCCCCGGCTTCCCTGCGGTTTACGAGCTGCCTTTTAAGAGGGACATTTATTGGGATAAAAGTGCCCCGCCGGCTGCCACCGCCGCGCATGTGGCTTTCATTGACCAGACACCGCCGTCTCTTCTCCCAAGGCGTTTAGTGCTTTTAAGGCCTATTTGTAAACAAGCGGCCGGGGCTCTAGCGCACAGCGGCACGGCTGGCCCGAGGTTATTGGGCTATTTCCTCGGGTCAGCGGCGGGCGCGGGGCGGCAGGGAACGTCCCTCGCACAAGGCGCTGGGGCGACTGGACGTAGCACGAGGAGGAGCAGAGGGGCGAGGGGTGCCCGGGCGCCTGCTCGCCTCCGCCTCTGGCCCTGCTGAGTCCGCGGCCACAGCGGATCTGGGCCTCAAAGGCGCCCCCCCAAAAATGTCCCGTTAAAACCCGTGATCCAGCGAGAGGAGCAGACCTGGCGCGGGACCTATTCAGACAGACAACACGCCCAGGAGCGTGTCCGCCTTTCCCAGTCAGCACCTCCGCGGCTTCTCCCCTCCCCACCAAGCAAGCAGGACATCAAACCCCTTCTTGAAAGTGGTTGTTTCTACTGATGGGCCTACTTTGCTGGCACGTTAACTAGAGCCCGCCGGAGAGGGCTGACTCCAATACATGACATTGTTCAACTGAATAGCTTCGCTTTTAGGGGTCATCTAAGGAGCGTTAGTTACCATCAGAGCTTTAGGAGCTCTCTGCTCGAACCTATAAACCAGAGGGCAGATGGACGAAAATGTAGCATCGACAATGTGTAAGTCAGTGGCGCTACACTGGCTGTTAGTGTGAGATTCCAGTGCAGAGTAAGATAGACAGCCAAGCTAATAAGCTAGGGCACAAGGAAACACTAAATATTACAGTGTTTAGGCAGTGGCATTTATATTGATACATTAGACTGGTCTTTTAGTCAGAATATGTGTTAAACGAACACACACGAATGTAGAGTTTTAGCTAGATATCCTAGAAATGGACAAATATGTCTTGACATGAGACTAAATCGGCCTTGTCTACAATTCTGGTATACTTCTGCCTTAAAAGCAAGCAGGGGTGTAGTGCTTTTTTGAACTTAGGTCTATTTAGATGACAGAACAGCAGAGAGAAAATGCTTAAACATGAGGTGTTTTTTCCCCTTTGCTTTTAACTGCCCTTCCCCACAGCAAATCGGGACAATTAATAACAGGACAAGATGGGAGGGAAAGGATTATTGGGAAGGAAGAAAATAATTCCTGCCGAATATTCAGGTCACTAAGTAGCTGGATGTTGTTCACTTTAGGCCCTAGCTTGCCTGTCTAGTTTACTACTAGCAGCCAAATCAATCCATTCACATGCCTATACTTCAACAGCTCACAAAAACTTAATTTGTACAGCAGTTTTCGAGATGAAAGAGTTCATGTTTTAGTTTGACTGAGCGACATTTTCAAATAGCCTTAAAAAGAAAGACAGGGAAAGCAGACTAGTCCTCACCTCTGGGTGTTAATAAGTTACACCTCTGGTGCGGATGCTTTTAATACTAATGTGAAAATTGGGGACTTGTTTTTTTCTTGTTCTGTTTCCGCAGTTTTTTAATGATCGACTCTATAAGATGTACTGTTAGCAAATCGAGCCCACGTAGTGTCATGTGTTTTAAAACGTCCGCATCGATTTCAATGGAAAATTGTGCTTACAACTGATGATATGGCATATAAATGTGAACATTGAACATGGTTTTAAAGACAACCCAATCTGGTGGGACAGGCGAGACCCATATCACATAAATATTGATTTCTTTGAGAGGAGGAGTGTTGCAAGGTGGGATTTAAGCTTCTCTGATGATAAAATAATTAGACCAGAATTCGACCGAAAGAGCAGAAAAAAGCTAATTTTCCGCTCTCTCCTGATTATGGTCATTTCTAAATATTTTTGTCTTCGGAATGTAAATCTGTCTCCTTTTCTATTCTGAATCCTCTACGTTATGCAACGAGGGAAATATCCAATAACGTTAATAGCTTCGCGATTTATGTGCTTTGTGGGTATACCTCTTTTTTAATATGGGTGTTATTTTTTTCTCTTAATCATATTTTTGTTGCTGTGACTCGGCGATCATTTCCCCATGAAGCAATTAAGGGGTAACTAGACATTGTCAAAATGTGATTTTCCCCCTCCTACAAAGTCGTTAAGTATTTTAAGTTCCAGAATGCTTAAGATAAGAGAAACATGTCTCTTTATACGCATTCACAGAACCAGATTTCGAGTCCACACGGTGAGTAACATATAAGAGATGGAGGAGCTAGTTTTCTCTTTGGGCTAATTTTTGATGCAAAGTTTCTTTCATTCCTCCCATTCTCCCACTCACACAACCCAAACAAGCCCCAGAGCGTTTCGTTTCCTTACTTTGGGCTCAAACTCCCCATTCGTGTGAATAAGAAGCAGAAGAAACCCCGGTTGTTAACTTCATAGCTCCAGATCATATATATAGCTCTATCTCTCTGTCGTTCCAATAGATTCAATGAAAGCCCGTTAGAATGGAGTTTGCCTCTGGAAATGGATTGCTCTAAACTTTTTCGGGGAGAAGAAGCGGGAGGGTGAATTAACGCCCTTTCCGGAATCCCTGGAGAAATGTGAATCCATCGAGGTGGGGAGGCAATGTGTCTTTCCATCTGTTTGCCGCCACCCTCCAGCGCGTCTGTGTGTCTCTCTGCCTGAAATGGATCTGTCTGTCTAAAATGGGCCTGGATCTCCCTCCAGTGTTGGGATTAGGTTTAGAGAGATCTGGGGTGGAGTTACACTGGTTGCCTATTTTCATATTCATTAGAAATGGGAGGTTGCGCAAGGAGCCCTGCTGAGCTTCAAGATATAAGAGCAACTTCGGGTTCCCCCTTTCAAGACGAGACAAATCAAAGGCTCGGAGGCAAAGCAGCTCCCTGAGCTCTGGAGGTCTCTCCCTCTCCCCTCCCTCCCCCCACCTCAGTTCACAGTCCAGCCTCTGTCTAGGGAAGAGGCTCCCAAGCAGCTTTAGATGATTATGGATTTTCTGAGCGAGAAGTTTGCCCTGAAGAGCCAGCCGAGTAAGAACAGTGACTTTTACATGGGAGCAGGAGGCACTTTGGAGCACGTTATGGAAACTTTGGACAATGAGTCCTTTTACAGCAAAACTTCAGCCAGCAAATGCGTGCAGGCCTTCAACCCTCTGCAAAGGGCTGAGCATCATGTGAGGCTCGAGAGGACATCTCCCTGCCAGGACAATAATGGTGAGTCTCCCCGTAGGATTATTTCTTAACTCGCAGAGCAGGGGAATCGGCGCGTCTCCCCTCCCAGGTTCACTCCTTTTATCCAAGGACAATAGAGGAAGCTTTAATTTAGCAACTAAAGGGCGGTGGATCCGGAGCCCGTTCCGGTGGAAGATCGGTCGCCCGCTTTTAAAGTGATCTTTTAAGCAAATATATTAGAGAGCGGCTAAGAGCCCCCCTTCGCTTGGTTCCAGTCTCCCTTTCCGGCCGCACACATGCGAAGCTTTCGCTTTGGGTTCTACCGCACCATAGTTTAAATGTTTGCGGAAGACACAGCCTAAACGCAAAACATTCAACTAGAACTAGAATCACAAACCGAATTGCAGTAAACAACGCTGACTTCCCCCATCCTTCAGTTCCATAGAACCCCCCCGAAGGATTTCTAGCCAAACCCCTGTCGAGCCAAACATAAAAGCTGAACATTTTGAAACAGTCCTTATTGTTACGGGATACAGCTAAATTTATTAATAGAAAATATCTTTATGTTTGCCATTGATTGATGTGTAATGTGTGCAGTGTACACAGATTAAGTATCTTTTATATATAGTTCAAGTTAGAACGTAATGATCACGTATAGATGTGTGCTATGTTATAGACACACACTGCGTATGTTTGGATAATCAGTCCATCTTTTAGCTTAAAGCATGTTTGGTCATTCTACCTTTTAGCGTAAACTATCTAATGTACTAAAGAGACGAAATAGCTAAACTGGCAATAACATCTGGTGCAGTATCTAGAAGCATTCTTAACCCCGCAACAAATGCTCAAGTGACTCAGATCTGGCTTGCTATATAGTCTGTTAAACTGACTTTTAATATCTCAAAAAGACCCACTGCAGATTTCAAGTTACTACAGGGACATTTTCTGAGTGGTAACTGTTTGGTAAAGTATTCAGCTCCAAATACAAAAGCCCTGCAAAGTCAAAATGTTATCAAAACAAACCATCTATCTTGTAACCGACCGAATACAAACCCCATCATTTCATTTTAAGACAGTTCAAGCACTTTTGCAATTCCAAGAGGATTTTTGTGTCTCGTTGTATATACTACATAATCTGCAAGCGCGCGTTCTTTTAAAACAACAAACCAATAAATGTGAGATATTTATAACAAACGCATTTATGGCTTCAAATCTGCCAAACACTTATTGTAAATGTTAAGTACCAAAATGATTAAAGTATGTGTAGTTTTCTAATATTTTATTCAATCTGGGAAATCATTATTTCACTTCCCAAACGTTACATAAAATGTATTTGGGTTATAGCTAATTATCATATTCTATATAATAGTTTTATTGTGAACATTTCCAATGTTTTATTTCAGACTGGTCATTTAAAATATATACTATTTGTACTTTATTTCAAAAGCTGAAAGCGAATAACATTTTTTTCACATTTCTTTCAAATAATTATTCGGGCTAATACTACTTTAGTAGACTAGGGCAACTCACTTATAATTGTAATGTTTATATTGCAGATAAATTCTCAAACAGAGTTTTGATCATTATGACTAACTTAATAACTATAGTTTATATTTCTGAAATCTAGGCAAAAGAAAATATGGTACACTTTATTTTTATTTTTTTAATGAACAGTTTACAATTTTGACATTTTAATTCAATATTTTGTAGTTCAGCATTTATAAAAATAATACTAAAAGAAACAAAACTTGATCTAGTAGAAAGGTCCTAGATATGGCTACAAATCAGCTAAGTACAATAATAGGATTAATAATATATCAAGCTTGTTGTACTTTGTATAGGTATTGAAAGATTTTGAGACAATTCTTTTTATGTGAGATATCTTAAAGGGACCAATGGCTATTTTTTGTTCTTAAAAGTATCAAGAACAAGTGTAGTTTAGGAAAACTACAGCATATTGATTTATTGAGTGTGATTGTTTTTAATTAGCTTGCTTAATTTATGTTTGGTGTTTTATTGCAGTATGAATCAGTGTATTGGAGTTAGGTATCTAAAAAATTATGTTTGGTTAAAATCACCCTGAATAAACAGAGAAGCATCAATGGTTCTGAATGAAATTATGGAGAATGGCAGAGAACCTCAAAATAAGCTCCAAATTATATGCCTGATGCCATCCTTTATGAAGTTTTACTGCAGTGGATGTTTCAATTTTCCCTCCTGTCTCCAAGAGCAAAAAAAGGATCTTTCAAATCTTGTAACATGTTTCACGAGTTACTCATGGAATGTGACATGTTTAGCAAAACTATCAACAGTTTTTATTTCTTATTTAGAAACCAAAGAAAATTATTTTAATATTTATTGCTGTCATTTAATGTTTACCTAAAGATAAACAGTTCCTGCAATGCTAATACAAAATATATGAAATAATTTCTTTTAACTTATTAGCATTTTGCAGAAACCCCCTAGGTATTGAAATCACAATATCATTAATTGGAAACAATTCCACTTCACAAATCCAGAGTTTTTAAAAACCTGTTGGGTTTGTGCACAATATCAAATTTTAGTTCTACTCAATTGGGTGGTTCTTGATTAGTTAATTTACAAATATTTAATTTATTCTATAAAATTATTTTGATTTTTTTTCATAAAAAGATGTTGGGGTTAGTTTAACTGCCATCTTAGTTTAAAATCACATTTTTCAGCAGCTTTTGTTCCATTTATTTTAAATCAAAAGCTAGTTCGCAGTAGAATTTTGTGGCTATGCAACTCTATTTCAATCAGATTTCATATACTGCCATTTAAGTGTTTTATTTGCAATATATAAGAAATAGGTAATTTACTTATGCAGGCTTCTTTATCTTCACACCAAAAGAGTTCAAAGAATATTTTTAGATACCATGTCTTTGCAAAAATTCTTTAGGTATCAATAATGACATCAAATTTGTTTTTAAAAATTACAGGATTCCTTGCCAGTTGTATCACATTCCAACATATCTTTGCATATAATCAACTTCCTTATGAAAGTCTTCTAAAAATCCTCAGATCTACAAGCCCATTTAACTGCTTGTTTTCCCCCCCTGTGTACAGTGAACTATGGGATTACTAAAGTAGAAGGACAGCCTCTTCACACAGAGCTGAATAGGCCCATGGACAATTGCAACAGTCTTAGGATGTCTCCAGTGAAAGGGATGCAAGAGAAGGGAGAACTGGATGAACTGGGAGATAAGTGTGACAGCAATGTCTCCAGCAGTAAGAAGAGGAGACACAGAACTACCTTTACCAGTTTACAGCTGGAGGAACTGGAGAAAGTGTTCCAGAAAACACATTATCCTGATGTATATGTAAGAGAACAGTTAGCTCTGAGAACAGAGCTCACTGAGGCCAGAGTACAGGTAGGTACCTAATTCAGACGTTACACAGGACAAATTAAACTATCCTGGAAACTGATCAACAGCACATTAGGGGTTGCACAAAAGTCCATAATGTTGGATCAAACAGAATATGTTTTGTCATGTTTTTCTATAAAAATGAGACAGTTCATTACATAGGAAAAATAACTTGTTAATATTTAAGTTTTGCTGTCTGGGGAAGTTGCATGTAGGAAGAAAAACAGAAAGCAATATGGAGTTTAAGTCTCTGATAACCTTGCTTCTCTGTCAAGTTTTCAGGCAGCACATGAATATGGTGTTAATATGTAAAAGTTCCCAACAGTGTAATAAAAATGTATAATAGTTTGGCAGTATCACCATACCAGAATGAACTGCAGTGGACTCTAATTCTATTGTTGAACACAAATTACAGATTTAAAGTAATCAAATTCCTTATATTTTGTTTCAAAGAGGAAACACGAAAACAATGTATATAGACAGTAAAGGCTTGACCCATTAATATTGAGAGTTGAGGCTGCTCAACACCTTGCAGAATTGGGATCTAGTTTCTTTCACTTATTTTATGATAGATTTTCAACATTATTTTAATTGCTTGGGGACATTTATTGTTGAACAATTAATTAGCTAGCATTGCATATAGTATAGCATTAGTATGTATCTTAATCACACACATAACTGATTTAATACATCTGTATAATATTTGTATGTGTACATGTACAATTATGAGAAAAGGTATTAAAAATGCAGAAAGGCTGACAAAATATCTGAGATCCTTTGAATTTTAGTTTCAAAGGATGGGTTTAGCTGTCAAATATATACTGTGGTTGCTATTAAAATGAACTTTTAAAAGTTCATTCTGTTTTCAGAGATCTTGCTGATTTCATTTATATTCCCTGTTGTTGTTGTTGTTGTTGTTGTTTTTTACAGTTTATGGAATATCAGGTCTGTTGAATCTCCCAGAACAGGAGTAACTTTTTTGAGTTTAATCACTTTATGTGTTAACAACTTCACAACCTGTAATTTATAAATAAATAAAAGTCAATTCAAATGCACATGACTGAAAATTAAACAAAGATCACTTGTATAAACTATTTAAATTACTTAACTTTTATAAAACAAATGGCCTTTGCCTGTCTGTATTCAACTGAGTGACATAGGCATTGTTGTCATCTGAAAACGGGGTCCTGATATTCCCTCCCTTTGCACCCAGTGCAATATCAAAAAAATTAGTCCAGTGAC
The DNA here is from genome assembly GCA_032164245.1 of Sternotherus odoratus. Lineage (NCBI taxonomy): Eukaryota > Metazoa > Chordata > Testudines > Kinosternidae > Sternotherus > Sternotherus odoratus. The sequence continues at coordinate 65,133,241 of JAVMKO010000001.1, forward strand.
TTAACTCTTTAATCAACCTTGGAGCATAGGTCTTCTTTTTACATTTAGAGAGCTTTTTGGGTGTGACTTGTGGTCATAACTTTTTGCAACAAGTCTCTGCTTAGATTTCAAACAAACACATATACACCATTAAGACCACCGTGGCTTTATATTATTTCAGTTACATAATTTTGGGGCCACTGGGACTCCACACAGAGTAAAGTTCTACTTAGCATGAACTAGGATGGATTAATGGGGTCCAAACTGATAGTTTCAGGTTGGGAAATTGATCATATTTTTTTTCACAGTTACATAAGCTTTTCAAAGTAAAAGTAGGATAACTGGAGAATTAAAAGCACAATGCACAGTATAGCTGAATAAGAGGGTTTCTGGCAATATTTGTTTTCTATTTTGTTTACAAATAATTTCCCCTCACTTAGAAAATGACCAACATCTGCATTTCTGAGAAGTTAAATAAGAAACGAATATGAAAGGAAATGGTGATCATGTTGATCCTGAGTAGCAACAGTATTCCATCATGGGATTAAGCAGTTTAAAAGGCCTTGCATCATTAGGGGCAAGCATCTGGCAATGTAAGGATAACAAGCAGCAGTTTTGCATTACTTTGTGTAGGCAAATGGTTACTTTATCTTTGCCAAGAGTCAGTTTCTAGTAAAGTGATGTAAACAGAAACATTTTGGGGGGATGTCAAAGAAAAAAAAGTGCGCTTTTCCCCCCTAATTTAGTTACTATAAATTCAAACAAATTGTTTTATTTACTTTAGCGGAACGATCAGCTGGATACGCTACCCACGTTTCCCTTCACCGCCATTTCATCAAGATCCAGTTTAATTTGTGTCCTGCGTACATGCAGAGAGAGCCAACCTGAACCTAATTTATCTAAGTTGTTCTCTTTCCTGCTGCATGTCAGTGTAGTAATTGGCACCCATTTTAAGGAGATTGTCAAGGTCTTTTTTCAAAGAAAGAGCCTCATTACTAAATTCCCTTAGCATGTTCTTGGTGCCTCCTGTGGAGACAGCAGGGAAAAAATACTATATATATATATATATATTTTTTTTTACTGAGCTCCAGGCATGATAGATAATACAAATTTACCAACAAGGTTCATAGAAAATATGCTCAACAAATATTCTGTGCCTTGTTTTTATTTCTGGGTACATTTTTCAAAACTGCCATATTAAATTTGCAGTAAGTAGTTAGAAATTAAACTGACCAATAATATGCCCCTGCTGCTAAGACAATATCAAGGGAGTGTTAGAGTCCCAGACAACCAGGGCAAAAATCTCTAAGAGTTAAAAGCACTAAAACCAACTGGAAACTTTTTCAAGTAACTCTCATTTTGATGTTACATTTTAATAACAGATGAGTCTTCAAATTATTTCCTCACCATGAGACTTTCTGTACAGCCTAAAGTGAGCAACATGCCCTATTCCAGAGTCTAATGCCATATAACTTTATTTTAAATATTGTGTTATCCAGTATAATGAAGAATCCCGCAGTATATGGGCAGGTACCATCTTTTTGTTCTATGTTTGTACAGTGCCTAGCACAATGAGGTCATTCTCTGTAACGGGGATCCTCAATGCAACTAGTAATATTAGTTTTACTAACATGGTCAGTTTATTAACAAGGATAAAAATGATTTTACCCATAGCAGAACAATAAGGACTTGACTGGGCAACCCTTACTTCTGTTCAAGAACACTTGCAAATGAGCAGTGTGATGATTCTGTGGGATGACTCTTATGAGCAAGTGTTCACCATCATGAGTCTGGATTGCACTATAGAGCCCTCCGTATAGTAGTTTGGGTTCAACTTGTAACAGGCTATGAAGGAGGCATATAAACTCTCCTAGGCACTTCAAACTAAACTTCCAAAATAGAGTGAAGCTTTAATTATACATCACAAAGTGGACCCCTATCTTTAGACGCCAGTTACAATAGGTGGACTCATATTAGTCTCTCAGACAATACTGTGCTGAGTACAATATAAATACTGAGAGAGTTAGATACATTAATGCCATAGTAACTAAGGACCCAATCCAAGGCCATTTAAGTTAATCTTTCCATTGACCTCAGTGGGTATTGGATCAGATCCTAAGTGAACCTAGAAATGAAATTCCTTTCCTCCCTAGACTTCCAGTGTTCCAAACAGGACCCCATCACCCAGTACCAATAATAATTCTTTTCACTGAGCTGTTTCATTCATTGTGTCAGGACTATCCACTGGATCCTATTATAAAGAAGAGTCTTTGTTCCATAACTGTTTATTGTTTCCCAGCTTTGTCTGGTTGTGTCCCTTCCTTCAAAATCCTCTCCATTATACAACAGAGCTCATAGATGCTGTTAGCCAGTTTCCCCTACCATTTTCTTATTTCTCTGGATAAAGTTTATATACCACCTCTTAACATAAAGAGTTTAGCCAATCATAACAATCTATTAGCTGTATGAAATTAATAATAAGTGAAGGGACTTGCTGCTACCTGAGTGAGCTGGCCAAAATAATTGGAATATATAACATCATATTAGCTTATGTGCTGATCATACTCTGTCTCTTTCCTTCAGTCATTAGGGGAACAATAGATTTCCTGTAAACGCAACCCAAAGAGCCAGAATTCACTTCAATAGACCTTAGATCGAAAGGGTCTGCAGCAAAAGGGGGCAGTGAGCTTCCTCTTTTCAGTGAGAGAAGTCTCCTTTCAGAGAAACAGGGCAATTTTGTATGTTGCCTCCCAAAGTCTTTTGGTTTCAGGAAAGGCTTTTCTATTGCTTCTTGTGATTGTTATTTGCTTTCTTGTGTAGGTGTGGTTCCAAAATCGAAGAGCCAAATGGAGAAAAAGAGAACGCTATGGCCAGATCCAGCAAGCTAAAAGCCATTTTGCGGCCACCTATGATATATCTGTTCTACCACGGACTGACAGCTACCCACAGGTACAGTAAATAACATAAAAAACATCTTTGTTTCCTGCTCTTGACAATGCTAACATGTAAAGGTGCTCAAAAGATTGTGGCACAATTAAAATAATCATCATTACTCTTCACTAAGACATTAGAGTCCATGTTGATTTTATTTCTGACTCTACTGATTTGATTTTCTTTCAACATTCTTCATTTTAAACATGATTTCTTTGTGACTTCAGACATGCAAAGACCTAGAAACAAAATAGCCAGCAAGAACACGACATTTACACTGTGATTCCTGCATACTTTCACTTTTTAGTTTCTTTACCTTTGTTAATTAGTCAAATAAATATAACATTATATATAGCATAATAAGACAATATGTTTTCAGCTTTGTTTGGTGAGCCTTAGCCCTTCTTGAACACGACTGCCATGAAACCATCAGTCTCAGCCAAGGCATCTGTTTCCTTTTACTTTGTCGTCTCCCCTCACCCCAACCAGTTACTGTATATTTTCATTTCCTCTGACCATACTTTATTTTTTATGCTGTTTATAAATGCCAAAAAAACTTTGTAACCAGTAGAGCTGCCATTATGACCAACACCTCAACTGTTTATACAGAATAATTAGCTTTCACAATACATTTACAGCTTTTCTTTTTTAGATGAGAAAAGGCTTTTTATAAGATGTTGCATTTCTATTATGACTGATTTTCCATAAATTATGGCTTTGTTCTTCAATGGTGGGCAATAACTTTGTGCACCTTTCTTTTTTTCCCATGTATGTATATGATACATAGGGTGTCTAATCTATTCATATATGCACATGCACTCATACCTGTGGGTGAAATCCTAGTCACACTGGGATATCAATGGATGTTGGGACACTGAATTTAATAGGTCCTGGATTTCACTTCAGATAGATAGATAGATAGATAGAGTCACATACAAACACCCCTACATATTGTATACAATATATTCATTAAAAAAGAACAAGCATTAACAATGAAGTCAGGAAATTCAGAATTGCAGTTGGCACTCTACTTTGTTAACAGGAGATCTTTCATTGCATGATCAGTAGGCAGTTTGGTCTTGATTCTGCAACCATTTAAGCATGTGCATTAGTGTATACTCACGTGAGCAGTCCCATTTAAGTCAGTGAGACTACCCACAAATGCACTGTTCATAATTAAGTAATTTCAGGGTCAGACTGAGGGGAAGGAGAGGAGGAGGAAGAGATGATCAAACCCTTTCTCACCTGTTATTGACTCTCTCCATTTATTTATCTTCTCTTTCCCTCTCATACTGTTCCCATCCGCCTTGCTGTTTCTCCCCTCTCTCATTCTTCTCTTTGTTCTTTGGCCCCTTTCTTTTGAGCTTGGCACACCTCTATTTGTACTCACTCCTCTTCAGGTCTCCCTCCTAATTTCCACTTCACAATATTTATATAGAAAAAAGCTTTTCTGGACACTGAGCCACACCTGGCCCCTTCCCTCAAAGGCAACATGTTATTGTGCTATCAGGACAGCTCATCAGTTTATACTGACTTGGACAGATCTGCATGGATTCATGTTAGGAAATGGGGCTTCCAAAACATTAGTATTATTTCATAGTATAGTAGCACATAGAGGCCCCAACTGACATCAAGGCCACAGTGTGTGAGGCATTGTATATACACATAAGAGTAGGGTGAACAGACAGCAAATGTGAAAAATTGGGATGGGGGGTGGCAGGTAATAGGAGCCTATATAAAAAAATGACCCCAAAATCGGGACTGTCCCTATGAAATCGGGACATCAGGTCACCTACATAAGCGATAGTCCTGGCTCCTAAGAGTTTACAATCTAAGCAGACAAGAGAGACAATGAGTGAGAATGGGAAACTGAAGCACAGAGATGTGAAGCGAGTTGCTCAAGATCACACAGGAGCTGAATGGCAAGGCTGGGATTAGCATTTATATCTTCAGGACCTCAGTCCCGTGCCCTATCCTCTCCAGTGTACACCATGCCAGCTCCATTAATATCAGACCCTAGAACTATGCATACATCCCCCTGGGATGCTCAGTAGGCATCTTAAAATGTGTGTGCTGTTAAAAGTGTATATTTTAAAACTAACCATAGTTTGGTTGTTTAAAATATTGTTAAATATAGCTAATGTTTAATCCACATGAGGTGATAATTGCTTGGCAGTTATTGCTAGTATTTAAGTGAAGCTCTTTTGAGTTATTGGATAATGCCAAAAGGAAAACCTGAAGCCAATGAAAATGTCTGTTGTATACTTCCTTATTGGTCCACAATGAATGACTTGATCATTGTTTTTTTTATGAATTTTGTGAAAAAATCTTTCCCAGGCTTAGGTCATATCTGCCAAGTTTCAGCCTGGGGAAATTTTTATCATTGGTTGAGTTTCAAACTCCTAAAAATAGAGGTTTATATTATAAATCCTGATAGCAAAACATTAAGTAAGTATTGCTACCTTACTGCTATATGTATTCTTTGCATACACACATTTACACATCCATTTATAAGCACACCCAAATATATGTATATGGAATAAGGCCTGCCTACAAGAGAAAGCTATACAGTTTAACTTCAGGGTTTATTAAAAACTGATTTTTAAACTCAGATGAGTTCTCTTGTTTAGGTTTATAAGTAGCATTTTTCAATTGATCTTAAGCAGACCCCTAATCAATTTAAACTGATTGAAATAAGACTGGTTTAAACTGAAATATAAGAGTCCCCATAATTTTTGAACTGGTTTAAATAAGGCTATGTCTACGCTACAGCCTATGTTGGCAAAGTTATCACCTGAGGGTGTGAATACTCCATCCCCCTATGGAACATAAATTCTACCAGCATAAGTGTTTGTGTGCACAGCGCTATGTGGGTGGGAAAGCTTGTCCTACCGATATAGTGTATGCCGCTTGTGTTTTTTTATGTTGAGAACTCTCTTCTGTGTCCTGTTGGTACAGCTGTGCCTCTGTGCTGCTGCAATGCTGTATGTATAGACATGACCCAATTTAAACTTGCTACTTTAGTTAAACTGGTAGAATGTCCTCATGTAGACAAGGCCTGAGGCTATGGCATGGTCTATACCTAAAACTTAGGTCAACTTAACTACACTGCTCAGGGCTGTGAAAAATTTGGTACCATGAGTATTGTAGTTAAATCGACATAATCCCTCATGTAGACGTGGCTAGGTTGCCAGAAGAATCCTTTTATTGAACTAGCTAATGCCTCTCAGGGAGATGGATTACTTACGCCGATGGGAGAACCCCTGCCATTGGTGTAGGTAGTGTCTACACTGAAGCCCTCTAGTGGTGCAGCTGGAGCGATCCAGCTGCACCACTGTAGCATTAAGTGTAGGCAAGATCTAAATGACATGAATGTAATTGGGTAGAGGCTGCAATCACAGTACCATTAACAGAGCGAGTGCCATTATCACAGCACTCTGAGTGGTACCACAACTAGAACAATAAATAATGATACAAAATAAACCGATCAGCCATTTCACTTTCTCGAAATGAATCCTCTCAAGCACTGTTATTCTGACACTGACATCTCTAAAGATCAAGGCATGCTCTGCCATGCATGCAAATCAGAAGGTTGTCTTGGGAGTAGAGGAACACAGGTAATTAGGTTTCAGAGTGGTAGCCCTGTAAGTCTATATCCACAAAAAGAACAAGGAGTACTTGTAAGGTGCCACAGGTATGCCTCATTTGTTTTATAAATAATTAGTTTGGGTGTGAAGACTGGGTGTAAAGTTGTGAAACCCTTATTTGCACTGATGTGCATTTAACAACCTTTGATTTTGCCTGTGAAAAGTACATGAGGACTGGGGAAGGTGGAATCTTTCTCCTTCCTCCAACATAAATATAGGGACACTGGGGCAGTCTGTTGCACTGACTCCTGTGTGGCATGAGAATCAGCAGCCGATGTGGTTCTTTGCTCTGCAATATATGCTTTGCAGCCTGCAGGTCTCTGATCTGAACTCATCTATGGGTTGTATTCCAAACACACACAGCCCACCTGAATTCCAGGAAAGAGAGATACTCAGTAGCATCTCATTGGAGCAAAACAGAAAGTGTGGAGACCCCCTGCTCTGCTTTTCCACTGTCTACCTTCCTCCCACCCCACAGTAACAATATGATGTTTTGGATGTATTCAGAACCTTGTGTGAACTATATAAAGGATTTCTTCCTAAGTGAGTAAAGAATCTTTTCAACTTATTTGAGATGGAAGATTGGCTCTGAATTATCTATTGTTCAGCCCAACCATGCTTGTAAGTTACTCTTCTTAATCTTTAACATAGTAATAGACAATGTACTTTTAATATTTGAATAGACCATAATTATTTGTTCTGTCTAATTTGGTCTAATCTGTTTTGCAGTATGTTGATTGTTGACACAAGTTGTGGTGCAAAATGGTTGTCTGCAGGTTGAAAAAATAACCGGAAGCTCTAATGCCATTCAAATTCTTCTCTCATGTCTGCACACACAGATCTCCCATTGACTGTAATGGGAGCAACCAGCATACAGCTGTGGGCACTGAAAGTAGCATTTGGGACACAAGTCCTTGCAGTTCAGCTGTTTTTTAGGCTTGTTTTCAAGCATGTTGTACGACAAAATAGTCATGAAAAAATTAAGGTAAAATAGCAAAAAGTATAGCGTGTTGAAATTTTCCAAAAAAGTAGATGTTATAATTACCTCCCCCAACACTCTGCAAATTGTCAGGTTTTTTAAAAGCCAGCTGTAGGATGAGTTGAAATTTTCCAAATGTTGATTTTTTGACAAAGGTTTGTGTTGAAATTTTTATTTTTGATGGGATAGCCAACATATCTGTTGTTTTATGACTTGCTCTAGTAGCAACTTTTGGCCTCGTTAGCGAATTAACTTATGCAGCACATTAGGGCTCGGATCATTTTTAAAGAGCGTAATACAAATATATCATAGGCTAGAGTTTGAGAGGCTAAAAGTGCTGTCCCCTGTGTTGAAAAAGAGACACTCCATAACACTCTGATACTGGAAATGATAGTACAGATTGTGTCTTTAAGGCACAGCTCTGCGATAGGGAGAAGAGGAGCAGTCAATCCTTGGAAGCATTGTGCTAGAGGCAGGAAGAATAACTTCAGGACTCTGAGGGTGCACAGCCCTGCTACCTCCATGTCCAGAATACAGCAAGTGCTTCTCACCCCACTACATGGCGCCAGTTTTGGAGGGTGGTGTGAAGGGGGAGACATTGCTCCATGTCCTTTGGGAAGTCTAGTGCCACTGTCCATGCTAAACTTCAATAGTCTTTGTGCTCAGGTACTAAGCTGTAAATGGATCAAGGTTGCATCTTATTCCCCATGAAAGGTTATAATCTGAGTCTCGCTCCCACATTATTTATTTTCAGTACTTAGGCTAGTAGTTTTACACTGTATACCTTAAATATAATCCATATGTATTATCTCTATAAATGCAAGAAGGCCAATAAATAAATAATTGTATTCAATCACATCCTTTAAAAACACAGAGAATGAGAGGAATATCTCTCCCCCCCACCCATTCTCTCTCACTACCACACTTCCCTACGTGTTTGTTCTTTGCTGTTGCTACATGGTAACTTCTGCTGGATTCTTGTTGCTTTTCCTAAGATGACTTCCCTTTTGTCACAGAACCTCTGGGGTTCCTTTTTCCAGAGCCACAGCATCTCCTTTGAAATGCAGCTGAAGTTGGAAATGGAGGCATGTCTGAGGCACTGGCTGCACTTGATTTTCAGGGAAATTCCAACCCACTGCAAGTGGGAATCCCAAAAGGAAGCTGGGGCTTCAAAAGAAGTGAGAAGCTGTGGTAGTGCAAAAGAATGAATGTGCGGAGAATAGACAGCAACGTCTTAAAAATAAAGAGGAGAAGCAGTACAAGGGCTGGTCTCCTACGCTGGGGTGCCAAACACACTCAGACAGGCAAAACAAGGTGATGTGTACTTATTTATCCTATGACTGTCTAGTCAGCAATGGAAAGCCTTAATGTCACATACTCTATTTAGCAACTCAAGAGTGTAAGAAATTATGTAAATATGCACATGCTGTTTATTAAGCCCATGGATCATAATTCCAATATCATTCTAATGGATAACTCCCATTAACAATAATCCGAGTTATTGGCTCAAATTAAATCCCTCATGTGGTCTATATTATACACCACATGTTATATGACTTCAACTATAGGCTAAATATAATTGGTAAATAACTGCAGTAGCCGACTAAGAGTGACTGTTATTTAGTGCTAATTCTGTTGGTGACTGCCAATTCGAATCCTAGAATCACAGAACATTAGAGGTCATCTAGTTCAATCCCTTCTCAAAGCAGGACCAACACCAGCTAAATTATCCTTTGTCAAAGCTGGGCCTTAAAAGCCTCTAAGGATGGAGATTCCAACACCTCCCTAGGTAACCCATCGTAGTGCTGTTCTAGACAGGGTTATACAACATCTGGTAATTTTCTTTTCAAGCCCACAAAAGTACCATACTCACCCAATTAATCCTTTGAAATACTTGGTCCTTGCTGTCTCAACATTTCCTCTCTCATTATTTGTTGAATCCTTAGTCCCTTAAACTTTTTGAGTGAAAATGAACCTAGAGTTTAGTTACAAGATTACTCAATGGTGTGAGGTGGGATGTCTCCCTTTAATAGTGCTCTCTAAAGGTATGAAATATGGCCTTTCACCATATCATAGCAGTGAATAATACCTTTCTTTTCATTCTTTGGCTCTGAGAGTTATGTGGGTTACAGTTCATCTGGGATGTACATTATATAAAAAATAAAGCATGATGATCTTTTGAATGCTGGCCCAATTTAGTCTGGCCAACCTGTGGTAGACACAGGAGCAAGGGATGAGAAGCTGCCTTTCTGCTCCCTTGATCCTGGGCCTAGAGCAGGGACTGAATTGACCTGCAGTGTAGTTTAGAGCAGCAAGCGCTGTTGTAAATTAACCTGGCTAAACCAATTCCATAAGAACTTTTTGCCAGCCTGTGGCAGGGTACAATGGCAGTCCAGGAATATCACCTATACCAGGGTGAGTAGGTGGCATAGAACTAAAAAATCTGACTTTTTTCCATACGGGCATTCCCACTATCCTGCATCCTTCAGCAGCACAAAAGGAACTGACCCAGAGGCTAGGAGCTGTCTCATTACTGTGTTGTTATTGTTTTTTATTAATTAGCATCTCAGTGGTCCATTGTGCTAGCACTGAAAAAACCCAACACATTAGTAAGAGACAAAGACCTTCTTCCCCATAGACCTTATAGTCTGAATAGACCAGACTGAGAAAATGTAGTAGATTTTAAAGTTGAGCTATTCAGCTACAAGGCATTGATTTATTTGTCCAAGGTTTCCACAATCAGATCTGCAACCTGAACCCAAAGAAGTATGGAAAGACAATCTGAATACCGAATACTTTAGTAAACTTCATACTTCAATTCTGTCAAGCAGAAGGTCTGTTCTAAGGAAGTGACATCATAGCAGTGATGACAACTATGACTTTCCTAGTGATGTTGATGTCACAGTCATGAAATCTGACTCTTTTTTTCTAGCTGGCAGTGTATAAATATATATAAAACATGATAGGTAAATATATTCAAGGGTTCTGGTGATTTCATGCTAACCACAAAAGCAAATCTTAAGCTGTCTGTGAAGTTAACAGAAACCAGAGATGTACAGTATGTATAGCCTTATTCACAGCCTTCCTGAATTGCCTTTTATATAGTACATGGATCACACAAGATTTTAAGAGGAAAAATATTTTCTTTAAATTCATGTGCACAATGTCCCCTTTCCCTCCTGTCTACATCTGCTATGTACACTATAGAAAAAGCACTGATCATGTCTATTTTGTGTAAAGTATTGCTCTGTTTATATTTCAGTGTGGGGTATATTTTTCACTTAGAATTTCACTTTAAGACAGTTATGGAATATCTTTTTGCTAAATAGTGGTGCTTTGATATCAAACATGTTTCATGCACTTAAAATGAAGGCCGAATAATTTTCATGTCCAATAATAATGGAACAGGAAAATGACCTGGAGAATAGAATGATAAAGCAAACATGATACATACACTTGAAAAGTGTAGCTGACTCATGAGACAAGCTTTAAGAATCTTCTAGGATCTTGTTAGTCTTTTAAAACTCAGGGTACTAGCTAAGATTCCTCTGATGAAGGAATCTGTGGGACCACTTTGTAACCTAAGATTAAGATTAAGAATCACTCCGTTGTTCATTTTTTTTGACATGGAATAGATCTATTTGAGCATTATGGGCTGATTTCTTCCCTCACTTACACCTGTACAACCTCAAATTGAAAGGGGCGTGTTTAGGATAAAAATATCATGAAAACCTGTGGTACTATATTTATGGTATGACAAACACAGAGGTAGCAGAAATCTCACAAGTACTGATCTTGTGATACTTCCAGACCACACAGGTTTATAGGAACATCTAAACTTAACCTCTGAATCTTCTGAAGTTCACCCATCATCACAGTAGTAGACATACCAATGGACAAAGTCCCATTTGTCTGTTTTACCCATTTAAAGCACTTTTCAGGCAAAATTATTCCAGTAATCATACCTTGGAAGCCCATGGAATTTGCCCTGATTTTTTTTCAAGAGCATTGGGCAAGACAGATAAAATGGGATTTTGTCTAATGTATGTCAACTGTGGGAATAATGGGAAAAATTCAAAAGGTTCCAAGGTTCAGATTGGATACTTATGGGCTGGAAATATTACAAAATAATTTTTCTTGTGAAATTTCCTCTACATCTGAATATCATTCAAACTGGAAATACAGTACTGAAAAAATAGATTCATAAGATTGTAGTTTTTGGGAATCATGCACTATTTGTAAGAGATTTCAGATGGATAGTAGCTTATGTTTGGAACAGCCACCATACTTGTTCTGCTTGCGGTAAGCTATACAATTGCACACAGAGCATTTGCATATAATTAGTTCTCTGCCTCCATTGAAGGCACAGTGGGACTGATCCTCAGCTAGCATAAACTGGCAAAGCTTTAAATGGAGCGATGCTGATTTACACTAGCAGAGGATCAGGCCCATGAGCGATGCGTCTAATGACACTTGGGTCATCGGTTGTCATAGAGCTCGAGCATATGAAAGGCTGAACACCCTGAGCACCTTGGAGGATTGCCCCCCCACCCCCAGAAGGAATGGGGAATGATTCATGACTGTCAGTGAGTTATTGTCTAACCAGGCATTTGTAAGTCAGATATGTTTCTGTGGAATATGAATGATCATAAAGAAGGCCAGAGTTAGCACAAGCTCTAGAAAGCCAAAACTGTTTGTAATGATGGATAACATAGGCTTGAAAGGGAATCTGTGGAATCCCTGTCACTGAAGGTTTTTAAGAACAGGTTGGACAAACACCTGTCAGGAATGGCCGAGATTTAAATGGTCCTAATGACTCAGCACAGGACTAGCTGATCTCTTGAGGTGCCTCCCAGCCTTACATTTATATGAAGATAATCTGGGAAGCTCAAATCTCCTGAGACTCTTTGGCAGCTACTAGGCATCCAAATCTGTAAAAGCCTCAGCAGGTTTGTTGGTGCCTCCAGTCTCTATGAAGTTCAAAAGGCTCTAAGGGACTTCACAAATCCTGGGAACCTTAAGGCTCATTGGGGCCCTCTCCATCCTTCACCCTCCCCTTGAGTTATTGGAGGCAGTATTCTACCCTCCATACCAACAGGCCTCATGAGGTTTGTTGATGGTGTCTTTCTCCTCAACCCCACTCCTTGCAAGACTTTGTATCCTCATCAGGGCCTGCATACTCAGAGACTCCTATCTCTTGAGCCTTAAGAAGGATATTCATGACCCTCTCTACAAACCTTAGGAATAGCTAGTGGGCAGCCTCCCCCTATAAGCCTTAGTAGCCGTGGGATTGACCCACACATGACATAGCAGGTTCCTTAGCTCCCAGGTAACTGAAATTGTCTTCTCTGATCTCTGAGGAGCAAAATTAGGCTTGTCAGGTTATGACAAGTTAAAATAGGCTCAAACTGGTCCTTTGGGGGAATAAAATCCCCTTATAGGGGTGGAATGGGCCTGATGTTTCTGTGAGTTTGGGATCCTCCAAAAGCAGGAAGTAGATGGGGACTGACACACCTCCTAAGGGTCACTGGGTGTCTTTCCTCCTGTTGATCTCAGGAGGCCCACAGGAAGGAGGAATTATCCCTGATCTCCCCATTGAGCACTTTGCTCTCTCGATCCCTTGACCTCCCCCTCGCTCCTATCCCTCCCAGAAGAACACCAGAGATATGTACAAGCAGATCTTTAGGCGGGTGTGTGTGTGAGTGAGTGTGTGTGTGTGTGTGAGAGAGAGAGAAAGATTAGGGAGAGCAGGCGCCCCAGGATGGGTACGATTTATTTGCCCCTTGTTCACCAAGTGTTCTGTAAGACACCCCGGAAAGAACACTTCCCCACAACTGCCTATTTCCTAGCACTGACTCCCAGCACGGTCTCTGGAGTTGCCAAGGATCCAAAATGAGCTTGTCAACTTCCGAAGACCCATGTTAACAATATTATTTAAAATATTAACTTTTAAAATATGAGTTTAATTACCTCATCCTTATATCTTCACACTAGATCTCAGCTAGATGAGTTTGGTCAACCATAATTTATCTCTGTCCTTCTGGTTGGTGGTTTGTGTGTGCGTTTGCTATGAAGGAATAGAGAAAAAAAGCATCAGAAACATTTTTTAACTTTGAAGTGCAACTTTTTTGTGTGTGTGTGGTGGTCATTGTTCATTAACCCCTTTTCCAACTGACGGCAAATTTGATAGGAAAAAATGGGGGAAAAATTGGGTTTATAATAGGAACTCAGTTTGTGACCTATGGAGAAATTTGTGACCCTCCAAAATAGCACCATAAGTGTGTATAGTGTTTAACAAACAAATAAAAAGATACAGGCCCTATCCCAATTTGCTTGCAATCTAAAGTCAGCATGAAAATGTAAGAAACACATTTTTAAGGTGTGGGGAAAACCACAGGAAATGAAAAGAGCATGATATAGTTCTTGGCAGAGCAGTTTCCCCATAGTGAATGAGAGGGGAAAGTTGTCTTTATCATGGATTTATTGTTTTTTCTGTAAAGTTTGAAACAGGACTACATTAACACACAGTAGGGAACTTTTAGTGTGTATCAGCAGGGTCCACATTCAGCCTGTTAGTGCATGACATGCTAGTGTGGACTAAAATGTACACCCCTCTAGTGTGGACTAAAGCTCCGTGTAGACAAGCCCTTATTGTATAAGGAGAGACTTGTATGAAGAAAGGGAGATTGTAAGCTATTCATGTCAAGTCAGCTATTCATGCATAAGGTGGTTGTATTAAGGGTTATTGCCAACTAAAGAGTGGGAGAAGACAAAGAAGGAGGGCTGGATGTGAGTTTTGATTGGAGCAAAGTACACAGATAGGGGAGTAAAAATATACACGATTTGAGATGGAGGCAGAAGTTGTGCTGAGCCTTGAAAATCCTTGTAAACCACCATCTAACAAATAACAAATATATGAAAAATATATATTCATAAATTATATAAATATATATACCAAAGACAGGAGAAACCAGTGGTACTTTATGTTTAAAAATTTAGGCTTTAGGTGACTGCCAAGCACAAAAGGCATAATATAGCAAACCCTACACACGCGGTTACTCCAGATCTGTAGCAGACATTGCCGGTAACCACAAAGTTTGTCTCCTAGTCTGTCATGCAAGGTTTTCCAACAAAATGCCACACTGTATAGCCAGTTAAGGCAGAGAGCTGGAAAAAAGGTTCATGGGTGTAATTTGTTTAAAACATCATGAAAAAAGGCAGTTTTAACTAAAAACCATCTTTGAAACCACTTTAGAAAGGAGCCATGAATGTGTTATGACTCATGTCTGTATCTTCTGGATTCATTTGTTTTAAAGTAACTAACTATACAAAGCTATCCAAGATGCTTAAATTTCATATTTTATAGCCAAGTATTAGTAGCTTGAGAAAATTATCTGTTCAGTTCAAAGTTTGGTACTTTTACCTTCAAATATTTACTTAAAAACTCTCCTTTGCCATGATGTGTATGCAAAACATTGCAACAGTTAGGTGACTGGTGTGCTGAGACCACTACATACCATGATGACCAATATTGCCTCATTGTTTCCTTATACTCCCTCATCTGTCTGTATCCATTTGTTATTTGTCTTATACTTCAATTGTAAGCTCTTTGTGTTCTGTGTTTGTACAGCAACTAGCATAATGGGGTCCCGTCTACAGTAATACAAATAAATAATAATAACAAAACAAATAATAAAACAAAATGCAAATTTTAAGCTATCAAAAGCTTTTATAATGACAATGATATTTGCACTTCTATTTCTACTTCTATTTTCTTCAAAGTCATTTGGAGGCTTCACTTGACCATAATGAGCATTAGACTGGGTTCTTTATCTCCATGAGCAGATGGATATATTTAAGTTCAGTGTGCCAAGTGAATTAATGGCAGAGTAGAGAACAGCAGTCCTAGATCTCTGGCATATGATCTAATATATTGCCCAGGCTGTATCTTCACTGTATTTTTCAATGACATTGTATAGAATTAGTAGGGTAGTTGCTATTATTATACAGTGGAATTAGCGAGGGAAACCAAAGAAAGAAGAAAAAACATGGAAAAAAATCTAAATGTAATCGTATTTTATATGTTCCAGATTCAAAACAATCTGTGGGCAGGAAATGCAGCTAGCAGCTCGATGGTCACTTCCTGCATGCTCCCGCGTGACACTTCCTCCTGTATGACACCTTATTCCCACTCACCCCGGACTGATTCTGGCTACACGGGCTTTTCAAACCACCAGAACCAATTCAGCCATGTGCCCATCAACAACTTTTTCACTGACTCTTTACTTTCTGGGGCTACCAATGGACATGCATTTGAAACCAAGCCAGAATTTGAAAGAAGGTCCTCCAGTATTGCAGTTCTACGAATGAAAGCCAAGGAGCACGCTGCGAACATTTCCTGGGCCATGTAATATCATAGTACACGTTCTTGTTTTATTTTTTAAATAGCAAACTAAAAACATTCTTATTTCCCATATTTAAAGGGCACAACAATACGCTGCTGTGTTTGGAAATGCTAGCAGTCAGGATATACATCGAAGCCTGCTTAAACAAATACCCTATATTATTTAACAATAAAACTTAAAGATGAACCTGAATAGATTTACCAATCTCAACCAACCCTGTTTTTTTTATATTCAAACATGTTTTATTGTACCAGTTGATGAAATATGATTATAAAACCTGCAAAAAGAATAAACCTATTAAACAAATACATTGGCTATGTTTTGGTATATGTCCGTGCTATGTACAAAAGGCATTCCTTATGAATGAACACCTGATAAAGGAAGGAGTCTGTTGAGGAAAATACATTTGTCAAATCAAGGCTGTGAGGTAAATGTTTAAGCACATTGTGTGGGGTGTTAAGCGTATGATTCTCCTTATTGTAAATAAATGTTGTAGGTCTAACTCTGTGAGCACTGTGCTGCTGCTTTGGGCCTGATCCATTATTCTGCTACACCCTTGTATTGAGTTCATTGAAGTTATACCATTGTAAACCTCGTGTAAAGGAATGGTGAGTCTGATCCTTTACTCAGATAGACCTGAGTGAGCTCTCATTGAGTTTAATGAGAAATTTGCCGTGGGTTTCATTGGGAGCAGAAGTCTACGGCAAAACTCTTATTGATTTCAATGGCAGCAGGATTGGGCTCGATATGTTCACTGCATATTACAAAGGAATTAAAATGTCAGCAGACTTTGACATTTCTGGTGGAAAAAAAAATAGGGAGTGGGGGGGGGGAGGGAAGAAAAATACTTTACATCTGGAGAATTGCTATCTGCTTTGATTTACTTCTCCTCCCTTTCCCCTGTCACATTCCAGGCTCCTTCAGATGAGTGAAATGTCAGGCTCCTTGAAAGCAACAGCCAGTCTCTCAAGTTCATAAAGGCAAAGTAAATTAATTGAAATAAAGAAGGACTTGCATGACTGTGATTAGAACAGGATACAGCTCTCCACACTGCCTGTGCTTCTTGCTTTTCTCTCTAGCCTTCACTTCGAAGCAAGGGATGCAGGGGGAAAGCATTTTTCATTACAACAAAACTGAACTAAGTAGCATTAATAAAACAAAACTACAGGGATCTAGGGAGTGCTCCTCTTTCTATTTGAGATGAGGCCAAGCTTCTAATGACTTAAATGTGAGAAGGATCCAATCCATAATCTTTAAGTACAGTAAATAAGCCTCCCTTCGAAAGCATTATTAATTGGAAATGAGATTTTATAGCAAATATTTTAAATTGGATGATTTGAAAATAAATTTGTCCTATGCACAGTGTTTAACAAAACAATCAGCCTTTTATTCATTTATATACTTGTGGTTTCCTCATTTTATTATTCTGCCAAAATGAGCTTCTTCAATTTTGGCCGTGGCTATTGGGGGTGAGGAGAGGAAGGGGGAGTTTTCAGGCTCACATTTAGCAGCTTTTTAAATGTCCTGTTTAGACAACAGTAAAACGTGCCTTATGCTTCAAAGCAGACTGATTTGTTTTTAACACATGTAAAGATACAACGGCTATATGGACACTTGTGCCATATGAGGAAGAATTAAAGTGGTGAAAAACCAAGCAGTTTTTCACAGGTCAAACTGTTTCCAATTTCAAAATGTGTTTTTCATTATTATTATTTTTTAACATTTCCACATAATAATTTTTTAAAGTGTAGTATATGGAACATGCAAGATCAATTTCCAGCTAATTTTTATTAGAGCATCATTAGCAGTAAGGCAATGAAAGCTCAACTTGCAAAACATTGAGCCATTTTATCATTGCCTTTCATTCAGTTTACTTGTATATGATAATACCTGAAGTTTCAATTACCATCTCAGGAAATTCTGCATTAAAAGTTCATTTTTACAAGGCAGTTTAGGTCAAGATTAGAACTGAACAATTCCCAGCAATATATTGCCATGACAGAGTGTTTGCAGGAAATAAACTGTCATGATCAAAACATTATTAAACTGCTAGATGTTTGAATCGTAGCAAGAAGCAAAGGGGGAGAGGGGACCCCTCATTTTCCTGCAGATTGTAATCAACTGGAAGGGGGTTATTCGAATTAAAGTGTTCCTCCCTATTTGAACAATGGAAATGATTTGTTCCCTTTTGCAAGCATACCCTGATGCCTTAAACAAACAGATATTCAAGCTCCAATTAAACCTGGGGTGTGATAAATTGCAGACCGAGTTAGACTTTTCATACTTTCACAACAGCTGAGTTTCTTAGTGTGCATGATAGTCTATATGCTACAGCATGTAGACAAGCCTTCCTCATATGTTAGATGTCAAATAATACAACAGGGTCAGATGCTGTGTCCATTACTACTCTTATTGAGTAGCCCTTAATCAGTGAGTAGTCTCATTGATTTCAATTAATAGCCATTTTAGTGATCCCTCTGGACATTTTTTTTCAGTTGGACTCCTCTCAGAAAGCCAAGCTGTGAACAACTTACGCACAATGGGGAATGGTTACTCAGGAGACTAGTCCCACTTCAAACAATGGGACTATTCATGTGGATAGTTGCTCACCACCAGCGTAAGTGAGTCACCATCAGGCCAAGAGTTTGGTACTATTCAGCAGTGGTAAGGGTGGCACAATCTGGCCCACAATGACTAATGGCCTCTGACTGCCGGAAGCAGGGTCTGGACAACCGGGACTTGATCACTCAATAATTGTCCTATTCGGTTCATTCCCTCTGAAGCATCTAGCACTGTCAGAAGAGAAGGATATTGGGTTAGATGGGCCACTGGTCTGATCCACTATGGCCATTCTTATAACCTTAAGAGTTAGATACCTATAATCACTTTGAGTAGCCACTTCCTGAAAAAATAATGGTATTGAAGTCGGTGACACTATTTGTGGAGTAAAGTGCTACATTTGTTACAAGAGTGTTTTACGGAAGAAATGTCTGTCTGTATTTGTGTGTTTATATATATAATATAGTCTGAGTGAATTTCTACTTAGTGTGAATAAGGGTATCAAAATCTGCCCCTAAATGATCTTTTCTGTTGGGTACACTTCTTCAGTCTACAAGACTTTTTTTTAGCTTTAACACATATTTTAACTCTTTTAAAAATAAATAGATTTATTTTAATGATTTCTTATTATGAGTGACTGAACTTTTAGCTGCTTCTTCAACACAATTTCCGTCACAGATGGTGTGGAGAATGTACTAAAAACGAAAGGAGGTGATTTACCTACCCTTTCTCCAGACCGCTTTAGCTAATGTTTGAAATATGTGATCATGCAACAATGAGAAGAAAATTTATAGAAGTACTGGGCTAAGATTCCCCAAACTTGTTAAAGAAGAAGATGAAATATTGTTGTAAAACAATGTCATGATTTATTTGTAATGGTATAATGGTGGGATATTTTTTCTTAGGATTGATTAATCATTCTTACATTCTTTTCAAAACAAAATGTTTCAATATTAGGGCAATGAAATATTTAGTTATCACAACAGAAAGAGAGTCAATTTTCTTTTTTTACTTTCTCCCATTTAAAATGTCATCAAATTCAATACATTCTTGTGAAACATTTCATATTTGATAACGGTGATTTTTTCAGTGAAAAACTGTTTTATTGAAAATATGTGACCATTTCCAGTGGTGAATATACCAGTCAACAGCTAGTCATTGTTATCCTCAGTGTTGTAATACAGATTAAGTTTATTCTGCATGTTAAGATGTACAAAAGTTGATAACAAAATTTAATTTTTAGAGTTAGGTTTAAATATACTAATTGTTTTGGTTAAGAAAATCAGTAAAAAAATGTTATCAGTTCAATTATTTTACTTGTATATATTAAAATATGAATTGTAACATATTTATGTATGCTTATCTTGTACATTATATTTAATATATTATGCATTATAATGTTTTGACATTACAGGAATGAACCATTTTTACCTTAATGAAAGAACAATTTGACATTATCTAAACAAAATGATTTGACATTATCAAAACAATTAGATGTTTCTGAATTTGAAATATTTTGGAATTTCCGTTCCATGACAGACCTCAAAATCCTGACTTTGTTCCAATTGAGAATGAAAGCAAATATTGTGATGCCAGATATTCTGTGGAAAGAAATTCTGTTTTCCAACCAGCCCTATTCACCACCAGACTTTCATCCTTCATTCTCCCTATGACAGGGTCCTGACTTTGTCCCAACCACTGAACCCTTCACTTTCTCTTACAGCTGCTGAATAACCCATTCCCTCTGCCCCTAAATATACACATTCATTCATTGCCAGTTCCCTCTCTTTCCTCTTAAATTTTAGCTCTCATCTACCTCAATTCCCCACTGATTCTCATCCCCCTAGATGTCAGTTTTACATGCCCCAGCTTCCCAGTACCAATTTCTGATCCAAGGATCAAATGAGAAGGAAAGTTGTGGGGGGATCATGTGTCCTGGATCACTAAGGTATTTTTTTGAAGTAGGTTACTGAGATATTGTGGGTCACATTAATTTTAATATTAGGGCCAGATTCAGTGGTACACTCCAGTTGCTTTGCACGACTGTCGACAACCACAACGCAGCTAGAGATTACTGGCTAGTTAAATTGGGTTTACAGCTGCTTTGCATTGTCTGTGCAACACAAAACAGCTGCAGTTCAATGGTGGTTCTGGACCTTACTTCTCCTTTGACTTATGGGTTGTATAGGAAAACTTACCAAGTAAACTTCCAGGACATGAAACTATGGAGTGAAACTGTTGTAATTGAAAGAGTATGTTTTAAATGTGGTTTACCTATGAAAACCGGGAGGCAGATTGGGAAATGAGGAATAAGGCAGGTGATAGAGGGGTTGTGGCAAGAGCTGATTACTGGCAAAGAGGGTTTTCTGAAGGGGAATAAGGGTGGTGTGCTGGGTGTAAGAGAGCAAGGGGAAACTCATGTTAAAATCAAGAAGAGTGGGAGGAAGCAAGAGATGTGTGTGTGTGTGTGTGCGCACACATGCACATATGGCTGTTATGAGGGTTTTATGCAGAGAGGTCCAGGCAGGAGTCTGGAGTGGGAAGCCTAGTGTCGCTGTGACAAAGCTTCTAATGCATGAAAAAGGTCTTTGTGACATTGCTGTATCCACTGCACAGTGAGGTAGAACTGCTGTCGCCACTAAGGCCAGAGCTCAGGGAGAGCCATTAAAGTTCAGAAACATCAGTACTTAGAGACTGATCTCTTCCCCACCCCTGCACCTCAAGCCCCTCCTTCTACACAGTACCGGTCTCCTTTACATATCCCCTTCTCTACAAACATTCCTTCTCTCCCTGCAGGCCCATAAATAGTTCTGCTTCCAGCTCATCCCCAGTTTCTCCTTTGACCCCACAGCCACCCTTGCCCCTTGCTCAATGCCTTTTATACCTGAAAGTTGCGCAACGGGAAGCCGAAAGGACTTGCACATTCTTTCAAAAAATATTGTGGAGTGGTGCAATAATAACTTAATAATAATAACTTAATAATTGTAAGTGGTGCAATTATGGGGAGGATACACTTTACTCAGACACAGTTGTTGAATCCCTGCTTTAAGCACAAAACAAGCTTACTTATGGAGCCTTACTGGTGCCTCCATAATAACATGCAAATTAGTAACCAGCCAAGTTAGTCAATCCAGAGACAATAATATTCATGAATAGGGAAGGAGACTAATGACATGCAGAAGCACCACTTGCCTTAGTAAGGGTTGCCAGATCAAGACCCAAGTGAATCCTTCTTGTCAGCTATAAAAATGGACCTTCATGGCTCTTGTACGTCCTCAGTTCTAATCACCACACACAAATATAATCTAACAAAGGGCTGAGTCCAAAGCATATAGAAGGGCACCTATTGTCCTCAGTGGGCTTTGAATCAAGGCCAAACAAGGACACAAACCTGTAAGCTCTCTCGAAAGTTGGAATGGGGTAACATAAAGCATATATGCCAGAGCCCACACATTAGCTCCAAATCCTTTGGAGATGCCTCAAAAAAGGCCTAATTTAAAATAAGAAGCTGTTAAAAAATTAGGCCCCAGCCCTTCAAACAATTGCTTTCGTGTATGAATAAAATGATTTTGCTAGAAAACGATAATGGAAAATGGTTGAGTCCTTCCCCAGTTAAAATAACAATACTAAACAGGACTATCACAGATTTCCTTTTCAAAACACTACATTTGTTAATAGAACAACTTGGCTACCACGCAGTGGTTAAGTAAAAATTTTTCCACTAGTTTTCATAAGAATTTTTATAAATATAATTAAATGCATATTTACACATGGAAAAATGCTCAAGCTGTCACTTTAGTATATTGGATACATGATATTCTTAAACAGAATGATCTGAAGTCTGGGCTAAAGTCTCATAATATTATTTAGTGATTCATAGATTCCAAGGCTGGAAGGGATCATTGTGATCAATTGCTAACACCAACATTCTATAGAGAGAGAGGAAGAAGTAAAATACACACATTGATCCAGAAGTTATTGAATATTTAGAGCCAGAAAACACAGAATTGGAAAGGGGAGAGAGAAATTTCCTTGGCTTCACCCATATTACAACCTTACTCAAGATCACATCCTGGACTCAATTCAAGTTAATAGGAATCTTGCCATTGACTTGACTTGGGACCAGGATTTGGTACTTAACAAATAAATAATAAAGTTATCTAAATGAGACTGTCTTGAATCAGTTAGTTTATATGAAAGGTTTATGATTAGATAGCCCATTCTATTATTGAAAACCGCAGTGCTTCATTGAATTAGCATTCATTCTCTAATTGCTTACAGTAGTTTCCATACTTGTTTCTAACTCTTGTTGGTAAGAATCATTGATAAGGATGGACTAGAAAAATGTGTTTTGGTTTGTTTTTAGGGCAGGCCAGTCCTAGGAAAGAATATCAGCTTTAGTTTGAAAATGATTCTACACATCCTCTAAGTCTCTGAATCTGAGTCACAGCATTAACCATTATCTAAACTAATTGGTCTAATTTTCCTCTGGAATTTCGGCAACTAATGTAACTGAGATAAACAGAGAGACACTTATGTGTCCACATTTATCTACACTTCCTATTTGTACTGCTAAATGCTTAAAACAACACTGGCTCATAAATTTGCCTTTTCTTTCTCATTCTCTTGGCAGTATTTCCTAAATGCTGCACTTTTAAAGAGTGCAATTTGGTCTCCTCTCAAATAAATAAGAGCAGTGGAAGGAAAAAACTCAAGCTACAAAGTAGTTCTAACCCATTAAATGCAGATGGCCCACAGGGGGTTTAATCGTAAGAGAGAGAACACACATCATGCTGAAATATAGAGCTGTTTTCTATCACTTGTTACCATTTGAATGTCTGTCCCAGGAAAGTGAATTCAATCTATCTTACTGGCCATCAGTTGCCCTCTGAATACTCCTTCTCTCTCTGATGTAGCTAGATTTCCCTTTAGAACATACAGAGATGAATGAGCTCTTACCACACGTAGAAGTGAAAGAAAACATTTCTTTCTGCACCAGAACAGATGAGATTCATCATTAAGAGAATGGATTTGACCTTGTCAAGTGGACCAAAGCAATTTATAAACAAACTCCTCCGGGGAAGGCTACTTTTGCCCAAGTACTATATTACAGTGTTTTAACTATGCCCATTGCTACCTTACAATAACTTCACAAAGAGGCTGACTACCTGAAATATATGGTGCTGAGAGAACTTACAGATGAACTTAGAAAGATTGGGGTAGCACTGGGGTTACCTTAATGCCTGGCTTAATATTTGTCTACCATTCTACTGTCTCTTTCTTGCCAGAAGTTTCAGATCAAATGTGTTCAATATCCAACTCAAAACTCCACTTGATGATTGGATATGTAATCCAGAAATAAAACTGAGCTTTAAGGGTGCTATTGTTATGCAACCCCTTGTACAGGGAGCACACAGAGCTATTTGAGAAGAAAACCCCAGCTGAAAAACTGACAAGAATCTTCTTATTGATAGACCAATGCAAACAATCAGTGTGTGTCTATTTTCTTTCCAGTTTTGGGAAAAGAAAAATGAAACGTGTAAAGGGTCAATACCTCTGTGAATGGCTTTTCTAGACAAAACTCTGCAGCCCCTCGCCCTTTTCTAGTAGCCCCTCGTTTCTATTTAGTAGAAGTCTCAGAATTTCAACTACGAATATTGACAACCTCCCTCCCCACTAGTGCCACATACCTTATTTGGGTGTGAACATTTCAGCAGATGAAAAAAACCTCAAAGGTCCATCGGCACCTCTTTTGCACAAAATAACACAGAGGAGAACATGATTAAGAAATATAATGTCTTGCACAGAAAACCTCATCTGCAGCACCAGTGAAACGTATACCAGCCAAAGGGCAGGTAACCAAGGATTATTTGTGTTTTTGCCCTAAAAGCGACAGATTCCTCACTGGCTATGAGGACAGATTTTCCTTTTGTTCTTGTCTCCATGAAGTGCTCCTCCCCACTACCTTTACTCGTAGCAGCATGGTCAGATCATAGTCATGCTCCCAAAAAGGAAATATGGGGCACTCAATGCAATTAGTGTTCCTACAAGTGGCAAAACCATTCTGCATGTTTTGATCTTCCATGGCTTTTGGGAGAGGAGAGTATGCTGGTCTGCTCACATTTTGGGATAGTTTAGAATAGTAGATACCCAGGAACATTCTATAGAGCTCCTACCTACTGTCCCTTTGGCACCTCAGTCTTCTCCGTGGTTTTGTTTCCCTCTACACTACACAACAGGGGACTCTACTTATTTTAAGGGCTATGCTGATAGGTTTGTGCCTGTTGTTATTATTATTTCATATTTGTTTTGCTGTTGCATCCAGATGTCTCAATAAAGGTCGATGTCCCATTGTGCTAGAAGACTTGTCATGGCTCCCAACATTTAACCCCTAGGATTTTAGAAAGATTGATGTGGGGGCCTCCCAAACTTTTAACCTGCCCCCACCCCACAATCCTGAGAAGGCTCACTGGGGATCTGGGGGTCTCCACGCTCTTTGCATGTTATGTGGCTGATAAACAGCTGGATATAACTTTTAACCCAAAAGAAATTCAGACTATTCTAGCCCAGTTGATTTTCCTAGCTTCTCTGTAAAGTTTATAAACAAGAAAATAGTCTCAACTATGTTCAGTTGCCACAAGAATATTGACCCGCTGAGGTCAGAACAACACCAGAGTGAATTTCCCAAGGCCTCAGAAGACACCACGTTGCAAATATTCATAGCTGCTTAGCAGATTTATATTTTATTCATTAATGGGTCATGTTCTCAAGGGCTTCTCATGTTAGGAAGTACGATGAGGAAAATGCCTCGTCATCGTTTTATTACAATTATTTATTGTTCACACAGTCCCAAGTGTGTGCTAGGTGCTCCGGAGTCAAATATGGAGGCATGTGACCAAATTCTGATCTCGCTTCACACTAGTTTTACAAAGGAGTTCCCCCTGATTTCCACTGGGGTAAGTGAGATCAGACTCAGTCCCCAAGCCCTTGCCCTGAGGGACTTGCAATCAAAATACACACAAAGAAAAGGATGTAACAAAAAGCAAGTGATTGAGTGGTGATGTGAAGCACACATCTTGCCTCACATTTTTATTACAAACATTCTTTTGTTATATTGACACTCCTTTGAGATGAAGACTAAGGTTCACATGGATTTTATTTAATATCCCAGGAAGACCATAATTTTTTTTTAATATAGTGTTCATGCTAAATGAAAAAGCTGCCATTTCTCTCTTTACACAATACAAAAATCATCCAAAATTAACGGAAATTGTGTATGGTGGAGCTGTTAAAGATCCCAAGACACTGTACGCACCAAATAAGGACTAAGGCCTAGTTCTTCGAAGGTATTTAGGTGACTAGTTCCCTTTAATTTCAATTGAATTAGGCACCTAAATACCTTTGAGGCTTGGGTCTAAAATCCTGCTGTAATTCTCATTGCCCTCATTGGAAGTTGGTTCGTGCCTATTCATTCTATTCCCTGGGTCCCACCCTCTCTCTGCTGGCACCACTCCTATTAGCTGTGAAAGGGTCAGACAGACAGTGGGGTACAGCAAAAAGGACATGATGGGCCAACTCCTCAGCTGGTGTGAATACTTCATTAACATTAGCTGAGCTACATCATTTACACCAGCTGAAGCTCTGGTCAATAGCTGCCTTTCCTCTCCGTGCAGTCCTACAAGATTTACATTGTAGCTGTTCTACACACTGCATAGACAGAGAAGAATGTACAGTTCTTAGCATCTGTTGGCACAAGAAGGAAAAGGAACAAGGTTAGATGAAGCCATGCAAACACATTCAATTACCAGCTGAGCCTTCAGTCTAGGATACAGATCATCTTATTTGGCGTGGTATAGATGGTTCTGTGGTTAAAGCACTTGACTGGGCTTCAGTAGATATGGGTTCAGATTCTGGATCTGCCACAGACTTCTAATATCAGTTTAGGCCCAGATTCTCAAAGGTGGTTTCAAGGCCTAACTTCCCTTAAAATCAGTGGGAGGTAGGTGCTTAAATATCTTCGAAAATCTGGGCCTTAATCTCTCTGAGCTGCAGTTCTTCATCTCCAAAAAAGGAATAATACACACATATTTTCTCCCACATTTTGCCTATATTGTTTATTTAGATGGGAAGCTCTTTAGAGCAGTGGCTGTCTCACTATGTATTTATACAATGCCTAGCACAAAGGGGCCATAATCTCAGTTGGGCCTCTAGGTACTACTATAATACACTTTCACAGTAATAATTAATAATGGTATGTTATGTGTTCTCTTCAAGTAATTCAAATCCACATTTGTCTATATCGTGACATCATTTAAAAGAGCTATACTCTTCAAGCATTGTACACAGTGAGTAATATCCCAGGATAAATTGGTAATTTAATGTAGTTTTGCATCAAGGTAGCTTTCATATGCTTTTGACTTTCAAATTTTTCTTGTGCTAGTGTCCATTTAAGGTTTGCGATTTGAAAAACAGAAATGACAAGACATTCAAAAATGTCTGTGTTACCCATATGTATATTACTTAGCACTTAATATTTATTACACATATTTAGAAAACTTGTTAAGCTATCTAATCAGATTTTTAAAAATGCTACACTACTTAAAGACAGCATAACACAATATGGATTTAAAATCTTTCAAGATATTATCAAATATTTTAACTATCATAAAAATGGTTAATTTTAAATTGTTTTAAATTTATGTTCTACCGTATGACAAATATTTGTACAATATGCTTTATGAAACTTATTATATACCAAAGAAGTGGAAAATATGGGTGAGATTTTAAAGGTAAAATATATTTAGTCAAAGTAACCTGAAGCTGTAATTTTAAAAGCCATTACTATCCCATTTCAAAAAATGTTTTCCACTCAGTCCTTATTGCTTTCATTTAGAATTTAATTTCTGTTTTATAGAATCAGAAGAAGTGGCAGATACAAAAAGTGGATACAAGATATCACTCGTGCAATATTTGAGTAGCAAAACAATGGGTGTTTGTATGTAATCAAATGATGGATTTTGAAAACATGATTCATAGATTTGAAAGCCAGAGGGTATAATTAGATCGTCTAGTTTTACCTGTACAACACAAGACATTGAATTTCACCTGGTTATTCCTGTATTAAGCCCTATATGTTAAGTTTGGCTAAAACATATCTTCTGGAAAAGCAACCAGTCTTGATTTGAGAACACCAAGAGATGGAGAATCCAACATTTCCTTTGTTAATTTGTTTAAATATTGTATGCTATCTCTTATCACAAAGTACTTGCTCCTGCAATCCTTCCTCAGGAAAATTCCCACAGATTTATCCCTCATTACTGTGTTTGGTACCCTAATTCAAGACCAACTTTCAGTGCATTGGGTGGAAGAAGAGGTTTAATGAATTCCATAGGGTGTCTGGTGAAAGAGAAATTGTGATTTTGAACAAAGATCCAATACATTTACTGAAACTCATTCCAGGAGGCTCTTCAGCCTGTTCTAGAATACGTCTAGCCCAGTCCTACTTTTGTGCCCAGTTTTGCAGTATACTTATTCCAGAATAACATGGCTACCTCTCTGATTTTTGACATCATGCAAGACACTGCATTTAGCCATATGGAGTAGCAATCCGTCAACCGCATGAAGAAACTTGCACAAGTACACACAGTTATCATCTTTCTCTTATTTATACCTGCCCCTGGAGACTGCCACGGCATGCATCTAATGAAGTGGGTATTAGCCCATGAAAGCTTATGCTTCAATACTTTAGTTAGTCTTTAAAGTGCCACAGGACTCTTTGTCACTTTATCATATGTAGTTATTTGCTGGTTTAAAGAACCCTTAAACCACTGGGAAAACTAAAGTTTTGCCTCAGTAAGAGTTGCTACACAGAATAAAAGCAGACATGGTCCACAGTATAGGGTAGATGTTCGCTGTCCCAGAGGAAGCACCAGGAATAATGCCCATTATTAATGCTATTTACTCCCCCACCCATGCCTCTGTGCAGCTTCCCTTCATCCTTGCTAAAAATATAGGGGTAAAAGCAAGCACAACTGAAACTCCTAATCCCCTGGGTAGAAAGCAGTAGATCCTTGCAGCCCCGTCTCCCCCACACCCGATAGTTGGTGAGGATTAAATAGCTCTCATCACAGATTGCAAGGCCAGAAGGGACCATTCCAGTATAGCACAGGCCATAGAACGTCCCCAACATAATCCCTAGAGCAGATCTTTTAGAAGACACATCCAATTTAGGTTTAAAAAATTTCAGTGATGGAGAATCCACCATGACCCTTGGCAGATTGTTCCAATGGTTAGTTAGTTTCACTGTTAAAAATGTACACCTTAGTTCCAGTCTGAAGTGTCTAGCTTCAGTTCCAGACATTGGATCATGTTAGATCTTGCTCTGCTAGTGGGCTAAAAATAGTAATTTAGCTGCATAGGCTAACAATCCTGAGTATATACCTATGGGATTCAGGCAGGCTTGTACTTGGGTCAGCTAGCCCGTGCTGTGATAGACACTGCCCATGCTTCCTTGACTACGCTACTTTTAGGACTTAGCATGCTAGCTCAGTGAGAGCTAGCACAAGTACATCTACTCAAGCTTGGAATCATACCCCTAGCTCCAAGGGTAGACATAGGCTATGAGGCATTATTTCTCCCCTGGACTGCTGCCACACAAAAGGTATGGACCAGATGAAGTATGTGTATGCAATGGTGGCTTTAAGCTGTTGGGAATTTGGGATACATCCTGAACCAAATGACTCCCAGTGAAAATTAGAACAGCCCCAGGTGTGCTATAATTGTTAGCAGCACATTCTAAGCTGACTAGGGGCAGTGGCATGCCCCCAAAGGTAGGCTATGTGCTATAGAGACTCCTCCCCTATCCCACTATGCATGATCCCTGTTTTGGGATTGTAGGGGGCCCATAATTGGGCTGCTTATGGTAGCCCTACATTATTCCCCCGCTGGTGGACTTTACCCCTGACTCTTTGCAGCTGCTATCTACTCCTCTGCAGCAGCATATAAGGGCTGGGACAGGAACCAGAATTTTTTCCAACATATTTGGAAAGAGAACTACGTTGGAGATAAATATATTCAAAAAGCTGTAGAAGGTTTTAGATCTACAGGGCAAATCTCACAGATGTCACTGCCAGGAGTCATGCTTTTCAATGCCTAGCACTTTGCTTTGAACATTAAGGGGGAAGCGTACTGGTCTGTGGGCGAGGTTAGAATCCAGGGACGCTAATTTTCTGACTGTGATTTGATTATTCCATACACAAGGAAGAAACAGAGAGCAAGACACAAATGTACACAAAAGCCCTCTGAGTGTAAGTCATGAAGCATGTGGAGGAGGGGTTCCTCCCTTATCCTTCTTTCCACTCCCTTCCCATGGGTACGGCTTACAGATGTTTTCCTGTGCTCTTTATTCTTTTGTTCCTGTTTCCCTCGGTGACCCTTACTCTCAATTGATTCTTTTTTGTCAAATTTTGCTTTCTTCTGAGCCTTTGATCCTATGCTCTGATGCCTCTAACAACTAACCCGACATTGTTATCATTAGATTTGCTTTATGATTCCTTACCCCTAGCAGCCCACAAGGAGATCAAGAATTTTGCTTTCTCTCTCCCCCTGTTGCTGCTACAAGAGGAGAGAACTCTCACTTATGAAGTCTCACACCTGGTGCTTAGGATGGGTACAACATAAACTAACACGTATGGATTAGATGAATAGAAGCATATGTATGAATGGTCATCCCCTCCATGTTTGGATTTTGAATTGTGGCTTCTTTCATGTTCTCAATCACTCTTCTGGGTGCTTAGATCTTTTTTCTTTAGCTCAGTAATACGGCCAAATTCAGAGAATGCACAGGGTGGTAAGGACTCCTATAATAGTCCAGGCCTGCTCACAGTTCCCTGCTCTTGGAAGAAAATTTCACCCACTTATGCCAAAGTTGAATTTGATTCTGGTTCCTCTGCTGTTTTGCTGATTTTGATGGCTCATATTGGAGATTACTGTTAATCTGGGGACAGTGGAAGAAAAGGACCCACCTCTGTTTGTGTATGTCATACACACAGAGAGTTTAGATAAAAACTTCCAATACATCTGCTGGAACGTTGAAAAGGAACACTACTTTATTTGTTGTATCTCAGAAACATAGAACATTGAAGACTCCAAAACAGAGAGACAAAGCAGGCTGCTCCCTAAAGCAGAGAGGTAGAACTCATTCCACCTTCCTCTAAACTGTCTGTCGGCAGAACTGACTGCAGCTCACTTCCTCCTCTGCAGAACCCCCTAGCCTGCAAGCAGGAGCAGGAAACCCCCTGAGAATTTTAAATGATCGCTGCAGTTTTAACATAATTTTTACTACTCCACAGTCCACAGGAGGGAGGTGCCAGTGTATGGGGACAAAGAAAATGCTGTAATATAACCTACATAATGTGGTTTGGGGAGGTCAGAGTATTTCTGCCTCCTTGTGACATTAATATAGAAAAGTGTTGAGGAAAAAAAAGTAAGTTTCTGAAAAGACTGAACACTCACCTTTGTTATCTTTACTGTTTTCTAAAGCTCTGATTTTAGCTGTTACATTGAGGATATATGTTAGTTACATATATCCTAGACTTATATCTACAATTATAAAAGTACAGATTAAGCAGAACTGTTTGCCTGATTCTCCATTAGCTGAGGCCCTTTTTCACTGTTCTGGTGCTAAAAATGAGTCTTAAAGTCAGTGAATCTCCTCCCTAGAGAACATCTCTGGAGTATGCGGGTTCCACAACTGACATAAAACTGACCAAATAGCTCCCCTTTGTCACTCTTCCCCTTGCAGATCCTGGTGTAGGGGAATGTTTAAGAGGCAGTTTGCAATGATGCTACCCTGGATTATATTCAGATACACATAGCTACTTGGGCAGCTACAACTTATGTAGGGGTTGGGCAGGCCTCCAGCCAGACCTGAAATACCAGAAGGATGCCTTTAAGTCACCTTTGCCCCCACTCTGTCCCTCTGCTGAGTGCATCCCAGCTGAAACAGAGAGTCAGGCCCCAGGACTGTAAACATGATGGAGTGGAGTTATCTATATACCGAATGAACCAATGAACCGAGTTAAGAGGTAATGGAGTTGGTACAGTGGTAATAGCTTTCTGTCTAGTATTTTTACTCTTGTTAAAAGACTTTTCCATTATTTTAGCAAAAGGCTGTTTGAGTATTTACTATACAAAGTAAACAAAACAAAAGGAAAAAAGGCTGGATCTGATTGCTTTGGTTTATATCAATGCGCTGTCATCTCAAAAGCCTAATGACAGTACTTTAAATACTTTATAAAGAAGTTAATAAAGAAAAGCAAATAGTACACAGAAAAAAAAATAGGGAAAGTTTTTTGCCTCTTTCTACATTATTATAATTTGGTTTTCTTTTTAAAAGATATGCAGGCCAAAACTCATACTCAAAGAGAAATCCTATTGCCTGACTGCAAACCTAGATTGCCAGAATGGAATTGTTCAGGGACCAAATGCTTACAGAGTAGTTAGCCATCAAAGGAACAGCTGGGGAGATTTCCAGTCCAAGGATTCATATAGGCTACATGATGTCCACTGCCTGTTTTTCAAACACCGCCACCTCTACACTTCTAACCTGCTACTAAGAAAGTGAATAGTTCTAGCCAGCAAAACCAATCAGGGTCATTGTCTTCTAGAGTCCATTCATCCTTTGTCCTATGTAACTTCATATTGTGATTCCCAGATATATGAAATGGAAACAGAACAACATAATAACATTTGTTCCAGAACTGCTGACAGCAAACAGCACTGATTTACTGACATTATAAACACAGCCCTTTTACTGTCAGTAAATTAACTGAAAGTTGGCAACCTTGAGTAGGCTATAAGGAAGGCTTTTGTTGGAAACATAGTCAAAAGAGATGTATATTTAAACCATGAAATTGAGCCATTACCATGCTGTAGATAGAATAACTGTATTCATTTATGTTGCATTAAATCCTCAAGAAGGCAAGTTTGACTCTAGTTCTGAACTCCTCCAGTGGTCAGGAATGTTCAGATCTGTGGTCTTGGCTCAGTCCATTAGACGGATTTGTACCTGAACTTCACCAAAATTCAAGTGTATTCTGTTCTGAAATTACCTCCTGCTAGAGACGGCATTCCAAAAACTGCAGGTATTCATGAATTTCAGGGAGTTCATAGGCCCATACTTAGGTCTAGTGTAGGCCTAGAGGTCCTACAGAGCCTCTAAAACCAGAACCACCACAATGCTAGGGTTCCTCATTCTTGTGCGTGACCATTATAGCATTGGAGACTGCTGACAGTTGTCATTGTGGATGCTATTTAAAGGATAATTGTGAATAATGGGGGTGAAATCCTCACCCCAAGTAAATCTATGGCAAAACTGCCAAACTTGCTATCCTGGATATTCTTGCTCCACCTCATCCTTGCTTCCTTAATGTGCCTTTCTAGCGGCCAAATCCAAATGATGCTGCACATCCTCTCCTTTTGTTTTGGAGATTCAAGCCCTGAATCACCTTTTCTTGTTGTCCATTACAATTTTCATGTCAACTGTCTTTTGCTGGCCATTCTTTTCTATTCTATGTTGGGCCTTCCATTTTGGACATTCTAAAAAATATTTGCCTCCTTTTTATTTTTCTTTGTTGGATCTCTTTTCACTTCCAACTGAACTTTTTTCAGGCCCCATATCACATCGATTGTGTATCATCACATAACAGTGTCCCCAGGGGTGAGTTACACACAAGACAACTAACTAGTCTACATTCATGGTAGTTCTTCAGAATGAGATACTGTCTCTTCTTTCTTGCACGCACTGATCAGCAGTGAAACCATTATTAATACTTGCTTAAAGTACTGTCATTAGGCTTCTGAGCTCCTTGATATGAACCAAAGCAGTCATAAGATTTCTCAGAGTATCATTTCACAATGTGTGCCGACTCAAACAGATATCATTGCCTTAATCTGCACTTGATTCACATCTTAAGAAAGACTCACTGTATTATTATTTTTTGAAAGCATAAATTCTGTCAGGCTCCAGAAAAAAGTTCAGCTTCACTAAATGTTGAGAAACTAGCTCACTTCTGCCAGCCAATGGCTTTTAAAATTGCTGTTGAAGTTATATTATGGCTATTGGATCTGTTATCCATGCTTTTCATCATCAGGGTGGTGAGACAAAAATTGAAGTTTCAAGGATACATAGACTCTATGGCTAGCGGGGACTACTATAATCATCTAGTTTTACCTCCTGTATTCATAGGCCATAGATCCCCCCCCCCCCCCCCCGAAGATGACTAGATAACAAAGGTCCTTGTTTATCTCAAAGAGACATTTCATATCAACTTGGACCAGGCATCTCTCAGTTTTCCTGTCTGTAAATGGAGATAATACCTACTTAGCTCACAGGGATTAATGGGGAAAGGCAGTGAGACTGAATGGTGTACTAATTGAGGCATCTAAAGTATTGGGGCATGAAACAGTTGTGATGATGAAGATGAACTTTTAAAACATAATTCTCTGTACTGATATAAAGCCTGGCAATTGAAGAAAGAGCACATTGGTCCCTGTGTTTTAGTGTAAAGCAGAACATAGTAAACAATGATGCCTCAAATTAATGAATCACATGACAAAATGGCTTGAAAGAATTCTCAAGAAAAGACTTCAGGAGGAGCTGGAATACCAGTTTGGGTTTATGCCAGAAAGGTCAACAGTGGATGCAGTGTTTGCAGTCCAAATATGGCAGAAGTATGAGAGAAATGCAAGGAATTGTTCTTAATGTTTGTGTATTTAGAGAAGGTGTATGACAGAATTCCTAGAGAATTGTTTTGGTGGTACCTGCAGTCCCGCAATCTGCTGGGGACATATGTTCAGACAGACTATCATGGACATGTCTTAGGGTAGCTGTACTAGTGAGGTGTAATTGCAGCTGCAGTGAATAGTAATTCATTGTGAGGGTAAGTCTATATCAAGGATCAGCCGTCAGCCCAATCCTATTTGTGATTGAACTGAACTGAATTATGAGAGAAGTTCCATGGAACGTGTTTTTCTCCAGTGACATTATGTTGTGTAATGAAGATAAATACAAATTGTAAAGGGACTTATAAACAATGGAGGACTGCATTAGAAGAAAATGGCTTACAAATCAGCTGACAAAGGATGGAATACCTGTGATGCTTCATTGACAGAGACAATGAGAAGCCAATTAAACTGGATGGTACAGAGTTAAAGTCTATGCAACAATTTAAATATCTTGGTTCTGTATTGAGCCATTATGGGAATGTGGTGTGGTAAGAAGCTACATGAAGAGTGCTTGTTGTAAATGGAGGGAGTTGGCAAGAATGCTCTGTGGTAAGAATATGACAAATAAACTAAAGATTACAGTTCAGCCAGCCATGAAGTATGCTGGTCAGTGAGGAAGAGAGAACAACCATTTCACGCTCAAGTGGACCAGGTTAAGATGAGAAGTGATAGGCTACACAATGAAATAGTATGAGCCATGATACAGGTAGCCCACATCACAGAACAACTAAAGGAGTCTTGACTCAGATGGCTGGGGCACATGAGATGATGAGAGTGGGATAGGCTGGCCAGAGAGTACAAGAGCTAGTAGTCACGAGAAAAACTAGCTAAAGGTGGTTTGAGATGTTGAACGAGGCTACGAAGAAGGTTGGTGTCAGTTTGGAAGATGTACTTGACAAGAACATTTCAAGACAAAGAATAAGAGCCATCTGACTCCTATTAAATTGACACGGAGAAAAGGAAGAATATATTTTCCTTGGCTAGATAGTTGGGGCCTTATTTGAGAGGCATAAACTGTAAATGGGCATCTTTGTAAGAGTAATATATTTTTTATGGAGTGCATATGAAATCACATACCTCTCTCTCTCTCTCTCTCTCTCTCTCTCTCTCTCTCTCTCTCTCTCTCTCTCTCTCTCTCTCTCTCTCTCGGTATGTAGGTACAATACTTTGGAACTTTCACTTCATTCTCTTGTGTATGATACACAGACTTTTTATGCTAAGCTTAGTGGTTGAGCTATCAGTGGGACTTACCCCAGATCGATCTTTCCTATTAAATCATTATCAATGAACCACTCAGTTTAATGTCTGAAAATAATATTTGTAATAGTCTGTTTCCTTAGAAGTTCACTGATCACCTACAGTTACTTCTGGATACTCAGTACCTATCTGACCAAAGATTAGACTATGACTGGTAGAAGCACAGGGTGAAACCCTTATCTACCTTTATCACCTCGTGGCATGCAGTCAGAGTGGAAGAAAGTGTTGGCTACAGAGTGGCACAAGATTAGTCCTGCCAGGAATTCCCCAGTCTTCACAGCGGTCATTTGGCAGGACTTCACCCTAGACTCCTTTCAGCCAGACAGTAAGAATACAGTGACACCTGTAGATGTACATTTAAGTGTAGTTCTCAGGAGGCAAGTTATTGTGAATTGCCATTTCAAATGCAGTATTCATTTAGGCTGTTGCTCTTGTCCAGAATAAAACAGAATGTAGACAACAATAAGACAACCACAATACCTCACTGTGGTATGACCTGACCTGGGTCCAGTGACGAAGGAGAAGGAAAACCTACCTACGTTTTGCAAACTAGCACATTTGCCTCGCAGCTAGACTTGAGCTGGATGGTGCCAGATGGTATGAAAATGTTCTTAATTTCAAGAATGTTAGTATTAATAACTAGCCTAATCTATAATATAACATGGGGGACAGTGTTAAATATGAAGCAAAAGCAGATCCCAGAGACTGCTTTATAAATACCAACTAGGAACCAAATGGAGCCTCCTGCACCATGGATGATACCGAAACTGAGGATAGCAGCTGGGGCAAAAGCCAAGAGCAATCATTTTTACACATGAGTTTTCATTTTCACCAGAACATGCAAACACTGGCAGTTCTTCTCCCTTGCCATAATCTGAAACAGCAGTATGACCATTTCACACATTTCTAGAGCATTCTTTATGCCATATATATCATTTCTGCTTGATTCCAAGTTGTGCTCCAGCACTGACACAGCCCTTGCTTGGAAGGTAAACGCATGGGCCACTATCATGCTGCATTTTTAATTCTCAACATATTTGCGGAGAGCATGATGATGAGCTGTGTGCAAGAAGTGGGGTAAACACCTCTTAAAAAACCACAGCTGCACTTACATCAGAGCCCTAAAAGTTACACCCCAGGAAAAATCTCTTAAAAAGAGAAGAAAGCATGAGAAATGGAACTGTTTATATTTAGAGAGGAAACACTTCATTTTAAAGAATATATGGAACGCCAAAGTAAAAAAGTTTAGTGAAGGTCCCCTCTGCACAGTACATTATTAGTAAACAGCATTTGTAATCTTGTAACCAGAACATCAAATTATGTTCCTCATTGTCATGTTATTTCTCTTGGGAAATATATTTTTACTTATTTGTCTTATTGTAAGATCTAGCGGTTCCTGTTGAGATTGGGGCCTCAGTGTGCTAGGCACTGTACAAACACACAGCAAGGGAGGGTCCGTGGACTAAATCTCTCCTAATTTAAGGCCCCAAACCTGCAACTGATAGGGCACTCGCAAACTGATGGTCACAAGATGCAAACTCAGCAGACTTGAAAAATATTGCAATCTAAATGTGTCATGGTTATTTTACTTGATATACATTAAAGTGCATTGCTTCAAGCACAAATCGTGGTTGACATTAACTTTAAAGTTGCATTGCATCCTCCTTTTTTGCACTGGGATCACATGAGCTGTAAGTAAGGTGTGCATGTTTGACAATGAGGGTAATTTACCATCGCAAAAATTTACAAAGGGATGTGGTGGATTTTCCATCACTTGTAGTCTCTGAATCTAGAGTAGATAGATCTTTAAAAGATTCCATAGCTCAAACAGAAGTTAGGGGATTGATGCAGAGATGCATGGGGGGAAGTTATGTGGCCTGTTATGCAAGAGGTCAGATCAGATGATCATAACGGTCCCTTCTGAATCTATAAACAAAGGAAAAGATGAAAGGAAAACTATTTCAGAGCTTGCCTTGTAAAGTTCTCTTTTATTAGCCTTTTTTCAGGCTGCAGGCACAAAATATTTAGGACAAAATGTAGCTATCAAATGTGCCAGACAAAAAATAAGACCACTTACTTTTCTTTTCTTTTCCGTAATGACAATCTTGATCCTTGGCAATAGAGTTATACCCAGCGTGTACACAGGCCAATTTGCTGATTGTCCAAGATACCTGGCTTTCTGAAGGACAAAAAATATTCAGAAATTGCTGTACATTTCAGAATCAGAGAGGTAGCCGTGTTAGTCTGGAATAGCAGAGGTAACAAAGTCCTGTGGCACCTTAAAGACTAACTATAAAGTTTTGAAGCATAAGCTTTCGTGGGCTAATACCCACTTCGTCGGATGCAAGCAGAGATGTACATTTCAGCTCACTGAGTTTCTAGAGCCTTTTAGGAGTGGGGTGAATTAGTGGTGCTGTGGAAAAACTCAAGTGTTTTCTTGATTATATTCTTAGAGGAATCCTGGCCATAAACCATCAAACTTGGGGCAATTGTATGTGAAAGGCTCCCCATATACTGTTCTGGTCCCCATTTTTCCCCTGGTAGCATGACTGGTTTGTAGGCCATACTTCCACTGCCTAACTGATTTATGGCTGTCTATCCCACCAAGAGGAGCTGAGAAGGAATTGGGAAAGAATTAATGCTCCTCAGAAAATTTGGTGGCTGTCTTTTTGCCACTGGCCACAGACTCATGATAACATACAGAACCCCAACAACAAAATGCCTATCTGGAGGAATTTGTGCCATCTCAGGAGAGAAGGTTGATGTCTCTTCCACAGCTTTCTTCCTTTCTCTTCCAACATGATTAGATTTATCTAACTTGACTGTTATTTATACTCATTTGAATCTCACAATGAAGAAGATATTACAGATAATTTATAATTGGAAATGCTTTCTTCCCTCCTCCCATCTCTCCTACTTTTGCCACTGAGCTTTCAGTGATGTCATAATTTGTAATATTTTCATTTTTAAAGTTGGGGAAGTGAATTTATTTCAGTTTCTCTCTTTCTTCTGTTGGCCAATTATTTGTGAATAGACTTTGATGACCTCTCCATGTGAACACACTCCATTTGTGAACTATTCACTTTGACCATGTCTTCAGCAATTCATTATTTGTGGTGTATAGTGGGTGATGTAAGACAGGTGGCAGAGTTTCTACACCTTGAGTGGCAACCTGGAACTATGACTGTTAGGAAGAGGGATGTCAAAGACATTTCAAGATATCTAAGTAAACCTTTCTAGCCTGAACTTTCATGCGAAAATATATTGACATGATATTCAGAAGACTTTCCCTCTGCAAACAGTCTTGTGAACCACAAGGTACTGGCATGAATGTGGAAAATGAACTGAGTGGGCTGTAAATACACGCAAAGTGGATTTTATTTTGGGGCGCATTGTCCCAGCTCTTTTCACAGCAACGGATTAAGATCATGGAGACAATGAGTTTATCTACCTGGGGACATCCTGGAAAATTAATCCAAATTAACTAAAGGTGTGAATTTGAGGTGGATTAGTTAAACCTCATTAAATCCATATCTAGATGCTGTTATTCAGCATTAAAGTGGCCTTTATGCTGTTTGGTTTGATTCCTTTCATTAGTGAAAAACTAAACCAAAGTAAAGAATCAGAGAGGTAGCCGTGTTAGTCTGGAATAGCAGAGGTAACAAAGAGTCCTGTGGCACCTTAAAGACTAACTAAAGTATTGAAGCATAAGCTTTCGTGGGCTAATACCCACTTCGTCGGATACAAGCTTGCATCCGACGAAGTGGGTATTAGCCCACGAAAACGAAGTGGGTATTAGCTCACGAAAGCTTATGCTTCAATACTTTAGTTAGTCTTTAAGGTGCCACAGGACTCTTTGTTACCTAAACCAAAGTAAGGCTACTTTAATTCTGAATGAGGGTGCTCATGCCTTTAGCTCATCTGTATTAATTTTCATGGAGGTCCTCATGTAGACAAGCCCAGCGTTATGGTTTCAGGGTAAAACCAATCTTATGAGAATCTGGTTTGTCAGATAATTATTATCCAAGTACAAATATATAAAATATTAGAGGGGATGCTGAAAACATCTTGCAATAAATTGTGTGGTGTAAAAAATCTCTCTATAAGTGGGTGCTAGTGGGAGTCTCTCTTTCAAAGATGAGTCATCAATAAGCCAGGGAAAGTATTCAGTCACTTCTCAGTTAGGGCCTGATCCTGCAAGCTGATCTGTGTGGATGGACCTTTATGTTCAGCAACTATCCCAATGAAGTCTATCACAAGGACGTGGATCAGATTGCAGAACCTGGAGACTTAGACACTCAATTCTTATTTAAATAATGGGAACTGGGTAGCCACATGTATTAAGCGGCTTTGAAAATCCCAGTCTAAATGTTTATTTTTTTTTTCATATAAAAACAGCACCATATGGGAAAAGTCTGATCTTGTCTATACTGGGAATTTGCCCTGATTTCAGCCTGGTGCCTATTGATAAAATAGCATCAGTGCAAACCTAGTGCAGACATGATTCATTTGCACCACTACATCTTAGCAATGCTTGCAACCGGGGTGAACTACATTATGGCACATCGTGGATTATAGTAACTTCATAAGTTTACACCAGGGTTGTGCAGTTTAAACAGTGAACAGCCTCTGACGGCTGCAACTGGGGCAAATTCCCACTGCAGACAAAGCTCTAGATTTGTCCTAATTATGATTATATATATATATATATAACTTGCCTGGAGGAGTCTTATTTTGTAAAATAATCATTGCCATCTTAGCCAATTTCTATTGTGAGAAACGTTTTTGCCTAGTATAAACACTGCTGTTGGTAAGGGGATGTGTATCGTCCAGTAGTTTCTGTGGCAAACATACACACATAAATTATACAAAGGTGAAAGTCTTCATTTCAGATGCAAAAGCATCCATCTGGCCAGATGTCTATGAAAAGGGAAATCTCTCTGGAGCATGTTTCAAATGGCATGTCACGTTTACAATAAACAGAATAATTGCCATGCTTATAGGATTTGTTTTATTGCTATACATGTGATAGTTGTATTTGTAAATAAAACGTGCTCCTTGGCACGGCTTTATTTTATTTTTCAGAAAGCAGGACAGATTTGCTTCGATACAGCAATTATAAATAAGGGGCAGTGTAACGTTTGTATTTTGGTTTCTTCGGCCAATGTAAGCCAGACAGCAAGGCAGCTGTTGATCTCAAAGGATTATCACAAAACAAGTTCACTTTGCTTCAGATTGTAATTTATCACTCTAGACAAAACCATGATTGTGCTTTAAAAATAGTTGCATTTTTTAATAAATGACCACTCCAAAGTATATATCAGTTATGAAAAATGATATATGTATTCTTACATGAGAAAGCAACCATTCTACGATAACCCTTGGTCACCATGTCTAAGTTATTAAGATGGGCATCCTGCTCAGACCAGCTCTACAGTAGAAGTCTATACAGTAGAAGACCAAAATATACAGACATAGAAACAGAATCTACCCTGCATTTGGACCACTTTATGTAGTTTCTACCACTGACAGAATGCTGTAGCGTGGGGGAAATCTACAACTGTTCCTGCACCACCTCTTACCCTGTGGCTGGGAAAGGTGGCATGACCAAAACATCGATCGTGCCTCGCTGATTACTTGGGGGCATTAGTGGATGGCAAATAACCGAGTAACTTTCACTTTATCAATATTATCATTCTTAGACAATTCATTTTTAAAAACCACATTATAATTTACTATTCAAAATCTATTAAAGAAAACATTTATTTATCCCATAAAC
This sequence comes from Sternotherus odoratus, assembly GCA_032164245.1. Taxonomy (NCBI): domain Eukaryota; kingdom Metazoa; phylum Chordata; order Testudines; family Kinosternidae; genus Sternotherus; species Sternotherus odoratus. The sequence goes on from JAVMKO010000001.1 coordinate 65,174,563, forward strand.
ATACTGGGTAGTATTTTAGTTGATTCTGTGAGAGGTATCTAAATGCTATATGATGCCAGGTCCTTAGATGCAGCATGGCTGCTTTGTACAATACCCTTGGCAGATTCTAGCCATATTGTCTACGTATACAGCCACTGGAGTATCATCCAAGCACAAATGGAAGCTTACAGCAAATTGGATGCTTCTGGGCTACCTCCAGTTTGTTACTGGTGTAGAAGCCCTGTCTGGAAGAAAGGGGTGTGACTGGGATGCTCCTACTCTGTGCCAATCCCCAGTTACAGTTTTGGCTTCTTGAGATCTTTAATAGCTGGTGTAAAGTAGAGAAGGCAAGAGATTGCTTCAGCTCAATACAGGGGAAATAACCTTGTACACAGGCACCTCAAAACTGGCTGAGTGCAAAGGTGAGTTGTATGTACCTTGTCTGGATTCCAGGCAGGGCCGGCGACAGGAATTTTGGGGCCCCGTATGCAAATCGTGCGGGGGCCCCCCCAGTCTCCCGCTGCCCACGGGCACCCCCCCGCTGGTCTCCCACCGCCCGCGGGGCCCCCCGGTCTCCCACCGCCCGCAACTCCTCCCCCCCGGCCGGTCTCCCGCCGCCCGCGCCCCCCCCCCGCCGGTCTCCCGCCGCCCGTGGGCCCCCCCCCAGCCGGTCCCCTGCCGCCCGCGGGGGCCCTCCGGCCAGTCTCCCGCCGCCCGTGGGCCCCAACCCCCGCATGCGCCTGGCCGCGTGGCCCCCGCATGCGCTTTGGCCGTGTGGCCCGGCCAGGAGAAGCAAAGGGGGGCGGAGGGAGGCTGCTGGGGGGAGGGGGAGGGGGCTGATGAGCTCTGCAGCGGCTGCCCGGAGCCGCGCCTTGCTCACAGCCCCGGCGACAAGGGGGTACAGCTGCGTACCGGGCCCGCCCTGGACTTCAGGGGGCCCCCCTGAAGTCCGGGGCCCGGTACTGCTGTACCCGTTGTAGCCCCCTGTCACCGGCCCTGATTCCAGGGTTTGGCCTAGAGGGTTCTAGGAGGAGTTCAAAGAAGAGAGCAAAATATAAGTGGAAGTTAAGATAAAGAACAGAGGCTTCAATGACATGCCTTTCATGGGATAATGATAATGATGTATACCACAGATGATTTTCTCACATATACCGTATTTTTCGCCCTATAAGACGCACTTTTTCTTCCCCAAAACGGGGGGGGGGGAAGTTGGTGCGTCTTATAGGGCGAATGTGCGCCCCGGTTCCCCCCTCCCCGCCGCGGGCGGGCTGCCGGGAGCGTCCCGGTTCCCCCCTCCCCGCCGCGGCAGAGGGGGGGGAGGGGGGAGTGTTGGGGAGGATGAGACAATCCAGGCAGTGCTGGGAGGATCCCAGCTGTTTGCCCTGCTCCACGCTGTTCTAATCAGCAACAGGGAGGCCGCAAAGCACGAGAGCAAGACCACAGGGTTTTTGCCTCTATGCAACAACCCCTTCCATCACCAGCCGGCACGAGCTTGGGTGGCGTGTGACCGGCAGGTGGGAGCGAGCCCGAAGGGACCCACAAGAAAGTGTCCGAGCTCCAGGTGGGCACAGATGTGGTCCCAGAGCTGTCGGCATTCCAGCTGGCAGGCTTGAACAGCCAGCGGCCCGTCAGGCTCCAGAAGGGCTGGGCCAGCCCCCAAAGCATTCCCCAGCACCAGCTGCACAAACCAAAGATGTGCTTGTCCCCACTTCTCTTCTTAGGGCTGCCTAGGATGGAAACCCTCCTCTGTCCGGTTCCACATCCACGGACCAGGGGGAGGGCTCAACAGATGTATGGTCTATTCAGCTACTCCCCACCCACTCTGCTTAGACCTGTTGCCTACTACAAGCAGCCTGGGCTTGTCTGGCTCCACTCCCCCAGGAGCTGCAAAAAGAGCCAACCCTGGTGTGCTGCTTTTTAGACGATTAATCCTCATTCCAGGCCGAAACAGCCAAAACCCAATTACTTGAAAAGGCTGCAGTTTTATTATCTATGTGAAGTGCGCACTTTTGATTACAATAGGCCGAGATTTTTGGGTCCTGCAAACTCCCTTCCCAGCAGCAAGTTGCATGAAATATTAGCAACATTAACTTCCAAAGGGCTTCAACGTTCTCGCCTGAGCTTGGGAATTCTGACTTGGTTCCATTCTGGGACTCGTTTTTCCACACTAAAACAAGGTCATTTCTGAGTGATTATATTTTCCTCTCCCAGGAAACCATAGGAACAACTGAGCCATTTATGATCCTGCAACTGACAGTGTGTAATTTGGGGCAAGCACCAAATCAAAATAGTGGACAATTTTTTTCATTTTCCCGGCAGCCCGCCCGCGGCGGAGACGGGGGAGGGGCGGCGGCGCAGATGGCGGGGGGGGGTAGGCGGACCCGGCACCCTGCCCGCGGCGGGGGGGTGGGGGGGGGGGTGCAGCTGCGGGGACTAGGGCAGGGGTGCAGCCGGCAGGGGGTGGGGGGGGGGGTCGTCGCTTTTAAAAAAATCTGCGGCTTTTCGGCGGAGGGGGTACAGAATCTTTTTTTTCTAGATTTTCCGCCTTTAAAATTAGGTGCGTCTTATACGCCGGAGCGTCTTATATGGCGAAAAATACGGTAAGTACATGCTGGTGAACAAACGGGGGTACAACTTCAGTGGCTGAACATTCATTCTTTTGAATTAAATTGAAAAAAATATACAAAATGTAATTTTTTCAACATTATCAACCGGCTGTCATAATACAGAACAAGTCTTTGCTACTTCTGTCAATCCGTCTACTTTAGGGCTTTACAGTTATTTGTCATCACTACTCTCTGAAGAGTTTTTAGAAGCAAAATATTTGGTATTTGTGTGAAACGAGTGAGTCCTGTTGGTAGCCTATTGGTATACAACATATGTCATCATTAGCACAGTGAAGGGGTTAGCAATAAAATCAACGGGAGATTAAGCCCATTCATGAAAATTCATTCCCTATTGACCACGGTGCTAAAAATGCATGACTGCTTAGTTCTACACTGCAACTGTAGCCAGTGTCCCAAAATCCCAGTTAAGTTTTTATAAGGCTTTTCACAGAGAACATAATTGTTATTTCCACATCCCTCCATTCAACTTTCAGGGATTACTTTATGTGTGAATTTGCAGGTATTTCTTCCAGCTGTCTCCTGTCAATTCATAATCCCATGTACTGAGCTTTGTCCCTGTAGAGTAAGCACTTGATCCTAAGGTCAAAGGTCTTTTAGCTCTTTAGTAATGCACCTCATTAGAAGAGGAAAGTGGTATGTCTCCAGGAATACAAATGTCATGAGATGTAACAGAATTATATATTTGTAATTACTTTAAACAGTTTTTTTTAAATACACTGAAAAAAGCTGTGGAGGTTGAGTTCATTAAAAGCCACTGGAAACTACAGAAGTACCAAATGTCTAGTTTTGTTATCCATCCAAAAAGTAATTCGGCAAAGACTCAACCACCAAGCTGAATGGGAGATAGACTAATAAATGGTAGTCATATGTATTACATTTCTTCTTCTATTACAGCAGGATGCTAGTAATAAAAACCAACAACAATTGTTAGTCAACCTTATAATTTAATAAAATTGCACATCATGGGTAGGTCAGATAATATTTTTCCTATTATTTTATTAATAACTAACTAATGTCTTCAATCTATGCTAAAAAAATACTGCAGATAAAACATCTACTTTTGATTAAGCAGTTGTACTGGAATTCAGACCATCCTTAAGCAAACAAAGGTTATTATTTCCATTTCCTATAAAGATACTTTGGGGTAGATCCACAAAGGAAGTAGGGGTTATAATGTCTAACTTTTAGGTGGCTTGCCATCAAATGGTCTGAATTAGGTACCTAGACTCCTTATACAATGCAGGTTAGCTGCTTTAAAATGGGATCCACCAAAGCCAGCATACTGAGCAGGGAGCTGCCTCATCTAGCCAATGTGAGTTGCCAAAGTGAGGGGTAGATATATATCTATCTTCCTACTGTATGTTCCACTCTATGCATCTGGTGAAGTGGGTTTTAGCCCATGAAAGCTTATGCCCAGATAAAGTTGTTAGTCTCTAAATTGTCCTGCATTTTGTAAAAGGATATTAAATCCCATCTTTCTCCAGAAAAAAAAAAATACAAGTTACATCTGAGATACTTTCACTATCAAATTCAGTTGTTTATTTTATTTATTTTCCTGTTGGCTATTGTTAGCTACCACAAGCCTCCTGATGCCTGGATACAACAGATCTTCTGCCAAACTCTTCCTCAACTGCTACATCTATTTTAGGCCTCTGACTAGCTAGTCTAGGCTAGTTACATAATGCACCAGATTGCAAGAAGAGGGACTAATCTCAAAACAGATAAGTTGAAATGCAACATTTTGTAGTTCTTGTGGGCAGTTGGAATGATTTTTACTTATATACACCTCAGAGACCTGTATGTGGTCATTAGAGAAGAGCCATATATGGAACACCTGCTAATCTGATATGCTAGATATCTGTAATAGCATCTGATCCACTGAAAGGAATCAAAATCTTTCCATTCACTTCAAAGAGCTTCAGATCAAGCTCATAGCTTGGACAATATTTTCAAAGCCTACAAGTGAGATTCCTTTGAAAGGAACATAGCCATAAATATTAATGGAAAGACATGACAATATGTGTCTAAGAAACTGCCTATTGAGTTCAAGCCCTCCCACAATGCTTACCACTTACCTGTGATGAGCAGGTAAGTATCTCTATCACCCTTATGTCACCCTGACAGAAAACAGTGCCAATATTACTTTTCCTCATTCACATTCTGTATATTGATGATAGTCTTGTCTATTTAAGTTGCTAAAATTGCAAATGAAAAGTACAGTACTTACCTATATATCTATTATAGATGTACAAGTGAGACAAATCATTTTGGCAGGAAAAAGCAGAATTAGAAAAATGCTTGAATTGTACAAAATACTTTCCTTCCCTCAAAAGATGAGAATAGTACAAAATTTATGCTCCATTGTCTTATTGTTTTTCAGATGGGAATAATTACAAGAGCAGGGATCGGCAACCTTGGCATGCGGGACCACAGGGGAAGCACCCTTAGCGGCCCCCGCCGGTTTGTTTACTTGCCAGTTTGCCGACTGCGGCTCCCACTGGCCCTGGTTCGCCATCCCGGTCCAATGGGGGCTATGGGAAGTGGCAGCCAGCACCCCTTCTGTCATCGTAAAAAGTGTCTATAATACAATGGCACAGCTGCAGCTGTGCTGCTGTAGCATTTCTAGTGTAGATATACCGGTAGTCCTCAGCTAGAACTACTCAGAAGAATAAGGGACTTAGAAATCGACTGACCACAGACATATCCCTTCCCCAAGACCTGTTATATGTCAAAGGCAGCCCTTGCCAAAAATCTTGCTTCCTTGCAAGATGAAAATAGCGATGACCTTTCCTAATTGTAATTAATAATCTTGTTCCAATGGAAATCAGTATCTAGTCCTTCACTCCTTCTGGAACTCAGCTATGTACCTATTATATGGAGTATATACAACAGACAACATTAAACATATTCAAGCCTGGTCGATGTTTGTTAATATCTATTAATAAATTAGAACTCTTGGACATGGTTTCCAGAGGTGCTCAGCCAGAGTACCCCACTGAAATCATTCAAACTGTTCACATGAGTAAAGATTATTTCAGTGAGTGAGAGCTCACAGGATCAGGCCTTGAGAAGCTATAATGTACCTGTTAACACAAGTTTTATATTCTGTACTTAGCTACTGTTTCACATCTCCTCTCTTATGTCTCCATTCTTATACACAATATAAATACTTTTGATTTAGGAACCAATAACAATTTGAGCTTTAACTAAAAAAAGGGTGAGGGGAAAGGGGGGGAAATGATTGAATTACATAGGACATATTTTCCTTCTGAAATGTAGCAAAGAGTTCAATGGTTCAAATTGCTCAGTAGGGATCACGTTTCTGTTGGAAGGTGTTCTGTATCTCGGGGGCAGTGGATATATCACATGCCACTGATAATGCAGCAGATGCTTTTTTACTGAAAGCTACAAAAAAGAGCTTCAATAAAAACCCATATTAATGGCCAGAGCCCAAACAGGGGCTGCCTTGGGATCTATACACTCTCCCTTTGGTCTTGATCTTTTTAATGCACATACGGGTTTTGCCTTTACTCCTTCCATTACAATACTCCTACTTTCTATTTGGCTTGTGCAGACTCATGTAATCTATATATATAAAAGTCAAATGGTGTATGCGTGTATGTATGCGTGTATGTATGTGCACTTACTCCTTCCACACCGTTTGAGCTAGAGACTTGAAATTTGGTACAGTTAGGACCTTAGGGTCCTAATCAGGGTAAGAGTCGAAAATTTTTCAAATCTCACCTCTGACGCCCCCCAGGGGTGAAATTATTTAAGGTCAATCACATCAGCTGGGCAACTGCTGTTCTCTGTGACATAGTTATGATGTCATAATACCCCCCTCCAACGGACCCTGCACTCGCTCAGCTCTCTGCCCCCTCCCCACCTCCGACGGACCCGAGTTGGGTTTGGTCGGAGGGTAAGTGAGGTAGGGGTGTCGGGTTTGGTCGGGGGGTGAGGTGGGGGTGTCGGGTTTGGTCGGGGGGGTAAGTGATCTGGGGGTGTTGGGCTTGGTCTGGGGGGGGTGGGAAGGTGTCGGCGGGGGGGTGAGGGGTGAGGTGTGGGTGTTGGGTTTGGTCAGGGGGTGTTGGGTTTGGTGGGGGGTAAGGTGGGGGTGTTGGGTTTGTTTGGGGGGTTGAGGAGGGGGGTTAGGGTTGGTCGAGGGGTAAGTGAGGTGTGGGTGTCGGGTTTGTTTGTGGTGGTAGGTAGGGGTGTTGGGTTTGGTTGGGGGGGAAAGTGAAGTGGGTGTGTCAGGTTTGGTCTACGGGGGTGAGGTGTGGGTGTTGGTCAGGGGGTGTTGGTTGGCGGTGATGTGGGGGTGTTGGGTTTGGGTGGGGGGGTGAAAATGTGAGTCGGGGTTGGTCGAGGGGTAAGTGAGGTGGGGGTGTCATGTTTGCTCTCTGCCCCCTCCCCCCTCCAACGGACCCCACACTCGCTCAGCTCTCTGCCCCCTTCCTAACCTCCTATGGACCCGAGCAACGCCGGGTATTTTCGCTAGTAACAATAATAAAAAAAAGTAGCCAATAGTACCTGAGTCTGGAAGGTTTTATTTTTTGCCATGCCCATGAGGCTGAGTGAAAGCCTATTTATATCAATGAAAAAACTTTCATTACTGTCAGTGGGCTTTGGATCAGACCCTACGTGTTCATTTATCAAGGCAGCTCATTTGGAGGTCTTATTTTCTATTGCTTCTTGTGTATTCATTGGTCTTTTCAAGTGCCATTGATCAACATATACCTGACATTCCTAAGCAAAGCTAGGTTTATGAAACTCAACAAACCACCATTTCCATATTGTCCAAAAAGGCTATTTTTCATTATTTAAAAATTTGGGAGGGAGGCATTCTTCAGGACCTGCCTTGTTCAGGGACTGAGACTTCGGAAGGATTTTTCCAAGTATGGTCACAGGATGGTTACTAATTATATCGAAAGCTTTGTTCAGAATTTCACATTACACTTGCCTCATGAAAACGACTTGGGGGTAGGAGTCATTTTTCAAATGTTATTAATAGATAAAGAGTAATCCAAGGATAAATGCTTCCAGACTGTAGCTACTGTGTGTATCTAGGCTAGACATGTATATCTGGATGTATTGTTTTTTTAGTCTGACTAATTGTCTTTGCTTTTAATGACTCTCCTTCACATGTCTGCTTTATGTTTCACAAATACTTAATCATTGCTTTGCTTCACCATCAAGGAACTCAGTCAATTTATTTATTAATGGAGTTTAAATGTGTACCACACAACAAAGTAATGTTACCTGGAGAGATAGTGGGGCAGGGAACTCTTCTTTCCTAGTTCATCATTCAGATCATGTTTTTGTTGGTAGCTGAATTAACAACAGGGACAGCCTCAGAGTCCTGTTGCCTTTAACTACAATAGGAAAAGGCAGTGAGCACTGGAAAAACACTGGACATTATATTGCACAAATAGCACCTTTGACAAGGGATTGCAGGAGCAAGACTGCCAGCTAAGAACTCCTTCTTTGCTTCAGTGCATAGTGTCAGCAAAGCCTGGTCTACCTGTGCAAGTAAGCATTGCTCACATGAGTACAAGTGGTAGAATCCCACCCCATAGCGAGAAGGTCTTGTACGATATTATTTCAATGCAACAGCATGTGCATTTGTTCCTTATAAAATCAGTTATGGAAATGAAGTTGAAGCCTGACAAATCTTTTCCCATTGGCTCCAAAATTTCAGGCTCACAAAGTGCACTAACAACAGCCAGAACATAGCATTTTCCATCATGTCACAGTAAGACTTTCCATATTCTTAATAGCCCTGGATCCTATAAAAATGATGAGCTATTAGTATTTGTATAAGAAGCCAAGTTTTATACATTTCACCCCAGGATTTTTGGATGTCTCAGACAGTTTGTGATGAGATGCAATTTTTAAGAATTATATTTATTTGTTTACTTTCTCCTCCTATGGGATGTGCCTTACAGTTATGCTAAAACATGTGTCCAGATTTCAGGGAGTCCTGAAAATACAGAGATGTATACTGCTGTCACAGATATATGATTATAGTGCTAGCCTCCTTGTGTTGGCTACTGATAACCCACTCCATCTGTCTTGCATCTGACATGTGCACTGAACAACAGAGAGATGGGGCAGCCTTTAAAAATCAGAAGTCATCATGAGAAGAAACAGTGGCACAGTGGCAATAAGATAATTTATTGGAAGAGCTCAAGGGGGAATGTTCACATCTTTTCCCTCTTCCCTTAACTTCCCTCACACACTAATGGAAATGTTTTAAGTGTCCCTTCTCCTAGTAATCACAATTTTCCTTTGGGGAGGAGTAGAAGGGGTTTGACATTTCTATTCAAAATAATGGAGGAATTGTATCTCAACCCTATTATTTAAAAGTAGTATTGTGTTAAAATTCTATATAACATATATAGTCCATGCATATAGTCTATAGAAAATAGAAATACTAATATGTATACTATAGAGAAAAAACAAATATCTATGTGCTAAAGGAAAAACTAATTTTGAGAGCTTAAGTGAGACTTAAGTGGTACATAGGCCTTAGCGCAAGGGTGGATTTCAGAGAACATTAAAGCTCTGGACTTTCAGCCGTGCAAATGTTTTCAAAAAGTGAATTTTAACTTAAATGCTCCAATAGACACTGGAAACAAAGTTCAACATGCATATTTCATTGGAAATTTTCCAACAAGGAGTTCATGCAGCCTTGGTTAATTACAGAGGTAATGTGATGTTTCCATTCCCTGACCAGATGATTTATGGATTTAAATCAACTGTGGCTGAGTAACTATTTCTGGGTTAAGAGAGTTATCATCTTTAATGGGAGCACTTCTGCTGAAAGTTAGGCATGAGCTGAAAAACATTGCTGAATCAAGGCCTAAGAAACTGAATAGGTTCCTTGGTACAGGTGATTCTGGTAAAGGCTTTTCGGAATGCAGTGGTAACAAAACTTGAGGCAGCTGTAGACAGCCATACCCAGATGTACAAACACTCTTTTCTTAACCTGTGTACTGTATACTTTTTTAAACATTAACTTTAATTTTAAAAAATTAAACCTGAAATAAAAACCTTATTCTGAGGAGACTTCCACCCCTAGATATTTATAATTGCAAAGAGCCTAATGGAGCCAAAAGAAACAAGATGGGTGAGGTAATATTTTTATTGGACCAACTTCTGTTGTCGAGAAACCCAAGCTTTCTAGTTTACCCAGAGCTCTTGTTCAGGTCTGGTAAACTTGGGGCTTGACTACACTGGCAAGTAACAGCAGTGCATCTTTCTTACCCCCCTAAGCACAGCATGTTGCATCACTGTAAAGCACCAGTGTAAACAGTGCCCCAGCCCTACACCCCTCAATGAGGCGGTCTTTTTAGAATGCTGGAAGAGCTGTCCCCCAGCCCTGCACCGCGATCACACAAATCATGTTAAAGTGCTGCCATGGCTTTAGCGTTGCCAGTGTAGACTAGCCTTTACACAGAAGGTCACAGCTAAATACAATATGATACAGATTGTTTAGCATAAGTAGTTAGCACATATACTCAGGGATCACTGAAGGTGAAGTGGCCCAAACTTTTGCTGTCATAGGACAAAACATGGATGTCACTTCCCTCTATATATCCCTCACAATGACAGCATAGCTACCCTTCCTCAGATATTTACAAGACAATGGACTACTCTCAGATATCCATCCCAAGCATATTGCCAAAATCATTAATTTCATCCTCACCCATAACAATTTTACATTCAACAACAATTTGTCCAAACCATGGGAACAGCCATCAATATTAGGATGGCTCCTCACAAGGCCAACCTTTTCATGAGCTACCTTGAAGAAGAATTTCTGGACAAATATACTATGAAACCTATGATACACCTGAGATACGTGGATGATATTTTCATCTTCTTCACAAATGACTCACACACCCTCAGAGTTCTCCACCACAATTCAACAACCATCACCATCCATTAAACTCTTTTTGGAACACCCACACTAGCATAACTCCTTGGACACAACAATCAGCTTCAATAATGGAACCCAACAGAAAACCATATACATGAAACCCAGGGATCACCTCACCTACGTTCATAACCACCCCAAACATACCAAAAAGTCTGTTATCTATAGCCAGACACTTAGATACCACAGAATATGCTTTAAGGATAAAGTCTGGGATAATAATCTTAACACACTCAAAACTGCCTTCACCAAGAAAGGAGACATCACCAAAGAAGTAGATTGCATCATGGAATGGGTCACCCAAATACCCTGAGAGAACCTGCTTTAATATATCTCACACATTCCTAGTTGTCATCTGCCACTCCACACTGCACAAATGTATAGCCAATTCATTGATTTCAATGCAATTACAGTAGACTCTCGATTATCAGGATTAGATTAACCAGAATGTGGATTAACCAAGATATCAAAAAAAAATATGCACAACTCACAGGGCCGGCTCTGGCTTTGCTACCGCCCCAAGCACACACACAAAAAACCCCTACCAAGGCACAGGGCAGCCAGTGAACCAACACTCCCTCTCCCCGGTGCAGGGTGGCTGGTGAATCAACCCCCACTACCCATATTTCCTATGGATGGTGATTATCCAGGATTTTATTAACCAGAATTATTTTTTTCCCTATCATCCTGGATAATCGAGAGTCTACTGTACTCACTGGAAATAACATTTAAGGTTAAGGCCTAAGCATTTGAATTATATTCTAAGCTCTCTTGAACAATTTGCATTATTGTGCAAACTGCTAAGAGTATATCTGAATGTAAATCCAAAATGTTAATGATCTTCAGACCAAGAAATATGCAGTGGAAAAAGTTGGTGAGTAAAGAACACTTGAAAATGTCTCAGTGTATTTGAAGAGAGCTTGCAAATTGTGGGGAGGGGAAGGTGAAATTCTTAAATAAATGACTCAATGTGAAACATTTAATCAGGTTTCAAACACACAACTTTTATATTTATTGAGAAAAAATTAATTTTCAGAACCAGGGCAACTAATCTTACTTCTCTGCAAGCCCACCTGTACATAGTGGATTTGAAAGTCTGAGCTAAGCTCTGATGTCCTTAGGTTCACATTTGGTTTATGACAAACTGGGAAAACCAGAGTGAGGAGGGAGAAAGAATAAAAAGTCCAGTGGAAAAAATGAAATAGAGACTGGGCAGAGTGAATAATACAGACAGAAACTGTGGATTTTACTCAAATATATAGAAAATAAATGTTAATGAAAAATTTAATATGCCATATGTATCACACAGTCCTGGCAGCCTAAGATTTTAAGGAGCTATTCCTTTTAGTAAAAGGATTAATAAAATTATCATGTGTTAGAAGGGGGGCAGGAACATAGATTTACATTTTATAGAGGAAAAAGGGCTGTGAAATTAGTTTGCAAACACACTTTTTTTTGCAAAGTTTGCACACTTCACATGGGTGCCCCCATTTAGGCTTCCTGTGACATTAAACTAAAGTTTAATTGTTGAGGCATTGGCAATCGCTGTGGGCAGGAACTCCAATGTTTTGCTTTATTTCCAATCAGCTCAGCCTCTGAGAAAAGCTTGAAGCTTTGAAGTAGGGGCTTTTATTTACTTGTACACGTTTGGTTTTAAGTGCCCATGGTTTGGAATCTAGCACTGGCACAGTACATGGAAATTTGCTGGCAACCAACTGTAGCACAGCTCTGAAGGGGAGCACTAGTGATTACAACGTTACTTACTGAGGCACATTCTCATGACAACCATTGTCATAAGGATAGATTTATGTGGTGCCATCATCTAGGATTAATGGAAATTCTATTGCAACAGTGAGACTTCATGCTTTAATAAACAGTGAAGCCACACAGACAAGACTGTGGACTCTGTCAATCCACCCGTCCCCAAAGATCTATGACACACTGACATGTAGCCAGTCCCTAAGGACTGGCATCCCCTGAACAAAAGGGTTCAGAAGCATCTTTCTGGGCTTCCCCCAAATTCCTGTGTTGCAACCACAATTCTACTATCCCAGGGACCTCTGAGATGCATAATTTGTTACTAAAGTTTTAAGGATGGGCTGAAATGATGCATAGGAACCTTATTCACAGGCCCACAAGGGTGCATTTTAGCCTTTGCATTTTAAACTAATGCTCTGCAAGTAGCAAATATCTCAGAAAGCAGCTTGAGGAGACTGGATTGTAGGCGTTCAGGCCTAGTTGTCAGAGTCCATATGCCAGTGCCCAGGGTCAAAGCAGAGTCAGAATCTGGGCCAAGGGTCAGCACTGGATTGTCAGGAAAGGCACAAGCAGGGCTGGTTCCAAGGCAGGAGCAAATCTGGGACAAGATGGAACAAGGTGGGGTGCAGGGCTTGGAGTGAGGCCAGGGAGTCAGAGAATCCATTGGTGTGTGTGTTGAGCAGCCACTGACCTTCTGTGACCACTAGGCCTTAGTCAAGCATGTTGCTCTGCTGTGGCCCAGCTGCACTTGATTGGCTGCCTGACAACTGCAGGCTCTCCTTCCATACAGGTATTTAATCCCATAGTCTAACCACCTTTGCCCAAGATTGTCAAAAATAGATGCCTAAAGTTAGACTAAGTCCATATTCAGGCACCTAAATACGTGGCCTCATTGTCAAAAGTGCTGAGCTCCCGTTGACATCAGTGAAAGCGGCTGAGTGCTCAGCGCTTCCTTACTTCACTGTCATATGACATGGCCAACCCATAGCACCCCTACCTGGCCACGCATAGTGTTACCAGCACTTCCTGCCTCAGTTTCCTTCCCCAAGGTGTGTTTTCTCAGTTCTCAACATGCTAGTCTGTGCTGGATATGTGGCTTAACCTGTATGCTGTGCAAAGCCCTTCCTGGAGTTTGGCTTTATTAACAAAAAAAGAACAATAATACCACATAAAATTAGCTCAAACCTTCTTCCCAGATCTGACTGCTCTTAGCGTTCTTCCCTCAAGGCTGCTCAGTTCATACCCTAGATTCTCTTTCTCCAGAGGCCCTTCAACCTCATTTATAGCCAGGTGGGGTCATGAGCCTGGTAATGTCTGCCTCATTGAGTTAGTAGCAGGATCAACGCCTGCTAAGAAGGTGGGGTGTTCCAGGCTGGCAGGGGTTGCCTGATACATTTAATTACAAAAATCATAGTAGCATCAACACTGCAGCTTTTTTCCACAACACAACTACGTGTCAGCTGCTTTTGTGTATCTATTCTTAGGATGTCCTGACAAAGACCCGAGGGAACTGTCACCTTACTTCCTTTTGGCAGCCTCACATTATTATTATTTGCATTGTGGTAGCACCCAGGAGTCCTAATCATGGAGCAGCCCCCCCCCCCCCCCCCCCGTGGTAAAGTCATAGTGATGTGCCATCACTCTCACCTGCCACGCATCCATTGAACCTCACTGAACTCCAGGCAATGGGGCGCATGCTTCAGCCTACAGTCTGACTAACGAATGGTCCAGAGCAACGACCACAGAGCTGCCTCTCATTTCCTTCCATTTACTACACCAGAGGAACTCGCTTTTCACAGTGGAGAGTCTTTCTGGACCTTAAATAGAGCACTCAGTCCCCAGGCTGTTCCCACTGCCGTACTCAACATCCTGCAGAGACTGGCTCAGTCCATCCCACAGGCACCTACCTGCTTTCTGTTTTTTCACTCTCCAACCTGGCCCATGTGTCTATTAACTATCCCCTTACCCTTCTTACTACTCTCTTCTCAGACTAGGAAGCAGTGGATTAATTATGGCACAGGTGTGGCTGGGGGCCAGATACCCTGTTATAATTGCCTACATAGAGGATTAAGAGGCCATTTAAAAAAAACAACAACTTGGCCTTTATCTTTCAAAAAATATTACTTTGTGATGCACGGAGACATTAAACAATTTTTAATTTTGAATATAACCTAACTTTTATTGATTCCTATAAGCTAAATCAAAAGCCATACACACCTATACCACCAGATTCCATAAAACAGCAGAGAGCACACTAAATATTACCTAGCAAAAAAATGGCATTCATGAAGGGATTTTTTTCTCCTTCATTACATTTGCCAGCCAAAATCTCCTTTCTAATGACAACATCTACTGACAAACTCTAATATTCATCAGACGGTTGTCCCTAGTGAAATTCACTCCAGTGAAGAGATCCCTATAAAGTGCACTTAGGCTGGGATTTCATCTGGGATTTCACTTTAAAACCTTTTGGAAATCCCAGCCTTAAACAGAATAAAAACAGCACCTAGATCATAGACTCTCAGTGCAAATGTGTGTTTCATCCACTGTGAACTGTATCACAAATTAAAGTGGAGCTATGGTCAGTGCAGTGGCTCTGTTAAAAATACTCATTTGAAGCATTCAAAGTCATAGATACTGACTTCAGTGACAAAAATGGGTATTTACTAATTGTTATTCCAGAGCCATCAAGACTAAGAGAAAATTATCTGTGTTATGATCATTAATGACCTCCTAGTTAAGAGGGTGTTTCCAAACACATTCTGGGTAATGTCTGGATCCACCCAGAGAGTTGTTTCCCCACTCTCCCTTTTCCTCATCTAAACTAAGACAACTCCCTTCTGGAAGAATGTTTAACCACATGTCTCAGCCATGCCTCCATAGAAAATGCTTTGTGTGTTCACCTTTTCAAGGGAAGGTTGGAGATGAGGGACAGACAGAGGTGCTTTAAACCAATTAATTAATCTACTTGCAGAGTAAGTTAACTCAGTTCTCTGCTTTTCACTAGAAACGGTTAAGGCTTCAGATTATCTAATTGTTTCCTAACCCTTTATTTCCAAAAAACAGACGCACTATGCCATAATATCCTTTGGTGCTTTTCTATTTCAGTCATCTGCTGAACAAATAGG
Organism: Sternotherus odoratus; assembly: GCA_032164245.1. Lineage (NCBI taxonomy): Eukaryota > Metazoa > Chordata > Testudines > Kinosternidae > Sternotherus > Sternotherus odoratus. Next base: position 65,189,994 of record JAVMKO010000001.1, read on the forward strand.
CTTTTTACTGGTGGCTCTGAAATAGTCCCTTGATTTAGGCTCTGATCCCCTATACCAGGGGGGAGCCCTGTATACTTCAATGGGGTGCTGCATGGGCATAAAGAGTCCACCCATATGAAACAGCTTGAAGGACCAGGGCTCAGTAAGAGAGGAAACATTTCATAATGGAGGAGAGGTAGCATCTTTCAGAGTACGAGCAGAACTGTTGAAAAGCCAATTTTTCAAAATCTGTAAATCTGCTACTTAGTCTAAGTTTTTGTGACTGTGGAGGCATGGTAAGATTTAAGTGCAGCAGTAGAACTGTGACCCAAGTCCTCAAAGGTATTGAGGCACCTAACTCTCAGAGATTTCAATGAGAGTTAGGTCCATACATACCTTTGAGAATCTGGGTCTATGTTTAAAGTATTTGCCTACTGGTAGGCAGTAGCAAAAAACATAAAACTAATAAAGCAAACTAATAAAGCAAAACATTTTGAATTTTTTTTGCTACACTGATAAACATTTTGCTAACTTACTCCACATTTTTATACCCAAAGGAAAACATGGGAATGAAAAATTAATACTTCACCACCCCCAAAAGTATTTTACTATGAAAATTGTGAACTTTTATCCTGAGATGGAATTTAGCAGCAGTCACAAAGTCTGGTGTCATAGTTTTACCATAATGAGCAGTGAAGAATTGTGATTACCAGCAGATATTATGACATTTTGTCCCATTCAAATCAACAAAACCTCACAAATGTCTATAATACTCTTAGTTTGAGGGGAACTGGAAATCTCTGGGTATTGGGAATGGAATCTGAGTCCTCTTTGTTAAGCAGAAAGTTTCACTTTAGGGAAGAAGCTGGACAGCTATACAAAGGGCTAAAAACCAGAGAACTAACTGTCAAATGGATTCAATGAAATTCTATGGTTTGCTGTCCCTAATAAGATGATCACTTACATTTTAAGAAAAACTCTATTGAAATATAAGAAAAAGCAAATTTTTGAAGGATATAAACTCACAATGTGTTTTTATTGCAGAAAATCATATATATTTGTATGATAGTATATATTCCTTTGCATAGTTATAGTGGAAAATATATTTTAATGGATCAAATAATGCTTAGTAGATCATAATTGGATATTGAAAAGTTATAATGGGTACAAAATAGGTTATTCCCTATTCTGGCTTGTGTGGGTCTCTCTCTCTCTCTCTCTCTCTCTCTCTCTCTCTCTCTCTCTCTCTCTCTCTCTCTCTCTCTTCATCTTGAACCTGAGAAATGTTCCTGATGAAAGTTTAGTCCAAACATATATTTCTGACAGAAAAACATTTCATCTAAAAATTGCCAACTTGCTCTACGGTACAACCAAGTCACTCATCACTAAGACGACTACAGTACCTCCTTCTCCTTGAAGATAAATATCTATCTGCATTTGTTCCACAAGAAAGAAAAGAAAAAAATTGACATTTCCTTTTAATAAGTTTACAATCAATTACATACTCAGTGTAACCACTTCTCTCATCTCTAGTTGAAATATCTATCTTCATTGGCTCTGCAACAGTAATCTAGCATGTGTCTACCCTGCAGCCTGCATGCATTTTTCACAAACATGTCAACTACACTCCTTCTGGTGGACATTGTTTACTTTGGATAAACCTGACCCTCTGAAGGATAAAACCATTCTTTGTGAACACTCATGAAGACTGAGTACATCTTATGAAATGTTTCATTATATTGTATACAGTATGCAGTTTCCATTATATAAATAATTCTTTCCCCATCATCTACTTCTCCATGAGAAGACTGAATAAATAATTAAGGGGGAAGGGGAAACATAATAGGAAAAATAAGTCTAAACAACTGGAAAGATTATTCAGAAATTGGGTAATGTTAATTGTATTTCCTACTGAAACATAAAAGTGTATTTGGCAACATGAAATATATACACCTTTCCAAGATTGTGCCTTTTGTCTCTCTCTCCAGGGCAGTGATACTAATATACAGTCACTTTACAGAAAATATTCCTGAAGAGGAATGTGTTGTTTAGTGTTTATTTTGTGGACCTAGACAAAGCATGAGCCCATTGAACGCCTGTCTTAAAAATGGTTAGATCTAAAGTGTGGCAAACTGATGAGGAACACTGCTAAGCCCCCTCAGTGAGGATATGTAAGTGCCTACCATGATCATGTCGCTTTTCGGCTAGCTGCCTTCGTGTGACTTCTCAGTCACACAAAAAAGAAGAGTAGTCAGAGTGCTAATAACTAGATGAATCAGCTTTGGCTACGTTTCCTGAAATGACTGTATTCTCAAAATTATTATTTGTACTGTGATAGGATCTGGAGGTGTCAATCAGAGATTAAGGGTGACATTTTCAAAAGTACTCAAGTGGTCTTGAAGTACTTGATTTTCAATGAGATGTAGATGCCTCAATGCCTAACTCACTTTGAATATTAGTGCCTAAGATAATAATGCAATTTTGAAAATGTTCCATTTAAGCTACATTTTACTAGGAATGGCACACATTGTTTTTAAAGACACTTACTGCCTCAATGAGTTTTCCCTGGATAAATCAAAATGGCTTTTGGTATGTATGTTTAAAGTGATATGAAAACATACACCATAAGTGATATTAATTTGTGCACATGAAACTAGGTTGACTGTCTCTTTACAAATACTTTAACAGTCACAGGAACCTGACAAAAACTACTCCATTGCATAAATCATTCTATCAGGTGCTGCGTGAAGAACAGTTTGCAACCATTTGACTGCAGAGGGTGAATTTCTGGCCTCACTGACATCAGTGGCAAAATTCTTAATTTTAATGGGACAGAATAGTACACATATCCATTCTTGCCTCTTTCTTTCTTTCTTTCTTTCTTTCTTTCTTTCTTTCTTTCTTTCTTTCTTTCTTTCTTTCTTTCTTTCTTTCTTTTTCTTTCTCTAAGGCTGCTGTCATACTCCCAGAACACACACAGTTGCGTGTTTCTACCAGTTTTGTTGCTGTCAAAACTGCATTTCACTGAGTGATACGCGTGTGTAGTGGATTTCATGTCTCAGACCGGGACTCTGTTTTTGAGCACAGATCAGTGCACATTTGTTGCAGGAGGCCAAATCCCAACATCTTTATTCCCTTTTTACTAGGACGGTGTGGAAAACAAGAATTCCATTTTGTGGGAAATTTCAAGATTTCAACAATTGTTTTCATTTGGCACTGGAACAAAACCCAAGCCATTCAAATTAAATTTCATGAAAAACTAGAGTGAGCCCTTTACCTCATAATGGCCAAGTGGTTAGGCTGCATAGCTAAACTGCAGGAGACCAATGTTCAAGTCTTTGCCCTAACTGAACTGGCCTCTGGGTTTCTTTCCATTCTTCCTTGACCTGAGAAACTGACATGTTTTGCAAAAAGGTTTGTTTTTGACAAATCAGCCTTTTTCATCAAAAAATTCTCGACCTATTCTAGATTTTACTCAGCTTTTTCTCAGGCAAACTCCCAGTTGGCCAAATGGTGCAGCCCTTAATTAACTAAAACTTCCACTGGCATGAGTTTTGCTGAAGGACTGCAGAATTTGTCATGACAGAAGTTGGAACTGAGGAGAAACTGAGAAAGAATTTAAAGTGACTAGCATAAGGCTAAAAAACAAACAAACACGGTATGTACATGCATGCATGCAACACACACTATTATTCTATCTTTTTCTACCTTGAAATTATGGGGTTCAAAAAATGATGTGAGTACTTTATTGCATTTTAATTTTCAATATGTTACAGGATATTTTAGATCCCCCCTCTCCGATAATGGTTTAATAGTGGTTTGTTCACTAAACTAAAACAGAATAAGCCAGCTTGAAATCAGGCCACAAATAACAGCTTGTTTTGCTTATATTTAATATGAGTTTCCCTTGCCTGATCTTTTCTCATTTTATATATCCTGTCTCATCAGTAGGATACATTTAGAGATGCCACATACTGTATGTATGATGATCGGGTGCAGAAGAAGGAATACAAACCCAGACCTAGCATTAAGTAAAATAAACCCTCCAAATACAGCATCTCTTACTATTTGCTGACTGCAGCACTAGAACCATAAACCACTGGCAATAAGAAGGAAATTAGGACATGGTTAGAAACACACAATTGCTGAATTCTGCTGTGGGATTCTGATAAATTCTCATGTTGTCATCTAACTGAAAACCCAGATCAACTCTGCTTGTGCCAAACTTGCTTTTTTACTTCAGAATTTCTCCTAATAATGACTTATTGGATCCTGCTGTATCATATTTATAAACAAAACCATGCATTACAAAGGTAGTGTGATTGATGTTGCTCTTTGTTCACCTAGCATTACTTGGCCATGGTCACCCTGTTTCTACACAGAAGAGCTTAGTTGTGCAATTATTCAGACTCTTGTCACTAGAGGTCTCCTGTCAGAGATGAGTCCAAGCCACAAAGAGCCAAACTTCCTCACTGTTCAGGGGTGTTCAAATCCAGGATTTTATTCCAGGCTCATTTCCAGGGACCAATCTGGATTCTAATTACAGCAGTGCACATCCAGAGTACCTCCAGGAAGTGAACCTGGCTTTACACTGGTGTTTGTGACATCAGAATCTTGTCCGTAGTCTCAGTGCTTAGAAGGAACTGGCACTACTGCTAGACTGTTCTAAACTAGGGAGACCTGAGGACCCTTTGCCTTTGTCATTGTTCTAACTCTGAGCAAGATCAACTTTGTAAGCCCTCGAGATCACCACTAAAAGGCATCCCCAGAATGGAGGGAAACAGAGTAGGAAAGGCAGTATGCAGATTCCAAGATTTTTCTAGAAACTCAAGCATTCATCTTCTGCCTCCAGCTCATAAAGCGTTGAACCTCCAACATTTGAGCACTTCTACTGCTGTCCTTTTAAGTCTCTGTGACCTCCACTTTACATCTTCCACCCTTCTCAATGCCTAGGATGAAGATCTGGGCAAGACTGGTGGGAAGCATCCTCCACTATTGAGAGCATTTTCTCTAAGAGTAAATCATTCAGCATTCTTGGAGTTCTTTTGGATTCCACAATGCTATAGTCATGGCAAAAAAAAAAAAAAAAAAAAAAAAAAAAACCAAAAACCTCTTTGTAATGGGCCAGAAGATTGAATCCTATCCTAATAGATGCCCCTGGCCACAGTAATACATGCCTTTGGTATAAAAAGAGCTGATTTAAAGAGTTAGCAGTTCAATTTAATGCAAGCGCACAAGATCACATCCACACCATGTGCTCTCTCAAGGACACTTTGTTTTTTCCTTTTTAAATTTTTTCTCTTAATCTCAAATAAAAGTAATTGTCACTGAAAATATCAGTTTGCTCTTTGTGTATGAAAACATAAATCTTCTGAACAGTAAATGTTTGCCTTTGGAATGCAATAGAATGGGAATGCAGTTTTTTCTTGAGGCAGTTTTTTCTAAACCACCCTAGAATGGCAAGATTCTCTCATGGCTTTCTCAGCCCACTGCAACATGTGAACTGGGGTGGTGAATTTTTTTCAATTCTTGAATTTTTGTGAATAGAGGCAAGGTGGGTTCATGAGAGACAACATGGTCAAAGGAGGGAAAGAATGAGAAAGAAAACAAGATTAACACCCTAATATCAGTCCAAACTCTGCGCTTGCTGTACTATGAAGGGAATTCTGTTATGGTAACTGAGCCTCCAAAGACTGCTACTTGTGACAGCTACAATATCTTTTAGGAAACAACCAAAGAACACCAGATATTTCTCAGTATACAGTAGCTTGCCTTAAAGGGTCAGATTTGCTAAAAAAAAAACCAGATTGTAATCTCTCCTCTATTAATTTTTCTTACACATTATATCTGGCTAATGAAGTGATCCTTGTTATCAGTAGCTGTATCTAAAAGAAAATTTACCATATGTTAAGCAGATCCTTGTTTCAGTTCTTTCTTTTTTTCTTTTTTGGGAAACTTAGCCAATGTTTTGTAGCTGCCACAGTCATCAAAGAAAAATAATGTGCCAAATACAATACTATAGGATCAACAAAAGTTTTAGATGGAGAGAAGCCAAAATTTGATTTTAAGAAAAATAGTAGTGCTACAGGTATTGGGTGAAATGATAAAGAACCATCCTTCTGCTGACTGTGAGCCAGTCTTATTTAAAGGCCTTTTTCTCTTAATGTCAGCATTTGGCAGCATTCCCCCATTCAGATAAAGGGGCAATGATTTCAAAACACTAAACGCTATTTATGTTACCTGATAACTTATCCTTGTTTGACTTTTGCCTCTATGGGAATAGAAGATTATTTTAGTGGGAGACAAGTTGCACTATTCTGGAAACTTTTCAAAATGTACATAAAATTGGAACAAAAACTAAAAGTAGAGAAAAGATTTGGTTATGCCTGCTGACTCCAAAATTCTTGGTTCCTGGTGCCTTTAGGAATGTACTTTCCAGCAATGGAAAGCTATTTTTTTCCTTGTGAGAAAACATTTTGGAACCCCATTGGCCCTTTTTTACAATACAGTGGACTTTCGATTTTCCAGGATGATAGGAAAAAAATTAATCCTGGTTAATAAAATCCCGGATAATCACCATCCATAGGAAATATGAGGGGGGGGGGAGGGTTGGTTCACCAGCCATCTTGCGCCGCAGGGAGTGGGTGTTGGTTTACTGGCTGCCCTGCACCCTGGTGGGGTTGTTGTTTTTTGTGTGCTTGGGGCAGCAACAAAGCCAGAGTCAGGCCTGCGAGTTACGCATATTTTTTTTGACATCCTGGTTAATCCACATCCTGGTTAACCCAATCCTAGATAATCGAGAGTCTACTGTATTTAAAGGGCTCTACTCACCTTTCATGCCATTCTGACTATGCAATGGACTTTATTTATCAGGGAGATTATATTGTCCCTTTGCCTCTGCAAAGACATGGACTGGGCTTCCTCTCTTTCTGTCTTTTCAGGATAACATCGGCCACATCAATGAGGGCAAGGGCTTGCCTACACTACAGAGCCTTGTCCGAGATAGCTATGACAGCAGAGCCCCCTACTGTAGACACAGTGCAAGATGGTAGAAGGAGTTTCTCTACCTGCATAGTTACACCACCTCCCTTAATGTCATAAGCTATGCTGACAGAAAAAATCTTGTTAACATAGGTGCATCTACAGCCAGTATTTTGCCATCATATTTATGCCGGTGGGGGGAAGGAAAGGAGGGAAGAGAACAGAGAGGAGGAGGTAATTTTGTAGTGCAGACCATGACTTAATTTCACCCCTGTACAAAGGACTATACAAGACCTATACACCACTTCAATCCTAACTTAAGTGGGAGATAATGATGTATAGGCCACATGTTGGTCCTCTGCAAAGAGATCAGCTTCATCCTGAATACTTATTGAGTTAATTCCACTGGAATTCTCTTTCTGCAGGGAAGCAAACTGAAGCTGAGATTTTCTCCATCCACCATGGAACACAGAACATGAATACAGAACATTAATACGAAAAACATGCCTTAGTTGACTGCTAATTTTATGGATGCTTCTTAATTATTGCAGTAGATCTGTTGCTAAATTGCGGAAATGCCTATGAGACTGATTGCAGATTCATTCCTTCTGTAAATTAGCAAGCAAGTGAGCAAACACCACAAATACAATAATCAAGGCTACTGCAACTGTGAAACGTATTGGTAAATAATGATAAGTGATAATATTTCTAAAGACCACCAGAATACTTGGGGCACTGCAGAACAGTTGCCAAATCTGTAAATATCATACTGCGGGTACGAAATTCATATGTTAAATTACATTCATCATAGACCTTTGCCTTCTTCAGCTGCAGTCTGCCTACTAATTTCTCACATTCCAAGCCTTATAGCACCTTCAAATGGCTGCCATCTAAAAAGGAATTGTAAGAAAATACTCTTTCTTTTTATGCTGTCGCTCACAAATGTGGAGTTCCTCTCCCTGACAAAATAATGACATTGATCCAAAGCCTAGGATGGGCAGTAGCAAGGGACTCAAATACCACGATAATGGGGATCATAAAAGAATCTAGATAGATATCTATTCAGTCTACTTAAAATGTGACATCAATTTCCTGAACATTAACATTCTTTCTACTGCATTTCTATTTTTTTTCCTTATTTTGAAATCTTTTGTAAGTGAGATTGGCAGCCCTTTATGGGCTAAGGAGTCCTGAAAGGCCATGTAACATACGGGAGAAGTGCTGGCCATGCCCCCAAAAGTGTGGCAACCAGCAAATCACTGCTTCTTACTTCTCCAGGGTTCAGGCCCTCCTTGGTAGCAGCAGCTCTATCTTGGTGTCAGGTGCCTCTTTACACTAGATCAAATCTGAGGTGGTTTTTTTAAATGATAAAATGATAATCTGAGTAGCATAGTAGGGAAAGATGCAGGATTCATAGGTGCTTCTGACTTCCTAGTGCAGGTTTCATGTTACAGCGGTCACCTGAAAAAACTATTAAGAGTGTAGATGGGCTGGAGGAAAATGACCATGGACTTCAGTTCAGATCCTATGTCAGGCGGCATACTGTGTATTATGTAGCGGTCCTACTCCACTCATGTAAAAAGAGGGTAGTGAAGAATGACACATTCTTCCTGAGAAGGGTCCAACAGGCTGAGGCAAAACTTGGTTGTTCTGCTTACTGGAGTGGGACAAATTTAAAAAGCAGACAGGTTGCTCCCTCAAGACAATTTCACTGTCTTCATGCCCTGGGAATCAGCAAGGATACAGAAGAGATAGTACCTTTTCCTAAGCCAAAATCATACAATGGATTAAAGGGCGTTAATAAGGAATGTTGAGACTATCCGATCTTACAAACTTCTGTCCCTTGTAGACATAGTAAAAGAGAAAATGTTTCCCAAGAAACATCACTCCATTGGTTATAAATGAAACCTTGTTTGGAGGAGGGATGGGGGTTAGGCCAGAATGGAACATAATTGAGGGTACGCTTTACATATAGGTATACCAGAGGATGTGTATGTCTATGTGCCTTGATGGTTCAGGATCCATAGCCAAAGTCAGAAGTCATTAATTAACAGAATTCTGTTGACAAGGAAGTGAATACATTTGGATTCCAAAGTTAAGATTAATCCCTGTCCTGACCAAACCACTGTTCTAAATCTCAGGGAGTCCCACAAAAACAGTTGAACTCAGAGCTGTCTGTGAATAAAGCCAAATCCTGCAGTGCTTACTCAAAACTGGAGCATGGCAAGCAATCCAGAAAAGTGTCCACGAACATACGTAGTTGTCTAACCCTTTATTTATTATTTGTATAAGCATAGTTTTGAACATAAAATTATTCTCAGAAAGAGAACGTATTATGAGAACCTGCATGAATATTTTAGTCTCAGGAGTAATCACCCCAGAAGTGCTTCTGAAGCCATTTTGAAAAGTCATTTGGGTTTGGGAATCATCAAAACAGGGAGCAGAAACACCATAAGACCTAGGCAACCAATCACATGGTCCTGAATAAGCAATTTTAACTAGTGAATTCTCAGTGCGATAATTAGAGTGAATAGTTTGTAAGGAATCCAGATGTTGAAATATGTTCCCATAAAACCATTCATTGAATAATTCAGAATAATGAGATAATCCAAGTCTATTTGTGGGCAATATGGGAGAGTTTAAATTGATCAAATAAATTGCCTCTGCAAATAGTTCACCTAGCTCTACATAGGCAAAACACCCAGTGACGTCAATGGGAATTTTGCCTGAGTAAAGATTGCAGGACTGGGCTCATAACAAGCCATTAGTTTGAAATATCTTTTGAAATTTGACAGGTTGAAGCCAGGATTTATATAAATCTTTTCTATGCGTTCCTTGTGTTCTTTCTTCTGGTATCTCGGGCAAGTACTGGGATGCAATGGATGTTTCCAATAAAAGTTCGTCTTACATCATCTGCCCTTAGAGAATACTCAGACTGCAGCATACAGTGAGCTTTGAGATAGATCTAGAACCCCCCTCTGGTGAGCCTTTTACCTTTTTCTGAAGCCAATTAAAAGCCACTTATTAATGTTTTCTTTGTGAATTAAGAGCAGTGATAGTCTCTCCGCCTGGATTTGCAGCTAATCCTAATGGAGAGCCCAGGAAGGATACCAGGGCATGCTGAGCCAAGGTATCTGCCCAGCAAATATTTTGACACTTTCCTTCATTCCAGGATTGCCACTTAGCACTCAGCAGGTCCTCCCTCCTCAGAAAAGAGGTGCTAATACCTTCAATCCACCTTTTATTCTGGTTAGCATGCATCTAATTGACAGTTGATCTCTTAGAAAAACAAAGACAACAAGATCAGTTTAATGTTACTTTTGGAAAGTAGGAACTCTTAGCAGGACAATCAGAGGTTGGTATATGTAACTGTTAATTCAGCTAATCCACAAACCCCTCTAAGAAATATAGTAATATAAATAGCCATTAAATAATGTTTAATTACTATTGATTTCTGTACAATTCCATGATACATGCAGATTAAAATCAAAAGGTATCAGAGGGTCTAAGGATTATGTTTGCAATGGTTTTGCTGGGGTCTGATCTATCTATCTATCTATCTATCTATCTATCTATCTATCATAAATTACAAATATTATCACATTATGAAAGTATATGGAGTACCCCCAGAATAAGGCATTAATGTAAAGGCAACAAACGCAAGCTCCAAAGAGGCATGAAATGGAGTAACTATTCGGCATCATGGCTGTATCTACAGTGAACTATTTGTCAAGTTCTTCCACCCTTGTCGTTGTTGTACTGGTGCAGATCCTTTGCTACTAGCAATGGTGGGAGTGCTAGTGTAGACAGATGGTCCCTAGAGGACACGGTGGCAAAAATGCCAGCAACCAACTGATACTAGGGCTTCCATGGGTCCAAGTTGTGGTGGAGTTACACTAGTATTCCAGCAACGTTGGGACATGTGACAGGATGCTATCAGCAGCACCTTGATCACTGACATTACTGCAGCTTGGAGAAGGCTGCACACCCAGCTGAGGGCAATTATACAGTTTCTGATGGGGGGCTAGTGAGCACCTGGGTGACAATCACAGGAATGACAAGTTAATTGGGGAGGAAAAAAATGGGAGGAAACAAGAAGCAAGGGGCCGCTCAAGAGGAACTTCGAAGGGAGCTCAGAGTGTGAACCAGGACAGGACAGAGCAGGGAAGTGAAGTGAAGTGAAGTGAGGGCTTCAGGGAAGTCTGTCTTTGCTATAAGCCTGTGTTGCATGTCATTGTGATGTAAAATTGAAATAAATGCACACCTTGGTGAAAGAAAATGGCCTGGTGTGTATTTATGACTGCAAAACTATCTGCACTGGCCAGGTAATGAGGTTCACTAGGTCAGGATGGAGATACCCTTTGACAGGACAATTTGATGAAAAGCTTAGTGGCGGCATGAGATGCTACCAAAACCAATATATACAAATGTGGCAGCCTTGAAAGAAACCATGAGATCATTTAGTTTGACTGATTTTTTTAAGGATCTTATTGCAACTTCTAGATTAATCGTTTTTGCAAGTAAAAGCGAGTTGCTCATAAAATGGAAGTGAAGTTTAAATTTGGCACTAAGTTAATCTATTTTGAATGTACCATCTGAGAATAATGAGGCCAGAGAATAACTTAAGTGGGCCAGAGGAGTGGCATAGGGGAAATAGGAAAGAAGAGGAGAAAATTAGATGAGGGAGGGTCAAAGACTACTAGGAGTAAAAAGATGGGAATCATTCAACAAGACCAGAAGTAAATCAGAGAAAGTGAAATAGGCCCAGATTTTGATCAGAAAATCCAGATTTTTGCCATTTGAATCCCCTTTTGAAATATTCCAGTCAAGTGCTTTTATTTTTATTTTATTTTTGTTTATTTTGTTTCATTTCAATTAAAATGTTTCATTTTGATTTATGAAAACCGATTCTTTTTTTTATTTTTTATTTTCAGTTATTGGCTCTCCCACCCCTGGTTTCTCTGACATTTTTACCTTTCCTCATTTTGACACTAGGGAAAGATGAAAAAAAATGTGAAAGTGTGAAAACTCCTATTTTTCACACTTTAGTAAAACTGTTTTTTTAAATTATTTTCTAACTGGAAAAGGGTGAAAAGTTGTTTTTCCCCCTCCCCCTCTTTCCTTTTTGTTGTTGTTGTTGTTGTTGTTTTTTTGATACCACAGTTTCAGCTGGAAAATTTCAAGCAGCTCTAGATCCAATGCAGTATCAGCGAGACAGTTGTACCTGGAACCTAGCACAAGCTGAGTCTAAAGATTTCTGGTGCAATGCTAAGCTAGATGGGAAGGGCCTCCGAACTCTTCTGGTTACACATGGTAATGATAATGGTTTGCCATCTATGATAAGTTGCCATTATGAAAATTAGCATTAAAATAATTCTTTTTTCATTAGAATGAGCACATATATATATATATACAGCCTTAAGTAGAAATGCCTGCAAAGGGACAGATTCTCAGTTGGTATAAATCAACATCATCATCATCATCAATCCTCTTCACTCCCGCTGGAGTATAAGGCACCAACAAATCTCCTCCATGCCTCTCGATCTTGGGCAAGCCAGCTGATTTCATTCCACGTTTTGTTCATCATCTTCAGTTCCTCTTCCACAGTTCTTCTCCAGGTACCCATTGGTCTGCCTCGCTTACGCTTTCCAGGTGGAGTCCATCTTAGGGCTATCTTAGGGTGTCTGGTGTTTTTCATCCGAAGAACGTGACCCAGCCACCCCCATCGTCGCCTTTTTAACTCATCCACAATGTTGATGATACCTGTGCATCTGCTAATTTCCCTGTTGCTGATGTGTTCTTCCCAGCGCACTCTAAGGATGCGTCGGAGGCATCTACCTTCAAATCCCCTCACTCTGCTCTCCACTTTCTTGTTGGTTCTCCATGTCTCTGCAGCATACAACAGGACAGAGCGCACGTTTGATTTGTAAACCTTCAGCTTGGTCTTGATCTGAAGCATCGATGACTTCCAGATATTGTTAAGTCTGTTGAAGGCTTGCGCTGCCAAAGCAATTCTAGTGGAGACCTCTTTCTCGATGTTACTATCAGCAGAAATATAACTACCCAGATATTTAAAATCCTTTACTTCCTCCAGCTCCACTCCATTAGCTGTAATCTTCTGGCTACTCTTGGTTCTCACTTTCATCATTTTGGACTTCCCAGAGTTAATCACCAGCCCGATGCTTCTGGCAGCTTGGTTTACTCTGTCAGTTTTCTCCTGAATATCCTTCTGTGAATGTGATAGCAATGCCAAATCATCTGCGAAATCACAATCCTCCAAACGGTTGGTTAATCCCCACACCAATCCTCTTGGCCTATCCTCTGTGGTTTTTCTCATCACCCAGTCGATGACCACAAGAAAGATTACAGGCGAAATGACACATCCTTGCCTGACTCCTGTCCTGACCTGAAACCATTCACTCTCCTGTCCTTCGTGACGTACACAACACTGGTTCTCGACATACAGATCTTTAAAGATGTTAATGGCCTTCTGAGGGAATCCATATGCTTTTAGGATCTTCCAAAGCGATGGGTGGTGAATACTATCAAAAGCTTTCTCGAAATCAATGTAGTTGATGTAAAGCGAGGAGTTCCATTCCAATGACTGTTCCACTATAGTGCGTAGGACAAAGATTTGATCCGTGCATGACCTTCCCCTTCTAAAGCCAGACTGTTCTTCGTGAAGGATTTCATCGATTCCCGTTCTCATTCTTTGCAGCAGGACTCTGCAGAAGATCTTTCCCAGCACAGATAGTAGGTTAACACCTCTCCAGTTTCCTAAACTAAAGCTAAATCAACATAGCTCTATTAATTATTATTATTTATTTGCATTTCTGTAGTGCCCAAGAACCCTTGCCATGGACCAAAACTCCATTGTGTCAGGTGCTGCATAAAAAGAATAAGACCATCCCAGAACTGTGCCAGTTCATGCCACCCTAGGTTTTAGAACATAATAATGTACACCAAATGACTAACATTCAGAAGCCATCTCTTTTATATTTGTTGAATTATTTCCATAAAACAGATGTCAGAAGTGACTAATTCATTACGCTCTAGAATCTAGAACCAGCTGGTCAGTAAAAAGCATGAAATCACTTATATTAGCTATGCTGAATTGCTTCTTTCTAAACTCCAATGTGCAGTTTTTCTAAAGACAGATGTTCAATTTTGCATTATTCAATTTTTCAGCCCCCCCAAATAGGATTTGCTGATTTAAATGGTGCAGGACTAGAGAAATCAGCAAGCAGTAATCAAGCAGTTAGAGCAAAGCAGTGATGGGCTAATACTATGATTATGAAAAAGTATAACCATGCCATAGAGAAATCCAATTATCTGACCTGGCAGTTGTTTAAAATCATGGTTTTCCTTACCTGTGAAAATGACACTAACCTCAGAAGAAGAAAAACAATAAACTGCCTTCCCGCCAAGGGAAATCAGATACTGTGACTATCCAAAAGGAACTGTGACAATTCAATTTATTGTTGTGCCAAGGTTATATTCATTTAGACTTGAAATATGCTGGTAGCTGGCAAATAAAGTTAAGTAATTTAAATTGGATTTAATCATGCATTCAGATAAGCAGATATGCATTGCTGCATAGTGTGATAAAACCATAATGCTCGTCTGTCTGTATCAGGATTGAGGCCCCTCTCCAGTGGTACATTACGAATGTTAATGGTGCATGAATGGTCAGGTTTGTGCCTTGAAGATGAAGAAGATGTCCCGATATGGTCAGTGATTGAGCTAGAGGTGCAATATAGCTTTTCATATGAGTGCCTTTTCACTGAACATAGCCTGTTGTTCTGGCTAAAGAAACTGAAAAAAGGTCTGCATTCATGAACCGGATTTTAATCAAGCAAACAATACAGGATATGGCAGATTGATTATTATGATGCCACTGTATAAAATACCTTTATAGTCTGAGTTTTTTCACCAATATGGAGAATCACATCACTGTAGAAATAGCTTAAGAACGGTGACTGGTGCGATATATTAGGGTATGGTTAGACTGGCGCTTTGCACCGCCAAAACCCTCCTTTAGCGCTATAATTTTCCTACCGAACACACTTCAAAGGGAGATTTAGCGCAATGACTCCCCTTTTACAGCGCAAGTGTTAAACCACCTTTTCGAGAGGGATAAGCCTTTTTGCGCTAACGTTGTAGCGCAAGGGTGGGAATGTGAACACCCATCGGATCTCTTGCATGCCTCCAAGCCATGGAAAGCCATCAGCAACCCATTGAGGGCCATCAGCTAGCCATTAAGGACAATCAACTTGCCATGTAAGGCAAATGACGTGAGGTGTTGTTTTTATAAAGGCGGAAGTAGCGTTGCAGTTTCTCTCTAACAATTAACACAGCAAATAACCAGTGAAAATGCTTGCAGACGGAGCTGTGTGTCTGAAATAGACAGCCTGTCAGTTTTCGCTAATGAAAAGTAACTGACAGACAGATCTCATCTCCCTGTGAACAACTTCCCAGTTCCCCCTCGCCCCCTCCTTTGCAAAACACGTTGCACCCAGCTGAATGCTGGGATACCTGCCCTATCCCGCAACTACTACTGCCGGCAGAAGCACCACAAATGTAGCCATTATTTTGCGCTACAAAGTTTCCATTTGTACAGTCTCTAGCGCGATACCAATAGCGCTACATTGGGAAGCGCTACAAATAAACACGCTACAATCTTCAGTCTAGCCATACCCTTAGAAAAAGCAGCACATTACTAGAGATCCATGGCGCTCACCTTCACTTATGCTGATTTTATGTTTTTTGGGCCTGATCCTAGGCTCAGCAGCTTCAATGAGACACACCGTGCCTTTGACTCCTATTGACCTCACTGCAAGAAGGGGAATGCAGATTCTGACTCTCTATGTATAATAGGAAAACAGATATGTATCTGACTCCTCCATAAGGAAACCCATTTCCACCTGTTAATCATCTGAATAAAACTGAGAGCACAGATGTTGAAAGGCAGAGCTCAACAATATCTATCTTTATCACAAATAGCATAGTCAAAACCCCCAGCTGCTTCCTACTAAAAAGAGTCCTTTGCCTTTGAATGCCTCTTTGGGTCATTTTTGCACATCATATGGGAGATTTTTCTATGAAAGAAGGGTGGAAAATATTAATATAGTGTTGTGGTTGCAATAGCAGACAAAAAAATTCTGATGGAGGCAGAAAAAAATTAACACTAAATTGGATTCTGCAGTAAAAACTGCTCTCTATTACTTGCATTTGGATTGCATTTTCCAATAGCATTTTTGGATCAAGCTATGTTCTGCAGGGAAACAATAGTTGAACCCACAGTATTTCAGAAGATATATTTGTAACATGTAGGGTGAAATGACTGGCAGGTGTGTTGTGGAGCTTCAGAAACTAAAATCTTGCTTCAGAAATTGTAATTTCTATTCCTGGATCTGTGTTTTAGACAATGCTGCTTGTATAAATATGCGGGGTCACACACTGCAGTCCTTACCCAAGCAAAACTCCCAGTGAGAGTTCAGGCACGATTTCCCAAACCCAATGGGCTTTTTCCCTAAGTGAAGACTAAGGACTGTACGATCTGACTCAAAGATACTCCAGGATGTAACCCAGAGACAGAGGAGAAAGCTGATTATTATTAATTCTTATATTAAAAAGTTGGACCTTGTAGTACATTTGGATACTAACATAAAAGGCTGGAATTTCAAGACACCTGGTTTCTGTTTATTTTTACTTTCTCCAGTTAGTGTGTACATGTGAGTTGTGAATGTTTTGTCGGTGTGTACACACACACACACACACAGACACAGTAGTAACAGTAGTGTTACTACTCAGCATGTAGGGACTCAAAGCTGGTGCAAAATAAATAGGGTTGTATCACTGTCAGTCTTGAAAAGTCAGCTGGAACACATGTATGAACTGAGGGCTTGGTCCTGCAAGGTGCTGAGCACTTTGACCCCAGTTCAGCAAGGCACATAAATACCTGCTTAACCCTTGCATCACTGGTTAGAACATCAGAGATGAGGAAGCAGCCTCCAAGGAGGTTCTATTCCACTTCCCATATAGGTGAGCAGAAAATAGGTGGACAGGGTAGGGAGCTGTTAACAGTCCCAACAATATGCTGGTTAGAACTACCATAGAGGGGGAAGTAAAGGGCTGGCACAGATTACTTTCCTGCTGAAGCAGATGGGGAACAAGGGACCAAATCGTGACCCTCTGAGGCTGATTTGTTCGGCACTCATGGTAAATCTACAACATAACTCTTAATTTAGACAGGCAACAAAACAAAGAAGATCTGATAAAGGTAAAAAAGCCAATGAATGACATAGAGAAGGGCATTTGGGTACTTGTAGTTGGAGCTGTGTGAATAACAGACTTTCCAGTTTTTTGGCAATTTTGAGAAGTTTGAAAAAAACTGTTTTAAGTTGGATTGAAAACAAACATTTTCTAAATTTTTGGCAAATCGAAAAGTTAAAAAAAAGAGTCACCTTTGGTCAAATGCAACTTTTTACTCTGACAAAATCAAAATGTTTCATTTCAATTTTGACTACTTTTGAGGTACTTTTTAATTTAAAAATTTTGAAACAAAATGTTATTTCAAACCAAATTATCAATACATTTTGTTTAAAAAATGTTGAAATGAAATATTTAGATTTGTATGGATTTTTTAAAAAATCACAGTACAGCAAAGCCGACATGAATTTGCAAAATGTTGCAGTGTCATCTAATCTGCATTTTCCTCCAAAAATGTTTTGGCTGAAAAATTTTACCCAGCTCTGCACAGATACTTGACTTCAATGGGATGTGTGCACGAATGTAGCTCTTTTTAGTTTCAAAGGATACAAAAAAAAATCTGTTAACTAGTAATCTACTCTAAGAACCTACTAAGTTTCAAAAAGGGAACTGTTGAATTTAAGAATTTGCTATAGAAACATGAGGTTCACAATAAATTTGAAAGTAAATTTAACCAATGATTTCAGTAGTATGCTGAAGCATAGCACTGCCACACATGATGTATTTATATTGATTCAATGGGAGCTGTGTTTGCATCCAAGAGAAAATTTGAGCAAAATAATGTGTATGTATCTAAAAATAAATTGGTACACTAATAATAATATGTAAATATAATTTGGTTCTACATTGTTTCCTTCCTTCCTTGTGTCTGTTAGGAATGGAATCAACTAGTTTAGTGATAAGATTATAAATTGTTTCTTCAGGTATATTTATACATAATATACAACTTTTGCAACATGCCTAATATACTGTAGGAAAGGTACAAGTTATATACTTTATAAGTATTTTATGTATACACACAAAAACTGGGCCTATAGTTATAAATTTTAAGTCAGAATGAATAATTCTCAAGTAATTTATGAATTAGCTTTTTCTGCCTGAAAAGTGTCTGAATAAAGCACGATTTTCTTAAATTTGTCATTAAGGATTATTAATTGTATAAACTCAGAAAGCATGTAAGCATGCACTTTTGTCACACTGAAATCAAAGCTTATATTTTTTGCTGAATTGGTACATGATGAATATGCACAGTATTGAAGGTGTTTATTTTTTCTTTTTCCAGATGCAATCTGGAATACATCGATTTAGATAGGACCAAATTTCAAACAGTGCTTATATAGGTATTTTTAATATATGGTAAGTTTGGGGAAATTCTAGAGCACCATCTCACTCATTTATTGAAAAGTAGATCTATATGACACTTTTTTAACATATTTATGCACAGATGAACCTTCTGTAGATTCTTATTTCCAGCCAGAAATTATTCAGAATTATAGGTGCTCAACTACTATGGTGATTGGTATGATATAAAAATATGCATAGACCAATAGGAAGAAAGTAGGAATAAATATCAATTAAATCACATATAATAAAAGCTTAAGCATGTACAAAACAATATTGATGTCCAATTTTATGCTACCCCTCACCTAAGAACAGTAAAATTAAGTCAGGTTTCAAATATTTTAGATATTAAAATGAAAATTTTAATTTTGCCTTTTCATCACTGCTCAAGCTTTTTGTGCAAAGTCACTGGATCATGTCTGTATGCATTTACAAGCCTGTGAAATGTTCTGGGCTTCAGAAAGGCTTGAAACTAGAGAATCTGTTTGTCTTTTATCCTCTGAATATGATTAGTGACATTCTCTGTTTTGCAAGACATTATTAAAAACAGAAGCCTACAACTTCATTGTCTCAGATAATGACTTTGAACATGGGGTCAGTTTTTCTACTTTCAAATTTCTTTGCAAGATTAAAAGAAAGTAAATACAATTGCATTTTTGGGGGGTGGGGGGATGTGGCTTTATACAGATGTAACAAATCAGGACACACACACGTTTTCAATATGATTTTTCCAATGAAATTTCACCTCATTCATATACTACTGCTGGTAAGCAAATGTTACTGATGGGTAAAACTAGCCATCAGGAGAGAATACTGGGTTCATGAGTATCTCAAGCACCATATGTTAGATTCTTAGATCATGTTAAGGAAAGAACACAGGACTTGATTGGGGGAAATTACAAGTAACAGCTGCATTTCCTCATTTGCATTCCTGGAAAGCCAGTTTTAAGCAAGAGAGTTATTACGTAAACCTAAAAATAAAAAAGTGCAATAGTATCGACTTATTTGGAAATGGCAACAAGTTATTTAATACTCATTTTTTTAGTGAATGTTCATAGGAAATGTTAGTAAAACAAATAAAATATATTATACATTTACATGGTTGACATACAATTTCCACATAGTGATGACAAAGAACAAATCTTCCTTGAACTTGCAAACAGGTAATTATTTGCTCTTTTGTGCTGTTTCGTTTGGCTGTGAAATCAATGGCCCAAAATGGACTTTAGTGGGCTGTGAAATCAATGGCCCAAAATGGACTTTAGTGGGATCAGGATTTCAGTCAGTGTCATTGCAGAAAATATATAGTTGAGTAAGCTGTTTAGTTATACTCAGGAAGGTGCTTTTGACAAAGCTACCATCAAATATTGTAGAGCAGTGGTTTTCAAACATTTTTTCTGGTGGCCCAGTTGAAGAAAATTGTTGATGCCTGTGTCCCAATGGAGCTGGGGATGAGGAGTTTGGGGTGTTGGAGGGGCTCAGGACTGGGGCAGAGAATTGGTGTGCAGGGGTGAGGGATGCAAGGTGGGGACAGGAATGAGGGGTTCAGGGTGCAGGAGGGGTCAGGTATCTGAGCTGGGGGTGAAGGCTCTGGGGTAAGGAGGAGGATGAGGGGTTTGGGGTGCAGGAAGGGGCTCTGGGTTTGTGGGGCCTCAGGGCTGGGACAGGGGATTGGGGCACGGGGCTGGGGTGCGGGCTTACCTCAGGTGGCTCCCAGTCAGTGGCACAGTGAGAGTGCTAAGGCAAGCTTATTGCCTGCCCTGGCACCGCAGACTGTGCTGTGCCCCAGAAGCAGGCAGCAGCAGGTCCAGCTCCTAGGCAGAAGCACACAAGCAGCTCTGGGAAACAGCCAATGGGAGTGTGGAGTCGGTTCTTGGGGCAGGAGCAGTGCACAGAGCTTTGTACCCCCTCCCCCACCTAGGAGCCGGACCTGCTTCTGGTCGCCTCTGGGGTGTAGCGCAGTGTCAGAACAGGTAGGAACTAGCCTGCTTTAGCAAGACAGCACCACCAATGGGACTTTTAACGGCCCAGTCCGCGGTGCTGACCAGAGCCTCCATGCTCCAGTGCCTTACATTCCACAACCTAGTACTAGATCACGACCCACAGTTTGAAAACCACTGTTCTAGCGAAATGAGCATAGTGTACGATAGGAAATGTTACTAAAATGTTTTCATTGGTGGTGGCCCTAATGTAGTGAAGGCTCTCATAGCTCCTGCTTGACTTACTTCCATGTCAGCAAACTCTGCTTTTTACCAATTTTAATTAATATAGCGGAAAAAACAGGTCTGGCCACAGAACTGTTGCCTACATTAAGCCCATTACTGGTTCAGCTGACTATAGCAGAGGTGGACATTTTTGGTAGAGTTTTTTTAAAATTTTAGATGCATTGAGTTTGTCTCAAATGTAGATAAAGCTCATTTCTCTGCAGTCTAACAGTTTGATGGTATGGAGTGTAATGTAGTTGTAATCTGGCACTTATGTATGAAACAGATCACTAAGCCTGGTGTTCAAAAGTAACTCCATGACACAGTGAAGAACCAGACTGGCATACTACAGAGTTTCCATAATGTCTGGTCCTGCTGTCAGGGCTTCATGGTGTTTCATTAACAATAAATGATGTGGTAAGCAGGCAACACTGTAAGAAACAGCTTTACTAAACATGCTGAGAGGTCAGTGCTACATACTGAGGCAGTGTTACATCTGTTTGGATGTCTGCAGCCGGACCTCAGCTTGCATTCCTGACTCTCTGATCGCTCACCAGCCTAGGTCCCTCCTGAAATCTGATGCTTTTAGTCCTTTTCTGTTTATCACAGGATTTGAAGAGAGAGGATCATGTCCTTCTCCATACATGGCTGGGGAATTATAATGATGAATTTTTTATATTATAGCATTTATAGCAGCATTGTTGACATTTAAATGATCCAGTCCTGAGGTAACCTCAGAGTTAACACTCCTTTGTGAAGAGTAGGGGCAGATCACAACTCTCTTATAGCTACTGTTTTCATTAATGTTTGGAATGTTTTCTTAATTCTTAATTCTTTTAAAATCAAAGTTTAAATTCTGCAGATTTCAGTTAAACTCAATTCTCCCCACACTTAGATCTTTCACTGCATTTCTACCAGTAATATTTCATAGAAGCTAAAGATAGAACAGATCCATCCAGACTATCTCTCTGCCAGTGCAGCATTGTTCCCCTACACAACATTAGTATTTTGCCTTGATATATATGTTTTGTCTTTAAACAATTGCATCCCTCATATTTAACAGGGAGCAAACAATAGAGAGGGCTTGTTTTTAACCAAATAATGATACAAACCCAACTGTAAGTCATTAAGCATTGCTGTAGCCAAAACCTAATTTACAATTAAAGCTTGTGCTTTTGCTCATGATAATAACAAGCATTGATTTATGAACAATGATTTTATTATCTAGTGAGAAAATATCTAGTACCATATTAGTGACATTGCTCTGAAGCCAGACTATTTAAATATTTAGGCAAAAAAAGCTATGTTCTGCATTGGGTTACAGTACCCTGGTGTAAATCTAGAGCAACTTAACTCACCTGAGTGGGGTTGCTCAGTTTTACAGCAGCTTAACTGAAAGCACACTCCAGCCCAGTTTCTGTTCACAATCACGTTCAGAGGATTACTGTAGCTGTTCTAATGTTACACACACCTCACTGGTGATGAGGCCACAACCTGACCTTAAATTTGTATGAAAAATTAAGTGGAAGGCAGACGATTGAGTTGTGGTTTCTTTCAGCTTCATATCATTTCCCTTGCATCTGAATGAAAAAAATGCAGCTGCCTGATACTTGAATGGCACTTTCAAGTTTTACACTGAAAAAGCACTAAGCAGGGCTTAGTCAGAGCCATTTTTCAGCCTATCCTTCTTCCTGGAAATGCGATGATGTGATGACAGACGGGACTGAGGGAAGAAACAGTCCAAAACCCATCTCCCTCACTCTATTATTACAAGTCACTCCTGTATTGAAGAAAAACTTCACATATCCTGCATGCTTCAAAGAAGTAAAATGATGTGACAAAGCCATGAAGTTAAATTAAACAGATCTGACTACAAAAACAATTTCATGTCTGCATATTTTTCTTTAAATTAAAAAGTATTTTAAATCCATTCTTTTACTGGTAAAATAAGTCATATTAAGTTAATTTAGTAAATCAGAATGTGCTTGAGTATAGGACACATCCATCTAAATAACAGACCTTTTTGTTTGAGTTGTGTTGAACTAGTTAATTGAATTAATGGTTTGTTAAGCGAGGATGAGGAAAAGTTAGTGTATTACATGACCATGGGCATTTCAATGCCAGGTTTGCATAGTTTTTTAAATACATTGAAACCTCTCCATTGGACTGGATGCCTTGCCTTTAACAACTTTATCATAGTGCCTCTAAATAAGTAGTTCAACTGAATCTGCTATTAATATAAAAGCAATGGTACTTAATGTTTTTAAGGGCTTATTTTATATTGAAGTTAATTCACATATTACATGACGATTTTCAAGAAAGTTATTATTTATAAAGGTCCCAAGAACTAGACAATACACAGCCTTAAAACAAACAAACAACAACAACAAAACCCAACACATCTTGGCTCTGAGGTTGTATGTTCCATTCACATTTGTTACTGACATAATGTACATATCAGAAACAATTGCAACAAAATCACACTGCTGTATATACTTATAACCTGGAGATGATCAGCAATGTAACTTATGCGGTGCCTCAGAAATGTGGGTAGTTTAATAGAAGAAGAGGTACAAAAATGCCTAATCCTGCATTTCTTGTTCTCTCAAAACTTCCCTTGTCATTAATAGGAGTTAAGGGTATGCAGGGTGCAGTATCAAGTGCCAATCGACTATTTGGGAGTTAGAGACGATAATGCTCTTAATATTCTGCACCATTTAAACAGAATTCCACTCAACTGAACTGTGATAATGCACTGGTGGACTGCTCTTCTTTGAATTATAGTAGCATCTCAGGGCCCAGCTCAGAAAGAAGGAAGCGTTTCCCTTCTTGTGCCACCAGCAATCTCTGTGCTTTTGTGAGGACTGGGACTGCTTCTGCTAGAGTTATTTTGGGAACTAACCAACGAAAAGGGAGCAAGGAAGAGATGGAACAAGCCCTTCCTCCAGTTATCTTCCCCTTCCACAGGCCAGGAGAGGTGACTGACCACAGAACTGTGTCCTCTGACAAGGTGACATAATCAGAACACTCCTCCTAGATAGCTAGGAACTCTAAGCAGCATTTTGCCTCCCCGCTGAGATAGAATCAAGGTAGGAATTATTTTAAAATGTGACCTGTAAGGAAAAGAGAGAGTTTTAAGCTTATTGTGATTTGTAAAGAAGGTCTGCAAGATTTTTGTGAAGAGAGTAAAAAAAAAAAAAGTCAAAGGTGCAGATATTCTACTTGTTTCTACATTAGAAATCAAGGAATTTTCTACCTTGGAAGATTCTGGTGTCTAATAAGATGATAAGTTGAAAAGTTAAGATGCAGAAAGCTGAGCATTGAGAAGGGAATGAATTTTTAGTCAGAATGCCCAACATTCCATGGCCTTATCTTTGGACCAGAATTTGCT
The DNA here is from genome assembly GCA_032164245.1 of Sternotherus odoratus. Lineage (NCBI taxonomy): Eukaryota > Metazoa > Chordata > Testudines > Kinosternidae > Sternotherus > Sternotherus odoratus. The sequence goes on from JAVMKO010000001.1 coordinate 65,214,162, forward strand.
TCAAATTTCCCACCATTACACAATTACAGGGGTAGCCATAGGGGGAGTTCTAATATATTCAGGTCAGCAGTGGCTACTGGCACTTACTCTGATGGACATGTTATGTAGGCCTGCTCTGAGAAAGGCAAGCTGAGGTAGCGATCAGAATGTTAGTCGCTCCTGCCATGGCTGCCTCTGATGGATCTACACTGGTGATAGTGATCCCTGGGAAATCTGGAGAAAATGCTATTGTAGACACAGTCTTAGGGCCTTGATTATTAGTGGTTTTAAACTATTTCTAACTTCATTATCTGTAGTGGAGTCACTCCTAGTCTATAACAAGTGAAAAGATCATTAGGATTGTTGTTTTTGTTAATAGCTATTTTACTACCATTTCTACTGAGCACTTCAGAAAGAATTCTTTGTGAAAATTTTCAACACTCCCATCCTTTTAATTATGGTACAAGCTCTTAGACACAAACAAAGTCTGATCCTGTTGTCCCACATTTCACAAGAAAATCCTCTAGCAAAATGAGGGAAAAGCCACGAGAGATTTCTAAGGTGTAAAACAATATTTGAAAAACTCCAAGTCTTCTTAATTAATCATATAGAGGCAACAAGAGCACAACTCCAACTTTTAAAAGCTCCTTTGGAAGTCATCTTCAAATCATTAGCAACACTAATGCTAATATTAATTGGGAGCTAATTATTTAGAAGCTCCTCCTGTCTTCAAACATTGCTGTGATTTATTCAAAACACAGCACTAAAGCAAAGACATTAAAAACCAATGTAACTCTCTGAAATTAAATCCTGTGATCAACAATTCTAAGTTATACCGATTGACCCTAAAGGACCATACATTTCTATGTGTAATTCAACTTGAATGTCATCATGGTGGCGTACTCAGGGAGAAGCCATTGGTTTTTTTGTGTTCATTTTTGGACATTGTATTTCAGGCAGATGAATAAAATAAAGATTGAGGGCCTATATCATACTCTAGCAGCCAAAGCTGAATTAGACAGGTATACTGACTATTATTATTATTTTTATGTGTTATGATATTGCCTTGGAGCACTCAGTCATGGATCATAGTACTTGTCACTGTAAAATTACAGAACAAAACAGATGGTTTCTTCTTCAAAGCATTTACAATCTAAGAGAAACCAGATGGCTAGACAGGCAGGTGGGTGAGCACAAGGATATAAAGAGACGATACTGGTCAGCACAATGGTCTCAAACCACAAATGGCCAAACAGTTGTCATGTGGCACTGGCCTGGGGCATGCTGATCAGAGTGCTTAAGCATGCAGGATTCTTCCAGGTAGAGCAGGAAGAGATCTTTTAGGGGGTACAGTATCTGCTTCTTTCAGAACACTGGCTACAGACTGCTAATTAGTGCATAGGAGAGTCATGGTTCTGGATATACCCCTGTCCTACCCTCTTTGGAATATTTAGCATTGCTAGTGATTCTCACTCTCCAGCCCTTTGTTTTCAAGTGACTCAAGTATTGGAATTCTGACTCCATCCTGCAGAAAGTATTGTCTACTTCTGTATGTCCCCTTGCTCCTTTCTGCATCCACTCAGGGGAGACAGACTCTGGCTTATTACCTATTTCAGTTATTGACAATTGAGAATGACTAAAGCGCAAATACTGAAACAGCATAAACTCTTGTTTTAATAAATGTGCACATTCCTCTATGGATGGTTTATTGAAAGCTGCAGGATAGAGGAACAGAAAAATGTGGTTTAGATTAAAAACAATATTTGTTGTTTGGTGGGTTTTTTTTTATAGTTTTGGTGTGAAAAGGTCTACATAGTCCATAAGTGTTGGAGAGGTGGACAAGTTATGAAAATCCTTCTCATGAAGAAAGAAAGTGAATATTAATCACCACCAGGCAATACATCCTATTTATTCTCTGGAAAAACAATTTTAACATTATGTTTTTGGTTTATACTAGTGTGCATGTTAATGAGAGATTCAAATTAGTTTCAGCTGATGCCAGTGAAAGAACATGCTCAGAATGGTTGGGTAATACATGTGTGTGGAATACCATTGCTGTTTTATTAGTCTGTGAAATTACTGCTCAATGTTGTGGAATAATAAAAAATATACCGTGGAAAGGGTTTTTATGCAATTTTGAGCCATAAACTATAGATATTTTTTATACTCCAGGCAGTAATATTACTTATAAATGTATACCATGCACCATTTCAATTTAAAGTAAAGGAGTAGGCTTGTCAGAGTCAAAACCATATGCTGTGGCTAAAACCCTGTGGAGTTTGAAAGCATATTGTTAGAATAATTATGCCTACTTAACAGAGTTACTGAGGAGAATGTGGTGCTGGATAGTAGGGTTTACCGTATCATAGTCTAATGAAAAGCCTCTGTAATATTTCTCAAGCCATTATTTAAAAGGCCTTCAATTCTGAGTACAAGATTTGTACTCCAGTTTAATCTGTAGATTACACTGAAACAACAGAATCATCATTAATGCAATATAATTTTTATTTCCATTCTTGTAGAATGATCAGGTATAACATGTGGTGCTACCTAACTCATTACATTGAAGTTATTATCTTTGGAGATGGGAAGAAGCAGAACTTCACTGAGATTTATGTGAAATATTGGTCCCACTGAAGTCACTGACAAAACTCCCATTTACTTCAATGTGGTCGGGATTTCAACCTGGAATTTGCTGTATAAAGCCATTTCTGGTTCTATATTTCGAATCAGAATTTAGATATAGACTAGATCTACTAGGTCATCCAATCCATTTTTTTCCATCACTTTAGTAAATCTATATGTCTGAGAGGCAATAGCTAGGTCAACAGAATTTGACCTAGTTGAGCTTCTCACCTGAGCTTCTCGCCTTTCAAAAAGGACTGAGTACAAAAAACCAACAACCTCCTATTGACCTCTACAAAAAAAAGATTTTGGATCATCACTTCTGAAAACCAGGCCATTTACTTAGATACCTAAACATGGAATTTAGACAACTGTCTTTAGATTTTTGGCCTTGGTATGGATACACTATAGTGATATGCTCTTTGTATCTGGTTACATTAATTCTCTCCAGCATTTATACCCTTCAAATACTTGTGGATTGTTATTCCCACCCATAATTAGTCACTGTTTAGCTAAGATATATCTCTCAGCTATTTCAATCTTATTTCTGAACCAAGTCAATGAGTTTGGAATATGATTTTGAGTTCAAAGTAAGGAATATTTATTTTCATCAAGGTTTCTTTGCTGAACTGAAATGGTAATCTTATCCTACTAAAATACTCATGCTAATCTCTTAGGAAATTAAAAAATAAAAACCCAGTAAACCCCCATCATTAACCCATGCATCCAAAAGATGTTAAAGCATCCAGTTAATCAGTCTGTTCATTGCAAGCTAAACTTGCATATATAAAAAGAGGGAAAACTCAAAAGTTTTCTGGTTCCAGTTCAGAGAAGCATCCAAATGTGAATGTCTACAGAAATATTCACGATCATCTCCAGCGAATCCCCTTTCACCAACAAACTTTCTGATAGACCCACCCCAGAGATCTCCTTGCTTTTGTCCTCTTGAGGTGGGGTGGTGGCTTATTATCTCCTCTTGATGGACAGAGGAGTCCTTCTTCCCTTCTGTAATCTACTAAAGGTATGTCTTCTCTCTCCAGAACCCACTCATTAAACAAACAAACAAAAAATCATGAAAATATTTTTACATAACATTTAGTATTGTAAGACTTAATTAGCTAATAAAACCTAAATTTTAGGCCTGGTTTAAAGATTATCCAATAAAAACTAAACCTGAGGTCTGGAGTATCTTTTCAAATCCACTAATTTGAAAGGTTGATTTTAAAATAATTGCTTCTTTCCCAAAATAGGCATTAATGTCATACCTAAACAGTCTGTGTACCCTGCTGAGTTATTTGTAAGCTAGTTAGCTGTGATTGACAAAACTACCCAGTGTGCCAATGTGTCTTCTGTTTTGGCTTATCAGAGAACTAGTGAAATTGAACACGGATGGTGTCGGTTTTGTATTTGTAGCATTGCTGTGTAAACAGAAGAAGCACAGCCCTGTTTTGGATTTTTCACCTCATTTAAATTCTTAATTGGTTCTTTCTTGCTTTCATTGTTTTCTTGCAGTGTTTGTGTTTCCAATTAACTAGCTTTTAGAGAAATGGTCATTAGCCCCCGTTAGCCTTTCCAAAATAGACTCTGACTTGGGGTACACTAGAAAAGATTTGCCAGTATAGCTAAACTGGCAAACTCCTCAAATATTATATTCCCAAGCTTATATTTGCAAAAAAAGTGGTATTATCATTATATCTTATAACGGTTCCTGAGCAAAATACCTACACTGGCACTGCATTAGTGCTTTCGCTGGTATAGAAATGACTCAGAAAATCACACCCCTAATTGAAATAGATATAACAGTACCAGTTGCTAGTGTAGATCTGGCCTCAGCCTGGCATTTTCAAAAGTACATATAGGAATTAGGTGCTTCAGTTCCATTAAATGATAATGAGAGTTGTACACCTGGATTTCTTTAGCACTTAACTATGTTAGATTTCTATAAACTTCCTTATAGTCACAGGCTCCCATGGCTTCTTCATCGATGGAGCAGTATGGCAATGGGTAGGGCTTCACTTTCCTCAGATTGGCAGATAGCAATCAATCTTTTGGTGATCAATTTATCACATCTCATTAAGACGCAATAAATTGACCGCCAACAACAATTCTGTTGACTCTGGAATGCCAGTTCGCTGAGAGGCACAAGTAGGAGTCAACGGGGGAGCACGCTGCCAACTGCCGCCGCCGTGAGGACGGCAGTTAAGTCGGCCGAAGATACACCGACTTCAGCTACATTATTCATGTAGCTGAAGTTGCGTATCTTCGGTTGATCCCTCCCCTTACTGTAGACCAGCCCAATGACAAGATATAAACAATTCAGCAGATATTAAAGCAACATGGACCACCTGCTTATGTGGTTTTCATGGTCATGCATGTAGCAGACACTGCAACAACTTCCTCAGGTAATGAGAGCAGCTAGTAGTAAATAACTAAAAATGGGCTGAACCTCCCCCATTCAGCAGTAGACTTGCCTTTGTGGCATAATCTCATTTGGTTTTATGGGATCATATTCAAACATTTGGTTTGATTTTTGGGTGGCAGTTTCAGTGGGATATTTTTATTTATTATATTTTATTTGAGATAGTTTGGTTGTTCTAACTTTCTCATCTGAAGCTCTTCCATCACTCCTATGAGGTCAGTCATTCTAAATGTGAAATAAGGTGGAAAAGAACAAAGTAGCAGCCTGACTGTAATGGCATCCTGTAATTAACTGGGGCATGTTTGAAATGTATTTACTGTACAGCTTTCTGGGTAGATTTTCAGTTCTCTACCTGCTATTTATCTTATATTTCTTTGTGTACTTCAGGAATCGGCAACCTTTGGCACACAGCCCTTCAGGGAAATCTGCTGGCAGACCGGGATGGTTTGTTTACCTGCAGCGTCCAGTGATTCGGCCGACCGCAGCTCCCACTGGCTGTGATTTCCAATTCGTTCCGGGCCAATAGGTGTTGTGGGAAGCAGTGGCCAGCACACCCCCTGGTGGGTGCCGCTTCCTGCAGCCCCCATTGGCCTGCAATGGTGAACTGTGGCCAGTGGGAGCTGTGAGCGACCAAACCTGCAAACGCTGCAGGTAAACAAATCATCCCGGCCCACCAGCAGATTTCCCTGATGGGCCGCGTGCCAAAGGTTGCTGATCCCTGTGTAGTTCAAGTATAACAGAGATAAAAATCTGAATGAATAAGAAAAAACTGAAAAGCAGCAAAAATTGCCGGCGAGAGAGAGATTCTCCATTACATTTATGGATAAAATTGAATTTGTTCATAGGAGGCCCTATTCTCTCTTGCTCCTTATGAAACATCAATGTTGTGAAACATCATTCCACTTCTATGCTCTTGGAAAAGTCCTGTGCATGGTGGAAAACTGTACCCAAGAGAAAATTCCACAGTGTTCTGGGAACTTAGCAGAAGCTACCTGAAGTCATTTTTCTTCCTGAACTACTAGTCTTTTACAATGCATGTTTTACTATTACTTCTACAGCTGCCTTTTCATTGTTCCACTGTCAATCTTGTGATAATGGCAAAACTCTGACAGAAATTAAACAGACCCAGGATCACACATAATTAGTCTTATGCTTGTTTGTAAACATTTCTATCTACCTGCTATTTTGACAGACAGTTGAGCCTGATATTAAATACTTAGCCTGGAAAAGGGAGGCTAGTGGGTCAGGTAAATCTTCCAGATATAGAGGCATAGAATCCGATGTGTAAAGGTATGAAGGTGCCCAACCCTCATTGATTTCAATATCTGATTTAAAAATCTGACCTAGCCTGGCCATACCATACCTATGTAGGGATGTATGTGCACCGAATATTGCATCTCTTTACTTGCAAAGCAATTCCAACAGGCAATTGAAGCTAAGGACCAGATCTTCAGTTGGTGTAAATTGGCATAGCTTCACTGACATCTATGGAGCTACCTCAACTTACCTGAATTTAGGTTTTGGGCCTTACTATTCTAAAAATCAAACATGAAGCTGGTTGAACCATGTAGTCTATAATATGTTCATGCCATTTCCTTTCTATGAGTCAAGAAGATCCTAACACAGAAGCAATTACTTCAGGGTACAGAATTGCTGGGTTTAAAATTGCCAGTATCTTGCTCCGCTGACGTCTTGTGATTAGCACTTGTGGCAAGGTGCCCTCTCAGAGCCACCAGGTTCCAGTCCTTTAGGCTCTGGCAGGGCAGTTGCTGCCCAGGCGAACCACCTAGAAAGGTCAAGGGCAGGCTTTCCCTTCCCCTTGTCACTCCTTTCTGGCTGGGTCTTTTCCCTGCTGTCCAGGGAAAGCAGTCTCCTGGCTTGGAGAAGCCCCCTGTCTGTCTGCCCCAACCTGCAGGCAGCCTCACTCCCTCTGTCTCTCTCTCCCCCCTTCCTAGCCGGGGGGGGGGGGTGGGGGGTGGAGGAGGGGGGTTAAAAAGGTCTCTCTCTGGGCTTAATTGGTACCAGCTGATCTTGCCTGCCTCCTTGGCAACCTCTCCTCAGCTGAGCCCAATTGACCTGTGGTTACCTTTCCTACCACCACCCTCTCTGGTAGTTGCCTGTTCTGGGTTTACCACACACTCTATCTGTGATGGCTGATGGACTGATCGATGAAGGTGAAAAGTATGCCTTTTTGAATGTCCTTGTCAGGCAAGAAGATACCGAGTAACATTACATGCATCGCATTCTTGCTGAAACCTAACATATCAAAGGTAATCACATATGACAAATGGTGGTATGTCAAGTGTTGCTACGACTGTATAAGCTTTATGAATAAGTCTATGAAGCTTTTCACTATAAGCGTTCACTGACAAAATGATTTGCCATAAACTCAAACTGCACTGAAATTACTTGGAAAGAGAAAAGGGACAGCTCGTATGGAAGTTTCGGATTCCCCTCTCATTAACTCTCCCCTGGTGAAATCATATGGAGTATTACACTGAGGGGAGTCAGAATGCAGATTTCTTTCTATTACGTTTTTTTGTGGCCACCCCTCATCAGTGTCTAAGCATGTTCCATGCACAATCAATAGCAATAGTGAAATCCTGAGTGGATTTCATAGTTTCTGATATGTTTCTCTTCTGGGGTCAAGACTTTGTTTTGGGTAGATTTTTGTTCTAGTTGATTGGTTTTGGTAAATTTTATTAAATTTCCTTTGCTCTGGGAATGGATTTGAGTGGGAAGGGGGGAAGGTCCAAGTTCGAGAGTTATTTTTATGTTGGAGAGGATTTTTCAAAGAGGAAGATTTGAAGCATTCCCTAAAGATATATAAGACAGAAACATTTAAATTAACTCACTTACCTTTGTACTCTCCTCTGCTCATTTTCAGTGTGTCATTCAGCATGACCCTTATGTCTCTCACCCTAATGCTGCTTCCCAGGTGTCCTGCTCATTCCACTGAGCATGTATAAATTAGCTCCTATTTTTCCAAATCATTCTGTTATTTGCTGCTCCAGGACAGATTGCCAAGTTATTGACTCAGATACTGCATCACTTGTGCAAGCAAAAGAGAGGGGAACTGAATACTTTTTTTTAATTGCACTTGAAAACAAACAAACAAATCTTTGTTCCCCCTTTAGATTGGTAAATTCAGATTATCAATTTTCCTGTCATTGCCCTGTAATTTTCCAGAAGTTGGAGAAGCTTTCAAAAGATAGAGTAGAAAGAATAAAAAATGGTTTTCAAGACACCAACCAAACGAATTCAAAGTACAAATAAACTTTTACATTTTAATTTTATATTGAATTTTCCCATTAAAAGAGAAAAATGTTTATCTGAAAGTGACATTTTCCTGAGTTATTTTTATTTCACTGAAATTCCATTTTCAAGCATGAAAATGTTCAGCACAATAATTTCTTATGGATAGCTACTATAGTTAGTCAAATAGACTGATGTTCTAATTCAGACAATAGAAGTACTCCATGTAGTAACCACCTGAGTATCTGGCTAGTAATGAAAAAATTCAATTCCCTTCCCATCCATCCATGCTTCTACCTCAGTCTCTCTTGCCTCTAGATAGTAACTCCATCTTTCTCCTTAAGATAGTCTTCTCTTCCAAGCTTCTGGTGTCATACCATCCCTAATTGATCCTTCCCATGAATTAGGAGGCCTCCTACCCATGATAGAAGGTAAGAGCAACCAGTTTCTTCTTGAAAGTTACAGAGGCTAAGGGGAAAGGCCACCAAACTCCATTAGACAAGGATTCCAGGTAGGAGTCAGTAAAGTCAATGGAACTATGCTGGTTTATGTCTGCTGAGGATGTGAACCTGTATTCTTAAACTCTGTAAGACAAGGTTGAGATTCTAATTTCACAAAAGCCAGAAAATTCATAATTAAGGTATCATGATGCTAAAACAGGAAGCAATGGTCTGCATTGCTTCATCCATACACTATATTATGTGTTTTGCTTAGTTAAATTCTTATTGTATTCTTCAATCATGCTTGAATATATAGGCCTAGATGGTTATCAATGAAGATAAGAGACAAAACTTGGCACAGGCAAATACAATCCCTATACTTTCCTCTGGATCTTCTCTGTGTTTTACATACATAGGGTCTGAGCTCAGTATGATTAACAGAAAGACTCCTATTGGTTTTAACAGGCTTTGATACAGGCTTATACATTGCAGGATAACATGGAATTCAGCCACAAGCCTATGAAACTCCCTATGGCTCTAAGTCGTGGTTCTTCTTGGCATCCCTGGCAGAATGGATCCAATGAGGCTCTATTTCCAAAACATCCTTCATTGGCTTCTGTCCTGGACCTCTTCCTTAAAAATCTTCACATCAGAGACAGAATGTGTCAGTTAAAAGATGTAATACTGACTGTTGGTATAAATGCAGACAGGGATCCTTGGGGATTCAATGAAGGGATGTGTGGATAGTTTCCCAGCCATGCCCCTTCTCATGCGTTTTCCACAGTATCTATCTCCAGCCTCACAGAGGTATTCCACAGGGTGCAATTTGATCCATAGACTCATTTAAAATGGTGAAGAATTGGGTTTTGTTTATTTATATTCCTCCTGCAAGCCTTAGGCATTAGTCTTCTGAATCTTGTATACGGACAGACACACACTCACTCACATAAGAGTGTTCCTTAGCACATAACTTTTTACTCTCCCTTCTCTTCTTTCCAGTTCAACTTCTTTTCTTTCTCAGGTGTCCGAAATCTAAGCCACTTTCTTATTGACTGCCATAACTCTAAGACCACTCTTATGGACCTCGGACTCCAGGGCTCCGAGTTCTATATCTGCTCTAGACTTTCTCTATGACCTCGAGCACATTGCACGGGCCAAATTGGGCAAGTGTGTCTCTTGAGAGCATATCCTTGCAGAAAGGTAAAGTTGGTGTAGAAGGTGAACTACTTGGGGTCTCCTAGAGGCATTGTACCTGTTTAAGGAGAAGCATGTTGTCTCTAGGAGTTCTACATGGAGTACTACATGAACACCATCACCTGGCTTCCCATTGTGGGGGCTGTTGTAATGCAACAATTGAGCACTCAACTGCTCTGTTCCCTAATCTATAAAATGGGGATAATACTTAGTTCTTTTGTGATGCTAAATTCCTTAACCTTTGGAAAGTTCTGTGAGACCTTTGGATGGAAAATGCTATATAAATACAAAGTGGTATTGTTCTTGGGTTGGACTTAATTTAGTTAACAGATCAAGTCATTTATTGGAACACCAGGGATATAGGATGAACTAGAGCCCACCTTTTGCTACCCTCAAATTCTTTTGGATTTAGAGAGGGATATTTTCTGACATTAATTCATCAACAGGTATTTTTTTTATGTAGCCAGAAAACCACAGTTGGTGATAACAGGAAATTTGCTTGCAAACCTTTCGCCAAGAAACTCAGCACATTTGTTGCCATGTTGTGTTTTGTTTTACATTCCAAAAGATGTGATTAAAATCATAATTCATTTCTTTGTGCTGTGTTGAATTTAGCTTCATGAGAAACAGTTTCGAATATCTCAGCTAGCACCATTTGCTAACCTGTACATGCTACCTATTAATCTTTGTAATGCATATATATATATATATATAATATATTAAAAGTTACTAAAAGTAAAGAGTCAAACAAAGGTACAAGAAAACAGTCATTTCTGATCACGAGTTATAGCTGCTGCTATTTCAAGAGAAATATTATATAAAAATGTTTTATTTATCACATTCAAAAGTGTTTTCCTAAGAATTATTTCCGCTCTAAGCACCCATATGGAAGCAGAAAACCATTATAAAAATGAAAATAAGATGGTTTGTATCACCTGCATAACTTGTTTTGTTCTCTGCCTTCAGGCTTCAAAACCCGCTTCCCATATTTTTTTCCTTTCTTTAAAAATAATGTACATCAGTTTAATTTAACCCAGGTCCTGACAGAAGGATCAGATTATAAGTATTTAATACTGTGGTTTCAAATCCAATTTTATAGTGTTCATTGTTTCAGAAGTGGCAGAGTCCAGGTTTTTTTAAAGGTCGAGTTGCTTAGAGAACATTGACATTGTTCTAAAGACATATCTTTAGTAAAAAGCTGAAACCCTATGAACCTTTCTATGATCAGTGCCACAAAATCTTAACCCACATGGCTCAATCTAGCAAATTTACTATACCATATTTACTATACCAAATGCATGGTCTATTTTGGTCAATTTCACAGTCATAGCATTTTAAAAATCATTCATTTCACAGTTTTATATATTTAAATCTGAAATTTCACGGTGCTGTAAATGTCAGGGTCCTGACCCAAAAGGGTGTCATGGTGGGCAGAGTTGCAGGCTATAGTAAGGAGGTCGTGGTATTGCCACCATTCTAGGGAGGCTGTGGTACTGACATCTTTGATTCTGGTTCTGAAGGCAGTGCTGCCATCCGCAGCAGAACAGAGGAGAGGGTTGTATGGTATGGGGGAGGGGTCATCACTTTTTGAGGGCAGCAGGGCTAGCTGTATGGGTGGGCGACATGGGCAACCACCCAGGGCCCCATGGTCAAGGGAGTTCCATGGTCACCCCTCCCCTCCCAGTCAGCCCAAGGCCTCTTTAACCCCCAAGCGCTGGGCCTGGAGCCAAGGAGGGGCAGAGCTCGGGGTGCCTCATCCGCGGGTTCCTACTGTGTGCCAGGCTCCAGCTGCTAGTCTTGACCAAGCTGCTGCTGGCAGTGGTGCTGCCTTCAGAGCTGGGCTCCCAGTCCGCAGCCATGGAGCTTCCTGCAGGGAGGAATGGCCCTGCAGATAAGGTTGCCAACTTTCTAATCACGCCCACCTGAACACCCTTGCCCTGGTCCCTGCACCACCCCTTTCCTGAGGCCTCACCTCCACTCACTTCATCCCCCCTCCCTCCATCACTCGTGGTCCCTCACCCTCACTGGGCTGGGGAAGGGGGTTGGAGTGTGGGAGGGGATGAGAGGTCCAGATGAGGGTGCAGGTTCCAGTGTGGTGCCAGAAATGAGGGGTTCACAGGAATCACTGCTGTACTAGTGGGTTGGGGTGTAGGAGTGGGTGAGGGCTCTGACTAGGAGTGTGGGCGCTGGGGTATGGCCAGGGATGAGGGGTCTCCAGGCTGGGGCTGAGGGGTTTTGAGTGCAGGAGGAGGCTCAGGACTGGGGCAGGGGATTGGGGTGTGGGAGAGGGCACAGGGTTAAGGCTCTAGGTTGGAGTTTGGGTGTGGGAGGGGGCTCAGGGCAGGGCAGGGGGTTGGGATGCAACAAGGGTGAGGGACTTGGGCTCCAACTAGGCGGCGCTTACCTCAGGTGGCTCTGAAGAGCGGCCAGCATGTCCAGCTCCTAGGCTTAGGGTGTGGCCAGGTGGCTTCATGCACTGCCCCTGCCTGCAGGCACCACCCCTGCAGCTCCCATTGGTCATGGGAGCTGCAGAGTCAGCGCTTAGGGCGGGGCACTGGGGCAGCGTACAAAGACCCCCTGGCCACCCTTAAGCCTAGGAGTCAGGTGTGCCTGCTGCTTCTGGGAGCTGTGCGAAGCCAGGGCAGATAAGGAGCCTGCCTTAGCCCCTCTGCGCTGATAAGAATTTTGGCCTATTAAAATCTTCCGGATTCCTTTTAATAGTCACTGAGAGACTGAGACCAGTTCTGGTACACTCCTGGCCAATCCGGGAGGATAGGCAACTCTACCTGCAGATAAAGAGGAAGTCCCAGCTGTTCCAAATGTGGCCAGGATTAGCAGCTGGAGCCTGGCACAGAGTAGGAACCCCCGGATGGAGTGCCCCCAGCCCTGCCCCTTCCCAGGTCCGGGGCCACTTTAGGAGTTAAAGGGGCCTTGGGCTGGATGTGTGTGTGGTGGCAGGGGTGACCAGAGTTTTCCACCGACCACATTGCTCTTGGCAGTTTCCCACCATTAACACCAGCCCTACCTCCCCCAAAAGCGATGACACTCCCCTTATCATGCCACACTCATTTCTATGCTACTGTTTGCAGCAGCGCTGCCTTCAGAGCTGGGCTCCCAGACAGCAGCTATGGGGCTTCCTGCAGCAGTGGCAGGGGAAGATCCCTGTGGTGGGTCTGACCAGGCCCCTCCCCTCTCCAGCCCAGTCAGGACTAGCATCTGGAGCCCAGCACATGGTAGGAACCCCCAGCCAGGTGCCCCCAGCCCTGTCTCTCCCCTACAGTGGCCAGATTTTACAGGAGAGATCAGATTCAACAGTCCCTGGCACATTTTTCATGGTCGTGAGTTTTTTAGGGCCATAAATTCATAATGTACAAGGTTTTAGAGGTACACCTTTGTCCCTTCACTGAGTCCAAGAAAACAAGCTGTACAAAGAGGTACTCTGTTGAACTTAGCAGAGACTAAATAATTTCCCCCGAACTTTAGACTGGTGTGCAGCCACTCCATGTACTAGGCTATGGTAGTGCTCACAATGTGTCCTGCTGATCTTCCACGTGTAGCCATGGATATTTTCAGGGCTTGGATGCAACTGGTACATGCTGGTACAGATGCAACTGTTTCCTGCTGCCTTCTTATTTTTTCAGCATCAAAGTTTAGAGTCTCTGGCTGTTTGCTGAGAAAGCCTCAGAAACGTGAACTGAGTCTGCAAGCTTTTGCAAAATCTAAAACACTAGCTCTGAGAGGTGTGAAATGCTCTGTAAGGTAGTGTACTCCCCATCTGTTGCACCCCCTTGTGTCAGAGTGTGAGGCTGGGAGGATCCTTTGCCTTCAGAACCTCCTGCAGCTGTCTGACTCTCATCTGATATTCTATGGCTTGACCCTCCAGTCAAGCCACAAAGTTCAGTCCCCTTCTGGAGTAACAAAATATTCAACTGAAGGCCAAGATAAATACCCAAATAACAACTCTTCTGCCCTCTTGGGCTGAACTGTTCTTATTTGGTCCTCCCTCAGGGCCTCTCCCATAGAAGCTTAATCTGCTCCTGCATTTGGATTTACAGACTTCTTCCTAAAGGGCTGGTAGGGGAACCCAGGCCCTCCCTCTACTCTGGGTTACAGTCCAAGGACCATGTGTTAGGCAGCTAGGTCTGTTTCCCTGGGTCACTTCTTAACTGTAAGACACCTCATATTGTTTCCCCACAACCTGTGCTTCTCCCTGGTCTGCTGAACTTATAAGTATTCTGTCCCCCTCAGGCTCCACTGAAATGCATTTGTAAACCCTAGCTCAGAGTATCTCCCAGAGCATCCTTCCACCTCCTCTAGTTTTTCCTATCTGCAGGAGAGCTCTACCTTCTCTGGGGTCTCTCCCTCAATTTAGGCTGAATTCTCAGCTATATTTAAGTAGTCTTTCCTGGTTCCCTGAAGCTGGGGTCTGTAATTATCATTAAGTTGTGATATTGCTATCAGCTGAGGGCTAGCTGAGCCCAGCTTGCCTTAAAGGGACAAAAGCCCCCAAATACCCTGGCAAAGGCAGATAGTTCTGTTGAAGTTTTGCTGCCACTGAAGGGGTTCAGCCATTTGATCATGTGCCTTGGCCAGAGGGCTGAGCCACCGAAGACCCGCCTAGCAAGGTTGAAAACCCACAGGGGTTGGCAGGAGCAGGAAAAAGATTCCGGTACCAAACCCAGCATCTGGGAGGCACTGAAGAGTTGAGTATTCTCTTTACATACCTGAAAGCAGGACCCAAGACCAAGAAACCAGGCAAGTGTCACTGGGGGAAAGTGAAGCACAAGAAGGTCAACAGAGACCATGGGTGTGTTTGGATCCCAGTGAGAGGAATTCACAACCAGTAAATCCAGAGAGTGTGTGAGATCATCTTTTGAATAGTGCACAAACTGCTGTGTGTTGTCTTGTGGGTGGAGCTTATTTTATGGGCAGTGCTTGGAAGAGTTCCACACTGATCTGGTCCCTTGCTAGTTTTTTCTCCCATTCTTTACCTGTTTCCCAGTGATCCCAGAATGCACTGCTGCAGAGGCATGGAAGCAATGCCCACAGAGTGAAGCTCTATGGCATGCTGTGGTGCAGATCTTCTGCAAACTTCTATCTCCCCTTGCACAGTAAAACTGAATCTGCTCCACTGCACTTAGGGCATGTCTTCACTACCACTTTAATTCGACCTTAACGACATTAGGTCGAATTAAACGTGTACCTGTCTTCACATACATGCCCTTAAAGTCGATTTAAAGGGCCCTCAAAATCGAATTTGTAACTCCTGCCTGACGAGAGAAGTAAGGCTAAAATCGACTTCTCTATGTCTACTGTGAGTAAGTGAAGAGGCATCTGAAGTTAAGCCTCCGACCTCTGAGCAGCCTCGCGGGGTGGGGGTCCGGCGGGGGGGCTGTTCAGGCGGGCGGGGGGGGGGTCCGCGGGGCTGCTGGGGGGGGGGGAGCTGGCGCGGGGCTGCTTGGGCGATCCGCTCAGCTGCCTGGTCAATTTCAGGTGAAATTAACCAGGCAGCTGAGCCGATCGCCCAAGCAGCCCCGCGCCGGCTCCCCCCCCCCTCGGGCGGGCGGGGGGGGGGTACGGCGGGGGGGCTGTTCAGGCGGGCGGGGGGGTCCGTGGGGCTGCTTGGGCGGGGGGGGGGGTGTCCAGCACGCATTGCACTGTGGGCTACCTACCCACAGTGCAATACAGGCTATGTCGACCCCTGCAAAAGTTCTAGGACAGACAGTGTCGACCACTGTCGACCTGCTGTCCTGGTGGGGACACACTGATTCGATTATCTAAACTCGAGTTTAGAAAATCGAATTAAGGGAAATCGACCTAGTCCTGTAGTGAAGACATACCCTTAGAGTCCTTTGATCCCAGAAGGAGTAGATGGGGATGATTTGCTCTTATTTAATTCACAGGCATGAGGAAAGAGAAAGAAGCAATATAAAAGGCTTTATAAAATAAGAATTGGCCATCAAGGTTTTCAATAGAATATGGGCATCTGTCTTCCTAGCTGTATGTAGATCCATTTCCCTCTCATGTCTTCATTAGCAATGAGTGACTCTTGGAAGATTCACACAGGTTCAAGTCTGGGTATATATTTGAAACTCAGAAGGAATCTCTTTGGTCTGAAAGTTAAGCTGAAAATCTCACAAGGAGATTATGTGAACTGAAAAAAATATCACAGAATACTATGGTTGATAGAGACCGGGATTAACTCTTAGCTGTCAAGGAAAAGATTCCTCCTGATTAAAGGGCTCCCAGCTGTGTAATACCTAAGTATCAAAGAATAGGATGAATTCGTGCCTCATTTTGCAGAGAGTAATACAAGACATACCTCTTGGTATAGGCCAGGGGTCAGCAACCTTTGAGAAGTGGTGTGCCGAGTCTTCATTTATGCACTGTAATTTAAGGTTTTGCATGCCAGTAATACATTTTAATGTTTTTAGAAGGTCTCTTTCTATATGTCTATAATATGTAACTAAGCAATTGTTGTATGTAAAGTAAATAAAGTTTTTAAAATGTTTAAGAAGCTTCATTTAAAATTAAGTTAAAATGCAGAGCCCCCCACCCTGGAACAGTGGCCAGGACCCGGGCAGTGTGAATGCCACTGAAAATCAGCTCGTGTGCCGCCTTTGGCACACGTGCTATAGGTTGCCTACCCCTGGTATAGGCTTTCTTCCATTTTCAGTGTGGCCAGCATGACCTGCTTTTCATGAGGATACTTCCCCTAGTGGAAGGATGCAGCTGATTATAAATCAAATATCCATTTGGTGAATGGAACGGTTCAGAAGACTGGGAATCTGATAGAGATTTTCATTCCAAGGAGCTCTCTTGAATCCCAGCTAGAGTTGATGGAGAACTAGAGGCCTTATCAAGAACTGGGGTAAATCAAGGCGGTGTCATTGAAGTCAATGGTTCTATGACCATTTGCATGGGCTGAAGACCTAGTCCTAAAGGTCATTACTTCTGACTTTGGTGTGGCCTTGGTCAACTTTTCAATGTTTGTGTCATAAAAAAACTGCCACACTTGGCACCAAACAGCAGCGTTTGGAAATAAGCCAAGGATTTAATGGACATGGAAAGTGAATTACACTCTTCAGCATGGCAATGGCCCCTTCAGGGCAGAGGTCAGACACATTACCTCATTAATGTGGGGAAGCCTACACTTATACCCTACTTGTTCTAGGGATGCTGTCAGTCAGGCATCATAGTCATCCACCACTCTCACTTCAAAATATATTAAGTATATCTCATCCATTTATAACAGGCCGATCTATCTCAAAACACTAGGTAATAACAGAAGACATAGGATTAACAGTTATAGTGTATTACATTGTATGCAGCATCTCCGTTATATTGTCTTCCTGTTGGAAGGTATGTGGAATGTTAAAATTCAACCTCCTTTTACAGAGTGTAGCCAAAAATAGTCTGGACACATGATACTGAAGCTGCTCTTGTGCTACCCATTTAAGTTATGTATCAACTCTAAATTTAATCAAGGCCACATTTTATTTATACATTTCATGCATTAAACTCATTTAAACTTTTAGTCAGATTTCATTAGGGGAAATACTACCGCACACATCATGCAGTAGTAAAGCTAATGTGCTTCAGGAATTTGAAAGGATTTAGAGATCGGAGGGTCTGATTTCAAAATTTCTTTTTCTTTTTCAGCTTAGTGCTTGGAGCAGGTCTGTATGCTGCACACGGTTTGTTTCCTAGGACACTAATACAGTCAGCATGCTCTGTACAAATGTGTAAACACAGACATTCCCTGCAATCAGTGAGTTTGGTGTCTTAAGGCAAGATTATGTTTTTTTTAGGAAATGCAATTTATGTTCAGGATTACATTTCTTCTGAAGACTGATACTGTCTGAGTTCGAGTGAGATGATAAATAGTGTGTCCTAACTCCTTGTCTTCTATCTTAAGCCTTGATCCAATCTTTGGGGTGTATGTGTGTGTGATGATTTCCCCTTTTCCCATGTAGTGTCTTCAATGTGCAGAAATAATAAACACACGGGTGGAAACTCAGCAGCAAAATAAAACAATATGAAGACTTTAACGAACTGGCAACATTCAGAGCATTCAACATTAAAGCTGATATTATGTCCTTTACTTCTGCTGTTGTGAAAAAAGAGGGAGAAAGGTACAACAGTGTTGAGATTTCATGGCTTCAATCAAGCCGGGTCTGATTGTGTAATGTGCCTACGTACAATGGTGGCAAATTTGGCCAAGGGGTGCAAATCCAACACCAGCTGAGGCCAAAACTCAGTCGATACATGCTTTGTACATGGAAATGATGTTTTGATTCTCTAAATTATTTTATTTGAAACTGGGAGGGAAAATGGTGGATTCAAGATGTGGGGAAAAAAGGCTTTTGTTGAGTTATTTTGAAAACAAATGGAAATTTACTGTTCAAGCGGAAAAATGTGATTTCACTGCAAATGTCAGGATTTTTTATTTTATTTTTTACCTATGGCAAAAAACAATTTTTCCCCCCAAGAATGGAATTTTGCCATTTTCACCTGCAGTGCTACCATTCATTTGATCATATGGGCACTAAAGAGCCAGCAGATGGCAAAACTTTATTGACATCTGAACAAGTCATCTAGAAATGAAAGGCTTCATATTCAGTCTAAGGCCCATGAACCATCTAGACCTCAAGCACAGTTTGATTTGGGAAAAGTGTGTATAAAGCCTTTAATACAGGTAGAGTTTTAAGACCAAATGGCCTGCCCTATGGACATGCTGAACACCCGCAGCTCTCATTGAAGAATGAAGGCTATGTAATTCTGAAATGTATGTCAGTAAAGCTTAGCACCTTTCTTCAAAGTGTGGTATAAGAGGTAACAGCTATATCATCCTGTCCACTTCCATGGGTAGCGAGGATGGGAACCCAATGGATTCTGGTCAGGAAAAGGGCACAGAAAGAAAGCTTCTATAACATCATCCTACAGACTCTGTCGAAGTCACTGCAAGAGCACCTCCTAAGGTTTTTAATTTTTCTTTTACATCATCACAGGGGGTTCAAGAGATTTAACTGCATCCCTTTCTTCTCCTCCGCCTCTGAATTCTGACCCAGGTTTGAAGAGCAACTTAAAATTTCAAATGCCAGCTAGGACTTTGCATTTCTTCTTCTAGTCTGTACTTGTCTAAAACCAGATGTGTGGTGTGTACCTGAGAGGAAAAGGAGCTCGGGGAAAACAGCTTCTGACTTCATACACCACAGACACTTGCAAGATTTTGAGGGTAAGTTATTTCTCACCCTATTAACATTAGCTTCACCTCCATGATGTGGACTTCCACCCTTCCCCAGAGACATAGTTCCAGACACAGAGGGCTTTCCCTGGCAATGTGAATCCTGTGGGAGCTGTGCTGTCAGGGAACCAAGACAGAAAGGGAACCCAGAACCACTGCAGAGGGATGGTGACTCTTTGAATCTTGGAGAATCTACTAGGGCTGAACTCCCCTGGGGGTTATTCAGGCAAACTAACCCCTCCCAACTAGCCCAAGAATTCCTTGGAAACTCAGAATGAAAATGTAGTGAATTTATTACAATTAAATGAGAACCATGGGAAGCAAGAGAGATTTTTATGAGGGGAAAGATAGAGACAAAGCAGTAAAGTGACTTGTGCAAGGCACCTCAATAACTCTGTTGCAGTATGAAGGCTGACACAGAACTTGCAAGCTTTCACTTCCAAGTCCCAAGCACAGTTCACAGTGCCTTTCAAACAGCTCCAAAAAGTTTCCAGACTAGATTAAAAGACAAATTGTTTCTGTCCAGAGACATGTTCAGTCATACACTTCATCATGAAATTCTCACTGTGGCTAAGCACTAAAATCCTATAAATAGCAGGTTGTGATGGAAGCCAGGACAGAGCCTTAACTAAAGTATAACTGTATAAATAGCCACAATTACTAATTCTAGTCTATCCTAAGCATAACGCATAAAGTGACCCATTTAGAAAAGATAAATTGGAAATACAGAAGTACTTGTTACTAGCTTTATAAGCTGGCGCAAGGTGATCGTGTTGACTCTAGACATATTCTATCTTTTTGCTACATAAACAAAGGGCATAGCATTGTGGAAAGAGCTGGGAATTTCTAATGATACGGATTCTGTTTAGTGGAAGTGGATGTGAAAATTTCAAACAGATATATGCTAAAGCAATGTGAGAGTAGATGTTTTCTACATACAAGGCATTTGATCAACTGGTGTGGGAATTCACCCTTAGCCAAATTGACTACCGTTGAATTGCTTTGGGGCTGGAGAGTTGCCCTGCAGAGAATTAGGCCCACTGAGTTTGAGTCCTAAAACTCAAAGCAAAATTTGGGAAAAGCAACTAAGTTTTGCCTAGTTTCAGGTCAAAAGCAAATAATATCATTCCTTTCTTAGGCCCTTAGGTGAGGGAAATAGCTCATTTGAAATTTGATCCAGATTCAACCTAAAAGATTGCCAGCGTTAGCAAAACCTTTTGGTGAACTTGGGTTGAGTTTTGGGTTCGTAATGAAACCCAAAAACAGGTGAGCTTTTTCTTGTTTCATATTTAATGCTAAAGGGTTTAAATAGCTGTAATTCACTTTAGATTTCAGAAGCAAGAAATGGCAATAAAGAAACTAACGTTTGCATCTTTTCCACCACTAGGTGTCACCATAAGGCAATGACATTGAATGTGAAAACCTTAGGAAAAGGATTGCTACACCAAGGAATTAGATTCAGTTATGATGGCCACAGACTACAAGCCTGCCAATCAGGGCCCAATCCAATTCCTACTGACACTCCTAATGGAGGGTGAGGAAGTTGTTTAATTGAAATGCTTGGATTGGGAGTAGGAAGCGTGACCCAGCCATTCGTAGAACAAATCCTGCTAGCTGATATAGGGAAGGGCATTATGCCTGGCTTCAGGGAATTATCTCATTTCCCCCTATCTCCATCGTCTCAGCCCTCCACTACAGCAATCTGCCTCCAGGCTGTCAGTCATGTGTCCTGAAGTTAAAAAGCTAGAGGAGTGCCAGCTGACTCATACAGAAATGATGGTGTAATTCTATTCACCTGTGACAGTCACAGCTGGATCTGATTCCCTCCTAAATGGGCTGTGGCTGTAGCTGTACTCCTGAGGAAGAAAATATTTGAATGGAAAAGCAGCTGATATGCAGGAATTTACTTTTTTAAATAAAATATTTTGGCACAAACCACACTTGGTAAGAGACTTTTCTGCTGTGCTCAGTTAATCCAGCTCTCTTTCTATTCTTCTTGCCTCCATGCATAGCAAGACTTAATGTCCCGATTGACAGCCTAGATAATAAAGTGATGGGTGAGCCTTGGATTTCCTTTGGTTAAGTACCTGTAATTTGGGTGGCTTATCCGAACCTCTTGGGTCTTCAAAATTAGGCTGGAGATCCAGCAAGAACTTGGATTTGTTGTGAGACTTTTTATACATCCTGTTTCTGGTCAGGTTGGAATGATGATGAATAAAGTTCACCTTCAGTGGCTTGGCATGTCCCTGTTGAGTCCCTGCCAGGACTGGGACGTTCAGAAGTGCACATATTTGTTTTAAAAAGTTAGATGAACGTATTGAAATACAATGTTGATGTTTAATTTGGAGGATAGTGGGAAGGTTTGGGTAAGTTTAGCCAGCCCATATTCTAACTACACAATAGACACCTCAGTTCACCATCCATAGGGGAGGTGAATGAACTCTTCAGGGTTCAGGTCATGTAAGTAACATGAATTTGACCTCAAAGAGTCTGTTCACATGGACTAGCCATGAACCAGCCCAGGGTTGCTTTGCCATGCTTTGCCATTTGAATTTACAGAACCCCATTAAGGGGAAATCTATCATCCTCTTGCTCAGAGTCCTCTTCCCCCAGGCCTCTTCCCCCAGATTCACTGAAACTTACCATTGCAATGTCTACCAAAGGTGGCCTAATATCTGAGGTTTTAAGGGCCCTTTGTGGCTAGTCCACAGCTTATCCCAGAGGATGTGGCCAGGTCGGATCAAAGGCCTCAAACTCCACAAGGGTGTTTAAGGGGTCTGGAAGTATCCTTCCCATCTCCCCTATACGTTTCCTATCTACAATGCTAAGACTTATGTGGCATATCTAGTTTAATAGTATTGTAAGCGGCAGGAGTAAGAGTTCCCCTCCCACATTTCTACTGCTTTGATGGGGCTATCAAAAACTGATAGATTGGAGTACTAGTCACTTGTCTGCTTTGGCAGCTGGAACCCCTATGAGGAACTAGTAGAGACTTTGAAATTCCTTGAGGGGTTTCACCCATTCCCACAAAATAGTCGGGGAGGAGCATCAGACTACTGCCACTTCCCTGAAAGCAGAGGTAACAAAGAGTCCTGTGGCACCTTAAAGACTAACTATAAAGTTTTGAAGCATAAGCTTTCGTGGGCTAATACCCACTTCGCCTGATGTAAGCCCGGTGGTATCACAGAGATAGCTGGGGGTACTGGTGGCGTAGGGTCTAAGTAGAGAGTCCACATATCCAGACGGTCCTTCAGTAAGAGTGCAAATGCCCGAGATGATGGGGCGTCCAGGATTTTCAGGTTTGTGGATCTTGGGTAGTAGATAGAATAACCCCGGTCGGGGCTCTAAGGGTATGTTAATTTGTTCCTGTGTTAGTGCAGGGAGTGTCCTGAGTAGATGCTTCAGTTTCTTAGTATATTCCTCAGTGGGGTCAGAGGGGAGTGGCCTGTAGAAATTGGTATTGGAGAGTTGTCTGGTAGCCTCCTTTTGGTAGTCTGACCTGTCCATGATGACAACAGCACCTCCTTTATCAGCCTTTTTGATTATGATATCAGGGTTGTTTCTGAGGCTGTGGGTAGCATTGTGTTCTGCACGACTTAGGTTGTGAGGCAGGCGATGTTGTTTTTCCACAATTTCTGCCTGTGCCCATCGGCGGAAGCATTCTATGTATAGGTCCAGACTGTCATTTCGACTCTCAGGAGGAGTCCATGTGGAGTTCTTCTTCTTGTGCTGCTGGTGGGATAGTGTCTGTGTATCAGTGTGCTGTTCCATGTTGTCTTGAAAGTATTCCTTGAGTCGGAGACGGCGAAAGTAGGCTTCCAGATCACCACAGAATTGTATCATGTTTGTGGGAGTGGTGGGGCAGAATGAGAGTCCTTGAGATAGGACAGACTCTTCTGCTGGGCTGAGTGTGTAGCTGGATAGATTGACGATATTGCTGGGTGAGTTAGGGGTACCACTGTTGTGGCCCCATGTGGGAGGTAGGATTTTAGATAGTTTGCAGTCCTTTTTCTTTTGTAGAGAGGTGAAGTGTGTGATGTAGATCTCCTGTCTTATTTTAGTAAAGTCTGTTTGTGTGGAAGGTTGGTTGTTTATGAAGGTCTCCAGGTTGGAAAGCTCTTTTTTGATGTTTTCCTATTTGTTGTACAGGATGCTGATCAAATGGTTCCTCAGTTTCTTAGATAGCGTCTGGCATAATCCCTCACTGTGGTCTGTGCAGTATGTGGATAGCAATGGATTTTTCACCTTCAGTCCATTTGGTATGATGTCCATCCGTTTGCATTTGGAGAGAAAGATGATATCTGTCTGTACCTGTGCAAGTTTCTTCATGATGTTGATGGATTTCCACTCCATACAGCTAAATGCAGTGCCTTGCATGATGTCAAGAATCAGAGAGGTAGCCTTGTTAGTCTGGAATAGCAGAGGTAACAAAGAGTCCTGGTGCACCTTAAAGACTAACTATAAAGTTTTCAAGCATAAGCTTTCATGGGCTAATACCCACTTCGTTGGATGCAATGGCTTGCATCCGACGAAGTGGGTATTAGCCTACGAAAGCTTATGCTTGAAAACTTTATAGTTAGTCTTTAAGGTGCACCAGGACTCTTTGTTACCTCTGCTATTCCAGACTAACATGGCTACCTCTCTGATTCCCTGAAAGCAGTTTTTTATAATTTCGGGGAGTGAGGGCCCTGGGGAGCATCTTGTGTTTGTGGGGACCCTGGGTGCTGTACAAACTACATGTGAAGAGTTTGCCTGGAGCCCTGAGCACAGCTTGATTATGGGTGGATTTTGGGTGAACTGTTCACACAGCCCTAGAAATAAATTCAGCATCAGGAGTGTAATATAAAAGACTTTTACCTCAGAAGCCATGAAGCTAATCAGAAGCCAAGCTACTATGAATGTGTACAGGCTCTGACATTCAGATCCAGAGGGCTGATGGATTTAATTATTCATATTTGAATATGCAATGGACTTAAAAATAGTATAACATCTATGAAAATAACAGTGAACAGGATAACAATGCAGCATGACATTCCCATTCATATTGAACTAAAACCTGGGATTGTGGAAATGGCAATTTCCATTAACTACATCAAGTCTGAGGCTGAAATGTTAGACTAAAACTGTGAGCAGACTGTTCAGGAGAAAAGAGGCAGAGGAGATGGAGGCTGAAAGGAAGGTATCAGGAGTACTGGCATAGAGACACCCACCTAGAGAGTTCGATCACTAGACTCCATTTTTTTATGACTGGCTGGTGGTACAAGTTTCCCTTCTAGGGACGTATTCTTTGTGCATTAAGTGTAATGATTGCTGACCAGTAGAGATATGCACAAGGTGTAAGATAGTTCAAGTGATTTGGGTGTAACACCTATATTCAGTTTTCTTTGGCTTTAAAGCAGTTTTTGCTGGGAGAGAAAACCTCTGTTTTCCTTCTTAAACAAGCCTTTCCTTCTTCAACAAATCTGCCTGTCTTAAATGCATGCCTCCCCTGGAGTCTTCATGTCCAATGCCCAGCCCCAACCTCAACCTTCCCCTTTGTTTGGATTTTTACATAAAAAAGATTGTTGGGGGTTTCAGTATTTCTATAGCTAAGCTATTCAACTAATATGTAAATTCATAAATATTTTGGGATAAGTATATTATAGTCCCTGGACTGTCATCACAACAGCTTCCAGAGGCAAGCAGTAAGTAACTTACTTTCAAAATGCACAATGGTAAGATTTACCACACCATTCATTAGTATACTTTGACATCTGTGCAGAAGTCCATTGATAGGAATTTGCATAAGATTATTCTGTGGCTTGCCTTGAAAACATTTGCCATGTGATAGTTCAGAAGTGCAGGGACACAGCAACTGAGAGCAATAAAAATGAAATCCTGGCTCCATTGAAGTCAATGGCAAAAGCCCTATTGACTTTAGCAGGGCCAGGATTCCTCACAGATCTCCTGGTGGCGATCCGTTGGCCAGTAAGTTAGTATTTCCTTACATTTGGTGTTGAGTGGGAGTGGTTTTTCCTGGCTATGCCCCTGCTCATTAGAAGCAATCTTTTATGCTCTGAGGTAAGAATTGGTTCCTTTATCACTTTTCACTGTAGCCTCTGAAGTTTGATGTAACTCCTCTTGTTCTTCTCTGCCAAACATACTCTATATTCACAAACTCTTCCTTAAAACCCACCTCTTCAATGAAACTCTTCTGCTAATCAAGTATACAAATCATGCCTTACTCAAATTATAGTAATGGTAGACTTGTTTAGCTTACATTAAGCTTTTTGGGATAAAGATTACTTCTTAAAGTTTCCAGTATCAGAGGGGTAGCCATTTTAGTCTGGATCTGCAAAAGTGACAGAGTCTTGTAGCACCTTATAGACTAAATGATGGGTTTTTTGCAGCATAAGCTTTCGTGGGCGAAGACCAACTTCCTCAGATGAATGTCATGGAAATCTCCAGAGGAAGGTACAAATATGCAGGCAAGAATCAGGTTAGAGATAACAAGGTAAATTCAATCAGAGAGGATGAGGCCCACTTCATTACAGTAACAGTCCCAGGCTCTTATAGCCACCCATTCTGGAAAAAAAACACTGGGAAGGAGAACAGCTTTTCAGCGTGTTCTGTAGATCAACAAATCTGGGACCTGTTGCGGGCTGGAAAATGTGGGAGGAGGGGAAGAGAAACTTAACCATTTCAGACTTTATAAATTAAAAATATCTTAAATTAAACACAAACTACTTAGAAGCCAGTGCAAACCATGGAGTGCTAGCATGAGCTGCTCTCTGTTTAGGTTCTGTTTAAAAGAATAGCCACATTCTGCACTAAGTTATACTTCAGAATGGCCTTAATGCATAGCTCCAGGAACATCATGTTTTGGTGCTTAATCCTGAGGTGCTAAAAACAGTCTGGATCTTAAAGAATTTCACCATTTCACCATGCACAGCAAAAATGGTCAACACTACCAGTACATGGGTATTTGGCAGTAACCAAGGACCTAACCTAATGTGTCTGCTATTTATTCAGGAGACTGATATCCTGAATAAATAGCAGACACATTGCAAAGTTCATCAGTCCTGCCTGCAAGAGCTTCTCACAGTATTGCCTCATTTGTGCCTTGGCCAGTTAGACTTATTCTAGTCCCTTGATCAGACAGACATTGAAAAAAAGGTCACATGATTACATCAGCTGGGTGAAAGAAGACAGTGCTGGTATTATCAGCATAATCTTGGCACCAAAGCCTACACCTCCTCATGGCTTCATATACACACTAAGCAGGAGGGGTTGACAAAGAAGAATCCTTGTGATGCCTCACATGAGACAGCCCTCAAGATGGATGAACAATGATTTAGTACTACCCTCCTGGACCTTCCAGAAAAAAATGCAATCACTCAGAGTGACAGAACATGCCCTTGCTAGGTAGGAATCACAGACGTGTCAACGATACTTCATTAAAAACACGGAATGAAAACAGTTGACAGAGTTAAAAAATAATCTCCAGGAAATCACAGACCAATGCAACTACCAAATTTTTTGTAGTACATATAGGCCTCAAATAGACCCAGCCTGGAATCAAGAGAGCTTGAGGATTCCAAATATTGTTAGGGTTGTCTTGCCACAACCGTGTCAACAATCATTCCTCAAAAAAGGGAAGTTTGAACATCTCAAACATCAACCTGTTTCAATGTTAGGAAATGGTTTCTCAACCAGAGCTCTAGTAATTGTCTTAAGGAGAGGTTGTATATTCAGTCCTTTCGTAGTCACTAACATCAGTCAGTAGCTGGCTCAGTGCTTCCCCTCTGGCCTTCAAAAACTAAGGAGGACATGGGTTCAGATCACAGTTTATAGCTGGAATCTGCATAATACCTCTTAAACATCAATGAGATACATTGGTTGAAACAAACTTCATTTGTCCCCTGAAAATCTGTTGTACAATCATAGGCAGACAACATGCAGGGTTTCTTCTCTGCAAGATTCATAACAGGAAAACCAAACTGAACAAAACTAGCTTCACAACTGAGTGGAGTCAGCCCTGGTGAAGCAAGCAGTCTGCCATCCAGAATCGCTTTGCTATTAGCAAGTTTGTGGGGACACCTATAGGAACATCTATATACACAAGCTTTTGTGAAGAGGCACTAGTGGCTTGTTCCTTAAATGGATTTACAAGTCAGTATCCCTATTTCCAGTCAGAGAGTTAGTTATAAAGATCACAAAAATTTGTCACCTCAAGGTTGGAAATAAGTAAAAGCACAGGCAATAAGAGATAATCCACAGGAAAAAAACACCCTTGGTTTTGATTCCCATTAACCTCGCTTTTCTTCTTTTCTATGGTCTTGATTCAGCAAGGCACTTGGTTAGGGGATTTCCTGAATCCAATCTTATGACATAAACACTGTCAACAAACACCCCACGCAGAAGGAAGTAATTTCTCTAACGCCATTCATGCTAGCATTTAGAGAAGCTTAGATTTTTTCAACAGGATTATTTTTGCCCAATGCAGTTTCAATCACTATCAACCTAAGTCTAGTGGGAAATGGACAGTTTTTGTTGCTCATGGTGAAAAGTGAGCTCTATGAGCAAGCTACCCTGAGCAGCTTATGTGATAAAACTTTCAAGAGCATTTACATCTCAGTGATAAGCCTGAAATGCAAGAGTCAGAAAAGAGACCTAAACATTTCCATTCAAAGAACATTTGAAACTAGCACAATTTCTTTCCCCTGAGTTATTGTTTGTAGCAGGCATGTTCTAAATGTAGGCCCATATTTTAAAACTCAGATATGTAGATTTAGGTGCCTAAATTTACATTTGGGTACCCAACGTAAACTGTACTTGTTGAATATGAATATCAAGCTTCTTGGCACCTATTTTAACATACTGGCCTCACATAAGTCAACCTATATTGTTGCTAGTGTGAAAATACCACCACCTAGTGGGCAGCAACAAACCTAACACGTATACAAACTACAGACCAGAAATCTCATGAGCTCACCATAGAACTCCCTTTGGAGCAAAAGTCATTTAACACCACTGATTTTGGCATGTCTGCACTTTATTTTTCCTACTTTGGTTTTATGTCTATGGACTTAAGTGTTTTTAACACCGGTATTAACAATAGATCACGTTTTATCACTTTAAATTAAAATATAATTGGCAAACTGTCTTATCAGTAGGTCAGTCGTGCATTGTCAAAAGCATCTAGTACCTATCAGAGCAGTAATAAAATCTTAGTCAAGTCTTTAAAATACTATTGCTTGATGTAGAAAATAAGATAATTTGGCGGTCATGAAAATAAAAGGGTTATTAATCTGGCTTGAGCTAGGAACTGTTCCCTAAGACTATTTCTGATTCAAATCAGCGTAAGAAAGATAAGACTCAGCCCCCAAATTTAATGCATTATTTTTCTCTCATGCTAAGCTAGCATTTTCCATATTTCTCTGTGCACTGTGCTCTTCTGTACTGCTTGTCACCTGAAAGGCCCTGTCCATCTCCTGTCCAACTCTCATTTCTGCCTCCTGCTATTGCTCCTAAGAGATCTGTCTAAATAATCCTGTTGTATTTTTCCTACTTACTCTTTTTTTGTGCCTTCTTCCCTGTTACTTTTGTACAGCCTATACCTTCTCTTCCTTCCAATAGCTCCTTAAAGCATACTCCTCTAGGGACGCCTTTTAACAATAAAACAATACTAGAAACAACACAGTGTCATTCTGCTTTGAGACTGCCATTCAAAATTAGTGATGCATTCTGCATGGTCTATTCTGAAGACAAATAACTTTTGTTTAAAAGTGACGGGCAATATTGTAAACAGGAAGCAAAGCAGTGGAAAGGTTCAGAGAGTTTACTCATGGGTAGCTGATAGCGTTCAGAATTAACAATATTCCCTATAGCAAACATATCCTGCCATATACATTCCTGTGACAGTTTTGCATTTGCATCACTGACTGAGCTAACCTGTGCATGAGAAGAATTTAGAGACTGCATTTCATGATGGGGAAAACTGTAGTTCAAATATGAAGCTAGACTGTGATAGGTACAGTCTAGTTAAATACTTCTGTAGTTTAAATAATAACAGGCCATGAAATGTGACTGAGAACCTCTCCTGTCAGGACAAACAATTCTGCAAGTCTATCTAGTAGCAGAGGTAGTAGAGCATCAGAATTTATTAGAGGGAAGTTCTAATTTCAGTAAAACCATCAATGCCACCCAGTGCTTAATTTGTAGTGAAGAGGTGCCAGGAATCAAGCAATTAGGTGCTTGGGCTCAAGCAATTTTTTTTACTTTCATAACCCCAGAGGTGTGGGGGTCTATGAACTGTGAAGCCTAAAGGTGCCAAGACTTAGCCCTGGCAAGCCCCGCACAAATGAAGCCACATCCTTATTGAACTTTGCATTCCCAATTGCCTTGGCATTCAGAGTTTCCTTCCATCTCTCTCTAAAAGAAATTCTGCCTGTGGCAGGGATTCACATAACTCTTGTGCTGTTCATACTGCCTCTCTCGTCCATTACAATATTTTCAGTTAATCCGGGGTTAGTGATACAGGCGGGAGTGCGGCATTTAGATAGCATCGTGCATTTCAGCCTCCGAGCAGAGTAAAAAGAACTTCTGCCTCTTGTTAAGAAATGAACCTGCTATAGGAGAAATGGAAGTTAAAAGTAGCACCTTTTTATGGGAAAGACGATTATAGCTTTATTCAAAGCCAAATATCTTAGATTCTTATGTAAATTTCTTTTGTACTAACAGGAACAAAAGATGTGAAAATTCACCAAAAAGAATAATCTAAACATAGCAGAATCTAATTACAAAAGTGACAGCAAGACCAACTTGTGAGTTACTAAACAAACAAGTACAATAAATAAGACAGACTTCTACATGATTTTGACAAGCATAGCTTAATTTTAATTGTGTTTCATAATAGTTCAAAGTACACTAGTAACTGTAATGTAAAAGTAATGGTCTGGAAATTTACATATTTGCTAAATAATAAGCAGAGAGGACATCTATTTTATGAGAATGATTGGACATGTGGATTAGCAAAACCAGGGTTTGCCATACAGTGAAACTATCTGGCAGATGTGCTGTTCACAGAATCAGAACATAGAGCAGAAAAAAACAACCCCCAACTGCTATTAAGCATCTGCTGCGTGCTCTGCAAAAGCAGAGTTGTCCTCAAAAGTATTTCTTTATGGCTAGGCAGGAGGCCTGTTAATGATTTATTCATATCTCCTGTTAATTTACCATAGCATTTCCTATCACTGTGACCCTTGCCTCTTCCATTGTACACCTATTTGACACATCTTGTCCTTATTGAGACTTGTGGGGTCTTATTTTACTCAGTACTCAGCACAATGGGAATCCCACTCTTCTGACTGCTATTATAATAATAAAATAATTTTGCAGTGCCTTGCTCAGTTTTGAGTGAGTAGATAGCCATGAGTACTAGCTAAAGGACTTTCCCAAATTGTTTTCCTATATAGTACATACAGACACAGTAATTTTATTGTGGATACTTAGTCATGTCTGAGCTGGTAAATTCGATAACTAAAACCAACACCCAAACTAAAATTATACCATATGGATAATTGCACTGTCATTGTAGCCATGTTAGTCCCAGGTTAGCAGAGAGACAAGGGAGGTGAGGTAATTAATATCTTTTATTGGATCAACTTCTGTTGGTGAAAGAGACAAGCTTTGATTTTTGTGGTCCTATTCACTACTATAAATGTCTCTTCTACCATCTGATGACTTGATAACATTTGTTGCAGGGATATTTTGTTTTCCTAAATTCACGCCTTTTTAATTGGACTTTTTGCTTTTTCCAATATATCTTACAGTATTACAGTACATCTTTGTAGTCCAGACCATGTGGACAATGTTTAGCCACCACAATTAATTCACATTGACATACTGCAGTTATTCCTCACTTTAGGAATATGGAGAATGTGCGGTAACTCAGATACCACACACTGTAACTGTTGGCAAATACTGACCTTTCAAATGGCAGCTGCTGAATCCTGTACCACACTCAGCCTAAGTTTTCTGCCTGTGCCCCTCCTTTCAATTCTAGATTCTGTAGAGAGTAATATTACTTGATTATTCATTCCAGAATGTGTTACTGAATTTTAGTCTGGAGTCAGGAAAGACACACTCCTGCAACTGATGGGTGATTTTTGCAGGAATTGTGTTAAGTAGTCAATCATTCTGCAACTGCAGAATCGGAGTAAGTACAGGATAGACTTACAAGTAGTGTGCGTACATTGCTATATGGTGTAACTCTTAATAGAACCCCAAAGTTTGCTAGTCACAGTGGTCTAAAATTAAGGATCATATTTCTTGGAATTCATTCTGCTTCCCTTACTCCTTTTGCAATCAGAAAGAAAAGTTAAGATTATTGAGTTCACTTAAACATTTATACCATTCACAGGGTTTACTATACCCCTAAGTTATTTCTGCCCATTGTTTTAAGAACCTAGATTTCAAGATGTTAATGAGAATGCCATTTTTCCATTATAAAGGAGTTTACTTAAGATCATTTTCTTTGCAATTGACATATCTCACCATCATCTAAGCACTGGATGCTACCACACATGCAGATAGGATTATTACTAAAGAGGGGCTATGTTCAGAAGGGGGTCTCCATTTTTACATTTCATTTCCATATTTTCTCCATATGGAATCTTCTTTGTGTACAGGTCAAAAGGAAGCTATAATTGCCAGCACTGCAAACTCAACCTGCTGATGGGAAAGCAGTTTCATCTCTTTTAGTACATCACCCTCACCTATTGGCCATACTTAAGATGCTTGAGGTGTTGATGTCGCAAACAGAAGAAAAGGAGCTTATTCTTCCACAGGTAGTCTGCTTGTAAACAGTAGAGTGAGCAGTACAATCTAATGACGCATTTCTGTAATTGACTTAACAAGGTGCCATTTTGATTGCCCCTTTTTGTGTCTTACGCACGCAGTGCAACTAAGTGATTTAGCAAACAAAATTATGATTAGGCACAGCTCTCCTGGAGTCTAGCACAAGGCCATTTCCACTGATTTAAACTATTTTCTACTGATGGAGAAGCACCCATAATGGTAGCTGGTGAAATATGATGTTTTGTCACCAAAATCCTAGGAAGATAGCCTTTTTCGAAACTGGATTTGGACAAATAAATTTACCAACAATAGCCTCTCTGTTTACATGCACCATTAGGACTGTATGATACAGCAACCCAATGTTAGCAACTGCACTACTTGCTGGCCAGCCAAGGAGCACATAATATTGAACATAGGTGGCCCTCTTCCTCCCTCACCACACTTTGGGCCAAATCTTGCTTGCCTTTTTCACTGAAATCAACAGGGTGCTTCTTGTCACTAAAGCAATCAGCATTCAGCCCTTTCTTATTATTTTGTTAGTATCTCAGCAACATAGTGGCAATTTGATTTTTTAAAAGGAGACATATTCATTGGGGGAGGAGGTTTCCTATCTGATTATGATAATTTTTAAATAAAAGAACTTGGACTAAGTCAATGCCACTATTTGACAGAATTTGTTACTAGCTAGTTCATGGAGGCATTTCTATACCCTTTCTCTGTCTAGAGTAGGCAAAAAAGTCACGTTTGATCAGTGAAAGAAATTCTGAGAGCTTTCACCTTGTTTTTGTTGCTAAGGAAACCACTTCCTTGGCATCAGTGCATTCATCAGGTCTGTCTTACTTTCCACCCAGCTTTAACAGAGGCAGCATTGTGGAGTGGCATTGGGAAAAAAAGAAGAGATAAACAAGGGGGTTAAGATCAACAAAAGTAACTGAAAGTTAATACAAGGATATCTGCTTGTTAAATTGAATTAACTCTTGTTTCTGTGAGAGCAGACTAGAGAGCTATGTGCATGGGTGAGGATTTAAGGCTCCAACCAGACTAAGGCTAAGTGCCAAAGAAGAACATCAGAAAGGTCAGCCCCGCCCGCAACACACACAAAATCCTGGAGGAGGAAGGTAGAACTCTGTGATCAGTAGACAAAATCTGAAGACATATGTTGGATTTCCACTCTTCTACTATACTTAAATAATATTACCACTTTCAGATGAATCCTTTATTCCACTCCCCCCCCCCCTGCACAGAATTTGCATGGTGCCATATCAGATGGGGTGTTTCATGAGAATTTGGTAATGATGTGCATTTAGCACTGTAAATGCCCTTTTTTGTTGGGGTTTTAGCAAAGGTAATTCGGTTCTTATTCCATGTTTGCACTGTATCAGAAATCTAAATGCTGACACCAAGGTGATAAGTGGTACTGGTAACTGCTGTTGCTGGCTGCCCATACAATGCCTCAGCTGTTTCCTTTGCCAACTTTATCCCTCACAAATAACTTAGATTTCTCTAAAAATGAAGTGAGCAACAAACAGGATACACCAAACACCACATTTGGGAGAAAGCGGAGTGACAGATGCAAACTTGTCAAACAAGCTATACTACTAAAACCAATGGAAAACATGAGCGGCAGCCTGGTTAGATCAGGAGCAGAGAAAAGTGATGGGATACAACACCTTTTACTTCTAAGTTGCTTGTATGAATCCAGTCCAGGACAAAAATCATGATCATCCTATAGTTTCCCAATGGCCTCGATGTGTTACACCAGTCAGTGGTCTCAGTACCATTCCTAGAGGAAGTGTCAAAAAGTGCCAAAAATCAGATAGGCTACCCCCACATTTGGCACTGCTTGCTATTCCTACTGGAATTCTTAGACAGGTCAAGGACTGAATGAGAATGGAGAAGGAATTGTAAATTCACCTCTGAAGGCAGCAGTGCCGGCACCATCTGTTTTGCCATCTTAGGTGGTGAAACAAAAACAAACAAACAAAAAACCCTCCTTGAGCTGCCACTGAATTGCCGCCGGCAGTTCAAAGCGACAAAGCATCCATGGCCATCGAAATGCCGCCGAAAGCTGCGGCGCACTGCCCCAATTACAGATGGTGCGCTGCCCCCCAATGTTCGCCGCTGGTGCCCACCTTCGGAGGAACAGCTGCCGAAATGCCGCTGAAGGCACCTAAAAGCCGCCCTGCAAATCATGGCGCCCTAGGCAACTGCCTACGTCGCCTAGTGCTTGCATTGGCCCTGGAAGGCAGCCCCTCAAAGTCAAGGTTGAGACATATAGTCAATATGATGTGCTGAATTACTGCTGCGTGCACTATACCTGTTCTGTGAAGATAGAAGATTCTGACTTGTTGTTTCACTACAGTGCCTTTCAGGCACCCTAACATGTTCACATTAAAAAAATAGAAAATAGTGCATTACTTGTGTGTTCTGCCAGCATGGGGAGACTAGAATAGATTCTGAGCTTTGGTTTCTATTAATCCTTAGTAGGAAATACCTTTTACTTAGTTTCCTATATTTTCACACTTCATCAAAGTATCATTTATCTGGCATGATTTCTGAGCAAATGCACTTCAGGAATGTCTCTTTCTGCCTGTGTCAGTACAGAGTAGACAGGAAAGCCTCATGCTGGGAGAGCAATCAATTTGCAGAGTCTCCCCTTTGCTGCTTTTATATCTTTTAATCCATAGTCAGCTGTGCTGCTGATCTCCAATTCCTACAACTTTGTCCTCTTCATTTTCAAGGTCAAGCACTTAGCAACCTAATCCCTAAAGGTTTTTACTTAATAAAACTATCCGAACATGACATGTACCCAAATATTTTGGAACAGCTTCGACATTTCATGAAAAAATGTTGAAAATCTTCTTAAGTAGATCTTCAGAACAGTGGTCTGAAGAATTTAAGCATCTTTGGTTTTAATGCAGAGTGTTGTACCTTCTTGTCAAAGACTCTCACAGCATGTTGAAAATGGAATGTATTAAGTATTAATAGTTCATAAAATGGGGCTAACAAGTGACTTGCTCAAAATCTTACATAGATCCTTGATTCCTGATTTCTTTACACAGTTATATAACTATACCTGTGTGTATACATACAGTATATTCAAATTTTTTTAATTATTTTATAGCTATATATGCAAATATTTTTATATATACAAGAGATGCATAAGGCTTTAAGGGATTCATGTATTTGTACTACCATTCTTGTACATCCAAGCAATCACTTCATTAGCTGACTTTGACATGTGGCTTATCAGCAATAGGCCAATTTCTTGTCTAGTGTAACTCCACTGAACTCAGTGATTTTGTTTGTCCTCACTGAAGGAAAACACATTGAGCCTCTGGAGACAACCATAATTCTCCTTTCCAGATGTAACCTGAAAGGAGAACAGCAATAGAAAGATCACCTACACTCTAGAGCAGCAATGACCATACTGACCCAAAGAGGTATAATTTGCACCCTTTCACAAGAATCTGTCCTGAACTGCTAAATTCTATGGGATCATATTGAAGTTAATCCCACTAAGAAATGTTTAGTAAGGCTGGGTACATAGACTGGATAAAATATGAACAGACCTTCAAACCCCAAACCCAAGTGAACTCTTTTCGATAGCTCAGAGTGCCCCTACTTCTTTACTATCTTCAACATCCATGACCGTCTGTACTTTCTCTACCAAGACTGGTAGTACCAATATATCATGAGAAGTGCTGTTCTTACAATATCCCTTGCTCAACAGTATATTGAAAAAAACTGAAATTGAATGAAGAATTAGTGTTCTTGTGAGACTGAGTCCCGGTTTTTATACCCAAGATTTTCAAATAGGGATTCCAAAGAGAAGGTTAGGATGTTTAGCCAAATGGATCAGAACAGATATTCAAAATAACAGCTTTGCCCATCACTAGTTTGTAGCTACTGCAGTCTACTGGCTGAGAATAATGTTTCAGCTTTAATTCAACTCCAAATTTAACTCACTATTTGTTACAAATGCTGTTAATTTTTAGTCATGGGTCTTATTTTTGACAGGAGGTGCTTTTTCTTAGATAAGCGAGGAGACCCATTGATCTATGCAGTGTGGGAGTATCATATTAGCTGGTCTAACAAGCACAAGATGGATACAGACTAAGTCATTTCAGATAGATAGTCTTAGTTTTAAAGAAAAAGAAAACTGAAAGAAACAACCAAGACAGCATGAAATAAGCTTGATTGTTATTTAAAGTCCTCATAATGTCAGAATGCAAAGCTTACAAAACACATGCAGTGAGGGAAAGAACTCCCTTCTTTTTGATGGAAATTACACTCTGTGTGACTAATGTTTACTGTGTAATTAGGCAGCATGGAGCCCTTATTGACCAGTGGAGAGATGATCAATTTTACCTTCTTTTGGAGAAGCATTAGAGTTTATATAAAATACCACCTAAAATAATACATATTAAGGATACCTCATCTCATTGTTGCTTGAATTTTCAGACTGAATTTGTAGTGCTTTATTGTCTTTGTGATACCAGTGGGCTCTGATTCAACAGGGGGAAAAAATCTTGCCTTTTTGTTTTGAGGATTTTTTATTTAAATGAAAATTAAATGCAAAATATAGTTAACTTACTAAAGCCTGAGGTCTGTGTCTTGCAAATGAATTTTGTTTTATAGTTCAGGGTATGTTTTCAATAACTAGAACTCTTTTCCATCTCACCATTTCATCACATTTTAAAAAATGGTCTAAAAACCCAAATATCTGAAAAACTTAAGACATGATTCAGAAAAAGCACCCAGTTTCTATGTAAACAGAACATCCAAGAAAGATCATACAAGCTGATCTTCTAAGAGTTTCTTCAGTCATACACTCTGATTCTAATCTCACTCAAAAATATTTAATTCTCATTGATTTATGTAGGCACTACACCCAGGTAACTCAATAAAAGAGAGTCAGTCCAGTGTTCTAGGCAACTGAGAATTTTGAAAGTATGAACATTTACAAATGGAATCATCAATGACTCCAGGATCAAATCGAAGAATGCCCCCAGCAACATAAGAATGACAAAAATCCCCAGTCCCACACCACTACTACCCTTCATCTATTTCCTCACAGACAAGGAAGGAAAGATGAGCCTTGGGACATGGTTACACTTACAGGATTATAGCGCTTTTGGTTATAGCGCGTCCCATATACAGCAATAGGTATTGCGCTAGAGGGTGTCCACATTTAGACCCGCCAGCGCTAGAGCATGGCCACGTTTGCGGCGCTCCAGGTGGCATTAGGAGCAGCGGAATAGGGCAGGTATCCCACAGAGCACCTCTTCCCAATCTGGCGCAATGCCTTGTGGGAAGGGGGGCGTCACGGCCATTCTGCATCCTGTTCCAACTCCCCGTGATGCTTTGTGTCATATCCCAGCAATCCCTGTGTTTTCATCCACCTCAGGCGCCGTCTTTCAATGGTTTCAGCAAGGCGCGCTCCATCGTCCGTTTTCGTGTGCCGTAATGGATCGCGAACTGCTGAGGAGCATGCTGGCGAGTATCGCCAGCACAACTCTCTGCTCTGCGGAGTTCATTCTTGACATGGAAGGTGACAGTAGTGATGGGTCTGAAGAAGACGAGCTTGAGCCGAGGAACGCATTGGACACTAAACTGATCGTCGCTTTAACGGACATGCTCACAACCATGGAACGCCGCTTCTGGGCACGGGAAACGAGCACTGAATGGTGGGATTGCATCGTCATGCAAGTGTGGGACGATGAGCAGTGGCTGCAAAACTTTTGCATGAGAAAAGCCACTTTCATGGGACTGTGTGCTGAACTCACCCCGCCCTGCAGCGCAAGGACACCAGATTGAGAGCTGCCCTCCCCGTGGAGAAGCGCATGACTATAGCACTCTGGAAGCTGGCCACCCCAGACAACTACCGATTGGTGGTCAACCACTTTGGGGTGGGAAAGTCTACTATTGGAGTCATGTTGATGCGGGTGTGCAGGGCCATTAATCGCCTCCCGCTACGAAAAAATCGTGACTCTTGGTGACGTGCGTGACCTCGTGGCTGGCTTTGAACAGATGGGGTTCCCTAACTGTGGAGGGGCGATCAATGGGACCCATATACCTATTCTAGCACTCGCCAACCTAGCAGACGAGTACATTAACTGAAAGGGGTACTTCTCCATGGTTTCTGGTGCTTGTGGATCACCGTGGGCGTTTTACTGACATTAATGCAGGCTGGTCGGGAAAGGTGCATGACGCACGCATCTTCCGCAACACCGGCCTGTTCAGGAAGCTGCAAGAAGGCACTTTTTTTTTCCAGACCAGAGGATCCCCGTGGGGGAAGCTGAAATGCCCATTGTGATTCTTGGTGACCCCACTTACTCTCTAATGCCCTGGCTCATGAAACCCTACACAGGGAGCCTGGACAGCAGCCAGGAAAGGTTCAACTACAGGCTGAGCCGCTGTCAAATGACTGTGGAGTGTGCTTTTGGGTGTCTCAAGGCGTGCTGGAGCTGTCTTTATGGGAAGCTAGACCTGGCAGAGGGAAGTATCCCCGCGGTTATTTCCGCGTGCTGTGTCCTACAGAATCTTTGTGAGCAGAAGGATGAATCCTTCACTGTGTCATGGTCCTCGGAGGTTCAACAGCTGGAGGCCACGTATGCACAGCCAGAGAGCAGGCCTCTTAGAGGGGCCCAGTGCGAGGCTACAAGGATCAGGGATGCCTTGAGGGAGCATTTTGATGCTGAAAGTGAGTTCTAATGGGAATTCCAGAGGAAGGGAGGGAGGGAGGGTACATTCTGTTAATAGGAGAAGGCATTTGCTTTTCTGTAGCCATTAGATATATATGTGCACCGAATAAAGAAACCCATTTATTAAAAAGAATTCATTTATTGAACAGCTTTTTCAGATTTTGAAATAAAAGTTGAAAAAAAGTAAAATGTATGAGGGAGGAGGGGAGGTTCAATTGGGATGGGAAGGGGTCAGTCAGAGATTGGCGTATGTCCTGGCTTCATAACCTCCAATGCCCTTCAAGTTTCTGTGTTCCCCCAACCCCATTAGCGGAGGGTGACAATGCTTGTTATTAGGGGTTGAGTGCAGTAGATAAGGGTCCTGTGTCTGTGGGTTGGTCGGTGAAGACAGGGGGGTTGGAGGCAGCCGTGGGTGGTAATAACCAGGCAGCTGTTGATAGTGGCCTGAAGGGGCCAGAGGGCCAGAAGGGGAAGGTTAGGGGGCAACTGAGAATGGGGGCAGTGAGCACGGTGCTGCTTCTCCTCCTGAATGGCGGCAATCCACTGCAGAGTCTCTACTTACAGCTGTAATAATGTAAACAGCTTGTCAGAGCGCTTTTCAGTGCACTGCTCGCGAGCCATCTCCCTCAACTGGATCTGTTCATCCTTCTGCTTGATCTCTGCTGTGCAACGCGATTCTCCATTACAGCCTGTTGTATAACTTGTTGTAAAAGATCTTCCTTGCTCTTTTGTGGTCTCTTCCTAATCCGCCTCAGCTTCTCAGCTGGAGATAAGACTGACGGTGATGGGCTGTTCAAGGTCAAAGCTGGGGAAAGTCAGTGAAAAGTTAAAACAGAGGATTCCCTTGTTCACAACAGACAGTGCTATGATTCCCCCCCATTCCACATTTATCTGTCCCATTTGCCTGTCCCACACAGCTAGAGCACACAGAGAGCAACGGAGCCCCTGCCATGGTGAGTTTTGTCAGGATGCAGGGGGAATGATTGTTTCCCTGCCTTGCTGTCCTACGGCTTGGGGGGAGCAGAGGGCATTTGCAGGAATCATACTCTGAGCACTGTCCCAACATTCTCTGTGCAGGTGTTTGTGCTGGAAGATATCTCACTGCTGCGGGTAACGGAGCAAGAAAGGGAGGGCATTCTAATGAGATGCGGATTTCGGCCTGGGCCATATGCAGCTTGCCTCTGTGTAGCAATGCTCCCCCCACCCCTCGTAGAACAGTGGCGGGGACTAGTGACCGTGGCCGGGACAGGGACCACGCTGGCTCTCCCGAGAAACCTGTGCAGGCACATTGCAAGAGCTCTTATTGAGATCTTTGAAGAAATCACTGATGACGATTACTGTGATGTGATAGAGTACATCAGTGCACTATTCCACATGTAGGCAAGCATGCAGCAAGCATCCCTTTCCACCATTGCCCAAGCTGCCTGCCTTCCCAATAGAAAAGTAGCTGTGTCTGCGCAGTCCGCTGCTGCTGCACTGCCCCCCCGCAACCGCCGGATGCTGTGGCTGGCTCTGGCTGCCCTCTAGGCTTGAGGCTCCTTCCTCCTCTTCTTCGGCCTTCTCTCTCCCTCCCCCCCCCTTCAGTGGTGGGCTGGGAAGAAGTGTCCTGGGTGGTCGTTTGAGTGCACGTTGGATCACCAAGAATCGTGTGCAGCTCTTTGTAGAATCTGCAAGTCACAGGGGCTGCCCCAGAACGGCTGTTTGCCTCGTGGGCTTTGCGATAGGCACTCCTAAGCTCCTTTACTTTTGCCCGGCACTGCAGAGTGTCACGGTCATGGGCTCTTTCCGCCATGGCCCGTGATATCAGGACATATGTATCATAATTCCTGCAGCTAGACCGCAGCTGAGACTGGACAGCCTCTTCCCCCCAACAACTGATGAGGTCCATCACCTCGCTATTGTTCCACGGTGAAGCTCACTTATTGCAAGGCGGCATGGCACGTGGAGTCATGGCCAAGCAAAATGGTCACCTGCAACGATTGCCTGAGGGGCATTCCACGCCTGGCTGGAGCAAACAGGAAGGGGATTTTCAAATTTCCCTGGGAATTTAAAGGGCGGGTCTGATGTGTGGTCACCTGAGGACAGGACAAAAGAGTTTGAAAGTGATGACCAGAGTGGATCGAATGGGAATTATGGGCCAGGCTGTAGGCTAATTAACGCGCAATGGGTGTCCACATTCACACCGTAGCGCTACAGCGGAAGCGCTACAGCCCTTATTCCCCGTGAGGAGGTGGATTACCACGAGCGCTATAAACTTGGACTTATAGCGCAGTTCATGCCTTGCCAGTGTGGACTGGTAGGGAGTTATAGCGCTCCTGGAGGCTTTATAGCGCTACAAAGTGCCAGTGTAACCAAGGCCTTGAAGTGAGCCCTGAAGGCTAGAGAACAGGCTGCTTTGAACCAAAGGGAAGTTTAATATGCCTTTTCTGCTAAAGGACAATATATTGTATTTTAGTTAGGCAGGCCAAATGTTTTCCTGTGGAAAAGATGTTCTCTAAGGGATTAATCACATTTAAGGGCTACTCTTAAAAAAAAAAAAAAAAAAAAAAGAGCAGGAGGGTGTAAGATAAAACAAAGTGGGGCTATTTTATCTCACACTTTCCTGAAAGTTGCTTTTCCTGCCAAGTCTCCTTTCACTCTCTTGATCTGCATATTATGCTCAGTATGCTTGTCAGATGAATGGTGCAAGACTTATCCACAGGTTTTGGCTCTTCATTTACAACAGTCTCCTTGCTCGTGCATCTGCTATGAAGCAACAAGGGAATAAATTCTGCACCTGTGCAACCCTATTGAACCAAAATTTAATCTCTATTTTTGTTTTGCATAAGAAGATTTGTATGAAAAGAGAAGGAAGACAGCCCTTTCCTTGCTCCATGAAGTCATCCTGTTAGCTAGCTTTCACATAGAAATTTACAGAGCTAAATACTGGAGCTTTGACCCAAACATATGGTGCTATTACTGGAAGAGGTGGGGAAATAGGCTATTCTAAATGAAAACTAAAACTAATCTGATAGATTAAGAATGATTTGAATGAGAGATAAACATCTTTATTAGTACCATTCATGGGTTACCATAACTCAGACTATGAATTTAGAAATAAGAGCCATTGAGTGTAAAGAAAATCAAATATCTTCCACATCTCTGCAACACTGACAATTAAAGTAAGTGTTTTTCATCAAGTCTGCTGTTTACGAGCAATCAGCCTACATTCCTGCTCTCTGGTGTAGTTATTAATGCCAGTGCATTGTGCGTTCATCACATAACAGACAATGGAGCAATTATCTTCATAATACAATTTTTGTGTGAAAAATTAAAATGTGAGAGGCAGTCACATACTCACACTTACCTGTCACATGAGAATGGCACCTGACTTATCAAGAAGAAGCAAAAGTCTTGCTACAGAGTCTATTCTGTGCTGCAACACAAAAACAGTATCCCAAAATGGTTCTAGTAATCTCTTTCATGGCACCAACCTTCAAGAAGCAGAGAGAGTTTTAAGAGGCATAAATTAAAGATCTCCATGACCATAGATGGATTTGCTGAAAGGATTTTTTTGCTTCAGCTCCAGCATGTATTCTATATTCTAAAGCCCTTCAATAAGCTCTGAAAGTCTGCATTAGATGTAGGCAGTGACAAGTATCTCATTTTGTGGGAGCAGACTTTACCTTAAAAAAAAAAGATTCAGGGAAGCCTGAGATAAATAAAAGTTTAAATTCCTACTGTTAAAGCTCTTTTACTAAAACTTTCTCTGCAGTCTTCATGAGGAGAATTGTAAAGCATTTCAGAGTGTGTTGTGAAAATATCACCATCTCCAAAGCATAGCACTTCCACAGTACTTTTAAACCAAATGAATGACTGTTTGTTCTCGTAAATATATACTAAAAAAGTTGTTGCTGTGTGCTGTGTATGAATATATTAAGAAATTAAGATGCCTAGGTTACAGAGACTGGTTAGGAAAATTGTTACATTTGTAGAGCAGATCATGGATAGATCCACCTTGATATATCAGGAAAAAGAATATAGTAGGAAAAAATAAGTTTGACTAAGTGCTATTCCCTTTTTATAATTTCGTTCATTGAATCACAAAGAAGAAAAATATATTGTATGGCTTTAGTGACAAAACACACACCATGATTATTAGATTTGAATATATTGTTAACTATGGATTTACAAATAACCCATAGGCTGCACAGTGTTCATAAGCTGGTCACACATTTATGAATAATGACTAAATTTGTGAAAATCAGAGTCTATTTGAAAATAGTTTGTGAACAAGAAAAAGAACAAAGAAAAGTTTTCCCACAACTAGTTATAGGGTGAAGCCAGTAAGAGCTTTGCCGTTTTCAGTGGATCCAGAATTTCCACCCCTGGCTATCCCACTACCCCATTCTCAGCTTATTTCTTGGATAAGCAGGAAGAAGGAATTGATCTCTACAGAGGTGACATATTTTTCTTGTGATGTTAAAGCAGAATCTTTAGTACATCTTAGAGAGACTTTCCCACTGTA
Source organism: Sternotherus odoratus (assembly GCA_032164245.1). Classification (NCBI taxonomy): domain Eukaryota; kingdom Metazoa; phylum Chordata; order Testudines; family Kinosternidae; genus Sternotherus; species Sternotherus odoratus. The sequence goes on from JAVMKO010000001.1 coordinate 65,257,375, forward strand.
ACACACAGAAACAAATTTCATGCCAGGCCATGTTATCCCAAACTACTAATAGAAACTTGCACGTAGTTAGTACAATGAACTCAATTGTTCACAAATCGTTACCTAGATCCATAAATGCTCAATTGTCCTACCTAAAAGCCAATGTGAGCATCTTTCTGGTGGATTTGACCATCCTGCTGAAGATCTATCTACTTCAGAATTAGGTCCACTATCTTGGACAAGGAATGTCCAAGTAATTACAGAAAGGTGATTCAGAAGCATATGAACTTGAAAAGTTTGTTACATGTTTCTACCTGTTCTTTAGGTCTACCTTAATAGGTGCAGCATAATCCCACTTGTTTCAGTCTGCACTTTTTTTTATTGTGCTTTGCATGAGTTAATAACAATATTTACAGAGGTAAATATTAATTTCAAACAAAGCAAGAAAACACAGCACAGTACACTATTTATACACCTTGCTTACAGGATTACCTTTGATACAATCACTGCATCCAAGTCTCCCACTCTATGTTTTTTATTGCAAGTGCAAAACTGCTCATCCTCCATACTATCCACCATCTTCTATATTAGTGTATCTTCTTTAAGAATTACCTTGAAGTGGTGCACTTTATTTTAGGACTATCAATTCCAATTCATTTTGAGCTGAGGAAGGCCTTACTGAATGGTGCCACCATGACGAGATACCAAAGGAGGAAAAAAATCATGGTGTACGTTATGCAAACACTATTCACCTCTAAGAAAACCTGAGGACAGCACTAGCTTCTGATACTTCTAAGGGGAGACTTCCCTTTAACTTACACATAAAAGGTTGTGATTCCTGACTATGAGAGTCCCAATTAGATATTGCAAACATGTCAAGCACACAGCGAATATGGCCACCAAGGGGAACTCTGCTGAACTGAGTTCCCCTTGGTGGCCATAGTTCCCCCTTGGTGGCTGGCTAATCAAAAAGCCAGTTGGCAAAAATGGCTAATCAAAAAGTGGAGATTAGCACCATCATGTTACCACAAGGGGAAAAAAATCTAAGTGAAGCTGGCTTCAGAATGGTTCAGTTCAGCTCCTAGAGATTTGACTATGAGACGCTTCACTACAGATCACCTGGCTGCCTGTGTGCAGCAAAGATCCCCCTAATACCAGTTGTATCTTAGCTGCCACGTGATCTGAAGCCACACAACTGAAACTAGTAACAGGAGTGGAGGGGAGGTTGTTAGACAAACTCAGGAGTCAGAATCTCACTCCCACTCTGGCCACTTTATATCAGGTAAGAGGGTCAAGAAAGTATATAGGGACTGAAAAAAACTTTGATCTTTCTGGGAAATAATTTTCCCCCAGTACAGGAAGTGGGGAAGACAGCTGCAGGCTGTTCTCCAAGGACCTCCTCACAAGTCCCAGCATAAGGTACCTGAGAGGTGTGGGGCCACAGCAGGTAATTCTGGCTGCCTATAGAAAGCCAGGCACATGCTGCCATAATGTAGCCCTGGGAACCCCTCTAAGTTACACTACAAGCCGCTCAGCCTCTCCAAAGAGCCCAGAATCAGGAAGTGAAAAGATGGTTGAAAGCCACCTCAGACCCTTCACCTTCCCCTGGTCTCAGGGTTCTTTGCTGTGCCTTTTTGACAACACAAAATCTCATGTCATAGCGGTAGACATATATGGACTAGAACTGGTATGGTATAAAAAGTGAATCAACATGACTGAAACTGGACTAAATGTAACTTCTAGGGATACTTTGTGTATAACAACAACAACAACAAAAAAACCCACAAAGAGAACATAAGCCTGTCTGAAACAGAAAAATGTGTTTGGCAACCCCCTTATTTGTTTGTTTTTAATATTGTACTGAAGTGGATATGTACCCAAAAAGCAATAATTATGGAGACAGGAACTTATAGTGTCCTTACTCCATTGAGCTAATGTACAAGTTGGTAAATTCTGCTGGAGGGAACACACTGAGGTCACAGCCTCACCACAACTACAGGGAGCCCAAAATGGAAGAAAGAGGATGAAGAAAATGAGAAGAAAAGCCGCTGCTGTTGAAAATGTTGTGCGGTAAACACATGACTGAGCCATAAAACACATTACACGAAGGGAGAACAGGTCTGATCATAATGAAGTCTTAGAGTGAATGGCCCTTTCACAACTGGGTAGTCCCTCTGGGACAAGGAGTTAGTAATCTAAACTATACCTTACTATTAAAATGGCTCATGTTTAAAATAAATTGTTGTCTTAGTCATTAATTAAATCATAAGACCACTAAATAAACTAACTGACAGCTTTGTCAAATAGGGATTTAATTATAAAGCTTTAATCTTGGCAAAGCCACTTGAAAAGAAACTTTAAACTGTGACTGTAAGTGTATAGACTCAATAAAACTCAGCCTTTCCACTTATTAATAATACTTCACTTACTTAAGGGGTTTCCTTTTCTTAAGTTGTTTGCACGTTTGACCCATTATCCATTTTGTATGTACTTAAGAGAAATATGCACTCCCCAGGACCTGATCCAAAGCTCTATTGAAGTCAATCTGAGTTTTTCCATTAACTTCAGTGGGTTTTGGATCAGACTCCAAATAAAGTTGTGCAATATCACTTGTTTTCTAATAGGGAGAAATAAAGAACAATAGTGTGAATGCTCTTCAGGGAACACCATTCTCTGTATGCTTGACCACAATGAATTCATATCTGTCTAAAAAGTATGCATGTTTTGTGGAATGGATGAAACAGCGAGATAGTAGAATGCCTCCAAGTATTTCCCCTTTATCTTTGAATCATGACTCTTTTCTTTAAATGTGCTCTTCTCTTAGATTTATATTTCAAACCTTATTTTGTATACAGTATTTAGTGGTGGTTAAACCATCCTCCTTCATGTGGAGAGCGACAGAATCTTTAATAGAAGCTGATAGCTTGATCTTTTAAATGTTGTTTTGATCATTTTAATGCCATTCTAATTTATTATTTTCAATTTCAAAAAAGAACAGTTGTTCAAAGACAATTAAACACAAGTCTGACCATGTTTTGCTCTAAAGATGTTCCATTGGATGTAAAAAGATTTGACAATGATGAACTTTTTTATTCAATGCATTTATTGTCAAGTATAATTAGCCTACAGGCTAGAAATCATTAAAGGATTACTTAGGTTTTTATCCAAGTTCTCTGAACGGTTCTATAGCTGTATCTTGTATTAGCATTTATTGATTACAGGACAACTCTCAAAACAGAATGGAGATTCTTCTTCACCTCAATTAGTGGGGATATTCTATTTTCTAGAGGTCCCTATTCAATCCTTAGATATGGCCTCAGAACACAAATTCAAACCAGGTATGCTATGGAAATTATTTTCACACCCCTACTTCATACCTTCTAGAAGCACTATTCTAGAACTATCATTGTGTACCAAGTTCACCCAGCTGTGCCATATACTCTGTGTTCTTTAATGATAATTCCCCACCAATATAAATTGGGGTTTTCCACAACGTCTTTTCTTACAGGACAACCAGAGCATTTTACTTGCCATAAGCCACAAAGCTCCATGATTCTGGCAAATATAATGGCAAATTCTGGCAAATGGAAATGTCACAGGTAAAGCTGTGTGAATAAGTGAGTTTGGGGGCAGTGGCCAAACTGGAAAAAAAAATCTGAAAAAGTTTGTTTGAGGTCAAACCAAAGGGAATATTTTTTGGGGGGGTTTCTCAATAAAAAAATGTTTTGGTCAACCCATAATGAAATGTGTCTTTTTGAAGTGGATACCCCTATTTAAAAATTAATGAGACATGATACTGGACTAGATGGACCCGTGGTCTAATCCAGTCTGGCAATTTGTAGAATTCTGAAACTGAATAAAACTGAAGTCTAGTTCATTCTTATGGGGGTGGGGGTGGGGGGGGGGAGGAAGTCATTCTTACTACCACTTCACTCTGTGATGTTCTGTCCTTTCAGGGACTCATTCCAGTATAAAGAAACCAATAAAAAAGAAGTCTTCAGGGTAAGCAATAGATTCAGGGCTCTTGTATTTTTAGAGTCTCCCCCAAATAGGTTCCCCACAATGGGATAGATAGAAATATCTTCATATGGGAGCTGAGGCCCACCCTCTCCACCAGGCTCTAATTCAGTGCCCAGTTGTAAGCAGCTAAATCCTGCAGCCTCAGGTGCTATGCAGCTGCCTCCCTGGTTCACCTTCTACCCGATTCCTTTCTTCCCACAGAGCCAAGTAATTAACTCTGACCGTCAGAGAGTTGCAGGTCCCTTCTTCACAGGCTTTGTCAGATGACTATAGAGAGGCCTCTAGCAGCAAGAACTTCTGCGGTGGTTCTTTCCAGGAGTACAGATCACCTCACCTCCACCTTCTGCCAGCCAAGGACGTACTCAGCTCCCCTTTTAGAGCTCCTCCTTCAGACTGTGCAGGCTTTACAGGTGCAGTGGGATGGGGTGGCCTGATCCCAGACCATCTCCTTAACCCCTTCCTCTCAAGCATGCTTTTGTACACCCAATCACAGGAAAACAGAGTTCTTGTAGTAGTTTTTGCATTTATTTATTTATTTTTAATATTTCCTCAGGAGCCTTTCAATTTAGGGCAGTGTCAGAAAACTGGAAGTATTCCCCATACCATGGCAATCCCTCACCATTTAAACACTTACCCTCATTCTCCACTTGTTCTTTCGAGGAGAAGGAACTTGTGCTTGATTTTATACCACTGGAGTCAATGGAAGGTTTGCCATTCAATAAGAGTAGGGCTGGGATCTAGAGGCAGATTTTGAAATATATTTAAGTGTCTAAAATACAGATAGGCACTCAATAGGATTTCAAAAGTGTCTAGGCACCACACCTAGGTGCTTTTGTAAAGTAAAATTGGTTGGGAATTTTCTGATGAAACCTTTTTGTCAAAATGGAAACTTGTTGGAGAATGTATCTGGTTTGACTAAGTTTTAGTCAGAAAAGGTTTCCTCAGTGGAATTTCTGGTCAGAGAATGGGAAAGACTCCAGAGAAGCCAGGGCTGTTTGGTAGACTGAGGTTATAATCCACACCTCAAACCCAGGTTTCCTACTAGCCAACTGTATGCCCTGATCACCAGGCTATTAGTTGTTCTGGGGTGAGGGCTCACTTTCATCCCCTTGAAAAATGAAAAATATTTCTGAAAAGACTAAAATTTTCATGGGTCTGGGGGGGCTGGGAGTCACCTTTTTTCCCCCTGCCTCCAGCTTGAGGGAGACTTACTTGTACTTAACTAGGTATCAGCTCCCTGTCCTCATGTCTGTGCTACGCCAGTCCTTATTTGATTTGCAAGTTAATAATAGGTATACCCTAATCCCCAAGTTCTTTTGAAGTATTCCCCACTTGTTTCTCTCTCCTTATCCACTGAAAACTCCCAGAATTAATAAGTCCACTATCCACCAGGGAACAATGTACATACTAGCTTGTATTATTCAACTCAGGATCAACCCCTTGTTTAATTTAACAGCACTTAGATGCATAGTGAAAACAAGGATAAGCTTTCTACTGGAGAATCATGATTCAAGTGAGAGTGAGTAAGGATAATGGAAACAAAAGTTAACATAAAACAAAATCATAACACACTTTCTATATACTAAATTTAACTTAACAGGCTAATGTCCTCTCTAATGAAGTTCATCTCACCCAAAGCTTTTTGCAGTATCCGTCACCAAGATAAGCAGAGATCCCATTTTCTTGAATATAAATGCACTGCCCATTTACTTCCTAGGTGCAGGATGAGGGGGTGTCTTTTTTGCATTCTACTTGTATTCCCAAAGTTCGTTGTCTATGTTCAGAGACAGTATAACTCCCATAGCTTGTTTTTCCTGTGTTCTTTTCCCTGTTGACTTTACATCTCCTTGATAACTTCATATGTAAATGGACATCCATTGTGTTAGCTTACAATGCTTAATTAACATCTGACAAACAGGTGAATTAATATATTTTGTCAGAAAGAAAACCTGTGTCTCCACCTCTACTGTGATGCTGAATTTAAGAACATATTTTCAGTATGTATATATACATAGTATTTGCATGTATATATATGTCACAATGATTTCAATGACCATTGTGACACTGGCTTTCATTTAAAACCTCACATGACATTCTTTGGTGAATCAGAATCTATATATCAGAATCTGGATGTTCTTGCAACCTCTTTGCCAGTTGGTATTAAGGGGTTTTCAGGTCACAGATGGGAGAACTGTTTCCGACCCAGCTCTAATGTAAAACCCAATAGGCATCTATCTAAGTCTTTAGCTGTCTGAATATCTTTAAAAGACTGGCCCATAGTGACTAGCACTATATCCTACCAATTCTCTGGGGAGATTTCCTGGATATTTCCGTTTACAACTTTGTATCACATTGCCAATAATTCCCCAAAATGCTGTGGACAAAAGTACAAAAACCTTTTAGAACAAGGAAGGTGTTATTCTCTTGTAATTTGCCTTATATACACTTCTTTTGGGGATTTAAACCATCTCTAGATCACATGATTTTGCAAATATCTATACGAGGACACCAAAGTCTTGACTTTATACCTTATAATGCTCTTACCATTTTGTGAAAGGTTTTAGTTCTATTGGGTCAGATACATTTTCCTTATTTTAGCCAGTTATGCCCTGTTCCCCTTGTATCTTTAATGAAGTCAGATGGAGACATCTAGGACATTATGAATAATAGACAGCTTTGAAAACTCCCCTGAAATTCAGGTGTTTGACCGTATGCTCCCATTGACTTTACTGGTGCAGGATCAGGAACTATGTTCCCAGAACTGAATGCCGTATTATAAATTCAGCCTCAGCAGAGCTTTGTTGAGAGAAACTATCACCATTCTGCTCCGTGGTTGAATATCTTTCTGTACAGAGTGGCACTGGCTATTTTTTTCTGCCATACAAGTTTGCAGACTTTTATCTCATTTGCTATTGTTATCCGGTGGGTCTGCCAATTTTGTTTCCTATTAAATGTATATCTCCTTCCCCCCCCCTATTTAATTAACTGACATTTAAAATCTCATTTTGTTACTTTCTGTCCTATTTCTGAGCTCTCTGTGCCCCTTTGCGTTATTTCTCTGCCCTTACTAATGCTTCAAACACTTCCCAATTTAGTACAATCTGGGAACCTAATTAGTGTGCTGATCATTCCTTCCTCAAGATAATTAATGAAGATGTTAAATAATTTGGGTTCTAACACAGATTTCTGTGATACCCCACGAGAGACCTCCCTTGCAACTCAATACTGTTGAGTATTATTAGTCTTTCTTTGTGGCCCTTCTGGAGGTTTTCATTTCATGTGACCGTGTTCATATCCAAGCTGATATGAATTAATTGGGCAGGTAAGAGTTTATGAGCCAATGTATGAAATGTTCTATTAAATTTCCAGGATGGAGTAAACTGATTATCTTCAACATTAATTAATCTATAAAAAGGTGATTCAAAACAAAGAAGTGATAATTGGTTGGAGAACAGTAACCTTTAGAATGACATTGTTTAATTATGTAAGAACACAAAAGTAAAGTTTTGCTCAGTCTATGTTCTTTTGAAAACTCTGTTTCCACTTAGCAGAACCAAATTTAAACATACTGGATCACTTCTTTAATCCTGATAATATTTAGCACCCCAAAATATTTCTAATTTAACTGCATACAAATCTTTAGAGAATTACTAGATGTCTTCTGCTCTAGTGCTGTTCAAAGATTCTCTTTATGTTTTTTTTGGAGGAAAGGGCTATACAAGAGGAAATAGAGTCTTAAAAGTTAGCAGATATAGTCTATATGGCCCTCACCATCACATGACTTCAGCAGCTTTTAAAAGTATGTATAGATGAAAAAGCCTTTTATATAGTTTCGTGTACACACTATTTCAAGTGTCATGATTCACTTAGTAATCATGCTTTCTACCTGTTGTGACCACAATTCAGACAAATGCTTTTAGTCAAAATAATTTCTTGCTAGGAGGGTATTGTGCAACAAGACAATGGTGTATACAGTATTCAAAATGATGTTTGATTATACCACTAGATGGAGCTATCTGTTTGATATTAATCCATCCTGTTGGAAACCCAAATAATTTTTCACTTAAACCAGGCCATTACATGTTACGTTTGAGATATGAGAAAACAAAAAAAGGAAAATAAGGTTGGGAAAGAAAACTAATGTAAAGATTTAAACTCCAATGCAGCAATGTCCACATTGAACTGGAGTGAACAGCTATAGTGTGCATTTATAAAAATGAGAACTTTTTCCATTGATAATTCATTAGGCCTATTTGGACTTTAAAGCCTGCAGAGACTTTCCTAGCCTACAAATAAAACACAACAAATTAATGTCCTATTTATTCACTAGCACAGCATGGACAGTGCTTCTTTTCCAAAATCCCTCCACAGCTTGCAGATACCTCAGCAAGGAATTTTGAGTGATAGTAAAGTGCTCTCCTCAACCCTGGTGACGTTTTGATATAGCTGATCCTTTGATCTTCACAGCAAGTGTAGTTCTTTACTGCAGCTATCACTTCTGGTAATATATATTATCACTTCCATCATGCAGGTAACCATAGGTACTTGGTTTTCAAAGGTAAAGTTATAGGGAAACACATCATCTGAAATTCGCTGCAGATAGGGCTAGTAAATTAACGTTAGCCGTTTGCATTTGTACTGAAAGAGGTTCCCAACAGATGCTAATTCAAAAATAATTAAGTCATCTTTTTTTGTGTTGAGATTTGATCCCAATCTTTGGGAATATGGAGCCCTTGGAGGGAGTGGATTTTAGGCAGTCTTATGAGGTCATGAAGGATTTTCTGTAGGATACTTGAGTTTGTTGCAGGTTTAAGGGTACAAATAGACTGACTAGTTCAGAAACAGTAAGAACCATATGAAGTCAGATTAGCTTTCCCACGAACTGAATCCAAGACATTTTCCAGATTTGGATCAATTCACAAAAGAATTCCTCAACCTGCTTTCTGGGACTGATTGTGTCTGAGCCTGCATGGGCGTGCAAGAAGTCTCCCTCTTCCCCCAACTACATGCCTGCACATGTGTCCAGGCACCATTTCAGTTCTTGAGCCCAAGGAGTAGAAAGACTACTCCTGGCTAGCATAGACAGTCATGCTAGTCTTCCTGCTGTAAACTGGGAAGGTGGGGATCTCCTCAGCTCTTTCCTCTACATTCTGGCTAGACCAGCTTTTCTGGGGAGATACTTTTAGGGTGGAACCCCTTCACACGTGACATAATTCATGTTGCTGAGCTGTGCTTTTAACATTCACTCCAATGTTCTGTCTCTACCTTGTCTACCTGCAACTTTCAAATAAAGCTCTTGTCATTCTACCCCAACTCCACAATAGGCCCCCAATTCCTGGTCTCCTGATTACCAATTCTATTCCACAATGGCCCCTCTACTTTTGGAAAGCCTGTTAGGCTGACAGGAGGCTGTTTTTTCTGATGGGCACAGAAGTAACACTGAATTCCAATTTCATAAGTCTCCAGGATAAACATCCCAGAATGTATAAGATTTGACATCAGCTGCAATTGGAACCCAGCATAGAGGTATGTTTCATAGCTACTGGGGTCTGGTGTTGGGATTTTTAAATGTGTGGGAAAGAGGTATGAGGAGGAGAATGCTGGAAGAAAGACAACAGCTGGGGCCCATTCAGCTGCAGGGAATAAGAGGACTTGGTTTTTTTAGGTAACAAAGTCCTGTGGCACCTTAAAGACTAACTATAAAGTTTTGAAGCATAAGCTTTTGTGGGCTAATACCCACTTCATCGGATGCATCCGACGAAGTGAGTATTAGCCCACGAAAGCTTATGCTTCAAAACTTTATAGTTAGTCTTTAAGGTGCCACAGGACTTTGTTACCTCTGCTATTCCAGAATAACACGGCTACCTCTCTGATTCTTGGTTTTTTTAGTCCATCTTAGTCCATCCACACAATACAACATCAAGCTGAAGAACACTTAGTAATAGGCTACGTATAGATTTGAGCACTTGTCTTCCTTTTTACAGAGCATATATAAAAAACAAGCATTATATCTGAGCCTGGGGCAATGCCTCCTAAGCTGATCATCATACACAATCTGAAAAGAAGAAACCAAATAATAACAATAAAAAAAATCCATTGCCTGTTTAATGCACAACACCATATTTATGTGAACTCTTTCAAAGTTCCTAGAAATATATGGAGGCAGCATCTAGCACAACATACCTAGATATTATTTTACTACCATAGTCCAAGAGTGTTCTTACTGCAAGTGCTTGAGAAGTTTCATTTCCTGTGTTTCTGTATAAACAAAAATATGATAAAAATATTTATGAACAAAACCCTCCACAGTGTTCTATGGCTCTAGCTCTGACCACTCCAAGGCTTGATTGCTATGGAAGTCAACAAGTCACCACTGGTATAGACTACTGGCTCTAACTACACCCAGTCATGCAGGACTGTGGAACATCAAGGTATGCTTCCGTTCAGGCATAAACATGTAAGATAACCAACCTAGCTCTCAGAAGGCCTCAAAAGGACATGTTCCAAGAAAACATTACTCTTTCTGAGTATGATTCAGGGGGGTAAGAGAGGTTTGAAAGACAGGAAAGTAAGATTTAAAGTTTCACAAACAATCTGAATGCTAACCTTATATTCTCTCTGCCCTGTTCACCATAATGAAAATTACTGAGTATTAAAACACCTTTAAAAAGTTTTCACATAAGTGAAATTAATACCTGTGACGTTGCATTCTATATAATTTTATAAAATATACTAATGAGTGTGGCTGTAACATAACTGGGGTACGCTTTGTGCAAAAGGTCTCTTGTAAGGTATCATTACAAAGCTTATAATCTATTGAATGTGTTTATCTTATTTGTGAATGTATCATTCTTGTATATGAAACTAGCTATATAAAATATAACTCTGAGGGCCTATTGTAATTATGCAAAGTGTGGGCCATTAATGATGGTCTGGAATCTTGTTGGCTCCCATTAACCAGGACAATTAACTGTAGATGTCTCTGTTTTACTTGTAAGTCTTCCTGTATACTTGTGTGCTGGCAAGTGGGTAATGAAGTCTCACAGTGTGATCATGTGACTTGAACCGGAATCCATCTTTAACCTGGTGCTTTTCCATTTAGAAAGAGGGGTGGAAACCCAGAGAGGGACAAAGGATTCCCACCTTATGCAAAAGATATATAAGAGGGTAGAACAGAACAAAGGACGCTGCCATCATGAAAATTCCTCTAGCTACCAACTGAGCTGGAACAAGGGCTGTACCAGGGGAAAGGATGGTGCCCAGACTAGGAAGCCATCCAGTCTGTGATAGAAACATATCTTAGGGTGAGGAACACTTTCTAACCTGTTTCCAGGCAAGCCCACAGATGATAGGGGATGTGGTGTAGACCTGGGTCTGGGTTTGGAGCAGGCTAGCAGGTCTGGTTCAAACCAAGCAGGGTCCTGGCATCTGGTTTCCTAAGCTGGAAAGGGTAGGAAAACAGAGGCAGGAGTAGCCTTGGAACATCAGTTGACAGCTTCCAAGGGGGTTTCTGTGATCCCAACCCGTCACAATAACATATTGAAATTATAATATAGTCTATGCACAACTCAGCATATGTAGAATGATTAAATCAATTTCCCATAGTTTGGGCAGGGTAAATGAAGTAAAGATACATATAAGAATGGTTTCTGGAGAGCTGGGTTTTAGAACTATGTGAGGTGCACACTATAAGGTTTCCAGATTATAGGGTGGCTGAAGCAGAACAGTTTACAGAGTGATGAATTGCACTAAGGAGGTTATTTTTACAGGGTATATGGAGAAGAGGAGAGAATGGTGTGATTTGCTGTCAGCTGGCATGTGGGTAGTTTGAGGTAGGTATGAAGTTGTTCTGATTTCTGTATGGAAAATTAAAATGAAGTATGATACTTGGCATTAAAAGGTAGAAAGGCAGAATTTGGGTGTTAATATAAGATTAAAGTTAAGGTTGTTTGTGAAACCATTACTGAGTTGTCTGGCTTTCAAATATTTATTATTGTTATAAGCAAAATGATCTAATAATGTGTTAATTAACTACGTATTTAAGGCCTTAACTCTAAATTTAAGGCTCCCCAGTCAATTCCCCCTGTGCCTCTCACAGTGGTGGAGTCCCGGAGTCAATGGGTGAGCACTCGGTGATCGATTTATCATGTCTAGACGAGGTGTGATAAATCGACCCCGGAGAGCTCGATTGCTACCTGCTGATCTGGCTGATAGTGTAGACACACCCTGAGAGAAGTGGCAGTCGTTCAGTGATGGGTGTGAGCACTGAATTTCTCCTAGGTCTTGTCAGCACAAGAACTTTGCACCAGCTTAACTTAATTTGGTTCAGATCTTTGTGGGGACATTCTTATTTCAGTTTAGTTTAAACTGGTTCCTAATTGACTTAAACAATCAAAATATGCCTGGTTTAAATTGAAATGAGAGCATAGTAGTTTACATAAATCCATTTAAAATCACACCTTGAGTTAAATTGGTGTAAATTTCTCCTAAAGACAAGACCCTAATGATAGCACTAGCTAGAAGAGCAGGAAATCCCTAATGAAAGTTCATGGAAACATTGATGATTCAGTGAGCACTTGTTTTCTTCTGGCAGGCAATCATGTATTTGTGAAGATTTTGCCAGCCTGGAATGCCTAGGTAGTAGCATGATGTATGCTTTGGCAATTATCAATTAAACTCACAATTGTGTCTACAAGATAAGATCCCAAATTTGCTGTTCTGCTCAGAGAATGGACTGCTGTAACCAGGCCCACTGTTAGCTTCCATATTTATTTGCTTGGCATTTTTTCAGTCTAATTTGCTCAATATACCAGTTTTGATTTTATGAACAAACTACATACTCATCTGGAACTGGAAAGTCAAGTTTCAGTCTTTCTAGTCTATATATATATATCAACAAATATTCTGAAGGCCACGTTTATTTATTTCCAGACATTTTGGTATGAGGTCATATAGTCTCTCAAGATGTCACAGCCCACACTCCGGAGACTGCCATCATTTGTACCGCCACAATCCAATTATTTTAATGTAGAGTTTTGCCTTGCTTCTGGACCTTAGTACAAAATTAAATAAGTGATGCATCAGTAGGAACAGAGTCTAGTTCATTCTTTGAGATGTGTTTGCTCTACTGTGTTAACAGCTGAAGGAGAACAATGAACACTCACAGTGCCTAAATTTAATATATCTCATTTGGAACACACATGACAACAAAAGTTGTGGATTGTTTTATTTTCTGCTTGTTCTTTTTTAACATAATAATTCTCAGATTAGAATTTCACTTAACTCTGTTGTCAGTCCTTCTCAAATAAATAAATAAAAAATCTCGATTAAGGGAGGAAATATTTTTCAGTAGGATCATTCTGTTAAGACTTCAAGCTGGCAAGTATTCAAGAGATTCCCCTCTTTGCTCCAGTCCTTGCTAGCAGATTCCTGGAGGGTAGCCCATTATATAGGTTACAAGAAGAAAAGGGAGAGAGGTTTTTATTAGTGAGCTTAAATAAATACAAATGAAAATAACTTTCAATTTTGCAAATACATTGAACCCTCCAGTGACATAGGAATAGCTTTCTGTGGAATAAAACAGTTATGAAACATAAAAAGCTTCAAACACTGGAAGTAGGTTAATAGGATTAATGTTTAGTTTTAGGTGATTAACACATACTTGCAGTGCAGACTTCTCTTTGTTGAGAGAGGAAAATGAAATTATGAGGGTTTGTCTCAGACTGAGTTTCTTGTCATGGAAATGACTTTTCATAAACCATGTAAGTAGTAAATGACAATCAAAATATTGAGCAATTCAGTGGAGCTTTCCTTTACATTTCAGGGATGAAATTCACCCTGGTGTAATTCCCATTGACTTCATTACATTAGGTTAACACCAGAGACTAAATTGGCCCCAGATGTTAGCACTTAGGTCCCAATCCACAAAGGTACGTAGGTGCCTAAATACCTTTGGGGTATCTTTGTATATATCTCTGGGCCTTAGATATTTTATAGGGCTTGTCCTCACTACGGCAGGGATGCATCGATTTTTTGGCGATCGATTTATCGCATCTCATTAAAACGTGATAAATCAATCGCCAGCGGCTCCCCCGTCGACTCCGGAAGTCCAGCTCGTCAAGAGGTGCAAGCTGGAGTCAACGTGGGACCGTGCCACCGACCGCTGCCACCGTGAGGACGGGCGGTAAGTCGGCTGTAGAGACATCGATTTCAGCTATGTTACTAACGTAGCTGAAATTGCATATCTACAGTCGATCCCCCCCCCCTCGTGGAGACCAGCCCCTAGTGATTGGCACCATATAAAGCCATAAGATACACGAAAGCCTGAAATCTAAAGTATTAGCAAGAGTCTCCTGGTTACTTAACAGGGAAAAATCCAGACAGAGTCTGTGAATGGGGCCAGCTCCCAAGGAAAACAGCCAAGTCCTGTTTTAGTTCCATAAATTGGCATGTGTTACACACTAACAGGATAAAAATCTGCTTTCTGTGATACTAGTGCAAATCTGAGGTACCACCATGGATTTAATGAAATCACTTGAGAGTTACACACAGGTAACCAAGAGGAGATTTTGGTCCCTTGTGGAAGTAGATGAGAAAATCTAAGTAGTGGCACTTAGAATCATAGAATCTCAGAGTTGGAAGGGACCTCAGGAGGTCATCTAGTCCAACCCCCTGCTCAAAGCAGGACCAATCCCTATTGTCTCCACCCTGTGTGTTGAAGGCTTCCCGTGTGACAGAATCCACAGTAATGTTTTGAAGACTGATTTTCAGCTCTGTTTGCTTTTTTTCCATCAGCCTATGGGTCTAAATAAAGCAGGATTCCCTTTTTCCTTATCCCATCAATTTCCTAAAATTCAGTCCATATCCCCTCTTCCTATAGTATTATTTGTTTCTAGAGAGTGCATCAGTCTGCATTTTGGGGAATGTATTGCTTCAATCTACTCTCCAAACCCTTTCCCCTTACTGTTTTGGATAATTTTCAGTTTGTGCAAAAGAATAGTATTCAATACAACCCCAATTAATTCTCTCCTCACCTCTTCAAACAGTGCTTTGTAATTTTATCCTTAGAGTCATCTTTCTGCCTGTTTCTGGTTCTCTGGATCTACTGAAAGAACCAAAGCCTCATAGAATCCTCAGAAGTCCTAAGATTTGGCACTCTTCAAACTTGGGCTAAATTAAGTCTTTATTCTATGCTTCAAATTCTTCCACACAAGGAGGATTTTAAAAAAGCCATACAAATATCAAATAAGCATCACTATCTTGTTCTAGTCCTTCCACATTTCAGGATGTCGTATTGAATTCACTGACAGAATCAACTTTACAAATGAAAAAGTGTTTTGTTTATTAATGTACACTTTCTTCTCATTCATCTTTTATCTTGCCCCATAAACCAGATGTCCTCACCTAGATTTACTGCACTTCACTGTTTTTTTTTAATTCCAGTTTGACATGTGTCAGACTGAAATATTTATGAAAGCTATAAGATTTATTACAAGTATTCACAAATCCAGTTTTAATTACCATCAGTTTAATAATGCATAAACATTTGATTTTGCCAAACCTTATAGTTTTTAAAGAATAGGTGTAAAAAACAAATTAAGGTTAGCTATTAGAGACCAGTATTAATAAAACAAAGCAAACAAGAGAAGAATCTAATGTGACAGATCGCCTTCTCACCCCTCTTCAGAAACAGGCAGGAAACACTTCTTAGGCTCCAACAGTGCTCTTTATTTCACAGTGCAAGGCCCCACCACCAATATACACAGCTTTATACAGTTCAGCTCTTCAGCTTATAGCTCTACACAACTCTATAGATTTCAGCTCTGTCAGGCCTCTAGCCTCAGCTCTATATCAGCTCTTTACCTTTCTCTATCTTTCTCTCTCACTCCTCCACACTACCATACCACCACCACCCTGGGCTTCCTGCCTGGCAGGCTTTTATTCCCCTGAGGGAGGCTGCCAGGTGCAACCCATCCAGGCTGATTGCTCTGCAGCCCAGGTGGCTAATTAGGCTTCTCTGCAGGGAGGTTTGCAGAGGGCTTTTCTCCCTCTTAAAGGAGCGGCAGGCTGGGTCAGGCCCACCCTGCCACACTAAGTAATCTAAATAAGACGAGGAACACTTGTGGCACCTTAAAGACTAACCAGTTTATTTCAACATAAGCTTCCATGGGCTATAGCCCACTTCATTGAGTCTAAGTAAACTTTAGCCCTGCAAATACTGATACATGTTTAGCTTGATGGAATGAAAGTAATACCATTGCAGCCAAAGGACCTACTCAATGTTATCTAATTTCTTTCTTTCACTATGATATCTCTCAACTTTCTAGCTCTACTGCAAAAGATGTTTCCCCAGAAAATAATATAACTATTTTCCTATTTTTACTTTTAATATTTATTTAGTAGAGAGCTTAATATGAATTTAAGATATACAAATATTTCATTTATAACTTCTATTAGTTAGTACCTACATCAATAAAAATATCACTCTTAGTATTCTCTGAAAATCTGTAGGGCACAATTGCCCTAAACTATGCATTTAATTCAGAAATTAGACTTTCTACACTACAGCAAGAATTTTGTATTAGTATGGAAGATGTTATTCTTGCATATGCTGCATGCATAAATTGAGCATGAGAATGGAAGACAGGTATGGCTCTTTATGGAAGCTGACTGTAGTGTACCTGTAGCCATTTGTTTTTTGTTGGCCTTGTGATGTAAGTCATCTATTTAGAAAAACATTATCACTCTCTTTTTCAGTAAATGACATGAGTTTCAGATCTAACAATTTATTTAACTGAATGTCAGCATCACAAATAGTGTTTTTTTTTCCTTTCTGGTTGTCTCTTGGGGATAGTCAAAAGACTACAGATACATCCCCCAACAAACTATATTTTGATAGTTCATCCACCCAGATGTTGAATTAGCAATGGCACCCTCCCTTGACTACAATGAAAAATGTTTGCACTTCTCCACTGAGTGTCTTGTTGCCAAATATACCAGTGTCCATCTGTCAGGATGATAATGTTCCCACTTTCAAGCTAATCAGACAACCTTATTACGGCACAGATGACTATTGCTGGTATGTACTTGTGATGAAAGATTAAATGGTGGAGGAAACGAAGAGACAGTTCATATTATAGTTGCCGGTGAAGCAGGTTGTATTACAACTTAAGAAACACATGAAGATAATCTGTTCAACTGCATGTAACAGAAGAGCATGGCCTGTAGGTAAGTTTGTATAGAGACAGACAAATGTATTGAGGAATAAGATGAACAATAAAGAAGTATTGCCACAAATACAAATTCTGTGCTCATTCCAAGTCTACAACAACATCCACTGGTATTATATAATTAGTGATATGTGAATTAACATACTTATGCGGGCTCTTGATAAAGTTGATATGTATGTTTTGGAGAAGGTATACAATCGAAAGCCTGATCTCCTGTTATCTATGAATTTTTCATGTCAGTTTTCCTAACAGCAGGGTAGCATTGTTATTTATCCAGTTACTCCAGTAAAATTACAAGTGGGTAATTACATTCTGCCCATTTTCTGAGGAGTGGTGAAATAATCCCTATATAGGTGTTATATTCATTATTTATTTTCTGGCTTTGGAATGGCCTCTCCAATCACCATCTCAATCAATTCTCTACCCTTTTTGATCTTTGAAAACAATACCCACACTCTTTTTTCTTTGTGATCTCTCTTTCTCTCTCTCTCTCTCTCTCTCTCTCTCTCTCTCTCTCTCTCTCTCGGTTTCCTATTATTTGGTTGCTTTCCTTTTATTCTGGTTTCCTACTATTATTATGAGTTCCATTACAGTAATTCCTGGAGGGCCTCAACCAAGTCAGGCCCCATTTTGGTAGGCACTGTGCAAATGTATATTAAATGCCAATTTATGTCACTTTAATGTTTCTCAGTTCCCACCTCCATTCTTACACTGGCTTTAGTCCTGATGCCAGAATCTCTGCTTTGGCTGAGTCATGGTGGCGCATGATTGGTTGGCGGGTGGGAGAGGAGGAGAAGGGTAAAGGTACTTTCAAACAACCTTTATGCTCTGGCTGTCTAAGGACCTAGTTTTTTTCCTTTAGATATAATAGGGCCTGATTCTACTTGCTTACACCACTTTCTAGTTTTTTCACTTAATTGGGGATTTCTCCTAATTTACACTGCTGCAAAATCAGGCCCATTCGTTGAATAGTTTATATATATATATATATATATATATATATATATATATATATATATATATATATATATATATATAATGATGTGAAGCTGTATGGTAGATTAATCATAGAGTGAGAGCTTTCTAAATTACTCCTTGCTGTGCAGTTAATTATTAATTCATGCTTCCATCCCAAGCTGAGATATAATGATATTATGCCTCCTTATAATCATCTATATATATTATTGTCTTTGTATCACAATTTCCCCAAAGAAGATAGATTATAGATTGCTGCTGTTGCATTTTAATTGAAAACTGCCAATGTGAGCTGTTAAAACACAGACTTGCCTGCGTATATGCATCCTCAGACTATCATGGCACTCACTTGTTATTCTGCACTAGGGTAGCAGGTTCATATGAGGCTGATGAAAACACGTCATTATTTGTGAACTTGTTGGTTTAAACAGATGTTTGACAACAAAGGTGCTTATTAGCAGTGACCCTACCTGACTGAGATACTGAGCTTGCTACCCTAGTGCAGAATAACAAGTGAGTGCCATGATAGGCCGAGGATGCATAAACACAGGCAAGTCTGTGTTTTAACAACTCACATTGGCAGATTTCAATTAAAATGCAGCAGCAGCAATCTATAATCATTCTTCAAATTTAATTTAAAAAAAAATTAAAGGAAGGGAACATTGAGCACTTAAAGGGAGAAATGATACCAAGATTAAATATTATACACACATAAGAAACTGCTGAACAGAAACATAACTTTATCATAGAAGGGAGAAGACTGGAGGCTGTATGATAGGGGCCAAACATAAAATAAATGTTATTTAAGTTAGTTTGAGTTGATGCAGTGATATGAATTTTGAAAATTGGAATAACAGAGAGCCTACTGTTTTTCAAGACATCAAGATGGGAAACTACACTATGACAGCTGAGAGTAGGGTCCTGATTCATAAAATGACTTGTGCTTAAAGTCCATTGAAGTCAGATATGTAGATGAAAATGAAAAATATGACAGAACTCACCTATGCAACCTCCTCTGTGCCATTAGTATGAAGAGTCAATTATCTTGACAGATTCTCAGTTGATGTAAAGTAGACTTCAATGAAGCTACCCCAGTGTATGCTAGGGTGACCAGATAGCAAGTGTGAAAAATCGAGACAGGATGTGGGGAGTAATAGGAGCCTATATAAGAAAAAGACCCCAAAATCGGGACTGTTCCTATAAAATCAGGACATGTGGTCACCCTAGTGTATGCTGGGGCGGTATGCTGGCTGAAGACCTGGTCCTGGATTTTTTATCAGTCACTTCCACAGAATTCTACTGAAGAAACATAGTCTTACTCTAAGCATAGGCCCATGAGTCAAGAGGTACGATTACTCAATACCAATAGAACTTTCCACTTGAAGAATAAGTACAGTCATTTATGAATAAGTTAAATTTTGGAAATGTTTTGATTTATAAAATCTCAGCAAATCAAAACAAAATTATTGCCTGTTAACCATATGAACATCGTAACTGCTTTGTCATATCAAGGTCTTAGGTCAAACCCAAAAACCCAACATTGCTGTCAGTTGCACTGGGATTGCGTGAATGTAGTAATGTGAGTTTTGAGGGGGTTTTGGAACTTTAACATTTCTGGAAATCTACCTAAAATGGCATGATCTTCAACCCATTAAGTATCTAGAAGAATTTGTATGTGATCACATATTCAGACTATACATGTTAAATTTTTATTGTTTCCATTAAGCATTGTTTCCCAAACTTTTGAAAGCTGAATTCTGCTCTTCTGCCCCAGAAAATGAAACCAACTGTGCCCTTCTTCAAATGAGAGGTCATTCAGAGTAGAATCGTTTCTTCTTCACCTTTCTTGCATGTTTTGATGCACCGTGAAACAATTGAAGTATTATAATTGGCATCTAAATTAGCACCCATTGAAATGAGTGTGGCAGTTCACACCTCAGAGCTTTTGCTTCAGGCTTTTTGCAAATTTACTCTTATGTCTCTGCCTGGGTTACAGTGGCCTTATATTTTGAAGGCTCTCTCTGTGGCCATAACAGGTAGAGACTTACTATTTTAAAAAAGCTGAGATTCTGGAAAGCAATTGAGAGGTCTGTTCTTGCTCCCTTCCCATTGTAGGGGACTCACACCACATTTTGGGGAATATTCAAAACCACCACTCCCAGCAGCAACCAAACAGGTGGTAAGGAATCAGTTAAAGACTCAGCCCTGGTCTACACTACAAATTGATGTCAGTATAATTATGTTCTCCCTGAGCGACATAGTTATATTGTCCTAACACCTTGTATATACAGCACTATGTTGACAGAAGGGCTTCTCCCATAGACATAGCTGCCACCTTTCAGGGGGTACAGTACCCGTGCTGATAAGAGAAGCTTTCTGGTCGATGAATGTATCATCTTCACTAGGTGCTATAGTGGCACAGCTGCACTGGTGCAGATGTGCAACTGCAGTGTTGTAAGTGTAGACAAGGTCTTAGTACAGGTGCTTCAAAGCAAGGAAGTAATGTTGGCTACACTATGTGCTTGTCCCATCCCTTGTGGATATGCCGAATGGTTTACTTTCTCCTGTGAGAGATTAAATTCACTACAATAATTGTTGCTTTTTGATTGAAGTTGTACATGCACATAAAATGTTAACATCCTGTATGGATTGGAGACAAAAGAAGATACCCATTCCCCAGAAGCTGTTAAGCCTACATACAATATTTTTGGAATAAAAGTAAAAAAATGCTCTTTTGTCTCTTTGCTGTAGTGAGGCAGTCACATAATTCTGTCTTCAGGGAAATAACAGTACAAAATTAAACCTGAAAGTTCTTCCTCTCACTCCTCCCTCTTTCTGGAAGGCACTGACTGATGAGCAGCTCAAACTTCCACAATACGAACAGTTGTAAATGCTTTTTCTTTACTGTAAGCAGGGAGGGGACACAGTAAAATCCTGAATAGGAATGCAGTGTTCATTCATTGAGTCACTCAAGGCTCTCAGGTACTAAAAAATGGAGTCAGAGTAATTATTGTTGAATCATACTGGGGGGGGGGGTGTAATTACTTTTAATTAAGATTTTAAGGGGGTGGGAAGTGTCTCATTGGCCTGATAGAGCTTTAAGGCAGGAGGAGGTTCCCACTCCACTGCCCATCTCAACATCTGGAAGAACACCTGTAAAATAAAGACTAATCTAGGAGGGATGGTCCCAGGATGGAAGGTAGTACCAGCCAGTGTATTGAGGAACTGTAACCTTGTACCTTCTGTCAGAGTGAGACATTGTTTGATTCAGCCCTTGCTTAGATGAAAAGTTTAGGATTTAGAATGTGTATTTACTTTTAATTTCCTTAAAGTAACTATCTTTATGCTTGTCACTTATAATCACTTAAAATCTTTCTTTCCGTAGCTAATGAATCTGGTTTATATTTTATCTAAAACAGCACATTTTGACTGAAGCACTTGGGAAATCTCAGCTCAGATTATTAAATACTGTTGCATGTCCACTCCCCAGGCTTCTGTCCAGAGCAAGAGAGCACCGTTCTGCGGTGCAAGGCTGGGGAGCGGGCAGGAATTGGCTGGAGTCTCACTGTTAATGGTTCATGCGTGACTGGGAAATCATTCAAGGAACTCAGTTGGGTGTGTCCCTGACTGTGAATGTCTGTGTGAGCGCAATGCCCTTTTGTAACTTGACATCAACATCACAGTGTGAGAGGTAACCCAGGTTGGTAGCTTCATAGGGCTCGATGGTGCCACAGTCCAGGTTGCACCCCAGAGTCCCCATCGCACTGTGGGGGTATGTCTGCACGGCAGCTGGGAGTGCGTTTCCCAGCGTGGGTAGACAGCCATGCACAAGCTCTGCTCAAGCTAGTCCATTAAAATAGTGGTGTATCTGGAGAGAACAGTTTCAGCTAGCCACCTGAACAAAACCTGCCCAGACCCTTGCGTACGTACTCAAGTATCTAGCCTGAAGCTTCCACCCATGCTACCCTCGCCTACATTGCTATTTTTAGTGCACTATCTTGACCAGACCTAGTGTGTGTCTATCTGTCCAAGCATGGAGGCACGCTCCCAGCTGCAGTATAGACATACTCGGGTGAGGATTAGGTTGGGACCCAGCCCATTTTCTCTCACTGGTATCTCTCAGACAGTAAACAGTTGAAAGACCCTACGGTTTTGCTGTACGAAATGTAAAGGGTCCACATCTGCACCCAGACCCTGCTCTTTGCCCTCAGCTGACTCAGTTAATGAACATAGCCTCCTGATTGGCTGAAGACTCAATCAGGCACATTCTTAAACTCTGCCGCAGGTCTTGATCCCTGGGTGCTCCATAGTGTTCCACACCTGCAGCTGTGATTCTGGTCTTACTTCCTGTTCTCCATTCTGTTCTTACTCTAATCTTCACTCTGGATCTCCACTCCTGCTCCTTGTCTTCAGGTTCACTCCTGGTTTCCAGCTCCTGAGGCCTGCTCCAGCTCTTACTCTGGTTTTCGGCTCTCAGATCCATCTCACTCCCTGGGCTTATTTGGCTTCTAACTCAGCCACTAGCCTTGCTACCTCTGTTCCAAACATGAAGCCAGCCTTCCACCCTAACTATTGGACAAGGCCACCCACAGCCCAGTCTTTATACTGGGCATGATTCAGTGAAGCTAGGAAGTAGTAACAATAACACTCTGAAGCACTGGGTAAAAAAAGTTTATTTTCCTTTTTAAAAACATATGCCACTGTAAGAAGATAAAGTCCTATTGTTATCATCTGAGAGGTTTCAGTTTTAAGAAGGAACTTCATTTCTTGCAGAATTCAACAATATAATCTGTACTTCTTTTTCCTTTATTGTTTAAAATGAATCCTTAGACTGAATGGTATATTGCTTTGTGCATTAAGGTCACAGACCAGCCACCAGACAACATTAGAGACAAACCTACCATGCGAGAAGCACCTTTCCCTTCTAGTTTTACAAGCAGTATAAGAAAATATAAACACAGCAGGAGCTATGCTAGCAGTTTTCATCTGTTTCCCCCCCCCCTTTCTAGTTATCTGTTCATCTGAAATTAGGAAAAAATGGAACACAGCACAAGCTCAAGTACCAGACTGACCTGATAGAGCAACGGTATTACAACCTGGTGCTGTACTTTCCATGGCTGATTGTGCAAATGAGGTTTTATTTGACCATGGCTAAGTCTACAGTGTAATGTAAACACAGGGCCTGTGGGACAAGAGCCCTGTATTTATAAGCCCAAGTGGCAGCATCTATATTGAATATCAACCCTAAGTTTAAAATTTCGGGACCCAGGTCTCATACTTTTGCTCAGGCTTCTACATTGCACTAGGGCAGATGAGAGCCATACCAGCCTATCCCAGGCTTCCGGTGCTCACCACTCTCGCCATTTGTTCATGGTGCACTGTGTGAAAACATGACTGTCCATCATGTGGCATTTAACAGGAAGTTTCAGCCTGACAACACATCCTGCAAAACCATCTTTTGGTAGTGGGAGGATAGGAAATATAGTTTGTGAAAAATACACAACACAGTAAAAGAGCACATTAGTGCTCCCCGTAGTGGAGACCAGCCCTAAGAGTGCTCCCAACCAGATGATGACACTGAGCAGAGTAGAGAGTCTGCTTCCATTAGGAGCCTACATAGGGCTGGTCTTCACTACGGGGGGGGGGAGAGGGAGGGGAATCGACTGCAGATACGCAACTTCAGCTATGTGAATCACGTAGCTGAAGTTTGCGTATCTGCAGCCGACTTACCGTCCGTCCTCATGGCGGCGGCGGTCGGCGGCGCGCTCCCCCGTCGACTCCAGCTTGCGCCTCCCAGCGAGCTAGAGTTACTCAGTCGACGGGGGAGCCGCGAGCAATCGATTTCTCGCGTCCTCATCAGACGTGAGAAATTGATCGCCAGAAGATCGACGGCTACCCGCCGACGATTCGGCGGGTAGTGAAGACATACCCATACATGCACAGGGATCAGTTGGCTGAACCATGATTAAATGCTGTGGGGCCTATCACCAGAACTGTAGACAAATGCCGCTGATGACTCATCACACTCTCTGACTCACCAGGCTTAAAAAGGCTCGGCTCAGGGGTATCTCAGCGATGACTATTCACAAGATGGCCCTTATGGAAAGGTCTTGTAGAGGCCAGCTCCTCAATTTATATAAATTGATACAATTCTTGCATTGAAGTCTCCAGCAGAGAATCTGGCTGAGAGAAAGAAACCAGACGGGGTCTGTAGAAATTTAGCAGAGTTCTACAGACTTACTCCAAAAATGTATTAAAAGTAATGGGTACTAAGATCATTTTAATAGGTTTCTTATCGTTTTATAAGGGTCCTGTGGTAGAATGGTTATGGCTGCAATGTGCAAGGGGCAGAATTTGAGGGCAAGGCATGAAGCCTGCCTCTAATGGATTTCCTGTATGATCAAGCTTGGGAGTAGACACTGAAAGATCTACTATTTCAAGGCTTCTTCCAGTCTTTCAAACCCCTTACAGTCATGGCTGTGTAACTAAAGCTGCTTGACAATCTGAGATTTATGTTTTCAAATGACATCAAAAAGGGTGTGTGTGTGTGGGGGGGGGGAGCACAGGACCTTTGAACTAATTTTCTGATCACTTCTAGGTATGAAAGTTGTGCTCTCTCCAGATAGGAGGAAGCATAAGCAAACCCCTCCCTCTTTAGTCAGTATGTAATGATAACTGAATATCTGTTCATAGATTATGATCTTCAGTAAAACTTTTAAATTGTTGCCTCTTCATTTTAATTTTACTTCAGTTTAAATTCAGTTTGGCGTTTATATTAAGTAAATTAAACTAGAGAGAATAGTATGTACCAGATGATGTTTGAAGTTTGTAATTAGGAATATTCTTGAAGCTGTTATTTATCATTACCTATAATTTAGAGACTGTTTATTATAAAATGATGGTTGAAAGATTAAGCACTTTGATGCTTTGGCACGTACTGCTATGTATATTTCTAGACAATGTTTACAACTGTGATTGGACTGATATGGGAAACTGAAGAGATTGTGTGTCTTTGATTCTGAGGCCACAGAATTTGGTCACAGAACTCATTCTTGCCATGTTACCTATAAAAGATATCACTAAAACATATAAACAACCAAGGTGTGTACAGGCCTAAGGCCATGACTCTGCAATGAGCTCTGGGCAT
The DNA here is from genome assembly GCA_032164245.1 of Sternotherus odoratus. Lineage (NCBI taxonomy): Eukaryota > Metazoa > Chordata > Testudines > Kinosternidae > Sternotherus > Sternotherus odoratus. Next base: position 65,282,725 of record JAVMKO010000001.1, read on the forward strand.
GATCCAAAGCCCACTGAAGTAAATACAAAGACTCCCACTGACTTCAATGGACTCTGGCTCAGACACTATGCAGGCAGCCCCCTAATCTCCATTCAGGAGATTAGGGAGCTGCTGTATGGGCATAGAGGTCTGCCTTTCTGGAGCTTATGCCAAGATTATGGCCCTTCTTTGTAACCAAGATATTTTATTATTCTAATTCTGGCCCTTCCTTTCTCCTTTGCTGGTTGTTCATGTTCCTCACCAGATCAGAACTGGATTTTTAAGTAGGTTGGGGCAGGGGCTCTTTCATTTGGGGCATGCGCCTAACACATTTGTACACTTGAAATTTAATAGTAATAACTATATGGTCCCTATTCCTGGGCAGTAATCTGCATCAGCAATGACCACCGAGTGGTTTGTAGGCACAGCAGCCTACCCCCTCCCACAGAGGATAACTGCCTCTACTCAGCCATATTCCCATACTGGGCTTCATGGAAATCACAATACCAGAGGGACTCACTAATTACTATCGTATTTCAGCACTATTTGTTTGTGAGCCTTGCCCTTCTCCTTCTGCAGAGCCAGGGGAGCTCATAAAAACATTGAACCAGGACAAAAACCTGAACATTGAACCAGGACAAAAACTGCCCTCAAAGCAGTCTGATTGGAGCACCAGGTTTGATTCCAGTTGCCATAACAAGAGCGTACCCCCCCTCAAAAAGTAGCCAGTGGAGTCTGGGAAAGGTACCTGGAAAACATTCAAATGGTTAAATTTATGTCACTTCCTCTCCATCCCAAATGGAGAGTAAAAAGCTGAGCGACTTAAGTTTTGATTCAATGTACATTTAGTGCTAATATGAAGTGCCAAAGTAACACTGGAAATTGGGTGTCCTTTATTAATGTACACATGGCTGGCAGCAGTGTAAGCTTCCCCACAATTAATAGGGGCGAATATGCTTTTCTATCTGAGGCTATCTACCACTTCTATCAGCACTGTATCTGCGGGGCCATGTACACTGGAGCTGGACGTGTAATTGCCAGCCCAGACAGATGTACACACACTAGGTCTGACTGAACCAGCATGCTCAACATGGAAGCAGAGCTGCAGTGGCCCAAATGGCAGGATGGGCTATCAGCTCCTAGACCATATCTAGGGTTTCAGGCAGGATTATACTCAGGCTGCTCATGCTGCCGTAGCTACATGGCTATTTTTAGTGCTCTAGCTTGATCTGTGCTAGTGAGGATAGGTCTACTGGGGCTGGAAATTACACCCCCAGCTTCAATTTAGACATACAAAGGGGCTGATAAAGTTGGAAGAGTAACCACAGACCTATAACAATGTGATGAATCCTCTTTGGTTTCCCACCCTTATAACCCTGCCTTCCCATCTTTGATATGAAAGAATTGTTGCCAGTTGTGTACCTAGCTACCTATTCATGGTTTTACTATGGCACCTACCTACATTGTATCTAAGCACTGCAAAGTGAGAGTAGTTCTGTTCTCTCCCCCCCCAATCATCCTGGGTGTCTGCTCTGAGTGCAAACTGAGATACCAGATGGTGTGTGTGAGGATAGTAGTTTTTATTTGTTATATGGATCTCCATTTACTCTAAAGTGTACTGATATCAGTTATTGGCCAGATAGACAACCAAACAAGATTTCAAAGATAGCAGGACTTGCTGAACTAGAGTCTGAACTATATTAAAATAGTGACCTAAAAGCTCCCTATACCCCAAGATTTCAATAAAATGGTCTGCATCATTTCTCTTTGTTTATCTCAAACTGTCTACTTAATCCATTTTTGAGTTAAAAGCCACATGAGCTACGAGATCTGCATTCAAGGAGAATGTGTAAGGGGAACTACACTCAGTCTTATGCCTCACAATGCACCCAGAGAGAGTGTATATTGTATTTATTGTTGCCTACATACTGTGTAAGAGCACATCATCTTAGTGTTCTCCTGGGAATGCCACTGAATCTGGAGTATATGGGGTTTTTTTTAGTTTTCCTATTAGAGATTATCTACTACTTTTATAATTAAGATCATTATATCAAATCACTTTTCAGAAGAGATTATCTTTCAAAGACAATTCTGCCTATGAAATCACATAGTTTAAACAGAACCTCCCCGAAGCAGTCACCTACAATACTTTAATTTATTTTTCACTTTGTTATGACTTTTTTAAAGGCCCAATGGGAGTTTTGGCTGAATAAGAGCCAAGGGTCCACAAGACATTAATCATGTTAAAAATGAAGTGTCTCCTGATTATGTTCTCAGCACATGCAACTGTTAATTACAACACAGCCAAGAGACACTTTGATCTAGAAAATATCATATATTTTAATCAGAGCTAAGTAGCAGCTGCCCTTAATGATTTTTAAAATAAAAATTGAACATTAACTATTTTATTGGCATATGATGACATGTCTGTAATTGTAGTGCCTACCCCACTATTATCCACTAACACGGACGTATTATGAAATAAGAATAAAAGGCCCTTACAATTATGATTATAAAATTACAAAAATGATTAGGGGCCTGGAGTGCATGACTTATGAGGAGAGGCTGAGAGAACTGGGATTGTTTAGTCTACAGAAGAGAAGACTGAGGGGAGATTTGATAGCTGCTTTCAACTACCTGAAAGGGGGTTCTAAAGAGGATGGATCTAGACTGTTCTCAGTGGTAGCAGATGACTGAACATGGAGTAATGGTCTCAAGTTGCAGTTGGGAAGGTTTAGATTGGGTATTAGGAAAAACTTTTTCACTAGGAGGGTGGTCAAGCATTGGAATAGGTTACCTAGGGAGGTGGTAGAATCACCTTCCTTAGAGGTTTTTAAGGTCAGGCTGGAATGATTTAGTTGGGGATTGGTCCTGCTTTGAGCAGGGGGTTGGACTAGATGATCTCCAGAGGTCCCTTCCAACCCTAATATTCTATGATTCTATTATTTCCCCATGTTTCCCAAAATAAAATGGGAATTCTGACTTTCAACCAGCTCTGGTAATGGACAGATCTTGATCTCTTCTCTGTGTACACCCATGGTGAAGATGGTTCACTTCTGATGCACAAGTTGAGCAGGACAAATTGAGCCAGTTCATGGCATAGGCTCCTATTCATTAAACATCCCCTTGAAGCTCAGTTTGAGGATAGGGCAACATAAAGAATGAGGGCACAGGACCAGGGCTACTAGGCAACCCCCCAGTCATTTTTCTCAGAGAGTCGGGGCACATGAGAAAAAGTACTACTCTGAAACATGGATGTTACATTGTGCCATCTCTACTTCCCATGGAGGCGTTAGCACTAGACCTTTAAGAGGTACAAGTAAATGACAGGAGCATGACCACAAGCATAATTATTTTGTATTTAGTGTATATGTGCAACTGTTAAAATATAAGCTGCTAAAAAAAAACCTCTACACTCCACAACTATCATTTTCAGTCTTGGCTACTTTGCTGCACTCCCACCCCTATGTTTCACCAGATTGGGTTTACAAAATATGGTCACCTGTCTAGTGGGGCTCACTACAGGAATAAGAGTCAACCCATGTGCAGTTTATTGCAGAACTGGGATTTTTTAATCGCTAGCCACAAAACTCATCTACATTCTGTAAATACTAGATGTATGTCCAAAAATTCAGCAGTGAACCAGCCTGAACCATCCATTTTCTTGGATTTTCAAAAGTGTTGGTATCAACTCACATTTTTCCATAAAAATGAACTGCATTTTGGCTGCTGAAAAATTAATAGTTTTCAGAAATTTAATGGGTATCTTGCACTTACTATATGAAACAACTGTCAACCCAAAGTTCCTAATGGACTCTACTACATATACAATTTAGTTGGTGATGTAAGCATGATTATATATATCACACACACACACATGAACCTTTACTCAACCATTGAAATAAAATCAAAGGAGGCAACATAGTTGGGGTTGGTCCTGCTTTGAGCAGGGGGTTGGACTAGGTCCTGAGGTCCCTTCCAACCCTGATATTCTATGATTCTGTGAACATGTGTCATTTGTTTTAATGGTGCATAGCTGTTACAACATTATCCCACAATTTAGGTCAGGTGATAAAGCTTGAATCCTACATCCAACAGGAACTGCAAGGGAATTCAGTTTGATAAAATATAATTGCCTATATTGGGATCTGTGCAGTGCATCAAGGCTATGTAACAATGTAGCCTTTGGTGGGACACAACTGAGAGGATCAATTCAGGACTTCAAATACAATATAACTTCAAATACAAAAAAAGATACACATGTACAGACAGCATAATCATAACCAGAAAATCATAACCTTTTTTGGACACCTCACACGACAACCTTTGTATAATATTTTCTGGAAATATATGAGTGGTTGTAACAATGATCTATTCTATAGTGTCACAGTTTATCTCAATAACGTCACAAGCTATCATTTCTATTTTTGCAAGATTCAGCAGTTAACCCCTTTTGCTCACATAGAAAGCATCTTATTTCCTCCATAATGATTATGAATCTTTAATGACTGCTTTGTGTTCTCTCTCCTGTCCCTTAACACAACGCTGGGGTGTTCAGAGCTCAAGAGGAAAAGTGCCATCTATGGAATCACTAACAACACTTTCTCTTTGCAGTCCACCAGTCTTGGTTTTCTACTTCCTTGAATGTTGTTTAGAGACCCAAGGTGAAGTAATGTATTTTATTGGACCAATTTCCATTGGTGTGAGAGAGACACACTTTTGAGCCACACAGAGCCCCTCTTCAGATCTGGGAAAGGTACTACTCCCCCTGTCACAGCAACAGTGGGGGTTAGTTGGTTACCATTATCTAATCCCCTCTTGTTTGTCCTATGACAGCTGAGGTGGTAATGGGCCACTCTCTCTCTTACAGTATGTGCTACCTACTTATACTAAACAATCTGTTCCATTTTGCCTTTTGCTGTGAGGGTGGGAGTACTTTTCCCAGACTCTGTGTTGCTTGAAAGCTTGTGTCTCTCTCATTAACAGAAGTTGTACTAATAAAACATATTACCTCACCCATCTTGTCTCTGTAATATCATGGGACCAACATGGTTACAAGGACACTGAATTGCAAACTGTTTAGTCATTTACACCTGTGCAAGGCCTGGGAAAACAGTACCACCAGTGTGAGAAGTGAATTTTGATTAGGTAGCATTTTGTCCATGTATAACTGACTGCAAAAGGTAGAGGACAATGGAGGCCAACTATGTTTTCTTTGCAACTCTCCCATCCAGATATTAATCATTCCAGCTATACTTAACTTGGGAGTTTTGGCAAGATCACACAGTCTGAATGTCTCTTTAGCTTTAATTACAGTAAACTAATGAATTGATAAACCTAGCATTTCAGGCTAGGCTTGTCAATGCAATCTAATGGAGTGCACTGCAAAACTTCCATGAAAGTATTAGAGCAGTTAGATTACAGCCAGAGGTGTTATAAATGGAGTAGTCCCTTACATTTTAATGTAATGCTGATTCTTGATGTATATTTTCTTATAGTCAGGATTAAAACTGCTTCTGAAAAGACGTGCCACCTAGAATCTAATAATTACCATTTTGAAATATATGAAAGCATCACAATTGGGATTGACATCATCTGACACCATTTCATTCTTTAACTGTTATTGGAAAAGCAATCTTATGTAACTTGTGCACATCTGAACAATTGCAAGACAAGCAATCATTTGTATACTTAATAATTCTGATACAGTTCTAAGATTTTCCCCCTTTTATCTTGTTTAGTTATAAATAGTTCCTTTAGAGCAATCTGTAATAGCTATTCAAAAATCTGAAATGGAGAATTAATTTGCTAACAAACAGAAATCCTCTTATACTTCTTTTATATCACATTCAGCCAAATTGGAATAATGTAGATTTAAATTCCTCTTTATCTTTTAATCTTCCCTCTAAAAGTTGAATAAGGAATTGCAAAGAGAGAATGAGACAATATTAAGAAACTTTAAATAACCAGAGGACACGAAGAGAAGAAAATCTTAAATTGCTTATACACAAGTGTGAGGAGCTTGGGTAATGAACAAGAGGAATGTTGGAGTGAATCATGTGATTGAAATGTTAAAATCAAAGGAGATTTCCTACTTAGAAAGGATTGAGTAGGTAAAGGGGGAGTGGAGTGGCAAGACATAATGCACAAGATGGAGTAGTAGTTAATGACTGCTATAGACCTTCAAAGTACACTATGGAACAGCTAGTTATACACCTATCTCTAATATGTAGGGGGGAAAGCTGTATGGGCATAAGGGACATCAATTTAAATGACATATATTGAAGATCTCATTCTGTTAGTACTGAAATATCCTTGGAATTTCTAAACATTATAGGATGACAATTTCCTAACTTAAAAAGTGTGGCATGCAACATGAGGGAATTCTCTGTTAGACCTCATATTGACAGGACAAGAGGAACTGGTTAGAGAATTAAAAAAAATATGGTAGGTTAGGTACAGCTGATCATGACTTGATCTCATTTATAATGTGAAAATAAAATAAAGTCTATGCCAGTGATATATATGCACAAACGCGCGCACACACACACACACAGATTTAAAAATTATAATTTCACTAAGATGAAAGAATTATGAGCCAGATCAGCTGGGAGGAAAAACATAATCAGGAAAAAGTGAAAGATAAATAGGAATTGTTTAAGAACACTTTGCTAGGAATCCAAAATTCCACAATCAAAGAGGAAGGCTATTGATTTAAAAAAAACAACCATCAACAACTTGGTTTGAGTGGAAGTGAAGGCAGCTATAAAATATTAACAAATGGAAGAAAGAGAAATTTGACAGTAATGACTATAACTCAGAAGATAGGAACTGTAGAAAATTGATCAGGGAAGCAAAGGGACATAAGGACAAATCTCTGTCCAGCAAAGTAAAGGAAAATAAGGAGGATTGTATTAAATATATTAGGAGCAAAAAGAATTCTAACAATGGTACCGGTCCATTACTAGGTAGAAAATGTTCTAGTCCTCATATCTGTCTGGAAAGAAATTCAGGTCCACATTAAAAACTTTGCCTTTCTTCTACCCTTTCTGAACTTCCACTTTATGTTGATATAGCTTCCATCTAAACATGGCACATGCACTATTCCTGTATCTGAAAAGAGTGTGGGTCCATCTGGGGGCTTCACTGCTTTCCTGAAGATCAGAAATATGACATCTACAATGCTCCTATGGTAGTATCCAATAGCTATGGAGGTTAGTTTCTTAAAATCCTCCTAGTACATTTCACAGTATTGTCAAGTGAACTATCATGAAAGCCTCCAACCAAATATACAGTTGACAGCTTATAGTTATACTGTCAATAGTTACAAATATAAAGTTACCTTGCTTGTACAGCATCAATGGATTCTGGATCAGTTGCTGGCCCCCCAATAATGCTGCCTTGCAGCAAGTAGGGCTCAGTAGTCTTATCTAAACAGGTAGATTAACTCTCAATTACCATCTGCTTGCCATTACTTGGTAATTGAGCTTTTGTTGTTTATGTGATACTAAAAAGAGCTGCTATGAATATTTTGCCTGAGGAAAAGTAAACATTAAGGATAATATGGTTGCTAAGGAAATTCAGTGTAGGCTAGGAGACTATTATTGATACTATTGCCCTTTATGCAGTACTATTTTTTTCATATACTTATTCTTTTTCTTAGATTTATCAGATTATTTCAGCAAAGCATTATTCATTTTGTGTTTTGCATTTAAACCATTCGTGACCTTACCTGCTATGACATGTAATTAGTCCTCCTGCCTTATGTGCTGGCAACAGGAATGTATGTGTGTATGAGAAGACAGAATACCCAAGATCCTTATTCACTAATCAGGATTTTCAGCTGGTCAGCTTGCTCTTATTACATGTCTGTGCTACACCTAGCATATGGGTCTCTGATCTTGATTTGAGCTTGCAGGCAGTCCCACAATATAAACAATTACTACCAATACCAATAATAATAAAGTATGATCTCATGAGATAACCAAATCAATTTCCAGACTGATCTGAAGGAGATTTTATTTGAAAAGAGAAATCCTCAAACTTTTGAGATTTGTCAATAATCAGTTGGCATGGCAGCATATTGGGAAGAGTTTTAGTGCTGAACACAACAAAGAAATAATTTTCAGTTTTTCATTAATCAATTAAGAACTATGCCCCTTACAACTAACTGGATACTGCATTCTTCTTTACAATTTGTGTTTAAACTGTTATGAAATGGTATGGGGACTGATGGTCCCGTTACTCTAGGGATCAGCCCCGTACAAGTGGGGATATAAACTGTACTTTTAGCAATCGAAGTGTAATGGAATGAGTGAAGTTATTCATGTGCATGTTTGCAGGATTGGAACCATAATCCCTAAGCCTGTAAAGTACATAGAAACTCACAAAAAGGGAATGCCTATTCTACGAAATTATGTTGAATTTATTTAAGTCAACATTTAGCCTCCGATTTTACAAAGCCAATGCTGCATGTCCCCACTATGCACATATCGTCAGTGGAACGCAGCCTCACTACCCTGGCTAACGTCGACTCATGAAGCAAATTTTGATCAGCCAGCCACCAGGGCAATAGAAGATCACATCAAAGTGCACTGTACGAAGTGCTTCATGAATGATCCAACACTGATGTGACAGTTCTGTGTGTTGATCCTTACCCAGATGCCCTGTTTTTTGCATGCACTGCCCTGTAAACTAAACCCCCACCAACCACAGTGTGAACAGTGAATAAAGAGCCTCTTGCCCTCAATTCATGCATTTTTATTATGTTAACAAACACTGAACAGAGACAGCAATGAATAGCAAAGATAAGTCAGGACTAAGGGCCTGATAACATAGGGCGGGAGGGGCAAGGACATGTAGCTTACTACAGTTGCACTGTCTAGAAATCAAAGCTGTGGGAATGAGCCTTCTGCTCCATGAACCATCCCCCTGAATTGAGTTCAAGGGATAATGGAGCCCCCCTCATATTCTAGGATGTCTGGGAGTCGAGGTTTTGGGACTTGGTGAGGAGGGCAGCTGGTTCATCATTGGGTGTAGCAAGATTCTAAGGTCTAGCTGCCTTTCCTGCACCTCAACCTGATGCCTCAACATATCTGTTTGCTCCCACATAAGCCACAACATCTCTTGTGTGTTACACTCTTGTTCCCTGCATGCTTTCCTTCCCTCTTGGTTGGTGCGCATGCTCTCCAACAGTGTAAGCCTCCATGCTTTCAGCTGGACTCTTTTAGTCTTGGAGGAACACATCAAATCACAGAACGTCTTCCCTTTTCTGCTTTTTTCGCCTTCTAATCCAGGACAGCCTTTGTGCTGGTGTGGAGGAAGCACCACAGATAAGGTTGCAGCTGCAAGGAAAAACATACATTGTTGAAAACGGAAGGTTAACGTTTGCAATGAATGAAACATTTCAAAGCAGTAAATACATTCCCTGAGGTACACAGCCACATGTTGTCTTTTAAAAGAAGCACCTGCCAATAAGGTACAACACATGGCAGAGCACCGAGCAGCAGATTTTGTTTTGCAGGCAAGCATGGTGAGCACACAAGAAAGGGTAGGTGAAGTCAGGGCACACCTGGGGATATTTTTTGGTGGGGAAACTCTTGGCATAAAAACAGGCTTTTCCAGAGAGCACCCTTTGTGTACGCTGTATCCCAATTGTTCATGTCAGATTAAACATTAACTATGATTGCATGTAACCCCTGAAGTGTGATTACAAGTATGCACTCACCAGAGGTGCCTTCCCTGCCATCACAGTCCTGCACTGTGTAAAGAGTAAAGAAAAGGCCCTGGCTGTCCAGGAGAATGGATCCTCTGCTGCCTGCTGCACATTCTACTCCTCTTCCTCCTCATCATCAACAATGTCCTCCTCATTGTTGCCCAAGGCCTCCTAGGGCCCCTGGGAGGTGTCCACGGAGAGTGTTGGGGTACTAGTGGGGTCCCCACCTAGAATCAAATGCAGCTGTTCATACAAATGGCATGTCTGTGGCTCCAAACCAGAGTGATTGTTTGCCTCCCTTATCTTCTGGTTCACTTGCCTGAGCTCTTTTATTTTCACACAGCGCTGCTGTGTGTCTCTGGTGTAGCCGTTGTCCCCCACGCCCTGTGTGCCATTTCTTCTGCTGGTTTGGAGCTCTGCCTGACAAGACTTTTCTCCCCACACATCAATGAGATCCAAGGTCTCTACACTGAAGCACATTTGTGGCCCTGGGCAGGCATGGTCAGCTGTGCTGGTGAGCTCTCCACACTGATCAAACAGGAAATGAAATTCAGAAGTTCTCAGGGGTTTTCCTGTGTACCTGTCTAAAGTGCAGTGGAGTTGAAAGTGCTGTCCAGAGTGGTCACATTGAGCCAAACCCATCAAATTACACAGTGTTATGTCTACACAACCCCTAATTTGACCCAGGAAGGTCGATTCCAGCATTCCTTGTCTCGCCAAAACGGAGTACAGGCATCAATTTTACAAGCCCTTTAGGTCAGTGGAAAGGGCTTAGTAGCATAGACACTAACATTATAAATTTGATCTAAGGTGGCATATGTCGCTCTAACGCCATAGTGTAGACCAGGCCAAACTGTTCTAAGATTTAAAATAGTTTCCCACTTTTATAACACCAGACTTTAATGACTTTTGGATGCTGAATAAGTTAAATGCTAATAGACACTGCTATAAGGTATACCTTTGTTGTTTCAATGCTGACATAGAACAGGGCTGGGTTGAAATATCTTTAGGGAGCTTTCGTTTATGTTTATAGGTTGTTAACTTTCTTTGTCCCTCAAAAATTTTTCCAAGACATTAATACCTTCTGAAAATGAAAATATTTAAGGTAACTTGTAAATCACATTTGCCAGTTTTTGCACATAATACAGCTTTTCAGTAGGACTTTGTTTCTAAATTATTTGCTTATTGTGGAGTATGGTGTATTTTGAGCTCTGAGAAAAGGCAAATAATAAATGTCATTGTCATTAATGTAATAGGACATATGATCTCATTAATGGTCATAAATTAGATCCTTACTATTGACTAGTGAAATCCCTTACCAGAGGAACAAAAAGTGGGGAGTCCTGTACTAACAAGCTTTCAGAAAACTCTTCCCAGTAGCTAACAGGAAAAATATAGTCTCACAATTTATCTGGCAAGCTTGTCATCTCTTGCTATAAAACATCATGATAATTTGAAAATTTTGCAACAAAGGGCTTTTCATTTTTGTGATGCTTTTTAATGGGACTATTTAAAATAATTACAAAATCTAAAATTTGCTTGCTTTCAAAACAGGGGGAGGTGTTTCTTTCAGCTCACATCTGGAAATGAGATGAGGTATTTCAAAGAGAGTGAAAATGGTCTTTTATTTTCAGGCAAAAGACATCTTAGTTTGTGAAAGTTTTTGGCTGATCCTATGGAAAGATATAACAAAAAATTAAAACTTTCATATTTTAAAATCTGCACATTGAGCAGAACAGCTCAGCTCTCTGTGAATCTTAGCAGCAAGAAGTGTCTCATTAAAGACATTCCAAACCTATTTCTCTTCTATGAAGCTTCCAGTGGAGGATTCTACAGGTAGACTCAAACAAAACCCTGGCTCCAAACAACCCAGAACATTAATAAAGTTTGTAATCAGATCTGAATTTTGTGATTCACACACATTTTTAATATTTTCCAATGCTGTGGTCAGTTTAGTGATTTTTAAAGGTTTGAAGTGATTGACCATCTCTCCAAAGACTTCATCACATCTATTTCATTTTATTAAGTACATTTATTTATGCAAATATTATTGTATTCTGGCAAAAATAATTTGGTGTATTCTGAATATTGCTTGATTGCTTGATGGATCTAATGTAGCCCTCCTGTAAGCAGACAAGTCTATTGAAGCCAGTCGATTTACATCAGTGATTTAAAATACTTTTCAGGAATACAATGAAACTTCATTCTGATCAGAAAATGTTTACTATTAAGGATAAAATGGACATGATTTAAGTTGCATCACACTTCCTCAACCATGACTTGTTATTTCTATTAGGAACAGTAACTGGAATCATGACAATCTTGTCATCATAGTCAGTGATGGACTATCAATATATATATATAGTAACTGGAAAAGTTCATGAAATTTTGCAATGGGCGTCAAAAATGGTAATTTATTTCAATTGATAAAATTCACACGTCTAACTCAGTGTGTTCCCACCATTGGATTAAATGACAGACAGCCCCTGCATCAGTGAAGCCAATGAGAGTTTGTGCAACATTTTAGGATCAGGTCCTGTAATCGAGACTGACCTGCAAATTAAAAGTGCAGTGGTTATACACTATTTCTTCCATTTAGAAAGATTTTCATTTCCTGTTCGATCAGTGTGGAGAGCTCACCAGCTCAGTTTGTGCTTTTCTATAAAGTATTATTAGAAATCAGAAATCAGAATTCAGAAGTTCCTGGGGCTTGGAAATCTCTATCAACTAGTAAAATGTTTCTAAAATCTTAAAGATTTCCCAACCCTTGTGGATCTGATAATTGATATTACTCTAAGTGTTCAATGGTGTTGCACTGATGTAAAACTGGAGTAATTAAGTGGGGAATAAGGATTTTATTTTTGTTGGCCTTGCTAAAAAGCATGTTGTATTATTTGAGGACAGTAAGAGGGTTAGTGAAGTTAGGGAGAATTACAAGACATAATATACTTTGACAAAGAGAATTTATCTTGACTATACTGTGAAGAAGGGCTGCTGCAGAAATTTTAAACATGATCTCTTAGTATTTCCATGGCAACCATGGAGTGGTTCTAAGTACCTTGGAAACTGGAGCAGCTACCCCCAAGTTCAGTTCAGAGTAGGACCTCTAGAAGAACAGAGCTTTGGCTTTGCAGTGTTGGAGGAGGCATGTCCCACCCCCAAGGTAATGAAAATAGAGTAAAGAAAAAAGTTTTAACTGGTGATAAGACTTTTGGCTAGCAGAGAAAAAAGGGATTTGGGACCTTTATCCTAAACTGGCAAAAATACATTTCTGCTAAAGGTTTTTCGCCATTCAGATTAACATAGTGTAGTTCAACTCCGTTGTCTCTAAAAGAATAGATTCTCAATGACACACAGTGAACATGAGAGGCAAAAATAATTCCTATTGCACATTCATCAGAGATGGAAGAAAGGTGGGGCAGAAATACAATTTTTTTTAGAGATGTGAAAATTCCCTCCACGTTCTGATGAACTCTTAATATGTATTTGGCCAAATGACTTTCAAAGAGAATAGGCATGTTATCACTGATTTAAACCAATTCCAATACAACCAAATGATAACTTTCCTTGGGCCTAGCCCTGAATCTTTTACCTGAATAGGCCTCACCTGGAACTAGTATGATTATTACTTATTTGTATTACAGTAGTGCTCAAAGGTCTCAATCCTGATTGGAATTTAATTGTGCTAAGCACAAATGCTAGTCTCATTGACATTTACAAGTGCTCCAGGCTTTGGCTCCCTTATTTTTTCTTGAAGTAGTTCTAATCTCAGTCTTTTAAAAACCAAAATAACTCCTTCTCCACTGGTAATATGATCATGTTGACATAAGAGGATGAAATGAAATATAAATAAGAGTGAAATATGCAATAGTGTGTGATGCATCATGCCCCACAGAAATTGAATGAATCTGTTGGTAATATTTGCTGTCATATCTGTAGCCTGTTTGTTTCCTAAATCTTTTAAATGATGCAGTTTGCTGACTAAGACTGAAAGTAACAGATGACTAAGAAACAATGGAAAATTCCCAAAGAATTATTGCATGAATATAGAATTTACTATCAAATACAATAGTTGCACTGAATTTTTCTTCCATTTTGACACAGCACTGGTTCCACTATCTTGTGTTTGTAGATTGCACTCCGTTCTCCTGCCCATTGATTTAAATATTTAAATGTTAATCTCTTCAAGGTAGGGACGTCTCTTACTGCATTTGCACAACAGCTTATATAATTGGAGCCAAATATTGGTCGGCGCCTTTAGGGGCTACACTAATTAAAAATATAATCTGATTGGTTGAACATTTGCAGGGGCAGTATTATAAATATATTCATTTCTAGTTTGACAATGTCACCATCAGGTTCTTTCACAGGTAGTGTAACCACTTTAACCTTAATATAGTGCTAAGGCAATTAAATGTTAACAGCATCACAGACCAATGTCTCCGTGTGTTTGAATATTATCTACGTTAAACAACCAGCTACCTTGAATTTGTATCAAGCCGGTATTGATTTATTTAGACATTTAAATTCCTGACATTCCATTCATAGCATTGCCCCTTTCATTCCTGCCAGCTTAATCATTGTATGCAGTGTTGTCCCAGCATGTCAGGATATTAGAGAGACAAGGTGGACGAGGTAATGTATTTTATTGGACCAACTTCTGTTGGTGAGAGAGACACAAGCTTCTGAGCTGACAGAGCTCTTCTCCAGCATGTGAGAGAAAGTTGGTCCTATATACAAATACCTCATGGCCACCTTGCCAGCTTAATCACTGTTGAGCAAATGGATGAGTTGTCGTGATTTGTTAGTTTGATTTGTCTCTTGTTGTCATTGGTTATATTTCCTATAAAACTACTAATTGTGATCCCACGTGCATTAACATAAATATGAATTTTGCCTATAACTTCAGTGGAGCAGGAAATACAGAGATGAATGTTATATGATGTTATGTACATTTATCTAAAAAAACATTTTAATCTATTTAATATTAGGCATTGACTCTGGCAAGCCAACCCCTTCCCTCCACACTGGAGAAAGAAACCTGCAGAGTTCCTCCAGATCATTTTGTCAAGTGTAAGGGCAAGGTATGCCTGTCCAATGGAAGAAGGAGGCAGCCACATAAACCTTGAACCTGCCTTCTGCTAGAAGTTTCTCAGGAATCTGCTGGTAAAAACAGAGAAGGAAGTTCTGTGCCTTTGAACCAGCTCCACTATCCTCCTGCCTATATTGCCCCCCAAACACCACCTGGGAGGGGTTCACACTGCAGAGGTGACAAACTAATGCAGACTTAACTTTCCTGCTTATTCCTCCATTGGTTGCTGAGGGTGGGGGAAAGAGAATTAAGTGCATAATGGCCCCATTCCTAGTCCAGGAAGGCATCAGCGAGCAGGATCATAGGCCTACGAAGCTCCAAAAAGGGAACTCACCTCTGTATAGATCTTGGATAATTATGAGTAAATTGCTGCTGATGGAGTCACTTTCATGCACATAGAAGATATTTGTTTCTCATCCATGCACAAATTACATTTCATTTATTACACTAAATCTGTACACAGGCATCATAAAACAAATGGCACTGAATGCTTTTTCGCCACTGCATCATATAGCATGATATGTGCTCTGATGAATCTTGTAGATTTTTTTAAAAAAATGGAAAGCATTTAAAGAATGATTGCTCCAGATCCCTACACCACTTAGATTTATATTGGTACCTATCATACTGCATGTAACTGAAGTGAGTTATGGTGGGTTTTTTTAAGAATTAAAGCCCAACGCCATTTATTACATGTGCAATTTGCATTCAAAATATGAGCTATCGGTACAAATCTGAGTAATTTCAAGACCTGATTAGAGACACAGGTTGACAGGTTTGTTTCTGCAAAGCACAAAAATTACAGGTGTATGTTTTTCAGATGCAAACAGCGCCAACAAATGGAACCTCGACCTCGGAAAACATGTCTCATTATGGTAATGTACCTTTATAAAATCTCTTTTCCATTACATCTCAGGTTTTAGCATTTCTGATAGGGACTAAGAGGTTAAGAGATCCTGCAGAGCTAGCATGGATTAGCGGAGGGGAAAAGCCTTTTAGAAAGTACTAGTCCTTTTGTTATGAAAATGACAATATTTGAACTTTTCTCTTTTTTTCCCCCTTGATGGTTGATAAGGGGGAAAAAAAGATCTCAGGCCTCTAAGCTATGCCATACAAAATACTAAATTGTTCATCGTACGTTGTGTAAGCATCTGCCTATCAAAAGTGTTGCTTCTGCAGTCAAGATGTGTTAGAAAGACGTTAAGTATCAATCCTGTCTGTCTCTTTGGTCATTCACTGACCTCCCAGCTCTGAACAGCCAGACCGTTTCTACACTTGTTTATACCATAATTGCTTTCCAGAACAAGGTACAGCTCGACATTAGGGATCACCTCCACTCTTTCAAGATACAGAGGACATTTGGATAACCGAGAACAGCTAAACATTAATAAAAGGAAAATAGACTGGTGTACTATGATCTACAGGAATGGACTATCATTTCAAAATGCTTCCCTGGAATCTAAAATAAAAATTGTATCGAAAACAAGATTTGTAGAAGAGATATGAGGTTTAAGTTTCAGACTTTGGTTAATCAGAAGTTTATCTATCCAAAAAATTCAAACTATTTAGTAGCATCACAAAACTGTATATATATATTTAAGCTAAATTATATTATGTTTCTAAAGCATAATCCGTGTAAATAGTGCTGGTCATCAAGGAAGCTGTACCTCTTTAACTATAGATAAAGCAGTATAACTCCCATAATATGGGCACAGTTCTAGTGGCTTAAAGATATTGCTTATTTCCCTTTCCATATAGCAATTTTCTACACAGCAGAAGTATAGAAGGTTGCCTTGCCATTGTGTACTTAATTAGCAAGACCTAAACAGCTCCTGTCAGTACATGCCAGAGCTCAGCTCTGTCAAGGAATCAGGGCCAAAGCAGGAGCCAGCCAAGGGAGAGTGGACATGGTAGACAGAGCCACATAGCAATCAACCCAGCAATCATTATCCACTTTCCACCTCCACACAGCTGGTGAACTGATGCTCCTTTCCATACCTTCTGAGAATACAAGTCACTTGGATGATGTCCTGGAATCCAGGATTTGCTCATATGTTGCCCACAACAGTCCTGTCTGTTCTGTATATAAAAACAAAGATACTATTTTTTATTTAGATGACATTTTTCAACTTGAGGTAAATATAGCACCACTGACACACAGCAATCTCTGGAACAGGGCTGGTGGCTAGGACTGCAGAGTAGTTAGGGGAAAGAAATAGCACTCAGAAATACAAGGGGCAATACTTACTTTACAAAGAAAAAGATGGGATATCTAACATCTGTGCAAATCAGAGCAACCTTGAAGAGAAAGGATGGATAAGTAGTTCCTGTGCTACCCAGGACTCAGGGTACAGGGGATCAAGTCTCTGCTGTTATACATGTTCTGTGTGACCTTACACAAATCAATTGGGGTAGGTCTACACTGCAGCTGGGAGCAAACCTCCCTTTGTGGGTAGACAGAGCCATGAGGTGCTAAAAGCTCGCAAGCCCATCTGACCCCCTAGGCTTGAGAGCCTCAGCTCTGGCCTGAGCCACAATGTCCGCACTGCCACATATAGCCTGCTAGCTCTAGCCCATCTAGGCAAGTCAGACTACCGGCAGATAAGAGGCCTGCTCCCAGCTGCATGCAGATATAACCTTAGGACCAGATTTTCAAAGGTATTTAGGCTCCTAAAGATGCAGACAAACAGCTAATAGGATTTTCAAAAGCACCTAGGAGCCTAACTCTCATTGAGAATCCCACTGGTGTTCATCTCTATCCTTAGGCACCTTTAAAAATCTGTTTCTTTGTCTCTGTGTCTCATTTTTCTGTGCAAAGCCCACACTGGACACTGGACAAAAGGGGTTAAGAGGCTCTTCTGGGCTCAGCCAGCACCACCCCACCACACCTGGAAGACATGCACAGGCTGGAGGAGAAGCAGAACTGCTTGGGTACTATGGAAGCAGGGACCGTATGAGTACCATAGGTATTTCACCTTTCAACCAAAACACTTCTTAATGCAAGCAAATGCCAGATACTCAATCGCTATTAAAAAGAATGAAGGTCTGAGTCCACCTGGCAAGGCTATGAATTTGTAGTCATGGGGAGCCTACAAAGATTAGACTGGATATTTATGGAATAGAATGCTGAACCAGTCCCTCTCAGATGGGATCAGGGAAACATTGCATATATGCTTCCAGGGTGGATTAAAAACACAAAGACAAACAGAAATGGCTGCAATAAAAGCACTTCATTATGCTGATAAGAAAAGGGACGCTGTTTTCCTCTGCTTGCTGTTGCCGAGGCTACATCTTTATCTTCTTATCAGCAGACCATAACAAATAGGTTTTTCTCCTGTTCCGCAATTAGTGATGGATATGTTCTTCGGAGGACAACTCTAAGAAGAGCACCCTTCCGCTTGACATCACTGCAATCTTACAACATAAGTGCAGTCTAAGCGAATGTCTGCACCATGGAGACTATACTGGCATAGCTATGTCAGATGCAGCCTAGGTGTAGGTGTAGGCAGAGGTGCAGAAAGGAGAGATGGCATCCCAGCCACCAATCCCACACCCCTGCTGCCCAGGGTTTCGGCTGCCAGCCCAGCTGCTGCCTGGGGGCTCCATTGCAAGCCGCAATTTTGGCACCAGAGGGATTTAGGCAAGTGCCTGCCACGATCAAATTAAAAAACAAAAAACAACAACCCCAAAACACAGAAAAAATAACCAGGAAGATGACTAATGCAAGGGCTGAAGTTAGATATCATGTAATTCTTTCAGATGGCCCCAAACAAAATGATACTTCTTCCAGTTATTTCAGGTGCCAGCTTTTCCATGCTTCTGCCTTGGACAGTTTATATAACTAATCAGGAAAAGTGGGTGAGGTTTCCAACCTGTAAATGCACGGAACTCCTTTCCTTTACTGATTCATAAACCCACCCCTTTCCTCCTTCTAATCCCTCCACAACACCCATCTCCATTTAAAAAAAAACAAAAAAACCTATTCATGGTGGCTCATTTGAGAAATGGCTGGGGACACTTGGTGCTTGATCCATTTACAATAAACAATTGGCAAATGTATATACAATTGTATATATTTTGGTGTACTTTTATATCCACCTTATCACATGTTTTATTAATTCCTGCTCCAGCAAGAAGCAATGCAATAGTAGACTCCTTCAATTGCAGTCTCCAAGGGGAGAAGCATCATGTCTTTATATGCTTGCACAGTACCTATAGTAGCAAAATGTGGCCCCTGGACCTATGTTAATAAATAATAATAATAATAATAGAAATTAAAATAATAATAATAATGAATAACTTGCTTTAACACTAGCATATCTATCTAGAACTACTTTCCTATAAGTCAGATAAATGAGTACATTGGAATTGTTATTTGGCAGATGTTCATGCCACCTTACTGAAACATAACTCTTAATATGCCATAGTCAATTATACTCTCACAACAGAAGTAACTCAGGAGTTAGCTATTAATACCCATGCCCTGCAGAAAACTCCTAATCCACATCAGTGAAACAAGAAAGGAAAAATTAGACACAGTTAAATACATGGTTAGGACCCCTGTGTGCAGCATCAATACGTGTATTTTATCGCTATTGTTGCTAAAGCAAATACTTTCTAAAGTTCATTTCAGTGTTATGGTCAATGTTCAACTCAGATTTGTGTAAGTGTTCATCAAGTAGTCACTTATTGCTACATGGCATTAACACTTCAGGAGCTGAATTATCAGCAAGAAAGTTTAATTTCTGCCAGTCTAGTCTCTCACTATTACAAAAATATAAAAATGGCTGATTCCATTTACTCCCCACCAACCCCTGCCTTAAAGACAAGTTCTTGTTTAACTGGTACCAAAGTTCCTCTTTTGCCTTTTTTAATGGTCTTGAGAAGTTCTTCTCACCCTTCACATTATGGCTCAGGACTTTGGTTACATTCAGTTTCCTCTTGGTCCCTCACTCTCCCTGATTCAACGCCCTGATTCAGCACAAGCCTTCAGCTTATGCCCTCTGTTAAATAGGGGTCTAAATGAAGACTAGAAGTTTTGCAAAGTGCATGGTCTGTGAAAGGAATGACCCAGGGCTTGATTTGTGCCGGGGCTTGCAAGGGCTGAGCCCCTGCACTTCTGGGTTTGGCAGTTCATAGCCCCAGCACCTCTGGGCTTGCTGCATCAGTGATGAAAGTTAAAGGAAAAAAATGGCTTGAGCCCTAGCACCTAATTGCTTTAGCCCCAATACCGCTTTCATTACAAATTAAGTACTGGATGACTCCCTGACAAAGGAATACTGTTTTTCAGCACAGGCCCCAAAGCTGTATTTTTCTAGCTATATTTTCTACTCAGGACACTAAAGTTCAAGTTTTGCCCTTAATTACATATTAACCAGAGGATTACAAAATGTAGCTGAGAGCAGACTATAACCCACTGATCATAGAATCATAGAATATTAGGGTTGAAAGGGACCTCTGGAGGTCATCTAGTCCAACCCCCTGCTTAAAGCAGGACCAATCCCCAACTAAATCATCCCAGCCAGGGCTTTATCAAGCCTGACCTTAAAAACCTCTAAGGAAGGTGATTCTACCACATCCCTAGGTAACCCATTCCAATGCTTCACCACCCTCCTAGTGAAAAAGTTTTTCCTAATATCCAGTCTGAACCTTCCCAACTGCAACTTGAGACCATTACTCCTTGTTCGATCATCTGCTACCACTGAGAACAGTCTAGATCCATCCTCTTTAGAACCCCCTTTCAGGTAGTTGAAAGCAGCTATTCAAATCTCCCCTCAGTCTTCTTTTCTGTAGACTAAACAATCCCAGTTCTCTCAGCCTCTCCTCATAAGTCATGCGCTCCAGGTCCCTAATAATTTTTGTTGCCCTTCTCTGGACTCTTTCCAATTTTTCCACATCCTTCTTGTAGTGTAGTCCCCAGAATTGGACACAGTACTCTGGATGAGGCCTCACCAATCTGACCCCCATTACCAGAGTATCTGAGCACAGCACAATCCTTAATATACAGCCACTGTCAGGTAGGGAAGTATTGTTATCCCCAGTTTACAGGTGGAGAACTGAGGAGCAGGGCGGTTAAGTGATTTGCCTGAGGTCACATAGTCAAAGAAGCTTCATAACTTCTGGACCATTCTTCATAGTATAGTTATAAATAATTGTGTCTTGTCACCCCAGAATAGGTGATGCTGGGGCAGCAGGGGATTCTTTACACCCAATATTATACACCCAATGGAGGGAAGATCCATTGTTAATATTTTTCTGAAATACCTCTAAAGACATTATTCCCTTCTCCTGTTGTTTTACAGAGGAGAAACTCCCGCTGGACAGGCAAAGAGTCCTTATTCCCACAAGAGATTTAGAGAATAACTCCTTCCCAGATAACTTAACAAGCCCCAGAGCTGTCACATTTCCAAGGAACAACAATTGAATAGTCATGCTGCTAGTACATTTTACACTGCACACCAACGATTTAATTAAAAACAAACATATCTGAAATTGTAATAATTACTTTCCATGAACACAACCAACGTTTTGGCTTCACAGGCCAATTTTGTTGAATTATTTTCAGATAGCAGCATATCTGTCTGTGAAAACGTTAGTAACTCCCCAAAATGTGATCAATATTATAAATGATTATTCACTCAATAACTCATACTAGAAAAAGTGTTCTTTAAAAGTGTTCTTTCACTGCTTGCATCCGACGAAGTGGGTATTAGCCCACGAAAGCTTATTCTTCAGTACTTTAGTTAGTCTTTAAGGTGCCACAGGACTCTGTTACCTCTGCTATTCCAGACTAACACGGCTACCTCTCTGATTCTTGTTCTTTAATGGTTATTTTCCGGCGTAAAAATCAATGATCCAGTCATGGAGCAGATATTATACAACACAACATAAGTGACCAACCATTCATTCATAGCTTATGAAAACAAATGTTCACCTGTTCAGGGAAACTTCCAAATAACAATCACACCCACAAATCAGGAACAATCATTAACCATTCATGAACAGAAAAGAAAGGAGAATTATTTTGGATAGCTTATTAAAAATGAATGTCATTCTTCAAGATGAATTTGACATTATTTGATTTTTCGGTTGCTACTTAATTTCTGTTGTAAAGAATAGAGGAGCAAATCTGTCCAACAATTTGTTCACAAAATCCTGATGTATCCTCTCTTAAGCAGCATATGTACACTAATGAGGTCCTGCTTTTCACAGATATTGAGCACCAGCACTTCTAACTGAACTCAATGGGAGCTGTCAGTGCTCAGCACTTCTTCAAGGGCAAACGCTGCCCCTCAATCACAGGAAGATCCTGAATTCACTTTAACTGAAGTCTGGGCATAAGACTCGGTGTCTGTGGCACATCACAGTTCTATAAGAACTCTTTTCATCCCAGCAGAGAGGAGGCTTCCCAGAAGTGGCAAGACTGGTGAAGCTATAACTATGCAGATAGACCAGTTAGGTGCTACTCTTTGACCCGAGGAAAGGATTCAATTTTCCCACATCTGTGAACCTTCCCAATACATGGGCCATATACCTGAGCAATGTTTGGCGTTCATCATTTGGCTATAATAGTCTTGAGCAACTGTGGTGATTTTGTTGACTAAGAAAGAATTGTTTTTAATAAAAGAAATGTTAAATTTAAGAGACGGATACTAAGATGGGGACAAACACAAATATAACTGAAAGAAACAGTGCATATGTAATTCTAACTTCCATTGGTTAATCAGCTGGACATGCCATGATAGCTGTTAGTCATGCTGATCACAGTATCTTCATTACTTTGTGCTTCCTCCAATGTTTGTCATATCCACCTTTTGTGTCTCTCATTTTCTATGAGAATTGAATCAGATGAGAGACAGTGCCTAGCACAAGGAGTATGGGGCCACTAGGTGTCACACAACACAAATAATAATAAATAAAATAATAATAATAATAATAGCTTATACACATCATGCTTCAATTTCCATTGTCCTGTTGGTCCACAATTGCCTTTGGACAACAAAAGTGGATTCTAGTGTAAGGAATGGTCCACAGCACTATAGTGATGAGCCAATATGTAATACATAAAGTATAATTAAGAGTGCTACAGAGAGAAAAGAAATGCCACCATTTAATGGTTATTTCTGCACAAGAAGTTCCACTATGTGGGCAAGAAATAAGGGTTTACTAATTCGCCCCAGGTACTATCATGAGAGATGGCTTTGTCCAAATAGTTGTCAATGTAATAATCTGGCTGTTGGGTTTTCTGGACAGCTCTTCAGTAGCTCATTTTGTCTCCTATGTACCTCAAAAGCCTAGCAAATAGATAGGAAGAAAAAACAGCAGTCAATGGCCTGAATCTCACTACTGAGGCCCTCACTACTCTTTGTCCTGTGGGCTGGTGAGTGACTTGTTATACTTGCTGAAATCTCTGCACTATGGAAAAGAAATGTACTTAAATGGTACTGCTACTATAGTCATGAAATATTTAGTACAAAACCCATAATAATGAAACTTGACATGCACCAAGTTCTATAGACAAATATTGTATAGCCATCCTTTAATCCCCTTCATTTCCCCATCACTTCATGGCAGCCAGCTCAGAGGACTATCAGGGACTTTCTATAAATTGTCATTGTCATTCTCCTCCTAGAGTAAATTCCTTCTGAAATTCAAATCTTAATGAGTTCCCTCTTTAGGTTGGTCTGCTAGCTGCTATCTCTGTGCACGCTCACTGAGTCAGGCTTTCATATCAAATGAGCACTGAAGGAAAATACTTTAAATACTCAATAAAAGCAAATGACCTTTTTATTTCCCTATAAATAGAGTAATTTCTCTCTCCATTTGTAAGTGCACGCCATTGACTACTTAGCGCATTATATAACATTTGATACTGAGGGACACTTAACATGTTTACTTCCTGCCATTGTTCAGCTGGTAACAAAAGTAAAGTTCACTTCTTCCCTGCAGTCATTTTACTATTTATGTAGTTTAACAATTCAATTTTATATCCGAATGCCCTTCCTTAAATCATTTTCATACTTATAGCTAGCCCACCTGTCAGGCATATGTGTCCTGTGCCTGTATCTGTAAGGTATATGTCTAGTGGACCTGGAGGCACGTATCAAGATGCCGTATGCTGGGCCAAATCCTGAGGTACTTATTCAGTCAAAACTGAATGTCCAGAAAAAAAAAGAAGAAGGTGGTAATTTTAATTGCCACAGTTCACAGGTTAACTGTACCTCAGACGCATCCATGGTCACGCCTTTATGTCTCAGGCCCCCTTAGGTCTCCTCTGTATGGGTGGGGGACCTCGACTTTTCTCCCTTTAGACTACGGATTTAGGCTTGCAGTCCCACTGAAATTCACTATTCTTAACCCATCAGTCTAACCCTCCTCCTTTCCATATCAATTTTTGGGGCTGTGAAGTTTTAGGGAGTTTTCTAATCCAGAGCTGTCCAGAGACTGCAGTTCTGCTCCCTTCTAGGGATTAAGACAATGGTTACCAGTTTGTTTCATTCAACCTGAAGTGGCATTTTTTGATTAACTGAAATTTTTCGAGTTCAGTTTGATCAGTTTTTCCCCATTATTTTTCATAACTGCCAGCAAACAAAAAAACCCAAACAAACAGTTCTTCACCCAGCTCTACTCTGCACATGGGGAAGGCTATCAAACCTTCCATCAACTGCCTTATATTAATCAGATGCACAAATAAACATCAAGGAAATAAAGCTTGAATAACTCTGTAGATTGCAACCAGAGGAAAGAAAGGGTAGCCAGAGTATATACCTGCTAAGTGGCTTTTACCTTTTTTTCAGATGAATTATATTGCTGCTCACAGCTTGGTTCTAAGAGAATGTTCTATTCCATTAAAGGCATTTTTGAAAACCATTGACTGAAATAGGTGCAACTAAGCTACTACCTAAAAGCCACTAAATGGCTGCTCCAGAAGCTTCTAATTAGCTCTTAGATTTACATTGATACTGTAAACCACTAGGTTGTACAATACTTTTACTTACAATATGGCTTTGCCATCATGAGACACCTTACTTAAATATTCTTCCAAATTCTGAATGGCTTATCAATGTATCACTCTCCTCTCTGTCCCAGCTCCTTCCCACTTCATTTAAAGGCATAATTAGAGCATGCCTAAAGGTGTTTTGTTTTCCTCACAGATAGCTAGCTGAGAAACATGTAAAGAATTTAGTTAGTAAATAATTCATGGACTACAGGTTTCTGCATGAGCTAGTTCAAAGCTTTCAAGTCTGGTATACAACAGCACAAAAATTGGAAAAACACAGGATACAGAAAAGGTTTAGAAGATATTATTAGATTCCTTTTCATAACCAACACAAAACAATCCGAATACTAGTAGTTTAAATTTCAAAGTAAATATTTGGTGGAAATAATATTGCTGAAAAGTGTTCAGATCAGAGGACTTTGAAGTGGTAATCAATTTAAATGATTAATTTTAAATAATCAAGAGGATTAAAAGAATATCAAGATTTTTTTCAGGAAAGATGGAGTGAACCCTCAGAAATCAATCTGCAATTTACTATTAGAAAGTAAAATATTATTTACTATTATTAAATTAAATAAATTACTATTATTAAATTAAATATTATTAAAATATTACCGTATTTACTATTAGTAAAATACAGACGATATTCATTATTGCTTAGTACCTTGAATATCATAAGATATTTACATTAACTGATTTTGCACATTGTCCCACTAACTCAGCAGTCAGGCAATCCCTACATTATTCTAAAATAATTCTTTAGTAATAAAATGCAAAAAGGACTAAATTAATCCTAGTGTAATTTTACTGACCACAGTAGAGTTGTGCCCACTTACACCAGTGCTGAACTTAGTCCCAAGTGTTCCCCTCTTTCAGTGTAACTTGGTGAGGATTCGCTGAGCCAGCTGTAGAATTTTTAACACTTTGGGTTTTATTACCCAGTTAGGCTCCAGTACAGTGAAGAATTTAAACTTCTGCCTAACTTTAAAAATATGATTGGCCCCACCTTTGAGTGTGACTATTTCCAAAGGTTTACTAGTCCTGCCTCAGTGCAGCAGGCTGGACTCAGTGACTTTGAGTCTTTCTCCCTTGTATATATGCCTCATGTTACAGTCTTTAATAACATGATTACTTACTGTCCCCCCCCCCCATAGGATAAACTCTTCAGAGATCTTAAGTTGCCAAATTCTAGCAAATGTTTACTGAGCATGTATGAATTGAGATTTTCAGAAGTTCATTTGTTGGCCAAATTTGGGCAGATTTTCATGGGACAATGCATCCCTGGTCCCAGGGCAACCAACTTCCCAAATTGTAAATCCTTCCTCCAAAGCATGGAGGGGAGACAGCTTCTCAATTCAAATGTTAGCAAAAATTAATACGGTCAAAATAATGTATTTTTGACCAACCTTATTATGAAAAACAGCTAAACTGTTTTTGCTGAATTTTTTTTTTTCAGAAAAATTCAGCCTAAGGCAGAGATCTCTGGCATGGAAAATTTCAACCTAAACAATTCAAAGTTAGTAAAGTTATAAACAACTAAAAAGTCATATGGGGAAAGTATCAGGCTTCCTTAAATACAGGATCCTCTATCTGCCCCACCTATAATACAGTAAATAGAAAGAAATAGATTCAGCAGAGTGTAACATATTTTGCACCTCATCTATTGTGTTTGACCCTTTCCTAATAATTATACTGCAAAAGAAAACAAAAAGCATCAAGGAAAAATATAGCTCTAATTTATTACACTTGGAAATATCTTTTAAAAGTGAAAATTAGGCATATTCATATCACTTTTCAATAACCACACACGTTTTCCAGCCTTGACAAGGAGCTTCAATCTGTGTGCCCATCAAACCAAAAGTGTTTCAGAACTACTTCTATTGTGGACATAACATAGCACTGGAAAAACAAAAAGTGTACATGTTGTGAAGGTTCTCTTTGTATTGATCTGATTTGCTAAGTAACAGAGCCCTGGAGCTTAGGTTTTAAAGGGCTGTGAGTTTTCTTTGTTTTTCTGTCAAGACTCAGTGATCAGCTCAGACAGCTGTTGTGTTGCATGATTATTCACATGATCACATCCTTAAGTTCTTGGACTGTAATACAGGCGAGTCACATCTTAGGCGCATTTAACATGCGCAAATTCAGCTTTGTGCGGTTGGCAAAAACAGAAAAAAAAAGAAAAACAACAATTTAAAAACTGAATCTGTAGTGCGGGCGATTCTGCCCACCGTACAACTCAATGAGTGTTTCACTATATGTGATTTTCGCTTTATGAGACTTGCCTATAGTTGAATGAAAATTTTAAGGGTGTAGCTAGAGTGGGCTAACTTGCCTTCATTATATTCACTGGTACTGTAGCCCAGTGGGCTAGATTACCTTTATTATATTCACTGCTTTGCATTATATTCTGCTCCACATTATGTGCAACAGTAATGCAAGAAACCTACAGGCCTGTATCCTGCATGATATTAGCTTCAGCAAATTAGCATAAGGCTTGAGGCCTATGAACAGATTAATTTTGCACAGATGAATAGCCCAAAGGAAATCCCCAAGTATTTGTGGAGCTTAAAATTTAGTTTAAAGGGAAATTCTGACCACGGGTACAATATTGAAGTGTACTGGCAACAAACTAATGAACATAATGGGTACTGCAGGCAATATCCTATATGTTGAGCTAAGTCATATGTTTGGGACCTTTCACCTAGATAAAGGATGATGAGCTAAAGCATAAGGTCCATTGAAGTAGATTGGAATAGGGGGCTTCTTAAATTCAGACCTTTTAAACTTAACAGGTACACTCCAACTTGGAAAGAAACAAAATAACTGGTGAGGACTAAAATAATAATTGTGACACCTAACCATAAAAGGGAAATGGTAACTAATTGACATATATGATAATAAGTTGAGATAATTAATACACTAATTAGAAAAAAAGACATATTAGAAAGGTGAAGAAATACAAAGAAGAAAAAGGGGAAAAATCCCCTATTGAATATTCATCGAACATAACGGTGGCAGCATAACATATTATAAAAGTGGCATCCTAGCTTAGGGGCTGTAGTAGAAGGAGATGTAGTCCTTAGGAGGTGCCAGAATGATGGCCACTGGTGATGATGGGGAAGGTGATGGTGATGAGGAAGATGTAAAGCAACACTTCAGGTTGCTCTACAAGGGACGTGTGTGAGTATATAGATGTGCAGATGTACACTCTGTAGAATCTCTATCTACCTTACTAAATCGGGGTGCTTGTGACTGGGCTAAATGTATTAATCAACTATATTTGTAAATATAAAAGAGTTCCTGTAGTGTGAGTGTTGCAACTGTGCACATCAGGGTTCCCAACTGTATAATAATGTAAATAATACTGGGCTTGATCTTGGGACCAGAGCCTATCAACCCTGAAAATAATAACTGGGATTCTTAAGTAGTCCATATAATTAAGACATAATCTAATGATTGGCAACAAGACTGAAATCCTGACTCCATTGAAATCAGCGGAAAAACTCCCACTCAGTTCAATGAAGTGATAGTTTCACCTTTAAAGTTTTAATATTCTTAGAGGTTACTGATAAGTTAATAACACATACTTCTGACTCTTTTAAAGTAAAAAATTTAGGGTCTGATTCAAAGCCCACTGAAGTCAATGTAGAGGTTCCCATTCACTTCAGTGGGCTTTGGATAGGTTCTCAGGGGGACATAGAGAGGGGAAAAGAGGGGAGAAGCACAGAGTGAAGTACAAGGGCACAGTCCATAAAGACACAAAAAGGGGAGAGAATTCAAGAAATAGAATCCACAACATGGCTCTTGGTGGTTCTTCCTATGTTAATGGTATTGTTTCCCATAGGGAGATGGTTTCCCATAAACACATGAAACACAAAAGGAAGGAGAAATGTCAGTTTGGATGTTGAAGACCAGCAAGGATATTAAAAAGAAAAAGCCCAAAGAGCTCAACACAGGGGTCAGCCTTATGATGCTGACAGTCACCATTCTCAGTGGCTCCCAAGCTGAAAAACAATGCGACTGGCCAGTTGTGATGTGCTATGCACTGGGGAACACTTTTCTCTTCCTGGCAGCAATGACTTGAAGCACATGACTGGATTTCAAAACCCAGACAGAGAGAATGCTAGCAAATGCATAGCAGGGAATATACCTACTTTGGCAGGAAGATGGGTTAAATGACTTAACAGGCCTTCTTCAATCTTGAATGCAAAGGACACTCCTTTTTCTGAAGTCCTAAATGAAATGTTGGGCTTAATTCTTAGTTGAGATATGGTCCCTTTGTACCTCTTCAGCAGTACCAAGAATTGTAAAATCCAACCAGATATTTTCCCATTACAGGGGGAATGTTTGAGTTCCAAGGAAAAAGCCAGTATAGCCAGCTCTGCGTCATGTTCTTTCTTGGCCCCAGTGTAATTGCCACGGTTATAAGAGACAGTGGGCCAAACTAATTCCTGATCTAACTCCAGTGACTTCAGTAAAGGTACACACCAAGGAGGACCCTGGCAACCCCATATAACAGCAAAAGTTATCCCTGATTTTGAATGGAGACAATGTCTCTAGACTGAAGAAAGGTACAGCAGCCACAAACCATTAAAGGGATCATTTGCTGACATTGTGCTCACTATTGTCTCACCCCAAATTACCTTGGCGGCTAGCCATTCTATTCAGCAATAACACTGGAATGTAATAGTGCAAGTGCCAAGAGAAGTTATTAGAAGGTGTGTTTGCACCTACACTGAGGTGTGATTGCACCATGTGTAGACATACCTGTGTTAGCTACACCCAGGCCAGAATGACTAAAAGTGCATGAGATAGTGCATGCTTCAACATGGGCCTGCTTACTCCCATAACACAGATTTAATTCAGAAACTTTTCATTTACATTCAAACACCTTGGTGCTAGACTGTGTTGATGCATTTCTGCTTATGGTAATACAATCAGGCACTTAATCAGATGTTTATGCAACATACAGTGATTAGTAATTGACATGCTTTCATTAGTTAACGTGCTTGTGTGCTGCAAATTACTTTTCTGAGACAGTGCAAGCAATCTTTTTAATAATAATAATGGGTAGGTGTCCATTCATTTCCCATGAGTTTAACTCCTAATTTTGATTTCATAGTTTTAACAGAATTAATATTAATAGCATTGCATGAGATTTATACAATTATTTGTTTTCAAGACTTTGTTGGACTATTTTCAATTGCCATCCTTAACCTTTTATTTGGAGATTAATAAAAAAAGTTGCCATATCACTTTGGATCCCAACAGTGCCCTTTGGTCTGCCAAGATTTGGACATTGCCTTATCTGGCTCACGAGCAAACAATTTAATACCACAGTTGTAGATAGCTAGGCAATTACTTAGGCTCACTTTGTGTATTACTACCAGTTATGTGCCAACATTAAAATGGTTTTGTTCATTTTAACTTTGATTACATTTTAAATTGGTAAATCACATTTAAAAAAACAAGGTTATTTGACAATATTTGGTCACTGCTTCCCACTGCTCCCATTGGCCAGGATCGGCGAACCACAGCCATTGGGAGGTATGAGAGCCGTACCTGCAGACGCTGAAGTAAACAAAGCGCTTCTCGGCCTGCCAGGGGCTTATCCTGAACAAACCACAAACCAAGTATGGGAAACTCTGCCCTAGTTAAACCATAAGGGATTGAACTAAGCATATCTCATCTGGAAATTGTTCTTTACCTCTCTTAATTTACACCGAGCCAAACCATAGTGTTTAAATAATTATCTATCAGAGAGACTGGATCTCATTAACTCAGAAGCATAATATGCTCATTTTCTGTAGATGCAAAATGCAAAGAGGACATAGGGAAGCAAGGAATATTTTACAGCCTACCTTCAAACAGAGAGCGTGTCTGCACCACTCCAGGCCCTCCTAAGGGCCTACATAGGCTATCAGTGTGAGCAAAAGAATCCCACCTCACTCTGTATAACAATGCTGACCTTTGTGCTCCTGTACAGCTTTTCCTCCTCTTCACTTGTGTAGCAGATGTAATACCTAGCATATTAATATTTAAGGACGGCATTTCCAGAAGCGCACCCCAGCTTGAGCCAGTTTGAGTCATGTACTTGAAAGCAGAGAGATCAGGCTTTCTTTGAGCTCAGTGCTAGCACATTGACAATATAAGGACTGAAAAGCAAACTTTTTGCCTCCTTTTTAAATCTCTTTAAGACTGTTCAATAACCTTTTGCTGCAGCTCTCTGGCAGACTACTCTACAAAACTTTACTGCTTGAAAACTTGAGCAACCTTTTTCTTCGTAATTCTTTCCTGGTGTAATGCAGAGGACAAGAAAGATACGAGCCATTTTTCATCTTCCCTGCCACTTAATGTGAAATGGGATTAACTCAACACTTAGACAGTAAGAAAAAATGGTTTTGGGAATCTGGGTTTATCACTAGTGGTATAAATATTTATAACACGAAGAAAAGTGCAAAACAAAAAAAATCCAATTCCTTTGGCAAGCCTAATTTTTATTGTAAACCAGATTTCATGTTTGCTTTTACCAGCTATTGTGACCAGTTGCTTTAGTTGGTGACGTTAACAGATATAATTGACTGCTAGCCCACGTACCTTCCTTTTGCGCACATACAGACTGCAGCTGTTTTGATCAAGTGGATGAAAATTATTTCTCTGTAGGAAGAGAGGAAGGATGATTCCCAGGTTTATGGACATCCTCTAAGGCCTGGGCAATTGCTGAGCACTGGATTCAGCAGTGTATTTAAGAACATGTTTAGGATTAATAATGTGTTTTAAGTCTTTGCTGAATCAGAGCCTTTTTTCTGTGTCTCAGTTTCTCTTCTGTAAAAAGGGAGAAATTATACTTTTCTCCTACGCTTTGTCTGTCTTATCTATTTAGATAGTAATCAGGGAAAAGGTTTTCTTTTAAAATATAAAACAGTACAGTTTCCAGCACTTTAGAGGCCCCATCTCAGAGACTCTAGCTCCTACACTCATACAAATAGTTGTTAATCAAAATAATAAAGAAGGAAAAAGGAAGGATTTTAGGTAAAACAATAGAGAGGTAGGAAGTTCAAAATGAGGAAGGAAGGAAGGAAGGAAGGAAGGAAGGAAAGAGGAGAGGGTTAGGAAGAAGAAATGGAATATAAAATGAAAGTGAAGGGGATCAAAACAGAACAAAGCTTTAGAAGAAAAATAGCCAAGATCCTGACTTGCAGTCAAGGGGTATTTTAGGGCATCTTTCTCCCATCCAGGAACTGATCCCAGAGTACAAATCAGAGCCATTTCAGACTGTTTATTGTTCCATCTTTCAACATCCCCCTAGAGCTCTTAGGACAACTGGGGATTGCCAAGTGCAGGGGAACCGATTCTTTCACCCTTCCTTGTGATCATGCCTGGCTGCAGGGAAAGGCGAAGAAGGTGTAGGAGGTGCTAGAGTGGCTCCCTTGCACCAGGGTAGCATCCTGTGGCTGGGTAAGGCAGCTTCATGATGGCTGTGCACACTGTCCTAATGCAGGGGAGGCCAATGTCTATAGAAGAGAAGACGTGTCTTCATTTCTTTAGTATTTAGTGTTCTTTAATGTTTAATGGGTATCACATAATTCCTTTTTTTCCTTCCTTTTCTTTTCAAAAGCATCTTTAACATTTTTTTCTTTTATTACTTTCTGTCTGGAGAGCATCCACTACAGACATGTTAATCCTTAGGTGATGTCATATCTACAAATTTTGATAAGTGTGCTTATAAACTTACAGATAAAATATAGTTAAATGAATCACAGGGAGATAATCTAATCTAATCTATCTATCTATAATCATTGATATCTCCCAATTCCCTAGTTAAAAAGTCATCTTTGCTTTTCACGTTCAAGGTGTTATTAGCTTCTTCTAGACCCCAGAAATAGTCATTGGACACTTTTTCATCTGACTCTTGGGATATAAGTGTAACTGACACTCTTTCAATGTGGGACTCTGTTGCTCTCTCCTACTGTAGTGACTGGGCCACATTGAGAAGTTGCTGAACATGCTACAGCCTTGGGTAACAGACTTCTTAGCTCAGGTAGATGCTAGTGCTCTAAGATCTAGTGGTCCTAAGTTGAATCCCCATTGCCCACATGTTTGAGGGTTACAGCAGCATTACCTGTACTTTGAGTCTCTAATGTATATCAGGATGCTTCTGTTCCCTCTTCTACACAGTCAACACCATGTTACATGAAAAAGGCCCTCTGCACAACTAGTGAAATAGGTGCTCACTCTTATCCATATTAATTTTCATATTCTTATTCATGATCTTAAAAGTCATAATAATATATCCATAAACCTTTAATAATAATTAAGCTTTTATTATATTTGAGACTGCAATGTTCCATTTCGCACATGGCACCAATTAATTTAAAAGAGAATGATTGCTTTGCTATCATTTCCACAGTTGTTTCCTAATGAACCAAATTGCCATCAACACTAAGTCTTTTATTATTGATATTTATAACAACAAAGCT
Source organism: Sternotherus odoratus (assembly GCA_032164245.1). NCBI lineage: Eukaryota > Metazoa > Chordata > Testudines > Kinosternidae > Sternotherus > Sternotherus odoratus. The sequence continues at coordinate 65,315,991 of JAVMKO010000001.1, forward strand.
TGTACTAAAGAAAAAAAACATTGATAAATTTATCATTTCCATCCCACCAGCTTTCTTATTAAAAAACAAACAAGTTAAAAGAGTGCTTGATTGTTGAGTAGCGCTGGGCAACCTATTTGGGACATATTGTTTATTATGCAGTTTCAGGTCAACCAAAATTATTAGTGAATTGGATAAAATTTACCAAAAAGTTTCAGCCCCAAAATTATTTGGGTTAGAGTCACAAGGAGATTGAGGCTTAGGCAGTATTCACCCCTCCTTGGATGGTTTTGTAATGCCCAGCCCCACCCCCTTTTATAGCCTATTTTTGGGCACTCACTTGGGAGAGGAAAGACCTAGGTTCAAATCCCAGCTCTGGGGCAGGAAATTGAAGTCAGGTCTCTCCACTCTCAGGTAAGGGCTGTAACCACTAATCTATGGGGTATTCTGAGGTGGCGCTCCATCACTTTGTCCTGTTGAAATTGTTCTATTTATATATACTTAACTATTCATTGAGTAAGCCAGAGACAGAAAATGACAATATTGTGGTGGTTAGGGCACCCCTGTGGGAGAACCAAGTTCAAGTCCCTTCTGCAATCAGGTAGAGTGGGGAATTCAATCCTGGGTCTCCCACTTCTCAGATGAGTTCTCTAACCATAAGTTATTAGGTATAAGAGGGCCTGGGTATCACCTCCCTAGTCTAGCCCCTTGTTTTCTTTGTGCTGTTATGAAAGACTAAGGGTATGTCTTCACTACAGCAGTAGGTCGATTTCCTTTAAGTTGATTTTTTAAAGCAGACTGTATAGAGTCGATTTTGTGTGTCCCCACAAAGCACAGTAGATCGACAGTGTCTGTCTGCACAAATGTTGCAAGCGTCGACGTAGCGAGCGTTGCACTGTGGGTACCTATCCCGTAGTTCCCGGAGTCCCCAGCAGGCACCATTTCGAGTGCTGCACTATGGGTAGGCATTTCATAATTTCGCGCCCTTTTTTCGTGCCGCCGACCCCATTTTGAGCGGTGTACTGTGGGTAGGCATCCCATTATTCGCGCCCTTTCTCCGTGCCTCGCTAAGGCCATAGCACTGCAAGCATGGAGCCCGCTGATGCCACCGCTGCAGTACTGGCAGTTGTGAAGACCTCGTGCACTGTTGTGGATTTTATGCTGTACCATCTGCAGAGGAATGCGAACTGGAGACAGCTGCGCTTTCTGGAACCCGATGACAGTGATGATGAGGAGATGGACCTGGACGTGCACAGCAGGGACACTGACACTGACATTTTTGGAAGTAGGGTGACCAACAATCTGGCAAATTTGGTGGCAATGGAGCAGGCTCATGCCATGGAACACCGATTCTGGGCCAGGGAAACAAGCACTGACTGGTGGGATCGCATAGTGCTGCGGGTCTAGGATGACTCCCAGTGGCTCAGAGACTTTCGCATGCGTAAGGGCACGTTCATGGAACTTTGTGACTTGCTTTCCCCGGCCCTCCAGCGCCAGAATACCAAAATGAGGGCGGCCCTCACAGTTGAGAAGCGAGTGGCGATAGCCCTCTGGAAGCTTGCAATGCCAGACAGCTACCGGTCAGTGGCGAATCAGTTTGGGGTGGGTAAATCTACAGTGGGGTCTGCTGTGATGCAAGTAAGCAGGGCAATCGTCTAGCTTCTTCTTCCCAGGGTTATAAACCTTGGAAACCTGCAAGCTACAATAGATGGCTTTGCCGCCATGGGATTCCCTAACTGTGGGGGGGCTATTGATGGGACTCATATCCCTATCCTGGCACCGGACAATGAGGCCGCAGAGTACAGAAACCGGAAGGGATATTATTCTATAGTCATGCAAGCAGTGGTTGACCACTAGGGACGTTTCACCGACCTGTACGTGGGGTGGCCGGGAAAGGTTCATGACGCTCGTGTGTTCAGGAACTCTAGCATATTTAGAGAGCTGCAGCAATGGATTTTCTTCCCCGACCAGAAAATTACTGTGGGGGGGGGGGGGGTGTAGAAATGCTGATCGTTATCCTTGGGGACCCAGCCTACCCCTTAATGCCCTGGCTTATGAAACCCTACACAGGAGCCCTGGACAGGGGTCAGGAGCTGTTCAACTACAGGCTGAGCAAGTGCAGGATGGCAGTAGAGTGTGCATTTGGCCGTCTGAAGGGGTGATGGCGTTCATTACTGATTCGCTCAGACATCAGCGAGAGAAATATCCCCATTGTTATTGCTGCTTGCTCTGTGCTCCACAATCTCTGTGAGAGCAAGGGGGAAATGTTTATGGCGGGCTGGGAGGAAGAGGCAAATTCCCTGTCCGCTGCTTACCAGCAGCCAAAAAGCAGGGAAAGTAGAAGAGGGCACCATGAGGCGCTGCGCCTCAGGGACGCCTTGAAAACCAGTTTTATGAGTGCCCAAGATGGCGTTTGAGAACCCGCTCCCTCGCTTTGCTCAGCCCTAAGCCTACCATCCTTGCACCCTCTTTCCATCCCCCACCCCCCCATGCTTGCAGAGGAAATAAATTCACTGTTTTAAAAATCATGCTTTCTTTATTGCTTCATCACATACACAAATACAGGGGATCACTGGCAAGGTAGGCAAGAAGGGGTGGGTGAGGAGGGAAACCAGCAGTCGCAGCGGTGGCGGGGGGGGGGGGGGCAGACAGCAGCTTTTACAGGTTTTTGGAGAAACTCAGCCTGCTGCTGCTTGTGCTGGCTTGTGGGGTAGAGTGGGTCGGTCCCTGGAGCTTACCTGTCTTGCTCACTGTGTCCAGACTAATTACAGTTCGTATTTCAAACAGGCAACCATGAACAACATCACTTTGCTTAGAATTTCTCAGAGAGATAGAGAGCGCATGCTCCTTGAGTCGCTGCAAAGTCCTGGTCCATTCGCCACAATGCTAACCTGCTCAATGATACCAGACTACTTACTACTTTTGTGGCGTGGGATGGTCACCTATCACGGGGGACCACATAAGGCAGCTCTCCCCAGAAATCTGGTGCGGAAGATTTATCGCTACCTCCTGGATAGCTTCAGTGAAATGTCAGTGGAGGACTTCCGGTCAATACCGGAGTATATTGACAAACTCTTTAAGTAGAAACTGATCAGCAATGAAAGCACGCTAAGTCCTTAGGGCAAGTTAATCATTAATAAATGCTTGCTTCAAAAATCACGAGTCATGTAATCCCTTAAAAAAAACACTCACCAGAGTTCCCTTCGCCAGCTTGGGTATCCGCTTGGGAGGGTTGGCTGAGTACTGGATCCAGGGTGATAAACAGCTCCTGGCTGTCTGGTAATAATACTGTTTCTCCGTTTGCATCCTGCTGTTCCGTGATATTTCCCTCCGCATCATCCTTCGCCTCCTCATCCGAATCGTCCTCATCCGTGGTCATTATCCCATGTGTGGAGTCCACGCAGACCGGTGCGATGGTGGTGGGGGCGCCCCCCATTATCAGATTCAGTTCATTGTAGAACCGGCATGTCCACGGCGGACCCCCCGAGCGTCCGTTTGCCTCCTTGGCTTTCTGGAACGCTTGCCTCAGCTCCTTAATTTTCACGCGGCACTGCTGGGCGTCCCTGTTGTGGCCCCTTTCCAGCATGGCCTTGGAGACCCTGGCAAACGTGTTGGCATTCCGTTTGTTGTTGCGGAGTTCCAACATCACAGATTCCTCTCCCCAGATAGCGATGAGATCCAACACCTCATTATTGGACCATGCTGGAGCTCTTTTCCTCTGGCTGGTCTCCTGTGCTGCTGAGCTCTGCATGGCGTCTTGTGATGCTGAGCTCTGCATGGCGGCTTGTGCTGCTGATTTCTCTGAATGGCGACTGAGCTGTGCAGGTGAGCTGGCCACGCTGACCAAACAGGAAATGCTATTCAAATGTTCCCGGGTCTTTTCCTGTCTACCTGGCCAGAGCAGCGAGTTGAGAGTGCTGTCCAGAGCGGTCACAGTGGAGCAGTGAGGCAGTCCAGAGCGGTCAGAGTGGAGCATTGTGGGACAGCCTCTGGAGGCTAGTAATGTCACTTGCGTCCTCACTAGTCCACAATCGACCCAGAGAGGTCGATTTCAGCGCTACTCCTCTCGTTAGGGAGGAGTACAGAAGTCGATTTTAAGGTCCCTTTAAATCGACGCAAATGGCATGCATGTGAGGACGGGTACAGGCTTAAATCGACTTAATGTCATTAAAGTCTACCTTAAGCTGTAGTGGGGACCAGGCCTAAGAATGTCCAGACTTTAAAACATGTGGGAGACATTCCATTAATGGCTCACAGAACACAAGAAGCAGGGAGGGAAGATGGAGGGAGATGACCAGTCAGTGAGCAGTCCACTGACCGGAGGACTGAGGAGCAGTGTTTATATTTATTAATGCTATTAATTAATACAAAAGCAACTAACAGAGGTTAGAATATTCCACCTAAAGATTTGGCCACCAATTTATTTGTGGGAGCCAATGGGAAATGTCAGTTGCTGGAAAATGTAATTGATGTTACACATTTTCCTTAGTTTACAATTAAAGAACAAATTTTGTTCTGTGGCACTCTAAAGGTACCAGTTGTCAATCTTGTTGGCTATTTGGGTTCTTTGTTTGGAGATCTCAATGGATTCAATTTTACTCCCTTTTGGTTTTTGTTTGGAATTTTCTCTTGCAGGCATAGCTTTGGTGAGTTGTAATGTCAAAAGCATATAATCATCCTGCTTGTTTTGATATCATCAATGAACCAGATCTCTGTAACTTGAGGATGCCATCTTTTGAATAGTTGCCAGAAATGTTGTGAAGGCCAAAGGTATAACTGGGTTCAAAAAAGCATTTGATAAGTTCATGAAGGAAGGTCCATCAATGGCTATTAGCCTTAGCCAAGATGGTCAGGGAAGCAAAGCGATCTTCTGAGTCTTTGATTGCAGGAAGCTGGGACTGAATGATAGGATGGATCACATGATAATTTGTCCTATTCATACATTCCTTCTGAAGTACCTGGCACCAGCCACTATTGGAAGACAGGTTACCTGGATAGAGGGACAATTCATCTGACCCATTATGGCCATTCTTATATTCTTAAAGAAAGTAAAAAGAATATTTTTAAAAAGCATGGGAAGAAGATACTTTTGTGATGAACTTTTCCTTATTTTATAAATGTTACTTTCCCCCATCGTCAGAACCCAATTCCCCCCTCACTGAGATCTGAATCTTGCATTGTGATTACAACTCCAAATCTACAAGCAGACTGTAAACCCACAGTCTGCCGTGCAGTCTAGTTATTAAACAGTAATGTACAATAAGTGAGAGACTTAGAAAATTATAGCAAATTGCCTGCTCTACTTCAGCCTTTTCATCTGCCCCCACAGAATCTTTGGTATACGTGTAAACATTAGAATATTTATATTTATATTGCTAATTACCCTAACAGCAAATAAGTTGAATACAAAAAAATGTTTTGAATTCAAATGTTACTTGATACAACTGTACCGACATGTTCATGAGAGGATTGTATCCAAGTTCCTGAAAGCAATATAAAAGCAATTATTTTCCCCCAGCCTAATTAACCTTTAGAATATTAAATCCCATGTAGATTTGTTGAGACATAGCCTGATGTGTCAATTAAGAAAGAGGTTTTCTTGTGAGTGGCAGATCATTTCAAGCAAGGGAATTATTCTCCCAACCCCTTTCAGTACTTCAGTTAGTAAAGTATGCTTTATTCAGTGGGATAAACTCACTGAACTGGGACATTATTTACCTCTCCTCACTCTAGTCTGATAATCACCCACTAAAAGATTGAAGAAACTACTCTCATTTAAGAAATAATTTTGAAATAACAAATATGGGTGGTATACTTGCCCTGTCTGGTGCCATATATCTTACTTAAGATATTTCCTTTGTGTTATATGCTTGATTTGCATAATAATCAGAGCAGAGATCAAATACAGACCCATTGAGTCTTGGGGAAGTGGAGTAGCAATTTGCAATCAAATATCCAGAATCTGTCCTTTTTATTTTGCTAAATTATAGTGATTTTTCAGAGTTTCAAATTAGTGCCACAATTTTAATATATCTTTTTCCACTTCTTGTGCTATTGGATGTTCTAAATAGCTTGTATACATATTTAAAACCCTCAAAATCTGAATTATATTTAAGCATATCTTCTTATCAATTATCTTTAACTGTCACTTTAAAATCCAAAGTGCACACTATTTTTATTTTTTGCTAAAAGGAGAGCAATGAATGAAATGAACATAAATGTTTCATATTCAGACTGCTACCTTTGTAGCTGCTTGAGGAGATCAAACAAAGTTATATATGATTGTACAGTACCATACGAATCTTTGTGCTAGAGAGTTCAATAGTATGTGGATTGGGAACATCGGTCTGTGGTCAAGTAAAGATTTTAACAAAGAGGGGCAAGGGAAATATATATCTAAAAAGAAAATGTTCTGTATTCCACATTCATCTCCTTTTGATTTCTTGACTCTTCATTTTTCCAGTGATCTTGTTTGATTCAAATCAGGATGAAAAAATAAATTTCAATGATTCTGAAGTCGACTGTTTTGTCACCTTGTTAATTATTAGCAGGTGAAAAGGAGCTAGCGCTGGAAATAAAAATATTAAATCACAGACTATAAAGGGCATTGTGAATCGAACTGAGCTTTCCGGGTGTTGCAAAAAGAAGGAATCATATCAGAAGTCCATAGCTCACTGAAAAACATTCATTTAATGAAAGTGTGGTAGATCTAGGACACAAATGGGAACCTAAATCATGACAGCTGTAAAACTGTGCTCCATCTGCTTGAGATCACAATGTTGGATTCATTCTAAGGACTGAGTTCTCACTAGTGCTGTTGCCTTTCCTGCTCTAGAAGGTTTTATCTGCAGGCTGCAACAGTTTGACTGAGTCTCAAATGAAAACAGTCCTTGAGAAGCAGTCATGAGGATTCACTGAAATGGTGACAGCAAGCAACTCCACTTGCATGTTTGTCCCATTAGTAAGCTTAGGCCAACATTTTCAAACTATGGTGCCTGTAGATAAACTCCTAAATGCACATATAGGCACCACAATAGAAGTGGTGTTAGCAGAGGTGCTGAAGTCATTGGGAGCTGTAGATGCTCTGCGTATCTGAAAGTCTGTTTTTATTGAGGGGTGAGATTTTCAAAAGCACCCAAATCCCATGGAATGTTAGTCTGACCCTAAGGAACCAAATATGGATGGTATTGATGGTCGTGTCATGTTGTTTCCTGTACCATTGAATGGCTACTTTACAAATATCTCAGTGAAACTGCAAATCTTTTCATATTCCCTTGTATATTCCGAGGTGTTAGGCAGAGCAGCAGCTCATTCAGGTTAGCTCAGGGGACAATACAAGATGTAATTGCAATGTCAGCAGATACACCCATGCTATCTTTCATCTAGATAGTAGGGATAAAAATAGCAGAAGCAGCACAGGCTTCAGTAACATGAGTGGGTAACCCTGGCTCCAGATGGATTTGTATACAGGGCCAGATTAAGTTTGATGTGGCCCCAGGGCTGTTATAGTTTTGGGGACCCGTCTTTGCATATTCAATTCCTTCCCTTTAATGTTTTACCACCACCCAGGCCTAACACCAAACATTCTATTGTCAAATATTGGGAACCCCTGAACTAGGCAGAGGATCTCAGTAGGTCACAGTGCTCCCTAGAAGTTATGCTCCAAGTTATACTGGTGGTTGCATGCAGGATTCTCAGGCATCAATTCTATCCAACAAATAGGGAACTCTACAAATTGGTTGAGTGCACTCTTGTTTATGGCTCATTGGTTATTGCAACACAACATTAGTCTATGTACAGTATCACCGCTTAATAGTTATGATGAGTGAGTAATAGATTCAATTGCTTTCATCACATCACATTAATGCCCCCTCACTTTGCCCATAAAAACATACTGAAATGGCATTTAAAAAAAAATGAGATGAGATAATAACCAGCCCCCACCTCCCTTCTTTGTCCTGCAGCACTTAAGTACTTTACACAGCACAAATATTATAAAAACATCAGTTTCCAGGCTTGAGAAGAGTAAATGTAAATATCATCAGGTATAGTCCATGCTATTATCCTGGCTGTAAAGAACTTAGTCACACAGAATGCCCATAAAGAAAGCCTCATTACCGGGCAACATTACTGAGCTAGAATCTTTAAACAAACTGGACATGACCGAATAAACACATAATTTTTCTAAAGTAGAAACAAGTATGTATACACAACACTGCTTAAAAACACATTTTCTTTATTTATTTTCTGTTATTGTTGGTTACTTATAAGAAAAGTACCAATATGTATATGCTTTAAGGGCCTTTGATAAAAAAAATAATCACATAATCGAGAGTCAATTAAGAAAACAAAGCTATAACTAGTTCATATACAAATTCCATTCTCTTAAAGCACAGTTGTATCCTGAGTTCTGTCCTCTAAAATGGCACCACAATGGCATCCCATATTGAGTTTCCACACACAAAAAAACATTCTCTTTATCAACCCTGCACTCTACAACTTTGAATCTGAGAGCTAACATGTTTTTCCCTCTCTCACACACATTATGCCCAATAACAAGAGTTCTGCAAGAAAAATGGTGCCCTCACGACCGCCTGAGTGGGTTTGCACAGATGTAGGTGACTGAAAGGTAATAAATACTTCTTAGGTAGTTCCACTGATCATGCATAGGAAGATGCAAAATCCATCCCTCTCTTATTGCAAGAGGAGTTCAGTGAGCTCAGGGCAATTTGGATTGTGATGGGAGTTTGATGCTGAGAGAAATAGGCTGCTTAATTATGCTTTAGTAAGCTAAAGCAAAGAAAATATATGGATAAAAGCCCTTAGCTTCTAACAACGATGAAAGCTGTCACACAGGTCAACATAAAATCCAGTCACAGAGCAGAAATGACAGAATAACCAATGGATTTAGCAGTTCAGAAACAGATTCGTGCACAGATTATAGAACCACTTCCCCTAGGCCATGGGCACATGTGTGTACGTAGCACTCACAGGCCAGGTACAGCAAGGCCAGAGTAGCTATAGAGGACAAAGTGTAGAAAAAGCAGGTTTCTCAATGCTTTAAATATTGCATCCTGGATTTGGTACAGCTAGTTTTATAACACAGGTGGAGAGGTAGCTCTAGTCCTGACCCCATCCTAAATAACATACAGTAGTTAGTTCAAGTATAAGTATAGTTGAGCCATTAAGTAATCCTCACCATTGTATTAGTTTGTAATGTAGAGAAACTACCAAAAGCTTTCACTTAAGAAGGAGAGAGAAAGGAGTAGCTGGTTGAAAGCAAATACAGAAGTTAGGCAAAAAGACCTTAAACTCAAAATTGTAAAAATGTAAATCCTTCGATTCAGTATGGAATCTACTTACGCATACCATGATTGACCCACAAAAGACATCCAGGACACCAGAAAGGAAGAAAAAGCAAAGTGGTAAAATGACAAGATACATGAGTACATGTAGAAAATAGAAATCTATCCTTGGTCTTCTGGACTATTCTCAAACTGATCTGACTATGGTCCAAAAACTGAACAAAGAAACAATTTCTACCCCACTGATGTAACTGGAGAAAAAAAACACAAAAGCAAAAGCTTTTAAAATCAAGGTGATATTACAACAGATTAGATACTGCAATTATAGACAAGAATGCTAATTACAAATTTAAAATGCCAAGTGCTGACCATTCCTCTATGTCTTTTTAGGGCCAGTATCCAGCTGCTTGGTGTCGCTTCAGCCACGCAAACAAGTCAGAACTGCCCCCAAAACCACAGCTGATATGAGAGGGAGGAAATGAAAGGCTGACATCTTCAAAGTGCTTTACAAATATTAATCTTTGCAACACTAGTGTGAAGACTGTAAGTATCATTACTTCACATTTTATGGATGGGAAAATGGAGATGGTGGATTAAGGGCCTGCTCTTCTCAGTGGGAAATAGGTTATGAAATTCAAATGGGAATATGGCTAGGTACCAGGTGACTTTCCTAACATTTTGCAGAACAGCCAGGTCAGAATCCAGGAGTTTCTGTCTTTGGGTTTTATACTGTCCACCTATCACCACAATTTCTGATCAGGAGTAACAATGTTTGTTTTTCTCCATAATGTACTCCATGTATGCACTCATCTATGGTCATCTCATTTCCCCAGTAAAATCTTCCCATTTTCTTTATTAAGTAGCCATTGCATATTCTCAAAAAGAGAATCAAATACTTGTGTTTTTGTTGCTTCATTTTCCTTCTTGCTAATAACTGAACTTGTATTGAAATCACATGGTAAGAAATAATCCATAGGGGAGACAGTGAAAAAAAGTTAACTTCATTATAATAGAATTGCTTATAAGGAAGTCACTGAGCTATCCCACTAAAGAGTGAGAGCAATACGTTAACTGGAGCTGTCAAAATTTCATGTAGCATTCTTCTTATGGAGCTGGTATCCAGCCATACTTTCAAATCATAGCAATCTTATAGTTCATGTAGATTTTCTTCACTGCGAGAGATCTATTTAACTAGTTGGCATGTTAAATTCCCTTTTAACTATCCTGAAGAATTCTATGGAATTAGCCCTCTGTGTGTCTCATCACTTTTATGTAAGGCTCTCACCCCCATAGGCACAGCAACAATTCATGCCGGAAATAGTGAACTAAGCTCCACCTCTACGTTACATACGTTGGTGTCAATAACATTCCAGATTACCCAATAGAGTGTGATAGCATAATAGTGTTTCTAAACCGGAACACACCCTTAAGGACTTAATTCATTCTCCTAGTGCACCTGCTTTAAGAAGAGATCTTGAGTAGGCATTTTGATGTTCATCTGTGTTTCTAAATACAGATTTTTAACTTAAATATGGCTAGTGTTAGAAGATTAATTGAATTCACTTATTAGAAGTAGAACATATAGAACCCACTGGATAAGTATTCAATCACTTTAATACTAGTTGCCGTTGCCCTTATGAATTGTTTAAAGTATAACTTTCAGTATTTAGTACAGTCCCTCTTAGAAGCCCATCTCTGTTTATACTAGGGAATACAAAAAAAAGACAACACAGGATGAGAATCAATACAGAACCACTATGACTTCCATATACCATAAGCATTACCTAACAACCCAGCATATATTATAGCTCGGTATCCCTTATTTTAGACTGCAGTATTTTGCAGGTATAAAGATTCAGGTATTCTATTAGAGATCTTATAAGGAGCGGCAGATTTCACAAAATTGCTTTGGAGAATTTATAATACAGCATTACATTTCTCTATAAATCTATCCGTCTCTTTGCTATCAATTATAAAGCTGTTGCTAGGGTACGATCCAGCTCTATAATGTATTTAGAAATTCAACCCGAATCATTCTCGTAATTTTGAGTCTTATTTTAATTTACTATATGCGCATTGTTTCCCTGAAAAGACTAGAATAAGCATTAATAAGTGAAACATTCTCTATCAGCATCACTGAAATCTGGAAAGTCCCAACCTGTGCCCTGCACTAGGACATCAGACGTCACTTTCCGTGGAACTTACAGCAAGTTGGTGGAAAACTTTAGCCATATTATTGCTGTTAAATCAAGGGAAAAAATATCCCTGCCAAAAACAATTCCCTTTGCAATTTGTTACCTCAGTTATCGGCAGCATTCTGGCTGTAATCTGTTTTCTCTGTTCATTGTTATGATTGGTAAAGGAAGTACAGGTCACTCTGGAATGACACCAGAACACAGCTGCACCGACCGTTCCTTGTAATGAAGACATTATTACACAATAGTGAGAAGTAAAAAATGCACATTTCCTGCCCCGGGCAAAAGGTATCCCTTTGAAAAGGATACATGATGTAAAGGGGAAAAAGAGAATCCTTCACATTCATATCTCTTTTTGTAAATCTTGTACAGAGCAGGGTGTTCTTAATAAGACAACTGACAGGGAGTGGAAAAATGTCTGTTGGATAAAAAAAGTGTTCTGATCAAATGAAACACAAGCCCCATTAATACTATTTTGAAAGGGGCTTTCTTATGCCCTCACAGAACACTTCTGTATCTTTCAAGATCCACACTTATAATGTGCTATATGATATTGACTATGGAAAGAAAAGAAAAGCTACATCCCTCAGACACATCATGCTATAGTCTTCAGTGTCTGTCACGTTATAATGTATAAGCAAATATGCAACATACTGTGGTGCAGGTTATGCATTACCTTGATATGATTAGCTGCATATGAATTTTAAGTCATTCACAGCAAGGAATCACAGCCCAGAGCAGCCAGAAAGCTATATTTGCATATTTTAAATGATCAAGTGTCACTTGTCTTTACTAAATTATGTCAAATTCAAGTTGCTGCTGATTAATACTGTAGTTAAATAATTGAGGTATATTGTTTACTCAGTGAATTTGCATATCTCACCTGGAAGCCCACATTTTTTCACTAATTCACTTTCACTGTGTATACAGATTGCTGACTGATTGGCTGAATTTGACTTCATTCTCCATAGGTCAACAGCTGACAGGCAGAGAGAAATATACTGCAAAAGAAAGCCTACAAAAATGCCCACGGTCAGGCTTAGAAGCCTAGATTGAATGAACCCATTTCAAATTAACAATGAAACCAGTTAAGTACTGAGGTGCCATTTTGTGTAGTCATCTTGGAGAATTTAGTTCTTGAATAGGTTCAAAATAGAAATATTTGATTAGTTGTGATTTTGAGTATTATGTATTAATTATTATGTTATTTGGGGACCACCTCGTTCCACTTTAATTCTTACCTTCAAGGGATTCATTGTATTCCTCCTTAGGATAAGAACCCAGAATCCTTTGAAGCTCATCATCATTGCTTCATGCTTTCAGTAGACAGTCTCATTTGCAGGGATGAGCAAATTGGGAAAGATGAATGAAACCTTGGGAGGGCTTAAGGTCCTCTTCATCCCCCCCCCCCCCCCCCCCGAAATGAATTCCAAGGGAGCTTTCTTAGATCCTGAAATCCCTGGGTGTATTTTTATTTCTTTGTTAAACATCTTTTCACCTCTCAACATCACAGTTTTACATAGCAGGCATTGGGCAGAAGTGTTCAAATACCATGAAAAAGGGTATTTGAACCCAAGATCAAGAATGGGAACTGTTGAAAACTCTTAACATTTTGCCGACTTAGTGGTTCACACAAACAACGAAAACTTATCTGAGCAGAACCAAACCCAAACTCCAAACCTTTAGAGATTCATCTCTCTCCTCTCCTCAGGTTAATTTACTCAAGTAGTGTGAGAGAGAAACCCAACATGAGGGACTAGATTGAACTCAGTGAAGCCAGTGGAAATGCTCCCATTTACTTCAATGACTATCCCCACCTCAGACAGTCCATGTCCTCCAATTGGCTTGTGGGGATGGAAGAACGTTAGGATGCTTGTATGGCAGCATACTGCACTGCTTCCGTAAGGAAGTTATTTTATGGGCATTTTATCACTTAATCCCTGCTTTCTTCCCTCCTTCTTTGACTCTCTTTCTTCTCAGCCTGACAATTTTTGAGAAAAACAAGCAGAACTCTTCAGTGTTATTTCTTCTTACATGTGCTTTACTTGTCTCTCTTCACTTCCTCTTTCATCCTTAATGGCTAGAGGGGAAAAAGTACACTTAAAAGTATTATATATAGCTTATGCTAGATACATTTTCTTCCATTCCTCCACTCTCTTTCCTGTCACTTATCTCACAGATATGCATCAGGCTTGTTTCACACACACTCTTATGTTTGGAAGAAAATTTTAACAGCCTGATGAGAAGGGACTTGAATAGAAGTCTCTGATCTCTCAGGTTAGCAAAAAAACCCACCCCCTAACCACTGGCCTGTAGTGTCATCCTGAGTCTCTTTGGCCCAGTGCAGATTTGTGTATTCATACACAGAGGAACAACTTCAACAGGAAACACAGAGATACCCACAGTAGCATATCCCAGTGCACCTTTGCTTAGGAAACTCACTTGAGAGGTGAAAAATCCATATATAAATCCTCTCTCAGCAGGCAGAAAGGGGAATTAAATGGAGACCTCTCGTGTCCTAACTGAGTACTTTAATCACTGGGCTAAAGGTTATAAGGGAGGGTTCCTCCTCCTCCTTCCTATGCATTTTGTGTAGAGTTAAGCATGTGTTGCCACAATTATTGCAAGAACAACTTATTCCCCTGTTTCTAGCAGAGGGTTCTTACTGTGGATCCCAAGCAGAGGTAGGTTCCTTCCTCCATCTTGGAGTTAAGCTTTTAACTCCCGGAGAGAGGCAGGGATTAGGTCTCATCTCTCTCCTCAGCATCTGCTATTGACTAGTTTAGGTGGCTCCCTGCCTAGCTTGCTGGCTTTTGTGGCGCCTATTGTTAGGCACTTATTCCTTTCCATGAATTGTATAGAGAGCCTTGGACCCCTACCTCAAGGGTTGTGGATTCCACTGGGTAGGTAGGTACCTAAAAGTTCCATGCTGCAACTTTCAGAACTGCAATCCTTGGTGGATCTGGCCCCAAATGCAAAACCCTGCACAGAATCAAAAGCATTCTGACTCCTACCATGGAATTTTCTCATTCATAGTTTTAAAAATTAAGCTGGTCAACATTTTTAAAATTTTAATGTTTCAACCGAATTTTCCCACACCATTTTAAAGAGTTTAGAGTGCTGATGTAAATTTTCAAAAATTTAAAATGTCAGTGATTTTCCCCTAAAAATTTTAATATTTTTCCAAAATTGTTTGACCATTTTTGCTAGTAAAATTAAATAAATAAATCAATAAATATTAATAAGAGTTAGTGTGAGTAATGTGATTAAAGTTATTTTTCCCATTGTGATGCATGACCAGAAAGGGTTAAGCATCATGCAGGATAAATGACTCAAATTCAACCCTTAAAAACATATGGGTGTATCATGTTTGTGTTTGTGTATTTACATATATATTGGTAGAGGTCAACAGTGTAATCAAACAGTCCCTGTCTATGCTGTATTCTATTAATTCAGAGATCAAAGAAACATCTTAACGATGTTTAAATGAATGGTATACATAGGATATCCCTATATTCATCTCTCTTTGAAATGTATAGCAAATCATCTTTGCAGTTCATCCTAATCGAGTGACCTCAGCCGGCTCTCCTGGGATTCCAGTGACACCCACAAACTAAACTGATCAATTTAATCCTCAAAAATACACTGTGCTTACTGTACAGAACTGCATTTATCAAAGTTGAAACTTGATTAGGTGAGCATTCAAATCAGAAAAGTATTCAGGCTGACTATCTAAAATGTACAGTGCACACAATATTTCATTTCAGAGCATCTCCCAACATCTACATAAACAAAAGTGTAGTGGACTGAGAGCCAAGCAAGAGGAATTTAAACTTTACCAAGTTTCTGAGATGCTTTGCACCAAGTTCAACCTAGAGATAAAACAGACTCAGTAGCTAGCATGAGCAGAAGATAGTTTCAGATGGTCTGTTTGGACATTGAGTTAATTGGGAGTGATGAAGCAACCTAGATTTATTATTCCCAAGTAACAATCCAGTTTGAGAAAGGTTCTGGAGAAGGAAGATAATTTGATCTGATCATTTCATGGACAATAAGACTATAACTCAAAATGAATATTCTGCCCAGAGTCTCATTTGTGTTTCACATGAGGCTTATATCAGTTGTGTAGGTCTGTATTGTGTTAAGCTCCATTCCTACATCTGTTCAATGTAATTCTCTAATAAGCAATAATTTTCTAAGAAATCAAAATCTAATATTAGCAAACACTACTGCTCGGGCTGATTGAACTAGTCAGCGTTAACAAACGTCTCGTCTTCTTATGATTGTTTATGGTACATATTGTTCCAGTTGCCTAAGCACACAATTACTGACTGGACAAATTTAAACATCCTTCCAGGGGTCCTCTTGAAGAACTATAAAGAGAGATGTGACTCACTTTGTCATTATGCCTCTTTGATTTTAAATGCCACTAATCTGTTGGTTCCTGTTCCTCTGGCCCCATCAGAATGGATATTTCTTCCTTGTCTGTCATATAATCATAGAATCATAGGGCTGGAAGGGACCTCTGGAGGTCACCTAGTCCAACCCCCTGCTCAAAGCAGGACCAATCCCCAACTAAATCATCCCAGCCAGGGCTTTGTCAAGCCTGAACTTAAAAACCTCTAAGGAAGGGGATTTTACCACCTCCCTAGATAACCCATTCCAATGCTTGACCACCCTCCTAGTGAAAAAGTTTTTCCTAATATCCAATCTAAACCTTCCCAACTGCAACTTGAGACCATAACTCCTTGTTTGGTCATCTGCTACCACTGAGAACAGTCTAGATCCATCCTCTTTAGAACCCCCTTTCAGGTAGTTGAAAGCGGCTATCAAATCTCCCCTCAGTCTTCTCTTCTGTAGACTAAACAATCCCAGTTCTCTCAGCCTCTCCTCATAAGTCATGCACTCCAGGCCCCTAATCATTTTTGTTGCCCTTCTCTGGACTCTTTCCAATTTTTCCACATCCTTCTTGTAGTGTAGTCCCCAAAATTGGACACAGTACTCCAGATGAGGCCTCACCAATGTCGAATAGAGGGGAACAATCATGTCCCTCGATCTTCTGGCAATACCCCTACTTATACAGCCCAAAATGCCATTAGCCTTCTTGGCAACAAGGGCACACTGTTGACTCATATCCATCTTCTCATCCACTGTAATCCCTAGGTCCTTTTCTGCAGAACAGCTGCCTAGCCATTCAGTCCCTAGTCTGTAGCAGTGCATGGGATTCTTGCAACACTTGCCATATCCTTCTTCATCACATACTACCGTAGTGTTCTCAACATACCCTTCTCCCCCAGCTTCCTCATTCCTCTCAAGACCATATAGTCTCTTCAGGTGACTTGCTTCCACAATTAGTTGGGATTTCTAACTGGTTTTAGCCTTTAGCTAACATACTGATAAAATGCTCCCATAGTTTCTTGATAGTTGACTAATATTTCCCCATTTTCTACCAGCTAGCATCCTTGTAAACATTCAGCTACCTGCCTCTGAGCCAGACATGCATAACCTCAGGTTTATGATGAGTTTTCAGGCCCTCAGGATTTCCTTTAAAATCTCAGGAATGTTGGCAGTTCTGTAGCCATTGGACCTGTGGACATAAACAAGGCAGCTATGGAACTAAATGAATAGACCAAGGGAAGAATAAGAAAATGGGGTCTGAACATCCAAGGCATTCAGATGATAGTTCTTATGTGCTAGTGTGGTCCAAATTCACATAGGGTAATGATATATTATGACTTTAAAATAACAAATCACTCCATATCAGTTAATTTCTAATAGAAAATATCAGATCGATTCAGCAAAGGGGGAAATCTAGCACTTTTCAGTTTTTCCTTAGCCGAGCTACCCTGGCTGTAGCTCACACAAATCATGCAGCCATGACCTACCGATCTGCCTCTTGTACTAATTGCAGAGCTACAGTTGGCTGAGCTACTGTTTATAAATATTAGTTAAGACATTAACACTTTTTTTAGCATCCACAATGCACCAGCTGATTTTCAGACAGAGAAGTCTGCCCAAGCCCTGCCTTGAGAAGCTCACGGTCAAAATGCAGACAAATAGAGAGTAAACAGGGAGATTGGGAACAACACGCACATGGAGTACTCCACAGGTGCCACTGATTTCACTGGAGTTGGCTGCTGTCCTTTTTTGCCATAACACATTAATACATACTCTACAACTACCCCTACAAGGCTTTTACAATAACATTCTTGGCAGCTCCTAAAATAGAGGAAATGCCTGTTTATCTTCTTTGGGACAGCATGCACAGGCCTTGCATTACAGAGCAATTTTTAGTTTGTGTATAGCACCCTCAAGTTCTTTTGGAAACTGTTTATGTAAATGTTTACAATCAATTTATAAAACTGTATCCAAAACCACATTATGAAGTTAACTTACAATATGAGGGCGTGAGAAATAAAGTGTTATAGCCAAGAACTTGGCAATTTGGAGGGAGATGGAAAGTGGGAGCCCAGTCCAAGTCAGTGGGAATCTTTGAATTGACTTAAATGGGAGCTGGACTGGACTCCCACTTTCCATCTCCCTCCAAATTGCCAAGGGGAGTTATAGGAATGCTAGTCTAATCAACAGATGCTGCACTATAGAAGGGTACCACACCAACAGAAACACCGGTGCTACAAAAAGAGACAGGGAGCAAAAATGAAAGATAACAAAAATAAGTTCTTTGAATCAGAGGGGGAACAAGTCTATCAAAGACACAATAAACAAGAAGTTAAATTTCTGAACCCTGCTCCTTAAATGAAGTGTAGAATCTGGAGATCTAAGATCTGAGGAGGTCACAGGAAACAGTAAAAGTAACAATCAATGTAGTATCAAGGTAATCATCAATCTCAATTACTTGAGATATATCTTCTCAAATGGTAAATAGCAACCACAAATACCCAACTGGTGCAACACTAAATAAATAAATGGATGTCAGAGGCACATGCAAGAGTTCCTCAAACTTATGGTATCAAAGTGAGGTGTGCATACAATAGGTGGTGACTTTGCAGATAAGACTCAGGATAGTTCTAAACTGATGAGGTGAATATAGGAGAGAGATATCACCATAAAAATGCACAGTCAGTGAGATAAATAGGTGATAATATAGTGCAGCAATAAATACATGAGCTGGCAGACCTCAGAACAGCAAAAACAAGGGTAGGGTACATAGACAATGAGAGAAAAGATGTAAAGGCTCATGAGACTTCTATTAGAATTTTAAGGATGTGATTGCATCAACTCTGAGAAAGAAGAAAATTGGATTATCAAGAGGAGTACTGTAATTGGCCTCTAGTTATATCAATCTCACACTCTTCTCAAGTACAAAAGTAACGAAAAACTCCATTAAAAAGTAGAGGATAAAAAAAGCTGAGTAGCTTCTGTGGGGCCTAAATAGTTTATGACTCTTTATACATTATACTTGGGGCCAAATCCCATCTTCACTTGACATCGATGCAGGACAATAAATTTCACCCTTAATGTGCCACATTCTGTGACCCAAGTAATGCATTATATGAAGTTTTATTCAGGAGATCAGATTAGCTAATCACAATGGTCCCTTCTGGCCTTAGAAGCTCTGACTATGAACCTTTCTTTTCCCCCTCTGTAGATTCACACAATGAGTATTCAGTTAAAAATACTTTACTATAACACCTAATTAGAAACACTCATAAATCATTAAAATTAAAGTGAGATGAAAGCTAAATTAACTCCTTCTCTATGAAAAGTGAGGTCATGAGCAACTGTTTACATAAATTAAATTTCTTTGCATTTGAGAAGATGTATTTACTGCTTCAAAAATTATAGCTTTTCATTCTAATGCTTAATTTATGAAGAGCTCTTTAATCTTTGATATATAACCCCATTTCCTAAGGGCCATTTGAACAATGGCATTTGGATCTTGGGGCACAAGATTTAGCACAGCCATTTAAATGTGAGGGGCAACACATTTATTGTGGAAACATATTGTGGAAAGCGGATAATTTATTATAATAAACTAAGATGACCAATTGACACATCCTTGGTGACTAGAGTTATAAATGAACGCAGATAATCATCTCAACCATTTTGATGTGGCACTGTTGTGATGTTATCCATTGCTTTTCCATTTCATCCTAGTCCATTGATTTAATAGTTTCCAAATACAAAGTCATGCCCCTCTGTTCAAATCTCCGAGAGGCCCTGGATGTGGCTTTGTTTTGGGCAGTGACATGATCTTGTGTTTCAGATTGGAGACTGCTGTTATTTCATAAAGGAGTGTAACTGTTTTTACTGTCTTAAATGACAGGTGGCAGTTACATCCAGCAGTTTCAATTAGGTTTAATCCAGCCTATGACAATACATAGGGCTCGTCTTCACTGCAGCATATGCTTGAGCTGTAACTCAAGTACAGGCCCGAACTGGACTGCCTTGCACGCACACATCTCTAACTAGGTGGAGTATGGGTTGAAGCTCAAGTAGTAAGTGGAGTGAGGATGAAGGTACAGTCCACTTGAATGCTGGGAGTCTCCTACTGCCTTCTCAAAATTCCTGCAGGGGTATTTTTTGCATCTGTCTTCCTCCTACCTCCAGATCAGAAGTTATGCCCAGTTATAAATACACCATTTTGACTTCTGGACCTAGATTCACTATGTGGGTCTCTGCACCTCCACTATCTGCCCTAGCTCTGTTATTACCCTTGTCCAGGGAAGGTAGAATGGGAGATGATGCTCCCAGCATGCCATGAGCTGCCCTGAAAGTGACACTGAACAGCTTGTGCAATTGTGATACCAGCAGGACTTAGGAATTTGGGCCCTGGACTCAGAATCAACAAACTTATGACAACTCCAGTAAATGTTTTGAGAAAAGGATCCACTAAATCAGCCAACAGGACTGGGAGATGATAAAATCCCTGAAAATTCTACTGCCAGGCAGAGGGACACAACTGAGAGTTCTCTGCACTATGAGCAGCTTGAGCTGGTGCTCTGCAGCATCCTAAGTAGGGAGCCCATCTACATTCTGGATAGCTTAAGAGCCCTTGGAAACTGAGCATGGAAGACCCTGAGGGCACCCCAGAGCTGAGGCCAGTGCTGGCTGCAGTGATCTTGGCTGAAGCAGAGCCAGTGCTCACCACTTGGGCCCACAGCCACTTTGAGCTCACCCAGGACCATTGCAGGTAGGAGATAAAGAAATGGGACAGGAAGGAATCTGCATCTCATCAGCAAGGCATTATTGTTGTGTGATTAGTGGGGATATGGGACATGGGGGGATATGACAACATAGGAGGGCTGTCATTTACTGGGTGGGACCAATCTATGATTGTAGTGGGGTATATTGCATGGTGGAGGCTGCTTTTTCTTACACTCGCATTGGCATTTCAGCATTTTCAGAGGCAATCTGAACTTTTTAAAATAATCCTGGCTCAGGAAATAAGCCCACTGAATAGCTTGTGGTGGCATAAAATCCAGAGCAGTTGAGAAGTCTTTCAGAAATACAGAACTGTAGCGGCATGACAGCTCACCCCTGAGGCGCCTCCTGCTGGTTGTCCGGGAATTAGCTCATTAGCACTTGGAGCACCCTCTTCAGATCAGTGTCTCGCTGTTCCCTGGCCCCATGTTCCTCCTGGATCCCGGTGCCCTTTCACCTGGGGTGTTGCGCCCTGGCAATACCTCACAATCTGCCTGGGTCTCCCCTTCCTGGGGAAACCCCAACCCACTATCCCCACCTGTGGCTACCAATGGTCAACAACAAACCCCCATTCCCTGGGGCAGACTGCAGTGTAAGAGCCAGTCATCATAGGCAAGGGGGTTTGGGCCTACTGCCTTTCCTTGCACCCCAGTACCTTGGTGAGCCTTGGACGAGGCCCTGCCGCCTGGGGAGTTGCCAGCCTGGAGCTCCTCTGGCCTTTCCCCAGCCCTGCTTCACTCCCAGTACTCTTTCTGCAGGCAGCCAGGCCTTGCTCTCTCCTAGACTGAAAAGAGACGGACTGAGCTTCTGGCTACACCCTTTTTATACAGGCCAGATGTGGCCTGATTGGGGCATAGCCCAGCTGCAGCTGCTTCCCCAATCAACCCAGCTTAGCAGCTCTCAGTCCCAGCCTTCTCACAGGGCTGACTTTAACTTCTTTTCTGTTGGAGTGGGGCAGCCGCCCCACTACATGAATCAAGTTCTAAGTGCCATGTTATACTGTTAAAAGCATTGCTAGCACTGTTCTGCTGTGCCAGGCATGTCCCCTGCCACCTCAAACATGTTTTAGGGCTCTTTTTTAAAGTAACCAATGTAAAACACCTGACATTCTTTGGATAGGCAGGAACTCTGGAATCTGGCAGGTACAGAGCACAGAGTTTCAGAGCATCAACAATTGACTTGGTGCCAGACTGACTAGCCAGCAGCCTGCAATAGTCTGGGGTAGTCAGCTGCCAGATGGCAATAGTAATCTGTTTCTGGAATTCTGTGATCGCTCTTATTGTCCAGCTGAAGGGTCAGAGCAAGCTCCTCATGCAGTACCAGTAAGGTAGCCTTCCTCATGTGGAAATCATGGGCCCACAGCTGGTCATCTCAAATCTGCATTACAGTGTAGTCCCTCCACTACATGCTTATGGTCCTACTGCAGAACTGTTGGTCTGCATAGGGAGAATGTAACCCTCTGAAAGTATGCATTACGCTCCTTCATGCCGCCTGCATGCTCTGCTCAGGAAAGTATGTCACCACTCTCCCAGGGCTAGAAGCTATTGCAGAAAGAGTCTTGTACCCTATGTGCCACCTCTCCCCAAAAGGATAGCTATATTAATGTCAGCATTTCACAAAGTTCATCATTCAAAATGGGATCCATGATTTCCCACCAGTATGTATGACTTCCCACCAGTATGCAGACAATGAACACAAGCAGCAGGTATGTACAGTAATAAGCTGCCAGGAAAATACCACTTCTACGTGTGTGCCCAGAGAGGAAAGTTTCCCCAAACTACACCATGAAAATTTGGAAGGGGTGGCTCAGACTAGTGCAGCAATAAGAACCAAGGGATATGCCCCCAGCAGGCAAGCACCTCACTCAGGTCAATACCGTGACAAATGTTCATGCAGTAAATCGCGCATGGTTCAAATTACCACTTGCTGGGGAGATGCTGTCATTTGAGCTCTGCTAGCTCAAGTGGAGGATCCTAAGTTAACTAGTGCACTTAAAACAAGTCCACGGTGCTTTACATTTGCAAATGAGGGGATGGGTACATAAACAGCCAAAACAGCAGTTTGCACATTCAGGCCAGTGCCGTGGCTAATTATAACAATAAACAACCCATTGTGTCAATAGGACACCTTTCACAAACACTCAACACACTTTACAAAATAAGTGATGAGATTTTTATTTTTCAACTTCACTAATGATTTCCCGCTACATGGTTTTCCTAACTAGGCAAACTAAACCACTGGCTAAAAGAGGAAAGGAAGTAAACTGAGAACAAAGGAAAGGAAAAGCAGAGAGAAAACTGTCTGCTTCATATTAAAACGATCTAATTGCCACATAGCATATGAGTACCAACATAAGCCCCTGCCCAGTGGGCTCAATGCTTCTTTGGACAAGAATGAAGGATTTCTCAGAGGTTAGCAAACCTAATGCTATCAGAATGAATAGGCAGGCCCCTTTCAAGCATACAGCCATATTAGAGATTGGTATACTGAAGAAAAGGTTGGCAGCGACATCAGCTACAAATATAAATGTGGCAAAAAGATGGAATGTGACCTGTGACCTGCTGAAAATTCATTAGAATGGGTAATGCATGTTCTTTGTATGGAAGCACCTGATAGGAAACACCTGCTTTTCTCTCGGTCCCATTGAGACCTACAGAATATCTTCACGCAGACCTCTTAGAGCAAGGTCATTTTCACATTAGCTTTACCAAGTTCAGCTCAGAGTGATCTTTAAATAAATGTTATAGGGTGTCACGTGCTTAAAATAGAAAAAAAATCCCAGAGGATTTTAATGAATGGTTCAGTATAGGGAAGACATCAACCCCTCTTTCAACCTTAACTTTAAAGCTTTGGAAATATCATCACATCTAATAAAAATCAATGGACATGTATTCCTCTTAGAGAAATATAGTTGGAAAATTTCTCAATTTCGCTTTCTGTCAGAATGTGAAAGTGACAAGAGCCTTCCAACTAAAAAGAATTGAAGTTTTTCAGGAAACCTGAAATTTTCCTGAGAAAAATTAAAGTTGTTCAAAAAATGACCTTTTTAAGTGGAAAATATCATTTTGACAAAAGGTTTCTGACTAGCCCGATATGGGACATTCATTCAGTGCTGACTAAAGCTATTCAAATAGACCAGCCTAATCAGTATAGGTTCAAGTTCTAGTCAAACCCATGAAAAAATTATCCCAGGCATATGAGCTGTAGCAGACCTGGCCAATGCAGTTCTGAGTCACTCTCCCTTTCTCCACTCCACTACTAATTCCTCCTCACTTCTGGGGACACTGTCCGAATTTACCATTGCTGTCTCCCTGAGCCACAGGCCCAACTCACCATCCTTTTATAAAGCTGGCTGCTGCCTCTTTACAATACTCCAACCCCCTGGGGGGAGGAGGGGATAGTACTCCTAGTCTTCAAGGGCAGCAAAAGCAAAGACACTCATTTGTGTATTCAGTGTTTGTAAATGAGATGACAGAAGTGTACACTATGGCATAAAGCTTGATGTGGGAGTTAGAGAACCAGTTGGGATCCCTTGCAATTAGCTCACCCACATACTCTTTTGTGATCACACTGTGACCAGAAGTTTTAGATAGCAAGCAACTGCTTCCTGAAAAATAGATATCTGAAACATGGGAGTTATGTCTATGAATCAAACCTTTTCATGACAATTGCTTACATGGATTTTTCCCCCTGTACATTTCTCTCATATTTCAAATTAAATTTTCCCCAGGCACCCAACAATGAGTTGGTTATTAAATAGGTAACAAAAGGGCCACCAATGAGGAAAACAGAAGAAAGCAATTATAAAAGTATGATCATTTTAGACCAGTGTTTAAATGCAATATCAACTCATTGGTGAACACCACGGTGAAAGGAAATATATACGTATACTGCAAGAAACCATAATGAAGCCCTTCTAAAAAAGTGGGCTATAGCCCATGAAAGCGTATGCTGAAATTAACTGGTTAGTCTCTAAGGTGCTACAAAGTCTTCCTCATCTTATCTTCTAAAAAGAGTATAACTAATGTGAGGCAAAAATACTTAACTCCTACATAGGCAAATAAATATATTTTTATTTTTTACTTAGATGTTCTTCCATAAATACTAGAGCTGCCATTAATATTCCTGTGAAGATTTCTGTATGGTACCTATAAAGATGTACATCAAAGATTTGTGTACCCATGAGCCTACTGCTAGGGAGACATATTTCTGGGAGACATGTCATAGTCTGAAGGAGCGGTGATTAACTGATACTATGTTCTTACTCCCAGAAAAGTAATATTCTAAAACAAACATCTTCATTAAGGTAAAGTTAAGCTTGCAAACACTGATCCGTGGTTTGAGCTCTTGTTACCTTTCAAGAATGTTAGAGTTCAAATTTTAAAATCAGCCAAGAACTGTAGCACTCAGGTTCCACATCTGAAACAAGTCACTGAAATAGCTTGACTCTGAACCCATAGAGATGACCATCTACCAACTTTCTTTATCTGTAGAGCATAGAAAATGTTGGGTTTATGCTTGATTCCACACATCTATTTCTCCAGTGTTAAGCTGGATTCCTTGTCAGCACACTGACTTTCTCTTTTCTTGTATGTGCTCAAATTGCATGATCTAAGAAGCATACAAAGGAGCTATCCCAGCTCTATGTCTAATGACACTTGAAGAATTGTCTGTTATATGGAATGATAGGCCTAACCCTGCAATGTGCTGAGCATTAATGTAGGATACAGCGAACCCTTAATGGGGAGTGGGGACGGAGTGCCTTCAACGTGTTATTTCTCTAGTCAGAAATTCTTAAAGTTATTTTTATGCATATTGGTTATGACAGGACATAAAGTAGTAAAGCAGTACAAACACCAGCAGGTAGGATTGAGGCAGTCTCGTTCCGTGATCACCGATAAAAATGAAACTCTTCATTATGGAAGGATAGGTAGTATGTCAGGTTATAGTTAATTTATGCTTTGTTTGAGAAGTGCAACCTTAAATGTGCATGGTGGGTTTCTCCTCCTCCTTCCCCACTCTCCTAACTAGGGGCAGATTAACTCTCCTGTGGGCCCATGGCTATTAGACGCTGCGTGGCCCCAGTATACAAGTCTTTTTTTCCAAATTTAAAACATAATAATGACAATTATGGCATCGAGGCTGTTAACGTTATACTAAACTTACCTTTTAATTAACATAAAGTCATTCTGTGGTTACATTTCAGTCTTAAAACATGTAGAATATAGTTAAATTAATTCAAAATAGCCTACTTTTTAGCCTAGAACAGCTGTTATATTAGTTTCTTTCTGGGAGAGAGTTTGGGTGCAAGAGGGGGCTCCAGGCTGGGGCAGTGTTGGAGTGCAGGAGAGGGTGAGTGTTCTGGGAGGGAGTTTGGTGCAGGAGGGGATTCTGACCTGGGGCAAGGGTGCAGGAGGGGGTGTGAAGTGCAGGCTCTGGATAGAAGGTGCTTACCACAGGTGGCTCCCAGCTGGTGGTGCAGCAGGGCTCAGGCAGCCTTCCTGCATGCTGTGGCGCCATGCCGCTCCCAGAAATGGCCAGTTGCTGGCACACCTCTGCGCACCTCTTGAGGGAGAGGGACAGTGTGTCTCCGTGTGGTTCCCATGCCTGCAAGCACCACCCTCACAGCTCCCATTGGCTGGTTTCTGTCCAATGAGAGCTCTGGGGACGGTGTTGGGGCAGTGCACAGAGATGCCTCCACTCCCCTCCCTCGCCTCGCTGTGTTAATGTGCCCCTGTTCCTAACATATGAGGGCTCAGTTAACTTATGAAGTTGATATGTACAACTATACAGGTCTAGGCATGTTGGTGTCTCTTCCTGGATACATTCCATATTCCTTACATATTGTGCAAGCACACAGACACTTCCACTTGTCAAGCACCAGAAATAATATGAAAAAAATACCTACAGTGTAACTTCCTTTGTGGAAAAGAAAAAAAAAAAACATGTGTACAAGATTATACGTTGCCAAGGTTAATAAGCCTAAGGAGTGAGGGCACTGCCTTTTTACTGAATTGTTTACTGGTGATTAAGGTTGTAAATTACAGAAACAAACGGGTGTGCACTGCTGAAGTAGTTGCTGAAGCTGTGGGATTTATCCCTGTTGTATCTCGCTAGCTTCATGGCACAATTCTTATGTTTCAGAACTCAGTACAGAACAAACAAAAAACTTAGTTGGAAAATAAAAAGCAAAACTTTCTACTGAGAACTGATCATTCATTTCACAAAAGATTTGGTGGACTAAGTAATAAGAAACTTCAAGCACATTTATTTCTCCAGATTTTGCAACCTGTTTACTCACTACATACCAGGACTGAACAACGGTACTGGCACATTAAACAGGTCAGTTGAAAGGGCAAATGCTTCTATTTATTCAGGAGTGACTATTAAAATAACTTGTGCAGCCTTCCATAGAGAAGGCCTTTCATCGGCAATTATTACAAAATCAGGGGATCTTCATAGTGAAGCAAAACCCTTTGATGTTCTAACCATTGAACTGATTAATAGCCTCCTATTACATGAAAACTGCAGGCTGTCAGAAGTTCTCCTCCTTCAGTTTTAAATCATGAGTTAACAACAATATATCCCTTCGGCATGTTGAACTACCAGCAAATTACTACTGCAGTTTGATTTGAGTAAGTGAGGTCTCAGGCACCCTCAGCAAATCCATGCATGTAAGTGTAACACTAGCTTACACTAGTCCAATTGAACTGTCCTCTGGACAGTACAGAGCTGCACTTGAAGTGCAGTTTAATAATGTTATTTTCTTCTTTTGTGAAAAAATATACCCAATTTTTTTGTGGTACAAAAATGGCCAAATCACCTTGAATGGTAATTTCCTTTTATCTCAAACTAATTGGGATTGGTACTTGCTAATATATAGATAGGACATCTTCAATAGGTGGCACTCTAATTCTTACTTTTTAAGCACTAGCAGTGTGCCTAGGCTTACACAGGACATAAATATGAAGACTTCAAAGACTCTGCAGGCCTGGGCCCCTCCCCAACATCCTTCTTTAAAAGAAAATTCCTGTGGTAATCCTGCATCCCCTTTCCTACCTCAAGTTCAAGGAACTTTAAATTTTCTGGCATTTTATATACCCAGTGCTGTTAAAGTGTTAATCTGGCACAGGAAGAGACAAGTCTCTCATTATCCTCTGGAGGACATTTTAGTTTCAATTAAACAAACATTCTTTGGACAGCTGATTCCACTTAGTAAGCAGAACTTCCCGGCATCCTTATTCTGATATCAGTACTGGATAAAAGTCTATGTCTGAGTCTGAAAAATAATTATAATTATTGTAAATTTTAATAGGATTTAGAATTGGCAGGATGTTACATATTAAAAATTCAGAGTATTAATGCTGAGATTTAATAGAGTGTGGAACAAATAATTAACTCATCAAATAGTTGTTAAACCTCAATAAATATGGATTTACGAATCAATGGCCATTTGAAAAGTACTAATTGTCTTAAATGCCATTATTCCTCATTAGGAACATCTATTTAATGAAATAACTGATTATAGTAATACTCCCAATAGT
The DNA here is from genome assembly GCA_032164245.1 of Sternotherus odoratus. Classification (NCBI taxonomy): domain Eukaryota; kingdom Metazoa; phylum Chordata; order Testudines; family Kinosternidae; genus Sternotherus; species Sternotherus odoratus. Next base: position 65,344,179 of record JAVMKO010000001.1, read on the forward strand.
AACATAAAAGTAGTATATTACAAGTTTAAAAGAATCTGATATAATGATAGAGCTATATTTATTTTGTTTTCTCTGTCATTAATGAAAAAGCAAAAAAGGATAAAAATAAATTATTTCACAAAGTCCCTCACAATGTTCTTTGACTTCCGAGGTGATATTCTCTGTTTTAGTTCTGCTTGCCAGTAGGACAGCGTGCTGAGAGAGATAAAAAGATGAAGATCATTATTTTTAGAACCACTTTCTTTGCCCAAGAAAATGCAACACCAGGCATAGGTACCACTCTTAGTTTTGTCTCTGTTGTCCTTTTAGATAAATAGTTAAAAACAGAAAGACCTTGAGGAAACAAACCTTTGTAACTTGACTTGAAACATTAAGCTGTTTCCTATCTGAAGGAAAGCAGCTGTTCTACACCAAGTTACTTCAGATAAAATTTGGCTTTCAGTATTGTAGCTAAAATGATGATCGACCTAAATCGACAAGCTATATTGGAAGAACAGAACAGGTCATACTGGTGGGGGAGTGGAATTATATGTGAAAGAAAGCATAGAATCAAATGAAGTAAAGATTGTAAAGTAATCAAACTGTACCACAGAATCTGTATGGATAGAGAGTCCATGTTCCAATAAAAAGAATATAGCGGAAGAAATATATTACCGACCACCTGACCAGGATGGTGATAGTGACTGAAATGCTCAGGCAGATGAGAGGCTATTAAAATAAAAAAAAAATCTCAATAATAATAATGGGGAATTTTAATTATCCCCATATTTACTGGGTACATGCCACCTCAGGATGAGATAAAGTTTCTAGAAACCTTAAATGACTGTTTCTTGGAGCAGCTGGTCCTGGAACCGACCAGAGGAGAGGAATTTTTTGATTTAGTCCTAAGTGGAGCACAGTATCTGGTCCAAACGGTGAATATAGTTGGACTGCTTGTTAATAGTGACCATAATATAATTAAATTTAAATTTTTAATTTTAAAAAACACCACAGTGGCCCAACACTGTAGTATTTTATTTCAGAAAGGGGAACTACACAAAAATGAGGAGGTTAGTTAAACAGAAATTAAAGGGTACAGTGCCAAAAGTGAAATCTCTTCAATCTGTGTGGAAACTTTTTAAAGACACCATAATAGAGGCTCAACTTAAAGGTATACCAAGTTAAAAAAACATAGTAAAAGAACTGAAAAAAGAGCCACTATGGCTAAACAACAAAATAAAAGAAGCTGTGAGAGGCAAAAAAGCATCCTTTAGAAAGTGGAAGTTAAATCCCAGTGAGGAAAGACAAAGGAGCATAAACACTGGCAAATAAAGTGTAATAATACAATTAGGAAGGCCAAAAAATAATTTGAGGAACAGTTAGCCAAAGACTCAAAAAGTAATAGCATTTTTTTTAAGTACATCAGAGCAGGAAACCTGCTAAACAACCAGTGAGGCCACTGGATGATCAAGGTGCGAAAGGAGCATTCAAGGATGATAAGGCCATTGCAGAGAAACTAAATGAATTCTTTGCTTCGGGTGTGAGGGAGATTCCCAAAACTGAGACATTCTTTGTAGGTGACAGAGCTGAGAAAGTGTCCCAAATTGAAGTATCATTGGAGGAGGTTTGGGAGCAAATTGATAAATTAAACAGCAATAAGTCACCTGGACCAAATGGTATTCATGCAAGAGTTCTGAAGGAATTCAAATGTGAATTTGCAGAACTACTAACTGTAGTCTGTAATCTGTCATTTAAATCAGCTTCTGTACCAGATGGCTGGAGGATAGCTAATGTGATGCCAATTTTTAAAAAGGGCTCCAGAGGTGATCCCAGCAATTACAGGTCTGTAAGCCTGACTTCAGTACTGGGCAAAGTGTTTGAAACTGGTTGAAATAAAGAATAATATTGTCAGACATATAGATGAATATAATTTGTTGAGGAAGAGTCAACATGGTTTTAGTAAAGGGAAATCATGCCACACCAATCTACTAGAATTCTTTGAAGGGATCAACAAACATGTGGACAAAAGAGATCCAATGGATATAGTGTACTTAGATTTTCAGAAAACTTTTGATAGGTCCCTCACCAATGGTTCTTATGCAAAGTCAGCTGCCATAGGATAAGAGGGAGGAAGGTGCTCTTGTGGTTTGGTAACTCATTAAAAGGAAACAAAGGGTAGGTATAAATGGTCAGTTTTCAGAATGGAGAGAGGTAAATAGTGGTGTCCCCCAGGAGTCTGTTCTGGGACCAGTGCTATTCAACATATTAATAAATGATCTGGAGAAAGGGGTAAACAGTGAGGTGGAAAAATTTGCAGATGAAACAAAATTGGTAAAGATAGTTAAAACCCAAACTGACTGCGAAGAGCAACAAACAGATCTCTCAAAACTGGGTGCCAGGGAAACAAAATGGCAGATGAAATTTAATGTTGATAAATGCAACATTATGCACATTGGAAAACATATTCCCAACTATACTTATAAAATGATGGGGTTTAAATTAGCTGTTACCACTCAAGAAAGAAATATTGGAGTAATTGTGGATAGTTCTCTGAAAACGTCCACTCAATGTGCAGCAGCCGTCAAAAAAGCGAACAGAATGCTGGGAATCATTAAGAAAGGGATAAATAATAGGACAGAAATCATTATGTTGCTTCTGTAAAAATCTATGGTATATTGGGTTCATATATGGTATATTGCTTCATCTCAAAAAAGATATATTGAAATTGGAAAAGGTTCAGAAAGGGTCAACAAAAATTATTAGGGGTATGGAACGGCTTCCATCTGAGGAGAGATTAATAAGACTGGGACTTTTCATCTTGGAAAAGAGATGATAAGGGGAGATATGATTGAGGTCTATAAAATCATGACTGGTGTAGAGAAAGTAGATAAGGAAACGTTGTTTACTACTTCTCATAACACAAGAACTAGGGATTGACAAATGAAATGAATAGGCAGCAGGTATAAAACAAATAAAAGGAAGTATTTCTTAACACAGCACACCATCAAGTTGTGGAACTCCTTGCCAAAGGATGTTTTGAAGGCCAGGATCATAACAGGACTCAAAAAAGAACTAGATACATTCATGTAGGATAGCTCCATCGATGGCTATTAGCCAGGATGGGCAGAAATGGTGTTCCTATACTTTTTTTTTGCAAGAAGCTGGATGTGAGCAACAGGGCATGGATCACTTGATGATTGTTCTGTTCATTCCCTCTGGAGCACCTGGCACTGACAACTATCGTAAGACAGGATACTGGACTAGATGGACCTTTGGTCTGACACAGTAAGCCATTCTTATGTTCTTATGGAATTCTTTCATGCATTTATTCCTAGATAAAACTTGGTAATACAGAGTTATAAATCTCCAACTTTCTTTACTGTTTAAGTGCCTTCAAGGTGCACTGTATGAAGTACAGGAGCACTAAGAAGAGCACCAAAAAATAACTGAACCTGATCACTTAATGTAGGTGCAAGTATTGTGGTGAATAAGACAGTTCCAATAGCAGGAGTGAACACTGTATTGAATTTACAACATTTCTATTATAACCTTAACAAAACACTTTAAATTACCTTAGACAATACAATATGACAGAAATATACTTTCAACAAAAAATACCCAACCTTTATTTGTAGGACTAGATTAGAATGAAGAGACAAAAGGAAAAATCAAGATTCATCACTATAGTAGGCTATGGGCCATATACTGGCTCCAGCTCTGTCCGCTTTGTACCACTCTGACAGCACATCCTGTTACCGAATGTGCTATTGCTTGGCTTGAAATTCCATCTTAAGGCAAGCACAGTGCTTCATGCCTACATATATTGACTTTTAAACTGCCAATTATAAAACATCATTCTTATCTGGTTAATAATTCCCAGAGAAGATGAAATAGGACTTAATTTACATAAGTAAGTTATATAGGATTGAGGTTAAATCTTCTAAAACCCACTTATCTTGCTTTAGGTCAAATAGCAACTTTGCTTAATCCACACAAGTTCAAATACCCATTTAAACCAGACAGCTTGGTTGACAGAGCAATCCATTACTTTGTAAGAACCCCATTTCTAATCCAACCTTTTGAAGAAAAGGTCTGAAAATATGACAATTATATTCTCTGTCTTTAGTACGTGATGCAGATGTTTGGCTGTGTGAAAAGTCCCCTTTGACACTATTTTCAGTGATATGATACCTACACCGAGTGACATTACTTTTCCCATAATACTAACATCCAGTTTATTCTTCTGATATAGTCTGAAATGTTTTGCTCAGCTCGAATGGTGAGTGAAAATATGTAGAGTGAATAACAATCTCTTTTCACCAAAAAAGGCTGATTTGGGTCAAACATTTTGTAAATTTGTGTCAAATTTATTAAACTGGTTTAGTCAAATGGAAAAAAAATTAAAAAAGTCAAAACATTCCATTTTGAAATCTTCAAAAATAAACATTTTGACTTGGACTGGAAATTAATTTTTTGTGTCAAATTTCACTTCAATCTAATTAAAATAAGTTTCCAAAGGGTAAAATTTCAAAAGTGAAATGAAATTTATTGTTTGGGGGCAAATAAAATGTTGTTCACCTCCAAACATTTTAAAAAAATTATTCAGCCACTTAACCAAAAAATAATCAATTATTTTCACAACTCTACTCACCACACCATGAATATATACATCCCTATGTTTTTGCTGGAGATTACAAGCTATCTCAGGCAGCAATTACCGGTATGTTTTATTCTGTTTTCTGTATTTATACACTGTAGCAAATTGTATAGCAATCCTGAAGCTCCCATTAGCGGGGAATGGCAAACCATGGCCACTGGGAGCGGCGGGCAGCCATGCCTGCGAATGGTCAGTATAAACAAACTGTCTCCCGGCCCACCAACGGATTACCCTGATGGGCTGTGTGTGGCCCACATGTCATACATAAAAATGGTCTATCAACTGCCAGGATAATTGAAACTGAAAACCACACACAAATAGTTCTAGCCACCGTTTCTAATGAGAAATGAGGGAAAGAAAATAAAGAGATCAGATAAGCTATAAAAAGCCACCTAAAAAGACAAAACCGTGTCACAGTGTAAAATTGAGAAAGTTAGTGTAAAAAATTAGAAGTTAGGTTTTTGTTTTAAAAAAGGGTTTCCCTACCTCATTCAACATATTTAGATATACTTACTGAACTAACCAATCTGAGGCTATATCTACACATATGGTGGTGTGTAGAGTACATACACTGCATGCACCCACAGCATGGATGTACATAGCAGTGTAGAAGGTGAGGCCCTGCTTTGGCAAGTAAAAGTGCCTGGCCCTTAGGGTATGTACCCTACACTACTCTCTGCATGCTCCATTGGTGTCTCCCCTTTCTCAGCAGCTTTATTTTGTTTGTTTTTAAATAGTCTGATGTCCCACTGCCTCCCTATTACCAGAGTGTTTCCTCACCAATGGCTTTGGCATCTTCCCACCACTGGAGCCTTTCTGGATGCAGAGAGCTGGCAGAGCCTTACCCGCCTCAAGAAAAGGTTCCTGCTGCATGGAAAGTTTCTGGCATGGAGAGGTGGTGGAGAAAGGCTCTGGCAGCTCCCCACTGCCAGAACCTTTTCCAGCTGCTTTGTCCTCTACCAGAGCCTACACTAACACATGTAGCTATGCATCACAGTGTGGAAGTGGCCCCCTTTTAGTACACCACGTAGTTACACATGCCCTGTATGTTACCACCATAGACTAGGCCTGAGTAATTCTACTGAAGTCTTTTGTCTGTAAGTTCAAGGTGCCTTAGCAAAAGTACTCATCACTAATCATTAGAAAGTGAATGACTGAAAGATCAAACTCATACGCTGATACTTACTGCAACTGTAACAAAAAAACAATCTGTGTTGATTGTTGTAAATGTTGCAGAATCAAGGCCCGATGCATGTAATCTAGCACATCAGATCTCTCCTGGTGTTAGAACTCCAGGCCTTTGTGCTCTGATGCAGATTCATAATAAAAGAGGGTGATGGTATTATAGCCATCACTCTTAGGAGTTTCTTCTGGGGGCAATTTTAAATTGCTTTAAGGAGTCCTGGCAGAGCAAATGCACTGAATTGGTAAAAAAAAAGCTATGCAGTATGGAGATCTCAGAACCCAGCCCATTGTTTTTAGACCATCATCATGAAATCTGACAATGCAATGTCCAAAAAAAGATATGACCCTTCTTTTGACCTCAACTTCATTTACAGGTGAAAGGAGAGAGAGAGAGAGAGAGAGAGAGAGAGAGAGAGAGAGCTCTTCCCTTTAAAATACATTAGGTTTTAAAATCAAAACATCATTCACTCTACTCAATAGATCATAAATTTTAAAAGATTTCTGGCAAACCAAGGGCCTGATCCAAACCTCACTGAAATAATTGGAAAGTGTCCCCCTTTAATTAGCTGTGGATCAAGCTCCACATGAACAATGAGAAATTCTACAGATGCCCATGAGGGAGAGACATCACTGCTATAACTTGTAGGAGATCCACTTGCCGCCCACTTCAAGAACAGGCAGGAGGGTCCTTTTTGGCTTCACCAGTGTCCTTTTATTTATAGTGCAACCCCCCACCACCAATGTACAGCTCTGTTTTAGGCCCAGCCCTCAGCTTGGCTGGCCTCAGGAAACAAGTTAGCTCTGTAGCCAGGTAGCTCTTGCAGGCAATCAGCCTCAGCTACCTTCCTCTGCTTTGCTTTGCCTTCTCTCTCTGTCTATCTCCACCTTTTTTTTTTTTTTTTTTCTTTTCTCTCTCTCTCTCTCTCTCTCTCTCTCTCTCTCTCTCTCTCTCTCTCTCTCTCTCCTCCCCCCCCCCTCCTGGCTTCCTCCCCACGAGGTTTATATCCCCTGGGGAGGCTACCAGGTGCAACCCATTTGGCCCTGATTAGCCCAGGGCTGCACTCTGCTAGGTAATCAGCTTCCCTAGCTTAGGGAAGCTGCTAGCAGAGGCTTTTCTATCTTTAAGGGGTAGCAGGGCTGGCTCAGCAGTTCCTGGCCAGCACCCTGCCACAAACTGATCATTGTTTTCTTAGCATTTTGTGTTTTTTGTATGTGTAATAGGGCACAGTACAACATCTGCAATTCATAATGTGCTTGCTGCATCTTTGAATGGAGCAGTGAAGGTAAACACTAGTTGAGCCATTTCTACTTTTCTTTGTCTACACTGGAAGTAAATCAATTCAGACTAAACCAATCTAGAACTGTTGAAAGCACACTATGGTTTCAAAACAATTCTTAGAACACAGGTAAAATGGGTGGGGCACATGTGTATTTATCCAGGTGACTAATAACTATTTTAGGGGCTCAAATTATACATTTCTTTAGATGTGTTTTTTGAGTTTCAGTTTTCTCCTCTATAAAAAAGGGGTAAAACTTTTCAAAGGTAATTGTGGGGATGGATTTCAATTCCAAATAACAGGTAATATTCCAGCGCATAAAAACTCATTAACATGAAATCAAGATATTTTGCTTTTTGTTTTTAAACTGGTAATTAAGTTATCTCTACTATATCAGTGCTTTCTTTATTTTCCTGCCAGAAGCTTCACTCCTCTACTGTGCATACCCTGCAAAGATTCCCAAATGATGCTTTCCCACTCTGGCTGGCAGTGTTCAAAGCTTCAGGACATTTTATTAACAGCTTTCTGTTCAAAGTGAAACAAAATACCACCACAAAGTCTAGTGCAAGTTTGTTGTTTGTCAGTAGGTGTTATTGTAATTCGGAGAATATTGTGTGACCGTGGATGAGAATATTTACTTTGGGAACATTAAATATATAATGGGTTTGGAAATAAATAAATAAAAGCAATTTTGAAAGGTCAACCTGATTAGAGTGGAGGTATCCTGCAGTGCATCAAGCTTGGTGTTTTTTGTAATTAATGAAGATTAATTCATAATGCCGTTAATCCATTATACCCAATGATAGGTGATTAGGAATATGCATCGTGGTGGTTGTGGTGTCTTTTGTAACATGATCTAAGGCAGAAGGAGTCATTAGTTCAGCATTAAACTCTGGGAGCCAGTACACTGCAGATCTCAGAAAAGGCCCACAGCAGAAGGAGGGGCGGGAATGGGGCAGGAGAAGGCACCTGCCACCTCTTCTCTACCAGGGGCCCCAGAAACCCAGCATATCTCCAGAAGTGGATAGAGCTGTCCAGTAGGGAAATAAGGTGAATAGAGATTGCACTGATTCAACACAATGCTTCACTTGTGGTGGAGATTAGAGTGCCCTTTAAGGTAGTTGTGCAGCCACCTTCCTCAGGCAAATGACCCTGCAAACAGCAAACCAGACTGGCACAATTTGCATTTCTCTGCATCATCAGGCATGAACACAGCCATGCTTTCTGTGAGCATCGAGGAGAGATGGGACTTAGAAGTAGAGCTGCATGAAGCTTTCACACACAAAAAAAATCATCAAAACTTGTATGTTTCATTATAAATCAAACCAAAGCTTGGGACAGATTAGTAAAAAAGTATCAGAGAGGTAGCCGTGTTAGTCTGGAATTGCAGAAGTGACAATGAGTCACTTTAGTTAGTCTTTAAGGCGCCACAGGACTCTTTGTCATTATTTAAAAGGTTCACAAAACTCCCCCAGCAAGCCTTGGCCCAGTTTTGAGCATCCCTTCGTTATTTACGGTTATGCCTCAAAAACCAAATGAAACTTTCATATGGTCAAGACACAAGACTAGCGAGACCCAGCTGGTCATTGACTTTCGCTCTAAATTCCTGAGTTCATTTTAACGCTCAAAGTCAAAGCCCAGGCCAGGGACTGCTGACTTCATATGGTTCCAAGCCTTTCTATTTATGTATTTATTTATTTTAAAAGGAATAGCTGATCCACTGTAGTCACAGCCATTAAATCCCTTACATTTGTTGTTAGTATGTAATCAATGTTATCACTATACTACTGGGCAATTTTTTAACTACACAAATATCAAAAGTTAAAGTGTGAAAGTAGAACATAGTTCCAGATTGTGAATTTTATGGGGGCTATTTTGTCTGCCAAATAGTGCTCAGGCTCTACAGCAGACTGGCAATTAACTACAGCTGGTGGGGATTTTTTGTTTCTAGTATTGTTTTTAATGGAAAATAGTGATTTCATTTCACAACCAAAACTTTTTCTGGAAACTTGTCAGTTTCAAAAGGAACATTTCTCAAGTCAGCGATGGAATTGCTGGTCAAAACCAGGAGGAGAAAATGCACAATCCCCCCATGGGGTTAGCATGTTCATTTAAAATATACAAGAGCCGGGTTCAAGTCCTGTCAGATTTCAAGTTGGATCTCCAAAGCAAGTTCCCTAACCGCTGGATTCTTGGCTATTCTGAGGCAGGCCCCTCTCATATTTTTATGAACAATTGTGAAATGTTTTTGTTTAATGCTGTGAAGGAATGAAACCAAATCCCAAAGCTTCAAAAGTTTTCATGAACTTGGCATTCTTGTTTTCTGGCCCACCCTACAGTTAACCAAGACAGCTTCCCTTTAGTTAAGTGTATCAGACCTGAATTGTGCTGAGGTTATCTGAGGTGGAAATAGCTCTTCACATCACAGCAGTTGCATGCTCCTGATGAAATAAGATGGATGAAATTACAATGCAAAAATGTAATGGACAAAAACCTCAGACAATTTAAAAAGGCACTATGTAATTTGCTTTAAAAATATATCTTGTTATTCAGAATGCACTTCTATTTTATAATGTATCAGAGCAGAATTGCCACCTTCAAACTGATCACTAGTTGAAATGTATAAACGCTTTTCCTTACTTACAGTTTTCCCTTTGGATATATTTAAAAAAACACATTTTTTAAAAAGTGCCCTGATATTACATTGGATTAAAAAATTTTTTTATAAGACAGCACTTAGCCAATGACGTAAGGTCCATATTCTGCATCCACTGGAATCAACTGGACTTTTGTTATTGACTTTAATAAAATACAACTGGGGCCGCGTTGAAAAGAAATGTGCTAGCAGCAGGTAGAAAATAAATATTTTTATTGGTTTGAATTGATATTTTCAGGGGATTTTAAAATTAAAAAAAAATATTACAAGCCATGTTGCTAGTTTGAGAATATCTTTCTGGAATACCAGATCAAACATCAATGTTTTATTTTGTTTGAAAGAAGTTATTTCAATGTCTCTTTTGCTCTGGCGTTACTGATCCAGTGTGTGGTTAGCATTTTAGATGAAACTGTGTTTCAGACCATTGTATATTGTTACATTATAGCAATATTATGGTTTAGTAAAACAGAATTTAATTCTTTGTGAAGTGCTAATAGATTAACCTGAAAATTCTTGGTTGAATCAGCTCTATACTATGTGGCAAATCTGTAACCATAGAAACAAAATTGATATTTTAATCGTTACACTATGGAAATCATTAAGGTACACACCAAAGAGTGATTTCACAACACGGGTAATGGGTGTGTGTATATATTCAAGACATGAAATGTACCATAAAATGTACAGGAGTCTCCCAGATATTAGTAAGCCATAAGAAATATTTTTAAGTAAGTAGTAATGCTAAGCATGTCTGGTAATTGTACTAAAACTGATCCTTACAGCTGGTTGTATGTTTAATAATAACCCTTTCAGTATGATAAGACTTACGCTGTTTGCCTTTGTTATCGTTCAACAGCTTTATATTGCTTCTTAGAAGTTGAACTGGACTCCTTGGTTTCTTTAACAAATAAAGAGGCATTCTGTCTGTTCATGATTTATGCTAGTTTTCAGGTCAATGAATCAGAAGAGATTTGTTCTACTAAAATGAACAATAAACAATAGAATTTCAAAATAAGGAATATGTTCCCCAATACCCTACTTGCTTGGGTGCACTTGGAAAGGGCTCTGGTCTAAAATTTGCTTTACTTGTAATCTGCTTATCAGAGATTTGAGCACAGTTTGATAGAGAATAGGTGTTATGTCCTTCTCATGTTCAAATCACTATTTTGCATTTCGGTATCTTTCTAGGGAGACGTATCTCATTGACCATGGGGGGCAAGAGAAGGAAAGAATCAGATGGTAAATTGCAGATATTACCTTTAAATTGCTTGGAAATTTTGAATAGAAATGAGTTGATACATGAAAGCTCCCTCTTACCCTCGAAACTCAAAGCATTAGCTTGCCAATTAGGAGTTGTGCAAAGAAGCAACTTGCTTCTCTTTGATTTTGGCAGAGTAAGAAGGGTCACATTTTCACACAGATAATCTGATTTTGGACAATTTCTCCAGGGTTTTTAGAGAGCAACAAGCTTTTCTTCATAATTTAAATATTCTTGTCTTCTATTTCTATCTTCCCTAACAACAACAAAAAAGTGTTTTGGCCAATGTCCTGTAGAGTATTTGTGTTTCCTGAGGACCTCTGTAAAATATGCAGAAATTAATGCAGCAAAACCACACATCGTTCCATACTCAAGCCCCTTTTGGTGTGTAATCCAGTGTTCCAGCTCAACTGGCAGTAACAAAGTTGGGGCAAATGTAAGTAATGTGGCTAGATATTAATTGTGGTCATAATGGCTTTTAAAGCTGCATTCATCTCCCACCATCCCCACCCACCTGATCTGTGAAGAATGTATGAGGCTACCAGCAACCAAGTTAGAAGATTTCTGTGCGCAGAATTAGCAGAAGCAGAATGGTTATACTGTATCGATGGGGTGTTTTACCAACCAAGAATTGAAGCAATTCTTGTACAGATAGAATCTGCCATAGTGGTAGACTACTTGAGAAGAGTATTGCATGCCAAGGGCTTATTTATTTACAGAATGGATTCCTAATTTGGACAACTTGCTTCCAATTCTTGATCATGAAAGCCACTTTCTAGTCACAAATACATGCAATCCCTGAGGTAATTATAGCAATTGCTCATTTAGAAAACAGTACATTTTAGCTGATGTTGAATGCAATTAGTCAGCTGGAAAAAGCAGGAGCTTGCCAGAGTGGTTACATGAGTCTATCTCAGTGGTAGGGGTAAAGTTGAGGATGAGAGATGTTTACATGCACAGCCCCAGAAGAAGACATACAAATTGGGCTGAATAAAGCAAAAGTTAGTGAGGCAGTATACAGCTGCCATGTAAATGGGGCACCAAGGCTGGTTGTGGGGCAAAAAATTGCAATAAAATCAAAAATTCAGCTCAGTTGGAACATAGATAGAAATACCAGCAAGTATCTTTACAGTTGCCAAGGCAACAAGAAACCTCAGTCTAGGTTTTAGAAAGGGTCATTTAAAACAGCATCATCCAGCAGATGAAAGATTAACATCTTTTACAGATTCAGCCTCAGAGTTACTATCATAGTGCTGAAAATCTTCTAAATAATAAACAGAAGTTACAGCTGGTTATGAAACATAGTTTCAACAAAGCTCTAACCAAATCCATCCATCCCATTATAGGTTCTAACAAGGTGAAACTCACTACAAGGGCTGAAGATATTGTGATAAGCATGTTATAACAATCCTGACAGATAGCAAAACAACACACAGACACTGTACAAAAATATGGCCATAGATACTCTGCTCTCAGGGTTCAAGCACACCAAAGAGACTAGTCCCTACAAGTCACTGGATGGATGCAGGTTGCATAACAAGATGACAAAGTGTTCTGTTGAAAAAATGACTGAGGGATACAGCAACATAGTAGCCACGAAATGAAGACAAAGACAGCAGTCCCACATCAAAAATCTTTCCAATTTTCCCTGGCTAGTGAAAACAGCACATCCAGATGATTTTATTTCTGCCAAGATTTTTTGATGCACTGATGATGTCCTCACTACTACAGGTAGACCCTCCAAAGTCTTCTTAAAGTAGAGCATGGAGATACAGTAAGGTATCCCTGTTTAAACTGACTTTTTGAGATATTCTCATGTTTCATGGACATGTGACAGAATCATTCTCATACTGATATTCCCTTTAGTCATTAAAATCAAAAGCCTTACTCTCAAATATAGGGATCATGTCTGGTTTTAATACACATAGATGGGAACTAATTTAAGCAAAGTGCCCCTTGATTATGCTGCAAATCAACATATAGCAGAAGAATGCACCTGCAGATAGTCTTGTCTCTATATACTGGATAGTAACACAAAGTGAAGTACACTTCATCAGGAGGTTTAATATGGGCTATTTGTGCACAAAATCTGCCATAATGAAAATAATCTTTCCAGAGTCAAGTTAACATCTCTAGTATTAAACCAGAACATATCTATGCCCATTCTCCACAAATACATTTAGAAAGATGACAACAGACTGCCAGGGTTACAAGTCAGAATCTTTTTTTAAGATTGCAATAGATAGCACTGTCAATAGGCTATATTGATACTTTTGGTCATTTCAAAGTGGCTCTAGCCCCTGCATGTGTAGCCCAACCCTTTACCCTACATCCCATGAGAAGTGTATCCAAACAGATGCCATTATCTGCACAGTTTTCAGAGTGGTAGCCGTGTTAGTCTGTATCAGCAAAAACAACGAGGAGTCCTTGTGGCACCTTAGAGACTAGCAAATTTATTCGGGCATAAGTTTTTGAGGGCTATAACCCACTTCATCAGATCCATGGAGTGAAAAATACAGGAGCAGGTATAAATACATGAAAAGATGGAAGTTGCCTTACCAAATGTGAGGTCAGTCTAATGATACAATTAAATTAACAGCAGGATACCAAGGGAGGAAAAGTAACATGTCATGGTAATGAGAGTAGCCCATTTCAAACAGCTGACAAGCAGGTGTGAGTAATGGTAGGGGCAAATTAGTATTGGGGAAATTAGGGTTAGGGTTTTTAATGACCCAACTACTCCCAATCTTTATTCTGCCTAATCTGATGGTGTCCAGTTTGCAAATTAATTCCAGTCCTGCAGTTTCACGTTGGAGTCTTTTTTGAAGGGCTGAGTGACCAGGGAAATTGAAGTGTTCTCTTACTGGTTTTTGAATGTTATGATTCCTGATGTCAGATTTGTGTCCATTTACTTTTGCGTAGAGACTGTCTGGTTTGGCCAATGTACATGGTAGAGGGCATTGCTGGCACATGATGGCATATATCACATTCTGCAGGTGAACAAGCCCGTGATGGTGTGGCTGATGTGGTTAGGTATGCACAGTGAAACTGCCCAGGATCAATGAAAAGTGCAAATCCAAATGAAACAAACCTCAAGAAGTACAAGAAAACCCTGGTACATTCTCAGTGAACAAGGAGAAGCTAATTCCTTTTATTAAGGCCTTCACTCTGGAGTGGTGAGTTCCACCATTAAACATATAGGAACCATAAAAGAGGTCTTCTATAATGAATGGGCAATTATATAGCTATATTTGCTAAGAATACAATTTACGGGAAAGGCATAGTAAATGGACTTTGTAACCAAGGGAAGTGCTTATTTATTACACAACATATCCTGGATAACTTAGCTGGTATCCTAGCACTCATCTATTTAGGCTGATATTTTGGTCAGTGTGGCACTTAACCTCAAAAATTGTACCTTAATCCCCATATTCACTACTGTGAGATGATTATGGTATGTTTTGTACAAAATATGCATTATAAGGTATCATTTAAAAAGTCTTGACCTGTTGAACATTACTATCTTGTTGGATTCTATGTACTATAATTGTATGTAAAGTTATGAAGTATTGCTTTATGTTTGTTACTGAAATATGTAATAAGTGGGAAATGTCCACAGCTTTCAGTTATAAGAAAGGAGCAACGAACACGGCAAAGACCGATCAGGACAAGCCAGACGTGTTGATGGCCATCAAGAAGAATTCACTCTCCCAGAGACTCCTCAGAAATAGCATTTACACAGTGGGGGCTACCTAACTGCTTTTGTCACAGAACTTGGAGAGAAAGTATAAATGAAGGTTGATGACATCATCATTTGGCCTCTTTCCTCCCGCATTTCAACACCTGGAAGATTCTCTGGAAGGCAAAAACTGGGGAGCTTGGTCTCAGGCTGACAAGAGAATTCAGCCGGTGTATTAAGATCTGTAAACTGCTTATAACATCAATGGGGTGAGAAAAGCTGGTTAATCCAAATTTTTCATAGTGTAACAGAGTGCTGGCTCAGAGGATCAAGCCAGGCCCCTGTTAACCCTGACCCAGGGAGAAGAAGGTACTAGCTGGAGCTGGCTGGAAGGCCACACCCTAATTACCTGAAGGGAGACACCTGCAGGCCTGAGTAGCCAGCTATAAAAGCTGGCAAGAAGGAATCTAGAGAGACAAGAGGGGGAGGAGACCAAGGATACAGGAAAGGGAAGAGTGTGAGCAGTGTATCCCTGTTGGCCAGGAAGCTAGCTGTCTCCCTGAGCAGTGGTCTGTAGATCTGTATATATATCTGTAAATAGTAGGTGGTGGGGACAAGACACAGCTAATAAAAGACAGGGGTGCTGCACATAAATTGGGCTCCAGCGGTTTTTGTGAAGAGGACCGGCAAGGGCCCAGATACACATAGTCCATTAAAGTTAGAATTTAGACTGATTCTGTTTTTATTTTTTAAATAACTCACTTTGACCTCTATGCCTAACACTTATAATCATTTAAAATCTATCTTCCTGTAGTTGATAAAAACTTATTTTAATGTTTTGTCTTTACCAGTGAGTTTATCTAAAGTGTTTGGGGAATCTGCTCAGATTACAAAGGCTTGTGCATGTCCACTTTCCTTAGATGAAGTGGCAAATTAATTAATAAGCTTGCACTGTTCAAGAGAGGGTCTTGAGCAATGTAAAATGGGGCATTGTTCAGGTGCAAGAGTTGGAGGCTGGGGAATTTGGCTGGAGTCTCCCTGTGTATAATTCAGGAGTGCCTTAAAGAACATTCATGCAACTCAGCTGGATATGTACCTCCACATGTTGATGGCTGAGTGACAGAGCATATGGAGGGGATTGCTGCTTGTCACTACCACAGTACTGTGAGAGACAGATGAGGCTGAAGAGCTTAAGGGGACTCAGCGGTCCCATAGTTCCAGGTTATACCCTCAGGGGTATGTAACAGCCAGAACAATGTGCCCAAGGGTAAACAATTGCCTATATAGCCTAAACAATATAAGTCTCTAAGGAATTATGAATGTTTTCACTCAGTGATGTTCAACTCCAAGGGCCCTCCCAGGACCAAGGCAGACAGATGGTTTTGTGCAAGTGAGCCAATAAGGCCGTTAAAACATCTTGCAGTTAAAAACAAATCTACAGCTGTGAATATGGCCACCCACGTCCTTCATGACTCTGTCATTGAGAGGCCACATTGAAACTCAGCTTCACATAGGGGATTGTACTATGTGAGCAGACTTCATCAAGGCTGCGTATTTTAGCCAATATCCTTTTTCCTCAGCCAGTTAACATACGGCATGAAGCTGTATTTATAGTTGGTGATTATGATAGGGTCATCTTTATGCTCCCATCATTCACAGATAATGCAAGTGTTTAGTGTGAGTGATCAAAGGGCATGTGCTAATGATGGCACACATTAAACATCCATTTCAACATTTTACACACTGCAAACATCCATGCTACATTTTCAGGAAAATGAAGGGGCTGTCAGATTAATAGAATGACACATCAGGAATGCACTTTGTGTCCTGTTACACAACAGCCTTTGGGCAATAAGATCCAGCAATACGTTGATTGAAGTGTGAGTTGCCCTGTCAGGCCTCAAAGTGCTGATGTTTGTACTAGCTACTAGGTTGGAAAAATGCATGCAACGGAGAAACTGAATGAGCCAAGTGTCCCAGTAGAAGTACTGCAAAAAGCAACACTGTTCACTCTATTCCCCACCCTGATGTCCTATGAGCCCATCCTATGTAGATGCTATATAGTCCATATGAATACCTCATACGCCCTAATAATGGTAGAGAAGTCTGGTCCATACAGAGAAGGGTACAGGACCACCAAACCTTTAACTGCACCTCTGCAGCTGGGCAATAGCGGCAGATATGGTGGAGCCTGGATTTCACAACATCTGCTCTGCTCCATGAAGAAGGAGATGAGCTGCCCTGACCAAACCACATCCACACCAGAGTGTGGAGGAGCCCTGTGATTTCGAAGTTCCCTGGGATGCCAAATGCCATAGGACCAAGTGGCTGCTGAGCTCATGAAGAAAGGTCTGGAAGATACTAGAGCCGGGATTGGTGAGAAATATGATAGGTTTGCCATTAATGGACATAAAGTGCAAATCCTGTCTTCACTTGTGTGTATTAGGGAGGAATGTGGGTAATGAAGAGGGGTGTGGAAAGGAAAAGGAGATTAAATGGAAGTACCTATTTGTCTTAGAGATGCCACACATTATGTGTGGATATATAATCAAGTTAAGAAAGTGAAGATACAAGAAAAAACAAAGAGAATCCAAACGTAAGATAAAAGAATTTGATTTTAAAGTGGCAAATGAAAACAAGTAGGCCAAGAAGGTTCTTGGGAACCCTAAAGTAACTAATGCTCTGTTACAATGCAGAGCATTGCATTTTCCTGGGAAATTCAATTAAAATAAATATTGCCTAGTTTTAAATTTGAGTTCTTCAGTTAATTTCATTTTAGAAGCGTTTGCCTTATAAATGAATCAAAATAATGCCTAGCTCAGGGATCGGAAACGTCGGCATGCGGGACTGCAGGGTAAGTACCCTTAGCGGGCACCGCTGCTTTATTTACCTGCCTTTTCGCTGACCGCGGCTCCCACTGGCCGCGGTTCACCGTCCCGGTCCAATGGGGGCTGCAGGAAGCAGTGGCCAATACTGCGCCGCTTCCTGCAGCCCCTATTGGACCGGAATGGAGAACTGCGGCCAGTGGGAGCTGTGGTCGGCAAAATGGCAGGTAAATAAACCGTCGGGGCCTGCTAAGGGTGCTTACCCTGCAGTCCCGCATGCCAATGTTGCCGATCCCTGGCTTAGCTCTTATATGGAGCTTTTCACCAGTAGATGTCAAAGGGTACATCTACACTGCAGTGAGTCTCAGAGCCCAGGTTTACAGACTTGGACTCGCGTTATGGAGCTCAAAACACACGTGGGTTGGGCTCTGAAGCCTATTCCTCTACCTTCACTTCAGAACTTGAACCCAACCCTGAACTTCTACACAGCTATTTTTAGTGTCATAGCATGGGTGAGCCCATAGAGCTGAGCTCTGATACTCATTGTCCTGAGCTGATGCTTGTTGTGTAGACATATCCAAAGTGTTTTATCAAGGACATTGGTATCATTATGCCAGCATTACAGATGGGGAAACTGAGGTACAGAAGTGCTGCCTTCATGGAATGTATAAATTATGAATATTATTGTGCACATTTTCAGGGCCGGCGACAGAAATTTTGGGGCCCCCTACTCTGAGCATTTGGGCCCCCCCTACTCTGAGCATTTGGGACCCCCCTACTCTGAGCATTTGCCCCTCCTCCCCCGCCAAGGGCTGGCCCGGCTCTTGCAGGTGGGCGGGGGAAGCCCTGCAGCCGGGGGTGCCTCGGGAGCGGCGCGCCCGGCCAGTGCTCTGAAGCCGGCAGCATCCTGTGGTGCCGGGGGGCCTCCCTCCCCGCCCCCCCACCAAGGGTTGGCCCGGCTCTTGATGCGGGTGGGCAGGGGAAGCGCTGCAGCCGGGGGTGCCTCAGGGCGGCTCCTGGGGCGCGGGATGAGCAGCGGCTGAAGGGCTCGGGAGGCAGCCGACCGCGGCGCCGGACACAGCCGGGAAAATGCGGTGTGGTGCCCAGGGGGGACGACTACGAGTAGAGCTGTGTACCGGTCCCTGGACTTCAGGGGGCCCCCCTGAAGTCCAGGGCCCGGTACAGCTCTACCCGTTGTACCCCCCTGTCGCCGGCCCTGCACATTTTAACAGGACATCAACTGTGTCTCATTCTATTCCTTTATTATTATAATTGAAAAAGTTATATTGGAGAGCACACTGAGAACAAACAACTGGGGAAGTGTATAATTTAATCCAAAGCATCCTAATCCTGAAGGCCAAATTCTGAGACCTTCATTAAAGGAATTTATAATAGAAAAAAAGGTTATTCAAAATGCAATGCCCTCCCCCCATTTATACAGTTAAAGGTTATATACAATACCTTATTTTTCAAGCAACAGGAAATATTTAATCTACCCCACTGGGGACAGCGGGGGTGGGACGAATAAATACACATAAATGGAGATTATATAGCCAGTGCTGTACATGTAATTAGAAAAGGTTAATTACTTTTACTACTCAGTAATTTACAGCTTCAAGGAGTGCTGCCTGTTCAAGGCACTTACTTAAAAGATTTCAGTTCCATAAAATTAACCTTTTGTTTAAAATATCCCTATAGTACCAGGCAAAGTGAATTATTGCCCAAATCATTATGTGAGGTTCTGAATTTTCTCTGTTATGCGTTTGTTTCAATTTTCTGTTTCTTCTTCACTCCCTCCCAGTTTCCCTGATAGAAAGACCCATGCCTCTTCAATCACCATACAAATTAAATGGGCTGCGTGGGAAATAAAGAAACAAATCAGTAACATTATGTAATATAGGTTTTAAAATTTTCCCAATTGTGTTCAGCTCAGAAAAGAAATATCTTTCATAGTCAAAGTGTTAAAGGAAAATTAAATTTACCAGAGTTGGAGATGGGAATATATTTTTATATGAAATGCACATTCATATAATTGTTTTAATTTCCAATTTTTTGTATCATGAAAGTAGATCTAGATTGTATTGCAGCTTTCTCCTAGAAATGGTCTGTGCATACATAATATAAAGAGCATAGATTATAAACACTAGCTAGATGGCTCGACAGACAGCTATAGCTAAATCACTGAGCTAAAGCACTGAGCTAAATCAGTGAGCTAAAGCACTGAGCTGGTATGATGGACAGGATTCAGAGGTCCATGTCCTTCATTGAGCAGCTCCCTAAATAAAATACAAGCTTGTCCCCTTTCTTTAATTGAGAAAACAGTGCAAAGTTTAGATACATAAAGTCTATGTATGTAACGCTAGGCTCTGCTCTGAATTATGTCACTGATCCTCAGCATGGGTTCAGCAAAGTAGAATTTGGCATAAGCGTTGTCAGTGACCATAGATATATTTTCAGTGTGATTACATGGCTTTCTGTTCCCTGGACCACCGTGCTTACTGCAGCAGGACTGTCAAGGCTGATTCCCCACTCTGGCACTTCGAGTGCAGAAGTTGGGGGTCTGCAAGGATTCTAAAAATTAATACTGGCCACTCCAGGCTGGTATTAAACTCCCAAGGTTACAGCTTCTCTCTGACCTTGGATGGGTAGATGCTGCCACCACACAAGTGCAAAAAATCCCTTTTGACCCAGGAAGGCACACTTGGGAATTCCTCCCTGTGGAGTATGCTCAAGGCCTTACCCTACTCCCCACACCAGGGAAGAGCTGAGAAAGAAAGCAAAGGAAATCAGCTACGGACACCAGCTAATTAAACAACATGCACAAACCTCTTAGGACACAAAAAACCCAATCCTGTTATTAAAAAGTGTAAATTGTATTAAAAACAAACAGAAAGAAAATACACCCGGAACTTAGGCTACTGCTAGACTTAAAAAGAGCAAATATAATAAGTATCAAGAATTGCTTTCTTGGGGTCCAGGTTAATAGTTACAAGCAAAACAAAAGCATTTGGGGGTTAGCACAGAGGAGACCATAATACTGACAGAAATAAAAGTGATAACCTAATCATATCTTCCTAAACATTCCATGATCTACTTACATATCTGGGGGTTCAGATAAGTAGGGTCGAGGTATGATTTGATGATTTTTCATACCTGATTTAAAGATTCTTACACCATTACTGCTCTGTGTCTCTCTGGAGAACAACGGACAGACAAAGGGAAAGTTTTTTCCCCAATTTAAAAAAGTTCTGGCCCTCCCATTGGCTCTTTTGGTCAGGTACCCACTCACTTCCTTCGACCTATGGGCTTTTTTAACCCTTTGTTGGTAAAACAAGTAGAGAACAGGATTTTGTAGGCAACAGGTGTCCATAAAAGGAAGCTCCCCCACTTCATTATTACAATGATTAACTCTGAGTGAAGTCATTGGATATAATTGTATTTTTGGGACACTGAGGCCCACTTAGGGCTGCAAATCAATCACCATCTCAGGAATGTTTCTCTGATAGGACATAACCCCATACATTTGTGTTAATTCTATCATCTGGTTCAAAGATGTGCATAACTGTTTACATTACAAGTAAACCTTATTTCACAATTAAAAAACAAACAAACCAACACTATATACCAGTGAATACCCAGGTATGTATTTAGTTTGTCCTTGGAATATCTATATACATAAAAATCAAATGGTGTATGCGTGCATGTATGCGTGCGTGCGTGTATGTACGTGCACTTACTCCTTCAACACCGTTTGAGCTAGAGACTTGAAATTTGGTACAGTTAGAGGTCTTAGGGTCCTAATCAGGGTAAGAGTCGAAAATTTTTCAAATCTCACCTCTGACGCCCCCCAAGAGTGAAATTCTTTAAAACCCATTCACATCAGCTGGGCAGCTGCTGTTCTCTGTGACATAGTTATGATGTCATAATACCCCCTCCAACGGACCCCGCACTCGCTCAGCTCTCTGCCCCCTCCCCACGTCCGACGGACCCGAGTTGGGTTTGGTCGGAGGGTAAGTGAGGTAGGGGCCCTCCAACGGACCCCGCACTCGCTCAGCTCTCTGCCCCCTCCCCACGTCCGACGGACCCGAGTTGGGTTTGGTCGGAGGGTAAGTGAGGTAGGGGTGTCGGGTTTGGTTGGGGGGTGAGGTAGGATTGTCGGGTTTGGTCGGGGGGCGAGGTGGGGGTGTCGGGTTTGGTTGGGGGGTAAGTGAGCCGGGGGTGTTGGGTTTGGTCTGGGGGGGTGGGAAGGTGTCAGTGTGGGTGGGGGGTGAGGTGTGGGTGTTGGTCAGGGGGTGTTGGGTTTGGTGGGGGGTAAGGTGGGGGTGTTGGGTTTGGTTGGGGGGGTGAGGAGGGGGGTCGGGGTTGGTCGAGGGGTAAGTGAGGTGTGGGTGTCGGGTTTGTTTGTGGTGGTAGGTAGGAGTGTCGGGTTTGGTTGGGGGGGAAGTGAGGTGGGTGTGTCAGGTTTGGTGTACGGGGGGTGAGGTGTGGTTGTTGGTCAGGGGGTGTTGGGTTTGGGTGGGGGGGTGAGATGGGGGTGTCAGGTTTGCTCTCTGACCCCTCCCCCCTCCAACGGACCCCGCACTCGCTCAGCTCTCTGCCCCCTCCCCACCTCCGATGGACCTGAGCAATGCCGGGTATTTTCGCTAGTAAGAGAATAATGGAGAAACCTGAAGAAATTCAGATTAATTTTAACATACTATGTGCCATTCCTTTTATACAGAGATCACCGTACAAAGCTCAATACTGATGAACAATTTCCATACAGTGGTGTCTGAGATACCATAATTTCCCCTATACATAGAAATCCAGTATCTCATTTTGTGATTTCAGTGGCATTTTAGGATATATCCTGTTTACATAATTAAACTAGGATGCTGCCCTTAATAGGGCATCCAGTATTGGCTTTGTTCCCTGAGAGAGTTAAAACAAAAGAGTAAACTAAGAACTTTTCAAATATTCAGCTCTATTTTTTATTATAAAATTGCTTGAATTTTAAAAAAACTGCTTCAAATAAAATAGAAGTATACACAAATCTAACAGTAACCCAATCCTCTTGTTAAAAGTTTATAATTATTCAACAGTAATAGCATGATGCTTTATATGTTTTGCATCTGGTTAGTTATTAGAAATAGTCTTTGTGGTATCTGGAGTACTGGCACAATTATCTCTTAATGTTACTGTGATTTGTTGAGCAAAAAGCACAGCAGTTCCAACATATTTATTGAGTTCCAGAATAATCTATTTCAGCTATGATTGTAGCAAATTCTTCCTAAAGGAAAACTTCTGAAAATTAACAATGTTGTTCAGAAAGCAACTTTTATCATGATTTGTTGTTACTACTAGTGTTCGTGGGTGGAAATTGTAAGATTTGATTGTTGATTAATTTTGTAAATGCTTATGACTTTTTCTTAAGCTACACACAAGTTATGGAGACAACATTCTGGAAAGACTGCTTCATTCCTGTGGGAACATTACTATTATGAAATTTCATCTCTACATTTTTTCCCTTCTATTCCATGTAATTTTTCTTGGTTTAAACAGAAAGCCTGACAGACGCTCACCAGACCAAACACCTAGAAGTATTTTTCTCTATTTAAAGCAACCTCTTACATAGTGTATGCATGCATGAGAGTGAATGGTCCCCTGAGACAATGGATGAAACCATGATGCTTTTTATCTTGGGGGGGGGGAGGGGGAGAGGAGAGAATTTACCAGAAAACAAAACAAATCACAAGTTATATAAATCTGAAATAATTACATAAAGGCATATCATCCCTCCACTTTTCCCCCACAGAGAAGCTGTAAGGATTGAAAAACCTATTTCTTGGTCCTGAAATCTGTTGGAAATGAGGGAGGCAGAATTGATGTCATCTATAATCATCGCTCACTCTCTCTCTCTCTCATGGAAACTGCCCTGTGTGAATAACTTTCCTTCCATGGGTTTGAGGGAGGTTATCTGTGTGATAAGGCATTAGACTTGGGGGAAAGGATGCCCTACCTTCTTAATAACTCTCTGAAAATCAAAAAGCCTTTTTATCTTGCATTAGTAAGAATTTAAATTAGAGCTCAATTAAAAATTAATTATGATTAATCACACTTTTAATTACATTGTTAAACAATAGCATACCAATTTAAAATAACTATAAATATTTGTGGGTATTTTTCTACATTTTCAAATATATTGCTTTCAGTTACAATGCTGAATGCAAAGTGTACAATGCTCACTTTATATTATTATTTTTATGACAAATCTTTGCAATCTACAAGTCAAAGCATGAAGAGGGCATATGAATGTTTAGCATATCTGTCACGTAAATATCTTGCAATGTTGGCTACAACAGTGTCGTGAATGTCTGTTCTCTCTTTCAAGTGACATTGTAAATAAGAAGCGGGCAGAATTACCTCCTGTAAATGTAAACAAACTTGTTTGTGTTAGCGATTGGCTGAACAAGAACCTCCAACAGATTCCACTAATTTTTTTGAGAAAACAGTGGAACTTGCACTTGGGTACTGATGGTCTCTGCTTACCTACACACTTCCATGGCCATCCTCACTATTCTACACCGGGAGCTCATGTTCAGTTGGTTATTCACCAGTACCCCTAAACCTCTTTCAGAGTTACTGCTGTCCAGGACACAGCCCACCATCCCATAAGCAAAAGCTAGCTTATTTTTTCATAGCATATGTCTATATTAAAATGTGTCTTTAAATGAGCCCAGCTTACTATGTAATCCAGATCACTGCATAGAACTGACCTGTCATTATTTACCATTTCACCAATTTGCCTCATCTGTAAACTTTGGTAGCAATGATTTTATAATTTCCTTTCAGATCACTAATGAAAGTGTTGAGTAGCATTGTGCCAAGCACAGATACCCGCAGGATACCACTGGAAACACCCCCAATGGTTAAAGAATCCTTATTTCAATTACTAAAGTTACCATATTTCAAGTTCCCAAACAGAGGAAACTGCTGGGGTGGGGGGTGGGGGGGGAGGCAGCTGCTGGGGAAGACGGGACAGGTACAGCTCTCTGGTCGCCCAGCACTGAAGGCAGAGCTGCCACCACCAGCAACACAGAAATAAGGGTGACAATACCATACCATTACTTCTGTACTGCTACTGGCAGCAGCACTGCCTTTAGAGCTGGGTGGCTGGCCAGCAGCCCCTGCTCTCTGGCTGTCCAGCTCAAAATCACACTCTTGCACATATTTCAAAAATCCATCCAGATGGAGATTGGAGGACCAAAAGAGAGGCCATGTCTGGGAAAACCCCGACATATGGTAACCTTAACAATACTTTTTGAGTTATTACTAATTAGGACTATATTCTGATTACACATAAATGTATCTAGGCCGTGAGCACCAGGCACCGCTAATTTTTAGTTCAGTGATCAATTCCAATCAGCCATCAAAATGAGGTCCAATAGAGAATTTCCCCAAATTGAGAGCAATACTTAAGAAAAGTGAAATTGTAGAAAATTTTCTTAACATAGCTGAAAAATTGTTGTGCTGATTTTACCCTCTGTTTATTAGAAAAACAAAGTAAAAAGGCAGCTTAAATTAAGACTTCTGTTTGGTGTTGTTGTTTTTTTTTACAGTGAAGTAAAAAAGCAGCAGTCGGTATTCTAATATTTGGACAGATGTGTTTTCCACATGATTTTAAGTTCAGAGAGCCCAGATGCTCCCCATTGTTGCTTTAACCTGCATTTTCTCCATCTTCTGAGCTTTGCTTTGAACTATGGCTTCACTTTTTTCATGAATTCTCTGTCTTTTCTATTGCACAACAGAGACATGGCAGGCAAGGATTATTGCTGAGGTCAGAATCAGAGTAACCTTGACAACACACACTTTTGTGGAAGAATATGACTTTGAAGTACATTCCTTTTGGACTCATGGTCTAAATACTACAAATAGGTTGAGAGTGTTGCCTTTAGACATGCTTTTCCCCCTACATGTGCATGCCAATAAAAAGGGGTTAAAACAGAAAAAAAATAATTCAAAAGAAATATTTATTCAAATTAGTAATGAATTTGCTTTGGTCATCATTGGCTTCCTTTTGTTTTCATTTTCATCTGAGTGGTCATATTCTACTCACATGAATACCTGGGGGCATGAGTATTCACGCCAGAGTTAGTATGTTTTACTATGATGGGATACTCCTTTATAAACAAGGAAAGAGGGTTCCAAATCTCCAGGGCTGTGTCTTGACCCAGAGGCAATTAAAATTAAACATGTTGGGCACTCTGGCCCTGATCCAACAAAGCATTTATGCCCTGATTCCATAAAATCATTAAGCAAATTTTTAACTTCCAAGCACAAGAGTGGCTCAATTGAATTAAATTGGACTACTCACATGCTTAAATTGAAGTCCACACTTAATTGCTTTGTGGGCTTAGGGCCAGAGTGCTCAGCACCTTACATTATGGAGTCTAAATGAGCCAAATAAGCATCTGACTGCATAGTCCGAGCTGAGAGGGATATATGCAATTACTTATAATTGACTGCCATGATGACAATTAAACATAGGTAACTGCAATGCACTTGGTATATTTCATATGAGATGGGACAGAAGAGGGAGCAGGGTTCCCAAAGCCTCTTTCCAGAGCCTTGGCACAGCAGCAGGTAAGCAAGGATCTGACCGGACTCTTCAAAAAGAGTACCATGCATGCCCACACAATTACTTTGAATGACTGTCCTGAGAAAAGATTAACGTACATTCAGCACACAGCTAATAAATCTTACACTAGCCCATTTTTTTCTAGGAATGACACCTCACAAAGGGCCTGTGTGGCAAGGAAAATAAAAGATTTAACACTTTAGAAAATTCCCCAAGACTTTTTGTATATGTCCCTGAACTGCTCCCTTTCCCCAAGAGATCAGTATCTTCTAATCCACCCCTCCTCCCCAGTTATTAATAACTTTATGTTTATTCATCCAAGGAACAGAAAACATACAAGTTATAACAAGATAACAGCTCAAATTTCAAATATCAATCAGTGAAACTTGTAATGAACTGTCCTCAATCCGTCCAGTTTATAATGGATTTTGCAAAAGAAATGTGTCAGTGACATTTGAGTAGCAGACACATTTGATTATGCCTTTAACAGGCAAAATTTGTCAAGAGAATTATTTGCTCACTCTAGTATCTACACACACACATTCCTCAATTATTGAAACAGGGTCATGCGATTTAGAACTATAACATGCACTGCTATCTCTGTCTCCTACATACTGAACCATGAAATGTCTAGTAGTCTGCTGTTAGAGGGGCTAACATTCTGTGTAGGTCTCACCTGTCCAAAAAGGTGATCAATTGTTTCTCCCACCCTACACGTTAGACACAAAGATGGATTATGTGCTATTTATTCACAAATATTTGTATTTAAGCCAAATGGCCACTCAATACTCTAAATAAACATTTATTAGTCCTATCCAGACCCTGAAGAATGTTGTTACCCCCAGCTCAGGGAACAATTCAAAAAGGTTTTCCTCTTCTTTCAGTAATTTACAATTTTTCCATTCCTCTTACATTTTTTCTGTACTAGACTTTTGAATTCCTGTTTAAAGGTATTTCTTTGTTAATCCTTCAATTTCATATGGCATCTTTAGTGCTTTGTCTGCCATTTCGTTCCCCATTATCCCAACATGTACCTAAGATCCAAGATAATGCTGTACATATCCCCATCCTTACTAACTCTGGAAACTCAACATCATTATACTCTTGGCTTACTTTTTCATTCTCAACTACTATGTAGTTTAATCTTTCCCTTATGAAAAGAATCAGAGAGGTAGCCGTGTTAGTCTGGAATAGCAGAAGTAACAAAGTCCTGCCCCTGGACACTTCTACTGCTTGCATCCGACAAAGTGGGTATTAGCCCACGAAAGCTTATGCTTCAATGCTTTAGTTAGTCTTTAAGGTGCCACAGGACTCTTTGTTACTTCCCTTATGAAAGTACACATGACTTCTCTCTTTCTAGTTTTTGTCTTGCCTAAAGGCAACATACTCTGGAATTTTAAAAGCAAGCTTTTCAAGCAGCCATGTTTCCTGGATGCATATGATATCTGGCTTAGTTTTCATTTCCAGGATGTTTTCTTTTAGTTTTTGACCACATACTATCAAACTGGGTGCATTCCAGCAAAAAGACTGATCTCTATATGACTCATATTTCACTATTAACATAATTCAAAATTGCATGACTACAGTTCATTGACAAACTGCTACCATACAAGTATTTTTCATTACCCTTTCTAAATTTTTCATTTTTTTCTTAGTTTACCTGTTTATCATTTCTATCTTAAATGCAATAAACCCCTCTTTTCTCACTATTGATATATCATTGAGAATTCTTCCACTGTTTTTATCACCTGCTTTATAGAATGAGGCTGTGTCTGCAGTTCCAATTCTCCTGTGCCAATTATCTTTTCCTTCTCTGCCCAATGCTTTGAGTGTCTTCTTATAAAATTGTTAATAAAATCTCTCAGGCAGAAGCTGTCTTTTATATCTCTTTAGCTTGTCTTGCCACAATGAACCCTCTATATGCTGGACTATGATTACCACTGCAGTTACTATATTTGACCTTTGTTCTTTCTATTCAATTTTCATAGGAATGTTCTTCCCCACATTTATTTCATCTCATTATCCCTTTGCAAACAGTTGCTACATGCCCAGACCATCAACACTAGTATTCCCCCACCCCTCCTTAAGTGGTATATGATTTGGTTCTGAATATCTGAGATTTTTGTGTTACTTTTTCAGCTAGAATCCCTCCCTTAAATGTAATCAGGAACATTGTTGCTGGCTGGCTAGCTTCCTCCTCCTATACTAAATAATTATCTACTGACCTATCTTATGCTTCTGGTTCTCATCATTGTCCCCTCCATTGCAACTTCCTGCTGCTCTTTATAGGGAATTTTCCCCGATCTCTCCCAGGTGTAGTTCATTTTAGTCATCAGGTTGCTAGCCCCACACCTCCAACCTGTAAGGGGTGAGCTACCCTTTTAAACCAGCGTTGGGTTAACCAAACTTGCAGTTAAATGAAGATATCACAGTGTCTTGACCAAGAGGATACCTCCCCTGCTTATTCAAGCCTCTCCTTGTTCCAAAGGACTCTACAAATCATTTCCAGTTTGGGAGATAGGAGTCTCCTCTGAATCTTGCTAAATGCTTGGCTTCTGTGATTCTGTATCAAGTTCCATGGGATATGTATGCATTGTGTGGACAAAATATTTTATTAGCTTTGACTCTGCCATCTTTAGTTTAATTTACTGTCCTTTTGTTAATGTTTCAAGGAGAACAGAAGTTCCCAATCTACCATCTCTAAACCATTCATTATATTTAGATATTTTTCTCATGTCTCCTTTCTAAGGCATCCCAATCTTTTCAGTCTCTCTTTATATGAATGTATCTATACTTTTGGCCATCCTCATCCCCATTCTAGGAACTCCCTCTAGTTTGCAATATCCTTTTTGAGATGGAGTGACTAGTACTGCACACAGGATTCCAGAGAATGATGGACTACTGCGAGGAAGGCAGCCAAGCTCCCATATTTCAGATATCCAGGGAAAGTGGTAAAATTCATTTGAAACAAAAATATTTGTTAAAAAATGCCACTATGTTGCCTAATGGGAGTTGTAATTCATGTGCCCCACACCCCCATTCTCTCCATATGCTGGACTCCCTGGCCCCACTACATTTTCCATGATACATCATGCTCTTTCCTCCCGATAGCCTTCACCATGAACCATGGGAAATGTAGTCTGGCAGTGACCCTGACTCAGGGAGGAAAATTGGGGCATGGATTATCCAAACTACAACTCACATAAAGCACCATGGTGCCATTTAAAAATCAGTTTCAGTTTTCAATGTTTTGGGCTGTTTTTTAAATATGAAAAGCTGAAGTTTTCCTTGGAAAGGAGATAATGTTGGTGGAAAAAAAATCATTTAGCCAAAAACCATATCTAATATCCAGGATAAAGAGCTAAGTTTCATCTTACTTCATTTAGCTAAGCTACTAAGAATAATATTCTACAATATGGGCATAACTGGATTCTAGGGATTTTGAGGGATAAATACTCTACTCAGCTATCCAGTAGAGTAAAACTGATTTTTTTTCTCCAACCCTAGTACCATAAAAGCTGAAAAGAGACTTCTACTCAAAAAAAGTATGGTACCTACAAGACATATCTAAAATGCCATTTCCTCTTTCTGCCAGTAAGCACTATACCATCTTGGGAAATTATTCAACCAGGAGTTGCAAGCACTGTGTATTGGTAATATTAATTTTATAGTAGAGCTAGGGATAACTGAAAACTAGTATCTCAGAAAAATGACATGTTTCATTCTCCAAAGAGAATGAAATGCATTCCGATGTCACCAAGTATTTTGTTATCTGTATTAAGTGCCATTGCCAAGTCAAGAAGGGCAGAAATAGATAAGAACTTTAAATGAGGGGGTTTTTTTTCTTCATTTTATTTATATTTCTTCTCTTACCTCTCAAGAAGGTATTTAACAGGTCGGTATTCTTTTTTGAAGAGGAAATGTGCCCGTGTGGTGACTGAAGTAGCTCCATTATTTCACAGACACACAATACTAGTGTAATACTAATATGTTTACTTACAAATAATGAGGCCAGTTCTCAACCTAAACCTTCCCAGGAACACACAATATCCTTTAGCTGATATAGAACCATTCAATCCCATTTCTTTAAAAAAATATCTCCAGGTTTGCATGCTCAGACAGCTCTGTGTACAGGAATTGGGCAAAATTGCTAGAGCTGTACAAAAGTGTTTGACTCAAACTGCAAAATTAATCAAAATCTGTCATTTGTTCTGCATGTGACAAGCAGCCTGATTCATTGGTAAGTTGTTAGCCCCTAAAAACAATCTGTAGAAGCTTTCTACACGGTTGTTTGTTCTGTCAATAGATGATATCTTTATCCAGTGTCCAGGATGCATCTCCAGTTTGAATCAATTTTATTAGGATAGGTTACATGGGGGAACTCTTCTATAACTGGGCCTATTCCATGTGATCAAAAGGGTCAGAGGAGTCCATTTTACATTGTTTCATATATGAGAATATATTCAGGGATTTTTTTCATCAATTATTAAATTATCTCTGGAGATCATCCTTCTTGTCAACTAAAATACAGATAAAAATCTGAAAGATGACCACTAACTCCACTTTAAGCTGGAAAGAGCTCTTATGAATTCATAGGCATGGAGTAGACATTTGTAACAACTCCAAACACCCAGGAGGTTACACAGTTCTAGTAGTTAGGCTTGGTAAGTGTGCTCAAATGCCACCAATTTGAAAACTGTTGTGACTATAAAATGTTAGTGTACAAATGCAGGTGCAAGCTGGATTACATTTTAATCAATTAATTTTCATGGATATTCTATCTAACTTTGTCTAATAGGATTACACGACATCGAAATGCTCCGAAGTACTGTTAGCCCTGCTGCTAGCACAGGAATGGAAGAAAATCAATTATTTACTATTTGTCTTCTGTTACAGCTAGAGGATTCTAAAAATCCATTTGTATAGTCCATTTTCAATATGATGCTTGCGAAACTCCCATGGGCATTAAATGCTAGTCCTTGAGCATTCCTTCCCTCTCCTAAACTAGGTATTTATCTGGAAACATGATTATATTTTCATTGAAGTCAAAGGGAAAAAATAATTGCATAATACTAATTATGTTAACATAAAATTAAAAATGTATACATAAGGACTGATGATATGTAATTGGCCTGAAAATGGGTGAAAGAGGAGCTAGAGGAAGAAAAGGATAGTGTAAAAGCATTCAAACAAGAATCTTTATCCCTAAAGAGACACTCCAGACCTTCTCAGTTATATTAAAATAGTTAGATTCTCTTGCCTCCTGGATTTTCATCATGATTTCCCTCCAATCAGTGCAGAAAGCAGAAGATAAATCCATCCTCCCTTGCCATTCAGAGAGCATCACTGTAACCGGGGGCCTAGTGGAGGCAATCTACGGTCACTCAGTTAGGGTGTAGTGCAAAGAATGGGGCAAACAATCTGCAAAAAGCTAGTAGATATTTCAATACTTAGATTTGCCAAGCCAGCATAAAACAGCTTCTTTCATATCTTACTGGTTATTCAGAAGTCCAGACAACACAATTCCCTTTGTGTTGGGAAAGACCCAAGACCCAGCCTCAGGCCTCCACCCAGGTCAAATATGATGCAGATTTCTGAAAATCTTATTTCATCATATAAAATAACAAGTGCTACCAATCCCAAAGGGTCCTAGGGCTCACCTATAATTACTGGTTTCATTTCTGATCCCTTAAGGAGGAGCTACTGGGACCTTGGTGAGGCTGTTAATAAGACAGCTCACTTTTGGGCCCCAGGAGGGAAAATCTCAATTCACATTTAAACCATAATTTTCCTGCCCTTTTCCCTTGCAAAATTAGCCTTAAAATGTAAGCACATTTAAAGCAATGAGAACAGATGGTCAGAATAGAAAGACTAAATAGCTCCACTTTTGCTGCAGGAGCTGATGAGATATAACGTGTTTTTTATGTATATATAACGAGTCCTTCTTATTGTATCCATCTGTCTCATCTTACACTTAGGGTATGTCTATGGAATCTTTGGGTGGGCTACAGTTGACTTCACTGCTCCAACCCCCAAGGCTTATAAACAACTTCCACAGAAAAGCACATGGAGACCCAGAATTCAGTCATTGAGGATTTTCAGCAAGGATTTCACAGGGTCCACCTCCCCACAATGAAGTCCGAACATAACAATAGAATTAAGTTCATTCCCTATGTACCAACTTTATTAAAATCTCATGATAAACATAAATAATTAATAATAATAACAATTTTACTGCATACCAATGCTACTTAACAGTCAACATATATTATCTTCGGTTCTACAGAAACCCAAGACAAGTTAAATCTAAGCCGGTCAAGCCTCACAGAAACAGTAAGAATTAACTCAGAATTCCCCAAAGCTTAGGCTGGGTTCACCTGAGTCTCAGATACTGCTACACTGTGTGGTAATCATTCAACCACTGGAATCCACCAATATCAGTTTGTCCAGCCCCACAATAAGATGCTGAAGAGTCAAAGCTGTCAGGGAACCCTCATTCCTAAATCCCCACATCCAGCCAGGGAAACTGTCCTTCACTTAGCTTCACCAGGGGAAGATCTACCTAAAGAACCAAATGATTTTATCGTATGAATAATAATATTTATGAATATGACATCTTAACAATGCACATTAATTTTAATAGTGGAAATGATTAAAGGGGAAAGAATGTTTCTGATGCACAGTGTGTTTTAGAGTCCTTGTCTGAGTTGTGTAATATGCTGTGCAAAATCAGTAAAGATGTAATATGATCATGCAGTGTGAGGTGCATAATACACATACTTAAATAGAGATCTTCTGGTTACTTTCATGCTCAAATTGCATCTTTACTGATTTTCTGCAGCAGATTAAACAACTCAGACAAAGACTGCATTCTTTTTTATATTATATAAAATAGAATGCAGTCTGGTAATGGTTGTTTTTTCAGTCTCTGTTCTCTAATATTATTGGACCTATCGAGTTATTTACTGGTAGGACTACTGAGACATTGTTGGCACTCTAAGATCAGGGATTTTATAAAAGCCATTATTGACAATCTAACAGCAAAAACTGACCCCTGTTTATCTTGCAACCTTTGCAGACAAGTAGAAAGCCTTGAGTTGAAGGCCAAACAAAAAATGTCAGCTTCCCCAGTGCTAAAATGATGAATCTAATATAACACACAATTTGGAGGAAATTTGCAGAATTGTATGTTTCAGGAAAGAATTTTTCCATCAAATCATGTGTTATCTAAATAACTGCAATGTAAAATACAGGTATAGAAATTCTAAATACATGAGCACAGCCTACAACGTAGTGTTCTCGCTGCTCAATTTTATTTTTTCTATGTTCTAGTTAATAATGTAAAGCTGTTTCTAATAGGAGAACATTGATTCATAAAGCAAATTCTGTATGCTTGTTTGGTACGATATTAGCAGCAGCTTTACAGAACTGGTGAACTAACATTTTATTGTATCCATCCAGCCAGTTGTGAAATATATTATATAGAATAAAACGACCTGTTGCCACATGTTCTGGTTCCAACATGCAACCTGAGATGGATTCTTAGTAGGTTCTCTTTACTTTTATTATTTCAAACTTGAGTCAGGAGTACATATGCAATCTTCATTAAAAAATATGATACCAAAACCTCTGACAGTGTCAGTTGTGGATCCAGGCAAGCGAATCATAGAAGTGAGAATCGGTGAATTAGTTTATTCAGTCTCTACCCCAATCAGGTAGGATTGTTCCCTGTTTATTGTTGTCTGTTCTAGAGTTAGGTCTGACAAACTATTGAGCTTCCATTATTGTCCAAGGCTGCTTCAGAACTAATACATATAAATGCCAGGAGATTTTCTTAGATAGTCTGGGCAAGTTTTCCCTTTCTCAGCTTCAGATCAATACTCATGTATGCATATAAGAGATCCTATTTGTGCTCATAAGCACAGGCAACTGGAGACTTTATCATCATCTCCACCCCCAGTTGTAGGGTTTGCATTATTTATAAGCAAATGAAATATTGTTTTGGAAAAGTTTATCTTCATTGAGCGGACAAATGTAACTAGGGTTCAAAAGTACTAACTGAAGTGATGTTCGGCAGCTATTTTAACTCTAAATCCCCACCCTCATTAAAATAAATTGTCTACACACCTGACCCTGACTGTCCTAAATAATTCTTCTGCCTACAAGATGTTTACAATCATAAAAATATCAAGAGATTTATCACATATGCCTCTTAACTAAATAAGCAGCTCTATATGTATGAGGCAGGGTTCTCCTGGGGAAAAAAGTAGCATAGGATCATATATTTAAAGACTGTATCATAATGTGTGAGGATGCAATATTAAGATTGCACAGGAAACCTTAATTCAGGCCTTTCCTAACTTCTGTATGCTTGACTTTACAACTTTAGCAGTGTTCTTTTAAAATAGGATTATGGGATGGTTGTTGTCTATTATTTATTCTATTTTTGTAACCTGTCTGCAGATTATGTTTGTGTGTATAAAGACCTCACAGGGGTGTTATGACGATAAAGCTTTTGAGGTGCTCATATACTATAGTAATGGGGGGCACAGAAGATTAAAAGTGCTGTGATATAGTACAAACAAAAATGGAGGGACTGTATTTATGTCTGCTTGTTCAATATGGTCTTAATTTCAGACTGTCTTGGATTCACCTGGAGTTCAACAGTCATTACCATAGCAACTTGTTTAAATAAACTTCAGCATCCACAAAATTCATCAGAATTAGGTTAATTCTGTGTTTTTGCATTGTACATATCATGCAACTGTCTTACTCCCCGTGGAGACTTTGAAGGGCCCACATTCTGTCTAAATAAGAACTAAATCAGCAGTCCAAAGGCACGTTGCCTGCTCACAGAAGGGAAATACTTTTGCAACATGCCCTTCTTATCTGCTGTACTTATTTTGAATTAAACATTATTTAATTCAATATAATATTTCACACAGTATTGTTGATACGAAGTCTACAAACTGAGCATAGTATATTAAATTTGCTTCAGTGCAGAAAGGGATTGGGATTTACTACTGCATTACATCACTACTTTCCAGGATACAGTCCCTATTCTGTAGGTATGGACTGCATTACTCATTCCTAGATTAACAGCTTTGCATTTGTCTGTATTAAAATGCATTTTGATTGAGTGAGCACAGCTTACCAACAGATCCAGCTCCCTCTGTATGACTGTTTGTCCCTCATTTCCCATTCCACCAATCTTGGTCTCATCTGAAAATTTGATCAGCAGTGATTTAATGTTTACTTCCAGAACATTCATGAAAATGTTGAATAGTGTTGGACCTAATACCCACCCCTGCAGAATTCCAGAGACATACCTATCCAATGGCAATTCCCCATTAACTACTTGTTGAGATCTGTCAGTTAGCTGGTTCTTCATCTATTTCAAATTAGCTTTATTGACTGTGCTAATTTTTAAATCAAAAGTTGTGTGGTAAATGCCTTATAATAATCTAAATTAAACTATGCAGTCATCTTTATCAATTTGTAATCTCTCTCAAAGAATGAGATCAAGTTTGACAAGCTCTGTTGTTCAAAAACACAAAACACATACACCACACAAGAACATTAATGCTAGTCAAAGTTATATTCCTATCGTTTAATTCTTTATCAATTTAATCCCAGACAAAATAATGGAAAACTGGTACAAGATTCACGTCAAGCTTACTAGCCCAGAGTTACCTTTTTTTTGAATATTGGCACAACATTAACCCTGTCCCACTCTTCTGGAGTTTTCTTGGTATTCAAAGATTTATGAAAATTATCAGCAGGCCACAGATTGCCTCAGCTAGCTCTTTTAGGACTCTTGAAACAAGTAATCTGGTCCTGCTGATTTTAAAATGTTTATCCGTAGTAGACCTTGTTTAGCATCCTTGTTGGTTCTTAATGGACTGTAAAATACTTCATCTTCCTTCTTTACAGCAATATTTATTGAATATTTCATCTTTTCTGCATTGTTGAAGTGAGTCACTATTGAATAATGTTGCAGGTCTCACATTTCTGTGCATTCTGTTTTAAATCTGAAGTGGTGTTGTAGCCATGTTGGTTCCAGGATACTAGAAAGTCAAGGTGGGTGAGGTAATCTCTTTTATTGGACTAATGTCTCTTGGTGAAAGAGCTGAATTGTCAAGCTATACAGAACACTTCTTCAGGTCCATCCCCATTCATTAAACTTGGGCTGTGTTATCAATTTCCAGATATAACTATAGTCATGATTTTTCCCTTATAACATTTTAACGCCGATGAACCTGAACAGGTTTTCATGAATACACAAGCCAAAATAATAAGTCTTTTCCTGAGCCACTCCACCATCCACTGTGAGTATTGCTGTGAATCTGAATCAGTCATGAGACAATATCTAGCTGAATTGTTTAGACGGGGATAAAACCTAATAACAAAGTAAAGCTTATTCTTTTCAGT
Source organism: Sternotherus odoratus (assembly GCA_032164245.1). Classification (NCBI taxonomy): domain Eukaryota; kingdom Metazoa; phylum Chordata; order Testudines; family Kinosternidae; genus Sternotherus; species Sternotherus odoratus. The sequence goes on from JAVMKO010000001.1 coordinate 65,380,743, forward strand.
AGCTGGAGAATGAAAATCCAGTATTTAAGATCCTGCTTCATTGCCTTTTCTCTATGTTACGTCTCCAGAGGCTTGAGGAGGATCAGATGTCCATGAAGATTATTTTTTTATTCCTATCTGCAGCCTTTCATTCCATTGACCCTGGGGTTTTGTTGACTCAACTGCAGGCCCAGGCAGGTATGGACTGGATTACTGAAGTACTTCTACTCTTACCCTTCAAAAAAATCCCAGCAGGTGGCATTGGGAAGCTGCTCAACCTTTATTTACAGGACTCTACAAGAGCTCTATTCCATCCATCCTCACCTGTTCAAAGTGGATTTGAGACTTCTAGGACACAAAATAAGATGTTCTGGGTTGTAATAAACTCAATATGTAGATGACATACTGCTTTGTTTCGCTATTCCTGTCTATGCTTTGACCAGTGCCTAGTTAAGAAAGGAGCTTGGGGAAAGCAAGCTGATTGAGAGTCAGTCCAGAAGAGATACTAGAGCAGGGAAGAGGGAGGGACAACAACATCAACAACCAGAGAATGGGGCAGGGTTGGTGTCCACCATTGGCTAAAGAGCTCTGTCCACTCTAGAAGAGTTTGAAAACCTGAGAGCAGCATGCTAGCCTCCCCTTTCTTCTACAGGGACAGAAAACTTGGCTTCGTTTTGAACCAAAACCAGGAAGTCCAGTAAGATTTTGCTCAGTATTTCCCTTTAAATGAAATTGAATCACCACCATTACATCACAAGGCCACTACTATCATTGACATTCACACGTTGAGTCAATACCTCTAAGTTAAAGGTAAAAATCAAATGTGAAATCAATACTTTTCTGCAATTCATCTTAATGTAGCAATAACTACCCCAGAGCTGGCCATCTGAGATACTATCAATTTCTTTGATTTAATGCCCTGTCATTTACCTTAATTGCTGTGGCCTAAATTTGAGACACCACCAATTTTGACCACATTATTATGTTGCCCATCATTCAGTATGCTAACCATGTAACAGTTTGTGTATTTGTCCTCTTAAGCTTGGAAATTAGATGCACAGTTTTATAAAAAAAGACTCAGTCTGACCCAGTCCTGTTTATGAGGCTACACTAAATCGCACCAGTGCCAAAACAGCCTCTGGGGCCATCTCCACACCCATTCTTTGGGTGCAGCACTGTTTAGTTCAGCTGGATCCTAGTATTTGGTCATTAGGATTCCAGTATTTCCTGTTCAGATGGGTCATAAATAAAGGCCTCTCTTGATATTTTGGAACTGTCTCCAGGAAAAGATTAGAAAGCACAAGGGTATCTGAAGACAAAAACAAAAACATTAATTGAACTATTTGATTTTTAAGATTAATAAAAAGTTTTGCTGTATTCCAGGAGGTAAACATCCAGGTCTGTTATTGCATTGGAACTGGTTTGCCAGTCGCTCTTCTCAATAACGACCATTACTGCCAAAGATATCAGATGAGGCCTATGACGTTGGGTAACTCCATTTCTGTGTCCAACTTGTGAGCCCTTGGACTTAATGTTCAGAGGAGGAGTGCACCCACAACTCCAGCAGAAGTCAATGGGAGACTCAAGCTCTAGGTGCCTTGATAAAGAGGCAATACAGTATTCTAGAAGAATAGTCCTACACATTACAGGTCAGATTCTCCCCACTTGGTGCAGCAGAGAAAGGTGGTTGTCAGCAAGCTGGGTACAGCTCCCTACTTCTCTCACTGACCCCAGGCTGGTTAGATTAACTCAGGGGCCACACTAGACATTCTTCTTCCTATCATCACTATCAGACCTTTTGCACTAGCAGGTTGTGGGGATGGAGGCATTGGCCCTGTACTTGCTGGAGATTCCGCTACACAGGGGAATCCTCATAAAAGGTCTGTGGATGGTTTTTGTTCTCTAAACATTAGCAGCACACAGAGGACAATTGGGAAAGAATGTGATACAACAGAGACACTCCATTACTGTGACATTACTGTAGTATTTTTATAAGGAGCATAGTTGGCAAGTTTAGTGAGGCTCCACTTGAGTTATGCAAGTTATTTTATGATCTATTTGCATGTTTATAAGTAGCAATAACTTCATTATAGTCAATATATTCTATCTGTTCTGGACTAGTCAAGGCAATATAGGATATATCAGATGGTGTGCATGGGGCTGCTGAAGTGTTATTGGTGGGTGACTACTGGTGCATGTCTAGGGATACATGGAGATGAGAAACTAAGAGAGTTTGGGGTTATTACTTGCCTCTCTCACCTTCCATCCCAATTACTGCTCCACCCACTTCAGCAGTAGGTCTTTCTATACTGGAATATAGCTGAAGGAGCAGTGAAGCAGGAGGCTGAGTGGTTGCATTCAGTGGATAAAAAAGGGGCTAAAACTGGTAGAAAGGGAGGAATGAGAACTGGAAAACTTGTGAAAGTTTTCATTTTTGAAAAAGGGCATTTTTAAACAAACAGCCTCAAATTAAAAGTGATGAGCAGCTCTAATATTTGCTCAATCTTATTTTAAAAAAGAGAAGTCTGAAAGGATCCCCTTTAATTGTGGAATCCTTCTGCTCTTAATATATTGTTATTTTACCCAAATCTCTCAAAGCACTTTCTAAACTGGTGTTCAGCCCCAACATCCCAGTGAGGCAAGACAGTATGTGTTGATTATATCAGTTCTACTAAGGACTAAATGGGAGCAGAGAGGTTAAGTAACTTTGCCAGTGTTGGGCAATGAGTCAGTGTTATAGTCAGGAATAGAAACCAACAGCTCTGATTCTAGGTTTGTTGCTCCAACCACAGAAAATTGTCCTTATAATGAGTAATGTGCCATTCTGAATAAATGCTAGGAGAAACAAGGAGGAAGGAAGGAAGATATGGTGGAAGTTAAGTAATGGATTATTCAAGAGTAACAAAATTTACTACAGCAGGAAACAAGATATTGTTATCTACATAACCTGACAAGACTCCCACAGTCTGGAGCTTTGACAGGAAACCTTTGAGTACAGATTAAAAGAGTTTACTAGTAGACAAGGAGGATTACAACAGAAATGTTATAGCTGGCCTCCATTATAATCCATCTTCTTTTAGAAGTCCTAGGAAAATGTAGGAGTAACAAAAATACCAAGAGAGAATCTTGTGGGATTATCAGCCAGTGCCTTTATCTGGCACAGAATAGGCCTTCCCACAATAAGGTATTGTAAACTTCTTTGCAGATACAAGCAAGAATGGAAAATGCATTATACCAGATGCTACAGGCATCTAACCAGTTCATCATCTACACACCACCTCATTAGTCTGCTCCCACCTTCTACTGCCATCATGCACACAAACACACACAAGCAAAACCCACTATAATTCATTAAAGAACCTGACTGTGGAGCAAAAGCAGCATGTTCAGTCCCCTGAGGTATGGAGCACCTCATATTTTTCTGGAGTGATGCTGGCCAGCATTCAGAGCAGTGTTGACTGCCTTAAGGAAGATGGATGGTTTCCTCAACTTGAGAGGATGTTAATATTTGGTGCAAATAGGCCACTTAACAGGGATTTCTGAAGGAGAGAGAGAGAGAGAGAGAGAGAGAGAGAGAGAGAGAGAGAGAGAGAGAGAGAGAGAGAGAGAGAGAGAGAGAGAGACTATTTTAACTGGTGAAAAATAGAGCATGCTAATTCTAACAGATGAACAAATAATGCATAAATTGTCAGGATCCCAACAAGGAAAGTCAGGGCCAAGGGTTAAAGCAGGGACAGACCTGAGGTTAGGAGCAACCAAGGAGTCTGTAGTCAGTTCCAGGCCAGGGTCGATAGCCAGTGTCCAAGTCAGAAGGCAAAGGCCAAAACAAGCCAAAGTCAAAGAGCAGGAGCAATCACAGCAGTTACAGAAAATCCACACTCTCACCTAGACACTTCCTGGAATGACCCTTGAGTTTATCTCAGGCAGGGAGCCACTTAGGAGCCACAGGGCTGCCGCCTGTCAAACCCTTGTGATGGAACATCCCGTAGTTTGTGTCCATAGTGGGTCATGGGAAGTAGAGTGTCAGCTGGTGACAGTTGATGCTAGGTGGCAGTCTGGAGCTGTTAACTACCTGATAGCACTGCAGGCCTAGTTTCTAGATCAATGAGGTGACACATATCAGAACAATGCCTACAAACTTGCACTCTCAGGAAATATTATTTCAATGAACCACTGGGGACAAACAGCATGAGCAGTGGTACACAAAATTTGCTACTAGTAGTTTCTTTTACAAAGCTCATGACAGGAGTAAGATATTGTAGCTGTAATTCAGAAACTGATAATAACTTAGTAATACATGTCCCCTAAATAGATATGTCATGGTTGGAAATTCCTCCTAAAAATCAATAACTTTCTATGCATATCTAACAACCCGACCTACAACGGATTCAAAACTCTACTTTTCCATTGAAAGGAGTCGAAATAGGTAAGATAAGCACACAGCCCATGCATTAATTGCCCCTATTGTTACCCAGGGGTTTCAGACCCCAAAGCAGTGGTAACTTAACTGTTTCTCTCTCAGGAATAAATCAATGGGAACACAGCGCTTCCATCTGATAAATTATTAATACAAGCAAGTGTGCGCTTATCTAAAACATCCGATGAAGTGGGCATCCAATGAAGTGGGCTATAGCCCACAAAAGCTTATGCTGAAATAAACTGGTTAGTCTCTAATGTGCTACAAGTCTTCCTCCTCTTATTTACGGATACAGACTAACACGGCTGCTAATCTTAAACCTATCTAAAATTCCTATTGGTTAGTTATTAAGCACACATGTACACACACACACGAGTTTAGGATATCTCAGATATAGTTATCTGCAGTCTGAGATGGTTTCAAGTGATCACCAGCCTGGCTTCCAGGGACCCATGTGGCTGCTGGGGATTTTAGATGTCTGCTCCTTGCCCGAAGAAAAGCTTCCTGGGACTGCTCTGAAGTATTTACTTTTACCTGATCTTTTATAGCTAACTCTAGCAAAGCACATAACCTATAGTGATTCCTAGTGGATCTGAATAGTAACCTCTCCTGGACCACCAATTCTCCTAATTTTAACAAACTACTCAATATCTCAAAAGATTTCTAGTATTTCTAGCCACAACAACAATATATCCGGGGCACCTGAAACCAAAGTTCCTATTCACTCACTCTCTTCCATAACTTTCTGTCCCATTTTCCCATTCTGATCAACAAACTGCAAGTATGCAGCTGTCTGAACTTCTCTCACAAAGGCTTAAAATAATTCCTAGTTATGTGATGTTTGATTTTCACCTGGTAGTGGTGAACATACAAAATAGCTGACTGAAGTACTGTCAAGTTCTGGGATACAGTCAGAAATGTCAGATTCTGGGGTAACACTATTTGTCATGTTCGAGAATAGCCACTATGGATGTAGAAGCCCTCTACACCAACATACCACACAAAGATGGACTACAAGCTATCAAAAACATTATTCCCGACACTGTCACGGCAAACCTGGTGGCTGAACTTTGTGACTTTGTCCTCACCCACAACTATTTCACATTTGGAGCCAATATATACCTTCAAGTCAGCGGAACTGCTATGGGTACTCACATGGCCCCACAGTATGCCAACATTTTTATGGAAGACTTAGAACAACGCTTCCTTAATTCTCGTCCCTTAGTGCCCCTACTCTACTTGCGGTATATTGATGACATATTCATCATCTGGACCCATGGAAAAGAAGCCCTTGAGGAGTTCCACCATGATTTCAACAATTTCCATCCCACCATCACCCTCAGCCTGGACCAATCCACACGAGCGGTCTATTTCATAGACACAACTGTGCTAATAAATGATGGGCACATACACACCACCCTATACCGGAAAACTACTGACCACTACACTTACCTACATGCCTCCAGCTTCAATCCAGAACACACCACTCAATCCATTGTCTACAGCCAAGCTCTAAGATACAACCGCATTTGCTCCAGTCCCTCAAACAGAGACAAACACCTTCAAGATCTCTACCAAGCATTTTTAAAACTACAATACCCACCTGGGTAAGTGAAAAAAACAGATTGACAGAGCAAGAAGAGTACCCAGAAGCCACCTACTACAGAACAGACCCAACAAAGACAACAACAGAACACCATTAGCCATCACCTTCAGCCCCCAACTTAAGGCTCTCCAACGCATCATCAAAGACCTACAACCTATTCTGAAAGATGATCCCACACTTTCACAGATCTTGGGAGACAGAGCAGTCCTCGCTTACAGACAGCCCCCCAACCTGAAACAAATACTCACCAGCACCCGCACACCACACAACAAAAACACAAACCAAGGTACCTATCCTTGTAACAAACCCCGATGCCAACTCTGTCCTCATATCCATTCAACTGACACCATCATAGGACCTAATCACATCAGCCATACCATCAGAGGCTCATTCACCTGCACATCGACCAATGTGATATATGCCATTATGTGCCAGCAATGCCCCTCTGCTATGTACATTGGCCAAACCGGCCAGTCTCTAGGCAAAAGAATAAATGACACAAATCTGACATCAGGAATCATAACATTCAAAAACCAGTAGGAGAACACTTCAACCTTCCTGGCCATTCCATTAAAGATTTGATGGTTTCAGTTTTGAAACAGAAAAATTCCAAAACAGACTCCAACGAGAAACTGAGGAACTGGAATTAATTTTCAAATAGGACACTATTAACCAGGGGCTTAACAGAAGTTCAGAGTGGTTCTCTCATTACAGTAATTAATTGCATTTCCTGAGTTACTGACAACAGATCTCCATTTCAAAAGGTGTATTTTTCTCCTAGTGCTAATGGACCATCTACATTTAACAGCCCTCTTAGATTGGTATGCTAATGTACAATTTTTTTTTCTCTGTGTGTGTATAAATGCATTTTACTTCTGTTCCATTCTATGCATCTGATGAAGTGAGCTATAGCTCACAAAAGCTTATGCTGAAATAAACTAGTTAGTCTCAAAGGTGCTACAAGTATTCCTCGCTTTCTTTACTATTTGTCATGGAGATGAGCTCTGCTGGAACATTGTTTGGTAGCAAAAGTCAGGTTCCTTCTTCACATAGCCCTGTGCATTTCTTTCTGGCAAAGCCTTTTGATGGAGGCGGTACATGAAAACCGAATATTTGAGGGTGGGGATTGGCCTAACTCAGCTCTTGATGAAATCATCCCATTGACTTCAGGCCAACTTTGGACACTTTTGAAAATCCTACCCTGAAATTCTATATAAAGTGTCAAACTTTCATTCTAAGCAAAATTTTCATGGATGGATAGCCTGTAATGGAAGGGCTAAGAGAAATGCCAGGCACTAGAATCCTTCTGGAAAGGAAGTATACCTTCTACACTCAAGTGCCTCACAAACTCTAGAAAAGTAGATCACAAGCCCCTGGATTTACTTGATTATTTAGTTTAAATAATGTTAAGTGTTGTTTTCTGGGGTTTCTGAGCAACATGCTGTATAATCTACCTATTTAAGTTTCCATCGTGCTGTAATATAGCTTCTAAGGCTCTAAGCAATGCATAAATGTCTACCTATGCTTTATTGCCTCTGTATCAGCTTTCATCTTACAGAAGGTTTCTTTCAGGTCTATTTTTATTATATTTGCTGATTGATTAATATCTCACATCTCAATAGCAACTAAAGGCAAATATAGGATGTTTAAACAATTTACAGTTAGTCTGTAGCACACTTGGATAAATGCCAAAGGCTTATATAAGAACAACAAATGATTGACATTTCTGACATGGACTTCAGCAACACAATTTTGCTAGGTAGCTCTACTGCTGACAGAATGGAATTTCAAAGCATTGTAGGATTCTATTTAATAAGCTCACCAAAAATCCATCAATCTTCTTAGGTTTTGGAAATGTTAAATATCTATATTAATGATCAAGCATATAATATTTAGTTCACGAAGAGGAAACTCTTAATTAAAATATAGTTGTTCTGTGTATTTTCTATTGCAACATAATTAAGGCTCACAATGAACTTCACAAGTATCAGCCATTCGGAACTTCATAATGTCAGAAGGGACCAAATTCAGAGCCTACTGCTCCAAAATCTTAGAGCCCTACCACTTGAATAAAAGATTCTTCTGTGAGTAAATGAAGTATTGGGCATGTCAGACACAGAGTAGTTCTTCCATTCATTAGAGGGAGGTGATCCAGTTCAAGACAACATAGTGGAATGGTGTTTATCTCATCACAATTGGCCTATTTTGTAAGATTGTAAATGCAATATATATTGGTATTTTCACAAATATTTTATATAGACAGTAGGCCAGATTCCACACTGGCATACCTTTTTCTCAGTGTGTTAGATGCAAGATATTCTAAACTGGTGTAAATTCCAAGACAACTAAGTTAGATGCCATTAGACTCACATCCACTAGCCAATAAGCAACTTACTCCCCCTACACATCATCTGTGAATTTGGCCCACAGAATCAAAAATTGGTGTAAATGACATGGTGAAAACCCTGGCTGAAGGTATAAATTACAACTTTAGGTTTACTGAAAGAGAGATGTGTTAGGTAAAACAACTAACACAAGATCATAAGAAGGTGTAAAATAAAGTAAATGGTGGCATTTAAATAATGGAAGAGACCTGCTAGTCCATCTGTGCCATCCTGCCAATGTAAGACTGAACCCAGCAGTATCCAACCAAATGATTTCACCACTTCTCTTGGGAAATAATTTCATTCTCATATATCTCATCAGCCAGATATTTTCCATGATATGTCCCGAAAATGGACCTTGAATCAATAACATTCTGACTCTGAAGAGGAATAGTGCTACTCATTGAGCAATATGATATTCTGAACTGTGCTAAAATGGATGGCTAATAAATTATAAAATAGAAAATCCTGTCTACTTTGATTTATTAGGAAGTTGGTGTATTCTGACTAGACAGGTTTTTGGAACAGTCATGGGAAGATTACATGACCATGCTGGACAGCATTGCTTACGCTAGCTTTAAATTTGATCCTCATAAGGCAGTGCAGCTGCCGAAATGTTAGAGGTCATTCTTGACTCTGTCAGACAGACTGAAACTGAGATTTGTAATTATCCAGATTTTGGGGTGTTATTCTGTGCCTCAGGGTCCTTCAGCAGAAGTACATGCCCTCAGTGAGCACAAAATAAATGAGGAGTGATATTCTTAGTGACTGAACACCTCTGAGGCAGCACACTAATTAATGATAACGATAGGCACCAACACGGCTCAGCTCTAGGGAACACCCACCACTAGCTAGAAGCATCCGGAAGAGAGAATTGAATGAAAATATAGAGGATTACATTGACAAAAACCTACTTCGTTAAAATTCTGTTTAATAAAAATATAATTTTATATAAACGATTGTAAGCTTCTGATAAATGTGGTCAATGGCTGCAAATAAAATATTTTTTTTCACAAAAATTCTGTGTAGATTTTACATTTTTAATATGATTTAGGTTAACTTTGTTGCAAGATGAAGTGGGCTCTCGGGAAGTCAATGGGGATTTTGACTGAGTGAGCAGTAAAGGAACAGGCTACAAATAAGCTTGGACTAGAAACTCAGCTGAGGCAAACTGGCCTACTTTATAGATCTCAATTTATCAGTTTAGGATTATGTGAACAGAATGGTACTAATGAGGTTGGTTTTTTATAGCCTTACATTCTCAGGGTTAAATCCACCCCATCTGTTGAATCAAACCTCAGTAAGAAAAAAAGTAGAGAAGGAGGAAGTCTTCCTTTTTTGCTGTTTCTACATCAGTATTAAGATTACTGCTGCTGGGGGAAGTAATGACCCATAGTTTCATAGGTCCATAGATTTTGAGGCAGAAAGGACCACTATGATCATCTTGTCTGACCTTCCATATAACATAGGCCATCGAATTATACTAAGTGAAATGTAATGATGAGGCCCTTGGCCTGCCCTGTTCACATAAAGCTTAATGCACCAGAACCCTCCTCATGCTGATCCCAAGAGCAGAGATGGGGTGTGGATGCTTTGTGTGGTTTATCTGAATCTTGTCCCTCTACCACCACTGCATGGCAGAATTGCAGTGGTTCCACTGCCGGCAGGACTTTTTATGGGCCCAGAGAGGGCATGCTTTCCCAAGAGTCTTTATTAAGAACAGTATTTGTATAGTGTAGCATTATGAAGGATACATAATGGTGGAAGAGTTTCAAACATTAATTTTTATTATCCTAATATAAAGCCATCCATGATATTATCTTAGTCACTCTTTATGGTCTTGCTTTGTCATTTTACATATTTACATGGCAGTGACAGTGTTCCTCTTTGGAGAGATTTTGACAAGTTATTGAAAAACATTTGTTAATACAGAGCTACTGCATGGGGATTCAGAAAAGTGATGATGTGTCTTTGAAGCTTGAATCAAGATTCCCTTCCTCCTCAGGAGACTGAGCCTGCATATGTTGTACAGTGGCAAAGCTAATAGATGGACAGCATGGTGAATGCCCTCCAGCAGCCTTTAGGGGTATCTGTGGTGTCTTTTCAAGCACCCACCACCTGCAGCAGCACCCTCCAACTCGCACTGCGACTGTAATCCCAGCCCAGCGTTGTGGCATGACAAACAGGATCGCATAGTCAGAATGCACAAACATGATAATGTGTGAAATTAATGAACCAATAGATATAATTGGCACCATACATGACCCATTGCCCCTACCTCCAATTTCAAAATCTGTCTTTTCCACTGATTCTGAAGGCTTATATATAATTATAATTTTCTGCTTTATGTCATGCTGCCAGTGGAATTGGAAAGAATTCATGAAAACGTTAAATGTCATCTGGGTTTTCCTTGCTACTCTACTCATTGATGGCATACACCATAATTCCATTTATGTTATGTATGAGTTTACTACAGAACCATCATAATAACAATATGCAAAATCTTATTGAAATCCAATGGCCATTATGTGCTGAGATGCCTTTCATCCAAGAAACTTAGAGTATGATGTATGGACGTATTGGGCGAAAATGTGTACCACATAGGCAAACGCTGTTCCCATGGAGATCAATTAGGAATTAGCTCATTAAAGCAAGAAGTGGTAAGCCCACCTGCAGGAAGATAAGGACTGAAGATTAGAAGGCTTGTTGCAGAGACAGAACACCTAAGGTTGAGTTTTTGCATTGCCTGTTCTGATGTGGTACAGTATGTTTGAAACTATTCTTTTATGTATTGCTTCTTTTGTAAATAAATAATTTTGAAGCAGAACTCTTGTTTCTAGTCTGATTTTAGGCCCCAAATTTATAAATAAAGAGCTAGAGCCTCAGCTATGAGAGAGGAGCATGCAGAAAAGTTCAGCAATGCAAAAGTGTCATAACACTTACCTTTGCAGCCAACCCTCCATCACCAAATCCTGGGCCTGATATATGCAAGACTGCTCCAAAGATGCTGTAAATTACCCTAGCTGGCAATGAGATCAAGGGGTAGGAACTGCAGTTATTAATCAGCTCAGTAAAGCATAGATCTGGCCATCCACCCTTTCCCTTCTCCACACCCTACTTTGAAGTGATCTCCAAAGGTTAAGTCAATTCTATGGCCCAATTCCATGGGCAGCATGACACAAAGCAGAAAATTAGAATTAAATATAAGCCTTCAGCATCAGTGGAAGACAGATTTTGAAATTGGAGGTGGGGGCAACAGGTCATGTATGGTACCAATTATATCTACTTGTTTGCTAATTTGTATGAATGTATTATTCTTGTACCTGAAACTAGAAATATGAAATGTAAGTCTGAGGTCAATTGTAATTATGCAAAGTGTGGGCCATTAATGGTGATTTGGAATCTTGATGGCTCCCATTAACCAGGACAACTAACTGTAGATGGCTCTTGTTACTTGTAAGTCTTCCTGTATACCTATGTGCTGGGAAGTGGGTAATGAAGTCTACGGGCTTGGTTACACTGGCACTTTATAGCACTATAAAGCCTCCAGGAGTGCTATACCCTACTCATCCAGGCTGGCAAGGCACATAGAGCGCTATAAACCCAGTTATACCAGTCCTGGTAATCCTCCCTTCCCCGAGGATTCACAGCTATTGCGTATTGACTGCTCCGTATTATTTCCAGTGTGAATGGGTATTAACACTTCAAGCGTTTTAAGTGATCTCTGGAGACCCCCCCAAGCCATTTAAGGCAATTGACATCTCTTCCCTTTGTTTTGAACTCAGCTGGAGGAATGGGGAAGTACTTTTTCAGAGTTTCTCTCTTAACTCGGCAGATAAGCAACGCAAATGTTTACAGAGGGAGCCTGTATGACAGAGAAGACTAGCAGGCTTTGTATTTCAAAGGAAACTTGCTGACAGGCTCTCCGAAGGATGAAAATCCACTCGTTCTCTCCCTCTGCATACACAACACATTCCCCCAGATCTCCCTTGTTTGAAAAGCACGTTGCACCCAGCTGAATGCTGGGATAGCTACCCATAATGCACCACTCCCCGTGCCGTGGCAAGTGCTGCAAATGTGGCCACGCTATACCGCTGGGGGGTCTCAGTGTGGATACGCTATAGCACTATCCCTATAGCTGTATACGGGAACACCTATAACCAAAACCGCTATAAAGCTGTAAGCGCTTTATAGTGCTTTCGGTTATACCCGCCTTCAGATATAACTCCAGGGAAAGCGCCCCCCACAAGCTGCAGGCTTAACTGAAAAAAAGCTTAAGAAGTGCTCCTGATGACAGCACTCAGATACCCAACTCCCAGTGAGATCCAAACCCCAAATAAATCCTTTTCACTCTGTTTAAGTCTTATACAGGGTAAACTCATAAATTTTCCTTAACATGCATCAAAACAATAATAGGGAACCGAGATGTAAATAAGATTTCTGATCGTTTCATCCAGAAAGCTACAGTGAGACATAATGTCTTTAAACTGGGACATTAGTAAAGACAGCTTGTAGGTGATTGCAATGATTTTAATATATTGTAATTCATGATAATGTAATTAAGTAGTTCATAACAATTGAATCATTACTAAAATAGTAAAGATGCCCATGATAGACACATTCAATGACTAGAATAACTGGCTCTGTGGATGAGGGGAAAGCAGTGGACCGGTTATTCGTTTAGCAAAGCTTTTCATACCATCTCCCACAGTATTCTTGCCAGCAAGTTAAAGAACTATGGGCTAGGTGAATGGATTATAAAGTGGATAGAAAGATGGCTAGATTGTCGGGCTCAATGAGTAGTGATCAACAGCTTCATGTTGGCAGCCAGTATCAAGTGGAGTGCCCCAAGGGCTGGTCTTGGGACTGGTTTTGTTCAATATCTTAATTAATGATCTGGTGGATGGTGTGGATTGCACCCTTAGCAAGTTTGCAGATGACACTAAACTGGGAGGAGTGGTAGATACGCTGTAGACTGGAGATAGGATACAGAAGGACCTAGACAAATTAGAGGACTTGGCCTAAAGAAATCTGATGAGGTTCAACAATGACAAGTGCAGAGTCCTGCACTTAGGAAAGAGGAATCACATGCACTGCTACAGAGTAGGGACCCAGTGGCTAGGCAGCAGAAAAGAACCTAGGGCTTACAGTGGACAAGAAGCTGGATATGAGTCAACAGTGTGCCCTTGTTGCCAAGAATGCTAATGGCATTTTGGGCTGTATAGATAGGAGTATTGCCAGCAGATCGAGGGACGTGATCATTCCCCTCTATTCGGCATTAGAGAGGCCTAATCTGGAGTACTATATCCAGTTTTGGGCTCCACACTACAAGAAGGATGAGGAAAAATTAGAAAGGGTCCAACAGAGGGCAACAAAAATGATTAGGGGGCTGGAGCGCATGACTTATGAGGAGAGGCTGAGAGAACTGGCATAATTTAGTCTGCAAAAGAGAAGAATGAGGGGGGATTTCAACTACCTGAAAGAGGATGGCTCTAGACTGTTCTCAGTGGTACCAGATAATAGAACAAGGTCTCAAGTTGCAGGGGGGAGGTTTAGCTTGGATATTAGGGGGGAAAAATCACTAGGAGGGTGGTGAAGCACTGGAATGGGTTACCTAGAGAGGTGGTGGAATCTCCTTCCTTAGAGGTTTTTAAGGTCAGGCTTGACAAAGCCCTGGCTGGGATGATTTAGTTGGGGACTGGTCCTGCTTTGAGGAGGAGGTTGGACTAGATGACTTCCTGAGGTCCCTTCCAATCCTGATATTGTATGATTCTGAGAATATGAAAGAAGTATATTGATATATGAAAATAGCCTCCCCCCCAAAACTGGCAGACTGCCCCCCCTCTCAAACACACACACCTCTTCAAAAGCACCTATTGGCAAAAACAAAAGTCGTGGCTTATACAGGGAGACACAGAGGAGGCAGCAGCACACTCTGTTACTCCCAGCCCAGAAGTTTCTCCCAACCTGGGCTGACTGGAACTTATCCAAACTGGCACAAACTGGAGGGCGAGGTAAGGCAGCAGAGGGGTATAAGTTTAGGTAAGATCCAGATGAGAAGGTCTTTTGTTGATTTATCCCTTGTCTCTGTTTGTTTTGATACAATTGGTTTGAATGGAACGAGTCAGGGATTTTTTGACAAAATGTTTTTATGTCAGAAAATGCTGATTTGTCAAAACTGATTTTTTTGTGTGGAAATGTATTGTTTTGGAAAAAAAATTGTTGGGAAGGTTCTCTGGCCCAGGATGGAATTTCTGGTCTAAACAAAAGAGAGACTACCTCTGTAGCCCAGGAGTCAGGGCACTCAGCTGGGTGTGGAAGATGTAGGTTCCAGTCCTTACACTGAATGAGACAGAGGAGGGACCTGAGCCTGGGTTTCCCCCAATCCCAGATGAATACTCTAACCACAGGGCTATTGGCCATTCTGGGCTGGGTAAGTAGATACCACTCCAGTTTATCCTGAAAAGTTTCAAAAAGGTCTCTGTTTTGCCCCAAAAAGAACGAAAACAAATTCCTGTTTTGGGGCCAGCCCTAGTTTTGAGTTCCTTTAATTGGCCATTGATCATGGGCTCCCAACAGAGAAGGTTTTTTTGCAGGTGATAAGAACAGGTGGATCTATTGTATTTATACAACTGGGAAATGGGGAGGGAGTGAGGCTGCAACACAGAGATCCAGCAAGAATAATTGGACTGTGTGGTTCCACTCTTCAGAGAGGTGAAAAAAGCCAGGCCTGTCACCTGAAGGATGCATTCAAGAGAGCCCAAAGGTGTCCAAAATGCAACTCTAACTATGACACTTGTGCAAGATTCTGATATAAAGGCCCTAACCAATGCAAGCTATTCATCAGTGCAGAACTTTGTGAATCTGGGACAATCTCTGATTCTCTCCTCTCTCAGAAATGATGGTGAAGGATGTAATCCTGCTTTTGTGTAATTTGAGTGATTGAAGGGGAAAATGAATACATTTTCTTCCAAGTAACACTATGAAGTTTCAAAAGATAAGAAGTTCCCAGCATGAGCTAACAAAAAAGTGTATTTCCCACTAATAGTCTACCATCCCTTTTAAGCAACCCTTAGAATTTTTTTTCTAAAGTTCTCTTTTGTAACCATTTCCAGTGTAACTGAGAATAATGGCTTGAAACTAAGCAAAGGTAAATGTAGGCTGAGAATCAGGGCAAGTGAATGGACAAGTAGTATCTATTAGTTTGTGGAACAGACTCCAAAGGGAAGTGCTAAAAGCACTTTTATTTGAGTAATTTAAAACTAGAAGACACAAATGCAGGAGTTTTCCCTATAATCTACATTCTCTTGTCGATTCCATTGTTTATATGTAAGAGTATCCCTTGATCTGCTTAGTTTTTTATTATTATTTTGTGATATCTTAATATTAACAGCTGCATAATTCCAATAGGACCTCCGAGTTATATTAATATTTCTAGCTTCAGATACAAGAACAATAAATACCTACAAATAGGAGAAATGTATTCAGTAGTTTATAACCTTTGTTATGATGCCTTACAAGAGATCTTTTGCATAAAGCATATTCCAGTTACATCATATGCACTCATAAGCATATTTCCATAAAACATACGGAGTGCTATGTCACAAGCGTATTTTTCTTTCTGTAGAATTTCCAACCAGGCACATGCATGCCCCTATATCCCCTTTACTTTGTTTTCCTATTTGTTCTTCATGGTCTCTGTCCTCACCACCGTCTGACTCACTAATTCTGCCACACTGTCTAGAGTAGCTCGAAGCCGTGGATGCCTATCTCAGCGCGGACTGTCAAAACCAGGGAAGACACCCCAAACTGGTAATGTGTTCTATAATTAGATTTCTCCAAGCCAGTAACAAACGTGGACTGGATCACTGTAACAGTCTTACCATGGAATCAGAGACAGGTCCCTGAGACTCTCCAGTCTTTCTCACCACCCAGACAAACTGAACTTAGTGGTAAATGGTCACTTACAACAAAAATCATACAATATTCAGGTTGCTTCCATTACCAAGAGACTAGTCACTTACCCTAGATCAGTTGGTACCCTTGATCTTACATCAAAGACAGTACCTGTAGCCAATTCTGTAATAACTATCTAAAAGTTTATTAACTAGGAAAAAAGAATAAGAGTTACTTTCAGGTTAAATCAAGCAAACTTATATACATAAATGAATTACCATCAAGATTATAAAAGGGACAGAGTTGTAGTGATCTGCCAATTCAAATGTCTTTCAGGGCAGACCCAGAAGTAACCCTAGGGATATCTCTGGCTTTAGTTTGGGTCCAGTCAGAGCTCAAACAGCAAAGAGAGCTGCAAAAGGGGACAGACTTTATAAGTGAGATTAATACATGCAGAAATTTACAAGAATTTCATAGAGTCTAAACACTAAATACATCCTTATCAAACTAATACCTATTCTGAGCTAAACTAACATCTGGGTGAACTGGTCTCTAGCTATAAGTTTGTCACTTCTTACATAATGCCTGTAGTCTAGGCAAGAGCTGGCACCTGGTTTGCCAGTCACAGATTCTACATGGCAATAATATCAGGACTCAGGATTAGCTATTAGAGTAGGTTTTTTTAATTTTAAAAAATCTGGCTTGTTCCCCTCGTGTCATTTATTGCTGACTTCCATAATGAAGGAGTGATAGGATGCAACATTTCTCTCTCAGCAGTGTGTTATAGTGGTCTCAGCATGACAGGAAGCCAGGAATTTCTGAGCTATAATCTCAGGTCTGACTCTGTCAATTTGGAGAAGTCACTTAATTGTCTTGTCTCAGTTTCCCCGCATGTAAATAGGGATAACCATACTTGACCATTGCAAGGGGTGGTGTGATGATTGATTAGAAGTATTTTGAAGATTAAAATCATTCTTTGCTTAAAATAGTATTCTTTATTATTATATTTAGTTATCTTCATTTTAACCCAATAATGATACAACTGCTTGATTTTAATTAAGATAGTCTGTATGAAATGCGGGATTCTTGCAGGCCACAGGTCTGCATGCACATCAGGTAAGTATTCAGTTATAACAAACATCTTGGGGCTACCTAGCAAGGTAGTGAGACTTATGATGAGCAGTGAGGTTTCTTTCCACTTCTAATATAGATTCCCCAGGCCAAGATTTGAAGCATGGGTGCTTTGGATAGTCTCGGGAATCTTTATTTATAGACACCTAGATAAATTATCTGATTTTCAAGAGTGCTAATCACCAATCACCTCCTATTCACATCAACCATGTGCTGAGTTCTTTTCAAACCAAAATCACTCATGTAGGTGCTTAAGTAGAGATGTAAAAGACTAACATTAGGCATCTACTTTTGAGGAAAAAACAAACAAACCTTTGGCTCAATTGTTTAATCAATAGCCCTCAGAGTTTTAATAGAACAAATAGGTCACACATGAGTCGAAAAGTGCTCAAGGAACTAGAACATTTTCAAGAGCAGCTGGGATGCACATTTCATTCTATAACAAGCCCAAACACAGCAGAGAGAATTTTGTCACAGCTGCTTAAAATTGCAGGATCATTTTCCATCTCAAGAATTCCATTTCATCCAGCCTTATACTAAGCATTTATCAAATCCATTCCAAATTCTGACAAAATAGCTTTTTTCAAATGTATCTGAGCTTTCAAGAAGCTCACCAGCCTAATGTAGTTGCCAAGCTAACATATGTAACAGAGAAATGAGCCAGACTGTAATATGCCTGCCATTTCAATCTTCCGAACAGGAACATTTGAAAAGAAAAGATGGAAAGAACATGATCTGGTTTGTAATTATCTTGTAATTCAAGATACTGCATTTCATTTCTAATAACAGTTGTTCGACCAGCAATTGCAGCCTTAATGTCTAATGATGAATTTTCAGTTTTATATGAAACATTGCAAAAATATTCTCCAGCAATGGAGGGAAAGGAAGAGATCCCAGAAACTCAACAGTAAAAATGAACACATATGATGAAACTTGTGGGTTGACTGACTTCCATTGGCTAGAACGTTATAGGGATGGAAATTTAATAGAAATACACCCTTTTCAAAAATTATTCACAAACAGACAGGAGTATGACAATGTGATCTGTGGCTTTTAGATTCTTCTACAACCCACATGAAGATAAGGGCAGTACATGTTCTCAGTTATACCAGACTTGGTAAGGATGGTTGTCAGGTCAAATGCCAATTATCTGTAATTTGTATGTATTGGTAAAGAAATCCATTAGAAAGAAAGTCATATTCAGATCTAATTTACATGCTTCAGTGAAGTCACACACAGTTAAATTTGTGCTAGAGTCATTAGGTTCCCCTTTCTCTTTCTTTTCTCCCTACATTGCTAAGTTTTCTCCACACCCTTTCATGCTATGGCTTGACAACTGTGCTTAATAAAGATGAGAAAATACTCTTAGATCAAGTAGGTTTCACTCATCTTAATTCTGATTACTGAACGGCTGACTCATACTTCTCAACATATCTATTACATTAGGGGATTACTAATGAGAATTTGTGGTTTAGCAGCAGTTTTTCATCTCTTGCCCATCATTCATACCAATTTAATCTCCCAGACATAATTTTCCAATTATCTCAGCATTACTGTTTAATCCTCATAATAGGGATATTATTATATTTACACAGATTTTCCAGTGCTATCATGCAGGATTTTTTTGCCACTATCATATACTTTGTTAAAAATCTATAGTTAGAGGGTCACATTTATCCCTAGTGTAAATTCAGTTGAGTTAGACCACTGCTGAACAGAGTCCGACATAACAGGATATTAGTCTCCCCATCACAGCACTTTTTCTCCAGTAAAATATGAAGGAAAAAGGTGTAAAAAGAGAGAGGGCTAAAAAGGTAAAAGCTGTAAAAAGAGAGAGGAGCTAGTGAAAGGATGATGGTGGTGATGATGATGACTATGGATTCTCACATCAACATCAAGAGGATTCAGCAGAAAGTATAGGTGAACAGGTATCTGTGAGGTCAAACAAATACAAGAACTGCTAACACGGTTACATGTGGGATAAATAAGATTGACCATGACCATTGCAGGCTGTTGTATCCCTGCTTTGCTCTGTTCATGTTTTCTTCACATAAGGTGTTAATGCTTTTTGCTTCAAAGGGGTTAATGGTGACAATATAGACAATGACATGAGAAATCTGCTACCTCCTTGTTCTGTCATGAGTTGTTGCTGGGGTCAACCTGACACGCTTTCAGTTTTGACTTCTGTAAGTCTTTATACTATTTGCACTGGCCACCATGAGAACAGGTGCACTGCTTTACTTGACCCTAAAATATGGCCTGAGTTACCCTCAGGTCAGCCAGCCATAGAGAGGAGATGTACAGACCAAATGCAGCTGAGCTTTTATGAACATGCTTTAAATGGAAGGCATCTCGCAATGATTAAGGATTTCAATACTGGAAATCTAGTTCCACCATTTCACCCTGCAAACAAACCAAAGACAGTACATAGGAAACTAATAAATTTTCCTTATATGGAAGAGATATGTTTCCATGTCTAACATCCTACAGAAGCAGTCTAAGCATGACTGCCCAATTGACATTTAGTTTAATGTCTATTTTGACACCCCTTTTTTACTTTGGTTTTGATCAGTTTTAGGCATCAATGGAGAAAGTTAAGAGTACCGACTGGTAGCTGAATCTTTGGAGAAGACCACCATGGAGGATCTGGTTAGACACAATGCTTGGTGACACTTTACATGCTATAAGAAGTGTGTCTATAAACTGAATTTGGTACGGTTGGAGAGGCAGTACACTGAGCAACAGGAAAAAGTTGAAGATGCTGGAACAAGAGCCAGTTGTACAGAAGACTCACCTTTTGCTAGGTCTTATAGCCTGTGTTTTGAGAAGAACGCCTGCTTCTTCTGAGGAAAGCCAGAAGCTCAGATACAACCATTAAGCACAGTTTCAACATGAGACAGTTGAAATACCTTACGAAACAGTCATTCAATGAAAAAATTGCATGGAAAGTAAAGTTAGGTGGGTGCATTGATACGAAAGATATCCTCATATAAAACATTGTGTATTACATCTGTGGCTACACCAGGGGTTCTCTGGTGTACTGGTGATCCCTTTCACACAGAAAGCGTTTGAGTGCACCCCCTCTTTGGAGCTAAGACCAAGTGTAGTCTCTATTTAACACCATGATAAATGCATTAGGCAGTCTATTACAAACTTCAAAGAAACATATAGACAATGACATTGTTTTACCCAAGATTCATCCAAATGTTAATATTCCATTTTGATCTCTAAATCAATAGTTATAGTAACAGACTGGAACTGTCTGTTTATAGGTAGCATCTAAGATACACACAGGTAGTATTACTTCTAAAAATATAGGTTTGCATTTCAAATTTCTAGCCTATTTAGCATGAATGGCGCCAATTATCATTTACATATCTTTCTAACATGACTTTAAAGGTGGGCTTTAGGTCATTCAGCCTGCAATCTGTTTAACCCTTTCTAGCCATGCATCACACTGGGTGACTCATTACAGTTGAAACATTTCCTCACAGAGTTTTTGTAATGGACAGGAAAGTGGTGGTGATGGCCGGCACAGAAGCTAAGTACAAATAAATATGTGCTTTGAATGGAGTTGAAGAGCACTTATTGAAGATGACCCTTGGGATATGGATGTAGATTTTAGCACAGCTATGAATCACAGCGCATGTCCCTAAAAGTTGCAAAAAAGACATGACACTTTCAAAAGCAAGCTGAAGGAAGTGCTGATGTCAACAGTAATATGAAGACAATGTTTGGAGCTGCTAAGTTTTTATGGAAAAGCTTTTGTCCTGCAGTATATAAGAGATCCGTGATCCCTAGCTAATACCAGACCTGAAAAAAAAAATACAGATCACACAGTATTCAGTGGCACATCACTGATCTCAGGGACATCAGTACCAACAAGTATGACAGCAAGCAAGTGGAGCACAAGGCTCCATTTTATTGCAAAGCCTATAAATGCTTGAGTGAAAGGCAGGTTTCCAACACAAACATGACAACTATGTGGCATATGCACGATCTACTAGTACAAGTGTCTGTTAGTTTCACAATTCATTCCTTCCAAAACCCGTAGCAAATTCCTTGTGCATTTTATGCATAGCATAGGCTTCTCCACTGACTACAACAAAGTACTTTGTGTGGAGACTGCAATTGCAAAAGAAGTTCTTTACCACATGGAACACAATAAAGGGATGTACACTTCCCCAGACCTCATCAAGGATAGGTTCATAGTTTGTGCTGCTGATAATTTAGACTTCCTTTAAGATGCAGCATAGAGCAAAGAAAATCTTCCTGCTAGTTTTGTAGTTGCCTATGCGGATCATATTAAGGGGGACCAGTCCCAGCCTCAAGTGCTATCTGGATCAACAAATAAACATTCCCTTAAGCAGCATTCCGACTCACTTACTTTCCTACCAAGGTCCACAAATTCTGAAGCCAGGAAGTCCAGTTTTCAATGAAGCAGCAGCTACATTGACTAGAGTAGAGTTTTCTACATTCACTAAATTTGACCTCACTTGGTGATTGTGCAAAAGTGAGATGCACTCCAGAGGCTAAAAATGATGGAGTATACCTTCAGCTAAAGAACTAGAAGACACATCCTCAAATCATCCAGACATACTATTTCAGCAGAACGGTGTATTCCACCATGGGCAGCCTTTAACTTGGCACTACATGAAGTGCCAGAGCAAATGGCCTGAATGTATGCATCCTGCCAATCATACCCGCTGCTATCCCCACTGATCACTCAAAAATTTCCACCAATAAGGGGTGCCTTTGTACCTGCTATCAAGAGGGAAAATTATCATACAGTGGAATAGCTCTGGGATGATCACGTGTATCCTAAACGACATTCCCCTAACAGGCATGGATGGTCTTGGAGGATGGACTGATCACACCAGTTGTATGTGAAATACCTTCACTCCCTCATCTATCCTTCAACTAAACTTTGACATGTAGGATTGAAAATATTTAATTATCAAAGTTTTTTTTTTTATTTAATGTAAGTAATGCATCCCCATGTTAAAAAAATATAATTTAAAAGAAGACTTTTAAACATTTTCTCAAACATAAATCTACGTAATTGTGCTAGGATTTTCATGTGTGGTACCATTGTGTTCGTGGTACCAAGGGATTTCGAATGATATCCAACTCAACAGTTTCTGATGAGGTATTATCAAAATTTCTACCAGTCAGAGGACCTGGAAGCCAGCTGTGGATATGAGTGAATCCCCTGTGCCACATCATAGAGGGTGACACCATTGTAATTATCAAAAACAATGAGGAGTCGTTCTGACACCTTGGAATTTAACAAATTTATTTGGGCATAAGCTTTCGTGGGCTAAAACCCACTTAATCAGATGAATGGAATGGAAAATACAGAGGAAGGTATAAAAACACAGCATATGAAAAGATGGGAGTTGCCTTACCAAATGTCAGTGCTAATGAGCCAATTCAGTTAAGGTGGAAGTAGGCTATTCTCAACCATTGACAGGAAAGGGTGAGTACCAAGGGAGGAACAATCACCTTTGTAATGCTAATGAGGCCAATGAAATCAAGGTGGCCCATTTCAAATAGTTGACAAGAAGGTGTGAGTATCATCAGGGGGAAATTAGTTTTTGTAGTGACCCATCTACTCCCAGTCTTTATTCAGGCCTAATTTGATGGTGTCCAATTTGCAAATTAATTCCAGTTCTGCGTTTTTTTGTTGGAGTCTGGTTTTGAAGTTTTTTGGTTGAAGAATTGCCTCTTTTAACTCTGTTATTGAGCGTCCAGGGAGACTGAAGTGTTCTCCTACTGGTTTTTGAATGTTAGAATTCTTGATATCTGATTTGTGTCCATTTATTCTTTTGTGTAGAGACTGGTTTGGCCAATGTGCATGGCAGAGGGGCATTTCTAGCATATGATGGCATATGTCACATTGGTAGATGTGCAGGTGAACGAGCCCCTTATGGTGTGGCTGATGTGGTTAGGTCCTATGATGGTGTTCCTTGAATAGATATGCGGTTAGAGTTGGCAACGGGGCCTGTTGCAGGGATTGGTTCCTAGGTTGGTGGTTTTGTTCTGTGGTGTGTTGTTGCTGGTGAGTATTTGCTTCAGGTTAGGGGGCTGTCTGTAAGTGAGGACTGGCCGGTCTCCAAAGGTCTGTGAGAGTGAGGGATCATCCTTCAAGATAAGTTGTAGATCCTTGATGATGCTCTGGAAAGGTTTTAATTGGGGGCTGTAAGTGATGGCTAGTCACGTTCTGTTACTTTCTTTGTTGGTCCTGTCCAGTAATAGAGGACTTCTGGGTACCCATCTTGCTCTGTCAATCTGTTTCTTCACTTCACGAGGCAGGTATTGTAGTTTTAAGAATGCTTGATAGAGATCCTGTAGGTGTTTGTCTCTGTCTGAGGGATTGGAGCAGATGTGATCAAATCTTAGAACTTGACCGTAGACAATGGATTGTGTGATATGGTCTGGATGAAAGCTGGAGGCATGTAGATAAGTATAGCGCTCTTAAAACTAAATACCCACCTGGTGAAGTGAAGAAACAGATTGACAGAGCTAGAAGGGTACCCAGAAATCATCTACTAAAAGTCAGATCCAACAAAGAAACTAAGAGAATGCCACTAGCCATCACTTACAGCCCCCCAGTTAAAACCTCTCCACTGCATCATCATGCACAGTTTGTGGCACCCTCATCTTCTCTCTCCTAGCTGTAGCATGGATGAGGGGAGTGGGATGGGTCTCTGGTTTCTACTCAGGTACCTGGGCAGGCCTGAGGGTGAAGCGAGGCATGGCTTTCACAGTCATCCTCAAGTTTACAGGACAGTGGCGTCTTTGGCGTGGAGTTGAGAGCTATACTGAACAATACAACTAGCTAGTTTGGGATGATTATCTGAGGCTATGTCTGAACTGCAAGGTAATGAGGGTGTGAATAATACTGTGTACTAAAGTGCTGCACTGTAACTTCCCTGGGTAGATGCTTCAGGCACAAACCAAAAGATTTATAGTTAGCATTAATGTAATCCTGTATGAGAAGGACTATGTTGATACAAACTGAGAACTTTTAATTCATGCCTAGCCTACAGTGTGCACACCGAGCAGTTGCATGACAACACTTTGGTGGGCACTGGTATTCATACCCAGATAGGCCGACTTGCAGGGCAGTGTAGACAAGTCTTACATGAGGAAAATTTGTTTTAAAGAAAGGTGCAGCCATAGTGTATTGTCAGTGTCTTACTGATTCTGGGACCACATCAAGAGATCATTGTAACTCATTTATCATTTTGTTCCATAGAAAATCTACCAAGAAAATTCCATCTTTTAAAAAATATAAATCACTCCATTCTAGTTAAAACTTTAAATGAAGTTATTTTAATCTAGACTATTTCATTGTTCTCTCACCTCATATGTATTGGTTATAAAACTAATGTGCTTTTTGCTTTAGAGGTAAGATCACATTTGAAGAGTTGGAAACACATACAAAAATGGACTTACTTCCAAACACAGGAAGCACCTGCCAGTCCCTGATTAAGGCAGCTTTTTGGCAACTTCTCATGCTAGTTTTCTGCCAACTGATGTCATCTCTTCCACTGTGGCATTGATATTTCAATATCAAAGTCATGTCACCTAAGAAACACAGATAGTTGTTTACCTGCAGGAAAAGAGTGATAACAGATAGTTTATTCCCACATAGTTCTAAATTAGAGCTTGGCAGAACAATTTTGCCAAAATTTAATTTTGGAGAAATTTGCTGTTTCAAAGCCAAAATGTTTCGCAAAAACCTAGCAGTTCTCTGAAAATTTTTGTGAAGAATGGTTTTGTATCTGGGATATATGCCATGTGTGCGTATGTATGTATGTATGTATGTATGTAAGTGAGAGAGTATAAATTGGGACCTGGCAGCTCCAAGTTCAAGTCCCTTCTCTCTCTGAAGTAAAGTGATCTGAGATGAAGTACTGTGAATGAGGCAGAACATGGACTTACATCTGAGACTCCAACATACCAGGCTAGTACCTTAACCTAACCACCAGGTTAGTCACATATGACACATAACTCTGTTTTACACACACACACACACACAAACATTCAAAAGGCTTTGTTTTCATTCCAATGTGCAATGAAAACAAATTTTGAAGCCTCAGAAGTTGCTGCGAAATGGAATTGTCATCCTCTGGCCATCAGTTTCTAAAACACATTTTTGAGCATTTTTGAGGTCTCTAGCACTAAAGACAGTCTTTTACATACAAAAGTTATTTTGTAGTACACTTAAAACTTAGGGATCTGGCCTTCCTTTACTGCATAGCTATAACAAGAGCTGTGCTGAGAAAAGTAATTAATGGAAGATTTCAACATTTGATTTCCTTCACATCCCAAACATTTCAAAATACTCTGTGAAAGGGAAAGAAGTCCTGTCTGAAGGGCAGTCCATTTGGGGAGCTGACCCAGAGCTCTAGATCCGGCTCTCCAGCAGCCCTCCAAGCATGCTGCTGGGGATGCTGGGAGGTGAGCTGGCAGGAAACCAGGCAAGGTTCAGATGGAAATGGAAATCCTGCCTGGCAAGCAGGAGTCTGTCACGACTTCATCAAAATAACATAGTCACCACAAAACATTTGGTTTTGATGAATTGTCATTCTTCAATGAAAAAAAAGTTATGTTGGACAACTTCTGACCGGCTCCATCTATAAATCACAATGATGTGAAATTGCTCTCAGTTTCAGGAAGATAAGTTTTTTCATCAATTTACTTGGTGGAGGGCTTGTATATGTGGGAAATGTCCCTGCCAGCAGGTATATGGGATCTTGGGGAGCAATTACCACACAGGTGGGGTGCAAAATAAACTTTATTAAGAAAATGCAAAAACAGGGAAAATTTAATAGTGAGGGGTATTTGGTTTCTTTTAGTAAATGGGATAGGGGGTTTCAATAGTGCGGTACAATACAGTTGGTAACCAATTAGCACTGAAGTATAAATGTAACAGGTAGCTAACAATTTCTATGTAAAGAGTGTGTCACAGCAGCATATAACCAACTAACAGTATGGGTAAAATGTGTTAAATAACCAACAATTTTAGGTAAAAATGTAAATGTAAAATGTGAGGTGTGTTAGAGAGAAAAGGGGTAACCAATGGGGTTTTATGCTAGAAAGAGAGAGAGAGAAGACAGGCTGTAAGTTGAAACAGCAGAGAGGGAGAGAGAGAGAGTGGTAGATAAGTAAGGTTGGGGGATGGGGGAAGAGGAGCACGTGGCGGAGGGAGATTTAAACTCAGGGAGACACAGAACAGACAGGCTGCAAGTTTAAACAGCAGAGAGACAATTATACAAAACACAGTAAAATCTTATCTATGATTTAACTTAACCAAAACTACACAAATTAGCAAGTAACAAAACACAATGCAACAATTCTTTAAGGCTAACTTACAGGGTACAATGCAAGCAATTTCCTAAACCTAACTTAACTACAGCTATGCAAAATGAAATTACAACTTATCTAGACTAAAAGACAAAATCTAGTCTAATGGGTGCACCTTATACTAGGGGTAGTTTCAGAGGGCAGGGTGGTGTGTGCCCAGGTACAGTCCAGGAAGGCACAGGCTTATTTCTAGCAGCAAAGGTGCTGCAAAGCAAGAAACAGATTACAGATACAGACCAAGGAGTTTAAGAGAGGTTTTAAGACACAGACCAAGGTTTAGTTTAAGTCTAAGAGAGGTTTTAAGACACAGACCAAGGAGTTTAAGAGAGGTTTAGTTTGAGTCTGTGTGTTGGGGAAACAGAGCCAGCAGCTAAAGTAATTAAGTATAGAAAGTTTCACAGAGGGATTCTCACCAGTCCCCAAGGCAGCAGCAAAGGCAGAAGCAGCAACAGCATCAGAAGAAGCAAGGAGGGCTCGGCATGGTCCTGATAATCAGGAGGTCTCTCAGGCAGCAATTCGTTCTTCGTGGGGGGGGGGGGTTAAAACGGGGGTACGCTCAAAAATAAAACGAGAGCGGAGAAAGGACCCCCCAGAACCCCTGGCTGATCAGACCAGGTAGCAATGCAGGAACCTTTCTGAGGTTTGTTTCAAAAATGCCTGTTCTTAAAGGCAAACTCAGGCAGTTTCCCCGCCAGTAATCCTGATAGGCTCCCTCTGTCACAGGGGAGGAGTTACAGGGAAAAACTGCAGGTGAGCATAGAGACATGCCTGGGCAGAGTCCTGGACCATAGGCGTGAGTTCCACCTCATGACTCAAAAGCACATGAGGCCTAGGACTCATGCCCAGGATCTCAAAAACACATTAGGTCTTACAGCTTTGAACATTGCCTACCCTACACCAAGCCCAGGTTTAACAAGGTGATAACAGGACCAACCCTTTGAACAGGGCAGTTGTCCCACTTAGCATGCAGCACAAGTGGCCATCCCTTTGAGAAGGGCAATGGCTCTTGGTAAACAACTTAAGGGGACCTCCCTTTGAGAAGGGCAGTGGCCCTGGTAAACAACTTAACAGCCAGGGAGGGGTGGCCACAGGAGAACAAAAACAAAATGGAGTAAGGGGACAGCTGTAAGAAATAAAATGGAATAGGGGGAAAGCTGTAACAGACAGGAAAGTGATACCAGTATAAGCTAAGGTGTGCGTTTAAGGTGTGTAAACTCCTTTGACTTTATAAAAATGCTTATGTCATTCTGGATGACATGGTAATTGAACTAAAAAAAAGAGACACTCTAATTCCAGGATAAGAATTGTTGCATCAGGAGTTATGCTGATAGCACAAAAGCAGTTTATAGCACAATATCTGGGGAAACTTTCCCATGTAGACAAGCCCTGAGACTCAAGAGATTGATGTTCAGTTTGCAGCTCTGCCATGTTCTCCATGTTTGACAAGGGCAAATAACTTAACTACTCAGGCTATTCATTCCCCATCTGTAAAGTGAGACTGATACATCTTTTCTGTCTTCTCTATTTATCTCTTAGAAGCAAGGACTCTCTCTCATTGTGTGCAACTCTAATGCTTAACATAATGCCCTAGCCTTGATGTCAGTTGGGTTTTTAGATGCTACTATAATATAAATACATAACAATGTGCCTTTTGAGGGGAAAACAAACAGATTATCATTGAAGACTACTTTGTAACCATCGGTCAATGAGAAAACCACACGCTGCAATATGAAAATATCAAGACCTTCCCGTCATAAGGGGAGCAATGGAGGAATAGAAGAAAGAGAATCCAGAAGCCTGACAATAAAGGTGAAGATATTTGATGAATATTTCTCTTCCCACATTGTGGTATGAGAGAACTATCATGCTTCTGTATCACCCTAGACAGACATCTAATCTCCTGCATTCTTCAGTGTTTTTGCAAGCAGAAGCACTGGGCTTCTACCTGCAGGGCCAGCCTTAGGGAAAATGATGCTCTGGGTGAACTTTCTTTGGTGCCCTTTAATACTTCTCCCTGAGCAGCAGGTGGGTGCTCAGTGAACATATTAGCAACAAGTGGAGTAGTGGCAGCTCTGCAGGTGACATGCTGCTGAGAGGACAAAGAGGGGACATCTGTGAGTGCTTGACTCCTGCCCCACAGCCCCCTTTATGCCCTCACCCAATTCCTGGGTGGGCAGGGCCCTTCTGCAGCATCTCAATCACGGCATGCCCCTCTCTGACCATGGTGCCATGGGCACTTGCCCACGTCAGTCACCCATAAGACCGCCCTTGTCTACCTGCTACTGCAAAACGGGAACAATCTGAGTGATCTCATGCTTTGCTACTCGTCTGCCAGTGATCACTGATAGGCAATAACTTTCTGCCTACCCATTGGGCACTCCATCCTCCAAGTGGACCCTCTATATTCACTGCATTTGTGGATCACAACCCGTGTATAAACTTAAAGAAAGAACGAAAGAGACTAGACAATAAAACTATACATTAAATAAAATTCTCAGCACTTGCAAAACAAAATAAAAAATATAATTTATGCTTCAACCAACAAGGTTTCATTTAGAAGTAATGTTTCAAGGAAACTTACCTTGCAAAGAGTGTCTGATTTTAATTATGAAAAGCTACATTTCCAAAGTGAGATTTTACAAGAAATAAAATTGAATATCCTTCAACTTCTGTTGCATTTTCAGTATTGAATAGTAACGTGCTCCTCTGGGGTTACACTTCCATTTTTGTATTTACATTGCTGCCTGCTATTTTAGTAACTACTGGGAAGTCAATAGTTCAGGTGTTTGGGCTCAGATTCATGAATATTCAAAGACTGAGATTTTCAACATCAACTAGGGGATTTAGACACACAACTCCCTTTAAAAAGAATGGCTTGGAAAGTCTCAGACAAAGGCTGTTGCTGATATTTAGCAATAATTTTAAGTTTATTCAGATGGTCTGTATACAGATTTTTAAATCCTCCCTTAAATGAAAACTGAAATGTTATCAAAACTCCAGAGATTTTGGTAAAGTATTTTTGATATATCCAGGATTGCTGGTATGATGGCACAGAGTGTAAGTCAGTGCATAATTTGGCACATTGGTATCTGTTCTGAAGCATACATCTACCTCCAATAAGTTTAGTATTGCAGGAAAAAAAATAGACTATGGTAGACGTTTGCCTCTCTTTTTGTTATGTTGGATGCCAGAGTTAAAGGTGAACTATCACTAATATTAAAAAACAAGGGTTTAACCAGAAAAGATTATAAATAGAGTCATCATCATAGTGATTCAATGTTAAACGGTGGCTTAATGAGCAGAGGAGATGTTAAAAGTTCTACAGCAAGAATAGATACTTTCTGGAAAAAGAGAAAAGGTACCACATGTGTCAGTTACGCTAGCCATTTCCCACATTCTATTTGACACTGCAACGTGCCAATCACTCACAGTTTCTACACAATTTAGTGGGAATTGGGGGAGACTCAGCACTTTTCAGGATCTAGTTCAGATACAGTCATCCAAATCCTGCTCACAGTTACACAGGTACAAATCAAAGCAGAATTTGGCCTAATATAACCAAATTAGTAATAACGCTTGAATATTGAGTAACACATATTGACTTACAGACCAGAAGGGACAATTATGATTATGGAAATGGATTCTACCTAGCACAGAGCATAGAATTTCACCCAGTAATTCCCGCACCAAACCCCTTATCTTGTAGTTGTGCTAGACCCTATCTTTTAGAAAGGCCTCCAACCATTTCCTGTGTGTGTCTATTCTAAATAGTGATTGTATAAGAAAAAAGGGAATATTTCAAGGATGACATTTTATTTCTGATTTGGAAATTCTGAAGTAGGGATACTGTACTGAGCACACTGAACCTTCCCATCCAGAACTGATAATAAAATACTTTTGATCAAATACCTGGGGACATGTCTCAAACCTCCCAAATCAAAGAGAAAACTTCTTAGGCATTGAAGTGGGGTGTCTGCCCCACTCCTGGGGAAACAGGCTGAAAACAGCCCAGGAAAGGGCCATGGCTGGGGGGCAAGCAGCTCCCAGGCTGTTTAGGGAAAAGCTGGGCTGATTGGGAGGCAGGCTCAACTGCGGGCCGTGTCCCAAATAGACCCGGCTGGCTATAGAAAGGCAGGGAAGCCAATAGTAGAGAGATAGAGTCTCCTCTGTCTGCAGAGGTAGACAGGCCTGGCTGTTGGGAGCTTGACAGGGTACCTAGAGTGAAGCAGGGCTGGGGTAAGGCAAGAGGACCTGGGGAAGCTCCAGCTTGGAAACCCCCAGGCTGCAGGGTCCAGGGGAAGGCCCAACAAAGGGTACTCGGGTTGCAGGGGGCAGCCCGTGGCTCTAGAGGCAGAGGCAGCAGGCCAAAACCCCTTGCCTATGATGAATGGCAATGATACTGCAGTCTGCCCCAAAGAACGGGAGCAAGTGATGACTGGCAGTTGCCTAAACTGAGGCAAGGTGGGGATAGGGAGTGGGGGTTCCCCGGGGAGGGGAGACCCTGAGACTGTGGGGGTACTGCAGGGGTGCAGCACCCTTGGGAAGAGGACACCAGAGTCCAGGGAGGGACATGGGGCCAGAAGCAAGCGTGACATTGGCCTGTAGAGGGCGCTCCAGACACTGGACTGAGCTAATTCCCTGGACGACCAGCGAGAGGCGCCACAGGGGTGAGTCGCTGCCCTGCTACAGGCATATTCTGCTTTCATTAGTTTTGAACCAGTGTAAGTCATCTGATTTTATTGACGTTTCTGTCAAATTACACCAATATAGAAAAATTTGGCACTATGGTTGAGATTTTTAAAACCATGTCTGGAATTTAGAGAGACATCTCCCATAAATCTCAAAAATACCTGCATAATGTCAAGGCTCAAAGGGTCTGTTGCCATTACAAATGGGGGCTCGTCCAGGATTTCAACTGGGAAGTCTCTGAAGCTTGGGACGCCAAAATGGAAATATTTTAGTATAGTAGAAAAAGATACCTGGAAAGGACACATGTTCTAGCCAGAATCTGCTTCAGATAGGCACACAAAATAGGTCCAGATTTACGTGAGAGTTCCACAAGTACCGGAACTCTCAGTTAACTATGTCTCTCATATTTCAGGATTTAGGTTTTGTTTGGATAGATTTCTTATTCTTCAAAAATGATTCACCCATCTATCCATGATCTTCAGTACACAACAAGTGAGGCTTGTGTGATACCAGTTGATATGTTTGTACATCATTCTAGTCCAGACTTTCATGTCTACCCTGAAAGCAGTCGTCTTCCTTCAGATTACATTTCTGTTTTGAACAACCTTTGATCAATAGTGCTGCCATCTGCAGCAGTATGTATTATAGGAGTTCAAAGTATAAATTCAGTGGTGGAGAAGGGAAATATTGTTACTCTGAAAAACATAACAGAGAGTGGACAAAATATTGGTGTAGTTTAGTGCTTGTGTACATTATTACCATGTTAATTACTTCTAATAAATGTTAAGTATTACAGGGCATCAACCTATCTTAATTAGTCATTTGGTTTGAATTGTAAAGAAATCATTTAATTGTGCATTTGGCTTTAATTGTCTGGATAGATTTTGAGTCATATGCTGAACAGTGAAAGTCAGAGATTTCTTGGCATTTCAGTCAGTGCTTTGAGTATCTTCCATTGACGTTTATCATATGTTGTCCATATAATCTTGGCAAATGAGTCCCCTCCTTCATTCGTTAAAAATTCTCTTCCTCAGTCATTCTTACTTCTTTTATATTCTCTCAGCTATTGCTTCTTCAATTCACTCCACACCCCTCTTTTCCTGTGTTTACATCTGGCAACTAATGGCCAATTTGGCATCAAATCCTACATTCTCTTCAATGCGGGTTGCTTGCATGTAACAACTGCACAACCAAAACCTAAATATTATCTCCTTAACAATGTTTTTAAATGTATTCTGATTTCTAACTTAGGTAAGGTGCTCCCAGGGCCGGCGGCAGGGGGGTACTATGAGTAGAGCTGTACCGGGCCCCGGACTTTAGGGGGGCCCGGTAGGCAGCTGTACCCGTAGTCATCCCCCCTTGTCGCCGGGCCTGGAGAGCGGGGAAGGGGCGGGGAGGCGGCGCGGCTCTCCTCCGGGGCGGACGAGCGCGCGTGTCCCCGGCAGGAGCAGTGAGCCCGGCCGGCGGCAGCGGCGCAATCCGGGGGAGAAAGGGGGGGGGAGCAGCAACGGCGGCTCGCGCCGCAGGACCCCGCACTGCCGCCAGCCACTGTCAGCTGGGGGGGGAGCGCCGGCTGGGCGGGGGGGGGGGGCTGGGCTTCCCCCCCCCCCAGCCGCTGTCAGCTGGGAAGGAGCGCTGGCTGGGCTGGGGGGGAGCGCCAGCTGGGCTGGGGGGGGCCCAAACGATCAGAGTAGGGAGCCCCCAAATTTCTGTCGCCGGCCCTGGGTGCTCCCAGTTGTTATTGTATGTGTCTTCATAACACCCTTAGGGCAAGGAAGCACAATTCTCTCTGTTTTACAGATAGGGAACTGAGGCACTGAGAGATTAAGGGCATGGTTAGACTGGCGCTTTGCACCGCCAAAACCCTCCTTTAGCGCTATAATTTTCCTACCGAACACACTTCAAAGGGAGATTTAACGCAATGACTCCCCTTTTACAGTGCAAGTGTTAAACCTCCTTTTCGAGAGGGATAAGCCTTTTTGCGCTAACGTTGTAGCGCAAGGATGGGAATGTGGACACCCATCGGATCTCTTGTATGCCTCCAAGCCATGGAAAGCTATCAGCAACCCATTGAGGGCCATCAGCAAGCCATTAAAGACAATGAACTTGCCATGTAAGGCAAATGACGTGAGGTGTTGTTTTTATAAAGGCGGAAGTAGCTTTGCAGTTTCTCTCTAACAAATAACACAGCAAATAACCAGTGAAAATGCTTGCACAGGGAGCTGTGTGTCTGAAATAGACAGCCTGTCAGTTTTCGCTAAGGAAAAGTAACTGACATCCAGATCTCATCTCCCTGTCAACAACTTCCCAGTTCCCCCTCGCCCCCTCCTTTGCAAAACACGTTGCACCCAGCTGAATGCTGGGATACCTGCCCTATCCCGCAACTGCTACTGCCGGCAGAAGCACCACAAATGTAGCCATTATTTTGCGCTACAAAGTTTCAATTTGTACAGTCTCTAGCGGGATACCAATTGCGCTACATTGGGAAGCGCTACAAATAAACACGCTACAATCTTCAGTCTAGCCATACCCTAAGAGAATTGCCAAAAGTCATCTATGAAGTCTGTGATGGAGAAAGGAATTGAACAGGAATATCTCAAATTCCAGGCTAGTATCTTCACCCCAGATCAGCTTTCCCCATGCTCTTCAGGGAACAGCTTCATCCGGTAGAAAAAAAATAAATCTTTCCTGAGATTATTATAAGCATTATGGTTCTTAGTTCTGTTAGCTTTCTGGATTCTGTCAGTCTTCAAACACTGACAGGCCATGCAGGGTGCAGCCCAGCATAGGATTTTGAAGTTTTTAAGAGATTGTTTTTTGACACAATTAAAAATAATCAACCAAGTGCCCTTCTGCACTTCTAGCTTCCTGTAGTTCTATATGGGAATTTTTTTGTGGTAATTCAATTGTAATAACGTCTGCCTGGAACATGAAAATTGGAGCGGCAGCAAACACATAGGAGGACAGATCCAAACTGCAAAGTCAACTGAACAATGAGGACTAATTGCTAATAAACAAAGAAGAGGAAATAAACATCACAAAACACAAAAGAAGGGCATAAGCGAGCAGCTGCAGCCATCACATTAAAAGTTTTTTATTCCCATCTTTCACTCTCCTTAATATTGGCCACAATTAGGGCTGGGGAAAAATATTGGTGAAAGCTTTTTTCCCTCTCAATTAAAAATGCAGATTTGGTTGGGCAAAACTTTGTGTCAAGATATGTCAATTCAAGTAAATTATTTTCGAAGAAAAAAAATGGAAATATTGGAAGAGGTCATGTTTAAATTTCCAAACCACAAAGTTTTGATTGGGTCTGGGGAGAGGGCTGGTTTCACAAGGGGACTTAAGCACTTTTCACAAAATCAAAAAAGAGGAAGTGATGCTCTCAGGCTATTGGCTATTCTGGAGTGAGTCTCTCCTATTGAAACTGTTAGACTTTGTATAAATAAATATTCATTGGATCAGTGAACAACGACAACTCTATAGTCCGGTGAATAAGACAGTCACCTGGGAAGGGGGACAGACAGGCTTCAGTCTCTTCAAATCCTCACTGTTTAGTACTTTGGTCTCCCACAGCCCTAACCATTAGGCTACAGGGGAAAAGTTGGAGGGGGAGGAGGGGAAGAAAGGCGAAAATCACTTCCTCTTCTTTAATTAAAAAATAAAGTGCCTAAGTTCTTATCCCTTGATTTCTTTTGCTTTTGGTGTTGTTGTTTTTTTAAGTGTTCAATGTGCCCCAAATTGAAACAAAATGTTTTCTTTTTGGCTGAATCACAATCTGACTTTTGATTAGCTCAAAATAAATAAATACAATAAAATAAAATACATGGCGTTTCTAGTTGACCCCAAAACAATTTTTCCTCATTTTTTTTGGAACAGCCGGCATACAAAAAAATCAGTTACTTGCACAGCTCTATGACTACTATTACTGAGATAGATTTTAACTTTATTTTGCTGGTAAAGTTACAGACTTTTATTCATTAGGACCCAGTTTCTGATAGTTCAACCTTTCTCCTAAAATGGCCAGTGCTACAGATACTCAGCACTTCATTGGGATTTACATACACTGAACTGAAAACCTTGTCAAAGAAACTTTTCAGTATTTCTGTGAACTTACATAAATAATAGATTTCAGTTATACTGTTTCTTTACAATACTAGCTGAATGGTTGGTTGCTCGGTTGATTGTGGTGTCTTTTCTTAATATCCAGCAAGTTAGTGCAAAAAAGTAGAAAGAACTACATAATACATAGCACAAAAAAACAGCAGTGATTTTTCATTGTTATCCCCTTCTAAGTACTTTTGGGAAACATTGGGTATAAAACAATACTATCAGTAGTGAAATATGTGGCCTGAGCAATTTTTTGAAAAACTGGAGAACTAGATAAATTCAGAACCTGGGGTATTTTAATGATTTATTAAAATAAATAGTGACAAGATAAAATTAAAATGGCACAGTATTTGAAGTGTTAAGCATGCAAGAATTTGATTAATAATGCAAACAATACTACCCAGCTCAAAACTGGTTTACAAAACCTTTTTCCCCGAAAAGTAGAATATAACTTCCCGTTCCTGTTTTAAATATGAATCAAGCAATGTTAACATATGGTCTCCTTTCCCACTTATATTCCACCATTGGCAGAATTACTTAAGAACTATTATGCTGGAGACAGTTCTCTGCTGGATTCAAACCTATTCCACAGAAGCTTAGTTACTCGGATTTCAGTATTCTGCTTACATACATAGCAATCATACAGAATCATACAGAACTGCATCAATTTCTGCAAAAGGGCAGAAAAAAGCAGCCACACCAACAATACACCTGCTGCCTTTTTTGCATAATAGGTTTTTTGTGGGGGGGGGGGGGTTGTCAGCAATGGTAGGCATTTTAAAGGGCTGCAGTATGGATGAACTAGCTTGTCTAGAGGAAAAAAGACCAATTTTTTCATCCAGTAAGGCAAACACAAATTAAATCTTTTTGGAGGTTCTGGACAGTTAAATTTACTGGTTGACATACACACTGCTCTGCACTTTCCAACTCCATCCAGTGTGAGAAATTCCAACATACCTACACACAATGCAATATAAGCCTGTTGCACTTCTCATCCATCTAGAATTAGAATGTACCAGAAATCTCATGTGCTGTATCAGAATATTTCCCACCCAATTTACTAGCTCAGATTAGATGTTTAACAAAACTATCCAAATAGACTTTAGAAAGCTTCTCAGAACAAAGGTGTAATGCTGACAGACCCTGGTCATTGGCATACACATGAGCTAAAAGCCAATTGGCTGTTGGCTAAGGATGTAGAGAAAAGTCATTAATCTTTCTCTCTAAGTGGTCTCGGTGCCACTAGATGGGACAGAACACTACACCTAGGAGGTGTGTGGGTTCCATACTTCCCCTAACTGAGGAAGCGCGTCCCAAGCTTCAAAGATTTCCCAGTTGAAATCCTGAACAAGCCCCCATTTGTAATGGCGACAGACCCAGATCATCGGCAGGCAGGATAGAACCTGGGGCCTCTGAAGCTTAGTACATCAGCCTCTACAGAATAATCTAAAAGGGAAGTGGCTGTTAGCTAATGTTGTAGAGCAGACTCATTAATCTCTCTCTCTAAGGGGTCTCTCTGCCACTAGATGGGGCAGAATACCACAACCAGGTGGCGTGTGGGTTACCTAGGGACAGATTCTCTGCCCTGTTACTGTAACTCCTCAGTGGGCATAAAGCAGATAAGACGGCTCCTACATCTTCCTCACTAAAGCAGCGGGAGGAAAGGGACATGTCAGGAGCATTGCCAGTACACATCATGTTTCTGTTATACCGAACATACCTATGGTCTCTAAGGGACCATGACAAACTACTATAAGGTAAAGTACCCATCTCTACCCTGCACCTAGGCTGAGAAGAAAGTCAGGGAGTGTCGCTGGCTCACTGACAACCCAAACCTCGTGGAGTTACATGAAGCAGATATTGGTCATGAACATCCAATACTCTTGATTCACCATTTAAAAAAAAAAAAAAAAAGAGTATGAAATGGAGCTCACCACTTTAGAAGACATTCAGAACACTTTATGGTATTCTAACTTCAGTAAAGATGTTGGTAACTCAAATTAAGAGCCCACCAATTATATATACTCACCAAGGTATTTGTAATGCTGCAGTTAACAACACAGTAAATACATAAGATATCAGTGAAGACACAACAAGTACAGCATTAGGGGGAATTTAAAGGTCACTCTTCATTTGCAGCCTATTGGCTAGGTGAACCTCATCAGCAGGTAGGAGGGAGCAAGTTATATTCACTACTACTGTGGGAGGCTTTATCACAAGGCAAATTCATCCACGGAAGAAGGCAGGCAGAATTTGCATCCCTGCCATATCTCTGTGATTGGTGAGGGCAGCTTTCATTTATGTCCAGGTCTGCAAAGAAGTCATGTCCACTGGGGATACACTAACATTCTAAGCAACTTGAAAATGAGAATAGGTATATTTTCAGGCAACTTACTGCAAAGGGTGATTGATGTCTCTCTATTTAAGTACTCATTCCCTCTGAGCCTTTGTACTGTACAGAGATTACCATCTGTGCCCAATTGCTAGTTATGATTTTGTAACATCAGCGTCTGCTGGGGAGGAAAATAAGGGAATGTATGCCCAAAATAGCTAATGCTTCATTTACCACACCAGAACTCACTTTCTAATTGTTCTTTTTTATTTATTTATCTTGATCGGAGTACAGGTGCACTGTGCTCCCTTTCCATCTGAAATTAGCTAGGGATCAAATTCACCCATGACAGTCTGTATTTATATTTATACACACACATATTTTATTATAATTTATTTATTTTTCTCTGGATTTATGCAAAAGTAAAAAGGAGTGCCTAGTTTTAGCTCTATGTCGGGGTGAGCAAACTATGATCTGTGGGCCACATCCAGTCCCTGGACCCTCCCCCTCCTTTCCCTCTACCCCACAGCCATGCTGCCCCATGGGAGTGTACAGTGTGTTTGGCTCTGTGTGGAGCCAGACAGACTCCCCCCATCAGCCATGACACTGTGCTCGCTGAGCGCTCCCGTGGAGCATCGTGTCTGGCTTCATGTAGAGTCAAACACGCTGCCAGGAGCCTCATAGTAAGGGGGCCAAGGCCAGGGGTTGGATAAGTGGTAGGGGCAGTCAGGGGACAGGGAGCAAGTTGGGTTGGATAGGAGTTGGGGATCCCCGGGTGGTGGTTAGGGGTGGGAGTCTCTGGAAGGGGCGCCAAGGAACACGGAGAGGTTGGATGGGGCATAGGAGTCCCAGGGATCTGTCAGGGGACGGGGGGGATGGATAGGGGTCAGGGCAGTCAGGGGACAGGGAGTAAGGTGGGTTGGGTGGGGGAGGTCTTTAGAGGGGACAGTCAGGGGACAAGGAACGGGGGGGTTAGATGGGTTGGGAGTTCTGAGGGGGGAAATCAGGGCAGAAAGTGGGAGGGGGTCGGAAGGGGGGCAGGGCCAGGCTGTTTGGGGAGTCGCAGCCTTCCCTACCCAGCCCTCCATATAGTTTTGAACCTCAATGTGGCCCTCGGGCCAAAAAGTTTGCCCACTCCTGCCCTATTGGGCCACTACATGGGAGACTTACAAAACTTAACTTTGGAGTTTCAGACGACCAGGATGGGGGTAGCAGAACTGCACCTTGCAGTCTTGCTATGACTTTTTAGATCCTCCAGGTAAGCCAGTTTTTGATCTATTACATATAATGCAATTTTATGCTTCAAACAAAAATGTGGTTCCCCCCCACGCCAGTAAACTCGACCTTTCTCTATTTTGCATTTTATGCCTATATTTGTGGAAGTCTGTTCATAAGATATAAAATCAAAATCCACAATTGAAAACCCCTCTTTTTGTATTTGCACATGCACAATTTACAATATTTTTTAATAAGAACAATTATAGCTACACATTAACCACAAGGACACGGAAATGGCAACAAACCTGAATGAAAACTGCACAAATTAATCTCCTGAAATGTATATGTTGACTGAGCTATTAAAAGACATCAGATCAGATTTGGCTCCTAATTCAGGAAAAAAATAAGGGCAATAGAAATATTTTCATGGTTTTTGCATTTTTAAAAATCCTAGTGAAAACATTTCTCAACACATAAACAACTACAGAAGCAACTACAATTTTTTTAAAAAAAGGTTGGACTGTTACTACATAAAAATATGAAAATACAAAGGTTGAGAAAGTGATAGTAAAGAAAAGAAACTGATAGTGAATTTATTTATTTAAACTTAGGAAAATGTAGCAAACAGCATAATATCACTACTACAAAAATAGTGACACACAAGGTAGCTCAAGGGAGGAAAGATGATCAGAATCCTATAAAAGCTATAATAATAGTACTTGGCTCTTACGCACCAGTTTTCTTCAGTGAATCTCAAAGCAAAGCACCTTACAAAGGATATCGTCATCTCTATCCCCATTTTTCAGATAGATAAACTGAGGCACAGAGAGGAGACATGACTTAGCCCAAAGATCACTCAGAAGACCAGTGGCAGATCCAGGAAGAGAAGCCAGCTTTTGTGAGTTGAAATGGGTTCATAGTAACAAGAGATTAACTATATATTTTTAATGAGATCTACTGGGATACAGCCACAGGTTTCGCATTAATATCAGTGGAGAACATGCAGATATATTATTTTTAACTAGATTTATACATTTCACTCTGCAAGTACAACAGAATACTCTGTCCAGAAACAGAAAGGAGGAGATTAGAGGATCAGACAGTTGGTAATGGGATATGGAACTTTTCACTTCTAGGTCACTGGTTCAAAACCAGACTGAAAGACATTACTGTCTGAAGGCTGTATAATGATATATGTGAAATGAGTTGGATAGTTGCTGTTCACTTGTTCCTAATGAACAATTGTCTACACCACAGCTAATGCTATTAGTCTCATTGGTAGTCTCAGAACATTTTTTAAAAAAGGGATTAAATTGATTTAGTGCCTGGTTGGCCTCCTACTTCTAAAGATGATTCTTCTAGGACAATGTGGAGACCCCATGACAGCACCACATAGGAAGGCTTACACTTCCTCTGCTTCCACTTTTATCTGACTGGTGAACAGAATTTTTCGCTTTCTAGGGTTATCCAGTGCATTTCCCTACTATCAAATTTCTTAAAGAACAAAACCAGAGAGGAGATTGGAGAGGAACAAGAAAAGTTCAAGAAAGAGTGAGATTAATTGCAAAATCAAGAATGCACAAAAGTGAAGATTGAGAAGACCTATGAACAGTGATCCTGAGGATTGCACGAGGGCATCAGAAGTGTGGGAGTGGGGATTTGGAAAGACTAAGAAAGGGCCAACAAAAATGGCCGTAGAGGTCTTCCTGGTGCAAACATGTGCTTTGGTGCAAGTCTAAAAGGAAAAGGTAAGAAAGGAAGCCATGCAATGCTATAAAGAGCTGCACAACTTGTAAGGCGGCGCTTCTGAAGCATAAGGTCTTAGCTTTTGCTGGAGTGCAGAAAGTCTTATTTCACTCTCTGCAACTCTTGCCCCAGGAGGTCAAATCATTACACCAAGAGACTAACTGAGAAAAAGTGTGGTATTGCTATCTGAGTATCCACACACCAAGCTATTGTACCACAGCATTCATTCTAAAGCAATAGTTAAGAGCATGTTCAAGCTATAGTTAAGGGTGTGTTCTTAATGTTTCCATAACAAAAATTCCCATTGCAAAAGATTCAAGCTGAAACTTGATGCACCAGTTCAGTGCCCAAGAGACGTTTGATGTTCTCAAAATATGAGTGACACAAAGATATAGAGGCAGTGTCTCCAACTGTGATGTAAGCTAGTGTAGGTGTAGTGGAACAAGTTATACCATTTTAGTAGTTCAGAACTCAGTGAAGAGTCTAAATTTGCAACACCGCTGAAAGCCTGGGATTACAATTCAAACTCTTGATTGTGGGGCAGGCCGTGCCTACACTTACGGAGGTTTGTAGAGTACATACCCTGAATGTGCCCCCAGCACAGGTATAAATAGCATATGGGCGGTGAGGCACTGCTTAGCCGAGTATAGTAAAGAAACGCCAGAACCATCACAGAGAAAGGCTCTGGTAGCTCCCCATTGCCAGAGTCTGCTCCAGTGCAGACACAGCCTGCTTTTCACTGAGGTATGTAGCTACATGTACTTTGCAACCTGCTGCCAGGATGGGATAGGC
Organism: Sternotherus odoratus; assembly: GCA_032164245.1. Classification (NCBI taxonomy): domain Eukaryota; kingdom Metazoa; phylum Chordata; order Testudines; family Kinosternidae; genus Sternotherus; species Sternotherus odoratus. The sequence continues at coordinate 65,422,418 of JAVMKO010000001.1, forward strand.
AGTAAGATATATCCTAGTGGTGTCAACACAAGGCCACGTGGCACTGGCAAATCTAACATGATTACTGTATGTCAAGGGTAACTCTGCCACTGTTGGCAACAGTGCCAGTCCAAAGCCTACATAAACAAGGAGGGTTCAGCAGTCAGGTTGTCAACCCACTCAGATAAAACCTTACTGCAACAGAAACAGTTCAATTAACCAAAACCTGGAGAACTGGAGGAGCAGATGGAGCTCAAATCCAAATATGACAGATCTCAGTGAAAGCTGAAAGGAAGCTGATATCTCAAAACATCAGATCCTGACAACTAAATCTGTAACAAGAGTAAGCACATGGAATGTGCTATTTGTACAGTATGGAAAAGCTGGCAGAGATTACATGAGAAATGAAAAAAATACTGTCTGAACATACTTGGCATTAGTGAGATGAAAGGGTCAGGGAGTAGCAAGATTGTGTCTACTGGTGCTACTTACACTCAGCAGGAGAAATGCACAAAAGAGGTGTAGTAATTATACTCAATAATATCACAGCAAAGGCCACATCTTAGGAAGAACCAGACCATCACAAGTGATGCTCCTCAGAACTCTCAGGGACTGATGTTAAAAATGCAGACAAATCATGATGGAAAGAGTATTGCCATTCATAGACTCATAGGGCTGGCCTTCACTTGGGGGTGGGGGGGAAGTCGACTGTAGATACGCAACTCCAACTACGTGAGTAATGTAGCTGAAGTCGGTGTATCTTCAGCCGACTTACCTGCCCTCCTCATGGTGGCAGCAGTCGGCGGCGCGCTCCCCCGTTGACTCCAGCTTGCACCTTGTGGCAAACTGGAATTATGGAGTCGATGGGGGCACCGCGGGTGATAGATTTCTCGCGTCTTAACAAGACGCGAGAAATCGATCGCTAAAAGATCGCCTGCTACCCGCCGATCCGGCAGGTAGTGAAGACCGACCCATAGATTCATAGACTTCAAGGTCAGATGGGACCATTATGATCATCTAGTCTGACCTCCTGCACAATGCAGGCCACAGAATTTTATCCACCCATTTCTGCAATATACGTCTCACCTATATCTGAGCTAACAAAGTCCTCAAATCACTCCAGAGTCAATGATCATGCACTAGTATAAGAGAAATGCCAGTACTAAGTTAGAAATAGAAGAGAGACCAATACCTTGAAACTGATATAGTCATCCATGGTCCCAAACAGGGGACAGGCACTGTTGTAGACAGGTTTCAAGCAGGAGGCAGGAATTGAAATTCTTATTGAGCAGTTAACAAAATTCTAATGAAACACAGATGAAAGAACAAGTGTCACAGGAGTGGCAATGACATAAAAGGGTTATCTTCCTCAGCACATGCATTGTAGATGTATTGTACTGTTTTCAATCTTGGGCAAAGTACTGGCTACCATATGCTGAAAAGAATGAAGGTGGCAGTGGATGAAATAATGCAAGACGAACAGGTTGGGTTCCATCCAGATAGATTCACTCTGACAAATGATTGAAAAAGCCACTGCTTGGCAAAAATGCAATTTTATCAACTTAAGGTATTCAGTAGTGTTCACAGAGAAACCCCGTGGAATAGGGCTAGACGCAATGGGATATCAGACAAGCTGAGCAACATAATAAGGAATTTATATGATAGAAGTAAAATTGCAGTAAGATTGGATAAAGGCCTGAGTGGCTGGTTTGCTATTGTGACTGGAGTTAGACAAAGGTATGTGTTTCACCAGTCCTCTGCATTAGCAACAGACTGGGCAACAAGAAACATTGTGGATGCTGTAAAACGGGTTAGTGGAGAGGTTACACAACCTTGACTTTGTCATCAGAATTAGTGTATTAAGTATGATGTGGAACGGAATGATTTCTACTTCCAATTTAAGAGAACAGGAAGCAACAAAAATTGTACTGACAACAAATGTAGAGAAAACCAGTATAAGGATGGGAAACAGATGTAAAAGGGGTACATGTATAGAAAAGAAATTGAAGAGGTAGAAACATTCTGCTACCTGGGGAGTGTGATGGCATTTGAACGTGTCTGTGATAAAGATATTAATGTGAGATTAAGAAAAGCAAATACCATTTTGGAAGGTGGAACAACATCTGATCAAACAGAGGTCTCCACCTCAAACTAAACATCAGATTATCCTATGTGACTGTACTGACCCAGCTATTGTACGGAGCAGAGACTTGGCCAATGACAGTGGATACCAAAAAAGAGATTGGAGGCTGCCATCACAGGGGGCTGAAGCTGATGCCAACATTTCATGGAAACACAAAAGAAATAACACAAAAGTAAAGGAACTGACAGAGCAGGATACAATAGAAAATATCATCAAAGAAAGAAGGCTCAGGTGGTTGGGACTTGTACACCATGTGGAAGATGGGAGACATGCTAAAAGCAAACGCTGAACTGGGGGTCCGAGAAAGGAAAGAGAAAGCAAGGAAGGTCAAGGAAGACAATGTCAGAGGATATTTAATGTAACAGCATCTCCTGGGAAGTAGAACCACAATTAGAAAGTGACTGCAAGGACTGGGGGAACTGGATTGACCGACGTGTCATCAGCACCTGAAGAACTAAGTTCTAAGGTAAAATATGCCAAGTGTATTACATGAACTTTGTTGCTATAACAAAGACTGACATGGATACTGTGTTCTACAGAGATAGCACCTCTTTTAGTTTAATGAGCAATACTATGTCAAAGAAGCAGCTCTTGCTGCAAATTTGACATAGTACTATATTTGGAAAATGCCTTTATAGTTTTTGTAATTTAGCAGCTGAGTGGACCATACCAAATATGCTTCCTATATGCTGGGATGAAAGAGTGTTTTGCAGTGCTTTTAACTCTCTTAGCAGCAGTTACAAATGTAAGGCACACAACCCTTTGCTCTTCTTAACATTTTTTTTTTGAACCAGCAAGAATTTGTCCTAGCTGTGTGTCATCTGCCTCTACTACATTTCACAGCTCTTCAGCAACATTATCTCTTTAACACCTTCTACCTGAAGTAGAAATGTTGGTGCTTCATACCCTGGAAAAGCTGAAATTAGTCTACGTCTAGGAGGAAAGAGTATACTGTAGAGTGTCCAAAAGTAGGACTTTCAAAATTAAGGTCAAAATGCTGTGGTGGCAATTGTAAAGCAGAGACAGCTGAAGAGTTTGATTAGTCTATGAGTATACTTAAGAAGTCATATAAAGGACAAAACGTTCAGCTTCACTCAGAGAATGATCCTCGGCTGCAGCCTAGTTGTAGGGATTTAAGATACTTAGAAGACAATAATATCTCCTCAGGAACAAAGGAAAACATAACAAGCATTAAGAACACTTACACACCTACCCAGCTAAAGAAAAATGTTGCAATAGCAAACATCAGCCAGTCCTCATCAGAGCTGAGGCTAGCTGACTCACTCTGCCCCCATTTAAAGGGCCAGCCCCCAAAAGGACATTCTGGGGTGAAAACCTCTTATAAGAGGGCAACCCTGTCTGAGTAGGGACTAATATAAGAAAGATGTGGGTCTGTTTCTGTATTTTATTGTTGTTCTATCACATTGGTGCAAGTTCCAGCCTACAGGCTTGCTTTCTTAGTCTTATCCCTTAGTGCTGGCATTTGGTTAAAGGGACTTTAGAAAACAACCAAGATCCTGCATTCTCTAAAGAGTGGGTCCTATTACTATACTAGAGTGACTATATGAGCTGTTTTTCATTAATCACAGTAATGAACGGGGAACCATGCCGAGCCCTTTCTTCTTATGAGGATAGGGCACAAAAGGGGCGTGAGGATCTGCAAGCATACTGTATACTGAAGTTGAAGGAGATCAATGGAACATTCAGACTTATAGCTGTTAGTTTTTTTATTTTTGCACTAGGTGAGAGGGTGCAGGGTTGCTAGCTGATCATGAGGGGTTAACTTTAGTTTCTCTTGGATTGATCATGAGGGCAAAAGCGAGCTTCTACTTTCTTTAGTTCTTTTTTCCTCTCCCTTACAGACCCTCTGCTATCAGCCTGTCTCCCTACACTTCTTACTCCTCTCTAGCATTCTCTCTTCTCCCATCCCTTCTTCCTACTAATTCATTCACTCCTGCTTCCCCCCGCCCATCTCTCTTCTGCCCCAATAATAGTTTTTTTCTTAGAAAATCAAACCATAGATCTAACATGACTTTTGGCAAACATCATCCTGTTCACTCTGCTTCTGTGGTGCATCCCTTTCTGTCACCCTGTGCCTTGTCTGTGTAGAATATACACTCTTCTGAGACAAAGTCTGACTCGTTCTATGTATTCATACAGTACCTCACATCATGGAACTGTGATCTTGAGTGTGGCCTTTGGGTGCTAATGCAATGCAAATTAATGTAGCATATGCCATGAGAAAGCAGGAGACTACTTATCAAGGTGTTGAGACTAGAATAAAACATGAGGATTCCTCAGCATGGACTTTATTTTGATTTTTGGCTTATAGTAAAGTTCCACTTACAGCAAAATGGGGTGAAAGATGTGATTTGCTTCAGTGCCTCTCAATAGACTTTTACTCACCTTATAAGGAAGATTTACTGTACTCCAAACAGCATGTTAAACTCCATTTTAGGCCTAGATCAAGATTGTAAAAGGGCGATGAAAGCACATGCTAACTAACAACCTTTAAAAGTCTAATGGAAACAAGGCAGCATATAAAATGCTTGAGTTAAAGCCTAAAAGGGAGCTTCTGCTTTAACTTGACCAGTTTGGTATGTATTGCAATACACTGCCATTAGACTTTTTAAAGGTGTTAGTTAGCCTAACATATAAATTTTTTTCTCTTAAAATCTTAGGATATCCATCTAAGGGACTCCTTAGGCCCTTATTACTGTAATATCAGAGCATCTAATTTTTCACTGTAAATAGCCTCACAAAACCCCTATGCTGTAGAGATGTACTATTATTCCCCATTTTACTGAGGGAGAACTGAGAGGTTAAGTGACTTGACCAAGATCATGCTGGAAGCCTGTAGCAAGCAAGGAATTGAACCATGTCTGCTGAATCCCAGTTAAGCATCAAAATTACTGGCCAATCATTTCTTTCCCTTGGTTAAAACTCCAGAATGCAGCAATCACCTAGCAAGAGGCTTGTTCAAAATCGGAATAAAAACTACAAGTTTCAAAATTTTCTGCAAAGGAAAATTCCAGAAGAGTTTTGTGGTAAAATTTAACATAGAATACAAAATAAATAAAATAATTTCTAAACAAAAATCCCAGATTTTGCAGGACATTTTGTTCTATGTAGTATGGCTAATCCACCCTGAACATGCCTGATCCCGTCTGATCTTGGAAGGTAAGCAGGGTCAGGCCTGGCTAGTACTTGGATGGGAGACCTCCTAGGAATACCAGGTGCTGTAGGCTTAACATGGGCGTTAGGCTAGCAACTCCACCCCGTAGGGAACCAACTTGCTACTGAAACGCCAACAACAGAGATGGAGTGCTCTGTGGCTGGTGGCCCATACCCCGCCTGGGGGGTGACGGGCGGAGAGAGAGAGAGATTTGTTCTATGTAACCACATATTCTGATCAAATATGATTCTATCAAAGGTTTTCTGATTGTCCCTATGAGAACTAGATATGCATATTGGTCCCTTTGGATTTTAATTTTTTTCAAAGGAATTCCACTTGTTTTAATGCTGTTGTTTTTTGTTTATTTGTATATGTACAATGCAGCCATCAAGTAAAGTTATATATGCATTTAGGTTTGTTCCTTAAAAAAAAAAAAAAATAGGAGCCTTGACCAAAAAAATTCAAAAGAGTAAATCATCTGGTGCTTATGAATCATACCCTAAGAAAGTTTCTTATACATTTGGCCTACCTTACCGTTTGAAAACCTATTTTTTGTTAATTGATTAGATAGCCAAAAGCATTTCTTCAGTAGTTTTGGTGAACAATTTTCAGCCCATGGCTGTTCACAAACTGATGAGTTCAAATATTTGGCATTTGTTTCACCTAAATCATAAGTTATTATTCCTGTGCCTCAATTAGATGTCTAGAAAGTTTTATGTAGAAGAATAATGAATCATAATAATTTAGACTATAAATCACTCAAACTTCCATGCGGCTTTTTATCCCAAAACATTTCAGTGAAATGTTTTCAACAAGTTCTAGCTACAGTGGATAGGAGTACCCTATAATTTCACCAGTTTTAAGTAGATTTAATTTGGATGGGAACTACATTTATTGGACTGATTATCTTCCTTCATTTTAAGCACATGCTTAAATCCCTCTGACTCCAATGACACTTATTTATGTGTTTATGAGCTTGCTGAATCGAGGCTCTGGTTCATTATTTGTGCTTGAACTGTTACCCATCTGATTTTTATATTTCCTCTGAGTTGCACTATGTCATTATGCACAGTATTTTTTTATTATGGTGTAGTTGCAAATAAGAAACGGTGGAAATAAAATAAAATACTTGCTTCTAGATATATAATCCACCCATGTGAAGAACTTGAAAGATCTGATTTAAGATTTTAATCAATCACAAACACTTCTTAATGCAGTTGAACAGACAAAATGTCCATAAATGCCTAACATCCATGAACTTGTCCCACCAAGTCAGTTATGTATTGCAATGCTGAGCTCAGAAACACCTATATGCCTTGACAAATATGGACTTCAGGAACTTTTGAAAATTTTACACTATTTAACAGTGGAAGCCAGAGTCATCTTTTCATTTTATCCTATAGCAAGAAATGAGCTAGTAATTAGTAATGTTTTGACAGCTAGAATTCCAACTAATGAAATACTATATTCTGATGTCAAGGATGTACCCAACATTAAAAAAAAAGTTAAGTAGATTAAAGCTCTTTGTACTGTAATTCACTGTAATGTAGTGATGACAGTGGATTACTTACTTAATTATGGAAGGAGCCCTTTAGTTCAGTTTGAAGTTTATCTTTTAAATCACCATGAAGAAAAGGCAAATGCTGCCTTTATGATTAAAATAGTGTCACACTGCTTGCAAATGAATCCAAAGCTCACAGAGTCTTCCTGGTTCTGCCAACTTAACATGATGTACCTGGTGACCATAAATTGATTATAAATCATAAATATGATATACTGAGTCTGATAGCTCAGTAACTCTTCTAAAGAGACTAACTAAATCAATGTTGTGTCTTTATGTAATTTAACAGTACATAGGACAGATTTATCAGCCCTTCTCCTGCCTAGCAGCTGTAAAAGTAATGGAACTAACGTCTGTTTGTGCAAGACTGATCCCTGGGTGGCACAGGGCTTGATTAGCAGCTGTGTACCCAACCCAGAACAATGTTTAATGCACACATGCAAAGGAAACTCACAGGCAGGAAATGCATCTCTATCAAGGTTTCTCTTATGGGTGTTTTGCACAGTATATGTCGTGGAAGAAGAATCTTGGTTTTGCAATCTTTGCAACAACCTTAGGAGAGAGTACATAACCTTGGATTCCCTATTTACAGGGAAATCCCCAAATAAAAAATCTGATTTCTTCTGCTGTATCAACACTCAGTTTCTCTATAGAGCTGAAAGAAGAAATAATTGTTTACTTTCTGACACTTAGTGGGTGATGGAAACACCCTTACTTTGAGCATCTACATTCCCTATAATAGTATTACTGTGTATAGAGATACAGCTTCCCCATATGTGATAAGAAATTGATTTGTTCTCCTTTTGGACCTGTATGCCTAAGAGCTCATTTAGAGCTCCTGTGAACATGCACATAACTTAAAGCATATGAATAATCCCATTTAAGTTAACATGATTGAGAGCGATTAAACAAATTAAGTGTGTGTTAAAGTGCTTTGCTGGATCATGGCCCAAGTATTCAAAATCTTGCAGGATCAAGCCCTTAGGGTTAGATCCAATGTTTATGCAAGTCAGTGGGTCTTCCTCTAGGTTTCATTGAGCTTTGGATCTGGCCCTTAGACACTTAGCAAACTTGAGATGGACTTTAGTTTCCCAATCTGAAAAATGGGCATAATGACACTGATCTCCTCAGAAAAGCACTTTGAGATCTACTGATGAAAAGCACTAGATTAAAAACCAGCTATTAATTATTATTAATCCTAGAGTGCACCACAACAGAGAATGTATCAGTGTCCTCAGAAGATTGCTTTAACTTTATATGACAGTCCTGCAAAATATAATTCATGAGTACTGTTTCCTTATCTTTTCATGCTGTACAAGGAGTTCTCTCTGTAGTGTAGGAATTCTTTCAATCTTATGAAAAATTACTTATATTTTGTCATACACAAGGAATCTGCCATCATTTCTGGTTGTTAAAATCCAAATGTTGTACTGAATGTTCATGAGTGATTGAGGGAACAGGACCTTAATCTGACACCTAGTTTACAAAAAGTGAAACAGGAAAAAAAAATCACATGGAATTATTAGATACAATTATTAAAATCCAGTTATCTGAACAGTCGCATGTGTGCTGTAGGGATAGAAACAAAGTGCATCAGGCAACACAATTCACAAGAGACCCATCTAGTAAAGGTATCATGGAGAGATCACATTTCCAGAAAATGTCCAGCAATGGTGGCAGAGAATACGAGTTAATTATTTTTAAGTAGTCAGCATGTCTATATGCTGAAAAAATGACTAATCTTATGTGCCTGAGGTTTCAGTTTATTTGTTTTCAATAACAGACTCAACCTAAATTAATCTCATTTTGTTAGCTGAAATGCTGCAGGCTTTCACTTAATACAAGACACCATTTAATCCAAAACATCATAAGATAATATCAGGGTGGAAGAAGTTTGGCAGGGACTGAGAACAGCATGGCATGAGTTGAATCCATTAATGAGTCAATGGCAAACTGAATGCCTGTAATAAACCATTCAAGATTGATAGGCAGACAAATGAAAAAAATAAATGCTGTGTCTTCTAATTTCTCCAGTGAATTACTATTGCTAATTATTCGCATAGTACAGCAAATGTATGCAAAGCTTTACAGAAGAGTAATGCATTGTCTACCCTGAAGATCTTAGGATCTCAGAGATAAGACATGACAGATGTTTAGTTAAAGGAAGGATGTGGTGAAATTGGTCAGGGAAACCCTGTAGGAAAAGATTTAGAAGAACTGTTTAAAAGAAGAATTGTTTGAAGGAGCACAGAAGGTGCTCAGCAGGCAACAATTGGGAGACTGTTCAAAGCACAGGTACCAGCATGAAAGAAAGAGTATGTGTAAGCGAATATGGGAGAGAAAGATATGGGGAGGAATTAAAAAGTTTGGAAAGAGCATATGCAATACGATAATTCAAACAAAATAGCTTGGCATATTATATTCAATTACACACACACAAAGTTAAGTTTGCAAAATCAAGTATTCAAAAGTTGGGAAACATGGAATAAAGATTACCTGTACAACTTTAATTCACCCCTCTTATGAATATGTGTAAATACTGATTGTATTATAATGCAATCATATTTTTTTCCACAGGTCCTTTGCCTCATTCAGTGCATAGGATGGACCTGCTCTCCTATTTCAATCTCAGACATTTTATTCTAATCTCTTCTCCCCATCCCCCCAACAATCTGATTTTTGTCTCCTTTGTATCCTAAACAGATCGCTTCCTCCTCCATACTACCTGGGTGCCTGAGGTGCGGGGGGAGAGAGGGGGTGACATCGGGGGAATCACAGAGCATTGGAGAGATGGGCTCTCTGCTCTCAGTTCTAGTGCCCAGACCCACCTTAGACTAGAGGAGCCTTTACAGGAACAATCCAGCATCACCCCTGTAGCACTAGGCTAGAGACAGCATGTTCAGTTGTTTTGTGGGGGTGGCACACACAGTCTAGTCCGCACTAGGAACCATAGAGGCTCAAGCATGCTCAATTAGTATGAAATCTTGGAAGATTTTAGCTGTTAAAATCCAGCAACTCTCTAGTGAGCATGTGAAAAGAGATTTTTTCAAAGACACAACTTGGGTAAATTGGGGTGGGATTTTCTAAATTGGGGTGAGATTAGGTAAGGAACAGTAGAAGGCACATCCCTGACACAAAGGCCCCCCTTATTAAATCTTAAGTCCCTTCTCCAAATACTAAAGCACTTCAAAAGAAAAGGTCTCAAGATTTTAAAAAGCCAAACAAGCAAGCAAACAAAAAAAAAACCCCACCACAACACACATAGAAGCAAAGCAATGTATTTCCCCCCAGTTTTATTCTCAGAAATTACGACTGTTTGGGGTGAAATTTTCCATGTACAGTAATATCATCCTGAGGCACATGATCTGTTAGCTGGATTATATTCAAGAACAGTGAGGCAGCTAACAGTGGAAAGCTAGAAAGTGATTTTACTTCTTTTTAAGAATGACACAAGCTACTGCTGCCTAGTGGACAGGTTCCCCACACTTTCTCCTGTATAGGGTTTACACATGTACAGTTTCCTACACAGAAAAAAAAAGGGGGGGTTTCTGTCCCAAAGAGCAGCAGGGACTGCAATGAGACCCACCTGTCAAGTCTCCTAGCCCTTTCTGTCCCCATCAGCACAGCTATGATCCATGTTCATGAGACTTAAAGGGTCCCAAGAACGGAGCGAGGAAGAAGGGCAAATTAAAGTTACTTAACTCAACCAGGGAAGTACAACAGGTTGATGAATGAAAAAGATACCATCTCATTGGCTGTCACCCCACTTTCCTCCACCCACCCCCCATCCTTTCTCAAACTTGAACCACAGATCCCATGAAGGGGTTTTTGTAGGGGAAGTGAGGAGAATGCTGTCTCAAAGACAGCTCTTCCCCACATCCTCCAAGGTGTTCTGTCTCCCTGTACTATCTTTTCATGGGAGCAGAAGGCATAATATGCTGCTAAACTATTTGCTAGTGACAAAAGCCATGTAATTCCAAATGAAAGGAAGGTAGTTCACAGGTAAACTATTTGTGTTCCAAATGGCCTCCTAAAGAATTCACTCCATAATTTCTGCTAACATGTTAAAGCAAGCTGTGAATCCCAGATACACATGATATACTTAGCAATACACTCCACCATTCCATTAGCAATCAGGCATTCATGCAAAAACAAAACTAAACAAAAACAATCAGCATTTTTAGCAAAGCAATAAAGTTATGGTAATAATAAGAAATCAAATGGTTTTAAAATTCCCTTTACAAAATCTGTTCTGTTCTTTGCATTTATTTTGAAATGGCACACAAGTCATGATAGAAAGACAGTCAATTCTTATTGGTTAAAGCTAACTTGGCCAGAATACAGAGCATGTGGATTAAGTTAAACCATTTACTTTACTTTGCAGCACCTCAGTGAAGTTTCTGCAAACGAAGTACACCAGCCATAGATGCTGACTTTCACTCCACTAACTAAACAAGCGCATCCATTTTGTTCCCCCATGCCTTATTACGGAATCTCTTGCTGATCTGGTCACATTTATGTAACAGCAATTTATGAAAGCAAATTCTTGGTATTTCAGTGATAAGAAAATGATTAGGTAGTATCACATTACTAGGTTTTGACACAAGTCTTCCTCTTTTTGTTGACATTTTAAAATGGGATTAATTTCTAGTATTAATTGTCTCTGTTCATTTATTTGCACTTTTTTTCCTTTATAGTATCAATTGCCTTCTAAATCAGAAGGTTGTTAAAACGTCACTCACCTCTATTGCATCCCCTATTACAGTGGTTCTCAACCAGGGGTCCAGTTCACCCTGGGGGGCCACAAGTAGGTTTCAGGGGGGCCACCAAGCATTAGACTTGCCAGGGCCCAGGGCAGAAAGCCAAAGTCCCACCACTCACGACTGAAGCCAAAGCCTCCGCAATTAACTTTGCAGGGGGCCCTTTGGTGTGGGACCCAAAGCAACTGCCCTGGTAACTACCCCCTGCCTCCAGCCCTGGCTTGTATATTGAGAAAACCAGTTGTTGTGGCACAAGTGGGCTGTGGAGTTTAAGAGCGTGTTTGGGGGTGGGGAAGAAGGCTCAGAAAAAAAAAGGGGGTGGGAACCCCTGCCCTATGATAAATATGCTGCCTGAAATTCTTGACTGATTTAAGTAATTTTTCCATTAGTTCACATCCCAGGAAGGCAAAGGCACATTTTAAAGAAAGATGTCTAGTTTCTAACATTTTTCATGTTTGATGATCCTGTCAAGTGGAGAACAGAGTTCTTTCATCAGATTATAATTACCACTGTGACCAATTTAGCAAAAACATTTTCAATTAAAGATAAGGAGTTAGAAATACCTGTGTGTGCTCCAGGAATCCCTTGAGAGAGCATTTAAGAAAAAAAGTCATTGAAGAAGCATGGTGTCCATTCTGTTTCACCAACCAGTTTTCTCTAGTAAAGTTGTACCAGAATTCTGTAAGGTGATTTAATTAAATTAGAGAGGTTCCAGGTATGTGGAAATACAGGGTAGATGAGGCATTATTTGGAAACTGAGCCTACTTCTATCCAAGTTCAGCAGAAGGAGTCCTAGACCTTCTTAATAACTGAGGTTGTTTGAGTCATGGAATACAATAGGTTATTTTCCTCAGAAGTGACCAAGAGAAACCTTTGTATTTTCATTAGGACTAGTCATATATTACTGAGAGGAGTTTTATTGCCTTTTTTTATTCTAAATTACAGTGGGTGATGGACTCTAACTCCACTGAGATTGCACAGGAATCATTTATTTGTTTTTCCATTTAGAAGTTGAGGAACAGCTATTGAAATACAGGCAACATTTTATAAAATTATATGGCAAACAGTGATGGGGGAACCAATAAAGATTAAAGGGTTATTTTCATAGAAGTATCTAAAAGTTCAGATTAAAAAGGTTTGTATAACTTTGTGTCTGGAATTGGGTTAGAAATCCTACCAGATCAAGTTCTGCCATGTATCCAAAACCAAAACCACACACACACACATATGTATGTATGTATGTATGTATGTATGTATTCCCTGCTTTTTTGTTTCCCAGGAATAGCCACCTCTAAAAGCTTCTCAGGTGCTAATGTGGTAGTTTTACCTCTGGCTTCATCTCGAATCAGGAGAGACAAGATGACAGTAAAAGAAAAACTAAAATAAAACACCTTTTTCAGACATCAGTAAAGGTTCAAGATAAATAACTTGAGCACCATTTCCAGATGTTTATTATCCCATCCAAACTATTTCACTCATTCTTGAAAACAAAGATTCTCCAAGGAAACTTTCAGAGCCTTGTGTAGTCCATTAACAGTTTGCAAAGTGGGTGCACCATACTATGTGATTAGAATTCTTCACTCACACCACTGGTAGCATTGTATAGCCAATTTTCTCCTATATAGAAAGAACTACACATGGTACAAATCATTGGAAAATAAGATTCTCTATTTCTAAGAGTGCCAACCCGAGGTGTCAATGAGGGTATGTCTAGATAAGAGCTTGTGGTCCTGTTAAAATTCAAGTTCATTATTTGGTAATTAACTTAATTAACACCATTTTAAATGCTGATTTAGACACTTCACAAAAAATTGTGGCTCACCCTGTGATGGGGCAGGTGAGAGAATGTACAATGCTATAGTGAAATTCTCATTCATGTGTCAATTTTAGAGTGAGGTTGTGGCATTTACTCTAAACTATGGCAGGTTACCTAGATCCACCACAAGTTTTCATCCTTCTGCCTGAAGCAGGAACCAACCTGATTCTCAGAAGGCAAGACAAGGTAGTCCCACTATCCTGATATGGGTCATCCCTCTTGAACTCTGGTCTGGCATTTACCCTTAAATTCTCTCAAATAGAGAATCTCAGGTCAGAGGTCAGAAACAGGGACTGGAGCTTGAAGAGGACATTCTGAGAACTGTGGATGAACCCTCTGTTCTTCACAGAACTCCCAGTGTAACGCTCTCAAACTTCCAGGCCTTCTCCTCAACTTTTTGCTTCACCTCACGTTGGGAGGTGGAGGAGTTCCTATCTTTTGGGGCCTTTCTAAGGGGTCTTTCTAACCTTTCATTGGTTATTTTGTGAAGAGGTAGGTTCTCATTCCTATGGCAAGCGGAGCCAAACCAGAGCACCATTCAGTTAAAAGTCAAGGTTTTTTACAAGTTTAGATTCTTTGTTGTAAATAGGGCAGTATTTACTTGAGGGAATGGTTGCCACAGTTTGCAAACAAATGGCAAATCCCATGGGATTAAAAAATATTAAAAAAAGAAACAGATGCTAATCAAGATATGACCTGGATAGTTTAGAACAAATGATTCACAAGGGAATTTCATTAGCCCAAATGCTGAGCAGTGTTACTTCTCTTGGGAGAGACAACAAAATACATATTTTTAAATATATTTTCTCCTAATTAATTCCTATCGGCTGCCAGATTTTTTCTGCTCCATTCTTTTCCCTAGCTACTCTACCACCACATACCGGAGCAGATCATCATCTGGAAACATAGCAGAAGCACTATCCAATCTGACTAGAATAGACCAACTGATCATTAACACTATGTAAAACTCAATATGTCATGTCACTTACAGAACAATATACAGGATTTAGATAGTCTAGCATAAACAGTGGTAAAAAGCACTTAATGTACTGTACATCACAAGATTTATCAATAGTCTCACTGGAGTAAAACGAGCTTCATATGTAGATAATTAGGAACATCTTGCATTAAGATTGACAAAATTTTGCATGCCACTTGAGTATAAGGCAACTGATTCAATAGCTAGGTGGACCCATCATATATTATATTACTAGTAATTTTATTTTAAAGATGCAAGATTGAAAGTAAGTTCACTGAGTATTCCTGCTTAACCACTGTGACATTAGTAACTACTAGCTTAAAATATAGACTTTTTATTCATTAAGAGGGTATTTTCAGAAGATGGATTGTCAAACTACAGCAATGGCATCCTGGGAAATTTTAGCCTCTTGCCAATATGCTGATTTGGACTCAACTGAAAAATTCTTGGGGGAAAGCTGATAACTTGAGGGATCCCATTACTTCCTAACATCAGTCTGTGATATGAACACAGTCTGACATAGTAGGCTAAATTCAGCCCTGGCATATTGACAGGAGAATAACTCCAGGGCACTGTTGCTGATTCATACTGTCACTAGCACAAAGACTAGTGACAGAGGAAAGGCTATTCAGGGACTGGAGCAGGCCACTGTCCCATAGGGCTTGCAGCAACAGGGAGTTACTAGAGTACAGGACCAGTCTAGCCATGCATTGATACCATAGTTAGTCTGGCTCATTGTCTTTTCCTCAGATGGAAGTCACCCTATTCTTAAACTGCAGCATAGCTTTTCTGCATGTTGACAGGGGACTAGGCATGCCACTCCCTTTAAAATTAATATTAAGTATAAATCCCAACCTAAAGGCATCTTAAAATATTTCCGTGTAAGTGCCTTCCTTAAGCCTTGATGTAATGGATTTTCCCCATGAAAACGGTTATACAACTGGAAACAAAATAGGGAACAGTTTACTAATTTAAGGCACTGTTTAATTCTGGCTCTTCTACAGCTGGTTTGTGCTTTGTACCTTTTAATCTAAAATCCCCTCAAGATTCTACATTGTAGTCCTTTCTGAGCAGCACAACACCAAACAATTTGATTTTTTCCTGCAACTGAGTCCAGGGGGCTCATTCTAGAGGGTGCATAAAAGCCAGTGGTGAGTTAAGTGTTGACAATGCTGGCCTGTGCTTTCAAATGCTAGTGACTTGAGAACAACATAAAAACATGGCACGTGCTCTTCTGTTTAATCACTTGAGATATTTTCTTCCTAACCCTTCAAATACCAAAGTTATTATAATTTATTTGAATGGCTAATCTCCTATTTTGTCAGGTTTTGGATTTATTTCTGGACCCTTTTATTAATCCCTCTGTGATATTACTTAATGGTCTTTTCTGCAAGGTGAGTATTTGAGAGTAATCCAGTAAGGCTACATACTACAACCTTAAATCCAGTTTTACACAGATATTAAATCACTGTAATTCTACAAACTTCAGTGTAATTACTCCTGATTTACACCACCATAGATAAGATCAGAATCAGGCTGTAAGTTTTATCTACCTTTCATCCCGTTTCTTCTATTATACATTATTAATCAAAATTTACTTTCAAGAGATTTTATTAAATTCAATCCCTTCTCCCCTCAAAAAACAAAACAACCTATATACTTCCATGATTGCGGGGAATTAATCAGAAATTGCATAAGTAGAGACACTTAGCTCATATTTGCTGGCAATGTGAGAATGAGAAGGGAAGTCTTTTACACTTAATATTGCACTGAACTTTGATAATTTTGAAGTAAAACAACACAGCCAGAAGGGTTGCAACCATCTTCAAACAGGTTTAGAAAAGTCTGAAACCCTGTCCTAAGGATTTCTGTGTACAGAACAGATGCACTTTGTAACAAAAATAAGTTTTCCTAGTAATCAAATACCCATCTAAAAAAAAATGGTGCTCTAATGAACATTAACTAAATCACTAGTTTGTTTAATCCAGACTCATCCAGGTTTTGTACTGGCAAAAATAATTTTAGAAGAAGGCAGAAGTCAAACCAAAGCTTTGCCCACTGCCTTCAGTTGTTGCAGAGGATACATTTCTAGCAGTAATACTTTCCCTTTTATTGCAAAGCATGTATGATCAAGAGGTTTCAGGTACCAACAGTTGAAAACAAACCAATTGTGATGTTTAGATAGCAGCAACAAGAGTTTCTACTTCAGCATATCGACATGAAGGGCTAGTGTCATGTTATGGACCACAGACTCAACCCATTGCTGCAGTCAAGATTACCTAGGATCCATGGGGAAATTAGTTTAACAAAGTTCACTGTCTTTAATAGGTGTTTTTCCTGAGGAAAGACAGGTGCATTCAGCCTCTCAGGATGAACACTACCATGAAGTTATTTTTTCCTCTAATAAGGTAGTCCACAGACAGAAGGGCCAGTCCATATCATTTGCCCTGCCACAATCCATTTTAAATCAATAGGAGATTTGATATTGAGTTCAATGGACTAGATTGAGCCCCTAGGCAGCTCCCCTAGCAAGATGGGCCAATCAGGAGTAACACGTCTGAGATAGGATTTCTTCCCTACTTCCCACAGCAAATTAAAACATACCCCCTTTGCTTTTTCTTCTTATCAGTTACAGATGATGAGTAGCAGGCCTGCAGTGAGGGGCTCTCTCCCCTGATTCCCTCATATAAGACCCCCACGAAAAAGCAATGGAAAGTAATTAGTGTTTTCAAACCAAGTGTTTTCAAATGCAAACTAAGCTGGCTAGATCCTCAGGTGGTGCAAATCTGTTTAATTTCATTGAATTCAGGGGAGCTATGCCAATTAACATCAGCTGAGGATCTGACCCAGCAAATTCTTTTTCACTTCTCTTTCAGCTATAACTATCATATGGAGAACTTGTGACAAAAATAGTCCAAAAATTATCAAGCAGATGTGATTTTTAAGTTGATGGTGCATCCTTTTACGGAAATACAATCACTCTGGGAATATCGGAAGAGAAAATCGGAAATTAATTACTCACACTAAGCATTAGTGTTAAACAAGGAGTAATGCCCTAAAGAGGACAAATTTAACTTCTATATTAGGAAAAGTAAGTGTCAGACTGTGGCTCATTTTGCCTAATGAAGTATTATTGTGTGATTTAAATGCATTCTCCCACTCTCAGGCCGGAGGGAGACTTGAACATTTTGTCCATTTGGTCATTTCTTTTTGAGCTCCATTTGCTCCCTGTTACAGATTTCTTTCTAGTTAAGCTGTTCTCTCCTTTTGTGCAACCTTGTATTTTCTGTTATTTTCTTTTTAATCCATTGTCCTTTTGCTCTGGTATGTTCTTTCCATCCATCCTCCTTTCACGTGTTCCAGGGGCCCCACCACTGACCCTCAGAACAAGTGACCATTATATAATAAATGACCTTCTGCAACTTACTGTATTATCAACCAAGATTCCTTTCTTAGTTGAATAGAGCAGCAGGATCAGATCTTCCCCACCACACAAACACACACACCTTTCTCCTGCCTTCTTTATATTGTATCAAATTGGCTTCCAGAATCAGAAGAGAAAAAATCCTGAGCATGAAAGCAGTAAAAGAGCTGAACAAAGACTAAAGGGATAGAAAGCAGTACAAAAGATCAGCAGAAAGGAGGGAGATGAGTCTCCGAAGTTAGCTGCAAACTGTTCATCCTTCCCTAGTGTAGCAATTCCAGGTTGCTTATTTTTCTGTCTGTAATACTTCTTCAGACCTCTGTTTGTTTTCACTCTATTTTTTCCTTTCTCTTTTATTCCTGTCCGATAGGGATGAGCCATGCTGCTTACCAGAACTTTGCATAATTCTCTATGTGGGAAGAAGCCTATCTGTGGCTCACTTGAGGAATGTAAGATGCTTCTGAAGTACCTTGATGTACTGAGGAACTATTCTTCATTCCTCAGGAAAGTAACCAGATTCAGAAAAGCACTTAAGCACATGCCCATTCCCCGTGGGCATAAAGGAGAAATTGATACCAGTCTAGCCTGGTCAATTGTCTTAGAAGAGCAACCTTTACATGAATGAACCCCAAAGGACCACTTATCTCGATAAGGATGAACATCGACTGTACCATCCTGTGCCTGGACAGCAGCCTAAAAGAAGAAGGCACTGACTTGCTTTCACAGCCAAAGAGTGCATCGTAATGAAATTCTACATGGACATATTGCTATGTGGTTTTCACCACCAGATGAGCCTAAATACCTAGCACTATCGAAAATTTTGTCAACTGAACATAGGCTTCCTCCCTCCCTCTCTTTTTTCACTACTGCCTTATAAGTTTAACTGTCATGCCTCTAGTGAAAGGGACATAATCCCTTCAAGTTTCTTATTCGGACAGATATATTTTTATCTGTATCTGTAATTTTTACTCTATGCATCTGAAGAAGTGGGTTTTTTACCCATGAAAGCTTATGCCCAGATAAATCTGTTAGTCTTTAAGGTTCCACCAGATTCCTCATTTTTTTGTGTGGGTACAGACTAACATGGCAACCCCTCTGATATTGTTGGAAAGAGACGTTCTACATCGACTGAATAAAAAGTATAGTTAGCACTACAGCCCTACTCTTGCTCATACCTCAAAAAGAGCTCTGAAATTGACTTCAGTATTAGCAAAAATCAGTCCCAACATGATTATACAGGACAACTAACACAGTTAATAACAGACTTTTTAAAATATGGAGACTAATGATATACTGATGTTCAAATAAATTACTATGCATTGTAAAGTCTATTAATACTACACTATTTACTTTAAATGACTGCTTCTTGGAGCAGCTGGTACAGGAACGCACAAGGGGAGAGGCAACTCTTGATTTAATCCTGAGTGGAGCGCAGGAGCTGGTCCAAGAGGTAACTATAATAGGACCGCTTGGAAATAGTGATCACAATATAATAACATTTAACATTCCTGTGGTGGAAACAACACCTCAGCAGCTCAACACTGTGGCATTTAATTTCAGGAAGGGGAACTATACAAAAAATGAGGGAGTTAGTTAAAAAGGAAATTAATAGGTAAAGGGACTAAAGTAAAATCCCTGCAATCTGCATGGACACTTTTCAAAGACACCATAATAGAGGTCCAATTTAAACGTACACCTCAAATTAAAAAAAAAAGTCAAAGAACTAAAAAAGAGCCACCATGGCTTAAAAACCATGTAAAAGAAGCAGTGAGAGATAAAAAGGCATCTTTTAAAAAGTGGAAGTCAAATCCTAGTGAGGTAACTAGAAAGGAGCATAAACACTGCCAGATTAAGTGTAAAAATGTAATAAGAAAAGCCAAAATGGAGTTTGAAGAACAGCTAGCCAAAAACTCAAAGGATAATAATAAAATGTTTTTTAAATATGTCAGAAGCAGGAAGCCTGCTAAACAACCAGTGGGGCACCTGGATGATAGAGATACAAAAGGAGCACTTAAAGACAATAAAGTCATTGCGGATAACTAAGCGAACTTTTTGTTTCAGTCTTCACGGCTGAGGACGTTAGGGAGATTGCCAAACAGGAGCCGTCTTTTGTAGGTGACAAATCTGAGGAATTGTCACAGATTGAAGTGTCACAAGAGGAGGTTTTGGAACTAATTGATAAAATTAACTGTAACAAGTCACTGGGACCAGATGGCATTCACCCAAGAGTTCTGAAAGAACTCAAATGTGAAATTGCAGAACTATTAACTAGGGTTTGTAACCTGTCCTTTAAATCAGCTTCTGTGCCTAATGATTGGAAGATAGCTAATGTAATGCCAATATTTAAAAAGGTCTCTAGAGGTGATTCCGGCAATTACAGACCAGTAAGTCTAACTTCTGTACAAGGCAAATTAGTTGAAACAATAGTAAAGAATAAAATTGTCAGGCACATAGAAGAACGTATATTGTTGGGCAAAAGTCAACCTGGTTTCTGTAAAGGGAAATCGTCTCTTACTAATCTATTAGAGTTCTTTGAAGGAGTCAGCAAACCTGTGGACAAGGAGGATCCAGTGGATGGAGTGTACTTAGATTTCCAGAAAGCCTTTGACAAGGTCCCTCACCAAAGGCTCTTACGTAAATTAAGTTGCCATGGAATAAGAGAGAAGATCCTTTCATGGATTGAGAACTGGGTAAAAGACAGGGAACAAAGAGTAGGAATCAATGGTAAATTTTCTGAATGGAGAGGGGTAACTAGTGGTGTTCCCCAAGGGTCAGCCCTAGGACCAACCTATTCAACTTATTCATAAATGATTGGAGGAAGGGACAAACAGTGAGGTGTCAAAGTTTGCAGATGATACTAAACTGCTCAAAATAGTTAAGACACAAGCAGACTGTGAAGAACTTCAAAAAGATCTCACAAAACTAAGTGATTGGGCAACAAAATGGCAAATGAAATCTAATGTGGATAAATGTAAAGTAATGCACATTGGAAAAAATATCCCCAACTATATATACAATATGATGGGGGCTAATTTAGCTACAACTAATCAAGAAAAAGATCTTGGAGTCATTGTGGATAGTTCTCTAAAGACGTCCATGCAGTGTGCAGCGGCAGTCAAAAAAGCAAACAGGATGTTAGGAATCATTAAAAAAGGGATAGAGCATAAGATGGAGAATATCTTATTGCCCTTATACAAATCCATGGTGCACCCACATCTTGAATACTATGTACAAATGTGGTCTCCTCATCTCAAAAAGGATTACTGGCATTAGAAAAGGTTCAGAGAAAGGCAACTAAAATGATTAGGGGTTTGGAACGGGTCCCATATGAGGAGAGATTAAAGAGGCTAGGAATTTTTAGCTTGGAAAAGAGGAGACTAAGGGGGATATGATAGAGGTATCTAAAATGATGAGTGGTAAGGAGAAAGTGAATAACGAAAAGTTATTTACTTGTTCCCATAATATAAGAACTAGGGGCCACCCAATGAAATTAGTGGGCAGCAGGTTTAAAACAAATAAAAGGAAGTTCTTCACACAGCACACAGTCAACCTGTGGAACTCCTTGCCTGAGGAGGCTGTGAAGGCTAGGACTAGAACAGGGTTTAAAAGAGAACTGAATAAATTCATGGGGGTTAAGTCCATTAATGGCTATTAGCCAGGATGGGTAAGAAATGGTGTCCCTAGCCTCTGTTTGTCAGAGGGGGGTGATGGACGGCAGGAGAGAGATAGCTTTATCATTACCGGTTAGGTTCACTCATTCCGGGGCACCTGGCATTGGCCACTGTTGGTAGACAGGATATTGGGCTAGATGGACCATTGATCTGACCCAGTATGGCCTTTCTTATGTTCTTATGTTAACTAATTATGACAAAGTTCCATAGAATTTGACAGACGTGTGTATATGTTTTTGAACCCTATGGCTATCTATAACTGGGATGAAATTCTGGCTTCTTGGTGGAATCTTTATTGTCCTGTGACTACTGCTAGTTTAAGACTAGTTCGAGTTGTGACTGGCCTAATTATATTAGACTAGTGGTAAATTAATCTCTTTGCCCCTATTTTTCAGATGCCAGCAAATTAAACAAAGTTGCTGTCCTGAAACCAAGAATTCATTAGGTGTATTTTCCTTTAAACGTACCAGCTGTTCCCTGCTGGCTTTTCATTTCTTTAAATCCACATTTGGGGTTGCGAGAACCTGGAGGAATTCTATGTGACAAGTGAAGCAATCACGACCTGAAAGCTTTGGGCCTGATTCTGATCTCATTTATGCTAGTGCTAATAAAGAGTCACTGTCTTGCAGTTAGGGGAGTTCCTAGCTTTAGGTGAGATCAGAAACTGGTTCTTTCACCTGCAAGAGCTACCTGGAAGATATCAACTGTAAACAACATAAGAGACAAGATAGGTGAAGTAATTTTTTTTTTTGGACCAACTTCAAATATCCAATATCTTTTATTGAATCAAGTTCAAAAGTTTGTTTCTTTCACCAACAGAAGTTGATCCAATAAAAGAAATTACCTTACCCACCTTGTCTCTCTGGTATCCTGAGAGGGACAGAGCTACAACAATATTGTATACAGCAACAGAAGAGACAGTTTATTCTCTTTATAAATGACAAAGCAGAGACCACTTAGGAGAATTGATGAAGATCTTGGAAGGCTTGGAAAGGAAAACAAAGGGAGAAAGATATGCCAACCTACTTTAAAAAGATTTCTGTTGTTTTTGCACTGCTTCTACCTCCATTAAATTTTCCTGACATGTTAAGTTACAAACATCAACTAAAGATAACTTGATCAAGTATGAAGGATGCAAAATTACTACATTTGCTACTGATTTTGCTGTTTGAAAGTTCCATAATAATCCTAAAGCATAATGCTCATCAATTTTTGTAAGCAAACACAAGTACAAACTCCATGAAGAGCAGTCAGATATCTGATCACTACATTGCGAACAAGACATTTTAACTATTCCTTCTTTTGGCCTGAGTTGCAGTTTGGGCATTAGGATATAAAGAGAACTCTGGGGCTGGGGGTTCTTCTGTGGACATGTGATCACACTCCTTTTACCTAACTCTCAATGGCAACAAAGTCCTACCTTCCTGTTTGAACTACTGAGCAGTACTTTGATGTCATGGCCTTCCAACAAGCTGCCACAACAATCTATGTTATCCCAGCTTCACAGACTTTGTTTCTGCTTGTTATTTCAGTGAAGTGTTTTCTCTCAAGGATAGTGCCAAAGGCTAGTAGGCTGTAACCAAGCTCTGTGTGAGATTCTCAGAAGCATCACATGTCATGGAAAAAGGGGAAGAGCATGAAAGGGAAAAAACAGACCCAGACACGACAATCTGTATTTTGGAGTCACAAATGAAAGCCAAGTTAGAGGAGCACGTTCCTGTCTCTGAAGCAGCTTTGGGTGATGTTATCTGGTGTAGCTGTTGTCCTGAAGGAGAAAAAAAACAAACAAACCCTTGTGCTCTGCTGTTGATTACGTACAGTGGCCAGCCATTTAGTGCATGTTGTGCAGAAATGAGCAATTGAACAATGTACTTCATTTTCCATGCCTGGAGTAGTCCTGCAATGGGTGCCAATTCTACGTGGTAATTTTCAAAGAAAATATCCATGAATTTCATTCTCTGTGTTCCTGAGATGGAACTCAGTAGCAAGTGCCCACATTCCATTTTTATAGCAATTTCAGTTCTGTGTTCATTTTTAATCAGGTCCATGAGTCTGGAAAGCACTTTAAAAGCACATGCTTAAGTCCCTTTGAATTCAATATTCCAATCTTACATATTAAAAGATGTTAACTTCTTGGGGCCCCCCTGGGACGTCTACCATTGATCTCAAAGGGAGCAGGAATAGGATTTATTATAAGCAGAGCTGTTGGAAGCAACATTTCTGATTATAAGGCTCTGTTGTCAGTTGATTGTAACTGCCAAATATTAACCATATGGGCTGACATTTTAAATGGCGGGTGTTTGCCTCAGACTGAATTATTTTGGAAAATGTCTTGCCAAAATTGTTACTCTGTTTCTGAGAAAAAGGCTAGGAAATACGCACTGTTTTACCCATAAAAAAAACAAACCTTCTGGCAACCTTTTTTTAAAGATAGCTTTATCAGGGACTTGAAATTTGGCTGCATGGTGGGTAGGAAGACTAGGTCTGGTGACCAGTGGATTGGAATGGAGAGGAACACTGAGACTGGGAGTTGGATTGGGCTAGAGGGCAGGGAACCAGATCTGATGAGGAGCTGAGTTTCAAGGGAGAACTGGGACTGGCTGGGCAAAGAGATTGGGACCAGAAGCAGGGACAGGGTGGCCTCTGACGTTGGATAAGGAGCCAAGGGGGGGAGATCGGGACTGGGAGCCAATGGGGCCCCCAGAAAGGAACCAAGGTTGACCGAGCAAGGAAACTAGGCCTGGGAGTGGAGAAAGGAAATTCTAAAGGGAAAATTGGGACAGGGACTCCATAGTAGAAGACTAGGACTGTCTAGGCAAGGGGAATGGAACAGGGATGATAAGCCAGATGAATGGAAACTTGGAAAGAATATGCAAGGGGAAATGGATTGGGATGTGGAGCCTGGGGCAGGGAAGGGTTGGAGGAAGAAGTGTCATATATGGAGGGGAACAGACACAAGAGTCTGTGCTGACTAGAACATATTCACTTCCAAAACCTGTAATGAAACCCAAAATTCCTGAGTCTCACCAGTCCATGAGAATGCATGAGGGCATTTCCGTCTATTGCAGCTGCATGACATTTATTGGCGGTAACAAAGAGTCCTGTGGCACCTTAAAGACTAACTAAAGTATTGAAGCATAAGCTTTTGTGGGCTAATACCCACTTCGTCGGATGCCTTCCACTGCTTGCATCCGATGAAGTGGGTATTAGCTCATGAAAGCTTATGCTTCAATACTTTAGTTAGTCTTTAAGGTGCCACAGGACTCTCTGTTACCTCTGCTATTCCAGACTAACACGGCTACCTCTCTGATTCATGACATTTATTAACATTTTTGAGCCAAATATTGGTGTCCTTAAACAAAGAGTCCTATTGATTGCAATGGGATACTCATGTGAGTAAAGCGAACATCTGGAGCTCCACCATCCAAATCTCTGCCACTTGGGATAATGGAGTAACTGATAGCAGATAGTAGATTGTCATTCTCTACATGGACCAGGATTAGAGGGCAATGAAACCTTTTTCAGTTTGCTTTTTTCAAAACCTAGGAAGTTACACCTTGAAAAAATACACTGAAAGATTATTAAGGTTTCCACATCAATCACTCAAAAGTTAGGAAAGACCATTATTCAGGTTCCCTGTGCAATCTTAATCCATTCCCCCTTGCGCATATGTATTATGATACAATCTTTAATTACTTGATCACATACCTTTTTTTGCACGGGATCTCTTGGTCATTAAGTTCACTGGATGGACCTGCTCTTGAGATGAATCAGGGTTAGTAGTAAATGCCTTCATTTGTTGCTGAAGATGGAAGGTGTGTAGTGAATGAGGTGGGAATTGCAGGCATTAAAAAGGCTTCTGGTTAAGGCAGTTGATTGCTGCCCTGGGGAACTAGATTCTCTCTACCAAAGAGCTCCTGTGATGCTGGGCAAGTCACTTAAACCAGTTTAGTCACAGGTAGTCACTATGTGTTAGCCTCATTTTCCGATTGCCTGATTTGATACTCCGTGTTCTGATCTGCACAAGTGCTAAGCACTCAGAGGTGACTGAAGCACTCTGGGTATAGAGATGAACTCCATAGAAAACGCCACGAGGAACTTCATAATCCTATCTTTAAAGCAGTGTTTGAATACTATACCTAAATAAGATCTAGGGCTATACACTGAGGACAAAATAAAATACTGAACTGTGCTTATTAAGTAAGAACCATCATTCTATGTACTAAACGAGGAAGAGTATGGGGTAATCTCTCCTGAACAAAAGAGTATGGGGTTATGGAATTGCAGACTGTCATTTAATATATTTGTACAAGGAGGTCAAATTAAAGTTGCACAGGTAACCTTAATTCTGGTATTTTCTAATTTGCAAGTGCTTGACCTTAATAATGTTCTTTTAATGTACTTTTGAGTGTGTAACGTATTACATACATATGGACCCTGATTCTGCAGACCCCATGCAGGCAAACATTTGTACCAAAGCAAAGCACTTTAGCATGCATTTAGCTCTAAGCATGTGACTGGTCCCATGGGTATATGGTCAATGCATCTTGGAGTGAGCCTCCTAGCGCAGGTCCAGAGATTTGTTGTAGTAGGGCTTGTGCTAGCACATGAAGAATAGCTGCATAAATGTTGCATCTTTGGCTGGAGCTTGTGCATTAAAATCTGGGGGCTATGGATGGGCTTGCGAGCCTGAGACACAACATCTACCCAGCTATTTTAAATCTCCGTATCCAGGCTTGGAGGCTTGCTCCCAGCTGCAATGAAGTCATACCCGTTGACTTCACGTATCACTTCATAGTCCCTGGGACTGCTCACATGCTGCCCTTTCTGTGGGAATTCTTATGTACTTAAAGTTAATCCCCTGTTTTGCTAGATTCTGTTTCATAACCCCAGTGGAGTCAACAGCCCATTGTATGACTAACATAAGTATGGAAAATTTAGCAAACCATTCTTATGCACAGACTTGTACAGACAGAGTCCATAACTTGGATATGTAAAATATGACATTTTTCCCTCTGTGCTGAAAATTAATGTTTATATTAAGTGCATTTTTAAGTCATTTTAAATAAATTCTTGGAATTTAGTTATACATCTAAAATAAGAGCTTTTGCATCATTTTAATTACATTTCTGTGGTTAAGCTTTTTTTTTTTCCATTAAGATGGCTCCAAATATCTAGTTTCCTGAGCTGATGTATTGAAATGGACAAACCATGTTTGCTTTATTTACATGAGTATCCAATTGCAATCAATAGGCCTCCTTGGTCAAGGACACTAACATTTGGCTAAAAAAAATTAATAAATGTCATGAAACTGCAATAGACAACTGCATATTTAAAGAGGAAAACCATGCTAATTATGTTTATTATTTTTTCTTAAAATGGGATCCAAAAGTTACCATTTAAAATACGCCTGTTTCAAAAGAAATTACAAGACATACAATTTACCTTTACAGGAAAAGCATAATTCATCTGTATTTGATATTTTAAGTCTCTTTACACATGTCCATTCCTCATATTTTTGTATAAACCTGAAAAGCCCAGAAGGAAATTATTGTTATGATGCTCTGTATATACTTGCCTCTGTGGGAAACTGCACTACAGGGGGGCGGGAAAGACTTAGAAAGATAACATTCATTCATGTAAATGGGAGACAATTCAGTCTATTGAGTAGGGCACTGGACTGGAACTCAGGAAATCTGAGTTAGGTTTTTGGCTTTACCACTAGCATTCTGGTGACCCTGAGCTTGTCACTTCCCTCCCTGTGCCTCAGTTTTCCCCATCTGTAAAATGGGATATATGGACCTCTCTTGTAAAGTGCATTGAGATCTAAAGAGGAAAGGTGCTATAAAAGCTGGATATTATTAAATCAGACATAACATAAGTTTCTTTTACCATTTTTAATTAAAATTACATTTCTTCTTTTCATCCCTTTCCAGTTTTGTTTGTTTGTTTGTTTCTTTGGGCATATTTTTTAAAAAATGCATGTAACTGTGTATCCCTGGGTATCCCCCCCCCTCCCCCCTGCTCCCTCCCCCACCAACCCTTTCAACGGGGCCAGGATTTCACTCAAATTCACACAAAATTCAACGGGGCCAGTCTCCCGCTGCCGGCGGGCCCCAACCCCCGCATGCGCTCTGGCCGCGTGGCCCAGCCGGGAGAAGCAAAGGGGGGTGGGGGGAGGCTGCTGGGTGCCGGGGAAGGGGGCTGACGAGCGCTGCAGCGGCTGCCTGGAGCCGCACCTTGCTCACAGGCCTGGCGATAAGGGGGTACAGCTGCGTACCGGGCCCGCCCCGGATTTAAGGAGGGGCCCCCCTTAAGTCCGGGGCCCGGTACAGCTGTACCCATTGTACCACCCTGTCGCCAGCCCTGCTCACTCCCCCAAGTCCTTTCTCTCTCTCCCTGAGTTCAGCTTTCCAGCATGCAGAGATCAGCATATAAGCCCCTCTGCTGTTCCCCTGCTTTCAGCCTCTTCTGGCTCTTGACTGCATCTCTCTGGCTTGGAAATCAGTTCAGTTGACTACTCCCTTGGCTGCTCCCTGATCTTCAGCCTGCCAGGGAGCACTCACCTGCCCTTTACATGACTGAAGCAGGCAGCTTTGATGCCTCAGAAGTCTCCATTCTAAGGCCCAGGTGCCCACTTTTAAGCCTACTTGAGATCAGCTGACAAATCACAGTTGCACTCTCTTCCCTATTAAAGGGCCAGTACCACACTGTGACACTGCTTTCCTCTTAAGTTCTTTCCTACCCCTAGGGGCAAGCCTTCCACAATACAGCCTTACTCTTGGTGTCCCTCCCAAAGGAGTTCCCCCATAAAGATCAATCCAGACTTTTCTTAGGCCAAAACCAAGATGTTCCCTTGCAGAAGTATTTCACACAGCATATCACAGAAGGTTCCCCAAGTTCCTCCATCAGTCCTTGAAACTAATTCTGGAGGGGACAAGTCTTTAAGTCCACCCTTGCCAGGGTAACAGAAAGTCCATCATATAAACATTTCAAATGTCCTTACAAAAAGGTCTTTGGCCACTACTTTGGGCTCTGTATTCCTCACACTCTTCCCTCAGAATCCTCCATCATCCTTTACCCCTCCTCTGGCTCCAGGCCATCTTATGAGGGAGTAATAGGGGAATCCAAGCCCTCCCACTATACCAGGTTCAAGCCCAAGCACCCTATAACTAGCAATTATGGTCTGCTCCACAAAACTCCTTGCTACTGTCTCCCTGGACTTATTTCTACCCAGTATTTGTCAGGCTAACTCCTCTCTCAGGGCTCAGACTCTCAGACCTCACCCCTGCAATCCCCCAACAAAATTCCAAACCAACAAAATTAAACATAAACTCACTTCCACCCTCCCTAGGCTTGGTATTTTGTCCCTCTCTAGTTTCCCTTGCTCTGTTCCCTGTTCAAATGTCTCCCAGCGTTCTCTCTTGGAATGTCTAGTTCCTGCCCTTTTTTCAGGGCACAGCACCAGAACCTTCTCCTCTCTAGCAACTACTCTGTCTCTCTCCTGGTGACTTGTCAGACTTCTCTACTCAGGCAAGGATCCCAGTCATATTCTTCCCCCGGGCTTTTTCCTTGAGCCTCCTGGTCTCCCTACTCACTAATCCCAGAGAATGACTGCAGCGTTCCTCACTCTCTATGTATAGTTTCTTTTTTCCCTATCAATTTATGGTGCGATAGCCTCAGTATGTGAGGCTGTGACAGCCACCTACAGCCATTTTCACATAAGCAAAAATGTCTATTTAAGTCCTTTATTTTTTTTAAGTAATTTTCTTAATGCTATCCTCCTTTACCAGTACTCTCACCAATCTTTTCAGACCTATAGCCTCTTTCTGCTCCAAACATCCTGCCTAAACTAGCCACCCACTTCCTTTCCCAGTTGGGACTCATCTTTAATTAAGCCTGGCCCACCCTCCCGATGGAGCCAGGTAGCATAATTAGCCTCTCAGCCACCTTAACTCTTTCAGAACCTGTGTAGGATACACACCACATCACAAACTGATTGCTTTTTCAGTTCATGTTTAATTGTCATTACATTCAGAAAGAGTCATTAACAGTATATGCTGTTGCCAAACATACTATAAGCCAGCATCTGACAAAGTTGAGGGCTCCATTGGCTAACAAGAAAGTGAAACCAACCGCATCCCTAACAACTCCTCCACTTTAGCAGGGCAGCATGGAGGGAACATTCATTACCATGATTACAACCCCTTCCCTCCAACTAGGCCTTCAGGTATCCTCACTAGAATGCATCCATGTAAGCAATAAAGGAAGGTTTCCAATATACAAGAGGTTAAAGCATAACTGAGGTAGTATTATAGATATACTATTCTAGGAATTAATGTGTCATAATGCACTGACTACAATGAATCTGGTTTCATAAAACTGATATCTTTTACTTTAACTATTTGACATTAAAACCAGCTTCCAACCAACATTTTATCATGATCTGAAGTTGGTAGGTATTGTGGATAATCTGCCTGCAGTTCCTGAATCTTAAGACATCCATTTACTAGACAAATGAAGATGTCTGCTGATACTAAACTATGAAACTATCAGGAGTCGTCTGTCTCTTGTGTACCTCAGCTGGTGTCTGCGAAGAAAGAATAATAATGGCTGCCTGGCTCAGACTGCTTCTATCTTGATGCTGTGGTTAGGCATGTGTGCAGTAGTTATGAAAGAACAATTTGCTTTTTAAAAGATCAGATAAATATGCCTTTAGTGAGTATGAAAAATTGACTGGAAAACAGTCAAGGGTTAGTCCTCAAAATGAATGTTTTAAAAACAATTCCTTAGGATGTGTATCACTCAGACTGGCTGATTTGTTCCTGTTCTGATATTCTTAGTATCCATTAATAATTATTTTAACTAGATATTGCTTACCTGCATGATTGCCCAAACAACTGTTCCTTATTGGTCTTGTAAAATACATATTTTTAAAAGTTTATACAGTATCTTAGTTTTAAATAATTGAATTTCTTCTTTTATTAATGGATCTGTTTTCTTGCTGGTGCTTTTTCCCCTGGATATACTTATAAAATCTGTTATGCCTCCTAATGCCTGTGGGCATCATTAATTTATTCAGCGACTGAATGTCTTAGCTGTAGTTACAAGACTTCCACATCACTGAATGGGTTTAGACGTAATTCAGAATGAAAATTTTGAAAATATGAAAAATTGCAATTCATTTATATAATATGTGTAGCTAATGATCTGAAAAAAAAATTCCCAGTATTTTCCATTTGTGGCATTAGACACCAAGGCAAAGGCCTGCCAGGCAGCCTCGCTTTATGATGTCACCCAAGCATACATCACTTTTATTAATAATTGGTATTGAGATAGTGCCTTGGGGCTATGATCCTGGTCCTGATTAGCACATCTTTGAGCTGGGCACTGTACATACACATAGGACACTGCCTTGATGAGTTTACAATCCAAGAATTAGACCTTGTTGCTACAGTGAGGTTTCATTTCCTCACTGTAGCATTTACTGAAGACATTTTGAGAGGGAGGAAGATCTTTGTTTGAGATTCAGCCCTGTCTGTTTGAGAGGGAGGTATGTAAGTTTGGTCAGGACCAGATTAACTTTTTGTGGGCCCGGCGCCAAACATATTTGTGGGCCCCATGGGGCAAGGTGCAGTGGGGAGGGATGGTCATGTTAGGGCTAACTCAGTTTCCCTCGCTCCTTCCCACCTGTATTCTTCCTCACCAGCAATCACATAGTTAAACTCCCAAGGCTTGTACAAGCCTTCGCTTGAGTCTTAGAGGCTCAGTGAAATATTGCTTTGACACCCGGTTGTTGTGGTAACCTTCTCAGTCCCTGGAATGTAACCTTGTCTCAGACAATAAGCAGTCTGTAGGCTTCACTAGATGAGCTAATGTATCGTATCTCCAGATTGCATTATATGTATGTAACGACTTCACTAGGGAATGAATAGACTCTTATTCATAAGCTTGTTGGCATCATGTAAGCGTTCTCAGGGTCCCCACACCAGGTGCCTCAAGAGGGCACTGACCTAGGACTGATGTCAGGGTTTGCCAATGCGCATGCTTCAAGTAGTTCTGTCCCTCCCTCCACCCATTCCCCCTCCCCTTTGAATATACTCTATAAAAGTCTGCTTGGTACTGATAATAAATGGAGCTGCTGCCAACCCCCTTTCTGGAAGGAGAGGAGGGTGCCTCAGTTTCCCCTTTGATCAAAGTTAAGTTGTGTGTTTCTTCAATGGTCTCTGACAGCTTATGAGCTCCTTGCCTCAATGCCGCCACTACAATCCGGAGTGTACGGTAAGGGGGAGAGACATGCCATTAATTTTCCCCTGACAGTCAGACACCAGAGTGAAGGGTGGGCTGGGGGCAATGAGGCATAGCATGGAGGGAGCAGGCCCGCTCTGTGCAGCCCAGCAGGAGGGCACTGTTTATGAACCTGCAGCTGCCAGATGCACACTGGGCCTTCTCAGCTCTATGCTGCCAGCTTGCCCCTTCTCCTTGAAGATGGGCCCGCACCACGCTGCCCACTGCCCACCCGTATGCCCAGGGCCCCCTCACCCAGAGACCTCCAACACAGATCTCTATACGCAGCCCCCACACCTCACAGAGACCTCCTCCGCTGGCCTTCCACCACAACTGCACAGCACCCTACACACCACACCGCTCACCCAGAGCCCTGGACTCATAGACAGTCCCACCATCAGAGCTGCACAGCAGCCCTTAATCCTGAGGGGATTTTACTGGTCAATAAATAAACGTGGAGGCTCCAACATGGCAGTGCCACTGCTTGGATGGAGGTGGGAGATCACCCTGCAGCCTCCCCCACCACTGCACCCAACCCTGACACAATGCAAGGGCCAGGCCTGTCCCAGAAACACCCTGGGGCCCTGCTTCGCTGTGCCAGGAGCACTAAGTGTGGGTGAGCCGGCTCAGCCTGGCATCAGGATTCAAGTGAGGAGGGACTCAGTATAGGGGAATCCAGGTGCAGGTAAGAGAGTTCTCTGTGGGGCAATCTGAGTGCGAGTGGCTCAGTGAGACACAAAAGATCATTGGGGTGTTCCAGGTGCAGGGGCAATAGGACTCTGCAGGGGAGTCAGGTGAAGGTGTTTGGGGCTCAGCCGGGGGGGGGGGGGAGGTCTAAGTGCAGCGGAGGTGGGGTTCATTTTGGTGGGGGTCCTGGTGCAAGTGGTTGGGGCTCAGTAGGGAGGGTGTCTGGGGAAGGGTTCATTGGGGCGGTACAGATGTAGGTGGAGATGGGGCTTGTCAGGGTGAGGGTTTGATGGGCCTGCTTAATAGGGGAGCCACATCTTCTGCCAGTGTGATGCCACATGCTGGGATCCAGCCTCCCCCTTGTTCCCACTTCCCCCCTTCCCTTCTATTCCCCATCCCATGGCCCTTCCCCACTGCCCCATCTCCTCCCCAGGCTTGGGGGGTAGGGGAGAACCACCCCCCAGCACAAACCAGTGGATTGGGTTGGGGCCATGGGGTTGCTCCATTTCCTGCTACTCAGTGATTGCAGGGTGGGCCTGACCCTGCACTCAGGGGGTGGAAGGAAGTGGAGTGACCTGGCCCCAGCCCATTCTGCTCTGCTCCCCTGGCTCCTAGCTGGGGAACGGGGGCAGGGAAGAACCAGTCCCCAGCACTCACCGACAGTGCAGCTGGAACGGAGTGGGCTGGTGCCGGGTCGCTCCAATTCTCACCACCCGGTGAGTGCAGAGTGCGCCTGAGCCCTCCTGCAGTCTCCTGGGACTCAGGCGATGCGGGTAGAGTGGGGGCAGGACTGGAGTGAAGCAGGGGTGGGAAGAGGCAGGGCGGGGTGGGAGCAGCTTTCCTGGCTGGCTCAGCCAGTGAAGGAATCGGGCTGGGTGGGGCCCCTTCTGACTCTGGGCCTGGCGCCATGATGCCACTGAATCTTGTATCAGGTACATGAAACCTAAGAGCTCAGATCTCTCTTTTCTACTGCCCCAACCCTCAAACAGTTCTTCTGTGACATTATCAGTGACTGGCTACAGTTTGAAATTCTGCCTGAACTGCTCCTGTTTGAAATGCCATCTCAGTGTCTCCTTTGAGTTACTACCTGAAGGGGGTAAACTGTTTGTTATTGGTTGATTTTTCTGTTTCAGGGCTTCTACAGGTTTTCTGGTGCAATAAAGTATATAGGTACATCTAGGTGATTAGCACAATAGAAATCTGAGCTCTAGCATGGTAATTACCTGTTTCTTCTCAACAACACTGTATAATTTGTCAAGTTAAATAATACTTATTTAGCTTACTAAGGAGGAAGGCACGAAAATCAACATGGCAGAACCATTCCTCTAAGCAGCTCCAGAAGTTAATTGAGCCTAAAATTGCAGATGTTCTTCTGCCTTCACATGCAAAAGCAATTTCTTGTTCAGGAGCAGTGTTTGTGTTTAGAGATCAACACACTTCTACAGGGAAAGGGACTCTTTCCAAGTAACTTTATTTAATAACAGGACATTTGAAAAAAAATTACTTTCCCCAGGCTGCTGTCAAAACATGACATTTGCACCAATAAGCTATCATCTCAGCTATGTAGCCAATTACCCAGTTACCACCACCACAGATGGAGTGTGACAATCCAATGACCTGTCATGGGGGCCCAGCTGAATTTGATTAGATGAATCCTTTGCTAAGAGTGAAGTGAAGAATACACTAGATCATTTCCATTTAGAGTGGTCACGCCCTAAATGAGATCTTTCACCTTGTTTTTGTCTCTTCTGGCTTCATGTAATGGCAGTGGAAATCTCTTATACTGAATTCTGCTTGTTCTTAATTCTTCTTGTAGTGGAATGAGCATAGGTACGGGAACCAAGAGTGTGGGGGTTGATGAAGCACCCCTAGGTTTTAAATGAGGTCCCAGACACCGGCCTCACACCTGGGCGCTCCGCTCCTGGCCCCGGCCTGGGGCTCTGCACCAGCCCATAGCTGTGGCACCTGCCTCACCCTTGTCCACATCCCCCACCTTCCTGGAGCCATGGCTCTGTTCTCAGCCCCAGCTCTAGGGGCCAATGAGACGTACTAATGGGGGCACAACTCAGCATCCCCACTCTAAAAACTGTTCCAGTGCCACTGAACATGAGTGATTTAGGGTGTCCACATGACAGCTCAGGGTAAGGCTCCCAGCCTGGGTAATCAGACTTGTGCTAGTGGGACTCACAGTAGCACACTAAAAGAATGTGTGTGTATGTTGCGGCACCATCTGAGGCACAAGTTGGCCAGCCAAACTTGGCTGCAGGGATTAAGGTGGGTTTGAACTCAGGCAGCTCCATTGGTGCCACAGCATCCACACAGATATTTTTAGTGCACTATTGACGAGTGCAAGCCCCGCTAGCATGAGTCTGTTTACCTAAGCTGTGATGCCAACTCCCAGTTCCAGTGTAGACATTAGGAATTGAGCCACGGGCCTCACACAAGGCATGCATAAGAGACAGTGTATTTAGACACTGTTGGCCCACTACAATTCTTATAATTTAAGGATGGGCGAATGGGTACCTATGCCTGTTACTTCAATTGAATGAAATATTGGGATGGGGAATGGTTTGTTTTTATTTTTGTTTTGTTTCTGATAGACTCCAACTGTAAGTCTAGATCTCTGAAGTAGCAATGGAGTATCTTGAGGCAGGACGGGGAGGCAGGAAGTGAGAGAGACTATTTTATTTTGAATTGATTTCAGTTAAGTACAAATAATGGCACTGAGTCTTAAATGAACTAATATTTGTACAGCATCAAACAATTGCTGCTCACCTACGATCAGCCCAGGATGCCAGCTTTTGTTGCCCATCTGTTAGATTTTCAAAGAAGCGTCTTTGTACTTCCTCCCAAGTAGATGCAGCAGCAGAGGCAATGCTCCCCATAAACATCCACAAACCTACCTTATTATCCACCTCTAAAATCTCCTTTGTCGTGGTGCCTGTGGAAATTTTTTTTTTACAATAGTCAGACAGCTGTTCTGCTGAGCCCACTGTCTATCATGCTGTCCAATATTGTCTCATTGTTTCCAGTTTGTCTGCATCCATCTCTTGTCTCATACTTAGCTTGCAAGAACCCTGGGGGAGTGACTGTCTTTTGTTCTGTGTGGGTACAGTACCTAGCTCCTAGGCACTACAGGAATACTACTAATAAATAAATCTATAAATAAAGACCCACAGATGAAACACACCATCAAAGAGCATAGATGTCTTTATTAAAAAAACATTAATAGGAGTTGGGACCCTTCCAGAGTCCCTCACCAGGGCCTGATCTGCACCATTAGTAAATCTGATCCAATTTTTTCAAAATTTGATTTTTTTTTCAACATTCAAATTTCACTGAAAACATCACACTGCCCCTACACCATTCCTCTGTCCCTATCCCAAGTCACAATTTTTCACCAGCTATAACCATCAACCTAGGATCTGCTATATAAAGTGTCCTGCTCGGCACCTCATATCATTTAGATTCTTTCCAACCATTGTAAACATTGTATTGATTTCGAGGGCTAGACGACTTAAAATGTGTTATTAATGCTTTCAATTTTTAACACTGAAACAGTATTACAGAGCTTTTTAAAAAACAAACAAAGGTGTGGGTTTATTCCATTTTTTGGCAAACACTTAAAAGCACTCATTCACTCATTCTATAGGTGAAAGTTTATTCATGAAACACACGAAAGAACAAGAAACCAAAACCAAGCATTTATACTGAAACTGAAATTGAGTAATTACACAAAACAAACAATTAAAACCCATGAAATTCTCTTTTATATTAAAGGCAAAATATTAGACACTTGTTTTCACTAACAATTTATTTAATAAAAATGAAAGGGTTAATTTTACTCCCTGTCCTGATATGTGAAGGTATTCACTTCTCCTGTTTATTACAGACAGATAGAGATAGACAGATTGGTGGAGGAGAGAGAGGATAGAAATGGTCAGAGAAAATGCGGGCAAAGGTTTTTGTGGATGTTTTTGGATGTCTGGTCAGTTACAAAAGGATGCTTTGGTTGGCAGGTCGACCACAACACCTGTTGCTTGGTCCCTGGTTCACATTCCAATCAGGGGCATTATCTGATTGGGTCCTTCCTCCTATTTCATGGTGCAGTACAATTGATTTCAGGATTCAATGAAAAACTGAGAGAGTGAGAGATCCAGTAGGATAGAGCAGGGGCAGATAGTAACACAAAAGGGAAGGGAGACAGAACTGGATCTTATATGCCTCTGTAGTTCAGGAAATTAGCTATCCCCACCAATGGGATGAGGCATGGATGTCATGATGACTTTCAGGACCTGTTAGGACCGGAAGACATTGTGACGGGCAATCACTAGGAAGTGCAGTTACGCTTCTAAGTCAACTCCAGGAGAGTGCATAATGGTGGTATTATCTGAGAATGACCTTGCTGTTATCTGTGTGTTTGGGAACCAGTTCCCAGCTGCATGAGTGTTTACCCTGTGTGAGAATGAATGCGTAACCAATAAGTGTTGACCAATCAGTTTGTTGCTTGCTATTAATGAGATGAGTATGTATGAGATGCAAATGAGCATGAGTATATCTGTGCTGACATAACTCTTTGGGTTGGGCTTTCTCTTTGGGCACTCTGAACATCACCCGGGCGTGTCAGCCATCTTGTATTGCGGCCGTGCTGGCAGATAAGCCCCCCAGCACGAAATGCCGCCCCCTCCAATAAACTCACCACTTTCCAACTAGCCACCTGTGTGAGGCCTCATTTCTCCCGGCAACGAGATAAGCCTCCTGCAACAGGACCCATAGAGGAAAAACAGAGTTCCATAACCAAGAACGAGGCCTGCTGACTTGCTGCTCAGGAACATTTTTCTGGACTTTTCCCTCCCAATGTTATGGACATGGAGATGAGATACTGCCAAGATTTTTCAAAATCTCTTTTTAAAAACTCCTCAAAAGAAAAAGAAAAAAAAATAGTGGCAGAGTTTAGCCCCTCCTTATTTTTGTCCACAAATTAGGCTTGTTTTGGATTATTAATTTTTGGTTTCACATCTTCTGTTTTTACCAAACATATTTACAACATTGTCATTGAACCAGAGCAGTAGGCCCTTGTTGCCTGAACTAATTTAGTCTCTCTGGTTCTTTGCATCTGTTTATAACATTCATTATTAAAAACAACATATTTTCTACCAACTTTTATTATGATAGGTTATTATAACATCTTAGGAAGTTTCACAGATAAGTTTGCAATTAAAGTAAAATTTTAAGGCCAATATTACACCACCACACAAGTTCTTGACGCAGAGAGGCAACCAGACGCTAGTAAGTTTAAATCAAAAGGGGGGGTAGGGGAGAAAGGATGGGAGAGGGGAAGAATGAACTTATATTGCCTGCAGCTTTGTGGGTGGGGGGCATTTCAGACCCCCTCATGTGTGGCCTTGTGGAACATTAACTAAAAAGGATGAAATGACTGCTTCCCTGATGTGTGCACCAGACAGCAAATCAATAGCCTGCAATTTAAAAGTGTACATGTCAATATCAAGCCCCACAGCATTGTTTTCGGATGCTTTTGACATTTGTCCTAAGTACATTTAATGGACTTCTTGCACTGATATCATATAAACAACTTTTCTGACCCTCCACTAAACTATATAACATGCAGCCTCCTCCAAACATCATGGTGGGGGTTCGTATGTGGGCTTAAGGAAATAAGATGAAGCCATTCTTAAGAAAATGGTTTTTAGAAGTGCTCATTGTTGCTGCAGCCTTATGGCATTAAGTATTAAAGAGAGCTGGGCACTGGTTACGTGGGCAGAAAGATCAAATGGCCTAAACAGACTATGACCTTGACCCATGTGCCTTGTGACCCAGAGACAGTATTTAAAAAAGTTTCCTTAACTTATATACATAGTAGACCTTTCCCATATCAGAGTAAACTAGATCAAAGAGACTACAAAATTAGATATTAAGGGCTGAAAGCCAGGTTCTGCCACCCTTACTCATGTTGGATGAAATCCTGCCCCCACTGAACTCAGAGTTTGGTTATTGACTTCAGTGGGGCTAAGATTATACCCTTTGAGCTGGATTTTAACGTTACAGTTAGCCCTAAGTAAGGAGTGGCATGTAACTGTCCCTAACCCCCAAAACTTTCTCAGAGTCACAGCTTCCCAGGACAGAGTCCATCAACCTGTCAGTATGGTCTACATTATTTTTTCCCAGATGTGCACATGTACATTGTGCCATATTAAAATGCACATTGTTTGCTTGCACCAAGTTTACCAGAGATCCAGATAGTGCTGAATCAGTGACCTGGCCTCTTCATTATTTTACCCACTCCCCCAAATTTTGGGTCATCCGCAGACTTAATAAGTGATGATTTTGGTTTCTTCTAGGGCATAGATAAAAAAGCTAAATAGCAGAGGGCTAAGTCAGAGGGACACCCCTTACCTCTGAATACACCCAGTTGATGAAGATTCACTGTTTACATTTATATTCTGACACCTTTCCATTAGCCAGTTATCCCTTTAATGTGTGCCATTATATTTATCTAATTATTTAAATCAAAGTATCATGTGGTACCAAGTCAAACACTTTACTGCAGTCCAAGTACATTACATCAACAGTATCACACTTGTAATCTCACCTCCCTCCCCCCCAAAAAGTGCTATCAAAACTAGTTTGGCAGGATTTATTTTCCATAGACCCAGGTTGATTTGTCTTCATTACATTACCCTCCTTTGATTCTTTATTAATCAAGTCCTGTATCTACTGCTCCATTATCTTACCCAGGATTGGTGCCAGGCTGACAGGCCTCTAATTACCTGGGTCATCCCATTTATCCTTTTTAAAAATTGGCCCAATATTCACTTTCTTTCCATCTGTAAAAATAGGGATGATAATACTTCCTTTGACTATTTAGAGGTAAGGTCCTTGGGGCAGGGAATGTATTTATTTTTACAGCACCTAATACAACAGAGCTTTGATCTTCCATGACATCTGAATGAAACCACTCCTGGCTGAGCACTCTGAAACAAAGCTGACATCCCAGCAAAGGTGGGATTGTTTGACCTACATGATGATTGAAGTAGGGTTAGAGCAGGGTTTCTCAAACTGGGGGTCGCGACCCTTCCGGGGGTCGCTAAGCGCTCCCCGGGGGGGTTGCGAGCTCCTGACGCCACCGGCACCCCGCCACCGCCACAGCCGGCAGCCAGCCTGCGCCAGGGACCGGGGCTGCAGCCAGCAGTCCGCCTGCCACTGGGGCCAGGGCACAGCCGGGAGCCCGCCCGTGGCCGGGACTGGGACGCAGTGGGGTCCGCGCCTGTATTTCCACATTCAGCGGCTTTTAGCTGCCGAATGCGGAAGTATTGAATTTGATGGCTTTTTGGCAGACATGGAGGGCTCGCGCCGCGCCGCCGGAGCAGAAAAAGGGGTTGCGATCTCAACAAGTTTGAGAACCGCTGGGTTAGAGAAATGCCCTCCCACAGCAAACTTTAAGTTATTTTCCCATTCAGACAATTTTAGTCTGTCTCCTTCAGAAGCTCACTAGGGGTTACTGTGGCCTAAGGCTGCAATAACCTTGGTGCTTGCTCATGAAGTGGGGAGGGCTTTTGGCATAAGCTCTCTGCCATTCCCCCTCATCTGCTTCATTCAATCTACAGCATGAGTGTAGAGTTCATCAGTATACACTGATCCGGACCTCAGAATCATTCCTAGCTGGCCAGAATGCAATTTAATATCACTTGGTCTGACCTTCTGTGTAACATATCCATAGAATTTCACTAATAATTCCTGCAGTGGAGCACATCATTCTTCCCTTCTATGTAAAGTGAACGCTGTCAAGCACATTAGCTTGTTGTTGAATTGGATCATAAAGACAACCAGTGTCAATTTAAGGACTCCAAGAGAATATATTATCACTTTCCCTTGCCAAGCTGATTCACTAGAAGATTGACTTCAATGTTAAATAGTTGTATCTGATTCCCCATTTGACTCAAAACAATTCTGGAAATACAGTGCTGATGGATGTAATTGAAAAACCTGAATTCACTTGTGCCCAGGAAATGGGTCAAATTTATAAGAAGTCTCCATTTCATTTGTGTGTGTTCCTTTGTTTTGTTTTCCTTTTCTAACCATGTTTTAGGAGGATAAATGTTATGATTTGGTTTGGTTTTACTTTCCTTTTATCCTCCTTTTTGAATTCATTCCTTTCTTTTACTCACCCCACAGTTAGGCTCCTAGTCTCTCTCTTCCTTTCCCGGAATGGGGAGGTGGAGAGACTGCAGAGCCTGAGCTTTAGTCCAAGCAGCAACTTCAGAGCACTCTCCACACAACTATTTTTAGAGCCTTGGTGTGAGCTCCGTTAGCCCGAGTCTGGCAACCAAGCCTGAAAGTTTCACTTTCAGGAATTGTGACATACACTTAAGGGCCAGGAGGTCTGTGGCCAGCTAGCCCTGTTGAGACCCAGCTGGGAGGGGTCAGGTAGTCCTCATAAAGGATTGAGAGTTCAACTGAAGGTTGGCTCCTGTGATGTGCCCTGTGAAAGAGAGAGACAGACACATCGAGTCAAAGTCTTCTGGGCCCTGTGGCCTGTGTTGTTCAGAGGAACAGCTTTGGTTGGTGTAACTTTGCAAAAAATTTTTGGTTTAATTAAAAACCAAATAACCTGAAGGAAGGGACTGAAAGAGATTTGGGTGTGGTCACGTTAGTCCTTTTAGGTCTGGGAAAACATTGAAATCCATGGAAGTTGCATGGAGCCCCAGACCCATGACTGGTAGATATCTGAAGTAAAGAAAGGAGAATTGGGATCAAATTAGAGGTGGGTGAACAGCTCAGATAAAATTCATGTTCACATGCTCTAGATTAGCTGAAATAACTGAACATTGTAGATTCTATTCAGAAGAATTTGTCTGTCACCACAATCTAATATCAGCTCAGAAGAGTCCATACTTCTCCCGGGCTTGGATGACAAGACAATGCTGGCTTCATGAGAAAAAAAAAAACTGACTAAAATTTTATCTCCGAATACAGTAGAATCTCAGAGTTATGAACACCTCAGGAATGGAGGTTGTTCATAAGTTTGAAATGTTCATAACTCTGAACAAAATCGTATGGTTGTTCTTTCAAAGTTTACAACTGAACATTGACTTACTACAGCTTTGACTTTGGTATGCAGAAAAAAAAAATTATGCTTTTCCTTTATTTATTTTTTTTAGTAATTTAATTTTAACAGTATTGTACTATATTTTTTTCCTACGCTACCTGATTGTGTACTTCTGGTTCTAAGTGAGATGTATGGTTGACTGATCAATTCATAACTCTGGTGTTCATACATCTGAAGTTCTGCTGTATAGGGAGGAAGGGCCAGCCATTTCCTCAGGCAGGTAGCTGTCTCCTGACACCTATGGTCTAGAATTGAGCTGCAGACATTGCATGGGTTCAGATGTATACCTTAAATGTAATGTCTAACATCTCAATGTAATCTGCATTTCAATTTTGTTTTCACAAAATTTTGCAGCTAGAAAACAAAGACAGAACTGCTGATCCAAAATGTCTTTGCATCGGATCCTTCTGAATGAAAACAATCAGAGTCAAAATGACTCTGGACTATTACCTAGATAGTGACACAAGGCTATTTTGTCCTAGAGGACTTAATTATTTTACTGCAGATAAGTGAGCATTGGGATAATTATTATTTTTAATAAGGGATTGTTTAATTTCCAAAAGAATAATTCTCCAGGAATAGAAGTCAGTGAAGGGGATAAACATTATAAGCCAAATTTTCAAATGCCCAAGGAGCAGGTGAGTCAGACCTAATGTGTATATATATTAGTTACACAAGCAAAAGTTTGCACTTTCATGCACAATGACTGGATTTTTACACTCATATATGGGATTCAGCAGATATAACACATACATTCTGCATTTTGTGAAGCTTGTCAACTGCATAAACCTTTGGGAAATTGATTTGGACTCAGTGTTGAGTGTTTTTAGTTAATATAAAAAAAATCCAACTAAATGTGAGATATAAAAATCTGAATTCTAGTCAAGTTTTCTAGAGCTTATTTTCATTCGGATACATTAGCTTTCCCTTCTGTAAAATTCTGACTTTCACACATATTTGCTAAACAGATGTAGTGTAAGATTTAAGAACACAACTATCACCCCCTCAAAATAATTAAAACACATGCTTTTAATTTCATTAATTAGAATAGTTTCCTGGAGCAAACAAAGTCTGTATGGCATTATGGACCTGATTTAGCTCCCATTGAAGTTAATTAGCAATCTTCCACTGACTTCAGTGGCACAGGACTGTGTCATATGAGGCTGATTTTTCAGAGATATTGTGCACCCAGCAACTGAAGCTGAAGACATTCAGCGTGTGGGGGCTTAGCATCTCTGAAAAGTCATGTCCTATGTAAAAGCCAAGTGTTAGTAACATGCTGATCTATGGATAGGGCTCTATCTTATTCTGGCAAAACTCACTGAAGTCAAGATAAATGTTGCTTGAGCCTTTAAAAACTTCAAGATTTAGCCCATTGTAGTGTATTATTTTGAATTTGTTAGTACTGCAAAGCTTACAAATACCCCTTGGTATAGTCCTATTGCATAGGCCACAGTCCCAATCTGTTATGAAGGCAATATTTTAATTTTTTTTTAAAAAAAAAAAGTCTTAAAACATTTAAATATGCATTATACGGAAAAGTTTTTTCCCCCCCAATTGACTCCACAGGAAAAGTTGGTCATACAATAAAGACCCTGATTAAATTATAAGATTAGTCCTATATTTTCAGACTGAGCCTTGAGAACTATATTGGGTGGGCTGTTCTTTTGGTATCTGATAAAATGCCAAATAATCTAGTTGGCTTTTAAATCCACCCTTAAGATACCCAGAAGAACAAAAAAAACACA
Organism: Sternotherus odoratus; assembly: GCA_032164245.1. Taxonomy (NCBI): domain Eukaryota; kingdom Metazoa; phylum Chordata; order Testudines; family Kinosternidae; genus Sternotherus; species Sternotherus odoratus. The sequence continues at coordinate 65,465,775 of JAVMKO010000001.1, forward strand.
GGTGAAGAAAATGAAAATATACACTTAATGAGTATGCAAGTGCTGTACCTTGAAGAAATCATAGCCATTTTTCCTTAAGTTAATTCAACTCACAAGTCAGTGAAAAAGGGATGGCCTAATGCAGTGGTTCTCAACTGTAAGTGATTGTGCCCTCCCATCTTTGAGTCTGTAGTCGTTTATGCACCCCCCCCCCCTCCCCCAAGTACAGATACCACCCAGCTCTGAAGGTGGAGCAGAAGGCAGCAGCTGCTGGCCAGGCACCCAGTTCTGAAACCAGCCTCGTGCCAACAGCAGTACAGAAGTACAGTTGGCAATGTGAAAAGTCACAGTAGATTTAGCACCCCATTGCACCCTTACTTCTGCATGCTGCTGCTATCCTGAGGCTGACAGCTGGAGTCCTGCTGCCACCTCCCCCTGAGAGATCGAGGGTGGGGAAAAGGACAGCCCGGGCACAGATTTCTTCTCTGTGACTACCAAGCCAGTTCTTAATGGCTCTTAATTACCATACCAATGCTTTCTCCAAAGCCTTTTGTCTCCAACTCTCCTGTCCAGCTCACACAGACAATTTGCTTTTCTGAATTTCAATTCACCTTACAAGCAGCCTGTTCTGAGCTTTTTGCAAACGATCCTGCTCTAAGCTGATTGCTCTCACCGAGAAGCCTGCTCTGAGCCTTTTGCACCTCACAGACAAAGCCTGCTTGCTCTCTACAACCAAGCCTCACAGAGACACTTTCTAAACCGAGCACTTTAGCCTGCCCACAGACACAAACTTTATTAAGCCAAAAATCCTTGCTTTGTAGCCAAGCTATTTTTGAGGTTCGTCCCACCGCTAGCCAACCATATAAGAGGGGGTAACCCCCTAGCCTCTATGCTCCTGAGTACAAAGGCTGGGCCTCTTCTATGCCAGACCAACACGTCCTCCACCCCAAGACACCCCCACCTTGCCAGTTGGGGTTCTTGGGGTCACCAATCGCTGCCACCAATCGGGTATACTTCCAAAACCTTGGAGGGGCCCCCGATCTTCCCCTAACCCTGACTTTGTACCCCTTCCCTGGGTTTTAAAGTCAGAAACCTGAAGACTGCTTCCCTTCACCCTGACCAGCTGAAGGCAGACTTCCCTTAACCCTGTCTCTCTCAACCTGAGAGCCAGACCCTAACTTTGTACCCCTTCCTGGGATTCAAAGTCAGATACCTGGAGGCTGCTTTCTGTCCTTCACCCTCCCTGGCTGAAGGCAGACTTCCCCCACCCCTGTCTCTCTGTACCTGAGAGGCAGACACCTGGAGACTGCTTCCTCCCTCCCCCATCTAACCTGATAGTAAGGAGAGACAGTCTTCACACTCCAGCTAGACCCCTAGCTGCCCTGGTTCCTATTCCCTTCCCTTTCCCCTTCCCAGACTGGAAGCAGAGAAAAACCCTAAGGGAAATAAACCAGATGGTTTTATAACTAGAAAATTTAATAAAGAAAAAGGTTAAAGCAGAGATACAGACACTTTACATTGGGGTTCCCCACTTTGGTCTGAAAGGCAAAGAACACCTCAAAGGCACGGCTTAATAAAAGAATCAAAATTACTTACATCAGCTAAGTAGAAGTATAAGAAAAAGGTAGAGCCATCTTTATAGCCAAAGATGGTCTAGAACCCTTGCCAGCTACCTTGGCAAGCCTCCTGCCTCATGTGCAGCCAAGATGGATCTCCCCTGGCCCTGGCCTCCTCCCTGGAGACCAGCCAAGATGGAACTGACTGTTTTGCTCCTCCCTTCTTCATGGGCTCGAGGCTCCTCCCTCCCCCATGGCAGGGAAACTCCTACGTTACCTGTCTCAGATAACATAGTCCCACCCAGGCAAGACACCCTTCACACTTATAACAACATGTAAACAAATTAATTTATTAGAAAATCAAATATGTAAAGAGTTGTTTTATGTAATGAATGGGAAAATAAAAAGGCTTTAATTTGATAATAAAAATATGCTTAAGTATATTGGATGGGGATATGGAAGAAAAGAGAATTCTTGCTCTTTGTTTTCAGGAGAGTTTTAATAGTCAGAGGTGTTCTCTCATTCGTCCAAATTATCTATTTACTCAAAGAATGCCTTTATTCTAACACAGCTGCTAAGCAAAATATGACATGCTTCCAAAATCAGTAAGTGAAATCTCTAATGTCATGGGGACTACTTGCTAAAACAGGGCATTAGTTAGAGCAATAATTCTTCCTCGCCACTGGAACTGATCAAATTTTTTTTTTAATCGGAACAATTTTCTGACAAACAATGCCCGTTTCACAAAATGAAATTCAGTAAGAAGATCTCTGTTTTGACAAAACACCACCTCCCCGACACTCACTTCCCATCAGGGTCTCTGGCTGCCTGCATGGAAGGCTTTTGACAATTTTACTTTCTGTCAGTGAAATTGACAAAAGCTTTCCTAGTGGGCTGTTCCTGACCTCCCTACAAGTTCTGAGAATGCAGAAGCAGCAAGTTGGTAGAGTTGGAAGGAAGGCAGAGAGTCTGAGAAGTGCCTGTCTATGCTTCTTTGCCCTGGAGCTTGGGGGGGTGGGGGTGCGGGTGGGGGTGCGGGTGGGGGGGGGAGGGGAGGCTGGGAGTCAGAGCAGCCAGGCTGCAGGCTCTTGTTGTCAAATTCACAAGTGACATTGACAACACCTTCCCTGCCAAGAAATAGGAAGCAAAAAAAAAAAAAATAATCTTCCCAGTTTGCCTGAAACTGACATTTATCTTGAAGAGCCTTCCTGAAAAATGTCACATTTTTGACATTTTGTCCTGGCTTGGGATGAAATTATTTTCAAAAACATGATTGGGGGGGGTGGGGGGGGAAGAAAGAAAGAGGAAAATGGGAGAAGAGAAAGGATGGTGTTAGGTAAAAATAACAAGTCCTACTCACCTCTCCAGCACCTGAGTTTGTGCGGAGTTGGTATAGGGCTCACAAACTGTCAGAGACTAAGTTACACAGACACAGGGTATGTCTTCACTACAGCAGTAGGTCGATTTCCCTTAAGTCGATTTTCTAAAGTAGACTTTAGAAAATCGACTTAGTGCATCCCCACAAAGGACAGCAACTCGACAGTGTCTGTCAAACTTTTGCAGGGGTCGACATAGGGAGTGTTGCACTGTGGGTAAGTATCCCACAGTGCCGGGAGTCCCCAGCTGTCACCACCTTTCGGGGCAGCCAGGCACGCTCCCCAGGGGACCAGCCCCAGTCCGAGCAGCCCCGTGCCCCCCCCGCCCGTGCAGCCCCGTGCCGGCTCCCCCCCCGCCCGTGCAGCCCCGTGCCGGCTCCCCCCCCGCCCGTGCAGCCCCGTGCCGGCTCCCCCCCCGCCCGTGCAGCCCCGTGCCGGCTCCCCCCCGCCCGTGCAGCCCCGTGCCGGCTCCCCCCCGCCCGTGCAGCCCCGTGCCGGCTCCCCCCCGCCCAACCAGGGGGGGGGGGGTGTAAGCCAGTGCGGGGCTGCTCGGGCGGCAGGGGAGTCCGGCGCGGGGCTGCTCGGGTGGGCAGGGGCTTAATGTCACCTGCATCCTCACTAGCTGAAAATCGACCCAGAGAGAGGTCAATTTCAGCTACTCCTCTCGTTAGGGAGGAGTACAGAAGTAGATTTTAAGCTCTCTTTAAATAGACTTTAAGGGCATGCATGTGAGGACGGGTACAGGCTTAAAATCGACGTTAGCTTGCTAAAGTCGACTTTAAGCCCTAGTGGGGACCAGGGCACAGATTCGTTGATCAGCGGGCTCACACTATTCTTAGCTCAAAAGCTTCAGAGTAAGTGTGGCAACTTTATTAGGGGTAAGATTCGATATTTATAAACAGAAGTAAACAAAGTGATTAACAGGTCATAATGGTCATACATAATCAATCAAGATTCTGCTGGGTAAAACAGGTTAAAACCAGCGTTACAGTTGCTCAAGAAATGTAAATCCCAAAGACAAAGGGAAGATGGCTACTGAGGTGGGGAGGAGGTCAGGGGCTGCCCGTAGGTCAGAGCCTTGGTCAAAAGTTCAGACAGAGCCATCAAGCCAGGGTAAAGTTCAAACTCAACATTCCTCCATTTGTAGCTTTGGTACAGCTATTTACCAAAAACTCCACTCCATTTTAAGGAGCCAAGGGCCGCTTGGCGACTTCAGCCTGGGCCAACTCAAAAAGAGTAGGGCCCTTGGCTGAAATAGCAAAAGAACAAGCTGACCTACATGAGTTTGAGGGAGGGGACACACTGAATACAGCAACACAGTATTATAAGGATTACTATGGCCCCAACAACACCCACCAAGAGTTTTTTAACCCACCCAAATCCAGGCAGCCAATTCCATAAGGTTCCCCACCAATCATACAGTGGCTGGCCAGTGGAGTAGTTCTTAGCCATTTCCCTTAGATGTTTGGTACATTGAAAAGTGGCAGAGTAGGTGTCATTTACAAAAACACAGCATTCCTCATTTATGAGGGCACAAGTTCCTCCTTGAGCTGCTAACATTATGTCTAAAGCCATTCGGTTTTGTAAAGCTAACTGGCGCAGCTGGGACATTTCCCCAGCCTGATTCTCAAATAGGGTCGCAGTCTCATTGGTTAAAGATTCCAGCAGTCCCTGTAGGCGGATGAGCCATTAAGGGTGCTTCAGAATCCATGAACTGTAAATGGCTCGGTTTACTTGCAAACTTTCCTTTGTAGCGGTGGGCTAGTTCAGGAAGAATGGAGGCTAGATACTCACAGGACATGTGACCCTGTCATGTTAGTGAAATCCATCTTAATCCTTGTACTTTTCCACTGATGCGGAAGTGGGCAGAGGTGGGGACAAGCATAGACAAGAGTCCCACTTTGTGCCAAAGCTATAAAGGGGGTGGAGAAGGGCAAAAGTGGCTGCCAATCATGAGAAAACCCCAATTACCAACTAAGATGTTTCCAAGAACTAACAAGTTCAACAACTAACAACTAACTGTGTTTCCTATTACAGAAAAGGTTAGGCCCACACTAGAAAGGAATCTAGTCTGTGAAAGCAAGAAAGTCTTATAGCACCTTATAGACTAACAGATCTTTGGGATCATGAGCTTTCATGGGCTATGCCCCACTTCATCAGATGAAGGTTGTGGAAATCTTGAGGCAGGTATAAATATGCAGGCAAGAAAGCAAGGTAAATTCAGTCAGGGGTGGTGGTGAGGCCCACTTCCAGCAGCTCATCTGGAGGTGTGAACACACAGAGGAGAAACTGCTTTTGTAATTGGCAAGCCATTCACAGTCAATATTAAGTCCAGACCTGATGGTGTTGAATTTGCAGATGAACTGGAGCTCAGCAGTTTCGCTTTGAAGTCTGGTCTTGAAGTTTTTTTGCTGCAATATATAGTCTATGAAAGAAGCTTATTGGAACGTCTTCAAGGGTGAGATTTTACCTGTAATTAGTTTCTTAATGCATTAAGCTTAGACTTGCATGTTTTTGCTTTGTTTTGCATGGTGACTTACTTTGTTCTATTATTTGAAACCACTTAAATCCTACTTTTTATAATTAATAAAATCACATTTGTTTATTAATAAACCCAGAGTAAGTGATTACTATCTGTGGGAGCAAACAGCTGTGCATATCTCTCTGTCAGTGTTACAGACAATTTATGAGTTTACCCTGTATAAGCTTTATGCAAAGGGACATGGATTTATTTGGGGTTTGGATTCCTTTGAACATGGTATCTGGGTGCTGGAGAATGGTAACCTGCTGAGTTGTTTTCAGTTAAGTCTGCAGCTTTGGGCATGTGGACCAGACCCGGGTCTGTGTTGCAGCAGGCTAGCATGTTTGGCTCAACAAGGCAGGGTTCTAGGAGGCCCAAGCTGGCAGGAAAAATGGGCTCAGAGTTTATTTCAGCAGATCAGGTTCGGAGATCCCCTTGGGACCTCCGTGACCAAACCCATCACATATGCTTTTTGCCATACAATACAACCATTTGAATTTCAACCAGCAAAAATGGCACCATGGATTCTCCAGGAGTGTGTTTCACTAAAACAGTGGAAATAAAAATAAAATAAAATTAAATAAAATTTTAAAAAAACCACAACAATGCTGCCTTTGGGAAAACTGGTAGCTTATATGCATGGTCAGCTTTAAGCCTTAGAATGAAGGTTCAGCTCTGAACTTCACTCTATTTGCTAGACTCAAATGCACTGCATTAGGGCCCATAAATACATGCACATTTCACACAGAAGACAATTTCCCCCATCCCTCCACTTTCTGCACTCAGATTGGAGGATCAAATTTAGCCCTTTGTTTTGAAGTGAGAACATTTCTTGGGTATTGCAGAATACAGGCAATCATGCAATAATTCTGCAATTTTATTGTAATTATTTATTATGTAAATGAATGACAGACACAGTAGACTTCTACATAATCAAGTGATATATTCTTTTATTTGTCCTCTAAATGAAAGAGTCGTCAAGAGCCTGAAACAGGTAATTAAATTTTTACTTATCTGGTTCCATCAAATTTGTAAGGTTACACATTAATCATGCAGACACATGAAATTATACCCAGTATGCACTGGGAAAACAACAGGCTATATTGGTTATTTTATATATGCAAGAGTGAATTCTTCAGGGAAGCCCTTGTCAGTTTGCAGACCAAATTCTCATCTGGTGTAAATCAGTGCCTCTTCACTGACTTAAGCTACACCAGTTTATAACAGCTGAGGTCCTTGTCCTGGATTCATATCTGGATCCCAATTATCCCAAATCAAAATAGCAGAGGAGCAGGCCCACTCACCTGGCTAGTCTTCCCCCATCCTCAATAGATCATTATCTGCCATCAAAATAACACTTCTTCCTTTCTCTGCCTGAATCCAGTATCCTGACTGTACCTATATTCTATTCTAATTCATTCCCTTTTATCCTTGGGTGCTGAGATTCCCCCCTCAGTCTGAGCTGTTGCGCCATCATGCAGCACTTCTTTGTGCTTCCCTTATTCAGTAAGCATTGCTCACCCAGTGGAATTGCACGAGTCATAAAATCAGAGCTCATGGGTGCAGAGAAACATGACTTAAGAGTCAAGAAATTAACATTTTTGCAGTTCCCAAGGCAAAAATCTTAGCCAATCTAGGAGGAAGACAGAATTTCCTGTGAAACTCATGGCCAGGTGATATTATGAAGGCTAAAATTATACAACTGGATTAAAAAAAGAATTCAATATGTTCATGGAGGATAAGTCCATCAATAGCTCTTAACCAAGATGGTCAGGGATGTGCTGCCATGCTTGGAGTGTCCCTAGGACACTGTTGGAAGACAGGATACTGAACTAGATGGACCATTTGTTTGACCCAATATGGCCGTTCTTATGTTCTGTTAATTGACCATGGGAAGAAGGCAAAAGTATAACATTGGGGGGGGGGGGGGGCAAACTTTCCCAAGATACCTTGGTGGTATTCTATGGTTGAATTAATAAGGGATTTAGCAACAAGAAGGAGCTAAAACAGCACTGAGCATGTACTGTAGTTCATTTCTTATTTAAGCCCATCTAAGGAATTCACGTTTGATGCAGACAGTGAGGCTAAGCATCAAACCAGTGCGGATTTCTTTTTTTGACATGTATGGTTTGAGCAACTCACAAAATAATCAGCAGTAGTGCAGCAAAGGCAGTGACTGTGCTACTGTCCATTTCTCACATTTTAATCTTCTAGGCAGGCACTCACCTGGGAAGTGGGAAATCCAAGTTTAAATCCCCACTCTAGAGCTGAAATGGATTCTTCCCAGTCACTGAAAATTCTGGAAATTTTCAGCTTTGGTTCAATCCAAACCTAATTCTTCATATTATTTTTGGAACGGTCACCTAATTGAAAAATCAATTACTCACCCTGCTCTGCCTTTTTGGTGGAGGGCATATGTGGGAATTAAGTGGCCCAAAGACATTGTGCTGGCCTTCTGCACAGGAAAGAATTTCATTAGTAAAAGACAGGCTAGAAACTGTATTTATAAAAACTGCTGACAGACAAAATCTCTAACTGCATAAGAACTCATGAAATACATTAGCCTGCTCTCAACAGTGAAAGCTCTGAACTGAGAAGTGCATGTAATGTCAAACAGTGCATGACATGCAGAGTACAAAAAGATGCTGAGTTATGTTAATAAATTATTACCAATTTAAGATATCTTGTTTGCTATAGATCTGTTTCCATCAAGAACTCACATATCTGAGCTCCCCATGTTACCCTTGAAGCATCCCAAGAATTCTATATAATGTTGAATGATAAAATATATTAAGGCAGCCAAGACAGATACCTGAAAACACAAACTCTCTTCATAAAGTCCAGAGTTCACAAGTCTTTAAAAACAAACAGGTTGTGGCATCAGGAAATGTTGCTCTCCAAAGTCATATTTACAATCTTATCGCCACAGTGTTCTAATCATTATGAAAACCAGATGACTGGCAGATACTTGAGGGTAGTGGGAAGACCCTAATGAATGCCAAAATATAGGAAAGGAAGAGAATGTAGTTGAAAGTCTTTTAGATTTATGCCATCTAAACGTCATATTTTCCTTCATTGTTGAAGACTTCAGTCCAGGATCTGACTAAACTTTGTGTTGCTTAGCTAGCATTGTACATAGTTCCCCATTAAATACATTTAGTCAGATTGCAGGTTAAATTTTCAAACATTCCTAAGTGATTTAGGAGACAAATCTTCAAAGGCATTAGGCCTATAACTCCCACCAATTTCAATGGTAGTTAGGTCCTAAATACCTGTGAAGATTAGTATTTAGGAGCCTAAGGGCTTGCCTACTACTGGGAGTTATTACAAAACAGCTATTCCTAGTTAGTTATTCCTGATTAAACTCCATGTGTGGAAGCTTTCTTTCTGGAATAAGAAATTCCAAAAATGGCATTAAATCAGGAACAATTCTCTTTAAATTCTCACTTACCCTATTCCAGATTAACTTTCAACCCTAAGGGTATGTCTTCACTACCATGATCGATCTATCGGGGATCAATCACCACGTCTACTGTCAACATGATAAAATCGATCGATCCCCGGGGACCCTCCCACTCCGGAAAACCACCTCTGCAAGAGACAGAAGCAGTGTCGATAGGGGAGCGGCAGCGGTCGACTATTTGCATAGCTGAAGTTGCGTATCTTAGGTTGATCCCCCACCCCACAATGTGGCTCAGGCCTAAATCTTGCTGAAAATTAATGGGACTGAGACTGATAGACTATGTCTAAACTGCAATTGAACACCTGCAACTGACCCATTACAGCTGATTTGGGTTCAAAGGGCTTGGGCTAAGGGGCTGTTTAACTGTGGTGTATATGTTTGGGCTCCAACCCAAGCCTGAATGTCTACATTACAATTAAACAGCCCCTTAGCGGACATGGGCCAGCCATTGGGTTTTAATTGGAGTGTAAACATAAATCTATGCCCTGGTATACACTGGAGGGCAGGGAGAGGGGGTCGACCCAAGGTGAATAGCTAATATATTTAGGTCGACTTACCACCGCATCTTCATGGCACGGAGTTGAGTGCTACCGCTTCCCCATTGACTCCTCTTGCACCTCTTGCGGTGGGCGAGTATCTGTGTCGACAGGAGAGCGCTCAGGGATTGATTCATCACGTCTAGGCTAGATGTGATAAATCGATTCCCGATGGATCAATCACTACCCATGATCTGGCGGGTAGTGTAGACCTGCCCTATGTGCTTAAGTCACTTTTGAAAATGGCACTTATGTGCTTTTGACAATTTTACCCTTTGTGATCTGTGGTAATGAAATTTAAATATACAACATAGAAAGCAAATACTTTTTATCTGCTCTACAGTAGCATGAAAACTACATTTTAACCAATTGTGTGCTTTATCCTACACCCTGTTACTCGAGTTGAATAAAGCTAGTGTAACGGAGCAGAGAATCAAGTCTGTCTAAGCTGGTCTATCCCTTATGTCCACATTCCTAAAAGATTAGTCAGATGAGAAATGGTCCCAAAGATTAGGGGGTTTCAGGTCTGGAATTTTGGTTCAGGCCAATCTCCCATCAGAATACTTTTGTCTCAATGAAGCTCAGTCTTACAAAATACTGAGCACTCTGGTCCCAATACAGCAAAGTACTTTAGCATGTGTGTAATTGTAAGAACACGGGATTACTGACATGCTGTGTCAGTTTGAGCATGTGTAGTCCTGTTTGTTCACACAGTTGCATTGGGAATAGCTGAGTGGTCAACATGTTCAGGTCCGAGATAATATGGGCATGTCTATACCACAGCCTCGGTAGACAGATTTGCACTAGGTGTGGCTAAAGTTAACACAATAAAGACAGTGGATGTTGTTTGGACTGCAGCTGGGGCTTCAAAGCGTAAGGGGTCAGGCAGTCTTTAGAGCCTGGGCTGCAACCTGAGCCACAACAGCCACACTACTGTTTTTGGCAAACTAGCTCAAGCCCTGCTAGTATGAATCTGTCTACCCAGGCTGAGAGGATCACTTCCAGCTGCAGTGTAGGCATATGCTCTAGCTAGCATAGGGTTAAAAAGATAAATACCCCCCCTAGGATAGTTGTTTTTATATTGCTTTTTGTCATTTGCACAATGGTCTCCAGCTACGTTGACAACAGTATCGTGTCTCCTAAAGCTGTTTCAGAGTCCTGACTATGAGTTGAGCTGATTCCAGTGTCAGAGTCCGTATCATTTATGTCTAAGTTAGTCACTTTACGAACAAAGTCTGGCACCGCGACACACTTGCTGGTAATGTCGCTGCCTTTGGCTTGCTCTTCGCTAGCTGGACATCTGGTTTCAAGTTTGTCTTTGATATGCAGTGAATTAAATTCTTCTGCAAGGAGTTCATATTCTTTTTCCTTCTTTTGCAGCAGCAAGTCCCTGTAGGTAACCTCTTTCTGAATGCAGCCCAAGTGAGAGTGGAGTCTCAAACCATCTTTCATACTTTTTTCCAACTCATGTTTGACACTTTCTAAATTTGAGGATTCTAGTTGGCCATTTAAAGCCTCTGCTATGCATTTACCATCCCCATGTGTTTCAATGCATACACCTTTTACCTCTGTTTCAATTTCAGCACTGAGCTTTTCAATTAATAGTTTGTGATGTTTCAGTTCTTCTTCCATCTGTAAAATCCCATCACTTTTGCTCAAGTATTCATGTATCTGATGTTGACCGGCTGACACATTTGTTTGTTGCTCAGCATCATTTTGAGTGGCCATTAAATAAGAATCCTGCACATAATTTTCTCCATCATTTTCTACCTGAACTAGGTGGAATTTGGCTTCACATTTTTCAATTTCCATATCTAATTCTTTCATTCTGTTGACTTGCTGATGAAGGGTATGATCTTGGGAAATGATCAGATGAATCAATGTCTCCATACTGTCTCGTTCTTGCAGAGTATTGTCCTGTTTAAGTTTGGCCAGTTTCCGGAAAGTCTTTCTAACAATCCTCTTTTGCTTATCTACTGGCAACATCTTCATGTAATTCGCTGGGCTGAGCTCCCATTGTCTTCCTAGGTTTTGTACTATCTTTGCTTCAGCTGTCCTCCACATTGGAAATGAGAGAAAAGCATCTGACTTCACCAGGACAAAGTGCAGATTGGGCTGCTCTTCTCCCCAGGCCTTCCAAAGTCTCAGCATTTTTGTTAGCGGGGGAAGGACCCGCTCAGAGCCTCTCCATTTTTCTATGATACAATAGTCACCAGGTTGTCCAAAAAGAAACTGTTTTTCTCCAAATGTAGCTTGATGTTCCTCTAGTAGAGCTTGGATCACTTCAGCACAGGTTGTGCGCTTTGTCAGTCCGCACACAATCTTCTCCTCCTGGCATACCCAAACCACTATCTCCCTTTCATCAGAAGCCATGTTCTTGTCTAGAGATCTAGAATAAGGAAACATCAAATAAGAGTTAAGTCAGTGGCATGCAATGTGTGAATCAAAATAACAACCCATTTATCCTTTGTATAAACTGCCAAGTGGTGGGCAAACCTCCCATACTCTTAACAAAAATAAACTACTACTACTAAAATATAAAGGGAGAGAACACAGCCCTGCCTGCCTCTCAGTCATTGGACAAAAAAACAACAAAAACTACCTGAACTTTAGCCCAACTACAAATCCAAACCTCTACTTTGGATTTTTATTTATTAATTTTAAAACCCTGGCCCACCCTTTTCCCTGAACTCCTGGGTGAAATTCACTTAAAGAGCAAAGAATAGATTCATATAAAGTGCTATTCTAATTGTATTATGCTCCCAGCTAAATCAAGTCTTTTCTCATAAGATAGCAGTATAATTTGTAGATAATACAGGTTCAGAAACTTGGGATAAACATCCAGATTTTTTTTTTGACTGAATCACTGAACCACCATGAATCGTGTGAGCCCGACCGAAGATGATAATAACTATTGTGATGCCGAGACAAACCTTCAGTCCCTTTGCCCCATATTATCGTAGCATTGCCAACTCGCATGAATTTTATTGAAAGTCTCGGTGATATACAGGGTTTTTCTTGAGATTCTCCCATAATCATTTGAATACAGGATCTGGGACTTCAACTTCCATTTAAAAATAAAAATTAATAATAATAATAATAATCTAGCTCTTCTTGTTGTGGAGAAAATAATCAAAATGTGACCTGAGTGAATGTTAAAAAGAATCCCAGTCTTATTTAAAATTCCCCCCCCCCCCTAAAAAAAAATTCCCCACCAAAAACCCCACTCAATGTTTACACCTATTTTGTGGCATCTCCAAAGGATTACACCCACTGATGCAGAGCGGTCATAAGGCCAGGTCTACACTACCCGCCAGCAGGTAGTGATCGATTTATCGTGGCTAGACTAGATGCGATAAGTCGATCCCCGAGTGCTCTCCCCTCGAAGCCAGTACTCCACCGCCATGAGAGGCGCAGGCAGGGTCCATGGGAGAGCAGCAGCAGTTGACTCAGCACCATGAAGATGCCACGGTAAGTCGACCTAAATATGTCAACTTAAATTGTACATCTTAGGTTGATTCTCCCCCCTCCCCCACCTCTTGCCTTGTAGACCTGGGCATAGAGGCATCTACAGCTCCACTTCTCCTACTGCCAATGCAGGCAATGTGGTGAAAAGGAATGGCCAGAACACTGCTACATTGAGCAGATGTCCAGGATTAATTCCCTTAAACTGTTTCAGTTTAGATCTGAGGAGTGACTCCAGAGGGTGGGAAGAGAGCACCATGCAGCCTGGCCACACCCAAAGATCTGGCCCCTTGTTTAGCACTAGCTACATCCTCGGAGCACAATACATTACTGTGAATCTTTGGTTGTAGTCTCTGTAGATTCAAATGAACGAGCTTTAATCCACTTCCATGTAGAAAGTTTGAAAAATGCAGGGATAATGGAAAAAAGTGGTCAACATATCAAGGATCTGATTCTACAACAGTTAGCATCGGAGACTGAGTCACAGTATTTTTCTAGGCTCATGTGCCATAGCAGGATTAGAGCCTAATCTGGATTCATTAGCATTACATCCTGTTTATTGAAATACTTCTGCTAATTTCATTTTTTTAAATTATTACCCTGTTTGGGAGATTAACTGCAATCCAAAAACTTGATTTGTGATTGACTCAGCTCTGTATGGAGGCAAGATCCCTCAAGAGATTGGGGTTAGTAATGGACTACTAACATAACATAGTAAATATCTTATTACAGTTATATAGTACAAGAAAACTCTGTTCAAATGCAGTGTTACTCTTCTCTTGGGTCATTCCTGTGTAAAATTCATACATTGCTAAATAAGTCTCAGGTTCTTATTCCAGCAGGTCCCAATTAAAAGATCAGTGATTTACTGTAATTAATTTAAGCAAATCAGAATTTCCAACAGATTACTGAAACACATAGTGGGCATTAAAAATCCCAGATAGCAAAGATCAAAAAACAAAGCACAACGAGAAAACGTTACATCAGTTGACATTACTGTTGAATGTGTCACAGGCTACAAAGTCAATATCTGTCACCTTTTAGTGCATTTGCACAGCACAGGATATCAAAAACATTTTTACTTGTTGACAGATTAGTAGTTAAATGAAACTAAACAGGAATAGACTATTGCAACAGAGTTCAGCTACAATGGCCAACAAACATTGTTTGCTTTAAGATATGGTATGCACAAACAAAAATCCAGAATGGAATATCAAGTTACTGTAGGAGCTAGCTGTCAAGTAAAGATTATACAAATGAATGTAATAGTTATCAAATGTACCCGATAGTTGCTCAAATAATTACACCAGCTGCTAATAAAGAAATAAATGAAAGAGAAATCAAATGCAATTTATCAGTCTATGATAGTCAAAGTGGAAAAAAGCTGATAAATTACATAAAGTGCAAATACATAGGTGTAAGAAACAATATACTGCTATCTGACTGAAGTAATTGCTTTACAAGTTCTGAGGCAGGAGTAAGTATACCTAAACCATGTTTTATGTTTATCTAATGGTGGTGATTTATAATCTCCCTTGGAATCCTATTCCAGAGCTTAACTATCCTTAGAGCTAGAAAGTTTTTCCTAATCTCTAACCTGCATCTCCTTTTTGTCCTACCTTCAGTGAACATGGAGAACTATTGATCACAGTCATCTGTGCAACATCCAGTAACATATTTGGAGACTTATCAGGTTCCCCCTCAGTCTTTGTTTCTCAAGACAAAACATGCCCACTTCTTTCAACCTTTCCTCAGAGGTCAGGTTTTCTAAAACTTTTACCCTTGTGCTTATTCTCCGCTGGACTCTCTCTCAAGTTGTGCCTCCTCCCCCCGCCTTCTTTTATAAGTGTATAAAATAAACTGGACATAGTACTCTAGCAGAGGCCTCCCCAGTGCTGAGTAGAGACATGCAATGCTCCCGTGAATACATCCCAGCAGAATATTAGCCTTTTTGCAACTGTGTCACACTGTTGGCTCATATTCAGTTTGTGATCCACGGTAACTCCCAGTACTTCTGGGAATACTTTCTGCAATACTACTACCACCTCACCTGTTCTTCTCCAGTTTGTTATAATAGCTCTTGCTTCTTTCCCCATTCTCCTTAGACTTTTATACAAACTCTTTGGGACAGGTATTCTTTTCATTCTTAATTTTGTTAAAATAAAATGTTATCTTTGTCCTCTCCGGTACACTGGAAGTATATGACAGATTATATAAACTAAGCAAATGCTCTCCTTCCCCCTACCTCCAACTACTTTAAAGCCTACATAGCAAATCTTGGCAGGTGTGAACCTATGAGGTTAGCAAAACGTCAAGTAGCCTTAAAATGTCTGTAAATACAGTGTACCAATAGACACTTAAAACTATATCCTGCCATCAGTTTTTACACAGAACTCCTACTGGCTTCAGCAGAAGTTCAACAAGCAGACTGATGGACAGACACGGTTAACTTTACAAAATCCCAATAGAACCCCAAAAGGCAATGTAGAAAACAAACAAGCTATTCTGACTGAAAATAAAAATCACGGAGAATGTAGAAGAAGATCTCCTTGGATTATATACAATTTCCGTTCTGTTTTTCCAAGCATCCCATCCACTCACACTTAACAGTAAGCTCTCTGGGGATGGGACTGTCTGCTTGTTCTGCTTATAGAACGCCTAGCACAGTGGGGTCCTAGCCCAGGACTGGGGCACCTATGTGCTACTGGAATAGAAATACATACATAAGATAGTCATAGGTATTTGGTACTAGTCTTATTAAAGTGGGGCGAGGGGGGGGGGGAAGAAAGAAGAAAGGCTTGGATACAAATTCTATATTTTAGATTGCTGAAGGGTTTAGTTACAATGTGCATTGGCATCATTTGTTTTTCATTAGATTCACTGCATTATCTTAAAAGGTCAAAATTTGCTTTTTTCAAACTATCCTCATTTCAACCTGGCTACACATTCAAGTTTAAATCCAGCTCTTGGACATTTGCTCTAAAGCACTTTGAGCCAAAATCTTGTGCCCAGGGTGCAGCCTGCCTGGATTATATGCTGGGGGGATGTCCTTGGGGCATAAGGGAGAAAAGTTCTGTCCCCCACATCCAGGCTATGAAGCAATAATTGGAATTATTCTGTTACTCCTCGGGCTGCAAGAGACCCCACTGCCAACTCCATAGAAAAAGGGTTGTTGAATCTACATAACTCCAGAACCACTGGCCTCACCCCCGCTCCTTTCAAGACAATTTACATGCACCAGGGCACATTTCACCTCTGTGGGGTACAGACCCTGCACATGGGGTCCCAGAATCCTGCCCCTTCTTCCCTCCTGCATCACACTTCAGTCAGGGCACTTAATGGCCACCAAGAAGGGGTGGGGCAGGATTTTACCATCATGATTTATGAACACCACAATGAACCTCAAAAGGATTGTCAGGCTCATCCTGGAGAGTAATAAGTCTCCAGAAGAACAAAAGAATAATACCCAGATGCTTTTCAACAGTAGCTCTACAAAGGAGGTCAGCATCATTATCCTCATTTCATAGATGGGAAACCGATGCACAGAGAAGATAAGTGACTTGGCAAAGGTCATCCAGGAAGTCTGTAGCAGAGCAGAAAACCAAGACTGGTGCTCTAACCGCAGGACCGTCCATCCTCTCCTGGACATGACAGACCTCAAGCCAGTTTGAAAGGGAAGGAGGGATAACTCAGTGGTTTGAGCATTGGCCTGCTAAACCCAGGATTGAGAGTTCAATCCTTGAAGGAGCCATTTAGGGATATGGGGGAAAAAATAGGGATTGGTCTCCCTTTGAGCAGGGGATTGGACTAGGTCATTGGTTCTCAAAGTGGGGGGTGGGACCCCTCTGGGGGTCACAAGCCAGTTCTGTGGGGGTCGCGAGCCCCTCCTGCCAGCAGCCGGCCCTGAACAATGCTGCTGCCATGGGCTGCTGGCATCTGGCCCCTGCTGTTGCGGGCTGCCAGCACCCCCATAAGGCCAGTCCTGGCCACGGCTTCTGCTGCGGCAGGCTGCTGGTGGCCCCATGAGCCTGGTCCCAGCACCTGCCACGGTGAGCTGCTGGCGGATCCGTGAGGCCGGTCCGGGCCCTGGCTCCTGCTGTGGTGGGCTGCCAGCACTGCCACATGCCAGACACCGCCCCTGCTGAGGTGGGTTTCCGGCGCCCCCTTGAGCCCAGCCCCTGCCACAGTTGGTTGCCAGCACCTCTGTGGGGCTGCTGGAAACCCCCCATCCCAGCCCCTGCCGCAGTGGGCTGCAGGCGGGAGGGGGCCTGCCTGACCCCAGGTGGGGGGGAAAAATCACACTTAGAGGCCTGGTGTGGGAAAGGGGTCACCACTACAAAAAGTTTGAGAACCACCGGACTAGCTGATCTTCTGGGGTCCTTTCCAACTCAGAGATTCTATGAAAGGAAATGAGAACAGTAATAAATTAGTTCAAGCTACATAACACAGACTTACCCTGATCATTTGATTTGGTCTTCAATTGATATAGTTATACAAGTATAGTACCACCCTTATTTAAGATAGGTTATTGAAAATGAAAGAAAGCATTAGGTACATGGCAAGCTCTATAATATTTTGTTTATTAAGAGAGGGCTTTTAAAATTTAAATATTTCAGGAACATTATGAGTTACAAGAGAGCCTATTTTAGCTAGCTGTATGCAACATACAATAATGATCTGAAATGACAGCAAACAGCTTTAATGCAACAATGATACAAGTCTTGTCTATCTATATTCTTCCCAAATATCTGGGTCACCCTATCACCAATGTAGCTGTAAAATACATTCCCATCCTCAGGCCATTGTCAATAAAATATTTTGTTAATGAACAGATAAAAACGTCACATCACAACATACATTAATAAATGTGTTCTAGAGGGGGGAAATGCATATTCTAAACATGCCCATCACAGACGTGTACCTGAGTGGGGTCCAGCATTAATAAAGATAAGAGTGGGGGCAAACCATGGACCTGAGTCTTCTGTCCTCCTTCTCTCACCTTCCCCTGCACAGTATGAATAAGGGTGACTGAATCAAGTTCCATATTTTCAGTGAAACAAAAGAAAAGGAAGCAGAAGTTGCTTACAAAAACAAACCTATGAGCCAAAAGAAAAGAAAGAAAAAGCAAACCCACAGCCAGATGGAACTAAAAATGGGATCCTTGATAAGTGCAGGGCATGTTTTGCTATGTAGACGGGTGGCAGAGGTTACACTGGGGAAAATGCCAACCCCAGAAGTTGCATGGCTAAAAGATGTATATATTTGGAGGGATCAGACTGATAAGAACAAATGGGTAATAGTGCTTGTAAGAGACAGTGGTGTATTTAGAGTTAGTGGGGCCTTGTGCACAGCTTCCTTTTTGCCCCCCGCTCCCTGGGGACCCAGCCAAGAAAAGGAACGTTCTCTCTCATCTCCCCTCACCCCTGTTTTTCATTCTTTTTTTCCTTCCTCCTCTTCCTCCTATATAATAAGTAACAGGAAGTAAATGAAAATAAAGGGAGGTACCTTGACTGGGGTAGAGGAAGGGGTGCACGGGTCAGGCTCTGGGTGGGCATTTGAGTGCTCGGTGTGGGCTCTGGGCTGGGGATTGGATTGTGGGAGAAGGGGAGGGATGCAGGCTCTCGGAGGAATTTTGGGCGTGGGCTCTAGGCTGGGGCAGGGGTTGGGGTGTGGTGAGTTCAGGGGGAAGAGCGCTTACCTTGGGGGGCACAGATCCCAAAGCAACCAGCACACCCCTCTCATAGCAGCTTCTAGGCGGGAGGAGGAGCAGGGTATCTCCACAGCTCCCATTGGCCGCAGGGTCATGACGGCTTCTTCTGGGAGTGGCGTGGCGCAGAGGGAGGGAGGCAGTGTGGGCAGGGAGCAGTCTTAACCCTGCTGCTGGCACGTTTCTGTGCTCCCCTTGTGGGGACAAGGGCAGTGGGTCTCCATACGCTGCCTGGGGTGGGGATGGAGCTGCCTCCCCTGCCAGGGACACAGACATGCCAGCATCTGTCTGCTTCCAGGAGTGGCTTGGAGCCATCAGCCATGGAATGCAGGCAGCCTGCCTGAGCCCTGCTGCACTGGACTGGACTCAGGGGCAGATTGTCAGATGAGATTTGTCCTGCATTTTGGGAGGGCCCGTCATTGGGAGCCCCATTTCATGACAAATCCGCCTCTGGTAAGAGAAATTCTCCCTCCTAGAAATACTGTTGGAAGAGAGCATTACATCCTCACTTTTTAGGAGACTGACAGCGAATGCATGGTTGCCAGTGCTTCAATGATGGCTATTACTTTACAAATCTCCACTGCTAATTCTTTATCTCTTTATCTGCCTTGACTGTGAAATGATTTACAGTATGCTTTTCACCACCCTCAGGCTACACACACTCTAGAACTTGTATCCACACCTTAAACCTGCCTGCCTGTCAGACAAAACAAGGTGGGTGAGATTATATCTTTTATTGCACCAACTTCTGTTGGTGCGAAAAACAAGTATTCAAACTGCACATAGTTCCTCTTCAGACATGCACTGCAACAACTACCCTGCCAAACACATCATTCTCCATTATATATTTAAAGGCTTCTGGCTACCAGTCTAAAATGTCTAGAAGGAAACTTCTGTGAGTAACCATGAGCAATTTTGCTGTGAAGGCACAATGCCAAGACAGATAAGCTGCATCAGTGCTATACAGTGGCGGGCTGGCAGAGTGGAGGTTTTGAGAACAAAGAGGGAGCCAAGATCATGGTTTGTAGAAGTGCTTTCCAAGAGCAGCAAAAGTAACATTAGCAACTTGATCCACTAGCCAAAAAAAAAAACCAAAAAAAACAAAAAAACCAACTTTGATGTTGATAATGTGACTGCTATTGGAAAACCAGTATTGGCAGCAGCTGAGGCAGGAGCTCCCTAGCTGAAACCGATGCTGAAGCATCTAGTTACAGTAATTTGCAGGAGTATGATAGCTGTGGGAAGGGAAGAGAGATTTTCAAATTGTTCAGTGTTCATGCGCAACACAAAGTTTAGCCATCACAGCTTGGCAAACTGTGCCTTTCAGCATGTCAGCGGATAGGTTTGGTAGCCTGTTTCCGCTCATCAGCAAATGAAATTGTGCTGCCCCAATTTTTCTGCCACCAAAGTAGCATTGCAGAATTTTACCCATGTAAAGGACCAGCACAAGACCTACACAAAAGTTAAGTCTTGTGCTGGTATAGCCTGTTTAAAGAATGAAGCTGAAATACTTTCTTCCTGGACATCTTCTAAAGAGAGGAAGGAGAAGAGTTTATAACTCCTGTCCGACATGGAGCCCAAACACCACAATGATGTGATCAATACTATAAGGAGAGCAGATAATTCCCATACTTAGATTTCCTAGTATTTTCCATTATAGAAGATTCTTGTGACAGCAGGCCTTTGAAATGAAGCAGTAGAGAAGCCCTCAGACTACACATGCCTTTTCTTTGTCCCATGAAATTCTGTTCAGCTTTTGCGGAGATATAACCTGTTAAAAACCACCACTACCTTTCTCTGACATGTGTCCCTCTGGAAAAATCTTGGTAGCCTGCCAAAAGAGTAACCAAACACTGAACATGTTAAGCTTAATCCAAAGCAGCAAGAACAGCAGCAGCACAAACTGTACAAGGAGCTGAGAGAACAGCAACAGTGGTGGGGGAGGAGAGATTAACTGAGCTCCCCTTACCTGGACATGGCCCGTGGACCCCCTGTAAACAACACATGGGACAGTAGATAAGCTGGGGTCTTCCCTACCCCAGTGAACACTTCCTACTCCAAGCACATGACCCCAGCAACTGATTACCTACTCACTACATTAATAGAACATTATTTAGTTTGCAAAGTCAAGCACTTAAAAGTTTGGAAACTTTTCCTGACGGTTGCCTTCATAGTCCTAAATCTGCCCAAATGAATACTTCTAGGTCTTTAGTTACATGTTCTCTCTTTCCCCATGGGGACCCTACCACAAGGCAGCACTGGAAAATGATCGTATTAGTAACCATAAAGCTGGTGTTTCCTAGCCTTCACATTATTGATTTTTCATCTTTAATGTTCTTTTGACCCAGTTCTGTTGTATGTAATAGATAGCTAAATCACATGGTACTTAGGAAAATTGATGGAGTAAGAACACTAGAGCAAGTCTTCTAGGAGTTTCACTTTGTCCATATATTTCATTATTTTAACATCCAGTGAACCACCCAGTTTGGAAATCATATCATATCTGTCTCTCTGGCTTTCATTAAAGTGCATTGAAAATGTGATCTCCAAAAGGAATTTTTATCAAGGCCTGCCTCATTTTCAATCAGATTCTTTTTCCTTTTCAAATCCATTTAGTTTCTCTTTGGAAGTTTCTGAATGAAATGGGTTCCATAACCTACAACTAGTATTTGATGAGCAAGAAAGGGTAAAAAGAAACCCAAGATGGAGTGCACACTCACAAATATCATTAGACTTAATATCTACTCTGAGTATTAGATACACAAAAGAAACCTGAACCAATTTATATCAGAAACTTTGAATAGCATGCACAATTATATATACAAAAAATTACCAAAACTGAGCCATTGTAACACTAGCATGTCTACTTCAGCTGTGTAATAATAGTGGGTCTGTAGCAACTTGTGGTTAACTACTTTGACCTTCAGAGCGACTGAGTATTGAGATGAAGAGCCATGGTAATAAAATAATGAGGTCACAAATTTTGAATTTTTGACATTAATTTTGAGTAGAAAATCCTCCTCTCTCTCTTAAGGGCTTGTCCACACTGTTACTTTACAGCACTGCAACTTTCTCGCTTAGGGGTGTGAAAAAACACCCCTCTGAGTGCAGCAAGTTTCAGCACTGTAAAGTGCCAGTTTAGACAGTGCACCAGCACTGGTAGCCATCTCCCAGGACTGGGAGCTATTCCCCTTGTGGAGGCAGTGCTTTAACATGGCCAGTGAAGACATGCCTTTAGGTATTTATGTGGCACCCATTAGTGTAGTGTCTGAGTGCCCCACAATCATTAATGCTTTCTCCTCACAACACAACACTCTTATGATCTAAGGAAGTGCTGTTACCTGGATTTTACAGATGGAGAACTGAGACGCAGAGAGGCGAAGTGAAATGGCCCAGGTCATATAGGAAGTCTATGGCATAGCAGGTATTTGAACTCCTATCTCCCAAGCTCTAAATACCACCCTAATCCCGTCTATTTCCCCTATTCATCCTTGGCGAGAACGGCTAGTGAAAAAACAAAATATGCATTATGGTTAACTGGTTGTATATGAAAAATTAAGTGTTTAGTAGTCAATTGAGAGTAATAGTCAACTATCACTGACAGTTACCAGAAATACTACCAATCCGTCAGCTGTGAAAGGCTCTTGTTAGGTATGTATTCTGTAAATTATATCCAATTCTTTAGAACACCTTAAGCAGACGGAAAACTAATTATTGTGCTATATTTAGTTAACAGTAAGTCTGGTCGAGTTAACCCACATATTTGATGTTTCAACATTTTGGAATACACAAATGTCTTTGAACCAGAGCAGTTAAGAATCCTTTTAACCCAGGCAGTTAGGTACCTGTATAATTCAAATGTCAAATGCACAAAGGGAGAATAAAAAGACAGACAGACAGTTTACTTTAACAAGACACTATCACTTGAATGATTTAGTGGCAGCTAAACGAGCAGGTATCCCTCCTGTGTCTCTGGGATATTTGCAGGAATACACATATTTAGAATCCTTTTGTGAAATATGTTCTCAGTCTAGTGTCACTATCATAGCTCTGACCTATGACTTTAAAAGTTACAATTATGTATACCCAGCTTTATAGCCAATAGCCAACAAAGAGCATAAAATACACACACATTTTAGATTTTCCATTATTGTGTGTGCTATCACACACAAAAACTGTGTTAAAAGAACTTTAACTCTGCACCCAAAAGGTAGTAAGTGCCAGAATTAAGGTTTCTTTGAGGCAACATTAATTTGCCCCCTTATTTAATATACATTATGATACAGACTTTAATTACATGATATTTATCCCCACAGGAACCCTACCTCATTCAGGACACTCAGACAGGGCCCCACTTACTGAGCAACTGAGACAGTGTCCTCCATATGTTTATGGCAAGATGCTTATAAGTGTAAATATAATGCAACTGGAATATGCTTTATGCGAAAGGTCTCTTGTAAGATATTACAGAGCTTATAATCTACAGTTGTTCATCCTATTAGTATGAATGTACAGTGAAACCCCGATTTAACGGACTTCGGATGCAACGGACAAAATTTAGGAGCAAGTCCGATGCATCCAAAATCCGTTAAATCGGGGGCTGGCTGCCGGCTCCCGGCTGCCGCCGGGGTCCAGGCAGCGGGCGGGCTGCCTGCTGGCTCCCCGCTGCCAGCCCGCCGGGGTCCTGGCGGGCGGGCTGACTGTTCCCGCCCGGCTCCCCGCAGCTTGCGAAAACGGAAGCAATCACTTCGGCAGAGAGTCGGGAGCGATCAGAATGTCCATTGAAAAGCTGCGGAATGCGGAAATAATCAATTCGGCGGCTTTTCGGCGGACACACAAGGGTTGTGCCAAGAAGCCGCTAGTGAAAAAAGGGTCGCGGTTCTCACAAGGTTGAGAACCGCTGATGTAGACTGTGTCAAGGTTGCAAACTGGAAAAAAAAAACACCAAAAAACAAACAGAAATTGACATGTGTGAATCAGCAGGGTTGGAACTTTTCAGATCCACCATGCAGACCTAAAGTGATCCTGGCTTTCAGTCCCACACCATTTTCCTCACTGACTCAGTCTATTAGCCCAACTAGTCCCAGCCTTCCCTCAACCGCCTCTCCCCCCCCCCCCAAATTCCCAGCTTCCAGTCCCAGCCTCTCCATACAATCCCAATCCAACATATCCTTCTTGCTCCCAGTCTCAATCTTGTCCAGCCAGTCATAGATTCAATCCATTCCCGCTCCCATTCTTAGTGATTCCTCATCCCAATCTCTTCCCAGATTTGATCCCTTCTACATTTGAATTGAACAGCTTCCTTCTCTGCACTGCCTGGAGGGCAGGAGAGACAGGATCCCAGTTTCAGTGTCAGGCCTCACGCTGGCCCAAAGAAGCTGGAAGCATACTGGGAAAGTTGGCTTTGCTCCTTTAATAATGGGCTTGAAAGAGCATATTCAGCTGCTCTGTGACGATGATGTGTAGTCCAGTTGCATGTAGGAGCGGTGATGGGATGAAGCATGCGCGGTCATTCCGGGGGAGGAACATGCACAACCTGGTCAGCACTAGGAGCTGTAAGGACATGGAGCATGCTCAATGAGGACAGAATCTTCAGGAGATTTTACCAACTAAAATCTCTGAAGTCTCTACTGAGCATGTGTAAACTACAATTTTCAAAAGTCCTATAACTTTGTCATCCTCTTGACAAATCTGGCCAAAGGCCCCCATCCCTGATACAAACACCATCTTGGGCCAAATTTAAGTCCCTACTCCAAAGCGTGAGGGAGCTAGAGTTATACAGAGAAAAGGTCATCAAAAATTTTTAATGTGGGCAAAACAATGTATTCTCTCCTAGCCTTATTCTCAGAAATGGGTGAATTATTTTGGGTTGTCATTTAAGAAAAAAGTTTCAGCCTGAGGCAGGTATTCAACATTGAAAAATTTCAATCCAAAATGATGAAAGCTTGGCAACTTAAAAGCAATTGAAATGCACTGGAAGCACTGAGAAACTTCAACAAACAGTGTTACCAGCCCCATCTACAATGAATATATGAACACAAACACCTTCTTCATTCTATAGATATAGATAGAGGAGAGAGAGAGAGAGACAGACTCCACAAGTGTAAATCATAGCTTCATCGATGAAGACATGGCTTGTCTGGGTAGCTGAGGGATCTGGCCCAAGATACATACACAAGCACTTGTGTTGGCAATTTGTATTACACACTCCCATACCAATATATGAAGTGCAGTTTTAAAAACTCCCTCCAGCACCAAACCTTGATATTTTCCATTTTCCCAGTGGTTCTGAGAAGAGTTGAAATTAACAGGGCTGTTTTGGTTTACTGATAACTGTTATTTAGATAGCATCATATCATGATGTGTCACACAAACTATCATTATGGAAATATCAGTCCATCTCTAGTAATGATGTTATGATGCTGCTCTAGACACACCAGATTAGTGGTCCCAAACTTTTTCCCTCGTGTCCCTCCTTGCCTCATCTTTGCCCCATCCTAGGAGCTGTGTTCAGGAGATGAGAGTGAGGCCACGGTCAGGGCTGATGCTGGAGCCGGGCAATGGTCAGAGCTGGGAAGCCAGGCTGGGGCTCGGCCAGGAACCAGTGGGGCTAAGTCCGGAGCTGTAGCTGGGGCCAGGAGCTGAAGCTAGGGCTGGAGCTAGGGGCAGAGCGAGACTGGATGGTGCTCTCTCCTGTCCCCCATGAAGGCTGGCCCAGATCCCACCATGCCCTTCTGAACATTGCTCCTAGAGGGGGGCAACCCACAGTTTAGGGACCACTGTACCAGAGGGTGCCCCTGATTTCTTACTAAATCACTTTAGTTCAGTGATTAATAAATAAAATATTTAGGCTGTGATTATTAAGTTACACTTTTGACCTCCAAATATTGGTGATAGCCCTCTATAGAAGTATCAGCTTCAAGTAGACCATCAGAATCCCCAATAAAAGATTTAGATACAAGACCACATAACTATTACATTAAAGATAGCAACATAGATCAAATATTTCAATACCTGATCATTGAACATTTCATCTTCTATTTGCTAACCAAATTTGGGCATTTACTTTTTTGTATTGAACACATTTACAAGGCACCTACTGAGCAATGATGAAAGTAAAGATCAGCGAGCTTAATAAAGCACATACCAGAACCAAAATTTTCTAGTACAGGGGTGACTCTGAATTGTATACCACTTCCCAGAGCCCCCATTGGACCAGAGTGGCGAACCACGGCCAGTGGGAGCCGCAGTTAACCAAACCTGCGGACGCGGCAGGTAAACAAACCGGCCAAGCCCGCCAAGGGTGCTTACCCTGGGGGGCTGCGTGCCAAGGTTGCCGATCCCTGATTTAAACAGACCAGGAGCCTTCATTCTGATCCAGCATGGAGGGTCCCAATCCTTAAGGAAGGGTTAGAAGGACTGACAACAACATTAGCATACATGTTCTTTTATTGTTTTTAATATGTTCTCTGTATGCTTTCACTTTAAGAATATATGCTTGCTTAGAAAGAGCTGTGTGGTAAATTAACTATGGCAACTGTGTGGTTTACAGCCTCTGAAGAAGGGAGGCAATCTGCCTTTCTTGGAAATTAATAGTGTAGGCAGCAGGGATCCTGGAAACATGCCCGTCAGAGGGAGAGAGACACACGTGTCTCTGTCCAAGAGAGAGGTCTGGGAACCGTAAAGTGTGAGCCTTTGCCTGGATTGTAGAGGGGAAATACATGTGCAATTTATCTGGACAGTGACAGAGTACAAGAGAGTTGTCAGTCTTCTTCTGTGACCGGTAAGCACTGAGACTGGACCATCGAAGTTTCCCCCTTTGAAAAGCATGTTGCTGCTTCAATATTCAACTGTGTAAGATTATGGTTGGACTGGGAGTGAGGGGGGGAATAAAGGTCCAGAATTCTAGTTCAGTCTCAAAGAGAAGTCAAAACATACAACTACTCTGTCTGCTCCTTGTACTAAAGTTATAATGCATGTTTCTTAAGTTATCTGTGAACTCACAAGTAAATGAGGATGACCTCTGCTATATGAGGAGATTGAAGTCTCTCAGTACCAAAGCCTGGGAGACTACACAAAAGTCAGCAGGACTCAAATTTATGTTAAGAATCTGAGGTTGACCATTGGAATGAGGAGTTTGGTATGACAAGATTCTAATAGTGAAACTGCCTTGACAGCTGCAGGAGAAGGCCTTATGCTGCAAGTACCTTTGTTGTTGGCATTCAAAAAGCCTGTTGACACATTGTCCAAGCAGCGGATTCTACTTCTTCAAAAAGAATATTTCAGCACGTGCGCTTACCAATAATAAAGCCAACCGAAACAAGAACAACCAAAAACCAATATGCCATGACACCTTACTAACAAATTCTTACTAAGCCACTCTTTAATGATTAAACAGAATCTGATCACTTCCTTTGGTAAATGAGGCATGAAATTAACTGTCAAATCAGTGTCTCACACAGTTTTGAATACTTTTGAACTTTGAAGTGCTTACATATAAACAAAATATTTGTATGGTGGACTTGGATTAGGCTGGCAAAAAAGCAAATTAAGGCCCAAGTCCGATAATTGTAAGAGCAGATCCTGCAAAACTTCACTCACATGAGTAAATCTGAGTCTCATGCACAATTCCACCGAGGTCATTGAACCCATAAAGTAGGTATATTGATAGACCACATTTTCCACACGATTATCTCACAGCAAACTGATTATAACTTTGATGTTATGCCTGACCAAGAGGTATATTACATTTTCCCTTATTTAATGCAACCCTTGTGTCAATTTTATGTTTTTAAAAAGCAAAACAAATATTATACCTGTCCAGGAAGGCAGTGAAATTTTTTCTATGACTGGAACACCCATAACACAATCATTTTAAACATGACTGAGTGAGGTATATAGGTGTGGAGAATAGTGACCTCAAGCAAAAGCAGGTTTCAGATTCTGAACCGTGAAACAGATCTGTAGCAAAATTAATATATTACATATCTACCCACTTGTGGAAATGTACCATCTCTGTAAAAATTAGTCTCACTTCTAACATTATTCTATTCTTAATAACGTTGCTGACTACTTCAAGTGTGACGTAGACCATCCTACCTAAGGTTACAAGTACAAACATAAGTTGGTAGTCTCCGCTTCCTACCCAAGATAAGGAAGCTCCAAAGAGAATGCCTCATCAATCCAAAGCCCACATGTTTGACAAAGGATAGGTCTACACTCCAGCTGGAGGTGCAATTTCCAGCTCAGATAGATGTAGCTTTGATTGAACTAGCCTGCTAACAGCACAGACTGCACCTTGGGCTATCCCAGGGGTAGATAACCTATGGCACGCGTGCCAAAGGTGGCACGTGAGCAGATTTGCAGTCTGGCACTCACACTGCCTGGGTCTGGTCATCTCTGCATTTTAATTTAATTTTAAAATGAAGCTTCTTAAACATTTTAAAACCTTATTTACTTTGCATACAACAATAGCTTGGTTATACATCATAGACTTCTAGAAAGAGACCTTCTAAAAACTTTAAAAGTATATTACTGCCCTGCAAAACCTTCAATGAGAGTGAATAAATGAATACCAGGCACACCACTTCTGAAAGGTTGCCAACCCCTGGGCTATGCCCCGAGTTCAGTACAATCGGAGACCTTCTGAAAGTAGTGCTGGTAGCTAGCCTGCCCCACCGCCTGCACTGCTATTTTTAGCATGCTAACTGAGTCACAGCTAGCACATGTACGTCACTTTAAGCTGGAAATTACACTTCCAGCTGCCATGTAGACTTATCGAAAGACTCTAAATGAGGGGCATTAAAAAATGTATTTATGCAGCAACATTAAAATGCAGTAGGCTTCATCCCCTGGGTGTAAATAACGCTATCCGTAATCCCAGTTAAATGATTCTTGGCTTCTGACGTTCAACAATAAAATTAGTTGACCCTGAATGTGTGCAGTGCATAAGTAACAAGAAATAAAATGAAAGTCATTTCTGGAAATGAGGGGCATTTGAGAGCTATATCAAAGAGCATTGTGGAAAAAGCACCTTTGAGTCCAACAGTCGGGGTGCTTTCTCTGTTCCCATAAGGTATAAGGGTTTTAATATTATGTCAGGACATCATTAATGACTAGATTTGTGATTGAAAATGGAGGCCTTACATTTTATTTGAACACAGCTGGCGCTGGGCTCATCTTTCCTCTGTACATTCACTTATACAACTGCCATCCAATCTATTCGAGCCATGTGGCAATTTTAATGATCTCCTTTTGAGGGATTTCACAGCCCTTCCCTCACCCCCAGTTGTTGTGCTTTGTGGAACTTCAGAAGGCTGAAAACTTCTCAGGTGAAGAAGATGAAAAATCAAAACAGCTAGCTGTGAATTCTCATGTGTGTATTTTGGGATGTCCTATGGGCAGTACAGCACAGCAGACTGAGCACATGGCTCAGACCTAGGAACGCGGAGATTCTACATTCTCCCTCCCCTCCTGGGTGGCTTTCACTCTTTGCACTTCTATAGAGGACACATGGTTTAGTTATGTCCCTCTGAGACAGGCACATGGCATCACCCCCAATTTACAGGGAGAGACTGTGAAGCTCAGGGAGATTATCAGCTGCTGAAGGTCACAAAACAAGTCAGTGACATTACCAGGAGTACAACTCAAGTCTCTCCTGACTCCATGTCCCATCACCGAGGTAGCAATGCCCTGTTGGCAAGTCAAGCCAAGATATTCAAAAGTGACTGGTGATTGTGGGCACCCCACTGGAGACACACTATTGGGGCCTAGTTTTCAGAAGTTGTGCAGCATTTTCAGAAAGTCAGTACTCTTTAAATGGACTCAGACGGGCACCCAAAAAGTTGAGCTGCCAAAGTCACTAGTCATTTCTGACTATTTCTTGGCCTTAACTTTTAAAAAACTCACACACAAAAAAGTGGAAAGTATTAGGTGAACATTTCCTAGTGCTTTACAAGTGCAGGAATTCTGCAGTTTTCCAGAAGATAAAGGGCAAATGTAATCAGCAACATTTTTGTGACAAGTATTTTGCCCAACCTGTGACAGTCTTTGCGCAACAGAGACCGAGAATATCAGGGACAAACAAGATCAAGAAGGAGATGGACTGACAGGGATTCACAAGAATGCTGTCTGTATTGCAGCTGCTTACCCACTTGAGATGGACACATTGTTGAGTTAAACTACGCATATTCCAATACAAAACTTCTCTGTTTTGTCCACCTGTTGCATTCTGTCTGATACTGATTGACTTCAACAAAAGCCCCTAAACTGTAAAATTTGTGTGGCACGGATGGTCTTTTTTTTATTATGTCTATTCAGTGTCTAGCATTATAGGGCCCTAATCATTCATTAATTTATTCCTAGGAACTATCTTAACAACAAACAACAACAGAGACAACAGTCCAGCCACTTGAACATGTGACTGGGAACCAGAAAGTCTTAGGCCTGGTCTACACTAGCGGGGAGGGTCGACATAAGATACGCAACTTCAGCTACGTGAATAGCGTAGCTGAAATCGACGCATCTTAGGTCTACTTACCTGCCATCCTCACGGCGGCAGCGGTTGACAGCGGGCTCCCCCGTCGACTCTGCCTTGCACCTTTTGGAGAGCTGGAGTTCCGGCGTCGACTTTGGGGAAATCGATTTATCATGTCCTGATGAGACGCGATAAATCAATCCCCCATAGATCAATCTCTACCCGCCGACCCAGCCGATAGTGTAGAAATGGCCTTACACTTCAATACCGATACCAATTTGCTGTGTGGTCCAAGGCAAATCACTTAACCTTTTGCCTCATTTTCCTCATCAGTGAAGTGCCATTAATTAGTACTCACCTCCTTCCCCTATAAGGATGTTGTAAGAATTAATAAATGTTCGTACAGCATTTATTTTAATGTTTGCAAATTATTTTTAAAACAATGTTTGTAAAGTACTTCCATCTGCTTTGTATATTTTATTATTACTATTCAACATATAAATCCAAAGAAAACAAAAGAATGTCTGAGCTAGTGCAAAAGGGTCTGAGGACACTTTTTCAGACCATCCTATGAGATTTAGCCCTGTCATGAATGTGACTTTTATGGAGGATACAGAGTTAAAAATCCATCTCTGAAAATCTACCTCTCTATACTGGAGTCATTCCATGTTCAGCAGCACAGCTGATCCCCATTTCCCATTCATACACATGAAATCTTAGTGTCTCACCAGTGAAATAAAAACTTATCATTAAGATTTGTCTTTTGTTCCACTCTACACATTTTTCTTCATCTGCAGTGTTTTCTCAGCCCCAGTGAACATTATATTGGTGTTTCATATTCACTTCAATTTTACTTAAGTATAGTTCTTTCTCCAGATGGTGTAGTATTATGCACAGATCTATTAGTCATTGTATTTACTTCACTGCAATGAAATTGCAGTCTACCCTCCTAGGCCAGTAGATACTTAACTCTTTAGAAATAATGCTAGGGGCCAAAAAGAGGATCCTCTCTCTGATGGCGGAGCAACATCGTAAATATTAGTTTGTACTACCAGAATGCCTAGGAGCCTGTGTCATGGATCAGGAACCCATTGTGCCAGGAGACAGTGTACAAACACAAAACAAAAAAAAGACAGCCCCTGCCTCAAAGAACTTGCATGTGGGCATGGACAACAATAAATTGGCAGATATTCAGGGTGGTGACGCAGTGTATCTGCCAATTCTTAAAACTGAACCTGAATTCAATCTTAAACTCTGAATAAGTCTTTCCCAACTGCCCCCCAGGCATCCAATTCCATCTGGAGTGTAACAAGAAGTGCCAAAATGGCACAAGATAGTCTGCTGTCATGGTAACCCCATCCAAGAAGGGAATGTCAGACATTGTGTATATGTTCTCATGAGACTTCCAGCCCAAGTTACATAAGGTTATGGTAATTCAGATAAGCATTGGGACTGAGTTCTTAGCCAATCCAAACACAAATACTGAGGATTTGGAGTGTCCCTTCACCAAGGCTTAATATGTACTGCATCACACTGACTTGTAGACCTGGGGAAAATAAAAGTAGTTGCTATCAGGATCTGAACAGATTCAGTGGGAAGCCAGTAGAGCCAGAGGTGGTGGGGATCTTGAGTCAGTGGCAAATGGGTATTGCTTAAGCCAAGTCTTTGACCTAACTGGCTATCTTGTCCTTCCAGTGAATCCTCAGGGGCTAAATGGATATTAATTGGAAGGGCTGCTCTATAGGGTCAGCATGCTTGGTTTGCCTCCACTCCCACATCAGAGCCCAATGCTGAACAGCCGACCATCACTCAGGGCGAAGAGAACAGGCTAAATCTGATCAGCAGCCTTGTCTGGCCTGCATGAACTCAGTGGCTACTGGTGCAGGGCTAAGAAATGAGCGCTTGAACTGGCAATGTTCATGACGCAAGAGCAAAAGCAATAAATATAAACAACAGATTTGTCATAGTAAGGCCCAATGAGCAAGCAACATTGTGTGTATGTAAATAAAGACACACAAATGGTTGTAGCAAACTTAAGGTCATTATGGCTGAGTTATGCTGACAGCTCTAAAAATATTGCTCTGGCTGTTTGTGCCTGGCAATATAGATTGGCACTCACAGGAGATCTGCATGAGGGCAAGGGACCCCTGAGCGCCATCTCCCTTCACCTCCATGCCTCACCTAAAACCAAACAATTTGTGACATTAGATAGAATGCAAGATCTATGAGGTAGTTGAGGTTTGTTCTGAAAAAAATCAAGGGGAGCCACCTCAATTTTGAATGAGAAAATGTGATTGAATCTTAGCATGAGGTGGGCAAGGAATTCTGGAATGATAAATGTGGTAGTGACAGACAGCAATTTGCAAAAGTACCAAAGTGACTTACAAGCCTAAGACTCAGTTTCAAAAGTCATTTAAGGTCAGACTTTAAAGTCATTTAGGCATCTAATGAATTCAAGGTGACAAATATCTAGATGCTATTGAAAATCCTCCTAGTTACCTATCTCTTCAACACTTAAAATATGGCCCATAGGCACTTAGTCTCATTGAAAGTCAATTGGGGGAAGATTCCCAAGTCATGTAGATGCTTCTGGAAATTGTAGCCTACACTAGCTCTGCCCATATGCACTATATACTCTTTGAAGAGGCTGCTAATACCAGACAAGAAATACCAAATAAAAAACAAACAAACAACAACAACGGTTTAGTCCTAGGTCTGAACACATGACTATAACTCATCCATTCCAATTCTGATGCTGATCTTGACAGCCTTCCTGGCCTTGACTAAGTCATTAACATCTCTGCTTCACTTCCTCCATCTAGAAAATATGAATAATGCTCCTCAATTGCTCATCTCTGGGGAATATCTGAAATGCAAGTTAATGGTTATTAAATACTTTGAAGGTGAACAATGTTAAATGGGAAAATGGAGGGGAAGAGTGGGCAAGGTAATCTCTTTTACTGGACCAACTTTTGTTGGTCCAACAAAAGATATTATCTCACCCACCTTGTCTCTCTAATACCCTGGGGCCCACATGACTAACCTCACTACATACAGTAATTGAAAAATGGAAAAATGCTCATTTTTATTAATTATTTGCACATGTAATACCTTTGATCTGAGTTTCTCCAAGAGCTTTACAAACATTAAGTTTCACAACACTGCTGTGAGAGGAAAATGCAATGTAGCCTTTTAATAGGCAAACTGGGGCACAGCTGGATGATGACCCACAAGTCTTAATGCCATCTGCTGCTCGAACCACTGGATGACACTGCCTCCCAATGTCCAGCTTGAATGGCACTTTCGGTTCAGCACAAGGTTTGAATAAGCTGGCATAGGTGGCAACTGTAGCAAGAAAATAACTCTTTCTAGGTCATTACATCATATTGGGGTTACAAAACCCATTTACCATGTCTACAAGCAAACCTTGAATTCTCAGTACAAATCTGTTTTAAGACAGAAGTTTAGACATTTCTACATAGGTTCCATTGTTTTTCTAACTGCATTTTCAGTTTCTTTTAAAAGAATCACTCCCTCTCCCCCCCACCCCCCATCTCCAACTAAAACACCATGTTTCTGACAGTCAGAATTGATATGCCATTTTCAGAGAGAAACTGGACGAAGAAAAAAATCTTTTTGGAGATTCCCCTCAGTTTTTCTTTGTAATTCACACTAAAAAGTTGTTTATGGACCTTCCTTCTGCAAAGAATAGAAGTTCACATCAATCTCACATATATAATTACCATGAGGGGTGTATTTTAAAACTGAAAGATTCACAGCTGAATGAAGGGGGAGCATATTTCTGGGTGCATGTATTTATTCAGCCAATTTATGTCAATATAATACAACTCTTTTTAAAAAAAAAGTATCATAAAAATACAGCAATTTTATATGCATTTAGTTTGGTCTAAAATAATATATCAACTTTTCCAGAAGGTCAAAAGGTGGAATTACCTAAAAATACTAATTACAGTCCATTTCCCATGCACCTTTGTGGGCAGTATCCCATGCTATTAGAGATTCTAAAACAATATAATGTTGTTAATGAAGGCCCTAACTGATTGAGTGACTTGCTTCCATTAATTCATTTGTTGAATTAATAAATTCCCTAAAATGTATGCATAACTGTGGAAAGAAAGACCATCAACTTAATTCAGAGAAAGGTAGGAAACCACAAATACAGTCACATTTGGAGCCCAATCCTGCCCACTAGGAAGGGGATCAGAATCACTACGAACGAAGTTCCGACTGCAGGCGAACATGAAGTCAAGATAACAAGAGGCTTTTACAGCCAGCTTTCTAGCGACCGAGTTATGCAGAGCATTAACTAGACTTGTTGAGTCATTAGAAACTCGAGACTGAAATAGCAGGTTCCCTCCATGAAAACTTGCACTTCAAACTTTAGTGCAATGTTTGCACTTTAAAAATAATTACACAATCTCCTACCGTGCAAGTTCAGCTCCCCTTCCAGTCCAAGCAGATGGCATGTGGGAGCAAGTCTGAGCGGAGGGGGGGGGGGGGTGCGGCAAAAATCCACCTGGGTATTAGAACTCACAACACCGAAGGTGAGCAATCACATGCTGATCAGCAAGAGTTTTCTTGGCCAACAGAGGGTCCCAAATTCAGAGCGCGGGACAGCCATACTATCCTACACACTGCACATTTGATTCACCATCCTACCCTCCCCCCGTTCCCCCATAGCGCCCCAAACTTACAATTAAAGACCCGCGTTGAGAAACGGGAGGGAGCCTCGGAAGTTTTCAGGACCCGGTTCCTACATCCAGGCAAACTTCGGAGAAAGTTGGGGCGGGGAGGGAGACCGACCTCCCCAGAGGCGAGTCAAAGTCGACGCAGCGACACGCTGCTTTGCAATGACCCAGCTCAACTCCCCCTGGTTCAGAAGTTCGAGCAGCCAGAAGAAAGCCCCGATGGGAGAGGGGGGCCGGATGCTTTTTTTCCGCCTTGATAAGGGGCGCTGTAACCCGCTGTAATCAGTTACCACCACGCACGGCAGCGTTAACATCCGGATTTCAATCATTCCTCTGAACTCCTATTCAGCTGCAGCCTGCTGCAAACCAGGTGCCCGCGATTTGAAACAACCTGCCTGGGCTGGGAACACGGAGGGCACCCAAGGCAAGGGGAGCCGGTACGCGACAGCTTGGCCTTCCTAGAGAAAGTGTAAACTAGGCATCGGGGGGAAGGGGAGGGTGTGAAATGGGCACAGATCGGAGTAAGGCGACGCATCCCTTGCACGCGCGAATCAAGCGCCCTCCAAAGCCTTTAACTGACTCACGAGCCCCTGGGTAAGTTTCTAAGTCGGTTTCAGGGGGGTTCAGCTTTTCCCAGCAAAGCTCCCCCCGAAGTTAACTGGGTGCAAAACAAACCCATCACGCGCTCCCGCGCGCCCTTTACCTGCTTTTGTGCCGGGTCTTTAATAGATTCCTTCCAAAGGGAGCCATGGCCACGGCCAATCCACAACATCGAGCCAAGGCCGGGGGGTTCTCTTCTCCCCCTCACCTCCCCCGGCTTCTTAGTAGTCACCGAGCGTAGCGAGGAGCTGGAAGTTGTGCAATGTGCTATTAACTCTGAACTACTGGTTTGTTGTTGCTGCTGCTGCACCTTTGGAGTCCTGCCCAGCTGCGATCTTCAAGGAGGCGTTTATGAGCCGGAAAAAGGAGGAGAAAAAAAAAAACCCAAACCAACAAGCCACCCACTTTCTATTGTGCTGTGAAGTTATGTGCAGAACTCGCTAAACTTTCAGCCTTGCCAGCCGCCAAGGCACCGCTCAGCAAAGGGAAAAGGCGAGTTGACTCCAGGAGGGAGCTAGGCAGGAACAATCAGCAGAAGGATTCGAACTTTCTCCGCCAAGTTCCAGCCTCTTAAGGTCAAGTCGAGCAGCTAAACGGGCCTTAATGAAGGGCAGACAGCAGTTGTTCCACCAGTTCTAGTGCCTAGCCATAACCTACCTGACAGGTCAACCTGAAGCTGCTTCTCATTGCAGGGTGACAAAGTGGGGCCCAGCTATCTCTCTGGCCCCTCTGTACTTTTAGGTAAACCTGATACTTCGCTGGGTGCATATAAACCTTTAGAGACTTTGGTCTGCAAACCTCACTCAGCAGCTACCTGTGTCTTCAGAACACTTCCCAGAGGCCTGATTTTCAAAAGAACCCCAATTCTAGCTGAAGCCAGTGAGAACTGTGGGTGCTCAGCACCTTTGAAAACCAGGCCAGAAAAGGAGGCTGGTAGGAAGGGAAGGTGGCTAGAAGAATAGAAAGGGGCAGTGCAATACCTCATTGCACACTCCTACATGGTGTAGCTTTTTGGCGGGCTTTGTTAAAGGGGACGTGAGCATGTGTTAGAGTTTGTTCCAAAAACCTGAGCACTAATGTACAAAGATAATTAGTAATAAGCTTTAAAATGAGAAACATGGATCCCATTGACTTCCATGGGCTTTGACTGGGGATTACAGTGCAGAAAGGCAGACCCGTTAAAGGAGAAAGGAGTATAAATAGGGAACTGATGGAGGGTGCTGGGGGCAGGGGAGAATGAACTTTTGCCCTATAGCTTGCACAGTTATTTGCACCATCACGGAGCAGGTGTAAAATGTTTCCATTCTGAGTTCATTGCATTTTACACTCACTTTTTACTACTGCAAATAACCATACCAGGATGTGGGTGTAGTGCTTAATCAGACATCCTGAATTTAGCCCTGTCCCACCTCTGCTGGTGGGTGTATTAAACAAGAGGGGAAATCCGGTAGAGTGATGGATTTATCTAGAAGGGGCTTTGTCATTTTTGACACTGGAATAAAATATCCCCTTTCCCTAAGCAGAGAGAGTCACATCAGCCTTCAATAAACAAAGCTAGAGCCCATTCCATGGGTTACCTATTACTGGCAGCCCTGGGAATGCCCCACATACTTTCAGTTCAGTCCCAGATCTGTAAACTCCCTGAGCTGTGACTACAAAGAGAGGAACTGGAGTCACAGCTTGTTTGGGTGGGTTAAATTCTCTCTCGCACACACACACACACACACACTCAGATTCCTGAGACTGCTGCCAAGGGAGGTTTCATGAAGCAGGATCTGCTTTGGGTATTATGTGCCTGATCCAAAAGTCACTGAAATCAATGGGAGTCTTTCCACTGACTTTGGGTCTGGTTTATATGCCAGAGGTGGGGATTGCCTCACCTTTAAATGGTGGCAGATGTTTCCCAACCCCCTGAGATGTTTGCAAGACAGTCTCAGCACAGAATTGCTATTCCACTGCAGAGGATTTCACAGAGTAAAAGAGGTATTAAAATAAAGGGCTTTTCCCTCCCTCTTTCCCTTGTTGGCAAAGGTAACATTAAATAGCTTTATCTGCTTATTACAACGTGAAACATTCTAATATTGCTTACTCTCTTCTCTTCCCATACAAAGATGAATGGGAATTGGGCAATATCTACAGCTGTTCTTACACTTCCAAATAAATCAGCTGTCACCTCCGAGTATTAATGGATTGTAACTATTAAAGTATGGTGTTATGTAGTGGCCTACTTCTTTCATTTCTACCTGCAGATGTCAGATAAATGTAATCATATGGATGGGCCTCAGGAAACTTAATGCTGTTATGCAAATAAATCACAAAGCATATTTAAAAATAAATCTTCAGGGTACATTTTATATACACACACTTCATTGTTCATACCTCTAAAGTTTCATTTTCATTTTAATGGCATGCATTTTAGGAAAGACTCCTGCAATAACAAATGTACATGTTTATCCATGTTTGAAATAACATAACTTACCTTTTGCACACTTTCTGAAATGAGATTGAAAATATCTGTCTAGTTTACTTTGGAGAGGAGGGAAGTAAGAAGGGTCATGATAGGTAGACAAAGTATCAAATGAAATGAGAGTTTCAGTTGACTGTTTCTAAAATGCAAGAAGAGGGAACATCCAATGAAACTGAAAGGAAACAAATTTCAACGTGATAAAAAGAAATAGTTTTCTCACACAGTGTACAAGTAACCCATGGAACTCATTGTCACAAGATATCACTGAAGACAAAAAGCTTAGCAGGATTGATTTTATATATATATATATATATTAACAAAAATAATACCTATATGGGGTTCTCACAACAAATTTTTGGTGGCCTCAGATTGCAGCCACCAACTCTTGCTCGTGGCTGCTCTGACAGTTTTTCTTAAAATACTTGATTAACTTAAAGAAAAACAAATAAACATGCACATTCACATGTCCAGATCATAATTTATGTATGTAGGGCTTTTTACAGACACAATAATAAAAATAATGTACAGTTGTGTCTGTTATTTACTGGACCTAAACAGAATAGAAATGCAATAAGGTGCTTTGCATGTTTTCCTTTTTTTTGTTGTTAATTTTTTTTTAGACTTGCTAGCTAGTAAGTCTGCTACTGTGAAAAGTTATATTTGTTAATATCACTTTTCACAGCAGACTTACTCATCCCCAGCAAGCTGGGGGACAAATTAACCCCTGGATGGGAAGATGGGTAAGGAGGCAAGAGGGCCGGGGTCTATGGGGGACTGGATGGGAGGGCTAGAGGAGGAAGCAGTGGTCGGGTGATGAGCAAAGGTGAGAATCCAGACCTGGGGACTAGGGTCCGGCTGTATAGTGGGGGGCTGGAGGAGGCAACAGGGACCTGGGGTGGGAAGGGGTGAGCCTGGGCCTGGAGCCTGAATTCCTGCTCCCAGTGGGCCAGGGACGTACTGGTCTCCACTTCCTGCAACTCCCTTTGGCTGGGAACAGTGAACTACAGCCACAGAGAGCTGCGGGCGGCCATGGCTGCAGATGGTCAATGTAAACAAACTATCTTGCAGCCCATCAGTGGATTACCCTGATGGGCTGCATGCAGCTCAGGGACCTCATGTTGCCCACCATTGGCTTAGGACATTAAAGGTAAAAAAATTCAAAACCACCCAAATCACTTAGGAGCCTACATCTCATGGAATGTTAATGGGACTTAGGCCTTGTCTACACTACAAACCTATATCAGTATAACTATGTTGCGCAGAGTGTGAAAAATTCACACCCCTGAGCAACGGAGTTATACTGACCTAACCCCCAATGTAGACAGTGCTATGCCAATGGAAGAGCGTCTCCCTTTGACGTAGCTACCAACTCTAGCACCTATGGGAGAAGCTCCCCCATTGGTTTAGTGGTGTCTTCAGTGAAGTACTAGAGCGGCACAGCTGCACTGGTGCTGCTGCACCACAGCAGCATTTTACGTGTAAACCTGCCCTAATCTTAGGGTATATTTTGGAAAGTGTCTAACTCACCAGAGCCTAACTAGATTGGACAAATCACTGGAACATATGCGACGGAGATCAATCCTTCAATGACAAGAAGATGACTAGATATGACCAATTCATCCTTGTCAATCTCTCAATTCTGTGTTTCAGTTGTATGTGGTACTATATCATTTGCTCTATCCTCTTCTTAAGGCCAGATGTTCCATATGAGAAATCCACTTGCCAGGTTTTATGAGACACAGAAATGCCGTTGGCTGGGCTGTTATCAACTGACCTTGAAACTTTTAGAACTGTAAAGTCAAAACACTACTGTCTGTTTCACTGCACTGGAGGTCAGATTTTCTAATTTATTTACAGTCATTCACTTGTATATTAGGGCCCTGATCCTTCACTCCTTGCTCACACAACATACCCATTATCTTCAATTAAAAGGATGCAGGAATACACTCTGCATGAGAATTTATTTCTGTCCAGGTCTTATATACTATGGCGATTCCTGTGGAGGAATCTCTTTTAATTGTATGTAAAGTGAAGGGAGAGGAGGATGTACTAACTGTTTCAATGTAGATTGTCTTGCTTTGTGAATATAAAGAGGCTGCGGATTTAATATATATTATGATGCATTAGTTTCCTGTTTATAAATAAGTTCTGTTTGTGAGCTGGTACTGATCAAGTGGAAGGCTAGGCACAATCCTAAAATCAGTTGAGTCATATGGAATTTAAATTGAACAGTTACAATTATAACATAATGGAAATATGAGCCTCTGCCTGAGATACTTGTAGGTGCACTTCAGTACACTGAATTTTAATGCATTGTCAGTTCAGGCCTCTTCTTACTACAGAAATGTCTTGGTGCACTCAACAGCGACAACTCAGCCCTAACTGGTTAATTCAGCAGCTCACTGTATAAAGCTTTTCTAGTTTTTGGACAGAATTGTCCATCTCCTCAAGATGCATTGAAAATCTTAGGCAATTTTCATCTGGTCTATAGCTGATTTAATAGGACAAAAACATGTAAATATTTTCACAAGTAAGTAAAACAAAATGTTAATCATGCTGTTAGTGCAGGATTAGAAGGAGTTCAGATATTACAGAGATCAGCGTGGTATAAGAACCTATATCGGAATGGAGATAATCCAATTTCCTGTTATTCATTGGGTTGTATTATTCATTCAAATAGAACTGGATGAAAAGATTTGAAAACATTGTTATATTCTCTTTCAGCTAGAAAAAAAAAATAGTGGCAGCAGAAATTATTGACCAAATGATTTGAAAGCATGTGGACAGCCACCAATTCATTTCGGAAGATAGTCAAAATCACATCTTCACAGATTTGACAAGAATAATGTATCCTCAGAAAATTCATACCAGAGGTGCACTAATCATTACTATTTGTTATTGGTTATTCTCTTGTGTTAAAATATAACAACAAAAAAGAAGCTTTTATCTTAGTCAGGAGTAGAAAATCTATATATATAAAAGTCAAATGGTGTATGCGTGTATGTACGTGCACTTACTCCTTCCACACCGTTTGAGCTAGAGACTTGAAATTTGGTACAGTTATAGGCTATAGGGTCCTAATCAGGGTAAGAGTCGAAAATTTTTCAAATCTCACCTCTGACGCCCCCCAGGGGTGAAATTATTTAAAGGCCAATCACATCAGCTGGGCAGCTGCTGTTCTCTGTGACATAGTTATGATGTCATAATACCCCCTCCAACGGACCCTGCATTTGCTCAGCTCTCTGCCCCCGCCCCCCTCCAATGGACCCTGCACTCGTTCAGCTCTGCCCCCTCCCCCCTCCAACAGACCCCGCACTCGCTCAGCTCTCTTCCCCCTCCCCCCTCCAACGGACCCCGCACTCGCTCAGCTCTCTGCCCCCTCCCCACCTCCGACGGACCTGAGTTGGGTTTGGTCGGAGGGTAAGTGAGGTAGGGGTGTCGGGTTTGGTCGGGGGGTGAGGTGGGGGTGTCGGGTTTGGTTGGGGGGTAAGTGAGCCGGGGGTGTCGTGTTTGGTCTGGGGGGGTGGGAAGGTTTCTGGGTGGGTGAGGGGTGAGGTGTGGGTGTTGGGGTTGGTCAGGGGGTGTTGGGTTTGGTGGGGGGTAAGGTGGGGGTGTTGGGTTTGGTTGGGGGGGTGAGGAGGGGGGTCGGGGTTGGTCGAGGGGTAAGTGAGGTGTGGGTGTCAGGTTTGTTTGTGGTGGTAGGTAGGGGTGTTGGGTTTGGTTGGGGGGGAAAGTGAGATGGGTGTGTCAGGTTTGGTCTATGGGTGGTGAGGTGTGGGTGTTGGTCAGGGGGTGTTGGGGTTGGTAGGGGGTGACGTGGGGGTGTTGGGTTTGGGTGGGGGGGTGAAAATGTGAGTCGGGGTTGGTCGAGGGGTAAGTGAGGTGGGGGTGTCGGGTTTGCTCTCTGCCCCCTCCCCCCTCCAACGGACCCCGCACTCGCTCAGCTCTCTGCCCCCTCCCCACCTCCGATGGACCCGAGCAACACCGTGTATTTTCGTTAGTGCTATATAAATTAGATGACTAATCACCTACCATGAACACTGAAAGTTAATAGTGTGTGAACACTTGTTCATAGAAGCTATTTAGTGAATACTTATAAATAACAAAGCGACATGAGTGATGTAATCTTTTATTGGACCAGTTTCTGTTGGTGAGAAAGACATGCTTTCGGGCTTACAGAGAGCTCATCTTCTCTCTCTCCCCAACAGAAGTTGGTCCAATAAAAGTTATTACCTCACCCACCTTGTTGCTCTAATATCCTGGGACCAACCTGACAACAACACTGCATATATGAATAACAGTCAGAGAAATCCAGATCAATTTGCAAATGATTCACAAACAGAAGAAAGGCCAGAATTCTTCACAGAAATTACTCATAATAAATAATTCAGCTACTGCTTATTGGGTCAACATCATCCCATTGTCATTTATTTGACTATTGTCATTTCCTATTTTAAAGTTTGCTCCATTTCTGCAAACACATATATCTACTCTTCATTTAAGCAGTTGAGTACTGCTATTGAAATGCACAGGACTATGCCTGTGTTTAGAATTAAGAATGTGTGTAAATCTTTTCAGGACTGAGGCTATATTGTGCGGTGATTAGAACACAGGAATGTGGGAGTCAGGAGCACTCCTTCACTCTATTCCAGCACTCCTTCTATTCACTCTAAACTACGGCCTGCAGTCCAAGTCTGGCCTGCGGGACCATACTGCCTGGCCCCTGAGCTCCCGACTGGGGAGGCTAGCCCCAGCCGCATCCTCATCTTCCTCCCTTCCCCAGAGACTCACCTTACCACATGAGCAGTGTTCCGGGGGGTGGGGGGGGGGGTGGAGAGGAATGCTCCTGCGGGGCAGCATGTCTGGCTCCAGGCAGCTGCCATACATGCTGCTTTGAGTAGCATGGTAAGGGGGCCAGGGCCAGGGGGTCGGATAAGAGAAGGGAGTCCCGGGAGGGGGGGGGCAGTCAGGGGACAAGGAGCAGGGGGGCTTGGATGGGTTGGAGGTTGTGGGGGGGACAGTCAAGGGGCAGGAAGTGGGAGGGGGTCGGATGGTGGCGCGCCCAGGCTGTTTGGGGAGGCACAGCCTTCCCTACCCGGACCTCCATACAATTTTGCAACCTCGATGTAGCCCTCAGGCCAAAATGTTTGCCCCCCTGCTCTATTCCATAGTATATCACTGACTTGCCACATTACTTTGGGCAAATCATTTGCAGTCTGATCCTACACCCACCACGGTCAATCAATTTCTTTTACCAATGTAGCTTGTTTCACTTAGGTGGTTGGGATGGAATAAACTACTCAGATAAAAGGTTTTTTTGGTATACGCTCGGTCCAGGAGTGCTTTGCCAGTAAATATACTGGTATATCTATGCTGGTAAAGTGCTCCTCACGTACACATGGCCTTGATTAATTGATGTGTGTAAAGCACCAAAATCTTTCATTGAAAAGTTCTATGTAAATGCAAAATATGATTATTATTATTATGCAAAGCAATATTCTGTTTTCAAGAGTGATGCTTTCATTTCTGTGTCCATTGGGTTTCTACTTACCTACTTTGTAAACTATTGTTTTTTCAGATTTGCTGTTGTGATGTCTTCTTATTACCACCCTGTCTGTACTGTAATGTTTGCTTTTTAATCCTTAAGGATTTTCTTGAATGCTGTACATTCATTCATGCATAGGCGCTGGAGCACCCATGGAAAAAAATGGTGGGTGCTTAGCGTCCACTGGCAAACGATAGAACTATACATGTCCAAAACCAAGTTTATTCTTGTGCAACAGGAATTTAAATAGAACAAGTACTTAGAATCATAGAGTCAGAAGGGACCTCAGGAGACCATCTAGATAAACCCCCTGCCCAAATCAGGACCAAGTCCCATTTTTGCCCTATATCTCTAAATGGCCCCCTCAAGGATTGAACTCATAAGCCTGGGTTTAGGAGGCCAGTGCTCAAACCACTGAGCTCTCTCTGCCCAATATGGCAAAGGAGCAGAAAGAAGAATGGGCATGAAACAAAGAGCTTTAAATTCAGTAAAGGAAAAAGCTTAACTAAATTAAATCAGTGGTTCCCAAGTTTATCCATACTGTGACCCCAAGTTACAATAAATTTTTGGGAGCCCCTCCCTTAAGTTTTGGGACTGTCTATATAGATAGCTATAAAGAAAGGGGCATGACTGAGGTCCCTGAAATATGAGGACCATCCCTGGTTGAGAACGTATTGGTCTATCCAAGCTGAAGATCTCAGCATAATCTTACTGATCTGAGAACATTTCTTTCCAGCAAAAGAGACATACTGCACTTCTATTGTGCACAGATGAAATATTCCTTAGTATTTTTAGCTGAAAAAATCTTTCCACAGCTCTCTGATGTTTAAATAACTAGCTGAAGTGAAATTGTCTTTCAGATACAAAGAAAATAACAGCACAATTATCGGAGAGACTTACAAAGATAGCAGGAGAGACAAAGTATGGTGCATTCAAAACTTTCACAGTGTGCCCTCGGATTCCTGCTGAAGTGATACAGCTTAACCAATGCTTTATGAGACAGTGCATATCTACATGCATGTCTGAACATTATGGGAAAGAGTGGAATTCACTCAACTGAATTAATTTCTCCTTCTGAAGAACATAGACGATCAATCTCATCTGTTCAGTCGAACAACGATTTAGAATTCTGTTAAAGCAACGGTGTCTCACTCTGGAACTGTTTCAGTTTACCAAACAGTATCAAAGCATGACCTGTTCGGTTGGAGGAGGGGAGGAGAATGTATGTATATACAGTGGCATATGACAAATTGATTGACCACTACCCCATTGACATATATACATATATTCTGTACCAGTGTAATCTAATTGCATTTAAATAAAAAAAAAACAGTGCATGTTTTAGTGGCTGTATCATGGATACTGGAGGCAATTGAACGGTAAATTCACTGAGGAGGCACTTCTCCAGGAAACTCGGAGATGGAAGCTAAAGAAAATAGGTGAACTCTTCCTACCAGTGA
The DNA here is from genome assembly GCA_032164245.1 of Sternotherus odoratus. NCBI lineage: Eukaryota > Metazoa > Chordata > Testudines > Kinosternidae > Sternotherus > Sternotherus odoratus. Next base: position 65,510,635 of record JAVMKO010000001.1, read on the forward strand.
ATCAAGGATGCCAACCTTCCCCTCCCTCGCTACCCTCCCAAAAACAACCCCCCCCCCCAAACAACTCCGAAAATATTGAATTGTCCATTACTGACACTCTGAACTCACATTTTACAACGTTCATTTATCTCTGAGTGAAGGACCAGGACCGGCTCTAACTTTTTTGCCACCCTGAGCAAAGGAAAGGGCAGCTGGAGGAGTGCCACCCTAAGACTGGCCAGAATGCCACCCCTTGCAGAGTGCTGCCCCAGGCACGTGCTTCTTATGCTGGTGCCTGCAGCCAGCCCTGCAAAGGACACCTCCATGTGGAGATCTCACACCTTCTATCCAGAAAGGGGCACCGCTGCCTCAGTGGGATCATTCTCTCTTCCTCCAGACCCAGTGGAGCTTTCTCAGTGCAGACCAAGGTCCACAATGGGGGAGGGGCAAGACACTGAGCATACGAGTGTCATGAAAGGGATTGGTGGGAAGGAAACAGCCATCACGTTCTGTTCAGACTCATGGACCATAACCAGGGAAGGTTACACAGATGTGATTCCAATGAAGTCACAATGCCTCAGGTTTGAGGGGAAGCCCTGCCCCCGCTTCTGTGGGGGAAGAGGTAGCTCCTCTATGAAATTCGGGCTTCCACACTTTCCTTGTAGCACCTGCAGAGCTAGGTTCCAAAACAATGACACAGGACACGGTCAAACAGACAATAATAAAGTAAACCTGCTTTAATGAGATGAATGCAGCTGGGTGCATTTCTGCCCGTTTTGCATTGGTCTGATTATGTCTTCTCCCTGGGTGGAAGTCTTTACCAATTATTTGATACTTATTCTCCTCTCATTTACCTGTAGACTCTGCTACTCTCACGCCAGGACATTGAGCAGTTTGGTTCTCTTCTCTATAGTTACTAACCCCCTCATCTTTGGTGTCATCCACAGAATTGATTGCAGCTGTATTTACAGATACAAAAGACAAAGCAGATACCCAGGGTGCACAGAGGTGAGTTTGTTTGTTCGTTTATTGGACTACATCTAATAGGAAGCACCACTGTCTGATTACCTGCACCTGCTTTTTGCCACTGTGAGAGAAGGTGGTGTGTGGGCCTGAGAGTGCTGGGCAGACCACAGCCTGAATGCTACTGAGATATGACAACATCCCCTGGTTGACATGTTTGAGGGGCTGTACATATTTTCCCTACGTCATGAGGGTCAGAAATATTATTTTTTAAAAAAGGGACCTTCACAAATGAAGTGAACCTTTCTGAAAAAGAAACAATTACCTCCTAGAAAGCCTTCTCAGGGCAGGTTCTTCCTCAAATGAAAGAAACACTTCCAAACAGGAAAGACAAGAACTGATTTTGAGATTCAGCTGTTTAAATGCTCACTATTCCCACTCTGCAACATTTTAATGTAACACTCAGGGAAAGCTGCAGACCTAGCAAGGAGCTGGAGGAAAGGAAACAAAGGAGCAACCGGAAAAGAACAGAGTGCTCTATCTCATTTAGAACAAAGTAAAACTAACTACTCCAGGGTGCTGACCACAGACATTTGACAATATGTCTAAAAGATACAGATGACTATTGAAGGGGAAACGTGAAAACAAAAGAGATGTTGAACTACTTTAGTGTTCATGCGAGATTATGTGCTACTAGTGGGATAAAAACAGAGGTAGAACTCAGAAAAGTTATAGCATAACAGAACCCTAAATCATTCCCTGGGGATTTACAAACAGGAGAGAACCAGGGTAAGAGCTAGAGGATCACATCGTTTAGTGGCAGTAAAACTGACAACCACTGACTCACTGGAGGAAACCCCCCCCCCCATCACTGTACATTACAGTTATGTAATAATATGGGAATTATACTGTTGGAGAAACCCATGTCAGAAAATAGACACTATATATGATTCCCATTCACAGAACTTTCTGAAACGAAACAGCACACCCCGGGAGTAAAATTAGCTAAGGATTGGTCTTTAAACAGTGGGTATTTATGATCCCCTGCAACCATTATATGAATGAATAGGACTGACTGTAAAACAGGAAGGCTTTATTTCAAAAAAAGACATCCTTGCTTAGTAAGCCAGAATTACAGGAAAGAAAAAGCTTTCAATAATATGCCAGAGTTTGGGTTAAAGTACCAATAAAAATTCAAGAACCAACTCGGGGTGTGTTTCTTTATATTTATCCATTCCATTTGTGACAACAGTGCTAAAACGTTACAGGGGTGCAAAACGGGAATTCATACAGAGGAAGGCTGACCTAAGGCTGCCTTGAGTGGCAGGATGGTTTAAATACGGTGTATTCTTTAACTACATGGACTATATTTCAACAGTATGTAAAAGTGTGTAGCACGTGGGGGGAAAGAAATAATTGATCACTGTCATTGCCTTCTCTTTTCAGGGGCACGATTTCCTCTTCAGTGCTGCGCAAAAGCGATCATCGTTGAAAAAGCAATCCTTCAATGAGTGTGTTGCTGGCATATGGACTACGTGCACCAGCCCTTAAACAAATCCCCACCGATCAAAATGTGCTGCAGTGTAATATGTGCATTCTCTGCCTTCAGCAGATGGAACTCTTGTCTTTGGGGAAAGTCACGTTCTGATTCTGTAGCATTTCATCTCAACCCCCGTGCTAAAAAAAAAAAAATATTAGTCTCTCTGACCCTTCCACTCTTTCAAATAACCTTTACATTCATGGTGATGGTGCCGAGGATACCAATGATAGGGAACGTATGTTAACACAAATGAGAAATACTTCACCAGTCCAGTGTGCACACAATATGAATGTCTATTAACTCAAGTCAATAGAGCGCTGAGTTTTTTGAACACCAACAGTGAATTTTCTCATACTTCCATTGCGCCCCCTAATGGAAGCAAAGATACCAGCCAAAACGGACCCCATTCAGCTCCAGTTTAAAGAAAGCAGCTACCCACCGTATCACTGGAACCGCATACATTTGTGTCCTCTGTATGTCGGGGTTTTCCTTACATGTATTTACCCCGGTTTTTACTCATTCCGAATCTGTTCTCATTATGTCCTGGACGGTGGAGTTGGAGGAAAATCCCTATCAAGACTGAACAACACTGATGAAAATGGAATTCCTATATCCTGAAAATAGTTTTCATTACCCTATAGGACACTTATTATATATGTATACTATATAATTTAGGACACACGAAATAGCTTAAAGTCTAGCTATTAGTGTGTCCTAAATTTTAAAAAAAACTATGAAAAATATACTTTAAAAGAAACCAACCTTTGATGGCACAAAACATCGGTTCCGTATACATCTCTCTATATTTTATTCCCTCCCATCGTTTGTCGAGCAGTTAGTAAAAGTCGGCAACACGTTTACAGAGGGGAACAAATGATTATGTGGGGGATACTGGGGTAAAATGTTCGCCCGCTTTCCCAAAGCATCTCTTTTGCATCTTGTACAGTGCATCTCATTCACAGGTGCCTACGCCTTTTTAACGCACACACACCCTATTCCCCCTAGGCACTGTCCTATCTTTCGGGCTGCTGTGTGTATGACAGAGCACAGGTGAGCCGAACACCGGTTTGCTCTGTATGTAGAAACGTTTCTGAACTGATCTCCGAGTGCGTCAAGGAGTGTGGAGCAGCGCAGCGCAATTAGTGAATCGCGTCAGTTTCACTCAGACCCGAGTTGGGGGCGGGGGCTGAGGAGGAGGAGGAGGGGAAGGGAGGGTAATTCATTAAGAGACAATCACTCTACTTTTGTGACATCACCCCACTGCTTATATACTTAGGGAATGGTCCAAGGCTCTCCTTATGGTTCAGGCACTCACAAGTCTGCTCAAGGCAGCGAGGGGAAGAAGCAGCTGTACTTTCTCTCTCTTTCTGTCTGTGTCTGTCTCTCTCATCTCCTCTTCTTAGTATTTATGGACTTTACTTTCTAGAGGGCTGAAGATGGCAAGAATGAGAATTCAACTGGTGTGCATGATCCTTTTGGCTTTCACCTCCTGGAGTCTGTGCTCAGGTAAGCTCCGCTTTGCAACTTCTTTGGGATTCCTTCCTAAAATGTGAGGGGGGAGAAGGGGCTCTGTGCACCTGTTCCCAAACCTGTCTCTGTGGTTAGTTATCAGATTGTTTCTCTTCTGATGGGCATTTAAGCCCAGGACCTGTGGAAGTTTTGTTTTTTAAAAAAGGTTTTACATCTGTCTAGTCATTTTCAGGTGATAAGAGCTGACATGTATCTAGTCCCTGCTATGAGATCAAAAGAAACAAAGTGACTTAACTCTAGACAAAGGTTTTTATATGTACACACACGCAAGCCACCCCTGATCGTAAGTGTTGAGTGACAGTTTTTCTGTCATTCCCATGAGTTCCTCTCTTCACATTACTCCGCTCTTTCACACAGCATCAATATTAGAATTTTTTAAAAAGTTATAGAATAGCCTTTGAGAAACATAATGGGATGTGACCATTCACTTTGTAACAAATGTTGAAAGTATTTGTGACCTATGGAATGTTGTGTTGTTCTCTCAAATATCCTAAGCAATATATTTTCCACACCTCATAGGGAGCCTTGACAAATCCTAACCAAAATGATTATACTTATAATACATATTTCATATCCATCAGTGATGCAGATACAAAAACTGAAGCTGCAGTGTTAAAATAATCTTTACCAAATTATCGGAAGGGTAAAGAAAGCTGCAGATTTACATCAATGCAAAACCAAATCACACCATAGAAGGATAAACTCAACTTTCTACTCCAAGTGTAATTGTTTTAAATAGCCAGAGGATAACAGATGATCTGTAACACTTGTTTAGTTCATAGTTTCCTTTGGAAAAATGACATAGCTAAGTTTATACACAAAAATGTAATGGCTTTTATAGCCCCATAGTCACTCAGACATCCATATGGGGCAGAGCAGATTTCAAAATACATACTTGCTAAATTACAAGATGGCTTAATACTTTATTAACATGATTTATGATAGTATATTCACAGTGTCAGAGAGTTCCTCGGTGTACTTATCTGCCTTCAGCAAAGAGAGGGAGAATAGATTAGATGACCTTGAGGCCCTATTTTCCTATGATCCTTTGAAATGCTAGTAAAGTAAAAAAAAATACACACAGAAATTATAATTCTGACATTTCAACTTTAAGAATTTTATTTTACAGTATATTCAGGAGCACTGGGCTTTTAGATTAAAAATTCTTACCTGGAAACTTTTATATCGGTTGCACATTAACATTGTTCTAGTTGATAAACTGTTATTCCCTAGCAAGTTCTTAAAGGAATACTAACAAAAATGATTCAAAGAGAATAACTAGTAAACCAGGTATTAAACCTGACACACAATAGATCTTTGGACCTGTTCCTGCTCCTGTTTAAAGAGAAAGGAATTTTGCTGTAAACTTGTTCCCGTTTCACTTAATAGCAAAGCAGTGAAAATAATGATAATTCTTGGTTTTTGTGTAGCACTTTTCATCCATAGATTTTAAAAAGCATTTAACCCTCCCCCCCCCAAGAAAAGATGACTGTTAACATGAGTTATGCAGGATGAGATCCTAGCGGGTGCAGTAGAACCTGATCCAATGCCCAGTAAAGACAATGGAAAGTCTCCCATTGATTTCAATAGACATTGGATTGGGTCTCTAATGAAGAAAGCGGGACATACCATAATTTAAATTATTTATTTTGCTTAAAAATATGAAAATGTGGACCTGGGACCGATAGATTATCTCAATGTGGAGAGTATCACAATGTTTTTAGCTAAGACCTAGAACATTTTCTTTTGAAAATATGGTTTGTACTGAGGGGAAAATGTAGCATGTAAAATTTAAATATATGAACAAAGTGCAGAATTTCAATCCAGTTAAGGTATGAACCATCCCGAGGAGAGTAAGATGTGTACATTTCCCCCTTAAACAATATAGTGTGATACAAAGTTTGTATTCAGAGCTTTCCACAACTCTGTCCCCATTGCATTCTTCCCCCTCAACTCCTCCTGCACTGCTTTCCATTCCCTGTGCTGTCTGCCCATGCCTCTTTTGCATCCTCCAATTGTCTTTTTCACTGGCTCTTGAATCAATGCTTCTCTTCTTGCCACCCCTTTCACTTGGAATAGGCTCCTAAACAATGTACACTGAGCTCCCTTGCTCTCTTCAAAAACATTTCCTATCACCTATGTCTTCTGTGCAGCACTCCATGTATCTTGGCCAGTCTCTATGCTTTATTTTTAGCCTGCATTTCGTACTGTAAACTAGGGCAGAGTCCTAGTAACAGGACTTTTGGTAGGTACTAAGATACTGTGTTGATGACTGGTGCAGAGAAGGGCTACTAGTGCACTGGAGAGAATGAAGGATCTATCTTTCAAGAGGAGGCTAAAAGAGTTTATCTTGTTTAGCTTAGCACAATGAAGGCTGGGATATGATTACTCTCCATAAACACATCAGGGTGAAAACACTAGGGAGGGAGATGAGCTATATAAGCTAAAAGAAAATGGTGTCACAAGAATAATGGATAAAAGAAGGTTTCTAACCAGAGGAGTGAGGTTCTGGAACAGTCTCCGAATAGGAGTACTGGGGAAAAACAGTCTAGCTAGTTTTAAAATGAAGTTTGATTTTTTTAATGTATGGGAATATATCCTGGGGTTGCCTGCAGTAGCCAGGGATGAAATTGGATTTTCCATGAGGCCCCCCTCTTAGTCTTATCTCCTACATTCCTATGATTGCCAAGGTAACAGTAGCAATAACATAAATAATTGATTTAATTAATATGATTAATTATTATTAATAATAATTAATAAAAGAACTCTTCTATAGCACTTTTCATCGGTAGATCTCAAACCTGCATGGGAATGACCAACAGATTCCACGCTGTAGAACATATGAACTACAACAAAAACACTGCTCATGCTAACACAGCTGATATTTACAATATATTGTTATATTCGTTAGGGCACCTAGAGCCTCAGATAAGTGTATTTTTAGTTATTTTTTATGTCTAACTAAATAAATTGATGGATTGGCTTTGAATTGCTGTTGCTTTTAGGAAGCTACAAAACAATTAAATTAAAATTTGCTTCGACAGAGGTATTTAATGATCTCCAAACTTTTACCATAATCTTTGAGTTACGATTGCTATATTTGCGAAGTAGTAGATCTCTGTCACACAATTTAGTGCACAGCAGAATAGAATTCTTTCTGATTGTCCTTCATTCTTCTAAAATAATGTTCCCCCATCAGATAAGTCACAAAACTTGCTAATATATTGCACTATGTAGGGTCAACTAAATTAGTAGAAAGAAATTATTCCACTACACTAAATCTCTCTCTCTCTCTTTCTGACCCTCTCTCTCACACACAGTTAAAAGTCAACAGGCCAATGAGGATGTCAGCAGAATTTATATTGGTATAACTGAAATGAGTCTTGCCTACTAAATGTAACTACTGTTAATGCACGCTCTTTAAAATCGTTACTTAAAACTTTGTCTCTATTGTGAAGAAGTCCCTTTTAAGATAAAGACCTATCAAGTCAGCATCTAAAAGTTTGCAAAGGTGACAGACAAGCTTGTTCAGATGATAAAAAAAATCATATTGACATCGGTTGAGGAGATTGTGCAACATTTTTTTGTTACTGAAATGACTGTAGATTGAGTCTGATTCAGAGCCCATTGAAGTCAATGGGACTCTTTCCATTAAATTAAGTGACTTTGGGTCAGAATGATGGTGAGTGACTGTTTATAAAATGCATCATTAACCTAGGCTGTACTTATACTAAAAGAACCTTGCAGTCAGTTTTTCCGGGTCATATTTTAAGAGAGGAAGATTCTTCACTAGCCCTTTATCCATTATTTAAGGTTAAAAGTTCTTTGTAATTTACCTAAATCCTATATTCTGAAATCAAATGACTCTGATTTGTGATGAAATGGTATACATGTGTTTCTGATTTATTCCCAGATTCAGAAGAGGAAATGAAAGCGTTAGAAGCAGATTTATTGACCAACATGTATACATCAAAGGTAATTTTTTTTTTCTTTTTACCCTTTAGCTGACTTGTAGAGAGCACATGAATTCTCATTACAAGCATGGAAGTGTTTGCACAAAGTAATAACCTGCAGTCTAGACATAAAAGTTCAGTGCAAGGGATTACTTTGCTGCAAAATTTTCTTTTACTTCAAAGGACGTTTAAAGGTGTTGATGTGAAAGAAAAATTAAAATGTCTCTCACTTGTAATGCTGGTTCTTTCATTAAATTATTCAGGTTGTGTTTCATGTAACTTTACCAGAGGAAAATGTGTTTCCAATAGGATTATGGCTAAACTGATTTTCAACTAATGTCTAAATGAGATGCTATTGTACTTTTTCTACACAAGTGTAAAATCAATATTTTCAGAAGACATAAACTCTTACCAACAGAGGCTGATTTATGTTTAGGAATAATATAGTAGTTTTAGAATCAGAGAGGTAGCCGTGTTAGTCTGGAATAGCAGACTAAGTCTGTGTGGCACAAAGTCGTGTGGCACCTTAAAGACTAACTATAAAGTTCCGACGAAGTGGGTATTAGCCCACGAAAGCTTATGCTTCAAAACTTTATAGTAGTTTTAGTGATTGTAAAGAACATCAGGAAAATAGTCACAAAAATATCCAGTAAATAATTTCCTTCCTGAGTGGCCAAAGAATGAGCCATAGATTTATTTTCCAAATTCGCAGGGTTCAATGATCTCAGATTCACATAGGTGAAGTATCAAAAACAGAACATACACATTTGACAGGCAGCAGCCAGCAGCCAAAAACGTTAATGAAGTGGGAAATATATGCATTTCATTCTTCCCTCATAAACAAATTATTTATTTTAAATAATATGGATTTAAAATAGGATACTTTAATCCTCTTCACAAGAGTGGTCAAAACATTTTTGCATTTGAATGGAAAATTCCTCTGTGGGCTGGTCATTCCACGTTTGCTTACCGCAAGGTTTCTCACCTCCTCCCTTTCTGATATCACCTGATATCAGGCACCAATGAAAACAGGAGAATGGACTAGATGGATATCCAGTTTGATTCAGTATGGTAATTCCAATATTTCTGTATTCCCAATTAGCAAGGTAACGAGGCCCAGATGTCACACAAACATGCTTCTTGACTCCTGCTGGTCAAGTAGGGAAAAGATTAGTGGAGATTCTTTTCCTGGGACAAGTTGAGGAGTGGGATTCTGTCAGAAGGATTCTTCCTCTGAATCACAAAGGGCTAATACACTCTTGGTGGTGAAGTCCTAGCTCCAATGAAGTCAGTAGGAGTTTTACTATTGATGACAATAGAGCCAAGATTTCACCACTTGTCTCTCTCCCCCATCTCTGACACACAACAAACACTAAAACAGTTCTGTAATGTCTGATTAAGAAATGTGTCAAATTGAATCAGAACTGATTTTGGTTACGTCTAGTGTTGGGTGAGGAACCTTGCTGTATAGGCCTCCCTCTGTCAAGAAGGCCACATAATACATAAACACAATTCAAGTGACCTAATAATAACTATACCTGTCTTAACAAGTGGACTTATGATAAGAATACTCTTGACTTAACTTGTGGTGAGGTAATTGTGAATCTCAGACTCCTTGACATACTATGCATGTTCTCTTGACATCCAAGTCAAGTCTTATAGTGAAGCCCCGCAAAAGTCATTTGTAGTTTGCAAATAACACCACTCCAGCAAGAGAGTCTTCACTACTCCATGAACTAGAGGGATAGTAAATTCCTTTATTATGCACTTTGTATGGGTTTGAAGCCTTAATCAGATCAAAACCCCATTTCTAGTGACTATTTGGTGTGTAAAAGAATGTGAGGCACAGTTTGGGATGGAAGATGTAGTAGTTGACCAGACCTTCCTGAACTGAAGCCTGTTGTCTGCCTCCTCATATCTGATTCCAACTGAGAATATCTACTGTTATTTCTCACTAATTGTCTGTGATATGGAGTTGCCAATCTAACCAAGCAATCTCTAATCATTTTGTTGGCCCTTACCACTGGGAGAAAAAAGCAAACCTGTTTGGAAAATCTGGATATACAAGTGTAACAAAGTAGTTTATCAACCACATTAACACTGCCTGCCATTCCTGGTACATCTAGAATATATTTTCAACTAGGGCATTCTGACGGTGTACTATGTCCTAGTGTTCAAATTATTTAAACTCATTCACAGCTCAAGAATATACCTCTAATTATCTGTGATTCTAGGCCCTAGGCTTCCTGGATTGTGAGAGAGTAAAGGACTCTTCTTTGATGAGGGGAATCTACAACCCATCATAGAACATGCAATAGTCTGTACTAGATGCTACTGACTTCACAAACTACTGCCCAGGGTCTAGTCCATTTTCTAAGCAAGCAAAAGCCAGTCTTCAATACCATCTGTGGGTTGGGTCTCTCTTAGTCAAGCTTCAAGCCAGGGTATGGCAGATGAGTAGATAGCCTCTTCCTGGTCATAAAAAAGGGAAGCACATCCATACGCATAACTCCTCCTGCTATACCTGTCTGCAGCATTTGCTATTGATCACCAAATACTTGCATCACATGCCTGATAGGATATAGAAGTTCCTGGGGCAAATGGAAGTTCCCTGAAATGGTTTAGGTTTTTTCTCTACAAAAGTTTCTCCACCTCCAGAGTTCTCACTTATGGAATCCCACAAGGCTCATGTTTCTCTCCAGTTTTACTCAACATTAACTCAGCTTGTTGAAGATCTAGGAAGGCAACACAGCCTGAAATGTCATCAGTATACAGATGTAATCTTGATCTTCATCTGCTTTACATAAAATAAACAGCACAGACTCACAACTTTCTTAGTGCGATGCTAAAACTGGCACCTGGATGAAGAATAACCTTGTAAAGCAGAACTCAAACAAGACTGAGGTGAAGTGGAGTCACTTTGAAGACCATACCTCCTCTGTAATATTCCCCGCTATTGAGGCACCTGCTCTCAGACTCTTAAACTTGTTAGCAATTTTGGTCCTTTTCAAATCCTAATTGCTATAGTATGATACATAAGCAATACCAAGCATTTGTAGTTGTAAAATCTGTTCACTGCCATCCATACCATCTGTATTTGGCCAGAAGACATAGCTTCCTCTTACCAGACACAGCTCTAGTCACAGTTATCCATGCATTCATGACCTCCAACCTGGGTAACTGCAACTCATAGATGCAAGAACAGCAATGCACCTTGGAAAAGCTCCAGTTGGTACAAAATTCAGCTTGTCTGCTTAGCAACAGAGAAAGGAAGATTGTTATTTCTGTTTTTAAATATCTGGGAGGGACTCAAATATGACACTGATGATGGCATATGAGAACCTGAATAAATAAGTATTTCCTATACACCTGACCTGTCTTGCACTGCTGATATAAGAGGCATGACCTAATATTCCATTGAATTCACATGAATATCCATTTGCAGAATATGCTTAATTATATTCACCACTATGGAAAAAAGAGGAAAATCTAACCGTAAAATCATATTACCTGGAGGAAGAAAGTATTCTGTCATGAAACAAAGCTCATTGCAGAGCAGCAACCAATAAATATTAGTTGACTTGCAAACACTGTAGTATACCTCCAGATTTATGTAACCAGTTTCCTCACTGTATTAGCTTCTCTGGCACAAAATCATATGAATTTATTCATTATTTTTATGTTATGTTTTTAAAAAAAATCTGTTTAGCTGAGCATGAGTTAGAGGATATAGGAAGCAAGAGCTGAAATGAATTTATTTTTATAAAATTTGTAACATTCAAGATTTATCCATGTTCCAGCAGCTAATACTATGCACACAGTGCAATATAAATTATGAGTACATCAACAGTGTCTCCAGAGGTACTATTTACCCCAGATCAGAGATAAACCAGTTGATGTGTAACAAATCCATTCCGTGGAATGCAGAGTCCTCTTTAGTCTTCCACCCTCAAAGCAGTTCCAGACACAATAGAGGCTACCCCAGTAAACAATTCAAACTTGTTGGAAATGTTGTGAAGTAACAGTGTTTTGTTGGAAAAAAATGCTGATTTGTTGAACCTGAAATATGCTGCTAAAGAGGTTTGGGTTTGACAAATTTGTAGCATCCCAGGCAGGGTTCCGATGAAACCCTGTCTGGCAGGCAGGTTTCCGTCAAAAGGAAGCCACACCATGCCAAGGCTGGCAGGCTCCCTGATGTGGAGCTGGGAGTCTGAATACCTTGGGAACACTGGTTCTAAGTCAGGCTAGGGTCTAACCCAGTCTTGGCTCCCTGCTCCACAGCAGGGAACCTGGCAGCACTAGGAGATCTAGTCCTGGCTCCGTTGGAGGGAACCTGGAGAACTTGGAAGGCTCTCAAGCCTTGCAGGTTCCCTGCTGCAGTGCGGGGAAGTCCTGGGACAGGCTTCCAGGGTCCACAGCAGATGTCCCTGGGTCCAGGACCTTGGGGCTTCTAGACAACCAAAACAGTGGGATCCCTGTGCTACCTCACTTGTGAGTGGACAGGCCCAGGAGTTTGGAAACCCTGAGTTCCTTGTGGTGGAACAGTCTGTGTTGTATCTTTGGGGGCTGCAGTTTCAGGTAGAAATCACTTGAGACACAGAGAGCGGTGAACCTTATAAGGGGTGAACCTGAATAAGCAGCCACTTATTGCCACACACTGAGCTAACAAAACCAGCCAAAACTGGCTGGGCTATCCCCTAATAATCTAATGCAGTTGCCATAGCAACTACAAGATTCTATTACCACGACAACCAAATACACAACCTATCCCCCCCACCCTTAATAAGAACATTTCCTAAATAAAATAAACACTAAACTAGAGAAGGCGGGTAGACTGCCTCCATTCCCAGCTAAACCCCTGGGGATTATTTTGGACTCTTGATCCAGCTACTGAGTAGGCCTTCCATCTCTAGGTGGATTACGGTGAATTTCTGGTGTTGTTGCACCCGGAAGTGTCTTGGGCACAGACCTGACAATGTGCTCAGGGTTCATAGCATGAATGGGTGGGAATGTGGTATCAGCTCGTTCCAGGCAGGTGTATATCTCAGCTGCTGTCAGTAATGGAGGAGAACAGTCAAGAACAGGTGATTCTTGATTCGGTGTCTCACCAGAAGAGGTGAAGTCAGGCAACTCAACTGAAGACGTGTCCTGAGGACTGGTATGACCTGGCAACAGCTGATCTACATGTCACCGCCAGGTGAGATTTTCTGCAGTCCGGGCTGTGTAGGAAACAGGTCCTGTTTAAGCTCCAGAAGTATAATTCCGAGCCAAAACTGGCTTTCCTGGACTAAAAGTTAGGTCTTTTGATCTAGATGCACTCCCAATGACTTGCTATTGTTAATGATGTTGCACAATTTGTCTGGTTTCAGTAGATCAAAGTAAGTGTGCAGCTGTCGTCCCATCATTAGAAAGGTCGGGGATGCCTTGGTCTTAGCATGAGATGTGTTTCTATAGGAAAGTAAGATGGTGTCCAGATGGTTTTGAATGGATAATTGTCCCCTGGCTGATTTCAAAGTTTGTTTCATTGTCTGCACAAATCTTTCAGCTAATCCTTTGGTGGATGGATGATATGGTGCTGAAGTGATGTGGTGTATCCCATTTGTCTTCATAAAACTTTGATACTCCTGAGAGACAAACTGAAGTCCGTTGTCACTCACAAGTTGTTCTGGCAGACCAAAAGGACTAAAGAGTCCCCATAGCTTTTGGATAATACTCTCTGCAGTAGTGGACTGCATTATAGAGACTTCTGGCCATTTAGAATGGGCATCAAGAACATGCTTCCTTCAAGGGGACCAACAAAATCAACTTGAATACGTTGCCACAGGTTTTCAGGTCAGTCCCATTCCTGACACCCTGATATGACATACAAGCTCTTGTCTTCTCTTCAATAGCACTGTCAAATCCAGGCCCCCCAAAATAGCTTCGTGCAATATGGCATATGGCACAGTTCAGGCTTTCAGATATTTTGGATGACTGTCAGGTTTAATGTTCAATGTCACATTGCCGACACACCAGGCCCTTACACCAGCATTCTGATGCCTGGTGACCCAGTTTACCACAGCGGTAACATTCCTGACTCTGAACAGTTTTGTGGGTAGGTTCTTGTGACACCTTATGCACCCTAGGGGATGCACCTCCTTTGCAGCCAGTGCCATGGAGACTGCAATATCAACAGTCTTCTGTAAAGTAAGCTGAGCTTCTGTCAATAGGCACTTCCGTATAGCTTCACTGTGCAGGCCACACACCCACCTGTCAAGGAGAGCATCATTTAATATCTCCTTACATTCACAGTGTTCCACAAGCCCTTTTAAAGTTGCTACAAATTGTACAACTGCTTCATCTTCTTTTTGGTCTCTTTTGTGGGACCTATATCTTTCAATATTACCAGTGGTTTTGGAGAAAAATGGAATCCCAGGTTTTCCACAATGTCATTGTAAGGTTTGATCTCAGGCTTAACAGGGTGAAGTAAGCTGCACAGCAGGGAGTAGGTCTTAGCCCCTACAACACTTAAGAATATTGGCACCTTCTTCTCTTCTGTAATGTCATTTGCAATAACAAAAAGCTCAAAACACTCAGTATACACTATATTCTCCTCAAAAGGTTCCAGTGGCCCTGTAAGTGTAGCCATGGTTTTAGTTTCAGGTTGCAGTCAGTGCAAACAAGCCAGTTCTCACCCCATTCCAACAGCAAAAAGGTTTTGCTTTTTGGTTTTGGATTTGTACCTTGACTTCTACTTCCTTCTGTTGCTGGGGAAGCACAGGAATCCCATCCTCATTGCCACTTTGTTGTATCCTTGGGGGCAGCAGTTTTAGGAAGAAATCACTTGAGACAGAGAGCTGTGATCTTTACAAGCAGACATTTATTGCCACACACTGAACTAACCAAACCAGCCAAAACTGGCTGAGCTATCCCCTAATAATCTAACTCAGTTGCCATAGCAATAACAAGGTTCTATTACCATGACAACCAAATACACAACAGTCTGTATTGTGGGTCCGCCTTAGAACTGCAGCCCCTGTGAGCCCTGGCAGTTAACAAAAATGGACATTCTGGACAGTTTCATGGCTGCCACCTGAAGAGCAGCTGTGAAACTGACAAGAATGTCCATTTCAATTAGCCACTGCCAAGGCCTGGGGAGCAAATTTCATTTTGGAAACACCAAGTAAATTAAATATTAATATGATTTTTTTATTTATTTTCTGGTTTGTGGGAAGTTTCTAAAAATCTGGTTTCATTTTGGATCCGTTTTTTTTTAACTGTCCAAAATTTATCATGAATCAGAAACTGCCACTGTTGGCCACCTCTATTAACAACTGGGATACAAACTTTCAGAAATACATCAAAGGAAAGAGAAAAGGCCAATTATAATTCTGAGACCTACAACTTTCAATATTCCATTTCATAAGAAGCTTAACCAATGCAAAAACATATATCAAATTCCCTGCATGAATTCTTCAGCATCAATACATCTCAAAGCCAGATTCATACCACAAACAACCTCCATTGTTTTATCAAATTACTACCAGACTCTTTTTTGAACTTCAGTATATTAGCTCTATCCTTTGAGACTTTGGTGCTTTGATCTCCTTCATGGCTGGTTTTCAAACCATACCTTGGGTGTTTGTAGTCATCTGTGTGACTGACAGTCTAGAACTGTGTGGAAAATATGCTACTCATTGAAAGTGAACCAGGACTCTTGGGCTCCATGAGTGTAAGGCTATGCTTTACCATATTACTAGAGAGTTTGCACAACTTATAAATTGAGATATAGCCATTTGGAACCTGGAGTAACAATCCTGCTCTGATGTCAAGAATCAGAGAGGTAGCCGTGTTAGTCTGGAATTGCATAAGTTACAAAGAGTCCTGTGGCACCTTAAAGATTAACTAAAGTATTGAAGCATAAACTTTTGAGTGGGTATTAGCCCATGAAAGCTTATGCTTCAATACTTTAGTTAGTCTTTAAGGTGCCACAGGACTCTTTGTAAATCCTACTCTATTCTTTTAATCAGGAGAGCTTTCTACACAGCAGAATGTTATATAATAACAATACCCTAGCCTTTACCTAGTGCTTTTCAGCAGTAGATCTCAAAGCACTTAACAAAAGAAATCAGTTCCATTGCCCCCCCTCCCTCCCCCATACACCTTTTCTTTCAGATGGGAAACTGCGGCAGGAGGAGGTGATGTGAGTTGCCCAAGATCACTCAGCAAGCCAGTGGCAAAACCAAACACAGAACCCAGTTCCACTAAGTCCCAGTCTGGTGCTGTAACCAGGAGGCCATTCTCCTCCCACAATCTATAAATAGCCCTCCTATCTGCAGTCTTGCCTGACAATTAACCTAGTCAGTCAGTTCTTAAAGGCATAAGGCCTCATTCTGATCTGACACTGGTGCAAATCAGAAGTAATTTACACTGAAGTTAAAGGAGTTACATTGATTTAAGTGTGGCATAAACTGGAGTCGGGTCCATTGTACTAATCTGTCTTAGGTGTGTCTCACAAATAATGCTACACAAACCAATAACTATCTAGCCAAAGGGGACTCTTCTCCTGGCCCAGCTAGTAAGAACACTTGTACTAGTACTAAACTTGACTCAGCTGTGGATTGCTATTTGCATATGCCACCCATGTCTTCAAAAAATGTTTTCTAGAATGTCTAAAGCTGGGATAGAGTAACAACTTGAGACACAAGGGATACTGCAGTTCTACACAGGAAGCCACAGAATTTTCCTCCACAAATTGAAAACACCATTCTTAGTGCAAAGGCATTGAACATGTGGGAAACCATGCACGGAAAGCTTAATCTTGTCTGTGAAAAAAATCTGTACTTTTTTTTATGCCACAAATAATTTAAAGTAAACCAAAGCTAGTTTTGAAATTGAAATGGGCACTTCATTTACTTTTTAAATCCACCTCCTGCTAATTAAGTCAGACATTCCATGAAGATGTTAATTTTGTTATGAAGCTGTCGCATCTCTCCAAATAATTCAAAACTCTAATTACATCACCTGGGTGGAAGACCAGATGAGCCCTTAGTAGACAAAATAAAACAAAATTTCAAGCTGCTGAGCAGGATTTAGGATGTGTTTCCATTTCACCTACAAAACAAAATACATATTTCTAAACAGTGAACCCAATGCTGCAGAGAAAGCCAGACTTGTCTAACAAATGTCTAAATTATGCCCACTAAATAACACACCTGCATCTGAGGGAAGACTATGGTCCAAAGGGAATTGCTTTAAAAAATGCTGACATTGATTCAAATTTCTGTTGCTCCGTTGGGCTGTCTTTATGCCATTTCTCTCCATCTCTCCCTGTAACACACACACACACAGCAAAAATATGGCTAACAATGAATACCATACAAAGTCAACATAGAATATTCATCTTTATTAGAAAGATGACTCAAAGACCCACAAGGTTATGGGATTGTCTAGTGGACTGAAAATTACATGGAGTATACCCTTCCCCCATCCCAACCATGCTATTACTAAATAAAATGAATGTCTGTATTGTTGAAACAGCTATATTATTTTGCTACATTACAATTTGTTCCTGGAAACATACAAATATACTTCAATTCACTAATAAAATGTAAGCCTGACATTAATTTGCAACAAGGAAGATTTAGGTTAAATAGTAGGAAAAAAACTAGCTGTAAGGATAGTTAATTACTGGAATAATTTCTCAAATAAGGTTGTGGAATCCCCATCACTGGAGGTTTTAAAGAACAGATTAGACAGTTATCCATCTAGAATGGTTGGGGTATACTTAAACCTGTCTCAGCACAGGAAAGTTTGAGGAGATTAGGTCCTGAGGTCCCTTCCATCCTATCTTTCTATGACTCAATGCACAACATGGATCATTTGGGGACAATGAGCAAAGTGAGCAAGAAGGTATTGCTCAGCCTATCCTTTCCTTGTGTCTGGAATTTTCATGTCCCTAATTTCTGTTTAAAGGCAACAATTTTCTGAGCTGGAGGAAAAACAAAATTTTAAAGAAGGGATAAATAGATGGGGATGGCAGAGAGTGGAAAATATGATGGAGAAGGGAAGTAGTGAGTGAAGCCAAGGCAAAGTGGCACCATCACTTGAGTTTTTCCAAACCTAAATTAAAAGCTGGTGGAAAAATTCCAACAATACACTTTGGAGTTTTGTTGAAATTGAAACATTGCATAGGGACAGACAGCTGTTGGTAAAGTTCCAACAGAAGCCTCAGCTGGCAGGCTTTCAAGGAGTGGAGGTCCTGGAAGCCATGGAAATCCTGGCTCTTGGGCTTGAGGCTCCTCATCAGCCTGGCATTCCAAGCTCGTGATCTTTGGCAGCCCACCTGGTAGGCAGATGGGAGAGCTGTCAGCCTAGAAACCTCAGAGATCCTGGCTCCCAAGCTCACCACTGCTCAGCTGCCAAGGGATCTGAGGGCTTCAGAGGCACAGCTCCACCTCCCAGAAAGACTGCCCTCCAAAAGTCAAAGCTTCATTCTTTTTCACAGAGAAATGTTGGGGGTTTGTTCTGAATTGTAATTAAATCAAATATCAAAATCCTTCATAAAAACAGACTTACCTTCCTCCACCCAGCTCTAGCTAATAAGAAAATAGAGGGATGGTGTTGACTAGAAAGAAATAGTTTAAGTGAAGGGAGCGCCTAGGGCAGTTAAGTGCAACAGATTCTCTACTGACTGGACATTCAGCTTGACCAGGAGGAAATCTTCCCATATAAATAAATTCTTTTAGGGCCCGAGGGCTCTTATATCGTTGAACTCTTCTTCCAGTTCACCCAGTCTTACAGCAAAATCAGAGTCAGTTCCAGGCACCAGCTGAGGAAGCGCGTGCCTGAGGAGGCACATTATGGTCAATCTTGGGGCGGCACAATTCGGCCGCCCCTCCCATTTTTTTTTTTGCTTTAGCAGTTTGAGTGGCTTTTTTTTTTTTTGCTGGGGTGAAGGGGGTGGGCAAAAAAGGTAGAACTGTCCCTGAGCAAAATGCTCTAATATCTGTTAGTAATCCTTATTCAACAAACTTCACTGAGACACTGAAGATGAGCCTATAATACCATAGATATCTTCAGATCTGCATCTCTCCCTCTCCGATGATAAGCCCCCATTCTTTTCCCCAGTGTGGATTCTTCTCTCTACAACAGACTCCACTTCCTTCCAAATGTCCTGATCTCCAACACTCCACAAATCCAGTCATCTTGAACTCTCCTCCTTGTGCTGGATCCCTCCATGTTGCCTCACATACCTGCCTCCCCACCTCTGTTTGCCTGCCAATACCTGCCCCAACCACCAGCCCCTGTTGGATATCGGCTCCCACATGACTTGCTTCTCTGCTGACTTATTATCTCTGAATATATGTACCACAGAATTACCATTTTCCCTCTTCATAAGGGGTCTATCTGTCTGATTATTCAACACACACTCTTGAATCTCATTCACATGAGAGTCACTCTTGCCTTCCTGTATATAAAGGTCAGTCAGTTAAGTCATCTGCCTCAGTGAGTCAGCAGAACACACTCAGACCTTTCTGAATATGATCAACACCTGCAAGCTGCCTGCGTGGCAGGTGTTTAGGCAAATAACACCTAGCCTATTGCAAGAATACTTTGGATCCTCCATTTCTTCATTATGTCCCTTCATATTGTTTAAAAACTCACCCCACTACCCATAAAGAACCAGTTATTGAGTAGTTCATCATTATTTACTTAATAATATTTGTGTTTATACATCAGATTAATCTGTCATTTCATTTGGTACTCTGCGATACACTGTGCTCTGCAGATTGGTACTCCATGACAGCTCCCTACACAACAGTGTTAAAGGGCACAGCAGGCAAGGCTTGAGGGTTCATGAGCTGCTGGTGTCCGCTGCATCACTCACTTGTGTCTGGAGACAGCACACTCCCTGCAAGAGTAACCATGGAGCAGAGAGGTACCCCTTCCTGGTCTACAATTTGGGGAGGAGGAGCCTCTGGTCCACGAGGATGGATTCTGATTCACATGTTTATTAGTTAGGCTGAGCTCCCTGCACCAAGACTTCAACCAACGAGCCCGATTCTCCACTTCCTAGAACCATGTAAAATCATTTATATCCGTGCAGAGTGGTGCAAAATATTACCATTCCAAGCTGGTCAGCTTCCTTTCACATTGCATGACTCCACAGGGAGGATCAGACTCTGCATGTTTAATAAATGAGTTGTCCTAATTACTGCACACTGTAATTGTTGCCTTAATTTTGGTTAGACAAACAAACCCCCCAAACACATTAAACAAAATATATTGTCCCCGTTGGAAGGCTTTACAGTATTACCCAGCTATTGCTAAAGAGAAGACAGCATTTCACACAGCATGCATTTTGTATCTTGCAGCTTAACAGAGCGAAACTTCCTTACTGGAAGATGACCCTGCTAAATGTGTGCAGCCTTATAAACAATGTAAACAACCAAGCAGAGGAAACAGCGGAGTCTGAGGAAGATGACCTCCTTCCGAGAGGACAGTTTCCTGCTGCTCTCGATGGCTCCAGCTTGGAAGCGATGCTGACAATATACCACCTCCAAAAAGTCTGCCACAGCAGAGCCTTTCAGCACTGGGAGGTAAGCAGCGTATCACTAATGCATGTCACTGGAAGGACTCTGCTTTGATGCTGAAATTTATATATCAAGAGAGACTTGCCTGCTCTGTATGAACCCTTCAGAGCCTCAGTATATTGGGCCAAAATATCCCCTTCCAGCATTGTTGGGCACTGATTATCCATAGGGTGACCAGACAGCAAATGTGAAAAATCAGGACAGGGGGTGGGGGATAATAGGAGCTTATATAATAAAAAGACACAAAAATTGGGACTGTCCCTATAAAATCAGGACACCTGGTCACCCTAGTTATTTATCTAGCTGGTGCTCCCCGTCTAAGTGATTTCCTTTAAACAATCTTGTACATATATCATTTCTGAAGAGCTGCAGGGTGCTTTGGACTACATCAATGTAAAATATTATCTATACAGTAGACTCTCATCTAGGATGATAGGGAAAAAAATAATCCTGGTTAATAAAATCCCGGATAATCACCATCCATAGGAAATATGGAGGGTAGGGGGTTGGTTCACCAGCCACCCTGTGCTGGGGGGGTGATAGGGGGTGTTGGTTCACTGGCTGCCCTATGCCCTGATGGGTTTTTTTGTGTGTGTGCTTGGGGTGCCAACAAAGCCAGAGCTGGCCCTGAGAGTTACACATATTTTTTTTTGACATCCTGGTTAATCCACATCCTGGTTAACCCAATCCTGGATAATTGAGAGTCTACTGTATCATTTCTCCACACTTTGTAGCCATTCCAAAGACAGCAGTAGAGTTAGTTTGGATTTACACAGATGTGACTGAAAGCAGGAGATGGCTTTATGTATGTGCATAGGATTGTTGGGTCCACTTCGTAGTTGCCCATTTACACTATCTATATCAGCACAGTGTATATGCAAAGCCACCATGGTTACCCTGGGGAATACCATGAAGCAAGGTGTTTTCTCCGAGCATTGCTCTATGCTACTTTAGGGGATCTTGTGGTGCCCAGAGGCCCAGGATGGAGAGTGCAGAAAAGGTAATTTAGAGCCATTTTGCTCTCTCGCTCTCTCTCCTGTATGCACACTCTCCTCAGCTGTCCTAAATTCATGCTCAGCACATGAGAACCTTAACTTCTAAAAACTTCATCCACATTAAATGAAAGCTCCCTGGGTGAAATCTTAGCCCCACTAGAGTCAATGTCAACAGTCCCATTTACTTCAATGGAATGAGGATTTCACCCCCAAAATTTTGAATTTACTCATCTCTGATTAGACATTACATTGGTATTGCTTTATAATTCATTCTTTAAAACAATTAAAGTCCATTATCTTTTTTTTTCTAGTGGGTACATTAAGAGAATATAGATTTACAAAAATATTAAGAGATTAATATTTGTCTTTATTTTTAATCCAAAGAAATACAGAGATTCCACAGTGTCTCTTCTCCTGTTTTACAGATTCTTCAGCAGGATGTTTTCAATCAAGAGGATTCAAACCAAGATATAATGAAGAGAAAAACTCCTTATATCCTGAAACGGCAACTACATGTTAACAAAGCCAGAAGACCATACATACTCAAGAGAAGTTCATATTACTAATGCAGCAAAAAACAGCTATGTATATTTAGTTTGAGTAACTGTGCTTTATGGTTCTTATTTAAATTTAAAATCATATTTGTGTGAAAAATATACTATGAAAAATCATGAAGATTATAACATAACTGTGTATTTTTTGCAATTGTTGTTTCTTGAATGTGATCTTTCCTACTTGAGATTAATTGGACCAATACATTTACAAATAAATCTAGTTTCTAAGCATGATGTATTGTACACAACTGAGATTTCAAGATATTTGGTACAATAAGGTGTTTTTTTTTCTGTATTATAACACACACCTTCCTACACCAAAAGTAAATCAATAATCCATAAACACCAGTAAGTATCATAAAATGTCTCAAACACCACAAAACCAATCTGTGCTGGAAAACTGCTGTGTAATATGGTGACTGGAATTGCCACAATGTTTTCTAAATTGACCAGTGGCAATTATTAGGGTTTAAGTCTAAATAAGCAAGAAAACATTGTGACTTGGCTACTAAATTGCACATTAAAAGATCCTTTAAGTGACATTCCTTATTTTGATTACTTTAACTTCATGGACCAATGAAGGACCATGATTTAATACATTTATTAATTATTAGAGAAAAAATATGTTCATCAGTGTCTGCTAGATGACTAAAGCCAGGAGGTAGTATCTACTTCAGAGAAATTCAGATTATGACTGAGGCAAGAAAGCAACGTATATTTAGTTTATCCAATCAATTAAACAACTTATGCTCTCTCCATACTGTATGCGGAAGGACTTAAAGAGTAAAACTAAGAGGTGATCTAAAGTCTAATGAAGTCAATGAAAATGCTTTAAACCATGGTCATGATTCCGATTGCAGGTGAACCTCGATGCAACATATCCATCAGAGTGATGGATAATGCAGGATTAACGGTGGTATTCAAAAATTCCAGCACAGTGTATCATGACTAAGACTAAGATTTGTCACGGGTATTTTTAATGAAAGACAGACAGGTTGCAACATTCATGGATGCCCATGTCCTGTCTGTGAGCCTTACTAAAATGTACATGGGGGTGAGCCCAACAGTGGGAGCCTCACTGGGGGCTGACTGCCAGCCACTGCTCCAGCCCTGCTGCTGCTCTGGCCCTGCAGCCTGCTCTTACATTGGTGACTGACCCAGCTCAGGGCCCTGCTGAGGACCTGGCTACTGCTCCAGTGCCAGGGCTCCAGTCCTGCTCCTGCTCCTGGGCAAGATCTGATAACTGCTCCAGCCCTGCCACTGCAGTGGGCTGAAGCCAAAAGACTCATGGAATCTGTGACATCCACAACACAATCAATCATATCCTCAATCAGGACCAAAATAACATTCTTACAGTGAGGACATCTCACTGTGCATTTTACTTTGATTATATTGAGGATAATCACACTTCCCATTGTGACCCATAGATTTTATTTATCGGTTTGCTTTTAAATAGTCATGTAAACTTTTGCGGCATGTCATGCCATGTGTGAACTCACAAAGATATACACACTAACTTCAAAAATCATAATTCCAGTACATCAAAGCAATAAAGCACATGCTTAATATTAAGTCCTGGTGACTTAAAGTTAAGCATGTGCTTTTCTGAGCTGAAGACTGACACTGGGTAAGATCCATGAGAGGGCACTGGGCAGGCTAGGTGACTGTAGCAGTCCTGCCTCAGTTTCCCTCTCTGAAGGGCACCTTGAGTACTCCACAACACAGTCCAATAGTATTTAAAACAAGGCTCCTCTTCAAGAGTCCAATTTATTTAGTCCTGCCAGCAATAAATCAAATACTCAAAATAAAACAAAAAAACCCCAAATAAATCTTCACCGCAGTCTCAGGCTGGGTTGACCCACTAATCTCTTTGGTCGGTCTTTCACAGGGAAACATTACCCAAGATACAGTGTGGACTGTTGAACAGCTGTGTTCCCCTCTCCCCCAGTTCTCCAACCTAGGGTGCCTCTTACACTGCCTTGCTGTGAGAACCATTTGCCAAGTCTCCAGCAATGCAACTTGGTCCCAGCCACATAGTATTGAGTGCTACTAGCTAGCCACTCATGAATTAAACTGAAGAGCAATACCAGCACTCTCTCTAGTCCCAGACTTTGCCCAGAAATGTGCAAAGGGTACTGCCCAATATACTGCTGAACAATGCAAGCTCACATAAAGTCCATCATTTCATCATTGGTAAATGAGATGCACCAGACTTGTTATCCAAATGGAATTTTCCCACATACTTTAATCCTGGTTAGGATTAAACACTGGTTGAGATAAAACAGTAAAACAAGCTTATTTTTTTACAGAAAGAATTTTTTTTAAGTGATTAGAAGTAATGAATCATAAAATTCAGGATTGGTTATAAAAGAAATAACAGATAAAAAACACAAACTAAAGTCTTACTTAATAAACTAACAGAATTCAAAGCAAAGACATTTTTCACTGCACACCACAGTAACCTTCACAGGCTGGGTCTCTTTCCAGCCTAGGTCCCCTCCACCTGAGTTTGGTGTCCTTCAGTTATTCATTGATATCATGAGCAGAGAGATGGGAGGAAGAGGCGTGAAGTCAAGTGTTTTCCTAACCTTTTTACAATTTCTATTTCTTGTGCTAGAAATATCCTTCCTGAGTCATGGTGACAAAAACAGTATCTTGTGGATATGAGTTTAAACTGTCCCTGTGATGGAATGCAAATTTCTTGTTTACTCCTTCCTGCCTGCTGGAGAATGGCTGCTTAAACTGGTGATCGTGCTTTAGTATATGGCTGGGGTGCCAGTGTATCTTTGCCTCTGAAAAACTGCTTTTCTTAACCTTGGAGAATGTCATAACAAAATTATGCAATAGAGTCTTGCAACAATAAATACAATGTTGCCACACATTTTACCAGGACAATAAGTTCAGCAGATTATGACTGCTCAAATGATTCCTCACAAGGCATATTTTGTACAAAATATATTACAATCTTATAAAAGGGTGAATATGGGGATACTGGTTGTCATACACAGCTTATGCAAGTTTCTGCATCACTCCCAAACTGGTCTGACTGCCTGCTCTCCCAGCAGTGACACCTAGGACTTCTTCCCTGCAGTCTTCCACAGGTGCAGTGTCCAAGTGGCCCTCCATGCCCTGGTTAATGGCTCCTTATCACTGCAGCCTCTGGCACAGCTTTCTTTCCCTTCATTCATCCCAGAACCTTTTCCTTATTTCTCAAGGCTTAGCCTGTGTTAGGAAAATCACTGGGTCATTTGACTATCTGGGGGAGATGAGCTGATTCTATCACCAGTGAGACTGAGCCCATATCCTTCAGAAGCTAGCCTATTTGGACAGGGCCTAACAATAAAGTACAGAATATCCATGTAGAATTTGAAACATTTTTTAGTATCTGTTTGTTTGTTTTTTTCAGGCCAGTGCTGATAAATAATTGGGACAAAATCCATATCATTTTTCAAATTTTGGTATATATTATTGTAAGTTTGGGAGTGTATATGAAAGGAGAGTCAGGATGCTTTTTTCTATTAAGGTGTGAAAACAGGTGGGAAGGAACACACTCTCATTCAAATGTTCAAGTTCTGTAGATCTAAAATATAGCATTAGTAATTCCAAATGGTTTCCCCATTGATCTGAAATAACAAAGCAGAACTGAGTATGTTGAAGGTTCACAACCAAATAATTCTGCTCTTAATCACCAGGAGAAAAACACCTGAGACCAAGACAGCCATTCCTTGTGTACCTTCAATAGAAGAGAGCATGACAATTCTTACAGATCTAGCTACAGAAACAATATCTATAATTTTGGAAAATTAGACTTATTTTCTTGCTCTCAGTAAAGACATGGACGTAAGACTAAATGCCCAACATGAATGGAAAGAAAACTAAATTCAGGAAATAGATTACAGTCATGTTATTCACCCATATGAAAGTTCAATTGATATTATAAGACAAGCTTTCTAGAGTTCAGAAATTCCCTATGAAAATTCAGCCAGGAATAAAAATTGGTTTTTAAAACCAACAACATATGTTCAGTCAACATGATTTAAAATTAACTGAGATATTTAAGTTATAACAATAAAGGCAATTTAAAGTTAATTCAGATGATTTTTTTCTCTTTCATAATCACAAAATAGGCTTAACCCTTATTATTTTGAAGGCCATTAGTACAGACTGTGCACTTGGCGCTTTAGATATGTTTCTTGTTACTTGACAAGTTGTGTGTGTTTAATAAAGCAATTACGGAGAGATTTGGCTGTCTATCACTGTAGACTTAAAGCTGTATGAATAACACATAGGGTGACCCCTTGTACCAATTTTATAGGGACAGTCCCAACTTTGGGGTATTTTTCTTATATGGGGTCCTATTACCCCCTACCCTGCCCCATCCTGATTTTTCACATTTGCCGTCTGTTCACCCTAATGCTACATTTCAGTTTGATTGTTATTCCAAAAAATTAACCCCCCCAAAAAAATATTTTTCCAGGTTGATCTGAAAATGAAATTCTTTAAATTGTTTTTCCACTCAAAATGGGGTTTTTAAAGTTGTTTCAGGTTTCAGGTTGTATGCTCCAATTTATGAGTATTCCATAAAAGGTTCTGAGAAGCATAGACATCTGCCCAAAGGACCATCTCAAAAGTTTGAGTATATATGTATATAATGACTAAGGCATCACCTGATAAATCTACAAACATTCAAAAAATGTTTCTTTTTGAGAGAGACAAAGGGAGTGAGGAATATCTTCTAGTGGACCAATTTATGTCAGTGAGAGAGACAAGCTTCCAACATCCATTGAGCTTTCCTTCTTCAGGTCCTGAAGAACAGCTCCATGCTTTAAAGTGTGTCTGTTTCACCAACAGAAGTTGGTCCACTAGAAGATATTCCTCACTCCCTTTGTCTCTCTCAAAAAGAAACATTTTTTGAATGTTTGTAGATTTATTAGGTGATGCCTTAGTCATTATATACATATATACTCAAACTTTTGAGATGGTCCTTTGGGCAGATGTCTATGCTTCTCAGAACCTTTTGGTACAGAATTCAATTGCTATTTTGCAAAAGTTATACTCCAGGGCCCCCCAATCTTCTTGGTCTCTACATATGAAAAGTGTTCTATGCAAACCACTGAGAAATTAGCAATTTTCCTATCATTGACCCAAAATATCAGCTATTATTTAAAAATAACGTACAAAAGCAATATCTTTATATTGTGGGTTCTCTCATAGTAATGGAGCAAAAGGCTGGCTTGCCATTGGGTAATCAATGGTACAACAAGAATAAGGACTATGAAAGATGAAGTTTTTGGCAGGATGACACAGGTTCATGAAACATCATAGACATTTTGATAAAGGACATTTGATGAAGGTGGTTAAGAGAAAGATTTCTGGATAAATCTAACTTATCTGAATAGTTTGTCTATGGGGTGGAGGAACTTTAGTGGATATCACTTTGTGTTTCTTTCTATGCCTCTCCCCTTTATGTTATTCTTTTAAAAATCAAACACTTTAAAGAAATATTCTGCAATATGGTACTTACATATATATCCTGTATGTCACAATGACAAACTTACATGTGAGAACCAATATATTGCTGCTGTTATGCCACCCTTTGAAGACAATCATTGTTCTTTTTTTCATAGAGAATTCATTGGAAGATGCCTTCTTTTCTGTTCAGAGAAACCAAGGGAGAGAGGAACACAATAGATGGTAGAAGGCAGTTTAAATACATGCATGTGTATGACACACAAATGGGAAGATGTATTCAGATTCTTCAGAATTCTGTAGCCAACAATTATTTATGAAAGCTTGTAATCTAAAATATTCAGAATTATACAATGAATAAAACACCATTATTTTCTTTTCCCTTGTCACAGAAATTGTCACTTATGTGAGGTTTCTAGGGATTCTGCCTTTAATATTCAAGAAACCATTTCCCTGACAATCTTAGAGAGGTTTTTCCACCAAATACAGCTCCCTGGTGAATTGCCATTCTTCTCAAAAGTCTCCACATCACTGAAGTAAATATCTCAAAATGATAGAATACAATTGCCCAGAGAGTTAAAAACTGTGGAGAATGAAGGAGGTATGTGTATTATTTTTATAAATAACATACCCTCAGTTTACCTGTTTCTTATTATCCTGCCTGACAGTATAGCATTAAATCAAGGGAGGCTGTTAGGGGGTGAAGCTACCAGGAAATGAAACAATCGACAGATATAAGTTTCCTTAAGGGAACAATGGGGAAGTTTTTAATTGGAAAATGCCCTTGCTTGGCTCCAACCAGGTTTACTTTTCCCAGGGCTGAGTCTAGGATCAAAGGGGATACTAAACCACTAAAGTACCTGGGCCTAGAAAGGAAGGGCAATGAACAGGTTGTGAGGAGCAGCTCACAGAGTGCCAGTGAAATCTCACAAGAAAAGATTAAGTGAGGCCCTATAGGCCTTTCTTTTAAGACTTGTCTCTGATTGCTAGGTACCTTTAGGGGAGTTAATAAATAATGCTTAATGCTGATGGAGCTGTTTATGAGTCTCTTTAATGCACTATCTCAGCTCCTGGAGGAAGAGGGCCTGCAGATGCGGAACACAGTTGGAGCTGTCGGATTAATATGGCTGGTAAGCATGGAGGGGGTATAGCCCAGATATCCTGTCTAAAAGTGGTTGGACCAGCCTGTTCCACCAAAAGAAAGGTCTGAAAAAATGCTTGTCCATAACCATGACATTACAAATAATCATAGCCCTGGAAACTGTTAAAACCATTTCAAATCTATACAGTTCTTACTCACAAATTCATAAAATGATTTTATTTTGCTGTGAGCTGTTCATTGATTTATTTCAGTGGTTCTTAATCTTTATTACCCTGTAGGCCACATCATTACAAAGTTTCACAGACCCACATTCAGTCTCCTGGTTTTACAACTTCTACTTTTGAAAATGTTGCATTTTGCAGACCACTAAGAAAAGACTCACAGCTGTAGAATCATCTGTATAATTGATTTGTATATGGCCAGGCAGCTCACAAAACATTACATTTTATGATTCACACAGCAAGCATATTTAAATTTTCATGGACCAGTGTTAAACAAACTGACAGAGTTGTGCTGATTTTTGTTCCCTCTTAAAAAAGAGAGCAAGAAAACCAAATGACTCTATACTTTATTATAAGAACCTTATACCTCATCTAAAAGTAGAATCATCAAAAAACACTTTTGTCCTTCAAAAATCTCTGAAGAGAGATTAAGAGCAGCTTCAAAAGCTTTTGAAATAACTTATTAAAAAAAGTAATAAGGAATGTCTTTCTCTCACCTTATCACCTCCTGGGAACTGTAATGTGCGCATTATCTGCTTCTTCCTATGTTACAGACTGTTGAGCAACAAACCACAGTGATAGGAAGAACCTGAATTCAGCATAATTTGTTCAGCACTGTTAAGAGCCACAGACATTCAATGACAGGATTCCTATTTTATTCTTTGTGTTTATTATATACAAAGAACATTATGAAGGTTGCAAAGTCAAGAGCTCAAAAGTTGGGAAATGCAAAATTAAGGTTTCATAGATTCAAAATTTCACAGATTCCAAAGGCCAGAAGAGATCATGGTGATGATCTGGTATGACCTCTTGGCCTACTCAGGTCTAACTATAGACCTCCCTGCAGTGTGTGTGTGTGTATATATATATTTATTTATTTAACTAGACCATAAACAAAACCAAAACAAACTCAAGGGTTGTACCCTATAACTGAAGAATTGCTAATAGAGTACCTATTTAAGAAACTGGAAAAAAAAGTGACCCAGGAAACTTCAGGCCTGTTAATTTGACCTCATTTGTATGCAAGGTTTTTGGACAAATTTTGAAAGAGAACGTCGTTAAGCACATAAAGGTAAACAGTAATTGGGATAAACTGCAACATGGTTTTTGTAAAAGGTAGATCATGCCAGACTAATCTGATCTCTTTGAGAAGATAACTGATTTTTTTGGACAAGGTAAATGCAGTAGAACTAATATATCTGGCTTTCGATGAGGCATTTGATAAATTCCTCTTGGGAAATTAATTAAATTGAAGAAATAGGGATTAATATGATAATTGAAAGGTAGTTAAAGAACTGGTTAAAGAGTTTACATGTCATACTGAAAGGTGAACTGTCAGGCTGAAGGGAGGTTACTAGTGAAATTTCTCTGGAATCGATCTTGGGAGAAATTTTATTTTTCATTCATGACCTTGGTACAAAAAGTGAGAGCGTGCTAATAAAATTTGTGGATAACAAAGTTGGGATGTATTGCCAATATGGAAGAGTACTGGAATATTATACAAGAAGATCTAGATGACATTGATAAAGAATAATAGAAAGGTTATGAAATGTAGTAGTGAAAAGTCATGCACTTAGGAACTTACAACAAAATTTTTTGCTATAAGCTGAAGACTTATTAAATGGAAGTGAGAGAAGGAGTAAAACCTGGGGGTATTGGTTGATCTCAGGATGACTATTAGTGGCCAATGTGATGTGTCTGTGAAAAAGGCAACTGCAGTCCTAGGATGCTGCAGCAAGGTATTTTGAGTAGAGACAGGGCAGTGGTAGTACCATTATAGAAGGCACTGGTGAAACCTCATCTGGAATACCATGCGTAGTTCTGGTCTCTTGTTTAATAAACATGAATTCAAACTGGAACAGGTGCAGAGAAGGGCTACTAGGATGGTCCAAGGAATGGAAAATCTACCTTATGAGAGGAGACTCGAAGAGCTCAGTTTGTTTAGCCTAACCAAAAGAAGGCTGAGGTGAGATATGATTGCTCTTTATAATACCTCAAAGGGATAAATACCTGGGAGGGGTTATACAAGTTAAGTGCCAATACTGACACAAGAATAAGTGGATATAAAGTAGTCATCAATACATTTAGGTTTGAAATTAGATGCATTTTTCTAACTATCAGAGGAGTGAAATTCTGGAACAGCCTTCAAGAGGAGTGATGGGGGAAAAAAACCCATAACTGGCTTCAAGACTGAGCTTGATATGTTTATGCAGGGGATGCTATGATGAGACTGCCTACAATGACAGGTAGCAAATATCTCCAACAGTCAGTGATGGGATACTAGATGGGGGATAGCTCTGAGTTATTAGAGAGCATCCTTTCCCAGGTGTCTGGCAGCTGGGTTTTGCCCACATGCTTAGGGTCTAACTGACCTCCATATTTGGAAGTCACGAAAGGCTTTTCCCCAGGGAAAGGTTGGCAGAGGCTCTGGGGAGACTTGCAGGTTTAAACTAGTTTAAATGGTGGGTTTTCTGTAACTTGAACTCTTTAAATGATGATTTGAGGACTTCATTAACTCAGCCAGAGGTTAGGGGGTCTATTACAGGAGTGGGTGGGTGAGGTTCTGTGGCCTGTGATGTGCAGGAGATCAGATATGTGATCACTGACAGTCCATTCTGGCCTTAAAGTCTGTGAGTCTATACTGAAGTCACAAGAACTTAGCTATCTAGCTCATCTATGTCTACACAAGTTACAATCACACTCCATGATTGCAATGCAGACACCTTCCATTTTTCTCTCTTCAAGACTGTAGTATGAGCTCACGCAGTACCTAGCACAATGAGGCCTTTGCCTCTAGGCGTTGCCAAAATGCATATAACAACTAATAAAAATTAGGCCCATAGGGTTCATAGACCTTGTACTAGCTCTCTGCATTGGAATAAATTTAATCTAAAATGAATACATTTAAGACATTACATTTTAATCTTGGGAAGTCAGCACTTACTAGAAAATCCCAGTTTGAACCCCAGCTAATTCACTACTGTCCCCTCCAAGCAGGGGTGTCATTGGCTAACCGGCAAAGGAGGCAGTTGCCATTCCCCTCACAACACGCCAGACTTTGGTTTGCTCCTTGAAGACTTTCCCTGAGTTTATATGTTCCAATTTGTCTTCCACTTTCTGTGCCATCCCCCTGGACTTTACAGGATATAATACAGCAACCGCAGTAAGATGTTCTATAAAATGACAGCTTTGCTCTCCCTCACCTGGCCCAAACTTTTCTGAAATGATACCACCTGCCGCTAACAGGCCTCCAACTTGCTTCTCTGTTCCCAGCAGGAGTACACTTTGTCTTTGAGGGAGTAGAATGGCTTGTATTTTTGCCTGGTTTGAAAAAAGTACCCGCAGCCTGGCATAGAAACAGGCCAATGACAATACAAGCCTGCCTGTATAATTTCAGCATCCCGGGCATGCTGCACCATGTTGCCCATGATTATTAAATTATTACTATTACTACAGAAAAATAACACAACATGTATGTTGAAACACCCTTAATTTTTACACCCAAATTAAAATAGCCTCCTCGTTGCTGATATTAGCTTGAGTATGAAAAGCTGTATGCAGCTCTACTGCTCAAGCCCATACTTGTTTTAAAAACATTCTTCATGGAGAAGGTCTGAATCTCTGGAAAATTCTAATTCAGCACAAGTATAAGCTACTTTAAAACCTCTCAGGTCACAGAACACTTGTTTTTGTGACCTCTAGGGATGTAAATTATAAACAAGATTTCTTATGAGCACTCAAGATGGTAAAGGTTAAAAAAAAACCCCAACATTTAATGCCTCTTGTTATTAGCAGCTTTCAATACTGTGCACAGAAGCTAATGTACCACTTACAAAGGCATATCTTAATGTAAGAGAGCGATCTGACATTTACTTTGGAAGCAAAGGGCTTTATTTAAATATATTGAGTATTAAAATATCCACAGAGCAGTTCTTGTAAAACTGATTCCTGTTCACTTAAGCAGTTCAGTGCTTCCCTGGTAGATACACATCTGCCATTTATTGGATATAAAAGCTTCTCTGATTCATCTACTTTAGTTAAACTTTTATCAAGGAAAAGCTGTTTTCAGCGGCAGTGGATGAGAACTCTGAGCAAAGCATTACAGGTTGCTCACTGGAATGGCTAATGTGCAGAAATAAAACCTGATGAAGCAATACAGTTTTGTGTAATACTCTGGAAAAGGTTCTGGGAACTAGAAACAAAAAAAGGCATACAGATAGGGTGTGCTACTCTAGCTACTATTAAAAAAAAAGAAAAAATGCTACAGTAAGTACTCTGCTGTATCTATTATCGGGGGGCGGCCATGTTAGTCTGTATGCACAAAAACAAGGAGTGCAGTGCCCCCTTAAAGACTAAGGGATTTATTTGGCATAAGCTTTCCTGGGTAAAAAACCTCACTTGCATCTGAAAAAGTGGGGGTGAGGGGGGTTTACCCACGAAAGCTTATGCCAAATAAATGCCTTAGTCTTTAAGAGGTCACCGGACTCTTCGTTCTTTTTGTTGTATCTATGTTAATCCTACCACAAGATCATCTCAGAGGAAGATCTCAATTTCCTGGTAAAAAAAAGTCAGTGCCTATGACTGATTACTATCAAAGTATACTGATCAATCCCCTAGTGATGAGCCTCTGCCCTTTGTACACTGGCATATTGGCAGAGTGACTGAACAGGCCTAGCTCTCATTTAATTTTGGCTTGATGGAACCTTGGCTGCAAATTTGACCTGGTTTGGATAGTACGCAGACTTAACTGTCATGTTCCAAAATTCAGGGGAGGAGAGCTCCATTTTTAAATGTATTGATACTTGCTTTGAATTCAGTTCAGATCCATCATGTAGCAAAGTATTTGACAGCTTTCATTTTAGCCTTACAGGTCATGCCCTGCCTGCCAAGTCTGAGTGGCAGGCAGAAGAGGAGAGCTAGCTATTGCAAAGAGAGGATAGGTTAGGCAACAAAGGAGGGATGCCATGGGGAGCTGGAAGTAAAGGACAGAGGGCAGCAATGGGGTGAGGGGGGAGTATGGTTGGGAGACAGTGAGAGGAAGATATAATTAAGCTAACTAGCAAATGGATTGGGTTACAAATAGTTGATAAAGACAGAAAGGAACTGAAGGCAGAGTATAGTATATTGCAGGGGTGGGCAAACTACGGCCCACAGGCCGCATCCAGCCCACGGGCGTGTCCTGTCCAGCCCCTAGGCTCCCGGCCGGGGAGGCTACCTCCAGCCCCTCCTCCACTCTCCTCCTTCCCTCGCAGCTTCAGTGCGCCACGCAGGCAGCGCTCTGGCCCGTAGCTCCTGCCAGACAGTGCTGCAGTGGCAAGTCTGGCTTTGGCGGGGCTGCGCGCTCCTGCAGGGCAGTGTGTCTGGCTCCAGCGGGCTGCACAGAGCCAGACACGCGGTTCTGAGTGGCGTGGTAAAGAGGGCCGGGGGGTTGGATAAGGGACAGGGGATTCCAGAGTCAGTCAGCAGGGACAGGGAGCAGGGGGTGGTTGGATGGGGGGGGGAGGGGTGGAGGCTCTGTGGGTGGTCAGGGGACAGGGAATGGGGAGGGGGGGGATGTATAGGGCATGAGAATCCCAGGGGTCTGTCAGGGGTCGTGTGGTGGTGGATAGGAATCAGAGCAGTCAGGGGACAGGGAGCTGTGGGGAGGGGGTTGGAGGTTCTGTGGGGGACAGTTAGGGGGCAGGAAGTGGGAGGGAGGGCTGAATAGGGGGCGGGGCCAGGCTGTTTGGGGAGGCACAGCCTTCCCTACCTGGCCCTCGTACAATTTTGCAATCCCATTGTGGCCCTTGGGCCAAAACGTTTGCCCATGCCTGGTATATTAACAGTATGACAGAATTGTATATTGCATGTATGCGCCTTCCCTCCCCCCCACCCCCCAACAGATTCAGATTTAGCACAAAGCAAGCTTTCTATCTTCCTTACAAGGAGTTTGTCAGCCTAATGCCTGGAAAGCCTCTCTGACAGAGAGAATGACAAGCCGTCATCTGCCCCATTCCCTTACATACACATACCCCAGCACAGTAATTGCCAGGCTCTTACCTGTCCCTCCTGCCTTCTGGTGGTACAGATGTCAGGTTGACTCCTCTACCTCCACCAATAATGCTGAATGTTTCCCCATCCACTGTTAAGGGTTCATATCCTAGGCTTCCAACAGAAGCAGCCCCTAGTCACACAATAGAAAGGGCAAGTGAGCGTGTCAGGGCCTAGTCTCAACCTTCGGAGAGTGGCCTGGAAGCATTCAGTGGGTGGATGACAGCATGGGCAGGGGTGCTGAGAGCCACTGAACCAAACTGTAAACCATGTATATGATGGAAACCACTTCAATCCAGGGAGTGTAGCAGCTCCCCTAATTCCAGGGCCTATGAGCGTGGGTTTTCCGTGCATCTTCTCCTCCCTGCTGCTGAGGCACCCTGGAAACCTGGCAAAAAAGATTACAGGTCTTTACATCCTGCTAAACAAAGGAGAATCTCTGTACTGAGCTAGAGCTGGTGAAAAAGTCAGGTTAACCAGAGGCACAGAGAGAAGCTCATAAAGGCAGCATTGCTAGCAGTCAGCAACTTGGCAGAGTGGGTCAGCAGGGAATTCCTGCTCTGTTAAGCCAAACTGCCCAAGAATGGAGGAAGTTTAAAGTTCTACTTGCCTTTCTTAC
This sequence comes from Sternotherus odoratus, assembly GCA_032164245.1. Lineage (NCBI taxonomy): Eukaryota > Metazoa > Chordata > Testudines > Kinosternidae > Sternotherus > Sternotherus odoratus. The sequence goes on from JAVMKO010000001.1 coordinate 65,546,165, forward strand.
ACGTCCAGGGCTAGTCCCGTACAGGCCATTTCCTAGTTGCCACAGGGAGAATTCTTTCCTAACACCTGGTTGGGAAAATTACTGAAATTTTAACAATATTTTTTTACAGAAACATGTTTTCTGCAAAAACAATTAAACCAGCCCTATGCAAGACATATTTTTATTTGTAATATAAGAGCAATCTGTTACTGCATCATTTATTTCATCCAATAGTCTGAAAGTGTTTTACTGGCATTATTTAATCAATCCTCACAGCCTCCAGGAGAGAGATATATATCCCCTATTGGACAAGAGAGAAACTGAGGCATGGAGAAGTGAAGTACGTTGCCCAACATCATACACACAGTTCTGGCAGCCTCAAACCTCAAGAAAAACTGGGAATCCTGTTTTAGACCCATGCTCTAACCACTAGACCACATTCCCACAAATCTGAAATAGACCATGTGCAGGTGAGCTGATGTGGACAGATTCCATTATTTAGGCTAGATTCATTTCAGCTAAGTGTTTTTTTTCTAAAGTAATTATGCAGCACCTGTCTTTTTTTATTGACCTGAAGAGGAAAATACTCAGTCATAAGAGGAATGATGCCTTTGAGGCAATTACAAGAAATTATCTTTGCACAGCATCTGACCTACATTTTTTTAAAAAAAATTCTCTTGCGTTGTTTAGCATTTCTGCCAGATGTGAATTTAATAATGAAGGCTCATATCTGCAAAGATACTAAGTGGCTTGGACAAATTCAAATGCAGCATATGTAAGTTTTACTAATATATTCTGAAAGGGGGGGAAACTGCCACATGCGACACTTTGAAGCATCAATCTTTCCGGTTAGGTGCTTATTTGAAGCATAAATGCCTGCAGCATACAACTGTCTGGAAGGAAAGGGTGGGAACAGAGATATGTGTGTGTATGCTAGTGAGTTGATCCAAAGACTCACCTGGAGGAACTTGCCTCGAGTTTTCCTGCTCAAACAAAAATGAGAGACACATAACATGTAGATATAGTGACAACAACAGCTCTGCTACAATGTGTTGTAAACCACTAATAGAATACAGTCCAAGGATTTCTAGCTTTGATTTTTATGCTACTGATGAAATCTACTAACAAATGTGTTCTTCTCTTTTTCTTAGTTTTATTTAGATTGCACACACCATGGCAGACTGTGTACTTGTTGCAAGATGACATAAGGAGAGGATGAGGTTCATGCCGTCTGGATCCAGGTATCTGCCAGACAATAAGAATGCAGTCACATCAGCATGCTCTCACATTCTGTGCTCCCTCAACCTACTCCTGTAACCTGATGAAACTCTGCTTTCTTTTCCAGTTGAGAGGGGTCTGAATCAAAATTCCAGAGATGAGCAATGCTACCCCGCCCTGCAATTCTGAATCCAGATTCAAATCCAGGTCTTGCAACAGCTGTTGGCTTCAATGTTAAAAAATGATTAGTTATTTTGGGTGTGCCTCAGTGTAATGGAGCACATAAGCATTTATGCACATGCTTACATTTCAGCACAAGTAGTCCTCCTGAAGTCAGTGGGACTCTGCATTTGTTCAAAGCTAAGCACATGACTAAGCATTTTCCTGGACCAAAGCCTGAGTTCTCAGCACCTTTCAAGATAAAGCCCCAGGTACCTAAATGATATAAGCACCTAACTTTCGGCATCCAGAATTGAAAATGGTGGTCAATCTACATTCATTATTTTAGAATGTTTCTGTGTGTAAGGTCAAAAGGACGTGTATATATCTTATGCAGTACGTTGTAGAACTAACAGTTATATCACACTTAAAACTGCAGTGACTATATTCAAAGCTCTTCCCCTGCTCTCTAAGAAGAGCAGGGGAAAGGGAAAGACTAATTAGTCTGCATTGGTATGATTTTTTGAGTTATAGCATCACCTTGTGGAAATAAAGGGAACAACAAATGAAGTTCCCGAGGAAACAATTTGCTGCCTCTCAGAATCAAGAGAAATGTACTGCTGATTGTAAGAAGGCAGAACTCTACTTGCATTGATCATGTTGAAAAGGGTTTAAGGCTCCATTCAGCAAAGCACTTACGCACATCAGTAAGTTTAACAATGTACTTATGCCAGCGCTTTTCGGCCAGTCACTTCAAGCAATCAAATTCAATGGGGCTTAAAGGTGTATTTAAAGTTAAGTAGGAGATTAGACACTAGGAGTAACCAATGCTGATTCTGTTAGAGAATTTGTCACCTGGTGATGAGTGTTGTTTTTGAAGATTTTGCTTGTAAACCAAACACACACATGGCTATACAGGATACTAGTCTTGTATGTGTGACAGAAATCAAATCATGCATTCTTTCTCAAGGATTAGGCCTGGTCTACACCTAAAATTTAGGTTGACTTAGCTATAGTACTCCGGGATGTGAAAAATTTCACACCTTGACCCAGTTAGGTTGACCTCAACCCCATTGTAGATGCAGCAAGGTCAAGGGAATAATTTTCATGTCAGCCTCATTTCTGCCTCTCAAGGGGGTGGCTGTAATACAACAATTAAAAAAACACCCTTATGTTGCTATAGTGTCTATACTATAGTGCTACAGTGGCATGGCTGCAGGACTGCATCTGTGTCTCTGTAGTGTTGCTGTACCCTCACTAAGCATGCCCGATCGATAGTTCTATAATCATGGTGAACTGGCAAAATGCATTACATATGGCTCTGCCATAATTGTCTAAGAGATTGAGGAGACAAGTCCTCTTAGGTACCATACTGAAAAAATACCCATTTAAAGTACCCAAATATGCAGATACAGACTATTAATCCATGAAAAAACCATATAATCTGTATATATTTTCTATCTTTTGGTCAAAAATGTTTGTCCTAGATACAGTAGGTAGAGCTGACGGAGGAACAGCGTTTCTATTGAATGAAGAAACTGACGTTTCATAAACTTTTCCTCCTCAGAAACTGGGACAAAAAGTTAGAAACAAAAATTTTAATGGACTGGAAATTCCACGTTTCATTTTGGAAATACCAAAACATTCCCTTCCCAAAAGGAAATATACTCCCCAGCATCCCTGGATTCCCAGCTGTTTATCCCAGCTCCCAGGCTCCTGGGGCTGCCTTGGCTCCCTGACTAGTCAGGCCACCTAACAGCCCACCCACCAATTTAACAATGGGGCGCTGACTAACCAGGAAGCCTGATAGAACAGGGATCGGGCTGCCTGGTTATACCAGGGAGCTGGGGAATACTCCTGAGGGCTGCTGGGGAGCCTGACAGGTCGCCAGGTGGGCTGCAGAGACACCAGGCAGCATGTCTGCCTGTTTCTATTGTAAGTTACAATGGAGTGGTCCTGTTTCTGTAGAATGTTTCAATTCAGATGAACCCCAAAATACTCACTGTTGTGTTGGAAAATGTTTCACCAGCTTTAATTATAAATACTGAGTGGTACAGTTGTCCTATAACAGGGATCGGTAACGTTGGCATGCGGAACTGCAGGATAAGCAGTGGGTCTTCTTCCCAATGTTCATTACCTTACATTTGTCAACACTGAATTTCAGCTGTCATGATTCTTCTGCCTATTCATTTAGCTTTGTTAGATACTTCTAGAGTTCCCCCAGTCTTGTCTTAAATAATCTAAATATTTCTGTGTTATGTGCATATTTTGCCTCCTCCCTTCTTCATCTCAGCCCCATCCTATACTTAAATGCAGTAACACTGCATCCTGTATTGTTAGCTTTATAATAATTCATTTCCCTGCAGAAGGGTGATTATCAGTGTTTGTACCTGGTTTGCAATTATTTTATACATTGTTTAAAAAAAGATGCAATACGTGTAAATTTTTGTTATATAGATCCATTGCAAAACCTATTTGTGCTTCCTATTGATTTCAATAGGCTTTATCAGGACTATCCCGGTTTCCCTTTCCCTCTATAGGTGAACACATATACCTCCAATCATGCATTGCAGCTCATTCAGGGAGAGTGCTGTACCTATGCAGAGCTCCATTGACTTCAAGGGGGCTTGTGGGGTTTCCACAGTCCATCTGTGGAGGATTGGTTCCTATATTTGTGTTCCCTAGGGAAAATCCAGCAATCCTTCACAAATGTATTTCCATTCCTTTAAATAAAACTATTTGCTTCAATAAATATACTAAGATTTGGTCCCATGTGTGTAGAGATGTGAAACTCTTTGGCCTTTATAGATATTTATATGTAAAATTTCATAAATATTCCAATATACAGACATCAAAACTGTTGGCTGCAGAAAGGTATGAATGGGGGAAGTTTCCATAGAGGAGGGAGAAAGGGGGTTAAAAAGACAAAAGAATTGTCTAGTAGTTTATTCATGTTACAAAAAAATCCACTAGTGACCACTAGGTGGTGCTCGGATTCCAAATATCAAGTATGGGAATAAAAATACAAGATGGAAAATAAAATTAAAACCACTGTGGCAGAGCTCTGCTCTTGTCCCCGGGGGTCCCGTGCTTCCAGGCAGTTTATGCGAGCCTCAGAGGCTCACTTCAGTCCTCCACATAGCCCTTCTCTCTCTAGGGCCAGGGTTACAGTCTGCTGAGCCCTTTTCATCATAAGCCAGCAGGAAGGTTGGTGAGAGAACTCCCAGAGTCTCTGCTGTCCCTTTGGGCTTGTTCAAGAACAGTTTAGCCTCCTGACCTGACAGGGACCTGTCTTCCCCTCCCAGGAGGTGTTTCTGTAGTGGCAGGTTGGGGGAACCCAGGCCCACCATCTACTCCAGGTTCTGGCCCAGGGATCCTAGTGGTAGCAGCTGTTGGCAGCCGACCTTTCACTGCCAGAGCTGCTACACTTCCCTTGGCTACTTCCCCACAGCTCTCCTGACTCTCTCTTACCAGTGGCTTGAGGGTGTCTTCATTATCCAGTCCTTCAGCAGCACTTCCTCTCCTCTGGCTCTCTCCAGCCTGACTGGAGTGAGCCTCTTTTATAGTATCAGAAGGGCCTTAATTAGAGCCAGGTGTTCACATTATCTTAACGGCCTCACCTGACTCTTTTCAGGTTAATTGAGTCAGGTGTTATTAGCCTGAAGGAAGCAGCCCCTGCTTTGGTCATTCAGGGAACAGAAAACTGCTAATCCAGTGGCCGGTATATCTACCTTCTATTACTTTCCTGCTCTGCCACACATCCGTCTCCGCTGGAGAACTGGCACAGTTTAGAGGGCAGGGTGACAGAGCAGTTCAAGAAATGGACGGGACTACTCTGGTGCCTCTCCCTCTTGGGGAGGGCACTGGTGCTCAACCAATTGGTCCTGTCTATGTTTTGGTACCGGCTAAACACCCTGGTCCCAGCCCTGGTTTTCCTGGCCAACCTCTGGACAGCTATTTTGGGGTTCTTTTGGCCAGGGCTGCACTGGGTCTCTGCAGGGGTCCTCCACCTGCCCCTGGAGGAAGGCAGGCAGGGCCTGAAGTGCCTCTGCACTCAGGTCTATTTCTTCCGCCTCCAGGCCCTGCAGAGGCACCTTTATGCTGCAGGTAGTCCGGCGTGGAGAATACTGGTACAGGCCTTCCTGCGCCACTTCTGAGGGCTCCGATATGACTGGCAACTCCTTTATCTCCACCTGCTAGGTCTTCTGTGAGACCTCTCCAGGCTGCTGGTCTTCTACCAGGGCCTTCTCTGGACCTGGAAGCTGTTCTCAGTGACCAGGTCTGCGGCAGCTACCGAGGGGGCAGATCTCCTCGCAGGGCCCCTGCTACAAACCCCCAGCTCCATGTGCAGGTGGCAAAGTCCCCCTCGGTGCACCAGAGGTTGATCCTGGCAGAAGTCACCAGAGTCGGAGACCTCCTGGACTATGACTGGGGAGACTGGCTGGATCCCCTGACACTCGCTTGGCACATGGGGCTCTCCAGGCCTCGTACTCACAGGCGCGTACTTCGGGAGATGAGGGCCACCTTTCCGCCCGTTGCTCGGGCCTACCTCGACCAGGTCCTGTGAGAGGACACACCCCGCCCACCCTCTATCTCTCTGGACCTTTTCACCAGGCCCCCGCGACCTCTTCACTGCGAGCCAGCTGCACAATTTCTACACGCTAGTGCTCCACACCCTTCACATCCTCACCCTCGCATTCTGCTCTGGTACAAAGTGGCGGGATCTCCTGCCACCTCTAGAGGGTGAAGAGCCCCGGTGTCCAGCCCCTATTCCACCCTGGTCCCGAGGCTGGGGACATCAGGGGGCGGCTCCTTCATGGAGCTGTGAGCATGGGTGTGTACTTGGCGTGGTCACCTGCCTCTTCTGCAGCATGAGGGAGACCCTGGAACACGTTTACCTGGAGAGCGCCAGGTTGCAGCCCCTCTTCTGGCTCCTCTTGGATATTCTTCTATGTTTTTGGTTGCACTTTCCCCCTCACATATTTATCTATGCACTCCCTATCCATGGCCCCACAAAGTCGCAGGATCTCCTGGTCAACCTCCTCATAGCCCTGGCCAAACTGGCCATCTACAACACCAGGGAGAGGAGGTCGGCCGACGGGGTCTCCTGTGACTGTGGGGCCTATTTCCAATCCTCCATCCATTCACACATCCAGGCAGAGTTCCTCTGGGTGGCGTCCACTGGCTGCCTTGATGCCTTTGAGGAGCAGTGGGCAGTGTCCAGGGTTCTCTGCTCAGTGTCCCCATCAGGTTCCCTTTGTTTGACCCTTTGACGACACTCCCGTTCTTGTTATTTTATTCGTTGTCCCCCAAACTCACTTGGTTTCCTTAGGCTGGGGAGGGATTCCCTTAGCAGTGGGCGGGCTTCCACCCGCCCACTTTCTGGATCCCAAAAGGACTACTCTGTTGTACCCAACTGGTCTGGGTCTATCACACCATGTACATTTTGCTATTTTTTTTAATTTGTTTTCTGTCTAGCATTATTTACTCTATAAGTCTGTAAGCTTCAGCACTAAGCTAACTACAAGAGTGTGAGGGTGACAAGGGTTGGGCACAAATCCTATTTTACTTGAATTCTGAAATGTCAGTGGGTCAATTGTCAATACTCTAATTGATATTGAAAGCACTTGTTTCAGTGTTTTCAATGGGACTCCATCTCTCATTGACTTCAGTGGCATCAGGATTTCACCTAGCGAAAGTATTGTAAGACTCAAGATAAATAAGGTTGTAAAATATGGACCAGAAGTTATATAACTGTTAGATGTGCTGAACTTCATAGAGGATTTTTTTATTATTATTTATAATGGCAAAGATGAATAGATCTGAGAGATACTGTTGCCTCCTCTAGTGCAACCCCCAGGAGACAGGACAGGGCCTTTTCATTCACCCAGCTGTTAGTTCTGCCAGGTGTCCTGCCACACCAGTCCCAGGGTTAGAGGATGAACCCTGAGCGCCCAACTTTCCAGAGCTGGAGACAAACTGATAAAGAAATGAGCCCAAATGAATTTCCCCATAGGCATGGCAGGTCTCTCCTTCTTCAGGAAGGCTTCTGATAAGCTGTGGCCCAGATTTTGAGTCTTAACAACATTGCACAGTACCAAGTCAACGTACTGGTCCTTGAAGATAAAACAATTTATGAATGCTCATAGCAAATCATCAGAGAGATTGCCTTACATTTCACTAGACTTTTAAACAAAATACAAGACCACAGTGTAACTATAGAACAGAGGAACCTTCTGAAGGTTATCACAGGGCTTCATATCATGTAAAAGACACTGAGATCAGTAGAATGACAAACTTCATGCTTCAGCAAGTAGTGCTCTCTTATTTGAAAAAATATAAACATGAGTATCTAAAATTAACATTGATGAGGCTATGTAGTTGTACAGGGATAGGTGAAGTAACTGAGAAAAAGTAAATGCCCCTCCTACTCAGAATCTTTTTTCCATTTGTAGAATAGATGGATTCCAAACCAAATTTCTTTTAAGGTTCTTCACCTCTCCCCTCCCCCACTATGTTTCAATTTCTGTTACCTTTGGCGCTCTTTTTTTAAAAGCAGGATTGAAAGTGTCAAATACCATGAGGACAGCCCTTCTCCTATTTCCAGGCTCATTGGAAGCTGGAAGTACAGAAAATGTAAACAAGACCAGTCTCCAACCAAATTTAGCAGACTCATGACATTTTGATAAATTGGTTATTTTTAAGATTAGCATTTGAGTGAAACCTTTCCACCGTTTCCAGGTTCATTTATCATGAAGGCCCCAATCCTACTATGAAATTCATGTGGCTGGATCTCCTGCTCTTCCCCCCATAGAGCTCATATAACTTCCTATTCTTCCACAGTCTCCAAACCCAGCAGTCTATCTCCCTTTGTCCCTCAGCATCTTTCTTTTAGCACCAATTCCGCCCCCATCACCAAAACCTAAATTGAAAAACACACATATCTTTTACAATAGTAGTCAGGTATATTTCACAATATTTCCCTTTTATGGAGATCCATACTTCCAGTTAGCAATAAAATTCCTCTTAGTAGCTGTTCTCTACTTGCTTTACCTGTAAAGGGTTAAAAAAGTCCCTGGGTAAAGGAAAGGGAGTGAGCACCTGACTAAAAGAGCCAAAGGGAAGGCTAGAAGTTTTTGAAATTGGGTGAAAAAAACTTCCCTTTGTCTCTGTGTTGTGGTTCTCTGGGAAAGAGAGCAACAGGGAGCAGTTATGCTGTGAGAAGCTTCAGCCAGATATTAAAAAACATCAGATCATATCTAGAGATTGCTTATTTGGAAACCCAGGTATGTAAATAGATTAGGAATATCTCTAGACAGACGCAATTAGGTTTATTTATTTTATTTTGTAAGGCTTGTGAATTCCTCTGGGCTAACCGCAAAAGCTTTTTGTTTTGCTTGTAACCTTTCAGATGGACCTCAAGAAGGTTATTCTTGATGTTTAAATTTTGTAAATTGGGTTTTTAAATCTAGCAGTAGCCTACGTTCCAGATGTATTTTCTTTCTTTTTGTTTTTAATAAAAAAAAATTAAGAACAGGATTGGATTTTAGGTGTCCTAAGAGGTTTGGGCATATTCTGTTAAATTAGCTGAGAGCAACAGCTGATTTCCTTTGGTGTTCTTTCTTACCTCTTCCCTGGAGGGCATGTGAAAGGGCTTGAGGGTACCCCACAGACAGGAATTCACAAGTGCGCCTTTCTGGTTTCAAAGGTTTTTGGGTTTTTTTTTTGCATTTGGATGGTGGCACCATCTACCCATCCAAGGTCAGAGATAAACTGTAATTGTGGGAGTTTAATACGAGCTTGGAGTGGCCTGTATTAATGTTTATAATCCTTGAGGGCCCGCACTTTCTGCATTCAAAGTGACAGAGTGGGGAATCAGCCGTGACAACTTTTTTGTCTGAAGTATTACCTTGGCCAAGTTAAAATTAAGCCCTTATCTCAGAAAATAGTGAAGGTGTGCATATAAGTGGGAACAATTCTATTAGTCTTTATTCTTTATCCCAATATTCTCTGTTCTCTGCAGTGTCTTCATGAGTCTATCCTACTCTGATCTATGTCCTGGCTCTCTGACATCTCCCAGTCTCTCTCTCCCTCCCAATGGGCCAGGCTACACTTGAAGCATCCCTCCCATATCTCTTATTTTTTTAAAAATTGCTTTACCAAAGGTTATAAATTTCATGTCTAGGCCTTTTTGAAGCTGACATGATTTCTGCAACTTTATCCTCTCCAACCTTCCTGCTTCCTTTCAGCCTTGCAACAGGGCCTCCAGCCACCTATTTTTTAAAGCCTGAAAGGACTTATTCATCATATACAGCAAAAAGTAAAATGAAGCTCCTTTACAAAATTGCCCGCTGTACACAGTTCAGATTTTCCTCTTCAGACTTGAATATATAAAATGGATGGGTGAATCAGTCCTGAAAAAAAATAGGAAGTAGCTCAAGAATCAACCCATTTCAATCTGAAAAAAATAGGAAATGGCCCAAGTCTCAACCCAAGTAGATCTCAACATTTTATCTTTACATTCAGATGAGTACAGATTAGGATACTCTGCCCCTGTTTCTTTTATATACTTTTAAACAAACTCTATTCTTGCTGCTCACTTCAGGTGAGCTCTCTATAATCATCCATCCCACAAAACACCCCTTCCAATCTGCTCTGGTGCCACACACACTCTCAAAGGACTTTTAATGGCTGAGCTCTGAGTGGTATTAGGTTTACTCTAATATAGAACTTATATTAAAATTAATCTTATTCTCTTATGTTTATATTAAGGACCATATGCTGGTCCCAGCAACACAAAGGGCAAATGAACTGTGTGAAAAGAGGCCTTGAAAAGACAGGGAAGAGTGTTGTAGACATACCAGCCATGTTCTTAACTCTCCTCAGCTTGTCCCTGAAATACCCCTCTGCATTCCCATGGACAAAGACACCCTCCACACTCCCCCTCTGATCCAGCCCTCACCCCCCCCCCTGTCCCCCCCGGAGCTCCATGATGACAAGGCTGTGCAGTCCCCATGCATAGGTTGTATCCTGCACAATCCATGCGGTGGAACCATACTTGTTATGCTGAATCTCTGTAGACTTTGCATGCCTTCAGGAGCAGCCATTTACCCCTTAAGTCAGTTTGGTGTCTTTAAATATGAACCTATGTAAGGCTTTTGAAAACTTGTTAATACACTAATAACAAACCTCATAGGAAGCTATTTTTAACCCTAATTGTTTTTTTTTTAACCTCATAGGCCTGAAGGCTTGAGCACTATAGCATTTTCTTTTGCACCTGTCTAAGGTTTTGACTCATTCTATTCTCTCTTTTGATGTGTGAAAAAACTCCATATAATTTCTTATTTGGTTCAAGCAAATCTTAATTTATGCCTTTCAAATGCATCTAATGAATTTTAATCTGCAAAAGCTGTTTTCCAGATTATTGCAGTAGTTGGTAAGCATACAGGAAGGGCTGTTAATGGAATAAAAAAGGAGTTTTCTTCAGGATAAATTTGGAATATGTGTTGCTAAAATAAGGAGGTAGAATCTCAGCTGGTGCAAATTGTTATAGCTCGTTATTGTGACTAATTACACCAATTGAGCATCTGTCCCCAAATACACACAGAATGTAAGTACTTTTTTCCTCATGGCAGTGTTAAGGTACTTTGAGCTATCACTGTACATTTAAATTAGGGCTGTCAAGCAATTAAAACAAATAATAGTGATTAATTGCACTGTTAAAGAATAAAAGCATGCAATTTACTTAAATATTTGTGGGTGTTTTCTACATTTTCAAATATATTGGTTTCAATTGCAACACAGAATACACTAAAGTGTACAGTGCTCACTTTATATTTATTTTTGATTATAAATATTTACACTATAAAAACAAAAGAAATAGTATTTTTCAATTCACCTCATAAAAGTAATATAGTGCAATCTCTTCATCATGAAAGTTGAACTTACAAGGGTCGAATTATGTACAAAAAATAACAGCATTCAAAAGTAAAACAATGCAAAACTTTAGAGCCTACATGTCCACCCAGTCCTACTTCTTGTTCAGCCAATCACTCAGACAAACATTTTGTTTATATTTTCAGGAGATAATCCTGCCTGATTCTTGGTTGCATGAAATACATGGCAAAATGTGGGTAAAACAGAGTAGGAGACATACAATTCTCCCCCAACGAGTTCAATTACAAATTGAATTAACACATTAATTTTTTAACAAGTGTAATCAGCATGGAAGCAAGTCCTCTGGACCAATGGCCAAAGCATGAAGGGGCATGTGAATGTTTTGCATATCTGGCCTGTAAATACCTTCCAATGCTAGGTATAAAAGTCTCTTCCGAATGCCTGTTCTCACTTTCTAGTGACCTTGTAAATAAGAAGTGGTCAGCATTAGCTCCTGTAAATTTAAACAAACTTGTTTGTCTTAGCAATTGGCTGAACAAGAAGTAGGACTGAGAGGACTTCTAGGTGCTAAAGTTTTGCATTGTTTTGTTTTTGAGTACAGTTGCGTAACAAACAACTCTACATTTGTAAATTGCATTTTCACGATAAAGAAATTGCACTAGAGTATGTGTATGAGATGAACTGAAAAACATTTATTTTGTTATTTTTACAGTGCAAAGATTTGTAATAAAAATAATACAAAGTGAGCAGTGTCTACTTTGTATTCTGTGTTGTAATTAAAATCAATATATTTGGAAATGTAGAAAAATATCCAGAAATGTATAATACTTTCCAATTGGTATTCTGTTGTTTCACAGTGCAATTACAACTGTAATTCATTGCAATTGATTTTTTGAGTTAATTGTGTGAGTTAATTACGATTAATCGACAGCCCTACTTAAAATGTAAAACATGTAATCCCTATTTATAGCCATGAGATTAGACCGATCTGTAAAATTACCAAATGCCAGAAAAATCAGCAAAAAACAAAACACAATACCCAAATTGGGAAGTACTGGACTGGGAACCCAAGAGTCTTGAGCTAAATACTTGGCTCTGTCATAGATTTACCGTGTTATCTTGGGAAAGTGTCTTAATCTGTGCCTCAGTTCCTTCACAACGAGGTTCAAATATTTCTTTCTCCCTCCCTTTTCTTGTCTTGCTCATTTCACTATATATTTGTATAATAGCTAGCACACACAATGTGGCCCTGATCTCTGTTGGGGCTTCTAGAGATTAGTGTAATACAAATAATAATAGGTTCGCATTATATTTAAATTTTTATAGAAGTTAAAGGCACACATTTTTAGGCTTTAGTTGGATTTTCACATTTTTTAAAACTGTCAAATTTAGGACAATTCCTTAGTAGATTACCTTGAAACACTTGTGGAAAATTGTGCTTGTAAAATGCATGTGAGGGGGTGCACTAGGTCCAGAGGCCCCTTGCTGGAGGCTTCAGGGTTCTCATCAGAGAAGATACAGGGAATAGGTGGAACAATCATCATTCCTCTCTCTCCCCAGGCTAGATGTGGAGGTGGATGCATATTGTATCAAACTAAATGGTGACAAAGGTAGGTGGGGGGAGCTCACCAATAAATTGAAAATAACAATGCCACCCAATAGCCCTTATTGGGACAATTCAGCACCACCCTCTGTTCTACATGGGGCAGTTACTAACTGCCACGATCTGGCCCAAAGTGGTTTTGAACAATTGAGATAGTAAATGGATAGAAAAACGAGTTAAATTCATCATATGAACTGGTTGTTACAAATAGATCAAGCTCTACTAAGACAGACGAGAAGTACCAGGTATTCCCCTTATTGGCCCCCACAGAGCTAAATAAGAAATGGAACTGTAAAAGACAGTGATTGCTTGTGACATAATAAAGTACTAAAAAAAGGATTGGGAAAACAAGCAAAACTAAAACAAAACATCACCTATTAGCACTTAGAAAGCTGTTGCAAATAACGATCCATGCCAGAGTTCTTTTCAGAAATGCCATATGAGAGAACAGAGCTGTTTTCCAGCAAAAGAGATAAAATGTGTACAGTTCTCCTGAAGGCTATACACACTTTTACTAATTGATTACTTGAGTGTTTATGTGTGAGAATTCTTTTGACCCAGTTCACTAAAACATTAGACATACACACAACAGAGAATAATTTCTTTGTCCTGCGTTTTATATACAGCTTGCATTATATCACTAAAGGTATGTCTACACTGCAATAAAAAACCCCAGAGCACCATGTTTCAGAGACCAGGTCAGCTGATTTGAACTCAAGGGGTTTGGGCTGCCAGGCTATAAAACCTCAGTGTAGACATTTAGGTTCGGGCTGGAGAGTGGGATCTGAGACCCATCCCTCCTTGCGGAGTCTCAAAGCCCAGGCTGAAGCCAGAACTGAACATCTCCACTGCAATTTTATAGCCTTGCAGACTATAGCACAGCGGGTCCAAGTCAGCTGACCCCAGCCAGCCCTGGCTGGACAGTGGGTCTTTTACTGCAGTGAAGGTGTACCCTAATGGCCAAAATCCCAGGAGTAAAAGGAACAAGAGATAACCATATGAGAGGATGTTTTGGAAGCTTCTGTGTTCTTACTATAAAAGAGTAATTTGCAAAGCATGGGGCATGGCTCCTTGTGGGATATGGTAAAGGTATGAATGAGGGGTAAAGTCCTGGTTCAATTTTTTTGCTATTATTGAATTAAGCATGTGGCGCTATTTCCATTATAGGACACAATCAGACCAATTTATTTTCTTATAAAATGCTTCTTTATACCAAATATTGCATGTCATAAAGGATCCAGGCTTATGGCTCGCTCTTAAATATTATTGGAGTTGCAGATTTCTATCAGTGCAACAGAGTAGAATCTGGCCCATAAACTAACAACAAAGAGGGATTTTGTTCTTTCTTTAATAAGAGCTAGGAACTTTTCCAAGACATGTTGGGCTGGGAGACCAACCAAAGTATGCTCACCAGATGGTAAAGGTTTCCATGTGGATGAATTCTGAAAAAAGTTCTAAATCTATATAAACCCGAAGATTAAAGTAGATTTTTTCATTTCCTTTTATTTTATATATAAAATAATAACAATAAAAAGAGAGAGAGAACTTGAACTCAGGACGTGAGGTAAACAGCTCAGTTATAGGCCATGATTCACTCCTGGAACTGTGTTATTAGCAACTCTATTTTTAGGTGTTTTAACACCAAGAAATAAAAATAAAGCATACCTCTGCCATGCCCTTTTGTCATTCCTGAAAGCACTGCCTGAAAAGGGTAATTCCAGAAAAAAGGGCAATAGAGGTACTTTTTGAGGTGCAGAGGAAAACCAAGAAAAAAAAAGGACGTAAAAAAAATGTGTAGAAGAATTTAAACTGATGTAACATGCACCACAATGAGGCTGGGAGAAGATTTAAGTTACACAAACTTCAGCCCCAACCCCTGATTTCAGTGGCACTGTTTAACATTAAACATGCACATAAGTATATGCCAGGTCAGGGACTTAGGGCAGATTTTTTATGCATTTGAAATCAATGAGACTTAGGTACCTGAATGCTTTTTTAAAAAAACACAGCAGGTTCCCATCCACATCTTTAGGCACCTAAGTACCTTTAAACTCTGCTTCCTATCTAGATTCTCTGAGATTCTCTTCTGAACTTGATCCAGTACTTATCTTCTCCAAAAATGGTGTTTTCTTTTGGGGTTAGTATTCTGTGACATTATACATCTCAGACAGAAACTATCATCCAAATAAAGATGGGCTGGATCCAAAGCACACTGCAGTTAATAAGAAGAGTCCCATTGACTCCAACAGGTTTTGGATCGAACTCAAGAGTGAGGAGCAGGAAACGAAGAAATATTCCATGACTGGCAATAACAATGAGGAGTTCTTGTGGCACTTTACAGACTAACAAATTATGGCTTAGTTGTCTCTTTGTGTTGCAACAATCAATAGGGCGTACTTTTCATTGCTACAGTTACAAGAGAAATAACTAAGGACCAGATTCTGATAACTTTACTCATACTGAGAAGCACCTTATTCCACCACTAGCTCCATTGTGCTGGGACTTCTCATAGTGTAAGATACTGTTTGTAGTAAGTAAGGGTATCGAGTCCTAAAATAAAGTAGGAGAAAGATAGGGAAAGGACAGCTACATCTGAACTTTGTTTTTGAAGACTTCTGACTATATTATGACATCTGTGGGATTTTAATACAAATTTAGCTTTAGGATTCCGGTAAGGAATCTTTCAGATTTTTGCATTATACAATTCTGTGAACATTCAAAATAGCATTGCCAGAACGATTTGACTGCAAGCCAATTAGTTGTAAACAACCACAACCCTTTAGTTTATTGAGGAAGATAATGGATTCGGTCTTCAGGAGGTGTAAATTCGGGGTAACTCCATTGTGCTGATTTATATTTGCTGAGGATTTGATCCAATATAGCAGAGTAGAAGAAGCATGTGATGCAAGAACGCTTACTTTCTCTAGGCAAAGTTGGAGGGATGTGCAGTTATGCTGTAGGCAAAATCTAATGAAAATATCAGGGGGAAAGACATTTTTTTCCAGCAATTTAGCTTTACTTGCAAAAAATTTCACATAGCCCTGGAGCAAGGATGATAACTTTTTTTAACAGTGTGGAAAGTTTAAATATAATTGTTATGGATTAAAATCTATCCTCTTAATATTTTTTTTTTTGGAGAATCTACCTTGAAATTAGAACAGAGTTGTGTCTTCTAATCCATGTGCTTGTCCTAAAGCTATTATATGGCATTAATTTAATCCTCCCAATAAAAAAATATTTAGAAAGTTTTGCAAGTATAGCAATTCAGGAATAAGTTAACTCTTATTTACTGTCTAGCTAAATATACTAATTATAATGCAACTGATATTCAGAAGGGATCTCTGTTTACAAAAGACATGCCATATCTTGGCAAGAGGTATTACCCAGGAGGCTATGTTCTTTGGAATGTGACTAAATGTCAAAAGAAAGAGCTATTCACTGTGGAAAAACCAATGCACAAATTATTTTGACGTATTGGTTTGATTAAAAAAAGGATCTCTCTCTTTAACAAGAGTGTATGGAATGCAGAGTCTTTAGAAAAAGAGAAATCCGTAGCTTAGGTTTCTCCATTGCCTTTTTTATATATATAATCTATTCCCCTCTTCTACTGCTTCCCTTCCGCCCCAAACTCAGGAATTTTAGACCTTTGGGATGTTCAAGTAAACATTTTATCTCCTTTGGGGAATATATTTTGAGTTCTACTTCAAATCCCCCTTTTAAAAAAATCTTTAAAGGAAGATATATGCTGGAGTGAACTTTGTCAGCTGCTGATGAAGTTGAAGACTCCATGGATAAACAAAAACTTCCTGATTCCAGAAGAAAATAACAGTGTGTGTGGAGGGAAGGCAGGCTGAGGCAAGACCACACACTGGTTCTTAGACTGAGTTTTTTATGAAAAAAATCAAGAAATTCCATCTTTGAAAGCCAACCAGCCATTCATCAGAGAGATGAACTGATTTATTTATTTTTAAAAGAGTCTATTCAGTTCCATAGAGGACAGAAAACTGGCTCAGTTCTCAAAAGCCAAAGCAAACTGAGGCCAAGAATCTTTGCAGGACTGGTAAACAAAGCAATTTGCCTTGCTGGATGTGCATGGGTATAGAGTAGCACCGATTTTGACAATTGAAAACTGTATCATCATTATTAATGCAGGAGGGGGTTTGTGCATGTTGTTCTCTCAGGGCTCTTAGAATTGAATTATTGGCATGTTTATCGTCTTCCCAGTGGATATGGTATTTCAGAATAATGACCAATGGCCAAATGAAGAGATTGATACTGAGAAATCAATGGTAACAGTAAACTTGATTTATTAAAAGGAGATAAGGGAAAATTTGCACATTATCTCACCTCTTCCATGATTCTGATTTGCTCAGTACTGAAATAAATGAGACAGATAGAGAGGAAGGGAGGGCACACATATAATGTTGGGAAGCGTACTAAGGGAAATACAGATTTAAATGTTACACAGGATCTGATATCTCATGTGACAATATATGTTACCCGAATCATAAAGCAATTGAATATAGCCTTCATGTAAAAAGCTAGGGACTCTCAGTAACTACTAAGGCCTTGGCTGCACTTGCAGCTGTAGAGTGCTTTGGGTTAAACCAGCCTTCAGAGAGTGCAGTAGGGAAAGCACCGTAGTCTGTCCACATTGACAGCTGGAAGTGCACTGGCATGGCCACCTTTGTGGCACTTGCAGTGGCATTGGGAGCAGTGCATTATGGGTAGCTATCCCAGCATTCATTTGGCTGCAATATGCTTTTCAAATGAGGGTAGTGGGGTGGGGTGGAGTGTGACAGGGACTGTATTGTGTGTATGTGGCAGGAGGGAGAGTGGGTTTTTGGGGTGCTGAGAGTATGTCAGCATGGTGTCTTTTAAGTTCAGACCCCCCTCCTCTCTGCCTTTCTCTCACTCACTCAAAGCAAACAACATTCCTTAGTAAATGTTTGCTTTGTCCCAGAGCAGCTAAGCAAGATGACTGTCAGAAACAGAGCTTTGAAAGGGCATATCCACATTTGTACAGTCGATTTCACAAGAAAGAGAAGAGTGGCCACTTGACTTAAGGGGATTATGGGATGTTTCCAGAGGTCAGTCAGAGCACAGTATGTTCACTGATGCTGGGGCGTCTCACCAGGACCAGGAGCACTCTAGCCAGGGAGTCAGAGCGCTCTATGTGCCTTGCCAGTGTGGACAGGGAGTGAAGTAGAGTGCTCTGGGCGGCTTTATTGCGGTATAACTTGTAAGTGTAGCCAAGGCCTAAGTAGCAGCAACAGGAGATGTAAGGCCCTGAAATAAGCCCTAGCAACTTCAGTTGTCATCAGTGCAGGTTGCATTGAGGAAAGTACCCTCAAGGTTTTGTAATGGTTCACCTTCTTCAACTTCTGTGGTAATTCACCTGACATTGGGCTATCAGAGCAATGCAGATACAAATCTTGAACTGCAAGGGAACATACCCCATTTGTCCAATTTTCTACAAAATCATGCCTTTCATTGATGAAAAGATACATTTTGGCAGTAGTTAAATAAACCAAAATGTGGTATGTACAGTTAAAAGAACACTGTATAACCACTACCTGCATGATGTTAGCACAAAAAGTCTTTTCATGTCATTTCATTTATTTTAAAATAAATTACAGGTACTATAGCAAGGATAAATAACTATTTCCCCATTTCTGCCACAACTCTTTTCATGTAGGTAGACAAGATTATTCCATTGCCAAACCACACTGATCTGAGTAGATTGCTAATATAATCGTTTCTGGGCCACATCTCTGAGCATGCCTAGGTCAATCCTTCTGAAAGGTGAACAAATTATTTTCACTGAAGCAGTAAGAGCGGGACAAAGGTAGGGCCATGTGGATGTCTCTCTGTAAAAAAGGTTAATACAATATGTGGACAGGAAGGAGTATTCGATTCCTCTGACCTTAAACAAGAAGTTTAATGGCTTCAGTGCAATTCTACAAAAGAAATATACCAGTTTGATCCAGTTGCCCAGCAACACATGGTTTCTTCCTTCTACTAAATATACTGAGTTCTTATACTCAGTTCTTTCTAGTTACCATGGCATTGTGTATAAATGTCATCTTTTCAAACTGCTCACAAAAGATACTGTATAGCCACAAAGGAAGGTAAATTAAACACCAACACTTTTTATAAGGTATCTTTTTACCCTTGGGAAATAAACTTAATTAAAAAAAAAACCTCACAAAAAGCCAAACAAAAACAAAATCAAAAGCTTTGCTTCATATAGTTATTCAGACAACCTTGTCCTAATAAGAGTCTGTGTGATGGGGAACAGACAACAAAACTGAACTTCATGCTCGTGAGGCTTATTTGCCAAGCATAGTAAGAAACTGAATCATTTCACATAGAAATAGGGGAAATACAGCAATTCAAAGCCAACCAGAATTCAGACTTTTAACCTAAGAACACTGCTGTTCAAGGAATCCTGACTTTCTAAAGTGCTAGGAAGAAAAAAAGAAAATATGACTGAATAAAAAGCAATTGGAAGGACAGAAGTAAGACACAGCTGTATTTAACAAAGTGAACAGAGGGGGTAAAAGTTTGCTTTTTATGTTCAGACTCATTAATTGAAGGCTAAATTCATACACACACCCTTGTGCATAGAAGGGTCAGCACAAGGCTTGAGTAACCATTTAAATCCCACATAATTATTTTCAAGGCTTAACTCGGACACAAATGACTCATAAGCCATTTGTTGGCTCTCTGTACAGGGGTGAATTTCACCCTGGGCCCTTAGTAGGAAGTTTGACAACTAGCAAATATCCAATAACGAATAAAAGCTGTCCCAATCTGTTTTGGATTTCTCTAAATTTTATAGTAGTTGACACACTAATATGGTGGATATTTTCTCTTCTCAATCATCATTTATTGCAATATCGATCCTGTTGCTATACAACATTGTTTTCAGAAGTACTACCCCCAACTGTCACTTGAGAAATAATACTGTAGATAACAGTGGAACTGATTCACTGTTTCAAACTCCTAGAAGAATCAGCCTCTGGAGGCAAGCTGGGAATGATGCCGCACTGCAGTTAAGCCCTGAAACAAAGAGGAACCAGCAAGGAGTCTACTTCCATTTCAGGCCATCGTTAGTGCTGAGAAGAAAAATGGAAATGTACGGCCCATAGATTTTTGGTTTTAAGTTCTGCATAAATAGTTACTTCATGAACCTTTAAATCCACACATCCAAGTGGGAATATTACATAGGCCTAATCCTGCTCCCATTGAAGCCAACTGAAATTTTGGAATTGACTTCAGCGAGAGCATATGAGAAAGCTGACACAGTGGTTGTGACTCAAGTTATTTACCTTATTTAGAATCTGACAGAGAAGGCAATCATACTGGTTGTTTTCATTGGAATCCACTTGTATGTCCCACCTGGTTGTTGCAAAGCACTGCACTGTGCCACATGAGAATGTGTTATTTTAAATCACCTCATTTTACATAATGTGTTACTGCTGTTAACTTCCAACTCATTGAAACATGCAGGGATCACAAATGCAGATGTCAGACGTGATTATTTAGTGGGCTGAATTCCACCAAAACTTGAATAACATTTCAAAATAAAGGCTGGTTGTATTTGCAGATAAGATGTTTAACCACATTCCCTTTTACAATTTTCCAAGGTGAAGCACTTCAATTTTGATTTTATTTTTAATCCAGCAAAGAAAAGGATCTTCATTGCTTTCTTAAAAAAACAAAACATTAACTGTGCCTAACACAACAGAATACTGTGTGAATGCTAAAAGAGATCATATCAGATCAGACTGATGTAAAAACAATACATTCATATAGCACCTCAGTGAAGTCTCTTCATTAGAGAATATACAGTACAGGGAATAAACAATGATATGGTGTAGCCAGCCAACTACTTTCATTGGGTTGTAGAGTAAATTGCAGCAAATTAATGCTACATTCTTCCTTCTTACTCATATTAAGTAGTAGTTTACTCCTCAACTGGTCCCAATCAAAGGGATTACCCACTATGAATAAGGATGGAAAAAACTGACTCTTAGTAAAGAAAAAAAAGCCCACTGGCATTACATTTTAAGAAGTCTATTTTCCCTTTGATGCACATATGCAACTCCAAGTAACGTGAGTGGAATGATACATATATGCCCAGTGAAGAATAGATCCACTAGTATTCAGGCTACAATATCATATTTTAAAAAATGGTTCTACATTTCCATTTCACTACAAGGGAACTGGACATTTGATCCACAAATGAACACAAGAAATACACAATAACAAAAACATAGGAACACCTGTACTCACCAGTGAATAGAGCTGTGTGAAACTACCAATTATTTGCTTCATCAGTAGTCATTAGGAAAAAAAGAAACTCCCGTACTTTGAGGAATGTTGGTGAAAATTCACAAATATGCTTTAAAGTGTTCTTTTTGCTAAGAAATAGCTTTTTTTGCAGCATGCATAGCAAAATTCTAACTTTTGAAAAATTCTTATTCTTGTAAATTTGTTTCAGGGGAAAAAATCATTTTTACGGAAAAAAAATCATGTATAAAATGTGCCAGTCATGCTCACAAGGATAAAATTTAGCCTGATCCACAGAGACAGCAGTAGTGTCCCATAAGCCATGAAAATAGGCTATAAATGGGATTTAAGTGATGGTTGGGACCTTGTGCCATTCCTCTGCACTAGGGTGAATTTCACTCCCCCCCCCTAAATTGTTGTCACAACTACAAAATAGTTTGTTTTTCAGTAAACACAGCAACGTGTGCTTTCCCCCCAGCTTCATTAAGGGTAACATTTGTTTTTATTTGGGGTAGGGTCGGGGGAACCACAGCTCAATTAATGATTTTAAACATATTTATAATTTATGGTTTAAAAATAGCTATTAAATCATTTCAGGCTTGTGTAGAGAACATTTAATTTATTCTAAAACATTCCAATTGAATATGGTTTTGATTGCATGGGCATCTTAAGCCTTAGGATTGGGTTTACTATCTGTGCTAATTCAAAATGTAGTTGTTTTGAAAACAGCACATTTATATGTAACCTGGTAGCTAGTTTCTACACCAGTTTGCAGGTATTCAGCGCTCCTTATTGAAATTTCTTTGTCACTAATGGTAAACGAAGCAAAAAATAATTTATTGTGTGTTTAAAGGCATTTTAGGGTTGGCCATAAATTAGCTGGTTACCATGGAAAATAATTTAAAATATAAATAGCAAATCTTTCATGTATATTTAGATAAGTATTGGTTTAAGCTTAGTGGGTATTTTTAATTTAGCTAAACTGCAGTGGTGTCTGAAGTTGAACTGCCAACCTGTATTTAAAATATCGTGTTTTCATAGAGATTAGAGTTCTGGGCAAGTATTAAGAAACGAGAGAAACAAAGACTCTTCTCTTTGGGAAGGGCACACTTTTGTGTACTTTGTAAAGGTATTTACTAGACCATCTATTTTAAAGTACATTGCTGCTGTAAGTAGGGATTTGCCAAACCTGCATCTGAATTTAGTAGGATTTATGAATCAGGAAAAGCAATTAGATTGCTGCTTCTTGTAGACCTGTGAATAATCTGCCCAATGAGACAGCCATGTCAGACTTGCTAGTATGCAGAATACAATATTTAGTTCACTCCGACTTGGAGTTTTTGGTCAGCACGGGCATTCTTGCAATTTAATCCTTACCTCCTAGATTCAGCTGAAACCAGGACATGCAATTTGATGATTACCACAATATTCATGAGCCTAGTGATATAGTGTTCATGTGTGCCGCTACTGATATACTTGTGTAGCTCCCAGTATCTTTAAAGAACGTTTTCAGAATGCCTTAAAAATAATATGATCTCCTATATATTTTGATGTTTATATATAATATGTATTGTATGCATATGGGGAGTCTGATTCTATGAAGTACTAAAGCTTGAAACTCCCACTGAAGTCAATAGGAGTGGAGGACAATCAGCCCGTCAGTAGGTGCTCAGCACCTCAAAGGAACAGGTCCAGATAGTATATACATATTTAGACCAAAACATCATCTGGTGAAATATGGCTCCTAAAACAATTTATTCAGCACTGAAAAATCTGAAAAAAATTCAAAACTAACTTGGCACATCCAGCAAAACCAGGATTCTTGTTTTTGCAAATGATGGGAAATGTTTCACACAGCACTGTTGCAGAGGAACCAACCGGGAAGATCAGTGATCACCTTCAGTCTCTACTGCTGAACCTTATAGATCTTTCATTTGCATTGGATGAGAGATGGACATTTAAACAAGTGGTGGGCAACCTGCGGCCCACGGCTGCATGTGGCCCATTGCTTCCCACAGCTCCCATTGGCCGGGAATAGTGAACTGTGGCCAACTGGAGCTGTGAGGGCCATGCCTGTGGACGTTCAATGTCAGCAAAATGTCTCACGGCCCACAATCAGATTATCCTGATGGGGCGTAGGTTGCCACCACTGATCTAAACATGAAGTACAAAACTCTTCTTTCAGACCATACAGTAGTGCTCAGCTTTACGCAGTTCTCCCACTGACATCACTGGGAGCTCTGAATGTGCTGTAAGAGCAGAATTTTAAAGATGAAAACTACTGCCATGCAAATCCAAAGGATAATTTTGTCCTTAAAGGTCAGAGGCTGATCCTCCAATCCTTATTCAAGCAAAACTCCCATTGACTGTGTGACTGCTTAAATAAGGATTGCAGGGTTGAGCCCTAAGTGACAGAAAATACAACTGGTGACCCATTTCAATGTCAGGATCTTGGGAGAAGAACAAAGTCTATTTGTTGGGACAGGATGGAGGATGCAATTGACTATTTTTACAGTACTGTCATGTCAGATTTATAACTGTACATGTATTTTCAATTAAAATAAATTGCAATGTTTAATTACACCATTTTCTTACAGCGCTCAAATGAAATGGCAAGCTTCATTAACAGACTTTCAGTATCACAACTGTCTTTCAAACAAACACACCACCTACTATTGTACAAACATGTACTGCCATCTGATTATTAATTTATATGTGGATATGATGGAGTCAAATTTCATCTGACAACATACTGGTCAAAGCCTATAAAACTTCTGAATAATGGAAAAAACATTGGCTTTGTTTTTAGCACAGCAGTTCTTCCCAAAGGAGAAATTAAAATAGAAGAGAAGGGTTTCTGAATCTTAAGTGATGGATGAGAACTTGTTTGCATTTCCTATAAAATTCAAACATTCCAACAAACTAGTGTTTGTATATTGCCTGGCGGACTAGTACAAAATAAATTGCTTTTTCTTGTTTTATGATTTCCCCAGATTTCCAGTGTCAGTAGTACATAATTGGCAGTCAATCAGTCTCCTTGGGGAATGACACCAGTTGGGACCCAACCGATGACATTCACTCCACCAAAAAAGGAGGAGGACCAGCTTCGGTAATTTTGCCTTATTGATTTGTTGGCTGAGAAGTCCAAATGCTAATGCTTCTAATGATCAGCCATTCCTTTTGACTTTTAGTAACAAGTATTCTCATGCAATTAATATCAAACAGAACTTTGTGCTCCACATCTGTCATTTCAAAATTTCCATTTTTGAACTCCCCTAGTCTCAAGTAAGTAGTACATTGCCTCCCTTTTTTGCTCCCTACAATCTTTTCTCCAACTTCCAGGGCTCCATGATGCAAGATGTCATTTTGCCGGTCTTCTGTTCCAGTGATAACTTTAATTTTACTGATTTGAATAGGTTTTTCAAATACAATCACATAGAGATCTCCTGTAGAAGGAGCCTTCCCCCAGAAGTACTCATCAATGCTGCTGTAAGCCTTGCTTGCCTCGTAGTTTTCAAATACATTCATGTTGGTGTGAAGATTTGCGGGTGGGTTGTCAGGGATGTCAAATGAATCCTCTTCAAAGTCATCATCCTTTAGCTTGTTCTCAGCTCCTTTGTAGGATGAATAATATCCCATGTGCTGGAACAGAGATGGCTTAAAGCGGATGACATCCTTTTGAGCTAACAGCCCACGGAAATGGATTAGCAGCCAATCACAAGGCATTTCCTGGTAAAACATCAGCAAAAAATGAGCCAGGCGCGGGAGGTCATGGGAGTGGTATAGCTTTCCAATATAGCCCAGTTTGGAAAATTCCAGAGTCACCCAATAGGAACCTTCTCGCGAGGTAATTACTTTCTTAACAGCAGTCAAGAAGTTTTTAGAGCATCGAACATCATCTTCCAGCATGACATAATAATCAGAAAGATTAGCACAAAAGTTAAGCAGGAAAGCATAATCTACATTTTGTTTGGATCGGAACTTCACACGGTCTGCTGGGTCATTGTAATTTCTCTTAAGGCCATCCAGTACTGGATAGTACTCCTCAGGGGCATGGATAACCATTAACCTGCCAGCAATGATGTGATGGGCAAATTTCTGTGAAATATCCTGGACCATCCCTTCACACCAGGATGAGTCAAAATCTGCTAAGTGAACCACCACCGTAATTTCTTTCAGTTCCTCATAACTTGACTGCTCAAATATGGACTTGATTGTCTCAAGCAAATAATTCCCCTTTTTCCGTTTGACTGAGGATAATCCTATTGTAAGATACCCTGTACAAAAGAAAATTCAGACAGAAAGATTAACTGAATGTGAATCAGGCTTTGAAAATCATATAGCAACAAGCTAACCTCCAGGCCTGTAGCGTATTAAATAAACCTTCTGAATGATGAAGTCTGGGATGTTTGATATGTAAACGTATTAAGCTGTATGCTACAAAGACTGTTCTATGCTTTTCAATTAAAAGGAATTATATTGTGATCAATTTGACATATTGAGACTATTGAATTAAACATTAATTTCTTAACTGCAAGAAGTGTTGTGAAATGGACTAACGCCACAGTGATGTGTGCATATATGCCTATTAGAAAAAAAGAAATGCATATAGACAATGTTAAAGCTATAAATAAATGGGATTGAAAAGTTATGGCTCACAAATTGTTCTTAAGTCAAGCCATTATGAAAAATAGCACAAAAGTAAGAGTTAAAGAACAATTTCATGGTACCATAACAAGCTTAATTACATTTAAACATAGCTTTGAGGATTTCTACACTTTTCATGGATGATTTCTTCTAGCAGTTTCAATTTTAAAATATTTCCCAACACTCTCATTTTTCCTTGTTAGAATTCCTATTACAAACTTTCTTTATATTTTCAGTAAGGAATAGACTGAGACAAGTAAATCAGATTTCACTTACAAATATTCAGTAGGAAATTGTATTGTACTTTTGTTTCTATAAGTAGTTTTTAGTGCATTTAAAATCTTTTGGGTGAGATTTGAATCTCAGGTACATGGCATAAATTGCCTTCTGTGGTATTTGGAAATAGCTCTTCTTGCACATGTGCTTACAACATTAGCTTAATTCTTTCTGATTTTTTTAACTTGTACTACAAATTTATTATTAGAACAAGGCTCTTTGGATGAAATACAATCTCTGTTGGAATTCTAAGCAATTATATTTTTAAGGAAATCAGTCCATCCCCATATTTTCTGTAAAAATAGGTTCATGTTAAAACTAGTATACTTCATTTCCATTGGAGCTGACCAAAACTCAACGTAAATACTATTTGCAAAATTTTGCAGATCATGTTCCAATGAGGTGTCCTGTGGCCTTCCTGCAAGCTGTCTACTCAAAATGGAGTTGTAGTGTGGTGTAGTACAAATGCCATCAGTTATCAGCACTGCCTACACAATCCCAAACTTCTCAAACCTTATTCAAATTTGCATTGTAACCCTATCCTAGGAAGACCAACAACTCACAGATGTCTTATTTTCCTCTTGGTGCTTGATCTTATGCATTGGATGTATGCTTGGACTTCTCCATTCTGACCCTCGTTTTCTTTGTTTGTGTGTGTGAAATGATTTATTTGGTGCCCCAAGGTGACCTGTCCAACGCCAAATATTGGTATATTTCAGTGTGAGGGTGAAAGTCTTGACCTCTGCCTAAAGTCAGAATATTAGAGAGGTGAGGTGGGTGAGGCAATATTTTTTATTGGACCAGCTGCATAAAGTCAGAATAACCAGACTATTTGGAACTGTCCTACCTAGGGCCTGAATGCAGGAAAATCTACTGCCTCCCCCCATTGCAGGTCATAGTCCTGTGGCTCAGTCCCACTGTGGTCCCAGCTTATGGAATGACTGTCGTGCCCTGCATATGGTTGTTCCCAGCTATAGGATCCACATAAGTGAGGATTCAGTGGTTCTACTCATCTCAGTCCATGGAGACCCAGAAGTGCACCTCCATTGTTCCCCTGTATCATCCCTATGCAGAAGAACCATGGGAGACCTATGGAACAGGCAGCATTGTGAATTTCATTGTAAGTGAAAGAGTTTTCACGCAGTTCTAAAATGAAATAATTAATTTATGTAAAAAAAATCTGAGGTAACATCATATTCATTTAATGAAAGTCAGATTCTGGTTACTTACTTTTCCTTGGCAAAGGTGTGCCAGCTAGATAGCGATAGGAAACATTTATAGATCCGGAGAAATTTGACAAGTCTTTAAAAGTGTGAACATAGCGTTCTGAATTAAGCTGGTGCGTGGCTGTTTCTCTGATTAATTGCTTGTCCCCTTCCTAGAAGGGAGGGAGAGAGAGAGAGAGAGAGAGAGCATGGGAGGGGGGAATGTACAGAGAAAAATATATTTGTGAATGCTGGCCAACCAGACACGGGGGACATACAAATTTCAAAGAATAAACTTTTTCAAAGTTAGTTTCTGGAAAACATATAAATCTCACCTCATTTAAAATATCCATTATCTGATTATTATATATTTTTGGTTACAAGAAATCTACCATGTAGAGTCAGATTAAGGGTAATTGGGAAAGAGGAAAAAGCCCTTTGGCACAGACACATTGAAGATCTAGTTTTCTAGAAGAATTGAAAGAACTACAGTATTGCCAGAAAAGTGCTGCTATATTCAAAGTAGGACATAATCCCTCTTGACAGTACATTGGGGAAGTGTTTCACTTTTATTTTTTGTGATATTAGAAACAGTTGCAGGTGAAACATGAAATACTATTCTCAGATCTAAGGCAAGACTGTACCACTTTGGCACTTTCCTGGGTAGGCCCATTCCTCCCCCAGATCTTTGATTTTAAGGGAAGTGCACAGACCGTACTGTGCTGAAGGATGCGGGTGCCTGCACCCACCAAAGTAGACTGGTGTAGAGAAAGGATAGGGTTTTGGCCCTGTCTCGTTCCCATCTCTCCCACTTCTCTTTGAGTTGAAGCTCTGTATACCCCTATGGCATACACAGTGCCCCACCCAAACTATCTGTCTTTTAAACGCTTAAGCAAAGAATAAAATTTGGAGCTGTGGTGCTGTGAAGTTGAAGCTGGAGCTAGGAATGCTTTTGTAGTTCACCCTGGGTGATGCTGGCCCTGAGAAAAGTAAGAAAATTATATGGCAGTTTCACATGTGTGCTATAATATATTAATGCCAGACAAGTGACTTGAGCTTTGATTAAAAGAGAGCACTATGCAATAAAAAATAATATTTCTAACAAGAGCAGAAAGGACAAAAAATACACAACATGTATTTCAATGTTATTCAAGTTCACAATCAGGGATGTAAGAAACACTTCCAGAAAGCTATTTTAGGTTCATGTTAAGTCCACTGTTTTTCTTTTATAGAAGAAATAAATAATCAATTTTATGAGTTGAGTCAGGTTCTCTTGGCTAACATCCAGATGCAGCTACCTGAACTGTTATGCTCTCTCATTCTGCAAGGTCTCCCTGGGTAATTTCTTCCTAGTGCTGCTAAGCTACCTTGCATTTACTGATAAGTTATGAAACAAAGTTTTATGGTTATCATTTTCCAGATTAGAATGTAAGTCAATGGACTAGCTAGAGTCCATGCCCTGACCTTAGGGGGTTACCTAACAGATGTTCCTACATCTGATCTACTACACCTGCTGGCTATTCAGTCTCCTGATTTTTCTGTGGTGAACCTAGTTTTCAGCTATTAATCAGGAAAACAGCGTACACCCAGAGAGGGAAGTAAGTGCAGGGGTAAGAAGCAGGCAGTCAGTAACATATACAATTCTTGGTGCTACATTTACCTGACTTTATGAGATTCCCCTAACTTTCCTGCCTCTCAAGAGATACTTTTCTCTTCAGGGGATCCTCATATGCAATATTGTTATTACTTTCACAGTGCCTTTGCATTTACAATAGAAACAAAAAGACATGGTCCCTTCTCCCTGTCACAACCCACAGTATATGTTTAAAGTCAGCACTGAACCATGAATATTCTGAGATCCAGTTTAAGTGAAGTTAGTGTTCATGAATGTTTCTGGATCCACTGATCAGGATCAGCACGCACCACTGCAATTTCAGTGTCCCCACATTGCCTTGCCAACGTGCATCAATGCGGCCATGAACTGTAGTTGTATCACGAAGGCTGCTTAAGCAAAGTTGTCTTTGCTGCACTATCCCCCAGTGGGCTCATACATTGAAATCAAGATTTCAGTTCCCAGTTCAATCCCCACAAGAGAGTCAACACATTTACTCAGCAATAGTGAGTGGATTCTACTGGAGACATGCAAGAGACTCAGAATTAAAATTGAAAGCCTCCCAATCAACATTTTTCACTTTTTTCAGGAGGTGCGGGTTGGGGGGAGGAGGAATGATCTCTGTAAGGTGCTGGCTTATCTCCAGCCCACAAAGACCCACTTCCACTCCAAGGCTCTCTTCCCAGGCATGGTTTTGTTTTACAGACACAAACACAGGCACAGTTTTTCAGCTAGCCCTAGGCTACAGCTCCAAGGTTATTTCCCCCCTTGTCTCTTTCCTTCCTGCAAAGACTAAAGAAGTCCTTCCTTGCTTTTTTAGCACAGCACCCCATGGGTTTTCTCCCAAGCAGGTTCCCACAGTCTCCCCACTGCTCCTGTTCCCCCTTCCTTACTGACAACCTAGTACTACATAGCCCCAGGTGCTGCCCTGCCCTCTCAGTTAGCCAAATTCTCTATGTCTACTCTGCAATTAAACACCTTTGGCTGACCCAGCTGACTGGGCTCAGGCTGCAGTGTAGATGTTCAGGCTCAGGATGGAGCCCCAGTTCTGTGATCCTGGCCCCTTGTGGGTCTCCTGAACATGTACATTGCAATTTTATAGCCCCGCCGCCTGAGCTCTGTAAGCCTGAGTCCAGTGACACAGGTCAGACCTGGGTGTTTAACTGCAATGTAGAAATAATTGTGAACAACTGTTCTAGCACAGGGGAACTGGACCTCCTTCACTTAAAGGGCCCAGCCACACTGTGACAGTCCATGCTAATGAAAAATGCTAAGAATTTCATATTAGATGTGGGGGAGGGGGAATCATAGCCTAGTTCTCCATTGAGCTGGGTATGTGTGAAAGGTAGCTGGGGAAGGACTGAAGCCATAGGCATCATTCCCTCATCAGCAAACTTAAGGGGACTTTCCTGAGGCAATGGCTAGCAGGAGAGCCTCAGGCAGTGCTACTCCATACACATAGGGTATGGTTAGACTGAAGATTATAGCACGTTTATTTGTAGCGCTTCCCAATGTAGCGCAATAGGTATCTTGCTAGAGACTGTACAGATTGAAACCTTGTAGCGCAAAATACTGTATACATTTGTCGCGCTTCTGACGGCAGTATCAGTTGCGGGATAGGGCAGGTATCCCGGCATTCAGCTGGGTGCAGCCTGCTTTGCAAAGAAGAGGGGTAAGGGGGAACAGGGAAAGTGTAGGCAATGAGACAAGTTGAGGCTGTCAGTGACTAGGAAACTGACCAGGCTCTGCAGTACACTCACACAGCTCAATCGGTCAGCATTTCCCGTGCTTATCAGCTGTGAGTTTTAAGAGAGAAACTGATCAGCTACTTCCTGATTCTTCCCCCCTTTTTCAAAACAACATTGACGTCATTTGCCTTAAATGGCTTGTTGATTCCCTTATAGCATAGTGAGTTATTCCTGGGTGTTCACATTCCCACCCTTGCGCTACAACGTTAGCGCAAAAAGGCTTATCACTCTGGAAAAGGAGGTTTAACACTTGCGCTTTAAACAGGGAGTCATTGCGCAAAATCTCCCTTTGAAGTGTGTTCCCTATGAAAATTATAGCGCTACAGGAGGGTTTTTGCGCCGCAAAGCGCCAGTCTAACCATGCCCATAGGGAGACAGAGAGAGCCTTGTAGAGAGTTCCCAGATCCCTACACATGTTTTTTTTTTCTTGCAAAGCAACTATTTGGGATATTATTTCTAAACACCCAGATTTAAACTGCTGATTTTCTACCTTAGCAAAGAAAACATCAGATGGACCACGGGAGCTGTCAAAACATGGTCAGGGATGTAGAAAATAAAATAAAATAAAAATAAAATAAAATAAAATAAAATAGAAAAACCAACAGCCTATCACATTTGAAAAAAAAATGGTTGATGGACCATAAAGGTATCAGGAGATCTGGGAAAACTGTCAGGAGGAAGTAAAAGACATGGCTGGGAGCTTACATGAGCTCAGACATGTCAGATTTGTGATGAGAGAAACAGCAACGGAAATTGAATGTAAAAAAAAAGACAAATTAAGAATAAGACATTGCAGGAGTTGGCAAACAGGACAGGAAAATATTTTAAAAATGAACTAAAATATGCACTTTCAGAAGCATCTGGGGGGACTTTGAAGCAATTAGCAGAAGCAAGAGAGGCATCGGGGGAGTGACAAAGACAAAGGATGGGAGGGGAAATAGAGGCACAGAGGAGTAAAGTGACTTGTGATTTGTCCAAGAAGGTCAGTGGCAGACCTAGTGAGAGAAACCAGGTCTCCTGACTCCAAATCTAATACCCTGTCCCATAGATCATGCTGTTTCATGTTTACCTTTATTCATGTGACTGCAAGAGCTTAAACATTAAATAGTTGTTTCCTTTCATATGGCCTGGTCCAACTCTCAACTCCACACTACCATTAGTATCTCAGAAGTCATTTGACCTTGAATTGTGGTGTATGCCCAGAACAAAGTGTAGAGTTACATTACATTATCATTGGTTTAGTGACTGAGGTTACTAATTCAAGTGCTTTAGGAAATCCTACCTTTAAATCACAAGTCTACAACAAGAATCAGAGAGGTAGCCGTGTTAGTCTGGAATAGCAGAGGTAACAAAGTCCTGTGGCCACAGGACTTTGTTAAGTCTACAACAGGTACCATGAAAATTTCGAGGGTCCCATCAATACCTTTCCACCTGCCAAAAGCCCAAATATGGGACACATGGCATGACAGGCACAAAATGAGACAGAAAAAAATAAATATTCATGCAAGAAAATGAAAATGATGTGGGATTAATTCCTGTTGTGTAACTGAGTCTTCTGTCACTTTGTTGTATGTGTAATGCCAAACTCCTGGGAGGGTCATTATCAGCAGGGACTGAATCTGGGTCTTTTAGTTCATATGATTATAGCAGACTATATAATTTCCAAGAATTAAAATGAGGGAAATCCAAATGTGTGCAGGACGGGGATAATTTTGTGACTAAAATGGAGACCATTCAAGAGGTATGGCTCCACACTGTGCTAGATACCTTACTTGTAATATCTTCAGTGCTCCTTACACCTATAGTGGGAAATACTGTGATATATGTTACTTCTATAAGAAGAAAACATCAAGATTTTAATGGCACCCTCTCATATATAATATGAGTCATTTTGAGGAGACTCTACTATGAACAGCCTAATAACCAGGAGAGTTATAGCTGTCATTTTGACTTCCAGCCAGTTTATAATTTGGCTGAGTACTTGTGGTACTTTGTACCCTGTGCTTGTTCCATGACCCCATTTCTTCCACCTCAGAAACTTACCAAGACATAACCATCTTCAATGTACAAGTTCATGAACAGCAGGCAAATGACAAGGACTCCTAAGAATGATACTGCTGATCGTTTCCGCAAGCATCTCATTTTATCCAGATATTTCAAAGTAAGCTTCATGTGAAGAAAAACAGATAGTGTCTCCTAGGCGAGAAAAACAGGATGTTACTAAATTCTTTGAATACATATAGAACACAACCATTTAGAGACCAAATCACAGCTGTTAGCATTTTCAATACTTCATGTTTGAATTAGAGATGGCCTAAACTAGATGAACTAAAAAACAACCCCCCTAATTCAAACAGCCCTAGATTTTGAGGGATTCTGAACCTGAAAGCAGATTAAACTTTTGTGGCTCATATCCATGCCTAGTTTAAATCAGAAAGACTATTTTCCTTTAAGATACTGTCCGTTACATTTTGTTAATTATTCTGCCAAGTTTCACTCACTGACCTTATTCATAAACATACGGCATGGGGCTGTGTTTTCATAAATTGAGACAAAGAATGGTCTATACAATTGTTAAGCTGCACATAGAATAGATATCCAAGCTGATAGAAAATAGATCTAAACATGTATGACAATTTGTCAAAGATTTTGCACATTCATTTTGAGAAGTTTCAGGATGAATAACATAAAAAAAACCCTGGAAGTAAAAATTACAATCCATATTTTCTCTGCCAAATCAATTAAACACATTAAACATTTTGAAGAATTATTCCACTAGATCCTAAATAACAGTGAGACGTACACACAACATATTAATAATAGCAAACAGTTCACCATCAACATTGGCCCATACCGACAAAAGATGAGCTTTGGAATAAGGAAGTTATGTGTGTATGACAGACATTTTAAACTCTCATAAGAAAAAGAACAACATGATAAAATAACACAAATAAAGAAACAAAAAATGAGTGAATGTCAATATCTAGTGAATGAGACACATCCATCATTCAAATCCAAAGTATCTAGGAAGACAGGTTAATGAGCTAAGGGAGGATTACCAGGGCCGGTGACAGGAATTTTGGGGCCCCGTACGGCAGACCGTACGCCCCCCCCCGGTCTCCCGCCGCCCGCGGGCCCCCCCCCGCCAGTCTCCCGCCTCCCGCGGCCCCCCCCCCGGCCGATCTCCCGCAGCCCACTGCCCCCCCGCCCCCGGCCAGTCTCCTGCCACCTGCACTCTCCCCCCGTCTCCTGCCTCCCGCGGCCCCCCCCGGCCGATCTCCAGCGCCCCCCCCGGCCGATCTCCCGCGGCCCCCCCGCCGATCTCCTGCCTCCCGCGGCCCCCCGGCCGATCTCCTGCCTCTCGCCCCCCCCCGCCGATCTCCTGCCTCCCGCGGGCCCCCCCCCGGCCGATCTCCCGCGCCCCCCCCCCCCCGGCCGGTCTCCTGCCTCCCGCACCCCCCCCCCCGGCCGATCTCCCGCCGCCCGAGGGCCCCCCCTCCGCCGGTCTCCTACCTCCCGCGGCCCCCCCCGCCGATCTCCCGCGGCCCCCCCGCCGATCTCCTGCCTCCCGCGGCCCCCCCGCCGATCTCCCGTGGCCCTCCTCCCGCCGATCTCCTGCCTCCCGCGGCCCCCCCGCCGATCTCCCGCCCCCCCCCGCCGGTCTCCTACCTCCTGCGGGCCCCAACCCCCGCATGTGCTGCGGCCACGTGGCCGGCCGGGAGAAGCAAAGGGGGGCGGGGCTGGCTGCCGGGAGAAGCAAAGGGGGGCAGGGGAGGCTTCTGGGGGCCGGGGGAGCGGGCTGGTGAGCGCGGCAGCGGCTGCCCAAGCCGTGCCTTGCTCACAGCCCCAGCGACAACGGTTACAGCTGTACCGGCCCCGGACTTCAGGGGGCCCCCCCTGAAGTCCGGGGCCCGGTACAGCTCTAACCGTTGTACCCCCCTGTCGCCGGCCCTGAGGATTATACCACCACCCTTCCGGGTATGGGGGATATGGTGGAGGAACAGATAGAACATCTAGGAAGCTCCTATAACTTAGTGATCTTGAGCAGCTTAAATGGCCCCATAAGACTATATTTAGAGCATCACATTGTTTTCTCTCAGGCTAATTATTTATGAAAACAAGTATCAGGACTCTACCAAATTTTGTCCCCAGAAAGTAACACAAAAAGGGCAATGATTGAAATACCAGTAATTTGTTTTCCAGTGAAATATGCTGGAAAACAAATGGACTAGTACAGCGTGGGCAAACTACAGCCCGCGGGCCAGATGTGGCCTGCAGGCTAATTCTGTCTGCCCGTACCCGAGCTCCTGGTTAGGGAAGCTATCACCTCCCCTCCCCCCCCCCGCCGCTGTTCTCCTCCCCACAGCCTCAGCACGGTGCACGAGGTGTGCTCTGGGGGACGGGGCATCACACTCCGGCTGATCAGCGCGGCAGCGTGTCTGGCTCCAGGACAGACACTGTTCTCAGTGGTGTGGTAAGGGGGCCAATGCCAGGCCGGGGCCACCGGGTTGGATAAGGGCCAGAGGGTCTCGGAGGGCAGTCAAGGGATGGAGGGGGGGGGGGGGGTTGGATAGGGCATGGGAGTCCCAGGGGGGCTGTCAGGGGGCAGAGGTGTGGCTAGAGGTCAGGGCAGTCAGGGGACAGGGGGGCTGGATAGGGTGGTGGGGTCCTGGGGAGTGATATCGGGAAGAGGTGTCACTGAAGGGGGTGATCAGGGGACAAGGAGAAGGGGGGCTTAGATAGAGGGTGGGGTCTTGCTGGGGGTGGTTAGGGGTGGGAGTCTCTGGAGGGAGTAGTCAGGGGACAAGGAGCAGGGTGGGTTGGATGGGTCGGCGGTTCTGAGGGAGGCAGTCAGGGGGTGGGAAGTGGGCGAGGCCAGGCTGTTGGGGAGGCACA
The DNA here is from genome assembly GCA_032164245.1 of Sternotherus odoratus. Lineage (NCBI taxonomy): Eukaryota > Metazoa > Chordata > Testudines > Kinosternidae > Sternotherus > Sternotherus odoratus. Next base: position 65,581,703 of record JAVMKO010000001.1, read on the forward strand.
GCCTTTCCTACCCACCCTCTACAATTCTGAACCCCAATGTGGCCTTCAGGCAAAAAAGATTTGCCCACCCCTGAAGTAGTATGATGAGTCTTTGCTAGACCTTATTTTTCCCTCTAGCAGGATCGCATTCTAACCTGGCTTTCCTATGCCTTTAATTATTCATTTTGTATTAACAGCTAATAATATTTTGCAGGCTTGTTTGTTCGTTTTGGAGCAGGCCAGAATTTTGAAGATGAAAAAAATGCACAAAGTACTTTTACAAACTTGAAATTTAGTTAAGAAAATGGCATTGCAATTCCATCTTTATAGTTCATTGCCTGTTAATATCCTACCACATGCTGAGAAATATATTTATCTGTATCATAAATAGTTTCATTTCCATGCCTGGATAGCTTACTTACTTTCATTCTGTATGAAATAACAAAGAAATGAGTCACAAAAGTAATAATTCTCATGCCATTGAGCCAGGCCTAAAAATATAGCAAGAAAATAAAAAATAAAAAATGTGTGCAATACATGGGTTAGAGAATTCAAGGGAGGTTGGGGACAATCCTAGGAACCTGGTGCAAAGTGATGAAGCAGTAAAGAAAGTGGGTTTTTTTCTGCTTTTTTCTTTTTTAAGAAATGCTACATCTGTAGACTGAGTACGAGAGGTAAGAAAATCCTAACTGAATATGAAATTATACCACTGCATTGTTGATGAAATTATACCCTGCCTACAGTTGGCCACTAGAATGTGCAGTGACATGGTCTGTGGGTTTCCTCAAACTGTTAGATGAGAATCCCTTACCAATATGGAGGGAAGTGAAAGAACTCCACCAAAATTTTGCCCTTTTTATTAATAGTAGGTAATGTCTCAATAATATAATAAGGACCTTTAAAAAGTAGACGTCACTTATAGATATTGAAGGGGATGCATTGTCCCTTTCCTCAAAATTATTGTTTTTAAAGGGTGGGATGGGAATTAGAAATTCACAAATTTACATAAGAATAGTTTTTAATGCAGGCTCTGTTCAGAATCTGGCAAGGGCTAGCCTTATTTTCAAAAGTTCAAGTATGTTTGAACACAATGAATGTTAGAGATATCAGCAACTCTGGGGTCAAAATTTTAGATGGGGGCAATGCATCTTCTAGCATTAAAGTGAAGTTTTCCTATGAAAAATTATTGTACCAATGGCTCCTTCTTACTCTGTACTAGGTTACACTGTGTGTGTGCTCAGATTCATATTTGCTGACCTGAGTTACAGAACTAAATAGCACTGCATCAAACTGAGCATTACAGCATCAAACTCAGCCATCAGCTTCACAGTTTTAAGGAAATTTCCATTGTTTGGCACATACAGCTGACCTGAAGTGCCACACAGTGCTAGGCAATGAGCCTTTTCAGAACATTTGGCCAGTAAAGAGACTCTGATGAAATCTTCTCTTGATGCTGATCATCTATGGTGGCCTTTAACTTTAGTCTCATCTCATGCTCTTTCCATCTATGGAATGCTCTCTGGTGATTTGCTGCCTTCTCATGGCATGAGAGATTTCTAGCCAGATTTTTCCAGTCCTTTGTTCCTGTAGAACCCAATGTGGCTGGAATATTAGACTGGAAGAGTTTGCAAAAAAAACTGTGCAGCATTTGACATTTTTGAGTACATAAGCCATGGCCTCTCCACTTTGTCACCATTGGGGATTTCACACCAGTAATGTGTTGGATGGAAACTTCTATTTCCACTGTCTTTGAGGAACGTGAAGTTGTTTACTTGCTGTGACCCATGCAGTGCAAAGAAGTCCCTCAGGCTACTGCTCAATAGGGTCCACAGTCCTGGATCATCTAAACTTAAGGAACTAAACTCAGCAGAAGCTGTTTCTTTTGCCTTCACCACACTCTTCTCTGATCTACACTTTTCTTCAGGAATGTGCATGGCTACATCCATTTGAGATGGAGATATGGATGATGCAGTAGCTGCCAGGTCACCTGCACTCTGACTAGAAGATCAGGCATCTCCTCACCACTCACATCCTCATTGGGGCCAGAAGGCTCACTGTGAACATTAGTGTCTATGTATCTCAGGAGAGCTCCATCCTACTTAGATAGAAAAGCTTCCTTTGCTTTCTTTCTTTTTCTGAATACTGCCCTAGAGGGGCATTTTCTTCTTTCACTCATGACTGCTGTTCTGTGCCAGCTATACTGGCTCTCAACACTCACTTGAAGGGAACAAATAAGCAGGCTGGTAGCGGGGCCTGAGTGAGGGAAGATATTAGTGTCTTAAGGACCTAACTGGCTCCTACTACTTCAGTTGACTGCCTGTTCTCCTCAAGTGGGTTCAGGGAAGCAGCAGGAAACAGGAAGGTCCCTGAGGAGCTGGCGTTAATCAGTCCAGGCTCCTGGGGGTGCTGAAGAGGTATATAAGAGGCTCCTCCTCCTCTTTCTCCCTGCAACTCCTTCTGCTTTCTGTTATTCCCTCTCACCTTTTCTCCTGTCTGCCTGTTATGTCTCTTGTGTCCTCCATCCTCCAGCACAGCACTCCACCATCTCTGTGCATCTAGAGCAGAGAGAATACATATGCACCAGCAGCAGACACAATTTTCTACTCTGGGTCCTAGTGATGCCACCCCACAGTCTGGCACCTCAGGCGGCCACTCAGTTCACGTCATGCTAAGGCCAGCCCTGCATATCAATTAAACAGACTGAAGAGAAGGTTGTCACAGTTATTGCTTAAGAAATTTATCCTATACTCTATGTTCTTCAGACAGTGTGCTGACACTCTTACAAACACTAGATGGCAGCATGCACACACATTTACAATCACATCAGCATGCTTTGTTATCTGCATTTCTCCCAATCAGCTTATTATTAATTTATGGCTTTGTTTAGCATACTTACAGTGTGTACTTTTAGGAAACATTCCCTACATTTTCCCAGAGCTGCTTCTTTGCTACAGTAAGTTCAATATCCAGCTTCTAACCCTGTATGGTGGAACTCGGTGGAAGTGAAATTTGTCAGAAGAAAACTTAATATTTGTTCCCGGCGTATGTGAATTCAGACAGCCTCTTCTGGAGAGAAAAAAAAAATCCTTGGTTCTTTCCATAGTGATGTGACAACAGGCTTTAAGATATTAAAACATAATAAATATTCACCATTACGAAAGCCAGAAAAGTCTGAAGCCCTGATTTTTAAGAGGAATTGTACTCAACATCCAATGCCGCAACTGCTAGTTTGTAGGTGTATTTTTTAGTACCTATGTGTTTAGTTCTCTCATTTTCATATGTAATTAGACATCTAAGCTATATAAATGCAACTGCTTTTGAAAATCAATCCTGAAGGATTTGATGTTCATTAATAAATGCACTTGTGAATTTTAATTTTCTTTTCTATTCTAAAGATGACTCCTGCTTTTCTGATTCTTTTTCTCTAGTCCCCATATCTCTGAATTTATTCTTGATTTGTCACAGTTTAGGCAGCATGAACAGGTTTCTTTTGACAATCTTAGTTCATTCTCTTTTCAGCTCTTTTGAAATACACAGTCTCATGAAGTTACAATGATGAAAAGCTGGTCTTTATTGTATCTGTAACTCTGGGAAACTTGTGCAGTAATACAGAGGTCAAGATGGAATTTCACATTCCAAATCTGCACTCTCTCTTACACAATCAATACAATGAAGCACAAATTTAAGTATTACATGATTTTAAAAAAACCAACAACAATCTTTTAAGAAGTGTCTCTTCTTTATGAGCCAAACCTTACTCCCAGTGAAGTCAATGAAAATCTCTGACCTTTTTGGACACCTCTCAGCAACTTGTGCTCCATGATTTCTAAGGCCTAATCTCAGCTATGATCTAGCCTCAGCTAATCAATACAGCAAACATGCTCTCCACAGATGGTAAGTACAATGATGTAGCAGGGATGTGTGTTTTGATACCTGTGTTACACTGCTTGCGTATTTGAGTGCTACATCTCACAAACTCAAGAAAAGTTCCTTTTTGCTGAGGAACTGATGACTGTCAGAAATGACAGCTGAACTATTATTGTATAATTATAACATTTCTGAATCAGCAATACAGCTTTGCCTTTCACCACGAAGTCCCCGTTTTTTGAAGTACAGTGAAACCTCGATTTAACGGACTAATTCGGGCGAGGGGGTGTCCGTTAAATCCGAAAGTCCGTTATTTAATAATTTTTTTAAATTATTAAATAACAGGACTTTCGGATTTAACAGACACCCCCTCGCCCGAATTAGTCCGTTATATCAAGGTTTTACCGTCAACCCGCCCGCCCGGGTCCCGGCTGCTGGGACCCGGCGGCAGTTAGCAGCCTGCCCGCCGGGGTCCCCGGCTGCTGGGACCAGGGCGGGAGCTGTCAGCCCGCCCGCCCCCGGCTCAAACCGCGGCGCTTGCGCGCGGGCTGACAGCCGGAGGGTCCCGGCTCCCGGGACCCTCCAAGGAGGGTGAACGCTGGCGGGGGCCAGGCGGCAACCCGCCCCCGGATCAAACCGCGGCGGCTGCCGCGCGCGCGGGCTGACAGCCGCAGGGTCCCGGCTCCCGGGACCCTCCACATAGCCAGCATGGTGCCGGGGGCTGGGCAGCAGCCCGCCCCCTGGCTCAAACCCTGGTGGAATCCTCCACAAACGGATTTCGGATGCATCAGACTTTCTGAAAAAATTTGTCCGTTGCATCCGAAGTCCGTTAAATGGAGGTCCGTTAAATCGAGGTTTCACTGTACAGTATAACCTATCCATTGCCTCCTTTACAATATTCACAAAACCCAGAGATAACACACAGGAAAAGAGCATGGTTGGACTTTCAAACCCCGGTGAACTTTAATACAATCCCTGATTTGACTAAGGCTCTCTGAAGCAGAATCCCTACACGCCAGCCTTCTGATATTGTGTTCTGTCATTGTGTAGCTGAGTTGCTTTGCTTGCATTTCTTAATGCTTATCCAATTTGTTTTTCTGCTTTTCTTTTTGGAAGGCTGCACTTGAAGCCCCAAAGGCTGTGTTCAATCCGCTTTATGAAGTATGTGATCCACACAGAACAAAAGATTCCAGAAAGAAAAATCTAGCCACAATGTAAAGGATTTTTTTACATAGTTAATATTAAATTCCGCATGAGGGTCTGCAACACTTGTGTTAGCATGTGCCATGTTTTTTCCATACAAGATGATAAATAAGAACACCAGTGTAATTGTATATATTAGCAGATATGATTGGCGGTGAACTGGAAAACTGTAATGGATAGACTATTCCATGGGGCTTAGATAGACTTCCAACGAGATTCACTGTCTGTCTTACTGAAAGCTTGGAAGTACATACAAAATGTTTGAAGCTGACAGGCATGAGGTTTGCTGGCACTGGCAGCAAGAAGTAAAATTGATGTCGGGGAAGGGAAGCTAGAGTGTGTTAGTTCAGATAGACTAGCAAAGCTAACTGGGGGTGGGTTACATGGGAGTAAGCAATCTCTTCTTTGTTCTGGGTGTTACTTTTATAGCACCACATGGGACAAAACATGTTGTTTAAAACATTTAATGTCCAGTGAATTTACAATCTAGACACTGCAGTGTGCTGACAATTAAAGAAAGAGGCTTGTGGGTGGGCAAAGACTTTACCATAGTTAGTAGTGAAGGAAGGCTAGGCAAAAGAAGTGGACTTGAAGAAGCGATTTGAATGTTGAGCTGACAGACTGGGAAGAGTGAAGTATTCAAAGGAAAGTGTAGGAAAAAATAAGCTGAAGTGTAGAACTGTATAGATATGCAAAGGTGAGGCTTGAATCATTAGGGCAAGGAGGACAAAGTCAATGAAGGGATTCAAGGAGGGAGCGACAGAGTAGTGTGAAAAGGGTTACATTAGCTCTAGAGTTTTAGACAGAATAGAGATTAAAAAATTAGGGATGCTGCAGAGGTTACACTAATCAATGCAATAGATTACTAATGACTGAGAAAATGTATTGACTTGGAGGACAGAGTGCCACCTAATGAATCAGCAATACCGCTGGATATGTTTTATCAGCTGTAACAGAGGAAGGAATGGGTTTTAGAAATAGAAAATAGAGGACGATCTGACAGGACTTGGCAAAAGCCTCGGTGTTGGGGTAAATGACAAAGGAATTTGACAGATTGTGAGCCTCCGAGATAAGGAGGACAGTTCAGCTATCAATTAGGGAGAAAGAAGGGAAAGAAAGTAAGGTGAGACATGCAGGGTGAGATGTCTCAGACTTGGGCTTGTCTACACTTGATAGGCTACAGTGGCATAGCTGCAGCAGTGCAGCTCTACTGTTTCAGTGTGGATACCACTGATGCTGATAGGGATTCTCCTGTCAGCACAGAGAATCCACCATCCCGAGAGGCAGTAGGAGACGTGGGTTATTTTAACTGCATCACTTCGCACACCTACCGACATAGTTAAGCCAACCTGATTTTCTAGGGGAGACCAGGTCTTACTCCTGGGGGGATTCTGCATGACTGCTTGCCCATAGGAACCCTCCCCCTGTCCTGCAGAATTCCTGTGCTTCCCTGCAGAACTTGGAAGGGAAACAAAGGGAAGCTGCATTGGGGGGGAGGGGCAATGACCATGGACATAGTTTTGGGGAGGGACTGTCCCTCTCCAAACAAAGGCAAGGCATGGGAGGCTGTCATAAGTATGAAGTAGCTTAGAATTACTGTTTTACCTGTGAAGAGTTAACCTGAAGCAACCCAGAGAGGGAGATGACATAATCAATGGGAAACAAAAGAAACAGGTTTTACTTTCACTTTGCTCCCAGGTTTTTTTGTTTTTTTTCCGTTCTCTTTCCTCGGCTGTGGAGTCTGTCTGAGTTCCCCTGGCTATGGGGAGGAATCACATCTATGTTTCTATTCTACATTTCTATAATCTTCTAACGAAATTAAGCCTAGCAGTAAGTGTTTTGTTGCTTGTCTGTATCACTTGATAATTGGTCCACAGGTTACTTTGCTGTTCGCTCTAGCAGTGGAGAAATTCCAAGGGAGGGGGCCAATGAGGGTTGAGTGATTCTAAGGGTTTTTCTCTATTGATTTCTGTACCAGGGATTTGTACTTCTTCTGTTCCTTTTATTAAAATCTTTCTTTTAAGAATTTGACTGGTTGTTCCCATTGGATTGATCCTGGTTTGGATCAGGCACGTCTCACAGCAAGTGAGGGTTTGTGGTCTTTGTTCTCGAATCTCTCCCAGGAAAAGGGGGGGGGGAGACTTGGGGGGTGTTACTATCGGGGTTCCAATTTACCCTAATCCTATGGCTTTGGGGGCTCAAATTGGCAGTGGCAGCGTTTTCCAAGCCCCAACTGGAGAAGTTTGGGTTTTGGGGGAAAAGTTTTAACCTAAGCTGATAAAATAAGCTTGGGGGGTGATTTTTCTTTCATGCAGGGTCCCCACATCTTTACCCTAGAGTTCAGAATGGGGAAATAGACCCTTGACGGGGGCACACGGGGTTATGTGCCACTGCCCCCCCCCCCATTTCTCCAAGTGCAGAGCTGCCCACTTGAAGGAGGCAGCATCTGGCCTCCACTGGCTCTGCAGCTGAACACCTCCTCCTGGGTCCTAGTGCCAGTCATGCTCTCCTTCTGTGTGCTGTGAGCATTTGTGTTGGGCCTTGTTGGGTCTGCCTAAGGAGGTGTGGGGGCCAGTGCATGTGGGTCAGTGGTGCCATGGCCCTACTTCTTCTCCTCTCCATTTGAGACCCCCACCCGCAGGCCATCGGCGTGAGGAGGAAGCACAGGGCTGCAGTTCTACCTAGGCCTTAACTACCAGTGCACTAGCATGTACTACATGTACTTCTTTATCCCACTAACTCTTTCATAAGGACAAAAACATAGCATTTTCCAACCTGAACCTTGCTAAGGGCTTGTTCCAAAGCCCATTGAACTGAATAGACTCCCATTGACTTCACTGGACTTTGTATCAGGACCTGAATATGAGAAATTGAGCTTTCCTAGTCTTTTAAGGAATTACTCCTACCTCACATGAACGACTGGATGTTTGCAGGGGATCCAGTTTTAATGGACAGCTGTTGCAGTGCCAGCTATGCTATGGTACTGGAGGAGGTTAGTTAGTACTAGCATAAGTGCCCGGCGCTGCTCGGGTCAGTCGGAGGTGGGGAGATGGCAGACAGCTGACACCCCCTGACCAAAGCCAACACCCACACCTCACCCCTCACCCACCCCGACACCTTCCCACCCCCGAAACCCGAAACCCCCACCTCACCCCCCGACCGAATCCGACACCCCCACCTCACTTACCGTCCCACCAAACCCAACTGGGATCCGTCGCAGGGGAGGAGGGGGCCCAGAGCCGAGGGATTCCGGGGACCTTCGCAGGTGGGGGGGGGGGGGCACAGGGCTGATGTAGTCCGGGGTTCCGTTGGGGAGGTGGGAGGGGCAGAGAACTGAGGGATCTCCGGGGTTCCGTTGGGGAGGTGGGAGGGGCAGAGAACTGAGGGATCTCCGGGGTTCCGTTGGAGGAGGGAGGGGTGAGCTGAGCGAGTGAGGTGTCTGTTGGAGGGGGGTATTATGACATCATCACCACCTAACCGCCCAGTTGATGTGATTGGCCCTGAAAGACTTTCACCCCTGGGGGGCGTCAGAGGTGAGATCCGAAAATTTTTCGACCCTTACCAGCATCTAGACCCCAAGACCCCTCACTGTACCAAAATTCAAGTCTCTGGCTCAAACGGTGCGGGAGGACTTCGCAGTCATACGTACATACATACATACATACACACATACATACATACACCACTTGACTTTTATATATATAGATGTTCCCTTTTACAGGCAGGTACCCTATAATAGTTGATGTAAGGGCCCATGGGTACCGAAATGACTACCATGATGGTGCATGGGGGAAGTGGGTAGGACCTGAGGATTGCTCTGCCCAGTGGGAACAAGAACATTTATTGTGGACTGAGACGCCTCATCTGGAAACATCTCCAGAGAGGGCTAGAAAAGCAGAGACAGAATCCTGGACAGAAATATCCAATTCTGATTACATATTTTCTGCAGTCTCCAAAGGGGGAGCCCTCAATGTTAGTACCGGGGCTTGTGTTAGTACTGCAGTCCAGGAAGGGGAAGGCAGTGAAGTCTATACTGGTGGATGGGAGACTGTGCTAGGGTGTAGTAGCATAAATGGAGGAGTCAGCTCCATTAGGTGGGACATAACTACAGAAAGTCCCTCTCAGTGCCCCTTAGAAGGCGAGTGTCTGGTTCTTCTGAGAACCAGAGGTCATGTGAGAGCAGGTATCGACAACCTTTCAGAAGTGGTGTGCCAAGTCTTCACTTATACACTCTGATATAAGGTTTCGTGTGTCAGTAATACATTTCAGTGTTTGTAGAAGGTCTCTTTCTATAAGTCTACAATATATAACTAAGCTATTGTTGCATGTAAAGTAAATATGTTTTTTGAATGTTAAAGAAGCTTCATTTATTAATTAAATTAAAATGCAGAATCCCCCTGGACTGGACCACTGAAAATCAGCTTGTGTGCAGCCTTTGGCACCTGTGCCATAGGTTGCCTACCCCTGTGTTAGAGGAATGTGGGTGGTACTGGGGAGCTCGGGATTGCTCCATCATAACCTGCGAAAGCATTGGAGATAGTATGGAGGTGTGTTTCATGCACTGTGTGGTAATATGAGCTGAGGAGAACAGTGCAAGGGACTCAGCTGAGGTACTGTTGGAATGGTTCTTGTGGCTGTGACCCAAGGAAGAAGGTACCATGGTTGATGCAGACTTCTGAGAGGAGTCCTTGCTTCTAGAGTCCTTCTTGCATCCTCTTCTGGTATCAACTTTTTGCATCCTTTTCTGGTGTCAACTGATGTTTGTCAGACCTCTCCTCATGAGTGAACCGAGGGGTTTCAAGATGGGTACTAGTGCATAGGTACCAGGACCCACTGAAGGCTCAACAGTACCCGAACCAGGGCGCAAACTCTCCTTAAGTTCCAGCATCCGGGGTGACTTCCTGAAGTCTCTCTCCAAGAAAGGAGATCTCTTTCTCCTAGAATGCTTTGATGCAGAAGCAACCCCATGGTCTTTACTTGCTGAGAGCAGAGAAACCGGTGCAGCCTGAGGAGCTGAGGCAAATGTATGGGGGTAAGGAGGTGGGGATGGGAGAGGGGAATTTGGACCGCACAGGTCTCAGAAAGTGCTCTATGAAAAGAAAGCTTGTGAGATTTGCTATTAAAGCCCCTGTTGACTTCTCACATAGTCAGAATGTGAAACTCTCCTAGGCAGCGGAGGCAACTGGAATGCCCATCGCTGATGGGGAAAGACCTGTGACAAGACTTGAAGCCTGGAGTTTTTGGCATAACCTGAGCAGGGAAACTGTGGATAGACCAGCTGAGGACAAAAAATGGCTGGGAAAAAATATTAGAGGGGGTAAATCTCCTGAAAGCACAAGTGTGCTTTGGAAATCAAACAAAACAAAACAAAGGGGGGGGGGGGGGAGAGAAATGAAATTGAAACTAGAATAAGTACAACAACAAAAAACCCAAACCCCAAACAATTGCTACAAACACCATGGACACCACTCTGAACCATCTCGAACAGAGCAGCTGTAAAGGAACTGGAGCTGTGGTGGCTTCATGCCTGCACAGGAGATGCCCTCACACAGGAGCATGAGGAGATGCCGTGTGCAGGCACGGACCCACAGAAAATGCCAGTTAAAATCTCCAGCTGAGAAAACACAGGTGTGCTCACATCCTAGGATGGTGCACCTATCAGGACATACATGCCAAGTGCTAGCCCTTCAGTAGCAAAGTCTCTTGAATAGCAACGCTGCTTCCAGTTCTTTCTTGTTAAGAACTGAATACAGGCTTTCATCCCATATCAGTGGGTCCCTGAACCCATGTTAGTCTGGGTTCCTGCACCCAAGTGGCGCCTGAGAGACTTCAACGGGGCTCAGCGTGAGTCTGTGCTAGCCATCTGACTGCAGCAGCTGAGCTCGAGATGGAAATTGTTTAATGTGCCTAATACATATTGTATTAATTCTGGTAAATAGAGCTTATTTTAAAAAAGCCCATAGCAATATATTTTGTGTGTATGGCGGTATCCTGAGTGCAATACATGAAGTATCGAGAAACTAAGCAACAGATTCAGCACTTTCTAATGATTTTTTTTTCCTTTTCATTTTATGATTGTGTATTCATCAAAACTCACTGCCAACTGGGTTTCTTACTGGAATAAACTAATTTTTAAAACTGTGCATAGTAACTTAGCACCAAGTGCCAGTTCCCTGTACATCACTTTCTAAGGTGTTTTTTTTTTTTTTTTGGAATGAATTCCTTTATTGATCAGGAAGGTAGCGTCAGAGAGCTCAATGGGAAGTCTTAATGAAAAACTCATTTTAGAAAAAGATTAATAATAGGGCTAGTGAAAACCAATTTTCTCACGTTTAATCTCCTAATCTATTTTACATTATTTCCCAGGGGGACCCAGGTCTTCACAGATACATGGCCCTGTGCAAATAATCAATTTGAAAGAATCCCATGAATGTAGTAGTTGTTTTATGTCAATCTGCCAGGTTTCTAGATAGATTTTCCCCCTCCTCTAAAACACTTATACAAACTATAACCAGTAATTAGAAACCCAGCAATGCTGTATGTAAAAGTAAACAGAACGGTTTTTGGAATTTACCACATAGAAATTCACAAGTCATTATCCCAAAAGTCTGCTATACATAAACTCTATGGATTATTAACTAACAAATTATGTTAAACTAAAATTAAAGATTTGGCAAATTCAAAAAAGAGTGTCTAAATTACAGCCCACAATATATGCTCAAGTCATTTCCCCATTCCTAGGTATTAGAAATAAGACCCAAGATTCTGAACTTCTAACAATAGATATAATCTATGCCAGTGATTCATACTAGCAAGACTAAACCTTAAAAGAGAATTCTACTGATTTTCTTTAAAAGTCTTTTTTTTAATTTAAGACGACGTAAATTATTGATTTGAAATCAGTCTTTCATTCTTTGCAGTTCAGTCTCTTTGCCATAATAATTCAGCTCACTACAGGATCACTATGCATTTTCTGTTGACTTTAAGTGAAGCTGCTATTCCGGTTTTAGTGAACGTGCCATTGACAGCAGGGCAGAGTGCCATCTATAAATGTAACACACAGAAAGAAAGGAAGCTTAGTCATGGTCATATGGTCATAAATCATAAAGCAGGAAGTCTGAATAGATGATCATTTTTATCACCTATTGTTGAGGCATTTACAATAACAATGGTATGCTATTTGGAAGAAAAACAAATCCTAGAGCAAAGTAAAGGTCCCAGACCAGTAGAAGGCAACCTATGGCCCGTGGGCCACATTCGTCCCAGCGGGGTAATCTGATTGTGGGCTGTCAGCAGGCACGGCCCCCCCGCAGCTCCCAGTGGTCAAGGTTCATCGTTCCTGGCCAATAGGAACTGCGGAAAGCTGCAGCCAGAACACCCTGGCCGCCACTTCCCACAGTTCCCCCAGATCCTATTGGCCGGGAACGGTGAACCGTGGCCATGGTTAGCTGCAAAGGGCCATGCCTGCTGATGTTCAATGTCAGCAAACTGTCTTGTGGCCTGAAATCAGATTACCCTGATGGGCTGCATGAGGCTCGTAGGCCGCAGGTTTCCCACCACTGATCTAGGCTGAGGATTTAGGCTGCAATTTCTCTGCAATTCACTGTGTTTATCCCAGCATTTGTGTGTGCCACCTAGTCATACCAGGTGTCTCCAATGGGAACCTGGTAGGTCTATACTTAAGCTTGTCAATTTTTTGTTCTGGAGTGTGTTTCTACAGAGTCAGCTCAGGCTGTCTTTGCCTGTTCTTTGTCCACTGGCTCTCCTGAACCTGACCAAAACAGCCCATGCAGCTTGGGAGTGCTACTTCTATAGACTTGTTTATGTACATTAATCCCTCCTCCTGCTCATGATTCCAGGTTCCACAGGAAACTCATCGAGTGAACCAGATACAAACACTACTTATTGATATCATAGTCCATGAATAGCCTGTGTGCCCACATCTCAATATTATAGTCTTTTGAGTTTTCCACTTCTAAGCTCTGAGCTCTAACTATGTAGAAAAAACCCATGAAGTTAGTGACTCTAGTGGCTACTGTGACACAGTAAAAATACCAATTTTCACACTAAGGCTCTATCTACAGTGCCGCAAAGTTTGGACTACATGGTATTGTAGCAGGTGCTGCTGCAAAGGCACCTAATTAGCCCCTGCTCAGCTAGTCCCAATCAGAGGAAATGGATTGGGGCTGGAGAAAGCCTGATTCCTGGCCCATGGTGGATTGGCTGCACCTGCTGGCCTGAGGGCTATAAAGGCTGGGAGGGTGCCAGAAGGCAGGGGGAAATGGCCAGGGTAAGGTCAGTCTCCCGGCTGAGGGCTACTCTGTTTGTAGAAGAAGCCAACTAGGCTGGTAAGCTCTGTATATAGCTTAGCACTGGTGGTGGGACAATGCTTTTGTAAATAAAGACATGGGTGCTACACACTTGAGGTCTCTCTGAGCTTTACTGGGGCAGCCAACAGACCCTGTACAGCATGAACAGTGGTGCACACTGAAGTGCCATGCTGGAACTCCCCTGAATGAATGGTGAGGATACAAACTAAAAGCTCCTAATGCACATTAATGTTTAATCCTTTTTGAAGAGGTTTACATTAATGCTTCCTAGGCACCTTTTAGTTTGTGCCTGAAGCATCCACATGGGGGAGTTACAGCGCAGCACTTTGGTGAGCACTGCCTTTCACACCCATGAAGTCTGAACTGGGCCAGTATAGACAAGTCCTTAGTAAGAATATAGATACATTAGCACTGAATTCCCCTTGAGGCCTGCAACATCTCTAATCTTTCCAGGTCACTTTGCAGCTTTGGTTTGGATCACAGCTGAATTAACACCAAAGAAACATCCAATACATTAAGCGGTCGCATATCGTGCAGAGTGTTTCCTTTGTTCATTTTGAATTTTAGTTCCTCAAAAAGGGATCTGAAAAATTTGAAAGAGGCCTGGACTGGCCTGCAACTAGCAGGAAGTCCCTTTTCTAACTTGATAGATGCTTCACCAGTGTGTCAGAAGCGGACATGCTCCACAGTCTATCAGTGTGCACAGTAAATCACAATTTGACAACCACTGTGATGAGTACAAGTAACAAACAGTTGTACTGGCTGCAGTGAAAAAGAAAATATTAAAATTATGCCATGTCCTTCAGGGGTCTTAGGATATGTCTACACTTAACACACTACAGCAGTGGTACTGTGGCACTTCAGTGAAGATGGTACCTATGCTTACAGAAGGGCATCTCCTGTCGGCATAGATACTCCACCTCTCTAAGATTCAGTAGATAGGTTGACTCAGAGTTGTCTACACGGAGGTTTAGGTTGCTTTCTCTATGTCACTCAGGGACATGGATTTTTCATACCCCTGAGCAATTCAGTGAAAGTGGTGCAGAACTGCAATTCATTTGCAAATTTAACACTATCAATCTGGGACTGAACAAAGACCTTCAATGGCTTGCTAATTACAAAAATAGCTTCTCCTCTCTCCAAGTTCACACCCCCTCTTCAACTGCTAAAAGAGTAACCCACCTTCCCTGATTGGAGATAACAAGCTGGTTCAGCCTAATTGGACTAACCTTGTTACCTCCTACCTGGTTCTTGCCTACTTTTCTATGCCTGCCTCTGGACACTTCCACTGCTTGCATCCGACGAAGTGGGTATTAGCCCACGAAAGCTTATGCTTCAAAACTTTATAGTTAGTCTTTAAGGTGCCACAGGACTTTGTTACCTCTGCTATTCCAGACTAACACGGCTACCTCTCTGATTCTTGACTAAGGGCTGGTGTATATCAGGAGATTGGGCAACCTGAGGGAGATTTTTACTTGGTAAAATACAGATAGGCTTTCCAATTCTCCACTGTCTTGCACCTTCTGCAATCATTTACAAGTGGTCCAAATGGGTATAAATGCAATTAATGGTAGCATTTTACACAGGACTGCAGAGGGAGGGAGGCAGTGAAGAACCAGACCCAAAATGTAGAAAATAGGTGCAGAAAAGTTCATGTGTTTTGAAAAGATGAATCTTTCTCAGACAGGAAGAGCATCAATAGAGCATTATCTTGTGAAAGCATCAGTTGTATAAGTATGCTTGGGCCTTTGTACAAAACAGTCTTCCCTTGCTTGGTCTCATGGTTTTACAACATAGGTTGGATTCTGCCCAATTAGCCAATTGAGAAACCTTACAGATGGCTGAGATTCCAACAATAAACTAATTATTTATCAGATTTTAGTGTGCTACTGCTAAACATATAGATAAAAGGAGAAAGTTATAATCCAGAGGATTCTAGGGGTTCATGAAATCCTAGGAATCACACTTGAGTTATTCCCCATAACTCACAAATGATTGAATAGTAATATTGCTTAATTGGCCCTTAAACTTCTGTTGGATACTATTGTAGAATACCATCAAAGAAGTATGATCAACCTAGGCAATTCTTTCTGGATGGGACACGCACACTAGTGAATAAAGATACAAAATGTACCTAATTATTCCTTAGATTTGAGATGAGGACCCCATGGAATTCCAAGAGAGGATGAAAATTAATGGAATAGTTGTGGTCTATGCAGAAAGTCACAGTTCAAAATAGAAAGAGCTATTAGGCTTGATAGGTAAAGTGTGATATTATCATCTGATAAAGACCCTAATTCAGCAAGGTACTTTAAGCATGTACCCCAATTGATTTAAGTTAGACTACTCTAAAATTCATACTTCATTGAGTTTAACATAAACCTAGTTAAGATCTGAGGGCAGCTGAAATAGCATCCATGTATCTAGTGTCAAAAAGATGCTAGAAACATATCACTGGATGGACTTCTACATAATTTAGCTTCAAAGCTTTTAGAAATTGAAAGAAGAAAGAGTGTCTACATGTAGCAGGTGATTTCATTTCAGGAAACGACTGTGCCTAAGGTAAAAGGTATTTTCCCCTTACAGTTGCTTAGAATTTTCTTTTTTCAAAAGAAACTTGCAAACAAGGAAGATGAGCGTTCTTCTCCAAGAATACATCTACCCAGCCTCAAAATACAAGGAAAACAACTATCTGTGTTTCATTCACATCACTGTAATATACAACACTTAAAAGAACAGCCAAGGGTGAGAGCATGTGAGCTGGTGTACTAATGAGACAGCACCCCCTTTGGTCAGACAGTGCTGTGAAGATTTCTCTCAGTCTGGTGGGGTAGCCAGCCATCTCTGCTTGCCTGAGTCTCTATGGTAGTCCTGTTCTGGGCTATGAAGGATGCTAGTCTGAATTCCACTGAGGTGTATTGGTTTCCCCTTAAATTTGGCAGGGCTAGTTTGTCTTGATCCTTAGGAGATCTAGAAATCCTTTTGGTTCTTGAGTCTGAGGAATCAATAGGGGTACCCAGGCCCACCCACTCCACTGGGTTCCAGCTTATGGTCCTAAAGCCAAGTAGGTGGAATCAGGTCTCAACAACTCTTCCTGCTATGCTCTGGGGTCCTTCTACCTCCCTTGGTTCTGTAGGTTTTTCTAGCCTGCAGATCTGCTCATCTCTTCTCTGGGTACTGTCTCTGGGCAGCGTCTAACCAGCTTGCTGGCAGAACTTTCCTTCTCTAGTCTGCTTGTTCCTCTGACAGCTATTCTGCCCCTGTGGTTCTCAGCTACTATTCTTCCAGCTACTATGAAGCTGCCAGTCAGCAATGGCTGGTAGATGTTGGGCCAGCCTGGGGTTTATACACATCATGACAGAGCATAATGTAACCTGTGCACAACAAGGGCTCATCAAGATCGAATCAGTACATGTATTATAATGCCCCATCCACAAATGTGACATCAATTTACAGAGCATCACCTGTTTTTTTCTAATATGAGGTGTGGCGGTGGAGAAAGGGAAAGAATTGGGACCGGGAAATGCAATGTTCTTCTGAACACCGCAGAATGATTTGAATAGACTATCTTCAAAGAGACTACCAAAACAAAGGGAGTTTTGGTGGTACTAAAAAAGAAACTGTTTTCCTACTACCATTGAACTACACGGCTTTGCTGGTTTTTTTTAGTTTTCTCATGTACTGAGCTGCACCTGACTTCACAACACACACACACACACACACACACACACAAATGAACAGCAGGGAAAAATAGATCCACAATTGGCAAGGATGCTCTGCAGAAACCAAGCCAGATTCACCATAGAGATCCATCCCCTGCGAGCCACTCATGAAGTATAAGGGGGTTGGAAAACGGTTGCAAATAGCCAGCAGAGAATTCCAGGTCAGAGAGGAATTCCCTAATTATGCAAATATGTCCAGGCCATGAACCAGCTGCTTTTCCTTTGAGGCATGGGAGGAGGTGGCATGTTGTATGCAGTGAGTGATGGAGAGTGGGTGTGGCACATTGATGGGCCTGAAGGAGGGGATTTGAACTGGAGATTGTGTATGGCAGTTCCACTAGCATAGGGTCTATTATAGCGTTATGTCAATGACACAATTTACAGCTGAACAGCAGGAGCGCTAAGTCACACTGGAGGCAGCTAGGACCCTCAGAACCAAGGGTCTGGAACCATATCCTTGATTCCCCACAACCCCATTTCCTAGCCTGTGCCAAGCCCACCATGTTCATTTACAGCATGAACATATTCCAAGTGCTGCTATTTAGTGTTTAATACAGTCCTTAAATAAATCAGCATAGATGCTGCTTGATCTATATTATTATAGTTCATGCTCAGTACTTATGCAAAATCAACTGCTGTGATGGTGCACGTGTGTCTGATGGGAGGACTGAGCCTTTAGAGAATTCTGAATGTATTAGAAAGAACAAGACTTTTTATGCATAACCAACTCAAGCTCTGAAAGGATTAATTGCACATAAGGATACATTCCCTCACATGTAAATGAGAAATTCCACTTTCACCTAACATTATTTTACAATCCAAAATATGAGACACTAGACATTCTTCAGGCCTGACAATCCTCATATAGACTCAGCTCATTCTGTAAGCAGATTTTTCAGAGATGAATTGAAACTATGAAAAAAATGATAATTTACATAAAATAGGGCAGATTATTATTGTGATCTGAGTAGAGTAATTGGGATCATAATCTAGCTCAATATGATTTGTGGACGAAGAGGAGTCTTTTGTATGTACATTATCTGATCTGGAGATAAGTTTAAGAACCTTTTGATGGTAAACATTTTCTAACAAACTGTGGTGTAAGGATAAATTAACCATTGATGGATCTTATAAGGATTTGGGAGGATTTTAGCTACTGTAGTAGCTAACCAATTTTTAAAACAAATTGAACTTGTACATGTGTCTTTTACTCTGCCATTCTCCTGATGAATTATAGTAGCTTGTCTTAAAACAAAATGGCACAGTACCTCACAGTTTTAAAATGATTTGCATAGAAGAACAGATGTAATGGAAGAGATTTTTGTCCTACTTTTGCTCTAGTTTAAATCTTACATCTTAGACTTTATATAAAAACTGTAGTCAGATCATTTAGTGGGGATTAGTCAGATGATTGCAACCTGTTTCAAACAGATAACATTTGTGATCTAAACAGACTTCAACACCAAATGACAGATTGGCATCTTACAAAGCAATAGTTTCCACAATAAAATATTTCCAATATAGTCTGTACTATTATGTTTCAGGCTTGTCTGTGCATTCTGAGCCTGATCTAAACCCACTGAGTCTTTCTATTGATGTCAGTATGTACTAGACCAGGCCTTCTGTTTATTATCACATTTATTTACTCTGTAGTGGTGAAACAGGTTAATTTCTACTTTACTGGGATCTTTTACAACAACTTAGTTAAAATTATTGTACAATAGAATGATCAGTTTCTTTTGTATCTAATCCCAAGTATTAGGACTGTGTAGAATTTCTGATTCAAATAAAGCTTTACTGACATTGTATTTGGGGGCTTATTTACTTATTTGTTTTGCAAATGTTTCATTTTGAAGTTTTTACACAAAGTTATGAAAATCAAGCTGTACATCCATTCAAATAACTCCACATCATGTTTCAATTGCTGCTGACTGCATATGCAATAAAATGCTGAAACTGTTTTCTGCCCTCTCACCTGCAGAATATGAGCGCTTTGAGGAGCTGATAGTGTGTGAAGTGGCAAGAACAAGTTTGGAAGGTTATCACCATACAAGATGTTCTGGAGTTGTTTTAAACACAGCACCCACCACCACCACCAGTGGAGCTCCAAAGCTGGCCTTGTCCATTGCTAAAATCTCAGATAACTGACCAATGGCCAAAATCAACTCACTGGGGTGGCATGTCTTCAACTCCCTCCACATAGCAAAGATCCAGTGGATACCAAATGCTACAAGCTATCTCTACAACATGGAGGTAGGCTGTGTTCTGGTGAGAACTCACTGTAAGAGAATGGTTCCATGGCAGTACATCTGCAGCAAGCACAGACAGATATACTGTAAAAACTGCTGCAAACAATAGGGAGGTGATGTAGCTAGGCCCACTCTCTCTCCCTCTCTCTCCACAAGCAGCTTCTGCTTCTGCTGTGGTAGAGTCACAGATGGATAAAACTATTGGTACCTCTCTGTACCCTTCATCTCCCTGTGATTTGTGACAAAGTATCTATTACATCTATCTGGAGGTGACTCAGAAGTCTTCCAAAGAGTCATACTTCCGTAAACAGTTTATTATTTTTCTAATAATCCTATAATATAAAAGGCCAGAGGATGTTTGTCCGAAGCCGTCATGCGCAGTAGAGATGGCCCGGACAAACAGCATGCTGGGAGTTGTAGTTCGGCGGCACAAAATGGCCACCACGAGCCGTAGAGACGACACAGACAAACAGCATGCTGGGAGTTGTAGTTCGGCGGCACAAAATGGCCACCACGCATGCGCCGCCGCGAGCCGTAGAGACGGCCCGGACAAACAGCATTAAGCACTTTGGCCTGTGTACACGGGCTGTTACACTAGTCTACAATACTTCTACAACCTATAACTGAAACCTAGAAATCTAACTTTAGAAGTTTCAAGAACTCTTAAAAAGAACAATACAAACTGCATTGTGTGTGAGAATGGATTTAAAGAAAACAAAGCAATCTTTTTTACTCTTGTCTAGTTCCAAAAACACATCTCTTTTTCCTCCTGACCGCAATGAGCCACACAAAGATGCTTGCCAGTCCCACTGCCATCTTCAAGCAAACTGATCGAAACCTGAAAACCCACAGGCAAATCCAGGAGGCTAATTAAACATTGCAGTTTTACATTGAGATTTGGCTGCAAAACTTTGAGGTTGAACAAGCACAAAACTCAAGGGAATGCAAAAACCGCACATGTCCATTCATTGGAACTTGTGTGAACCAAACCCAGCAAAGCTGAAATGTAGTTAATATTCCATTCCACAACATAAACAAACAGGCATTTGAAATTGGAATATCCATGGTTGATTTTACAGACTTTTCTCTTTTCATAGGGTGTGTCATATTTTTAGATGTTCTCGCCAAACAACTCTCTATGAATGAATTTCAATACTCCAAGTATCCCAAAGGAATCTATGCTGGCGTGGTAGAGGTGGAAGTGGTGGTGTCCTGAGACAATATGTCTATAGAAGCCAAGAAGAAGCATGACGCCTCCAGGGCACAGCAGAACGCACATTTAGCATCCACATTGCACTAATATAGGACATTTGCTACTCCCATCATAGCCCAAAAGGCCATGACTCTACCAACACCAGCATGTCTCTTTGGTGCAGTATTGACTGACAGAAATGCTGGTGGTCACTATTTGCACATAGGAGAAGCTATTATTCAATTTTTGGCCCATTCCTGTACTGTAATGCTGGTGTTGAGGAGATGGAGATAAGGGAGCACAAGAAGTCCCACTATGCAGCACAGTGAGGCAACCACAATTTGGCTCACACAGTCTATATAAAATACATACTGGTCATGCTGTAGTTTGGGCATATAAATGAAAAAAGGTATATAGGATGAAAAAACAAATTAACAATCCAGGGCTATATTGCCTGAAACTGGAGGTTGAAACAGTCTTGGGGGTTGTTCTATTTTTTCCTTAATGCTTCCTGATTTTATGAGTTTTCTTATTGTAGACAATGACTAGTGTGACAGAGATATAGCACCCTCTCCCCTCCCCCATTCTATTTTCAGTTCTCAGCATTTGCAGTTGCTGGTGTGTGTTCATTTTGTAAGTAGTAAACATTCTGCTTTCGATTTTTGCTTGTGGGTTTTTATCTGTTTTTATGCAGTGAGAGTTTGGAGACAGTGCATCTTTAACTGCCTAAGAAATGGTGTAAGGAAAAGAAGTTCTCTCTGCAGGTGATGATTCCTGCTCTAATGTTCAGATCAATGTTTTTTCCCTGATTTCTCCCGAAGAACTCAACTAAAGCAAAAGGCATGATTGTGGCTTTTGTGGGGACAATGCCTTCCAAACTTACAGAGTATGATTATTGATTTCTTTGGGTAGATTTAAGGCTTTGTTTCTTGGACTGCACATCTGTATGGGGGTGTGATGGGTTAGATCCCAGAAACCATTTTGGGAACTGCCAACTGATGTGTCAAGACTATTTCTGCCCCTCCTTTCCTGCCCTGGCAGCTTGGGACTTCAGTGCCCTGCCTGGTTTGAGCCAGATCTGCTAGCCTGCTGCAAACCCAGACCCAAGTCTGAACCATGTTTCCTAACAGCTGTAGACTTAATTGGAAGCAGTTTAAGAAAATGTTCCCATCTTTAACACTCAGATGCTCAAATCCCAGTGGGGTCCAAACCTCAAATAAATCCATTTAACCCTGTATAAAATGTATACAGTGTAAACTCATAGATTGTTCGCCCTCTATAACACTGATAGAGAGATATGCACAGCTGTTCCCCCATCCCCCGGGTACTAATACATACTCCGGGTTAATTAATAAGTAAAAAGTGATTTTATTAAATACAGGAAGTAGGATTTAAGTGGTTCCAAGTAGTAACAGACAGAACAAAGTGAATTACTGAGCAAAATAATACAGAACACACACATCTATGTCTAATACAGTAATAAAACTGAATACAGATAAAACCTCACCCTCAGAGGAGTTTCACTAAGCTTGCTTTTACAGACTAGTCTCCTTCTAGTCAGGGTCCAGTAATCACTCATGCCCGCTGTAGTTACTGTCCTTTGTTTCAGTTTCTTTTGGGTATCCTTGGGGGTGGAGATGCAATCTCATGAGCCAGCTGAAGACAAAATGGAGGGGTCTCCCAGGGATTTAAAATAGACTTTTTCTTGTGGGTGCACACCCCTCCCTCCACATGTAGAATCCAGCTCCTAGATGAAGTTTTGGAGTCAAATGGGCAAGTTATATGTCCATGCACGACTGAGTTCCTTACCAGCCACGCCACATTCCTGGGAAAGCTCATATGTGGACTGGCATCTCCAAGTTCATTGTTGGTTTAAGTGGTTCTTGATTGGGCACTTACTGAGAATAGCCTTTTCTCAGGAAGCTGACCAACTGCTTCACTGAGACTATTTAAAGCTAACCAACTACATAGTCAATATTCATAACTTTGAGTACAAAAATGACACTTGCATACAAATAAGATGAATATATCCAGTAGGTCATAATCTTCACAGAGATATGTTACATGGCATATGTAGCTGCCACAGGGTCCGGTCCGGTCCTGTGTTCTCTCTGCTCCAAATAAAGGACTTTACACCATTCCTCGGTGATTCACCCAAGTGTCCTTTATTTACAGTCCTTGTGCGTGGCTTTCCAGTGACAAACAGTGCTCCCCCAATCCCCTGACAGTTACCCCACTGTCTTGGTTCCTGGGCTTCCAGGCCCCGGAGGCACCTTACTTACAGCCAGGAGATAGAGCTCCAGTCTCCCATTCCCTGCCTGGCTCTCCTCTTCTGACCATGAGTCAGAGCTTTTTTAGCCTGGTCAGCTTGCTGCCTCAGCCAGGAAGCAGGGTTTAACTCACAGAGGCAGGGCATTCTAGGGGTTTTACCCTTGCCCTGCCACAGTACAATAAAACATATTCCATTTATGTCGTATATACATTCATAAGTATATTCCCATAAAGTCTTTTGGGGTGCACCATCACTGGGGGGGTGATGCCATTCTCTTTAATGCCACTGACTAGATAGGCACTTACTGTCCATTCATGAGATTATGACATACAAATTAGTACTGTTTCATGTGACACTTTCTAAAACATTTGGATTGCAATTAGTTATCAGCCTAGTGGTCTTCTGTACTATCACTGTCTAGGTGTGTGATTCTCATTAGCACTAATGTGAGCTATCCACATACATCAATGGGAGATGAGGTCTTCTTGTGATTAATTTTACATCTGTTAATACAGTATTTTGAAGTACCCTATGAGAGAGAATGTAGTTTGTTCCCTAAAGACATTAGACTGTACTCTGGGAAGTTTATGTTGCAATAAGCAGAGTAAGCAGGTTATTTTTCATTGGCATGTCGAAAGAAACTAAAAATATGTGACAAGATTGTGCATGATCTGTACTTTTGTGTTCACCATGACTATTTCAAATGATTTTATCTTGTTGCTTGTGTTAGATTATATGAGGCATATCTTGTACTGTAACACTATCCCATAATGTGCAGAGATATAATGTGATTGTGACTGCATGCCTCTTGGCTGACAGTGGCATTGACCCCAGGGACTTCCAGAGCTAAAAGCATAAACTGCCACAGTTTGAGCTAAAGAGCCACACCTCTGTAACCAGAGGCTGTAGCAAATCACACCCTTTGTACATTGACATAGCTGGGCATTCATAATGCACCCTCCCTCCGCATGGATTACACAATGATTTGTGAAGAAATCCTAAGAGATACCAGATATTTTAAAAGCTACATTCTACTACTTCATAGTGATCCGTAACTTTGTACATCCACAACTATTTTAGGTGGTGGGGATGTGGGAGGCAATGGGGAAGGGTGAGAGATTAAGGTTTGTGGAAAACACAATTAAATGAGATAAAGTAATAATAATATTATTAACTTAAATATTGTAAACTATTCTGACGGATGCTGCTATTGTGAATTTTGATTGCCCGATTAAGACGACAGATAAAATAACCCATTGGTTTATTACACCGACAAAGTGGGTATTAGCCCACGAAACTTATGCTTCAATACTTTAGTTAGTCTTTAAGGTTAGTCTTTGTCACCATTGGTTATAGATATACTTATACCTGAGACAGGTAGTAGGGCAAGAAGAAAAGTGTAATTAATCAGTTTCTAAGATGTGTCAAAATGTTGACATCTAGAACACCATATATTCCAGATTATATTACTGTGACTATAAAAATGGAGCCATCAATATTTCTGTTTGGCTGAACTATCCAAAGGAAAAAAATGATTCAAAGGTAGTGCACATGGAATGAAGTGATTGTGTCATTATAACTTAACTGTATAGGAAAGTAACAGTACTTTAATCAAGTCTCTCATATTTAAAGTATTGGCATGAAGTGGGCTTTATGGTACCTATCAAGACCAGGGATCAGAAATATATTCAAAATGCTTCTGCCCACAAATTGTGAAAAAGAATCTCTCCAATGACTCTTTATAAATGCATATAATATAAAAGAGATATTTTAGTCTCTTCAAAAAAGGATTCACTTTCACTGAACCAAAACTGGTCTTGGAATTGCAAGTAACAGAAGGCTAAATGACAAACTGAGATGTAAAAGTTTAAGATGAATAGCAAGGAATTAGCACAGTAAATAGATTATATTGCTAACATGTTCTTAATGCATCCATAAATGTCAGTTACATAAATAATATTTTCTCCTGCAAAATAGGAAGATAAATGCAAGATAACATCCTCTGTTGGTGTCAGTGTAGCCCCACTGCCTTCAATAGAATACCACTTTACTCCGGTGGAGGATCTTGATCTATGTTTGTTTGATGTTTGATCTTTTACCACTTTAAAGGAAAAATGTGGAAGTTACAGTTGAACACAGTCTTCACTCTTTGTGTGCATCCATTGTGGTAAGTGATAATTATATGATCACATTTAACAAACATAGTAGTAGTTCATCTTAGATACATGTACCCACATATATATGTAACAACATATGCACAAGTTAGTAAAGACTGCATGATTATACATTTGAGCAGTCAGCCAAAATTAAGATACTGTATTATGTCTAGTCATAAGAACTTTCACAGATATAGATCTGGCCTTAGCATTGATGTTCAGCTCTGCTAAACATTTCCACCCACCACCCCCAAATGGGGCTGATTCTTGTGTTCTATGATTACTTCTGTATGAACAGAGATGGCTTCAGTAATTTCTGGGATGGTTAACAACACTATTCTTTGGGCTATAACCTATGTCGTTCCACAGCCAATTATCAGATTTAGATTGGTGTACAACTGGAACAAGAGTAGTGAAACAGTCCCATAATAGTTAGGTCCCACCAGTTCCCAACAGTTTGTTCCTTGCATTGGTTTACACCAGTTTGTTTCTCAAGACTATGATGCTGGCGCAGTATAGTAATTGAGCACATGTTCGACTTAAGCATATGAGTAGTTGCACTGGCATCAAAGAAGTTACTTCCATCTTAACTTAACGCATGTGTTTAAGTGCTATGGCGTGTTAGAGCCTATATTCACAAGAAAAAAGGTCTGGCATATATATACCATCATTCACAAATATATATATATATTATATTTGTGAATGATGGTCCTCCTGTATTTCTAGTCACTCTAAAATGGGGCCCTGTGGCTGATGGTTTCACTGGACCCAAAGGTCAGCTCTGACATATGCACATTGCACACTCAGTTTGCTGTTTTCAGACCAAAACCTGTTTTCAAAACCTCGCAAAGGTCCTGGTCTTCAATGAGGATTACTGCCCATGTCAGTCTCAGCTTTCCGACCTCATCTGCTTTTGTTATAATAATGTCAAAAACTAATAGTCAGAGTTTTTCACCCTTGCTGAACTGAAATGTAGTCTTGTGTGGCCAGACCAGTGAAATCCCGTTTGGAGGAAAAGGAGCTTACCATCAGAACCCTCTGGGAAGAAATGGACCAGAACACTCTGGGGAAGTAAGATCAAACGTTAAGGAGCTCTGTTCACCTGCTGGGTTCTGTGGATAAGTCACATCATTGCCACATCATTGCAGACTGCTGACAGGTCTTTCATGAGCAGTATTTTCATGAATGAGAGAACTCAGAATACAGAACATATTCAGCTTGTACAAGTTCTTTTCACTCTGCTTTAAGTAAATCAGATCATTTTATGCTACATGACACTTATCCAGATAATGTAACAAGCTAATAAATATTTTAATCAATCATGTTAATATTTAAAAAATCAGGAGAAAAATGCTATTCCCCAAAATGAGCTGGAAATATATATTTCAGGGGCTAGATTATGGCTTTGGTGGCCAAAGTCAAGAGTATTTCATTATTTGCAGTCAAAATCTTTTAATTAGAGCTGTAGCAGGCGACTCGGTTAGATTTGGCTCAGATGATACAAGTTTCATGCATGCTTATGTAAAAAAAATCCCACATGCATATAAAGGTACAAACAAGAGGTGTAAAATTGTATTCCTTCAGCTTTAAGCAGGTATAACTTCACTAATATTGCTGTATCACATCTATAATTGTGTGAATATTTACCCAATACATTTAGTCTAGATTCTGCTTGGAGAATATGGGTGAATATGTTAGAAAAATGCAGCTAAATTATTTGTAATTATTCAGGAAAAAAATATATGACTCCCCCACATTCTGAATTGATTGCAAAGACATCACTATACATATTTGCTATTGAAGCTGTGTGTTAGTTGTGATTGGTCAGATAAACCCCAAATTGGATAGATGAGTAGGTAAGCTCTTCTTGCATGAATGGCCATTTAAAAATTCACAAGAGTATTCACAGGAAGCAAATAGAAAGGATCAGAGTGTAGATGAAGCAAATTCATTTTTAAGAAAAACCTAGTGCCTATTTATGGATTTTTTCACAGCATTTACATAGTTTTATCACAATCATAAGGAGGCATCATCAAGGATGGTAAACAGTTGATCCACCTTGACAACTGTTTGAATTACTTTCAGGATTTCATTCTGGCATTTTTAACTCCAAGCTCCTACCATCCTCTACTATCCTTACAAATTCTTTCAATGTGGCGATTTTGCCTTTATGATGCCAACCATAGGTTGCTCTAAGTAACTTCACAATTATTTATGGAAACTAGATAGGGCAAGTGAATGAATATAGCTGTTTGGGTGCTCCCAGCACCGCAGCAGGATGGTTGGCTCTCAGCTTTTAGCTGTTTTTTATTCACTCCAAACTGAAACCACATTTTCTGTTGCTGAAAAACAAGCCAGCAAACAGATGTCTCACTGTGACACTTTCTGTGAGCTATGCCAGGGACAGTACGCTGAAACAGTTTGTTTACTGTGAGGCTCTCATTAAGTTTGACATCTGCTTTTCAACCAACATTTTGAAATAGTACAAGCAATTGGTTAGACTGGGAAAAGTACACATGGACAATAATGAAGTAAATACATTTGTCAAAAAGCGGATTTCTGACCTTGACACTGTCCCTTTAACTGTGTGAATGAGTGGGGAGGGTGGAGGAGGGTACATATGATAGAGGGAGAGAAAGAAAGAATCCATGAACTATAATGACAAAGGGAAACTTGTTTCCCCAGAAAATTATGGGATCAAAGTTGGTTGCATATTGAATTTGAATTAAGGAGCAATAATAGTGGTAGGTAGTATTCAGGACAGTTACCTGAACAATCAGTCAAGTACTGCTGGCTTCCCTTGCACCTTTTCCTAGTTCTACAATGCTGGATTAAGTATCTGGCTGTCAGTGTTTACCATTTGTTCAAGGCAGTGGAGGGGAGAGAAAACATTCTCTTATGTGTCTGTAATGCAGATGTTCCTCACTCCTGAAAAAAAAATACGGGTACCAAAATGTCTACCTTGCCCAGGACTAATCAGATATTCAAATCATGTTGTTCAAACATAGCTCTGTACACAGAATACCTGCTGCATGTGGGAGATTTTATCAAGTCACTGAAAAGAGGAAACCAATGCCATTCTGTTCAATTTTTACTAGACCTTTTTTCCCCCCTACATGTTGGAAAGCATTACAAAACTACAGATCCTTCTATATGTGTTGCCCTCTGAGTTCTCCTATACCGCAACTTGCAGCTGAAAAATGACTATACATTTTGCCCTGTACAATGACAATGATTGCCTAAGACATATACTGCAAGAAGTGGCAGTTTAAAATCATCACACATTTTCTCATGGGAGAAATGTGCCAAGACAGGATAATGTTGGCAGATACAATGTGAACGCTATTTTCACTCAGATCAAGATGTCTTGTATATTTATGGAGTAATTGTTCCCCATTTTATGAAGAAATATTTTAACGGATAACCTTTGAGGTTGAATGACAAACAGTATCCTTAGGAGCCTGCAGAACTTTATCCAGGAAAAATAGGTTCTGACTTATTTTTCCCATCATACTAAATGTGATGTTCCAATTTAGAAAAATGGGAAATAAAAAAAGTTCCACCTGCTGTGCCTCCTAGACTATAGTGCAGAATGGAGCGTTATATAGCCATGGACTAGCCATATGATTACAAGGGAAAGCTCTGATTTTGTCAAGCAAGAGCACAAACCAGAATAGAAGAAATGGGGGGGGGGAATCAGGCAGACAGAAGAGGCTGTTGAGACAAAGAGTACATTTGTATTAATTTGAAGGTAATTTGGATTTATTGGGGGACTGCAAGGAGAGTTACTGAGCAGAGCACAATGGGAATAGGCATATAGGAAAGATCTGAGGGAGATATGACCAGATCTCAAACTGTGTCAAAAGCATACAGAAGCCGGTGTACCCAGCAATCCTGTTTAGATTTTGTGATATAGGTAATGTAGTGTTTAAATGAAAGAAAACTTAGTTTCTACCTTGTCAAGAATGTAGGTGAAGAGTGTAGGCAGGTAGGTTTTGTAGGTTCCAGAGTCTCCTGTCCTGTACCATCCCTGACACTGTGGTATAATGGGAAATGCATAGTGATCTGTCCCTGGACCCTAAAATAGTCAGATCTCATTTAGAGCAGCACTAAGGCTGCTGCAAAGACAGCTGGTTAAAACTTAGAATTTCCATTCTGTAGGAAAGTTTGTGATTTTTTTTTTAAAAAGGGTTTTGTTCAGATTTGCAACAAAAAGTAGAAAATTAGAAATTTCCTACGCACATGAGGATTTCTGAAATAAAAAAAAACATATTGGAACAATTGAACTGTTTCCTTTCAATGTTTTTTCTAAACAAAACAGCAGCCAACTGCCTTGACTCCCCAGATTGCTCCCAAGTCAGACAGACTATGTCAGGGGAGTGGAGGGCAGCCCGGGGAGTCCCTCACTACCAGGGAGGAGAGCCTAGAAGCCCAGAGCCCAAAACTTAAGCCAAACTTTTTACAGGTGGTCACGAGTTGTGTTCCTCATTTTTTGTGTGCCTGACTTCAGACTCCAGTACCAGCTTTTCAAAAGTGCTGACCACTCCCAGCAATGGGAGCTGTGCTTTGAACATATAACATGATATATAATGTTACATGTGCTGAAAAATCAGGGCCTGGTTATCTCAAATTGGACACACAGATTTAGTGGGAGCTTTTGATCATAATCTCTGTGATTCAGTTCCCCATATGTAAAATGGGGATGATGCCCCTCTCTCCCCCTCCTCACAGAGATGTTATAAAGATAAATTCATTGTTTGTGAATCACTCAGATGCTATAAGAGATGAATGGCTCTGAAACGTCTATGAGGAAATTAATATCTTTTTATCAGAGCAGGGTTTGAAATGTGTTCAACAGACAAAGCCTGGGGCCAACACATTGAACAATGACAAGGAAACAAAATATTGAATAGCTGCTCATTAAGTGAGCACTGTGTACTGAATGAAGCAGGGGTCTTGTGGAAAATGTAGTATGTGATCAATTAAAGACTGTATCGTACGGTATCTGCAGAAGGAGCCAAATTGAGGGATTTCTTAACTTTTGAGTGCTTGATTTTAGAACTTTAATAATGTTCTCTAACAATTGATACACACACATTTTACGTGTTTTATATATTCAGATAAGGGGACAGAGAACAATCAGGGACGTTTCTATGTACTTTAAGATATGTCTACACTACCCATCGGATTGGTCGGTGGTGATCGATCTATCGGGGATCGATTTATCACATCTAGTGTAGACACGATAAATTGATCCCTGAGCACGCTCCCCATGGACTCCTCCTGTACTCGACCTCCACAAGAGGCGGAAGTGGAGTCCATGGGGGAGCGGCAGCTGAAGTTGCGTATCTTAGGTCGACTCCTCCACCCCAGTATAGACCAGGCCTTAGAATGCCTTTTGCTACATAAAGCAATCAGATCTGAAGGAAATCTTTTTGTTAGTAGAAATTTTTGCATGGGGATTCAAAGTCTCTCTCAAGTCTGCTGATTTGGTAACACAATCTATTTACTAAGTAGCGCTGTTTACCAACTTAAATGTCTAAATTGTGTTAGTGTCACTGTGTAGTTCGTGAAGGTTCTGAAAAATGTAATAAAACTTTCCCCAACAAATCTTGTAAACCAGTTGATATGAATTACTTAATAGAATTGCCCCAAAAAACATGGAAATTCCAAAGTTGAAATCAATCAGCACTAAAACAATACTAATAATTATTTATAAAATATTTACAAAGAGCATGAAAATATTGTTTATCTAAATTTCAGAATATCTGAAAAATATGAAAGAATCCAAGATGTATATCATGCCAATCTGCCAATGTAAATTGGAAAATGTAGCCAGAAGGTAAAAACAAAACAAAAAAATCTTCTGAAGAATATAAAGCTTAAATATTGAATGACTGAGTTCTTATGATATACTATAACTATTCCCCCCCCCCATAGCAACTAAGTACAACATTTTTGGGACAATATTTAAACAATATTTAAATATTTCTACATACATGCATACACCATTCAATCAGCCTGTAATTATTTACATGATTTCAGTATTAGGAAATGATTGTGCAGGTCAAAATTAAGTGAAGTCATTATGTTGGTTCCACAGTGCAATAGTTTCAATTTAATGTAAACTTCACATTGTTGAATGCCATCCTTACGTCTCAGAAATAAACATATTGACACTGCATATTTATGGCCTCTTGACATAACGTTACCATAGAACTTGTGAATTGAAACTGATTAACTGATTCGGCAGCCACCCAGTCCCTCTGTTTTACCACTGCAAAATCATGACATGAAGTCCTGCAAGTCTGACTATCTGGCCAACTAAACCAACCCGCCACAGATACCTTGCCAACAAAGCTGCAACAGTCACTTGTACATTGTGGTTGTCTACTCATACAGCTGTTTTGGTCTCTCTCCCGGCCCACAAGACCCTGCCTAGGAGGAACAAACCAGTAACGATGAGCTATGGAAAGGATCCAGCAGGTGCAACAAGGGAGCTGAAAAATCCATTCTTGGCTGAAAGAGGGACAATACCTTCTTCATTCCAAATAGGGAATAAGTCCAACCTAGCACAAGTCATGAAAGCCCTAACCCTGGGGGATTGGGGTAAAGAATGGAAGGAATGGCACATGACATACTCCAATTCCCAAACAATAATTTAGCATGGTCAGAAATCAAAAAAATCTCTACAGCCTGTGGGGGCACACATGCTTTCCAACAAGGCTATTGGCCCCTTATGTATCCTCTCTCCATCATAACGTCCCACCCAGTTAGAGGACGAAAGAGTACAAACTCACCCATCTCTTTGGCTGATCCACTTCCAATCTCCCTAGCTTCAAGTTGGGGATACAGGTCTGCAGAATGGCACCATGTTAAGGGAAAGAAGAGTGTCAGCCTGGGAAACATATCTCCCCTCTTAAACAAGTAACACTGTGCTGAAAAAAATATAAAGCTAAAGAACTCCAAAACATGAAACTTTTTTAAACATCACCCTTTAACTGACTTGAAAAAAAAATTAGCAACCAGTTTAATCTGAATGAATGTGTTATTTTGTCTCTATCTTATCCCTGATGGACATCACACAAAAGAAATAGGTTAGAATGAAGAAGCTCCTGCTGATAAGACAAGCCTATAGTCAGGGATACATCTAATTTCCTGAGCTTTCATTATTAATATTTTATAGCCCTCACTGATATCTGCCTAATCTTGAAGAAAAAGTTATCTCTCATTGAAGCAAGCAGGGAAGACTAGTAGATTTTATCTATATAAGGAGAAAGGTGAAATACAGAGTACAATAGAGCTGTCATAGAGCAAAGTATTCATTTTGCACTGCGTTATTTGAATCAGCGATGTTTGCAAGGTATGCCTATCTGAACAGCAATGAGAACATTAGCATACCCAAGTAGTGCTTAAATTCCCATTAAGATGAAAACATGATAAATGCAATTTATGGTGTTTTTTAAAATCTTTATTTAAATACTTCATACCTCTCTGTCCTTCAATAAAATAACATCCATTTCATTTGCTTCAAACTGCTGCAAGAGTCAGCTATTATTTCAAGTTTAACCTATCAACACCCTTGATTTATCTGCCTTAAAAAAGAACATCGGAAGAAAATAATTCTTCTCCTACATTTGCTGATCCATCTGTATAACACATTCAGAAACATTTTTTGGGCAAAGTTATTTAAAGAGATTTGTACATGCTAAATAGTTTTCAAATAGTATTTGTGATCTGGGAAAATGTAGAACAGAAGCAGTTCAGTGCTGTGCTGTAACTATATCTATTCTTCCAACATTAACTCAACATAGCATGCTATTGCCTATGGCAAGGAGTACACAATGCAATTTGGAAAAAAATACTAGCATATTAGCCACAACTCCATTGACATTTGAAAGACATACAAGGTGGAATGTAAGCTACCTCTAAATTCCATTTAAATGATATCAGAGACTCGTAGGTCCATCAGGGAAATCTGATTGCGGGCCACGAGACATTTTGCTGACGTTGACCATCCGCAGGCACGGCTCCCTTTAGCTCCCAGTGGCTGTGGTTCACCATTCCTGGCCAATGGAAGCTGCAGGAAGTGGCGAGCTGCAGGGACAGGCTGACCACTGCTTCCCACAGCTCTCATTCACCGGAAACTGCAAATTCCGGCCACTGGGGGCTGCGGAGGGTCATGCCTGCGGATGGTCAACATCAGCAAAATGTCCAGTGGCCCACAATCAGATTACTCTGATGGGCCACATGTGGCCCTCGGGCCGAAGGTAGCTCACTACTGCTCTAGATCATTCAATGCTCTGTCCTGCCTCGGTTCTCTTTATTCTCATTAGCCCAGGCTTACTCAGATTGCTAAAGTTTTAGATGTGTCACATTGTATGCAGTCCACGGTAAGTGACAATGCAGACGCTTATCACCCAAGGAGGACCAGTAAGGTAGCCTTTTATTTTATTTAAAGTGAATTTTGCGATGTGATATTACACCACCATGGGGTTCTGTTCTGGCAGCACTGTTTCAAGCTGAATAGAGTGAAAGTCACCTCTGCTACTTGCTTCAGAGTTAGAGTCTCTAGGAACACATACAAACCAATGGTAGTGACCACACATACATTCACAAGTACAAGGTCTAGACTGGTTTACAATTTGTATTAGAGTTACAATTAAAGCATATAGAAATTCTATACAGACCGTGCATAAGTCACCTCCTTAACAGAATTAGGGTCTGATGGGTCTCTCATGGCTTGATCATTGGTAGAGGGATGGTTCTTTCTGTAGTCTCCCATAGGGAGCTCAATTTTCCTGCTGTGGGCATCCCCTTTTTAGAATGTGATTCTGTCCATAACTACATTCTGCACATGTCCATAAAAGTGTCAACCCTCTTTTCTCTTATTGGTCTGAATCCCCTGGAAACTGAATTGAACAATTTTCTATAGGCTGTGTAAGTTGCCCTTTTCTCATTAGCACTGATGCACAACCTGTGTCTGGTGATTAAGACACATATCAGAGATAGAAGCGCATTTACAGTATTTTTATGATCTAATATTAATCTTCTCTGTAATTTTGTGCAATATTACCACTTGATACCTCTTTTCCCATAATCTTAGGGCATCAGGTTATTTTCCAGTCACTTATGTCATCATTTCTTGTCACCAAGGCCTAAAATGGCTAAGCTAAAGTCTTGCAGGCCACACTTTATGGGCTCTTGCATTTCAACTTGTCTTACTCATGTCTTATACTTGGTTCCTCTAAATACTGATCAATCTCATATTTTTATAATCCTACAAATTCACTCTAACATATAATGAATATATGTAATGTAACATATTGATTAATCATAATATCACACAATAAGTGGATAATAAACAAAAATCATTGGCTGCCAGAGGCAGACAGTGAAGTGCAATTCTGTGAAGTATAGCTCACTACATCCCTATCTCCACATGACTTATCAGCCCCTTTGGGGCACAATACAGTAGGCATGGGGCAGGCCTTGTACATCATAAGGGTATAAGAGTTGAAATTCTTTGTGGCCCTTACCCAGGCCACACAAAGGGTAGAGATGGATGGCTCCGTATGCCCTTATCTACTCACTGTGCAACTGGACAGTGTCCAATCCTAAATCAGCTGGGATTGGAATATGAGAAGCAAAAAGGGTGGATAAATACAACAACAAAAATTAAATGTGACAAGTTGCATTTGAACACACCAGAATGAGAACCGGAGAACTGCAAGTAATGAAAGATCCCTTCACTCCATTTCACAGGTGGGCAGGTAGGAAAAACAAATTTCAAATGGAGATGCCAAGAGGGAAAAGAATGGTCCACAATACCTGCTCCGACCACATGAAAGTTCAAGACACTGTCAATCTTACATTGCTGATATTGCTCCCATGGAACTTCACAAGGGTAGATGGAGACGGTCTGTTAATTTCTCTGACCTATCCCAGAGGATGCTGATGCACAACTACTCGTTAAGGCTCAATTTACTGTGGGAAATACCAGGGGGTACAAAGGATTATTTCAATAAGCTCTACATATCTGTGGCATCCAGGGTCCATCAACCAAGACTCAGTGCTTGAAAGAAAATTGAAACCCAGATAAAAAAAAAACTTGCTCAAAATTTAATCCCAACAAAGAAAAGATGTCAAGAGGATGAAGAAAGAACTTCTATGAATTCCATAGAAGCTGCGATCAGACCCACTATCCAAGACATATATCAAAACAGTATGCTTGTGTATAACTGGAGTTTTCACTACTCTTGGATAACCAAACTGTGGCCAGGAATGTGAGATTTAAAAAAAATACTTTTCAGCTAGCCAAGAAATTGGCTCCCTTTTCTTCACAAATGAGAACTGAAGATGGTCAGTGCCTTTGACCTCTCCAACCTATAGCATAGTCTATCTGAATTAAAAGGGAAAAAAAAACCCATGAAAACTGCAGCTGGCTCACACTTAGGAACTGAGTACATGGTGCTTTAGTGGGAAAACCCTGGGCTAAGGAATTGCCTTCTATTAGGATGAGCCTGACCCTTATCAATTTCAGGTTGTATATAGCTATTTGCACACGCTTCCCTATGATGAAGCTGAGAAAACTCACACCAGCATGATGCAGGTTAAAGAGAGCATATGGGGACAGCTGGCACCACCCTGTTATATATACAGCCCATACCAGGCCTGGCAGGGGGAGAAAAAAAAGAACCTGACTCAGTTCAGGGCTGACTGGCAAAGAGACAGGAACTAGCTGCCTCCCTACCTAAGGGGAGCATCACTAGGAGCCTGACAGCCGCTAGGGAAGAAGCACTGCCGCGTTGTCCAAGGGAGACTGTAGAGGGCACTGAGCAGCCCCCCAGTATTGAGTGAGCTGAATGACTGAACGATAGACACATTTTGTGCTGAGACCCCACCAGACTTACAGCTGCCTCACCCAGGGCTGCAGCAGGACTCCAACAAAGGTCCATAAGGAGGCGCTACTTAAGTTTAGTCACTACAACCTATTGGACTATAGCGGCCATACTCCAAAATTTAAAGGACAGCAATAGGAAATAGTCCAGGAGAGTGGATTTACACCATCTGCTGGAAGATCCCAGGGGTTGCTTCAATCAAGGCCCTGGAGTGAGATCCTGTGGGGAGGAAGGGAGGGCCCGGGTCATCCTACCTCACTGCCTTAAAGACTTAGGCACCACTGCCATGTAAGCAAAGGGCTGGAAGTCAGGTTCACTAACCATTAGGCTGGCCGCCCCCCCCCCCAAGCACAGTTACTTATATGACAGTGATAGCAGAAAAAGCTACACGATTTCTCTCAGTCAGAAGAGACACAACTCCACTTAATAAAAGAGGATTAAAACAATGGCATGACGGGGAACGTGATGTTTTTAGACACAAATGTGCTTTCATTTTCTTCAGTGAAAGGCAAAGACATTGATTATACTAGGGGTTGAGTGAATGTGGCAGATAGAGGGCTTATTTACATGGGGAAATTTTACCAGTCATACTGGTAAAATTATATCAGTATAGTTCTACCTCTACAGTTATTATAATTTAACTCCCATGTGAACACCTTTATTCCAGAATAAGGTAAATTTAGCATAAGCAAAACTAAAAAAAAGGCACTCTTAAACGAGATTAAATGTCCCACATGAGGAATTATAGCAGCATAATGATATCAGTTTAGGTATACCTTAACTCATACTTTCCCACATAGACAAGCCTCGACCTAGAAACCAGAATATTAGCAATAGAGAATCAGTCTGACCATGTCTCTAATAGACTGATTAATGTATACCAGGATTTATTTTGAGGATTGAGCGGTTTATCTAGTGCACATAAAATTATGGTAAACAGGCTGATTGCGTCTGTCATTCATCCATGTGGAAAGGTACTGTGTGTTCTTCTGGACAAAATGAAGGCTGACTTGGATAGAATTGAAATCTTGCTCACAATAAGGAAAACATTTGAAAGGGTAAATTCTTTTGTTATTATGGACAAAAAGTATGGTTGTTAGAATATTTGCTTAGGCTCCAAGGACCTTAACAAGGTTATGAAACAGAGCACTTAAATAATAAAAATAAAAGAAGAGTATGTCCAACAACCAACAAGAGGAAAAAGTCAAGGCATAGATTGAAAATGCAAAACTGTTGCCTAAATTAGATGCATCCTCAGGCTCTGGCAAGTGAGACTATGAGAAATGAGCATAAAGTTAAGCATTTTTAGGAAGTAAGGATTCTTACAATGACTTCTGGGAATAGCCTTGGCCCGAGTAGTTTATCACAACTCTGTACATGTGATATAGGCCTATTGATTTATTTAAGCACCAGTCTTTAGCTCCAATAATACAGAATAATTAAAATATACAATGCAGAAATAAAATCGACACAATACATATTGAACTGCTCATGCAGTGTGACAATTATACTGGCCCACCTTTAAAAAAGCAATTCCAACATACTACTGTGTGATCCCAAACCTGACATGGAGCTCTGATCTAGGCTCAGCAGAGAAAAATGAGAGATGGGACCTTTTCAAGGATAAAGGAGTTGTCAACTTCTTGGAGGGAGGGGCTGTAGCCAGGGATGTTGAGGCCAAAAAGTCTAGAGCAGGAGTGTATTGTGGGGATATGAAGAGAGGACATTTCCTGAAATACCGTATTTTTCGTCTTATAGGACGCTCCGGTCTATAAGACGCCCCCTCGTTTTTTAATAAAAAATCCGGACAAAAAAAAAAAAAAAAGCGCCTCGCTCTCCCGTCCCCGCCGCGCGGGCGGGCTGCCGAGGTTCCCCCCTCCCCGCCGCGGGCGGGCTGCCGGGAGCGCTCCCGGCAGCCCGCCCGCGGCGGGGAGGGGGGAACCGGGACGCTCCTAGCAGCCCGCCCGCGCGGCGGGGATGGGAGAGCGAGGCGCTTTTCTTTTTTTTTTTGGTCCGGCGGGGAGGGGGGGAACCGGGGCGCACATTTTTTTTTTGGTCCGGCGGGGAGGGGGGAACCTCGACAGCCCGCCCGCGGCGGGGAGGGGGGAACCTCGGCAGCCCGCCCGCGCGGCGGGGACGGGAGAGCGAGGCGCTTTTTTTTTTTTTTTTTTTTTTTGCCCTATAAGACATTCGCCCTATAAGACGCACCAACTTTTTCCCCCCCGTTTTGGGGAAGAAAAAGTGCGTCTTATAGGGCGAAAAATACGGTAATTCAAACATTAAAAAAATGTTTGCTTTAGAGAAGATAGACAAGTATGGTACAGATCCTCAGCTGGTATAAACTGCCATAGACCCATTAAAACCAGAGATATGATCATTTAAACCAAATGGGGAATTGCCTCTGTGTTTCAAAATACTAAATTACCAGTTTGCTTATCTCTAATGTTCATTAGCGTTCAAAAGGAGATAAATAGTGTCTGCCATTTCCTAGTATTCTGATGGCAAAAGAATTGCTGATTATCCCTTTGATGTATTTAACATATGGTAGTAAATACCCTTAGTCCAGAAGTATCTTGTTTATACTTCTGGGCTGAGTATTTATTTTATATGTATAAGAGCCTAGCAGTAGCTGAATGGATATTTAGCTAAGAGGAAAGAATACATTTCTCTTGTTTTCATTTACTTTCTTCTGTTAACTTAAAATTCATTTTGGTTAAAATTAAACAGTCAGATCACTACAAGATTGACCTGTCTCTTCTAGACAAAGGCTTAGGGTTTCTCTTGCCTGTTCTTATAACACTCAGTTGAAACTAACTTCAAATAAACAATCTAAATGTCCTTTCCTCCTTAGAAGAGATTTGTCCCCAGTGCTCATCACAAGGGAGGGGAGGGATCTGTCCTTTGTACCACATGCTACAAGTACATGCCACAAATCCCCTGGAAGCCAGTTTCATATCTCCATGTGGCACTCCTCTCCTGACCCTATCTGCCAGAACAGTAACACTGGCAGGTGCCCTACCATCCATTCCCTGACCTCACACTACAGTGTAGGGGTTGTCTTTTTCCACAAGGAGCACCACTGAACATAGGGAAGATTGTGCCAAGCCTGCTACTCCTTACACTGGCCACTCACTCCCTGCCCCTGTTCCTGCTACTGCCCTCCAGCTCTCTGTAGGTCCGTGGAAGAAACAGAGTGTGAGGGTGGGATCTCTACTGAGGAAGATGTTCACTCACCCATCCTTCCACCAGAGAGGCCTGAGATCCTTATGAATAGAGACTTGGATAGAGGCCATGAGTAACTATATTAGTACCATTTTACATCTGATTTTTAAAGGGTTCCATCTGCCTACCTATTTTTAGCCAGCTTTGTAACAATTTTAACTAGAGCCAGAAACTCAAGGAGAATAACTCAGGTTTTTGTTTCAGCTTTATCTTTGGCAGCCAATAGCAGTTTCTACAGAGGGATCTCATAGTAGTGGGAGATGTTTTCTATTGTACAGTATATGCAATAAAATTTATAAGCATAGGAAGTATAAGGAGGTATTTTTAACCCAAATACTAATTTTCCAAGCCTTCGCAGCCAGTTTCAAACTGTCCCATAACATTATTTTTAATTACATTTTATTATCTGCTAATAAAAGGATGTTAACTAATGCAGGATTTCAACAACTGAATTCACATTTTACAGTTGGATTTTAATAGGCCAATAAAAGATAAACTTGGACTTTTTAATGGTGCTAAATATACTCTCCATTTTAAGTGAATGACAATTTCCTATGAGTACGATCCATTTGCTGGACTCTTTTAATTGCTGTATAGTATCATCAAATTGTAGAGATTGAGAGATTGCCCCTCTGTCTTTACATTTCAGATGAAGATCCAGCATTGTTTCAGAATAGCCAGTGTCTTCCAAAGGCATGTCAAAGCTACTGGAATTAAATCTTTCATACTTTGCCCATTTTTATAGAAATGACAACCAATCTAAAACTTCACAATCTTATTTCATTAATCTGACTAGGATTCAATTTCTAGAATAAAATGTGCCTGTTCCTTTTCTTACACTGTTGCAGAGAAGGACTAACTTCACTGAAGTTAATTGAGGTACTCTACTGTCAAACCAGTTTGAGTGAAAGGAAAATCAGTAACATGTAGAGGAACAATGAGCTGAACTAGCTGAACAAAAAGTAGATGGCTTCAGAACACAAGATGTCCAGAAGCCCCTCCTCCCCAAAAAATTCATGGGTCCAAATTCACTGGTTATCAGTAGGTGATCAGAATCCAAAGTTAATTCTCCTATGGACCTAAGAGGACTTGTCCCAGGAGAATTAATCTGAATTAACTGAACTGTGACTTTAAAGTGGATTAGTTAAACCACATTCAGCACCTGTGTGGATACTCTTATTCAGAACTAAAATGGCCTTAATTCAATTTTGCGTACTTAACTTCCAAAGAGAAAGGTTTTAATACATTTACCTGTGTGGCATTTTGATACACCTAGGATGGGTGCTATAGAAAACTATTAGATGAGATATGGTTATCTGGCAATTCCAAATGCATGTTGGGTATAGCTGTATTAGACCTGGTAATTACGAGAGCAACATCAGCTAAACTTTTGTTATACCAGGAGTTTCTGACCAACTAGAAGGAGCTCTAGTAGAAAGTTCTATCAGCATAGCAGTACTATAATATGCCACAGTTTCATACAGCTGTGCCCAAAAGTAGCTCATATCTCCACAAGCAGTGTTGGGGAAGGTTTTTCCCCTTGGTTTTACTAATAATAAAGCAGATTTGTCTCTCGATCACCAATAGAAAATTTTGCCATGCTCACCTAAAACATGTAATGTTTTCCAGTATTCAAAAGACAGCATTCTTCAATCTACTGAGAACTGCCTTTCACATTAGCAACTGCCACACTTCAAATTTCATTGTCCCAAAAGTGACAAAAACATAGAAACAACATATTTTATTTTTATTTAGCCAGAATTGCAAAGTTAGGATTAGATTAAGCAGTAATTCTGGCGATCGATTTCTCGTGTCTGATGAGGACGCGAGAAATCGATCGCTAGCGGCTCCCCCGTCGACTGCGTAACTCCAGCTCGCCGGGAGGTGGAAGCTGGAGTCGACGGGGGGAGCGCACCTCTAACTGCCGCCGCC
This sequence comes from Sternotherus odoratus, assembly GCA_032164245.1. Lineage (NCBI taxonomy): Eukaryota > Metazoa > Chordata > Testudines > Kinosternidae > Sternotherus > Sternotherus odoratus. The sequence continues at coordinate 65,622,728 of JAVMKO010000001.1, forward strand.
ATGGGGACGAGAGGTAAGTCGGCTGCGGATACGCAAACTTCAGCTACGTGATTCACGTAGCTGAAGTTGCGTATCTGCAGTGGACACCCCCCCCCCCCCCCGGTAGTGGAGACAACAGCAGACTTCACATTCAGGCAAAGTTTGAAGTCTCCAAAACATCTGATCACACAACAACAAAAACAAAACAAAAATAAAAAAGGGGTAAAATAAGAAATGTTCGTTTTGTATAGCTGACAGAGGTGCTGAAAATACTATGGAGTGGATGTCATAACATTAGTGTTGGAAATTCCATTGGTGGAAATGAAATGATTGATATTATAAAGACAAGGAACACTAAGCAATTAAATATTCATCCAAAGTTCAATAGATGAAAGTAGATCAGTTCTTTTAAACAAATGCCCCCTCTAGCCTCTTACATACCACAATGATCCCCTATGTAAACAGGGATAGAATGGTAGTAATATCAGATATCACAGTGGTTAGTAAATTGTCAAATATTGTGACTGTAATGTCAACCACTGAGACACAGGTATTTTTATTTTTATGATTTTGAATCTTGACCACCACGCCCCATCTCAGCTCCCTCTTCTATGAAATGTGGATTACAACACTTGTCTTATTTATCTTCTTACCATGCAAAATTATTGATAACCAAGGAGGTCCCTTCGTGTCCAATATTAATTTCTGTAGAGCTCTTGGAAAGTGAGAAGTGCTACACAAGCACCAAGTATTACTAAATTTTATAGATGTAATAGATACCCTCTACTTTTAAATTACATCTAAAAATCTGTGGACCCACTTATCTTCTGATTGAAACTTGTGCAAAAATGAAAACAAACTTGTGTGTAAAAAAAATCTGAAACTGGAATAAACTGGCATAGCTTCACTGAAATCAATTGAACTACATTGATTTATTTGCACCAGTCGAGGAGCTGACCCACTATTGGCTTTAACACAGACATAAGAGAGGAGAATCAAATCCTTTTCTTTTCAACATATCTATGGCCATGGTTACCAAGCCCTCCGATAGTGCCAGGGTGTGGGTGTTTGAATAATTAGAATCACCTTATCTTGACCCTCCAAATTTTGCACATAGAAAGAGTAGATTGGAATTTCTGGGAATGGTTGAAATCCCATGACTTGTAGTAGAAGGAAGAGCTAAAGGTAACTTTTGCTAATATTGTGGGGTTTATAGGCTAATAATGGACTCGGAACTGGAGTAGGATGCTTCTAGATATGTGGGTTGTAATGTTCCAATTCCAAGCTATGGATGACTATTTAAGCAGTCAAATAAAGTTATGGCTTGATTTAAGCCAAATAAATGGGTATATTATTTCCTTGCAGTATCCACATCCAACTAGGGATGTACTTTGTAGAGAGTAAAAAACAAACAAAACAGGCATGTGCAAACACTGCAAACTTTGCCTAGGATTCTGCAAAATGTATATCATGAAAACAGATAAATGAAAATTGTTTTAAGCATGCCAGGAGATGGATAATGAGAATATCTAATTGAGGATATTTGCACAATTTAACAGCAAAGCAGATTAGTTGCTCCTACTTTAAATTTATACCTGTTCAAAAGTGTTAAAGAAATCTGCTCAGATCCAATATTCATTATTAGAAGTTCAAAATAAGGCATCCTTGAAAAATTATAAATGAAGTAATAAAGTACAGAAATGTTCAGATACCTATGAACACTGGTGATATTCGGAGGTCTACAGGTAGGATAACAATCCTAATGCATAATTAACTTTCTTTACTACACTGTAATTTTAAGAGAGTTTTTTACATTTTTAGTCTCGTCAAGGAAAGAACCAGGACCAGATTATTTGCATCACTTAGTGCTCCCCTTTCAATCAGAGAGTACGGATAATTTTCAATATTTACAGGTATTTGGTGTGGTATATAGAAATAAGAGTAGAGTTAATTAAGATTGCTAGAAAAATAAAGAAAACCTATAATTTTAACCTAAGTCACTGTTATTTTAAAACAAGAAAATAATGACAAAGAATGCTTATGAAAAATATCTCTCTATTGCCCTTTTTGTGTCCAGCCTACTGTCCCTTCTTTTTCATAAGCTTGTTTTTGTCACATGATTTTCAATTCTTTGATGATCTGCCAATGACATATGCAAATCAGAATGGACAGAGCTGTTGAGGTTGCCATAGCATAAGTCAAAATATGATTTTGACACAGGTGATTTGAGATTATCTTTATAATCTAGACAAAGTTCAGTTTTTTCCCACTTCTTAAACTATCATTACTTTAAACAGTCCTTACAATATTTATATTCAGTTTCACAGCATTCAAGATCTCTTTCCAGCTCATTGTCATATATACGATTATGATATCTGGTGATTGACAATATTTAATTGCAAGTAAAATATCAACTATGGAAGATTTTTTCATCAGTTTTTAGTAACCTTAGATACACATTAGGTATCAGGGATTTAAAATTTACATATACCATAAAACATTATCTCTTGTTTATACATATGCTCTAAATTCAGTGACAAAATAGCTACAGTACATTCCTGATATTTTTGGGTACATTTTGATCATGTGAGTAAAACGTTAAGCACCCAAACGTTAAAAAACACCAGAATTAAGGTTGCCTGTGCAAGCCTGATTTTGCTTCCTTGTGTGTAATGCATTAGGACACAGATCAATATAGTAATATATTTCAACCTGATCCTTCCAACGTTATGGCCCTCTTCCAATATGAATAGCCTATAAAATCATGTGTGTCTTTGAAATCAAGATGACTAATGAGTAAGGATTACTCACATAAACTGGACATTACAGGTCTAGACCTGTATTTAATAATTTGATTAATTCAGTACATTAATGTGCACTTCACACAACTTCTTCAAACTGAATAGTCAGAGGAAAATGTAGATTTCTGGATTATTAAAAAAAATGGATCAGTGTAATCACCTAGCTTTACCTCTTGTATATCACTGGTCACAGAATGTTCGTGAATCCCTGTTGAAACTGGAGCATATATTTTAAAATTGTCAGTGACTGAGAATCCACTACAACCCTTGGTAAACTGTTCCAGTTAATTACACTGATAGCTAAAAAAAAAGTGTCATATTTTCGGTCTGAATTTGTCTAACTTCAATGGTCAACCATTGGTTATATCTTTGTTTACTACAGTGAAGAGCTTATTATAAAATTTCATTCCCCCATGTAATTTTCATTCCCTTATAAACTGATCGTCACCCCATAAACCCTTCTCTTTGTTAAACTAACTAGATTGAGGTTCTTGAATCTCTCACTAAAACACATTTTCCAATCTTTTAATCATTCTCATGAGTCTTGTCTGAACTCTCTCCAATGTATTAGCATTCATGAATTGTTGACACTGATATTGGACACAGTAGTCCAGTAGTGGTTGCACTAGTGACAAATACAGAGGTAATATTCACTTCCTGCTCCTACTCAATATTGCCTTGCTTATGCATCCAAAGATTCCATTAGCCTGTTTATCCACAGCATCACACTTGGGAGCTCATTATCCACCATAACCCCCAAGTTTTTTTCAGAGTCACTGTTTCTCATGATAGAGTCCCTAATCCTGTAAGTATGGTCTACATTATTTGTTTCTAGATATAACACTTTACAGTTGGCCACATTAAACTTGATTTGGGTAAGGAAAGCATGATTATTTTATCATTTATCATTTCACAAAACACATTGTGACAACATTTTAAATTAATAAGTATTGAACTAATAGATCAGAAAGCTACTGATATTTAAGAAAACTGAAGTTGCTTCTAGTAATTTGCGGGGGGGGTATTAAACATAAGCAGAACTATTGACAGAAAATACTATTTTCTTATAAACAGTAAGAGACTGTCAGACATGCTAAGATAAGGGAATATCACAGAGTCCAGGGGACTATAAATTAAGCTATTATTATAACATTTATCTCCATTGGCCCATCTTTTCACAAATATTTCAGTTGTTAATCCAAAACATGCATAGCAATATCAAAGCCAATAGTAAAAAAAATAAATTAGGAATGATACCGGTGATTAGGTTATGGTTGATAGAACTGTGAGCATTTTAATACAACCAACTGAAATATCATACATCTCAGAACAAAGAATGTAGATTATACTTACAAGGTGGGAACGAGTATCCAGGAATGCTGTGAAATTGGGTAACCAATGGAACATGAGTTCTAGTATAACGTTATAGATTGGAGGAGGAACATAATCCTTGGATTCATATGAAGGAGAATATCAAATAGGAGTAGGGGTGTGGTCAGTATTGAGGATTAGTGAGAGTATTACTGGAATGGTGAATCTAGTTCTGTTGTACATGCTTCAAAAATGATATTGAAAACATTGGAAAGGGCTCAGATAACAGCTACAAGAATGAGTTGAGGTCTGGAAAATAGTCCATAAATGTGTAGGGTTAATCTGTTTAGTTCATCAAAGAGAAAGTTACGAGGTGGCCTAACCGCAGTCGGCGAACCAGCAAGTAAACAAACTGGCGGGGCCAGCTACTGGTGCTTACCCTGCGGTCCCACATGCCGAGGTTGCCGATCCTTGCTATAGACAAATTCAGACTAGCCACGCATTTTTTAACATTGAGGGCTATTAACTATTGGAATAACTAAGAATCTGGTGGATTCTCTGTCACTGCAAGTCTTTAAATCAAGACTGGTGATACTATAGCTCAAACAGAAGTTATGGGCATGAGGCAGAAATTGCTGTGTCTATGGCTTCTGTTATGCATTGATCTAATAGTTCCTTCTGGTTTTAAAATTTATGAATATATGACTGGATGAATTTGGGTGACATAGCATGAGAAATGTTTGATTCACCTCTCATTTCAACAGAAACTGCACATGTTGCTGTGGAGGTGACATCTCCAAGACTGGTGGGAAAAGCAGTGGTTTATGAGGTTCAGCAGTTTGTCCCTATGGAGACTGTCACTGAAATTAAGCAGTACTTCATACCCTATTTTATCTCAAGTATATTTAATATTTATTCTCAGCTGAAACAACTAAGCAAGTTGATTAAACTTGCTGTACAATGTTTGCTCATAGTAGATAATACTGTGTGTATATATACGTGCTCTTATATTGAAGTATGCTAATTTATAAAGTATTCTACACAGTAATGCAAATATTTTGTCAGCAAATATTTCACCTCCTTGTGTCCTTGCATTGGGGGACAGTCAACACTTGAGTGCCCCCTAACAGCTGGGTATGATACTTCAATCTTTTCCTGCCTCAGAACCCCCTGTATGTTATCAACCTTGCTTGGTGGATCTTCAATGACTCAACCTTCTGGTCAAATCACACAGTCAACAATGGATCCCTTTTGGGGTAGCAAGGCGTTCTACAAGCTGTCTGCCCTCACCAGGATTTTCAGCTTAATCTCTGAAAAATCCAGCCTTTCATTCAGCTTAATCCCTTTTAAAATCCAGCCTTTCATTCAGGACTCTAAAGGAATCTTTTCCCCTCCTCAGGTCTCGGGCCACTTTGTCAGAGGCTGGTGAGGGAACGCAGATTGGCCCCCTACTCTGGGTTTCAATCCAGAGATCCTCTATACAGCATGCAGTTCATGCAGCCTTCTAGGGTTACCACCTGGCCAGTATTTGACCAGATTGGCTGTTTTTTATTAATGGATTTTCCAGTTACGTGAGAGTGAGGCGAAGTGCCAGGCATATTAAATAATGGAAAATCAGGGCAATGGTGTGAGTGATCCTCCTTTACCCCCTCCGCCCCAAAGCTTGCATGAGGAATTGCACATTCAATGACATCTGACTAAACGAACAGACTACAAAGTATGTCTGGCAAAATGTATTAATACAACAAATGCCCATTTGTTATCAATCTTATTTATATGTACTATTTTTCTAGATACTATAAGTGGCTTTTGAAGAGAATGGAGGGTTGCAGAGTTGCCTTGTGGTTGGAGTTACAGCAGGCTTGCCTTTGCGTGGGGGAAGTTACTAGGTTTTTTGCATTTCAAAGGTGGTAGCCCTACCACCTTTACAGGACCTCTTCCTACCTGGTCTCTTTATCGCCATTCAATACCTTGGAGTTAGAACTCTCAGCTCCTATCACTCCCACATTTAGCAAACACAGCCCACTGAGCTCCCCTTAGCCAGAGCAGAGCACTTTCCTTTCACCCAGCCAGGCACTGACCTGCTAATGCCCTGCTTTTATCAGAGCCTCCTGGGCTCTGATTGGATACTTCCAAGAGACCTCTCTAGGCAGGCCTAGAGGATTCACCTTCACTGCTCCTTCCTAGGAAAGGGTGTAGTAGGACTGCTGGGCCTCCAGCAGGGGGCCATAATGAGGCAGGTACACCCTGTTACAGTCCTGTAATAGCCCACAAATGAGATTCATTGAACACCATAACTACCAAACAATGGAATTTGCAACTAACTTCAAGCAACTATATTGTTTTATACAAATCAAGAATCTATGTGCTTATTAAGTGGAATTCAGCAATGCGGTACATCAATATCATGGATAATTCTATAAATGTTGTGGCAATGAAATTTAGGAGATTAACACAAGTGGAGTTGATAGAAAACTCAGGTCAGAAGTGCTATTTCATTATCAGTGAAGGACCTATAAAATGTCTTTCCTTGTACAATTGCTGTTATGTGCACCATTGAAATACCATTTCCAAAAGTGAGTTTCAGTTTAGAAATGCTCAGTGGGCTACCTTTCCATTACAGTTTATGTCTTAACACCAAGAAGCAAACCCTCGAGGGAAGAGAAATTAATATGTCCTCAGATTCTATATTCCTAAATACGCAAAAGTCCATCTGATTACATTGCATTATTCCTCAGAGCTCTGTGTAATTCAAGGGAAGAAGTATATCACTTTCAAATAGCTTTTGAAAAATGATCTCTCACTTCACTGTGACAATACGACTGACAGAAGGGCAATATATTTTACTTCTAAAAGCTAGTCACCTTTCTTGGGTATAATCTGTTTAGGGAGTAAAACAGTAGGATACAGAGGCTGATATTGGACTGGCAGTCAGAAGAGCAGATTTCTATTCCTATCTCTGCCACTGACATGCTGTGGGAACTCAGGCAAATCACTTCATCTCTCTGGGCCCCAGTTTCCACATCTATAAAGTGGAGATAGTGATACTTGCTTCCCCTTGTAAAAGCACTTCACAATCTAAGGATAAAACGTTTTCTGGCACAAAGCTGTAGTTCCATGATCAAAATTGGGTGCACCCTTTGAGCACTGGGTGCATTGCAGCATGCAAAGTGAGGATTTGAATTGTATGATTTCTATTCTTCCTAATTGCTTACATCATCAATGGCCAAAGAGTGGGAACCTTCCTCCACATGCTTTCTGAGGTAGGCCACATAGAAATCTGGATAGGATGGCCTAAAGCAAAATGTTGGTCTCCCAGGGTTCATGCATTTCAAAAGGCTGTGGGAGTATTATAAAACTGATTGGATACACATCAGTAGGGAAAATTTATAATTTTTAAGGGCAACTACCAGGAGGAGCCCATTGCTTAGTGGCAAAATCTGTTACATTTGAAAAGCAGAATGGAGAAACAAATCTATGTATTACCTTTTAATGTATAAGAGAAAGAGCATGAGTTAATCATGCTTTCCTTCATAAAGGACTATGAAAGGGCCAATGATGGGTAGAAAACTCTGCAGCTGTGAAACTGGCTGCTTTCCTCTGTCTCATCTTCTCTGGTAAGGAGGGTATTGCTCTCAGTAGAAGAACAGGGTTCATAGCCCACCAACCTTGCAGAAGTCCTAGGATCCATAGGGAAATCCAATGGAATTTGTGGTATCTTTTATGAGTCGGGCACTGGACATTGAGGATCAGACCCTTGGCAATAACTCCAGCCCTTCACCATCATTTCCTACGATAAAATGGACCCTCAGAAGTAATTTGGTGGCAATATTTTAACAAGGTGCTCCCAGAAGCCCTTACTGACCCATTATAACACAAGTAGAATAATGTGGCACTGAGTTTTCAAGTTGTTTGTTTATTGAAGGGGCTCTACATTTTGAAGTCATTGTTTGAATGAAAGGATTAATATTCAAACTTATGGAACTTGGTCTTCTAAAAATTATATCTTGTTTTCCATGAAAATATTACATGCATCATACACAAAGAAAGAAAGAGACTAGAGGCAGATTAAAAACCCCATGGTCTTGGGACTGTTCTAATTCTCAGTGCTTTCAATGTTAATGTTTTATGAGAAAAATGCTGTCTCAGATGCTCCTCACAAAGAGTTTTAGTGAAAAGAAGGGAGGGTGGTCAAGCCTACAGTAGCTAGCTACATCAGAGGAGTTGGGTAAATGAGCCAGAACACAAAGCCTCAATACATAATTGTCCAGAATTTTTATCAAGAACATTGTGATGGATTGTTAACTGTTTTCTACTCAGTATATTTAGATATTAACATTACCAAAAGAATCCTCGGGACATTTTGTCTCCCTTATGAAGTTTTAATGTAATTCAAATAAAAGTACAACATACATTTTTTTGTTAAAAAAAAAAAGATTGCAGTGAGAAACTGTCAATCGGGCAGAAAACTCTACATTATTCAGACACCAGCATTTCTAGTTAATATACTGGCCTATGTTCTAAACTGTGCGGTTTGTAAAAGTGGAAAAGACGGCTCAGAAAAGTATTACTGTACAGTATGTCAAGAGAATACTAAACAGGGGTCTTCTTAGAGAGGATTTTAGATTGTGCATAATAATCCACTCACATTGAGATTGTTTTCTGGGAATTATCCCGATTAGACTACTGAATTAAGCCATAAAAATCACAAATGAACGTCTCGATGGAAATAAGGTTACCTTTTGTTTTTCTGTCATGCAAGCTCTGTTGTGGCATCTCTACCAAAGTAGCCCACTTAGATTTTTTTCCTTAAGTGCATTGACAAGAAACCATCACTTGGAGTCTGCATCATCTCGAAATCAGCACAAGTTCACTTTTTAAAATGTGGGTCAGGTATAGAGAAGTTCCCAGATACGTGGAAGTCCAAGAAAACCTCAGACTCACTCAACAGTGTCTTACCTTTCCAAATCAACCCTTGACCTCTTGAACATAATAGGGGGGATACAACAGCATGTACTTGCAGGTACCCTGGATTGCCCCTTCTCCACTAACGCAGAAAGCTGAGGTCTTGCTGACCCAGAATTCCACATGGACTCGGGCATTTTCCTCTCTAAAATTTATGGGCTCTCTCTCCTATAGAGAAGTGAGATATGACTGCCATTTCTCTTCCACAGGCCCAACCAGGAACGTACAAATCCTATGCAGTCTGCCAATGAATGGACCATGGAAACCGACTATACACCTAAACTTTCTGATATTAAGGAAAAGGTCTAATGTGAAGTGTTTAGAATGGATTGGCTGTGACTTTGCAATTGGAAGGGGGCAGAACTTCCCTTCTATGCATCTGCTTGGCCTAAAGGGGACTTGCTATCTGTGCTTAATCTCTTCTCCATCTGTCATAATCTGATGCTGGTATCTCATGAAAGAATGGGGTTCCCATCCAATCTGGAGGAGGAGGTATAGGAAAATTATTTTCCAATAGGAAGAATACAGCTTCTAAGCTTGGTGAGTATAATAGAACACTGATAGTAATACTGTGAGAGAAAGCAGACATTTCAGATGATGAACTGCTCAGAGATTAAGATGAAAATGGGGAAATGAGGCTCCATACATGAAGTCCATTGGAGGAAGACAATCTCTCCATTGCCAAGTGTGCAGAGATTTTCTGTTTTCACGGCTGGTCAAACTCACTGCTGTATTAATGAGGGAGGATCATGTGTTTCGATTGGTTGGGGGTAGTTAAAGACCTATACCTGACACCCTTGACTTTCATAAATTAGCAAATTCTCACCTTGGACAGTCACACATCAAAAAGAAAAAGAATATAGGGAACATGAACAAATCAATCATTGGTCTAATAGTTTATTAAATGGGTGGCACAGGACTTCTTTGCTTGAAACTGGCACTGGCAAAGCATATGTCACCTTGTGGCCATGAGTTCATTTTATGGCTACTAGTGACAGTTTAATTGCAAGTTTGCCTATCACTCTTTTGAATTTTGGTAAATGCTGTTGATATCTGATGTTTTCCTTGTTCTGGTTTCCCAAGCATAATTGGAATGACAAGCTATGGGATAACAACCATCCATATACTCTGACATCAGACTGTTTTGTTTTGCTCAGGATACAGTAGAAATGCAATTATGACCATTGTCACATAATCTCCTTATTCTAAGGGAGAATATTCTATTTTTGGTATTTTACATACTATTTCAATATCACATTAAAACTACATTAAATATGTTATTTAGGTTGCAAAGCCATGCCTTCAGAAGTGCCAGATTTGTGGTTGCCCACCCAATCTTAATTCAGTCCCTTTGTGCATATGAATTATGATACATTTTTAATTACATGATTGCATACTAGTTTGTCTATAGGACTCCTACCTCATTTAGTGCACATATACTTCTTTTAATGTAGATTTTTAATGTAATTACCTAGTGTGACGGAGTCAGACCAGAAGGGTGTAGGAGAGTGCTGGAAGGCAGGTATATCAGCCTCAGGATGTGCAGGTCCCTGTTCCCTGGATAGCCAAACAAAGCCTATTCCAGGTTAATCAAGACACCTGGGGCCAATTAAGAAGATTCTAGAAGGCAGTAGAAATAGCTAGCCTGATTGGGACACCTGAAGCCAATCAGGGACTGCCTGAAACCAGTTAAAAACCCTCCTAGTTAGTCAGGTGGGTGTGGATGTCAGGAGCTGTGAGAGGAGGTTGTGCTGTTGGTGAGACTGAGTGGTAGACAACATATATGCACGGAAGGAGACTTGAGGTAAAGGTGAAGAGAAGTTTGAAGAAGTGGGGACTGCTGTGGGGAAGTAGCCCAGGGAATTGTATTGTGTTTGGTGCCTAAAAGGTCAGCCATCTTAGCTGGTACTATTAGGGTCCCTGGTCTGCAGCCCGGAGTAGAGGGTGGGCCCGGGCTTCCCCCCCTTTCTACCTCCCCTAACTAATCACAGTGAGCCTCTGAGGCTAGCACAAACCGCCTGGAAGTGCAGTACCCACAGCGACAAGGCCAAAGCTTTGCCACACTAGGTTCTTTTTTTTTAAAGGCAGAGGTAAAGTGAGTTTTGTTATGTATGCAAATGTAACAACCACCTCACTGTGCATCATCAGCAGGCATTGAAGCCAGAGCCTTTAGCACTGTAGCACAGATTTGTACTACTTGAGCTACAGGAATAACTATGTTAACAGGAAGCAATAGAGTGTTGCTATCTAGGGGGTTGGGAGGATGGTCTGTTAGTGGTGCCAGAACCAGAGAATGTTGGAAGGAGCCTGCCTCAGGTCTTTCTCTCTCTTAACCCCGGGGGGGGGGGAGGGGTGTCCTCTCCCATGTGGAGCCTCTGGGGATGAGACATAAGAGCCATATTGCTGGGTCCAGGGGTTTAATGGTGGAGCTTATCCCATCTCTTTCTCCCTATCCCCAGGAATTAGGGGAGCTCCTGCCCTATGTGGTGCCTTCCAGAGGAAGCTGAGGAGGGGGGAGGATATTGGGAATCTGGGTCCATTGGCTCTATGGGGGAACCCAGTTTAGTTTTCTAATCCCTCTGGGCCTTGATGATGCTCTTGGCCCATGTGATGCCCCCAGGGGGTGATGGAATGAAGCCCTGTTATCTCCCACTCTCCACTACAACTCTTCTGGTAGCTCCAAGGTGTTCTCAGTCCAATGTGTACTGCTGCTGCTTTTGGCGTTATCCTACCCTTGGCATGGTCAGTGATTCTGGCAGAATTTCCCTAAGGAACACAAATGAGAGACTGGAGATGGTGAATTTTAAAATTACACAAGTCATAAATCTGAAGAATCTTTTATAATCCAAAGTGTTAGGCCACCCAAATATAGAGTTACTACATTCATCCATATAACTTATATAAATACACGCAACATATATGCCACAGGAATTCGTTTTCTTTTAAAGATTGACATGATTTGGGTTTAATTCAATTTACATAACAACAACAGTAAAAAAAAAAAGCTGAAAGGGTAACACAAGAGAACTGCTGCACAGGATAATTTCATAAATAGATTTCAGTAATCAAACACTCAATGAAACAAAGGGGATATGTGAAGCAGCAAACAGAAAATAGCCTCTACTACTTGCAACTCTTTTTCCGGTGAAAGTGCAATTAATGACCTCAAGTCAACATCCCAATGACAGAAATAAAGTCTATAACAACACACTTCATGTTAACAGCCCATGCTCAGGAAGTATTATGGAAGAGCCATAATAAGAGAACCCATGCTCAGGAAGTATTATGGAAGAGCCATAATAAGAGAACCCTTAAACCTGAACAAACAGAATGAAAGTGCAACAACCAAGTTGAAGAACTCTCAAGATAATGACTGACAAGAGAAAGAAATCTAAGCATGGAAGCTATACTTTGTAAATTTAGATTCTCCCCTACTAACTATTGTATAGCAGATAAGCCGGCAAATAAATATAGAATCTATATTACACTATAGTATAATGATACAACCCACACAAATATACATGAAAAGAATGTCAAGGTTCCAGAGTCAAGCATTCAAGAGTTAGGAAATGACAAGATGAAGGTTGCCTGTGCAATTTTAATTTGGCCACCGTTTGTGTATGTATTACCAAATAGTCTTAAATTACATGGTCACACAGTTTTGTCTCAGCATTGTCTTCAGAGAAGTTGGACTGTTCTTGAGTTTCATAACTGGTGACCAAGAAAGCTGAGATGTTCTGCAGCCCACATGGGTGCCAGTTCATGTTATGTCTCCCTCTGTGTAAAATGCTAACGAGACTATAAGGAAATGGAATTGTCTGCATGACCACTTTCAAAATGTACTAATGTAAGGGCAAGTCTACGCTAGAAATGGTACATTGGCGCAGGTGGAAGCTATGTTGGTGGGAGAGCGTTTCCTGCCACCATAGTGCCAGTGTGGACAGCGCTTAGGTTACCGTAACTTGTATCACTAAAGGGGACACCTTTTTCACATCCCTGTATGATGCAAATTAGATCAGCATAAGCAGTAATGTAGACCTACCCTAAGAATTTACTTCACTGTGGAGAAGTAACTTTTACTTTCAGGAGTCGGTTGTTTTTAAGGTTCATCTGCAGTTTACAAAACTTGTGGATATTAGTAAAAAAATCATTTAACTTCAGAAAAGAGTTCTCAGATCTGAACAAAACAGAATATCACAAAAAGAACAAAGAGCTGGCAAAGAACTTAGTAAATGCATAGAAAATGATCCAATTCGTCATGAAGAAATGCTAAATGCAATCTTTCTCATAAGCAGGTGGAAGCAAGGAGTCAGGCAGCTAATGAGTTAGATGGAACACCAGCGTGTTAGCTGAACATGCTCATAAGGATGGTGTGGGGAGGTGAGCCAGAAGTCAAAGTCAGACAAGAAGCTGGCTGAGAAGTAGTCTGTGTGGCTGCAGAAGATAGCTACCTCAAGTGGGAAACGACACAAAGTTTGAATTGAGAATTATTTGATGACAGATAAGTGGGAAAGTGGTGGAGGTAAGAAAAGGAGAAGAGAAGTCCAATACTTCCACCTTATTTCTGCATGGCTTGGTTTAAGAGCTGTGAGAGACGGAGAAGCTATCATCGTAAAAGCAGCTCCAAAGGCAGTGCCAGAGGGGGACCCAAAAATCTCTGAGGACCTGGAAACAAAATAGGAGATGAAAAGTTTGTGGAGATTTATTTGTTTTATTTGTTTTCATTTTTATAGTGTTCTGGATGGAGCAGAAGGGGTGAAGGCAAAGGGGGTGAGGGGGTTAGTGTAGGTTTAAAATGCAGGTTCCAGATAGATGAAGGTGTTGATAGAAGAAGGATCGTGGGAAGGATGGTGATGAATGGAAGGCTAGGGTTGAGAAATCTAGCCTTTAACCTGTTTGTTAGTATAGTTTACCTGAAATAAAATTTTGCATGGAAGGCAGGGAAATTGGAAATGCGTGTCTCTCCCCCCGCAACATCCGCAAAATAAAATAAGAATAAAAAATATTACAGAACCAAATACAACTAATGGTTAATATGAATTTAATCCCAGTGTTTTATTATTTGTAGGCTGAAGAGGTCAAATTCTATTGGGGAAAAAGAACAGAACACTCAAAGTGAAAAGATGTATGCACAATAAAATATGCAGAAGCCAAAATATTATTTATAAAAACAAATACTTTGCATCCAATGAAGTGGGTATTAGCCCACGAAAGCTTATGCTTCAATACTTTAGTTAGTCTTTAAAGTGCCACAGAACTCTTTGTTACTTCTGCTATTCTAGACTAACACTGCTACCTCTCTGGTTCTTTATCAAAACAGTGCTATTAGATGCTGGTACAGTCACATTTCAGCACCAACGGACACAGTACTGGTACTAAAAACTATTAATGCTGTGCCTGAGCGGATGGTACTTACAGAATTATCAGTCAAAACACTGTTGTGGATATTTCAGAGAGGTGGGAAGCAAAATGCATGGCTTACCAGCATATTGCCTGGTATAACCCCCCTATTTTGGTATGCCTAAATTGTTCTAAAAGCTGTAATATTGTTAATACTTTCTTTGCAACAACAGCTTGAAAAATTACCATCCACTGGATATTTACATGACTGCTAATCCATGATCATATATTTTCTGATTAATTACATGATGAATGTTTCAGCATACAGTACATTTCACGAAAGAAAAGTGGGAAAAAAAACTTTAATATTGAATTTAGTTTGAAAAACCTGTTCAGAAAGCAACTCAAGGTTGCTTCTTTCATCCCCAGGTGGGAGCAGATTTGAAAGCAGTTAATAGAAATCAAGAACACATTCACTGTATGCAGATCATTCAGGTGGATAAAATATAATTTTTATAATACTTTTCTTAAACATGAATATCATCTTGCAATCTTATAGCTGATGCTAAATGCATTTCTGGCAAGTACTTCCTTCATCAGGATGAACGGAAAATGGCAGGTCACTGCCTTCCATTTTTCTGAGATTTTAATTAGAATTAGCTTAGAAATTAAACAATAATGACTTGAATAGCATATATAGGCCTTTTCAATTTCTGGAAAAGATTCAATAATGGTTCAGTGCACAGCACCGGTTTCAGAGTGCGGCTGTTTTAATGAATGCCTTTTGTTTTTTAGCTTTGTTCATTTGGCATAGGAACTACTTTGAGGACAAATTCCCAAGACAAATATTCATAATAATATAAACTAAGTGTTGGGGAGGGGGAGTCAGGGTTCAGTGTCCATGCCCGGTGGTATTGTCCAGCGTCAAGAGTCTGTGGCCAGTGGTAGGAGAACCTGTGCCCTCCCTGCTCCTTCAGGTTCCATCCCAGGGACCTGTGACTTGCTGGTCGGTTATGCAGCCGGGGGGGGGGGGGGGGGAGGGGGGGAGGGGCAGGCGCCACCAAGCCAACTCTCTGGGTCGCTTCCTAGTCACAGCACCCTCCAAAGTCAACACCAGGGTTGACTTTTGGACACATGGCAGGGTTCTCACTGACAGGGATTTGGTGACTCTTCTCCTTCACTCATAGTCATGGTTCCCAGCCCCCCTGGGGACCTCTGGTGGTTCTGCAGCAGGGTCTGGTCTGGGCAATCTGGTGTTCCTGTGGCCTCTCTTCAGGAGCTAACATCTTAGGATTGCTCCCTTGCTCTGCCACCCTGCCTCCCACACTTCCCTTCCACAGACTGAAGTGGGTCACTCCCTTTTGACCTCTGCTTCCATTGTGAGCATGCCCAGCAGACGTGTCTAGGAGTGGCCTTCTTCACCCAGAGTTGCTCAATAACCTTTGGTGTCCTGATGTGGGTCTTATACAACCCATCACACCCAAGAGATTAGAAAAGGTTTGTGGAACTACAATATTCATTACCACATTTCCATTTGTCTGTTTTTATCTAACACTAAATATCTCTGTTCTGAATTCTATTTACTGTTATACAAAAATTTTGCTGCATGCATTGATTGTATACACTAAACTGGCAAAGTTAACACTATGCCAACTCCAGCCTTTACATTGCATACTTTTTATTTTAAACTGAAAATAGGAATGAGTATTGTATAATAGAAGACTCTATATACAAGATATACACAAATACTAGATATGATATATGTTAATTTGTATAATCTTCAGAGAGAGGCCATTTACACCTAGGAATGGGAGGAAGCCAAATCCCAGGTCTAGTTCTGGGTTTGGATCTGTTTGCAGCTCAGTCCAAACATGGATTCTAAACTCCCCAGAATGTGGGAAGGTTCAGCTCTGTTCTGAAGCTCTAGATTTGGCAGTGCTTGGATCTGATGTTTTGGTGAGGGCCAGTTTCTGCTCTCAGTAATTTAGATTTATTTTAGCTCCACTAGACAAACACATAGCAAAATATTGCAAAAATACTGCTTTAACAATAGGGAAAGTGGAATATTATGGCTGTCTAAATATATTTCACTGTTGTAAATGTCTTGTAGTCTTTCTGTAATTTTTGCTATAGTATTGAAATAGTTATCCATTCTAAACTTTGTTATTTTTAGAAAAAGATTATGATATCTTGCTACACAGATATAGCCCTCAGAAGGTGAATACATATGTTGATGCCCTTTTAATCCGGTTTTGTAGAAAACTGTCTTCTGATAAACAAAAGCAGTAGCAAAAGGTGGACACACACCTCCCATAACCCAGTTTACCTTGTTAAAATGTAAACTTAAAAGTTTAATTGAGACCATTTAACTACTAAACATTGTTAAGTCCAAGTATTTGTTTTTATTTTTATTTTCAAACATGGAAATTATTCACAAAAAACCTACTTATATTAAAGTAACAATATGGTCTCTCTTCTCATCAAAAAAGTCCAGAGGAAAACAAATTTATTAAGACCTGGAATCCAGTTCTTATATTACTGAGGTTGTGTAAATCGCTAAGCAATTAAACAGTATCTCCAAAGGTTATACAAGCTACCTTCATCAAATATTTCTGAGATTTATCCAGTATACATCATATACTATCTTTAATCTTTTTAAATAATGTTTGTGCATTTGGCTTGCTTGCTTAATCAATTGTTTGCACGGTCAGAAAATAGATGGCTATATAAATAAAATTATATGGCTAGCATTTGTGACATAAGGTACAATATTAACCAATCTCTCATCCTAGATCACAGGTTAGCATTTTCAATGTCAATAAATACTTGCTGTTCTGGCATATGAGTGTATTTTACATAGACATTTGGTTAAAAATGCCCATCATCCAAGTAAATGAAAATAGTCCATTTAAACTATATGGTAATATTCCATATTAAAACAAACAAAAAACTCCATTAAAAGAATGTTAAAACTGCATTGCTAATCAAGTCAAGAGTCAAGAATTATTAGTTAAGGTTGCATTCACCACTTTAAAAATGCAGATGCATTATATACAGATTTTAATTATCTGATTACACATAGCAGTACACTTTAAAAGGTTCTTCTATTTTTTATATATTCCCAATTAAAAAATAATGTAACAACTGGTACATAATGAACCATTTTAGGTCAACTACTTAAAGTACAACACATCAAAGAGGAACAGCAACTCCATAATAGACAATACTACTAAATAATTGGGCAGTAACACTAAACAAACAAAACACAACTTTTCCATCTCCTCATATCTTCTTCTATAATATTTGCTTCTTTAGCAACCCGCCCACACAGACTTTGCAGCATGCCTTGAAGATCAATAGCTTCAATCTATATTTCCGGCAGTGGGTGGGAGGGGAAGAGAATTCCAGAGGCAGTGGCCTTTCACAAGGAACTTCCTTCTAGCAGTACTCTTTTTTGTACCGAGAAGGGCCCAGGCTGAACGTCTCTACCTGTGGCAAAATGAGGAGCGAAGCAGTCTCTCACTAAGGAAAGTGCTAAGCCACATAGGGCTTTTTAGGTAAATTCTCTTGCCTGAAGCCTACACTGGTAGAGATATTCCTTAAACTCACAACTGGAAATCCCTTCATCCACTGAGCGCTAGGATATGCTGCCCACCTTACTCACATGGGTAGTCTCACTGACTTTACTTTATTCACACACATATCCCAGAAGTTCCAGTAAACAGTTTTTGTCCCATAAAGTGCAGTACATGCTATCCCATTGTACAATGCATCTTATCTCAAGCAGGCAACAGGGATGCTACTTCTAGGGCCAGACAATAATTCAGTTTCTCTTGCTATTCAAACATTGTCCTCTCTTCTGTAACTGTCAATAGAATTGTCAGTTGTGATGGGTACACCTGTCCCCTAGGAACTGAACTGAGAGCACCAACTGATTTAATATTGGACAACACAGAGCTGTCAGGTGGTATTGATGTTCTGTCACTAATAATCTAGACTGAATTAGAATTAGTTATGTATAGGTGGAAGACTCCATATTCCATTGCCAATCTCTTGAGCCATCCAGTCCCATTACTCTTAAGCATAACACGGCTTTGTTTTAATTCAATAGAACTGACTCTGTTGAGATAATAAACAGCCTCTTCCTTGGGATCTCATATCGAGATATTCTGAACACCCTCAACTCATTTCTCAATATCATACTGTCAGTTTTAATAACTCACCTAATAAAATGAACACTGGATTTAGAATGGTAACATGCAGTGTCCTCTTATATATTATTCACATATATATTTTTAAAAGAATATAAATTAAATGTATTATTTTTAGTATATTTCATTCCATGAGATCCCATAATGATGCAACAATTTAAAATGAAATACTAATTTTATGGTATCATTAAAGAATCATTTATATGGCTAAGCCACCCTGAACACACCCGATCCTGTCTGATCTTGGAAGCTAAGCAGGGTTGGGCCTGACTAGTACTTGGATGGGAGACCTCCTGGGAATACCAGGTGCTGTAGGCTTAACACCTGGCAGTCGGTATAAAATGCCTCCAACGACAGAGGGAATGACGCATCGGTTGGAGTATACCCCAGTCGTATCACTGGTTGTGTCCAGTCTAAGTGGACCCTGCCATAGTGTGGGAATAACACTAGGAAAAACACATTAAAGAATCATTTAAACTTCCCCCGAAGACACAGCCACTCCTGGGGTGAAATGGTGAAAGGTACTTAGAAATACTATAAAGGGAGAGATTAGATTAAAGTTTTTGATAGCCAAGGGTTAAGAGTGCCTCATGGTCAAGGATGGGTGTGGGTTTAAGAATCTTTAGCTGAGGACAGCAGCATTCAGGAGGCCTTGATTCTGGACAGCAAGATGTGGAGCCCTAAATTAAGGATGTCTGGGTTTGGAAGCCTTTGCTTATTTATTATTTGATTAAATATTCTTTCACACACAATGTAATATATTCTGGATGTTTGGAGATTAGAGACTGTATACATGTGTAGCAACCTGTACCTCTGTGTGTAATACACACACACACAAATATGAAAATCACTCTTAGCAAAACTAAAACAGACTTAGCATCATACTACAGATAAATAATAAAGAGATAGTGAATACTATTAAATACCTGTTCTTGCTCCCATAAGCCAATGGAAATTCTCCCATGTATTTCCATTCAACAAGGTCTGGGCTTTATGATTTTGCATATAAAGGGTTAACAGTTAACCAACAACAAACTAACTACATCCCTAGTAGTTTTACTTAGTTAAAATATGTCATTGACCCATATTCTCATTCAAGAATCAGAGAGATAGCCATATTAGTCTGGATTTGCAGAAGCGACAGAGTCCTGTGGCACCTTAAAGACTAACAAAAGTATTGAAGCATAAGCTTTTGTGGGCTAGTTCCCACTTCATCGGATACATGTATCTGATGAAGTGGGAACTAGCCCACAAAAGCTTATGCTTCAATACTTTTGTTAGTCTTTAAGGTGCCACAGGGCTCTTTGTATCCGACGAAGTGGGTACTAGCCCACATCCGACAAAGTGGGTACTACCCCATGAAAGCTTATGCTTCAATACTTTTGTTGGTGTTTAAGGTGCCACAGGACTCTTTGTCATATTCTCATTCAGTTTGCATTTCTTATCTGGCAAAATCCACAGTGACTTAATTGTGTTTTCCCTAAGTAATTACAGCAGGATTTAGTCCACATGGACTGTTTTGATCAGACTGTTTCTGTAAGTACACAAGAATGGCACAAATATAAGATCATCCACTTGGGTACCTAAGGATGCCAGATAAAACACTGTGTGACATTATACTATATTATTTGTGAAACGGTATGTTATTATACAATTAATAACAGCATCGTAATGCATATGGACAAGGGAGGAAAATTAAAGTTGTGTGTTCAAACTTTGTTTTTTCCTGACTTTTAATACTTAGTCACATGATCTTAATTTAGCATTAACCTTTTTTTCTGTTTAATTAGCCTGAACCATCACCACTGGAAACACTGTACTGTTCTTTTGTTTGGTGGGTGGAGGGGGTGGGTGGGAATCTGCTGACAGCCCTGCCTAATTAGTTGTAAAGTGGTTAAGAAGATGAGAATGTATTACAGCAAATTGAAATTATTTCTAACTCTACTTTGAAAGATTAACAGTGGCATCTCAATGTGAGAAAAACAATCCAGTATGAGACAAGCCCTGGAGAGCTCTTGAATACCTAAAAAGACAGGAAATCAATAAGGGCCATAATTATTGGCACAGAGATGTAATGAAGTGTAAAAACTTTGGTGTAACAACAAATTAAAACTCCATTAGTGTCCTGGGGTAACAGAGGAACAAAAAAATGATTCGTAAAGATTACAATAATCTGTCCCTTCCCCTCTCCCCACGCATATCCTGCTGTTAATTCAACTAGCCTTCTTTATGTAAGAAATAGATGAGGAAGTCTTTTAACAGTAATTTTAATGTGGAGTTAAGACTTATTGCATAGCAAACCTAACTTTTTAATACTGTCCATCTTGAAACAATATTTTAAATTAGTAACAAATATCATTTAAAGAATTTGGGAGTTGATATGGGAGAATGTTACTGGCAGGTTAATTGGGTTCATATTTTGAAAGGTTTGCTCTAAATTGGCTAGTCTCTCTCTCTTCCCCCCCCTCCCCCGCCAGAGCTAGTCTTTGAAGCTATTGACATTGGGCCTGATCCTGAGAGGTGGAAAATATCTTCAGCTCCGAATGACAGTAATGAGCATTGTAGGTCTTCTCAAAACCAGGGTCAGTAGTTAAACCTGTCAAGATATTCGTAATCTACCTAAAATGAATAACATGGGCCTGGCAAAGATTGCTACCTCTGCCAGTGAAATTATCGTGCCTCTTGTCTTACTCAACATGCATACTTGTAGAGGCAACTTTGCAATTTATTATTGTCTTTTTTGTTCTCATGTAAATTGAGCTTCTGACTGTGTCAGTATTGTTTGCAGGGACAGCGACAGGGGTACTATGGGTAGAGCTGTACCGGGCCCCAGACTTTAGGGGGGCCCCGGTACACAGCAGTACCCGTAGTCATCCCCCCTTGTCGCCGGGCCTGGAGAGCGGGGAAGGGGCGGGGAGGCGGCGCGGCTCTCCTCCGGAGCGGACGAGCGCGCGTGTCCCCGGCAGGAGCAGTGAGCCCAGCTGGCGACAGCGGCGCAGTCCGGGGGAGAAAGTGCGTGGCGGGGGGGGGGGGGGGGAGCAGCAAGGTCGGCTCGTGCCGCCGCCAGCCGCTGTCAGCTGGGGGGGGAGCGCCGGCTGGGCTGGGGGGGGGCTGGCTGGGCTGGGGGGGCCCAAATGATCAGAGTAGGGGGCCCCCAAATTTCTGTCGCCAGCCCTGATTGTTTGCTATGACATTGTTGCATATATATTTTCCTTGTCCTCCACGGGTATAGAGAATGTATTTTTTTAATAATTAATTTATTCTGATGCCTGTTACCACAACTATACTACAGAAGCTAATGACCTGAAGTGGAAGATCAGTGACAACACGCTCACTCTATGCGCCTTGACTACAGGAACAATCTATATAGTCATATAATGAGTCCTAAACATTGAAGCCTTTTATTAGATGTACACAGGGATAGGCTTACCAAAGCACTTTCATTTGAGACAATAGTATGGCACCAACAACAAGGTAAACATACAATCATTGCATTAGGTAAATTACCACCCTGGGAAAGTAGGAACCACATTACTTTCCCAAGGTATAGCTCTTTGCTAATAATATGCTGTTAGAATAAAATAAGAAAAACAAAGTAAAAAAAAACCAAGAGTGCAGTGTTTAAATCAGCATTTTTGGAGAGAAAGATTAGGGACATTGCATAGGAGAGTTGCCTCTAAGTAATCAGTTTTAAGAGCACAGGTCAGTAGTGGACAAAATGTATCAGCTGATGGCTGTTTGGGGGAGCATATGAAATGAGTTGGGGTTCTTAGTTCAGTTTACTGATGGATGTGTCCACAGCACCAAAAAGAGCATTGGAATTAGTAACCTAATGTCTATACTATATCTTTCCTGGGAATAAACATTCTATTTTATAGAGCAGGGATGGCCAAATTTATTGACTCCCTGAGCTGCATACGACAATCTTCAGAAGTCTGAGAGCTGGGCCACGTTTGCTGGGGCGCGGGGCTTCAGCATTGCGGGAGGTGCCTGCCAGGGCTCGGGGCTTCAGCCCTGCTCCTGCTGAAGCCCCGAGCCATGCCAGATGTACCCCGCTGGGAAGAAACCCCGAGATCCCCCTCCCTGCTGGGCAGAAGCCTCTATCCCACACCGCTGCAAGGCAGAGGACCCAAGTTCCCCCACCCTCAGTCTGGGAGGTGGGGGAGGGGGCTCTGCAAGCCACATTTTAACAATAAAACAGCGGCATGTGACTCACAAGCCACAGTTTGGCCTCCCCTGTTATATAGGTTCATATATCACCCTTATCACTGTAGTGACCAGACACTTTTCAGCTGTGCCACGGCTAACATTTGTTACATGTGGTTCATTTTGTATCTTGTATCTCCTCCTCATTTCTGGGGGAGAATTGTGTCTGCGGTGCAGTATTTTATCTTGGTAACCTTCGGTTTGGATAAGATTTGTGGGGTTGTCGTTGTTGCTGTTTTTAAATGTACACACAAATATTATTGTTAGTGGTGGCAGGTCATAGAAGAGAACCTTGGTGAGGTGTGTGATTGTCCTTAGTCCCCATGGGAGGTCAGTCCACAGTCTTGGGCCATCCCTGGAGAAAGCTCATCTCCTGCACAGACGAGCTCTACATGGGTGGTACAAATTTCAATTGTGCCAGAGGAGCAGAGATGGCCACCATGGCCCTCATCCCAGATCTTGAGGTGATCTTTTAGGTATCCTGGGCACCTTGAAGATAAGGTCTGAGATCCCTTTGTATCCCTTTCTGCTAATACAGCATCATTTCTGGATACTTTACATTTATAAAAACAAACAGGGTCTTCTCTATACATCTTTGAAATAGATGCACCTACTACCCAGGAGAAAGTGAGAGGGGATTGCAAGGAGGGATTGTGCTGCATAGAAACTGTACTATTTTTCCTAACATTTAGTGAGAAATTACAGTAATAAGAAAGTGAGCATTTTAGAATTTGGGGATCATGAAACCCTTTAGAGCCCACCACCACTAGCTATATTTATGCCTGTAAAAGTCAGAAATGTATAACTTATAAGTATCTGTAAAACTAGGTAGAGAACACAGACTATTATTAAGATTTCTTGTTTTTGATGGATTCTAGTGGCATGAACATGGATGTAAGGCCTTTTGTGGTGGAAAGGAGGTGATTGTGGCAGGGCAATGCAACAGCAGCCTCCACTCCAATGGGGATCCCAAAGGTAGCCTGTCAGTGGGGTTTGCTAGGGAGGGTCCTGGACAGTGTGTCTGGGGTGCAATTATTCAAATAGTTGCTTTCTCAATGCACCCACTCCTATGCAAGCTTCTATGGGAGCCAAAGTGGAATTTGAAGCTAACAGTCCCTGGCAGAAACCTAAGGGAGAGCAATGATAGGAAATTAAGCCTGCCCTCCGCTTGGAGTGAATTGCTTCATTATCTCAATCTAGCCCAGTGGAAAACCTGCCCTCTTCTTTCAAGCATACTCTTTCTGATGGAAATTTCCTAGCCAACAGTGCGTAAAACCTCAAGTTACACTGTGTAATTCCTGATCTATAATAAGAGTGGGGTCTTCTTTTTGAACTTGTTTAGGTGGAAAAGTGAACAGTAGACCAAAAGCTACCACTTTTCTCAAGCCTTTTCCTCCTAACCTAATATTGGATGATACCAGATGCCCTGCTCTATGGTAGATCTTTAAGTATAACTTAACTGAAGTTGATTTCATAGTACAGGAATAGTAAGAGAAAGCTTGCATTTAGGCCACATTTCATCCTTCCTAATATAGAGTCTCCTGCCAGTGATAGTTATAGGAAAATGTTAATTCTGAAATAGTTAATGTAACCAATGGACACAGATTAACCATTATCTAGAGAGGATGAATGGAATGGTGGGCCAGATCCTCACTTGCTTTAAATCAGCACAGCTGCACTGGTCAGTGGAGCTACACTGATTTACATCAGTTGAAAATCTGACCCTGCACATTCAAATTTGAAGTATTAAGTAAAATCAGACTATTCAGGATCTATCAATTGATTTCTTCATAATGGATTATCAAAATCAACTACTAGGGCGATCAGTCTTGAAGTCCTTAACCAGTCCTGCTTCAGAAGTCCTAGCAAAATTAAGGGGAGTTGAATATGACTAAGGAGTAAGAAATTCAAAATTCAAACTAAAATAGAACTGTGCAAGATCAGCAGAGACCTGAATGGGCTATGGTCACCTGGCCTGGATTTGGATCTTCGGTTTAGCCTTGCATTTTAAGAGCATAAGAACATAGTAATTAGCACAGTGGATCAGAATGAAACTCCATGTAGTCTAGTTTCCTGTCTTCAACAATGGCCAATACCAGATACTTGAGAAGAAGGGATAAGATGTACACAGTATAAACAGTAGGCCTATATAGGATAATCTTCCTCCCCACTCGTCCCAACCCCTCACTCGCAAACACACACAATCTCATCCTGATTTCTAATAGTTAGAGATTGGTTTAAACCTGGAGCTGTGAGCTGTAAATCCTTCCCAAAATGTTATCATCACTAATTAAGACTCTAAGTATTCTTATCCATATAATACACACACATACAGATATCCAGGTTACAGATCTACCTTTGAGAAACATGATCTTCTTACCAGTTTTAAATAGAGCAAAGAAGGAAGGAGGAGCAAAGAGGCTATATGGAAGTGGACAGTAAAGAGGTAGTAAAAGAGTTGCAAAGGTATTAACGTCATCCCCATTGATTGCCCCGGTCATGTTCCTTGCTGCTGGGACCCGGGCGGGCGGGTTGACGGCTCCCGACTGCCGTGATAAGTAAAACATCGATATAACGGACTAATTCGGGCAAGGGGGTGTCCGTTAAAGCCGAAAGTCCTGTTATTTAATAATTTTAAAAAATTATTAAATAACGGACTTTCGACTTTAACGGACACCCCCTTGCCCGAATTAGTCCGTTATATCGAGGTTTTACTGTACTGTGACTGATACATAGGCCTCATTTACATCATCTAGGCATGTGCAAAGCCTTGTTACCCCCTTGTTGAGCTCCAGAAGATTCCTGGGTTTTGCAGAGGGTCAATTTCCTTGGAAGAGCAATTGGTGATCCCAGGCTCAGGATAGCTTTTACTTTAATGTTTTTATTTATGTAATGTAAATGAATCCTGTTCACTTTGAGCAGAGATTGAGGCAATAGCAGTAAAGCAGAATGCCACTGGCAGAAAACCCAGCTAAGTCCATGTTTATGCTAGAAAACTGTAACCAATTAAATTGATGACCCCGGAGCGTTCACCTGGGAACTCTTCACCCAAAATTCACATGGCCTTCACTGCTCTGAGTAGAATAATGGGCTATTTCAGGTGGGCCTGGCCAACCCTTCTGCTCCTTAATACATAAGGATTCTTCAGACACCAGTATCTAGGTTAGTCTCCATCAAAACTAGAGCGTGTTCCAGTTGATGGACTTGAAGAAAAGCTCTGTGCAAGCTCGAAAGCATGTCTCTTTCAAGAACAGAAGTTGGTCCAATAAAAGATATTACCTCACTTGCCTTTTTTTTCTGCATTTCTATGGAGGTGAGATTCACACTGTTCCTATTTATAATTTGTATCATGAATTCCATTGTCACCTTTGTCATGACATGCCACTAATGTCTAATTTCAGCCTCTTTGATGCATGATTCTGATTAGGGAAACAGTTCTGATGTCCATGCATCTGAAAATGATACTTCTGGCTGCAGTTTTGAAAGGCCAAACCCTGCAGGCCTATTGATGGCTTTCCAAGGCAATGAGCTAAAAGGGAGTTTTGCCTGAACAAGGCATGCAGGATATAACTCCTAGTAAACAAGCTTTCTTGCAGGATTTACCAGCTGAGGAAGCTTACTAGGTAAACAGCAGTACATTTGCCCTGTAATGATCACAGATCTAGACATACTTTTTTTTCCTTTCCCAGAGTTGAAATTTATGGCTCACCACCTGTCAAGTTATAACTACTCTCAAAATACCATACATGTAAAATGTCCATTCCCCAGACACAATATATGCTAATTTTGACCTGCTCTTGGGCAGATCATACCAAGTTTCTTTCAATTAAAATGTTCCAAGATTTCCCTTCTTCCTGTATTTCCTAGGTAATGGTACATTTCCCCCAGTGACAGCAAAACTGCAGTGTCAAAGGTTCTTTTTCTACAGATGAGCCTAGCACTACTAGATTTCTCATCGTTACTTTCTCTACACAGCAATGTATTTAAACAAATAAAAATGCGTCTTCACTGGCTGAATATTCCCTGGGTTCTTACTCTGAGATAGTTTGACATCCATGACTTACCTTGTGGCACCATTTCATCACAGTCCCTTGAGTATATTAGCATCTTAATGCTATCCCTCCAAAATAATAAAGACACACACTTCAGGATGAGCCAAACTTGCTGTCTTTATCTGAAAAGTGTAGAGTCTGTAGAAAGGAACATCAAAAAACTAACCTCAATCTTTCCAGGACCCCATCAAACTACTACTCTAGGAACCTGTCAATTATTTGTCTTATGATTTAAAGGTAGGGTTTTATTAATATACAATATATTGCATATTTTCTTCTATTTTCTGCAATACCTCTATATTTTGGACTACTGCATTCATGGAACACACCAGAAATAAAATCAAAGAGAATATAAACATTCTCATAATTTGCCAATACATTATCTAGTTTGTGAGATAAATGGCAAGATCCCTCATTGGGGGAAAAGCAGTCAGAGTGATGGGATTTAAAATATATATTTTTTACTCTGGGTTCAGTTCCCTATCATGAATGCTGTAGCTTGCTAAGGGCTAGTCTGTGACTACAGGCATAGCCTTTAAAAGGATTAATATTTAAATTTCACAACTGAGGAGTAAACATGGAAGCACTGGGCCTCAGAGACACACCTCAGGAGTACAATCTTTTTCTTGAATCAGAGAGGTAGCCGTGTTAGTCTGGGTTTGCAGAAGCGACAAAGAGTCCTGTGGCACCTTAAAGACTAACAAAAGTATTGAAGCATAAGCTTTCGTGGGCTAGTACCCACTTCGTTGGATGCATGCAATCTTTCCCTTGTTGTCTCCTCAATCAATAGGTGTAGAAGTTTGCTGTTGGCCTCTGCCAGAAATAAATTACTAAACACTTCTCTGGTGCTACCACAACTTTGACTAGTGCGTTCTGGGGATAGAGCCAGGTGCCAGCCATTCATGACACTCCTCTCCCCAATGCCTAGGCAGGAATAAGCAAATACTAAGCCCAGTATACTCCTGCACACCCAGACCTAAGGTCCAGGAATCCAACAGAGGAATAAAATGGGAGTTCTTACCCTCATCTTGTACACTTGCATGAGCACATAACATAGGTTCATAATAGATTTCAGTCCATCATGACCTGTTCCTGAGAACTATGAGACAATTCGTTTAGACTAGTAATTTTCATTTAATGCAAGTTCTATGATGCTTTTAGAAAAAAAGGTGATGTGTCTGTGTAGATTGACATTTCACTGTTTCAACAGACTTCACAGACATGGCATTGTTTTGCATATTTGGTGGTCACTTTGTGAGTTGTGTTGCATTGTACAAACATTTTTCTATGTTCTTAAAAAGAGTGAAAATTCTTCCTACCGATATGAAGGGAACTTTTAACCTTATTTGAAATCCACAAAGAGACAAAATAATTCTCTTATCTTTACATGAGGAGTATTTTTCACAGATATTCACTTTGGGAAAATTTATAATGAGTAACTTCTTGTAATCATCCTTACATACCGACACTTTAGAAGATGCATGACAATGACCAACTTCCTGCATTCATGCTTACATGCAAACAGATAGATCTTTAAAAAAAAATACAATAATGGTTCAAAGTGTATTTCAGACTTCCATCCAATAAACAAACAAATAAATAAATTTAAAACTCATCTCGAGTTTCATCTACTTACTATTATTATTTTATGGAACTAATTTACCGTTGGTTCCATTTTAGCATTAAGCTTTTCCAAAGAGCTGAAAAAACATTTATTAAAAATCATCTACTTGAACTTCCTTGGTCACAAACAGCATATGAAACAAAGAAAATATTTTTTACCTTCTATGCACGGCAAGAGGAGAATATTCCCTGAAGTTTCATTCTCAGATCCTTGTATGAAAGCCTGATAAACAGGTTTAACTCTGATGGCTATAGTTTTTTCACCCACGCCTCTGCTTGAACACTTGCAAAGGTACTGCATGTACATTAAAAACCGAAAATCATAGAATCATAATAAAAGCCAGAGACAAATGGAATGCAGAATATCTATTAAATACTCCTCTAATCACTACTGAATGGTAATGATAGCCAACTGGGGCTAAATAGCTATTACCATTCAATCATGTTTATAAATGTTTGGTTTTTCCCCCTTAAATGTGAGATCCCTCAAAGTTTGGTTATTACAAACATATTTCAACACCACCAAACTAATTTCTATAGTGTTATTTAGTCATGAATCAGAATCAGACACAAATACTACTCCAAACATAAAGGAAAATAAGTTACAGTAAAGATGTTATTTTACAGCCAATTTGTATTTTTCTTTTAATTCTCATGTGGTGTTAACCTATTTCAATTTTATTCTGGAGCACATGCCCCTAGATCGAATGAAAGATAGATGTGTGAAATTATGAATATATTTAAACGCTCTAAGTAGATCTGTTGATAAGGAAAAACACTTATTTAAAGGTAACTGCATATTTAAGTGAGTCCTCCACTGTCTTACAGCTACACAAAATGAGTGCAAATGGCATGTGAAATGCTACCACATCTGAAACAGAAGATACTCCTTTCTGATGTAACATTTTGGGCTAAAAGTCCTGTTGCGATAACTCACAAAGGCTCCCAGTGTAGTCATTGTGTCAAACTGCATGAAAAGTCATGAGCAGGATTTAGCCCTTTTTTTTAGTAAAACCTGCAGACAGTAATTTGGATAGGAATGCTACTTATGATGTTTTATTTATTCATACAGACGCTAAGTTTGTATCTTTGCCAGTGATCTTTAGAATGCCTACCTCTTTCAGGGTTCTGTAGTGGAGAAAATATAGTACACATGTTTAGAATACAAAATGAAATTGAACCCGTACCCTCTTAAAAAGAAATATTAATAAGATGAATCATCTCATGGGCATCTTTTGTTGTGATATCTATCCTTCTATTGCAGGGGTGGGCAAACTACAGCCCACAATCTGGATCCGGCTCATCGGGGCTTTGGATCTGGCCCATGGGATTGCCACCCCCGTGATGCTGTGGGGCTAAGACAGGCTCCCTGCCTGCCCTGGCACCGCGCTGCTCCCAGAAGTGGCCAGCATCACATCCTGTGGCCCCTGGGGGAAAGGGAGGTGGGGGGGGGAAGAGGGCTCTGTGCACTGCCCTTGCCTGCAGGCACTGCTCCCCGCAGCTCGCATTGGCCAGGAATGGGGTACCACGGCCAATAGCTTTGGGGAGCCTGCACTCCAAACCAGATAATTGTGCGGCTCCTCCCCTGGCCCCAGGACATGGACTCAGTGGTGAGTCTGCACCCAACCCTGACACAGAGCAAGGACCGGGCCTGCCCCAGAAACACCCCAGAGCCCTGATCCTCCATACCAGGTGCACCAGGTGCAGGCAGGCAGGCTCAGCAAGGCAGGATCCAAGAGCATAGGGGCTTAGTGTGTGGGTTCTGTGTGGGGCAATATGGATGTGGGCAGCTCAGTGGGGAATGTGGGGGCAGGGAGGATCTGGATCCACAGAGGTTCTGGGTATAACGGTAATGGTACTCTGCATGGTGGTCTAGGTGAATGTGTTTGGGGATCAGCAGGAGGGTTGTGAGTGTGTGTGGGGGGAGATAGAGCTCAGCAGGAGGTATGGGTGTGGTGGGCTCAATAAAAACTCAGATGCTGGGGCAGTCAGTCTCAGTAGGGTGAGGATCCAGGTGCAGCTGGTTAGGGCTCAGTGAGGTGGGGATCCATGTCTGGGTGGCTTATCAGCGTGGTCCAGGTGCAGGGGGAGTGGGAATCATCAAGGGGGATTCTGAATGTGGGGCAGAGGGGGTTAGGCTTGGCAGGAGTGTCTGAGTATGAGTGGGTCAGGATGCACAGGGATTGGGTGGATGTGGGGAGCAGCTCCCTGAGGAGTGCAGGAAGCACAGGGAGGGAGGTAGATTTCATAGCTTCCTGTGGATGGGAGAGAAATCTGGGGGTAGGTCTGACCCGGTCCGGATGCTGTGCAGGGGAAAAGGAAGTCCCATCCTCTCCATGTCCAGCCTGGACTAACAGCTGCGCACAGAGAAGGGTAGGAGCCACCATCTGAGTCCTCCCCAGTCCCTGGTCCTGCCCCACAGTGATTAACCTTGCTTCCGGCTGCCCTGGGCCCCCAAAAATATAATGCTGGCAAGGGTTGCATGACAATTCTTGTGGTTTCACTTTGCTTCCCTATCAGAAAGTCATTTTTCTGCAGGGAAACAAAGAAATCTGTGGGGGACATAAATTCTGTACATGCACAGTGGCTCAGAACTCCTCCAGGCATAATTAACTGTAACCTTATTGAATTAATTTTAACATTGTTTGAGTTTATTGAATTAAAATACAATTGTGTATTTGCTCTTGTGTATTTGCTCTTATATATTTTCATATATTTCCATGGGAAGGGTAACGGAACTAGCAAGAGGTGATTAGGCAAATTAACTCAGGTTGTAACATCACCAGAGAAGGCATCTCCCTGGAAAGGTATGGATATGCTAGTTCAAACTGGATTCTCTAGGGACCAATTGACAAAGAAAGGAGTTTTGGATAGATAGTCTAGTTTTAAATTGGCTCAAGTCCTTCTTCCAGATTCAGCAAACAGACGGGATCCCTTGTTCATGGAGGCCCCAGTCCTTAAGGTAAGCTTGGAAGGAGTTAGCCTATCAAGGAGCTCATAAATATAGGAGCTTGTTCTGAGCTAAAGTTGTGAAAAACTTGTAACCGCAAGGAATCCCTTTGGGAAGGGGTTTGAAGGCCTACTCCTGCCAGAATCCACGTCAGCACTGGGGTTAATACTGTTAAGCATAGTAGCATGCATATAGGCCATTTTATTCCTTTCAATATGTTTTTTTCTGTAATGCTTTTTACTTTAAGAATAAAATAGGCTTTCAGAGGAAGTCATAAATAGTTATTTTATTACTAAAACATGATCTTTGTGGATACTGTCAGATAATTCCCTTTTCCAATAAAAAATCTGCTAAGTAGTTCATGTACAATAATAGAAAAAAACCCCACCATTCTCTACTTTTCTTTTCAAAGTCCTTTGGGAATAATGTCAAAGGGCATTACCATTTGATTAATGTCACCAGAACAATATTGCTCTTTTCTGACAGCGTTTTATGATTCAGGTCACTTGTCTGAACTATACGGAATGGCTTTGTCAAGTGCACAAAACATTTTTAAGACTATAGAAATGTGGGCTTTTTTTTAAGTGAATCATCCTCAAATGTTTATTTTCACTCTTTCTTCAAGTGCATGTGGAAACAGTTTAAACCTATAGGAATCAATTCAAACTTGAATGATGTAGTAGTATTCATAAATATTCCATAAAGGAAACATGTAAATAATGCATTTGGAGGCATATAAAGATGCCATCAGAAAAAGCAAATGGATTTACTTCAAATCCTTTATGCACTTTTTTTTATTGAAGCTGCTTGTTAAATAATTGAAAGCAAAGCAAAAACAATCATAAATGAAAATCTACAAATGCTATTATAATTGTAGTCAGCAAAGTATAAAATGATTGTTTACAGCTAGTAGAAAGTCTTCTCCCCACGCCCCAGTGCCTGACTCAGCCCCGGCCCCGCTGCGCCGGGCTCTCCCCGGCCACTCATGTCTGGCACGCAGGCCCCGGCCCTCCCTCCGCCACAGCCCGCTGGCTCCCCCGCTCCATTCATCCAGCCTCCCCCCCCCTCCCCCCGGTCGGTCTCCCGCTGCTCGCACCCTGCCCCGCACGGGCCTACGTGGGGCGTCCACTGGGTCCCGCTGCTCCAGACGCGACTCCTGGGAGGGCAAGGTGGAGCGACTCGCCCCCAGCCCTCAGGGAGACGCTCTGGGGCAGCACCGCACCTGCGCACTCCCACTGCCACGTTGGTCCAGCCCGCAGATTTTCGAGACCCGCCTGCGGGCCGGACGGAATGATTTGGCCCGCAGGCCGGAGGTTCCCCACCCCTGGCTTAGGGTGACCAGACAGCAAATGTGAAAAATTGGGACGGGGGTGGGAGGTAATAGGAACCTATATAAGAAAAAGACCCAAAAATCGGGAATGTCCCTATAAAATTGGGACATCTGGTCACCCTATGTGGGCTAGAACCTACTTCATCATATGCATTTTAGCATTTAAGGAAGAATAAAGAAGTGTATCTTTATATGTGTCATTTACAGTACTCTAGAAAAAAAAACAAGTTACTGTTAGATGTTTTTGTCTTATGTGTCCTTGGATTAATTAATGTATCATCTAATCAGGGAGCTTTTTCAACTTCCTAGAACACAGAGACAATAAACAAGAAGTCTTGTAGTATCTCTGGGCCAGATCTTCATCTGGCGTAAATCATTGTAGCTTTACTGAAGTCAATGGAGCTATGTGTATTTACATCAGCTAACAATCTGGCCGAACTGGCCTTCTCTTCTTTCAGATTTCAATGCAAAATTCACTTCTTCCTCTTTAATTACAAGGAATGTGTTAAACTTCCCACACAAGCCAAAAAGTAAAATTATATCCCAGCAGAACCCCAAAGTTGTGCATGTAGGAAAACTGAATGGCCTTTTAAGTATGTTATGATTGTAGCCCTTATCCTTCCTCACCACATTCCTCTACATTATTTGTCCAAGTCTTACTATATTACATTTTAAGTCATAATAAAAGCTCTTTGGAACAGGAGCCCTGTTTTTATATTTGTATTGTAAAATGCCTAGCACACTTTTGGTGACTATGAATTAACAGCAAGAAGACATGCAACTACTACCAAAAATCATTATTTATATTAATATATGCATATACATGAATACACATGAGTGCTAGAGTGTGCCTTTACATTTAGTCTTGAACAACAATTATGCATAATCTACATGACCCTAGAAGTAGTCAGGGGATAAGCATTTGTAAGGCACAGTTCCTTCTGCTTCTCCCGGAAACATGACAGTACTACAGGCACCACCTCAACTCAGCTGTGTTAGCCACTGCACCATGGGAAAGGCAAAGCCAGGAATCTTCCTATTTCATGTTCCTTCACATATACTTGTTCTTGGAGCTGGGGATAGAGGGAAGGAAGGAGTGACTGTACAGCTTACAGTGGTCAGATAGCCAGAGCAGCAGAGTAAGAAGAGAAGAAGGGAGCATCTTACTGTCACTTACCCTTCTGCTTGGAGACTACATTTCCATATCATAATCTAGCCCTATTGACCCTATCCTGCAATGTATAGCATATGCAGCAGTCTGCCCAAACACTGTACATTGTAGAATCAAAACTTTAGACTCTAAACTCCTTAGGCAGGGTTCTTGATTTTACATTTATACAGTAAAGTGTCTAACATGCTTTCAGGAGTTTCAGAAGAATAGCAAATACAGCTACTATTAATTATTATACAAATGCACACATTATTACCAATAGTAGCATATAATGTATGCAACTAAAGCAATACTTTGTAGTTAAAAATATATGGAAGGCTAAACAAAATTCAGATTCAGCCAAACTACATTTGTTTTCTTAATTTTAAAATTATTTTGCAGGCAGCTTCCATAAAAATGCATTACAACATCACACACAAAGATCAATGTAACACATTTGCATTGATGATGCACTTATTTCAGAGAAACATGTCATTGCCTGTAGCTAACTTGACTAGAATTATCATTTAGTTTTTCATCATTTAAAATGTGTCCATCACAATGCCTCTTGGAGCATAATATGCAAACAGAAAATTAATAAAGCAAATAATAAATATAATACTCACTTGTAAAATATGAGAGCAGAAATATATGAATCTGGATAAGACGTAATTCTAACAGAAAAATCTATTGATGGTCATTTTAATCACTAAAACATGGTTTAAACTATAAAAGGTAAAATTAAAGCTCTGACCAGCAAGACCACAAAATGGAATTTCACATTGTACGACTAGTTCTAATCTGCACTTATTGACATCAGTGGCAGGACTGTCACTGACATCAATAGAAGAATGACATGGCACTAAAAGCTGAATTTGCTCTTTAGTTCCTTTCAGCACATGTGATATGCAGTAGCTCCTTCTTGTTCAAATCCTTGGCCGTCATAAGTCTGCTTTCTGCCACTTGAGCAAATAGTTAAAGAGCCCCCTTCACTAGGGGAATCCTCCAGAAGTCTTCCCTATACCCTCCTTCCAGGGAAAAAAAAAGACCACATTAGATTCTGTGGCACAGGAGCATGGCCAGATAACTCTGCTGAATTTTGGTGCACCCTAGTTGCTGAAATGGCCCCTTTTGGGCCATTACAGCTGGGCACAACTGAGAATACCCCTGAGGCAGGTCAAGAAATGTTGGACGCTGAATCAGCTCCTAGTCCGCTTCAGAGCCTGTCCAGAGCAGAACTTGTTTAGCCCCTGGCATGGGAATGTGATAAGGATGAAGTTTCAGTTTAAATGCTGAATTGTCTTATACTTCTAAGTTAGGGGTTTTGTGAAACAAGAGGGAAAGGACCTCCACAGGTGGTCAACTGACTCTCAGCTCTTCACCCACCCCCTTCTCCCCTCATAGGACTGATCACCCAGAAAACCCATCAGCCATGGGGTGAACCCCATAGATCCCATCTCCAAAGCTGGAGAAGTGCTGGGTGAGAAATAGTATTTCAATCCCCAGCAGCCGAGGTCTTCCACCAATACTTTATTTGATTGCCAGTTGGTCCATGTTGGCATGTTTAAGGTCAATAAGGTTGTTCTGAGCCTCCAGGGATTCCTTGAGCTATGTCTGACTCCCAATCTGAGTCAGGAAAAAATATTTTCCCCCTGCCTCAGGTTCATAGGGGCAGCTAGAATTTTTGCCCTTCTCCTGACCATCCAGCCAATCAGGCTTTAAGGCATATATATGTGGCAGGCTTAATTTCTACCAATACCAAGTGTAATTCACTGGTCAGTGCATTTTATGCGTTTCTGTTCTCAAATGACAAAGGATATGAGTGTTACATCCCCGAGCTTCTGAGTCTGGCTCTCAGGCTGAAGACACTACTGCTGCTAGCTTTGAAGATCCCTAATTCAATCCCAGTGTGATAGCCAAGATGGTGGCTGTCACCAAGCAAGGATTATGTGAAAGCCAGAATTTGATATGACTATTGGTATGGGAGTGTTTAGCTTCATACTGAGCACAGATTAAGGCACCCTTCATTAGTGCTCACATTCTTTATGTGAGGAAAGAGCAGAATGTGAATTTTCTGTCTGTGGCTAAATTCCAGTATTTGAATGCACCTGGTCAGATAATTGGATTTTCCCCCATTATGGACATAGACCACTTATAGCTGCTAAGTAATTAAGAAGTACCACATTGGACAAACTGCTGTCAGGTAATTAATAGCATTATTAGTAAGAAATGTTTCCACTCAAAATGTTTATAGACTTAAGTAAAGTTCAGATCTAATTGATCTAATGAAGGTGTGACTATCTGTTTAAACCATAAGCATCATTTTTCATTTGATATAATTTCAGCTGATAAGAATAAAAAGGAAAGTTCCACTGCTATGTTACACTAATTCTCCATTTTCTTTCATCAGTATTATATAACTAGGCCAATAAAATGTAGATTTTATTGTAAAAATGTCATTTGTGACCAATTTATTTTTTAGATGACTAAGTCTGGGCCTGCAGTTTTATGGGTACAAATAATGGTAGATGCAAATAATAGTATTTATATTCCTAACCATCTGACTGAACTTGTAAATTAAGTAGCTATCTTCCATATGCATGTACTTGGGCTGGAATTATTTGTAGCCACAGCACTGTGCTATATTGACTATGACAGCAATATTGACCACAAGTGCAAAATTGGAGCATAGGGAGTGTCCCCCTTTAAAAATTGGTCTTTAATGTAATCTGATTCTTAATATGCATTTGCAGAATATAGAGTAATGAGTTCTCTAGAGCTCTTATGTATGATGCGAATACATAACATCAGTAACACACATTGCTTAGTATAACTCCAGAATACCCACAGTGGTTTAAAATTCCTATTGATTAGAAGGTAGTGATTTGCAGGGAATGTGCAGTAGCTACTTTTTTAAATGTCTCAGCATTTTGTTTTCATATTACAAAACTCAGTAATCCAATTCATGATTTAATCCTACAAGAGTTAACTTTAAGGAAAGCAATCACATTTAAAATTGAAAACCATATAAATGCACCCTAAACAGTAATTTTTTTTGTCTGACTTTAAGGCAATATCATTGGCAACATGATTTATTTTTAAATTCACTATTTTCCCAAAACAATTGGTGTTCAGACAGATCACCTATTAAACAGCATGTCCTGATTTTTTAAAATGCTTCCACACCCATTGTTGTAAGGCATTTTTGCTCACGTCGAGATTTTAAAAGGGTTTTTGTAAAGCCCAGAGAGCATCAGCACCAAAAATACTCATGCCCAGCTCTCTTCCTGTTTTCTTCTCTTGGCAAACATCTGTATTATGACTCTTCAGGTTCAGTTTTGCAGGTAAACATACTCTTGCAGAGTCTGCCATCAAAATGTTTTGTTTCAGTTTATTTACCAAATCTGAAACACTTAATTTCAATTCCTTTCAATATTTTCCCATATGGGTACATTGCCTTGTTCGAGTTCTAGTTCTGAAGTCCAATACCACTTTTCTCCCCTATTGGCCAGGGCCCATGGATGTACTATGTCTCCCATAAGACACACAGAGTCACATGCAATGCTTTGTGGGGCACCCAGCACTGAGAGTCAGCTTGTAACCAACTGCCTCCAGCAAAAGGGAGTCTTGCCTAAACTCTCTGGGTCCCTAGCACAGCCAACCTGTCAGCCGCACAAGCTTTGTCCTCTGGGCTATACCAGCCCTGCCTTTGTCTTGCCAGTTGACAACAGAGGCATCCAAGCGCCTGAGTCCCTTCAAAATGTCATCCTGAGGTATCCAGTCCTTGATCCCTGGATACCCACAGAAATCCCAGATTCTCTGTTCCCCCAAAAATAGTGTACAACAGTTAACCAGTTTTACCTTAGCCCACCATTTCTTTCATTATGCCCAGCAGTTGAGTTCAATTATCAAACAATTTTTTTTTATATTTTTTTTAATTAAAATAAATAAATAATGTAACTAAAATAATATTTAAAAAAGAATATTGAAATAAAAACCACTAGGCAAGATGGGAACAAATGATAGATATAAAACAACATAACTCACTTTTTAGAAATAAACTAACAAGGTATTCCCATACCTCTTTCAAAATAGTTCTTTCCCCAGCATTGTCAACCAATTTGACTCAAACCCACTGGCAGCCTCTCCTCACAGAGTGAAGGAATGTCAGGGTGTCTTTCTGCTCCCCCACATGTACCTGACTAGATCTTTGATGTTCACCTCAAGATAGTGTCCCCCTGTCCCTGCTGTTTACTTCTTCCTGAAGACACCAGCTTTTCATTAGCATCTGACTTAGAAGGCTATTAGAATCCTATTGTATGACACACAATACCCATTAGTCCACCATGCAGATAAGTGTCTCCCACCATCGTGCCTGGAGAAGTTTGTCTCAAAACCCACTACTTTTGAGTTACCTGCTTTTAACTACAAACTTAGAGAACATTTTAAATATATACAAATAATTCCTTATATATTTTCCTCATAATCAATGATTATAATGATCAGTGTAAGACAGGCTTTCATTAGAAACTTTACGTGATACTATTTTGGTGAATCTATGGGATCTTTATACCTATATATGCCCCAGTGCCCTCTATTAGTTGGAATCAAGAGGATCTTGGATCACATCATGTGACACCAATGATGCACTACAGAAGTGAAAATCCACATTTTATTGTGAGAGAGGTAATCCTCCAGCCCATAAGAGAGAATAGGAACCTTAACCACAACTTTCCTAAGATGATGCACCACAAGGGAACTACAGTTTAATGTTTTATAAAACTGATTAAAAAACATTTCAAGTCAGCTAAAAAATGAAATAGTCTGATGAGTCAAAATACCCTGACATGAAATTTCATTTTGATTTTCCCAAAGGAAAATTGAAAAATGTTGGCAAAATTTTGAGGAAAACTTTGTTTTCCATTGGAAAATCTGCTAATTAGGGGCATTAATATTGAAAGATCTAACAGTTGCTCAGGATTCAAATATGAGTTCACAAATATTCCCTTGCATATTCAATCACTTCTGTTTTTAATGTACAATTCCATAGGCTCCATTATAATAACTGAAACATTTTATTAAGAGAAAAAGAATACTACGGTTATAGACCATAATACTACTTTCCAGACTTTATTCCAGACTTTCTATTCTAACCACAGATGTACAAAAGAGAATCACTTTCTCATTTAAAAGAATTTTAGTGATTTTATTTTTTTCCTTCTTTATTTTATTCAACCACAACTCACTTACAAGTTGTGTTTCTACCTTATGCTTTTAACACATTTGATGAATAACAGTGGCATTCATATGAGATCTCCGATTCACAAAAGACTAAATTCCATAAAGGTTACCTTTTAAGTGATAAAATATCTGCCTACAGTCCACTAAGCTCAATGATAAAAGCTAACCCTCCCCAATGAAAAGATTATACTGCTCCTTTTTTTCCTGGCATATGTTGCAGCTATAATAACCAGTAACTACTGAGAAATAATTGGTGAGGGGGGGAGAACAATGCTTGCTTTTAGGCTTGCATGGAAGACACCCTTTTATTGTACAGCAAAGAGAATAGTTGCTTTCGGAGCTTATAAACTGCCTCATCAACAACCGTCTTCCCACTATCAAGTTTGCTTACAATTCATCTACCTAGGGATTAATTTCCTTGACATAAAGTTTAGCTCCAGTGGGCAGATAGTGAAGTCTTGATCTACTGAATAAAAAAGAAGACAAATTGTGGTTGCAGAAAAAAATCAATGAATAATGTTTTAGAAAAACACTATAATGAACCAACTGGATACCTTATCCTTCAGTCAGATGCAAAGTAAGTTTTTCATTTTATTTTAACAGCTGCATTGATATAACAATCTTGAGCCCAACACACTCATACACACTCAGCTTGATTTGCCCAGTCTAGAGAAGGGATGGGAACTTACATTTCCCTGACCACGTGGTGCCGTCTACTGTAGGACAATGGGAAGGGAGGCATCTGTGATGATGGTATCTGCCATCAGTGCTTCTGCTAGAGGGAAACAACTTTATAATCTGACGGTGGCTTTTTAGGAGTTTTCTGAGACGATACCATTGGGCTAAGTCATTAGCTAAGATTTTCAAAAGTGCCTCAGGGCCAGTTTTTCAGAGGTGTTTAGGCTCTTAATGATGCAGATAAGCACATAATGTGATTTTTAAAATTCCTAAGGGGATAGGCAACTTTGGAAAATCCCAGTGGGTGCCTATCTGCATCTTTGGGTGCCCATATAGCACTGAAAATCTAGACCTAAATGATTTAGTCTACATTCTATTCCCAAAGTAACAGGCACGTAGGCTCATATATTCCACAGACTTCCAGTGAGAATTAGGCTCTTCGGAATCTTAAGTTCCTTTTGAAAATGGGACTTAGGAAGGATATTTTATCAATTGCCACTCAAGTTCTTGACACAACTAGTCATCTATGTCCCCCTCCTGTAGAAGGAGCACTTAAGGCTACTTTCTGTGAATGCCAGAATGAATTTAACCAAATCCTCTGGGTATTACTGTTCATTTAATATGCACTTAAGCAATTTTAGGGTCATCTGAATAATATTACAAGATACCATTGTATAAAATGTTAGATGAACTAGCTAGATAAGTATGAATAACATGTACACAGTTGTTGCATTTTAATAATCAACATGTAGAAATACAAACCACAGATTGTTGGTTTTGTTTTATTTTAAGTGTATGGGAAATGGTCAGAACTCAGATACTACTGTTTGGTCATTATAGGTAAATGCCAAGTTTACAATACTGACCACACTAAGGACCCGGAAAAAAGAAAGGTAGGGTTGGTGCTGCCATCAGCAACAACAATCATAACTGTTAGCCTCAGGGCCTCTGAATATTCATGCATCCAGTTTATCTGAATCAGGCATATTGAATGAATGACATTGCATCCCTCTGTAAAGTTGACATGCAAATTTATTATATAAAGACTAGGTGACCACTTTTCAAATAAAGCAAGAGCTGTCTTGACCCTTTAAAAAACCTTGAACTAACCCTGACCTATTGGGATTTGAAAGAGTTTGGCTCACTTGTTCTCCTCATTTCTGGGCTGGACTTTGGGCTTGTTCCATTGGACCAACAAACTCCAGCCTTAGTTGTGTGAATTTCTGAAGACAAAGATACAACCATGGAATTCAGAATAAAGTATTTTCAAAATGGAAGGCAATTTCTTACTTGGACTGGGACTGCACTCTTGATCTTCCAGTCACAATTTTAGGCATAGTTCCTAAAAGTAAATTTTTCACACCTGGTAATTTATTCACACCAATTCAAATTGAAATAGATCATTTGAACATGTACAGTTACATTCTATAGTCTTGCCTGAAGTATGGGCCTGAATAATGACTAGAACACCATTGCAATAGAGATAGACAAACATAACAATGGAGTAATGCAGTAATATCAGGACCTTTCGCAGTTTTTGGTTTTTATACACTCACACAAAGTTAAGCTGTTACACTGAAATACACATTTACCTCCCATTGGGAGCTGCTGGGTGCACAACACTTTTGAAATTCAGCCATTTGTACACCTAAATATGATTTTAGGATCTTCATTTTTAGGCACTAACTTTGAGAATCTTGGCCCGTATGTTTAAGCCACTATAGCGCACAATTAAATAAACTGAACTGAGTGTTTATCTACTTTCTGTGCCTTATTCTCAATCTGAAGCCCAATTATCTGTTAATAGACATAATCATGTACACAACCACTAAGTGTGATGTCATGGAGAGTTATAATCTCAAATAAACTACAAACAGCAGGTGAAAATGAGTGCTTATAAAATGTCCCCTCTCCCCCCAAAAGTAAAAATAAAACCCAAATATCTTCTTTTGTGAG
Source organism: Sternotherus odoratus (assembly GCA_032164245.1). Classification (NCBI taxonomy): domain Eukaryota; kingdom Metazoa; phylum Chordata; order Testudines; family Kinosternidae; genus Sternotherus; species Sternotherus odoratus. Next base: position 65,664,521 of record JAVMKO010000001.1, read on the forward strand.
TGTCTCCTTAATAATTAACAGGTGAAGATAAGCAGAATTGTCTATTAATAGAACATTTCCTCTAAGTTTTCTATAAAAATAATACATATCACTTATATATGGCCTTACACATTCAAAGTGCTGCACAATCATGAATTAGTTAGTTCATGGATCAGTAGGCTTTGAGTCAGTGGCATGATGCTGCAAAGCTGACCACTGAGCACCTTATTGAACAGCAGTTTCTGATCTCCTTCCTCCCCCCACCCCATAAAGCAGAGCTGCTCTTTCTGGGTAAGCCCAAACAAACTCTGCACCACCTTAGATGTGGTGCAGTCATCTTCTGCAAGGTGCAGTGTAGAGAGGAGCAAATGACTGTCACTAAGGGCTACAGTGTGCTTTAATATTCAGCTTTGAGTCATAGATAATTTGCAGTTGATTGCCCTAGGAAGGAATTGTAGCTCAGAGAGTTACAAATTTCCCACTGTTTTCCTTTTGCTCCAGGATGGAAGTAAACTATTGCAAAGTGCAGATTACTTCCACACTCTTGTCAGGCAAGTTATTCCATCCAGACAGTGGTGAGGAGGTGGGAAGATGATAAGGCTCTTGCTCACTCTTTCTCCCTCACCCCTGACTCACTAACTGACTGGGAGGAGAGCGGAGCTACACTGCACACCAGACCTAGGACCCAAAATCCGGATAGGGTAAGCAAGGGAGATGAGGGTTGTGTGCCTTAGTCCCTCTCCTAACAAAAAGCACAATATATCCCAAAGTTGGAATCAAATTTCCAGTTTTCCCTAAAAATACTTAGGTTCCTTCATTGAGAAGATAGCAAAGATCCTTGAAAGTTCCCACTCATGTAGATTTCAAGATTACTTCCCCTCACACTAATCCCAATGAGCTTTTGGGAGAGGACAATCTTGTTCATATACGCCTGAGACTCTTCTCTTTAACTATACTTTCAGCCTGTATTTTCAATGGCAAAACTGAACAATTGCACATTGACCATACGATGTGAAGGGGTGAAAGGATGTCAGTGCTCTGTGGCCTGTTGTAGCTTTTCTCAAGGGTGTTCCAACTTTTTCAATACTGCTTGCTGCCAAAAAGTCCTCCGCTTTTTTCTTTCAAAAACTGATGTTCCTAGTTAGATTAGTTTAAAGATCATATTGGTTTTAGAGCAGAAGCCTCTACAGTACAATACACCTTCTAAGGTCATCTGTGTCAGATTTATACTTAGTTTTGTCACTGAAGAAATGTGAAAATAAGACATTTTCTTTATGAACCAAAATATGTGCCTTACTCTTGTTGCTGGACTCTTTTTGGAACCAAGCTTCATGTATGTTCTTATAGCTTTTTTTTTAATTGCCCTTTTTTCGGAAAAAAATTTCAGGTACAAATGAATATAGGTTTCTTAAAATGGGTCAGATAAATCATCTTGCTATGGCAAAATGAGAGATGCTGCAAAACCACTGCACTATCACTTTTTGAGGAGAATATGTGCATTTGACATTTTGTACCTCCCATATGGCTTATCCTGAACCAACTCTCTTTAAATTACATTACATTTTTCAGTGCAAGATGTCTGGCTGGGCATATAGATGTACATCACTTATTTCATATATCATTTTTCAATATGATTACATATCTGTAAGAGTGGGTACTCCAGTCTCTGTGCTCTTGAGCAGTGCTCCCCAACCTTTTGTCACCTCGGCACACCATAGCCTCTCCCAAAATTCCACGGCACACCACATACAAAAATTGGATAAAAAACAAATATAATCTTCAAAATATCGTTTTGAAGAGTATAATAGTATAGGAATGTCAAACTGGACATAACAGAATTACTTGATTTAATATTTTATTTGATAATTAGGTAGGTACTTGTAACACATCCATCAATTCATAACTCTATATTCTAACTGTTCTCTAACAACTTATAACTAATGCGACACCTGCGCTTGTTTTAATGAACACAGAGATTTGATGTTCGGTTTAATACTGGACAGAGCAACCCGAAGTTCTTGATCAATGCCCTTCAAGCATGACCGCTTGTCATTTTTTATTTAGACCAGGGGTCGGGAACCTTTTTGACTCAGAGAGCCATGAAAGCAAAATACTTGGAAATTTATTTCAGTAAGAGCCATATAATATATTTTAAGACTGAATTCAACTCCCACCCCCCCACCCCCCCCAACTGACCCACTCAGCCCGGTCTCTCCCCCCAAAACCTCCTTCCCTCCCACCCCCCCCAACTGACCCACTCAGCCCGGTCTCTCCCCCCAAAACCTCCTTCCCTCCCACCCACCCTCCAAATGACCCACCCAGCCCGGTCTCTCCCCCCCCAAACCTCCTTCCCTCCCACCCACCCTCCAAATGACCCACCCAGCCCGGTCTCTCCCCCCCCAAACCTCCTTTCCTCCAACCCCCCAACTGACCCACCCAGCCAGGTCTCTCCCCCCCAAACCTCCTTTCCTCCAACCCCCCCCCAACTGACTCACCCAGCCCGGTCTCTCCCCCACACCGCTTACCCCCGCTCCCAGCCCAGCCTTCCCCCAACACCCCCTTGCACACTGCTTACCCCCGCTCCCAGCCCAGCCTCCCCCCAACGCCCCCTTGCACACTGCTTACCCCCGCTCCCAGCCCAGCCTCCCCCCAACACCCCCTTGCACACTGCTTACCCCCGCTCCCAGCCCAGCCTCCCCCCAACACCCCCTTGCACACCGCTTCCCCCCCCCCGCGCTTACTTGTTCGCTGGGTCACGCTGCTGTGACCCGACTCCAGCAAGGGAAGGAGATGGCTGTTCTTGGGGGTCACACAACATTCTGCTCCTTACTCTGGGCTCATGACAAAACCACAGTTGAGACCTCGTTCAATGTTGTTTTTTTTCAGGTTTTACAAAAGCGATATGATTCCTTTTACAGAAGAATAATGACAAAATAAAAAGTGGGAACAAGTGTGCTAATCCAATTCACTGGTTCATCTTCTTTTTTCATGTCACATTTCACAGAGCTTATATCAAAAGATCAAACACAGCATGAAATGTTAATCTTACTTTGATAGTCATTCAGTGTCCTAACCATTTTGTTGCCATTTTGTGAAAAGAAAAGAAAACTAAAGCACTGTTCTACAATACTGGTAATGTTAAAGACAGACCTTGATGGCCTTATCCCTAGCAGCTTCAGACACTGCTCCATTGGTCTCCTAAAATGCTGAGCAGTTGTTTTCTAAGACAAATTCTTTGGGCATGTTCTCTCCCTCTACATACAATAGAGGGGTTCTAACCAGATTCACGCTGGGACACAGCTACTTTTGGATTTTGGCCCAGGTGTCTGCTGAGGTATCTGTATATGCTGACCTGCCATCGAGGCAGGTCAGTGAAATATCTTGCCTGAGTGGCAAGTCATGAGGACTACTGCTTTCCCGGGAGGTAAAGTACAAGATTTTACATAACTGTAAGGGACATCTTTATTGATGACCTGCCTCCAGGGCTGGTTTATATAATTATCTGTCTGGAAGGTAGCGACACACTGACCTGCCTCCTGGGCAGAAATGAATATAGTGAAACCCATCTGAGGTGATCAAAGGAAGAATTAAAAACAATTCCTAGTAGAGATGGCTTTTAACTAAAGGTCAGGCACAAATATAGTTTCAAATTAATTAAGACCAAAGATTGCCTCTGACAGGGTGTCCTTGGAAAAGTTTGGACTACAGTTTACCTAGGTACCGAGATACAAAGCAAGCCTTTGGTTTTAGAATCACTTGTATAAGCAGCCGGACCAGGATTTCACCCCTTCTCTACAATGTCCTCTACAAAAATCTGTTTCCAAAGCTTCCCACACTTTGACCTGGTCTACACTGGGGGGGGGGGTGGGGGAGGGAGGTCGACCTAAGATATGCAACTTCAGCTACGAGAATAGCATAGCTGAAGTTGATGTATCTTGGGTCGACTTACCTTGCATCCTCATGGCACAGAGTTGACTGCCACCGCTCCCCCATCAACTCCGCTTTCGCCTCTTGTCTTGGTGGATTACAGGAGTCGAAGGCAGAGCGATCAGGGATCAATTTATTGTGTCTACACTAGTTGCGATAAATCGATCCCTGATAGATCAATCACTATCCGCCATTCCAGCAGGTAGTGAAGACGTACCCTTTGAGACTAATGCTTAGGTTTGGTTAGCATCCCTGCCTCCCACAGAAGCCAATGAACAGCATCAACTCTCAGGATCAGTCCTTTTAAGGCCCCATCCTCTTTTTGGAGGGAGAAAGCATATCTTCTTTAAATATAAATAGCAAGAAAATCCTGCTTTTTATTTAAATGAGCCTGGTCCAAATGTCCTAAGGGAAATAAAACCCTGTACGTCTATTTATTGGGATTGGGGCAATGACAGATTCAGAACACTAAACTTGAACCAACTAAAAAATAAATTCAACAGAAACTCAGCAAGCATTTTTGTTTCTAACAATAGACATGCCTGAAATATTATCATAATAAAATAACGCCAGTATTACTAATACGGTAGTCCTGTGATTCCAGATTTACAGTTCTACCAAGCATGAATCTAGAGTTCAGTACTATCATGAATAGTCTAGGGAGTACGAACCTGTGACTTCTTCAGGTGCACATGCACTTGCTTTGGCCCCATTTCTACCCTTCTAACAGAGACTGAAAGAGCTCTGCTATCACCCTCAGATTATCCTCTTCACCCAGTGAAACAAGGTGTCTTGGTAGAGGATGGTTTGCAACTATCAGAGTAGGTGGCCCCCAAATTTATGTCGCCAGCCCTGGTCCCAGCAGCCGGGACCCAGGCAGGCTGGCTGACGGATCCCGGCTGCCACCCGTGTCCCAGCAGCCGGGACTCCGGCGGGCTTGCTGCCGGCTCCTGGCTGCCACCCGGGTCCCGACAGTGGGTGGGCTGCGGAGTTGCCGCCCCAACCCTGTGGCGGTCGGGCTGCTGCTCCGACAGCTCGTTTTTTTATTATTAGATAACGGACTTTTTCATTTAACGGACACCTCCTCGCCCGAATTAGTCCGTTAAATGGAGGTTTTACTGTACCTATAAACTTGATTAAAGAGGTTTTACCATTATTAGCGATCAAACTACACTTTGTGATAGCACCTACCTGCTAGTGAATCTTGGCACTATTGCTAATTCTGCCTCTCCAGCAGAGCTGATATAGAGGAGCAGGAGAAAGGTTTCAATAAGGAAGGGAGATGGTAGTGCCATGGATAACATTAGTAGTTTTAAATAGCTTTCAGAAACACTGCACTGTAGGTAATTCCATGGCAGACAAGTGAAGATAGCACTGAGAACTGACATCATCATCCTACCAGAAATATAGGTTTTTCTTCAAATTATATACTACGGTGCAAATATTGCATAGGTCAATGGTAGGTCATATCTCAGGCTTTCATAAACATACGGGCTTTCAATTTAACTGCTTTTGTCCATTGAGAAGATGTGTCCTCTCCTCAGTGATAAGTGAGAGGAAAAAACAAACACATAATAGTAATACTTGCTAGCTGGAAATCAATGTCAAATGGGCACTTTAAGACTACAGCTGTTTGCCCCTGTCAAATATAAAAGCCTAGGTATAAGAAAAGAATGTTGGGAAAAGTTCTTATAAAAGGGTGTTTTATGGGAGTTTCAGTTGTGAACAGGCAGTAATAAAGGAGTGATGGATATCAAGCTCCTATAATAAAACCTTAGATCATTCTGATATCACTCAATACTGCATTTAATGTACCAGCACTTCATCATGTTTTGCAAATATTTTGTTTATTAATATTCTCCATTAAAAAGAAAGATATCATAGGGCTGGTCTACACTGGGACAGTGGGGGGAAGGGGCGGATTGTCCAAAGATACGCAACTTCAGCTACGTGGATAACATAGCTGAAGTCGGCATATCTTCGGTCGACTTACCTGCCATCCTCATGGTGGCGGTGGGTGGCGGCGCGCTCCCCCGTTGACTCCAACTTGCACCTCACGGCGAGCTGGAGTTCTGGAGTCAACAGGGGAGCCTCTTAACAAGACACGATAAATCGATCACCAAAAGATCGATTGCTACTTGCCGATCCGGCAGGTAGTGAAGACATACCCAAAGTGATGGGTATTTCTATGGTACCGGTAGCTGCATCTAGTAGAAGAAGATTATTTTACTGTTTCATATCTAAAAAAATCACCCAGGAAATGATGGTATGTATGTTTTTGTAGGGTTTTTCACAGATTTTTTAGGGGAAAAAGTCCAATGTGAAGATAGTGACCTAGGCACTCGCATCAAGAAAGTTAAGAATTTTTAGCAATGCTGAGATCTACATTACAATTCTTAATATATAACTTCACAGCTCTGCTCAGCAAGACCTAAGCTGACCCAGCACAATGGAAATATTTACTGTTTTCTCTTGCAAGAAAAATATCACTTTAAGTAAGGATATCTATAGCGTTTAATCAGAAAGTCATACATTAACTATGAATTCTTATTTAATGAATCTTCACAGAAAATTAATTATAAAATAGTCAAAGTGTGTACTGTGGGTTGCAATCTGGTACAGTACTTAGAACTTTGAATTACTTGCCTAGGATATTTTGCCTGTTTCTGCCACTGATCTGTAGCACGACATTGAGCAAGTCACAAACTCCTTGATGCTGCTCGTTCCATATGGGGTACATGTGCACATTTTGGACCAGCCGTGGGGTTGCCACAAAATCCTATTTATGATCTGTGGGCCAATGTGGAGGGTGGCATGACCAGCCCTTATAAGTGGCCCACTTTTGAATATCCTGCTAACTGGTGGGGGTCAAGAGCAAGCAGTTCCATATAACACTGGGACTGCCTCGTATATAACCACACAAGAGCGGAGAAGCTTCTTGCATAACCAGCATGCAGACGGACACAATTTTAATATCAAATATAAAGTTAGCAATTCTATCAATTTAACCATGGAAACAGTACTTTTCAATTATATTTTTACATGACGTAATCAATTTAGCATATAGGCTGAAAACCTTTCAAAGTTTTCCTGGGTTCTTTAAGGGCCTTGAATGAAAAAAAAATGATGTGTCTCTCATGATGGACTTTTACGCCAATTAGCGTTTATAAATTCAACTGAAGGCTGATAAAAGGCTTTCGAAAACCTAGAAATTTCTGATATCTGACATGAATGAAACCTATTGTTCTGTTTCCTCCTATTTCACCTACATAATGAAACTGGTAATAGTTTTGGACCCCATGCCACTTTGTCATATAGTTACAGCTTGTCCTTTCACAAAAGAAAATTAGAAAACTGCTGAGTGTTATAGATATTAATGGTTGTTAGAAAAGAGTAATAAAGGGCTCCTTTTCTAAAGCCCTGCCAAGCTTACATGTCATTATTCATGAATGACTAATATATTCAAAGGAGAAGAGTGCTGATCTCCAAGGAAGCAGTGATGAGCAGCAAGAAGGAAGGGCCGAAAGAGAAAGCAGTTTGTCATGCAAGGTCCTAATAGCGGGCTGTGTCTAATGGGTCATCTTAGCTGAAGTAAAAATTATTTTTTTTCTTGCATGTGATGGGCAGCTTATCCCTCTAATCCACAAGGCTGTAGGGATAGCTGGGCAGTCCTGAACAAAATAAACAAAATCCAGTAAAATCTTGATATGCTAAAATTTGCTAATCTGCATATGTTATATTTTTCACAAGAAATGGGAGGGCTCTCCCATTTTCTCAGCATAGACTTAAAAGCAGAGTCTTTAAGAGTAAGGCCTCATAGTAGCAAAACTACATTCCTTTTACAAAGTAATGGTAATATATTTACAAATAGGAAATCTTACCATCATAATTAAAATAAAATACAATTATCCAAATAAAATATATTTTGTGCTTTACTTTATTTGTGCTGTGCTGTGTTTTGTTGTTTTTGTTTAGTTATTATATAACTCATCAAACACATTAATCTGAAAATTTGAGACCTAATCATTAGTATGAAAAAATAGGATCTGCTGTTAAAATAAAAGGGTAATTCTGTAACAGTTATTTTTGTACTCAGTTGCTCTAATGACAGTGACTTATTGTTTGTTTGTGATCTTCCAACTTCTATACTTGTTTGTTTAACATAACAGCATTAGTGGATTGATCCAGAGCCCATCATGGTCAATGGGAGACTTTTCTCTGACTTCAAAGTAATTTGGATTAGATTCTTTATAACAAAAAGATGCCAATCTAGGTAAGCCTTCAGTCCTTTGCAATGTTAATAGTACTAGATATTTGTAAGAGATATGTCCCACTTGAACTCTATTGTAAGGGACTAGATGTGATTTAAGTAGATCACAGGCCATGTGCTGGCCTTCTCACAGGAATTTCACCTATAGAAAATAAACAGAGCACATCTTTAGTGTATCTTAAAAAGGGGTACTGAAGCTATATGAAGTCGAATGTATATATTTGATATAAACATCAGATGAGTGGGGGTACACCTATTTTTGTATTTGATGAACTAAGCATGGCTTAATATAACAACTCAAAAAAAACAGGTACTTAGGAAAATATACTATTCACTCGTCTATTAAACTGTAATGGCTTCTTTTAGATGATCCTGTTCTCCTTTTGGCTTTCACTTTCCCTTAATGGAAAGCTGTCCATTACAGGCAAAGAGAAAGGAAAGGGTTTATACAACTGAAATTGAGTTGCCAGGGGCTAGATATATGATTCTTTTATTTAGTCTGACTTTTTCTTGTGCTATCAGAACTCAGGTTTGGCCTAACTGTTTATTACATACAGGTATAAAAATGATTAAATACTAACAACAGTATAATGTCCCTTCTGAGATTAAATTAGATGTTATTTTTCCTGCCTCTGTTTTTGAGGTAAAAATTCAACAGTAATTAAAAATCAAAAGAAAAATGTTCAATTCAAAATGGTCTGTCTGCTGTCATGCTATCCAGACATGTTTATTTCTTTCCCCAACACTCTTTACACACACATGTATATATTTATAGAAATGTGACAAATAGGAAACACCAGGAGTGCTTTAGTCAAAATGTGTCTGAGTTAATGAATCCCAAGGGGCAGATTTTCAAGAAGGTGCATTAGAGTTATAAACACAAATTATAAAATGCACCAGTTTGAAAAGTTTATGGATTAAAACTACAGATGAATACAATAACTGGGGAAAAGTTCCATGGAGAAAATTCACACTAAAACACACATGTTTATGTATCTATATTTAGTCGGTAAACAATCGTGCATTACACATGATGTACTGTGCATTAGTATCATTGTCTGGAAAAATGTGGTAGCTAAAATGGAATAGGAATAGAATCACACAGTGACTATGGACTTAAAATAGATGAAAGCTAAAATTAGTCACTGGAGAAATAGCTGGTTTCAGACTCTTCCATCTTCAGCTCAGACAATCAATATTTCCACATGAACTAGGACTAGGTATCTCTACATCACTATGGCTATTATCAGCTCAAACTGACAATCAGAATTAAGACTTAAAGGAATCTGTTTTAAACTGAACTTCTTTTATTAACTGGGCAGAAAAAAATTTGGTTATTCCTTTACTGAAAAAGGAAAGGGAAAAAATGCCATTAATGCAGTCACAGAAGGCAAACAAGCCTGTTACAAATATACGTAAGAGCAAGTTAGACAAACACCATCAGGGATGGTCTAGATAATATTTAATCCTTCCATGAGTGCAGGGGACTGCACTAGATGACCTCCTGAGGTCCCTTCTAGTCCTATGATTATATGATAATAATGAAGTTGGCACATTTTGCCAAATTCATATACATACATGGAAAAGGTGTTTAAAGAAGTCTTTCAGATATGATACATAATAAAACAGGATTAGCCAAAGGTTAATAAAGTTGAATAAGAAGATCCAAAAATGCCACTAATATTATACAAAAAAGGTCAATAATATTAGTTTGAGATTTTAAATTTATTCGGCTGGAGTAGGCATTCATCCATGAGGCGGGCAAATGGTGGTAGGAGCACCACAAAGGGGGGATAAATTTATTTTATGGACAGCCCCATTGCCAGAGGCTCCGCAGGAAATTCTCTGAATAAATGCATCTTCCAATTGGTTTTGCACGTCCTGGTTTGTGGATGACCTACCTACTCTGTGGACTTTATCAGCTGACTCCTCACTCCTGATGGAGTAGAAGTTGTGAGTGGCTTCTGCCACTGCACCCTTGCTCCCTTCCATTCCTGAGATTCACAACCCTCTGTACAAATTGGGTCCACCTCCATCAGAAATTTTGATCAGGCCTAGTTATACCCTCTGTTGCTGAGCTCAATGCTGAGTTCATCTTTAGAGTGGGAGCAAGCCTCAAACAAAGCTGGGCCATTTAGTACATTTATCGAAGAATAATGGACAGAACAAGATAATGAATTAAAAGGAAGTCTAGATGTATTAATTAAATAGGAGGATGACAACCAGGATTAGAGCTGGAGGTCCTGAGCTGTGAGTAACTGGAGGATTCTGTTCATTTTGATTAATGTAAAAGACGACTGAAGTTTAAAATGAGTTTGAAGTAGCAAACAAATAGTGAACCAAGGGGAAATGACTTTGTATGAAATGAGATAACAGAGATTTAGAATAGCAACAGAGAAGCAGAAACACTGACACAGAACAGAAGGCAATTTGGGAACGTCATTAATGATTGGGGTTTTGGTTTTTTTTTTTTAAAGCTTATTTTGCTAGTAGATATCTGCATTTGGACTAATGGAGCATTTGTACTTACATAATTTACAATCCTGTTGATAGTATAATTGACTGGTTTATGTTACAGTTTTATTTGTCACCTAATCTCTGTCACACCAAGAGCAGATTAAGATCACCAGTATATTTAGACTCCAGTATGTGAATTATTTCCTTAACCAGAGAAGCCCCTGCATAACAGAAGCCCTGGTGGTACTATTTAGAGAAGCCACACTGATGGTTAGAGCCAGAAGTGCAGGTATTATGCCTATTTACTACATAAAACTGACAATCATTACATTATCGTTAATATCGGTGAATACTACATATGTTTGGTCAGAATGGGATTATGATAGTGATTTATTACACATCACCACAAGGCTGTCACATGAATGATTGTATAACCCTAAAAGCTGCTGCTCTGATGAAGTATAATACTACATGCCATCACTCCAGGGATCTATTTCATCATGGCACTAAAACCTAAACTAAAATACATCAGAGCAGTTGCAAGTGTAATAACAGAAAGCATTATCTATTATGTTATATCCTCCAAGCAAGAGTCCTCCATAATAGTTCACTCTGTGTGTTCCTATAATTAGGATTGAATTTCCCTACTTTCCTGATATGAACATTTGCTCTGAGGTTGCTCCTACTACCTCTGATTTCAAATAAGAACATATGATTAACTCAAGTGCTGATCTAAAATGTCTGTTTTGGGCCAAACTATGTTCTTTTTCCAGCTTCTTCATCACTTATACAGGAGGGAAGAGGAAGTCAAACAGATCAAAGGTTAAGCATGATGGCTGTTGTCAGTTCCTCAGTTATTTACACCCAGTCCCAGCAAACAGATCTACTCCCTTCCCAGGTCATATATGGCCATGCCCGTGGGCTTCAAAGTGGGCTAACTAGTATGGTAAATAGGAGCCAGTGATGTAAGACTAAAATAACCCAAACGTTAAAACCTCTTGCTCAGTTGTGGAGATGAGATGAGAAACAAAGTTATACAAATGAGTTCTCTAGCTTTTGAACTTTACAGTTCGCGACTGTAGATTCATCCATGTACTACATCCTGCTGTAGCTGCCCAGGTCATGAGAGCTGTTTCAGCTTGGGAATCTTTGTGACTCTAAGATCAGCCTCTAGTTGAAAGGCAGATTGATGCCATAGCCAGTTGATGCTTGAGTTAGGTAAAACTTTGTAAAAAGGTGATATGGCAGATTGTGCATGTATGATGCAAGATTTGAGGAGTGAAAGAAATGGGGAGAGACACATCTGCCTTGCAGAGGGATGTGAAGCATTCTGATGTCTGAGCAAGAGGACTTTCATTCATGACCATTCTGCTGCTTGAGCTATTCTTCTCCCACTTAACCCAATTCACTGATAGATTCTCCTTTCTGAAACTACAGAGATGGAGTAGGAGATGCCCGTCTCCTCTTCTTCATCTTCTTGCCTGTCCTCAGAATGAAGCAGCTTCTCAGAGGGAGACCCCTTTAGGCAAGACATACTTTAAAAGGTTTTGCTGACAAACTGGCATCAAGGGAAAACCCTCCCCCGCTGTGTGACTCATTGACTATACAGTATTCTTAATTCCCAAACTCTTTCCAAAAGCTTTGTAAAAAAAGCCACAGATTTCATTCCTGTGAAAGAGGCATATCTAACATGGCATTTGCGACTGCCAAAGAATTCCTTCTTTGCATACAAAACAGTATCCACAGCTGCTGAACCTGTTCCTGTTCTGTTTTGGACTGGGCCTTCCATTTAACTCACATTCCACAGGATTCAGATTTGAAGAAATGATTGGTTAGAGACTGGGGCATTGGCAGTCATGCCTAGAGGTTAAAGCCGGAGCCACTAGCCAGGAATCAAAGACAAGGGTCAGAATCAGAGTCAGATAGCAGAGCCAAGTGTCCAAGCCAGGTTACCTGGAATGAGGCAAGGCAGGGGCAAAACAGGCTGCAAGGCTGGGAATCGGCACAAAGTTATAGGAGCCAACAGCAAATATTTTGAATAGCCACTGAATTGGTGCTGATTTTGGGTTTAAGAGCTGATGTGCTGATTCTTCCAAAAAATCAGGTGGTGTAGCCAGTTAGGCAGCCTACAACAGGCCAGCTGCACTCATTAGGTTGCCAGAGATTGGCTCTGCTGCAGGCTGTTTTCTTACAGATTTTGGGGTACTATAGTTACTGGAAATAGAAAATAATCATTGAGAACCGGAAAGGCAACACATGTCTAGTTTAAAAAGAGAAGTATCTTTAACAATTCCAGCACGATCACAACTAAAGATGTAGTTCTGTGTGGAGTGTTCCCTGAAGACCATGAACTACATCATGGACTGAAATGTCAGGAAACAAAATGTTTGTGTAGAACTCTGTAGGAATACCTGAAAATGATAGAGGAGTCATCTACTGTGATATTTGCTGATTTGTGATCATGGTGTGGTTTTTATCGTACAATGGTTGCCACCAAAATTGAGTACATTATTGTGGAAGTAGTGTTATCTTAGCCCTGGTCTACACTGGGGAGGGGGGCATCTACCTAACATATGCAACTTCAGCTACATGAATAGAGTAGCTGAAGTCGACGTATTCAGGTTGACTTACCTCGGCATCTTCATAGCACTGAGTCAACTGCTGCTGCTCCTCTGTCAACTCCTCCTGCATCTCTCAGCATGGTGTAGTTTTGGAGTTGACAGGAGAGAACTCGGGGATCGATTTATTATATCTAGACGAGACGTAATAAATTGATCCCGATAGCTCGATCTCTACCTGCCAATCCGGTAGATCTGGCCTTAGAAGCAAAAGAGATGGAGAATACATACTATAGAGGGATACCCAATGGACAGATAAGTTCCATTGGGGGCAACCATATTTCTAATGAGGAAAGAATAAAATTGCTAAATGTGTGTAACTTAGCTTAGCAATGATCTGGGTATGTATGAGCTATAACCAGAGTAATGTGATGAACCTGAGAAAGGGAAGATTAGAGATACAAAGGGAAAAAATAAAATCCTGACAGTGGGTTGTATTAGTCTGTGGAAGAGTCTCCCATTGAAATTGGTAAAAGCCCCATTGCTTGGGACATTTGAAAACAGATTGGAAAAAAAGACATTTGAAAATGTACATACTCTAGGAAACATTCCTGCATTGATGGTGAGATGGTCTGGAGAATCTAACAGTTATTTTAGATTTGTAAATTCTATGGTAAGATTTTAATGACAATTTTTTAAAGAATCCCTCTACAACGCTTTAAAAATAGTAAAAGTATTTTTTCTCTCTTTCTTTAAATACAATGACACTTAGAAAAAAATCAAATGAATTATTTTTCATTATTATGGAAAAAACATACTGTCGGGAATAAACTTGCAATGGCAGGGAGAGTGGATTAAATTACCTAACTTTATTTCTGCAATTCATCAAGCTATGTTTTGCTGATATTTGCTCAAAGAAAGATGGCTATATCTAGGGTTTGGAGTCAAAGAGTGGTTTAAAAGAGTGAAATGAAAGAACACTGGAGAGTTGCTCAGAAAATGAAAACATTTTAGTAAAAATATTTAAAACCTTGTTTAAAGTGCCAAATACCCACAGCAGAATAGCAGTTTGTGGGAAATAAACACACACACGCACAAACCCCCCACCAATTTAAACTGTGATATTGAAGAAATAGACTACTGCATGTCATCAGTGATTTTTAACATTTAAGGTATTTATTTTGCTGATAATCCATCACAACTTGTCAAAACAGAAATTATTCATATTAATATAATTATTTCTAATTATATTTTTATTGTCTCACATGATGTGTATTTAACTCATTACAATGAAAAATTGTCTTTAAACTTTACACGGTAATAGTGGATTTTCATGCATTATTAGCAAGTGTATTAGAGCAGTGCATAAAAAATGAAAATCTAACAGAATCATATATTTTCAATGGGTGATATTAACCTCATTCTATATTATATCATATTTAAATGTGAGTTTATTAACAAAATTGTCAACTGATGCAAAAAAGCTTCATATTACAACATGCAAGGCTGGAAGGGTCTAACACAAGAAAAATCAGTAATATAATTAAATATGACAAAGAATCCTGTGACACCTTAGAGACTAACTAAAGTATTGAAGCATAAGCTTTCACGGGCTAATAGCCACTTCGTCGGATGAATGCAGTGGAGCCATCCGACGAAGTGGGTATTAGTCCATGAAAGCTTATGCTTCAATACTTTTGTTAGTCTTTAAGGTGCCACAGGACTCTTTGTCACTTCTGCAATTCCAGACTAACATGGCCAACTCTCTGATAATTAAATATTTTACTCTTAAATAGTTTTGTATTTTGCAGGATCCATTGAATACTTGCAGCCAATTTGGTGAATGTGGCTGCAAGTGTTCAGTGGCACTCTCCACTGCCATTCACTTCACAGTACGTGCCTGGCACTTTCCAGGATCGGTGACCATGGAGCATATACTATGGAATGTGTGGCATCTATAATACTTCTATTACCCCCACACCCCAGCCAATATTGTAGTCTATAACTAGATCTTCCTTCTATAACTGTGAGCAGAATATAATGTATTTGTCCCAGTGATCTTACCATTAACAGAAAATGTTGCATAAGGATATTACTGACTGCTTTAAAGGCGAACACATATCTCTTGTTATGTCCAACATCTCTGCTAACTTGTAATTCCAGTTTTACACTTTTATTAGTCAGAGCCAGTTGTCTCCTATAAATTGGTTTCTACCAATAACCTGACTGTGCTGAACTCTCTAATCTAACTTCGGTGCACTTACTAACTTTTATACCCTGATCTTTCCTGCAAAAGTGAGAATTGTAAGATTTTATTTTGATATACTTTTGACCAGTGACCTTCTGCCATGGGATTAACAGCTAACAAGAGCTAAGCTCAAATAGTTACAGGTTCCTCTTAAAACTAAAGAAAGTGAGGAATACTTGTAGCACCTTAGAGACTAACTAGTTTATTTCAGCATAAGCATAGCAGGGCTAGCCCATAACAGCTTATGCTGAAATAAACCAGTTAGTCTCTAAGGTGCTACAAGTATTCCTCGCTTTCTTTACGGATACAGACTAACACGGCTGCTAGTCTTGATCTTAAAACTAAGAAACTGATTTGGGTCCCCACCCAGAAATCTGGGAATCCCCTTGTCCTCCCCCAGCACACTGAATAAGCAAAACTACTTCTCTTACAAGCATTGAGTCTGTATGAACAAATGAAAACTTTAGTGGCGGAAAAGGGAATAACACAGCATTAACTTGAAAAAATACAGCAACAATACATCTAATGGATCATGCAGTAATTTTGGCAGTAGACCATTGACTCATTTCTTCACCTGCCAGAGTGAATATCCAAAAGGCAAATGTCCCTTTCCCACATCACTTCACTCTTCTCCATCCTAAACCCCACTCACAGTTGGCTGTTGGTGGGTAATCCTAGAGTCTTGAAGTGCACTCAGGCAAGCCTGTCTCTAGTCCTTTAGGACTAGCCCTAAGCACTGCCCAAAGCACGCACCCTCACCCCTTCCTGCATCACAACCACCTGCCCCAGCCCTAAGCCTCCAGCCTGCATCCTGCACCTCCTCATGTACCCCACACCCTATCCCAGCTTTGAGCCCCATCACACAGCCAAACTCCCTCCTGGAGCCCAGACCCTAAACTCTCTCCTATGCTCCAACCCCCTGCCCCAGCTTGGAAATCCCTCCCACACTCGAAAGCCCTTGGATCAGCCCAGAGTCCCCTCCTGCACCCCAAGCCCCTTATCCCCAGACCCACTTCAGAGCCCACACCTCCACTCAGAGCTCTCACACCCCCCCTCTAACACCCTGCCCCAGCCTGAAGCCCCCTCCTGCACTCTAAATCCCTCATTTCTAGCCCCACCCCTGAGCCTGCAGCCCCAACCAGGAGCCGGTATCCCCTCCCACACCCCAACTCCCTGCCCTAGTCTGGTGAAAATGAGTGAGTGGGTGTTGGGGAGAGCGAGCGACGGAGGGAGAGGGGATGGAGTGAGAAGGGGGCGGGGCAGAGGTGCTGCAGGGGGCAGGGCACGGGTGTTCGGTTTTGTGTGATTTGAAAGTTGGCAACTCTACCTGCAGCTCTTAATACTGCCTATCACAATGGGATAGGCATCGGTTGGGGCCTCAAAGGTATGTCTACCCGGCCCATGGAGGTGAGCCTCCCAGCCTGTATTGATGTATTTGGGCTAGCAGGGCTCTCACTAGCATTCTAAAGAGCCCACCCCCATCCCGGGGCTTTAGAACCTGAGCTCTAGCCTGAATTGTAATTTCAAGGTGCTGTCTATATAGCTTTTTTTAGAGCAGTCGCCCAAACCAATCTGGGAGACTGGCTTCCACTGTTTGTGTAGACATACTGTAAGTGCTACTGTACTGCAGTTAACTATCATCACCATACCTTGGGCTTAACACTTTTGATTAATTTAGTCATTAGACAATGCGTTTATGTTTAAAATATTGTAAGGTATTAGAGTAATTGGGAAACTCCTAGGGATGGGGGATTTCTGTGGGGGACCAGGGGAGGAGGTAACATGGGCCAGGGGTGGGGGAGTCTGGTGGGACTGGTGTAGTATAGGAAACTGCTCCATGTAGGAATGTGCTATCTGTAGCAGTTACTCATATGCAGTAGATTGTAAAAAAAAACTGCTATTGTAAAAAACTGCTATGTGATGTAACTACTCCCTACAGATTGCAATTTTATCATAAAGTTTGTGAAACTGCTATCTCTAGGAATTTGCTACCTGGAGCAGCGAGAGGTAGCAAATTGTTATCTGTAGGCGTTACTGATACTTATGGTTGTTCTTATTTGCTGACTTGTCCTACTTTGCTAAAACTTGACAATGGTGTGAAAAGGAAGCATAATGTCTTCAGCTTCCAAATGGCCCTGCCTGGATTCATTGTAGGGGACTTGGGACATGTGGAGGATAATTTAAACTCTTAATTTCCTTAGAGTTTGCTTTCAGTATACTTCTATGCTGGTGCAATCTCTGATCATTAGAGTTTATCAACTAATCAGGCAGGTAAAGGCAGCAATGCACTTGTCCTGTTGCCTTGACTGAGAAGGGTTTCTGATCAAAGCGAGCGTAGATTCCAACAAGGTCCTGAGTTAATATCTCATTGGAGATGAAAGGGCTTGTTCAGAAATAGATGTTGAAGTGTGTAGGGTAAAGGTGAGCCACATGGGTTTGTCTCCACACACGTATATTTTATTCTCTGGGGGCTGGATAGAAAGGAGAGAGAAGACTTTTGCATTTCCTATTTCAGTTTACTGAGGACCTCAATTTCTTCCTGCCAGAAGCAGTTCCTATCTATTTATTACAGGGTCAAAATATGGCTGCCATTACACGGAGGCATTAGAGGTGATCCTTTTCTTCCCTCAAACACTCCCATGCAAATGGAAGCCATAAAGTTGCTGCTGACTAAATAGCCTGATGGCAAATGGGTGGGGGCAGAAGGCAGTGCCAGCTGTACTGAGCACCCCAGAGGAGCCATGCATTGTGTGGAACGTATGCCGCTACACCTATTCGGTACTGATGAGGGCAAACCCAACACTCACTCCCCAGTGCTCCTGGTGGCCCTGGCTTCCACCGGCATAAACACCCCTCCTACAACCATTCCTTGAAGATGTATCACCTTCTCCTCCTACACACTATTGCTTTAGAGCCATTACTGAGCCTGCAGTTGGCAAAGTGCTCATGATCTCTATAAAACCTGACATAGGATGATTATAGCTGTTGCTACTGAGGATCTCAAACTCAGACAAACTTTAGTGGGGCGGTAAAGAGTTCTATTGAAAAACTGACATGGTATTTTTTGGTGAGGTGAATGGCTCTTTAAAGGTTCAGGCTTCACCCACGAATGAACAAACGAGCCAGGGAAGCAGCCTAGCAAAATAAATAAACCTACCTGGCTATTTACACTAGGGAGGATAAATGATGCTGAGTCCTGCAGCTGATGGAAGATGATATAAACCAGTCTCACACAGATCTCTCTCGTTCCCACAGCTTTTGGCTCAGCTCTGAGCATGCCCGACCCAGTCACACTCCCTACTTCCATCTGGCTTCTCTCACTCAGCACAAAACCAAATGCACACAAGATGGCATTTAGAAAGGTGAGCGTTTCACTTGATGAACCTGCGAGTTAATAGATGCTGCTTCTGGAAATACAGCAGGGGAGTATACTAGACAGACTCATCAGGCCTTTGGAGAATTTACAAGAGGAATCCAGAAAAGTTTATAAATTGGGATTCTGCAGTGATGTACTGAGAGCCAGGATTTCCACTGACTTGCTGTGTAACCTTGGGCAACTCACATCACCTTGTGTGCCTCCAGTTTCTCCTCTCAACTTCCCCCCTCTTCTGATCTGCTATGAATGTGACAGGGCATCAACCCCAGAGCAGACATGAGAAAGTTCAGAGGTAGAAAGCTTTATGGATGACTAATGCCCTGTCACAATTTGTTACCATTGTGAAATTGCCATTGTAAATGTGGATACAACTATAGAGTGCAATTTTTCAAAATATAAACCCTTTACTATTGTAACAAGATATCTAAACAAGAACAGTTTAGTTTTTGTTTCAATCGTTTTTTTAAAAAAAACAAGCATCTGGACATATTTATAGATACAGTTATTAACACATTTTTCTCTCTTGACTACCGGTACTACCTGCCCTGAATCCTGGTGAATATCACCATAACCTTTAAATTGTGCTCCCTTACTATCAGCAGTTATCAGTCGCCTACACCATTAGCAATACTTGCAACACCCCGTAGACTCAGGAAAGTGGTGTGGTCAGAAAAAACAAAAACAAGGCTAAAAATGTACTCCTTTTAAATATATAAAGCTATATAATTAACCATAAAAAGGATATGCTGTAGCTAGGTGAGAGAATATTTTCTGCTTTAAAATATTTGAAATCAATTAAATATTGTTGACAAACAGGAATAAAGCTAATAGGTAATTAAATATAAAATGTAAAAAAAAATTACTAACAAGGAGCACAGAATATATTCTGTAAAATTAGAAAAAACAAGATAGGACATGCTGGTAAATCTGATATTTTAACCAGAGCAATTTAAGAAGAATGCACAAGAGAATAAAATGATAAATAGTCACTAATGTTTTACTATTATACAGAAGTCATATAACAGTCTAACATTTTTAATATAGAATGCAGGTAGTTATATTATTAACTGTAATGACTTCTGTAAAAGGAAGACAAACTCACAGGCTTGAGACAGGAATGAGATGAACGTGCAGTCTAATCCAGTTGCATACAAATGATCTCATCTGAATAAAATTAATGTTTGCATTTTATAAAACTCTGAAAACACTGCAATTTCCACTGTCTTTCTGGAGTTTCTTAAATTTTCTTGAAAACCAGAAAACATATTAGAGAGAGAGAGAAAGAGATATCTAACCTTCTGGCTAATATAGTTAGAGATCACTGAAAACTCTTGCAGTACCTTGGATTTTAAATTCTCATTTCAGTTTTATAATTCAGGTTTATATTAGATTACAGCAAAAATAATTTGTTTGAGATGATTTATGTCATATTGGCAATTTTAATAAAGTGAAAAAAGTTGATTACAAATGTGTTTTATTTAAAATGTACTCATGCATTTCAAAAGAATAATGAGATGCCAAGGTCTCACATTAAGATGGATAATATATTAACGTCTTTAATTACATTTTACATCTACAAAGTAAACTTTTTAAAATGTTAATTGTACATTTGTGTTGTTTTTCTGCATTTCACCATTAAGGGAATAAAGTATCTTTGATTATATGTATTTTGTTTTTTTCATTTGGATTTATTTCCAAAAGCTGATGTTTTTGATTTATTTAATGAATGAGCACCTCAGAGTTAAGTACTATATTTTTCTAAAGCTTCTCTTCAGCTATTAAGTACAAAAAATAAATAAGTCAAGAAATATCTATTCTTAAGATGGTCTGACAGCCAGACAAATTTTTCTTCACAGTATGTTAAATAATGCAATGCACTGAGCAATCTGGCTCCAATCTAGCAAAGCATTTAAGCATAAGAGTAGCTTGACTTGAAATCAGTGGAACTACTCACATGCTTAAGATTAAACAGAGGAAGTTTTTTGATGGATTGGAGCCAGATTCCTCATCATCTTGCAGAACGGAGTCTAATATGAACTCAAAATAAGTATAATTTAAAACATAAAGTGCTTTAAAATAAAATTAGGACAACCTGGCTTGTAGAGCATGAAGCTTGGTGAGAAGGTGCATAGAGCTTCCCTTGCCCCTCATATGCCTGCATAAGAGTCAAACAGGATAGGGAACTAGTATTCCCTTAAGCCCCAGGTGTTCACAGCCTTAAGGAATCTGGGGGTGTGGCCATGCCCTCAGGCCCATGTGCATATGCTGCTTTGGCAGCAGCCTCTGGACATGTGGGTGGGAAATGCCTACGGTTTCTTTCTGAAGCAACAATAAGGAGCTCTGTGAAGCATGGTGCCTGGAGCCCATCCTGTCCCACACTGCCAACAAGACTCAGAGACCCTCTATCCTGCCCCTCCCACCCTCCCTGAATCTCAAAGTTGTAAAGTCAAAATGTACATATACTGGGACAACTGCATTTTAGTAGAAGTTGGATTAAGGTAGTAAATTGCATTGGAGAAAGGAAAATTAAGTTAATTTTGTTTTTAAATATAACAATTATAAAATTAAATGAAATAAAAAGCCTACACAGAAACAAACAAGAGAAGTAATTAGGAGAAAGGAAATTATGAAATTAATAAATAATTCCGCAGGCCTGAGTGAGCTTTCACCTAACCTTTCAAGATATGAAAAAGGAACTACAGCCCTGTATATTAACTGCAAAATCCAAAAGACAGATAATGTGTGAGGCAAATGTGAGAAGAAGGGTCTTGTCATCTCAATTGTGTTCAGATCCCTTACTCTCCTCTGAGTGGTGGAAGAGAACAAGAAAGGAAATGAAAGAAACATACACAGAGAGAGAAAAAATAAATGTCACTACGTAAAATATTGAAGAAATGAAGAACTGAATAATTAAATACTAAATAATGAGGAATGGTAGAATGAACCCCCCGACCACACATTTCCATCATAAATAAGTAGTAACCAAACCACAGTTCCTATTCTTTAGTGTAATTTAAGTTCTAAGGAAATTTGGGGGGAGGGGGCGGTTGAGAGTCAAGAGAACCTACATTTAAAACCCTGCTGTAACAGTGACTCATTGTGTCACTTCACCGTTCTGTCTCCGTTTCTTCATCTATAAAACAGGAATAATAATGTTTACTCACCTATTTCACAGCAAAGGTGGTGTAAGGATTAGTTAAGTCTGTGCAGTATTTTGAACATGTAAACTATGATGATAATTACAAAGCTGTCCTAAGAAGAAAGTTGTTCTGTTGTGCCATTCACACCCTGAGGATTCCACATAAGGATTTTAATGATCTAATGATCACTGGAGCACAAATTCCATAAAATACATAAACACACTTAAGTTATTGTTCCACCCATTGTAAAAAAATATAAACAAAAACAAAAAACAAACAAAAAAGTAGTACAGATAAAGTGCACTGTGGCCATTGTAAGATCAGAGCGTTCAGCACCTCTTATGGTCATGCCTAATGGGAGGAAATACAGCACTTGCTCATATCCATTTTAAATCAGAGCGATAATACAGTTATTATTTAGTTATATTTTAACTGGTGTGATGATTAAACACTTACAATGTGTTCAGTGTAAAGAATAAAAATTATCATGACTAAGTAACAAAACTCTCAAAGGATGTTGTCTATTTCATTTAATAACTAATTCAATTAATTATGTTCTTTCCATTGATTCTGAATCATTCACTTCTGGCTATTGTTCAGTTTGGAATTATATCAGGGGAGGGAAAGAGATAGATATGGGAACTGCGCAATGACAGATGGAGCTGGGCAGAAGGCAGTGGTACAAAGCTATTTTAGGTTTCTTCAAGTCATGTGGTGTTGAAAGACATCAGACAACCGGAACAAATTATTCTTGATGGGACAACATAAGCCACGAAGTGTAGATGATAATGAAAGGCAGTTGTAATAACTAGTGTCACACTGGGCAGCTGATGAAATTTAAAGCCAAAGTTTTCAAAAGTAATCACAGATTGAGGACAAATTGAGATACCCAGAGCCTGATTTTTCAAAGGGGCTGAGAACCAGATGTCCACTTAAAATCAATGGGATCTGTGGGCGATGTTGTTTTTCCACAATTTCTGCCTGTGCACGTCGGCGGAAGCATTCTATGTATAGGTCCAGACTGTCATTTCGACCCTCAGGAGGAGTCCATGTGGAGTTCTTCTTCTTGTGCTGCTGGTGGGATGGTGTCTGTGTATCAGTGTGCTGTTCCATGTTGTCTTGAAATTACAGATTTAAAAGTCACCGTATTGCATCAAAAAAACTTCAAGACCAGACTGCAAAGAGAAACTG
Source organism: Sternotherus odoratus (assembly GCA_032164245.1). NCBI lineage: Eukaryota > Metazoa > Chordata > Testudines > Kinosternidae > Sternotherus > Sternotherus odoratus. The sequence continues at coordinate 65,687,667 of JAVMKO010000001.1, forward strand.
CAGAGCTGCAATTCATTTGCAAATTTGACACAATCAATCTGGGATTGAACAAAGATCTTGAATGGCTTGCTAATTACAAAAACAGCTTCTCCTCTCTCCGAGTTCACACCTCCAATTCAGCTGCTAGAGGAATACCTCACCCTCCCTGATTTGAGATAACAAGCTGGTTCAGGCTGATTGAACTAACCTTGTTACCTCCTACCTGGTTCTTGCCTACTTATCTATACCTGCCCCTGGACACTTCCACTGCTTGCATCTGATGAAGTGGGTATTAGCCCATGAAAGCTTATGCTTGAAAACTTTAGTTAGTCTTTAAGGTGCCACAGGACTCTTTGTTACCTGTGCCGTGGTGAGTTATTGAAATTGTCATTCTGGTACCTGATGACCCCCTTCTCTTTCATGGGCCAAGCTTCCTGGTGGAACTAAAGCTCTTATGATATGCCCATAGCCATATGACTCTCATGATGCACCACACTGCTTGGCTGGGGGAACCATGTTGCATCTTAGAATCAGAGATAGTCCAGTCAGGGAGTCTGACCCCTAGAGAGAATAGGGAATGGGATGCCCAAACTACAATTTCCATGAGGCAATGTGTCACCACAGGAAAATGCAGTTTAATGCTGACCTGATTGAAAATGAAATATTTTGGGTCAGTTCAACAAACTGTAATATGTTGATTCAGCTCTAGCAAAACTGAAACAAAATTGAAATATTTTGGCAAAACTGACATAAAAAATTCTGAGTTTGCAGAAAGTGTGTTTTCCACAATGAAAATGTCATTAGAAATTTCCTGACCAGCTCTTGGTAGAACACCATGAATTAGATCTTCAGACAACATACATACAAACATATATCATCAGAGGATCTGGTTGACCAAGGATACCAAAATGTGACCCTAGAATGCTAACTTTCCTAATTCCCTCACCTTTTCACCTTTTTTTAATTAAATGGACTCATAAATTCTGTTACAAAGAGTGAAAGACATTGGACTCTATGTATGCAGTCTCTAGTGATACTCTCCCAATACTCTCATAACTTATGAAAGTGTTTTAGCTTCAAATATCATGTGCCTGTGTATATGGTTTGGGAAATATTAGTACATTTCACTTTTATAAGAAAATTTAACTGGAGAAAGGATTGTATCAGTGTTGTAAACTCTTGTAATTTTTTCATGGGTGTTATGATTTTTTCAAAAGCCTCAGCTCCCAGACTTTCTTGATTATATGAAAATCCCAGCTTTCATTTAAAATTAAATTCCTAGCCTTTGTGGTTGCAGAGAAAAGCTTGCAAATGGTAAACTTCAAGACTCCAAAAGCAAAAGACAAATAAAAAAGACCCCAACAGTTATTTTTTAAATTATGCTTTTAATCCAGTTTTATGATTTTTAGAGGACTGACTCTTAGTCCAGGTCTACAATGGGAGCAGGGATCGACCTAAGACATGGAACTTCAGCTACAGGAATAGTGCCGCTTAAGTTGACATGTCATAGGCTGACTTACCTCGGCATCCTCATGGCAGCGAGTTGACTGTTGCCACTCCCCTGTCAACTTTGCTTCCACCTCTCGCGTTGGTGGAGTGCTGGAGGCGATGGGGAGAGTGCTTCAGGATCGATTTATCATATCTACAGTAGATGTAATCAATCGACCCTGAGAGATTGATCGCTACCCACTGATCCAGCGGGTAATGTAGACCTGCCTTAATTTTTGAATACTTGAGGGTGGCAATTCTGTGGTAATTAAACTAACCATACACAGGAGAATGCTTCTATCACAGTGTGTCAACAGAAAATCTGGAACCTCTCAGCAGAACTGGTATGTTACTCTGGCATATAAATGGCAGACCTTTCATAATAAATGCTTGTGTTTATTCATAGCTCATTTGAAGTAGTATGTTAGGATCTCTGATATTACTTTTGTAGGCATTGTTTTGGAGTAGCATTCTAAAATTGCTACTTGGTTATTTATCTAACTTTTTGTGGTATAAAATCCATTCAACAATGGTAGGAAATTGAATCCATACCAACTAGAATGGATAGGCAGAAGTATCCAATGTTAATGCTATCATAACAGAAAACTTTAACAACTGTGTCATTTAGAGTGCAGGAAAAGATTAGCAATGTTGTTCCAAGGATATGTTTGACTTTATAATAGCAATGATAAAGACAGCTTTGCAGAAAACTAATAACTTTATCTGACAATTCTAGGATAAAAGTCAACAAGAATATCAAGGAAGTGAGGACATAAGTGTGGTTGACCAGGCAAGCCAACGCTTTTTCAGTAAGCATAAGAAACTTTTTATGAAAATGGTACCAACAGTATGACAAGTCAATTTCTTATATAGACACATGCAAAGAATTCTATCTATAAACCAAACCATATAATGGAAATATATGCTTTGCAGAATGGGCGGGGGGGGGGGGGGGGGAGGAGCACAATGGCTGGCAGTCCTTAGTCTGGAAAAATAAGTGGTTCAAAATGTGTGCTAAACTTTGACCCAACTTGTGTCAGTGCCACATCACAGTATCCTGCTTTATCCTTCTTTAGTGCCCTGATCAGATATCAAAGCTAGCATTTAAATGTTCGATATTTACCAACAGACACAACACTCTTCAGGAGTTGGCAACCTTTCAGAAGTGGTGTGCCGAGTTTTCATTTATTCACTCTAATTTAAGGTTTCACATGCCAGTAATACATTTTAATGTTTTTAGAAGGTCTCTTTCTATGTCTTTAATATATAACTAAACTATTGTTGTATGTAAAGTAAATATGGTTTTTTAAATGTTTAAGAAGCTTCATTTAAAATTAAATTAAAATGCAGAGCTACTTGGATCGGTGGCCAGGACCTGGGCAGTTTGAGTGCCACTGAAAATTAGCTTGCATGCCGCCTTTGGCACTCGTGCCATAGGTTGCCTACCCCTGCTCTATGTCGTGATTTTATGTGTGGCAAGTAAGGGTATGAAAGAAAGCACACTAGCCTGCAAGTCAATAAGTCACACTGTGCCCCCACTACTGTGCACTAAGTATTCTGTGGGGTGCTTTATCCTACTGCTGTTTAAGTGCACTATGGAATGTTTAGTGCATGGTAGGAGGGGCCACATGGTAACTTAATGTATAGTAGGCAAATGTGCTTTATATTTACATCGGGTTTGCAATGCACTAAGTCACTGTTCAGACAAGCCCTAAGAAAGAAGGATCATGATATCTCATGTACTGCTTTATGGTGGACTTTGACAGATGTTACCTTTATTAGAAGGACTGCAGTATCTTGTTTTTATGCATGCCATGTTGTACTGGAATTTCACTGGTTATACTCATTAGATATTACAAAATATCCATTGTATCGCATCTTGATCTTTGCTACAGCTCCTCCTTTTTCAAACTCTCTGCTTCCTTATAAGCACAACATAAACTTTATAGACAGTCGACAATCCCAGTGAAATGAGAAGAGAAGCAGTCAAATTAGTATTTACAAATCAAACTTATAGGAATATTATTCTGATAATGCCAGCTAATGGGACACAAAACTTTTTGTGCTTTTGCATACCTCCAGTCCCTAAATTAACAGAAAACAATTGCTATAGTATAATCTCTGGATATACAGTAAACCCTCGATTTAACGGACCCCGATTTAACGGACTTCGGATGCAACGGACAAAATTTCCGATGCATCCGAAATCCGTTATTAGGGGGCTGCCGGCGGGGGAGCCGGTCGGGAACTGTCACCTCCTCCCCCGCCCGGCTCCCCGCAGCGGGGAGCCGGGCGGGTGGGCTGACAGGGGCTGACAGGGAGCCGGGCGGGTGGGCTGACAGGGGGCGGGCGGGGAGCCGCGCCGGGCGGAGGCAGCGGCGAGAGCAGCCGGCGGGGCGAGGATGGTGCGGCGGCTGCTCTGGCTGCTGCGGCGGCTGCTCTGGCTGCTGCTGGCCGGGCAGGCGCGGCGGGCTCGGCGGGGGCAGTGCTGAGCGCCGAGCTGCGCGGCGAGCCGGCGCGGGAGGTGAGCCCGGCTTTCCTCTCCCTCACCATCGACGCCAACCTGGCCGCGGACCCCCGCTTCATCGCCGTGCTGGGGTGAGTGACCGGCCGCCCCGCGTCTCCCTCCCCCGTCGCTGGAAGACGGGGCCAGCTAAGGGGGGGAGCGGCTGTGACCCTCCCCTTGTGTAGCCGCCGACCCGGCCAGGTCAGAGGGGAGCTAGAGTCCGTCCACGCCCCCCCCCTCTAAGCAACCTCCCGAGTCCCGCCAGCCCCATGGAAAGTGTGTCTGTGACACACACACACACACACACACACACACACACACACACACACACACACACACACACACACACACACACACACACACACACTCTCGTCCCAGCCGGGGGACCCTGCCCTGCTCTCTGCAGTCTTGGACTTGCAGGCTGCCCAGCTCCCTGCGATCGCCCCAGTCTGCCCGCTGACCATGCCTGTGCTTCACTTTCCCGCTGCGGGGAGCCGGCGGGGGGGCTGACAGCTCGCTCCCGGCCGATCAGTAAAACCTCTATATAACGGACTAATTCGGGTGAGGGGGGTGTCCTTTAAAGCCAAAAGTCCGTTATTTAATTATTTAAAAAAATTATTAAATAACGGACTTTTGGCTTTAACGGACACCCCCTCGCCCGAATTAGTCCGTTAAATCGAGGTTTCACTGTATATAAGATCTGTAGCTAAAATGTAGGAACATTTTTGGTCTCACATTTTGTTTAAATTAATGAAACAAAACACATCTTAAAACTAAAAAATTTCAGCAACATAGTGTAGATTTTGGTTCAAACTAAGAAACAAGTTTTATTTGAAGACTGTAACAGTGGTGAATTTCAACCAATAAGTATGCATGTTTTAGATTGTTTCCCCAAAAATATTAGTTTGTATTTTCTCAAGTAGAATTGTATTTTATTATTTTATGCTTAGTTTTAACCACTTGATAATGTTTTATATTATTTCTTTGCTCTCACTCGAAGGGGGAGGGATAGCTCAGTGGTTTGAGAATTGCCCTCCTAAACCCAGGGTTGTGAGTTTAATCCTTGAGGGGGGCATTTAGGGATATGGAGCAAAAATAGGGATTGGTCCTGCTTTGAGCAGGGGGATGGACTAGATGATCTTCTGAGGTCCCTTCCAACTCTGAGATTCTAGGGTGTGTCCAGCCTTTACCCTTAAAGGACCTGACTGTGAGAGAGGTAGATTTGTGATGTGCTGTGCATCCTTACCTCCAACTGATTAGAGTGCTGTGCACCCTGGCAGTTGTGGGTGTGTAACACCTCACTGAATCAGCTTCTATATTAGGTTAGATCAGGGGTCTCAAACTCAAATGACCATGAGGGCCACATGAGGATTAGCCCGAGGGCTGAATCGCTGACATCTTGCCCCCGGCCCCACCCCCCTTTCCATGAGGCCCTGCCCCTACCCCGTCTCTCTTCCCAGTCCCCATTCCAACCCCTTCCATGAAACCCCCACTCCAACTCCTCCCCCTCCCTACCCACAGGGAGTGCAGGAGGGGTGTGGGTTGTGGCAGGGGTTCAGGGCAGGGAGTTGATGTGCAGGATGTGGCAGGGGGCTCAAGGCAGGGAATTGGGATGCAGGAGGGTTATGGGGTGTGGCAGGGGCTCAGGGCAGGGAGTTGGAGTGTGGGGTTCAGGAGGGTTGAGGGGTGCATCAGGGGGCGCAGGGCAGGGGGTTGGGGAGCACGAGGGGCCATAGGGTTACCATTTGTGTCTGGGAGGAATTTTTAAATATGTAAAAACCAGGATTTTAATCATTCAAAACAGTGAATGGTGGGACTTACCCCACTGCAGCCTGCTGCTGCTAAATCTGAATGCGCTGAGGCTAGAGCTGCCCCCAGAGCTGCTGCCTGTGATGGCAGCAGCGCAGGCTCCACACCGGGACAGCCCTGCCCTCAGCAGTGCTCTTGCTGAAAGCGGTCGGGGGAAGAGGGGTTGCAGCAGCAACCCTGGGGAGCTGCCCACCCACATGCATCACCCGCATGCATCGCCCCACAACCAAGTCCCTCCAGTCACCGCAGGACGGAAAGCTGCGGCAGGGGATTGCAGGCCTTGGAGCAGGGGGTCGCTCGCTCCCGCCCAAGCCTGATGAGCCAGCCAGAGATGCAGTGGGGGGGAGCCACAGGGAGTGTGGTGGACCGCAGAAAAGAGCCTCATGGGCCGCATGGGGCCCCCGGGCCACGTGTTTGAGACCCCTGGGTTAGGTTCTGAACAACTGGGCCTAAGCAGAATTTAAGTGGTACAGAGAATCTTGTGCAGACTCTCTGACAGGGGTGAAATTCAAACTTAAAGAATCTCTCACATGTAAAATCAGCCAAGTTTGGGGGAAGGAGAATCAGAAGTTCAGCCAGAGGTAAAAATCAAGAAAAATCCACCTTGAAGCAATAATTTAACTGTTTAATAGTTAACAAAGCAGAGTTATGACTAACTTATGTCCTTTTTTTCTCAGTTCATATTTTCCTTGTATGAGTCTATGAATCCTGTTGGTAGGCCAAATTAGTTGCAACTGTAATTTCTTTAATTAGCTCATTCAAGTACTAACATTTTTTTTTCAACACAGCAACTGCTACCTGGAGTTCAAATGTGGCTAAAAATCCAATTCGTTCAAATAGCATGTCCCTCATTCCCGGGACAACACTGATGCCTGACCAATTGCTTGAAAAAGTCCAAGTAGAAAAAGGTTTCAATCTTCAGTGGTCACAAAAGGCTGAAAATGCAACACAGCATTGTTAATCTGATAAATTTATTTTTTCTTGAATAAAATAAATATTTGTAGTGTACAAACCTCATGAGTGTGAGAGACCTTAAACTAGCTGAAATACACAGCCCACAGAGACAGTTTATTCCACTCATGTCTGTAGTTTATGCAATGACAACATTAATGCAGAAAAGGTGAAAAACCCCAATCTCAGCATTGACAGAATGCATTGTTCTGGTCAGGATTAACCACTGTTGCATGACAATCTTCCAACAGTATGTAAAGTGAATTCAAATACCACAATAGCAACAGAGGTAGGTACAAAGCTAATCTTGTGCAATGTACTGAAAGACTGCAGATAGCATAAACCAGTGACCCAGTACAGTAGCCATCACCATCCAGACAATGGTTGCATTGTATTTTTCATGGTTTGACAAGTCCTTAAAGTCCTGGAGGCCATCTTGTTTTTTTAATGTTACAGCTTTCTAAGTTTAGTACTATTAGCCACTCTCAGGTATGTGAACCCTGAAGTTTCTCACAGAGCATGACTTTACAAGGCTCATTTTCACAAGGCTGCTGAAAATTGAGTGTTCATTTCCCCTATGGTTATGGAGCAACACCAAAGCATTGTCAGAGAATGAACAAGTCGCTCATGTTCTATTCATAGCCCCATTGTGCTATAATCTACTATGGCACAATGGAACCCATCTCCCAGGGGAAAATACTAAACATTATCGTCAGGTTGTCCATTTATTTCTTAAAAAAATAAACTAACCAATTGCACTTTGGGGAAGGGTGAACTGTGAAAAATACAAATACTATCACCAATGCTGCAGAATATTAAATTAACAGTTGGTTAAGCATAAAAGGTTAAAGCTCAGTTCCAAAAAGCATCTTAATAGTTCTGATGCTTATTCAAATCTGTAAAACTGGGCTGGAAATCTCATGAATAAAGCATTCTTCACAGCGCTTCAAGCAATTATTCTTCCTTTCAACCCTACCAGAACTGATCCTATTGCATTGTTTTATCACTTCTCTTTCCAGTTGCAGCTAAAAATCAGAAATGGAAAAAATATTTAGCGTTTGTCCAAGTTCTACGGCAGTTCTATGACAACTGAAGGAGGGGATGCAGCCTAGTTTATACAGCTTTTGTGCAGCTGTCCTGATGAGGCTGTCATATGGCTTTAGTTATCTTCAGAATGCAATATCTCATATTATATCTATCTATATCTACAGCTACATCTTTAAACCAGTTATATAATATAGGATTCCTTCTATGTAGAGGCAATCAGGATTCCACATCTCACCTCTTCACGCCTATCTCTGATGCAAATGACATTAGACTAGAGGTCTATATAATAACATCAACAATTAAAGTAAAATACCACTACTACTCAACTCTTACATTGACTAGGTAGTGGTCTTCTTTAGCTGGGTACCTCTGTCATGATACATCCTCTCAGAGTGCAAATGCTATGCCTAAAGCTAGAACTAGATTTTGGAGTCACAAAAGGTGAGCATCTTGGACCTACAGACAAATTTCAAAAGTAGAGAATATAAAACACCAAAACAAATACAAAACTTTTGGACTAATAATATAACAATAAAAAGTTTACTTAATTGTGATTCTTGCACTCTCTGAGCTACTGGGAAGATAAAAGAGATTCATGTCATTAAATTTCCTGGGTATGGAAAAGTAGATGCTACCCCCTGTGGACCACTGAACTCTGGATAAAATATTCATAAAACGTAAGGTGTTGTTATTAATAATTCTTCTGCTTACCATAGAAATGAGGCACAGGGTTAGTTATACTATTCTGTAGGTTCTAAACCCTCCCTTTCCCCCCTCTCTTGCAAACTTGTTTTTGAAAATGGAATTTTAATGACTAGTATGCTGCACTGGAGCTGTATTTCCATGTGGCAAATTCATATTATTTTATAATCTGATCCTATCAAATTTAAATACGTAAAAGGCTGATTTAGCAAACGAAAAGCAAAACCATCTAAAATGACACATCAAAGGGTCTGTTCTAGCAAGGTGCAAGTTAACTTAATGAGACTGCGCACATACCTAACATTGAGATTGTGGTTAGATGCTTTACTGCATCATGGTCACAGTTCTCAGTTTGCATGATTGATACCCAGGTGATTAATTTATATAAAACACAATACTGCTGCTGATGAGACTGATAGAACCCTGATTCAAAGCCCATTGAAGTCCATGGGCTTGGGTTCAAGCCTTTAAGGAATAGGGTGATGCAATCTTAAGCACTGTAGAACATAACAGGGTTTGAAAACGGACTAGATAAGTTCATGGAGGATAGGTCTATCAATAGCTATTAGCCAGAATGGGCAGGAATGGTGTCCCTAGGCTCTGTTTGCCAGAAGCTGCGAATGAGCGACAGGGGATAGATCACTTGAGGATTACCTGTTCTGTTCATTCCCTCTGGGGCACCTGACAATTGGCCACTGTTGCAATATAGGATACTTGGCTAGATGGACCTTTGGTCTGACCCACAAGGGCCATCCTTATGTAAGTACGGACATTGAAAAGATTATAAAGGATATAGATTTGGACACAGACATCACAGCTTGGTTTTTCCAAGGCAATATCCCCATCCAGGAAACTGTAAAGTTTTTCTTCTAACAGGGCTTCAAGTAACTGTTGTAGCTTTCAGTTATTAACTTAAAATTGCAACAACTCATGATACAGTAAGATCCTGTTTATATTTCACATGTGTCATGATGTTGGAAACAATGTTCTGCAACTATAGTAACAAGTAGCCTTGCGTTATTTCCTGATCATGCTATTAACATACCTCAGACGTGTACACTAAGTGCATAGGGTGAAATCCTGGCCCCAACTTCCAACTTCCCATTAACTTCATTGGGGCCAGGATTTCACTCAAGAAGTTTTAAACTAGAAAAGCAAATGGTGTATTTCAAAATTAAAGTGTTTGAATCAATAGAGTTATTTTTCCCAAACATAACAACAGACCACAGATATAAGGACTCTAATGCTAAAATAACTGAGATATACTAGTTTCCATTACTTTAACATGGAATAAGCATGAAACATCTTAATAAGCAAACAGCAGAAAGGTCATATAAACTAAAATCTCAATAATTTGAGTACTTAAATTGCTTCATACCTTGTCAAGAATCAGAGAGGCAGCCATGTTAGTCTGGATCTGCAGAAGCAACAAAGAGTGCATCCGACAAAGTGGGTACTAGCCCACAAAAGCTTATGCTTCAATACTTTTGTTAGTCTTTAAGGTGCCACAGGACTCTTTGTTGCTTCTTCATACCTTGTGAATATTGATTAGTTTATAAATTTTCACTTTAATCCATTATTCAAAGTTTCTACAGGATTTTTTAAAAAACAACCTTCCTCTGTTTTTACCTTTTATTTCTAAGAAGGCTGGTTGCTGAATGTGAGATACTGTCTGCCTAGATACCACTTAGTATTTTTTTTAAAAAAATTACGATTTTAAGAGATCAGTAAAATACTGGTTCCCTGGGGCCAAATCATCTTCTCCCACCTTAAAGCCAGCGGTGGTGGGCTCTGTAGGAGGGGATCTCCATCAAAATTCCCTCCTGAGATCCCTCTCCCACCTCAGGGAGGCAGTTTTTTGTCACTGCAGAAAGTCCATTTACAAATCTGAAGGCTCCATGGGAATGTGAATAAACCATATCCTTTTCCACAAGCATCTCCCCCTACCTCTTAGCAGTTCAGCTTTATTGGAACCTTTCTATCAGAGATTTGCCCCATCTGGGACTGTATTATCTTTTCCAGAAAATCTGTATGCGACTGAAGGGAGGAGATGTGCTCCCAACCCCATCTATAGCCTACTCACTTCTCCCAGATCCCTCTAATCTCTACTTTCTCCCCCAACATGAACCCTAGACCCACAAAGAATGTACCACAGGCATGTGTGGAGAGGAGGGGAAGTGATACTACAGATAAGCATGGCCTTTCCACATGAGATCCACCCATAGATAAGGCCCCTTCTGGGTACAGTTGTCAGGCAGATGAGCCAAGCCTTCATTTGTATCAGCATTTCCTAGGTTCACAGTAACTTAGTTAAGGATTGCTCTCAATTTTAAATCATAAACTAAATTCAATTAATCAGGAAAGAGTTCAAATTCAGTTCAACATATATCAACAAGACCACATGCCGGGAAAGAAACAAGGATTAGACTTGTAAACTCAACTAAGTCCTCTAAGTGTATAAAAACAACCTTTCACAACATAGAAGTCTCAAATGATGTAACGGTCACAATTAATAGCACTTTGGAAAAGTGGTTTTTATTATTATTATTCATTAAAAATTAAGCTGAAAAAAGTGTGTTATAAAAATGTTTGTACCCAGAACTATCATACAATAAACTGTATCTTCTCTGATAGCTTCAACACTATATTATTTAATATAATAACAGACCAGACACGTAACAAACAGAATTATCTTGATGACCAGGGAAGTGTGCTTCACAAAGTAATTAATCCTCTGTAAAAAGGATTTATTTTAAAAGCCTGTGATTATAGCCTCTTTGAACATATAGGAAATTTTTGTAGTTTTAGGTTTTTTAAAATTTTCTTCATTCTGTTAATCGTATCTAAATCTCACTCTGCAATTTTCCTAATCAAAAAAGATGCTTAATACACTGGGATTAGCGCATTCGATGGTGATTTATAATTTATTTTCTGTGAAAGAGTTCCATGCTGTTCTAAACAGTTATCTCCTTTATTATATTTCCAGTGTATGCTAATAACATAGGAGTGAGAGTATTTATTCTTATCACTGAATAAAAGCATCATATTGGTTCATGAAAGGGAAATGTGCATTTCAAATGTGATATAGAGGGAAACTGTGAGCAGAGGTATACAGACCACTCAGAGGTAGCACATTAAAAAGACCTGTGAAAGATTGACAAAAACTTCACAATGAACAAGCTTGATTGGGTTCCAAAAGCATACCAAGATTCTGCATTTAGCCTAATTAAAATCATACTGTTAATTTCTTTTCATTCTCTTATTTGTGACAGCCATTCAGGGAAGGACATTCTTTCTCTTTCGATTCTTTATTTTTTTCCATTTATGGAAACTGTTTTCCTCCTTTCTTTACATTGGAGTAGAATATGTAACATAGTTTTGTTGCTCTGTCTTGTTGACTTCCTTCATATAATCATCCTTTATGTCTCATACACAAAAATCTTGTTTTGCTTTACACAGCCAAACATGTGAATCTTTTAGGATGCACCTGTCATTTTAGTGAATGATATCAGCAATAGTTTTCAACCCTTTAATGGTGCATTCAAAGCCAGATCCAAAGCTTGTGCACATCAACAGAAGTCTTTACACTGACTTTCATGGACTTTGGGTCATGCTTTCAGTTCATGGAAAGGGGGTATTTCTTGTTTGCGTGCACTGGCAGCTAATATTAATCTCATGCTGTGCTCTGCAAGATGTTCACTCAATGGACCGCTCTTATGTGACAGTCAACAAAAGAAAATCTTCACCATTTTATGCTGCTATAACCACATTTTTATTGACTTTCCAGAACGTGAATAGTTTAAGAGAAGTAGGATTTATTGTGAGTTCAGGAAAATATGACTTCTCAATCATTTTTATTTTTCATTATATTTGACTCCTGAATGAGTATTTGCCAAGAACAGACTAGTAGTCTTAGCTGGCCATCTAACCTAATGATATTTTACAACAAAATGTTGTTTTATTCAACCACAGCCAAGAAATTTCAAATGTTATCTCTTCAAAACCTACCAAAACCCTTGCTAACAACATATGGGCCAATTTAGATCACTTCTTTTACAGTCAAATTACTCCAACAGCCAAGTATTGATGCTAAGAACTTGTTCCAATCAGTACATTTCCCAGGAATTCTTTGGACCTGTTTATCAGAATTATACTGTAGTGAGCGGAAGATTACTGTGACGGCAATCGGTAGGGAGCGCAGTTACGCTTCTAAGTCGTCTCCAGGGTAACGTATAATTAAGGTTATCAGCATGGGAATGGCCTTGTGTTTCTGTTATCTCGTGTGTGTGTCTGAGAACAGCTTCTTAGCTGTGTGAGTTGTTTACCCCGTCTGTGTGAGAATGTGTGTGTGTGAAACTAGATGCAATGCAAAACAAGTGCAGAACAGCGTGTAACCAATAAATGCTGGACAACGTGTAATCAGCCAATAGGTGCTTGCCTGCTTGCTATTCATGAGATATGTTTATGTATGAGATGTAAATGTGTAAGTGTATTTAAGCCCACGTTTGTGTTCCCCCTGTGGGCTTCTTCCCTGGGCATTGCTCCAATGTGCCAGGTCCCCCGTTCTGCGGTCACGCTGAGAGGAGCCCCCAGCGCCAAAGGACCGGGACCTTCAATAAACTCACCACTTTCCATCTAGCCACTGTGTGTGAGCCTCATTTCTATGGGATTCTTAAGGTACCCTGCAACATATACCTCACCCATTCACTGGCTGACCCTGTACAGGATTTCACAAAGATTAAGTGGGAGAGTAGAAGATCTGTACTACAAGATGACATAGCAGGTGTGTAAAGAAAACTCCACATCCTGCATTGGTTTGATGACCATGTTCTCACTCCTTCATATTCTCTGTCATTGCAATTAGGAGATTAGAATGGAAAGGGGATGTGTTTGGGAAAGGGAATGTATCTGGCACGGAGAAAATGGTCTTCAAAATCGGCACAAACAGAACAGCAATAATCTTCTATGTAAATTCCTGTCATGAATTTGAGTAGGAATATGACCACTGCAGGCTTATAGATTCATGTGAATGGTATTCTTGCTGTAGTAACTGACAATGGGATAGCTACTGGCAACAGGCCCAATGCTTCTCAAGCTGATTTGTGGATTTGCTGAGGTTTATTAGGCCAATATTTTTTGTATACCTTGGTAATGCTGGAAAGTGGCTAACTGAATAATCCAGTGTGAATTTTGGCAACACAAGTTGCTGGAATACTTATATTTTCCAATCTTGAGGGCAGGATTTTGTGTGCTTCTGTGTGCACATGGGCAATGTTGAAGGTGGAATTTGCATACTTTTATTACTCATACTGATTATTTTATATTGTTGCTGGACTATAAGAAGAGTTGGAATGATTTGAGATTTTTTTAATAATTAAAGATTATTAATTTAGAATAATTCTGGCACAGTTGGGAGAACTTGGAAAGTATAAAATACACCGTATTCCTATAGTCCATGATTCCAAAAGAAAAGCTAAGTTTTTACAGGCTTATAAAGTGTATTAGTTATATATTTTCTGTATTTTAGGTTCTACATAGGTTGACATATGGTCATAAGGAAATGTGGTTTTACAAAGAAAGTAGGATACAAATAGTCCCAACATATATTTTAACTCCCTGAATTCCCCCCCTCCCCATTGAGGCTTTGTGACATAGTCAAATTACACAAAAGAGTGACCTGATATGAGTGCTTCATGGCCACTTGCTTGGATAACTTCTGTATTTTTTGCTGTCTTTGCCAAGAAAGAGTTGTGTTCTCATTCTATACTCACTGTGCTTAAAGCTTTATGCCACACCATCATGTATTCGCCCTCACACTGTATATACATGCACATGCCTAATAATACAGCTTCCAGTCCTTCAGTCTGGGGTAACAGCTGGGATTCTGCTTCTGTCTTATTTACTAGTGGTTGAATCTTTCAAACAATTAGTTGCAAATTCACTCAATATTCACAGGCATAAAGGTGGGGTTATTTTTCCTGTGATCTCTATTAAAATGTGCAACATGCTAAGATTTTTAAATAATGCATATAAACACAGGTGGGTGTTTGCAAGAAGTGGCTAATTTAATTCTTCATCTGAAACATTTGGATTTTCAGACATTTAATATTCTTATTGTACATTTCTAAACATCCCATTTTTTCATAGAAGAAAGTCTGGGATTAAATAAGAAAAAGTCACAGAATGCCAATCTTTGGATTCCATTTTTATTTTAGTTGGTTATAAATATAACTAAGGTTGAGAAAACATTCAGGAAGAAAATGGGATAAATTTATTTCAACTGTCCCCTTGCAAACACCAGGTCCCTTCTCTGCAAAACTGAGCTGGAGAAAGAACTTCAGGGCAGAGGGCAACTCTCATTTAGCAGATCTGTGAAACAGACAGAAATTGGGTTGAACAGATGAATTAATAAAGATTTCAAACTGTAAATTATTAAGGAGGACTCCAGTTTATTGGATGAGACATCGAAAACAATTTAAAGCAAGGTCTGAATTAATATAGAACAGAGAGAATAACACCATTTATCTTTTAAAATTATTTATGAGGAGAAAATGAAAGCAAAGGGGTGTTCCCTTAGGTAATATTTGGCAATCTCAATTTAGAATTTATTTCACAGATAAAATGGTACTGTACACACATTTTTTACAATATGGCAGCTTGTTGTCTTTATAATGTTCAATATCTTTAGTAGAAGAGAAGACTCCAACATCAGTATCCTCAAAAGCCCAAATAACTTATTAAATTAGGTCCACTCAAAATCTGCAGAAAATTTGGTCAAATGCTAGAGAATTTTTAGGAAATTCTGAAATGTGTTTTAAAATCAAATGATCTCAGAACTGAAAACACTATTATGTTGTCTCTTTTTTTGTACTTTTACTAATAGCTGTAAATAAAATTACTTCTTTTGTTTATTTTTTCCCAAAAATTGTCCCTAACCCTAAGAGATATTTAATTACCCCTTAAAGTCTTCACAAATTTGTACTGCTTTTGTCCCTTTCTTCCCTTAGTCTAAGATGACGACACAAAGCATTAAATAGGATAAGCCACTGAATCATTTCCAATTTGGAACCTTATTCCTACAGACTGTCCTTCTACATTAATATAGCTACACTAGATAAAGAAGTTTCTGGATATTTCTATCTATGCTATTTGCTGTGGAATAACTAGTAGTGAAACCTCTCTGATATATTGTTTTGGTTTCTCTGTAGGTGAGGAATGTCCATAGCAGATCACTGTTCCTAGTAGGAATGAAGCCAAGCTTCACTGAGGGAAAATGGTGGCTCCCAGTTTGCTGGAAAACAGAGAGGAGCCACTGTGAGGAGGAGAAGATTAATAAAGATAGTGCACGTTTTTGTTAAGGGCAGCCCATGGCCCCAGTCTTATTGAGAACACTGGGAGATGGCGACCATTTTGAAAAAGAGGGTAATTCTTCTTGAATTTTTCCAAAAGAGTCTATTCTTCCCCCACTTTTACTGAAGGAGAAATTTTCAATAATGAAGTATGATGGGGAAAATGACTATTAACATTCAACATTTCATACAAAAAATTACTCGCTGTACCACATATACTCAAGTCAATGCCTGAGCTGAGATCATTTGGACCAAAAAAAGGACTGGGCTAAATTTCTTAACATGGGTCTTATAAATCAATTACATTAACAAAGTTACCTTTAAGTTTTCAGAAAACTCATTCTGTACTCCAAGGGTAAGTACTTTAATTTTGGGGTGGATAGGCTGTATTCTTCATACATAAAATGATTAAATTCCTACTTTAAGTTCAAAACTCAACTCAGTTTCAGCTATGTCACTGTTACCAACACCTTCATAATCTATATATATAAAAGTCAAGTGGTGTATGTATGTATGTATGACAGCGAACTCCTCCCGCACCGTTTGAGCCAGAGACTTGAAATTTGGTACAGTGAGGAGTCTTGGGGTCTAGATGCTGGTAAGGGTCGAAAAATTTTCAGATCTCACCTCTGACTTCCCCCAGGGGTGAAAGTCTTTCAGGGCCAATCACATCGGCTGGGCGGTTAGGTGGTGATGATGTCATAATACCCCCTCCAACAGACACCACACTCGCTCAGCTCGCCCCTCCCTCCTCCAACGGAACCCCGGAGATCCCTGAGTTCTCTGCCCCTCCCCCCTCCCAATGGAACCCCGGAGATCCCTCAGTTCTCTGCCCCTCCCACCTGCGAAGGTCCCCGGAATCCCTCAGCTCTGGGCCCCCTCCCCGCCTGCGACGGATCCCAGTTGGGTTTGGTGGGACGGTAAGTGAGGTGAGGGTGTCGGGTTCGGTCAGGGGGTGAGGTGGGAGTGTCGGGTTTGCTTGGGGGGGTCAGGTGGGGGTGTCGGGTTTGGTCGGGGGGGTACGTGAGCCGGGGGGTGTCGGGGTTGGTCTGGGGGGGTGGGAAGGTGTTGGGGTGGGTGAGGGGTGAGGTGTGGGTGTTGGGTTTGGTCTGGGGGGGGGAAGGTGTCGGGGTGGGTGCCCAGACCAAACCCGACACACCCCCGGCTCACTTACCCCCCGACCAAACCCGACACCCCCACCTCACCCCCCCACCAACCGCAAAACCCCCTGACCAACCCCAACACCCACACCTCACCCCTCACCCACCCCGACAACTTCCCACCCCCCCAGACCAAACCCAACACCCGCCCGGCTCACGGTGCACTGTGTAGCACACAGATTATTAAATACACTGTTCGGTCGGCGGGTGAGGTGGGGGTGTCGGGTTTGCTCAGGGGGTGAGGTGGGGGTGTCGGGTTTGGTCGGGAGGTCAGGTGGGGGTGTCGGGTTTGGTCGGGGGGTGAGGTGGGGGTGTTGGGTTTGGTTGGGGGGGGTCAGGTGGGGGTGTCGGGTTTGGTTGGGGGGTAAGTGAGCCAGGGGGTGTCGGGTTTGGTCTGGGGGGGTGGGAAGGTGTCGGGGGGGGTGAGGGGCGAGCCGGGGGGTGTTGGGGTTGGTCAGGGGGTGTCAGCTGTCTGTCCCCTCCCCACCTCTGACTGACCCGAGCAGCGCCGGGCACTTATGCTAGTATGCCAATATATGCTGACCACACCCAGCAACCACCTTGCCATGCTAAAAGTTTACTTTAATAGTTATCTATGTTCTACAAGAAACAATCAGACAATTATGGTAATCATCCTGCAGTAATCCATTGCTGACTCAATACCAATCTAGTTAAATGAATATTACTAAAATTAAAGGAACATTTTGTTTATAGGACAAGGTAAGAATCTCTTGCAATCCTATGCAATTTTTTTTCATTACATTTGAATTTTATAACCATTGCTGGAGACAGGGATTGGTAATTTTTGAAATAGCTAGAAAAATAGATTGGAGTTAGTAAGAGCAGCTCAATTAAGATGTCTGCTCAGTGTGTATTCATGGTCAAAAAGTGACTCAACTCTTTAAATTCTATCAAATGCTTCAGGATACAAGTAATTCCACAGCCAAGATTAAGAGATAAAGTTAACCTATGGAATAGTGGTGTACAATTATGTGTACTGTGTGGAGTTCAGAATGCCCACTAAAGCAACTAGAGTTGGCCACTGTCCATTGGTCTCTTTCCACTCTGTCTTGCTATGAAAATTTGCAGGTACCTATTCTACAAAAATGGACAGGGTAGATGATCAACAAAGACTGTTCTTATTGGATTACTGGAAGTTTAGAAGACAGGAGTACAGTGGATGTTACTGGCTATTGGTGCTGCAAATTATCTATCACCTAATAACAAATCCTATTGCTTTTGATTGCCTGCCTCAGAACTGATTTAAACATGTTGCATTTATTCCAGCCTTGGTTACTATTTCTGCCTTGATCTTCGTATATGTCAAACCTGTGGAAAAAATGCATAAATTGGGCTTGTTTTCACTTAATTGGCTTGTGAGTTGCTTGTTGGCTAGTTTTTGGCTTGTAGTTTGTTGCTAAGAAGAAGAAGAAGTTTGTTGCTTCTTTTTTTTTTAATCGGCTCCCGGCAAGCAGGGGCAAGGTCTGGAGAGAGTCAGGCCCACCACAGCAGGCCCACCATAGTCCCAGATTGTATACCAGGGGATCTAGTCACATAGAGCATTGGGGTTCTTGTTTTGGCCTTGTTTTGAAATGGGATTAGATTGATTTTTGGCTTATTGTGAAAGTTGGGGTGCTTATTTGCAGTGGCAAAGTTGGCAACTGTGTTGATTCTCCTTGCAACTTTCTCCCCTACTCTGAAGTACTAATAAAAGTGTAGGGGAAATGAGTATTATTCTCATGCCTCATTTTTTCTGCTAGTTCTTTTGATCTTACCCTTCATTTTGTATATTTCATCTGTCTCATATTCATAATCCCAAAGCCTGTTCTCATCATCATCATCCTGAGACTTTTCATTCCAAAGAACAACAAAATAGAAAAAAAATGCTTATATACAGTATTTTATTTCCAAATCCAGGAACAAGTAAAATGCCAGCAGCTAAATTGTAGATAGCAATTTCTGCCTCCTAACAGTGAAATTGTTTCCCAATTTATTTCTCAAAGGTTTTCTCTAGAGATATTCACCTAAACTTCCTTTCTTCTCATTAGCTAGGAGAAGGCTTCTAATGGTAGCAAATCTATTTTCCTAATGGTAATCCCAGTAGATATCTACATTGTGATGTTTGGTTTCAGTCACATTACTGAAAAATATGTGTCTTGAATGCATGGAAAAAATCAGAAATTAAAGCTGAAGCATTATTGTAAGTCTGTACTTATGGTTGTTATAATTCACCTGCAGAAAGCACATTCTTCTCAAAGTGGTTCATAGTATTATCTCCATGGTATTAGATAAAACTGCCCATTTCAACAAATAGGGGTGGTTTGATTTTTCCCTACAGGGGAAAAATCCACACTCCCCTGGAGCCACAGTTATTGGAGTCCTCTACATGCAGATCACCCTACTTGAAAACTTTGCTTGAGTCCTCCGCATACAGCCATGTGGATTTAGGTGCTCAACTGTAGGCCACCATTTTTAAAATCTTGGCCTAATCATATCTGGCTAACTACCAGCTACTTAGCTATGAAACTTAGAGGAAATATTTAGCATAGAAAAAGAAAGTATTAACAACAGTACCTAGATGAAATTAAGGGAAAAAAAGGAGCAGAATATCAGAAAAAATTTCCAACAGCAGCAGAAGGCTCAGGGAAGCAATGGAAGCTAAAGCATTGGGCATTAAACTGCAATAGGTCAAAAGTACAATAAGTGAGCAAATCCAGCTCCAGCAAGAGTTTGGCCTAGAAGGATTTTTGTCATCCTTAGGCCCCATGATTCAAAAATCATGAGTCTCCCAGACACACAGTGAGAATTGAGAAGTAGGCATCTGTTACACCTGACTTTTGCAATTTCTATATTTTTAGGTTCTTAAGAATTTATATATACTCCTTTAAAATACTTGAAGTATATATTTCCTAGAACACAAGATATATGGTTTCACTCTGCTGTTGCAACAAGAGATGAAGAAGGACGATTTCCCCAAAAGAAACAGTCATGAAGACTGAATCCATTTAACAGAACAATGATGTGATGTGAAGTGATTGCAAATTCCAGCAGCTTCTGGAATGGAGTCTATGCTATTCACTCAAGCATAGTGATAGCGTTCCGGGGGGGGGGGGGGGGGGGAGAGAGGAAGTGAAAATTGGATATGCTGTGATGGCTTGGTGGTAGAATACAAAAGTTGTTAGTCACAGTGTTTAAAACCCCCTTCAGGACTGAAAACATTACCTCTTTGCTGTCTTTGTACAACAGGGCAAAGCATATGGGAAATCCTAGCAATGTAAGCAATTAGCAGCACTTTGCCTGTATTCACTTCACTCTAGGTGCTAGATGAGCATCTCAGAGGGAGAGTATATCCACAGACTGTAAAAAACCACAAATTAAAAATGTGCACTCATTAATTTAATTAAATAAAATTCTCTAATGCTACCTCAGCTATCATTTTGTGTATTTCACCATGCTTACATACAGGGACTGACTCCTCTGTGGTTATTACTTTCTGATGGCACTGCAGCTTGCCATTTCATTGATACGAAGAATACATGCATACACACTGCATTGTTCTGTATTTTGCCTAAAGCTCTTCCAAAAAAAAGATCCTGCTTGAATCTCTATGGCACAACTTTAGAAATAATCATTCATTTTTCAAAAGAGCTGGGCTTCTAGAACTGTTTAAAAAAGCAAAAGTTGGAGGAGTTCCTTTCTGGTGTTGAAGTCTCCCAAATTATTCCAAGGCAGAATGGATTAGCGAGGTAGCTAAGAATTCTGAGAATCTCCATGTATTCATTTCAGACCTGAGAGATGCCACTCAATGATTCAGGTAATAAGTTTCCAGTAGCTACCTACATGTAAAGAAGTGTCAGATTGTGAAGAGGAAAGCATCAAATGTGAAATGTGGTTGTCTAATAAAAGAAAATCTGCAATGGAAAACGGGGGGAGGGAGGGAATTAAAGGAAGCACTGAGACAAAATACTAGAAGTTCCAGTGTTTTCCTTTTAGACTTTTCCCATTCCACCTACTACACCATACCGAATAATGGAAATCACTGATTTCAGATTGACCTTTAAAGTACAAACTGTAGTCAAAAGATTCCTTCAAAATCCTGACATTGTAATAAAAAATGTTTTTTGTTCAGTGAGATTTCTTTGTGAACAGACACTGTAGCTACTGAAATGCATAGTTAAGCCACTAAAGGTTTCTAAATGAAGAAAAACATATAATTATGTTTCCTCACAGGGAATGTTTAATTGGCCCTCAATTTGTGGTTAAAAAAAATACAACCATCAACAGCCACAAAAATGAGCATATTTATTCCTTCAGAATGAAGAGACAGATCCTCAGCTAGTGTAAATCAGCATAGCTCTACTGAAGTGAATAGTGCTACACTGATTTTAGGTTGAGGATCCAGCACCATATGCTACAATAATGTAAGAACAGAAGATTTCCATACCTGATCACACCCACTCATCCATCAAATTTAATATCTTAGCTCCAGTGGTGCCCATCAATTAATTATTGAGAGGAAGATGAACCTCCATCTCCATGCCAGTTGTTGGGAAAGAAATCAATTTATGCCCTGAAATATGCGATTTGAATATCCTCATTTTAGATTACAGCGCTTTACAATTATCCAGAACTTTTGCCAATAATAGAAACTTTTTTAAAAATTGAGGGGGAAAATGAGGGCAATTGGTCTACAGCAGGGACCTTTGGCACGCGGCCCGTTAATTAAAGCCACTGGCGGGCCAGGACAGTTTGTTTACCTGCAGCTTCCGCAGGTTCAGCTGATCGCAGCTCCCACCAGCCGTGGTTCACCATTCTAGGCCAATGGGGTCTGCAGAAAGGGGCAACCAGCACATCCCTCAGCCCACAGCACTTCCTGCAGCCTCCATTGGCCTAGAACTGCGAGCCGTGGCCAGTGGGAACTGTGATCAGCGGAATCTACAGATGCTGCAGGTAAACAAACCATCCCATCCTGCCAGAGGATTTCCTTGACGGGCTGCGTACCAAAGGTTGCCGATCCCTGGTGTACAGCAAAATTTTATGTGTGCATAATCCGTGGCAGAAAAGCTGATGACACCCATGGCCTGCCATTTTCCCTTATCAGTTGTACAAACATTTTCTGCTTTAGGACAGAATGGATTACAGTAATGCCATGCATATTTTGCTGCAGTTATGTACTTTAACTCAAATCTTACTAGTCACCAAGAAACAAATATTTAATACTTGAATCACTAAAATAAAACTTGCTCTGTCAAGAGATTACTTTTAAATAAATTTGGAAGTATGGTCGTACAATGGACACAGATGGGCGCTTTCTCTTGTAGCGAAACCAGTGTGCATTCATCTCTGGCCTGGCTCAAATGAGCTCCCCAGAATTCTAAATGTAGCTGCTGATCTGGATTTGATTACTTTGAGTGAGATGAGGGGAGGGAAGGAGAGAGTGGATTTTTAATAGAATCTCAGCTAGACATGTCGGGGGAGCTTGACTCTGTCAGTTTAAATGTACAAATCTACCCTTAGCAAAAGAACATGTGCCAAGAGGATGAATGAAACCTGGTAAACATTATAGTTAATTTATTGCCTGAAACAACAACCCTTTTAATTGATTGACAAATGAACAGAAGCAAAGAATAAGAAAAGTAAATGAAAACACGGCAGGAGTGGACAGCTTTGTAATTGGAAATTGAAAAGGTCATGAAATGTGGCTCAGTGTAATTTATTTGAATTGAATCATTATTTTCTGGAAATCTTTATTTGAAGCCTGAATATGGACAACACTAACTTTAATGCAATCCACTTTGATGACTTGAAACATGACACAGACAATGTGGAGACAAACAGTGACCAAGCTACTACATAGTGGTCGTGATAATGTGGAGCCAGTGTGAGATCTTTCAATAAATGATATTTCTTTGGAGCACTGTGTCCTTTAGTAATAAATAATAATGAGTATAAGATGCAATTTTCAAAATTGCCCAAGTGACTTAAAAGCCTAAGTCCCATTTTCAAAAGTCACTTAGGATTTTTCTACATGAAGACTTAAGATTAGGCTTGATAAGTTTATGGAGGGGATGGTATGATGGGATAACCTAATTTGGGCAATTAATTGATCTTTGACTATTAGCCATAAATATGCCCAATAGCCTGTGATGAGATGGTTAGATGGGGTGGGATCCGAGTTACTACAGAGAATTCTTTCCTGGGTGTCTGGCTGGTGAGTCTTGCCCACATGCTCAGGGTTTAGCTGATCACCATATTTGGGGCCGGGAAGGAATTTTCCTCCATGACAGATTGGCAGAGGCCCTAGAGGGGTTTTCACCTTCCTCTGCAGCCTGGGGCACGGGTCTCTTGCTGGAGGATTCTGTGCACCTTGCAGTCTTTAAACCATGACTTCAATAGCTCAGACATAGGTTGGGGGGGTAATTACAGGAGTGGGTGGGTGAGATTCTGTGGCCTGCGTTGTGCAGGAGGGCAGACTAGATGATCATAGTCGTCCCTTCTGACCTTAAAGTTTATGACTCTATGGCTCTATTGAGTTTGCGGCAAGCTGGGGTGTGGAATCTACCCCACATTAGACTAACACACTCTAATGGTCCATGTGGACCCTGCTTATGAAGCACTAACAGCTGGTTGATGCACTTTAGCCCATTCCTGTTTCAAAGCTAGGTAGATCAAAGCACACTAACAAACAGAGTATATCAGGAGAGTCCACTCAGACTGTGCATGGCAGGCAAGCACAAGGTAGATTCACAGCCCTGCTTGCCAGAGATTAAATGTTTGTGCAGACAAGCCCTTCGACAGTTAGTTGTCTGAGTCCCAGTGACTTTGAAAATGGAACTTAGATGCTTTAAAAAATAATTTTTATGAATTCTTAGATGAAATAATCACCTTTCAAAGGAGGGTGGGAATATTCATGATTCAAAGATAAAGAAACTTAGGTACCATACAGATATTTAAAGATCACAAATTTACAATGGCATATAACCTAGATCTTTTGACTTCCAGTCCCTGCTTTATCCACCAACTAACACAACTTCAGTATCTCTTGAGCAGAATACTGCTTCAGCACACGCACCATTACTATATACAATTATATAAATTAGAGATGGGAAAGGCCTATCACATTCTCCTGTCAATCTCCCCATCAACTGAAAATTTTTCTCTACTGTTCATTTTCTAATGTCATGGCCAATCCAGTCTAACATATCCCCTCTCATGAATTTTCCTCTGAACATTCAACCTATGTATAACCCAATTTGCAATCTTTTAGCCAATCTCCCGATAGTTAGGATAAGAGCTGGGCAGAGAATGGAAATTTGTTTCACAGAAAATTCTGAGATTTCAAAATTTATTTTCATTCTGATTTGGAATGAAACGTGTACATTTTGAAATGACCCATTAAATATTTTTGTTATTAAAAAGTGTTTAACATCAGTGAAAACATTTTCATTTTAATTTTGACTTTTTATTATAATATATAGTATAACAAAAATTGAAAATATCAAAACAAAAAGTCATTTTAAATGGAAAAGTTGAAATGTTTCAATCCAAAAATATTGAAACAGAATGTTTTGACCCTCTCTGAATTTTTTTTTTTAACATTGCTTTCCTGCTATACCTAATTCCAGAAAAATCAGCACCATTTTTAGTGGCTTGGTTTTGATAGAACAGCATTTTCCCTGGAAAACGATTCTGTCAAAATTCTTCTGATTGGCTCTATTTAGGATAAGGAACTGAAATCAAGCCAAGTAACAGACTTCCTGGCACACAAAACCAAATACTTAATTACAAATGCAGATAACTTGAAAGACCACTTAGTACAATTGTGAAAATCGAATCAGATGAACACCTCATCCATTTGTGAAAGATCCATTCAGATATTTATGAAAAGCAAACAGAAATTCTTTAAAATCTTAATCAGTTCTTGGATAGATAACACACAAAAGAAAAATTTCAAATTTAGAGGCTATATTGTACAGAATATATAGTTAGCCCCATTCCACCCAGAATACACCAGAGGATAAACATGTAGAGTGGAGGCAGCCTCTATGCCAGCTTCTCTAATCTCACTCTTCAGTAGCAAGAAAGAGCACAATGTAGAAAGAGCTGCACTTAGTGTCAAGAGTCACCAAAAGAGCAGGATTGTATGTAAATACAATGTCCTTACCAAGAGTAAGGAAGCCATGCAGCTTTCTTCTAGGAACAGTGATGTTCCTCATCAATTTTGTTGCTTTTCTGTAGCTAGTCAATATTTTCCTAATAATAAAATCTACATATACATAAAAGCAACACTTGATTGGTGGTCACACCACAGCTGTAGCCAGGGACTTACCGTTCTACTCCAGTGTGATATTTCTGTGTAGCAGATCAAAACTGCAAGGGCCTTTTTAAATTTATTTTTGCTACTGTACTGCACTGAAACTGTTTCCTAACTTGCCATCCCTTATTAGCACTAAGACTTCTTTTGACATTTCTCCTTCTCAGGTTCCTCCCCTTCTGGATTTTGTATTATCTTCTCCAGTGCATTCACTATGTATTTTTTCAATGATGTTTCCAAGTCATAATCGTTCATGCTCTCATTGCTTTGCACAGCTCCAACAATGCTGCAAATTTCTCTCAACTGGCCAACTGCTGTGACTTTATGGCTATTGTGTGTCAACAGAGCAGTGCAAAGCTGCTAGAGGCAATCGGAGGATCTGGCCCTTGAAGTCCCTCTGTATTAGTTCTCCATATTCAACTATATTTGCAACTCCTCACAGTTGACTAATATTTGCAGATGTATTAGGAAGATACTTATTCCCTTTTAAGATCCTAATGAAGATGTAAAATGAGTCCAGTCCTAACTTCATTCCTTCATTATGCCGTTGAATATGTTCAAACAGTGTGATACATGTATGGAAACAAGGGTTAAACAATTTGACTATAGGCCGACAAGTCATGTCAAGACAGAGCACAGTCAAGCTAACTCTCTTTCTCATAATGCAAGACTTGGGAAAGTAGACTTTGTGTCTACAGCGGGAGAGAAACACAGAACAGAGTTAGTGTGACCTAGCCTTGAAGATAAGGATGTTTCAGAACAGAAATGTGAAACTACTGGGATGGGCAGGACATAATATAAATAAAATGTAGATGTTTTAATTAGTGTATGCCATGAAAAGGGTATAAATAAGCTGATATAACTATTGAAAACAAGATTTCCAAGAACATGGAATTATGTGCTTTATGAACATTATAATGCATAACATATACCACCTTCTTTGTAGATCCTGCAAAATCTTATGCATATGGTTAACTTTATGCACTGCAAGTCGTTCCATGGACTTTCCTGGAATTGTTCAGTGTGGAAAGCTAAACACATGCATAACTCCATGCAGGAATGGGATCTAGGAACAGATTTTTAATGGTATGTACATGCCTAAAGATGCAGATCAGTGCCTATTGGGATTTTCAAAAATTCTTCGGCACCTAAACCTCATTCAAATCAATGAAAGTTGAGCACCTAAATATCTTTTAAATCAAGCTGAGATAGGAACCTGAGTATTTCTGAAAATCACACGATGTGCCTATCTGCATCTTTAGGCACGTACATAACATTCAAAATCTGACCCTGGGTTTCTAATTATTTTTAAAAGCTGTTCAGTTTTATTGTCACATTAATTATGGTTCCAATGTCCTCTTCACTTCCCCACCCCTTATCATATTTGTTCCTTAATTTTAGAGTGATAGAATCTAGACTTATGAAATGGTAATTGGCAATAATTCCCTTAATACCTTAGTATACATAGCATCTGGACTGCCTTTTGTATGCATGTTGAAATTGTTCTATTCCTTAACCTCCTCTTTACCAACAAATATTGTACAAGTTCTTCCTTGTCTCCTAATTGCCCAAACTTCTTTTCTTTCTTTTTCTAGATTTCCAGAAATTCTTTAACTCAGCTGTTTTTGAGTAATTAATATACTCCACCTCATTTATAAATTGACTTATTTTCCTCTAATCTTCTTTTACCTCTGACATATACATAAAAACCCTTTAAATTGACATTAACTCCTATTTCTTGATGACTTTATATTTTCTCTACAAACATTAATTGACTGTATATTCTTCTTAAGTTAATGCCCTGCTTTTCAATTTCTCTTATGCCTTTATCCTCTTTTATGCAGACCTTTCAACAGTCCCTTTTGAAATCATATTTTTTCCTTCCATTCTCCACCATTGGGACCACAGTAAAACTTAGAATACAATTGTTGTACATGTTTACTACTGCCCACAAGTGGATAGAATTAGAAAACTAAATTTTTTAGACCTTTCATTGGTAAGAAATTATGGAGTCTCTTTGAGTTTAAGTGTTACAATGTTTGAAGTCAGAATTAGAGCTGGGTGAACATTTGAATATTTTTTTTTACTGGCAATTCCAAAATAAAAATGGGGAAGCATCAAGCCGAAACTGAACATTCTGATTTTTTTTTCTAGTGAATCAAAAAGAACTGATTGAAATTTTGCTACTGCATATTCAATTGTTTCAGTGCTAGCTATTGTCACAAAAATGAGCTGGTAGAGGACCCAACTCTCTTAGACCACCACTTAGGGTACTCACCTGCAATGTTGGAGACCAGCATTCCATTTGCAAATGCACTGGTTTCCCGAAAAAAACCACAATTTATTTTTAAACCATTCAGCAAAGTCATTAAAGTTTTGGGTCAACTGAAACAGCTTTTTTTTGCCAAATATTGTATTTATCAAAAAATTAAAAATTGCCCAGCTCTAGTAGGAGTGTCTGAAATCTATCCTCATCCCTGTTTTGAAGTCCCATGTAGTCATTCTGTGTAGCATCGTGGTGGTCATGATGTTTCCAGATGGTCACTAACTTGTCATAACAATTATTTTAAAAAAATATTTGTGACAGCATAATGCTGGCCTCTATTGCACGTTTTATTACTGTTGTATAGTTTTAGGACTCTATAATCCTTACGTGTCTAAGATACCATATCTTTTAAAATATTTCCCTGCTTCATCAAATTTAATGAAAACACCTAATACCATATTTTCCCCAGCCTCATTTTAAATTTATTATTATTACTTATTTACTATATTTACTTTGTAATAGCACTCAAACTTTTCTATCAGGATTAGTTCCCCATTGTGTTAGGTGCTGTACCAACTCAAAACTGGAGCATGTTCTTTACTCAGAAAACTTGTGTGTTTTTATTAATAGAGAAACAGATTCTTTTATGAAACATTCTTCTGTCTTTTAAATAGAAACTATATTAATTCAATATAAAACTTCTTTTAACTTAATAATGTCTCATTTCTCCATGTATAATGGAAACTATGGGTATGTCTTCACTATCCGCCGGATCAGCGGGTAGTGATTGATCTTTTGGTGATCGATTTATCTTGTGTCATTAAGACATGATAAATCGATTGCGAAAGGCACTCCCATAAACTCCAGAACTCCAGCTCGCTGAAAGATGTAAGCTGGAGTTGACGGGGGAACTCGCTGCTGACCGCTGCCACCATGAGGACAGCAGGTAAGTTGGCCAAAGATGCTGTTGCAGGGGGCTTATCTCGTTGCCGGGAGAAACGAGGCCTCACACAGGTGGCTAGTTGGAAAGTGGTGAATTTATTGGAGGGGGCGGCATTTCGTGCTGGGGGGCTTATCTGCCAGCACGGCCTCAATACAAGATGACTGACACACTTAGGGCGGTGTTCAGAGTGCCCAAAGAGGAAGCCCAACCCAAAGAGGTGTGTCAGCACAGATATACCCATACTCATCTCATTAATAGCAAGCAACAAACTGATTGGTTACACACTTGTTGGTTACGCAGTCCTGCCTTAGTTTCCCCATTTGGTTTCCCACGCATTCGTTCTCACACAGACGGGGTAAACACTCATGCAGCTGGGAACTGGTTCCCAAACACACAGATAACACAAGGTCATTCTCAGATAATACCACCATTATGCACTCTCCTGGAGTTGACTCAGAAGCGTAACTGCACTTCCTAGAGATTGCCCGTCACAATGTCTTCCGGTCCTAACAGATGCGCTGACTTCAGTTACGTTATTCACGTAGCTGAAGTTGCGTATCTTTGGTCGATCCCTCCCCCTACTGTAGACCAGCCCTGTGTAATACTTATTATAAGGAGTAGTATGGCTCTATGATCAAGATAGCACTATATCTGATATGCCATATAGATGCTAACTACTGTTATTACTTTTTGCCTTGAACACAGACAGCAGTATGTAACATTGCACAGTCTGCAAAATGAGAACTGAACTACAAACAGCTTTAAAAAATGGTTATTCCTATGCATTGTTAATGGAAAAACAGACCATGAAGCAGAAGTTTGCAATCACAAGGAAGAATGAATGAATGTATTTCTAAAGAACTTCATACATTATGTATCCTATATTATAGTTCTTAGATGCAAACCAATGGAATAAAATAAGTTATCTAAAAACATTTGCACAAGAGAAAATTCTAATCCTTATGCATTTTCCATTATGCTTACTAAGCTTGCTCTATCTCCCAGTAACTTACTGAAATGGGAATCAAAATGTGAAAGTCCATAATGGAGATTGGCAAGAAAGCATAAAAATTCTAGGCACTGTAAAATTAATAGAATCAATAGCCATCTTGATGTAATCCAAATATAAAGTTCCCCTGTTTTGCTTTCAGAGTTAGAAGGAAATAAAAATAAGAGTAAACTATTTATCAGTTATTAGGTCTGTCAGAGTTCCTCCTCTTCTCCAGAAGTGCTGCAGAAATTAACATGACTAGAACAATAACAGCGTCTATCAAGAAGCAGAGAGAGAGAGAGAGGAAAGAATGGTGAAAGAGAATAACAGGAGAATGACTCCACTTCCAAACTACTCAGGCTGTTCCAAGGGAAAAATATCACAAAAATATTCAATTTAAGACATATACTGCGAGGAGGAAGGGAAGGACACAGAATGGAAAGAAGAGAGGGACTGAAAAATGCAGTGAGTAATCTTCTGGTAACTGCCATCTTCTTTTCCTGCACATCCTGAGAACCATTATAGCAAGTGGACATGCAAGCGGTACCCCAGATTTGAGCTAGGACCGTTCCTGAGAAGCAGCCTGGAACCATTTAATTGTACGTGGCTTTTGCAGAGGACTTGAGGTCCACTGGGGAGCTGTTGATGAAGATGTGAGATGAACACCAAGTAACAGTAGGAAGACAGGAAGGCCCAAACAGTCTCTCTGACCCATTATGGGGACATAGAAACCCAAGAGCCACTAGATGCCATGACTTTTTACATAAAGAGAAACAAATGAGTTTTTAAGTGATTAGTTTGTTCATTTTTTTCGAAGAGACAAAGTGTAAGAGTACTTAAATTATGCTATCCTATATTAAGGATCACCCATTTCCAGAAACACTGCCATCATCTCCTGGGAAGTTAAGAATAACAATTTCTTGGAGCAGGTCTCCAGTGCTGCGGTGCAGTCTTTACACTTAGAGTTTTACTAGGTCTTGTACAGTAGACATTTTTGCATCTGTGGATGCAGCTTTTGGCAGAACATTTCTCTACAAATAATTCTGCCCTACTGTCATTGACAGAATGCTAAACAGATGCCATCAAGTTAAAGAATAACCTTGTCCATTTCAATAGACTTTTTTCCATCTAAACTACTATTTCGCCAAAGGCCAGTGTCTGGATTTTTTTTCACTACAGGAAAGGCCTGTGGATTCTGTGAGTGCACTCATGTAGACATATATTTTATATTTACTCATTCCAAACAAACTTAGTTATGCTACATTTTCAGCAAAGAGGAGGACTGCCTTCTGGGTATTTATCTGGAGTCCTGTAGTAGAAGTAAAATTTTCTCAAAATACCAATAAATAGCCAGCAAAATCACTGAGTCCCAAATCCACTGTAATCTTTCTTACCAGATAATCACACACCATTGAACAAAATGCTGTGTGTGGATGCACATGTCTGTATTTCTTCTAACATTTCTAGATTGAAAACAGCACTCCTGTCTCTGATGCTTAACTTCAGTGATCATTTTGGGGAAGTAAGGACTATCACCTAAGTAAAGGTTTGTGCTTCAAACAGTAACACCGGGAAGGGGGGGGGGTGTTGTTTTTTTTTTACTTCCTTTGAAATATCAGAGGTTGACCACAGCTAAATAAGGGATATCAGATAGCATGGACCAATGCTCTGCATTCTCTTTATAGATGTCTGTTTGATGTGTTTTGCTCACATGCTCAGAGTTATACTGACTGCCAAATCTATGGTTGGGATTAGAGCTGGTTGGAAATTTTCCAACAGAACTCTGCTCTGACTCGTTTTTTTCCCCAGAAAATCCCAGTTTGGTGAGCCCAAAATATCTAGTAAAGTGGGCTGAGGTTTGATGAACTTTCAACAAATCACAGGCAGGGCTCTCTTGGACCCCTTCCTGCAGAGACCAGATAGACCCTGTCTGTCAGGCTGTTGGGGATTCTAGGTTTCCAGGGACTACAGTTTTGGGGCAGAATTGGCATGCTCAGGCCAGGGCTCTAAGGTGACCAGATGTCCTGATTTTATAGGGACAGTCCCGACTTTGGGGTCTTTCTCTTATATAGGCACCCATTATCCTCCACCCTCTGTCCTGATTTTTCACATTTGATGTCTGGTCACCCTAAGGGCTCTCTGAACTTCCAAGCTTCCTGGGAAAAACCCTGGCTTAAGCCAGGGCTCTTAGGGCTTCCAAGTTCTCTGCTGTTGAGCCAGGATCCTGGAGGACCAGGAATGGACTTCCAGAAGCTGCAGCTCTGAGCAAACCTGAACTGGACTGCCCCTGTAATCCTGAGTTTTGGTCAGCTCTAACTGGGAAGAATTTCCCCCCCAAGTCAGATGGGCAAGAAGCTTTGAGGTGTGAGGGGGGTTTGCCTTCCTCTATAGCATAGGCATGGGCCATCTGCTGGGATCATTTGGGCTAATCTCTTCTAATCAGTTTCCTACCATTGCAGGGGTCGCAGGCATTGGAAGCGCCTTGGCCTTCCTGTTCTTTTGCCCATGACTCACAGTTCAGTTTCCGGAGGACTGAAATGCTTTAGTCTAACTAAAGTCTTTTGATTTAATATAGAAATATCAGGAGGAAATTCAACTGTTTATGATATTCAGGGGTCAGACTAAATGATCCCTTGTGAAACTATGAAACATATAATTCTCCTATTTTCTCCTTAGCCTTCTTCAGTGCCTTTTCTCTCCTCCTCCAACTTTTCTCTTCATGGGAACCTCTCCCACTTCTTCCCAATGAAGTGAGTATCTTTGTGTCAGCGGTTTTCCACACCACCATACTGTGACTGTTTTCCTCTGAGAGCATAAGACTCCTTCCATGGTGTGTCTTCACAATTCAATAGAGATTTAAACCTGTTTTGAAATAGGAAATCTTGTTGATGGTGGTGCCACGAGGCGAGCAGCCCGCGTGGTCCACCCCTGCTCTGAAATGAGATTCCCAAAGAAGAGACAAGAGGCAGACAGCAAGAGGAGAACAGAAGGCAGCTACTAGCAGTGGTAATGGCTGTAGTCACCAGAGATGCATTGGGTTACAACACTGCTAAATGCAGATAGCCTGGCTCTGGCTGTGCCACCTTAAGCCCCAAATAAAGTCAATGGGACTATTCACATGCTTAGACATATTTAAGAACCTGGCTGAATTGGGAAGTTGGGGAGAGGGTGTGTATAGTGCCTTTTCCAGCCACAAGCTTGAACTTAACACATTTCACATGTAGTGGAATCATTTTTTCCTTGAAAGCAAAGACCCAATATACAGTTAAAACCTTATTTGACTTTTCTCAGCTATGACAGTATATCCACAGTTACAGGAAATATTACAAAATGTAATGCTATGCAATGCATAATGTAGTTGGTATGCTCATATTGTGCATTACCATTATTTTACATTATCAATGGCTTTGACTCTAATTCTTCTTAATGTGGGCAGTTCACTTTTAATTGACATTATGTTAGTATAATGGCAAGGTAATTTATACATTAAAAGTAAGTAAAATAAAATAAAATAACTTGAGACTACTTTCGCTAAAAAGTTCTGAAAAGGATAATAAAGATAATTGAACATTGTGATTTTTCCATTGCTAATGCCTTCAAAGCCATCACCTTATTAATATTTATGAAAGCCACTAAAAGTTTATTTTTGTCACAGAGAAATTCAGATGGGTAGGTGACATCTAACAGCTGACATACTTTACTGGAATACGATATTGTTTCAGAATAACAATTGATGTGTCCAGTCCTATGTGACACTAGACAAGTCACTGACCCTCCCTGTGGCCCAGAGATTCTTCATCTGTACAACTCCTATCTACCTTTAAAATCCTGGCCTAACTGAAATTATTGGGAAATCTGCCATTGATTTAAATGCAGCAAGAATTTCACCCATCATGTATAAATTAAACATTTTGACCACATGTACTCATCAGTGTCTGAGAGACTCTAAGCTAGGGTATTAACCAAAGAGATGGAAGAATGTGGGAAATTATGTAAATGTAGGTAGGGTAGGCAGCTGCCTTGTTATAGACTCACTGGCCCACATTTAGCAGTGATATATAGGAAGCCATTGTAAACTACACACTAGGTGAGAGTCTGAGTCTAGACGAGTGATACTCTAGGGGAATTCTGCACCAAAAAATAAAAAAACTCTGCGCACAATATGTTAAAAATTCTGCATATTTCATTTGATAAAATAAGACAATATCATCACTCTGGTTTCAATTATTCGGTACTTCACTTAAACTAGAATAGAGTGGATGGAAAATGCTACTGGGGAGCATTGGAGGAAATCCCCAACCTCCCTTGCCTGATAATAAAGGCTTGACCCTTTATTTCTAGTTATTAATCAACAAATATATGCAGCCATATGCTCAATGTTACACCATAACAACCAAAGAGCAAGTGAAGGCTGGGAAATCAAATTCACAATTTATATTGCCCCCTCCCCCAACTCCCTGCAGTGATTTACATCTCTACTGGCTGCTCCAGGCACCCAAACCAGCCTGTCTGTGATGTTGGGGAGAGACACAGGACCACTCTTGCAGTTTCCTTTTGTTTTCCCATCAAAAGTCATTTTTCTGCTGGGAAGCAAATAAATCTGTGGGGGACATGAATTCTGTACATATGCAGTGATGCAAAATTCCCCAGGAGTAGAGTGTGTAGAGTTTACATTAAAACAACTTAGACTTCCTCTGGACTCATTTAGATTCATCTCTGCAATGAGCCAAAAGATCGTCCCTACCCTCTCCTAAAAAGTCCACTATGGGTGGTTATGTTAATTCTCTCCCTCTGACCCCCAAATAAAAATAAGGAGAGAAGATATTCTATGAATAATTTATATGTGAGGCTGTGATATCTATATCTAACACTATGCTCTGAGAAAGCAAATCAACACAGCTTCTAGTTTTCAGACTTGCACAACAACTAATATTTAGAATTTATATATTCAACTAAGTCTTCCAAGTGCTGCATAAACACCGACTAATTTATCTTTACAACACCTCTGTGAGGTAAGTAAATAAGTAGTATATCACTGGAATGTGGAATGTGAGGACTAGAGCCCTTTAAAAGATTTCAAGTAATGATACATCTATAAACATGTATATATAGTGTACTGTCATGATTAAATAAATGCATCTTTGCTTAGCATACGGAGATCTGGATTAAATCATTATCCTTATTTAAGGTGGTAAACAAATACAAGTATCTGTGAAACTCCCTGTTCAAGTAAGATAAGGCAAAAAGCTGTTAATCATCATTTTCAACTTTCAAGCACTGGACTTGTAAATTGAAAGTTATTTATGTTTAGGAAAGTAAGAACATTTACAAATTCCTAAAATTTAAATATGTCTTAATGCACAAGACATTTTTGCTGACAATAAACTCTACATCATATTAACTGCAGATAAAAGGAAAATTAGCCCTAATGGGTAAAATTTTCAAAAGTGCCTAAGTGACACAGGATCCTGACACCCACTGACTTTTAGTGAGACAGAGGTTTCTAAGTCATGTTTGAAATAGAGGACAAATCTATACAACACTATTAAGTAAAGCTAAGTAAAGTCCATATAAAGCCACCACAGTAATTGAAACAGTTTTACATGTCTACACTATGCTGTTTGTGTCAGCAGTACGCATACTCACCAGATGAACTTGCACTGATTTAGCTGCCAGTACGGGGCATTATGGAATGGATTCTGAAAAGCAGTATGATGGGGTGGGTGGGGGTTCCCGTCCAGGGTGGGGTGAATTCAAACTGTCCTTTACTTTGAGGCAATGAGATCTAAGGACAAAAGCTGATAATGTTACCCTGGGCCATAAGGCAGCAAGTGGCCAGAGTCAATGGGTTACCCTGATTCCCAGAGTGGCAATAAGCCTACTAGTAGATTCCCAGGGCAGTAAGGCCTAGTAGCCGGAATCAATAATTTGGGCCCGGACCTTTGCTGCTATACTGGGTCCCGGCTCAGGGCCCTGATAGCTGCAAGTGCATTCACCATTGAGTCAGCAGGGATCCACACAACACGCTAGCTACGCTCGGGACTATGGCTAGTCCCGCCCCTGAACTACTTCCTACCATGACTCCTGCATCCATGGTCTGGGTGGTTTCCAGGTTTCTCTGCCTGGGCTGTTCCTAGTGGCTCCAAAGTCCATGGGGCATCTGTAGGTACTGGGGTCTTGGCACCTCTGGATAAAGCAGTCGGGATCTGCAGCGGCTCCGAGGCTGGAGCCTCCAACAAACATTCTGCCACTCTGGCAATCAACCCAGGCTGAGCTGATCTGCTCACTCTTATACTGATACTGTACTTGGGGCGTGCCTAGTAGGGTCATGGAGGCGGGGCTTCCTCAGCCCTCGAGGAGGGGTTTACCCTTTGCTGATCAGTGCAGGGTAAGTTCACACCATCATAGGCAACAACAGTCAATGTAAGCAATGTGGTGTCTACACTAACATTGTGTTGACTAACTGCATCGTCTTAAGCGCTACATCTTTCGTGGAGGTAGAGTTATTAAGTCAGTGTAGTGGATGAGTTATTTTGGTGGGAGTCACATTTTAGTGTAGATGCTTACAGAGTTAGGCTGACATAAGTAGAATAGATCAGGTTGTAGGCTCTTAAGACAGTTGGGTGCTTTTGAAAAAAAAATTCAATTGGCACTGCTGAATTGTGTCAGGTGGGAGAATTTTCATCTATCCAATTCAGAATAGGTCTATAATCTTTGCCATTAACAAAACAGAAAAAAGGTGTGTTTAATGACTCTCCATGGACAGCTGTGTCAATCAAGTCAACATGCCATGTCTTTACTTCTCCATAGTTGA
The DNA here is from genome assembly GCA_032164245.1 of Sternotherus odoratus. Classification (NCBI taxonomy): domain Eukaryota; kingdom Metazoa; phylum Chordata; order Testudines; family Kinosternidae; genus Sternotherus; species Sternotherus odoratus. Next base: position 65,723,986 of record JAVMKO010000001.1, read on the forward strand.
ATTACCAGGTCATTAGCCATATGTGCTAGACAGTAAGATAAATTTGTGGCCCGAGGATATCTTTGTAATTTACTTGATAGTCTTGCCCTTCTGGTATCTGGCATTACTGATCTAAATTGACAGATCAGTCAGGTTACAGAAACATACACTGGTATGGGTCCATCCGGCAGTGAAACTGAGCATTTCATTGTCTTAGCAGAACTGTGCTGCTCTCTTTAGCTAAGGTCAGTCCCACTGGGAATTTGAAGAACAGATTGATCACTTCTTGCATTTTGGCCACAACGGTTGCTGCAGTTGAATCCATTAAGGACGAAATTCAGACTGGTAGGCAGAGGCAAGATAATAAATGTGTGTCTTTATGTCAAATCAAATTATATTAAAAGTGACATGGTAAATAGAAGTGGCTGGTGCTATCACACTGTGCTGTAATGGTGTTTTATGTAATAGATTTTACCTTGTTTTCTAAGCTAAAAATAAATAAAAAAATGTAACTTTAAAAACTATGGCTATCGTTTATTTCCTCTGTATTTTTGAAGAACCACTCAAATTAATATGCATACTAAGCACAAGGTATCGGACTTTAAATAACTGAAAAAATCCATACTTATCTTACACGGTTACATGATCTGAAGTGTTCCCCCCTCATTATATTTATTTATCATTGTCTTCTAATGTTATTTTACGAAATACTTAAAACATATTATACACATGAACAATCCACTTTTGTACTAAGCTTGTCTTGAGACTCTTTCTACCAAAGTGAAACTCGTTAATTTCAAATGTGATTTTCCATGTGCAGAGAGATTCCCTCTGGAACTATAGCAGGAGGTAAAATAAATACAGTAATATCATCTCAAGAAGATCAAACTTCTGTATCCAAAGTGCAGAACTCATGTAAGTGTTACCAGGGCAGGTAAGAGAGTTAGGCCTGAAACAAAGTTTAAACACTACAGGTTTACAGAATGAATTGTTTTAAGGGAATTATATGAGCAACTGCCACTGCAGCAAAAATATTACTCTGTTATACATGGCTGTGTTAGCAGCTGGTGGTGCTGCTTCATTTGTAACACTCTGTAACATCCTATAACATTTATTTATGATACATCCTGCTACTGTCTGTTGGAGATAAGACACTGGAGTCTACTGCTCTGATCTATTATGATTATTGCTGTCTACCACCTTATTTAATGGTAGTGGGGGGAAATCAACACACTGTATTGTCTCTTTGAACAGTTAGCAATGTGCTACTTGAAACAATGGCTTAAACCAAAGAAAAATAAAAATAAAAATTGGTAAACGAGCTATACTCTGAAAGTCTCCCACATGCAGGACCCCCACTGACCTAGGGATTTTAGCCCAAATTATTTCATAAATACTCCACTGTTTAGAGTACTGTGGCGCAGGAAAATAAGAATTGTACTAATAAGCCATCACTGTGAGACCTATACAATGGATTATTATTTTTTAATATACATAATTGTTCTGTATAAAATATCTTGGTTCACTTTGGCATACGGGTCTAAATTAAGCAGGTATCCCTATTTATACATTTACCAGTGCTAAGAGCTTGAATTCTTGTTAGTATCGGCAAAGTCAAACTAGACAAATAAAGTCTGTGAACTGACTGAGTCCTCAGGGAACTGGCCCCGGCTAGCTTGTGAATGTTTATCAGCGATTACTAACTCCACCAAGAAAATGTGAACTTGTGGTGTCTGAAGGGATCAGGAGATGCATGTGGATTTGGTGAGAGAAATAATTAGCCCAACGCCTTTCTTAACATGCTGCTCTCCAAATAACCAGTGTTATCTACAAATTAACATGCAAGTATAAACATTCCTGTGGATAGGATTTCAGCAATTATAAAGCAACAAAGACTAAGAATTCAGTCATTTCTGGGAAATGCAACAGAACTAAGGAACAATGTATATATAATGCTTCCTATCCATTATTACTGTCACCCCTTAAAAAATCCATTTAACAATACAGTGACCCAAAATATCTATGAGAGATGTCATTTTAATGTTTGCAAAAAATCTGAAGAATGACATTTAGAACATCTGATACATTTATTTCACCAGATGAAAATCTTATTTTTTGCATTGTTTTGCATAATGCAAAATGTTGTGCTTTATAAATTTGCTTTATAAGATCCATTTTTTGCTGCTAGCTGAAAATTAAAGTGGCGCGCGTGTGTACGCAATGTCCAAGGTTAATGGGACAAATATTTTTCTTTAACCTCCTAGTAAAAAAAGAGAGATGGATACAGTAATCCACTTTAAAACATAGACCCAGAGGAATAAACATGGCATTATTCAGTCTGCAAACCATAACTTCATTGCTTTGTCAGAAGTAGAATGTTAATGTGCACTGTGTAGAAGGTTGTTCTCTGATTATCATTCAAAGTTTCCTGTTCAACTGTAGTGAGCCACTGTAGTAATCTACTATATTGTAATACAGATTGAAGCCATGTACCACTAGGTGAACTGAAATGCTTTGGTTTCAGTTGTATTTAATGTATAATACAAACAGAATTTGGGGTCCCTTGGACTGAGATGCAAGGTTTTGTGGAGAGTAAGACATGATAAGTCTTCTCCTTACATACCTTTTCTCTCAACATCTTCTCACTATCATGGGTCCTCCACAGCCACACTATCTTCTTTTCGATTTTTTGTATTTTTGGTTCTGGTTATATATGGAGTCTGCAGGTGGAAGGATAGAAAGGGGATAACCTATGTACAAAATTAAGGAACTTAACTCAATATTTTTGGAATTCAAAAAAGGTTTAAAAAATTTTGGGCACAGGATTGAGGATTTTTTTGAGGGGAGGATGTTTTTTTTTTTTGGGGGGGGGGGAGCACATGTTGACTCCATAAAGTTCTTATTTTATGTCATCTAGTTCACCCGTTAGCTAGCAAAATGTGAAGACTTTTCCTTGCTGGCGATTTCAACATAACAAAAGGAACTCATTCTTGGTATTGTGACAAACTCCAAGTCTTTACTTGCGGGTCCTGCATTTCCTGGTGGATTTCACTATCCTCAGCGGCTCACTGTGACCATCCACGTAGCCCTTCTCTCTCTAGAGACAAGGTCACAGCCTATTGAGCCATTTTCATCATAAGCCAGTGAGGAGAAGCTATCCTTCCTGGCACAGTCTCTGTTGTCTCCCCAGTCTCAGTGATTAATTGGGGGAGGTAGAAATGGGGGAGCCCGGGCCCGCCCTATACTCTGGGCTCCAGCCCAGGGACCCTAATAGTATCAGCTAAGATGTCTGACCTTTTAGCCACAAAACACAATACAATTTCCTGGGCTACTTCCCCACAGTAGTCCCTGCTTCTTCACACTCCACTTCACCCTTACCTCAGGGCCTCCTTCCTTGCATATGATATGTTGTCTACCACTCAGTCTCACCAACAGCACAACCTCTTCTCACAGCTCCTGACATCCACCCCCACATGACTAACTGGGAGGTTTTTAACTGGTTTCAGCCAGTCCCTGATTGGCTTCAGGTGTCTCAATCAGGCTAGCTATTTCTACTGCTTTCTGAAAGCCTAATTGGCCCTAGGGTGTCTGAATTAACCTGGAACAACTGCCATTTGGTTCCAGTGGTACCAGGGATTTGTTTAGCCTGGAACTCACATATCTATTCCTTATCACTTTCCTATAGCCATCTGGCCTTTCCTCATCACAATATACAGTAAAATCTCTAGTCTTGTTTCAAACAGGATGCTGTAGAGAGCACAGAGAAGTTGCTAGTCCCATAAAACAGTGTTAACTATTAAGAGCTAGATTGTGGTTTAAAGGCTGTCATGGAGAATCACAGTGGTGCATCTGCCTTGCTCCCCATCCTGGTGAAATAGGCGGATGACGGTAGGAGACTACTCAGAAGGCTGATACTGTCATTTGTCCTTGGGTAGGCCATGAAAAAAGGGGTGGGGGAAACTGCTTGCAGAAAGCTCCTTTATGCACCTGCATACAGGCAGATCATAATCTGGCTTTATGTATTTTTGCACTTAGAGGGAGAAGCTGGGATGTATCAATACCTCTCCCCACAATACCACTAGACCACTGCAGTAAAAATGGCATCTGTACAGTACAACAGAGAAATGGGCATCCTTCCTGGATGTCACAACCCTGCCATTGCCTTTTCCCATTGTCACAAGAGTTAACATTTCCATTTGTCATTGTTTCAAGTGAAATCAAGAGCTCTCGGATATAACTAGCTGGCAGCACCATTATGCAGTAACCTTTACAGCACCTTGGAGAATAATGACCTTGTCCTGTCCCCACTCTATAGTCACATATTAGGAGAGCTGGTTAAAAAAAAAATCAGACAGAACATTTTCCCATCAGAAAATGTCGATTCTGGAGGGAACTATTGCCATGGTATATTTAGATAAGATTGAAATGTTTCATTTTGACATTATGTGTAGTGTGGTTATACTCATGTCCATCCTAGGATATTAGAGGGACAAGGTAAGTGAGGGAATATCTTTTATTGGACCAACTTTTCTCACCAACAGAAGTTGGTCCAATAAAAGATATTACCTCACCCAACTTATTTCTCATTGTGACATTATTATTTTGGTTATATATTATAAGGTGTTTTGATCATATCAAATCAAGGCTTAAATTAGGACTGGCCAGAAAAAGAACTTCATTTCAAAACAAAATGTTTGGGGTTTCAAAATTGGTTTTCATTCTCCACTGGAACAAAACTGAGACCTTTTTAGAAATTTTCATAAAAATCTCTCTTGAAAGAGAGAGAGCTCAGAATATTGAATAGCCAAGTGGATAGGGCACCCAGCTGGCAAGTTAGAAATGCTGCTTCACTGCTTTACTTAACTCGGAGCAGGGACTTGATGAGTGCCCAAAGCACCAGGCTATAGAATCAGTCTCTCTGCATCACTGAACATTTAATTATTTAAGCTCCAACGAGAAATGGAGAGTGCGAATCAGGTAGAGCAAGGACTTGACCCTTGGTCTAATATCCAAGTTGAGCATCCTAATCACAAGGCAACAGGCATTTCCTTCTCTCTCTTCCACTTTCCCCTCAAAAGAGTTTCATTGAAACTTATTCATTTCCAGGAAAATGTCCACTTTCAGCTCAGTATTTTAAAAACAAACAAACAAAAAACCACCCCAACCAAACCAACCCAAACAGCTTGTAGTCAAAATTTTCCCCGTCTGCTCTTGTTTTAAAAAAAAAAAAGTAAATGAGATATATTTGGGACAAAACAAAATTTTGAAATCTCAGAATATCCCATAGGACTGGAAGTTTGTTTTTCAACCAACTCTGCAGATTAATCAAGCTTTATAAGAAACACTTTCTGGTGGAGAATTTCTATCAAATAGTTCCTGTCAGAGATTTGGAAGGGACAGTGTGTTCGTAGGGGAAGCAGGTCAGAAAAAACAACAACTACTACATTTTAAGTGATAGATGTGTTCATATGTCCCAGACTGTTTGGGAAAAAAAATCTTGATTTAAAAAATGTTGCAAACAATTAATAAATGCTGCCCTGTGTATAGAAAAGTCTCCCTGGATATCTTTATTTTTTGACCAAATTTAATGCTGGAATGTGTACACTTTTTATCCAAAATGCGAACAGGAACAGTGTGCTATTCTGCCTCATTATTCATCTCTCTTGTGACAGTTTACAACAACACTCCCTTACATGAGAAGCTTGATCACATAGGAAGCCTGGGCATCTGTCATTGAGTAGACAATATTAAAAAAAAATACATGGTAATTGCTTTCTCCATTTTTTGTAGTAAAAAAAATCTCTGAAAGATTGACCTTTATCAGATGCCTGCCTGCCTCAGCCACCTTTATTTTGACTTTCTTCTTAATTTATGTGTGAAGTGGGGAAAAGGCATTTCCATTAGATTATGAACAGGTCATCTCCTCCTTTGGATGTCAGCAGCTGTATTTCCTGAGGGTCAACACAATCACGGGCAGTAATGGATAACTGTACTATAGTTGAGGTGGTAGACTGACCTGCTGAAAATGAAACAAAACCATGTCTAACAACATAGTCTAAAGTTTTCAGTGCTATAGATAGCCCTATTAATCAGGTGTAATGCATTAGACATCTGGGCAGCTTATAAAGCAGATTTTTTTCCCCAGCAATGTTTTAATTCATTCCCTTCAGTGAATAATTTGTTCAAAAGACAGGAAGGGATTATACTTCCGACATAATGTATTAATAAGACAGTTTTCAAGCAACAAGGGACATTAACTGTAAAGGTTTGTAACTAAAGATGAGATTCATTAAAAACTTTATGACCCATTTCTTTGGAGTACATGTGTACTACATGAGGAAAATGTATGAGAATTTTTCACTTCACTGTCTCTCTGTGTTGAACTGGGAATCTGCCAGTAACATAATACATTCTAAAACGGGTAGAAAAGGTGAATGATATTTCCCTACCCACTGGCATAAAATTTCCATTTAAACAAAAACAAAGTGCTGTGACAATGAAACACCAATTATGGAAGTATCAGAGCTGCTATGCTGATTACTCTCATGTGTGCATGTGTTTATTATTTAAATAAAGTATATAGTTTCAGCTATGCAAGGAATACAGTAAAGAGCTTCTCACATTGTCTGGATCCTTGTGCCATCTGGATGAACCCAGGGAATACAGAAATGCACAACAATTAAAAAATAAGACCAGAAGGGATCATTGTGATCATCAGATTTTCTGTACTACGCAGGTTATAGGATTTCCCTGAATTAATTCCTATTTGAGAATATCTTTAAAAAAATATCCAATCTTGATTTAAACATTTAAAATGATGGAGAATCCACCACAACCCTTGGTACACGACCCTAAGTAATTCCAATGGTTAATAACCTTTACTGTTAAAAATGTGCACCTATTTCCAGTCTGAATTTGTCTAGCTTCAACAGCGATTGGATCAAGTTATACCTTTGTCTGTTAGAGTGAAGAACCCCTTATCATATTTTCTCCCAATGTTATTTTTTTTGTTAAGCTAAATATATGGACCTTCTTGAATTTTTCATCATAAGGTATGTTTTCTAACCCTCACCAGTCTTCAAAATCTTTCTTGAATGGTGGACACCAGAACTGGACACAGTATTCCAGTAATGGTCACACAGGTGCCAAATACAGAGGTAATATAACTTCCCTATTCCAATACTATATTCCACTGTTTATACCTCAAAGGATCACATTAGCCTTTTTGGTCACAGGGTTACACTGGGGGCTTATGTTAAGTTGATTGTTCACTGTGACCTACAAGCCTTATTTTTAGAATCACTGCTTCCCAGGATAGAATATTCATCCCATTCTTTATTCCTAGATGTATCGAAACATAGACCATATTCTTGCACCCATCTTATTAAGCAATCCAGATTACTCTGTACTGATGAACTGTCCTTCTAATTATTTTCTGCTTACTGGATCTTTGTATCATCTGCAAACTTTATCAATAATGATTTTATGTTTTCTTCCAAGCCGTTGAATACAAAAATAGCTTAAATCCAAGAATCAATCCCCTCGGGACTCCTCTAGAAGCACAGCCACTCAATGGTGATACCCCACCTATAATTACATTTTGAGACTTATCTGATGGTTCTCAGGATAGCAAGTCACATTGTTACACAACCCTGCCTCCAGTATGAGGAAACTTGTTTGTGCTAATCTGGGTGTCAGCTCTCTGAATGGCATTAATTTTATTATTCTCCTTTAATTCTTGATTAACTGAGTCCCATATCAGTCATTCCACTATTTTGCCCCAGACTGATTTCAGGCTGACAGGCCTATAATTACCTGTTTACCTTTTTAAAATACTGATACATTAGCTTTCTTCTAGACCTCTGGAACTTTTCCAGTGCTCCATGAGTTATTGAAAATCAACACTAACGAGTTAGACAAACATTTTCAGATTCCAAAAATATTCAAATTCACTTAATTTGGAATCTGAAGGGCTTCAGTTTTCAAAGCTCGAGACCCTCCATCTAGGGAATCCAATTTTCCAGTGTGAAAAGTAATTGTGACCCTTCCATATGCAGAGAAGAAAGTCTCCCTTGCTCGCCCCCCCCCCAAAAAAAAAAACCTGAATAATTGCACTTTGTGTAGGGAACTTCAAGGTGCTGAGGAGACAAAATTCACTGCCCACATATCTGCAAGCAGGACATAGTGCTGCCATGCAGCCCCTCTGCAGCTGATGTTCCAGCATACCATTTATTGTTCTCCATCTGTGGGGTTGGGACCATTTTCCCATTTCAATTAGCATACTCTACTTTTCATCAGCCTATTTAGGACCAGCACAGAATCCGTGTCTGTATGCATTAGCAATATGGAGACCTTCCTATGTGTTTGGTATGCCTACAACCACCTCCCCTTCCTCCCCCCCCCCCCCCCACACACACTCTTCAAGAGTGTCACCATTGGGCCTATGTGGCACACAGGGCCTTGCATACCCTTTCCACACAGAGAAAATTTTACCTAGAGTTCATATGTTACTGTAACTGAGTGCAAGAAACAATACAACCATATCCACAGTTTATATGAATGTGTGTGATCACAATAACATTTTATAGTAGGCCTGCTTTGACTGGCAACATTTTTTTCATAACCTATTTGTTTTCTTTTCCCCTTTTACTTACTGATAATAAACTTCCACTTTTAATGTTAGCAAAATAAGTGTTTATCACAGTCTGACTCCAAGTTACATTGAGAATTGCATGCAAGTCTCTGTGCATCTGACAAAAGAAAATCTGATTTTTCAGTTTTAGCAGGTGTACATATAAAATATTATCTATTACCATTGTTTGTTCAATGCATTAATTAGATATGGAATCCATATCTTAATCATGAACAATGTGAATCAGATTATTTCACTGAAAAAAAAAACACTTCTAGATACTAAGTTCAGATACCATTATTTGTATGCACTGCACGCAGTGATGACAAAATGTTATCTTGCATTAAAACATGATATTGCTATTGTTATCTTGGGCCAGTGCTGAAAATAACTTCTCTTATTACTATAACCACAGCTATTTTATAGCCAAAAACTGTATTTTCATGGATCAGACAAGATAAAACTGGATATATTTAATAATGGGTTTTTAAACCATGTTCTGTAATCCACTAGAGATGGGAGAAACTGTTTCAAGGAATTTCAACCCTCTCAAAATTCACGGATATGACATTTCCCAACAGGATCAAACTTTTAGAGGTTTGTATCCCATTATATATATGGGAGGGGAGGAGAGAGGAACAGGGAAGGGGAACTGCTCTCATTCACACCAGTGAAGTTGCTGTTAAAATTAATGAAGTTGAAACTTTAGAAGTGACAGCAGAATTTGGCCAAGCATCCCTATGAAAGTGAATATCAACCTTTAATTTTCTTTTTAAAGAATTAAGGTGTCAGAGAGGAACAGAATATTAAATTATTTGCATTTCAATACACAGCATTTTAAAAATCAGCTCATCGTTAATTTGCTTGTTAAATTTTAAGCTCATGATTTCATATTTCTCCAAAAAATATTTCTGACATCACAAAAAATCCTGAAGCAGAACATGGAATTTCAGAATCACTAGTTGGATCCAAATTTTAGTCTAATTGGATCTGGACTTCAGCAAGATTTAGCTGATTTTCAGTACTGGATCTTCAGAAGGCATTTCTTTCTATATGTGAGAACTTGGAGTGCATCTCTCTTTCACCTTTTGTACAGATTAAATGCAGTGAAGTAAATTATATAGTGTGTTGACAGCACCTTGCAATTCTTGCATCCATGCCTTTTTCATTTAGCATCTGAAGCTGGTTTCTTACTGAAGTTGTCATTTTAAAGTTGTTTCCTCCCTCGCCCAATATTCTTGACTTCTGTACTTTGCAAAAAGTTCTTAGGTCAGGTTTGAATTCACTGAAGATCCTATGGGAGGTGAGATGTCATGCTGCATATATTACAGAACTACACAGAGAGAAAGGACATGGGGATAAGAGTTGATTGTGTGACCTACATTTCTCTTTTCAGGAGATATTGACACAGGATTACTTGCAGGAAACTTAAAAAGATGGGCGATTTAACTGAAGTTATTCTCAGAGAAGAATGATAGGAAATATAATATTCACTGCACATTCTGGGCTAAATCTTATTTGCTTTATTCATCAACACAATCTCATTGACTTAAGTGGGACTAGTTGCATGAGTCAAATGAGCAGGATTTGTCTGTTGTCAATAATGTCACTAATATAGGATGGATATAATTTTAATATATTGGAATCTTCAGTAGAATGGGAATTTGTATCTAGGAACATTTTCCTGAACTTCAGTTTATTCTATTTGTTCTGGTTATCACATGTTCTATTATTTGATACAACAGTCTAAAAGAAGAAAGATGAAAGGCAAAAGATGCCACAACAATATTGAATGAAATTATGTTTTCAACTCTGTGTAATATAATAATTTAAAGAGGAACTGAGTAGCATTTGCTCCTAGATTCTTAGGTCACCAACATGACTACATTTGGGGCACACTTAATATGTGTACTAGGCAACAAAAATAAGAAATAAACACTTTCAGAAACATAATATTATTAATCTAATTTCTTAAAACTAAGAAAGCAGTATGAATTTCTAGCTTTGAGGCCTGATCCTGGGGGAGCTGACTTCTAGATAATGATAGTATACTCAATGTGAATGGCAAACTGACTTTTTTCTTCTAGGAAGCAATCTTATGCTTGGAGAAGAAATGCCATATAGGCACAGAATTCCTCTAAATTAATTTAACTACTTATTTGTAAAGTTTTTTGCCTGATGCAAAATGAAAAAGAAAGCATTACAGACTGTGTTGTTGGCATTGTTAGCAATGACATTGCTGTGATTGTTAGCAATACCTGAAACAAACATTTAGACAGTTTTAAGTGTGTGCAAGTATATTTTAAAATTTCAGGAGCAAAACTGTGTTTTTCACTCTTGGATGGTTGCAAAGAGCTATATGACATTATCCTAAGTGCACAGTGTGTAATTCTGTTTACCAAAAGTGGCACTGTGCACTTACATGGCATCAGGTCATGAATGAATTCTATCTGAACTATTGAGCCAGAACTTTGGTTTTGTCAGTCTTCAAAGATTTAAAAGAAAATCCCTGAAGTTACCAAGACAGAGCAGATCATGAGTGAATGCACTGTTGGACGAAAAGGGGACCAAGTTCCTAGTTATGCTATAAGCAAGTGAGCCCTTGCCTTAAAATTCTGACGGTGTCATGTCCCAGTACCAAATATGGACTGCCTTCCGAGCTTGCTTATAGACCCAATGTGTGTTCATCATAATATCCTTTCATGCTCTGCCAGGTATGTCAAAGGTTAATTTAAATAGGGTATTTACACAAAATGCCAGCTAGTTAATGAACAGTTTAATACAGCTTACCATTCTATTAGAGAGGGATCCTGACCATTTGTGTGTGTGCGCATGCATGTGTGCACACGTTGAAATGAAACCAAATATTGTCCCATCAAAATCACTACACAATGCATGGGAAAGGCCTCCAGATTTGGAAGAGGGGGGGAAGGTTACCAAGATGACGTTTTGGGAGAGACCACAAAACTATCTGGCTCAATTTTATATAAAAAGTGAGCAGAAGTCCTCCAGCTACATATACAATGTCCTAAGGCAAAAAATCTAGCACAGTTGCTTGACCTTTTTATCTCCAGCAATTCGCTTTCACAGGTTTATATTGTCAGTGATATTTTTGCAAAGAAAGTGGCTAGATACATACTGTTTATTTAAACGAACACCATAACTTTCCTCCATAGAGCCAAAAGTTAATAAGGAAACATCTACACTATGATAAAAGACCCACAGAACAGCTGCTATAACATTGCAGTGTAGATGTCCCAGCTTGGGCTGGAGCCCAGACTCTGAGACCATCCCACCTCAGAGGGTTTAAGAGTCCATGCTCCAGCCTGGGCCAGAAGATCTACATTGCAATGTTATGGCCCCACTGCCTGAGCCCTGCAAACACAAGTCAGCAGACCCAGGGCAGCCGGGGTCTTTTACTGCAGTCTAGACACACCCTCACTGCCTGAGATTCCCTTCCAGTGGTTCTAAACTTAATCCTATCTCTCACTCATTGCATGTAAATGGGGTATCATTTAACCTCTCAGGGACTGAGTTTCTTTATGCATAAAATGCTTATTTATCTGCTTCACTTATGTGTTGTGAGGATTAATTTAAATGTTTGAACAGTGCTTTGAAAGAAATATGAAGAGCTTTTTCTATAGTAAGTATTACTACTACTTTATGACAAAATTATAATCTAAATTAAATCCACCAAAAAGCTAAGCATCCCTGAAACTCCATTCTAAAAAAATATCCCCTACTGCCTCAGTTCTTACCTTACTTCTGATGAATAACCAGAGATGTTAGCAATGTATTTTCTATCACGTGCACTCAGCCTAGACTTTCAGCCTCAACCTTGAATTTTAATGACTTTGTGAATTTAAGATTGATCCTTAACACTACATTAATACACTTCTTATTTTTACCTTGTTCCTTTTTTATGGCAGTCTTTCTTAGTTTTTCTTTATGGCTATTCTACAGAAATTGGATTATTAAAATTAGACTAGGTCAAAAAGAACAGTGGAAGTATGAGATGAACATTGGTACAGCATTAGCGGAACAATTATACTGCATCACTTTTTAAATGGTCACTTTTTAGATATCTGAACACCAGAGGAGTTTCTCAAGACTTGTCGGGCTTTTCTGAAGAGCCTGTGGGAGGTAGGGTACACTAATGTATATTCTGTGAGAGTGCCCAGTGATAAATGAGTTCTGGATGAAAGGCTAGTGGAGTTAATGTAGGAGGTGATGTAGTGTGAACTGCCTCTGTCTTCTGAATAGATAATCCTAAGACATTTTGGGGAGTCGTGAGTCTCAGGTATCAAACAGAAATCCACATATTTTACTTCCTGATTTCACCAGCTTTTCTTTACTTTTTGTCACGGTGAAGGTCACCTCTCCTAGACCCTCATGGACCATATTGCAAAGGAATTCTCATTGCCTTCTTATGTTTTAATAATATTAACATTAAAGACAGTGGAGCTTCACTTCAGTATGACTGCTGCCCTGACTAGTAGTCCATGCCCCTAATATACCATTACAATACAGACTAATTAATTCATATTAGCAGTTGGAAGATCCATCCTGAATTACTGAAATTTTCAATTTGGCAAGTAAACAAGGCTAATCCCTCCTCCCAAACATATTAATAACCATTTATTCTTTGATTTGTGAAAAATTATTAACTGATTTTCCAACCCTAATAGTCTATGATTTTATGATTTGGTTTAACTATTTTATTTTTTTGAAGTTTAAAAAGTGAATTGGATTTTAACAGAATGCATAAATGAAGAGAAAGAGGACAAAAATCACAAGAAAGGAACAGAAGAAGTTACCAATAAGATAAAGATTAATAGGTGTGGGGTGTATGTGTGTGTGATACAAAATATATCTCAGGTTCACTTACATAAATAAAATTTACAGCACACGCTTGTAGTTATGGAATTTGCATTGTTCTATTATGTATTTATATTGTGGTTCTGCCAAGGATCCCCAATGTGCTAGGTGCTGTACAAACACAAAAGAAATAATCCACTTCAGTGTAGTGTAGGGATCAGCAAACCCCTGACAGGTTGGGCTGGTTTGTTTACCTGCACATCTGCAGGTGTGGCCAATCGCAGCTCCCACTGGCTGCAGTTCGCTGCTCCAAAGGGGGATGCAGGAAGTGGCGGCCAGCACATCCCTCGGCCCGCACCAGTTGGGAGGAGTTTCTGTGTCTTACGCCTACATATAAATGTGAAGCTACAAAAAGATTTCAAAGATTGTTGCTTTTGGACATATGAATCTTTCTATATATGTGCTGAAATGATACAATCCATTGTCGCATTACACCCCATATTCTTCATAGTAATATTATGATGATATGAGTATGGCATAATTATGGTGTATTTTCTGCAATATAAGGCATGTGAGAAATCATTGGAAAGGTTATGATTTACTGAATATGATTATCATATTTGTATGCATGTATTATTTTTGTATCTGAAATTAGGAATATTATCTATGCACCTATTCAAATGTGTTTATACCAGGGGAACACCCACTAGACAGAATGCTAGTCTATGTTGCCAGCTAGAAATGGCAATTAGGAAGAACAATAGGTCTTAGAAGATGCTAATCTTTCACCAGGAAAGCCTTCCTGGAGATGCTGCAAATAGCCTTTGAGTTACAGCTGCAAGATCACATGATAAAGTCACCTGACCCTGGACTCCATGAATAATACTAATACTTTTCCACTGACCGGGGGTGGGAACCACACTGAAAGACAAAGGATTCCTGCCATATGTAAATCCTATTTAAATTAGGGGAATGACACAATCATGGTTCATTCTTCATTGAATCCCTGTCTGAGACAATTGCTAGAAATATCTTTGTTAGATAATTACAGCAAGAAACAAAGACTGAAGGAGGGTAGAAGGACTGAGCCCAGGCTTTAAGGGTGTCTAGCCTGTGAATGAAATAGCTGAAGGTTTAAGCTGCAGGCAAGTGCAGCTGGCCTTCTAGAATCTCTGCAATCTGCCTAAAACATCATTTAGGATGAGAAATTACTACGTGTAGCCAGTTTTTTTAGTCTCTTAAACGTATATTGTATTTTTGTTTAATTTGCTGGGTAATCTGCTTTGATCTGTTTGCTATCCATTAAAATCTATCTTTTGTGGTTAATAAACTTGTTTTTGTTTTCTCTAAAACCATAACGGGGGGGGGGGGGGCAACAGCTGTGTATATCTTCCTCCACATTGAGGTAGGGGGAGAATTTCAATGAGCTTATGCTGTATAGTACTTTATGTAGCGCAAGATGGTACAATTTTGGGTTTATCCTCTAGAGGGGGGTGTACAATTGAGTACTGGGCAAGCCCTTAGCTGAGCCTTCCCATACAGAGCTGATCTCATTATTTGTGTGTATATAGCTGCAGCTTTGTATGTCCCTACCTGTGTGTGCGCGGAAGAGGACTCAAGAGCCTGTCACAACAGCACAGTGCAAAGGGAACCCAGGCTGATGGGTCAGGCAGGTTCAGTGGAACCCCAGTTTCAAGTGGTACCCCGGGGGGAACTCGTCACATCCATCCTATAATGATCATTAATGCAGTATTGAAAGGATATAATACTTATGAGATATTTAGGTCCATCCTCCAAATATTTACATGTGTTTGACTTTACACATTAATTTAAATGCATGTCTTCATAGGATCAGGTACTTTGGACTCTAAGCTCTTTATGGCTAAAAAAACCCTATGTTTTTGTTATCTGTGTATGGTAGCTAGCACCACTGGACTCCAATCTCAAACTGTGACCCTTAAGTGTTACTGCCATTCAAATTATAACCAAAAGAACAGCGTTGATACCCAGTTTTAAAGATAAGCATATACTACAGGCGGAGGAGTCTGTATTTGCCCAAGACTTCAGATTTGATTCCCAAACTCTTGGTCATTCCAGAAGCCTCATTTTATCTATATAAAGTCTGTCTCAAATGAATGTAATAAAACAATAATTCTCCTATTAAATCCTAAATAGGTGTGTGGTTTTCTTGAAACAATATTTCTATAATCACTTTCCTAAGATGTTAGAAAGGTTGGCAGTTTACTTACAAAGTAAACAGTTTTCACATAATAAAACACCTCCTGGGATTGCCTTATCACTATTATGAAATTTATTAAAATGCACAGAGAATTTAATTTATCTTCTGGAAACTCCCAGGTAATATTATAATTTAGCAGCTGGGAACTCAAACAATAAATCCCTTCAGAGCATTAAACAGTAAATCCAAATGTTATGGGGTAAATTCACACCTGCTGGCTCACGGAAGAACAGACTGCTCGCTATACAAACACAAGGACACAAGCATCAGGAGATAATATATAATGTTTGCACTTCCTCCTTCCTACTAGGGATCTACTGAAGACTTCATAGGAGCTCCATGGGTGGAGGTTACACAGAGGACATGGAAAATCAAAAAATAGTCTAAATTCTTGGGAAGATAACTGAGTTTACTCTGATTTCACATCTTCTGTGAGGTATTCCAAACTGTCCCTTCATAGTGTACTGTGTAGTATTATAACACTAGACCTTGATCACATATCAAAGAGATAAACCTGTCTCTTCCATTCCCTCTCTCACCTCCTCCAAACACCATGTTATAGAGATAAAGTAGCTATGATATATATTGTTTATTGTGATTTTCTCCATCTGTTTGCTGCATCCAGCTGTCTGCTGCATCCAGCTGTTCTCTCTCATCTTATATGTAGATTGTACTCTCCTGAGGGCAGGGCCTTATTACATGTTTGTATAGTACCTAACCCAAAGGGGCCTTGATATACGACTCTGGGTGCCTAAGTGCTATCATTATACAAATAAAACAATCACATATTGCTAACTCCATGAGTAGAAATTCTGAGTTGTCCCACTACCTTTAGCTCTCCTATGTTTGCTATTCCTTCTTTCATCCCCCATAGAAGAGTGATGTTTTGATTCTGAATAAACAAACTGCAATTGGAGGAAATATTGCACTCCATGAATATGAAAGAATGCACTCTAATAAAGGTATAACAAAAATCCATTAGGGAAAAAGGGGGGGTCCCACAAAAATAAATAAAATCAGCTAAAACAGAAAACCTGTTGAAGTTGTGTCATGCACTTCAATATGAACAAGCTGTTTGTTATAAGTGCAGTAGAACCAAATAATTCAACATCGAGGTCTTTCTAATGTTTTCTCCTTGAGCTACTATTCCTCTGCAGTCCAAACCTTACTTGCATTGCTCATTCTCTGCACTGGGACACACATTGAATCTGTATTTAGAAACAGTGCTAATGGCTTTACAAAGCTGTTTACTATGCATATCGAGTCCCACTTCTTAAAAGTTTATAATTTTGTTCTTTTAAACTTTTTTTCCTTCAAAGTTAGTAATGTTTGAACACTTCCGAGCAGACGATGGCTTCAATGAGTTTTCCCTGAGTCAGAATTCTGCAGTTTTCCCCTTACTGTGCACTTGCTAATTATTTCCTCAAAAAGCTTGGTTGTGTCTGGCTTAACAGAGTTATCATGGATCCACCCTGAACCTAATTTATCAAGAAGCATGAATTATATCAGTAGATGCAAAATGCCTGTTTGTATTTCAAGATTGTCTCCAGTGCATAATATCTTGAAAAATGTGAGATAATAGATTAAATAACTAAAATTGGATTCCAAATATCTAGGAACAACATTCCTAGTAGCCCATCTACATATGATCAATTGTCATGCACTACAGAGACGCATGGCGTTGAGCTCAACGTGTAAGTAGATAGTCACATGCTAGCTGTGCTTGAGTCAGTGTTCTAAAAACAGCAGTATGGCCATGGCAGCACAGGAGGCAGCTTGACTAGCCACCTGAGTACAAAGCTGCCTGATCCCTTGGGTATGTGCTTGGATAGCTGGCCTGAGCCAGCAAGAGGGACATGACAGCCACACTGCTATTTTTTAGCATGCAAGCTCAAGTAGAGCTAGCACGTTTGTCTATCCATTTTGGGAAGCGCACCCCAGGCTACAGGGTAGACATACTCAGTGTAACTTTTACAAAGCTTATTAGTGTACAAAACAGCAAGGATTATAAATTTATAAATCCCAGGAAGAAGAAATAATGTCAATCTGTATGTGAATTGCATCTCTTTTAACCTGTCGAGATTCGGTTGTGAGATGCAAAGTGGCACAAAGGAGAACACTAGGAATGAGACAAATAATTTATCAGTGGAGGTTAGATAGATGTCATCTTGGCTGACACCAGGGATTGAACTAGGGAGTTCTGAAAGAGACTTCACAAAATGAGCCAAAGTGCCAGCGTATACAACTGAGTATATAATACAGTCAGAATTTCTGTAGGTCAGGCATAGAAGAGGACACATAACACCTACTGTTCAACTGGTAATATATTTCCTCTGGACAGTGGAAAGTCATCCTGGGCATCTGAGACCCAGCAGCTTAAATCCTAGACAAGACCTCACTTACGTGGTGGATGCCATACTGTCTAATGCACTAGGAATTTAAACAGAGGCCTTCAGAGCTAAAAGAATGAGTCTCTACTGCCTGAGATTAAAAAACAGGCTCTGTAACTGGGGCGGTAATAGACTGTGGATCAAACAGATGGGACACATAATGCACACTGATGAATGGGTTACACAAACACCTCTAATGTGCTGTGAAGTTCATTTTTATATTTCTATAAGGACAATTTCATGGACTCTTTATCTTTAAATAAATTATTTATAGGAGAAAAGAAGTTCGAAAGGTATTCCCAATTTTGCAGAGTAAATTTCATTCACATGATCTGAAATTTGTAATAGTTCATATTCAAACAAATCTGATTTACCCATGGGCAAATCATGTTGCAAAAAAACATAGGATAGGCAAGGAACAGATTATTATTATTACCGGTATTATTGTTTTAGTTATTATTTTTAAAAAGGACCACAAGGAACACCAACAAATAGGGACTAGGGAGAAACATGAAGAGAGTGAATTCAGAAATGAGCAACTGAATTTAAAGTCGAGAAAATCAGCATAGTTGTATGACTGTATCTGGTATGTGAGAAGAGTAAAGAAAAGTAAACGTGAAGCTAGATATGAAAATAGGGATGATGGTGTCAACAGAAAGGAGCAGAAATGGAGGGAAAGAAAAGTGTGAGAGAAGTCAGATGGATTAACAGACTGGAGACAATAAACATGGGATCAATAGAACAGGAGTATAGAAAAAATAAATGAAAAGGAGATTTCAGATCTTTAGATCTTTCTGAGATCAAAGTAGTGTTTAGAGAGTCAACCAGAAAGAAAAATTAGAAAGAGAACTTTTTGTTTAAATAAAATGAAGAGAAAATAAAATATGAGCTGGGGACTTAGACTATAGCAGAATGAGTAAAAATGTTAGTGGGAGGAATTTAAAAGCACTGAAATCGAAGGGATTATTATTAAAGCAGAGCTAATAATTGATGTTTTTGTTTCAGGCCAAACCCCCAAAAATGTTATTTTCAAACCAAAACTGATTTTTCCACAACAAACAAAAATTCTTCATGTTGAATCACCATTAAATTTCAAAGTCAAGCCAGAAGATGACAATTCCCCACTTACAATCAAAGTCATGCTAACCAACCTATAGTCACACAGATTGTTCCATGTACCATTTTCAAATATTGGCAAAACTTTAGCTTCTCTCCAGGCCTCTGGATCTTCCCCCAATGTTAATTAAAAACAAAAATAATTGTTCAGAAAGTTCCTTGGCCAATACTTTCAATACTCTTGGGCACTGGTTATCCAATCCTGTTGATTAAAGATGGTCAACTTCAACAGCTGCTGTTTGACATCCTCTCTAGTTACTAATCGAATATAAAGTATTTCCTTTTCACAGTATGATATGAATGCATCCTCATGCTTCTTTCCAAATACATTATAGAAATATGTTGTATACTTTTGCCTTTTCTGTACCTTGATGGACAGTGTTACCATCCTTTTTGAGTATTGGATCTGCACCATTGCTAGGATTTTATTTATTCCTGGTATATTGAAATAATTCATTCTTATTTTCCGTAACTCTACTGGACAGAGATTTTATATTGATACTTTTAGTTTCCTTTATAAAAGGTCTCAATTTCTTAGCTGTTGATATTTATTGTTACTACCATCTTTCATATTTGTTTTATTATACTATTTACTATACTATATTGTTTATATTATACTTCTATTTCCCTCCTTAATCTGGACAAAGAGGGGCAAGAAAATGAACAAGGCAGTTAGGTTGGGAAGCTGAGCCCTGTTATTTGAAGAAACCTCATAAGGGATAGAAAATAACAGTAGCCAAACAAGATAATGCAGAAGATCAAAAATGAACAAGGGTGACACTGGAGGTTGGGGAGGAGGGGCACTAGTTTTAAAATGAAAACACTATTGCTGCAGCTCCCTTACTGCTGCTACATCAGTCCACATGGTCAATGCTTCATAACTGTCATACTAGCTTATCATGATCAGAAGCAATATCAGGCCTCATCTCTGACATGACAGAACAGGAAGCAAATTATACCCCAGTTTTGACCAGGAAAAATATTACATGTGCCAAAATATAATGTAACACTGAACTATAGGGGACTTAGAAATGCAATTGTCTTCTTTCAGGTATACATTGGGACTAATCTTAACCTGTGATCAGGTAATAGAACTCTAATATAGGGAAAGAAGCCCATCCAAAACTTTTCCAAATAACTGAAGGAATGACAAAAATTATAATGCATTAGGCTATTGCCTGCTTAAGTCAGAAAGATAAGAGCTAGAAAAAAATATTTTTTTCTTGGTTTCCAACTGGATTGGAGAGCTAAATGAAAATGAAATGGCTTTATTAAAACAAAACAGCTTAAAACTGCTTATTATATTGGATAGGCTCAACGAGTTAGTGGAAAAGAATAAATGACATGTGGCTCCTGCCATCTGACCTAACAAAATGAATTCACAAACTAAGTTGACCATCTGTTTTATATTTTAAGATACATTTACTTGCTAATGTCTCATACCCTTTAACTAATAAGGAGATAATAGGTATTTAATCAGATAAAATGTATGTTTTCAAAATATAATCATGTAAAGAATTCTATCCTGTGATATCAATCCATGGTTTTGTAGCATAAGTAAAACATTATGGGTGAAATTCCCATAAAATCAGCTTTGTCCTGTATGTTTCAGACAGTTGCCCTTTTCCCTCATGAAACATAGGAAATCATAATAAGGCCCTGTGAAAAACACTTTACAAACCACAGTATAGTAAAATTTGTCGAAGTCCAAACAGAGCACAGATATTCAGAAAAAAGGGTCTACTCTCAGTTCAAGAACATGAGAAAATACAGGCTAGCTACTGCTGGTAACAGAAGACAAGTTCAAATTCAAACTAAAGCTGATTCTGAGCACTTCCAAGGTTTCAGATAAACATTTCTCACAGATTATAAGCAAGTGTTGATATTTGGAAGGATGGAACAGTATAAAGTAGAACATGCAGAAGAAAACATGACTGAGGAAAAATGAGATTCATGAATGAATAAATGATTAATCTGAGAAAAGAAGTATGTGTAAAGTCTGGGCCTCTGGGCATATTAAATAGAATTGTTTCCCTTTTTTGCTTTATGCAGCTGGTAATCCATGCCAACACCAACACTGACAATATCTGCCAAAGCACAAAGAGCTTTTTGTGAAAGCTGAGGTTATATTGTGATTATACACATTAAATTGGAAGCCTATCATGAAATGTCACCTGATTTCTCGTAAATCCTATTGAGCCTTGCTACAACAATAGGAGACCCTGAAGTGTAAAAAAAGAGAGAGAAAGAGGTGGATATGTTTAGGGATTATTAATTATCAGTCATTAACATCACCGCTAGCATCTGTCACCTGTCATGGTGCAAGTCAAATACTACATTGAAGGGGACACCTCTGGATTATCAGGATGAGATCAAAAGAAAACCAATCACACCGCAAAACCTACCTGTACTGCATTCCTAACCTACACTTTATTAAAGCATGCAACTAAATCACATTAAGAACAAGGGTATTATAGTGGAGCACCTGCCCCACTCTGGTGTGGAAGGTGTTAAAGCAAACCAGAGAGGCTGTGCAGAGCCCCAGCCAATCCTTGAAGGTCTTATTGGCAGCTAATCAAGTGGAGGCTTAAAAGTAGCCAATCAGGGACAGGCTGGTCCCTGTAAGAAGGCTTCAGGGCACAGAGGAGCTGAATCTCTCCCTGGAGGGCAAAGGGAGAAGAACTGGCTGTCAGAGTGTCCAGAAGCAGACACCATAGTCCGGGAGGACAGTGAATACCAAGGCCTAGTCTACACCAGGGGAGGGGCTGAGATAAATCGGTCTAAATTATGCAACTTCAGGTACTAAAATAGCTTAGCTGAAGTCTATGTACTTAGAGCTACTTGCCATGGTGTCTTCACTGCGACGCTCCCTTGTTGACTACACATACAGTTCTCGTGCCGGTGGAGTTACCAGAATTGATGGGAGAGTGCTTGGTGGTCAATTTATCACGTCTTCACTAGACGTGATCACTCCGGAGGTAAATGTAGACATGCCCCAAGAGAGTAACGAAGGGCGAGACACTACTAGTGAAGGCACATCTCTGAAATGCTAATTCCCAAACCAACCAGAAGTAGGCACCACTGTAGTGAGTCTGCATCCCATTACAGGTCTCTTTCTCTCAGATAAGATTAAATAACAGCAATTGTATTGAGGTGTCCTACTAATATGATATTTTTTTTACAAAATATATTGTACTTATGTACTATGACATATACTCATAAATAGTGAAAACTAAGGTACAGTTGACAAATGAACAAACTATATTCTGCCACACATTATCCTGTCCCTTTTATTGTATGTACACCTCCTCCTAATTCACAGGACTAAGTCATTCACAAAGGGTCTTCTCAGTCATTAATGGACTAAGTAATTCTACTACACAGTTGCTAGTTTCCTGCAGGTTGGAAAAAGTTAAAATAAAATTAACTGGGCACATATACACAGGCCTTGTTTGGAGCCATAGGGGCAAATCTTTGTGCCCATATGAAGCACATATAAACCAATGGGCTCTGTTCAGTTGCAGGAGTCTATTTGATTCAGTTAATAGGATTAGGGTCACCATCTCACAATTCTAAAGTTTCTGACTTATTTTTGTTAATATAATTATAATTTATTGTTTAGCTTAACAAATAACAATGGGTGATTTTCAAGTGGATCAAGGATTTCTTTGCATTGTTTCATAATAATAAAAGGGATGAAGAAGTGATTTTATATTGTTTCTAATTACATAACCGCAAGTTCTATGGTCATTTCTTTGTAATAAAACTCAAAATATCCCCACAAATGAAAATCCCAGCTAATTTATTGAAAATACTTCAATATTTTTTGTAAAATGCAACATTAGATTCCTCACACTAAGATAAATTGTGTTTATTCCAAAAACATACATAAATCATTTAGTAACAGTCTAGAATTAATAGAAGCAACAATTATTTTTAAATGTGTGCTGTGGCTCTGATAGAGTTTTACTGAGTAATTAAAAGATATCATCTTAATGGTGTTAATCTCAAACTGTTGCTTCTTTTAGTCAATTTAAAATCTGCACAAGGGGACCAGTAAATAGTAAAAAAAAAAAAAAAATCAACTTCAGGTCAATAGTTCCTAAGAATCTAGACTTTACCCTACCAGAAATTTGGCACCATAAGGGGTGGGTCATATTCTCTCTGAAATCAGGCCAGCCTGATTTAGAAGACAAAACAGAATGTGTACAGCTGTCACAGAATGCCAGCCAACATTACCTTTCAAAAATGAGTTAAAGGGACCATATCAGGTGAGGAGGGAAAGATCTTTCATTCCAGGAGTTTGAATTCTCCGTGTATACTAAGTAGTCATTTGGCTTAATTAGCACCTTTAGAAACAAGGCTGCATAGAGTTGTGTTCCCTCCAAAATGTCACCTCACTAGTGGTGTCATTGTTCAACTTCAGCTGCCTGAGGAGACAGCCCCTCTTCGGGGTTTCATTATTATGTTTAACTTGGACTTCTCCCTGTTTTAATGACAAGTCAGCTGTAATGGAGCTTGTAAACACGATGTCCCTTCCTTGTCCCTGCCCAAGAAACAAACCCCACCAAATATCTACACCTCATATATAAACATAAACAAAGCATTTCTTTTGATTTAGAGAAGCTGTACTTTAGAGAAGCCTAAAAGCTGTACTAAAAGAAAACATGTAAGGGAATGAGATGGTTGAATAAGCTCTTTAAGTAAATTTTCAGATGTGCCTAAGTAACTTCTGTGCACCTTTGGAAATGTTTCCTTTAACCCAATGGTGTTCAACTCCACTGAGTTACCTGTTTTCTAAGTTTTCAAAACTCTGAGGTCTCAACCTTGGTCTGGAGAATGTAAAAGATTTCAGGTGATTTCTTAGCTGAAACAGAGCTAAATAGAGCTTTCCTCAGTATTCCAGCGTGTCCAAATTACAGAAAATTAATAAGGCTGTCCTAGAAAGGAGTATTTTAATACTGAAAAGACATGATTTTCAGTCTTTAGATTACCCCAAAGACATCTGTCAGGCAAGAACCAGTCAATTATTTCCCAATGTCGATGTGGTTAAAAAAAACCCTGTATTTGTATGGACAATATTTTAATCATAAAAGACAGAAGATTGCATATTCTTGTCACAGTATTTTGCTAAATATAACAAAAACTTCGAAGTCTATTCCAACCCGTTTCTCTTAGTTTAACATTCCTGGAGTTCACAGTGCATGTTGCAGTGCTGATGCTAAATATTTCCAGGTCCAAGAGGGAATTCATTACAAGTATGCTAGAAGCTGATAGCTCCTTATTCCGTCACCATGAGGAAGTTAATAAGCCCACTAGAAACTCTAGTAGTTCTACTCCTGGCTTTTCTTGTTGGTTGCCTCTAAATTAGACGTGCACACTACCACCATTCTGCATTTGCTCAGCCTGTAGTTGAACAGCTCTTTACTACTATCCAGGGCACCTGTGTATGGCTTCATCAGAGCGGGCATTAATCGGTAGTCTGGGTCCCCAAGGATAACAATCAGCATTTCAACATCCTCAACAGTAATTTTTTGGTCTGGGAAGAAAGTCCCTTCCTGAAGATATTTAAAAAGACTAGAGTTCTTAAAGACACAAGCATCATGAACCCTGCCCAGCCAACCCATGCTGATGTTGGTGAAACATCCCCTGTGATCAACCAGTGCTTGCAGGATCATGGAAAAGTACCCCTTGTGGTTTATGTACTCACAGCGCTGGTGGTCCGGTGCCAGGATAGGGATATGCATTCCGTTTATAGCCCCGACACAGTTAGGGAATCCTATTGCTGCAAAGCCATCCACTATGGCCTGCACATTTCCCAGAGTCACTACCCTTGACAGCATCAGTTCTATGATAGCGTTGGCCATCACTGCGGTCCACACTGTAGATTTATCCACTCTGAACTGATTGTTGACTGACCGGTAGCTGTCTCGTGTGGCAAGTTTCCAGAGGGTTATCGCCACTCACTTTTGAACTGTGAGGGCTGATGGCATCATGGTATGCTGGAGTTTCAGGACAGGGGAAAGCATGTCACACAGTTCCATAAAGGTGTCCATATGCATCTGAAAGTTTCCGAGCCATTGGGAATCATCACAGACCTGCAGCACCATGCGGTCCCACCAGTCTGTGCCAGTTTCCCGGGCCCAGAATTGCCATTCAATGGCATGAGCCTGCACCATTGCCATCAATATCCCTAAGCTGCTGGTGCCACTGTATTTGGAGAGGTCTGTGTCCATGTCCTCCTTACTCTCGTGACTGCTCTGCCGTTGCGTTCTCTCACGTTTTCCATTTCTGCATACATTGCATGATAATTTGTGAGCTGTTTACAGTACCCATAACTGCTGTGATGAGCTTTGCGGGCTCCATGCCCGCACTACTACTACTGGGTAGTTCAGGGAAAAGGGCAGAGTTGGCAGTGCTTGCACTACCCTATACCTGCACTACTATAGCAGAAGCATTCCCACTTCAAAGGGAGAAAGAGAAGAGAAGTGATGCCCCACGGCAAGAGAAGAGATGCCACTTGGTGGGAGAAGAGCTGCCACCTGGCGGGAGATGCAGAGGCCACCAGACTGGATGTATTTTCTGGAGTGCCTGGAACACAGCAGGATAGAAGCCACATGGTGAGAGATGCTGATGTCACAAGAATTGATATTCCGGCCGAACAACAAGAGGACGTCTGAGGTAGACACCTCTGGGCAGTCTAGGGAAAAGGGTAGAGTTGGCAGCGGAAGCATTAGTCCATGCGCGCAGTACTCCATGCCCGCAGTACTATGGCGGAGGGGTTCCCACTTGAAAGGGAAAAAGAGGAGAGAAGAGATGCCACTCAGTGGGAGATGCAGAGGCAACCAGACTGGATGTAAGATAGCAGACACATGGCCAGAGATGCTGATGCCACAAAAATAGATACTTTGGCTGACCAACGAGAGGACCTCCGAGGTAGCTTCATAGTGGCAGGACAGCTGGGTTTCAGTAGAAGCGGTGGGCCGCAGACATGCTGCTCTGTCTGCCGAAAGTAATATGGCGTCTACAGGCCTGAAAGGTGCAAAACGACTGTCTGCTGCACCTTGCACGGAGGGAGGGGTGAGTGACGAGAAGCACACACCAAAACCCATTAGACTGTTTTTGCCTGCATCATGCAATGCCAGTTTTACCCAGAATTCCAAGGGGCCACAGGGACTGTAGGCACTGTGGGATACCTACCCACAGTGTGCTACTCTGAGAGTTGACGCTAGCCACAGAACTATGAACGTGATCTGCTGAATTAGCCCGCTTACTGGGGACACACACAATTGAGTGTATACCATCGGCTTTCTTAATTCAAACTCTAGAAAGTCGACGTTAGTTCGTAGTGTAGACAAAGCCTACGATCAACAGCTTTCCTGGGCTTTCAAAGGGCTGAGTGAAATAATAGTGCAAGGTAACACGTTTCCCACTCACCGGTAGGGTATCTTCTTGTGTCTAGGTCTGAGAAAATAGCACTCTTAGCATTAGGTACTCCCTTCTGCTTTCTGTTCACTATGTGCTAGTCTCTTTTTGGATAACTTAGCGATTTGGCGGGATACCCATCTAGTCCACCTCTTCAATGGTTACAAAGTCCAGAAGGAGCACTGTCCAAATGACTTCTCTGGATAGTGTTCAGCCCATGCTCGGGGCTCTGTCACACACTATCAGTGGCCAACAGGGGAACCTGGATCCATCCGCTATACGGTGTTACTGTCCAGGAACCGCATAACCATCAGGAGAGGTATGCTTAGTCTCTCTCCCCAGTACCATTTCCCTGGACTCCTTCCTACCCAGCCGCTCTCTGTGGATTTCCTCCTTGTCCATGACAACCTTCCTCATCCCAGAAAGTGACTGTACCTTCCTTCTCCTGCAGTCACTTTTCTGCTTTCAGACTCCTGGCTTTATAGTGCTTCCTCCACCCTTTTCCAGCTAGGCTTCACTCGATTAACCCTGATCCTTCCTCTCCCTGGTAATCTATTTGGCCTCTCAGGTCCTCATTAAGCCTTCCTGAGTTGATGTAGTGTACACACCCTATCACGTGCTCACTTTAAAATTACTCTAATAAATATAACCAATATAAGAGACAAACCCCCTGAATGTGAATGCTCTGGAGTTGTGGGTGTTGGGTTTAGGTAGACTAAGTAGAATCTCTAGTTAGGTAAACTAAGTAGAATCTCTAATTTCCTCAGCATTTTGGCAGTGCCGGGAGCTAGTTTATTCATATCATACATGACTTTTGGCTATCTGGGAAGTTGGTGTGACATTGCAGTCTATATGATTTTATGAAAATATGCTGATTGTTAATATAATGTAATTAAAATATGCTTCATGTAAAAGGTCTCTTGTAAGGTATCATTACAATGCTTATAATCTACTGTGTGAGGTCATACTACTTGTATAAATGTATCACTCTTGTATCTTCAACTAGAAATATGAAATAGAACTCTGAGGGCCTATTTTAATTATGCAAAGTATGGGCCATTGATGGTTGTTTGGAATCTTGATGGCTCCCATCAACCAGGACAATTGACTGTGGATGGCTCTGTTTGCAGGCAGGCCTTCTTGTGAGTCAGGCTGGGAGGAATAAAGGCTGGAGTCTCACAGGAAATGTGACCATGTCACCTGGTACTGAAATCCATCTTAAAATTGGTGCAGAACAAAGCGGGTGGCAATCATGAGGAATCCCTTAGCTATCACCTGAGATGGAACAAGAGCTGTACCATGGGAAAGGATTGGACCCAGACTAGGAAGGCATCCAGTCTGTGAAAGAAACTTATTGAAACAACTCTGAGGGTGAGATTTTATCTATATTCAGTTTTATTACTATATTAAAGATAGATCTGCATATTTTATTTTACTTGGTAATTCACTTTGTTCTGTCACTACTTGGAACCACTTAAATCCTACTCTCTGTATTTCATAAAATCACATTTTACTTATTAATTAACCTGGAGTACGTATTAGTACCTTGGGGTAGGGAGGGACAAAAAGCTGTGCATATATCTGTGTTATAGATGGTGAGTTTACCGTGTATACCTCGTATAAGCTTCATACAGGGTAAAACAGATTTATTTGGGGTCTGGACCCATTGAGAGTTGAGCATCTGAGTATTAAAGACAGGAACACTTCCTAGCCTGTTTTTAGTTGAACCTACAGCTGTTAGGGGATGTGGTTCAGACCTGGGTCTGGGTTTGCAGCAGGCTTGTAGATCTGGCTCAAACCAGGCAGGACTCTGGAGTCCCAAGCTGCCAGGGCAGGAAAGCAGGGGCAGAAGTAGTCTTGGCAACCCTAAGGGGGTTTCTGTGATACAGCTCGTCACAGCTGGTTTACTGTATGCTCTTATATTAATTCTAGTAATGATAGGCAACCTGCATGGAACCGTACAGTATGTAAATTTGTAATGCTAAGGCTGAGGACTATGTACTTTTATTGTATTCCTCTTAGTCTCAGGGACTAAATCATGATATTTAAGCAGGCCTGGCAACAGAAATTTTGGGGCCCGGTACTCTGATCGTTTGTGCCCCCCCCCCCCGGCCGGTCTCCTGCCGCCTGCGCCCTGCCCCGCCTGGGCCTACGTGGGACTGCCTTGCCGGTCGGGCATAGTGGGGGTGTCATGTCGCGGGGGTACCGGGCGCGGTCGGCGGTAGCACGGTGGCGTGAGGCGCGTGGCGCGTGTGGGAGGCCTCTAGCACACCACCCCTGCCTGGCCCACCTCCCCCCCCAGCCTATTCTCCGTCCCCCCCTGCCTGACCCGGCCCACCCAACCTAATCTCCTCCCCCAGCCTAACCTCCTCCCCTCCCCACCCAGCCCTGCCTGGTCCACCCCGCTGTTGGGGATGATCTTCCTTTACCCCCGCCCAGCCTCCCCCCATCTAACTGCCTTCCCTCCCGCACCCACACCTGGTCCGGCCCATCCCACCGAACCTAACCTCCTCCCCCCTCTCACTCCCCACCCAGCCTCCTGCCCCCATGCCTGACCCGCCCAGCTCAGCCTCCCCCCCACCCAAACCTCCTTCCCTCCCGCACCCACACCTTGCCCACCCCATCCAGCCTAGTCTCCTGCCCCCCTCCCCGCCCGCCCAGCCTGGCCTCCCCCCCCCGCCCCCTTGCCTACTCCCCAGCCCAGCCATGCCGATGAATGAACCTCCCGAGCGCCCACAGGGGGTGAACTCACCTCAGAGCCCGCCCGCCCAAAGCCCCCCTCGGAGCTGCCCCCGAGTGGGGCCGGGCCCCTTACCCCTTTACCCTGACGAGGCCAGCTCACCTTCTCGGCGCCTCCGCCACCGTCAGCACCGCACACCAGGGCGGCCAGGAGCGCTTCCCCGGGCCCGCTGTGGAGTCTGCCGTGCAGTGCGGGCGCTTGGCTACAGCGCTGGGGTGGCCGCCTGGTGGGGGATTTTCACGCGGCCGGCCGCGCGCGCGCGGGGGTGCTCTGCAGAGCATCCCCTGCTTCCACCCCGCCTGAGCACTCCTGAGTCCTGACATGGGGACCCCCCTTAAGTCCGGGGCCCGGTACACCTGTCCCCCTAGTCCCCCCCTGTCGCCGGCCCTGTATTTAAGGAGGGGAAAAGAAGATTAGTTTAACTTGTTAATGATACAAGGAAGCAGGGGAAACTCAGAATGTGTAAAATATTCA
Source organism: Sternotherus odoratus (assembly GCA_032164245.1). Lineage (NCBI taxonomy): Eukaryota > Metazoa > Chordata > Testudines > Kinosternidae > Sternotherus > Sternotherus odoratus. The sequence continues at coordinate 65,753,799 of JAVMKO010000001.1, forward strand.
ATTTGCCTATAGGCCATGATTTCCGAACCTTAACCAGGATGCTTTGGGTTTTGCCATTGAAAAGTAACACACAATAATGGAGATTTTGCCCCAACTAAAATACATCCATACCAAGTCCATCTATAATATATATATCTGACATTTGATTCAAGCTTGAGATTGTTAGGACACATATTGACTGAGAGAGCTAAAGCAAATGTGGTAAATATTAAAAACTGCAAAGACAGGAGTAGATTAATAAAAATGAAAAAGTACAACCTACCTGAGAAATTCTGCTATATTTAAATGATCCTTGATCTTAAAATGGCTATTATTTTACAAAAATAGTGTTTAGTACAGACCTAGACAACCATTCATAACTGGACTGAATGACAATGAATCTGAGAATTGCAAGCACTTGTAATGCTTGCAACATATGCAATTATTTAAACCTTTTTATTGTACAATCACAGATTCTTTAAAAAGTGCAGCAAACTATTAAATTATAGGTATTTAGTAAATTCCAGTCTTTCCCAAATAAATAATTGTCTCACCATCTTTTAAATTAACTATAGCCTGTTATTCATCCCCCATTATGTACACTACCTGACTAGTTAAACTGGTTATTGGATTCTTCATACAGTAGCCCCTGAACTCCTTCAGTCAATTAAATCCTTTATCGTATCTGATTTGTCACTGCCAATGTCACTGCTAATCTTCTAAATCCACATCAGTTCACAAGCATTAAATGTACTTATTCTGTGGCAAAAATTGGGAGGCTATACAAGCAGAACCCCCTAATATGAATTACAGCACTGCTCACTCTTTGAAATAGATAATCACTTCTCTCACACCTTGGATTTCATGCACTATAATTGGGGGAAAATATTATTCACCAAAAAGTACAGCTACTTGTGCATTAAATGCTGTAAATCTATTACCCAGTTCCTTGTCCTTTTAAATGATAACCAGGAACAAAGTAACCACAACTTATTTCAGAATCTGTAACTTGAACAACTTAGTATCAGTCCTCATGACTTTGGAATACACCTCTACAAAAGTATTCTAAAACATTTTTTGTAAAGTTTGATCTGATATTAAACTCTCTATCCCTAACCCTCCCCATCTCCTCCTGTTTGCCACTAAATACTTGATTTTTATAGGAAGAAGGAAAATAACAGGCAGTAAATTATTGTTCAGAGTAACAATCTTGTCAATCTAATGATAACTTCAGTTATCGTAAAGTTAAACATAGATATCAATACTATTTATTTTATATTTCAAAGTAGAGTTGGTCAGACAGGTATACACTTGATTTTCCTTTAAAACAAATCCATTTCTAAAGCATCTTTCTTTCAATAAAAAACACTCTTTACATATTATAGCTTTTATAAGCCTCTGAACTAAGAAAGCAGTTCCCTATACAGTTTGGACGCATCACCTTTATTCTGAAAGAGAAGGTAAAATAGAAGAGACTCTTACCAGAGACAGAGAAAACAATTCGTTCAGCTAGATCCAACAGTGCTCTGTGCAAGCAGGCAGCATGAGTGATATTTGGGCCTCACACAAAAGCAAGATAATTGGCTCTCAATGAGGAGATGTAAGCATCCATCATAATGGCACTGGTGCTGAGGCTGAAAGCTACCTCAGCTGTTCTATGTACTCTGACTGTAAGATGATGTCACAAACATCAACTGGGTGTACTCTCATTGGCTTCTGTTACCTGGAATCATATCTTAACCCTAAACTGTCAGCTACAAATTGAAACATGGATCTGTTCTCTGTATATTTGGGGTAGAGTGTGGGGTGAATGGAATGTACTGAAAACTCCCACTTTGGGTAGCAGGTGCATGCTGTTTAAACAGTTAAAATAAAAAATCCCAAAACTAATTTGCTTAAATTATTAAACAAGAGCCCTGGGGAATTACATTTTCATAATGTTTACTAAATGACAGTAATCATCAAAATATTGTACAGAAGGGATATTAAATGAAAGGTTAATGCATACAACATCTGGAGAATTCACTTTTGTAATGATTTTACATTGCCTCCTATTAAGCCATGAGATTTCTCAGAGATACACATAAAAAGGGGGGTTAAATTTGAGAACACTGCATATATAGCTCTAATTAGGTTAGCTACAGGAAGGCACTGGTATATTAAGAATTTAAAACAAAAAAATAAATATAAAAGTAAAGATATGCACAAATTTAAATGTGCACTTATTCTTTGAATGTAAAGTAGGATCTCAGCCATTGTGTGGTAAATGAGGCATGAAACACAATGTCAAAAATCTGATGTCCTAAATATAGTGGCATTAATTATTTTGTTATGTTACCAGAACTATTCCACAAATCATGTGAACTTTAAAATGAGCCCCAGTCCAGCTATAGAAGATCTGTTTTTCTCTGAAACAAATAGAAATAATAATTTGATCGTTCAGTTTCAGAAAGATCAAACTGATAGAACATCCTGTTGCTCTATGCAAAGGGAAAAAAACCCCACAGGTCATATATGTTACATGTTGCATATAGAGCTCTTGTACTAATTAATCTACTTTTAAAGTTTTCCATCACTTTGAATTGTACCCTTTTGCTTATTTGACTGGATAGGAGCTTGATTTGATGTTTGTTTGGAGTAAAATATATAGCACATTTAGTTATTTTTCAATTCAGTATTCCTGAAAGAAAGGGTTGTGTTTAAAATTCCTTCTGTTCAGTTTATTCCCCAGGAAAAATACATACTCAGAAATGATTTTGCTTAATATAGAATATGTGAAACATATCATAGGATTTCACGAATAAACTTGATAAACAGCTCTGCCATTGCCTTGTGGTCCTTTCACCAAGTTGTAGAGACTCAGGAGATTAAATTCTGAGGACTTAATAAACAGTAGCTCTGTGTAGGGATCTGGAAGCTAGCCTATTAGTCAAAATGTACTTTAGGCCAAAGTGAAAGTCCCATATCATTTATTTCTGCCTAGAAAACATGGGAGTTTAGATGGAAATGTATATATAAGAAAAGATTCATTACCATGCAAAGTGGCATAAAACTGAATTACAGATCAGAAAGATGAATTTGGACAATAGGAAAGGCAACTTTGCTTTTGTATGATTAACGATAAAGGTAAGACAGAGTAATTGCTAAGACGATATGTGTCATGAGTAAAAGAATTATTTATGAGGTAAAATATGCTTAGACATATCATGTGTTTAAGCTGTATTCCTCTGCAACTTTAATGCTATAAATAGCCAAGATCAAATAAAACACACTGTTGATAAAATCTGATTATCTAGGTTGATTTGGTCTGTAAAATGTAGAGTCCCCATATCTAACTAATCTTAACATGATGAATTCATGTCCCATGCATTTGTTATTCTCACACACACAATACTTCATTTCCTTAACAGGGTAATTTATTCTTATGTGAACTGCTAGATATGTGGATAAAGTAGTGTGCTGGAAAAGTCTCCATTGACACTAACATATTACAGTCCAGATTTTATATTTTGCCCATTGAATAGTCATTTATGTTAGCAGTTTTACTCATGAAATAATTAGCACCAATAAGCAAAATTCACCCATTGTGAATTTAAGAGGGGAATATTGCCCCAAACCCATCTGTTAAATGGAACTTGCACTTAAACTCCAGCACATTTTCATTAAAATGCCTTCTTTTATTCTGTAAACTTGTGGTAAGTTAGTATCTTTAAGTTGAGTGGTTTATGATGTATCTTAATGGTAGTGAATCATCAATTTATAATACATTTGATGTTAAAATCAGTATTGCTGTGTAGTCAATGTGATGAAAATTTGGATGCTTATAGAGATGGTCAGACCCAACAGGTAATAGCTGTAAAGCTGTCAGTGAAATACCAGCTCCATGATCATAATAAATGCACTTATTATCAACTCTAAAACAAGCTTTCCAGTGTGTTAAACATAACATTTCCCATTGGCTGTACAAATAGTAAAATAAAACAAATAAATTAGATAATGGACCACTGAAGCTGTATCTCTTGCACAGACAGTAATTGCAAGCTAATATTGCAGAAATAGCTGTCAGATACTTCCTTGAAATGACCATTTGAGTGAGAAGCATGTAAAAGACACAAAGTAACTCAAATGTTTTACTCAGATTATCCCTGCATTTAGTAAAAAAAAAAAAAAAAAAGTCCTATACAACCAAAGCAAAGGGTCTATCCTTCTGCTATAAAAATGCATATACTGCTTTCTCAGAGTGTGTTACTGTGATGAGTGGTCTGTTAGCCTCCCTTGTTATATGATGCATACAGTATGGCATCCATGGCACAGGCAATGAGTTACTCTTGAAGGTGTCTTGAGCAAAATATAATTCACATTTAGTAGAAGAAAAAGGATGACTGACTGTCAGTGACTAAGCATGCTGCTTTCTCCCAGAGTACAGTATTAATCAACATAGAAATAATTCTAATGGATCAAACAGGAAAATAGATTTTAGAGCTCAAGCAAAGCAAAACTCAGTTTCATGAATACATATTTCCCACAAGTTGAAATCATTACTTCATTTAATTGCCTGATAATTATTTCCGTCAAATCAATTTAATGGTTAAATCAAGTATTTATAGTACAAAACACAGCAGAGACTAATTGAAAAACACACGTCTTTCGATGAAGCTTAACCTACACATTATTAACGTGGTTGGGGCGAGGTCTAAAGATCTGGAGGAAAATTAGAACCTAGATGATGAGGTTTTAGAGATTAAGCATACAGACTCAAAATTGCTGTTCCCAATATTCTGTTTCAGAAGAGTGCCAAGTCAGAAAGAGTTAATAATTGTTACAAGCATTTGTCTATTTTATTCTTGCAGCATCAGCAACTGGCTCACTACCTTGTTATCCACAAGATGGCAGCTCTGTTTCCATGGTCACTTACTCTTGCAATATCCAATCTGAAGAACTTTCAAATTCATTTTTCATTTTATAGTAAATATTTTCATATATCACAAAGAAAACTTAAAGTCCTGACAATTCATTGATCAGCCCTATTGATCAACTGAAGTACAGTCGGTTATGCAGTTATTCTAGAACTGTTGAGAGATGGCAGAACAAGAGATGGTACTTTTAAGCAGAACAGAAGCTTTATTTTAGGAGTTTTAAAAATTCCCCATTCACAAACATATGCTCTTCAATCTAACATGGCAAGCCAACAAAGCCTTAAACATATGCTTAGCTTAAAACAAGCAAACAGTCTCATTAACTGTAACAGGACTACTCACATGCTTAAAGTTAAGCATATGCTTAAGGGCATGAGTTGGATAGTTGCCTAAATCCTTCACTCATTTTAGAATTTTATCTCTAAAATAACAGAATACACCTCCTATCCTCAGTTGTGCTACTAAAAAATATAACACATAAATTTGTTTCCAACGTAAAATTCTTTGTCAAGGTTAAATGTCTGACTAATTTAATGAATGACTGATGATAATTTCTGCCTCACAAATTCACTGAAGTCCAAAGGAAGACACACAAATGAGGTGAATTTGAGATTAGGTGATTATGAAGGTTTCAGTTTCATTATGGGAGTGAAGGACTAAAAACCCCCCAAATGACTTCTTCGAGAATAAAGCCTAGTCAAATATTCAGTCTTATAACACTTGACTAGCTTTTCTATAAATATGCATAGTCTTGCTATCCTACATTTGACTGCATTGAAAAACAAGAAAGTAAGGTTTTATTAATTTTAAAGTCTTTTAAAAAAATGTGATATCACTGGAATTACAGACATTCTTCAAAGGAGACTGTAAAGTATGGGATTCTAATTGCAATAAAAGGAAATATCACATAAAATAAAAACATTGGACTAGGTACTTTGCAATATTGGCTCAAAGACCGTGGTACATTTAAGAGTTTAAGTTTTAGCAGCACTAAAACTAGATTTTGAGTAAAATTTTCAAAAGCATATAAGGAATTTATGACAAGTCCCATTTTCAAAAGGAATGTAAGTATTTAGTTGACCATCTAGGATTTAGGGTCCCAAATGTCCAAAGTAGAACCGGGCAACGTTTTTTGGACAAAAATCATTTTGGCCATGAAATGCATATTTGGGTACATTGAAACATTTCATGAACTTGTATTGAATTAATTGAATATATACTGAAAAATAAAAATAAAATTCTGAAAGTTAAAATATTTAGTTTCTAATTTTTCAAAAAGAAATTTTTTCATTTTTTTCCATTTAAAAAAAACTTTGCATTTAGAATTTTACCTCTATTATACTTAAAAACCACAAAAAAGAAAAGAGAATTGTATTTCATGCCAAACAATACGTTTAGTACAACCTGAAACTTTTGTCCTGTTTCATTTTACTGAAAAGTTAAAAAAAATAATAATTTTGGATCGACTCAATTTTTTTTTCTTGTTTGCTCACTGAACCAAAAATTCAGTTATTTACACAGGTCTAATCCTAAATCACTAAAGTGTTTTTGAAAACTGTAACCTTTATTTATTGGTTGATTTTGTTTTTGCTTGTTTACTGGCTCTTGCTTAATAGATTTAGGGTAAAAAATCATATCAAAAGCACCCAAGTGACTACGAGCCTAAATCATACTTCCAAACCATATTTCCATTTTCTTTTATTAGCAACTAGCAAAGAAGTTACTTCAAAATAAATATATTTTATAAAATTAAAGGGAGAAAAACATCCCATAGACAGCTTGGTTTATGTGTATGCCAGATGTTAATCTCCATTTCACCACTTTTGCATGGCAAAACCTATGCTTAATTTGTGCCAGTACCTCTGGGCTTGGCAGTGCATAGCCCTGGCATCTCTACACTTGCCACATGATAAGCAGTTTCAATTAAGGGGAGCAACACAAAGTGGGTGGGACATACTGCATCACACGCTGTGGTTACAGTGGATGACTCCACGGGGAGCAGGTGTTCACATGGAGAGTGGCCTGCTCCTTCCCCTGCAAGCTCAGGAGGGCCATGAGTCACATAATAATATTTGCCAGGCATTTAATAACAATGGTTGTTTTCACAGTCCCCATAGATTCACACACATGCAAGATATACTTTGGGATCCATTTGGCCCATTCTTGCCAGAGCGGTGCAGGATGATCACAAGGGGAAAACAGGATTGGGGATAGGTGAAGTGCCAACAGCAGGTTTGGCTCAGCTGAAGCAGGTCATGGGGTGCAGAACACAGGCTGGGTAGGTGGGAAAACTGAGGGTAATCTAATGAGCATGGGCACCATTGCCAATTAGGCTTAAGGTGTTCAGGATTTTCTATGGGATTATCCCCTAATCAAGGACAAGTGATATATTTTGGGGGGGCACTTAACTGTGGGATTTCAGATCCTCTTTTCAGGGAGAAGCACCTAGGTAAGGTCCCACTCACCCTCCGCCTCTGGATTCGGTCCCTAACCGATATCAAGGGAATATCAAGGAATACATCACCTTTCATACCCATGAGGTGGCTTCATGAACAGTACAATGAACTGGCCTGGCAAAACGTTTGGGGGTGTCCCTGGCTGAAGACGAGACCGAGGGCCCTTCCACTACATTAGCACACTTGGGTATTGAGTGGAACACAAGGGTGAACATATTACAGCTCCCTCCCAATAAAAGTATGTATTTCTGGTATGACAACATGGCAGGCCAAACTTCCACCTCACGCAGAGTTATGAACGTTAATGAGGGAATCTGTGTCACGTGTAAGCCTTAATATATCCTTTTTTCCTTCCGAGCATATGCTCAAGGTTGGATGATGGCACAGCAGATGCTCTATCTCGGGTCCAGTTCGACAGAGTGCAGGGGCCTGCACCAGGAGCTTGCGACTAACTCAAGTAGATGCCACTAGTCCTATGGAGCTGTGGCGTATGAGGATCTGAGAGGCTGTTCACCTATATGGCCGATCAGGAAGTGGCAGGTGTTGTGGTAAATGACATTGGCAACTCAAGTGCGGGAGTTCTTGATGATCCTTGCTTACTGCAAAGGGCAATCGAGTTTATTGGGTTGAATGGGGGTTCACCCATCAAACTTGGGGCAGGGATAATGTTTTAGGATGCTATACAAAAGGCCATTGGAAGATGTCTGGAACTCTGATTGGGTTGGGGGGGGGAAGGAACACGGCCAAGCTAATTCCTGGTGCCTCCTTGTGACGGAGATCCAGTGCAGGTACTCCATAGGGAAGGCATCCAGTGACCAGATAAATGGCTCGTAAAGGACTTAAAAAGGAGGTGCTGGTTAAAGGAATGGAATGGTGTGGGGTTTGGGGCTCCTATGGTTTGAACAGCAGGGAGCCAACCCCCCTTTCTTATAGCACACCTTCCCCCCTCCTACAAGGGGTGGTGGATGGTAAGGTTCTGGCAATGAATTTGCTGGAGGGACCTGGATGGAAAAAAAAGGGGAGATGGTAAACCCCTTACCCTGAGTATGGTGAGGTCTCAGCAATGGATTAGTGGAGGGACCTGGATGGAAAAGAGGAGCAGCTGGTGGAAGCCCACCAGGTAATTACATAATAAATCATGGTTAGTTGAACTACACACTTTTATCCACTGGGTAGTCCCAGACATCTAATAATAAAGTTGCAGCCTAATTGCATCCATATCAAGTGTCTCTTGTCTTTCTTTTGGTATACCTGGACCAAGAAACATTCCACAGATAGCCTGGTTTGTGTGCCTGTGAGATGTTCGTCTCCATTTCATCACTTCTCTGTGGCAAAACCCGTGCTTAATTTGTGCCAGGCCTGAGCTGCAGCACCATACCCCTGGGATCTCCGTGCTTGCCACGGCAGTTATGAAAGTAAAACAACTGCTTGAGCCCCACCACCTAATTGCTTAAACTCCAGCACCTCTTTCATTACAAATGTAGCACTGGGCAAAACTAATCTGGAAAGCTGGTGAATCTGGACAGGTAAGGATTTGCCTGTCATGGGGAGATGTAGAACTGGCATACATTAGCTCCACATCCATGAAGGTTTATATCAGCCCTGCATCACTGTTGATGCAGTCCTGGAGGAGAGGAACAGCCCCTCAATGGGGAGCCAAAAATGCAGCAAAAAGCCACCTTCTCCTTCACACCCTACCCGCAAGTGAGCTAAGTGTACATCAGCTTCAGCAAAGGATACTACTCTACATTTTCAATAGAACATTTAAATGGCCGACTTTCATTAAACAGACTTGCTTTCATTAAAGTCACGAAACGTAGGGCTAACGCTGAAACTTGGTTTTAATTCTAACTATGTCCTCATGTTTTTAAGCTTTAAAACACATCCTCTTTTCATAGGGTTATAAATCTTGTTATCAGTAAAGCATGTAATGAAATACAAACTGGAGATATAGAGTCTTCAGATTTGGCTTGCTCAAGGAGATCTTCAGAAAAAGCTACGTTTTAAATAAATCAATTCATTAATAGAGTAAGTTGAAAAATTTCACTAGTAAATCTAAAAAAATTAATATGTACATTAGAGCTCTTTCAATGGAAAAAGTAAATCACCCAGCTTCTTGACCAGCACTATCTATATCTAGGTTGAAGCCTGTGTGAGAGACTAAAATACCAGTTACCAACAACTTTTCAATCATTTTGGCCAAAACTGGGTGATTGGAGATTAGGCAATGTTAAGTGGGCCTGTCAGAAGATGGTCTTTTGAATATTAGTCAGACTAATGTGTGTTTATGGGTTACTTACCCTTCCTATAAGACTGAAACAGTTTCAGTCAGCAGTGAACTAAGTGCTCTTCATTCATTTCCATCAAGCATAGTAGCGACAGGTAAATTTTGCAAGATTGGGTCTCAGCTCTTACTCATTACTTTCAGAACCTCTGCTGCATGGCCAAATTCCATCAGAAAAGGAAGGATGACATTTCCCTCAAAACTAGAATTGCTATCCTGAAATCAGTTACAAATTAAAATGAAAGCTCCTCACAAATACAGATATTCAGCAAAAAGGTGTGAGTATTATATCAGGAGAAATTGTGATAACGTAAGATGAGGAGGTTGTTTCTGAGTTAGCATGACAGGGTACAAAATCACATCATTCCACAAAAGGAAGGGAGGACTGGTGATCAATGTATAGCTCTGTGCTGAATGACCAACCAGCCTTTCAGGCATGTAAAAGGCTCATATTTAATTGAATTTACACAAAAGGTAGATTTATTTTCCTTACACTTTCAAAGCATGCGATGGTGTTTTACTCAGTTATTAAATTAGGTGATTTTACAAGCATCTGCATGAGGATCTTTAATATTGTTATTGTTCTTAAAAATAATATATCAACAGGTTCTAACAACATAAAAAAATCCTTCTGTGTGAAGTAGCAATCTTTCACCATTTGCTGAAAGCTTAGTGATAATAAAACCGATTGGGAGAAAGACCTGGGGAAGTATCAGCCACACACTGATTTAGTCTGGCTGCTTATAAGCTATGTTCATTCACTGATTTTCCAAAAACCCAGATATACAAAGGGTAGCATCTTTTCAAAAGTCACTACTGGTGGCTGGGACAGATGATTTTTAGAATGTCATTCAGTGAACTATTATCATAATCTTGTAGTTAGTTATTTTTCAGAATACAGAGTTCTAATGTTCTGGAACTTTAAGCTGATCTTCAATAACACAGTATCTTCCTTCTTTTAATTATTATTAATACTCAGTAGTATTCAATGGAATTCACTACAGAGGCCAAGAAATCCCCTTATAAAAGAGGCAGCATTTAAGGTCTTCAGGAATGTATAAGACAAATGAAGTTAGTTTATACTCTCTCTAAATCTTTCCTTTAATTACCATTCAATAAAGTACACATACAATATTGCATAGACTGCATAATACACTCAAAATGGTGTGTTAACCATGAGTTGATTAGCCATGATCAACATTACACTATTAAAATAACATCTTAGGTTTTTGAATGGCTGCAATAATTAAGGTTGGGTGAGCCATTCTACAGAAGATAAAAATCCAACGGAAGTGGATTTTAATGGGCTTTTCATTAGCCAAACTAGATTGAGACATTATAGGCTTAATTCTGGCAGGATGATCAAACCTATGCTGATATTGCAATAGGACAACTGAAGTGAAATATCATCAGTTCTATCCAGGCTTAGTCTCCCCACCAGGAGCAAAACTCAAAAGTCATATAGTGAAACTGCTAGCAAAGAAAAACCTTGCCTTGAATCCATCCTTGAATTATAAACAGAAAGCTCAGCATTCTATGTGTCCACTTCTTCCACTCCCAATCCATCCCCAGACAATGAGTGGAAATTAAACTGTGCATTATAAAACTCATCCGGTCGACCTGAACAATTTGACTCCCAAAAATATTTATTTGCAGACCAGGTTTTAGTTGTATTATTATTCAAATGGAAAATTTAGACATGATCTGTTCTCAATGTCTAAATCCTTAATTTGCATAATATAAACCACAATCTGCTGTACATGGAAATGCTTTTGAGAGTCAGAGGCATTTACGCGGATTGACTGAAATTTAACACTAGAGTGGACCAAAATTCATAATATCTGTCCCCGGGAGAATTTTTGACATTTCAACATTTGTCTTCATCACCAAACTGGCTGAAAAGGTGAAATTTTTGAATTTTCAGAGACTGGAAATTTTAAAAAAAAAGTGTTCAAGAATGTGAAAATATTTCACTTTGACATTTTTGATCAAAATGAAATGTTTAGAAGATGAAATGAAATCAAGATGTTCTACTTTGTTTCAGTAAACTGACTCAAAAAGTTTCAATTGGGATCCCATTAACTGAATTTTCTTAGTTCATTGCTTTACAGAGGTTATAGTTTGGATGCTCATTGTCTCCTATGAGCTAGGTTCCCTGGAGGACTACATCTCCCACAATGCCACGTGTATGTTGGATGGAAGACAGAGGGGACAATGGGCACCCAAGCTACAACTCTCATAAAACTGTGTGTTACAGAAATGTAGTTTAATGGAGCATTTGGAGTGGATTTTTGAGTGTGTGTGGAGGGGGGTTGTTAGTTTTGTTTAACTTTTAAACTGATGTGTAATGAAATATTTCAAGTCAATTCAATAACATGAAATATTCTGATATGATTCCAGACAAATGGAAATAAACTACTTCATTTCCACTTTCCTGATAAAAGATAAAAAATAGCAGTATTGAAATTCCCACATGGAAAATTTCAATTTTGAAGAAACTGCATTTTCTCTTGGGAAAATTCCTGGTTTATTTAACACCCAGTTCTAGTGATCTCTTGTATATGGATTCATATTTAAATTCTCCTTTTCTATTTCTCTCTTTTAAAATATTTATTCCAGATACAAAACAAAGAAATACAGTGCTAGGATGTTTTAAGTTATATGTGCACAACTGTATACGTGTATTTGCACGTGTCTGATTGATGCATAATATTATAGAGTTAAAGTGATAAGACTAAAAATTTAATTTAATTTAAATAATAATTTTTCTCATGCAGATTTTCTTTTCTGGATCAGGCCCATAATTCACTCTTTTTAACCTGCATTGAAAAATATGAACCATTTATTTCATTCTTCCTGACCTAGATTTAAATTAATATATTCTGTATTACATACAAACCTTGCTTTGGTTTCAATTACAGCTAATTATATTGTTTCAGATTTGTCTTGATTTAAATTTAAATTGATGAATTAAATATATTAGCATTTTCCCTTCTGTGTTTCCTTATTATAAATTAATGAGCCATATATTCCATTTTATCATTCCTTTAGTCCTTTTTCTGAAAATAACCTGTCTGACCTCTTTGACCTTCCCTGAAATTAAAGCAGTAATCTTCAAATATCTTTTTGCTTTTTGTGTCCTAAGTTCATACACATAGTGGACCTTCCTCCAAGAATAATATTAGTAGTTTCCTTAAATCAATCTATCATTATCCTTATTTTACTGACTAAACTATGTACTGAAATTCAGTTCCATCATTTCTTGGTATGAATCAAGGTTTACAACAATGAATTGCATAGGAATTAATCACTTCAAACAATTAGTGTTTATATCTAAGCCCCATTATATTGTATGCAGTTTTTTTAATGACACTCCTTGTCCATTTCCTATGGCATATTACTTTCTTAATCTTTTAAATAAGTATTTTTAATATTCTTTTCCTCTATTGTTCTGTTACTTCTCCTGTGGCCTCCAAATAAGGCTCTCCCCACACCTTCAGATCTATTAATTTTCCTCCTCCAACATCTGAGCTCCTGATGCTCCAAAACACTGCACAAAAGCTTGAAAGTTGCCCCAGCACAAGGCCTATGACTCATATAAGTCCCACTTAAATTGTTAACTAGGATTTGTGCTGGCCCTCCTGAAAGAGAGGAATTTCATCCTAGAAAAGTATCCCCCTACTCTTTGTAGGGACTGTCAGATGCTTATTCTCTAAGAATGGCCCTCTGAAAATGGATGTCATCTGGCTTGTCTGTACTTTCCAAATTTATGTAGATGTTTTAATCTAAAAAAGAACATATATCCGTTTCTTCACATTAACTTTGCATGAATCATACAGACATTGCTTTCTGAATACTCATGTGGTTTTCTTCTTCATATTAAATGTTCGTTTTTCTTAGCATTATCCTTGTAGTTATACAAAACTTCAGATAAAATAATACGGTGCACTATCTCAACAGCTGTTGAGGTAAAAATACTAAATAGAAAAGAAAATCTTCTGTGTTGGGTGGATGTGTTGGGGAAGGGAGAAAGGAAAGGCAGTGTGGAAGATTAAGGGCCTGATTCAAAGCCCATTCAAGTACATGGAAAGACTCCCATTGCGAGACCACAAAGAATAATTACAATTAACTACTTTGAAGTTACCCTGGGCCAGATACACATCTGTGTAAATTGGTGTAGATCCATTGACTTAAATGTAGGCATTCCAATTTACACCAACTGAGGATCTATCCCATTTTATTTAGAAGCTATCATTGCTTATCAGAACATATTCTATAGGAATATTTTTATTGCAGGTTGGTGCAAGGTATTTTATAACAAAAATGGAAGTTTTGGATGTAATAGTTATGCATTTGTACTGGTGAAAAATATTGTAGTAATTCTTGCTTGTTCATTTTGAAGCCACCTTCTTTAAGAGGCACTTTAATATGAGACTAATAATCGGTGCATATAATTACAACACCTATCTAATCTGAATAATTTAGCTACAAAATATTTTGCATGCCAGGGCTGCTATAATGGGTCACATACACTGCTTGTGCATGCTGGCTTTCTCAAGAAACCCTTTCTCAAAATCCAGCTGTTCCTTTTCTGCATGCATTACTCAACACCTTGTGGCAATAGTTATAGCCATTCATTATGCAGAAATGATTATGCATCTAAAACATTAAAAGGAAGGATTCCCACTTGGTGTTTTTTTTTTTCCTCTTGTGTTAAGATGTGAACTTTATTTATTTTGGTTTCTGAAATGATCCTTTCCCCATGGTCTACATGCATACATAAAAAATATAAACCAAGATTAAACTTGATCAATAGTAGGAGCAGTATAATCCTTGCACATCAATCCATATAGACTAATGCCTTCACCATGAATCCTCAAAAAATATGTTCTATCCTCAGCACACACCTGCCTCAGCAATCTGGGAAAAGAGCAAGGTGCCTTGATGGTCAGACTTGCACTCTATTGAAGCAAATATGGGAAGCAGATTCCAGATTCAAGGATCTTTCAGTGAAAAGTACCTTGTGACCAATGCTTTAATAATTTGACATGGGCACTGTCAGTTTGAGGGTTCCATCTGATCATAGACACATGTTATCACATGAGGAGAGAAGCAGTTGCTAAGGCAGTCATGACCCAAATGTTTTAGGGTTCTCTCACTAGAGTGGTTAAAATTTTCTGGCTTTCCCATCAAAAAAATTAAAACATTTTGGCTTTTTGTTCCCTCTTTATCTTCTCCCCCTTCTCTTATTTCTCTCACCTAGAGACAGACAAATGAAGGAAAACTGTCTCCACTGTTCATTTCATAAAAAAAAACCTGGAGAAATGACATGATTTTTTCTATGTAAATATTTCATTTCAAATATATAGCATTTTTTCCCACCTGCTCTATTTCTCAACTGCATACTTGACATATAGAGAACCAGGTAACATCTGGCGATAGCAGATCATAGCTTTATTTTGTGAAGAAAACATGAATTTAGATTTGGAGAAGATCCTGTTTATTTTTACTTATGACTAGGCCTTTTGAACTTGTTTAATCTATAGCTACAGATTTATAGCTATAAGGAATCTGATAGCTGATAAATTAAATTCGATATTTGATAAATTAAACAGCAATAAGTCACCTGGACCAGATGGTATTCACCCAAGACTTCTGAAAGAACTCAAATGTGAAATTGCAGAACTATTAACTGTAGTCTGTAACCTGTCATTTAAACCAGCTTCTGTACCAGATGACTGGAGGATAGCTAATCTGGCACCAATTTTTAAAAAGGTCTCCAGAGGTGATCCTAGCACATTGGTTCTCAAAGTGGGGGTCGGGACCGCTTTGAGGGTCGCAAGCCAGTTCTGTGGGGGTCGCGAGCCCCTGCTGCCAGCAGATGGCCCTGAACAATGCCGCTGCTGCGGGCTGCTGGCATCTGGCTTCTGCTGCTGCAGGCAGCCCATGCCCCTGCCACGGCAGGCTGCCGGCACCCTCATAAGGCTGGTCCCGGCCATGCCTCCTGCCACGGCAGGCTGCTGGTGGCCCCGCGAGCCCGGTCCCAGCTTCTGCCGCGGCAGGCTGCTGGCGACTCTGCAAGCCTGGTCCGGGCCCTGGCTCCTGCTGCGGCGGGCTGCTGGCACTGCCACATGCCCGACCCGGCCCCTGCAGAGGTGGGCTTCTGGCACCCCCGTGAGCCTGGCCCCTGCCGCGGTGGGCTGCTGGAACCCACCTCTCACTGGCCTCGGGGGGGCTGCTGGAACCCCCCCCTCAATCCCAACCCTTGCCCTGGGGGACTGCTGGAATCCCCCCATCCCAGCCCCTTCGGCAGTGGGCTGCAGGCACACCCCACCACCCGCCCCGACTCCTAAGGGGGGTTGCGCTTAGAGGCCCGGTGTGGGAAAGGGGTCACCACTACAAAAAGTTTGAGAACCACTGTCCTAGCAATTACAGGCCTGTAAGCCTGACTTCAGTTCTGGGGAAAGGGGTTGATACTATAATAAAGAACAATACTGTCAGACATAAAGATGAACATAATTTGTTGAGGAAGAGTCAACATGGTTTTAGTAAAGGGAAATCATGCCTCACCAGTCTGCTAGAATTCTTTGAGGGGGTGTGGTGTACAGGGGGCCAACAAGCATGTGGACCTAGGGGATCCAGGGACTATAGTGTACTATGATTTTCAGAAAGCTTTTGACAAGGTCCCTCACCAAAGGCTCTTACCCAAAGTAAGCTGCCATGGGATAAGAGGGAAGGTGCTCTAAATGCATTGATAACTGGTTAAAAGATAGGAAACAAAGGGTAGGTATAAATGGTCAGTTTTCAGAATGGATAGAGGTAAAAAGTTATGTCCCCCATGGGTCTGTTCTGGGAACAGTCCTATTCAATATATTCATAAATGTTCTGGGAAAAGGGGTAAATAGTGAGGTGGCAAAATTTGCAGATGATACAAAATTACTAAGGATAGTTAAGACCCAGGCAGACTGCGAAGAGCTACAAACAGATCTCTCAAAAGGGGGTCACTGGGTAACAAAATGGCAGATGAAATATAATGTGGATAAATGCAAAGTATTGCACATTGGAAAGCATAATCCAAACTATACATATAAAACAGGGGTCTCAAACTCAAATGACCACGAGGGCCGCATGAGGACTAGTGCACTGGCTCGAGGGCCGCACCAGTGACACACACACACACCCTCACTGCCCCGGCTGTGCCCCCACTCCACCCCTTCCATGAGGACTAGTGCACTGGCCCGAGGGCCGCACCACTGACACACACCCTGCCCTCGCTGCCCCGGCTGTGCCCCCACTCCACCCCTTCCATGAGGACTAGGGCACTGGCCCGAGGGCCGTACCACTGACACACACCCTGCCCTCGCTGCCCCGGCTCTGCCCCCACTCCACCCCTTCCAAGAGGTCCCACCCCTGCCCCACCTCCTCCTCTGAGCACACAGCTCCCCATTCCCTCCTGGAAAGCACTAGGCACCACCAACAGCTGTTTGGCAAACAAAGCAAGAGCAATCTAGGAAGTCCAGAGCTAGAAACACACGCGGCCCAGCCAGGCAGCAGAGAAGCCTCCACTGCTGGCCCCTCCATCCTGCAAACTGCTATGGGGGAACCGGGGGGGGGGGGCAGGAAGCTTGGCGGGCCGCAGGGAAGGGCTTTGCGGGCCTCATGTGGCCCCCGGGCCGCATGTTTGAGACCCCTGATATAAAATGATGGGGTTTAAATTAGCTGTAACCACTCAAGAAAGAGATCTTGGAGTCATTGTGGATAGTTCTCTGAAAACATTCACTCAATGTGCAGCAGCCGTCAAAAAAGCAAACAGAATGCAGGGAATAATAAAGAAAGGGATAGATAATAGGACATAAAATATCATGTTGCCACTACATCAATCCATGGATACTTGAATACTCTGTGCAGATATCATCGCCCCCAGCTCAAAAAAAGATATACTGGAATTGGAAAAGGTTCAGAAAAGGGCAACAAAAATAATTAGGGGTATGGAATAGCTTCCTATGAGGAGAGATTAATAAAACGGGGACTTTTCAGCTTGGAAATGAGACAGCTAAGGGGAGGTATGATTGAGGTTTATAAAATCATGACTAGTGCAGAGAAAGTAGATAAGGAAGTTTTGTTTACTACTTCTCAGAACACAAGAACCAGGAGTCACCAAATGAAATTAATAGACAGCAGGTTTAAAACAAATAAAAGGAAGTATTTCTTTACACAATGCAGCACAATGAACCTGTGGAACTCCTTGCAAGAAGATGCTGTGAAGGCCAAGAACATAACAGGATTAAAAAAAAAGAACTAGATAAATTCATGAAGGATAGATCCATCAATGGCTATTAGCCAGGATGGGTAGGAATGGTGTCCCTACCCGCTTTTTGCCAGAAGCTGGGAATGAGCGACAGGGGATGGATCACTTGATGATTACCTGTTGTGTTCATCCTCTGGGGCACCTGGAACTGGCCACTGTCAGAAGACAGGATACTGAGCAAGATGGACCTTTGGCCTACTGGGTCAGACCCATTCTTATATTCTTATGAAAGCCAATAGTTAGAATTCTTAGTAAAATCTCTTTTGGCACAAGAAAAAAAGGAGACATTTTCCACTGGAAAGAGGTCATACTAGCAACCCCGCACACACCACTCAGAAACATTGATTTCTATCAATGCTCTTTATGTTCCCAGCTGAAAGAGAGTAGAATAACAGATGAAGTCTTGGAAATGTGATTATAAGACATTGCCTAGAAATAATTAATAACAAGGTCTGCAGAAGCTGTCATATGTACATATGATGCCCTTAAATTAATAGCAGTTTACATTGCCTACATTGTTTTCCACAAAGACTGCTGTTCCATTCTATTTGACCTTAATTAGTATAACTGATAATAGTTTTAGAGCTGCCTGCCATTTTAATCATGTAGTTACAATTTCCTGACAGAAGAAAAATGAAACAGCAGCTGGGAGTTATCTATTAATAGTGAGGGAACAAAAAGGTAAAAGTAAAGAATCTCCTTTTCTAGGACTTCAGGGCTTTTATGGCATTAGTAATGAATGACTAGTGCATGCTAAAGAGAAGCATGCTGATCTCCAAGGATGTAACGAAGGACAGCAGGAGCTAGGATCAATGTAAGGTGGGAATTTTATATTGTTAGGCAGATGCAAGACTAGAAGTCTGTAAGAGTGAGCCAGAAAGATAGAGACACACAAACTTTTGGGTTTTTTTGATTAGGGATTCAAACTCTAGCAAATATGATGACTATATATATTTCCCTTGAAAAAAAACTTTTTAAACAGCTGCTATTCACCTGTTTGACATGGAAATCCAGCGAGCTACCATATGTCTATACATTTATTGGAGCTTCAGCTGTGTGGTCCCAATTTCAGACAAGCCTGGGGATTGGGGAAAGAGAAAGAAAATGATGGACTTTGTGAACCAAAATCAGAAATGTATTTAAGTCACTGGAGATTTTTTTAAAATTATTTTTAATTATAACTGTTATTCCTGTTTTTTTACAATTTCTCTGGTGACTTTAATAAAGCACTCCCTGGATTTGTGAGGTTGGGGAGATTTTACAAGAAAAATAAAGCTTGCTCACATGGCAGGCTTTACAGATTTCTCACAGATCTAGTGGACAAAAAACAGAAAACAAATCAAAAAAAGGACTGTCCATGTGCATTTTCCTCACACCATACTTAGAGAAAGATAGATGTCAAGCTACCTGTCAATTATCAGTAAATCTTTATATTCCATTGTAGCTTGGCACACATCTCTTCCATGTTTATTATAAAAATACAATGTAATTAATGCTTACTGAATACTAAACTATAAA
Organism: Sternotherus odoratus; assembly: GCA_032164245.1. Lineage (NCBI taxonomy): Eukaryota > Metazoa > Chordata > Testudines > Kinosternidae > Sternotherus > Sternotherus odoratus. Next base: position 65,773,260 of record JAVMKO010000001.1, read on the forward strand.
TAATACATTTTATATCTCATATACTCTAACTACTTAATAGAGCTGAATTGTTTCCATTTCCCTCTTTGTAAGACAACATATAAGTCATTAAAAAAATTGTAGAACAAAATACATAAATATTTGTTAATAAAATATGGGATTCCCAGAGATTCTTAATTGTATACATATCCAGATATGAGTTATGTTTACTTAGGTATAAGAAACCTGAGTTTTTAAATAGAGTAAACAAGGAAGGATCATTCTCTATGAGAGAAATGCAATTCAGTATGCATATTTGTGCATATCACTTTTGAGATTATCCTAAAAATGTTAATTTTGTTCTTATAGTATTAATTTAGTTATGTTATTTCTGGGATTTCCATCTTTATTTATCTTGGTACATTTTGTGCCTACAGACCTTTATGAATATTCAGAATAAAACAATTTGTCAGTATATTTATGGGAAGAGCAAGGTGGCAGAATGAAGTAGTAGCCTAAAGGCCTGTAAAATACATTTTCATGCAGCTTTTTCTTCTGCTTTGTAGAATGGTCATTGACTATTTTTATCTTTCTCTCCTTCTTTCCCACATACTAGCACAAAGAAGTGATCTTCAGCAGCAGGGATTCTAGAACTTTTGCTGCCTTGGAAAAGTGAAAAACACACGCAGACTGCAATTACTCACACAATGAATAGTCACCAAACCTTTTGTTGTTCCAGTTAACAGCGTGCTCTGGCAGAACCAGTTCTATTATTTAAACTAATCAGTGTGGAGAAGATGTGTGTGTTATATATGTGACGTTATGTCATATTTAATATCTTCTATAGAAAAAAATGTTAACAGCATAGTAAGCTTGCATGACCTGCCATCAAAATTTAGGAAACAAGAAGTCATGGCTGTTCATGGAATACTAACTCTGACCCTGTGAATATATGCATTTCAATAGTATTTATTAGATGGGTGCATACTATTTCTCAAATAATAAGATAAACCTCTGTAAATCTTAAGTACATATATTTAGAAGCTTATACTACTTGTTATATTTTTATATACACAGCAGTTGCACTGCCACATTAGTCCATTTGTATTTTTAACATTTAGAATTAAATTTTCAAAAACTACCTATATTACACAGCAAAGGAGCTCAGTAAAATTTTTCAGCTGAAACTTTGAGTGAAAATTCAACAGCACCAAAACACTTCACAAATGTGTGTTGATTTTGCTAGTGTTTCAACAGAAAAAGAGTAAAATCTAAAAAAAAAAGTCAAAATCTGTTTTGTTATTTCAGCATTTTGTTTTTTTCTCTGCATTAGGATGACAGCAAAAAAAGAAAGATACTCCGACATCCCAGGGTTTGGAGGCTATCCAATTGGCTAATTTGAGGTTACATTCTATAATATTTTTATCTGAGATCTGAGAAAACTTCCCAAAGAAAGTTTTGGCAAAACGAATACATTTCTGCCAGAAGTTTCAATTTTGGACAAATCAGCATTTTCCACCACAAAATGTGCCAAAAAAAGTCCCTGTCAGTTCTAGTCTTATTTAGTGATTTTACAGTGTCAGGTACAATGAGGCCTAGATTGTGACTGGAGCCTTTAGTGCTACTGTAATACAAACAAAGAGAGCTGGTTGAATTTATTTTTTTTAATGTGGGTTCTATATAATCAAAATATTCCACTGGAAAATTCAGATTTTGCTACAATGTTGATAAACAAAACAAAAATGTTTCACTGTATCTCAGTTCAACATTATTCCATTCCTGAGTTGTCACAGTGTCTCATTGTAGATAGAGTGCAGTATACACACATTCTCTCCTATCACCCAGCCTGCATAGCCAGACTACACCTCACTTGGTGTACCACAGTCTCTCCTCTGTCTGAGCTGTTGCTGTTTCCTGGCAGTCACATAGCAAGGATGCATCCTGTAATCCAGCCAGTTAACCCAGCCCACAGAGGAGAATGGTGGCATGAGGCACTCAAACCATAACTATTAGGAGTCATTTTGATAGCTAAAGCAACTACAGTTCATTGCTGAACTGAGCAAAAATGAAACATTGGTTTGGGAATATCATTTTCTTCAGATCAAAGATGTCAAAATGAAACATTTTGGTATTTCTGAACAGAAATTTTCTTTCAACAAAATAAAATAAAATATTTTAATGATGTTAATAAAAACTGCAATGGAAGGGACACACACAAACGCACACACACAACCTTCTGGAAAATCAACATTCCTAACCATTTCTTTAAAATACTTTGTCTTAACCTACACACTGGAAATTCACGTTAAAACCCACAGATGACCAAAAAAAACCCAACCCCATGTAATTCTTACCTTTCTTATTGTGTCTTTCAATTTATGTAAACTTGTCTGATCTATTAGAACAATTTATAGAAATGTGATCTGTGACGGAATCTATATATATAAAAGTCAAGTGGTGTATGTATGAGTGTATGTATGTACGTATGACTGCGAAGTCCTCCCGCACCATTTGAGCCAGAGACTTGCATTTTGGTACAGTGAGGGGTCTTGGGGTCTAGATGCTGGTAAGGGTCGAAAAATTTTCGGATCTCACCTCTGACGCCCCCCAGGGGTGAAAGTCTTTCAGGGCCAATCACATCAGCTTGGCAGTTAGGTGGTGATGATGTCATAATACCCCCCTCCAACAGACACCTCACTCGCTCAGCTCACCCCTCCCTCCTCCAACGGAACCCCGGAGATCCCTCAGTTCTCTGCCCCTCCCACCTCCCCAACGGAACCCCGGAGATCCCTCAGTTCTCTGCCCCTCCCACCTCCCCAACGGAACCCCGGACTACATCAGCTCTGTGCCCCCCCCCCCACCTGCGAAGGTCCCCGGAATCCCTCGGCTCTGGGCCCCCTCCCCTCCTGCGACGGATCTGAGTTGGGTTTGGTGGGACGGTAAGTGAGGTGGGGGTGTCGGATTCGGTCGGGGGGGTGAGGTGGGGGTTTCGGGTTTGCTTCGGGGGGTGGGAAGGTGTCGGGGTGGGTGAGGGGTGAGGGGTGGGTGTTGGGGTTGGTCAGGGGGTGTCAGCTGTCTGCCACCTCCCCACCTCCGACTGACCCGAGCAGCGCCGGGCACTTATGCTAGTATTACATAAAAGGGTATTTAATCTGGGTACTTTTCACCATGAGAGCTTGTTCTATTTGCACATTTATTTTCCAAGTCCATGATTACAGTGCACTTTGGCATGTATTTCTAAAGAAGGAGAATGCTGATCAACCTTAAAACATTAATGAATACCAAAGTTCTAATCTGTATGTTGCTAGGTGCTATTGGAATACCTAAAATGCTGAGGATATGGAAGTGGTATTGCTCTACAGGGAGACTGTTAAACCAGGAAGGAAGAGAGGAAGTATATAAGATATATCTATATCTATATCTATCTATATATCTATTTATCTATATATCTATATCTATATCTATATCTATATATGAGATCAGAAGTAATATTTTTACACAGGAATGATATTTTTAAAGGTTTTCTTGCTTTTGAAGATGAAATTAATGATAAATGGAAACATCTATGTTAAAATTATAATTAAAGTTACAAAACTTCAGTTACCATTTTCCTTGGTCTCAACTGTGTACTCAGAACACCATTAGTATTTCCCTGTAATCTGGCTTTAATAATATATCTGCAAAATTAAGGACACCACAGCAGCATGCACCCGAATAGGGGTGACACTACAATTATTAGTTTGGGGGAGCAAAGCTTTTATCACACATACTTTATAGAATGGGGGAAAATAATTGTGATGACAATTTATTTTCCTAATTGAAGCTGGATACATCTGTTGTGACCAGAAGCAAATCTTTCAACAGCTCTCTTCAGAATGAAGGACTAACTTTTTTTCCCCAACAGCCATGACAGTCAAGTCCCCTAACTAGTCACTGGTCATGGGGTTCCTTGGGTAATCTTTCACATGTTGAATGCATGAGAATGTTCTTTCATGTGCAGCATTTGATGGAGAAATACTCACATCAATCACACAATTTATGAAAGGCAAGTTTGTATTTATCACCCATCCCCCTCCAAAAAAATAGCAGCTTCAACAAAATGTAAACCTTAGATTTGCTCGCTTCTTCATAGCATTCAATTACCTTTGGCAAGAGTTTTACCTCAGTCTCTATAGTATCTATATTGTATCCATAGTGTTCTGTGACTAGTTTTAATTTTAGAAAGTCAAGAAATTTCTCAGACTTCAAGTTAAAGCAACTGATACCAAAAAGAATAGCTCTGTTTTCAGAACATCTTCTTTGAAGTTCTCCAGTTTTTGATCAAGCCAAAAGATGTTTTCTGAAGTCCCCTTTATATAAAAGGGTCTATTCCTCACTTGACTTCACTTCTTCAATCAAAATGTATTTATGATTTTTTTAGGCAACTTTTTTACACTATTGTGTACATCCAAAGTTCAGGTGACTTCAAATAATTTTCTGAAGCTATGATAACAACTTCACTCCATCTTTCATCAAATGCCTCTTCTGAACCACTCATGTTGAGAAATTCACTGACTAGAGTGTTCACAGATAAGCCTGCCAGAGACAAGTCACACTCAACTGTTTGCAAACAGTCAGATAGAACGAAGAAATTGAAGAATTTTTGTGAACATGCAAAAGATGACAACACATGAAAAACTAACACTGAACATAGTCCTTGTGCATCCACTGCCCTATCTTCTCTTAACATATCTCAAGACAGTACAGTGAGAGCTTGTCTTCACTACACTGGGGAGGAATCGATCTTTTGGTGATTGATTTATCACGTCTCATCAAGACGTGATAAATCGATCGCCAGCAGCGCCCCCGTCAACTCCGGAACTCCAGCTTGCCAAAAGGCGCAAGCTGGAGTCGACGAGGGAGCACGCCACCGACTTCAGCCACCATGAGGACAGCAGGTAAGTAGCTGAATATGTGTATCTACAGCCGATCTGCCCCCCTAGTGAAAACCAGCCCTAGGTGTCACAGAAATTGATGAAATTGTCTTTTTCATAGCTTTACACACAGAAATATAGCACACCCATCGAGTATCACTCAGCTTCTTCAATTTAAGGACTTTATTTTGGGGTTGTACTTTCTTTTGAATATCAATTTAGTTCAACCAGAGAGAAAAGTGTACATTTTTTCCAGAATAAGGAAAAAAATCAGTGCATGTTTGTTTCCTTTGCATAAATCAACAATAAGTAAATTGAGCCGGTGGCTGAAACAGTGAAAGTACAATGCTTGCAGTAGTTCTTCCCATAAGAGAGCTTGCTCGGCATTAAGTTTTCCATTCATAACATTGGCACCGTCAGAAGTCTGAGCAATACAGTTCCATATATCAGTACCACACCGTGATAATAGATTCTTCACATATTGAAAGAGAGACTTTGCATGAAGTGTCTCAGTAGGATGGAAACCAAGAATCCCTTCATATACAATGCCATGCAAATTATCTCAACACAAATTGTTCTACTTTGCTTAAGTCTTTAGTTTCATCAATCATTATAGAGAAAACATTAGCCCCTTTCACTTCTGGGCTTAAACCCTTTCTGACATATGAATGATCTAATTTTGTATTGACGAATGGATATATTTTGCATAGTGTGGTCCATTTTCAATTTTCTTTCATGTCATTTTTTTTGGCTATTAGAGTCAGGAGCTCCAGGAAGTTGCACTTGTCATTACTGCTTTACCTCTCTTCTATCCCTGTTTCAGCAATCCCCTGGTGATTCACAGGACATCTGTAACAGTTTCAATAGATATGCAGTTCCCTTGCTCTAAAGCAAAATATGCATCAGTAATTTGAGATTGAGCTAAAAGTCTGTCACCTTTTGACTAAATATCTTTGAATGAAGCCCATGCCACCTGACTATTCTATGATTCTGACTATTTTCATGATGTTGGAATATTGCATCCTTTCCCATACTTTTTTTCCCAGTTGCCGAAGCCATTACTAATGAGCACAGATATTTCCACAGAAACACATATTAAAAAACATCTGCATGTGAAGCAGTAAACTAGACTCATTATTTTTCAATATTTGACCCCTGGATACAAACTGAACCACTCTCTTTTGAAACTTCTTCACTCACTCTTGTATTTTGTTTGAGGACAAGATCTTTGCTGTGTTTTTTCTGGGGCCATAAAGTACAATTTGTGTAATACCACAAGGCCCTGGTGGAGACTTACCTTATTGCCAGGTGGGCAAAATCTCTTCCAATTTTTCATGGTACCATATTGCCCAGTCATTTACTTCCATCACTTTTTCATTTGATGAAGATCCTGATGTGGACTATTCCACTTCTGATTCTTCTACAATACAATCTTCTTTATCTAAGGTACTGAGGTTGGAGGGAATACTGGCATAGTACTCTCCTACTGATTTTTCCAAAATTAGACCTATTTCTGAAGTTGAGGGTAAACTTGGTGAATTGCAAAGTACTTGTTTTTCTTTGATGTGTGTACTTGCTGAAAAGTTCTGGAATTGTCAGCCATCATTTGCTTGACATTTTTTAAAAGATTTTTTAAGCTACTTGCATTCAGAAACAGGAGGGCCCCATGAGCGGGGTTACTGTTTTGGACAAGTCTAGGCCAGGCTTTGCATTCGACCTTTCTCTTCCTGACTGAGTCCATGCACCAGGAAGGAGGATTTTTTTTTTTGGTGGGTGTGGGGGTAAAGGGCTCAGTGCCTGCACACAGCCCAAGCTTGCAGAGGTAAATTGCCTAAAAAAGGAAAGGAATCATGCACAGCACCTGTATGCACATGAACTTACCTGGCCAGGCAGCTTGGGAGTCTGGCCTGGTGGGGAGCAGTCTTCCTCTAATCTACCTTTTCTGGCTTCTGCTTGCTGGGGTGGGAGAAGGGGACGGAAGGGGAGAAGAAAATAGAGAAAGTATGGGTACAGGTATATCTGAATTGCAGCCACATAGCCATCTGGGATATTTCCCAAATAAACAGGGGCACTGGATGAGCATCAGTTTGAATTTTACTTTTGCTGGTGTGTGTCCTAAAGGCTGCACATTTCTACAGCAATCTCCCTGCTTACTGAAGTAAAGAACTACCTACTTGTCCTGTGGTGTCCATGCCTTGTTTTGGCTGGATGGCTTGTGTGCTCTAATAATCTCCAGAGTCTGTGTTAGTGGGGGGGATTTTTGCTCCTGGTAGGTTCAACCATTCCAGATTGGTCTGGGGCCTGACAAAACAAACACCATAGGGTTAGCCACAGGGATATCAATGCTGTCCCATAAAAAACAAAATATGTTATGGAAACAGCAATGGAGAAATCGACTATTACTGTGCGTGATGGCCTTCGGGAGTCAATGACCTGTATGACTGCCAATGGTGAAAGCCAAAAGGAAGCCACTGGCATGAAGACTGAACACCAAGGCAAAAGCCAAATTTGGTTTTTGGAATGTACAGACAATGTACAAAACAGGGAAGCTAGCTCAGGTCACAGCAGAGATGAGACACTACAGCTTATCTGGGTATCAGTGAGAGCAGATGGATGGGATCAGGAAGATTAATAACAGCCTTTGGAAAAACATTGCTGTTTTCTGGATGGGAGGATGGACAACACCATGAGGGTGTTGCCATCCTTTTGAAGAAAGGAATGGAGAATTCCCTGCTTGAATGGAAATCCATCAGCAGCAGACTTATGACAGCCAGAGTGAAAGGGAAACATAATAATATCACCCTGATTCAGAGCTATGCTCCAACAAATGACAGTGATGTAGAAATAAAAGACAAATTCTACCTTACACTACAGGCAGAGTTAGAGAGAATACTATGCCACGACCTAACTATCGTTATGGGAGACCTGAACACCAAGGTCGGTAAGGATAATACAAACAATGACAGAGCAATGGGAAGACATGGATGTGGCACCATGAATGAAAATGGAGAAAGGCTGTTTGATTTCTGTAAAATGAATGATCTAGTCATTGGCAGAACCCTATTTGTACATCATGAAATTCACAAGCTGATGTGGTGTGCTCCAAATGGTAGAGATAAGAACCAGATTGACCATATCTTGAACAATGGCAAATAGCAATGCTCACTGACAGATGCGAAAGTGAGAAAGGGTGTAGATGTTAGCAGCGACCATGACCTTGTGACAGCCTTTTTCAAGCTAAAACAGAAGTGTGGGTCCACCAAACAAGGGATATAGACGTTGTGGTAAGATGAGGTCCTGGTATTAAAGGCCCAGAACAAGGTCTAAGCTAAAGTAATGGTCAAGATTTTACTAACATAAAGCAAAGCTGTGAGGCAGAGGCAGGCCCTGATCACAGAAACTGGCATGGAAAGGGCTGATGTTGCAAAAGTACACAAACCTCAGAGGTACCAGAACACCTGTACATTCCATACAGATAACAAGGAACAGGCTGGTCCATCCTAAAGATAGGGGCAAAAGGGTAATATGATGGATAAAGTTGTTTTGCTCAAACCAACATGTACAAGGTGAGAGGCGGCACCTTACTACATAGAGGGGATGTACCTTACTACATGGAGGGGCAGCACCTCAGTACATCAGGAGTGATGTGTAACTTGTTTGTACCTGTGTATAAGAATACGACCCTGGGGTGGTGTCTTTGTCTGGCAAAGGGGGCCGTGGGAGGTCCCACCACTGACTGAGCTGGTCCATTGTTAGGGGGCACAAATTCGTAGTACAGTAAAACCCCGATTTAACGGACCCCGATTTAACGGACTTCGGATGCAACGGACAAAATTTATGAGCAAGTCCAATGCATCCCAAATCCGTTTTTCGCGGGCTGGCTGCCGGCTCCCGGCTGCCGCCCGGGTCACGGCAGCGGGAGGTCTGGCTGGCGGGCCGGCTGGCTGCCTGCTCCTGGCTGCCACCCGGGTCCCAGCAGCGGGAGGGCTGGATGATGGCTCCCAGCAGCCGGGACCCAGGCGGGCTGGGTGACGGCTCCCGGCAGCCGGGACCCGGGCGGGCTGGCTGCCGGGGTCCGGCTGCCGCCCGCGTCCCAGCAGCCGGGACCCGGGCGGGCTGGCTGACGGGGCCCAGCAGCCGGGACCTAGGCGGGCGGGCTGGCTGGCTGACGGCGCCCGGCAGCCGGGACCCGGACGGGCTGGCTGGCTGATGGCTCCCGGCAGCCGGGACCCAGGCGGGCTGGCTGACGGCTCCCAGCAGCCGGGACCCGGGCGGGCTGGCTGACGGCTCCCGGCAGCCGGAACCCGGGCGGGCTGGCTGATGGCTTCCGACAGCTCGTTTTTTAAATTATTATTATTAAATAATGGACTTTTTCATTTAACGGACACCCCCTCACCCGAATTAGTCCGTTAAATGGAGGTTTCACTGTATGTCTTGTAGAGTCTATAGGAAACTATCACTGTGCTTCATTAAACAATAAACCTGGCCAGGGTGCCTTCGTACCTTACTAGAGTCTGTGGTCTTTGGGGGTTCTCTCGGGGTCTGCTGTGTCAGCTATCTGCACAGAGCTGGGGCAGCACACAGAGGGAACATGCACGCAGCCGACTGATATCATCGAACAAGAGCAGAGCACCACACCGGTAGCTACTGACAACAGACGTTATGATATTGACTGGCTAAACCCTTTGAAATACAGAGAGCCTTCATTCTGCAGTTAAAGAACAGGTTTCAAGCACTTGCAGACCTTGATGAAAGGGAGGGGAATACAGATGAGGAGCTCAACAAGAAGTGGACAAAGTAACAGCAATTTATAAACAGGGCAGTGAAACCTGTCTAGGCTACAGGCAGAAGAAAAGGAAGGAGTGGATTACACCCAGTACATGGAATGCCATAGAAACAAGACGAGCCCTGAAGAAAAAACTTTTAGACACAAAATCCCAGAAACTGAAAGACAAATAACATGACCAGTACAGCAAGGCACACCAGGAGATCAAACACCTTGTGAGAGCAGACAAATGTAATTATATTGAAAATCTAGCAACACAAGCAGAGGATGCAGCTGCTTATGGTGAACAAGGAACAGTCTACAAAATGACACAGCTTATCAGTGGTAAATAGCAAACACCAACACACACACTCATCAGGAACAAACAATGGCACCTAATAACAACTGAAAAAGAACAAGAAATACAATGGCCACAGCATTTCAAAGAATTGAACAGGGAGCCACCTAAAGAGAAAGCAAACATTCAAGAGGCAGAAGATGATCTTGATATCAACACAGACACCCCCACTAAGGAAAAGATCATTCAAGCCAGAAAATCCTTAAAAAGTGGGAAAGCTCCTGGCAAGGATAACCTGAATTCAGTGTTGTTCAAGGTAAATCCTAAATTAGTGGCATCTATACTGGCCCCTCTATTTACATCAGTCTGGGAAAGAGAAAAATGCTAGATGAATGGACTAATGGGGTTATAGTGAAGGTACCAAAGAAAGGAACTCTCATTGATTGTAATAACTGGTGTAGTATCACGCTTTTATCTGTGCCAAGCAAAGTATTGTGCAAGATCATAGTACAGCATATATCAGAGGCAGTTGACAGTGTTCTCAGAAAAGAGCAAGCTGGTTTTCAGAAAGGGCATGAATCCACAGACCAGAACTTCACTCTATGAAACATAATAGAACAGTGCTTATATTGGCAATGGCAACTCTACATAAATGTCATAGACTGAGAAGGTTTTTGATAGCATTCACAGGACCAGCCTATGGTGCATTCTGCGGGCATATGGAATTTCTTTCCATATAATCAACATAATCAAAAGCATCTGTTTCAACTTTACATGAAGTGTTGATTACAGTGAGTTCAGTTTTGAAATCAAAACAGGAGTATGTCAGGGGTGTGTCATGTCTGCAATCTTCTTCAATATTGCCATCAACTGGGTAAAATGAATTACAACAGAAGACATGCCAAGAGGTATTAAATGGACACTCTTCTGATTCCCTTGAAGACTTGGGCTTAACAGATGAGGTCACTCTCCTATTACACACCATACACAAGAAAAAACAACTCGACTCAATATATTCAGCCAGCAAATTGGACTAAAAATCAATTGCAATAAGACATAACATGACCTTTAATATTGCCTCACTATCACCAGTATGGATAGAGGATTATGTTCTCACCAACGTAGAAACATTCACATGGGCAGCACCATTAGCCAGGACAGTAGAACAAGCTAGGACATCTGGAACAAAATCAATAAAGCCAGGAACACCTTCAGGAGCTTAAAAGCTGGGGAACCATTGAAAGATTTGCCAGAAACAGACAAGAATGGAGGAGCTTTATCACTGCCCTAAAGGCCAGAGGCGTAACAGGAACATGATGATGATGATGATGCTTTTATTAATTACTTCCACAGTCACAGCTCACATGTTATAGTAAGGGAACAAAATGCCTCTGCTTCTATTCTAATTATTTGGTCAGGTAGCATAGCAGAAGGGGTAGAGGGAAATATTTTGGAGGCTGTCCGCAACCCCTGACTTCACCGTGGCATTATCCTTGATACAGAATATCTTTAATATAAAAAAGCAGAATATCCCCCAAAAATCAGCCACTAAAAATAAATGTAACCTCTGGGATTTCTTTATCCTCATTTAACCCTAAGCAATTAACTCAATACCTTACACAAACCTACAAGGTAATGATGCATCTGAAATAACAAAGTAAATATATGTTTTTGTTTTAGTTACTTGATGTGCAAAGATAGAAAGAACAGAAAGGCAGAGCCTGATTAAAAACTTTGCAATTTAAAGTAATTTTGATAAATAAAATAATTGTGCCTAAAGTCAGTTATATTATTAACAGCAAAAACCCAACCAGATTACTAATATTATGATAATATATGGATACCATCAAGGAGTCTAACTCATCAAATACTCAATACATACTCTGTATATAGCCGACAACGTTTTATGCATGAGTTCAGACATCCTACATAAAATACATTGTTCATATTGAATTTATAGATGAAAACTGAGTTTTGTTCATATCGGATATCACATGTGACATAGTGCAACTGTGAAGTTGATTTTATTTATGCACATTATGATGAATAGGTCCTTCCTGAGTATCCAAGCTCAGTTAGATAAAAGTACCACAGTATCATTAATGCTTTACAGTACTTAGATTTAGCTATACAGACTACAATAAGTGTAGACTGTGTTATATTACCTCTAAAAGCAGGCTTTAAACATGTGAAGCAGAGATTTTCTCTCTTCTGCAAAAGACCATTATATTACATTCATTATTTGTATTTTACTTTGTTAGGTAAAGGAGTGGGAATCAGTAGTGGTTTTCTTCACATATATACACACATGCATTTTAGACTGCCAAGCTTTTAGGGCAAAATTGTGCCTGGCCTCTTATAGTGCCAGAGGGATATCTGAGTGGGGAGAAAACAGACTGAGAGGATACTCTTCCCACTTCCACCTCACATATGGCCAAAGCCCAGTAATACAAAAGCAACTCTCCAGAAAAGGCCACAAAGGGTTGAGGTCATGATCCCAACCTTCTACACACATGCAAGCAAAGCTAGCTGGAAGCAAATAGAAGCATTTGCTGCTCCCTCTCCAAGGTAACACATCAATTATTCCCTTCCTTACAATCTTGGGGACAGATCCACACCTGGTGTAAACTGTCATACCACCAGTGAGAATCTGCCAATCTGAACAGCAGGGGTCATTGTGCCTTCAAAGGCTTTTGATGTCATGGTGCATCTTTGTATTACATGGGGACAGATGGTTTTATATGCCACCATCCAGCTCTTTAATGTACAACAGATGAGTTTTACTACAACATGCTCTATATACAATGGCTAAAGAAAATATTTTCGTTGAGAGGTCACATTATGCAGAAGTTTAAACGATGTTTAAATGTTGCAGAGTGTTAAGCTGCTGTTGCATAAAATACTATATTTTGTCATATCTTGTGAGCAATGACTTCAGATGAGGTCACTCAAATATTTAGGATTTCATTTTATTCCAGTTTACTTAAGCACTAAATATGAAAAAAGATTTAATATTTAACATTTAATAAACCATTCCCATTAGGAAAGAAATAGGAAGGCTAACATGGGCCTTTTGTGAGATATCAAACTCAAACTTTTCACTTTCAAGCTTGAATTTCAGTTTGCTGTATAAACTTTTTGCTGTAATAGGCTGTCTGATTGGCTACACTGCCTGATTGGTTGGAAGAGTTAGAAGATTGGCTCTTAAACCCAGCAGCCACAACAGTTCAGCGGCTGCTGAAAATATTTACCCATGGGTGTATTCGTTCCGGTGCCTGCTTATTCCCAGCCTGGGTGGCGCCTGGTGGTAACCTGTTGATTCCTGACCTCTGACTTCAGCTCTGACACTTGGCTTTGATTTCTGCTTCCTGACCCCAGACTCCAACTCCGACCAGTAGGCAGGATCACTGATGTTCCAGTTATTTGGCAAGCTCCATCTCTACTTATTCATAAATAATTTGTAGCAGTTGGCTCACATTTACACAGAACCCAGTATGGAAATGGTATTTTTCCTCCCTGTGTGTTCAATGTTTTCTTTCTAGTTTTCCCATTCTTACTCCTTTGCTGCTGATTAGGAATTGACAGGTGCTTCATACTAAGATTCACATGAAGATTCACACGAAGATTCATACAAAGATTTATACGAAGATTCATACGAAGATTCATATGAAGATTCATACGAAGATCTCCTTTTTAAGACAAGGTCACTAGTCCTGCACACAGTATTCCAAGGTGAGGCTGTACCACTGATTTCTATAAATTGATATAATATTTTCAGTATTATTCTCCATATCATTCCTTATGCATCTTAACTTATTTACTTTTCTGACCATAGCTGTTATTGAGCTGTCTACAGAGATGCTCCCATCCCTTATGAGTTGATACAGTTAATTTAGAACCCTGTATGGTGTATGAGAAGTTTTTTTATCGACACTGAATTTCATTTTGTACATTCTCTCTGATGCTAACTAACCTAAATAGTGGTATTCTGAAGATTTTGCTACCTCACTATTCACTATTCCCCCCAACCACTTTTCAAATAATGATTTTAAGGAACATGGAACCTAGAATAGAACACTGAGGCACCAACTGGTAATCTTTTACCATGGTGCAAATTTATCATGTAATCCTACTCTTTGCTTTCTGCTTCTTAGCACATTTTTGATACCTGTTATACTGGAGAAGAGTTATTCTGCTGGCTGGATCTGGTGTCCCTAAGGGTATGGCTTCTCCCAAGTGGAAGAATCCTGCTGTCTAGAATTTGAGGGGCCCCTTCCTCTTTGTGGGGAATGACAAAAGTGCTTTGGATTCAGCAGTACCACTAGCTGCTGGGGAGCTGATTCTGTACCCTCTGGCAGTAATAAATATACATTTTGCTTTTTACTGGACTCTCCCTGCTTGTGCCAACCCACCCAAGAAGGAGACTAAGGTCATGCAGCATTACTTTGCCTCTCACCTCATAACTACTTTAGTAGCATCTTGTCAAACTCCTACATGTCTAAATATACTTGTCAGGCAGTTCTTCTTTATTCACACTGACACCTTCAAAGAATTCTAAGATACCACGGAGACTATTTTCCTTTGTAGTAACCATATTGGTTAGACCCTGTTATATAATGATGTTCCAGGTGTTTTAGTGTTCTGTTTTTAATTATTACATATTAATCAATTTGCCAGGTACCGTGGAAATGCTTACTGATCTGTAATTTCCCAGCTCACCCCTAGAATCTTGTTTCAGTTACTACAATTTCTACCCTCCAATCAATAGCAGTTTATCATAAGAAATTGTATATTTTTGTTAGCAGTTAACCCACTTCATTCTTATGTTCTTCAACACTCTTGAAGATATACCATCTAAAATGGTGACTTAGCTTATTTCAAATTATCCTGATATACCTCAGTCTTTTGAAGGACTTCATCTTTATTACTAAACAGAGCAGGTATCTTCCAAAATTACTCTGTGGTTTAAATCAGATGCAAAGAAATCATATAGCTGCTCAGCAATGTCTTTATCTTATTTATTCTCTTTAAACCTGATGATCCAGCAAACCCAACTGATTTTTTCACAGGCTTCACACTTCTCTTGTAGTTAAAGAATCTCTTAGTGGTTATTATAGCTTTAGATATTTATGCTTCAAAACAGATTTGTCCCTTCTAAATGCTCTTTTACCCGTTGCCGGCCGTAATTTATGCTCTGTGTATTGTCTTCACTAGGGTAAGATTACCCAATTTTGAAGGATTTTTGTTTGGATCAAATAGCCTCTCAAACATTGCTATTTAGACATGTTTGTTTCCTGCCCCCCTCCCACTTTTATTTATTATATTTTATGTGTCTATTTACCTGAAGCAAAGTAACGATTAATAGCCGTGGTTTATTTACAATATTCAGGATTAAACATTCAGACTGTTGTAATTAATCCATCTTTATTTGAACAAATATTATGCATCAAGCATTTAAAACATTTTAAAATGCATTACAGTTACTTGGATTGGAGCACTCTCTGACTGTTTGTTGTTAGTGCTTTCTAAAATTCCATTAAATACAACTTCATAGCTCTTTGGGTTCAATACAGTGTTACAGAGCAGCATTATGCTGCCTACAGTTCTCTTCTTTAATCAATTTAAAAGAGAAAGTAAACCATAGCTCATGAATTGTACATAATAATCTTGTCCAAATAAAAAAATATTTACAATAAATCTATTCTGAGGAGAGGGGGTGCTTTTGGAATATAAAAAAGCATATTTTTTCTATGAAAGCTTTAAAAATAAATTTTGACCGTGGAATAAGAACGTCTAAGTGTAGGGATTTTAGTAAACCATAGTATGAAGCAACAATAATAAAATATTATATTCTTGGGCTTTCACCAAGAACAGACCTCGAACAGGGCTTACTCTTGTTGAGGAGGGAACATTGCCATATGCAGCTGGAATAACAATTTATACCACCAAATAATTTCTCAAACAACTTCACATTTATTTAATCTGATAGCAAGTCTAGCTTCCACTCTGGAAAAAATTAATCATTACGATGTCTGTCTTTTTGTGTTGCTGCTAAGAAGAATTAACACTCGAATGGAAGATTGGATTTGCTGTCCTTTGAAATAGCTCAGTGTCTTACAGGCAATGGGGCTAGACAAGACAACTTCTTGATTTCTAAGGCTTTTCAAAACCAGGATTAAAAATTATTTTAGGATGCAGTATGCCATCTAGTTGATACCATAAACAAGGTTCTTTAAGGTAATGAAATTTGTCTTTGCTTCTTCTATACATGGGCTTACCCCAAGTTGGTCTCTAAAAGGTTTTAATCTATCCACAACATGTCTCTTGGGAAAGGGAATCTATTCAATGCCTTGCATATTATCAGAGCTTGAACTAAATTGCCATATAAATCTTCTGAAGCAGTCTCTTCCTTCTTTTTAAAATGCTTTCATGGCAGCTACTCATCACTCTGAGGAACCTACAGAATTCTTCATGCTCTAGATCTCTGTCAAAATATAGTAGGAAAGACTGAATATTTTTGCACTGATTTTCTTCAATTTGAACTCACTTGGGCCTTGTGGGGTTGAAAACAGGCAGTCATTTGTCAGCTCTTCTGTTCTTGCATTCCACCAAGCATTGGTAGAAAGCAAATTAAGTCAAAGTGTTTCACCGATGAGGTCTGAACTTGTGACTAACCCAAACCTGATTATCAACCTCTCTCTTCTGCTGGGGCACAGTTGTGGAGAAAAGGCTCAAGGAGCCTTCAGCTTACTAGATGCTGTCTGACAGCTGTAGACCTTCAGTGCACTGAATTGTGGCACAATATTTTTAAAAGATGTCTATCTTTTTCTGCACAAATCTGCAAAATATATTGAGCTCAAGAAATTGCAGGCTTTGCAGATACTGGGAAGAAGATGAAAGGAAGAGTGGGTATTTATTTAACTACAGAAGTCCATCCCCTGACTCCCTTGATCTCTCAGGACCAAATCACAAAGTTTGTGCCCCTGCGGAAGGTTGATTTTGTTAACTTAAATTACTCAAATCCCCACCTCAGGTCGAAACACATATATTTCTGGCCTGTATGCTTCACCTTTTCTTCAGCTTCATGACATCTTACTTCTCTGACTTCCTTTTGTCCCCATGCTCTATACACCTGGTCCCTAAGACTTTGCTGCCTCTAGCTTCCCAAGAAGGATTCACGGTCTCTTCAGCTTCACCACTTCTTACCATTAGGCTTTTCTGCCACAGGTCGCTCCCGCTTCCACTTTCCACATTCAGCATCCAGCCTTTGGGGCTCCTTCCTGGCTCAGGGCAGCCATTGCTTTGGTCTCCCAACATTCTGCCAGTTTCTTCAGCCACCCACACAGTCCCAATTCCTGTGTCTCCTTAAATATTTTACTAGCTGCAGGTGTGACTCTGCCCCTCTAATCCAGTCTAATTACCTGTTCCGGCACAGGAAGAGAGAGCCTACTTTTCTTGAAGGACTCAGTCATCCTGGGGCAGACATCTTTGTTATTTTTGTTACTATGGTACAGACTGTCTTTGATGGTAGAACAGTACTGATTTGATTTAGAGTAGAAAAAAAGTTTCATAAAAGCCTTCAACATGATTTTCAAATTCACAAAACATTTGAAAAAAAACCATGAAGCTCATAAACCTTGAACCATCTGGAGCCACCCATCTCTAATCTATTTAACTGAAAAGGAGTTCTTGAATTCTTGCTTACAGTAGTATGCGGTACTTATTGAAACATTCAAAGTCACCTTTAGCTTGTTGAATGGATGTGGAATCTGCACTCTCAGACTTAAGGACCCTCTAACTATCTCACAGAATGTGTTTTCATTCAAGAAGACTGACCTTATTTCACATTTACACTTGAGTTATACTGTTTTTAATTCTTCTTTGTAATCTATACAGTAACAACACACACACAAACTATGTTAAAAGAAAATTAGTTGCAAAGTCAAGCACTCAAAAGTTAGGAAATGTCAGAATTAAGGTTGCCCTTGTAACTTAATTTGGAACTCTAGTGCATATGAATGATGCTACAGTTTTTATTTACCTGATCACCTACTATTGTTTTTCCACAGGAGTCATGCATCCCAGGCTCCTTGTGTGATCTGTTTCTCTTCTTTCCACTGTACCTTGCTCTATGGTAGCCTCTCTCCTTGGATTCCTCATCCATTCTCTATCCCCCTAATACTGAGGTTTCCAAACTTGGTTTGCAACTTGTTCAGGGTAAGCCCCAAGGTTGTGAGATGCTTTGTTTACCTGAGCATCCGCAGGTACAGCCACTCACAGCTTCCAGTGGCTGTGATTTGCCATTTCCAGACAATGGGAGCTGTGGCCCTAACACATCCTATCCCACTCCCTTATTCCAATCATCCCCCTCCCTAGCTCCTTAGTTAAGTCTACTTGTGTATCCAGTCCTAGTTCTTCCCCCACGCCCCAGTTCTTTCTTTGTCAGATCTGTCTTCCCTTCCTTCTCACACTCATTCCTAGTCCGTGTCTCTGTCACTTCTCCCAACTCTTCGTCTAATCATCACCACCACCAACAGTCCCTCATGCTCATTTCCTTCATTGTCTCCAGTCACAGTCTCCTTGCCCAAAAAGTCCCAGCATTTCTTATCCCAGGCCCCTGCCCAGACTCCTTGCCCAGCCAGTCCCAGTCTTTCTCTCCTCCCACTTCCCTCTCCAGTCCCATTCCTTACCAGACGTTATGTCCCAACCTACTCCTTTCTCTCCCAGCTAGTCAGGCTTTTGTACCGTTTGCATTCAGATTGGATCGTTTTCCTCCTCTGTACTACCTGTATGCCAGCACGGGAGTTCAGTGAAAGCACAGGAAAGATAGGATCATGCTTTCAGTTCTAGTGCCTGGTCCTACCATGGCCCAGAACAGCTGACAGCACCAATGCCCTGGTAGCCCTGTGCTGCAGCATGATCATATTTCCGTTGAGAACACCACACACACACACATACATACACACAGTCTAGTCAGCTCTTGGAGGTGGGAAGGGGGTTGACATATGTTCAGTCACTCTTGGGGATGGTGTATGCACAATCCTTTCATACATAGGTCTGTTGTAGTCTTGTCACACATCCTGAATCCATTAAGGGATATAATTTACAATATAAATATAAATAGATTAATTTACATATTGAGTAGAAAATGGAATAATAAATAAATCATACAGAATGAGTGAAAAATAGTGAACATATGGGAATATCAGACAAAGAAATAAAGTGAAAATTAAAGTTATTACATGACATAATCCTACCTTTGTGGAAACAATAATTAAAACTGAAAAAAAATTAAGAAGCATGGAAATTACCAGTTAATTTTAATAAAAATTCTAATACCCTCATTGTTCGTGCACTCACTTATCAGGCAAGAGGAATGTGTAAAATACCCCTGTATCAATCCCCTAAACACTGACATATAATTAATCTTTATGAACTCTTCAAAATATTAATATATGCATATTTTCTATGTAAAGATATATATAAATAAAATCAACTAGTCAATGCAGTTCTCAAAGCTTGTTTTTCTAAAGGGATGAGATTATATAAAGTAGCATATTTTAAGTGATGTTTTGCATTTTGGAATTCCCTCATTTTTCAATTAGAGAGTTTATATAGTAAAATAAAAGTATTAATATACTTCATCCATAAATATGTATGCACAAAAATTTGTATGCACTGAAAACAGACTTCAGCGCATAAGCCCTACTCAGCACAGTGCTTAAGTGCATGCTTAACTAAGAATCAGTAGGGCCATTAAGCACAATAATACTACCCAGATACTTACAATTGAATTTAAATACCTTGTTCAGTTGGGGACATAAATTGTTGGCATAGGAAGGAAATTGCAAATAATAACTCATTTGTTGGATGTTTTTGAATGACACTCCTAACACATTACTGAACAAGTCTCACCTTGTTCACTTGGGAATGCTGACAGAATCACAGCCCAGTACAGCATGTGATATATAGTCAAGCATATAAGTTAAATTTAGTTATTTTCTTTAAAATTAAAAAGGAATATTGTTGCATCCTAAATTGAAAAGCAATCAGTTTATGCCGGATGCTATCAAATGGCTATTGTAGATGATCATTAGACAGTGGGACAGAAATTCTGTTTTTTGCTCAGCCCTACGTAGACTTCATCATAGCTATCCCTAATTTACATCGCTAAAGTAGGATTGGAATTTGGGCAACTATCAATTAGTATACTATTAAATAGCTAAAACAAATTAAATCAGAAGTTATTTATGTACATCACTGAACTGAGTTTAGTAACATTCTACCAATAGGGTAATGATATAAGGAATAGAATCAATTTTTTGACCCTGCAGAATTTATCGGGGTTCAGTCTATTCTTCAACATCCAATTATTTGCTTTTTTTCTTCATTATATTAATCAAAAAGAGCCAGACCTCAAAATATTGCTCTCATGGCCAAAATCTAACTTTTGAGCCACTTTTTACTACCTCATTATAGAAGACTTTACTATTATATTTTTGCTTTTATTCTTTAAAATGAGCACAAATAAATGGAAAGCCAAAGATTTTACAGTTTTTAGCTTGTCAGCTCTTCTGGGAGGATGTCCCATTTTATTTTAAGTTTGGAAAATGTTTAGCACAGCGTGGGTGCTACCAACAACAAACAACAATTAATGCTCATTGTAGTGAGGCACATCAAAGAGAAAGGATTAAAAATTACACATGTGTAAAATGGTGGCCACGTGTCAGGGAAGGGATTGTCTCTAATTCTGTTTGTGCAGTGCCTAGAACAATGGGGGCCCTTAGACATCATCATAATAAAAACACTATGTAATACTAGTATTTGTTTCTTCCATGGCCAACAGTTCAAGTCACAGTCATTAGTACTGGACGGTTACAGCGGGTGGGAAGACAGATGTTGGGATGGGGGTGCAGTTTCAAAGGCAGATTTCACCATGGAAACACCAGCAGGAATTTCTTACAGTAGCAACAGGGATTTAGAAGCTCTCACCCTTCTGGTGCATCTGCCCCAACCTCTTCTTTCCCTACAGATCAATCTGACAGTTCAAAAAGTCATTTTTGGAAACTGAGTATTTTCTTTATAACTGCAGCTGTTCCTACAGGGTCCTTGACACTGCAAGGACTGTGGAAGTCAATGCTAGCCATCAACATAGTATTTGTTTTTCAAGTGAACAATATATATGGACATCTAATTCCAAACTGGCTTTCAGATCAATTATACCCTAAAATTATGATAAAATCTGCAGAGAAAAAAAATGTAACTGGCATTGTAAACAACATTTTACATAGTAATTAAAAACAGTAGGCAACTGAGGATTCTTGGATGTTTCAAAAGAATTCCATGTCTGTTACAGAAACATAAATCAAGACTCATCTTGTAAATGAGAGATGCATGAATATGGATGACTATGCAAACAATATGAAGATGGGAAGCTGTTCCTAAAGATATGGCAGGATGGCTTTTTTACCACAGTTTGTTGAACATCCTCCATAGTCAGGTGCTATTTTAGGTCCAGTCCTAAGAAATGTGCCAACTATGATAATTAAGGTTAAAACTGTGCAGAATTAGAATGCAACTAATAAAATCTATTCTAGAGTTCAAATAATTATGTTCTGCCAAAGTATTAACAAACAATAGACCTTTTTTTTAACTTTAAGAAAGCCACATTTAAGGCAATGCCAAATATCCCAGATATTTTTTTTTACTCTGAAAATTCATTATAGAGGAGTTAGAAATAAATGAATAATGGGAGTGACTGTGACTGAAATTAATCTCAATTAAAGTTGAAAAGGGCTACATATGCCAGTGAGGTTCTTGTATATGCATCTGAAGGGCACAATGAACAAACGCACAAGGTTTATTGTGTAATATAAACTATCTGGAAAGAAAGATATTGGTGTCTTTTGAAAAATAATCAGAATTAAGTTAAAAGGATAAATGTGTAAATGACACTAGCAAGATTTTTTTCAGATATTTACATAATTTCAACAATACCATTTTTTTTTTCAAAATATACACAGAAGGAATTAAAATGAAATATACAAGGAATTGAAGAATTGATTGTGGGTAATACCAAGGATGTGGATACATTACTGGCACATTTTTAGCACATCCAGAATTATGTTTCACCTTGAAACATGAAATGCTAATGCCAAGCACCCGTTAATAGTTATTAGCGCGTCTATAATTTACAGAGCAAGAAGAGGTGCTAGAATTGCCCAACTCAGGTATTTGGCAACAGGGCCGGCGACAGGGGGGTACAACGGGTACAGCTGTACCGGGCCCCGGACTTCAGGGCCCGGTACGCAGCTGTACCCCCTTGTCGTGGGGCCTGTGAGCAAGGCGCGGCTCCGGGCAGCCGCTGCAGTGCTCATCAGCCCCCTCCCCCGGCACCCAGCAGCCTCCCCCCATCCCCCTTTGCTTCTCCCGGCCGGGCAACGCGGCCACATCCCATGCGGGGGTTGGGGCCCGCGGGAGGCAGGAGACCGGCGGGGGGGAGGGGCACGGGCGGCGAGTGACCAGCGGGGGGAGGGCGTGGGAGGCGGGAGACCGGCGGCGGGAGACTGGCGGGGGGGGGGCACGAGCTGCCGTACGGGGCCCCAAAATTCCTGTTGCCGGCCCTGTTTGGCAAGGTTCCACATCAAAGATGTGGTTAAAATAGGAAGTTATCATAGGGCTGGTCTTCACTAGCGCTGCCGGAGATTGATCTTCTGGCGATCGATTTATCGCGTCTCGCTAAGACATGATAAATCTGTCGCCTGGAGCTCCCCCGTCAACTCCGGAACTCCAGCTCGCCGGGAGGCGCAAGCTCGAGTCGACGGGGGAGCGCGCCGCCAACTGCCGCTGCCGTGGGGACGAGCGGTAAGTCGGCGGCAGATACGCAAACTTCAGCTACGTGAATCATGTAGCTGAAGTTGCGTATCATCCGTCGATTCCTCCCCCCCCCCCCCCAGTGAGGACAAGCCCTAAAGGGCAACATAGAAGTTCACTACTCTTACAATCACCAGTGGATGTACTATGCTCTATTTTGGAGGCTGATGCTTCAAAATAAATAAATACATATATAAAAAACAAACTGCAAAGCCAGGAGATGGATTCCTGCATCAACCTTCACACAGAACACGTAAGAACATAAAAATGGCTATACTGGGTCAGTATCCTGTGCTCCGACTGTGGGAATGAAGAGAACAGGTAATCATCATGGTGATCCAAACCCGTCACCTTTCCCCAGACTTTTCTAATGTCACTGTGTTTTTATTCTTCGTGATTTTTTTTTTTTAAATCTAGAATAAGGGCTAAAACTTAATTTTTAACTCATGACAGAGGAAATGATTAGAAGTCCACTGTACACCTATGTAGAACTGAACTTGTCTTGGATGACACACATGAGCAAGTAAAGAAGCAACATTGATGAATGTATCTGCCAGCAATGTTCCAACTGAATCAGAAAACCACATCTAAACACAAATATAACACAGAAATAGAGCAGTAGTGCAGGAGAAAAAGACTCTTACAATAAATATTTTCAGCAAGTGAGGCATCTTCCAACCATACATTTCCATTCCACAGTTCATTAAGGGATTTTTCTCCCATCCATCTTTATGTTTTCTTTAGTACCAGTGTACATTCTTTTCTGCTACTCTTGCTTCTTCCAATACAAAACTATGAAGTAAGGAAAGCAAACTTTTTTTCTGCTTCTTCTCTAAATTACCTTGGTGACAAAAAATAGATCAACTTTGATTTTAAGAACAAAAGTGCAAATAACTTATCCCTTCATTTTAAGACGACAAACCTTTTCTGGTACAGCCAAATTTTAGTGGGATACATGTACACAAAAAATGCTGTGGTGCCTATTAAATGCAATAGTCCAGATCATCAGTAACTGTAAATTAGAGTCTCCACAGAAGTCAATGGGACTATGCAGATTTACATCACTTGAGAATTTCTCCATTATCATAGAATCACAGGGCTTGAAGGGAATGCAAGGGTCATCCAGTATAATAATCCCCTGTCAAAATGCAGGATTTGTTGTGTCTAATCCATTCAAGACAGATGATTATCCAACCTCCTTTTGAAAACCTCCAGAGAAGGAACTTCCACAACGTCCCTTCATGTTCTCTAACACGTGGTTCTTTGGCCTGCTGGTGGGTTGTGAGCAGGTTTCAGGGGATCCACCAAGCAGGGCTGTCATTAGACTGGCTGAGGCCCAGGGCACAAAGCCGAAGCCTGGCCCCACCACTTCCAGTGATGACAACCTAGATACTCCATTCTCTCATAAATGTCTTTGATACTTTTTTTTATCTGTCTATCCCATTCTTAAACTGATCTATAGAGCCACATTTTCACTTATTCAAGTCTCTCCTTAAGCCTGACTTCTGCTGCAATATATATAATGAAACTGGCCGAGTAAGACATACATTTACTTTGAATATACTGTTGTCCCTTCTTTTAAAATCAGTGACTCATTCTGACACTACTGTCATCCCAGTGTCATCTCTATGGGTGGTAGCTGATGTACGAGGACTTGTAGGTCAGTTTCCCAATGGAAATCAGTGGTGTGGAGTCTGTCTATCCTATATAATAAAAGTATAGAAAAGTGTGTGTGAAGCCGTCATGCGCAGTAGAGATGGCCCAGATGGCATGCTGGGGGTTGTAGTTCGGCAGCACAACATGGCCACCCCACATAGCCGCTGAGAGGGAAGCAGGGTGTGGATCAGGGGCCTCGGGCAGGAAGGTGGCTGGGCGCAGGAGACGCAGGCAGGAGGCTCTGGCTGGGCGGGGCGCGGGAAGGGGGCGCTGGGCCGGCGGGGCGGAGGTGCCCGGGCATGGCCCAGTCAGCTGCGCCCAGCCTAGCCGGGGCCGTTGGAGTCGGGGAGGGGGAGAGAGCTGAGCGGGGGGGGGGGGGGGGAGAGGGGAGGCTGAATGGGCAGGTGGGGGAGGGGAGGGGAGAGGAGGCTGAACGAGCCAGTGGGGCGTGGAGGGGAGGGGAGGCTGAATGAGCAGGGAGGGGGCTGTGGGGGGGAGGGGAGGCTGAGCGAGCGGGGGGGCTCCTTGGAGGGGGTGGGCTGAGCGGGGGGGGGGGCGCGTTACTGTTGGCCCGTGTCCACAGGCTCTTACACTAGTATTCTATATGTTTTATTGGTCCTGAATTGAAATCGTCAAACAACATGCAGGGAAATCCTTTCTTCCAGGAATCTCAGACCAATACCAATGTCCATTTCCCAAGGAGCAACTCTGCCTCGAGTATTAACTCTAACCAAACCCAAATCAGAACCAAACTCTCTGGTTGCTCACACAGCACCTTCTCTCCCAAATCTGCCTCTCCCAGCAACCTTGCAAAATTCCAAACTCACAACACAACATGTCTTCTTAAGAGACAAAACTTACCTGCACACTAAGAAAAACAATTTGGACAACTACATATAACATGGTCACCTAAGGATATCTGCCACAACAATACATTTTAAAACTACATACAGAAAATCTCTTGTTTATTTCATCATGACATACAATAGCACTTGCTGAATTTGTGTATAGCCTTATTGATTTTATCTCATGTCTTTATAATTCCTTCCTTACATTTTCTCACCTCATATAATTTCTATTTTAGGGCCAGATAGTAGCTACTCAACAAGAATATGAGTCATTTTGGTAATGGACCTATAATTTGAGAAAGGGGTTAATCTTTAACCCCTTAATCTTTAACATAATCTTAACAGATTGTGTTTTTGTTCAGTTTCAGAAGGTACCTAGTTCAAAATGTAGTTCAAATCCCTGCAAGAATCACCTAGAGATCAAGTTCCTCTCAAAATATCAATTACCCTTTATTCCCTTTTCCTCTCATACCACTGTCTTTAATCACCCATCTAAAGAGGGAATCCTTTCTCCCAACACAACTGCTTCCACTCTTGGTAAACTATATTTAGCACAACATTCCTAAAACGATCTCCCCCCTACTGTGTAGTCTCCAGCTGACATATTTTGGAATCATTTGCTCCTTTCTACCACAACAGGAGAAGTTCTCTGAGTCAGTATCCCTTCCGCTGAGTTCAGTGGGATCAAAGCTTGTGGGGTACATCAGTCGCAGGTTAGCCTGCACCGAGAATCAGAATAGACTGGCTTAAAGTCAGAAACAAACAGGCATAGATGATCTAAGAGAAGGAGGCAAAAATGAAGAGGGGAAAATAGCAAGGAAGAAAGAGTGGAAAAGAAAGGATAGTGAGACCAGGAGAATGGGAAATAGAACAATGAGAAGTGACAGCATAGAATGACAATGATGTAGCTAAGTGTGATCTGCCTAAATGGAAGGCACCATTTAAAAGACTCCATTTTTAGATGAATTTCAAACTCACTGAATGTGAAAGTCGTGCGTCCCTAATACATTCAGTATTGACTGTTAAGTAGTCATTGTGTCTCAGTTTTGTGAATAAGGCTCAAAATGATCAATCTCCCTAGTCTCTTCCTCAAAACTCTCAACAAAATTTTGTTTTAACTATGCAAACTGAAGTAGATTTTACTGGATCATGCTCAGAGCATTCAAAGGGAAAAACATGAGGAAATATGTCAAAGTTTAACAAGTCAAAATGCTTCTCTCTTTTTCAGCCATATGGAGGTAAGTAAAATGTATTGCATGTCAAGGTTAAAATACTTAATCTGTAGCAGATTGTTTTTAATAAATTCTAAGTAATGTGCAAAAATTAAACTGAACAACAAACTCCAAATGTAAATATAAACCAGGCTGGGGTGGAGTGGGGATAGGAAGGCATGTGACAATTTGGGAAATCAGCATGTACAATTTATGCACTCCGGTTGGTATATAAAATTATGAAGTTGTTGTGAAAATTGCTGTATTACAAATGCCCCCCGGAGGTGTATCCTGCATGGGCAGCAGAATTGTCTCATGTCTCTGCTAGCGCAGGGACAATGATGAGCGATCACCTACTGAGGTGGAAACAGCTTAGAACAAAGACGCCAAGGTATAGGTAGGAACATATACAAACAGACTCACATCGCCACACAGTGTGACTTGGGGTGAGACAAATGGGAATTTCAGGCAGGAGGATGAAAGGGATCAGACCAGACAATATCAGAGGAAGCAAGCTGACCTAGGGAGAGAAAGCTCCATGTTTCACAACATTAGTGGTGCACAGAAGCAGGACAACTCTGGACAGGCTGAGAGGACTGTGACCCCAGCCCAAAGTATGCTTTAGAGTGGTAAGGAAATGGAGGCAGGGAAATGCTTGTAAGGTTTATTATTTTTGTTTCAATCTGTGTATTTCTTGTATGGTTAAGTAAAAAGCAACGTGTTAGAGGTTTATGCAAAAAGTGTCTGTATTACATGTTAAACTTACCACTTGGTCCCTTGAAGAGATAAACTAGAAGGCTCACACCTTTGTGTAGAGTTCAGGGAGAGGATCTGTTTATCATACTGAGGATTCTGAGAAGCCAGTACTGGTTCTGGGGGCTGGGCAGGGAATCACGTGATCACCACTCTCATGAAGGTGTACTAGATAGAGGCACTACACCCAGAGAGTGTGCGTAGGACCCCCAGACAGAATCAGTGATCGACATTCTGTTCAGACTCTGGGGACTTAGCTGTTAAATCCTTGGGTGTAAATCCCTTCATAGCAATATGGTGAGCTGCCAGTCGGGGGAGCCCAACCTGTGAAAGGGTACTCAATAGAAGAAAATTGTAATTTATGTTAGCCAATATTAAAGCGGTGCAGGAGCTCCTGTATGGTTTAGGTTATGTCATGACATTCATTTCAAGGTTTACCTTTCTAAGCCCTCTACAACTGACATGCTCAGACAGATTTCTTTGAAATCTGTGGTGCCTCAGGAGGGTGCTGGACAAGAAGAGTGAACCAAATTTTGAGTCTCTTGGCAGTGGAGGTCTGGAGATATACACACAGTGGCAAGATACCTTCTCAGTCTCACTAGCCTAAGCTGTTTTTAGCCTTGTTTTGATGGGATTGGGTAAAACCGTCCTTCTACTTGCATCCGACGAAGTGTGTATTAGCCCACGAAAGCTTATGCTTCTATACTTTATAGTTAGTCTTTAAGGTGCCACAGGACTCTTTGTTACCTCTGCTATTCCAGACTAACACGGCTACCTCTCTGATTCATTCCGTCCTTCCAGTCTTTCTTTCAGCCAGTCTTTTGGGCTTCTTTTTCCATCAGCCTCCCCTCCCAAAGACAGCTTCCCTCCTGTCTTGCTGCTCCTAGCCTACTGACAGCTTGACTGACTCTCTATCTCCGCCCCCCCCCCCCCCTCCTCTCCCAACAGGGGAAGGTTTTAAAAAGGTATCAGGCAACCCTTAGTTGGGATCAGCTGATTCTAATTGATTCTCTGGTAACCCCTTCTCAGCTGAACCTTATTGATCTGTAGTTACCCCTCCTCAGTTGATAGGGAGGAGGGCATGTTAATGTTCTGGAACTGTTTTCTGTTTCCCCTCTCCCTTGCAGCTGTCTGTCCTGAGTTTATCACAACACCAAAAAAACAACCACCAAAAAAAATAAATAGCCAGCTGTTTTTTGTTTGTTTTTTAACTTCTAAGTTGGTTTTATTTGTGCAGCACTACAGATCACCCTACTGCCATGATGCGGGTGAAAATGATTTCCAGCTGTTGGGTTTTGTCAGCGTTAGTGTCTGGCACTGACCAAATCTTTTGGGGTACCCAAACTGAGAATGGTATTTAAGACAATGCAAATGTTTACACAATTAATGAACCAGTACAGAAAAATAGCTAGAGTGGTTCCATTCCCACTATGTTATATGCTTTTAAATTTGATTCTTGTAAAGATTCTTAAATCTAGTTAATTGGACTGGTTTGAAATTTGGTGTGACTCACCGGGGTGCAGGGTAAGCATTAGTGCTCCAAATTTAGGGTTATTTGTCCAAGGGAGTCCTGAATTACAAATCTGCCACAAAAGAGCTTCCTTCTGCTGCTGTGCACTATTACAGTGGTCCCCAACCCCCGGGCCGCGGACCGGTACCGGTCCATGCATCAATTGGTACCGGGCCGCACAAGAAATTTGTTACGCCGTTTTTTAACGCCATTTTTTAAGGGCTTCCCGAGCAGCCCTTTCCGCGGGCGGCAGCCTTCCCTTCAGCAGCGCCGCGGGGAAACCGCGCTGAAAAGTTGGACAGCTCCTGCCTCACTTCCCCGGACTCCGCGAGGAGCAGCGGCCGCCCTCACGCCGGGGCACTCAGGGAGAGGAGGAAGAGCCTCGTGGCTTTAAGCCTTGGAGCCGGGCTGGAGCACTGAGGAGAACAAAGTGCAGAACAGGCTGGAGCAAGCTCTACAGCTAGATCAATCTGGGCGACTGAAGCTGGCACCGGAGAATACACAACTAACGGCCCAGCCCCGGCAGAGGGATGGACTAGAATATTATTTTGAAGGGATGTTTAAACGTTACCATAGCGACCAGAGTCAGAGAGCGTTAGGGCAGTGGTTGAGAGGAGAGGAGAGGAGTAGAGCTTGTGAGTCTTAGCGGGCACACCAACATGCAGAAGCCTTATCTGACAGTTCAACTCCCCCTCCCCCCCTTCCCCCCGGGCCGCAGTAAAATTGTCAAGCGTTGACCGGTCCACGGTGATAAAAAGGTTGGGGACACTGCACTATTAAACTGAGAGTTACTAATGGCTGGATGAATCACAGCCCTCGTTAGCTATGAACTCACTCCTCCATTAACATAATCCCCCCACCTAAGACAGAAGGATCTTGGGAGCTCTTGCCCCTTTATGGGGGTCTGAGACATGTTAACACACATACCTTTATCAAAACCTTTACTGAAATATACAAGCTCTTCACCTCCTTTTACAATCCATTCACTCTAACCCACAGAATTCCATCAAACACTATTAAAGGAGAAAAAGAAGAAAAAATGTCCATGCCGTGCCTTTACCCTTTTTGAGTAAACCTTCAAGATATATACATCCTGGTGTACACTCACCACCTAGCCAACTCCTCAGAAAGAATACCACACATGTTCAATTAAGAAACCACTTCACAACCTTTTATATCTTTATACTCTCAGATACCCTCTCAATCTACACTTTCGCTCAATCACTATCAAAGCATTAGAATGCGTTCATATTCCACCTCACTAATGACAATATCCTTTTTTAATAAAAATCCTATGCTTGTTACTGACATAACCTACACAAATTGCGCATAGAAATGCTGCATTCTGAACATACACACACAACATATCACAAATACACATTTTCCAAACAAACCTAACTACTTTTAGTGTACTACTTTTAGTGTAGGTACACCTAACATGCTGACTGTACCTGGAGTCAATGCAAATGATTCCATTGGCTACTGCCAGCTCCAAGAGAACAGAGGAAGGTGACATGGGCAACAATTTTTTCTTTCCTTTTTGTCCTTTAATAGTGTTATATGAAATCCTGTACATAAGAGTCAATGGGTTGTAAAAGGAGGCGAAGAGCTTGTATATTTCAGCAACTTAAAGGGTGGCAAAGTAGAGATATGTCTGTTAATGGGGAATTGCTGAAAGAGGGCAGAGTTAAGGCTACAACCTGAATTGTGAGCTTCCTGTTTTTCAGAAGTTTGAGTTTTTTTAAAGTCGACATTCTGCCAGAGGACAACAGTCCACCAAGTAAACTTAACTCTTCATTCACTGATTCAAAGTAACATTATAAAAAAGTTCCTTTTAGTATGAAGTTCAAGAAACCCTGGCCAAAATTTGCAACACTGAATGCCCAAAGTTAGAGGTGACCTTTATTTCAGAAATAATTTGCACCTCAGCTCCTGTTGACTTCAATGACCATCTCTTTTAAATACCAAACCACTTACATTTGGGTGCTTGAATATGGGCACAAGAAGCTAACTTTATATGCCTAAATTTGAACATTTGAGCCCTTATTTCTAAGTTTCCACAGTATGTAGTAGAGTTTTAGAAATAAAAATCTCACATTGGAAATAGGAGCCAACATGATTGAGATCCTGCTCACCACTTTCAATGTATAACATCAAAGGCACTTACCTGCTGATTGACAAATTGCTAGCATCTGAAGTCCTCCCTCTGGGCACCAACTAGCATTTAGAGGATGATCTTCCATCCTGAAAGCTTAAAGATTACTTTTATTTTTTATTACTCTGGAAGAAATGAATTTTGTGCAAAAAGGAGACCCAAAAGGTAGGCTCCACACTTGTGAAATGTAATGTGATCTCAGAAGTATGTTTTAATCAGATAGCCCTGCTAAAAAAATCAAAGGTCACATTTCTCATTTTTACCCAGATGTTTAACAAGCCACCACATAATAACTTGCAGGAGGAAAGAATTAATATTTAAGATGACTGTGGGAAAAAAACAGTAGGCAAAATTAAAGACAGAGTCACAGAGATGGAAAATTCTAGAAGGAAATCGAATCTATTTCCCTACCATTGAAGGATAGTTCCCTATTCAATGTTTACTAGTGCTCTCTCCAATCTAGTTTCAAATATGCCACACAACAGGATTTCCACCATTGTACGGCTATTCTGAAAGAAGGCCAGGAGACACTTGATATGGATTTAATCAGGCCACAAATTATTAGATGCCTGGAACTACTTGGCAGATAAAAACATACAGTGCAAACAATTTCAAAAGTTCATTCAATAACTAATGGGGGCTTCTGCCAGCCCCTCCTAATTTTCCAACTCTGTCACCTAGCCACCCATGCTTGGAATCTTGCCATCCACCTCCTATCCTCATAAGAGGTTTAAGGTGAGCTATAAGAAAGAAGGGTTGGCTCCCTGCTGTATCAATCATAGGATTCCTGAATTGCCCCCCACCCAGCCACTCACTCACCCACCCTTCCTTTCCTTTCCTTTCCTTTCACCAATACCTCCTTTTTAAGTCCTTCACCAAGCCATTTATCCTGTTATGGGATGCCTTCCCTATGGAATATCTGCACAGGACCTCTGCCCCATACTTACAAAATGAGCAGTGACATATAGCCTAACCCTCTTTTCTCCTCACTACAACAAGCTACCTGACACCTGCTCTGGGAAATGACCCAAAAAATACCACTCCACCCAAGCCACTGTGGTAGTGTGCAGAAAATTCCTCCGCAGACCCCCTAAAAGAGAAAGATTAGTGCAATGCCTGCAGTAGGTCCTATTCAGACCTGATATTTGCCACCTGGGGTGGAGCGGGAAGGATGGGTGCTACTTTGCCTGTTATGCAGATAAAGGGCTTCCAATGCCTGGGTGTGCCCCTTTTAGCCCTTCTGCATTTATATTCCCAGGCAATGAGTTGGTCTCACCATGCTGACACCTACCTCCCTTTTTACCGCAGTTTCCGACCTTGATCCCCCTCCCAATCCATAAATCACTGCTACCCTTTCTCCAGCAAGCCCAGAAAATATCCTCCCAGCTTAAGGTGCAGTCATTTCCCTGGAGAGATGTTGCATAATCAAATTGTACTCACTAAAATAATTTGTTTTCTAGACATTCATCCTAACTTTCCATTTGTTGAACTGGATGTTGTCATCTGAAAGCTAGGAGTAACAAGTACCTCTTTTTATTATATTAAATATCCCCTCTCTTTTTGGTATAGTCCACAAAATTATTTCCCTATTTGGTGCTTAGTCAAGGTATAAGAAATAAATCATAAAATACAGAGATGAAAAACTTTCAATGGGTTCAGTTCCTGACATCCAAAAACTTCTTATGTGGTTTTGGAAGAGTCATCTAATCTATCAATTTCCCTCAATTCCCTACCAGTAAATTAGAAATAGGACTACCCTACTCAAGGGAATTCCATTAAGACAAAATCCATTAATAATTGTAAGATATTCGTTGCATGACAATGAAGGTATGTAAAAACATAGAAATTGTCCCTGTAATTTAGAAATCTCTTTAATTTTGTATGTTTATCAATATTTTAAAATGTGTTCCATGAGTACTACTATACTGATGGGTCAAATACTCTCGATCTCTGTTGCCAGTACTCATTTTCATTAGAACAGATTTTTCCTTTTTCACCAGAGCTACTAACAATTGCATATCTACTTTAGAATTTCTTGCCACATCTAAATTCCCCCTAGGAAAGAGTGATCTTATGTGCCTGAGTGAATGACAAGATTCAGACTAATATCTAAACTAAAACTGAAAATGATGACAGAGTTAAATAGAGTATTTTTGATGAGTTTTTTTTTCTTGTTTGAGAGTTAGGCAATGGTTAACTCTCCGTCTGCTGTTAATGCATGGCAATAAGAGAGCAAGGGGACAATTCTAATTTCAGATATATAAAAGTCCATATTACTTTGTATATTATGAAAAATCTTATTAAATATAGTACCATAAATGGATTTTTTTAAAGTACATGGTGATGAATCACCATGAATCTGAAATTAGAAACAAGTCTAATCCATTTGAAAATGTCTGTGAAGTTGAAACTCAATCCTCCATGCCAGGAAAGCTACCCCATTAGCACACATATCAACAGAAAAGAACTTTGTGCAAGATACAATCCAAGTATCAAAATTTAAATGATGTAATACATTATCTCTGTCTACAGCCATTTCAAGAGTCTACAATAGCTCTTTTTTCCAAACACACTCTAAAGTCTACACTGACATAGGTTTAAAATAGTGAGGAGTTTCAAATCTCACTGTACATTCACTGTGATGAACAAATAATGTTAAATGTGCATGCTCACTTGAAATGCCTTATGCTCAACAGAAAGATATGGGAAAATATTTGAATTATAATTGGACAAAATTTCCCCCTTTTTGTTTTTCAGGTATTTTTCTCAAAATACTTTATTTCCTTGGGAATAGTTTTCTTCCGTGAAAATTAAGATGTGCAGCAGTTCTTCCGTCACCCAATGGAAGCCAATGGAAGTTTCAGTGCATTTTTAAAGAGGGTGGAAAACAGCAACAGTATTTTCAGAGTTCTTCACCAGTTCTATATAAATGCCCGTGAAGGAAATCAAAGGCTTGCATATTTAGAGGTGATGGCTGGGGTGAGAATCTGCTATATTAAGCAAAACATTAAATAAATGTATTAGAAAAACATAATATGACTTTTTATTTCCTAATTAGCTAATGTAACTCAGACTCTGCAACTGACAGAACGTGAGCAGACTGCTGCACCTGCATTGAGCTCCATCAGGGCACAGCTGTTCACTCACCCATAGAGTATCAATTGAAGATCAGTCTGTACTAACAAACTAGTTAACAAAATTGTATCTCTAGGTCGTGTCTTTTAATGATAGTGATTGTGAGCCTGTAGACTAAAAACATATTTACAACCCATTTATTAAATACTAGTGTAACAGTACCGTGTACACGGGCCAAAGTGCTTAATGCTGTTTGTCCAGGCTATCTCTATGGCTCGCAGCGGTGCACGCGCGGCGGCCATTTTGTGCCTCCGAACTACAACTCACAGCATGCTGTTTGTCCGGGCCGTCTCTACTGCGCATGACAGCTTCGGACAAACATCCTCTGGCCTTTTATTATATAGGATAGGAATGACAGTGAAGTGGTAATCTGTTGTCCCTTTAAAAATAAAAGTATAAGATGTTTTAAATATAAACACACTTAGCAACAGTTTAGCTGGACCAACGAGGATTCTTGAGGGCTTTATAGGAAATCATAACATAGAAATAAGTTCCACTGTCTGTATTGCTGTTTGAAATCAGTGCATAAGATGATCCAAAAATCAATTGTAAATAACCCATGAGTTTATGCCAGCTTTTCTCCTCTACTAAAAACAACAAACTGTAAATTGAAACTGTAAATAAATGGCAGTAGTCTCTCTCCTTAATATCACACTTTGTCACTTGTTTTCCATTACTGATGGCTAAAGTTAAAATATTGTTAAATTATCTTTCTTGATTACTAGAAATTATAATTAGAAGTGACTGGATAAAGTAGACAATGATTGGACATTTTAGACTAAATCTAGACTAGACTATATATTAGTCACAGACCATATATAAAATCTGATTGGACTGATTTGGTACCACCATTTTTCAGTACATGAAAACAAAATATTTATAGGTAGATTGTTTTTTGGAATGTATGACCATGCAGGTGAATAAGAGCTCTCCTTAAACTCTAGTTATAGCAGCCTGGATGGATACCAGTTTCTCTCCCCCTCAGAGCAGATGGCTACAAAGCAGAAAGGAAGGACAAGACTGAAGGGGAACGGTTGAAGGTTTGACTCCAACCTTGAAAATGCACCAGGCAAAAAGATTGACATTGCAATTTGCTGTTGTAGGTCAGCAGTACCTTACTATTCCTCTTATGTCCTGAAGAAACAAATGCCTACCCCTCTTCCTTGGGTGGTGCAGCTAACACAAAATCCCATATTCAGGGCTCTACTCTACTTCAAGAGATAATGTAGCCCTTAATGCACAGACAATTCAGGATTGCGGCTATGGTGGCCTGTCCCTTTAAAAATTTCTGACCTTAGGGGTCAGGTCATTCACCCCTGTCCTGTGGTGTTGGCCTTTTAAGGTTTAGTACCCAAGGGTCTAGGAAAGCTATAAAGGCAGAAATGGGAATAGAGGAAGTGGCCTCAGGGGAATAATCCACATGTGGGAAAACCTATTCCTTTAATAGTCTAGGTGGGACAAGGAGCCTTGTGGAGACAGAGAGGCAAGTCCCCACTCTCTCCCAGCCAACCAGCTCAGGGAAGGCGAGCTGTATATACAGGGCTGATTTAACGCATAGGCAAACGAGCACATGCTTAGGGCCGAAATTCATGGGAAGGGCAGAAAAAAAAGGCAAAATGTTGAGGTGGTTGGTTTTTTGTTGTTTGGTTTTGTTTTAAAACAGTTGCGGATTTGCATGCAAACTGAAAGATCTTCACTCACCTAAGTCAGGGGTCTCTAAACTACGGCTCAGGGGCTGGATACAGCCCACGCTTCGAATTTGTCCAGCTCTCCAGCTGAACAGGCACATGGAGAAGCCACCACTTCCCCCCTCCCCCACGAGCTGCTGCCGGCGGCCCCATGTGTGGAGGGGTGAGTGCCCCCTCGGCAGCAGCCAGTGGAGCAAAGGGGGATATTTTGCATATATTTGCATATATTGAATTTTTTCCACAGTCACTTCAGCCTGTGAAGCCCCTTCAAAAATCTAATATGGCCCTCATTTCATAAAATTTGGAACTCCCCGACCTAAGTGGCATTGTGACCTGGTGCAAAGGGTTGCAACACCACACAAATTTCACAAGGTTGCCACCTGTCATGGTGAACAGTGCCCTGAGCAGCAGCAGGATGAGCAGCCAGACTTGGTGGATCCAAAGCATGGCCAGGCCAGCTACATGGAGTCTACTGTACGGCTGTTTGTTGTTACTCATATTAGGTTAGGTAGGGGCCCAGAAGTGAATATTTACCTAGGGCCCAGATATGGGATAATCCAGTCTTGTGTATATCTTTGGCCTCTTCCCTCAGAACAGAGACACGCCAGCTGTGGAATGTTGCTGCCTGCTGAGCTTTTCCAATCCAGGGAGTAAAAGGACTAATGAGAAAGGAGCCAGCTGAAGGAAAAGCTGGTTGGAAGCCATAGGTGGTTTGAGGTAATTAGCACAGTGGCACAAGGCGAACTGTAGGCCTCCTCTGCCAAGGGAGAAACCTGAAATCTCCTCAGCTCAGAGAAGGAGGGCTGGGAAGACTCCTGAATCTGAGAGGGGAATCCATGGGCCAGGAAATCCAGGACTGAAATCCCATCAGCCCCAGGGACAAGGGCTGTTAAAACTATTGAACCTAAAGGAGAGCGCTTTCAGGGGGAAAGTGTAAAAACTAAATACATCAGATTCCAGTAGAAGAGGAATATTGTTTAAAGAGCCTGGTGGTGAGTAGTTTATACCTGAACCCCAGTTATGGGGACCTGATAAAAATGTGCCTGTGGGGGGGTCTCACGGTACCACTAGCAGGTTCCCTGGCACAATACCTTACTACATGGTTCTCTCAAGATATTTTACTGTAAATAGGCAAAGTTCCCACCCAGATCACAGCAGAACATACTTAAACATGAACTATGTGGAGTCTGAATGAATCCTAAACTTGATTCAGATGGATGGAATAATAGACTAGCAATGTGTGAAAGCAGACGTTTATCTTAACCTCTTGGCTCTGAAAAGCAATACTAAAAATTTCAAGACAACACATTCCTTCGTGAGATTTCTAGTACTCCCTGACCACGATGGAAATAGCATAAGATTAGTTTATGGTGGGTGTTTCCTCCCCAGTTCCACTTCCTACCCTAGGTAGAAGCAAGAAAATGCATGAAAACATTAAATATTTTGAATTATATGTAATATATTTATATTTAGTTAACCAAACTTTTTTTCATTTAACCTATGATAAACAGGTAGGTTGAGGTTAAGTTTTGATTGAATGTTTAAGCATGTTCTTATATCTATATATCTAGTTATA
This sequence comes from Sternotherus odoratus, assembly GCA_032164245.1. Lineage (NCBI taxonomy): Eukaryota > Metazoa > Chordata > Testudines > Kinosternidae > Sternotherus > Sternotherus odoratus. The sequence continues at coordinate 65,810,599 of JAVMKO010000001.1, forward strand.
TATCTGAGTGTCTTTCATAAATGGTTGATTGCTCAGCCTTCAAAAAGGTGTCTTTCAATTAGGGGTTGGGAGCAAGTGGAGGATTTCATATCTGGAAGAGCAGCTATTCAGCAGTAGACAGATGCGTTAGTAGCTGAGGCCAAAATTTTTAAAGGTGTTTAGGTGTTGCTGCACTTGGTATCACAACACCTAGCTGATTTAGGAGGCTAAAACTCCTTTTTGAAAGGGATTTAGGCTTAGGAGTCTAAATACCATTAAGAATTGATGAAATTTATAGTCTCCTAAATGCTGAGTGCAGCAATGCCTGAGTAACTTTTAAAACCAAAAAGTGTGCATAAACGCAACTCAGTTGGGTGTGTTTCTAGGCAGATTAGCAACTGCCTTTGGCCTCCTTCCTAAGGCTGCAGAATTCTCCATAGGTAGCATTATGAAGATGACTTTCCTATTACAGATTACACCAGCCAGTTTTTTCCTGCTACCCTCCATCTTCCTGAAGCATAGAATCATACTTCCAAACCATACTTCCAAATCATACTTCCAAGTTCAGGCTCAATTTCTTTCATTCATATAAACAAACAGTCAGTTCAGAGGTGTTCACATTCCCACCCAAATTGTTGGCTCTCCTCTACTTTGATCTCAGAATAAGGAAAAACTTCACATTTGGTAGAAAATACCAGTTTCAAATGAGCTGAAGAGAGAGCAGAGTCGATTTTACGGTAAATCATCTGCAACCTTCCTAATCTTCTGTTTGTTTCACAGGAAAATAATCAATGATTCTTTTCTAGTAACATTCACCCCATGCCCCAGATTCCTGTTTCAACATTTGTGTGTTTGGCATTATTCTCAAGAGACATGGCTTATTAGTGCCACTTTGATGAGAGCAATGACTGCTACAGGTTTCTCCCAAAGAGCCACTTCCAATGAATGTTATTCAACACTGCAATGTGCTCCATGACTATACATATTACAGTAGTTCTTAGATTACCTCAGTATTCTCACTAATCTAATATCAGTTCTGACTAAAATATCATTGTAACATACTATAAATGTCCAGAATATTTTAAGCATAAGCACTATCTACAATATAAGTCTGTGCAACAATCTGAAACTGTTATGCATTGCAACTTGCAGGATAGAGATTGCCACAAATTCTAATTAGTATTAATTTTTAATTATTAAATTTCCAGTTTGTATTATATTGTTATAAGCTAGGTGCAACCTTCTATATAACCTCATTTGGTTGATAAGTGTGAACTTCCAATTAAAATATCTAATAATTAACAGAAAAGGGTTATGTGAATTCATTCAGCAGTTTTGGAGTGTGTGGATGGAGGAGTTTGTGCTGAGTATTATTTTGGGTAAAGGTATACGTGGGAGAGAAAGAAAGGTAAGACAGAACACAGAACCTGAGAAGGACAGAGGCATCTAAAAAAGCCCAGCAGCAACCTGTAAATAGAGTGTGTCCAGGTGTCAGGATTGATGACTTGCAACCATTACTGCTCAGTCTCAGGGCAGCCTATGAGCACAGATTAACTCTTTGCCTGATTAGCTGATCAAGCCAGCAAGCCTACTCTTATATACAACTGCAACAACTGATCTCTGGCTACTCAACACTTATGCCTGCAACTACAATTGCTTCTTTCCCAGCCTTGCTCCAGTCCTGCTTCCCTAATGACTTCCTGACTCTGACCCCTGGCTTCAGTTCTTAACCCCAAATTCATAGGTTCACTGATTAAGGGACCATTGTGATCATCTTATGCAGTAGTTCTCAAACTTTTTGTAGTGGTGACCCCTTTCCCACACCGGGCCTCTAAGCGCGACCCCCCCTTGGGGTCAGGTGGGGGGGGGCTGCCTGCAGCCCACTGCAGCAAGGGCTGGGCTGGGGGGCTCCAGCAGCCCCCTGAGGCTAGTGGGGGGGTTCCAACAGCCCCAGAGGCCAGTGAGGGGGCAGTTCCAGCAGCCCCATGGGGGCACCGGCAGCCCACCGCAGCAGGGGCCAGGCTCATTGGGGTGCCGGAAGCCCCCTCAGCAGGGGCCGGGGCCGGGTCGGGCACATGGCAGTGCCGGCAGCCCGCCGCAGCTGGAGCCAGGGCCCAGACTGGGCTCGCAGGGCCACCAGCACCCCTCCGTGGCGGGAGCCGCGGCCGGGACCAGCCTTATGGGGGTGCCGGCAGCCCACCGCAGCAGGGGCACGGGCAGTGGCATTGTTCGGGGCCAGCTGCTGGCAGGAGGGGCTTGCAACCCCCACAGAACTGGCTTGCGACCCCCAAAGGGGTCCTGACCCCCACTTTGAGAACCAATGATCTTATGTGATCATTATCCTGTACTACACAGGCGATAGAACTCCCTCAAAATAATTCCTAAAGGAATTCCTAGATCTTTTAGAAACACATCCGAACTGGATTTAAAAATTGCCAGTAATAGAGAATCCACCATAACTCTTGGCAAATTTTTCCAATGGTTAATTATTCTCATTGTAAACATGTACACCTTATTCCCAGTCTGAATTTGTCTTGCTTCAGCTTCTAGTCATTGGATCAACTATACCTTTTTACACCAGATTTAAGAATCCATTATTAACTATTGGCCCCCTATGTATGTAGATTAATCAAGTTACCCCTTAACCTTCTCTTTCTTAAGATAAATAGATTTGAACTCCTTGAGTCTATCACTATAAGGCATGTTTTCTAATCTTTTAATAATTCTCATGACTCTTCTCTGAACCATCTCAAATTTATCAACATCCTTGAATTGTGAACACCAGAACTGGACATAGTCTTCCAGGAATGATCACAGCAGTGCCAAATACAAAGGTAAAATAACCTCTTTGCTCCTACTTGAGATTTCCGTTTGTGTGTCTCAAGATCACATTAACTCTTTTGGCCATAATGCCACACCAGGGTCTCATGTTCATCTGATTGCCCCAAAATCTCTCTCAGAGTCACCGTTTTCCAAGAGAGAATTCCACATCCTGTAAGTATAGCCTACATTCTTTGTTCCTATTTGTATACATTTACATTCGACCACATTAAAACACACATTGTTTCCTTGCACTGACCCATAGGGAGTTATAAAAGCTGACTAACTATCTTGTTCTTGATGGCAAAACCAACCCCATGAATATGCCTCTCTTCAGATGGCTTTCCTTTCCAAAAGGACATATGACCTTCTTTCAGATGCCTTCATCTGCCCGATGAGTCTCAGGATACGTTTTCACTACCCTCTGGATCTGCAGGTAGAAATTGATCTTTTGGCGATCGATTTATTGTGTCTCGTTAAGACGCAATAAATCAGTTGCCAGCAGTGCCCCCATCGACTCCGTCAAGCTGGAGTCGATGGGGGAGCACACCGCTGCCTGCCGCTGCCATGAGGACGGCAGGTAAGTCAGCTGAAGATATGCCGACTTCAGCAACGTTATTCACGTAGATGAAGTTGTGTATCTTCAGTCGATTTCCCTCACTCCTCCCCTCCCCCGCAATGTAGACCAGCCCTCATTTAGGGAAGCAATAGCAGTGTCTTATCTTATAATAGGCAGTTCTTCTTTCAGGAAGAACATCTCATGACTTTGTCTTAAGCTCAGTAGCAACCAGTATGTCATGGTCATCAGTGAATACACTCCCAGACTTGACAATGACAAAGAAAACAAGGAGAAGTTCTATTGTGCTCTTCATGCAGTCCCGACTGCCACAGCAAGAAAGGCCAGCTTATCCTCATGGATGACTTTAATGCAAGAGTTGGGTGGCACCTCAAACTCTGGAGAGGCATTATTGGAAAAGGAGGGGGGGAGTCAACTTTAATGGTTTTCTTCTCCTCAGTAAGTGTGTGGAGCATGAATTGCTTATTACAAATACCATCTTTAGACAGTGGGATAATATAGGATAATATAGGACCACTTGAAAACACCCACGTTCTTTATGACTATGTCATTATCAAAGCCTGTGAGCATATTGATGTCCATATTACATAAGCCATGAGAAGTATCCTCAGATCAATCATGAATATGCAGTTTTCATCACAAGAGCACAAACAACTGAAGGGAATGCAGAAGAGATTTAACATCAAAACACTTAAAAAATCACAGTAGTTGTGAGCCTCTTCCGTGATGCCTCATTAAAAGGCTCTCTGACCTACGTGATATCATCAATGACATCCAAATAGGACCCAACTCAACTAGGTAATGACATTCTGTGTAAAAATTTGTTATGAAGTTATATTTCATGTGTGAAAAATACTTCAGATAATATGTATCCACACAACTTAATCTCACATTTTAAAAGGTACTAATTCTTTACTTTTCAATTCTGTGAAATCACATTGCTACAGGGTTTGTCTTGTTAGATAATATTCATAGCTCCCTTCTGCACTACCATTTAAAAACAATATTATCACCAAATGGAACTCTAGTTCATGTGTTGTGGAGCTATTCCAAGATGCATTAATTTTGGTCGGAAGTGATCAACAGAGAGAAAAGTTGATCTCCATGATGGATCTTCTTTATTTCACTAATGGACATAAACTTTGGCTATTCAGAGCCTTGTTAGCTGCCAAGGAACTCATCTAAGTGAAAAGGGAGACCTTAGTATCTTAGATGTAGAAAATTATAACTTGACTGCAAATAGGCAATAAATAAAAGGAAAGACAGATAAAAGATGTCTGAAATGCAGAACCTGAGCATTTCCAAGATATGGGATGGTCTGAGACTCATTAAGATTTTATACCAGTGTAATTATTTCTTCATTATTATTCACACATTTTAAAAACCTTAGGGAATTAATTAGTATGAGCAGATAGCCCATTTTGGGGGATAGTGTTTTCACTATTGATGGCAAAGTGTGTCAACTGCCTTGATGGGCAAAGAAAGTTCTTAGCATTTGAGTATAATGATGAGTAAATTTAATGTCCTGTGTGTGACTGGCTACTCTATTCACCACAGGTTTGGCACCTCATCCTGGCCATTTTGGGGAATAGCTCTGTAGAGGGCTAGAGCAAGGGAAAAGCTGGGCTGACCGGGAGGCAGCCTCAGCTGGGGGCCATGCCCCAAACAGACCTAGCTGCCATATAAAGGTCGGGGAAGCCAGGAGCTGAAAGAGAGTCCTCTCTAGCTTTAGAGACAGACAGGCCTGGCTGCTGGGGAGCTTAACAGGGTACCTGGAGGGGAGCTGGGCTTGGGGAAGGCCAGAGAAGCTGGGGAGCTCCAGTCTGTAAACGCCCACCCATGATGCTGGCATAATAGATAGCTGAAAAGGGGTACTGGGGTTGCAGGGGCAGCCCACGGGTAGGCAGAGGCAGCAGGCCAAACCTCCCTTGCCTATGATGACTGGCTTATACAGACTGCAGTCGGCCCCAGTGACAGGGGGGCTTGATGGTGACTGGCAGTAGCCCATAGGCTGAGGCAAGGTGGGGATAGGGGCTGGGGTTCCCTGGGGAAGGGAGACCCAGCGAGACTGTGGGGATACTGCAGGGGTGCAGCACCCCAAGGAAGAGGGCACCAGGGTCGGGGAGGGACATAGGGACAGCAGTGAGACACCAGCCTGCAGAGGGCACTCCATGCTGAAAACGAGCTAATTCCCGGATGACCAGCAGGAGACGCCACAGGGGTGAGTCGCCGTGCCACTACAAGTTCTACAGGAAAAAACCCTTTCCTGTGGTTGCGTGGCATCCCCTCCATCTCCCTTTAATAGGAAGCAGATTTAAAACACACAAAAGGAAGTATCCAACCTGTGGAACTTCTTGCCCGAGGATTTTGTGAAGGCCAAGACTATAAGAGGGTCCCTAGCCTCTGCTTGCCAGAGGCTGGGAATGGGAGACAGGGGATGGATCACTTGATGATTACCTCTTATGTTCATTCCCTTTGGGGCACTGGGCATTGGCCACTGTTGGAAGACAGGCCACTGGGCTAGATGGACCTTTGGTGTAACCCATGTCAAATATGGCCATTCTTATGTTATCTCTTGGTCTTCAGCCCCTCTCTCACCAAGGTTGGGGCTTTGATTGAGGATGGGTGCCTCAAAAACTGTTGGTGACATCACTGGAGCCAGGGAAGAGACTATTGGTGTGCCTAGAACTGACTGAGGTAGACCTTCAATGAAGGAACTGTAAGTAACCCTCACTCTTGTTTGGGAAAGTACTTACAAGGGAAGGGTCACAGCGGGGAGACTGAGTCTGAGGAGAGGCAGAGTGATTTTCCCACCGAACTATGACCCAGAGCTGCTGACATTTGCTGGGGCCAACTCCAATTTCATAGGGTGTATGAAGTTTGTTGCCTTGGCTGGACTGATACACGGGACCCAACAGAGTGCTGTCTCCAGCTTCAGATCTTTAAGCGCGTCCACATAAGCAAGTGTGTAGTTTAAACACACAGTGTGTAGTTTTAAAATTGGATTTCATCTATGGGTTTCATATTGCATTTAACAGTTTCTAATCTATTATAGGTTTACTTTTTTAATTCATTATGTTCTCTCTGTATGAGTTTATTGGTAACTGCTTAAAAGGAAAACCAGCTAATTGGCAGACCTCTTCCCATTATTGGGATCAAGAAATAGATACTGTTAGTTTTAGGTGATAATATTAACTGGTGATGACATCCGGACGGCATTACAGCCTTGGTTGAAAATGAGGAAATGTCATTTATGAGAATTATGGAACACAAATATGCAGTTTAATGCAGGTGGATAAGATGACACTTTTGTTATATAAAGTATGCAAGCATACACTGCTTTTTAGAATCTAGCCAGAAGTTACTTTTCTCTTGTAATTTTCATCTCTAGCAACTTTAGTAAAGAGCATTATTCATTTCTGAAAAGATTCAGCAAAGATACCAGACAAAACAATAAAAAAAGCCAAACAATACTCCATCAATGTAAGTTTTTGAAGTTACAGATAAAAAATACAGAAGAATGTCAATACTTTTCATTTAATTAATTTACAAAAATCAATAATTTACACTAAAGTTCCATCTCCCTCATCCAAATTCTTAGTAAAGTTTTAGTAGTCAAGTGCATTTCCCCAAATGAAAATCATTTGAAAATGTTGGCGAACCAAAAAACTGAAAAAAGGTCTCTTCAATTTTGAGTTTAAGGTTTTTTAGTTTTGGGTTTTTTTTAATTTCTTAATTAAACTGAAATAAATTTCTAAATGTAAGCTTGTTTTGAATAAAAAATGAATGTTTTATTTTGAAAATGTTGAAATGAAATGTTTTGACTTATTTATTTATTTTTACATGAACAATATTGCAAGCCTGACTAAATTCATGGAATGTTTGTATTGCTGAACCTGTATTTTTGTTTTAAAAAACGCACTCATCTTCTTTGCATTTTAAATTTTAAATTTTAACTGTACTGAAATGAGAAAAAAAACTGTTTAGCTTCAGAATGTTAATTATTTATGCTGAGGGTTAGTAGAGGATACATTTATTAGGTATTACCAGGATTCATTATTCCACACCTGGATTTCTACAATACAGTTCCACTCTTGCTCAACTAAGCACAAATTTGTTTTATTTATACTCATCAGGAAGGATTCCACAAATAATATCTGTGTTTGTGCGCGAGAGAGATCAGTCATACCTCCGCATATTTTTAACATTTCCAACTTATAGCAGTGTTTGTCTATTGATTAATTCTTGATGTTGACAACATGAAAAAGAAATGTAATTATTAAATTAGGCCTCAGTACAAGAAAGTGCACAAGAAATGGGGCTTAAATGGATACTAAACTTTAAGAATATTTTTAAGCGATTTCAACATATGGATGCCTTCCTGAATCTCATGGTCTTAATTTGTGTAGCTGGGACACATGTATTGAGATACAACCTAGACTGCAAGCAAGTTCATTATCAGAGCAGATATCACTATGACCATTCCTCAGAGAGGGCTCTCTGTTTTTCATGTAGATTTTGCCATAAATTATCTTTTTGTTCCATTTAGCAACATGCTGCTAAACTATTTCTTTGTCCAAAGCTTTTGCCAGGAGCATTGGCCTTTAAACTACAGACTATTTAGGTATTTTTACATTCCTAATTGACAAATATCTAGTGGATCTGATGCACAGAGCAGTATTTATTGTTTTCCTTCTTAGATTTTCCCCTGATTAGTTTGCAGTCCAGTCTTGTAAAGCTACCCCTGTGTCTGTTCTGAGCTCTCAGAGCAACAAACTAGATAGATTTTTAAATGCTAGGATCAAAATTGAGTACTGTTGCATTTTTTTATAACATGTTTTAATGTGTCCACCTCAATGCTACACTATCAATGTATATTAGTGTAATCCCCCCATTTCCTCTCTGGATTCCTCGGGAGCAGGCAACATTCACCAGTATGTCTGGGTGCCTGATGTTGTTGATATTAAAGGAGATCCTGAGTATCCCAGTGGTAATGCTGGATATGTGGGTGTCCTCTATCCACCCCTCTGCTGCTGTCCCTTTACTTCTAAAGGAGTTTAAAATTGGTAGTGCCTCCATCTGGCTGGCCCCTGTATACACACAATGGTGTGCCTTGGGAACCTCCAGGAATAAACATTCTAATAATAATAAAATAATAATAATAATAATTCATAATCTGTGGCATGGGTGTAACTCAAAAAGAAACAGAGTATACCAGATTAAGATTAAATGTCACTACTAATTTAAATCCACAGGGGCAGCTGAATAAAATCAATTAATAAACATAAGATACAGTGATAAATGAAACTTATCTAACTGGCATTTACATGGCCACCATTTACCCTACCTCAGAATCTATAGGCTGGTCTCCACTAGGGGGGAAATCGACTGTAGATACGCAATTTCAGCTATGTTAATAACGTAGCTTAAATCGGTGCCTCTACAGCCGACCTACCCGCCATCCTCACAGCAGTGGCGGTCGGCGGCACGCTCCCCCATCGACTCCAGCTTGCGCCTCTTGACGAGCTGGACTTCCGGAGTCGACGGGGGAGCCGCTGGCGATCGATTTATCACGTCTTGACGAGACGCGATAAATCGATCGTCTAAAGATCGATGCTTCCCTGCCGTAGTGAGGACAAGCCCTATGTTTCAGAGTCCTACACACTTGTTTACATGGACGCGCTTAAAGATCTGAAGCTGGAGACAGCACTCTGTTGGGTCCCGTGTATCAGTCCAGCCAAGGCAACAAACTTCATAAACCCTATGAAATTGGAGTTGGTCCCCAGCAAATGTCAGCCGCTCTGGGTCCTGGTTCGGTGGGAAGATCACACTGCCTCTCCTCAGACTCTCGGCTGTGACCCTTCCCTTCAAAGTACTTTCCCAAACAAGAGTGGGGGTTACTCACAGTTCCTTCCCTGCAAGCCCACCTCAGTCAGCTCTAGGCACAGCAGTAGTCTGTGCCCTGGCTCCAATGAAGCCACCAAGAGCCTCTGAGTTTCCTTGCTGGATCAAAACCCCTGCAGGCTCTCAGCAGAAGCTTCTGGCTTTCTAGCTGCAGCTCCTGGTATGGACAGAGCTCCACAGCAGCAATCTAACTCCTTTTCCCACAATGGAGCCCACCTCTGCTTTCCCTACACTCGCTGGAAGTGGAAGTTTTTCACTTTTTCCCCCAAGGCTGAATTGAAATACACAGGATCTTCCCAACTAGAACACTCCTAATAAAGTTCAGAGGCCCCTCTCCAAGGGTACTGCCAAGTCTATCTACTACTTAAAGAACAATGCTCTATGGCCTACTTTTTCCATTGTATGTCTTCCAGCATTTATATATGGAGATATACCTATCTCATAGAACTGGAAGGACCTTGAAAGGTCATCAAGTCCAGTCCTCTGCCTACACTAGCAGGACCAAGTACTGTCCCCTGACAGATTTTTTGCCCCAGATCCCTAAATGGCCCCCTCAAGGTTTGAACTCACAACCCTGGGTTTAGGAGGCCAATGCTCAAACCAGCGAGCTATCCCTCCCCCTTCTTTTAAATAAAGATTGATTGTGAAACCCTCTACACACATTGGTGAGCACTTACCAAAGTGCTTTCTTTGATCTAAGGGATGATTCATGATAATAAGTGACAGCATTTGCGTAGAGGGTTGGTTAGCCAACCCTAATATAAATAATAGAGGTATTCAATCAAAAATGTGACACATTCAGCACTGATTACAAGGGACTACACATGTGAGTAAGTGCTTACCCATATGAGCAAATATTACCAAAATGAGTCACTTGTACTTCTTCAGAATGTGATTCTGAGTTGATTTTGATGCAAAACCAAAAAGCAAACACAGACACATCTGTTTGGATCCCCCTGATCTTCAGTATGTATGTGGTGCACCTAGACATGGGAGAGAAATATTAAATAGGCTCAGAGAAGTAGCCGTGTTAGTCTGGAATTGCAGAAGTGACAAAGAGTCCTGTGGCACCTTAAAGACTAACAAAAGTATTGAAGCATAAGCTTTCGTGGTCTAATACCCACTTCATCAGCATCCGACAAAAGTTTATGCTTCAATACTTTAGTTAGTCTTTAAGGTGCCACAGGACTCTTTGTCACTTCATTAAATAGGCTGTGGCACCATCAAGTATGTACATGAAACACAGCTCTCCTTTTCAAGGGCTGTCTTTGCTGTACCAAAGTCTTGCTAAGATTGAAACTTGGAAGGGAGGACAGTGTTTGAAACTGAATTTAGAGAAGACAAATGTGATATTGCTACATGAAGAGAAAATCTGGAAGGACAGATGTGGAAGGAGGAGAGGAGGTTATTTCACCACTGTTGATGGGATATATCATTTTGTCATCTAAAGGATTTTTCGACTGGTGATGCTTCCAGAGTTGCTTGGGCATGACACAGGATATCAGTGCCAAAAGTGCGCTTTTTAAAATTTGCATCGTTAGACATTTGCAGTTTGGAAAGTCGCACTTCAGCACCCCTTAAGCCCCTGATCTATGCAAGGGAATCAGTAAAGACTCAGAAGCTGCACAAACAAGTAAGAGGGTGAGGAAAGGGAGTGCAGCTGTCACAGCCTGACAAGGGTCTCAGAAGGCCATAGTTCTACAGTAGAAGTGGTATATATGCAAAATTGGGAAGAAATAATCCTCAGTGAATACAGTCTTTCCATGTTTTCTTCCAGATAGGAATCCCACAAAACCTGAAAACAACCCAATACAAATGTTTTAGTATCTGGGACAACACATTTGAGGGACAGGAACAATTAAAATTCCCAACCATCTTCAATCACATTGAAAGAGAATTATGATAATAGATTATGCGATTGGGAATAAAACTAAATTCCAATACTTGGAGACCAGAAACTATAAACACATCTAAATCAGCACATTAGTGTTCAGCAAAGTTCACAACTTCCCACAGTACTGGCCACTTACGGTATAAATCTGCTTTATGCAACCAACCCTCAGAAAATCAGTTCAAGCACCAGCATCCATGACAGTGGAAAGTTAGTTTACTTTGAGACAAAATTCTCTTGTGCAACTCATTCATATCAATGTATGTATCACACAATATTTGATAGCTATTGTACTTAATGGACCATCATGTGGTCTTTGGCTTGCGTAAGCCACAAATATGAACTATGTCTGTTACAGCTTTCCCCCTATTCCATTTTGTTTCTTACAGCTGTCCCCTTACTCCATTTTGTTTTTGTTCTCCTGTGGCCGCCCCTCCCTGGCTGTTAAGTTGTTTACCAGGGCCACTGCCCTTCTCAAAGGGAGGGCCCCTTAAGTTGTTTACCAAGAGCCATTGCCCTTCTCAAAGGGATGGCCACTTGTGCTGCGTGCTAAGTGGGACAACTGCCCTGTTCAAAGGGTTGGTCCTGTTATCACCTTGTTAAACCTGGGCTCGGTGTAGGGTAGGCAATGTCCAAAGCTGTAAGACCTAATGTGTTTTTGAGATCCTGGGCATGAGTCATAGGCCTCATGTGCTTTTGAGTCATGAGGTGGAACTCACGCCTATGGTCCAGAACTCTGCCCAGGCATGTCTCTATGCTCACCTGCAGTTTTTCCCTGTAACTCCTCCCCTGTGACAGAAGGAGCCTATCAGGATTACTGGCGGGGAAACTGCCTGAGTTTGCCTTTAAGAACAGGCATTTTTGAAAGAAACATCAGAAAGGTTCCTGCATTGCTACCTGGTCTGATCATCCAGGGGTTCTGGGGGGTCCTTTCTCCACTCTCGTTTTATTTTTGAGCGTACCCCCGTTTTAACCCCTCCCCCCCACGAAGAACGAATTGCTGCCTGAGAGACCTCCTGATTATCAAGACCGTGCCGAGCCCTCCTTGCTTCTTCTGATGCTGTTGCTGCTTCTGCCTTTGCTGCTGCCTTGGGGACTGGTGAGAATCCCTCTGTGAAACTTTCTATACTTAATTACTTTAGCTGCTGGCTCTGTTTCCCCAACACACAGACTCAAACTAAACCTCTCAAACTCCTTGGTCTGTGTCTTAAAACCTCTCTTAGACTTAAACTAAACCTTGGTCTGTGTCTTAAAACCTCTCTTAAACTCCTTGGTCTGTGTCTTAAAACCTCTCTTAAACTCCTTGGTCTGTGTCTTAAAACCTCTCTAAGACTTAAACTAAACCTTGGTCTGTGTCTTAAAACCTCTCTTAAACTCCTTGGTCTGTATCTGTAATCTGTTTCTTGCTTTGCAGCACCTTTGCTGCTAGAAATAAGCCTGTGCCTTCCTGGACTGTACCTGGGCACACACCACCCTGCCCTCTGAAACTACCCCTAGTATAAGGTGCACCCATTAGATTAGATTTTGTCTTTTAGTCTAGATAAGTTGTAATTTCATTTTGCATAGCTGTAGTTAAGTTAGGTTTAGGAAATTGCTTGCATTGTACCCTGTAAGTTAGCCTTAAAGAATTGTTGCATTGTGTTTTGTTACTTGCTAATTTGTGTAGTTTTGGTTAAGTTAAATCATAGATAAGATTTTACTGTGTTTTGTATAATTGTCTCTCTGCTGTTTAAACTTGCAGCCTGTCTGTTCTGTGTCTCCCTGAGTTTAAATCTCCCTCCACCACGTGCTCCTCTTCCCCCATCCCCCAACCTTACTTATCTACCACTTTCTCTCTCTCTCTCTCTCTCTCTCTCTCTCTCTCCTGTTTCAACTTACAGCCTGTCTTCTCTCTCTCTCTTTCTAGCATAAAACCCCATTGGTTACCCCTTTTCTCTCTAACACACCTCACATTTTACATTTACATTTTTACCTAAAATTGTTGGTTATTTAACACATTTTACCCATACTGTTAGTTGGTTATATGCTGCTGTGACACACTCTTTACATAGAAATTGTTAGCTACCTGTTACATTTATACTTCAGTGCTAATTGGTTACCAACTGTATTGTACCACACTATTGAAACCCCCTATCCCATTTACTAAAAGAAACCCCTCCCCAATTGTCTACTTCAACAAACCCCATACCCCTCACTATTAAATTTTCCCTGTTTTTGCATTTTCTTAATAAAGTTTATTTTGCACCCCACCTGTGTGGTAATTGCTCGTCAAGATCCCATATACCTGCTGGCAGGGACAAACTATACGATTTTTTCCATATTGAACACAGACATAAGGTATCAATTGGGAAAATATTTAAATATAATTGCACCTCAGAAAATATTTAAATATAATTGCACCTCAGAAACAAGCAGATTTATTGTACAATAAGCAGCATGATTTATTGGAGTAAACATGAATGTGGGTGGTGCATTATTAATTTAAAGTTAAAACAAGTTTGTATTCCATATTTTTCAGTTTGCCACCATATCACTCTCTAATTTTGAAATTATTTGTTAAGTAATTTAATATATATTCACTACATAATCCCTGTATATATTATAATAATATAAATCTGGCATTAAAATCTTTAAAAAAAAAAATAGGAGTGACACATTTTTCTACTGTTAAGCTGTCACTCACTTTTTAATAGTGTTCATTGTAAACCGATCGATAATGTAAAAACATTTTAGAGTGAGTGCTTGAGTGGATATCAAATTTAAACAGAAACAGTATGCTTGCTTACATTTGAAATTGGTAAAAATGATCCATGCTCCTGCTAGCTGGCTAGAAATACTAAATTATTCAGACTATACACATAGATTTTATTTTCATTATTTTTAAAAATTCAATCAATTTATTATATAAAACAAATACCCACTCCCAATTCACCATCAGGAACTGTCCTGCTTATCACAGCCAACTTCATACCCTTTTTCTATTGATGTAATATTTCACTGCTCTTCCTAGCCTAGATGGGGTGACTTTCCCCAGTGACTGTCTGACAATAGGAGGGGAGGGTCCAAGCCAGTCACTGGTGCCCCTGTAGTCAACAATGCAGCATGTAAGCAGTGCATTAGCAGAGCCTCTCACCTGATCCCTGTTCTGACCCCAGGGCTGGAAATGCTTTGGTTGAGATCTGCAGTCAGGATTGAGACATGGGAACACAGTTTCAGGTATGTCTCATCAGAGCTCAGATTTGTCACACAAAAAAAAGAGAGGAATGGAAGACATTAGTTATTGGCAGAATATTGTTACTTGTGGGTGAGAAGAAGGCATATTCCCAGGTGGCTTCTGTCTCATAGTTAGGGCTTTGATGGCCAGTTGATGAATCATCACATTGGACACATTAGGTGTTGAGAAACACCCAGGGGATGAATGCCGGTGAATCAGTTAAAATGACCAGTTTTAATATGATTTTGTTAATGTAGTGAGGTGACTGCCCCACTCCAGTGGAGAAGGGTTTAAAACAGCCCAGGAAGGGGTTGTGGCTGGGAGCAAGCAAGCTCCCAGCCTGATTGGGAGAGCAAGCTCAGCTGGGTGGCCACGTGCCAAACACACTAGCAGGCCCGTATAAAAAGGCTGAGAGGCAGGGGCCTGAGAGACTGTCCCCTCTAGCAGTAGAGGTAGACAGGCCTGGCTGCTAGAAGCTTAAGGTACCTAGAGGGAAGCAGGGCTGGAGCAAGGCTAGAGGAGCTGGGGAAGCTCTGGCCTGGAAAACCCCCAGGCTGCAGGGCCTAGAGGAAGCCCTAACAAAGGGGTACTGGGGTTGCAGGGGGCAGCCCATCGCTACTGAGACAGCAGCAGCAGGCCAACCCCCCTTGCCAGTGATGAGTGGGAATGATACTGCAGTCTGCCCCAGTGAACGGGGGCAAGTGGTGACTGGCAGTTGCCTAGACTGAAGCAAGCTGGGGATAGGGGATAGGGATTCGCAAGGGAGGGGGGACCCTAAGACCTGAGGGGGTACTGCAGGGGTGTAGCACCCTCAGTAAGAGGGCACCGGGGTCCAGGGAGGGACTCTGGGCCAGAGCAGCAAGCGGGACATCGGCCTGAAGAGAACGCTCCGGATGCTGGTGAGCTAATTCTCGGACGGACCAGCAGGAGGCGCCACAGGAGTGAGTCACCTCCCTGCCTCAGTTAATAATTAATGAAGTCTCGACCATTTGTTCAAGCCACAGGCAATTGTGCAATGCACAGTTTCTTCAACTGCTGTGTCCACATTAAAGCAAAATGTGGAGTTCTAGTTTGTGGTATCATCCAAACTACTAAACAGTGCTGATGCCTTGTCCAGCATATTTACTTATTATTCCATTTCAACAGGCAATTGACATGCTGAATGGAAGAACAAAAGGAGGGGATTATCCTTTATTGTTACATTGACACAGAGAGAAAGTGTTTCTTTACTATATTACAAAATGTTCTTCATTACCAAAATAATAATGCAGGGATTAAAATGTATTAGTAGTTCACGTCATCCACGCATTAGTGTAATGCAGGCTCCTGTATTGTTTGGATTATTCCTTGTGGCATTCTGCATTGTTAAACAGTATGTTTTATGTCAGAAACACTCTTGCTACTTTTAGTAATCCAAATAGATATTTGCAATGCCTGTACTGTAAATTACTCCCTGGAGGAGTGCATAATGATATCAGTGACGATGACAGATATGGTAAAACTATATATTTGAGTGGGTTGAAACCAGTACATAGTATAATGTTTGCATACAAATGAGGTGAATGATTCTTAATATTGTTTATTCTTTTATGCAGAACTCATAAGAGCAAATTGATTTTTAAAATTTTGTATCTTACATGAGGTTTAATTCATGCTTTTCAGTTCATTCTTTGACCTTTTTCTTTCAGGTTTGTATTTAATCAGCTCTGTAAACTGTACAGTGTATGCAAGTAACCATATACTAACAATATATGGACTATAGAAATGAGGGACAAATTTGGTATGCAAGGCTTCTACCCAAGCATACACAACCTAGATAGCCAAGAATATTATCTGCAATTTCAAAATATAAATATTGGAGGTTTTGTATACCTCACGATGCATTACTCCCAGAGTATGTTCTTATCTGTACAAAAAGAATCTGTTACCTCAGTCTGATAATTATTTGCAGTGGTCACAAGTGAAAAAGTGTTTACTAAATGCACATTTCTGCCAGGTAGATAGAAAAACTCCATCAGTTTGGTAATTTGCGGAGAACCAATAACTGGATTTGTTTCCATTTGAAATTGATTTCCAGTCACTTGAGAAACTCTGTTCTGAAAAGAATTGCTAATGTATTTTCAGATTACAGTATTCTGAAACTGGGTACATTTGAAAACATTTTCTTGCCTTCTTAATAGGCCCATCTTGAATGCCCATATAATTTGAAGCAGACAACATATTCTATGTGCTTTTTTCTGCCACCCAAGTAAACTGAAATTTGTATCCTGCCATACATAAAAACTATGAGCATATACGTGATATGTCCACTTATGCAAGTGAAGGCTGAGTATACCCTACAATTGGGCAAGTAAAGGAAAGAACTTTTCTAAAACACATTGCAGACTGTCTTTTTTTAAAAAAATAATGGGGTGGGGAATGGGCCCATAAATCAAAGCTGAATATTGAATTTTTTTTAAAAAGTATATTAAGGGTCAAATTTTCACGAGTGTTCAGCATCCACAATGAAGGCCAGACTTTCAAACAAGCTCATTTCCCATTTAGCCACTTTGGCCATTTCATTTAGGCACAAGATTTTCACAGGTGAAACAATGGGAAATGTTCCATGCTGAGCACTTGAAAATCTGGCTTATTCATTAAGTGCCTAAAGGCCCTAGTTGATGCTATGTTCCTTGGAAAAGCTGGCCCTTAAAATTAATAAAAGGACCCATATGAGACACACAATTTTAATTCCTGTGTGTATCTGTTGCTCAGGCACAAGAGACCCCAGCCATGTATGAAGTATATTATTAATTATTATTATTTGAATTGTGCTGGTGCCCTATTGTGCTGGGTGCTATACAAAGTACAGAGGGCAGTCAGGCCTGACCTGTACAAAAAAGCAAGACTAAACCCTTGACCTTAACATGTACAAATAAGTAGTCTAGTTACAAAGCAAGTGTGCAAAATAGATAAAACTGTCTTATACTTTCATTAATATCTACAATGTAATTACTTACATATGACACTATAACAGAAATAGTCAGATTTCTTTTGGCCTAATCCTCTAATCTGTCTAGGTTCCTCTGTATCCTATCCCTACCCTCCAGCATATCTACCACTCCTTCCACGTTAGTGTCATCTGCAAACTTGCTAAGGGTGCAGTCCACACTATCCTCCAGATCATTAATGAAGATATTGAACAAAATCCCAGGACCAACCTTTGGGGCACTCCACTTCATACCGGCTGCCAACTAGTCATGGAGACATTGATCTGGTGAGTCTGATGATCTAGCCGGATTTCTATCTACCTTATAGTCCATTCATCCAGCCCACACTACTTTAACTTGCTGGCATGGTAATCTATTTCCATCTTCCTCACTACCATCTGCTTCCTCCTCTGGTGAATTGCTGCAAGAAAATGTGGCAAATTCCACAGCTTCTCAGTGTGTCTTTGGCCTTTTTTCACTGATCTTGATCTGAAAGTGCAAGTCCAGCTGTACATCTATAAATTGGTCTATTGGCAGTCTATTCTGGAAGGCTGTTGTAGTATCTGGGTATGCCAAAAACACAAGTCTCCAGAGGTCTTCTGTCAGTTCAGGTGGAGTTTCTTCTTTCTCACTTCTTCTTGCTCTTAGCTATCCTGGCCAGCTCAGATTGATAGCTAGAACCAAACCACATATTAAGAGTCTGACTCTTTTCTGGACGTAGTTTCTTCAGCACCAACAAAACCAGGCCAACCAAGCTGACTGCTAGAATCCCCCCCTTTCTGTCACTCTTTCCAGACATATGTTTGAGCTCTAATATTTAGCTGAGTCAAATAAGGCTCCCAGGAAGGTGTGTTTTCCCTCAAAGATAGTGGGCTTTTGCATCATTTGAGTTGGGGAAGACCATCTCTCCATGGGGCCTCTGTGGGTTATATACTGGGGTAAAAAACTGTTTTCATTTTTTTGGGGTGAGTATTGGGTGTAACCTTTTTGGGTCTCATTGGGACAAAGCTGAGTTAGAGGATGTTAAGAGCTGGTGGAACCTAGTTATGGGTTGAGTTAAAACTCCACTGAAGTTCATGGTTATGAATTTACCTTTTAGTTAAACCGCTCCCCCTCCCCCCTGAACACAAAAGGAGATATGAACCTGCACAGGAGCTTTTGCTGAGTATTGTTTTGGGTAGGTGTGTATGGGGGGGAAGGTAAAACACAAACACACACACACACACACACACAAACACGGAAAAGAGAGCGAGAAAGAGCAGTTGAAAGCCTGGTGGCTGACCCTGGATGAAACCTGGGAAGAGTTCTGTGGGTGTTTTTAGATAAGGTGCAGACTGAAAAGAATATTCTTGATACTGTGAGCAAAAGAAGCTGTTTTCTGGTATTGGATTCTTTCTGAATTCAAACAAGACTTTGTACATTTTTGTAAATAAACAAAAGTACATCAAAGAAAGACCTATAACCAATTTCTCTTCCTATCTGGAACAACCAGTTAATGTCAAACTTTTAGCTACATGCTCAGATCAAAAGGGGTAACAATAATAATAGTAGTTACTAGTGTATAATTGCCATTCTAGTATTTGTTTCTTTCCAATCTTAATGTTACTGTATCTATAATAGCTGTGCTGAAAGTTGGACAACCATGTTCCACTGTATCTCTGGTATGATCATGATAATAGGTTGCTTTTGCTTTCAGAACTTCTAATGATGGACTTCACCTTGGGATTTTTTCTCCTATGTGGCAATATATTGTAACTGATAGATATCCTGTGAACATCCACATTGTCCAAGCCATTCAACTATCTCAACCTTGATATGAAACTGAGTAGAACAGGATACCTAATTTTCTTTTAGATTAAGGGTTGAATCGTGGTATGATCATTATGAATTACCTGCTGAAGTCTTCCAATGTGAACATTTCACAAAATGCAAAAACCCTTCAAAATATTTTTGCTTGAATTTTTTTTTACTTATGAAAAGGTAAATATGAAAAAATCAATATCTTAATTTTGTGATGACTGTCGTGTATAGTAATAAGTGGATGAATTAGGTGCGCACAGGGCCGGTGACAGGGGGGTACAACGGGTACAGCTGTACCGGGCCCCGGACTTTCCGGTACAACGCCAGGCCTTTGCGGAGGGAAGAGGCGTGCCCTGCCCACCGCTGTCTCTTCCTCCCCGTGGAGTGCCCCAGGCTGGGCTCGCCGCACCGCAGCGCCAGACAATAGGCACCTCAAGGGGGGGAAAGGCGAGGCCGGGTGCAGGACACGCTCCCCGCCGGGGAGTTGTGCGGGGTGGAGGCAGAAAGGCCTGGCGGGGGTGGGAATGGGGAGCAGCCGCTGCCGCCTCTCGCATTGGAAATCGCATTTCCTCCACCGGCTTGGCTCGCACCGCCCTGGCACTTCGCTGCTAAGTAACGTCCCACGGGCCCCTTTTCCCTTAGCCGCCAGGGTAGGGTGCAGCCTGGGACAGCGCGGGGAGAGCAATCGGAGAGTGCTCCGTGGGGGCAGGGGGCCAGCGAGCGGGCTGGGGAGACCCGGGGCCGGGAGCCAATGGCAGCCCAGCGGGGGGAGGCGGGGCAGCCGCGGAGCCCTGAGCCCACCGGAGCCGGGAGCGATGCTGCGGCCACAGCTGGGTCACACCCCCACCCCAGGTATGTCTGGTAGCCGGCGGGGAAGGGAGGAGGTTAGGCTGGGGGAGGAGATTTAGTTGGGTGGCCCGGGTCAGGCAGGGCGGGAAGGAGAATGGGCGGGGGATAGGGGAGCCCAAACAATCAGACTAGGGGGCCCCCAATGATCAGACTAGGGGGCCCCCAATGATCAGACTAGGGGGCCCCCAAACGATCAGAGTAGGGGGCCCCAAAATTTCTGTCGCCGGCCCTAGGTGTGCACAGTTTAAAATGGATGTCAATCTATTCTGAATGGTGAATGTCACAGAAATAAACAGTAATCCAGAATTTGTCCATATTTAGAATATATTATTCACACCTATTTTATATTTTTTATTTACTAGTGCCTGGATGATATTAAATTCAAACTGTTTCAAAGATTTATGATGTCAGTATAGAATATTCGTATGACAAAACATTTGGAATTTCTTTTGAATTTGGGAAGAAGAATCTGTTTTTCCTCTTCAGTAGCTCAGCTCTCAATTGTTCAGAGCCGTGTGACTGTCGTTGCCTGGAGTGTACACAGAAGTTCACCTTTGATAATAATCCCACTTACTCTGCTAGAAAGAAACAATTTAGCATATCATGAAGCTAATGAATTATTCTGGGAATAAAGATAGCAGAGCAAATCCTGGCCCCAATGAAATCAATAGTAAAATGCTCAATGACTTCAGCACAGGTAACATTTTATCCAAAGCCTTTAAGGAAGGGTGACAGTGGTCAAGCAGATGCTAATGTGGTTAAAGTGGCAAAAACATTATGAAGGAAATCCCTCCATAGACAAAAATGCAAGATGCTTCCCCACGAATAAATCTTGATTTCAGTTACAATTCCACCTTCTCTTTCCTAACTCTTTCCACCTTCAAACATAACCAATTTGACCTGGATTTTCAATAGCTCTCCCCATAATTGCACATAACCAAATGACCCAGAAGTCCACATGCCACATGACATGTAAGTGTAAAATATTTCTGAAATGGTAACTGTATATTTTCATGTACTTTTCCCTTTATGAGACAATCCAATTTTAGGGGAAAAAAACCTTACTTCTGTTTTAGATCAGCAGTTCCTGCATTTTCATACTATTACCCTGCATTCAGTTACAATGTGTCCCCCTCAGATGAGCCCCAGAATCACATGTTCCAATTCCCATGGTGCTCTAAAGAGGCATTGTACAATCGTGTGCAATGGTTTATGAGGAGTAGATGGCATCTGAGAGCCAGCTGAGAGCCCTTCTGCAGAAGACATAATGTTTGCAGCTACTAAGGGTAGTGCTTTAAAACTGAGCAATGAACTACAGAAACATAACATGATCTTAAAAAATAATAATCAGGCAATGCCCTTCGTTCGTAAGGTCACACTCTAAAGTGAAGACTTATAAAAGCAATTATGTTGACATTATCATGCCCGAACTACAGAAGTATAGGAATTTAGTAAGTAGATAACAGCAAACAACAAGAAAAATATAACTTCAGTCAGACAATGACAGTAGTATTATGAAAGAGATCACCACATGTGACGCACACTGCATAAACATTGTCAAATATTCTCAGTGAAGTATACCACACAACTGATATTGTCCAAAAGAATTCTATTTGTTTTTCTTACTCATCCTTAATAAATATACATAAAATGATGAAAGCTCTACGAAAAAGCCTTTACGCTCATCTAAAACTCAATAGATAGAAGATGAAAATTATTTAGCGTATATGGTATTTTGGTCAATTCCTTTTCACAGAAACTCTATGTAAAATTTCTTAATCTACCATAGAATTTATAGGAAAAAATAGCCTTTTTGTTACTGAGACCAGATTAAAAATGTTATTTTCTTCTGAGCTCTTTGATATAGTAAAACATTTGGCTAGTTGAAAGATAACAGGCAATGGATTACATCTTTCTAAGTTTGAAAAATGAGAGGGACCACTGTGGCTTTCCCAAAGCACTACTCCAACTGTTATGTGAGTGAAAATATCCTTCATTTTCCATCCTCCTTCCCAGTATTTTTTTCTGGTTGCAAGTACAGATAACAAAAGAAATCTGTACTCCTACTTAACACTACACTCTCTTGGTTTTCCATTTAATTTTGTTCTAATCTATATTTTCCCAAAAGATAGCAGCTTCAAAATCTTTTTGTGCAGCTCCTGCTTGCTCTAGTTGTGCTTCACACAACATGTGACCAGCTCCTTGTCCAAAGTATGCATTTCTGGAAGTTAATGGTCTCAGTGCTCTAAATGAGGGTCCTCTTTTCTGGATTGTACATAAAAGATGAGGAAGCTTTTACTCTCATTTGTAATGACTCTGTAGCACTGAGCAGTCAGCATGTTTCATCAAGCACTTCAATATGGTATTATGGTATGCCATAATTCTGGATTTTTTTAATTTAAAAATCTCTAATGTAGTGAACAGATATCAGAATCACTATAACCCCTCTTAAAATTTAATATTTACCACAAATAATGTACATATTTTTAGAATAGGGCTTAATTATGTTAGTTCAGATGCAGCTACATAGTAACTCTCACTAAATTCTTCACTTTAAAGGTAATTGCTGGAGCACTATTGTCTAAAATAAGGACTGAGTTGTGACATTTGCATGTTGTTTGCTTGTACCCCCAGCATACCCTGTAGACCTCTTAGTTTAGGTCTTATTTCTAAGCACTGAAGGTTGCTGATTAATAGTCAGATGGTATTTGCTGTATCATATTTTCAGTGACTGTTTCCAATAAGTATACTCAGTCAGCTTGTTGTGAGCGTTGCGTGGTGGTATTTGCATTAAGAATATTTAGTAGTTAATAATCAGTGAGCTCCTGAAAGACATTTTCCCCAGTTTTAACCTTGTGCTGGACCTGCATATTTACTAACAGCTTCAGGCAGCTCCTGAACAAAATGATGAAAAGAGTTGCTGTTCGAGGCTGAATACTCCACTTTCAATCAAGCATACAGGCAAATTTTCAAAGGTGGTCTTTAAAAAATGCAGCTGAAAAGCTTGTTTTCACATTTACTATTTGGCATTTACACATTCAGATTTGATCATTGTGTTTGTAACGACTTAGTAGGAAAGCACAAATGCCATGCGATACATGCACAATTCTGCAGTTACATTTCCTACAGCAGTCTCTAAAATATATCATAACATCTGAGAAAGATGACTGGCCTGTGTTTAAATGTGTGGTTTTTTTGTTTGTTTGTTTGTTTTTGGGGGTTTTGTTTTTTTGACATTTAATTTAATACAGATGGAAATCTGAGCACACACAGATCTTGATTATGGGCTCAAGAGGAGGGGAAAATGGCTTCAAGCCACATTTTTTTCCATCCCTCACATGCCAAGGACTAGTTCCATCTTCAGCATCAGTTAGAGAAGTCTTGGGCAGGCTACACTAAGCAACTCCTAGCCAAGGGAGCCATTCCAGTAACTGGGTACTCTAGCCCACACTCTATTTTCCATTCCTTCTCTGTCCCAATTACTCCTGGCAACAAGTGGTGCTCACAGCATTATAGCAGCTCTATGCCTGTGTTTTCTCCATGCTGGAATCATCCTTCACTCAGCCAGCTAGCTAGCATCATGGCTGCAGTGTATCACAAAGGGAAAGCAGGGCTTAGAATGCCCACCTGAACTTCTTATATTCAAATTGGTCTGGTGATTAATGTGACAATAGCTTTTAAGTTTGAAGGCTTTGATCCTGCAAGGTGCAGAAAAGTAAGACTCTGATCCAGCAAAACACTTTACCCTTTATTTCATTAACATGGCACCTGTGCAGTGTTACTGATTCCACAAATAAAGCAGCTAATTGGAGAATCACCAATATTACAGCATCAGAGTTAACTTTTTCTGGAATTGTAATGAATTACTGTGTTGAACATTATGGTGATTTCCTTCCAGTGGTAAATACATAACATTATCAAAGTACCCAACTCTTTCTGGGGATAACAACATCACCTCTAACCTATGACTGTCAACTTAAAAAAAGAGCGAAAAAAAAGAAAAGAAAAAAAGCTGTCACTTATAGCTGAAGTCTTCAGTTTTACAATAACAGTAAACATCTATAATCACCCAGAAGTGTTTGGAAACTCAGCTGCTATACCCAAACCTCTAAAAATAATGACAAATTTCAAACCGAAAAGTACATTCTTAACATTTTGAATAAACAGAGCTGCCCTTTCCACATCTTAAGGAATATCAGAATTATAATGCAAAAAATAGCAAGTAGGAAAAGGAGATATTTTGGAAAATTTAGAATAGTGATACTCAATGTCAAACACTGGCCACAGCTCCAGAATAGCCCTGTGCTGCTTCTGCAAATATTAGCTATAACTATTATAATAATAAATATTGATCATTGTTGCTAGTAGCCTTCAGAGTTTACATATCCCCTGAGATGAATGAGTGTGGAATCTCACACCTGAAACTACTATTCCTGTCTGATGAATCAGGAAAACCACATTGTATTATTCACTTGAAGGAGGTTGTTTCCATAACCATGAATGCTGAAGAGGTTTTGTTTTGTTCAGCAAAAGCTGATTTGGCCACATATGGGTAGGAGGAGGATGGCAGGGTGGGGATAGTAGGAGGTTGTTCTGAATGATGTGAGGAGGGAATGAGTTAAACATTGTGCAGTCCATCACAGCAAAAGCCTGATTACTTGCCCACCTCTGACACAATAATGAGATTCCTCCTAAAGAGCTTAGGGTAACTGAGGAGATACACTTGTTAGGGCAGGACTTCATGAGTAGAACCAGGTTGTGGTCATGTAAGGCTTTACAGACTGTCCTTGGAAAGGATACAGGACAGGCATAATATAATCCTGGCAGCTTATACCGGTGGACAAATATGCTTCTGAATTCTGAACAAGCCATAAATTTTCATAACCCCTGTTCTATAAATCCCACTACAAGAAATTTACAATTCATTACATACAAAATTGTATGTTCACAAGATCACATTGCTCTTGCAAGACCATTATGGGTGAAGAAAGGACAAAGCTTGTCCAAATTGCAAAAAATTCTCAGACCCAATATCTGACACGTGGCTTCCATGGAAAGACTTGGTAAAAAGTGATACCAAGGTTCTTAAACGTGATGCTGTTGGATGAGTTATCTCATTAAGTAGTAATTCAAAGGGGAAAAGTATGCTTATAACTATGACATCTACCAGCTAAATCTCTGTCTACCTATAACTGAGGAGAAGTTAGCTCTGAATTTGCAAATTGTTTAGTTTGGGAATTCTAGTTGTTCATGTCTTTCTTGCTATGGCAGTAGATTTATAGTCTATCTTTTCCACATCTTATTAAATTATTTGCCAAAAGACTAAAATATCAAACTGATAATGAATAATTATATTCTGTTATAGTACAGCACTGAATTTCTTTGACCTTTTAAATATTCTATATCTATAGTATTTTAATTGGCTGGACAATAGACTGAAGTTGTAAATGTAAGAGAATGGCAGTGAGTAACCAATAACATTATGGAATACTGAAAAGGCTTTTCAGCATGCAAGATATATACTCATTCCCATTTTCAGGTACTGGAATCCAGTAAGAAAAACACATTCCACAAAGAAGAAAATGGAGGGTGTTTTTAAACTCTCTCCTGTAAATAAATGTATCAGAGATTTGTGCTACACTGAGTAGGAGTTTTAAATTTAAACCATCAAACTCCTTTTCTTAAAAAAAACATCAGTTCCCTTTTCTTTAAAAAAAAATCAGTCAAAAACTTGCAAATGAAACAAAAAGAAAAACAACTGGAAGTTTAAAACTCCTACTGAATGAAGCACTTTCCTTCCATATGAATCTATTTAAAATGGATTTTCTTTCATAGAATCATATGACGAGAAGGGACCTTCACTGCACTCAAGGCTGAACTTTGTTTGTGTTTTTATTCATTTCTAGATTGCTTTCCACAAATTTTCAAATGAATGCATTTTCTGGGATGGGAATATTGACAGCAACTGAATTTAAATAAAGTAATCAAGAATACTTATGGCTTTAAATTCCCTTTGTACATGCATGACCACCAGAAACTTGATTCTAATGTATGATTCTTCAAAGAGGGAACAGAAAAATACCATATGATTTAGGTAACTCATTTCATGAGCTGACGTTCAAATTCGGAATATTAATTTCATAGGTACAAAGTACAGATTCATTGTTAGTTACCAACTGAATCTACATGCATAAAACAGTAATTTACACTGCAGACTTGAGTGGCTTTCCAACTTCCAACTTCTTCAAAGGAAAGGTCTATTGGATTTTCTTTTGTGTTATTTTCTGCTCAGTAGTTAAATCTCTCAGAATGTAATTTGGAGGAATATACATATTTCAAGAAGTGTTACCTTTCCAATTAAATGATGTGAAATGTACATACGGTTTTTGGCACCACTGTTTATGAGATAGTCTTAAGGTTAAACGTCACTGTCTAATTTACAGATTATAATATGTGGTGATTCATTAATATACTGTGAGTTTTGCAAGATTGTTCTAATAGGTTGCACTGGATGTCAAAAATATTCCTGCCAAAGAAAAAAGAACTAAAAGAATGATTTTCAGTCAATGGAGTGTTAAATCACCCTTTTAGTTTATATTAAACTTTTCCTGTGCTAGTGTAAGAAATTAACACATTTGCTTTGCCCTGCATCTCAGTAGTTAATGCTCACTTCTCAATAAAAAAACAAGCATTGTATTATAAATTTATGTTTCAACCAAGACTCGTCATTGCAAACTACTAACATGCAAGGAATATCACTCTTAATGCTTTCATTTACCAACTACTTTGCCTTTTTATTAATTTTGCATAGTTTACAAGTTGAAAAGCCTCAGCAAAGATAAA
The DNA here is from genome assembly GCA_032164245.1 of Sternotherus odoratus. Classification (NCBI taxonomy): domain Eukaryota; kingdom Metazoa; phylum Chordata; order Testudines; family Kinosternidae; genus Sternotherus; species Sternotherus odoratus. The sequence goes on from JAVMKO010000001.1 coordinate 65,837,445, forward strand.
TAGCTTGAAGTTTCATATTTCTACCCCTTCTTAGCAATACCCAACACTGAAAAAAATTACGTTGCACAAATAGTAGTACTCAAAAAGTAAATACATTCTTTACCCATTCCAAACACATAAATGTTATGAGTTTCAACTGTCTTCTTGCAAACGGTGTAGAATACTCAAAACAGACTTTCTGTAATGAACATCTCTTAAAATACAGAAGGAAACACTTTAATCAAGAGCGACTGAGGGAGATTTTAAGATGGTCTCCAGTTTGATATTTTTTTAAAAAGCCTCAGTTCAATTTCTTTTGTTTAACTTAGCTAAAAAGATTCATGGAAGAATATTTATCAAAATTGAACAAATAAAATAAAATGGGAAGCTTCCTACCATTTGACTACAAGTGTAATCTATCTTTACTACACAATTACCACAACAATGGGTGTCATTAAAGCAAACTGAATGTGATTAATTTTCTTTGTCACTCCAGACATACCAATATTCAGCAGCCGCTCATTTTGCTTTGTAAAACATACATAAATGCAGTGCAGCTGAAAAGGTTCTTAATAGCTATCTACATTATATTAAAACATTATCAGCTTTTCCAGTAAAAAGCCTGTGTAAAATCTCTAATTAGATAGAGAATTCAGCTGTCAAGATCTCGATAGAAACAGCCTGTATGAATCAAATATTCTTCATCCAGGAGCATGGTTCTGTCGACCCCTGAATGTGACCTGCTCCCAGTGGAAAGCAATTTAATGCTCCACTGCACATAGAACAGTATATATGAATACAAAAAAACCCAGATAAATTAGTGACAGGTACATCTGAATAGGACTGCTTTTAAGCCGCTTATCTGCAGCCAGGCAAGCTTGTTTCACCTCAGTTTAAAAGATAAAGGCACATGGCAGGCTGCCTGTGCAAGTTCTCATCAGGCAAACAGCCTCCATTGCCCATTAGTGGAAAAGTCTTCCTATTATTTAAGGAAATGTGACAGTAACGAAGGCAAAGTGAAAACTATCTGCTGGAAGGAAATTCATCAGCATGTTACTAAGCTTTTCACCTTCTACAACTCTCATAGCCTCTTTCTCTCTTTCCACTTTTATCTCTGACAGTTCAAATGCCCTAGAATGGTAGCCACGACAAAGTTCAAGAACATAACAGCGGGACTATAAAATGAGTCTGGTACATGGGGAAAAGCTGGCAAACATTAGGAAGTATACTGAAATCCAGACAATGAAATGAAAGTCAGCATTTCTACAATTTTATCTCAGCATTGCTTCAGATTTAGAGATAATATTTGAATTTTAACGAATACGTAGAACTTTTTCAGACAGAATCTAGCATAACTAATAGATCCTTTAATAGAAAGAGTGAAAATAGTAGGAAAAAATCACTTTTTTCATACAAGGAAACATTGAAAATACACAAATCACACATGCATCATGTGACCCACAAACTCAAAATGTGAAATATTTCAAGCAGGCATACTGTATGCTCCAGATCCAAGTGTGTAATTTGCTAAAAGTTGAATCACTTTGGTATGATGGATGATTAAAGATGAGTCAAAGATAACAGACAATGCCACTTTCACTTCTTGTGAGGCACACAATTCCATAGATGTTAAAAATAAAAGACATGGTCTTTACTTAGGTAATATATACTCTAGCAATCAGACTGATATAATTTTGCACAATAAACACTGACAAAAAAATCAAAGTTGACTTACCTTTTACTCCTTCCAATGGCAATCCTCCCACTTCAAAGTTAGGGTTGATCCTCTGATTAGAAGTTCAGTGTGTGGTGATCTGCTAAACCAAAACAGACAAAGGGAAGATTTTAGCTTCCCATGCTGTCAGACTCTTAATCTTTATGCATATACGTATTCAGTCAAAAAGAACTAAAAGAATAAAATAGCAATAAAGAGCCTTTGCAAGGAAATGTCAAAGTTAGATCATCTGCATATCTATTTGTTTATCATTTAGATCATCAGCATATCTATTTATCAGCATATAAATATATAGTCCAAAAGAATATTGTAAAACAAAAACTCCCATAAATATTTTTAGGGGCAAACATCAATGTTTTATATAGATATAGTTTGGTGCATGGGTATTTTTGAACACACAACAATAAAGTACCTACATATTTTATGACAGTACAAGGGATAAAAAGTAAGCTTTCTGTTTCTTGAAAGTGTTTGCACATGATTAATTCATAAATCTAATTCCTACTCTTTTGTCTGTAATCTACATGATATGTTGGTCTGTTTTGAGCATAATTCTTTGGGGACTTATGTCTGACAAACATTTAGCACATTTTTAGGTATTATAAAAATAAAACAACCCAAATTCATATGGTTCAAACATAAGATAGACCTTTAAAGTGGGAAATTAAAGGAAGAAAAACATTTATCTGAGTATATACGATATTACTATAATTATTTAAATTTTACTTAGACTTGGCAGAATTTTATTTATCATTTCAACAGATGTTTATTTTTAAACATTTTCCTATTTATAGCTATTTAAATTTTCAAACTTGTGCAAAAGTATGGGGTCTATGATTTTTTAAAGCAATTTCAGTTTTCACAGTTGCAGGCAGCTATGGGGGGGGGGGGGGAGATCAGACACCAGGGCAGGTCAGAAAATTATTCAGTGACAAAATATATTAATTTCAAAAGGTTAAAGCTTTGTGACCATTAAAAAAATAATTGTCAATATCATATACCAAAATATACAGATTTAATGTCCTTAAATCAAACTCTAATAAGTTCTCAAGTAGCATCTTCTTACTTTGCCTATAATAAATTTTTATTTGTCAATTTTTTTTCAAGTTGCATATGTACAGTAAAATCGACTTTACTGACATCTACCAATAAAAATCTAATCCTTCGAAGCCTAATTATATTTATTTCCAAGAACCACTATTTGATTGGTTGGAAAGAGAGAAATTGACAATAATGAGGTAAAGTTTTTGTCTCAAAAATAAGCAGCAAATATTTAATGTACATTATATACACATTGCCTTTATGCAATTATGTCTATTTTATACACACACATCCATCCTTATTTTTCTTTCTTTTCCTGAACATAGCACTAAAAGGGTTGTATGTAAAATTCATATTACTGGCAAAATACTTTAAAATTACTGAAATTTGATTAGGGTACAAATAGCCCTTATTACCAGCAATAATTAAGATAATGCCAAACACCAAACAGAGGAACACAATTTACATAGGTACTTGTTAATGCTGCAACAGTAATGATGATCTTTCAATTACCACTATTTTGTAGTTTAGATGCTCTGTCTCGGACACCCATGGTTCTAAACTCTACCATCCTACATTAATGACATTGTTAATATCTAAACAGAACCTCCAGATTTCTGATTTCCTTTTGTCATGGGAAATCTAAACTTCTAAAGGGTCATTTATGAAAATAAATTTGAATACAACAATACTGAAATGTACATTGAAACACTGCTAGAAGTGTGCTCCAAACACCATTATTTTTAACTAATGCATGCATTTTTATATGCCAGAACTACAAATTCTACCACCAAACTGAAGGTTGCAGTGATTTACCCATCCCCTCTGATGGAGTTTATCCCTTCTGTGGGTACTGCTGAATCATTCCTGCCAGAGATCTTTTATCCTTGAAGCTCAGAAAAGTGCTCCCAAAGCACAAGCAGTCTCTTTTGGGTACACACTAGATTGTACTTGGTGACAGATGTTAAAAAAAAATCAGAAGAAAATGTACTCCCAAAAGTCTTTACACACAGCATCCTGTACCAAACTGTGGGCACTCAGCACAGTGCTACAATATACTCAGAATATTTAGCAGGGACAGAAGTAGGAACATTTCCTGCAAAGAAAACTTAAGAGTTTGTTTAGTTCCTTCGTTAAGAAACTGGTTTTGTCTCAATGAGCAACAGATTGTCCAGACGCTCATTCTTCTTTCCTTCAAGCACAAACATTCCAGAGGGGTTTTCACAGCATAAAGGGAACTCTAATTTATTTCTATTAATAAAGTGCCCATTTGATATTCTTGAGCACTGTATAAAAAGAACTGAGAACAGCATAATATGGGTAGTCCAACACCCACAAACCCACCACAACATACATATTGTTTTTAAAAAACTGCAAAATTCAGTTTAAAATTACTGAAAAAACAGCATGATAGTAGCTGCTTCTAGTAGAAGATAGCTATAGCAGATGTAAAATGTTAAATCAAGGTGGCAAATAGATGGAGAAAGCTTTTACTAGTTAAAAATAAATTATGAGATACATTCATGTCTTAAATGATTTAAAAATACTCAGATGATGAAATGACACATTGATATGATACCACTAAACCACAATGCATATCATACAGTATATCAAGTAGTGGTCTCAACAGTATGGTTTCATACATGCATTAAAGTACTTCCTGATAAGTCAATTGTTATTAATCATTAAATATTTGTGATAAGTTAAAATGTTTTTAAAAGATAAAGATATCATTTTCCCCCTTTGCTAAGGAGCTGCACTATGCAGCATTCAGAGCTATTATCTATCACATTGGTAGCTTGAGATACAGCAATTAGCAGCTGTGAAAAAGTGATACACAGCTACCGCTAGTGCACCACGACAAAGGTCTTGCTGAGAAGTAGCACACATACCAAAAGAGAGATGTAACCGTGACTGTGGGCTGAAAAGTCAACTTCTCCATTTACTGGTTCAATCATCAATATGCAGCTGATTTATGGCAACAGGACTCCTAGTTTCACTGAAGACCAAAATAAGGAGACATGAGGTGAATGCAGAAAAACGCGAACTAGTCCTTTTTCAATTGAATCCAATGCACTGACGAAACTAACCCTCATCTCAACAAGAATTTATCAGTAGTGATATCATTCCCACATGGATCTTGAAAGGCTTTGAGTGCTATTCCTTCAAGTTTCTGGGAGAGGAAGGTTCTCAGAGGCCCTCTATGAGTAAAAAGCTAAAGATTTAGGTATCTAAATCTCTTTTGATGAATGCCACACACTGTAACATTTAAACGCTAAGCCTAGTGAAGTAAAAGGGCAAGACCATAAAGGCCAGTTTACATGATCTGACTGACTAATACTGCATTACCTATTAAGGGCCTGAGGCGGAGATCATTTGTTATTTTGTTCATATTGAGTCAGTTGGATCATGTAAACTGGCCTTTATGGTCTTGCCCTTTTACTTCACTAGGACTGTACACAAAGTTGCACATATTTGATCAAGGGTTTGCAAGATGAAGCCTAACATAAGCACTATCGTGCCAATATACACCGGTCTGGGATATGCTAAGGTATTGTGGCAACAGGGTTAGGATCTGATGTGGCAATTTCAGACATGTTTTCTACCAACTCTGGGAAAACCCATCACAAGGATGGCGCCCAGAGAAACAGTTTAGCTCAGGCATGTACTAGCAGCAATTGTCACCACAGAGAAAAAGAACAGGCTGCACCCTTGGTCCTGCAGCATTCTAAAGATTTACAAACCCTGTCCTATGGCCACATGTACAACATATAGAGGACATATGTGGATAAGGGGTTATAGTTAGTTCTGAATTCAACATCCAGCATTATGGTGATTAATAATTATTTAACTACCATAGAACCTAAGATCCCTAGTCATGGACCAGGACTCCATTGTGCTGGGTCCTTGTGGAGGGAAAACCAAGAGTCCCTGAACCAAGGAGCTTACACTAGAAGGATATTGTAACTTCGAGCAATGTCACTTTTTTGTACTACCACAACATTAATAATAATTTGAGTTTGGTTGTCAGGTAGCTTCACTTCTTTTTTTGTCCTTAAAAAAGAATTTGCTTGGAGTATAACAAATACTAAGAAATTTAAGACTCAAATCTTTGTTTAAGCATTTTAATTTTACAGAGTTTTCAGGGGGAAAAGTCCCTTGTTTGATAGTCTTAGGTGGTTTCAAATATTCTTGCTAAGGGGAAAAAAGGCAATTTTAGGCAGGAGCGCTCAGGTTTGTAAGTAAAAATTCTAACTTGTTTCTTCTTGACAGAAATACATCAAAAGATAAATTGCAGCTTCTCTCCCTGTTTGCAGTTCAGCAGCTAGAATATCACAGTTCCCAGGGAAAGTCAATGGAAGTTAGGCACCCATATGCCTCACTTGGAAGTTTTTGAAAATCTCACCAGTGGAGACTGGTCTTTCAGCATAGTTACATCTGTGATTAGCTTTCCATTAGAAACTGACATTTTCTTCTCACATCCTCACCCCTGAATTAAATAAGCCTACACAGAATTTATCATTGTCTTCTGTCAGAAAACTGTTGAAGTAAGTAAATGTGCTCAGAAAAATGCTTGAAAAGTTGAAGATTTTCAGTGTTAAAAAAGGTTTTGGAGGTTTGCTGAGAGTTGGAGAGGAAAGGGGAATGCCATCTCAAAAAGTTTTGGCATTGAAACTCCAATCTAGTCTATTCTGATGTCAATTATTTTGATCCCCTTTGTATAAACTTTGCCAAAATCTTCACAGTGCTCTATCTATAAAAACTACTATCCATACAATAAAAACCCTGGCAGCAAGTTTTTTTCAAGAATCTAATGGTGGGCTTTACCTCCTTATATAGGGCATGACATGGGCGGAGGGGAGGTATTTGGAAAATACAGGGGTACAGTATTTGGAAAAGCAGGAACTAAATTATGCCAATTGGAATAGTCAGATTATATTCCTAGTGCCTAGTGCACAGGAATTGCTGGAGTTTCTGGTCTTAATTACCAAAAACAGATGTGTGAAAGGCTTGCAGAACGTAACAAATACTGGATTGTATTTCTCCCCCACAACCATCACCTCCTAATCTCATGTAGAAGAAAGAACTAGTCCTGGTCCAGTGGTGATATGTGTGACTGAGTGCTCACCCAGTTTAAGGAGCTTCTTTGTGGCCTGATGTTATTGAGATCTGCAACTATTTTTCTGCCAGGTACGCAGAGTGGGCATAGGCCACACTGATGCAGATTTTATATCTTGGGTGTGGGGTAGAGAGTTCCATTAACAGGATGAAGGTGGTCAGACATAGTGGTCAGAGCAGGAGTCATCCCAAATCAGGTACTTGGAGGTCAGAATCCAAGATAGGCCAGAGGGCAGATTGTTCAGGCATCAGGAGGCAGGCAGCGTCCAGTTATCAGGAAATCAGGAGGCAGGTTACAGACAGCAGTTAAAGAGCACAGCCAAGGACAAACCAGAGTTGAAAGTCATAGTCTAAGGTCTATTGAAAGCAGGGTTAGTAACGGAAACAGGCAGGCTGTTCATGTTTTTCCTCAGAGAGCTTCTCATTGTAGCTTCTCAGTTCATGCCAATGAGTGGGTTGTGAGGGACTGCCACTCGGGTCCTGCTGAGTGGTCCTTCCAGTCAAGTCCAGACTACAGGGTCCAGCCACAAGAGCACATCCTAACTCTCCAGAGCTAATGTGGTGGCAGCAGCTACAGAACAGAAACCTCATAGTCCCAGGTCCTGACCCTTCAAGTTCTTACAGAGAGGCTTCCAGTGAGTGTATATTTCTCATAGCAGAGAGGTGTGTTGGGAGCTATATGCACCCAATTCCTTTGGAAGTCAGAAAAGGGTTAACTTGTTTATCTACAAAACGTGATATCTGAATGGAAATAGAGGCTGTTCGCAGACTAGGAATCATAACATGGCATAAGCCCTTGCTTGGGCTGGCTGGGGAAAGCTTAATTACTTTAGAGTTAGAAATTTCTAACTATCTAAATGAGTTGGGATGCTGTACTTAGTGGCAACATTTTCAGTAGGGTTTCTGAAGTCACTTAGGCAAAGTCCTATTTTCAAAAGCATCTAAATCACTTACAGCATACGTCCCATTGAGTTTAAGTGATTTAGGCATTTTTGAAAATATTACTTTTGTTCATTATTGAACCATTGTCCACATCAGAAATCCATCACCAACTATCACCCTTGTTGGCCATTGCAGTAGGAAGGCCAAGGGCCTGAATGTGCAGGCAGACTGAACTACTAATTCACATGTATAGAATGGTTCCTTCTTGAGATGGTGGCAAGACATACTACCAGGGAAACAGGTAAGAGCTTGCCCTGCTTTAGAGTTTTGTGAGACTAACTATAGACCTTTGGCCTGATTCTCCTCTTAACTTCAATGAAGTTACTCATGATTTATGCTGGTGTGATAGAAAAATCAGGCACCTTGTGTCTCCCATGCTATCAACTCAGTACCTCACATTAATTATCACTAAATTTACTTGCATTTAGACTACATTCAGCAACAGAAAACACTTTGTGTGCTCCATAATAGTATCCCAGAAAGCATAGGAGGGAAATAATTATTTGAGTCCTATAACTAATAACTTGGAACCAGTATAGCTTATTGGATACTTCAGAAACATTCTTACATGTGTTGATCAGATGGCTCGTGTGGAAATGTTTGTGACACTGAGTAAATTAAAATAGATGCATTTTAGTCTGTAACATACATTTGTATACTTACGTAAAATTTCATAATTAAATGCTATAAAAATGACATACGCCACTGTAACAGGTTGGATCACAGAAACCCCTTTGGGACTGTCAACTGGTGTGCCAAGACAACTTCTGCACCTGCTTTCTTACCCTGCCAGCTTTGGACTCCAGTGCCCTGCCTGGTTTGAACCAGACATGTTAGCCGGCTGCAAACCCAGACCAAGGTCTGAACCATGTCCCCTAACAGCTGTAAGCTTATCTGGAGGCAGCTTAAGAAATGTTCCTGTCTTTAACACTCAGATGCTCAACTCCCAATGTGGTCCATACCCCAAATAAATCTGTTTTACCCTGTATAAACCTTATACATACTCCACATTAATTAATGACCAAAAAGTGATTTTATTAAGAACAGAAAGTAGGATTTGAGTGGTTCCAAGTAGTAACAGAAAGAACAAAGTGAATTACTAAGTAAAATAAAATAAAACATTCAAATCTCTCTCTAATACGATAATAAAACTGAATATAGATAAAACCTCACCCTCAAAGATGTTGCAATAAGCTTCCTTTTATAGACTGGTGTTCCTCTAGTTTGGGTCCAGCAATCACTCAGACCCCCTGCAGTTACTGTCCTTTGTTCCAGTTTCTTTCAGGTATCCTTGGGGGTAGAGAGGTTATCTCTTGAGCCAGCTGAAGACAAAATGGAGGGGTCGCCCATGGTTTTTTATGGACTTTTTCTTCTGGGTGAACACCCCTCCCACCCCCTGTGTAGTATCCAATTACAAAATGGAGTTTGGAGTCACATGGGCAAGTCACATGTCCCTGAAAGACTGAGTTCCTTACCAGAAAAGCCACATTCCTGGGAAAGTGCTGATGTGGATTGGCGTCCAAATTCATTGTTGGCTTAAGTGGTTCATGATAGGGCACCTGCTAGGAATATTCTTTTCTCAGAAAGCTGGCCAAATACTTTTACTAGGGCTACTTAGAAATCAAGCAAGTTCACAGCCAATATTCATAACTTCAAAAACAACATGATACATGCATACAAATAGGCGGAATATATTCAGTAGATCATAACCTTTACAGAGATATGTTACATGACATATGTAGCATAAAACATATTCCAATTATGTCATATATATACATTTGTAAGCATATTTCCCTAAAGCCTTATGGGGTGCACTGTCATCATGTTTCCCTTTTAAAACATTATGCAGCCATGAAGAATTTCCCATTTATACAGCAGTAGGATTACCAGAAAACCAAATGAATTATATAATGAAAAAGATAACTGATAGCACTTATAATATTATGCTTTTCTGCTGATAGCACTTACAACATCACACTTCAATGCTGATAGCATAACTATTAGTAAAATAATAAATGGAAAATGATTAATGCTAACTTAAAATTCACTTCTTACAGAATTACTGGTTACATCAAAATGAATACTTGAAGAATAAATCATGATTTAAATTATAATGAATAACAAATGAAATAAAAATAATTTGTGTTAGGGTGAAAATGGTTGTAAAACTTTTCATAGACTAGCATCAGAAAAATAGCTTAAAGTGTAACCCATGGGATTATCTACAATCTCATTGTGCACAGTTAAATATTCACAAGGGAAATGGTACTGCAGTATAGTCTGTGGGACAGTTAAAGGTGACAAGGGCATAAAATACATATGTTTTAATACTGTGTTGTAGGATCAGTAGTATTTTAGAATCCTTGACAAACCTTTTATTAGCCAATTAAGTATTCAGTGTGATAACATTAAATCACTATGATTAATCTGATATTAATGGAAGTGAATCATTACATTCCATGACTTATTTTCAATTTATCATTAACTATTAAAGATTAATTTCAGAGTAGGGCTGGATAAAACACTCATATATAAACCCAGATGAAATCTGGCATTAATGAGCTGGAGGGTATTGTGTGAGATCATGTGTGTCCTTTGTTAAGGGAATTGGACTTTGGACATACTCAGAATCTCTTTGTTCAGTTAAAATAATATGTTTTTGGTGGGGTGAAGATAATATTTTAAAATTATGAAACTTGAAAGAAACAAGCTGCTAGGGTTTACCTTAACTAGAACAGGATCCAGGATAATCTCCTTCATAGTGGTTATCCCAAGGAGGAAAGAGTGAATTAATCTTTGTTTATTCATGGACATAAGGACTGAAATAGTTTACATATCATGTCAAGTGACTCTTCCGAAGTTTGCTGAGAATGAGTCTCAATTAGCCAACCACCCAGCTGTGAGAAGATACGTGTACACAGATGTCTAATGAATGCAGTCATGCTAGGCATCTAGTAAATACACCCAGTGTGGTAGAAAGGCCAAAGGACATGGACAACTGCTCTTTAGTGTGGGGATGCAATTATTAAATCTGGAAGTTAGTTACATGTCAATACAGATGTAGGTAGGCATATTTCATTTTAAGAAGCAAGGCAGCTTTCGAGCTACAGAGAGTTCTTCCTCAGGTCTGGGAAAGGTACTCAGAGTGTCGCTACTAAGGACAAGGTTGAACAGATAGCTTAGCGTAAATTGTTAGCACATGTGCTAAGGAGCCATTCAAGGTGAGGTGTAGTATGTGAGGTGCCATAAGTGGTTCCACAGTTTCTCTGAATTCTGTCTGAAAACACTTATGGCACCTCATGTACTCCAGAAGGGACCACCTCACTTTCAATAGCCCCTTAGCATACGTGCTATCTGTTCTAAATTTAATTTAGCTGTGACACTCTGAGCACCTTTCCCAGCCCTGAAGAAGAGCTCTGTGTAGGTTGAAATCTTGTCTCTGGGCTGGTCTTCACTTGGGGGGGGGGGGTCGACTGAAGATGCGCAACTTCAGCTACGTGAAGCTTGTTGGTCCAAAAAAGCTAATACCTCACCCTTTTTGTCTCTCAAATATCCTGGGTCTGACACTGCTACAACACTGAGACCTCTTAAATTGCATGCAATCAGTCTCAAGAGAAAGGACAGAAATTATGGAAGCCAGTGTCAACGTGCTGAATTTGAACTTTTTGATGAGTCTGTCCAGTTTTCTGAGATCCACAAAAGAAAAAAACAGCCTTCCCTTTTGGTATGAGGAAATAGCTAAATAAAAGCTTTTTCTTCTGTCCTACTATAGGAAGCTAGGGGGTTAATTCAGGTGAAATTCTTTGGCCCATGTATGCAAGAGGTAACACTAAATTATCATAATGGACCCTTTTGGCCTTATAATCTTGTATGTCTGAAGCTTCTGATCCTACTACCTGATCTGCAGTTTGTCTATAGCATCACAAGAGGCCTGTAACGTATGCCTGCATTCTATATATCTTCAGTCACCAGATTTTTTTATTATCGTTTCCTGCTTTTCAGAAATGTGATTAAGAATAAAAAAAACTTTTGTCCCCCAAAAGTCAAATCCTTTTGCAGTCTCCATTTGCTGGGAAGATATGATCGGCCTTGTACCACTTTATCCTTTCATTTTCTGCTCAATGCTGATGCTAATAAGTAGCCAGGAAAAGAGTTAGCAAAATAAATAAAACACAGGAACTTTGGCTGTGGCAGTTGGTAGACAGTAGACATTACTTATCTTCTTAGAAATGCTTGAGAATGAAGTAGATATCGTTAGCCAATCCACAATTTTTAATAGGCTCTGTGGAGAAAATCTGCAGTTACTAAACACAATAATCCCTTTGTTCAGATGCTACAATCTATATATATAAAAGTCAAACGGTGTATGTGTGCGTGCATGTATATATGTATGCTTACTCCTTCCACACCGTTTGAGCTAGAGACATGAAATTTGGTACAGTTAGAGGTCTTGGGGTCCTAATGACTGTAAGAGTTAAAAAATTTTCAAATCTCACCTCTGACGCCTCCTAGGGGTGAAATTATTTAAAGGCCAATCACATCAGCTGGGCAGCTGCTGTTCTCTGTGACATAGTTATGATGTCATAATACCCCCTCCAACGGACACCGCACTCGCTCAGCTCTCTGCCCCCTCCCCCCTCCAACGGAACCCCAGAATCCCTCAGCTCTCTGCCCCCTCCCCACCTCCGACGGACCCCGGAATCCCTCAGCTCTCTGCCCCCTCCCCACCTCCGACGGACCTCGGAATCCCTCAGCTCTCTGCCCCCTCCCACCTCCGACGGACCCAAGTTGGGTTTGGTCAGAGGGTAAGTGAGGTAGGGGTGTCAGGTTTGGTCAGGGGGTGAGGTGGGGGTGTTGGGTTTGGTTGGGGGGTAAGTGAGCCGGGGGTGTTGGGTTTGGTCTGGGGGGGTGGGAAGGTGTCTGGGTGGGTGAGGGGTGAGGAGTGGGGGTTGGGGTTGGTCAGGGGGTGTTGGGTTTGGTGGGGGGGTAAGGTGGCGGTGTTGGGTTTGTTTGGGAGGGTGAGGAGGGGGGTCGGGGTTGGTCGAGGGGTAAGTGAGGTGTGGGTGTCAGGTTTGTTTGTGGTGGTAGGTAGGGGTGTCGGGTTTGTTTGGAGGGGGAAGTGAGGTGGGTGTGTCAGGTTTGGTCTACAGGGGTGAGGTGTGGGTGTTGGTCAGGGGGTGTTGGGGTTGGTAGGGGGGACATGTGGGGGTGTTGGGTTTGGGTGGGGGGGTGAAAATGTGAGTCAGGGTTGGTCGAGGGGTAAGTGAGGTGGGGGTGTCGGGTTTGGTCGGGGGGTGAGGTGGGGGTGTCAGGTTTGCTCTCTGCCCCCATCCAAGGGACCCCGCACTCGCTCAGCAGTCTGCCCCCTCCCCACCTCCGACTGACCCGAGCAACGCAGGGTATTTTCGCTAGTAAGTAATATAGTGATCACCAATATAATGTCAATTTACCAACAGCTAGTACATCTTGGTATCACTGTCCTTTTTTTAAGGCTAAATATGAGCCAATGTATCAGTAACCTCACATCATGCTATATCAACAGTGGATAAATAATGACTTTTATGCCAACTAATGCAAACTACTTTAATAAAAGTGGTGATGTAAACTCTCTCTTGGTCCTGCTGCTACTATAGTAAAACATGATCTTGCATCACTGACAATGCAATTTTTGTCCCACACAGCTGTAGTGGCTACCTGATGCTGTTATAACTAACAGGAATGGGTGAATAAAAATAGCATGTGCTCAACTTTTTTTTTTTCATCTAATTACACATGATAACCCTTTTAGCCAGCCCTGTTCAAGGAAAGTAGGAGTTTTCCTAAATGTTTAGTAAACATGCTTAGAAAAAGCATCTTCTATCAAGCGACATTTTATACAGACATCTGGAGAAACTAAAAGCAGACTGCCAGAAAACTATTAAAATCTGGATAACCTTTGTCTTTCAGCTTTTCAGTAGCTCATCAATCCCTGCAGAGGTAATCAAATGAAGTCCAGATCACCTTCTAAGAGGATGCCAGCTCCCAACAATCATTCCAATGTTGGCAACACATCCTGGCTTCAAACTGATGAAAACTTGAAAATGCAGACAAAAATCTATTCTAAAAGAAAAGTATGCTAACATTTATATACCAGATATTGCTCTATCAGCGAGTTTCTAAATCAGGTGACTAAACTTCAGAATGAACTGATTACAGACATAGCATAGTTTACCTCAGCTGTACTGAAGAAGAAACAATTCATCATACAGATCAGAGAGAAATAATACGGAAAGTGAAAACTACAAGAGAATCTGTCATCATCCCGAGTTTGTGTTTTAGAAGATAAAACTGACAAGCAACTGAAGCAGTGAGAGCAATCATTTCCAAGTGAAAAGACTATTTCTACCTGAGGTATTACGGACATCTATCATGAAAACTGAATTTGTTATGGTCAATCTACTATTATTTTGATGTGTCAAAATAACCACAATGTAGGGAGAAGCAAATTTCAGAAATGGATTATTTTCTGACATGCAAAGACAAAACAAAATGTTTAGTTTATTAATAAAAATGAGTTCCTTGGTTAGCAAAAGAACCGTGACTGAATTTCCAAGTGACTGAAATTCGTAATGCAAGCACATTATTTTCCTTTTTCTGTGGTTGCTTCTGCAATAGAGACCCAGATAAAAATGTTAATAACTGTCGGTCCCATTGTAGCTCACTGGCTTGAGTTTCTCATTTTAAAGGAACTAAAAAGTTCATCACTGGCTCCCACTGAAGTCAGTTCAGCTACTCATACACCAAAATACACTGGCTAGCCTGAAAACAGAACTCCATTTCACATGAGTTTTTGAGGTTTTCACTGTTACTTTAGTGCCCGATTTAAAGCAGGAACTTGAGGTTGGGTCTCCGATATCCCAGGGGAGTGCCCTGACTACCAGGCTATCTAGTCAGTCTTTCTTTTTTGCAGTTTCTCCTGCTGCAGCTGTTCCACTTGTCTGAATAATTAAATACTATCCAGGTCACAGAGAATGACTTTACAGCCTGTTAGTGAGGGCACCCTCATGAAACATAGGAAATGCAGATTTAAGTCCTTGCTCCATATCAAACAGTGCAGGGGCTTGAAAGTGGGTCTTCCTCATCACACACGAGTGCCATTACAAGTAACTACTTTGGGATGGGTCTCTCTTGCCCATCTTTTTGAGCAGAAATTCCATGCTAGACACAATAAACTTTCTAACCAAAAGATTGGTCAAAACCAATACATTTTTTGCAAAAAGTTTTAGTTTCAACTAATCAATATTTTTCAAAGAAAAAAAACTTTGTCAAAAAATTCCCAGTTAAAAAACAAAACCACAACTCTTTGAGCAGTTTAAAGATATGTGCTGCATACTCAAATCAAGTGCCTGCTACTTACCATTTCACATATCATTTAAGTACTTAATTTGTTTTCATTTTTTAAAGCCAGTAAGAGATGTAGCGTAAATGTCAACATTTTAAGCTACAGTAAATGTTCAGAAGTTAATTTTTCCACATAAATATTGACCCTTCTTCTAGATGAGTCAACTTAACATTTCTCAACATTTGAAAACTTTGCCCCCACTCATAAAAATGAAAATATCACCCCTTCAACCATTTCCTGAGTTGTTAAAGTCCTAAAAGAAACAGACACTAGAGACTGTGTAGATCTTCATGAATTATACTTTTTCTTCATTTCTCACATGCCTTAAGCAACAAAATAGTTAATATTGATATGTAAAGTATCACCATTGTCATCTGAGCCATCCTTGATGTGGACACAGCAGAAAAATGAGGACAGATACATGAATGGAATTAAGCGGCAAGCTGCAATTTTCATTAAACTTTAACACATGGAATGGGTGCTACCCATCAACCAGGGTTACCATTCTTCCGGATTCTCCTGGACATGTCTGGCTTTTTTGGCTAACATAGCGTCCGGGGGGAATTTGTAAAAGTCTAAAAATGTCCGGGATTCCCCTCCCCCACCCCATACAGAGTGCTGCGGCATTGGGCTCCAGCAATCAAAGCCTCTCAACTCTCCCTCTCTCTCCTGCAGCTTCAGACAGCTGTAGCTCCCCACTCCCCTTCACCCTCCTTCTCCCTCCACCCTACATTCTCGGACCAGCGGGCCCGCTCGCTCCCCTGCTGCGGAGCACATGGGTCCTGACTGTGCCTTGAGCTGGAGAGGTGGCAGCAGCGTGTCGGGCTGAGCAAGGAGCCCCACACGCAGTTTTGAGCTGCACGGTGCAGGGGAGGGAAGAGGTTAGAGAAGGGGGCAGAGAATTTCTGGAGGGGGCAGTCAAGGGACCAGGGCTGGCGACAGGGGGGTACTATGGGTACAGCTCTACCGGGCCCCCCGACTTTGGGGGGACCCGGTACACAGCTGTACCCGTTGTCGTCCCCCCTTGTCGCCGGACCTGGAGAGCGGAGAAGGGGCGGGGAGGCGGCGCGGCTCTCCCCCGGACAAGGGAGCCTGGCCCCAGCAGGAGCTGTGAGCCCGGCCGGCGGCAGCAGCGCTGTCCAGGGGAGGGGGGGAGAAAGGGCGGCTCACGCAGCTCTCGCTGCCCGGGGGAGGAGGGGGGGAGCGCCGGCTGGGCTGGGCTGGGCTGGGGGGGCCCCCATCCGCTGTCGGCTGGGCTGGGGGGAGGGGAGCGCCGGCTGGGCTGGGGGGGGGCAGCCGCTGTCGGCTGGGCTGGGGGGGGGGCGGCTGGGCTGGGGGGAGGGGCCCGGCTGGGCTGCGGGGGGGGGCAAACTATCAAAATAGGGGGCCCCCAAATTTCTGTTGCCAGCCCTGCAAGGGACAGGGAGTGAGAGGGTTAGATGGATCAGGATTTCTGGGAGGAAGTCAGGGGGCAAGGAGCAGGGAGGCTTAGGTCGGGGGTGGGGTTCTGGGGGGCAGTTAGGGGAAGGGGTCCCAGGAGGGGGCAGTCAGGGGGCAAGGAGCAGGGAGGCTTAGATCGGGGATGGAGTTCTGGGGGTGGGCGGTTAGGGGCAGGGATCCCAGGAGGGTGCAGTCAAGGGGGAAAAGGGGAGGAGTTGGATCTTCGGAGGGGGGCGGGAAGTGTGAGGGAGTGGGTGAAGCTAGGCCACACACCCCGTCCTCTTTTTTATTGGCAAAATATGGTAACCCTATCATCACCCATACTCTCCTGTACTAGCCAGTTAATTGGTTTGAATACAGGGGTTACAGAGCTCCTCATCATATAAACTATAATGCAGGGTGGACTCTCCTAAGCCTATCCCCCAGGATTCAGCTCTATGTCCTATCACTCTCCCACCTGTGAAGTGTTACAAGAGAACTGGACTTGACATAACCTTCAGGCTTCTTGTGCACTTAGCCACCATAAGTTGGAAGCAAGGCCAGCATGTAGTGAGATAGAAGGCCCCTCCCATAGTCCCCATAATAAACACCACAGTGAGAAAGACTGGACCCCTGAAATGTGTGGGTGATGGGAAAACAGAGGAGAGGGTAGAGATAGTGGAGATGATGCTCTCCCGTGCGCTGCTTGTGCTGGTAGTTGGTTCATGCACCTATTCCTCTGAAGGTGTGAATATAGGTTCAGATAGCCCCGGGTAACATGTGCAGCAGGGTGAGGAGCTAGGCCCACAAAGGCCACTACATCTCACCCTATCACATGAGCCCAAGGCCCAACACCAAAATCCCCACTGTGGCCTGAAGATGCTGTGAGGAAGGTAAAAAACTCCATAGTCCTCTATCAGTAGGTCCATGGGGAGGAAAAAAAAAACCCTTTACGTCTCTCTCCCTTGCTGCTGGGACTGTCCCCCTTTCACCACTTGTCCCATCAAGTTCCCCCCACCGTTGATGCAAGCGGGTGGCATTTTGAAATAAATGGGGCAGTTAATGCCTAAGAACTAAAGTTTCAGACTCTCTGCAGATGTTGCTGTTTCACTTACAATTAGGTCATATTTTCAAGGGTTTTTTTCACAATCATAAACTCCATAAACTCACTTTTATTTATTTAATGAAACCTGAGTCTCCAGCGAACAGCTGAAAGGTCTGTCCTAGTTAGTCTTTCATATTTCCGTAGAGACATCATCCAACTCTTGAGGAAATGCTGGATTAATTAATATGTAATTTTTTGATAAAAAGTACAGCATGTACAAAGGTATCTCAAAAGGTATAAAGGTTCAACTGGTCTAAAACAATTATCTCCATGGTAATTTATGGATATTAATCCCTGGAAACTAATGATGACAAGAAGAATATTGAAGCCTATGAGATGATGTGGTGGTGAAGATTAAGATGAGGGAAAAGAAGATCAACACTTATATTAGAAATATAGGAGTGAAGTGGACTCTGCTCTCAGAAATCAACAAGTACAAACTTATGTAGTTTGGTGACATCAGTCACTGAAATGGAAATAACTTTGAGAAAGTTTCCATGGAAGGAATTGTGGCAGGTCATAGTAGTAGGGGACAAACAGCAAAAAATGTCACAAGTATTCAGACATGAATAAATGGACTTAACTTATTTAAATTCTAGATGGCAAGATTTCCTCTAACTTTAAAAAAAAACTCAACTGGAATCTGACTCTGAACTTGCATATATCAGTTCTAAATCCATGTGCTACATGATGCCCCATCTCATAGTGTCCCTGGTGACAAGGCCCAGTGTTTCAGTCCTGTACCTCAGTTTTCCTTTGTCAGGCTCTTGAACAAGGACTTCACAAATTCCTCATTTAAATAACACTCTTGTTTAGGTTCAGTTACTGAGACAAATATAAGCCGTTCAAGCCCAAAGATAAAGTCTTCAGAGTCCAAACCTGAAAAATCATAAACGAGGATCTTCTGCCACTCTTGAGGCTCCTCACTCACCTTCAACAACATTCCTACTAAACATAAATTAGGCCCCTTTTTTGGGCACCCTTTCTGCAAGGTCCATGCCTCTACTTCTGAGCTCTGTATGGTGCTCTTAGATGAGCACTGTCTCACAGGACTTTCTCCCTGGAGGCCCCTTTTTCTGCAGCAGATTCTTACTGCCTCCCCTCCCAAGGGACTCCTCGCTGCTCCTGCTCCCCTTACCTTACTGAAAGCCTTACTCTCTTTAGGGATCACATGTCTTTTCCTCAGCTGCCTCTGGTTAAAATACAGAGCTGGCTGCCCCCAAGCCAGTGACCCCGAAGGGGATAAGACCATCCTGTTAAGCAAGTAACTCTACTGACTTCAAAAGAGTTTACACCTTGTCCTTGTGCTTGTTATAAGTGTGAAGGGTGCCTTGCCTGGGTGGGACTATGTTATCTAACACAGTGTGCCTTGCCTGGGTGGGGCTTGTTATCTGAAACAGGTAACGTAGGAGTTTCCCTGCCATGGGGGAGGGAGGAGCCTCGAGCCCATGAAGAAGGGAGGAGCAAAACAGTCAGTTCCATCTTGGCTGGTCTCCAGGGAGGAGGCCAGGGCCAGAGAGTTCCATCTTGGCTGGTCTCCAGGGAGGAGGCCAGGGCCAGGGGAGATCCATCTTGGCTGCACGTGAGGCAGGAAGCTTGCCAAGGTAGCTGGCAAGAGTTCTAGACCATCTTTGGCTATAAAGATGGCTCTACATTTTTCTGATACTTCTACTTAGCTAATGTGAGTATTACCATTTGATTCTTCTATTAAGCCATGCCTTTTGGGGTGTTCTTTCCTTTTCAGAACAAAGTGGGGAACCCCAAATGTAAAGTGTCTGTATCTCTGCTTTAACCTTTTTCTTTATTAAATTTTCTAGTTATAAAACCTTCTGGTTTATTTCCCTTAGGGTTTTTCTCTGCTCCCAGTTGGGAAGGGGGAAGGGAAGGGAATAGGAACCAGGGCAGCTAGGGGCCTAGCTGGAGTGTGAAGACTGTGTCTCCTTACCGTCAGGTTAGACGGGGGAGGGAGGAAGCAGTCTCCAGGTGTCTGCCTCTCAGGTACAGAGAGACAGGGGTGGGGGAAGTCTGCCTTCAGCCGGGGAGGGTGAAGGACAGAAAGCAGCCTCCAGGTATCTGACTTTGAATCCCAGGAAGGGGTACAAAGTTAGGGTTTGGCTCTCCGGTTGAGAGAGACAGGGTTAAGGGAAGTCTGCCTTCAGCTGGTCAGGGTGAAGGGAAGCAGTCTTCAGGTGTCTGACTTTAAAACCCAGGGAGGGGGTACAAAGTCAGGGTTAGGGGAAGATCGGGGGCCCCTCCAAGGTTTTGGAAGTATACCCGATTGGTGGCAGTGATTGGTGACCCCAAGAACCCCAACTGGCAAGGTGGGGGTGTCTTGGGGTGGAGGACTTGTTGGTCTGGCATAGAAGAGGCCCAGCCTTTGTACTCAGGAGCATAAGGGCTGGGGATAACCCCCTCTTACACTGCTATTACCACACACAAGCTTCCTCTTAAGAATGGAAGGACTGATGTTCTCTCAGGACTGGGCTACAATAGTCGACCTAAGATACACAACTTCAGCTATGCAGATAACTTAGCTGAAGTTGAAATATCTTAGGTCAACTTACCTGGCTGTCCCCATGGCGGCGAATCGACCACAGCCGCTCCCCCGTCAACTCCGCTTCCTCCTCTTGCCGAGGTGGAGTACAGGAGTCTATTTGGGGATCGATTTATTGCATCTAGATGAGATAAATTGATCCCCAATACATTGATCTAGCGGGTAGTATAGCCATGCCCTCAGTTATAAATTTAAAGAGCAGCCTTTTAAGAGGACTGCAGGCTGAGCACCCTAGAAACTTCTCCCACTTTATCAGTTAATTGTCCATATATTATATGCATTGAGAAGGACGTCATCTTGACAAAGATATTTTTGTTGTTTTTAATCAGAATAATACTGAAGGATATCTTACAAATATCAATATTTAAAATGTAACCAAAAAGAACATGACCAATACAGAATAATTTAAAATAAACACTTCTCTTGTGCATGATGTTTCTAGAACAATGTAATGAACTGTTCCTGTTCCTTAGCTCCCAGTCGATTTAAATTAAAAAAGCATTAAAATGTTTAGAGGAATAAATATCATGAGAATTTAATACACTTTCTCACTTTGACAAACCTGAATAATATGGGGTATTTTGCCCCCTTTGCTATAGCTCAGTTCAATGTCACTAGGGTAGCATCCATCAAAAAAATGTCACAAAGAAAAACATACATAGTGCTGTTGCTGAATGCTAAAATGAGAACAAAGTCAGGTCACTAAGTCCTCCCCTCCCTTTTTTCCTTCCAACTCTCTGTTAACTGGCCATGCCCATTTAAAGGGCTAGGATATTAAGCACTTACTAGTTGGTGAAACTGAGACATTCCGAGACTCACTTTTATTCATGTGAAATAGTGACACCAAAGACCTTCAAGTACCATAGTCTCTAGGCTTGACATGGATTCAGAAAAGGTTAAGTCAGTAGGTTGTCTGCATCATCTGCTCCACATCTCCAGTTTCTAGAAGCTATGCATACTGTAGTTGTGGCAGGGTGGGCCTTTAAGTACCACCCCTTTAAGAGGGAGAAAAACCCTCTGCAAAACCTCCCTGCAGAGAAGCCTAATCAGCCACCTGGGCTGCAGGGTAATCAGCCTTATGGGTTGCACCTGGAAGCCTCCCCAGGGGGGATAAAAGCCTGCCAGGCAGGAAGCCCAGGGTGGTGGTGGGGTGGGGTGGTGGCATGGAGGAGTGAGATAGGGAGAAGGAGCTAAGCTGTAGAGCTGGGTATAGAGCTGTGTAAAGAGCTAAGCTGTAGAACTGTGTAAGGAGCTAAGCTGTAGAGCTGTGTATAGAGCTGTGTATAGTAGGTGGTGGGGTCTGCACAAGTTGCACTGTAAATAAAGAGCACTGTTTGGAGCCAAAGAAGAGTCTCCTGCCTGTGTTTGGAGGGGGGCAAGAAGGCGATCTGCCACATAGTCTTTGAAACCTGAGACTCCTAAGGCCTGGGCTACACTGGGGGGGGGGGGGGGGGGAGGGAAATGGTTCAAACTAAGATAAACAACTTCAGCCATGCTATTCACATAGCTGAAGTTGAAGTATCTTGGTTCAATTTACCAGGCCGTCCACACGGCGGCAGCTCCCTGTCGACTCGGCTTACTCCTCTTGCAGAGCTGGAGTTCCAGAGTCGACAGGGAGTGCATTCAGGGATGGATTTATTCGAGATGTGATTAATCAATCCCCAATACATTGAACACTGTTCGCCGATCCGGCAAGTAGTATAGACAGTACCCTTTGTGACTAATACCAAATTAAAGGTATTAGGCCAAAATGTTCACTCTCACATACATACACACACTCTTTTAACAAGTACAGCTATTGAATAAGATACAGGGACATATTTTCCACTTTTTCAGAAGTGAGGGACATTGTTTTCCCTTCATGTCCTGGAGAAATTACAGTTTGGCTAATCACACTTCTTATCTAATTTCCTCATACATCTCTGGATATGTTGTTATTCAATTCCTGTCTTGGAATGGCTCACTGGACTGTTTCTCTCCCCAGCTATGGCTGCACTTCAGACCCCCAAACTATATAGAATTTACAGATATAAAATAGTTTCCAATGTAAGTTGCTTTATAAATGCAAAAATCCCATGTAGGTGACTGCTGAAAATATTGCTTGGAAGGAATTAGAAAAATAAGTTAAAACAAATGAGCTCCAGTAAGATTGCCAGGACTTTCATAGCCAAAATTCAGGAAATTGTTCATATTATTTGCCTCTACTGGCTCCCATTACCATTTTCCTTTATCATTCTGGTCCCTTTATTATTATTATTAGCTCTTTGGCATGGCAAAAATCTGTTATCATTAAAGTAAACCCCATAATAGCTCTTTGCTACATCACAACCAATTCCCTTAAAAATCTACTGTCAACAGAAACATCAACATTGCCGCATACCTTAGTACAGGAGTCTGCAGAAGTAGAGCCATGGAGTTAAAGCAGGTAGCTCAGGCCTGCCCCTTCTAGATAGGTAATTTAATAGCCTCATCACTGTAGTATCTGAGCACCTCACAAGCAATAATGAATTTGTCCTTACCAAACTTGCATGAAATATTAATCTCCCTAGTGTATAGACATATTGAAGGATGGAGAAATCCAACCAATTGTCCAAGGTCACATAGGAAATAATGGTAAAGTTAGAAATTGAATTTTTACTGTCCGCGACCCAGTGTTATTTCTTACTAGTAATATCAGCAGTCCGGTTCATGGAAAACATAAGTCCCCCGTGCTCTACCTACCAAACATCTACTTATGGAAGGCCTGATCTTGAGAGGCTGAGCAGCCTCCACTGTGCAATACAGCAGAAGGATTTTTGGCTGCTCGGCGATTGTAAAATAAACAGGCCAATGACAAGAAATATGCTCTCTGGAGGATGAACAACATATTTAATACCACTAAGGAGATTGTGTGTGCACCAGTAGCTAAGGAATGGATTATGTGTTAATTACAGCATGCTGGACAATGTTTCTGTCTGCCAGTTCTAAACCAATACTATAAAAATATGTTTTAGAACCTTTGAAACAAAGTAGCGAAGCCATAGCCTGAAAAGATTCCAGTTTTTTTTGTTTTAAATAATAAAGTGTTGGCAGAAATGCTTCATGGGCAGGGAAGAACCAGTGCCACACTTTACTTCCATCTCTTTCCCAGCCAAGGCCCAAAGACTCACAATGGCACAAGAAAAACAGAGGGGGAAGCTTCAAATATTTCAAAATGCATTTTTTAAGGAGTAAAAAGCATTTCCTATAGCCTACTTCACTTTTCTGCTAATACCTTTTATTTAGTAACAAGGAATTAATTAAAATGAAGCCAATAGTGGCCAAAGCATATGGACATTGGAAACTGAAGGGATTATAGAATTATAAAATAAAATTATAAAATATAAGGAGCCAATTCTGCTAGACTTACGCACACAGAGTACTTCTACTGATACCATTGAGATACTTTGAATAAGTGGCAGAATCAGGTCTTTAATAACGGATATACTGGAACTTCAAACATTTAATACCACAAGTCCTATCAAGCAGCAGAAGAGATCCCCCAACAAAGAAAACCTTGCATTCAGTTGCAAATGCTAATAAACAAGCTAAATCATCTCATAAGCACATAAGATTGTTAAAGTAGCATAGTGTTTGAGGGGGAATGTTGCTGACCACATGAACACTAAGTGGATTTCTTTTTGTGTAGCAAGGCACCTATAGATAGAAAGGATAAAACAGTGATTAAGCCCCTTACTTAGGTGACACACATAGGGGTTCTATTCCCAGCTCTGCCTCAGGCTACGTGTGTGACCTTTGGCAAGTCATTTAGCCTTTCTCTCTCTGAGTTTGCCATGCGTAAAACTGGGATAACAGCACTTCTCTATCTCACAGGGATGTTCTAAGAATAAATACATTATAGATTATGAAGTACTCAAATACTGCAGTAATGGAACCATGTAAGTACCTAAAACAAGCCAGCAGGCATAAATTATCTGCATAGAGGAAGGGAAATGGCTGAGCTTAGAAACTAGAGTCAAGAGAGTTCTTAGTGGGAGGAGTGTAAACAAACAGTTTCTTAGTGGGGGGACTAAAAGTGGCACTTACAGGATTTCAGTTGAACAGCTGAAGAAAACAGTGGCTGAGGTGGTTTAGAAAGTTGCTGCTGCAATGTAAGGATAAAATAAGCCCTACCTGTGCTACTTTTGCTATTTAATGTCTTTCTCCGTTCAAAACACTATTCTGTAGGAGACATGCATATTGCAAATTACAGAAGTAAAGACAATTATTAATCCTGTATTTGTATCTTTTAATGTCTCTTCCCAAATCAGGAAAAAAAAAAAGACAGAGGGTAGGGAGACAATCTTGAATCCAAAGCATCCTGGTTATTCAGCCCCTTTATAGGGAAAGTCTCAATATTCTGGGCTTTGTCCTAGTTAGGTGCCTATTACCCTCCACCCCCATCCCGATTTTTTACAGTTGCTATCTGGTCATGCTATTCAGAAGAAGAGAGTCCATTTAGATTTAAATATAAATTGAGTCCATTTAGATTTAAATATAAATGGATAGATTCAACTGTGTGCACATGCACCATCTGATACTTCTATCTTGCTTTTGGCCTCATCCCACAAATTCAACATTTCTAATATGGCATTAAGCCACACAAGGTGTGTTTTGTTGTTCCCTTAATACATGCCTTCAGTACACTGTGAAGCATAAGTCCAGAGGTTGAGCGCTTTAAACCTTCTGAGATGTTTATTAATGCACCAGTAAAACACCCTGGAATGTGGCCTAGTTCTACACTGTGGCATATTGTTTAAAAAAATCATATAATTTGAAATAAAATACATTTTAGGGAAAATCTTCCAATTATTAAAAACAATATGCCATGGAAGGAGAATGAAATCATAGGAAAAATATGGTGCTTCAGTAAAAGTAAAAACACAAAAACAAAACAGAACAAAAAGACTAGCACTTCTCTTCCTCACAGGGTTGCTGTGCGGTGAAATACATTAAAGATTGTGTGGTGCTCAGACACTATAGTAATCAAGGTCACAGGTCACATAATATATAGGCCAGATATAGGAAAGACTAGTTTTTTGTTTTAGCCCCCCCCGCAAAAAACACCTTCACTTCTACCTATGAACACGTGCAATTCAGAGCAAACTTTCGCCCTTATATACTTGTGCCATGGAGCAAAGTGATAGTTTGGATGACAAGATAATTAGCCCAGAGTGATATAAAATCATACAAATATGACCTAGTGATATAACGGTTAAAGAGTATCTCCATGATAGGACAGTGCACAGGTATTAGGCAAGATTGTTTTTTCTGAACTAAGCCCAGAGAGACTGGCTGTGGCCCAATCTGGTAGAAATGGCTATTTACATGCATTTCCCAATTTTCAGGATTCTCTTAAAGTACATTTTGCTAGCATTGTGTACATTGTTACTGGCAGAAAGCCCTTTTATACTGCATCCCAGGTTACACATCTGCTCTTTTGACTTTCACATCAAAGAATGAATGTCAACAAGGAGGTATCAAAGACAACTACATTTATTTGGAATTCATGGGCTAATCCCATCTGTCTCTTTCATTGCACGTATTTAGCATTTTTCTCTTTACTGTTCTCTTTTTATGTCCTCTCAATATTTTGTTTTCTTTTTTCTGATTTCTCATATTTCCTATTATTGATTTATCATGTTGCAATATGTATGCAACTGCTGGCATTCAACATTAGGTAATTTCTTTGGGAACCTAGAAGTTTACACATTTTTTCTCTAGTACTAGTATGTGCTATTAACCTGGTAATGTATATAGGATGCCAAGGGTTCAGATTTATTCCACTTTATAGTCAGTCTTTTTGTTCTCACATGTAAGGCTCTCTTGATTATGAGTCTACATAAACCTGTTCATTCCTACAACTCTCTTTTCTGTTTCTCCCCTTCTCTTCCTCCTCCCAAGCTTTGTTACCTTATTTCATTTAACTTTTGCACCTTCTACCATAGCCCCACCTATCATTCTATCATTTTCTGTTGTTCCCTCAAATTCAATAGTCTTTTTTTGTCAACTGAAAAGAAATGAAGAAAAAGTAATAGACTAAGAATTGTAGAGAATACCACAGCCAGCCCCACAAGCTAATGAAACAAAACACATTCCTCATAGACTTGAAGGTCAGAAGGGATCATTATGATCATCTAGTCTGACCTCCCGCACAACGCAGGCCACAGAATCTTATCCACCCATTCCTGCAATAAACCTCTAATCTATGGCAGATATTGAAGTCCTCAGATCATGGTTTAAAGACTTCAAGATGCAGAGAATCCTACAACAAGTGACCCATGCCCCATGCTGCAGAGGAAGCAAAACCCCCCCAGAGCCTCTGTCAATCTCTCCTGGAGGAAATTTCCTTCCCATCCCCAAATATGGAAATCATCTAAACCCTGAGCATGTGGGCAAGACTCACCATCCAGACACCCAGGAAAAAATTCTCTGTACTCTTCAGTACTTTTGGGCATTTGGCTATCTTCCATCATGCATTTTCCTTTCATTCCCTCATCCCTTGTTGCCTTCTACTTCCAACTTTACTTTATAAGATAGCATTTTCTTCATCTTGATACTTTAGTCTTGCATTAATGCTTTCTTGCAATTAGTTTCTTGTTTTTTTTAAAAGGAGAAAAATAAAAGGGAAATAAACTCATAGCGTTGTAGAGACAGCACAGTACACTGGAGTAATAAGCAGCAAAGTCCTCTGCTGATGATACTAAACTGTTCAAGATAGTTAAGAGCAAAGCAGACTGTGAAGAACTTGAAAAAGAAAACACTCATGATTTTATATAACTCTATCGTATCCCTCTTAGTCTTCTCTTTTCCTAGCTGAGAAGTCTTAGCCTCTTTAATATCTCCTCACATGGGATCTGTTCCAAACCCCTAATCATTTTAGTTGCCCTGTAGTTGTGGCAGGTCTGGCAGGGTTCTATGCTTGAGGTCTTGGGCATAACCTGTATTCAAGTCAGCAGATTAAAGCCTGAAAAAAACAAAGTCCCAAATTTGACAAAAGATGTGACAGAGAATTCCTCCTACTCCTGAAAAGCAAAAAACAGTTCTAAAAAACAAAAATAAAGACAACAAGAAAGAAAAGAAATTATTAAGCCAGAGATATAGCAAGCTACATAGCTAGCTAATGGACAGCATAGCACTGTGTCGCAAGTTGCAGGCTGTTGAAAAAGAAATGGAGTTGCAGCAGGTCCAACTGCTCCATATTCTCTCATATTGGAGCACCAAGGTGTCTGGGACACAGTCATGGACAAGTGAACATTTCTGACAAAAATCTGAGATTAAGAGTGGACAGGCATATGCAGATCTTGATGTAGAGCACCCCCAGGGACACTCCTCAAAGAAGAACCGGAGGCTCCTCTCAACCACATTGATTAATAGCTGATATTTTTACAGAACACTCTGATTTTCCTTTGAGGTATTTTAAAAGATTCTTGGGACACACTCCGGCCTCTTAATGGGAGTGCACAACAGGAGGAGGAAGAAAGTGGCTCACTGAGCAGCATGAATCCACTTGCATTTTGAGCTTCCTTATCATGGAAGGAAGGGAAAAGAGCAGTCACAGAACTGACAGCAAACATGAATATCCCAAAAGATGATTGATTGGTCAGAATACAGCATGGCTTTGCTTCCTCTTCTGCACTGATATTCTCAGGATAGCACACACTTGACCCTTTTACAGGGTGTACCGGTTGCCAGCCTCTCCTGCATGTACAATGATGGGACCCATTGCCACTGGTGTGTTCCTGCTGATCCACTACTAATAATGCAGTCAGTTGTGAAGCCACGTCAGACGGCAAGACAAGGGGACAATTCCTGTCTTGAAATTTTGTATTTATTATCCTTAGCAAAGCCAATTCTTGCTGATAAAACACTTTATACTGCTGTGAGTTTCCAGCAAATCTTATTTCCTTAATAAAAGCACATCATTTATTTTTAATCTGAATACCCTTCAAAAGAGCAATAATGGTAATTAGACATTTTGTTAAATAGGAAAGCAGCAACCATCACTTGCATTAGTGTGCAACATACGTTTGTCAAATGTAAGTGGGTACGATTTTGGGTAGGTGGACATATTTTCCTTGTTGAATGTTAAGTGGATAGTAGGCTATCTACAGCTCAGGATGGCTTAATGGATTAAGGCCAAGCAAAATGGTCATGTGGGGTGGGGTTTATAAAATGCAGGTTGAGTTTCCTCCTCTACCATAGATCTCTGGCATGCCCTTGGACAAGTCATGCAAGCCTGGATGAACAAAAGGAGTTAGGTGCCTGCATCCATGCTTTAGTCACCTAAGTACCAGTTTTAGAACTACTGTGATGCACAAAACTCCTGCTGTAGATACCTAAACTCACCTGCCATCTAAACTTTTACTGCAAAAGTTCCCGTTCCGGAGGTGCCTATGCTTCTGCTGCTGAACAAATGAACTTCTTCCTCCCTCTAGGCATTTGGATATCGATCTCCCAAAGCCCCACAGCAATTCGCAAGCCGGGGGAAATGGACAATTGACTGCTTAATTTGCATGAAGCTCCCAAACTGGTAGGCAGCCTCTGAGCACACCTTCTGGACCAGGTCCCTCAGGCAAGTTCACACAAAACGATGTATGTGGGGATGACAGGGGTGCCAATTTGGGGGGATTGGAAAGAATGCCCTCCCCCAGGGTTTTTCACTTAAAGCAAGGGCATGGCCATAGCTCACCCAATTTAGCATCCAAGCCCACCCATATCTGAGTCTGTGCAAATGCATTTGAATAGGAGGGACCCAGTGTCTCTGTCACCATGTTGTTTCTCCTGCCTTCGCCCCACCCAGGCAGCAGTAAGGAGGCTGTGTAGTGCTACCTCAAACACCCGCAGCACCTCTGTCCAGGCAGGTAAGAGCATATGGAGCCCTCTCTCCATACCGTTGGGTTCAGGCTGACAGAGCTGAGCAGTGATATTGAAGTGACCTCAGAACACTCCAGACCCCATCTAGGCTTGGCAGTGCATTGACAGCCCCTTCCCTGGGGTTTACTCTTACCTCCACCACCAGATATTCACAGCAGGGATGTCTGTACCAATTGCTGCCTCCCTGCTGTGTTGGGGATCTTTGGGGGTGGGGGAAGGTCTCCCCATGTCCTGAGGGTGGCGGGGGTGGGGGATGGAGAGAGAGAGACAGCCTAAATTGTTTTTTCATTATATATATTTAAATTCTGATCTGAAAAATCAACTCCCTCCCACCTTAAGACATAACTAAAATGGCATCACTGAGGTGGGGAAAAGGAGACCTTCCCTCATAACTTTTACCCCAGCAGTTAGGGCATTCCCCTGGGATGTTGGAAACACCAGGTCAAGTCCCCACCCTCTACCTATGGGGGAGGAAGGATTAGAACAGGGATCTATTACTCTCAACTGAGTGCCCTAACCATTAGAATACAGGATAGTCTGTTGTTGGGCTCAGTCAGCCTCTTCTGTTGAAGCTGTTGCATTGTTAATAAATAATTAAAAATTTATGGCCTGCACCATAAATTTCGTACATGCATCTGATGAAGTGAGCTATAGCCTATGACAGCTTATGCTTAAATAAATTGGTTAGTCTCTAAGGTGCCACACATACTCCTGTTCTTTGTACAGTTGGGTGAGTGCTGTAACCAGCAGGCTATAGGATCATTCTCAAACTTGCAATGCCCCCCCACCAGTTTCTTTCTCTCTGGCACAGTTGACACTTCAAGAGTTTATCCAGTGTGCAACAGTTTCAATAGGAGAGACTGAGGGAGCTCCACGTCAGAGTATCTGTGGCAACCTGTGGAACTCCTTGCCAGAGGATGTTGTAAGGCCAATACTATAACAGGGTTCATCAAAGCACTAGGTAAATTCATGCAGGATAGGTCCATCAATGGCAATTAGCCAGGATGGTCAGGGATGATATCCCTAGCCTTTGTATGCCAGAAGCTGGGAATGGTTGACAAGGATCAACTGTTGATTACCTGTTCTGTTCATTCTTTCTGGGGCATCTGGCATTGGCCACTGTTAGAAGACAGGATACTGGGCTAGACAGACCTTTGGTCTAACCCTGTATGGCCGTTCATATGTTATGTTCTTATCTCATAGCCCAGGGGTTAGAGCACTTCCCTAGAGGGTGGCAGATTCCTGTTTAAATTCCTTCTCCCCCTCAGGTAGAGGGGGACTTGAACCTGTGGCCTCCCACATCTCAAATGAGCACCTAACTCTGTGCTAAAAGTTATGAGGGAGAGTCTCCTCCTCACCCCAATTTCTTGCTAAAACAACCCAGGTACCTAACTCCAGGAGAGGGCTGCAGCTGAGAATCAGAAGCAGAGATAGGTGCCTCCCTGAAGCCTAGACTTCAATGCCTAACTCCATAAGAAGGGTTAGCATGCCTCTCTCTGGTTGACATCTCACAGTGGCTAGTTTAAGTGGCTTCCCACCTAGTGTACTGGCTTTTGTGACTCCCATTCTTAGCCTTGTATAGAAAGCCTGAGTACCTAACTCAAGCACCTAGAAAATCACTGCTTCACAAAGCCTAACAGTCAGGTGCTGCAATGCTCAGCATCACAATGTCTAACTTCTTTGTCCCTCCAGGCCTTCATCTCTCTGTGACTCAGTTCTCAATCTGTAACATGGGGATAACAGGACTACCCTACCTCACAGGGATGTTGTCAGATAACTACAATAAAGATTGTAAACATTCGGATATTATGGTGAAGGGGGCCATATCAGAGTGATAGATAAAAATACAGATGTTCAAATAGTGCCTTTATTTTTTTCTATTTTCAATTTTCTAAATTGAATTTATTGAGGAGCTGATCCTTCTTTCTTCTGAAGTCAGTGGTAAGACCCCAAATTATTTTATTGGCAGTAGATTCAGATTATTTATGTTGCTTTTATACCATCTAATGAAATGAATAAATCTTATTTTAAAATGTTAACAGCTCTCCCAACTGAAACACATTACCCATGACAATGAATATATATGTATACTATTTATTTATCCACTAATCACAGACAACCTCAATATCTGTCAGATATGTTTGGCAGTATATGTATATAACAAGGCATTATAAAAATATTGAATGTATAATACTATAGAAATAAGCTGCATTAGTTAATCTTCTGCTCAGTCTAAGCCAAGTCTGGATAATGTGAACATAATTCCCTCTTGTTTTAAGTATATTGGCTTATGTATCAGCTATAGTTTATTAAACAATATATGTCATATAGGAAGATTGGAGATTTCACCTATAACTAATTAGCTACTCTCAACTCAAATTCCATGCTTCCAAATGAAAACTATCAATAGTTCTTTGTTTTAATTCTTTTATATTGTGACATATTTCCAAATGATCCAAAATTCACAGTAGTGAAAACTTTACTGCCATGCTTTGGCTTTTCTTACAACAAAGGCTTTAGATTTGTTAACCCCATTCAGAGCTAATGTGTGCCAATATCAAGGAGCTTCTTCTTGCTAAGCACTGGCAAGCTTCAATGCCAAGCAATGTCCTCCTTTTATTCATGATAATACTGGTCTGACTGAACCTGAACTCCCTATATTATTCATATATACCATCTGTTATTTGAATCCAAGTTCACAGCGACAATGGCTACTTGGTAATCCTATTAAATTGGCTTCTTTCAATTTATAAGAATGTGGAAGATTCTTTGATCTCTATTTATAAGCAATCCATGAATAATATTAGAAGAATACCATAGTGATGAAACATGCAGTAAAAATCCATTAGGCTAATCCTTCAACAATTCTGTTATTGTTAATAAAAGTCATAAAATGGTTATCTGTTATACAAAATAAAATGGAGAAAAGAAGATTTCAGGGACTTGGCAACAAAACTCTATTGCCAAGCCAGCCCTGGAAAGTCTCTTGCAAAGGAGAAGATAGATGAATAACTCTGGTAAGGAGAAATCATCTATTTTACAGAGATGAACAGAACTTAATATAGTATTATTTCATCAACTACTATAGATATTGGACCCAAAACTGTAACTGCTAAACCCCAGTGGAGTCCCCTTGAGTTCTACATGGGTGCAGCTGTCCACGCACATGCAATCTGCAAGTTTGACCTTATCCATTATCACTATACTAATTTGATCAAATGTTCATTGTTTTATGACGCTTGATGATGAGATAAAATAATATTCCAGAAAAAATGACATCAATATAAATATTTAACAGGCATGAATAAAAATAGTTTAACTGAAAGCTTCCTCCTGCTAAGAAAACAAGAAAATAAGAAAAGTATTTATCCCAAACCATTTCATTAATACATAAGGACCTGCAGACTTAGAATAAAGATATCTTATTTAATACCGCTAATGTGCTAAGTGAAGCTAGGCAGAACAGTTTGTCCTGGCCTATGAAAGTTTTCAAGGTTTCAAATGTTTTTCTATCCCCAACCAGTATAGAAACATAGTCTTGAAAGTTTTCATAAACCAATAAACCGAAATAAATAAATAAATAAATAAATATTTATGGATCCTGTTAGTGCCACAATTTTTGCTTGTTTACTTATGAGACAAATACATACCTTTATCGCTTACGAAAGATTCTTGAGGTGATGACTAAAGTCTTTTGGAAAAAATGTTTTAAGAGGAACTTTAACAAGGCGAGAAAGATGACCTAGTAGATTGGGTCATGGTTCTAGGTGGCAGGGGTGCATGGAAAGACTCCATAGCCAAGTTCCTGATTCAGCAAAGCAGAAGCTCAATTTCTTTACTGAATCAGGGCCAAAGAGTATGAAAAGACTGGTTTGTTTTGTAGCATCTTGCTTAGAGTAAAATTGCATCTTATAGCAAAATACTTGTGAAGGGTAGCTACAAATGAGTTCATCAATTTTATTTTTCTTTGCAACAATATAGAATATTACAAACATGAAATACATCAGAAAGCATTTTCAGGCTCTATTTAAGAATTTGTGATGTCATGGAAATGTGAAAATTAATTTACGATGTGTTGATAAGTAAAGGAAGCATCGATTTCCAGTTATTTGAATTTAAATTGAAAATGTATAAATTTGATTTATATTGGCAAAATTAGACAGAGGATTTAACCACTTACATCCCATTAACTTTAAATACCATTCAGCTAAGATTCCAGCCTCTTAAAACATTTTTGCAATACTAATAGATCTGAAAAACCCACAACTCATAAAAGGTATCTACTATGTCCCCATTAGTCCAAATCTTGTCCAAGAACCGAGCACAGCAACTAATTTGGCAACTGGAAAATTCCATAAGAACAAGATGGAAGGGACCCTTCACCAGGTACCAGGTAAAATCTGTAGCCACTATTCCAGCCTTAGGAATGAAACAGTCTCAGGGTATATTTACATTGCAATGTAAGCCTAGGATCAAACTCAGTCTCAAGCCTAACCCCACTTGCATGTACACAGAAATCACCGTAACTCAAGGCTCAGACATAGGGTTCCTGGACCCCTTGAGGCTTCAGGGTCCGAGCCCAAGTCAAGACAGGACCAGGATTCAAGCACTATTGCTTGGCAATGTACATGCAGTCCTGCTTGGTTTGTGTCTTGGGAGTCCATCAGAAGCATCCCACCGTCCCATGGGCCAACTTACTTTGTTCTTTCTATCCCAACAATCTCCAATTGACTCAAGTGGAAATGGAAGCTATTTCCCTTTGCAGCAGCAGCTCAGTGAGTCATTGTTAATCCATTGTCTGTTGGTCACTGAGCTGCAAACAGGCCATTGGAGAGCCTCCTGGGTTTGCAATGGAGATTGAACAGAGCAAGCCTTTTGCAAAGCATGCTGCTTCATGGTCATGGGAACACAGCCAAATTTTGGTGAATCTCTGGTCCCAGGCCAGTAAAACTGTAGACTTTAGCAAACGTACAGGGAATTACCATGCATACAAGTATGGTACCTGAAAACCTGGCAGCTTTGCAATTTTTTTTTGACTTGGGACCAGTCCATGAAGTATATTAAGGAAGTGAAGAATGAGTACCAGAAAACCTGGGACCAGAGCCATCTGTTGGGCAACTTACCAACCTCATGACCTTTTTATTAGGAGCTTGACCAGGTGCAGGGCACTGTGCTGCCCAGCACAGAGCCAGTCATGGTGCATGATGAAGATCAGCCAGGATGGTGCCTTGCTGGCCCCTGAATCCAGCATGGGGAGTGATGGGAGCCAGCAGGTTCCAAGTGAGGACCATGAAGTGACTCTGTTTCTGAAATCAGTATCAGAGTAGGGTGTGGAACAGAATCAACAGAGAATTCTGGGCCTGTACTTAAAAGAGCTGTTTGAGCCTCTCCATGAGGAACTGCAGCAAACCCAGTGGAGACAAAAGCCCTCCCTGAGCTTGGTAAGTTTCTGACGCCAATTTAAAGTTTATTATTGTTACAGTATGGGAGATGTGACAGGTTGGATCACAGAAACACCCTTGGGGCTTTCAACTGATGTGCCAAGACTACTTCTGCCCCTGCTTTCCTGTCCATGCAGCGGAAAGCCCTGGCATCTTGAACTTTTCCAGTGCAGCCCACCTTGACATTTATTTATCAGCCTCTGTGGTCCATGAGGGCCTGCATAATGATGGAGTAGTTCCCTTTACATTCATGTACTTGTATGTTTCTTGAGTAAGGAAACTATGGGGACATGACATAGGTGCTGACTCTGTGGGTGCTCAAGTGCCGGAGCACCCATGGGAACAAATAGTGGGTGCTTAGCACACATCGGCAGCCAGCTCCCCCTTCCCCTCCAGCGTCTCCCACCTGCCGGCGGCCCCACCAATCGACTCTTCCCACTCCCTCCCAGCACCTCCCACCAGCCGCAGATCAGCTGTTCCATGGTGTGCAGGTGGTCCTGGGAGGGAGGAAGAGGAGCAGCAAGGATGCGGCATGCTTGGGGGAGGGAGTGGAACTGGGTGGGAGGAGGTGGGTGGGATGGGACCTTGGGGAAAGAGGTGGAGTCAGGGCAGGGCCAGGCCGAGCTGGGGGTTGGGGCCTGGGCAAAGGGAAAGCTGGCACCTGTGGCATGAGTCTAATCAATGGCCCCGGTGCAGTTTGAAAACCCCATTCTCTCAAATCCAGCAGTTACCTCTGAAATATCTGTAATGCCCACCACCTGGAGGTAAACCACGTGCCTGATTGCTTTAGAAACCCCCATCACTCCTTTGCATGCAGGTGATTTTCTAACACCAAACTGGCTGGCCCATAGCAGTCTGGGGTAGCCAGCTTCCAGATGGTTATAGCAACCCAGTTCTGGACCAGCAAAGGAGACCTTATATGTGTGTCTTTACACTGGAGGGTTGGGACAAGCTGCTCACGATGCTCCAAAATGTAGCTTTCTTCATGCGAAAGTTTTGGACCCACTGCTCACAGAAAGCTCAAATAATTGGGCTTTCTGTGAGCAGAAACCCACTTCACTCACAGAAAGCTCAAATAATTGGGCTTTCTGACAGAAAAAATGCATTTACAGTTTGAGGAAGTAAAATCTATCCCAGGGTGCAGGACTGCCTCCATTTCTCCCACAGCCATAATTTCAGCATAGGATCTGACACACCACCTGCAAAGCCTCTTGCATTAGGTGCTTAGACCACTAGATCACATGACCTTCCTGTATCCCCAGTCCTAATGCTGTGCTCCATGCTATGTGGTTAAGCTCAGAGTTCTTTCCCTCTCATGGCAGGCACAGGATGCAGAGGCTTCCTGTTGTACAGCTGGTCTGCAAGCCCTCATTCCACTTGCAGTCCCAACACAGGACCCGAAAGCCATCTGTAATTGGATAAACTTTACCCTAAGTGAAAACAAAATGTATTTTAGGAGAATGAACCACAAAACCGAGGGAGGTAAAACACATGCCCATCCACCTGCAATCAGCAGGCTTACAAAATATTGCTCTACAACCGATAGAGTAAACAGATGAACAGTGACATATGACCAAATTGGAAACAGCATGGCCTTGCCTCAGGAGAAATGAGCCAGGAAAATCCAGACAGTACTCTAACCGCAGAAGGTTTTTTTGTTTTTGGTTTTTTTTAAAAAGTAACAAAAAAGAGTTGGGCCCCAAACTGGCAGCTCACACTGGCTGAGGTACTAGCTGTGCAGCCCAAATGAAACACATTTATTATGGTGTGGGATTAAAGACAAGACATTGTCACTGTTGTTTGTTTCTACCAAACCGTTAATGTGCTGTAATGTTATATGTACAAAACAAAACTGGAGTGGATACTTAAAGAGCTAGAGGGACTACATACAGTTATTAATAATTGTTTAAAGGCACCAATTCTGCAATAAATTGCACACAGTATATATGTATCTTTAATCAAGGGAGTATGTCCCATTGAAATGCATGAGGTAATGCACCTGACTAAAACTGCCCAGCACCCTTTAGCCGTTGTTAAGAACTTTGATGGCATGTACCTACAGGATTTGCACACCAGCTTGTAAACAGGACGTTAAGATGGGTGACCAACTCATAGTAACAGAAGTAAATTGAAACTGCATCACCCTAAACAATCAATAGCTACTGCTTACAAAGATCTCTACATTGGCGCTCTTTGCAGTGCTGCTTCCAACTTGTAGACGGGAGGGACAGCTGACATTAGTGCTGGATGAGAATTAGAAACTGGATAATAAACCACTGCTGGTAGGCATTGTTTAATGGGAGGAGAGATAAAATGTATGATCAACTATAGTTATTGTTGGATTTGATTACATCTCATTTGTTGCTTCTACTCCAGCATGTGCTGCTGCTGCATTTAATTCTGCCTCTTAATTCCAAGGGTTTTGAATGTTTGAGCAATAGGAAAATTGTTGCTGCCAATAAAATATATATAGTAATTTTCCATCCTTTGTTCCTTCCCATTTTACCTTGTTCATTCTATGGCTATTACAACACATAAAAGTAGGAAGCCCTTCTCTCCCAGCAGACAAGATTTAAAAAATAAAACAAAGAAGCCCTAACTCACCCCCTCCAATTTCTGCCATGTTACAAAAAATACACAAGAGCATCATAGAAAACTCACACACAGATTCCCACTCTGAGGAAGAAAAACATTTTTAAATAAAAAGTATTTCATATTCCTAGTCTGCCCCAGTACCGTCTTCGTGTGACTGTGGACACTGTTGGCTATGGCAGCGAAACATGCATGGAAACATACTGAACAAGCATAGTTTACCTAGAGAGCTTTCTGAATGATTCATATTGAGCCTCTCTAGTCAAACTGAAACTAGTTTTGACAGGCAGAAGATTCCATGAAGTCAGGGTGAGCTTTAAACGCTAACACTTTCCCCACACACAGCTGCACATTATGGGAGCTGTGATGGCTCCTCAGTAGAGAGGTGTGTCATGTGTGCTTTTTGCTGGTACAACCTCTTCCCTTTACACTTACAGCCTTTCTGCTGCCAGGGGCCCACACTATGAAACTGTGAATCAAAAACACCACAGTTAAACATTTCCCCCCCATTCAGCTTTCTTCTCTCCCTCCGGCAACAAGCCACTGGGACTCATATTACCGACAGTGGCAGAGGCAAGCCAGTGTATTCTTTCCCCCTTCTGCTGCATCTGGCTCCTTAAGTGTATGAGGCACGGAGCAGCAATTCCTCAGTCTGTCTGACCACATCCCACACACTGCCCTTCCCATGTCCCCAGACTCTATAGAAAGGCCAAAGTGTAGCCTGACACTCACTCACAAGGCAGGAAAGAGAAATTGAATCTTTACACTGCAGTTGCATCTCCAGCTGCTAACTTAAGCCTGGGGCAGATACTACCAACACCCTGGTCTATGTTCTAGCCATTCGATTGCAGTTCCAAAATTTTGCTCTAAATATTTTCATCCAGGTTCATAATATGATGACAGGTGTATATATTTAAATACATGGTTTCAAAATGGCACCATCCATCTGATTTACATTCTGATTTTTTTCCTAATGGTGTTTACAAATACTTATTCTGATGATCTTTTATATCTGAAACAGCCTTATGAGAGAAGGCCAAACAGAGAAGAGTCATGTAAAATAGGTGAGGAAAAGAGCTATGGACTGAAATTACTTTAGAAATTATCACAACTCTTCCTCGGGAGCCTTAAAATTTCTATTGAAGTTATCCTGAAAGAGGAGGAGTCAGGATGCGAGCATTCCTCACATTGTTTCACTTAATACTTTTGTGGTAGCTCCCATGCATTCTTAGGCAGCAAGCTTCGGGAAATATCCATCCATCTATGCACTAGGGTGCCAGAATTGCATCTCCAAATAGAAAGCAAAATTCAGAAAAGTTCAGCCAGAGAAACGTGCACAAGCTAACTAAAAACACAAGCAACATATAAATTTCAGTTAAATGTCCTTATTGTTTGCTTCAAAGCACTGAGCTGAAAACATTTTAGGAATACCGTAATGTTTGTCATAATCCAAACAACTTCATATAAAATTCAGGTAACAGTGCCGACTCCAGAGTATTCAGATAAAATATTTCCATGACTAAACATTTACCATGTTAAAAAGAAATTACTAGGTTCAAATAGTTTTATTTGGAAAAAATCCAAAGATAGTTTGTTAAGAAAATGAATTATGCCAAATATGTTTTTTGTCAAGACTTTATTCAACAAGACTTAAGCGGTTTTGGTGATACAAGACCAACTGTATTTATCCAGTAGTTGCAATCAGAAACACCACCACCCTAATTACACAGGTTGGTTATTTGTCCATTATCACAGTGGATGAGTAGATAGTGTTAGATGTTTAGAGCTAATTATTTGGGTAACATAGAAAAATGATCAAATATCAACATTGCCTTTTCATACCATTGGCATTTGGGGATTCTTGTCTGGAATAGGCCTGGTCTGTAGCTGTTTTGGGCACTTCAGAAAATCTGTTGATCAATTGCATATCACTTTTTACGTGAAGAAGGCAATGCTCATTGAAAAATTAGTGACACACAGATGGTGCTTTCCACACTTTTAGGTAAAAGCATTTGGAACACCTCAGAGTCTGGGACTTCATTTTTCACTTTTTTTTTTTTGGACATGTGGAATGTTATTCCCAGGCTCCAAGCTCCAGTGATTTGTGCTGCATCAGTTTGTGCAGTCCAATAAATGACTTTTCATTAATGCCATAAGGTTGTTAATTTAAATGTGGTTTGGTGAATAACTTTTGGCCTTCACCTTCCAGTCTTCTTATTAAATGTACAAAAGAGGGAGATGATGAGGGGGCACTCCAATGTTAATGATGCCGTACGTTCTGAACACAGCATGGAAGTTTATAGCTATACTTTTTTTTTAAGTGCGGCCTAGTCAAGCATTGAATGTACGGTGAGCAAATACCCAATGGTCACAAGAGTCAAGAACATAAATTACTTCATTATATTGAAGATAAATAGCATTTTAGACAGGGACAGGTATTGTACCCTGAAGAGAAACTGACACTGATGTTGCCAGGCAACCCTCACTTGCCATATAAACACACTTCCTCTTATTTGATTGTATCAGTACTTGTGACAGGGCAATGTCCTACTCCCATCTTTTGCTGTCAGTCTATACAGACTCAGAGACCTTCAGTTGTTAAACACACCAGTGCAGTTTATTTACATTTGCTATTTCCACCATCTTACTGACCCCTACACCATAATCATTTACAGTTTTAGCTTCTCCTAATTTCTCTGCTGATGACATAGAAGAGATCACTCTACCTAGAGATTCTTCTTGGCTCTATTAACCTGTCTCTTGGCCCCCTACCCTGCTTTTCTATGCCTTCTGATAAGTCCTGTGTTAATGGGGGAATTTCTGAGTTAGTACTCCCACAGGCCATCCTAATCCGCCAATTAGGCCCCATCATATCCATCTTGGGGGGCATTAATTGATGTTTAAGTGACCAAAGCGCTGGCTCAGCTGTTGGTCCCTTAAACATCAATTTGGGACTCTGCCACAGTACTAAAAAAAAAAGGGGGGGGGCTGGATCTCCAGTCTCCCTAACTTCAAGTTATTTTGTGTTAGCATAGCTGAAGACCCATTTGTGTTTTCACAAGATAATATAACAATATTTTTTGTTCTCATAGTGCGGACCTTAAATAAAAAATATGATCGTAGTTCATAGATTTCAATCACCGTGCATTTAAAAAAGTGAAACTGTTCATTTTCATAGAGAAATTGTGCTTTCTTTGGGGATTTATACTACTATTGGGGGTAATTTTCTTGATGCACTGCAATCATTATCTATCACTAGATGAAATAGCACTATCTCCTCCAGCTCAAATAATAGGTATAAAAGATGAAATATTGTCTCCATTTACTCTGTATAAAGCCAATCCATGTTGAATTTTGTTTCTCATTTTTGTTCACTCTTATTGTACAGTACATCTTGTATGGTCCTTTAATATACAAGCTTATCCTGTGCACTGAACAAGACTAATAATTAAGATTTATTTATATAGAAGCAAAACTGAATTATCATTAATAGATATGTACAGAACTTTATAAAAATCTAGCAAAGTTCAAAAATTCAAACTTGTTGCAATTACTTCTCTAAGAACCTGGCTTTCTGTATCTTCTTGGTTATGTTGCAACATCCATGATTAATACCACACTTCAAGAAGCATGAAAAGAACATTTACTGTAGAAGCAAAAATCATTTCCTGATTTTATTACACCGTTTGTTTTGTTTTCTAAATCACCACACTGTATTTTGTTCCTGTATTCTAGTATAAGCATTCAGTGGTAACAGTAAAATCAAAGAAATGCATCTACTATTCTGTAGTAAATACAGCTTATACAAAATTAATTCAGCAGAGTGTGCTATTCAATAAAGCAAGCTTATTGCAATTCTATCCTTACGGGATTTTTTTCATCCTATAAGGCAACTACACTAATAAATATTCATCATATCTAAGATGCCAAGGGCCCATTTCACAAACCCAACTAACCCAAACACGTACAGTTTTACTCACTGCTAATTTTTAGGGATAAATTCTAATTTAACAGTCTACTGACTGTGCAATGCTATGACTTAGCAGATACATTTCTAGAGATGTTTCAATCCAAAACCGAGATCAAACATCCAAAGATAAACTTTGTTGGGTTCATGTTCAGTTTCATTGTTTAAATTAATTTAACCTATTGTACTTTACTATTCCATGTTATTTTGGGGGAGAGGGGGGAAGGGTTTCATAAATATTTTTCATCGCTACATCTCATCTGGAATTGCACTTAGTGGCATTACCTTGACAACCTTTTTAATTTAGAATTTTCTTTATTTCATATAAATCTTCGCTTCAATTTGATGCTAGGTTCCTGCTGTTTCATGTGAAAACCTGTGTATGTGCTGTCTTGTGAAAGCTTAAGCACTGGTTAAAGCTTTATCTGCTAAAGCTGCAGAGTTTTCCTCAGCAACTATGATGATGTAGACACAGAAAAAATGGGACACAGTGTGACACTTTCTTGAGGTGCCCATGACTGAGACATCTTGTTAGCCCGTTGCCTTAGAGAGAGAGAGAGAGAGAGAGAGAGAGAAACTTGCTTGTGTCTAACTGGTTGTCAGCTCCCAGCCAACACCAATCTGCTAGCCACCCGGACAATCTCCCTCAGAGCTTTCCCAGCCCTTCGACTACCTTGCCAGTAACAAAAGATACCCATCCCAAAGCATCTCTTGTTAGATTCAGCCCCATCCCTGAATGCTCACAGACACTTCCAGGTTTGCTATCCCAAAAGGGAAAAGTCTACACATCAGCTTACTATATTCAACTGAGGATTCACCACTTCACTCAATACCACAGCACTGAGAGGTATTTATAATAAAAATGAAAATAAGTCTATTAAACAAGTACAGAGATTCAAAGATTCAAATGAGTAGTGAGTAAGAATATGGGAAACAGAATGGTTACACATCAAAGAAAAATATAGAACACAATCCTAGGTCTACACCGATTAAAAGGTTACCTTTCCTATCTCCACTGTTCCTAGCTCCAGTATGGACAACACAATGAGTATTGGTTAATCAGCACAACTATTCCATGGCCCCTCAGATATCTCCAACCCTGGTTATTCAACCAACTTTCTACTTTGACAAACTGCCTGTCAGTTCTGTCATCGTTCCTTGTCTGCAGCCTTACTTTTTCTTTCCAGATCCACTCCATGGCATAACACCGGCTTCTCAGACAGACCCGCTCATTGGCTCTAGATTAAATTAAGCCACTTCAGCTCTGCATTGCATCCCAAACCCTCAGCCAGAATGTCTCTGGGAGGCATGCAACCACAGGGGGGTTGATCGACTCATTAGCTCGGTGCTCTAAAACAGCAGCATGGACATTTTGACATGAGGTGCAATTGAGGCTAGTCACCAAATTCAAGCCCACACCACTCCCGGGGTTGGAGCTTGGGCAGCTACCTAGTTGACATTACTATTTTTAACCTGCTAGCTCCAGTTCAGCTAATGCATGTCTGTCTACCTGTGCTGCGAATCACAGCTTCCAGTTGCAGAAAAGACATAATCTTTGTCCCCCAGAGAACTCTCCTGCATCTGTTAAGGCACGCAGAAAGAAACCCCCTCTCTTTTGGACCACGTAAAAGTGGGAGTGGGGCTCCTTTCCAACAAACCTGAACTTTGAAAGATGGCAGATTCATTATCTGAACATCAGAGCGTGGAATGTCCTCCTCTTCTGTCCTCCTTTCTATTCCACCCCTCCCTATTTCAATTCCTTTCTCCCATTTTCAACTGCCCTCTGCCCTCTAATTCTAGAACACAGCTAAGCATTTAGCTCTTAAAACTTGAAATGACAATTTCTTAGTAATGAAAAATTAAATCACTAGATGATTAAAACTTTAGATATTAAGCTGCTGGTAGAGATCCAATCTATATTAGCAAAGAATGTTAGTAACTTCCACTTCCAAACAATATTTTTTATAACATATTATATGAATGAGGTATGCCAAGGTCTATCTGCATCTGAATTTTGGCATTTACAAAGTATCTATTTTAGAGTCAGAAGTATCCAAACTCATGAAATGCATTAAAAAAACAAAATGGGCTCATATTTAAGTACTTATCAAAACTGAAAAGTATGTTTTCCAAACATACACACACATATCATTTTTCAAATTAATCACAACAAATGTCTTACTAATATCTACATACTAGGAATGACAAAGAGTCCTGTAGCACCTTAAAGACTAACTAAAGTATTGAAGCATAAGCTTTCGTGGGCTAATACCCACTTCATCGGATGCATGCAGGCCCGCATCCGACGAAGTGGGTATTAGCCCACGAAAGCTTATGCTTCAATACTTTAGTCTTCAAGGTGCCACAGGACTCTGTCACTTCTGCAATTCCAGACTAACACAGCTACCTCTCTTGTTATTAGGAATTATATGCTCTTAAAACGGTACAGATTTGAAGGGTGGGGAGAGGAGAAAGAACTCTTAAGTGCCACCCACTTTGGATGAGATGCGTCTTGTGACAGATATTGCAATCCCATGCAATATCTTCAGGGACCATACTGTTTTACATTTATGTATCCTTTTTGGCCAGAAATTGTATGCAACTCCAGAGGGGAGGAATACCACATTTCCTCCAGGAACTAAAAAAAAACAAACAGGGATGATTAAGGCGAATCAGTTAGGCTGCAGATTTACACCATCATACTCAGCAACTACAATGACTACCATTGAGATGAAGAGGCAGTTCTCCTTGCCATCATTACCACTATTATTTCAGGTTCTCGGCAGACTCAGTTAGACCTCTTGTAAGAGTGGGGTACCCCAGCCTCTGTGCTCTTGAGTACAAAGACTGGGACTCTTCTTTAGCCAAACCAAGCCAAGTTAATTCTCTACACCCCAAGCCTCCCCCATTTTAGCAGTTGGGAACTTAGGGGACCACGGCTGCCACCATCTGAGTAGATATCCAAGGCCTTGGATTGGGGTACTCAGACTCCCCCAAAACCCTAACTCTGTCCCCCTCCCTGAGAGCCAAAGTCAGACTCCTGGAGGCTGTTTCCCCTCCCCCTTCACCCTTCTCGGCTGAAGGCAGAGACAGGCTCCAATCCCCCAGCTCCTACCCTGAGCTGGTCCATTTATCTACCCCCCCTTCCTCCTCTCTTCCC
This sequence comes from Sternotherus odoratus, assembly GCA_032164245.1. Lineage (NCBI taxonomy): Eukaryota > Metazoa > Chordata > Testudines > Kinosternidae > Sternotherus > Sternotherus odoratus. The sequence continues at coordinate 65,881,775 of JAVMKO010000001.1, forward strand.
AGTGAAGAGAGAGAGACCTTAAGGGAATTAAACCAGATGTTTTATAACTAACAAGATTTAATAAAGAAAAAGAATAAAACAGAGATACAGTACACTTCACAATCTGGGGTTCCCTAACTCCCCTCTAAAAAGGACCGAGACACCTAAATAGGCACAGGCTTAATATCAAAAGATCACTTACAATCAGCTAAGTAGAAATATAAGAGAAGAGTAGAGTCATCTTAATAGCCAAAGATGCTCCGAGATCAGTTTCCAGCTACATGGCAAGCCAAAACTAAACGAAACTAAAAACTCCTCCCTCCCTCTCTCATGACAGAAAAGCTCTTATGTCACTTGTTCTCAAATAACATTAACTCTCTCCAGCACTTTACACTTATGACACCTCTGCATTGGTTAGATTCTGTTCAGGTGCTGGGTGTTTCTTCACAGTCAAAAACTAGAGGCTTTGTTTCATATTTAATGAAAGCTGTGATTCTAGAATACAAGACGGTAGCCTAAAAAGAAGTGTGTGCCTGTTTCTGTGTGCGTGCGTGCGCCATGTCACTTACCCAGACCAAACTGAGTCCCCAACTTCTATCCCCAGGTATTTTACAGTTTCCTCAAAATGTTGTTCTGAATATCTTACCTTATGTAACTCTCCCGAGCTCAGGGGGTAGGAAGGGTGTACATTGTGGGAGATGCGCAGAAGGTATCTTAGGGTGGGAATAGCTCAGTGGTTTGAGCATTGGCCTGCTGAACCCCACGTTGTGAGTTCAAACTTTGAGGGGGCCATTTAGGGATATTGGGCAGAAATGGGATTGGTCCTGCTTTGAGCAGGGAGGTTGGGCTATATGATCTCCTGAGGTCCCTTCCAACTCAGATTCTATTGCACATTTCTTAATATAGGAGTCCTCACTGAGGGCGACTCACTGTCAGCCCATCTGTAAGATCTAGTTAGGCTAGTCAGGACATAATAAATTATTTTTGTTCACTGGTGTAATGCCCACCTCTTGAAGGAGAATCCCAAGTCTGTGGTGGATTTTAATGGGGATTGCCAGTGTATTACAGAACAGGCATGGGGGAGACACTTGAGTGGTGTATTTACAAGAAATGGGGCATACATTGAAACATGTCAATGGTGTGTGGGGCTGCTTTTGATGGAACTGAAGAGGGGAAGGGAAGGGTAGATGGAGTACCCTAGAGCACTGGTTCTCAAACTTTATTTCAGTCTTGGTGGACCATTTAATGGTCTTTCCAAATGTTGTTTGACCATTAGCTAACTATTGTAAAGCACTTTGCATAAATATATATATATAAACTTAATAATTAAAGTCTTTTTGTTGTTTTACAAATAAAAGCACACAGCTCGTATTTTAATATCAGTAGTCTTACCTTTCTAATGCGATGGATGTGCCTTCTCTCCCCTGCCGTGGCAGCTCCGGAGCTGGGGCTGGGAAGGAGGGGGAGTATCTCCCTTGCCACAGCAGCCACAGAGCTGAGGCTGAGAAGGCGGGTTGTCTCTCCCCAGAAGCTGCAGACCTGGAGCTGGGAAGTCGCCTCTTTCTCTGGCCGCTGCAGCACTGCATGTCCCAAATTCCCTCCACCCCCCCTTCTTACCCCACTACCCCCTCCAACCTACCCCCTAGTCTCCCCGAAGGACCACATCACCTATATGTGCATTTTCTCCAGGCTTCAGGCACCTAATTAGTGGAGCCAATATTGAGAATTTCAATATGATTTCAAGTGAGAGACTCATTGCTCTTTGAGTCAAAGGTTCTAATTTTAAGTTATTACTTTAGTTTGCAGCCTGCTTTCTTCTGTCAGATAATATATCGACCAAATATGCATTAAAAAGAGCTACTTCAAGAGTGAATTGGTTAGAGATTCACTTAAAGAAGATTTTATGCCTGTTTAAATATTTGAGAATGAATGCTATGCTGAGGAATGTGACTAAACATACACTCCTTAGTGAAGAATCAGAGAAGTAGCCATGTTAGTCTGGAATAGCAGAGGTAACAAAGAGTTCTGTGGCACCTTAAAGACTAACTAAAGTATTGAAGCATAAGCTTTCGTGGGCTAATACCCACTCTTTAATGAGGAACTTTTCAGTGTTTTATTTTTTAAAACTTTAATGTGCATTAGAGCAACCTCTATTAGCTTCTCCACTGCCACTTGGACATGGAAATAACGATTTGGGGAATATTTTGTTGTTTTGCATGTTTATCGTACAGGGCTAAGGTTGGGGTGTTTATTGATTTTTAAAAAATAATATTTGTAGCTACCCACTCTGAAAGAACAAGGTTGTTTTTTTTAATATCAAGTTATATTACTAGATTCATAACACATACAATGTGCTTTTTTAAAAAAATATACCCATTGCAGAGGCATCTAGATGCATCATGCTAATACAACATTGAACTGGGGTAAATTTTACTGCTCAGTCAGAACCGAAACAAGTCTAGGAAACTAGAGCCTCTGGCCTTGAATTTGAATTATATATGATCCCTTTTTGCTGGTTCTGCCACCATAAAGAGGCCATAAACATTGCAAAAATGGATACTTGGGTATCCCCTGAGGTAAACAGATTTTTGAGATGGCATAAAGCAGATAACAGCTATGTGCCACCTCTGTCATAGCCCACAGCATAGGGGTGTGCTGAAAGCATGGGCAGTGGAAGGGGGTAAGTCAAAGCACTGCTTCACTTCACCTGTTCTTAGTTGTAGCAACAGAGCACTGGAGAGCTTTACAGCACAACAGAAGTAGGAGCACAGCTTTCAGGCTCCTCTATAGGAGGGTGTCTGGTTTTTGTCTGGAACTGCCAGTCGAAAAGGGATCCTGATAGCTCCAGTCAGCACCCCCGACTGGGCCGTTAGAAGTCTGGTCAGCGGTATTGCATGGCTAAGGGCAGGCTAGTTCCTACCTGTCCTGACACTGCGCTGCGCCCCAGAAGCAGCCAGCAGGTCCAGCTCCGAGGTCGGGGGACCACAGGGATCTGCATGCTGTGCCCACCCCAAGCACCGGTTTCATACTACTTTGGCTTGAAATGGGAAACTGTGGCCAATGGGAGTTGCAGGGGCGGTGCCTGGGGGCAAGAACAGTGCATGGAGCCTCGTGTTCCCTGGACTCCCTGAACTCATGTTCCAGTTTGCAGCCTGGGAGGAACCTGTCATACACTGACCTTCCTATGTCCTCTAAAATCAACTTGCTTAGTCAGATTCCTTTGACGTGTGTGACTCGGGAGGCCGCTTTGTGGAGATTTTTTAACTGAACTTGGGATCATTTCAGTTAGGGATAGAAGAAACATATGACCTGAAAAAAACAGCCATTTTTCAAAAAAAGTTTTAGCTAAAATGTTTGTTTTTATTTCTGGACACTTTTTATAATAGAAGCAAGGGAAATGAAATGCTAGATACACAAAATGGTTGGTGGTGGTAATACCTGCCTTATAACCATTGGCTCAATGGTTAGGGCACTCACCTACAATGTGAGGCCCCGGCTGACTTCCTCCTCTGCCTGATGTACAGAAGAGACCAGTAATAGGGGAGACCTATCTTTAGATATAGCTTCAGCTTTATGAAATTTATATAACAACCTCAGTATAAATATGTATATGGACTTCCTTTATAAATATTTACATATAGCAAACCTAACTCTTTTTAGGTATAGCAATTAAATCCTATGTCTTGCTTTGTCACAATGATCTAGCTAAATCATTCATATTTAATCTTACATTAATATGGATAAACTGGGAAAGCTGAAGGTTTCAACTTTCAAGTTAAATCTCAAATAATAGTAAGTGGGGAGACTTTGAATATAGCATATATGAATTCAATTATGGGAGAAACATCCATTAACAATTAGAGGTGTCACGCACATGATTTCACAAATATTTATTGACAATATGGGGACAGTAGAATAGAGGTGGTTGACTTTTTTCCCCCTCAATAGGTAAATCACCAAAAAAAATGCAGCTTTGTTCAATCTGAAACAATTGCAAATTGGACAGAAACTGGCTGGTGGAGGAAGTGCTATCACTTCCTTTGTAATCTTTAACCCAGTGGTAAAGGTGGTCATCTGCTGTGCAGGAGTCCTGCATTCAGTCCCCTGTTCTGCCTTATGTGGATCTGAACATTGAAGGAGAGTGTCCTAGCCCCTGGGAAATAGGATAATGTGGAGTGGGTTTTTCTCAGTCTTCTGTGTTAAACCTGTTCCACGGTGTATAAAATATTTGAATAGTCATTGAGTGAGAGGGAGAATAACTCTATAGGTTGATGGGTGGGGGACTGAGATAGGAGACCCATGTTCATATCTCTGCTCCAATTTATTTAATTTTTGAAACAGTGAGGTACAGCTTCAACAGGAGAACTGAGAATCTCATCCACCTATGCCTACACATCAAAATATCCTTCAGCCCCATCTTTAGACATAGGATTTAACTGCTATACCTAAAAAGAGTTAGGTTTGCTAAATAAATGTAAATATTTATTAAGGAAGTCCATATACATGTTTATACTGAGACTGTTGTATAAATTCCATAAAGCTGAAGCTATATCCAAACATACTGTGAACTATAGGCAAAGATTAATCTGAAGGAGTGTTCCTATCCCCCTGTTCCTATAGACATGCCCACAAAACAGTAATCTGATGTTTTGCCAATTATATTTATCACTGTACATCTTTCCTACACTGTACTGCAGAAAAAATAGATGATAGTTTTAAGGGTTTGACATTTTGCAAAAAATTAGCAGCAGTGTTGACTTTGACAAATCAGATATTTTAAGCCTCTGCAAGAGGGGGCCACTGTAAAAAGTCTGTTTATATTGTTAGGAAAAATACTAAGGCTCTACAGATTATTCCGTAGGAGAATTTAGTCATTGATTCACCTAAAATTCCAATTATTTTCCAATCTGGCCTCTTGGATTTGATGAGTATCTCCTATGAAGCAACAATAATGTAAAAGGGAGATAGTAGGGAGAGACTTTTCATTCTGTTTAGAAATTGGTGGACCAATAGAAAAATGGGCTGATTTAAAAATATATCAGCTTTTTGAAACAAATCATCAGGAGAGTTGTAGTTTCTTATTGATAAAGAAAAGAGATTCCATTTCAAATACGTCTATAATAAATTTTATTTGTTATGACATTCTTTGGAGCAGTTGTAAAAAATTATTAACAGCAGAAATTTACAACATATTTCTACTTCTGCTCCCTCTCCCCCACTACCGGCCCTCCTTCCCCTCTAACAGGCACACCTTTCCATTTACAAGCATTGATTTTCAATCCCAGAATGTCTCCCAAATCTTCCAAATAGATCAGATGGAAAGGAAGGGCAGCAGGCTGTTCCCCTACAAAAATCCCATATGGGGAAGACAAGGAATTGACCATTATAACTCCATAAATTCTCTCACCAATTATGGTCCACAACTTTCCCAAAGTGCTGGTGTTAGGGGAGATGGCCCATCTCCAAGGTACTAAAAACAACAACGACCCAAACAAATAACAAAAGCCTAAGAAAGAAAGATCCAGAAAACCAGAGTCTCCATTGGGGAAAACAGATGATACACTTTCTCTGTCCCTGATATTCTAACCCAGGGGTCTCAAACTCAAATGACCACGAGGGCCGCATGAGGACTAGTGCACTGGCTCGAGGGCCACACCACTGACACACACACACACCCTCGCTGCCCCGGCTGTGCCCCCACTCCACCCCTTCCATGAGGACTAGTGCACTGGCCCAAGGGCCGCACCACTGACACACACCCCGCCCTTGCTGCCCCGGCTCCGCCCCCACTCCACCCCTTCCAAGAGGTCCCACCCCTGCCCCACCTCCTCTGAGCACGCAGCTCCCCATTCCCTCCTGGAAAGCACTAGGCACCACCAACAGCTGTTTGGCAAACAAAGCAAGAGCAATCTAGGAAGTCCAGAGCTAGAAACACACGCGGCCCAGCCAGGCAGCAGAGAAGCCTCCACTTCTGGCCCCTCTGTCCTGCAAACTGCTATGGGGGGACCGGGGGGGGGGGGCGCCAGGAAGCTTGGCGGGCCGCAGGGAAGGGCTTTGCGGGCCGCATGTGGCCCCCGGGCTGCATGTTTGAGACCCCTGTTCTAACCCCTTTCCTGCTGCTTTACATGTTACACTTCAGTGCAGTTATGCTAAGTATAAAGTTTGCGCATCACTAAAATCTTCACATACCCCATCAAAAGACAGTTTGAAAAATAATAACGCATCTGGTCACTCTTTAGAGACATTGTAGCAAACAGATGACTAACAAACAGTATATACATTTTCAATTTTGTATACAGTAATTCAAATATTTGAGATACTGATATTGACTGTATATCAGACTTATTGAATGTTAGACATATCACCCTCAGTATCCTTTTTATGCTGAAATTTAAGTTTGATGTTTGATGGCTGCGCATTAGACAAATATTGTTGTGCTATATACATTACAAGCTCGTGTCTGACTAAGATGACATTGCCACATTTTTCAAAGTCAATCCATTATACTGACTTCTATTAGGTCATTAACAATTCAGAAACTATCGCATTGTTAGCCAGTGTAACTCAAATTTATTTCCTACTACACATGTTTTGGAAAAAGAAGGTTGACATAGTTAATCAATTGAATCAGTTCCTCAAATAGCTCCCATAAATGAATTTCTTACATGTATTACTCCAATAATAATATTTTAAAGGGAGCTGTAAATTTCAGTTTGCAATTCTAATCTTAACTTTATTATTATGTTTTATGCCTGATATTTTTTAGCCATTTTAAAACATTCTAATTCTACAAGTTGATTTCTTATCTTTTTCTTTTTTCCCGTTTTTGTCCATTCATTTCAGCTAAATATCTTAATCGATGCTAAACTTTACCTGTCTATTATAACAAGATTTTGGTAGCTGCACTAGGAATAAAAAATATGAGTATAATTTATACAGTTGCTTAATCTACATGGCGGTCACCTGAAAGAAACCTCAGAGATCTAATCCTGTCTTTGGCCACAAGCAGAGCTATCTAAAAGTTCTCATTATATAACAAAGAGACTATAAAATATTTTATGGATGTACATTCAATTAGGTAAATATATGTTAAAAATACAAAGCAATATGCTTTATGTAAGTAGCTTTATGTACAGTGTGCTATTCTACTAGATATTTTACAGGTGTGACTAGGGTGGTGATCCAGTAGGCTAGATTGTTTCTTTCTGAGAAACCCCACATCTCAGAAGGCACTACTGAGCAATTGTTCTTGCCACCTGTCCTGTTCAATGATTACATAAAGCTGCCCAGTGTGAGTATTAAACATATTGTATTGTTTTACCATTAATACACTACTGATGACATCTGACTGAATATAATTAATCAAATACATTATTCAGCAAGCTTTGCTTTTATTCATCATGTATATTATTCAATTATTTTTGTTTAGTATCCAGCTAAATCCACACATTATACTCAGTACCGCAGATTCTATGATACTGATCTGCCGGAGCCTAAGAAAGTGGATGTAAACAAAAACTGTCTACAATTTTCTGATCAGATGAGAAAAAAAGATTTTTGTTTTTCATTGGGGCAACTCTTAAAAGAATGGATAAAGGCAGTATCTGCACAATGGCAATAGGTGATATAAAATCAAGACAATCTATTACAAATTTGGTTATCATACTAGTATATGGTGTGCAATGTCTTAAGTAGCTAAGTGTTGTACAGAAATTCATTGTACATATCACTTTCCACTGTAACACTTCTTCTAATGGCAGAAGTAAGAGTCATACCAAGAGGAAAAACATACAGGCACAAGAAGGGGTTTCCTTATCTAAATAACGCAAAAAAAAAAAAAAAAGAGAAAGGATGATGCAATTGCCAATATTTAAATATTTTAAAGATACTGATATGCCAACTTTGTAGAATATTATCAGGAAAGCATCACTATTCAAGAAAAGGCTTCAGCATGTCTTAACTTAAAGCACACACTGGAAGTCAAATGCCTTCTGAAACAGGTACCTTAGTATTTAAGCCCCTTTTTCGGGTTTAAAAAAACCCCAACCCTTCAGAATCAGCATTCAGTAATAACTGGCTGAATACTGATACAGAGGGAAGAGTACTGCATCACCAACATCACCTCTTCCACTACTGGATTTCCTCAGGACTTTGGCCTATCCATTAAAAGAGAGACATGTAGAACCATACAGTAAAAATATATTTTTTTCTTAGATCTATTTTACTATTAGAGTAAGTAAGAAGAAAAAAAAAAGCAAACTGCTGTATTTCAGCAACTCAATCAATCAATGTGGCTTTAGCACAGTAGTTGCCGTCCTAGAACAAGAGAGTGGGTTCAATGCACAAGAAAACCCAAGGGTTATGTGGGTTTTTCCTGGAGTCTTGTGGTAATGTGCCACCAAACAAGAAATACCGCAGCTGGTCAGACTATCAGACACCCATACACTAGAAAGAGGGGTTTGACATTTTTAAGGGGAGGGCCTTGAAGTACAGGATATGAAGTTGCACAACTGAAAAGTAATGAAACAATCCATATCCAACAGAAGATTAGTCAAATTCCCTTACTCTGCAAACCAAATCTAATTGATAGGTAGGATTTATTTCTTTCAGTCCTAGTTCAGTGTATAACATAGGTATTTATATTACAGAAGGGGGAAACCATTTACAATAATTATACAATGGATTCCCACACACACACACTTTTCCCACTCCTCTGCATCACCTTATTACATCATAGTTTTTTAAACGCACAACTCTGATGGTGATATAGAAAAATAAGCTTCTCTTAGGCCACATCTATACTACTGGCTGTGTCGGCGGGTAAAGATCAATCTATTGGGGGATCAATTTATCATGCCACGTCAAGACGCAATAAATCGATCCCAACGTCGATGCTGGAACCACAGCTCGCCAAAAGGCACAAGGCAGAGTTGACAGTGGAGCCTGTTGCCAACCACTGATGCCGTGAGGACAGCAGGTAAGTTGACCTAAGATGCGTCGACTTCAGCTATGCTATTTACATAGCTGAAGGTGCGTATCTTAGGTCGACCCTCCCTGCTAGCGTATACCAGGCCTTAGTAGAGTGGAATAAAAGGCTTCAGTGTTGCCATTACATTTTCTGCAGTTCTTGTTTAAATAAGACAACCCAAGGATGTTTTACACATGTTACTGATCTGGCTGATCTCCAGGCCCTACACAAAAGCAGTATAATTGGCTTAAAAAAAAAAAGTTGTACACATTCATCACAATGGCAGTTGCATGTTAAAGCTAGTCCAGTTGAGTCTTTTCAAAATTGTCAATAGCACATTTTTGCCTCTCTGGTACTGACCAGGTGGTTCTCAATAATTGGATGTCTAGATTAATATCTCCAAAGAAACAATGAACCCACAGTTCTCTGTACACCGTCAATGTCAAGAAGTTTCTGACTTTGTAATTAGAATTCTGGTTATGATATATAACCATAGCCTAGCTATGAAAGAAAAATTCTAATGTGCTGAATGTATTCAAAAAATGTTATTTCTTGTATTCTGGCTGATGATGTATACTTGTATATATTGGTACAAGTGGGATTTTTGTTCCCTTTTTACTACTAGTTTCTGCTCTCCTTTTCTAAAAACGGTAAAATTAGCTCTGTCTCTAATTTACACAAGCGCAATAATGGTATCCCAAAGAGATCCTCACTCTGAGTCATAGTATTTGAGAATTTCTAAGCCAATTTGCTATTTTCTAGTGAGAGTTTATGCCTTAATGTACTGTTACATACTACAGTAGGCCAAGCTCAGTCACATTGGTGTAAAACTGGAGCAACTCCATTGATCAGAACCCTGCCAGTAGTTTTAAAGTTACTGAAAACATCCCCAAAGCTGTATGAAAATATCTCACATCATTTGTTAACATTTTGAGTGATAAATCCCAGGGAAACCAAAACATTACTAAGAATCACCAATGCACTAAAGTGATACAATTAGCATATTTCTCTTTTGGTCCACCTGAGTATAACAGACTAAAACAGATATGACTCTCTTTGAAATGAGTAATGGGAATTCACTGCTTATCTAAAACGGTATTCTAGTCGATGTTTATTCCTTCCTTTAATTTTAATTGGAAACTCTCCTTTTCTACTGTTTTCTTTTAAAAAAATGTTGAAGATTAGTGTATAGAAACAGGCAGATTATAAAGGATATTTAAAAGTAGGAGACAAAAACTGAAACAATTAAAAACTTTGTTTTACCCATTTTTGTGTCAGATAGGCAGTATATCAGTTGCTGCATAATAGTATTATGTCAATAATGAATCTTCTGGCTAGTTTATATATATAATATAAAATCTGCTTACACTTGTAAAATGATTTTTATGCAATATTTCTAGATAAGTTACATATATTATGATTACAGCTGGTTGGAAACATGACAGAAAATGTAGTTTTTGCACAATTTAAATTTTCCACAAGAAAAACTTAGTTTTCCAGATTTAATAAAATAAATACATAAACACATAAATAAATAAATAAATAAAACATTCTGAGTCTGGGTTTTACCCTAGTCCAAATCTAAAATCCACTAAAGGGTATCCATTAGCAAATCTAGGCTGTTTTGGTCTAGAATTTTTCCAGCAAATGTTAAGTGAATCAGATAAGAAGTTTATGAATTAAGATACCCAGAAACATACATATTCCAAGTCCAAAAATTCTTCTTTTCTCTTCTCTCCATGTACCTTTCTGTAGCCATCCACAGAAATATCATGGGAGAAAACAATTTATTGGATTCATCAAGTTGAACTTTAGCGTACGAGACCTAAAAAGTCATTGATTAAACTTAGTTTTAAATGTTAAAGATTTTAAGTAATAGTAGCAATGTCTGCTCTGACAGGATTAAATTAGGAGACCTAAGATTCAAATGTAAGCCTCTTTCCCCTTTTCCCTGGTGGAGGCAATCTTTAGCCTTCAACCAATCAGTAGGTATCTACTGCAGATTACCCCATCAAAATGGAAGTTCATCAGACAAAGCATTCATAAGTTTCACTTTATTTGTTCATTATCAGAACACTATGCTCTCTCTTTTTATTTCCCAATACACACCATGTAGAAATGCTAATTCCTCTATCATCAGTAGTCATTATCTACCTACCAAACCCTGTCTATTCTAAACTTCCTCATCCACTGCTCTGATACACCACCCTAGCCTTCTTCTCCTAAGAAATATGGAACAGTTTACAAGAATAGTATAGTGAATGCTGGCTACAAAGCTTCCTCAGTACTTGTTGCAGGACCTAGGAATTCACACCCCAAACACATTAAAATAGCCATTATTGTCTTTACCTCAGGACAAAAATGTGAAACACACTTACATGATCTGGCTTTCGCATTAAATACACATTCAACCAAACAAATAAAAATCAATCTCTCTGCCTGGAGAAGGGAGAAAAGAAGGTGATCCTTTTTATTAAAGTATGGGATACCCTCTTTTATACTATGAGGATAAGAGCAGTATAAAAACAGACAGCCAAGTGAAAGGATCATACCTGCTGACATAGTCCTAGTCCCCACCAAGCATTAGTGCTCAGCCAATTTACCACTGCATAGCTGCTAACCAGATTTCTTGTTCCAATTCCAGTCCTATTATCAGTTCCTCTTCTCAAGTAAAAATGTAAATGAATCTACAATACGTGCTAGAGATAACCACACAACATTTGTTGCAGTCAGCTGATGGCTACAAGAAGCAATCCGATATTCTTCCTCTTCCAGACAGGCTACAAATATACCTACAGTACTGTTCTGCAGTACTATATAGGGCTTCTACCTATCCGTCCAGCCACAATCAGGAAGTATGAAGATCTAGTCACTAACAGAAATAAAAAAAACAAAACATAAAAGGGGGGAGGGACAACGGGGGGAAAAAACTAACAAAAAAAGTTTGAACACCAAAATATTTTGAGCCTCAAATGCATTTGACTCTTGGCACAGATTTATTTTGATTCTTGTTTTATCCAAATCAGTTCACTCCTCGCTATTTGAGATTACAGTACTATATTACTTTAGACTTTACTCTGGTCTTCAGCTCACTAGCATTTGGTGTATAGCTTTGCATTTCTCTTGTATGGTAATCAAAACTTTCAATGGAATAATAGTTAAAAAGTTGAAGGGGTGTATGTAGGGAGTAGGGGGAGAAGGACATACTTCTGTACCTTTGTGTAAAACTAATCAGGAGCACAATCACTAAATACATTTTTTTCACTGTTCTAGTCTGTGTTAGTACTCCAAGCTTAACCTCTCCAGCCAAAAATGGCATAAAACTCAAAATCTGATCTCATACAGAGAAAGTAGGGCATGCATGGGATGACTGCAGGCAACCTGGGAGGGTTTGTGTAATTATGAAAAATGATGTGGTTACTTCAGGTGAAAATGTAGACCTGTTACTAATGTTCATTTTTTGGGGACTAAGACTCCCAAGCAACTGCTCACCAACACACAAATTAGGTTTCTACCTGATCGGACCATTCATGGTTTACAACCATTGCAATTCTAATACTGTCTAATGTATTCAAAAATTCAACAGCATGTACTCACTTCCAGTTCAGGAGGCTTCCAGGAATAATTTTTGAAATGCTTTCTTCGTTGTGTTTACAAAAGAATAAAAACTTAAAATTAAATAATAATAATAAAAATAATAAAGAGATTAAAAGATTTTCAAAATTTAATCTTCAACATTCAATTTACAAAAAGGTCTTTTATATAGATAACTCTAGCACTCAAATCATTAAATGTGTTCCCAGAGGACTCATTCCATTTTGTGATTTTTCTGCTATCTGCAAAACTCAAGTGTAGTTCACCTGTAATTGCTTTGAGAATAGGGCCCTTAAATAGATGAAGAGTTATCTTTTTTGTTAAAAAACACAAAATCACTTTGCCTTAAAACATTTTTAATTTAAGTGGAGGTGGTTCTGAATCCCATTTGGTTAGCTGGGGAATAAAAATTCAGTGCTACTTTTACCATAAAGATTCACATTCCCAGATGAAGTGCACCAAAATATGTAAAGTTTTTTTTAAAAAGCTACAGAGTTTGGATGGTGGATGCAGTACTTTTAAAAGAGGAGGTTACTTACCTATAACTGAAGGTTCAAGAAGTGTGGTCCCTATGTGTATTCAAAACATGGGTAAGCATGGGTGCCATACACTGGAGCTGGAAGATTTCTGTAGCAGTGTCTGTTGAACCACACATGTGTCACATATAGCCTCGTGTTCCAGGCAAGGTTATATGAGCTGTGTGGGACGATGCTCCCTCAGGAACTCTCTTCCTGCAGAGCAGCACGGTCCACAGCAGAGGGAATGGTGGGAGTGGGAGTGGGGGTGGGGGTGGGGGCGGGGGTGGGGGTATTGGAATACAATAAGGGACCACACATTTTTAAGAACCTCAACGTACAGAAAAAAGTAACTTCCTCTTCTTCAAGTGATGGTTCCTATATGTATTCCAAATGCAGATGAATAGCAAGCAGTGATTAGTGTGGAGGACAGGAGTGCAAGCCCACCCATGTCTAAAGGTCCCTCCCACAGCCTAAGGGAGGGATCATCTGAGGAAAAAAAATGGACTAAGAAGAGAGGTCATAGGGTCATAATTAAGGAACTGGTGGAGGAATGGGAATAGGCCCCTCAGTTGCAGAGCACCTCCCCATCCAGCATCCTCCTCCTGGTTTTATAAATCGCAACTTTGGCCAATGCCAGAAGGGGGATGATGAGATGGTCCCATGACGTTGTAGGGCCACGGACATATGTGTGCATAAATCAAGAGATGCATGGAAAAGTGCAACCAGAACCTTAGGAGAAAATTCTGGAGGACTGGAAAAGGGGCTGCAATCTGGCATGCTCAAAATAAATGTGTGCCAGACTCTTCCTCATGCCACAAAAAGGGCAAGAGTTGGGGATGGGTGAACTATGCCAAGTAAATACCCATGTTCACAGCTCCATGAAAGAGTTGCCAGTTGTTATCCCCGGTGGGCTGTGGAACCAAGGTGGAATATAGGCTGGTTCCACCGGGATTACTCACCTTCCACAGATAACAAAAGTTCCTGCCACTTAGCTTGGGGTGGGGCACAAAGATGAGGAAATGAAGTGTGTGAAGCACGAGCATGTACAGATGTTTCCTCAGTGCAGTTCGTAAATGAAAAGGTTGCACATCATGCAACCAGATCAGAATATGGTTACGGAGAAATGGAGGGAACTCATGAGGCAGGGAACAGATAATGAATGTGACACTATACCTCGGGGGAATGCCCTTTAACCCCCGTATTCATCATTTATATATAATTGTGATATTTCATATAAAGCATGCCATGTGAGGTATCAGCAGAAAGGTTATGATGCCCTGAAAGCCACGGTTCTGTCTATATATATATATATATATATATATCATTAGTTCATAACAAATATGAGATTGTGTTGTATGGTTGTCACTAAAACATGCTGTGAGTTGGGGAACTGCCCAGAAAGTTGGGGATTGGTCCTTCTTTGAGCAGGGGGTTGGACTAGATGACCTCCTGAGGTCCCTTCCAATCCTGATATTCTATAATTTTCAGATCCCCAGAGACAAGGACAAAGGAGCTAACCAATGCTCAAGTGGGTATCAAACCACCATCAACAGCCATTGTCCAGCAAGGAAGCTACAGTGTAATGACTCACTTACACAAGCCTGGAGGTGAGTCAGCAATGCCCACCAGACATGCTTGGACTCGTGTTCTCCAAGCACAGGAACTAAGGGTATAAAACAGAACAGAACATGTGGCCCAAAATGACACTTTCTCCTCCCTCCACCTATGCTGCAAGAAACAAGGATACCCAGGAGACTGAAGACTCCAACAGAGGAAACAGGCCTAAGTTTCAAGTGTGAAATCTGTGTATTGCAATATCCAGTGGAGTGTGAAAAACTGCTTAATCTAGATGTTGGAAAATTTAATAGGATTGAGAATTGACACTGTATGTTTACTGTATATTTTATTTTATTTTGGTAACCACTCTGATTTTTTACCTATCACTTATAATCACTTTAAAATCTCTCTTGTAATCAATAAATTTGTTTTGCTGTTTATCTTTAGTGAGTTTGCCTGAAGTGCTTGGTAAATTTCCTCAGGTTTACAAAGGTTGGTATATGTCCACTTCTCAGTGATGAAGTGGTGAGCCAACTAATAAACTTGCATTGCTGAAGAAAGAATCTTGAGCAGTGCAAGATGGTATATTCCTGAGGTACAAGGTTGGGAGAAAGGGGGATTTGGATGGTGCCTTTCTCTGTGCGATTCATGAGTGGCTCTTGGAGCTTTCATGCAACCTGGCTGGGTGTGGGGCTCCACATTCTGTTGTGCTGAGTGCTAACAGCACCTGGAAGGGTTCGCTGCTTGTCATTAGCAAAGCATTGTGAGAGGCAGCGCAGGCTGGAGACTTAAGGGGGCAGAGTGGACTCTGGTTGCACTCCTAGGTGACACTCTGGGGATCCTATCACAAAGCGATCCAGTACTAAAAGCAGTGGAGAAGGCAGGTAGGGTATATCTATGTGCACCACTGGATGGAGGGATTTGACATGCCCAAGAGTCCAGGAGAAGTCTCTATGACTGCTGAAGAGCTATGGTGTCTGCGGTGCAGAGCACAGAGACTCTGGCTGGTAGTGCATGTCCTGGAGAGTAGCCTTGTCATGCAGCCAGTGCGTCGGAAGGTGGTACAGCAACATCTTTCTTCCTCTTAGCTTTACTCTCAGAACGGGAAAGCTTAGGCAGTGGTGCGGCAGTGTCTGCATGTGACGTCTTGCTTGACCTGGCACAGCTCCAGGAGGGAAGGCTGTCCTTGTCATCAGTCTGCACTAGAGACTTGCTGGAATGCCCATGAGAACATATGCAGTGCTCATGTTTGAGCGTGGGATGTACTAGGTGGGGCACTCATCACTGGTGAAGGGCAGTGTACTGCTGGGTCTCTCAGCCCCAGATTGTACTGTGCAAGCAGTTGGAGAACCTCCTCCAAGAGGCTCACAAGTCCACAGTGGGAAGGACCTACAAATCTCACAGTGAGCTGTGCTTCCCTGAGGCAACACTGAGATCATTGCTCACTGAGCAAGAGCAAGGGCACAAAGCACAATTTTTGAATCCTGGAAGACAGGGCATAGTCCCCTGAAGAAGTTGGGGCAGGCCCCGAGCAAGGCGAGGAGAGATTAGCTAACACTAATGACAACAAAAACAACCAATTAACTGTGTACAGCAATGGACGAGAAAACTCTCAGTCAAACTACGAGCATGGAGGAATGAAGATTCTGACACCAACCATGTGGCGGTAAGAGGAAACTGAGGGCAGGTCACACCGCACAGCCTCATAACCTCACCTGGAACATGAGACTATGTACCAAACATGTGGAGGTCAACAGACACTGCAGCAGCAATTTTCTGGCTCCAGCACATAGCGTGCATGGACACCAGTGTTTGGAATACATATAGGGACCATCACTTGAAGAATATAAATTCCTAATAATTCTTAGGCTAGCCAGCTCCAGCGAAAAGATTGCAAATCATGCTGAAAACACTAGTCTCTCTGAACCAAGTCCTGATTATTTTACTCAAACAGTTACTCACATTGCTTTACTTACATGATTATTCCACCAAATCCAATCACAGTTTTGCCCTGCATGTTATCTTGCTGCAGCAAATGGGTGAACCAGAGCCAAATTTCATCTACAATAAAAAAAAATGTAGATAAAAATGTGAAAGTGGCCATCCTATGCCATATGAATCCAAAAGTGAATACTGAGAGTACACAAAATCCAAGAACACTCACTGAAAATGACAGGCCTGCCAGGAGAGCATACATTTTGGAGTGTCACCGTTTAAAAATACAAATGAGCATCCCGTGATATCCCTCTGCTTCTTTCAGCCACCGGTTACTGTGCTGCTCTAGAAAAACAAAGCAAACAAACAAAACAAACATTCCCAGAAACAGACAAACCCAACTGGAGTTTGCCTTTATTTGTGTCAAAAAGACTAACCTCAAAATTAAAATATTAAAATAAGAAAAATAAGAGGAAAAAGGAGAAAAGGCTTAACATCACGCAGAGATTTGATAAAACAACTAACAAACAGGCTATGCAACTAAATGTAAGGAAAATGGAAGGTTGGGCCTGAACATGAGACATTGAAAGACTTCAACCAAGAGAAAAAAATAGGAAGACGAAGAACAGAAAATCATCTACTAGAATATAAAATGAATACCACAAGGTTGAAGAAAGTGACTGGTAGCCAGTCACATCAGTACAGATTTAGGGACTTCCACAGACCAATTTATAATTCTCTTTTTGTGCATATACTACATTTATCCCTATTTAAATTGCAAAACAAGTTTTATACAATATTTTGGTTATAAAAGAATGAATCTCTTAAATAAAACCTTAACCGCTGCACTTGATTGATCATCTTCTAACATGCTTCCGTAAAAAGGTAAGCTCTGCAATTATTTTGTAATCATGGATCCCCAGAAGGAACAAAGAATCAAAAGTGAAACTGGCACAAAAATACTACTGCACCATCCTGTGGCCTCAGAAAAGCGCAGAATTGGAGAAAAACATTGGAATCTTCAGTTAGAACTTATCTTGAGTAACTTGCATTCTCTCAGCATCAGCTCCTATATATCCGCTAGGGAGCTGACTGGCTATATGCAATGTTATTGTTGCTGGTCAAAGATTTTTATTCAAAACTATTTTGACTGAAAATGGCATTTTTAGAATGAAAATATACACTAAATATTTCTGTATTTTCTCCCAATTGCTCCCCTCTTCTCCTTTAGCTGTTAGGGGATTCTGACATACATATACAGTCGGACCCCGCAATACTGCGATGATTGGGATTAAAAAAAATGGATCGCAATAAACACGTATTTAAGATATTCTAGCTCATGCCAAGATCAACAGTATTTCCAAAATTCTGGACCTAATGACCAGCACAAGTCACTCAGCTGGCCTCCAACAAGAAATGCAAGAGCAGAGTGGATGTAGCCACTGGTCTTAGGTGGCTATGGGAAGGTCTGGCAGACCTGCTTAGTCATGAATCTTTCACCACCACATCTCCTTAGTATGGCTATTCTCCAAATCCCCACTGATGTGTGTAGAGAACTTCATTCAGGTAAGTTTTGTAATGCACAGAGGCAGAGCAGGGGGGTATGATTTGCCTTTATCTGCATACAAATTGAAAAAGTTAATAAACAAAATAACTACTGTATCTGCACTTCATACCATTGTGATCCATCAGTTCCTAGGACTTTAGCCTGAATGGTTACAACTCCAAAACGTGTTGCATAATAGGACCTGTCACTGCATTTACAGTAACACAGCACTGTAAATGTTTAAAAAAAAAAAAAAAACCACTCGTGAAGCCCAGTTCACAGCAGTTTTACCACCAAATAGAACCCAATTCTGCAATTACCTGTTTCCATTTATTTGTATTGTTGCCAAGAGATAACAACAGAGGTAGGACAGACTGGCCCTGACCAGAACAGAAAAAATGAAGTATTTTCTGCCAAGATAAAAGCTACAGTACATTGCACATGCAAGCAAAGAATCGGGGGAATATGATGCATCAGCAAGAGAGCAGCATTCTTAAAAGAGTGGTGACTCAGCACAGCTTCACTCTTGAAGTCATGGCACGTGGCCCCATGTTCAAACAGCATCCACTTTAGATCTATGTTTTTCTCTGTTTTATGTGCCAGCAGTAACTACTAAATTAGCTTCAGGAACTGGGCTTAATTTCTACATAAAAACATTCTAGAAGAGTTGTCAACTGAATCTACCTCTAATCTTTCTGTAATCTAGGCCAGTTATCCTGTACTACTCCTTTTTAGAGAAGATGATGGTTTTATAATTAAGGACGGCACTGGCACTCGAGTCAAATCCTACCTATGCCCCAGGCTTCCTGTATTACCTTGGAAAGGTCACTCAATGTCTTTGTGTCTCCGTTTTTCATTTGCAAGAGAAGGATAATCATCATTCCTTTTTCTCCCAGTTTTGTGCATCTAGTCTATTAGACTTCAAGGAAGGGACTGTCTCTTATCTATACAGCACTTTGCACAATGGGGCTCCATTTTGGCTCCAGGCAGTAACATAGCACAAATAAATAACAGCAATTCATCAAGTTACGAACCCTTGGTCCAAGAAAAAAAAATTACTTCAAACTCCATTCACATTAAATAATATCTTCATTATATATATATGTCCCTTTCTTTAAAAAAAAATCAATAATTATGGTGTGTGTTTCCAACTCAGCTTCTTCCTTATTAGTTCGTCCGCTTCTGACTATTCAGCACAAAATAAATGAATAAAAAATATATGTTTGACCAGACGTGTGAATCCTGAAGGGTTTGATTCTTAACGAGTTTTGTGAATTGAATCATGATTGTAGTTTATTTTGCAAATGTTGGAAGAAATCAGTCCCCACTGTTTTGCTTGGAGGTTCAAGGTCAGAAAGAAACTGCGTCCTCCAATACAAAATTCCACTTCCTCAGGATATCCCCCATGTATTCACCCTGTCAATACTTCCTGTTAAACCCTGGGGACTGCCAAGTTATCATAGAAATCTTTTCATGCTTACCCGTTTCGTAGCAGGTCTCTTTCCCCCAAGTCCTGGGGAAGGTTCAGAAAATTGAATGCTTCATCCAGCTTTACTTTTAATTTTAGCAATTTACACTCCAGCCATGTGGTAAACAAAAAAGCATAACACAGCACGTAACACATATGCACGTGTGTTTGTAGTTTAGTTATGGACAACACTGAGTGCCAGTCTCTATTAGTTTTAATCAATAAATAATAATTACAAATGTATTTACTAAGTATGTTATACGGGACAACCAGCTTTTTCACTTAAAGAGTCCAATTTAAAATTATGTTTATTGACATGCATTATAGTTTGAATAAATCATTTCCAATTGATTTGCTGTCAGAGTGGTTAATCCAATCTGTTTATTAATTATTGAAAAATATTCCTGACACTTATTCAATATGCAATTACTGTTGGTCAAACCTTAATTCAATGGTTCTTTCCCACACTTAAAGTGCTAGCAGGGGACTCTGAAGAGCTGCCACCTACGTAGAAGTTTCCTTCTGACAGAGGTCATGATTGACAACCTACACTTGATTACCTACACTTACCTATATGATTGATTACCTATATTATTGATTACCTACACTTGATTACCTACCTATATGATTGATTACCTACACTTGATTACCTACCTATATTTGATTACCTACACTTGATTACCTACCTATATGATTGATTACCTATATGATTGATTACCTACATGATTGATTACCTACATGATTGATTACCTACACTTATCTTTAACATTTTAAAATCAGACTGCCAATGGTCTAATTTGGAAGGCTACAAATCAGTCATGTTTGAGTATTAAACAATTACAGTCTTGCAACATGTATTCAAGTTTAATAAGAAACTCTGTCACACGATGCACAGATGAAACCCAAAGGGGTTTTGCTATAACGAGCTAAGCTTGAACATAAAGTCTAAAGTCCCACACATCCTAAAGGACACTTTGTATTTGGGAATTAGTCTGCCCTAAGTAACATTCCCAAGGAACGTTTTACATTAAATGTGTGAAGAGAGGCCTCACAAAGTTGGGTAGGTGGACATGAGAAGAAGTTGCCATTATAACATTCCTATTAAAATGGGAACCAATCACCATCCTGGGAAGAGATTTTGGAAGATTACTTAGCACCTTCTTATCCTAGAAAAATTATTTTAAGGCAGAAAAGGTAATAAAACCAAAATCACACTCATTCAATGGGCCAAATTCACTCCTAGAAGTGGTATGACCCTCCATGAAAGGAAACCCTGGGCTCACCAATACCCTGAAAAGGTTTCATTACATTTCTCAGGTCTCCAGGAAGATCCCACAATTCAGGTGGCTTAATGACAGCTTGAAAAATATAAAGTTCCATATAAGTTTAGCAGATACTGACCTAAGGGCTGATTTTAAGGGGGCTTTGATATGGCAAAATTGTTGCCAAATGGATTAGGAGAAGCTAGACAGAGACAGATTAATACAGTAATAAAGGGAGAAAAGCAATCCACATGTGGTTGAAATCAAAGGATTGCAAATAGATTCAACTGTGTAATACCACAAATCTTTTCAATCTGTTACCTAAGAACATCCACCTGAGAGCTTAAAGAAGGCAGGCAGGTCAGGCCACCTGCTTAGAAACAAAATGCCTATAGAGCTCATCACTATCAGGAGCTAAACTCTGAGGATAAGAGATACTGGGTTCAGATGCATAAATTGCCCTTTTGCCAAGTGATAATCTAAGCCTAGAATATGTCCTTGGACATTTGCAACAGCGACGAGATACATAATTGGCAAGATCATTATTAGGCTAGACTTATTTTTCCAGACTCCTGAGCTTTTCCAGGACTGGTGTTATCAGAAATGGCAAGGTCTTATAATGAGTTTTACTTCAACCTGACACAGGCTGAGACCTGACTTCCTACTACCAAACAGTAACCGGAAACCTGAATTTGTAACACAGAAAATATAGATTAGGGTATCCAAGGTGAGCTGGGTCCTCTGTTAAAAATTTCCCCTGTTCCATCTGACAATCCTCCTAGATAATGAAGTGGTCACACTCCCCAGGGATTTGGAAAAACCATTTAGTATCCTGAAAACTACTGAAAGGTTAAAGCTTTTCAGCAACTATTGATAAGGAGCACAATGAGTGCCCCAGGTGGTGGAGGTGCAATGAGTACTCCTCACATCAGTCATTGATGTGAATATCTATTATGTATAGAAACATTTTCCTTCCCAAGGAAATGAACTGAACAATGAAAATGAAAAGTAATTGCAGACTCCTTCACCTCCTGCAAATGACCCTTCTCTTGTTATACTAAGAGATTCTCTTTGGTATAGAATAATAGATTCTTGAGTTTTTATGGCTCTCCTGGAGTACTGGTTGATCATCCTGTAGAAAAAAACCCCTTCCAGAGCCGAACTAGCCAACCTGGTCATAAAGACCTGTTAGTCTACCCGTTGGTAAGAGTAAGAGTAGTCGACGGGGGGCTGGAAAAAACATACATGGAAAATTAGCAAGAAGTCTAATGGTTCTAGAATATAGCAGTGTGCAACACACCAGCCTTCTCCCACAATACTGGTTTCAGTCCATTATGCTCATGCTGTTAGTGTGTGTTATCAGTCATTATTTGATCTTAGACAAAGAGGATTTCTAAACATTGAGGACAGTGAGAATAAAACACAAGAGTTATATAACAAAGGTGTTTGTTTAAATTTATATTGCCAAAGTTTCCTTTACATTTTCTTTGAGAAAAAAATTGGGTCTTATTTATCTACTACTTTATTTAAACTGAATTTCAAAATTCCTTTGACAGGAGGATAAAATTATTCCAGCTAATTGCTGTCCACACACTTTTGGGTCACGTGAAGGAAAATATAGATGTCTATGTATTTTGTAACACTTAAGTTATTTTCAATCATTTTTGCTAAACTGCTGCTTGGCTTCAAAGGAAAATATAATAGTATGTTAATTTATTCTATAACACAGACTTCTGGACAGAGTTTTCAGACTCTAGAGGCTATGGCTGGTGATGAAGCTGTCAGAAATTGCTACAATTTCTCCACCCCCTAAAGGAATGATGGTGTCTCTAGTAAAATTAAAAC
This sequence comes from Sternotherus odoratus, assembly GCA_032164245.1. Classification (NCBI taxonomy): domain Eukaryota; kingdom Metazoa; phylum Chordata; order Testudines; family Kinosternidae; genus Sternotherus; species Sternotherus odoratus. Next base: position 65,904,447 of record JAVMKO010000001.1, read on the forward strand.
ATATTGCTGCTGCAGAAACCTTGTTAAGAAAATAAAGAAGTCACAGGTTTTTCTTTCCCACCCTTTCATTCTTTGTGACTAAGCCCACAATTATTTATCTGAATATTTATTAAGCCCCCAAAATATAATTGAAAGAAAACATAAATTGAGCATTAAAAAAAGAAAATCAAGTTTTTCAAAAGTTGGAAAATGAACTGTAAGGCTGCCAATTATTTTCTCTGGGTAAAATACTTAAGAAAAAAATGGTAGAAAAAAAGGGAGTCATGACCTTAATTTATGCTAGCTAAGAATATTGTGTACTTCATCTTTTTTCATTGCCATCATACTACAAGAAAGTACAGTTCTTTCTTGTAATTACACCTCAGCATAAATATGTAAAAGAACAAACCCTTATTTAATTAATCTTATCCTGTAGATATGTGTCATAAACAGCATGTATCTACGCATCTAGATTTAAAAAAGTCATTATATTCTTGTTTTAATTGAGTGGCGCTCCCCTGGGAAGATGAATTGGAGAGATTCATCATACTGGTTGTCTATATTACACTACTTGAGCAGACCAGTTGATTTGGTCCAGCAATGGCTTTGAGTTAAACAGTGAGCTAGAAACTTGGCATTTTGTTTTAAACTGTCATCCAGCCAAATGATCTTATTGGTCTGAATTATGCTATTGCATTTTCCAAGCTTTATCTCCAGGTTCTGAAAGCTGCACAAGGATAGTGTCTTCAGCATAATGTAAAATTGTAAGGACTGTACTGCCTGCAAAATGGCACGTGTACAGGTTTAAAACATGTGTTCTATTAAATCTACTACTACCAATGATCTAATGGAAACAGTCAGGAAGACATAAAATGGTCTTGCCTGAGGGCACTCAACCACATAAATCAGTCATTATGTAGAAGGGCTAATTCAGTTGAGCATTAAAGAAAGTTTATACTGTACATAATATTAATTATAGACAAAAGTTTATACTTTTACAGTAAACTTATTTTTGACTTCTGGTTGCCTTTAAAATATTACTACCTTGAGAATTTCATATCAGATTGGATCCCAAGCCACTGAAATCAATGATGGTCCTTCTATCAACTTCAATGTGTTTCAGATCAGACCGTTTATCTGGAATGAGCAAATTTTCCCTTGATTTGTACATTCAACATAAAATAAGGGTATCAGTTACATGTAGCATCATAGCATGAACATACAGATGTATTTAAATAATTTATATCCAACTTTTACAGATGTAGAGGAGAGAGAGTTCTTCTGCATTCATCCTTGGGAGTTGGAACAGATGGCAAGAGGCTTAGTTTAATCTAATACAGACATTAAAATAACCTGCATTGCCTGCATTCTTCCATACAACAGAGTTGAGTTCACTAAAGGAGGAATTTGTGCTGCACTAGAATTCATTAGCAGAAATGTATACTTGAGCAATAGTTTGCTGTATTAGTCAATTCACTAATATTCTCTCTTGGTGTCACACACACACACAGTCCAATAAAAATCAATATAATTTGAAAGAATTTCCTCCAAGTATCATTTTTAAAAGGAATAGTGGAGTGGGCTAGAGGTTAAATCAGGAAGATGTAGGCTGGAAGCAAGACATCATAATTAAGGGCTGGTCTCCACTACGGGGGGGGGGGGGGTCGACTGCAGATACGCAACTTCAGCTACGTGAATCACATAGCTGAAGTTTGCATATCTGTAGCCGACTTACTGTACGTCCTCATGGCGGTGGCGGTCGGCGGCGCGCTCCCCCGTCTACTCCAGCTTGTGCCTCCCGGCAAGCTGGAGTTATGCAGTCGACAGGGGAGCCGCGAGCGATCGATTTTTCGTGTCCTCATCAGATGCAAGAAATCGATCGCCAGAAGATCAATGGCTCCCCGCCGATTCGGCAGGTAGTGAAGACATACCCTAAGAATGGAGCCATTTAAGCCAAAGAAAGAGAGAGTGAATGAGGGAGCACAAGCATGAAAATGACTCTGGTGGTCAGAGCACTCACACAGGATATGGGAGATCCAGGGCCCACTTGCCCTGCTCCAATCTCTCTCCAACAACTTCAACAGGAGAAACTGAAGGAGCCCTGTATCAGAGTATACCATAACCCAATGGTTAAAAGCACTCACCTGAGAGGTGGCACAGCCTTGTTCAAATCCTTTCTCCTTCTCAGCCAAAGTGAGAACTTGAACTGTGGGACTCCTACAGCACAGGTGAGTACCGTTGCAGGGGAAAATGTCTGAAAAAGTCTGAGTAAGAATAGTTTGGGAAAACAGCAGCAAGGAGTAAGACTCAATTACTTTTTGACAGATGGTTATAGGGTCCCTGGGCTGCAACCCAGTGTAGATGGTAGGTCCAGGGTCTCCAACCAACCACTGGAGAAGATGGTGTGAAACTCCTGATAATGGGATACAGATCAACAGAGAATACTGGTTATTAATTTGTTAGATTCTACTACCCCAGAAGGGTGGACTAAATCATGACCTAGCGATAGGGCCAAGTTATGAGAAGAGAAACCACTGCAGTGCCAGAAACACCCTCAGAAGGGGACACCAAATGGAGAAAGAGCTTTTACATGATGCCCAGCCACAAGGAGGTGCTCTAGTGGTGAGTGAACTCCTTCACAGAATACTATTAAGATTTGATCAGTAGAGTGTGAGAATCTCAAGAAAATCATTATGGGAAACTGATACTCTGATCTTACCCTGTGAATTTCAGTTTGACATGATAGAAATTTTGTATTCCAGTGATCTTGAGAGTTACACCAGTGGGAGATTTACATCCTAGTAGGGACACCTATGTTAGAGAGGTCAAAGGGTAAGGACCAGATGAAAAGCAGCTCACTGGCCGCCAAGGTTAGGGGGTTGAGCATTAGGGCCAACAATCTATCCTTGTAAAAAGAAAAGTTATAGAAACACAACAAGGCAGCCATTCCTCCAACAGCAAGATAGACAGATGATAACCATGTCCAAGCCCTTGAGTGATGTCTAATGGCATGAGAGGGATTCAGATTTGGATACTCTGAGCAGGACACCCACATGTAAAGGAAACCAACACAGAGCATTCAAAGAAAGAAGAGACAGATTCATCAACAAGTTTTAGTATCTTTCTTTCTGTAATGGCAGGCGTCAGCCAATCCAGCAAAGACGAGGGCATAGGTGAAGTGAAACTCAAGTGAAACTCCTCTTGAGTATAATGAACTGAGTATCAATGGAGAGCACTGAATCTACACCGGTGAAACTGAAATCAAATTTGACCATTAATACATATCCAGTTAGAGCCAAAATTCAACAAGTGACTGAAAATTTTATTGTGTGAAAAATACTTTTATTCCACCTCTTGAACTGATCTCAGAATCTTTTTTCAAAACAATTCATTTCCAGGCTGAAACTAGATCTGAAATATCCACCCAAAGTGTAGATTTTTGAGAAAGACATTATTGGAAAATATGGGTTTAGAATGCACAGATAACTATTGTAATGTTGGTACAATGATGTATTCTATTTCTAACTCTAAGAGGTGAGAGGAATGAGCAAGTGAAATTTAAATAGCTCTCACTCCACTTCCAGTGCCAATGCTAAAATACTGCTGCTTTTTCCACCCTGTGTTTGATGTTCAGCAGGTTAAGTGTTACATGCAGAGAAGGCTAGTGTTACCATTTAGCACAGAAAGAGGAAAATAAAAGAGGAGCAGCTTATACTTAAGAAAAAGGGGGAAAAAAGGTGTCTGAAGTCTTGCATCTTGGATCTATTTTGCAAAACCCATGACATGTGGTGCAACATAATTTACCTTCAGGAACAGAATCCCCCTGTAAAAAAAGAGTATTAGTATCCAAGCATTGGGATGCATAAAAATCTAAAATAGCAAGATAGTTCTGAAATATTACTGTCCTGTTTGAAAGGCTTCATAGCTATCCTCTGCCTCTTCCCAGGCTTCATGACTTCAAGTTTCTACCTGACTTCCTCCAGCAACCTCTTTCCACTCTGAAACCACCTCTCAGACTTCAAGTGCCCTTCCCCCATTATTCTCTCTGATACTACAATTGCTAGTCCTATCTATATATATAAAAGTCAAATGATGTATGCGTGCGTGTATGTATGCGTGTATGAGTGTATGTGTGTATGCGTGTACGTACGTGCACTTACTCCTTCCACACCGTTTGAGCTAGAGACTTGAAATTTGGTACAGTTAGAGGTCTTAGGTCCTAATCAGGGTAAGAGTTGAATTTTTTTCAAATCTCACCTCTGACGCCCCCCAGGGGTGAAATTATTTAAAGGCCAATCACATCAGCTGGGCAGCTGCTGTTCTCTGTGACAGTTATGATGTCATAATACCCCCTCCAACGGACCCTGCATTCGCTCAGCTCTCTGCCCCCTCCCCCCTCCAACGGACCCCGCACTTGCTCAGCTCTCTGCCCCCTCCTCACCTCCGACGGACCCGAGCTGGGTTTGGTTGGAGGGTGAGTGAGGTAGGGGTGTCGGGTTTGGTCGGGGGGATGAGGTGGGGGTGTCGGGTTTGGCCACCGGGGTAAGTGAGCCGGGGGTGTTGGGTTTGGTCGGGGGGGGGTGGGAAGGTGTCGGGGTGGGTGAGGGGTGAGGTGTGGGTGTTGGGGTTGGTCAGGGGGTGTTGGGTTTGGTGGGGGGGTAAGGTGGGGGTGTTGAGTTTGTTTGGGGGTGTGAGAAGGGGGGTCGGGGTTGGTCGAGGGGTAAGTGAGGTGTGGGTGTCGGGTTTGTTTGTGGTGGTAGGTAGGGGTGTCGGGTTTGGTTGGGGGGAAAGTGAGGTGGGTGTGTCAGGTTTGGTCTACGGGGGCGAGGTGTGGGTGTTAGGTTTGGGTGGGGGGGTGAAAATGTGAGTCGGGGTTGGTCGAGGGGTAAGTGAGGTGGGTGTGTCGGGTTTGTTTGTGGTGGTAGGTGGGGTGTCGGGTTTGGTTGGGGGGGAAAGTGAGGTGGGTGTGTCAGGTTTGGTCTACAGGGGGTGAGGTGTGGGTGTTAGGTTTGGGTGGGGGGGTGAAAATGTGAGTCGGGGTTGGTCGAGGGGTAAGTGAGGTGGGGGTATTGGGTTTGGTCGGGGGGGTGAGGTGGGGGTGTCAGGTTTGCTCTCTGGCCCCTCCCCCCCTCCAACAGACCCCGCACTTGCTCAGCTCTCTGCCCCCTCCCCACCTCCGACGGACCCGAGCAACGCCGGGTATTTTTGCTAGTTTAATATAAAAGGGGACTGTATGACTCTTAGCCACCTTTGTAGACAGCTCTGAGGTTCTCAGAAGATATGTGCTATACAAATGCAAGAGAATCACAGAAACACTTTGCAAAGGAGGCTAAGAATCATATAAAATATATATTTTTCAGACTGATAGAGAAACTCAGACCATGAAGCAAAGTGTGAATTTAGGTCACAGCAAACCAGTGGTAGACTAGGAAGAGAAGCTAGGTCTTCTCATCTTTAGTTGTCTGCTCAAACCACAATAATGTTTCCAAAGGCTTCTAGAGCTCCTCCTTACACATTTCAAGATTCCTGTGCTCCTATCCTCCAGATGACCATTAAATCCATGAAGTGGTTGGTATTATTTCTGAACATATGCCAGCAAGACAGTTCCATTCACAATCAGCACATTATTTGGACTCTGCTAAGCAGCTTAAAAAGTATAATAGGTGAAAACTGACTGACACTGCCCTATAAACTCTGTCCAACATGGGGCCATGCCTCCCTTCCCAGGATCATCAAATATTGGGACACCTCAATACAATTACAGTAGAGACCTTAGGTATCAAGAGGCAGGAAAGAAGGGGCCAGGGTGGTGAATGAGGGGACTGGAAAGTGAATGAGGTTACATCTTTACAGTAAAAGGTGTATTTTACATTAAGAAAATGAACACAATGTACCTTCGCTGGGAAGTTAAAATGAGATGGGTGACTTCAAACAGATATTTCAATTTAACACCCCATTGAAGAGAAGATACTGTAGTTTTGAACTCTATCTAGCCATAAGAGGTATAGGGTTGACATCAGCCAGCTCCATCAAGGAAAAAAACTACAGTGCCTTGTTATCAATAGGATTTACATCAAGATAGCTACCTTGAGGTAAAAAACCCAAACAAACTCAAAACAACCACACCATTTTGGTATGAAGACATAGCCTAGGATGGTGGGACCCAAGAACAAAACATGAACTGCCTCTTGCCCATTTACCTGACTATATAGAATTCTGTATATGGTGGTTCTATGTACTGTCATGATCAGTCAGATACAATTTAAACATCAGTGTGATGTTAAGTTCTGAAATGCCACCTACTATGTAGCAATAACCAGTGCTTAATCTGTGCCAGGGCTGAGCCCTGACATTTCAAAGCTGGCTATGTCAGCTGTGAAAATTAAAAAAAACAAACATGTTTGAGCCCCAGCACCTAATTGCTTGAGTTCCGGCACCTCTTTCATTACAAATTAGGTAGCGGTAATAACTACCAATGGAAATGTAAACAGCCTGCAATCATTACTGTTCTATCACCTCGCAGCATAAATGACTGTGTATGACCTAAATTCCAAGTCCTCCAACTTTGTGTCTGTTCAGTATCATCAATAGAAAATGAATAAACAATGAATATAAATAATATAATAAAGGCAATATTTAGATTATTGCAGATAGGCAGTATACCGACATTTTAGGTTAGGACTGATGGGTGCTTTTAAGATTAGAGTCCTATGGAATGTATAAACTACGAATTTGTGCAAAGATTAGGAAATAACTGAAGGAGACAGCACTCTTTAAAAAAAAACATTTAAACTGGTTAAATAAGACTAGCATGTTCCCATTTTCCTTTTGTACTTTTGGACAAAGATCTTATAACCTCCTGCTAGCCCCCTCACACTTTCCAATTCACTGCAGGGTAGACTGCAATAATTGGATCTGTTTCTTTGCTAAATAGAAAACAGAACAAAGAAATGGAGGCATTCCCCTCTTGGTTAGAAGTAATTAAGTACCTAAGTTAGAGATACCCACACAACTATCTAGGGAGTTTACATTGATTTCCAAGTGTCATAAAAGACAAAAGTTCTCCATCTTGGCACAGAGGATGAATACACTGATGGCTCAGATTAGCTCATGTCTGAAGACTTATTGTTAAATATTAAATAGAATGTTTAGATCAGAGCTGCTAAGAGTAGGGCAGACAGGGACAAATCCCAGCAGGGACAGAAAGGTGTTTTAAAGGACCCTATACTCCATGGAATGAAATTTTTTTCCTCCTTCCCCAATAAACTTTCAGGTGTGTCTTGCACCCATAGTGTGGACCACCACATCTTTCCTCTGACTGTTCCAGGATTAAGCCCTCTCTGCAGTGCTGCTGGTGATCAAGGCAGGTCTCCCTGCCCTGCATCATTACACTGGCACATTTGCATCAGTATGGAATTCAGGAAGCACCAGAGAATCCAGTGATTTCAAAATGTGGTTAATTATCAGGAGGAGAATTAAAATGTTTAAAATGTTTGCTGTCCTGAGTAAGAAAAAGACAGAGAAAGGCAAAGAGAGGTCATAACAGAGAATAATGAAATGTAAACTTTGTACTGTCTCTTGGGCCTAGACACCAATTATTTTTTTGCAATACAGCAGTCCCAGGAGGTTCCACTCAGAGACCAGAGCCACACTTAATACACATATACACATACACATATATACGCACTCAATACACATATAGAAAAAGATCATCCCTGCCAACAGGTTAACAATCTAATGATAAGACAAGAGATAGCAGTTGGATACAGCAAATGGTTATCAGGAGAACAATATAAGGCATTGTACAAATGTAAATGTATAATAAATTTGGAGTACAGAGGGTATGGATCTTCTTGTACTCTTTGCTGAATTTCATAATAGGTTTGCCCATTTTGAAATGCACCACTGAAAAATAAATATTGCTTACCTGTTGTGTCTGGGTAATACAAATATAAGTTAAAATGTGTAAGTGGGCAGTATATTAACTAATTGGTTTTTACCATCAAAAGTAAAGTCAAAGTGAACAATGAAAAGTAAAAGCAAAATAGAAAAAGGGAAAAGGGCAGAGGTAGGGAAAAGGTTACAGAAGGAAACATCTTAGAAATATCTGAGCATGTACTAAATATTGTGTTAGAATCAGGAAGCTCAGAATGGATCATAAGAGGAGATATAGGAATGGTTAATCTGGAGCAGATCCATATTCCATCAAGGCCAGAATCCAGTTTTAGAGTGGCCAAAATTAATCAAAGCAGGGAGACCAACTGACAAGAAACCCTGAATAAAAAAATAAGCTACTAATTATTAGCAACAGGCCTATCTTATTGATGCTAGATAAATGTTTAATATTTTTATTTTGGAATGCTTGAATGAGATGAAGTTAGAGTGTTATTTTACATCCCTCTTCTTCCAAACAAAAAATAAAACTAACAGTTTGTGACAAGGCTGCCCCGCAAACTGCTAAGTGCAATACCCTTACTTTAAAAGCAGTTGAATTACTGCTGTAACATGACACATTTCAAGTTCTTTTTTAGGGCCTAATATAATTACTATATCCCTCCTGCAAAACAGCGCAGCACACAAGGCAAATGACAGTATAGCCCCAAATAGAACCTATTGAAAGTATCTCCTAACGGGGTCACAGAGCAGATCAATCTTAACCATTCTTTCTGCATTTAGCATCCTTTGGGCAATCACCAATCTACCCAGGAGGTCTGATTTGAAAGCTAAAAGAAAAGATTAGTGAATGAGAATACTGATCTGAAATGCATGAAATGCATGCACACCTATCTTGCAATCATACAGCAATTTATGGTGCTCATAGTTAGTGAAATAACTTCATAAAATGGCCATATTAGTGCCTAGCCACTTTAAAAAAGTCAGCATCTATCTTCATCTCATGGTATGATTAAATCTCATCAGTCTTTCACAGTCACTCAGTCAAACTCTCCCCATATTAAGTTTCTAAAAGGATAACCTGGCATACACAGATATAAGTGAGAAGCTGAAGTCCAGGGAAATACTTTACTCTGAATAAAAGCTATCATTATGTTTGGATAATCAAAGAGGTTTGCTGTAACAGACTTGTTTCTAACTTACCCATCTTATGTACTTATGTGACCCTCATTACCATAGTATCTCAACTATATCATTACCATAGTATCTGAACACCTTACATCCACATAATGCCCCGGCAAGATAGGAAGATACCATCATTCTCATTTTACAGATGGGGGGGATGAGGCTCTAAGTGACTTGCTCAAGATGATACAAGAAGTCAGTGGGAAAGCAAGGACTCAAACCCTGGTCTCCCAAATCCCTGTATGGTACCCCAACCACTACATCACATTTCAATGATATCTTACTTTAAAAAAAATACACACAATGCAATCACTAATTCAAAAAACAAAACAAACAAACAAAAAGACCAGATATATTATATAGAATCTCTTCAGGTGAAAATGGTTAATTAAATCCTTGATACCACTTATTCTGAAATAAGTAATTCTCAAACAACAAGGGAAAGACTAGGAGTCCTTGCTACTACTTCAGCAAAAACAGAAAGAGGTATGATTTTCAGATGACAACTTATTTCAGCAAACTAGAATAGGAACTATGACAGTATCAGTAATTGTAACCCAGATATGCCCTGTAAAACAATGTAGTCAGCCGTTCTCACTCAAAGATTGTAATCAGAATAAATATAGGTAGGCACATGGAACATAACATCAAATAGTGCTTCTGAACAACCATTCCTCAGAGAAATAGAGAAAGGAAGTAAAGCACTGAATTAAAATGGCAACAAAGATAAAAAGCTAATGCTCAGTAGATATTGAAGACATGCATACAGTAAAGTATTGCAATAAGAATAATAATAGCCTGTTTCTAAGGGTTTTAAGCCTTTCAAACTATGAAACCAATTATTTGCTGAAAATACACATTAGCATCATAAGACATTTTGGCAGGTAGCAAGTGGAATTCAGTTGAACTGAATTTTGGATTGAAAAAAGTGTAATAGTGCAGAAAGAAAGACAGTAATGACTATCATCATACAAAAAGGTACAGTAAGTTTTTCTCAATTCTTAAAGAATCAGTGCTACTGCATTAACACTGAACAGCATTTTCCATGTTTACTTTGCTTCACACTTTAAAATGAAAACAGAAATTAGATAGCTCAGAGATGAAATAAATAAATATTTGGATTTTTATGTACAATTAAAGTGTAATCAAATTTGGCTTTGCAAATTTAAAACTCTCAGACAAGCTGCAATAGGGCTGACTGATGTATTTCATGAAGGAAGAGGAATTTACTCTTTTGAGTGTAATGTATGCAACATATGCATGCACATTCCATGAGAACCAGGGGATTCTAACAAGCTTACAGGTTCAATTTCAATGGAACCCATTTGAAGTCTCTCTTGGGTAGAGTTTAGTCAGTGAGAAAAACACCACAAATATCATACTCATCCACCAAATATCATACTCATCCATCACCGATGCCAAAGAATACAGTAAGATCTCTAGCTTATTAGTTACACGGTGTCAATAAACAGATATTTTATGCTACATAATCTTCTTGATCCTGGATTCAGGAAGGTATCTAGGCACAGGAGTTCCAATGAAATCAATGGGACTACTCATTGGTCTAAAAGTTAGACACAAACTTAAGTATCTTGCTGAACCAATGCTGAATCAAGGTCTTTGTTCATGTACTTCCACTCTTGGCTTCCTGCCGTCTTCCATTCTGCCATAACTTTGAAAAATCCCTTAATTCTTTTGCTTCAACTCTCTCCTTAACCTAATGTTTTCTGAGTCCACCACTGACCTTTCCACACCTCCCTGTATTTAGTCTATATTATATTTTTAGCTGTTCTCTGAAGGGTAGCATTGTAAAACTCACTTTACAGTCATTTTTGTACAGGTGTTAATTACAACACAGTTGTGCAATAAATTGTTGAGTATATTTACGGGCAATATAATAAAGAATAGTAGACCAAATATTGAGGCCATTACTCAGATTTTACTTTGGTTTGTTAGTAGTAATAACGGACTAGAATTTGACCCAGTGCAAGAAGTAAATGCCCATTTTGAGGAGGAGGGATGAAGGTCTTGATTTTGCAAGATGTCATCATGTTGAGCAATACCTTACTCCACAGGTAGTTTAATTGAAATCGGCTGGGACTATTGTGGATTAGCAAACCACCCAACAAGAGTATAAGTGGTAGAATCTGGCCCTCAGACAGAGAGTATTCACAAAATCCCTTTATCACAGAGGCAGGGAATCTTAATTCAGGTTATTTTAGCAATGGTTTGATAGGTCAAATTCAGAGAATGCAAACGAGGGTTTTTACGTCACATAAATCAGATGAAACAATTTGCCAACTGAAGATGCAGATGAGAGGGCTTGTGGCACAGAAAGCAATGAACAGGAGGGTGAAGGAAGGAAGTATATAAATTATTCTGCAAAAAGGCTCTGCCAGGCTTCAGGAGAAAAAAAGGGTCAGGATTTGCTCCTCGGGAGTTAAATCACAAATGTCCAGTGCTATAGACAAAATGATAGAGAATAATTTCTACCAGAAATGAATTCCTCAGTAACTTTCAGACTAAAAGTTCTGTATCACACCACTTGAGCCATCCAATGCCTGGCCTATCCAAAAGAGAAATTACCAGATTTTCTAGCAATTCTGCTCTCTGAATAGTTACTTGTAATGATGTACATTTTTCTAAACCAGACCCTTTGGAGAGAATTTGGTTTTAGACGTGTAGAGTAATTTTATATTATTAGTGCTTTTTAAATGTTTATAAAAGCCCTTTGAATTTGGAAATGATTAGTAGCCTGAGAACATGCAATTTAAAATGATGTATCTTTAAATTATTAGGAGTAAAACTATTGTGAGGCAATTAGGTGTTCTGGGCTTCAAAGGAGAATCTATTAAGCAAACATGAAATTTGGCATGCCTCAAAATGATTATATATCTTTACATTCACTCTGAATGTTCAATTTTAGAAGCCTCGGTTAATGCACAGGGAGTAATAAGCTGACTCTTCTGATGGAGAGACAACCAAAGGAGAAAAAGGAGAAAAATTAATACTATCCTCAAAATTCAAATGCAGTGTCCTGCAGGACCAAGTACACCTAGACCATCCCTGACAGGGATGTTTGTCCAACTTGATCTTAAAATCCCCAACACTGCAGGTTTCCATAACCTCCTTGGAAAGTGTATTCTAAATCTTAACTATCCTTATCGGTTGAAAGTTTTTCCTAATATCTAACCTAAATCACCCTTGCTACAGATTAAGCCATTTACTTCTTGACCTACCTTCAGTGGATATGAAGAACAATTAATCACCATCCTCTTTATAACAGCCCGTGATATATTTATAGGCTATTTTCAGGTCCCCCCTCAATCTTCGTTCCTCAGACTAAACATATCCCATATTTTTTAAAATCTTTCCTATCAGGTCAGATTTTCCTAAATCTTTTATCATTTTTGTTGCTCTCTTCTTGATTCCAATTTGTCCACTTCTTTCCTGAAGTGTGATGCCCACAACTGGACACAGTACTCCAGCTGAGGTCAGACCAGTGTCAAGTAGAGTGTGACAATTTGTGATCTATTATAACCCCAAATCCTTTTCAGCAGTGCTACCACCTAGTCACCTATTCCCCATTTTGAAGTTTTGCTTTCAATTTGATATTTGCCAAAAGTAAAAATACAAAACCAGATGGGAAAAATGTAACTTTCAAATGTTTAAAGGCTATCACAAACAAGTTTGATTTTAAAATACACCATTAAAATGCAGAGGAAGAACATCTGAGTTCCCCTCTTTAATGAAGCAGAGATAAATGACGAGAGAAACATTACATTTTTAGACAAACATAAACCACAAAATTCAGACTGAGGTTTTTATAAAATTAAAGTTTTCTAATATATTAAGTCACTCTACAGGTTACAAGCCCAGACACTCAAATTCATAGTTTGTAATATTAAAATATATTTGAAGTTCTAGATCTATTAGAAAGGGGGCCAGATTGATCCCTCCATGAATTAATCTACTCTGCCCTATACTAAGACTAGCTGACTCCTTGGCAACCCCATGGAGGGTTTTCTATGCTTTCAGGGTCCACATGGAGAAGGAAAATTCAGAGACTGAGCAGAAATGGCTGGGAACAGCAGTATTTCCCCTTATCAACCCTACACAGATAAAGAGGAGGTTATACAACTTCAGGCTGTAGTAATAGATAATATTAACATGAACAGTTTTAACTGGTAATGTTAACTTTAACTATTGAAATTGATTTTCAATAACTCTTGGAATACTAGGGAAGTCCCAGAAGACTTGAAAAAATCTAATATAGAACTACTATTTTAAAAGGGTAAATGGGACAACATAGGTAATTATAAGTGTGTCAGCCAAACATTGATCCCCAACAAAATAACAGAATGGCAAATGTGGAACACAATAAAAAATTAAAGGAAGATAATATAATTAATGTCAGTCAATGTTGGTTTATGGTAAATAGAGCCTGTCAAACTAACTTGGTATCTTTTGTCGATGAGCTTATCAGTTTGGTTGATGAAGGTAATTTTGTTGATGCAACAGACTTTTCCAAGGTATTTGAATTGGATACCACATAATTCAGTATTTTGTTTAAGAAACTAGAAAGTTAAATAATATGGCAAACTTTAAATGGATTAAAATCTGGCTACTTGATGGGTCTCAAAATGGTATAAATGGGAGTCATTATCCAGTGACATGTATAGAGTGGGATCCCACAGGCATCAGTTATGAGCCGTATATTATTTAACATTTTTACCAGTGACCTACAATAAAACATAAAACCATCCCTGAGAAAGTTTGTGGATGACACAAAAATAGTGAACAGCACTCATCACTGATGCAGGGTGACCCAGGTTGCTTGGTAAGCTGGGTACAAGTAATATAAATTTTAATAATGCCAAATATAAAATTATACATCTATGAACAAAGATTACAGTTCATTCTTCCAGGATGGGGGCTCTAACCTGGGAAACAGTGCTGAAAAAGCTTTGACTGATAATCAGCTGAAGATGAGCTTCCAGTGCAATGAGGAGGCAAAAAAAGAATAATGAACTCCTAGGAAGCATAAACACAGGAATATTGAGTAGGAAGGTTATTTTATCTTGATATTTGGCAAAGTTGTAAATTGCTACAATAATTCTGTGCCAGTTCTGTGTCTACAATTCAGGAAGGATGTTGAAAAAATTGGAAAGGGTTCAAAGAAGACCCATAAGAATGGTTAAAGAAGTGGAAAATAAGTATTATAGTGACAGAATCAAAGATCTCAATCTATTTAGCTCAGCAAAGAGAATGTTAATGGGTGACTCAATAACTGTGTATAATTACCTACATGGGGAACAAATATTTGATGATGGGCTCTCCAGTTCATCAGGGAGCGATACAACAAAATTCAATGATTGGAAGTTGAAGCTAGAAAAATTCAGGCTGGAAACAAAGCACACATTTTTAACAGCAAGGATAATTAATCACAGGAACAATTTACCAAGCATTGTGGTGGATTCTTCATCACTGACTATCTGATCACAGTGTCCCTTCTGCCCTCACAACCTATGAATCTATTAACTCTTCCAGGCTATATTAACTCTTCAACAGAGTGAAGCACTTTGACAGTAAAGGCACCTGAACACGAACATATTATATTGACTCTCACTTAAATTCACACTGTGCTGTCAGTAGGGAGGGCAAAAAGGGATTTTTGTTTTAATGAGACCCAGACCCAGTCTCAATTTCCAAGTTATACAAGGATGACATTTATCAATCTACGTTACTGGTGTACTGTGAGAATAAATATCTCAATATCATATTATTAATATTTCCTCTGCTTAGCCCAAACCTCTGAAATTTCACATGGTAAGAAACATCCCTGTTCTGTGTAAACTGTGACTTTTATTTATAACTTTGTTTAACTTGTTGTTAGTTAAAATTGTTATTTCTGACTTTTCTGTCAGCAGCCACCAGTGTAAAGTGTCATCATTTTGACATAGAAACATATGCAGTTAATAAGACTAATGCTCAAAAAATAATACACACCATAGTTAGGTACTGGTTTAATATCAGAAGCCAACACTTAATTTTGTTCTATAAAATGTAGGGGGGTTGCCTTTTATTATTATTATTTATTGTTATTATATTAAACTTGTATTAGTTGCATGGAAATTGGTTAACAATATGGAGTTCTCATGCTATGGGAATCATGAATATTTGTCCTCATGAACATAACGGTGGTTTGTAGCAAAAGATGCAGGGGGAAAAAACTAATCATTTGAATTTAACATATATTGGATGTAAAACTCTCAGTGGATACACAACATGACAAGAAATTCTTCTCACCATGTGTGCTTTCAACAAATTGTACTGGAAAAAAGGATCACTATATTTATCTACACAAGTGAACTGTACAGATTAATATAAGCTACTATTTAATTGCAATATTTGTTATCATAGCTCACTAAAAAATGAATGAAAAAGATGTAGATTCTCACCACATTATCCCCAGATATCTAACCTGACAGTTTTGCAAGGCTCTACTTTAAAGAATATCCCTGATTCCAGAAAACATCATCATGACTTACAGTCTTCAGATGATGGAAGTAACCTTCACACTCATGGTAACACTATTTTCAGCACTGACCAGTTTCAGTTATACAATACAAATGAATCTTAATTGCTATTAATATTTGTAAGATTTAGGGGTATTATATCTAGTCCATTATAAAAGCCCCAAACAGTTTAGTGAAGTCCTTCTGGAGAAGACTCCCCTGTTCAGGAGTCCCACTGAGGAGGCTATTTTGGTGAACACATTTTAAAATAGACCTTTTTGAAATATCTCTTAGTGGAAAATTCTGTACTTCTAAAATTTCATGTATCTCCAGAATTGCCTTAATTTTATCTTCCAATCCTTAAGTTTACCAGTGAAAAATTCCTATAGCGCAGGGAGAGGGAGACACAGAAAACAAAAACCTACAATATATATTGGGGAGAAAACCTCACTAACCAATACCATGCTGTTCTTAAATACTAGAAGCTATTAATTACTACCATTCAGAATTCTAAATGCATATTTCCTTATAATTGCTTTTAAATTACTTAATTCATTTCATACATTATGTATGTGTTATTAAAACAACCAGGGCTCTAAATCAAATATATTCCAGTCTACAAAATCTATTACATTCTTTTTGTAAATGAATGTTCTACATACAAACACAGGCAGATGGACACACAAACATTTTATATACTTTAAGCCACATAATAAAAGCGGAACTGAATTCTGTGTCTGTTTAATGCTCCTGCAAAGCATTATAGTAAAAAGACTGGAATATTCACTGATCATCTTCACATTTGATAAGGAGTATGCATGTATGATCAAAAAATACTGCTTTCTGTATAAGGGCTGTATTGCATGAGAGAACAGGGCACACCTCTGTGTGATAGGTCTTGGGGAATCTATGAGCAGAATGACAGAGTTGCCCCTGTGCAGTGGGACACATTCTTCTGATGTTGTAACAAGAAGCACCATTCACCTTGTGTGTTCCATTGACAACGGCCTACATAGGGGGTGTTGCAAAGCTCCGACCTTATCTCCATGGGTCCCGTGCTTCCAGGCAGTTTATGCTAGCCTCAGAGGCTCATTGAGGCCCTCCATGTAACCCTACTCTCTCTAAGGCCAGGGTTACAATCTACTGAGCCCTTTACATCATAAGCCATGAAGGAGGATGATGAGAGAATTCCCTCAGTCTCTGCTGTCCCTACGGGCTTGTTCAAGAACAGTTTGGGCTACTGTCCTGACAGAGACCTGTCTTCCCCTCCCATGAGATGTTTCCATAATGGCAGGCTGGGGGGAACCCAGGACCAACCTCTACTCTGGGTTCTGTCCCAGGGACCATAATGGCTACACTTCTCTGGGCCACTTCCCCACAGCTCTCCCACTTCTCTCTCTTAATGCCTTCTTCACCCTTACTTTAGGGCTCCCTTCCAGTGGCTTGAGGGTGTCTATTACATAGCCCTTTACCCACATTTCCTTTCTTATGGCTCACTTTTCCTCTCTCCATCCTGACCAGAGTGAGCCTTAATTAGAGTCAGGTGTTCACATTACCTTAACAGCCTCACCTGACTCTTTGCAGGTTAATTAGTCAGGTGTTTGCCTAATGGCCTCACTGTTTGCAGGCTAACTGGAGTCATGTATCCACCCTAGCATGGAGCAGCCCCTGCTCTGGTCAGTCAGGGAACCAAAAACAGCGTATCCAGTGGCCAGTATATCTGCCTTTGACTACTCTGCTGTACCCAGCTGGCCCAGGTCTATGACAGGTGGAAGGGACAAATTGATAATTTGAGAAATCTGCCTGATGAATTCAAGTTTGATTTTCTGAGCTGTCTGTATCCTTATGTCTTATGACTATCTTTTACTCTGTACTTCCCCATGCTCCTTGTGCTAAGGAGACAGGGGAATGGCACCAACACGTCCATCCACAAGTAGGCCAATCATTGACGATGTCAGCACCCAATTAGGTCTTCGTTGAGGAAGATAACAGTTGCATCCTAGGTGAAACCAGTTATCTCCATCTTCTCTCCAGGGGGCTGGGGTTTGGAAAATGGAAAAGTCTTCAACATAGGAGACATTTTTTTAATGGGAGAATGAGGAGATCAGGTATTAAAAAATAGCGTGTGAAACTTTGTGGGGAGGGGGACTTAGAGGGCCTCACAGTGACAAAGGAAGCTTAGACAGAACAGAAGGACAGGTTATCTTAATGGAAGTGTTTATTTTAACTGTGGGATCAGCTTAGAAGCAAGGTAACTGGCTGCAGAGAAAAAGACTTCACAATTCAGAGAAGTCATGTGCAGGAAGGGAGAATTCTGGATACTACAGAGGACTCTGACATATGCCAAAAGAATGTTCCTGGGCAGTGAGGAAACAAACTGGGAAATGAATGCAGGTATTTTATTGTTTTGTTAAATCTGTATCTTTCTTGCTGTATGTAAAGTATAGAGGATTGATTGGCTGTTGAATGCTTGAGAAGACTGTGTCAAATGTCATGTGAGCCAGAAGAGGAGACCTATATACCCAGAGTGCCCACGCAATTGGAGCTGTGGAAAAGGGCGTGCTTAAGCTACTAGGGATTCTCAGGGTGGAGGTCAACACTGATCCCAGGGCCTAGAGCAGCTGGGCCACAGGATCCCATTTCCATGAAAGTATAATAGACTGAACATCTGTACTCACAAGTATGTCAGAGAAGCCAAAGAAATAAACGGTGCCGGAGTTTATTCATCCTCGGAAAACTTAAAGCAGATGGGTCCAGCACGGTGGGACCCAAACACAGCAGCCTAATGAGTGTCCAGGTCGGGGATGTCTACTACTGCTGTGAAACCAAGTAACCAATTCAGTTATGTCTCCTATCAATGTACTTAATACATTTTCAAAATTAGTAATTCTGTGCTACCAGCAAAGTGCAAGCAGTATTGCACTAGTTGTATCTTATCACATTAACAAAAGATTACATTTTTGCTATCACTAAGATGATGTGAAATATCACCCTCCTTCTCTATCAGAATAAACACAAACATGGCCAGAAAGGTGGCAGATGGAAGGAGAGGAAAAGGGGAAAGTAAAGAAATAAAAAAGGGAAGAGAAATCATGAACAGACCAAGCTTTCAAGGTAGCAAAGGAGTCACTTTACTTAAAGAAGTTTTACTTATTCTAAAGGCAATGTAAGGAGAAAGCCAAACAGATACACATTTACAACATTACTTGAAATGTGTATGTGAATTGCAATCCTCTTGCTCCTGAAAAGTTGCCAGTATCACCTGTGTGTTTAAGAGGTTGTGGGCCATTTTACTTGGCACAGAGAGCTGAGCACATTGAAAATGAGAAGCAGAAAGAGAAACTAAATGGCTTGAACCATGGAAATTGGGGCAAATGTAAGCAACACAAAGTCATGAGGCTTGGCTGTGATACAGACTTTATATATATTTTCTCCCTTTTTAGGAGACAGGATCTTTTCCCATTGGTTATCTACTTTTTTTTTTTTTTACATAAAAATAGATGTGTAACACTGGTGAATTTACTATCTGATAATTGTAAACAGTACCATAGGTGTAGTCTGCACTTTGTATAGGCAGTAAAGGCACACTCCTGTCCGATAGAGTTTGCACTCTAAATTGGTCACATTTCTCATCTCACATTACCAGCCCCTCTACATTGCTAGTGCCACCAGTCCCAAATACTTGCTTGTCTGTTTCTCCCACAAATATCTTCATGCTTTCTTCCATCCCCAGGCCTTATAATGGACTGTCTGACCTGATCTGATCTGTGTGGCAAAAAACCTCTCTTCATTCAAATCCATTTTCAAGGGTCATCTGCTAAACCACCTAAAATTGCCTCATTGTCTCCTATGCCCCTTTCTTCATCCTTCACCACCACCTGCCCCTAGTGGAACTCAACATTAAAAGACTGTCTACTGCCAGTACTTTTTTCTTTCCATATGGCTCAGCTGGGCAGCACGAAGCACAGCCTGGCAGCAAAAAGCAGCTCAGGGTAGAATGGCTGCAAAGCGTTGTCAAGGAGGAAGGGTGACGTTTAGATGATGGTTGGAATTGAGAAGCAGATAAAACCATGCTGGCAGATAAGTATAGAGCAACTGCTCTACTGTTCCGTGACACTGGGATGGAAAAGTGGCAGGAAATATCTAAAAAGATTGGAGGCACGTAGGCTGTAGCTTGCACACCCTCACTTTGTTGGAGAGGAGACCGAGCACTCCTGGGCTCATTCAGTACTAACAAGGCAAGCCTGTAACAAGGCACACCTGCTCTGCCTGGAAGGAAGTGGGTGTGGGGGAGGTTAAAAAGGGAAAACCTGCCACTGGAAGGTGTGGTGGCAAAGAAGATTGCTACAGCTCAGAGACTGATAGCCAGCAGGAAGACAGTTGCAGGCCTTATGACCCTGAAACTGCATGGACCAGCTGTAAAGCAGGGCCCCCCCCAACAGGAGGGAATGGAGGTAGACCCTAATTAAAGACAGTGGGCCATCTGATAAGCCAGTCTCCAAACCTAGCCCTAGAAAGACTGCTCAAGAGACAGGCCATCTTATCTATTTATTTATTTTTTACTCTGATCACCTTCTATCATAAGGGAGAGACAGGGAAAAAAAACACATTTTTGTTTGGAGAATGCCTCACGTGCTACTAACAGGGGGGGGGGGGAGGGGACATTAACAACTTGAATGGGGACTCAGGGGAGCCCAACAATAATGACCGGAAGGTTCTGGGTATGTATATTTGATGCTTTGGCGTGGCGAGGATCATAGCAGTGGCAAGGGAACCAAACAGTGTGAAAACAGAATAGACAAAACAATTAATAGAAGTCAAGGCTGGAAGGGACCATTTGGTCATTGAGTCTGACCTCCTGTGTTACACAGGCCCCAGAACTTGCCCAAAATAATTCCTTTGAACAGGTCTTTAAAATATTAAAACTATTTTAAAATGTCAGTGATGGAGAATCCTCCATGGCCCTTTATAAATTGTTCCAGTGATTTGGTACAAGACCCAGAGCAGATCCCTGCAGGGATGCACTAGATATGTCCTTCTGGTCTGACAGTGAACCATTGATAACTACTCTGAGTATGAATTTTCAACCAGCAATTTCATCTAGATCATATTTCCCTAGTATGAGACTGTCTTGTGGGAATGTATCAGAAGTCTTATAAAATATCAAGACACATTCTCCTTTGGATCATGAGGTTTCAGTGGGTACTACCACTAGAATTCAAGTGTGGGCTATTATCTCTTCATACTTGCTAACCAAGGATTCAGGTTAGCACATCTCTTTCAGACCTCTCTGTCCTACCCCTTCCCCAAGATCGTGCCCCTCTGCTGTGCTGTGCTGCATCAAAGTGCTGCTGCAATACACTGTGGGAGTTCCCCTGCTTGCCTCAGTCACACTGGTCTGCCTCTGATTTGCATAATGAAGATGTGGTGGTGTAGCTGGGTGCCTATGGCCTTCACAGATGCTAGGGAAAACCCCAGTTAAATACACTACTATTTTTCTGGCAGTTCCTCAATTATCTTCATCCCTATCTCATGGAGCATACTAGTTATTGTAGCAATCCCTCTGTCTAAAGTACACTATCTACTACAAATCCCCTCAGTTTTTGTTTATTTACCACAGCAGTTGATAAGACTTTTCTACCTTTGCTTATTGACCCAGTATTTGCTCTTCAAACTGCAATAGGGATATTATGAAGTATTTCAAATCACAGATTCATAGACCTCAAGGCCAAAGGGGATCTTTGTGATTGTCTATTATTATTAATAATAGAAAAGGCACAACCACAAAAATCATGATAGATAGGAGTGCTCAGAAACTGCCAAAAAAATAATCAGTGAAGAAATACTTGTGCATAAATATGGGGAGGGGGGAAATGTTTATCAGGATAAACAAGTAAAGCATCCCTTTCAATATGTGTGAAATTAGTATATGTTGCTAATAAGACATTAAAATATTCTGGATGGATACAATGCCTTACGAACTGGCTAAACAAGCAAATTTGGGTGGGAGGGTGTTTCTGACACACCATTAAAATGTCGAGGACCTTCACTGCTCTGTTAATCACTGCAGACTTGTCTGTCTTTTTTTTAAAAAAAAAAATTATAACCACTCAATGAGACATTGATCTGCTTTCAGATCAAAACATGACATGAGATTCTGGAACTGAGGTGCCCCCACACACAAGACATGCAGACAATGCTTGAGGCTTATCAATGTTGGACTCCAAGTCACACATTATATATGATTATTAAGGGTATGTCTACCCTGCAGTTAAAATATCCGTGGCTGGCCCATGCCAGCTGACATGCTGGGGAGGGGGTTGTCAGGCTGCAAAAATTGCTTGTATGTATTATATCTATATCTATCTACAGAGCAGTTTTGCAGCCTGACCCCCGCCTCCCCAGGCATGTCAGCTGGCATGGGCCAGCCACGGGTATTTTAACTGCAGGGTAGACATACCCTTAATAATCATGTATAATGTGTGACTTGGAGTCCAACATTGATTAGATAGATAGATATAGGAGGAAAGGTCCTATTTTCTTCACACACACACACACACACGGAAAGGTCAAGTACCCTGTAGTTATGCAACACAACAGAAATGAATGGATTTTTTGTGTCGGATGCTAGCTTTTTTCTGCTGGGGCCAACAGATTATTTGTAGCATAGAAACAAAAAACAAATCTATACAATATACAACATAAATCACTGCTGATTTCTGTATGATCAGTATTGGATTTCTTTCCAGAAACATTATCTCCTATGATTACATATCTGAAAGTTATTTTTTTTTCCATAGGAACCCAATGTAATGAAAACAGTTTTCAGGCCGTGAAAATGCACATTGACAATGGAAGGTAGCCCAAATAAATAGTTAAAAAAGGAGAGGGCATAAAACTAAATATGTATTTAGGCAAAATCAAAGATTTAGAAGGCTTTTTCTTGGCTTTAAGTGCCATAGTTTTTCATGGCCTTGTTCCAACTAAATGTGTCCGATTAACTACAAAATCCCTCCCACATTACAAATTATTCTTTTCCATTTTGCAGTTCATTTGCAATCCAACAGGACACAGTAATGAAGCCAGCCCTGGCATTTTTTGTATCTTAAAACTATGAATGTTTTCCCCTAGTAGCCCTTTTCCTTATAGGGAACATGTAGGGTAAAAATCACTTCATGTGCATAACACCAAGGATAATTAAGCTTTATGTTGGGAACGTGACGTTTACCCACCTACCCCAGACTGGGGCCAGGATACAAGATCACGGTGCAAGCTGTAGGCTGGGAGTACCATCTTCAGTCACTTACCTTCACTTGGGCAGTGTTGGGTCCACAGGAGTTGCAGAAAGGCAGACTCCTTCGCCTCCTCGCTAACCCTCCTTATCTGAAAACCCCCTACAGCTGCAATGCTGCACTCTGTTGGCAGAGAGGACCTTATGCTAGCCCTTGATAGCTGGAGACCAATGTTCCATCCTTAAAATATGGATATGGTAACCCAATAACAGCTTATTGTTAAATGGAAGGTTTAGATAACGTGACTAACTGTGCTTTTGTTTCTTCATTCTCTCCCTCCTAAAAACAAAAATGTTGGGAAGAATAAATGAAACTAACAACAAACCATCAATAAATGAAACTGCAATTACGAGAAGTTCACAGGTTTGTTTAGTGGGGGTTTATAAAGTTCACAGGTTTGTTTAGTGGGGGTTTGTAAAGTCACTGAATGACTTTAATGTGACTGTGCAAAACCAGCATCCTGTGGTTCCATGGCTGTTGTATCTTAATGATGACTATTTAAAGATACTCAATTAAGAAATGAAAGATCCCCTTCTGCTCCCACCTAGCACTCCTGCAAACTAAGCCTGGGCAGCAAGTATCTGGCTGTAGTCTCTCTCTCATGCATCATCTCATGAATAAAAGACTGTTACACCCTTTGTAATCCCATTGTCTTCAGCTATGACCTCCATAAAAACCTCTGCAAAGCCCATTGTTCTTAGTGGATTTTTACCTTTCTTAGGATTTTCTCTATTGTCCATTCCCACACTATATAAGCACAAATACAGTATATTTGACAGAAACTCAGTAAACCATGCTGGTGATGATCCATAATTTGCTCAGTTTGGCCCTACAGTGCTAACTGGAATGAAAACCATATTTTAGTCACAGAAGTCAGAGCATATGCTGCCGGTAACATATACAACATAGATCTGTTGAGTAGAAAAGTCACACTTTTGCACAGCCACACTTTTTGAGTAGAGCAGCATTGTAGTAGTAATACTCCTCTCTAATCCTTAACTATATAGCACCATTCATGCAAGTATCTCAAAATGCTTTACACACACTGATTCGTATGGGGTGCAAATTACATTTTGTGTCTCCAGACGCCACCCCTACAGAAGTTGGCCATTGTATGACTGCAGTACTCTGGTTGGGGAACATCAAAGCTCTGAATCCACTATTCTCACCCAGTTTAGCTGGTCCTCTCACAAGATAATCCAGCCCATTTTCTGGGCCATGCCAGCTGGCTTTTGGAAGAGCAGGAGCTGGTAGCTGATTTGTGCTTCTGCATGACACTCCCACAGCCAGCACACTCCCACGGCCAATGCCGGCTTTTACCAGAGCAAGTTAATCTAGATCTTTAGTTATGCTCAGAGCACCCCTGTGAGCTAAGCAAGTATTGCTCAAACTATGCCATTCCTGCACTACAGACTCTCTGTTTCATTGTAAATCTCCTGCCTAGAAGACTCCCCAGCCCCCTCCTCTCTGGATTCTTGCTATAGATTCAATGAAACAGTGCACATCTGCTCTGTTTTAAGACTCCAATGACGAGACTGTCCTGGGAATAAAAGACATCTGGTCATTAAACAGGACTACACTTTTGATTTTCACAGATCTGTTTTCACTAATATGTCTATGGAAAGGATGTTCAGATGTGCACTTCAGAAACACACTCATATTTCACTCCACATTTTTACTAAATGTCTGTGTGATGCTCCCCAGGGTTGTGAACTATCTCACCACCACCTGCCCTTCAGCACCAGGCAGCCTTGCCTGTGCCTACTGTGAATCAACCCCCTGAATCCATCAGTCTCTGGCAACACAAGCACTGCTTTCCAGGCTCCTGCAGGCCTTGCTCCCTCTCTGCAGGTTAATGAATGGCACATACCAACCCCCTGGTCCTCTCTGAGCATTCCCTGTAGCATCCAGTCCCTTCTCCACTGAACACTCTACCAAACCTGCTGTTCCCAAAATAATAGTATATACACTTGTAAGATTCAGCTGAGGACTCCCTCTTTGCTTAACACCAGCAGATACATCAATTTACAGTGAAAACAAAAATGTTTGTCAAAGAAAAGCAGTTCTAGTGATAGTAAGAATACTGGAAACCAATTGTTACACGTAAAACAAAATCATAATGCTTTCTAAGATTCAACTCACCTAACAAGTTACTCTCTTATCTAAATAAATTTTATTTCACCCAAAGCTCTCAGAGTTTTCAACCAAGCATGACTGAGACCCCTTTGTCATGAAGCAAAAATTGTTGTCCTTTTGCTTCCTGAAGGAAGCGATACCTGAATGTCTTTGCCTTCTACTTATACCCTCTCCCCTCAGAACCAAAAAGTTTATTGTCTTTACTTTTGGACAGGATAAACCCCATGGCTTGTTTCTTTCCCCATGTGTGTTCCTTTCCTGTTGACTTCACATATCCTCATTAGAATTCGAATGGATATATAACTGGACAACCATTCTGTTAGCTTATAATGCTTAATTTACATCCTGAGGGAAAGATGTACTTCTTATCTCCTGTCTGGAAGAACCGTCGAAGGAATGTCAGCTTTTGGTGATTTGTTTTTACCTTACTTGTTTAAGAACATATTTTTTCAGATACAGATACATAACTCACAGCATAGTTCATGTACATACATCTCATAATGATATAGATGACCCGCATGAAGTTTGAGCCCAGTAATATACTTAGTATATTTATTTCTGTAATATCTTTCAATTCTTCAGCTTGACTAGACTTTCCCTGCAAAAACTTTAGTCTGAAGATAAATTTAAAAATGTATGTTTTCAATCTTCAGACTAAAGTTTGCATGTGCTGATACTTCGTGTACATTGGAAATTACAAAGGTCATTTTCAATATGTGCTAACTACTTATGTTAAACAATCTATTCCACTTTGCATTTTGCTGTGATGCTAGGAGTTACATTCCCAGACCTGAAGAACAGCTTGTGTGACTCAAAAGTTTGTCTCTCTCAGCAACACACACTGATCCAATAAGATATATTATCTCATGCACCTTGTTTATCTAACCATTGGGAATGGCAGAAAATATCTCTCTCCTGTGAAATGGTAAATAGAGACAGACCAAACATTCACAATATCGAAAGGGTCTTCAATAATTTGGCAAAAAGTAGCTCTGTCAAGATGTTCCATGAACAGCTTTTCAGTGGGTTTTGTATATTAATTATGGATAGTATTAATTATTTGATAGTAAATGTACTGATGTGTTCATTAAATGCATTGGATCCAGTGTTAATAAAATATCAGTTATCTTAAATAACTAAAACAATATTTTGAACAGTCAAGCTTTCCTTAAGCATAGCTTCTTTATATATATATACTAGCATAAGTGCCCGGCGTTGCTCGGGTCAGTCGGAGGTGGGGAGGGGGCAGACAGTTGACACCCCCTGACCAACCCCAACACCCACCCTTCACCCACCCTGACACCTTCCCACCCCCCCGACCAACCCCAAGACCCCCCGGCTCACTTACCCCCCGACCAAACACGACAACCCCACCTGACCCCCCAAAACAAACCCAACACCCCCACCTCACCCCCCGACCAAACCCGACACCCCCACCTCACCCCCCGACCGAACAGTGTATTTAATAATCTGTGTGCTACACAGTGCACCGTGAGCCGGGGGGGGGGGTGTCGGGTTTGGTCGGGGGGTCAGGTGGGGGTGTTGGGTTTGCTTGGGGGGGTCAGGTGGGGTTGTCGGGTTTGGTCGGGGGGTAAGTGAGCCGGGGGGTGTAGGGTTTGGTCTGGGGGGGTGGGAAGGTGTTGGGGGGGGGGGTGAGTGTTGCGGTTGGTCAGGGGGTGTTGCGGTTGGTGGGGGGTTGAGGTGGGGGTGTCAGGTTTGCTTGGGGGGATGAGGTAGGGGTGTCGGGTTCGGTCGGGGGTAAGTGAGCCGGGGGGGTGTCGGGTTTGGTCTGGGGGGGTGGGAAGGTGTCGTGGTGGGTGAGGGGTGAGGGGTGGGTGTTGGGGTTGGTCAGGGGGTGTTGTGGTTGGTGGGGGGTGGGGTGGGGGTGTCGGGTTTGCTTGGGGGGGTGAGGTGGGAGTGTCGGGTTCGGTCGGGGGGTAAGTGAGCCGGGGGGTGTCAGGTTTGGTCTGGGGGTGTTGCGATTGGTGTGGGGGGGTGAGGTGGGGGTGTCGGGTTTGGTCGGGGGGTGTTGCGATTGGTGTGGGGGGGTGAGGTGGGGGTGTCGGGTTTGGTCGGGGGGTAAGTGAGCCGGGGGGGGGTGTCGGGTTTGGTCTGGGCACCCACCCCAACACCTTCCCGCCCCCAGACCAAACCCAACACCCACACCACACCCCTCACCCCCCCGACACCTTCCCACACCCCCAGACCAACCCCGACACCCCCCCGTCTCACTTACCCCCCGACCAAACCCGACACCCCCACCTCACCCCCCCCAAGCAAACCCAACACCCCCACCTCACCCCCCCACCAACCGCAACACCCCCTGACCAACCCCAACACCCCCACCTCACCTCCTGACCGAACCCGACACCCCCACCTCACTTACCGTCCCACCAAACCCAACTCAGATCCGTCGCAGGGGGGGAGGGGGCCCAGAGCCGAGGGATTCCGGGGACCTTCGCAGGTGGGGGGGGGGCACAGAGCTGATGGAGTCCGGGGTTGAGGTGGGAGGGGCAGAGAACTGAGGGCTCTCCGGGGTTCCGTTGGGAGGGGGGAGGGGCAGAGAACTGAGGGATCTCCGGGGTTCCGTTGGGAGGGGGGAGGGGCAGAGAATGGAGGGATCTCCGGGGTTCCGTTGGGAGGGGGGAGGGGCAGAGAACTGAGGGATCTCCGGGGTTCCGTTGGAGGAGGGAGGGGTGAGCTGAGCGAGTGAGGTGTCTGTTGGAGGGGGGTATTATGACATCATCACCACCTAACCGCCCAGCCGATGTGATTGGCCCTGAAAGACTTTCACCCCTGGGGGGCGTCAGAGGTGAGATCCGAAAATTTTTCGACCCTTGCCAGCATCTAGACCCCAAGACCCCTCACTGTACCAAATTTCAAGTCTCTGGCTCAAATGGTGCGGGAGGAGTTCGCAGTCATACGTACATACATACACACATACATACACCACTTGACTTTTATATATAAAGATACTAGCATAAGTGCCCAGCGCTGCTCGGGTCAGTCGGAGGTGGGGAGGTGGCAGACAGCTGACACCCCCTGACCAACCCCAACACCCACCCCTCACCCCTCACCCACCCCGACACCTTCCCACCCCCCGAAGCAAACCCGAAACCCCCACCTCACCCCCCCCGACCGAATCCGACACCCCCACCTCAGTTACCGTCCCACCAAACCCAACTCAGATCCGTCGCAGGAGGGGAGGGGGCCCAGAGCCGAGGGATTCCGGGGACCTTCGCAGGTGGGGGGGGCACAGAGCTGATGTAGTCCGGGGTTCCGTTGGGGAGGTGGGAGGGGCAGAGAACTGAGGGATCTCCAGGGTTCCGTTGGGGAGGTGGGAGGGGCAGAGAACTGAGGGATCTCCGGGGTTCCGTTGGAGGAGGGAGGGGTGAGCTGAGCGAGTGAGGTGTCTGTTGGAGGGG
The DNA here is from genome assembly GCA_032164245.1 of Sternotherus odoratus. Taxonomy (NCBI): domain Eukaryota; kingdom Metazoa; phylum Chordata; order Testudines; family Kinosternidae; genus Sternotherus; species Sternotherus odoratus. The sequence goes on from JAVMKO010000001.1 coordinate 65,932,875, forward strand.
GGTATTATGACATCATCACCACCTAACTGCCAAGCTGATGTGATTGGCCCTGAAAGACTTTCACCCCTGGGGGGCGTCAGAGGTGAGATCCGAAAATTTTTCGACCCTTACCAGCATCTAGACCCCAAGACCCCTCACTGTACCAAATTTCAAGTCTCTGGCTCAAACGGTGCGGGAGGAGTTCGCAGTCATACGTACATACATACATACATACATACACACATACATACACCACTTGACTTTTATATATATACTAGCATAAGTGCCCGGCGCTGCTCGGGTCAGTCGGAGGTGGGGAGGTGGCAGACAGCTGACACCCCCTGACCAACCCCAACACCCACCCCTCACCCCTCACCCACCCCGACACCTTCCCACCCCCCGAAGCAAACCCGAAACCCCCACCTCACCCCCCCGACCGAATCCAACACCCCCACCTCACTTACCGTCCCACCAAACCCAACTCAGATCCGTCGCAGGAGGGGAGGGGGCCCAGAGCCGAGGGATTCCGGGGACCTTCGCAGGTGGGGGGGGGGCACAGAGCTGATGTAGTCCGGGGTTCCGTTGGGGAGGTGGGAGGGGCAGAGAACTGAGGGATCTCCGGGGTTCCGTTGGGGAGGTGGGAGGGGCAGAGAACTGAGGGATCTCCGGGGTTCCGTTGGAGGAGGGAGGGGTGAGCTGAGCGAGTGAGGTGTCTGTTGGAGGGGGGTATTATGACATCATCACCACCTAACTGCCAAGCTGATATGATTGGCCCTGAAAGACTTTCACCCCTGGGGGGCGTCAGAGGTGAGATCCGAAAATTTTTCGACCCTTACCAGCATCTAGACCCCAAGACCCCTCACTGTACCAAAATTCAAGTCTCTGGCTCAAACGGTGCGGGAGGACTTCGCAGTCATACGTACATACATACACTCATACATACACCACTTGACTTTTATATATATAGATAGATATACTAGCATAAGTGCCCGGCGTTGCTCGGGTCAGTCGGAGGTGGGGAGGGGGCAGACAGTTGACACCCCCTGACCAACCCCAACACCCACCCTTCACCCACCCTGACACCTTCCCACCCCCCCGACCAACCCCAACACCCCCCGGCTCACTTACCCTCCGACCAAACCCGACAACCCCACCTGACCCCCCAAAACAAACCCAACACCCCCACCTCACCCCCCGACCAAACCCGACACCCCCACCTCACCCCCTGAGCAAACCCGACACCCCCACCTCACCCCCCGACCGAACAGTGTATTTAATAATCTGTGTGCTACACAGTGCACCATGAGCCGGGGGGGGGGGGGTGTCGGGTTTGGTCGGGGGGTCAGGTGGGGGTGTTGGGTTTGCTTGGGGGGGTCAGGTGGGGTTGTTGGGTTTGGTCGGGGGGTAAGTGAGCCGGGGGGTGTAGGGTTTGGTCTGGGGGGGTGGGAAGGTGTTGAGGTGGGTGAGGGGTGAGTGTTGCGGTTGGTCAGGGGGTGTTGCGGTTGGTGGGGGGTTGAGGTGGGGGTGTCAGGTTTGCTTGGGGGGATGAGGTAGAGGTGTCGGGTTCGGTCGGGGGTAAGTGAGCCTGGGGGTGTCGGGTTTGGTCTGGGGGGGTGGGAAGGTGTTGGGGTGGGTGAGGGGTGAAAGGTGGGTGTTGGGGTTGGTCAGGGGGCGTTGCGGTTGGTGGGGGGGTGAGGTGGCGGTGTCGGGTTTGGTCGGGGGGTAAGTGAGCCGGGGGGGGTGTCGGGTTTGGTCTGGGCACCCACCCCAACACCTTCCCCCCCCCCAGACCAAACCCAACACCCACACCACACCCCTCACCCCCCGACACCTTCCCACCCCCCCCCAGACCAACCCCGACACCCCCCCGGCTCACTTACCCCCCGACCAAACCCGACACCCCCACCTCACACCCCCAAGCAAACCCAACACCCCCACCTCACCCCCCCACCAACCGCAACACCACCTGACCAACCCCAACACCCCCACCTCACCCCCCGACCGAACCCGACACCCCCACCTCACTTACCATCCCACCAAACCCAACTCAGATCCGTCGCGGGGGGGGGGGCCAGAGCCGAGGGATTCCGGGGACCTTCGCAGGTGGGGGGGGGGGGGCACAGAGCTGATGGAGTCCGGGGTTGAGGTGGGAGGGGCAGAGAACTGAGGGCTCTCCGGGGTTCCATTGGGAGGGGGGAGGGGCAGAGAACGGAGGGATCTCCGGGGTTCCGTTGGGAGGGGGGAGGGGTAGAGAACTGAGGGATCTCCGGGGTTCCGTTGGGAGGGGGGAGGAGCAGAGAACTGAGGGATCTCCGGGGTTCCGTTGGGAGGGGGGAGGGGCAGAGAACTTAGTGATCTCCGGGGTTCCGTTGGGAGGGGGGAGGGGCAGAGAACGGAGGGATCTCCGTGGTTCCGTTGCGAGGGGGGAGGGGCAGAGAACGGAGGGATCTCCGGGGTTCCGTTGGGAGGGGGGAGGGGCAGAGAACTGAGGGATCTCCGGGGTTCCGTTGGAGGAGGGGGGAGGGGCAGAGAACTGAGGGATCTCCGGGGTTCCGTTGGAGGAGGGAGGGGTGAGCTGAGCGAGTGAGGTGTCTGTTGGAGGGGGGTAATATGACATCATCACCACCTAACCGCCCAGCCGATGTGATTGGCCCTGAAAGACTTTCACCCCTGGGGGGCGTCAGAGGTGAGATCCGAAAATTTTTCGACCCTTACCAGCATCTAGACCCCAAGACCCCTCACTGTACCAAATTTCAAGTCTCTGGCTCAAACGGTGCGGGAGGAGTTCGCAGTCATACGTACATACATACATACATACACAGATACATACATACACCACTTGACTTTTTATATATATATATATATATATATATATATATATATATATATATATATATTAATTGATGACATTGTGGCATTATTCACAATTAACATTCTGCGGGAAGTTTGTTTTCTATAACAAAAGCTTTTCTCAAACACGAGATATAAAACCCTTCCAATGGATAACTTAATTATTTTAATGGAAGTGTCTAGGAAAGGCTACAAAATAAGATCTTCCAGACATTTTATCCTATCTTAGAAATAGTATAATGGGAAGAACTTTAAGACTTGTGGTACAATATTCTGCTTTTCTGTCCTCCTGCACCGAGACCAACAAATTGGAAATGATTGCTAGAATCAAGCCACGTAATTAGACAGCATAACATCTAATATACTATTTTTGTCAACTTGCCAGAAAGAGAATTTCAGTAAATGATACATTACACCATAAAAAAAGACCCCCACCTCTTTCAAACAGGCCTGTTAATGATGATAAATAAAGAACTTGTGCAAAAGCAAGCAATTAATCCTTTGGAAGCTTTCCACTGAAGTCACTAATAAGACATCAGAAAATGCAAATACATACATAAACAAACCCTTTGTGAATATGCTGCTTTAGATTAGTACATTTTTCTGCAATGAGCACAGCTCATCTCATCAGTAGTTAACTTCTTTCATGCCACTTATTTTTCATTAAAACATTTTCTGGATTCTAGAAAATGTACAAAGCAGAATCGTTCATATTGGTAAGCATCAGCAAAATATAAATACATCATTTTGTTTGAAAATTCAATAAATATTCACACTCTATTTTGAAGCTACGGTGTCATTATGTTTATACCACCGGGACAGCGTGCATTATAATATCTTGCCATTAATAATGCATCCAAAAATGAAGGAGACTTATAAGGAAAAATGCATGCTGCAGTATGTACAAAATTTGTACTGCCAAAGGGTTATGGAAAAATCATCTTGAAGAAAGAGTATTTTGAGATATAATCCTGTAAAACAATTTCTGAACATATAGGCAGCCAAGCAGATGGATAAATTTCAATATTTATAACCAGTGATATTTTTTGCAATTTCCAGTACTCCCTTGTTTTAGCCAAGCTGCAAGGGTAACTCATTTTCATGGCATTTTAACTTCTAGAGAAAAACAAGAAATACAGAGTGTACAGTGACATCTCTCACACTTTAAAAACATGTCTACAAAAGTTTGTGTAAGGTAACTCCTTCCCCCACAAAACAAAAAAAAAACAAACCAAAACACAGTTAATTCAATCTTATTAGCTAACCGAAAGAATGCCATCTGTCGACTTAAAATAATGTGGAAATATTAATGGACAACCGGTAACCCATAGGAAAGACTAGGTAGCCTAAAACACAGTCTGGGAATGTATGTGATTCTATATTCTAGTTAATGGTAGAAAAGTAAGAGATAGCCTTTGATTTTCAAAAATCTATAGAAACATAATTTCATTGGTGTCACCCTCTGTGGTGTGGAGGGGGGGGGGGAAGGGGAGGACTCTCTGTCCCTCCCCCACCAGCTCCCAGCTGCAGTCTTCCAGTTGGTGAAAATGTTAATAATACAGTGTCATCAGAAGTGAGTTGAGTTGCATATTATTAAAAAACTCTTTCTCCAACAAATACAATGATACCAAACATAAACCTGGAAAAATTATGTAGACGTCTATTCAAAAATATATATATTTTAAAAACCCAACATTTTTAATTGTACTTTAAGACAGGCATGTAAAACATGCAGCCCTCAACATTAAATTGTGATCTTTGACTGATTGTGTTATCACTTAATGCTTTGAACATGATATCGGATTATTTGTATGAATTTTACAGATAAATGGAAGGAGTGTTTCAAGTTGATTTGACATCATCATCAACAACAAAAAATATGGTTCAGAGATATTATCAGGTTTCCTTATTATGCCAAAGGAGTTGTAATGGGTCACTGGTTAAGATGACAGCATCCAGCCAGAAATTACTGGAATCCATTTGCAATCAGTAAGCACATACTTACATAACATATGTTACAAAAATAATTGAGAACCCCAAGGTAATTTATTACAAAATCCTTGTTTTTAAACTTAGGTTTTGATCACTTTTAGACATCAACAGGAAGTACTAACTAGTAGCTAAAATCTTTGGAGGACCTGGCAAAACACAATGCTCAGTGGCACCTTAAATGGTGTAAGTACACCCATAAACTGAATTTGGCAAGACTGGAGATGGAGTACATCGAGCATCAGGAAAAAGGTGAAGATGCTGGAAAGCATGCCAACTCTGGGGGAGACTCACCTTATACGTGCTCCCACAGCATATCTTTCGGAAAGAGCACCTGCTTCTTCTGTGGCAAGCTGGAAGCCCAAAGGCATCCATTAAGCAGTTTCAACATGAGACAGATGATAGATATACTGTATGAAGCAGTCACTTATAGTGAGAATATTGTATAGAAAGTAAAGTAAAGTGGGTGTATTGACTCAAAAGACACAAACACACAATATTGTGTGTCACAACTAGCACAATAGTAACAATATATGTAATGTGTTGCATGAAAAAGGTAAAAGCAACTGAAATAAATACTGATTTTAGTACTGCAAACAGTGACTCAGCTGAGTTAATAAATTGCTTTGGAGACACTCTAATGGATGGGAAATGGTGGTGATAGCTGATGAAGAGGCTAAATACAGAGAAATGTGCTTTGAATGGGATTGAAGAGGAAAAATGCTTAGGAGAAAGGCAGTTGAAAGCACTTATTGAAGATAAACTGTGGAACATTTTTTTTTAGCAATCGTATCTGAAGAAATGATTTACAGCACACATCCCTAAAAGCTGCAAAAAAGAGAGTGTGGTGTTACCAAAAATGGAAGAAAGTGCTGATGTCAACAGTAATATGAAGTCTATTTGCAGGTGCTAAATTTTTACAGAAAAAACATTTTGTCCTGCAGTTCATGGGAGCATAGCTGATGCTAAACCTGAAAAAAAAAAATAATGAGAGCCCTGCACTTCTTTAAGTGGTGCATCAGTAGCCATAGTGATTTCAGCACCAGCAGATATGATAGTAAGTAGGTGGTGTATGAGGAGGTCATTTTATCACAAATCTTTATGTATGAATGCTTGAGTGAAAGGCAGGTTTCCAACACATACATTACAACTATGCCACATGTGAGTAGTCTACCAGTACAGATGGCTATTGGTTAACAATTCGTTCCAAAACTTGTAACAAAATCCTAAAGCAGCTTGTGCACAGCTTTAGGTTCTCCATAGACTACAAAGTAGTCCACTTGGAGACTTCAATTGCAAATGTAGTACTTTGCCACATGGAAATTAATGAAGGGCATACATTCCCTGAGACCACAGGAAGGATAGGGTTATATTTTGTGCTTCTGGTAACTTAGACTTCCTTGAAGATACAGCAGATGGCAAAGGTACCCTTCCTGCTACAGTTATGGTCTACTCTTAGGAGTTTAGTAATGTGGACCCGCCCCACCATCAAGTGTTCTCTGGAAAATATGAACCATTCCTTGAAGGAGCTTCCTGTCTTCATGACTCACTTACATTCCTTCTAAGGTCCAAAAACTCTGAAGCCAAGAAATCTAGTTTTCAGTGAAGCAGCAGTTAAATTGACTATAGTAGAGTCTTGACCTCACTTGGTTATTGTGCAAAAGTAAGATGCACTCTAGAGGTGAAGAAAAAAAAATCACTGAGCCCAGCTTCAGCTGAAGAGCTAGATTTACCTAGCAGATATGATAGTAAGCAGGTGATGCATGAGGAGGCCATTTTATCACAAATATTTATGTATGAATGCTTGAGTGAAAGGCAGGTTTCCAACTCATACATTACAACTATGCCACCTGTGATCTGGACACCCATACCATTTCATACATATCATACCATTTCATGAAAACATACGTACAAAGGTGTCATCCTTTAACTTGGCACTATACAAGGTGCCAGACTGAAAGACTCATGTATGCATCCTGCAATCATACCTGCAAGTCCCATTGATGATTCGGTTCAACTTATGTGACTGGAATGCATGAACAAGCATATTTATAGAACCGAATCAAACCAAATCAAAATGTGTTGTGACACTAGAAATGGGCCTTTACAGGCCTACTCAACAGCTGATAATGTCCCAGCACCTGTTCTTTACAGCAACACACACAATCGGCTGCTTTGATGATGGCACTGGTATTTCTGAGATCTCAGGGATTTTAATAGGGAACCAAATTCTACCATGGAAAAAGGTTTTGGTGTTCTATACAAGTCCACACTAGAACACTCGTTGTCTTTCAAAAATACTACCTAGATGTCTTCTTTGAAAAGCATATTGATGTGCTTGCAGTCATTTCCCAACGACTACAGGACTCGAAAGACTAGTTCCACACATCCAGGGTATATTCCACTCTCAATGACCTGTTGCATATTAAGAAAAGCTGCAATATTGCAGAATGGGTTAAGGAATTTGATGAGGTTAAATCAGTGACAAAGCCAACTCTTATAGTGTGGCAATACACGAAGATGGTTGAGTCTTTTTCTGTTCTTTATTTGAAATGTCAGGACTGCTCATTTGAATTTGCATGCAAAAGCACTAGAAGACATTGAGAAACACTTTTTTTGGCTATAGATTTAACAAACTATTCTGGGATGGCTTCCTAGTATCTTATTGAAATGAGGTGTGGAAAAATCTGACCTGACATATGGGAGGATTTTTGAAAAGATAATTGGGTTGCTAAAAGGTCACCAGTTCCTTTCTGTGCACTTGGTTCAGATGAAGCCCTAGAACATGAAAACAGAGCAATCAAAGTCATGGAGTAGGGGAGGGAGAGTTTGTGGGTATAACACAGCCTTCAAAATGCTCTGAAAACCTGAAAATGCTATCATTTTTTGAACAAAATATTAAGCATGTCTGGGTTGATTTCCCCAGAATTCACAATTATTTAGTGGAAGTTAGTACAAAAATGGCATGAGATGTTGTGTGTAATATATCAGCTTAGATGGCCAAATTAATTTTATGGAGATTCTAAGTAATGCATCTTGAGGCTAATTTAAATAGGAATGGCCTATGAAATGAACAGGGATCCACTAGTACAATATCTTTGGGGGATTTTAGCTGATTGTCATGCTTCCTTTTTTATCATTTTCATTAAAAACCAAATATGTTAGAAACTTCCCAAATGCGATAGCTAAAACAAAGACAACATAAAAGGAAAAAAAACAATTTTTTACTCTCAACAAGTTTTATTCATGTTAAGTTTTAAGTAAATGGCAAGTTATGAAAAAGTCTTAAACAGACGAACATGAGGATTCGGGTGGAAGGAGGCACTTCAGGAGCAGAAATGTGGATTTGTCTCCAAGTAAAGATGCCATATGAGCAAATAAAATTATCCTAAAGAAAATATGTTTATACTAGTAGACCACTGTGAAACAAGGTAGCCACCAAAGGAAAAGCTAGAGATATAGGAAGAGAATCAGGAAAGGATTAAGCCACAAAAGCCAAAGGGAGTACAAGATTTTAAGAAGGGTCTGATCAACACTGTCAAAAAACTGCAGGAGGTCAAGAAGGAAGAGGTTAAAGTAGAAGTCCTGAGATTTTACTATGGAGAAGGAGTAGAGTAGGTAAACGCCAGACTGAAATCTCCCCAGGAAGATACAGTAGACTCTCGATTATCCAGGATTGGATTAACCAGGATGTGGATTAACCAGGATGTCAAAAAAAGATATGCACAACTCACAGGACCGGCTCTGGCTTTGCTGCCGCCCCAAGCACACACACAAAAACCACTACCAGGGTGCAGGGCAGTGAGTGAACCAACACCCTCTCCCCCCAGCACAGGATGGCTGGTGAATCAACCCCCACTCCCCATATTTCCTATGGATGATGATTATCCAGGATTTTATTAACCAGAATTATTTTTTTCCCTATCATCCTGGATAATTGAGAGTCTACTGTAAGAGAAGAACTAAAAATAATGGTTGCAAATGGTGCATTCAGCCAATTTGAAGATGGCAAGGTAAAAGAGAGCAAAAGACACAATTTGTTAGGATGGGAGAGATTAAAGGAAAGGGTATTAGATGAAAAGGAGAAAGAGAGGTCATGGCAGAATTTGGGACTGTATGCATCAGCCATAAATACTGTGCTGCTTGGCAAGGAATATGGCAGAAAAAAATGGGATTGGAAGTACAAATGTGTAGAAGAGGAAGTCAGTGAGGGCACTGGGCTAGAACCACAGAAGCAAGGGGAAAAGGATTTTGATAATGAGATGAGCCAGGGATGGGGGTTGACAACAGACTGTAATGAAGGAAGGGGCAAAAAGCTTTAAGATAGAGGAGAAAAAGGAGTGAAAATATTTGACAGTCAGGAGAAGAGAGAGTGAGCATATAAGGGGCAGAGAAATAACAGATGTTGATGAATTGAAAGATAGTAAAGTACTGGGAGGGAGACAGATGAGAAATGTTGAAGGAGATGAGGTTGTAGTCTGAAAAGAGTACAAATAAGGATATTTGAGAAGCAATCGTGTTTGGTGAATTTAAGGAAGAGCGAGTGACCATTCTGGTGAGTGAGAGTGCTGGTTCAGGTGCCCAGCCCAAATAAGACTGTGGTTGAGGGGGGCAGATTAGATGACATTAAAACTGAAGTTAAGAATGGTGATGTTGGAGGAGAGAAAGGAGGAAGAGAAAAAAGGCAGGTGTCAGAGAGGAAGATGGCTCAGGAAGGGTCAGGAGATGTATTATTTGAAGAAGGTCAAATGCAATGCTGTTCCAAAAAGGAGAATGGAGAAGAAGAAAGATGGAGAAACTCAAACACCCTACTGTGGCCCTTCACAGATGATTCATTTAGAGGTGTAAGCAAAGGAAGGGCCACATAAGAGACGGCTGCAGCAAAGGCAGTGTCAGATGGGAATATACACATTTCTTAGAGTACATGGAAATGGATGAGTTGGAGAATCTCACATTAAATCCTTATATGTCCAGAGCAAATTATTGCTTTATGGTACACTTATTATTAACCATATTTGAAAACATTAAATTGAGCATAAATATTTTAAAAATAATCACATCATCAACAATATTTCATGGAAAACTAGCTAACAGTCAAAGATAACTAAGTTCAAACATTACTTCAGTTGCTTGCATTATTGAACATACTGATGAGCTCTAAACAGGACATTAATGCAACAGTTCCAAAGAAGTGATAAAATGTTTAAAATGTTTCCCTAAAAGTATTAATTTATCATATGATTATTGATTTAACCAAGAGCAATTCACCTGTAAACACTGCCATCTTTGCAACTTGCATGGGAAATAAGCTACTAGAAATCTAAAAGTAAACCGCACAAGTCAATTGGAAAAAAAGATCCAGCATTTAAAGAAAATTAACAGCAGTAGCAAAATTTACCAAAACACCTAAATTCTGTTAAGTGAAACTTTCCTTTTATACAGATTTCCACCTCCCATGCCTTTTCTTAAAGTTCAGGCTGAATGTCTGTTAATGATGGTCTGTGCTGAGCCCTGCCATAATTAGATAGCAGCTGGAAAAACATGAGTTTGTCCACAGCCAAGAAACTGATGCAACTCTTGAGAATATGTGGAATATTCATTATGGCAACTAAGCACAGATGTGTCAAAGTATTGAATTCAGGAGCAGGCAATGGTCAAGAAAAAATGTTCAATTTGTACTCGTTAAGCTTGGATAGCCTTTGAAGAATCAGACAAGTAATTAAGACAATAAGGAACTCATCTAACTGAAGGTAAAGCTGATCTGGAAATCAGTATATTTGGTTTTTATGCACATACTTTACAGCCTCTAGGTCTCAAAATAACAGCTCTACAAAACCAGGGATTTACAAATACATCAAAAATCTATTTAAAAGTCAAGTTCCATCTAAAACACCCTTTTCCAGTCTGGCTTGAGTGGACTCATTTTGTCCTTGATTATGTTCCTAGGGTTCTTTACTTCTCAAAGTTTTGGCTCCCATCAAATGCATCATTTATTTATTAAATCTATATCATAAGCTGAGTCTCTTTCCAGTGTACATACATAACTTGTTTACTTTTTAAACAAGTGTATGTCAGTAAGTTACTACCATATATTTGTATCTGATCAGTCAAGTTTCCAGTAAGAGATATTCTATCAAATGGCAATATGCTTTTTATTATATATTATATTAGACAAAGGATTAATACTTTCATAATTAGCATAGAATGGATGGTCTTATGTGGATGACAGTAGGTGTTAAACACATTGACTGCAGCACACCATCTTTATATTTGCTTTGTTTAGACAAAGCACCTCAGATATTCCAGTCACAGCATAATACATTATTTACAAAATCACGTTCTGCTAGAAAGTAAATCTTATCAAATGAACTGAGATTTCAAGTCCTATAGCTGGATATAATATAACTATTATTATAGCACCTAGATGCCTAGAATGGAGATCCGGGCCACTTTGTACTAACACCCAATTCAAAAATCTAACTGGTTCATGCACAATAAGTTTATTGTTCAGTATAAATACAAAAAAAGTATCAAACTTGAACACCACATAACTGCTGGATTAGATGACACCTATCATTCAAATCACAACAGCATACATAGATAGCATAATCTATTATTGTAGTGACAGATGTGGATTCTCCCCCCCTCCCCCAAGTACAAGATGTGCAAAGTGTTTGCTTTAGAATTAAGAATACAATGTGAAGTCTCTTCTTTAGGCACTGAAGTTGGATACATCTTTATTTTGTAGCACTTTAAAGTAAAAACACAGGGTTATACATATCAGAACAAAATCAAAGTGTTAGATGGAAAGGAATTGTAGCATTTTAACCAATAAATTGAGCTGAAAATTACAGCTAAAAGCTAAATCCGCCATGGACCTGGTGGTAAAAAAAAAAAAGTTTTGCAAGTTTTATTCTATATATGAAAGATGAGAACAAGATGGTCTTGTTTCTATAGAGATGTCAAGGTGCCCAAAGGTTATAGTTATAAAATGCATACTTTGCGTATTTACCCAAACACTCTTGATCTAGTATTTCTGGAGCAATAGGTGCTACATGACTTTTCAATATGCATTTGAAGGAGCTACAAAAGCTGGGGCCCAATCCAGAGCTCACTGAAATTAATATAAAGAATCACATTGGCCTAAACAGGCTTTGGATAAGGTTCTTAGTGAGGAAAGAACTGTTTCAAGTACACCAAGTCACCCATAAATTGAGAGGAGGGGAAGTGAACTTTGTTTATTTTCAGAGATAGGCTTTTCTTAGATCTAGAACTTGGTGAGTTTTTTCTTGAATTCATACCACATGACCACATTTTTTAAAGAAGTTACAACTGAAAGTGAGTTTGAATGGAGTCCAACTAACACCGTAAAGTATTTTTACAATACTAAACATTTTTTTATAAAATGTAAGTGTAAAAAACGTTTTGAAAGGAACAGCTAAGGGATTATGTCAGGTTTTTACAGTCACTCTAGCTCAACAGAAACACAACAAGCTTCTTTTTTTGTCCTTCCCCAAAACTTATCAGTAAAATTCTAACCTTCCTCCATATTAAGAGAATTCCTGGCTAAGGACAAGCATACAAAGTAGTCTGCGCTCAGAAACTCATTTCTGGCACAACTAAATTGATGGGGAATGTTTCCTCCAAAATGAGTATCTCTTAATCTTCACTTGTGTGCAAGTTAAGATTGAAAATGAGATCATGGATACCAGTAAGCAGAAAAACTGGAAAATAATGAATCATCAAAATAGGATAGATTTGTTAGAGCAGCATAAGTTAAATTTGGCCTTGAGGATCTGTATTAGAAATGAAAAGAAAATGAATTCTGATTAACTTGAAGCTCCTACACTTATTATGGGAATACTGGCATGTATTCAGATAAATGCTAACAGACAACACAGAAAACAGAAGCACATATAGGAGATGTTAAAATACTCAGGCACTAGGGTGGCCAGATGTCCCAGTTTTATAGGGACAGTCCCAATTTTATATAGGCTCCTATTGCACCCACATCCGCACACCTGTCCTGATTTTTCACATTTGCTGGTCACCCCTATCAAGCACTAATAGAAAATGGAAGCAACTACTGCATGCACAGAAAGAACGATTGAAAAAAATATATTATGCACACACACACAGCCCATTTAAGAAAATAGGACATATTTACACACTCAGAATAGTTCATGGGTTTATTTATATCTATATCTATCTATCTATATATACACACACTTGTAATTTCACAAAGGTCCATAGAGCCATTGTAAGGCCCCTGCAGCTACTAAGACTAGCCCAATATGCTCACTGTAACTATAAGCAGTGGGTCCTTTTCCCAGCAAAGGAAAAGGGTTTGTTGTCCCTATAAGGCTCCCTCTGCATTTGATGACTCACTGGCGCAGCACCTCCTGCCGGTCATCTGGGAATTAGCTATTTTTTCCAGCACGAAGCACCCTCTGCAGACTGGTGTCTCTCACCTACTGCTGCCCCCCATGTGCTTCCTGGACCTCAGTGCCCCTTACCCTGGGGTTCTGCCCTCTTCAGTACCCTCATGCTCTGGGTCTCCCCTCCCAGCCTTGCCCCAGGGGCTACTGCCAGTCAGCATCTCACCCCCACTCACTGGGGCAGACTGCAGTCTATAAACCACTCATCACTGGCAGGGAGGGTACGGAGGGGGGAGGTTGGACCAGCTGCCTCTGCCTAACCCCAGACTGCACCTCTGAAGCCTGGGGATTTGCCATGCTGCAGCTCCCCATCTCCTCCTCCCTTTCCCCAGAACTGTTCTGTCTCAACCTGTACCCTGAGCTCCCAGGCAGCCAGGTCCTTCTCCCTCTAAATCTAGAGAGAGGCTGACTTCGCTCCTGGCTCACAGCCCTTTTATCAGGGCCAGGTGTGGCCTAATTGGGGCATGACCCCAACTGTGGCTGCTTCCCAAATCAGCCTAGCCTTTAATTGCCACGCAACAGTGGTATATATTTTCTTTAAAAAAAACTAGCAGAAATACCCGGCGTTGCTCGGGTCCATTGAGGGGGGGAGGGGGGAGAGAGCTGAGCGAGTGCGGGGTCCATTGGAGGCGGGGGGAGATGAGCGAGTGGGGGGGGCATTGGATGGGGGAGGGGGGGAAGAGAGCTGAGCGAGTGCAGGGGCCGTGGGAGGGGGGAAAGAGCTGAGCGAGTGCGGGGTCCGTTGGAGGGGGGTATTATTACATCATAACTATGTCACAGAGAACAGCAGCTGCCCAGATGATGTTAATGGACTTTAAAGAATTTCACCCCTAGGGGGCGTCAGAGGTGAGATTTGAAAAAATGTCGATTCTTACCCTGATTAGGACCATAAAGCCTATAACTGTACCAAATTTCAAGTCTCTAGCTCAAACAGCATGGAAGGAGTAAGGGAACGTACATACACGCACGCATACACCATTTGACTTTTATATATATAGATAATTCTAAAAACAACTACTTGTGCTTGCTTGTTGGGTCAAATGACTCCTTTCACATCATAGAATGACCTTTAAGAGCTAATCCTCACTTGTTTTCTCGGTCCTCTTTCTTAGTATTAATAGCTCAAAAATTATGTAAGGATGAATGAAAAATCCTTCATAGTGCCCTTTTAAAGGCAAACACACACACACACACACACAGAGAGAGAAAGGTTAATTAAAGGCCAACATTTCCCCTAATGTAAATGATAGCTTTATTTATTTAGCTGACCACAAGTACTGTTTTGAGATCCATGAAAGTCTGAATTAAACTTTAAACATTCATACTGAGTGAGCTGAAATGTGGTTTAGGGGAGAAGTGACATTTTAAGCAGCTGTTCTACGTGAAGTAAGTTTGTGGTTTTTGTTCCTGTAAAATTCCTAGAGGAGAAGTGTCTACATCGCAGTTGACATTATCTGTCAGATTCAGCAGAAGCACCGAGGACTGAACAGATATAAAAAATAAAAACTACCCTCATACTTCTGTAGGCAATCCTTCCATTTCAGGCTTGAAATATATTGACAGGGTAGTGTAGAGAAATTTGCCCATGTGTACTTGTTCTGTGAATGAGTGTATGACTTAATTTCCAGCTCTTTGAATCTAGGACTACTTACAAGAACTAAATGCAATTTGTTATTTTAAATCATGCACCACAAAGTCAAAGGAGGAAAATACATCATTAAAGTTTTCTTACTGTGCAATATCATGGCAAAATTTTGCAGGCATCACAAGTTAGCATGTGATGTTACATTGCATAACCTCTATCCTATAGCTCACAGAAGGTCTCTGGTAAATGTTAAAGCTATATTGATTAAATATACAGCAATATTATAAATATTATATTATAAATATTATAAAGCTATATTGATTAAATATACAGCAATATTATAAATGTACAGCAATATTAAATTAAACTGACCAATTTATACCATAACGAGAGTAGATTGTTACAAGACTTAATATAGCAATGCACTAAAGTAGAGGAGTGTGCAGATTTCCCCATCTTGAGTAGCCACACAAGGGCTACCCACAACAAAACTCCTGGAGTTGATGGGTTTCACATCAGGTGCTCTTCTTTGTGAGCAAAAGGGTAACATGGGGATGGTGAAGAGCAGGGATTAAGCCGAGCACCCAAGCTCATCCCATGCATCAGCCAAAAGAACTGACTGTGGGATGGTATTCTGCACCTTATACAAGGAGTGCCATAAATATCTTGCCACCCCACCACTACAGCAGAGCCTGGCAATCACAGTGCTGTCTGGTGCTCCACTTGGGGCAGTGTGCCTATGCATCACCTTTTAATATGGACAGTGTACAAATAGCACAAGCTAACCGTAAGTGAGAAAGCAGTAACTCCTACCTAAGTAAATGAAAGGAGGGAATTCTGAACTTCTACACATCCTATACATAATGGAGAAAGTGCAACAATCTTCTCAAGGTAATTGGAAAAAGTGAGAGAAGCTACCTATCCTTATACTTGTTTTTAAGACTGCTCATCAATTTGTTCGTCATCACTAGTTCCTAATGGTACAGCATTTGAGTAGAGAAATATAAGTTCGGGTTCATATTACATATTTTGTATTCTTTGTTCAACTTGTTTACAAGGCTGTATCTCTACTTCAATCAAAATGAAATGTTTTCTATCCAAAATGTCAGGTCACTTGGGAGCCCCATGTTCATGTTACAATACGTAGTTTTATTGTTTTAAGTGTCAGGTGACATTTCTAGGCTAAAGTCTTCCTACAAAAAAAAATGCAATGTACCATTTGTGGATTTTTTTCTGGCTAGGGAATAGCTGAAAAGAAAGAAAGAAATTGTGTACATTAAAACCCAAATGTGTAGATAATAGACTCAACTTAGGCAAGCCTAATACTACATTTTAACTTACCAGCTTTAAAAAAAAAATTCACACTATTCTCTAGTGACACATCACACTGTTAGAGTACATTTCCAAGCTATGCTACAAATTGTAATAAGTGACTTAATTGGACACCAGTTTTATCAAGCAAGAAAAGGTCAAATGGCTTTTGGTGATTTGTTTCTTACACAGAATCTTCCTGCCCTGGAAGCTAAGAATAACAGAGCTGGGGAATTAGATCTTGTGACAAATTGAAGAATAAATTAGACAATAAATATAAAAACTAGGTTAAAAATCAAACAAGTTATCAATTAAGACTCTGAACCTCTACCTGTTTAAGTGGCTATTCCTATTTAAACAGAATAGAGAGGATCTTTCTTGGACCCCAATCTACAATGTGGGCAGACTCCTCAGCCTACCTGGAATGCTATTAAAATCAAGGGGGGCACATAGAGGTAATTACAGGATTGTGACCTTGGTTTTAATGAATCTGATGAAAATCATATGCCTATTTTCTGTACATTTTAGTTTTTAATTTCATTATATAGTTTATTTCCTGAAGAAGACCATCATCTCCCCTTATTTTTCATTATCATCATTATCTAGATCATCATTGTAAAGTCAATTGAACAACTACAGATTAACAAGTAATTATCAAGAAGTGACTTAAGGTCAATTTTACAGTTAGTTCACAGCCAGAAAGATGCAGTCCAGTCAGGAAAATGCTGGCACAATCTTTATACAATTTAGAAAATTCTATGAAACCTAGTTGTCTGGAGCTCTAATGAATGTGTGATTCAAAATTCTGTACCTGTATCTTGTCAATTTCTTACTGGGGATTTCCATGCCAATTGAAAAAATGACTATTGAGCTTTTAAATACAAACTCAAATAACCCTATTCACTTAAATAAAATAAAAGGTTGATGTTTAAATATGAAATTTTCTAGAGCAATATTTACATAAAACATTGTATTTAATGCCAAAGCTACTGAATTTTATTTTAGTTGAAAATGTCCTCATTTAGTTTTCAAATTTCATCAGAATTTTTAAATTCCAAAAAATTCTGCCCAGATCTCATTAGCATCAACTGGTGACTGTGAACACCATAGTATTTCACTATATGCATCATCAGAAATAACTTCAATATTTCAGGTATTTCTTAGTTGCCATTACTAAATGTTGACATTCTAAAGGCAACCACTGAAATTTCCAGTCGCACTAAGTGATTTTGACATTGCTGTTTTATGAAGAACAATACTTTGCTTTGTTGTTTGGTTACTTTTTAGTCATAATCTTTTATGACCTATGGCAACCAGATTCTTGTACTATCCAAAAAGTTATAGTTTTTCATGATGCTGATCACAGACTTAACATATCACTATTACTACGCAAGGAAATAAAAACAATAAAGCAATTGTACCAAAATAGTGTGTAATAAACACAAACATGCCTAGACTAGTGCTATAGAAGCAATGCACTACCATTAAAATTTCTCACTAAGGGTCTAAATTATCTAATATGTCAGACAAAACTCTTCTTTTTCTTACAGACATTATGACCTGTCACTTATATATGCTTGGCCAGATGTCCTGAAAATAATTTCTGTGTGTGGAGAAGCACATACATCACAGTTCATTATATCCCTTTTTTAAGGTACAGATATACTGCTTTTATACAAAGGGTTTCATTTCAAAGTGATATCCTTTCTTTAACAAAGGACAAGACATTAATATTCCAACAACAGTTTCTGCTGGTTAACGAGTCTTTCTAGGATAAACATGTAGCATCTCGATAATCAGAGTATCGAGTTTCCCTGATCATTATCAGTTCCCCATTTCCTTCTCCACTGCAAATGTTTGCATTAATATCCATTCCCTGTTTTTAATTCCTCAATACTATTTACCTCGTTAGTACAAAATTCTGGTAACTGAAATCATCCTACAGGCATTCTATCATTTATCGGGCCTTCAGTGCTTCACTGTCTAGATTTCAGTTCAAGGCATAACCCATAAGCAAAACATTGAGAAACTCCAGGGAGCACAGAAAAAAAGAGCCCTGTAGAATTGGAGCCTCTCAAACATTCTTTAAAAATACATTTTCAGGAAATGAGTTCACTATACAGAGGCATTCAGGCTATCAAAACATCAACTGAAATGGAGAGTGCACGGAATAGTCAATGACTTTTCTCAATAACAAAAGTAATAAAAAAGCTATTGTTGACAGTTACCCATTTTAGTAGTAATACTGCTGTTTGTGAGCTGAACATCACATTTCTTTCCTCTCTTCATTGAGTATCGGTCCCTGCCATTGAGTAACTGAACTTAATTTCTCAACGTCAACACCTCTGCTAATCCCTACGTCCCATGCCAGTTTTCAAAGCAGACTATTTGTTTTGCAGGGAATGAGTTTAATATTTTACTAAGAAGTCAACAGATGAAAGGGAGTATTTTTCCTTCTCTTCCCTGCCTGCATAATTTCAATATAAAAGAGAATTACAGTAAAAGTAACTATTACTCTATTTATTCAACATCAGTTAACTGGGAAATTGCCTTTTTATTCTCTCTGCTCTGTGACTCGCACACAGTTTACGGTCAACCTTGCAAGGTGATATATTAAGCTCTCCTCTCATTTTCTCTCTCTTTTTTTAAAAACTAGTAACTAATGCTGCAAGAAATGATCCTGGTGCCTCTGCTATCCCTCTATGTAAGGCATCAATATTCAAAAACTCACATCTAATAACTGCCCTTGAAGTGAGGCATAACAGCTACAAATCATCCCTATTGGATGCATCCCAGCCAAGCAATAACCTTCCAAGATGCAGTAGCTTCTTTCAAGAAATTCCTATAAACCAAACTCTAGATACATAGATTTATTCATCATAACTGCAATCATTAAAATAATGAGGATTAATTGCAAGTAGGTGGGGTCAAGATATGATTTAGAGCCGTTCACTGACCTGATTCTGAAATATATAGAAAGAGCTAAATGAACCACCCATAAAAGAAAAACCTAGTGCAGCAAATTAGCCTTTTCAGAATATTTGTGACATGATATGAGATGTTACCCTTTCGGTCATTCTTATTTCTAGTATTGTTTTTGGAGTCTTCACAAGCAGAAGCTATAATTTCCTATAATTATCAGTAATCGCATCATAAAGAAGTACCAATTATGTTTTTCAGACATCTTCAAAATATCATAAGAGCAAAAATAAAAGTTTGGTTCACATTGGGAGGTTCAGCTTGAATGTACAGCTGGGGGGGGGGGAAGGGGGAAGAGCTGGATCTAACCCCAAATTGAATTCAGTTATACAGTAAACCCTCGATTTAATGGACCTCGATTTAACGGACCTCGATTTAACGGACTTCGGATGCAACGGACAAAATTTCTGAGCAAGTCTGATGCATCCGAAATCCATTTCTCGTGGGCTGGCTGCTGGCTCCTGGCTGCTGCCCGGGTCCAGGCAGCAGGCAGGCTGGCTGCCGGCTCCCGGCTCCCGCCCGAGTCCCGCCAGCGGGCGGGCTGCCGGTTCCTGGCTCCCGCCCGAGTCCCGCCAGCGGGCGGGCTGCAGGGTCCCGGCTCCCGCCTGCGGGCGGGCGGGCGGGCTGGCTGCCTGTGGCGGGGGGGCTGCTGCTCCGACAGCTCATTTTTTAAAAAATAAATAAATAACGGACTTTTTGATTTAACGGACACCCCCTCGCCCGAATTAGTCCGTTAAATGGAGGTTTTACTGTATTATAGCCATCATCTTCCAGTTTTACACCTGAAGCAGATGAAAGCAGATTGTACCAAGAGATCAGCCCTTCAAATTACAATAGTTTATGATGCTCATCTGCATTTTAATCAGATGTATCTCAGGAATAAATCCTTTACATCAAGAAAGCCTATGTTCACCACCTGGAAATTCATCTGAGAGTTTATAGCCAATCAAATAAAATATGTTGCACATTTTCACTTTATATATCTTGGCTCCCTAGAGTATGTAACATTACATGGATATAGGTGTCAGGGACTGTATTAGCAGCTATATATAATCCCATCAAAACAGGGACTGGAAGGTGATTTCACACCCAAAATCCATTGTATTGGGGATTTATCTGGTGCTTAACAAAATAGCTGAATGTGTAGGTTTCATCAAATAATGCCATTTTATTCAAAATGCAATACCAGAAGATAACTCTTAGAGAACAGGCCAACTCTATGACTGATAGATAACAGAACTGGGTTATTGTCTGTAACATGCTACGTCCTGTAACCAGCGATGGTGTGAATTGGAAGTTAGTCTTGCTGTGTCAAGAAGATGTAATAGCACAAGTGCAAAAATACAATTTTTATAACCTGCAGAGGCATGTAGTATTGTCCCAAGAGACAAACATCAAAATGCTGCCATATCAGAGTTTACTGTTTGGATTAATTCTGCTTTACTAGCAAAGTTATAACTACCAACCTTATTATTCAGAAACTAATGGACAATCCAATATTGTGACAGAAGCAATTAAGTGCATTATGATATTTGGTTAGCATGACAGGTTTGATTTTTTAAATCAAATACTATAAGAACTGGATTCTCGGTATACCTTTTTGCATTCTGTATTAAAAGGGAAATAGAGCCACTGCTAATGGGAAAGTATAAATAAAAAACAGTGAAATAATGCTACAAGTTATAGCTATTTTAAATACCAATATTCTAAGTACTCCAGACTTATCTAACATGTTAGCACTTCACATTTGCATGCATAGTACATTGCAAGACATTAATTTTTAATTTTCACGTTGATCTATCTGCATTTTCAAACATGAACAGCCATCATGGAACAATGGTCCAGTTAGTCTAGAATCTCAGCTTTGACAATACAGAAAGGCATGCAACAACTACAATACACCTAGTGGTTGTTGAGATTAAAAGTAAAAGAAAGTATTGCGAATACTAGTTCTAAATCAGTTTCCCATCTTCGTTATTTCAATTTGTTTGTTGTTTTTGCATTTCTTTAATGGTCATAGAAGCAAGGGACTGATGGTGCAGGTAGAGGTTGAACAATTTCTCACACCGGTTTTCAATTTTAAGCTGTTTGAAGATAGGACCTTGTGTCTCATTTCTTGATTTGTATAATAAATCATCATCATCATCTTTGACTGCCAATACTTCTGTTATTCCAGTCTCTCAGCACAAGGGACTCTGTTCATAAATAATTTTGCTGTAATTATGTGATGCAGACAGATATCCTATCGGTCTCATTAACTTTGCAACCCAAATCAAGTTTAAACCTGACTTCTGTGTGTGTTGACAAACAAAAAGTCAAATTCTCTTCTTGATACCTATACCCCAAGAGGGTCTTTGCAAGGATTGAAAGTAAGGTGTGAGTGAGACTCTTAGAATTGCATTAGCTTCTTTTATTTTTGTCCTTGATCATATATAAGATCACTACCATTGTCCTACTCTACTACATCACCACATTGTTGTGTACGACAATAAGAGAAACTGTTAAAATGCTTTTTTGGTTAACAGTTTTCCAACCAGTACTCATAGGATATTAGTTAATTACATTGTAGATGGTCAGAATAAAATATGTCAAGCTATGTATTTATTCTACAGCTTCACACAGTTTCATAAAAGTCAACAATTCCTTCTTATACGTTAATCTGATTATGTCAGTAGTACCAGTATAGTCTTGAGGACACTGGTGAGTAGTATGGTGAAACATGGACACATGGATCCATATCATAGCCAGTTTACAGCTATGTTGTCTTAACTTTACAGCTAGTTCTTCCTCTGACAGCTTTCATCAACTGATTTTTCAAGAATTGTGAAATGTAATTGGATTTTTCTATGTCAATATGGAAAAGAATTGGTAGAAGAGATTTAGTCAGATATAAAAGAAGAAGAATACTGAGAAGAGAAGTTGATGGTAAAGTAAAAAGGGCACACTGTATACCTGGCTAATATCTCTGTATACATCAGTGAGAAAAAAATAATTCAAGCAAGATTTCATGTTAAGAGCACACCCAAATCAGTCTAGAATAGAATAATTAGCAGGTGGCGAGTATGAATAACATTTATATAGCATTTCAGAAAAATATGTCTCAATATGATAAAATCTTTTAACAACAAATGACAACCTAGAGTTTAGAGAACATTAAAAAAAATCTTACTTCAATATTCTTAACACAATAAAAGAAATGGGGTCTATCCAACAGGAGATTTTTAAACATTAGGATTATATATGTACACACAGTCACATATTCCCTCCACAATCATACCATGTAGAGAACTAACATCCATAAACCTAATGTAACTGCAATATATTTTATATAAAATGAGTTATTGTCCTGAATGACCACCTTCTGGAACCCATAAGAAATACACAATTAATTTATGATTATTCATTTTTTTTCTTTGAGACCATATCTGACTGGCAAATATGTAAGGACTGAAATAATTACTTCTTCAAAGAGTTAAAATATATATGGGTAGAGCTGGTTTTGTTACTGGCTGATCTTACCTAAACTGTAAAACCTCACATGAATGGCCAAATTCTGATGGGATGACTTTACCAGCCCTGTGCGTAACTCATACAACCCCACCAAACTCTTTGAGAGAACACAAAATGAGCAAGAGCCCATGCTCTTTGCGTCTTATGCAAATGCAAGAAAAGCCCACAATCAAAGGACTCCTTCAAGTGTACTCACTTTGTTCGCTGATCCAGGGCCAAAGTAGGAACAAGGTGCTATACAGGCAACCCAATCTTCCCCCTTACTTTCTGAGAGAGCTCAGGGACTGTGTGACTTTAGCATCCACTTGAATGACTTAATTCACACAGACGATGTTTCAAACTTACCCTCTCCCCACTTCCTAGAATTTGCTTTTTTTATAACTTACAGCCAACACAAGTATAAACCTCAGCACAATCTTCTTCTTGAATTTGGTTGTGTCTGGGCTCTCTCCAGGCAGGAGCCACCTGTCTCTGCACATACCTCAGAGGAAAGTAACCTTTTAAAACTCCTGAATTGGAGCTATATTGCTCTGTGTAGATACACATACATAAATATTAAACCATGTTTGTTAGCAGCTGTATTTTAAAAATGGGGTGGTTTAAAATGAACTTAAAATAGATTCTGCATACATGATAGATAGATATATGTATACACATATACACATATATACACACACACATACCATGCAGTATTTGATAAAGGCATAAAATGAGTTTTGTTGACAAACCTCTCCACACACACCCTTTTCCCCGCTTCTACAGGTTTTTCTCTACTTTTATACTAGAAATTGAATTATCTCATGTACCTTTTTATCTTAAAGATCCCAACAGTCTTTGGCAGGCCTGGAACATCATGTTGAGGTTGCAGGCTGAAACCAGAGATGCAGCTGCTGTGCTAGTCAAAGTCTGGAGAGAAAAAATGAAAAACTGTATGAGGTTTTCAAAAAAGAAACTCCAGTTACTGCACAGTAAGTGCAGTACTGTAAGCTTCCCTTATGTACCACTATTTTAAGCTGTATGACATGGCAAAGGATAATAGAGCCATTTGGCTGACCCATAAATAATAGAAATATGGTTATGAGTATGTGTTGACTAAACCTAACCAAGTAAACAGTCTTCTTCTGGCTCTATCAGAAAATTACTTGCTTATTACGTTATAAGGTAATATTTTCTAAAGCAAAATCTTTCAAGAAGTGGAAATGGAAAGCATATTCTTTTGGGAAGAAATTGTAGAACTGAAAATCAGAACTTAAAATCTTTAACTATGGAGTGATTACCGTCACTCCATAATGAAAGAGTGGGATTTACATGCATGTACATTATTATGCCATAAAATAGGGGAAGCAGTAAAATGGTAGACAAAAGTAATCAGTGTCCTCAGGCCCACCTCAAAGAAGGAAGAATACATCAGACTGGAGAGCTGAGGGCCATTGTGAATGCTCATTTTACATATAAACAGACAAATAGATAAACATTTTTTGTGTGACAGAAAACTTTTGTCCTCACCTTTCCTGGTGACCAATCGCTAGACACAGACATTAAGAACATAATATTCAATGTATATACATAATTCCTTACACAACATCCATACATGTGTTTTGCAATGATACTGATGACCAATGAGCACATGCTTGTATTAAAAGGACATCACATGACACTCTTTTGATGAACTAGAATGTAAATACCAGACCAAGTAGATTTCTGTAACACTCTTGCACCCGTTAGGCCCACTGCCAATTGGCATCAAGAGGTCCTTGGGTCACAAGTGCTAACGTAACAAAATTATTTCAGGCATTACAAGGAAAAAATGTAAAAAGTAAAAGGGAAGAGGTCATGGATGTTAGTTGTGGTCCAAGTCCTCTGACAAATATTTTTCAAATAAAGATACCAGAATGTACTATTATTTGTGTTTCATAAAATGCTTTTTACATTCAGTATTCTATCCACATTGTACTACCATTCATGTGAGTGGAGAGGATGCAGATTCCTCTTACAAGTCACTAAGCACTGGAAGGCATCCCTTGTACCTATGAAGTTCTGCAGACATGTGAATGGACTTCCCTTCATTCAGCCAGGTCATGGGAGTTCTCCACACAGGCAGAAAAGAGGCAACAGGCTAATCCCATAGCAATTTTACAGTCTGAGCCTGCAGAGATTGAGCAACCAGAGGAGCAGCAGCCTTTGATGAGGGCAGCCACCACCATGGCAAGCCGCTTGGATCGACAAGTTGTTGAGGACAGCCTCCTTTGATGACTTTGACCTCTTTGTAGACAGACTCACTGAAGAGCCTGAATACATTATATCTGGGAGGGAGGGAACCCAGGAGAATACACTGACTGCTCAGAGAACTCCTGTGTTGAGCCATAACAAGAACAACATGAGGGAAGGAAGGAAAAAGGAACATCAGTCACTGGTACTGTCCAGCAGCAGCATTCAGAATCCAAAACCTCTACAAGTCAAACTGCCCTAAGGCTATGAGCAAGAACCTCAACAGGCCCTCATCTTACTGTGAACACCAGTCCGAGAGACTGTTCTTGTACTTCAAGGGTGTGTTTGACCATGTAGTTCAGAATGACATGCAGCATCCAGGGTGCCTTCATCCTTTACACAGGGGACCTAAAACATGACTTTACATCATTGGAAGTAATAACTAGACTTACAATGAGAAAAATCACAGCCCCAGGAAAAGATGGAATTCGCTATAAGTTCCTGGAAAATGATACCCCAGTTGTTTGTTATTAATGGCCATTTTCAACAAATGCAAAAAGTTCTGCTGTATTCCCAGTTCCTGGAAGAAGTCTAAGAGGGTGCTTATCTGCAAGAAAGGTGAGTGAGAGAAAAGCAACTGGAAACCCCATCTCTCTCTATTTTACGGTACACAAACTGTATGCCTGTTGCATCGCAGCTAGGATCACAGACTGGTCAATGAACGGAGGAGTCATCACCTCCACCCAGAAAAGCTTTGTATCATATGAAGGCTGTTACAAACACAATTTTGTCCTTCAGACTGCCATCCACACTGCTTCCATGACCTCCTGGCCATGTGCCATACCGTGGCTTGACCTCACTAATGCTTTCGGAGCAATACCTCACCAGCATATTTTTGCCACACTGCAGGAGTCTGGGATGTCTAAAAACTTTCTCCAACTGGTATGGGAACTTTATGAAGGCTGCACCACCATCATCTGCTCCATGGAAGGAGAGCTGCCTGAAATTCCTATCTGTAGCAGTTTGAAGCAAAGCTGTCCCCCCAGCCCCATGATTTTCAACTTGGCCATGAAGCCACTCATTCGAGCAATCTCCAACAATTTAGGCAGTTTCACCCTGTGTGGTGACAGAGTGAATATCCTGGCCTACACAGATGGTCTGGTCCTTATTGCAGACAACCCTGAGAGTCTCCAACAAATGCTCAATGTCACAAGCCAGGTTGCCAACTGGATGCGACTCTGCTTCAGTGCTAGGAAGTGTGCATCCCTACATATTGATGGCAGTAGAAGGGACTTGGTCCAGTGACACCATTTTCAGATCCATGGTGAACCTATGATCTTTATCAAAGATGGGCAAGCATAGCAACATCTTGGCACACCCAGTGATTTCTGTATCCAGCAGACAACTGAGGATACCATCACCAAAATCCTATGAGATGTGGCCAGGATCAACTCTTCCTTACTGGTCCGATGGCAGAAGATCAATACCTTCCTGATCCCCTATATTAACAAGGCAAACAACACTATCAGGCAGCTAGTGAAGAAGTGGATTTTTCTTCCTCAGAGGACCAGCAATCAACTCGTGTACATCTTGCACCAACGTCCCTCAAATGGGCAATCTGTATGATGTTGCGGTGATCACTCACCACCTTCCAACATGCCCGGATGTCATGGTGAAGAACGTGGTGGAGATGTTATCAGAAAGTGAATCACCAGGACCCGTCCAGCCAAGATGTTGCCACCTACCTGAGCGGCTCACTGGAAGGTGAATTTGGAAGTGGGGGGGACTTTGCTTCATTCAGGACTCATACCCACAATGCTATGTGATGACTGGAGAGATGTATTGGCTGCCACTGTATGTGGTGTGAGGAGTGTCAGGAGCTGGGAGTCCTGGTGCCATAGGTGAAGAATACAGAGCACACAATCATGCAATAGCTAGAACCATGCTGAAGGATGCCATCCACTGCCAGTATGTGGAAAACCTGAAATGGAAGCTGGACCACTGCAAGACCTTTGAGGTGACATGCAAGTGAGATGCCAGCAAACACTTCCTCCCCAGGGGCAGCTTCACTTGATTTACTGACTGGAGGTTCATCCACAGGGCCCAGCTCAACTGCATGCAGCTTAATGGAGCCATCCACCATGGAAATCAGGACAAGTGATGCAGGAAGTGCAGCTATGCCAACGAGATGCTTCCCCACATCTTGTGTAGCTGCAAGTTCCAGTCCAGAGTCTGGCAGCTGCATCATAACGCCATCCAAGGTTAGCTGGTGAGAGCCATCCTGCCACTCATGGTTGCTGTGAACTCCACCATCCCTGGAATGGATAGCCAACACTACACTCAGCTGCTGCGGCAACTCATGGTGCTGTCCCTCGGCCACCTGATGACGTCCATCTACTTAGAACACAACACCGGACATCGGCGATATCAAGAGAGATGAGCTGGAGTGCCAATTAGAAGCAAAATCAGAAAGTAACTGAAATACTTTTGATGGATTATATTTACTAAGGGACAACCTAAATGCTCAGTTACTGAGGAACAATCTACCCTTATTCCTATATTTACTTTCTACAACCAACTTTATGTATAACTTTTGATGAGTATGTACCCAAATACTTGGATGCTAATATCTAAATTGTATCATTAAATTTATTAAGCTTTTTGGGGTTATTGCTGATTATGTACTATATATATACATATACATATATACATATATATACATATACATATATACATATATATACACATATACATATATATATACATATATATATATATATATATATATATATATATATATATATATATATATATATATATATATATATATATATATACATACATATACACATACACACATACATATATATGCACATTTATTGTATTAATTTTAAACCAACCTTTGTACTTTGGATAATTTAAGCACTATATTCAGATGTACAGTCTTTCCTTCACCTGTGTATTATATAATTTTAACGTTAGCTTTAATAATTAAAAAAAGTGTGTGTGTATGTTTATGTAATCAGTTACCAACAGTTGAATTCCAGATACCAGAAAGGTAAAATTCCAATTTTTAAGATATAATTCAGAAGCCTTGTCTTCCATTGTACTTTAACAGAGTAGACTGCATGATTTTTAAAATAGTTTTAACCAGAGCCAGGAGTTCAGATAAAAATTATTATATCATGATTTGTTAGGCCAGCATGGATGAGGCCAAACGGTGTGGCAACCTTTCAGCATGCACCTTTCTAAAATATGTTTTTTAATTAGTTAATGCTTCTTTATTTGAAAGTTGCTTCAACGAAGTTTGGCCCTGCCCATCCTGACATGGTAAACCAAAAATACTTTATTTGAACCTGAACTATAGCCAAACTGATGGAGAATGGTTTGGTTGTCCTAGTTAAAGTACAAATGAAAATGGAGCCCCAAAATTGCATATTATGGCTGCCTGTGGTCTCATAATCAATTGTTTATATAATTTTCTAAGTATGGAGAAAAACATTTCCCTCACATTTTATTCAATCAGGGACATTCCTGTGTGTATATGTCCCAGGATATGCTGGTCACATTATTTCTATTGCTTATCAAACTTCACTACCTCAAACAGCGTCTCTCACTCTTGGGATTGTAACTCTTTACTTAAAGTAAAAAAAAACGTTCATGTCTGTCTTTGCGTTTACTCTGAGTAAAAATATATCAATGACAAACTCATACATTTTTCTTCTGTGTTTCAAGAGGTTGACAGAGAATACCTGACCTTTAAGGGTGAGGGGAAGGGGAAATGAACATTTTCAGGACCTTGAGAGCCCCTGATTGCCATTTGGGATCCATCTGGGGGTCCCCAACCCTGGCACAGAAACACAGATCTAAGATGTTTTGTTATACTCCAGCCACAGAAGTGTCCTTCCATCAGAAGTCCATGTTTCTAACCTGTGATTTGACTACAGGGGAAAATGTGGAGTTGAACCAGCCATCTATTGCTATCAGAGATTTTGAGAAAGGGAATGTATATTCCTTAACACCACAGGCAGACATGCAGCAGCAGAGAAATCTCTAACTCCTTTTAGACTCCTATATGTACTAAATGTTTATAAATAACAAAAAAAAATCTCTTAAAGTGATAGCTACTAATTACAATGCTGGATAACAATGGTAGAAATAAAACTGAAAGGAAGTCCTGTGTTAATTATTTGTCCGAATCAACTGAGAAAATGCTAACAG
Source organism: Sternotherus odoratus (assembly GCA_032164245.1). NCBI lineage: Eukaryota > Metazoa > Chordata > Testudines > Kinosternidae > Sternotherus > Sternotherus odoratus. The sequence continues at coordinate 65,961,945 of JAVMKO010000001.1, forward strand.
ATTTTACAATGAGACAATTACTGTTGCAGGGAGCAGACAAATATTGGTGCAAAAATAGTATTAATAAAGTTTAATTTACTCATATATTCAGTTATTACAAACTTGCCTTCACCTTTACTGATTATTAATTCAATTTTTCAAAAGCATGTTCCTCAGAAAATATAATAAGGAAATGCTTATGTTTTAGTTGCTTATTTAATTATATATCTTTATTTTAATATCTTCAAACTAACTGAAGAATTTCCTAGGAGATCTCTGTTTTCAGGGACAAGCCAAAATGCAACAGAGAAGGCAGAGGTTTTAGACAAAGGAGGTATCAAATGTGTTTACGTTGGAATGAAGCTTTGTAATTTCTATTTTGTTTTAACATTCTGTATTTGCTTTTTTACTGTTAGTTACTGTGATCCTTTTTTGTGATTCAATAGGAGTCTTTAACTGCAAATTATAAATGTATTGCAAATGGTAGTGTAAAAAACTAGGAACCATTTGATTAAAAAGGCTAACAACCATACAGTTGTACATTTTTCCTTCTCTAATGCACCAGTTGGGTCTACATATAATCTCTGTTTTAAGAAAAAAATCTGCAAAATTTAGGTGTGAGGAAGATGACCTCACTGTGTAAAAAAGGCTCAAAGACTGTGCTGCTTCAAGATGCATTATCAGAACTATAAACCAAGTTATAAAAGTGTCTCTTCTTTGAAAAGAAAATCTTCAATTTAAACCCACACAAAAAGAACTGTCCTTATTGAAATTGATTTCTTTCATAAACTCTCCGAAGTCTTCATTCCTCAAATGTTAAGGAGAACATTAATGGTTGGGAAAGGTTTGTACAATACCTTTGTTACTTGTAATTCGTGTTTCCATTTAAAAGAGGACAGCTTTTGTTGTTCCTCAAAGGCTTACGATGTCATAACCTTCTTTTGAAATGTATGTTTGCAAAGCTGGCCAGAAACTGGAAATCCCATCTGTTGTGATAATTGGGTCTATAGATTTACTTTAGTTGTGAGCTCAACTGTCAAAAATGTGAAAATGTAGAAGATGTCACAATAACCTAGAATAATAAATGGTGATGAGGAAATGTAAGGTAAGGAGACAAAAACTAAATTAATTTGAACAAAAGAGCCTACTCATGTGGTTCAAGCACTATGTTAAAATTATGCTTGGTAAAAACTGAAGATGTACAACCAGAAATTAATGAACCAAAAGTGGTGTGTCACATATTTCCCCCATCACTCCCTTTTTGGGCCCTTAAAGAAAGACTTTGTGGACTGGAAACAGAAAGAACAGATGGAGCATACTGAAGAGAGCTTCAGCATCATGGCTTCCACTGCCACTATCTTCTTCATTCTCATCCTGAAGGATGCTCTGACCAAACTTTTCCAGAGGGATCCAGATGACACTGTGACCTCTACCAGCATGAGCAGAATCCCAACCACCACTTGAGATGAAATGGGATCAGACTTTAACAGCAGCAACAACAGCTATGCCCCATCTCCACAAACACCTTCTCTTTTTCCCAAAAAGGACAAATTATTGCTATCTTTGATACCATCTAAGATTGTCAGACAAGGTGGGTTTTCCTTTAAAATGATCTCGCGCTAAAGAGAGAGGGGAACAAGAAATGTTAAAATGAAAGTCTTACTTCAGGTATCGGCTGCCGATTCCCGCAGCCCCCATTGGACCAGGACAGTGAACCGCGGCCAGTGGGAGCCGCAGTTGGTGAACTGGCAAGTAAACAAACCGGCAGGGCCCACTAAGGGTGCTTACCCTGCGGTCCTGCTTGCCGAGGTTTCAGATCCCTGTCTTACTTAATACTTCACATTTCAAATGTTTTAACTGTTTCTCCTTCTTTTCTGTATCTTTAATGAAAGGTTTAAAAGATTTTTAATGATGTGTTTGCCATGGTACTAAGCAGGCTAAGTTTCTGTATACCAAATCCTGGAGCATATTTAACACCGTTTAATGTTGGACCATGAGAAGTTTATGTTAACAACTTTGACCTGTATATTCAATCTAAATTAATTCAACATGCCCCATGAAAACAACTGAATCCAGAATCAGGATGAAAAGTCATAAACTCTGATTTTTTCACAGGAAAGGATTCCCCAAAAAATACATTCTGGTTTTCCCAAAACAGAATTTTTCAGTTTCTTGCCTGAAAGGATCTTGTCAATTTCACTTTCTGCCTGCAGGGTAAAAAAAAGTCAAATTGATAAGAGCTTTCGAGGAAGGTAACTTGAGACCAGTCATTTTAATTTTCAGAGTGGATTTTTTTTTCAAAATTGAATTATTTGCAGATTTCAGTTTTGCAAAAACCAGCATTTTCCAAAGGAAAGTCATTCTGACAGAAAATTCCTGAGTAGCTCTACTCTAGTCTATATATTTTGGGGGATAAAATTATTTGGAACTCAACAATGTAAAACACCTATTTCTACCCCATGCTATGCAGAGAGAATGAAACATTTACTTCATTTCTGCAGTCTTCATTACAGACTTCCATACTGAAGATGTCTGGCAAACAGACACACAAACAGAAGGTAAACATAAGAATGAATGAATATAAAAACAAATTAATAAGAAAACCACCATCTGTCCCAGAAGCTCTTTAATTGTACAATCAAGCTGTAAAGTGGGAATCAAAACACCAATGTATTTCAGTGAAAACATAAATCGAAGATTTAAGTAGTAAAAGGATTAGTTATTATCAATAATACATTTTGACATTATTGCAACATGTCTGCTCAATAACTATACCATGGATCTGTACCATGTTCTTCTCTAGAAATACAAACCCTGGCCAATCATATAGGTTTATTGATTTTCTACATAATCGTAGATGTAATCAGTGTAATATGCTAATCATTGTCTGACTTCAGTAATGTTATCAGGACATTTTTATGCTGTCCAGCATATTGCATTTGCTGGAATGTGAATTTAGGTAACACCAGATATCTAACTGTCAAAGCATTACAGCCTAGATTTTCAGACATTCCACTTCTAATCTTGAATATTTTTCAAGTTCAGATTCTCTAAACTCAATGTTTTACACCTGTCTTTCATGTGCACTTGAAATGTTTTCACATGGTTCCTGCCAAAATTTTCACCTGACAAAAGAGGAGCATGGTTTTTGACATATCCTGGAAAGCCTTCCTGCCTTACATAGAATTTTTGAAGGAGGGCTCCTAAATGGAAAAATACATTGGAACACAAATATTTTGTACTAGAGATTGCACTTAAACCTGTCTACAGAAGAGCAACCACCAACACCCGCAACTCTCATATTGCCTCAAAGGAGCAGCCATTTCACACACAGCAACAGTAAGTCAGTCATTTGTCAGCAGAGCTGTTTGACCCAACACCCATCATGGCTGGGGAGGAGGAAGATCCTCACAGTCCTCATGGACACCAGAGAGGCTGACTATATCCTCACTGCTGGGGCTACTATACATCCATTTTCTTTCTCAATATGCCACAGGAGCATCATCTGCCAACATGAAGGTGAGACACAAACTAATCAAAACTCCTTTGGAGAAGCTACACTTGGACAGAACAAAGCTGCATAGTGGCTGGATAGGAAGAATAGTCTTTCCTAATGGGAATTTCTGAGAGAGTGGCTAGGGAAGATTAGCTTTCCAGCTAAAATCTAATTTTTGAAGGAGAAAACAAGATAAGCCTCACACGCTTTCTAAATAATGCACCACACTAAAACATCAGAATAGATTTCTCCTCTAAAGGGAAAGTTTCTGTTATCTTGTCCTAAAAGCCTTTAAGTGCATGAGAACATGGAGCAAACACAGCTCCTGAGCACAATTTCAGGAGTATATTGGGATGAATATGTTAATGAGGAAATTACATATGCACTAATTCCCTACGTAAAAGCAAAAAATTGACGCAAGCATAAAACTTATCAGGAAAGAACATCATCACCATCTTATGACAGGGACAATTTCATTAGCGCCACACCACATGGGTGAGATTTTTTCAAAAGCACTTAGCATTCACCTATCTCTGTTCCTTTTCAAGAGATGGGGAGATGACAAAGACCATTTCCGAAGGTGAAAAATAGAGGACTGTGAGGATGGTTGTGGGCAGAGCTTTTAAAATCATAGTTGGAGTATCAGGACTACAGATCAAAAAAGAAGAATCCCTCTAACAGTTAAGTTGTTTTAGAATTGGGACAGGACCAAAAGTCACGTAAAGTGACTCCTGCAATGGAGATCTGCAGAATCATTTTCAGTGAATGAGCTATTACATTTCAGACTATTGAAATGTTGAGCAAAAACTTGGAGCTAATTTTGTTCCAAGCCAGATGAGCCATTCTTAATAATCATGTTCACTCACTACTGATGTGCGCTGCATTAGTTTGGACAACCCATAAAAGTAAAAACCTCTTTATATTGTTTGGACCCTGGAGATTTGAGTAGGGCACTTTGAAATAAACAGAAATTATCAATGATTTAAAACCTTTTGGTAGTTGTATTAAAATTAACCCCAAACAAAAACATTAGCTTCATCTGGGGAAAAATAAAAGTATTACCTTTAGAAATCTGTCTTAACTGGGAAAAAAACATAGTAATGCAGTTTCTAAATTCTAATTCTACTCTTAAGTCACTCTGTTTATGAGCTGTATTTACTGGAGTTGATTTGCTCTATTTTCAAAATGGTGGAAGTAATTTTACATACTAGATGAGCTATGCCACTTAAGCATAATGGAATGAGATAATGATGGAATTTCAGATGTAACTGAGTATTGTGACTAATTGGTTTTAAATCACAAAGTAAATTCGCATTTTGAGAAAACACAAAAGTTTCTCTTTGTTCTTTAAAAATATGATAATCTGTTTTTAATTCAATAACAAAATGAATTTTTTTACTGCATTGTGTCAAGATACTGTAGTTTAAATACTTTCTGTGTATGCTACCATAGTTATACTTACACATGAGGAAGGATGGTCCAAGTAGTTAGGTTAGCAGCCTAGGACTTCAGTGATCCAGATTCAATTCCCTCCCTGTGCCTCAGTCCTCCATCTCATTTACATACATGAAAGACTGTGAGTGGCAGTGGCCAAATGAGGGAAATCCTCTTTCATGAAAGATTTTTCATTTACCCTTCACAAAATTTGAGGAGACAGTCAGAAAATTATTTTTTTTTACTGGTTCTAACACTACAGCAATGGGGATCATACATGTTCCTTCGATAAATATGCTTCCACTGTAGGAAAAGTATCCTTTGGCATTCTGTTAAATAAATCTTGAGCGCACACGATAACTGAATATAACTGAGCTGCCCATGGTTAACCAATTTCGTTCAGTGTACAGTTTAAACATTATTGTATGTTCATGATGTGGAATTGCTTCTATAATAATTCCCCCTCCCTCACATACCAGAGCCCCTTTCTAATGTAGCCAGGACTTCTATTCTATTTAGTAGTATGGGAAGTACAGGGTGATCACAATCTCTTTATCCCAAGGATGAAAATCCATTTTGTCACTTAGCAGGGTCATCCAGACCTACTGGTTGGAGCAGCAAGCTGCCAGGGGTACTGATCAAAGCTGAGGACTCAGAGACCAAGGCTAGGGTTTGGATCCAGAAGTCAGCAACCAAGCAGGGGAGCATGGTTGGAGTGAACTGGGGCAAGGCAGGAGGAGGGTAGGCCTAGGAGTGATTGCAGCTGCAGGAGTAAGTATTGAGCAGCCTCTGGTCTCGTGCTGCTACTGAGAGCTAGCTGAGAGGCACCACTAGGCCTGTCAGGACATCTGGTCAATCAGGGCATTCAGCTGTAGGTCAATTAACTGGTCCTAGGCTCAGCTGAAGGCCCTGATTCCTGACCATGCTATTCATTTTCTAGGAGTTCTTCTGTCCAAGTGATGACTACTCCTAATTTAACTGGAAAATGTCATCCTGAAAAAATTAGTCCATTAACCAAATACATGGCAAGTTTGCAATCCAGGTTTAAAATGACAAACCAAACAAACAAACACAAACCGTATGCTCTCTGTGAACTGAGCCATTCAATGCTACCAGTGTAGCAAACCTGCCCGGTGGTACTGAATGAAGAACTGCCATGTCGCTTCAGGCCAAACTGTTCCAGTTAATGGGAGACAATGAAATAATATATCCAAGGCAAGAGTGGATTAAGGTAGTGGTGCCTAAAGCCCTGGGGTAAATTTGGGGTCATATTTCTTTAATACCCTGAATTACACACTCTGGAAATGTCTAAAAACTGGGGAATAGAGATCAAAAGAATGGTCATGCTGTCTTTCCAAACCAAAATGAAAAAATAAACAAACACTAAAGAAGGCAGTCCTCCCATCATTCAGTAAGAAATACTGATCTTAACAAATGGCTTTGGTAAAATGCACACTAAGTAAAATATAGATTTCACAATTAATCTGGAGAATAGACCCAAAATTAACAACTTGAGCTGAGCTCATGGATGTGATTACACTTTGACTTTCAGATTTTCACTTTTGACTCTCACACAGACTTTTGCTGACTGTGTTTAAACACAAGACAGCCTATTTTCAAAACTCAGTTTGAGAGAATACTGATTTATAGGTAGATGGAGAATGCAGTTTTTAAAAAATTCCTACATTGTTATATTTTTCAAATTAAAACCAGGTTAGTAGATGGCCTAAAGCGGAGATGTCTGTTCTGCTTTTACTGAGTCCTTATCTGTGTACACTCCCAATGAAAGCCAGATTTGGCTCTATCTTCAATAACATAAGATATTGAGACATGTCAATATAATTGTTGAAATACTAGGATTCTGGACTCAACTAGCTGGCTAGTGGCTTTGTCACATGTGATTGCAGTTCAAATATAAACCCACGCAAACCATCCATAGTTGTGTCAGGTTTCTACATGGCAAGTTAGTGCTCAACAAGCCAAGGAGTGAATCGACAACATGCCAGCTTGCTGCAAAGTAGCTTCTTGTGTCAAGACTGCTGTGGTGCAGTGAAAGTCCTGGAGTGCACCCTGACTTACTATAAACTCTCGCACTCAAGAGCTTTTAGTGTGCCGTAGCAGTTACTGCATGGCACGCATGATATACAGTAGAGTTACACCCTGACTTGCCACACAGAAACTTGTGGTTTAGATAAGATCACAGATTGCTTTGAAGACAGCCCATCCTAGGTGAGTAAATAGTAGAGCTGGGCAAATATCACAAAAAGAGTAGGTGTATTTGCTCAAATTTATATATAATTGCTTTGGTCAGCCACGCTTGCCCCTGTGTGTGTGTTCTTTCCACAAGTGTTGAGTAAATGAGTTTTGAGTGCTTGTATGAAGTAAATTTTAGACTTGCACATTCAGTACTCACAGATAGCAAACGTAACATAAATCCAGGATTATTCACAGTGTAACTGATGTATGTTCATAGGGGATGAGAGTATTCAATATATCAGGAACTACAGCAGTCCCCAGAACCTAAGCCAAACAGTTTTCTCATGATACTCTTCTAATCTGGGATCATGCATGCACCATAGCTTTGTGCGTATGTTACACTTAAATCCTACACCAGTGCAACACATTTTACATCTGAATATTTTTTCCCAAAAATGAAGCCTTAGGCAAGGTGTGTGTGGTCAAGAACAAGATTTAAAGTTTTCCTAATTCTGATCCTACTCCCTGAGATACTCGAACCCAAAGAGGATCCTTCGAGTTCTTCTTTTGATTACAGGAATTACACCCAGCCAATCACAGAACAGAAACAATGCCATAAGATTTATGAGACCAACCTCAATTAAAAAGCAGCCTCAATATCCACAGGAAAAATATACATCAAAATTAAAGTAAATACTTTTGTTGCTAAGACCATTACTTTTAATATGAAACATGATTGCTGGTATGTCTTTTAGCTCCTAAGGAGACTCTTCTGTTTCCTTTCTTGAGCTGTCAGAGGTTCCATACCCTTGCAGTGTTAATTTAAGGTAGGGATGAATGAACTAATTCTGAATAGCATGGCTCAAATCTCAACCTAATGCTTGAACTCAACTGATCCCAAATGTGTTCCTGTCCTCCCTGAAATTTATCTCAGTACGTCTTGCATTTCTGCTGTTCTGACTTTTTCCCTCACTCAAAATCTTATGAGTTTCCAAAAGTCTCTTATGGGTCCAGAACAATGCAGCATTTGAACAGAACAGGCAGTCCCCTGTAGCAAGTGGCCTGAATATGAAAAACTCTGCCTCTCCATCTCAACTGAGGTGCTTAAGGAACTGAGGATCATTAACTTGTTTCAAGTCAGGGAGAGAGGTGGAGAATGGTGCATCAGCCGTATGGAGTTAACAAAAGGGATCAAATCAACTAGGAGAATGTGGTTCAGTTAAGAAGGGTGAACCTTTGAAGTTTCAGATAACCATTCATAACATTTTCAATGGCTTATCGAACCTGGCTGAAGAATTTCTGGTATGAACTAATCTTTGTGCTAAATACACACTGCTGGGTGGATATAGATTTTCACGACACAAAATTCACAAAAGAAGTTTTCACAAACTCAGGTCAATCTATTTGTGTCAACGCAGATAGGTTGAGGAATATATCCATGTCCAATTATGAATTCCATAGGTTTTATGAACACTATTTGTAACTAACCATCATTTATTAATTAGATCATCCATTGTGTAACAGGAACCATATGTTCTGACTCTGTGGGTGCTCCAGTCCTTGAGTAGCCAGGGAAAAATTCAGTGGGTCTTAGCACCCACCAGCAGCAGTCTCCCTTCCCCCACCAGCACCTTCCGCCCACCGGTGGCCCTGCCTATCAACTCCTCCACCTCCCTCCTAGCACCTCTAGTCCACCATGACCCATTGTTCTGCAGGATGCAGGAAGTGCTGGGAGGGAGGGGGAGGAGAGGTGGTGGGGCATACTCAGGGTAGGGTTGCCAATTTTGGTTGGACATATTTCTGGAGATTTCCTCGCTTTACTTTAATCAGAGACTCATCTTTAATTCCTGGATACTCCAGGGCAATCCTGGAAGGCTGGTAACCCTAACTCAGGGGAGGTGGTGGAATTGGGCGGGAAGAGGCAGGGTGGGGGCAGGGCCTGAGGTGATGCAGAACTTGAGCACTTCTGGGGTAAAGGAAAAAAGCCAGCACTTGTGGCAGGAACTTTATATGTCGTAGGAATCTATATAAGGAAAGGTGGGACAAAGCAGTCAAAGGACCATAGGATGCTTTAAAAATAAGGTGTCAGACAATAGGGGCTATTGCCTCTGAATGGAATATCTCCTGACGGACATAAGTGGAGGGAGGTGGTGTTTTCTTCAGCTGATCACCTGATCAAAGAAAGACCATTTTAAATAGGATTTATAAAGGGTTAAGGCGTTGCGATGTCCCCTTGCAGCACAAATGTGCCCCTGATGGTCCCACCAATCATTCCACAATCATATTTTCCTTGGAAAACTACCTTTGTCAAGGGCATTTTTATAGAACGACTGACACACCCAATCATAGCCCTAAAGGTCAAATGTCACAGCTTAAAGAGCCTCATGTGACTTGTTTGCTGTCTACCCAAACTCTTTTCATTGCTCATGCAGCTCACCTTCCAGGTAGTTGAGGATTTCCCTGGTGTCCCCTAATAAACACACACAGGCTTCAATGGGCTTCAGTGGGCAGTGAGGGTAGTCAGCACCTCACAGGGTCAAGCCCTATGTTGGTACATAAAGACACCACACATTGTAATCATACAGATCCCTCAGAGATTAAAAAAAAACAATTTAAAATATATTTGAAACACTTTCAGAGTCAGTATTGCAAAGATTTGCCAACTCCATGTGCTGCATCATCAGCCTGGAAAATTGAAAAAGGCAAGCTTTGATTAAAAAACTGTAGCTGAAAAGACCACAGTTCTTAATTAAACTAGGTTTTATGAGTTTAAAACTTTAAAATATGCTTTTGGTTTTCTGCCTATCAGAAAAGATCTGGGAGTAGATGTGCACTTCAATCCTATTGATCCAGTCTTGTGAGGTAATTACTGTCTTCGTCAGTGAGGGTTGTGAGCTCTTTACAGGACTGGGCATTAAAGCAATCAGCAGATAACTTAAAAACCCATGTTTTTCCTACTTGAAAAGGGGTGTGTGATTATAACTGGCTACTACAAAACTAACCAGAGGATATACTTGTTTATAACAATGGGAGATTTATCGGAATTAAAGAAACTGCAAAAAGTATTTTTGGAGCTTAACTTGAATATCCTTTGAATATATTTTAAAGTATCCTAGAGCTGGTAAATTCCCCATTCTCAAGTCTGGAACTGATGCTCCCAGTGAACAGTTCCAAATCTAGCATTGAAACTGGACCCAAAACATCTAAGGCTCAAAATTGCATTGCTCAGATTTAAATTGATACCTTCCAGGGAAGTATGGTTTTGCACTCTAGTGGCAGGAGGCCTTGTAATAGAATAGATTGCTAATAATACTAGTCACTGCAATCTGAGATTTTTTCCTTTTAGCGCAAGCAAAGTCTCCCCACCCCCACATGACTTCATTCCAAGCAGAGTTCAAATGCCAGAAAAACTTCATACTTTAATGACACTAAGGGTATGTCTTCACTACAGCAGTAGTTCGATTTCCTTTATTTCGATGTTGTGAACGCGACTGTATACAGTCGATGTTGTGTGTCTTCACTAGGCACAGCAAGTCGACAGTGTCTGTCTGCAAAACTTTTGCAAGCGTCGACATGACGAGCGTTGCACTCTGGGTACCTATCCCACAGTTCCCTGATCCCCCAGCAGGCACCATTTCGAGTGCTGCACTATGGGTAGGCATTTCCAAATTTCACACCCTTTTTCTGCGCCGCCGACCCCCATTACGAGCGGTGCACTGTGGGTAGGCATCCCATAATTCGCACCCTTTCTCCGCGCCGTGCTAACGCCATAGCATTGCAAGCATGGAGCCCGCTGACACCACGGCTGCAGTAATGGCCGTTGTGAGGACCTCGATCACGGTTGCGGAGTTCCTGCTGCACCGTCTGCAGAGGAGGAATGCGATCCGGGGAGAACTGCGCTTTCTGGAACCCGACGACAGTGAGGAGGAGATGGACGAGGACGTGCACGAGATGGACGAAGACGTGCACAGCGGGGACGACAGGGACACTGACGGTTTTGGAAGTAGGGCGACTGACAATCTGTCAAAAATGGTGGCAATGGGGCAGGCTCATGCCATCGAACGCCGATTCTGGGCCAGGGAAACAAGCACGGACTGGTGGGACCGCATAGTGCTGCGAGTCTGGGATGACTCCCAGTGGCTCAGAAACTTCCGCATGCGAAAGGGCACCTTCATGGAACTTTGTGACTTGCTGTCCCCGGCCCTCCAGCGCAGGAATACCAAAATGAGAGTGGCCCTTACAGTGGAGAAGCGAGTGGCGATAGCCCTCTGGAAGCTTGCAACGCCAGACAGCTACCGGTCAGTGGCAAATCAGTTTGGGGTGGGTAGGTCTACAGTGGGCTTTGCTGTGATGCAAGTAAGCAGGGCAATCATCGAGCGGCTGCTACACCGGGTTATAAACCTCGGAAACCTGCAAGCCACAATAGATGCCTTTGCCGCCATGGGATTCCCTAACTGTGGTGGGGCTATAGATGGGACTCATATCCCTATCCTGGCACCGGACCATGAGGCCGCCGAGTACAGAAACCGGAAGGGATATTACTCAATGGTCATGCAAGCAGTGGTTGACCACAAGGGACGTTTCACCGACCTCTACGTGGGGTGGCCGGGAAAGCTTCATGACGCTCGAGTGTTCAGGAACTCTAGGGTTTTTAGATAGTTGCAGCAAGGCACTTTCTTCCCAGACCAGAAAATTTCCGTGGGGGGGGTCGAAATGCCAATCGTGATCATTGGGGACCCAGCCTACCCCCTAATGCCCTGGCTTATGAAGCCCTACACAGGAGCCCTGGACAGGGGTCAAGAGCTGTTCAATTACAGGCTGAGCAAGTGCAGAATGGCCGTAGAGTGTGCATTTGGCCATCTGAAGGGGAGATGGCGTTCCTTACTGATTCGCTCAGACATCCGCGAGAGAAATATCCCCATTGTTATTGCTGCTTGCTCTGTGCTCCACAATATCTGTGAGAGCAAGGGGGAAACGTTTATGGCGGGCTGGGAGGCAGAGGCAAATTTACTTTCTGCTACTTATGAGCAGCCACACAGCAGGGAAAGTAGAAGAGCACACCGTGAGGCCCTGCGCCTCAGGGACGCCTTGAAAGACAGTTTTATGAGTGCCCGAGATGGCATTTGAGAATCTGCTCCCTTGCTATGCTCTAAGCCTGCTGCCCTTGAACCCTCTTTCCCTCCCCCCTCCCCATGCTTTCCCTCCCCCCTCCCCATGCTTTCCCTCCCCCCTCCCCATGCTTGCAGAGGAAATAAAATCACTGTTTGAAAAATCATGGTTCCTTTATTGGTTAATCGGAAATACAAATACAGGGGATCAGTGTCCTGGTATCCTGGAGGGAAACCGGCAGTCGCAGTGGGGGAGGAGCGGGCAAGGGAGGGGGGGGGAGGGGGGAGAGGAGGGGTGGGCAAGACACAGCAGCTTTTAAAAGTTTTCCGAGAACGTCAGCCTGCTGCTGCTGCTTCTGCTGGCTTGTGGGGTAGAGTGGAGCGGCCCACGGAGCTTGCCCCCCCGTGTTCTCACCCCGCGTCTGGGTGGGGAAGCTATGGGAGTTGGGGAGGGGGGGAGGTGGTTACACAGGGGCTGCAGAGGTGGTCTTTGGGCATGCTGCAGCTCCATCAGAGATCGCAGCATGTCGCTCTGGTCCTCCATTATGCGGAGGAAAGCATCCATGCGTCTTTCCTCACGCTGTTCCCTCTTTTCTGCAGCGGGTCTCCATTCCTGCCTCTCTCGATCCCTTGCCTGTATCTCTCGATCCCTTGCCTGTATCTCTCGATCCCTTGCCTGTATCTCTCGATCCCTTGCCTGTATCTCTCGATCCCTCCACTCCGTCTGGCGGGCTGCCTCAGCGCGCGAGTTCTCCACGAGTTCAGTGAACATCTCATCGTGCGTTCGCGTTTTCTTTTTACGCTTTCTTATCTGCGGTGCACGGCGGGAGTAGGAGCAGGACGGGGGATTCTCACATACTTGTTCATCTGTGGGCGAGTGTGGGAAAATAAAGTTTGAAAGTTATGAGACAGATACATTCAAGGTTAGGAGGCAGATGCAGTCTCGGACGGTACACAATGGGAGTACTATGCCATTTGCAACCTCAGTATTCAGAGGCCTGATATGATTTCTGTACAAGGTCATGTTCTACACCTAAAAGTGACTGAGAAGCTCACAGAAAAGTCAGAGCATCTCAGACACATATGCGTGCCTCAGCCCAAGACGGCTTCTGAAATCACCGTGCAGCCGGCCATGGTAAGTTAAAAGTGGCGCTTGCATACTGTAGAGTAACCCCGCCCCCTTCCCCCCACCGCGTGGCTGGCTCCCACTGAAACCGCAAACTGCAAAGCAAATGCCAAAAAATCTCTCGCTAAGGGCTAAGGTCTTTTTGGGGCTCTTCAGACCGCGTGCAGACTGCTCAGATTCCCTGCTAGCTACCGCTACGGGCTGGGGGTGGGGGGGGAGGTCAGCGTTCGTGGGGGGGGGGGTGCGGTTGATCGGTCCTCAGCAGAAAAGAGTACTTTGCAGCTGGTAATCTTTATCTCCCTACTAATTGCAGTCCGTATCTAAAACAGGCAACCCTGAATGACATCACTTTGCTGAGAATTTCTCGGAGAGATAGGGAGCGCATGCTCCTTGACTCCATGCAAAGTCCTGGTCCATACGCCGCAATGCTAGCCTGCTCAATGATACCAGACAACTTACTCCTTTCGTGGCGTGGGATGGTGTCCTATCACGGGGGACCACAGAAGGCGGCTCTCCCCAGAAATCTGCTGCGCTGGATTCATCGCTACCTCCTGGATAGCTTCATTGAGATGTCCGCGGAGGACTTCCGGTCAATCCTGGAGTATATTGACAAACTCTTTGAGTAGAAATTGACCAGCAGTGAAAGCACGCTAAGTCCTTAGGGCAAGTTACTCATTAATAAATGCTTCCTTTACAAAATCACACGTCATGTAATCCCTTAAAAAAGAAACACTTACCCCCTTGGGAGGCTTGGGAGGGTACTGGCTCCAGGGTGACAAACAGCTCCCGGCTCTCTGGGAACACGGGTTCTCTGGTTGGCTCCTGCTGCTCCGTGAGACGTTTCTCTTCCTCATGGTCGTCCTCCTCGGAATCAGTCTCCTCCCTGACGATTATCCCATCGGTGGAGTTCACGCAGACGGGCGCGATGGTGGTGGGGGCGCCCCCCATTATCGCATTTAGTTCATTGTAGAACCTGCATGTCCATGGCGCGCCCCCTGATCGTCCGTTTGCCTCTTTGGCTTTCTGGAACGATTGCCTGAGCTCCTTAATTTTCACGCGGCACTGTGTGGTGTCCCTGTTGTGGCCCCTTTCTAGCATGGCCTTGGAGACTCTTCCATAGGTGTTGGCATTCCGTTTGTTGCTGCGTAGTTCCAACATCATGGATTCCTCTCCCCAGATAGCGATGAGATCCAGCACCTCACGAGTGGACCATGCTGGAGCTCTTCTCCTCTGGCTGGTCTCCAGGGTAGATGAGCTCAGCATGGATTCCTGTGATGCTGAGCTCTGCATGGCGGCTAGTGCTGCTGATTGCTCTGAATGGCGATTGAGCAGTTCAGGTGAGCTGGCCACGCTGACCAAACAGGAAATGGCATTCAAATGTTCCCGGGTCTTATCTACCTGGCCAGAGCAGCGAGTTCAGAGTTCAGTGCAGAGCGGTCACAGTGGAGCAGTAGTGAGGCAGTCCAGAGCGGTCAGAATGGAGCATTGTGGGACAGCCTCTGGAGGCTATTAATGTCGGGTTCCGTCTTCACTAGCCCACGGTCGAGCTTGGAATGTCGAGATTAGCCTTACTTCTCTCGTCAGGCTGGAGTTCCAAGATCGATCTTGAGGGCCCTTTACATCGACGTTAAGAGCATGTATGTGAAGACAGGTACACGTTTAATTCGACCTAACGTCGTTAAAATCGAATTAAAGTGGTAGTGAAGACAGGGCCTTAGAGTAAAAAAAGATTGATTTAATGCCACTTTAGGCTTCCAGTGTTCACAAGGGAACTCTCAAGTCTTTCATATGTATAGTATGTGCTAAGGAACTTCAGGCGACAGCAGTCCTTCTGTGGATGTTGAGAGGTGCAGTTCCTATACGATGTTATTATCAAATGTAATCAGTATATGTTGTTTCCATAAAGGGCTGGTTATATTGGCTTCTGGAGGATCACTATTTCAGTATCCATAAAGCTATGGATTACACAGAAGGATGTGAAATAGGGCTAAAACTGTTATAAGCGATGGTGTGTGAGAGATGTACTAAAATAGTTATCTTTTAAACCAGGGGTAGGCAACCTATGTCAAAGGCAGCACACAAGCTGTTTTTCAGTGGTACTCACACTGCCTGGGTGCTGGCCACTGCTCTGGGAGGGGGCTCTACATTTTAATTTAATTTTAAATGAAGCTTTGTAAACATTTTAAAAACCTTATTTACTTTACATACAACAATAATATATAACTAAACTATAGACATTAAAATGTATTACTGGCACTTAAATTAGAGTGAATAAATGAAGACTCAGCACACCACTTCTGAAAGGTTGCTGACCAGTTTTAAACAAATTAGAATATTTTAACATGATACTAAATTGACATTGATATTAGTGTTTACTATCTATGATCACTTTTGCACTTCAGACCCTGGTTATTTTTATAACTGTTGTCAAATATGAATAAGAAAAATGTTACATAAGTAAGTTAGCTATATGTAAAGCTACGCATGTATAGTGGTTTCTTCCGCTAACACAAGAACAAAAAAAACTCAAGTGGTTTGTGTGTCAACAGATGTCTTAGAAGCAGTATTGTGTAAAATCTGTCATTTTCCTTGAATTTAATTTGATACTGCTTACAATGACTTGAAAGAATAGTTTCCAAGGCTAAAGGGGACTATTGTGATCATCCAATCTGATGTCCTATATAATACAGGCCCCTAGAACTTCCCCAAAATAATTCCTAGATCATATCTTTCAGAAAAACATCCAATCTTGATTTAAAATGGTCGGTAATGAAGAATCCACCATGATCCTTGGCAAACTGTTCCCCTAGCTAATTACTCTCACTGTTCAAAATTTATGCTTTATTTACAGTCTGAATGTGTCCAGTTTCAGTTTTCAGCCCTTGGGTCATGTTATACCTTTCTCTGCTAGACTGACGAGGCCATTAGTAAATTTGCTTCCTTACTTATAGATTAATCAAGCCACCCTTTAACTTTCTCTTTACGCTAAATATATGAGGGTCCCTGAGTGTACCATCAAAAGGCATACTTTCTAATCCTTGAATCATTCTTGTAGCTCTTCTCTGAACCCTCTCCAATTTATCAACGTCCTTAAATTTCAATATCCTATAAACAAACAATATAGTTTATAAAACAATATAAAAGTTGATATCCTATAAACAAACTGCTGCAATGTAAGTCACTGTCTCATAAAACATCATTATTGTACTACATAGTTTTATAGCATATATGTATTTTTTGAACCAAACCTCCCCCCCAAAAAATCACAAATTTTATTGAACATTAACTTAGGCTGCTCTCTTCAATAAACTAACCCATTAAATTAGAAAATACAAAGTAATGATTAAAAGTATGCAAGACCAATTACTCACAAATTACGATATGCCAGAATTCAGGTTACATATGAAATCTGAATTTGATTCCCCTTTCTCTGTAGGCATTATGAGAATCTAATTACTGCAACCCTGGAGACTTTGATTCCATCCTGGCCTTTCCTACCGAGCTCCTATGTGTTGCTGGGCAAGTCACGAATGTCAAACTTTTCACAGGTAGCCACTTCTGCATGCAATTAAAGATGTATAATACTGCATATGCAAAAGGAGGGTGAATTAAGGTTGCATGGACAATGTTCATCCTGCTGTAAAACTATGCAGTACAATTATGTTTTATAGGACATAATTAATTAAGTAGTAGTAGTGTTTAAAAATCATGTAAACATTTCAGCATCACTGTCTCCCTGTATTTTTGAGAGTCTTAAAGTTATGAAAACGTTGTTGTTTTCAGTGTTTGGGGAAAATATGGGCTTTAAAGCATTTGGAAAAAAAAATCTGCAATTTCTAAATGTCTCTTTAAATTGTGTAACAGAAAACTGAGCAGGGACTCAATAATTTTCCACTTTTTTTTGAAAAAAGTTCATATTCGGAAACTCGCAGTCCCTCAATTGGTATGCAGCATCTAAACAATGTACAATGGCCTACAGGTCCTTATGGTCAGGCACATCTCAATACAATAGTCTGAGTTTCCATGTTTTCAAAGAATGACTAAGAATATGGAGAGGTAACCGAGTCCTGTGGCACCTTAAAGACTAACTATAAAGTTTTGAAGCATAAGCTTTCGTGGGCTAGTACCCACTTCGTCGGATGCAAGCAGTGGAAGAATATGCAGATAACATTTGTAAAGTTGAAACAAAAGTCTCAAGATATGCCTGTGTTCATCATATCTATCACAGTACATAAATGGAAGCTGAGTTTACTTCAGAACTATAGTGGAAAGCGCTGCTCCTTTATACAATGAAAAATATTTTGTATCCCTCTTGCCCTCTGCCATGCCTGTTATAGCTCATGACTAGAATGTGATGCTGAATCTTCAGGTGTGTTTTTCAGTCTTCATTAATAACTGATTTGACCATCATTAGATTCAATCTTTACTTTAAAAAAAAAAGTTTACAAATGGAACAATGTCCTTATGCCAATAAAAATAGACCATGAGCTCTTCACCCTGACACTCACATCATAAGCAACCAGAATACCTACTGATTTGGGAGAGGGGAAAAATTATAACTCCATAATCTTATCAGTGAGGAAAAACAGTCCAGAGAAGATATTCTCAGGGAGAGGAAGAGGTCTAATTTCCCCATGAACATTTTTGGAAGTTTAAGGGTGCACCTCTTGTTTGCAAAAAAGATTCACAGAACTTTCTAACGAGGGCTGGAAGAATTCAGAGCAAGAAATGCATACTGGCATTTTGCTGCTTGCTTTTTGGGGTTCCTGCCATTTTTGCTACCTTAGCCAGAGAAGAGTGCTGCTATTAAGAGATAGGGTGACCATGGGGTGGGGAGTAATAGGAGCCTATATAAGAAAGACCCAAAAATTGGGATTGTCCCTATAAAACCAGGACATCTAGTTACCCTATGAAAAGAAATGGAAAATCCTGGGGAATTATGCTCCCCAAATTCCCCAAAAATCTTCCCAGGGAGTTCCAAATAACCCAAAAAATTAAGAAATGTGTTAGATGTGTTAGACTATGTGTTCTTTAGAAATCTGGAGACAGACTTCCTCTACCTGGAGGTAGGCCAGATCCCATTGTCAGAATTGTTCTGTCCCCAACCCACTAGGCAGGGCAACAGAGACTGCGGAGGTTTTTCTGTTTCCCCCATGCTGGCCAGTGATAAGATTAGCTGTGTGAAGGGCAGATTTGAGCCTCTAGCAGAAGCAGCCAAACTGAGGGCTGCTGTGAGCGTCTGACATGACCAAATCCGCCAAAAAGTGCAGGACTCACCAAGGCAGAGGAGGAACTTTGTGACAATATAGTCTGCTTCAGGAGCTGTGTGCGGAGCCAGGCTGAGAATGTACTAACATGGTTAGTTTGATCCCTAATCACTTGACAAAGGGGTGGGGTTAACTCAAGGAGAACAGGGGTTTAAAAAGTATGCCCCTAGGCAATCAGAGCAGTTAGCAAATGGAAGCTTTGTTAGGGAGTTAGAAAGGAAGTGTGAGAGCCACATCCACCCAACAAACATACTCTAAAATTAGGCCAATAACCCCATTATATTTCTGGAACCAGCAGAGGAGGAGATTGACACGCAGAAAGAGCTGACGGACTCACAGCTGCATAGTGTGCTGGCTTTAGGGTTCTTCCTTCAAAACAAGCTCATCTGAAAGTGAGGCTTTCCATGAGGGAGGGGTGAGTGGTCAAACACTTAAAGCTTCAGTCCCATCACCCCACTAAACAAACACAATCCCCTGCAAGAGTAAAAATAATGCAGGCAGAAGTCCAGCAGAAGAGTGGCGGCTAGCCAGCTTATTGCACTGAATGCCGCATGTATGATTACTTGCCTTGTGGGTAGGTGGCCTGTGCGTTCATTTGGTGCAAGCACTCAGATGAAGTAAAGGCTCTTAAGACCACTGTAGCTTGAGGAGCTACAAGACAGAGGTAGACAGATAAGATTTTCAGGGACACAAAGCAACCCCACTCCATCCTGTTACTGACAGTCTCTGTGGTGCTGAGGATGATGCAAGTCTTCAAGAAGGAGAACATCAAGCTAGGCAGAAGGAAACAATCCCATAGCTGAGACCCTCCTTCCAGAAATCACGGGATATTGGATCCTAGTTATCAGGAAGAGACAGGTAAAGTAATGAGGGATTTGATTAACCAGAGTGCAAAATGCAGATGACAGAACAAGGAGTAATGGTCTCAAGTTGCAGTGGGGGAGATCTAGGTTGGATATTAGGAAAAACTTTTTCACTAGGAGGGTGAACACACTGGAATCAGTTACCTAGGGAGGTGGTGGAATCTCCTTCATCAGAGGTTTTTAAGGTCAGGCTTGACAAAGCCCTGACTGGGATAATTTAGTTGGGGATTGGTCCTGCTTTGAGCAGAGGGTTGGACTAGATCTCCTGAGGTCCCTTCTAACCCTGAGATTCCATGATTCTATGATTTATGAAAAAATTTCATATTTGCTAATAATTTCCCCCAATTCCCATGCTTATGCATTTAGTTTGGACATTAAGTTCTCTAAAGATTGTCTGCCTTGAGCATGCTCCATCCTGAGAATGCTTCACAACTTACCCTGCAATTGCAACTCCCAGCTGCCGAAACCACTGTGGTGCCATGCACTAAAAGGGAGAGCAAAAAGATTTTCTCTCCTGTGCTCTTGGTGCTCCCCCTGCTGGCAGCCAGAAATGTAGAGAAGGAAGCTCTTGAATCAAAAAGCTATGGAACTGGGGTGGGTGATATACAGAAACTGATGGGGAAGGGCATGACCCAGGACATGGGGGTTAGATAGCAGCAAAGGAGAATGAAAGGGAGGATAAGACTGGGGCTTGCAAGGGACAGAAGTCAGGATGTGGGTGGTAGTGGAAAGGAGAACAGAGGGAGCTGAGAAAAGAGAGGGGGGACATAGGCAAGTGATGGAGAGACAGTTTGGGGGCACAGCAGCAGAAGAACCTATAACAACTAGAATATCCCCCCCCCCCTAGAAGATGGAATTGAACCAAGTAGTGGTGCTGGATGAATAACTATTTTTTCAGTTTGCTGTAAATTGTGAATAGTTGGGGGTAGGAGGTGGGGTTGGAAATAGCTTCAGGTCAAAATGAATCTGATTTTTTTCACAATTTTGAGCAAATAAGTCTGAATAAATTGTCATTGTAGCAGGGACTTAAAGTGGGGCCTCCCACCTCTCTGGTGAGTGCTCTAGCCACCAACCTGTAGAAGTATTCTCTCTGTCTAGCCCACTAACTATTCAAGTATTTTACACAAAGTGTCAAGAATCAGAGAGGTAGCTGTGTTAGTCTGGATCTGCAGAAGCAACAAAGAGTCCTGTGGCACCTTAAAGATAGAAAAAGTATTGAAGTATAAGCTTTCGTGGGCTAATACCTCTGTTGTTGGATGCCTCTGTCATCGCTTCATCGGATGTCACTTATACAAAGTGGTAACCTGCAACAGGAGAGATTGAGAGACTCATACCAGAATAACCTGCAGTCTGAAATCAGGGTACTCACTGAGACAGGAGAAGCCTGGTTTCAAATTCATGTTCAAGAGCTGGGATTCATACCTGGGACTCCCTCATCCCAGATGAGAGCCCTAACTCATCTGCTGAAGGAGGATAGTATCTCTTCCTGTCTTGTGAATGGTGCATAAGTCCTCTTGTGAATGTCACCACCAAAAAATGTTTGGGCCAAACCAATCAGAGAAATGTGTCACATTTTCTGAGAATTTCATGTTGATCAAAACTGTTTATCAAAAACTAAATTTCACCCAGCTCTACCCAGCAGTCCTAAATTTCTAAATTCTTCTGCTGTCAGCAAACAGCTATGAAATGCACTGTGCAAATCCCAAGTATGTGCCTGAGCCAGGGTAGTTCTGCATGATGGCATTTGTTTATTTAGGAGGGTTGTTTTGGAATTAAGCAATTACATCCAAAAACTACATGTTCTTAGGCATGTTGTGAAGAGTTGGGTCAGATATTCACCGTGTAGCCCGGAATTGAGAGAATAACCTTGCTAATTACTTCCTACAGGCATTTTTTGGTACCTTCAAAGATTCATTGTACTGTTGTTTGGGGACTCATTTTTAACAGGAACATCTACCAATGTATTCATTTTGTCTCAAGCTTTTACCCTATCCTAAGAATAAATGCTTGTGATGCTCCTGCAACATTTTTGAGCACACTCTTCATCATGCCAACTCTGTGGTCTCTTGTTATAACTTTCAGCCCATTCCAATGTATTATATGCAAGTTTACAATTCAGGATGGTTATTGATCTTTATTTGTTCAGTACATTAGAGCACCTACTGAAAACATATTCATGTTCTTCAAGATAAAGCAGCAGATGGGGATACTAACTGGTGTCTGCTACAGACAACCTAATCACTGTAGAAAACTGACCAGCTGCCTATACACTCAGAGGACTTAAATCTTAGTGACATATGCTGGAGGTCTCCTGCTGCCAGTACTATGTCATCTATAATTTTTAGAAATTAGGAGGATGTTCATTTCCTATCTCAAAAAAGTGTTGCATCTAACACAGGGGAATTCCAAATTAGACCTCATCTTGACAGAATAAGAGGAGTTGATCACAGAACTAAATATTAGTGATTGCCTAGGTGCCAGTGATCATGACTTGATTACATTTATTATGTGCAAACAGAAATAAAGTCCAAACCATACAATATATCATATATGGTTGGTGCTTTAAAGAGCCAGCTGAAAAAGATTATGAGCCAAATCAGCTGCAAGAAAGAATTTAACAGCAAAGTGTGAAACATAGGATCACAGAATCATAAAATATCAGGATTGGAAGGGACCACAGGAGGTCATCTAGTCCAACCCCCTGCAACTTGCTGAGGGTGCAGTCCACACCATCCTCCAGATCATTAATGAAGATATTGAACAAAGCCAGCCCCAGGACCGACCCTTGTGGCACTCCACTTGATAGCGGTTGCCAACGACACATGGAGCCATTGATCACTACCTGTTGAGCCCAATGATCTAGCCAGCTTTCTATCCACTTTATAATAATAGTTGGGAATGCTTAATGATATTTTACTACATGTCTCACGAGTTACAATCAAGAAAGGAGGCAACGTTGGTTAAGTAAGCCAGACTGGCTTAAAGGGAAAGTGAAAAAAAGTAATTTAAAAATCCATAAATGGGCAGCAGAGAAGAGAGGAAGCTGATAGCAATGAATATAAATTAGAAGGTGAAATTTATTTTAAAAAGAATACAAGGGAAGCAAAAGAACATTAGAAGTCATCTCTGGAAATCAGAGTTAAGAACAATAAGTATGAATTTCTAAAGTATATTTGGAACTAAAAATAGTATTGGTATATCAAGAGAGATAGAAATAATAAGATCACAGAAAGAATCCCAAAGAGCTTAATGGTGTGATAAAAAGGCCAATAGAAATCCTTAGATGTGCAGATAATTATTGAATAGGAGTGGAGAGGTTGTTTTACCTATTTGGCTTATTGCTAATGGAATAACATGTCCAGTTCTGATGTCAATAATTCAAGAAGGATGCTGAAAAACCGGAGGGAATTCAGAGAAGAGCCACAAGAATGAAGAAAGTATTGGAAAACATGCTTCATAGTGAAAGACTCAGGGAGCTCAATCTAAATACCTTATCAAAGGTAATTTGATCACAGTCTATGATTAGCTAGATAGGGAACAGAGGTTTGAACCCCCTGTTGTCAAATTCAGACAAATTACACACACATTTTTAAGGGAGGGTAAATGATCTTTGGAATAGCTTGCCAAGTGTTGTGGTGGATTCTCCATCACTGGCATTTTTAAATGAAGAATGGATATATTTCTAAAAGATATTGGACTTCAAACAGTAATTAATTCAAGCAACTCTTATGGTCTGTGTCATGCAAGAGGCTTAAAAATCTATGACAACATCTAGCTTCTGAACAAAATACAATCCAAATACAGATGTTCAATGTTGATAAATGCAAAGTAATGCATATTGGAAAACACAATCCCAATTATACCTATAAAATGACAGGACCTAAATTAGCTGTTACCACTCAAGAAAGATCTTGATGTCATTGTGGATAGTTCTCTGAAAACATGCAGCAGCAGTCAAAAAAGCTAACAGAACGTTGGGAATCACAAGAGATTGATATATAATAAGACAAAAAATATATTGCCTCTCTATAAATCCATGGTACAGCCACATCTTGAATACTGGGTGCAGTTGCACTCGCCCCCATCTTAAAAAAAGAGATATATTGGAATTGGAAAAAGTTAAAAAAGAGCAACAAAAATTATTAGGGTTATGGAATGGCTTCTCTATGAGGAGAGATTAATAAGACTGTGCCTTTTCAACTTGGAAAAGACATGACTAAGGAGGGATATGATACAGGTTTATAAAATAATGACTGATATGGTGAGAAAAAATGAGGAATTTACTCCTTCTCACAACACAAGAACTAGGATTCACCAAAGGAAATTAATAGGCAGTTTAAAAGCAGGGTTTTTATTAATAGGTTTAAATTTATAGGTTTAAAAGCAGCAAAAGGAAGTATTTCTTCACACAACATACAATCAACCTGTTTCACTCTTTGCCAGAGGATGTTGTGAAGGCCAAGTCTGTAACAGGGTTCAAAAAAGAACTAAAATCCATGAAGGATAGGTCCATCAATGGCTTAGCCAGGATGGCAGGGATGATGTCCATAGCCTCTTTTTATCAGAAGCTGGGAATGGACAACAGAGCACGGATCACTTGATGATTACCTGTTCTGTTCATTCCCTCTGCGGCACCTGGCATTGGCCACTGTTGGAAGACAGGATACGGAGATAGATAGATCTTTGGTCTGACCCAGTATGGCCATTACGTTCTTAGATAAAATGCATGCATTTAAAAATTCAGCAATTACAAATGCATTCACTAAATTATTTATCACAACATTTTCTCTTAGTGTGAATTCCAATCTAGTTTCCAGTTATTTAACAGTAAATATTGCTAATGATATTGGATTTGAATATATACCACCTATATAAATATTGAAATATCATCCACTCTTCAGAAAATGCCTATCAGATCTCAAACACCCAACAAGGGTAACGTGCAAACTTGCCTCCAACTTTATTTTGGTGGCTACTATGGAATATTTAATTCAAGAAAGATGCTGCATCCAAAGACTGCACTCAACGTTTCATCACACATCAGCCAGTTGCTATATTTGGATATAAACATAGCATTTTAAAAACACAGAACCTTTAAAGAGGACAACCATTATTTCTGGAGTAACAGAAAACATTACAACTACCAAAGCATACCAAAAAACAAACAAACAAACAAAAAACCTTAGCCAGCCTTTATACCTCAGCCCCTCACCTCCTCCTTTGCTGATAAATCAGTTCACGTTATCCTCTCCAGAAACAGCTGTGCAGGATTTATTAAACTAAATAGCTTATTGTTTTGGAGCATTATTTCTGTACAGCAGCTAGAGGTTTTCAATAGGTGCTTTATCTAGTGAATTGCACACTTGCATGGATTGACTGTTATAACAAAAGAGATCACACAATAGGTATGCTGAATAGGGTGTGCTCAACATACTACGGGAGCACCACAAGTATCTATTTCTGGCATACTAGTCAGGCTCAAGGACAGACTCCTGCTAAAAATGACCTGAATAGTAACAATGCATGAAATATCTTAATATACTGCAATGTGCCCTTAACAAGTTACTAGCAGGGTTATAATCCCAATTCCAATCTATCAGGTGACTGCTAACTGACACAACTCTCTAAAGAATATACAAAACTGAAATAATGTGTCAGAAAGTTGAAACATTTGTTTCTCTAGTTATCAAGCTATAGCTGTGGTCCCCAACGTGGTGCCCGTGGGCACCATGACACCCGCCAGGGCATTAATGTGCGCCCGCCTAGTGACTTGCCGGGGCAGAGAACTCCGGGGCTGCGGCGCCAGTATTCTCTGTTCCCGGCAGTCATGGGGCTGGGCTTTTCTCCGCGCTGCTCAGCAGGGGAGAGACGCCCAGCATTGCTGCTGCGCCTGCCGGGGACAGAGAAGTCCTGGACTACGGGCGCTGGTGTTCCGTCCCTAGCAGAGAATGCAGGTGCTAATGCGGGTGCTTTGGTTCCAACCTCTCCTCACTGCTGTAGCTCTGCTCTTTTGTGATAAAAAAGAGCAAATTCACATGGTAAGGTGAAAGAGTAATTACTGAATAATGTAGTTAATACCTTTCACATGTCAAAATACCATTTTTTATCTTATGGATTCATATATATTATGTAATATTAAATATGTTTTTCATATTTAATGTACAAATATAAAATAAGCCTTGAAAAATTGTTGACGCCTGCCACACTTCTGAAAACATGAATGTACTATTGGCCACAAAAAGGTTGGGGACCACTGAGCTATAATATGGTATAATCCAAGGGGCCTATCGCTGTGATATTTATGAGCCTTGTATAGCAGTAAAGTCAGCAAGCACCAGGAAGTTATATAGAATTGTTTTAGGCTAATTCAGATCAACTCTCCCCCACCCCACCCCGCCCCCCAGACATTTTTAGCTAATTTTGTCTTAAAGTGCTGTTCTACCTTGAAAAGTAAGTATGGGAAAATGGCACCTTCTTGTCCTTCTATAAAGTGAGAATGAGAACCATGCCTGGGTTCCCTGAAATGGAAAATGTAGAAATCCACCTAAGACTCAGGAGGAGGAATATAAATACTCTGCAGGCCAGGGTGGAGTGCTACCCAGTGGTGGCACAACTGATTGGGACTCTGATCTACAATGGCCTAGCAGCACCAGAGGCAACACTAGAGGCTTCTGCTGTGAGCTACTGTGGAGAGGTTACCATTGGTCTCAGAGCTGGCTTCCATACTTCTGGACTGGTATCAGACTTGAAGTCTCTGGTGCCAAAGCAGATCCCAACCTAGAAATAAACGTGGGCTCTATGTCCAATGGACCCAGCAAGACACTGTCAGCCTGAATAATCAGTGAGGTTTTTATTGAGAGACTCAGATCCTTTGTAGCTGTATATGCCTCCAGGTGCTCAGTATGGATTAGGCCTTTGTCCCACAGGGAGCAGAGATGACCTCTCCAGCTTCAGCATCTTCCCTGAGGAAGTAGTTGGCCTCAACTGTCCCAGCACAGAAAACAGTGCCATTGACTCTGGCCTGGTCAAGCCACTAGAACGCAGCATCAGGGATCAACGGGCCGAAGTGAACCTTC
This sequence comes from Sternotherus odoratus, assembly GCA_032164245.1. Classification (NCBI taxonomy): domain Eukaryota; kingdom Metazoa; phylum Chordata; order Testudines; family Kinosternidae; genus Sternotherus; species Sternotherus odoratus. The sequence continues at coordinate 65,988,490 of JAVMKO010000001.1, forward strand.
TGCCTTCGGGACCAGAGTGGCTAGCCTCTGTGGTTCAGGATTCCTGCACTGAGGATTCTTGTGATGTGAAAATCATCCCTTTTTTTGGCTTTGGTTGCTCTGAGGCCTTGTGCCTTTTGAGAGCTGTCCTGGTGAAAAGGATTTCCCCGTCTCTATCCCCAGATAAGGCTAGGAGAAAACTCCTGAACAGGAAGGAACTTCAGCTAGTCAACTGAGCTGGTACAAATATAGGGTGAGATCAGCTCCTAAGAGGATGCACCTGAGGCATTCTCTTCTTCTTAATTCTTGTCCTGAAGCCTCAGAAACCTGGATACCTCTCGCTGATGTGATCTTCACACTTCAAAGAGTGTGAGGATCACTAACTGGCATGGGCTTGTGATATCAAAGACAGAGCTCGAAGCCAGGGGACCTTGGCATAGGCTACCCGGTAGTAGATGGGGCCTAGGGTTCACTAACTACTAACATTCAGAGAAAAAGAGAAAGAGAAAGAAAAAGAGAAAGAAAAAGTTCAAGGGACCCAAAAGGAGGACCACAAACTATTAACAATGAACTATAAATAGCATCTTCACAGAAGGAATGAGTAAACTACACATTCTAACCATTGCCTGTGAACAGTAAGAAGAAACTGAAGGATGGGCAGGGCAGCTCTGTCCTTTATATCCTCAGCAGACAGCACAAGAACACAGGCATAGCTACACCTATGGGTGTTGCTAGAGAAATTTCTCTATCACTAGTGAATAAGGAGCATTCATGTAATGAACACATGCAATCAAAGAATGAGGGGCTTCCTCTCCATTGATGGTCATGTGTCTGGGCCCTAGTTTCCTCATTGGTATTGGTCTTTCATGGGCTTATTGGCCCCTGTGGTGCTTTTCACCTTCCCGTTAAAAGCTAAAGTACACCCATGCCAGGATTAAAGCAAAAGTCCAAAATAAATGGCACTGGGGTGCCAGATTTACAGATTTTAGTGTGCACATATATCATCTTATATGATGGATAAATCATGAATGCAAATTGTGCATCAAAGTCATGAAATGGCCTACAAATGCAATAAATAGCAAGGTATTCAAAAGTTTAACAAATGGAGGAAGGACACCAAAGACACTTCTTGCCTGGGGCACTATTTGGTCTAGGGCCAGCTCTTCCTCAGCCTCATGTCAGACCCCTTTCCAAGCACCAGAACACCACCCCCAGGAAGTGTTCTTTAAAACTTACAATTTCTTTTATGGTCTTCGAAGGTAAGTCAAAAATTCAACAGAACACATTTTAAAATAGATCCTATAACATTAATTTATGTTTCCACCAGGACACTACAATAATTTGGTTATAAGTCAGAAAGCTACCAATCAAAACTAAATCCTACCAATAAGCCTTTTCATTAAAGGCCGTGGAAATGCTAACACTATTTAAAAATATGCCATATGAACATAGCATACGATGATGTGATTATGTTCACAGTTGGGCCATAATTAATTAGCAACTGATTCCAAAATTAAGATGAGACATGTTTTCTCTCAAATTCTGTTAGAAATGCTGTATACTTGTCTAACAATATAAGAAAACAGTTTCCCATATTTTCACTTGATGGGGATAAACACTTATGGTCTCCCTATTGCCTACTGTATTTCAAAGCTAAACTTTACTTTTTGCACAAGATTAATGCCAAATACTTGTCATACCTGTGAATTTTATCAAACAGTTATCTGGCAGGTAGCATCATCTTCAAGGCATTAATTTCACAATTAGCCTCAAGACATTTAATATATTAGCAGGCATACTCTAGTTACTGAAAGAATTTCGAATTAAACCTTCAAACATTTCTAATGCATGATGACTAACCTTAAAAAGGAATATTCAGGTGGTTTGTTTTACATTCGATTTAGCTTTAAGAAAAAATGAGTTATTTTTCTAGTGGATGTGAAGTTGGAAACCTATGAACTATAGTCTGTGTACAGTCTGTATGAATATTTAAAGTAAGAATTCACAACTGATGTGGAAGTAACTGATTTTTTCAGGGATTTTAACAGAGTTATATTTTAAAACCATGCTAGTTCCTGAGCATTTTTCACACAAAGGTCTGTAATTTAAATTCCTATAACAGAATGGTTTGGGGTTTGTTGGTTGTTAACACAGAGATGCAATATTTAAAGTAAATCACGTTGACATTTAACATGCCTAAAAACAGTTTTTGGAAAATCAGTTCTGGATAAATTTAAGCATATGCTTATGTATGATAAAGTCTGATCAGATGCCTTCAGATAAGTAATTATGTAACAAATATTATCTAGACAGATGTATCATTCCAATAAAGAATGGTTAAGAGTCACATTGCACTTGTAGTGCACAGGCACAAGAAGTGTTTGTTTTTCAGGTTTGATGCAAATTAGTTGTGATTACAAAAAATTAGGTTAGAACAACCAACCAGTCTCATTCTAGCAACATCTAAACAAGCAAATAGTCAGCCTGCCTATTCACCTCTGGGTATATTATTATGGCGATAGCATCTTTGGGTGATAGCCCAATCAGCCAAAAGAAAAGAAAAAGTTGTAGTCATCAACTCCCTCCTCTAACTCCACTGAAAAATAAAAGTATTGTTTTTTTATTACAAAAATATTAACCCAAACTACTTCCAACAACTTCTTAAACAATTGGTGTTAAGCATTTCCCTCTCATTGTGTCCCTTTGAATCACTACTCAAAACCATCATTCCCATGGAGCGACATGCCTAGCTCCATCCGTTTCCTCATGTACTAACCAAACATGGCATGATGACAGGACAAACATCACAGCAATTACCGTCAGAAAAACTACTATTAGAATAATCACTCTTCTTTTCTGCAGTGACTGTATAGTTATTAGTTTTAAAAACAACAACTAGAAAAGCACAATATTACTAATGAAATTAAGAGCTCAGATAGTCTATATGTAACCTATATCCTATCTAGATGCTGACAGGTCACATCAGTTCTGAATGGAAGCTATACACAGCCCTCAAGCTAACATACTGATCACTAAGAAATTTTTTCTGAAGCTACAGTTTCCTCACATATAGAAATGGAAAAATACCCACCCACACAATTTTGCTGTAATTTTTGGATTTCACCTGTAGTACATATTATCCCCATTTTACAGATGAGAAAATTGAAATACTACTGAAATTGAAGCACATACTCACCTTTAAGCACAAGTAGTCCAATTGACTTAGAAAGTTATAAAAGTGCTCAAATGCTTTGCTGAATAGGGATGTCATGACAATGTAATAATGTTTCCCATGCCCAGACTCCTCATTCTCAGCTTTAAAAGATTCTAAATTGTGACTTCTTCCTATAGTACCACTCAGTTGGCCAAAATGTCACTAAAGAGACAGAGTGAAATTCAGAGATTCATCTAAATGATTTCAAAATTGGAATAGATTACACCTTATTCTGCCTCGCCTCCCCCACTCCATATACAAGTTATTCCAAGGCTCATTTTATACATCACCTCAGACTTACTGAGCTGATGATGCTACCAGCTCCATTCTTTTAGCTCCTTGCAGCTTGCACAGGTATGGAATACTCCAAACTGAAAGCCTGGTCAGACAGCAGTTGGCCATTTTTTAACCAGCCACAGCTTCTACCTTGGAAGAAACACACACAACATTTGCTTTTTTGTAAATGGTTTCCTTTGGATTAGAAAAAAAAATCCATTGCATTTTGCACTATCAATGTCATTCTGCTGGTTAATGCTCCCATGCTCCTGTGCAGTTAGTGAGTTTCTGTCAAGTCAATATTAAGTCTGAATGGTCTATTAATTTATTTTCTAAGCTTTAGTTTGTACAGGTGTCATTAATCAGAGCTGTCTTGTCACCTGTTTGACTTAGCATTTATGTACTGGTAATGTATTTGTCTAAGTAGCTTAAAACACTACAGAAACTCTATGGTACATTGTTTACCTTCTAGGTGTGCTCACAACAGATTTAAATTATGAGCTTCAAACACCCTCCTACATTCCCCAAGAAGTTTCATATCAAATTACTCTCTCCCTCCTCCTTTTTCTTTGCTGTGTCATTTATATTAAGATTAGGCTCAAAAGCTCAGAACAAAAGGTTGGTCTTGAAAGCTCAATATTTGTACTTAAGGGACTTGTCAAAAATAGGAGTTCATTAATTTTTTTGTAACAATTTAAGCAGTTTAAAGTGAAATTGAGAAAAGGCAATTCAGCTAACATGCCAATCAATAAAAGCCTTAGTTTCACAATACCAGGTTTAATTTGTTTCAGAAAAGCAATAATTTCTGGACCAAAACATCTTACGTGTTGAAGATATTTAAAAACAACTTTTATAATTTGTCTGTTTATAACGGAAACATGGATATTGAAGTTGCGCAACCATTAGCAGAATGTGGTTTGTCAACATGTTGATTGTTACTTGGGAATCAAACAAATGGGGTTTGGGATAGGGGAAACTCAACAAGGAACTGGGCAAATTATTGACTAAATATTACAACAAAAATGTGACAAAAGCTTTGTTTACTAGAGATACAAAGAGTCATATGACTCTACATCATAGAACTGATAAAGAAACAGAAAAAAAGAAACCCTGTCATTAAAGAAAAGGTACAGTGTTTAACTATACAGTATTTCTCAGGAATTCTCAGGCTTAAAAATACCATGCTGAAAATGAGTGGCAGCTCAAAACTACTGCTTTGAAAAGACAGCCATACTATCTCCTTTACTAAGGACTCTTCCTTAGCCAGTGGGATTAGGGAACAGTCCAGCAAAAGTATGTTTCTGAAAAAAATAGCGGTGGCCGATAGGGAAGTTGAACTTTGGTCTCTGAGTAAATTGTTCAAAGATTAAGCAGAGCTGTCATGGATATCACAAATTGCAGCATAGGGACCTAGCCACTACAGACACATGATTTTACAATCCATTTTTGACGAAAATTTTGGAAGGTGTAGAGACAGACATCCTAAAGCAATTCTGCTCATCTCTTCACTACATTTCATTTGTCTCTGTCCTCCCTCCCCCTAATACTAGGAGTATTTTCATGAAAACAAGATTGTATTTTCCAAAAAGTCATCTGTGCCATTGCTGAAGTCATTATCCTCTCTGACACCACAGTTATTTCCACAGCAACCAGCTGCAACATCCAACCACAAGATTATGATGTGACAAAGAAGCAGCAGAAGCAGAGGGATTCAAGAGAGAACTGCAGAATTTGTTTTCATTCAAATACAGTTCATGAATTAACACAAAAAAAATCAAATATAAAGATAGATTGCCCATATGGAATATATGTATGTATTTCCATCTTTAATGAGCAGAAGGGGCAGTGCTGTCTTTTGGGTGTGTGTGCGCAAGAGATTTTTAAATTTTAATAAGAAAAAAACCTAAAATACAAAAAGGCAAATGCCTTACAGCAAGTATATGTTACCAGATATCCAATAAAATCATGCAACTTCAGAACTTCTCGAAGCTGCAAGACCAGACAATGTCTTATACAGACACACAATGTCAGGATGGGCCTAACAACAACAAATGACACAAAATGGGGCAATAAAAGGGGTTGGCAGATGACTGGGATGGAGGTGGGAAGAAGGAGAGAAAAAGTAGAGATCTCCAGTGGAATGGAAGTCAAATTATTCAAATGAATCAAGAAATGGATCTAAATTTCTTCAAAATCATAACTACTTTGTGCGTGGATAAGCTGTTCATTCTTTTATTGCCAAACTCAGACTGGTCTGAACACCACTGCTCTATTGTGGGCATCCACCTACTCTTCAATTTTTGTAAAATCATGTGTTTGGTAATCATTGTGGTCCTCAAGACCCAAAATCCTTGTGGTGGAATAAAACCCACGATAGTACATACACAGCCTATGATACCATTTTAAACTGAGGCAAAGACTATTTTCATTCTTGTGTCCACCTCTTTCCACAGCTGCCTGAGTGCTGGACAGTCTCATAGCATATGGATCCAAGTTCCCTTTTTCTTTATTACAGCTCCAACAAATACCAGAGTATAAGGCCCCCCATCTCGAATAACGTCTGTGGCATCCAGCAGATTTTGAATAGACTGTTTTCTTGTATCGGGAGTATCTTGAGATTCAGAAACACATTTTTAACATTCCATAATATGCTCCATCACTGGTGTTCTTTTAAGGGCTGTGATGACTCCTTTTCCCAAACTTTCACAAAAAACTGCAGACCAATGGAGTTTCTCTTCATCACTAAAGCACACATAGACATGAGCCCAGCAAGTTTATGAGACATTTCCAAGTTTCTCAGTAGCTGGGAAGTTCCAGAGCATCTGTACCAAATAGATATGTCAGCAAGTATGTCTGGCCTTACATACGGATTCAGATTCTTAGTGTAACCAGTTGAGGCTCTCTTCTTGGGTTTTTTGTGGAATTAGACATCAGCATATAGAGAAAGGGTCGGCGAGAGATGGGTAGGAGCAGACTGATGCAAGGACACTGCTGGAGTACTTTCATCAAACCAAGACAAGTCTATGTGGAAACAATCTCTTTTTAAGATAATGCAGACCCTGGGGAGCAGTTTCAATGGCAATGATGGACTAGGAAGCCAGTAATGATGGCCCTTGTCTCCAATGGATCTCAGGCCCCAAACAACGAGAGACTGAATGATCTGCAGGAAACTCTGTGAAGGGAACCTTGTGGAATTCCCATACAAAACACATACCCCTCCCGCAGGGGCCCAGAAAAGGTATCATCTCCCTACCCTAGCATTTATGCAGAGTTGTATACATCTAGAGTGGATTCCACCACTCTGAAAGGCTTCAGCAACACATTAAAGCATTAAATCAGCCTCCCCTTATCACTGTAACAGTGATGCTGGTACTAATAAACAATAAGAAGTATTCTCAAGTTTAATATTAATGACGTGTGCAGCATGTATGTGTTCATCATATTTCCAGGGTATTAATTTCAGAAGCTCATTTTACACAGTAGTGCCTGAGTTATTTTTCCTACTAGAGACAAGTCCTGCTCCTTCCTCATTTCCACATAAATAATGGGAAGTGGATATATGTTTGAAAACATTTAATATATTCACTTACTTTGATATCGTGCTTTTCATTTGGCACATAAATGAGCAACTAGGTTCAGAATAAATTTAATTTACAGGCCAATTCCTAGTGACCCAGATAAATTGAATATAAACGAGCTATAATTTTCTGTTTTCTTTTTAAACTGTCTAAGTAAATTCAGTGCTCGAAAAAACTGCTGTGCTGTAAAAATGAGTGAATAGGCAGATATTCTAAAATTGGGTTAGGACATTCTGAATATAATGTTCAGATAATAGTCAGACCCTGACTCTGAAAACAATCCAGTTTGAATGGCAGTTATATGCCCCTTGCACCCCCCTTCCCATAAACTCACTCCCTCTACTTCCTCCCCCTAATCCCCATTTTGAAGCATCAGTTCAGGCAGAGAACTTCTGTTTACTGTCAATGTTGGCCAGAACCTGGAGTTGCTACAGAAACGATCATGCAGAAATCATCTTTTGATATTCTGACTCTGCTGTTGCAGTATAGGTCTCAGGTTAAATTAAGTAGACAGCTAGTTGCCCTAAAGAAATTCCCATTGATTGTTAATGGTGAGGATTGGATCCCTCTGCAAATTAGAGATAATCCAGGCAGCTACCACCAACCTTGTGCCCATAAATGACAGGGATTGGTTGAGATGGGAAGGTGAGAAAGGAAGTGAATATTTATCAGCTACTATTTAACTGATTTACACTCATATGATGTTTAACTAATGAAATATCTCAACTGTTTGGGCTGTTCTGCAAATTAATTACCCAGAGGCTTCAAACTGTGGCCAATAAATCAGCAAACAGCTGGCTGACTGCATAGTGTGGACTCATCTTCATTTCCAGCTGTTAACTTGAATAAAAATACAGATAAAAATTAACAAAGTTTCCTTTATCTACTTTTCATAGATACCAAGCGCAAGAGGGACCTTTATGATAATTTATTCTGACCTCTTGCATAATGTATGAAGTAGGGCTTCCCTGAATTATTTCCCATTTAAACTAGAAAAACATCTAGTCTTGGTTAAAAATTTTCCAGTGATAGACACTCCACCATAGCCCTAGGTAAATTGTTCCAATGGTTAATTAACCTTACTTTAAAAACTGCATTTTATTTCTACTCTAATTTGTCTAGTTTCAACTTCCAGCCATTAGATCTTGTTATACCTTTATCTGCTAGATTGAAGAAGGGGGGAGGGATAGCTCAGTGGTTTGAGCATTGGCCTGCTAAACCCAGGGTTGTGAGTTCAATCCTTGAGGGGGCCATTTAGGGATCGGGGGCAAAAAATCTGTCAGGGGACAGTACTTGATCCTGCTAGTGTAGGCAGGGGACTGGACTTGATGACCTTCAAGGTCTTTCCAGTTCTAGGAGATTGGTATATCTCCATTTATTTCATTATTGCAATCCTGTATTATCAATTCTGTGCTGCCCATATATGTATTTGATCAAGGGTATGTCTTCACTACAGCAGTAGGTCGATTTCCCTTAAGTCGATTTTCTAAAGTAGACTTTATAAAGTCGACTTAGTGCGTCCCCACAAAGCACAGCAGGTCGACAGTGTCTGTCCTTAGAACTTTTGCAAGGGTCGACATTACCCACAGTGCAATGCTGGCTGATATCCCACAGTGCTGGGAGTCCCCAGCAGGCACCACCTTTCGGTGCTGCCAGGCACGCTCCCCAGGGGACCAGCCACCAGTCCGAGCAGCTCCGCGGACCCCCCGTGCCCGCCCAAGCAGCCCCGCACCGGCTTCCCCCGCCCAATCAGCTCCGCGGACCCCCCGTGCCCGCCCGAGCAGCTCCGCGCTGGCTCCCCCCCAGCCCGCCCGAGCGGGGGGGGAGAAAGGGGGGAAGAGCCGGTGTGGAGCTGCTCGGGCGGGCACGGGGTCCGCGGAGCTGCTCGGGCGGGTGGGGGGAACCGGTACGGAGCTGCTCGGGCGGGCACGGGGGGGCCGCGGAGCTGCTCGGACTGGTGGCTGGTCCCCTGGGGAGCATGCCTGGCTGCCCCAAAAGGTGGTGCCTGCTGGGTCGGGGGGGGGGGGAGCAGGCGCAGGGCTGCTCGGGCGGGGGGGATGTCCGCGGACCTGCTCGGGCGGGCGGGAAGCCGGCGCGGAACTGCTCGGGCGGGCAGGGGGGGTGTCCATGGACCTGCTCGGACTGGTGGCTGGTCCCCTGGGGAGCTAACGGGCATTGTGGAAGGTCAGAGGCTTAAAGTCACATGCATCCTCACTAATTGACAATCGACCCAGAGAAAGGTCGATTTCAGCTACCCCTCTCGTTAGGAAGGAGTACAGAAGTCGATTTTAAGGTCTCTTTAAATCGACTTTAAGGGCATGCATGTGAGGATGGGTACAGGCTTAAAATCGACTTTACCTTGCTAAAGTCGACGTTAACCCTAGTGGGGACCAGGCTCAAGTTACACTCTTTAACCTTGTCTTTGTTAAGTTCCTGGAGTCTTTCACTAGAATGCTTGTTTTTTAGGCTTCTTTAATCATGCTGCTCTTCTCTGAACCCTCTTCAATATATCAACATCCCCTTTGAATTGTTGCCATGAAAGCGGGAAGCAGAATTCTAGTAAAGATCAAACTTGTGCCAAACACACAGGTAATAAAACCTCTATTTCTATTCCATATTCCCATTTACGCATCCAAAAATAGCCTAACCCTTTTGATGACAGTATCACACTAGAAACACACATTTAGCTGACAATTCACCACAACTCCCCGGTCTCTTTCACCATCCCTGATTCCCAGGATAAAGTCTCCATCTGTTAAGCATGGCCTACATTCTTTGTTCCTAGATGCAGGACATAGATTTGGCCATATTGAAACGCATATTGTTTGCTTGTGTATAGTTTACCAACAAGTCAGGTGGTTCTATAACAGGGACCTGTTCTATTAATTATTTACCACTCCCCTGGTCATCTACAAACTATCAGTAATAAGTTTACATTATGTTCAAAGTCATCAGTAATGTTAAATAGTGAGGGCCAAGAACTAATCCCTATAGGATCAAAAACACCAGAAACCCACTTGATGACAATTCCCTATTTAGAATTACATTTTAAGACCTATTGGTTTGCTGGTTTTAATTCCATTGATGTTATGAGGTGCCCAAATCAAATGCCTTACAGAAGTCTAAGTACATTACATCAATACAATTACCCGTATAGACAAATCTTGTAACCTCATCAAAGAAATATATCAAGTTAGTTTGACAAGATCTATTTTCCATAAACCCATGTCAGCTAGTATTACTTGTTACCCTCTTTTAATTCTTTATTAGATAAGCCACAAATGAGCCATTGCACTACTTCGCTTGAGTTCAATATCAGGCACGGGGCCAGCTCTACCTTTTTTGCTGCCCCAAGCAGGGAAGGAAAAGCAATCAGGGCAGCAGTCAGGCAACTTCAGCAGCATGCCTGCAGCAGGTCCACTGGTCCCACAGCTTCGGCGGATCTGCTGCAGGCGTACCGCCAAAGCTGAGGGTCCGGTGGACCTGCTGCAGGCGTGCCGCCAAAGTCGCCTGACTGCCACCCTGAGAGCACAAGGAATGCCGCCCTGCCCGTTGGCCGCCCCAGGCAAGTGCTTGCTAGGCTGGTGCTTGGAGATGGCCCTGATCAGGCAGAGAGCTTTATAATTAGCTGGGACATGCCATTTACACTTTTTAAATGGTGGCTCCACATTAGCGGTCTTTCAGCCTTCTGGAGCTTCCTCTGTGCTCCAAGATACATTAAAAATCAACATTAACATTAAGTCCAGAAAGCTTTTTCACTAGCTCCTTTAACACTTTTGAATGCAAGTTCTCCAGACTTGCTGATTTTAAAATGTCTAACTTTAATAACAGCCTCTTCAGTTACTGTTGGAAAGTATTTCATCATCATATGATAAGAACATATCATCTGTCTTCCTCACCCCAGTATTGAACAGAAACATTTTATTGATTATATGTGCTGTTATCTGCATCATCAACGATTCTACCATTTTCATATAGTAATGAACCAATACCTTTTGCTCCTAATATGCTTCCAATCTTCATCTTTATGGTATTTAACTCTGCTGGCCAGAGATTTTTCCTTGTGTTCATTTGCTGTCCTTATCAATTTTCTACAATTCATAGCTTCTAATGTATTTTAATTGCTACCACCTTCCCTCTTTATTTCCAGTTGGGGACTAAGAGAGAAAGCAAGCTGTTTTTTGACTTCTCCTTTAAGCCAGGTTGCTTTTATTTAAACCAGCAAGCCCTCTCTCAATTGCTGACTTTTGAGCACCTAGAAAATGTTCTTAAACAGTTTCCTAGTACCAGTCTTTTTTCTCTTTTTAAATGCTATCTCCCAGCTGATTTGGGTTCTAATTGGTTTCAGCATTGTGAAATGAGCCTTTTAAAAGCACTATCTATATATAAAATGGAAATCATGTTGCTTAGCTAAACCATGACTTGATTACATTATATGCAAAAATAAAGCCCAAACCACAAACTATATATTATATATTTATTTACATATGACAACAACATGATTTCCCCCTCATGACTGTTTATTTTCTCCTCCCTTTGCATTTTGACTTAAGTGGGATTATTATTATGTACTGTATAACGCCAATGAATTAGGCTGTTCTGAATAAATCAGAATAAAATCAGCTTTTCATGAATCTGTATTAAAAAAAATCATCATGGAGAACTGCACCTACTTGCTAATGTTTTAAAATCCAGCCAGGGAATGTCATACCAAACAACTGACTTCATCAGTCTCCTTCAAGAGCTGAAGAACCCACCTGGGGCATCTCAAGCCAAACTTTTAATCTACCTCTACCCCATGATATTGGAGAAATTAACTGGGACCGATCTGTGATGGACCCATGAATTTTAGTCAAAGTCCAAGAAAATATATATAAAAAAACTTTACTAATTTCTAAATTAGAATTTGCAGTTGAAGCATCAATTTCTCAGGTACTTTTACCTAGCTAGCTTCCAATATGATGCCCATCATTGTTGTTTCTGAACACCTAAACTAAGAACATAAAAACAGCCATACTGTGTCTGATCATTGATTCATCTAGCCCAGTATACTATCTTCTGACAGTGGCCAGTACCAGACCTTCAGGAGTTGCATACAGAACAAGGAAATTTTAGAAAGAGACACTTCATCTTTTCATCCCACTTTTTGGCCGTCAAAGAATTAGGATTATCCCAGTCACAGGATCACATCCCTGACCACCTTGGCTAATAGCCATGGACAGGCCTATCCTCCATGAACTTATCTAATTCTTTTCTGAATCCAGTTATACTTTTGGCCATCACAATAACCCATCACAATGAGTTCCACAAGTAATCTGCCTTGCGTAAAACGATATTTCCTTTTGTGTGTATTAAACTGATTTTTGTGTTGCGAGAATTGGTGAATAATACTTCTCTATTCAATTTTTCCACACCATAGTTGTATATAACTCTATCATATACCTCATTAATGTCTCTTTTCTAAGTTGAAGATCCCTAATCTTTTAGTGTCTTCTTGTGTGGAAGCAATTCCATAACATGTATCACCGTTGTTGCCCTTCTCAGAACTTTTTCCGGTTCCGTTACATCGATTTTGGAGGCAGGGTGATCAGAAATAGATCCAGTTTTTTCAAAGCTTGAAAACCCCATGGACTTGTTTAGTGCTATTATGATATTTTCTATTTGATTTTCTATCCCTTTCCTCATAATTATTACCATTGTTAGTCTTTTTGACTGTTGCTACACGTCAGATACCAAATGAAAACCCACCATATTTTGAAATTCTACAAGAGAAATTTCTTTCTGCACTGATATTTAATGGTATTCAGGTAGGCTGGCTATTGGCATTCTGACAAAGTATTTATCAAACTTTAAATCAGCTTTCATATTTCATCTGGAGCTCAAGTTGTAAGGACATTTAGTGATTGAAAGAAAACAAGATTTTATGGTGTTTGGGAGAAAGCTTAGCTTCAGCCAATTTGAATACAAATATACTTACATAAGGCAAATCTAAACCTATGAATTCCCCAGAAAAAAATAGCAACATTTTATGACACCTGTATTTTGTGACTTCAAATATTCAAACTTATTATCAGTCTACAAACTTCATATACATCAAACTAGTAGAATCAAACTATAAAATCTAATTTAGGTTTGTCAGCATTTATGGTAATTTTAAAATTAAACTCGTCTCTGAAGATTTAAGTTTTATGTGTATGGAAGGCTTCTTTGCACAAATTCTCAGGTTGAGACAAATAGCTTGTAGACACAAAAGTAATATCAGAAAATGTTAATTTTACACAATGGAGAAGAAGCCATTTTCTATTCCCTTTGTAAACCTGAACAGATGCTGAAGGAGACTGAAATATATACAGACTTATATGGATGAACTTATGGTGTTTTACCTTTAACTGGTGGTTTTAATCTATGATTTATTTCTAATGACAGATGCCCAAGTTCAACTGGTGCTCATTTCATGACATTTATATTATATTGTCATGGTTCTCAAATGGTAGCTGAACATCAAGTACTTCTAGTCAAAACTCTTGGAAGTCCTCATTTTAAAGCACAACAAAACAGAACACATTTGAAATCATGTTTGTTTACCTTTATACACAATCCATAAGAGGTGTGATTTTCAGACCTACTAGAAGAGATCCCAAGACATCCTCTATTTTCAATTAAAGTTATTAACCACTGGACATTTACACTAAACCTATGCCTAAATTAAATATGCGTATGCTCTAAGTATATATTTTAATGAACCTGTTCATTTCTGAAGTTATCACCATGAATTGCTATACATATAAAAACAAAAAGGTCTATTCACAAATATTTAATATGCAAGCAGGTTTGCACAGGGAAAACTGTGACTTGAAATGTATTCCCTCTCAGCCAAAAAACCAAGTTTCTCATCCACATTTCCTCCCAGATTACTCAATGTCAGAATTTCCAATTCTCAAGGACAATTACAAAATTAGAAGTTTAGTGACTTGGGTCTATGCATTGTTAAAAGATCCTTGATGCTGCATGGTAAAGTTCAAAGCCCAACATTTATTATAATATGTACCCTAGACCTCAGATTTACATTGCAATTACATATGTTATGAGCAATTTGGAATAATTGACAATTTATCATACATACATCTTAATTTCTATTTTCCCCAAATATGATGGGGGGCTCACTAAAACAACACAAAAACAAAAACCCTCATCTTTGAAGAATAATATTTCATTTCCAAATACATATATAATTTAAAAAAATTGTACAGCTCATTCCTCAGAATCTCAAAGAGTAATGATTTGTCAAAGACCATTCAAATACAGTTCTGACTATATTTTAAAATAACTACACACCTTCTCCATCCCACCACATTTTTTATATCTTATTTTTAAAAATGTATTTTCAGAATAACCTGTACAAGACACTTTTAAAGGAATAGTCTAGGCAAATGAAGAGATCTTCCAGTGAACCAAAGTATAAATACAGGAATGAGATGTGGTAAAGCATTGGAAAATAATCCTTTCATATGCAATTGGGCAAACACTTATAAAAGTACTTCTCCCAGATTAATACATTTTTAAAGAAATCAGACTTTTCCACAAGTTCAGGAGACCTTTACTTTTGGCCCATCTGCTTTAAAATATTACACTGTCTGTGAACTGAAGCTATATTCTTACCAGTTTTCTCTTAAACTTACTTAGTGTATGTGGCAGAGCAAGGGTAAAAACCCTGTGAATGCCCAGCCCCTGCAGGCTAAATGCTGTTTTCTAGCAGGAGGGCCAGGGGCAGAGGCTTGGAGTAGCCAGCAGGGAGCCCAGCTGGGAGCCCTAATAAGGGCTAGCTCACAGCACTAGGCTAGGCTAAATAGATACAGCTGAGGCTGGGAGCTAAAAGGGCTAGAAAAGCCCTGAGCCTTACTCAGTTGGAGGCAAGCCAGGAAGGGGACAGGAGGCTGCTGCTCCTGCTCCTGCTCTGTCGCCTCATCAATGCCAAATAAAGTGAGATAATTACCTCTCTTCTTTTATATACAAACACACTCCTTTTAGAAACCCATAGATTTTAAGGCCATAATGGGCCATCATGATCATCTAGTCTGATCACCTACACATTGCAAGCCACAGAGCCTCACCCCCACACTCCTGTAATAGATCCCTCACCTCTGCCAGAATTACTCTTTCAATCTATTCTCATAAGATAGGTTTCCCATTCCTTGGATCATCCTAGTAGCCCTTCTCTGCACGTGTTCCAGTTTGAATTCATCCTTCTTAAACATGGGAAATCAGAACTACACATGGTATTCCTGATGAGGTCTCACCAAAGCCTTTTATGATAACCCCCCTTCCCCCCCATATCTACTGCAAATACCTTGTCTGATGCAGCCTAGAGTTGTATTAGACCTTTTCACAGGTGCATCACATGGGCAACTCAGTCATCATGTGATTAACCAATACACCCAGGTTTTTCTCTTTGTCTGTTGCTTCCAACTGATTAATCCCCAGCTTAAAGCAAAAAATCTTGTTAGTCTCTAAGAGCTTGACCCTTGCACTATAAAAGTTGCATTTTGCACTATAAAAATCTGGATATATTGCAGTTTCCCCCTATCCACTAGGTCAATAACCCTGTCAAAGAAGGAAATTAGGTTGATTTAACATGATTTGTTATTAACAAATCCATGTTGGTTATTACTTATAACCCTCATCCTCTAGGTGTTTACAAACTGATTGCTAAATAATTTGTTCCAGTATCATTTCAGGTATCAAAGTTAGGTTCACTAGCCTATAATTCTCTGGGTCCTCATTGTCCCCCCCTTTAAAAAACACAGGTACAATGTCAATCCTTTTCCAGTCCTCTGACATGTCACCTATCCTCCATGAATTCTTGAAGATAGTTGCTAATGTTTCCGATATTGCTACAGCTAGTTCCTTAAGTACCCTAGGATGAATTTAATCAGGCTTTGCCAGTTTGAATACATGAAACTAATCTAAGTTTTCTTAAACCTGTGCTTTCTCTGATTTGCATTTCTTCCACTTTGTTATTAATATTAA
The DNA here is from genome assembly GCA_032164245.1 of Sternotherus odoratus. Taxonomy (NCBI): domain Eukaryota; kingdom Metazoa; phylum Chordata; order Testudines; family Kinosternidae; genus Sternotherus; species Sternotherus odoratus. The sequence continues at coordinate 66,004,564 of JAVMKO010000001.1, forward strand.
TTATATTTAGTATCTGGGTCACTATTTCCTTTTAGTGAAGACTGAAGCAAAATAGACATTAAAAACTAAGCCTCTTTGCTGTTGCTCGAATTCCCCACAAACTAGAGGACCTACATCTTCCTACTGCTTCCATTTGCTCCTAATGTATTTACAGAGTTTATTCCCTGTTGATGTCCCTTGTTAGGTGTAACATTTTGTGCCTTAGCCTTTTGATTTTGTTCCTATATGCTTGTGTTATTCTTCTGTACTCAACCGTAGCAATTTGTCCATGTTTCTGATTCATGTAGGATTCCTTTTTGATTTTCAGATAATTCAAGAGCTGATGATAGGGCGAATAGTAAGAGGCCACTATGGTTTTGTCTTTCCTTCTCCTTGGGATAGTTTGATGTTGTGCCTTTGAGAAATATTGTCTTTGAGAAACTGACAGCTGTCCCACACTTCTTTTTCCCCTAGATTTTCTTCCCACAGAACTTTACCTATCAGTTTATTAAAAACTTATTTTTTGAAGTGTGGGGTATACTGGGGACTTACTATTCTAAAGACAGAGAAACCCTGATTTACTTGATGCACAAAGTGAATCTAACACCACTCAGGAGGTTCAGTGAATACTTTCCCTATGCAGCAATATAATAGAACAATGGAGCAATTTTAAGTGACACCTCTTCAAATAGTCAACCAGAAAAAGAATACATCTATTGTGCAGTGAAAGGACTCTCTTCGAAGGTTTCTTCTGTACTTAGGTCTTATTCATTTGAGGTTATTAGCTATGCGTTGTCATGAGAAAAATTATCAATGGAATTTATGAAGTATTAGTACAGTTGATTAACACAACCACTTTAAAAGTCAGCCAGTCTTTTTATTTTTAATGCATATGCAAGAGAATGATTAGCTTAGTTTTGTTTAACTAAAATATGTGGTTTATGGGAGATTCTACATTTTGGCTGCTAGAAAATCAGAATCAAGACCAACCCTTTTAAACCAGAAAAGAATTGATATTTTGTAGTGTCTGATCCAAACTGATAGATACACACATATTTTGGGATTTAACATTCTTTATATTGTGTTATTTATCCATTTTCTCTCTCACACACACACTCTTTCTGTATCTATATCAAATTAATATGAATTAAACACTTTGCAAGCGTCTGACTTCCTGCAGTCACTTCAGGCCCTGGAGATTTGGGGAAGATGGTGATATTCTGTAATTAGTCACTGTTAAGGGGTGGTCCACCAACTGTTAAGATGACTCCTTCTCCTGGTCACTCAGGGGAATAGCTCATATCATCAACACTCCTTCCCGCAGTTGCATGCCATCTACCACCTTTCTCTCTGGATCTGCAGCCTCCCTCTTGCTCCATGAGCTCCCGCTGCCGCTTTGTTACTTAGCCCTTTGGCCAGGTCCCAAAATGTGCTTAAAAGAAGACTGATTCATGTAAGAGTGCCACAAAAGTTCATTTCAATCACATCTAGTTTATTCACTCAGTTTCATTCTGAATAAAATAATTCATTCTGATCATTTCATCAGTGACTGAGAAAACTGAAGTAACAGACTGCAGTCCCAGAAGAAACGGTCTGTGTTAGAGCTGCAAGTAATTGTTAAACTGTCACATGACTCGGAGGAGAAACTATGTCCTTGATAAGAAAAACAAGCAGCAAAACAGAAGCAGTATGCTTGTAGTTACAGGGTCTGATTGTATCCCTGTTAAATCCTATGCCCAAGAAGACATTATTTGCCATTTTATTGACTGGTATGTTAATCTATATTCAAAATAAATATAATCATTAGTCATCATTAGTTGGGGACTATGGATCTTTTTCTTTGCTACTGAAATGTATGTAGTTTTCATTCAAATTAAACCAGTAGTGGGTGTACAAACAAACAAATCTGGGATGCTTACTCCTATCCACTCCTCCTCTCTCACTAAATTATATACTTCTGACAGCTCAACATAAAATTAAACAGGATGGTTTACTGTTCATTTCTGACAGATCCTACAGCTAGAAATTCAATTTGCTGCAACAACTACGATGGTCTCTAATGCATCAGAGAGATTTATTGTAGAATCTTGTGAGAAGGAATACACTTTTCCACACTTGTGACTACATCTTGCATAAGCATTATGTACATACTAACTTTAAGGTAAATGACAAAAACAGAGGTGTAAAGGACCAAGCTATATATAGGAGTCAGGATTCACACTAAGGGAGATTTAATGTTTGGCTGTTTGGATTTTAAAATAGAGTAAAAATTATTCCATGCTTTTAAAACTCTTAAAATTTTGGACTAGTTAAAGCTAGTGTTTGTATACTGTAAGGGATCCGCTCTTGCCCCACGTCACAACCAGGCAGGAGACTCTTCTGTGGCTCCCAACAGTGCTCTTTATTAACAGTGCAAGCCCCACCACCGAAATACAGCTTTACAGATTTCAGGACAGCTCAGGCCCAGCCCTCAGTTGGCTGGCCTCAGGAATAGCTAGCTCAGCTACTTTCCTCAGCTCTACTCCCTTCCCTGTACCTTCTCAGTCTCCTTCTCCCTCCACGCTACCAGCTCCTCTGCCATACCACCACCACACTGGGCTTCCTCCCCGGCAGGCTTTTATCCTCTGGAGAGGCTGCCAGGTGCAGCACATAACCCTGAGCCCTCTGCAGCCCAGGTGGGTTTTTTCCCCCTCTTAAAGGGCCAGCAGGGCTGGCTCAGGCACTCCTGGCCAGCACCCTGCCACAATATGTACACAAAATATAAATATAAATAACATCATTTTAAAAACAAATAATTAGCTATTCACAGTCTGTGCAGAGTAGAGTAACAATTTTAAAATGCTGTTGAAGCCATATTTAATGTGGTGCAAAAGGAACAACATACAAATTCTAATTATGGTTATTACAAGTTATGCACTTAATACCCTGTTCATTGACAAGTTACCCCAGGGCATTCAACTGATCTGCAGAAATAATGATGTTATGAACATCACAAGTCCTCTCTCCCTATAATTTTCTTTTACCTTAGGTCATCTCTAAGGAGACCATTTGCAGAGGAAAGAATAAAAAAGGATTTACTTTTCATGTTTATTTCAGTCATTTTATCTTCTGATCAAAGCTTGCCATCCATGCCAAATCATTCCCAAACTGATGAGAACAAATATATCAAATAAATCCATTACCAAATGAGGTAAAACTACTTGTCTCTGTACAATATGTGCTTCTAGCAGTCTATGATCAAAATAATCTTCAGTCACTAGTAAATAATTTAGGTACAGCAAGATAAAATATTAAGTCAGGCCATGAATGGATTTATTCACAGTTAAACCTTTGCATCACAGAGTCCCAGTTAAATTGCTATCTTAAACCCAATAAAACCCAACATTATGAAGGGCTACTGACAGAGAATGCCTTCACACCGGTCATTCACTCTTTTCATATACAATCACAAACTAGCATTTGAAAGGTTATGATCTTGATGATGGTTCTGTTCTGCCATTTAAGCTATTACAGATATAGAGTTTTAAGCATAGCCTTTGAGATGTCAATTAACCTAGCCATATAGCTTTTGGCATTCTGCTTTTAGCTCCATCTACACAGTCAGTTAAATTTATCCACCCTTAGAGGTCTAGGCAGGTTGTTTAACTAGATAAGACAATTACAGTATATTGTAAATCTCTAGAGAGAAAAAAAGAGCAACTTTATCTGAAGATAAAAGTAACCATCAAAGCTTGTGGTTTTACAATAAAAATGCCAGATACATTGAATGTTAACATTTTCAAGAAACAAAATCAATGTACTTTTTTTTTGGATTGGCTTGTTTCATCCATGCTTAATCAAATAGTTTTTGTTTAATTTTCTTAACCCGAATACCACAGTTGAAGTCACATATTTGGATTTCTTAAACATTTACAAAGTTAGGATATTTAGTGTTGTGTCATAACTGATCTGGTTTTTAAAATTAAGAATATTCATTGAAAGTTTATTTTTAAAAATATGATCAAAATTTTAGGTCCAATTCCTGATCCAATAAAAACAAACAATTGCTGTAATGTAATTGAGTAGGATTAGGATTTACCCCATAATAAAAGTGATCATTTTTACTTTTCAATACACATATACACATGACTAATCCATAATAGCACAAATCAGCATTAATGTGCATTTCTTATTAGCATGGGCACTTATATTGGAAAAATCACTAAACACAACATATCAAAATTAAAAAGCAGAAAAAAATACCTATTTACTTACAAATATCTGGTAGAAAATTAAGTACTTGATGTGAAGAAAAGTTATCCAACAATTTTTGAAAATCTTACTAATATGAACAGGTTAAATGCTGTATGTATGTAATCTATGTAAGACTTGTATAATATAGCATTTCCCAAAGCTTGGAAGATTCACCTGTTTCAATCTATTTTCTTATACACAAATGTCAGTTGTGTAGGGATCATACTTTTTTCACTGAAACCAAAAGCAGATTTATTCACAAGATACTACACAAAATTAATTAGCACAGCTGTTGCTGCATGCACAAAGAATTCCAAATGAACATGATGTGTTATAAATTTAAATTAAAAATGATTAGTAATACAAATCGGAATGCCTGTGGAAAAAGGACTACGTGAAGTCATGACATTGTCTATGGCATTTCTCTCTTTTGTGTTCATTTTTAGAAGTTATTTATATGGGTAATAGCAAACTTTATTCATGAATAATCAGTAGAGATGAGCCAAATCTCACATTCTATTCATGACCATCAGTGCTCAGAGCAATCACTAAGTGAACCAACCCACTAGTGGGAACTCTGAGTCAGTAGGGACCACCATGTTTTGAGATTTCTAGAAGTACTCCTGACTTAATCTTACAATTTAACTGGCTCACATTGATGTATTCAGTGTTACTCTAACTTCATTTCCATGAACATTGAACTATTTCTATAAGATTTCTTGTATATGGATGTGCACCTATTTAACGGTTTATAACAAATATTTTATATCAGTTTCCAAAAGGGTGGCAAACATGCTTTGTCTCTCAAGTCATCTACTGTTCTGCTGAAGTGAAAAAGTGGACTTCTATGCAGATTTCTCTTTTAATTCTTCCATTTTAGATAATGGCATATGAACTTTTGGAGGCAGGAACTCTTTTCATTCTGTGTGTGTAACGAGCCGAGCACAATGGGGTTCTGGTCCAGGGTGAGGGCTCTTGGCTGCTGTGGTAATAGAATACTAATACTATAATAAGAGGCTCATACAGGTAAGTTAGTGCAACGAAAATATAATCATTGTTGAGATTATTCTGGAAACCCACCCCTCCCACTCAAAAATCACTCCACTATACACCAATCAAAACCTCCTATAATCCAGCAAAGACAAGAAAGCCAGAAATTCCAGATACTCCACAATTGTTAATCTGTTATATGTTAAAGGTGCCAAGATACTACAGTGATGGGCAGCAGTACAAAACCTTTAGAAATAAAACGATGGCCTGACAGACAGACAGACTCTGTGCTTCTTTGTTAACCACTTCTCTATTTTATGTATACTTTTGATTGTTCAGTTTGCATGTGTATTTTAAGCTTAGAATAGTAAAATTCAGTTCCGTGTTTGTATCCACATTTGGAAACTACCCACTGTTCAAAAATAGGGTCGTTATCAGAATCGATGTTTACCATATGCCAAATTCACTGCTGGAACAGTGACATACCACTATCAATAAATCTATGAAAAATAATTTCCATTGAAAATTTAGAAAAGCTGTTTGAGTTCCATTTGTAAAACCCCTCTATGGAAAGGAGCATCTTATGGATCTTATCTTCCAGCACACAGAAAATATTTAAGTACAGTGCTAAAGTAAAGCTGCTCTAGACTTCAAGGCATTTCTAAAACAAACTGTCAGTTGCATCAAAAAATATATGTGCTGCTGCAGTTTATTTCAAAAGGAAAGTTACCCAACTTCCTTTTCTTCCTTCAGAGCTTAGTCCAAATAATGTAAATTACCTATATTCCATGGGACAATTCATTTGAGTAAGGGTTTGATGGATTGGACCCTAATCAGAAAAAATACACAGATACTACCAGTTCAAATGTATAAAGCATCATGTGACCAGATGGTGCCATAAGATTATTTCCCTTTCGTGTATGCTGTCATAAGTATAAAGTAGCTTAGAATTACTGTTTTACCTGTAAAGGGTTAACCTGCAAGTAACCTGAGAGGGAATGACAAAATCAACCTTGGGGACAAAGAGAGTGTTTTTAGTTTCGGTTTTAGCTCCCTCGTCTTGCTCGTGCTGTTGTTCGCCCAGCTATGGGACGAACCAACCTTCTGTCTCTATTCTACATTTTTATAATCTTCTAAGAAGTCAGGTCCAGTAGTAAGTGAATTGTATGGTTGAACTGTATCACTTGATAGTTGATCCACGGTGTTTCTTTTACTGTTAAACTTTAGCAGAGGAAGAATTCCTAGGGAGGGGGTCAGGATACTGTGTGATGCAGCGGGATTGTTTATTCTATTAATTTCTGTACAAGGTATTTATGCTTCTTTTTTTCTTTTATTAAAATCTTCCTTTTAAGATTCTGTCTGCTTGTTCTATTGGATAGATCCTGGTTTGGATCGGGCACGTCTCACAGAAAGTGAGGGTTTTGGTCTTTGTTCTCAAGTCTCTCCCAGGTAAAGGGAGGAGATTTGAGGGGTATTAAAGGAAGGGTTCCAATTTACCCTAACCCATGGTTTTGGGGGGCTTAAATTGGTGGTGGGAGCGTTTCCAAGCCCAGACATAGGAGAAGTCTGTGTTCTGGGGAAAAGTTTTAACCTAAGCTGGTAAAATAAGCTTGGGGGGTTATTTCTTTTTTCATGCGGGGTCCCCACATCTTTACCCTAGAGTTCAGAGTGGGGAGGCAAACCTTGACATGTGCATTCAAATGAAGGAAAATATTTATTGAGGTAGCAAGTCAACACTGCTAAATGTCATAGAAAATATGCATTTGGAGGAGAGATGTGAAATAGAAGGTGGATGCTTGCAGGACAGAGATGAAAATTCCGAGAATAAGGGACAGCCTGGAAGAAAGCACGAAGTATGATACAAAGGGAGCTGTGAGAAGGGGGGCAAAAGAAAAAGTGGGAGAGGACAGAGATAAAAGATGGAGCACAGCTGTGCAAGATCTTAATGGTGATGTCCAGCTACTTATGTTTGTCACTGAAAAGAAGAGGAAGCCAGTGGAGGATTTGAACAGAGGAGTGACTTGGTAAGAAGAGCAGGTAAAAAAAAAGAAAAGAAAAGAAAATCGAAATGGAATGGAATCACTTACTATACTAACAATAAAAATTTGAAAAACCAGTTTGGTAATAAAATATTTTGGAAGCAGACTGTATTATATATTGAGATACTATATTTATGATGGCAGAGTGTGATATAAAAAGTTTTATTGGTATGAGTTCAGTCTGAGTGCCAATAAAACCATTACATCTTACCATCACATAACTGTATATGCCTGGGATATACAGGGATGATGGAGATGCGTTCTGATGTTATCAGGATGATTCAGAAATATATATGTACATTGTTTGCTTCTGTTTAGCTAGTGGCAAGGCGGCTATCTGTGTACCATTTGTTCATCTTGTAGGATGCAACTTTGATATAACCAGTTTCACCTAGTATACAGAAAGTTGTTAAAATACTATGTCTTCTACTAGGAGACATCTTACATGTAAAGTAGCAATTAAATAAGAATATGCAACAGCCTCTATCAACCAAGATGCCTTTGATCAACTCTCACCTCATTTTTGTTTTTCACCTGACAATATGTTCAACCAGCTGTCTGACACTTCTACTTAAAAGAGCTCAACCAACCCCATTAAGATAGAGACGCCTCAAAACTTCCACACACACTCAGCAAACCCAACAAACCCTATGCAAACCTCTCTCTCAACACTCTACTTTGTACTATACTGCTTTTAACTTGTGTCAAACCTTTGTAAAGTGTAGTGTCTCTTGCCTCAAGAGACTGGCCTTCCTTTCAGTTCTTAATCATACTCTGCTAGCTGAGTACTAGTCAGCTCCACCAGCCCATGATCCTGAAAGAGCCCATTTGTTTCTTCACAAGTGAACTTTGTGAATTATGTTACTTTGGAGACTTAAGTTCAGAGGGAACATTATACAATCAGGAATGACAGACCATACAGCTGTGCTAATTAACACATGCAAAGCCAGGTAAAATAGTTTCTAGGGGAAATTCTGAGTGTTAGTTTAAAATATGTCCATTAACTTATTGTCTTAAAGCAAATTTAAACTTGCTCTATACACTTCCACCCCAGACATTGGCATTTTTTAGCCTCTCATGTCAATTTAACTTTATACAGAAGTCTGCAGAATAGGAGCTCTAATGGCTCCGATTTTAATATTGAACACAAATTGACATATTGACATATTTGTGCTAAGTGAAAGACACTTCTGCCTGGGAAAACCCACATCTGTGTTTCTAACATATTAAACTGACATTTTCTCACATTCATATGTATAGCCATGGTTTCTCCAATACACAGTGTTCCATTCCACTTCCCTAGTCATCCAGTTAACTTCCATTTTATACTTTTTATAAAATATTTAAACCAAGAGATTCTGCTTGAATATTTCAACATCACATTAACAAACAAAACAAAAATGGAACAGTTGGAAGAGGAGGGGGCCGGGATCAGTGGAGAAATTAACATTCTCTCCTGAGGCATATCCTAGAAACTAAGGAAACGGAAGACCTTATCGCAGGATATCAACAATACATCAAAGTAATGGGGAAGGGATGAGGAGCAAAGACTTGCACAGCAGGCATGGACAGAGTCTTGAGAAGCAATTGTGAGACAAAAAGTAATAGGAGACCCCCAAAATCACAGGCCAGAATTTCCCTTTGCAGTAATTACTAGCAAAGATGACTTGAAAAGGAAAGGTTTCTTGTGCAGTAACTGGGGACTTTAAGAGATGTGTCCCTGTCAATGTACTACCTCAGGTGCACATGGGCCTCATGAACTTTGATTAGAGATTTAGGTGGCACACCCATTTGGCCCATGCATGTGCCCTACACATCCCCACACCCTACACTGAGAATACATAGGGCTACAGGAGTAATAAAATATAATTATTATATAATATAATATTTCAAAATCTCACATGAGCAAAGGTTAAAGTATCCATATATCTCTCCATAGGAAATACACAGAGAAACAGAAACACAACACATTTTGTGTTAAGTGATATAGACAATACCTTTATAATCAGGGAAGTATAAACTCCCAACCTCTAATTAAGCCATGCTCTCCTGGTTCCTACTTGATAAGGAAGAATTATGAATATGAAAAGGAGAACAAGAAATCTTAGAATTATCAGGTATTTAAATTTATCATAGCAAAGAACTGGTTCAGAGAATACAAAACTTTAAGGCTAAGTTTAAAGAAAGCAAATTTTAGAAAAAAATTAGAGAAGTCTAGGCCTAAATTTAATAAGATATTTAAACAAGAAACTAAACATATTATTAGATGCAGCGGCTTCAAGAGGACTACTTCCTGCAGAGTGGAAAAAGGCAGGGGAGAAATAAAAAAAATCACAGTCAAATATAATTTTGCTAAAAAACTGCAAGAAATAAGAATCTGTCTATGTGGCTTCATGAAGGGCTGCTCAAGGATTTCAGGATAAATGAAAATTTTTATTGAAAATGAAGGAGGAAGGGAAACAAACAAAAACATGGACTCATTTAGGCTTTCAACAAAACCTAAAATACAGGAAAACAAGAAAAATGAGTTAACATGGCAACAAAAGGTCAAGGGGAACATGAAAGTCTTTTATAAATATGCCACGGGGAAAATATTGTGATAGGGAAGATTTATTCAAGAGTACCAGATACTCAACATCTTAAAAATCTGTGTTCAACAAGAAAAAAGATAAGTCTGAACAATTAGTATGGAAAAACAAAGAATTTAAAAGAACTGATGGCAAAGAGAAGGCAAGGGAATATTTGAATTATCCTACCATATTCACATCTGGTGGTCAAGACTACATTCATCATTCAGTATTAAAGAACTTGGCTCATGACTTTGTAAAGTTTTTTTAAAATATAGATAATTAAGGAAATGAATTGAATACTTGAGAATACCTGAGAAAAGCAAATGTAGCACTAAATTACCATAAGAAGGACAAGAGATCCTAGCTGATACCATACACCAAGTCTAACATCTCTCCTTAATAAAGTAATGGAATAAATATATAGAGAGAAAATTAAAATCATGAAACATCTAGAGCAGCGGTTCCCAAACTTGTTCTGTGGCTTGGCCAGGGTGAGCCCCTGGCTGGCCGCAAGATGTTTTGTTTACCCAAGAGGCCGCAGGTTTGGCCGCTTGCAGCTCCCAAGGTTTGCCATTCCTGACCAATAGCAGCTGCGGGAAGCAGCGCGGGTCAGGCCACCGCTTACTACAGCTCCCATTGGCTGGGAATGGCAAACTGTGGCTAGTGGGAGCTGTGAGCGCCCAAACCTACGGCCACTCGGATAAACAAAACATCTTGCAATCAGCCAGGGACTAACCCTGGCCAAGCCATGGAACAAGTTTGGGAACCCCTGATCTAGAGATTAAGGGAACCATGAACAATAGCCAGCACAATAGTTATAGAGAATAAACATGTCAAACAAACTTGATTCCTTTAAAAAATAATGTTATAAAGTTAGCAGATTAAAGGAATGCTGTAATTGTATTATATTTGGATTTTAGTAAGCCATTTCAGACAGAGTATCATCATTCACCTTGACTGCAGCAATTGAATGCTGTTATTAGGTGTGTACATTCATCTAAAAATCTGGGCCAGCCAAGGTTCTTAGCTGCTCTGGCCACACTTCCACCCTTCTTCTGAATACTAGTTTCTCACTTCAACATTTACTATCCCTTCACCCTTGTTTTCTTCCCTACCCCTTCCTGCTCCCTTTGTTCTGCCCAACCTTCGCTCTCAAAGTGCGCCCCCTTATGGACTGATTACTTTATGTCCTCTCTTATGTCTCTAAACAGACCTGGAACTGCCTCCTAAACAGTATCAGTGCCATTTCCTCTCCTCCACAACAGTCTGAAAATCTGCCTGTTCTGTGATGCATTCCAGTTATAAAGATTTTGTGTCACTTTAAGTTTATTTAATAGTATTAATAATTGTGCCATACAGTTTCCAATTTATTCGGTGTAGGGACAAAATACCAAAGAAACCCTCCACAATAGCAATTATCAAAAAGGGAACTACACAAAAATGAAGAGGCTATTAAACAAACTAAAAGGAATAGACACAAGAGTGAAATGCCTGCAAGCTGCACAGAAACTTTTTGCAAATACCATAATAGATGTGCAAACTAAATGTATTTTCCAAACAAAAAAAGTAAGAGGGCCAAAAAAATTTTTTTTTAAATGCCATGATGGCTAAACAATAGAGTAAAGGAGATGGCTAGAGGCAAAGAGAAATCTTCTAAAAATTTGAAGTGAAATTGTGCTGAGGAAAATACAAACGAGCATAAATTCTGGCAAGTTGAATATAATTAGGCAGATCAGAAAAAGAATTTGAAGAGTAACTAGAAAAAGACAGAAGAACTAACAGCATTTTTTTTAAAAAAGGACATCACAAGCAGGAACACCGCTAAATATCAGTGGGGCCACTGGACAATCAAAGTGCTGAAGGAGCAATCTCACAAAACGGTTACGGGACAACAAAATTGCAGATTAAATTCAATGTTGATAAATGTAAAGTAATGCACATTGGAAAACAAAACTAACTGCACATAAAAAATGATGGGGTCTAAATTAGCTGTTAGAATTCAAGAAAGATCCTGGAGTTATTGTGGACAGTTCTCTGAAAACATCTGTTCAATGTGCAACAGCAGTCAAAATGCTCACAGAATGTTAGAAGCCATTGGGAAAGAGATAGATAGTAAGGTAGAAAACATAATGCCACTATTTAAATCCATTGTATGCCCACACCTTAAATGCCGCATGCAGTTCTGGTCACTCGTCTCAAGAAAGATATATTAGAACTGGATAAAGGGCATATATTAGAACTGGATAAAGATATATTAGAACAGAGGAGGGCAACAAAAATGATTAGGGGTATGGAACAGCTTCCATATGAGGAGAGATTAAAGACTCAGACTGTTCATCTTAGAAAAGAGATGCCTAAAGGGAAATGTGGTAGAGAGCTATAAAATCATTAATGTTGTAGAGAATGAATAAGGAAATGTTATTTACCCCTTCACATAACACATGAACCAGGGGTAACCCAATGAAATTAAGAGGCAGCAGATTTAGAACACACACAACACACAGTCAACTGCTGAACTAATTGCCAGGGGATTCTGTGAAGGCCAAAAGTATAACTGGTTTAAAAAAAATTGCATAATTTCATGGAGGATCCGTCCATGAATAGCTATTAGTCAAGATGGTCAGGGATGCAACCTCATTCTCTTGGTGTCCCTAGACCCTGAATGCCAGAAGCTGGGCCTGGATAATAAGCGATGAATCAGTCGATGTTGTCCTGTTCTGTTCATTCCCTCTGAAGCATTTGGCACTGGCCGCTATCAGAAGACAGGATGGTGGTCTAGATGGACTACTGGTCTAACCCAGTATGGCCATATTTATGTTCTTATGCCTTTAGATCACAAACTGGATGGCTAACTGCCAAGTACACTTACGTCAGAAACACCATATTTACCTAATCACGTGGAATAACAACTAAAGGTATGGACTAGAAGAATCTGAACCTTTAGAATCACAGACACCTTACATGAGGTAGCTCCCTATCTTCTCTATTTTGAAGCTTGCAGACAGAGCATGGCACAAGATGCTAGTAGTACAGAATAGAGTTTACTTTGTTAATATTGATTCACCACCAATAAATTAACTATTCTGTTTAGATACTGTATGTTTAAGTAACTTTTAATGTGCCAAAAAAACTGCAGCCTTTTAGCTTCTATGAAGAAATATACTTTTCACCTTCTGAAAGAACAAAGGAAGCTGCCAGAGGATTACCCATTCCATTTAAAAACAAATCAACAATCTACTAAAGGAATTACACACAGGCATTTAATAGGACAATTTGTACAAAAGTAAATCAGTAACACACAATGTAAGTAAACGGTATTGACAGAAAGTATTTTATTCGCAATTGCATTGCTAGTAACCAGCCACATTGTTTCCTTCCTGGATGGTTCTTCACGACATTTTATAGATTGCTATTCTTTCATATCGGTAAATTACTATAAATGATCAAGACCCAATATAAATTCATTCATTCATTTTAGTAACATACCCTTGCAACAGAACAATAATGGAAAGCTGCAATGGTAAAAGAATGGTACATGAGCATAGTGGATCAGTTGGTTCAGCAACAGGGAAAGAATGTTTCATACTATGTCTATGCTACCCTGAGCGCAATAAGTTATACCAGCATTAGTGCTCATGTGCTCAGCACTATGTTGGCAGGAGAGCTTCTCCTGCTGACATAGCTTATGCTCCTTGAGGTGGTGTTTTTTCAATGGAGAGAGTTCTTTCCCATTGCATAGAGCATCTCCACCAGATATCCTGCAGTGGCGCAGCTCTACTGGCACAGCCATGCCGCTGCAGCACTGTGCGTATAGATGTGGCCTTAGTCAGCAAGTTATCCACTTCAAGAGTTTATTTGTGAGGCTTTGGAATTCACGAATTACAACGCAGAATGAAAAATGATCTTGCATATTAGAAATCCTGCCCCCAATCTAAAATTCCTGCCAGCTCTATCCTTTAACAACTAGGTGATGAGTTCTACCTGCTCAAAGGCAGCTATCGAAGGAAATTTCTACACAAACTTGTTGGTGCACTGTTTTAAGTGTACTATGAGTATTTCAGTCTCCAGTCATGTCTAGTACTCTGCCCTGTACAACCATGTTAACGCTAAACTGGGATTAAATTCCTTGCTTGAATTCCTGGCTGTTTCAATGCCATCTACCGCATTATCCACACAACTGTCCTTTCTCTGGGTAGGAAAGTTTATAAAAAAGTAGATATGGAAACAAAAATCTATAAGGCACAGCAATTTGGACATTATACTCCAACTTACTGGTAGGTGGTGACGATCAGCTGAAGATGGGAAAAGCCTGCTGTACCCAGGCCAGTTATTAGGGGGAAAGAAGTGTGTTATTTTTTTTAAACTAAAAGCTTGTGCAATGAAGTGTGATTAGTTTCTGGCTCACCTGCCATCTCTGTGGAAACAAACTAGATGGTTAATGACAGCAGCTGCTAAGGAAGAGACACAGAAGCTGTTGGATTTGTAGACAAATCCGGTACTTTAGCTGGGGCTCATTCTGAGAAACCAGATGCCTTGACTAAGAAGATTGCTTGCATGGTAAATGAGCCAATTTGGAAAATATACAACTATTTTTACACTGTTTTTGGCTACAGTCTGCAACAGCAGGACTTGTTCAATATTAATGTGTTTCCATTGCTCTGACTAGCAATTTTAAAATTTTGCCCCATCTCTCCTGCATCTAACCTCTCCATCAGATGATCACATCAAAAGCAGATTAGGCTGGTTGGTACCTGCTGTCAAATGTCATTGATCATCTCATATGATAATATTAAGTGGTGGTTGTCTGATGAAGGTTTTAAAATTTTAATCAAAAACACCGTGAACAGGTGCCAGAATTCACTATCACAGCTAGCTTTGTTGTTTTAATGTTTGTAAAGGGTTGAAAGGATTTTTTTTTTTTTGGTTAAGTGTATGAGACCAGGACGGTCTAAATGAAGGTTTCTTATTCAGAAACAAGATAAAAAAAAGTTATTAAAAAGAAAAGTAAGTAACAGCACTCCTTTCAGTATTTACAGATAGATTAAATCCTCCATTCCCGTGGCACTAGAGACAGTCAGCTGGGACAAGAAGGACATGAGATTGTAATAAAGTACCATAGCACTACATAAAAACTAAAGACATGCTGAACTGCTTTAAAATTTGTGAAGTTATCTCTGAATACCGAGGCTACCCCCTTCACCAATATACAGATCATATTGTGTTATTTTTTAATACAAACCATGTTCTAAGCACCTCACAAATAGGTGAAGATGTGGTCTGTGCCAGGAAAAGCACACAATCTAAATGACATGACAACTCACCAGGGTCCTAACAAAAGGGAAAGAGGAAGGACAAGGGTGACAATTACCGTATTTTTCGCCCTATAGGACGCTCCGGCCTATAAGACGCCCCCGAATTTTTCAATAAAAAAGCCGGACAAAAAAAAAAAAAAAAGCGCCTCGCTCTCCCGTCCCCGCCGCGTGGGCGGGCTGCCGGGAGCGTCCCGGTTCCCCCCTCCCCGCCGCGGGCGGGCTGCCGGGAGCGTCCCGGTTCCCCCCTCCCCGCCGCGGGCGGGCTGCCAGGAGCGTCCCGGTTCCCCCCTCCCCGCCACGGGCGGGCTGCCGGCGCACATTCGCCCTATAAGACGCACCAACTTTCCCCCCCCCCGTTTTGGGGAAGAAAAAGTGCGTCTTATAGGGCGAAAAATACGGTAAATGTACTTATTCATTTCTCTATGGTACGTAACATCTTCATTATTACATGACTTCCCTATCTCACATTTTTTTTTCTTTCCTGCTTACTTCTCAAAGGAAAAACTATAGAGGTGATGTTTTTAGGAGGATTTGAATGAGGCAACTAATGTTTTATTTCTTTTTCATGAAATATTGCTCAAATATATGAAGCCTCACCATCACTTATATTGTAGATTGCTATACATCTTGTATACACATCATAGATTTTAAGGGCAGAAGGGACCATTATATCATGCAGTCTTACTGTCTGCATAACCCAGTAATCAAGACACAGAAATAGACACATCCTCTACCACCTTCTCCCAAAAGCTGAGGCAATATAGGATGGATGGTTTACTGTTGGTATATGCTGGGCAGTCAGGACGACAGGGATTGGAACTCCACTGGACTCCTCCTTCTCTCTGGCTTGACCTCCACACCCAGCTGATGGTCAAGAGGGAGTACGCAGACTAAGTTAGTTTCAATTGAAAACCCAGCTTCAGCTTTCTGCCTGCCCAGCAAACAACAGAGCAGCCTCCGGAGGCAGGAAACTGTACTGCATCTGTGTCTAGAGCTTTAGCAGGTGACAGAAGGGGGTGGTGGAGAAGCCCTGTTGATATTTTCTCTAAAAGTAGCCTAATCTTCTCCCTCAATCTCAGCCTCCTTTCTAATCAGCCAGAAACTCAAGGGAAAGGAGGGGAAACATGGTCCCATCAAGGCTAAAAGTTGAGAGGAAACGAAGGTCATCCCCTGAGCCTGAAAAAATAAGCCTCTATCAGAGGCAAGATATTGGACTGACTGTATGCACTACTGGTCCAATTCAATATCACATTTCCCTTCCGCCAGTCTTTAAATGCTCTAGCAAATAGGTAAATTCCCTGCAAAATAAGAAATATGGAGGCAGAGAAAATGAGTTTTTAAATGCAAAAATCAGATTTTAACTATTATTTTGCATGTGTGAATGACATGTCAGAAGAGTCACCTCCAAAGTGGAAATGGTAACAAGCATAAAGTTCCCCATGTTACCAAGAGTGTAAAAACATTGATAGCACTCTAGCCACCATTAGTACACAGATAGATGGGTGCATTAGAAATACACTTTGTGGTAGAAATACACTCCGGTGTCCGGAGGGGAGGTTGCTGAGGCCTTAGAGGGCGCCCTCCCCTCCATCTATCATGAGATCGAGGCCCTGGGTCTGACCCCATTCACCCAGGGGGAGGACGACCCCTTGCCAGCCGGTCTCGATCTGGGCGGTGCTTTGCTCCCGCCGCCCCCTCCTTCCCCCTGCCTTTCTTTGGAGGAAGCCCCTGCTCTGGTCCTCGGGGCGCCCCTGGCCCTTCCCACCTGCCCGGCTGCTAATGGCGACGTGGCAGAGGCCGCCGAGCCCCTCGGGGCGACAGCCAATGCCAAGCAGCCGTGTCTCGGGTCAGTGGCTGCCGAAGGGACCGTGCAGTCGGTCGCCCCTTCAGAGGGGGGCCTAGTTGAAGTCACCATCCCGCCCAATGCCGTGGCTGCAGGCGACGTACTTGTCGAGTCGCCCGCACCCGGCACCGAGGAAGGCCCCCCTCCTGTTTCCAGTCCTCCAACCCCACCCATGGGTCAGGAGGAGCCGCACCCCAGCAGCTTGGCTGCCAGGGACCCTGATATTACTCCTGCCCCTACCACCTCCCTTGTCCCGGACCAAAAATTAACCCTTGTCCCTAACCCAGCCCCTTATCCCCAACCAGCCCCGTCCATCGACCCCGATCCCGGTCCCCTCCCTATCCCTTCGCCCGATCCGGTCCCAGCCCCCACTCCTGCCCCGATCCTTTCTCCCGCCCCAATCACGGATCCAGTTCCTGCTCCTGTCCCAGCCCCAAGCCTGGTCCATACTCCTGCCCCATCCCCTGCCCCTTCCGCTCCCATCATTATTGCCACCCCCGAGGTCGTCCCACTATCGAGCCTTTCGGACGACTCTCAGGGGGTGGTTCTTGAGTCTCCAACCCCCATGGATTTAGGGGCTGCGTCATCCCCTCCGCCGCTCCCTTCCACACCAGAAAAGGAGACAGGTCACCCGTCGCGACTGCGACGGGGTTCCCAGCCTCATTCACTCATCTCAGTGGGCCACGAAGTCCCTTCAAAGGCCCTACCGGAAGGCAGCAGCCGCTCGGCTGCCAAGCCCCTCTCAGCGCTGAGAGAAGAGCTGCGCCACTTCCTGCGAGACACTTGTGGTTCAAGGGAGAAGGTGCAGCTCGCCCTCCGGCGCTGAGGGGATTTTCATCAAATCCTCCGGACCGTGAAGGCCCTTTTGGGGGAGGGGATAGGGCCTGGGAGGCAGAACATGCTGGCCTACCGGCGAGCCCGAACCTTCCGCAACTCCCTGCTCGCCTTCGGGGTCGAGCACGGGTTGTTGCAGGACCCGACGGGGGACGCCCACCCTTCTGCCCGTGAGGATGCACCCCAGCCCTCACAATGAACTTTACCATCATTGCCGACTTAAACACCCGAGGCTATTGGGTGGGTCTCCGCAGGAGCTCTCGGTTCCTGCGGTGGGCCCTGCGAGAGGGTTCTCCCTGCCCTCCCCTAACCCCAGGCCCTCCGGAACTGGCACTTGGACCCCGGCTTCGTGAGCCCTCCCGGCCTCCCCACTCCCATACCCCGAGCCGGCTGCACACCCTGCAGCCGGTCCTGTTTCAAACCGTGCCGAGGAAACAGCTGTACACGCTCATGCTTCACACGTTCCATCTCCTCACCCTTGCGTCCCGCCCCGATACCAAGTGGCGGGACTACCTATCACCGAATGAGGGTGAGCGGCCCCGGTGGGCCACCTTCTGTTCCATGCTAATTCCACGGCCCGCCGGGGATATTAGTTGGTGGCTCCTTTATGGAGCCGAGAGCACGGGCGTGTACTTGGCGTGGTTCCTTCCCGTGCCCGACACTGCCCCTTCCATGGCACGAAGGAGGACCTGGTGCACGCCCACTTTGAGTTTTATTTTGTTTGGTAATTCATTTTGTTCTGTCTGTTACTACTTGGAACGACTTAAATTCTATTTTCCTTACTTAATAATATCACTTTTTCTTATTAATCTGGAGTATGTATTATTAGTACATTGGGGAGCAAACAGCAGTGTATCTTTCTCTATCAGTGTTAAAGAGGGTGAACAATCTACGAGTTTACCCTGTACAAATCTTATACGAGTTTATTTGGGGTTTGGATGCCATTGGGAGTTGAGCATCTGAATGCTAAAGTCAGGAAAACTTCTTATACTGCTTTCAGGTAAGGCTACAGCTGTTAGGGGACTTGGTTCAGACCTAGGTCTGGACTCGCAGCAGGCTAGCAAGTCAGAATCAAGCCAGGCAGGATTCTGGAGTCCTAAGCTGGTTAGGGGCAAGGAAGCAGAGGCAGAAGTAGTCTTGGCACATCAGTTGACCCCAAGGGGGTTTCTGTGATCCATCACAATGGGTAAACAGTGAGATGGCAAAATTTGCAGATGATACAAAACTACTCAAGAAAGTTAAGTCCAAAGCAGATTGCAAAGAGCTACAAAGGGATCTCACAAAAATGGGTGACTGGGCAACTGAATGGCAAATTAAATTCAATATTGATACATTCAAAGTAATGTACATTGGAAAACATAATCCAAAATATACATATAAAATGATGGGATCTAAATTAGCTGTTATTACTCAAGAGAGAGATCTTGGAGTCATTGTGAATAATTCTCTGAGAACAGCATGGGTCAGTTCCTGTAGGAGTCAAAAAAGCTAACAGAATGTTGGGATTCATAAGAGAGGGATACATCATAAAACAGTTCAATAAGACTGGGACTTTCAACTTGGAAAAGAAACAACTAAATGGGGGAATATGACAGAGGGCTACAAAGTCATGACTGGTGTGGACAAAGTAAATGAGGAATGTTATTTACTACTTCTCATACCACAAGAACTAGGGCTCACCAAATAAAATTAGTAGGCAGCAGGTTTAAAACAAAGTAAAGGGGGTAATTTCTTCACAGAAGGCAAAGTCAACCTGTGGAAGTCTTTGACAGAAGATGTTGTGAAGGGCATGACTATAGCAGGGTTCAAAAAAACTAGATAAATTCATGGAGCATAGGGCCATCAATCACTATTAGCCAGGATGGGCAGGGATGCTGTTCCAACCTCTGTTTGCTGGGAAAGGGCAACAGGGGATGGATCACTTGATAGTTACTCTTCTGTTAATTCCTTCTGAGGCACCTGATATTGGCTACTGTTGGAAGACAGGATACTGGGTGAGATGTCCCTTTGGTATAACCAAGTATGGCTGTTCTTATAACTGATCTTGGTCCCGTGAACTCAGAATCAGCTTGCTATAACTCACTGCCATGTTTCACAGAAACAATATATAACAAGAGATCAAATAATTATCTTGTGAATTGGCAAAACATATTACCATTGAGTTATGGTTCCCACTTAACACTGAAGTTAAATTTTATTGTTGTTACAGTTAATTTCCACACTGTCAAATGCTTTTTACAGTTAAAGGCAGAACATTATTCAAATACCTGATCTCAAATAAATGTACACATGTAGAATACCTCACTTCCCATTAAAACAATGTTGATTCAGCGCACCCTCAATCTATAGACAAGAAACCCTTTTACACCAACCCACAGTCAACATGGATTATAAATCCTTACAAACCAAAACCAACCCATGATGTACCATATGGCACACAGGCCTTCACATGTGATACAACTAGAGAAACTAGCATAGTACCTCTTAGCCTCATTGTTCCATCAAGAGAGTCAACTCTTCCCCTTCCCAATATTAGAGTCAACACCACATTATATCTCATTCTCCACTGGCCTTATGATGCAGAATAACCACACCTACCAGTGAAATGAACGGGAACTATGCATGTGATAAAATCAGACCTTGTTTTCAATTTTTTTAAAAAATACTTCCCATACACCATCCCTCTAAGATGCAGAAAGTCCAATCCACTTACCCAGTATATGAAGTAAAGGATCAATATATTTACCATAAATACTCTTCTTCCTCCTCCCTATCCCTGATGTAAATCATAAAGCTCATCTTCCATATATAGGCTCCATATCCCACTTTACACAGTTATTTAGCATGAAGTGCATGTAGAAGTAGAGATGCCAGCTGGGCATAGTAGGTTTTCATTTCTGATCAACGATTTGGTTTATGATGAAGGAATATCTTGTTAGGGGAATGGTGTATGGGTTTATTGAGGGGTACAGTTTTTAGAATGAACAATGTGATATTATATGTTTTTACTTTTAGTCAGTGGCGCAAGTACATTTTAACTCTTATCACTATGGTACTGAGCCCCTGACCCTGCTCCCCATCAAAAAAATGTTCCATGACTAGAACCCTGTGCGGATACAAATGTATACCCAGGGATGTGGATATCCATGGATAGAAATCAGTATCTGCTGAACCGCAGGATTTACCTGGGAACTGCATCAGCTAAAGGAGCAGAAGATTGGGATGTCACTACCAGGAACCAGCACTCCACATCTGCAGCTTCTTCAGCGGGGTGTACTGCCCACAGCCCTTCCACACAGCGGCATCTCCTGTTTGGAGTCTGTACAACCCTATCGGAGGACAGGAGAATGCCCCACGTTCTGCTCCTTTTGCTGCTGCAGTTCCCAGGAGAGACCTATGGTTCTGAAAAGGTATCTTTCTGGTACGGCCTACTGGCAATAAATGTCTTATTGGTATGGCATACTTGACTGCACTAGCTTACTTGCACCACTGCTTTTAGTAAAAAGGTTAAGAGATTTACAAAAGTAGATCCATATTTAGTTAACTTTAGCTACCATACATTTAAATGCACTAGGTCTGAAACTATAATATTTCTTGTTATACCTATTTTAAACTTCAAAATTAAAGTAGCAACCTTAGCTAAAAGTTAAATTAACAATGACTTTGTGTGTGCATGTGTGGTGATGATGGTGATTTAAAACCATCTCACATACATTTGACTTGCATTTGCAAATTCTAAAAGAAATTAGAATGATTCATTTTGTGTGCCCTGCTCCTGTGTGAATAGTATTAATTATCTGACTTAAAATTATGACAATTTTTGGGTCAGTTCCTGTAGTTAGAAACATGTGGGTGTTAAAATGAACATTACAAGGAAACAAAGGAAAAGTCACAGTATGTACGTCAGCTGCAATTTACAATGATAGATGTTAGCATTAAGAAAATAAATTGTGAGAGTAAGGAAGCATAACCCTTACTTAGTGGAAGGCAGTTTAAAATGTTAGGTCTACAGAACATACAGCAGCTGGGAAAAGAATGCTAGGTGATTAATTTTTAAGCAGATTTTTTTTAGGATCACAGTATATGAGATTTAATTGCATATGAAGCTGTCGAGAAAATTTGGTGTCATTGCATTGCAAATTTAGGGTCAAAATTTTTTAGCTCTCCAGAGATTTAAGTTGTTGTTAAAACACCTGGTTTATTATACTTCCCAGGTTGACAGCAGAGGTATACAATTGCAATGCATTTTTGCATCAGTGCCAAAATATTACTGACTAAAACATAGTCATACTCTTGGAGGATGTATTTTAACTGTGCCAAAACCACGGGAACTAATTGAACCACCTTTAATAAAGATGTTCATGAAATCACTGTAATCTACTGTAGAACCTAGAGTAGGTATAGTCTCCAAGTCAGATTTTCAACTGCTGTAAATCCCGGTAGCTCCACTGATTTCAAACGGGTTCTCCTGATTTACAGCAACTGAGGATCTGGCCATCTTCCCGCTCTTACCTCTTTTAGTAATATTCAGTTGCCATTTAAACCTCAATGTTTTTATGAAGCCCTCTGAACTCCTGTTAATATTGAATAATTCAACTCCTAACGGAAGGACTCACAATTTGTTTTGTCTATAAGAAGACACAATATCTATATTAAATCAATGGCTGTTCATCAATAAATTCTAGCATTTAAATACTTTTTGAAGTCCTAGCGCTACAAGTGGCATTACCCTATTGATTTTTCATCCTGACATGTTAGTAGGACCTCGTTCAACCCAGCTTTTGTTGAAGCTAAGAACAGGATGAATCTATTCAATAAAGAGTAAAAACAAATCACTGATTTACTGGCACATCAACTTAACAAACTATGGGATCTGTTTGCAGATCAAATTTCATATGAGATGAATTCCTGGTGTTACAGAATAGATTGAAAAATGCAACCACAATAATTACCAGCAATTTTGCTCTCTACTAACACTCAAGAACAGGAGAAGTTACTTTATGAAATGACAACCCCCAAGGGAACATGTGAGAAGAAAGTCACAGGAAAGGAAGGAATATAAGGAGGTCTTTCACAGTGCAAACACTAGGTTGTATGCCATTTGATTAAAAGTCAACATGGGAACGTTTCTGCCTAGCAAACATGTCACAACACTACATAGTATTACACACAAATAGGTGCTGCTCTAGCTGATTCAATAGAAGACAGGCGCAAAAAAAAAAATATTTTTTTTTTCTAGATTCCTCTTCCTTTTACTGGGTTATATGATCAGACAAAATAACACCACTGCCTTATGCATAATGCTATTACTCAAAGAGCTAGAGTTTCCCAACCTATTTGGGAGAGAAAATTGGGTTGGAGATCTCTCAAGATAGGATTCTTCACAAGAATTATATGGGCCTGGTCAGAAATACTGGATGAGCTCCTGACCTCATTTAAATCAATGGGACAGTATTTTGGCTTCCAGTTTCAGCTGAGGCCAGGAAGTGGAGAAACCCCCCCAAAATGAAATACTTTTTTTCTGTATTCTCCCAGCATTTAATGACCATACATGTTCAGAGTCTCAGCTTTACGTCATCCCAAAGAGAGAATACATTGGTATGTGCTTGTCAGTGGCACAAATTTAAATAATTATTTATTTATTCAGAGTATGCATAGTTTTAATGAGCTTGTACATCTCTTTTATGATTGCTTTCAATAAATTAAGATTGCTTTCAATAGGATTAGCAGGGAAATTGGATTGTTTCGGGGTTAGGGGTTAATCTAAAAAAATTCTGCTATTGCAGGGAAATTATCCTAATCTGTTTCCATGGTCATAGGCTGCTAACAGTACCTCAAACATGGCTTCACTCTCATGTTTTTCCCCTTCTCTCTTACTAGTTGGGCACTTGTGAGAATAATGCTCTTTGAAACATACAACTGAATAATATTTCCATGCAGAGATAAGAGAAATAAATCAGTTTTATATTACCATTATGGTACATGTAGTAGATAGTGGATGTAAAACTGCAAAGAAAATGTCCTTTTATTCATAAGTATTTAAGATTTAAAATTCCTCCATGGATGAATGATTTAGGGAAATATTTATTAAACATGACATTGAGATAGTATTTAGTAACTAATATATTGACTTATTTTAATACCCTGTCACAGGATGTACCTGTCCTATAGTGCTCCCTTCTAGCCAAGTGTGGCATTGTATGTGCTTTCTGCCTCAGTTTCCTCACTGTCATCAATAAGATAATAAGGCTTCACATCAGAAGAAGACATTGTTCCTAAGTGTCCAGCTTATCAACCACAGACCTAATGAAAACACAAGCAGGCCCTCACCCCAGCCACCTAGCTGGGAGACAGAATCAGTCTATTCATTCCCACCTGGATCCATCACTTCCTACTAGCAGGGTTCTCTCCACTGAAGTCCCTTCTCTGAAGTCAGGCCTCTTGCCAGTACCTGGCAGAGTCAGGAGTCTCCAAAGATCTTTCAGCTACAGCTTTTCACTAGGGCAGTATGTAGTTCCTGAAAGGGTAGCCTTCCTGCCACTGTGTGAGAGTTCCTTGTCCTTCAGAGCACACCTCTCAGGGCCCTAGCTCTGATGAGCTCTTCCCCTCAGTTCTCCTTGGAGCTACTTTCCTTGAGAGTTTCCTGTCTCTAGGAACCAAATAAGCTGAGCCCTGGTAACCCTTTAACTGGCTCATTAACGGCAAACCAGCCATTTAGGGATTTAATTACTCCATTGTGAGTCTGCATTGGCTGGATTCACCCTTACAGGACCCTGTCATGCATAGGCTGGTTCCTGTCTCCTCTAAAAGGGCCAGCTCCCATGACATATAAGCGCCAGTGGTTTGTGGGTTTTTTTAATCTCTTTGTTGCATTTTTTTTGTAACCACTAATGGAGTACTAATTACATTAAATGCTTCTCGTTTAAACTAACAGAAAGCAATGAGATATAAACAATTCAGCTTTCAACCAACACACATATGTTTCAATATATCCAATTTTACATTAATAGGAATTGGTTATTTCCATTTCATTCAGCCTCTCATTAAGCTTTTCTCCCAAATGTCACTAGAACATTGTTTCCTTAGTTTCTGAAAATGTAAGATGCTGAGATACGATGCAATAGCACTGTGGTATTAAAAACAGTTTCAGCCAAACCCTCCCCCCAAAAAATGTCAAACTCCTTCGAAAACTGGAACCAAAATGAATCCAACACCCCCTTTAATGTTCACTAAAATGTAGTTAGTTTCCAAGTTACTCTAGATTTGAATTCCTTGTGTAAATTCTAGATGCAAATATAAAGTGGAGCTCTGTAGCCTTCTTTAGTTGCCCAAGAGCTCAATTAAGAATACTTTTGAAACTGTGCTTCAGCCATTTCCCTTAGCTATTGGGCTCTGCTGCTTTGAAACCTCTAGGATATGCAACCTACATGTACAAAGGAAATGGAGATTTTTTCCCCAGCAGATAGAAAAGCAGTATTTATGTATTCATTCACTTTGTTATAGTGCCCATTAATGTAGTATACATGCCCCTTATATTAATTAATTTATCCTCATAATGCTCCTTTCCATCCTTAAAATATCACAAGCCTCACTTAAATGAGGCACTGAAGTTAGTGATTTCATCAAGGTCACAGGAAATCTGGGGCAGAGAGGAGAAGAGAAACCCAACATAGAGTCCGAATCAACAAAGGTTTCTGGAGCTCACCTTCTTTTCAGAAATAAGCCCTGTTAAGTGTTTTAAGAGAGAAAACACATCAGGAGGCATTCTCCATCACTGGCAATTTTCAAATCATGCACTGGTAATTTTCAAATCATGACTGGATTTTCAAGATGTTCCAATTCAAAAAGGAATTATTTTGGAGAAGTTCTATGCTCAGTGTAAGTAAGAAGGTCAGACTAGCTGATCACAATGTTCCATTAAGCATTTCACTGATCAGTTTTATTAAGCAATCTAATGGTCCTTTCTGGCCATAGAATCTATGAAAACATTGGGGGGAAAATACGGTTTGTCCCACTTCCTGTTCAAATAATTATGACAGGCATCCATCTTTTCACAGTATGCTCATCGTGCATAAATTAACATAAACTAAGAAAAATATGTTCCATTCTCGTGAAAGCCACGGATCATAAACAGTAACTGGACTCCTTCTTTATCTATAGTACATGTATGACAGAAAATGGCAATATTTTTCCATCCCACCTAAATGCTTCAACTGTGAGACAGAAAACCACCATTAGGAGTAAAAAGGGAGTTCGTTCCCTGTACCCAATTTAGTACTTAATCCTACTCACATTGAGAATCACCAATAAAACTCCTATTGACTTTGGTTATGTTGGACCATGCTCCTAGTTTCCAATAAGAATTCCAGCAATCATGGCAAACTCCACTGAATTCATTTCACATGGGCTACTGATGGCAAATGGATTTTCATCACTCCTAAAATGGGTCATGTTTGGTAATGGGACATTGAACTAACTATCTGGGAGTGAAAGAATCTATCAGTCAACCACCTAAACTAATTCTCCCACCATTAGTTAAAAGTGTGAAAGTAAGAAGAGCTTATGAATCCCAAGGTGCATTTCAGAACGCTATTATTTCTATAATTTCTTTAAGCACTTTTTACCATCTTAGCTAGTTCAACTCTAGATTTGTCAATCTCTAATAAATGTGCCATTTTTTCAGGATGGGGGATAAATAATTCTTACACAAGTCAATTTGCAGATTCTCACAACCGAGTTAACTTTATTCCATTTCATTTCAAGATTGGACTAATTTCATGCTACTTTATAGGATTAAAAAATTGTGATCATGAAATAGGGATGTGTCATACAATTGTTACTTTTTCAATCTATTCATCTCCTAATAAATATAGTAGTCGTATGCATTTTACTTCTGCATGAAGGAATGAGAGAAACAGATAATGCAAAAAATATGAATATATTATCATAACAAAGACCAAACCATGAGCTGAAATCAACAATCTCAAAAACATTGAGTATAATAGAAGAAAATAGTACATTATCACAAATCAAAATTGTAATATCAAACTGATATACATTATAATATGTCTTTTGACAGTTTAAGATAGCTGTAATAGCAAGGCTCTTAACTCAGATGTTCCATTAATACAGATGATGATGATGGCAGACATCAGCAAAATTCTCAGATATCTTGTCTTCCATTCTTACCCCTACATTTTTATCTCTAACACGGAATGCAGTGAAAACAAAAGGTTCACAATTTCTTGAGTTTACTGACCCAGCTTTAGTTTATAAGTTTTTGAGCTTCTAGAAGCTTTTCAGAGAGCTCTCAAAGCCTTAGTGGGCTCTTGAAATGTTCACTCACCCCCGCTGAAAAGATACATTTTAGCCAGTAGAGTTGCTTAATGGAATAATGTTTGGCTGTGCCCCTGTGAACTCTGGTTTGTGTTCCTTGTGTCACAAATGAAGATAGATTTTGATCTTTAGATTTTAGCTGTCTGTTTCCAGAACAAAATTATGGTGTCAAGGGTCAAGATCTCCTGCACCAGGGAATATATAACTGTCTACTTACATTCCGTTGGCCCATATGAAACACAGGGCAACAGAATTTATAACAGTTTGCTAGAGGAAATGTACAAGTTATAAACTCTGTCCTTACCAAAGCGCCACAGTTTTTTTCCAGAGGGAAAAACACACAAAGGGCATATCTATTTGCCATTTAAAAAAAAAAAAGACAAAAGAGAAAAGAGAAAAAGTTCTCCATGAACTCAATAAAGTTACTGCTCTCTCTCTGTTCTACTTATACACTCCATGATGAATATCTTATCTACCAAATTAGGATTGCCCTTTTTCTTCATTTAGAAATCTCTTCAGGAGACGAACTCTAATTTTATCCACATAATTCCACACTATGTATCCAAGACAACCTAACTTCAGTTCTCTGTCTTGAATAACCAAAATGCTTGCTTTATTTTTATTTCTTTTAAAGTAAAAAATAATTTATTTCTACCAGAAAGGGACAGTATAGCTGTAGCAGAGGGTAGGCCTTTCTAGGGTTAGTACAGTTCAGTACTGAAGTCAAGTGTTTTGAATCCTGAAAAAAGTATTTACTGAAACCTATTATTTTGTAATTCCTGTTCCAGTGTATAGAATTAGATAGGATGGTAATGAAATATATCTTTGATGCTACTTTTTCTTAATATTATGTTTCATCTGTGTGACTTAGCTGTTTTTTTTTTTGTTTTTTTTTGCACTTTCATCAATTAACCTCAGGTTTAACATATTTGTGATATAATGACTAGATGCTTCTCCCAGCCATGGCTCCACAGGCAAGTATTTCCTAGCTTACGGGGAGTGAGAGAGTAGAGAGGAAAAGCAGTGAGCAATGGAAGGAGGAAAATGGAGTGAATGGGAGTAAGGTATGGGGGAAGAGGCAGGGCAGGAGAGGCTGTAGAAGTTCTGCTTAAGTGTTCCATTTTTTAAATATTACAAAGTTGGCAACCCTATGTACAGCTACAATTGCCAGCAGTTATACATTACCACACAGCCTTTTATAAGCAAGCAGATTTATTCTTAAGGTGAAAGCATTGCAGGAAAAAAAACACATATTAAAACAACAAAATAACCTACATGCATGCTAACAAGCTTACCAGACATCACCCCTGGACTCCTTCAAACTCCACAGAGGGATTTTTCTCTAGTTACAAGTTCATAATAGCCTTAGCTGAGAACTGGCACAACCATTAACAGTTCAATCTTTCCTTTGCACAGGTTGGACCTCTGACCTTCAGATTCCAGGAACAGATAATCAGCAAAGAATGATCCTCTCTTCAGGGTGTAGCTTTAGAAGGTTGGGTTTTTGTGTAATCAGAGATGGAAAACTTGCATTCACCTCCCCTTACAGAGGTTAAATATAACATCAACCCACAATAATATATAACTTTTGTATTTAATACAATGGACTCCAAAGATACTTAAAAACCAGTCAAGGCTGTGGCAAGTTCCTGCCACATCAGTCACACCCAATATACACAGATACTGCATCACAAGAAAACGTTACATTGGGTATAAAAGATAATGGACGGATTTTTCCGAAAGTGCTCATAAATCACTTAGACTTAAGTCCCATTGAAAGTGAATATTTGTGCTCCCAAGTCACTTTGGGTTAGATTCACAAAGGTATTTAGACTCCTAAAGGGGCAGTTTGGTGGTTAAATCCAATATGTAGGCACAGTTGGCAGTCTAAAAATCCCCTCAGCTGCCACTTAAACCTGCAGTGGAATTCACAGCCAAACAGCCTCTCCAAACCTCAAGACAGCTTTTCCAGGCACTGCAGGAGCCATGAGACCAAGCTATGGTTAAGAAACCCAGTTACAGAGTGGGTTGAGTGTACCCATCCTTCAAGCTGCCCTCTATCTCCAGGCAATGAGGCCTAAGGGCTAAAGTCAGAGAGATCACAGTCAATAAAGATATCCTTACTCACAGGGCAGTGAGGCCTAGCAACCAGGGACAACAGAGTTGCCCTCCTGGATGGGCTGTATTACCTAGCAGCCAGTTGAGAATGCTTTAACCCCTGGACTATTGACTGTAATTGTGGAGTTAAGAGGAGATAGGCATGTAAATACCTTTGATGGCTCTAAACCCCACCCCAAACTTTCCTCTGCTTTTGTATTCTTAGCTACTTTCAGAGGCTCTCTTCTCAGATTGCTGGCTTCTGTGAAATCCTTTCCTTAGCAACCTAGTTTGCCTCATATATTTTATGGGGAGCCTGGGAACCTATCCCAGAGCTAAAGATTGTACTAGGCAGCAAGACACTGCAACACTGAGCATTGCTATATCTAAGTCTCTAGCCATTAAGCATTTCTAACAATTCCAGGTAGTACACCTACAACTTTGTACTCACCCACAGTGACTCACAATGGTCAAGTAATTAGTAGCGCCTGTCCTGGTCTGATACAATGCCCACTGTGTGTCAGGACTCCCATTTTAAATCTTAGTTATTAAAGATGTAAATGAATACTGGATGATCAGTTTCCTTATTTGCCTTAATTTTTAAGGGGAGATGCATAAAGGAGCTTAAAGAAATTATGTTGAAGAGTTCCTTCTACTAATGATAGTTACGTTACTTAAGAGTCCCAATATGGCTGACTTGTGAATATAAATAGCTATACTAATTATATTAGTTGATAATTGTCTCCTAGTGATTAACAGAAATTGGATGTTTTTTGTTTATGTCACATACAACATACAAAAGCGACAGAATCTTGTAGCACCTTACAGACTAACAGATTTTAGGGATCATGAGCTTTCGTGGGTTAGAACCCATGAAAGCTCATGATCCCTAAAATCTGTTAGTTTATAAGGTGCTACAAGACTCTTTGTTGCTTTTGCAGATCCGGACTAACACGGCTACACCACTGATACTATACAACATACAATGTTTTGTTAACCTGGATACAATGGATCTATTCTTTTCTTTTAGATGTCCCAGAGGTGGCACGGGATAATTTATAATACCCTTAAGGACTCAAGGATTTGTTTCATGCTCATGTAGTTTGTTTTTCCCTGATTGCCTCAGAAGAGAACTCCCAACAGACATTTAACACACGGAATAGTAAAAATAATTTTAACTTTATGAAGTTGTTAAAAACCAAACTCCACCACTTTCCCTTAACACTCAGCCACACCATTAGAGGCTCATTCACCTGCACATCGACCAATGTGATATGCCATCATGTGCCAGCAATGCCCCTCTGCTATGTACATTGGCCAAACCAGCCAGTCCCTACGCAAAAGAATAAATGGACACAAATCTGACATCAGGAATCATAACATTCAAAAACCAGTAAGAGAACACTTCAATATTCCTGGCCATTCCATTAAAGAGTTGATGGTTTCAGTTTTGAAACAGAAAAACTTCCAAAACAGACTCCAACAAGAAACTGAGGAACTGGAATTAATTTTCAAATTGGACACAATTAACCAGGGGCTAAATAGGACTTCTGAATGTTTGCTCATTACGGTAATTGATTGCATTTCCTCAGTTAATTTCACTGACAACAGAAATCCATTTCAAAAGGTGTTTTTTTCTCCTAGTGATAATGGCCCATCTACATTTAACAGCCCTCTTAGAATTGGTATGCTAATGTACAATTTTTCCCCCTTTTTCTTTCTTTCTGTGTGTATAAATGCATCTTACTTCTGTTCCATTCTATGCATCCGATGAAGTGAGCTATAGACCATGAAAGCTTATGCTGAAATAAACTAGTTAGTCTCTAAGGTGCTACAAGTATTCCTCACTTTCTTTACAGATATAGACTAACACGGCTACTATTCTTGAAACTTTCACAATCGATACTGTATTTTTTAGAAAACACATTTTGGATGAAATCTAGGCCCCACAGAAGTCAGTGACAGTTGGCTACTGATTTAAATGAGACCAAGATTTCACCCAACATGCTTAAGGAGAAAGACTGATTGTTCAGATCTGGTCAAATTTCTGCTGATTTGCCACAAAATACATGATATACACTGGTGTGAAAGTAGACTAAATCCAAGGTTAAACAATGTACTTTTTAGTACGTATTATTCCACTAATTATTATATAATCACCTATAATTCAATAGCAATTTTTTTAAAAAAATAAGTCAACAATTATTCATTTTAATTGTCATTTTTTGGTCCTTTGCAGCATCTTAAGTTACAAATGACCCAAACATTTGAGGTAGGGTACTGCACAAGATAAACCATTATTTACTGAAAAATGTTGTACTAGAAGAGAGACAGCCTCCAATTAGACAGAACAATTCATTTAAGGTTGAATTCCCTTATTTTCTGCTCTAGCTACTTAAATTTGCTAATTCTTTTATGTAACTGTTCTTTGAACTTTTCTGTTAAAAGCTTGTTAGATGTCCCTGGTGTTAGAAAGAGTCCCAGAAGATAAGCCTTTAGCATTTGTGCATCTTTGTAGACTGTATTGCCACTGCATATTAGAGATGCTGGTTATAATAGTCATATCTAGATTGTTTAACTGACAGTAACAAGGGGAGTCAGAGTAACTAAGTATTGTGGTTTCTACGAAATGGAACACATTATCTAACAGCTACTTTCACATTTACAATACGTTATCCTATAAAAAGGTCCATTAAGTTAAAAATGAACTCCAAGATTTAAAAAAAAATTAAGAGTCCTTTAAGTACATATTTAGCATCCAACTAACTGGCCTGATTTTCAAAAGTGATGATCACTCCTGAGAAGTTAGAGAAAAAAATTCAGCAGTCCCATTATTATGGATTTTAATATCAGGCAACCAGCAAAACTTCTTAGCCCTGATCTACACTAGAAGGGGGTGAGGGATTGATCTAAGATACGCAACTTCAGCTACATCTGTATGTAGCTGAAGTCTATTTATTTAGTGTAGCTGAAGTCTAGGTTGACTTACTGCAGCGTCTTCACAGTGCTGAGTCTATTGCTGCCACTCCCCTGTGGACTCCGCGTGTACTTCTCATGGAGGTGGGGTTCTGGCATTGTCGGGAAAGCACTTGGTGACTGATTTATCGTGTCTAGACTAGACACGATAAATGGATCCCCCATAGATCGATTACCACCTGCAATCTGGTGGGTAATGTAGACCTGCCCTTAGACATGCAAGACTGATTTGAGACTATAATGGTCTTCATCAAAATTAAGCGACTGTGTAGTCATGTTGGTAAAAGCTGACTATCACTGCATCTTTTAAAAACAAACTGATTTAGCACAAACACATTCTTACCATATTTTAATATAGTTACATTCTCCCTATCACAACCCCACATTGTTTTGATTGGATAAAAGGATGCCTTGGCTTATGAGATTTACGAAAGCCATTATATAGGTCAATTAAAATACAAGAACTGAGAAATGTTAACAACTTCTTCCTTTCAAATATCAGTGCACACATATACAAGCCATTATGTACATTCATAGCTTCTTAATGCAATAACAACTTCACACAAAAACAGAGTTTATGACATTTTTTCTAAAGGCAGCTTTTACTAGAACATTGTCTGTAAGTGATGGGTAATTCTGAAACTTAAGGCTACAACACTTTAAAGAGAATTACCAAGAATAGCTCAGAGAACAAGAGGCATGAAATTTCATCTACAAAAAATGAAGTACATAAGGGAAAACTAGTAATTTTAACATGACGTATCGGGGATGCAAATACCCAGCAAACAAAGGATTTAGTTTCACCTTGTTCGCGGGGTTTCTGTCTGTCTTTTTTCTCTCCCAGGTGAGAGGGTCTGCCTCTCTCTGCCTGTTACATTTCCCAGCTATGGGCAGGAGTCATCTCTAAATTTCTACTCACCATTTCAATAAGTTGCTAAAACAGCCTGGCAGTAAGTGTATTTTTAAATTGTATCAACTTGTAATCAATCTATGGTGTCCTTAACTGTTGAGCCAGCAGGGAAAGAAATCCCAAGGGAGAGGGCTACACAAGGCTGAGTTAGGCTAGGAACTTTCTATCTATGGATTCTGTGTAAGTTTTATGCTTTTCTCTTTTCTCTATTAAAACTATTTTTGTTATAAGAATTGTCTGTTTATTTCCATTGGAGTGATCCTAGTTTTGGATCGGGCTTATCTCATGGCTAGTGAGGATCTGTGTTCTCAAATCTCTCCCAGGTAGAAAGGGTGAGAGGGTGTTACTATTGGGGTTCTAATGTGCCCCACCCCATAGTTTTGGGGAACTCACATTAGTGGTGGCAGCGATTTCCAAGCCCCAACTGGAGAAGTTGGGGTTTTTGGGGAAAAGATTTAACGTAAGCTGGTAAAATTAGCTGGGGTTGATTTTTCTTTCATGCGGGGCCCCCACATCTTTACCCTAGAGTTTAGAGTGGGGGAAGACAGATGGCATGTCAGCTTGCTGTCTAAAGTTTGTTATTTGGGTCTAATTTAGAACTTTAACAGGAGAATGTATTATAAAATCATACCAAAGTTCTAAATCATTCTTTTAATTACCAAAAAAAGTTAATCACTGCTTGTGCAAACATTATACAAAGGGCAAAATAATCAGTTTGCTGGGAAAAAGGTGTCCGATGTTACATTTACAGTCAAATAATTTCCACAGAATAGCATATTCTGAGATTGAATTACTTTGCATTTAAACAATTAAACCAATAGCTAGCACCTTCCAAGGGAAGCATGAAATCTGAATGTTTCTGGGGTTACTGGAGCCTATTGTCCTTAATGTTCATTGAGCTATTAGTCACTGGACTGTTAAAATAGGCTAACTACATTGTAAAGGTTCCAAATGCCAGATTACATTTTTAAAGCAAATTTAATCGAGACATATTTCAGAAAAGCATTAACGTGTACATGACTGACTTGTATAGTGACCAATAAAAAGACAAATTCCTTGAGCCTTAAGTAGTCCAAAGTCAAAACCTAATAGATATTTACTACATTTAGAGATAGCAATCAAACATAGAATCATAGAAATGTAAGATTGGAAGGCACTTTGATGGATCATCTAGTCCAGTACCCTGACTGAGGCAGGGCAAAGTATAATCTAGATACTACACCATCCCTGAGAGGTATTTATCTAATCTGCTCTTAAAAATCTCCAGCAATGGAGATTCCACAATCTACCTAGACAGTCTGTTCCAGTATTTAACTGCCCTTACAGATGGAAGTTTTTCGTAATGCCTAAGCAAAATCACCCTTGCTGCAGTTTAAGCCCATTACTTCTTGTCCTGTTCTCCATGCTTAAGGAGAACAATATATCTCACTCATTTTCTGTACTTGAAGACTGTTATGTCCCCCGCACTCCCCTGGGTCTTCCTTTCTCCACACTAAACAAACCATATTTTCCCCCCATCTTTCCTCATAGGTCACATTTTCTGGACTTTCAATCATCCATGTTGCTCTCCTCTGAACTTTCTCCAATCTGGCCACATCTTTCCCAAAGTGTAGTGCCAAGAACTGACACAATACTCCAGTTGAGGCCTTATCAGTACTCAGTAGAGAAGAAGAATTACTTCTTCTGTCTTGCTTACAACATTACACATCCCACAAAGATGTTCCCCGCTTTTTTGGAAACTGTACAATTGTTGACTCATATTTAGCTTGTGATTCACTAACTCCCAGATCCTTTCCTGCAGCACTCCTCCTTAATCAGACATTTCTCATTTTGTATTCCTTGTGAAGTGGAGTATTTTGTACAGTAAACCCTCAATTTAACGGACCTCGATTTAACGGACTTCTGATGCAACGGACAAAATTTCTGAGCAAGTCTGATGCATCTGAAATCCATTTCTCGTGGGCTGGCTGCCGGCTCCCGGCTGCCGCCCGGGTCACAGCAGCAGGCGGGCTGGCTGCCGGCTCCCGGCTGCCACCCGGGTCCAGGCAACAGGCGGGCTGGCTGCCGGCTCCTGCCCGGCTCCCGGCTGTGGGCGGGCTGCCGTCTCCCGCCCGAGTCCCGCCAGCAGGCGGGCTGTCGGCTCCCGCCTGAGTCCCGCAAGCAGGCGGGTGGGCTGGCTGCCGGGTCCCGCAAGCAGGCGGGTGGGCTAGCTGCCAGGTCCCGCCTGCGGGAGGGCTGCCGGCTCCCGCCCGAGTCCTGCAAGCGGGCAGCCTGGCTGACGGCTCCCGGCTGCCGCCCGGGTCCCAGCAACGGGCGGGCTGCTGCTCCGACAGCTCGGTTTTTTAAAAAATTAAATAACGGACTTTTTGATTTAACGGACACCCCCTCGCCCGAATTAGTCCATTAAATGGAGGTTTTACTGTATTTGCCCTTATTGAATTTCATTCTGTGTATTTCAGACGATTTCTCTAGTTTTTCAAAATCATTTTGAATTCTAATCCTGTCTTCCTAGGCACTTGCAACCCCTCCCAGCTTGGTATCATCTGCAAACTTTATAAGTATGCTCTGTCCAAATAATTTACGGTATTGAATAGAACTGAACCCAGGATTGGTCGCTGAGGGACTCAATATACCCTTACAGCTTGACTGTGAACCTTTAATAACTATTACCTGAGTATGGTTTTCCAACGAGTAACAACCCACTTTATAATAGGTTAGTCTAGGCTATATTTTCTTATTTTGGTTTATGATGGAATGTGAGATAGTACCAAGACCCTTACTCAAATTGAGATATATCACATCCACTGCTTTCCCCTTATCAACAAGATTTGTTACTCTGTTAAAGGAGGATATTAGGTTGTTTGACATGATTTGTTCTTGATAAATCCATGTTGACTGTTACCTACTGTGACAGTGTACCCCATAAGGTTTCATTGGGGGGGTGCCTATAAATATATGTATGCTACAACTAGAATATTATTTTGCTACTGTCATAAGTGTAAAGTGCTGGAGAGTGTTATTCTGCCTGTATGGGGTTAATGTTACCTGAGAGGGAGTGATGTAAGAGCCCCGGACCACGAGGCAGAGGGAGGGAGGGAGTTTTGAGTTTCAGTTTCCTGCCGTTCCAGCGTTGGCAAGAGGCCCAGTTTTTCGCCTCTAGCTATGGAGGATGAATCTACTTTCCTTCCTATATTCATAAGTAGCTGTGCTGTGAGTATAATATGTTGATTTCCATAAGTTTCTGTACCTATTTAGAGTGTTGCTAACCTTTTCATAGGGGAAGTTAGAGGACTCTAGATTGTGAAGCTGTATTGTAAGTGTATGCTTTATTCTCTTTTCTTTATTAAATCTTTTTAGTTATAAAGAGCATTTGGTTTAGGTTCTCTCTGCTTTCAGGTTGGAAAGAAGAGGGGGGAAGGGGAGTAGGTCTAAAGGACAAGCTCAGTGTATGAGCTGGAGTGCGGAGTCTGTCTCTCTCTACCTTCAGGCTAGAAGGGTGAGGGGGAAGGGAAGCAGCCTCTGAATGTCCGGCTCTCAGGAGAGAGAGCAGGAGTTTGGGGGACTCTGGGTGCCCCCCTCCAGGGTTTTAGAGATCCACCCGGATGGTGGCAGCGATCCCCCAATTTCCCAGCTGGTAGAGTGTGGGATTTGGGGGTGTAAAGACTTAGGCTGGAAAGCAGCTTGTAGTTATTTGGTCTGGCATAGTAGAGTCCCCTCTCTGTACCCCAGGTTAAGAGAGAGGGAAGACGCTCATACAGCTACATATGCCATGTAACATATCCATGTAAAGGTAATGATCTGCTGGATCTGTTCATCCTATTTGTATGTATGTGTCAGTTTTGTATGCAAAGTTATGACTATTAGCTACGTGCTTAGTTAGTTGTAAGTAGACTTTGGAAAGCAGCTGAGCAGCTCTCTGAGAAAAACCTATTCTCAGTAAATCTCAATCAAGAACCAAATCAAGCTAACAATGAACTTTATAGATGCCCATCCACACCCGAGCTTCCCCGGGAATGTGGCCTGGCTGGTAATGAATGGAGGCTGGCTCAAACATATGACTGAACCATGTGGCTCTGAAACTCCATTTTACAACTGGACTTTGCATAAGGAGGAGGAGGGGGTCTCCACCCACAAGATGATGTCTATATAAACCCTGGAGAGACCCCTCCATTTTGTCTTCAGCTGGCTCAAAAGAACAGCCTCTCCATCCCCCCCAAGGAGATCTGAAGGAAGCTGGAATAGAGAACAATGATTGCAAGGGGGATGGGAGTGATAGCTAGACCCAGACTAACATGGAGATTAGTCTGAAAGAAGAAATTCACTGAAACTTCTGAGGGTGAAGTGACAAAGAGTTCTGTGGCACCTTAAAGA
The DNA here is from genome assembly GCA_032164245.1 of Sternotherus odoratus. NCBI lineage: Eukaryota > Metazoa > Chordata > Testudines > Kinosternidae > Sternotherus > Sternotherus odoratus. The sequence continues at coordinate 66,042,054 of JAVMKO010000001.1, forward strand.
CTAACTAAAGTATTGAAGCATAAGATTTTGTGGGCTAATACCCACTTTGTTTGGTGCATCCGACAGAGTGTGTATTAGCCCACGAAAGCTTATGCTTCAATACTTTAGTTAGTCTTTAAGGTGCCACAGGACTCTTGGTCACTTCTAAAATTCCAGACTAACACGGCTACCTCTCTGAATCTGAGGGTGAGGCTTTTTACTGTGTTAGTGTTAGATCTGCGTATTCTATTTTATTTGGTAATTAACTTTGTTCTGCCTGTTACTACTTGGAACCACTTAAATCCTACTTCCTGTTTTTATTAAAATAACTTTTTACTTATTAATTAACCTGGATTACATGTTGGTCCCGGGGGGGGGGGGGAGGGGACAAACATGGGGCATCTCTCTCTATCATTATTATAGAGGGAGAATAACCTATGAGTTTGTCCTGTATAAGCTTTATACAGGGCAAAACAAATTTATTCAGTGTTTGACCCCATTGGGAGTTGAACATCTGAGTGCCAGAGGCAAGAATACTTCCTGCCTGTTTCCAGGCAAGCCCATAGCTGTTGGGGGGACGTGGCTCAGACCTGGCAGGGTAATGAGGTCCTAAGCTGTTTGGGCAGGAAAACAGAGGCAGGAGTAGCCTTGGCATATCAAGCGGCAGCTTCGAAGGGTGTTTCTGTGATCCCAACCCATCACACCTATCACTTTATTATCTTTTAGGTGTTTATAAACAGATTGCTTGATTATTTGCTTCTTTTTCTTTCCGGGTACTGAAGTTAAGCTGACCACCCTAAAATTCCCTGCATTGTCCTTATTCTCCTTTTTATAGGTACTATATTTGATTTTTTCCCCAGTCTTCTGGGAGCTCTTCCATCCTCCATGAGTTCTCAAAGATAATAGCTAATGGCTCAGAGATCTCTTCAACCAGTTCCTTAAGTAATTTAGGATGTACTTATTGGGTCCTGCCGACTTGAAGACATCTAACTTAATTCTTAACTTGTTTTCCCCCTATTTTAACCTTAGATCAGACCCCACTTACATGGACGTTCACTATGTTAATCATCTGATCATGTTAAAAAAGGGGCATTTAATGCTTCGGCCATTGCTCTGTTTTCTATTATTGTTGTTCCATCCTCACCACGTGACAAGCCTCCCCTGTCCTTGGTCTCTCTCTTGCATCTAATATATTTTCAATTTTTCCTCCGGTTATTCTTTGTCTCTAGCTGCTAGTTCAATATCAACCTTTCTAATTTTGTCCCTACATGCTTGTTGTTCATACATATATTCATTCAATGTGATATTTTGCTAACCATATGTTTCAAAACTATCACCATACTTTCCAAGCACCATTTATTTCACCTAAGGGTCAGTCAGATTTCCATCACAAAACTTCTTTTTTGAAAGGGACACTTCTCGCTTGCCTTTAAAATTCAGGGACATATCATGCCCCTGAGGCTAGCCACTCCTATAGCATTGGCCTCCATTCACAAGACCCCAAGGAGATCCTCCTTCAAATTAAGATCCATGAGATAGACAGATATTGCAGACTGAGTGATCCTGTGTTAGGATGATGCATTTTGTATTCCCACCAGCCCCATAAACATTCCCCAGGACTGTATTACCTTTACCAATGAGATTCTTCTTTTTGGATGCAAACGACCTCAGGGGCTATGGAAGCCCCAGGTTGAAAAGTCATATTTGAGTGGCTATACTAAAAAGAAAGGGATAGAGGTTGCTGGAGATCACAGTGTATCTTCCTGGATGGCCCTAGTCTCTCACTGTTCCCAGGGTTTCGGTGGGTTTGAGGCAGAGCAAACTATCATTTTGTGAAAAGGAAGGGAAGAAAAAAATCCTTTCTGATTCCACATAGGAGTGTGGAGAAAATTGATGGGATTCTGATTAGATTTCCCTTCTTCTTAGTCTCCTCCCTCTGAGTTTTTACAGTGATTCTATCCTTCATTCTGGATAAAATCATTCCATACAAAGTCTGAAATTAGAAAAGGTCTTGTAAAGCATTGAAGATCTTTTATTGTTTCAGTTTTTAATGTCTCTCTCACCCTCTGGATACCAAGCAATAAAATAAAAAATAAAAAAGCCTACCACATTATTTTTAAACCCCTTATGCAAGGCTTTATTTTTTTATAATGAAATAAAAATTAAAGTTAAGCAAGTGTTTAACATAAGACAATGACATAGGCATAGGATGAAGATAAATAAATTGGCAAGCTATGAAACTAAAAAAGTGGCAGGGTTTATTAAATAGACAAGTATTAAAAACCTGGGAGGATCAGAGCTCAGGATTCCTTGTTGTTGCTGTTTTGCCTATTGGAGCTTACCTGTAGTTGAGTGGAACACAAAGAATAGATGTCAACAGAACCATAATGAGAAGGTACAATAAAGATTGCAAAAGCACTGGCAGGCCCAAGGGACTCACAGAAAGGCCCAGAAGAGAGAGGGGGAAAAAAGGATGAAAACCTAGTCAGGCTTGGGGGTGGGAAGGAGGTAATACAAGATTGGGCTAGGAAGACTGGAGGAGAGCCAGAGAGCAGGGAAATTATGGGAAGAGGATTCAGAATTTAAATCCAAAGCATATTTGAAACACCCTTAGCCTTTACCCTCCAGTGGAGCCTTCCAGTGTACATCCTTGCACCTTTCAGTGCTCTTTCAGTTTCTCCTATTAATGTGCTCTCTTTTGGCCTATTATGACTCTTACTTCTTTTTTTAAAATGTGAGCTGAGTGGTCTATAGTTTAATTTAAAAGAAAATATGTGACAGTTGAGGGTCTGTTTGGCATTCAGACAACTCAGCCACTTAATAAGCACAATTTGTATTATGAAAAAAAACAATCTTTTACTTCTCAGGCAGAAAGATGCAAAGCCAATGGGCCTATACTTTGTATTGAGGCAGAATGTAACTACACAGCACACTTGTTAGGGAAGCAGATATTAATTATGCATAAACTGATGGGTGAAAAATAAGTGGGATGTGGGAGAAACAGTAGTTTATAGACAGCTATGTATTAAAGATTTAGAATAATACATTTTTCTGTGTAAATTCAACTGCTATTCCTATTAAGTAATGTAATGGATAACAGTTATAAAGATATCAGGCATTTTAATCATGCAGATATGTCTTGCTGTCAGAAGGAGGGAAATTAAAAACAGCTAGAAGTCTTTTATTTGCAGTGTAAGCTGGAGAGGAAATTAAAATAGAGTTGGTAATAAATGACAGATACATTCAATTTAAAAGATCACAGATGTAGGTCACAAGGGTAAAGAGGGGACACCAGGAAGCATTGCCATTGTTATAAGTGTGAAGGGTGTCTTGCCTGGGTGGGACTATGTTATCTAACACAGTGTGCCTTGCCTGGGCGGGGCTTGTTATCTGAGACAGGTAACGTAGGAGTTTCCCTGCCATGGGGGAGGGAGGAGCCTCGAGCCCATGAAGAAGGGAGGAGCAAAACAGTCAGTTCCATCTTGGCTGGCTTCCAGGGAGGAGGCCAGGGCCAGAGAGCTCCATCTTTGCTGCACATGAGGCAGGAAGCTTGCCAAGGTAGCTGGCAAGGGTTCTAGACCATCTTTGGCTATAAAGATGGCTCTACCTTTTTCTGATACTTCTACTTAGCTGATGTAAGTAAATTGGATTCTTCTAATAAGCTGTGCCTTTGGGATGTTCTCTCCTTTTCAGACCAAAGTGGGAAACCCCAAATGTAAAGTGTCTGTATTTCTGCTTTAACCTTTTTCTTTATTAAATTTTCTAGTTATAAAACCGTCTGGTTTATTTCCCTTAGGGTTTTTCTCTGCTTCCAGTCTGGGAAGGGGAAAGGGAAGGGAATAGGAACCAGGGCAGCTAGGGGCCTAGCTGGAGTGTGAAGACTGTCTCTCCTTACCGTCAGGCTAGACGGGGGAGGGAGGAAGCAGTTTTCAGGTGTCTGCCTCTCAGGTACAGAGAGACAGGGGTGGGGGAAGTCTGCCTTCAGCCGGGGAGGGTGAAGGACAGAAAGCAGCCTCCAGGTATCTAACTTTAAAACCCAGAAAGGGGTACAAGGTTAGGGTCTGGCTCTCAGGTTGAGAGAGACAGGGTTAAGGGAAGTCTGCCTTCAGCTGGTCAGCGTGAAGGGAAGCAGTTTTCCGGTGTTTGACTTTAAAACCCAGGAAGGGGGGACAAAGTCAGGGTTTGGGGAAGATCGGGGGCCCCTCCAAGGTTTTGGAAGTATACCCGATTGGTGGCAGCGATTGGTGACCCCAAGAACCCCAACTGGCAAGGTGGGGGTGTCTTGGGGTGGAGGACTTGTTGGTCTGGCATAGAAGAGGCCCAGCCTTTGTACTCAAAGCATAGAGGCTGGGGGTACCCCCTCTTACAGCCATTAACATAAAAGGTAACCCCGTGTCCCCTCCCACCGATCAGACATACTTTAGGGGGAGTGGACAGACATTTCAGATTATATTGAAGAACTTGGCAACTCATAAACTGGACACATTTTCATTAATACTAAAATGTGCAACAGAATAAGTGGCAGGGATAATGATAATTAAGAAAAAAACAGTAAATGATCTCCAATTTACTCAGTTCATTTCATCAACTGCAAATGTGGGAATGACATTTTAAAGGCATATTCCTTTGTGTATAGCTGATGTTAAGCTGGTCATTGCTGGGAATTCTATTTGATTCAAAACACTACATGGGGAATTTCTGCAAGAAAAAAAATCTTATGTCTCCCCAAAAGTACAATTATTGAATCAGAGTTGGGCTAAACCATATAAAAAAATTCAAGTCTCTAACCTCTAGAAGCCTGAAGTTACATAATAGATATGGTATACTAACCTTGATAGAATAGGAGCATTTGGACTCCCTGATTGTCAGTCCAAACTAATTATTGTTATTCTGAATACTAGTGAGATAAGGTGAGTGACATAATATCTTTTATTTGACCGACATTGTTGGTGAGAGAGACAAGCTTCCGAGCTGCACAGAGCTCCTCCTCAGGTGTGGGAAAGGTACTAAGGGTTTGTCTGCACTAGCACTTTTGCAGGTAAAACTTTTCCCATCAGGGGTTAGAAAAAACCTACACCCCGACTGACAAGTTTCACTGTCAACTGTAGGTTTCACTGGTGTGGACAATGGCATGTCAGCAGGAGACCTGCTCCCGCAGACATAGCTACTGCTGCTAATTAGGGGTGGTTTAATTATGCTGGTGGGAGAACTCTCTCCTGCCAGCATAGAGTTTTATATGGCAGACCTTACAGTGGAACAGGTGAAGGCAAACAAGTGTACCACTGTAAAGTCTGTAGCATAGACAAAGCCGTAGAGTCTCACAGCTAAATACTTGATCAAACAGATAATTTACCATAAGCAGTTAGAATTTGTGCTAAGGGACCTTTCAAGGTGAAGTGACCTGTTAACACTCTTGTAGTCCTAGGACAAAAACAGTGGTTCGTGGGTTATGGATAATGCTGCAAGTTTGTAACTGAGGTCACAGGCATCATGGATTCGTGACTTTCTGGGACCTCTGGGACTTCTGCAGCAACCAGTGCAGCTGGTTCAGGGACCACCTGAGCAGATCAGGCAGCCCCTGGGCCAGCTGCACTGCTCACTGCTGGGGCAGTCTCGGGCTTCCGCACCCCCCTTCCCCAGCAGCAACAGGAGTTTGGGTGTGGGAAGGGTCTCAGGGCTGAGCTTACCTCACTCGGGGGTGGTGGGAAGGAAGCAGCTCCCCCCAGTGGTGACATCGTTTAGCTCCTAAGTGGAGGTGTGGCCAGGCAAGGCAAGCTGCGTCCACCCTAAGGCACTGCCCCGCAGCTCCCATTTGCTGCAGTTCCTGTCCATGACTTTTACTAAAAATACCCATGACTAAAACGTAGCCTTAGTTATAGATTGTTGTAATAAGTCATAAATCCAGTGCCTTCATTCAGTCCAGTCAGTTAGGGTCTCTGAATAGTTACTCTCAGATTAATTGTCAAAACTTTAACACTAGTGCCTGGTGGGGAAATTGCAGATTTTAATTTAGAAAAAAGAGGGAGTATTGACTAGTAGCTGTTCTTTGAGAGTTGCCTCTATGCATTCCTTTTATGGGATTAACATCTGAAAATCAATGAAGAATTGTATAAATAAAGCCATGTCTGTTGGGGCATGCATTCTTGTGCTAGGTTGACATCATTGACTTTATCTATATAAGGGGAAGTCATCCCTCCACCAACCACAGTTCCTTCTCCAGAGAATCCTGAAACACAAAGAACTCAGTAGCAGGTGGGTGGAGGGTAAATGCACAAAGGCAACTCAAAAGAAAAAAACAAACAGTGACTAGTACATAATCCCTCCTTCAAGGATGTCTGCATTCCAATGTATAGGAAATTAGCACTTACAGGCACTTGTATGGTAGTTCTGAGAGGATCCCATGCTCTTGAGGATTTTCCAAGTTTATATGAGTAACAAATACTGCTGTGTCGATCAAGCAGCGGAAGCATAGTGTAAATCTTTTGAGAGCTCCAGTCATGAGAAGGAAAAATCAACTGTGTTGGAGCCATGTAGACTGGTGAGGTGTCCGAGTCATTTAGTGCCTCACCTTCAAGCTGGGAGGTGTGTATGGCATGAGTGGAGTTGAAATACTTAAGGGATCTCCACACGTGATATGCATCAATGGAGCTGAAGGAAAATTATGCCTCTTTTGGCTACTTTTATGGATCAGAATGCTTCCTCTTTTTCCTTTGTCTTCCCTGGAACAGAGACACAAGAAGATCTGGAAGCATGACTTACTGGTGGTGTCAACCACAAGGGCACCAAGGAAGATTGTGGTACTGACGATGACCTCTGTGGCAGAGCAGCCTGATTTGTTGGAGTCTTCTCTTTTGGACTGTGCCAGGTAGGAGGCTCAGCCCCCAATTTCTGTTTGCCTCAGGAATGTCAACATCAAAGCCAGCACTGAAGCTGGGGTAGCAAGATGTGTCTCAGGTCTCTTTACGGAAGGCCTCATAACTTCTGAAGGAGTGTTAGAACGATTCTGGCTGAAAGCTCAAAGAAGCCACATATGCCCTCAGCCTTAACTGTCTTATCCCCCAAGGAGAGAAGGCATGGTGAATTATACACTGAGACATTACATGAGCCTCTCCCAGACATGCTAGGTGCCAAACATTTGCATCGATCTCTGGAAAGATGGTTTAACAGGTCACACACCTTCTAAATTTCTATGCAGTTGAGAACCCAACATAGCTTTGGGAATAACACAAGGCAAGTCCCAACTACTCTAAGTAACTAAATAATAATACCAACGCTAACTAGCTCACAGTTCATGGGAGGTAGTTCTATTTAGCTTTCTGTGATGGCAGTAAAGTCATTCAGGTAGTTGAGAGGGATGTCCCTCAGCGGACCGGGTCACAGAGTTGGAGTCAGGACTCGATTACCAGGAGTCAGGGAAGGCAGGAGCAAGGCTGGGTGCAGGATAATGTCTGGGATGCAGCCAAGCAGGAGCAGAGCTTAGAGAGATGACCAAGAGAGATAGAGTCCACAGGTGTTGATCAGACAGTGATCTGCTGCTGCTGGACTTAAGAACCAGCCTGCTAGCTTCCCAGCCAGTTAGGTAGGGCAGTCCATCAGGCAGTCAAGATCACTTGTTAGGACATCAGCTGAATAGCCACAGTTGCAGGGCCTTACTTCTGACAGGGTGGAGTTGTGCTACTTTACATGGACAGAAACATTCGCATCTTAGCATAAGAGCACTGCTGCACCCCACAGTGTATTGCTTTCTTATTCAGTTCCAAAGGTCTAACACTTTGAGATCAAACTTATGTGGGAATGCACAGAGGCCCTTGAAGATTAAGAATAGGTAAAGAAGCTGCTTTAGAGAGTATATACATGTAACAACAGTGAACAAATAGTTGGACTGAAGGCCATCTCTGGGCTTCATATTTTCAAGTGGTAAACTTAAAAAGAAGGATTGGAAAAGAGTAGAAATTTTGCTGTGCTTACACATCAACTATAGTAGGAAGCTGTCGTGTAAGATGCTTTAACCTTGAAATACTGCTAAAGGACTTTTCTAACAGTAAGTAGTAATTCAGTCGTGATCCAGCCAAAACCTGATCTTCACCTCAATAGTAATAGCTGAAATTCTTATGTCCTCATTAGAGGTCATGTATGATCACTTTAAAGCCACTATTTTGCTACAATGAAACCAATGGATAACATATCATACTCTCAAGATGAACTGGAGAGCTGAACAATTGAACCTCTTCCATATCAAATTATATTTCACAGCATCACTGGAGGATTTCACAGTATATTCTATTTTGTGAAGAATATATAGTGGTGATGGGGTTTTTTGGTTTTTTTAACTTGACTATTTTCTTTCACTTTACTATGAAGGTTTGACTAGCCATTCATCAAGACTGTATGCTGAGTCTCGGCTGCAATCAGAAGTTTGATGCCCAGGGAGAATTTAAATGCAGGAATCACAAATATACTATCAGCAAGTTTTCACCTCTCTCCATGCGCCAGACCATGAGTTGCTGCTCAGAATGACGACAAAACCAGCAGAATATTTGGTAAGCACCCACACAACACAGATACTGGCCTATACTGTATGGAGACCTATAACATCTTAAGAGTATATTACAGCCACCACTACTAGCATCATTTGTTAGTGCTTAAGGGCTCTAATCTCTTTCAATTAATTCTACTAGTATTTTACTCTTTTTCTTCATGTAAAACAGTATTACTCTGTCAAAGTACTTAAACCATTTCTTGAAGCATTTTGAGGTTTAAAGCCCAAAAGCAGAGATGGAATAATCAAAGAAAGCCTCGTGCACTTTAGGCTGCAAATTTTCAACAGAAATCTCCTAGAAATAAGAGCTATTTTTCTGGTTGCTAAAGGGTTATAGTAAATCTTTTAATAGTTTTGGGGTATAATACAATTTGAGTCTTCATCAACACTTTATGGTAAAATAATAGAATGCACCCAACATAAGCACATTCAAGAGAGAACTGATTATCTATATGGAGCATAATGCAGTGCAAATTTATATTCATAAGTAACATTCATGCATTCTGAATAAGTTACTATGTATAAATTGTTTTTCATGCAAGTTACATCTCAGGAGAAAAAAAAAGTTTTGAGAACCTTAATCTCAGAGTAACAGAATGTTATAAAAATTTAATCAAACACATACACACAATTTAAATAGATGCCCAGATACATACATCACCATCCTGTACTTGATGTAGTCATTTGCACATTGCAAAGGGTGAACAAATGACATGTAAAATATTATAAATCCAAAATGCAACATTGTACGCTCCTTCCCTCCCCCCCCCCCAATGCATTCAATGACGTGGGTATTCACCCACAAAAGCTTATGCTTAGTCTATAAGGTGCCACAGGACTTTTTTTTTTGTCCATTTATACAGATATTAATATCTAGACAAGTAACCATGCCATGGAGAATCTGGTCCACTGTTCATGATCCACACATTTATTGTAGTATTCAATCAGATTATCTAAGAAAACTGGCATATGAGGTCCTTTCCCCTTTACTGCTCCCTCTTACCACATCATAAGGAATAGATGACTAACTTTCAAATTTGCCCTTCTTTTATTTGTAATTTACCCATATGAAAAAAAGAAAATATTGTGTGACTGCAACATTGTGCATCACTGTTCCTTTTATTATTTTAGGAAATTTGGGGATCTTTGTAGTTTTAACATCTGAGCCGAATGAAGGGGTTAGAGCAAACAGATTGTTTCCCCTTTCACACTAGAAAATACCATAATTGTTGTCTTCCTTCAGCAGTAACTGATGGGTTGAAAAGTACTTTGAAAATGTACTACACAATGGTCTTGCATTTTGTTCAGTTTTATAAACAGTAGCCAAATCATATGTACAAAGGTGTCTATTGAGAGACAAAGGTGACATTTTTTAAGTACATAAGTGAATTAGGAGCTTAAGTCCCATTGACTTTCAATGAGATTTCCACCCCCCCCCAAGTCATTAAATTCCAGAATACAGCTTTCTTTTTATGTTTGCTATACTTTTCCTGAGCACCCTTATGCATATTAAGCCTAACACATAAAAATACATTTCACAGAAGCAATGGAGCTGTTCAATTTCAACCATGTGGCACCAACTTGACAATGTCAATAGCACTTGAGATCATAAAACTGAACCTAAACAAATGGAAATAAATCGTTCAAGTATTTCAAGTAACTAAAATATAGAATCTACTTGAAGTTTAATACTGTAAATCAAAGCTGAATCATGCTACAGGATTGCTTACAAGTGCAGAGAAGAGCATAGGAATGGAAATAGGAGTAATGATTCTTGTAACACTCCTGTCATTTAATATAAATATTTATGCGAAGAATTACTTCCTGATTATATTTTCCAAAGTAAACAATGGGGGGAGGAACATTGTGTTCCCAAATATAAAGCAGACACTAGAGGTGGTTGAAGCTGAAGAAATTTAGGGTTTCTAGTTGACCACAGATTTACAAAAATCTACAATGTACCTCTCTTGCCTATATGTTTGGCCATTTGCATTCTGATTTACATCTGTAAGGGCCTCACTGTTTCCCTGTCTTTCAGTATTTCTTCATTAAAAACTCTTCTCTCAGCTAGGAAATGAAGAGATGAAATTATTAACAGTCAATAAAAGATGACATGAGGTATATATACACAAACATACACACGCCACAGTCCAAGGATACTGCCACTACAAAGATGGATATAGATAATGTGTGATGCCCAGACCCTGAAAATGCCTAGGACTGTATTTTAAAAGTTTCAAAATCTACAGCCAATTTGAGTGTTCAGGAAGTTAAGTCTGAGGGAAAGGGAGTTCACTGGATTGATCCCTTTGTGTTTGGACATCTGAGTTTAATCATTATAATAAAACACAGATCAGAGACCTCTGTGGGGTCATCATGAACCCAATGGTTAATCATCATTCCACCACACTGCACAATTTAGCACAACTGGCAGTTTCTGTTCTAAGAGGCCTCAGTATTGGAATAGTAGAGGTGCTGCACAAGAATGGACTGAAGCACATTGGCAGAGTCGTGTATGACTTTAGCCAGGGCTCTTAATCTGTCAGTGTTCATGATCACACCAATAAATAAAACAGTCAACACTAATTCAACCACAAAATATGACCATTTTAATAAAGGCTCGTGTAACAGTTTTAGGTATTGTTATCCTATGCAAAGCAGGAAACATGGATTTATCTGCCCACTTTTAGGTAAGTTAAGTAGGTTTGTTCCTTTATCTCTGCTGCAATACTATCAGCCTTATCTTTCTTAGTAGCCCTAATTTTATAAAGATCATAAAAGTGGTTCTTGCAGCAGTGAAAGTAAACATAAGCCAGGAATAATTGTGTAGAATGCTGGATAATTTTTGTACCACCTACTTGCTGTTTGAGTGTAGGAGGAACCTTAAACTCATGTTTGTAGAGTTTTGGGAAGCCTCTAGGGAGATTTCCCTGTAATCCTGTTGTTCAGTCCAATGAACATTCACACTTTTAAAACATTTCATGATTTTTATTACCACACATCACTGAAGTATTTACCTCTTGCTCCTTACTGCAAAGTCTTGAAATGCTTCCATGGTCAGACTTTATTAGATTATTATTATAAATATTATTATTATATTTAAAATATACTAGTCCCATTCTGCATATCACCAGTAGACAGTATAAATATAAAAATGTGCTACATTAAACAAAGTCAGATTTCATTTTCTGATTCACTTTGCGATACAAACAGTCAGGAAAACATGAACAAATTGCCAGAACACCAATTGAAGCTTCCCTCAGGCAGCCTTAAATTATGCATCAGCCTTTTGGGCAAATTTGTTGGACATAAAATATTTTCTAAACTAAATAAACTATGTATTTTAGTTTTTCAGAAAATGCACATTAGATTAAGGTTGTACTAGTGTCAGTAAGGCTCCTCTGAGTTTTATTATATCTCTTCTAGACAGCAGAGAAGGGGCCACAGGTGCAAAAAGAGGTTTTGAGTGGCGTAAGATATGTGGCTTTTTTAAGGAAAGAAAAGTATTTTCCATAACTTCTCTCAAGTCAATTGTTAGGTCTAATATATTCATTCATTCACGTGTCTTTTAACCTCTAAATCAGATACTAGTACCAAACTAACTCCATGTAAGGGACAGGAGTAGAGCAAGAAAACTTCATCAAAAGAAAAAGCAAAGGTAAAATAATCAGTGAAGTGCTGAACAGAAATATATCACTCAAATGGGCAACAGAGTGGGATGTCAAGCTGCAAAGAGAGGATCTCTGTGAAGACACACTGTGCAAGAAGGATCTGTTGTTCAATGAGAGGAGATCATCAGATTCAATGAAAGGATAGCAACCAAAAACAATGAATTTCAGGGGTAACTAGTGGAGATATTGAGTATAGTGTTGACTTCTTGTAGATTGAGCTAGGATGAGATATTACATTGCAATGACATGGCAAACATACGGCTTAAATACCAGGGGAGAGGGACAATTAATATTCCAAAATTTGAAGACTGAACATTGAACTCAGTGGATGGACAGCTTGGGGAGACCATAATGGAAGTTAAGTCGTTATTTAACAAAACTGTAATTTAGTTGTTTAAAATTACTTGAGTATGTTGTTACTTTACTCAGGTTTTGGGATAAACATGACCAAAATTCTTCACTCAAACATCCTCTAGATTTAAGAGTATAATATGTCTGCAAATATATATTAAGAGCAAAGCTAAACAACAATAGCAATAGTTTGGCATTTATATTGTACCTTTCAAATCTTTTTTAAAATGTATTGTGATACACCAGAAATTAAGCCTGAAAAAAATCTGTTAAAGCATAGAACCGGAGACTATAACTTGAAAGGAGTATCAAGAACAGCTTACATCTAAAAGTGGCATTAATCCTAAAAATGATATTTTTGCCCCTTTAAGACCAAGTCTTACAGTTAAACACATGCTTAAGTGCTTTGAGATTTAGACTCCGGGGAGATGCCGGGCCAAACAGTCACACTCATTGTGACTGGCAAGTCAGGGTCTTTCTCAAGTGAGTACTGGAAATCAGTCATTCAACTCCCCTGGTTTTTCTCTTTTAACCCTATTGTTATTACATTACTGTTTAAACATTTCCTCCCTTTTCATCCCAGGTTATTCACTAAGGGTATGTCTATTCAGCTGCACACAGTGGCATACACAAGCAAGCTTGCTAAAAATTGTGCTGCAGCCATGGCACTGCCTAGCTGAATACAGTCCCACCCAGAACCCTAGATATATACTCAGGATGCTAATTCATACCACCACCCTTGCTGCAGTGGCTATATTGCTATTTTTAGCTAGATCAGCTATGCCTATACCTGCAATAATCCCATCTCCTGATAGTAGTGTAGATGTAATTTAAATCCCTTCTCTCGTGTTTTGTTTTCATCCACAACCTCCAAAGTTCATAGCATGGAATAAAACTAGCCCAGTTCTAGTCCATGCTAGAAAGTCCAAACTAGAATGAGACTATTAATGTATCCAGAAAGTCAAGGGAACTACTTATGTGATTAATTGGGCATGTGCTTAAACACATTGCTAAATCAGAGCCTACGTTATTTTTATATGTAACTCTCTCAGTCACTTAAGGAAAGGGTCTGGTTGTCAAACATTAGCAAATGTTAATAAAGATTTAAATTAGGGTAATATAATTAATGCAAATTAACATGGGTTTACAGAAAATATATCCTGTATAACTTAACTTTTTTTTGGATGAGATTACATGTTTGGAGGATAAACGATAAAGTGTTGATGTAATACAGCGGTTCTAAAACTGGGAGTGATTCCAGGAGGTTGCGAGCTCCCTGCACTGGTGAAGTGCTGCCGAGCTGAACGCTTGCGCTTCAAAGTGTCCACCCGAAAAGCCGCCGAAGTGAAAGTTTCCGGTTAGCTGTCAGAGTAATGAACTAGTGGAACAATTTACCAAGGATCATGGAGGATTCTCCAACACTAACAGTGTTTAAATCAAGACTGGCTGTTTTTCTGAAAAGATATGTACTAGGAATTATCTTGGCCTATTTCATAATGGAGGTCAAACTACATGATCACAATGGTACCTTCTGGCCTTGGAATCTATGAAAGTGGGAACAGTTATAACTGTCTGCAACCTGAACTTTGCCACTGTTCAGTTTGCTTAATTAACTGTTCAGCCTTAACATAAAAATAAACCTATGAAATATTAGCAATTTACAGAATGAAAGGAAAACAAAAAATAATGTAGATTCAAGATTTACGGACTAAACATGGCATCTGCAATAAGATCCTTAACCTGGGACGGTCTTTTTAATTACAGAATATTTTCAGACTTCACATGGTACCACACATATCAGAATGCTGAGCAACAGACTGATCTGTGCATCTTTTGGTCTCCCTGTGAGAGGTCTAAGTGAGATATTTTTTCACAGTGAGAACATGTAGTGTGCTTCGAAACAAGCTCAACTATGGTTCCCATAAAAAGTGATGTAAACATGTCATAAGTTTACAATACACATCCTCAAGTCTGTTTGGTATATTAGAATCACAGCAATCAGACCATCTAGTCCATCTTCCTGCCAATGAAGATAATATTTCCAATAATATCTAAATACAAAACCCCTCAATTTACTTGTTTTCTGTTATAGCATATACCATACTAAAGTACGTATGATTGTTCCATTCTTCATAATTTATTTTCCATACATAATCTATGTATATTTCAAACCGACTTCCCCACTGGCTCTTCCTACCTTTGAAAATAATCTTCTTATGCAGAGTTGAATCTACTTTCCTTTTATAATTTCAGGTAAACCTTACTGTCTAGGTAAATGTAAGTTTTATGCCCTCACTGCAGTTCAGACACACCACATAGTTGTCAGGGTTGGAGAAAATGGATCAGCTTTAAAAAAAGCATACGTGCAAATATTAAAAAGATTAATATTGGGCAATTTTGTTATAATTCATCACAGAAACATTGTCTGGCTAGAGAATGTGATAGAACTAGCTAAGGCCACAATCCTGAAATCTGATTTCATGCAACAACTTGTTGAAGGGGCTCAGGCCAAGCACATATGTCTGTCTCTGGGAGCTAAAGACTAAAATTCTCAAACTCTTACCTCAGTATTCACTGAGTCTTCCATATGTAACACTGATGCCTCTAAGCGGGCTATTAGCAGTAGAGATAGGACCTGGGACCTCTAGATCTTAATGCATAACCCTCTACTGCCTGAGCTAACAACACAGCTGCCAGTGATGCTATCCGTTTATTACCACTAATGTCACTGATTATTAATACAGCTCTTTAAATCTATAATACGGCGCTCACAAGCCCTATCTTCTAAACTGTGTTTGGATAAAATATTTCTGCTTACCACGGCTGAGATAATTACAAAGACAGTTTTTAAATTACTTTTGTCAGTCTGCCAGGAACAGATTTTCACTTAAATGATATACATTACTACTGTACACACATTACATAGACCAAGCTAATGAGGATGAATTTGATATTTTTCTTCAAAAAGTGATTTATCTCTCAGCAGGGCTGGGTCTGGATTCTCAAAGGATTATAATTATGCTCCTCTCATAATTTTCTTCTTTTTAAAAGAAATATTGATAATGTTGCAGTTTATGCATAAAAGTACTGACTACACTTATCAGTTTAAATTGGATTAGCTTCCCTATTGTCCCCCAAGAAAGATTATTTATCATTAGAGATCATTCTAATTTTGTATTCCAGAGCAGTCTAAATATTTCAAGACCATTTTCCCCGAAGAGAGTCTTTTCCACTTTTAACAGTACAGTTTAAAAGGAACAATAATTTGATGTGGGATGGTGATGGGCTGCTTTATATAGAGTATATATAGAGGAATACATTGGGGAAAGTTTTTAATGGAAAAGTGCAAAGAGGAGCCTTGTAGGTTGAACTTGGGAAGGCATTTGTATATTTATTTTAGCATTTTGAAATTAAAGTTGAAGCAGATGAACTGGGCCCGATCATCTGCTGGTGGACAGGGCTGGATTTCCAAGTAAACATAGTAGGCACATGCCTAGGGGCACCTCACCTCTCTAAAACTGTACAACACAAAGGTCAGCTATAGTCAAGGGGGGAAGAGGAGAGGGAATGGGGGGAGGGGCACTGTAGATGCTGTGCCTAGGGGCGTGTAAAATTTAATTCCAGCCCTGCTGGTGGAAACTGGCATAGTTATGCTGGCTTCAGTAGAGATTAGCTGGTGCACATTTGTTCATCTCCATTTAGGCCAAAAGAGCTACCCTATTTTATACCAGGTGAGGATCTGATTCAACGTGTCTCTCTCTCTTTTATTCTTCCTCTTTCCCTTTTCTGGGCCTTCACTACAATTTTCCTTTGCTTCTGGTACAAAATCTCCACTTTTCTGTTTCCATGTGCATTTTAATTACTCCAATTTTCTTGTCTTTCTTTCCCACAATCCCATATTTTCCTCTTCTCTTGTCCCCTATAATTTTCATGTTTCCTTCTGCCGTGTTTCCATCATGAATCTCTCCCTATCATTCCTTTTCTGTCACTTCCTTTCTCTCCACCCATTCATTTTCTTTTCAAATTCTCTCACATCACCCTTTGATATTATTGCATTAGTGCCTAGGACCCCTTGTCATGAATAAGGACCCCATCGTTGAGGTGCTGTCTGAACACAACTAAAAGATGCCCCCTGCCCTAAAGGGCTTGCAATCTAAGTCTTATGTTCATCCCTTCTGACTCATACTTTGCCTCCTTAACTCCATTTCCCTCAGACTCCTACGCATACATAATTCACCCATTCACTCCTTCCATGGCTAACCCACACTCACACACCCACTCCTCCCTCTCCCTCTTCACACACAGTGCCCCAGACACTGTCACATAGAAGCCCATTCCCCTACCCTACCCCTCACTCAGACAGCCACATGCACCCCTTCAGAGACACCACTTTACTACAAGTGCTGACACACGTTGTGTCCCTGACATTTGGTCTCTCTGGGTTTAAAGTTAGCGTGTTGCCATGTTATGTATTATGGGAAAACACTGACTGTCTCTCAAATTTAAACTAAGAGGAAGCTGAATCCCTGCCTCCCTACCACCTGTGCCTAACTCCATTTCAGCAGTGGTGACTCCACAGATAGATCCAAAGTGTCAGATTTTGGTGGTCCCAGGCTTAGATTCCTGGTTTAATGTATCATATTTGCCACAGCTTGCAGTGGGGGACCTCCAGGTCATGGTCCCTACTGGTTAATCATCCTGGAGCCTGATGATACAGCCAGAGCCTAGGAAATATTGACATACCGAAAGCACACTGATTTTGTGTTTTCAGTGCAACATAAGCTGAACAAGTTTAGAAATAAGGTACTTTAACTACAGTGGCTCTTCATGGTATTACTAAGCAATGGTGGAGGAGAGCAGCATGAGACAAGTAGTTATATCTTGCTAGCTTAAAAATTGAACACTCTTCCTTCCATGAAAAAAATGACAATTCACTATTTTAATCTGCATAACCCTTTAATTTTTAATGCACTTTTGTAATAATCTGAAAGACTACAAACCTTTGCATAAACATTGGAGCTAATCAGCTAATCTCCAACAGCCACTGGTTGTTTACTAGGGATAAGGAAAGGAGGGTGGGAAGATGGATAAATGGCAACAATTATTTCCGTTCATTTTTATGAACATTTTAAAACAGATGGAATATTTCTTTGATAATTGTAATAGAAAGTTAAAACTTTCAATATAAATTTATTGATTTAAAATTTCACAATGAAAGACCAAAGGACAAGATTTTTAAAAATGACTGGAGATTTTGGTACCCAATTTGAGACCACATAAAGGGGCCTAATTTGATGAGGGCAGTGCTCGGCCCTTTCTGGAATTTAGGACTCGACAAAGTCTCTAGTTGGGTACCCAAAAAAATCATTAACCACTATTGAAAATCCCAATACAAAATGTAAAATAAATCAACTCAAAAAGTAATCCCTACTTGTCAAATCCTCAAATCAATCTGGACTCTAAGGTAGGATAACTTCCAAATATAAGAATTTTTTAAGTCTTATTTACAATATTTTCATTCATTATGAACCAGGATACCAAAAGGACCCCTCTTCCTCTAGGACTTCAACCTCAGCAACAATGGAACTATGTACCATTGTTCGAATGTATTACTCCAAAGAGTAGTTTATAAACAGTTACAATTTGGGGAAGCTATCCAATGAATTGTTAATATACAGTGGAACAAATCAGTATGTCAAAAATACATATTGAAAACTGCACAAGGAGAGACTCTGCCATGACACTGTTTTCTGAACTACTTAGATACTCATTCACTCTGTCATACCCTCACAATAATTCAGACGAAACCTGGGGAAAAGCTTTTGTTTCAGAGTCAAGGCAAGAGACGGTCCTCTTCCCCCATTTACTGTCATCCTGAAAAAAGAGGAATGCTTATGGCTGTAGAGATCTGGGAACTTGGAATCTTTTATTAAGATTCCCTCTGTTTTTCCTTCTCAGGTCCCATAATTCCTCAAGGGTCCTTTGAGTAATCATTGTTGCTAGCTTGGAAACTGGGACAGGACAGAAGCCACAGCATACACCAGCACACCTAAATGTTTGTTCTTTCCCCAAGCTTAAAAATCTGCAGCCTCATTATGAAATACTGCAGCTGTGAGATGGGGAAGACGACCTAAGCTATTCCTGTCAGCATGTGAAATACCAACAAATATAATAGCTTATGTCAGATATCTTTTTCTTTGAAATATCCATATCACACCCAAAACAGTCATTTACAGTAAATGAGGCATACAAGACACTTGAGAACAGAAACATTGCAGAAAATAATTACTCAGAAAAAATATATAGTTAGAATTGTTGTTGATTTGCCACAATGATTTCAGATTCAGAACTAACCTTTTGGCCGTGCAGCAATAATTTAAGACTGAATTACTAATAGAGTATTCCAAAAACTAAACAGTTGTGTAGAACAGAGTGCGACCAAGGGAAAGGAAAATACTTCCAAAGCTCAGGTGCATGGAAGAGGGCTGGAAATGATTGCAGGGAGATACATTCAATCAATATTTTAAAAACAAAGTGAGTAGTTTACAAAATATTTCACCCAATCTGAGGTTTTACGGCTCAGCAAATTGTGCATCATAAGGTGACAGCTGCTTTTATCTGTGCCTTTACACACAGTGATGTATTGTTATAATAATGATAGTTGTTATAAGTGTGAAGGGTGTCTTGCCTGGGTGGCACTATGTTATCTAACACAGTGTGCCTTGCCTGGGTGGGGCTTGTTATCTGAGACAGGTAACGTAGGAGTTTCCCTGCCATGGGGGAGGGAGGAGCCTCGAGCCCATGAAGAAGGGAGGAGCAAAACAGTCCGTTCCATCTTGGCTGGCTTCCAGGGAGGAGGCCAGGGTCAGAGAGCTCCATCTTGGCAGGTCTCCAGGGAGTAGGCCAGGGCCAGGAGAGTTCCATCTTTGCTGCACATGAGGCAGGAAGCTTGCCAAGGTAGCTGGCAAGGGTTCTAGACCATCTTTGGCTATAAAGATGGCTCTACCTTTTTCTGATACTTCTACTTAGCTGATGTAAGTAAATTTGATTCTTCTAATAAGCCGTGCCTTTTGGGGTGTTGTTTCCTTTTCAGACCAAAGTGGGAAACCCCAAATGTAAAGTGTCTGTATTTCTGCTTTAACCTTTTTCTTTATTAAATTTTCTAGTTATAAAACTGTCTGGTTTATTTCCCTTAGGGCTTTTCTCTGCTTCCAGTCTGGGAAGGGAGAAGGGAAGGGAATAGGAACCAGGGCAGCTAGGGGCCTAGCTGGAGTGTGAAGACTGTCTCTCCTTACCGTCAGGTTAGATGGGGGAGGGAGGAAGCAGTTTTCAGGTGTCTGCCTCTCAGGTACAGAGAGACAGGGGTGGGGGAAGTCTGCCTTCGTCCGGGGAGGGTGAAGGACAGAAAGCAGCCTCCAGGTATTTGACTTTGAATCCCAGGAAGGGGTACAAGGTTAGGGTCTGGCTCTCAGGTTGAGAGAGACAGGGTTAAGGGAAGTCTGCCTTCAGCTGGTCAGGGTGGAGAGAAGCAGTTTTCCGGTGTCTGACTTTAACACCCAGGAAGGGGGTACAAAGTCAGGGTTAGGGGAAGATCGGGGGCCCCTCCAAGGTTTTGGAAGTATACCCGATTGGTGGCAGTGATTGGTAACCCCAAGAACCCCAACTGGCAAGGTGGGGGTGTCTTGGGGTGGAGGACCTGTTGGTCTGGCATAGAAGAGGCCCAGCCTTTGTACTCAAGAGCATAGAGGCTGGGGGTACCCCCTCTTACAATAGTAATGGCAAAGAAAATGTAGATCTTATCCTGCTTCCTTGGAAATCAGTGGCAAAAATCCCATCATTCCACTAGTGACCTATATAGCTGTTTTCACCCACAGATCTCCAAGTGTTTTTCTAAGCAAGTTATTATCCCATTTCACAGGTGGTCACCATTTTTTCCCCTAAGCTGACAGACGCATCTGGGAATAGAAATCCTGGCCCTGCTGAAGTCCATGGGAGGTTTGCAGTTTACTTTAATGAGGCTAGGATTTCACCCTGGGTTTTCTGAGCCCCAGCCCAGTGCACCACACTGCCACCCTTCCACACATAGATAGTATTTTTGGTGAGAATACTATATAACCATGCATCAGACTGGATTGAGCAAGTAGTGTTAGGTTTCCCACATCTCAGTTTATTGGTATCTCATTTTAGTTATTTTTAAATACCATAAAAAGTTTCAGAAAGCATATGACAAAAGCAAATGATCACTATCAATTTATGCAGTAGACCCCCTTTGATATATACAGTACTGGAAACTAGGTTAACTTCAAATTATTGAATATGAAAAATGAACACCCAGACCAATTTCACAGTTAAGGATTTTGAGGAGTTTTACCCAAGTTAAGTGTAACCTACATATAAAGGAGGTAGGCTGATTTACTCACCAATTCTGTGCTACAGAACTCCTCTATATGACTCAGGTATTTGCAAAGACTGTAAATTCATTCTGGTGAGACTACAGCTGGATTTTCTACATACTAAAAGTGGAAATCATTAAGATTCACTTTCTTTTTCTTCTTAGGAATCCAATGCCAGTCTCTGACATGACAGTTACACACACACACACACACACACACCAATATTGAAATTCCAAAGATAGTGTGCTCTAGCAACAGTTTATCTCGATTAATATCAACCAGCCAGAGATGTATTATATTCCTTTAAAATGCAAATAACACCGGGCAAAAACCCTAATTTTAAATTATATATTTTTAAACCGCATAAAATAAGTATATAGATTGGGACTACATACAATCGCTGATCTTCTGCTTTCAAGTAGGCTCACTCTGGTTTCATATAGTTTTTACAATAATAAAATTTAGTTGTACCACCTAGGCAATTATTTCAGCTTCCATGAGTCTGAACACATACATATCTTCCAATAAGAAAAACTGACAATTACTGTAGGGTTTAGGTTTATACTGTGGTTTTTGGTTGACTGATATAGTACAACTCTCACAAAAAATTGCCTTTTAGTCTACAATTCCTTCTTTATGGTATTTTTCCTGTCTCAATCCCTCTGAAGCTGTAAAATTATAGGTAACCGCACTCAGAACAACCCACAGATTCAGTCAGGGTTACCCCTGATAGCTTTATCTTCTCTCTGCAGGGCTGGCCTGGTTCTGATTGGTGCTCTGTAAGTCAAGGCACAGGGCCATGTCTTGCGTATTAACAATATATATATTCACACAAATACATCTGCCCTCTTTACTTAATTCTAAGATCACTTATCAGAATGAAAAGAATAAGGCAGCAGGCTTTTAGGCAAGTAACATATTTCCTTATTCCCTAAAATATAAGCCATTGCAATAAAAATATGTATTTTCCTTTTTGGGACTAAGGAGTGTACAGATACCTTAGCAAATAACTGCTGCAGAACAATAAGGTCCAAGCATCCTGTAAAGGTACAGGAAAGTGTAATGAAATTCAACCCACAGATTCACTCTGTGTTTCCTCTGGCAACAATACCTGCTCCTTGCAATGGTAGAGTAGGCTGGATCTGACTGGAGCTCAAAATGGCTACCAGGTTTGTACCCCAATAGAATCTATTGCTAATACCCTGTTTCCCCGAAAGTAAGACATCCCCCGAAAATAAGACGTACTTCCAGTTTTGCCTCTCGCTATAATATAATGTAATGTAATTTTGGGAGCAAAAATTAATATAAGACACTGTCTTATTTTCGGGGAAACACGGTAGTTAGAAGCCTTAAGATCACATAGGGGTATGTGCATACATGCAGGAATGTCTGCCTTTAATAAACATTTTTACAGTGCTTCAAAACAACTATTGAGAATGATTAACAACTTCCTGTACTCCCTCTAGTGTACTGAAATAGCAACCATTGTCCACAGACACACAAGTCTCTATACTGCCACCTTGTCTAAAAATGTGTCCATATCAACTCAGACCAAGTAGAAATAATAGCTGTAATTCCAGGAATAAGGTTTATTTGGCTGAACACCAAAGAAGAAGAGAGAAAGAAGTTACATCAGGAGTGCTGTATTAGACCCTTTATTATATTTTTCCATCTACATTCTAGTGACATTATATCAATATGTCTTGTATTAATTAGATGAATAGAGTTTTAATTAACTTGCATAATCTACTCTGGGATAGGACACCTCCTCCCAATGCTCAAATGCTTTTCAGAAGTGTTTGTTCATGCCTCACATGTGTTCATCCGTCCTCTCAGAAATTATTCTATATCCCCAGTGAACAGGAGGCATGTGATTTAATTATGTGAGAGATAGCTCTTAACATGAAAAGAAAACATGTCAGAAATGTGGGTCCAACCTTACCCTCACTCCTGCTTGTTAATGAAGAGTTGGGTACCTTACGTCTCCAGTGTCTGCAGCACTTCTAGTCATAATATCAATCACTTTAGGGTTATTTTTTATCATAGTCTCATTAATACATTATTCCATAACATTTTAATCATTA
This sequence comes from Sternotherus odoratus, assembly GCA_032164245.1. Lineage (NCBI taxonomy): Eukaryota > Metazoa > Chordata > Testudines > Kinosternidae > Sternotherus > Sternotherus odoratus. The sequence goes on from JAVMKO010000001.1 coordinate 66,065,071, forward strand.
TTTCCGAAGATTCAGATAAACATGCTTAGAAAGCCTCTGTTACTTTCATCTACTCCTGGTAGAGCAATCTTTTTTTCCTTCCATTTTTTTAGTACATGAAGCATGAACTACTGCCATGGATAACTTCATAAGTACAGAGCCTGACTTACTCAAACCATTCACTATTTGTCTACAGGTGTCTCATATCTGAATGACTATGGTGTAAATATATAAGTTTCTTAGACAAAAGGGTTGTATTGACTCTAGAAAAATGAACAGGAATATTAGGCTGCCACCAAGTAAGGAAAAATCAGTTTTCTTCTGCATGCATTTTCTCTTAAGTACCAACATAAAAGAGCTGATTAATAAATGTTACTATGTTTCAGCAGGTAAACTATGCAAGACCTGGCAAATTACTGTAATATCAAAATATAGTGAATTAAACACACATTTTTACTATGAATATATTTACCAGAATATCTTCTTTGAAGTGCCACCTTTTTATATTCTAGTGACTACTTAAAAGAAACTAATAATAATAAAAAACTCTGATAAAAGAAGAAAAATCCTTCCAGCAAAAGCAAAACTGAATATAAAAAGAATACTTACATACCAGTTTGGCCATAGTCCTGGAAACATTTGTTCACATGCATGCATGGGAACCATTGAAATAAATGGGAGTACTCACATGAATTAAGTTAACTATATACGTAAATGTTTGTATGATTAGGATATAAAGTAAGTTTTAAAACTATGATGAAATCCTGTCCACACAAGTCAATGAAGGTGTTGCCATTGATTTCAGTGGGGCCAGGACTTCACAGAATTTTTTATTTTTTCCATTTGAAAAGTGCTCACAATGGATACATCAAAAAAAAGCTATCAAATTATAGGACCAACTGAAAATAAGACAAGTTCAAACATTTGCTGTCATTTATTGGAGTGAAAATGAGCAGAAATTTGAGGGGGGAAGTTAGATAATGGAAGAGAAAAAAAATCACATGCCAGAAGGGCTATTATAATTGCTATTGTTTAGTTATAGGTAACAGTCAATTGAGTATTTCAGTGTGTTTTTGAGAAACACCCACAGCCTGCTCATTTCAGATTCCTTCAGAACTATGCATGCTAGATGACATTCACTGATGGGCAGGCTGCCAGCTCAAGAACTGTGTACCACTTCTGTGAAGACCATAATGTTAAGCCAGTCAAAAACACTAAGCCATGTTTATGCTTGTGTGTTCAGTTCTTTCATACCATGGCAATGGATATCTTTGATAACTAGCAAAAATGTTTAGAGCTATGTAAGAAACCGATTTCCCAACCCAAGAGAATTTCAGTATTGTTGTTGGTTTTAAATTTCCCATACTGAATTAGAACTAAGGTCAAAATTGTGAAATTTTTTACAAAACCAAACAATTCAAAAATATTTAGAGCTGGTCAATCTAAACATTACATTTTGATAATTTCAAAATGTTTCATTTTGACCTTTTTTTAGTACAAATTAACTACACTTTCCCAATGAAAAAATCAAGACTTTGTTTAAAAGCATCAAAACAGGATGTTTAAGGAATTTTCAAAACCCTTTTTTCCCCAGTGATTTTTTAAAAAAACTGGGAGGTTCATTGAAACTGACCCTGACACACTATTCAGTTTTCTTACCCACCCACTCACACTTTAGTTGGAACATTTTTGACCACCTCTAGCAATGTTGACGTCCACACTACTAGCCATCAAAGGGAAACTCATGTTAGCTAAACAGGACAAAATGCATTGTAGGTAATTTCTGGAGGATGCACTACATCTCAGGCTAGCAGCTGCTGGCACTTTGAATGCTTGCCCATGTATATGAAGGCAGTGGCTGTCAATGACACTCAAAAATAATGTGAGCAAGAGGTTAAATTAGTCAGGAAACAGATTTGAACAACAACAAATGTTTATACGCCATTTCCATTAAAGATGCTTGGTGCAGGAGAAAGGAAGGTGGGGAAGAATGATGATGGCTTGGTTCACAAAAGTTACCCAAAACATATACAACAAAAAAGAAATGCAACAACTGTGAAGATGCAGAAAGGTGGCTTAGGCTTCCACAGCTGCACCAAGCACCAGCTAATGAACATGCTATCTAACTGTAAACCATAAAGGACTAGGAACTTGGTCCTATAACTTTAATACAGGGTTCTGTGTAGATTTAATTAATTACATAATATAGTGCATTTGCCTTGAGGCTGAGGTTACTAGAAGCTAAGAGGTGCCTTTTTTTAAAAGAAGTCTTTTAAAAATAAAGACTAAGTGTTCTTGATCTGTACTAAAGCTCCTTTGAAGAGATAAGCACTATTATTATTCTCAGTGGTATTGTATGTGATATTAGTTTGATTTTACTTGTTTAAGCCTGAAGTGCTAGTTGAATTGCTTGTGTCCTACTCAATTAAAAAAGCCTTATTGCATTCTTTGGTTTTTGAACTTCCCCCTTGCTTTTTGGTGAAAACTGTTCCATCTATATAGTAGGGCATGACTAACAATAGTTTAGAGGTAACACTGGCTTCATACTGCAAAAGGATTCCTAAAATGACTAGTACATAGTGTCTGGATTGATCTCCTAATCTGGAAAAATACTGAAAGGAGAGAAATGGGAAACAGAAAGTGGAGAAATAAATGTAAGATTATGACCCAACTTGATTCCACACTGTTGGAGGATTTGGAACATTTTAATCATTATTAGCTACCAATATTGGATCTCTATCCAGTTATACCAGATACTCCGACATCAGGAACCTTTTCTAGCAGATCACGTTTCTCTTTTCCTAGTGCCTAACTTCTGGACTATTGTTAACTGGGATATGTCAACCCATAATCTGGTATGAAATGGTAACCTGCTAGTAAGAATTCTAATAATTTGATAAGCAATATCCAGTGGGTTTGCTTTGCTTTTCCATTTTTCCTTTTCTGTCCAACTGACTCAACATTTACATAGTGTGCTAAGAGAAGGCTCTCTATAATGAAACTACCTATAGGTTAACAGGCTTCATATGTCCTCTGGCCTTTAGATTTTTTCTTCCTCTAATTAGTCTCCCCCTCCACCCCAAAAATAATATTTTTCAAAAGTGAAGAATAGGTAAGACAGACAAGTTGGATCATCTTTTATTCTTTTTGTTCTCCTTACTTCTCTTTTTAAACAAGGTTTAGGGGTGCACAATGCCTACATTTATCAAGTCATTTTAATGTTTCCCGTTTTAGTTTATGTTTTTCCCCTTCACACTAATTTTATGCACACTACCAAAGAACCTCTTCCCCCTCCCTCCAACTGTATCTTTGCAGAAAAACTAATTTAAGAGAGCCACTTTGATCAACCTGCTAAGGACACCACAAAATCCTTTGCTTTGCCATTTGTTTGTCACTTTTCAGCTGCAGAGTTCACTTTTAATGTACTATAGGCAGTTCAAAGCTTGAAGTTTAATTTTTAATTCTCTTCAAATATTCAATGGCACTGTATATTAAATTAGGATAGCATCACACAGTAACAGTGAAAACATCTAGCATTTAATGTTAGAGAAGGTGTATTGCAAAGTATGACAGTTTGTCTAATTCTGTTGTGAATGAAAATGTGATACAAAATTACACTGAAATGAAACACCTGAAATAGGACAGTTGCAGATAAGTCAGGAAGAAAGAGATAAGAGAATAAAATTAGCATTAAGGGCAATAATCAACGTATGTAGCAGCTATGAAATGAAATCCTTCTTTGAAAACATTCTGATAGCATTAAAGTAGATCACAAACTAAGCATTTTACCATTTGGGTTGGATGCATGAGGAACGGAGTGGAGAGAAGACAGATGTATTAATTGTGGGAGACATGGTTAAGTTATCCAACACTGCCTGTTTGGAATGGAAGTCATCAACCCTTCTGCAGCTTTTTACTTGACTGCACCTCCCGAGGCTCTTAGAAAACATGCTGCTCTACCTGAAAGATTATTTACCTATTATGATGCAATTTTCAAAGATGCTGAGCATTACAAAATGTTGATTACTTCAGTGGGAGCTACTGTTGATAAACACTTCTGGAAAACATCAAGTTGTATGTTTATAGGAGCCATTAATGGATGACAGCAAAGATCACTATTATAATCCAGAAGCGACCAAGAGTCCTGTGGCACCTTAAAGACTAACAAAAGTATTGAAGCATAAGCTTTCATGGGCTAGTACCCATTTCATAGGCTGCATGCAGTGGAAGCATCTTTTCATGTTCTCTATCTAGCTATAGATCTCTATCTAGATCTTCCTACTGTATGTTCCACTCTATGGATCTGATCAAGTAGGTTCTAGCCCATGAAAGCTTATGGCAAAATAAGTGTGTTAGTCTCCAAGGTGCCACAAGTACACATAGTATTTCCAGGACTTTTCTCCTCAGTTTATTTAGGGCTTGATTCAACTCCCATTGAAGTTAATAGGTGGTATTTTACGGACTTCAACAGGAGTTATATCAGGACCTCAGTGACTTCTACTTCATCACCACACTAGCTAGATATTCAGGTTCAGAATTTTTCTTCTTTAGTGCATCTGATACTTTATATCCTTTTTATATTGCTGTTATTAGTGGAGACATGCTTCATTTACTGCATTATTAATGCTTGTTAAGTGGAGTAAATATTTCCCCAACTGCGCTCTGTTTAAACGTATGGCCCACTGATTCTCTGGAAAAAAAGGCAGATCAGCTTTTTGTTTAAGATAAGAAAATGTGTGCAACATTTCACAGGATTATTTATGCCTGGAATGTTCTGAGATTATCTTGTAGTTATCCATTAAAAAAGGATATCAATCTTTGCTGTATTGGGGTCAGCCACTTGTTTGTGTGTGTGCTCGTTCCCCCAGGAGTTTACTCAAATATTTGGGTAATGGCAAGCCAGATACAGACATCAAACCGATAAGAACAAGCAAAAACAGCAGCTAACTGCAGAGAGAGACTCATCAAGGACAGTTGCCTCTGCATGTATGGCCTAGCCCTAGAGCTAGTATACCATAAATTGCTCACCACAGAAAAATGAAAACTGCTATACCTGCACCTTAAAGCAGAGAAACCCATTCTATGAATGCCTGGGTGGCCATGTCTACCACATATTAACATTAAATACTATAAATGATAGCAGACATAAAATCACAAGCAGATACAATGGTATGGCACAGACAAAGGAAGAGGCGGCTTTTTTCCCCTAAAACTGGGAATTATTGCATCTGACGAAGTGGGTATTAGCCCACGAAAGCTTATGCTTCAATATTTTAGTTAGTCTTTAAGGTGCCACAGGATGCTTTTTCGCTTCTGCAGATCCAGACTAACAGGGTTACCTCTCTGATTATTGCAAACTGTAGCTCCTGACAGCTCAGGCCCACACTATGGAGATCTATGGGATGCTGACTAGAGCTTGCTGGGAAATTTCCAGCAAAGTGGGGCTTTGTCAGAATATTGTGATTTGTCAAACCTGAAGTGTTTTGTGAAAATAGCAAAATAAAAACCTGAAAACCATTTCTTTTTATTTTGTTTTAGTGAAATGAACCCAAAAACTATTTTCTTTTTTCCCCTAGGATTTTTCATTATTTCAACTGTTGTGAAGAATAAGAAAGTTAACAATACAGTACTGAGTCTCATTTGGGCCTGATGTTCACCTAAGAGCTCTGTACACTCTCCAATCTATCAAACATTAACATTAGGAAGTTGAAAAGGAAGGTCACTATGCAAGAATGCTCTTATTCAGAAGGACCAGTTAATCAGAGGTTGGAATATCAACCCCAGTTCTCCACACAGTTCATTTAAATCTATTAAAAACACACACACACACACAATGGTCAGCTTTACTAAATATCTATTACTAATGTTCATCCCTTCACACATTCAACATGATTCTGAAGACATAACAGCAAATCTGTCTTAAAATCAAAGTCCTCAAGAGCATTCATTTAGGTAAGCAAAGCATAGTAGAAGGATTCACTTGCCCTAAATACAGTAAAATCAGTAAAAGGAGTTATTTTACACCCTAATGAACACACAGGAGTTCTTCGTGTCCATTTACACCTTACAATAATGTGTGTGTCTGTCAGTCTTTCAATTCACCCTTTAAGACATCACCGAGGAAGGAACCTTGTACGGATATACTAGTTTGTGATGGAATCACCTTCCCTTAATATTCATTCCTTTTTTTAGGAGTGGAATTGTTTATTTGTAAAGAACAAATACTACCAGAAAGGCAAGACTCTGTAAATAGCTTTGGCAGCCTTGGATGAAAGGTGTTCTATAGGTTCAAAAATTATATTTTGGTTTCAATTATTTGTGTAAAAGAGTTTGGAGCTGAAATGAAAGGCAGGTGCTTTGAATCACATGCTGTTATTCACCTCTCACCTTTCATTTTTGTTTAATGAAGATCTTCGAGATAAAATTCTGTTCTCCTTAGAGTCACTGGGAGTTTTGCCACTGACATCAATTTAATTACAATCAAATTGCTAAAAGGGTATGCTACATCAATAATCAAACCTTTAATAAATCAGTGAAATTTGGTCCCTCTTGCTTTTCTCAGCAGCCTATTGTCTAAGCAACAGTAATAAAAAAGAGATAAGAAGTTGAAATACTAAAAATAAAGAAATAAATAAAATTCTTAGCACTAAAGTAAAGTCAACCATTTTAGTTAATCCTTGAAAATTTTAGTATTGTGGCATGAAACCTGAAACTTGCTGAGGTTCAAGAGAGAATTATATCAGCTCCCCTGTTCACACATTATTCTCACAATGCTCACTAATGACCATTGTTTTCACCTTTGCTGAGTGATGAGGTACATTATTTTCTATACCAGCATCAAGTGTGGTTTTACACACCGCCATGTTCATGTGAAAGAAGTGCCAAGACATTTTGATGCAGGGATATTAATATTTTCTTCCAACAAAGTTTTTAAAAAAGCAGCTAATGGCATCATCATTATTTTAGTACCTCTTTTTATTGTGTTTTACTTGCTTCTTTTTTTTGGGGGGGGGGGGACATAATCCAATGCCAACTAAGGTGAGTGAGATTATTTTCATCCACTTTTGGATCAGGACCTGACTTTTTAAACAAGAGTTTTTTAAACCACTTTTGAAAATCCCTTAGTGTTCACCATAGTTTTACCCCCCTTCAATTCAAGGTTAAACTTCCACTGGCTTCACAAGGAGAGGAATAAGGCAAATCATGATTGCTTTTGAAAATTTCACCTCCAGTGCACAAGGTGGACATAGTTATGAAATCACCTTTGATATTCTCTGGAAGACATCAGTACAGAATCTGGTCTTTTAAATATTCTAGCCAAAGGATTTATCCTCAGGTGGAATTTGGGTCCATCAACTCTCTTTATTTCTAACAGAGAAGTGAAGGTCTGACAGTCCTTGAAGAGTTTTTCAGAAACATCAGGATGAGATTAACCTTAGCCTGAACTAACTTTAAAATGTGCCTGGCACTGATGTTATTTAATACGAGTTTCCCCAAGGTGTCTTGGGCTCTGTCATGCTTAAATGAACGAAGAAACCAAAATATGTTGTAAGCCATGGAATGAGGATACATTCCAACTTGACTTTTTAAGTTTTAATTCCTAGTCCACACATTAAACTCTTTCACCTCAAAGTGCTGGTATTGAATTAAGCAGTCAGACTATCACTTCAAAAAGTATTATACAGCCCTGCTGGAGTAGCCTGGTATTCGGATGTGGAGGAATCCTTTCCATTTGCAATGTAATGTTACATTTTATACATTGTGATTATGGTAGGTATTATCATTACATTAAAAACAACTCCTAAGGGGAAAAAAAGGACTATAGAAACCTCAAAACAACATTTACAGCTTTTAATACCTGGAATATCATCTCTATTCCCAGCAATATCATGTATCCTCATTCTGCTTCTCTATAACCCTGCCCCCAATTGTCCCCTTGCTCTCTATTTCTTCTTCAATGTAACAGAACTTTTGTTCACATTATTTTGTTTTAACTCTTATCCTTCTGTGGTTTGTCTCCATGTTCTAGAGTTGGCTAATTTAAAGCCAAGTTTTGGCACCTTTCTGCATATTGAATACTGCCTTATGTGCAGAGTGATCCCCCTGGAATTGCTGTTACTACTCACAGTAGAAACTACTCAACATGAGTAATGGGGACAGAATATGATCCTTAGATTTTAAACTCTGCCTTATAAGACAGAAAAAAAGGATCTTAAAAATGTAAGAGTTATGGCACTATATACATTTTTTCTGAATACATTATCACCAAAGCCATACATTAAAAAAATGCAAAGCTAACTAAGATTTAGGGGCAGTCTGTGAAGCTGTGCACCCAAGTAATGGTCTGATACACTGAGTTTATCTTAAATAGGTAATTTAGACACATTCAACATGAGAAAATAATTCACACTGTGGCTTTTAGTCACAGAATGACTATTCTGGAAGTATTGGTTTTGTATTTATTCTAAAGCAGTTAAATAACAAAAGGAATGTGATGTGGTTGCATTTTGAAGTATTTATGCTACACAGGAGTAATTGGTCTGCATTTTGAAGTTCTGTAATCAAACAATGCGACTCAAAGCCGCATAGGCACATCGACCCTAGGTATAATTAAACACTTGACAATTAACCTATAAAGTTAACTGAACTGTTATAATGTAGCAAATCAGACAAGTATTGGTAGATTTATTCCAGAGTGCAACATTGTTAAAACTTTGCTTGCCCTAGCAAGACTCGATTTATATTGTCAGAGAGCAAGACTTTAGGTAAAATACTATGGATTTAACTCAGAAAAACTGATATCATAACCCATGTTAACATTTAATGAGGCACAGAATGTAGCTTAATAAATTTACCAGCACACAAATATCCCTACTGATTTACTATCTCTTAAAGAGGCAAAAATTATTGCTTGAAAATAATGAATTTCTCATTACATTTGTGTTGCTTTCATAATAGAACTGTGCTACTAATTACTGAATTTATATAGGGCTAAAATTGGATTACTATTATCTCATAAATACATAGTAAAAATAGATCTGGGAATATTCTGGAAAATGTAGTGAGTAAATCTTAAATTCAACAGGCTTTTGTGCTGGAGCAAAATTAACTGAAACTGTTAGTTTCAACTTTATTAAGGATACATGTACTATCAACAGTACTGCAAAATAAAACTGTATGCCTCTGAAGTTTTGACTAAGTTTTATAATGAAATAAGCTGCCCACATCGGAAGACCTAGATAATGGCCAGCACTTTTTTTGCGCTTAACAGTCCCCTCCATAAGAAATTGCTTAATGCAAAGAGTCAGTAAAATAGCTGAAAAATCTCAATGATCCTTCCTCTACATTTCTTTAAAATAATTACAGTCATAGATTAAGCATAAAATGGGAAGCCTTTAAATTGCCACTGGATTCCTCATCATAGATTAAGGGGGATAGTCATGGCAGCCATGGTAGAAAGTAACATGGTTGCACTAGGGTGAAGTAAGTCCTGTCATGAGCTGAAAACTTATTGGAAGAAGAAAGTGAGAAGTAGGAATAAATGAAATTCAATTCACAGCAGAAAAGTAGGGTAAAAGTCCACGGTGCATTTTTGCTACCGTATTGGGGATCCTGGCTCAGCAATGCTTAGAGTTGGTATACGGCTAGGTCAGAGGCTCAAATGCAGCTCTGAATGCAGGTTTGGATCATCACTGTCCCCAGCCAAACCCCGTTGAAAGCTGGTGGGGCACTGCTAGGTTAGAATCGGTTACTCCTTTCTAGGCTTGTCTACCCTTGATAATAAAACCCTGCCTGAAACACAACTTTGTACTTGGGCTGCTTTTAAAATTATGTTACCTGACCATGATTAATTGTGGATTCCACCCTGATTACCTGACCCAATTTTAAATGATAGTCCTTTTCTACACTTAGTACTACATTGAGCTTAGTTCTGAACATGTTATAAACACAATATAAATTGCCCAAATGTAGACAAGCCCCTTCTGAAGGAGGCAAGAGGGTGGGCAAAACTGTGGCTTTCAGTTTACAATACAGTCAACAAGCATATAACATGACCTGACTCTTTTCAAGTGCCATTTCATGCACTTTCAGCCTTTCCCTCACATTGGAGGTGGTTTCTCTCTCTCTTCCAAACTCCTATGAGGGCTTTGGAAGAAAAAAAAGTCATCTGTGCCACAAAGCTTTCCAGAAGAAGAGATCCAACTGTGGAGCATGCCTGTCCTTTACTGAATAGTACCCACTCATGCTATTAGATTGGAAGATCTCCATGTGAGGGACTAATAGTTTGTTTTCTACCAATTAGCCTTCATTTTCCCATGTGATATACACTTAGATTTTACAAATTGTGTTTCAGAATACAATTCTACTTAGGAAGCAAAGGTGAGTTTTGCCTGTGGATCCGGAGAAGTGCATACAAGAAACTGGGGGACTGAGAGGGTAAGAAAAGCAGAATCCATCTCTATTTCCTATATGTCACCTCCACCTCAGAAGAGCTGAAGACAACTGCCTATATTTCTTTCATTATGTATGAATCAAAATACATTTAAATGTTTATTGGAAATAAATGTTTTTAAACTGGCATGTTCTCTCCAGAAATTGTTTCTCATAAAGATATCAAAAGCAATAGATCTGACATACTAAAGTATCTTACAGCACTTTATTATTGCTACCATTCTCTTTTATAAAAATAAAAGTTTGCAATGTGAGTGTATTTTTTGAATTTTTTGGATTGCAAATAACTTTTTATAATACTAAACACTGCTTAAAAAAATACAACCTTCTGGTGCATTGTCAGCATTTGTAATTCTTTCCTAGGGTCTTGTTTGATTGTATATTATGTAGATGTGTGTCATTTTGGGGCTACAAAGATAATTATATCTGAAACTCAGCATGAGCTTCAGCTTTCAATTGTTCATATACCTAGAGCTCAAAATAATTTAAAAGATTGCTTGAAACGACACGATTTTCTGCCACTTAGAGCACAATTTTTCCTCCTAATAGACACCATAAAAATGAAATATTGTTATATGGTATATGAAATATGGCATATGGTTTTTGCTATATTGACTCATTTCCCCAGTCTTCAGTGTAAGACTCTCTCCTCCACCTTAAAAAGGATTTATACAACAGTGAACACCCTCGAATGGAGGCAGTGGAAGGGCTTTCTGCTGAGCCAATCAATTAAACCCCAAACTCAGCCATCAGGGTTTCGGTGGGGTGACCCTGGGTGTTGAGTGTGTTAAGAAAAGTAACAGCATTAGCTCCTGTGGACATGGAAATAGAAGCTGGACCTCCAAATGAAACCTAGGTTTATTGAACAGAAGATTAACAAACTATAAGGTGGATCCACATGACTTATACATTTGAAAATAATCCTGCTGGCTGTGAGTTTGTCATCAACATCTCTGTACTGATTTTCTGCAAGCTGATCCAATGCTCTACAGTCTACAGGAATTATTCTGTGCCAAGACATGCCACATTTGAACATCAAGTCTTACATTTGTACAGAAAATTCAGAAGTTTTAAACTAACTTTTGTAGTGAAAAATAAATAAGCCACAGAACAATGTCTCACAAGTCATGATTTTTAGCTAATACTTTGTAGTTCAATTTTTAGTAAAGTGATACGGATATACAGTATGCTAAAATACTACAATAAAGTCCAGGTCCTTTAGATCACTACAGCTATTGTGCTCCTCTCTAGTGGTGCAAAGCAGCTGAAAGTCACCTTGACTGATTATTTGGGGGTTCCCCTTGACAAAAGGGAACATCAAATGTTATATTTTTGCAGCCAGCAGAGGAGATGGTTTCTATCATCTCCCTCTGTGTACATGAATTTTATCAAACAAGTTTATTTTGGTTTTGTTTTACAGTTCTGACCTGGTATGTTGAATTATGTCAATTTTGGTAAATTATGTGGCTTCACATTGTATTATATAGTTCAGATTATAAATCAATGCAACTTTACACAACATGACAAAGTAATGCAAAACATCAAGTTTATAAACGTGTTTTAGATATAGATGCAACATTTTAGCATACAACTAGAGCGTTTATATTTGAGATTGAATATCAACTGTCTATTCAAAACCAACATTTGGTGTAATCTATATTTGGGTCAAGTATGTGCAGGAAGGGAATAATTTTTCCCATCTGCCAATAAAGTCTACAGTACCAACCCAGCACACTCTCCACATTTTACAGAGTCATTGCATTGCACAAACACACACACACACACACACACACACACACACACACACACTATATGAGCACCAGTATTAGTCAATATTGCATTTTTACAATTGAAATATTTGTTCATTAACCAATGCATGTATTAGCTAAAATCTGTAAGTGAGTTTTTCACTTCAGGATCCAAGCACTAAAATGTAATAAAAGGTCTTGATTCAAGATTTTTTTATATGTGAATGAGTTTTTCACTGTGTTAAAACTAAAAAAAAGTAAAAACTACAATTGAAGTAAATATAGCACTTTATGAATTATCAGAACACCAGTCCTCTATTTATCCACAGAACGGCTACAGGAATATTCAAGATTATATGCTAGTTGCTCTGTCAATCCCATTCTGCAGTGAGCACCTAGAGATAAATGGGTCTTTAGAGTCCATGGCCATCTACTTTTTGCATTTTTGCCAAAACTTCTTACCACTATAGATACCAACTGTCTCCATTGCTGGGGTGTTTATATTATATAGATATATGGCATCTGTTCATGATGAACTGGGCTGAGATCAATAACTCATTTCATGCAGACATGGCTCACTGTTACCATTAACTTGACCTGGATGCAAACCATTAATTTAGGGGTAATTTTACAAAGCAATACCACACACAGGCCTTTAGTTGTATGGATCCCAGGGGGATGGAGAGCTTTAAGGGGAGATATTCCCTTTCCCTATGGGTACAGGTTAAAATCCCCCTTCTGAATCAAAGCCAGCTGTACCTTCCCAACCCTACATTCCCACACCCACACTCCCCTCTTCTGTATTCAACAGATGCAACTGCTTAACCCCTCTTGCCTCATGAACTCAGATTACATTTTGCATCAACAAGATGGAGATACAAGTTCCATTACTTCTTTAGTCTGCCTCTGAATCTTGAGCTACCCACAAAGGGAAATGGAGTCCATGGGCCAGAGGATGAAGTAGTGGCAGGAGAACGCATTTCTCAGTTCCAGAATTGCTGCTGCTGCAGCATGCACCAAGGCTGTATTGCCTCTCACCCCCACCAGCATAAAAACTCATAGAGATGACTAGCGTTTCTGCCAGCAGGCCCCACGTGCTCCAAGAAGAGTATGTGCAAAGGGCATGGAAAGAAATACAGGTCAGTTGAGCCACCTTGAAACCAATGATCAAGCAAACATCTCTAGTAAATTGACTTGAGATAAGTGGAAGATGTATGCACTCCCAAAATATGCTCTGTCTTCCCAATTGTGGGGTCTCATCAGTGGTGGTCATTTCTCCATAATATTGATGATAGTTCGAGGAGTAAGAGACACCTTCATCTCACCCACCTAGAAGACTGTGGTATGGAGGAGTCAATTGCAGGATCAGGGCCTGTGTGCCCTGTTTAACTTGGGGGGGGGTCAAAATAACTTTAAACAAGATTTATTGTAAAGGCTTTTTTTGTCTTAATTTTCCATGACAAACAACTTGATTAACTCAAACATTTTGTGCTATGATTTGGGAACATAAGCTAACATTGATTTAGCATCTTTTGCTATAAGGAACAAACTTTACTGATAATCAGTGGTAATGAAAAAAAAATGCAGTTCTACTAAGAAATAAATGCTACTCCTGATGTCCAAGTTCAGTTCTCAAGCCCAGTATAGCAGGTGCGGATCTTTATATGCCATTTACAAATTATCACAGTTTACTTAGGCAAAAAATCTCATTTCTAACAGACATTCAGTTCTGTCACTTCTCCTCACCTCTGATGGGGCTGGTTTCTGGCTCCTTGAAAATATATGGCTAGACATCATTGATTATGTGAAAATCACTACACGGTATTATTTATGCTCCGAAATTCTCCAAAATCAGAATAGACTAATAGTGTTTTTATATACTCCTGTAGCAGAGCTATTTGAGAAAAAGCTTTTTACCCCTCTCAGTCCATGCAATGGAAAGCAATTACCTCTAAATGTGAGCATGCCTTTAGTCAGGGCTTCACTTATTTACTAAAATCTTAAGTCCAAAACTTAAACAGGTTTCACTTTCAAACAGATTCCTTGATCTGATTGTATATAGCTAGGATTGCAAAACACAGCCACCTTCCTTCTCACTCCTCAGAATATCATGCATTTTTGAACTAGTTTCAAAGTTAAGAATTATGAAAGTTTTCTAATTTTACAGCATTATGGTATCAAATGGGGTTTTTTTTGTTTGTTTGTTTTTTTAACCTAGTCTACATTGTCTTATTCAAAAATAACCACATATACCCAGGTGCAAGATACTGGTCATGGTGCTGCAAATCTCGTCTACTCTGCTTACTAGCCTGTTTTAATGGAATGTTCACTAAAGTACAATAGTAGACCAGATGTACTAGATGTTTAGAAAAGGAGAGGTTCTGTACATTTTACAGCTAGGCTTGGCAGAATTACATTTTAATATTTTGATGAATAACATTTACTTAAGCATTTCTTCATTTTATTGATTTAAAGTTTTACAGTTGTAGGAAATTATGGGGGTCCAACAATCATCTAATAACAGTAGATATTGAGATTCAAAAAGTGAAACTGATAAAAACACAACTTGTTAACATCACATGCCTAATTAAAGTCAATATTCTTAAGTCTAACTCTAAAGTTCCCAAACAATTTTCCCATCTGTACATTTGATGATTTATAGAAATATTTTCATGTGTGTTTGTAATATATCACTGCCGTAAAAAATTCACCTAATATCACATGCCACACTTATCAACCAGGTGGTGTTGGTAACAGAGCACTAGTTCTTGGGGCATGTGTGCACATCCCAGTGTGTTTGTTACAGCCCTTAGATCCTTTAAAACTTGGAGTGGTAGTGACAGGGCATGTGGTTGGAGCAAATATGTGACCTACAGGAGCCCACAATAACACTTCTTGCCTGTGGGACAGAGGGTAGCATAAAGGACCCCAAGGTAGCACCTCATGTGGTTCTCTGCACAGTAGTCAGGAGGGCTACTGAAGTCAAGGTATGTTCTCTTTTCTTTGAGCTGGCAGAAGCTGGGAAAGTGGTCAGTGCCCACTACTTTAAGTGCGCTTGCTCTTGCTTTGGAACTCGTTTTTGAAAATGAAGCCAGCCCTGCAGAAAGGGTCATACACTGAGGAATTGTTGGAAGCTTTGCAAACTTTACCAGACAGTGAGTTTGCCATCAGTTTACATATGTAAACAAAAACTGGTTATAAAAACCTTTTTAGTCAAGGGTCAGTGGATCACATGCAGAAGCAGCTGTATTTACAGAGGGTGCATGGGCTTTCCCCTGTGTGCATCTGTAACCGGGCCCGTGCCGGTCCTCTTCAAAAACACCACTGGAGACCCTTCTGTGCAGCACCCGTGTACTTTATTAGCTGCATCTTTTTCCCCACCACCTACTATTTACAGCATTTACAAGTTAGCAGTCCGCTGCTCAGGAAGACAAGCCCACTTCCTGGCCCACAGGGATCCAGAGCCTCACACTCCTCCCTATCCTGTCTCCCTAGTCTCCCCCTCTGGCTTCCTTCCTGCCAGCTTTTATAGCTGGCTCCTCAGGCCTGCAGGTGTCTCTCCCTCAGCTAATTAGGGCGTGGCCTCCTAGCCAGCTCCAGCTAGCAGCTTCTTTTTCCCTGAGTCAGGGCTAGCAGGGGGCTGCTGGCTTTCTAAGCCAGCACCCTGTTACAGCATCATATTTTGAATCTCATGCTAAATCACAGAATATAGAGTTTACAGCCTTTCATCTTGTTAACTGATACTGGTTGTTTTAAAGAGATGGCAACTGAGTTCACTCAGCATGAAACTGCTTGTTATTTACTGTTCTACACATACATCCCAGCAATGAACTCTGCCAAGGTTACCCTGACAACCACCTATTACCATGAGTGTTGACATGTTTTCCATATGTTCTTCTTGGCTTTTGCTCATGTTTTTATCTTATAATTTACCCTCCTCTTTCCTCCATACTTCCTTTCTTCCAATTCACATATATGCAATGAGGTTACAAGATGGCTATGCAGACTATCTTCACAAACACTGCTGTTAACCAAAATTCACTCATAAATGGTTACAAAAGAACAAAAAAGTGGATATAAATATGGGGAAAATTATTTTTTTCTTAAAGCATCCAGGTTGTTGTTGTTGTTATTTTTTTAAAGCCAGTGAGCCCCTTGGTTCTACTAATGGAGAAAGAGTTGGAGGAGGCATCTAGCGGAATGACAGATTAGTGTTAGATTTGGACTTATTTAGCATCTTCATAAAAATATGAAGTTTGGGGCAAATAGCATGTAAATTGCATTCCCAGATAAAGAAAGTACCGTTGTGAACGCCAATGAGGGCAGAAAAATATAAACAAGTCCCATTTTCCAAAGTAACTTAGGCACTCGGGAGCCTGAGGCTTGCTCATTAAAATGGGTTTGTGTCACTTTTAAAAGTTTGACCTCACATCTTGAAAAACTAAATTCTGGAAAGCAAAGTAAGGGAATAAAACAGTATAGGTCAAATCATAGACTATTTGAAGAGCAACTGATTTTTAAAAGAGTAAGGGATCATTTATGAGGAAAAAACCCTTAAATATGTACTGCATTGGTGTCATGTTATAGGGCAAACTGCATCTAAGGCCACTTTCAGTTCCTCTCAAGTGCACCGCTTAAGCAACAGCAGGCTGGGCTTCTTGTACCTCATTCTGAATAGAACCATGCAGACCTGATCTCTGGTTGCATGTTAATCCAGCAAACTTTAGCACCTGAAAGCTCTCCCCTCCCCACAAGTCTGTAACAGATGATTAAAGTTGCTCAAAAACAACTTTAAATAATTCTTCATTTTGTTTTTTCACCTAAAAAATACAAAGCCCACAAGGCCTGGGGATTTTTTTTTTTTAAAAAGCCTCTTACATGCATCTTACCTTACCTAATCTCTTTATAGATAGGAATGAGCTGGTCTTATCTGAGTTCTCTCTTGGTTGAGAGAGCCAGCCTGCTTGCTAGGGGCCCAGTGTCGGTCTCTCTGACTAGGTCAGTCCATTTGGGGGCCATCCTCAGACTGACGAATATCCACTTCTCTCCTTCCTGAGGTCAGCACATTTTAGGTTTAGACATCAGCCTCGGGAAGATTAAGTTATGCCTATCTTTATAGATCCAGATAGTAGCTTCTTCTCAGTAGATGGCTCAGTCATTATTATCTCAATGCCCTTAAAGCTGTTGATCTCAGGTGTCTTACATTTGCCATTGCTGTTTCTTGCTGCTCTCTCTTCACAACCCTCCTTTGATTTAACTCCTGATAGGAAGGCACATTAATATCAATCCAATAATCTGAGGGGGCATAGGACATTCATTAAAAAATATTGCACAACTCCCTCATTCTCCACATTATAAAGAATTCAAAGAGTATAAAGCTCCAATAGAGGGAAGAATGGTACACCATAAAGTAAGTGAGCAGGACCAGGCATGCTTTAGCATAGTAATAAGAGGTGTAATTCAGTTTTAATTAAGACTAATCAGGGAAAACCTTCTAGTAGCTCAAATAACCTTCCAAGAGGAGTGGTGGAAGTTCCAACATACAAGACGTTTGAAATGAGAATGAATAAAGCATTACAAACTGTATTGTATTAAAAAAGCCCTGCATTGATAGGGCAGCTGGACAAGTCTATATTAGGCTTATTCCGTCAGCTAAGGATAAATTAATCACCAAACTAAATATCTGATGGTTGTCTAGGCACAAGCGATCATGACCTAATTTCACTTACATACATCCAATAATGCATATGCACGTCATGCTCTGAAAGGGCTAATTTCCCAAAGCTGAAAGTAAACATGAGAAAAAAAGTGAGTGGGAGGAAAATTAAAACAAAAATGTGAATGAGTGTTGGGAGTTTGTGTGTTTTATTAGATGCTCCCCAAAAAACAAAACAATTCTACAGCGGCATATGAAAACTTACAGAAATTTAAAAAAATACATTCTGGTTAAGACTATTCTGGGAAGTGAAAAGTTGCAATTAAAAGTTAAAACAAATTAAAGAAATGGAGAAATGCATTGATGGCAATGAGCACAATCCAAGCAGTGGCTGAATAAAAGTGCTCACTCGCATAGCTGGCAGCAGTTTACATGCTAGAGGCTGTGCGGGAACAACCTGGGAGAGGGGACTCTCAGAGTGGAGCAGCGTAAGGATGGTTTCCAGAGTTGAGGATTTGAGTGACCCAAGAGATCACCAGTCCAGATAATACCAGGGAAACATCACAACCTCCATATACAATGTTAGTCAGACCATAATTGGAATATGGTGTCTTATTCTGGTGTCCCCACTTCAAACAGGATACTAAAAAAATTGGAGATTCAGAAAAGAACCACAAAAATGATTCAAGGTCTGAAAAACATGCCTTTTTAGAGAGATTTAAGAACCTTAATCTATTTATTTTATCTAAAGGAAGATTAAGAAATGATTTGATCACAGTCTACAAGTAGCTATAGTCAAGGAATTTCTGATGGTAGATGGCGTTTTAATCTAGCGGAAAAGGGTGCGACACTGAAGTTCAATAAATTCAGGCTACAAATAAGGTGCACATTTTTAAGTGGGGATAAGTAATTACTGGAATACCTTGACATGGATATAGTGAATTTATTTCCTGAAGTCTTTCAAAAATATGATATACCTCAAAACAGACATTACCGGCTTGATGCAGAAACTAATAGATGCAGCCTATTGTGCAGGAGATTTAACTAGATGATCATAAAGTCCTTTCTGGCCATACAAAATAAGAAAAGAAGTTATGGTATAATAGATCTTGTTACCTTGACTAGCATGGTTTTATGTTAGAGCCATTTGCCCTTTGAAGCACCACTGCTAGTGCTCCCAGGAGACACCAGCATTCTGTATTAGACTGGATGAAACAAGAGCCAGCATGTAACAGCACAATGACAAGCAGGTTTCTTCCTTCATGACTGTGTTCTGCTTTCTCAGTGTAGAATACTGTGCAAGTTAAAGCTCTATTCTCACCAAGTACCACTGTATATATGTGCGTGCTATGGTGATTATACACCCTGATTAGGAGCCCAGAGTAAAGAGGACTATGCTCTCTAGTTTTCCTGGGCTTTAGAAAATTGACTTACTGAAGTAAATGGAAGTTTTGTGGCCGATGTTAAGGGAAGCAGGATCTGGTGTGCTTAGTCACTTTGGGGAAGAGAAGGAATTACAACATTAGAGAAGGAAGGTTTGGCAGCCTGCAGAGAAGAAAATTAAATGGTCATTCAAACATCAAGTCAACTTGCTGCCCTTTGATGAAGAATAATTTTATATTAGTGTTTTTTGCTTTGCAGGATTTTTGCTATGCTTTAGCAAATTTAGTAGCTATGTTTTTTTTTTTTAAATCATGGCCACGTCAGCACTGCTCTTCCTATATGTCATTCTGCACATCCCAGGCAAAAGGGATTTTGCTTGTCATACTCTGACAAGTGTTATTTATTTCCCAAGTGTGTGTACATATATATAAATAAAAGTTGATAAATAGTAGTGTGAGCAAATGCAACAGGCTTGCTCTTTAAGAAATCAGATAATCCTATTTTGTCATTTGTTAGAATGGTTTGCTTTAATTTAGTAAGCTTATTCTATTATCAGATATTTATCTAACACAGGATTCTTTGACATATAGTTGTAGTGTAATCTTCTCTCTCCTGGGAGATTTTGGCCTCTTTATCGCAATTTGTCTAGGAGGAGCCTAACACATCCTTCGGCTTATCTGTTGTCTAATGTCATCACTCAGTTGGATGGGAGGAAGATTTTATGTAATCTTTCTGTCTCTAATAAAGTGGTGGTTAGAGCAGCCTACAGAGGTAACATGGAAAACTCCATTGTTCAACTTTTTATTGGATAATCTCATTGTTAACAATAGTCAAACACATGGCACTGTGTTGCAGTGGTGTGTTGGCTGCTTGTAGCTAGCACAACATTTGTTACCAAGAGCATTGTCAAAGTGGACAAAGGATCAGCACCACTACTGGCTGCTGATGGTGGTGTAAGAGGAGTTTGAAGATTCAATTTTTAACCACTTAATCTCTAAAATGAACTTGATTATGCATATATTTCCAATTTTCTCATACCTTAAACTGATAAATACTCTTGTCCTCCTTGGCCAGACACCTCCATCTTTTTGGCTCTGGAGGCAAGATGGAGAAAAAAATGCTACCCATAACTGAGCTGTCAGTTCCATGTCAGACTGCCTTTTTTAAAATCTGAGGACTTCAAACTTTTATCCACAAACTATTTCCTAGGTCCAACTAGTGCCAAATTATGGCATTGCAATAATGCTGCTATGATCATTTATAATCAAGCTACTATGAAATCACACACACACACACACACACTTACTTAGTGGTGACACATGTCATGGCCACATGTTCCATTTAATGAAAAAGACCCTCATTTTGTCAGTGATACAGTACAAGTACTCCATTTTGTGCATCTTTCATGTGCACTTGAAGTGTTTTCAGATTAGCTCTTCATCATGTTCAGATTCAATTTCTGCTAGAATCAGAATACTTTAAGCTAATAAAACAGCTGTAAGTCTTATGGGAAGTCCCACTCCATTTGTTTTAATTTTATCAAATCAGAAGCAATTAATTCTCAGTGACCTGAGGTTGAATACACAGTAAAATGATTTCCTATTTATGTGATTTTTGCAATAAAAAATGGAATTTTAAAATATTGAATTTATTTCCAATCTTTGTTTTCTCAATGGAGGTGCCCATTGCTGCATGTCAGCTAATAAGTCACCCATTAAAGTGAAGTTTGTAGACTTTTTTAAAAAAATAAATAAATACATATCTACAGTCTTGCTTAATTTTGTCCCTATTCCAACCTTTGTAGGTTGACAAAAACGAGGAGTTAGGTGGCACTTTAAAGACTAGCAGATGTATTTGGGCATAAATTTTCGTGGATAAAAAAATCACTTCTTCAGATGCATGAAGTAAAATTATAGATGCAGGCATAAATATACTGACACATGAAGAGAAGGGAGTTACCTTACAACTCACTTCTCTTCATGTCTCAGTATATTTATGCCTGCACCTGTAATTTTACTCCATGCATCTGAAGAAGTGATTTTTTTTATCCATGAAAGCTTATGCCTAAATAAATCTGTTAGTTCAGAAGGAGCCAACCTGTGACTCTTCAGAAGTTAATATGCAGCTCCTTGTATAGGCACCAACTCTGGGGCTGGAGCTACTGGCTCACTGCGCAGTCCCTGGCTCTGCCATAGGCCCCTTCCCAGCGCCTCCTCTGGGCCTGCCGTGCCCTCGCTCCTCCTTCTCTTCCCCCTAGTCTCTTGCATGCCATGAAACACCTGATTGGGAGGGAGGGGGAGGCGCTGATCAGCAGGGCTGCTGGTGGGTGGGAAGTGCTGGGAGCAGCAGGGGGAGGGGGAAAGCTGATGGGGAGCTGCTGACATATTACTGTGGCTCTTTGGCAATGTCCATTGGTAAATTTTGGCTCCTTCTCAGGTTGGCCATTCCTGTGTTAGTATTTAAGGTCCCACAGGCTCCTTATTGTTTTGATGGCTACTGAAGAACACTGCTACCCCTCTGACACTTTATAGGTTGAACAGCTCCAGATGAAACATAAGTAATATGAAATTTGTTTCCTCTGGCCACTTATCAAAATTATTTTTGGAGTTCTTTATTAGGAATCAGGTGAAGAATGTTACAAGAATGCTCTATAAGTGAGAGATAACTATTTACATATAGAGAGACAGATAAAGTGCCAGTAGATGGCACTTAAGAATATTTACCATAATCATGGATTTTGTAGGGCCAGCAAAACCTGCACACAGTAAAAGACTTCTTGCATGTAGCTCTTTAATGGAAGTTCTTAAGAGACAAGGCAGAAGTCCTAGACCAAGGAAGACAATACAGAGATTTATTAGCCCCAAAGCAGAGTTAGAGGCAGCCACACAAAAGGAATCCCTACAGTCTTGAGCAGAGAAAGTACAGGTATTGTTATTTGTATTACCGTATCATCTAGGAACCCCAGTCATAACCAGGCCCCCATTGTGACTGGCACTGTATAAACAGAAAAAGACAAGAGTCTTAAGCAGAGGTGAAGGTCCAAGGGCTGCTAGAAGACACAAATAAAAATATAAGGGCATCAATCCTACAAAGACTTATGTACTTGCTTATGAGTAGTCCTGTTGAATTCAAAGGGAGTCCAAATTATGGCAGTAGAAGAGTAATGCAAGGCCTCTAAAATGTATTTTAAAGAAGCTGTATAAAACAGAGTGGATGGAAATAACACAAGAATTTAATTTTCGCCAATTAGCAATAGCAAAAAAAAAAAAAAAAAAGGTTTTCTAGAGGTATTCAGTTCCCCTCTCTGCAAAGGGCCCTTCAGTATCAAATAGGGTTAGATGGCAGCAATTCAATCATTTTTCTATCAACAGCTATACAATTTCCTTGAAATGTATTCCAAGCAGTAGCTGAAATCCTGTGCTGTCACACAGGTGTAATTTATAAAATCTGTAAAAAAAAGTTGAAAGTGGCTTAGAACTTAATAATTGGATGCTAGCAGACCCCAAAACCCAGTGATGATTCAACTGGATGATATTCTGAATAAAAAGAGCTTTCAATCCTGCCTGTAGCTGTTTCCATCACTTCACACTGATTCAGACACTAAGCCTCAGAGTAAAACAGAGGAACATTCCTGGAGTCTTCATATATAAAATTAAAAAAAAAAAAAAAAAACCCACCATGAAGGTGGCAAAGTCAAGTACTCCAAAGTTAAGAAATGTTAGAATGAAGATTACTTTGCAACCTTCATTCGACTCCCTTGTGTCTATGCATTACAATACAGTCTTTTTTTACATAAGCATATACCATTTTTCCACAGGACTCTTGCCTCAATAGAACAGATACTAAATTAAGAAATAGTTATTCAGTATCTTGCTTTATTCTTGTCATTCAATGTATGGCACTGGCCTAATTTTCTGCACATCATACAAATCCAGTGCAGAATACAAGTGATTAGTTTCCTCCTAGTTTCTCTGGTGCTCTCACTATCATATCTGAATGCTTCACAAACATTAATAAAATTTAGCATCACATCCCTGTGAGATTAGGGGATAGCCCCATTTTACAGCTGGAAAACTGAGGCCAGAAAACAGAGATTCAAGACAATATTTTCAAATATTACCAATTTGAAACACCTTAGCCCTGATTTTCCAGAGTACTTAGCATTTTCTAGATTTTTATATTTTGTTAGCGCAGCTCCAATTGACTCCAGTTTTAGTCATGAGTGCTTAGCACGACTGCAAATGCGTTCCTAGGTGTTCCAGGCTGAGCACTCAGAAAATGAAGAGCTCAGAATTAGTGGCTAACTGTGAACATATTAGTTTAAATTACTTCCCTGGCATGCCTTAAGAACTCTGCTTGAGAAACAGGTATAGGATCCAGTCCTCCAGAATGGCATTAAGAGGCCTTAATCACAAGGCAATCTTCTCTCTTCCTGATCATTTACTCCAATGAATGAGACAGTGGTCCTATCAATGACAGTAATAGTACTACACATTGATTCATCCCCCGGAACACAGTCCATCATGAGCACTGAAGGAGGCACAGGTCCTTTGGAAAATGTAGTATGCGGTGATAGAATCAGAATGTTCTCAGATCAGTTCCTTGGTGCCATAGCAGTGTCTGGGAGAAACTATTGCAAGGTGTGTTCTGCTCTTGATGGAGCATGCACAGTGTCTGTGGTAGAGCTGGTCAGGCATTTGAGAAATATTTCTTCTTGTTCAACTCTCAAGTAGCACACCTACAACTCTTTTTGGGGTGGTGGTGGGGGGGGAATTCAAAAGGTCTCAGTTTTGTCCGGACGCAGAAATAGAAAGGTTTTGAAAGCTCATTTTCTTTCATTTTGAACTGGAAAATAGCAGAACAATTAAGGGGAACTTTTAAAAAAATTCAGGCCAACAGAGATGCAACAAATTTCAGCCTAAACAGTTAACGTTTAAAAGTTATAACTGGGTCTTATAGTGTAGAGTGGAGGGAAATACAAACTACAGGCAGTTCTACCAGCTCCATCTATAGTAAGAGAAACTAACTATATTGATTTTACATAGATCTCTTCCAACATCTAAACCTCAGTGATAGGAGAGTCAATATACATGTGACTGTTATAAAAGCTCCCTGATTCATGCACAAATTTATGTATTGCCAGAGGACATTTATGAACTGGGACACTGTTTTGTGGTCTCTGATTAGAGATGAATAAATGACATTATATACAAATGGAATACTTTTACAATACAAACTGGAGCTCACTAGGGATTTGATTTAGAACCACCTCATATAGAAGAGCTCTGAGTAGCTGGA
Organism: Sternotherus odoratus; assembly: GCA_032164245.1. Taxonomy (NCBI): domain Eukaryota; kingdom Metazoa; phylum Chordata; order Testudines; family Kinosternidae; genus Sternotherus; species Sternotherus odoratus. Next base: position 66,089,587 of record JAVMKO010000001.1, read on the forward strand.
AAGCTTGTCTTTCACCAACAGAAGTTGGTCCAACAAAAGATATTACTTCACCCACTTTATCTCTCTGGAGCCAAAATGGACACACCACCACATTTACTATGTAGGTTAAATAAAGACAAGGGGGAAATAGTAGCATTCTTTGAGAACTCAGCCCTAATTATGTTTCCTTAAATTAAAATTTGTGTATCCTGGAAATATTGTGCATTTTGGGACTTCACAGCAATATGAAAAGTCTTTAAAATCTCAGTAGCAAACTATTTGGAGTTTAAAGCTCTGTTTTTTTAAAAAACAAACAAACAAAGCTCACATTTCTTCAAAGCTTAAGAACACATTAATGTTTACAAAAAGTATGTTTACTCCTCAGCAAGAACTTGAAAAAAAAATAACTTAAGTCCAAATAAATTATTTATATTTCTATGCCTTTATAGAAATAGTCAGAATTTTACTGGTGGTAATTTCAAGCTGATCCAAGCCTCGCAGCCAACAGAGCTTTTAAAATATACCAAGCCTGATTCCCCTCTCCTTACACCTGTGAAGGTCACTAGTGTCAGAATTATTTTTGGCCTCCACTGGTGTAATCAAGAACTGAATTGGGCCCTTTTGATATTCAGAACAAGATATAGCACCACAATTTATTTTGGTATATTATTTATATTAGTATGTGAAAGACTAAGATATAGAAAGGAGAGGCAGGTTGAGAGCTCGCAGAACAGAAAGCCATCTAATTGTACAGCAATATGTGCATACATATTGCAGGAAACTGTATTGACAAGAGGAGACATAGAAAACACCTACTAGGTCATCTAATCTAACTTGTGTAAATGTAAGAGACAGAAAGGAACAGTAGAAACAAGCACTGATTTCTCAAAAGAACCCCTTGCATTTTCTCAACCTAACAATTCCGAAGGGCAGGAGGGAGAAACAGCAGCAGAGAATGGATTTATTTGTTCTCACTTTGGAAAACAGCTCTGTAAGAGTAGGGGGAAGAATAGAACAAACAATAAAAGGTTTATAAATTAGCCTGAAGCCATACACTCACAGAATCCTTATCTTATCAAGTTTAATGAAATGTATTGCTACTTCAGATAACTTGTTTTGCATGACTCAGATGGGTGCACTTGTTTTGCCTGTTTTTGAACACACTGGAATATTGAGTGATATAAAGTGTGATAACTGAAATTGGATTTGCATTGTTGAGAGACCACAAAAGGAATCCAAGAGCATACCCCCCCCCAAGATCTAGCTCCTATATAGCACTCATCAGTAGATCTCAACACACTTCACAAAAGGAGGCCACCATATTCTCCTCCATTTATAATGAAAGGTAATCTAAGGTACAAAGAGACAAAGTGATATGCCCCATGTCACCCAACTGACCAATGGTAGAGCTGGGAATAAAACCCTGGTCTTCTGAGTTCCAACCCAGTGCTCTACCTACTAGTCAACATTGAAGGGTGAAAGAGTGGTGAAATGAGAAGTAATGGGAGGGAGACTCTAGGGCCTGACTTCAGCATGCCTTGGAGGAGTGAATGTGTTTATCAACTTCAGCAGGATTTGGATCAGAATCCTAATGAAACAGATACAATTAGGAACCACTGTAGAGTTTCATTTACAGGAAAATATTTGTAAATTTGAACTAGTTATTTATGCCAAGAACCCATACACTTTGCCAGGTTTACCCATCACTGCTTACTGTCATCATTTTTTACAACAGCCATGTAAGTAACTAGATGAGATCCACAAGCGGAACAAAAACCAAAAAAGAAAAGAAACGAATAGAAAAGAAAAGAAAAGCACACCAACCCACATACCAAAACGAATCAAATTTCCTTACAAAAAAATCTGACTCCTACCAAACGTCTATTTCATTGAACTACAAGACTCAGGCACCGAGTTAGTATTTTCCCAGTAACAATTCAAATTGCATCTGAAATATATACCATCAGGCTGCAAGTCCTGCTTAACGTTTTAATACAATTCCTACCTAACAGCTGGTTTTGTTGTCTAGTTAGAGACTGCATAAAGAAAGGCACCCCAAAGTGGCATTCTGAAATAGCAATGAGGTCAAACAGATAAAGATGAAAAAATAAAAGTTTAGACTGGCAATTTTTGTTTTTGTTTTTCTTCACATTCTGTTGTTACCCAAAGCTTTTTTCTAAACACTTCTTCTGAAACTTTGACAAGCTGCTGACGGAAAAGGTGTTCTGTCCTTCAAAACCACCTGAATAGTCAGGCAACAAAACAACCTGTTCTGTGCTACACAGAAGCCCACTTCATGAGGACAAAGTCTCTTCTCTGTTTGGAGTACATAAGGGGGAAAAAGGATTACTGTCTTTGTAATTAATGTACAGGAATGTCTGTCTGCTGTTAGAAACCTGTAGTGACTGAAGGAGTGGGGGAGAGGGTGCCATTTCTTTCTCCAGTTTGGCTTTTCCACAGGAATTCTGTAAGTTGCTAGAAACTACATACTCATCCAATGTTCACTTTAGCAGTTGTGATATCACATCCTTCATTACTACATATGGGAGAGTTAGCTCTTGATTTTTATCTTTTGAGATTGCCAGCAATACAGTTTTTGTTTTTAGTAATATGCTTGAATCTCAGATTTTGAAGGATTTTTCTTCACTTTTGAAGTCTCCTCCCCCACATCTAGTGCCTCTGAATACTGCTGGATTGACAACCCTGAAAAACTAATTTCCTCCAAGGACAGAAAAGTTACAGTTCAAACCATGCCAGTGTGCTCAACCCTGAACAGCAAAGGTACCATACTGTTACAATCAGGCACACATGGGACATTTCAAGACAGAAGGGAATATTCTCTGCTGTGGTCAACTCAGGGCTGGTGCAAGCGCTAGACGAAATGCCGCTGCTGCCTAGGGCAGGGGGAAAAAAAGCTTATGCTGCCCCTGAATCAACTATTCCCACCAGGCACAGTGGATCAGGGGATTTGTAAGGGGTTTGTCCTATTCCCTGATACTCTGTTTAATTTTCCTTCAAGACTGGATAACAGGCTCAAAATATATATTTTATCAAGGACTTTCCCAGTCTGGCTTTGGGCCACGTCCGTGGCTTTAGTTTCTCCCTCTTTGGATTCCTCAGTATCATCATCATCATAACTGGCATGAGTCAGGTAGATCCAGGCCCCAAGAAGAGATGATTTGTTGTCAACTTCAATACAAGAATTCATACCCAGCTTTTCTAGCTGACTCAACTCTTGTTGTAGGGGGCTTAGTCCGGTCTCTAATGAGACTTCCCTCTAGCAGAGTTGCACTCTATACTCCATTCTTCCTAGACGGCCCCTGCAGGCTTTCACTCCCATGGTCCTCTGGTTGGGTGCTAAATGCAGCTCATGTATCCCTCCTGCACTTTTATCTCTTTAATTTCAGGCTGCTCCCAGCAGGCCTGGTTCCAAGTCATATGCTCAAATCACATACCACCTGACCTTATTCCCGTCACCTGGGATGGCAGGCACCTCTTAAAGGACTAGCTCACACTTGGACAGTATCCATTATTATTATTTTTTAAACAAGCTAAATATCAGTCTCCAAATATATTAAATGACAAGGCAGACTCTTTTGGCTGGCATGTTATCTGAAATTCCACCTAGCAGTAATCAGGATGCTCAAGTCTATTTTAACTTCAGTGGAATTAAAAAAAACACGCACAAACTAAGAACTTCATAAGATTTCCATTTAATGTAGGGCACCGTCAGGAAGAAAAATGGTACGGTATTATGCAATACTTTAGGTGATGCAGTCTGACTTGTCCCTCTGTCTCTAATTGTTTGGCATCCTTACTCCCTGCTTTCTGCCTGTCACACAATATATATTGAAACAGAAAATAGATGTAAAGGTGTTTTTGCTCATTTTTATATGAAATAAGGCTGCCTACATATTTAAATCACATTATTTTATTGCATCTTAAATCAGATTTTAATTTTGAAGGAAACAAACTAAAAAATGCCAGCCAATCAAATATGACCTGTGTGGCTAATATTGTAAAACATGGCTAGTGATTAAGGAATCAAACTTGGGGCACATTAAAGGGTAATTTGCCCACTGAAAATCAGGATAAGTGCTTAGCCCTTTAGAAAGTCAAGCCTTTGTAAAAGAACTCATGTTAAGCAGCCAAGAATTCAGAGACCTAAAACAACCTCATCTCTTTAAAGTGGTTTCAAATCATGAAGTTCCCTAGGATCAGCCTTTGCTTGATCCACAGTGATCCAAGAGAAGATAAGGTTTCCTTAGTCAGTAAGACATAGCCACATGGTGTTGAACCTGAGAAACTAGCAAGGCCACATATGAGCAATTTCTTACCAGTGCACTTACCTGAAATAGTTTCCTCCCACTGGAAGAAAGGGGAGGATATAGAATGAGCTAAGAAAGAGGCTCAACATGAGTGAGCAATTCCAAGACAATGCAACAACAGCTAGACTGTCAAAACAAAAAAAACCCACACACCACACACTCTGGCAGTCACCATGGACTTCTGAGAGAAGTCAGCACCATAGAAGAGAAGAGCTGCTGGAACAATAATGTTGGAACTGGAATCTCTTAGGAGCTGGGACATGTAGAAGACTGTGAAAATAGCATTTGGAGGAAGACAGAGCCAGCGTAGTGCTTGGGTATACTCATGTCCCTCTCCCTCCCCAAATCCCAATTAAATCCCCTTAGCTGCCAATAACTGCTAGCTCAAATAATAGTCCCGATGGATAATTTTGATCCACATACAACAAAACACTAAAGTAATACAGTATCACTCACACAAGACAGCACAACACTGCATCATAAGGTGGCAGAAAGTTCCAGATGGCTAGACCATAACTGAATGCACAATTTCTCCAAAAGGTGGAGAGGAATGGCCATTGCTGAATAGCAGTGTAGGCAAAGGAAAGGACAATTATGTGAAAGTTAGGTCAGAGCACTAATGTAATAGCCTTCATTGAATTCTGACCATTTAACATTCCTTTGCCACTTTAATCTCTTCTCAGTCATCTTGCTTTAAAGAATGTAAATTCAGAGGCATCATTAAGTGGTTAGATTTTTGCCAAGGCCAAATGTTGCAGGGGATTACATTTGATCAGCTGGCATTATGTTATTTTAACTGTTGAAAACCACACAAAAAACTTAGGAAGGGGGAAAAATTATTTTGAGCATGTCCTCAGATTCTTGAGAGGGTTATAATATTAAAATGCATATTCTCTCTCCTGATCCTCTGATATTTCTAAGCCATTGAATTTTAAAACTAAAACACCCAAGGGTGACAGCACTTTAAGAATACTCTGTAAATGTAAACAAGAAGTTTGAGAGATTGAAAAAAGCCAGCCTGGCACATGAATTCCCTTTAAAACAGAACATTAACTATCTGAAGGTAGAATCCTATAGGCAGAGTTTTATCACTGCTTTAGTTCTCAGACCTTGGTGATTCAGGATCCAAATTAGCAATCAACATTAATGTGGCTCTTTTGGGTAATATGAATACATGGTTTCATTTACTATTATGTATATACAATATTCTCACAGCAAAATAATTGACCAAATTATGTTATCAACTACAGTTGGTTAACCTAGTAAAAGCAGCCAGATTTTATAATTTAGGTCGGTTAATAATTAAATCAGTGTTTTAATATCATGTGCTGCAAATAGCCACAGGAGACAAATTAGAGTCACTAGTTGCTTGCGAGCCTCAGTCTGAATATCACTGAACTAAAGCCTTTGGGCCTTTGTCCCTCCAATGTCCATAGGAAAATAAATAATGATTTAGAGTTCATTTTGGCAGGGCTCAAATCCATACTCCCTCCTCTTTCTTTTTCAGTCTGAAACTCAAAAGAGAAAAGTATTGTTGAAAAGTGCTGTATAGAGGAGCAGAGTACATGATCTCCCCTGTTCTCTTTTCTACTACTATTTCAAGAGCTTAAGAAGAACATTAAAAACAGTGAAAAATGTTTGCGTTAATGCTTCTCTCTCTCATTTCAGTCTCATTTGTTTAACCCCTTGAATCCTGAACATCCCATACTATGTTTGTTCTAGTCACCCATCGCTGGGGTGTCCCAGTGCCTTCCAGTACTGCTTTAAGCATCAGGACTGAGCATGCACACCGTTGAAGCCACCCACTGTACTGCCAAACATTCAAGGATGGCCTCACATGACATCTGAGTGGAATGGTGGCAGCACAGCAAGTGAAGAGAACTGGCAGTGAACAGGTTAACTGTATGGGTTCTCTTGAGGGTTTAGTTCATGTATTTCTCCTATTTTTGCAGGCACTGAAGTCTCACAGCTGATACACAGGCTGGAGCAGAGAATGTCACATCAGGAATGATATCATGAGGTTAGCTTGAATGTGGCATTGTAATTCCACAGCTCCAGTGACTCCCGCGCTTGGAACAGTTTGAAAATTTTTGACTGCTCTGCAATTTAGTGAGATCCTTTTATTTTGGCTCACACTTCACTAGAAAGCACATTAGCATCTATGCAGTAAGCTTTTGAGCTTAGGGAGAGCTTGCTGCAACTCATTTAGAAAATACAAAATGTTAAAGACAATATGCTCCTCTCCATAGGTTTATTTTTAACATTCCTGTTGGTATTCTGTAATCCTGATGTTTTGTCCAGCTGCTCCTCAAGTCAGGAATACAAATGCAACAACATGCTTCTATCACACATCTCACACTGGAGCTTTTCAGTATTAAATCCTTCATTCCTCATATAAGAGCATGTAATGTCATAGCAAAAAAGAAATGTCAAACTTCAAAATTAATTTATGCTACTTCAAGGAAAGTTCTCCTCTCCACCCTCTCCATCCTTGTGAAAACATTCTCTTTTGCAAAATAAAATACTGTCAACTCCCAGGAATGTAAATGGTTGACTGTTTCAGAAGTATGATTTTGCCCTTCACTATTCATTGTTTCACAAGAGCAAAACCCTCAGGGCAATCGATACTAACTTATGATGATATGGTCTGCAGCACAGTGAGGGTTGCCCCCCCCCCCCCCCAACCATCCCCAGCAGCTGACAGAGCACTTAGCAGTAGGTGCTACAGCAAGTGGATACGACTATTTTACCTGTAAACATGCTGCAATAAAGTGATATCATTCCATTGCTACAGATTACTTAGTTAACATTTTCCCCCAATATATTTGGCTCACTAGTTTCATTAGACCATTACCTTATAAACAGTCTGGGTAATGAATTGAGAGCAACTGCATACCTTCAGGAAGAACCTGCACGATAACAATAATCCATTAGAAAACTGGCAGTATCCTCTGATCTATTGCCCGCAAAGCTATGACTTGGAGAGTTTCATTCCCTCTGCTCAGTACTCCAGAAGAAAATCAGCACAATTTAAATATTTCTTGTGATGTGACAGCTCTCTAGATCCCTGGTTGCATTCTGTTCCCAAGGGATGACAGTCTGGTGTTCCAGTGAGCATAGAGCAGTGAAGATGAATTGAAAAAGGTTGAGATAAATTAGGGCTGGCTAAGTTAAAATTGTCTCTGCTCCTGAGTCTCTCATCTGCAGTCTGCAAGCCTGTTTTGCTGTGAAAAAGCTAGATGGCAGGCTGCCTCAGTGAGTTCTTCTTAAGCGACAGGGAGCATTTTCAATGAAGAAAAATTCTCCCATTATCTAAGCTAGTGTGACTGCAGCTAAGTCTAGTTTTAAGAGTGTCTACTAGCATGGAATTCATTTTTACTATTGCTCTCCTTCATGCTACAGGTCAACACACACCACTATCAGTGGATACATTTCTATCTGCAAGAAAAACTTTTTAGTTAACAAATGATATCCTGACTCTTGTGATAGCTTTGCCCAATAGAAAAATTGCCTACCCTTAGATTATGTTAACCAGTGCTATATTTCTGAATGTTACCTCATGTTCCTAAGTTATTTTTCTATTACTGATCCTGCTTTCTTGCTCTTAATAATCATTATGCCAACAATTATCTTTATTTCAAAATGCTTTAGTATAGAGGTTGACAGGGTTATCTTTTAGCTGACAAAAATTAAAGTGGCAGCTGGAAATCAGGACATTTTGCACTTTATAAGCGTAAGAGATGTTGGTCCAAGAAGCAATCTGATGGCCATTTTGCTATATCCTCAGAAAGTCTGAGGGTTTTTTTGGTTTGTTTTTTGTTTTTAAAAAACCCTTTGTGACAGATGGTCACAGACTGATTACACAGTCTTTGCAATTGGAATACAATTGCAATTGAAATGCTTCAGAATTCACGTTAGTGCCAAAGTACTACAGGATAACAAGCCTTGTGGATAGAAAAGAAGCTGTAGATATGGTATATCTTTACTTTAGTAAGGCTTTTGATACTGTCTTGCATGATTCTCTCACAAACTAAATTAGATAAACATAACCCAGATGGAGCTACTATAAGGAGAGTGCATAACTAGCAGGTAAACTGTTCCCAAAGAGCAGTTATCAGTGATTCAAACTCAAGCTGGAAGGGCATATCAAGTGGGGTTCTGCAGGGATCATTTCTGGATCTAGTTTTGTTCAATATCTTGGTCAATGATTTAGATAATAACATAGAGAGCACATTTATCATATTTAAGGATTGGAAGTGCTTTGAATGATAAGATTACAATTCAGAATGATCTGGATAAACTGGAGAAATGGTCTAAAGAAAATAAGATGAAATTCAATAAGGACAAATGTGAAATACTCCACTTAGGAAAGAGCAAATCAGTTGCATATTTACAAAATGGGAAATGACTGCCTAGGAATGAGTACTATAGAGATGAATCTGAGGGTCATTGTGAATCACAAGCTAGTGAGTCAACATGGTTGCAAAAAACTACACAAAACCCCCAAAACAAACAAAAAATCCATCACACACTGCAAACATCATTCTGGGATGTATTAGGAGAAGTATTGTAAGCAAGACATGAGAAGTAATTCTTCTCCTGTACCCCACGCCAATTAGGCCTCAACTGAAGTAGTATGTCCAGTTCTGGGTTCCACATTTCAGAAAAGATGTGGACAAATTGGAGAAAGTCCAGAGAATTCCAACAAAAATTATTAACATGACCTATGAGGGAAGATTGAGGGGAGAAAAGGGGAGGGAGGTTGTTTAGTCTGGAGAAGAGAAGACTGAGAGGAGACAAACTTTTATATACTTTAGAACTGTTACAAGGAGCAGGGAAGGGAAGAAAATGGTTCTCCATAATCTCGGAGTATAGGACAAGAAGCAATGTATTTAAATTGAAGCTAGGGTGGTTTGGCTGGACAGCAGGAAAAACTTCTTAACTGTCAGGATGGTCAAACACTGGAATGAATTGCCTAGGGAAGTTGTGGAATCTCTATAATTGGAGATTAAGAGCAGATTAGACAAACACCTGTCAGGAATGATCTAGATCAGAGATTCTCAAACTGTGGTCCGTGGATCACAAGCTCCATTCAAGTGGTCCACTGATACTTCCCTCTAAGGTGTGTTCCTGGGCAGCTGCACGTGAGAGAATGAAGGTCCACCCACCTAATTAGTGAGACGTGCAGGTGTGGCTTCACTAATTAGGTGCCTGGACCTTGGTGAAGACACACATGTAAGGTGAGGCGGTCGCCTTGGATATAGAGGCTATGTGGAGTGAGAAGAGGGGGGGGGAGGGAGAGGAATTTGGGACATGCAGACATTTGGCGGCCAAAGAGGCAACTTTTCCCAGCTCCAGGACTGAGGATGCTGGGGAAGAGAGACAGCCCTCTTTCCCAGCCTCCGCTCTGTGGAGAGGTAGAAACCCCCTCCTTTCCAGCCCCAGCTTGGTGGCCTCTGTAGAGGAGGAGGTAGAAGGGTACATTCATCACATTAGAAAGATAAGACTACGGACAGGAGTTGTGTGCTTTTATTTGCAGAATAAAAAAGTTTTTAATATAGTGTTTTAATCCAAAGTGCTTTACAATAGTTAGCTAATGGCATAAACAACATTTGGAAAGATCATTAAGTTGTCCACTGAGACCCTCGGCAATTTTCAAGTGGTTCATGGGAAAAAAGAAAAAAAAGTTTGGAGAATCATTGGTCTAGACAATACTTAGTCCTGACATGACTGCAGGGGACTGGCCTAGATGACCTTTTAAGGTCCCTTCCAGTCCTATGATATCTGGTTCATCTTCTGCTCCTTGTCATGGGACAAATATGAAGCAGAAAATGTGATTGGAAAGTTGGTGAATGGAATTTGGGCAGAACTTTTTCACACAAAGATGGATGTCCTGGAGGGTTAATGACAATTCATTTGGCTCCCATGGTACAGAGAAGGTGAATGCCTCAAATGTCACAGTATGCTCCTAAGCTGGACCACAATTTCTGGTGAAGCAGAACCAGCAGTGTTGTGGGATCACATCATTTTGGAAACCTAGGGATGAGCAGCAACGGCTTCAGAACTTTTGAATGAGGAAAAAGACCATCTATAAAGATGGTCTGAACTTCAAGTGATAAGCAATTGTATAGAGTAATGTTGTACAAAATCATTTGATTCAATACTTTATACATGAATTATGAATAATATTATACTTTACAGCCCATGACTCCAAAAAAGAGAGAAACAGGCCTCTCACACAGGAGGGAATGTCACAACTACCTACCTGTCTCCAAAGAAAGTTAGTGAGCTGTGAAAAAACAGCAGAAGCCCTATTTACATAGACTATGCAGAGCAATGAGAAGATCACAGGAAGAGAGTAATGGCATAAAGGTCTTCCTTCCTCTTGAAGAAAATTCAATTAACTTTGATAAATATGCTTTTCAAAGGTTACTGACTAATAAAGGGTAGCCCAGAGAAACCCCTAAGTTATCCATCAACACACAGACACTAGGGAACAAAGAACTTGGAAGCTGAGAAACAGGGGAGCTGAAGTCTTTGGGAATTGAATGTACTGAAAAACCTGCATAAACCAACATCTCTTGGTTTTTCTAGGTGAAAGAAACAAACATCTTGTACTTCTATGGAAGGTCCTGACTGAGGGAAACTCAGACATGTCTGGGAAGAAGAGTGACTGGTGAGAGAAACCATCTTGAGCAAAGCCTGTATCTTGCTAGATTAAATTTTAGGTGCACATTTTCCACTTTTACTTATTTGTAACCCTTTCTCTTTTCACTTGGCATCACTTAACCTATGTCCTATTACTAATAAATATTTAATTTTTACAATAAACCAGCTCAGTGCTGTGTTTAAATGGAAGGTGTATTTACCCCAGTTAAGTTAATAAGTTCTGACATGCTTTTGGGTCTTTAGAGGAATAAACAAATATTATGTCTCTGAACGGTCGAGGAGAGGGCTGAACCCTGCAGAACACAGTTTTAGAGAAACTCAGGACTGGACCTGTGTTGGGCGGGTCACCTTGCTGTTTGTAGCCACGGCTGATGGAAGACAGAATGGAGCTGTGGGCAGGCTGCTGGGGTCAGAGCTGCTGAACCATGGTTGTCTAGCACACAGATACTACAGGGTGTGGCTGTATGCTTGTAGACTGGCTATGAACATCCTAGCCTGGGAGTTGAGCAGCAGAGTGTTTTAAGTCACACAGTTTCAAGGTAAGTGGTGATAACCTCTTACTGGTCTGGAGTATTCCCCAAATCATGAGACACCCATCCATGTGCACACTAGTCCTGGTTCCTAGCAGGCAGGGAAAAATCAGGTATACCAAATATGCATACAACTGGCCATCATTTGCATTTGCTGTACTATCTGCCTGTACGAAGGGACATCCTCACACCTTGTGCCTTTCCATCAGCTGTGCATGCCTGAACTCTGGCACATACTTGAGGAGCTTCCATGAGGGGCTTCATGAGGGTTCTTCCCCCCCGCCAGCTAAAGGTCATGAGCTGTTTGTTCCCATGAAAAAATTCACTCATTACAATTATAACAGAGCATTTCCATTGAGTTGGGTTTGTGCTGTGGAGGACAGTGGCTGAGTTATAATGCCATCATTGTGAATGTGTCTCTTATCTGGTCACACTAGTTTACACTTCCTTTCTCCACTAACTGTACTTCAGGAAGGTACATGCTCTCAAAGTCTCAGCAATCAGTGATGAAAGGGCCTTCAACCTTCCAGATGTCAGTCTTTTAGCTAGATATTTATTTCCCACAGCTATTATATATGGATCCGAAGGCTCCTGATTAGAATAGAAAAAATAAAAACAACAATTTATGACAATTCCATGAATATTAGGACTCTAATTGGGATATCTGGTGACTACTCCAATACAAATAAATAGTTAACCCTGAAGAAAGAGTGTATGGAGAAGGAGGAAAGTAAACTATATTTCCAAACATCATATAGCAACACTGTAGAATTCAGAGCACGAAAATGCATGTCCAAACAATTCCATTTAGCTTGTTCAGAAAGCACAAACATCAGCAGAGCTATGAAGTAGTTGTGAGTGGGCTTTGTATTGTACATCACAGTAAAACACTCATATGTTATTTGTTCAAGTCAGATTTAATACAAGTTCAAGATTATCTTGAGAATAAGAGCTTATCAGGAGGAAATCTTCTGCTAAGATGTTAAGTATGACAGGACAAAGCATACAGAAAAAAAGATGAATCCTGCTTTCCCCCACAGTGTAATCTATATATATAAAAGTCAAATGGTGTATGTATGCGTGTATGTATGCGTGTATGTATGTACGCTTACTCCTCCCACACCGTTTGAGCTAGAGACTTGAAATTTGGTACAGTTAGAGGTCTTAGGGTCCTAATCAGGGTAAGAGTCGAAAATTTTTCAAATCTCACCTCTGACACCCCCCAGGGGTGAAATTCTTTAAAGCCCATTCACATCAGCTGGGCAGCTGCTGTTCTCTGTGACATAGTTATGATGTCAT